>CM056736.1:82058170-87058170 GCA_029844215.1 Przewalskia tangutica | reverse complement strand
AAAATGATATTACATTTTCTAGATCATGGTCTTTGTAATAAGATCGTTATAAACAAGCATAAACTACTCACATATATGACATATGTTACTCAATTGTTTTAAAAGAGATTAAGACTATGAGTTATTAAACCTTTCTAAAATAAGTGACTTGAGCATTTGAAAATGAGAAGCTTGAGTAATTGAAACTAGGCAACCGGAACTTAGGAAAAGAATGTTGTTACTTGATTTTGAAAAGGAATGTGGTTGGTCATTCTAATACTACGTATAGGTGATTTTTATAAAAGTAATGGATCTCTTTTAAAAGAACTTAACGTATGTAGTACTGGGGTTAAAACCCGACTTTGGCATAAAATGAAAGTACTTTGAGTTGTGTGAAACTTGCCTATGCTTGTTGTTGTGAAACTTGCCTATGCTTGTAATGATAGCCTTTGTTGTGCAAGTGTGGTATTTCTGTGTTACCGCGTCTCTCAATAGAGGGCCGGTTGACTTGTTGAGAACTTACTTGACGTCTTTGGCGGTGATGGAGAATTCCACGGTATGTTTCCATTTTGATTCTTGTCTTGTTGTTGATGTCACGTGGACATGTCTACACCGATGTAGAATTAGGGCACGCGCCACGCGGTCGGATTGATTACCCGATATATTGTTATTGTGGTTACATGGACATGTCTACACCGAGGTAGAATTCCGGGGCATGTGGCCACGCGCAGGTTGATCACCCAAGATATTATTGTTGATGTCACACGGACGCGTCTACACCGGTAGAATTCCGGCACGTGGCCGGGCATTGGTATTATTGTTGCATCGTGGACATGTCTACACCGATGCAGTCCGGCATGCGCCGTGATGCGAACATGATTGATGTTGTGGGCGTGAGACCCATAGTTATATTTGAGTGATGACTTGAGGCGTGAGTCCCTCGATCGACATGATCGCTTTATGTTGTGAATCAGAGTTTGTTATCATACATGTCTCCCGCTTTATATAGACTAGTATGATTTCATTACTGATCTTTTACGATTTCACATACTTGGTACTGTTATCGACCTCCTTCGGCCGCGTTCATGCCGCAGGTAGAGGTACATCGGTCGTGGATCCTCGCTCTTAGGATCTCAGTTCAGCGTTTTGGGGAAGCTCCGTTTCTCCGGAGGCTTATCTTTTGGTATGTGTTCCCTGAGTTGTAGGTTCTTGTACATTCAGGGGTATGGCGGGGCCCTGTCCCGTCATAGTTGTTGTAAATCTTAGAGGTCTGTAGTACTGTTGTGGGCAGGGTTGTAAAAAGGATTAAACTGTTCGTTTTGAAAGAGTTGTATTTATTTATGTTATTGGAAGGTAACCGTTGGGTTGGCCTGTTTTATGTTCATATATCTTGTTTCTTGTTTAAAGTTTTATTTTTCACGGTTTTCTCGATGATTGTATCACTAGGTGCTCGATAAGGCACCCGATGCCCCGAGCGGGTCGTTACAAAAGTGGTATCAGAGCAGTTAATCCTCGGAAAGTGTCTACAGACCGTGTCTAGTAGAGTCTTGATTATCGATGTGTTGTGCACCACATCTATAATCAGGAGGCTGCAGGACATTTAGGATTGGTTTCCATTCTTCTCATTCTGAGATCGTGCCTTAGAGCTGTGTTGTAAGTTGGACCCCTCTGACGTATCTCGTTTTACCGCTTATGCCCGCGCAGGCAACCAGAGCCCGAGGCGGGCAAGGCAGCAGGTGCTGCTAGTGAGATCTGAGGAGTACGAGGCGCAGCCCGACAAGACTGAGGTCGAGGTTGTGCTCAGACGGCGGGTTTTGGACGCCGCCACCAGAAGTTTAGAGCGCGGCCGTGGTCGATGAGACTACAATACTGAGCCTCCACCCCACACCGGCAGGAGACGGGTTACAAGGAGATGGCGATTCTGGCCGTGGTCGTGGCGATATGAGGATAGGCCGGATGCAGTTCAGTTCAAAGAGCACCGATGGTTCACCCCGAGCGATAGTTTGAGGCTACGGACTTTCGAGTCAGAGCCCGCCAGAGTTTTATGGGTCGAGGCACGAGGATGATCCGCAGGAGTTCATCCAGCGATTCCGGATCACGCGGTGATCAAGGCTTCAGAGACCGAGTCTGTGACCTTTGGTTCAGATCGGCCGCGTGATACCGCGATCGATTGGTTTGATTCTGGGAGCTTTCCGGGAGAGCATGCACCTCCAGTATGGGATGAGTTTTCGGGGCTTTCTCACGCACTTCTTGCCTCCGCAGATGAGAGGCACGGGCCGATGATTTTTGATGCTTAGACAGAGCGGGCGACGGTTCGGGAGTACAATGTGGAGTTCGACTCATTGGCAGACGTCCCCGTTGGTAGCTAGTATGGAGGATCGAGTGCACCGATATGTTACAGTGGCTCGATGATTACATGTCGAGGCATGTTCAGAGTAGCCTTCACCGCATGGACATTGCCCGCACGCAGCTCACGACCGGGATGTGAGGCACGGAGAGGTCGACGGAATGACGAAGATCGTGAAGAGGGCCGAACAACAGGTCCTTTGGTGACTTTCGAGGCGGACCGCCTCAAGAAGATACTAGTTTTGTACCTCCGCCCGGCAGAGTGGTCCTCCACAACCTTGAGTATTCGGAGCAGTCGTGGCTCCAAGGGTTCGTGTTTCGAGGAAGCGGTGTTGGCGGACGGTCACCCCTACCTCGTGGTCGATGTGGTAGACCGCATTTCGGGAGTGTCGTGGTGCCAGGGAGCTTGTTATTTTTGCGGCCACCGGGACATTTGCAGGAACTGTCCACCAAGGCGGTAGCACGGATGTTACGACTCACCACCGGATCGATGGTCGTTCATCGCCTTTCATAGCATGCATACTGCAGGCGTGCCTATGATTAGAGTGGAGCGGTAGCTTGTATATCCTTAACCTCTAGAGTTTTGGTATGCTTGTTATGATGGTCTCATTATTATGTGCTATGTACGAATAGCGTTGTGTTAATTGTGAGTTAGAAAACATGCTTAGTTGGGAGGATACGATGGGGGCATGGTAAGTGTGAACCTTAGACTATGTCACGGCCCGAGACCTTAGGGGTAAGGTCGTCTTGAGTTAAAGATTTATTTTTGACCCTTATCAGAGTAGTAGTATACGTGGGATTTATTTGTGTGATAAGTCCGTGGGTAGTGTGAGATGGAAGTGGTAGCTTTCATGATGTGAATTAGTAAGATTGTTCCGGATCGGGAACAAGAGTTTGGCGCGTTGGGGTCGGGTTGAGGACCATTTGCGGGTCAACCCAGAACCCGGTTTGGGGTGGGGTCAGTTCTGGGTGGTCCCGGTGGTAGGGTCACGAGGATGCTAGGCCCAAGTTTGTATGACCATCGTATGAGTTGGTGGATATGTTCGACCGAGCGGATCGTGGAGGCCGGGAATGGCCTTAAGGGAGATTGAAGTTAGTATGATGACCAAGTTTGGAGGTAGTGACTCCAGAGATTTTCGGGAACGGAAGTAATGACTGAAGTATGGTACGTACTGGGAGAGTTCAAGTGTTCGAGAAGGGCACGACGAGTACGGACAGAAGAGGACGTGTGTTATCTCGCGGCTGCCGTGGCGTTGCAACTTGTTGAGGAACTTCATCGATATCCGTCTTGAGAAGGAACATTCGGACGAATGTTTCGGCGAGGAGAATGTTATACCGTAGTTGCAGGTATGTATGTGAGGCGTGACGACGCAGAGTACAGAAATTTTGAAAGAAAGAAAGTTGTCAGTTTTCGACTAAAAGTTTCCTGTTATTTGTGAAGAAAAAGGTTCGTTAATGGGAATTGGATTCCCGATTTGGTATTTGGACTTCATAGATTATATTAGAATTTTGAGATTTTATTTTCGGAAATGGTCACGTGGGCCCACGGAGAAATTTACTGATTTAGGGCCCGCTTTGTTTTTGAGATTTCGGTATTTTGGATATTTTCTAAGACGAAATATTCAGGCGAATCGGGGCGACACGTGTCACCCCACGTGGCACCCTTGGCCGATTTTACATTTGTGCACAACACCGTTAGAGTCGTCTTTTGACGAAACGTTTTACATAACTTGCGGGAAAATTCCGCTATATCTTTTCTTATTTTTATGGATTTTTCCGAGAGGCGAAACATTTTGGACCAACGGAGGGATACGTGTCACCTCACAATGGAAGATGCGCAAGACTGGCCGATTCGGCGGGCAAGTTGGTAGATATTTGTGTAGATATTTGTGAGGGTTTTAAGGAGTAGGGTCTAGGTGCACTTGGCTTGATCTTGGCCTTACACTTGCCTTGCACATGGCTTGATCTTGCCGTTGGTTGGCTTTTGGTTTTGCTATAAATACCCCTGGCTCAAGACTTCATTCATCCAAATATGTTCCAAGTCTTGCTATCCTTCCCTCTCCTCTTGTTTGACTCTCGCCCAAGAGCCCTCCCTAGTAAAGGCCCTTGGCCGAGAAACCCCTCCCCCTTTTCGTGTGGCCTTTTGGCCGGGGTTCCTCCCCTTTATGGTGCTAGCCGTGGGTACCCACTGCCTAGTTGTTTTCGTATAATACCCTCCTCGTGGTATTGAAATACTTCTCCTAGTATTGTTATAATGCCCAAAATACCTTAGCCTTGTACCTTGTAGTATTCCAAAGATACCTCTTTACGTAGAGCCCTAAATACTACCTTTTGTCCTTTTAGTCTCAAACCGAAACCCTAAGGAAATCTTCATAGTTGGTTGAAGTATTTGAGTAGAAGTTAGTTAGAACTTCTAAGGGTTGTTTGGAGTGGTTTGAGCGCACTGAATGGAGCTAAACCTTGCTCGTGATCGACATTATAACTTTGATAATTTTGGGATTGGAGAGGTAATATACTTCTCACCTTATTGTAATTGGAGATTACATGTTGTTGGAATATATAGTGGAGGTATACTATATATAGCTTAGTACTGCGGCAATGTCTTTTGACTTAAGCCTGAAGAATAAAGAAAAGAACTGAACTGTATTTACATAGGACTGTATTGCAGTAGACTTGTGTAGTATTGTTGAGTAGAATTGTACACGTCAGGTTAGGCGTAAACCCCCTGGTTGGCTTGGCCAGTAGCCTCGATAGAGGAGAGATTTACTGGTTGCGTGGAGGCCGAATTTTCTGTAGAAAGTTAGAAACTTGTGTTTTGGGGTTAATAGACGTTTTTGACCTTTATAGGTGAAAGTACTAAGAGTAGCGTATTCTACTCAAGGAGTGGAAAGGGCTAGTGCGTTGTAGTACTTGGAGCATTTTGCTTATTGTCGATAAATCGTCGCGAGGTATGTGAACCTCTTTCTATCTTTTCTAGCATGATTGTTGTGGAACTATGTAGTACGGTGACGCATACGTGCTAAGTGATTTGGTTGGTTTAAAACATAGGGTGTTATAATAGCTTAATGGGAAGTTAGTTATAACGACCTTATGTAGTGAAAATGGTTTCTCGATGTTAGAAGTTAAGAGACTTGATCTTATAAGATAAGAGACTTAACTTATTTGTTTTAATGTGGATGTTTGTGTGAAACCTCATTCGTGAGTAATGAGTACTTGGTTTTAAAGGGATAATGTTTCCGATTTCGGGAATCGAATGTATCGACAGCACCATTGCAGCGTTAATAAAGGAAAATGTATTGAATAATGATGTGTTGTATTAAAACCAAGAGAAACCTCCATCTGCATAGAAGCTAAGATAAGACAAAATGATATTACATTTTCTAGATCATGGCTGCTGTAATAAGATCGTTATAAACAAGAATAAACTACTCACATATATGACATATGTTACTCAATTGTTTTAAAAGAGATTAAGACTATGAGTTATTAAACCTTTCTAAAATAAGTGACTTGAGCATTTGAAAATGAGAAGCTTGAGTAATTGAAACTAGGCAAACTGGAACTTAGGAAAAGAATGTTGTTACTTGATTTTGAAAAGGAATGTGGGTTGGTCATTCTAATACTACGGGTATAGGGTGATTTTTATAAAAGTAATGGATCTCTTTTAAAAGAACTTAACGTATGTAGTACTTTGGGGTTAAAACCCGACTTTGGCATAAAATGAAAGTACTTTGAGTTGTGTGAAACTTGCCTATGCTTGTTGTTGTGAAACTTGCCTACGCTTGTAATGATAGCCTTTGTTGTGCAAGTGTGGTATTTACGTTACCGCGTCTCGATAGAGGCGGTCGACTTGTTGAGAACTTACTTGGACGCGTCTTTGGCGGTGATGGAGAATTCCACGGTATGTTTCCATTTTGATTCTTGTCTTGTTGTTGATGTCACATGGACATGTCTACACCGATGTAGAATTAGGGCATGCGGCCACGCGTCGGGTTGATTACCCGATATATTGTTATTGTGGTTACATGGACATGTCTACACCGAGGTAGAATTCCGGGGCATGTGGCTACGCGCAGGTTGATCACCAAGATATTATTGTTGATGTCACATGGACGCGTCTACACCGAGGTAGAATTCCGGCATGTGGCCGTGGGCATTGGTATTATTGTTGCATCATGGACATGTCTACACCGGCGCAGACTCGGGGCACGCGCCGATGCGAACATGATTGATGTTGTGGCGTGAGACCCATAGTTATATTTGAGTGATGACTTGAGGCGTGAGTCCCCGATCGACATGATTGTTTTTATGTTGTGAATCGTAGTTTGGTTATCATACATGTCTCGCTTTATATAGACTAGTATGATTTCATTACAAGATCTTTTACGATTTCACATACTTGGTACTTGTATCGACCTCTTCGGGGCTGCGTTCATGCCGCAGTAGAGGTACATCGGCCGTGGATCCTCGCTCTTAGGATCTCGGGACGTTGGGAAGCTCCGTTTCTCCGTAGGCTTATCTTTTGGTATGTGTTCCCGAGTTGTAGGTTCTTGTACATTCAGGTATGGCGGCCTGTCCGCCATAGTTGTTGTAAATCTTAGAGTGCGTAATCTTGTAAGTGTGGTTGTAAAAGGATTAAACTGCTCGTTTTGAAAGAGTTGTATTTATTTATGTTATTGGAAGCGTAACTGGGTTGGCCTGTTTTATGTTCATATATCTTGTTTCTTGTTTAAAGTTTTATTTTCCGCTGGTTTTCTCTGATGATTGTATCACTAGGGTGCCCGGGATAAGGCACCAGTAACGGGCCCCGGAGCGGGTCGTTACATCAGCATTAAACGAGGCTGAATCTAATTTAGAGGATGCACCAATACTACAGAAATAAGATTCCACTGATTGCAATACATTGAAGTTTGCAGTGCCTTTGAACAATTGAAAAGGTAAATGTCACCAAAAAGACTATTCGCTTCGCATAAATCCAAAATTGACAACTAAACCCGCAATGCTTCCACAAATGAAACAACTTCAAAACCACGAAATTCGCAACAATTTGACAAAATTTCACACCGATTCTCGAATCAAATACTCCAAACAACAACAAAAAAATAGATCTCTGACCAGATTTTAGTACAAAATGAAATCGAATTTCTAGAAAATCACGAATCGAAACCTAATTTGATCATTCTGCGTTTTGGAGCCTAAATCACAGTAACCCGACTAACGTACCTCAGAAGCACACAAGTTCCCGGCTGATAGGATACTAATCCTTTAGATGTTAAAAACCTAAATTGATCTTTTCAATTGGAGATCAAACCACCTAATTTGATATTACTGATCAAAAGTTAATGAATCCTTACAACCAATCTCCTTATATAGAGAATAAAAAGACTTCCTATTCTATTACAATACTTATTCCTAATCCAATCATAACTATAAATCAAACAATTACTAAATATAAATACTTCTAATAATAGAACTAAGAATAGAGTTTGAGTCGTAACATCCAACCCCCCTTGAAACTCGTCTTGTCCTCAAGCCAAAAAATCTGGAAACCGAGCAACAAAATCAGCATAGTCTTCCCAAGTTGCCTCATCTGATGAACGACCTTTCCATTGAATGAGCCACTGAGTGACAACACGGTTATCCTTCTTAAAAATTCTCCGGTATAAAACTTTTTCAGGTACCCAGCTAGCGGTAGAGATGGAAGATCAGGAGTCGGAGTGATACCAACACCTAACTTGATTTTCAAAGCCAAGACATGGAAAACTGGATGTATACGACAACTAGAAGGAAGTTCCAATCTGTAGGCAACAAGTCCAACACGTTCTAAGATACGAAATGGACCATTAAACTTTGGAGAAAGTTTTGAAAAACTTTAAGAAGCCGTTGTCACTTGACGATAAGGTTGAAGTCGCAAGAAAACCAAGTCACCTACTTCAAAAGAACGTTCGGTGCGATGAGAATCAACATAACCTTCATTCGACATTGAGCATCTTGTAAATGGTCCTTGAGAATCTTCAAAGTACGATCACGATCCCGAAGAGCAACATCGACAGCATGAACAACAGTAGAGTTTGAAAGATAGGCTGAAATGGTGGGAGGATGGCAACTATAAACAACTTCGAATTGGGTCATTTTAATTGATGAATGATACGATGTATTATACCACCATTCAGCCAATGGTAACCACTTTATCCAACCATGAGGTTGTTGGCCATCAAAACAACAAAGATAACACTAAAGAGTACGATTAGTGACTTCAGTTTATCCATCAGATTGGGGATGATAAGCAGAACTTCGACATAATTCAGTACCATGTGCTTTAAAGAAAGTTTCCCAAAAATTGCTAACAAAAATAGGATCCAGATCACTAACTAGACTACGAGGCAGACCATGTAATTTATCTATATCACGAACATAGACATAAACTATTGTAGCAGCAGTATAATGATGAGAAAGAGCAGCATTATGAGCATATTTCGACAACCGATCAACCACAACCAAAATAGAAGTTTTGTTTTGAGATTTAGGCAGACCGTCTATAAAATCCATTGACAAATCAAGCCACACATCTTCATGAATATGCAATGGTTAAAGAAGACCAGGAGGTGCAATAGCTTCTGCCTTATTGAGTTGACACACATCACAAATAACAATATAACTTTTAACAACAGTTTTCATTCCTGGCCAATAAAAATTATGTTGAAGGCGCTTATAAGTACGCAAGAACCCAGAATGCCCCCCAATAGGAGTCGCATGAAACTCATGTAACAGTTTAGAACACCACTCAGAAGAAGGGACCACCATAATGCGGCCTTTGTATCGAAGCACACCATCGATATAAGAATAAAACTTATCCAGACAAGAAGAGTGTTGAAGACGGTCAATTATAGCACGAAAATATGTATTATCATGACATTCACAGACAATAGCATCAATACCTGAAAATATAGTGGATGAAATGGCAGCAAGACTAACATGCTCATGTAAACGAGAAAGAGCATCTGCGGCTTTATTGACGGAACATCGACGGTAAATAATCTCATAATCATAACCTAAGAGTTTTGATAGCCATTTTTTTTCTCCATGGAAGAAATCTGCTGGTCTAAAAAGTATTTCAAACTTTTATGATCGGTATACATTTTAAAGCGCCAACCCCATAAGTAAGGACGTCATTTATAGACCGCAGAAACAATAGCGAGCATTTCCTTGTCATAAGTTGAGAGATTCGGGTTTTTACCATAAAGAGCCTTGCTAAAATAAGCGAGCGGACGATCGTCTTACATTAATACAGCTCCTAAACCATCTCCAGATGCATCACATTCAATGGAAAATTGATGTGAAAAATTGGGTAATGCGAGAACTGGGGTAGAAGTCAAAGTTTTTTTAACAAGGAAAAAGCTTCTGTAGCATCCTTTGTCCAAACAAAAGAATCTTTTTTTTAACAATTGGGTCAAGGGCCTGCTAAGTTTATCATAATCTCGTACAAACTTCCAATAGTAACCGCTCAGGCCGAGAAACCCCCGAAGTCCTTTAAGAGAATGAGGAACTGGCCAATCTAAAATAGTACAAATTTTATCATCATCAACAACAACACCAGAACCAGATATAATATGACCGAGATAACCAACTGATGATTGGCCAAAGGAATACTTCGACTCCTTAACAAAGATACAGTGTTGTCTTAAAATTTCAAGAACAATAGTGAGATGACGAAATGATCAGCAATGGAGCCACTATAGATCAATATGTCGTCGAAGAAAACCAATACAAACTTTCGAAGATAAGAACAAAAGATATCATTCATAATACTTTGAAAAGTGGCTGGAGCATTGGATAGACTGAACAACATTACTAAGTATTCATAATGCCCATCATGAGTTCAAAAGGCAGTTTTGGAAATATCAGACTCGTGTACTCTAATTTGTTGGTATCCCGAGCACAAATCCAACTTCGAAAAAATTGTTGCACCATGTAGTTCATCTACAATAGAAATTGGAAAATGATTTTTTACTGTTATCTTATTTAAATCCCGTTAATCCACACAGATACGCCATGAACCATATTTTTTTCTGAACCAATAACACAGGTGAAGAATATGGACGCATACTAAAGCGAATCAAGCCATACTCTTTCAACTCTTGAACTGCCTTTTCAATTTCCATTTTTTGACAATGTGGATAGTGGTATGGTCTGACATTAACTGGTGAAGAATTGGCCACCAATGAAATTTGATGGTCGTGAGAACGACACGGAGGCAAGGCAGTAGGTAAGTTAAATACATCTGAAAATTCAGAGATGACTGCTTTAATAGGCGAAGGAATAGAGAAAACCAAAACAGGTGCATTGGAGGCCAATAATTGTAGGAAAATGCCTTGGCGCTCTTGTAACAACAAACGGTTCATAGGAGCACCATCCAAAAGATGCACAAATTGGGAAGTATCACCAAGCAAGGTAATATCATTTCCGTCGATGGTGAACTTCATAATTAGTTTAGAAAAATCCCAAGTGATTACACCTAAAGAACTTAGCCACGAAGCACCCAAAACCATATCACAACCACCCACCGCCAAAAGATAAAAATCAGTAGTGAAAAGATAATGACCTTATAAATTCACCGAAACATCTCCACATGGCCCTGAGCTAGTTAAATAACCACCATCGTCAATCATAACACATGAATGCTGTTGTCGATTAGGGAATAACCCACACTGCTTTGCAAGAGAAGGGTGAAGGAAATTATGAGTTGCACCATAATCAATGAGAACCGTAATGGAATAATTTTTTAACAAACCAGTGACTTACATAGTATGATGATGACTTTTCCCAGTGAGAGTATGCAAAGAAATTGCAGGTTCAGTAGTAGTAACAGGTTGGGAATAATCGACCACACCATAGTCAGCAATATTAACGCCATCAATTGTAGTGTCCTCGGCATCAAGAATTAAAAGTTTAGTGCGTTTGCAAAGATGACCAAATTTGTAAAGTTCATCACAATTAAAGCACAAACCTTTAGTACGTCGTTCTTGTTGTTCTGCAAAATAAAGACATCGAAAACCCGAAACAGGTGGAGTTGGCTTAGAAACAGTAGTGACAGGCTTACAAAATGGAAGACGTGTAGAAGAACGACGAGTATTGTACTCATGAAGTGCAATAAACTCTTCCTCTTTTGCAAGTGTCATCTCAAAAGTTTCGCTTAACATTATCGGATGAAGAATATGCAAACTAGACTTAATATCATCACGTAAACCAGAAACAAAGGTACTAACAAGATGAGATTCAGGCACACCAGTAACCAGATTTGCCAAACGTTCAAATTCTCACTGGAATTCCCGGACATAACCCTTTTTGTTTGAGTTTAGATAAAGACCCCCTGGATCAAGGTGTTGTCCAGACCCAAATCGAACGCAAAGAGCACGCGTAAAATTTGTCCAAGACATGGGACCAAGAGAGCGACACATCCATCAATACCAAGCTATAACATCACCAACTAAGTGAAGAGAAGCAATTGAAACTAATTGATCGCCAGTAATGCCATGAAAAGCTTGATATTGTTCAACTTTAAAAATCCAATCTTCTGGATTGATGCCATCAAATTGGGGAAAATCAATTCTTAAGGTTCAACCTTGAAATTGAACAGGATTACCAATGTTCGGGGCTGGGCGTGGTTATTGAATCAGAGCGTGTTCACGAATAGGGGCAGCGCGCTCATGAACATTAATGGTGTTGGCAGGAATAACACCATCTTGATTGCGACCAGATGTGATAAGAGCCTTCAATTCAGCTATACCATCGTCAAATTTAGCATCAAATTGAGCAATCTTTTCATTATTTTCAGTGAGTGCTAAACGGGTTTGTTGCAAAAGCTCGTCAAGTGCATCAATACGATCACTTACTTCTTTGATGTTAACCATGATTGACAGAGAAGAGAGAGAAATTGCGAGAATCTGAGGATCGAATGTTTTGATACCAAATGATAGAATACTAATCCTTTAGATGTTAAAAACCAAAATTGATCTTTTGAATTGGAGATCAAAACCACCAAAGTTGATCTTTTGAATTAGAGATCAAACCACCTAATTTGATATTACTGATAAAAATTTAATGAATCCTTACAACCAATCTCCTTATATAGAGAATAAAAATACTTCATATTCTATTACGATACCTATTCCTAATCCAATCATAACTATAAATCAAACAATTACTAAATATAAATACTTCTAATAATAGAACTGAGAATAGAGTTGGAGTCGTAACACCGGCGATCTTCGACACCGCAATGATACTCAAAGGCGGAGTGTATCCGCGGAAAACGATGTCTCGTTTCTCAAATTTTCTCCACTCATAGTCATTTTAGCAAATTGAGTGAATTTGAATTATCTGTTTGCGCTATTTGAGGTGTATTTTGTGAATCCACCTTTATCGCAAACTTACGAGCTCAACAATGGTGATTTTGAACTGTTACTTTGTTTTAATCGATCTCAATGTTGTTAATGTTTTCCGATCTCACCGAAAATCTTTGATACCATGTTAAAATCTGGATCAATTTTGCAAACAGAGGAGAAAACATAGAAGGAAAACGAGAGAGAAGAGAGGGAAGAGAGTTTTGTTTTTGTGGGAGCTTTCCTTTTATTTTCACTTAATATGAAAATGCACAAATGGTGCCTATTTATACAATGTAATCAACACTCACACTAACTATCTCTTTAACAGATCTTTAACAATATCTAACAACCCTTAACTAACCAACAAACTTCCAACAAACTACAAACTAACTACATATATAATGTGTATATATGTGGTATATATATACTTCAACAAGTGATCTTTGTTATCGACCTCTGTGGTAGCTTGCAGAGGATAAGTTGGCCACCTAAAATTAATTTTTTTTGGGGGTCATGTCTTTTCCTTTTGTCTTAATTAATGGCTAGAATATTATACAATTAGTTGAGAAAATATATTTACAGAAACCCTACATTTAGTTCATGAAAGGTGGAGTTGTAAGTATTATTTTGCAACTCCAGTCTTTTACATGAGAAAAAGATGTTTTCTCTTTCTTTTTTATTAATGTTGGGGGATGTGAACAACCTCACATGTTGATAGTTGAATGAAAAGAATTTAGGTGTTCGGATACTCTTAAGTAGTTTTTGGAAAAAGTCGCTGAAGTAAATACAGTCACCGGTATTGCTGAACAGACCAACGAGAAAACAAACTTCCAAGTAATTGAAATATAAGTCATTTAAAGAAGTACTATCTGTAATAAGATAGAATATATGTTGCACTCTTTTTACCTTCATTCGATTTCTATCTCAATTGAATTTTTCCGACAAGGTTTTTAATGAGGCGACATCATAAAATAAGCATGTTACATGTCTTGCTACTGAAGCGAACTATCCAGTATCTAAGTCTGCATAGCATGAACTCTTAGATACTGGATTTCATATACACCCGGAATGGAGTAAAGATAATTTTGAATTTTTAATGCTTATATGGAAAGTACCCGACACCGGAGACTGCCCGAAAACCGGGGACTCCGGATATTCAAACTATATGTAACCAGGATGATAACACTAGATGTCGGCCGAATAATTCTTGCATTTGTCTTCACATTTGTAAGTTAAAGGAAACAATAAAAAAAATCTTTTATGATTAGTAAATCTTTGCCATAACGAGCATAAAGAATGTGTGTTATTATCTTTAACATATCAAAAATTCCATGTCATAATGAACAAGAGACGTGTTCTTCTACAACACTATTAAAAATAAGGACACTCTCTTATTAAAATATTAACAGAAAAATTAAGGCTCTGAATACAAGAATTATCGGGGGTTTAAGTTATTCGGAATCAAGTTAAGTCCAGAACTAACTTTGAAGGCCATGAGAAGCCCCGAGATAAAGATGAAAAAACATCTTGGGAACTAAAGTGATACAGTCAGAAAGTTCTTAAACTTCTAAAGTGATAAACCTCAAAGCTAGGTTTTGGTTCATAAAGCAAAGTAATAAAGTTTGTAACTAATGCTTGCTTATGAAAATAAATAAAGAATAAATACTTTACACAGAATTGCAAAGGAAAGGGAAAAGTGAATTCATTCATAGTTTCCGAACTTAAACAACCCAGACACAAAGATACTAATCGGGCCCAAAAGTGACCCGGTGACAAAAAACAAAAATAACTGAAATAAAATCGCGCGAAAGGTTGTGGCATGCCCACTCCATGATCTGTTAGAGGTGTTTCAAGTGTTGCCAACAAAAATAAAAAGATCTAAAAGATCAGTTAGATGTGGGTTCATCATCATCACCAACCTCTTCACTAGCTTCCAATGATAATTCATCGTCATATAGGTCAATTTCTGCGTCCAGGAGTTCAGAAGTGATGTAAATTCCCGGCTTGCTAGCCTCTTCAAGGGTGTCCACGCGACTCTTTAGGACATCTAGATCTCTCCAAAGCTTCCATATTTTGTAGTTAGCCTAAAGCTCATTAATGGTGTACTCAGAGGTATGCAATTGACATTGGGCTTCTGTCAAGTTGGCAGCTATTCTTGTTGTCCTCTCTTAAAGAGTCATGTAAGTGGTGGTTAAGGCCTGAAGGGAATTTTCCTGGTCCCAGAGAGAGTCAATGGCATCCTGCTATGGAAGTCGGAGGGAGGCCTGACAAAAGCTCGAGTCTCTAAGATTAGCCCAGAGGTCTTTAACTTCTACCATAAGATACTGGATTTATTCTTTTAACTCTTTTCTTTAGGGGCAAGGCTCATTGCTTAGGACAAATCCGCATTGGAGAAAGAAGAAGCATGACCCTAAATAAAAGGAGTGTGACCGATAAATGAGTGTGAGTTTGTAAAGAATAGTAAAAAGAAATGAGTATTTTACCTATAGAAACAAATATGCAAAGTGAGCAAGGGAAGCCTCAAGAGTAGCATGGGAAGATTTTCAAGGGGAAGAAGCATATATCTCAGCCTCAGTACATGAAGTAGGGATGGATATGTGCTTAGAAGGATCCTCAGGGAGAACGGGCATCTCCGTCACCGAAGTGTCCTATCAGGACTACATGGGCCGATGTTTTCACTGGTCGTCTTCTCCTCCTCATCAATTTGAATGACATCCGCCTTATCCTCCACCTGCATCTCTTTCCATTATTCTATGAGTCCGTGATGATTTCTCACCCAGGAACCAATTCTCACTGGGGTCTCATGAGCCTCATCTCGAATTTTTCATTTTCGATTGCTAGAAGCAAATTGGAGGATGTTCGATAGATCAGCAGAACGAGATGACATTTTTTGGGCTGAGGACGGTCGTAACAGAAGCCCTGCGAATGGAAAGTAGATGTTGAGAAAGAGTCCCGGGATATCCGAAATGAAATATGTATAAAAGGAAGAGTCAGGACTGAAGCTTACCATGACATTTCCCTTTCCACCATGCCAAAGTGCTACTCTTTCATGGGCTAGTGATGTTGGGATAGGCATGAAGAAGATCTATCACCCACTCAGAAATTTCTTTGATCAGTTGCGGCTCAACTAAAATGGCTGAAAAATCATAACATTTGTACTATAAAGAGATTTTCCTTTATTTGGAAAACCATGTAAATAAGTTTGTTGGAAAAAAATTATACTCACAGAAAGAATTCCACTCTTATGGAAAAAGGTATGAAGAAGATTGATGGATTTTATCGGTCTTGATTAGAATAAAATGGGTCAACCAACTCCGATCGTGGTTATCCTCCGCATTAATAAGGCCATAGATTCTCCGGGGGTACATATGAATAATTCTACCTCGTAAGTCTCTAAGGTAATAGAGGAGGAGAAGGTGGTCGATAGTGAATGTAGCATCTGCAGCATTAGCTAACATCAAAATGCAGTAGACTAGTCTCTAAATCTGCAGAGCAACTTGACCTACATAAATCCTATACCGGCGGCAAATATCCTCAATATTCTTTGGGATGGGGAGTTTGAAATCAATGGTGAATGGATAAGTATATGTCACGAGAAACCCTTCAACATGACTATGCACTCGATCGACAACGTCGATTGTTTTAAAACTATATCAGGGGAAAACCACAATCCTTTACTGTGGCAGGAAGAATCTTGGCCGTTATTTTTAATTCAAAGCTCTCGACGTGTTCGTAGTTATTTTGTACACGGAGATCTCCTGAAAAGTCAAATCCTGAAGGAAGGATTTCGGCGACAGTAAGTTGATTTTCTGAGTTATGGGTTCCTTTCCATGGCGATGGCTTGAAAGGTTGTCATTACTCTCAGAGGAGTGAGAAGGAGAAGATTTGGTGGAAGACATTGTCGAAGAAGTTTTTTATGAAGGAAAGAAGGCAAAAAAGTCTTGTAAATTTTGTGTTACCTTTTGTGAAAGATTCGACCTTCTATTTATGATAAAAATATATAACGTTTTGGAGGTGAAAAGACGCGCACCATCATTGTTGCAGTTCACATCGATCAGAGCAATGGTTTTGTTGCTGTTGTTTTAGAAGCATTGAATGGATGTCACGTTTGACAAGTTTTGCAATCATTGTAGTTCAAATTTCCCGTTGAAATACTGAGGTTTTTGATCGGGAGTTCAAATCCAATTCTCGGTTCAATAAAAGTCACCCGAAAAGTGTGAAGACTGTTTGTATAGCGCAAAATTCGTATAAAACAGATGTACGAATTATGATGTGACATGTGGCACACAGTGCTGAGTCAGGACCACGTCAGCCTAAGGCACTATTGAGTAGATGCGTGTGGTACCAGGAGCAATAAGAGCACAACCGATACCGATAATGCAGAAGGTTGAGAGTCGTTTGAGTTGTAACGGGCGACCGTTATCAAATCGGTCACACGTCTTCCATGAAGCTTTAATGACTTTTATTAAGATATTAATTATCTAATTATTACAACATTCATTCTCCTGTATTAATTAGGGCATATTTTGTGGGTTGTGTACTCGTGTAACTCATGTATAAATAGGACACATTATTTTATTGTAACACATCAAATTCTTATTATTACAAGATTCTAGCTCATATTCTCTCGATTTTATGCTTTCATACAAGTTATCCAAGCTCTGCCCAAAAACTGCCGCAAGACTCAGGCTAATCATTTCTTTACTTTATTTCATTATTACTTGTTTTCAGTATAATTTATCTTGAATTCCTATCTAACGTGTCACTTGAGATTCACGTGTCCTTGATCACGTATACAAATTCAATTGTACCGTTTTATGGGTAAACAAATAAATTTTGACTTTTGTTCATCAAGGTTTGCTCATGGAGCGAGCAGTGGTCAAAAGTTTAAGACTGGCCATTTTCAAAGTCGCGAGCAGTAATTTCCACCCAAAAATGCCATTTTTTCTTCATTAAGTAATGCAAAAGATTTAAAGAGTTTCTTCGGTACGACAACTAGATAATACGTAAAATAATTTTGCAACCTCGTGTTGTATAAATATTGGAGAATGTAGGGTAAAGTCCACAGATGGTCACTTAACTATCACTTTCTTTTTTCACAAAAGTCACTTAACTATCTTTTGTAACACGAAAGTCACTAAACTTTGATAAATCTTATAACACAAAGTCACTAAATCGGAAAATACTAACTTTACGGTGATAACTCATTTTTTACTCTTTTTATTTTAAATCTAATAAATCAAATAATCTTTATTTGAAAGGAATATAACATTATTGTATCAGGGACTATTGTTGGATCAGTACTCAACAACTACAGACTCCACTTGCAAAAACTAGTGCATTCGATTTCAGTTCATTGCCTGTATGACTTAATTAGAGGTAAGTACGGAGTAACATAATATTTAATTTGTTTAGACCACTAGGAAAGATAGTCGTACAAGGACGAGACTGTCTCTACCATCTCTTTCTGTTGATTTTATGAGAACTGAAATAAATAATTTCTTAATTATTTTTATTAATGAAGAAGTATATATATAATATTGTTGAGGATACATTAGATATACATTAGTATATACATTAGTATACTACCTCTATTTATGGATTTCAGTTTTCAGTTTTAAGTCCATTTCAGTTTAAGTCCATTTAGTTTAAGCTCATTTCCATTAGCCCAATTGTATTTGCATTAGCCCAATTGTAATGTGGTTCTTTATATTTGTAAGAAGGGCATGATAGCCATTCAGAGAAATAAAATTCAGAAAAGCTAGGGCAAAACTCTTCTCTCTCTCTGTTGCTTCCTCTTCCACGATCCTCCATTAGAAAGCTCAGCATACTGAGCTTTACATACATGCACTGCAAAGTATTGGTGGACTGAACATTTTAACATGGTATCTGAGTCATGCAAGATGAATCAGGCAGTGTTCTGCCATTTAGAGTTTTGATTTAGCTTTGCAGTCGATCTATCAGTCGATCTCTGTGTTCATACTGTTTCTGTTTTTCGATCCCGAATTCCTGATAATCATTCAACAATTAGCTGTGAAAGGTAAGATCTATGGAAAATACAACAACATTACCATCGGCGACTATAGAAAAGAGTTCGAATTCTGATCCAGAAATCATCGATCATAACCATCCTTTGTTACTGAGTGCTTCAGACAGTGTAGGAGTACTACAGGTAGATATTCAATTAATAGGAATGGAAAACTATACGCTATGGAACTAACACTGTTGATGAAGAACAAAATTGGTTTCATCGACGGATCTATAAAGCGCGATACGTGTGGGTCCAATCACATAAGGCTGTGGGATAGATGCAATGCCTTGGTGATGTCGTGGATAATGAAGAATGTCGATAAAAATCTGCTGAGTGGAATTCTATACAGAACTAGTGCCGCTGCTGTGTGGAAGGATTTGAAGTAAAGGTTCGATAAAATCAACCTCTCGAGAGTGTATCAACTGAAGAAGGAGTTAACAATGATTAATCAGGGAGTTTCACCAGTAGCTCAGTATTATTCTAGACTGAAGGACTTATGGGACGAAATAGACTCGATCATACCACCTCCTACATGTGAGTGCACGAATCCTAGAGAATATATTGCTCATCTGGGAAGTCAGAGACTGCTGGAGTTCCTTATGGGACTGAACGATGGCTACAATCAAGAAAGGAGTCATATCTTGTTAATGTTGCCCACGCCTAGTGTAAACCAAGCCTATGCCATGATAGCACAAGATGAAAGCCAAAAACAAATCTCCTCTTTGGGGAATTCAGTCGACAATATGACACTCACAAGCAGGGCTTCCTTCAATAACAATAAAAATAAGAAGTATAATACATATGCATTTTGTGATTATTGCCACATGAAGGGACACAATAGAGAAGGATGCCATAAACTGTTGTATTATTGTGACTATTGCAAGAAGCAATGACACATTCAAGAAAAATGCTATAAACTAATAGGATATCCCTCAGATTATAAAGGGAAGAATAAGGTTAATGCAATACGGCAACACGTAACGGCGGAATGGTTTGACTCAAAGAATACGTGCAGGATATGGAATGGTTCAGGTGGATATGCAAGTGGTGAAGTCAATCGAGGTACCGTGAAGGTACTCAAATTTCTCGTGATACCAACAGGAACAAATACATCAGATGGTGAGGACTGCACACCGCATGTCAAGAGGATGATGTCAGTGATGAATCAGATTAAGGGAACAGGTACAGACTCTGCTATTGCTGCAAAAGTGTGCATGGCAGGTAAATCTACTCATGTTGAAGGTAACAGTAGTCCATGGATAGTCGATTCAGGAGCTACTAATCACATGGTTAAAAATAAAAATATGATTGAGACACCTCACTTGACAGAAAACTCAGGGCATGTACAGCTGCCTAATGGGGGTTTTGCTCCAATTACACAGACTGGGAAATGTAGATTGACAGGAGGTGAACTCATAGAACATGTCCTTTGTGTGTCAAGCTTTAAATTTAACTTACTTTTAGTGTCTAAGTTGACCAAAGAGTTGAATTGTAGTGCGAGATTTTTTCCTGACTTCTTTGTGTTGCAGGATCTCTTCACTAGGAAGGTGAAGGAGATTGGTAGAGAAGTAGATGGCTTATATGTGCTGAATTCTACAAGGAGGCAGGGTAGATTAGTGGCTGCACAGGCTCACATATCAAGGGTCAGTACATGAGAACTGAAGGCTGCTTTATGGCACAAAAGATTAGGTCATGTTCCAATGAGTGTACTTAGGAAAATAAGTGTTTTCAATAATAATTCTAGCTTCACAATTCAACATTGTGATGTATGTCCCATGGCAAGACAAACTAGGTTGTCATTTCCCACTAGCAGGAGCATGACTAGTTTTCCTTTTGAGTTACTACATCTTGATGTTTGGGGACCATATAAGGTTCCCACATATACTGGAATGAGATTTTTTCTAACTGTAGTGGATGATTTTACTCGATGGACATGGATATTTCGTTTACATATAAAGTCAGATGTTTCTTCTATGATAAAAGAGATGTTTCTGATGATTAAAACTCAGTTTGGTTCTCAAGTTAAGTATGTCAGATCAGACAATGGTTCAGAATTTATAAATAGTTCTTGTAGAGACTTGTTTTCACAGTTAGGAATTGTACATCAAACATCCTGCCCCTATAGCCCCCAACAGAATGGAGTAGTCGAGAGGAGGCACAGGCACATACTGGAACTTGCAAGAGCCATCAAGTTTCAGAGTTGTCTACCAGCCAGATTCTGGGGAGACTGTGTAGAAGTTGTTGTATACATCATGAATAGATTACCATCTGTGGTGTTGGGGAACATCTCACCATATGAAAAACTATACAAGAAGGCACCTGTTCTATCTCATTTAAGGGTTGTTGGATGTCTTTGTTATGCATCTAATCTAGTGAAGGCTGATAAATTCGATACCAGAGCCATCAAGGCAGTATAGCTGGGGTATTCCTCCAGACATAAGGGTTATATGCTGCTGAATTTATCTAACAATGTTCTATTTGTGAGCAGGGATGTTGCATTTTATGAGGATATATTTCCTTTCCAACAACAGAAACCACTGGATGCTGACATTAATCTGAACTCAGGACAATCACAGCAAGGTGAGATGGAGACTGATATTGATGTCTTCCAACAGATTCTGGATGATGCTGCAGCAGATCATATGGCACACCCACAAGATGTCCCAACAGTTGAGGAAAGGACACAGGAGGAGAATATGCTCATTCGACAAGCCAACCAGATGACAGTCTTCTTTCTGATTCTGCAGTTGAACCACCATTGAGGAGATCAGATAGAAATAAAAGGCAACCTGCATGGTTGAGAGATTTTATACAGGTGCCACACACAGGAGATGCAGAGAATAGAAAGGGCTGCTTATATCCTATGTCAAATAATCTTAGCTATGCTGGATTAAATGCAAGATATCAGAGTTATATTGCTAAACTTGAGGTTGAACATGAGCCAACTTCTTATTCTTCAGCAGTGAAGGATACCAGATGGGTCGATGCTATGAAACTTGAAATGCAGGCTTTAGAGAGTAACAATACATGGGAAGTCACTGATCTTCCAGCACACAAGAAGGCAATTGGATGTAAATGGGTCTACAAGATCAAATATAAGGCAAATGGAGAAGTGGAAAGATTTAAGGCTAGATTGGTAGCCAAGGGTTACAATCAAAAGGAGGGAGTTGATTATCAAGACACTTTCTCACCAGTGGCCAAGATGGTGACTGTGAGAGCTGTGATCTCAGTGGCTGCTTCTAAAGGCTGGAACATATATCAAATGGATGTATATAATGCATTCTTACAAGGTGACCTAAATGAAGAGGTGTACATGAATATGCCTCAAGGATTTGATAACCAGCAAGGGAAGGTGTGCAAGTTGATCAAGTCACTGTATGGATTAAAGCAAGCTTCTAGGCAATGGAACATAAAATTAACCACTGCCTTGCAAAGTTCAGGATTTGTTCAAAGTCAATTAGATCATTCTTTGCTTATGTCACGCCCCGACTTTTCCTAAGTCTTTACTTAGGGCGTGATGGCACCTGGACAATTATTTTCCACCAGGAGCACCATTTAATTCTCTTTATTTAGAAATTTAAACTTATATTCAGATACGGAGCTATTAATAAAAATAACAATAAAGAAATTTGTTCATGACTTTATTGAAAATATAACGCGAGCCCATGCTCGTGCAAACATTGTTTCTACATAGACGTACTGACAAATCTTATTCTAAGTTGGAAGGGAGCCCATTCCACACCCGCATTTCGAGACACCGAACTAACATTCGAACTCGACGAGTACCAAGCCCAAGCAATGGACTTGGTATGACAAGAGGTCTGCGGACGATCGCTAGCCTTGGCGTGGAGCCTTTCTCTATCACGCTTTCAAACATGTTAAATAAAGAGTCACTACTACCATTTGAGTGAGAACCTTACCCTGCAATTCAAAGTAACACCACAATATTCCAAGTGCAATCACATTATAACGTAATAAGCATATTGCAAAAACATATCAGGTTACAACATCTTTAAATATGCAACAACTCCTCATAGGAAATTCTCGGTTTAACTAACACTTCATTTTATCTCAGATATACGTTAAGACATTCCTTGCATTTCCACATGTTTATTACATTTATATATTTGTGAACGTATTCACTTTTCATATTTATATATAGGTGAACATGTATTCATCTTTCATATTTGTTGCGTGCAACCCGATCCATTATATTTACGTATTTGTGAACACGTATTCACTTTACGCTTTTGTTGCGCGCAACCCGATCCATTATGTTTACGTATTTGTGAATGTGTATTCACTTTACGTTTGTTGCGGCGTGCAACCCGATCCATTATTTTTAAGTATATGTGAACATATATTCACTTTACGTTTTGTTGCGCGTGCAACCCGATCCATTATGTTTACGTATTTGTGAACGTATTCACTTTACGTTTTGTTGCGCGCAACCCGATCCATTATATTTACGTATTTGTGAACATATATTCACTTTACGTTTTGTTGCGGCGTGCAACCCGATCCATTATGTTTACGTATTTGTGAACGCGTATTCACTTTACGTTTTGTTGCGGCGTGCAACCCGATCCATTATATATTTATATATTTATGTGAACACGTATTCACTTTTTCATATTTTTCAGAAGATCAAATAAATATTATTCTCTTTTCTAACATTCTGTCATTCATACTTGTAACGATTATAACTTTTTAACCATAGCTCCAACTAAGGTGTTTCTCAAGCGGAAACTAAGGTAAGACGGGGATCTTTCACTGTACCGAATTTCATTTAAAACTACTTTGGGTAACTAACACAAATTTATCCTCAAAACAGCCACATGAAATTTATTTCGGCAGAATATTTATTAAACAACACCCAATCTTAGAATAGTCATAACTCCTAATATGTAAACCCGTTCAAGCCCCATAAAATCTCAAAACGACGAGAACAGAGAGTTACACGTCTCCATGTGAACCATCCTTTCATATTCTGTACCATTTGGTACAGTTTTACACTTTTATTCGCTGCCCTTCCTGAATCTCGATAGATCCGAGGCAGAAACTTTAAACAGCGATAACTCTCAATCTGTAAGTCGGATAGACCCCCGTAAGGTCTCAAAGTGTCCACAACAAAGAGATCTAGAACTTTCATTTAGCAACAATTTTCATATTCCCCACAGATTAGTACAGTTTTACGTTTCAACGTCCTGCCCTTCTGGATTCCGACGAATCCGAGGCAGCAACTTCAAACTACAATATCTCTCAACTCGTAAGTCCGTTTTAATAAATCTTTATATATATCTGTCCGTAACAGAGAGATTTACAACCATGTAAATTTTCATATAATTCTAATAAGTAAAACTCAATAAAAACAGTCCGTAATTATGCCTTTCCGAATTTCGACCAAATCTAAGGCAGGAACTTTGAACTATGATAACTTTCAAACCGTACGTCTATTTTACCTCATTTTTGGTTCTATATGATCATATTAGAGAGGTGTACAATTACTCCGAATTTCATCAAATTCTAACAATTATAACTTAGTGAGAACAGTTTGTAAAGTTCATGACGCAACTAGTTGTCTAAACAATCAAAAGTTCAATATTTCTTTTCAACACTCAATTCTTATTCTAACATGTATTGAACTAAAAATAAAGGATGTTACCAAGAATTTCTGAGTGAGAAAACTCACCTTGTAAGTGTGAAAAAGATTGTGGTTCGGTTGCTACAAGTGGTCCTTGCTCCTTAGTGTTCCCTAATTGTATTGTTCTCCTTCCTCCCTTGATATTTTCTTGATTTTTTTCCTTCTTGTTCACTTGTTTTTTTCTGATGTTCTAACCTTTATGTTATGCCCTTTGTTTGTGTGTAAATACAATGTATAAATGAAGGAGTTTTCTATAACCTATGGGAGGTGAAAAACCAAAAGATTGAAGGGAAATGAAAAGGAGGGGGAGGGGAAGGGCTTAGAGTGTACGTGAAATGCATGCTGCATTTTGTTTTTGTTTTTTTTTGTTTTTTTTGTTTTTTTTTGTTTTGTTTTTCTTTTGTTTTCTTATTTTCATTTCATCTATCTATTTATCCAACTTTAACACTAACTCTATCTCATACAATTTATTCTTTGTTTTTCTTATATATATATATATATTTTTTTTTAACCCAACCACAACTATATATTATTATTTTTTTTTCCGGATTTTACATTCTCTCCTCCTTAAGCAACATTCGTCCTCGAATGTGAATAAGGTCGTAACATAATCACATAGACACAATAATGTTTATTGTTATTGTAACAAATTTGGGGCTTCACATTCTCCCTTCCTTAAGAAGCATTCGTCCTCGAATGAGAATAAGGTTGTAACACATGCATAAAGACACGCAAATGACACACATATGAAGTACTATGTAATGCATTTTTTTTATTACCTTAGTCAAATAGGAACGGATATTTGACTTTCATCGCCTCTTCCGCTTCCCGGTGGCTTCCGGTGGAGTGGTTCCTCCATAGGACCTTCACTAAGCAATATCTTTATTCCTAAGGCGCTTAACCTTCCTATCAAGTATTTCCACCTAACTTCTTCATATTGAAGCTTCTCATTAAGAATTATCTCTGGGAAGGATGACGTGACTTGGATCGCAAGTATTTTCGTAACATTGACACATGAAATACCGGATGCATCGCTTCACTTTGTGGAAGTGCTAATTCGTAAGCCACATTCCCACTCTTCGCAAGATCTCATATGGCCCAATAAACCTTGGGCTCAATTTTCCTTTCTTACCAAAACGCATAACTCCCTTCATCGGGGGACACTTTTAAAAATACTTTCTCCTCTTGAAATTCAAGGTCTCTTTTCCGATGATCCGCATAGGACTTATGACGACTATGAGTTTTGATCCTCTCCGAATCATCTGTACCTTACCATTTGTTTCTGAATGACTTGAGTCCGAGCGATTGCGTCTCACCCACCTCGAACCATCCAAGTGGAGACCTACATTTTCGTCCCATATAATGCTTCAAATGGGCCATTTGTATGCTAGAGTGAAAACTATTGTTGTGGCGAACTCAATTAGACATAGATGGTCCAACCACTTCCCGAAAATCTAACACACAAGATCGCAACACGCCTCAAGTGTTTGAATTGTTCGCTTTGCCCATCGTTCATGCGGGTGGAAAGTCGTGCTTAACTTAACTTTTGTCGAGACCT
Organism: Przewalskia tangutica; assembly: GCA_029844215.1. Taxonomy (NCBI): domain Eukaryota; kingdom Viridiplantae; phylum Streptophyta; class Magnoliopsida; order Solanales; family Solanaceae; genus Przewalskia; species Przewalskia tangutica. Next base: position 87,032,227 of record CM056736.1, on the reverse strand, counting down.
GCTGGAAACTTTGCCAAAAGTGTGAGGTGAACTGGGAACCCCTATCTGAAATAATTTGTAAAGGAATCACGTGTAACCGCACAATCTCCTTCAAATAAATATTTGCGTACTGTGGTGCGCGATAAGTAGTCTTGATGGTAAGAAATGGGGTGACTTTGTAAGCCGATAAACAATAACCCAAATAGAATCTTTCCCTTCTCGAGTTTTCTGTAGACAAGTTACTAAATCCATATGAATCGCCTCCCATTTCCACATGGTTACTCCAATGTCTGAAGTAATCCGCGGGTTTTTGATGTTCACTTTCACTGGCCGACATATAAGACATCTCCGACAAACTCCGCAACGTCTTTCTTCATCCCGTCCCACCGCAATTTGCCTTGAGGTCCGATACATTTTGGTTGACCATGGATGAATGGAATATCTTGTGTTGTGACCCTCCTCTAAGATCTTCCTCCTTAGATCCTTTACCTTAGGAACACATAACCTACCCTTAAACCGAAGGGTTCCGTCATTATCTCCCAATGTAAACTGTGAAGGTTTTCCCTGTTGGATTCTCTCCCGAAATCCAACAAACTCCGTATCCTCAAACTGACTTTCTTTTATTTCTGAAGCTAAGGCAGACTGCGAGGTATCATGTACCACCACCCTACCTTCACCGATCTCAGTTAAGCTAACCCCGAGGTTTCCCAATCTTTGTACCTCCCGAACGATACCCCTCTTTTGTATTGCCAAATGGGCCAAGCTGCCCATTGATCTCCCATCGAGTCGTCGCCACCACCACGTTAGCTTTCCCAGATGGTAAAGAATACTAAGGTCATAATCCTTAAGCAACTCTAACCATCTTCTTTGCCGAGATTCAAATCCTTCGTGTGGTTATGTCGCAAACTCTTATGATCTGTAAATATATCCACATGCACACCATACAAATAATGTCTCCATATTCGTAAGGCAAACACCACCGCAGCTAATTCCAAGTCATGAGTTGGGTAATTCTTCTCATGTATCTTCAATTGTCTAGATGCATACGCAATAACCTTTCCAAACTGCATCAAGACACATCCTAACCCAACTCTAGAGGCATCGCAATAGACTGTGAACCCTTCCTGTCCGGATGGTAAGGTTAAGACTGGTGCAGTAGTCAACAATTCCTTTAGTTTCTGAAAACTTGCCTCACATGCTTCTGACCACTGGTACTTAACCGCTTTTTGAGTCAACCGGGTCAAAGGAGCAACAAGACTAGAAAAACCTTTTACGAATCTTCTATAATACCCACCAAACCCAAGAAACTTCTAACCTGCGCCGAGTGGTCGGTTTGGCCGATTCTTCGCTTCTATCTTCTGGGGGTCTACCATAATTCCATCCCTTGACACAACATGGCCCAAAAGGCTACCTTTTCCAACCAAAATTCACACTTTGAAAATTTAGCATATAGTTTCTCCTGTTTCAAGACTTGAAGCACTACCCTCAGATGTTCTTCATGTTCTTCAACACTTCATCAGAGATTAGGATATCATCTATGAACACAATCACGAACAAATCTAGGAATGGTTTGAAGATTCGCTCATTAAATCCATAAAAGGCGCTGGGGCATTGGTTAACCCAAAAGACATGACCAAGAACTCATAATGGCCGTATCGGGTTCTAAAGGCTGTTTTGGATATATCATCTGGATTTATTTTCAGCTGGTGATATCCCGAACGAAGATCAATCTTGGAAAAATCGCTAGCTCACGAAGTTGGTCAAAAGATCATCGATTCTTGGTAATGGGTATCGGTTCTTGATCGTGACCTTATTGAGCCGATAATCGATGCACATTCGGAGCGATCCGTCTTTCTTTTTCACAAACAGATCGTGCACCCTGGGGAAACACTAGGCCTTATAAAGCCTTTATCCGTAAGATCCTTCAATTGTTCTTTTAACTCCTCAATTCACCGGGGCCATTCGATATGGAGGAATAGAAATGGGTCTTGTATTAATTAACTCTATAGCAAACTCCACTTCTCTATCAGGAGGAAGGCACGGAAGATCTTCAGAAAAACCTCGGAAAATTTGAACAATAGGAACATCATTCACCGAGGATTCTTTTTGGGTATCCACTATATTAGCGGATATGCATACTACACTCGTGACTTCTCAATAACTTTTGAGCCCCAAGGTAGAAATAAAGCGCCCGAGGATATTCCAACCCTACCCTTATAACAACTTCGGTTCTCGAAAAGTTAATCTCGCTTTTCGTCGACAATCCAACATGGCATAACATGCCGACAACCAATCCATACCCAAAATGACGTCAAGTCTACCATATCAAGTAGTACTAGGTTCACCATTGTTCCCGCCATTCACTTCTAATGGAAAATTATTTACCACCCGAGAGGCCCAAATCGAGGCCCCTACTGGTGTCATAACCTCAACAGGTCACTTAAATAAGAAGGTTCTACATGTAAATTCTTAGCAAAGCTCATTGACACATATGAAAATGTAGAGCCGGGGATCGTATAATACAAATGCAGGAATACTCGAGACTAGCAAAATACTGTGACCACCGCATTAGATGCTTCTGCCTCATTCCTCTGGGGCAAAGCGTAGAGCCGATTAGAATTGTTGGGTTGTTGACCTCACGACTCGCGGGGTTGGTTTCCGATTTCCAGAGGCACCGTGGTTGCTTCTGACCTCCCCTGAATATATTGAGTTTGGGTCCTCTTCTTGCAATCCCTGGCATAGTGGCCTGACTCTCCACAGTTATAACATGTCTTCGTTAAGAGCCGACATTCTCCAGTGTGTTTTCTTTGACAAATCTTACAAATTGGTTTGTCGCCTCCTGTGTTAGGGTTGGTGGCCTTGTCCTTGCTACCTTGGTAATTAGACCAACTGTGCCCTTTAGGCTTGAAATAAGACTGGCCCACAGATTGGTTCGGTCCTGAAGATCCCTTACTAAACTCCCGCTCGATTTTGACTCGTTAAATGATCACGACGTCCAAATCTCTTCTGCGAATATTCTCTTTTTGCTTTAGCGAAACCTTCTACTCTCAAAGCCATATCGACAATCGAAGATAAGTTCGATCGTTGGCTAACGCCACCACCTTCTTCGCTATGTTGGGTTTAAACCTCTACAAATCGCTTGACTCTATCCATTTCGTAGGGACGACATGTGTGTTGTATGCGATAACCTCACGAACTGTATCATATTCTTGTACATCGCGGTCACCTTGCTTCAATTGTTCAAACTCCGTCCGAGCGCATCCTCGCGGCGTATTAGGCATACACTTCTCAATGAATGCCGCTCTGAACCCTCTCCAAGTCATTGGTGGTGACATCGGGGGACGATTTTTCCTAAAATTCCTCCACCACACCCCTGCATCATCCACTAGTCGCGCGCCTACCAAGTTGACGCCCTGCGCCTCCACGCATCCCAATGTGAACATTAAGTCTTCAACTTCATCGAGGAATACCATCGGGTCGGCCTTGGGGTCCTTCCCTGAGTACAGTGGTTCTCTTCTCCTCATAAAATTTGCCCATAGCCTATCGCATCGCTGGGATTCTACACTCGCCCGTAGTGCGCCGCAATCGGTCCCCGGGCCGTGCAGTTACAGTTCGGGGCTATGACAGAGACACTAGGTGCGGGCGGAACCATGTGTGGAACTGCAGCTGTCATTAACTCTATGAGTCTATCTAGTTTTTGTCCCACCGTTTCTTGGGCCATTTGACTCTCGTTCTCTCCAACATTTTCTCCGACATTTTCTCCGCTCCCTTCAGACACCACTACGTCAACTGGAGGTACATGAGCTTCGTGATGAACCTCCTCTTGAGCCCCCGGGATTTGTGAATTCACCATTTTCTGTGAAGACAAACACACTCATATTTTAGAAGACGGAATGTCTATTCTAGCTCCTAAATTTTCTTATAGTTCATAAGCATGCAACACCACAATATGCCAACAAGAAAAATAATTTAATAAAACATATCCTTTCTTTCTTGTATTCATAGCACTTCATTCATCATATTTTAAAATAACAATGTCATGACTACAATACATCACATCAGGTCAACTCTGCCATTGTGCAACCCGCTATAGCCCTTGTACTGGAACATACACCTACTATCATGCGTTCTAAAGGGCTTAACCGCATGATTCGTCTATTCTGAAGGTTGGCATTCAACTCCCTGTGAACCTTCCTTTTTGCTTCTCTTTCCATATAGTTCATTTTATACCTTACTACTCTTACATAATGCAGAAATTGGTGCAATGAATTTTCTGTAATATCTTCTCTTAGCATCCTTGCCTTTCTGAATGCGGAATGAAACTTTTCTGGGACGGAATTGACTATTATATGTAGTATGACTCCAATTGGAAAGTTGAAGAAGGTCGGGTCGTATGAACGCCTTTTTCCTTCTAGTCCTAAGCAAATATGTACATAGTACGATTGTGTCATCAATGTACTCATCAAAATCACCTTCTGAGTCCATCTTGCGACGCATGAACTCCCTCTGAGCTCTCATTTCCTTTGCCCGTTCCATGAGTACTTCCCTTTTTATTGGAACTCGCCTTATAATCGCCATCTACACAAATCATATTAGTCAGTATAACGTTGTACAATCCCCTTTTCTAACCCGTGTGAATGAGGTAGTACGAGAAATCAAGTCTTTGAAAAGACTCAAGGTAGGCACGAGAAGAGTACGAAAGAAGGGAAACTTTAGGATGTTATTCCGTTCACTTTTTACTAAGGTGGCGCGCACACCGTCGCAATAAGTAACCGTTCAAACACCCAACTCGAAGAAAAACTTCCTAGAATCTCTTAACCTGGTTTAGCTTTGATACCAACTTGTCACGCCCCGACTTTTCCTAAGTCTTTACTTAGGGCGTGATGGCACCTGGACAATTATTTTCCACCAGGAGCACCATTTAATTCTCTTTATTTAGAAATTTAAACTTATATTCAGATACGGAGCTATTAATAAAAATAACAATAAAGAAATTTGTTCATGACTTTATTGAAAATATAACGAGCCCATGCTCGTGCAAACATTGTTTCTACATGACGCATCGACAAATCTTATTCTAAGTTGGAAGGAGACCATTCCACAGGCATTTCCGAGACATTGAACCGACATTCGAACTCGACGAGTACCAAGCCCAAACAATGGACTTGGTATGACAAGAGGTCATGGACGATCGCTAGCCTTGGCGTGGAGTCTTTCCTTTATCACGCTTTCTGAAACATATTAATAAAAGAGTCACCTACCATCCAATGAGTGAGAACCTTACTCGCAATTCAAAGTAACACCACAATATTCCAAGTGCAATCACATTATAACGTAATAAGCATATTGCAAAAACATATCAGTTACAACATCTTTAAATATGCAACAACTCCTCATAGGAAATCCTCGGTTTAACTAACACTTCATTTTATCTCGTATTATACGTTAAGACATTCCCCTGCATTTCCACATGTTTATTACATTTATATATTTGTGAACGCGTATTCACTTTTCATATTTATATATAGGTGAACATGTATTCATCTTTCATATTTGTTGCGCGTGCAACCCGATCCATTATATTTACGTATTTGTGAACACGTATTCACTTTACGCTTTGTTGCGCGCAACCCGATCCATTATGTTTACGTATTTGTGAATGTGTATTCACTTAACGCTTTGTTGCGCGCGCAACCCGATCCATTATATTTACGTATTTGTGAACATATATTCACTTTACGTTTTTATTGCGGCTTGCAACCCGATCCATTATGTTTACGTATTTGTGAACGCGTATTCACTTTACGTTTTGTTGCGGCGTGCAACCCGATCTATTATATTTACGTATTTGTGAACATATATTCACTTTACGTTTTGTTGCGGCGTGCAACCCGATCCATTATGTTTACGTATTTGTGAACGCGTATTCACTTTACGTTTTGTTGCGGCGTGCAACCCGATCCATTATATATTTATATATTTATGTGAACACGTATTCACTTTTTCATATTTTTCAGAAGATCAAATAAATACTATTCTCTTTTCTAACATTATGTCATTCATACTTGTAACGATTATAACTTTTTAACCATAGCTCCAACTAAGGTGTTTCTCAAGCGGAAACTAAGGTAAGACGGGGATCTTTCACTGTACCGAATTTCATTTAAAACTACTTTGGGTAACTAACACAAATTTATCCTCAAAACAGCCACATGAAATTTATTTCGGCAGAATATTTATTAAACAACACCCAATCTTAGAATAGTCATAACTCCTAATATGTAAACCCGTTCAAGCCCCATAAAATCTCAAAACGACGAGAACAGAGAGCTACACGTCTCCATGTGAACCATCCTTTCATATTCTGTACCATTTGGTACAGTTTTACACTTTTATTCGCTGCCCTTCCTGAATCTCGATAGATCCGAGGCAGAAACTTTAAACAGCGATAACTCTCAATCCGTAAGTCAGATAGACCCCCGTAAGGTCTCAAAGTGTCCACAACAAAGAGATATAGAACTTTCATTTAGCAACAATTTTCATATTCCCCACAGATTAGTACAGTTTTACGTTTCAACGTCCTGCCCTTCTGGATTCCGACGAATCCGAGGCAGCAACTTCAAACTACAATATCTCTCAACTCGTAAGTCCGTTTTAATAAATCTTTATATATATCTGTCCGTAACAGAGAGATTTACAACCATGTAAATTTTCATATAATTCTAATAAGTAAAACTCAATAAAAACAGTCTGTAATTATGCCTTTCCGAATTTCGACCAAATCTAAGGCAAGAACTTTGAACTATGATAACTTTCAAACCGTACGTCCATTTTACCTCATTTTTGGTTCTATATGATCATATTAGAGAGGTGTACAATTCCTCCGAATTTCATCAAATTCTAACAATTATAACACAGTGAGAACAGTTCGTAAAGTTCATGACGCAACTAGTTGTCTAAACAATCAAAAGTTCAATATTTCTCTTCAACACTCAATTCTTATTCTAACATGTATTGAACTAAAAATAAAGGATGTTACCAAGAATTTCTGAGTGAGAAAACTCACCTTGTAAGTGTGAAAAAGATTGTGGTTCGGTTGCTACAAGTGGTCCTTGCTCCTTAGTGTTCCCTAATTGTATTGTTCTCCTTCCTCCCTTGATATTTTCTTGATTTTTTTCCTTCTTGTTCACTTGTTTTTTTCTGATGTTCTAACCTTTATGTTATGCCCTTTGTTTGTGTGTAAATACAATGTATAAATGAAAGAGTTTTCTATAACCTATGGGAGGTGAAAAACCAAAAGATTGAAGGGAAATGAAAAGGAGGGGGAGGGGAAGGGCTTAGAGTGTACGTGAAATGCATGCTGCATTTTTTTTTTTTTTTTTTTTGTTTTTTTTTGTTTTGTTTTTGTTTTGTTTTTCTTTTGTTTTCTTATTTTCATTTCATCTATCTATTTATCCAACTTTAACACTAACTCTATCCCATACAATTTATTCTTTGTTTTTCTTATATATATATATATTTTTTTTAACCCAACCACAACTATATATTATTATTATTTTTTTCCGGATTTTACAGCTTACTAAGCAGGTTGGGGACAGAATAGTTGTTGTATTTATATATGTGGATGATCTTCTTATCACAGAAAGTAATGAAGATCTTATTCAGGAGACAAAGAAAGCTCTTCAACAAAACTTTAAGATCAAGGACTTGGGATTCTTGAGATATTTTTTGGGTTTTGAGTTTGCAAGAAATGACACTGGTATAGTGATGTATCAGAGGAAGTATACAGTAGAATTAATCTCTGATCTTGGACTCTCTGCTGGTAAACCAGCAAGGTCACCTATGGAGCTCAATACCAAGTTGACATCAGTAGTGTATGATCAACATGCTCCTGATGGTTCACCTCCAGTCAATGATCCAGCAGGCTATCAGAGGCTTATTGGAAGGTTGTTGTATCTGACAAACACTAGACCTGATATATCCTTTGTTGTCCAATGTTTAAGTCAATTTATGCAATGTCCAAAAACCTCTCATCTCTTGGCTGCTCATCGAGTGGTTAGGTACCTGAAACAAGCTCCAGGTCTTGGTCTTTATATGCATGCAGGGAACACTAGTAGCCTCACTACCTATTGTGATGTTGATTGGGCATCGTGTCTTAATACTAGGCGATCTGTTACTGGTTACTTAGTATTTTTGGGGCTTCACTCATCTCCTGGAAGTCGAATAAATAGCCCATCGCTTCGGTAAGCTCCAAGCCGAATATAGCTTGATGCTGCAGTGGCTGAAGTCGTATGGCTTTCTGGTTTATTCTCGACATTGGGTGTTCCTATTACACTACAGCCTCAGAACATGGATGTGACAAATCTGCACTGCAGATTGCAGCCAATCCTGTTTTCATGAGCGGACTAAACACATCGACATCGATTGTCACTTTGTTCGTGAGAAACTGCAGCAGGGACTGATCAACACATTTTACATTCACGCCGATGAGCAGCCTGCTGATATTCTCACAAAGAGTTTGACGTATGGTCGCCATGATTATCTATTGTCCAAGCTAGGCCTAAAGAACTTATTTTTAGTTCCTAGATTGAAGGGGCGTGTTGAGGATACATTAGATATACATTAGTATACTACCTCTATTTCTGGACTTCAGTTATCAGTTTTAAGTCCATTTCAGTTTAAGTCCATTTAGTTTAAGCCTATTTCCATTAGCCCAATTGTATTTCCATTAGCCCAATTGTAATGTGGTTCTTTATATTTGTAAGAAGGGCATGATAGCCATTCAGAGAAATAAAATTCAGAAAAGCTAGGGCAAAACTCTTCTCTCTCTCTGTTGCTTCCTCTTCCACGATCCTCCATTAGAAAGCTCAGCATACTGAGCTTTACATACATGCACTGCAAAGTATTGGTGGACTGAACATTTTAACAAATATACAATATCTAATTATGGAAAATAAATCTATATTTTCCTAATACAAAATTAATACCTATTCCTACTATAATACTAATACCATAATTACATTTGTACAAGAATTCTATAAAATATGGTAAGTAACCTCATTCTATTTGGTCACTTGGTATACATGGGTATACCGTGTATACATGTTCTATCACACCCCTCAGTCATAGCGAGCGGTTTCCGTACGCTGAAACTCTCCCTAAAATCTTCAAACAGAACCAAGGGAAGACCCTTAGTAAAGATGTCAACAATTTTGGTACCTTGAAGGGACATGTAAGATACATACTTGTCCACGAGCTACCTTTTCGCGAACAAAGTGTATATCCATATCGATATGTTTAGTGCGCTGATGTTGGACCGGATTCTCGGAAAGATAGACTACACTAACATTATCACAGTAGACCAAGATAGCTTTCTGAATAGAAAAGTGAAGCTCTACCATATTGGCTACCCCTCGATACTCGTCCTCCGCAAGATAAAGTAGCCTAACGTTTTGCCGACCAAGAGACCAAGTTATCAGCAAGAAACATACAATAATCAGATGTCAACCGTCTGGTATCGGGACAACCACCCCAATCAACATTTGTATACGACATGTGAGTAGAGACGGAAGATGATTTAAATGCAAAACATAATCAAGTGTGCCATGTATGTATCGTATAATGCATTTGAGCGCATGCATGTGCTCAATCCGCGGGTCATGTATAAATAAACACACCTATTGTACTGCATAAGTAATATCTGGTCTCGTGAAGGTAAGATACTGAAGAGCCCCATCAAGACTACGATAGTGGGTGGGATCCTCATATGATGTGCTAGAAGTAGCACTCAATTTCGGTTTAGTATCAACCGGAGTAGAAGAGGACTTACAAGACGACATGCCAACTCTATCAAAAATCTCAGCCGCATACTTCTTCTGTGATAAAAATAGACCACATGTATGACGAGTGACAGCTATACCTAAAAAATAACTCAAAGGGCCCAAGTATTTCATAGCGAATTCTGAACTGAGAAGGGACATGATAGACTTGCACAGATTATCAGAAGATGCAATCAATATTATATCATCTACATATAACAGAATGTATGCTAGAGAAGTACCATGGCGATAAATGAACATAGAATGATCAGATATGTTGTGAGAAAACCCGATGGTAGACACATAATCTGCAAACCTCTTATATCAATCTCGTGGGGCCTGCTTAAGCCCATATAAGGACTTTTTCAGCAAACAGACATAATGGGGATACATGGGGTCCCTAAAACCCAAGGGCTGATGCATGTACATAGTCTCCTTAAGGTCACCATGTAAGAAAACATTTTTCACATTCAGCTGATGAATGAACCATGCTTTCAAGAGAGCCAGACTAAGCACAATGTGAATGGTTGTCGGTTTGACCACTAGACTAAACGTCTCTCGACAATCCGCGCCAACCTGTTGTGTTTTACCATTACCTACAAGACGGGTCTTATGTCTTTCAAAAGAACCGTCAGAATTTTCTTTATGAATAAAAATCCACATAGAACGAATAATATTGACACCAGGTGGACGGGGGGAACCAACTCTAACGTATTATTTTCAATAACATTATATACATCATCCATGACCAATTTCTAATTCGGATCATGAAGGGCAGACACATGATTACGTGGTAGGGGGTGATTTGGTGACATTCGAATTTAGATTAAAATGTATTTTAGATTTTAAAATACCACGTTGGCTACGAGTAACCAGCCTTTGACTTGAAATAGAATTGGATATATTTTGGGTAGGTGTTGGGTCGGGTAAAACTGGACCAACATGTAATAGGCCTGCTGGCCTAGAGGTAGTGGGGTGTGATGATAAAATTGGGCCAGGGGTGAATTTGGGCCAGCAGGCAGCGGGCCTGCTAGCCGAGAAACAAGGACTACATCAGTAATATTTGGGCCTGTTGGCGGATTTTGGTCACGAGATAGCTCGGATAAATGATGGATAATATACCGTAAAAGCCCCATCATCCAAAAAATTATACGAACTACACAGAATTATACAATTTAGCAAACATAAATTGAGTTTCATAAAAAATGATATGACAACTAATTATGATTTTATTAGCAGATACATCAAAACATTTATAACCACGATGATTAGACGGATAACTCAAAAACACACAAGCGGTAGAGCGATCTTGTAGTTTGTTAATTGTAATAGACGGGAAGAACGGATAGCACAAACACCCAAACACTCTAAGATGAGAATACGAGAGATCTTTATTATAAATAATTTTAGGGGTGATTGATATGCTAAACATTTGTTGGGGAGTATGTTAAGGATGTATGTAGTCATTTATAATGCATGATGCTAAAAAAAATGGAGGTAATGAAGCATGAGCTAGTAAGGTTCGGACAATATTATTAATGGTACAATTTTTTTTCGGCCCTCCCATTTTGTGAGGACGTATGAGGAGAAAAAAATCAAAAAGATATGCCATGAGTGTCATGAAATTTTCGAAATGATCCATTATCATATTCTCTACCATTATCATATTGAATGTTTTTTTTATTTCCCGTTCAAATTGAGTACGGATGGAAGCTCTAAATTTTAAGAATGTGAACAAAAATTGAGACTTTTTAGACAAAGGAAAATTCCACAAAAAATAGAATAATCATCCAAAAATAAAATATAATAACGATGACCCAATGAACACAAAATGGAAGATGTCCATAAATCACCATGAATAATGTCAAAAGGCATCAACGTACTAGAAGTAGAAGCTACAAACGATAATCTAATATATTTCCCTAGAGGACAAGAAGGACAAATATGAGTACGACTCATAGTCTTACAATCAATAAAATTATTATTTTTATGAGAAGAAACAATAGACGATCCTGGATGATCCAAACGTGCATGCCACAAAGAAGGAGCAAGAGTGGCAAATGTTGAAGGTGGAGCTTGACTCGTGGAAATGGTGGTGGTGATTGGATAAAGCTCTCCCAACTATTACATCTCATTAGAGGTATCCCCGTCTTGAAATCCTTCACAGAAAATCTAAAAGAATCAAAGTTAACAGAAACTCAATTATCAGTTGTGAATTTTCGGACAGACACTAAATTTTTAATTAAGCGAGGAGCATGAAGGACATTTTTAAGGACTAGAGGTGGATATAGGGGGAATTTATGTGACCATAACCACAAATTAGAATTGAATTGCCATTATCAATAATTATGTCACGATTATTGCTCAAATTAAAATAAGATGAGTGATTATCTTATGCGGACGTCATATGAAAAGTGGCTCCGGTGTCCATGTACCAATTTACGTCCGGGAAATTTAATCCAAATATATGCATCGCGGTCTCAATATCCGTAGGTGTCGGACGTAAACCGGGCTCAACGGTGAAGACCACGAGGTCGATGCCGAAGGTCACTTCACGCTGAGAATACTTGAATGGTAAATCGGGCCTCTGCTAGTTACTGACCCAGTTAGTTGGAAGGCTTGGAAAAAATGGATAGGCCGAGTTGGGCCACTGGGAACTGGCCTAGCAGCCCCACGACCAGTTTGTATTGGCCCAAGGCTGCGACTAGTGGTGTTGTGGCCCAGTCGGCCCACTGTCACCACGTCCACTACCGCAGCCACTGCACCGACCACCGCCACTTCCACGGCTACCGCCGCAATTTTTGCCATTATTTTTTTCAATTTTGACCCTTTTTGCCGCCATTATTGTTACAATTTTGACTAGAATTATCCGAGAACAAGTGAGGGTCATCGGATGTGGCCATCATCATGACGGAATTAGCTCCAGTATCTGCCCTTTTTGTCACACCGGCCTCTTCTAACGTGAGCATGGAACGGGTCTGGTAGAACGGTGGAAGAGGATTACTTTGACGAAGAAGCGTCCCAAAGCCATTATAAGCCTCAGACAGGCCTGCAACTAGGGGTGCACAATTTTCGGTCCGGACCGAAAAATCGGACCGGACCGACCCTCTTTGGACCGGACCGAACCGGACCGAGATTATCGGTCCGGTCTTCGGTCCTTTAAAATTCTTGTTTCGGTTTTCGGTCCGGTCCGGTCAGTTTTATGATGCAGGCTGGATCTGGTGGTTCGTTTTCCTACTTGGCCGTACAGTTTTTAGGACACAGGTGGGACTTGGTGTTCATGTATGCTTATCTGGTGTTATATTATATCATGGACTGCCGGCAGTGAGGAAGGATTCCACGGGCATGATTGATATTATGGGCGTGAGACCCATGGTTATATTTGAGTAATGACTTTGAGGGCATGCGTCCCTGACTTGATGTGACTGCTTATGTATTGTGTACTGTAGTTTGGCTATCATACATATCTCCTATTTTGTATAGACTATTATGATTTTATTACAGTATTTTTCAGTTCACATACTTGGTACATTCTTCGTACTGACCTCCTTCGGGGGGCTGCGTTCATGCCGCAGGTTTAGGTACGCAGTTTGGTGATCTGCAGGTGTAGGACCCTGCTCAGAGTTTTTGGATAGCTCCATCTGTTCAGGAGTTATCATTTTGGTATAGTTCCTTCAGTACAGCCTTGTTGACACCCAATTTTGACCCTCCCGTCCAGTCATTAGCTATAAAATTAGACTAATTTTGTAAAATATTTTTTATGATTTTTTATAATAAAATGCAGCGATAAAACATTAAATACATGCATAAATAAGCAATTTAATAATGGCACCGCGTCTTACGTAGAAAATTAAGCACTTAGAGTCTCGCGCCCGCATTAATTAAATTTAAGCCCTGTCAAACAATTCTTAATAATTAATAAATACATAAAATAAATAATTTAGCAATGACGTCGTGTCAAGTAGCATAGTCGCATTTATTAATAAGCAAAGCAATTTCATAACTTATTTTTAAATAATAATGCACAATAAATAAGATTAAATAAATAGCGTCGCATTCTAAAATAGCACGCCCGCATTTATAACAATTAGATTAATAAAGCACCTAAATAATTTAAGCACAATTTATTAATTTAATTAACTAATTAAATACCTAAAACTAATACCTATTTAAATAATTTACCCCTAATTAAATACCTAATACTTAACAGCCCAAACCCGCGACCCGCCAGCCCAGTTCTAATTACCCGCGGCCCAGTCCCATCGGCCCAAAGCCCCTCAGCCTTTCTTTACTTTCGCCCATCACCCTCACTTCACCTTCACAAAAACAATGAGAAACCCTAAAGCTAACTAAAGAATCGCCGCACACTCCTCTGCCCTTTAGCCGCGAATCTCGCCGGATTTTCAGGGTGGAAAATCCGGCGACTTTCCTTTCCTTACCCACACACACCCAGCCAACGATTTCTTACCATAACTAAACAAATCCTTCCAAATCGTTTACCTTATCATAACCCGATTCGAATCGCGCGAAATCAGTAACAAATCAGCCCCAAATCGGTACAAAATCATAACCAAATTGCGTTAAAATCAGTCCAAAATCACGATACTATTACCAAAATCAGAACCCACAAAAGGAACTATATATACGGGTGCTTATTAACTTCAAAAGGAGGGATCGGTTAGGGCTAACCAGTGCATGCATAAAGATCGAATCCACAAAAGCTTTCACTCAAGAACCCCTCCGTTATCAATTCAAGCTTCATATTCAGAGCAAAAAGCTCGTTTCTTTCCACTGCATTAGCAATCCCTTCGAGTGGACCGACGACTTGATACGCTGTCTTGGTTCGCTGTCCGGAGAAGGTAAACCCAATTTCCTTTTTAATTTCTCGTATAAATTGCTTAATATGATGTGTTTACGCGATTAACAATAGTTAGATTCATTTTAAGTTACTAGACATGTTAGTTGGTTGCTTGAATCTGTTAGATTAGCTAGTGAGCATGTTTAGTTAAATTAGGCATTTATTTGTGTTTACTAGTTTGATTATTAAGCATGATTGGATATTGTTATGTCTATCGAGTAAAATCAAGCAGTATTATTGACTGATTATGATGATTAAGTTAAGTGATAACTTATTTGATCTCCGATTATAACTAATAAGCTTGTTAAGCTACTGTTGGTATTTAGTGTGATATATCCAAAGATTATCTGATCGCATCGTATGTTTATGTTTGTAGAAGCTTACTAGAGGGATTATTAATCATGTCCAGTCAGCGTTATCATTTTTGGCATGTTTAAGATGAGTTTGGCTACTGTTTGCTTAATTATTAGAATGTTTGTTAACCTGCTTAGTTAGATTAAGTATTCATTATGTTAGTCTAAGATAGTTTAAATATGCGAAGCTCCTTAAAGTTGTATAATTTGTATCTGGGCTGCTCGTAGTCTGGTTTCATGTTGTCCAGGTAGGATTCATTCACTATTCATTTGTTGTTATGTGTGATTAAGCTAATAAAAAATGCTTTCATGTTAAGTCGGCAACCTGTTTAATCACATGTATATTGTGTCAGTTAACTTAATACTCAGCCTGGCTGGTTAAGAGTTGGTGATTATGTGTGAACTGTGCAGTCTATGCCTTCGGGTCGACATCGCCATTTTGAGTTTATCGTAGCAGACAGGACCTTTTAAGGTTTGCCTAAATATATATTACATGAATTATGTGGTCTGCATTTATGTCAAGTTTCGAATCTTTTGTTCATCCTGAATCATGACAAGGCTACATACTGAATCTGCTCTTCTTATGACTCTAAATTATGGTTTAAGTCAATGTAATCAGCTATCTAACATATAGAGTCATGTTTGTTTGCATTTTGTCTCATGTGTGCTTTAAAAATAAACTATGTGTCAAGTGCTTGTTTTGGTTAAATAAATTTGAGCGTGTACTAATCCTTATCTTTCTTTATTTTTACATGAAACGCACCGGAGAAAAATAAAGAGTCTCACGGCGAGACTCATCTTGAGCTACTTCAAATAAAGGCCCGCATTTATGTGCGTTCATCTCGCATAGGAACTTCCAAACCGCGGTGAAAGGACACCGCCATTCTTCGAGTCATCCTTATTTAATTCATATCCTTTCCTCATTCAATTGTTGTAATTATTCGCTTAACATTCACTCTAACATTAATATGTTTAGAATAGTTCGAGCTTGGGTCGACCTTAGCAAGGAGTTTAACATTAGAATTTACGTGCCTCTCTAAGTAAATCATTTTAACTTAAGTTATAATTAAACCATTTAGTCGCATAATCATTCATGTAGTTTAGACATTATCTTGTCATTTAATCTTAACTTGCATGACTAACCATGTAGCTATGACATTATCTTCAAAACTCTTAACCCATTTGCTACAAAATCTATATAGAAACCTTATTTTTATGTATACTAAGAAACCCCCTTAAGCATATGGGATACTAATTAAAGTAGGCAAATATATACAGTTAGTCAATAAATTCATTTGCATCATCTACTTTTCATAAATAATATAGGGCATGTTTTAAACTTTACATGTGTTTTTAGCGCTAATTTTATTAATCTTTTTGCCAAAAAATACTTTCTATTAAATATCTTTCAAACATGCATTCTTAGCGATAATAATTAACCCTAGGTTTGAACGGACAACATAGTTAGCGGATTCTTTAGGGTGCCTAACCCCTTCCCTTTAGGATAATAAAGAACCCTTGCCCAGAATCTCATTAAGTCTAGCAGACCATTAAATTGGAGTTAGTGTTGACTTTAACCTAGTCAACATTTAGGTGTCCTAATTCACCCAAATTAATTAGGTGGCGACTCCGCGAACCCTTTAGCATTAAGCACCCCTTTAGCATTTTAGCATCTTTTAGCATTCTTTAGCACTTTAGCATTTCTAGCCCCTTTTACTTTTAAACTTTAGCATCTTTAACCCCTTAGCACCTTTTTAAACTTTTAACATCTTTTTAACATTTTAAGCATTTTTAACTATTTAGCATTTTATTTTACTGTCTAACACTTTTTCTAAGCAGGAGCCATTTTTATTTTAAAAAATGTCGTGGCCGAAAAAGGGCGTGACAGAAATGGCGACTCCGCTGGGGATTTAAGGTTCTTAACCATAACAGACCTAGGGTTATTATTTGGCATTATTTTTTGCATTTAATTTTGTGTGCTATATTTTGTTTATTTTAATTGCTACCTGCTTTACTGCTTTCCCTAAACTGGCATTCCGCTCATATTTTTTCCACTCTGAAAAATTCACACAATCACACACTACATGCGAGGTACGCTTGGTGCATTAGCAAAATTCTTTCTTCAAAACCCAAATTTAGGAGAGTTGGTAACATACGTGGAGTGTCCGGTCTAACCGGTGGCCGCGTAGCCTTCTCACTCGAGTTGTCCGCTCGGGAACCTTGCGTCTAGAAAAGCCAAATCTTAGAAACTTAAGATAAAGCTATACCACCCTTTATTTTAGGGCATGCATGCATTTACCTTAGGTGGGTCGGTCCTTGGCATCGACACCACAATTAGGAAGACACCAAACTTGTCGACGGGTTTCTCAACCCAACGACCAACCAGCATATTATGTGTAGCGTGACAATGATAGACAAATCCAAGCCTAATCATGACATGCGGAAATTGGGAAAAGTGCACCGTCATTTGGTCGCCATTTCCAACAAAAGCATTACAGTTGGACGGCTTGGACAAATCCATCATGACCTCGCATATGTGACGTTTAGGCCTACCTCTGGCACAAAGAGGTCCCCCTGCATGTTAGAAAACGTTTGAATGTGCTATGTGCAATATATCTGCCACATGTCTGCAAATTATGTGCTTTATGCTAACACCGTTTGTTGCATTTTTTAGAAGGATTTATTACCTCCCCCAAAAAAAAGGGTCGGTTCGTATTTGATTCAACAATGTCGGAGCATCCACACTTTACCAGGTCCAAGGCACGAAACGATGATATGATCGCTCGGCGCTCGAGCCAAATGGTTTGGGAATTATTCGCCAATAAAACGTAAACTTCGTGGCGGAGGAATGTCGCCAGTCAGGAAGAATGTATTGCACAGCTGCTACAACAAATTGATGATATGCAGGTTGAGATGGAGAGGCTACGGAATCTGACCAACCTATCCATTAGTTTGAATACCCTTATACCAGAGCAAAGGGCCACTACCTCGCAAACCATCCCAGATCGACCTCCACCACCACATATCTCCCAGAACTCCCCACAAAGGCTACCAGTCACCGATCAAACCGTCCCTCGCCCAGCCAATCCTAAACCCCACCTTCAAAATGATCCTCCTACTACCCATGTACCTCAGCCCCCGCCTACTTACTTCACCACAATCAGCCCTAATCGCCAGGCCAACCAATACCCACGCACCATACCCATTACCATCCCCAGCAAACAACCCAGACAGCTAACTTATGCAACAGAAACCCAGACTTTTACCGTCCCCGTGCTTCACCAAGAAGTGGATCATTACGAAGAAACGGAGAGGGAAGTCCGAGCCAAAATGGACGAGGACGTGGCCAAAGAAATTCATAGTTTGAAAGAAGCGATCGGGTACGCGATCGGATAAAGGTCACGGCGACTAGACTACGAGGACCTTTGCACGCATCCGACGCGAGTCGCCAGGGGTACAAGGTGCCAAGTTTGAACTATTTGACGGGAAAGGAACCCCGCACATTTGAGGTCATATCATGACAAGCTAATCGGGTAGGAAGAACCCAAATACCATTATGAAGTTGTTCATTCGAGCTTGACCAAGGCACTAGATTGGTATACCACCAAGATCCGCGGAAATGGCATACCGGAATGCATCGCCCAAGACTTTGTGAGCGATTTATCTGGTTCAACACGTAAAACCGCCGGGATGTGTTCTATTTAATGAAGTTGGAGAAAAAGCCTACGGAAACGTTCAGAGAATACGCCATGAGGTGGCGTTCAGAGGCAGCGAAAGTACAACCACCCATGGTGGAAAGCGAGATGACCACACTATTCGTACAATCTTTAAAGGACGCAACCTACTATGAGCGAATGATAAGTGTCATCGGACGAAATTTTGCGGAAGTTGTTAGAATGGGCGACTTCATAGAAGAAGGTATTAAAACTGGTAGGATTACAAATCTGGCAGCATTACAGGCAACCAATAAGGCGATTCAGTCAGGGACACTCGGGAGTACTTCACAAAGGAAGAAAGAGACAGTTTCCCCTTCCATGTTTGTACAAGAACGCAAACCCGAAGCATTCATAACATACCAAAACCCATCATACTACCACAACTATCACACACAGCCTATATATAACGCTTCCCAAACACCCGTTTATCCTGCCCCGCATAGACCCACCCATCAAGCCCGCCAACAAAATAGAGCACCCAATGCACCCAGACCAAATAAGAATTTTGAAGGAAAACCACCCAAAGTTCGCACCCCACTAGCTGAACCCATACCTCAAATATATGAAAGGTTGCGAGCTGCAGGCCTAATCCAACCGATTCCAGGAAGGATTCCTGACCTTATCCCCAGATGGTATGATGAAAACAAGCGCTGCGCGTATCACTCCGATAGCCCAGGACATGACACTGAAGGTTGTCACTCCTCGTGACGTAATCGAGGCGCCGATCGCAGAAGGGTAATTCAGCTAAAGGATCCTGCCCCAAATATGCACGATAACCCCTTGCCAAACCACGGCCACGTCAATGTGCACCTGATAACCTTAGATGAGGAATACACTCCCCTGCCTATGCTCATTCCGCCCTCGAATCAGTCATTTATCCAAGCATGCACCACGCAGAAGCCAAAAGAAGGAGATACTGGTAGCAGAGCATGAAGACCCGGCCTTCCACGATGCAGAGTACGGCGCGCATTGGTTGGATTTGCACCCTTGTTTTGGTCCGCCTAGAGCCCGGATAAGAAAAAGCAATTTAGTTTAGCAGAATAATTTAAAACTCATATTTAAGCTTTAATAATGTTTTCTTTTGTTTTGCTTGTAATGAACTACGTTCGACCTGATTCCTTGGCGGATACGTAGGCGCCACACCGCTCGCCCCACATTTAGAAATTTTAATTTCACCCCAAAAATTTGCTTGTAATGAACTACGCCATGACTGATTCCTGGGGGATACGTAGCGCCTAAATCGGCTTGGTCACACACCATTAGGAAACTTTCCTTCGCTCAAAAATAACAAGAATACACATAACATACAAGCAACTACATCGAGACCCACTTTAGGCGGACACTTTTCAAACTCGGGACAATGTATGAAACTGCAGTGGATTGCAAGTCAAAGCACTGTGCACGCGGATATCAAGGACAAGGCAAAGTCAAATACGAATCGACCCCCAAAACTCACAAATTTTCTTTCGAGCGCAGTGTCTTTTCATATTAATGTGCGAGAAAGTGCAATAGCCGAAGCAGAAAATACGGCAAGAAGTTTCTTCGCAGAAAGAAGCAGCAGAGGCAGAGGATGTGACAAAAATCCAAAATTCAAAGTCCGCATCAGAAGCAGCAGAAGCAGAAAAAGGCATCGACAATCAACAAGGGCTAGCGCATCAGCGTGGTCATAAAGTCAAATTGGCAACCCACGCATCGCACACAACAAAGGCATCATGGCAATTCGATTCTGGCGTTTAGCATGTCAAGGACAACATCTCGATTCATCAGCGATCGTGATGACATCTCTACCCATAAAATTGCACTTCATATGTATTTATCATTTCGTTTAAACAGGTATACACTAACGTTTTCTCAAGCTTATCTTGCAGGAGCATTTATTCTAAGGCGAGCAGAAGAATACGCCCGTGCAATGACGTTATCGCGACAAAGAAGTCCACGCAACGACGCCAGAAGAATACGCCCGCATAATGACGTTATCAAGACAAAGAAGTCCACGCAACGACGCCAAAGAAGAATACGCCCCAAGAACGACGCGATCGCGATTATGTCCACGCAACGACGCCAAAGAAAGAATACATCCAGACAACGACGTGATCAGGATTATGTCCACGCAACGACGCCAGCAAGAATACGCCCGCATAACGACGTTATCAAGACAAAGAAGTCCACGCAACGACGCCAGAAGAATACGCCCGCATAACGACGTGATCAAGAAGTCCACGCAACGACGCCAAAGAAGAATACGCCCGTGCAATGACGTTACAAGACAAAGAAGTCCACGCAACGACGCCAAGAAGAACATCGCCTAGACAACGACGTGATCGCAAGTCCACGCAACGACGCCAAAGAAGAATACGCCCAGTAATGACGCGATCAAGACAAAGAAGTCCACGCAATGACGCCAAAGAAGAACACGCCCAGTGCAATGACGCGACAAGACAAAGAAGTCCACGCAACGACGCCAAAGAAGAATACGCCCGTGCAATGACGCGACAAGACAACAAGTCCACGCAACGACGCCAAAGAAGAACACGCCCGCATAATGACGTTACAAGACAAAGAAGTCCACGCAACGACGCCAAAGAATAACACGCCCAGTAATGACGTTATCAAGACAAAGAAGTCCACGCAACGACGCCAAAGAAGAATACGCCCGTGCAATGACGCGTTATCAAGACAACAAGTCCACGCAACGACGCCAACAAAGAATATCGCCCGCATAACGGCGTGATCGCAAGTCCACGCAACGACGCCAAAGAATACGCCCGTGCAATGACGCGACAAGACAAAGAAGTCCACGCAACGACGCCAAAGAATAATGCGCCCACACAACGACGCCAAAGAAGAATACGCCTACGCAACGACGCCAAAGAAGAACATCGCCCAAGCAGCGATGCTATCAGCACAACAAGCCCAAAAACGACGCCATCATCAGCATATCACATCCACGCAGGGACGATTTTTTCTACTCTCAAAATTGCGTTTCTTATTCGTGCTTTATTATTGTGTCTTAGCAGTTATGCACTAACTCTTCCTTGAGCTTTAGTCTACAGGGGCAGCTGCAGCAAGGACGACATATCCGCATTCACTATCGCAACACGTCTGTGCAAGGACGAAAGCCACAACGTTTGCAGCATCGCATCAACACAACAGGCATCACATTTTTGCAGGATAACATTTTCTACTCACAGTCACTTTACTTTTAAAATTATGCATCATCATTTTGCCTTAATAGTTATGCACTAACCGTTTGTTTGAAGTCTTAGCATGCAGGAGCAGGAGCACAACGTGGATTTTCTTACAAATAACCGGCAATTTGTTGGGGCCAACCTTCCTAATGAACGGCGGCGCCTGCCGCGGCCCACTCGCCCACATCACCATGTAACCCAACACCATAAGTCATAGCAGACACCCTGTGTTCAAGCCCGCTTATTTTATTTTATTCTTTACACCACGTACCGTGTCGCCATAACTCGACATCGACTTTTGAGTCCGCGTTAGCCCGCCTTGGTGTTTTGACCATGGTAGCCCAGTGTCGTCATAACTCGACACTGGGACAGATTTTGATTTTTTACGTCAGCCTTGCCTAATTGCCCAACATTCTAATTCTGAGGGTCGAGACAAAATTGGCTATGAGTCAACGTCTTTATCCGAAGATTCTTCCATCATCTCCATACAAAGAGGGACAAGTTGTTGACACCCAATTTTGACCCTCCCGTCCAGTCATTAGCTATAAAATTAGACTAATTTTGTAAAATATTTTTTATGATTTTTTATAATAAAATGCAGCGATAAAACATTAAATACAGGCATAAATAAGCAATTTAATAATGGCACCGCGTCTTACGTAGAAAATTAAGCACTTAGAGTCCCGCGCCCGCATTAATTAAATTTAAGCCCTGTCAAACAATTCTTAATAATTAATAAATACATAAAATAAATAATTTAGCAATGACGTTGTGTCAAGTAGCATAGTCGCATTTATTAATACGCAAAGCAATTTCATAACTTATTTTTAAATAATAATGCACAATAAATAAGATTAAATAAATAGCGCCGCATTCTAAAATAGCACGCCCGCATTTATAACAATTAGATTAATAAAGCACCTGAATAATTTAAGCACAATTTATTAATTTAATTAACTAATTAAATACCTAAAACTAATACCTATTTAAATAATTTACCCCTAATTAAATACATAATACTTAATACCAAACTCCGACCAAATTGGCCCGATTCTAACTACGCTACCCCATCTACCCAAAGCCCTCAGCCTTTCTTTACTTTCGCCCATCACCCTCACTTCACCTTCACAAAAACAATGAGAAACCCTAAAGCTAACTAAAGAACCGCCGCACACTCCTCTGCCCTTTAGCCGCGAATCTCGCCGGATTTTCAGGGTGGAAAATCCGGCGACTTTCCTTTCCTTACCCACACACACCCAGCCAACGATTTCTTACCATAACTAAACAAATCCTTCCAAATTGTTTACCTTATCATAACCCGATTCGAATCGCGCGAAATCAGTAACAAATCAGCCCCAAATCGGTACAAAATCATAACCAAATCGCGTTAAAATCAGTCCAAAATCACGATACTATTACCAAAATCAGAACCCACAAAAGGAACTATATATGCGGGTGCTTATTAACTTCAAAAGGAGGGATCGGTTAGGGCTAACCAGTGCATGCATAAAGATCGAATCCACAAAAGCTTTCACTCAAGAACCCCTCCGTTATCAATCCAAGCTTCATATTCAGAGCAAAAAGCTCGTTTCTTTCCACTGCATTAGCAATCCCTTCGAGTGGACCGACGACTTGATACGCTGCCTTGGTTCGCTGTCCGGAGAAGGTAAACCCAATTTCCTTTTTAATTTCTCGTATAAATTGCTTAATATGATGTGTTTACGCGATTAACAATAGTTAGATTCATTTTAAGTTACTAGACATGTTAGTTGGTTGCTTGAATCTGTTAGATTAGCTAGTGAGCATGTTTAGTTAAGTTAGGCATTTATTTGTGTTTACTAGTTTGATTATTAAGCATGATTGGATATTGTTATGTCTATCGAGTAAAATCAAGCAGTATTATTGACTGATTATGATGATTAAGTTAAGTGATAACTTATTTGATCTCCGATTATAACTAATAAGCTTGTTAAGCTACTGTTGGTATTTAGTGTGATATATCCAGTATACAGTCGCATCGTATGTTTATGTTTGTAGAAGCTTACTAGAGGGATTATTAATCATGTCCAGTCAGCGTTATCATTTTTGGCATGTTTAAGATGAGTTTGGCTACTGTTTGCTTAATTATTAGAATGTTTGTTAACCTGCTTAGTTAGATTAAGTATTCATTATGTTAGTCTAAGATAGTTTAAATATGCGAAGCTCCTTAAAGTTGTATAATTTGTATCTGGGCTGCTCGTAGTCTGGTTTCATGTTGTCCAGGTAGGATTCATTCACTATTCATTTGTTGTTATGTGTGATTAAGCTAATAAAAAATGCTTTCATGTTAAGTCGGCAACCTGTTTAATCACATGTATATTGTGTCAGTTAACTTAATACTCAGCCTGGCTGGTTAAGAGTTGGTGATTATGTGTGAACTGTGCAGTCTATGCCTTCGGGTCGATTACCGGCCATTTTTGAGTTTACTGTAAGCAGGACATGACCTTTTAAGGTTTGCCTAAATATATATTACATGAATTATGTGGTCTGCATTTATGTCAAGTTTCGAATCTTTTGTTCATCCTGAATCATGAAAAGGCTACATACTGAATCTGCTCTTCTTATGACTCTAAATTATGGTTTAAGTCAATGTAATCAGCTATCTAACATATAGAGTCATGTTTGTTTGCATTTTGTCTCATGTGTGCTTTAAAAATAAACTATGTGCCAAGTGCTTGTTTTGGTTAAATAAATTTGAGCGTGTACTAATCCTTATCTTTCTTTATTTTTACATGAAACGCACCGGAGCAAAATAAAGAGTCTCACGGCGAGACTCATCTTGAGCTACTTCAAATAAAGGCCCGCATTTATGTGCGTTCATCTCGCATAGGAACTTCCAAACCGCGGTGAAAGGACACCGCCATTCTTCGAGTCATCCTTATTTAATTCATATCCTTTCCTCATTCAATTGTTGTAATTATTCGCTTAACATTCACTCTAACATTAATATGTTTAGAATAGTTCGAGCTTGGGTCGACCTTAGCAAGGAGTTTAACATTAGAATTTACGTGCCTCTCTAAGTAAATCATTTTAACTTAAGTTATAATTAAACCATTTAGTCGCATAATCATTCATGTAGTTTAGACATTATCTTGTCATTTAATCTTAACTTGCATGACTAACCATGTAGCTATGACATTATCTTCAAAACTCTTAACCCATTTGCTACAAAATCTATATAGAAACCTTATTTTTATGTATACTAAGAAACCCCCTTAAGCATATGGGATACTAATTAAAGTAGGCAAATATATACAGTTAGTCAATAAATTCATTTGCATCATCTACTTTTCATAAATAATATAGGGCATGTTTTAAACTTTACATGTGTTTTTAGCGCTAATTTTATTAATCTTTTTGCCAAAAAATACTTTCTATTAAATATCTTTCAAACATGCATTCTTAGCGATAATAATTAACCCTAGGTTTGAACGGACAACCGCAAGTTAGCGGATTCTTTAGGGTGCCTAACCCCTTCCCTTTAGGATAATAAAGAACCCTTGCCCAGAATCTCATTAAGTCTAGCAGACCATTAAATTGGAGTTAGTGTTGACTTTAACCTAGTCAACATTTAGGTGTCCTAATTCACCCAAATTAATTAGGTGGCGACTCCGCAAACCCTTTAGCATTAAGCACCCCTTTAGCATTTTAGCACCTTTTAGCATTCTTTAGCACTTTAGCATTTCTAGCCCCTTTTACTTTTAAACTTTAGCATCTTTAACCCCTTAGCACCTTTTTAAACTTTTAACATCTTTTTAACATTTTAAGCATTTTTAACTATTTAGCATTTTATTTTAAAAAATGTCGCGGCCGAAAAAGGGCGTAACAAGCCTTTTGTATAGTTATGGGTACGGTGGGGCCTTGTCCCGTCATATTTCAGTAAAACTCTTAGAGATCTGTATTCATATGTGGGATTAGACTAATGTACAGTGTAGTGTCTTTTGATTATGTATATTATATGGCAGCCTTGTCGGCTTTGCCCTTGCATGTACGATGGTTTTAGAAAAAAAAAATGAGGTGTTATTTTAATTTCGCGCTTTACTTGTGTCAGTTAGGTAGAAGGGTGCCTGTGTAGGGCATGATCCACGGCCCGGGGTTCGGGGGCATGACAGTCGACGGTGAATCGAGGACATGTTCGCAGGGAGTTTTGGCCGTATGGCGTGACGCAAGCGCTGAAGAAGAAGTGATATGCTCTAGTTGACTTTGGATGATGAGAGAGATGACAGACTCGTCAAGAAAAGAGTAATCCGGTTTTTGGAACTTTTTAAGATTCGAAAACGAAAATGTGGTCTCGTCGAATGTGATGTGACGAGAGATGTGGATCTGACGAGTGGACAAGTCATAGCATAGATAGCCCCTATGGTTCGGCGAAAAGCCTAGGTAGACACAAAGAGTGGACCGGGGGGCTAGTTTGTGAGGGGCAGTAGAGGCAATGTTAGGAGAGCATAGATAACCAAATATTCGGAGATGATCATAAGAGGGGACTCTATGATAGAAAATTTCGGTAGGGGTCATATTGTGAAGAGTGCTAGTTGGGAGAATATTTAGAACGTATTCTGACATTTTAGCAGCATAAACCCAGAAAGATGGAGGTAGGGAGGCATGCATCAAAAGAGTGTGAATCATATTGTTAATGGTGCGGATGATTCTTTCAGCTTTATCGTTTTCTGAGGAGGTGTGGGGGCAGGAGAAGCGAAAGATCATGCCATTATTGGTACAAAATCGATGAAACATAGAGTTATTGAATTCATGACCATTATCGCACTGAAAAGATTTTATGCCTTTTTCAAACTGTGTTTGAATGAATTTTCAAAACTCAAGAAATTTGGCAAACACTTCCGATTTAAATTTGAGAGGATACAACCAAACAAAGTGAGAAAAATTATCTAGTAAGATAAGATAGTATTTATGATCGAGAGAACTAACAACAGGTGATGTCCATGCATGTATAATATCAAAAGGTGCAAAAGTAACACTAGTAGATGATTTAAATGGAAGATGAGTATGTTTGCCTAAATAACAAGAAACGCAGTTTTGGGCAAGCTTTCCATTACAAGTAATGAAATTATTGTCTCTAAGAAAACTAAAAATTGGAGCTCCTGGATGACCAAGTCTATTATGTCATGTTGAAGAAGAAATGGCCTCTAGAGAGACGGGAGAGCTAGATCTGACAGCGGAGGTGGGAGTGAATGGATATATATCCCCCGTACTATTGCATCTTGTAAGAGGTGTCCCCGTATGAAGATCCTTCACAGTGAAACCAAAAGGGTCAAAATCAACAGAGACAGAGTTATTACGAGTGAATTTGCAGATAGAGATTAGATTTTTAATCATATGTGGGGCATATAGGGTATTTTTAAGGGGTAGTGGATGAGGAGGTGGTGTGTAGGATGTACCAAAACCCTTTACTGAAATGTTGTAACCACTACCAACTGTCACAAATTGAGGATGCTTTAAACCAAACTGTTTGGGAATATTACCTGCAGTCCGGGTGAGGTGAGATGTGGCTCCGGAGTCTATATACCAGTTGTTGTCAGGTTGTTGCATGTTGAGACTGCTGAAGGCCTGACCTAACTCAGTGGGTGTCATGTTGGATGAGGGCTGCTGAAACTGGTCGTGCATGACATGGGCCTGCTGCGGGTACTGGACTTGCCGAGAGGCTGGTGTAGGGCCCAACACACTGTGATGGGAGAACTGGTGGAAGGGTTGCTGGTACTGAAACGGCGGCGGCGGCGCGGCGCTGAACTGATTCTGTGGATTTTGGTGTTGTTGTTGTTGATTCTGCTGTCTGCGACCCCTGCCACGACCGCGACCTCCTCTGCCGCGACCCTTGCCACCGCGTCCCTGCTGCGGTTGAGAGTTGTCTGGTGGCGTTGGATCGTGAGGGCGCTTTTCGACAGCTAACGCCTTCTGATTATGCTCATCCTGCTTAGCACGTCGAGTTTCTTCGAGCAACAACTACGAGAGAGCTTTGTTAAAACTGGAAAGCGGATCTGCCTGTTGAATTATGGCGGCTAACGTATCATAGTCACCTTTGGGGAGACATGCAATCAATTCCAACATCAATTTAGTGTCCGAGACAGGAGTGTCAACGTTGGAGAGTTGATCTGCCAGGAGTTTCAACTGTATGCATTACTCAGTCATGTTGGAGAAATTTTCAAGGCATTTTATTGTTAAACTGTTCCTCCAAATACACTGCACGAGTGTGCTTGTTATCTTGAAAGATTTCCTCCAAGCGGTTCCATAACTCAAGGGTTGTGGCGCCAGATTTCATGATAGTAAGAAGAAGATCCTGGGAAATACTACCATAAATTCACTGTTTGACGACGGCGTCTAGACGACGCCAAGTAGACTCATCAACCTCCAGAGGGCGCGGAATAGTGTCATCGATATGATCAAGCACGTTATAGAGACATGCATGATTACGAAACAGTTCACCCATGAGAATCGATCGCTTTTCTTGATCGAAGAATGGGAATAGAGTTCTTGATATTGGTAACAGTTAGAGCGGGATGAAAAGAGGATGATAACATGGTGGTGGGATTGGTGGAGGTTGAAGCATCAGAAGTATTGGAAGAATCCTCAATAGTCATTTAGAGAAGAGAGGAAAGGAGAAAAACTAAGAATTTTGGGTAGGGGAGGGGTGGCACCGCGGCGAGAATCTCGAGGGAGGGGGGAGGGTTTCGGCGGATGCTTTGAGAGAAAACTCTACAGTTTTTGTTTTAGGCTCTTGATACCATGTAAGATGATATTAATTTCCCTTGGGGAGTCTTTCATTAATATCAAAGTATATATAGAGTACAATGTTCATCCCTTATACAATAGGAATTCTAAACCTATACAAAAGAGGAATCTTAGTCTTACCATAATTATATTTACACAATATATGAAAATATTCTAATTATGGGTAGAAATACAATTGTTTTTATAATATACATGCTTAGACTCCGTATCATATTGGCCACTTTAATTATTTCTTTTCAAAATAAAAAACCTTTGGTACTGCTTGCCCAAAGTTTCTGCCTTAAGATTAAGGCTAGTTCAGTAGTCCGAAACATCAACTACAGAAGAGAAGAATGAAGTTTGACAAGATGAACAAGAGAAGGCTATTACTAGAAATAAAAAAAAATCCACCTATATCCAGTGAGAAATTTATACTATAAAATATAATTTTGCCACCTCATTTTCATTCTCACCGAATTAGCGCACTGAGAAAACGCATGGTGGAAAATAAGTTCACATTTAAACGTTGAGAAACTTCTAATTTTTTCGTGTGAAAACACAACTATTTAAGTTTTTCTTACCCACATTTAGTAAAAGTCGTTGAACATTTTTCAGTGGAAAATCAGTGGGAAACTAGAGATTTTTTAGTAGTGAGCCGACTGCAATATATCTCCATTATCATTTTCTCCAAACGCTGATTAATTACATTAATGAAAATATGAGATAATCCTATTAAAAAGAACACTAAGAGTACATTGATTTTGTTTTTGAATTTTACGTCATAGGCTCATAGCATATACATACTCGAGGGCTGAGCAATCACGTTTGGTCCAATGAATGGTGATTAGGCGAAAGAGAAGTGGACATATTTGTTCTCTTACCACCACGAGAGGCACACCTATAGTGATGCATGTGACCTAATTCACCGCTCCTATGATCCACTCAAAACATAGAAAGAGAATGTAGCTTTAATTGTTGGGTGCTGCCTGCTAGTACTATGAATTGAGGAAGAGAAGCCAAAAAGAAAGGAAGACGAAAATTAGAACAAGTAGAATGTAGCATATGAGGTAGAATTGGTCATAACTTTAGATAAAAGGAGTTTCCCTTATCCTATGATTAAAATTACTTAACAAGGGAACATTTGTCTATACTAAGACAAAAGGAAACTCCTAAAGGTGGACACTGTGATGGCCAGAAGCTAAAATAGGTAATACTCCATACTTTAGTTTAAAGATTTTCGATTATCAAGAGGATTTTGACAAATTTTAAAAATCTGAAGGATTAGATTAGTTCCTCTCTTTAAAATATTTTAAAAAAATATTTGAAAACTACACTGAAAGCATTTTAAGCTTCTTCTTTTTTTAGGTTGAAGTAGTTAAAACACCTCTGAACTTGGTGTGGATTACAACTTTAGTCTCCAAAACTATGGCTAGTCTTCAAGGCACCCCTAAGCTTGGCTAAATGGATTTTAATATACCCCGGAGCTCATAAAACCTTAAAGAGTAGTCACTCGCGGGTTCAGCTGAAATTTTCAGCTGATGTGACATCCACATGTATAATTTTAATGCCAAATAATAAAAAAATTAAATTCATATAAGTAATCCAACCCGATTACTCACGTTCAATTAAATCACCCTAATTCGTCTAGAAATATCAACTGAACCAAAATCAGATACATTATTAATCATCATACTTTCTTCAACCTAATTAATACATAAATATAATTTTCAATCATAACCAGATTATATTCTAAGATAAAATATCAAATTAAATATCACAATAATACATAAAAAATGTTCAATGTTCTTGACCACTTTAACTCTTGCCCATATTTGTTCAACAATCCCAAACAACAATTTTAGCTTGCTATAGAAATGGTGATTCATAACCCTCTAAAAAATTACAAGAACATCGACCTCTCACCTATACAAAGTGAACGAATCAGTAATCAGTGACTAAATAGAACAAACCCAGTACATTATACTAAAATTGACATACAAAAAATAAGGATGTTTACGCCACTTCAGTTTTTTTATATAGTAAAAATCCACGATCTTGGCTATATTGGCCTATTAATGATGGGGTTTGGCAGGATATCTATCTGTATTTATATTTACCTACAAATATATATGGGGAGGACATGAACCTTAGCTTCCAAGATTACATAGAGTCCTCATTCTATAGAATTTATATGCGAAAGTCTAGTACATGGTAAAAGAGGACTCCTATTTTATAAATACTCCCTTCGGTTTAAAATAAGTGTCATTTTTCCTTTAGCACATTCCTTAAAAAATATTAATTTCTAAAAAAAAAATGTATTTTGACTAAATTATTCTTTTTTCACATGGGGTATTTATACTAAATCATGTAAATTTATTATAATTAAGTAATTTAATGAGATGTGAATGCAAGCTAATTAATTATGATTAAATTTTAAAAGTATATATGCAAATACATATGATGTATCTATTGGCTTGGAGTATTTATCGAGTATAAATGATCAATTTTTACCGTCTTTTACAATTATACGCCTTCGATCCATCTTACTTGTCATGTTTTTTTTTTTGCACGACCCTTAAAACAATGTTAACTATAAAAGCAATTTTATCAAGTGACCCTTATTTATTCTTTTATCTCAACTTAATTTGCTTTTCTTTTCATCACATTAATCTCTCTTCATATTTATTGAGTAAGAGTAAAAGTGAAAATTAATAATTAATTATATTTTAGTTTAAAAATAATAGTTAAACCAATTACTAAGTGTCACCTTAGCAAAAGTCATGCTCATTAAAAATTAATAAATATAATATAGAGTATTGAACTATCCCTACTTATTAAATGTTTTTTGAAAATTAAGAAAAATTAATGAGGACTACTTCTTTAATGTTAATGACATAATTGAAAAAAATTATCTTAAATTTTTAAGATAACACTTATTTTAGGATAATTTTATTTGGATACGATGATACTTTTTTAAGGACGGCGAAAGTATTTTAATAATTACTGCAACTAAAGTGGGTGGGGGAATAGTTGTAAAGCTCTCATGATTCCACTACCAAATACAGATAATGCTAACATATTTGGAAAAAAAAATGTGTATTCTATTTATAGATAACCGCATTAAAGTCTTTTGAGAACTAGGAGAAGAATTAAAGAGGCATCACGGATCAAATTCACCACAACAACATATACACTTTGTAATCTCACACTTTGTAATCTTACAGGTGTGATCCAGAGTAGGATGTACGTATAATTTATTTATATTTTTGAGGAGTAGAGAAATTATTTTCGATAGACTCCCAGTTCAAAAGAAATGTAATCAATGCAGGATTGCATGAAAAATAAGTCAGCAAAATATAAAGATATAAAACAAATGATACAACATATTAATACACACATAAAGATAATGATCGACGCGATATCAAAATAATACAATTAAGAAACGGAGAAGTGAAGATGAAAAGGCTAGCCCCTCGTGAAATATTCCTATCTAATCCACCATCGGCTAAATTAAGTAAATGGTATCTTAACATCCTTTTCGTACCTGTTAATGTGTGATGCCTTGTGCATCTGTAGTTTTATTTACGGAAAAGGGTTAAATATGTTCCTCGTTGTATTTTAGATCCAAATGTATACCCCTTATACCATTAATATTAATATTTTAATAAAGTAAATACCATGTGCATGCCTCATTAACATCTTTCATCATTAGCATCTACATAAAAAAAAGATTGGAATATTTCGTGAAGAAGAAATATTGTAATTTTTTTTTGTAATATTGCACATTGGAATGCCCAAAATCCTCTAATCCAAAACAACATTTTCATTAATTTATGTCCAAAATCATTTCCTTATCTATCTTTCACTCGATTTCAACAAAGCTTAAGGTATGTTCTGCAATTTGCTTGGAATTGGTTCTTTAACTGGTGTATGAATCCCATTTCTGAATTTTCATTAGGAAAATGCTTGCAAGGAGGATGAAACTCAACTCCCAAACCCAACATCTATATGGTATTAAAACCTTACATTTAGGCCTTTAGACAGCCGTCTGGTCTTTTTTGTATTAATATTTGACTTTGTGAAAATGGTGCGGTTAAAAGATAGGGAGGGGAGGGGTAAAATCGAGTTGGTTAGTGAAGTGTCATGCCATATGGTATTTTTACCTGATTAAAATATTAAGGTCAAGTGGATTGGGCTCCACTTTAGTCAACATTAACCGTAGGGGTAATTTGAGTCAATAGTATAACCTAGGGCAGGCCAGTGGGCCGGTTCCGTCCCGATCCGGTCTCGTCTCGACCCTGAATAATTAAAAATAAATTAGCGGGATCGGAGCTCGAACCGGGATGAGACATGGTATGGTCCCGCCTGGCCCGGTCCCGCGACGACCCGACCCGTCCCGTCCCGCCCGAAACCCAGCCAATTGCAAAAATAATCGTTGCAATAAACGGCCATTTTTGGCCTCCCCCTACCTCCCTTTATATTTATTTTTAACCCCTAAGTTATTATATTTACACTTTAATCCAATTTTCCAACTATAAATACCTCATTTTCTCTTCTTATTTCTCACAAATCTTCCTACAATCTCTAATCTCTCAATAAATCAATCTATATACAACATTGTTGTTATACCCCGTAGTTCTGACCCTACGTATGAGAGCGTACGAAAGCATGTAAGACTTAAAATTTTCAAAGGATAGGTTGACGGATTATTCCGGGCGAGTTTTAGTCAACTTTGAGGCGGGTTATGACCCGATTCGTTGAGAGTTCCTAAGTATTTTAAAGGCCTAGGGCGTAGTTCGTTGAGTCTAGATTCCAACGCAACCAACCGTTCGTCGATAGGGCGTCGGAGTAGAAAGTTATGAGAGTTACAAGTTCGTGTGATCGGCGTAAATGCGTTTGAGCAAAGCGACAGGTCGCGGCTCCGGATGCGAGGTCGCGCGCCTAAAATCGAGGGTCGCTGAAGTTGCAGCATGGCTGTTACACCGTAGTTCGTGTCATGCGCGTGGGCGCACGAAAGGAGTAAGACTTAAAATTTTCGTAAGATAGGTTGTGATTGTTCCGTACGGGTTTTAGTCAAATTTAATGGTGGTTATGTCACGGTAAATTGAGAGTTCATAAGTGTTTCAAAGACCTGGGGCGTAGTTCGTTGAGTCTAGATTCCAACGCAACCAACCGCTAAATCGATAGGACGTCGGAGTAGAAAGTTATGAGGGTTACAAGTTCGGCGTGATCGGACAGAAATGTGTTTCGAGCGGCGCGGCATGGCGCGCGGATGCAGGCATGGCGCCTAAAGTTCTGCAGGGTCGCTGAAGTTGCACCGCCGCAGCGCCGGAATAGCAGGGCGCGCCAAAGATCGAGAGATCGGAGGTTTCATGGCCGTAGCGGCGTGGCGCTGAGGCGGGATTTTTGGGCGGAAAAACTTAGAAAAGTCTGATTTTTGTTTTAAAAGAGACCATGGGAGGGTGACAAGTGGCCCCCCCCATCTGATTTTCTGTTGCATGCAACATATTGACCAAGACTTGGACATTTTCTATCTTTCATCTCCTCTCTCTCTCTCTCAAATTGCTCCCCCTTCTCTCTAAAAACCCTTAGAAAAATCTGAATAGTTAAGAACCAAAAAGGAAGCTTGTAGCTAGCTTGTTGGCACTATTGTGGTGGTGTTCTTGGAGAAAAAGGCTAGCAAGGTGTTGGATTAAGTTTGGCTAAAACTCAAGGTAACATTTCTTCTCTTGTAGTTGGTATTGGGCGTTGCATGTTTAATAGGAAGAACTTGTAGTTGGAAAAAATGCACTTAGAGTAGTTGCATGTAAGAAATGGGGTTTGATTATGAAAGAATTGGTTTGGGGGATTTTATGAGCATGTTGTTGCCTAAATACTACATTAGACTTGTTGGGTTAGTTGTTGTAACTTGTGGGGCTGAATTTTACACACCAAAGTTTAGGTGTGTAATTCCCTTGGTGTTGGTTGGTTGTTGAGCCTTAAACATGGCATTTGAGCGTTAAAAATCGACCTTGGAAAAGGTGGCAAAGTATGTAGAAACAAAGGAAATGCTGCCCAATTTTCCATAGAATTTAGTGGCTTTGAGTTTAGATTATTCTACATTGAAATTAGAGGTTAATAAACGTATCATGGTTATTTTAGGTTGACATATTACTTGCGGTAGTTTGGACTTAGCAAGTGGATTGACCGAAGAGGTATGTGAAGCCTTCCTATCTTTGAGCATGAGTATTTGTATCTATGTAGTACGGTAGACGTACAAGATTTAGTATTTTTACTTGTTTAAGTATAAACAAAGACTTGTTTGTTTTAAGAAGTATAAGTCCCTTGGTTAAGGGAAAAGTATGATTTTACAAAAGTATAGAGTACTTGGTGTGAAAGTATTGAGTATTGAATTATTCTAAAGATAAGAGGCTTGAAGTATTTTTGAAAATTGTATGAATTTGTTTGAAGTATAAGCCTCTTGGATAGTAAAAGAACGAAATGGTTCATACGAGTTATAACGGCTTTATGGGAAGTTAGTTATAACTACTTATGAATGGATAAGGATGTCGTAAATTTCTAAAGCATAAAGTTAGTATAACGGCTTTATGGGAAGTTGGTTATAATAACTTTATGGAAGGTTATGAAGGTTGTCTATTTTGATTAATGAGCATAAGTTGTCTAGATTGTGAAAAATTGAAGTTACTTGGTTTCAAGCTTTGAAATGAGTTTTCTAAAGGTGTAGTAACTTACGTTGAAAAAAATAGACGCTCGATACTACGGTGTTAGTATCTTGGATTTTGCATAAAAAGGAATCTCTTGGAAAGGATGTACGTACGTAGTACTTTGGCTTGTTATAAGAAAATTATTCTGTTTGTGCCTTGATAGTGTTTTGGGCTTGTTCAATTGAGAATTATTCTATGTGTGCCTTGATAAGTACTTTGGCTTGCTTAAATAAGAATTCTCTTGGTTTATGTGAAAAGAAGGCATGGTAATTGTCTTGGTTTATGTAAAGGCATGATATTGAAATTCGAATTAAAAGCATGTAGTTAGGAGTTACTTGGACGTACCGCCAGTGATGAAGGATTCCACGGGTATGCTTCCATTGTTCAGTTATGAGTTACTTGGACGTACCGCCAGTGATGAAGGATTCCACGGGTATGCTTCCATTGTTCAGTTATGAGTTACTTGGACGTACCGCCAGTGATGAAGGATTCCACGGGTATGCTTCCATTGTTCAGTTATGAGTCTATTTGGGCGTACCGTCAGTGATGGAGGATTCCACGGGTATGCGACCATGATGAGGGTTCGTTTCCCTGTTGTGATATTTTGTTCCATGGATTAGCTCTCCATGAGTCTCATCACGCAGGTGGATCTAGTAGTTAGCCCTCGTACTTGCCCGTCGAGACGTGATGCAGGTGGATCCGTAGTTGGCTTCGTCTTGCCGGTCGAGTTAGGGCGAAGTGGTGTGATGCAGGTGGATCGGTGGTTAGCTGCGTCTTGCCCGATCGTGATGTGGCGCAGGTGGATCTGGTAGAGCTATCGCACTTGCCGGCCACCGTGATTTCGATTATAGTATTGTTGCATGCGGGTGGATCGGTAGGCGGCTTTCGTGCCGGTCGATTGAGGATCACGCAGGTGGATCTGGTAGCTATGCCTTCGTACTTGCCTCGTACGGTTCTTATGATACCGGTGGGATCTAGTATTCGTATGTACTCCTTAGTGTTGTTATATCATGCATCGCGGTGAGGAAGGAATTCCACGGGCACGATTGATATTATGGGCATGAGACCTATGGTTATATTTGAGTGATGACTTAGAGGGCGTGAGTCCCTGACTTGACATGGCTGTGTATATGTTGTGTACTGTAGTTTGGCTATCATACGTGTCTCCTGCTTTATATATATGCTATTATGAATTCATTACAGTATTTTCAGTTTCACATACTTGGTACCTGTTGTACTGACCTCCTTCGGGGGGCTGCGTTCATGCCGCAGGTCGAGATACGTAGCTTGCTGGTCCGCACTCTTAGGATCACTGTTCACTTCCTGGAAAGCTCCATCCTCCGAGGCTTTGTCTTTGGTATGATTCCACGAGGTTATAGACTTTTGTACATTCGGGGGTATGGCGGGCCCCGTCCCGCCACGATTATTCCTGAGGTGCGTAGTCACGTTTGTGGTTTGAAATGTAAGAATAAAGTTATCTTGTTTCACCATCGGT
Organism: Przewalskia tangutica; assembly: GCA_029844215.1. Classification (NCBI taxonomy): domain Eukaryota; kingdom Viridiplantae; phylum Streptophyta; class Magnoliopsida; order Solanales; family Solanaceae; genus Przewalskia; species Przewalskia tangutica. The sequence continues at coordinate 86,995,354 of CM056736.1, read as the reverse complement.
TAAGTTATTTTATGAAAGGCGGCCTTATCGACGCTAGTGATGTTTACCTTATACTGATTTGTTTTATGTATGTTCCGCTATTCTCTCGACATATACTGACGGGGTACCGGAAGTGGTACGATCAGCCCGGCCGGGTCGTGACAAAAGTGGTATCGAGCGATTAGTCCTCGGAAAGTGTCTACGCACCGTGTCAGTAGAGTCCGATTATCGGTGTGTTGTGCACCACATCTATAATCGTGAGGTGCAGGACATTTAGGATTGGTTTCATTCTTCTCACTCTAAGATCGTGCGATAGAGTCGTGTGGTTGTGGTCGTCTCTCCTAACGAGTTATGTTGTTTGCAGCTACGAGAAGCGTGATGACCGGGAAAGATTATGTGGATTGCGTATCCAGGTTAGTTATGATGGTAGTATAGTGGGTATAGTGACATTCAGCTATACAGATTTATGTATAAGGGTCAGACACGTGTTGCCTAGAATGATATTGGAATACCAAGGATTGATAAGGACTAATTAGATACCGGGAAGGTAGGGAGTGGTTTGATGAACTCTCATCAAGGTTGTACGTACTAATTTGAGATAATTAGGAGATGATGAGTTGTCTGAGAAATAAATGGACCCTTAAGAAGTTTAATTAAGAGACCTAATGGGAAACTATGTTTGTAAATTAAGCTACGTGGTATGCTTAAGAGTATAGTACAGATGAGATTCGGGCGGAGTAAGTGATGGGATTGTTGTAAGATTTAGTATCATGAACGAGGGATATTGAGACTATGTACATGTGTTAGAATAAGTTGGTAGATACGAACGGGCAATTCTGTTAGGCCGTGAGCGAGGGTAAGTAGTAATGGTTCATATTTTGGGCTCGGTTCGTTTTGGCTTACAGTGAATGGGTATGCGTGTGCGATATCTTAGGGTCATAGGTGGCATAATGAAGTTCCATTAGTATATAGTACGAGGATGTACCGAGGAATAGTAGATTGGCTCTAAAAGAACATTCGGGGACGAATGTTTCTAAGGGGGGGAGAATGTTACACCCCGTAGTTCAGTCACGCGCATGAGGGCGAAAGGGAGTAAGACTTAAAATTTTCGTAAGATAGGTTGTGGATTGTTCAGGCGGGTTTTAGTCAACTTTAAGGCGGGTTATGACCCGGTACATTGAGAGTTCATAAGTGTTTCAAAGACCTGGGCGTAGTTCGTTAGTCTAGATTCCAACGCAACCAACCGCTCGCGATAGACGTCGGAGTAGAAAGTTATGAGGGTTACAAGTTCGGTCGCAATCGGACGTAAATGTGTTTCGGCGGCGCGGTGGCCGCGCGCCGGATGCAGGTCGCGCGCCTAAAGTTCTGAAGGGTCGCTGAAGTTGCAGTACGCGCCGGACAGCAGGCGGCGCGAAAGATCGAGAGATGCGGAGGTTTCACGCGGCATGGCCGGGCGGCTGGCAGGCGGATTTTTGGGCGGAAAAACTTAGAAAAGTCTGATTTTTGTTTTAAAAGAGACCATGGGAGGGTGACAAGTGTCCCCATCTGATTTTACATTGCATGCAACATATTGACCAAGACTTGGACATTTTCTATCTTTCATCTCCTCTCTCTCTCTCAAATTGCTCCCCCTTCTCTCTAAAAACCCTTAGAAAAATCTGAATAGTTAAGAACCAAAAAGGAAGCTTGTAGCTAGCTTGTTGGCACTATTGTGGTGGTGTTCTTGGAGAAAAAGGCTAGCAAGGTGTTGGATTAAGTTTGGCTAAAACTCAAGGTAACATTTCTTCTCTTGTAGTTGGTATTGGGCGTTGCATGTTTAATAGGAAGAACTTGTAGTTGGAAAAAATGCACTTAGAGTAGTTGCATGTAAGAAATGGGGTTTGATTATGAAAGAATTGGTTTGGGGATTTTATGAGCATGTTGTTGCCTAAATACTACATTAGACTTGTTGGGTTAGTTGTTGTAACTTGTGGTTGAATTTTACACACCAAAGTTTAGGTGTGTAATTCCTCGTGTTGGTTGGTTGTTGAGCCTTAAACATGGCATTTGAGCGTTAAAAATCGACCTTGGAAAAGGTGGCAAAGTATGTAGAAACAAAGGAAATGCTGCCCAATTTTCCATAGAATTTAGTGGCTTTGAGTTTAGATTATTCTACATTGAAATTAGAGGTTAATAAACGTATCATGGTTATTTTAGGTTGACATATTACTCATGGTAGTTTGGACTTAGCAAGTGGATCGACCAAGAGGTATGTGAAGCCTTCCTATCTTTGAGCATGAGTATTTGTATCTATGTAGTACTAGACGACAAGATTTAGTATTTTTACTTGTTTAAGTATAAACAAAGACTTGTTTGTTTTAAGAAGTATAAGTCCTCGTTAAGGGAAAAGTATGATTTTACAAAAGTATAGAGTACTTGGTGTGAAAGTATTGAGTATTGAATTATTCTAAAGATAAGAGGCTTGAAGTATTTTTGAAAATTGTATGAATTTGTTTGAAGTATAAGCCTCTTGGATAGTAAAAGAACGAAATGGTTCATAAGGAGTTATAACGGCTTTATGGGAAGTTAGTTATAACGGCCTTATGAATGGATAAGGATGTCGTAAATTTCTAAAGCATAAAGTTAGTATAACGGCTTTATGGGAAGTTGGTTATAATAACTTTATGGAAGGTTATGAAGGTTGTCTATTTTGATTAATGAGCATAAGTTGTCTAGATTGTGAAAAATTGAAGTTACTTGGTTTCAAGCTTTGAAATGAGTTTTCTAAAGGTGTAGTAACTACGTTGAAAAAATAGACGCCTCGATACTACGGGTGTTAGTATCTTGGATTTTGCATAAAAAGGAATCTCTTGGAAAGGATGTACGTACGTAGTACTTTGGCTTGTTATAAGAAAATTATTCTGTTTGTGCCTTGATAGTGTTTTGGGCTTGTTCAATTGAGAATTATTCTATGTGTGCCTTGATAAGTACTTTGGCTTGCTTAAATAAGAATTCTCTTGGTTTATGTGAAAAGAAGGCATGGTAATTGTCTTGGTTTATGTAAAGGCATGATATTGAAATTCGAATTAAAAGCATGTAGTTAGGAGTTACTTGGACGTACCGCCAGTGATGAAGGATTCCACGGGTATGCTTCCATTGTTCAGTTATGAGTTACTTGGACGTACCGCCAGTGATGAAGGATTCCACGGGTATGCTTCCATTGTTCAGTTATGAGTTACTTGACGCATCGCTTGATGAAGGATTCCACGTATGCTTCCATTGTTCGATTATGAGTCTATTTGGGCGCATCTGCCGATGGAGGATTCCACGGGTATCGACCATGATGAGGGTTCGCTTTCGCCGATGATTTTGTTCCATGGATTAGCTCTCCATGAGGTCTCGATCACGCGGTGGATCTAGTAGTTAGCCTCGTACTTGCCGGCCGTCGAGCGTGATGCAGGTGGATCCGGTAGTTGGCTTTCGTACTTGCCGGTCGTGTTAGGGCGAAGTGGTGTGACGCAGTGGATCGGTGGTTAGCTGCGATTGCTTCTGGCCGATGTGACGCAGAGGTGGATCTGGTAGGCTATCGCACTTGCCGGTCGACCGTGATTTCGATTATAGTATTGTTGCACGGGTGGATCCGGTAGTGGCTTTCGTACGCCTGGTCGATTGAGGATGCAGGTGGATCCGGTAGCTATGCCTTCGCATTTGCCTCGCACGGTTCTTATGATACAGTGGGATCTAGTATTCGTATGTACTTTAGTGTTGTTATATCATGATCTGGCGGTGAGGAAGGAATTCCACGCACGATTGATATTATGGGCATGACCTATGGTTATATTTGAGTGATGACTTAGAGGCGTGAGTCCCCGACTTGACACGGCCGTGTATATGTTGTGTCGTAGTTTGGCTATCATACGTGTCTCCCGCTTTATATATGCTATTATGAATTCATTACTGATTTTCGGGCCACATACTTGGTACCGCCAGATCGACTCCTTCGGGCCGCGTTCACGCCGCAGTCGAGATACGTAGCTTCTTGGTCCGCACTCTTAGGATCACCGCTCACTTCCGAAAGCTCCATCTCCGAGGCTTTGTCTTTTGGTATGATTCTCGAGGTTATAGACTTTGTACATTCGTGGTATGCCGGGCCCCGCCCCGCCACGCTTGTTATTCCTGAGGTCCAGAGTCACGTTTGTGGTTTGGGCCGTAAGAATAAAGTTATCTTGCTTCACCATCGGTTAAGTTATTTTATGAAAGCGCGCCTTATCGGCCTTAGTGATGTTTACCTTATACGATTTGTTTTATGTATGTTACCGCTATTCTCTCGACATATACCGACGGTACCGGAAGGTACGCCGCGCCCCGGCCGGTCGTGACAAAAGTGGTATCGAGCGATTAGTCCTCGGAAAGTGTCTACGCACCGTCAGTAGTAGTCACGATTATCGGTGTGTTGCGCACCACATCTATAATCGTGAGGTCGCAGGACATTTAGGATTGGTTTCATTCTTCTCACTCTAAGATCGTGCGATAGAGTCATGTGGTTAGGGTCGTCTCCCTAACGAGTTATGTTGTTTGCAGCCACGAGAAAGGCGTGATGACCAGGAAAGACTATGTGGATTGCGTATCCGTGTTAGTTATGATGGTAGTATAGTGGGTATAGTGACATTCAAATATACTGATTTATGTATAAAGGTCGGACACGTGTTGCCTAGAATGATATTGGAATACGAGGATTGATAAGGACTAATTAGATACAGGAAGGTAGTGAGTGGTTTGATGAACTCTCATCAATGTCAGACGTACTAATTTGAGATAATTAGGAGATGATGAGTTGTGCGAGAAATAAATGGACCCTTAAGAAGTTTAATTAAGAGACCTAATGGGAAACTATGTTTGTAAATTGCCACGTGGTATGCTTAAGAGTATAGTACATATGAGATTCGCGAGTAAGTGATGGGATTGTTGTAAGATTTAGTATCATGAACGAGGATATTGAGACTATGTACATGTGTTAGAATAAGTTGGTAGATACGAACGAGCAATTCATAGGCCGTGGCGAGGGTAAGTAGTAATGGTTCATATTTTGGGTTCGGTTCATTTTGACTTACGGTGAATGGGTATGCGTGTGCGATATCTTAGGGTCATAGGTGGCATAATGAAGTTCCATTAGTATATAGTACGAGGATGTACCGAGGAATAGTAGATTGGCTCTAAAAGAACATTCGGGACGAATGTTTCTAAGGGGAGAATGTTACACCCGTAGTTCAGTCACGCGCATGAGGCGCATTTAAAGGGAGTAAGACTTAAAATTTTCGTAAGATAGGTTGACGGATTGTTCCGGTTTTAGTCAACTTTAAGGCGGGTTATGACCCGGTACATTGAGAGTTCATAAGTGTTTCAAAGACACGGGCGTAGTTCGTTGAGTCTAGATTCCAACGCAACCAACCGCTCGCCGATAGGACGTCGAGGTAAAGTTATGAGGTTACAAGTTCGGCGCAATGGACGTAAATGTGTTTCGGCGGCGCGGCGCGCGCGCCGGATGCAGGTCGCGCGCTAAAGTTCTGAAGGGTCGCTGAAGTGCAGCGCGCGCCGGACAGCAGGCGCGCCGAAAGATCGAGAGATCATGAGGTTTCAGTATGGCGCCGAGGCGGATTTTGGGCGAAAAACTTAGAAAAGTCGATTTTTGTTTTAAAAGAGACCATGGGAGGGTGACAAGTGGCCCCCCCCATCTGATTTTCTGTTGCATGCAACATATTGACCAAGACTTGGACATTTTCTATCTTTCATCTCCTCTCTCTCTCTCTCAAATTGCTCCCCCTTCTCTCTAAAAACCCTTAGAAAAATCTGAATAGTTAAGAACCAAAAAGGAAGCTTGTAGCTAGCTTGTTGGCACTATTGTGGTGGTGTTCTTGGAGAAAAAGGCTAGCAAGGTGTTGGATTAAGTTTGGCTAAAACTCAAGGTAACATTTCTTCTCTTGTAGTTGGTATTGGGCGTTGCATGTTTAATAGGAAGAACTTGTAGTTGGAAAAAATGCACTTAGAGTAGTTGCATGTAAGAAATGGGGTTTGATTATGAAAGAATTGGTTTGGGGGATTTTATGAGCATGTTGTTGCCTAAATACTACATTAGACTTGTTGGGTTAGTTGTTGTAACTTGTGGGGCTGAATTTTACACACCAAAGTTTAGGTGTGTAATTCCCTTGGTGTTGGTTGGTTGTTGAGCCTTAAACATGGCATTTGAGCGTTAAAAATCGACCTTGGAAAAGGTGGCAAAGTATGTAGAAACAAAGGAAATGCTGCCCAATTTTCCATAGAATTTAGTGGCTTTGAGTTTAGATTATTCTACATTGAAATTAGAGGTTAATAAACGTATCATGGTTATTTTAGGTTGACATATTACTCATGGTAGTTTGGACTTAGCAAGTGGATTGACCGAAGAGGTATGTGAAGCCTTCCTATCTTTGAGCATGAGTATTTGTATCTATGTAGTACGGTAGACGTACAAGATTTAGTATTTTTACTTGTTTAAGTATAAACAAAGACTTGTTTGTTTTAAGAAGTATAAGTCCTCGTTAAGGGAAAAGTATGATTTTACAAAAGTATAGAGTACTTGGTGTGAAAGTATTGAGTATTGAATTATTCTAAAGATAAGAGGCTTGAAGTATTTTTGAAAATTGTATGAATTTGTTTGAAGTATAAGCCTCTTGGATAGTAAAAGAACGAAATGGTTCATAAGGAGTTATAACGGCTTTATGGGAAGTTAGTTATAACGGCCTTATGAATGGATAAGGATGTCGTAAATTTCTAAAGCATAAAGTTAGTATAACGGCTTTATGGGAAGTTGGTTATAATAACTTTATGGAAGGTTATGAAGGTTGTCTATTTTGATTAATGAGCATAAGTTGTCTAGATTGTGAAAAATTGAAGTTACTTGGTTTCAAGCTTTGAAATGAGTTTTCTAAAGGTGTAGTAACTTACGTTGAAAAAAATAGACGCTCCTTGATACTACGGGTGTTAGTATCTTGGATTTTGCATAAAAAGGAATCTCTTGGAAAGGATGTACGTACGTAGTACTTTGGCTTGTTATAAGAAAATTATTCTGTTTGTGCCTTGATAGTGTTTTGGGCTTGTTCAATTGAGAATTATTCTATGTGTGCCTTGATAAGTACTTTGGCTTGCTTAAATAAGAATTCTCTTGGTTTATGTGAAAAGAAGGCATGGTAATTGTCTTGGTTTATGTAAAGGCATGATATTGAAATTCGAATTAAAAGCGTGTAGTTATGAGTTACTTGGACGTACCGCCAGTGATGAAGGATTCCACGGGTATGCTTCCATTGTTCAGTTATGAGTTACTTGGACGTACCGCCAGTGATGAAGGATTCCACGGGTATGCTTCCATTGTTCAGTTATGAGTTACTTGACGCATCGCTTGATGATGAAGCGATTCCACGGTATGCTTCCATTGTTGATTATGAGTCTATTTGGGCGCATCGGTGATGGAGGATTCCACGGGTATGCGACCACGATGAGGGTTCGTTTCCTCGCGATATTTTGTTCCATGGATTAGCTCTCCGCAGGTCCATCACGCAGGTGGATCTAGTAGTTAGCCCTCGTACTTGCCGGCCGAGACGTGATGCAGGTGGATCGGTAGTTGGCTTTCGCCTTGGCCGTCGGTTAGGGCGAAGTGGTGTGACGCAGGGTGGATCGGTGGTTAGCTCGCGATCTTGCCCCGGCCGATGTGACGCAGTGGATCCGTAGAGCTATCGACTTGCCCGGCCACCGTGATTTCGATTATAGTATTGTTAGCACGGGTGGATCGTAGCCGCTTTCGTACTTGCCTGGCCGATTGAGGATGCAGGTGGATCCGTAGCTATGCCTTCGCATTTGCCTCGCATCACGGTTCTTATGATACAGTGGGATCTAGTATTCGTATGTACTTTAGTGTTGTTATATCATGTCACGGCGATGGAAGGAATTCCACGCACGATTGATATTATGGGCATGAGACCTATGGTTATATTTGAGTGATGACTTAGAGGCGTGAGTCCCCGACTTGACATGGCCGTGGTATATGTTGTGGTATTGTAGTTTGGCTATCACACGTGTCTCGCTTTATATATATGCTATTATGAATTCATTACTGATTTTCGCCACATACTGCAATTGTCAGTTATCGACCTCCTTCGAAGTGCGTTCACGCCGCAGTCGAGATACGTAGCTTGCCGGTCCGCACTCTGTGATCACCGCTCACTTCGAAAGCTCCATCTCCGAGGCTTTGTCTTTGGTATGATTCCACGAGGTTATAGACTTTTGTACATTCGGGGTATGGCGGGCCCCGTCCCGCCACGCTTGTTATTCCTGAAGTGCGTAGTCACGTTTGTGGTTTGGGCCGTAAGAATAAAGTTATCGCTTCACTATCGGTTAAGTTATTTTATGAAAGGCGCCTTATCGGCTTGCTAGTGATGTTTACCTTATCTGATTTGTTTTATGTATGTTCATTGCTATTCTCGACATATACCGACGGTACCGGAAGGTACGATCGCCCCGGCCGGGTCGTGACAAAAGTGGTATCGAGCGATTAGTCCTCGGAAAGTGTCTACTGCATCTAGTTCAGAGTCACGATTATCGGTGTGTTGTGCACCACATCTATAATCGTGAGGCTGCAGGACATTTAGGATTGGTTTCATTCTTCTCACTCTAAGATCGTGCGATAGAGTTTGTGTGGTTAGGGTCGTCTCTCCTAACGAGTTATGTTGTTTGCACTACGAGAAAGCGTGATGACCGGGAAAGACTATGTGGATTGCGTATCCGGGTTAGTTATGATGGTAGTATAGTGGGTATAGTGACATTCACCATCTGATTTATGTATAAGTGGTCGACACGTGTTGCCTAGAATGATATTGGAATACCAAGGATTGATAAGGACTAATTAGATACCGGAAGGTAGTGAGTGGTTTGATGAACTCTCATCAATGTTATGCGATACTAATTTGAGATAATTAGGAGATGCTGAGTTGTCTGAGAAATAAATGGACCCTTAAGAAGTTTAATTAAGAAACCTAATGGGAAACTATGTTTGTAAATTAAGCTACGTGGTATGCTTAAGAGTATAGTACAGATGAGATTAGGCGAGTAAGTGATGGGATTGTTGTAAGATTTAGTATCATGAACGAGGGATATTGAGACTATGTACATGTGTTAGAATAAGTTGGTAGATACGAACGAGCAATCTGTTAGTAGTGGCGAGGTAAGTAGTAATGGTTCATATTTTGGGTTCGGTTTACCGTTTGACTTACGGTGAATGGGTAGGCGTGTGCGATATCTTAGGGTCATAGGTGGCATAATGAAGTTCCATTAGTATATAGTACGAGGATGTACCGAGGAATAGTAGATTGGTTCTAAAAGAACATTCGGGGACGAATGTTTCTAAGGGGGGGAGAATGTTACACCCCGTAGTTCAGGTCATGCGCTGAGGCGCATTTAAAAGGGAGTAAGACTTAAAATTTTCGTAAGATAGGTTGACGGATTGTTAGGCGGTTTTAGTCAACTTTAAGGCGGGTTATGACCCGGTACATTGAGAGTTCATAAGTGTTTCAAAGGCCTGGGGCGTAGTTCGTTGAGTCTAGATTCCAACGCAACCAACCGTTCGTCGATAGGACGTCGGGGTAGAAAGTTATGAGGGTTACAAGTTCAGTGCGCAGTCGGACAGAAATGTGTTTCGGCAGCGCGGCAGTGCGCGGATGAGGCAGCGGCGCCTAAAGTTCGGGTCGCTGAGTTGCAGCGCGGCGCCGAATAGCGGTCATGGCACCAAAGATCGAGAGCTGCGGAGGTTTAGCGCCCATGAGCCGCGGCGGCCGCGCGCCGAGGCGGGATTTTTGGGCGGAAAAACTTAGAAAAGTCTGATTTTTGTTTTAAAAGAGACCATGGGAGGGTGACCAGTGTCCCCCCCCCCAGGTGATGTTCTGTTTCATGCAACATATTGACCAAGACTTGGACATTTTCTATCTTTCATCTTCTCTCTCTCTCTCAAATTGCTCCCCCTTCTCTCTAAAAACCCTTAGAAAAATCTGAATAGTTAAGAACCAAAAAGGAAGCTTGTAGCTAGCTTGTTGGCACTATTGTGGTGGTGTTCTTGGAGAAAAAGGCTAGCAAGGTGTTGGATTAAGTTTGGCTAAAACTCAAGGTAACATTTCTTCTCTTGTAGTTGGTATTGGGCGTTGCATGTTTAATAGGAAGAACTTGTAGTTGGAAAAAATGCACTTAGAGTAGTTGCATGTAAGAAATGGGGTTTGATTATGAAAGAATTGGTTTGGGGGATTTTATGAGCATGTTGTTGCCTAAATACTACATTAGACTTGTTGGGTTAGTTGTTGTAACTTGTGGGGCTGAATTTTACACACCAAAGTTTAGGTGTGTAATTCTCTTGGTGTTGGTTGGTTGTTGAGCCTTAAACATGGCATTTGAGCGTTAAAAATCGACCTTGGAAAAGGTGGCAAAGTATGTAGAAACAAAGGAAATGCTGCCCAATTTTCCATAGAATTTAGTGGCTTTGAGTTTAGATTATTCTACATTGAAATTAGAGGTTAATAAACGTATCATGGTTATTTTAGGTTGACATATTACTTGCGGTAGTTTGGACTTAGCAAGTGGATTGACCGAAGAGGTATGTGAAGCCTTCCTATCTTTGAGCATGAGTATTTGTATCTATGTAGTACGGTAGACGTACAAGATTTAGTATTTTTACTTGTTTAAGTATAAACAAAGACTTGTTTGTTTTAAGAAGTATAAGTCCCTTGGTTAAGGGAAAAGTATGATTTTACAAAAGTATAGAGTACTTGGTGTGAAAGTATTGAGTATTGAATTATTCTAAAGATAAGAGGCTTGAAGTATTTTTGAAAATTGTATGAATTTGTTTGAAGTATAAGCCTCTTGGATAGTAAAAGAACGAAATGGTTCATAAGGAGTTATAACGGCTTTATGGGAAGTTAGTTATAACGGCCTTATGAATGGATAAGGATGTCGTAAATTTCTAAAGCATAAAGTTAGTATAACGGCTTTATGGGAAGTTGGTTATAATAACTTTATGGAAGGTTATGAAGGTTGTCTATTTTGATTAATGAGCATAAGTTGTCTAGATTGTGAAAAATTGAAGTTACTTGGTTTCAAGCTTTGAAATGAGTTTTCTAAAGGTGTAGTAACTTACGTTGAAAAAATAGACGCTCCTTGATACTACGGGTGTTAGTATCTTGGATTTTGCATAAAAAGGAATCTCTTGGAAAGGATGTACGTACGTAGTACTTTGGCTTGTTATAAGAAAATTTTTCTGTTTGTGCCTTGATAGTGTTTTGGGCTTGTTCAATTGAGAATTATTCTATGTGTGCCTTGATAAGTACTTTGGCTTGCTTAAATAAGAATTCTCTTGGTTTATGTGAAAAGAAGGCATGGTAATTGTCTTGGTTTATGTAAAGGCATGATATTGAAATTCGAATTAAAAGCATGTAGTTAGGAGTTACTTGGACGCACCGATGATGAAGGATTCCACGGTATGCTTCCATTGTTGATTATGAGTTACTTGGGCGACGCTTGATGATGAAGGATTCCACGTATGCTTCCATTGTTGATTATGAGTTACTTGACGCGTCGCTTGATGATGGCGATTCCGGGTATGCTTCCATTGTTCGATTATGAGTCTATTTGGGCGCATCGTGATGGAGATTCCACGTATCGACCATGATGAGGGTTCGCTTTCCTCGCGATATTTTGTTCCATGGATTAGCTCTCCATGAGGTCCATCACGCAGGTGGATCTAGTAGTTAGCCCTCGTACTTGCCGGCCGAGACGTGATGCAGTGGATCCGTAGTTGGCTTTACTTGCCGGCCGAGTTAGGCGAAGTGGTGTGACGCAGGTGGATCGGTGGTTAGCTGCGATTGCCCTGGCCGATGTGACGCAGGTAGATCCGCAGAGGCTATCGCACTTGCCCCGGCCGCCGTGATTTCGATTATAGTATTGTTGGTACGTGGATCCGTAGCTTCAAGCCGATCGATTGAGGATGCAGGTGGATCTCGTAGCTATGCCTTCGATTTGCCTCGCAGTTCTTATGATCTGGTGGGATCTAGTATTCGTATGTACTCCTTAGTGTTGTTATATCATAGGCTGGCGGTGAGGAAGAATTCCACGCACGATTGATATTATGGGCATGAGACCTATGGTTATATTTGAGTGATGACTTAGAGGCGTGAGTCACGACTTGACATGGCTGCGTATATGTTGTGTCTTGTAGTTTGGCTATCATACGTGTCTCTGCTTTATATATATGCTATTATGAATTCATTCTGATATTTCGATTTCACATACTTGGTACTGTTATCGACCTCCTTGGGGCTGCGTTCATCCGCAGTCGAGATCGTAACTTCTTGGTCCGCACTCTTAGGATCATTGCTCACTTCTGGAAAGCTCCGTCCTCCGAGGCTTTGTCTTTTGGTATGATTCCACGAGGTTATAGACTTTGTACATTCGGGGTATGGCGGGGCCTGTCCATACGATTGTTATTCCTAAGTGCGTAGTCACATTTGTGGTTTGGTGTAAGAATAAAGTTATCTTGTTCACTATCGGTTAAGTTATTTTATGAAAGCGGCCTTATCGACTTCTAGTGATGTTTACCTTATCTGATTTGTTTTATGTATGTTCATTGCTATTCTCGACATATACCGACGGTACCGGAAGGTACGATCGCGACCCGGCTGGTCGTGACAGCGCCCGGGCAGCAGTATGGCGCGAAAGTTCGAGAAACTGCGGAGGTTTCAGCGCCGAGGGGGCGAGGCGGGATTTTTGGGCGGAAAAACTTAGAAAAGTCAGATTTTTCTTTTAAAAGACCTTGGGAGGGTGACAAGTGTCCCCCCCCCCCCATCTGATTTCTTGCATGCAATATATTGACCAAGTCTTGAAGACTTGGTCATCTTCCAATTTCCCTCTCTCTCTAAAGCTTTAGCTCTCCCTTCTCTCTAAGTTTCCAAGAGAATTTCTAAGCCTAAAGAAAATCTGAAAAGTGTGATAGGAAGGTAAGGTTATTACAAGCTTGTGAAGACTATTGTGGTGATATTCTTGGAGTAGAGGCTAGCAATTGTTGGAGTAAATTGGCTAAAAGCTCTAAGGTAACCATTCTTCTTTTATAGTTGGTATTTGGTATTGCATGTTAAGTAGGAAGAACTTTTAGTTGGAAATAAGGCCCTTAGATTGATTGCATGTGAGAAATGTGGTTGGAATATGAAAGGATTGGTTAAAAGAACAAATGAGCATGTTGTAGCCTAAGAACTACCTTAACTTGTTAAAATGAATTATTGTACCTTGTGGGGCAGAATTTTACACACCCAAGTTTAGGTGTGTAATCCCCTTTGCATTGTTGGATTGTTGAGCCTTGAATGTGGCATTTGGATGATAAATTCGGCCTTGAGAAAGGTGGCAAAGTATGTAGAAACAAAGGAAATGCTGCCCAATTTTCCATAGGATTTAGTGGCTTTGAGTTAGATTTTTCTACATTGAAATTAGAGGTTAATGAACATATCATGGTTATTATAGGTTGAAATATTACTTGCGGTAGTTGGACCTAGCAAGTGGATTGACCAAAGAGGTATGTGAAGTTTTCCTATCTCTTGAGCATGAATAGATGAAACTATGTAGTACGGTGAGCGTCTGAGATTTGGTATTCTTACTCGTTTTAAGTATATGATGACTTGTTTCATTTTAAGAATGTATAATTCCCTTAGTTAGGGGAAAAGTATGATTTTACTAAAGTGTAGAGTTAATATAACAACTTTATGGGGAGTTGGTTTATTAGCTTCATAAAAGGTTAATGAGAAGAGATTTACTCTAAATGAGATAAGTATATGGAGAGGCAACTTGATTTTAAGGTATCAATTGCCCAAAGGTTTTTATGTATAAAGAAGAGTCTTTTTTTTTAAAAAGAGTTGGAGTATATAGTACTTGGGTTAAACTCCCGGTGTTCTTTTATTAAAGATATGGTTAAGTGCCTTAAGTAAACTAAAATGAGAGGGTATATGAACAAGACTAATAAGAAGTTATAAGTTTTCTTAACTTATTTATGATTATGATATGATGACAGTTTGAGTTAGGGTAAGAGTATATCTGAGGGGCAAGCCCCAAGATCGTTATACCACCTTCTCCAGGGTAAGAGTATGTCCGAGGGCAAGCCCAAGATCGTCATACCACCTTCTCGGTGTAGAGTATATCGAGGCGGATCCAAGATCGTTATACCATCCGCACGGTATAAGAGTATATCCGGCGGGCAAGCCCAGATCGTTATACCATCCGCTCCGGTGTAAGAGTATATCCGAGGTCTGACCCAAGATCGTTATACCATCCGCCTGTGGTAAGAGTATATCGAGGAAAGTCCCCAAGATCGTTATACCACATTAAAGTGGATTTGCTACCCATGACGCGAGGAATACCTCGTGCGAGTCCTTATGGGCTTATGCGGGTGAAATAGTCCCGTGCCGGGTGCGGCCGATCGAGGAGTACCTCATGCGGGTCCACAGGACCCATGCGGGTGAAATAGTCCCAGGAGTAGGATGGTTTTATTGATACTACGGGCGAGGTACCCTGTTTTGATCATGAGTCTCCTACCTTATGCAGTATTATATATATACTTGTCACTCTCATTGTTAGTAAGGCACAGTAAAAAGGTATTTTATTGTCTTTCATGACTCCAGCTTGCTTTTAGACTTATGATATCATATTACAGTATTTTCCCAGCTTTACATAGTTGGTCCAGATTGTGTCGACCCCTTCCCTGGGGCTGCTCATTCCGCGGTAAGGGTAGCGATTGAGGATCCTCGTTCTTAGGATCACTATTCCTGTCGAAGCTCCATTCCTCGGAAGCTTATTTATTGTACGGATATTTCCACGATGCTATAGGTATTTTGTACATCCAGGGGTATGGCGGGGCCCTGTCCCGCCACAGTTGTTATCTTTAGAGGTCTGTGGCCACCTATGTGTTTTGGGCTATAAGAACCAGTTGTATTATAAATACTTTATTTGAGTATGTTTATGGAAGGCAGCCTTATCGGCTGGCCAGATATATTTTACCCTTTTTATGAAGTTATGTGTTGTGTTATGTTCCGCTGCTATTCTCTGACATATACCTGACAGGGTACCCCAGTAGGGTACTAGTCGCGGCCCCGAGGTCGGGTCGTGACAATTGTCTACTACATATTCAATCTATTTATTAATTTGGGAATTGGGAGTGAAGTTGACAACTAGCTTGAGGATTATCTATCGAGCAAAGTTTCAATTTTCAACCTCTCGATATTACACGTCGACTCTACGTCGGCGTTTGGTACATTCGTTCTGTCATTAAATTATTATTTTATCTTTATTTCATTTAGCACATTTAATTTCATTATCTTTAAGTCTTTAACTATTTATTACCATAATTAAAATGAAAAGAGTAAAAAGTGTTTTCGGCAAGGGTACTTCTTCTAGTAGGGCGGGTAACAAGGGCAAATGTATTTCTTCTAGTATTCCTAGTCCTACTCCTAGACAAAGATGATTTTATTGATTCTGAACAGTTTCCTGAAATATCATATGATCTAGACGACCATGTATTTTCTCAAAATGAAGAAGCTTTTGATTTAGATGTCACTCTAGATGATGATACACCAACTAATGTAGATGATGATACACCCACCAGTGAAATGTCTCTCATTCCCCCTAGTATGAGACGAGGTCCGGCAAAACGATCATTAAAAAGCTGTATGAAAATATTTTCACAGGGACGTACCGAATCAAGTAGCTATATGTAAAACTTGTAAAGTTGTTTATACTTTTAAAACTAGACAAGGTCATGGTGGGACGGGTGGTTTAGGAAGACACCTATTGCAAAAACACAAAGTCTTGCATGTCCAATACATTATTGAAAAAGATGGTGAGAAAGTGCCCTCTCAATCGGGACAAGGTTCACATACTGTCCCGGACAAAGTACAGGGTCAAATTAACCCTATGACGGTGAGAGTTGTAGGCCCTAAATACGATAAACATAAAGATATGGAAGCACTAGCAAAATTAGTTGTTGTGGAGGGTTTGCCTTTTTCATTTCCTGAATCTCCTAGTTTTATTCATTATATTAGAGATATGTATAATCCTGCTAAAGATTTTCCTAGATCAACTGTTAAGAGAGATGTATTTAAATTTGCGCATGAATATCAACAATATTTACGTTATGCATTATATCATTTTAATGGCAACGTCGCTCTAACTTCTGATATAGGTCGTAGTACTAACGGTCATGATTATTTAACGGTAATCTGTCATTGGATAGATTATAAATGGTCTATGCAAACATAATTTAGCATATAGATATATAGATAGTAGGCACACTAGTCAGTTTATTTCAGAAAATATTTATTTAGTCTGCGATTATTACGGAATAACTGATAAAGTTATGAGTATTACATTAGATAATGCATCTTCTAACGTATCTTCTATTTATGTTTTAAAAGAAGTTTTAACTCCATCTTTTCCAAAATATTTTTATATCAAATGTGTGTATCATATTTATAACTTAGTTGTAAAGGATGATCTTTCACTTTTTCAAGATATTCTTGAAAAAATATAATTTGCTATAAACTTTATTTTAAAAAATAATAGAATCCAACAGAGAAAAGAATATAAAAAAACTTGTCACGATTGTGGACTATCTTATAGAAAATCCCCGAAGAAGTACCCACTAGGTGAAATTCTTTATATGACCAACTAGTTGTTGCTTATGATTATAGAAAATCTATCACTTTATTTTTTAACGCCCACAATCAAAATCCAACTGATATGATTATGGATAATGATTGGAACAAAATTAAAGAACTTATTGTATTTCTAGAGAATTTTCATCGAGCAACAAAAGAATTTTCTACTATATATTATCCTACTATTTCAACTATGTTGTTTTATATAGCTATAATATTTTTACTGCTTAAAGAATATATGGAAAAACCTGCTTATAAGGCAGCTATTAAAAAAATGTTTATGAAATTAAAGAAATATTTTATTCATATTCTCCCTATTTATATTATTGGTGTTGTATTAAACCCGACTATTAAAGTAGACGGCTGTAAAAGTCTTATTGAAAATATTTATAATTGTATGGACGTACTACCACCTCCAACTCCCAAAAATTTAAATGTCTCACCACCTATTAAACAAACGCTAGAAGAAGTTTTGGATAGCGTAGAAGATGAATGCAAAAAAGTATATCGGCATTATCAGCAAGAAAGTGCTAGCAACCAACCGACTTTCGTACCATCTTCTTCTGCTTCAACACAGCCTCTAAAAAAACATGATGTTTATGCGGATAGTATTGAAAGCCTCAGAAATAGAATGTGCGGTGGTAGCACTGCTAACCAAATTAGCGAGTTCGATGTTTTTGTTTTGCATGGTACTTTACCTTACCAAGCAGTTGTCAAGCGTTCAGGAATAAATAGAAAGTTTCTAAATGTCAAGACGAAAAGGAAGACTTACTGAAATATTGGATGCAGAATGAGAAGACATTTCCGACACTTTCAATGATGACCCGAGATGTTTTGAACATTGGCGTCAATCGATAAAAGCGCTTTTTCTGCCGGCATATTTTAAATAGGAGAGCACAGACACTCATTAGCCGGAGACAGCTTGGAGATGGCGATACTATTCATTGGATAAGAGCGGAACGAAAAAGGTGCGGTCAACCAGAGATTAACGAAGAAGAAGACGAAAACTACAACATCTTATCTGAAGGCATAAGTAGCGACGTGGAACAATTTGACCAAGATATACCAATTCCAACAGGAGAACCACACGAAATTATAAAGAAACTAGAAAAAATATTTTCAAATTGGTAATTTATTTCATTGCAATTTTAGTATTTTTTTTCTCTGTCTTTTGCAAAAAAAATCAACAACAGTACACTATAATATTGTAATTCTGAATCTTGTATATTTAATATTTCAATGAAATAATTAATAATAAGAGGCACAAAAACAGCCTTGGGATGTTTTTTTTACACTCTTCTTGTCTTTGTTCAATTATTTAGTTTATAAATATATATGACTATATGTTAGTATTTTTAATTTAGTGAAAAAATTTTAAAAAAAGCACATCGCGAGTCCGTTCAGGCTCGTCTCGCGTCCGTCAGGCGATCCATCGCCTATCCGGGCCGTGCAGGGGCGGGACCTGTGCTCGTTCGCTCGTATCGGTCACTTTGCCCGACCCGACTCCGCCCCTCCACTCCGTCCCGACCTCGCCCATCCTGATCCCACTGGGCCCGGCCTGGCCCACTGGCCAGCCTTAGTATAACCTTAGGATGTATTTGAACTCAAAATATACAAGAGGTATATTTGATCCTTTTTGGATAGTACTTGGATATATTTGGCCCTTTTCCATTTTATTTATTTATCTATTATTATTTAACATTTTTTCAGACCCTGCTAACGTTGGGATATCAGATTATCAGTATCTTTATTTATTGTAATCTTAAACATGTAAGTATATTATATAAGTGAATGTTGTACAGAAGAAATGGCATTAAAACCTCCAACATTTACATACAAAATGGGACACCCAATAACTGAAAAAGTTGTCACCTTTATCTTCTTCATTTCAGTGCTCTTCCTAAGTACTGAGTCAACTCAGCCTCCATTTTCATGTGATTCGTCCAACTCAGTTACCAGTTCATTTCCCTTCTGTAACAACTCCTTACCCATCTCCCAAAGGGTAAACGACCTCGTGTCGCGCTTAACTTTGGACGAGAAAATTCTACAGCTGGTTAATGCAGCACCGGAAATACCTCGACTTGGTATATCCGCCTATGAGTGGTGGTCGGAGGGGTTACACGGCGTTTCTAGACATGGAAAGGGCACGCTTTTTAATGGCACCATTAAGGCTGCTACCATGTTCCCGCAAATTATTCTTACTGCTGCTACCTTTGATGAAAATCTCTGGTATCGTATTGCTCAGGTACTTAATTTGTGGGATGTCATTATGTTTGTTGAAAGCTCCAAGAAAGATCTTATTTTATTTTACGTTGTCATGTTATAACCTGTTAATTTCTAATTTGCATTTGCCTAATATTGGGATAAGATGAGTTTAACGGCCCGTTTGATACAGCTTATTAAAAAGAGCTTTTAAAAATAGATTTTTTTATCAAAAAATTGTTAGGTGTTTGGTTGTCAATAAAAAAAAAAATTGACTTAAAAATAGGCAAAAACAACATCTACTTCCAAAAGCCCAAAATTTGAGCTTTTTGAAATAGAGACCAGACGTGTTTTTGGAAGCCAAAATCACTTTTTCGATTTTCAACCAAACACTCCAATTTTTTGCCAAAAGTGTTTTTAGTCTTCCAAAAGCACTTTTGGCAAATCCAAGAGCCCAACCAAACGGGCAGTAAATAAAGTAATCTAATCTAAGATTTCATATAGTTGACCCCAACTAATTTTTGTGTTGAACTAATGTTTGAAGGCACGTTTGATACGCTGGACTGCACTGGACAAAAAAAATATAGCGTTTGATGAGCGTTTTCAGCATGACTGGACTGTACTATTTCTAAAAATAGTACACTCCAACTGCCATTTTTTGAGACTGTACTAAAAATAAAAAATAAAAAAAACATAATCCATTATATATTAATACTCTAATATCGTTCATTATATATTAATACAGTACAGTTCATGCAAAATTATACGATCCAGTGCAACGTACCAAACGAGCCCTAACTGGTTGTAATAGTTACTCTTCCGTCTTCATATTTTTCTTTGCACACCTAAAACCATAAATAAGAAGTGTTTTTTACTATTATACCCTTATGTTTTCAATAAATGCACTATATTTAAGTGTCTTATGCTAGCTAACTGGGGTGCACAAAGGGTTAAAATCGGACCGGACCGAACCGGACCGGACCGAGGACCGAACAGTAGGATTGTCCGGAACGAAGACCGGACCGAACTTCTCGGTCTGGTCCAGGTTCGGTCCGGTCATTTTCGGCCCGATCCGGTTTTTCAGACCGAATGGACCGAATTTGCCCCCAGCCAACCCCCCCCCCCCCCCCCGCCAGCCCGGACGTATTGACATATCAAATATAGGTTGTAAATTGATCAAACTTTATACGGTCATAATCTTGCCCCTCAATTTCACTTTTCCCCCAAATCGTTACGTTTTTCCCATTTTCAAATCTAAATATCTAGCGATGTACAATATATTTCAACGTAAAAATTTCGTGGCACCGCGTCCGAGAATGTCAATTTCAGTATTGGAAATTCAATTTTTTTTAAAAAAAACGGGCCCCGGAACCCGACCCGGAATTATATAATATTATATATTAGAAATTTATAAAATTAGGAATTATATATATTAGGAATTTAGAAAATTATAAATTATATATATTATATATATTAGGAATTATATATATTATATATATTATATATATTATATATATTATAAAAAAATAAAAAAAATCGGTTCGGACCGGACCGAACCTGGACCGTACCGAAAACCGAATTCTAAAATCACAGGGACCGAAGACCGGACCGACTTTTGTGCAGCCCTACTAGCTAATTACTTTCTCCGGATAAAAAAGAGTGTGTACTTAGTCATTTGCACACTTCTTAAAAAAATTCAAACTCCTAGACAAAAAGAAATAATTTGACTAAATTATCCATAATTAAATATGTACTGGAATTTGATCACATAATACTTAATAGGGGCAAACAAATCTGAAAAAATAAGATTTTTTTTTTAAATTTGATACGTGAACACTCTTTTTTAGTCAAGAAAAAAAATTAAGTGGACACTCTTTTTTATCCGGAGGGAGTACTATTATTTACTTTCAGAACAACCTGTATTAAAGGCAAGATAAGAAGAAATTTATTTAGTCTATCTTAGATTTTCTAAAATGACAAGTACTTTGGGTCTTTTGGATCAAATATTTTGGAAAACAATGACTACTAGAAAGGGACTAATGGAGTACCATCTTTTCTGTACCCTGGGAATTCATCATAAATTGCTTAGCTTTGCGTTGGTTGTCTATTTACCATTTTAAGGAGTTTCATAAAAGTAGAGTTAATTACCATTTTTAAGGAGTTTGATTCATATGAACTGATCATGTTTACACTATAAGGTCACTTTGAAAAGTATATGTAGAAAACTTAATGTTCTAACAATTGCAGGAGAAGTTATAGATAACTAAATGTTCTAACAACTGCAGGGTATACATTAATATTATATTTACTTGAAAGTTTAAGGTTTTGTAAAGTTGGACATATTTAAAATTATGGGACAGAAAAGTATGGTTTGCTTGATAAAAAAACAAGAACTTAGTTTGCTGAGCTTCTTGTTTGTGTAGGCAATTGGAAAAGAGGCAAGGGCAGTGTACAATGCAGGTCAGCTAAAGGGAATGACATTTTGGGCACCAAATATAAACATATTCAGGGACCCAAGGTGGGGGAGAGGCCAAGAGACACCAGGGGAAGACCCTATGATGGTGGGAAAATATGGGGTGGCTTATGTAAGAGGACTTCAAGGTGATAGTTTTGAAGGTGGGAAACTTCAGGATGGGCATCTTCAAGCCTCAGCTTGTTGTAAACACTTCATTGCTCAGGATATGGATAATTGGAATAACTTCAGTCGTTACACCTTCGATGCTCACGTAAGTTGTAACTAATTCTGTTACTGCAGTACATTGTTTTTAGCATATCCTTGTTAATGGCTTTCAAATGTTCAAGTTTGTTTATGGAGGAAATTTCCATTTTTGGAATGACATATTGCTTCCGTCGCACGGGAGAGGATGTGTTGCAGATTTAGAATAACTAAGAGTATCTTTCTTGAATAATATAAACTTTTTTATTAGATAGTTCACACGATTCAATTAAGTTGTTAAATGAGGAATATTCACATATTTCAAGAGTAACAATTACAAGATTGTCAACACTATTTCTGTTCTAATACACATAGAGAACTATTCAGGTCCTGAAGCAGGATTTGGCAGATTCATATGAACCACCCTTCAAGAGTTGTGTGGAACAAGGGAAAGCCAGCAGTATAATGTGTGCTTACAATCTTGTTAATGGGATCCCAAATTGTGCCAACTTTGAACTTTTGACCACGACTGCCCGTAGAAAATGGGGTTTGCAAGGGTAATTTTCCCAAAAGAGAAGAGAATGTTGAGTCATGTTTCATTTCGTTCCTAATTGAAATCTAATTGCATGTTCGTATCTCTAACTGTTGTTTATTATTTAAAGGTACATTGTATCAGATTGTGATGCAGTTGCTATTATGTATAGTCTCCAAGGTTATGCTAAAGAACCAGAAGATGCAGTAGCTGCTACCCTCAAAGCTGGTAACTCATCTATTTTCTGCTTTTATTACTTTGCTGTCAAAAGAACAATTAAAAAAACCCAATATTTTGCTTGTTTGTGAAATTGAAGATTGAAAGACTCACCTCAATTATGTCTTTGAATGCTTTACTCCAATGTGTGAATTGTGACACAATGCATGTCGTGACAGAAAAAAGTTGATTATTATGCAACCCATTCTCTAGTGCGCATGTTTTGAAAAATACAGGACCACTGGAATGCCCATGACTTGGTCCATTCTGTACTGAAACAGAATGCATTATTATAATTGGCATGCTTTGTGGCCCTATTTGTAAGTTAGGTGTATATCTGTTAGTCATTTTCCCCCAAAGTTCTTCTCTCTTTAAGCTTTTTGGTACTATTGATCTACTTCGAGATTGTTCTGGCATACCATTTACATGCTAAGGCATCTATAGACTGTGACCTATGAGTTAAAAATATCAAACTTCAGTCTAATCTGAAGTAGTGAGATGAGAACTAACATCATGACCTTCTTGTTATCAGTAAATTTTGTTCTAGTCGGATACTCAATTGCATGTAGTCAGATTCTACTTGTAATGCAAAACAATAATAAAAGGAAATGTAGATTAAATGATGCATAATGCAACATGTTGAGCAAAAATATGAAAACCAGAAATTTCTTTCAAAATTACACAAACTTCTTTGATGAAGACTAAATGCGACTTTGTTCTTGGCAATGAAATTTCAGGCATGGATGTGAATTGTGGTTCCCACTTGAAGAAATACACAAAATCAGCACTAGAGAAGCAGAAAATACAAGAATCTGACTTAGACAGAGCTCTTCACAATCTCTTCTCCGTTAGAATGAGGCTAGGACTGTTCAACGGTGACCCAAGCAAATTGGAATATGGAGACATTTCTCCAGCAGAGGTTTGTAGTCAAGAACACTGCGAACTAGCCCTTGTAGCAGCAAGGAATGGCATTGTCCTTCTAAAAAATTCTGACAAACTCCTTCCCCTTTCAAAGATGAAAACAGTATCCCTTGCTGTAATAGGTCCCAAAGCAAATGATACCGATGTACTTCTAGGTAACTATGAAGGCTATCCTTGCAAGAATGTTACGTTACTCCAAGGACTTCAGGGATATGTTGGAAACACAATGTACCATCCAGGCTGCAATTTCATTAACTGTACTTCTGCTGCAATTGATGAAGCGATTGATATAGCCAAAAAAGCAGACTATGTTGTTCTAGTAATGGGATTAGACCAGACTCTTGAAAAAGAAAAGCTTGATCGGACAGAATTAGGGCTACCTGGTATGCAAGAGAAACTCGTTACAGCAGTCGCACAAGCTGCCTCAAAACCTGTTATACTGGTTTTGATGTGTGGAGGTCCAGTAGATGTATCTTTTGCCAAGGACAACCAAAATATAGGAGGCATTTTGTGGGTTGGTTATCCTGGTGAGGGTGGAGCTGCTGCCTTAGCAGAGATTATTTTCGGTGAACACAATCCAGGTGAAGTTCATTTTACTCTATTTCGTTGAATGATGTTTAATACTAGTTATCTGTTGCTGGATTACTTGCTAAACATGCGAAGTCTAAATTTCTTTGCAGGGGGGAAATTACCAGTCACTTGGTATCCCAAGGATTTTAACAAAATATCGATGACTGATATGAGGATGCGACCTGTATCATCTGCTGGATATCCAGGGCGCACATACAGATTCTACAACGGGCCAAAAGTTTTCGAATTTGGCTATGGTCTTAGCTACACTAGCTATTCATACAATATTGCGTATGTCAACCAAGACAAGCTGCATTTCAAGAACCTGAAAGTCAACAAGGCTACTGAAACCGGTTCTGTTATGAACATTGCTGTATCAGATGTTGGATCAGAAGTGTGCAACAACGCGGTGATCACAGTTAAAGTTGTGGTGAAAAACCAGGGAGAAATGGCTGGTAAGCACCCTGTGTTGTTGTTTCTAAGGCACTCCAACACAATGGATGAGGTTCCAAGAAAGACTTTGATAGGATTCAAGAGTGTGAATTTGGAAGCAGGGGAAAATACCCATATTGCATTTGATGTGAAGCCTTGTGAGCATTTTACTAGGGCTAATACATATGGTTCATTAGTTATTGATGAAGGACAATATTTCCTTCTTGTGGGAGATGAGGAGTATCCTGTTACTGTGTTTGTGTGATCTCCCAGATCTAAGTTGTCATTAGAATTAAGTTAATATCAAGTATAATTAAATTATCATGGAAGGTAATTTTGTCCAATATGATAAATCTGTCGATATGTGCAAAAGAAAAAAGTTCTCTTAGGAGTATACTAATTAAGATACAAGTTGAGATTTATGTTTAGTAAAAATAACTAGTTCTTAAAATTGTATTTACACTTCATGTTAGCTTATGTCATCACCACATTATCATTTTTTCACGGTGTACATACCACTTCACAATCAAGGACCTTGATGCTATTGACAAACCCTTACCAGAACACAACATTTCATGCCGCTAATTATTCTAAAATATGTGAATGGAGTGGTTGATCTCATCTTAATAGATCCAAGAAAACAAGAGTTACCAAGAAATCTCAATGCACATGTACAACATCTAAAATGCAACAAACAAAAGCTTCATGAGTAACCAAGCTACCATAAGATTTGCTATGCCATAAGGGTAAGTCCAAAAGAATAGTAGTTAGTTACATAGAGAAGTTAAAGATTCATGATGGTATGGAGCAGTTTATCAAAAAATTCAATTAACGTGAATTGACAAAAAACTACTAAGTCATGGAAAGCTCACTCCCGGAAGATAATCATAAGTTTAGTGGAGGATCTTGGACAACCTGACAATTTCTCGGCCAATTGAAATAACTATTGGGACAAACAGTTCATTGAACATTTTCCGCACATTCTTCTTTTTAATATGATAATGAACTTCTCCAAAACAGTTGCATTCTTTAACAGAAATTCCAAAAGATTGAAGAGCTTGTCAAAGCCCAATTTGACATGATCCTTCAAGCACTGCTGTGAGGAGAAGACAATCTTAACAATTTTGAGGTTGGGAAACACAATGCTTGAAATCCAGCAAATCAATATTATCTTCTTTGGCCAAATCTTAACATTCTTGAGGTTGGCAATGTCATTTCTAAACAAAGCCACAAACAACATATTACACAATAATACTGCACTGACTTTGCATATATTTGAAACTTTTTTTTTATAATTGTGGTGTCCGAGCCAGCTTGCGCGCACCTTGACTAATTCTATGGATACCTACTACCTCCCACAAGCAACAGTTACCATGTAAATTGTCCACCAAGACTAGAACAAATGGAAAGATATCACCTAGTGAATGAACATATTTTAGTACTATATGTATCATTGCATATAAACTCATCTCTTGAAAAATTGAATGAAGCCAATTCATCTAAGCAACAAATTTATTTCTGCAATTGTGGCTACCATTTTTCTTGTCCCTTGCTAAGTTCTTTCATTACAACAGTTGGAAGTGTATGGACATAGAGTCAAGAAATTATACATATGATTAGGATGTAAAGACATTTTTGAATTAGCTTTCCATAACACTAGTCTGGCAGAAAAGGACAGCTTCAAAGTTCCCTCACTTCGCATGTTTCAACAACAACATATCCAGTGTAATCTCATAAGTGGAGTCTGGTATGTTTCATTGACTAGAATTCTTTCGTGGTTTATTTTGCTGGCTATTCATCATTTTGTTCTTGTTATTGACATTATACTTTTTAATATTAAGTCCATACTTTTAACTTTTGAAAAGAGTACTCAATAGAAGAAAGAAAACAAGGAATTCTTTCCCTTACAAGCATAGTTGAGATTCTACGCGCTACAAGTAAACTTCAACTAACTAGTATACAAGAAACAAGTTGTTCTTCATTGATCAAAATTTTAGAACTCTGACTTGATTTAATCCAGCAGTCTTTGCATGTCTGAGAATAAGCCTCTCATTACACTCCTCCAAATATGCGAAGTTTCCATATCTCACTTCTGTACTACTAGTAGTTTGTCCTATTATTCACGAGTTCTGATAAGTTACACTGTCATTTGTACTGAATTTTCTTTGGTATCTCAACTGTACTCCAATATATTGGGCTAATAAAGAACGACAAGGAAAAAAGAAGTTCCAATTTTTGCTTAACTGTACTCAATTATGCATATCACTGTTCAGGTTACATAACATGCTTGGTGTTCTTCCTGGATACAACAGTTGATATGAGCTGATGTGCTTAAACCTCAGTGCGAGGATAACCTTGACAACTTGTGCTTGGGTGAATTAGTTGAGTTGCACACAAGATAACCGGATGCTTCCCTCTTTTCCTTAAACACCGTTCTAATATGTTCCATCCATGGCCTTTTTAAATATAAAGGTTCATCATTAATGCTATGTAATGTTTCTTGGAACTCGTGTAGATGTGCAATTGTGAATCACAAGGTAACTGGATGCTTCTCTCTAAGTTAGTTTTAAGGAGAAAGAAGCTTATGGGGTAATAGAATAGGGCAGCTTACTCGGCTCCACTTTTTGCTCCGTCCAGGGAGTGTATGTAGATAGACCAAAAGAGGGAATGAAGGGATAGGAATAGGAATTATAGTACCATTGGAAAAAAGGGTAGAACGGAAAAATGTTCGTGTCCAAAGGTGAACAAAGCCCTTCCCATATTAAACATAACAATTTGATTATTTCTATTTGATAGGAGATAGCTCTTTATAGCCTCTATGGAGACTTCTACCCGATGGTGGGTCACTTGAATGTGCTATATTCTGAGAATGGAGACAAGGGGAGAAAGCTACAAACTTGTTGTAAGAAAGCTACAAACTTGTTGTAAGCATATCTTCTGTGAAAGCTGCTTAAAGGAATAGCTAAAGCAGGACTGTGGTTATACCAGAGTAAATGTTGGAACAGTATTGAAAACTAGAAGATGAAAGGAGGAGAGAATATAGCATTAGCTAGCACTTCTCTGGCTTGAAGAGGGTGTCTTTGAAGGTATAATTGATGACGGTCAGAAATGGAAAAACAATCAGAGGTACGAAGATCTTGAGAGCGTGTTACAACTTCCAAAAACGTTCAACTAAGCTTTTTCCCTGATTCAAGGGGGGGTTCAAACCGTCCGTCATGGATTAACAAACTATAAAGTTGTAACCTCAAACCAACTATATCTCACTACATTTGTCAAGAGAGTTGTTTTTTACCCAAAAATTCCCACAACACCATGTAAGCTTGTCACAACCAACTAAGATTTCAACGTTCTTATTATGACCTTAACTTCAGATTATACGGACAGTCCATTATGACCTTAACTACAGATATCAACAGCATTTATGCCTCAATATCACAACTGCTAAGATTATTTGAGGTAAACAAACAATGCAGACCTCTTTCTTCCAAGAAAATTCCAAAAAAGGAATCATTTCACAATTATAGATCTTCATGAAACTGACAAGGCAGTAAAAGATAACACCTTCATAAGGCTAATTACCATTTAAAATGTGGCTTGTAGATGTGCTCATCTTAATAGGTCAAGGAAAACAAGAGCTGCAAGGAAATCTCAATGTGTATTACATTGAAACTCCAATAAACACAAGCTTCATGAGAAACCAAGCTACCATAACATTCAGTATGCCAAAATGGTACATTGAAAAATTAAAGATTTATGATTGCATGAGCAGTTGTCAAATAAGGTGACATTTCCCGTATCCTGAGACAACAGTACTTGCAGTTGAGTCATGAAAAGCTCAGTCTTCAAAGATAATCATACAATTGGTGGAGGATCTTGTGCAATCTAACAATTTCTCAGCCAACTGAAATAGATATCGAGAAACACAGTTCATCGAACATGTCTTGCACCTTCTTTTTGAAATGATAACGGACTTCTCCAAAACCGATGCATTCTTTAACATAAATTCTGAAAGTTTGAAAAGCTTTTTGACATGGCCCCATTCCGAATGATACTTCAAACACACCCCACTGGAGTTGGCAATCTTAACACTCTTGAGGTTGGGAAACACAGCTTGAAATCCATATGTCCAAATCAATAATATCTCCTTTGGCCAAATATCTGGACTCAAATTGGCACCAGGAACTATCAAGCTGGAGATAGAAAATATAATTATTAGCACGTGTACATAGGCACATATTTACCATATTTTGTGTTGTATAATTATGGTAGAATTGTGATCCTTATTATAGAAAGATTCAACATTGTACACCTATATATATTTGTATTAATGAGAAAGACTCACCGAGATTAATATAATCCTGGTATCAAGAGTCAAACCCTAAAAACACCTAAAACCCTTCTCTTTCTTTTGGGTCACCGCCCCCAGACCGACGGCTACCCCTCTTCTTTCTTTGGTTTTTCATGTGTTCCTTTCTTGTGCCTACCATGTCTCCCCCACCCCTCCTAAGGCTTCCGTCTCCTCCACAGTCGTCATAGACAACCCCCTACCTCCTCCACATCTTCTTTTCATCCGGCGTTTGCTGTCACAAATATCAAAAATTTCATTCCTCACTCTTGATCAAGAAGATGGTCAATACTCCTCGTGGGTCGAACTCTTTCGTATTCATGCCTGCGCGTATAACGTGCTTGACCATAGTACGACTCTCTTTCCCGTCCCATTGATATTGCAGACTCTACTTGGTGTCGTCTTGACGCTATAGTTAAACAGTGGATTTACGGCACCACCTCCAAAGATATACTTATACAATTATGAAAACAGGTGCCTCGACTCATGAATTATGGGTACGATTGGAAGACATATTTCAGGACAACAAAAATACTCGGGTTGTGTATTTGGACGAACAATTTAATAATATACGTCTCGAGAATTTTTCAGCACGTCTGACTATTGTAAACAGTTAAAACTAGTTGCAGACCAATTATCCAACGTGGGGACACCCGTCTCTGACACAAAGATGGTCCTACAACTTGTTTCTGGCTTACCGAAAGGAGAATACGATACGCTAGCCACCATGATTCAACAAGCCGACCCACTACTGAGTTTCAACATGGCACATTCACAATTACTTTTGGAGGAAACCCGACGTGTCAAACAGGACGCCCACAATCAAAAAGCATTAGCGGTTGATCATCCGGTCACAACCGCGGCCCCTACCACCGGCCATCATCACGGACTACCACGATCGCGGGCGGCCACGGTGGAAGCAAGGCGGCGAGCCGCATAATGGCAAAAGTGGTAAGGCCGGCGGCGGAGAAAGGCCCGGCTGCCTCTAACCCGATGGGCGTGGCCCGCCCCTATCCTCGACAAATTCAGAAGTGGGCCTCGGCCTACGCCCACCCCACACGGCAAGACATAGTACCGCGAGCACAGCCACGATTCGGCGAGGACCGTGCCCATGAATGCAAGCTTCAGCTGGCCATCAGGCCCATCTGTCAGCCGCGGCTCCTCCAAGTAATGGCTGAATTCATTAGCAAAATAATGGAGAGTAAATACTCCAAAGTCAGCCCAAGAATCAGTTTTTAATTCACCTCCAACGGATTGAAGCGATCGAGATCCGCGCGCTTCACTCCAAAGAACTCACCGAACTGAACGTCAATTAAGTCGCGGCCGCCGGGGCGTCGCGGCCTTCAATTCGGTGAGTTCGAATTGAAAGCGTCAGTCGAGCCGCGGCCCTTACTTGGAGGAGCCGCGGCCGTTCTCGGTTTCGTGGTGATTTCTGATTCATTTCATTTTTACACATTATACACTTCTTCCTTCATTTACCAACGTGAAATCATTCGTCATTTGGTCAATAACCGTCTATTACCTTACGTCTCAAACAATTCGTATACGTACCAATATCTCTTCCATTAAGAAAATTTTGATCCTTGGTACTACGTGTGCACGTGTGTGGAAACAAGGTTTCCTACGTCCGGGGCCCCAATTGTTTGATTCATAATTAATAGGATTTACTTTATTTCACGTTTAATAAATATTTCCAACAATCCCCTCTTGGAAGAGATTTTGGTGCACGCACATGGTGCCTTTCTAGCAATCACCTGGCGGAACGATGTTGCATCCGGAGAGGTAGCCGGACCTTTGAACCTTCCATAGTAGAATACCATCGGACATATTTACTGCGCGGTGAACGCGATGTCTTGAACCGTCAGTGTTTAGTATATGTCAAGATAATGGTACCAACACAACACATTTCCTACTCAATCTTTCTAGTGTTTTGTCCATCGTGGGTCGTGGACACCCTTGGATTCTTAAGTGCGTTCATTTGAGGCGGCCTATCCTCACACTTAAATAGGTGGTTTCCTACAAGGTATCCTGTAATACCCCGCTACACAAGCATTAGGAACCATTAAAAATTTCACCAACCTAACCTCAGCTTTTGAGGATCATTAAAGGTTTGGAAACTTATCTTTTACCCCTCTTACAGGCATCACTTTTTATCTATAACGGGAACGGCTTTGGATTATGTTTCTTAAGAAAGACACATTATCCGAAGTGCTCTTGCTTCCACCGAAGCGCTCACGGAACCTTTACAGTTTAGTTTTCCCATGAACCTTATTCCTGGGATCACCAGTCTGTAAGGTTGGGTGTCTACTATATCGGTTCTTATTGTTTGGGTTTTAAGCCCATTCCCCTAGACAGGCAGAACAACTGATCTTTGGGTATTCCCTTCGTCAAGGGATCTGCGGTATTTTTCTTAAATTTTATGTAATCAATGGAAATAATACCCGAGGTGATCAACTGCCTAACAAACTCATGTCTCCGTCGAATATGACGAGACTTACCGTTGTATATTGAACTGCGTGCCCTTCCTAGAGCCGACTGACTATCGCAGTGGATCATTACAGAAAACACGGGTTTATCCCAACATGGGACATCCTCTAGAAAACCATGAAGCCACTCAGCTTCCTCTCCCGCTTTATCTAAAACGATAAATTCTGACTCCATTGTGGATCGGGCAATAAGAGTTTTCCTAGAGGATTACCAAGACACAGCTCCACCACCGATTGTAAAAATATATCCGCTGGTGGACTTGATGTCGTCGCTATCAGATATCCAGTTTGCATCATTGTACTTCTAATACCATTGGATATCTTGAATAGTGTAATCCGAAATGTATCGTGAACTTTAGGAACCGTAGTATCCTGTTCAACGCTTTTCAGTGATCCTCACTTGGATTTCGAGTGAACCTAGCCAATTTATTGACTGCATGAGCGAAATCAGGTCGAGTGCACTTTGTGATATACATCATACTACCAATCACCTGTGTTATACCCCGTGGTTCGGGCCTGGACATGATCGGTCAGCTCGTGCCGGCCGGGAAGCGAGCGGCGCAGTGTGATTGTAGCGCGCCGGAAGTCGGGCGCGCGCGAAGTCGCCGCAGTTTCAGGGCCGCGCGCCGAGGCCGCGCCGCGCGGAAGTCCGCGCGAAAGAGGCGGCGCCATGGCTGCCGAGAATTGGGCGGAAAAACTTAGAAAATCTTATTTTTGTTTTAAAATAGGCCAAGGGCGGGTGACAAGTGTCCCCATCTGATTTTGAGAATGCATGCAATATAATTGACCAAGGCTTGGTCACTTTTCCATCTTTCATCTTTACTCTCTCTCTCTCTCTCTCTCCAAAGCTTGAGCTCCCCCTTCTCTCTAAAACCTCAAGAGGTGTTCTAGCCTAAGAAAATCTGAAAAGTTAAAGGCAAGAAGGAAGCTTGTGACTAGCTTAGAAGTGCTATTGTGGTGGTGTTCTTGGAGAAAAAGGCTAGCAAGGTGTTGGAATAAGTTTGGCTAAAACTTAAGGTAACATTTCTTCTCTCGTAGTTGGTATTGGGTGTTGCATGTTTAATAGGAAGAACTTGTAGTTGGAAAAATGCACTTAGAGTAGTTGCATGTAAGAAATGGGATTTGATTACGAAAGAATTGGTTAGGGGGATTTTATGAGCATGTTGTTGCCTATATACTACATTAGACTTGTTGGGTTAGTTGTTGTAACTTGTGGGGCTGAATTTTACACACCAAAATTTAGGTGTGTAATCCCCTTGGTGTTGGTTGGTTGTTGAGCCTTAAACATGGCATTTGAGCGTTAAAAATCGACCTTGGAAAAGGTGGCAATGTATGTAGAAACAAAGGAAGCTGCCGATTTTCCGTAGGAAATTGGTGACTTTAACTTGGAAAAATTCTGCATTGTAATTAGAGCTTGATAAACGTATTGTGGTCATTTTAGGTTGACATACTACGTGCGGTAAATTGGACTTAGCTTGTGGATTGACCGAAGAGGTATGTGGAGCTTTCCTATCTCTTGAGCATGATTAGTTGTACCTATGTAGTACGGTGAAGCGTCTGAATTTGGAAATCTTCGTTTGTTATAAGTATTTGATACTTGCCGTTTTAAAAGAAAACTATAAAAATCCCTTGGACTTAAGGGAATGTGTTTTACTATTGTTTAACTCTAATATAACGGCTTTATGGGAGTTGGTTATATTAGTTTGTGAAAGTTTAATGGAGAAAGGTTTTGATGATTTGAACTTGTGGAAGGAAAATGGTTTTAAGGCATGAATTGCCTAAGGTTTTACAAGAAATGAAGTCACTTAATTTAGAAGCTTGAGATAGTTTTAAAAGGAAATGTGACTTGTTTTGAAAAGAAATCGTAACTTGATACTATGGTGATTAGTATCTTGGAATTTTTGTATAAAAAGAGTTATTTCTTAAAAGGTTAGAGGTACATGATACTTGGGTTAAATTCCCGGATTTTTATTAAAAGACATGATCGTGCCTTAGGTATACTAAAATGAGAGGATGTATTAATACTATTAATAAGAAGTAGGTGATTCTTAACTTGCTTAAGTTATGATAGGCCGGTAGTGCTTAGGTTGTGATGTGATAGGCCGGTAGTGCTTATGTTATGTTTAATAGCCGGATGAGCTATGTTATATATATTTATATTGTTACGGGTAAACCCAGGGTTATTATTTATGCCATGGATTTGCTACCCATGATGCGAGTCGCGCTTGTACTCATGCGGCTCTGGACCATAGGATCCGGGCGGGTGACATAGTCCCACGCGAGTGCAGCGATGGTACTCATGCGGATCCACGGGATCCGTGCGGGTGAAATAGTCTCGTGCGGGTGAAATAGTCCTATGACGAGGCGGATGACCTCATGCGGGTCCACAGGACCTATGCGGGTGAAATAGTCCCAGGAGTAGGATTGCTTAATGATACTACGGGCGAGGTACCCTGTTTTGATCATGAGCCTCCTATTTTTATGCTATAAAATGTATACTTGTTACTCTCATTGTTAGTAAGGCACAGTGCAACATAATTTGGTTTTATCTATAACTTCAGTGTATTTTGGACTTATGATATTACTACAGTATTTTCCAGTTTTACATACTTGGTACGTTGTGTACTGACCCCTTCCTCGGGGGCTGCGTTCATCTGCAGTAAGGAAGCGGTGGTAGATCCTCATTCCTAGGATCTTGTACTCAGTGTCAGGAGCTCCATTTCTTCGGAGGCTCGACTTTTGGTATGGTTCTCCCTGGAGTCGTTGATATTTTGTACATTCAGGGGCATGACGGGGCCCTGTCCCGTCATAGTGTTATTCATTCTTAGAGGCCTGTAGTCTTGTCAGAACTTGGTTCGTTAAGGATGTAACTGTTCGGTTTATGTACTTTGGGTTAGCCATTTTGGGCTAGACTATTCTATATCTTAATGGTTGTTTATCTTGAGTTTACATTCATTGGTTTTCTCGATGTTGTGTCACTAGGGTGCGGGTTAAGGCAGGTCCGCGGTCGGGTTGGTCGTGACAAAAGTGGTATCGAAGCGATTAATCCTCGGAAAGAGTCTACAGGCCGTATCTAGTAGAGTCTTGATTATCGGTGTGTTGTGCACCACATCTATAATCAGGAGGCTGCAAGATATTTAGGATTGGTTCCCATTCTTTCACTCTAAGATCGTGCAATAGAGCTGTGCAATAGGTTGAATTTCCTCTGACGTATTTTTCTGTATCGATTATGTCTCGCGCAAGGCAACGCGACCCGGAAGGGCAAGGCGATGAGAACTACGGTAGGGCACCGAGGTCACGAGCACGAGCAGGTCACACGAGCGAGTGTTTGGACGGCGAGTTCTACGGCGTCGCCAACCCCAAGTCGGAGGCGGCAGCAGCAGCTGCGAGACCGCGATACTGAGCCTCGATCCAGCGGCGAAGGCGAGAGGATATGGGCTACAAGAGATAGCCCGATTCTGGCGAGATCGTGGCGAACGAGGATAGGTTGAAACAGCGATTCATTGCACCGTAGTTCGGCCAGGCTGCTAACGAGGCGAGAGACTTTTGAGTTGCGGCCACGAGTTTTATGGGTCGAGGCACGAGGATGATCCGCGAGTTTATCAAGCGATTCTGAGAGATTATGAGGGTGATCGGGGCTTGGACCGAGTCGATGGTATTAGGTTCGCATCGGTTGCGCGGGACACTGCGATTGGCGGTATGATCGTAGGAAGCGTCGGGGAGCATGCGCATCCAGTGTTTGGGACGAGTTCTCGAGGCGTTATTTGGCCATTTCTTGCCACCGCAGATGAGAGGCTTGGGCGATAGATTTTTGGCCCGAGACGAGAATGGGCGGGCGGCGGGAATACAACGTGGAGTTTGATTCATTGGCTAGGTATGTGCCCGCATTGGTAGCGAACATGGAGGGCGGTGCACCGCTATGTCACGAGACTCGATGATCACTTGGCGAGAGTTGCTCGGGGTGGCTCTCGGTAGGGCATGGACATTGCCGCGTGCGAGCACGTGCTCGGGTGTGAGAGCGGTAAGCGGATCGGCAGTATCTCGAGAAGAGGCGGGCGGCGAGGTCCTACGGTAGTTTTAGGGGTAGACAACCCGAAGAAACGATTTGCACCAATGGGTCGAGCGCTCTCCGCATCGTCGGGGCGTCTGAGTATTCGGGAAGCGGGGCGGGGTTCGAGGCCGGGTTTCGGAGGACGAGTTCGGTCGGATGAGGCCATCTATGCCTCGGTGTGGTCGATGTGGTGATTGCCATTATGGGGGTGTCGTGTTCCTCCAGGAGCTTGTTATTCTTGCGGCCAGCAGGGCCATTTTAGGAGAGATTGTCCGTCCAGAGGTGGCGGGAATATGATGGCTCAGCCGACAGGGTCAGTGGCTGGATCTTCATCGCCAGTGGCGATGCGCCCCGGAGGGCAGGGTGTTCACGACGAGCGAGCGCGGCGGTCGTGGTAGAGGTTCGATTCAGCGGTCCTCGACCGCATTTATGCTATGTCCGGCCGCGGGACCGGGCGTCACGATGTCGTCCGCAGTACATTGTTGGTTTCTTGTTGTGATGTTTATGCTCTGATAGATCCAGGTTCTACCTTGTCCTATATATCTCCTCATATTGCCAGTAGAATAGGGATAGAGCCCGAGTCCATAGAATCCTTTGAGGTGGCTACGCCGGTCGGTGTTTCGGTGTTAGGCGGCGGGTATATAAGGTTTGCCCGGTGACTATAGATGGTCGTCGGACTCAGTGACTTGATAGAGTTGGATATGATAGACCGATGTGATTATGGGTATGGATTGGCTAGCGTCTTGCTATGCCAATGTGACCGCAGAGAGGTTAGTTCGATTCCGGTTTCTGGTGAGCGGTTATCGAGTGGAAGAATCTTGCATCGTAGGGTAGGTTTATTTCTTACCTCAAGGCTAGGAAGATGGTGCGGAAGGGTATATTTACCATTTGGTTCGGTATTAAATCGAGGTAGAGATCTGGGACCTTGATCGGTCCGTGGTTAGAGAGTTTCGGGCGTTTTCCCAGACGAGCTTGGGTATCCTCACGAGAGGAGATTGAGTTTGCATCGATTTGGCACGGACACTCGGCCGATATCTATCCCGCCATACGAGAATGGCACTGCCGAGTTGAAGAATTGAAGGACGGTGAAAGATTTCTTTGGAGAAAGGCTTTATCGGGCCAAGTGTTTTTCCCACAGGGAGCAGGTGTTATTTGTAAAGAAAGAAAGATGGGGCCTTTGCGTATGTGTATTGATTACGAGCGGTGAACAAGGTAACTATCAAGAATAGATATCCCTCCCGAGATTGATGATTTGTTTGACGATTGCGAGTGCGAGATGTTTTTCCAAGATAGACTGCGTTAGGTTATCATCAGTGCGAGTTAGAGAGCGGATATCACGAAGATGCATTCAGGGACCGGTATGGGCACTATGAGTTGAGGTGATGTCTTTCGGGTTGACCAACGCTCGGTATTATTCATGGATTTGATGAATAGGGTGTTCGAGCCATTCTTGGATATGTTCGTTATAGTTTTCATCGATGATATCTTGGTGTATTCGCGCTTGAGCGAGGCATCTGGTCGTTTGAGGCGGTGTTGGGAGTCCTCGAGGCCGGCGATTGTATGCCAAGTTCTCGAAATGCGAGTTTTGGTAGCCGATGGCTTTCTTAGGACATGTTATCGGGCCGATGGTATTCGGGTTGTCTGACAAAGATTGAGCGATCAAGACTTGGCCTAGCCAGCTACAAGCAGTGCGCTTTTGGGCCTTGCGAGTTATTATCGGAGGTTTGTGGAGAAGTTTGCTTCTATTTCGGCACCTTTGACTAAGGCGACTCGGAAAGCGACTATGTTCGATGGACGGATACTTGTGAGAAAGTTTCCGTTGCTAAAGGAGAAGTTGGCGGCCGCCCCGTTCTTACTCTTCGGAGGTTTAGATGGATATGTGGTTTTATTGTGACAGTGTCGGGCTTGGAGTGCGTCTGATGCGGCCGCGGCAAGGTTATAGCTTATGCATCCCGGCGGCTTAGGAAACATGAGAAGAACTATCCCACACATGACTTGAGTGGCGGCGATGATTCGTGCCTTGAAGATGCGGAGACATTATTTATATGGAGTTCATGTGGACATTTACACGACTACAAGAGTCTCGGTACATCTTGACGGAGGAGTGAACTTGCGGCGAGGCGGTGGTTGGAGCTACTTAAGGATTACGATGTTGATATTACGTACCACCGGGGAAGGCGATGTAGTGGCGGATGCCGCCAGTCGCAGATCGATGGGTAGTCTATCGATGTTGAGGAGAAAAGGGATATGGTCCGAGAGCTACACGATTAGCAAGCCTTGGGGTTCGTTTGGTTGATTCCGTTAGTAAGCGAATTCGGGTTCGAAGGTCGCCGAGTCTTCCATCGTCGAGAGGTGAAGAGGCGATGAGGATCCGATTTTGATGCGGTACGCATGCAGACTCTCGGAAGAGAAGAGTCTATTTGAGGTAGCACGGATGGGTGCTAAGATTCGAGCGGTTGTGTGTTCCGATGTGACAGACTTCGTCGCCAGATTCTCGGGAGGCACGCGGTGCTCGTTATTCGATTCATCCGGTCGACTAAGATGTACCATGACCTCAGTGCGTGTATTGGTGGGATGGTTTGAAGAGGACGTGGCGGTTTGTTGCCAGTGTCCTAATTGTCGTGAGTTAAGGTTGAGCACGAAGCGGTGGGCTATTACAGTTATTGATATTCCGATGTGGAAGTGGGAGGTGGTCAACATGGACTTTATTACAGGTTACCTCGCACCCGGAGACATGATTCCATTTGGGTTATTGTTGACAGTCGAAATCGACGTTTTCACCGAGGACTATGCGGATTATATATTAGAGAGATTGTGAGATTGCACGAGTCGGTGTCGATTATATCGATAGAGAGCCAGTTCACGCTAACTTCGAGGTCTTTCCGAAGGGATTAGGGACACAGTGAGTCTCAAGACGCGTTTCATCCTCGTGACGGACGACGGCCGAGCGCACTATCCGCACAACGAGGATATCTGCGGGCTTGTGTTATTGATTTCGGGGTAGTGGGAGGATCATTTACCTCTTGTGGAGTTTGCTTATAACAACAGCTACCATTCTAGTGTTCAGATGGCGCCTTATGAGGCCTTATACGGGAGGAAGTGCAGGTCACCGATAGGTTGGTTTGAAGTGGGAGAAGTGCAGTTAATCGGGCCAGATTTGGTTCAGCAGGCAGTGGATAAGGTGAAGCTTATCCAGGAGCGGTTATTGGCAGCCCAGAGTCGACAGAAATCATATGCAGATCATCGACGTCGACACTTAGAGTTTGAGGTTAATGATTGGGTCTTTCTGAAAGTGTCACCCATGAAGGGTGTGATGAGACTTGGGAGGAAAGGAAAACTCAGCCCAAGGTACATTGGGCCGTATCAGATTGTCCGAAGAGTGGGCAAGGTTGCCTATGAGTTGGATCTGCCGTCCGATCTTAAGGCGGTACATCCAGTTTTTCACGTGTCTATGTTACGGAAATGCGTTGGAGATCCGTCTAGAGTGCACCCGATTCAGGACATCCAGGTGACAGAGGAGTTGTCGTATGAGGAGAGTCCCATAGCGATACTCGATCGTCAAGTTAGACGACTCCGGACGAAGGAGGTGGCTTCCGTCAAGGTTTTATGGCGGAACGAGAACAGAGAGGAGATGACGTGGGAAGCGGAGGATGACATGAAGAAGAAATATCCTCACTTATTCCCTATACCTCCAGGTAACCCACGTTCTAAAATTGTTGGTCTTTAAATTTAGTATTTATGCTTGAGTTTTGTTGTGGCCGTGTGAAGCGTCCTTATTTGAGTCTATGCCGATATTGTAATTTGAGTAAGCCTAGAGGGAACATTCGAGACGAATGTTTCTAAGGGGGGAGAATGTTATACCAGTGGTTCGAGCACTGCATCGCGGTGGGTCTCAGCGCTTGGCCTGGAGGCGGCCGCGCGCCAAGTGATTGTAGGGCGCGCGGAAGTCGGCCGCGCGCGAAAATCGAGGGTCGCTGAAGTTTCAGCGCGCCGGGAAGCAGTGGCGCGCGAAAGATCCGGTCCGCAGGAGTTGCGGCGCCAGGCGAGAAATTTGGGCGGAAAAACTTAGAAAATCTGATTTTTGTTTTAAAAGAGGTCATGGGAGGGTGACAAGTGTCCCCATCTGATTTTGAATCATGCGATATAATTGACCAAGGCTTGGTCACTTTTCCATCTTTCATCTTTACTCTCTCTCTCTCTCTCTCCAAAGCTTGAGCTCCCCTTCTCTAAAAACCTCAAGAGGTGTTCTAGCCTAAGAAAATCTGAAAAGTTAAAGGCAAGAAGGAAGCTTGTGACTAGCTTAGAAGTGCTATTGTGGTGGTGTTCTTGGAGAAAAAGGCTAGCAAGGTGTTGGAATAAGTTTGGCTAAAACTTAAGGTAACATTTCTTCTCTCGTAGTTGGTATTGGGTGTTGCATGTTTAATAGGAAGAACTTGTAGTTGGAAAAATGCACTTAGAGTAGTTGCATGTAAGAAATGGGATTTGATTACGAAAGAATTGGTTAGGGGGATTTTATGAGCATGTTGTTGCCTATATACTACATTAGACTTGTTGGGTTAGTTGTTGTAACTTGTGGGGCTGAATTTTAC
The DNA here is from genome assembly GCA_029844215.1 of Przewalskia tangutica. Lineage (NCBI taxonomy): Eukaryota > Viridiplantae > Streptophyta > Magnoliopsida > Solanales > Solanaceae > Przewalskia > Przewalskia tangutica. Next base: position 86,955,636 of record CM056736.1, on the reverse strand, counting down.
ACACCAAAATTTAGGTGTGTAATCCCCTTGGTGTTGGTTGGTTGTTGAGCCTTAAACATGGCATTTGAGCGTTAAAAATCGACCTTGGAAAAGGTGGCAATGTATGTAGAAACAAAGGAACTGCCCACGATTTTCCGTAGGAAATTGGTGACTTTAACTTGGAAAAATTCTGCATTGTAATTAGAGCTTGATAAACGTATTGTGGTCATTTTAGGTTGACATACTACGTGCGGTAAATTGGACTTAGCTTGTGGATTGACCGAAGAGGTATGTGGAGCTTTCCTATCTCTTGAGCATGATTAGTTGTACCTATGTAGTATGGTAGACGTACAAGATTTGGAAATCTTCGTTTGTTATAAGTATTTGATACTTGCTTCGTTTTAAAAGAAAACTATAAAAATCCCTTGGACTTAAGGGAATGTGTTTTACTATTGTTTAACTCTAATATAACGGCTTTATGGGGAGTTGGTTATATTAGTTTGTGAAAGTTTAATGGAGAAAGGTTTTGATGATTTGAACTTGTGGAAGGAAAATGGTTTTAAGGCATGAATTGCCTAAGGTTTTACAAGAAATGAAGTCACTTAATTTAGAAGCTTGAGATAGTTTTAAAAGGAAATGTGACTTGTTTTGAAAAGAAATCGTAACTTGATACTATGGTGATTAGTATCTTGGAATTTTTGTATAAAAAGAGTTATTTCTTAAAAGGTTAGAGGTACATGATACTTGGGTTAAATTCCCGGATTTTTATTAAAAGACATGATCGTGCCTTAGGTATACTAAAATGAGAGGATGTATTAATACTATTAATAAGAAGTAGGTGATTCTTAACTTGCTTAAGTTATGATAGGCCGGTAGTGCTTAGGTTGTGATGTGATAGGCCGGTAGTGCTTATGTTATGTTTAATAGCCGGATGAGCTATGTTATATATATTTATATTGTTACGTAAACCGGGTTATTATTTATGCCATGGATTTGCTACCCGTGATGCGAGTGCGGCGCTTGTACTATGCGGATCCGGACCATAGGATCCGTGCGGGTGAAATAGTCTCACGCGAGTACGCGATGGTACTCATGCGGATCCACGGGATCCGTGCGGTGAAATAGTCCCACGCGGGTGAAATAGTCCTATGACGAGGCGGATGACCTCATGCGGGTCCACAGGACCTATGCGGGTGAAATAGTCCCAGGAGTAGGATTGCTTAATGATACTACGGGCGAGGTACCCTGTTTTGATCATGAGCCTCCTATTTTTATGCTATAAAATGTATACTTGTTACTCTCATTGTTAGTAAGGCACAGTGCAACATAATTTGGTTTTATCTATAACTTCAGTGTATTTTGGACTTATGATATTACTACAGTATTTTCTAGTTTTACATACGTTGTGTGCTGACCCACTTCCAGGGGCGAGTGCGTTCATGCCGCAGGTGAAAGCAGTGGTAGATCCTCATTCCTAGGATCTTGTACTCAGTGTCGAGCTCCATTTCTTCGGAGGCTCGACTTTTGGTATGGTTCTCCCTGGAGTCGTTGATATTTTGTACATTCAGGGGCATGACGGGGCCCTGTCCCGTCATAGTGTTATTCATTCTTAGAGGCATGTAGTCTTGTCAGAACTTGGTTCGTTAAGGATGTAACTGTTCGGTTTATGTACTTTGGGTTAGCCATTTTGGGCTAGACTATTCTATATCTTAATGGTTGTTTATCTTGAGTTTACATTCATTGGTTTTCTCGATGTTGTGTCACTAGGGTGCGGGTTAAGGCACCGCCACGTCCGGTTCGGTCGTGACAACTCGCATATCGCTTCGCGCGGGCTTACCCAAATATTTGTCAAGCTTTTGACTTATATCCAATGGTGTTGATACCGGTGAACTGTCGAACATCCCAAATTTCTTCAGTACATTCTCGATGTAGTGAGATTGAGATAAGACCAGTCCATTAGATGTTTTAGAGATCTTGATCCCTAAGATGACATCTGCAATGCCCATATCTTTCATGTCAAAACACTGTTTTAACATGTTATTAGTCCCTAGGATTATTCCAGTACTGCTTCCAGTGATCAACAAGTCATCTACGTATAGACATATCATGACGAAAGATTTGACATTTTCTTTCATGTAGACACATTTATCACCTCCATTAATGGCGTATCCTTTTGATAGTAGAGTACTATCAAATTTCTCGTGCCAATGTTTAGGGGCTTGTTTCAGCCCGTGCAACGATTTAACAAGCCGACATACTTTTGTCTCTTGTCTTGAAACCACATACCCCTCAGGTTGATCCATATATATTTCTTCTTCCAAATCACCATTTAGGAAGGCAGTCTTAACATCCATTTGATGTATTTCAAGATCCCGAAAGGCGGTGATAGTTATGAACATACGTATGGATGTCATTCTTGACACCGGAGCGTATGTATCGAAGTAATCAAGGCCCTCCTTTTGGCGATAACCCTTGACTACTAACCTAGCTTTGTACTTGTCGATAGAACCATCTGCCTTTAACTTTCGTTTAAGGATCCACTTACAACCCAACGGTTTCTGTCCTGGGGTAAGTTCTGCCAACTCCCAAGTGTGGTTATGCAGAATGGATTCTATCTCACTTTCTAAAACTTCCTTCCAGAGCGGTGCTTCTGGAGTTGACAATGCTTCGGCGATTGTCCGTGAACCAAATAAGCTACAAAGTCTGGACCGACGGACTTGTCCTTCCGTGCCCTTTTGTTTTGCCTTGGTTCCATCTCTGAATCTTCCAAGTCCTGAGAATCTAGAATACTAAATTCTGGATCATCGGCTACTTCAGAATTTACTAGATCTGAACCGTTTCGGTCTAGTTAGTCAGTGACTCCTAGTTCATCAGAGGTTTGCTCATAACTTCGTTTGCGAGAGGTTATGTTATTTTCCTTATATGGAAATGTGTCTTCAAAGAACCATGCGTTCCTTGATTCTATGATCGTATCTTCATAAATGTCCGGATGATCCGACTTGTGCACTATGAAGCGATAAGCACTACTGTTATTGACATATCCGATGAATATGCAACTCACAGTCTTAGGTTCAATCTTGACCTGCTTTGGCATAGGTACTTTTACCTTGGCCAGACAACCCTTATACCTTCAAATACTTGTAGGTAGGTTTCTTTCCTTTCCATAGCTCGTATGGAGTCTTGTCTTTACCCTTGTGTGGGACTCTGTTAAGAATTCTGTTTGCGGTAAGGACAGATTCTCCCCACATGGTTTGAGGGAAGCCCGAGTTGATGAGTAGAGCATTCATCATTTCCTTTAGTGTTCGGTTCTTGCGTTCAGCAACCCCGTTTGATTGAGGTGAGTAAGGAGTCGTTGTTTGATGAACGATACCCGATTAGGTACAAAGTTCTTCAAAAGGCGCTACATATTCTCCCCCTCTATCGCTACGGATAGTTTTAATCTGTCCGCCTAGTTGATTTTCAACTTCTGCTTTGTAGCGTTTGAATGCTTCAAAGGTTTCATCTTTACTTTTTAGTAAGTAAAGATAACAAAACTTTGTGTCATCATCTATGAAAGTCACAAAGTACTTGTTCCCCCCTCTAGTTTGAGCGAACTTTAAATCACATATATCGGTGTGTATAAGTTCTAGAGGAGCGGTATCTCTTTCGACGGATCTAAAATGACTCTTGGAAAGTTTTGCCTCTATGCACACCTCACACTGACGTTGAGGGTTTATGTCAATAGACGGTAATAATTCCAGCTTTACCAATCTATGGATAGATTGATAGTTTACATGTCCTAATATATGATGTCATAGATTAGATGACTCAATCAAGTAAGTAGAAGGTGCAATTTTATTGATAGTTGAAACAGAAGGCATTACATGTGCAACATTGAACTTAAAGTGGCCTTCACAGACGAAGCCCCTTCCTACAAAAGTTTCATTTTTAGTGATTACAAGCTTGTTAGCCTCTAACACTAGCCTAAAACCAGCATTTAAATTTCTTCGAATTTCTGGGACATGCATCACTTCCTTCAGAATCAGCTCCTTTCCGGACGTCATCTTTAGGGTCACCTTTCCAACCCCAAAGACTCGAAGAAGAATTGTTGCCATGAACAATTTTTATACGATCGTGTATATGTCGAGAAGGCATCTTTATTGGAACAAATGTGACGGGTAGCACCCGTGTCTAGCCACCATTGCACCGGATTCTCAACGACGTTAGCTTCAAGAACTACCGCTGAGAACTCATCAATCATATCGTTGACGAGCGTGTCTTCAACGATGTTAGCCTTGACCTTGCCTTTGGCCTTGCATTTGGCCTTATTCTCACGTTTGAGCTTGCGGCAGTCTTTGGCCATGTGACCAACTATACCACAATGGTTACAATTTCCCTTGAACTTTTCAGTTGTTTGGGGCTTTACTTCCTTCTGGAACTTCCGCTTGTTGCTTGAGTTCCCTTTGACTTCCGTCAGGTTTGCCTTAGCCTCAGAGGGTTGTTTTCCCTTTGGCATGGCCTTCTTATTGTCTTCCTAAATCTGGAGTTTGACAATAAGTTCATCTAGGGTCATCTCCTTCATTTTGAGTTTCAGATAGTTCATAAACTCAGTCCAAAGGGAGGCAATTTCTCGATTAATGCCCAATCAAGAATTGTTCGTTGGGCTTTTATCCTTCCAAATCCAGGTGATGTAGAATCATTTGGAATTCCTGGACTTGGGATGTCACACTTTTGTTGTCCACCATTTGAAATTTCAGGAACTTTCCAATGATGAACTTCTTACTACCCGCATCTTGGGTATTGTACTTTTTCTGAAGTTTATCCCATAACTGCTTGGCAGTTTCAACGGTGCAATATACAGTGTATAATGGATCGGACAAACTGTTTAGAATATAGTTCCTACACATGAAATCACTATGTTTCCTTGCTTCGCGAACCATCCTCATGTCGTCAGCGACATGGTTACCTTGGCTCCCTCCCGCCAAATTATTTGGCTGAGGGTCCACGTCTTCCCCAACTAGTGGAGGATCTTCGGTTAGGAAACGTGACATTTCCATAACTGTCAGGAAAAACAACGTCTTTTGCTGTCATCTCTTAAAGTGAGCACCCATGAACTTTTCGGGCGTCGTGGTGAAACCAGCAGTGTTAGGCGAGCTCCTCGAGGAGTTGCAAAGGCATTGTGAATGCCTCCAACAGGAGTATAGTTGTTGTTGACGCCTTGAGTAGGAGCAAAGGCACTATAAGTGCCCGGAGCAGCAGTGGAGGCATTGGTTGTGCCAAAGGCAGTGGCGGTGGCACTTGACGTACCAAAAACAGTGGCAGTGGCACTTGACGTGCCAAAAGCAGTAGCTGGGAAGGCATTAGAAATGTCATGATCAGTGGTGACACTAGGAGTGCCAAAAACAGTGGAGTTGAAGGTAGTGTTAGTGCCTTGAGTAGTGGGATTGAAGGCAATGGGATTGCCTTGAGCATCAGTGGAATTTTCAGTGTTGAATTGATCTTGTCCAGTCATGTTGTTGTTGAAATAACGAATATTATCTTAAGCTTGTGAGTAGTAATGTGTAGAACGGGAAATTAACAACAACAAATATTTGTTAGAAATCTGGAAATGATCAAATATGAGGGCTTGCTGAGTCGACCAAATTCTTGATATATCCTTAAGATAATATTGCCCCGTATATCCTTTCAACGGTTGTAGTGGCAACTTAACTCCCAATATAAAACAGCAATCAAACAAATGAGCAAAGGGAACTCAAGTATTTGCTTTGGAAGAAAGATCTTTGAGTGTTTGTGATTGCAAGAGAGGAAGACAATTTCAGAGAATTGTTGAGTGTAAGATGTCAAGTGTGTTTCCAAATGAGTCTTGTGTCTCATTTTATAGTGTGTAGATGATGACCCTCCAAATAGCTAAATAATGGCCATGAATACCATGTTAATGCCTTGAATTTGGAGTTCTGATTGACCAAGTAATGGTGAATTCATGAGCAAAATAATGGAGAGTAAATACTCCAAAGTCAGCCCAAGAATCAATTTTTAATTCACCTCCAACGGATTGAAATAGTCGGCGCGACCTTCACTCAAAGAACTCACCGAACTGGAACGTCAATTAGAGTCGCGGCCCTTCAATTCCAGTGAGTTACTGGAATTGAAACGTCAATTAGAGCCGCGACCCTTACTTGGAGTAGCCGCGGTCCTTCTCGGTTTCGTGGTGATTTCTGATTCATTTCATCTTTACACATTATACACTTCTTCCTTCATTTACCAACGTGAAATTATTTGTCATTTGACCAATAACCGTCTATTACCTTACGTTTCGAACAATTCGTATACGTACCAATATCTCTTCCATTAAGGAAATTTTGATCATTGGCACTACGTGTGCACGTGTGTGGAAACAAGGTTTTCTACGTGCGGGGGCTCCCAATTGTTCGATTCATAATTAATATGATTTACTTTATTTCACGTTTAATAAATATTTCCAACAATGAGGAAGTTAAAATAGTTAAGAAATGACTGAGCATTATCTTCCTAGTAGAGAAAATTATCAAAAATCAAGTTGTTGGGGACTTGAAATATATATAGTACCATTTCTGTTTGAAATGATGATGTCAAAATGTATTATTAAAAGTTTCAAACTACTTTTGGAATGCTGGGAAGAACTGTATGTCATTGTCAAATCGTGTATTATGTTAAGAAAAGAAAAAAAAAGAGACGGTAACATGCATAATTGTACAATTGAAGTAGACTAAAATATTGAACCTCAAGTGAAGTCTAACACTTTCATACGATCGATACGGCCTGTATTATCCGCTTTGGCCTGAGATCTCATAAAATCAAATGGCTATTGTCCAAAACTTCCAAGTTCTTAATTAAGCATAAGTCTGCAAAAGCTGCATCCTCAAAGGAAACATTCCTCCATTCTGCTCACGTCAACAGCCATTGTCATAGAGATGCAAATTAACAAGCATATCAGCAGCAGCCCTGAAATAGAAAGGAGAAATGAAGCCTTCAAGAACCATCAGCAGTTTTTACATGATCTTTGGACCTGGCATTTTTCTACCATATTAGAAAAAACCCTTTCTTCACCTCAGAACACATCTAAATAAACTTTGTCACAGACTACAAGCAGAGCCGTCTCAAATATTTTGAGGGTTCTAATTCATAAAAGTGGATCCTTAATTGGATTAAGACCTGCGAATATGAGCTTTTACGGTAAATTCTGGCTAATACTACTTAATAAAAAATAAAAAAAAGTCCTTAAATTTTTTCGTTTTTCGAGTACCTTGTGCGTTAACACACCTCGCACGGGTCCAAAGACGGCCCCGACTAAAAGATGTGTTACAAACTCTTTATAAGCTGCAATCTTCGTCAAAGAAACTAAAACATAAACAAGCTTCAGCGTTTATCGACTCCAGGCACCAGAAACCATAAGAAAGCCACAACAAAGAGACACTAACAGTAGCTTCACTCAAATACATCATCCGACATTTTCTACCACAAGAAAATGAATACCAGCTCTCATTCGCATCATGTGAGGAATTAAAAATTAAACCTAAACAAGGTACAGTCATATGGTATCCAAAAGTCATCTTTAAACCTTTATAAAGATTCTTTTGTCTATTATAGTAAGATTATCAAGGATTGTTAAACCAAAAAAAAATTGCTACCCCTAGTGAGCAGTTCCAAACAGTCAGAATATTCCCGAGGAATGAAGATTCAGGAAAAACAAGCAATTAGATGTAATTGAAGAGTCCTATTATGAGCATAACCTCAAGTAAAAGCATTCAACAGCACTGTAAGCCTCAGATACAGCAGCTACACATTATTTGCTTAAACAGTAGATACCTCTTTATTCCCGTGTCGGATAGGCCGTTTGGGCTGAAGTTGGATGAGTCAAGATGAGCTTAATCAATAGATGGGCGAATGACCAACCCGCCCAAAACTTAAATGGGCTAAGATGGACGGGTCAAGATAGGCTAAATGATGGATCATAACCCAACTTAACCCATTACTTTTACAAATTTCAAACTTATATTCTATGATGTTATTTTATTTTGTATGATATTTGATTTTTCCATATCTTTATTTTTAAAATAAAAATAACATTTTTAAGAATTTTTTCATTTTTTATAAAAAACAAAATATATAAAATAAAAATTTAAGTATGGGGTGGGATGGAGGGGTAGGTGTGGGCAGGGGGGAGTTAATAAAATTTTTTATATTTTTTATAAATTATTTATAAAAGTAAAAAAATATAAAATATAAATTTGAGAATGGGGTAGGGCGTGGGGTAGGGGGAGATAAGAAAAAATATTATATTTTAAATAAATATTTAATAAAAGTAAAAAAATAAAATAGAAATTTGAGGATGGGGTGGAGGGGTAGGTGGGTTAGGGCGGTGTAAGGGAGGGGTAGGGTAGATGAATAGTGTGGTTGAGATGCGTTGATGTATTTTTATTGTTCCGAAATAATAAAAAAAATTAAAATAATTATTTATAAATTTTAATCTAGAGTGGAGATGTAATCGTTAAAATTGAACATTTTTGTGGCTCAAGTTTGGACATAATCATGAGTTCATTTGGGCTGTTGATTTATGATTTGTCAACTTTGGCTAGTCCAAACTAAACTATAATCAAAATTACTCTTGTTCAAACCCATAAAACCTTGTACAGGTCATTTAGATTTGGATTAATTTTGACACCCCTAGTTCTATATTTATTTTGGCTCCAAGGTCGTCAAACAGAGGTGAACATAGTATCTATCAAAACATTCAACAAAGTAGCAAAACCTAATGAATGATTCAATGCCAGGAAATTTCTTAGCTTATTCCTTTCTCGTGTATAAATACCATAATAATATTCATGAATCTCTTGATCATCTCCATTTTAAGTATCTTCCATATTTTAGCTTCAGAATTTTCTTAGATTACAGAAATATCAACCATGTCGACAGCTAGTGCTTATCTTGTTGAGGTCTATGCCATGAAAAAGATTCACAAGGAGAAATTGAAGAGTTTGGAGAAGGAAGAAGCTAAAAGACTTGAAACTTGTAATCAGTTGAGAAAGTCTTCTTCTTATTGTGGTAGTTGGTTCACTAAGATGTTCAAGAAAGTACATCCTGTAACAATTCTGCTATAAATTCTGCTTTAAAGTTTAATAAATCACCCTAAGTGACGTGACATAGAACCAAACATTTTTAAGGACGCGATGTGATGTGTAATTTCGCAACTTTTTTAATTTTTAAAAAATCTATTTCATTTACTTCCTTTTTTGTTTTCTTTTTAATTCCGAAATGTAATAGAAATATTATTTTATATTAAAAAAATAAAAAGAATAATTGTTATTGTTATTGCATGAACTTGAAAAAGAATTAGAGGTGTTGAGCATATTCAAGTTGTTGAAGTTTTAAAGTTGAGATTTAAGTGATAAACTATTTTCTAAATTCTTAGTTGTTGATGAGATTCAAAAATAAAAATAAAAAATCGAATACGAACCTTGAAATTTTTTGAAGAACAAAAAAATGGGTTTGTCAATTTTTTTAGTTTTTGGTCAAATTAATTATTGGAGTTTGATGATGATGTTGTTGTGAAGTAATTGAAATTTGAGCTTGATTGGTGCGGATTTAGCTGAGATTTTATTTAATTTTGAGATCAAAAATTAGATTTGGAGCTTTTGAAGATGGGTGATAAAATGGGAATGAAAAGCTCTTGAAAATCAGCTTTGGAACTGACATGTGGCCATTCGTATAGGTTAGAGTCCTTTTTTTAAAGTTCTCACACGCTTGAAGGAAGTGTTCTCACGCCCTCCTCCACGTCATCATATAAAGTGCAAAAAAATACAAAAAAAAATTTATAGGGTAATAGAATCCCTGCATAGGTAAGGGGTGTTATAGCAATTTCGGGTATAGTTTATGAGGTAATAGTGTCTTACCCCTTCAATAAACTAAAGAAGTTGCTAAAAGTAATAGTGAAACTAAGATTTTTGAGTTTATAATTCTGAATTCTGGAAGAGGTAATTTATTGGATAATAGAGAAAAAATAATTTATATACATTAAATGTATTTATAAATGTAAATATTAAATTTAAATCAAAATTATTAAATTCTATCGAATTTACAAATAGAACCGTAGCTCAACACGGACTAAAAGAGGGGTGTGGTCCTGAGTGGGGTAAGAGGTCTCACCTTGAAGCAAAGGGCACTAGAAATAGGCCCAATAAACCCTCACACCAAAAGGCAAATTGGGGTTCACGTGATTGTTGAGTCATGAGATCACGTGAGAAGAAACATGTAAAGTTATAATTGAAGCATGACTCAGTCACTCAAGAGTATGAATGAAATCTGGAAAATCGTCTTGTCACTTGCTTTATATCCTCTTCTTCTTCCCCCCATGTGCAAAGTTATACATACATTTGTTTTCCCACTCAAGTATGGAATGGAGGTGACCACTACTGTTCCCCATCCATCCTTTGTCTTAGGTACTACTACTACAGTATAATGGAAATGGGACCAAAGTCGCGTATATATCTCTAGCTACCAAGTATTAACCACATGATTTTATAATTTGTTTATCGTTGATGTAATACTATCAGATTAAATTGACCTATATGTTGTTTGAATCAACTTGCGTAGCTTTTTGTTATCTCCAACCAACACAAGTACTGAATAATCCTATTTATTTAAACTTAATAAATAGAAGGAGACCACTTAAAAATTTTACACGATCATTATATAGTATTTAAACTCCAATCACATAGAGAGATGAAATTTAAATTGGTAGCCCCACACTGGTGACTTTCTCACTTCCCAAATTTGTCCCGTCTATTCGTCCTCAAACTCCTCTATTTACTCAAAAAGAAATTGAATATATTGCTTGAAATCCTTCAAGACAAGGTTGGGAAGTCTTAAAAATATCTTCTTATCAATCATTCATGATCATGATTCACGAAGCATTTGAAAAAAAAGTTTCTACTTTCTTATCATAATCTATATGATTTCGAATCAAGAACCGAAAGGAGAGACTGAATATGCTGTAATTGAATAGACATAGAATGAGCAAAAAAAAATTGGATAAATTTTGTAACATCCATATCGATAATAAACAATTGTTTAATGAAATGTTCTTTTTTTTACCGCTAGACCTTTGTAATTTTACTATGTCTCAATAGAAATATCCTCAAAAACCGAAATGCAACTTGGTTACTCCCTCCTGATAAAAAAGTGTGTCTACTTAATCATTTGCATACTCTTTAAAAAATGCTAGGAGTAATTCTTACACAAAAATAGATAATTTGACTAAAATTCTCCTAATTAAATGGATATTGGAAATTTGTCACCTAACATTTAATAAGAGCAAATCTAAAAAAGTAAAGTTAATTCTTTCTTTATTTGTTAAATAAACACTCTTTTTTAACTAAAAATAAAGGCTAAGTGAACATTTTTTTAATCCGGAGAGAGTAATACTTATAGCATGTTTGATTAAGCTTAGTTTTCCCCAAAAAGTACTTATTTTTCACATAGAGTGCTTATTTTAAAAAATTAAGGTGTTTGATTTGGGGAGAAAATAAGTACTTTTGAGGAGTACCAGAAATAATTTTTCAGAAATTAAAAAAAATAGTTTTTGTTCATAATTATTTTTTTGAAAAGTACTTTTGAGAGAAAAAAAATTCTTAGAAATACTTTTGAAATATTTGATCAAATACTAATTGCTGCTCAAAAGTATTTTTTTAAAATTAATTGATCAAACACGTTTTTTCACTAGACAAACATGCTATTACTCCAATAGTTTATCGTTCACGAATGGTAGAAGAAATTGGGACCCTAAAAGCCGGAAAACAAATATTAAAAGTACACTAAGATTCAAGTAGAATGTTTTGGCAAAAGTAGCATATACTCCTATCATTTAACTAGAGCCCAACTTCATTATTGTTTGAAATGAACTCCTATCTACACGTGATGTTTAAGTCAAGCCCATAAATATATAACACTTCTTTGTATATAGATTTTTAGCATTTAATTATGATTAAGTAACATGCATTCTCGCCTTATTAAATCACATAATAATAAATTTATAAAGTTTAGTGTAAACATTTGGTGCAAGCAAATATTTATCCTAAACCGATAGGTCTCTAATACCCCTACGATCCTCTTAATACCTAAATTGGAAATCTAAAACATGAATAATATATTACGGGATTCCAACACTAGCTAATTAACACAATAAAATGAACAAGTTTGACACTTATGTTGGATTAAGAAAATTAACCTTAAACGGGTCGAACTAAACTCCATAAACTAGTTCATAACAGAAATTACAAATCATATCTTCTAACCAACGTGTGGGTCACTAACAAAAGGTGTAGTACATTTGAGCTAACACTTCAAAATGTATAATGATTTCTTGAGAATTTTTTTATTAGAAATGATTATATATTCCACTCGAATGGAGTAGGTGTGGGGTTAAGTACGTTTGCATCTTACAGAATTTGTTGTAATTACATAGATCTCTAAAAAGTTTTAATATTTATGCTTCTTTCTCATACCATCAATTTATTTAATGTACTACATATGATCTTAGGTCTTTTTCCTATATGATGTCAAATTCCAATTGTATTCTACACACACCAGCCAAATTGAACTGGCAAATTAATACTTTAGAGAATACTGCTGGTTAGACTTTTAATCGTGCCAAGTAGTTCATAATTAAGAACGCACCTCCAATAACCAACCAAAATAAAAACAAAGAAAAAGAAAAACACTACCGAATTATATCCTTCCATAGTATATAAAGGGCTTGAATATTAACTCAGATGTATATTTCAACAGTCGAATTGTGATTATTAGGTTTTCCTTTTTTTGAAGATTAGGAAAGGGATCAGATCTTAGTTGTGTCTGCTGAAAGTGTAATAATATAATACAAGCAACCTCTAAATTAAAGTACCAACTCTTGCTAGACCATATGTATACCATAAAATAATTTGATCACGTGCCAATAGTATATAAGCCTAAAAGCTCCCAGGGTACTTGAAACTTGAAAGTTAGAAATAGTAAAGTTTCTCTCTCTTCCATTTTTGGTGTTTCCTATATCAAATGAATTACCTAGGAGGCTAGGAATATAGGATAGGTTTTATCATTACAAGTTTACAACAAGTTCAAAAACACGTTACTTTGATATCCAAATGAACCACAACTTTTTTACATGTATATGTTAACACTTCACAGTTCACACTATTAAAAATCACTATTTGTTGACTGAATTTCCCACAAAAAAAAATATTCAGTGGTTATTTTCTACTAAATATCGATGGAAAAATCTAAATAGTACTAGTTTTTTCATATGAAAAAAAAATCCTGGTGTTTTTGTTTCACCATGCGTTTTAGTGTAAATAGGCAAATTATAATCCAGACTTACTGGTTTTTGGCCGAATAAATATTGTAAGATGATATTAATCTCTCGTAGGGAGTCTTCTCATTAATATCAAAGTATATATAGTATTATAGTGTACACTATTCATCCTTTATACAATAGGAATCATAAACCTAAGCACAAGAGAAATCTTAGTCTTACCATAATTATATTTACACAATATATGAAATATATTTTAATTATGGGATAGGGATGACTAATTGACTATATACACGTTTACACACACCCTCAGTCGGAACGGTAGGAGGCCGGACGTTGATACTGGATCTGAAGTCAAGAAATAACTGTCTGGAAAGTCCTTTGATAAATATGTCTGCATACTGATAGTATGATGGAACATGTAACACTCTGACATGACCTAGCGCACCTTTCTCACGAATGAAGTGTAGGTCTATCTCAATGTGCTTGTTTCGCTGATGTTGAACCAGATTATGAGAAAGATAGATGACAGATATGTTATCACGGTACACAATAGAAGCCTGACGCAAAAGACACTGAAGTTCTAATAGTAAATTTTTTAGCCAACAAATTTCAGCTACCACATTTGCAACGCCTTCATACTCAAACGCTGGGCGAGAGATAGGGTAGTCAGCCGCGGACCAAGAAATCAAATTATCCCCTAAAAATACATAAAAATCGGAGGTGGAGCGTCGCGTGTCCGGATACCCTGCCCAATATGCATCCATATAAGAGAGCAACATGTTTGGTGCAGAGGGGTATAGGTGCAAACCATAATCAAGTGTGCCCTTAATGTATCGGATGATACGCTTAAGAGCAGTGAAATGAGACTCTCTGGGGGCATGCATGAATATGCATACCTGCTGAACAGCATAAGCAATGTATGGCCTTTTGAATGTGAGATACTGAAGTGCACCTGCAAGGCTCCTATACAGAGTAGGATCGGAGACTGGAGCACCATCCATAGCACTGAGCTTAAATTTTGAATCAATTGGATTAGGTGAAACTTTGCAATTCGCCATCTTAGCCCTGTACACGATCACATCTGCATACTTACTGTCGCGCCCTTTTTCGGCCGCGGCATTTATTTTCTAAAATAGCGAATCCTGCTTAATAAAATGCAAAATGTTAGAAAATAAATAATAAAATGCTAAAAGGTTTAAAAGGGTTTTAAAAATGCTAAAGGATGCTAAAATTGCAAAAGATGCTAAAGTTTAAAAGGGTGCTAAAATGCTAAAGGGTTGCTAGAATGCTAAGGGTTCGCGGAGTCGCCACCTAATTAATTGGGTGAATTAGGACACCTAAATGTTTAACTAGTTTGAAGTAAAACATTAACTCCATTTTAATGGTCTGTTAAACTTAATAAGATCCTGGGTAAGGGTTCTTTATTAATCTAGAGGGAAGGGGTTAGGCACCCTCTAAGATCCGCTAACTTGCGGTTGTCCTGCCAAACCTAGGGTAATTATTATATTTAAGAAATGCAAAATAAAGCTCTTCTTGCTTAATAAAATGTTGGGAAATAAAATAAATGCTAAAATGTTAAAATGTTTAAAGGTGCTCAAGTCTAAAAGGGCAAAAGGTGCTATATGCGAAAGAATGCTAAGAGGTGCTAAAATATTAAATGTTAAAGACGCTTAACAAAAGTGCTAGCAATTTAAAAGTGCTAAGTGTAAACAAAGTAGTGCTAGGGTGCCTAAATATTAAGAGGGTGCTAAGGGATTAACTTTAAAGGTAAAGGGTGCTAAAAATAAAGGGTGTTAAAAGTGCAAAATGCTAAAAGAGGTGCTAAAAGATTAATTTTAAAACTAAAGGGTGCCAAAGGTGCTAAGAGGCAAAATGTTAAGATGCTATTTTGAGAGTTTAAGAGAAACCTGTTATGAATTTTAATACGCAAAATGTTGGTTTTATTAATGCAAGTTAAATCATTTTGGCAAAAATTAGACATGCATGACAATCTTAAAAGGCAAGTAAATTAAGCGATGAACTTTAAATTACCTTCCCCACTTATATGTTTAAAGGCAAATTATTCTAGATATCCTATTAATTACAAAGTTAGATAATTAGGCAACAAATTTGGACAAATAGTATATAGAATTGGATATGATCGCGGCTTCAAGATGCGTGGCGACATCGTCTTATCCTATTTTGTCTTATGAATTTATGAATTTGGAATGCAAATGCGGGTGCGGGTTGCCATTTGAAATGACTTGCGATGAGTCTCGCCGTGAAACTCTTTATTTTGCTCCGGTGCGTGCCATGTAAAAATAAAGAAAGATAAGGATTAGTACATGCCCAAATTCATTAAACAAAAGCAAGCACTTGACACGTAGTTTGCATTTAAGCCAACACGTGTATATAAATACCAAACAAAAGCGATATCGATAAAGGATGCACCAGAAGTAGTATTGTACATAGCCCCTGACAATTCCAAGTAAGGCAGTATGCAAACAGCAAGTAGAAACAGTAGGCAAAGACACTAAGCAGTATGCAAACAGAGACAGAGCGATGGCGATGGCGTAAGAAACAATGGGCGATGGCGTAGCGAGCAAACAAACAGTAAGCATGCTTATGAACCACACTAACACATTATATGTGCCTTAATGATCAGTGATACCGGGACAGAGACACCAAACATGGGTGAAATAATATGGCAACACATAACACGCTAGTTTAATTTAAGATACGTGACTAACAGTGAAACAAATGGCTGGATCAAGTAAATCCATTTTCCCCAATCATATGCCCAGATTTCTCAACGGTTTGACTATGTTAGCACCAAACTATCCCTCATAAATGCTTAATAGAGGAATGCAGCCAACAGGCCCAGAAGATCCCTTACTTGTTAAAAGAAAACAGTGATTGGGCCCTAAACTCAAGCAGAACAATTTTCATGATTTTATTATTCAAGCCGTATTGAATTCGATTTTCCAACATCATTAACACATGTAACTTGACACACAAATTGATCTTCGCTACGCTCTTACTATTATGGGCACCTATTTAGCATTTGACCTTCAATAGATGATTAATCTAAGAGGCGAAATGAGGATATGCGGCGAGTTTTAGAATGAAGCCATCATAATAGCATCAGTGGATAGTTTAGGCAAATAAGGTATCTATCTTCGTCTTGACATAGGAATTCTGCATATTATATGGTAGATCACATCATACCTCATTGTATGGAACTGAATTGAGCACACAACATAGGCAAGTAACTCAACATGGCATTCAGTTATAATATTTGCAAATAGCCAAGAACACTACTGATTAGAAAATCGAAATATGCTTGGTATATCAGAGATGCTAACACTAGTAGTTTTGATTAGACATGGTGCAATCGATACATGCTGCAATAAGTGCTCGATTCGCTCTAAATGCGCGATTGGGTATAAGCGATGGCAGAGACATTGCAGGAGAGAAACATAATGCTAACATTCCTCTATTTAGTTATTCTAAAGAAAAAGGAGGACATCCTTACATATTTTCACTGATAGACATTGCAGATGATTCAGCGATGCGGCGACTTAACAATCAAGTTATGATGCATATGGACTTAACATGCTAGCATGAGGCGACTTATATTCAAGCGAGAAAAAGCGGTATAATCAGCCTTCTAGACATGGCCAAACATACATAAATAGTTAAATGACCCCTTAGAACAATACAGTAGGTCATACAGAACTGCTAATGGTCTGTGACTTCAACATCAGTTCCCAAACATCATTTTAAACATTTAACAGATACAAACACACGAATGAACTAACACATACTAACACAAATTCGCGCAAAGAATACGATGAATCAAGGCGAGGAGGAGTAGATTTTTACCTTCTCCGGGCAGCGAACCGGGGCAGCGTATCAAGTCGTCGGTCCAATCGACGGGTTTTGGGTTTGCGACGCGAATAAAAGGGCGAGGTTCGTTTGCTGATTTGTGGCTGGAATTGAAATAAGGAGATTTGAACTACCTATTTCGTGTTATGCTAGTGATGCTCTGTATCTGAATCGATGCTATCGGTTTTTCCGGGCTGATATTGAAAGGGAAAGTTTCAGACTCCCTACTCTTTGCGATGCTGATTGTCTGGGTGTTGACTGCTGCTAGAGGTATCCCGTCGATTGCTATGGGTCTGTGCTCTGCTCTGCCTTACTCTCCCCTAAATTGTTATGTGGTTCCTAACTGCTGCTAAGGTGTAGAATGATTGCTATCTCACTGAGCCCTTCATCGATGCTATGGGTACCCTCTCTAGCTCTGTATTGTCGCCTGACTCTCAACTGAGCTCTCTTCTCTGTCCGATCGATTTCTGAGTCCCCCCCGTCGATGCCTGATGCATGCATATAGCCTCTGTATTTATAGCCCTCATTCGGGTTCTAAAATTGGTAAGGCTGAGAATGGGCTAAAATTGGTGCTGATTCGACGAGATTTCGTACTGATTCTAGGTGTGATTTGAATGGATTATGGTAAGTTGCGATTGACACGATTTGGGCAAGATTTCGTACTGGACGACTTATGGTAAGGGACGAGCTGGCTGTGCTTGCATGGGTAAAGGAAAAGGAAAGTCGCCGGATTCTCAGGCGAGAATCACGGCGACGAAGGCGTGAGGTGAAGGCGGCGATTGAAGGTTTTTAGGTTTAGGTTTTTGTGTGAGGGACGATGACAAGGTAAAGGGCTGCTGTGCTGAGGGTATAAAGATAAAAGGTAATGGGGCCTGGGGCAAAGGGCTGCGTATAAGGGGAAACGAAAGGGATCGGGCCCGCGGGTATTGGGCCTGCGGGCAGTTGGAGTGGGCTGGGTTAGTGTATTAGTTTTAGGTTAATTATTAGTTTAATTTAAGTGGGTTATTAGTTAATTAATTAGTGGTGAGTTTTAGGTGCTATTTAATTAATTAGTAAATTAATAAATTTTGCTTAAATTGTTTAGGTGATTTATTAACCTAATTGTTATAAATGCGGGCGTGCTATTAATGCTTAATATTTTAGAATGCGGCGCTATTATTTAGAAACTTCTTATTATGCATTATTGCGACGTTAAATTAAAATTGAATTGAGTTTAGATTAGATTAGTTAAATGCTAAATGCAAGTATGATATTTAAGAATTATTTAAAGCCCCTTTTTATAAATGCGACGCTATTAAATGCATGTATTAGATTAAAATTGATTACAATGCGGATATGCTACTTGACACGACTTCATTGCTAAATTATTTATTTTATGTATTTATTATTAATTAAGAATTACGACAAAGCTTAAAGTTAATAAATGCGGGCGCGGGACTCTAAGTGCTTAAAACTCTACGTAAGACGCGATGCCATTATTAAATTATTTATTTATGCCTGTATTTAATGTTTTATTGTTGTATTTTATTATAAAAATCCTAAAAAATTATTTTACAAAATTAGTGTAATTTTATGGTTAATGGTGGACGAGGGTCAAAATTGGGTGTCAGCAGATGTCCTCTTTGTATGGAGATGATGGAAGAATCTTGGACAAAGACGTTGACTCATGCCAATTTTGTCTCGATCTTGAGTGCGAAATCTTTGGCGGTGTAGACAAGGCTGACGCAAAAATCAAAACTGTCCCAGTGTCGAGTTATGACGACACTGGGATACCATGGTCAAAACACTAAGGCGGGCTAAGGCGGACTTAAAGCTGTCCCAGTGTCGAGTTATGACGACACTGGGCTATCATGGTCAAAACACCAAGGCGGGCTAACGCGGACTTAAAGCATCGATGTCGAGTTATGGCGACAACCGGGCTACCATGGTCAAAACACTGGCGGGCTAACGCGGCTTAAAGATGTCCCGATGTCGAGTTATGATGACCTTTGGGCTATGGTCAAAAAGTAAAAGAATATAAGCGCTTGAACACAGGGTATCGCTATGGCTTGTGCGCTTTGGGTTCTATGGTGATGTGAGCGAGTGGACCGACGCTGAGGCGCTTCGCCAATCGTTGGGAAGGTTGGCCCCAACAGTTGCCGGTTATTGTAAGAGAAAATCCACGTTGTGCTCCTAACAGCTGCATGCTAAGACTTGAACAAGCGGTTAGTGCATAAATCATTAAGGCAAAAAATGATGATGTATAATTTTAAAAGTAATGCAACCGTGAGTAAAAAAATGTTATCTGCCAAAAAATATGATGCTGCTTTGTGTTGATGCGATCTTGCAAATCTTGTGATTTCGCCCTTGCGCGGACGTGTTGCGATTGTGAATGCGGATCGTTGTCGCTTTGCGCAATTGCCCGTAGACTAAGGCTCGAAAGAGTGAGTGCATAAGCTGTTAAGACCAGAATAATAAAGCATGAATGAAAAAATGCAATTTTGAGAATATAGAAATCGTCCTGCGTGATATCTTGATGATGGCGTCGTTTTGGACTTGTTGTCTTGATAAGCGTCGCTTGGGCGTGTTCTTCTTTGGCGTCGTTGCGTAGACTTGTTGTCTTGATAACGTCATTGCACGGGCGTATTCTTCTTTGGCGTCGTTGCGTGGACTTCTTTGTCTTGATAACGTCGTTATGCGGGCGTATTCTTCTTTGGCGTCGTTGCATTGACTTCTTGATTACGTCGTTATGCGGGCGTGTTCTTCTTGGCGTCGTTGCGTAGACTTCTTTGTCTTGATAACGCCGTTACTGGGCGTGTTCTTCTTTGGCGTCGTTGCGTAGACTTCTTTGTCTTGATAACGTCGTTATGCGGGCGTATTCTTTCTTGGCGTCGTTGCGTGGACTTCGATCCGCGTCGTTATGCGGGCGTGTTGTTCTTTGGCGTCGTTGCGTGGACTTCTTTGTCGATAACGTCGTTACTGGGCGATGTTCTTCTTGGCGTCGTTGCGTAGACTTCTTTGTCGATAACGTCGTTATGCGGGCGTATTCTTCTTGGCGTCGTTGCGTGGACTTGCTGTGCTGATAACGTCGTTACTGGGCGTGTTCTTCTTTGGCGTCGTTGCGTAGACTTCTTTGTCTTGATCGCGTCGTTACTGGGCGTGTTCTTCTTTGCTCCTATAGAATAAATGCTCCTGCAAGCTAAGCTTGAAAACGTTAGTGTATACCTGTTTAAATGAAATGATAAATACATATGAGAAGTGCAATTTTGTGGGTAGAGATGTCATCCCTGAGATGTTGTCTTTGCACGGACATGCTGAACGTTGCAGCTGACGAATTGCCATGATGCCTTTGTTTGTGTGCGATCGTGGGTTGCCAATTTGACTTTATGCTCGAGTTGATCGCTAGGTTTTGTTGCGGAACTCGAACTTTATTGCGATTGTTGATGCCCCTTTCTGCTGCTGCTGCTCTCTTGCTGCGGACTGGATTGTGTTGTCATCCTCTGCTTTTGCTGCTTTTCATTCTGCGAAGAGACTTTTCGTCGTATTTTACGCTCATTGTGTTGCACTTTACATTAATATTAAAGACACTGCGCTCGAAAGAAAAATTTGTGAGTTTTGGGGTCGATTCATATTTGACTTCGCGGCCTTGTTCCTTGATATCTGCGTGCCTGGCTTGTTTGGACTTGCAACCCATGCAGTTTCCTCTGTTGTCCCGCTTTTGAAAAGTGTATGCGGCTAAAATGGGTCTCAATGTAGTTCTTGTAGGCTATGTGTATTCTTGTCATTTTCAAAGCAAAGGGAAAGTTTCCTAATGGTGTGGCCAAGCCGATTTAGGCGCCACGTATCCCCACGAGGAATCGGTCGAACGTAGTTCATTACAAGCGAATATTGGGAAAATTAAAATTTCTAGATGTGGGACCAGGCGGAGACGGCGCCACGTATCCACTAAGGAATCAGTCAAACGTAGTTCATTACAAGCAAAACTTAAGCAAAACATTAAATATGAGTCTTCAATTATTCTGCTAAACTAAATTGCTCTTTCTTATCTGGGCTCTAGGCGGACCAGAACAAGGGTGCAAATCCAACCAATACGCCTTCTTGCTCTGCATCGTGGCTGGCTGGGTCTTCATGATCTGCTATCAATATCTCCTTCTTTTGGCTTCTGCGTGGTGCCTGCTTGGATGAATGACTGATTCAGCGGAGGCGGGCTCACGGCGAGCGCCTCTTCCTTTGGGGTTCATTGTACTCATTGGGGTAAGCATCCTCCACCTGAATGACTCCCTCCTTGATCAACTCCCTTACTTTGTCTCTGAGTGTGTAACACATTCCCATGTCGTGTCCGATGGCTCCAGAATGGTATGCACAACTTTTGTTCCCATCATGAGCTTTGGACTTGGGATTGGGCACATTCTTTGGAATTGGCTGGAGTATCCCTGCAAACCTCAACCTCTCGTACAACTGCGATAAAGGCTCGGCTAAATGGGCGTATATTTTGGCTGGCCTTTACGTAGTATTCAGGCGAAGTGCGAAGATGTTTGGTGGGCGGGCTTTTGGGTATGGCGTATACACGTGTGGGTATCGCAAGGGGTTGTCATATGTATTGCGAAAATAGGTTTGTGGTGGCCTTTGGTTTGTGTCTAGCCGGAGTACGTTAGGCATTCGGTTTTGTGTGGGTGCATTGTATATTGGCAGAATGGGATATGTAGTAAGCGGGTACTGGTAATAATTTGAAGGTTTTTGACTGTTTTGGTTATTTGCAGTGACGAGTGCTCTGGTGAGGTTCTTGAGCCTTTTGATTTCGGCCTGCAGGGTTGCCATTTGCTGTGGTAATTGTGCGAGCTGCTCGACCGGATCTATGCTGCCTTTCTCTTCTGAGACCCCTGCTTTGCCTATAGGAACCAAGCGAGTTCCGACTCGTTCATTCGGATGCCCGTGCCTTTGATCTTGTGAAGTATTGATGCTCTGCCATTGCTTAGTCAAATACAAATCGACCTTTGGGGAGGATGATAAATCTTTCTAAAAAATGCAACAAACGGTGTTAGCATAAAGCACATAATTTGCAGGTATGTAGCAGATATATTGCACATAGCACATTTAAATGTTTCCTAACATGTAGGGGGACCTCTTTATGCCAGAGGTAGGCCTAAACGTCACATATGCGAGGTCATGATAGATTTGTCCAAATCGTCCAACTATAATGCTTTTGTTTGAAATGGCGACCAAATGACGGTGCACTTTTCACAATTTCAGCATGTCATGATTAGGCCTTGGATTTGTCTATCATTGTCACGCTACACATAATATGCTGGTTGGTCGTTGGGTTGAGAAACCCGTCGACAAGTTTGGTGTCTTCCTAATTGTGGTGTCGATGCGAGGACCACCCTAAGGTAAATGCACGTGCCCTAAAATAAGGGTGGTATAGCTCATCTTAAGTTTGCTAAGATTTGGCTTTTCGACGGGCCATGAGTTCGGCGGACAACTCGAGTGAAGAAGGCTACGCGCCACCGGTTAGGCCGCACTCACGTATGTTACCAACTCTCCTAATTTTGGGTTTTTGAAGAAAGAATTTTGCTGATGCACCAAGCGCACCTCGCATGCAGTGTGTGATTGTGTGAATTTTCCAGAGTGGAAGAAATATGCGCGGAATGCCAGTTTAAGGAAAGCAGCAAAGCAAGTAGCAAAAAAAAAAAAAAAACAAAATACAACACGCAAAATTTAATGCAAAAGTAATGCCAAATAATAACCCTAGGTCTGTTGTGGTTAAGAACCTAAAATCCCCAGTGGAGTCGCCATTTCTGTCGCGCCCTTTTTCGGCCGCGGCATTTATTTTCTAAAATAGCGAATCCTGCTTAATAAAATGCAAAATGTTAGAAAATAAATAATAAAATGCTAAAAGGTTTAAAAGGGTTTTAAAAATGCTAAAGGATGCTAAAATTGCAAAAGATGCTAAAGTTTAAAAGGGTGCTAAAATGCTAAAGGGTTGCTAGAATGCTAAGGGTTCGCGGAGTCGCCACCTAATTAATTGGGTGAATTAGGACACCTAAATGTTTAACTAGTTTGAAGTAAAACATTAACTCCATTTTAATGGTCTGTTAAACTTAATAAGATCCTGGGTAAGGGTTCTTTATTAATCTAGAGGGAAGGGGTTAGGCACCCTCTAAGATCCGCTAACTTGCGGTTATCCTGCCAAACCTAGGGTAATTATTATATTTAAGAAATGCAAAATAAAGCTCTTCTTGCTTAATAAAATGTTGGGAAATAAAATAAATGCTAAAATGTTAAAATGTTTAAAGGTGCTCAAGTCTAAAAGGGCAAAAGGTGCTATATGCGAAAGAATGCTAAGAGGTGCTAAAATATTAAATGTTAAAGACGCTTAACAAAAGTGCTAGCAATTTAAAAGTGCTAAGTGTAAACAAAGTAGTGCTAGGGTGACTAAATATTAAGAGGGTGCTAAGGGATTAACTTTAAAGGTAAAGGATGCTAAAAATAAAGGGTGTTAAAAGTGCAAAATGCTAAAAGAGGTGCTAAAAGATTAATTTTAAAACTAAAGGGTGCCAAAGGTGCTAAGAGGCAAAATGTTAAGATGCTATTTTGAGAGTTTAAGAGAAACCTGTTATGAATTTTAATACGCAAAATGTTGGTTTTATTAATGCAAGTTAAATCATTTTGGCAAAAATTAGACATGCATGACAATCTTAAAAGGCAAGTAAATTAAGCGATGAACTTTAAATTACCTTCCCCACTTATATGTTTAAAGGCTAATTATTCTAGATATCCTATTAATTACAAAGTTAGATAATTAGGCAACAAATTTCAGACAATAGTATATAGGGGTGGATATGATCGCGGCTTCCAAGATGCGTGGCGACATCGTCTTATCTATTTTGTCTTAGGAATTTCGAGCGGGAATGCAAATGCGGGTGCGGGTTGCCATTTGAAATGACTTGCGATGAGTCTCGCCGTGAGACTCTTTATTTTGCTCCGGTGCGTGCCATGTAAAAATAAAGAAAGATAAGGATTAGTACATGCCCAAATTCATTAAACAAAAGCAAGACTTGACACGTAGTTTGCATTTAAGCCAACACGTATATAAATACCAAACAAAGCGATATCGGATAAGGACGCAGCCAAGAAGTAGTATTGTACATAGCCCGACAATTCCAAGTAAGGCGATGCAAACAAGTAGAAAACAGAGGCAAAGACACTAGCAAGATGCAAACAGAGACGATGGCGAGGCGGCGATGGCGGTAAAACAATGGCGATGGCGTAGCGATAGCAAACAAACAGTAAGCATGCTTATGAACCACACTAACACATTATATGTGCCTTAATGATCAGTGATACCGGGACAGAGACACCAAACATGGGTGAAATAATATGGCAACACATAACACGCTAGTTTAATTTAAGATACATGACTCAACATCGAAACAAATGGCTAGGACTGAAGTAAATCCATTTTCCCCAATCATATGCCCAGATTTCTCAACGGTTTGACTATGTTAGCACCAAACTATCCCTCATAAATGCTTAATAGAGGAATGCAGCCAACAGGCCCAGAACAGATCCCTTACTTGTTAAAAGAAAACAGTGATTGGGCCCTAAACTCAAACAGAACAATTTTCATGATTTTATTATTCAAGCCAGCGTATTGAATTCAGTTTTCCAACATCATTAACACATGTAACTTGACACACAAATTGATCTCTGCTTACGCTCTTACTATTATGGGCACCTATTTAGCATTTGACCTTCAAATAGATGATTAATCTAAGGGCAGAAATGAGGATATGCCAGCAGGTTTTAGAATGAAGCCATCATAATAGCATCAGTGGATAGTTTAGGCAAATAAGGTATCTATCTTCGTCTTGACATAGGAATTCTGCATACTATATGGTAGATCACATCATACCTCATTGTATGGAACTGAATTGAGCACACAACATAGGCAAGTAACTCAACATGGCATTCCAGATTATAATATTTGCAAATAGCCAAGGAACACTACAGTACTAGAAAATCAGAAATATGCTTGGTATATCCGAGAGATGCTAACACTAGTAGTTTTGACTGTTAGACATGGTGCAATCGGCATACTGCAATAAGTGCTCGATTCGCTCTAAATACGCCGTTGGGTATAAGCAAGATGGCGAGACATTGCGGGGAGAGAAACATAATGCTAACATTCCTCTATTTAGTTATTCTAAAGAAAAGGAGGACATCCTTACATATTTTCACCGATAGACATTGCGGGGCAACAAAGACGTGCGTTTAACAAACAATCAAGTTATGATGCAATATGGACTTAACATGCTAGCATGGAGGCGACTTATATTCAAGCGAGAAAAAGCGGTATAATCGGCGCTTCTAGACATGGCCAAACATACATAAATAGTTAAATGACCCTTTAGAACAATACGATGGGTCATACAGGCGCTAATGGTGCGTGACTTTAACATCGGTTCCCAAACATCATTTTAAACATTTAACAGATACAAACACGAATGAACTAACACATACTAACACAAATTCGCGCAAAAGAATACTGATATGGGCGAAGGCGAGGAGTAGATTTTTACCTTCTCCGGCGTAACCGGCGTATCAAGTCGTCGGTCAATCGACGGGTTTTGGGTTTGCGACGAATAAAAGGCGAGGTTCGTTCTTTGATTTGTGGTGGAATTGAAATAAGGAGATTTGAACTACCTATTTCGTGTTATGCTAGTGATGCTCAGATCCGAATCGATCTTGCTCGGTTTTTCCGGTGATATTGAAAGGAAAGTTTGGACTCCTACTCTTTGCGATCTTGATTATGCAGGTGTTGATCACGCTAGAGGTATCCCGTCGATTGCTATGGGTCTGTGCTCTGCTCTGCCTTACTCTCCCCTAAATTGTTATGTGGTTCCTAACTGCTGCTAAGGTGTAGAATGATTGCTATCTCACTGAGCCCTTCATCGATGCTATGGGTACCCTCTCTAGCTCTGTATTGTCGCCTGACTCTCAACTGAGCTCTCTTCTCTGTCCGATCGATTTCTGAGTCCCCCCCGTCGATGCCTGATGCATGCATATAGCCTCTGTATTTATAGCCCTCATTCGGGTTCTAAAATTGGTAAGGCTGAGAATGGGCTAAAATTGGTGCTGATTCGACGAGATTTCGTACTGATTCTAGGTGTGATTTGAATGGATTATGGTAAGTTGCGATTGACACGATTTGGGCAAGATTTCGTACTGGACGACTTATGGTAAGGGACGAGCTGGCTGTGCTTGCATGGGTAAAGGAAAAGGAAAGTCGCCGGATTCTCAGGCGAGAATCACGGCGACGAAGGCGTGAGGTGAAGCGGCGATTGAAGGTTTTAGGTTTAGGTTTTTGTGTGAGGACGATGTGAGTAAAGAAATTTCTTTGTCTTTGAGGGTATAAAGATAAAAGGTAATGGGGCACAGGGCAAGAGTGCGTATAAGGGAAACGAAGGATCGGGCAGCGGTATTGGGCCTGCGGGCAGTTGGAGTGGGCTGGGTTAGTGTATTAGTTTTAGGTTAATTATTAGTTTAATTTAAGTGGGTTATTAGTTAATTAATTAGTGGTGAGTTTTAGGTGCTATTTAATTAATTAGTAAATTAATAAATTTTGCTTAAATTGTTTAGGTGATTTATTAACCTAATTGTTATAAATGCGGGCGTGCTATTAATGCTTAATATTTTAGAATGCGGCGCTATTATTTAGAAACTTCTTATTATGCATTATTGCGACGTTAAATTAAAATTGAATTGAGTTTAGATTAGATTAGTTAAATGCTAAATGCAAGTATGATATTTAAGAATTATTTAAAGCCCCTTTTTATAAATGCGACGCTATTAAATGCATGTATTAGATTAAAATTGATTACAATGCGGATATGCTACTTGACACGACTTCATTGCTAAATTATTTATTTTATGTATTTATTATTAATTAAGAATTACGACAAAGCTTAAAGTTAATAAATGCGGGCGCGGGACTCTAAGTGCTTAAAACTCTACGTAAGACGCGATGCCATTATTAAATTATTTATTTATGCCTGTATTTAATGTTTTATTGTTGTATTTTATTATAAAAATCCTAAAAAATTATTTTACAAAATTAGTGTAATTTTATGGTTAATGGCTGGACGGGAGGGTCAAAATTGGGTGTCAACACTTACGCTGACACAAGAACATGTGATTGGCAGACCTGATCACTGATATCCCCAAAAAGTAATCCAGCTTCCCCAAATCAGTCATTATAAATTCGGACTTAAGCAAGGCAATAATCTCATTTTTCAATCCGTCGAAGGAGGCAATAAGAACAATACCATCCACGTAAAGTAATAAGTAAGCAGTGCTACTACTTCGATGAAAAATAAAGAGTGATGTATCACTCTTGCTGCATACAAACTCAATCTGCAAGATATATCTGGAAAAACAATTATACCACGCCCGGGGGCCTGTTTCAGGCCATATAGTGACTTACAGAGAAGGCATACATAGTGAGGAATTATTGGATGGGTGAACCTTAGCGGTTGATGCATGTAGACTGTCTCTCTCAGATCCACATATAAGAATGCATTCTTCACATCAAGCTGATGGATCGCCAGTGTTTGCCCATGACAATGCTCAAAACTGTGTGAATGGTAGACGATTTGACAACCGGACTGAAGGTCTCACCACAATCAATGGTCTTCTGCTGATTTGTGATTAGCCACAAATCGTGCCTTATACCTCTCAAGATCTCAATTGTCTCTGAATTTGTGACGAAATAGCCACAGACAACGGATAACATTTACCCCCTCAGGTCTAGGTACTAGATCTCATGTGTGCTGTTTAGTTAAAGCATTAAATTCCTCAGACATAACCGCATTCCAATTAGGGTCTTGTTTAGCCAATATAGGGTTCTTGGGAATTGAAAAAATGGTTTGGGTAGACAAGTTAAATTGGACTTTGGGTTTGAAGATTTCATGCTTGGCACGAGTTTCCATTTGGTGAGTGGTGACAGTGGGAGGTTTTGTCGGCTGAGTGGGAAGAGCCGAGACTGAGGGATTGGTTGGATAGGGAGAGGGAGGAGGTAACGTCGTCGGAGGCGTCGCGGTGCCGTGATCAAGGGCCGCGGCACTGGAGGAAATCTGCTCGCAGAAGTTTTGACGTCGCGGTGCCAGATCACAGGGTCGTGGCCCTGTAGACGGTAATGCAGAATTCTGCTCACAGGAGTTTTGGCGCCGCGGCGCTGACGCTGAAGAAGGACTACTGGGCAGAGAAGGTGATTTTGTGGCAGTGCTATGATATAGTTGACTGAGAATGATGGGAGAGATGACAGACTCATCAAGCAAAGAGTAATTCCGTTTTTGGAACTTTTTAAGATTCAAAAACGGGAATGTGGTTTCGTCGAATGTGACGTGACGAGAGATGTGGATCTGACGAGTGGACAAGTCATAGCATAGATAGCCCCTATGGTTCGGCGGGAAGCCTAGGTAGACACATGGAGTGGACCGAGGAGCTAGTTTGTGAGGGGAAGTAGAGGCAAGGTTAGGATAGCAGAGACAGCAGAATATCCGGAGATGATCATAAGATGTAACTCTATGATAGATGATTTCGATATGGGGTCATATTGTGAAGAGTGCTAGTTGGGAGAATATTGAGAATATATTCTGACATTTCAGCAGCATAGACCCAAAAGGACTGAGGTAGGGAGACATGAATCAATAGAGTGCGAATCATATTGTTAATGATGCAGATAATTCTTTCAGTTTTACCGTTTTGCGGGGAGGTGCGGGGGCAGGAGAAGCAAAAGACCATGTCATTATTAGTACAAAAACAGTTAAACATAGAGTTGTTGAATTTACGACCATTATCGCACCGAAAAAAATTTATACCTTTTGTGAACTGTGTTTGAATGAATGTTCGAAACTCAAGAAATTTGGCAAACACTTCTGATTTACACTTGAGAGGATACAACCAAACAAAATGAGAAAAATCATTTAGTAAGATAAAATAGTATTTATGACCGAGAGAACTAGCAACAGGTGATGTCCATAAATCAGCATGTATAATATCAACAGGTGCAAAAGTAACACTATTAGATGATTTAAATGGAAGATGAGTATGTTTGCCTAAATAACAAGAAACACAGTTTTGGGCAAACTTCCCATTACAAGTAATGAAATTGTTGCCTCTAAAAAAATTAAAAATTGAGGCTCCTGGATAATCAAGCCTATTATGTCAAGTTGAAGAAGAAATGACTGCTAGAGAAGGGAGAACTAAATCTTCCAGCGGAGGTGGGAGTGAATAGATATAGATTCTCCGTGCTATTGCATCTCGTAAGAAGTGTCTCCGTATGAAGATCCTTCATAGTGAAACCAAAAGGGTCAAAATCAACATAGACAGAATTATTACGAGTAAATTTGCGGATAGATATTAGATTCTTAATTACATGTGGGGCATATAGGGTATTTTTGAGGGAGAATGGATTAGGAGGTGGTGTATAGGATGTACCATAACCTTTAATTGAAATGCGGTGGCCACTACCAACTGTCACAATTGAGGATGTCTTAAACCAAATAGTTTGGGAATATTACATGCAGACCGGGTGAGGTGAGAAGTGGCTCTGGAGTTCATGTACCAGTTGTTGTCAGGCTGTTGCATATTGAGACTACTGAAGGCCTTACCCAACTTAGTGGGTGTCATGCTGGGCGAGGGCTGCTGAAACTGGCCTTGCATGAAGTGGGCTTGCTGCGGGTACTGAACTTGCCGATGGGCTGGAGCAGGGCCCAAAAACCCGTGGTGGTAGTACTGATTGTAGGGTTTCTTGTACTGGAACTGCGGTGGCGGTGCGACACTGTACTGGAACTGCGGCGGCGCCGCGACGCTGAATTGATTCTGCGGGCCCTGTAGTTATTGATGTTGATTCTGATGTCCGCGACCCTTGCCACGACCACGACCTCCTCTGCCGCGACCCTGACCACCCTTGCCACCGCGTCCCTACTGCGGTTGAGAGTTTTCTGGCGGCGTTGGATCTTGGGGGCGCGTTTCGACTGCTAACGCCTTCTGATTGTGCTCATCCTGCTTAGCACGTCGAGTCTCTTCAAGCAACAACTGCGAGCGAGCTTTGTTAAAACTGGGTAGTGGATCTGCCTATTGAATCATGGTAGCTAACATATCATAGTCGCCTTTGGGAAGGTTTGCAATCAATTGCAACACCATTTTAGTGTCCGAGACAGACGTGTCGACGTTGGATAGTTGATCCGCCATTAGCTTCAACTGTCTGCAGTATTCAGTCATGTTGGAAAAAAATTCAAGACGTGTATTGTTAAATTGTTCCTTCAAATACACCGCACGAGTGTGCTTGTTATCTTGAAAGATTTCCTCCAAGCGGTTACATAAATCAAGGGCTGTGGCGACAGATTTCATGATAGTAAGAAGAAGATCTTGAGAGATACTATCATAAATTCACTGTTTGACGCCGGCGTCTAAACGACGCCAAGTAGAATCATCAACCTCCGGAGGAAGCGGAATAGTGTCATCAATATGATCAAACACATTATAGAGACATGCATGATTACGAAACAGTTCAACCCAGGGAGAATACTGACTGTTTTCTTGATCAAGAAGAATGAGAATAGAGTTCTTGATGTTTGTAACAGTTAGGGCTGGATGAAAAGAGGATGACAACGTGGTGGTGGAATTTGTGGAGGTAGAAGCGTTAGAAGTATTGGAAGAATCCTGAGTATCCATTTAGAGAAGAGAGGGATGAAGAAGAAAAACCAAGAATTTTGGGAGGAGAGTGGGAGGTCTTTGTGTGGAGCCCGAGGGGGAGTTGGGCGGCGGCGGCTCCTAAAAAATTCTAGGGTTTTGTGTTAGGCTCTTGATACCATGTAAGATGATATTAATCTCCCTTAGGGAGTCTTCTCATTAATATCAAAGTATATATAATATACAACATTCATCTCTTATACAATAGGAATTCTAAACCTAATCACAAGAGGAATCCTAGTCTTATCATAATTATATTTACACAATATATGAAATATATTCTAATTATAGGATAGAAATGACTAATTGACTATATACACGTTTACAAATATGATTTTATTATTTAGGTCATATGTGTATGAAATTCGAGTAAAAAATAATAAATTTAGTTAGATCCCGCCATTGAGTATAAGTTACGTTGAACAGCATGCACATAAATTTGATTCTTTCCTAGTGTCCACATTTCTTTTGAAAGGTTGATTTTTTTTCATCCTTTTGGAAGATTGATTAAGCAATGGATTAATATAGTAACCTGTCTGTGTCTGAAACTAAATATTACAATTTACAAGCAACCTCTCAGAGAGCAGTATGAAAGTATATTTATGTCTTAAAAACAATCTATATTAAGATAAATGTACTTTATAAATATTCTTATTTTTATTATTAATGGAAATTAATATTATGACATTTGCAATTATTGAATTATTAGTTAATTATTTATGATATTCTATAATATGCATTTCTAGAGATTACATCGTTATTAATAGTGTGTGTGATATTAATATTATAACATAACTCTTAAAGCATCGACTAATGATCATCAAGAATGAGATATCGATGATATGTGATAAGTCGACATATGGTTTGCATCACATCCTTAGAGGATGTAGTATGTCTCTAAGGATGTGAAGGCGTGTAGGGTAACACTAAGTCAATTGTTCTGTCGATGTAAGGATGCAATGAGAGAATATAAATGTTTGATTTATGATCGAGACATTCAAATAAATAATGATTATTTAAATTAAGTCGAGATTAGATTTCAGATTTAATTAAAAGGAAATCGAGACAAAATTGGACTATGGCGCATACAGGATACGTGGTCGCGCCACCCATTTAGCTCATGGCGCCACAAATTCAAATGGCATCCGTGACCCACTTTGCCTTATTTTCTGGGCTTGGCCCACGGAAACCCCTAAGTTGTGTTTTAACCCTAAAACACAGCTATAAATAGGGGCTTCATTTCATTATTCAATGACACAATTCACTTTATAATATTCTAAGTCTTGGAGACCTAGAATCAAAATATTCTCTCGAGAACCTCTGTCGGATTTCCTAGCTGTCTGAAAAAGGATTACATCAGAGTTCTTGGAACTTGCAATCGGAGATCAATTGCGTGCGCACTCTCGGATAGATATACGAAAAGATTCCAGATTATTCAAACCGTAAGTTTTCGTTCAAAGTATTACAGTTACATTACATGCATGTTGTGATTACATGTTTATATTATTGCATAATCATCCCGCAGTTCGTCGTTTGTTGGGTTTGAAGCATAAAATTTTCAAATTCCACTGCATACACAAATCCAACAAAACTCTACACACTATTTTACCAATAAAGACCTATCAACTTCGTGTATGACCCTATATGCTTAATTTGTCAGATAATATCACATCTACTTCTTGGAGGACCATATATTAGAATACAATTCAAATCTTCATTTGTTTTCTTTATTTACTTGAGTCTAAATACTGTCCAATTTTAACGAAAAACATGGTACAATCAGTGGGAGGCGAGATTTTCACTAATATGAGTCAATATATAAAGGAATAAACTCACGAAAAAGTAAAGATGAATTAAAATATAATATTCATATATTGAAAAGAATTTTTTATCTAGATACACTATATAATTATTTGATAAAAAAGTATAAGTTAATACCCTTAAATGCATATGGCTCCGACACTTGGTACAACTTAGCTAGTGTGTTGTTGCCTTATCTTAAGATCACACTGAATTCATGTTTTAAGTGTTTTAAGGTTGGAAAAATATTGGACAACACGATACCAAGTTTTATAATTTGAGCACAATACAAAAAACAAAAGAATTGTCAGGTAGTTTAATTTATCCCATTAATTGCAATATATATTGTCAGGGAAGACGATTTTATAGATTTTGAAATCCATGATAACAACTCTTAAGATTTTGATATTAATTTTTTTATTTTTTAGGGAATGTATATGAAACTAGTAAATACATCAAAACATGTGGTAATTTCTATTAAATGAAATTAGAGTAACCAAATCACATTACGTGTGAATGGACAGAAACAATAAGTCAATAACATACTACTACTTGTAAGCCATTTTTTTGCTTACACGTTTGTGCATTACTAAAACTTGAAAACAATTCTTAAATTGTCAATTTCAATGAGCTTTTATGGAAAATATTCATCTAAATTGTCTAAACTAGTTTAAGAAAATCTAACAATTTTTCCCTTTTAATCTCTATAGTCAATCTTAGACCCTTTTCAACCATATATGTATATCATAAAGTGGAAAATGAATAAAAATACTATACAAAAAAAATATTTACATATCATAAAATGGAAAGTGAATAAAAATCCTACTACTACAAATAATAATGTACGGTCAATGTTGAAGTCCCTTTTTATTTAGATTTTTTGTTCTTTTCTCTGTCTACTCCAATTAGGGATGTCAGTGGGGCGGGTAAATACGGGTACCGCTCCGCACCCACTCCAGTTGAGGCGGGTATGGGGTATAGTTTGGTGGGTGGTGGGGCGGGTATGAGTATCAAAAGTGCTACCCGCCATGGGTAGTGGGGCGGAGGTGAATTTCATATAAGACCCGCCCAACCGCCCGCCATCGCTATCCGTCTGCATCACAGTACACCGACCGCCAGTCAT
This sequence comes from Przewalskia tangutica, assembly GCA_029844215.1. Classification (NCBI taxonomy): domain Eukaryota; kingdom Viridiplantae; phylum Streptophyta; class Magnoliopsida; order Solanales; family Solanaceae; genus Przewalskia; species Przewalskia tangutica. Next base: position 86,921,809 of record CM056736.1, on the reverse strand, counting down.
ATCCGTATAGTCTATTAGTTTAATTAGACTATTTATGAATTTATTTGGCCCTTTGATTTAAAATATGACTTGAGCCAACCCGCACTGTGTCCTGAAAATCATGAAAGTACCTCTTTCCATTTTTTTTTACATAAACAGTAGTGTACTGATCCTGAATGTACCTCGTCCCTTTGTTTATAAAATGACTTTGTACTAATCATGAAAGTACCTCTTCCATTTACTTGGTGTTTAGTTTCCCCTTTGTCCACAACTGAGTTTCATGCTCCTAATTATGGAAATCCTGAAAATAATATTAGTAGGCTAATCTACTTTTATTGTCCATTTGCATCTCTGGTATATGAAAATAGTAAGTTTAATAGGATGCATGCTTAGGTTAGGCTTGCATGTGTAGATGAAACATCTCTAACCTTGGAATGCCCATCATTTGTGTTTTAATGTTTGCAAACTTTTCAGCGAGCATTTATGCTAAGTTAAAACCTTGATCATGCAGTGGAAAGATGGTTAACTGAGAGATTCAAAAGTCAACCTGGAGAGCTCTGTGTATAGTTGAGTTCGTCTTTTTGACAAGACAAATCCTGGAAACTAGTTAATCATTTTTTCGGGACCGTCAGAAAAAGAGAATGAGATTAATAGGTACCTGCTGGGTAAGTGGGTACCCGCGCGGAGTAAGTGGGGCGGGGACGGGTGGAGAAATTACTACCCGTGATGGGTGGTGGGGCGGGGGTGGAGTGTGTTTTAGGTGGTGGATATGGGTACGGGGTACCCTTCCCCCGCCCCCGCCCCGCCCCATTGACATCCCTAACTCCAATTAGTGCCACAGTAAAAAATAAAAAATAAAAAGGAAAAGAAAAGTGCCAGACTGATGGTGTTAAGGTCAACAAAGGGTAATTCGGTACTTGCACATACTTTAATTTTTCAGACCAAAATTAATTACTGCAAAATACAGGGTTTGGCGGGATATGTCTTTCTTTAATCTTAAACCCCCTCATTTTCCATTATATTTCAAATTTGAACCCCACCGTTCTCTCTCTGTGTGCTGAATTTCAATGGTGAAAAGTGAAAACTTAAACCCCCCATATTTTATGCTAAAGCCATTGTCTTTTTCTGTCTCCCCTTTCTCTTCTTTCTAAAGATTCTCAAGGTTTTCCTTGTTTTCTAAGCTCCCCCCACTCCCCAGATCTTACAATTAGGTAACACATTAGCTCCTTTTCACACTTATCTAACACCACTATCTTTCAAGATTTTTTTTTGTTGGGAAAAGGGTGTTTTTTTTTTTTGTTTTGTTTTGTTTTGAATGTGATGTTTGAGCTTTTGAATACTCAAAAATCTTACTCTTCATCAAGGTGACGTGTGGTTTCTCTGCTGTGACTGTGAAGTGGGAATTATTATTTTTTCTCATTATTTGAGTAAAAACAGTTGTGTACTAAAAGTACCTCACTTTTTTCTATTTTTTTTAATCTAGTATTAGTTTTATTTTCTTGGACTTTTGGTAGTGTGGCAGAAACAGCCACTCTACCTACCTACTAAGTTAAAAGTAAGTTTATGATGGATTCCCATTTCTCATTCTTGCGTTCTTGTTGAAATTTGAAAAAGATCTCATCTTTTTTATTTTGGGTATTTTTTTAAGGTTTTGTTTGTTCATGGGTCCAAGGAATATCTTGGTTGCATTTTGTGGGGTTTAAAGTTTAGGGGTTTGGATCAGAAGAATTTGCTGGATCTTTAAGTCATTCTGAAGAACTGGAAGAAGAATTTGCTTAGTGTACGCATTTCCAGTTGTGAATTTCAAGATCTGATCTTCTTTGGACTTCTTCTTAGCTTGAGACTTCTTTAATCCTGCTTGGATCAATGCTAGTGTCTTAAAGTTTAGTATATATTGTGGACCTGTTATAATTAAGATGATCAATGTGTTCTTTAACAGCTTACTCAGCTCACAGGTTTCAGTCTAGCTTCTTCCCAGCCTTCTTTTTACTTCCAATTCAGAAAGACTTGTCGGAAATCACCGGTTGGGTTGGTCTGAACAAGAAAGGCATGGGTCTTTTGGGTGTTGCTTGGGCCGAGCTAGGCTACCTAATTTTATGACCACCATTCTATCTAGCCTAAGGAATTTGCTATCCACGCTCTTTTTTCCTGATGTTGTATCTTAGTACATTGAACACTTACCTAATCTTGAATCTTGAAAGTTGAATTCTTTTTCAATCAACTGGCATACCTTTGGGTACTAGCTTCTTCCCTGCCTAAATTTTACCTCCTGGTAGGTCATGCCTGCACTGTGTTAAAACGGGAAAAGTTTACATGCTTTTGACTTGGGTTTACTTTGCCTTGCTTTTTGTAGCATGAATGTAATTTGTGGCTATAAGTTGGTAGCTTGGTTTAAATATAAGAACTTATATGGAGTTTTTTGAACGTCATGGCTTCTCAATTCCAGTAGAAATATGCTTAAAAAATATGGGAGTAGAAGTTAGATTGTAATATTTTTGTCTATAATCAGGAGGATCATGTGTATCATATGTTCAGAAGCCATTTTAAGGTCTAATTGGTTTATGAATAATTCATTTATCTTCTTTTGTTAATTATTGGTTATGCTTTCTTTCCTGATATTTATACTTTTTGTCGCAAATCGTTCAGGGGAACTGAGATTGATATTGTCTGGATTTGGGGGGAAATGATGGTTCGTAGCTGATGCTAAACTGGATATGCAACAATGTCAAGGATCACTAAATGGAAGCTTGAGAAAAATAAAGTGAAAGTGGTCTTTCGGCTTCAATTTAATGCTACTCACGTAAGATTGAACTCTTTTTATTCAAATTAGTAATACCTGGTGGACAGATGTACCTGTATAGAATGTGATGATTGTTTCAGTAGCTCGGAAGTATTTTGCTTTACTCTTGGCAGCTAAATGCTTGCTAAAGACAAGATAAAATCAAATTTCAATAATGCCTAAAGAGTCTCTTATCAAGATAGAGGCATATCTTGCAACATGCGACTCCTTGGCGTTTATCAATTTCTTAGGATTATAGCAAAAATATCATGATTGCTCTGGTATTCTACTCTATGTATAACTTTGGCCTAATGAGTAACTAGTATTAGTTACCAAGTCGCTAGTACAAAATCATATGCTAGAAAAAATGTTTAATAGATGTGTAGAGAAAAACGTAACCATCGGGAAAACCAATTAGTTGATGGAAAGTTCACTGTGCTGTCTTGAGTAACTAATATTAGTTACCAAGTCGATGGTACACAAGTATATGCTAGAAAAATGTATAATATTTAATTCGTATAGATAAAAGCTTGACCATCGGGAAAACTAATTTGCTGATGGAAAGTTCACTGTTCTGTCTTGTACTTTTGGTGATGGAATTGGTTAAAACGAGAAGTAGCCAATGTATACATTAACATGAAGCAAGCATTGACTAAAAGTCAGCTTTTTGGTGTTACAGATACCACAAACTGGATGGGACAAGTTATTCATATCTTTTAGCCCTGATGACTCTGGAAAACCAATTGCAAAGACAACCAAAGCCTATGTAAGAAATGGAACGTGCAAATGGGGTGATCCAATTTATGAAACGACAAGGCTTCTTCAAGATGTCAAAAACAAACAATTTGATGAAAAGCTGTACAAACTTGTGGTTGCCATGGTAGATTTTCTTTCATTGCTTTACCTTATCTCCAAAAGTGAAAAAAGAGAGCTTCTAGATAGCTTACACTTGAATTCCTGATTGACTTTCCTGACAGCTAATTGTTTGTTGCAATGATGAATTCTGAATCTGATAATACTCTCAGGGTTCTTCGCGGTCTAGTGTCCTGGGTGAGGCAACAATTAATCTTGCTGATTATGCTGAAGCATCAAAGCCTTCTGCTGTTGCTTTACCTCTTCAGGGATGCAATGCGGGAACAATATTACATGTGAGGCAAATATTGCTATTCCTGGCACTTCTACTTGATTTGTGTTTTATGTATTCTGATATTTATTTTTCTCACTTCTGTTTGTTTAATTGCATGTTATTGCTGCAGGTCACAGTTCAGTTGCTAACATCTAAAACAGGATTCAGGTAGCACATCTTAACATCTAAAGCCACATGATATTTCTTATGAGCAAGTGACAGAAGGTGCATTTGCTTGCAGAGAATTTGAGCAGCAAAGGGAACTTAGGGAGAGAGGTTTGCAGTCAGGATATGAGAACAAGCATGATGACTCTATTAATGGGAAAGTCCTATTTTCAGGAGAGACTGCCCATGATCACATTGATAAGGTCTGATTATTTTTAGCACCTGCAAACTCTTCTAGAGTCTCAATTTTAGTTTTAGATTAGGTAGTTATCAGCAGCCTAATGTGGAAATATGGCTGTGTTTTTTATCTTCCAAACTAAAATATAAATGTTATGAAGGTTTCTGAATCACTAAACTGTTAGTTCCGAATACATTGCTGTTGGTCAAATCAGCTTCTGTCACTTCCTATATGATCTTATTTGTTCCTTGCCTTTGATCGTTGCGATGGATTTCTGTACAGTTGCCAAAATCCTGAATCGCAAGTACCAGCTTCATTTAACCTGTTACTTGACATGCCGGTTTGAACAAATGTTGTAGAGAAGAATAGAATAAAGTTACTGGTCATTCATGACAGGAAAATTTAGATCTTTCTTCTCTTCGTTCAATTTGCAAATTTCTTGATTTGCTTCTTTTTCTCATTTCCTGATTCTGGTTCCATTTGTTCTGATGTAGGTTAGTTCAAGGGTCAGGTTCAGACCAGTGGCTAAAGAACTCTCTTCTGTTGCGGAGGAAGTGGAACTAAATGAGGAATATGCTGACTTAACAGCTGGATTTGATGGCTCTTCCAATACTTCAGAGAGTCTATACGCCGAAAAGCATGATTCATCAAGTGCACATGAAACTGATAGTCAAGGCCTGCAGTCGGAGAAAGGTAATAAATCAGACAATCAAGCAATGGCTCAGAGTAGTAGTTCAGTTCATGGATGGGCGTCAGACTGCTCAATGGATAATGAATTGGCAATTGCTTATGAGGAGAATAATAGACTTAGAGCAAGCCTGGAATTGGCAGAATCATCAATTTTTGAGCTTAAGCTTGAGGTAAGCACACTGCAAAGTCAAGCTAATGAATTGGGCTCTGAAACGGGAAAGTTTTCTCAGCTACTTACTGCTGAGGTATCCTCTAGTGAGGAGTTGGCGAAAGAGGTTTCTGTTCTTAAATCAGAATGTTCAAATTTCAAAGATAGTATTGAAAGACTAAGAACTTTGAAATCAAGCTGTCAAAATCATGGTGGTGAAAGTTGTGTTACTGATTCTGGCCGTTTAGTTCAAGATTTACAGCTAAGATGGATGAGAGGAATTTCAGTGGTTGAAGATAGAATCAAAGAACTTCAAAATAAAGTTTGTCTTGGATTCTATGAAAGAGACTACAGGTTTCTTCATTCGGAATTGGAGGCGTTGCTTCAAATTGCACAGGAGGTTAAACTAGGAGCAAGTGACGAGATGTCATTGCTAAATAAAGTAACATCAGGAGATGTAAAGGAGACTAGAGCAACAGATTTACCCAATATCGAACAGCCTTTGCCAGGGCTTGGGTTGGAATTGGATCTTTGTACACCAGAAAATTTGCTTCATCATATTGGCATACCTCCACTGGTTTCTCAAGGAACTGATTCTACTGTTGCTATTGATGCAATGAAAGCCAAAATATTTGATCTGGTAAGAGAAGTGGATGAGGTGAAGGTTGAAAGGGAAAATCTGTTGAGAAAAATGGATCAGATGGAGTGTTACTACGAAGCTCTTGTTCAAGAACTCGAGGAAAATCAGAAGCAAATGCTGGCAGAGTTGCAGAATCTAAGGAATGAACATTCGACATGCCTTTATACTATCTCGAGTAGCAAAGCTGAAATGGAATTAATGCAACAAGATATGAGTCAACGTCTGTTACAGCTTGCTGATGAGAGACGTGATTTGGATACACTTAATAAGGAGCTCGAGAGAAGAGCTGCTACTTCAGAAGCAGCTCTAAAAAGAGCCCGCTTGAATTATTCAATTGCAGTAGATAAGCTGCAAAAGGATTTGGAGCTTCTTTCCTCACAGGTGGTGGCCATGTTTGAGACTAATGAGAACCTCATCAAACAAGCAATTCCAGAACCTTCACAATTACAATTCCTTGGGTATTCAGGTGTTGTTCAGAATTTAGGAGAACTTGATAATACAGAGCAGTTGCCACTTCAGGATCAACATGTGATTGCAAGGAAACTAACACTCAGTGGAGATGTCCTTACCGATGATTTGAAAAGATCACTCTGCTTGCAGGAGGAGCTTTACAGGAAGGTTGAAGAAGAACTTGGTGATATGCATTCAGTTAACTTGCACTTGGATATATCCTCCAGGGTTTTACTTGAAACTGTGATTGAAGCTAATGCTAATGCTGGAATGATGAAGAGAGATATGAATGAACTTGCTCAGCAGTTGGAGGCTTCGAATCTCAACAAGGAGCAGACGGTGATAAGATTGCGTGCTGCTTTGGAAGACATTCACATTTTGCATGAGGAGAAAGAAAGTTGCATCCTCAGATGCAGCGATCTTGTTCTGCAGAATCAATCTTTGGAAGCTGAACTCGTGAGTCTTTCAACGGCGAACTGTCTCCTTACTGAGAAGGTCATGGAATTGGAAGCAATCATGGTGCAACATACAGAAACTCAGAATAGATATGAAGCTTGTGTGGAAGAAAATATAGCACTCTCTACTTCACTGAAGCAGGAATTGTTGAACAACAGTAAGCTTCAAGATGAGATCTCACTTCTGAAGGATGATTTGCTAACTGTCAGAGCCAACTCAGAGGACCTGGCTTCCTCAAATGAAAATATTCATGAAGATATTAGCTTTGTGCAGGGTAAGTTGGCTGGTATGTTGGCATCTTATGAGAAGGAACTATCTCTTCTATGCAATTCCTCTTCCCATGAGTTGGAGTTCAGGGATATAAGAGGTCTCACCATGCAACTGGAAGAGGTACAGTATAGTGTGTGTAGCAAGATTCTTCATCTTATGCAGGAGAAGCAAAATCTAGAAAGTGAAAAATCAGTTGCTGAGGTGTCGTTGACTGCTAGTAGATCAGAAATAATTGCCGTGAAGCAAAAGTTTAAAAATGATATACAGAGTATGGTAGCTAAATTTTATGTGTCAACTGCCCTCGTAGAGAAACTTCAGGTTGAGCTTGAATCTGTGACCAATAAGCTTCACCTTAACTCTGAAGTTGAAGAAAAATATGCACAACAGAACAGAGAGCTTCTGGTTGATCTTGTTGCCTTTGAAGTCGAGCTACAAAATATAGTCTCGAAGAACGGGTATATTTCTCAAGAGATCTTGGTCTTGGACTCTTTGGCTAACGAGCTTGAGCAGAATGACTTAACCATTTCTGAACTAGTACAAGAGAAGGAGGGACTCATGTCCACTCTACACAAGGAGGCTGAGGAATTTGCCAAGCTTACATCAGAAGTTAGTCATCTGAGAGACAATTTGAGAACTCTGCAAGACAAATTGCAACTTGAGAGAGGTCTTAAGGATAAACTAGAGGGTTCAGTACAAAATATTACTTTGCAGTTGAATGAGAAGGATGACAGGTTACTGGATTTGGAAAATCAAATTGCGGAACTGGTGCATTTCAGGCAGCTGGCATCAGAGTTAGAGATTGAGAAATCTAGACTTAGCCATCTTTTGCAGCAGCACGATGAGCACACAGCAAAGCTTCAGGAAGAGTTATCCTGTGTGCCTGGTCTAGAGGGCTCTGTAAGAGACCTTTCTTCTCAATTGAACGAGAAGCATGACAGGTTACTGGACTTGGAAAAGCAAAATGCTGATCTGGTGCATTTCAGGCAGCTGGCAGCAGATTTAGAAGTGGAAAAATCTAGGCTTGACCAACTTGTGCAGCAGCATGATGAGCATGTGGCTAAGCTTCAGGAAAAATTGTCTTGTGTTTCTGGTTTAGAGAGCTTAGTGCGAGATCTTACTTCTCAATTGAATGAGAAGAATGACAGGTTACTGGATTTGGAAAAGCAAAATGCTGATCTGGTGCATTTCAGGCAGCTTGCATCAGAGTTAGGAGTGGAGAAATCTAGAGTTGATCAGCTTTTGCAGCAGCGTGATGAGCATGTGGCAAAGCTGCAGGAGGAGTTGTCCCGTGTTTCTGGTTTAGAGTGCTCAGTTAGAGATCTTACTTTTCAATTGAATGAGAAGCATGACAAGTTATTGGATTTGGAAAAGCAAAATGCTGAACTGGTGAATTTCAGGCAACTGGCATCAGATTTAGCAATGGAAAAGTCTAGATTTGATCAGCTTTTGCAGCAGCGTGATGAACATGTGATAAAGCTTCAGGATGAGATGTCTTGTCTTTCCAGTTTAGAGGAATCAGTGCAAGGACTTACTTCTCAACTGAACGAGAAGAATGACAGGTTAGTGGATTTGGAAAAGCAAAATGCTGATCTGGTGCATTTCAGGCAGCTTGCATCAGAGTTAGGAATGGAGAGATCTAGACTTGATCAGCTTTTGAAGCAGCGTGATGAGCGTGTGGAAAAGCTTCAGGAAGAGTTGTCCTGTGTTTCTGGTTTAGAATGCTCAGTTAGACATCTTACTTCTCAATTGAACGAGAAGCATGACAGGTTACTGGACTTGGAAAAGCAAAATACTGAACTGGTGAATTTCAGGCAGCTGGCAGCAGATTTTGAAGTGGAGAAATGTAGGCTTGACCAACTTGTGCAGCAGCATGATGAGCATGTGGCTAAGCTTCAGGAAAAATTGTCTTGTGTTTCTGGTTTAGAGAGCTTAGTGCGAGATCTTACTTCTCAATTGAATGAGAAGAATGACAGGTTACTGGATTTGGAAAAGCAAAATGCTGATCTGGTGCATTTCAGGCAGCTGGCATCAGAGTTAGGAATAGAGAAATCTAGACTTGACCATCTTTTGCAGGAGCATAGTAAGCAAATGGAAAAACTTCAGCAAGAGATTTCCTACATTTGTGATCTTGAAAGGCATATGCTAGAAATACAAGAGTATGCCATAGCTTCTGATGTTAAGTTCACAGTTACCATGAGCCACTGTGAAACACTGAATCTGGAATTGGTGCGGAAGATTAAATCATCGGATGTGTCCACTGCTGAGCTTCAGAAGAGATGTCATGATTTACAGGCCAAGTTGAATCTATGCCTTGCAAGTGAGGCTTGTTCAATTAAAGAAAACAAGGAGTTGGTAAGATCTCTCTGTGCTGTTAGATCTGATTTAGAAGCTTCTATTGCTCAAAATAATGTTCTTTCAGATGCCAAGTATGTTAGCCCAGTGAAACTTGAGGAATACAAGAAGGAGATGAAAATATTGGAGGATTCTCTCCTCGAAACTAATAATCACCATGCTCTTGAAGTGGAGAAGTTGAAGAGCATGCTGGCAAATGCCGAAGAAGAACTTAATTACTTGTCACTCTCCAAGGAGGAACTGGAGATCATGGTGATTGCGCTCCGAGGAAAATTAGATGAACTGCATCCCTACAAGATTTTACAAGAGAAAAACAAAGATGAAATGGTCACCTTGCAGTTACAGTGTAATGAGCTCACCCACAAGTGTAATGAGCTTACTCACAAGCTCTCTGAGCAGGCCTTGAAGACAGAAGAGTTCAAAAACTTATCCATCCGTTTGAAGGAGCTTAAGGATAAGGCTGATGCAGAATGTCTCCGGGCTCGAGAGAAAAGAGAATCTGAAGGACCACCAGTTGCTATGCAAGAATCCTTGCGAATAGTCTTTATTAAAGAGCAATATGAATCAAAGTTCCAAGAGTTGAGGCAACAAGTTTCTATCTCCAAAAAGCACGGAGAAGATATGCTTTTGAAGTTACAAGATGCATTAGATGAAATCGAAAGCAGGAAAAGATCTGAATGTTTGCACTTAAAGAAGAATGAAGATCTAGCTCTCAAAATCTTGGCTTTGGAATCTGAATTGCAGTCTCTGCTTTCTGATAAGCGTGAAATAAACAACGATCATGACAGAATAAAGGCAGAATTGGAGTGTGCTCTGCTAAGTCTAGAGTGTTGCAAGGAAGAAAAAGAAAAACTCGAAATAACTTTGCGAGAACGTGCGAGAGAATACTCCAGAATTGCAACTGAACTTACTTCGTCTAGAGAGCAGCTGATGAATGTCACGTCTTCTATTGTATCTAAGATAGAAAATGGCCAGATGGGCAAAGTTGAATTTGCGCCTAATGAGATCAATGTAAATCCTTCTCCTGATGCCACACCTCGAGAAGTTTCATCTGACGCCTGGAATGTGAAGGAAACAACCTTATTTATGGATGATAGAAGTGAAGAATCAAGCTCACCAGTGAAACTTCTACTCACTCCGGTAAGCTCTCTGACAATAACTAGAACTAATATGTAGAATGTTTTCTAGAAGACCTTAATTGAATATTCTTTTTTGGGCTACACAGAGCAGAAAGCTACAGAGCTCGCATGATGAAATGTAGGAATATACATACCTATCTATCTACACTCACCAAATATATAGTAAATAAACCAACTAACATGTGTGTGTATCTGTCTAAAAGCCAGTATTATGTCTCAAATGTTAATATTCATGTACATTTTTATCCATGTTATAAACAAACTTCACTTCATCTACTTCGAGATTTTGGCCTGTATTAGTGAGTCTCCTGAAGTTGCATAAACACGGAATAGTTGGTCTGCAATAGATATAACAGTTAATTAAAGAGAACAAGTTAGTATCCCTATAGAATAGAAGCAATTTTTGTTTGATATTAAAGAAAAGGAAGAAACAACAATCGTTTCCTTTGCATTTGCCGTTAGCATCCATGATTTTATAGATTTTTTACAGTCTTCAACCGCTACCCCAAGCATGTGAAACTTATCCTCAACTTTGCTGGAATACATCTGGGGAATTTGGTTGGTACTAAAGCATAACCAACATAAAGGGCAGCCCGGTGCACTAAGCTCCGGCTATGCGCGGGGTCCGGGGAAGGGTCGGACCACAAGGGTCTATTGTACGCAGCCTTACCTCACATTTCTGCATGAGGTTGTTTCCACAGCTTGAACCCATGACCTCCTGATCACATGTCATCAACTTTACCGGTTACTCCAAGGCTCCCCTTCAAAAGCATAACCAACACGTCGAGGAATAAAAAAAACTAGGACATGATCACATGAAGAGCTCTATCTAGAGCACTAGCTAGGACCTAGAGTGTTTGGAAGGGAATAGGAAGAGTTAGTACAATGAGATAAAACTTGTAATTAGAATATAAAACGAAAGTAATAGTTTTCTTTCCCCATGTTTGAAAGTCGACCCCAACTTGTTTGGGACTGAGGCGTCGTTGTTGTTGTTTTGTTTGGAAGTCACATGACTCATCTTTCCTGGTCATATGAAAATTGTAATAAAAGAAAACAGAAAAGGAAAGAAAGATGAAAGACTTGATATTTTTATATTTGAGTTTAGGTGTATATGCCGGTGCCCGGACAAGTTGTACATGTTAGATTTCTAATTTTAATCTGGTGATTTACACTTCCCTAGTTGACTGATCTCAGTGGTTAAATCAATGTTTCTGATTCCGCAGATCCCTGCTTATATCTTTTATTTCATGGAGTTACTTGGTTTTTGAAGTACTTAGTTTTTTTCTTCTTTTTCATCATTTACAGGATGGTGCATCAGCAGGTGTGCATGCAACAACTGGAGATTCACCGCTTGAAGGTTACTCACCACCAAGCAATGGAAGGCATATAGATTTCAGCAATGAACAGTTTGGAAGCAGGAATTTGAGGTCTAGCATGGAACATCTACATGAAGAGGTATTTGTTGATCTTATAAATTTGTTGATCAAACTTTGATGTCAACAATCAGATTACGAATGAGATACTTGGTGGTGCCATAGCAATTTTTTTTCTTTTACTTGCCTTGCAGTTGGAAAGGATGAAACGTGAAAACTCTCTCGTTCCTGAGGACCATTGTTCTGATCCAAGTGTTGAAGTTCTTCAGAGCGAACTCGTGCGATTACACAAGGTGTACTGAGTGACTTGTATATAATATAATTGAATATGTAATTGTGCCCCTGATCACTGTTTATCGTGGTTCTTAATCTGGAAGGCAAATGAAGAGCTCCGAAGCATGTTCCCGGCATTCAAGGATATAGCTAGCACTGGTAATGCATTGGAGAGGGTACTTGCCCTGGAAATTGAGCTTGCTGAAGCGTTGAAGGCAAAAAATAAATCGAGTATGTTCCAGAGGTAGGATGTTGCGATTACTTCTTCATCTTTGCCTGCTTAATTAGCCCTGGCAGATACTTCATTCTTCCATTCTTTTGCTCAATTTATAGTAAATCTTTTCATTCGCGATTTCATGCTGCTCAATCAACGTTCTCAATAACATTGGTCAGCCCTGCTTAGTTTTGTATGTTTGCTAAATTGAGTCTTTCAGTGCTAACAATTGATATTACTATCTATGCTATAAAAGTGACAAGTAATTTATCTTTGCTTCAGTTCGTTTCTGAAACAGCATAGTGATGACGAAGCAATCTTCAAAAGCTTCCAAGACATCAATGAATTGATCAAGGAAATGTTGGAAATCAAAGAAAAGCATGTAGCTAAGGAGAATGAACTGAAGGAAATGCACGATCGCTACTCTCAGCTAAGCCTCCAGTTTGCTGAGGTTGAAGGCGAGAGACAAAAACTGAAGATGACACTCAAGAATGTCAGAGCATCTAGGACAAAGCTCATTCAGCTAAATCGCTCCTCATCCTCCATCGTAGACAGTCCTTCATAAGCACTCTTTCAATCCATTTTTTGATTTACTCATTTCGAGAAGAGTGCCAACGTGCAAGACTTCTAGACCTCGTCTTGCATGTCAGCTCTAGAAGTTGGTTCACTTTTATGGACAAGCATATTGAAGGAACCAACCCTGCAAGCTGCCGTGCTTCTTGTAAATGTTAAAATGTGGCTGTCAGATTTTGTAACCCATTAAAATTATGTGTAGATCTAGATATCCCATATATTATAGCCTCATTTCCCCATTTTATATCTGTATTTGGCTGTAATATTATGTATAGAAATTAGATTATCCTGTAATTAACTCTGCTTCTCCTACTTTAAGCCGCACAAGAGGCATAAAAGTTTGTTATACTCAGCTGCTTTGCCTTCTAAGTTTTTCCATTGTTAAGATGGAATTTGACTTGCATCTTATTGCTGGAGGAGATGGAAGTAAAGACCATATACTACTAGGGAAATAACATGAACAATATAGATTGGTATGGTGAATTTGATGCCATAGACATTGGAGCATCAATAACAGAAGTAGTAGCGTAACAACAAGGTAGACATGCCTGAATTTGCAAGTTCTACATAGTAATTATAGGATTGCAAATTAAATGAAATCAAACCAACTATAATCTTCAGCAATTGTTTTGTTCTTCTTGTTCCCTTGTTTACCCCCAACGCACCCACCCAAAAAAGAAAGAAATTTTTTCATACTTTCCAGTAAAGTTCCTACACAGCAATGCACCAATCCCTTTTATTCTAAGCAAGTTTTGATGATATTGAACTTCAAATTTGATCATTTCATATATTTTGGTTTCGACTAACGTCCAAGATACTCCTTAATGCATCTAACGATCCTCTACTGAGAAATCCATGAGCTATGGAATATTACTAAACTGGAGTAATTCTGTTATCTGGTCAGACGGATTACAAGATTGTGCACGCGCACCCGCCTTTCTTCAGGGAATCGTCCTGCTGTTTATCTGTAACAAATAAATTGAAAATTCGTTCAGCAGAAGGCTTCAGTAATGACAGAATTAAAAGAAGGATCAAATATATAGATCATGGATGGAAATGCAAAAGCTCTCAAATATTTCCCGAAGACACAAGCTTCATGTACATTGCACGCAGGAGTGACCCCTGAAATAAGGAATCACTACAAAATAAATTTATTTAAAGAGTCTCCAGAGAGATCATGAATATCTTTAACAGATGTCAATATATAATTTTCTCTGGCTTCGCTGAAGTTTGAACACACTTATTGAACAGCACAATTACAATCGTAGGCAGAAAAGAAAGAAAAGAGACCAACCCGGTTGGCCATGGAAGGGCGGAAGTGGTTCAAGGATGTGAAGTTGAATAAGAGCTATCATCCAACACTTGGACAAGCTAAAGAACTTTACTACCTAATAATTACTTCCCCCACCCCAATTCTTTAGGACTTGGAGGTTAACAAAGAGATGAAGAGTTTTGACACATAAGCTAAATATGCATATAATACCAAAAGTACTGGTGTACCAAACAGTTTGTTATTGTATCAACTAGAACCTACAATAAGTTACATTAAGGAATGTCGAATACAGGAGAAGATAATCTCAGCATTTATACTAATTGATATTTTGGTCAAGTATAGTCTCAATATCCAATAACGAGCTACCGGTGATTATTGACGCCTGTCCTATTACTGTCATGTACTTCAAAAACGACTACATTATACATTAAAGCGTCTATCTAGGTCACGTTTACCATGATCTGTGTTTCTACGATTACAAAATATTGTAACTTACCACGGGCTTTTTCATTCATATGTGGGCGTACAACAACATGCATAGTGATGACACCTCCTGGAACTTCAGCAACTGGAAGTCTGGATTCGCCAAGTGTTTTATTGTTCTCAAGTATCCTTCCAGCATTAATAAGCTTCACATCATTTATTGACTTTGGCCCAGAATCATTGTCTTCCACAAAAAGATCTTCTGTCAGCAAAGAGGATTATAGTCGACTAAACGAGTAGCTAAACTAAGAGCAGCCCTTTTGTGATTTCAGATTCAAGTTTCTTCTAGAACATAACATATGAGCCATAGACCAAAAATCACAGAGGCCACTAAAAACAAATGGATTACATGCTCCTGTTCTAGCCTTTTGAGATAGGTCTTGATATTAAGGGTAAAGCAGTAACAGTTGAACAAATGATAACATCCTAATTTACTGCTATCAGAGCCTTGTCATTAGTCTAATAACAAAACTAGAACACTTTCTATTTGGCTTCAAGCAAAAAGAGGGATGACGGGAGCATAGCCCTCAACCTTCATCGATTTGCAATTATCGGCCAACTGTAATGTAAAATAAAAAAGACCCGGAAGTGACCAAAGAGATTCAAATTCTAGAGCTAATGTTCTAATAGGAAAGATTTAGACCTTTTAAGTAGTTTACAAGTTCATTTTCCTAGCAAGTGTGTTCACATTTATGTTGTTAAAGGGGGTCCGCCTCGGTGAGTCCGGTGCATATGTGCTCCAAGGTTCACCAGTGAGACGCAGAAGTCCGTGCAGTATGTGGGAGAGATGGTGGCTGATTTTTCTTCTAACTCCTATGAGTAAGCATATGTTGTAAAGAGTTCTATAGTGTCTTTTAGATGTTTAAGTGGTATGTATTTGTATTTTAAATGCTTCAATAATCCAAACTTGGGCAGCAAGTCTATGGAGTCTGAGGAAGCAAGTTTACAAACAGTTACTTCCCTGCTCTCATCCTTGCTTGGATCCCAAGTAATTTTATAAAATGCATGTTTACCCTCAAATTGCAGCAGCATTGCACAAAAGACATTCCAGAAATATATGTAATCTCCCCCCACTCCCCTCATTCACTTCTTCAGCTTTGCTCAGCTTGTAAGCTGAAAAACCTCAAATTCTCTGCATATATTTTTGTTCACGCTATCATTCCAACCAAAAGAAACTATTTCTCTCAGTGTTTGGTGCTGAAGCTTAAAAGATTGAGTTGGTATTTGAGAGGTCATCAGCATCATGTCAAATCATGTGGAAAAGCCAAGTTGCAGGAAGCTAACTGATATTCAAAGGGATGAGTTGCTACTGAAGTTAGTTGAAGAAGTTCAGAATTTAAAAACTCGTGTGAGAGCTCTTGAGTTGCAGAACTCACAGCTGCCAACTAATTTACCAGTGAAAGGAAAAAAAGAACCTGTCCACATAGTTTCACATGAAGGACTAGAGGCCGGAGAAGATCTTCAACAGCTTGACCAACCAACTAATCCAACTGAAAAAGAAAGAGTTGCAGTGAAAAGGCCTCTGCAGAGACCTTTTCTAAATAGAAAGAAGGTCAAAATGGAGTTACCAGTTTTTTATGGAAAGCTCAACCCAACAATATTGCTGATTGGCTATTAGCTATGGAGGAATATTTTGACTTGTATGACTTGTCCGATGAGCAAAGGGTTAGATTTGCTAAAATGAAGCTAACTGCTCTTGCAAAAGAGGTGATGAAGTCCACAAGTAAGAATTCTAATGTATTATAAAATCATCTAAGCGTATGATTTTTGTGGCAGTTATGTTATTGTTCCGTTTTTCATACTGATTTATGTTATTATCTGTTGTTTCTTTACTTTACTTCTGTTATTTCCTTTTCCGTATTGCCTTTGTTTGCTTATCTTTGAGCCGAGGATCTATCGGAAACAACCTCTCTACCTCCCATGGTAGGGGTACGGTTTGCGTACACCCCACCCTCCCCAAACCCCACTTGTGGGATTATACTAGGTATGTTGTTGTTGTTGTAGTAAAATCATCTAAGCTTAACTTACCAATATTGCGAATGAACTTAAGATTTCCTTTCAATTATTCAACTACACTTGCAGTTATTAAACTTAGCACAGTAAAAAGGACAGTCTGGTGCACTAAGTTCCCGCTATGCGAGAGGTCCGGAGAAGGGCCGGACCACAAGAATCTATTGTACGCAGCCTTACCTCACATTTCTGCAAGAGGCTGGTTCCACGGCTTGAACCCATGATGTACTCAACTATTAATAGTCAAGACTGTGTAACTGAGGGGCAGAAGTATCTATCAATAAAATCAACAAACTGATGATGGATATACCCAATACTTGTGGCCGTGCGACAATTGCCTCTGCTATAAATTTTCAAGATCTTATACGTGTGGTATGTCACTTTTCGTTAATCAACAGACAGGCTTGGTTCCTTCTCTATGCAATTACTGAAATGGAACTTTGTCTTGTTTACAACCTTTTATTATGGTTGTCGGTTGAAAAGACAAGCCCTATAACTTCCCTTAAATGTATAGTTTCATGAGGCAGAAACTCCAGTCACTACTACAATCAACTGCACCCAATTCAAAATAAATAACTAAGTGACCATCCAAGTCTACACCACTATACCCCCCCCCCCCCCCACCCTCTTCCTTGGTCCAAGAGAGAACAGCAAGAAAGTACAAGAATGGTTCTCACCAGAACAAAAAATTTACTCTGAAATGGAATCACTAAATTTTAAATCCAAATGCTGTATCAAACACCAAAAATATCCAACAAACAAACAAATTATGCACCTAAAGAAGAAGAGCTGAATTCAAAAGTGCTCTGAATTCACATAATCAGTAGTATAAGTTAGAGAAAATTAAAACCTTTAGGCCACTGTGCAATTATCTTCTCTTTAAGAGAAGCCACTGAGGTGCTAGGTGTATACTTGTTAGGTCCAATATCACTGCCATCAGCAAGCCTGAATTTGATCTCAATCAACTCTTTTAAAGCCATTGAAGCAATACAATCTCTCACAATAATCAATCCACTTCAAACTCTCATTAATCCACCACCACACAAATCAATTCCCACTTCAAATAACAATCAAGAGTTCAAAACTTCCAAAAAAATACAACAGATCAAAAGACTCAATTTTGGCCAATACCCACCAAACCCAAATCCAAGAAAATCTCAAAATAAGCCCCCTTTTTCCCAATAG
This sequence comes from Przewalskia tangutica, assembly GCA_029844215.1. NCBI lineage: Eukaryota > Viridiplantae > Streptophyta > Magnoliopsida > Solanales > Solanaceae > Przewalskia > Przewalskia tangutica. Next base: position 86,904,053 of record CM056736.1, on the reverse strand, counting down.
TGACACAAATCAAGAAAGACCCCAATTAGCAATTCAATGAAAAGATTGCAACTTCAAATTAAAAAAAGAAAGTGGAATTCAAATCCTTCAATACCCAGATAACCAAGAAAACAAAGTGATTGGTTTCATAAATGTATCATATGTTTGTGGGAATTTCTTGGAAAAGTTTCAAGAAATGGAATTATAAAGAAAATTAGAGTGATGGAGAAGATGAATCAATCAAAAAAACTACGCGTCAACTGAAAGAGTGAGAAACTAAATTGCTTTGATGTTGATTGAAAGAAAAAAGAAAGAAAGAAAAAAAGACACGTATTGCTCAGGACATGACCTCTGTTGGGGGAGGACATATCACATATGTTTTGGGCGGAAGTTTAGTGTGCAGTTGAGTTCATTAGGTATTTCATATTTGTAGTGTTATTATTATAAATAAATTTGATTAGACTATTATAATAGTAGATGCAGTATTATAATCTCCTATGTTTGATTTTTATTTATGCGTGTTATTTGGTGTATTCTATTTATCTTATCTATCTGCATTAGCAATTACTTCATTTTTCAGAATGATTTATCCGTTTTTGTTACCATCATTGTCATATTGATTTAAATTTTTTATCCGAGTCTGACCGTTTCTCTTTTTTTATTTGTGTTTATGCTGTGTTTTGAGTCGAGCGTTTTTGAAACAACCGCTCTATCTGTCTCCCTAACTTCTATTTTTTTCAGACCTAGAATTTCAATGTATATGTTGTTGTAGAAAGGAAGAAAGAAAAATGAAAAGGAATCAAATTGGAAAGTTTTAAGTTTTAACACATCAATGAATCTAACAGGAAGAAAAATTTAATGATTTGGAAAGCGATGCTTCTTACTTCTTCTATTTTTGGTCGTGCTGTAAAGTTCACTACTAGCAGTAGCCGACGCATCCCAGAAATGGTTATTACACTCGCATCCTTTAGGTTTTAGATTTTGCAATTCCACCCCTGTCTGCAAAGATTTCTTACATTTAAACGAAAAAAGGAGAGAGAGATAGAAAGAAATTGAGTAGGGGAAAGGAAAATGATAATTTTTAGTTCTAACAATTAGTAAGAACACATAAATATTGTCAACAATGTCAATGTTTTTACCAAAAAAATTACAAAAAAGAAAAAAAAAATTCATTATGTTTTGAGCATTGCAATTTAACTTGACCGCGAAGGTAGTCAAGTTGGTGTAGCAGTAGAGCGCGGAACCGCAAAGTCACGAGTTCGATCCCCTGCATAAACCTTCTTGGTTGAATCTGTCACACATGGTTTGCCAAGTGTGGTTAAACGACTGACGTGGTTTGCAGTCTATTACGTCAGTCCGGGGTTAGAGCGCACTCGAAAGAATAGCGGCTGCGGGTTCATTCGTCAAAAAAATAAATAAATTCTCGTCACTAGTATTTTAGTAAACTAACATGCATTGTAGAGTACAACAACATACCCAATAAAATCCTATAATGTGGGGAATTGTGCTATTAGAGTCCACAAAAAAAAATTCACCCATATTACCCATTCTATCTCATATTAATTCTAAGTAATTATCTTGGTATCTTAATAAATTAGGTGGAAAATCTCCAACAATTTTCTAGCAAAAGCCCCTTCTTCACAGATAGACTAAAAGAAGTCAATTCAAACGTGGAATATGACTCGGTATTTATAAAGTCCTAACGCGTAAAAAGTTGATAAAATTCGTTGATCCATCTTTGATTTTAGAAAATATGAAAAAGAAAACCTTGCTTTATAATCGTTAATAGAATCTGGAATGTTGTAGGAAGTACTGAATTCTCAAAACTATTTTGACAAATAAAGGGAAAAAGAGTATATATTATTTTCCTCTTTAAAATATCAAAATCATACTAGTAAAACAAACTAATCAGGAATATTCAAATGGAAATGATCATGACATACTGTTGACATTATACTAGGGCGGCATTTGACAGCTTCCAAATTACAACTCAATGAAAACTTTGGTAAATATAAATAGTTCGAATCTGTTGGCCAGTTTACGGAAAGGTGTTTTCGTTTTGAAGTAGTTACAGAACTGCTTACGAAGAATCGATTAGTGTTTGACATATAATTATAGAAGTGATTCTGAGAAACAGAAACAGTTTCTTGTTTGACCAACATTTATGCAAATTTTACTAAAATATTCTTTTTAATAGATTTAAAACTATTTAAAATATTCTTTTCTATCATATGTTTCTAAAAATTAGTATATCTTTATAATTTAATAATTTTTTTAAAATTATTTAATTGCAACATTTAATCAAAAAATAATATTATATTGTACATAAGAAATGTAACGACATATGATAGTCAATGACTCAAATATGTCCAAACCTACCCCACCCCATCCTCAAATTTCTATGTCATATTTTTTTTAATTATAAAAAATATGAATTTTTTTCTTCCCCCTTACCCCCCAACCCCACCCACCCCATCCTCAAATTTCTATTTCATATTTTTTGTTACTTTTATAAAAAATGATTGAAAATATGAATTTTTTTTACCCCCGCCCTACCCTTACCCAATCCTCAAATTTCTATTTCATATTTTTTGTTACTTTTATAAAAAAAATATTAAAAAATATGAATTTTTTTCTTACCCCAACCCTACCCCTACCTCCACCCCACCCCATTGCCCTACCCCATCCTCAAATTTCTTTTTCATATTTTTTCTTACTTTTATAAAAAAATTATTAAAAAATATGAATTTTTTCTTACCCCACGCCCTACCTCCACCCCACCCCATTGCTCTACCCATCCTCAAATTTCTATTTCATATTTTTTGTTACTTTTATAAAAAAAAATTATTAAAAAATAAGAATTTTTTTCTTACCCCCGCCCTACCCTTACCCCCACCCCACATTGCCCTACCCATCCTCAAATTTTTATTTCATATTTTTTGTTACTTTTATAAAAAAAATGATTTTTTTCTTATCCCGCCCTACCCCTAGTCCTATCCATCCTCAAATTTCTATTTCATATTTTTTGTTACTTTTATAAAAAAAAATGTTTTTTTTCTTACACGCCCCTTACCCCTACTCCTATTACCAAATTTCTATTTTATATGGGGATATTATATGAGATTAAAAGAAATTTTATGAAAAGAAAATGATAAATGAGTTCAAAAAAAAATTCAATGAATGAACGGCGCTTCTCTAAAGATTTCTCCGTAAGACCAAATTGGTGTACCTTCTTCCCATCTGAAACACTTTTGGCTTCAGAAAAAGTGTTTACTTCTGAAAAGATGTTTGGTAAAAAGTATTTACGGTAAGCAGTAAACACTTTCGTGTTTCGACTAAACACCACTTGGTAGTATCTTCAACAAGTTGTGTTTAAGATTCCAACCTCCAACTTTGTCCCACTTTTGCCAGCAGCCTTTGAATTTTGTAGCAGTAGATATTTGAATAAGGTTTAACTCATGTCTGCTGGATGATGCAACTAAATCGAATTTAGTTTACAGATATTACAGCATAAATAATTTTACACACTATCAAAAAATTCAATTTATCATAACATGTCACTTGCCTTATCTTTAAAATTACTAAGTCCACATTTCAATAAAGAATTACTATGTTAGTACTTATTTTTTTCTTGGTTCGGAACTCATCCGACTAATTCATATTCACATGATCTATTTAAGGAGAAAGCGCTTTCTACGAGAATTTTTTTCGTTCCGAAAGCTCGAATCTGAAACTTCTGATTAATAGTAGAGAAATCACATTCATTCCACCACATCCCTCGGTGATTCGTACCTGTTGGACGTACTGATATAGTATAAAATCATGTTTACTGTTATATATTAATTTAACTTATATAGGTAACGAGCATGAGTTTTGACTTAGTGTATCCATAATGCTTAGCTTTGACTTGGAATGGTAGGGCTTAGATTTTAGAATACTATAATATTCTGAAAGAAGTAACTTTGTTAAAGAAACAATTACAGCAGCATTCGTAATAGAAATTTTTTCTCTTAGAATACACAACTTGATAGTACATTAAACTAAATTTTAAAAAAATGGGACCGAAATAATTCGTCCTTTTCTTCATCTAAAATTTTGTACATCGTGCAACATATCTTATCTCTCAGATTGAACTTTTTGTTTGCATTTTTTCTGTTTTATTTGTCGTTTTATCTTGATCTTTTCTCTTGTAAGATGAACTTTTTTTAATTGATTAGCACACCATGTTGCTGTGTGATGGTGACTAGACTATGGCTGTCCAACGGCGCGGGGTATACCGATCCCGACCCGACCTCGCTACGACCCCACACCGACCCCATCCTCACTGTAGCGGTATCGGTATACCAGTATTCGGTATCGGTACCGGTACGGGGTCGACAAAAAAAGCCGACCCCGACCCTACTCCGCCCCGACCCCACCCCGACCCGACCCAGAACCCCTCCCCCTTCCTCTTCTAGCCGTTGCCAACGGTTCCCTCTTCTAGCCGTTGAGCAACGGCCAAAATACCCCTCCCCCAACCATTCCTGTCCCCTAATATTTATTTTTAACCCTTAAGTTATTATATTTAGACTTTAACTCAATTTTTTCAACTATAAATACTTCATTTTTCTTCATTTTTTCTCACAAATCTTCCTACAATTACAATCTCTCTAATAATCTTGTTATAGCTAGTTAATGGTTAAAGCTAGCTAAGTTGGTGTGAATGAGAAATGGAGGGAAAAATGAAATGAAATGAAAATGAAGTTCAAAGCAAAGTTCCTTTTCAAAGGAGCTTTGTACCACATCGGTGGTAGAAAGGAAAAGTTATGTGCTTTTATTAGAAAGCACTTCCTCTAGCTCTTAAAAGGGCTGAGAAGACGGACTCCCCTCGCGCCGTCGTCGTCGCTCGACTTTGGATTGATAATCTTTTTGGACCAAATTTATTTAATCCCAAACGTTTTTTTCATTTTCCGAAAAGACAAAGTGGCCTTTCCGAACAGTCACCAACCTTTCCGAACAGGCACCTTCGAGGCTATATAAACTGAGGCAATGTCTCATTTTTAATACACTGAAAATAATTTCCTTCATTGAAATTATGTATTCTCTTTCACAAATAAAACTATCGAGTCTTACTGTGGTTCGTTGCCAACTTTGAGTTCGTCGAAGTCATCGACGTTTGAAGTACCGCTACTCATGCGACAGGTATATCCGTTTTATCCTGGGAGGAAGTAATCCATAACCTCGGGTACAATGAGGGATTAAATTTCTTAAGGACACACAGTGAACTCTGTGGTCTCGGATATTTTTCTTACTTTCTGCATTATTCCTTTTTCCAGTTTCTGGTTTTTCCGTTTTCTGATTTTGAACACATGCATACTAACAGACTTAAGGAATTTAAAATTATTTATGTGTTCACTTGTTCTTGTTTAACGATTACAGAACATTGTCAGGAAAGAAAAGGAAAAAAAAGGTGTTTTTCAGAAAATAAAAAAGGTGTTTTTCCAGAAAGTAAAAATAAAAAGGAAAGGAAACGTGTATGTTTGTTGTTTCGGTGTAACGAACTTGTATGTTGTTTGAAGACTAAAATCTTCGGATTTTTTACTCCGGTTGAGATTAAAGTTTTCATAATTTTCTACTCATTTGAAGATATAAAAACTTCATCAAGTATACAACATACAATTTACTGCATTTCGTTTCAAGTATTTTGATTCGGTTTGAAGAAATAAAATCTTCACCGTTGTGTATTATATTTGTTGCTATCAAAATTGATTCGGTTTGAAGAAATAAAATCTTCACCGTTTATTAAATTTTTCTGTTATTTCGTTTGCGACAGAAATGGGAGACATGACTCTAGCTATGAATGCTACTGCCACACCAGCCCCCGTGGTTGGTTCTACGAGCAATCTTTGGCCCTCCAACAGACAAAGACTGCCCGGCTGCAGAAGCTTCGGAAAATTCACCGGAATTGATTTCAAAAGATGGCAACAAAAGATGTTCTTCTATTTAACTACTTTAAGCCTCCAAAAGTTTATTAAGGAGGTCGTTCCAGTTTTGTCGGAATCAACACCTGAGAATGAATGTTTTGTTGTAACTGAGGCATGGAAGCAGATTTTTTGTGCAAGAATTATATTCTTAGCGGACTGGAGGATGATATTTACAACGTCTATAGTAATGTGAGAACATCAAAAGAACTATGGGATGCGTTGGAAAAGAAATATAAAACAGAAGATGTTGGATTAAAGAAATTCATTGCTGCCAAATTTCTGGACTACAAAATGGTATATGACAAGTCTGTTGTTACTCTAGTTCAAGAGTTGCAGGTTATCATCCACGATCTCCTCGCTGAAGGTTTGGTGATTAGTGGGGCGTTTCAAGTTGCCACAGTGATAGAAAATTTGCCTCCTTCATGGAAGGACTTAAAAATTACTTGAAACACAAGCGAAAGGAGATGACACTGGAAGATCTCATCGTCCGATTGAGAATTGAGGAAGATAACAAGGCAGCTGAAAAAAAGGCAAATGGGAGATCAACCATAGGAGGAGCACATATTGTTGAAACTGCCCCAACTAATCTGAAAAGGAGGAAGAAGACATCGGGACCAAGGAACTATCCCAACAAGAAGATATTCCAGGGAAACTGCCACAATTGTAGAAAAATCGGACACAAAGTTGCAGACTGTCGTGCTCCAAAAAAGGAAAAGAAGAAGCGTCAGGCTAATATGGTTGAAACAAACGAGGAGGTTGATGATTTGTGCGCTATGTTGTCTGAGTGCAACTTAGTGGGAAATCCGAAAGAGTGAATTAACTCTGGCGCCACTCACCACATTTGTGCTGTTAGAGAAGCCTTTGCTTCATATGCTCCCGCCAGGCCCGACGAGACCATATATATGGGAAATTCTGCAACGGCCAAAATTGAAGGTTATGGAAAGATACTGCTGAACTGAAGATGACCTCTGACAAGGTGGTGACTCTCAACAACGTCTGTCATGTTCCTGAAATTAGGAAAAATCTAGTATCTACCGGACTTCTAGTGAAGAACGGTTTTAAGTGTGTTTTTGTTTCTGACAAGGTTGTAATAAGTAAGAACGAGATGTACATAGGAAAATGTTACCTCACAGAGGGCCTTTTCAAACTGAATGTAATGGTCGTTGCCAATAATAATAAAGTTTCTGCTTCGTCTTACTTGCTTGAGTCAAATAATTTATGGCATTCACGTTTAAAACATGTCAATTATAGAACCTTGCGAAAAATGATTAGTTTGGAAGTATTGCCTAAGTTTGAATGCAATCAATCAAAATGTCAAATCTGTGTTGAATCTAAGTATGTTAAACATCCTTATAAGGCAGTTGAAAGGAATTCAAGTCCTTTAGACTTAATCCATACAGATATTTGTGACATGAAGTCAATCCCATCTCGTGGTGGAAAGAAGTATTTCATAACTTTTATTGACGATAGTACGCGGTATTGCTACGTTTATTTACTTAATAGTAAAAATGAAGCAATTGAAGCATTCAGACAATACAAAACTGAAGTTGAGACTCAACTAAACAAAAAGATTAAAATTTTAAGGAGTGATAGGGGCGGTGAATATGAATCTCCTTTTGAACAAATATGTTTGGAATATGGAATTATTCATCAAACAACTGTCCCTTATTCGCCACAATCAAACGGAATTGCGGAAAGGAAAAATAGAACACTGAAAGAAATGATGAATGCCCTGTTAATAAGTTCTGGTTTACCCCAGAACTTGTAGGGGGAAGCCATTCAAACAGCTAGCCGAATACTCAATCGAGTGCCCCATAGCAAAACAAAATCTATTCCATACGAAAAGTGGAAAGGAAGAAATCCCAATTTGGGATACTTCAAAGTGTGAGGGTGTTTGGCCAAGGTGCAAGTTCCTAAACCAAAAAGGGTGTCACGCCCCAAATTTTCCTAAGTCTTTACTAAGGGCGTGATGGCACCTGGACAATTATTTTCCACCAGGAGCACCATTTAATTCTCTTTATTTAGAAATTTAAACTTATATTCAAATACGGAGCTATTAATAAAAATAACAATAAAGAAATTTGTTTATGACTTTATTGAAAATATAACGCGAGCCCATACTCGTGCAAATATTGTTTCTACATAGACATACTGACAAATATTATTCTAAGTTGGAAGGGAGACCATTCCACACGGCATTTCGAGACACCGAACCGACATTCGAACTCGACGAGTACGAAGCCCAAGAATGGGCTTGGTATGACAAGAGGTCGGACGATATCGCTAGCCTTGGCGTGAAGCCTTTCCTCTATCACGCTTTCCTGAAACATGTTAAATAAAGAGTCAGCCCTACCATCTGGGGCTGAGTGAGAACCTTACCCTGCAATTCAAAGTAACACCACAATATTCCAAGTGCAATCACATTATAACGTAATAAGCATATTGCAAAAACATATCAGGTTACAACATTTTTAAATATGCAACAACTCCTCATAGGAAATTCTCGGTTTAACTAACACTTCATTTTATCCCGTATTGTACGTTAAGACATTCCCCTGCATTTCCACATGTTTATTACATTCATATATTTGTGAACGCGTATTCACCTTTCATATTTATATATATGTGAACATGTATTCATCTTTCATATTTGTTGCGCGCAACCCGATCCATTATATTTACGTACTTGTGAACACGTATTCACTTTACGTTTTGTTGCGGCGTGCAACCCGATCCATTATATTTACGTATTTGTGAACACGTATTCACTTTTCATATTTTTCAGAAGATCGAATAAATAATATTCTCTTTCCCAACATTCTGTCATTCATACTTGTAACGATTATAACTTTTTAACCATAACTCCAACTAAGGTGTTTCTCAAGCGGAAACTAAGTTAAGACGGGGATCTTTCACTGTACCAAATTTCATTTAAAACTACTTTGGGTAACTAACACAAATTTATCCTCAAAACAGCCACATGAAATTTGTTTCGGCAGAATTTTTATTAAACAACACCCAATCTTATAATAGTCATAACTCCTAATCTGTAAACCCGTTCAAGTCCCATAAATTCTCAAAACGACGAGAACAGAGATCTACACGTCTCCATGTGAACCATTCTTTCATATTCTGTACCATTTGGTACAGTTTTACACTTTTATTCGCTGCCCTTCCTGGATCTCGATAGATCCGAGGCAGAAACTTTAAACAGCGATAACTCTCAATCCGTAAGTCGGATAGACCCCCGTAAGGTCTCAAAATGTCCACAACAAAGATATCTATAACTTTTATTTAGCAACAATTTTCATATTCCCCACAGATTAGTACAGTTTTACGTTTCAACGTCCTGCCCTTCTGGATTCCGACGAATCCGAGGCAGCAACTTCAAACTACAATAACTCTCAACTCGTAAGTACGTTTTAATAAATCTTTATATATATCTGTCCGTAACAGAGAGATTTACAACCATGTAAATTTTCATATAATTCTAATAAGTAAAACTCAATAAAAACAGTCCGTAATTATGCCTTTCCGAATTTCGACCAAATCTAAGGCAGGAACTTTGAACTATGATAACTTTCAAACCGTACGTCCATTTTACCTCATTTTTGGTTCTATATGATCATATTAGAGAGGTGTACAATTCTTTCGAATTTCATCAAATTCTAACAATTATAACTCAGTGAGAACAGTTCGTAAAGTTCATGACGCAACTAATTGTCTAAACAATCAAAAGTTCAATATTTCCTTTCAACACTCAATTCTTATTCCAACATGTATTGAACTAAAAATAAAGGATGTTACCAAGAATTTCTGAGTGAGAAAACTCACCTTGTAAGTGTGAAGATTATTGTTGTGTGGTTGCTAAAATTATCCTTACTCTCTAGTATTTTGCTTCTTGTTCTTCTTGCCCCCTTGGTATTTTTTCCTCTTCTTTTCACTTGTTTTTTTCTGATTTTCTAACCTTTATGTTATGTACTTTGTTTGTGTGTAAATACAATGTATAAGTGGAGAGTTTTCTATAACCTATGGGAGGTGAAATGATGAGTTGGAGAAATGAAAAGGGGAAAGGAAAGGGTACGTGCAACACTTCTGCATGTTTTTTTCTCTTTTTTTTTTTGTTTTTTTTTTTGTTTTTGTTTCTCTTTTGTTTTTGTTTTTTTTGTATTTTCTTATTTTCATTTTTATCCATCTATTTATCCAACTTTAACACTAACTCCATCCCATGCAATTTATTCTTTATCTTCTTATATATATGTATTTTTATTAACTCAACCAACAACTATATATTATTATTTTTTTCCGGATTTTACATTCTCTCCTCCTTAAGCAACATTCGTCCTCGAATGTGAATAAGGTCGTAACATAATCACATAGACACAATAATGTTTATTGTTATTGTAACAAATTTGGGGCTTCACATTCTCCCTTCCTTAAGAAGCATTCGTCCTCGAATGAGAATAAGGTTGTAACACATGCATATAGACACGCAAATGACACACATATGAAGTACTATGTAATGCATTTTTTTTATTACCTTAGTCAAATAGTTATGGATATTTGACTTTCATCGCCTCTTCCGCTTCCCAGGTGGCCTCCTCTGTGGAGTGATTCCTCCATAGGACTTTCACGGAAGCAATATCTTTATTTCTAAGGCGTTGGACCTTTCTATCAAGTATTTCTACCGGAGCCTCTTCATATCAAGCTCTTTATTAAGAACTATCTCCGGGAAGGATGACGTGACTTGGATCGTGCAAGTATTTTCGTAACATTGACATACGAAATACCGGATGATCGCCTTCCATTTTTGTGGAAGTGCTAATTGTAAGCCACATTCCCACTCTTCGCAAGATCTCATATGGCCCAATAAACCTTGGGCTCAATTTCCTTTCTTACCAAAACGCATCACTCCTTCATTGGGGACACTTTTAAAAATACTTTCTCCTCTTGAAATTCAAGATCTCTTTTCCGATGATCCGCATAAGACTTATGACGGCTATGAGTCGCTTTTGATCCGCTCCCGAATCATCTGCACTTATCATTTGTTTCTTGAATGACTTCAGTCCGAACGATTCGTCTCACCCACCTCGAACCATCCAAGTGGAGACCTACATTTTCGTCCATATAATGCTTCAAACGGCCATTTGTATGCTAGAGTGAAAACTATTGTTGTGGCGAACTCAATTATACATAGATGGTCCAACCACTTCCCGAAAATCTAACACACAAGATCGCAACTCGCCCTCGTGTTTGAATTGTTCGCTCGGCTTGCCCATCTGTCATGCGTGGAAAGCGTCTTAACATAACTTTTGTCCCGAGACCTGCTGGAAACTTTGCCAAAAGTGTGAGGTGAACTGGGAACCCTATCTGAAATAATTTGTAAAGGAAATCCTGTAACCGCACAATCTCCTTCAAATAAATCTGCGCATCTTGGTGCGCGATACGTAGTCTCGACCAGAAGAAATGGGCTGACTTTGTAAGCGATCAACAATCACCCAAATAGAATCATACCCTTCTCGAGTTTTGGTAGACCGGTTACAAAATCCATATGAATCGCCTCCCATTTCCACACGGGGACTCCAATGTGGTGAAGTAATCCGCCAGGTTTTTGATGTTCATTTTCACTGCGACATATAAGACATCTCCGACAAACTCCGCAACGCCCTTCTTCATCCCGTCCCACCGCAATTTGCCTTGAGGTCCCGATACATTTTTGTTGACCGGATGAATGGAATATCTTGTGTTGTGACCTCATCTAAGATCTTCCTCCTTAGATCCTTTACCTTAGGAACACATAACCTACCCTTATACCGGCGGTTCCGTCATTATCTTCCAATGTAAATCGTGAAGGTTTTCCTGTTGATTCTCTCCGAAATCCAACAAACTCCGTATCCTCAAACCGACTTTCTTTTATTTCGAAGCTAAGACATCATGAGGTATCATGTACCACCACCCTACCTTCACCGATCTCGCTAAGCTAACCTCGAGGTTTTCCAATCTTTGTACCTCCCGAACAATACCCTCTTTGTATTGCCAAACGGGCCAAGTGCCCATTGATCTCCCATCGAGCGTCCACCACCACGTTGGCTTTCCTGGATGGTAAAGAATACTAAGGTCATAATCCTTAAGCAACTCTAACCATCTTCTTTGTCGGAGATTCAAATCCTTCTGCGTGGTTATGTACTGCAAACTCTTATGATCTGTAAATATATCCACATGCACACCATACAAATAATGTCTCCATATTCGTAAGACAAACACCACCGCAGCTAATTCCAAGTCATGAGTTGGGTAATTCTTCTCATGTATCTTCAATTGTCTAGATGCATACGCAATAACCTTTCTAAACTGCATCAAGACACATCCTAACCCAACTCTAGAGGCATCGCAATAGACTGTGAACCCTTCCTGTCCGGATGGTAAGGTTAAGACTGGTGCAGTAGTCAACAATTCCTTTTTCTGAAAACTTGCCTCACATGCTTCTGACCACTGGTACTTAACCGCTTTTTGAGTCAACCGGGTCAAAGGAGCAAAGAAGACTAGAAAACCTTTACGAATCTTCTATAATACCCACCAAACCCAAGAAACTTCTAACCTCATCTGAGCCGGTTTTGGCGCTTCATCGCTTCTATCTTCTGGGGGTCTACCATAATTCCATCCTTTGACACAACATGACCCAAAAAGGCTACCTTTTCCAACCAAAATTTACACTTTGAAAATTTAGCATATAGTTTCTCCTGTTTCAAGACTTGAAGCACTACCCTCAGATGCTCTTCCTGTTCTTCAACACACTTGCTGTAAATTAGGATATCATCTATAAATACAATTACGAACAAATCCAAGAATGGTTTAAAGATTATGTTCATTAGATCCATAAAAGCTGTTGGGGCATTGGTTAACCCGAAAGACATGACCAAGAACTCATAATGGCCATATCAGGTCCTAAAGGCTGTTTTTGATATATCATTCGGATTTATTTTCATCTGATGATATCTCGAACGAAGATCAATCTTGGAAAAATAATTGGCTCTCTGAAGTTGGTCAAAAAGATCATCGATTCTTGGTAATGGATATCGATTCTTGATCGTGACCTTATTGAGTTGTCGATAATCGATGCACATTCGGAGCGATCCATCTTTTTCTTCACAAAAGGATCGCGCTTCTGCGGGAAACACTGGCCTTATAAATCCTTTATCCGTAAGATCCTTCAACTGTTTCTTTTAACTCTCTCAATTTAAATGGGCCATTCGATATGGAAGAATAGAAATAGTCTTGTACCAGACTAACTCTATAGCGAACTCCACTTCTCATCCTAGGAAGGCACAGGAGATCTTCAGAAAAACCTTCAAATTTTTCAAACAATAGGGACATCATGCATCTGGGACTCTTTGGGTATCTACTATATTAGCCGAGATGCTGCATTCCCACTTTGTGACTCCTTAATAATTTTTGAGACCTAAGGTAGGAAATAAGTCGACGTGAGAATATTCTTCGCATCATGGGTAGCAAATCCACTAATGTGGTATAACGTCTGGGGTTTTCCTCATTTATACTCTTACCTCAAGCGGTGGTATGACGTCTTGGGCTTTCCTCATTCATACTCTTACCCTGGAGAAGGTGGTATGACGTCTTGGGGCTTTCCCCTCATTCATACTCTTACCCTGGAGAAGGTGGTATAACGTCTTGGGGCTTGCCCCTCATTTATACTCTTACCCTAGAGAAGGTGGTATAACATCTTGGGGGTTTACCCCTAATTTATACTCTTACCCTCGAGAAGGTGGTATAACATCTTGGGGGTTTACCCCTCATTTATACTCTTACCCTGGAGAAGGTGGTATAACGTCTTGGGGGTTTACCCCTCATTTATACTCTTACCCTAGCTCAACCGGCTATCCTACATAGCATAAGTAAGTCGAGAAATCCCCTAACTTCTTATTGACATTATTAATATATCCTCTCATTTTAGTTCACTTAAGGCACTAACATGTCTTAATAAAAGAATCCGGAAATTTAACCCCAAGTACTACATACTTCTACTCTTTTAAAACGAATGACTTTTTTTTTTTATATAAAACATCCAAGATACTAATAACCATAGCATCAAGTCACTTGTCCTTACTTATCTTACTTAAAGTAAATCTCTCCTTTTAACTTTCCATAAAGCGAATATAACCAACTTCCCATAAAGTCGTTATATTAATCTTATACCTTAGTCAATTACATTTTCCTATTTCCAAGGGACTTAAACTTTTAAAACAAAACAAGTATCATATACTCAAAACACTTCAAGTCCCTTAACTTTGAAAACTTAAGACATCCTTAATAGTTTTAAAGAAGTGGGTTAACCTCCTAACTCGCCCAACTTGGCCATTCTTAAATAAGTAAAGGATATCAAGGTAATGTACGTCTACCGTACTATATAAGTACAACTATTCATGCTCAAGAGATAGAAAAGTTCCACATACCTTTATTGATCTTCTAAACGATAAGTGGAACTCTCTCTGGATGGAGTTGACTATTTTCTATAGTATGACTACAATCGGATAGTTGAAAAAGGTCGAGTCACATAAATGCCTCTTCCGTGAATACTCTCTTTTTGATTTGGCAAAACCTTCTACCCTCATTGTCATGTTGACGATCTGAAGGTACGTCCGATCATAGGCTAATGCCACTACCTTCTCTACCAAGTTCGGGTTTAAACCCTCACAAATCTTTTGACCTTCTCCCTGTCGTAGGAATAATACGACGTTGTATGATGAAGATCGCATGAATTAGGTATTATATTCTTTCACATTGCGGTCTTCTTGTTTCAATTGTTCAAACTCACGCTGAGCGCATCTTTTCGTGTTAGGCATGTACTTTTAATGAATACGCTCAACTCCCCACATCATCGGTGGTGACATCGGGAACGATTTCTTCTAAAGTTTCTCCACCACACCTGTATTGTCCATAGTTTATCGTTGCACATTACCAAATTGACGTACGTGCCTCCACACATCCTCGTAAACAGAGGTTTTCTACCTCATCGAGAAATACTATTGGGTTAGACTTGTAGTCCTTCCTGTATAGATATGTTCCTTATTCTCACAAAATTTGCCCCATAGTCTATCTCGGTACCTCCTACCTTTTCGGTGGTGCGATACATCTGGTTATTTTATCGTTGTACACTCCCTTCCACAATCCCTTGAAGGAGGTAGTACTAGAACCAAGTCTTTGAAAAGACTCAAGATAGGCACGAGAAGAGTATGAAAGAAGGGAAACTTTAGGATGTTATTCCGTTTACTTATTACTAAGGTGGCGCGCACACCGTCGCAATAAGTAACCGTTCAAACACCCAACTCGAAGAAACTTCCTAGAATCTCCTAACCTGGTTTAGCTTTGATACCAACTTGTCACGCCCCAAATTTTCCTAAGTCTTTACTAAGGGCGTGATGGCACCTGGACAATTATTTTCCACCAGGAGCACCATTTAATTCTCTTTATTTAGAAATTTAAACTTATATTCAAATACGGAGCTATTAATAAAAATAACAATAAAGAAATTTGTTTATGACTTTATTGAAAATATAACGCGAGCCCATACTCGTGCAAATATTGTTTCTACATAGACATACTGACAAATATTATTCTAAGTTGGAAGGGAGACCATTCCACACGGCATTTCGAGACACCGAATCGACATTCGAACTCGACGAGTACCAAGCCCAAGAATGGGCTTGGTTTGACAAGAGGTCATGGACGATCGCTAGCCTTGGCGTGAAGCCTTCCTCTATCACGCTTTCAAACATGTTAAATAAAGAGTCACCTACCATCCAAGTGAGTGAGAACCTTACCCTGCAATTCAAAGTAACACCACAATATTCCAAGTGCAATCACATTATAACGTAATAAGCATATTGCAAAAACATATCAGGTTACAACATTTTTAAATATGCAACAACTCCTCATAGGAAATTCTCGGTTTAACTAACACTTCATTTTATCCCGTATTGTACGTTAAGACATTCCCCTGCATTTCCACATGTTTATTACATTCATATATTTGTGAACGCGTATTCACCTTTCATATTTATATATATGTGAACATGTATTCATCTTTCATATTTGTTGCGGCGTGCAACCCGATCCATTATATTTACGTATTTGTGAACACGTATTCACTTTACGTTTTGTTGCGGCGTGCAACCCGATCCATTATATTTACGTATTTGTGAACACGTATTCACTTTTCATATTTTTCAGAAGATCGAATAAATAATATTCTCTTTCCCAACATTCTGTCATTCATACTTGTAACGATTATAACTTTTTAACCATAACTCCAACTAAGGTGTTTCTCAAGCGGAAACTAAGTTAAGACGGGGATCTTTCACTGTACCAAATTTCATTTAAAACTACTTTGGGTAACTAACACAAATTTATCCTCAAAACAGCCACATGAAATTTGTTTCGGCAGAATTTTTATTAAACAACACCCAATCTTATAATAGTCATAACTCCTAATCTGTAAACCCGTTCAAGTCCCATAAATTCTCAAAACGACGAGAACAGAGAGCTACACGTCTCCATGTGAACCATTCTTTCATATTCTGTACCATTTGGTACAGTTTTACACTTTTATTCGCTGCCCTTCCTGGATCTCGATAGATCCGAGGCAGAAACTTTAAACAGCGATAACTCTCAATCCGTAAGTCGGATAGACCCCCGTAAGGTCTCAAAATGTCCACAACAAAGATATCTATAACTTTTATTTAGCAACAATTTTCATATTCCCCACAGATTAGTACAGTTTTACGTTTCAACGTCCTGCCCTTCTGGATTCCGAATCCGAGGCAGCAACTTCAAACTACAATAACTCTCAACTCGTAAGTACGTTTTAATAAATCTTTATATATATCTGTCCGTAACAGAGAGATTTACAACCATGTAAATTTTCATATAATTCTAATAAGTAAAACTCAATAAAAACAGTCCGTAATTATGCCTTTCCGAATTTCGACCAAATCTAAGGCAGGAACTTTGAACTATGATAACTTTCAAACCGTACGTCCATTTTACCTCATTTTTGGTTCTATATGATCATATTAGAGAGGTGTACAATTCTTTCGAATTTCATCAAATTCTAACAATTATAACTCAGTGAGAACAGTTCGTAAAGTTCATGACGCAACTAATTGTCTAAACAATCAAAAGTTCAATATTTCCTTTCAACACTCAATTCTTATTCCAACATGTATTGAACTAAAAATAAAGGATGTTACCAAGAATTTCTGAGTGAGAAAACTCACCTTGTAAGTGTGAAGATTATTGTTGTGTGGTTGCTAAAATTATCCTTACTCTCTAGTATTTTGCTTCTTGCCCCCTTGGTATTTTTTCCTCTTCTTTTCACTTGTTTTTTTCTGATTTTCTAACCTTTATGTTATGTACTTTGTTTGTGTGTAAATACAATGTATAAGTGGAGAGTTTTCTATAACCTATGGGAGGTGAAATGACAAGAGTTGGAGGGGAAATGAAAAGGGGGGAAGGGGAAAGGAAAGGGTACGTGCAACACTTCTGCATGTTTTTTTTCTCTTTTTTTTTTTGTTTTTTTTTTGTTTTTGTTTCTCTTTTGTTTTTGTTTTTTTGTATTTTCTTATTTTCATTTTTATCCATCTATTTATCCAACTTTAACACTAACTTCATCCCATGCAATTTATTCTTTATCTTCTTATATATATGTATTTTTATTAACTCAACCAACAACTATATATTATTATTTTTTTTTTCCGGATTTTACAAAGGGTAAAAATAGGACCTAAAACCATTGATTGTGTTTTCATAGGATATCCACACAAATGGTAAGACATATCGATTTCTGTTCACAAATCAGAAAAAATCCCGACATTCAATTGAATACGGTAATTGAATCAGATAATGCTGACTTCTTGGAAACCATATATCCGTATAAAAAGGAATGGATTCTAGCAAAAAATCTAAACGACCTCGGGAAGAAACAAAGGAAAATGTTCCTGATGAGGAAAATCCAAGACGCAGCAAACGTCAAAGGAAGTCTACTTTCTTTGGACCAGAATTTCTAACATTTTTGTTGGAAAATGAGCCTCGAACTTTCAACGAAGCTATGTCTTCATCGGAAGCTCAGTGTTGGAAAGAGGCAATTAATAGTGAGATAGAATCCATATTGAACAATCATACTTGGGAATTGGTTGATCTTCCTCCAGGGAATAAACCTTTAGGTTCCAAATGGATTTTCAAGCGGAAAATGAAAGCTGATGGTACTATTGATAAATATAAGGCAAGACTAGTTGTTAAATGGTTTAGACAACGAGAAGGTCTTGATTACTTTTACATCTATTCGGGTGTTAGTAGCGTTAGCCGCCGTGTACGGTCTTGAAATCCATCAAATGAATGTGAAAACAACCTTCTTAAATGGAGAGTTAGAGGAAGAAATTTATATGGAACAACCTGAAGGGTTTGTAGTTCCAGGGAAAGAAAAAAAGGTGTGTCGACTTGTTAAGTCTCTTTACGGACTAAAACAAGCACCCAAACAGCGGCACGCAAAATTGACCATACAATGTTGTCAAATGGATTCAAGATAAATGAGTGTGATAAATGTGTCTACATTAAGAACACTCCGAACCACATCGTCATTGTTTGTTTGTACGTGGATGATATGTTGATAATGAGTAACGACATTGCTAACATAAATGCTATTAAGCGCATGCTGGCTAGTAATTTTGATATGAAAGACTTAGGAGTTGCCGATTTAATTCTGGGAATTAAAATCCATAAGACTCCTCAAGGTCTAGCATTGTCTCAATCTCATTAAATTGAAAAGGTACTTGAAAAGTTCAAGTATTTGGACTTTAAAGTTGCAAAGACGCCAATTGATATGAACCTTGCTCTTGCAAAGAATAAAGGTGAAAGTCATTCTCAATTGGATTATGCCAGAGTGTTGAGAAGTTTGATGTATATCATGAACTATACGCGACCTGATATTGCGTGTGCTATAAGTAAACTAAGTCGCTACACTAGTAATCCCGACCAAAATCATTGGCTGGCAATGAAACGAGTTTTGGGATATTTGAAACATACTCAAACTTTGCTTTGCATTATAACAGGTATCCTGCAGTTATTGAAGGATACAATGATGCAAATTGGATCACCGGTTCAACTGAAACTAAATCCACAAGTGGATATGTTTTTACCATATGTGGAGGAGCAGTGTCTTGGAAGTCATCCAAACAGACATGTATCACCCTCTCTACAATGGAATCTGAGTTTATAACTTTAGACAAAGCCGGTGAAGAAACTGAATGGATCCGAAATTTCTAAGAAGATATTCCATTTTGGCCCAAACCGTTGGCTCCTGTATGCATACATTGCGATAGCCAAACAACAATAGGAAGAGCCGGGAGCGTTATGTACAACGGAAAGTCTCGTCACATACGACGAAGACATAAACCGTTATACAACTACTCTCTAGTGGAATTATCACAATTGACTATGTTAAGTCAAGAGATAATGTGTCGGATCCACTAACTAAAGGCCTAACTAGAGAGGTAGTTGAAAGATCATCGAGGGGAATGGGACTATGGCCGATGATAAGTCATCGTGACGGTAACTCTACCTAGAAGACTGGAGATACCAAGATCTAGGTTCAAAGAGATCAAACAAAGTCATTGATGATGGTTCAACATTGTCACAATAATTTTTTGGTCCATTCTCGTGATGAGACAATGTTCAGTACCAGGATAAAACATTACGACTTTTTAATGATTCCTAAGTTTGGCACGGGGTATATCAAATAGTGTATCTACGGGATGACACATTTAGGAATCACCTATGTAAGTGTGCAGTGTAAGCTTCTTCAAGGAGAATTCTGTAAGGCCAATTCTCTACGCACTTATGAACCAGGCAGTGTTCATGGCTGAAACGAACAAAACAATGAGAACCAAATACGGTTAAAGGGTTAATTGTGTGACATGTGGTTGTATAGGTATACACATAAGCTCGACGGTTCAGAGATATCAAATCTACCGATTGACCGAGTAAATCCGACATATGTTCACTACAGAAAGTTCAAAGAGAAATCTACTTATCCAGATGCGATTAATCATTGCTTACGAATCTCACAGTTTTTTGTCATGCATGTTTTTCATCATATAGCCATTCCCTATTCATGTGGGGGATTTTTATAGCTAGTTAATTATTAAAGCTAGCTAAGTTGGTGTGAATGATAAATGGAGGGAAAAATGAAATGAAAGGAAAATGAAGTTCAAAGCAAAGTTCCTTTTCAAAGGAGCTTTGTACCACATCGGTGGTAGAAAGGGAAAGTTATGTGCTTATATTAGAAAACACTTCCTCTAGCTCTTAAAGGGTTGAGAAGAGGGACTCCCCTCGCGCCGTCTTGGTCGCTCGGTTCGGCTTCGGCTTCGGATTTGGATTTGGTCAAATGATTTGATTGATAATTTTTTTGGACCAAATTTATTTAATTTCAAATCTTCATTTACTGAAAATATTTTATTATTTTCGTCGGAAAAATATTAATTGGTAATTAATTTTCGCGGATTAAAAATTAAATTTCCCAAACATTTTTTTCATTTTCCGAAAAGGCAAAGTGGCCTTTCCGAACAGTTGTTAGCGATTTATCCACATGCTTAACGCAAGTGTACGTATCGTTACAAGCCATATAGTCTAGGTAAGACCGGATATCGTCCTCAGAGACTGGTTTTCAAGTACCGGTTATCTATTCTATGGTATCTATTTGGTGATCGATATTTTGATGGTTGTTTGTATCTATGACTACTAAATAATTATAAAAGTTAACTAAATTACTTTACTTAAATCAGATATGGTGGAAATAGGGCTTCCAATCTCCTCAATTATCCGTTCGCTTTAATCTTTAATGCAATGGTAAAAGTTCTTCTTCTATATTGAGATAACAGGTTAACTAAGTCGTTTTATATTCCGGTTATGATATATAAATACTCAACCCCGATGCAGAACCCTTCTATCTTTCGATGATAAGATTTACCACAAAGGAGGATTAATAGCAATAACCTATTAAACTATACAAGTATCGGAGTACTTTCGTCCACGATTTTAACCTATGTTTATTCAACTATAGCATATTCACAATCTCCCCTTTCGGATCTCGATTAGAAATCATATATGTGATGATAATTAGTGATCAATTAATTACCAAGCAATCAAAGCAGTGATTGAATAAATCTCAACTATATAAAGAAGAAACCAAAATCATGCATTAAATCATAAAACGAGGTTCAAGTGATTCGAATGGAAAGCCCTAATTAAAGTAATTAGCTCCTAGCCATAGTCACGCTAAGAACTAATACAATCTCCAACATGAACTGAAATAAAAGCAAAGAAAAGAGAAATAAAATAATACTGAAAAGCCTCCAAAGTTGTCTTGTCTCCTTGAATGGTGTTGTGAAATATTTACAAGATGGAGAATTAGGGTATGAGGATGTATATTTATAATGCGCAGGGTTTTAGGGATTCTATAGGTTTTGTAGGTAGGAAAATTTATCCCTTTTGGACTCTGAAAACGTGTCAAATTCCCGCCTAACTAAAAATCCCGCGCGCCGTGACTGCAGATGGCGCCACGGCTACAAATTATCGCAAAGAAAATCATAACTCGCAGGAAATTGGGCGCCGCGGTGTTAATTGGACAATTTTTTGATTCTTCGTCTGATCTCTTTTATACTTCCCGAGACTTCTTAGACTTCATTTATTGGCCCTTTTAGTGTACAATTTCATCTCAATTATGCTCATTTCCTTTCATTTTCACCATTTCTCTATTTTTGACCGTTGTGACACAAAAGAAAGAAAAAACACACCTAATACTATACTAAACATAAACGAAATGAATAAAATACTAACTAAAAATGACTCAAAAAGTGTATATAAAATACACCTAACAACAGTCACCAACCTTTCGGAACAATCACCAACCTTTCCGAACAGGCACATTCGAGGCTATATAAACTGAGACAATGTCACATTTTTAATACACTGGAAATAATTTCCTTCATTGAAATTCTGCATTCTCTTTCACAAATAAAACTATCGAGTCTTACTGTGGTTCGTTGCCAATTTTGAGTTCGTCGAAGTCGTCGGCGTTTGAAGTACCGCTACTCCTGCGACAGGTATATCCGTTTTATCCTGGGAGGAAGTAATCCATAACCTCGGGTACAGTGAGGGGATTAAATTCCTTAAGGACACACAGTGAATTATGTGGTCTCGTATATTTTTCTTACTTTCTGCATTATTTCTTTTTCCAGTTTCTGGTTTTTTCGTTTTCTGATTTTGAACACAGGCATACTAACAAATATCTCATTCTCTTTACATTGTCTTCTAAATATTCAATTTAATTTATTTATTTGGGAATTGACAACTAGCTTGAGGATCATCAGTTGAGCAATTTCAATTTTCAACATCTCGCGATTACACGTCGACGTTTGGTACATTCGTTCCTTTATTAAATTATTATTGTTTCTTTATTTTAATTAGCGCACATAATTTCATTATCTTTAAGTTTTAACTATTTATTAGCATAAATTAAAATGAAAGGTGTCCGAGGTATGTTGGGTAAGGTTATTTCTGGTTCTACTAGTACGGGTAACAAGAGCAAGAGTCCTTCTTCTAGTCATCCTATTCCTCCTAGTCCTAGACATGATGATTTTATTGATACTCAAAATTTTCCTGAAGTACCATTAGATTTAGATTTAGACGATGAGCTATTTTCTGGAAAACAACAAGAGTTTAATTTAGAACATCTAGATGACAAACCAACTAATCTAGATGACACACCAACTAATGCACTACGAACTGAAACACCTCTTATTCCCCCTAGTATGAGACGAGGTCCACCAGAACGAAAATTAACATCACTTGTATGAGCTTTTTTTGATAGAGACGTACAAAATGAAGCTGCTAGATGTACAATTTGTAAAATGTTTATAAATTCAAAATGGGAAGAGGTCATGGCGGGACGGAAGGTTTAACTACGCATTTAAATACCAAACACAAAGCTAGGTGATATGAATATAAGGCTCAAGTGAAAGGTGAGTCAGCAATGACCTCTCAGTCGGGACAAGCTTCACATACTGTCCCGCACCGGAACAGGGTCAAATTGACCCTATGACGGGGGGCAGTTGTAGGCCCTAAATACGATAAATGAAAAATAGGGAAGAATTATTAAAATTAGTTGCAGTGGAGGGTTTGCCTTTTTTCATTTCCTGATTCTTCTGATTTTATTCATTATATAAGATCAATGTACAATCCTGCTTATAACGGTTTTCCTAGATCAACTGTTAGGAGAAATGTTTTTAAATTTGCACACAAATATCAACAATATTTACGTTATTATTTATATCATTACCCTGGAAAAGTATCTATCACATCTGATATAGACCGTAGTACTAACGGTCATGATTATTTAACTGTAACATGTCATTGGATAGACCATAAATGGTCCAATGCAAAAACATATTTTAGCATATAGATATATTGATGAAAGACACACTGGTATTTTTATTCAAGAGAATATTTTTCTGTTTGCGTTTATTATGGCATAAGTGATAAAGTCATGACTATTACATTAGATAACACCTCTTCTAGTATTTCTGTTGTTAGATTATTAAAAACTGTCTTAACTCCATCTTTTCCAGATCATTTTCATATAAAATGTGCATGTCATATTTATAACTTAGTTGTAAAGGATGGTATAAAACTTTTTGAAGACATTCTTACAAAAATTCAATTTGCTATAAACTATATTTTTAAAAATAATAGAATACAACGACTAAAAGAATATAAAAAAACTTGTCACGATTGTGGTCTAGCTTACAGAAAAGTTTCCGATGAAGTATGCACTAGATGAAATTTTTTATACAACCAACTATGTGTTGCTTATGAGTATAGACAATCTATAACCCAATTTTTTAACGCCCGTAATCGAAATCCCAGTGATGTGCTTATAGATTCCGATTGGGATACAATTTTAGACCTTAATATATTTTAGAGATTTTATCTAGCTATTAAAGAATTTTCTGGGATTTATTATCCTACTATTTCATCAATATTATTTTATATAACTCTAATATTTATATTACTTAGTGAATATATGACAAAATCAGCTTATAAGAAACCTATTAAAAAATGAATAAAAAAATGAAAAAATATTTTATTCCATTCCCCCAATATTTTTCATTAGTGCTGTATTAAATCAGTCTATTAAAATAGACAGTTGTAAAAATCTTGTTGAAACTATTTATGATGGCATACATACACTTCAACTTCCAACTCCTAAAAATCCAAGTGACCCACACCTGTTGAAATAAGTAGAGAAGAAGTGTTGTCTAGCATTCAAGATGAATGTAAAAAAATATATACGCATTACCAACAAGAAAGTGCTAGCAACCAACCGGCTTCCATGTCATTTTTTTCTTCTTTAACACAACCCCAAAAATGACATGATGTTTCTGCGGCTAGTATTCAAAGCCTCAGACAGAGAATGTATAGTGGTACCGTTTCTAACCAAGTTAGCGAGTTAGATGTTTTTGTTTTGCAAAGTGTTGTACCGTACGAAACAATTGAAAATGAAGAGGGACGTGAAGACTTGCTAAAATACTGGATGTAGAATGAAAAGAATTTTCCAACACTAGCAAAGATGACCCGAGATGTGTTGAACATTCAAGCGTCATCAACAGCGTCCGAAAGCGCATTTTTTGCGGGAAGATTTTAAATAGGGGAACACAGACATTCATTGGCAGAAGACTCATTGGAGATTGCAGTTCTATTCAAAGACTGAATTCGTGCAGAGCGTAGGAGGTGCGGCCAACCGGAGATCGTCGACGAAGAAGACTACAACTACAACGAAATCTTATCCGACGGATGTGCAAGCGACGTCGTCCAATTTGACCAAGATATACCAATTTCAACCGAAGAACCACAAGACATTATAAAGAAACTAGAAAATGTGTTTATTAAAATGTAATTCTTTTAATTGTAATTTTACTATGCTATTTATTTGCAACTTTCAATATCACGAAGTTGAATTTTTAAATTGTATTACAAAAAAAATCATATTTCTAGTCGAATAATATAAGAGGCACAAAAATAGTCTTGGGATGTTTTTATTAAACGATCTTGTTGTGTATGTATATTGTGTGTTATTTATTTATTTAATTTAAAGACAAATAAGAAAATGATCCCACCCGATCCCAACCCCGACCCCGCCAGCCCTGTCAGACCCCGACCCCGACCTACCCCCAACCCCGTCAGATCCCGACCCCGCCCGGACCCTCCCCTTTGGACAGCCCTACATTAGACCAATTCACCGGTGACCAAATTAAATATTGTATTATTATGCATGTTGCACTGATTCCCTACCACTAAAGCACTTGTTATTATATGCTTTGATAAGTTTCCCTTTTCTTATTTTTTATACTTTTATTAATTTGTACGACTTTCACTTCCAAGGACATGATTGGCCATTTTATTAATGTAAAATTGGAAAACGGATTGATTCTGCAGCTATTTGTTCTTTATTTATTGAGTCATAATTTAATTAAGAATAACAGATTTGTGGAATATTAAAACGTTATTTAATATAGTACTATGTAGGGAAGAATTGTTTAAGTTGGCAACTAGACCTTCTAACTTTCTCCTTGACAAAATTATTGGGATCGAATCAAAACTATTGATAGAGATTGAGAAATATCTTAATATTGGATCAACTTATCAACACACAAAAGATGTTTATTACAATTACTCTATTCTTGAAGAAGTGATTCTAGAGAAGATATTTTGGATAAAATTAATTGCTTGATTGATAATTGCTACATCAGTAGCTTATATTTATAACAGATGCTAATCACTAACTAACCATCTAACAAGCTAACTAACTCAACATAATTAAGTACAAGTTAATCATACAGATTTAATTTAATTACACATAGGTCCTAGTCATGTTATATCTCTAATACTCCTCAAGTTGGAGGGTGCAAATACATCCACAACTCCAAGCTTGGAAAGCAAATGATCATGTTGTGCTTTAAACGGTCCTTTTGTCAAGATATCAACCTCCTGCTCCTTTGATGCCAAATATTGAGTGATCACCGATCCTTGTTGCACTTTCAATCTTATAAAATGATAATTCAATTTTATATGTTTTGTTCTTTCATGAAAAACTGAGTTGGCAGCTATCTGGATAGCTGATTTGCTATAACAATGAGCTACCACTGGTTTGTTTATCTTAGCTCCCAGTTCATCTAGTAATCCAAGTATTCACACAGTCTCAACAACTGAATTAGCCATGCTCCTGTACTCAGCTTCAACCGAGCTTATGAGATGGTGTGTTGTTTCTTTGACTTCCAAAATATAGGAGAGTCACCAAATTTTATTAGAATCCAGACACAAATCTTCTAGAATTAGGACAAGATGCCCGGTCAGCATCATAATACACTGTCAATTGTTTTGACTCTCTGCTAGATAATAGTACTCCCAATTCTGCTTTCCCTTTCACATATCTCATCACCTTTAATGCAACATCCAAATGAGATTTCTTGGGTTGATGCAAGAATTGGCTCAGAGTCGGCACAACATATGAAATATCTGATCTAGTGACAAGCAAATACAATAATTTTCGAACCAATCTTTTGTATTGACTCGCATCTTGTAATAGGTCATCTTCAATTTTTTTCTATTGCAGTATCACTGTCATCATACTCTTTGGTTGTTAGTTTTATATTAGGATCCAAAGATTTGAAGTTGGTTTTGTTGCACTCAACCCAACCTTTGAGATTATTTCCAAAGTATACTTCCTCTAATGCATGTCAATGTCCCTGTGTGATCTTGCAAACTCAATACCTAAGAAGTACTTGAGTTCACCTAGATCTTTATCTTGAAAGTGTCTGGTAAGGTCTGCTTAGTGGTTTGAAGCAGCTACAAATCATTATATATAATCATAAGATCATCCACATAGAAGCAGTATTACTAGCTTGGACTCAATTTTCTTGATGAAGAGTGAGTAATCTAGATGATTCTGGGTGAATCTTAACTTGATCAATACTTCTGTTAGTTTCAAATTTCTTTGCTTGGGAGCCTGTTATAACTCTTACAAAGATTTTCTAAGTCCCCTGTTTAGAAAATTCTTGTGGTATTTGAAATTCCTGAAGTAGTGTCATGTACACCTCATCATGCATGTTATCTTATAAGAAGACATTATACACATCCATTTGGTGTACATGTCAATTTACCGCTGCTGCTAAAGTCAATACAAACCTGACTGTTATAATTTTCACCATTGATGAAAAGGTTTCATGTTAGTCAAGTCCTTCCCTCTGATTGAATTCATTAGCCACTAGTCTGGCTTTATATCTCTCCACCTCCCCAAATGCTTGATACTTTATCATGAATATCCACTTACAACCTATAGCAGACTTACCAACAGGTAAATAAACCACTGTCTAAGTGTTGTTGAATTCCAAGGCTGATATTTCGGACTGCATGGCATGTACCCATTGAGATCTTGACAAGCCTCCTCAAAAGTAGTAGGTTGTTTGTGGATTGAGATAACAGTCACAAAAGCTTGATATGAAGGTGATAGATGTTCATAGAAAACGTAGTTGCCAATAGCATAGGGCACATGATGTGTTGTAGTAATGAAATCTTTTAGCCATACTAGGGCTTTGTGTCACGACCCAAATTTGACACTTAGGCCGCGACAGGGCACCTGACAAGCTTCTATCCATAAGGTGAATCCTCTAAGCTAAACATGTAAATAATAAAGATAAAGAAGAATAATACTCAAGGTCTCATAATATAAATTGAGTGCAGAAGCGAAATCAAATATTGTGTCTGTCCATAAATCCCATAAAATGTCTAATTCATGGAATTACTAGTCTGAATACAAAAGTACGAGACGCAACTCGGAATATTACTAAGTCAACTAAAGAAGAAAAGGTCGCCATGATCTAATGGTGGCTCACCTCAAGTGAACTGGATTGAAGAAAGCTGGAATAATCAAGCGTCGGCTATCTGGTCTCCGTTTACCCCACCTGCACACATACAACATCAATAAGTGTGAATCCAAAAGACCCAGCAAAATCATCGACACACTCTCAGCTTACTCCTGGGACAAGTCTTAGAAAATCTCTAATAATGCATAAAGCAATTAAACAATACAAGTATATTAAATATATACAAACACTGAAGCTGAAGCTAGAATCATGAAGCAAAAACAAGCGATACATGAAATACATTAAATCTGAATCTATGCTCACGGGGCACGGTACATATATGTCCATGTCTTACTGCATCTCCCGGAGTGACATTATTTACTCACATCTTACCCGGGTCACTTATAACTCTGACATCTACCTCCGATCGAACCCAATGGGCATGCTGGAGTATGTCTCTCTCTGAAGATATGATAAAGCGGAATAAAAGTCCAATCAACACCAAGTCAAATCTATACATCTATAACAAGTATCTATTTAAGTGAAATTACGCTAAAGGACTCATACACCCATTACTTTAGACACTTGAAAATTACACAATCTAGTTCATGTTTGTCCACTCACACGAACTAAATGGTTTAAATGCATACATATCATACAAATCATATGCTTTTTATAAAAAAACAAGTAAATTAAGAGTTTAATCTCACTTGCCTTATAACCGGAACGCAACCTCTCTTGAAATGTGAAATTATCTTCAAACAATCTCCAATAGCCTCAATCTATTCAATAACATAAATAAATTATCCAAATTAGTCTAGAAAAACTAATGCTATAATTTTAGGTTTAGAACTAAATCTCAACATTCTATACCATAGATTCCATAATCCTTTTAAAAGTGGAAATTGCAACTCAATGCCCTTAATTCTTGTCCCAAATAATAACATCATAGCGTGTAACTAAAGATATAAAGGACACTAAAATAAAATAAAAAAATAAAAAAAAGAAGAGACAGTGACGAATTGAAAGCAGTGGTGAAATTTCACCATTTGAACATCTATCTTATTTTATACCAAACCTTCCCACTAACCAACTTTAAATATGTTTTAGTACCAAAATACTAATAATCATAGTGTGTAACTAATAAAGAAAGAAAACTAAAACAAATATTAAAAGAAAATGACGATATACTGATATACTAACGATAATATTGTAACAATATGTATTACCTGGATGCCTTTTTTCTTTTTCTTTTTTTTGTTCCTCCAAGGAAAATTCTTCCCTGTGATAGCTTTTTATAAGGGTGGCCAACGGGGGGTGGGGCGGGGTCGGAGCGGGGCTGGGGGTAGGGCGGGGTCAAGGTTTGACGGGGTCTGCCGCCGTCCCGTCCCGATCCCGAGGTGTCAGGGGTCGGGATGGATAATTTTTTTTTGCCCTTAAATTAAAAAAATAACACACACAACAAGATAGTGTAATAAAAACATTTCAAGACTGTTTTTGTGCCTCTTATATTATTTAATAGAAGTATGATTTTTTTTTTGGTAATACAATTTCAAAATTGCAAGTTCGTGATATTGAAAGTTGCAAATAAATAACATAGTAAAATTACAATTAAAAGAATGTTGGTAATTTGTGTGTGTGAACATGGATGGAAGAACTTAAAGGTTAGAAAAGAAACAGTGGTAGCAACGTTTGCTGAGTCGAGTGATGACACTCTCTCTTTAAGGCAAAATTACCCCCGTATATAATGACTTACGGAAAGTGGGTAATAGTCTCCCAAGATAAAACAACAACAACTTTCACAAGTACAAATCAAATACTTGTGAATCTCTAGAAGAATTAAGAACTCAAGATTGCTAGAAGAAAAATGAGAGACTCAGTGTTTTCAGATTTTTGATCTTAAGTTGATATTTAAATCTGAAATTTGAGACTCTATTTATAGGTGCAAAGATGGTCATTCACATGCCATGTGAATGCACTAAATGAGGTTGCATAGAACTCTTCAAAAGTCACCTTGATCATGTCAAGAGTTGACTGATCCATGGCCTTTCAAAAGAGTTCATGAATCAGAAGATTCGAGCCACTGGACGACAAGCGCCGCGGCCCGCCGGAGGCTGCGGCATACCGAGCGCCGTGGTCGATTGCCGTCAGGTTTCGGTGTCGCACTGCTCCAAAGGCCGCGACTCTTCCCCAATTTTTCGTATTTTGCACATTTCTTCTTTTATCATACCGTCGTGGGAGACTCATCAATTTGTCTAATTAATCGTCCATCCTTACATAACTTAAGAACACTTAACATGTGTACCAACATCTCTTCCACTACATGAAATTTAGCGACGTTGTACGACGTATGCATGTGTGTGAAAATAACATTTCCGACATGCGGGGTCCCATGTGTTAGTCATTAAGGACGGGATAAACTCAATCCCACTAGGTAAATTTTCAACAAAGAATTACATGTTAAGAAACACGTTTTCTAATTTCTTTATAATTTCTTGTGGTTCGTCGGTTGAAATTGGTATTTGTTGGTCAAATTGGTCGACGTCGCTTCCACCTCCGTCGGATAAGATTTCGTTGTAGTTGTACTCTTCTTCTTCATTGATCTCCTATTGGCTGCACCTCCTACGCTCTGCACGAATTCAGTCTTTGAATAGAACTGCAATCTCCAATGAGTCTCCTGCCAATGAATGTCTGTGCTCTCCTATTTGATATCTGCCGGCCGAAAAAGTGCTTTCAGACGTTGTTGATGACGCTTGAATGTTCAACACATCTCGGGCCATCTTAGATAGTGTTGAAAATGTCTTCTCATTCTCCCTCCAGTATTTTAGCAAGTCTTCACGTCCCTCTTCATTTTCAATTGCTTCGTACGGTACAACACCCTGCAAAACAAAAATATCAAATTCGCTAATTTGGTTAGAAATGTTACCACTAAACATTCTATGTCCGAGACTTTCAATAATAGTCGCAACATGTCATTTTTGAGGTTGTGTTGAAGAAGAAGAACAAGAAGAAGATGGCATGGAAGCCGGTTGGTTGCTAGCACTTTCTTGTTGGTAATGCGTATATTTTTTTACATTCATCTCGTATGTTATACAACACTTCTTCTCTAGTTTTTTCAATAAGTGGTGGGTCATTTAGATTTTTGGGAGATGGAGGTGAAAGTTTATCTATGCAATCATAAATAGTTTCAATAAGTGCTTTACAACCATCTATTTTAATAGACGGATTTAATACAACACTAATAATATAAATTGGGGGAATAAGAATAAAATATTTTTTCATTTTAGAAACATTTTTTAATATGTGCCTTATAAACTGGTTTTTTCATATATTCATTAAGTAATATAATTATTAGAGTTATATAATATTACATTGATGAAATAGTAGGATAATAAATACCGAAAAATTCTTTAGAAGCTAGATAAAAAAATTCTAAAAATGTATTAAGTTCTAAAATTGTATCCCAATCGTAATCAATAATCATATCAGTAGGAGTTCGATTACGGGCGTTAAAAAATTGGATTACAGGTCTTCTATACTCATAAGCAACACGTAGTTGGTTTAATAAAGAATTACATGTAGTGCATACTTTTCTGTAAGGTAGTTGTCAATCGTGACAAGTTTTTTTATACTCTTTTATTCTTTGTATTCTATTACTTTTAAAAATAAAATTTATAGCAAATTATATTTTTTCAAGAATGTCTTCAAAAAGTGATAGACCATCCTTTACAACTAAGTTATAAATATGACATGCACATTTTATATGAAAATGATCTGAAAAAGATGGATTTAAAGCATTTTTTAATAATCTATAGGCATCAAAACATGCTAAAGAAATGATTTAAAATATGGTATTAAAATACCAGTTTAAAAATATAATAGCGGAATCATCTGAGTAAAATATGATGTCTAAAAATACTATTGACATGACATGATACTGGATTAGTCTATAAAACCTCTTAAACATGAGTCTACAAAACTGTTTACTAGGACAAGACCCTGACATTCATCTGCTAAAAATTATAATCATAAAATAACTAGACTGACACCCTGAATGAGATGAGGCCCACCAAGATAGTTGATACTGAAGAAGTCCTACTGAGCAGATCCGTCTCCTTAAAACTCAACACTGCACTGTGAAATGCAGGCCCATGCAAATGGACGTTAGTACATTTGAATTATACTATATGTAAACCAACTGAAAGAATAAGTATGCACAGAAATAATAGGAACATAAACTGAAAATGAAATGAAAACATGAACATGAGTATAATAACATGAGTAAAAATTTGAAACTTGTATATTTTTGTATATGCGGGAGAGCATTAGCAAAACTGA
This sequence comes from Przewalskia tangutica, assembly GCA_029844215.1. NCBI lineage: Eukaryota > Viridiplantae > Streptophyta > Magnoliopsida > Solanales > Solanaceae > Przewalskia > Przewalskia tangutica. The sequence goes on along the minus strand of CM056736.1, from coordinate 86,871,784 downwards.
GATCATTGTGCGTGAATGTGGAGTCTGATCTCCGCCCGATCAGCTAAGTCATCTTGTACTTTTTTGGAGTACGAGACATGAACATGAACATAATGGATTCAATAAATAATCTAAAGGTATCGTCCTCTGGCAGAGAAACCCTTATCCTACGTTGGTATACAGAGTTTCAGGTTATCTGAGTCTTCTCGATAATCTGTGCAACTCCCAAAACATGTACTTGAAAATAGTTGGCTTGAAAGCCCATGAAATACATGAAATAACTTGAAATCATAACTTGTAAATTTATAATTTTGCATTTGAAGAAATACATAATATAACATGTCTAAATCATGAGAAACATATATGACTTCATGAAATATAATTATACATGTATAAAAGGATTATCATGAACTTGAATAAAATCCTAGGTTATGGAAATTCATGGTTTCATAGATAAATATAGTATGAGGAAGAACAATGACGTTCACATACGTAGATAGAAGCTCTACATACCTTAATCGCTCTAAAACTTGTCTTAAAAAACTGGACTTGGAAGAAGGAACCCAAAGCTTGAACTTTAATTCCTTGAGTTGAGTTTTCTTAAAAACCTAGGTTAGAAATAGTAAATTTCGATTAGGAATTGATAGTAATCTATTAGAATAGCATGAAAATACATAGAAAAGACTTTCTTTGGTATATGAGATAGTTGGGAAGAGAGAACCTTCAGTTCTGCAGATGAAATTTGACGGCAGATTATACGGACCGTAAAATGTTTTACGACCCATCAAACGAACCGTCAATTTCACTTTTGAAATTGACGACCATACTGTAAATTTTAAGGACCGTCAAATTATTGACGGATTGTCAATTTGCACCGTCCCAGAATTCCAGTTTTACAACTCTCTGAAATTTTTCAGAAATAACAACACAGTCCAATTCGACGGATCGTATAATTAGGATATTACATTCATCCTTGTTGAGTATCTTCAGAATTTGAGAGTATTAATTTTGAATATGATTCAATCCATGTTGACTCTGTGTGTTGTCACAAGTGTTGTTTCTTTCAAAGTGGTTTAGATTTTCCAGTTGCTTGGTCCTGCATTCCTTTCAAATGTACTAGGACCAACATACTTCTCACCACTGCTAATACCTGCATTCTTATCATACTTTCTTCCACCTACATTGTTAGATTCAAAAGTAGGATGTTGCGCATAATTGTTCTGATCCTGATAGTATCCAGTGTGAGGTTCATCAGTGATGGCATTGTGAGCACTTTGATAGGGATATGTTATATCTCGTACTTTCATACGTTAAAGTTGTGTTGTAAGTCTGACGATGTAAGCTTGAGAGTAAAATTATATTTGAGGTTATAAGATGTTAAACGTGTTCCTTCTAAGGATAAAAAGGTTTATGATTGTTGACAGTCAATTTTGACCCGTTTTTTGTATATTTTCGTGCAATTTTAAGTATTTTAGCACACCACATTTTAATCGTTATTTTGCATATTTTTACATAATATTCTATGTTTATTTCTTCACAAAAATGGCATTGCATCTTTTATTTTAAATTAAGCATTATGTCTTCGTTAATATTATGTTTTTATTATTATTACACCGTCATTTTATTTTATTAATATTTGCATCTCTTTAAATAATTAATTGACACCGCATTTTTACTTTTAATTAGACATTAAACATTTCTTAAATATTGCATTTTTAGTATTATTGCGTCGGCATTTGCATTTTAATAATTTTGCATCTTTTAAATAATTTTTTCTTTAAATAATTGACCAGTCTTGCATTTTTGTTAAACCAGTCCAGTTCAAGACATAATTGAATCAGTCCAAGCCAACACTATTTTTTAATATCACCCAAACACACTCTTTTATTTCCCCCCCTAAAATCAAAACCCACTTTTCATTCCCAAAAATAATACCCCACTTTTCATTTCCCAAATACCAAACCCTAATCTACCCCCTATAAAACAAAAAATCAGCCCCCCCACGTTGAGCACAAAAATAAAAGGCATCCGCCCATTTCTCCATTTCAACAAAAAAGAAAAAAATATATCCTGTCCCCTCTCTTGCCGCCGCACTTCGCCGCCCTCCGCCGGAGTTCTAAAAACTCCGGCGAACCCCCCTTTAAACCAGCCACACAAAACCCACTGCTCCCTCTCTCACCTGTTCCCGTCGACCACCCTCTCCTCTCCCCTCTCACCTTCTCGTCGCTGCCGCCCCGCCGCCGCCGCCTCACCGTGAACCTCATTGCACCGCCGCCGCCGCTTCCGTATTGTTGACATCGCTGTTTGTTCCTCGTTCGTTGCTATTATATTATTGTTTAATTGGACTGATTTGGAAATTTTGTATCTCACGAGTTTAAAACTCCGACACTATTGGTTTAATTTTTGGTTTCTGTTGTTGGTTGTCGGACTGATTTCCAGCTTTTAGTATTTGGCCGGAGTTTGCAAAACTCCGACGATGTTCGTCGGTTTGCTTTTGTGTTGTTGGGACTGATTTTTATTTATTTTAGTAATTTGGCCGGAGTTAAAAACTCCGGTGAACCGGTTCGGTGGTATTGTGGAGTTTGTCGGCTTATGTTTGTTTGTTGGGCTGATTCGACCTCATTATTGGGATAATGGCCGGAGTTTGAACTCCGGCGGACACTGGTGTTCTGCCGCTGTTTGCCGTTTTCTGTTCGATATTGTTGTTGGCTGCATTTTCCTGTTTGATATTGCTACTTCATCGTGGCCGCGCCGCATTCTTACATTTGGTATTGTTGCTTATTAGGTCACTGGCTGCGTATTCATTTTGGGCTATGTTGCATCGCTTTTATTTGTGTTGCTCTTGTTTTGGGTATTCCACAGTGATTTGGACGATTTTGCCCTTTTATTACTTTATTAAACTTATTTTTGAATATGATACTACACTTGATATTTTACTGATTTTGAACTTGATACTACATTGGCCGATGAAAAAGTTATCCGTCGATTTTTGAGGCCTCCACAGTTGCAAAGACGGAAAATAAAATAAATGAAGCTTTCTGGGCAATGATGATTTCTTCCACTTACACCGGATAACCAACATGCGCCGCAGTATAATTCTCGCACCGCACTTGTTTAGGTCATTCCCACTTTACATTTTTTATATCTGAGCCCTCCGTGTTTAAAACTATTACTGTTTTGGCGCGGATATGAAAGTTTTATTTATTTTATTGCTTTTAATAATATTGGCCGATGAAGGAATCTCCGTCTGATTTCCAAGGCCTCCTCTGTGCAAAAGACGGATTTATTTATTTTTTGCCTTTACTTATTAATTCTTGTCATTGCTTTAAAATTATTTATTCTACTACTAACACTTTTACTAAGTGTTTATGCAGGTATCCGGAGATCATCTTGTGCAACTAGCCTAAAAAGGGCTAAAAGATGTCCCGGAGTTTTATTTTTATGTCGCATTTAATTTTAGTTTTATTATTATGTAGTGCACTTTATTTTAATTATTAATGCTTAGAATAGGTAGAATAAAAAGAGCAATAAATAATTAACCTAGGTTTGAACGAACAACCGCAAGTTAGCGGATCTTGAAGGATGCCTAACCCCTTCCCTTTAGGATAATAAAGAACCCTGATCCAGAATCTCACTAATTTCGCAGACCATTAAATGGAAGTCAATTGCAGTATTTTTATTGCAATAAACTAAGTGTCCTAATTCACTATAATAATTAGGTGGCGACTCCTTAAAAACAGCACATAATTGCTCCATCCAGGGGAACCGCGCCAAAGAGCAACGTTGCGGACACCGTTCAGACCCCCGAGGTCGAAAACGGGCGCGACAATGATTAGTATTGGTGAGTATTAGAAGGTTTAGAGGTTAATCGAATAGAAGAAAACACTTTTTAACAATGTTCGTCAAAGGAAAGTGGATTGTAATAGCTCGTACATTCAGGGTAAGACTAGGAGTGTTTAATATGATAAGGTGGTTGTGATTTAAGGTGTTTGAAGTGTTTAATATCCATATGTTAAGTTTTAAAGTCAAGCGAGTTGTAAAATAAAAGTCAGCAAAAGTTATCGCAAGTTACATTCATAAATGTGCTGAAAGTTGGGTCATATGTCACAACGATTTTCTCACAATATACTTGGAATTACGGGGTGATCCACCCACAAAATTGAAGTTATACAAGTCTAGTTTCTAACAAATTAAATAGTTCATTGATATGACATCGAAGTAGAGAGATATTTGCATTTTTGTGAGACTGTGAGGCAGCCCCCTTTGGGACCCATATAGGTTGTGAAAGCTTATCCAATTATATATAAACGGTGGAGACCCCATTTAACCTCATTTTTTGACCAAATTTTGTCCTCACCCTCTCCAACCACTCCCAAGTCAGTTTCTTAACATTCAAGTAAAGTTCTTCAAGGTAGGTGGTTCTTTCATGGAAGTTCTTGTGATATTAGTTTAAGCTTATCCTTCCTCTTGTGTTGTGAATTTGAGATTCTTTGAAGTTAAAGTAAGGTTAAAGAGAGCTTGTTGTTTTCATTCCAAGTAATATTTTCATTCTTCTTCATGTTTTAAGCTTAATAGAACTTTAGATGGGTTGGATAGCGATGCAAGTGCAAGTAGAGGTTGTTATGTTGAAGTTGAGCTAAGGATATTATTGATGCCCGATTTATGCACACACTTAAACGCAAGTGCACGTATCGAGTCAAGTAATATAGTCTTGGAAGACCGAGTTATCGTCCTCAGGGATTAGTGTTCAAGTACCAAATTCTATTCTTTGTTATCTATTTGGTGACCGATAATTGATTTGTTGTTTATGATTCTAATTATGAAAACTAATTAACTATGTTGTTTTACTCAGTAATGATGGAAATAGGGCTTCCAAATCTCCTCAACTATCCGCTTAACTTACTTATTAATGCAATTGACTATGGTTCTTCTTCTATTGGAGATAGCATGTTTACTAATCCGTTTTATACTCCTGTTAAGGTTATATAAACACTCAACCCCAGTACAACACCTTTCTACCTTTCGGTGATAAGGTTGACTCTAGAGGAGGATTAAGAACAAAAATCTTATTAATGCTACACAAGTAATCGGGGTATTTTCATCCACGATTCAACCTATGTCTATCCAACTACAGCATATTCATAACCTCCCCTTTCGGATTTCGGTTAGAAATCATAAGAATTATGATAATTAATGATCAAGTAATTACCAAGCAATCAAAACATATATTGAATAAATCTCAACAATTAAGAAGAAGAACCACAAACATGCATTAATTCATAAATATAAGGTTCAAGTGAATTGACATGGAAAGCCCTATATTAGAATTAGTTCCTAGCCATAGACATGACAAGAACTAATTCAATATCCAACATAAACTGAAAATAAAGTAAAAGAAAGAACAAGAAATTACTAAAGAAAGACCTCCAATCTTGAACTCCAAGAAGTGTGTGAATTGCCAAGAAAGGGAACCCTTAAAACTGCTCTAGGGTTCTCCTTTTATAGTTTCAAAAACGAGTGTGGTTTTCCTTGAGCCCGGCCCCATTATTGATCGAAATTGATTTTTCCGCGTCGCACGAACTACGCAAGCCTCTGGAAATTAGGCGTCGTGGCGCCTGATCGGTGTATTTTATATACACTTTTTGAGTCATTTTTAGTTAGTATTTTACTCATTTTATTTATGTTTAGTATAGGATTAGGGTCGTTTTCCTTTCTTTTGTGTCACAGAGGTCATAAATGGAGAAATGACGAAAAGGAGATGAAATGAGCATAAATGAGATGGAATTGCACACAAAAAGGGCCAAGAAATGAAGTCTAAGAAGTTCCGGGAATTATAGAGGAGATCCGACGAAGTCCGGACGGAAAAATGACGACGAAACAGAATCCGCCTGCAAAACGTCACCGGAGCGGCGGCGCCTGGCAGCAGCGCCGCGGCGCCCAAAGTGCTGAAAGTCCCGAGAGTTGCTGAATTTCGGCCATGGCTGATCAGGGCGCGCCGACGCTGAATTATTGGGGGCCGAATTTGACATGTTTTCAGAATCCTAAAGGGATAACTTTTCCTACCTAAAGAGATAACTTTTCCTTCCTAAAGGGATAACTTTTCCTACCTAAAGGGATAACTTTTCCTACCTTAAAACTCTTACCTAAAAGGATTCTAATAACTTTTCCTACCTACAAAATCCCTAACCCTTCACCAAAAGGATTCTTTGGCTATAAATACTCTACATCATTAGAAGAATTATTCATTCTCCATTCCACCATTCACCACTCTACATCCATCCTTCCACCAATCCATCTTGTAAATATTCCACAACACAACCCTTGGATGCTAGAAGGCTTGGAGACTCATACTTAGTAATTTTCTTTTCTTTATTTCAGTTTTTGCATGATGAACTTTGAATTAGTTCTTGTCATATTTATGGCTAGGAACTAATTCTCTTATAGGGCTTTCCATGCTAATTCTCTAGAAACTTATGTTATGAATTAATGCATGTTTATGGTTGTTATTCTTCTTTGAGAGATCTATCCAATAATTGCGTTGAATGCTTGGTAATTAATTGACAACTAATTATCACTATATGATTTCTAATCAGACTCCGAAAGGAGGGGATTGTGAATATGCTGTAAGTTGGGTAGACATTCTTGGATTGGGGATGAAAATACCTCAATTATTTATGTAGCGTTAATGAGAGGCTTAACAACCCTAATTTTGCGCATGGTGCGTGACGGTTAACTAGGTTTTTGCTCTTAATCCTCCTATAGAGTTATCCTTATCACCGAAAGGTAGGTAAGGTGCGATACTGGGGTTGAGTATTTATATAACCCTAACGGGAGTATAAAACGATTTCGTAAACCTGCTTTCTCCGAAAGAAGAAGACCATAGTTCGTTGCATTAATAAATAACATAAGCAGATAGTTGAAGAGACATGGAAGCCCTATTCCCATCACAACTGAAATAAACCTATAGTTAAATTAGCTTTTATAATTAATAGTTATAAACCACAAACTCAAATATCAATCACCAAATAGATACCAAAAGATAGATAGTTGGTACTTGAACCCTAATCCTTGTGGACGATATTCGGTCTTACCAGGACTATATTACTTGTCACGATAACGTGCACTTGCGTTAAAGTATGTGCATCTTTTCGCGCATCAAGTTTTTGGCGCCGTTGCCGGGGATTAGGCATAGTTCAATATCAAATTTATCTATTTTTAATTTCTAATTTGGTTTTTATTTTGTTTCTTTAAATTATTTATTTTCTTTTCTTTTGAAAAAAAAAACAAGTGTGCCGTGATTCGTTGTTGGTTTTGATTAATCTCAGGGATCCTTAAGAAATGGATTTCTACTGTCAATATGATCGAGCTCCAACCATAGAGGAAGAGAGGGAGGCATTGCGAGAGGCTATACTCAGTTTCACGAGGTACCAAAATAAGTTCATGGACGAAACGAGAATGGCCATGAAGAAGTTGGAAACGCAAATAGCAGAACTCGCGATCATATTCAACAGCGAAACGCAAGAAGAGAAATCTGCACCTGGGGTAGGCAATGAGGAAACACAATGTCAGGCAATTGACCTGAAGGATGCCGAATCAGGGGAGATAGAGAGTTCGCAGCAGCAGCAGCGCCGCGACGCCGATGGCGGTCCGGCGCCAAGATTCGAGACAGAGCGGGGCGCGCGCCTAACCCAGAAATCGAGGTGATTTTGAACAACGAACAACAAATTGAGGAGCCTGAACCACACCCAACTATTGAGGAATCTGGTGAGATAGTTGGTGTAGAGAAGGAAAAAATTGCAGAGATCCAATTATTTACCTTCTTGGATTCTGTGGAAATTCTTTTTCTTGCACCTATTACAGAAGAAACACCACTAGCTATCACGGCTGATTCCCAATTAGGAAGCCCATACCATCAAGGGTACCCCCTAGAGTTGAGAGATGTAGAGAAGTTCACGGATTCCTACATTATAGAAAGCATAAAAGACAAGCCTACTTGGGGGATAATTGTATATGTAAGGCTCTTGTTTGAACAAATGGTCGTAGGGAAATTGAGACCTACAACAATAACTCTACGGATTGCAAGCAGTTCGCAGAAGGATCCAATGGGCACTCGAAAAGGTTAATTGCGTCCGCTAAAAGACGTTAAAGACAACGCCATTGGGAGGCAAACCAATGTTTTTAATTATGTTATTTTAATTTCTGTGTTTATTTTATTTTATTATGTCTTCAACAGTCTCACAGTCTTGGGTTCTTGTTTTGTGTTGTTGGATAAAGGTGGGTGAAAGTCAAACCGAGGAAAAAGGAGCAAAAACGCTGAAAAGAAAAAGCGATCGTCGGCGCCTCCCGAATCGGGCGCGCGCGGAACTCAGAGGCACAAGACTAGCAGTGCCGGGCGCTGAATCTCGGGCGCGGCGCCTGAACTTCAGAGGGCCATATTCCGTGCAAATTCAAGAATTTTTCCTCCTAGACCTCCGTTATGACCGCTGTGTTGTGTCAGTAAGTTGTCACTAATTTTTTTTTTGAGTCTTGCACACATTGGGGACAATGTGTGATTTAAGTTTGGGGGGATGTTTTATTGTTTTTTAGTCTTGTTGAATTGTTTTGTGTATTTTTGAGTCATTTTTTAGTCATAATTTTTTTTTTAAGATCATGCATGCTGTAGTTACTTGAATTTCCTAGTGAAGTAATGTGGAATAATGTAATGGAATTAGAAGCAACCATCTAAACACTTAGGTTAGATATGCCAAAAACTCATGAAATCTGTCTATTGGGAGTATCTTGCTTGATTTGTGCATTGTTAAAAGATTAAAACCTATGTGTTATGATTGCTTGCTATTTGAGGCGAAATAGTTAGGATATGCATGTTAGGGAGATGACTCAGGCATTTCTTTGTTAGTCAATTCTTACCACTTTTTTCTATCCCTGACTTTAAAAATATCCCTAGTCAGCCCCTTTGAGCCTAAAAATAATACATTTCTTTGACACCCTATAATTCCATACTTGTGCCATAAGTGAAAAATTGAGATGTTTGGAATATAAAGTGTTGAAAAAAAGACAAAAGAGAGTAAACAATTTTGATGCACCCCAATGAAAAAGTAATAAATAGGCAAAAGCCTAAGTTTGGGGGTGCTTGTTTTTCACAGTACACTTCACTCTCCCAAAACAAAAGAGGGGAAAGATAGATTTGAAGTGAAGAAAAGAATCAAAAGAAAAAGGGAAACACTGAAAAGCTAAAGAGCTTATGGTACACAAAAGAATGAGCCTAAATGTCTATTTTTACCTACCCGTGCCTAAGCCTACATTACAACCCTTAAAAGTCCTGAAGATCTCTTAGATGCATAGTGTTGACACCCAATTTTGACCCTCCCGTCCAGTCATTAACTATAAAATTACACTAATTTTAAAACAATTTTATAATAATAAAATACAACAATAATACATTAATACAGGCATAAATAAACAATTTAATAATAGCGCCGTATTCTAAAATATTAAGCTAATTAAATAGCACGCCCGCATTTATTATTATAACAATTAGATTAATAAAGCAACTAGATAATTTAATCACAATTTAATTAATTTACTTTACCACTAATTAACTAATCAAATAACTAATACCTAATTAATTTTACTTAAACTACTAACACTTAGAACTAACCTAAACCAAAACCTAAAATTAAAATTAACTAACCCAGCCCACTCCCTATTTAACTCACCACTAATTAATTAATTAACCCATAAAACGCAGCCCAACCCGCAAGCCCACACGCCCAACTCACCCCCCTTTTTACTTACCCTCAGCCCATCACTTCCTTCATCCTCGTCCCTTAGCCCTAAAAAAACAAACAGAACAAAAACGCAAACCCTAAAACTCCTTCCTCCCTAGCCGACACCCCCCGCTGCTGTCGCCGGATTTCCAGACGGAAAATCCGGCAATCCCTCACCTCCCTCATCCCGTCAATCCCGGCGAATCTACACTCCGCCATCTCATCTCCCTTCTGTCGTACCATACACCCCAAATAAATCTACCCAAATCAAAACTTACCATAATAAAACTTTACCATAACAAGAACAGTACGAGAATCAACCCAAACATAGCCCACAAATCCTTAACAAATCAGTACGAATCAGTCCAAAATCGTCATAAATACTTTCCCTTAATCGAAACCTAAATAAGGGCTATTATGGTAGGAGATACCCAAAATCAGCCTTTAAGGTTTACCAATTTCAGAACACGATGGAGGGGCTATAAATACAGAAGCTTTCTTTACCATGCAGAGGCGAGCTCGGGGCATCACGAGCACGATTAAGAACCTGCACGATCCGATCGAGGGCATCAGGGGAACTTCATAGAAGATAGAGAAAAGGCGTCGAAACTTAGCAGTCCAGTAAGTAGTAAAATCCGAATAACAATAGATACATCCACCTCTTCTTACAGTAACAAACCTCTTCAACGCCAATCCGAAAATTAGAAGTCTAAAGCAAGAATAAATTCGAAACCCTTTCATCTTCCTCGCAAGAATCAGTCGCAAACCAGTGAGTATTCAATAACAAGCTCTACCTTTCAATCGCATCGCGATAACCCGTCGAGTGGACCGACGACTTGATACGCTGCCCCGGGTCGCTGTCCGGAGAAGGTAAATTATCACCCTTTTCGTCTTATATTTCGTTTGGTATTAGCGTGTGTGAAAAGCGTGTTGTATGACTAATTCTGCCCAAATTAAATGAATACCAATGTTCATTTATACTCGTTAAAATCGATGAGTGTGTTTAGTTATTAATGGTTGTCGCTGTTTTCTAGTTTCGAGTCTAATCCTATGTGATGTACATTCTCTGTTTAGGGTACGTCTTATGAGAATATGATCAGTTTCTAAAAAATGGTATCATGCTTAGTATAATTCCAAATACGCATTCGTGGATCGATTTACGATTACTGGAAGATGGTCGCATAAATAATCAAGGTCCCGAAAATGATCAGTCGTAGTTTTATGCTTCAAATGACATGTCTCGGCACTAGTTTAAGTGAAGAGGTTTGAACTTTCAACTAGGGCATACAGAATCACATTTGACTCCTGTTTGTTTAAATATGTAGTGTTTCAGCTGTCTTGGTTAAAATATGTGGTATGAAAGTGAAGTCTATAAATCTTAAATGCCCCCTGATGTATTTTTTTACTGCCATGCCTCTATATGATGTCCCGAGGGTATACTAGGTTGGCTCGGGCTTGGTATCTGAACATTCTACTTCCAGTATTTGTCTGACTCATCTTTATGACAACCATGTGTTCATTATCTCAAGATTTGAACTTAACCTGAGTCTAAATGGCTTTTAAGACTTGTTAACTTGAATACTTGTGTCATGGTGGATCTGCTACCCTTATCAATCTTTCTTGTTAAGTTTCTGATCTGTATGATGCGCTTTAAAACCATAAAATGACAACATGTTTAGCATTATGTGAATCGACCATGTCTACTTAAAATCTTCATTGATGTTTTAGATCGGATGATATGCTTGCATCCCTGCATATCAAGTTAAATGCAGGTTTATGCTATAAAAACCAGTAGACAGTAGGTTTATACATAACCTATAAATTGTTGTGTGCTTACTCCAGTTCAAGGCAAATCCTACATATCTAATGTTAAATCTTAGCCTTCCTATGTGCTAGTTTTTCTGCCTGTTATCTGAGATACATATTTGCGAATGATGTATTTGCCACTGGTTTGTTGGATTTGAGATGATATATCCTGAGAAACATAGGGTATACTGATCTGGTATACATCAAGCGAATACAAATGTATAAGGCTATATCTTCTCTATAAGTCTGAAAGGCTATTTTTGTGGTTGGGCTTGTCTTCTCATTTTCTCGCTTCCATAAAAATCTGGAAGGAGAACTCCATGTTTGGGTCTGTTTTCGTACGCCATTACTACTTATGTCCTTTGGTTTAAAATATTGGGACATATTTGGATTGCTATTCCTTTGGCCCATTGGTTTGTTCACGTGACCTGGCACAGTAAGATACAAAATTGATAGTTTTATTATTGATATTGATTACGTATGATAGTTTTGGATGCCTCCTTCTGACTATCACCCGTACCCAAGGCCCACTGCTGGGAATAATAACGTCCTTTTACTTTTGTCTGAAATTGACAGTTACTTATATTGATATAACTGAGTAGCAATTGAATTACGAGTGTATGTTTGAGCTTAATGTGATTATGCTTGATTTGGATATATACTAATCCTTATCTTTCTTTATTTTACATGAAATGCATCGGAGCAACAAAGAGTCTCATGGTGAGACTCGTCATGGCAAATAGGATGGAGTCATCCGCTTCAATCTTCGGCAATTCCTAGAAAAACAAATAGGATGAAGTCATCCGTTTCAATCCCTTACTCTCTTAACCCCCTTATCTCATTTTATTTGTTATTGTAATTTTATTTGTTAACCTTGTAATTAATAGGATAATTAACTCTATTAGTCCTTGAATATATTGGAAGGATAGTTTAAAGACGAATTCATTCCTTATTTATTCTAGGATCATCATATAAATCTAAAGTTAAAATAATTCAATTAACCCTAGTTATGCTTTAGTCATGTAGTTAATATATCCCTCCACATCTTATTCTAAAAAACAAATTTTCTCATAAACTCTTCATAAACATCATAGGAGTAATTTATTATTTCCCTCTTATCACTAAATTTTTACAAAGGTAATTTCATAACTAATTTTATAAGAGTCTTAACCGTAGTAATTTACCATTTCTTTTACTTTATCAAATAAAATAATTTCATGTCTTATAAATGCATAGTTAGCTTTACATATTTTGTGAGTATTAGAAAATCCTTTTAGTCATCAAAATATATTCTTTAGATACTTGCCACATCCTTTACTTGAATGATTTTCCTAAAACATACATCTCTTAACCAGATAATAAACCCTAGGTTTGAACGGACAACCGCAAGTTAGCGGATCCTTTAGGGTGCCTAACCCCTTCCCTTTAGGATAATAAAGAACCCTTACCCAGAATCTCATTAAGTTTAGCAGACCATTAAATGGAGTTAATGTTTACTTTAAACTAGTTAACATTATGTGTCCTAATTCACCCAAATTAATTAGGTGGCGACTCCCGAACCCTTTTATTTTTAAAATTAACCTTTAAACACCCTCTTAAACCATTTTTAACTATTTAGCATTTTATTATTTATTTTCTAACATTTTTTTATAGAAGCAGGGTTCGCTTTTAGAAAGTCGCGGTCGAAATCGGGCGCGACAGAATGGCGACTCCACTGGGGATTTTAGGTTCTTGACCATAACAAACCTAGGTTTATTATTGCTTGGCTTTATTTGTTTGTTTTAAATGCCTTAAAATTGCTCGCTTAATTTTGTATGTTTAACTGTTTTAATTGCTATTTGTTTTACTGCTTTCCTTAAACTGGCATTCCGCTCATATTTCTTCCACTCTGGAAAATTCACACTATCACACACAACACGCGGGTGTGCTTCGCGCACCTGCAAATTTCTTTCAAACACCCAAAATTAAGAGAGTTGGTGTTTTGCGCGGAGAATCCGATCCAACCGGTGGTCGCGTAGCCTTCTCACTCGAGTTGTCCGCTCGGGAACCTTGCGTCTAGAAAAGCCAAATCTTAGAAACTTAAGATAGAGCTATACCACCCTTTATTTTAGGGCATGTACCTTAGGTGGGTCGGTCCTTGGCATCGACACCACAATTAGGAAGACACCAAACTTGTCGACGGGTTTCTCAACCCAACGGCCAACCAGCATATTATGTGTAGCATGGTGATGACAGACAAATCCAAGCCTAATCATGACATTGTTGACAGTCAATTTTGACCCATTTTTTGTATATTTCGTGCAATTTTAAGTATTTTAGCACACCGCATTTTAATCGTTATTTTGAATATTTTTACATAATATTCTATGTTTATTTCTTCACAAAAATGACATTGCATCTTTTTATTTTAAATTAAATTAAGCATTATGTCTTTGTTAATATTATATTTTTTATTTTTATAATATCTTGCATCTCTTTAAATAACTAATCTAAGACCGCTGCTTTTACTTTTAATCAGGCATTAAACATTTCTTAAATATTGAATTTTAGTATCATTGCGTCGGCATTTGCATTTTTTATAATCTTGTATCCTTTTAAATAATTTTGTTTTAAATAATTAACCCGCCTTGCATTTTGTCAAACCAGTCCGGTCCGAAGCCCAATCCGAATTAATCCAATACCCAAACCCAATACCCAAAGCCCAATACCCCTAAAACCCTAAACCTAATTTTACCCATATAAATAAAATCTTACCCCCCTAAACTAAAACGGACCCTATGTGATCGATACCCATAACTTTGTCATGAGGCCAGGCCTACGAAAACGGTAATGGCGATTTCCGCATACGAACAGAATATCACGGTTTTCCGCCATTTCCGCCACCTCCGAAGCCATCGAGACGAAACTTATACCAATAGCTTCGTCTTCTCAAGCCCGTCATTTCTATAGTACCCTTTGACCGTCGATTCAACCTAAATCGCCGAAAAGTCGATCGAAAACCCTCGTGTTCCGATCGTCTTCTCGACTTTCCGGCGAACTCAGGCAACTTTGACGAACGGGGGTCGCTCCAACAGCTTCGTCATCTCCACCCCGTCATTCCTATACCCACCACTGTCTTCGATTCATACTAAATCGTCGATTCACTGAAATCAAAACCTCGAAACCCTAATCGCCGGCATTTTCCGGCGACTGTGTACAAATAAGTTTGTGATCGTACCATTAGCTTCGTAATATTAAGGCCGACATTTTGGAACCAACCTCCATCTACAAATCACTCCAGATCGCCGGGACGACCAACTCGAATTTTCCGATTGCTTTTAGCCGCTTTCGGTCGCTTCGCATGCTTGAGGTGGTGTGTGATACCACCGTGTTCGCCTTAACAAGCTCTACAACCTCTACTAAATTTCAAGCTCAATAATTCACTTTTTAAATCTGCCATTTATTCCTGGCCATCGGCGGCAATGGCGGCGGCTGCGGCTGCGGCTGGGCAGCCACCTGTTGAGGTTGTCCAGTCCATTACTTCTGATTTCCCACCCCTAATGATCCCCCAATGCAATAATTCATTGACTTTGGATCAAAATGGTATTTTCCGGCGGACTTCGACGCCAAACAGTGGCAATACAGCGGTGGTGCAGCCACCTCTGGCGGCAATGCAGCCCGGTCTGACACCTGGAATTCAGTTTGTTCATGCTCTTCAATCATCATCTCCGGCAACTGGATCAGCGGGTTCCAACAAAGCTCAGAATGATCAAATACCACCTCCGTTAGCACCTAAACAGATTTCTACACTTGATTATGACGGGGTATTTACTGATCTGAACATGATACTACATTTGATGGCCAAAGAAGGATTTATCCGTCGATCCGAGTGCCAGTGGTAAGCGAGACGGAATATGTGGGCGAGGAGGAAAGTGAAAAAGATTAGACGAGAATGCATAGTATCGTTCACCAGGAGGCGAGTCGACCGCCACCGTAGCGATATTGGCTTCTCATGTCTTAGTATCATTGGCATAACACTAGCTGAGCCCACACTATATAAAAATATATCTTTTACAATATCTTCTATATATATATCTATATATATACACATACATTGTGTTTGTTTGGTAATTTATTTATTATTTACTAACTCTTCTACTAAGTGTCTTTTGCAGGTACCCGGAGGCGCACCACAAAGTTAAATCATTCGCATAAAAATGAAATAAAAGCGAAATGTCGCTAAATTCTCTTCATTTACATCTTTTATGATTATTTGCTTTTATTACTATCTTGTTAAATATATATCTATTTTAAATATTTGCATGCCTAGTTTAAATATCTTTTTGTTAGTTTAATAATTAGAACACCTCTAAAATTGTAGATTGCATGTTGGCACAATATTTTTAAACCTAAGTTTGAACGGACAACCGCAATTTAGCGGATCTTTTAGGATGCCTAACCCCTTCCCTTTAGGATAATAAAGAACCCTTACCTAGAATCTCACATAGTTTCACAGACCTTTAAAATGGAGATCATCCGTAGTATTTTATGCTACATTTTCAGTGTCCTAATTCACTATAATAATTAGGTGGCGACTCCTTAAAAAAATGCATAACAGGAATCAACCATGCATAGCAGTAATCCCGTTTTCGACCACGGTTTAAAATGGGGTGTTACAGACATGCTGAAATTGGGAAAAGTGCACCGTCATTTGGTCGCCATTTCCAACAAAGGCATTATAGTTGGACGACTTGGACAAATCTATCATGGCCTCGTATATGTGACGTTTAGGCCTACCTCTGGCATAAAGAGGTCCCCCATGCATGTTAGGAAACGTTTGAATGTGCATATGCGATATATCCATTACATACCCGCAAATTACGTGCTTTATGCTAACACCGTTTGTTGCATTTTTTTAGATAGATTTATCATCTCCCCAAAGGTCGATTTGTATTTGACTAAACAATGGCAGAACATCGATATCTCACAAGATCAAAGGCATGGTCCAAAGGATACGATCGATTCAAGCGGCATTCGAAGTGAACGAGCCGAACTCGCTCGTTCCTATAGCAAAGCAGGGTCTCGTAAGAGAAAGGCAAGATAGATCCTGGCCGAGCAAATTTCGCCCAAATACCGCAAACAAATAGCAAACTGCAGTCGAAATCGTAAGGCTCGAAACATCATCAAGTACTCACATCGCAAACAACCAAAACAAATAAAATCCTCCAAATTACTACCAGTACCCTCTTACTACATATCCCATTCAACCAATATACAATGCACCAATACATCCCACACAAAACCAAATTATGCTCCAGCCAAACACAAACCCAAGGCCACCACAAACCCACTTTTGCAACCCCTTACGATACCCATCCGTGCATACGCCACGGCCAAATGCCCGTTCACTAAACACCTTCAAACCCCGCATAGGTGCTAAGAGAAAACCAACCAGAACCTATACACCTTTAACCAAACCCATAGCCCAAGTGTATGAGGAGCTGAAAGCCGCAGGAATACTCCACCAATTCCTGAAATATCCCTGTGCCTACTTCCTAAATATCCCTGTGCCTACTTCCCGAGGCACGATAAAACCAAACATCAGGCATACCACTCGGTGTCGAGGGCACGACATCGAAAATTGCTACTCCTCGCAGACGTAATCGAGGCGTTGATCAAAGAATGGTAATTCACCAAGGAGTCTGCCCCAAATCCCTTGCCAAACCACGGCCACGTCAATGAGCACCTGACAACCTTAGATGAGGAATACACTCTCTTGCCTATGCCCATTCCGCCCGAATCAATCATTTATCCGAGCATGCACCACGCAGAAGCCAAAAGAAGAAGATATTGATAGCAGAGCATGAAGACCCGACCAATGACGCAGAGCAGGCGCGATTGGTTGGATTTGCACCCTTGTTCTGGTCCGCCTAGAGCCCGGATAAGAAAGAACAATTTAGTTTAGCAGAATAATTTAAAACTCGTATTTAAGCTTTAATAATGTTTTCTTTTGTTTTGCTTGTATTTGGAACTACGTGTGACCTGATTCCCTTGGCGGATACGTAGGCGGCCACATCGGCTTCGGTCCCACCTTTTAGAAAATTCCAATTGTTCTTTTGCTTGTAATTGGAACTACGTGTGACCTGATTCCCTTGGCGGATACGTAGGCGGCCACATCGGCTTCGGTCCCACCTTTTAGAAAATCCCAATTTCTCTTTTGCTTGTGTTGGAACTACGTGTGACCTGATTCCCTTAGAATTTTACCCAATATTCGCTTGTAATGAACTACGTCATGACCTGATTCCCTCATGGGATACGTGAGCGCCTAAATCGCCGGCCACACCATTAGGAAACTTTCCCTTCATTCTGAAAATAACAAGAATACACATAACATACAAGCAACTCTATTGAGACCCCCTTGGGCCAAACACCCTTTTCAAAACTGAGACAATGTAGGAAACCAGACAGGGGTTGCAAGTCCAAACAGGCCAGGCACGCAGATATCAAGGAACAAGGCGGCGAAGTCAAATACGAATCGACCACCCCCCCAAAACTCACAAAATTTTCTTTGAGCGCAGGTCCTTCATATTAGCAGAAGATACAACAAAAGTTCTTCATGTTAGCAAAAACAGAAAGAAACAACATAAGCAGAGAGGGGCACCGACAATCAACAGTCAGAATTCAAAAGTCCGCAACAAAATCTAGCGCATCAGCTCGGGCATAAAGCACACAACAAAGGCATCATGGCAATTCGCCAGTTGCAAGGAAACATCTCAGGGACGACATCTCTACCCATATAATTGCCTTTCTCAAATATTTATCATTCTGTTTTAACAGTTATGCACTAACTTTTCTCAAGCTTAGCTTGCAGGAGCATTTATTCTACAGGAGCAGCAGCAACACGTCCAGACAACGACGTTATCAGCACAGCAAGTCCGAAACGACGCCAGCAGCAATACGTCCAGGCAACGACGTTATCAGCATTATGTCCAGGCGACGACATATATCCGACTTCGGCCATTACCAAATCGGGACAATTTTAAGGACTTTACTACAAATGACATCAATGGACATGGTCAATTTACGCAAAGGGTTCCATGTCCCAAAACTGGGACAAATTTTAAAAGAGAGCCTGACGGCAATGGAGCACCGAGAGTATGGGAGAATATACCGCCGATTTCGGATAAGGATGTTCGCTTTTGGTTCATAACATGTCACTATTCAAAAATTGACATAATTCCCTACTAGTATATTTTCTCAAGATAGAATATTTTCAATAAATGTTTTCGACCGAGAATCGAAATCAGACAGAGGTTGCATGTCCAGACAAGACGACGCGTGCAAATATCAAGAGCCAACACAAATCGGTCGACCCCCTCCCCGAACTCACAATTTTTCTTTGAGTGAATTTTTGCAGGTGAACAGGAACAAGGAGGACAATAACATTCCAATACAACATCTACATCTCGTCCATACAACGACGAACATCTACATCTCGTCCATACAACGCATTTAATCGCCTATACAACGATTTAACAATCGCATCTCGCCCATACAACGATTTAACATCTCGCATCTCGCCCATACAACGATTTAACATCCGCATTCGCCCATACAACGATTTAACATCTCGCATCTCGCCCATACAACGATTTAACATCTCGCATCTCGCCCATACAACGCATTTAACATCTCGCATCTCGCCCATACAACGCATTTAACATCGCAGATCTCGCCCATACAACGATTTAACATCTCGCATTTCGCCCATACAACGACGAACATCTACATCTTCGCCCATACAACGACAAACATTCGCATTCGTCCATACAACGATTTAACATCGCATTCGCCCATACAACGCATTTAACATCGATATCTCGCCCATACAACGCATTTAACATCTACATCTCGCCCATACAACGATTTAACATCTACATTCGCCCATACAACGATTTAACATCTACATCTCGCCCATACAACGATTTAACATCTACATCTCGCCCATACAACGATTTAACATTCGCATCTCGCCCATACAACGATTTAACATCTCGATTCGCCCATACAACGATTTAACATTCGCATCTCGCCCATACAACGACGTAACATCCGCATTCGCCCATACAACGATTTAACATCGATATCTCGCCCATACAACGATTTAACATCTATATTCGCCCATACAACGATTTAACATCTGCATCTCGCCCATACAACGCATTTAACATCTCGATCTCGCTTCATACAACGATTTAACATCTCGCATTCGCCCATACAACGGTTTAACATCCGCATCTCGCCCATACAACGCATTTAACATTCGCATTCGCCCATACAACGCATTTAACATTCGCATTCGCCCATACAACGCATTTAACATCTCGTGATTCGCCCATACAACGATTTAACATCTGCATCTCGCCCATACAACGACATTTAACATTCGTGATTCGCCCATACAACGGCGAACACCGTGATCTCGGCCCATACAACGATTTAACATCTGCATTCGCCCATACAACGATTTAACATTCGTGATCTCGCCCATACAACGATTTAACATCTCGTGATTCGCCCATACAACGCATTTAACATCTCGTGATTCGCCCATACAATGACGTAACATCTCGCATTTCGCCCATACAACGACGAGCATCTCGTGATTTCGCCCATACAACGACGAGCATCTGCATTTCGCCCATACAACGATTTAACATCTACATTTCGGCCCATACAACGATTTAACATCTACATTTCGCCCATACAACGATTTAACATTCGTGATCTCGCCCATACAACGATTTAACATCTCGTGATTCGCCCATACAACGATTTAACATCTGCATTTCGCCCATACAACGATTTAACATCTCGCATTTCGCCCATACAACGATTTAACATTTGCATCTCGCCTATACAACGATTTAACATCTCGTGATCTCGCCTATACAACGATTTAACATCCGTGATCTCGTTTATACAAGACATCATATCATCACATCATTTCATTTTATAGTATATAAAATCGGACTACAATCATATCACAAATTCACATTCTTACATTGTTTTGCCTTAACAATTATGCACTAACCGTTTACTTAAGTCTTAGCATGCAGGAGCAGGAGCACAACGTGGATTTTCTCTACAAACAACCGGCAATTTGTCGGGGCCAACCTTCCCAATGAACGGCGTAGCGCCCTGCCGCCGGCCCACTCGCTTCCACACCACCATGTAACCCAAAGACCATAAGCCATAGCAGACACCCTGTGTTCAAGCCGCTTATTTTTACTTTTACGCTTAGCACTCAAATTGGTCGCCATAACTCGACATCGACAAATTTTGAGTCCGCTAGCCCGCCTCGGTGTTTTGACCATGGTAGCCCAAAGGTCGCCATAACTCGCAAGACTGACAAATTTTGAGTCCGCTAGCCCGCCGTGTTTTGACCATGGTAGCCCAAAGGTCGCCATAACTCGACATCGACAAATTTTGAGTCCGCGTAGCCCGCCTTGGTGTTTTGACTACGGTAGCCCAAAGGTCGCCATAACTCGACATCGACAATTTTTGAGTCCGCGCCACCTTGCCTAATTGCCCAACATTTCTAATTCGAGGTCGAGACAAAATTGGCATGAAGTCAACGCTTTGTCCAAGATTCTTCCATCATCTCCATACAAAGAGGACAACCGCTGACACCCAATTTTGACCCTCCCGGCCCACCATTAACTATAAAATTACACTAATTTTAAAACAATTTTATAATAATAAAATACAACAATAATACATTAATACAGGCATAAATAAACAATTTAATAATAGCGCCGTATTCTAAAATATTAATCTAATTAAATAGCACGCCCGCATTTATTATTATAACAATTAGATTAATAAAGCAACTAGATAATTTAATCACAATTTAATTAATTTACTTTACCACTAATTAACTAATCAAATAACTAATACCTAATTAATTTTACTTAAACTACTAACACTTAGAACTAACCTAAACCAAAACCTAAAATTAAAATTAACTAACCCAAATTAATTCTATTTAACTCACCACTAATTAATTAATTAACCCATAAACGCAAATTTCAACCCGCAAGCCCACACGCCCAACTCACCCCCCTTTTTACTTACCCTCAGCCCATCACTTCATTCATCCTCGTCCCTTAGCCCTAAAAAAACAAACAGAACAAAAACGCAAACCCTAAAACTCCTTCCTCCCTAGCCGACACCCCCCGCTGCTGTCGCCGGATTTCCAGACGGAAAATCCGGCAATCCCTTACCTCCCTCATCCTGTCAATCCCGGCGAATCTACACTCCGCCATCTCATCTCCCTTCTGTCGTACCATACACCCCAAATAAATCTACCCAAATCAAAACTTACCATAATAAAACTTTACCATAACAAGAACAGTACGAGAATCAACCCAAACATAGCCCACAAATCAGTACGAATCAGTCCAAAATCGTCATAAATACTTTCCCTAAATCGAAACCTAAATCAGGGCTATTATGGTAGGAGATACCCAAAATCAGCCTTTAAGGTTTACCAATTTCAGAACACGATGGAGGGGCTATAAATACAGAAGCTTTCTTTACCATGCAGAGGGCAGAGCTCAGGGGGGCATCAGTCGAGCACAGTTAAGAACCCAGACGGCAGTCCGATCGAGGGCATCAGGGGAACTTCATAGAAGATAGAGAAAAGGCGTCGAAACTTAGCAGTCCAGTAAGTAGTAAAATCCGAAGAACAATAGATACATCCACCTCTTCTTACAAAGAATAAACCTCTTCAACGCCAATCCAAAATTAGAAGTCTAAAGCAAGAATAAATTCAAACCCTTTCATCTTCCTCGCAAGAATCGCAAAACCAAAGGAGTATTCAATAACAAGCTCTACCTTTCAATCGCATCGCGATAACCCGCCGAGTGGACCGACGACTTGATACGCCGCCGTCGTCCGAGAAGGTAAATTATCACCCTTTTCGTCTTATATTTCGTTTGGTATTAGCGTGTGTGAAAAGCGTGTTGTATGACTAATTCTGCCCAAATTTAATGAATACCAATGTTCATTTATACTTAAAATCGATGAGTGTGTTTAGTTATTAATGGTTGTCGCTGTTTTCTAGTTTCGAGTCTAATCCTATGTGATGTACATTCTCTGTTTAGGGTACGTCTTATGAGAATATGATCAGTTTCTAAAAAATGGTATCATGCTTAGTAAAATGACATGTCTCGGCACTAGTTTAAGTGAAGAGGTTTGAACTTTCAACTAGGGCATACAGAATCACATTTGACTCCTGTTTGTTTAAATATGTAGTGTTTCAAATTGCCTCGTTAAAATATGTGGTATGAAAGTGAAGTCTATAAATCTTAAATGCCTCCTGATGTATTTTTTTACTGCCATGCCTCTATATGATGTCCCGAGGGTATACTAGGTTGGCTCGGGCTTGGTATCTGAACATTCTACTTCCAGTATTTGTCTGACTCATCTTTATGACAACCATGTGTTCATTATCTCAAGATTTGAACTTAACCTGAGTCTAAATGGCTTTTAAGACTTGGTAACTTGAATACTTGTGTCATGGTGGATCTGCTACCCTTATCAATCTTTCTTGTTAAGTTTCTGATCTGTATGTGTCTGCCTTAAAACCATAAAATGACAACATGTTTAGCATTATGTGAATCGACCATGTCTACTTAAAATCTTCATTGATGTTTTAGATCGGATGATATGCTTGCATCCCTGCATATCAAGTTAAATGCAGGTTTATGCTATAAAAACCAGTAGACAGTAGGTTTATACATAACCTATAAATTGTTGTGTGCTTACTCCAGTTCAAGGCAAATCCTACATATCTAATGTTAAATCTTAGCCTTCCTATGTGCTAGTTTTTCATCATATCCGAGATACATATTTGCGAATGATGTATTTGCCATCGTTTGTTGGATTTGAGATGATATATCCCGAGAAACATAGGTATACCGACCGTATACATCGCTTAATACAAATGTATAAGGCTATATCTTCTATAAGTCCAAAGGCTATTTTGTGGTCGGGCTTGTCTTCTCATTTTCTCGCCCATAAAAATCGGAAGGAGAACTCCATGTTGGGTCTGTTGCACGCCATTACTACTTATGTCCTTTGGTTTAAAATATCGGGACATATTTGGATTGCTATTCCTTTGGCCCATTGGTTTGTTCACGTGACCTGGCACAGTAAGATACAAAATTGATAGTTTTATTATTGATATTGATTACGTATGATAGTTTTGGATGTCTCCTTCTGACTATCACCCGTACCCAAGGCCCACTGCTGGGAATAATAACGTCCTTTTACTTTTGTCTGAAATTGACAGTTACTTATATTGATATAACTGAGTAGCAATTGAATTACGAGTGTATGTTTGAGCTTAATGTGATTATGCTTGATTTGGATATATACTAATCCTTATCTTTCTTTATTTTACATGAAATACATCGGAGCAACAAAGAGTCTCATGCGAGACTCACATGGCAAATAGGATGGAGTCATCCGCTTCAATCTTCGGCAATTCCTAGAAAAACAAATAGGATGGAGTCATCCGTTTCAATCCCTTACTCTCTTAACCCCCTTATCTCATTTTATTTGTTATTGTAATTTTATTTGTTAACCTTGTAATTAATAGGATAATTAACTCTATTAGTCCTTGAATACATTGGAAGGATAGTTTAAAGATGAATTCATTCCTTATTTATTCTAGGATCATCATATAAATCTAAAGTTAAAATAATTCAATTAACCCTAGCTATGCTTTAGTCATGTAGTTAATATATCCCTCCACATCTTATTCTAAAAAACAAATTTTCTCATAAACTCTTCATAAACATCATAGGAGTAATTTATTATTTCCCTCTTATCACTAAATTTTTACAAAGGTAATTTCATAACTAATTTTATAAGAGTCTTAACCGTAGTAATTTACCATTTCTTTTACTTTATCAAATAAAATAATTTCATGTCTTATAAATGCATAGTTAGCTTTACATATTTTGTGAGTATTAGAAAATCCTTTTAGTCATCAAAATATATTCTTTAGATACTTGCCACATCCTTTACTTGAATGATTTTCCTAAAACATACATCTCTTAACCAGATAATAAACCCTAGGTTTGAACGGACAACCGCAAGTTAGCGGATCCTTTAGGGTGCCTAACCCCTTCCCTTTAGGATAATAAAGAACCCTTACCCAGAATCTCATTAAGTTTAGCAGACCATTAAATGGAGTTAATGTTTACTTTAAACTAGTTAACATTAGGTGTCCTAATTCACCCAAATTAATTAGGTGGCGACTCCCGAACCCTTTTATTTTTAAAATTAACCTTTAAACACCCTCTTAAACCATTTTTAACTATTTAGCATTTTATTATTTATTTTCTAACATTTTTTTATAGAAGCAGGGTTCGCTTTTAGAAAGTCGCGGTCGAAATCGGGCGCGACACATAGCCATGATTAGTGGAGAATAGCAAGTAAACATGCTATAGGAATTATGAAATTAATATGCATGATTCAGTGTTTTGACTTCCATTAAGCATGATAAAAATGAGTTTGCGAAATATCTAGCTTAATGTGTTTAGTGTGCTAAAATTTCATGCTATATGTTCCTGCATATTATTTTGCTAATCTTCATGTTTTTCTAAGTAACACCAATGCAACAAAGTGATCAATGTCATTGAGTCTTTTATTTTCCTTTTTCTTGAGTATTTATTTCTTTCTTTTTATCTTTGCTCGAGGCGAGCAAAGGTTAAGTTTGGGGGTATTTGATCGGTGTATTTTATATACACTTTTTGAGTCATTTTTAGTTAGTATTTTACTCATTTTATTTATGTTTATTATAGGATTAGGGTCGTTTTCCTTTCTTTTGTGTCACAGCGGTCATAAATGGAGAAATGACGAAAAAGAGATGAAATGAGCATAAATGAGATGAAATTGCACACAAAAAGGGCCAAGAAATGAAGTCTAAGAAGTTTCGGGAATTATAGAGGAAATCCGACGAAGTCCGGACGGAAAAATGACGACGAAACAGAATCCGCCTGAAAAACGTCACCGGAGCCGCGACGCCCAAAGTGCTGAAAGTCCCGAGAGTTGCTGAATTTCAGCCACGCGCCAGTCATACGCGCCGACGCGGGAATTATGAAGTGCTGGGCCGAATTTGACATGTTTTCAGAATCCTAAAGGGATAACTTTTCCTACCTAAAGGGATAACTTTTCCTACCTTAAAACTCTTACCTAAAAGGATTCTAATAACTTTTCCTACCTACAAAATCTCTAACCCTTCACCAAAAGGATTCTTTGGCTATAAATACTCTACATCATTAGAAGAATTATTCATTCTCCATTCCACCATTCACCACTCTACATCCATCCTTCCACCAATCCATCTTGTAAATATTCCACAACACAACCCTTGACGCTGTAAGGCATGGAGACTCATACTTAGTAATTTTCTTTTCTTTTTCTTTTCTTTATTTCAGTTTTTGCATGATGAACTTTGAATTAGTTCTTGTCATATTTATGGCTAGGAACTAATTCTCTTATAGGGCTTTCCATGTTAATTCTCTAGAAACTTATGTTATGAATTATTGCATGTTTATGGTTGTTATTCTTCTTTGAGAGATCTATCCAATAATTGCGTTGAATGCTTGGTAATTAATTGACAACTAATTATCACTATATGATTTCTAATCGACTCAGAAAGGAGGGATTGTGAATATCTTTGTAAGTTGGGTAGACATTCTTGGATCGGGGATGAAAATACCTCAATTATTTATGTAGCGTTAATGCAGAGGCTTAACAACCCTAATTTTGCGCACGGTGCGTGATTGCTAACTAGGTTTTTGCCTTAATCCTCCTATAGAGTTATCCTTATCACCGAAAGGTAGGTAAGGCGCGACATCGGGTTGAGTATTTATATAACCCTAACTAAGTATAAAACGATTTTGTAAACTCGCTTTCTCCGAAAGAAGCACCATAGTTCGTTGCATTAATAAATAACATAAGCAGATAGTTGAAGAGACATGGAAGCCCTATTTCCATCACAACTGAAATAAACCTATAGTTAAATTAGCTTTTATAATTAATAGTTATAAACCACAAACTCAAATATCAATCACCAAATAGATACCAAAAGATAGATAGTTGGTACTTGAACCCTAATCCTTGTGGACGATATTCGGTCTTACCAGGACTATATTACTTGTCACGATAACGCACTTGCGCGCTAAAGTGTGCATCTTTCGCATCACCGCCCCGCTGGCTGGAGGCGTCTACGACTGCTTCGCGTTCGGTTCGCCACTTTCTCGCATTTCGAGCTCTGGAACCTCCGTTTTTGTCCTCTTTTTGCTCCTTTTCCGCCAATGAGCCACTTTAACCAATATGACTCAAAAGAAAGAAAATCTATCCTAAGACGACACGTATTTGTACAAAAATTGATAAAAGACTAACTAAAAATGACTCAAAAAGTGTATATAAAATACACCGATCAAATACCCCCAAACTTAACATTTGCTCGCCCTCGAGCAAAGATCAAAAGAAAGAAATAAAGATACAAAGAGAAAGAAAAATAGAAGACTCAACGACATTGATCACTTTGCTGCATTGGTGTTACTTAGAAAAACATGAAGGTTAATAGAATAATATGCAAGAACATATATCATGAAATTTTAGCATTCTAAACACATTAAGCTGGATATTTCGCAAACTCATTTTAATCATACTTAATGGAAGTAAGAATACTGAATTATGCATGTCAATTTCAAAATCCTATGACATTTTTACTTGCTATTCTTCACTAATCATGAATATGCATATAAGAGATCTTCAGGACTTTTCAGGGTTGTAATGTAGGCTTAGGCATGGGTAGGTAAAAATAGACATTTAGGCTCATTTTATGTACCATAAGCTCTTTTTGCTTTTCAATTATTCTCTTTTCTTTTGATTTCATTTCTTCACTTCCTATCTATCTTTCCCCTCTTTTGTTTTGAGAGAGTGAAGTGTATTATAAATCACAGGCACCCCCAAACTTAGGCTTTTGCCTATTTCTTATTACTTTTTTGTTGGGATGCATCAAACTTGGTCACTCTTTTTGTCTCTTTTTTAACACTTTCTATTTCAATCATTTCACATTTTCACTTATGGCACAGGTGTGGAATTAGAGTGTCAAAGAAAAAGTTTCATGTTTACGCTCAACGGGGCTGACTAGGGATATTTTTTACTGACAGGGATAGGAAAAAGTGGTAAGAATTGGCTAACAAAGAAATGCCTGAGTCATCTCCCTAACATGCATATCCTAACTATTTCGCCTCAAATAGCAAGCAATCATACACATAGGTTTTAACATTTAACAATGAACAATTCAAGCAGAAACCCCAAATAGACAGATTTCATGAGTTTTTGACATATCTAACATAAGTGTTTAGATAGTTGCTTCTAATTCCATTACATTATTCAGCCTTACTTCACTAGGTGTTTCTAGTAACTACAGCATGCATGATCTTTGACAGAAAATTATGACTCAAAAAAAAAATTATGACTCAAAAATACACAAAACAATTTAAAAAGACTCAACATACTAAAACAATAAGACACAAATAAAACACCCCCCCCCCAAACTTAAATCACACATTGTCCCCAATGTGTGCAAGACTCAAAGAAAATAAAAGAAACAGGACACTTACTGACTTGGTTTAAAATGGTGGCGGTGGCGGTGGCGGTGGCGGTGGATAGTGCATTGACCACTGGTTGAACAAGAAACTCATCTCGTCAATTCTCTGCCTCAATTCTTGTTGTCCTTGTATCACCGTGTCAAAATTCTGCATCATCCTTCTTTGGTTCTGGAGAAACTGCTCCATCATAGACACTGGAGGTTCTGATTCCGCGTGGTCATTGGCCGCTTCTCGCTCATAGTGAGCCTGCTTTCGTGCTCATCTTCATCTATGACACCACGGTCGCCGACGCCGGCCGTTGATCTTCTTCGTGCTGCTGCTGGAGGGATTGGGTCTGGAAAGGAGTGCATTATCCCGTATGACACAGGAAGTTGGTTTTTCTCATAAGTATCAGTGGGTAGGGTTGGGACCCCATTTATGGAGCATAAACATGTAATAAGTGAGTAATGTCTCAACCCACCTGTTGTTACCAACCTGCTGGTCTCTCCAATACTTTGCACTATCTCCTTCCCAACATCAATCGTCTTCCCTGACATAATTCCATATATCAATTTGATTCTGTCTTCTGACACTCTGGTAAAGTGCATTGATGGAATCAAAGTGCATCGACGTAAATACAACCAACCCTTGTTTTGTTGAATCGACACCGCCGATCCTCTTGACCTATTTCTGGCAAATTCATATGCAGCCCCAGGGTAGCTCACTGTGCTTGCTACGACATTCCAGTCGATGTTGTTGGAGTTTCTGGACCATGTTCTAAAATAGCTCCAATCGTCATCTCCTCCTTCAACATCAACTGTTTTCAGTAACACATTCACCACTTCTGCCGTCACAGGCACATATCGTCCCCTCACGAAGCATCTATCGTCCACCTTCTCCGGAAAATTTGCATAGAATTCTCTCACCATCACAGTGTTCACTGGTTCTATATTTTCCGGGTTTACAAATCTTTTCCACCCCATCATCTCAATCATCGCCCGAATGGGCTCATAGATATCCCCCTCCCCAAGCGACTCCCTTTGATAATTCATTCATCTTTCAGGGATTAAGGGCCTAGTACTAAGTTTTTTGTATCTGTCATGAGCTCTTTGGCTGACAAACCTAGTATCATCATATTGAGGGGCTGAGGTGGATGTGGAAGCTCTTTTTTTTCTGGCAGACATTTTTAGATAATTTCTCCAGCGTTTCCTTTCTATCAACAATGTTACCCAACACTATCACCCAACAATCAGCAGCTACAACGCCTATCACCCCCAAACTTCACTTAAGAATCTCCTGCACAACACCCACACTCACCTCGTATACTCTTCCTCGAAATCTCACAACTAATTTTAACACCCCAACACACCCTCACAGATACAACACCTCCTCCAATCTACTACCTCCTCTGACTACAGTAAAGCTTTCAAGAAAAGATAAAGGTTACCTTTGACGGTGTTCTTCAAGATTTTCTTGCTCCTAATGATGATTTGAGGCAATGGGATGAGGGTAGTTGTTTTAGGGTGGTTAAGGGTTTAGGGAATTTAAGAACTTTGGTGTGATTGGGTTCAGTTTATGGAAGATTTTTAGATAAAAGGTGGATTTTTGTGGGTTTTGTGGAGAAGAATGGTTTAGGTTTTTGAATTGGATTGGGGAAAAATCGGGTTTCTGGGCTATTTAATTTCTGGGTTTCCGTCGCGGTGCCGCGGCCTTGAAACTGGCGTCGCGGCGCCTAAATTACTGCGCTTCCGAACTTCTGCGCGCGTTCAGAAATGGAAGCGCTGGCTAGACTTCAAAATTTTTCTGTATTTTTAGCGCCGCGGCACTGAATTTCCTGCGCCTTTCTGCTCTTTTGGCGCCGCGGCGCTAACCCAATTTTCTGGAAATCCTTGGCTTATCTTCAGTTTTCGCCCTCCAAATTGTTGGCCCTGCACCTGTCATCACAACACATAACAATACATCCGTGAGACTGTTCTTAGTGAAAACTAACTGCATTAAAGTAAACTAAATTAAAATACTTTGGGTTGCCTCCCAAGTAGCGCTGTCTTTAACGTCTTTTAGTCGGACGCAACTTCTTTAAATCAAGAGGTGTGGGGTAGATTAACCCCACAACCAATCCATTTTTTTAACATTCTCATTTTTCTTCTTCTGTTTTTCTTCTTATAATTATTTTCAAGAGAAGGTTCAGTATCACATATCTGCTTTGGCGGAGGTTCAGCATCACATATCTGCTTTGGTGGGCCTATCTCCCTTGTTTTGGCTTGCACTGTCTCACAAGAAGTTCTGACAGTGCTGATTGCAAAGCACCTGCTCATGACCGGGGGCTCAATAATGTGTTTGAACTCTTTGAACACCATTTCTTCACTTTCTACCCTCAGTGTCAGCTCTCCTTTCTCTACATCAATCAGGGCTCTCCCTATTGCCAAGAACGGTCTCCCCAATATGATGGGAATCTCCGCATCCTCCTCCATGTCAAGAATGAGGAAATCCGCAGGGAAAAAGAATTTTCCTACTTTAACAAGAACATCCTCAATCTTCCCCCTGGGGTGCACCACCGTTCTGTCCGCTAGTTGCAAGCTCACCGTGGTTGGTTTGGCTTCACCTAATTCCAACCTCTTAAACACCGACAAATGCATCAAATTTATACTCGCCCCCAAATCACAAAGGGCCCTATTGCATGTTACCCTGCCAACTGTGCAAGGCAATGTAAAGCTCTCTGGGTCCTTGAGTTTAGGGGGCAATTTCTTCTACAAAATAGCACTGCACTCCTCAGTCAGTGCCACCATCTCATATTCTCCCAATTTCTTCTTCTTTCCCAAAATTTCTTTCATAAATTTGAAATAAGAAGGCATTTGCTCCAATGCCTCGATGAAGGGTATGTTGATATGTAACTTTCTGAATGTCTCAAAAACTTGGAGAATTTCTTATCAACTACTTTCCTTTGCAATCTTTGTGGGAAAGGAATCTTCTCGGTGTACTCATTTTCTGGAGCTTTCTCTACTATTGGGCGATCTTCAACAACCCTTTCTCTCTCCGTTTCTACCCACTGTTCAACCACAGGCTGAGGTGCACACTGTTCCAACTGCCTTCCACTCCTACCGCATCGCTCGACATTGTTCTCTGTGGTTCATCTCTGTGTGTTGCTCGTGAGGTACCGTGGCGCTTGGTTGCTAGCTTTGCTAGTTGCCCCACTGTGTTTCCAAGCTCCCAGAGAGGATCTAGTCTACGCCATGGCTGGGTGCAGGAGTTGGTGAGTGTCAACAAAGCCGCTCGCTTTTCGGCTTTTCCGGACAAGGCCACTGAATTGTTGAGAAGATGAGGCCTGAGTGAATGACTGTTGATTTTGGTACTGGCCTCTATATTGGTTCTGCTGCCCTTGCTCACCTCTCCATGAAAAATTTGGGTGATTCCTCCACCCTGGATTGTAGGTGTTTGAGTATGGGTTGTTCTGGGGCCTCTGATAGTTCCCTACAGCTTGGCACTCTGCTTTCTCGATCGAGATATTGTTAGGATCAGCTGAAGGGCATCTGTCGAAGGTATGTGGACCACCACACATTTCACAACTCATTGGCATTCGCACTGCATTTACAGATACTGTATTTTGTTGCAGCTGCTTGGTCAAAAGGGCAACTTGGGCATTCAGGGCAGTGATGGCATCAATCTCATGAACTCCCACTGTTCTTCTGCCACTCACTTGTCTATCCTCTGTGACATGATTATTGGTGGCCATGCCTTCCAATAAGTCATGAGCTTCATGGGCTGTTTTTCTCATAAAGGTTCCACCTGCGGCTGCATCAATGATTGTTCTGGTCGTTCCGCTCAGCCCATTATAGAAAATGTGGACCAAATTCCACAACTCAATGATGTGGTGTGGACACTTCCTTTGCAAGTCCTTGAATCTCTCCCAAGCTTCATATAATGATTCTCCATCGGCTTGATAGAAATTATTCAACTCCCCTCTCAGTTTCGCTGCTTTGCATGGAGGGAAGAACTTTGCTAAAAATTTCTGTGCCAACTCTTGCCATGTAAATATCGAATCTGCTGGCAAAGAATTCAACCACACTTTCGCTCTATCCCTGAGTGAGAAGGGAAAGAGCCTCAATCTGACGGCGTCATCAGTAACGCCATTGTATCTGAATGTTGCACATAACTCCAAGAAATTAGCTATATGCATGTGAGGATCCTCCGACGGCAATCCTCCAAACTGAACCGTATTCTGCACCATACTTAATATTGCAGGTTTTATCTCAAAATTATTTGCTCCTATTGTTGGGAGCCTAATGCAAGTTTGTGCTCCGTTCACCCTCGGCAGCACATAATCTCCCAAGCTTCTCTCCGCTTGGACCTGAACTCTCTCCTCTACATCCATTGGCACTCTCCGAGGCATTCTTTGGTTAGGCTGATGATCACCTAACCCCTCATTCATCTCGTTGTTGTTTTGTACGTCTTCCATCTCGATTAAGGCTGAAATTTGTTGGTTCCTTCTGTTCTGTTTACAAGTTTTCTCAATTTCTGGGTTGAAGGGAACAAGAGTGTTTGCTCCTCTTCTCTTTCGCATAAATTGGATTCCTGAAACAGATCAAAATAAACAAACGGATCACGGCACACTGGTTTTCACAAAAATAAAATAAAAAAGATAATAACTAAAAACAAAAATAAAAACCAAATTAGAAATTAAGAATAGATAAAATTGATATTGAACTACGCCAATCCCCGACAACGGCGCCAAAAACTTGATGCGCGATTTATGCACACACTTAAACGCAAGTGCACGTGTCGAGTCAAGTAATATAGTTTTGGAAGACCGGGTTATCATCCTCAGGGATTAGTGTTCAAGTACCAAATTCTAATCTTTGTTATCTATTTGGTGACCGATAATTGATTTGTTGTTTATGATTCTAATTATGAAAACTAATTAACTATGTTGTTTTACTCAGTAATGATGGAAATAGGGCTTCCAAATCACCTCAACTATTCGCTTAACTTACTTATTAATGCAATTGACTATGGTTCTTCTTCTATTGGAGATAGCAGGTTTACTAATCCGTTTTATACTCCTGTTAAGGTTATATAAACACTCAACCTCAAAGATAACACCTTTCTACCTTTCGGTGATAAGGTTGACTCTAGAGGAGGATTAAGAACAAAAACCTTATTAATGCTACACAAGTAATCGGGGTATTTTCATCCACGATTCAACCTATGTCTATTCAACTACAGCATATTCACAACCTCCCCTTTCGGATTTCGGTTAGAAATCATAAGAATTATGATAATTAATGATCAGGTAATTACCAAGCAATCAAAACATATATTGAATAAATCTCAACAATTAAGAAGAAGAACCACAAACATGCATTAATTCATAAATATAAGGTTCAAGTGAATTGACATGGAAAACCCTATATTAGAATTAGTTCCTAGCCATAGACATGACAAGAACTAATTCAATATCCAACATAAACTGAAAATAAAGTAAAAGAAAGAACAAGAAATTACTAAAGAAAGGCCTCCAATCTTGAACTCCAAGAAGTGTGTTAATTGCCAAGAAAGGGAACCCTTAAAACTGCTCTAGGGTTCTCCTTTTATAGTTTCAAAAACGAGTGCAGGGTTTTCCTTCAGGCCTGACCCATTATTCAGTCGAAATTCTGATTTTTCCCGCGTCGGCGCGCAGCCAGTGGCCAGGCGGAACTTCGCAAGCCTCGAAATTAGGCGCGCTGCGCCACTGCCTGGCTGGATAGCCGCGCACGACTGTTTTTGTGCCTGGTTCGCTACTTTCTCGCATTTCGAGCTCTGGAACCTCCGTTTTTGCCCTCGTTTTGCTCCTTTTCCGCCAATGAGCCACTTTAACCAATATGACTCAAAAGAAAGAAAATCTATCCTAAGACGACACGTATTTGTACAAAAATGGATAAAAGACTAACTAAAAATGACTCAAAAAGTGTATATAAAATACACCGATCAATTATTATGTGATGTTTTGAGGAGTTATTTTTGTTATTCTTCAAGTGCTTAATATAGAGTGGTTCGTTGTTGTTGTGTTGATGTTATTATTGACTTGAGGGATGTAAAAGAAATGAGGAAAATGCTATCCAGATTGTCGTAAAATGAGCTTGTTGATATCGTGTGGTATGGGACTGTTTTGAAGCAATTGTTATGATATGTTGTGGTTGGAAATTAATGGAATAACTTGAATATGATGTTAATATTATTCTTGTATTGTTGGTGTTATTTTGAGTTTGCGGAAAGTAGAAGGAAAGAAGGGAGGTGCTGTCCAATTTTGTATAAGCAAGTTTGCCGCTTGTCGACTATCGTCATGCTTCATATGTATATAAGGTTGTGTTTCCATCTTGTAGAGCAGTATATTAGTGAGTCGCTTGTGGGATTATGAAGGAAGAATACAATTGAAGGTATGTTAATGCTTTTTCCTTCTTTTGGCATGATTTTATTAAAGAACGAAAATGAAACCAAACTTTTTTCAAAACGACTCCATTCCTTTTGAGTTTCAGATGCATATATCTTCTATTCCATTAAGTACATGACTCTTGTTTGTCCCTTGTTGGGAGTACTTTCTGCACCTTTTAGTATCTCATCTTTATTCACATCGTATGGACCTTGTTAGTTTTCATGAAAGTTAGAAATGATGTATCTTACCTTGTTGGTTTTACGAAAGTTAGAAATGATGTATATCTTCTTGTTTGATTCGTATGAAATAGTGAAATGGTATGCTATCTCCATGATGACAGTCGGAAGTGTAATAACTCTATTCTTAATGGATTAGGAGCTCTTACGTAAGGACTCATGTGATGCAGTATTCATGTTAAAAGGACTCTCTTAGTTTAAGATAAAAATGAATTTTGTTTATGATAGTCCCCAAATGCAAATCAAGAATTTAGCGATATTATGTCATTATGATAAGTTCATAGAAGTCTCTTATGACTCTTCATGTATGTATGTAGTACCTAGAAGGGGCATAGTTATGGTATTATGATTTTTCCACCGGGCTATGGTCGGTTGTGCAGTTACCATCGGTTGGGCAGTTATGTATCCTTATTTACCACCAGTTAGGCAGAGGCATATTTATCACCGGGATATGGCCGGTCGGGCAGTTGTCACTGGTTGGGCAATTATTTATTCTTATTTATCATCGGTTGAGCGGGGACATATTTATCACAGGGCTACGGCAGGTTGGAAAGTTACCATCAGTTGGGAAATTATGTATCCTTATTTACCACCAATTAGGCTAGCAAGTATTTACCACCGAGATGACCATTTGGATAGTTACCACTTATCAGTTGGGTAGTTGAACGGTTAGATTGATGACGTTCATGTCGCAGTATAGAATAAAGTTACAAGATATGTGTGATCGGTATGTATATTATGACTCGGCGATATTTCATAGGTTCAGGTTGATTTGTGTCACTCTTTTCATTATTATGTATTGTTGTGTTTTACTTTCGCCTTACACATCCAATACATCTTTCGTACTGATGTCCCTTTTATCGGGAGAAGCTGTGTGTCCTGCCCGCAAGTTCACGTAGGCGAGAAGAGGATTTGTTATTATAGATCGCCTCTGAATATCAGCTTTTGTTGATGAGCACCATTTCCTCCAAGAGTATTGCCGAGTCAGAGTTATGTTTATATCCTTTTGATATTTTGGGTATGTTGGGGGCCCTGTCCCCACTATGTTAGGTCGTTGGATTTTATACTTGTAGGTGTGTAAATACAGTAAGTTTAATTATTTTATAAGATGGATCGCTCACGTTACGAAGTGTAGCGTCTGAATATTTATAAAGAAAATTGAACTTTATGAATATAATTATATTTCTCCACTTGTTGAGTTTTTTTTTGGGTGACAAATGACACTTGCCAAACTGTCCAATGATAAGAGGTATCACCAAGAATGATTGATTAGTTGGCTAATTTAGCGTGAGAAGTAGTTAAAGTAATGAGCTGTCATTAGCAATTCAATTCCTTTACATTTTTTGCAAATCATATCCCCTTGTGAGTTGTGGCTAACAAAAAATAAGTCAATTAAATAGGTATTCCAAACAGCATAATGAAGAGATTAGCATGTAATAATATAATAAGGAGAAATATTCTCCCAGTTGTTATAGATAATCTCCACTCTTTCGTTGTATGTAGACGAAATACAAGTTAGATACTTGTATTAAGTGCACTTTTTAATATACACAATATAAGAACGATTCCATCACAAATATAATCAGTAAAAAGTATAAATATGTAAGAAGAGTTGTTTGCTAATATTCCTAATAGTAGATTTTAGACTGCGAAAACATCAAATAAATCGATATTGAATTCTAACTAGGAAAAGGATAAGTAGTTGTATAAATTTTTACATTATGCAACAGTCTAAAAAAGTCCACAACAAACAAATAAACATTTTTTATAAATTTTAGCCAATATAATTTATGTATAATTAATGTGTATATAATACATGTGTTATATATATTTGTTAAACACCTGTTATATATCAAATATATACCGATGACAACAATTATTGACCCGATGATCTATCGGAAACAATCTTTCTATCCGAAAAATCGGAGTACAATATGTATGCAACTCGTCTTTTTAAAACCCCACTTATGAAATAACATTGTTACACAAATGACGTAACAAACAATTATAGGCGGGTGAATTTTTTCTTGGGCTCATTTAAAAGTTTGCACCTAGTCTATTTACTAGGGCAATTCACACAAATGTCCCTCTTTCGAGGTGGTCTTTAATTTTTGCTCCTCAATTATTAATTTTTTTATTTTTGCTCTTTGCCTAAAATTTTTGAATTCTGGGTTTGAATCTCAGCTCAGTCAAAAAAAAAAATTAAAAAAATCTCAAGGCAGAGTTTTAGTGAAGACAAACTATGTCTTCCGAAATACAAACTCTAGGTTGTAAATTTTTTATTAAATAGGGGTCGAACCCGGGACTTCAGGATATTTCCAGTCCCCTTTTTAAGGGGATGGGAAAATTTAAAAATCAACAGTTTGAGGGACAAAAATTATAGACCAGTTCTTTTGAAGGCCAATCCGCGAAAAAAATTGAAAGGGATGTACGCAAGGGTTTGGGCCATTCCAAGAAATAAAGCCCATTGAGCAGAGGTTGCCTACTTGCCTTTGAGTTCTTTTTGTGTAAACTCTCAAGAAAGAAAAGATACTAATGTTGCTCATGCCAAAGTTTTTTCTTATTTCAATTTAAAATGATGCTTTTATTTTATTACGTTTAAAAGATGTTTGTTATTGAATTTAATATTTCACCACTTAATTTTCAATTATGTAATGATTGTTAATCAAATTAAATTTGTTGGAACCTAAAAGAGTTTGGAGGTATTCCCTACGTCTAATTTATGTGACACCATTTGACTATACACAAAATTTAAAAAATAAAGAAGATTTTTTTATATTTGTGGTTCAAAACAAGCCTTAGATATTTGTATGACGTAAATCATCTCATTATGGGTAAAAAAAAATTAAATTTAAATTATTTTTAATTTTAAAAATATATACTACTCCATCCGTTCAAATTTATTTGAAAGTACCAGTTTGGAAGTCAAATAACTCTTTCTTTGACTACAATTTTCTTCAACTCTTTTTATATAGTATAAATGATTAATTATGCAGACTTATATTATTTTTTATGTAGTGATTTTCAAATATGTAATTTTATTATAAAATACTCAAAGAATCTATATTTAAAAGTAAATCAAAGAAAACTTTATTTAACTCTCAAAATTGATCAACATTCAAATAAATTAAAATTGAGCAAGTAATTTTTTTACAACATAATAAAAAATAATGTGTGTACCATAAATTGAAATTCAGAATATCTTTATATAAGTCTATAGTGGATGGGTGAAGTTTGGGAGTACTTGGGCTTGGGCTTGGGCATAGGATTTTGTGCTAGATTGGGAAACCGACAAGGGCTTAGGCAGATCTAGAGTCTATTTGGGATGGATGCCAAAAACCTGAGCCCAATCATGGGTTCTGACATAAATCAGAAATGAGAATTAAGAAACGGAAAAGAGTAGCTGTACACCATAAAGCACACTAGTTTTATAGAGATAGATAGAGAAGGAAGAGATTTGTTTTCATTTTTTACTTGATGTTTTGTATTTGTATTGGATTCGATTAAATTTAAATTTATTTAAAATCTCACATTTATGACAATGTATTTTCTAATAAACATGATTTCGTATTAAAAAAAATTTAAATTCAAGATCTTTAATTAAAAATAAAAAGTATTTATTACTCCGCATCAACGTTTTTTTTTTTGTCGAAGGCGAACCCGCACTGGCCGCTTCTTTCGAAACCCGATCGACGCAATAGCTCGCAAACCACGCGTCGCTTAAATCACACTGGCAGCCAGTGTGTGGCTCCCAAGATGCCGGCGCACCAGACGTTACTCGGCGTTTTGAACTGTGACTGCTCTTTCACACCACTCAACGGTGATACCCTCTCTTCAAGCATCAACCTGGCAGTGCAGGCGGATACTCCGCATCAGCTTTTATTGCGAGAAAGAAGAGAATTCAAACAACACCAACTGGTTCTGCTTTCATTCATGCTAACACCACACCTACTTCCTCGGTACTTGTTTTCACATAAGTATTCAATTATCTCTTCCAAGAAACAAGGCAAATTAACTATCTTTTCATCAAATATTAAGCGCACTGTGTATGATTGTCAAGGCATTTGACATTATTTGATTGAAATAGAACCAAAAAATACTCCCTCCGATTTATATGTGTCACTTTTCTTTGTAATCTATTTTTATCTATAATTTATAATCACACAAATATTTAAGATTTATTTTAAATTATAAAATTTAATTTTTATTTTTATTTTTATTTAAATTTATGCTTAATCAAATGATGTCGAGGTAGAGTATTTGCAGTTATTAAAAGAATTTAGAAATTGAGTTGTGTTTTGATACAAAATTTAATTTAGGGATAATTTTAGAGACCTCCCTCACGTTTGGCTCCATTTCACTGACCTCCCTTGTGATTTACGATATTATGATTATCTGCCTTATTTTTACTTTTTTGTAATGATTCTTTTAATATATTTATTATTAATGTAAAAAATTACAAACTGACTAATTTAGGGATATATTTATTATTAAAATCCATCCTTCTTCTCTGGTCGTTGAAGAAGTTTGAGAGATCATCTTTACTGCGTCTTTTTTTAATTTTGTTTTTAAGTAATTGTGATATTTTGACTTTAAAAAGAATTACTTAAATAACACTTGTTGAAGTATAAGAATATTTTAAAAATAAAATATGTTTAAAATATAATTAAATAAACATAAATTAGAAGGCCAAATCAGTCAATCTGTATTTTTTACATTAATAATATGTAGATTAAGAGATCGTTACAAAAAATGTTAAAATAAGGAAGGTGAATGTCAGTGAAACGGAGCAAATAAGTATCATTTGTTGTAAGGTAAATTCCTTTGTAAATAACAATAAGGCCTAATTGGATGTAGCAGCTTATGAAATGACTATTACGTGAAGTCTGGTTTCTCATTTAAATGGAAGATTTGCAATTACCATAGATACTGAGCTGTCAAGCAACAAGAAAATTGTATGGCTAAGGTGGCGAATAACTGCATGCTAGTAATATTTCAAACTACATTTACTCCTTGAGTTTATTTGGGCATACATATATTTATGTGAATGCATCCGAAACCAGACAGAACCACTTGTTTTTTGTTTTCTTCCTCGTTTAGTTAAATTGTTTTCTCGAAACAAAGGAAAATTTTAGGATAACTAGTTTGGATAAGATGAAATATCTCATATCTGCAATCTTATGTAAGCAATGATATGGGAAAAACATCAAATTGATGAAAAGGGGATAAGTAGATCTTTGGCTTTGATCCGTTGCTATGGAAAAATCCAATCGAAAAAAATGTTACTATAGGTATTGGAAACTTAAATATCGTGTTATAACAAATGTCTTAGTATTTCAATTATTGATTTAACATCGAATTGATACTACAAACGTAAATCAAACCAATTGATTTTATTTTTTCATACGTCAACCGTTAAGACTGTCTTTTTAATTGTTGTTTGTTGTTGAGGTCAAATATGAGTCACCATTAGATTGGGTATAAATCACCGAAAATCAAATTATCCAATCGAATCGAAAATTTCGCTAATTCGGTATTCGGTATGATATTTGGGAGTGATTTTTATAATTTTGACTTTCGGGATCAGTATTCTGGAAATATAAATTTACCGTTAGATAATTAGATAAATACCTAATACCAATATAATTTTTAATAAAGGCACAATATCAATATTAGTGTATCACAATGCCAATCAGCCCAGGCCCCAACCCATATATTTTTAGGGCATAGTCGATATCTCAAAACTCAAAACCTATACGGACTGCGACTCTCACTCTTTAATTTTTAGGGCACTAGGAATCTTCATATTTACACTGCTTTATTTTCTCAATGATATGAATTGCAAAATTGATAGATTTACAATCAGTCAATTTCTTCCAATTTTGATTGATTTAGAGGTTATGTATCTCATTATAAAGTTGATTGAGATGTTTCCTCGAAGCTCAACTTTTAGTTAATTTTAATAAAGTACATCTTTGTAATTAAGTTTATTGTTTTACTTCTCTGTTCCTTATTTGTGAAAATTTGAACTTGTATTGTGGGTAGTTAAGCATGATCATGAGTTTTTAGTTCAATTTTTGTAAATCGATGAATTTTAATAGCAAGTGGGGTTTGTTGTATCATTTTTCTTCTATCTGTGCTTGTTAATTGTTATATAATCATTGTTGTATTACAGTGAACTCGGCTTAATATGGTATTACCGAATACCGAACCGAAGTTTGATTTACCGATTACCGAATTACCAAACTGAAGTTTGAAAGTTTGATGTTTTGTTTCTACTTTCAATTACTGATTATCGAATTACCAACCTGAACTTTAAAAATACCGAACTGAATACCGAACGTCCACCCCTAGTAACGGTTGAGAATGGAGCCAATAGTGTCTCATATTCAATACAAATTTCTTACTTTAATAGATTTTTTTAGAATAACTAAATCGCAAGACTCATCGGATTAGATAGCCCGATAACAAAATTAGCTCATGAAAATATGGTCACTTCATATTTGAGTGGATAAATGCTCTCTCACTTGTTAGCTAAGTTCATCTACCTCAATTAAAGTAATTAAAGTAACTTTTTTGTTCCCAAAAACTAAGATCTGTTTGTGATGTCGTCGATCGTGCTTTTCTGCGAAATACTTTTGATCGGAGTCTCCACTTATTTATCCAAGTTTTGAACCTTAGGGGTAAATGTTCAAGCATTTAACAATATTTTCTCAGCTATTTTATTGACATATGCAATGGAAAATTAATCTGAAGCTCTTCTGAACAAGCGAGGAATGAGTGATCATGTTCATTATGTGGACGAGCGATTTCTATAATTAAATAAATTATAAGGAAATAAATAAAAATAACTTTTTTGTAATAGATAGACAAGTTAAGTTATGACTCATCATTTTGTCTATCTTAATCTATTTCGTTTCAGTCCAACTTTTAATCAATTTATTAATTCAGCCTATTTTCATCTACCAAAATTCAGCTCAAACTACTCATTTCGCACCTCTATTTAACGGAAAATACTTCACAAGTGTACAGGAGATGTAACGGAAGCAATTAGTTAAGTGCGAGAAGCCAACAATTGTACTTCACAAGTGTACAGGAGATGTAACGAAAGCAATTAGTTAAGTGCGAGAAGCCAACAATTGTTGAAAATGTCAACTACATTAATCAATTACATATATGTCAGTGATTTTTTTTGTCTCTCATCCGATGTTCGGTATTTGTATTGGGCCCCAATTAATCCGGATTCGTGTCGGGTAGTTCCACATTGGAGGGCAAAGCATTCCCTAACAATGATGACTTCGTACCCAAAGAGACTCGAACTTGAGACCTCTTGATTAAGAATAGAGTAGTACCAGTCA
Organism: Przewalskia tangutica; assembly: GCA_029844215.1. Classification (NCBI taxonomy): domain Eukaryota; kingdom Viridiplantae; phylum Streptophyta; class Magnoliopsida; order Solanales; family Solanaceae; genus Przewalskia; species Przewalskia tangutica. The sequence goes on along the minus strand of CM056736.1, from coordinate 86,829,571 downwards.
CTACACCACCATCATTGTTGGTCTATGTCAGTGATGAGGTTGAACGTAGGAGTGGATCAAGTGGGATCTTAGTAATTCTGGTTATATTGTAACGGTTTTCATATTTTTGCTGATTCTTTCCTTCTATTTGCCCCTTTCGTTATACGCTAACTCTGTTACATTTGTACTCTTTAAGCAAAATCTTATACGTAGGAAATTTTTGTGAGTGGTAATGCGTAGAACGGAAAAATAACAACAATAACTATTTGTTATAAATTTGGAAATGATCAAATATGAGGGTTTGCTGAGTCGACCAAATTCTTGATCTATCCTTAAGATAATATTTCCCCGTATATCTTTTCAACGGTTGTAATGACAACTTATCTCCCAAGATAAAACAACAATCAAACAAATGAGTAAAGGAAACTCAAGTGTTTGCTTTGGAAGAGAAAGATCTTTGAGTATTTGTGATTGCAAGAGAGGAAGACAATTTTAAAGAATTGTTTAGTGAATGTCAAGTGTATTTTGCAAATGAGCCAAAGGCTCATTTTATAGTGTTGAGAAGAAGACCCTCCAACTAGCCAATTTATGGCTTTGAATGACCAAGTAGCCAAGTAATGGCTGAATTCAAGAGCAGAATAATGAAGAGTTAATCCTCCAAAGTCAGCTCAAACGTCAGTTTTTATTCTTCTCCAACGGACTGAAAACGGTCACAGCGCCGCGGCCCTGTAGGAAGGCGTCGCGGCGCCAGAACTTCAGAGGCGTAGCGCCGCAGTCCTGCAGAGTGGCGCCGTGGAGCTGAAACTTCAGGGACTTGGCGCCGCTGCCCTATTGGGTCGCGGCGATTCATGACTCGTTTCATCTTTTAACACATTGCACATGTCTTCCTTTATTTATCAATGTGAAATCATTGTTATTTGACCAATAACCATCTATTCTCTCATGTCTCAAATAATTCGTATAGTACCAATATCTTTTTCATTTAAGGTGTTGGTAAAATAATTTGCATTTGGCTAAACAATGTTTCAAGTTTCAACACAATCTGTTAATCACTTAGTGAAACAGATAACATTAATGAAACAATAAACGAAAACAGAATATGTTTTTGGAAAATAATTTCAGAATGTAATCGAGCCCACTTAGTTCAAAGTGTGTCCTTAAGGAAATTATTCCCCTCACAGTACTCGAGGTTAACGGAATATCGTCTCCCAGGATAGAACGATTATCTTACCAGAATAGTAGTACTCCAAATTCCGGTAGCAGCAAACCACTCAACGGCAGTATATTACACTGAATGAAAAATATTTCCGACTTGAATATGAAATTCAGAATGAAAAGTGAAATGAATAAATTCTTGGAATAATCAAGAATTTATAGGGTTGGAGGTACTGATTCTGAATGGTTGCAACCTAATTTTGGAGGAAAATTCGAAAAAGAGAGAGAGCCGGACGGGTCGGGTCGCGGGTCGATCCGTTTGGATTTGTTTTTAATTAAATAATTAATTAATTAATTTAATTAAAGAAACGTTTGTCCAAAAAGATTATCAATCCGAGGCCGAGTCGAGCGAGCGACGACGACGGCGCGAGGGGTCCTTGCCCTCTCAACCCTTTTAGCAGCTAGAGAAGGTGTAATGTAATATATACACCTCTTTTTCCTTCTCCTTTTTCGACGTGGGACAAAAGAGCATTTTCCCTTTAATTTTCATCTCATCATTTCCCATTCACCAATATCAAAACCCAACATAAGGAAATTACGATCCTTGACACTTTATGTGCACGTGTGTGGAAACCATGTTTCCGATGTGCGAGACCCCAATTGTTCGAGTCATAATTTAATAGGAATTTATTTCACATTTAGTGAATTTCCAACAATTTTCGTTTGCGGATAGTAATTTTTGTAAAGGAAATGTCCATTAATTCCTATTGAAGAGCTAAAGCATTTTATCCTCTTTCCATGTATATGATAATATTATGTCAACCAGTTCATTATATTCAAACTATTTTATACAAATTTTACTTCTATTACTCACATTATTAAGAAAAAATTGGGATTCATTTGATAGTTGGAAAAAAATGCCTCTTATTGAATTCGAATAAGTAATAACCCACTTACTCTGCGCGGAAATTGACTACGTTCAAAGAGAAGCTTATGTTTCGCGGAATTGTAAGTGCATATAGTTGGAAAGGTTATCCACAACTCCATTAATTAGCTTCAAATTATAATTAATGCTGATATTGATACATGCCTAGCATTACTCTGCTATTATCTCTCTTACCTTCTTTGATCCCTACAACTGTGAAATAAAAGTAGTGAAGCAGTTACAAGAATGACAGTGATTAATTAATGCAAAGGGATAACATTAGTACTCCCTCCGTTCCAAAAAACACTTTATATTTTGACCGTGTGTTAGAATATATAATCTTTAATTTTTTTGATATAAAATTTACATATTTGAAAACTACGTAAAAAGTACTACAAGTATCATAATTAATTTTAAAATATTTAAAAGACATTTAGAAACTTAAAAAAATTACGGTCAAAGAACAACTCGTTTGACTCTAAAAAATGAAAAGTATCAATTTCTTTGGGTCGGAGGGAGTGTTATTTTTAGGCTTAATACATTGATAATCGATTAAATTTATCATTAAATTTCATTTAGACACTCAAATTATGACATGTTTCAATTGAGCATGTGAACATATGATGAAATGTTCCTATTAGACACTCCGCCTTAAATTTTGGAAAAATATTTGCGTGTGTTCTCAAGCGTTCATAATGTAGTCACATAAAGTATGACATTTCCTTTAATTATACACATCAAGATCAATTGAAATAGGTCTGAGGTTTTACGGCTTATTGAGGCTAAAAGGAGATGAGATAGTTTAAGTGATTAATTTATCTACATATTAAAAGCTTGAAAATACACACGAAAAGTTTTTTCAGAATTAGTTGGAAGTACCTAATAAAAATACATTATTATGAGTTAAAGTGCTCCATCGAAATATGTCATAATTCTAGTGTTTAAATAATATTTAGTGATAAATTTTAGGGGCTATCTATGTATGCAATGTACAAACTCTTGAGACTTGGCTGTTAGAACTGACTAATTATGTAGTACTTCACCTGAACACAAGATCAAATGTGATGTGGAAGAGCCAATTTTTAACTATTAAGACTGAATTTAAGTTTGTCATTTTTTTTTATAAATATTTCCCTTGAACAAAATATTCTCACTATTATTAGAAAAATGTACATTAGAGAATTATTTAATCATAGAAAACAAACATATATGTCATACCAAGCATAGCAACTAAAATAACAATAAACTGAGATAAGATGTCTATTAAACTTGGATCAACATTTTAAGATATATATTCAATCATATTAATTATTAATATGATATGAGTTGCAACTTATAGTATTTTTTGTATAATGTTTGAATGTTTAAAGTTTAATTTTAAAATATTAAATTGATTTAATCAATTTAGCTTCAAATATTAATTAAATTGACTCTCTAAAAGCGAAAAATATCACATAAATTGAAATGGAAGAAGTAATAAAATGTTCCTTTTAGTAGGATAATCATATTCGTTGAAATAAAAAATTAATAATTAATGTGGTATTCCACAAAGTAGGCTCACTAATTAAATTTAAACTAAAACAGGAGCAGTAATTTTAGAAAACAATAGGCATCCAAGTAGGACTCCACTCACTTATAAATTTAAAATTTAAATAGCACATGGAGATTCATATTTGGTTCGAAAGTCTTTTTCTGCATCCTGAAAAATATTTTTCTATAGAATATTTTCTGATGTTTTTTGGTAATAAAAACAAACTCTAAAATTAAATAGTTATTAAGGATTAATAATAAATTTAGCAAATTGAATATTGTTATTATGAAATTTGTAAATATAAACAATAAATGTTTTAAGTGATATATAGTCGAAATAGCAATATATGTGTAGGTAAGTGTAAAAATCATTTTCCGCCTCTTGAACTAAACAAAACAATAATTTAAAACTAAAAAAAGGGCCTCAAAATATATGGAAGGAAAAATGGTCATATTTGTCCTCTAACGTTTAGAAAAAGATTTGTATTTGCCATCCGTTAACGTTTGGGATTAAATATGCCCTCCGTTAGTCTAAACTTATTATATTTACCCTTATTTAATATATCTGACATGTTTACGCTACATCGAAGCCACGTAAAGTAGCAAAGTGAGACTCACTAAATCATTTAAAATTAATTTTATTTTTCCTCTTAAGCGTTTTTCTCTTTTTCCTTCCTCAACATCATTAAGTCCACTGAAGTGCTTTTTTCTTTTTTTAAAAAAACGAAGCCAAAAAATGCATTGAAGGTCGAACAAATTCACTCCATTGAAGGTTCCTCGTGCTGATTTTTTGAAGCTTTTCTCTTGTATCTAATGGATTTTTTTGGCTTCTAAAGAGAAAAGCAAGAATTAGATTTGGGACTGATTTTCCGCCCTCGAGGAAGATTTGAATTTTAATTAATTGAAGGAACTCCGGTGGTGGTGATGGTGGTTGTTCAAGAAGAGCAACCCTCGTTATAATTTTTTACCAGAATTTGAACCTCTTTTTTTTTTCCCTCAAGATTGAGAGTGTGTCAAAGATGATTGTTATGGAAGTATGTGTAAACAAAGAGGGCACAAATTTAGGGAAAGGGTTTCAGATCTTGGCGTTGCTCCGGCGTAGCAACGCCATTAACATCACCACTGCTCCGTCTCATCTTCTATGGCGTGTTTGCGATCTTTTGGCGTTGCTATTATGCTTATTCCGTACAGATCCGGCCGATGTTGTATTTTTCAGCGATTTCTAATTTTTCCAATGAATTATTTCTGAGGAAATTGTAGCAATGGTGGTGGCGCTGGCGGGCGGCGGCTACAGGTGGTTAATTAGAGAAAGAACAAAAAGTTTACTTGAAGAAAAAATTAATTTTAAATGATGTTGAAGAAGGAAAAAGAGAAAACAGGAAAATAAAATTAATTTTAAATAATTTAGTGAATCCTACTTTGACACGTGACATAATACAATAAATTTAGACTAACGAAGATAAATAAAAACTTTTTTCTAAATAATTTTTTTTTCCTAAACGTTGGGAGGGCAAATAACCCTTTACCTATCAATTTCTCATAAGAGATAACTCAACAGTTTTGGGATTTTGTTTATGTATGAACTGGTCTTATCGCCGGCACGGCCACTCCAAACGTACATAAAGTCGAACACTTGATTCCTCCACTTCCACCGCCGCCTATCACTGGAGCACCACCACCATTCACCAATGCCGATTCATTCTCCTCAGCCGTCCGATCAATCACATCGCCATCATCGTCTTCGGAATCCAAATCGTCGTCGTTTAACGGAACGAGTTTCAGCTTTAACCGTCCGTCAGTACGGTGAGTCTCGAAATACTCAAATCGTTTCACTTTCTCCTCTTTGATAATCAATCGGCCATCAGGTGTATGATACCTCTTCATCACCCATGGCATTTGCGAGCACGGAACATTCTCCGTCCTCGCAAGGCACGGAAGCGGCGGTGGATATTCTTTCTCTACTTTTTCCTTTTTTTTCTCTTTCTTTAATATGAGGCCTCCGCCGCCGCTTCCGCAAGTGAACCACTTATAAGGTGCCAATTTCAAATCAACATGGCTCTCAACACCAACGTAATCAGCCATATCTAGTGAAGAATTTTCATCTTTTAATGAATGCATAGTAGAAAATTGGGAGTTTATTCAAGTGTTTGGAGGTTTTTGCATGGCATGGGGGAATGGAGAAATTGTGGTGAATAGAGGAGTAGGTTAGGGGGAGAAGAGAGAATATATTGAAGAAAGGGAAGACAGATAATTATATATTTTCTTCTACCATTTAATAAATCTTTAGGAAAAGAATATGATGTGGTCACTAGGGGAAAAAACCAAAAGGCCTTATTTTAAATAAATGTCTCGAAATAGCCATTAGGCCCAAAATAAAGACAAGTAGAGTCCATTTATTACAAAGAATAGAACATCAAATTTTCTTAAGGGCTCAACACTTTTTCACTTTGTCTTCTTCTCTACCCTTTCTTATCTCCTCCACTGTCACCACCCAACTCCGGCGAAATCCATCCACCCAACGCCTCCAGTTGCGCCACCTCGCTCCGCCCTCCTCTACCTACTATTCCACCACAAACAACTTTTGTACCACCATCTCCGACCAGACGACCCCACTGCTCCCTTTGCTCCCTCCATTCTTATCCCATTGTCCAACTCCGCCCACGAATTTCAATAAAGATAACGTTGCTTCTTGAATCTTCGTCCGCACTTCTTTTTCTATGGTTGTGAAATCATCATATCTATAATTATTTGGTACAGATCTGGCCGGATATTTTTTTGGCGGTCTCCATTTTTTCCGATAATTCTTACCTTCATATAAATAGTGTATAATATGTGTATTGTGTACACATTATGCACTTATTATACATTGATTATATATTATTATACAACGATACATTTTCCCTACATATACGGTAGAGATACATATTTTATACATCAATGATACAGTTTTTATATGTATAATACATTTTATCAATTTTCAATATACATAGTAGATTGATACATATTCTACACACTTAGTGATACAATTGTTATACGTTTTCGATACATATGATACATTTTATACATATTCTATACACATAGTGATACAGTTTTGATACATTTTCTATAAATATGATATATCTTCTATACATATATATAATAGTAATACATATTCTATACAATAATTATACAATTTCTATACATATGCTGAGATTAATTAAAAATAGCTATAAAATGTAATTATTTTGAAAAGGCTAGAAAATAACTTTTAAGATTCTTGAGTCATTGGGTGTCAATAATTTCACCTCATGGCGAGTTATGTCCCTTCCCCCAAAAGCTTTCACTTATTTGATGGGCCGGTTAAGAAATTATTTACGGTTAAACTCTTCCCATTTTATTACTAATAGATATAACCTTTTGGTATGAATACTTAATCGATTTGGGCATGATGCCTGAATGTCGAACTACAATCCTCTCCATCTTGCTCCTCCTTGTTAAGTTTTTATCAATTTTTACCAAATTAATGTACATGTCTAGTCATTTTGTTCTATCCGCTATGAGTTCAAATGAGCTCAATATTTAAAAACACATATATATAAAAATTGACTAAAATTTTAGCTAAGTTAAAAATCTTAAATATAAAATAAAGTTTAAATACTTGACCGTCTCCACTATAGTTCACCTCATTGCCCCTTTATAGTAACCCCTAATAAACATCCCTCACCAAAAAATATAAATAAGTTAGAACCGCCAATAAATCTAAAAATGATTTCTTAAATCCAAAAATCTCAACTTCCATAGTGCTCTATACCAAATCCCCAAATTTCCCTTATTTATGGCTTATATGTCCTTTTTTTGGGGGGCAAACGTCTATTAACACACTTCCAAATATAAATGATGTCATTAGCCTTAACCGTAATCCCTACATAAGGAAGATGTGCATTTGAATAAAAAAATGTACACTTGGATATTTGACTCAGTATATGTAGGGTTGAGTTGGGTTAAAAATATATAAGTAAGGCATAGTGAAAGTTTAAAATTTTGCTTACTTACCCCAACAATACATTCTGATATGGTTATATGACAAGCAAATTTGTAAAGACTTTAAACAATAAAACTTACAAGTTATTTAATCTAGAGTCTTTACTTATGGATTACACGCGGTTGTCCCTACGATTTGCAAACGCCTTGCTGCAGTGTATTCATCTGTCAAGAAAGTCAGGAAATCTTGACAGAGGTTTGAGAGAGTTTCTTTTCTAAACTCTGAGTCTAGAAATGATTTTCAATTAGTATATTGATAATAAGGTTTGTGTTGTATTTATAGTTGTTTTTAGGTCACAAAACGGATTAGGGTTGGGCTCCAAGTTTGGCCCAAAATCGAGTGCAGATGGGCGACCGATTGAGCCCACTGTCGCAGCGCCGCATTCATCCCGATGGCGCCGGCGCGGCCTGAGCCGCGCTTCCTACGCCCCGCTTTCAATCAACATATATTCATCACGTTTAATTAAGTCCAAAATCTAATTTTGACTTAATTAAATAATTTCCATCAAATGGAAATTATCATATAATTATTATCAATTTAAATATCTCGATTCCAAATCGAATATTTAATACTTTCTCAATACACCCTTATATCGAAGAGACAATCGACATAGTGTGACCCTATATACCTTCACATATCGACACTAATCCAATTAAGGTCCATACGGAACTCCTAGAGTGCGCTGTATGACGAACTCAATATGTGAAGTACGTTTACATGAATCCAGCAAATATAACTTTTATGTGAGATGATAAAATCTTTTCATTCGCGACACACTCGATCAAGCTTAGGATTGTCATGTGTCTATCCGAATGACTTGATCACTTTATCTCATATCTATATTAGTCGACAACTAAACCATATTCTAAATATGTCTCTTGCATTGACTAATGACTTGATCGACCTATCACTGAGAAGTTGAGTGTTCTATTGAATATCCAATCGAGGAATGAATCATATTCTTGACTCAACTAACACCTTAGTTTACATCGTAATGCACCCAACACAAGCCGTATCTCATCCTATAAGGAATTTAAGCTTAGGACATAGTCAAAGTACATTACTCTGTAAATAAGGTGCATATTGACCTCAAGTCAAATGACTTTCATCTCTCACACGCTGATAACACTCTAAACATGTATAACAAATAGTTTATCAGCAAGGTGTATCAATACTTTTCAAAAGTATCCATGTGTCCATGAATGTGATGCAGACCACATGTCGACTTATAACATATCATCGATATCCCATTCTCGATGATCATTAGTCGAGGCTACTTGAGAGCTATGCTCTATCATTAATAACTCACTCTATTAATGACAACGTAAGCTCAAGGGATGCACATTCATGAATAATTATAAACAATCAAATAATAATTCAATAATCGCAAATGCCATAAATATATTAATCTTATTAATAATACGCATGTGTTCAAATATATTTATCTATAACAATGATTATCTCTAGGACATACATATTTTCACTATATAGTCTTACGATAATAAATAGAAAAATACTGGTAGTTTTAGCAAATCACCCTTAGATATCATTAAGAAAGCAAGTTGGGAGCCAACATGGGCATAGCTCAGTTGGTTTCAGGATGATAGATTGGCCCCAAGTAGGCAGGTTCGAGCCCTGACAGTCGCAGTGTGGGAGTTTCATTCCTCTTTCGTGGAGGATGACTCCTTGTGGGCATCAGACATTGTGTCTCCCACCTAGTGAGCCGCTGAGTCACCATGATTTACTTCCTCCACCAATCTCTGTCGGACCGAGGATTCGACCCAATTTTTTTGGTGTCGTAAGGCCATGTGGGCGAGGAATTTCGCTTTTTGCCCCAACCAAACAAGTTAGGGAAAATATCTTGGAATTGCTGACTTTAACTTTTATACAGAGATGTCAATGATTGATGATAGTGTAGTTCTAACATGGTACTACTTTAGTACTTTATTATATTATTATATTATATCATGAGTTTAAATTATAAAAATGATATTTTGTGGAAGTGTGAGGTAAGATTGCATATAACAAATCTTTATGATCCGATTCTTCTTCAAATTTCATATATAGCAGAAATTTAGTACATCGAACTGCCTTTTTTATATATATTATTATAAAGACAGAAGAATGAAGATGTGATGTTTGGGTTAGTTTTGTTGAATGCAAAATAAAGGAAGATAAAGGAATCTTAATTTGTATGGTTTTATATATTTGGCAGAATGGGTTGATTAGGTGGCATGTCAGTGTACACCTAGCCATGTATGTTTACACGTGGTTCGCACGTGTTCAAGCACCTTCTTGGCTTCATTGAAGGACCCCAATGCTTCTAGTATTCATCACACAGCTGTGCCTGTCTTCTTTTTTTTCCAATTCAATGTTGGATATATGCTTTAGCAGAATCATGGAACTAACTTAACGATCACCCCAATTTATTATAAAACATTTTGCGATTAATGATTAGAACATTCAAATTAAAAATATTTTTCTTGGCTCAAAAACAAATTACTCAATCTATTTATGTATCGCTCATATATAATTCTAACACAAAGGATAAAACGTTCTCTGCAAAAAATACTTCTCCAAACTCGGAGTATGTCAGTTATAATATCTATAGTAGTAGCTAATAAAGACACCCTTTTGTAGGCTTTCGCGTCGGATTCGTACACGTAGCGGAATTTGAAAATTTATGTTTCAAACCCGACGACGGTCAAACTGTAGTATGATATGTAATGTAAAATATAATAACAAAGTAAAATATAATACTTCGAACGAAGACGTACATTTTGAAGATTGCAATCTAAGCTGTTGAATCTCGAAGCTTTGTGTAATCCGGGGTGAACACTCAAACGTCCCTTGATTTGCAAGTTCTAAGTTCTTAGAACTTTGATGGAATTTCTATCTTTAGAAATTCTAGGAATTTCTATCTTTAGAAATTCTAGGAATTTCTGAAGAGTTTTAGAAGAGATAATCTCTCTTAGATTTTGTGTAGTGAAATGGGAAGGGAAACATCTTATTTATAAGGATAAATAAGAGCTTTAGGGTTTCCGTGGGCTGGGCCCAACAAAAAATCGGGTCAAGTCCAGAGTGCCAGAACACGCGTCGGCACCGCGGTTCCATGAGGTGGCACTGCGGTGCCTCCACGTGCTTCTAGCACCGCGGTCCTAAATCAAGACACTGCGGTCATGTCCAATTTTCTGCACTCTTTTTCCATTTCTAATGTCCCGGTTATCAACCGAACATATATATATTATCTCTTCAATTACATCCTTCAATCAACGGAATATTTGACTTAGTGTTTACCCTTCAGGCCTCTACATATTGACACTAATATCATTAGGATCTTCACGGAACTCCTAGACTGCGCCGGAAGATGAACCTCAATATGTAAAGTTTAGCTATACGAAACATGTGAGCTGAACCTCTATGTGGGAAGATAAAATTCTTTCATTCACGAGACACTCATCAAGCTTAGGATTTGTCAATTGTCTATACAAATAGCTTGATCATAATAACTCATCTATATTAGTTGACAACAGGACCATATCAAAGACATGTCCACTGCATTGGCCAATGATTTAGTCAACCTAATATCTTATGAGAATCTGAGTGCTCTCTCGAAGATGCATTCGAGGAATGAATTCTAATCTTGGCTCAATGCCCACCTTTAATCCACTTCGTAACGTACCCAAAACAAGTCGTGTCTCAACCTATAAGGCATTTGAGCTTAGAACAGGATCAAAGTACATTACTCCGTGAATAAGGTGATATCGACTTCAAGTCTAAGGACTATTATCTCCCACACACCGATGACATTATAGACATATAACAAAACAGTACATCATGAGGGTATACCAATACTCCAACAAATATCCATGTGTCCATCACGAGTTGTCATAACACGTAGCAAGTGAGACATACTATATCCCAAAAGATATGATGCAGACCATATGTCGACGTATAACATATCACTGATATCCCAATCTCGATGATCATTAGTCGAGGCGGTTTTAAGAGCGTCACGCTATGATATTAATTTTCACTCCATTAATAACCACGTAACCTCTAGGGATGCATTTATAGAATTGAAGATTGCAGGTTCGAATCCTGTCCCCGCCTAATCAGTGGAACATTATAAACAATCAACTAATAATTCAACAAATGAAAATGCCATAATATTAATCATTATCAATATATATTTATATGAATGTGTATAAAGTACATGTGTCCTAATACTGATTGTCTCTTGGACATACATATACTTTCAATCTCCCACTTGGCCTAGAGCCAATCACCAACATATCTAATACTCATGTTCTCAAAATGACCATTATGCTTAACCAAGCTTAATGGTTTAGTAAACGGGTCTGTCAGATTATTGTCTGTTGGAATATAATCTATCTAGATATCTTCAGCTTCCACCATCTCTCTCAGGATGTGGTACTTTCTCGGTACATGCTTGTTTCTGTTCGTTGATCTTGGTTCCTTTGTCTGTGCAATGGCACCAATGTTGTCATAATAAATGGTTATTGGACAACTAGCACTCGGAACAACCCTTAGCTCTTTCAGGAACACAGAAATTGCGACAGCTTCCTTAGCAGCTTCCGCTCCAGCAATGTACTTCGCTTCAGTAGTCGAGTCTGCAGTAGTAGCATGTTTGGAACTCTTCCAGCTCACTGCCCCTCCGTTGAAAATGAACGTTTAACCAGACTGAGATTTGAAATCATCAATATCTGTCTGGAAACTAGCATCAATATACCCAGTGGAAACCAGTTCATAAACTCCACCATAGACTAAGAAGTAATCTTTAGTACGTCTGAGGTACTTGAGAATACTCTTGATTGTCTTCCAGTGTTCCTCACCAGGATTCTGCTGGAACTTGCAAGTCATACTAAGTGCAAAGGCCACATCTGGTCTGGTATAGGTCATGACATACATGATTGATCCTATAGCCGAAGCATACGGGATCCTCTTCATGCACTCAAGTTCTATAGCATTAGAAGGGCAGCCCTTCTTTGATAACTTGATGTCTTGACCCATCGGAAGACCGCCTTTCTTGGAATTCTCCCTTGAAAAACGTCTAAGCACTTTGTCAATGTATACTGACTGTGACAGCCCCAACAATATATTAGGTCTATCTCTGTAGATTATAATTGTCACACTCCGAACCCCGTGCCCGTGACTGGTGCCCTACCTGGGCACCCTTCTACCTTAACAACTAAGTAAAACTGCGAAAATTAAATAACACCTCATTTTTTTTAAAACCAACATACGTACAAGGGCAAAGCCGATAAGGCTGCCATATAATATACATACTCAAAAGACACTACACTGTATATGAGTCCAATCCCACATATGAATCTGCACTTCTAAGAGTTATATCGAAATATGACGACAAGGCCCCGCTGTACCATAATCGTACAAAGCACATCTTGGAACTTATACCAAAAAGATAAACTCCAATGTAAGGAGCAATCCAAAACTTTGGCGTGGTCCTACACTGCAGATCACCAAACAACAGACCTAAACTGCAGATGAACGCACTCGAAGGCGAGGTCTGAAGAATGTACCAAGTATGTGAAGCGATGAATCGTAATAAAATCATAACGATCTAAACAAAGCAGAGACATGTATGATAGCCAACCTACAATACACAATACATAGCGATCATATCAAGTCGGGGACGATGCCTCAAAGTCACTACTCAAATTTAACTATGGGTCTCACGCCATAATATCAACCATGCGTGGAATCCTTCCTCACCGCCGATCCATGATATAATGTAACACCAATAAGCATATCGAGAGTATCCTCGCGTCGCGTGCCGAATCCCACATCGTATAAGCATGACCGTGGGGTATACAAACAACCGAATCAAACCCGCCCCGGTCACGTGCCTTAATCCCACATCGTATAAGATGTCGCGAGTATCCGCGGTCGCGTGCCGGCGATCCCACATCGTATAAGCATGACCATAGGGTATCCTCGCGATCGCGTGCCGCGTCCCACATCGTATAAGCATGATCGTAGGGTAACACAAACAACCGAATCTAACCCACTCGGTCACGTGCCGGAATCCCACATCGTATAAGCGTGTCGAGAGTATCCTCGTGTCGCGTGCCGGCATCCCACATCGTATAAGCATGACCGTAAGGTAACACAAATAATGGAAGCATACCCGTGGAATCCCACCTCACCGCTTGACGCTCCAAGTAAACTTACAACAAGGCAAATTCTCCAACCGAGAGTCGCAAGAACGTAATAAAACATAATACTTGCACTCAAAGGCTATCACCAGCACATATAGGCAATTCTCAATTAATCAAGCCAAAGTACTTATCAAGGCACACATAGAATAATTCTCAATTAACCAAGTCAAAGTACTACGTACGTACATTCTTTTCAAAAGACTCCTTTTAATGTAAAACCCCAAGATACTAACATCCGTAGTATCAAGGTGTGTCTATTTTTCAAAGTAAGTTACTACACTTTTAGAAAATTCATTTCAAAGCTTGAAATCAAGTAACTTCAAATTTTCACAATCTAGGCAACTTATGCCCAATAATCAAAATAGACAACTTTCTTAACCTTCCATAAAGCCGTTATAACCAACTTCCCATAAAGCCGTTATAACCCTTTATGGTTTTAGACATATTCATTCCTTTTTATAACCAAGAGACTTATACTTAAAACCAAGTATCACATACTTATAAATCAAGTTCTTAACTTTCCAAAATACTTCAAGTCTCTTAATATTTAGAAAACAAGTTTCTTCTACTTTTAAACCTCAAATAACTCACACCTTTAAAACAAGTTACTTCTCTTAAATCATGTCATTTCTCCTCTTTTAAAACAATTAAGTAAATCACTCATTTGACTCCCCTAAAGTCATTAAAACGACCATTAGGTTTTGGAACTAAGGCACTAGCCAAAAGGTTTGGAAACCACTTCCCTTTCAAGACTCTATGTACTTTAAGTAAAATACTTTCACTTTTAAGAATCCAAACTTCACTAAGGAAATGGATCATACAACTTATAATTTGACATCAAAGTACAATCAAGGGAGTACATAGAACGAATTCTATTTTAGGCAAACCAAATACAACCAAGGAATGGATCATTTAAGGAGTAGAACATACTTTCTTTATCTTAAGGAATCATGCTAGAAGAGGAGATAATTCACATACCTTTTCGGCTAAATCCACAAGCTAAGCCGAATACGCCGTACGTAGAATTGTCAACCTATAATGGTCACAACAAGACTATCAACTTCTAGTCTCTAACGTAGAATAATACTAAGTAAGCGGTCTCTAATTCTACGGAAAATCGGGCAAAGACTTCCTTTGTTTCTACTCACTTTGCCACCTTTTTCAAGGTCGAATACAATAACCAACACGCCACATTTAAGGCTCCAAACAACAACCAAACAAAGGGTATTACACGCCTTACAATACGTGTAAAATTCCGCCCCACAATTCATACGAAGTAGTTTAATACTCACTAGCCATTCTCGGCCAACAATAACCAACAACACTAAGTCTTTTCCAATCCTTTTCCAATTCTAAGTTCTAAGGTCTAACATGTTATATAGCCATAAACAACTTCAACAACTACAATTTCCTTCTTTATACAACATGCGACGACTTAAACTAATATTCAACTTGAATTGTAATCTTAAGGCTAAACATGCTAGTTTTCGGATTAGGGTTCCAATAGCCAATATACTAATCAAATTTCATACTAAACATCTCATGCTTGCTAATATCCACAACTACAATGATAAGTAATCTTAACTACTAAAACGACAAGATTATACCTTTATAAGCCCTTAAAAATTCCAAGATTCAAAGTCGCGCCTTAGCAAATTCTTAGCTCATTTCCTTATGTTCCAATCCGCTTCAAGCACTCCTTATAAGCCTATGAAGAACCCATCTTCAAGTTCCAACTTCAAAGTTGAAGAACTCCTTAAGTTTCCGCCTTGCGACTAATACGAAAACACCGTTTTTCCGAAATCTTTCTATTGAGATATCCTTACAATACCCTTAGGGACATTGGGTTAAAGTCTTGTGAACAAAGGATCAAAACTACAAATTTTTGTGTGGGCAAAATGGGTGAACCCGAGAGCAACTTCCAAGAACAACAAATGTTCTCTAATTTTTCTAAGTGTTAAAGACCTTGTCTTGCACTAGCTTAGCATATATAACACATTGAATGGCTTAGATTATAACAAATGTGTGGCTTGGATGAGGATCATTAATTAAAGAGCCAAGTGGACAAGTTGACCTTGGTCAACAATCTCAAGCTTGAAGACTTATCTTCCAAGATGATCAATGACCATTTTAGCCTTGCTAAAATCGACCAAGACCATATGTGGGGGGTGCCACGTGTCGCCCTCTCATTCGTCCATAAAACTCTGTAACCCTCGTGGGCCCCACAAAACGTAAAATTCCTCGGGTGGGCCCCACATGACCAAATCCGTAAAAATAAATTTTCATAATGTTAATAAGTTCCATACTCTCCAAATAATGCATTTTGAGAATCCAATTCTCAACAACGAACATTTTTCTCTTCCGACGTTCGGAAGATTTTCCGTCGGAAAAACAATTCTCCCTTTCGTACTAATTTCCAAGTCTTGATTCCTTATATACATTCTCTTATACATGTCCTGGACTTACGGGATGTAACATTCTTCCCCCCTTAGAAATATTCGTCCCCGAATGTTCTTAATCGGTTGTCAAGCTATACAAATTCCGGCATAAACTCTATACTATGCCTATCAATCAAAATTGCACAGGACCAACGATGCCACACCTGGCCACCACAACATACGTAAACATAACAATGGACCTTCCGTCCGTGGTCCCTTCTCACAAAACTCGAAGGTTACAGTCTTCTCAAACACGGGATCCTTAGAGGTTCCTTTCTTTCCTTACTTGTCATACTTTCTCGTACTTTCAAACTTATCTAGTACACGTACAAAATCTCAAATATTGTTTCTATTCTCCAATCCTTGGAGTTACTATCCAAACTTGGCCATATTGTTACTTACTTTCCCGTTAAGGCTCTTCTCGACCCTTACGACCTGGTTCCGGTGGAACACATCCACGAACTCGTACAACGATCAACTAGGCCTGGGCCTTACACCCTCGTGACCCTATCACATAGCAGGACCATTACCAACTGACATCACCCCATTCCATACTATCGGTTGACCCGAAATGAGTCCATAACCCGACTCATCGTCACCCTTAACTTCTCATCCTTAGTTTGAAATAAAACTCTCTCTTAGCTCAAGGTACTTCTCACCCTATCCTCATATTCACTAGAGGTTCGTCACATAAGCCTAAGTATTTCTACTGTACATCCTTCCCTATCGGTCTTACCCTGTTACGGGGTAATTACAACTTGTGAACTCTACACAACTATAGTCTCAGTTCACTTATCATTCTTGTCAACATTCTTAACTTTTCACTTTACTAATCAAAGTATCCCTACCTCTGGGGTACTATCACTTACAACTATTAGCAATAAAGGGAAAACATATATGCTAGGGCGAAATCTGAATCTATCAATGCACGTATGATTCATAAGAATCGAAATATACCTGTAACCCCGTGCGATGTCGCCTCCTGATCCTGTCCAGAAGTCACGTCATCTATGCGGTTCGAAGGACCGCGTAACTATATACTCCACTCGACCTCTACCACTACCGGCCGACATCCAACACCGCTTCGGGGACGATAGGCATGAGGAAAGAGAATCAACCATCGGCCCATAGTGAGCCACCCACTGGCGCTCTTTCTAACAGGACATTCCCACTTCGTGGCCGGACGCCACAATAATAACAACCATCTGTGTCATAACGGCATTTCCCGAATGGCGCTTACCACATATGATACATCGAGGAATAGGTGGCCTCGGCCGAGAAAGTCCTTCGCTCCTCGGTAACCTCGACCCACGGAGCTCGGACCACTCTTAAATACCTTGTGGGTCAAACCTCCCACCGTGGATCGCGGGGTATGTACCGTAGGTAAGTGGGACGAATATCTCACTTCGCCGAGGCCGCCGTCCAAAACTCACCGGATAACCAACCTGGTCTCAGCCTCTCTTACGCCGATCTCGCGTTGCCTCTACCCTCTGTACACTGCCTGCACCGGCGAATAACCTCCGCTGATGAAACTGTAGCACCGCTTATCTTGGTCAATAACATAACCGCTTCCTCACGACCCTATAGTCTTCTCCTAACCGAAACCTGAGGCTCGTGCCGGGTCTCAAAACTCGCAGGTTAAGAACTCGCCATCGCGAACAACATCCAGATACCCCGGGCATAAGCCCTTTCAACTCTCGAGTCGACTAGTAGCTCTCGCTACTCCTTTGCCCTTCAAGGGCTGTTGCCTCCTCGAGGCATAATCGTAACACAAAAATACGTCAGAGAGGAATTATCTTACTAACACAGCTCTATGGCACGATATCAGAGTGAGAAGAATAGAAACCAACTCCTAAATGTCCTGTAGCCTCCTGTTTATGGGTGTGGCGCGCAACACACCGATAATCAAGACTCTACTAGACACGGTCTGTAGACATTCCGAGGACCGATCGCTCGATACCACTCACACACCCGAACCGGGCGTGGATCGGTGCCCTACACAGGCACCCTTCTACCTTAACAACTAAGTAAATCTGCGGAAATTAAATAACATCTTTTTTTTTTTAAAACCAACATACGTACAAAGGCAAAGCCGATAAGGCTGCCATATAATATACATACTCAAAAGACACTACACTGTACATGAGTCCAATCCCACATATGAATACAGACCTCTAAGAGTTATACTCAAATATGACGGGACAAGGCCCCGCCGTACCCATAACTGTACAAAAGCCTGTACTGAAGAAACTTATACCAAAAAGATAAACTCCCAAACAGAAGGAGCAATCCAAAAACTCTGAGCAGAGTCCTACACCTGCAGATCACCAAACAACAGACCTAAACTGCGCAGATTTAACGCACTCGGGCGAGGTCAGTACGAAGAATGTACCAAGTATGTGAAACAGTAAGTACTGTAATAAAATCATAACAGTCTAAACAAAACATGAGACATGTATGATAGCCAACCTACAGTACACAATACATAAGCAGTCATATCAAGTCAGGGACGCATGCCCTCAAAGTCACTACTCAAATTTAACTATGGGTCTCACGCCCATAATATCAACCATGCCCGTGGAATCCTTCCTCACTGCCGGCAGTCCATGATATAATGTAACACCAATAAGCATATCCGCGAGTATCCTCGTGGTCGCGTGCCGGAATCCCACATCGTATAAGCATGACCGGGTATACAAACAACCGAATCAAACCCGCCTCGGTCACATGCCGGAATCCCACATCGATAAAGATGTATCGAGTATCCTCGTGGTCGCGTGCCGGCATCACACATCGTATAAGCATTACCATGGGTATCCTCGCGGTCGCGTGCCGATCCCACATCGTATAAGCATGATCGTAGGTAACACAAACAACCGGGAATCTAACCCGACTCGTCACACGCCGGAATCCCACATCGTATAAGCGTGTCGCGAGTATCCTCGTGGTCGCATGCCCCGATCCCACATCGTATAAGCAATGACTAAGGTAACACAAATAATGGAAGCATACCCGGAATCCCACCTCACCGCTTGCAGACGCCCAAGTAAACTTACAACAAGCGCAAACCCTCCAACCGAGAGTCGCGGCAACGTAATAAAACATAATACTTGCACTCAAAGGCTATCACCAGCACATATAGGCAATTCTCAATTAATCAAGCCAAAGTACTTATCAAGGCACACATAGAATAATTCTCAATTAACCAAGCCAAAGTACTACGTACGTACATTCTTTTCAAAAGACTCCTTTTAATGTAAAACCCCAAGATACTAACACCCGTAGTATCAAGGTGTGTCTATTTTTCAAAGTAAGTTACTACACTTTTAGAAAACTCATTTCAAAGCTTGAAATCAAGTAACTTCAAATTTTCACAATCTAGGCAACTTATGCCCAATAATCAAAATAGACAACTTTCTTAACCTTCCATAAAGCCGTTATAACCAACTTCCCATAAAGCCGTTATAACCCTTTATGGTTTTAGACATATTCATTCCTTTTTATAACCAAGAGACTTATACTTAAAACCAAGTATCACATACTTATAAATCAAGTTCTTAACTTTCCAAAATACTTCAAGTCTCTTAATATTTAGAAAACAAGTTTCTTCTACTTTTAAACCTCAAGTAACTCACACCTTTAAAACAAGTTATTTCTCTTAAATCATGTCTTTTCTCCTCTTTTAAAACAATTAAGTAAATCACTCATTTGACTCCCCTAAAGTCATTAAAACGACCATTAGATTTTGGAACTAAGGCACTAGCCAAAAGGTTTGGAAACCACTTCCCTTTCAAGACTCTATGTACTTTAAGTAAAATACTTTCACTTTTAAGAATCCAAACTTCACTAAGGAAATGGATCATACAACTTACAATTTGACATCAAAGTACAATCAAGGGAGTACATAGAACGAATTCTATTTTAGGCAAACCAAATACAACCAAGGAATGGATCATTTAAGGAGTAGGACATACTTTCTTTATCTTAAGGAATCATGCTAGAAGAGGAGATAATTCACATACCTTTTCGGCTAAATCCACAAGCTAAGCCGAATACGCCGTACGTAGAATTGTCAACCTATAATGGTCACAACAAGACTATCAACTTCTAGTCTCTAACGTAGAATAATACTAAGTAAATGCCTCTAATTCTACGGAAAATCTAAAGACTTCCTTTGTTTCTACTCACTTTGCCACCTTTTTCAAGGTCGAATACAATAACCAACACGCCACATTTAAGGCTCCAAACAACAACCAAACAAAGGGGATTACACGCCTTACAATACGTGTAAAATTCCGCCCCACAATTCATAATGTAGTTTAATACTCACTAGCCATTCTCGGCCAACAATAACCAACAACACTAAGTCTTTTCCAATCCTTTTCCAATTCCAAGTTCTAAGGTCTAACATGTTATATAGCCATAAACAACTTCAACAACTACAATTTCCTTCTTTATACAACATGCGATGACTTAAACTAATATTCAACTTGAATTGTAATCTTAAGGCTAAACATGCTAGTTTTCGGATTAGGGTTCCAATAGCCAATATACTAATCAAACTTCATACTAAACATCTCATGCTTGCTAATATCCACAACTACAATGATAAGTAATCTTAACTACTAAAACGACAAGATTATACCTTTATAAGCCCTTAAAAATTCCAAGATTCAAAGTCGCGCCTTAGCAAATTCTTAGCTCCTTTCCTTATGTTCCAATCCGCTTCAAGCACTCCTTATAAGCCTATGAAGAACCCATCTTCAAGTTCCAACTTCAAAGTTGAAGAACTCCTTAAGTTTCCGCCTTGCGACTAATACAAAAACACCGTTTTTCCAAAATCTTTCTATTGAGATATCCTTACAATACCCTTAGGGACATTGGGTTAAAGTCTTGTGAACAAAGGATCAAAACTACAAATTTTTGTGTGGGCAAAATGGGTGAACCCGAGAGCAACTTCCAAGAACAACAAATGTTCTCTAATTTTTCTAAGTGTTAAAGACCTTGTCTTGCACTAGCTTAGCATATATAACACATTGAATGGCTTAGATTATAACAAATGTGTGGCTTGGATGAGGATCATTAATTAAAGAGCCAAGTGGACAAGTTGACCTTGGTCAACAATCTCAAGCTTGAAGACTTATCTTCCAAGATGGTCAATGACCATTTTAGCCTTGCTAAAATCGACCAAGACCATATGTGGGGGTGCCACGTGTCGTCCTCTCATTCGTCCATAAAACTCCGTAACCCTCGTGGGCCCCACAAAACGTAAAATTCCTCGGGTGGGCCCCACATGACCAAATCCGTAAAAATAAATTTCCATAATGTTAATAAGTTCCATACTCTCCAAATAATGCATTTTGAGAATCCAATTCTCAACAACGAACATTTTTCTCTTCCGACGTTCGGAAGATTTTCCGTCGGAAAAATAATTCTCCCTTTCGTACTAATTTTCAAGTCTTGATTCCTTACATACATTCTCTTATACATGTCCTGGACTTACGGGATGTAATAATAATTCCCAGAATGTAGCAAGTTTTACCTAAATCCTTCATCATGAAGGTCTTGGACAACCAATCCTTAACTGACCGCATGAGGGCCATATTGTCTCCCATTATCAATATGTCATCAACATATATAATAATGAAAACAATGCCCTCATCCTTGCGTTTGAAATAAACACAAGGATCCTCTTTGGTTCTGACGAAATCAAATGACTTGATAGCCTTGTCAAAACAAATGTTCCAACTCCTAGAGGCTTTCTTAAGTCCATAAATGGACTTCTGTAGCCTGCACACAGCATTTGGTCTGGATAGACGTTGTGTGTTTGTAACCCGCATGGGCTTATTGTTGTGCTCCCGCCTTTACTGATATAAATATCCTGCACTCAAAGAAAACTTGTGAGATTTAGGAAATGAGCGGTTGATTCGCGTCTACTTTGTAGCTTTGGCTCTTGACGCTTGCATGCTCAGACTGGTTTGGATTGAAGACCTAGTTGGCCTGCTTTTTTCTTGTCTATTGCCATTTTCTTGCAGTGAATCCTTAAAATGCCTCAGTTTCTGGTAAATGAAGATGTTGAACTTTCAACTGGGTAAGGTTGAGTCTTGACGTTATCAAGGCGATCAGGTAAGCAATTTTTTTTTTATCATGAATGAAAA
The DNA here is from genome assembly GCA_029844215.1 of Przewalskia tangutica. Lineage (NCBI taxonomy): Eukaryota > Viridiplantae > Streptophyta > Magnoliopsida > Solanales > Solanaceae > Przewalskia > Przewalskia tangutica. Next base: position 86,807,162 of record CM056736.1, on the reverse strand, counting down.
GCTAATGCGAGAATATGGACAATGTACAATTGAGTAGATGAGAATGCAACCCTCAAAATATGCCTCAGTCATGTGTATGTAGTCATGGATGCAAAATATATGAGGATGTTAAACTCTCCAATGGACAAAATCGAGTCCTGTGCAAAACAAGGAAGAAATATTTCTAACGGTGTGACCGAAGCCGATGTGGCTGTCTACGTATCCCGCCGAGGGAATCGGGTCAGAGCGTAGTTCGTGATGCAAAAATAAGGATTTTTAAGATTTTAAAATGATGTGAGGCCGAAGCCAATGTGGCCGCCTACGTATCCCGCAGAGGGAATCAGGTCAAGACGTAGTTCATGATGCAAAAAATGATTTTATGTAATATGCATTTTGGCGTTTTTTTCTGAAAAAATGGAAGACAACATTACGTTCTGACTTTAGTTGATACCAACAATTAGTATTGTACATAAGAATTTTCGTTTATTACTTTCAATCTAACCGAGATTGACTCCGGTGTAATTCACACAGCTTCAGATAGTACCTCAGACATACCTGAGTGTCGACACACTTGCTTGCAGCCAATGTTTCGAACTACACGTAATCTCACGTTTCAAATGCCCTCACTAAAAGAAAGTCTCATCCACACATATATTCCAGTATTTTGAATTTTGGGACGTTTGGAGAAAAACACTCACACTCAGAAAGATGTTTAATGCATGCAATTGTGATACCATAGGCTTGGCCGTCATGTAAGTATCCACTAATGTGAGAACCCTCAGTATAAGATCATGTAGGGCTTGTCACGGGCTTGTAATGTAGGCTTGGGGAAAGGAATGAATATCATTTGGGTAAAAGTGACTAATCATTCCTCGAGAGTTAGACTACGTCTGTGCTTGATATTTGTGCGTTTTGATGCTGACTTGCTTTCTTTTTGTCCCAGTTTTTCTGTATTGACTTCTTTTGAATCTTTCATTTGGAGTCCCTTTTTTCGGGGTTATATATTCCCCTTTTTCTTTTTTTTTCTTTTTTTTTATTATCGGGGCTTTTGATTTCCTCTTTGTGTGAAGTTGTATCTGCTTTTGTTTTCTTTTCCTTTTTGGACTTTGACAACTTTTGTCTTTGGAAACTTCAGCTAGAATTTTGTCAGTCACTTGCACATTTCTAAAGCACTCAAGAAGGTCGGGTCAAGAGAGGGACATTGCGTATGCACTCAGAAAGGGTATATGTGTAATATGCGGTTGTCGAAAGAAATAGGTTTAGGCTCAAAGGGGGTGTACTATGGATAATGTTATTTAGTAGGCTTAAAAGGCTCAAACAGGTCAAAGAAAATCTACGATCATTTTCTACACCGAGTGTTACTCAGGATTTCGCCTCAACAAACATTCAGGCCAAGTTCTAGATCACAATGCAATGCAATTGAACTTATTCAAACACTCACCACACAATGCATATTTAACGATGAGGTTGGTTTCATTCTTATCTTGAAAAACATGCAAGACAATGTCATCTACGGGTATGAATAAGAGGTACCAAAAGAATCTATGGTTTACCACAAAGTCAACTCATACTGATTATCACTTGTTTTTATTTTTTTTGTTTTTTTTATTTTATGCACAATCCTAACTGTGTTGGTATCAAGCAAGTCAAACAATGATACTTAAAAATGTTTTGTATTTTTGAATAACACATTTTTTTGTATTTTTTGATTTTTTTTTTTTGTATTTTTTAAATAAATGGTACCGAACCCGAATAGGGCTGCCTACGTATCCCGACGAAGGAATCAGGTGCGCGTAGTTCATTCAGATATGTTATAAAAATGTATGCTTAAAAACGAATCCATGCATGAAAGGATAGTAAGAGTAAAAATGTGCAAAATAAATGATTGTCCATTATGGGACGTATGCAAAGTAAAATGTGTGTAAAATAACAAATGAATGTCCATGATAGGATGAATGCAAAGTAGACTAACTGTCCCCGGTAGGATGAATGCAATGAAAGCATGATTGTCCATGATAAAATGAATGTAATAAAATGAATGTTCATGACAAAATGAATGTAATGCAAAATGACAGTTCATTATATGATGAATGAGACGAATGAGTGAGTCAAATGCGATCTTTATTATTTTTTCTTATTTTTTTTTAATTATTTTTGTGGTGTCGAACCCAAAATGGGTTGCCTACGTATCACACCGTGTGGTGAGAATCAGACACGCGTAGTTCGAGATGATTATGGTAAAATGCATGATATGAAAGAACTATGTAATCAACGCTAAACATATCAATTGAATTTGCAAATATGTATAAAGATACAAAATATAGAAGAACTGAGAGTGGTGTCTCGTTGAATATGGTATAGACTGACTTTTATTAGTCAACATAACTCCCGCTCATTCTTGTGATGATTTTTTTTCTTTTTTCGACCGCCCTCGGCTGTTTGCGAGGACGACCTTCCTGGAAAAAAAATATGAGAAATGGGTGAGTAGGAAAATGACAAAATAATAAAAATGCAGAGGTGTGGCAATATAGTCAAAGACTCCCCTGATTGGTTCGACCGGACTGGTGGTTGATGTTTCACAAAGTCCAAGTCGCGCTATTCAAGAGTGATTTACGCAGTAGAAGTCCTGATTGCAATGTGATAGCAAAAAGTGCAAAAATGCAAATGCTCGAGCCCGGATCACAAAAGGGTAATTATTGCATTAAATAATATGTACAGAATTGCTAGCAACAACAATAGTAAACAAAAGCATGCAAATCAAGCGTGCGCCCTAATATGCATGAGACCTCTCTTATGCCAGAGGTCGGCCTAAACGCCAGATATGCGAAATTATGATAAATAAGTCCAAGCCGTTAAACTGCAATGTTTCGTTGGAAATGACGACCAAATGACGGTGCACTTTTTCCAATTTCGGCGTGTCATGATCAGGCTTGGATCCGTCTATCATCATCACGCTACACACATATGCTTATTGGTCGTCGGGTTGTGAAACCCAACGACAATTTGATGGATTTCCTAATCGTGGAGACGATACCAAGTATCGACTCACCTAGGGTGTATGCATGCATGACTTAAAATAAAGAGGGCGGTATAGCTCTATCTTAAATTTTCTAAAATTTGGCTTACTAGACTCAATGGTTTCCGAGCGGACTACTCGAGTGAGAAGGCTACGCGGCCACCGGATGGTCCGGATGCTCCTGCGCCTTTGCCAACTCGCCTATATTTTGGCATTTGAAAGAAATTTGTGGGTGCGCCAGCACATCTCGCGTGTAGTGTGTGATAGTGTCAATTTTTCAGAATGAAGGAAATATGAGCGGAATGACAATTTAAGGAAAGCAATAAAAGAATGTAGCAATTAAAGTAGTTAATTATAAAATAAAAACAAACAATATAAAACATTTACAACAAATATAAAAGCAAAATAAAGCGCAATATTTAATTAACATGAGTTTGCTATGATCAAGAACCTGATATCCCCAGCGGAGTCGCCATGTCGTCGCTAGTTTTGACCTGGTGCGAGCGGTATCCGCAACGTTGCTCTTTGGCGCGGTTCCCTGGATGAAGCAATAATGCTGATTTTGAGGAGTCGCCACCTAATTAATTAAGTGAATTAGGACACTTGATGTATTGCAGTAAAATACTGCAATTAATCTCCATTTAATGGTCTGCGAAATTAATGAGATTCTGGATCAGGATTCTTTATTATCCTAAAGGGAAGGGATTAGGCATCCTTTAAGATCCGCTAACTTGCGGTTATTCGTTCAAACCTAGGTTAATTATTCATTGCCTTTTTTATTCTACCTATTCTAAGCATTTTTCCATAATTTATAATTAAAATAAAGTGCAATACAGAATAATAAAACTAAAATTAAATGCGACATAAAATAAAACTTCGGGACATATTTTAGCACTTTTTAGGTCTTCTGCACAAGATGATCTCCGGGTACCTGCATAAACACTTAGTAGGAAAAAAGACGAGAGAGCAAGACCCAGGAGGCTCGCTCCCAAAAATAAATAAATCCGTCTTTTGTACAGAGGAGACCTTGGAAATCAGACGGAGATTCCTTCATCAGCCAATATTGTTAAAAACAATAAAATAAATAAAACCTTCAGATCCGCGCCAAAACAATAATAGTTTTAAACACGGAGGGCTCAGATATATATAAAAATAAAGTGGGACATCCTAAACAAGTGCGGCTGCGAGAATTCGCCCTGCCAGCGCATGTTGGTTATCCTGTGTAAGTAGAAGAAATCATCAACGCCCAGAAAGCTTCATTTATTTTATTTTCCGTCTTTGCAACTGTGGAGGCCTAAAAAATCGACGGATAACTTTTTTCATTGGCCAAAGTGTAGTATCATATTCAAAATCAGTAAATACCAATAAGTGTAGCAACATGTTCAAAATCAGTTTAATAAAATAAAGGGGCAAAAATCGTCCAGAATCAGTCCGAAAGACAGCCAAAAACAATAAGCAGTATCCAACAAAAGTCGCCGAAAAACCAGAACAATGCAAACTCCAGCCAAGTACCCAAACAAAATCGAAAAATTAGTCCATTGGACAACAGAACAGATACCAAGATCAGTCCCAACATCCGAAAATAAAGCCAATAGGTCGTGACATCAGATAACCAGAAAAAAAATAAACTGAAAACAGTAACCAACAGTCGCCGGAGTATTTACAAACTCCGGTCAAATAGCCAACAAAATTCAAAAAACCAAACTCTGTCCAACCGAAAGCAACCAACAAAACCTCGAACGGAAAGCACTAACAAGGGTCGCCGGAGTTTTTAGAACTCCGGCAAGACACCAACAAAATGCAAAGGATCATTTCATACATAAAATCAGTCAATCGACCAAAAATCAGCTAACAAAATATAATCACAGCACAGTAGGGTTGCCGAAAATGGTGAAAATAAACAACAAGGTTAGTCCAACAACCAAAATATACATAATAGCACATAAAGAAGAACCAAACAACGCCCGCTGCCGCGGTGGTCACCCGGCGAGGCGATCTTTGCATAACAAGGGGGTTATGGGGGTTGTGGTGTGGTGGTGATAGTAGGGTTCAACGACGACGGGGTTGGGGCGATGGGGGCAGTGGTGGTTCGACGGGAGCGGCGAGATATATCAATGGTGTGGGTGTGTGTTCATGCTGGTGGGTAAATTTTGACGGTTCGCCGGAGCTTCAAGCTCCGGCGATGGGGCTGCATGAGTGCGTGTGTGTGGGTTCGTTGGGTCGCCGACGATGAGGAGCAGTGGGGTCAGTGGTGGTCGACGGTGTTGGAGAGTAAAAGGGAGAATGGTGAGAGCAATTGGAAATAAAAGGGGATGGGGTGATGTGCGGCTGCTGATTTTTTGTTGGGAGGGAAAGTAATGTTTTATTTATAGGGTATTTAGGTTTAGGGTTTGGTTTAGTTTTGGGGGGGAAATAAAAAGCGGGTTTTGATTTTAGGGGGGGAAATAAAAAGATGAAAGTTTATTGGACATTATTTTTTTGGGCCTCGATTTTGGCGGACTGAACTGGTTTGACAAAAATGCAAAACGGATTAATTGTTTAAAAGAAAAATTATTTAAAAAGATGCAAGATTATTAAAATGCAAATGTCGATGCAATAATAATAAAATACAATATTTAACAAATGTTTAATGTCTAATTATAAATTAAAACGGGATGCCAATTAATTATTTAAAGAGATGCAAATATTATTAAAATAAACGACTGTGTAATAATAATAGAAACATAATATTAACAAAGACATAATGCTTAATTTAAAATAAAAAGATGCAATGCATTTTGTGAAAAATAAACATAGAATATTATGTAAAAAATGCAAAAAAATGATGATTAAAATGCGGTGTCTTAAAACACATAAAATTGCAACAAATATACGAAAAACGGGTCAAAATTGACTGTCAACATACCCAACGAAGTAACATTTCTCACTTCTAGACTCCAACTTATCAGTGATCAACTTCTTGACATATGTAGGACACCCCCAGGGCCTCATGTGTCTAAGTGGTGGCATATTGTCACACCATACTTCAAATGGTGTCTTTTCGACTGATTTAGATGGAACTTTGTTCAGAACATATATCGAGGTTTGTATAGCGTATCCCCAAAGGTATGTAGGAAGAGCTGAAAGACTCATCATGGAACGAACCATATCAAGTAAGGTACGGTTTCTCCTCTCGGCAACACCATTCATCTGTGGTGTTCCAGGAAGTATCCATTCAGAATGAACTCCATGAAGCTTTAAGTAGTCAAGAAATTCTTTACTCAAGTATTCACCCCCTCGATCAGATTGGAGAGTCTTGATACTCTTTGAGAGTTGTTTCTCAACTTCACACTTAAACTCCCTAAACTTCTCGAAGGCCTCGGATTTGTGTCTCATAAGATACACATATCCATACCTTGATAAGTCGTCTGTGAAAGTGATGAAGTACGAGAAGCTTTCTCTAGCTTGAGTTAAAAATGGTCCACATAAGTCTGTATGTACCAACTCAAGCACCTCCTTGGCACGGATCCCCTTTTCAGAAAGAGATTTAATGGTCATTTTACCCTTCAAACAGGATTCACAGTTACCATAAGATTGTAAGTCAAATGGTTCGAGGTAATTTAATTTCCTCAACTGTTCTATCCTTATTTGATTGATATGACCAAGTTTTCAATGCCACAAGTAGGTAGAATTTCTTTCATTTAACTTAGCTCTTTTATTTTGTACATTGAAAATTTCCCTGTGGCAGTTTAATGTATACAATTCATTCACAAGAGGCGCAATTCCATACACAACATTATATAAAGTCAAAACCATATTGCCATTAGACGTGTTTGAGGAAAAACCATCTGAATCAAGTACAAGAATGGAAATAATGTTCCTTGTCAAAGAAGGAACATAATAACAATTGTTTAACATCAAAATTTTGTCAAAAGGTAAATCTATCCTATAAGTACCCACGCGCTCAACAACAACTCGTGCTCCGTTTCCGACGCGCAGGTCCACCTCTCGAGGCCGGCCTTCCTGCTATCAGTTAGCCCCTGCACATTTGTACAAATGTGTGAGCCACAGGCGGTATCAAGTATCCAGGGGTGAGAATCATTTATAGATAGATTAATTTCAATTACATGCTCTTGACGAATACGGGTAGGAAGCGACCTGGGGAACCTAGAGTACAAACATACCTTGTCCGCCAGGTGCCGGAGCACCAGGTGTCGGAGCACCAGGTGCTCTACCTCCTCCCGGAGCAGTGCACTCAAACTTCCAATGCTGCTTTCTATTGCAGTTTCTGCACACATCATTTGCCGGAAGCACCTTCTTCTTCTTCGCCCCTCCCTGGGGCTTCATTGATTCGGGCGCAGCGACAGCTTTGCCCTTCTTCTTTTTTTCTCTCTTACCTTTCGATTTGGGCTGAGAAGAAGACCCTACCATGAAGAGAGCTTTGCCCCTGGAGATTGAAGATTCAAAGGTCTTCAGCATATTGTGCAGTTCTGGAAATGTCGCCTTAGTTCCATTCATGTTATAATTAATTATGAAACTCTCGAACGGCCGTGGAAGGGAGTGGAGAATGAGGGTGGTGGAGACTCTGTCTTGAAACTTTATATCTATGGAGGCCAACCTCTCAATCAACTCAATCATCTTCAACACATGAGGTGAAACTTGTCCCCTTCATTTAGCCTACACTTGAAGAGTTCTATGAGCAGGTCATACTCCATTGTCTGACTCTGCGCATCATAAAGACTCTTCAAATGGGCTAACATTTCGTTGGGCCCCATAGTTTCATGTTGTCTTTGCAATGGTGATGACATAGGAGACAACATTAGGCATTGAGCTGAGGTGACATCCCTATAATGTTTTTCGTAAGCAGCCTTGTCAAAGGTCGCAAACTCAGCAGAGTCCTCCGCCGGAGCGGTGGAGAATACTTTGTCCAATGTATACTCAATCTGCTCTTATCGCAGGACAATTCTGACATTTCTAAGTCAGTCAATGAAGTTGGGTCCAGTAAGTCTGTTGGACTCCATAGGCATTTACAATGAAAAACTTGACATTTCTGAAGATCTGAAGATATAGATAGAATAGGAAAAATACAATCAACAATTCATTCTTTCAATAACATACATTCATTATAGACTAATTAAACATGGTCTTTTATTTAATTAGCTCCCACTATTTTGCATACTTCTACGACCCCATGGTAGAATACGAACCTATATCATTTTAAGATCATAGTGGGCCAAGATCCAAACATATGATATATCCGTGTTTGCTTTGGTTGATAACATCAATAGCACATTTCGGTAGGTTATCAACCAATTACAAAACTAAATTTGCAACTCTTGATTTGATTAAATATCTTTCATTTTAATCATGCGTCTTTAGACTAGTCCGACACTTTGACGCCAAGATTTATCTAAACAAGTTAACCCCATTACACGACTGCGTTTAAATGCCTAAGTAAATTTAGCCTTTGCAAGCAAACACTTTAGTGTAAATACATACAAAAGTTTATTATCTACTTTCATTTTAACACATCTATGAAAGAGCCTCGGTCCTCTTAGACTTAGAGTAAATGCTTTGACATAAATACTTTTATCGCCGAAAAGAATTTTAGCACCCTAACAACTATAATGGACGACGCGTTATAATTAGACTTGTATTTAATATTTGGGGAACATTTTCAGTTTTCGGGGATTTTGATCAAAATCAATATGTCATATATCATATAACATCCTATCATGCAATTTTAAACACATTTAGATGGGAAACCATCAAACTCAATAGGCATGATATAAGATGGTTTTAATCAAGTACTAGATGTCGTCTATCCAGACAGTTATCGCGGTCATTAAAATTTAAACAATTACTGGGCGTCGCCTACCCAGACAATAATTGCGGACTCTATGCTAATAATTTAAATGCATCACATTTAACACTTAGCACATTTGTATATTATAAAATAATATACCATTAATGATAATCATGAGTCTATTTGTCTAAACTCTACAATCTATTTTTATGTCAAACAGTCTCTAAACATATTCTGATTTGAAATTCTGATTTTCGGAAATTCTGTAAATTTCCAGAATTTACACAAAGTCCTTTAAGAATTTAAAATTTCAATTCTGAACCCCTATAAATTCAGAAAATACAATTTCAAACTTCAGAAAATATTTTTTAGTTTCTGGGACTTAAATCCAATTTTCAGAACTTAAATCCAATTTTCAGAAAACTTTCTTTAATTACAATTTTTCCCGAAAGGATCAAATTTGTCCAATTTTAAAACTTATTTTCAGAAACTGAAACTTCTAAAACTTCAGATTCAGAATCTGAAACTTTTAAACTTCTGATTTTCATTTTTTTTATATACCGTCGTCGGCACCGCGGTGGCTTAGAGGCAGTGTGTCACTGGTTCTGCAAAATTAATTTGCACCGCGGTCCTAACAGGTGGCACCGCGGTGCCTCGAAGGCAGTGAGTCCGAAAAATTAATTTTAAGCTTTCTGGATAAACAGCACCGCGGCTCCCATGAACAGGACCGCGGTGCCTCTAGCTTCATCTGGGCAGCACCGCGGTGCTCCATCATGGAACCGCGGTGCCTTTCCCTCAGAAACACAAATCCCGAAAATCCAAACTCCTAAAACTGGTTTAGGGTTAGATTTTCAGATGAATCACTTATATCTCCATCACTATTAACACAACATGTTCATCGACCATCTAATCCAATTTTCTTCTCGTTCTTCGTTTCAATGCATCATGTTTTAAGCCGGATAAGGCATATCAACTTAGAAGAGTTATTTATTGGATTGACTTCCTCGAATACATTATTGTATTAACAGATCTGGGTACAAGGACCATGTGTTCTAAAGATTTAGGATTTTAAAGCTTCTAACAACATAAAATATAGATCTAAACATATCCTAACTCATATTATCACTAATATTCATTACATATCACACGAAACAGCCCAGACTCTGATACCACTGTAGGCTTTCGCGTCGGGTTCGTACACACAGCGGAATTTGAAAATTTATGTTTCAAACCCGACGACGGTCAAACTGTAGTATGATATGTAATGTAAAATATAATCACAAAGCAAAATGTAATACTTCGAACGCAGACTTACATTTTGAAGATTGCAATCGAAGCTGCTGAATCTCGAAGCTTTGTGTAGTCCGGGGTGCACACTCAAACGTCCCTTTATTTGCAAGTTCTAAGTTCTTAGAACTTTGATGTATCTATCTTTAGAAATGCTAGGGATTTCTGCACAGTTTTAGAAGATATAATCTCTCTTAGATTTGGTGTAGTGAAATGAGAAGGGAAGCCTTTTATTTATAGGAATAAATAAGAGCTTTAGGGTTTTCGTGGGCTGGGCCCAACAGAAAATCAGATTGGGTCAAGTCCGGAGTGTCAGAACACGCGCTGACACCGAGGTTCCATGAGGTGGCACCGCGGTGCCTCCACGTGCTTCTGACACTGCGGTTCTGTCCAATTTTCTGCACTCTTTTCCCATTTTTAATGTCCCGGTTATCAACCGAACATATATATTATCTCTTCAATTACATCCTTCAATCAACGAAACATTTGACTTAGTGTTTACCCTTCAGGCCTTTACATATTGACACTAATATCATTAGGATCTTCACGGAACTCCTAGACTGCGCCAGAAGATGAACCTCAATATGTAAAGTTTAGCTACACGAAATATGTGAACTGAACCTGTATGTGGGAAGATAAAATCCTTTCATTGACGACACACTCAATTAAGCTTAGGATTTGTCAATTGTCTATCCAAATAGCTTGATCATAATAACTCATCTATATTAGTTGACAACAGGACCATATCAAAGACATGTCCACTGCATTGGCCAATGATTTAGTCAACCTAATATCTTATGAGAATCTGAGTGCTCTCTCGAAGATGCATTCGAGGAATGAATTCTAATCTTGGCTCAATGCCCACCTTTAATCCACTTCGTAACGTGTCCAAAACAAGTCGCGTCTCAACCTATAGGGTATTTGATCTTAGAACAGGATCAAAGTATATTACTCCGTGAATAAGGTGATATCGACCTCAAGTCTAAGGACTATTATCTCCCACACACCGATGACATTATAGACATATAACAAAACAGTACATCAGAAGGGTATACCAATACTCCAACAAGTATCCATGTGTCCATCACGAGTTGTCATAACACGTAGCAAGTGAGACATACTACATCCCAAAGGATATGATGCAGACCACACGTCGACGTATAACATATCACCAATATCTCAATCTCGATGATCATTAGTCGAGGTGATTTTAAGAGCGTCACGCTATGATATTAATTTTCACTCCATTAATAACCACGTAACATCTAGGGATGCATTTATAGAATATTATAAACAATCAACTAATAATTCAACAAATGCAAATGTCATAATATTAATCATCATCAATATATATTTATATGAATGTGTATAAAGTACATGTGTCCTACTACTGATTGTCTCTAGGACATACATATATTTTCACCTTTAACCGGAACGGAGCCAGTAAGGGATTCATCCGAACTCCTTCGATGAAAATTTACACACACGGTTAAAATTATTTTTTATGTATATAGTAGATGTTGAACCCCTTGACTTCATGATGTGTTTACTTCTTTGTATTTTTTAACCCTTGGTAAAAGTTCTGGCTCCGCCACTACTTTTAACTAAAAATGTCATCCAACACTGTTTCATTAAAAATATTTATTACATATAGCTGCATTATGATATTTTAAAAAGTGTTAATTGTATAATACAGTAAAACCTCTATAAATTAATACTCTATAAATTAATAAACTCTTAAAATAATAAAATCTTCCTATCCCAACTTGGGCCTTTGTAAAAAATCATCAAATTTGATAAGATAATAAGATAGTAATTTTTCGGAAAATCCCTTTATAAATATTAGGTCCCATTAAAACTCTAAATTAATAATTCATAAATATTACAATTATAAATATTATGATAATTTGCTAAAATATGAATCTATTGTTACTTGATTTTTCTTAAAATTTAAATCTAATTGGATTTCATCCCTAACTTTTTAATCAAGCCAAGAGTTAGGTGTCGAGTTCTCTAGCTGCAACAAAAAAATTTGAAGAGTTGTTGTCGCGCTCAAAGCCTCCTTTCTCGTGACTGGTTCCAACGGTATTGAATCATCTTCAGTTTCATCATTAGTAGGATCTTCAATAATATCAGCAACAATTTCCTCTAAATTTTGAACCATTGAACATTCATCATTTTCACCCGGATAGTCCACCAATATGTTGACGTCCATTTCATTGTGATAACCAACATCCTTGACCATATTCTCAAGCTCATGTAGGCTTTCTTCAAAGTTTATATCACTTGATATTTCTTCATTTGAACGGATTTTGCAGTGCCGAAAGCAATTTGCTATTGACACTTGAGAAACATTGGTTGTCCAAGCGGAGACTGCAAAATTGATGGCATCTAAAACATTAATCTTTTCAGGATTAGGTAGCCCCAACTCATGACCTTCCAGTAGATTTTTGTAGAATCTCCTACGATAGTGCATCTTGAAAGCTCTAATTATTCCTGCATCACATGGTTGAATCTTTGATGTCATGTTAGGTGGCAAAAAAAACAACTCAATATTCCGTAACCCTTCAATATTTTTTGGATGGGCTGGACAATTGTCAACCATCAACAAGATTCTTCTGTCATTCATTTTGTGATCAAACCAACGAACATATTCATCAAAAAACACACTAGTCATCCATGCCCTCTTGTTGGCACGATAATGACAATTGATGTTGCTCATGTTGATATTTTTGAAGCAACGTGGCTTTGCATATTTTCCAATAATCCCTAAAGGAATTTTTTTCGAACCATCCTCGTTGCAACAAATAACAATTGTAAGCCTCTCTTTGTCTTGCTTTCTTCCCTCAAGTTGTTTGGTTGCAAGAGAGTGATCAGCTTGTAACCTGTAAAACAGACCTATTTCATCCAAATTAAAAACATCTTTCATGAGAAATTGGTTTATTTTCTCCCTTATAGCCTCCAGTTTCATTTTCATGTCCTGCATGTCAACCGAACCACTTTCTCCAAAACGACGAAATGATTTAATACCATGTCTTACCTTGAATATTTCAAGCCAACCTTGAGAAAATTGATGTTCATGAGGGTGTTGAGGATGCAAAAGCTTCATTATATCCTTTGCTTTCTCCAAAATAAGCTCTCCGATCATGTTGACTCGATCTTGGTACTGAAGAAACCATTTATAAAGAACCTTCTCTATAACTGGATATTTCACCGATTTGTGTCGCTTAATATCCCCACCCTTCTCAAAGTTGGCTGAAAGGTACTCCGATGATCTCTTGAGAGTGTTTGATATTGTACCTTCTAACTTTCAAACGATATTTTTCATCAACCCACTCTTGTAAATCTTTTTGAGTGCATGTGGGATGGTCTCTTATACTCACATAATGTTTTACGCATTTGATCATTCATGGATGATTTTGTGTTGCCTTTTAGATGAGAAGACATGATTGTGTGTTATGAATTATTTTATTTCCATATTGAGATTTATATAGTATATGTTTCATTCATCATGCATGAATATATTTAATTGGCTATAATAGTTATTTAAGTGCAACGAATTAATGTAAACATGTATACATTATTTAAGTAATTCCAATGAATTGATACATGCGTCCATGAATACAATAGTTAATTGTATACAATGAATTGATATTATACATGAATATATTTAATTAGTTACAAAGAATTGGTTGATGCATGAAGATAATAAATGAAACATATATGAATTCATTTATTTTTAATATATATGTACTAAATTTGCTGAATTTAAAAAATATCTCTTTTAATTAATAAAATATTAATTTATCGATATATTAATATCTCTCTAAATTAATAAAATTTCATGGTCCAAAGTTATTAATTTATAGAGGTTTTACTGTAGATCGTTAAGGTTTGAAAATGTCGAAGAATAAATACAACAAATTAAGTGAGAATTTCTACGATCAAATATAAACCCATGTACATATACAACCTGCATGATGATTAAAAAAATCGTCACAAATTACAAAAACCTGCAGAGCTACTGAATGTGTGATGCTATAAGAGATTGGAATAATTTTCGTCGGAGATTTCTTTCATTAATCACAATATATAGTAATACAGTAAAAATGTTAAACTACCTTAAATACATATCAATAATAAATACATTATATACTGTGAATATTTGAAGAATATTCGCTAATACTTCTCTCATACGGAGAGGGGGGAGACCGAACGCTCACGCTGGATTTGAAGTCTATGAACAGTTATTGGGTAGTCCCTTTGTGAAGATGCCTGCATATTGATAGGAGGAAGGCACATGCAGTATTTTGACTTGACCAAGTGCTACCTTCTCACGTACAAAGTGATATCCATCTCAATATTTTTGGTCCGCTGATGCCGGACTGAATTATGAGACATATATATGACAGATATGTTATCACAATGGACTATAGACGCTTTACGCAGTGGACAACGAAGCTCCAAGAGAAGATTTCGGAGCCAACAAACCTCAACAACTACATTAGCAACACCTCTATACTCTGCTTCAGCACTGGAGCGGGATAAAGTGGCTTGCCACTTGACAGACCAAAAAATGATGTTATCCCCTAAAACGACACAATAGCTGGAAGTAGAGCGTCACGTGTCCCGACATCCTGCCCAATCAACATCTGTGTAAGAGAGCAACTTGGTCGGAGCGGAGGGGTAGAGATGCAACCCATAGTCCGGAGTACCCTTAATGTATCTGATAATACGCTTAAGAGCAGCAAAATGTGGTTCCCTCGGGGCATGCATAAACAGACACACATACTGAACGATATATGCAATGTCGGATCTGGTAAATGTGAGGTACTGAAAAGCACCTGCAAGACTCCGATAGAGAGTAGGATCAGACACCGGATCACTATCAGAAGCACTGAGCTTGGATTTCGAATCAACCAGAGTAGACACAACTTTGCAATTCGACATCTTAGCCCTGAACACAATTTCTTCTGCATACTTACTCTGACTCAGAAACATAGTATCTGCAGATCTAGTAACTGATATACCCAAGAAGTAACTCAGCTTGCCCAAATCAGTTATAGCAAAT
The DNA here is from genome assembly GCA_029844215.1 of Przewalskia tangutica. NCBI lineage: Eukaryota > Viridiplantae > Streptophyta > Magnoliopsida > Solanales > Solanaceae > Przewalskia > Przewalskia tangutica. The sequence goes on along the minus strand of CM056736.1, from coordinate 86,792,024 downwards.
TCAGTTTTGAGAAGAGCAATAATATCATTTTACAATTTATCAGATGAGGCAGTGAGAACAATGTCATCCAGGCGGTAAAGGCAAGGTTGGGATAACAGATGCAACCAAAAATCCGTAAATGGTCGTAGGAAGGAATTCTACGACAGAGGATTTCGGTGGGGGTCATATTGTGAAGGGTACTTGTCGGAAAAATATTTAGAATGTATTCTAATATTTTTGCGACATATACCCAGAATGACGGAGGAAGAGATGCATGAATCAATAAAGTACGAATCAAATTGTTAATGGTGCGAATGATTCGTTCAGCCTTACCGTTTTGTGGGGAGGTGTGAGGACAGGAGAATCGAAAAACCGTGTCATTATTTGTACTAAACCGATGAAAGGTGTAGTTATTAAATTCACGACCATTATCGCACTGAAAAGATTTTATACCTTTTCAAACTGTGTTTGGATAAAAGTATGAAACTCAAGAATTTTGGCAAACACTTCCGATTTGAATTTAAGAGGATATACCCAAATGTAGTGAGAAAAATCATCTAGCAACACAAGATAATATTTATAACCGAGGGAACTAGAGATATGAGATGTTCATAAATTGGCATGTATAATATAAAATGGTGCAAAAGTAACACTAGTAGATGATTTAAACGAAAGACGAGTATGTTTTCCAAAAGAACAAGAAACATAGTGTTGGGATAGTTTCCCATTATTACATGTAATAAAATTATTGACTCTAAGAAAATCAAAAACTGGGGCTCCACCAAGCCTATTATGCCACGTAGATGGAGAAATAGCCGCTAGAGAGACGGGAGAGCAAGATCTAGCAGCGGAGGTAGATAGGAATGGATAGAGATCCCTCATGCTATTGCATCTCGTAAGAGGTGTCCCCGTATGAAGATCCTTCACAGTAAATCTAAAAGGGTCAAAGTCAACAGAGACAGAATTATTACGAGTAAATTTGCGGACAGAAATTAGGTTCTTAATTATGTGAGCCCCATATAGGACATTTTTAAGGAAAAAAGGTGGATGAAGTGGTTGTGTGTAGGATGTTTCATAGCCCTGTATCTGAATGTGGTGGCCATTGCCAACGATAATATATTTAGGATGGTTTAAATGAAACAGTTTAGGAATATTACCTGCAGACCGGGTGAGATGAGACGTGGTGCCCGAATCCATGTACCAAGTATTGTCCGGTTGCTACAAATTGAAGTTGTTGAAAGCCTGGACCAAATCAGTAGAGGCCATACTGAATGCGGGCTGCTGGAACTGCTTTTGCATAAAGTGAGCTTGTTGCTGGTATTGGGCTAGCCGAGGGTTTGGTGCTGGGCCCAACAACTCTTGCTGAGCATACGGGTACAGTGGTTGCTGCTGGTACTAGAACTGTTGGGGCGCCGCGTCGCTCTGCTGGAACTGTTGAGGCACTGCGGCCTAACCGAACTGGGAACTGGGCAGTTGTTGTTGTTGCCGGTTCTGCTGGTCGCGACTCTTGTCACGATCACGGCCTCCTCTGCCGTCGCGGCCCTTGCCACCTCTGCCGACGCGTCCCTGCCGCGGTTGGGAATTTTCCGGCAGTGTTTGGCCGGCAAGAATTTGATTTAGGGGTTGTGTTTCGACAGCTGGCGCCTTCTGATTGTGCTCATCCTGCTTACCACGACGGGTTTCTTCGAGCAACAACTGCGAGCGATTTGTTAAAACTTAAAACTGGGTAACGGATTCGCCTGTTGAATCATGGTGGCCAAAGTATCATATTCGCCTTCGTAAGGCATTCAATCAATTGTAACACTATTTTAGTTTCCGAGACAGGCGTGCCGACGTTGGAGAGTTGATCCGCCACAAGTTTTAACTGTTTGCAGTACTCAGTCATGTTGGAGAAATTATCAATACGTGTGTTGTTAAATTATTTCTACAAGTACACAGCACGGGTGTGCTTGTTGTCTTGAAAGATTTCTTCCAACCGAATCCATAACTCACGGGCTGAGGCACCGGACTTCATTATAGTGAGTAGCAAATCCTGAGAGATGCTACCATATATCCACTGCTTAACAAGGGCGTCAAGCCTAAGCCAAGCAGCGTCGTCGACTTCGGGGGGCGCGGAAAGGAGTCATCTACGTGATCAGGCACGTTGTATAGACACGCATGAATACAGAGTAGTTCGACCCATGGTGTGTACATACCGTTTTCTTGATCAAGAATGATTGGGAGACAGTTCTTGATGTTTGTGACGGTTAGTGCAGGGTGAATAGATGGGGAGAAGGAAGTTTTTGGTGGGGTGGAGGAGGAAGCCTCGGTTGGATTTTGAGTGTTGGGATTAGGAGGATTAGTCATTGTATTTTAGTGGAGAAGAAAGAATAAAGGAAGTGAAAAAAATTCAGCGAACCCGTTGGAGAAATCCGGCGACCCGAGAGGAGAGTGGGGTGCGGCAGTTTCAGTGAGAAATCCATAGGGTTTTGGCTACTGATACCATGTAAGAGATTGGAATAATTTCTCTTAGGGATTTCTTTCATTAATCACAATATATATCGTTATACAAAGGTGATTCCTAATACAGTAAGAATCCTAAACTATCTTAAATACATATTAATAATAAATATATTATATACTATGAATATTTGAAGAATGTTTGATGCTACGAAAGGTTTTGGTCGTTCATGCATAGATGGCAACTTCAGAATCACTGCTATTCTGTAGGAAATGGAAATATAGATTTGTCTGTATATATTTCTCAAGAGAACGTACGTGTAACATCATGAAATTACCCTTTTTAATTTAATTTTGAAAATATAATAGGAAAAAAGCAGTATATTTTGAGAAGAAGAGAAAAGTTAGAAAGTATGTTAAAACGAAGTAGAATGAAAAGGTAAATAATATTAAGAGATTGAATTATGTACATTATCGATATAGTTACATATTACAGCATGTAATAAAAAAATATTAAATAATTCCGTCATTATTTGATTCGGATATTATAAACCCCATATCTAATCTCACTATAACTCATTCACAAACAAAAAAAACATTACACCCCTTTTTTGGTCTCTTCAGAAAGGCTCTTTATAGCTAAATTAATCATAAGCAAACAATCATTAATGCCAGGAGCTGCTAGAGTTTCAACAAAAATACAAATTAAATAAGGTGATGATAGCTAATTAATCAATAGACGAGTTACGTAAAACAACAAATTCACTCAATTAACTTAAGCTATAATATTACTCCCATTCCGGAGGAGGTAATAGTTATCTTGCAAAATTTGTCTAGTCAAAGACAAATTGATTATCTGGCACTAAACTTGGAAGAACTTCAATCATAGACACTGATCTTCCTCTTCTTTTTTCTAATTCTAATAGCGCCCTTAATCATTTAGAGTTGGTAATAATACTAGGGCCGGGCCGGGCCGGACCCGGACCCGCCATATCTCGGTCCCGTCCCGGCCCCGATTAAATTAAAAAAAATTAGCGGATCCGGGGCTCGAACCGGGACGGAACATGGTATGGTCCCGCCCGATTCGGTCCCGCTAGGACCCGATCCGTCCCGGTCCCGCCCCAGTACCGCCCAAAAACAACCACTTACCAAAAATAACCGTTGCAATAACGGTCATTTTTGGCTTCCCCACTCCCCAACCCCGCCTATCCCCTTTATATTTATTTTTACCCCTAAGTTATTATATTTACACTTTAACTCAATTTTCCAACTATAAATACCTCATTTACACTCTTCTTGTCTTTGTTTAATTATTTAGTTTACAAATATATATGAGTATAATACTATAATTATATAATATGAGTATATGACTATCACTATATGACTATATTTTAGTTTGTTAGTATTTTTAATTTAGTGGAAAAAAATTTTTAAAAAAAAACGTCCCGCCCGTCCCATCCCGACCAACTGCCCACCGGGACCGGTACCGGGACGGGACACGGTATCGTTCCGCTAGTACCGGTCCCGCCTGGCCCGCCCCAGCCCGACCCCGTCCCGACCCCACCTATCCCGATCCTAGTGGGGCCGGCCCGGACCACTGGCCAGCCCTATTTTTATAATACTAACATAAATACTCCGAGCAATCCAACAGATGATTACTACTAGATGTAGGCATTGTATAGCAAAGATATTCATCCGTTAACTAAGCTCGCTCTCTAAATCATGAAAACATAGTCGATGAAGAATATCACACCAGAAATAAGACTAAGGGAGCTACGATCATGAGATATTCGAGGACCCCGAAATACTTTAAGCCAAAAGTTTTTCAAGGTTTCAACCATGGACAAAAATGCAAGTACCTCTTAGTTGGCTTTGGAATTGGAATCTTTCATTCAATCCAATCCTTCTACAGGGAAGTGTTCACAGAAACTATATTGATATATAACGGCTTTGACTGATCCAATTTTCATGTGTTTGTTAAAAGGCAAAGGGCACAATAAGGACAATAATCAGTGGACATGAATGGCACATTACAAAAAGAGCAAAGAAAAAAGTAATTGTACTAAGGGAAACAAATAAACATGGCATGTAAACAGAGAACTGATGATACTAGACTGACAGATATATGTGATGACAGGAGCATGAAATGGGTTGGTCTAGATGTAGTTAACAACAAGATAATCCAGTGAACTCATTCAGAAATGTAAAATGGTAAAGGAAATTGATCTGTGAATAAATCATAATGTACTTAACCTCAATCTTCTGGAGAAATGATAAACCAACAAAACTAGATAATACCAAGATCCTCTATAATCTTGGTATAAATCTGAAATACAAGAACAAAAAGATAGTACAGATCCTCTCAACATCAGTAAAATGGTTTCGTGCAACCCGGGTAAAATGCTTTCTAGATTGTTTAATGGGGATTACTACTAGATCACCAGCTCTTAGTGATCTCCAGGCAGAGACTTGATAATGTCTGAATCACCTGAAACATCACCATTTAGACAAATCAGTCAAACTGTTTGCTTCACTTAAGTACTGACAATAAGATTTTACAGAACTGTAATTAATAATCTCAAATACACTTTACCTGGGTCAATGATGCTGAGGCATGATACACGGTGGAACTTCCCACATGCTGTTCCAAGATCAACATTGTCTACACACAAAGTAACAAGAGCAAAATAACACATACAAGAAAGTCAGTGAAAATGCTCGCTTTAGTCGAAGAATGAAGTCATAGAAGGTTCCTCCAAAATTTCCAACAGACCAAAATAGGAGCTTCAATGTACCGACAGAGGTTATGACGTCGCACATCCATCCAAAAGAATACAAGAAGAGTACACCACTAGGGACTTAGCATCAGGCAAATACCCATAAACTAAAGAAATGATACTGAAATGGAATACATCCTCGAACAAAGATATGTTGGGAGTGAGTTTTAGTAGAAATTATGTTTAATATTTAACAAACCACTGACTAATAAAGCACATCACCCCTAGCCCACCAACATTATGTTGAAGATATACTAACGAGCACTTACCTAAGTACCTTCTTTCTTGCCTAATTTTTGCAAAATAAAATGCAAGGACAGGCAGAAATTTCAATTTCAAATGAAAAGCCTATAGTCTTGACGATGTCACAAAGATGAAGTTGCAGTGAGTAACCATTTACTGGTCTCATATTCTACAATCATTCAAGACTTAGAATAGCTAATTTAAAAAGAGATTCCCTACACAATTAGTTACAAAATGCTTTACTAAAAGAGGACTAAGCACCTCCACTTGACCATTATGTTTATGGGATTAGGTTGTACCTGCACTTAAACATATTAATGAATAACTAAGGCCTAAATAGCCTGCTATGCGTGACTATTTCAACAATTTTTATAGCATATCAAGTAAAAAGAAAAAATTAAATATAAATCAACCCAAATGCTGGAACTGGAGGATAATAAAAATTCAAGAATGGATAGAAAAGGACATACTTCCATTGAAATGGTGAACACCAACTTTAGCAAGCATAGCATAGTACTCAATCTCAGATTTCCTCAAAGGTGGGCAGTTGTTGGATATCAATATCAACTTCCCTGCAAACCCCATCATACTTTTAGTCCTGAAAATCTCACACACACAAATATATATAAAGAAGTAACATACCTTTGGAAGTCCTGAGAGTCTTGAGAACAGTCTTGTAACCAAGAGTGTATTTTCCACTCTTCATAACAAGAGCCAACCTGTTGTTGATGCTCTCATGGGTCCTCTTCGATTTCTTCCCAGCAGTCGACATTCTTGATCTAAGTCTAAGGGCAAAGGGAAGAGGTAAGGGCAAAGGGAAGAGGTTATATGATATTAGGTTTTCATTGGTGTTGGGCCGCTTTTTCTTGATGTGGGTTGGTCACGCGTTGGCCCGATTGGGATGCTACTTACGCCTTATTTGTTTTAAGATTAAACGTTTAAATCTACTAGAAATTAAGATAATTTATTTTCTCAAAATTATAATATATTAAAATTATCTTTATTTAAAAGTTAATAAATATAAAATTTTATAGAAATTATTAATTAATCTATTATATTGATAAAATATTTTAAAAGAAATTATATGGTGGTTGGTGGTGGTGATGGTTCATTGTGGTGGTTGATAGTGGCAGTTGGTGGATGATTGTGGTAGCTAATGGTGATGGAGATGACTGGTAGTAGTAGCTGGTGATATATAGTGATGGTGGTGATTATTGATAGTGGTTGATGGTGATGATCGTAAATAGTGGCTAGTGATAGTGATGACTGATAGTGGTAGCAGGTGGCGGTGGTGATTATAGCTGAAGATGATGGTTATGGGTGGTAAGTGATTATAGTTGATAATGGTGAGCAATGACTATGGTTAGTGATCAAATGACATCTTTAGATTTCATTGAATGCATAACTTGTTAATGATATTAAAAATTTATTAATTATCTTAATTATTCAAAATCATAAAATGGTTGGAAAAAAATCGCAATTAATAATTAAGATCTAAATGATTAAAATTAACATTTAAAAAACAAACATACTAAATAACTAAAGTATGAATAATTAATATCCAGATATTCATTAAGTGCAAACAAAATGAGGTTTTATGTACCCTTGATGTACACATTAAAGTAACAACTACATGATTACTTAACTTTTACCACTTCATAATGACTCTTCTTTTACGGAGCTTGGCCTGACTGGTAATTAAAATACGAATATTTTGGTCACACTCTGCCCTTTTTGTTGGGTTAGAGCCAGTAAGCGAATGATGCCCAGTAGGTTCAGTTCCCACGCGGGGAAGAAAGTTCATAAGTAGAGCTGCTCCTGCCCAACAGAAATTCCGCATTGAGCGTAGCTGATATGCGACTTCTAGGCATTCTGACCAAAAGGGGTAAGTTTGATACAGAGCCAATTTCAATAGACTTATTGGAGGGTGTAAGCGGCGGATGATTGGTATGCAGTATCTGTTAGATCGGACATGTCTTTTACTTGACGGCCGACGGAGGGGATGCCGCCTACTACTAAAATAACTGTGAGTACTCATTCGTCTCAAATTATTTGTGTCTTTTTTAGTTTACACGTCTCTTAAGAAATATTAATTATAAGGTGTATTTGACCTACTTTATCCTTATTTATGTATTTATAATCTTTCTCTATTAAATATTTACTCTAATTTATGTGTCATCTTCATTAATGACAAAGAGTAAAATGGAGAAAAAATAACTAATTATGTCTTAAACTTTTAAAACGATAAATAATTTGAGACAATTATTTATAATAATCATGACAAATAATTTGAGACAATTATTTATAATAACCATGACAAATAAATTGAGACGTAGGAAGCATATATCTTTACCTCATTTAACCTTGATAAATTCACACTTTCTGTTACATGTAATGAATTCAAGTAAAAGATTTCAGGATATAAATATAGATAAATTAGTTTTTGTGGACATTGACTCCACCTCTTATCTCTTTTTTTACACATGATCTTATTACTAACTAGCTTGTAATCTACAACTATTTTCATCCATCGTACTTTCTATTTTATATATTCCCATTCAATCAAAGACATTCACGACATAAATAACATGTTTGGTCAATCTTCTAAAATATGTTTATTTTAAAAAGTTTTTTTAAAAAAAAATACTTTTCAAAAAAGTAATTTTAGTGAGAAACAATTTGTGTTTGACCAATTAATTTTAAAATCATTTTTGAGCATCAATTAGTGTTTGGTCAAACTTTTAAAAAGTGCTCCCAAGTGAAAAGTATTTTAAAAACAAGTATTTTTGGGCAAAGACTACTCTCAAAGTACTTACTTTTCTCCCAAAAGTTTGGTCAAACACCTCAATTTTTTAAAATAAACGCTTTTGAAGAAAAATAAGCTTGGCTAGGCTAAAAGAATCGAACTCTGCAAAAACAAGTAGAGATGGCAATGGATCCCGGACCCGATCCGGATCCGGTGGATCCAGATCCGTTTTATAGGATATGGATATTCAAAGTTTGGACCCGACGGATCCGGATCGGACCCGGATCCGTTTATGATGGATCGGATCCGATGCGGATCTTGTCTTTGAGATCCGTATCAGGTCCCGCATCCACCCGTGAATCCGCTTTTTATTAAATTAATTATACATTTATTATTTATACATCATGGCACCAATCCTTTGTAATCTTAATTTTATTTTATATTCAAAGTCAAGGCCATTATTTTTTTAATTGAGACACGTTTTGCATGTTATTCTTTAATCATTATATTAATCATTTATGTGGTACTTATGTAGTAGCTTAGGTATTGAGATGATTGTTTCTCACTACAGCAATAGCCAATAGGCATAACAATTGTCAACAATGTCATTTAGTCCTAATTTACGGATGCATTCCCATGATTCCGTTAAATTAAATTGACTCTTTTTTTAGAAAATTTGGACTGATTAGAAGGTATAATTTAATAATCAGTCACTTTGATTTGGATCCAGATCTGATCCGTGGATCCGATGGATCTGGATTTGGATATGATTTTACGGACCCTATGGATCTGGATCTGGATATGGATACATGTATGTAAAACGGATCTGGATCTGGATCTAGTAGGATCCGGTCCAGATCCTACCCATTGTCATCCCTAAAAACAAGACGAGACCTTTTTTTTCGACTATCATTGGTAGTAAGTTAAGGATCTCAAAATCACTACACAAGAATCTTTCAAGTACTAGTTTCTGGAATTTATGCTCTTTATTATAAATTTGATGAAACTAAATAGTTAAGAAGAATTCCCAAATTATTCCACCTTATTCAAGTGTCAAATTCTTCTCAAACACACACATGATACAACTCCTGAAACAAACTTGAGATAAATTGGTGAAGAAAGCAAAGGTAAAACGCAAATTTTGGATCAGATTTCTTTGTTAAATGGTATGATGTCTTGTAAACTCCACTAATCTACAAATGTAATACTAAACGATTTTGCCCTTAACTAAGGATACATTAACATTTTATAAGAGGCAATTGGTGAATGGAAAATAAAACCTCCAATAAATCGGTTATGAGACCAATAACATTATATGAGGACTGTTAAATCTTTAAAGTTCGACATAGTCACAAGATTAATGTCGCTAAACATGCAAATGTTAAGATGGACTTCCAGATAGATAAGATTAAAAATGATCTTATTTTACAGTCGTTACAAATATTACATAAAGGATACATAACATAATGTTGATTGAAAAAGTTTGATCATGTCTTTACATAGACCTCCAAATGCACGTCAATGGATATGAAATCAAGTTGATTGCAATTAATTGTTAACAAAAAATTATATGGAGCAAATACATTAAAGAAAGTGATTTCAAAAGAACAAGAGACATATAATCATTTAGAACCAAAGCAAATTTAGCAAAAATTTCTTTAATTACCAAAATAATAAAAGAAAAGAACCATATATAACATAATACAACTAGTTTGAGTTGAACCTGTGTTGGTACATATTCATATAGGCGAACCAACTAACTTGAAACTGAGGATGGTTCTTACTTAATATTATGTTCCCCGTCTAAGAATTTTAATCTCAAGTAGAAAACAAACTGGTGGTAAATGGCATTTACAGCTTCAGCACATTGATATCACTACATAATGGATCTCATAACTACCCGGATCATTAATATTCAAATAGTTCTCCAGGAATATGGATAAAGTAAGAAAAGACTCTCATACAGATTCTTCATAATCTGCACATTTAGAAGTTTCTTCAATCCAAAAGCAAATACAGTTAAAACTTGCACCTTGCAGCCACCAAAGCTGCAAGCATTAGAAAAGAAAGCAAGGTCTCAACGAGCCTCAAGAAACTCACTACTCGCCTACAAATTAGACTGCAACTTCTTTATGTGGCCAAACTTGCAGTTTTCAGCATTACACTAAAAACCCACTCTACAATCCATCTAATATGCCCTTTATTCACTTAAATCTCTAGTGCTTAGCGCTTCCCTTAATGGCAAGCTTTTTAGCAACTTCTTCATCTGTCAGTGGTAAATAATAGATACGGGGAGTGCCTTTGGTCTTTCTGAAGAGGTCATCCAAAGTTACAATAGGGGGATCATTTTTAACAGGTGAAGGCAGCATCTCTTTTGTTGGAGGAGCACTAGGAGGAGGAGGTGGTGGCTGGCGTGTGAGTGGATGTTCTGACTCAGCTTGCTGTTTGCGACTCTGCTGCTGGGCAGGTGGTGCTTGAACAGAGAATGAAGCTGGAGGCACAGCAGGACTGGTATTTTTCGGCGGAGAAGCAGGTTCACGACCCTCTACCTTGGTTTGCACCTGTTGGGGATCAACAAAATCTGCAACCAGGAGACGACCTCCATTTGGTGGCCATTGGAGATTGTAAACAGCATTTCGGGTCTCTATGGCTTCTTCTACCGAAGAATACTGGAAAGAATATTCATCAATTTAGTACCCTGAGCCACTTAGGAAACACCATAATGTAGTAACCTGAGCCACTACGGAAAGAAAAAAGCAGGAGAGAGCAAGATTCTACCGTGACATAGCAATGGGTCTTTATCTGGTCCATCCAGAAGCTGCAGACTTCACCAGCTCTTCCAAGGAGCTCTTGCACAGCTTTCAGTGTAAAAGGCCGCAAGAAGTTCTCAATTTTGAGAGAATTAGTAGCTGCTTTGGAAGACTTTGGTGCTGGAATATCAACAGCAGATTAGAACCAATTATTCTTGTGACTATTGCATCTGAAACTCACGCATTACCAAGAAAACAAGTACTCACCAATGCGCTCCTTGGGTGCATCACCTCCAACTGTAGAGTTAGTCCGGCCAAGGATGGGTTTGACAGGGGTGGTCTGAATAACATTCTTTGATAAAGCAATATTTGAATTTTGTGGTTCAGCAGTTTTCAAACTCTCAGTGTTCCATCTACGCTGCCTTTTCGCAGGCTCTTTACTCCCACCTCCTGTTTCATCTACAAAAAATCCACCACAAGTCAAAAATCTTATGAAACCAAATTATAGAACAAGAAAAGAATATATCATATTCTTGTTCATTCCCATTATTGCTAAAATTATCCAGAGTTAATGTAATGGAGAAGGCTTCATATCCCACATTGCAAGAACAGTCCAATATCAGCCATTGGTGTTAGAAATTTCATTATACAAACGAACACTCTAGTAAGCACAACTTCAGCTGCTTTTCAGTTGGGAGCTGTAACTTTAACAATGGAAAATTAGGCATTTGTGTGGCCATATTCTAGTAAAACATGTGGCCCAATCAAAAGTTTGAGTGTTCACAAGTAAAACAAAACTACTAAACATAATAAAGTTTACCATCTGGACTTTACCATCTAAGCATACACAAAAGTTTCACCATTTAAAGCTCCCATGAAATCAATTAAAAGAATACATAAGCGACAAACAGCAATCTCTGATATTTTTTCTAGATAAGGAAGCAACAAATCCTAATAATAAGATTGCAACAGTAAAAAGGAAAAAGAAATCAATAAACATGTGTAGAACATAAAGAAAAGAGAGAATTTATCGCAAACAAAAAGAAGGGAAAGAGCGATAATTAAAGAAAAGACGTGAGTACCTTGGAACTTTCTCTTCTCTGACATATCAGGAGACTTATCTTTAGTTTCTTGAGGAGACTCAACCTTCTCAGAAGTAATGTCTTGCTGCATTGCATCAGAAGAACCACTTGGTAGAACTTTGGGCTCTTCTGTCATTCCCATAATAGGCTCTTCAGTCTTATCATTCTCCTTCTTAGACACATGATCAAAATCCGGATGCTTTGTCTCTACTACATCCTCCTCCATGGAATCATCAGCTGAAGACTGATCCAAGTTTATCTTTTCCATGTTCTCACCATCCACTACATCGGTTATCTTGCTAAAATCTGCAAACACAGACACAAAACACAGAAGATCTGGAAAAGCCGGTCTTAGGAAAGAAGAGAACGGTCATATTTAGCGGAAGGAGGTGTTTCCTTACCTTTTCTATCATCACCGGAAGCAGCAAGACCATGTTTATCTTCAGCAGATGCCTCAATTTCCATGAGAGACAAACTAGGCTCTACAACATCACCTAAAGTTCTAGATTTCTCAAACTGTATATCGGTTTGCTCACTATTATTCGAAGCCTTACTCTCCAAACCATGCTCTACCTTGGAAATGTCAACAGAAACCTGATCTGCATTGTCATTTTTCATGCTAAATTGCATATCTGAAGATTTGTCATCATCAGTTTCTCCAACAAGACCCTGCATCTCATGTGGCATCTGATCATCCAATGGATGAACGCTACCAACATCTGACCGGTCTTTGCTGGATGACTGCAGCTCCATCTCTTGCCTAACAACTTCAGTTTCTAATTTGACATTATCAGCATTCAAATTATCATTTAAATCTTTATTTTCATTAATGGGCAAAGTATCAGTAGAAAATGAGTCAGATTTTACTTGAGACCCTAAATTAGGGTTGACCTCATATACCTGAGTGGCTGGATTGGACATATCTGGCTCAGCATCCACGCCTGAGAGTTTCAGACCCTCATTATCCAACTTAATGCTGTAGTTTTTCAAGGCTTCCTTGGATGTTACCGGGGTTACCTCCACATCATTTTCTTGTACTCCCAAAGAAGATGAAGTTTTCATATCCTCAATGTCCTGTCTAGTGCTACTGGCTGGAATAAAAACATCCGGAACTCCAGATACCCCATCAACAACATAATTATCCTGAGAAGAATCAATAACCTTGTGTTCCTTAGCAAGTTTGTCTTCAATGAATTGATCAGTAGACACAATCTCATTTACAACACTAGTGCTACCGACGGATGCCTCCGAATGTTTTGATTCTCCAGCAGCAGCATCGGTACCTTCAGTTGCAACCTCATCCAAGACTTTGTTCTGGTCAATTTCACCAAGACAATTCTTGGTGCTCGCACTAGCAACACCACCATCAATATCGTTAACTTCATTTTGGCGATGCTTCAGACCATCATCAGTACCTCCAATTGCACCCTCATCCAAGACTTTGTTCTGGTCTATTTCAACAAGACAATTCTTGGTAGCCCTAGCAACATCACCAGCAATATCGTTAACTTCATCTTTTTGATGCTTCTGAAGATTATCAACCAATTTAGCCAGATTACTATTTGGTTGAGCGTCTTCAAGACCACAGGCAGAATCAGTATTATGATCAGAACCCTTAGTAACTTCACTTTGGGGATGCTCCAGAACATCATCGACCAATTTAACAGGATCAGGCTCTGGTTCAGTATCTTCAAGACCACTGGCAGGATCAATGTCACGATCATCATCCTTACTCTCTTCAACCTCAGCAGCTTCCATTTCTTCGCAGATAGATTCATTTAATCGCCTAACCAGATCATCTTTCAAACCTTTTGTCGTTAAGTTCCTTCTCTTAAGCTCTTCCCTTAATTCTGCTACTTTCCATTTATTAATTGGACGATTATCAAGCACGGGGTAATCCGACATCTTAGCCACCAAGTGAAAAATTCACTTTGACAAACCTGAAAGTCACATAGATATATAAACACTGAAAAAAGAGACCTGAATGGAGCTCAAAATCCAGAGAAGACAAAATGTTTGTATGCAGATCTTTCCCTCTCTTTTTTTCCTCTAGCAAAGATGAGTACAGTCTCACCTCTATCGACATTCCAACTATACATGAAAGGTTTCAAATATATGCATATTTATAGTGGATAAGACTTTCTTAATTGTGTCCTCTTTTCTTTCTTTCTTTCTTTTTTTGAAAAATCAAAATGTATTCACATATTGCACACCAAGCCAGTGTTCAAATATTTAATAGGAGTTTGGACAATATTCTGTTGAAGTTGAAAAGAGTATTTGATGTTGAAGTAGGAAAAGAATACTTGGAAGCTAAAGTTGTATTTGGATATTAACTTCTCCTGGAATACAGGAATAGAAACGAAAGACCACTTTGCAGGAAGTTCTAAAGGAAGAAGTCGAAAAAGAAAGAAAGACATCTTGCCTGCCAACCTCCTGGCTTTATTCTTATACTGATCGAGCTACACTATTTTCTATTGGTGAGTGAAAGCCATTATTTAACTTGAAATAATCGTCAACAAGTTTTTCAATATTTTACCAAACCTCAAATACTGATGGCGAAAAGAAACCTAATATAGTTTATTATTTGCAAATACTGATATAATATTTATATGGCCAAAAGAAACCTAATATAGTTCACAGCTCGGTGACATTCAACTATACTGTCTTGCCCACTCTTAATAAAAGAAGTTATATAATCTTTGTAACCCAAAATACATATGGAACACTACGAATCTTCTTATTACTAACATCTTTTTATAAAAGAAGGTATATATTCTTTGTAACCCAAAAATACATATGGAACACTACGAATCTTCTTATACATCATTTTAATAAAAGAAGGTATATACTCTTTATAACCCAAAAATACACATGGAACACTATGAATGTTCTTATTACTAACATCTTTTCAATATTCTGAAACAATCTTAAATTCAGCTAATTCCCCAGTATCCAAAAGACAACCCTGTCACTCAATGCTTACTCCCTCACCTTGGCGGTCTTCTCTGTAATTGCTTATGGCCTTGGCTCTGCCCCTATTCTAGTTAACACCTAAATGATGTCAAAACGCCAAATGCTAGAGACCATAGCTGTTAGGAAACTCTAAATGCAAAGAATATGGTTCTGATCTTCCTCATACCCCTTGACATGAACACCACCTCATCATATCATCTCCTTCTCTCAAATTTTGAAATTTAAGAGTTGCTTCACATGCTATATACGAAGTGATGCAACTTTCCTCGGAGTCTTTGCATTCTCTTTCCTAAAACACCTCTTCAATTACAGAGACTCCAGAATATGTAGCTCCTAAAGACCAGAACTATCTTCACTCTCAAGTCTCAACATGCCCTCTACACTGGCCAAGTGAAGTCCACACCCACAAATCAAGTGGATGCTGGAACTAATTACATGCATGGCAAATGAAGAGAGACTCCAGCCAATTTAACTACCCTAGATTTTTCCTCTTTAAACCATGCACCTCATTCTAAAAGAACACCAGTCTATTGGTGAAAATGCATCGGGGATCGGGCAGCCATCAGGGGCAAGGATTTGTTTATTTACTAAATAGCAATTTCTCTAAAAGATTTTCCAGTCATAATTTTCAGTTACCCTATTCATACCAGTTCTTCCATGGATTTCTATCCCTCCCAAACATCAACCACAGCTTATCAAGAATATATTTATTCATAAAGGGTTGTCAGTGAAGTAATATTTTCCTTTTAGTCAGTCTCCTACATGCTGTGTGTTTCTCCCTATCATGCACTTGCTCTTCCAAAATGGTCGCCGCAACACATTTAAGAACAATGGTGGTGTACTCTTTTGTACATGTCTCAATCCCTTAAGAGTTCTTTTCATAGAGTTTACATTTGATAATCACAATGGCTGCTGTAATACACTTAAGAACGATGTTGGTGTACTATTTCGTACATGTCTCAAACCTTGAGAGTTCTTGTTCAACCACATTTTAGAATTATCAGTTAGAAATTGGCCTTAGGGCCCGTTAAGACATACAAGTTTTTGCTTTTTTCCAACTTTTTTTATACTGTTTGGTTATACATTGAAGTCATTTTCTCACTCCAACTTGAAGTTGCTAGTTCTAACCACTTTTCAATTAGAAAAATATTTCCCTCGCAAAACTTCAGCATTTTTTCAAGTGAAATACATTTCCAAACACCATTTCAATTTTCAAATACCCTTTCTCAACTTAACTTCAAATATCACCAAATTAATGTCCACAAGCCCTACTAAAATCATCAAACTCTTAACACCATCTCAGGCAGAGTTTAAACCCGCAATAAATAAAACAACCTTTGAAGATCTGGTCTTGACTCCTCTGTATAGTCAAAATTTCAGACATTATTGGTTTTCCTAATACTACTACACCTTAGTTTTAACCACTCAGATGGCGATACCAATTCAACCACGACCTACATCCCCACATTTATCTTTCCATTCTAACACAAAAGAAGGACCACCCTGTCCAATGAAATCTGAACTTCACATGCATAGATTATACCAATGTACTTGCAAAGAAGTCATTTTTTATAACGGCAAAAGACTCCTAGAAAACATTGAAGCTAATGCATGCGTACTAACCTCTCAAAAGATATAGAAGTTAGTAAATTTTTGCCTTTTGTAATATGTTAATTGCTTCCTTTTTCTTTAATCATTTTCTATAGTGTCTTATTTGTTGTATGTGGTTTTATGTTGGTCATCGGCATTTTTCAATATTATATTCTGCTGAGATACTCAATTTAAACATCAACTTTGATCTGGATTTTTCAAGTGCTACACTTATAGTTCTATATATAAGATCTTCTCATGCAAAGAGTGTGAAGTACTTTTTCGCGCCTACATAGAGGGTAGTCAAATATCTAAGACTAAGAAGAAAGAAAAAACAATAAGGTTCGACTAGTCAATTAGCATTGGTATTTACTGAACAAATGCACTCAATCAATGGAAATCCAACATAACGTTTAAACATCTTGAGAAAACGACTACCTGGTGGAACTTAAATCCAGTAAAAAAAAACTAAAATAGAATTAATAAAACAAAGACATTGTCTTACTAGTGCTATGAACAAAAGAATCCATAAATAAACCATAATGACAAGCACAAGTCCAATATTAAGTCGGTAGATCTCAGTCTTTTAAATAAATAATGGCAAAAAAACAGTAGCTCTAACTTTAAAACTCAAATATGTTAACCAAATTGCAAAACTTTACACTAAAAAAAATTCTTTGCTCCTACCCAACCTCCAAAGTTTCAACCTTTTTCTTCTAACAAAATTAAAAATCAATAATTCAAATAATTAATGAAAAGGGTACTTACCAGTGCAAACTTTTCGAGCAATAAGATGGTGAAAACCCTAGTTCCAGAACAGAACGAGAGAAACCCTAATCCCAGAGCAAAAAACACAAATTGTTAGAACAGAAACAAATTAAATATAAATCTTAAACAAGAATACAGTAATTTTGATCTCTGAATAATATTACTATATGGGATATGCGAATACACGTAATTTATGCAAAAATGAAACAAAAACTAATTTTTTGTCTTCGTAAAATGCAAGTGGAGAAATTGCATTGCTAAAGATGAAATTATTTTAACACGGAAAAGGGGCAGATAATTTCTAGGGTTTTATTAGGGATAATATTTTATTGCATTGTGAGCGAGAAAGTAGATAAGATTGTTAACATTTTTATTGTCAATGGACGAATCGGGTCTTTCGGGTCGTCAATACACACCTTATACTGTTAGTTTGGGGAAGTGCAAAGATATCAATAAATTTTCCTTCAAATGGCTGGTCTTTAATTTTTGCACTTATTTACGGATCCGGCATAACTTATATCCCGGAAGGATAATTCTTGTCAAAAATTAAAGACCATTATAAAATAGGAACAAAGTGCAAATGACTCCAAAGATAGCTCATTTTTTAAGTTATGGTCGAAGTTTATAAATTTAGCTATTTCGAAAACTATTTCAGTCATGTATACATGACTGTAGTTGTAAAATTTTGTATTTGAAGTGTGACATAGCAAGCCGAACTTTCGATGATTGCGTCTAAATTTAGCTTGTCAAGATCAAACTTAAAACATATTTCTGAAGTTCGAACATATATATTTGAAACTAAAAGAGTTTTTGATATTTGAACTATGATGTTTCTGGCAAAGTCTCCAATCTTTTCTTGACTTGGATTTTAGTAATAAAGTTGGACCATAATCAGAGGATGTATGGCATGTCCCAAGAAAGATCAATTGGGGATTAGCGTTATTTATTGAGAAAACGTATATTATAACATTTGAAAGACTGTTATTTAAGATATGATCGAGGATTATATATATTTATAATTTAATCATTTTGGAGTCGGTTCCTTCGAATATTAAATTGTAAATTGATCAAGTAACTTCTAACCTCGGGTCTAAATTTGAATGGTAATTCGAACTTCAAACCTTTGATCAAAGTTTAAAATAAATCTTAAAATGAAATATTGAATATTTAGATGAAATGAGTTCAATAATGGACATTATATTTAGTTTAGATGAAACAAGTCCAATAAAATGAATAACAAATATTCATCTAGATGAGCCCAACTAGTTTAAAAATTAGAGTAAATGATCTCTTATGGCCACTTACAAATTGAATTGCAGAAGATGATATTTTCAAATCTCTTTTGTAAAAGAAGATAAAATAAAAAATAAGTTTGTAAAGGGCTACAAAACTAGTTGTACCTTAAAATTGAGGATAGTTCTTGGAGTATATAATTTTGAGAAGTCCTGTAAAACTCAAAAAGCAACTGGTTCCATGATCAATGCGTCATCTTCCTTTTCTTCAAATTTTACACTAGAGAAGAAAATGAAGAGATGGTAAATGGCATTTACAACGATGGATCCCCATGAATATGTATGAAGAAAGAAGTCAGACCCTCACATACAGCATAATCAGCACATTTTGATGCTTCTTCAACCCAAAGCAAAATACAGTAGAGACTTCAACCTTGCAGCAACCATTAACAAAATGAAAAGAACAAAGAAAGCAAGATTTCATTGAGTGAGCTTTAAGACTGCAACTTCTCTGTGAAGACAATCTAACAGTTATTCGCGTTACATCAAAATACCACTCCATAATCCATCTAGCATGCCCTGTATTCACTGAAAGCTCTAGTTGCGTAGCATCTCCTCTAATGGCAACATTTTTAGCAACTTCTGTTGGAAATTTATTAATGTGGAATAAAGTTTATCCCATTAATTATAACGCGAACAATTGAGGCCCCGCACATCGTAAACGTAGTTTCCACACACGTGCACACATATCAATGATCGTAAATTTTCTTAGTGAAAGAGATATTGTTACGTAAGTAAAATGTTTGAGACATAGAATGATGGATGGTTGTTGGCCAAATGACGAGTGTTCCACGTTGGTAAATGAAGGAAAAATGTGCATAGTGTAAAGATTGGAACGGGTCGGAAAGGACCACGGAGCCGAGAAGGGTCGCGGCGCCATCGCGGAGCCAGGGAGCGTCGCAACGTCACCACCATCAGGGTCACGGCGCTAATTCATTCCCGGGTCACTGGAGCCGAAGCGCAGCTGCGGCGCTACCCAAACAGAAAGTCTAAAACGAAAATCTAATTTTGGAGACGTTTGGGCTACCCTCAATGACATTCATTCCATCATTATTTAGGTGATAAATGGGTGACATTACTTGGGAAATTCATTACCATTATACCGGTGATTCAGTGCCATTACTTGACATTTGAAGAGACAAAATCTTACACTATAAATTGAGGCTTTTGGCTCAATTGCTAAACACTTGTACTTGAAACACTTGCATTTTCATAAAATCTTCTCATCTCTAGCATATTTCAATATTCAAAGTTCTTCAAGAGAAACACTTGAGTTTCCTTTGCTCAAGTGTTAGTAGTTGTTTTATCATTGGAGACTATTACCTATCAACGTAAAATGATATATACGGGGCAATCTTGTATTAAAGATAGAGTGTCATGACTCGACTCAGCACATTTGTAACACTTTCAGATTTAATGTCTTTTGATTTCAGGTTATTAAGATTCAAAGAGCTTTCAGCTATTGGTACAAACATTCAAGACTGATTCAGGAATTCAAAAGCTTATGGTTGCCACAATTCTTATTTACTACAAACTTGTTGCTATTGTAATTTTTATTGTTTATCCTTTCAAAGCACTTGTAATAGTTATTTATTATTTCGGTACTACTCTATATCCAACAATTTTAAGATAAGATTGTATTAATTTGTCACACCCCGACTTTTTCTAAGTCTTTACTTAGGGCGTGATGGCACCTGGACAATTATTTTCCACCAGGAGCACCATTTAATTCTTTTTATTTAGAAATTTAAACTTATATTCAAATACGGAGCTATTAATAAAAATAACAATAAAGAAATTTGTTTGACTTTATTGAAATTATAACGCGAGTCCATGCTCGTGCAAATATTGTTTCTACATAGACATACTGACAAATATTATTCTAAGTTGGAAGGGAGACCATTCCACACGGGCATTTCCCGAGACATTGGGCCGACATTCGAACTCGACAGTACCAAGCCCGAAACAATGGACTTGGTATGACAAGAGGCTGCGGGACGATCGCTAGCCTTGGCGTGGAGTCTTTCCTCTATCACGCTTTCCTGAAACATATTAAATAAAGAGTCAGCCCTACCATTTGGGACTGAGTGAGAACCTTACCCTGCAATTCAAAGTAACACCACAATATTCCAAGCGCAATCACATTATAACGTAATAAGCATATTGCAAAAACATATCAGGTTACAACATTTTTAAATATGCAACATCTCCTCATAGGAAATTCTCGGTTTAACTAACACTTCATTTTATCTCGTATTATACGTTAAGACATTCCCTGCATTTCCATATGTTTATTACATTTATATATTTGTGAACGCGTATTCACTTTTCATATTTGTATATCGGTGAACATGTATTCATCTTTCATATTTGTTGCGGTGTGCAACCCGATCCATTATATTTACGTATTTGTGAACACGTATTCACTTTACGTTTTGTTGCGGCGTGCAACCCGATCCATTATGTTTACGTATTTGTGAACGCGTATTCACTTTACGTTTTGTTGCGGCGTGCAACCCGATCCATTATATTTACGTATTTGTGAACACGTATTCACTTTACGTTTTGTAGCGGCGTGCAACCCGATCCATTATGTTTACGTATTTGTGAACGCGTATTCACTTTACGTTTTGTTGCGGCGTGCAACCCGATCCATTATGTTTACGTATTTGTGAACGCGTATTCACTTTACGTTTTGTTGCGGCGTGCAACCCGATCCATTATATTTACGTATTTGTGAACACGTATTCACTTTACGTTTTGTTGCGGCGTGCAACCCGATCCATTATGTTTATATTTATATATTTATGTGAACACGTATTCACTTTTCATATTTTTCAGAAGATTGAATAAATAATATTCTCTTTCCCAACATTCTGTCTTTCATACTTGTAACGATTATAACTTTTTAACCATAACTCCAACTAAGGTGTTTCTCAAGCGGAAACTAAGGTAAGACGGGGATCTTTCACTGTACCAAATTTCATTTGAAACTACTTTGGTTAATTAACACAAACGTATCCTCAAAACAGTCATATGAGATTTGTTTCGGCAGAATTTTTATTAAACAGAACCCAATCTTAGAATAGTCATAACTCCTAATCTGTAAACCCGTTCAAGCCCCATAAAATCTCAAAACGACGAGAACATAGAGCTACACGTCTTCATGTGGACCATCCTTTCATATTCTGTACCATTTGGTACAGTTTTACACTTTTATGTGGTGCCCTTTCTGGATCTCGATAGATCCGAGGCAGAAACTTTAAACAGCGATAACTCTCAATCCGTAAGTCGGATAGACCCCAGTAAGGTCTCAAAATGTCCACAACAGAGAGATCTAGAACTTTCATTTAGCAACAATTTTCATATTCCCCACAGATTAGTACAGGTTTACGTTTCAACATCCTGCCCTTCTGGATTCCAACGAATCCGAGGCAGCAACTTCAAACTACAATAACTCTCAACCCGTAAGTCCGTTTTGATAACTCTTTATCTATATCTATCCGTAACATAGAGATTTACAACCATGTAAATTTTCATATAATTCTAATAAGTAAAACTCAATAAAAACAGTCCATAATTATGCCTTTCAGAATTTTGACCAAATCTAAGGCAGGAACTTTGAACTATGATAACTTTCAAACCGTATGTCCATTTTACCTCATTTTTGGTTCTATATGATCATATTAGAGAGGTATACCACTCTTTCGAATTTCATCAATTTCTAGCAATTATAACTCAGTGAGAACAGTTCGTAAAGTTCATGACGCAACTAGTTGTCTAAACAATCAAACGTTCAATATTTCTTTTCAACACTCAATTCTTATTCTAACATGTATTGAACTAAAAATAAAGGATGTTACCAAGAATTTCTGAGTGAGAAAACTCACCTTGTAAGTGTGAAGATTATTGTTGTGTGGTTGCTAAAATTATCCTTACTCTCTAGTATTTTGCTTCTTGTTCTTCTTGCCCTCTTGGTATTTTTTTCCTCTTCTTTTCACTTGTTTTTTTTTCTGATTTTCTAACCTTTGTGGTAAGTACTTTGTTTGTGTAAAAGTAAGGGTGTTTGTATAACATATGGAGGTGGAAAGGCAAGAGTTGAGGAAGATGAAAATGTGGAGGGGAAATGTGCATGTATGGCTCTTAATGCCATTACTATCATTTTTCTAAAGGCAGATTGTGACCCTTAATGCCATTATAATATAGCGAGAGAAGGATTGTCACACCTAGAATGTTCTTTTGTGCATATCCTTCACGTTATCTATGTATTTGATAAGATGTCTCTCCTCAAGTACTTAATAAAAGGTTTTTTTTTTGCTATATACCTTATGTTTTCTCTAGGCTAATAAATATAGTGCGGAGATCTTTCTTCTTCTCGTTATAAAATTTTCTGTCTTACACGATAACAATTTGGAAATGTCAATTAACTAACAGAGAGTACAATTGAAAAAGAAAAAAAATAGTAACCCAACAAATTTCCCTACTACTATTATTATTGTTATTGTAACAACAATTTGGGACTTCACATTCTCCCTTCCTTAAGCAACATTCGTCCTCGAATGTGAATAAGGTCGTAACATAATCACCTAGACACACAACAAATTTCGGAACTTTACATTCTTGTAACAATAATTTGGGACTTCACATTCTCCCTTCCTTAAGAAGCATTCGTCCTCGAATGTGAATAATGTCGTAACATAATCACATAGACACACAACAAATTTTGGAACTTAATCACATAGACACACAACAAATTTCGGAACTTAATCACATAGACACACAACAAATTTTGGAACTTTACATTCTTGTAACAATAATTTAGGACTTCGCATTCTCCCTTCCTTAAGAAACATTCGTCCTCGAATGGGAACAAGGTTGTAACATACGCATATAGACACACAAATGGCACATATATGAAGTACTATGTAACATATTTTTTTTTACCTTAGTCAAATAGGAATGGATATTTGACTTTCATCGCCTCTTCAGCTTCCCAGGTGGCTTCCTCTATGGAGTGATTCCTCCATAGGGCATTCACTGAAGAAATATCTTTACTCCTAAGGCGCTTAACCTTCCTATCAAGTATTTCCACCGGAACCTCTTCATATTGAAGCTCTTCATAAATAACTATCTCCTGGGGGAAGGACGACGTGACTTGGATCGTGCAAGTATTTTCGTAACATTGATACATGAAACACCGGATGTACTGCTTCTAATTCTGGTGGAAGGGCTAGTTCGTAAGCCACATTCCCCACTCTTCGTAAGATTTCATATGGTCCAATAAACCTTGGACTCAACTTCCCTTTCTTTTCAAATCGCACCACTCCCTTCATTTGAGAGACTTTTAAAAATACTTTCTCTCCTTCTTGAAACTCAAGATCTCTTTTGCGATTATCCGCATAAGACTTATGGCGGCTATGAGCTGTCTTGATCCGCTCCCGAATTATCTCAGACTTTATCGGTTGTTTCTGAATGACTTCGGTCCAAATAAGATGTTTCGCCCACTTCGAACCATCCAAGTGGAGATCTACACTTTCGCCCATAAAATGCTTCGAACGGGGCCATATGTATACTAGTATGAAAGCTGTTGTTGTAAGCGAACTAAATTAGACATAAATGGTCCAACCAATTGCCCTGGAAGTCCAGCACACACGACCGCAACATATCCTCCAATGTTTGAATTGTTCGTTCAGCTTGTCCATCACCATGGGTGGAAAGCCGTGCTTAACTTAATTTTTGTCGAGACCTGTGGAAACTTTGCCAAAAGTGTGAGGTGAACTGGGAACCCCTATCTGAAATAATTTGTAAGGGAATCCTGTGTAACCGCACAATCTCCTTCAAATAAATTTGTGTGTACTGTGGTGCGCGATACGTAGTCTTGACCGGTAAGAAATGGAATGACTTTGTAAGCCGATCAACAATCACCCAAATAGAATCATACCCTTCTCGAGTTTTCGGTAGACCAGTTACGAAATCCATATGAATCGTCTCCCATTTCCACATGGGGACTCCAATGTCCTGAAGTAATCCGCCAGGTTTTTGATGTTCAGCTTTCACCTGCTGACATATAATACACCTCCCGACAAACTCCGCAACGTCTTTCTTCATCCCGTCCCACCAGTAATTTGCCTTGAGGTCCTGATACATTTTTTTTTTTATCCTGGATGAATGGAATATCTTGTGTTGTGACCCTCATCTAAGATCTTCCTCCTTAGATCCTTTACCTTAGGAACACATAACCTACCCTTATACCGAAGGGTTCCGTCATTATCTCCCAATGTAAACTGTGAAGGTTTTCCCTGTTGGATCCTCTCCCGAAATCCAACAAACTCCGTATCCTAAAACTGACTTTCTTTTATTTCTAAAGCTAAGGCAGACTGCGAGGTATCATGTACCACCATCCTACCTTCACCGATCTCAGTTAAGCTAACCCCGAGGTTTCCCAATCTTTGTACCTCACGAACAATACCCCTCTTTTGTATTGCCAAATGGGCTGTCGCCCGTTGATCTCCTATCGAGTGCATCACCACCACGTTAGCTTTCCGGGATGGTAAAGAATACTAAGGTCATAATCCTTAAGCAACTCTAACCATCTTCTTTGTCTGAGATTCAAATCCTTCGTGGTTATGTCGCAAACTCTTATGGTCTGTAAATATGTCCACATGCACACCATACAAATAATGTCTCCATATTCGTAAGGCAAACACCACCGCAGCTAATTCCAAGTCATGAGTTGGGTAATTCATCTCATGTATCTTCAAATGTCTAGATGCATACGCAATAACCTTTCCAAACTGCATCAAGACACATCCTAACCCAACTCTAGAGGCATCGCAATAGACTGTGAACCCTTCTTGTCCCGATGGTAAGGTTAGGATGAGTGCGAGTCAACAATTCCTTTAGTTTCTGAAAACTTGCTTCACATGCTTCTGACCACTGATACTTAACCGCTTTTTGAGTCAACCGGGTCAAGAGAGCAGCAAGACTAGAGAAACCCTTCACAAATCTTCTATAATACCCAGCCAAACCCAAGAAACTTCTAACTTCTGTTGGAGTGGCAGGTTTTGACCAGTTCTTTACTGCTTCTATCTTTTGAGGGTCTACCATAATTCCATCCCTTGACACCACATGACCCAAGAAGGCTACCTTTTTCAACCAAAACTCATACTTTGAGAATTTAGCATACAATTTCTCCCGTTTCAAGACTTGAAGTACTACTCTTAAATGCTCTTCATGTTCTTCCACACTCTTACTGTAGATTAGGATATCATCTATGAACACAATCACGAACAAATCTAGGAATGGTTTGAAGAAATCGTTCATTAAATCCATAAAAGATGTTGGGGAATTGGTTAACCCAAAAGACATGACCAAGAACTCATAATGGCCGTATCGGGTTCTAAAGGCTGTTTTGGATATATCATCTGGATTTATTTTCAGCTGATGATATCCCGAACGGAGATCAATCTTGGAAAAATAGCTAGCTCCCTGAAGTTGGTCAAAAAGATCATCGATTATTGGTAATGGGTATCGGTTCTTGATCGTGACCTTATTGAGCTGCCGATAATCGATGCACATTCGGAGCGATCCGTCTTTCTTTTTCACAAGCAGGACTGGTGCACCCCAAGGGGAAACACTAGGCCTTATAAAGCCTTTATCCAGAAGATCATTCAATTGTTCTTTTAACTCTCTCAATTCAGCTGGGGCCATTCGATATGGAGGAATAGAAATAGGTCTTGTACCCGGAATTAATTCTATAGCGAACTCCACTTCTCTGTCAGGAGGCATGCCTGGAAGATCTTCAGGAAAAACTTCCACAAAATTTCGAACAATAGGGACATCATGCACCGTTGGGGACTTTTTTTTTTTTTGGTATCTACTATATTAACCAAATATGTGTACTCCCCTTTGTGACTCCTTAATAACTTTTGAGACCTAAGGTAGGAAATAAGCTGACGTGAGGATATTCCAATCCTTCCCTTTATAACAACTTACCGTTCAGGAAAAGACAATTTCACTATCTTTCGCCGGCAATCTAACATGGCATAACATGCTGACAACCAATCCATACCCAAAATGATGTCAAAGTCTACCATATCAAGTAGTACTAGGATTACTATTGTTCCTCTGCCATTCACTTCTAAAGGAAATTTTTTTTTAACTACTCGAGAGGTCCAACTGAGGCCCCTACCGGTGTCATAACCTCAAAAGGGTCACTTAAACAGGAAGGTTCTATGTGTAAATCTTTAGCACAACTCACTGACATATACAAAAATGTAGAATCGAGATCATACAATACAAGTGCTGGAATACTTGAGACAAATAGAATACCTTTGACCACCACATTATATGTCTCATCATCATTCCTCTTGGGTAAAGCATGAGCCAGTTAGGATTCTTTGGATCGTTGAACTCTCAAAATCTGTGGACTGGTTTCACGATTTTTCTGTGACGATTGTGGTTTCTTTTGACCTCCCATGAAAAGCGAGTTTGGGTTCTCTTGCCATTCTGGCATAGTGGTTTGGTCCTCTACAATTGTAACACTCTTTCGGTGAGAACCATCATTCCCAAAATGTTTCTTTTGACAAACCACAAACTAGTTTGTCACTTTCATGCGTGGTTGGTGGCCTTGGCATTGCTACCTGGATGACTTAACCATTTAGGCCCTTGGGGTCTGTAATGAGACTGGCCTACTGACTGACTCGATTTTAAAGTACCCCTACTACCTTCTTGCCTCTGGTTTGATTATGATTAAAGGATTCCGACGATCGGAACCTCTTCTGCGAATACTCTCTTTTTGCTTTAGCAAAACCTTATACCCTCATTGTCATGTCGATTATCTGAAGGTACCGATCATGGGCTAATGTCATTACCTTCTCTACCAAGTTCGTGTTTAAACCCTCAACAAATTTTTTGACTTTCTCCCTTTCTGTAGGAATAATATGTGTGTTGTATGCTGAAAATCACATGAATTAGGTATTGTATTATTTCACATTGTGGTCTCCTTATTTCCACAGTTTAAACTCACGCCTGGGCGTATCTTTTCGGGTGTTAGGCATGTACTTTTCAATGAATGCGGCTCTGAACTCCCCCCACGTCATCAGTGGTGACTTCGGGGATGATTTCTTCTAAAATTTCTCCACCTCACCCCTGCGTCATCCATAGTATCGTTGCACATACCCTTCAACAATCCTTTGAAGGAGGTAGTACGAGAACCAAGTCTTTGAAAAGACTCAAGACAGGCACGAGAAGAGTACGAAAGAAGGGAAACTTTAGGATGTTATTTCGTTTACTTATTACTAAGGTGGCGCGCACACCGTCGCAATAAGTAACCGTTCAAACACCCAACTCGAAGAAACTTCCTAGAATCTCCTAACCTGGTTTAGCTTTGATACCAACTTGTCACACCCCGACTTTTTCTAAGTCTTTACTTAGGGCGTGATGACACCTGGACAATTATTTTCCACCAGGAGCACCATTTAATTCTTTTTATTTAGAAATTTAAACTTATATTCAAATACGGAGCTATTAATAAAAATAACAATAAAAAAATTTGTTTATGACTTTATTGAAATTATAACGCCAGTCCATGCTCGTGCAAATATTGTTTCTACATAGACATACTGACAAATATTATTCTAAGTTGGAAGGGAGACCATTCCACACGGGCATTTCCCGAGACATTGGGCGACATTCGAACTCGACGAGTACCAAGCCCGAAACAATGGACTTGGTATGACAAGAGGCTGCGGGACGATCGCTAGCCTTGGCGTGGAGTCTTTCCTCTATCACGCTTTCCTGAAACATATTAAATAAAAGAGTCACCTCTACCATCCGAGTGAGAACCTTACCCTGCAATTCAAAGTAACACCACAATATTCCAAGCGCAATCACATTATAACGTAATAAGCATATTGCAAAAACATATCAGGTTACAACATTTTTAAATATGCAACATCTCCTCATAGAAAATTCTCGGTTTAACTAACACTTCATTTTATCTCGTATTATACGTTAAGGCATTCCCCTCTATTTCCATATGTTTATTACATTTATATATTTGTGAACGTGTATTCACTTTTCATATTTGTATATAGGTGAACATGTATTCATCTTTCATATTTGTTGCGGCGTGCAACCCGATCCATTATATTTACGTATTTGTGAACACGTATTCACTTTACGTTTTGTTGCGGTGTGCAACCCGATCCATTATGTTTACGTATTTGTGAACGCGTATTCACTTTACGTTTTGTTGCGGCGTGCAACCCGATCCATTATATTTACGTATTTGTGAACACGTATTCACTTTACGTTTTGTTGCGGCGTGCAACCCGATCCATTACGTTTACGTATTTGTGAACGCGTATTCACTTTACGTTTTGTTGCGGCGTGCAACCCGA
This sequence comes from Przewalskia tangutica, assembly GCA_029844215.1. NCBI lineage: Eukaryota > Viridiplantae > Streptophyta > Magnoliopsida > Solanales > Solanaceae > Przewalskia > Przewalskia tangutica. Next base: position 86,762,982 of record CM056736.1, on the reverse strand, counting down.
TCCATTATGTTTACGTATTTGTGAACGCGTATTCACTTTACGTTTTGTTGCGGCGTGCAACCCGATCCATTATATTTACGTATTTGTGAACACGTATTCACTTTACGTTTTGTTGCGGCGTGCAACCCGATCCATTATGTTTATATTTATATATTTATGTGAACACGTATTCACTTTTCATATTTTTCAGAAGATTGAATAAATAATATTCTCTTTCCCAACATTCTGTCTTTCATACTTGTAACGATTATAACTTTTTAACCATAACTCCAACTAAGGTATTTCTCAAGCGGAAACTAAGGTAAGACGGGGATATTTCACTGTACCAAATTTCATTTGAAACTACTTTGGTTAATTAACACAAAATTATCCTCAAAACAGTCATATGAGATTTGTTTCGGCAGAATTTTTATTAAACAGAACTCAATCTTAGAATAGTCATAACTCCTAATCTGTAAACCCGTTCAAGCCCCATAAAATCTCAAAATGACGAGAACAGAGAGATACACGTCTCCATATGGACCATCCTTTCATATTCTGTACCATTTGGTACAGTTTTACACTTTTATTCGGTGCCCTTTCTGGATCTCGATAGATCCGAGGCAGAAACTTTAAATAGCGATAACTCTCAATCCGTAAGTCGGATAGACCCCCGTAAGGTCTCAAAATGTCCACAACAGAGAGATCTAGAACTTTCATTTAGCAACAATTTTCATATTCCCCACATATTAGTACAGTTGTACGTTTAAACATCCTGCCCTTCTGGATTCCGACGAATCCGAGGCAGCAACTTCAAACTACAATAACTCTCAACCCGTAAGTCCGTTTTGATAACTCTTTATCTATATCTATCCGTAACAGAGATATTTACAACCATGTAAATTTTCATATAATTCTAATAAGTAAAACTCAATAAAAACAGTCCGTAATTATGTCTTTCCGAATTTCGACCAAATCTAAGGCAGAAACTTTGAACTATGATAACTTTCAAACCGTATGTCCATTTTACCTCATTTTTGGTTCTATATGATCATATTAGAGAGGTGTACCACTCTTCCGAATTTCATCATAATTTTCGAAAGATGCCGGTCAACAATTGTGTGACCAAATCTGGTTATGATTGTGGTTTTCTGATTAAAGACATATCCATTGCCAGTTCTGTTGACAATAACTCTATCTGTGTCAACAAACTAGACTATGGTTCTGATGCTGAGGTTCAGAGCGCCTATGTTGGTCATGTTGTTGACGGTCAAGGTGTTGATGGTGTCACCACTTCCAAGAATGGTGGAAGAAAGCGCCCACGAGAGGTGGATGATGTCAACTGGGACAAGAGAAGAAGGCTGAAGATGTGGTTCTATCTTGATGGAGAAGGCCTATATTTGTCCCAGACAAATGATCGAATTATGGTAATGAGGAAATGAACATTTAGTCCAACAAAGTGACTAACGTGGGCCAGAATCCAAAAGGTCTAAGTTAATTATTCTTCCTTATTTATAATGTTTTTAGATAATTTCTGAATAAAAGTGTGTAAAGCAAGGCTAGGAATATGAAAGTGTTTTCATTAAAACCTTATATTCCCTACACTCTAAAATCATAAATTGAATCTTTCTCATTCCCGGTTAAAGATTGGATACTTAATAACAAGACTTAAAAGATCCGTTCTTTTGGGTATAATTATTAAAAGTGTGTAAAGTATGTTCGCACATACGAATGAGAGAGATCCATTGACTGTGCGAAAGTTGTTACCACTCTTAAGCAAGTCAAGAATTGTCTGGGCACTAAGAGGCGACAAGCACTACTGTTATTTACAGATCCAGTGGATATGCAATCTACAGTCTTAGGTCCAACTTGACCTGTTTCAGTATTCCAATCTCTACCAAGCCACCCCACATCACACCATTTGTAGGTGAGATCCTTTTCATGTTTCACATGGAGTGTTATCCTTATCCTTATGCAGAGTTCTGTTGAGAATTGCATTACCAGTAAGGATCGATTTGCCCCACATATTTTTGGGTGCACTGTGTTACGCTTGGCAAACACCGTTAGACTGAGGTGAGTAAGGAGCAGTCACTTGATGAACTATGCTTCACATTCTCCTCCCTCTATCACTACGAATTCCTCAATCCGTAGGTTTAGTTGATTTTCAACTTCTGTTTTGTAGCGCTTATCCGCTTCAACAACTTCATCTTTGTTTTTCAACAAACAAAGGATGCAATATGTTGTACCATCGTCAATGAAGGTCACAAAGTACTTGTCTCCCCCACCCTCTATTTTGTACAAACTTCAAATCACTCATGTAGGTGTGACTAAGTTCAGAGCGGTGCTTCTTTCGCTATTCCTTTGACGGAATGGAAATGTGATTTTGCCTCTTCGCCCACCTCACATTCATTTTGAGGGTTTATGTTGACAGAAGGCAACAATCTCAACTTAGTTAGCTGTTGAATGACTTTCTATTTAACGTGTCTTAATCTATGATAGCATAGATGCACATATTATAAATATATCATTCATTTGGCTACAGACATACTGTACCATTCTTAGTTATTACAGACCTGTTGAACTAGACTCAAACCAGCTTGACCAACAACGTCCTTGAAATCAAATTTGGGACAATCACATCCTTTTAGAGTGATCCCATTCCATGAAGTCCTTTAGCGAACAACCTCTCCAACCCCTTCTACTTTAGAGGTGGCGTTGCTTCACATGAACAACCTCTTGCCCGTGGTTAGGGCGTAACCGGACCATATGTGATCTGATACTCTGACCCACTCCAGTTGCTTTGGCAGACTAAGTGTCCAATTTCTTTTTTACCTTTCTTTTGGCCTTCAGATCTTTTAAGACCTGAAAACTCTGGCCTACTCCAGTCGCCGTAGGATTTATACGACGGAGTGTCCAACACCATCCTATCAATTGAAGGATTTTCTGTCAGATAGTGTGACAAGTTTAACGTCTTAATATAAGTCATTATCTTTTAGTCTTCTTCCTTTGAGATTGGTGCCCAGACAATTCTTGACTTGCTTAAGAGTGGTAATGGATTTCGCATATTCAATGGATCTCTCTCCTTCGTATGTGCGAATATACTTTACACACTTTTAATAATTATACCCAAAAGAACGGATCTTTTAAGTCTTGTTATTAAGTATCCAATCTTTAACCGGGAAGGAGAAAGATTCAATTTCTGATTTTAGAGTGTAGGGAATATAAGTTTTTAATGACAACACTTTCATATTCCTAGTCTTGCTTTACACACTTTTATTCAGAAATTATCTAAACACATTATAGACAAGGAAGGATAATTAACTTAGACCTTTTGGATTCTGGCCCACGCCAGTCCCTTTGTTGGACTGAATGTCCATTTCATCTTTACCATAATTCGGATCCTTTGTCTAGGACAAATATAGGCCTTCTGGTGCAAGATAGAAACACATCTTCAACCTTCTCCTCTTGTCCCAGTTGACATCCTCCACCTCTCGTGGGTGCTTACTTCCACCATCATAGACACTCTGAATCTCGGCATCAGAACCATAACCTAGTTTGTTGACACAAATAGAGTTATTGTTAACAGAACTGACAATGGATACGTATTCAATTAGAAAACAAAAACCATAACCAGATTTGGACACACAAATGTTGACCGACATCTTTCGAACACTAATACAATCTTATCCTAAAATTATTGGATATAGAGCAGTACATGAATAGTAAATAACTATTACAAGTGCTTCAAAATAATAAACAATAAAGATAACAATAGCAACAAGCTTGTAGTAAACAAGAATTGTGGCAACGACAAGCTTTTGAGTTCTTGAATCAGTCTTGGATCTTTGTACCAATTGCAGAAAGCTATTTGAATCTTGATAACCTGAAATCAAGAGACACTAAATCTATTACAATTGTGTTGAGTCGAGTAATGACACTTGTCTTTAAGACAAGATTGCCCCGTATATATTATTTTACGTTGATAGGCAATAGTCTCCCAAGATAAAACAACTATTAAACATTTGAGCAAAGAAAATTCAAGTGTTTCTCTTTAAAAACTTTGAGTATTGAAATATGCTAGAGAGGAAGAAGATTTTCTGAAAATGCAAGTGTTGCTAGTCTTTCAAGTGTTGAACAATTGAGTCTAATGCCTCAATTTATAGTGTAAGATTTTTGTCTCTTCAAATTCCAAGTAATGACATTGAATCACCTATGACAATGAATTGCCCAGGTAATGACACTCATTTATCAACCAAATAATGGCTGAATAATGCGGGAATGAATGTCATTGAGAGCAGCCCAAACGCCTCCAAAATTAGATTTTCGAGACTTTCTGCATGGGTAGCGCCGCAGCTCCAGTGACTTCCGACCGAATTAGCACCGCGGCTTGCCTCAGAGGCGTCGCGGCCCTGAAGGGGGTGGCTTCGCGGTGGCGCCGCGGCCCTTCTCGGCTTCGCGACCCTTTCTGGCCCGTTTCAATCTTTACACTATGCATACTTCTTCTTTCATTCACCAACGTGGAACCCTTGTCATTTGAACAACGACCGTTCATCATTCTATGTCTCAAACATTTTACTAATGTACCAATATCTTTCACTAATAAAATTTACGATCCTTGATACAATGTCTGCAAGTGTATGGAAACGACATTTACTACGTGCGGGCCCCAATTATTCGAGTCATAAATAATGGGATAAACCTTTATTCCACGTTGATAAATTTCCAATAAAGTCTCCCTGCTCTGCGCATACAGAGTAATCCAAAGAACTCTGTACAAACACATCAGATTCAAATCCATATTTAATTATGTTACAATGTAGTTCTCTACCTTCTCTCAAAGCAGACAACACAGAGCAAGAACGAAGTACAAAAGGGAATGTATAGTTATCATGTAAAATCCCCGAAAATGCATGTTTTTGTAAAGAATTATGGCTTCTTGACAAGGACCCAAATTGGAATATCCACGAATCAATGTGTTCCAAGCAAACACATCTCGTTGAGGCATTTGATCAAACAGTTTCAGGGCATAGTCCATTGTGGACGATAAAGAGCAAGCCAATGATACAAGTTTGGTGCATACTATGAGGTTTGTGTGGTAACTAGGGGTGCACAAAGGGTCAAATCAGACCGGACCGGACCGGATCGGACCGAGGACCGAACATTCGAATTCTCCGGACCGAATTTCTCGGTCCGGTCCGGTCTACTGGACCGAATGGACCGAATCCTCTCCCCGGCAGCCCCACCCCACTTCATCCAGCCCATCCCCAGCCTACCACCCCGCCCCAACCACGGCCGTGCGTATTGACATATCAAATATAAGTTATAAATTAGTGAAACTTTAAATGGTCACAACTTTGCGCTCGGACGTCCGTTTGATCTAATCTTTTTTTGATTTCGCATATTTTTTCGAGATGAATAATCCCAAACTGACTATAGTCTGTTTGCTTCACCGGATTTCTCCAAAAACGTCCATATTGCCCCTCAATTTCTCTTTTCCCCCAAATCGTTACGTTTTTCCCATTTTCAAATCTAAATATCTCGCGATGTACAATAGATTTCAACGTAAAAATTTTGTGGCACCGCGTCCGAAAATGTCAATTTCAGTATTGGTAATTCAATTTTAAAACAAACGCGGAACCCTAATTCAAATTATATAATATTATATATTAGAAATTTAGAAAATTAGGAATTATATATATTAGGAATTTAGAAAATTATATATATTAGGAATTATATATATTATATATATTTAAAAAAAAAAAATCGGTCAGACTGACTAAAACCGACTCAAAAACAGGATCAATTTTTCTGGCCGATCAATTTTCATGCAACCTAGTGGTAACCAATTGTCAAGACTATAGTGTGTAACCGTTTGAGGACTGCGAGGGAATGACATGACCTTAAAAGTAGTTGAAATGGGCCATAATAACATACTCGCTCAAATTATCTATCACTTCACCGCGAGAAAGAAAAGAAACTTTCATCTCTAAGTCTTTTTTTTTGTGTGTGAAGCAACGTGAAACCAAAATACCAAAAATCATGAGCTCTTCGTGAAAAGGAGGTCTAACTGCAGTTAGCAGAAAGTAATCTCTTCTTCTCGGTCAAAGCTAAAGGCTTGATATAATGAGAGTGTGGTGCGTGCTCTCTTTATTTTGTAGATGCGCTCCTGAAATGACAAGCCATAATTTTTTATTTAGATGGATCAATCCCGCTCTGTTCAAGTAATCCCCGAGCCGAGCACGCCAAAAAAGAGAGATGATAACCAAAATTGTATTGAGGTCGCAACAACAAGAAAACAATAAAGCCACGTCTTTCTAAAGAAAGCAGTCTTAGCAGGAGCATTGTGGTTATTATAAATAGTTATCTTAAATTATTTATCATATAAATAGTTATCTTAAATTATTTATCATTTTAGAAATTTCATATATAATTAATTTTTTCCCCTCATTTTACTCAATTTTATTATTAACGAAGATGATACAAATAGAGTCAGGCCGTCTTTGGACCCGTGCGAGCCGTGCTACCGCATAGGACCCCTGAAAAATGAATTTTTTTAGGTGGCATTTTTTTCACTTTTATTAAGTAGTATTAGCCATAATTTACTGTAAAGACTAATAATTCGCAGGTCTTAGCCCAATAAAAGTAGGGGTTGATAAACTTAAAGTTGTATTGAGTTGTTATTTACAATTTAAAATAATTTCTAACTATTGAAATCGTATATTTACTTATATTAAGGGCTCATTTTTACGAATTAGAACAGGACCCCAAAAATGTTTGAGACGACCCTGAATAGAGCAAATATTTAATGGATAGAAATGATAACTTAGACATAAATAAAGTAAAGTTGGTTATTCAAATAACCTTAATAATTAGTATTATTTCTTAAGGGCACGTAAAATTAAAAAAACAGATAATTTAAAACGTCGGGAGTAATAAAGTTGGACCACATTCAGGACATATGGCATGTCCAAAGAAAGATCAATGGGGGCTCAGCGTTAATTAGGGGTGAAACCGTGAAATGCACAAATAGCTACTTCAAAGACCGTTATTTAAGACATGACCGAAATTAATAAACTATTTAAGTTTTAACCATTCCGTAATCAAACTTGGACGTAGTCGTTTGGACATGAAGTAGTGATAGATCAAATCTAACTTTAAACCTCAGGTCTAAGTTAGAATGACAAATTATTGAATATTTTGATACCAATAAAATGGATAGTAAATATTCATATAGATATAGACGAGCCCAACTATATTAAAATTTAGGATAGTTCTTGCCTTCTTGGAGCATATAATATTTCACAGGGGAAGAGATGTCTTGAGCTAAAATTTTGAGAAGGCCTGAAAACTCAAAAAGCAACTGGTTCCATAATCAATGCGTTCTCTTCCTTTTCTTAAAATTTTACACTAGAGAAGAAAACGAAGAGGTGATAAATGGCATTTACAGCTTCGGCGCCGAACATTTACTCAACCAATCCCCATGAATCTGGATGAAAAAAGTAGTTCAGACCCTCACAGACTCTGCATAATCTGCACATTTTGATGTATCCTCGACCCAAAGCAAAAATACAATAGAGATTTCAACCTTGCAGCAACCATTGACAAAAAGAAAATAGAAAAAGAAAGCAAGGTCTCAGTGAGCCTCAAAACTGCAACTTTTCTGTGAGGGCAAACTAGCAGTTATCAGCATTACATGAAAATACAACTCCACAATCCAACATGCCTTTTTTCACTTAAAGCTCTCGTGCTTAGAATCTCCTCTAATGGCAAGCTTTTTAGCAACTTCTTCATCTGTCAGCGGTAAATAATAGATACGGGGGGCAGCTTTGGTCTTTCTGAAGAGGTCATCCAAAGTAATAATAGGGGGATCATTTTTATCAGCAACAGGTGGAGCCAGACTCTCTTTTGTTGGTGGCGCAGTAGGAGGAGCAGGTGGTGGCTGGCGTGTGAGTGAAGGAGCAGGTGGTGGCTGGCGTGTGAGTGAAGGAGCAGGTGGTGGCTGGCGAGTGAGTGAATGTTCTGACTCAACCTGCTGTTTGCGATCCTGCTGCCAAGGAGGTGGTGCTTGAAGAGAAGATGAAGCTGGCAGCACTACAGGACTGGGCTTTGTCACTGGAGTAGCAGGCTCCCGTCCATCTATCTTGATCTGCACCTGTTGGGGATCAACAAAATCTGCAACCAGGAGACGACCTCCTTTTGGTGGCCATTGGAGGTTGTAAACAGCATTTCGGGTCTCTATTGCTTCCTCTACTGAAGAATACTGTAAAGAGAAAACATTCATCAATTTAGTAACCTGAGCCGCTAAGGAAGCAAAGACACTTTTCTAACAAGTTCAACAAAGCATTGCCAAGAAGCCAAGGCATGCAAGGCATTGCTATTTGGTTATGAATCGCTGAAAGGCAATGATGCACATTCACAATCTTTGACAAATTGACCAGAGGGCCATAGGGCAACTGGCGCAGCATCAAGGTTTCAAATCATGCTCCCACCACAATGACAACTATCCCCAACCCTGTCCTTTCCTAGGAGTAGCCAGGCAATTAGGCTACTAGCTTCCTTGCAAATATAATTTAAGATAGAGAAACTCGATGACCATATGGTCTGAGAGGAGCATGAAATGCAGCAGGAGAGAGCAAGATTCTACCGTGACATAGCAATGGGTCTTTATCTGGTCCATCCAGAAACTGTAGACTTCACCGGTTCTTGCAAGGAGCTCTTGCACAGCTTTCAGCGTAAAAGGCCGCAAGAAGTTCTCAATTTTGAGAGAATTAGTGGCTATTTTGGAAGATTTTGGTACTGGAATATTAACAGAACAAAGAAACCAATTATTCTTATGCCGCTATTGTTGCATCTGAAACTCGTGCAATTTACCAAGAAAACAAATACTCACCAAGGCGCTCCTTGGGTGCATCCTCACCAACTGTAGAGTCAGTCCTGACAAGGATAGGCTTGACAAGGGTGGTCTGAACTAAGTTCTCTGACAAAGCAACACTTGAATTTTTTGGCTCAGCAGTCCTCAAACTCTCAGTCTTCCATCTGTGCTGCCTTTTCGCTAGCTCTTTACTCCCACCTCCTACTTCATCTACAAAGAATCCACCAACAAGTCAAAATCTTATGAAAACCAAATTATAGAACAAGAAAAGAATAGATCAAATTCTTGTTTATTCCATTATCGCTAAAATTATTCAAACTGAATGTAATGAAGAGGGCTTTATATTCAACATTGCAAGAAGAATCCAATATCTGCCACTGGTATTAGAAATTTCAATATACAAACACTCCAATAAGCACAACTTTAGCTGCAAACCAGTTGTGAGATTGAACTTTCACAATGGAATCTTGACCAATTGTGTGGCAATTTATGGATCATACGTCCATAATACATGTGGCTCAATCAGAAGATTGAGCATTCATAAGCAAAACAAACTAATAAACAACATACTTACAATCCAGGTTTTAACATCTAAAGTACACAGAAGTTTTACTATTTAAAGCTTCATCAAATCAATTAAAAGAATATATAAGCAACAAACTCTCTCTCTCTCTCTCTCTCTCTCTCTCTCTCTCTATATATATATATATATATATATATATATATATATATATAAAGCCTCTTGCAGAAATGCAAGGTAAGACTGCGTACAACAGATCCTTGTGGTCCGTCCCTTCCCCGGACCCAGTGCATAGCGGGAGCTTAGTGCACCGGGCTGCCCTTTATATATATATAGAATAGTAACAGTAAGAAGAAAAGGCTATCAGTAAACACAGGAGGTGAAAGAGAGAATTTATCAAGAAAAAGGGAGGGAAAGCGAGAGAACTAAAGAGAAGACATGAGTACCTTGAAACTTTCTCTTCTCTGACAAATCAGGAAACCTATCTTTAGTTTCTTGAGGAGACTCAACCTTCTCAGAAGGGTTGTCTTGTTGCATTGCACCAGAAGAACCATTTCGTAGAACTTTGGGCTCTCCTGTCATTCCCATAATAGGCTCTTCAGTCTTATCATTCTCCTTCTTAGAAATATGATCAAAATCCACATGCTTTGTCTCTACTACATCCTCCTCCATGAAATCTTCAGCTGAAGATTGATCCAAGCTTATCTTTTCCATATTCTCACCATCCACTACATCAGATATCTTGCTCAAAACTGCATGCACAGACACAACACACGTAAGATCTGGAAGAACCAGCCTTAGGAAGGAAGAGAACAATCATTTTTATTGGAAGGGGGTGTTTCAATACCTTTTCTATCATCACCGGAAGCAGCAAGATCATGTTTATCTTCAGCAGATGCCTCAATTTCCATGGGAGACAAACTAGGCTCTACAACATCACCTAAAGTTCTAGCTTTCTCAAACTGTATATCGGTTTGCTCACTATTATTCGAAGCCTTACTCTCCAAACCATGCTCTACCTTGGAAATGTCAACAGAAACCTGATCTGCATTGTCATTTTTCATGCTAAATTTCACCTCCGACGATTTGTCATTGTCAGTTTCTCCAACAAGACCCTGCATCTCATGTGGCATCTGATCATCCAATGGATGAACGCTATCAACACCTGACAGATCTTTGATGGATGACTGCAGCTCCATATCTTGCCTAACAACTTCAGTTACTAATTTAACATTATCAGCATTCCAATTATCATTTAAATCTTTATTTTCATCAATGGGCAAAGTATCAGTAGAAAATGAGTCAGATTTTACTTGAGACCCTAAATTAGGGTTGACCTCATATATTTGGGTGTCTGGATTGGACATATCAGACTCAGCATTCATGCCTAAGAGTTTCAGACCCTCATTCTCCAACATAATGCTATTGTTTTCCAAGGCTTCCTTGGATGTTAGTGGGGTTACCTCCACATCATTTTCTTGTCTCCTAAGGTTGTCCTCAAGCACTCCCTCAGAAGATGAAATTTTAATATCCTCAACGTCCTGTCCAGTACTACTGCTCTGAATAGAAACATCCCCAACTCCAGATACCTTATCAACAACATCATTATTCTGAGAAGAATCAATAACCTCGTGTTTCTTATCAATTTTTTCTTCAACAAATTGATGAGTAGACACAATCTCATTTATAACATTAGTGCTAACCGTAGAAGCCTCTGAATGTTTTCTTTCTCCAGAAGCATCATGAGTACCTCCAATTGCAACCTCATCCAAGACTTTGGTGGCATCTTCAAGACCACAGACAAAATCAGTATCACGATCAGAACCCTTGGTAAATTCATCAATCCATTCAACAACATCAGGGGCTGCTTCGCATTTAACAGGTTCAATAGGTTCAAGACCATTTTCTTTGCGGATAGCATTATTTAATCGCCTAACAAGATCATCCTTCAAACCTTTTGTCATTAAGTTCCTCCTATTAAGCTCTTCCCTTAGGTCCGGTACCTTCCATTTATTAATGGGAAGATCACCAATCACAGGGTAATCCGACATCTTAGCCACCAACTGAAAATCACTTTGACAAACCTAATAGTCAGATAGATATATAGAAACCAGAGGGAAAAAAAGATCTGAATGGAGATCAAAATCTAGAAAAGACAATACTTTTACTCTCTTTTTTTTCCTTTAGCAAATATGAGTAAAGTTCTCACCTCTATCGAAATTTAAACTATACATGACAGGTCTCAAATAAATGCATATTTCTAATGGACAAGATTTCCTTAATGGTGTGTTCTGTTTAAATCAAAATATATTCACATATTGCACACCAAGCCGGTGTTAAAACTATTTAATAGGTGTTTGGACAATATTTGGTTGAAATCGGAAGAGTATCTGATGTTGAAATTCGAAGAGTATCTGAAAGTTGAAATTGTGGTCGGACATGAATTTCATTAGGATTTAAAATAAAAGAGTTAGTGGAAGACATTATTTCACTTGGAAAAACTCTTCAACAAATTTTTCAATATTTTACCAAGATTTCAAATACCAACAGGCCAACCCATTATTTGCAAATACTGAACTTCAGTAATTGCAAATAAAGAAATACTGTACTACATATGGCCAAAAGTGACCTAATAGAATATAGTTCACTGCTCCGCACCATTCAACTATGTTTCCCTGCCAACTCTTAATAGAAAAAAATATACTTTCTTTAACCCAAAAGTACAATCTTAAACTTATCTCGTTCCCTGGAATTTAAAAAAGGCAATCCAGTAACGCAATGCTTACTTCCTCACCCTGCCGATCTTCTGTATCTTCCATCTCTGTAGTTGCTTATGGCCCTAGCTCTGCCCCTATTCGAGTTAATGCAAAATGCTAGAGACCACAGCTGTAAGGCAACTCTAAATGCAACAGAATTCTGATCTTCCTCATACTCCTTGCACATGAACACCACCTCATCATTCTCCTTCACTCAAATTTCCAAATGTAAGATTCGGTTCACATGCTATATATAAAGTGAAAATGCAACTTTTCTTGACTTTTCTTGGTGTCCTTGTGTTCTCTTTCCTACGAATCAGGTGAAAAAACAAAACGCCTCCTCAAGTACATAGCTCCAAAATATTTAGCTGCTAAACAGCACAACTATCTTCATCTCAATATGTCCTCTAGATTGGCCAAGTCCAAGTCCACATCCACAAATCCATGGATGCTGGAAAATTTTCCGTGCATCACATAACTACTCTAGACCCCCTTTCCCTCCTTAAATCATGCACCTCACTATTGATAAAAATGCATTGTGCATACAATAGAGAAAAAGCTTGGGCGATTTGGCAATTTCTCTAAAAGATTTTACAGTTGTAATTTTCCGCTCCCCTCCTCATACCAGTTCTTCTATAGATTACTATCCGTATGAAGAATCTATCTATCCCAAAGGATTGTCCAGGATATACTCTTTTCCTATTCATCAATCCCACATTCCACAAAATTGTGCTATGCATTTCATCTTCCACAATGGAAGTCACAACACATTTCAGAACAACGCGGGTGTGCTCTTTAGAATATGTCTCAATCCACTAAGAGCTCTTTTCATAGAGTTTACATTGGATAAGCACAATGGCTGCTACAATACTTTTAAGAACAACGCTGAGACGCTGATGTACTCTTTCTTACATGTCTTAATCCCTTAAGAGTTCACATTTGATAAGCTCATATTGCAATTAGCCAAACTAGCTCATATTGCAATTAGTCAAACTAGCTCATATATCTCCATGGCCATAGACCTATATCAACAATACAAAAATGTTTGATTCTTGAACAATGCTATAACCTCAAACACTATTAAGTAATGTGAACACACAAACATGCAAAAACGATGCAGATTACTGTTGACAAATCCATAAGCTAGTTGGAGATTATTCAATTCAATCATTATATATGTACCATCAATCACATTTTAGAATTATCAGTTAGAAATCAGCCTAAATCAACATATTCTTAATATTGTCTTTCAGGCAGATCGGTCAACTGCTATAAATACAAACAACCTTCAGAGATCTGGTTTTGACTCCTCTGTATAGCCAAAATTTCATGTCGGGCAATGTTGGCCATATCTATTCTGTCTTCTAATACTTCTACTCCCTATACTTAACCACTCAGATGGTGATCCCCAATAAACCACTACTTAAATTCACATTTGTCTATCCATTTTAACACAAAAGGAGGACCACCACCTTGTGTGATGAAATCTAAACTTGACATGCATAGGTAATACCAATATGCTTGCAAGCAGTGTTATCAAAAGCGGAAAGTGCAAAAAAGCTCTAACGTCAGTGGGGCCTTTAAGTGTAAAGGGCAAATATAGTGTGGGCTTTAATGAAAAAGGCGCAATGGTGCAATATATATATTAAATATGGACAAATAAATTGTAAAAACATTATGATAAAGTGAAATTCCAATTATCAAGTGTCACCTCTTCAAGAGAGGCTCATTGGCAAGGAAAAGTATGTCTTAGAGCCTTGATGATGACACTGAAGCACTCATAACGTGAGGCGAAGCGCTCAACATGTTTTGAGTCTCGCTTTGGGGCTTAAGTGTGCCTTTTACAACAATGCTGGCAAAGAAGTTATTTTCGAGAAGGGCAAACGAGACCTAGCATAAATTGAACTATGTCTCTGAACACCTAATGTATGAGAACCGAACATGACAAAAGATATAGAAGCTACTCCCTCCATTCCACTTTGTTTTGTACATTTACTATTTGGACTTTGGAGAGTCGAAGAGATTCTACTTTGACCACATTTTTCTTAAATATTTTGAATTATTAACTATGTAGACTTATAATACTTTTTAACGTAGTTTCCAAATATGCAAACTTTATTTCCATAAAACCTTGAATAATCTATGTCCAAAATTCATACTGAAAATTAAGCACTTTGACCCTCATACTCTGAACCATGCCAAACAAAATGGAACGGAGGGAGTAGCAAGGTTTTGCCTTATGTGACATGTTATTTGCTTTATTTTTCTTTTTATCATTTTCTATTGTGACTTATTTGTTGTATGTGATTTTATGTTAGGGTGTGTTAGGTATGTGGTATTTGTTGTATGTAGTTTTTGGGAAAACATTTTCTTTAGGAAGGTCTGCGTACACTCCGCCCTCCTCAGATCCCACTTGTGAGATTACACTGGGTATGTTGTTGTAGTATTTTCTTTAGAAAAACAAATTTCTTAAAAATGAGAAAAATGACTTCCTTAATGAAAACAAGTCCTACAAGTGGTGTGGACCTTGAACTCACCTCATCTTCACCCCACCACCCACCCCCACCCCTCATAGTATTCGTCTAGATTATACAAATGTTTTTAGAATGATATTTTCCAAGATTTTTCTACCTTTATAGTTCTATTTACAAGTTCTTCTCGCACAGAGTGCACATATTTATCAATCTACAATGTTTTCTTGTCCCTACATAAGCGGTAACCTAATATCTAGGATAAAGAAGAAAGAAAAAGCAATATAACGTTTAATCAGTCAATTAACATTGGTACTCAAGAAATGAAAATCCAACATAACACACAACCATCTTTCTGATAAATGAACTATCCCATGGGTGGAACTTGGAAGTCAAATCAATTAGAATATAGTGCTAAAAATAATAATAAAACAGCAGACCCAATTGAACATGTTAACCCAATTGAAAACCCTAATTTTAACTTATTAGGGTCGAAATTAGTTTCAACTTATTCTTCTAACAAAATTGCAAATGAGAAATCAAATATAATTAATTAAAGGGATACTTACCGGTGCAACTAGGTACTGACGGAGACGATGGTGAAAACCCTAATTCAGTCGAAAATAAAGAAGGGTTTTTTTACTCATCAAGGCAAAAGAAATGTCAATTCATCCCTTTTTACATGAGCTCAGCTTAAGCTAAAAGACTAAAGTCTTGACAAATTCTGACAATTTGACACTGGACTAAAACGAACGAAATTAAAAATTACATCGGACAAAACTATAACTAAATAAACTTGAACTTAAAAACTAGCAGGGGCAAATTGATAATTAACCAAACTTGTATCCAGACTCCCTTCAAATGAATATACCTAGAGGTGTCCGTCTATGTAAATAATTACTCGTATCAGATATTTATGCAGAAAAATGCATAAACTCCTCTCTAATCTAACATCTTATTTTTTAAAAGGTAAAACTGTCATATTTGTCATTCAACTTTTAGAAAATGGTATATTTGTCTCTCGTTAAAGTATGAGGTCAAATATGTCATTTCTGTTAGCAAAGTTGTCATATTTGCCCTCTGATAGACGAAAATGTCATGTGGACGCCACGTTGGATTCACGTCGAGGGTGGGACCCACCTTCGTCTTCAACAACCGCTGCCCCCATTTCCACCAGTCGTCACCTTCATCTTCAACAATCATCGCCATCACTGCCGCCGCCACCGCCCCATCTTCGTCTTTAACAGTAGCGGCCAACTAATGGCAACAACAAACAATTTCATAACTATTTGCTTATAACTAGGGTCGCAATGGGCGGGTTACCCGACCCCACGACTTATATACCTGTATCGAATCTTGGTATTCAGATCGATGCATCGATGCAGAAAAATTCGACCGCCCAACCCCGCCCCACACCGATCCCACCCCGACCCCGACCATTCCCACACACACCCGCCCCTTCTATCCGTTGCACAACGGCTTTGCCCAATTTGGTTGTCGTGCAACGGTCAAATTCCCCTGCCCCTACCCCTAATATTTATTTCTAACCCTTAAATTATTATATTTACACTTTAATCCAATTTTTCCAATTATAAATACATCATTTTCTCTTCATTCTTTCTCACAAATCTTCCTACAATCTCTCAAATAATCTCTCAATCTATCTCTCATTCTCTCTACATTGTCTACTAAGTATTCAATTTTATCTATTCATTTGGGAGTGAAGTTGGCAACTAGCTTGAGGATCATCCATCGAGCAAAGTTTCAATTTTCAACATCTCGATTACACGTCGACGTTACGTCGACGTTTGATACATTCGTTCCTTCATTAAATTATTATTGTGTCTTTATTTTATTTAACGCACTTAATTTCATTATCTTTAATTATTTATTTGCATAATTATAATGAAAGGATTAAGATGTATGTTTAAGGGTAAGGGTGTTTCTACTAGTACGGGTAATAAGGGCAAGGGTACTTCTTCTAGTCATCATATTCTTCCAGATCCTCTTAGACTGGACGATTTCATTGATATTGAATTATTTCCTGAAGTACCATTAGAAACGATGAGCTTTTTTCTGAAATTCAACAAGATTTTAATTTAGAAGATAATCTAGATGACACACCCGCTAATCTAGATGACACGTCCACTAGTGCACCTCAAACTGCACCGTCTCCTATTCCCCCTAGTATGAGACGAGGTCCACCTCAACGAAAATTAAAATTAGATGTATGTGCTTTTTTTGATAGGGACATAAAAAATGAAGTTGTTAGATGTACAATTTGTAAAATTATTTATAAATTTAAAATGCGAAAATGTCAGAGCGGAATGAGAGGTTTAACTACGCATTTGAATAACCGTCACAAAGCTAGATGAGATGAATATCGGGACAGGGCGACAGACTCGCAGGCCCCGCCTCTACCCCAACCCCGCTGACCGGACCCCAGCCTCCCCGACCCCTCCCCACCCACCCCATTGGCCAGCCCAACTTATAACTGAACCAGCTGATAACTAACAAAAAATAAAAAAATTCAAACTAAAAACAAGTGAACTGGGAATGAGCATTATTAACATAAATTAAGCAAAAACATACAAGGATTTACATTTTTTGAAGTAACACCAATGCAAAAGGTGAGGAGTGCTACACTACCAAATAAATGATTTAACACACACTCAATCAGGACTAACTAATTTAATCTACAAAATTAAACATAAAACTGGGATAAGAAAAGGGGATTACCTCTTCGCCGAGCAGTAATCGGGGCGACGAGAGTCGACTAACACCCTTTACCCGAACCAACAATTATGACGCATCGAAAGAGACAAAAAAATTGACTTTGAGCTTAGAACTTCCACGAAATCCAAGGCCTTGGATAAAATTTTCATGTTTGGCGGAGGCGGTGGTGGTGGCGATGGTTGTTGACGACGAAGGTGAGGGAGGTGGTTGGTGGAGACGACATTGGTTGTTGAAGACGAAAGTGAGTCTTACCCTCCACGTGGATCCCATGTGACGTCCACATGAGATTTCCGTCTATCAGAGGGCAAATATGACAACTTTGCTAACGAAAGAGCATATTTGACCTCATACTTTAACGGAGAACAAATATAACCCTTTTTCAAAAGTTGAATGACAAATATAACCATTTTCCTTAATAAAAAAAAACTTGCTTTGCGGGCGGTATGACCCCTTAATAACTTTAAACTGCTATTAGTACGCCCTTGATCAGTCCTAATCTTGAGAAAGAAAGTGAATCTCACACACCTATTGCTATTGACCACGTGTTAAATACTAGAAAGACAAAAAAGAAGAAAAAGACTATCGTTTATAAATTAAAAATATAAATTTTCAACCCTCGTTCTCCACTTCAAGTTGAGGTGATAAAAAATGAAAATTAAAAGACAGTCCATTAATTTATTTGACTATATAATAAGTGAAGGTTTTGGTCGTTCAATGGTATTTCGGTAATTATACATTTTTTATGGTTTCAACTAGGGCTGGTCAGTGGGCCGGGCCGGTTCGGTCCCGGCCCGACCCCTATTAAATTAAAAAAAAATAGTGGGTCCGGGTCTCGAATCGGGACGGGACATGGTATGGTCCCGCCCGACCCGGTCCCGTTCCGGCTCCGCCCCAGTCCCGCCCAAAAATAGTCACTTGCCAAAAATAGCCGTTGCAATAACGATCATTTTACATTTTGGCCGTTAGACAACGGCCATTTTTGGCCTCCCCCAACCCCCCTATCCCATTTATATTTATTTTTAACCCCTAAATTATTATATTTACACTTTAACCTAATTTCTCAACTATAAATTAAAGGTGTCTAACAGGCGAACAGGTTCGGACGATTCTGGACTACAAGACCAACCGTCCGGTTCATTACCGATTTAGTCGGCCGTCTGGTCGGATCTGGCAGTCTACCGTCCGGTTTTTTTTTAGTATTTATTTTCTATAATATAAACTAAATTCAATTTAAATATGTAATATAATAATATAATATATAATTTAATTTTATATATTAAAATTGAAACTTTAAAGTTAACTTTCTATTTTATAGTTTATAACTTTATACTTTATAGTTTATAGTTTATAACTTTATACTTTATCTTTATTTTATAGTTTACTTTATCTGATTTATACTTTATAAGATCGTTATAGTTATACACTTATACAATTATACTTTATAGTTTATAACTTTATATTGTAATTATACTTTTATTAATTTATTAGATTAGTAGATATAAGTTAACAAATGAGTAATAACAGATTAACAACTAAATAGATAGTAAAATTAAAATTAATGATAAGATGTAAACTTTTGAACTTTCATAATGTTAATAAGAGTACATAATGAAGTAATAATAATTTTATTTACATATTATGCATCCTTCTTGCAAGTTCTTCGTAATCTATAGGTTGATTGAATTGGTTATGCTCCATAGCCTCTAAATCTGAAGTATTAATTTCAGTCCCGCCTCCGCTCCCACCTTCCAAAATATTGCCTATTTCTTCATCTTCCGGAGAATTACTCTCAACATCCTTGATTTCTTCTCTCTGATATTATTCAATCCCTTAAGCAGACTAACACTTCTAATGTGCTTCCACCCAATGAGTGACGTGTGTCTCCTATTTGATCTCGTGCTTGGCTAAATGCACTTTCAGAAGCCATTGTTGAGATCGACACATTAAGAACATCTCGGGTCATCGCTGCAAGTACCGGAAATTGCCTTTTGTTATCCTACCACCATTGTAAAGGGTCAAAACTTTTCTTCGGCTCCGCTGACTTTTGCAAATAAAATTGCATCTCATCGCAAGATCGACTTGTGCTTGCTTGTGTTGTAAAAGTGCTCCATATGTCTAAAGATTCTTCTTCGCCATCATTGAATCCTGAAGGTGTAGACACAGAAGCAGAACTAGAAGGAATATTAGTAGCAGAGTTGTTGTTATCATGTAATGTAGCATAATATTCATATAATGTAGTTAAATTAGTATCAAGTGTACTTATGCAATCAAATGAAGATGGAGTTTCTGTTTCACCTACTTCCATATAAGTATATAAACTAAATATTAAATTATGACAATCTACTTTTTTAATAGAAGGATTTAAGACTACACCAATACAATAAATATCAGGAATAGGGAAAAAATATTTTTTAAACTTTTCAAACATAAGTGTAACTGCATCTTTATATTTCACATTTGATTTTAAACCATAAAGTAAATATGAAATTTCAGCTATATGAGTTAAAGCATTACAAACTGTTGGGTAATAATGTTATACCCCGTGGTTCGATGCGTAAGAGTCTGCGAAAGGAGTTAGGACTGAAATCGAAAACCGGTCGGGGGGGGCCTGTGCGCGGCGGCGCGGCAGGCGAAAGGCGCCAGCGCGTCACGCCGGAAATCGTGGTCGCGGCGCCTAAAGTTCAGAGTCCGCGAGTTGCGGCCATGGCCGATCACAGCGCGCCAGGCGGAAATCGGCGGAAAAACTTAGAAAAATCGATCTTTTCTTTTAAAAGGGCATGGGAGGGTGACAAGTGTCCCCATCCGATTTTGCATCGTTATATTGACCAAGTCTTAAAGACTTGGTCATCTTTCATCTCTCTCTTAGACAAAGCTCCTCCTTCTCTCTAAAACTCCAAGAGATATTCTAGCCTTAGGAAAAATCGAAAAGTAAAGGCAAGAAGGAAGCTTGGCTAGCTTGTGAAGGTTGTTGTGGTGGTGTTCTTGGAATAGAAGCTAGCAAGTTGTTGGATAAATTTGGCTAAAGCTCTAAGGTAATGATTCTTCCTTTATTATTAGTTTTTAGTGTTGCATGTTAAGAAGAAAGAACTTGTGGTAGTAAATAATGCTATTAGAGTCATTAAATGCAGAGATGTGGTTTGGGTATGAAGGATTTGGCTAAAGAGATATTATGAGCATGTTGTAGCCTACAAACTACTTTAGAATTGTTAAGTGTATTATTATAACTTATGGGGCAGAATTTTACACACCCAAGATTAGGTGTGTAATCCCCTTTGTGTTGGTTTGAATGTTGGGCCTTAATGTGGCGTTTGAGTGTTGAAAAATCGGCCTTTGAAAAGGTGGCAAAGTGAGTAGAAACAAAGGAAATGCTGCCCAATTTTCCTTAGAAATTGGTAACTTGAATTTGGAAATTCTACATTGAAATTAGGGGTTAATAAACGTATTATGGTCATTATAGGTTGACATATTACGTGCGGTATTTCGGACTTAGCAAGTGGATTAACCGAAGAGGTATGTGAAACTTTCCTATCTCTTGAGCATGAGTAGTTGTACATGTAGATGCGGTGAGCGTCAAGATTTGATATCTTTCACTTGTTTTAAAGTATATGATACTTGTTTCATTTTAAAGGTATAAGTCCCTTGGATTTAGGGAAAATGTATTTGACAAAGGAATGACGCTAATATAATGACTTTATGGGAAGTTGGTTATATTAGTGTTTGAAAGGTTCACAAAGAAAGATTTACTCTAATTAAAACAAGTACGGGTAAAGGATTTGAAACTATGGAAGGTGAATTGATTTTTAGGCATTGGTTGCCTAAGGTTTTAAAGGAAATGAAGTCATTTGATTTAGAAGCCTATTATATTTCTAAAAGGAAATGTGACTTGTCTTGAAAAGAAATCGTAACTCGATACTATGGCGATTAGTATCTTGAATTTTTGTATAAAAAGAGTTATTTCTTAAAAAGTTAGAAGTACATGGTACTTGGGTTGAATTCCCGGATTTTCTATTAAAAGACATGTTAGTGCCTTAGGATACTAAAATGAGAGGATATATTAATAATGTTAATAAGAAGTTAGGGGATTTCTTAACTTGCTTATGTTATGATAAGCCGGTAGTGCTTATGTTATGATAAGCCGGTAGTGCTTATGTTATGATAGGCCGGTAGTGCTTATGTTGTGATATGATAGTAGGTAGTGCTTATGTTGTGATATGATATCAGGTAGTGCTTATGTTTTGATATGATAGGCGGTAGTGCTTATGTTATGTATGATAGCGGATGAGCTATGTTATATACTTATATTATTACGGGTAAACCGGGTTATTATTTATACCATGGATTTGCTACCCGTGATGCGAGTGCGGCGCTTGCACTCATGCGGATCGGACCACGGGATCCGTGCGGGTGAAATAGTCCCGTGCGAGTGCGGCGATGGTACTCATGCGGGTCCACGGGATCCATGCGGGTGAAATAGTCCGTGCGGGTGAAATAGTCCCATGACGAGGCGGATGACCTCATGCGGGTCCACAGGACCCATGCGGGTGAAATAGTCCCAGGAGTAGGATTGCTCAATGATACTACGGGCGAGGTACCCTGTTTTGATCGTGAGCCTCCTATTTTTATGCTATAAGATTTATACTTGTTACTCTCATTGTTAGTAAGGCACAGTGCAAAAAAATTGATTTCTATTTATGACTCCAGCTTATTTTTGACTTATGATATTACTACGATTTTTCGCCAGATATTTGGTACATGTTATCGACCTCCTTGAAGCTGCGTTCATGCCGCAGGTTGAGGTTCATATCTTGTTGATCCGCACTCTTAGGATCACTGTTCGGTTCTCGGGAGGCTCCATTTCTCCGGAGGCCTCGTCTTTTGGTACGGTTCCCTGAGGTTGTAGACTTTTGTACATTCAGGGGGTATGGCGGGGCCCTGTCCCGTCATAGTGTTTATACCTTCTTAGAGGCTTGTAGTCCTGTCATGAATTGGGGTGTAAAGATGTAACTGTTCGTTTTATTATATTTAGAGGTAGCCACTTTGGGGTTGCTTTGTTTTATATTCTTATATGGTTCTTGTTTGTGAGTTTATTTCCGCTGGTTTTCTCTGATGTTGTATCACAAGGGTGCCCGGGGTAAGGCACCAGTCACGGATCCGAGATCGGGTCGTGACAAATAAGATCCTGAAAATTCAACAGTAGCAGTGTAAAATTTACGTAAATTTTTTAAAAGTTCACCAATTGATTTCGAATGTTCGTCGGTTAACATATACATCACGTTCTTACAATGCGCATTTGCGACATGTGTTATGGGGTCTTTATACTTATAACATTCTTTTAAAAATAAATAAGTATAATTCCACCGTGTAATAATCTCTTCTGGCATGAATTTAGGTCTCAAA
This sequence comes from Przewalskia tangutica, assembly GCA_029844215.1. Classification (NCBI taxonomy): domain Eukaryota; kingdom Viridiplantae; phylum Streptophyta; class Magnoliopsida; order Solanales; family Solanaceae; genus Przewalskia; species Przewalskia tangutica. The sequence continues at coordinate 86,740,251 of CM056736.1, read as the reverse complement.
TTAAATTGTTTACATTTTTCTTTAAATTCTATAATTCTATTTTTCCTATTATTACCCTGAATAACTCCAACAGCTCTTTCGACAAGTTTTATTTCAGGTGAAAATAAATCAAGACCACTTTTAACAATTAAATTATAAATATGACAAGCACAACGAACATGAAATATATGAGGAAGTGGTGGGTGTAGCTCCGCTTTTAAAAGATCTACAGCAGCAGTATTATTAGATGCATTATCGAATGATACACAAAGTATTTTATTATAAAGATTATATTTTTGGGCATAAGAACAAATAGTTTCACTTATATATTTTCCAGTATGACTTTGATCCTCGTCATACGAAAAAGAAATAATACGTTTTTCCATTCTAAAATTTTCATCAATCCAATGACAAGTAATTGTTAAATAATCATAACCGTTTAATGCATGTCCAATGTCTGAAGTAAAACTAACTAGGCATGGAAGGTTAGCAAACAAATATTGCAAAAAAATAACATAATCATTATGAAGTCTAAAAATATCGGCTCTAGTAGTACTACGAGGAACACCTTTAAAAAAAGGATTATATACTCTTTGAATATATGTAATTAAATATGAAGAAGAAGCAAAAGAAAAAGGTAAACAACCTCCGACAATCATTTTTGCTAATTCAATGCGATCTTTTTTTGGATCGTACTTAGCCACCCCCCCAGTTAATAGATTAAGTTGTTGTTGACCGGGTTCTAAATCAGAGACAGCATTCCATTGTGTCGTATGATCGTGTTTTATATGTCTACCTATAGTGTCCGTCCCCCCGTCACCACCCCCTGTCTTATGTTTATAAGTTCTCCCACAAATATTACATCTAACTCTATCAGTACCCACAACTTTATCATAAAAGAGCCACACTTTACTCCTTTTTTTTCTTGCTACTGGTTCTGGTAAAGGAGGTCTACGACTACGACTACCACTAGCAGTACCAACATTGACAGAAGGAACACTAGTAGGTGTAAGAGGTTCTTGTTCTTCAAGTTCAACAATATTATCTAATTGAACGTTATCATATTCATTATCTTCTATTCCAAAATCTTCTTGCATTTTATCATGATCTATATTTTGATTAGATGATGAAGAACCTGTAGATTTTTTACCCCTTGAACTAGATTTACGGCGCAGTCCCGACGCAATTCCCCTTAGTAAAGACATTATAAAATATTTAAATAATCAACAAATAAATATGATAATTTAATAAAATAATTAGAGAATGAAACGAGTGTACCAAACTTCGGGATTCAGAATTCAATTGAAACTCGAAGCTCGAAGTCTTGCGTCTTGCTACTTTGAATTTGAAAATTAATAATAATAATAACCTGAAAATTGATAATAAAGATGATTAAGAGAGTATGAGAAATTGAAAAATGAAAAAAATGTTGAGAATTTATAGATTTTTTAAAGGGTAAAAATATAATTAAAAAAAATAATAAACAAAACAAAAAAATTGAAAAAGCAAACAAGCGGTGAAATGATTGTTGCACACCCCACTCCACCCTCCCAACGGTAACAATACCGTTTGGGCAATCGTTTTTTTTTTTTAGTCACGTCCGGGCCGACTAGCTAACTGAGGAACAGGTTTACATTCTGGTCTAACCGTCCGAGCCTTCTGTTTTCCTAACCCGTGCGGGTTGGGGTTGGGCCATCCAACCCCCAACCGGTATGCCTTACGGTCCGGGTCCGGATTTTCACCGGTCAAGTCGGTTAAGGTCAACCCGGACCGATAGACAGGTATACTATAAATACCTCATTTTCTCTACTTGTCTTTGTTTAATTATTTAGTTTATAAATATATATGAGTATAATACTATAATATGAGTATATGACTATCACTACATGACTATATGTTACTTTGTTAGTATTTTTAATTTAGTGGAAAATTTTAAAAAAAATGTCCTTCGTCCGATCCAGGCAGGCAGGCCGAGTCGAGTCGGGCCATTTGCACTACGGGGCGGAACCACGTAATCGCTTGGGCCGATCCGCTTTGGCGCCCTAACCCGCCACTCCTCTCTCGTCAGGCCGTCCGACCCGCCTATCTCGATCGATGAGTCCGTCCGCCACTGGCGACTCTAGTTTCAACCTGCAGGATAAAGATAAACACGACTGCCTCATGGAGTTTCCGTTAGTTTTGATGTAGCTAAGGTGTTTGAAAATATTCCTTAATTAGCTTAAACCATGTAATTCTCAAGAGTTGAATTCAACATTTTTTGGGTATGATTTTCTACTGGATGTTGGCTCTTATAGAATATATGAAGAATACATTCTTTTGATATAATTAGTAATTTTGTATATCTGTAATTATTGTAGCAATATTTTATATTAATTAGATAAATATTTAATTTTCGTAATTATAGCCTAGAATTACTATTGTATATCATGTATATAAACCATTTACATTAATAAAAATGATTAAGGAATTATTCTCTTTCCTGGTATCATCAGTCTAGGGTAATCTTTTTCCATCTCCACATAAACTTTCGCCGCCCTACTCTCTTTGTCGGTCGTCCCCCTCCCTTCACTTTTTTTTCAAAATCCTAATTCTCTTCTTGTTCATCAATCATGTCTAATACAAAGAATACAGTTTATCCTGCCCTTGCAGTCTCCAACATCAAGAACAACTTCCTATTGCTCTTGAAATAGAGAATGTTCAGTACACGACGTGGGCAGAATTTCTTAAAATTCACGCAAGGTCTCAAGGAGTCCTCCATCACATCGTCAAACCAGAAAAAGGCAAGGAGAAGATGCCTTCCACCGATGATGAAATAGAGTTGTGGAAAACTCTTGATGCTACGGTGCTCCAATGGATTTATTCCACCATCTACGGACCTCTTACAAACAATTATCGAACCCGACGCCACGACAAATAAAACCTTGGAATAGGTTGCGTGATAAATTCCAAGATAACAAAAAATTTCATGTCGTGACCCTTGAGCAAGAATTCTCCCACATAAATATGAAGGATTTTTCGAATGCCTCAACCTATTATCAAAGGCTCAAGGAGTTGTCGGATCAACTCAAGAACGTTGATGCGCCCGTCACGAATGATCGTCTGGTTTTTCAGATGGTTGCAGGCCTCTCTAAGACTTATAATGGGGTTGTAACTCTTCTTCCCAAAGCAATCCTCTCCCATCGTTCTACCAAGCGCGTTACATGCTCACCTTAGGAGAAGTATGATTGGCTAAAAAGGGTGCTACCGGAGCCAATTCCGTCATGATGGTGGCCACGTCCTGCGAAATCGATTACTCTCAATCATTCTCCAAAAAATATGGTCAAAATCGTAATAACAGGGGTTACAAAAAAGGTCAAAACTATGGAAAATTGAGATGACGGACGTGGTAGTGGCGGACGTGGAAGTGACAGTGGCGGTAAGTAGGGGACCGGGCCAAAACACCCTGGCAGCAGGCTTGGGCCTCAGGACAGTGGCCATGGGTCTGCGCCGGGCGATGGGTAGTGGCCATGCCGCCTGTCCCATACCGTCTCAAGCGGGGCGAGCCCGTAGCGGTCAACAACAACCAGCCCAGAATGGGCCTCGCAATTACACGGCATGGCAGCAGCCTAACCTGTTTGGGTCTCGGCCACATCAGACCTTCATGGTTGCCGGTCCAGCAACAGCCCCGACCCATACAGATATCGAGGCGGTGATGCATACACTTGGGCTAAATCCTTCGAATGCAAATTGGTACATGAACACCGGTGCTACTTCTCACATGACGTTCACACCAGATAATCTTTCGTCTTATTTCAATTTGAGCAAAATCATGACATAATTATTGGTAATGATAATTCAATTCCAAGTCGTGGTTATGATTACACAAATTTATCTCCCCCGAACCCACTTTTAGTCTTGAAAAATGTCCTTCATGCTCCTCACTTAATTAAAAATTTGATGTATGTTAGGAAATTTACAACTGATAATTGGGTTCTGTTGACGTTAACCCTTTTGGATTTTCTGTGAAGTATTTTTCGATGGGGATACCTCTAATGAGATGGGATAGTCGGGGCGAGCTCTATCCCATCACCACCATCACCACCACTAAATAAGCCACACAGTTAACGTTTTTGCCTTTTTAGCACCTTCCTTATGGCATGGACATTTGGGTCATCCGGGAGCGTCCGTTCTTTCCTCCCTTCAAAACAATAAATTTATTGTGTGTAGTAGTACTCGTAGTGCTAATAGTTGTCATTCATGTCCGCTTGGGAAACATGTTAAATTGTCGTTTTTTGCCTTCAATTTTAGTACTTTGTTGCCATTTGATATTATTCATAGTGATTTGTGGACATCTACCGTTTTGAGCTCCTTGGGCCACCGATATTATGTGCTAATTTTGGATGATTATTCTTTTTTTTTTATGAACATTTCTGTTATCTAAAAAGTCTCAAATTTATTCCACATTCCTATCATTTAGGACATTCAGCTGTACTCAATTTGATGAGAAATTAAGAACATTCAATGTGATAATGGAAGGGAATTTGATAATGGGTCATTTAGAGAATTTTGTAAGGTTAATGATATATCTTTTCGGTTTTCTTGTCCACATACATCCTCCACAAAATGGGAAAGCCGAGAGAAAAATACGCACCATCAATAATATTATTCGGACATTACTAGCACATGCTTCATTACCACCTTCATTTTGGCATAAGGTATTACAAATTGCTACTTAGTACTTACCTTCTTAACATACTCCCTAGCAAAGGATTAACATATCAATCTCCACTCAAAATTCTTTATCACAAAGATCATTCGTATTCTCATCTTAGGGTGTTAGGGTGTGTATGCTATCATCTCTTTCCCTCTACAACAATAAATAAACTTCAAGTCATCTCTACCGCGTGTGTGTTTTTGGGTTATACGTCTAATCATCGTGGTTATAAATGTTATGATTTATCCTCTAATAAAATCATAATTAGTCGTCATGTCATTTTTTATGAAACTCATTTCCCGGTTGCTAAGTTGCATAATTATGTGTCCGATTCTTATAATTTTTTGGATGATGGGCGCTCTCACTAATGTGGTCTATCATTTGGTCCAGCCCATACCTCGGGATTTGGACCAGCAGACACCGGCATGCCCACTGCCTGCTAGCCCGATCACTTTCCGTCATCAAAATCTGCAAGTAGGTCCACTGTCTGCTAGCCCAAATTCATATATTCCTCCAAACCTTCCAGTAGGCCTACTGCCTGTTGGCCTAGTGTTATTATCACTACAATTGGTGTATTTTTTTTTGTAGCTGAAATTATACAAATACATTTATGACTAATGAAGCCAACCATCCACACCACCTTCAAATCAAAAGCAAAATGATTCACCGGAAAAAGTCAGTCCTTTATTTTTTCTGCTCAGTTTTCTCTGTTCAAGGAGCTTGTTGCAATTGGAACGAATATCCGAGACGAAAGATTCAGGACGGATTCAAGATCACACAACTTGTTGTTGACACAACTCTTGTTAGGCTGCATTGTTTTGATAATTTCGTTATTATTTATCATTTCGATGCACTAGTGATAATTGATTACTATTTCAGTACCTCCACCATTTTACTCACATTCCATGGGCGATGTTATCTTCACTTATAGTGGGACCACTAAAATACTATAACATCCTTAATTAATTTGATGTAGTTACTCTAAAGGAAGATGATATGAACATATAACCGTCTTACAACATCATTAGGTGCTCACCAATTTCTTTGTCCAAGTTAAAACTACTCATGCACTTGATGCTTTGTGCAACGTCAAAGTCCAAGATTCTGCGGTCTCAACTTCTCCAAGTTACTGCTACACCCTAATATATTATCTTGGAACCTCAACATTTTCTTCCAGAAAGAATTTGGTTTTCTTTTAAAGATACGCCAACTAGTAAAAGGTTTATTAGTTTTAATTTGATTTTTTTTTTTTGTATTTCACAGTTGTATTGTTCCGCTGTGAACCTTGTTCTGTTTAAGTAAAACATTTTAACTTCAAGATATGGAGGATCCAAGGTGTAGAAATTTAGTTGTATTATTTCACAATTTTATACCAATTAAGGCATGTGCTTTTTTGGCTGGTTCATCTCTTGCTGAACAAGTAAGAGTGTAATTTTTACTTTTCTTGGGTATCTTTTAAAACTCAATATGCGGAATGCACAAGCATATTTTGTTGAAGTAGCATATCCATTTTTTTTATTACCATTTGTTATATGTAAGAATGAATTTTGGGTCTAACTCAACCCCAAAAGCTAGCTTGTAGGGTGAGGATTGTCTAACACATATAAGGAGTTCATGTTCTCATTTCATATCCGATGTGAGACTCTTAACACTCCCCCTCACGCTCAGATCTTGTTAACTGGAGCGTGAATAATATAATTTGAGGGCCCAACATCGGTGAATAAAGAATTGGAATGAGTCTGGCTCTGATACCATGTAAATAATGGATTTTGAGCTTAACTCAACCCCAAAAGCTAGCTTGTAGGGTGAGGATTGCTCAAGTCCATATAAGGAGTCCATTTTCCCATTCCATACCCGATGTGGGACTCTTAACACTCCCCGCATGCCTAGACCTTATTAACTGGAGCGTGGATAATATAATTTGGGGGCCCAACATCGGAGAGCGAAGAATTGAAATGAGTGACTCTAATACCATGTAAAGAATTGATCTTGGGCCTAACTCAATCCCAAAAGCTAGCTTGTAGGGTGAGGATTGTTCAAGTCCATATAAGGAGTCTATTTTTCCATTCTATATCTGATGCAAGACTCTTAACATTATACTCAGCCGGTGGACATGGACATCAAGGTTCTGTGCGAGCTCCTATAGTTATAGGGTATGCTTATTTAATTTTTATTTTTCCAGTTCTGAATTCTTGTAAGTAGGACCATCATAACAGATTTGTGAGAAAAGAAGACTTAAAACTTAAAAGACCTACTTTATGAGTTCCCTTACGAGAGTTTGTAGGTTCCTTAGCCAAGTGTAGCAAGGGATTCCCCAAAAGAGAATATTTGGGCGTTGAACCTCTGGAATATCGCCCCCTTTCGCTCTTCAAGTCGTCTTATTACGTTTGTTGTTTTAGATTAAATATAACGATTTTTTAAGTCCCCGCCTTTGGTAAGTACCAAATAGGGCGAGTGTTGCGACTACACTCGCCCTTTTTGAGTTTCATAAAAAAGGGCGAGTGTAATCGTCCTATTTGATCCTAACCAAAGGCGGTGACTTGACAAATCACCCTTTTTGATATGGTTCAAAAAAAAAAAAATGCACCATTTGGGATTCAAACTCTGGTCTGAACCATGACACTGTACTATTCTACCACTAACCACTATAGTTATGCAATATTAACCACTATAGTTATGCAATATTAATCACTACAAATACACCCAGCCAAGAATCGAACCTGAGCCTTTTCTGTGGAAGGGTGTCATTCTACCACCAGACCAACCATCAATACTTGTTATATTTATGCTCCTCGTAATCATAAATTTCTTGGCCGGTTCTAAAGTCAATTTTTAACAAGATGCCTATTTTTTACACTTATTATTTATAATAGTGCAACATTTTTAGAAGTCTTTACATAGTAATTATTGTTATTATTTATATTAGTATATATTAATTCAATTTAATTATGTGTTTCAATACAATTCGGTGGATATTGTTAGGGTTGTTCACACGGTATTTCGGATAAATTAATATAAGATTTAATATATTTTAAGATAAATTAAAATATGATTTAAAATATGAAAATTCCGGATATCCGGTGATCCGATCCGAATATTTCGGATATCCAAAAAATTGAATATCCGCAATTTTTGGATAATTTCGGATATAAAAAAAATCAGATATATTGTATCCGGATCAGAATATTTCAGATATCCAAAAAATCGAATATCCGCAATTTTTGAATAATTTCGGATCAAATTTTGATCCGAATATCCAAAAAATCGGATATCCAAAATTTTTGGATCGTAATTTCAACTTTAACCAACAATAATAACATACCCAGTAAAATCTCACATCCCATTTTTTGTGGGACTCAAGGAGGGCGACTGAAAATATGTCGCCCTATTTGGTGTGGTTTAAAAAGGGTGACTTTATGTGTCGCCCTATTTGGTGAAATTAAAAAATACGACTTTTAGTGTCGCCCTATTTGGTGGTTCAAAAAGGGTGACTTTAAGTGTCGCCCTATTTGCTTTGGTTAAAAAAGGACGACTTTATGTGTCGCTCTATTTGGTGAAATTAAAAAGGGCGACTTTAAGTGTCGCCCTATTTAATTTTATCAATTAGGGCGACAACAATACACCCGCACTCATTGAGTCAAATCTAAACTAAGAGATAATTAATTCCGGAATTAATCTCTAAATAAATTTATCTCAAATTTGATTGAAATAAAATCAAGGTATAACTAATTCTATGATTAGTTATCCAGAATTGTAATATAGTAACTTTAGTCCCAATATTTAGATCCCTTTTTCAACTTTGGACCCAAATCCATTCTCAATATTGGTCTTTATAGCTAGTCCATTTAATTATTGCATCTTAGGTGTGTGTGTATCAAAAAGTTGGAAAATGGAATTGTCAAATGTTAAAATTTGTATCCAATCTGTTTACTTATCTAAATTTTATACAGATGTCATAAAATTAAGTATTGTCTAAATTCTAATTAAGAGGATTAATTTCAACTTTAACCAATCTCATTTTTTTGGACTCAAAGAGGGCGAATGAAAATATGTCGCCCTATTTGGTGTGGTTCAAAAAGGGCGACTTTATGTGTCGCCCTATTTGATATAATTAAAAAGGGCGACTTTAAGTATTGCCCTATTTCGTGAATTCAGCCACGACGATATATTTTAGTCGCCCTATTTGGTGAAAATAAAAAGGGTGACTATATGTCGCCCTTTTTGGTTCTTAACTACTACGACATTTTTTTGTCGCCCTTGTTGGTATAAATCAGATGCCCTCTTTGAGGCGATTTGTTGTAGTGTTTGTGACTTTATTTTTGGCTATATGATTAGTGGCTTAGCTGCTAGTTGTCAAGTTACAGTATTTGCCAGTTGGTTGATGAGTGTGGTTTTCTTTTATCTGTTAACTAATTGCAGCTGTGGTAGCAAACAAATTGACAGTTATTTGAATGGAGCTGCTCCAGATGGGGTGATGGGATTAGGGCCTGGAGAAATTTCTGTTGCAAGTTTGTTGGCGAAGTCTGGATTTGTTCCACGCTCATTCTCTCTGTGTTTTGGAAAGAGCAATTATGGCACAACTTTTTGGTGATCAAGGGCCTGAAAATCAAAGACAAAGTTCATTTGTATATTTAGATGGGAAGTAGTATGTATCTCCTTAAAAGACCGATATACATGTGTATATCATGGTCCAATTTGGACTCCATAAATTGTAATTCATATAATTGTAATTATGATATTACTCTTGTACTAGAAAAATGTATTAGAATTAGAGTAGAAAAAGGTATAATTATTTTACTATATTCACCATATCTAGAAATTGTATATTTGTATATATACCTCTCATTATCAATGAAAATATTCAAGAGATTATTTCTTACATAGTATCAGAAGTCCAGGGCAAACTTTTTCTCTCCTAAAAATATTTTCTTACGCTGCCCGAGGTGTGGCAGACGTCCATACTCCCTTCGATCTCCATAAATTTTCTTTTCTTCTCCGCAAATTCCTAATTCTTCCCTTGTTCTTCCCTTATGTTTACCTCAAAGAACACATTTCATCCAACCCTTACAGTCTCCAACATAAAAAATCATATCCTTATTGTTCTTGAGATGGAAAACGTTCAATACGCGATGTGAGCGGAATTATTCAAAATTCACGCACGCTCGCATCAAGTCCTTCATCACATCATCCCCTCCATAACGAGCACGATGAAGGCGCCTATACTCGAGGATGGCCATTGTTATGGACAACCCTTGATGCTACCGTACTTCAGTGGATTTATTCCACTATCTCTACCGACCGCTTACAGACGATTATAGAACCTGATGCCACAATGATGGAAGCTTGGAATAAAGTGCGTGATATATTTCAAGACAACAAAAATTTCTATGGTGTCACTCTTGAGCAGGAATTTTCTCATGTCAACATGGAAGAATTTTCGAATGTCTCAATCTATTATAAAAGACTGAAGGAATTGGCAGATCAACTTATAAACGTTGGTGCGCCCGTCACCCAGGATCATCTTGTTCTCCGGATGGTTGCAAGCCTATCTGAAGCCTATAATGACGTTGAGACGCTTCTTTGTCAAAGTAATCATACCCCCCAGTTTTACCAGGCCCGTTCCATGCTCACATTGGAAGAGGTCGGCTATCAGAGCAAATTCTGTCATAATGATGACCATATCAAACGACCCTCACTCATTTACCGATGATACAAACCAAAACCGAAACAACGATGGCAACAGAAAGGGTCAAAATCATAAATAATGGCAAGAACCACGGTGGCGATCGCGGTGGTAACAATAATCGTGGCGACAATAACGATGGATATAATAATGATCGTAACATTGGGCCACAAACCAACTGGTAACAGCCGGGCCTACTGGTTGTGGGGCAAGGCCAGTGACCCAACTACCCTTACCCGCCATCACAATTTCCCGAGAACTGGCCCAATTCCAGCATCCATCCAGGCCTAGTTTTTCGGTTCAAAACAGTAACTCTCGGTCAGTTGGGTCGGGGCAGCAGGCAGGCCTGCTTGGGCCTCGGCCTCAATAGGCCTTCACGGCTACAGGTCCCATCCCGGTCCCGACACTCACGGATATTGAAGCCGCAATGTACATATTTGGATTGAATCCCCCAGATGCGAATTGGTACATGGATATCAGAGCCACTTCTCATATGACGTCCGCACAAGGTAATCTCTCGTCTTATTTCAATTTGAGCAAAACTCATGGTATTATTGTTGGTAATGACAACATAATTTCGATTCGCGGTTATGGTCATATAAATTTATCTCTCCACATCCACCTCTAGTCTTAAAAAATGTTCTTCATGCCCCTAACTTAATTAAAAATTTGATGTATGTCCGAAAATTCATCACGGATAATTGAGTTTCTTTTGATTTTGATCATTTTGAATTTTCTGTGAAGGATTTCAAGACGGAGATACCTCTAATGAGATGCAATAGTAGGGGAGAACTTTATCCAGTCACCACCATTTCCACGAGTCAAGCCACACCTTCTACCTTTACCGCTCTTGCTCCTTCCTTGTGGTATGCACGTTTGGGTCATCCGGGGTTGTCTATTATTTCTTCTTTGCATAAACATAATTTTATTACTTGTAAGGGTACGTGTAGTACTCCACTTTGTCCTTCTTGTCCGTTAGAAAAACATGTTAGATTACCTTTCGTAGCCTATACTTCTCGTACTTTGATGCCTTTGACATTATTCATAGTTATTTATGGACATCTTCCGTTTTAATTTCTTTGGGCCATCATTATTATGTCTTCTTTTTGGATGATTATTTTAGTTTTTTGTGGACCTTTCCTTTATCCAACAAGTTTCGAGTGTTTTCCACCTTCTTAAAATTTAGAGAATGCATCAGTATTCAATTCGAACGGAAAATAAAAAATATTCAATGAGATAATGGCAGTGAATATGATAATGAGTCGTTTCGAGAGTTTTGTGACACTCATGACATATCTTTTCAGTTTTCTTGTCCACACACGTCCTCCCAAAATGGAAAAGCCGAGAGAAAAAATCGTTCCATAGATAATATTGTCCGTACCTTGCTCGCCACTGCTTCATTACCACCTTCTTTTTGACATAATGCATTACAAATTGCTACATATATACTTAACATCCTCCCGCATAAAGGCTTAGCATATCAATCCACTTAAAGTTCTTTATAATAAAGATAATTCGTATTCTCATCTTTGGGTGTTTATGCTATTTTTCATCTACTACAATTAACAAACTTCCAGCTACAATTAACTTTTGTGTTCTCTTCCATGTTAATTCTAGCAATTGAAATGTTAAAATCCTAGTTTGGGTCTTCATATGTAATTAATAAAATTATTGTTTTTTATTTTGGATGGAAAAAAAATCAAGGTGTAAATTGTTAAAGGTAGAGTCAGGTGTAAATCACAAAAACTACCTATGTTAAAGCCTTTACGGGGGAAAATGAAAAAAATAAAAATAAAGAACAATTGTCGCACATTGTTATTCTATTGATGAAAAAAATACATCTCCTAGTTTATAACCAATATAATTTTACAGCCTAAAATCATATCATAATGACCATGTAAGTGTCCGCATGGGCATCTCAACTGGTTCTCAATGGGGATAATTGGAAAAATGGCCAAGATCGAATCCCGTCAGCGGCAGAGTGGGAGTTACTTCTTGAAATAAAGGAGGGCCCCTTGTGCGCAGCGTGGTAGTAGTCTAACCTTTGAAATCAGTTGAGTTACCATGATTAACTCCTTCACAATCCTGTCAGATCGGGGTGTGGGGGCTCCTGGGGTGGGACATCTACCTTTTTTTGAAAAAATAATGACCATGTAAGCTAACCGACAACCGTACAGGTAATGTATTTTTTTCTTGTGACAACGTCATTGTACTTAATTTGTATAAAAAAGAGAAAACAAATTATTTTTCATAAATTGTTTAGACTAGTAATGAAAAAACTACGGTCTACAAACTTTTTTGGTTGAGTTGAGACCATTAACTACTTTACACATTATTTTCTGCTGTTGTTTTTATTTATATATCATTATATTCAACGATTAAGTTAAAATTTTCATTAAGAAGATTCAAAATATAAAGAAGTAGACACATGAAATAGTTAAGAGAATTCTAACATATTATATATACATAATTAATTTTATATATACCTTGTAATTTTCGAAGAAAAGGGTTTGTCTCTTAACTTCGCCCTTGATTATACTATCTACGGTAGTATTTACTTGTCATAATTTGTTAAAACTGGTGTGTCAAATATTTATCATCTTAAAAAGGTTAAGATTATTTTTTTCAATTTTATACTTAATATTCTGATAAAAAAAATGTCCTAGAGAGAAGAAAAGAAATTTGAGAGATCAAAGAATAAAGAATATTTAATCTAATAACTCTTATTATCAATATTTTCTTAAAAAATATGTAAAAGTCTAAAGAAAGAAATAGATTGGAGAGATGCTGTGAGTTAAGTTCAACATACTAATGTGGGAAAGTGGGAAAAAAAAGTATTGATCGGTTTCGATTTTGAAAAGTATAATCCAATCCAAACAAAATAAATTTAGTTTGGTTTGATTTTTCTCTTTTCGATTCGATTATTTTGATTCGATTATTATATTGTGTTATACAAGATAAGTAATATAATCAAATATTTATATTTTAATGATAAAAAAATATATTATAGAGAATGAAAAGTAATAATATCAAATCTCTTAGATATATTTTTAATATAAGTCACAAGTCAAACAGTAATAAAATAATATTTAAAAGTATATAAATACATATCCATACTTTAAAGATTAAATTGAAACTCCCTTAAATGGTACATTGTGTGTGTGTAATATTAAGTAATTTAATATTTTCAATTTGATTTTTATTTGGATTGATATAGTTTTTCCGTTTAATCGAATAATACACATCCCTAGCCACAAATGTCTACAAACTTCTATGATTATTTCCACTGAATAATGCGTTTGATTCGGGGTAAACATGAAAAGAAAAGGAAATTGAGGAATTGAATTCTTTTTGTTGTTATTCGTTTGACCTTATTTTTTCATTTCCTTTATCCTTTTTCTACTTTCATTCCCTTTTCTTGATTCCCCCACCCCCTAGGTATTTGGATTCCCTTTCCCCAACCCGAACCCCGGACCCCGGACCTTGGACCACCCCCAAACCCCCCGACCCCGGACTCCGGACCACCCAGAACCAAACATGTAGGGACAGTCAGGTAATTCTTTTTCTTTTCATTTCATTCCCTTACTGGATTCCATTCCGTTTACCCTGCGCGAACCAAACACACCCAAATTTGGGCCATATTAATGGGCCGTTCCTTTTCTTCCTACTTTTTCATTTGTTTTTCCTTTACATTTTGATTTTTCCAAACATAAACCATTCGTCTACTATAATATTACTAATGACAACAAATAACAATATAAAAATAAAAATATTATGAGATCAATGATGATGAAAAAATAATAATAAAAAATGTGAAAAAATTAAATACTAAAATGTTATAGGAAATTATCACTAGTTACTACTATTATTAAGTAGTATACATCTCTTATACACTTTACCAAGCATGAACGATTTAGTTAGCAAATATTAGAGCTGATAATTTCCAACTTGTAATTGGGAGCAAGTTCCACTAAATATTCTAAGTTAGCATGCTTTGCTATTGTATTGGTGAGTCCCCCCCTTTACAAAATAGCCCAAATTGAGCAATTTCGGGCTAATATATAGATCAATCAGGATTTACCTTTGGAAACATTTAAAAGCAATCCAATGTTTAGAACAAATTCAACCATAGAAGTAGATGTGATAAAATTAGCCAATGAAGATATAAATCGTTTAACCTGTTGAATTCTACATGATGCTCAAGGAAGAGGACAAGAAGATGGAAGATATTCAGAGAAGGAGAAGAAGAGAAGGGGCGGGAGAGAGACAATTGAGAGAAGAGAGAGAAATTTGTATTAAGAGAATTGGTGGATTACATCTATTATCTATGCATATATACAACTGCCTCATTAACTACAAAATATCTAATTATCTAACAACATCTAACTATAGTTAGTTATAATGATCTAACCATAGTTAGTTGCAATACATCAATATACACAAATGTGATATCTATATTTCTACATCCCCTCAAGCTAGGATGTATGAAGATGTTCTTCAATCCTAGCTTGGATATTAAATGATCATGCTGCAGTCGACTCAATGCTTTTGTCAAAATGTCTGCTGGTTGCTATTTCGAAGAGATAAAATGTGTGTTGATCAGCCCATCACGTATCTTTTCTCTAATAAAATGACAATCGATATCAATGTGTTTGGTTCTTTCGTGGAATACTAGGTTGCCAGCAATCTGCATTGCAGATTTGCTGTCTGTAAACACACATACAGGTTGGGATTAGAATTTAAAAGTGAGAAATGTTACTTTGTAGGGTATCCGAAGGAAACTAAGGGATACTATTTCTATCTTCCTGGAGAACATAAGATATTTGTTTCTAGGAACACAACTTTCCTTGAAGATGAATATGTCTACAAGGATGAGAGTTGCACAGAGATAGAACTTGAAGAAATTCAAGAACAAGGTAACAAAGAGGTTGAATCATTGCCCGATGATAAAGGCAAAAATTCAGTGGGAGCTTCTGGCGAAGATTGGGTATTTAGGGTACCTCCTTCGGCCAGTGGGAGTGCTACGAGGAGAAATGCAAGATCTTCCTAAGCTCAAATGCCTTATAGGTTGAGACGCGGCTTGTTTTAGGTGCATTACGAAGTAGATTAAAGGTGGTATGTGAGCCAAGAAATGATTCATTCCTTGAATTTATATTCGAGTGAACACTCAGGTACTCATATGGTATTAGGTTGACTAAGTCATTGGCGATGCGATGGGCGTATACGTGACATGGTCCTGTTGTCAACTAATATAGATGAGTTATAATAATCAAGCCATTTGGATAGACACTTGACAAATCCTAAGCTTGATTGAGTGTGTCATAAATGAAAGAGATTTATCTTTCCACATCTTTCAGTTCACATATTTTGTGTACCTAAACTTTACATATTGGGTTCGCCTTCTGGCGCAGTCTAGGAGTTCCGTGAAGATCCTAATGTAATTAGTGACGATATGTAAAGGCATGAAGGGTAACACTAAGTCAAATGTTCCGTCGATTGAAGGATGTAATTAGAAGGAGATTATACATATATGTTCGGTTGATGACCGGGACATTAAAATGGGAAAAGACGGAAAAATAGGACAGGACCGCGGTGCCAAAAACACTGGGCAGCACCGCGGTGCCTCTTTAGTGGGACCACAGTGCCTGTACGGATTCTAGCTGTCCGAATTTTGCCAGTCTGATTTTCTGTTGGGCCCAGCCCACGGAAACCCTAAGCCTATGTTTACAACTATAAATAGAAAGCTTACCTCCCATTTCAAATACACTAAACCTAAGCGAGGTAAATATCTTCTAAAGCTCTGTTAGAATCCCTAGCATTCCTGACTTAGCAAATTACCCCACAGTTCTCTGAACTTACATATCGAGGGACGTTTGCGTGTGCACCCTCGGACTACACAAAGTAACAGATTCAACTACTTGGTTGATTGCTGCTTCGAATGTAATTCTTCTGTCGAAGTTTTACATTAATTATGTACTTTGTATTTTCATTACTTATCATACTACAGTTCGATCGTCGTCGGGTTTGAAACATAAATTTTCAAATTTCGCTGCGTGTACGAACCCGACGTAAACACCTACAGTGTATCACCACTCAATCCATTGTCTATTCCCATGCATGTTGTATGCTATATATTTGTTATCTCTTGTATATCATGCATATGTATATGTATATCAACGAAAATCTGTGATGTATTTTTACTAATATATATAGTATGAAATATGATATACATTTGTTGCGGTGATGTCCATGAAAATATCTGAGTATATAGATATATAATGTGATGTACAACATGTTGCAGTGACACTTCTAAGTCTTATTTTTGTCTCAAAAAAAATCTATATTGAAAGTATATTTATGTTCTAGAGACAATCTGTATTAGAATAAATGTATTTTATACATATTCTTATTTTTATTAATGAAAATTAATATTATGGCATTTGCAATTATTGAATTATTAGTTGATTGTTTATAATATTCTATAATATGCATTCCTATAGATTATGTGGTTATTAATAATGTGAGATATTAATATTATAGCGTAACTCTTAATATTCAGAAATCGGACCGGACCGACCCTTACCGAGGACCAAATATTCAGAAAATTAGGACCGAAGACCGGACCGAATTTATCGGTCCGATCCAGTCCAAGTTTTTTCGGTCCGGTCCGGTTATATGGACCGAACGATCCTTTACTAAGTCTTTTTCGATTCAGTCCGGTTATATGGACCGGATCGAACCGAAATCTGAAAATATAAATTAAAAGGATCGAGGACCGAACTGGAGGTCTGAACAGGATCGATCCGATACTTTTTTTAGGTCGGGACCGAATTTTGTGCAGGACTAGTAGCATATGATCTCCTTATAAAAACTTTTGTTTTGATATGCTCTCGAAAATCGTCTTCACTTATATATTGTTTTTTCCTCTTGAATAATGATTGAAAACAGAAAAAATCTAGAATCTTGTTCTATCCAAATCCATTTTGTTTTGGTGATGAATGCGGCCTACCAATGGAAACTCTATCGGGTAAATTAGACAAGCCATCTCCCCTCGAACACTGACAAGTGAATTTCCGGATTCAGAATTTCATTAAAAAAATAGAAAAAGTTTAAAATGTAGTAGAATTATTTTGATAGAGAATATCCGTGTTAAAGTGAATACATATTTCAAATTCAAATCTCAAAGAAAACAAAAGAGTACTCCATTTCTTTTTTCCATCTATCTATTTAGTTTTTGAAAGACAAACATATTCACCTCAATGCATGTCCAATTGAAATGACAGTAGATATAACGGCCGAAAGATGGAGCAGCTAGGTAAATTAGACAAGTGGTCCACTTGCAAACCAACTCTGCAGCTGAGGGTCTAGATCAGTCTACTAGTCATGTACTGAACAAGTGAATATTATTCACTTCACAATAATAATATTGACGGACGGAATTTATCGATTTATACTCGTCTATAAAGCAATCTTACTCTCGATTTGTAGTGTGTGATCTATCGATTCACTGATAATATCGATCGATCTATTTTGGCGAAGTCGTAATTTTGATTTAGAAATTTCTGTTCAAATATTGTTGGTATTGTGTGGTTATTACAGTGTCTGAGTTGAGAATTATGGAAAATACAACAGCAGTACCTTCTACAGTGGTGGAAGAGAGTTCAAATTCCATTTCAGAGGTAATTGATCACAATCATCCTCTATTTCTGAGTTCTTCAGAATACAACAGGTGGATTACAAGTCGATATTCAACTAATTGGAATGTAAAATTATACGTTGTGGAGTAGAGCCATGCAATTGACGTTATTGACAAGGAATAAGATTGGTTTTATAGATGGTTCTGTGAGACGTGATACATTTGGACATGTTCACGTAAGGCAATGGGATAGGTGTAATGTCTTGGTTATGTCGTGGATCATGAGAAATGTCGATAAAAATCTTCTCAGTGGAATCCTCTATAGGTCGAATGTTGCAGCTGTTTGGAAGGATCTAAAGGAGAGATTTGACAAAATCAATCTCTCTCGAGTGTATCAACTGAAGGAGTTGTTGATGCTGAATCAAGGAGCATCACCAGTTGCACAATACTACTCCAGAATGAAAGATCTATGAGACGAGATAGACTCAATTAAACCACCTCCTACCCGTGAGTGCTCAAATCCGAGAGAATACATTGCACATTTGGGGAATCAGAGGTTATTGGAGTTCCTTATGGGATTAAATGACGGATATAATCAAGCTAGGAGTCATATCTTGTTGATGTCTCCTACACCTAGTGTAAATCAGGTCTATGCAATGGTGGCACATGATGAAAAGTCAGAAGCACATCTCTTCACTGGGAGGTTTTATCGAGAGTATGGCACTGACGAGTAAAGCTTCATTTAACAACAATAAGAAGTATAATACATATGCTTATTGTGATCACTGTCGGATGAAGGGACATAATAGGGAAGGATGTCACAAGTTATTGTATTACTGTGACTACTGTAAGAAGCAGGGCCATACTATGGAGAAATGCTACAGACTTGTAGGATATCCCTCAGATTCTAAGGGGAAGAAAAAGGTCAATGCAGTTATGGTTCCACAACTGGAAGGGAATGTATGTGGAGTGCAGGTTCAAGGTGGATTGGCAGATAGTGAGATGAGTCAGAGGTATAGTGAAGGCAGCAACTATCACCTGTCTACATATCAACAGGAGCAGCTTCAAGTCTTCAACACATGATAAGGACCTGCACACCAGACAAATTACAAAGGATAATGGCAGTTATGAATCAGGAAAGTGGGACAAGTACTGATCATGCTATTGCTGTCAAAGTACATGTGGCAGATAAGTATGATCATACTGAAGACAATGATAGGATTCCTTGGATAGTAGATTCAGGTGCTACTAACCATATGGTTAAAGACAAAAGTATGATTGAAACACATGATTTCTCAGAAAATCCGGGACATCTGCAATTGCCGACTGGAGGCATTGCTGAAATTTTACAAACTGGGAAGTGTAGGCTGACAGGAGGTGAACTTATAAATCATGTGCTTTGTGTGCCTAGTCTTCAGTTTAATTTACTTTCAGTGTCGAAGTTAACTAAGGAGCTGAATTGTAGTGCGAGATATTTCCCTGACTTCTTTGTGCTACATGATCTCTTCACTGGGAAGGTGAATAAGATTGGTAGAGAAGTAGATGGTCTGTATATGCTGGAGTCTACAGGAAAGCAGAGTATATGGAGGACAACACATGCACACATGACAAAGATCAGTGTAGGAGAGTTAAATGCTGCTCTATGGCATAAAAGGCTAGGACATGCACCTATGAGTTTCCTTAGGAAAATAAATGCTTTCAGTAGTAATAAAGCTAGCTTTACAATTCCACATTGTGATGTATGCCATATGGCAAGACAAACCAGATTTCCTTTCCCAGCTAGCAATAGTAGAACTGCATTTCCGTTTGAGTTGCTACATTTGGATATTTAGGGGCCATACAGGGTTCCTACCTAAACTGGGATGAGATACTTTCTAACTGTAGTTGATGATTTTACTAGATGGACATGGATATTTCTCTTGCATATTAAGTCAGATATTACTACTATGCTTAAAGACATGTGTTTGATGATTAAGACACAGTATGAAGCACATGTTAAGTCTATTAGATTTGATAATGGGTCAGAATTCATTAACAGTACATGTAGAGATTTATTTGCAAGTCTGGGAATTATCCATCAGAGGTCTTGCCCCTATAGTCCCCAACAAAATGGATTAGTTGAAAGAAGGCATAAACACATTCTAGAAATTGCAAGAGCTATTAAATTTCAGAGTTACTTACCAACTAGATACTGTGGGATTGTGTGGAGGCTGTAGTATACATTATGAACAGGCTACCCTCAGTAATGTTGGGAAATATCTCACCATATAAAACATTGTATAAGAAGGCTCCAGTCTTGTCTCACATGAGAGTTATTGGATGCCTTTGTTATGCAACAAACCTGTTGCAGACAGATAAATTTGATACCAGGGCTATAAAAGCAATGTTTCTTGGACATTCTTCCAGGAAGAAGGGTTATAGACTATTGAATCTATCTAATAGTACTTTTTTTGTGAGCAGGGATGTTACATTTTATGAAGACATATTTCCTTTTCAACAGGAGAAAGTATCTGGAGCTGATAACAGATGGAGTCCAGAAGCACACCAATCTAATATGGAAGATGATGGAGATATTTTTCAGCAACTACCAAGCAATACAAAGGTTGTAGACTAGAATACTGAGGTTGCAGACCAGATTAAGGAAGCTGTTGAGGAGGGACCTCAGGATACTCATTGCACTGGCCAAGAAGGAGCAGAACATAACTCAGAACCTGAGCCTAAGCCACCATTAAGGAGATCAGATAGGAGCAGAAAGTAACCTACATGGATGAAAGATTTCATACAGCATACAAGTGGTACAGGGAGCAGGCAAAACTGTTTATATCCTATGGCTAACAATCTGAACTACACTTGACTGACTGCAAGATACAAAAGCTATATTGCCAAAATGGAGGTTGAGCAAGAGCCAACATCATATACTTCAGCAGTACATGATACTAGATGGGTGGATACCATGAAAGCAGAGATGAAGGCATTGGAAGACAACAATACCTGGGGAGTCACTGATCTTCCTAGACACAAGAAGGCTATTGGATGCAAGTGGGTCTATAAGATCAAATACAAAGCTAATGGTGAAGTGGAGAGATTCAAGACAAGATTAGTGGCTAAGGGGTACAATCAAAAGGAAGGGGTCGACTACCAGGACACTTTCTCACCTGTGGCAAAAATGGTAATAGTGAGGGCAGTGATTTCAGTTGCTGCTTCCAGAGGTTGGAAAATATATCAAATGGATGTCTACAATGCATTTTTACAAGGTGATCTTAATGATGAAGTGTACATGCATATGCCACAAGGCTTTGATGATAAGTAAGGAAAAGTATGCAGATTGGTTAAGTCACTATATGGCTTAAAGCAGGCTTCTAGGCAGTGGAACATTAAGCTAACCACTGCCTTGAAGAATTCAGGATTTGTTCAAAGCAACTTAGACTATTCCCTTCTAACCAAAAAGGTTGGGGATAGTATAGTGATAGTGCTTGTTTATGTGGATGATCTTCTCATTACTGGGAATGATGAAGATCTTATTCAGGAAACTAAAGTGACTCTTCAGCAGAATTTCAAGATTAAAGACTTGGGAACCTTGAGATATTTCCTAGGCTTTGAGTTTGCTCGAAATGTTAGTGGAATAGTGATGCATCAAAGGAAATACACAATGGAATTAATTTCTGATCTTGGGTTGTCTGGTGGAAAACCAGCTAGGTCTCCTATGGAGCTCAATGTCAAGTTAACATCCGTTCTTTATGATGAACATGTTCCTGGTGATGCATCAAAAGTTAAAAAGGATCCATTGCTGGAAGATCCAGCAAGCTATCAGAGGTTGATTGTGAGGCTTTTATACTTGACAAATACTCGACCTGGCATCTCCTTTGCTGTCCAGTGCTTGAGTCAGTTTCTTCAGAGTCCAAAGACATCACATCTTATGGCAGCACATCGTGTGGTTAGATATCTAAAACAAGCCCCAGGTCTGGGCATTTTTATGGCAGCAGGTGACACAACCAGTCTCACTGCCTATTGTGATGCTGATTGGGCCTCATGTCTCAATACAAAGAGATCTATTACATGATATTTGGTATTTCTTGGGTCGTCCCTTATATCATGGAAGTCCAAGAAACAACCTACAGTCTCAAGGAGTTCTGCTGAGGCTGAGTACAGAAGTCTAGCCTCAGCAGTGGCAGAAGTGGTATGGCTTAAAGGACTGTTTGCTGAGCTATCTGTTCCTCTTCAGCTTTCAATTCCAGTGCATAGTGACAGCAAGTCTGCTCTGCAGATCACAGCTAATCCAGTCTTCCATGAGAGAACTAAGCATATTGATATCGATTGCCATTTTATCAAGGAGAAGATACACGGGCGGTCGATACACGGTATATGTACTCTGCGAGGCGGCCGGCGGATGTACTTACAAAGTGGCTCAGTCAAGGTCGGCATGATTATCTATTGTCCAAGCTAGGACTAAAAATTTGTTTTTAGCTCCTAGCTTGAGGGGGAGTGTTGAGGATACTAGTAGTATATGATCGGTGTATTTTATATACACATTTTGAGTCAGTTTTAGTTAGTCTTTTGTCCCGTTTTGCACATATAAATGTCGTATTAGGATAGTTTTTCTTTCTTTTGAGTCAAAGTGGTTAAAATGGCCAAATGGCGGAAAAAGAGCAAAAAGAGGGCAAAAGAGGAGATGCCAGAGCTGGAAACAGAGAAAGTGGCGAACAAGGGTAAAAATTAAGACAGTATACGCATGGCCAAAAGCAGGCCGCGGCTCCCACTATCCGAGAGGTCGAGACTGTACGCGCGCCTCGCAAGAAAACTGGGCCGCGCGCTAAACATCCGAGGAGCCACAGAAGATCTGGCCGCAGCGCTCGAGCAAAGAAATCGTGGTCGCGGCGCCTAAACATCCGAGGAGCCAGAAGATACTGGCCATGGCGCTCGAACAGCAGATATCGGCGCTGGCGCCACAACACCCGGCGATCGAACTTCCAGGCCATGGCGCGACGCTGAAAATTAGGTCTTTTGACGAATTTTTGGGCCAGGCCTGAAGGAAAAGAGGGAGGCGGTTTGCAGCCTATAAAAGGAGAACCCTAGGCAGATTTTAAGTGTTCCCCTTCTCGCACAACTCAAGACTTTGGCTTGGAGATTGGATACCATTAGTTTAGTAATTTCTTTTCCTTTTCTTTACTTTATTTCAGTTTTTATGATGAACTTTGAATTAGTTCTTGTCATATTTATGACTAGGAACTAATTCTCTTATAGGGCTTCCCATGTTGAATTGCTAGAACCTTATGTTATAAATTAATGCATGCTTATGGTTATTTTTCTTATTGTGAGATCTATCCAATAATTTAGTTGAATTCTTGGTAATTAATTGACAACTAATTATCACTATATGATTTCTAATCAGACTCTGAGAAGGGGGGATTGTGAATATGATGTAAGTTGGGTAGACATTCTTGGATTGGGGATGAAAATACCTCAATTATTTATGTAGCGTTGATGAGAGGCTTAACAACCCTAATTTTGCGCATTGTGCGTGACGGTCAACTAGGTTTTTGGTCTTAATCCTCCTATAAAGTTATCCTTATCACCGAGAGATAGGTAAGGTGCGATACTGCGGTTGAGTGTTTATATAACCCTAACGGGAGTATAAAACGATTTCGTAAACCTGCTTTCTCCTAAAGAAGAATACCATAAGTTAATGCATTAGTAAGTAGCATAAGCGGATAGTAAGGATACATGGAAGCCCTATTCTCATCACCATTGAAGCAAATCTTTATATTTAAATAGCTTGCATAATTCGTAGTTATAAACAACAAATCAATCACAAATTCACCAAATAGATATTCGAAAATAGATAGTTGGTACTTGAACCCTAATCCTAGAGGACGATATTCGGTCTTACTAAGACTATACTACTTGTCACGATAACGTGCACTTGCGTTTAAAGTGTGTGCATCTTACCGCGCATCAAGTTTTTGGCGCCGTTGCCGGGGATTAGGCATAGTTCAATATCAAATTTATCTATTTTTAATTTCTAATTTGGTTTTTATTTTTTGTTTCTTTAAATTATTTATTTTATTTCTTTAAAACAAAAATTAAAAAAAAAAAAACAAGTGTGCCGTGATTCGTTGTTGGTTTTGATTCATCTCAGGGATCCTTAAGACATGGATTTCTACTGTCAATATGATCGAGCTCCAACGGTAGAGGAAGAGAGAGAGGAATTGCGAGAAGTCATACTCAGTCTCACTAAGTATTGTAACACCCCATTTTAACCGGAGTCGAAACGGGATTACTGCTACATATGGTTGGATTCCTAAAATGCATTTTAAAGGAGTCGCCACCTAATTATTATAGTGAATTAGGACACTTAATTTATTGCAATAAAAATACTGCAATTGACTTCCATTTAATGGTCTGCGAAATTAGTAAGATTCTGAGTCAGGGTTCTTTATTATCCTAAAGGGAAGGGGTTAGGCACCCTTTAAGATCCGCTAACTTGCGGTTGTTCGTTCAAACCTAGGTTAATTATTTATTGCTCTTTTTATTCTACCTATTCTAAGCATTTATAATAATTTACAATTAAAATAAAATACAATGCAAAATAATAAAAACTGAAATTAAATAAGGCATAAAATAAACTCCGGGGCATTCTTTTTGAAATGCATCTCCGGATACCTGCATAAACACTTAGTAAAAGTATTAGTAATAGAATACATGAATTTTAAAATAATAGCAAAAATTAACAAACAAAGCAAATAAATCCGTTTTTTGTACAGGGGAGGCCTTGGAAATCAGACGGGGATTCCTTCATCGGCCCGTATTATTAAAAGCAATAAAATAAATAAAAACTTTTGGATCCGCGCCAAAACAGTAATAGTTTTAAACACGGAGGGCTCAGATATGTAAAAATATAAAGTAGATACCTAAACAAGTGCTATGCGAATTCGCCTTGCCAAGCACATGTTGGTTATCCGGTGTAAGTGGAAGAAATCATCCTTGCCCCGAAAGCTTCATTTATTTTATTTTCCGTCTTTGCAACTGTGGAGGCCTCAAAAATCGACGGATAACTTTTTCATCGGCCAGTGTAGTATCAAGTTCAAAATCAGTAAAATACCAAGTGTAGCAACTTGTTCGAAATCAGAAAAATACCAAGTGTTCAAGTGTAGCAATATACTCAAAATCAGTAAATCCATGAATTAAAGAGGCAAAATCGTCTGATATTGGTACGAACCCAGTAGAAAAAAATCAGTCTGCCAATAATGAAATTGGTCCAACAACCATTGAAACAACAAGCAGCAGTGAAGGTGCGAAACATCAAGCAATAGTGAAACAAGATTTACCGGATCAAAACCCGACCCAGTTCAATGACCTGACCCGAATCAAATCTGAGCCAAAATCAGAAATATCAGCCAAAAAAAACAGAGAACTCAACCCGAATCAAATCTGAGCCACCAACAGAGTTCAACAGAGTTTTAAAAACCACGGTGAGATAACGTGGAATCACAGTCCAACAAGAACACCAAATAAAACCACAACAAGACAGTAACCAACGAGCAATACTATAGCATAATAAAAAATGGGCAGTAAACAATGATAGCCGAAAACCAACATGAACGATGGCAACCCAACTCCCCGGAGCCCCCGCCAGTCGCCGGTGGTCAACTCCGGCGAGGAAGATGAGCCGACGGGAAGCTGGTGGTTCGAAAATACCAACAAAGAGGGGATGTGTGTAGTCTACAGGGTATGGGAGAGTGAGACGTTGCTAGGGGGTTCGCCGGCAGTGAGGTGTGAAGAGGCTGAGGGGTAGAGTAGGGTGAGGGAGTGGGAGGTGAGGGAGAAAGTGACGGCTAGGGTTCTTTGGTGAAGTTCACGGCGGTGATGGTGGTCGACGGGTAGTGGCGGCGAGGATGGTGGCGGCGACGTCACGACGGTGATGGGAAGGTCGCCGGTGTTGTGGGGGTGTGTGTGTGAGAGGAGAGTGAGACGTGCTGGAGGTGTTGCTGGGGTTTCGCCGGAGGACAGTGGCGGCGACGGGAGATGGTGTGAGAGAGTGGGGGGTGGGGGGCTTTAGGTTTTGTGCTGGAGAGGAGAGGGAGCTTAGGGTAGTGCTGCGGCTAGGGTGTTCGCCGGAGCTTGGAGCTCCGGCGAAAGGGGCGGCGGCGACGGGCAGCATGTGAGTTGAGGGAGAGTGACGAGAGAGGGCTAGGTTATAGTTAAAGAGAGGGTGAGGGACGGCTGAGCCTTTAGTACTAGGGCTGATTTTTTGTTGTGTTGGGGGGAAAGTTTATTATATAGGGGGGTGTGTTAGGGTTTGGTATTTGGGGGGAAATGAAAAGTAGGTTTTGATTTTAGGGGGGAAAAATAAAAGAGGGTGTTTGGATGATTTTAAAAATAGCGTCGGCTTGGACTGATTCAAATTGTGTCTTGGACTGGACTGGTTTGACAAAAATGCAAGGCTGGTTAATTATTTAAAGAAAAATTATTTAAAAATATGCAAAATTATTAAAATGCAAATGCCGACGCAATAATACTAAAATGCAATTTTAAAGACATGTTTAATGCCTGATTAAAAGTAAAAAATGGGATGTCAATTAACTATTTAAAAAGATGCAAATATTATTAAAATAAAACGACGGTGTAACAATAACAAAAACATAATATTAACAAAGACATATGCTTATTTTAACATAATAAGATAAAAATGCAAAAAATGCTGATTAAAATGCGATGTGCTAAAATACTTAGAATTGCAACAAATATACAAAAAACGGGTCAAAATTGATCACATGACGTCCTCTTTATGCGGAGATGATGGAAGAGTCTTGGACAAAGATGTTGACTTGTAGCCAATTTTGTCTGTTTTATAAACTAGAACTCAAAATAGGGATGATGCAGACTAAAATGTCGATGTCAAATCATGATGACACTGGGTCGTTGTGACGCAAAAAAAAAATAAAAGCAAAGCTGACACTGATTTAAAAAATGTCCCAGTGTTGAAGTATGATTGACACTGGGTTGCAGGTGATGTGGTGTTGAAAAAGACAAGGTTATTGTGGATGTTGATGGCGTCATTGCATAGACGCGATGCAGATGCTCGTCGTTGCATGGACGAAACATGAACGGCCGCCAGATAGGCTTAAAATGAAAGGACGCCGTTCTCGACGCAATGCAGACGTCGTTGCAGATAGAAAACATGAACGGCCTGCATAGGCTTATATGAAATGACGTCGTTTTCGGACGCACGCAGATGGTCGTCGCAGATAGACGAAACATGAACGGCCGCCAGATAGGCTTAAAATGAAATGACGCTGCGGACGAATGCAGATGCTCGTCGTTGCATAGACGAAACATGAACGCCGTTGCCAGATAGGCTTATATGAAATGGCGTCGTTTTGACGCACGCAGATGCTCGTCGTTGCATAGACGAAACATGAACGAAGCCGCCAGATAGGCTTAAAATAAAATGGCGTCGTTGCATGGACGCAACGCAGATGCTCGTCGTTGCATGGACGAAACATGAACGGCCGCGATAGGCTTAAAATAAAATGGCGTCGTTGCATGGACGCAATGCAGATGCTCGTTGTTGCATGGACGAAACATGAACGGCCGCCAGATAGGCTTAAAATAAACTGCCGTCGTTGCATGGACGCAATGCAGATGCTCGTCGGTGCATGGACGAAACATGAATGAAGCCGTTGGATAGGCTTAAAATACAATGGCGTCGTTGCATGGACGCAATGCAGATGCTCGTCGTTGCATGGACGAAACATGAACGGCCGTTGCATAGGCTTAAAATAAAATGGCGTCGTTGCATGGACGCACGCAGATGCTTCGTCGTTGCATGGACGAAACATGAACGGCCGTTGCCAGATAGGCTTAAAATAAAATGGCGTCGTTGCATGGACGCAACGCAGATGCTCGTTGCATGGACGAAACATGAATGAAGCCGCCAGATAGGCTTAAAGTAAAATGGCGTCGTTGCATGGACGCAATGCAGATGCTCGCCGTTGCATGGACGAAACATGAACGAAGCCGCCAGATAGGCTAAAAATGAAAAGCGTCGTTGCGGACGCACGCATGCTCGCCGTTGCATGGACGAAACATAAATGGTTGCCAGATAGGCTTAAAATAAAATGGCGTCGTTGCATGGACGCAACGCAGATGCTCGTCGTTGCATGGACGAAACATGAACGGCCGTTGCATAGGCTTAAAATAAAATGGCGTCGTTGCATGGACGCAATGCAGATGCTCGTCGTTGCATGGCGAAACATGAACGCGTTGCCGATAGGCTTAAAATAAAATGGCGTCGTTGCATGGACGCAACGCAGATGCTCGTCGCCGCATGGGACGAAACATGAATGAAGCCGCCAGATAGGCTTAAAATAAAATGGCGTCGTTGCATGGACGCAATGCAGATGTTCGTCGTTGCATGGACGAAACATGAATGAAGCCGCCAGATAGGCTTAAAATAAAATGCATGGGTTTGTGGCACCGCTTGCGGACGCGCCCTGGTTGAGATAGCGTCATTGCATGACGCGTTGCGCTTGTAACCGCATGGGCCTACCGTTGTGTTCCCGCCTTTATCGATATGAAGATCCCGCACTCCAAGAAAACTTGTGAGTTTTTAGGAGATGAGTGGTTGATTAGCGGGCTCTGTAGCTTTGGCTCGACGCCAGATTCTTGGTTTGCACTGAAGACCTAGTTGGCCTGCTTTTTCCTGTCTATTGCCATTTTCTTGCACTGAATTCCTTAAAATATCCCAGTTTCTGGTAATGAAGAGGTTGAACTGGGTAAGGTTTCATCTTGACGCTATCAAGGCGATCAGGTAAGCATTTTTTTTTTTATAATGAATGAAAAGCTAATGCGAGAATATGGACAATGTACAATTGAGTAGATGAGAATGCAACCCCCCGAAAATATGTAGGTAGTAATGGATGCAAAATATGTGAGGATGCTAAGCTCTCCAATGGACAAAATCGAGTCGTGTGCGTAAACAAGGAAGAAATATTTCGACGCGCGGCCGGCCGATGTGGCCGCTCACGTATCCCGCCGGGAGTCGAGTCAAGACGTAGTTCATGCCGCAAAAATAAGAATTTTCATGATTTTGAAATGATGCGGACCGGCCGATGTGGCGCCACGTATCCCGCCGAGGAATCAGTCAAGACGTAGTTCGTGATGCAAAATAATTTTATGTAATATGAATTTTGTTGTTTTTTCAAAAATGGAAGACGACATTACGCTCGACTCTTGATACCAACAATTAGTATTGTGCATAAGGATGTTCTTTTATTGTTTTGGCCTAACCGAGATTGACTCGTGTAATTCACACGCTTTAGATAGGACCTCAAACATACCTGAGTGTCGACACACTTGCTTGCATCCCAGGTTTGAACTAAACGTAATTTCACGCTTCAAATGCCTCACCTGAAAGAAGGTCCCATCTCACACATATATTCCAAAGATTTTGAATTTTGGGGCGTTGAGAGAATTGCGCCACACTCAAAAAGATGTTCAATGCATGCAATTGTGATACCATAGGCTTGGCCGTCATGTAAGTATCCACTAACGCGAGAACCCTCAAGATAAGATCATGTAGGGCTTGTCACACGGGCTTGTAATGTAGGCTTGGGGAAAGGAATGGATATCATTTGGGTAAAAGTGACTAATCATTCCTCGAGTTGGACTACGCCCATGCTTGATATTTGTGTGTTTTAATGCCGACTTGCTTTCTTTTTGTCTCGCTTTTCTCAGATTGACTTCTTTTGAATCTTTCATTCGAGCCCTTTTTCGGGGTTATATATATATATTTTTTTTATATCGGGCTTTTGATTTCCTCTTTATGTGAAGTCGTCTCTGCTTTCATTTTTGAGACTTTGACAATTTTGTCTTTGCAAACTTCAACGCAGGATTTTGTCAGTCATTTGCACATTTCTAAAGCACTCCGAGGTCGCCAAGAGAGGGATAGTGCGTACGCACTCAGAAAGGTTATAGGTGTAATATGCGGTTGTCAAAAAAATAGGTTTTAGGCTCAAAGGGGCGTACTAGGGATAATGTTATTTGGTAGGCTGAAAAGGCTCAAACGGGTCAAAGAAAGCCTACGATCATTTTCCACACCGAGTATTGCTCAGGATTTCGCCTCAACAAACATTCAGGTCAAGTTCTAGATCACAATGCAATGCAATTGAACTTATTCAAATAACTCACCACACAATGCATATGAAACGATGAGGTCGGTTTCATTCTTATCTTGGAAACATGCAAGACAATGTCATCTGCAGGTATGAATAAAAGGTACCAAAAGAATCTATGGTTTACCACAAAGTCAACTCATACTGATTATCACTTGTTTTTTTTTTGTTTTTTTTTTTTTTTATGCACAATCTTAATTGTGTTGGTATCAACAAAGTCAAACAATAATACTAAAAAAAAAATGTTTTTTCTTTCATTTTTTTTTTTTTTTTTTTTTTTTTGGTTAACGTTTTTTATTTTATTTTTTATTTGAATAAAATATTTGTTCTTTTTTTTTTGTATTTTTCGAATAATTGTTTTTTTTTGTATTTTTTGAATAAATGGTACCGAACCCGAATAGGGCTGCCTACGTATCCCGCCGAGGGAATCAGGTGTGCGTAGTTCATTCAAATATGTTTAAAAACGCATGCTTGAAAAGAATTTATCAATGAAAGGATGGTAATGTAAAGCTATGCAAAAGAAAATGATTGTCCACCGTGGACAAATGCAAAGTAAAATGAATGCCCGAGAACATGATGAATGAGATGCATGAGTGAGAAATGTGTTTTTTTTTTTTTTTGTTTTGTTTTTATTTTTGTGGTGTCGAACCCAAAATGAGTTGCCTACGTATCACACCGTGTGGTGAGAATCAGACACGCGTAGTTCGGAATAATTATGCTGTAAAATGCATGGTATGCGAAAACTATGTAATTAACGCTAAACATATTAATTTAATTTGCAAATATGAATAAAAATACAAAGTATAAAAGAATTGAGAGCGATGTCTCGTTGAATCTGGTATAAACTGACTTCTATTAGTCAACATAATTCTCGCTCCTTCGGACGACTCTTTTTTTTTTTTTTTTTTTCCGAACGCCCTCGACTATTTGCGAGGACTGTTTTCCTGCAAAAATATGAGAAATAGGTGAGAGTGGAAAATGATAAAATAACAAAATGAAGGGGTGTGACCATATAGTCAGAGACTCCCCTGATTGGTTCGATCGGACTGGTGGTTGATGCTTCACAAAGTCCAAGTCGCGCTATTCAAGAGTGATTTACGCGGTAGAAGTCCTGATTGCAATGTGAAAGCAAAAATGCAAAAATACAAATGCTCGAGTCCGGAATCACAAAAGAGCGATTATTGAATTAAACAATATGTACAGAGTTGTTAACGACAAACAATAATAAACAAAAACATGCAAATCAAGGCGTGCTAATATGCTCGGGACCTCCTTATGCCGAGTGAGCCTAAACGTCAAATATGCGGATTGCGATAAATAGGTCCAAGTCGTTAAACCGCAATATTTCGCCGGAAATGGCGACCAAACGACGGCACTTTTTCCAATTTTGGCGTGTCATGACTGTGCTTGGATCCGTCTATCATCATCACGCTACACATAGTATGCTAATGGGTCGTTGGGTTGTGAAACCCGTCGACAAGTTTGGTGGATTTCTAATTGTGGCGTTAATACCAAGGATTAACCCAC
The DNA here is from genome assembly GCA_029844215.1 of Przewalskia tangutica. Lineage (NCBI taxonomy): Eukaryota > Viridiplantae > Streptophyta > Magnoliopsida > Solanales > Solanaceae > Przewalskia > Przewalskia tangutica. The sequence goes on along the minus strand of CM056736.1, from coordinate 86,708,560 downwards.
CTAAGGTTTATGCATGCATGACTAATATAAAAGGGTGGTATAGCTCTATCTTAAGCTTTCTAAGATTTGGCCTATTAGACGCAAGGTTCCCGAGCGGACAACTCGAGTGAGAAGGCTACGTGGCTGATCAGACGAACCGATCTAACTCCACGCAAGCGCCAACTCTCCTAATATTTTGGGTGTTTTTTTTTTAAGAAATTCGCGGGTGCGCGAAGCACACCAACGCGTGTAGTGTGTGACAATGTGAATTTTCCAGAGTGGAAGAAATATGAACGGAATGTCAATTTAAGGAAAGCAATAAAATAATGTAGCAATTAAAGTAGTTAATTACAAAATAAAAGCAAACAATATAAAATATTTACAACAAATATAAAAGTAAAATAAAGTGCAATATTTAATTAACCTGGATTTGCTATGATCAAGAACCTGATATCCCCAGTGGAGTCGCCATGCTGTAACACCCCATTTTAACCGGAGTCGAAACGGGATTACTGCTACATATGGTTGGATTCCTAAAATGCATTTTAAAGGAGTCGCCACCTAATTATTATAGTGAATTAGGACACTTAATTTATTGCAATAAAAATACTGCAATTGACTTCCATTTAATGGTCTGCGAAATTAGTAAGATTCTGAGTCAGGGTTCTTTATTATCCTAAAGGGAAGGGGTTAGGCACCCTTTAAGATCCGCTAACTTGCGGTTGTTCGTTCAAACCTAGGTTAATTATTTATTGCTCTTTTTATTCTACCTATTCTAAGCATTTATAATAATTTACAATTAAAATAAAATACAATGCAAAATAATAAAAACTGAAATTAAATAAGGCATAAAATAAACTCCGGGGCATTCTTTTTGAAATGCATCTCCGGATACCTGCATAAACACTTAGTAAAAGTATTAGTAATAGAATACATGAATTTTAAAATAATAGCAAAAATTAACAAACAAAGCAAATAAATCCGTCTTTTGTACAGGGGAGGCCTTGGAAATCAGACGGGGATTCCTTCATCGGCCAGTATTATTAAAAGCAATAAAATAAATAAAACTTTTGGATCCGCGCCAAAACAGTAATAGTTTTAAACACGGAGGGCTCAGATATGTAAAAATATAAAGTAGACCCTTAAACAAGTGCATGCGAGAATTCGCTTGCCAAGCACATGTTGGTTATCCGGTGTAAGTGGAAGAAATCATCCTTGCCCAGAAAGCTTCATTTATTTTATTTTCCGTCTTTGCAACTGTGGAGGCCTCAAAAATCGACGGATAACTTTTTCATCGGCCAGTGTAGTATCAAGTTCAAAATCGTGAAAATACCAAGTAGCAACTTGTTCAAATCAGAAAAATACCAAGTGTTCAAGTGTAGCAATATACTCAAAATCAGTAAATCCATGAATTAAAGAGGCAAAATCGTCTGATATTGGTACGAACCCAGTAGAAAAAAATCAGTCTGCAATAATGAAATTGGTCCAACAACCATTGAAACAACAAGCAGCAGTGAAGGTGCGAAACATCAAGCAATAGTGAAACAAGATTTACCGGATCAAAACCCGACCCAGTTCAATGACCTGACCCGAATCAAATCTGAGCCAAAATCAGAAATATCAGCCAAAAAAAACAGAGAACTCAACCCGAATCAAATCTGAGCCACCAACAGAGTTCAACAGAGTTTTAAAAACCACGGTGAGATAACGTGGAATCACAGTCCAACAAGAACACCAAATAAAACCACAACAAGACAGTAACCAACGAGCAATACTATAGCATAATAAAAAATGGGCAGTAAACAATGATAGCCGAAAACCAACATGAACGATGGCAACCCAACTCCCCGGAGCTTCGCCGCCGGTGGTCAACTCGGCGAGGAAGATGAGCCGACGGAAGTCGGTGGTTCGAAAATACCAACAAAGAGGGGATGTGTGTAGTCTACAGGGTATGGGAGAGTGAGACGTTGCTAGGGGGTTCGCCGGCAGTGAGGTGTGAAGAGGCTGAGGGGTAGAGTAGGGTGAGGGAGTGGGAGGTGAGGGAGAAAGTGACGGCTAGGGTTGCTGGTGAAGTTCGCCGACAGTGATGGTGGTCGACGGGTAGTGGCGACAGGATGGTGGCGACGTTCGCCGGCAGTGATGGGGAAGGTCGCCGGAGTTGTGGGCGTGTGTGTGTGAGAGGGGGAGAGGAGAGTGGCGTCTTTGGAGGTGTTCTTGGGGTTTCACGGAGGACAGTGGCGGCGACGGGAGATGGTGTGAGAGAGTGGGGGGTGGGGGGCTTTAGGTTTTGTGCTGGAGAGGAGAGGGAGCTTAGGGTAGTGCTGCGGCTAGGGTGTTCGCCGGAGCTTGGAGCTCCGGCGAAAGGGGCGGCGGCGACGGGCAGCATGTGAGTTGAGGGAGAGTGACGAGAGAGGGCTAGGTTATAGTTAAAGAGAGGGTGAGGGACGGCTGAGCCTTTAGTACTAGGGCTGATTTTTTGTTGTGTTGGGGGGAAAGTTTATTATATAGGGGGGTGTGTTAGGGTTTGGTATTTGGGGGGAAATGAAAAGTAGGTTTTGATTTTAGGGGGGAAAAATAAAAGAGGGTGTTTGGATGATTTTAAAAATAGTGTCGGCTTGGACTGATTCAAATTGTGTCTTGGACTGGACTGGTTTGACAAAAATGCAAGGCTGGTTAATTATTTAAAGAAAAATTATTTAAAAATATGCAAAATTATTAAAATGCAAATGCCGACGCAATAATACTAAAATGCAATTTTAAAGACATGTTTAATGCCTGATTAAAAGTAAAAAATGGGATGTCAATTAATTATTTAAAAAGATGCAAATATTATTAAAATAAAACGACGGTGTAACAATAACAAAAACATAATATTAACAAAGACATATGCTTATTTTAACATAATAAGATAAAAATGCAAAAAATGCTGATTAAAATGCGATGTGCTAAAATACTTAGAATTGCAACAAATATACAAAAAACGGGTCAAAATTGACTGTCAACAAGTATCAAGCGCAGTTCATGGACGAAATGAGATTGGCCATAAAGAAGCTGAAATTGCAAATAGGAGAACTCGCGATCATATTTGGCAGCGAAATGCAAGAAAATCAATCAGCACCTATGGGGGGTGGCAAGCAACTTGAAGGGCCTGAACCACACCCAACTATTGAGGAATCTGGCAAGGTAGTTAGTGTAGAGAAGGAAACGATTTCAGGGATCCAATTATTGGCCTTCTTGGATTCTGTGGAAATTCTTTTTCCTGCACCTATCACAGAAGAAACACCACTAGCTATCACTAATGGCTCCCAAATAGGAATTACATATCATCAAGGGCAACCCCCAGAGTTAAGAGATGTAGAGAATTTCACGGATTCCTACACTATAAAAAGCCTAAAAGACAAACCTATCTTGTGTACTTGGGGGATACTTATATGTTTAAGGCTATTGTTTGAGCAAATAGTTATAGGGAAATTGAGACCTATAGCAATAAATCTGCGAATTGCAAGTAGTTCGCAGAAGGGTCCAATGGGCACTCGGAAAGGTTAATTGCGTCCGGCTAAAAGACGTTAAAGACAGCGCTTGTTGGGAGGCAACCCAACGTTTTCAATTATGTTATTTTAATTTCTGTCTTTAAGTTTATTTTATTTTGTCTAGAACAATCTCACGGTCTTGGGTTCTTGTGTTTGTGCTGTAATTGATAGGTACAGGAAATAAAGCGAAAGGCGAAATCAAGAAAAGCCGTAATTGCGCTCTGCGCCAGCAGGGCGCGCCAAAAGAATCGAACACGCAGAGTTTAAGCCGCGCGCCAGAGCAGTGCGCGCCAAAAATTCCAGAAAATTTGCCAAATTTAGCCGCACAGAAAGTCCCGGGCGAGCGCAGAGATCAGCCGCGCCAAAAAAGGCTGGCACACAAGCGGAAATCCAGAAACTTAAAAACGCCCAAAAATCAGATTTTCCCCAATTCCAAATTCAAAAACCTAACCTTCCCTCTCCAAAAACCCACGAAATTCCAGAAATTTGCCCACAAATCCTCCACAAATCCAACACAACCACAACCTAAACTCTTAAATTCCTAAAAACCCCCAACTATCTCAAACAACGAAGCTCCATTCCATACCCTCAACCCACCAATTGAAACAAGAACAGCGTGAAGCTCTCATAAAAAGGTAATCCCTTTCTTTGTTCTTGAATCCTTTTACTGAAGTCATAAGAAGGTAGTAGTTTGGAGGAGTATTGTAGTTGGAGTAGTTTGGGTGCTGAAAAGTGATTGTGAAGTTTGGAGAAAAGAGTAGAAAAGGAGGTTGTAGGTATTGAGTAGAAAGGTTGAAGTTTGGGGGTGTTGTATTCGCTGCTAGTGTTGAGTGTGTAGGAGACAGTTGTGCCACTAAAGTATAAGCTGCAGATTTAGTTTTAAAAATGGCCACCAGAAAGAGAAGAGGCTCCACATCCACCCAACCCCACAATACAACGAAAATAGGTTTGTCAGTTAACAAACCTTCCAAAGATACAAAAGGCTTGATACCAGACCCGTAATTCCAGAAAGGGGAATGGATTACCAAAGGGAATCATATGGGGAGGAAGACGCTTATGAGCCCATTCGGGCGATGATTGAGTTAAGGGATTGGAGGAAATTTGTGAATCCGGAGAAGATAGCACCAGTAAACACAACAATGGTGCGTGAATTTTATGTCAATTTTCCGGAGAAGGTGGAAAGGGGATGCTTTGTAAGGGGACGTTATGTGCCTGTGACAGCAGAGGATATAAATATACAATTGAAAACAGTTGATGTTGAAGAAAGAAGTGATTGGAATCACTTTAGAACATGGTCTAGAAGCATTGACCACATCGACTGGAATGCCGTCGCAAACACCATGAGCTACCAGGGAGCTGTTTTTGAGATTGGAAGAAATGGGTCAAGAGCACTGAACAGGTGCTAATTCAACAAAGTAGCCAAAGGTTGACTATATTTCATCAGCGCCCGCATGATTCCATCCACGCACTTCACCAGAGTGCCAGAGGATAGGATTAAACTGATATATGGAATTATGAGGGGGTTGACGATTGATGTGAGGAAAGAAATAGTGCAGAGCATTGAGGAAATCAGCAGGTTGGTAACAACAGGCGGATTAGGACATGACTCAGTTATCACCAAGCTATGTCACATGAGTGCAGTTCCAAACCTACCCACTGAGACTCATGAAAGAAACCAACTGCCCGTGTCCTATGGGATAGTGCACTCTTTCCCGGACCCAAGCCCCCCAGCAGCCAGACGAAGAGTACCAACAGCAGCAGCAGCAGCAGAGGCCGCCATGGACGAAGATGAGCCTGAAATAAGGGCTCAATATGAGGCAGGACGTAGCCACCGGCCAACCACAGGAGCAGAACCTCCAACGCCCACGATGGAGCAATTGTTTCAAAATCAGATGATGATGATGCAGACCTTGGACACAGTAGTACAAGGACAACAAGAAACAAGGCAACAAATCAACGAGTTGAGTTCCTTGTTCAACCAATGGTCGATGCATTATCCACCGCCAACACCACCATTTTAGCCAAAGTTTGTAAGTGTCTTATTTCTTTTATTGTCTTTGAGTCTACACACATTGGGGACAATGTGTGATTTAAGTTTGGGGGTGTTTTATTTGTGTTTTTTTTGTTTGTGTCATGTTATGTTTTATTTTAGTCTTTCTGATTGTTTTATGTTTATTTTGAGTCACCAAAATGTTTTTTTTTTCTTTTTTGAGTCATAATTGTCTGTCAAAGATCATGTATGCTGTAGTTGCTAGAAACACCTAGTGAAGTAAGGTGGAATAATGTAAAGGAATTGAAGCAACTATCTAAACACGTAGGTTAGATATGCCAAAACTCACGTAACTGCCTATTTGGAGTTTCTTACTTGAGTTACATGCTAAATGATAAATGCTTATGTGTTATGATTGCTTGCTATTTGAGGCTAAATAGTTAGGATATGCATGTTAGGAGATGACTGACATTTCTTTGATAGTCAATTCTTACCATTCTTTTCTATCCCGCACTTTAAAAATATCCCTAGTCACCTATTGAGCCTAAATTTGAAACTTCTTCTTTGACACCCTATATTCCCACAAATTGTACCATAAGTGAAAATATGAAATGATGGAATACATTGTGTTAAAAAGACAAAAAGAGTGAATAAGTCTCACAGACCCCAATACAAAAGTAATAAGAAATAGGCAAAAGCCTAAGTTTGGGGGTGCTTGTCATTATTATATACTTCACTCTCCCAAAACAAAAGAGGGGAAAGATAGAATCGAAATGAAGAAAAGAACAAAAAGAAAAAAGGAAATATTGAAAAGCTAAAGAGCTTATGGTACACAAAAATGAGCCTAAATGCCTATTTTTACCAACCCCTACCTAAGCCTACATTACAACCCTTAAAGTCCTGAAGATCTCTTTTATGCATCTCCAGAATTAGTGGAGAATAGCAAGTAAGCATGCCATAGGAATTCTTGAATTTACATGCATGATTTAGTATATTGACTTCCATTAAAGCATGATAAATATGAGTTTGCGAAATATCTAGCTCAATGTGTTTAGTGTGCTAAAAAAAAAAAAATCATGCTACATGTTCCTGCATATTATTCTGCTAACCTTCATGTTTTTCTAGTTAACACTAATGCAGCAAAAGTGATCAATAGCAGTGAGTCTTTTATTTTTGTTCTTTGAGTCTTTTATTTTATTTCTTTCTATCTTTGCTCGAGGGAGAGCAAAGGTTAAGTTTGAGGGTATTTGATCGGTGTATTTTATATACACCTTTTGAGTCAGTTTTAGTTAGTCTTTTGTCCCGTTTTGCACATATAAATGTCGTATTAGGATAGTTTTTCTTTCTTTTGAGTCAAAGTGGTTAAAATGGCCAAATGGCGGAAAAAAGAGGCAAAAGAGGGCAAAAGATGTCGTTGCTACTGGAAAGCAGAGAAAGTGGCGAACAAGGGTAAAATCAAGACCCGGCGCGACGCCTTCGATCAGCGTGGCGCGGCGCCACTATCCAGAGGTCGAAGACTCAGCGCGCAGCGCCTCGGACAAAGAAAATCGGCATGGCGCTAAACATCCGAGGAGCCACGAAGATACGACCGCGGCGCCTCGCACAAAGAAAATCGTGCCGCGCGCTAAACATCCGAGGAGCCACAGAAGATACAGCGCGCCTCGCAACAGCGAGATATCGGCCGCGCGCCACAACACCCGGCGATCGCAGCTCCGGCCGCGGCGCTGTCGCAGGGCGCCGACGCGGAAAAATTAGTCTTTTGACGAATTTTGGGCCAGAACTGAAGGAAAAGAGGAGGCGGTTTGCCTATAAAAGGAGAACCCTAGGCGCTTTTTAAGGGTTCCCTTCGCACAACTCAAGACTTTGGCTTGGAGATTAGATACCATTAGTTTAGTAATTTCTTTTCCTTTTCTTTACTTTATTTCAGTTTTTATGATGAACTTTGAATTAGTTCTTGTCATATTTATGGCTAGGAACTAATTCTCTTATAGGGCTTCCCATGTTGAATTGCTAGAACCTTATGTTATAAATTAATGCATGCTTATGGTTATTTTTCGTATTGTGAGATCTATCCAATAATTGAGTTGAATTCTTGGTAATTAATTGACAACTAATTATCACTAAATGATTTCTAATCAGACTCTGAGAAGGGGGATTGTGAATATGCTGTAAGTTGGGTAGACATTCTTGGATTGGGGATGAAAATACCTCAATTATTTATGTAGCGTTGATGAGAGGCTTAACAACCCTAATTTTGCGCATTGTGCGTGACGGTCAACTAGGTTTTTGTTCTTAATCCTCCTATAAAGTTATCCTTATCACCGAGGTAGGTAAGGTCGCGACATCGAGGTTGAGTGTTTATATAACCCTAGCGGAGTATAAAACGATTTCAGAACCCGCTTTCTCCTAAAGAAGAATACCATAAGTTAATGCATTAGTAAGTAGCATAAGCGGATAGTAAGGATACATGGAAGCCCTATTCTCATCACCACTGAAGCAAATCTTTATATTTAAATAGCTTGCATAATTCGTAGTTATAAACAACAAATCAATCACAAATTCACCAAATAGATATTCGAAAATAGATAGTTGGTACTTGAACCCTAATCCTAGAGGACGATATTCGGTCTTACTAAGACTATACTACTTGTCACGATAACGTGCACTTGCGTTTAAAGTGTGTGCATCTTACCGCGCATCAGTATACAAGTGTGATATTGTATACTGCTGTATATTGCCTCTTGTTATGTGTTGGTAGTCTTAGTCTTACGGTTGTAGGCCTGTTTAGTTTGCTTGGTTATGTTTGTAATAATAAGGGTAGTTGTTGCAAGGTTTACTAGTATAAATAGGCATTGTAAACATTTGGTTTGCTATTTAAAAAATATATAAAAACTTCTGCAAGTTCTCATTTCTTCTTTCTTTTCTTCAACGACTTGGTTCACTGTTTCATTGGCAGTGCTGAGTGTTCACTTGCATGCAGATCGATTTAGCTCGTATGTTGAATCTTAATAATTTTCTTTGTCTAAACTCTAAGGGTGCGTTTGGTTCGGGGTAATAAGGAAAGAGAAAGAGAATGGAATCCTCCGATTCCCTTTGAAGTTGTTTGTTTGGCCTACTTTTCCATTCCCTTTACACTCTTTTCCATTCCCTTTACCTTAGATTGATTCTCCCACCCCCTAGGTATTTCCATTCCCTTTCTCCCAACCAGGACCCCGGACCACCCGGACCACTCCGGACCCCGAACCACCTAGAACCAAACATGTAGGGACAATCAAGGTAATTCATTTCTATTCCCTTACTGGACTCCATTCCGTTTACCCTGCGTGAACCAAACACACCCTGAATGTTAAATAAAATCTAATGCATGATTTGAGATCTTCAGTCGTTTCTACGAGTACAATGAACCCCAATCGAGCCGTTTTGAACTTGTCATTTGTCAACTAAAAAAAGCAATCCGGTGTACTAAGTTCCCGTTGCGCAGGGTTTGGGGAAGACTCAGACCACAAAGGTCTATTGTACGTAGTCTTACCTCACATTTTTACAAGATGTTATTTTTACGACTTGAACTCATGACCTCATGGTCGCATGACAACAATTTTACCAGCAACTCAACTATCAAATAAAAAATAATGGGGCAATTCACACGATTGCCCCTATTTTGGGGTGGTCTTTAATTTTTGCCCTTCAAATTGGTGGTCTTTAATTTTTGCCTTTCGTCTAAAAAAATTACCGAAAACACACCTGAGGTTCTGAGTTCGAACCCCAGCAGAGTTAAAAAAAGATTTGCAAGACAATATTTTGATAGAAATTGTGCCTATTCGCTACAAGGTACATAGAAACTATGCCTTGTCCGACATAATTTCTATGAAAACTTGTCTTGTGAATTAGTACTACATAACTATGTCAGACAAGACATAGTTTTCATGTACCTTGATAGACACTGTGCCTTGTCCGACATAATTTCTATGAAAATTTGTTTTGCAATTTTTTTTTTACTCTGTTGGGGTTCGAACACGGACTCTCTGATTTCATAGTTTATATGTAGTTACATAAAAACTATGCCCCTTAAGGCATAATTACATAAAAAATTAGAATTATGCCTTGTCTGACTAGTTTCATGGAGACTATGCCCAATCTCTATACAACTTTGGTTGAATAGACATAATTTTTATGAAAATCTTGCATTGCGAAATTATTTTCTTTTTTCTCTGGTGGGATTCGAACCCAAGCTCTCTGATTTCATAGACCAACGAATTAAAAGTAATTTAGCCTATAATTTTTCATTAAATGAGAATTAGAGGCAAAAATTAAAGATCATTAATTTGAGGGAAAAATTAAAGATCAGTAATTTGAGGGGCAAAAATTAAAGACTAGCTCAAACGAAGGGAAATTCACGCAAAAAAAAAAACCAAAATAATGTGATGAATAAATGTATATCCTCTTAGGAAGGATTTCTTAATAGTGTTTTATAAAATATACAAGTTGTGTATGGGCCGGACAAAAAGAACCCAATGGACAGATTTCATTCGGTTCACTGTCATAGTCCGGTCCATTGAACCCTAATAGAAAACGCTAGATATCACAGAATAATGTAGAACCTTAAGACGAAAAATAAATATAAATAATAAATAAACAAACCCCTCATCTATTCTTTATAAGTTCTTCTTTTTGTTTCCTTTTACAATTACTTTATCCATTTCGACTTATACTATTCTAATCAAAGGTTGGTACTAGCAAAATTCAACATTACTCATAGTATTAATTTTGTGTCAATGTGTGTGTGTCCCATCATTTAGTTGACTGATGATTTTAGTGTGTGTGTGTGTGTGAATATCTTTGAGCTACCTGATGATTTTGGTTTGTGTTTGTTTTCTTTTTATGTATGGCAAGGAATTGAGAATATATATAGTGGAATGATGGGAAGAGCAAAAATAGAGAACAAGACAAACAGGGCGCAGAAAATGGCTAATTAAGAAAGTTATGAGCTAAGTGTGCTGTGTGACACCGATATTGCTCTCCTCTGTTGAGATATACCACATATATATATAATATATATGTGGTAAGTTGGATTTTAGATATTAGTTGGATATATAAGCTCATTAGATATTTTTGATTAGTGAGATATTTTGTCATTAGGGGAGTTTAGTCATTTATTATAAATAGGGATATATTTGTAATATTTTTTTTGAGCAAAATATAATAGAAAACAATAGGCAGAAGAGCACTTTGCTCCCAAAGATGGCACCTCTCCTGCTCCTAAATATCTCGATTTCTCCTCTGCCTTTCTTCACCTCCTCACTGTTCTTCCAAATATCGATCCAGTTGCTGATGGACGGCTGAAATCTAACATGGTATCAGAGCTAGGTTAGGGAGATCAATCGAAGAGAAACTAGAAAATCAAAAAAATCAGAATCGCTGAAGAAAAAAAATAAATCACGCAGTAACGAAATCGTGGTTTTCTTCGAAAAATCAAAATTGTGAAAGGAACTGGTTATAGAGGAGCAGAATTGCAGGAGCTGAAGAAAATCAGAAGCAAGTGAAAACCGAAATCGCGATGCGAAGGATTTGAAAATCGAAATCGCGATTTCGTCTAAAAATCAGAATTGAAGATCGATTGAGAGATCGAAGCGGTTGTTTTCCAGATTAGAGTGACAACACAGAGTGATTCTCCCTGGATCGATCGATTTCTGAAACATATTGAGGAGAAATTGGCGATCGCGAAGGGACTGAAGATCAGAATCGCGACACAATCGAAATCAACAGAGTATTGAGGTAATCTCTGTAGGATATAGAGGATATAGATCGATTCTGTTGCGAGTGACACAGGATCGACAAAAAATCGAAGTTCGCCGAAAATATTTTTTGAAAATCTTTTCGTAGCTGTTGTGTTATTGTTGATGTTGTTTTCTGTTCAGTACTGGTTCTGTGTTGTTAGAATTGTATGTGTGTTGGTGAATTGACGAATTAGAGAAAGTTGTTGTTCGTCGGTTTTGTGTTGGTGTTAAATTTGCACTGTGTTGGTATTATGGTTACATCTGGAAAATGTAAAAATGAATCTGGATTCTTTGGTTTGCTCAAAGGAGATTAGCAACTGTTGAGAGATTTTAGAAGATTGGAATAGCAGTTCTACAGATTGTACATTTTGTGCAACAAGTAGAGAAACATTTGATCAACTTTTCTTTGATTGTTGTGCTACAAAAACTGTTTGGGAAAGGTTGCTAGTATGGCTGGGTTATCCTACAATTGTTGGTGCCTGGAATGTAGAGCTGGATTGTGCTTGTCGGATGTTAAGAGTAGGGAATTTCTATCGATAGAAGGATCGAGGAGTTCTTAGCGACAAATAGACTAAGAATTGAGGGATACTTCGTCGAAGACAATATGGATTGTGTGAGATTGCGTGATGAGAATCGAGGGATTCTCTAGTCCAAGCGAGGCTAGAGAACGAGGGGTTCTTGCCGCTTATTAAAATAGTTGGCGTGATGAGAATCGAGAGATTTTCTAGTCCGAATGAGACTAGAGAACGAGGGGCTCTTGCCGTCGTTTTTACATAAGGAGAATCGAGGGATTCTTTAGTCCGAGTGAGACTAGAGAACGAGAGGATCTTCATCTATTGATATGGGAGTTAAAACTCCTACTTGTTTGCAAAGGTGATGTTCCCGCCGTGCGCGATCGACTGTTTCTTTTTGTTGCTCGATTTTGTTGGTGTTGTTTGGCTTATTCTGCTTTTCTACCGCAGATGGATGGATCGTCACTGATGCAGTTGTTTGGCTGGAAATGGGAGAAAGAATTCCAAACAGAGGATATGTTGGCTTCTCACTCGAGATTTGGTATGGCTGCGTTGTTGCTGCCATTCCTGAATCTGGTGATGCTATTTCTATTGCTGAAGAAGCTGTTTATGAAAGTTAGTTGCTGGGGTCAAACCAAACCCCTGCTTCTACTGCAGAGATGGTTGCTGGAAAATGGCTGAGATAATGCAGCGGTTGCAGCTGAGGTTGCTGCTGCAGGATTGCAGGATTGATTTATGTGTTGGTGTGAATGATCATGCTGTTGTTTTACAAGAGGGAGTGACATTCTTGACACAACTGCTGTTACTGTTTTTTTTTTGCTGCTTCATTATTGTTGTGTAGTAGTACTGAAGCTACTGCTACTATTTTCGTTGGTGTGCTGCTCACTGTGCTAAGGAAAGTAGGTAATGTCAATCCCAAGGAAAGGGTGGTTGTCTTGGCTGCAGCAGTCGAGATGTTGCAGATGCGGCTGCCAGAGCTGAGTACACCTGCTGCTGGAATTTGAATATTCTGGTATACTGGTGCTACTAGATTCTGCTAGATGATGGTGATTTTGAGGTCCGTTTTCAGGGGATTCTCCAGGAAAGAAGAACTCGGATGTAACGAAGTTATTGATGAAGTTCTTCACGCTTATGATCGCAGGATTGTTGAGGGTGTACTGAGCCATCAAATGAAGCAATTTGTTATTGATGGAAACAAAGTTGTATTGAGCGCGTCCAATCCTAATACAAGAGTAGATGAAGCAGAATTTGAGGAGAATTTGAGGAGAATGAGGTCTACTCCATTGATATGCAGTAAATGTTTCTTTTGACAGGTCCAAATAGTGACAGCAGGTCAAGCAGTTTCAATGCCAAGGGTGGAATTGCCTTGAGCAAGAACTTTGTGAAACTTGTAGGATATCACTATTACTGTTGCTTGTTAGTAGAATGTTTTGTTTTGCTATTGTTTCCAAGCTAGGACTGAAAACTCTGTTTTCCGAGCCTAGCTTGAGGGGGGTGTTGAGATATACCACATATATATACAATATATATGTGGTAAGTTGGATTTTAGATATTAGTTGGATATATAAGCTCATTAGATATTTTTGGTTAGTGAGATATTTTATCATTAGGGGAGTTTAGTCATTTATTATAAATAGGGATATATTTATAATATTCTTTTTGAGCAAAATATAATAGAAAACAGTAGAAAGGAGAGCACTTTGCTCCCAAAGATGGCACCTCTCCTACTCCTAAATATCTCGATTTCTCCTCTGCCTTTCTTCACCTCCTCACTGTTCTTCCATATATCGATCCAGTTGCTGATGGACTGGCTGAAATCTAACATCCTCTACTGGAAGACTCACTTCATTCTCTCCTAAACAAAGGTGCTACGTAGCTTTTTAATCCCCTCATATATTTTTTGCTTTATATTAATATATTTTTCTTATTAATATGTTACCATTTCTGCCTAAATTTCTTCAAGAACAAGCTAGATTAACTTAACAAAAACTAAAAATTGGCTAAGTGAAAAGGCAATAAAAAGGAATTGTCCGATTCTTGATCACTATATATGACGTCCCTCAACATATGCCGGCGCCTACATTTGAATTAATCTCTGGTATCAGAGTCAGACTCATTTCAATTCTTTGTTCACAAATATTTGAGCCCCAAATTATATTATCCACGCTTCAGTTAACAGGGTTTAGACTTGCGGGAAAGTGTTAAAACTTAAGAATCCCACATTGATAATGGAATGGAAACATGAAATCCTTATATGGACTTGGACAATTCTTATCCTACAAGCTAATTTTTGAGGTTGAATTAGAGCCAAGATCAATTCTTTATAATATTTCTTCCATTTTAACTACTTAATAGTTAATATGAGCATTTTCTTCTATGTTTATCACTCTTTAAAGTGAAAAATGAGTTTGATAATTACTACTTCAAGATTAGATCCTCAGATCTGAATTCTCATAAGTCAGCCCTTTCGTTTTCCCCTTCCTTTATTAATGTCTCTGTAGGTGAGCTCCCCAGTCAAACAATTATAAATTTTGTATTTAAATGATAAATTTTCACTTGCATAAACAATTAACACTGAGTCTCTATGTCACGTGTGAAAAAATTATTGTTAAGAATCCCACATCGATAATGGAATGAGAACATGAACTCCTTATATGGATTTGGACAATTCTCACCCTACAGGCTAGCTTTTGGGGTTGAGTTAGGCCCAAGATCCATTCTTTACATGGTATCAGAGTCATACTCATTCCAATTATTTGTTCACCGATGTAGGACCTCCAAATTATATTGTTCACGCTCCAGTTAACGAAGTCTGGACGTGCGGGGGAGTGTTAAGAGTCCCACATCGGTAATGGAATGAGAACATGGACTCCTTATATGGATTTGGACAATCCTCACCCTACAAGCTAGCTTTTGGGGTTGAGTTAGGCCCAAGATCCATTCTTTACAATTATATCTAGAGATAATAGATTTTTAGCACGTACGAAAATAACTTAAATGTTTAATTTATAAGTTCTTGATAATGATCTTTTTTTTTAATTCAATATTTACGTCTTGTAATATTTAATTTTAAAATAGGTGACCTATATTTTCTCAGTTTCCAGTTTGTAGAAAATTCGTCAAGCATTTTAAACCAAAAAAAAGGGGTCAAGAATTTTTTTCTTTAAATTTAAAAACAGAAGAAAAATTAAATATTTTTAGTCTCTATCAATTTTATTTGATAATAATTCACTTATATGAGTGTTACTGGATAATTAAACAAAACTGAAGATGTGTTTACTCATTTTCTGAATCTCTCTGAACGTGAAAGAGGAAGGTATGTGACAAAAAATCTTTTAAGTATAAATTTCTCAGTTTGCTTTTCTTTTTCCTTATTCTACTTGCTGATTATTTGTGTTGTTAAATAGTACTATTAATATTTCTGTCTTGCATGACTTTTTGGAAAATCTGTCTAGATAGGATTACATAGAAATCAAGCCCTTCCTACGTGCATGTCAACATAAAAGATGTTTAACGTTGTGCATGTCTACAAACATAGAGGTCGCAAGTTCTTATTTTTTTTTTGGGTTAAACAGACTTTATTTTATTTGTAGAATATGCATCATACAACTGAAGTGGCCTGCATTGCTGCTAACATAATATTGTTTGGGTGCCGTTGATCGAGTACAAGGATTACAAACAGGGATAGGTGGTTGCTTTAGCCTAGATAAGATCTGGAACTATTCCGTTCCTATTGTCCAAGAAAGTTAATCACAGGGAGCTTACCTTATAAATTTATTGAGTTACCAATAATCTTACTATGCATTTAACTTTTTCTACGTGTTTCTTATAATCTCCATATATTAACTAACTCCTACTTTTTCTTATCTCCTTTTCCCCATCTCTTGCAGTGCTCTTCTGGATAGAGAGGTAATTAAGATGAGAATGTCTTGACATGTTTTTTTAATTGTGAATAGGGTATGTTTTTTCTTCTAGTTTTAGATATTGAAGATGTTAAGTTTACAAAAAAAAATATCATGTCTATGGCTAAACATACATAATGCAAGCTAATCAGTTTTAATTTAACGAAAATCAATTCTTAGAGCCCGTTTGAATTGGCTGAATTTAAGTAGCTTAAAATCATCAAGTGGTGAAAAGCACTTTAAGTGCTGAACCTGAATTTTAAAATAATCAGTTACGTGTTTGAATAGAAGTGTTGAAACTGAAAATAAGTTGATGTATTTGGTTAAAAAGTGCTATTAAGCTTTTTTCCGATTAAAATGACTGAAATGTTCTAAAAACAGTTAACACTAAAAATGAGCTTATAATTGCTATATTCTACGTTTTTAATTCATTCAAATATAAATTAAATTGTCTCAATTCAGTTCAAGTTAAAAATATGTATGAAGATAAATGTATTTATATTACTTTTACCAAATATTCTTGAAAAATAGACGATGAAAACTGTAAATCAAACCTCTCGTAGCTAATTATTGGGCCACAACTGCTTTGCATAATTTTCTTGATGAAGACGTTCAACTACTGTTTTGTTA
The DNA here is from genome assembly GCA_029844215.1 of Przewalskia tangutica. NCBI lineage: Eukaryota > Viridiplantae > Streptophyta > Magnoliopsida > Solanales > Solanaceae > Przewalskia > Przewalskia tangutica. Next base: position 86,692,243 of record CM056736.1, on the reverse strand, counting down.
CCTTAAAATTTAGAAGTCGTAAAATTTTATAGTAGGAAACTTCAAAATTGTTGAAAAAAGACAACTTAAAGTCAATGAAGGATAATGCAACAACAATATTGTTAAAGGAAAGGGGAAGAGAAAAGAAGTGGCTTCAGTGTGCGTTTGGTTCGGGTAAACAAGAAAGGGAATAGAAGAATGAAATTTTCTTTGTTGTTTGTTTGGCCTTATTTTTTCATTTCTTTTATCCCTTTTCCACTTTCATTCCCTTTCCTTAATTCCCCCACCCCACTAGGTATTTGAATTCCCTTTCCCCAACCCGAAACCCGGACCACTTGGACCACCCCGGACTCCCGACCCCAGACTCCGGACCCCGGACCACCCAGAACCAAACATGTAGGAACAATCAGATAATTTTTTTCCTTTCCATTCTCTTCTTTTACTGGATTACATTCTATTTACCCTACGCGAACCAAACACATCACACTTTTTTTTATGTGACGAAAGGATATTTTTGGTTTTATAAAAATAATATGAGGGATACCATTGTAATTTATTTGGTCAAACCCCTAATGCTTTTAAGCCAAAAAATAGTAAGTTGGGATAGACAAACTTACAGTAAGTTCGAGCCCTGGCAGCCGTAGTGTAGGAGTTTTATTCCTTTTTTGTGGGGGATGACTTCTTGTGGGCACCAGACAATGTGCCTCCCACCTAGTGTGCCGCTGAATCACCATGATTTACCTCCTCCCACTTAATGTGCCGTTGAAGATTTACCTTCTCCACCAATCTCTATCGGGTCGGGAGTGTGGACCTATGGGCGAAGAATTTTGCCATTTTGCTCCCAAGCTTTTGACTTATTTTAAGTTATTGTGGCTTAAAAGCATTTGACTTAAAAAGTATAACATTATCAAACACTCAAATAAGCTAAAAAGAGCTTAAAAACTAGTTTAATCTGTAGCTTTTAAGTTAATCCAAACCACCCTCTTAAAAAAGAAAAGAGAGAAGATCAAGTCTATCTCATTCATGTGATAGATATTTAAAGAATATTAATTTTATAAGTCACAATGATATTTATTGCTAGAACTGTATCATATTTGTAATTATCATAAAAATCTTCTCTTTTTTTTTTCTTCAAAAAACTCTCTTTTCAATGAAGGACTACCTTCTTGTTTTTTAAGCACGGGTTATACCAATTGTTTAATTAAAGTGAATAGCTATGTTATTAATTATACTAGTAAGTTATACCAATTGTTTGATGGTTTGCCAAAAATTGTATGTGAAGGATGATGCATGGAACCAATCCAGCTACTGTATCTACCAACACCCAAATTCATCAGGTATAAACACATATATGCATTCTTCTTAGTCTTCAATATACCAAATTATCTTAAAACTATTTAAAGTTTTACCAAAATTAGAACGATAACTAATAGCTTCGAAATTATGAGGGTCTTCTTTGTTAATTAATCTTTAATTTTCTCAGGAACTCAGACAGGACATTAATGCTTTACTGCAACAAATTCAAGTAGCTGAGGAAAAATTAAGGTTCATCAATGTTAGATGATATTGAATAAATTATATATACATGATATTTTAATATAAATGTTAGATGATATTCATCTTCCTTGGGGACCCAAGTCTTTCATTAATATTAGAGTACAATATTCATCCCTTATACAATAGGAATCCTAAGCCTATACAAAAGAGGAATCCTAGTCTTATCATAATTATATTTACACAATATATGAAAATATTTTAATTATGGATATGAAATATATTATTTCTTATATTTACACGTTTACAATAAATATAAAATTTGGACCAAAGTTATTGAGCTTTGTTGATCCCACAAGCCAAACTGTAGCTCCGACCCCGAAGTGCTGTAAATAAGATGACCAACATGATATGAACGTATTTGTCAAATATAAAATTGCAGTATATTTCAGATTTATAAAGTGTTTTGTATACATAAAATGAGAGTCCTAAAGAATTCTTCAATCTTGCTGGTTGCAGAATTTTATAAGGCTTTATAGTTTATATTATATCTTGGGAGACTAATTGCCAAAATCATACACAGTACTTCTATCATTTATTGTATAATTATCTTTATGTTCTCTAAAGATAGATGCCTCAAAATATTAGTGTACCATACTTCATTTTAAAAGTCTTTCTATCAACCATCTTCCTAAAAAAATTGATATTTTGTTTCCTGACAAATTAATACTACAAATGTGTTTGTTCAAATATGTTCTGGAGAAAAATATAAAGGAGAATATTAGTAGTTATTTTTGCTTTGTCTGTGGTTTTCATTTTTCGGGATTGATTTGAAATACGTTAATATAATACAGTATTAGTATGTATGAGCCTGATCCTAGGAAGATGACATCAATGGAAGAGCTGGAAGCATGTGAGAAGCAACTTGTGAGCCTCTTATATTCCGTCATTCAGAGGAAGGTAATACTTTCTCCGTTCGAATTTATGTGATACTGATAGAATATGAAAATATTCTCTTGTATCTCTAACGTATATTTAGCATTAATTAGATATAATATAAAATATTCTGTAAATATTCTCTTGTATCTTTAGCATTAATTAAAGATACAATAGTAAACTAATCTCCTAATTCTAGGATTACGTTACGCCAATCAACTGACAATTAGCTTTGTAAATTATTGTATAAATTGACATGAGATCAGTAATAATAAGGCAGGGAATTAAACTCTTTTATAGAATATGAAATATTCTGGAAATATTCTCTTGTATCTCTAACGTATATTTAGCATTAATTAGATAGAATATGAAATATTCTGTAAATATTCTCTTGTATCTTTAGCATTAATTAGAGATAGAATAGTCAACTAATCTCTTAATTCTAGAATTATGTTACGCCAATCAACTGACAATTAGCTTTGTAAATTATTGTATAAATTGACATGAGATCAGTAATAATAAGGCAGGGAATTAAACTCTTTTATGGTATCAGACTAGGTACTCTCCAACAACAGCCTTCTTCTTTCTTGTTTATCTTCTTCTTCAAGTTCTACTTCCTGCAACTTCCTGTTCGTCCAAATACCACCCTGCATTATCTATCACAAATGTGAAATCCCTCATCACCATTGCTCTAGATAATGAAACAGGACTCTATCATTCGTGGGTAGCCCTCTTCAAGATTTAAGCCAGAGTGCACAATCTGCTTCATCATATCCTACCACCTATGGAAGCCGCTGCCAAGGCTAAGGTGGACGCACTCCGGGCAGCATATTCTGATCTTTATGATAGTCTAGACGTAACCGTCTTGCAATGGATATATGGTACGATCTCCCCCGATCTTCTCCTTGCCATTTTATTCAAAGATGATATGGCGGCGCAAGCTTGGAAACGGTTGGAGACTGTTTTTCAAGACAACAAGGGGTCTAGGGCAACCCAACTTGAGGAAGAGTTAGCGACATTATCTCTTTCTAATTTCTCGTGTCGTGCCTCATCGCACTCCACGTCAGTCGTTGGCGGATCGACTGCGACGTTGACGCACCGATCTCAAATAGTCGCTTAGTCTTAAGGCTCATGCGGGCCTCGAAGCTTACTCGATCGTGGATTACATCCGAATCAAGACCCCATCCCTCCTTTTGAAAAGGCCCGTTCTCGTATTGTCGGGCCGAGAGAGCGGTGAAAGCAGAGCAAAGGAGGTGGCGCAGCTATGGTGGCTACGGCAGGAGGTCACTCATCCTCCGACAATGATGGTAATACTTCATCTAATAATACCTTTTTTTCTTCCTCACATGGCAGGCACAACAACAATAATAAAAACAGGAAGAATATAATGGAAAAGGTAATAATAATGGCCATCGCGGAAACCACCGTGGCGGCGGGACACAAACGGTCGGCAGAGGTTCTGGCCAACAGTGGCTACAGCGGCATGTCTACATTCCCTATGCCTATCCTCCAGTGGCAACCTCAATGGGCCACGCCACCATGCCCATACCCCTCACAACAGTGGCAGCAGCAGCCACGTCCAGATGCTCGTGGGCCCGGTATTCTTGGGTCACGTCCACAACAAGCATACACTGCCTCCGGACCATCCACAATCGGATACACACCGACCGACATTGAGGCGGCCATGCACACTCTTGCTCTCAATCCACCGGATGGAAATTGGTACATGAACACCGGTGCAACATCTCATATGACATCGGATCAAGGTACTCTCTCTTCTTATTTTCATTCGAGCAATAATAATCATCACATTGTAGTTGGTAAAGGGCATCAAATTCCAATTCATGGTTACAGAAATGCTAAATTCCCCCCCACCACATCCTCCCTTAAACCTCACCAAAGTCTTACATGCACCCAAACTCATTAAAAACCTTATTTCTGTCCGAAAGTTTACCATTGACAATTTGGTTTCTGTGGAGTTTGACCCATTTGGTTTTTGTGTGAAGGATTTACGGACGGGGAACCACCTAATCAGATGTGATAGCACTAGAGACCTATACACTCTCTCCAACATTTGGGACACTACTTCAAAATCTCACTCGGCTTTCAATGCCGTGATTTCTGATCTTTGGCATAACCGTCTAGGGCATCTGATCGGGGTATTTTATATACACTTTTCGAGTCGTTTTTAGTTAGTCTTTTGTCCTTTTTTGTACAAATATATGTCATATTAGGATATATTTTCTTTCCTTTGAGTCAAAGTGGTTAAAATGGCCAAATGGCGGAAAAAGAGCAAAAAAAGGACAAAAATAGAGGTTCCAGAGCTTAAAAGCAGAGAAAGTGGTGAACGAGGCACGGACACGGGCCAGCGCCGCGGCGCCTCCTGCCAACAGGTCCAGGCGCCCCGGCGCCTAATCATCAGAGGGGTCGCAGAAGTTTCAGCGCCGCGGCGCCTCCAGACAGCAGAGTTGCGGAGCCGCGGCGCCTAATCATCAGAGGGGTCGCAGAAGTTCCGGCGCCGACGCGGGAAAATCAGGTTTTTAGACGAATTTCTGGGCCAGGCGTGAAGGGAAAAGTTAGAGGCGGTTTTGAGCCTATAAAAGGAGAACCCTAAGCAGTTTTCAAGGGTTCCCTTTCTTGCACAAACACAAGATTCTTGGATTGGAGATTGGAGACCTTAATTTAGTAATTTTCTTTTCTTTCTTTCTTTACTTTCAGTTTTTATGTTGGATATTGAATTAGTTCTTGTCATGTCAATGGCTAGGAACTAATTCCATTATAGGGCTTTCCATGTTAAATCACTAGAACCTTATATTATGAATTGATGCATGTTTATGGTTTTCTTCTTATTGTTGAGATTTACCCAATAATTGTTTTGAATGCTTGGTAATTAATTGATCACTAATTATCATTATTTATATGATTTCTAATCAAACTTCGAAAGGAGGAGGTTGTGAATATGATGTAAGTTGGGTAGACATATTTTGTATTGGGGATGAAAATACCTCAATTACTTATGTAGCGTTAATGAGAGGTTTAAACACCTAATTTTACGCATGGCGCGTGACGGTTAACTAGGTTTTTGGTCTTAATCCTCCTATAGAGTCATCCTTATCACCGAAAGGTAGAAAAGAAGCGTCTTTGGGGTTGAGTGTTTATATAGCCTTAACGGGAGTATAAAACGATTTAGTAAACCTGCTAGCTCCAAAAGAAGAAGAACCATAATTCATTGCATTAATAAGTAATATAAGCGGATAGTTGAGGAGACATGGAAGCCCTATTTCCATCACTACTGAAGTAAACAAATAGTTAATTAGTATGTATAATTGTTAGTTATAAACAACAAAATCAAATATCGGTTACCAAATAGATACCAAAAGATAGATAATTGGTACTTGAACACTAATCCTTGTGGACGATATTCGGTCTTACCAAGACTATATTACTTGTCACGATAACGTGCACTTGCGTTAAAGTGTGTGCGTCTTTTCGCGCATCAAGTTTTTGGCACCGTTGTCGGGGATTAGGCATAGTTCAATATCAATTTTATCTATTTTTAATTTCTAATTTGGTTTTTAATATTTTTTATTTTTACGTTTTTTTGTTATTTTTCGGTAAAATTCAGGGTGCCGTGATCTGTTTGTCTGTTTTTGATCTGTTTCAGGAAATCAGTTTATGCGAAGGAGAAGAGGGGCAGACACTCTTGTTCCCTTCAATCCAGAGATTGAGAAAATCTGTAAACTGAACAGAAAGAACCAGCGGATTGCAGCCTTAGTTGAGATGGACGGTGTCCAGAACAATAATATGATGAGAGAAGGGTTAGGTGAAAATCAACCTAACCCAGGAATGCCTCGGCGAGTACCTATGGATGTCGAGGAGAGAGTTCAAGTCCAGGCAGAAAGAAGCTTGGGAGACTACGTGTTCAGAGAGTGAGCGAACGCAGGACATGTATTAGGCTCCCAACAATAGGAGGCGAATACATTTGAGATCAAGCGGCGATTCTAGGCATGGTGCGAACACGGTGCAATTTGGAGGCGCCGTGGAGGGTCCACGTATGCACGTAGCTAATTTCTTGGAGCTATGTGCAACTTTCCGGATATCTTGGCGTTCTTGATGGATTTGTCGGTGAGGCTCTTTCCCTTCTCACTCAGGGATAGAGCAAGAGTATGGTTAAATTCCCTGCCGGCTGATTCGATTTTTACATGGCAAGAGCTGGCACCGAAATTTTTGGCCAAATTCTTTCCCCCGTGCAAAGCAGCGAAATTGAGAGGGGAGCTGAATAACTTCTACCAAGCAGATGGAGAGTCATTGTACGAAGCTTGGGAGAGGTTCAAAGATTTATAGAGAAAGTACCCACACCATTGTATTGAGTTGTGGAACTTGGTCCACATCTTCTATAACGGGCTGAGCGGTACAACAAGAACAATTATAGACACAGCAGCAGGTGGGACATTCATGAGGAAAACAACCCACGAGGCTCACGAATTATTAGAAGACATGACCACTAACAACCATGTCACAGAAGATAGACCAATGAGTGGGAGGAGAACAGTGGGAGTCCACGAGATAGATGCCGTATTGCGCGAATGCCCAGTGACCGCAGCCGAAGCAGTGCGGCAACACACAATATCGATAAATGCGATCTGGATGCCTAAGAGCTGTGAAATATGTGGTGGCCCACGTACATTCGATAAGTGTCCTTCAGCTGATCCTAATAATATGCCAATCGAGCAGGCAGAGTGTCAGGCCGTGGATAACTATCAGAGGCCCCAAAACAATCCATACTCAAACACATATAATCTAGGGTGGAGGAATCACCCAAATTTCTCATGGAAAGGAGACCGAGCGTGAGAATCAATATAGAGGCGATGCAAGCCAGCAAAGCACCACAATCGGCCCATTTACTCGGGCCTCGCCACCAACAATTTAATACACTGTTCGGCGAGAAAAGCGGGCGAGCTTAGGCGGCTTTGTTGGCACTCACAACGCCAGACCGGTTCGTAGCGAAGCGGATCCTCGTTCAGGAACTTGGAAACACAAGTGGGTCAGCTAGCAAAGCAATCGAACAGCAGGCAACAGGGTACACTGCCAAGCAACACAGAGATGAATCCAAAAGAACAATGTCAGGCGATCTGATTGTGAAGTGGTAAGCGATTGGAAGCGGCGATCATCTCGGCGATAGTTGAACAACGGCGAGGATAGAAAAAGAGAAGGTGGTTGAATCTCGCCCAGTAGTAGAGAAAACTCCAGAGAAGGAGTATACAGAGAAGATCCCATTCCCCCAGAGATTACAGCGGAAGGCAGTTGATAAACAATTCTCCAAATTCTTGGAGACATTCAGAAAGCTGCATATCAACATACCTTTTATAAAGGTGTTGGAGCAAATGCCCTCTATTTCAAATTCATGAAGGAGATCTTGGGAAGAAGAAAGCGGCGGAGTATGAGATGGTAGCACTAACGGAGGAGTGCGGTGCTATCTTGCGAGAAGAAGTTTCCCACAAACTAAAAGACCGAGAGCTTTACACTACGCACGGTTGGCGGGGTGACATGCAGCGAGGGCTGCATGCGATTTAGGGGCAAGTATAAATTTGATGCCTTTATCGGTATTTAAACAGTTGGAGTTGGGTGAAGCCAAACCAACAACGGTGAGCCTGCAGCTGGCCGATAGGACAGTGGTTCATCCAAGAGGGAAGATTGAGGACGTGATTGTTAAAGTAGGAAAATTCTTTTTTCCTGCGGACTTCCTCATTCTTGACATTGAAGAGGATGCAGAAATCCCTATCATATTGGGGAGACCATTCCTGGCGACAGGGAGAGCCTTGATCGAAGTAGAAAGAGGAGAGCTGACATTGAGGGTGGAGAAGGAAGAAATGGTGTTTAAAGTATTTAAACACATCATTGAGCCACCAACCATGAGCAGGTGCTTTGCAATCAGCACCATCAAACCCCCATGTGAGCTAGTACAAGTCAAACCAAGGGAGATGAGCACACAAAAGCAGGTATGTGATGCTGAACCTCCACAAAAGCAGGTATGTGTTCCTGAACCTTCCCTTGACGATAATGCTAAGAGGAGAAGAAGAAGAAGAAAACGAAAAACGTGGAGAAAATGGATTGGTTGTGGGGTTAATCCACCCCACATTTATTGAGTTAAGGAACTTGCGTCCGGCTAAAAGACGTTAAAGACATCGCTACTTGGGAGGCAACCCAAGGTATTTTGATTTATTTTACTTTAATAAAGTAGTTTTTATTAAGAACGGTCTCACGGATGTAGTGTTTGTGTTGTGATTGACAGGTGTAGGCCAATAAATTGAAGGGCGAAAACATGAAGAACAACCAGGATTTCCAGAAAAACGGGTGCGCGGCTCCGGGAAGCGAGGCGGCGCCAATGAAGCGAAAGGGCTGAAGTTTAAGCGCCGCGCTGAGAGCGAACGCGGCGTAAAAATCGAGAAAAATTGCCAAGTCTAGCGCCATGGCTCAGAATAGCGCGAAAGTCTGAAGAGTCACGTAAGTTAGGCGTATGGCTAAAGCGGCGCAGCGGCGAAATCCAGTAATAAAACGCCCAAAAATCTGATTTTCCCCAATTTCAAACCAAAACCTAACCTTTCTTCTCCAACAAAACCCATGAAAATTCAAACCTCACCCACAAATCTTCCATAAATCAAACCCAAACACAACCAAAAATTCTTAAAGTCCTTAAACCGTTAACCATTTCAACCAACAAAACCTCATCAAAGTGCCTCAAATCACCATTAGAAGCAAGAAAACCTTGAAGAACACCGTAAAAAAGGCAATCTTCATCTTTTCTTGAAAGCTTTCAGTAGTCAAATGAGGTAGTAGTTTGGAGAAGTGTTGCATTGTTGAAGTAGTTGGGGTGCTGAAAAATTAGTTGTGAAGTTTAGAGAAGGAGTATACAAGGAGGGTGTGGGTAGTGTGCAGTACAGGAGTTGGAGTTTGGGGGTGTTAGTGTTGTAGCTGCTAATTGTTGATTGTGTTGGGGAACATTTGTGATACTAAGTTTGTAAGCTGCAACAGTGATTTAACCATGTCCGCTTGAGAAGAAGAGCCTCCACATCCACCTCATCCGATACGATGATACTAGGTTCGTGAGCCACGAACATGAAAGATACAAAAAGCTTAGTATCGGACCTTAATCCTGAAGGGAATGGACTATCGGAGGAGTCGGCTTGGGAAGAGGATGTCTATGAGCCCGTTCGGGCAATGATTGAGATGATGGGGTGGAGAGATTTGTAAACCGGAAAAGATAGCACGATGAACACAGCGATAGTGCGTGAATTCTATGCTAACCTTAGGAGAGGGTGGAAAATAAATGCTTTGTAAGGGAAGATATATATACGTGGCGGCATGAGTGATAAATATGTCTCTAAAAGCAGCGGATGTTGAAGAAAGGGGTGACGGCCAAAGCTACTTGGACCGTGGTCGAAGCACCACCGATCAAGCGGGGCGCCGTTGCGAACCGATGACCTACCCTGGGGCTGCATTTGATATTGCAAGAAATGGGTCAAGAGGACTGAGCAGGTGCCAGTTCAACAAAATAGCAAAGGGTTGGCTATATTTCATCAGTGCCCATCTGATCCCATCAACGCACTTCACCAGAGTGCCAGAAGATAGGATTAAATTGATATATGGAATCATGACGGGGAAAACGATTGATGTGGGGAAAGAGATAGTGCAAAGTATTGAAGAAATCAGCAGGTTGGTAACAACAGGTGGATTGAGACATGGCTCACTTATCACTAATTTATGCCACATGAATGGGGTCCCAGTCCTACCCACTGACACTAATGAGAGAAACCAACTGCCTGTGTCATATGGGATAGTGCACTCCTTCCCAGACCCAAGTCCCCGGCAGAAGAAGAAGCAACCACGCAGCGGCAGAGGCGCGATGAGCGAAGATGAGCACGAAATAGAGGCTCGATATGCGGCGAGAGCCTAGCCGCGATCAACGCGAGTCGAGAACCTCCGGTGCCTATGATGGAAGCGATTGCTCGAGAACGAAGAATGATGATGCAACATTTCGACACGGTGATACAAGGACAACAAGAGTTGAGACAAGAACGCGAGGTGAGGCGGGAAGCAACAGCGATTGCACCGGTTTGACGAGATGAGTTCCTGTTGACGATAGTCGATCATTATCCACCGCTCGCCACCATTTTAAACCAAGTCTGTAAGTGTCCTGTTTCTTTTATTGTCTTTGAGTCGTGCACACATTGGGGACAATGTGTGATTTAAGTTTGGGGGGGTGTCTTATTTGTTTCTTATTGTTATAGTATGTTTAAGTCTTTTTGTTATTTTTGTGTATTTTTTAGTCACAAAATTTTTCTTTTTGAGTCATAATTGTCTGTCAAAGATCATGCATGATGTAGTTACTAGAAACACCTAGTGAAGTAAGGTGAAATAATATAACGGAATTAGAGCAACTATCTAAACACGTAGGTTTGATATGCCAAAAACTCACAAAATCTGTCTATTTGGAGTTTCTTGCTTAAATTGTGCATGATAATTGATTAAAACCTATGTGTTATAATTGCTTGCTATTTGAGGCGAAATAGTTAGGATATGCATGTTTAGGGAGATGACTCATGCGTTTCTTTGTTAGCCAATTCTTACCACTTTTTCCTATCCCTAACTTTAAAAATATCCCTAGTCAGCCCCATTGAGCCTTAAAAATTGAACTTTTTCTTTGACACCCTATATTCCCATACTTGTGTCATAAGTAAACATGTGAAATAGTTGGAATAAAGTGTGTTAAAAAAGAGACAAAAAGAGCAAGAAAAATTGATGCACCCCAATTAAAAAGTTATAAGAAATAGGCAAAAGCCAAAGTTTGGGGGTGCTTGCTATTATGATACACTTCACGCTCTCAAAACAAAAGAGGGGAAAGATAGATTTGAAGTGAAGAAAAGAATCAAAAGAAAAGGAAAATACTGAAAAGCTAAAGAGCTTATGGTACACAAAAATGAGTCTAAATGCCTATTTTTACCTACCCATGCCTAAGCCTACATTACAACCCTTAAAAGTCCTGAAGATCTCTTAGACGCATATCCATGATTAGTGGAGAATAGCAAGTAAAAATGCCATAGGATTTTTGAAATTAACATGCATGATTCAGTATTTTGACTTCCATTAAGCATGATAAAAATGAGTTTGCGAAATATCTAGCTTAATGTGTTTAGTGTGCTAAAAATTCATGCTATATGTTCCTGCATATTATTCTGCTAATCTTCATGTTTTTCTAAGTAATACCAATGCAGCAAAGTGATCAATGTCATTGAGTCTGTTTATCTTCCTTTTTATTGAGTCTTTATTTCTTTCTTTTTATCTTTGCTCGAGGGCGAGCAAATGTTAAGTTTGGGGGTATTTGATCGATGTATTTTATATACACTTTTCGAGTCATTTTTAGTTAGTCTTTTGTCCCTTTTTGTACAAATACGTGTCGTATTAGGATAAATTTTCTTTCTTTTGAGTCAAAGTGGTTAAAATGGCCAAATGGCGGAAAATGAGCAAAAAAAGGGCAAAAGTAGAGGTTCCAGAGCTTAAAAGCAGAGAAAGTGGCGAACGAGACACGGGCCAGCGCCGCGGCGCCTCACCCAGCAGTCCAGCGCCCGGCGCCTAATCATCGAGAAGTCGCGAAGTTTCAGCCGCGGCTACTCGAGCAGCGAGTTGCGGAGCGCGACGCCTAATCATCGAGAGGTCGCGAGTTCGGCGCCGCTGGCCTGCAGGAAAAATCAGGTTTTTAGACGAATTTCTGGGCCAGGCGTGAAGGGAAAAGTTAGAGGCGGTTTTGAGCCTATAAAAGGAGAACCCTAGGCAGTTTTCAAGGGTTCTCTTTCTTGCACAAACACAAGATTCTTGGATTGAAGATTGGAGACCTTAATTTAGTAATTTTCTTTTCTTTCTTTCTTTACTTTCAGTTTTTATGTTGGATATTGAATTAGTTCTTGTCATGTCAATGGCTAGGAACTAATTCCATTATAGGGCTTTCCATGTTAAATCACTAGAACCTTATATTATGAATTGATGCATGTTTATGGTTTTCTTCTTATTGTTGAGATTTACCCAATAATTGCTTTGAATGCTTGGTAATTAATTGATCATTAATTATCATTATTTATATGATTTCTAATCAAACTTCGAAAGGAGGAGGTTGTGAATATGATGTAAGTTGGGTAGACATATTTTGGATTGAGGATGAAAATACCTCAATTACTTATGTAGCGTTAATGAGAGGTTTAAACACCTAATTTTACGCATGGCGCGTGACGGTTAACTAGGTTTTTAGTCTTAATCCTCCTATAGAGTCATCCTTATCACTGAAAGGTAGAAAGGAGCGATACTGGGGTTGAGTGTTTATATATCCTTAACGGGAGTATAAAACGATTTAGTAAACCTGCTAGCTCTAAAAGAAGAAGAACCATAATTCATTGCATTAATAAGTAATATAAGCGGATAGTTGAGGAGACATGGAAGCCCTATTTCCATCACTACTGAAGTAAACAAATAGTTAATTAGTATTTATAATTGTTAGTTATAAACAACAAAATCAAATATCGGTTACCAAATAGATACCAAAAGATAGATAATTGGTACTTGAACACTAATCCTTGTGGACGATATTCGGTCTTACCAAGACTATATTACTTGTCACGATAACGTGCACTTGCGTTAAAGTGTGTGCATCTTTTCGCGCATCAGCATCCAAGGACTTGTGCTTTAGATTCTCTTCGATTAAATAATTTTATTGAATGTAATAATGCAAAACAATCTTTTTGCTCATCTTGTCCTTTGGGAAAACATATCAAATTACCTTTTTATGATTCGAAGACGTTCACAGCTTTTCCTTTTGAAATTATACATGGCGACTTGTGGAGATCGCCTTTAGCAAGTTCTAACGGGCATCGTTACTATGTATTATTTCTTGATGATTTTAGCAAATTTCTATGGACTTTTCCCATTTCTAAAAAATCTCAAGTCTTCTCTCTATTCACTACATTCCACTCCTTTGTTAAAACTCAATTTAAAAGACCCATTAAGAATTTGCAATGTGACAATGGTAAAGAATTTGATAATGGACCACTACAAATGTTTGCAAAATCAAGTAGTATGCAATTCCGCTTCTCTTGTCCACACACCTCTCCTCAAAATGGAAAAGCCGAACGTCATATTCGTTTCATAAATAATATCATCCGCACCTTACTTGCCCATGCTTCGATGCCTCCATCCTTTTGGCATCACGCTCTAGCTATGACCACTTATCTCTTGAACATTCTCCCCACCAAAGTGTTACATTCTCGTTCCCCAACTCAAATTATCTACCAAAAAGATCCAACCTACTCACATCTTAAGGTTTTTGGGTGCCTTTGCTTCTCTCTATTTCCATCCTCCACAATCCACAAGTTACAATCAAGGTCAGCCCCGTGTGTTTTCTTTGGTTACCACCCCCAATCATAGAGGATATAAGTGCTATGACATTTCAAGCCGAAAAATATTTGTGGCTAGACATGTTATATTTGATGAATTGAGTTTTCCATTTGCTAAAATCCACACTCCAACTACACATTGCTATGATTTCTTGGATTTAAATGAAACAATGGAAAATAACCATTTTCTAATTCATCAAATGCACAAACATGTTGCAGTGGGCCGTGCAGAGCAACCCAACTCCCCTCCTGCGCCCCCATTTCCTCCAAGCCCAATTCACGTACCTTGAAGCCAGTCAGCCTCCCCACGCCTTAGCTCTCCCCAGCCATCTCCGCAGACCAGCCGGCCTAGCCCAATTAATCCCATACATCATCAAATGACCACCCAGGCTCGTAATGGTATTTTTAGACCAAATCAGAAGTATTCCTCCAATTTAAACACCGAGACCACCAAATCCATCTCTCACATTCCTAAAAATCCTATTGATGCTCTCCGTGACTCAAATTGGAAAGATGCAATGCAAGATGAATTTAATGCTCTAATTGAAAATAAGACTTGGGAATTAGTACCTCGCCCTGTTGATGCTAATATTATTCGCTCTATGTGGATTTTTCGACACAAAAAAAAACTGATGGTTCTTTTAAGAGGCATAAGACCCGACTTGTAGGTGATGACAAGTCTTAGCAAAAAGGGGTTGATTGTGAAGAAACTTTCAGTCCGGTAGTCAAACCGGCTTCCATTCGTGCAGTTTTAAGCATAGCTTTTTCTCATTCTTGGCCCATTCATCAACTTGATGTCAAGAATGCATTTCTACACGGAAATCTCAATGAAACTGTTTACATGCATCAACCAATGGAGTTTCAGGATCCTATACTTTCCGATCATGTCTGCTTATTGAAGAAATCCTTGTATGGCCTGAAACAGGCACCTCGGGCTTGGTACCAGCGATTTGCAGACTTTGTGGCTACTATTGATTTTTCTCACAGCAAATCTGATCACTCTCTTTTCATCTACCGCCGAGGTACTGATATTGCTTATCTATTACTATATGTTGATGACATTATTCCTACGACTTCTGTTCTTCGTAAGTCTATCATAACATTATTGGGTGCCGAATTTTCCATGAAAGATCTCGGTCCTCTCAGTTATTTTCTTGGCATTGCCGTCACTCGCAATGCACAAGGCTTATTCTTATCTCAGAAACAATATGCCGAAGAAGTCATTATGCGGGCGGACATGACTAGTTGTAGTTCGTCCCTCACACCTGTTGATACTAAACAAAAGCTTAGTGCTTCCGCAGATGAGCATTTCGCAGATCCGACCAAGTATCGTCAGTTAGCTGGTGCTTTGCAATACCTAACATTTACTAGGCCGGACATCTCTTATGTAGTTCAACAGGTATGTATGCACATGAATGATCCCCGCAATGCCCATATGGCCGCATTAAAGCGTATTCTACGCTACATACAGGGATCTATTGATTTTGGACTGCATCTCTATAAGTCGAATGTTAGCAACTTGGTATCATATACATATGCAGATTGGGGTGGTTGTCCGGATACCAGACGATCCACATCTTGTTATTGTGTGTTCCTAGGTGATAATCTCATCTCATGGTCCTCTAAACGCCAGCCCACACTCTCCCGTTCCAGTGTTGAGGCTGAGTATCGAGGTGTTGCTAATGTTGTTTCCGAGTCATGTTGGATCCGGAATCTCCTTCAAGAGCTTCATTGTCCTATTAAAAAGGCGACATTAGTTTATTGTGACAATGTGAGTGCAATATACTTATCAGGTAATCACATTCAACATCAACGCACTAAACACATTGAAATGGACATTCACTTTGTTCGTGAGAAGGTAGCACGGGGCGAAGTTCGAGTTCATCATGTTCCATCACGTTATCAAATAGCTGATATTTTCACTAAAGGGCTTCCGCGCGTCCTTTTTGATGATTTTCGTGACAGTCTCAGCGTTCGACCTCCCGTTTCGACTGCGGGGGTGTGATAGATTATGAAATATTCTGGAAATATTCTCTTGTATCTCTAACGTATATTTAGCATTAATTAGATAGAATATGAAATATTCTTTAAATATTCTCTTGTATCTTTAGCATTAATTAGAGATAGAATAGTCAACTAATCTCCTAATTCTAGGATTATGTTACGCCAATCAACTGGCAATTAGCTTTGTAAATTATTGTATAAATTGACATGAGATCAGTAATAATAAGGCATGAAATTAAACTCTTTTAGATACTTTTCACTTTTTGAGAGTCAATTTGATTAAATTTTGAAGTTAAATTGAACTAGATTAACTCAATATTATGAGATTAAAATTTATTATTTAAAAAATACATGATAAAAACTATAATTTGCAACTTTCTCATATCAATTTAGTGAAAAAATACATCTTAAAATATTTGTCAACGTTCATTCCATTGAATCTTGAAAAGTGAAAAATTACACATAAATTGAAACTGATGGACTAAATATATATATATATATATATATATATATATATTCACTAAATTGCTTTGCTAACTTTTCTCATATTAAAGGCCATATATATTTAAGAGTCGCACGTCTTATTATTTACACAAGAAATATTTAAATATGCTGGATCATAATATATATTTAACATTTTTATATTCTTTTATGCAGATGAACCTAAGTTCCAAAGAGGAGAATACCGAAGTGGGTTTGTTAGGTTATGACGACGGTGCTCTTAACCAAGCACAATTTTTTGATTCATCTCTCATCTACGACACGACTTTCGAAAGGTACATTTCCATGTCCAATAATTCTTAAGTTTAATAATATTGCAGATGGTTTCGTAATTTTAAATTCTAGAGTACTCTAAAGCTCAACTAAATCAAAGGTTGATAGGTCAAATTAGGGGTGTCAAATTAGTAGGGGTGATAAATAGACCGTTTGGGCTAAAGTTGAACGGATCAAGATAGACTAAAGTTCTAGATGGACTAATATCCAACCCGCCCAAACCTTACATGGGTTAAGATGGGCGGGTCAAGATGGGCTAAATTGATGGGTCATAACCCAAATTGACCAACTTGACACATTTCTTTTACAAATTTCAAATTTACCTTCTATGATGTTATTTTATTTTGTATGATATTTGATTTTTCCATATCTTTATTTTTAAAATAAGAATAATATTTTTAAGAATTTGATCATTTTTTATAAAAGGAAAAAATATGAAATATAAATTTGAGGATGAGGTGGAGGTGGAAGGGGTAGGTGTGGATAGGAGCGTAGTAAAAAAAAGTTCATATTTTTTATAAATTATTTATAAAAGTAATAAAATATAAAATAGAAATTTGAGAAATGGGGCGGGGGTAGGGCTGTTATCGATCCGGATAACCCGAGAACCGGACCGAAATATCCGGACTGATACTCGGACCGAAAAGTTAACGGTCCGGATACGAGTACCAGACATAAGGATCCGGTCCGACAACCAGGTCTAATTACCCGATACCTTATATGGAATTCTTGGAATATTGCTATTATATATTGCTTTAAGTTTGTTAATATGTATTATGTAAAACAGTAAAGGCAGTAAAACATAAATTTTTATAAAAAAAATATAAGCAGGGATTTTAATATTTTGGACCGGTTTTGGATCGGAAACATTATCCAGAATCGGACCGGTAACCTTATCGGACCGGACCGAGTACCCGCCCGATAAGGTAAGATCGATCCGGTCCGGAATCTCTTTTCAGGACCGAATTCTTATTGGTCCGGACCGATAACCTTATCGGTCCGGTTCTGATATGTCGATACTCGGACCAAATCAGATCGATAACAGCATTAGGTGGGGGGTGAGGTGGGGTGGGGCCGTGGGGGTAGGGCAGAGGGGATAAGAAAAAAATTCACATTTTTTATAAATTGTTTATAAAAGTAAAAAAATATAAAATAAAAATTTGAGAATGTGGTAGGGCGGGGGAGGGGGTAAGAAACAATTTCACATTTTTAATATTTTTTTAAAAATAACAAAAATATGAAATAGAAATTTAAAAATGGGGTGCGTCAATAGGGTTGGGGTAGAGGGGGTAGGGGAGGTAAGAAAAAATTCATAATTTTTAATAATTTTTTTATATAAGTAACAAAAATATGAAATAGAAATTTGAGGGTGGGGTGGAGTGGAGCGGGTAAGGGGGGGGGGGGAGGGAGGGGTAGGGGAGTTAAGTAAAAATTTCATATTTTTTTTATAAAAGTAAATAAATTATGAATAAACATTTGAGGATGGAGTGGGCGTGGGTAGGGCGGGGTGGTAGGGTGGGGTAGGGTCGGCATGGGGTAGAAGTAGGTGGGGGTAGGGTCGGCTATGAGGTAGAAGTAGGTGGGGTAGGGTCGGCTATGGGGTAGAAGTAGGTGGGGTAGGGTCGTCTATGGGGTATAAGTGGGTGGGGTGGGGTGGAGTAGGAAATGTATGGGCATAGATGTGAGAGTGGTTCAGTGCTTGAGTGGGGGTTGGTGTAGGCAAATGGGTAGGGTTGATGGATAGTGTGGTTGGGGTGCGTTGGTGTATTTTTATTGTTTCGAAATAATAAAAATATTTTTAAATAATTATTTATAAATAAAAATCTTAATATAGAGTGCATTAAAATTAAGTATTTTGATGGGTCAAGTTTGGGCATCATCATGGGCTCATTTGGGCTGTTGATGTTACACATCGTAATTTTAAGGCGATAATTAGAGAACGTAATTAAGAATGTAAGATTCGAATATTGGATATGAAATATATTTATATATGCTAATCCGGAAATTAGTGTACAAAAAATGTGATCCCGGAATAATTTTGGATGCAACACATGTGGTATGGACTTAGTGCCGTGTATATATTATATTAGGACATGAAACTTTCAGATTTTATATAAGGATGAGTATGTGGGAGATTAATTAAGTGTAGGATTAATATTAGTGGACAAATTATGGGTACTAGTACACCCCCCACAAAAAATGAGATGGCCAAAACACACTTATTAATTTTCAGATTACATGCTCACTTCTACCTAGGCCTCTCTCACTTCTCTACTCTCAATCCAAAGTTCATCTTCAACCTCCCTTCCCTCCTCTTCTCCCACAGAATTTTCGACAACACCATAGCCAAAGAGAAGACTAAATTAACTCCCCTTCCAAGTGCAAGTTCTCTACTAAGTTCTAAGCCAAGATAAAACTCCAAAAAGAGTGAGTTACGGTCACTGTTGGCCGATTTTGGCTCCAGAAAATTCAAGATTTGGAGATGAGAAATTGAAAGAAAAATATGTAAGAATGATGGATTGAACTTGTAGAATACATGCATGTCATTTTGGGTTGAAGAAATGATGAAAAATGAATGGAGCAGTGACCGATTTTTAGGGACAGTTTTGGACAAAAATTAAGGTAAGACTGTTGACACCCAATTTTGACCCTCCCGTCCAGTCATTAACTATAAAATTACACTAATTTTGTAAAATAATTTTTAGGATTTTTATAATAAAATGCAGCGAATAAAACATTAAATACAGGCATAAATAATTAATTTAATAATGGCATCGCGTCTTACGTAGAGTTTTAAGCACTTAGAGTCTCGCGCCCGCATGTTTTTTTTTTGGTTTTTTTTTTTTTTTTGACGGCGAACCCGGCCGCTACTCTTCGAGTGCGCACGGGTAAACCGGACCGACGCAAGAGCTGCAAACCACGTCAGCCATGTAAACCACACTTGGCAAGCCATGTGTGACAGGCTCAACCAAGAAGGTTTATGCAGGGGATCGAACTCGTGACCTTGCGGTCCCGCGCTCTACCGCATTTATTAATTGTAAGCTCTGTCGTAATTCTTAAATAATTAATGAATGCATAAAATAAATAATTTAGCAATAACGTCGTGTCAGGTAGCATAGCCGCATTTATTAATACGCAAGAGAATTTCATAATCATTTGTAATTTAAAATCAATTTTAATCTGATATATGCATTTAATAGCACCGCATTTATAAAGCTTTAAACAATTCCTAAATATCATACTTGCAGTTAGCATTTAAATAATTTAATCTAAACTCAATTCAATTTTAATTTAACTTCGCAATAATGCATAATAATAAGTTTTTAAATAATAGCGCCGCATTCTAAAATATTAAGCATTAATTAAATAGCACGCCCATTTTATTCTTGTAATAATTTTAATAAAAGCACCTAAATAATTTAAGCACAATTTATTAATTTAATTTACTACTAATTAACTAATTAAGCACCTAAAATTAAATACCTAATTAAACTAACTAATTTAATACTAACCTATTTCCACTGACCATTCTGCTTTGGCGGATCGTCCGCGACCATAAAGCCCAACCCGCCCCACACCTTAAATCCATTACAACGCCCGAAGCGGCACCAGCCGCCGCTACCGCCGTCCTTGGCCCACAACGAAACCGTAAAAAAACGAAACCCTAAGCCTTCAATCGCCGCCATGCCCGGATTTCTCGCCGGAGAATCCGGGCTTCCCTTTACCCATGCACAGACAGCTCATTCCTTACCATAACCAGCACCTAAATCTTTAGCCCGCAGCAATCGAGGTACGACTGGCCATTAGAATAGCTTGCCTTAACCAAATCATGCACAAAGTCGTACCTCGCGATTCAGCTACCATATCGACACCTTGCTCTTACCATAATCTGTTCGTATCAGTACTAAATCAACCCGAAAATCTTGCAATAAAATCGCCCATTTTATGGCAAGAATCTTACAAAATCAACAACCCAAATCTCAGCCTTGATTACTTACCAACTTGGAACCCAAATTCCCAACTATAAATATAGAACCACCATGCATGCAATAGGCATCGGATTTCATTGAGAGATTCTGGAATTCAAAAAAAAAAAAAAAACACAATAGGAGAAGATCCAGGATCGAGAGCAAGAGAGCTCAGGCAAGGGATCGAGGTGGACACTCGCCAGCGATCGAACACGATTAAGAACCCTTAGCGTAGTCAAGACTCGGAAGGCATCGAGCGATCGAGAGCAACGAGAAACGAGGCGGTAGCCTGCAGCGTGGGAATTGGGGACTCAGTACCTAGGCCACTAGCATCTCAAGAATAGGTAATCCAAATCCCTTCTCTCAATCTTAGCCAAAAATCCATGACGACTTTACCGCTTTCATTCGCATGAACCTAAAACCCGTCGAGTGGACCGACGACTTGATACGCTGCCCCGGGTCGCTGTCCGGAGAAGGTAAAAATTCACTCCCTCTCGATTTCTGTTAATTTTGTATTTTTCGTGCGAATTTGTATTAAATAATGTGTTAGTTCATTCGTGTGTTTGTGTTGGGTAGATGCTTAAGATGATGTTTGGGGACTGATGTTGATAAGTCACGTACTACGTCTCTCGTAGTTTGTTTGAATGTTGTGGGATGAGCAAAATTCGGAATGTTACCAATAGGCTTGAATTGTGTGTATGCATATTTCCGTGATGTTTGAGCCTTCATGTGGTTACAGTCTGCTTTAGTTTAATTGTTGTCGCTCAGCGAGAGATATATTTGAGGTTCTATGAGTTTTTTTTCTTTTTAACAGGTAGTTTCACATGTCTAAAAAAAAAACTTACTCGTCGATAGGATATCCCATGCATTTAGAACAAGAGATTGTGTGGAGTCTGTCTAAAATATTATTTAGAATGGCTTATTTGATCATTTACTTCTAACAGTAAATTGCTTTATAAGCTGTCTTTATCTCATGTCTAACTATGCTTTCCACTGCCCAACACCTCATCAGTCTAATGTAGCTCTTGGATTGCCCCTGCATACATCCTGTTTTGTGTGTCTATCCTATTAATTTGAAATTAAGTTGAATCATGCTTGTTTGCATCTATCTAACTAAAAATGATCATTTAGTCTTTAGCCTAAGTTTGAGGTCATGTCACCCATGTTATGATAGGTCTCAGCCATGTCCTTCAGATTCTACATCCATTTTTTAATGGCATGATGTCTTAAGAGTTAGTATGTTTATAAAATAGCTTGAAATTAGGCTTTTTCATTCAGTAATTGTCTTGTATGAACTTATTGTCAATATGATTAGACTCGGGCTACAACTGCAATCTACTATCTAAAATCAGTTTCTTTTTTAACACTTGGTTATCTGCTCAGGTCATGTGAAGATATCTCCATAGCAGCTTTCTTATTTTTTTCCATTCTAGTCTCAATATGTCTTGCAAATTAGATGTCATGAAACACTGGTTTAGTGGCCTATTTATGAGATTCAAACTTATATGTTAGCCTAAGTTATATGTACATACATCATCTAGGAGCTTCCCATCATACTAAACGAGGCACGAAGTGAACCTCTACATATATTCTAAAAGATCCAGTTTAATGTGTATTGGCTCAATTAATTTGATCTTGCTTATCTGTTTATTTGGTGTACTGGAAAGTATGTTGATGACTTGCATTGATCCTGCACGCTTTTAAAACCCAGTTAGCATGAAAACTGCTTGATTGTATTAGGGGCCCATCTCGTTTATTCAAAAAGAAAAGAAAAATCTGGAATGTTTCATGTCCTTTCCGTGCTGCTTGATCTCTGCCTACTGCTTACTAGTATTTACAGCATTTGAGAACCTGCTGCAGCAGGTCTGCAGGAAAGGTGTACTTATTTTGGATATATTTCTGACTGTTTCGGCTTAGCAATTACCATCTGATATTGCCTATGTTTGGTCTTTATGTATGTGTTTGCTTAAATACAAACTATGTGTCAAGTGCTTGTTTTGGTTAAATAAATCCGGGCATATACTAATCCTTATCTTTCTTTATTTTTGCATGGCACGCATTGGAGCAAAATAAAGAGTCTCACGGCGAGGCTCATCGTAAGCCATTTCAAATGGCGACCCGCATCCGCATTCGCATTCCCTCTTCGGCAATTCCTAGAAAAACAAATAGGACGGGGTCATCCGCTTCAATCCCTCATTCTCTCATCTCATCCTTATCTTACTTTATTTGTTATTGTAATTTATAACTTTGTAATTAATAGGATATCTAGAATAATTAGCCTTTAAACATATAAGTGGGGAGGTAATTCGAAGTTCATCGCTTAACTTACTTGCCTTTATGGTATCGCTGAGCATGCCTAAATTCTGCAAAAAATGATTTAAATGATTTAACTTGCATCATAAAACCAACAGTTTGCTTCTTATTAAAATACATAACAGATTTCTCCTAAACTCTCAAAAATCGTCTTAAAGCATCTCTTATATAATACTGTACGCAGGTTAGGCAAGATTAATTTAGCTAGCAGTATACACAACTAGTTCATAAATAATCTTTGCATGAGCATATAATTAGTCCATAAAGCACCTCTTAGCATTCTGTAGCATTTCTAGCCCTTTTTAGCACTTTTAATCGCCCTTTAGCATTTAACACCTTTAGCACATTCCGTCCTTAATATTTTAGCACCTCCTAGCATTCTTTTGTACTTTAGCATATTAGCACTACTTTCAGCACTTTAGCATTTAGCATTTTTAAGCGCCCTTTAGCACCTTTAGCACCCTTTAGCTTTAAAATTAATCTTTTAGCACCTTTAAGCACCTTTTATATTTTAGCATTCTTTTAAATATTTTAGCACTTTTATTTTATTTTCTAACACTTTTCTAAGCAGGAGTTTTATTTTAAATTCGCGGTCGAAAAAGGGCGCGACAGAAATGGCGACTCTGCTGGGGATTTTAGGTTCTTAACCACAACAGACCTATGGTTATTATTTGGCATTACTTTTGCATTTTGCGTGCTGTATTTTGCTTTATTCATTTTTGATTGCTATTTGCTTTACTGCTTTCCTTAAACTGGCATTCCGCTCATATTTCTTCCACTCTGGAAAATTCACACAATCACACACTGCATGCGAGGTGCGCTTGGTGCATCAGCAAAATTCTTTCTTCAAAACCCAAATTTAGGAGAGTTGGTAACATACGTGGAGTGCCCGGTCTAACCGGTGGCCGCGTAGCCTTCTCACTCGAGTTGTCCGCTCGGGAACCTTGCGTCTAGAAAAGCCAAATCTTAGAAACTTAAGATAGAGCTATACCACCCTTTATTTTAGGGCATGCATGCATTTACCTTAGGTGGGTCGGTCCTTGGCATCGACACCACAATTAGGAAGACACCAAACTTGTCGACGGGTTTCTCAACCCAACGGCCAACCAGCATATTATGTGTAGCGTGACAATGACAGACAAATCCAAGCCTAATCATGACATGCCGAAATTGGAAAAAAGTGCACCGTCATTTGGTCGCCATTTCCAACAAATGCATTATAGTTGGACGACTTGGACAAATCCGTCATAATCTCGCATAAGTGACGTTTAGGCTTACCTCTGGCATAAAGAGGTTCCCCTGCATGTTAGGAAACGTTTGAATATGCTATGTGCAATATATCTGCTACATACCTGCAAATTATGTGTTTTATGCTAACACCGTTTGTTGCATTTTTAGAAAGATTTATCATCTCCCCAAAAGGTCGATTTGTATTTGACTAAGCAATGACAGAGCGGCAATATTTCGCAAGATCAAAGGCACGGCCCAACGACATGACCGATTCAAGGGCATTTGAGCAAAGCAGTCGAACTGTCTTGGTTCCTATAGGCAAAGCAGGGGTCTCAGAAAAGAAAAGCAACATAGATCCGATCGAGCAGCTCGCCCAGCTACCACAGCAAATGGCAACCATGCAGGCCGAAATCAGAAGGCCCAGAAACATAAAATGCAAGCAACTTTATTGAGACCCACTTTAGGTCGAACGCCCTTGCATATTCAAAACTGGGACAAGGTAGGAAACCAGACAGAGATTGCAAGTCCAAACAGGCCAGGCACGCAGATATCAAGGAACAAGGCGGCGAAGTCAAATGCAAATCGACCCCCCCCCCCAAACTCACAAAATTTTCTTTGAGCGCAGGTCTTTTCATATTAACAAAAGCAAAAAATGCAATAGCAGAAAATACGGCAAGAAGTTTCTTCGCAAGAAGAAACAGCAGAGGCAGAAGATATGACAAAAATCCCAAAATTCAAAGTCCGCATCAGAAGCAGCAGCAGCAGAAAGGGGCATCAACAAACAACAGTCAAAGTTCAGAGTCCCGCAACAAAACCTAGCGCATCAACTCGGGCATAAAGTCAAATTGGCAACCCACGCATCGCACACAGCCAAGGCATCATGGCAATTCGTCAGTTGCAGCGTTTAGCATGTCCATGCAAGGACAACATCTCAGGGATGACATCTCTACCCATAAAATCGCACTTCTCATATATATTTATCATTTCGTTTAAACAGGTATACACTAACGTTTTTCTCAAGCTTAGCTTGCAGGAGCATTTATTCTACAGGAAGCGGCGAACACGCCCGAACGCGGCGTTATCAGCACGGCAAGTCTACGCAACGACGCCAAGAAGAACACGCCCGTGCAACGACGGCGTTATCGGCCGCGGCAAGTCTACGCGACGCCAACAAAGAACACGCCCGGTAACGACGTTATCAAGACAAAGAACTCTACGCAACGACGCCAGGAAGAACATCGCCCAGTAATGGCGTTATCGGCCACGGCAAGTCTACGCAACGACGCCCGGCGAACACGTCCAGTAACGGCGTTATCGGCCGGCAAGTCTACGCAACGACGCCCGGAAGAACACGCCCAGTAACGGCGTTATCGGACAAAGCAAGTCTACGCAACGACGCCAAAGAACACGCCCAGCAACGACGTTATCAAGACATCGTCAAGTCTACGCAACGACGCCAAAGATCAACACGCCCGTAACGCGGCGTTATCGGACAAAGCAAGTCTACGCAACGACGCCAGCGATAACACGCCCAGTAACGACGGCGTTATCGACAAACAAGTCCGAAACGACGCCATCATCACATATCACATCTGCGGGGCGACTTTCTGTTCTCAAAATTGCACTTTTCTCATTCATGCTTTATTATTCTGCTTAGCGATTACCACTAACTCTTTCTTGAGCTTTAGTCCACGGGGGCGATTGCGGCAAGAACAACGTATCCGCATTCACAATCGCAACACGTCCGTGCAAGGCGAAATCCAAAGCATTCGCAAAGATCGCATCAACACAAAGAGCATCACATTTTGCGGGATAACCTTTCCTACTACGCGATTACATTGTTTTAAAATTATGCATCATCATTTTGCCTTAATGATTATGCACTAACCGCTTGTTTAAGTCTTAGCATGCGGGAGCGAGGAGCCTGGCGTGGATTTTCTCTTACAGCGAACCGGGGCAATTTGTTGGGGGGGCCAACCTTGCCCACGATTGGCAGTAGCGGCCTCCAGCGTCGGTCCACTCGCTCACATCACCATGTAGAACCAGCACCATAAGCCATAGCGGTACACCCCAGGTTCAAGCCAGTTATTTTTATTTTTACTTTTTGCACCATAGCCCAGTGTCATCATAACTCGACATCGGGGCGGCTAAGTCGCGTTAGCGCGCCGTGTTTGACCATGGTAGCCAGTGTCGTCATAACTCGACCTGGGCGGCTCAGTCGCGTTAGCTCGTCTTGGTGTTTTTACCATGGTAGCCCAGTGTCGTCATAACTCGACACTGGGACAGCTTTAAGTCCGCGTTAGCCCGCCTTGGTGTTTCGACCGTGGTAGCCCAGTGTCGTCATAACTCGACACTGGGACAGTTTTTGAGTCCGCGTCAGCCTTGCCTAATTGCCCAACATTCTAATTCTGAGGGTCGAGACAAAATTGGCTATGAGTCAACGTCTTTGTCCGAAGATTCTTCCATCATCTCCATACAAAGAGGGACAGCTGTTGACACCCAATTTTGACCCTCCCGTCCAGTCATTAACTATAAAATTACACTAATTTTGTAAAATAATTTTTAGGATTTTTATAATAAAATGCAGCGAATAAAACATTAAATACAGGCATAAATAATTAATTTAATAATGGCATCGCGTCTTACGTAGAGTTTTAAGCACTTAGAGTCTCGCGCCCGCATTTATTAATTGTAAGCTCTGTCGTAATTCTTAAATAATTAATGAATGCATAAAATAAATAATTTAGCAATAACGTCGTGTCAGGTAGCATAGCCGCATTTATTAATACGCAAGAGAATTTCATAATCATTTGTAATTTAAAATCAATTTTAATCTGATATATGCATTTAATAGCACCGCATTTATAAAGCTTTAAACAATTCCTAAATATCATACTTGCAGTTAGCATTTAAATAATTTAATCTAAACTCAATTCAATTTTAATTTAACTTCGCAATAATGCATAATAATAAGTTTTTAAATAATAGCGCCGCATTCTAAAATATTAAGCATTAATTAAATAGCACGCCCATTTTATTCTTGTAATAATTTTAATAAAAGCACCTAAATAATTTAAGCACAATTTATTAATTTAATTTACTACTAATTAACTAATTAAGCACCTAAAATTAAATACCTAATTAAACTAACTAATTTAATACTAACCTATTTCCACCAACCACTGCTCTGCTTTGGCGGATAAATCGCGACATAAAGCCCAACCCGCCCCACCCCTTAAATCCCTTACAACGGCCACGGCGGCCTCGAGCCCTTCACCTACCCTGCCCACAACGAAACCGGCGTAAAAAAACGAAACCCTAAGCCTTCAATCGCCGCCATGCCCGGATTTCTCGCCGGAGAATCCGGGCTTCCCTTTACCCATGCACAGACAGCTCATTCCTTACCATAACCAGCACCTAAATCTTTAGCCCGCAGCAATCGAGGTACGAATGGTCATTAGAATAGCTTGCCTTAACCAAATCATGCACAAAGTCGTACCTCGCGATTCAGCTACCATATCGACACCTTGCTCTTACCATAATCTGTTCGTATCAGTACTAAATCAACCCGAAAATCTTGCAATAAAATCGCCCATTTTATGGCAAGAATCTTACAAAATCAGCAACCCAAATCTCAGCCTTGATTACTTACCAACTTGAAACCCAAATTCCCAACTATAAATATAGAACCACCATGCATGCAATAGGCATCGGATTTCATTGAGAGATTCTGGAATTCAAAAAAAAAAAAAAGCACAATAGGAGAAGATCCAGGATCGAGAGCAAGAGAGCTCAGGCAAGGGATCGAGGTGGACACTCCTCAGCAGCAGTCGAACACAGTTAAGAACCCTTAGCGTGTAATCGGCTTCGAAGGCATCGAGCGATCGAGGAAGCAGCGAGAACGAGCGGTATACGAGCATCGGGAATTAGGGGAATCAGTACCTAGGCCACAAGCATCTCAATAATAGGTAATCCAAATCCCTTCTCTCAATCTTAGCCAAAAATCCGCAGACAGCTTTACCCCTTTCATTTGCATCGCAAACCTAAAACCCGTCGATTGGACCGACGACTTGATCTGTGCCGGGTCATTTGTCAGGAGAAGGTAAAAATCCACTCCCTCTCGATTTCTGTTAATTTTGTATTTTTCGTGCGAATTTGTATTAAATAATGTGTTAGTTCATTCGTGTGTTTGTGTTGGGTAGATGCTTAAGATGATGTTTGGGGACTGATGTTGATAAGTCACGCACTACTGTCTCGTAGTTTGTTTGAATGTTGTGGGATGAGCAAAATCGAATGTTACCAATAGGCTTGAATTGTGTGTATGTATATTTCGAGGATGTTTGAGCCTTGATGTGGTTACAGTACATTTTAGTTTAATTGTTGTCTGCTCAACAGAGATATATTTGAGGTTCTATGAGTTTTTTTTTTTATTTTTTTAACTTTAGTAGTTTCACATGTCTAAAAAAAGCTTACTCGTCGATAGGATATCCCATGCATTTAGAACAAGAGATTGTGTGAGTCTGTCTAAAATATTATTTAGAATGGCTTATTTGATCATTTACTTCTAACAGTAAATTGCTTTATAAGCTGTCTTTATCTCATGTCTAACTATGCTTTCCACTGCCCAACACCTCATCAGTCTAATGTAGCTCTTGGATTGCCCCTGCATACATCCTGTTTTGTGTGTCTATCCTATTAATTTGAAATTAAGTTGAATCATGCTTGTTTGCATCTATCTAACTAAAAATGATCATTTAGTCTTTAGCCTAAGTTTGAGGTCATGTCACCCATGTTATGATAGGTCCCAGCCATGTCCTTCAGATTCTACATCCATTTTTTAATGGCATGATGTCTTAAGAGTTAGTATGTTTATAAAATAGCTTGAAATTAGGCTTTTTCATTCAGTAATTGTCTTGTATGAACTTATTGTCAATATGATTAGACTCGGGCTACAACTGCAATCTACTATCTAAAATCAGTTTCTTTTTTAACACTTGGTTATCTGCCCAGGTCATGTGAAGATATCTCCATAGCAGCTTTCTTATTTTTTTCCATTCTAGTCTCAATATGTCTTGCAAATTAGATGTCATGAAACACTGGTTTAGTGGCCTATTTATGAGATTCAAACTTATATGTTAGCCTAAGTTATATGTACATACATCATCTAGGAGCTTCCCATCATACTAAACAGAGGCCTGAAGCTGAACCTCTCTACATACATTCTAAAAGATCCAGTTTAATGTGTATTGGCTCAATTAATTTGATCTTGCTTATCTGTTTATTTGGTGTACTGGAAAGTATGTTGATGACTTGCATTGATCCTGTGCACGCTTTTAAAACCCAGTTAGCATGAAAACTGCTTGATTGTATTAGGGGCCCATCTCGTTTATTCAAAAAGAAAAGAAAAATCTGGAATGTTTCATGTCCT
Organism: Przewalskia tangutica; assembly: GCA_029844215.1. Lineage (NCBI taxonomy): Eukaryota > Viridiplantae > Streptophyta > Magnoliopsida > Solanales > Solanaceae > Przewalskia > Przewalskia tangutica. Next base: position 86,662,679 of record CM056736.1, on the reverse strand, counting down.
TTCCGTGCTGCTTGATCTCTGCCTACTGCTTACTAGTATTTACAGCATTTGAGAACCTGCTGCAGCAGGTCTGCAGGAAAGGTGTACTTATTTTGGATATATTTCTGACTGTTTCGGCTTAGCAATTACCATCTGATATTGCCTATGTTTGGTCTTTATGTATGTGTTTGCTTAAATACAAACTATGTGTCAAGTGCTTGTTTTGATTAAATAAATCCGGGCATATACTAATCCTTATCTTTCTTTATTTTTGCATGGCACGCATTGGAGCAAAATAAAGAGTCTCACGGCGAGGCTCATCGTAAGCCATTTCAAATGGCGACCCGCATCCGCATTCGCATTCCCTCTTCGGCAATTCCTAGAAAAACAAATGGGGCCAGGGTCATCCGCCAATCCTCATTCTCTCATCTCATCCTTATCTTACTTTATTTGTTATTGTAATTTATAACTTTGTAATTAATAGGATATCTAGAATAATTAGCCTTTAAACATATAAGTGGGGAGGTAATTCGAAGTTCATCGCTTAACTTACTTGCCTTTATGACTGTTGAGCATGCCTAAATTCTGCAAAAAATGATTTAAATGATTTAACTTGCATCATAAAACCAACAGTTTGCTTCTTATTAAAATACATAACAGATTTCTCCTAAACTCTCAAAAATCGTCTTAAAGCATCTCTTATATAATACTGTACGCAGGTTAGGCAAGATTAATTTAGCTAGCAGTATACACAACTAGTTCATAAATAATCTTTGCATGAGCATATAATTAGTCCATAAAGCACCTCTTAGCATTCTGTAGCATTTCTAGCCCTTTTTAGCACTTTTAATCGCCCTTTAGCATTTAACACCTTTAGCACATTCCGTCCTTAATATTTTAGCACCTCCTAGCATTCTTTTGTACTTTAGCATATTAGCACTACTTTCAGCACTACTTTCAGCACTTTAGCATTTAGCATTTTTAAGCGCCCTTTAGCACCTTTAGCACCCTTTAGCTTTAAAATTAATCTTTTAGCACCTTTAAGCACCTTTTAACATTTTAGCATTCTTTTAAAACATTTAGCATTTGGCTCTCTTATTTATTCATAACACTCTTGCCCTTTTTATACTTAAAGCACCTTTCAAACATTTTAACGTTTTAGCATTTCATTAAGCAGGAGGAGCTTTTATTTGACATTTTTTAACATAATAATTACCCTAGGTTTGGCAGGACAACCGCAAGTTAGCGGATCCTTTAGGATGCCTAACCCCTTCCCTTTAGGATAATAAAGAACTCTTACCCAGAATCTCATTAAGTTTAGCAGACCATTAAAATGGAGTTAATGTTTTACTTCAAACTAGTTAAACATTTAGGTGTCCTAATTCACCCAATTAATTAGGTGGCGACTCCGCGAACCCTTAGCATATTAGCATTTTCTAGCATTTTTAGCACCATTTAGCATATTAGCACCTTTTTAGCCTTCACCTTTTAAACTTTAACATTTTAGCCTCTTTTTTGCAATTTTAGCATCCTTTTAGCATTTTTAAAACCTTTAAGCCTCTTAAACTATTTTAGCATTTTTGTTTATTATTTTCTAACATTGCATTTTGAGCAGGGATTCGCTATTCTTAATAATGCCGCGGTCGAAAAAGGGCGCGACAAATACTTCTTCTTCTTATAGTATAATTGGAGTTACATGATGTTGTAGTTTAAGAAATGAACTTGTGTTAAGAGAAAATGGAAATGAGATGATGCATGTGAATGTTTTGGGTGATTGGACCGATTTGGGACTGTTTTGTATACATTGGATTTGATTATTGTTGTTGTTGTTGTCGTTGTCACTAATTGCATGTTAAAATTAAAGGAAATCTTGATATTTAAAAGTTGTAGATTGGTTATATGAAAGTATTGAAAGGTGAATTGAATTTTAAGGCATTATGAAAAGAGTCTGGTATTATGTTTTGGGGTGTGCCGAGACCCTCATGAAGTCGTGGACATTGTTGGTGTTGTTGTGATGTATTTGGGGCTGTTCTTGTTAAGTTATAACGCTGGAAATATAAGTTATGAACATGTATATACGTTGTGGTAATTATTAATACATGTCTTAAAAGAATTAAAGTGTAGAAAGGTGTTATGTTGCAAACTATAAGACTTGCACTCTTGTTGTTGTTGCTAGAGTTGATTGACTGTTTTTAAAGGTTGTTTTAATATGGATTAAGGGCTGAATTAACAAGAGGAATAGACGTAGTAATCACCTTGGTTGTTGTAGTAGTTGTATTCCATAAATATAAAGAGAAAGAATGCATAACTATGGTGTAGATATGGTATATGTTATATCCTGGAATTGTGCTTGGTTATTAGTATTGTTGACATTGTTTATGAGATGTGAATATGTATATAATTAGGGGAAGTGTTGCCCGAATTTTTATAGAAAAGAGCGTCGTCATTCGATATAACTTACGTTAGAAATCATAGAGTTGACGGGCATGTTGCTATTATTATAGGTCGAGGTGCTAATCGAGACGAATATTAATTATAGAGTTGGTTAGTTCTACAATAAGGTATGTGAAACTATCCTTTCTTCTTTTGACATGATTTACATAAATGAGTGTACGGCGGACGTACATAGTTCTAATGAATCCTAATTCCTAATAATACATGATATGATAGTGCCTTTGATTTTTCAAATGAAGATTTAAAATGATACATGACATGACAGTGCCTTTTATTTATCCCATTGAGAGTCAAATGATGATTTAAATTGCATATGATTGCTCATGATAATCTATTCGTACTTGATGTGATTATATCATTTCACCGCGTTCCGGGCCGGGAAGTTTCATGCATAGTTCCTTATATGTTCACCGCGTTCCGGGCCGGGAAGTTTCATGCATAGTTCCTTATATGTTCACCGCGTCCTTCATTAGAGGGTCGGGCAGTATGATATGCGGACATGCATCCACAGATATGATATATGTGGACAGACATCCACAGATATGACTATGTGTTCACCGCGTCCTTCACTAGAGGGTCGGACAATATATATATGATGATTTATGTGGACAGGCATCCACTGATATGACTTATTTTATATGGACATGTCTTGAATCTCATTTTATAAGGCACAATTGACTCTCATTTCATAAGGCACAATTATTTTGATATTTGGATTATTATATTTGTCTCCTGACATCTCTTGGCCAGTTATGATCTTATTTACAGTACTTCATGTTTTACATCCTCAGTACATTATTTCGTACTGACTTCCTTTTCTCGGGGGCTGCGTTCATGCCCGCAGGTACAGGTACTCAGTTTGGTGATCCTCTAGTCTAGGATTCCCGTTCAGCTGTTTGGAGAGCTCCATTGATTCAGAGCTTAGTCGTTTTGGTACAAAATCTTATTTTTGACTTATGCATATTTAGGGGCACGACGGGGCCCTATCTCGTCATATGTCATTATCGTACTCTTAGAGGTCTGTAGACAGGTGTGAGTGGTAGATGTGTTTTGGACTTGTGTGGATTGTATATGCGTTTTGGCCAACTGTATTGTTGTACTCGTTTTGGGATGTTCCCGTATATAGTGACAGCCTTGCCGGCTTGCCTATTTTGATATGATTTACAAATTACTACATTACCCTTGGTATCTGTGTGATTATGTGACAGGTGGATATCAGGGTGCCCAGGTAGGGCACCGGGCCGCGGCCCGCCGGGTCGGATCGTGACAGATGATTTATGATGGGTCAACTTGGGTTAGCCCAAACCAACCCATCATCAAAATTACTCTTGCCCAAACCCATGAAATCTTGGGCGGGTCATTTGGGTTTGAGCTAATTTTGCCACCCCTACAAATTAATAGGTTGGGCTAAAATTGACAGGTCAAAATGCATTAGCTTTGTTAAGAAATACTTAAATGAACTAAAAATCGAGTGCTAGTCCAACCTGTCCAAACTATATATAGCATATTAAATAAATAAATATATTTTTAAAAATAATTAGAGAATTTAAATTATATATCAATCAATTTTTAAATGATTGAATTGGACGGATTAAAATGGACTCTGTTAATAAAATAAGCAGAATTATTTCCTAAACGAATTGAGGGAGTCATGATTTATGAGATAAATTTGTCACTCCTAAATTAAGTGGACTTCATGTTTTTGGTTCTCTTTTCTAAATTATGACAAAAAGAGCTTTCTCTTGCAGGAATAACATCCATTCTACAACTTGGTTCCACCAAATTTAAAAGAAAGCATTCAAGTGATCCTCTATCCTAAGCCTTATCGCAGTAATTTAAGTTTCAACAACTCTAGATATGAATTTGAATAAATATATGTTTATTCATGTCTACAAGTACAATATATTTGCACTTGGTAGTGAATAATAAATTTATTCATATATTGGATGTGGTTGTTTATGCAGATATATTATTACGGTTCACTTTTACACTCCCGCATAAAAACTATTTTGTAATTTGACGTTTGCCGTCAACAAACAGAGTTGTCACCTAATTTATTTAATAGAAATTAAGAAACCAGTTTAAAGGTTAATTTTTTGAAAAGCTTTAAAAAATTCAGAGAATGAGTAAGGGTTTTGGTGATCCTCGAGGAAGATGTTAAGCAGATCGGTATTAAATTTAAGGATTCGCCCAATGTGGTTTACCTACGGATCTAACATTTTATGGCTAAAAATTGTATAGCTTGTTTGTAAAAATGTGTTTAAAAGATTATATGTATAAAATTTGAAAGAAGTTTATTCATGGCTAATTTTAAAAAAAGGGATTTTTATTTGGAAAATGAGCTTTTGAGGCATTTTGTTTTTTGAAAATCATTTGTAGCACTTTAATTATTTCATTAACTCAATTTTGTAAATTAACTTAATAATTTAGCTAATCATAAAGGAATTAATCCAATCAAAATGTATACGGCTTATTAAGATTTTGAATTATATATATAACTCAACTTCTTAATCGGTTAATGAATTCATTTGTTTATAACTCGAAAGATATGAGAGATCTTTAAGTTATTTTGAAATTTGAAATTTGGACCTCAATTTTGAATCATTCTGGATGCATATGAAAATCTTCATCAATTCCAACAAGGATGCTATTATTTAATACTTATGAAAACCCAACCCTTAATGCTTATAAAATCTGAATCCGTTATTAACCAACAAATTAACGACTTGTTCTCATTCACATTACTGGGGTTACATCTGGGTTAACAAAGTAAAACAGTTGGTCATACATACGGGTGACAAATTAGACCCAAACTTATTTAACCCGCCCAAATTTTAATGGGTTTGAATATTGACATACTATTAAGTGAGCTAAATTTACTTAACTCATTTATTTTGAATAACTCAAATCAATTCATTACATTAGCCCAAAGTAACTCATCTACTATTCTATTGTTTACACAAATCTTTTATTTCATATATTTTTTACTTTTATAAAAATATTATTAAAATATGATTTTTTTCTTACCTCCTGCTCTATCCCCTCCACCCCCGGCCTACCACATTCTCAAATTTTTATTTTTTATTTTTATAAAAATTTATAAAAAATACGATTTTTTTAATTACCTCCCCCACCCCCCATCGCCCTTCCCACACCTACCCCCTCCACCCCACCCCCACCCCATCCTCAAATTTCTATTTCATATTTTTTTTACTTTTATAAAATATGGATTTTTTCTTACCTTCCCCCTACCGCCCTAACCCCACCCCACACCATCCTCAAATTTCTATTTCATATTTTTGTTACTTTTATAAAAATATTAAATTTTATCTTATCTCCCTCCCCAATCTCAAATTTATATTTTATATCTTTTTACTTTTATAAATAATTTATAAAAATATGAATTTTCTTACCTCCATACCCACACCTACCCTCCACCCTACCCTCCAACCCCACCGCATCCTTAAATTTCTATTTCATATTTTTATAAAATTATGAATTTTTCTTACCTCCCTACCGCCTCTAACCCCACCTACCCCACCCATCATCAAATTTCTATTTCATATTATTTGTTATTTTTATAATTTTTTTATTAAAAATATGAAATTTTATCTTACCCCTACCCCTACCCCCTCTCCCCGCCTCTACCCCTACCCCAATCTCAAATTTTTATTTTATATTTTTATTACCACATACCACACCTACCCCTACCCTCCACACTACACACACTTACCCCCACCCCATCCTCAAATTTTTATTTCATATTTATAAAAAATATGTAATTTTTTCTTACCACATCCTACCGCCCTAACCCCGCCCCATCCTCAAATTTCTATTTTATATTTTTTGTTACTTTTATAAAAATAATTATTTAAAATATGAAATTTTTTCGTACATCCCCCTACCCCCGCCTTTCCTACCACACCCCCCTCCCCCCAACCACATTCTCAAAATTCTATTTTATATATATTTTAATTTTATAAATAATTTATAAAAAATATGAAAAATTTTCCTACCCTCCGCCTCCACGTACCCCCACCACCTCACACCCACCCCATTTTCAAATTTCTATTTTATATTTTTTTACTTTTATAAATAATTTATAAAAAAATATGATTTTTTTTCTTACTCCGCCCCTATCCACACCTACCCCTTCCACCCCCACCCATCCTCAAATTTCTATTTCATATTTTTTTTTGCTTTTATAAAAAATGAAAAAAATCTTAAATTTTTTATTCTTATTTTAAAAATAAAGATATGGAGAAAATCAAATATTATACAAAATAAAATAACATCATAGAAGATAAGTTTGAAATTTGTAAAAGTAATGAGTCAAGTTGGACAATTTGGGTTATGACCAATCATTTAGCCATCTTGACCCGCCCCATCTTAGCCCATGTAAATTGGGCGAGTTGAACATTGACCCATCTACAACTTTAACTCATCTTGACCCGCCAACTTCAGTCCAAATGGTCTATCTGCCACCCCTAGTCATACATCAACGTATAAACAATTAACGTTATGTAAAGACAAAGGAAAAATCTAACATATGGGACTCAGGGCTAGGGGTGGCAAAATTAGCCCAAATCCAAATGACCCGCCTGTCACGACCCGCCCCCGGGTCCGCGACTGGTGCCCTATCTGGGCACCCTGTTCAGGTATACATCAGAGAATAGCAGCGGAACATACACAACATAAACACATATGTAAACAATAACATCCCAGGCTAGCCGATAAGGCCGTCTTTCATAATATAAACATACTCAAAAGTACAACTGTACAACCAGTTCTTACAGCCCAACCACATATGTGAATACAGACCTCTAGGAATAATAACTGTGGCGGGACATGGCCCCGCCATACCCCTAAATGTACATAAATCTACAACACCAGGGAAAAGACTGTACCAAAAGAGACAAGCCTCCGGATAAATGGAGCTTCTTACGTCTGATAAGTGATCCTAAGAATGAGGATCCACCACCGCTACCCTTTCTGCAAGATTTAACGCAGCCCCGGCGAAGCGGGTCGTGACACAATATGTACCAAGTATGTAAAACTGGAAAATACTGTAATTACATCATAAGTCTAAATCAAAGCCGGAGACATGTATGATAGTCAAATTACAGTACACTGTGCCTTACTAACAATGAGAGTAAAATAGGGGTGTACTTACAACGAAAAATAGGATTGAAATCCTACTCATGGGACTATTTCACCCGCATAGGTCCAGTGGACCCGCGTGAGGTATTTCTCGCATGGGACTATTTCACCCGCATAAGCCCTTACGGATTCGCATGAGGTATTCCTCGCATAGGCTGGACCCGCCCGCATGGGACTATTTCACCCGCATAAGCCCTTACGGACTCGCATGAGGTATTCCTCGCATCGTGGGTAGCAAATCCACGGAAATATGCAATGCCACAATCCCGGGGAATGACCCCGCAACGAATAATATATCACTAGCACAACCGCTTATCACACATAACATAAGAACTACCGGCTTATCATACAATATATAAGCAAGTTAAGAAATCCCCTAACTTCTTACTATTCTTGTTTATATACACTCTCATTTTAGTTTACCTAAGGCACTAACATGTCTTTTATAAAAATCCGGGAATTTAACCCAAGTACTACGTACTTCTACTCTTTAAAACAGATGACTCTTTTTAGTAGAAAACTTCCAAGATACTATTAATCCTAGTATCAAGTCCAAATTACATTTCAAGGCAAGTCACAACACCCTTAGAAATAAAGTTAAGTTTCTAAATCAAGTGACTCCTTTCCTTATAAAACCTTAGGCAATTGATGCCTTAAAATCGAATTGCCTTTCATAAATCAAGTCATTTATCTTTCCATAAAGCCAATATAACCAACTCCCCATAAAGTCGTTATATTCACTTTATACCTTAGTCAAATACAATTTCCTATCCAAGGACTTATACGTTTAAAACAAACAAGTATCACATACTTTAAAACTCTTCAAGTCCCTTAACTTTAATAAAACTTCAAGACATCCTTAATATTTTCAAAGAAGTGAGTTAATCTCTAACTCACCCGACTTGACATTTCATAAGGCTAGTAAAGAATGTCAAAGTCTTCAGATGTCTACCGCACTATATACGTGAAACTTAGTCATGCTCAAAAGATAGGAAAAGTTCTACATACTCACGGTCAAACCACTTGCCAAGTACAAAGTCCCGCCCGTAGTATGTCAACCTATAATATTCACAATACGTCTATTAACGCCTTACTTCAAACGTAGAATATTATAAGTGTTAAGTCGCTAAATTCTACGGAAAATCGGACAGCACCTCCTTTGTTTTTACTAACTTTGCCATCTTTTTCAAGGCCGAATACAATAACCAAACACGCCACATTTAAGGCACAATCAAAGCAATAAATCAATAGGGGATTACACGCCTACTAGACGTGTAAAATTCCGCCCCACAAACGATAACAAACTGATACAAACTACAAGTCCAAATTCGGCCACATTGAGTTCAACAATACCAATTCTTATCCAATTTCCATTTCAATCCAAATTGGTAGCATAACATGATATCAAGTCGCATTTGATTATAACAACCATAATCTTCAAGTAAGTAACATGCGATTTATTTCTAATAAACGACCAATTAGTAATCCAATCTTCAAGTGGCTTGTATAACATTTCGGATTAAGCTACAAGCAATCCATAATACTTATAAACTTCAACATATCAACTTCATGCTAGCAACATGTAAAGCTAACAACAACAATATAAATATATAATCTTGTAACACTTTTAAAAGACAAGATTATACCTCAATGAAACTTAATCCACTCCAATCCGAAGTCGCTCCTTAGTAGTTTAGAGCCTCTCCAAGACCCTTCAATCCGCTTGTTGAGACCCTTAGAACAACACCAATAAATATCCCTCAAATCTCCAAACAAAACCTAGAAAGACAACTAGGTTTTCGTTTTGCGACTAACCCGTAAACTCTCTTTTTCCAAGATTTTTCTATTGAGATATGTTTACACAACCCTCAAGAACCTTGGTTTAAAGTGTGGAGCTAAATGGATCACAAACAAAGTTTTTTTTTTATAGAACCCGAGAGCAAAAGCTCTATGTTCATCCAATTTTTGTGAAATTTTTTCTAAGTGTTGGCTCTCTCTTGCTACTAGTAGTAATATAAAGGGACATGGAGGGTCAATATATAAACAAATGTGAGGCTTGGATGTAGTCTTATAAAATATCAAGACTAATTGACCATTTGACTTAGTCAAACTTCTCATGCTCACAAGTTGCAAGACTTGTCTTGCAACAAAGGTCCAATGACCTTCTTGCCCTTGCACAATTCGACCAAGGCATCACAAAAGGGTGGTGACACGTGTCGCCCTCCCATTCGTCACAATAATACGTTTTCCGAAAATTTCATAATTCCGATAAATTTTTGCAAGTCTCAAATCTTAACACTTGTGAGTTCTTACGTACGTTCTTAAAACATGTCCTGCAAATACGGGGTGTAACATTCTTCCCCCCTTAGAAACATTCGTCCCCGAATGTTCTTTCGGAGTCAAACTTATAATTAGCGACATAGTTTCCCTTCACAACCCCGACATACCTATACTGCCACACATGGCCACATAATAGCATTTAAGCAAAAGAAATACTTCAATTAAAACCTGAAAAGTAAGGGAAGATGAATTATCTGAAGGTATAGGAAATAAGTGAGGATACTTCCTCAACATGTCCTCATCCGCTTCCCAAGTCATCTCCTCCCGGTTATCATTCCTCCACAGGACTTTGACGGAAGCTACATCCTTGGTCCGCAGTCGTCTGACCTGGCGATCGAGTATCGCTATGGGACTCTCCTCATACGATAACCCCTCTCACACTTGCACTCACTAGTAGGAAAAACTCTCGCTGGATCACCGATACACTTCCGCAACATAGAAACATGGAAGACCGTATGTACCGCCTCTAACTCTGATGGCAGATCCAACTCGTAGGCAACCTTGCCCAATCTACGAACGATCTGGTAGGGCCCAATGTACCTTGGGCTGAGTTTCCTTCACCGAATCTCATCACACCCTTCACGGGTGACACCTTCAAGACCCAATCGCTCACCAAACTCCAAATGCCGACGCCGATTATCCGTATAAGACTTCTGCCGACTCTGGGTTGCTAACAGTCTCTCCTGGATAAGCTTCACCTTATCCACAGCCTGCTGTACCAATTCTGGGCCAACTAACTGCACCTCGCCCACGTCGAACCAACCAATCGGCGACCTACACTTCCGCCCATATAAAGCCTCGTATGACGCCATCTGAATACTGGAATGGTAGCTGTTGTTATAAGCAAACTCCACAAGAGGCAAATGATCCTCCCAGCTACCACTGAAATCAATCACGCAGCCCGCAAAGATATCCTCGTTGTCCGGATAGTACGCTCGCCCGCGTCGACCGAGGATGAAAAGTTGTACTGAGACTCACCTGTATCCCTAAACCCTTCTGGAAAGACCTCCAGAAGTTAGTCGTAAACTGGGCTCCTCTATCAGATATAATCGACACCGGAACACCGTGCAGCCTCACTATCTCTCGTATGTACAATCTGGCATAGTCCTCAGCCGAAAACGTCGTCCTGACTGGAAGGAAATGGGCTGATTTCATCAGCCTGTCAACAATAACCCAAATAGAGTCGCATTCCTCCGAGTGCGAGGTAACCTCGTAACAAAGTCCATGTTGATCACCTCCCACTTCCATGTCGGAATCTCAATAGCTGTAATAATCCACTGGCCTCGTGCTCGACCTTGACTGCGGCAATTAGGACATCGTGCAACAAAACTCGCCACGCCCTCTTCGTGCCATCCCACCAATACAAACATCCGAGGTCATGGTACATCTTGTCGACCCTGCATGAATAGAATAACGAGCACCGCGCTCCTCACCGCCGACGGTCCTCGACACATCGGGAACACACAACCGGCCAAATCTCAAAGACCCATCAGCGCTACTCAAATAGACTCTTCTCCCCGAAGAGTCGTGATCTCGATACCGCACCAACACCGGGTCCTCAAATCGCCGCCTCTTCACCTCATCAACGATGGAAGACTCGGAACCTCACGAACCCGCACCCACTATCGTCGGTATCGATCAATCGAACCCCAAGGCTCGCTAATCGTGGATTCGACGACCATGACTGCCTCTCTGCCGTATCTCACGGCGGGCTCCCATCGATCTACGACTCAAGGCATCAAGAACTACGTTGGCTTTCCCGGATGGTAGAGAATATCAACATCATAATCTTTCAAAGAACTCTAACCACCGTCTCTGCCTCGAGTTCACTCTCGCTCGAAGATATACTGGAGGCTCTTGTGGTGCGTATAAATATCCACATGAACCCCATACAAATAATGTCTCCAAATCTTCAAGGCATGAATAATCGCGCCAACTCTAAGTCATGGGTAGGTAATTCCTCTCATGCTTCCAGAATCGCCGGAAGCATAGGCTATAACCTTGCCGTACTGCATCAAAACACACCCTAACCCGATACCAGAGGCATCACAATAGATCACGTACCCGTCTAACCCCTCAGGGAGAGTAAGAACTGGAGCGTAGTCAACCTTTCCTTCAAAGAATCGGAAACCCTTCTCGCAAGCCTATGTCCATCGGAACTTGTCGCTCGAGTCGGCCAGTCAACGGTCTGAAATCAAGCAACCGCTTCCACAAACCTACGATAATAACTCGCATTTCAAGAAATCGCGTACTCCCGGAGTAAGAGGTCTCGCCAAGACTTGATCGCTTCAATCTTTTCCGTATCCACCAACACCATCAACCCCAATAATATGCCCGGGAATGCCACTGAGGCCAACCAAAACTCACACGGAGAACTTGGCGACAATCGCCGGCTCAAGAACCCCGAGTACCGCCTCGCCGGGTGCGCATGCCTCGCTCGTCCCGCGAATAAACCAGGATGTCGCCAATGAATACTATCACAAATGTATCCAAGAATGGCTTGAACACGGTTCATCAAATCCATAAATACTGAGCGTTGGTCAAACCGAAAGACATAACCCTAAACTCATAGTGCCCATATCGGGTCCCGAATGCGATCTTTGGGATATCTCGCCTCGAACTCGAACTCGATGATAACTGCACCGCAGTCTATCTTGGAGAAACACCTCGCACTCGCAATCGTCAAACAAATCATCAATCACGGGAGGGTACCTATTCTTAATGGTTACCTTATTCAGCTGCCTGTAATCAACACACATACGCAGCGTCCCATCCTTCTTCTTCACGAATAACACCGGCGCTCCCCAGGGAGATACACTAGGCCTAATAAAGTCTTTCTCCAAAGAAGTCTTTCACCGGTCCTTGACTCCTCAACTCAAGAAAGCCATCCCGTATGGCGGAATGGAAATAGGTCGAGTGTCTGGCAACGTGTCAATACAAAACTCAATCTCCCTCTCAGGAGGGATACCCGGAAGATCATCTGGGAACACATCTGGAAACTCCCTAACCATCGGCATCGATCAAGAATCGCACCTCACCTGTATCAAATACGAACCGGATGATAGATGTATTCTTTCGCACCATCTTCCTAGCCTTGAGGTAAGAAATAAACCTACCCTACTGACGCCGTGTGTTGCTCTTCCACTCGATAAGCGCTCGCCAGAAACTGAACCGAACCATCTGTCCCCTACAATCAACATTGGCATAACAAAAGCCAACCACCCATACCCATAATGACATCAAAATCACATCTCCAAATTATCAAGTCTGCAAGGGTCTGACGACTGTAAATAAATACCGTACAACCTCTATACACCCGCTCAGCTAACACCGAATCACCCACCGGCGTAGCTACCTCAAATGGCTCTATCGACATCGGCTCTATCCCGATTCTACCCGCAATAAGAGGGGACACATAGGACAAGGTAGAACCTGGATCTATCAAAGCATAAACATCACAGTCTGAAATCAATAGTGTACTGCGACGACGCCGTGGAAGCCTCCCGATCCCGGGCGGCTAATGAATAAATGCGGTCGAGGACCGCTAGAACTAGAACCACCACCTCGACCTCTACCGCGCCCGCTCGCGCGTGAGTACCACGCCTCGGGCGCATAACCACGAAGGAGAAGACCCAAAGAATCGATCCCGTCACCGCGCTGTACCACCCATGCCGCTTCTGACGAACAATCTTCTTCAAGTGGCCCACCGCCACAAGAGTAACAACCTCCTCGCAGAACACGACACTCGCTGGGTGAGATCTACGCGACGAGCACACCGAGGTGTGGTGGTCTCGACGGCGAGGATCTCTCGCCTCGAAACCTCAAGTCTGGAGCCCGACCGCTTCCCGAATGACCTTGCTAATCGACTCCTACCGTAAAAACTGCGACGGAGCACTCGTCTGGCCGGAAAGTGGACCAGTCACGCCGAGGCTGTCCGCCTCGAACCGCCACGAGACCACGATGTCACAGCCTCTGGCCGACTCGCCAATCTGGTCCTCCCTCTCTCTATTCTTTATCCCCTGTGCATAGGCCTGCATCCTAGCAATATCCATACCGGGCTGAAGAGCCTCCCCCAAGCATGCTGTAATCATATGACGGTCTAGCCCCATCACATATCGATGAACTCTATCCGCTATGTCAGCTACAATAGTGTGAGCATGCTCGCCGCGAGTCAAACTCAGCCGTACTCTCAACGTCCTCCTGCTCGCCTCAAGGTCAAGACTCTGTCTACCCGGGCTCTCCTCATCTCGGGAGGCAAAAAGTGATCCATGAAGGCCTCTGTAAACTCCTCCCAAACAACTGGAAGAGCATCATCACCTCTCGAAAGCAACCACGACTCAAATCGCTCAACGCAATATCGCAGAACCCAGAAGAGGCTAGTGTAATGCACTGTCCCCAAGCCCTAAGAACTCGCATGGTCATTGTAGCCGCCGAATGAACTCCTCGCGATCCTCGCCGGACCTCGAACCATAAAACTCGTGGATGACATCCCGTAAAATCCCTAATATGCAAACCGGCTCACAGGGTGCTGGTCGCCGCTCTGCGCCGCTCGACTACTATCTTGTCAATAATCGGATCGCTCCCGTAGTCTCTATACTCAAAGACTCGGCCGGGAATCGAGGCTCTGCACGAACCTTGGAACTACCGCCGCTCGCCTCTAACATCGCCGGCGTGGTGAACTCGCCGACTACTTACTACCTCGTGCATAGTGCGTGCTCGAGCCCGTAACCCTCTCGAGTACCTGCGACTCGCTGCCGCTTTGCCCTTCGGGGCCCAGTCGCCTCCGCGAGGCATATCTGCTTTCATAAGACTAGGTCGAGAGGATTCAACCTAATAAGACGACTCATCGCACGATCTCGAGAGAAGAATGGAAACCAATCCTAAATATCTCGCAGCCTCACGATTATAGATGTGGTGCACAACACACCGATAATCAAGACTCTACTAGACACGTGCGTAGACACTTTCCGAGGACTAAGCGCTTCGATACCATTTTTGTCACGACCGCCGGTTCGCGATCGTGCCCTATCCGGGCACTGCCTGTATACATCGAGAATAGCAATGAACATACACAACATAAACACATATGTAAACAATAACATCCTGTGCTAGCCGAGCAAGTGCCGCTTTTCATAATATAAACATACTCAAAAGTACAATCAGCATAACCAGTTCTTCTACCCAACCACGTATGTGAATACGCACCTAGGAATAATAACTGTGGCGGGACAGGGCCCCGCCATACCCCTAAATGTACATAAATCTACAACACCAGGGAAAAGACTGTACCAAAAGAGACAAGCCTCCGGATAAATGGAGCTTCTTACGTCTGATAAGTGATCCTAAGAATGAGGATCCACCACCGCTACTCCTTTCTGCAAGATGTAACGCAACCCCAGGAAGGGTCAAGACACAATATGTACCAAGTATGTAAAACTGGAAAATACTGTAATTACATCATAAGTCTAAATCAAAGCCGGAGACATGTATGATAGTCAAATTACAGTACATTGTGCCTTACTAACAATGAGAGTAAAATAGGGGTGTACTTACAACGAAAAATAGGATTGAAATCCTACTCCTGGGACTATTTCACCCGCATAGGTCCAGTGGACCCGCGTGAGGTATTTCTCGCATGGGACTATTTCACCCGCATAAGCCCTTACGGATTCGCATGAGGTATTCCTCGTGATAGGTCGGACCCGCCGCATGGGACTATTTCACCCGCATAAGCCCTTACGGACTCGCATGAGGTATTCCTCGCATCGTGGGTAGCAAATCCACGGAAATATGCAATGCCACAATCCCGGGGAATGACCCTGCAACGAATAATATATCACTAGCACAAATCCGGCTATCACACATAACATAAGCACTACCGGCTTATCATACAATATATAAGCAAGTTAAGAAATCCCCTAACTTCTTACTATTCTTGTTTATATACACTCTCATTTTAGTTTACCTAAGGCACTAACATGTCTTTTATAAAAATCCGGGAATTTAACCCAAGTACTACGTACTTCTACTCTTTAAAACAGATGACTCTTTTTAGTAGAAAACTTCCAAGATACTATTAATCCTAGTATCAAGTCCAAATTACATTTCAAGGCAAGTCACAACACCCTTAGAAATAAAGTTAAGTTTCTAAATCAAGTGACTCCTTTCCTTATAAAACCTTAGGCAATTGATGCCTTAAAATCGAATTGCCTTTCATAAATCAAGTCATTTATCTTTCCATAAAGCCAATATAACCAACTCCCCATAAAGTCGTTATATTCACTTTATACCTTAGTCAAATACAATTTCCTATCCAAGGGACTTATACGTTTAAAACGAAACAAGTATCACATACTTTAAAACTCTTCAAGTCCCTTAACTTTAATAAAACTTCAAGACATCCTTAATATTTTCAAAGAAGTGAGTTAATCTCCTAACTCACCCGACTTGACATTTCATAAGGCTAGTAAAGAATGTCAAAGTCTTGTATGTCTACCGTACTATATACGTGAAACTTAGTCATGCTCAAAAGATAGGAAAAGTTCTACATACCTCGCCGGGTCAAACCACTTGCCAAGTACAAAGTCCCGCCCGTAGTATGTCAACCTATAATATTCACAATACGTCTATTAACGCCTTACTTCAAACGTAGAATATTATAAGTGTTAAGTCGCTAAATTCTACGGAAAATCGGACAGCACCTCCTTTGTTTTTACTAACTTTGCCACCTTTTTCAAGACCGAATACAATAACCAAACACGCCACATTTAAGGCACAATCAAAATGATTATGGGTATGGATTGGCTAGCGTCTTGCTATGCCAATGTGGTATGAGAGAGACTAAATGCAGTTCGGTTTCTGGTGGCCGGTGATCGAGTGGAAAGGGAATACTGCATCGCCGAGGGGTAGGTTTATTTCTTACCTCAAGGCTAGGAAGATGGTGCGGAAAGGGTATATTTACCATTTGGTTCGGGTGTTTGATCTGAGTGAGATCTAGGACCTTGATTGGTTCGGTTGTTAGCGAGTTTCAGACGTATTCTCAGACGAGCTTCCGGGTATCCCTCCTGAGAGGGAGATTGAGTTTTGTATTGATTTGGCGCCTGACACTAGACCGATATCTATTCCGCCATACAGAATGGCACCTGCCGAGCTAAAAGAGTTGAAGGACCAGCTGAAAGATTTGCTGGAGAAATGCTTTATCAGGCCTAGTGTTTCTCCCTGGGGAGCGCCAGTGTTGTTCGTAAAGAAGAAGGATGGAACGCTGCGTATGTGTGTTGATTACACGGTGAATAAGGTAACTATCAAGAAGATATCCTCCCGGGATTGATGATTTGTTTGACGATTGCGAGTGCGAGATGTTTTTCCAAGATAGACTGCGTTACGGTTATCATCAGTGCGAGTTAGAGGCGAGATATCCGAAGGCGCATTCAGGACCGGTATGGGCACTATGAGTTTAGGGTGATGTCTTTCGGGTTGACAACGCCTCAAAGATGTTCATGGATTTGATGAACCGGGTGTTCATGCCATTCTTGGATATGTTCGTTATAGTATTCATTAATGATATCCTGGTTTATTCGCGCACAGAGCAGGAACATGTGGATCATTTGAGGATGGTATTGGGAGTCCTCCGAGACCGGCGGTTGTATGCCAAGTTCTCGAAATGCGAGTTTTGGTTGGCTTCAGTGGCTTTCTTAGGGCATGTTATCGGGGCCGATGGTATTCGGGTTGATACATCAAAGATTGAGGCAGTCAAGACTTGGCCTAGACTCACTACACCGACGGATGTGCGCAACTTTTTGGGCCTTGCAGGTTATTATCGGAGGTTTGTGGAGAAGTTTGCTTCCATGTCAGCGCCTTTGACTAGGCTGACTCAGAAAGCGGTATGTTTGATGGGCGGATGCTTGCGAGAGAGTTTCGATTACTAAAGGAGAAATTGACGACCGCCCCAGTCCTTACTCTTCCAGAGGGCTTAGATGGATATGTGGTTTATTGCGATGCGTCAGGTGTAGGGCTTGGAGTGCGTCGCGATGCGATCAGCGAGTTATAGCTACGCGTCTCGGCTTAGGAAGCACGAGAAAAACTATCCCACATGATTTGGAGTTAGCGTGATGATTCATGCCTTAAAGATCCGGAGACATTATTTGTATGGGGTTCATGTGGATATTTACGCACCACAAGAGCCTCGATATATCTTGACCAGGAGCCGAACTTGCAGCGAGGCGGTGGTTGAGCCGCAAGGATTATGGTGTTGATATTATATACCACCCAGGGAAGGCCAATGTAGTTGTAGATGCCCTTAGTCGCAGATCGATGGGTAGTCTATCCGATGTACAGCCGGGGAAAAAGGATATGGTCCGAGAGATTCGTCAGCTAGCGAGCCTTGGGGTTCGTTTGTTTGATTCTAATAGTGATGGAGTTCGGGTTCGAGAGGTTGCCGAGTCTTCCATCGTCGAGGAGGTGAAGAGGCGACAGTATGAGGATCCGATTGTGGTGCGGTATCGAGATGTCGCTCTTCAGAGAGAGAAGAGTCTATTTGAGGTAGCGCCTGATGGGGTGCTAAGGTTTGAGGGCCGATTGTGTGTTCCCGATGTGACAGGACTTCGTCAGCAGATTTTGGGGGAGGCACACATTGCTCGTTATTCTATTCACCCGGGGTCGACTAAGATGTACCATGACCTCAGGTGTATGTATTGGTGGGATGGCCTGAAGAGGGACGTGGCAGGTTTTGTTGCACAGTGTCCTAATTGTCAGCAGGTCAATATTGAGCACCAAAAGCCCGGTGGGCTATTGCAGGCTATTGATATTCCGACTTGGAAGTGGGAAGTGATAAATATGGATTTTATTACAGGGCTACCTACCACTCAGAGGAAGCATGATTCCATTTGGGTGATTGTCGGCGGTGTGAAATCAGCCCATTTTCTTCGATCGGAGACGACGTTCTCGGTGAGACTATGCCGATTATATATTAGAGAGATTGTGAGGCGCGAGTCCCGGTGTCGATTATATCAGATAGAGAGCCCGGTTCTCGGCTAACCGGAGGTCTTTTGAAGGATTAGGGACACAGTGAGTCTCAAGATCTACATTTCACCTCGGTCGACGGACAGCCGAGCGCACTATCCGACAACGAGGATATGTTGCGGGCTTGTGTTATTGATTTCGAGGGTAGTGGGAGGATCATTTACCTCTTGTGGAGTTTGCTTATAACAACAGCTACCATTCTAGTATTCAGATGGCGCCTTACGAGGCCTTATACGGGAGGACGTGCAGGTCACCGCTAGGCTGGTTCGAGGTAGGAGAAGTTCGATTAGTCGGGCGGACTTGGTTCGTGACGATGGATAAGGTGAAGCTTATCCAGAGCGGTTATTAGCGACCAGTCGGCGAAGTCATATGCAGATCGTGGCGTCGACACTTGGTTTGAGGTACATGATTGGGTTTTCTGAAGGTGTCACCCATGAAGGCGTGATGAGATTTGGGTAGAAGGAAAACTTAGCCCAGTACATTGGGCCTTACCGCATTGTCGGAGGTAGGAAAGGTTGTCTATGAGTTGGATCTGCCGTCCGATCTAGAGGCAATACATCCAGTGTTTCATGTGTCTATGTTGCGGAAATGTATTGGAGAGCCATCTAGAGTACATCCGATTCATGAGGTTCAGGTAACAGAGGAGTTATCGTATGAGGAGAGTCCCATAGCGATACTCGATCGTCAGGTTAGGCGATTACGGACAAAGGATGTGGCTTCCGTAAAGGTCTTATGGCGGAACGAGAACAGAGAGAAGATGACGTGGGAAGCAGAGGATGACATGATGAAGAAATATCTCACTTATTCCCTATACCTCCAGGTAACCCACGTTTCTAAATTGTTGGTCTTTAAATTTAGTAATTATGCTTGAGTTTTGTTGTGGTCGTGTGAAGCGTCTTTATTTGTGTCTATTTCGATATTGTGATTTGAGTAAGTCTAGAAGGAACATTCGGGACGAATGTTTCTAAGGGGGGGAAAATGTTATACCCCGTGGTTCAGGCCGTGCGTATGGGGCCGTGCGAAAGGAGTTAGGACTCGAAATCAGAAAATTTTGGTCAGGGGCCTCAGTATGTGGGAGAAGCGAGGCATGTGCGGAAGTTAGAAGTCCGCAGAGTTGCTGAGCCGCGCGCCGATCGCAGGCATGGCCGAGCGGAAATCTGGCGGAAAAACATAGGAAAATCTGATCTTTTCTTTTAAAAAGGCCATGGGAGGGTGACAAGTGTCCCCCCCATCTGATTTTTGCATGCATTATATTGACCAAGTCTTGAAGACTTGGTCATCTTTCATCTCTCTCTTAGACAAAAGCTCTTTCTTCTCTCTTAAAAATTTCAAGCTCCTCCTTCTCTCTAAAATTCCAAGAGATATTCTAGCCTTAGGAAAAATCTGAAAAGTAAAGGCAAGAAGGAAGCTTGTGGCTAGCTTGTGAAGGTTGTTGTGGTGGTGTTCTTGGAAAGGAAGCTAGCAAGTTGTTGGAATTTTTTTGGCTAAAGCTCTAAGGTAATGATTCTTCCTTTATAATTAGTTTTTAGTGTTGCATGTTAAGAAGAAAGAACTTGTGGTAGTAAATAATGCTCTTAGAGTCATTGCATGCAAGAAATGTGGTTTGGGTATGAAGGATTTGGCTAAAGAGGTTATGTGAGCATGTTGTAGCCTAAAAATTACCTTAAACTTGTTAAGATTAATTGTTATAACTTATGGGGCAGAATTTTACACACCCAAGTTTAGGTGTGTAATCCCCTTTGTGTTGGTTTGGATGTTGGGCCTTAAATGTGGCGTTTGAGTGTTAAAAATCGGCCTTTGAAAAGGTGGCAAAGTGAGTAGAAACAAAGGAAATGCTGCCCAATTTTCCATAGGAATTAGTAATCTTGAACTTGGAAATATTCTACTTTAAAACTAGAAGTTAATAAACGTATTATGGTCATTATAGGTTGACGTATTACGTGCGATAGTTGGAATTAACAAGTGGATTGACCGAAGAGGTATGTAGAGCTTTCCTATCTCTTGAGCATGAGTAGTTGTATCTATGTAGTACGGTATACGTACAAGATTTGATAATCTTCACTTGTTTTGAGGTATATGATACTTGTTTCGTTTTAAGGTATAAGTCCCTTGGACATAGGGAAATGTGTTTGACTAACGTAAAATGTTAATATAACGGCTTTATGGGAAGTTGGTTATATTAGTTTGGGAAAAAGGTAAATAAAGAAGGGTTTACTTTACATAAAATAAGCAAGGGGAAAATGAGTTGAATTTGTGGAAGGTAAATTGTTTTAAGGCATTAATGGCCTAAGGTTTTAAAGGAAATGAAGTCACTTGATTTAGAAGCTTGGGATATTTTCTAAATGGAAAATTGTGACTTGTTTTGAAAGTGGTTGTGACATGATACTATGGATATTAGTATCTTGGAAGTTTTATATAAAAAGGAGTCATTTCGAAAAAGGTTTACGGTATGTGATACTTGGGTTAAATTCCCGGATTTCTCTTAAAAAGACATGTAGTGCCTTAATAATGAGCTAAAATGAGAGGGTTTATATTAATAATGTTCATAAGAAGTTAGAAGATTTCTTATCTTGTTTATGTTATGATAAGCCGGTAGCGCTTATGTTATGTATACTAGCCGGTTGTGCTGATTTATGTATTATTATTGTTATCACTGAGTATTCTGATAAGCCGGTAGCGCTTATGTTATGTATACTAGCCGGTTGTGCTGATTTATGTATTATTATTGTTATCACTGAGTATTCTGATAATCCGGTAGCGCTTATGTTATGTATACTAGCCGGTTGTGCTGATTTATGTATTATCATTGTTATTACTGCGTATTCCATGGATTTGCTACCCATGATGCGAGTGCGGTGCTTGTACTCATGCGGGCCCATTGGGTCCATGCGGGTGAAATAGTCTCATGCGGGTGAAATAGTCCCATGCGGATCCACATGATTCTTGCGGGTGAAATAGTCTCATGCGGGTGAAATAGTCCCATGCGGGTCCACAGGATTCATGCGGGTGAAATAGTCTCATGCGGGTGAAATAGTCTCATGCGAGGCGGATGGCCTTATGCGGATCCACATGATCCATGCGGGTGAAACAGTCTCAGGAGTAGGATTGCTTAATGATACTACAGAGAGATCTGTTTTGATCGAGCCTCTATTTTTACGCGATATTATACTTATACTTGTTACTCTCATTGTTAGTAAGGCACAAGGCAACCTAATTTGATTTTTATCTATAACTTCCGTGTATTTTGGACTTATGATATTACTACGATTTTCCGCTTTACATACTTGGTACGTTGTGTCGACCCCTTCGCCGAGTGCGTTCATGCCGCAGGTAAGGGAAAGCAGGTGGTAGATCCTCATTCTTAGGATTTTTTACTCAGGTGTCAGGAGCTCTATTTCTTCGGAGGCTCGACTTTTGGTATGGTTCTCCCTGGTGTTGTTGATGTTTTGTACATTCAGGGGCATGACGGGGCCCTGTCCCGTCATAGTGTTACTCCTTCTTAGAGGCATGTAGTCTTGTCATAACTTGGTTCGTTTAAGGATGTAACTGTTCGGTTTTATGTACTTTTGAGGTAGCCATTTTGGGCTAGACTATGTTATATCATTATGATTGTTTATTGTGAGTTTATATTCCGCTGGTTTGTAAATAAAGGTAGATTTTTGAAGAATAAGGTCAATTTCTTCTTAAAATCCTAAAACATCATTTATTTTGAAATAAAATGAAAAATCTAAAACACCATTTATTTAGGAACGGATGGAGTATTAATTTGCCCTGTAAAATTCCATTCAATTTAACAACTTTAAACTATACGGTGCTACATATTTGTCGTGATGTATATATTTTCCAGCCGTTGTTAACCTTAAACAATAATAAAAAGGGAAATTAAAGCATATGGAAAATCTTGAATAAATGTAGACATTGATATACAATAATACAGCTGATTAGCTATTAAGAATAATTGGCCAAATGTTCCAATTTTTGCAACAGTGAAATACATATTTAACATTATGATATTAAAGTATCCATAATCCAATATGTTCGGATCCGTGGCGCAATGGTAGCGCGTATGACTCCAGATCAGAAGGTTGCGTGTTCGATTCACGTCGGGTTCAATTTCTCGTTCCAAAAGGGTCCATTCTCTTTTTGATAAATTGTCTTTTGCATTATAAAAATCTTGTTTTTCTTCTTATTATTTTATCCCTTACTTCTTCTTTTTAACTTAATTGGCATTTGTCAAATGCTACAATGATGATATTAAAAGCGATTCAGTTTACGATAAATTATAACAAATCTAATTAATAAGACTACGCTAAATATACTTATATGATGTAATTGGAGAGATATATGTTAGTATGTTACACATGAAACTCACAACCTAACAATAAAATCTAATTTTGCTTTGTGCGAATGATATCAAAATACTTTTAGTACAATAAAAATTGAATTTAGCTTCGTACAAGAAATGTTATTGCAATTTCACGCGTGTTGAACCTACTTATTTTATTTTACGTAATAGAATAACCTCAATACCCACAGTGCTACAACCTTATGTGAGCAACATGGTTGGCCCAAAGAATCGTTAACATGAAATCGAGATAATCTAAAATAATTACGGAGTTTTGTAGATATTGAAAATAATTTACTATGGTTAATTTCTCAAGCTTATCCGTTGATATATTTAAATGCAAATTACGTGGTGGGCAGAGTCACTAGTAGGCTCATTGGCGCTTTTGCCTCTAATTTGTGCTGATGTTTAATTTTTGTTCGTCGTAATAAATAATTTTTGGGCATAAATTTATATTTTCAAGTTATAATATTTCACCAGTTATGTCCCGTATGATTTTTGTTCTTAAATAACTTATATCCCAATAATCATAAGTTCAATTTTAATGACAAAAATTAGAAACCATCTCATTTGAAGGGACATTCGTGCAATTTCATCTCACTAGTACCCGTTGAAATTAGGTAGCGGTATGCATTCGATTTTTTGGTTTGATTTTACATTATTCGGTTTGAATTTTTCAATGTTTGGTTTCTAAAAACTACAATCCAACCAGAACCAAAATAAGTTTGGTTCAGTTTTTCTCTTTTTCGATTTGGTTATTCGGTTGCGTCATATAAGATAATCATCATAATCAAAATGGCAAAAAAGAACAAATATTATAGAGAATGAGAAGTAATCATGTCAAATCTCTTAAATATATTTTCTAATATAAATCATATGGTAAAATTTTAAGAATATAATGTATAAAAGTATATTAATACATGTCCATAACCTAAAGATTTAGAATAAGTCATATTATACTCTAATATGTATGTGTGTGTGTATATAAATAATAATTTTTTTTTTTTTTTTGAATTTTTCAGTTTTTATTTATTTTTTAAATTCGAAATCAAACCACATATTCATTTTTTTAATTTTTCAACCGGAAACCAAATCAAAAAAACGAAAACCAATCCAAATTAGTATTCGGTTTGGTTCAAAACTTCAAATTGGGTTTTCGGTTTAATCCGAATAATGCACACTCCTAAAATGAGGTGAAGTTTTCACCTCTAGCGTTTTTTGAAATATCTATTTAGTAAATAATCGTCTTTTTAGTTTTCTTACAACTTATAGACCTTTATACCACAATTTAAATTCTTTTGAGTAAATTGAAAATCTTACGAAAAAATGTTAGATTACAGTCTAAAATTTTGTAAGTTATTACAAACAATGATAGCCTAATTTTTTTATCGGTAAGATTGAGCAAATAAATGAAGCAAACATTAGAGGGTAACATTGTCTAGAAGTGAAATTTTCTATTAATTATATTTGCACAAATTTCAACAATACAAACAAAATCAGAATAATAGACCTAAAAAAGAGGACATTTGCCTAAATTAATATGAAATTATTCGAGGTACGCACAAGCTGATCCTGGCAAATCAATATTAAAAAACTAAATAAATAAAACTAATATTGAACAAAGTTGAAGTATTGTATGTCATCAATGTTTTATAAAAAAAAATGTTATTTAATCTTAAAGTGCAATTAAAATAAAAATTATCTGATAATATTAAAATAGAGACAAGGACGAGAATTTGTGAGCGATAAGAATAATGAAAGATTTTTTTCTGTTTTGTATTTATCATAATAAGATCTTTATACACAAGTAAGTCATATCCTTAATCAATACTAATACGGTAACCATATTCTAATAAAACTACAAATCATATTTTACCATTATTACAACTATACCATAGGCTAAAAATTAATAGGTTAATACCTATTTTCACACTTGCACTAACAAGGAGCATATTGCCGTCCAAAGCTGACAAAACGGCTGCCGGAAACTGGCGGCCATCAACTATTTAAAAATTAGAAATAAAAAAATGAATATATATAGTACTACTATTTGTTTTTGTTTCTCCATATTCAGAAATTCTTCTCAACTAACTTTCGAACAGGTAACAACCCCACTTCCTCAGTCCATTCAAATTTTAAGATTGTCACTCAATATTGTTCTTTTTTTCTCCATGTTTCCTAATAATTTGGGAATATTAAGATTTTGGGTATTCAGATTATGCAAGTGTTGCACAACTCTGTTTGGATGATTGTTACCTATTGTGTTGTTAGTTTAAGTATAGTGTTTGTTACTTAAATTTTATTATATCGTATCGTTAAATTTATAACGACAAAAAGTCCAATTTTTATTCTTTAACCTATTTCTTTTTTATAGTAGCTCTACCCTATTCTTCAAATTGCTGATATGCTGACATTAACGGGAAACAATACAATATATCCATGTATCCATCAAAACA
This sequence comes from Przewalskia tangutica, assembly GCA_029844215.1. Taxonomy (NCBI): domain Eukaryota; kingdom Viridiplantae; phylum Streptophyta; class Magnoliopsida; order Solanales; family Solanaceae; genus Przewalskia; species Przewalskia tangutica. Next base: position 86,636,927 of record CM056736.1, on the reverse strand, counting down.
ATGCATTACAACACAACACAATACAATACATTATGAAATAATATGTAACAAACATCCAACCATCAAAACAATGTAGTGTTTACCCATAATCTTTTCCTCCTTTGGGAATTTTGAGGTGTGGTTCTTTTAGTAATATATGAAAAAGAGAAGGAAAAGATTAAGAGAGTGAAACTTGTTGGATATGCCCTATGTATATGTTGTGTGGCAAATGGCAATGATTTCCCTTTTTTATTTATCATTTCAGCTTCTAGTTGATTTTTTGTAAACTGGAAAAAAAATTGTATGATCAATTTTGAGAAAAGATATCAAATTGCTCTTAAAGCTCAATCCTTTGATCTAATTTGAGGTTAGATATGCAGCATATCTATTTCATTGCCCGTTATTCAGTAATTACGTCGTGTATCCAATTGCTTCCTTTACCAGTTAATTAAATTATTGATATGGATCTCATGGCTCTAGATTTATCTTGGAGAATTCCCGGTTATAGGATAACTTTTGTGACTGATGATTAGTTATATGATAGATTCTCAAGTTTTATCTTCTTAGCTAATCGAATGACCAAATAAACCATTTTGTCAAGTTTTGGCAATGGATGTAGTTGATGATGCTGATCAGTTACCAGAAACAACAAAAAATGAAGTAATATCCTTCTTTGAGTCAGCTCCACCACTAAAGGATGCTGCTGAAATTGAAAAAAGTTTGAAAGAATTTGTTGATTGCAATGCTTCATCATCAGGCAATTATTATTTCTTTATATATCAACATCTCATAGACTTTAGCCTTTTTTAATTCTCTTTCTGCAAGTAGATGCCACTAGACTTCTTTTGTGTCTCCATGTTCAGTGAATGTAAGAGCAAATAGGGTGGTGTGTGTTACTTCCGGTGGTACAACTGTTCCTTTGGAAAAGCAATGTGTTCGTTATATTGACAACTTTAGCTCCGGTCATAGAGGGGCCGCATCTACAGAGTATGTTATGAATACCATGCTAAAATGCTTTGCACACACTTGAACTCACATACATTTGATGATCAAAAATGAAAATGGAATTGCAGATACTTTTTGAAGGTCGGTTATTCTGTAGTCTTTCTCTACCGAAGGTTTGCTTTCAAGTGCCAAGTTTTTTATCTGATTATCAAGATTTTTTATTTTAGAGTAGTAAGACCATGACATATGCAGGGGGACGTGCCAGCCATTTTGTAGTTCTCTTCCTGATGATCCGTTGCTAGAGTGCTTTAGTGTTGCTAATGATTCAAATATTGAAGGTATGTAGTTCTTACATTTACATGATCAATATTGTTGCACGTGGTACATTCATATGAACAACTTCATACTTTCTGCCTCTTAACAGCATGTGCATATAGATTCGTAGAGATTGAAATTCTGTTGAGGGAACTTTCCTCCCTGTTGTTGTTATGTTGTTGAAATTCCCTCCATGTGATTTTAGGTTTGCCTTGTTTCTTTTTAGCACCTTAAATCATCATAGTACTGCAGCTACAGACGAGTGCGCTTGAAGGTTTAGTAGGACTTGGTCAAATCATTCTAGACGACTTTCTCTTATTTTATCCTGTGTATGTTACTTGCACACTCTGTCTGTTATGGCCATTTCTTGTCATGTTCAATCGTGTAGGACCACATATCAACCTTAACATTCTCATTTCTACAATACCAATCTTAACCATCCTATTTCGAATTCTCTGTTACATCTTAATTTATCATCGCATTCTCCTAGAAGGCTGAGTTGAAATTCTGAACTGTCTGCACTTAGGCTCATAATAGGTCCAATCTCACTTATCTTCGTTCTTACGGGCAGTAAACTGGCAGTATAAATATTATGTCTTACTTTCACTTACTCACACCTGTTACTCTCTAAAGTTTTTTCTATAGTTTCAACTTTTGGATGGCTTGTTCATAACTTTGTCAATCAATACACTATCATTTGCAAATAGCATGCACCACGAGACTATCTATTATTGGTAGCTCATTTGCAAATAGCATGCACCATGAGATCATCTATTATTATTGGTTAAGCAAGTATGAGCTCAATGCAAATCCCTGATGTAAATCCACTGTTATGGAAAAATCCTCTATATATCCTGCTACTGTTCTCAACTTGTGGCTGCTTTTGTACATATATTTTATGCTTATGTAGTTGATATTGATTGTTTTCCTCTTCCATAACAACAAAAGGATTTTTCTTGGCACTGTATGATATGCTTTCTCTAGATCAATGAATGTTACATGCAAATTCTTCTAACTATCCCTGTAAATTTTCTTTAATCTTCTTAGCAAATAAAGGTTCTATTACAGATCTACCAGATATAATTCTGAAGGCACCCTTGTGATATCTCTAATTGTAGCTCACTTTGTTTTTTCTTTTTCAATATTTCATTGTATGATTCATAATTTTAATACTACAATAGTTCACACAACTTTTAATATCTCCTTATTCTTATATATCGCAACCAAGGTACTCTGTTCTATGTTCCTTGGCATCTGTTCACTTCTTAATAATGTTATTGAATATTTTGGTTAACGTACTGCTCTAACCGCTTTTAGACCTTATAGGTATACCATATGGACCACTTGTTTTTTTACCCTCATATTCGTCATGGCATCCTTTTCTTCAGTAGCCTTCCATAATTTGTATTGAGCAATTGATCAAAATAACCTTTTTATCTCTCTTTTGATCTTACTGTGTCTTGTCAAAAGTTGTTGGAATCATCCTTAATGAACTTAAAATGGTTTAAGTCTTTACCCCTGTCCGTTCTTGTTATTTTAACATGTACATTTCTTTTTCTCCTTTTAATGCTCTAGCTTTTGGTACAAGTTGGGAAAGCATTACCCCGGGCTCCATTGATCACTTTTTTTGCTTCTCCCTTAGTTCTATTATACTTTGTAATGGACTAATGGTTTCTACATCTTCTGTTATTTGATAACTTCATATATCACCCTCTTTTTTGCTTTAATAGCTCTATCAAAGTCGGGTTGCTCACACAATGATCTCTCTCTAGCTACAGATAGAAAGAGAGGTGTGAGGTAATAGCTTTATGCCATGGCCGTCCCCCTTTGATAGACCAAGTAGAAGAGCTGAGGTTATTTTAGTAAACCAATGCATGAGCTGAGGCTCCCATGTCCCATGGTCGCGATACCATCTCCATGCAAGCCTGTGTCACTCGAGGGTACCTCTGTATCTGTTCACCATCTGAGCAAACTGGATGCATTTCACCACCAAGATTCTTGTGGTCAAGGTCATAGGCATTTAAACTCACCTAGTACTTCACTTGCTACTCTCTTTATGAAACTTGTCATTTTCTTCTACAAGAATCTGTAAGCTTATGAGAATCATAAGATAAAGTAAAAGCAAAAAGAGGAAGGAGATCTCCAATTGGGAACAAAATGTAATTTAATGTTTATCTTCATCTTCTCCTATATGGCAATGCTGTTTTCATCCCAGTGCTGGTTAAGTTTACTGGGGCAGATCTTTACCACCGTGCTCTGAATATCTGATTTAAATTGATTTTTTTAGAAATTTGCACCTTTCCAATGTAATGACCGTTTTTTTTGTTGTACATTTTTTTAGTGGATGCATTGCATGCTGAAACAGTGAAGAGAGCCATTACTGAAAATCGTGCAGTATGGATTGTAACTGATTTTTTTTCTTCTAAATGTTATCCTTATTCAATTTAACAGTTATGCAAGAATTTAATTATTGCAGGCAGTTGCTGAAGGCATCCTGTTGAAACTTCCATTTACGACAATTTTCGAGTATTTGCAGGTTAATTTTAAATCTGATCTTTTGTAAAATCAATGTTCAATTATAGAAACTTCAACTTTAAATAAGCTTCATAAGAGCATACGCTCTGTGGGGCTGATGGCACTTTTACTAATGTTATTTGTGTCACACTGGCAGATTCTTCAGCTAATTTCTATGTCTTTGAGGGACCTTGGGCCTAGTGCTATTTTTTTTCTTGCAGCTGCAGTTTCTGATTTTTATGTTCCGTGGGAAAGCATGGTAATCATTTATGTTCTTGAATATCTCTCTTTTTTTTAATTGTTTTGTGAATTATACTTGTCCTTTCTTGTTCCCATTTCCCTCTCTCTATATTGCACATGGTAGTTATATAACACGTCATCTGAATCAACTTATAAAAGAGAAAATGGTATCTTATCTGTTTCCTCTTTTTTCACAGAATTTACATAAGATCCAGTCAGCATCTGGTCCTCTGGACATGCGACTCGCCCAAGTACCAAAGATGCTATCAGTGCTTAGGAATGAGTGGGCACCGATGGCCTTCCACATATCTTTTAAGGTTGGTGATCATAATTTTGTATGGTTCGGTAAAATTACGAAATTTAATAATGCTGTACTCCGTCTTCGGAAACAAAATGCTCTACTTGTGAAGAAGTGGTGGCTTGAAAGGAATCCTTTAAATTTCTGATTTGTATATATATACATATATGAGCGTGCGTTTATGTGTAGTGTGTGTGTGTGTGTATGTGCACATATTTAGCTCTTTAGATTCTTGTCGAGATGAACTGAAAAGACACCTGAAATGATCAAGCAGAATCATGCATACTTCATGGAACCTCCAAGATCAAAGTCAAGTTCCTTATATCTTAGTTTTGCAACTCCAAAAATCTGCTTTTTAGCTGTTTTACATGTTTGACTCACTTTATCAAATAATAACAAGTTACAACTGTTGAAACACACAAAGAATTTATATTTCAATATAAGGTAACTGTCAAACCAGCTGCACTTATGGAATCTCACAAATAGAATATTTCATACCAGTATACAATATAGGATTCAGAGTTATTTAAGAGTACCTCCTCAATGTGTTTTGAGTCTTTTGTATCACAATAAGTGATTGGAAAAAACAGGAGGTTTTAGGGTGGTTTGGGGGGGGGGGGGGGTGAGCATGATTTGCTCACATCTATTAGATTGTTGTAAAGTTACTATAGCTAATGTCGCTTAGCAAGTTATATTCTTAAATGTTAAAACTGGAGGGCTTACCCCATTGAGTTAGATGTAAATAATTTGAACATTGCTTGGGAAAATATAAGGTTAATGAGTCTTAAGTAATGTGCAGAAACATGATGCCTGAAGTTTGTTTATTTGTCCATGAAACACTTAGTATGTTCGTCATTCTTTCGGTGGGGTAGGCCACTTTTTGCAATTAGTCTCGACAGTTTTTATCATCTAATCCAGCTGTTGGATGCCAAAACTTCAATTGTTCAGAAGTTTATCATATGGCTTCATTGTTGATTTCCATATCTACTATTTCACAGCTAGAAACAGATAAACATATCCTTTTAGCAAAGGCTGATATGTCCCTCAAACAATACAAGATGCATATGGTGATAGCTAACGAGCTTTCAACCCGTAAAGAGGAGGTTATAGTTGTGACTGAGCAGGAAAAAGTCACAGTTCGCAGGGACAGCACTCGGGCAGGGGCTGAGGTCGAGTGTCCATTGGTTGAGCTCGTTGTTGATAGACATTCAGCATATATTAAGAACTTTGATGCATAACCACTGTGGATGGATCAATTGTATTTGGCGGATTCACTTGAATATCGAGTTATAAGGACATTTGAGTAAGCAAAATAAGTGTAACCAATTTATTTCGGAAAACCGGAAATGATATATTTTTTTAAATTATTGGCAATCTGTTTTTATATCGTCTTTTTTAATCCGATGTCCCCAGCGGAACATGAGGAGAATTCATGGAAGTAAATGCACCTATGCACAAACATATGTAATTTACTCCCAACTTTTAATGTATTTCTTTTATTTTTCGACGTTAATCAATTAAGAGCACCATGTTACTCCCTTTTCTTTTGTGTGATGCAGATTTTTCTTATTACTAGTTGCTTTTATTAGTGTGTTGTGAGACTGTTGGTGTATTAATTGAGAAACACTATTCATTTATCCCAAAAGTTACAGATTTGAATGGATGTTAATATAAGATAGGCTTCATTATCTAGTTTGCTATCAACTTTGAAATTCTAATGAACTGTAGTATTTACCACAAAAGTCAATAAATAGAAGAGTACTGAGAACTGACGAGGGATTTCTTGGCAAAGCAAGACTGATTAGCTCGACAATTCTTTGGCAAGCTCCATGCGTGAGCAGCAACTAAGCAATATTCAATCTTCCTTAAAACTTTGTACGCTTGAAGGCCCATCCTCTACGGAAGGGTACATATACATTTTCTTTTGTGCGGATTGTCCTTCAAACGCACTAGTCTTTAATTTTTGTCCTTCATATATGTGGTCTTTAATTTTTGCCACTGCTATTTATTTTATGAAAATATACAGGTCTACTTCTCAAGGCATAATCTCTATAATATGTTTTTCTTTGAAAACTAAATTATTGTCTCGCGCGACATAAATTATATAGAAATTAAATTATGCGGCATAGTTTTATAATAATTTTTTAAATTATGCTGTGTTGGAAATTATGCATTATCCGGCATAGTTGGTGTGGATGTTATGATACATATGTTGAAATTAAATGCTAATTATGCCCATCCCCAAATATGAAATTATGTCTTTTTTTCATATTATATTGAGTGTTGACAATTATTTCTTATCCGATATAATCTGTGGGTTGTGTATGATACATACGCTGAAGATAAATACTAATTATGCCGAGCGAAATTCTAATTATGTCGTGTCAAAAAATAATAAAAGACAAAAATTAAAGAACTCAAATTTGAAGTGCAAAAATTGAAGACCACACGGGGCATTTGTGCGAATGACCCGTACATATATAGGCGAGGCCTTTAATCCAACTCCTTTTTACATAAAGAAATAAAAATTCAAAAATCAGGGAATTCGTCGGCCAGATAACAACTTTTTGAAGTATATAGTCCGGATTTGGTCACTTGAGAATTAAATAGTATAAAACTCATTTAGATTCAAATATAAAGTTAGACTTAAAAATTTGAAAGGGTCGTAGCTCAATTGAAATATGTTAGTGCTATTGCAAGTATTATGTATGCAACACATAGCACACAACCGGATATATAGCACATAGAGTTTGCAAACTTTCAAGATATATAAGTAAACCAAGCGTTGAACATTCGAAAGCTATTTCAAGAGCGCTTGATTATTTAAGAAAACAAAGAATATTAAATTATGTTATAATGATTTTTCTAGCACGTTAAAATAATTCTCTGATGCTAGTTGGATAACCAATGATGATGATAAAAAATTCATATTGGGATGAATTTTTACATTGGATGGAGGTGTTATAAGTTGGGTATCAGAGAAGCAGACTTGTATTACATATTCTACGATAAAATCAGAATTTTTAGCATTAGTAGTTGTTGGAAACGAAGTGAAATGATTGAGAAACATTTATTAGACATAAAATTGTGGTCATAATCGATACCGGTAGTTTCCGTATATTGTGAGAATGATGTAACATTGAGTGTTGCTCATTTTAAGATATAGAATAGAAAGTCTAGACATGTTAGTCTACGACATGTCTATTCGAAAGAATTGTTGATAAGCGATGTCATGACAATTATATATGTTAAGTCTTTTAAAGAATTTAACGGATTCGCTTACAAAAGTACTTCATAAAATTCTACTACAACAATATCAAGTGGGATAGAGTTAAAATCTTAAATATAAGTACATTAATAGAAGAAATCCAACCTTGAGTAAGCAAAACTAACAATAAAGATTCTCTGGATGATAACAATCTATTAACGTCATTTTGAGCAATGAAAAATAGCATAAAATGTTTAAGCCATGTCCTATGATAATTAGTGCTTACTGTTACAGGGAGAAGATGAACACAAGCTCTTAATGAAAATATCAAATGTCTTAAGTAACATAGACATACAAATATTTTTATCTATATGAATACATGAGTGGTGCCGCTTCAACAAGAGTTCTTAATGTTTGCTCTTGTAAGTATTCATGAATTGGGATTAGCGCATGGCCTTTAAGTGCTTCAGCAAATCAATGACTTAAATTGGCTGAATAATATCATGCATGTGATATTTTTTATTTAGGTACAAGAGAGTTATGATTCAATTCTTAGTAGTATTAATAACTTCGTCTAAACTTTAAAATATTTATACAACTAGAAAGTTCAAATCTATGTGTTGAGAGGGGTAAAAGAGTACATAGACATTATTAAGGGAGCCTATTATTGTAACTGCCTGTTTGTATTATAAAACAACTATGTATATTCATAAATGATAATTCTAATAAGTAATAAAAACAAGAGAGAGAACAGAGACTTCGATCTCTGAAGAGCCTCTCTTTCTTCTCTCCCTCTCTAAGCTTTCTCTTATTTCTTGCTGCGTCTCAACTGTTTCTTCTTCACTACTGCTTGCATGTGTGTATTGTTCGTCCAGTAGAGTCATTCAACATGGTATCAGAGCCCAAGATCTGCTTCCGCGAAATTATCAATCGACACTGGCGATTCTTGCTACTCTCACTAATTTCTCAGTAATTTCCTTATCTTCTTCGTCTCTGGATGTGGTATGTCCCTTATTCTTAACTAGGGCAAGATCATTCTCGTTTTTTCCTTAGCTAGATTGAATTAGGGTTTCTCTGTTGAATAAAGGGAAGACCAGTCCAATCGAGAATTAGGGTTTCTTGCTGGAAAACTAAGTATTGGTCCATTTCGGTTGGAAAAATTGTTTTTATCAAAATCTGCAATTGTTTTTCTGAAATAACTCTTGATTCGAGAGAACAAAACGAAAATTTGGCCAACATCAAGAAATAATGGACACCGTATATCAAGCACTTCTAACCCTACTATCATGGTGATAGATCATAACCATCCCCTATTCCTTCAAGCATCCGATTAAGTGGTGCCTCGATTTCTTTTCAACCGTTGGGATCAAAATTACACCCATGGAGTAAATCGATGAAAATAGCACTACTAGGAAGAAATAAGACGGGTCTTGTTAATGGCAAGCACCGAGAGACCGGGCCTGTAAGATCCGGAGACTATCGATGTAGTCAACGCCGTAGTACAAGCACGGCTCATGAACTCGCCCCAAAGACTCATCGAGTGGTTTACTATACGCCGAGTCTGCATTCGGTGTGGGAGGATTTAAGAGAGAGGTTCGACAAAGTAGACGGGTCAAGAACTTATGACCTACATAGAGATTGCACTATTTCTCAAGGCAAATCCTGGCCTCTCAATACTTTTCCAAATCAAGAGTTTATGGGTTGAGTTTCGCCACTAGCCCCTCCAAATCGTGGCTGTCCTAAGTCTAGAGAATTTGTTGAATACCTGAGAGACAAAACTATACCAATTCCTAATGGGTTGAATGAACACTATACGCAAGCTAAGTCAAATACTTCTCACGCCACTTTACCCATCAGAAACAAAGCATATTCCATGATCACAAGTGATGAAAGTCGTAAATCATACCTCAAAATTTGGCCGGTCTGTCTGAGTGGGACCAAGCTGGTAAAACAAAATCGGGACATGATCCAACCGCCTCTTTCTAAAGGCATGGTCGTGACACGTAAATACAAAAAATCCACTTCTACCAATCTATTTTGTGATGTATGTAAGATGAGAGGACACACTAAAGAATTTTGCTACAAGGTGGTTGGATATCCACCTGGTTTTAAATCCAAAAGAAAGGAGTACGCCATGGGCCGTGGAATCAAAGAAGAATAAAGTGGACAATACCAACTCGACACTCGAACTGGCCGGTTTCTCCAAAGCGGCACATGAGCAGATTGAAGTTACTTAACCTCGTGGATTGATCAGCAGAAACTACACAAAGCAGAGTCCTCAACACGCCTCCAACGCAAAGAACTACAGGTATCTCTAATCACAATGCCTTACTGGGAAAACAAGTTCCAAAACAGTGGGTAATAGACACAGGGGCCACCAATCATATGGTGTCTGATATAAAAATGATTAACAAGGAAACTATAGTAGAAAATCTTACTGATTCCAAGATAGTACATCCGCTAAACGGAGATTTAGTTAGTGTAACACACATCGGTTCCATGATATATCGATAGAGTACCCTAAAAATGTCTTTGTCATACCTCAATTCAAGTTTAATTTGACGTCTGCTTTCAACTAACAAAGGAATTACAATGTCCGCTATTTTCTACTCTCGATTTTGGTCTTCCGTGATCTCTACAATGGGAAGGTGAGATCGTAGACTACAAGATGGGCTTTACATACTAATAAATCATGCTTCTTCAAAAATGTTAGGAAGTCAAGAAAAAGTTGGCTTAACTGTGAATAGAACCACTGATAGGACACTTACTAGGGAAGAAATAGATATATGGCATAAAAGATTTGGTCACATCTCTAGCAATGCATCGAGTAAATCGACAGGCTAGCCCCGCACTATAGCCGATGTAATAGAATTGCAATATCGTCCTCAGGCAAAATAAAGGTATGTTACCCTTTCCTTTGAGTAACAATAGGAGTACTGCTGCCTTTAATTTGATTCACATGGATGTATGGGGCCCCTACAAAGTTCAAACTCATAATGGAAAAAGGTATTTTCTTACAATTGTGGATGACTTTACTAGAATGACTTGGGTGTACTTACTTAGTCTCAACTGACGATGCATCAGACATAACAGCCATTATTCAGTGCAAACTCGCTTTAATGTAACGATTAGGATTATAAGAATCGATAATGGACCGAATTTGTCAATGAGGATGATCGCTATATTCCCGCAACTAGGCATAATACATCGTAAAACTCAGGCTTATACACCACAACAAATGCGTGGTGAAAGAAAACATAGACATATTCTCGAGTTAACTAGGGCCATAAGGTTTCAAGGACATATCCTCGAAATTGCAGGGTATTCAGCAAACAGTATATATAATAAATAGACTGCCATCTTCTGTCACTAATAAAACTCCCTATGAAATGATGTACAAAAGGAAACCCTCCATCAATCATTTAAGAGTTCTAGGATGCCTATGCTTTGCTAATAACTTGTCTGTTAATGATAAGCTTCTATCCAGAACTAGATGTTGTGCTCTTATGGGATATTCTGAAACACAAAAGGGCTATATCATTTATGACTTAGAAGCTAAAGTGTTCTTAGTAAATAGAGATGTAAAGTTCAGAGAAAATGAATTTCCTTTTCAAACTGATACCTCTGAGAAACCTGTATTTCAAATCAAACAGGGGGTTATTTCTTCTATTACTGATAGTGCTAACACAAATCTTCCTAATATCAATCAGTGCATTCCTACTATCAATCAGTGCATTCCTACTACTGGTATTCATGTTTCTGAAAAAAATAACAGTGCATCTAGTGTTGAAACATATAGATCCAGTCAAGAGGTAGAATTCAACCAGAATCAAGTTTCTGCTCAGCCTGTGAATATAACTAATGTAAGGAGATCTACAAGGGAAAAACAACCCCCAATATGGATGAAGGATTTTGTCACAAAAGGGGTTGGTAACACAACAACTCCATATTCTATAGCTAATTATGTTTCCTATGACAATATCACTCCTAAATATAAAGCCTTTCTTACTGCCTTTTCAGAATTAATAGAACCAAAGACTTATAAGGAAGCATCTAAAATCCCTAGGTGGGTAGAAGCTATGCAAACTGAGATAAAGGCTTTACAAGATAATCATACATGGGAAATAGTTACTTTACCTAAAGACAAGAGTCCAATAGGGTGTAAATGTGTATATAAGATAAAGTATAAAGATACAGGGGAGGTTGAAAGACTTAAGGCTAGACTTGTTGCTAAGGGATACAGTCAAAAAGAAGGAATAGATTATCATGAGACCTTTTCTCCTGTAGTTAAAATGGTAACTGTAAGATCTATAATATCTCTAGCAGCTTCTGAGAATTGGCAAATCCATCAAATGGATGTCTATAATGCTTTCTTACAGGGTGACTTACATGATGAAATTTACATGGAACTACCACAAGGATTCATTAGTGAGGCAATCGTATGTAGCTAATCAAGTCATTATACGGTCTTAAACAAGCTCCTAGGCAATGGAATTTTAAACTTACGTAAGCCTTAAGATATATGAAATTTAGACAATCCGAATATGATCATTCTCTGCTTATAAAAAGGTTGACAAAGATATGGTTCTAAACTAGTATATGTAGATGATATTCTCATTATGTAATAATTTAGAATCGATAATGAAACTAAAATCTTTTACAAATCTTTTAAAATGAAAGATTTAGGAAATAAGATATTTTCTAGGAATAGAGTTTGTAAGGTCTAACAAGGGTATTCTAACGCATCAAAGAAAATACGCTTTAGAGCTTATAAATGAGTTAGACTTCACGCAAAACCTTTAATACACCTATAGATTGCAACATAAAACTAACTACAAAGGAGTATGACAGTTATTTACAAGAGAAACAGGTTGTTAACAACAGCAAGACAATAGTAGAGGATGAGCTCATAGAAGACATTAACCTATATCAAATACTGATAGGAAAATTGTTATACTTAACCACTACAAGACCAGATATCTCTTATAGTGTCCAAATGCTAAGTCAGTTTTTGCAGCAACCAAAGAGGTCTCATCTCAATGCAGCACTGAGGATAGTAAGGTACATCAAGAGTCAACCTGGACAAGGTATTCTGATGTCCAAGAACAAACAAGAAACATCGACAAATTTCATCGTGATGCAGATCCCGCTTGTCCAAATACAGGAAGTCGATTCTGTGTTACGAATAAAGCTGGGTAACTCTTTAATTTCTTGGAAATAAAAAAAACAGAGCACAATCTCTAGAAGTTCAGCAGAATCAGAGTACAGGAGTTTAGCTAGCACAGTGGCTGAAATAATCTGGGTAATTGGTCTGCTTAGAGATGTTGGTATTCACTTCAACTCTCCAAGAATGCCTTCACCGACAAAGAAGTCAAGAATTCAGACAGAAGAAATCCAAATTTTTCATGAAAGGACTAAACATATAGAGATTGACCTGCATTTCATCAGAGAAAAGATTCAGAAGGGTTTAATAAAGCCAGAATACATACACACAACAAACCAGCCAGCGGATTTACTTACAAAAGGATCAACAGACGCAAAGATCAACATTGCTTCAAGCTCGACTTCGAATATCTTCCAAAGAATACTTGAGGGGGTATGTTGAGAGGGGTAAAAGAGTACATAGACATTATTAAGGGAGCCTATTATTGTAACTGCCTGTTTGTATTATAAAACAACTATGTATATTCATAAATGATAATTCTAATAAGTAATAAAAACAAGAGAGAGAACAGAGACTTCGATCTCTGAAGAGCCTCTCTTTCTTCTCTCCCTCTCTAAGCTTTCTCTTATTTCTTGCCGCGTCTCAACTGTTTCTTCTTCACTACTGCTTGCATGTGTGTATTGTTCGTCCAGTAGAGTCATTCAACACTATGAGATATTTTCTATTATGTATGATATTATGAGTAGTATTACAAACTAGGGGTGATTGTTATATAGTTTGTAATAATGAAGTAATTATTTAAATGATTATTTGGGATACTACAATTGAAATAACTAGTTTGGGTACCACAGATGAAATAGGTATCATTGCAATAAGTTCTGAATATTCTCAACAAGTGCCTATTTCAACCACTTCTCTTCTTAATTACTTCATATTTGTCATTTTTAATTCAACTGATAAGAGGCTTGTTGTATCACAAATGAGTGTTCTCGTCTAACACTATAGACAGACAATACATTGAGGCGGTGATAATATCACGCCTCAAGCATTTCCTTCCCATTCTCTTCATCAAATTTCTAACACTTATTGAACGAACTCATTAAATTATTGTGTTTCTTCTGATATATAGACAATTATTATTTCGATCCTAACAAGTATAACTTGTATAACTTTTCAATGTCGTAATTGGTGCTCGTGCGTAGTCTAATGGAGACACACTTGCATAGGAAGTTGCAATCAAATTTACCTCCACCATTAACAAAATTTTCATTATTTCTCTCAAATCTAACGAATTCCCTCACTCTCAATTGAATTACATGATTTCACTCTTTTAATTTGTTATCCATAACCCATTACCTTAATTGATCTCAATTTAATTATCCAATCATTTCACTTCATTAATTCGTTTAACCTAATTTTCAATTTAATTACTCAATTTCACTTCATTAGCAGAATCCTCAATTTAACCTAAAACAACTTCAACCCAATTTTCGATTTAACTCAAAACTCATTTAACCAAATTCTCAATTTGATCCATTTAATGAGACGGATTAAATTAATTGAATTAACTTGGTTAAATTATAATTAGGTTAATTTATAAGTTAACCAAATAAAATCAAATAATTAAATTAAAAATTAGGTTAATGGGATATAAATTAGGTTAAAGGCGTTATATGGGCTATTAGTTACAGATTTATTGACAAATCCATTGAATTAAAGATCGGACTCAGAGATCCAAATTAAGCCAACAGAAGCTATTATTCTAGTACTTTAGAGAACTTTCACAAGCAAAAGCTACAATAATCACAAACACTCACCAAAATGTTAGATAAGAGTAGGGATGTTCACGAGTGGATTTGGATCGGTTAAAATTAAAATCAAATTAACTTAGTCAATTTTTTAATTATTAAAATCAACTCAAACCACATATAACACATAATTATCTGTTTGGTTGTTATCGGTTTAATTCAATTTGGTTCGATTTAAAAAACATAATGTTATTTCTCTTTTTCGTTTCCCCCCTACGATTAGGAAAGACTTTTCCATCATTCTTACCTTATAGAGTAATTCATTATTACTCTTTTATTGTGTGAGATTTAATTTTTTTAAATTATGGAGAAAATATTTTAAAATTTATACTTCAATCAAGTAAATAAAATATTTAAGAAATACTCCATTTTAAGGCAAATTTCATAATTATTTCTTTGAATAAATAAGTTTTAAGTCAGAATAAATAAAGTATTGTATATATAATAATAAAAATTATATATATTATTTAGTTGGTTTGATTCGATTTTATGATTGATTTATTTTTAATAAAATCAAACCAAATAAAATACTATTTATTTTCTAAAATTTAAAATTAAACTAAATAACTATCGATTTATTTGATCTAACACGCTGACATAAGACCACCGACGGAGAGAGTTTAGTTCATCTTGAATTTGCATATGGCATGAGAGACAGGTGTCTCGTAATTCGTACTCCTAAACATAGTAAGCATCACCCATTTTCCCATATAAATACCCCCTTCACTTTCACATAGTTTTCATATTATTAGACCTCTTACAAAATGAAGTTTTTTTCTACAACTGCTGTCCTTCTCTTCCTAGTGCTTCTTCTCTCGACAAATGGTATATTTATATTCATTTTAGCATAAGTATCTCTACATTCCCTTTATTTTAATCTCACACTTATGTTACTCGTCAATAGTTTGGTTCAATTGAAAATATAAATAATATTTCAGCTTTAATTTTAATATTTGTTTTAACTTTTATGCATGCAGAAATAGGTGGTCCAAGAAACACAGAGGCAAAACTATGCCAGTACCATAGCAAAACCTTCCACGGGGTTTGTGTGACGGGTACCAATTGCAACCAAAAATGCCAACAAGAAAACTTTGAGGGTGGGCGCTGCCACGGCCTTCGCCATTATCGCTGCATGTGCTATAAGACTTGCTAGTTTCCTTTTACTACTACTTTATATATAAAGTGTAATGGTTATAAATAAAATATAACGATGCTCGTTATCGTTTCCTGTATAATTCACTTTTACTTTTAATAATAACTGATCCATGAGTTTATGTACCTCGGCTTCCTTTTTATTTAGACACTTAATTTTATTTAATTTTTACAGACTTTTATACACTTAAGAATCAAAGAGTTAAAGTGTGATAAAAATGTAATATTCATAAAATAGAGACGGAGTTCCAAAAATTATATATGTAAGAAGATATAAACAGGAGTTTCAAAAATTATATATTTAAGAAGATGTAAGCAGTATTATTGTAGCAATTCTTTTCGAAACAAAAAGTCTTATGGTAAATTTACAACTAAACATCTCAAAATGTTTTTTGCTAAAAAATACTGGAAAACATCAAACTATATATACATTTATGAAGAGAACGGAACGATTACAAGTATGTGTGTAGACTACTTATTTATGGGTATTCGTAACTGGAAAAATTGTTAAATTTGCCCTTCAACTATGTTTTATGAAATAATATTGTCCTCCATCAAAATTTGAGATTAAATATACCATTTTTATTAGCAAACTTGTTAAATGCACTCGGAGTCGGATGGATGGATAGGTGAGTTGCTAATCAACGCTCCATGTCGGATCCACCCAATTGCACCCTTAATCCGTACCATTTACTCTACGTCGGATCCGAATTGATATCACCACCAGCCGTTGTTCCAATTTCCAACCCCCAAACCACCACCGACACCCAACAAATCATCATCGGTGTCGCTCTCCTTTCATTCATCAACCGCATCTCCGACGCAATTCATTTCGTTCTTTTAAATCAAAGTCCACATAAACTAAAAAAAATAGCATAAGTTGTGTTGATTTGTCGCTGACATTTCGTCGAAATAGTGGGCGTGATGATATCGTTTGACAGTGGTGTTGTTTGGCAATTTGTGTTTGTGGTTGTTTACTGAGTTGGGTGGTTCGCGGAGGTTTCAATTGTTGACGGGTAGTGGTGGCGATGGAGAAGGCGAACGGCAGGCGGAGCAAGCAGGTGTGTGCGCTAATGATCCGCGAGATCGCCCGAAGCTCGAGCTCTGATAGTGGTGATCGGCAGATCTAGATGTGAGGTGGTGTGGTCACCGACGGTATTCGAATTTGGGTATTTGGGGCTCACCGGTGGTTTTGTTTGGTCATCACCAGTGGTTGTGTGACTTCGCCGGAAACGACGGTGGTAGTGCAGGTGCGAATGCAGTGCGGTCTAGCGCGATCGTCCCGCTCACCGGCCGTTATCACCTGGTCAGAGCCACACCGACTTCACCGAGACGCGACATGGTCTAGGTGGTTGGTAATTGAATTTTTTAAATCTCTTTCTTTGTAAATCTATTTCATCTATCTCTGCACTTAATCGTTTCGAATTCTAGTTATTTTTTGAATTACATAGTTCATTACGCAAATGTTGAATCTGAGCAACCACATTCCACAGCCTCTGCTACGTCATCAGCGACAATATCGACACTGACCAAATCATCCCGGTAGAATACCTAGTCTCATCAAATCCATATGAGTACAAGAAACTCGAGTCCTACGCTCTTTGCGGACTCCCTTCATCGTACCAAACTTGTTTCTCCAGTTGCGCTAGGAGTAGCCGGTGTGGCGGTGGTGATGGCAGAGTCTTATGCAATATAAATTGAAGCCTATTGGTGATGTTGTTCTTGTTATTGAAGCCCACGTGGATCTGACATGACGTCCAGCTGTTAGGCATATTTTATATATCTTTTTTGAGTCATTTTTAGTTAGTGTTTTAATCGTTTTTGTTGTGTTTAATATAGTATTAGGGTTGTTTTTCTTTCTTTTGAGTCACACCGGTTCAAAAAGGCAAAATGACGAAAAAGAGCGAAAAATGGGCATAAAAGGAGGAATCCGAGGCAGAAAAAGACAGAAATTGACAACCCGGACGAAAGCCATGCAGCTCCACGACACCGAACAGCAGGGCCGCGACGCCGGAACAACTGAGAGGCCACATGAATTATGGCGCCGCGGCGCCGACGCGGAAATTTCAGTTCCGAAGTTAATTTGGCAAAGGGCAAAAGGGTTCATAGGGCACGAAATTTGCAACATACTTAAGCCCTAGAGTTTGCTATAAAAGAGAATGAGGCTGACCTAAAGGAGACATCTTGTATATATTCTAAAAATCCTATTCTACACCACACAACATCGTTCATATAGGAATCAAGGCAGAAGATTGGAGACCTGTTCAATTATTTTCTTTTCTTTCGTTTTTAATTCAGTTTAGATATAGATTTTGTGTTAGTTCTTAGCGTGACTATGACTAGGAGCTAAACACGTTATTAGGGCTTTCCTTATGAATCACTTGAAACTTCTATGCATGAATTAATATAGTAGTTTAATTTTTTCTTCACTTGATTAAGATTTAGTCAATAATTGATATGAATGCTTGATAATTAATTGATCACTAATTATCATAATCTATATGATTTCGAATCAAGAACCGAGAGGAGAGATTTGGATTTGTTGTAGTTGAATAGACATAGGTTAAAATCGTGGACGAAAGTACCCCGATACTTGTGTAGCATTATAGGTTAATGTTCTTAATCCTCATATGTAGTAAATCCTATCATAGAAATATAGAAGGGTTCTGCACTGGGGTTGAACGATTATATATCCTAACCGGAATATAAGACAATCTAGTTAACCGCTATCTTAACGTAGAAGAAGAAGTCATTCTAGTTGCATTAAGGATTGAATACAGCGAATAGTCGAGGATATTGGAAGCCCTAATTTCTTCATAACTGATAAAACCCAAATACATTAGTTTACTTCTTGCAATTATTTTAGTAGTTAGATAAAAACCCAATTCAATTATCGTTTGTCAAATAAATAACCTAGAATAGATGTTCGGTAATTAAAAACCAGTCTCTGAGGACCATATTCCGTCTTAACAGACTATATTACTTGTGAACGATACGTACACTTGCGTTAAGCGCGTGGAAATCGCCTGACACCAACTCACATATCCGTCCATTCGAGGGTAAATTTAACAAGTTTGCTAACGAAAAGGGTATATTTGATCTCAAAATTTGACGGAGGGTAATTTTGTTTCATAAAGCATAGTTGAAAGGGCAAATTTGACATTTTTTCCTTTTTAAAATTAAAAACCTTAGCTCATCGGAGCTCCGGCCACAAAGACTTGATAAAAGATTCCCCAAAGTCATCGTTATTTATATCTAACGAAATCACATATGTATGCCCCCACAATTAACATAGCCCATTCACGATTGGGTATTATATTATTGCAGCTATTTTATTTTCCAATGTCCCGGTGAGTTTTCCTTAATTTTGTCTTCGACACAATATAATTGTAATTGATCTTGAAACTTACGTATATAGTTGTTGAATTTTTTGGTGTAGGTATTCTTCTAGGGTTAGGGAACAGCGGGGATGACGAGAAAAACGAGTTGCTGTGGTATATGTGAGAATTCAAATCTTCCTTCCATTTGTACTCTTTGTGTCAATTACAGGTAATTCACCAAAATTTAATAAAAAATAATTAAGTTCGTCGTAATTACAGGATTCTAATTGTAGTGATTGATGTGTTTTTGGCAGATTGAATGAGTACATGACTGTGTTAAAATCACTCAAGGCAAGGAGGGAAGCATTATGCGGGCAATTAAGTGAAGTACTCTTGGCTAAGGTTCCCCCCCCCCCGTATATCACGATAAAAAAATCTCTCCTCTTATTCCTTCAGTTTATCACTTAGTGGTCATTTGGTAGGGTGTATAAGAATAGTACTGAATAGGTGTATAAGTTATGCTGACATTATTTTTCATCGACTGTTTGGTTTGTTTTATTAAATGAATAGGGAGTATTACAGTATGTATAGTACTGAATAGAATGTATTAGAATAGCAATAGTACTGGTATTAGTTATATTATAGGTTTGCTATGTATAAGAATAGTACTGAATAGAGTGTATACATATGTTGGAAAACACTACCAAACAAGGGATTACTAATACCAAAGCTAATACATGCATTATTTTCTAATACATCCTACCAAACGACCCCCTATGCTTTTATTACATTGTTCAAGAAGATGCTTTCCCTTTTAATTTGAATGAGGTATAAATACGTTCTATAACTGATAATTTAATCGTATTGTTTATTATATCTAGGAGAATGGAATCGTAGTTGAAGATGTAATAAATAAAATTAACATAGGATTGTTCAAATGGAGGAAATGTCATGACTCATGAGAGTGCTATGCTATACAATAGGAAGACACTGAAGAAAGTCAAAAATTGGTTTTGTAGAACGGTTGCAAGACCATTTTAACTTATGTGGGAGTGCATGTGGGGCATTTAAGACTAACATATCCACAAGATGAATATCGTATAAATGCAAATGTTAAGATGTATATATAGTCATACAAAATTGGATAAGATTAGATATGGTCATATTCACTAGAAGGTGCAAGCGACACAACCGGAGGATAAATGGAGATAAGATTGCTTGAGATAGTTTAACCATGATTTACGTAGACCATATGTACCATCCCATAGTGTGTCAATATATAGAATTACACAAAGGGAAGTTGTCTGAAAGGACCTATAATCTCTTAGGATCCATGTGGTCTGAGTGCTTACTTTTGAAAGGTGTAGGGAAGATAAAAACTCATATGAGCAATAACAACCTGTTGAGTTTAAGGAATTGTTAATGTTACATTCATTAGGTCCCAACTTTGAAATGAAGGTATAGGGAAGATAAAAAAGAGTTTGTTAGTCAAACAGAGGGCTCTCACATGAGTGTAGTTCCATGACGTCCAGTATTCTTAGAGCTTTTCCTTTTCCTAGTTTGAGACTTGTACATCCAGTAATTATAAATGTGAAATATAAAGGCCTAGTTTTAGAGGACTCGTAATATTTTTACCATTCTCAAAAAGAAAATTTCTAGAGAACTAATATTCTTCTTTAGAAGAAAGCTATTTAGTATTGGAATGAAATAGACCTGAATGGAAAAATGATTTAGTTTTGGCATCTAATTTGCTCAAAAGTAGACTTATGTTGTAAGCCAAGTAAGAGTAGTATGATGCATGTCAGGTTGCTATGATCATTCTTTTGATAACAAAAATGCCAACACAGTCTTGTTAAACAACTGAAAACTTGATGGTCGTATTTTGACTTGCTGCCTATAGGCCTGGCCATCTACAGATTACTTCAGGTGTCATGAGCTTCCATTATGTTTGCCTCCTAGTTGATGTTACCTATCATAGATATTCAATATCCTAAACTTTTATAAGCTCCATTCTGTTCTGTTTTGAGTGTATTTTTACTAGTTACTTTACTTATGAAAGAAAATTCAGTTATGAGGTATCCCTGTAGCTGAGAAGATTTCTGTTCATGTACTTCCTCATGATTTTGATTTGGGCGTTTTGATCATTTCAGGGTAAGGCCAATGATCAACTTAGTTGGAGGGTGCCTCGGAATGAAAAATTGGAAAGATTAAGGGAAAAGCTCCGACAACAGAAAGGGCAAGTTTCACAAGGTCTTTGGTCCTGTCTACTAGCAGGTGTTCAATTTGAATTTAATGCAGATCTTAACCTATTGGTTAGCAGACTAATACATGTATTTACAGGGAAGGCGAAAATTGAGAAGATGTCTCATGATCTAAAAGTTCAGTATGAATTGCTAGGATCAGCTACAAGATGGTATAATGGAGTCTTTCTTTTGTATTTCACATTTTGTTATGGATAGTTTGATGAAATAGCCACTGATGACTGAATCATATTGTAGCTGGAAATAAATCGTGCCGAGCAACTTGAAAAGTTTTATCCTAATCTCATCTGCACTCAAAATCTTGGGCATGTGAGGAATTCTTCTTCTTTCAAACTCTCCTATCAGAAATTTTCCATGTTACTAAGTCTCTTTTATTTAAACCGCAGATGGCAACTACCTCTGAGCTTCTTCATAAACAGTCCTGTGGTTGTAAAACAGATATGCAAGTTATTTCCTCAACGTCGTGTAAGTCTTGAGCAATTATATATGCTGGTAATTGTGGCACACACTATTCGATCCAAATTACAGAGAATGGAATGATTTACATTCTCTTAACCCTAAAAGGGACTACAGAGAATGGAATGAGTATTAATATGGTAGCCATGTCAAGAGGCTTTTCTTATTATGTATGTGCTTTACTACCTTTGGAGGGACGGATCGGCACTTCATCTCCTTTGTTTTTCAATCAGCAAACTCTTGATATTCTTGAACTTGAAGTAAAATTTGGAAGGAAAACTGCAATAGGCTTCAATGGGGAATTGCATCCCTCAACCCCCCTGCTTCCCTATTGGTTATGTAAAATTAACTGATTATTTCACCTTCAGAGTTGGATATTTTGATCATGTGGGTGTTGTGGATTGGTGCCATCGTTCCTTCATTTCTTGAAACAAAGTATCTGACGCTGACTATTGTTGAGATTATGAATCTTAGCCTGTTGGTCTTCCACAAAACCTTTACAGAGTATTTCATTTGGCCCTTATAAATTCCTTCAATTCTGTTTTAAAATTAAATCTGCCTCGTATAAAAGTTAAGATTGTTTTAGGAAAAGCAGAAATTGGAGTTGACAGTTTTATATCTGCTATCGGGTCATCTTGTTAGTATATGGGTAGAACTTTGGTATCATTCAGGATGAAAACCTGGACTGTGTATGCGTAGAAATGTTTCCATTAGGTATTTACGATGGCCGGAAAAAAAGAGGATTTTGGACTTTGAACTTTCTCTTTCTGTGTGGACAATCTACTTAGGGCAAATTTGTGGTTTCATACAAATCTTGTGTTACAGGTAATAGTTGATGGAGAAAAAAAAGAAGGATCTAGTGGCCAATATGATAGCATCTGTAATGCAAGATTGCCAAGAGGACTTGATCCTCATTCAGTATCTGATGAGCTGGGTGCTTCTTTAGGGTAATTTGTTTTGTTATCACACAAGTCACTTTTTCAGCTATGTAATTATTAAATTTCTGACATATAATGTGGCTTTCAACAACAACAACAACAACAACATACCAGTGTAATCCCACAAGTGGGATAATGTGGCTTTCAACAACAACAACAACATACCAGTGTAATCCCACAAGTGGGATAATGTGGCTTTCAACAACAACAACAACATACCAGTGTAATCCCACAAGTGGGATAATGTGGCTTTCAAGTTTCTAAATATTTGCTGAGCCATTATGCGGTGACAATATGAGTTTTCTCTGTTTATTGTCATAATCTCTTCTGGGTGTTCAATTTCTATCATGCACTGTTTTGTTTGAGCAATGTTTGCGTTAGTGACCAGTAATTGTGGCCTCTATGATTTGGACTGCCATGGTTTTCTACCAAAGTAGATCATGCCCACACAATTATGCTTTGGATGCCTACTGTCAGGCTCCTATTTCTTTTCTTTTCAAAACTGTCAGGTTTCAGCATTCTTCTTGATATGGTGTGATTTTTTGGCATTTTCTTCATATGCTTAGGCTTTTTGGATTGGAGATGAGGGTTGTTTATCCGGGCCATGGGTCATGTCAGTAAAATTATCTGAAGGGGTTTATCAGAGCCTTGGAGTGTAGTTGTTCGGTTTTTGGCTGAATTTGGGGATTCTTTGGTTAAGGTTCAAATTGCCTTATGCTATACAAGAATTGAAGAAGGCTTTTCCAAGAACTCAAAATCAAAAAGAGATATCATTTTATGGAATGATCACTGGAAGATGAATAGTGACTGTGTACGGTTAGAATAGGAATAGGATTTGTATATAGGGCTCAATGTAATAATGTAGACACACATATATATATATATATATATATATATATCAGAAATTCGAACATCCCAATCTACGAAGAATCGACGAAGAGGCCGATGTGGAAGATCTCGACCTAAGTGTAGTTATTGTAATAGATTTGGACACACTCGTGAAGTATGCAGATCTCGACCTAGGTGTAGTTATTCTAATAGGTTTAGACACACTTGTGTAGTATGATATTCTCTGCATGATCGACCACCTAAGAATGCTCATGTTTCTCAGACTGTCACTACAGGTAATCAACAAGTTTATTTATCTGAAGAAGAGTATAATGAGTACCTTTAGTATCGAGCACGTAAGCAGACATCTCCTCAAGTATCCTCAGCCGCACAATCTAATGTTGCTGGATCGTGGGTTGTACTCTGGCGCTTCTGATCATATGTCTCGATTAATCACTTTTGTCGGATTTTAATTATTCACCATCTCTTTTTGCTATTACTTTAGCTAATGGGATCCAAACAAAAGCAAAAGGAGTTGGACAAGCTAAACTCATATCCTCTGTCACTCTAAATTATGTTCTCTATGTCCCTGGTCGTCCTTTTAATCTTGCATTGGTCAGTCGTTTGACTCGTGCCTTAAATTGTGCCATACTATTCTTGATGATTCTTTTATTATGCAGGACCGCAGTACGGGACATACAATTGGCGTGGGATATGAATCACAAGGTCTCTATTACCTTACCTATACTCTTAATTCCTCCATTGCATGTGTGGTTACAGATCCTCCAGACTTAATCCATAAATGATTGGGACATCCGAGTATGTTCAAGCTACAAAAGATGGTGCCTAGTTTGTCTAGTCTGTCCAAATTAAATTGTGAGTCGTGTCAACTTGAAAAACACTCGTACCATCTTTCCACGTAGTGCTAAGAGTCGTGCAGAGTCTACTTTTTCAATAGTTCATTCTGATATTTGGGGTCCTAGTAGAGTCAGTTCAGGATTTCGTTATTTTGTTAGTTTCATTGGCGATTTTCCAGATGTACTTGGCTATTCTTAATGAAAGATCGTTTTGAGTTATTCTTTATATTCAAGAGTTTTTGTGCTGAAATATAAAATCAATTCGATGTTTCTATTCGTACTTTTCGTAGTGATAATGTCTTAGAATACAAAATCTCCCAGTTTCAGCAGTTTATGACTCACCAAGAAATTATTCATCAAACATCTTGTTCCTACACTTCTCAGCAAAACAGGGTAGCAGAAAGAAAGAATAGACATCTCATTGAGACTGCTCACACTCTTCTCATTGAATCCTATGTTCCACTACATTTTTGGGGCAATGCAGTCCTCACATCTTGCCATTTAATTAATTGAATGCCCTCATATTCTATTCAGAATCAGAGTTCATATTCCATAGTATATCTTCAGTCATCTCTATACTTTCTTCATTCTCGTGTTTTTGGGAGCATATGTTTTGTGCATAACCTAGCTCTGGGGATTGATAAATTAGTCTCTCGCTCTCTTAAATGTGTCTTTTTTTGTTATTCTCGGGTTCAAAAGGGGTATTGTTTCTTCTCACCTGATCTCCGTCGATATCTTATGTCTGCCGATGTCACATTTTTTTAGTCTCAACCTTACTTTAGGTCTCCTTCTGATCATCTTGATATCTCTGAGGTCTTACCTATACCTCAGGTTTTACCTACATCGACATTTGAGGAATCTACAGTTACTTTTACATCTCCAGTCACAGTACCACCATTTTTGACTTATCATCATCGATCGCGTCCAACATCAAACCCAACATCAGGTTAAGATGATTCATGTCCTGGGTCGGACCCTGCACCTATTGCGAACTTATCTTCTCCTGATCAGCTGATTGCACTTCGGGAAGGTAAACGGTCCACTCGTAATACTGACCCACATTGAGTTATTATCGTCTATCATCATCCCATTATGCCTTTGTATCATCATTGTCCTCTGTCCCCATTTCTAAGTCTACCGGTGAAGTCCTTTCTCATCCTGAATGGCGACAGGATATGATGGACAAGATGTCTTCTTTACACACGAGTGATACTTGGGAGCTTGTTCCTCTTCCCTCAGGTAAATCTACTGTTGGTTGTTGTTGGATTTATGCAGTCAAATTTGGTCCGGACGGTCAAATTGATCTGCTTAAGGCTCGCCTTGTTGCAAAAGGGTATACACAGATATTTGGGCTTGATTACAGTGATACTTTCTCTCCCATGGTTAAAATAACATCTATTCGTCTTTTTTTATCCATGGTTGTTGTCCGTCATTGGCCTCTTTATCAAATGGACATTAAGAATTCTTTTCTCCATTGTGATTTTGTGGAAGAAGTTTATATAGAGCAACCACCTGGTTTTGTTGCTCGGAGGAAGTCTAATCTAGTGTGTCGATTGCGTCGGTCACTTTATGGTCTGAAACAGTCTCCTCGAGCCTGGTTTGGTAAATTCAGTACATTAATTCACGAATTTGGCAGACTCACAGTGAAGCAGATCATTCTGTGTTTTATCGACATTCTGCTCCAGATTTGAGTATTTATTTGGTGGTTTATGTTGACGATATCGTTATAACTGGCAATGCTCAAGATGGTATCACTAATTTAAACCAACATCTCTTTTAGCATTTTCAGACTAAAGATCTCGGTTTCTAGGTACTGAGGTTGCTCAATCCACGTCAGGTATTGTTATTTCGCAACACAAGTATGCCTTAGATATTCTTGAAGAGAAAGGAATGATGGGATGTAGACCCATTGACACTCCTATTGGATCCGAACGCTAAACTTCTGCCAGGACAGGGGGAGTCAATCAGTGATTCTAGAAGATATAGGCGGCTGATTGGTAAGTTGAATTATCTGGATCTGACATTTCGTTTCCTGTGAGTATTGTAAGTCAGTTTATGAATTGTCACTGGGATGCAGTTGTCCGCATTCTGCGATATATTAAGTCAGCTCTAGGTAAAGAATTACTTTTCAAAGATTGAGGTCATGAGCAGATCATTGGATATACATACACTGATTATGTAGGATCACCCTCTGATAGACGTTCTACATCCGAATATTGTGTGTTAATAGGAGGTAATTTAGTGTCCTGGAAGAGTAAGAAACAGAGTATCGTTGCTCGATCTAGTGCTGAATCAGAATATAGCAACTTGTGAGCCTAGTTTGGATTAAGCAGTTGCTCAGAGAACTAAACTTTGGAGAAATCAGTCAAATGAAACTTGTGTGTGATAACAAAGCGGCCCTTTATATCACATCAAATTCGGTATTTCATGAAAGGACTAAACACATTGAGACGGATTGTCACTTTGTCAGGAAAAAGATACTCTCCAGAGATATTGTTATTAAATTTGTGAAGTCGAGTGATCAGCTTGCGGATATTTTCACCAAGTCACTCAGCCGTCCTCGGATTTGATACATCTGTAACAAGCTCGCATATGACTTTATGCACCAACTTGAGGAGGAGTGTTAGAATAAGAATGGGAATAGGATTTGTATATAGTATCCTACATGGAAAAGGATTGAGATGTAGTATCTATAAATGGGGCTCAATGTAATAATGTAGACACACAATTCAATAATAATTTTTTCTCCCATATTTTCTCACATGTACCACCTTATTACCCAAGGGCTTGTTTACTGTGTAGTGGGTTGAATTTCGTTCTTCAGTTTTTGGTCCTTCAAGTAAATGAACAGTTAACTGGAGATATGCCAAGAGTGCTACGTGCTGGTTTTGGTGCACAGAATGAATCCAGTCATTTCAAAAGCATGAGGGGAAATACATGTTTCTAGGATGCCTTTTATCTGGTTAGAATCTTATATTTCCTCCACTCCATTTTATGTGACTCTTCACTTATTAGCCCGTTCCAAAAGAATGATACCTTTTTATATTTGAAAAATTTACCCTTAATAGGATGCTTTTATAGCCACATAAATCTCATAGCATGTTTAAGACCATTAGTTCCAAGTCATTTTTTTTCTTTCTTAGTCAAACTATGTATTGAAACGGAGGAAGTATCATTTACTGTAGCAAATTGAGTTATGTAGTACTGACACTGAAATGAAACACTGCCCATATATATCCACATGCTGAGTGGATTGAGATAATTATCCAATGTTTTTACTATCTGTTTTAGAATACCCATTTTGGCCAGTTAATAATATATTCTAATGATTTTGTTTTCGATGATTGAAAGCAGATATATGGTGCAACTTTTGAACCTTGTTGTTCGTTGCATCTGTGCTCCTGCACTTCATAATTTAGGATTTGCGGTATGCTCAAACAACCTTCTGTAGTTCTTTTGGTAGTTAAGCCACAAATGTCTTTAGGGTACATTGATGGGACTTATCAGAGCTTCCTTAGTACAAAAATCTTTACTTACAGAAATATGCAATTTATTTTAATGCTAGAGGAATAGCAAAACAATTTCCTAGGGCTTCTCAGACCTTAGTGAATGTACTTGTCTTTTTTGCCAGAGTCACGGTACATAGCTGGTCAAACGATAACATATTTGTTTTATCTTTGAATTCAGAACAATTTTTTTTAATTTCTCGTGTGTCGTTTTTTATTACATAAGGGTTCATGTTCTCGAATATGGCAACGAGATTCTTACTGGGATGCTCGTCCGTCGTCTAGAAGGTATTCCTTTAATTATAATGTAGAAATTCATTGTTCCTTTTCCCATTTAAAGAGACGATGACTTTCTTACTGATGTTAGTCATGCAATGCACGCAGCGGCGAGTACCCACTTTTCATTCCGCGCCAAACCTTTTGCTCTTCAGGTGGGGAAGCTTCATGGTACGACAGAAGTTGCAGTAATTCTGGAACTTCTAGTGACTTTGGAGTTACCTCGATGGAATCTGATAGAAAACCTAGGTTCGATTCTTCTAACAGTAGTTTCAACTATGCTTCTGCTTCCCTGCACTCAATAGAAACGCACAATGATCTGCAGAAAGGCATAGCACTTCTCAAGAAAAGTGTTGCTTGCATTACTGCATACTGTTACAACACATTATGTCTAGAAGTTCCTGCCGAAGCCTCTACCTTCGAAACATTTGCAAGAATGTTGGCTACACTTTCTTCTTCAAAGGAAGTTCGATCTGTTTTTTCTTTGAAAATGTCTGGTTCAAGGTACATACTTTTTTCATTTATGTGTCATAGTTCTAGATCTGTACTCATACTATTTAATGAGATATATTTACTTCTCATGGCATTGAAACCTCTGATTTATTCAGGGGTGGCCTGTAATTCAGTCATTCGGTGTTACAATTTGTAGGGCATCCAAGCAAGTCCAACAACTGAGCAAATCTGTTTGGAATGTAGATTCAGCCGGGTCATCTAGCACTTTGATGGAGAGTGGACATGTGCCAGTATTGGTATAGTTTCTGTTTTTGGATTCAGTTCAGCATAACATATATTGGCACTAAAAATATTGGTACTAGTATGTAGACATGCACCAGTATCGGTATAGATGCATAGGTCTTAATATTGGTTTCATATCTGTAAAAGATAATGAGCTTCTCTGTATTTAATATTTGTTTCTGTAGAGCATTATGCCATTGCTTAATTTTCATTAGCGGGTCATCCGCTCTTGATGACCAGATCTTCTTTTATTGACGTCTACAAATCCTTTATTTTTTTGCTTTCTCGCATGTATGCAATAGTTTGTTGAAAAAAGTACCTTATGCTAGGGAACAATGTACTCAATAATGTGGCATTGAAGAAATGTCTATGATAAGCATGATCTGATATAACTAAAATGTCAATAGGCGATTCTTATAAGTCTCGAATTGAGTTTTCTTGGTTATGCATACTTTGTGACAATTGAGTTAGCTGCAGAACCCCTTGGACTTCAACTGAGTAACCTTGGTGTGGTTTTGCTATAATTTTTCACAACTTGATGATTCTTTTAGTAAGGAACTTAATTTAGTAAGAACTGCAAAGTATAGATAATCCAGAAATCATGTTAACTCCATTTTCCTCAAAATCTTTTGGAATGGTTGCTGTGGTTTTCAGGATGTGTCGGCTTAGTTTAGTAGTGGATTTGTTTAGTGACTATGATAACTGGGGCATAATAATATGAAATTCTTTATGAACTGGGCCTAATAATGTATTGCAATTTGCAACTATGTTTTTTTAAGTTTTTCACTTGTAAATAAATTTTGAAAGTAACTAACAACAAAACTAATTACATTAAATTTCTCTCCTTTCCTAACTTTGCAGAGAAATACATTTGACAATGCTCTTCCAAGTTCTACTGGAAATTTAATTTATGCCACTGAAGTATCTGATGTAGGAATGAGTGAAAACTTAATAGAAGGCTGGGATCTTATTGAGCACCCTCCTTTTCCTCCTCCTCCATCACAAACAGAAGATGTTGAACATTGGACACGAGCCATGTTTATTGATGCAACAGAGAAATGAGGCACTTCTTGGATTGCTTCTTCATTGTAAATAGTGCCAATGCTCATGAAGGTAAAAACCTGAACTTCTTTGCTACATTCACATAACATGCAAATTAATACCCTGATAGTGTTCTTTCATATTTCTATAGTTTTGGGGTTAATATAATTCCATTTCCAGTGGCTGGGTGCTTTGTTCACGTTTAGCTGTAAAATCTATGTTCATGATGTGGCATTAAATGTGTGTGTGAGAGATGTAAAACTGCTCCATACAAGATCTCTTGATGGTCTTTCTGTTCGGTAACGTAGGAAGTTTAGAACTGATCATGGATGTTAGGCAAATAAGAACCACTGGAAATCACGAGTGATCATTATAGTTGTACACTGAAAATTTTCTTCTTTGTCTCTTCAGATTTAATCTATAATAACTTTACTTCCCTTTTTTTTCTTCTGTTGCATAGACATCCAAGGATGGAGAGATGCCTCTGAACTACACCAATCTCCTGGAAGAAAAAACTTGTAAAATTGACAAACTAAGTTTAGCTTTTCACGAACTGTAAATACTGTGAATGTGGCTTTAGCTTTGTGTATGGAACCGTAGTATCTGTATTTTACTAGTACCATATTCTCGTACAGCTTTATAGAAAGAGTGGTGGTTTTACGCTCAAGCAGAAACACCCATGGTTTAAAGATGAATATGCAGGTGATATCCTTTTCCCTTTAGCTCTCACCACCCTCCCCTGCCCCATACTTGTACAAAAGTTATCCCCGTGTGTGAAAACCCTGATCCTCTAATGAGCCCTTCTACGACTGTTAGGCGTAGATTCTTGAGTCCTGCTAAAATCTCAAAATTGAACTGCTGCTCCTGCAGCAAGCTTATAGGTAAACCACTTTGCACTTTCCTTGGATGTTGGTAGGCAAAAGTAAATTACCCCAGGATAGAATCATAGGATGTGCAGTTGTTTGGCATACGTCCAAAAAGGATTAGTATAGAGGGGAAAAATATGAACTTAATTAAGTCTTAACCATGTTGATTTAAATAAAACAGCAGCCGAAAGTCAGGGTCAGACAAATTTGTCTTTTAGCTCTAAGATGCTTATGATACCAACTACCGTTAAACATTTTTAATGTAGCCCTTTAGTAGAAATATATATATTTCTTTCTTTTAGTGGAAATATATACAGAAGGGGTTTCATCATAGTATTTTCTTTGGTCATCGTTCTAGTTATAATTATTAAAAGCTGTTATTCGATTGCATGAGTATAGAACATCCAACATCCAAATAGAATTGCTTTGCTTCAGGTTGTTAAGCAAATCGCAGCTCAGGTACATTGTCCATTGTAATATCCGTAGAAATTTACTTTGTTACTGGAACTGCCCATAGACCAGAAACCATGATAATTGACTTTTTAAGAAAAGAAAGACAGATATGTACTCTGGAAACATGTTAAAATTGAAGGGAGAGTTTTGTTTGCTCAATTAAAAGCTCCAAAGTTCTCTGTAACTTCAAATGAAGGGTAATTAAAAAGCATAATTGATGGTTCTCCCTCTCAAGGTAAAACTACGTTCAGATGGTTCAAAGAGAACACAAGGCAGTTGTTCACTTCTTCCTCTTCTTTGGAGGTTGGATAGTTTCTTCTTCATCATCTTCTGGCTCCTCCTCTACAACATCTTCTTCTTCTTCTTCCCCCCCTTCTTCACCATCATCGTCATCATTACCTTCATCATCATCGTCATCATCATTGTCGTCGTCATCATCATGACCTTCTTCACCATCTTCTTCATCTCCGTTCTCATCACCTTCTCCATTTGTGTCTCCATTTCTTTTCTTGGCATTTCCTTGGCTTTTGTTTGGCATCCCTTCATCAGAAAACTCCCCTTCGCCGTCCTCAAATTCTCCATTTTCATTGTCATCATTGTCATTTCCATCTCCACCTTCCTCAGCAGCATCAACTACTTTGTGCTCATAAGTTGTGTTTTGCTCTCCCTTGACTTTGGTCTCAATTGTCAACGTTGGCACAACAACATCCTGGAATTATTTGCAGACATCATTGTACATGAATATTCTAGGATACTATAAATAGTTAATTGAGTTATATACATAGTAAACTCTTAAGATCTTGAATAAAAAAAAGGAATTCTCAGGAAAAAGAGATGACGGAGAAGTTTCATAGACTACAAGTTAGTTCAAGCTCCATATATGTTCATCACCCACACTATCAATCTCATGACATAAGCCCAAGTGCATCTATTCTGAAATGAGCCCATAATACATACTAGGGCCTATTACTAATTGGACCTGGATAGAGGGGACAATTTCAGTCCAAGTCCATTGCAATTTGGACCAGTTCAGAGTGGACCTTGGCTACTTTCAGCCCAAGTATGAATTGCTATGTTAATGTGTGAGCCCAGCCGAATTTGGAAACATAAATTTAATCATATCTTGACAGAATATTCCGATATAATATTCTCTTAAGACAGAGTCAACCTAGAATAGCATGTTTTTTTCAATTCGTTTTCCAAATAACAAGACAATATTTTACTCAACATGCTTTTAATACTAAGACACACTTAGGCTCCGTTTGGTACAGCTTATTAAAAAGAGATTATAGAAGTTGAACTTTTTTAAATAGAGCTTTATCAAGTAGAGCTTAGGTGTTTGATTGCCAATAAAAAAAACACTTTTGTTAAAAAACCCGAAAATTTTAAGTCATTTATCTCTACTCCAAAAAACCAAAATTGTGGACTTTTGGAATAAGTGCTTATTTTAAAATAAGTTCAACCAATCACTTCTCAATATTTTAATAAGTGCTTATTTTTTTTTAAAAAGCACTAAATAAGCTCAACCAAACACACACTTAGACTTTTCCAAGATTTAAAAGTCTCATCCAGAATTTAATTATTTCCCAAAATATACCAATTTAGTACTTAATTAAATAGTTTATTCATCTATTCTGCAGAATTAACATATACGGCAGTGGCAAACTATATAATTCTTAGTGGGACCCTCATTGCATCAACTAATCCGGAACCCAACACGGCTTATAAGCCAAATTAACACTCTGTTTCAGTTCCGAACACTGGGAAAAATAGTATCACGTTAGCAACTGCAGTAGTGTAGGAGAAAGTTAATGGTATTTCCTCCTCATAAATATAATACAATACTCTTTCTTAAATGGACAAAAAAATTGCAGGTAAAATGCAATGAAGAAACAAGTAAAACTTGGAATTTTTAGATGGAGTAGTAACCTGGACGGAGGCTAAAATAGTTAGCAGAGTAGTGTTGTTAAGCATGACCTCCATTTGTACACCTGCACACCAATAACAAAACATATACACCTTGACTCTTCTGCAAAAATATCTTCCATAATGACGAAAACGGTGAATGAAACAAATTTAACAACGCATATATGAGTATACTACATCAGTTTATCTCTACGAAGAAGGAGAAAACAAATCTACTGAATTTCTTTTGCAAAAAAAAAAAGAGGTTTCTGTTATAAGCGTAACTCATTTGGTTAGCTATTTAAACTTTAATCTTGTTGGTGAGAACTTTTTCCGGGAAAATAAAAGCTTAAATGAGTGAGAAAATAGTAACCTGAAAGATGTGAGAGAGAGAGAGAGAGAAAGAAAATGGGAAGAGAGTTCTACGCAAAGTTTTGATTAAATGGACGAAATAATAAGGAACAGAATCTAATGCTTTGTTATGTTCCTACTACCACTTTCTCTACCCTTATTTTTAGGATAATTTTAAAATGGTCCTTGAGGTATTTCATAATTCTACTTGTATCCCTTAAAGTTGAATATTCATATCTTGGAAGTTGTATCAATTTCTTGTCTATTTGAAGATTTTGTATGGGTTAGTTGAAGATTTTGTGTATCCACTAAGATATTATTTTGACTATGACTATGTTAATACATTATACTAGCATAAGTTAAGTTATATGTATCATTCAGTCCAAGAAGAGAGAGGGTGTATTTTATTTTGGTGATGATATCATTTGAAGTTTCTCTTACTTGGAAACTATTAATGCATTAAGAAATTCTTGCTTTAATAAATAATATATAAGCTTGAGAATAAAGGGAGATATATATACCTCCTTGTGGAAGTTGTAGCAATCAAATGAGTTTAGGAAAAATATAGGAAGAGACTTTCAACATTAATAATAATATCTATTTTTGAGAAAATTCCTAATTAAATTCATCATACATACAATTATACAAAGGTTATTTGGTGAGAAGAAGGTGCTTTGACACTAAAACTAAGTCTCTTTTATATGCCAATTTAAGTTATATATATCAATAGTAAAAGATTTTTTCTTACACTATCAAAATTATGTATAAGTCAATTATATGTAATTATCTATATTGAATATAATGGCAATTTGGTCATACGTGAAAGGAACTAACTCATCTTAATAACAAGAAAAAAACGGGACTATGTTATCTATAACAAGAAAAAAACGCGACTTCATGTAGTGAAAGAGAATAACAAAGAGAAAAAACTCTAGGAGAGACGTTCAGAATTCCTTTATTCCTTCTAAAGATCAACAACATACCTAAATTTACCGTCCATCTAAAGAATACACCAAAAATAAAAGGCACAACAGGAGTTCCAATAACGCATATCTAGCAAGCCAACACGCTTGCCTCCAATAGGCGCATCCAACCTGCAAACTTGGTTACTTACTTCACACCTTCCACTGTGAATTAATTAAATCCCCTACAATAGTCACCACCCAATGATCATTAATGGTCACAAGACACTTGCGATCATCTTTCGCTTGATATGTAGCTATTACTTACATTCGACTAGACTAATCTATTTACAATTACATATATGAGTGTCTCTCAAACAAGGGCATAAATGCTATATATAAGACTATTTTCTTTCTATTGCGTCCTTCCTTGTGTGTTATTATTTATGATTCTGGGAAAGACGGAGGGTTTTCGTTCAGAATTGGGGGCCAGCTTGTGGGGATACAACCGGGTTGTACAGAATCGCATATTGACATCGACGATTTAGACAACCCGCGACAACGCGTAGTTCAACGGTTGCGAATATTGATGGCCGTAGCGGGACACGCACCGGTTGGCGCGGTCGACTAATTTGGAAGCTCAACCTTTCGCCTCGGCTAAGGTTGGGAAAGGTCGGAATTGGAAGGGACCAAGGATGGCGGCGTGACGCAAGGATGAGGGCAATAGATAAGGCTAATAATGGTGTGCATAACTTGCCCATACCCTTGATCAGAATGACAACCCTTGCCATTAAAAAGAAGGGTACTTATGGTGGCATCCGCTCTATTATTACTAATGAAGATAGCATAAAGGGGACTATTCCCTGCCGTTATCGAAATGATCATGGCTTCATGGAATATAAGGGGCCTGCACCGCCCCTCAAAGCAAAAAGAGATTAGCTCTGTGGTGCGTGAGAACAACATTGACATCCTTGGTATCCTGGAATATAAACTCAACAACTCGACTCTTGAACGTTTCTGGAATTCTTATTTTCGCAACTGGGAGGTGTTGGATAACTTTGTCCATCACCCGGCAGGGAGGATATTTATTTTATTCAACCCGGCCAAAGTCATCTTGCAAGTGCTTGACATCAACCCGCAAGCCATTCATTGCGACGTCACTTGCGCTATATCCTCCAATAGGCTTCGAGTCACTTTTGTTTACGGTCTTCACACGATTATTGATAGACGGGGCTTATGGGAGAAATTGAGAGAGTACGGGACCCCCATGACTATGCCATGTCTTGTTCTTGGGGATTTCAACACGGTTATGAAGGAGGATGAGCGTTTCAACATGGCACCCATCACCAGCTATGACACGAAATATATTGTTGATTGTTGCCGAGATCTAAGTCTTACGGATTTATCTTCGACGGGATGCGAGTTCACTTTCACTCGTAGCAATACCTTCAGCAAGCTTGACAGGGCCCTCATTAACGCCCATTGGTTACATGCGGGCTGGTATGGCAATGCATATTTCCGTCGGTCCGGGCCTTTTTCGGATCATACACCGTGCATTGTATCTATTTTGGATCGTCCTAGAATGCACAATAGACCTTTCAAGTTCTTCAATATGTGGGCTACTCATGAACACTTTGCTAGAATTGTGACGAACGTTTGGGAGGATATTATCGATGGCAATGCTCAATTCCGATTTTCCCGGAAGTTACTTTACCTCAAAGGACCCTTGAGGCAGCTAAACGAGAAAGGATTCTCCCATATCTCGACGCGGGTCAAAAGGGCAAAGGAGGAGCTAGATATTGCTCAACAAGATGCCTTAAGCTACCCGCATCTTGACCACTTACACACGAGGGTTTCCGAGCTAAGACACAAGTCCATGGTTCTTATTGATGCGGAAATGAGTTTCCTTAGGCAGCTTGCCAAGCTTTATCTAAAGCACAGTGATAGGTGAACTAAATTCTTCCATGGTATGGTCAAACGTAACTCCAAAATGAACTTTATTGCGGACACTACCAAGAGTGATGGCTCTCTTACGAACTCCAGTGACCAAGTTGCGGCGGATTTCATTAATTACTAAAAGGGGTTACTTGGAACTAGGGATGCTTGTGAGCCTATTGATGTTGGTGTCATATCTTCGGGAAATTGCCTCTCGGTTGAACAAGGGGATGACCTCGTTAGAAATGTCACGGATGCTGAAATTAAAGGGGCATTATTCGGTATTGGGGATGACAAAGCCCTGGTCCGGATGGCTACTCTTCGGGTTTCTTCAAGAAAGCTTGGAATATCGTTGGCAGGGAGTTCTGTGAAGCGGTTAAAAAGTTCTTCACTTCTGGAAAGCTTCTCATGCAGATCAACCACACTACCATTGCCCTTATTCCTAGATCTACCCACTGCCCAACGGTGGGTGACTACATGCCTATTTCTTGATGAAACATTATGTATAAGGTCATCACAAAGATCATTGCTTCTCGACTGGTGACGGTTCTCGATGTCATCATTGATCCTGCTCAGGCGGTTTTTGTCCAGAATAGAAATATGTCTGACAACATACACCTTGCACAATAGCTATTGAGGGGTTACAACCGTAAGAGGGTCTCTAGTAGATGCATGCTCAAAGTTGATCTCCGTAAGACCTTCGATTCTGTAAATTGGGAATTCCTCCCGGCTATTTTGATTAGTTTTAATTTCCCAGAGAGATTCGTTGCTTGGATTATGGAATGCGTCTCCACGACCTCTTATTCGATTTCTATCAATGGGAGATTATTGTTACACCCCGTAAATTCAAGAGGTTAAGTTAAGAGCGTACGAAAGGAAAGAAGATTTGAATTTGGAAACTTAGGTTGGCAAAAAAAGTTGTGGGCAGATTTTCAGTCAACTTTGGAGCGGTATATCTCTTAGTTCCTTAGGAGTTTTGAGGAGTTTTAAAAGACTAGAATGAAGGTTGTTGAGCCTAGTTTCCAACGCAACAAACCGCTCGTCGATTGGACATCGGGGTAGGAAGTTATGGGCGTTAGAAGTTCTGTGGGCTGACACAGAGGACAGGCTTCCCAGCGTCGCAATGGCGCGGCGCGTCAGCGCAGGCCGCGGCGCCGATATTTCCGAAAGTCCTCTGAGGTTGCAGCGCCGCGGCGCCGGAATGCAGGAAATTCTCAGAAGTGGAAGCGCCGCGGGGCCGCGGCGCCAAGGCGGGATTTTTGACGCGGTAAGGGGCGAAAAACAGGGGATATTTTGATAAAGGCCTATGGGAGGGTGACAAGTGTCCCTCCCATCTTTTGACCAAAGGAGGGTCTTATTTTAGGGCCAAGTCTTCAAGACTTGACCATTTTTGCAAGGGTTTCCCCAAAGAAAAATCCCTCTCATCTCTCTCAAATTGATGAACCCCGGTGAGATTTTTGGAAGGGCTTCAAGAAGGAAAAGTGTTGGCAAGCTTGTAGAGGGTTCGTGTGGGTAATTTTAAAGTGAAGAAGATTTCGGAAAGAGGGCTTCTTGAGGTTGACATCTACGGACGGCATATTGGACTTGGCAAGTGGATTAAACAAAAGAGGTATGTAGAACTCTTCCTATCTCTTGAGCATGAGTAGTTATAACTGTATGGTACGGTAGACGTACGTGATTTTAAATGAAGTGAAGTCATTTGATATATTTGACTTGTTTTAAGGATGTCTAGTTGGTTGAGTTAGAGAATTAACTCACGTGTCCTTAAGGAAGAGTTATAAGAATGGTTATAAGAATGGTTATAAGAATGGTTATACGAATGATTTATCCTAATAAGGTAGACAAGGAATTTTTGACATGAGTAAGTATAGAATACTGGATTTGGGAAGTATTGATTCTTGAACTAATCCAAGGATAAGAGACCTGATTCCTAAGTTAAGATTTTTGAAGTATTTTGAAAGTAGTGTAACTTGAATTGAAGTATAAGCCTCTTGGTTATAAAGAGAGCAAAGTGGTCTAAGACATAATGAGTTATAACGGCTTTATGGGAAGTTAGTTATGACGGCCTTATGAAAGGGTAATGATGTTTTAGTTTCTAATGCATAAAGTTAGTATAACGGCTTTATGGAAAGTTGGTTATAATAACTTTATGGAAGGTTAAAAGAACGGTTTTTCTCGAGTAGATAAACAATGATAAAAGAATGGAAGCTAAGAAAGGCAATTTGATTTAAAGGCATCACTTGCTTAAAGTTTAAATGAGGGTCACTTGATTTAGAAGCCGAAGCATATTTCTAATAGTATAGTGCCTTGTTTGAAATGTAGATAAGCATTGATACTACGGTGTTAGTATCTTGGGGTCTTATGTGAAAAAGGGATCTTGGAAAGAATAGAAATACATAGTACTTTGGGTTGAAATTTCCAGGACTTGTTAAGTGATATGGAAAGTGCCTTAAGGTCGTAAAATGAGATCCATTTTGTATGTTAATGAAAGTCTAAAGAAGTTAGGAGCTTACTTGGACGTACCGTCAGTGATGGAGGATTCCACGGGTATGCCTCCATTGCCTCCTTATGAGTCTACCGGGACGTACCGGCAGTGATGTGGGATTCCACGGGTATGCTCCCCTGGTCATAGTATGAGTTTACTTGGATGTACCGACAGTGATGTGGGATTCCACGGGTATGTTTCCATGATCTTAGTATGAGTTTACTTGGATGTACCGACAATGATGTGGGATTCCACGGGTATGTTTCCATGGTCTTAGTATGAGTTTACTTGGATGTACCGACAGTGATGTGGGATTCCACGGGTATGTTTCCATGGTCTTAGTATGAGTTTACCGGGACATACCGTCAGTGATGTGGGATTCCACGGGTATGCGTCGGGGACATGCTTACGATGAGGGATTCCGAGGCATGTAGTTTGAGGGGTAAGAGTATAAATGAGGGGTACACCCCCAAGATCGTTATACCACCTGGTTCCGTGGATTTGCTACCCACGATGCGAGGAACACCTCATGAAGTCATGTACCCGAGATGAGGGATTCCACGGGCATGATATATGTATATATGTATGTATTGTGTATGTGTACGCCGACAGTGAGGTAGGATGCCACGGGCGCGTCACATGGTTGTATTTACTTTTACGGTCGCAGCGACGGGGTTCCACAGGCAGAGGATATAGGTATATACATGGTTAGATTTTTGTGTACGCCGACAGTGAGGAAGGATGCCACGGGCGCGTCACAGAGTTAGATTTTACACCTAGCGGTCGGCGGTGATGGGGAATCCCACGGGCGCGCTTGGATATTTGAGGGCTGGGGTTCATAGCCCTGGTGTGACTATGGTTCATATGTTGAGACAGGCTGTATAAGGTAAACCGACTTTCATTACTTCCACTTCATGAGGCCGCGATTATCGTTAATTTGGTTATCATATATGTCTTCACCGTACTTTTGACTATTATGATTTAAATTACTGATTTTCGCTTTGCATACTTGGTACATATTTTGTAATGACCTCTTCGGGTGCATTCATCTACGCGAGTTGAGGTACATAGCTGGCGATCCGCGCTCTTGGATCATCGTCGCTTCTAGAAAGCTCCATTTCTCCGAGGCTTTGTTTTTGGTATGGTTCCTCAAGTCGTTGACTTTTGTACATTCGTGGGTATGGCGGGGCCTGTCCGTCACGATTGTTATGTAAACTCTTAGAGGTGTGTAGTCATATATTGTGGGTCGCTTTATAAAAAAAAAAATGAGGTAACTGCTGTTGGATTTGTTTATATCCAGGAAGGTAGCCTTATCGGCTAACCTATTATTTATTTCATTGTTTACGTTTATGTATGTTCCATTGCTTATCTCTCGATGTATACTGTAAGCGGTGCCTGGTAGGGCACCGATCGCGATCGGTCGGGTCGTGACAAAAGTGGTATCGAGCAGCTAGTCCTCGGAAAGTGTCTACGCAGGTGTGTCTAGTAGAGTCTTGATTATCGATGTGTTGTGCACCACATCTATAATCAGGAGGCTGCAGGACATTTAGGATAGGTTTCCATTATTCTTACTCTAAGATCGTGCGATAGAGCTGTGTGGTTAGGGTTGTCTCTCCCTAACAAGTTATGTTGTTTGCACTACGAGAGAAAGCGGTGACTAGGAAGGATTATGTGGATTGCGTATCAGTTGGTAATGTTTGTAGTATAGTTGGTATTGAGACATACAACTATACAGATTTATGTATGGGGGTCACATATGTGTTGCCTAGGATGATTTTAGATTACCAGGATTTGGTAAGGACTAAATGAATACCGGGAAGGTATGAACAGTTAAGGAACTCTCATCAAGGTTTTACGTGCTAATTTGAGATAATTAGGTGATGATGAGTTGTGTGAGAATGAAATGGACCCTTAAGAGGTTAATTAAGGGACTTAATGGGAGACTATGTTTATAAATTAAGCTACGTGGTATGCTTAAGAGGATTGTACGGATGAGATCCGTGTGGAGTAAGTAATGGTTATTGTGTTCAAGACGATACGATTGTGGTATTATGAGAAATTAGTGTACCCGCTTATGGGGTGAGATCAGTTGATAGTAGTCCCGCTACGTGACAGGGTCACGAGGGTACAAGCCCGAGTCTAGTTAATCGTTTCTGGGTTCGTGGACGATTCCACCGGAACCAGTTGTGAGCCGGAAATGGCCTTATATTGTTTAACTTAGTAACTCCAAGATTGGAGGCCATCTTTATTATGGAAGTTATGTACGTAAGCTAGAATAAGTTTGGAAGTACGGAAAAGAGTACGACCGGTAAGGAAGTGAGCAACCAAGTGTGAAAGAAATGGAGCCTGAATCCTTGAGAACCTTTCAAGGTGACTACACCCGTGAGTGATGGGTGGTAGCTGAGCGGATATATAATAATTGCCCGGTGGCACTCGATGATCAAGATTATGAAGGAGAGATAAGCTCTCCCCCCCACATAAAAAGATAGTTTTGCGTATTATGGGGTTGTGTGTACCCATGTTGTTAAGCGATGGATGTGAGACTGGTAGGATCTTCAGTATCGTTGTGCCAAGGTTACAGTTTTAGATAACCGTGAGAAAAGTATAGTATTGTGGAAAAAAAATGGTATGAAGGGGGTTGTAAAAGGAAACTGTGTCGTTAATTACTAAATTGACTCCAAAAGAACATTCGGGGACGAATGTTTCTAAGGAGGGAAGAATGTTACACCCCGTAAATTCAAGAGGTTAAGTTAAGAGTGTACGAAAGGAAAGAAGATTTGAATTTGGAAACTTAGGTTGGCAAAAAAAGTTGTGGGCAGATTTTCAGTCAACTTTGGAGCGGTATATCTCTTAGTTCCTTAGGAGTTTTGAGGAGTTTTAAAAGACTAGAATGAAGGTTGTTGAGCCTAGTTTCCAACGCAACAAACCGCTCGTCGATTGGACATCGGGGTAGGAAGTTACGGGCGTTAGAAGTTTTGTGGGCTGACACAGAGGACATGCTTCCCAGCAGGCGTCGCAGTGCCGCGGCGCCGTCGGCAGGGCCGCGGCTCCGATATTTCCGAAAGTCCTCTGAGGTTGCGGCGCCGGAATGCAGGGCCGCGGCGCCGGAATGCAGGAAATTCTCAGAAGTGGAAGCACCGCGGCGCCGGCGGCGGGGCCGAGGCGCCAAGGCGGGATTTTGACGCGGAAAGGGGCGAAAAACATGGGATATTTTGATAAAAGGCCTATGGGAGGGTGACAAGTGTCCCTCCCATCTTTTGACCAAAGGAGGGTCTTATTTTAGGGCCAAGTCTTCAAGACTTGACCATTTTTGCAAGGGTTTCCCCAAAGAAAAATCCCTCTCCTCTCTCTCAAATTGATGAACCCCGGTGAGATTTTTGGAAGGGCTTCAAGAAGGAAAAGTGTTGGCAAGCTGGGTAATTTTAAAGTGAAGAAGATTTCGGAAAGAGGGCTTCTTGAGGTTGACATCTACGGACGACATATTGGACTTGGCAAGTGGATTAAACAAAAGAGGTATGTAGAACTCTTCCTATCTCTTGAGCATGAGTAGTTATAACTGTATGGTACGGTAGACGTACATTATTTTAAATGAAGTGAAGTCATTTGATATATTTGACTTGTTTTAAGGATGTCTAGTTGGTTGAGTTAGAGAATTAACTCACGTGTCCTTAAGGAAGAGTTATAAGAATGGTTATAAGAATGGTTATAAGAATGGTTATACGAATGGTTTATCCTAATAAGGTAGACAGGGAATTTTTGACATGAGTAAGTATAGAATACTGGATTTGGGAAGTATTGATTCTTGAACTAATCCAAGGATAAGAGACCTGATTCCTAAGTTAAGATTTTTGAAATATTTTGAAAGTAGTGTAACTTGAATTGAAGTATAAGCCTTTTGGTTATAAAGAGAGCAAAGTGGCCTAAGACATAAGGAGTTATAACGGCTTTATGGGAAGTTAGTTATGACGGCCTTATGAAAGGGTAATGATGTTTTAGTTTCTAATGCATAAAGTTAGTATAACGGCTTTATGGGAAGTTGGTTATAATAACTTTATGGAAGGTTAAAAGAACGGTTTTTCTCGAGTAGATAAACAATGATAAAAGAATGGAAGCTAAGAAAGGCAATTTGATTTAAAGGCATCACTTGCTTAAAGTTTAAATGAGGGTCACTTGATTTAGAAGCCGAAGCATATTTCTAATAGTATAGTGCCTTGTTTGAAATGTAGATAAGCCTTGATACTACAGTGTTAGTATCTTGGGGTCTTATGTGAAAAAGGGATCTTGGAAAGAATAGAAATACATAGTACTTTGGGTTGAAATTCCCAGGACTTGTTAAGTGATATGGAAAGTGCCTTAAGGTCGTAAAATGAGATCCATTTTGTATGTTAATGAAAGTCTAAAGAAGTTAGGAGCTTACTTGGACGTACCGTCAGTGATGGAGGATTCCACGGGTATGCCTCAATTGCCTCCTTATGAGTCTACCGGGACGTACCGACAGTGATGTGGGATTCCACGGGTATGCTCCCCTGGTCATAGTATGAGTTTACTTGGATGCAAAGCGGTGATGTGGGATTCCACGGGTATGTTTCCATGGTCTTAGTATGAGTTTACTTGGATGTACCGACAGTGATGTGGGATTCCACGGGTATGTTTCCATGGTCTTAGTATGAGTTTACTTGGATGTACCGACAGTGATGTGGGATTCCACGGGTATGTTTCCATGGTCTTAGTATGAGTTTACCGGGACATACCGTCAGTGATGTGGGATTCCACGGGTATGCGTCGGGGACATGCTTACGATGAGGGATTCC
Organism: Przewalskia tangutica; assembly: GCA_029844215.1. Classification (NCBI taxonomy): domain Eukaryota; kingdom Viridiplantae; phylum Streptophyta; class Magnoliopsida; order Solanales; family Solanaceae; genus Przewalskia; species Przewalskia tangutica. The sequence continues at coordinate 86,593,378 of CM056736.1, read as the reverse complement.
GAGGCATGTAGTTTGAGGGGTAAGAGTATAAATGAGGGGTACACCCCCAAGATCGTTATACCACCTGGTTCCGTGGATTTGCTACCCACGATGCGAGGAACACCTCATGAAGTCATGTACCCGAGATGAGGGATTCCACGGGCATTATATATGTATATATGTATGTATTGTGTATGTGAACGCGGTGAGGTAGGATGCCACGCGCGCGTCACGTGGTTGTATTTACTTTTACGGCCGCGCAGCGATGTGGGGTTCCAGGCGGAGGATATAGGTATATACATGGTTAGATTTGTGTGTACGCCGACATTGAGGAAGGATGCCACGCGCGTCCACGAGTTAGATTTTACACCTGGCGGTCGGCGGTGATGGGAATCCGAGCGCTTGGATATTCGAGGTGAGGTTCATAGCCCCGTGTGACTATGGTTCATATGTTGAGACGATGCGTATAAGGTAAACCGACTTTCATTACTTCCACTTCAATGAGGCAACAGATCGTTAATTTGGTTATCATATATGTCTTCACCTGTACTTTTGACTATTATGATTTAAATTACAGTACTTTCAGTTTTGCATACTTGGTACATATTTTTTACTGACCTCCTTCGGGGGGCTGCGTTTGTTGACACCCAATTTTGACCCTCCCGTCCAGTCATTAGCTATAAAATTAGACTAAATTTGTAAAAATAATTTTTATGATTTTTTATAATAAAATGCAGCGATAAAACATTAATACAGGCATAAATAAACAATTTAATAATGACACCGCTTCTCACGTAGAAAACTACGCACTTAGAGCCCTGTCATAATTCTTAATAATAAATAATAAATACATAAAATAATAATCTAACACACGCGTTTTAATAGCATTCATAAAAGAATTAAGAAGTCCTATCTGCATGTAGCATTTAAATAACTCAATTTTAATAATAGCATTTAAATAACTCAATTTTAATAAGTCTTAATAACGACATCACATTATAAACATTAAACTCTAATTAAATAGCACACCCGCATTTATTATTATAATAATTTAAATTTAAACTTAGACTAATAAAACACCTAAATAATTTAATCACAATTTAATTAAAACACCTAAAACTAATAACACTAACTACCCTTATCAGAAGCCCACGCCCAAACCCGTGACCCGGCCCACACCACTCTATATCCAACAGCCCACCATCCAAAGAAGACAAAAAGGAGTATTCACCCCTGTCGACTAAACCCAAAACCTAAACGTAAAAAAAAAAAGCTAAGAAACCTCTGCAATCGCCGCGCCATCCATCACTCAGATTCTCGCGGATTTTGGTGAAAATCCGCTCCTTACCTTCTCCCGCCCCTTTTCCATTACCTTAAAAAATCATACAAGGCGTTAATACCAATCTGGCAGTAATCTCTCCAAATCAGGCAGTAAATCACCCCTAAAAAAAAATCAGTCCAAATCTCCTTCGAATCAGCTACCATATCAACACCCTGTCCTTACCATTCGCAACCAAGATCTCTCTTTAACACCTCAATCATTTTCTTACCAAATCTCGTCAAATCACACTAAATTAGCACCCTAAATCGCGGTACCAATAACTTACCAACTCAGAACCCAAAATGATGGTTATAAATACAAATCGATACACATGCAAAAGCAGAGGAGTCAGGCTCAGGGGAGAGAGGACAGCAGGGTCGAACAGAGTAAGGCAGGGCTCAGAGGAGTCCTATAGCAACATAGCAATTTAGGGCAGAGAGGAGTCGAATTCAGAGATTCAGAAATCGGGGAGCACCCAAAATCGATAGGCATTGATGTGCACCCCCTAGCAGCAGTCATTGATCGTTCAGGACTCAGTAGGGAAGCAGTGAGAACAATCGAGTCTAAACCTCTTCTCCTCAGTCGCAAATCAGTAAGTATCCTCAATAAACAAGTTCTACCCCCTTTCAATCGCATCGCAATAACCCGTCGAGTGGCTCCGACGACTTGATACGCTGCCCCGATTCGCTGTCCGGAGAAGGTAAACTCAAGTTCCTCTTAGTTCATTTTCATATTGTCGTACTTGTGTGTTAAACCTGTGTCGATTGGCTCGTTCAGATTATCGGGCTCAGTGATGCATAAATGTGGTGTCGGTTACTGTTTAACTGTCTGTTAGCCTATCTATTTGACTGTCAATACTCGAATCTGTTGTGCTGGGTTCATCCTCAGCGTAATGTGATTGATGCGCTGTTTTAATACTTGTTTAGCGACGACCATGATACGGGTAGTGGGTCTGGGATTCGGTCATGTATCTCATATTCAGTGTTAAGCAGATACAGTTCTAAATTTCTCCATGACTTGTATAGTGTTGTGTCCTGTTTTGTATGTTATAGCAATTGCGCAACTGTGTTTGTTAATGTGATTAAGCCAACGTTTAGCCTCTGTTGTGTGTCTTTATACATCAGTCACAATTTGAGTTCACGAGGTCGATTCGAGTTATATTAGTTATGTCTAGTAAGTCCTCATAAAGTATCATGTATCCTGCCCTATGTATGACATTGCCTAAATGATGGCTACATAAGCATTATGTTATATGTTGAACCAACCCGTGTCATGTTAAATTTTATGTCCCCCTGTTTGCACTTTTACTGTCTTCAAGTAGTGAGCATGTTGGGGATGCAAGCTGACCTTAAAAGGTATTAAGCGAATAAAACTGGCTTCGTGAACAATCAATAAGTTGGCTCTTGGTCTATTTGCTTGGCCTGAGCATATAAGTGTTAAATGTATACTCGCCAATCCATTTAGACTTTAAAAAAAAGAAAAAAAATGGAAAAAGAGTCTAACTACATGTATCGTATAGACTGTTTGTTTGTCGAATATGGGATGAAAGTCCAAAGCTACTTTTCTTTGAAAATCTGTTAGTATAATCTTTATATCATATAACACTAATTTAAGGCTTAAAAATAAGTTGAAATACTTTGTCGAACCGACTTTACTTGACCAGCTAATTTCATTGTTGTCGGGCTAGTATTACTGATTGTTAGATTGGTTCATGAGAATAGTTCGCTACTGATTTTTTTACTACATTTTCTGGACTGATTCCGGGTTGTTTCTCTACTAATTTTCAGCCTTTGTTAGACTGATTCTGGGCCAGTTTTGGACTGATTTGCACCCCCTATTTCGACTGCTTTTTGGTCTGATTCTTAGCCATTTCGGCTACTGATTTTGGTTATTTTTAGAACTGATTTTCAGCCCTGTTACCTACTGGTTTCTGACTGTTTCGCGGACTGATTTTGGGCTAATTTTCGGACCAATATTCAGCCTCGTTGTTACTGTTTTGGTCACTTTTCAGACTGATTCTCTGGTCATTTTGCTATCGGTTTTCGGCTATTTTCACTACTGATTTTAAGGTCATATTAATCATGTATAAACATTCGAAGTTATAAACGTGTAACCAGCTAAAACTAATTTGTTTAAACTCTTAGAATGTGTTATACAAGTCTTAATGCGGCTTTGTGTCGATTAAAGGTCTAATATTTTTGTTTGTTTTAAGTTCAAAATGAGTATGTATGATGATGTGTGGTTTATAAACTCATGATATTCTAAAGTGTCATTGTATGTGTTTAATCTTCACCTCAATGTCGTTTATTATTCGATGAGGTTCGAATATATACTAATCCTTTTCTTCTCTCGTTTTACATGGAAATGCATTGGAGCAATCTCATTACGAGACTCTTCACAAGCCACACCGCATGAGTGCCCGCATCTGTGTCCACCACATTCCGCCTCAGAATTTCCAAACAAAAGAGGGACGAGACGACATTGTCATCCCCCAAAGAAAAACATCCTTTGCCCTCTCAATCTTATATGTCTTATATATATATTTGTTTGTTTATTTGTTGAAATTTAATTGGCTAACTTTGTAATTAATAGAAGACATAGAACAATCAGTCTTTGAATAAATAAATTGGGCGGGTAGTTTTAAAAAATCAGAAATGCATTTATAATTACGTATTTTAGGCTTATCATGCATGTCTAAACTTTCTGTCGAATAAGCTATTTTGCATACCTAATTAGGAAACTAATGCATCTTAAAAGAATTAATTTTCTTATAAACCCTCTATTAATACATATAATTTATTAACATGATGATCAAAATCGATTTTCTCCCAATAAAAGCCTACCCTTAATCACCAAGTCAACTTTGCATATGTACATTTATAATTTCTTATGCATTTTATAACGCCTTGTGTGCCTTCTTTCGAAAACTAACTTTATAAACAAATCTTATAAATCCTTTCAGGGTACAAAATGCATCCTTTTCGCCTTTTTATTTGCAAGCACCTCTTTACTGAAATATTTTCAAACATGCATTCTTAGCAATAAATAATTAACCCTAGGTTTGAACGGACAACCGCAAGTTAGCGGATCCTTTAGGGTGCCTAACCCCTTCCCTTTAGGATAATAAAGAACTCTTACCCAGAATCTCATTAAGTCTAGCAGACCATTAAATGGAGTTAATGTTTTACTTTAAACTAGTTAAACATTTAGGTGTCCTAATTCACCCAAACTAATTAGGTGGCGACTCCGCGAACCCCTTTAGCATATTAGCACCTTTTTTTAGCCTTCACTTTTAAATTTTAGCATAATTTAACATTTAGCACCCCCCCCCCCCTTATAAACACTTTTAAAATTAAATCCCTTAGCACTTTTTTTAAATTTTTTAACATCTTTTAATACTTTAAGCATTTTTAACTATTTAGCATTATTTTTCTAACTTTGCATTTTCTAAGCAGGGTTCGCTTTTAAAAAGTCGCGGTCGAAAAAAAGGCGCGACAGAAATGGCGACTCCACTGGGGATTAAGGTTCTTAACCACAACAGACCTAGGGTTATTATTTGGCATTACTTTTTGCATTTAAATTTTGTGTGCTGTATTTTGTTTTGTTTATTTTAATTGCTACCTGCTTTACCGCTTTTCTTAAACTGGCATTCCGCTCATATGTCTTCCATTCTGGAAAATTCTCACAATCACACACTACATGCGAGGTGCGCTTGGTGCATCAGCAAAATTCTTTCTTCAAAACCCAAATTTAGGAGAGTTGGTAACATACGTGGAGTGTCCGGTCTAACCGGTGGCCGCGTAGCCTTCTCACTCGAGTTGTCCGCTCGGGAACCTTGCGTCTAGAAAAGCCAAATCTTAGAAACTTAAGATAGAGCTATACCACCCTTCATTTTAGGGCATGCATGCATTTACCTTAGGTGGGTCGGTCCTTGGCATCGACACCACAATTAGGAAGACACCAAACTTGTCGACGGGTTTCTCAACCTAACGACCAACCAGCATATTATGTGTAGCATGGCAGTGATAGACAAATCCAAACCTAATCATGTCATGCTGAAATTGGAAAAAAGTGCACCGTCATTTGGTCGCCATTTCCAACAAAAGCATTACAGTTGGACGGCTTGGACAAATCTATCACAACCTCGCATATGTGACGTTTAGGCCTACCTCTGGCATAAAGAGGTCCCAAACATGTTAGAACACGCACTTGATTTATTATATATTGCCTGCAACTTTTTGCATATTATACTAACTTGGTTTGCTTCATTTGTTAAAAGGTTATTTTTAGCTTATCCCCAAAAGGTTGATTCGTGTTGACTGGTAGAAGCACAATCATCCAATAAATGACTAATCCAGAGGCACCGGAACGAAACAACTTAGGACTCGTCCCCGTTCCCGTAGAGGATGCAGAGGCGTTGGAAAGGAGAAACACCAATGATCAAAACCTCGCCACACTATTGCAGCAAATGGAAATCATGCAAGCCGAAATAGAAAGGCTCCGAAATATCACAAACCTGTCTAATAGCTTGAATGCACCACTCCCAGAGCAAAGGACAAATGCAATCGTGTCACAAGCCCTTGAGCCTCCACTTCCCCAAAGCTCCCCGCAGAGGCCGCAACATACCAGCTCACACCAAAATGTCACTCGCCCGGTCAATTTGCAAGCCGACCTCCAAAATGATCCGTTCACTACATACACATCTCAACCTCCACCTACTTATATCTCCCCACTCAACCCAAATTGCCAAGCCACCCAATACGAGCAGATGACACACAAACAATATGAGGGATTAGCACATCCGATCGAAAGCCAACCATTTATTATGCATACATCCTCTCAAGAGACAGATCGATACAAGGAAATGGAGCGGCAGACTCGAGCCAGAGCTGATGAAAATATGGCAAAAGAAATCCGTAGTTTGAAAGAGGCATTCAAAAGCATTCAAATGAACAAATGGGAGGAAGGTTTAGAATATGAAAACTTATGTATGCACCCCGACGTTGAATTACCTGTGGGGTACAAGGTGCCCAAATTTGACATGTTCGATGGAAAGGGGAATCCTCGAGCTCATCTAAGGTCATATTGCGATAAATTGATTGGAGTTGGTAAAAATCAAGCAATCATCATGGCTATTCATCGAGTCTAACCGGCGGTACTGGATCGTACACATGCCAAGACCCTCGAAAATGGGGCTTGGAATGCCATGGCACAAGATTTCATGGATAGATTTAGATTCAACATCGACACATCGCCCCGGACGATTTTATCTTATGAAGCTTGAAAAGAAATCCACGTAAACTTTCGGGAATACGCCGAGGTGGCGGTCGAAGCGTGAAGGTCCAAATTTCCAACGGCAGAGCGAAATGACCACTTTGTTCGTACAGTCGTTGAAAGACGCGACATATTATGAAAGGATGATCAGTGTAATTGGGCGAAGTTTTGCGGAAGTCGTAAGAATGGGCGACTTCGTGGAGGAAGGCATTAAGACAGGCAGAATTACAAACTTGACAGCCCTACAAGCAACTAGCAGGGCAATACAGTCAGATTCCATAGGAGGTACCTCACAGAGGAGAAGAGATGCATCACCATCTATCATGGTCATTCAGGAGCATAGGCCAGAACAACATCCAGTGTATCACAGTCCACCGCCTCCTTACTATAACCAAAACGCTCAAAATACACATTATCAGCACTACGCCCCCCATATCCTGTTTACCATACCCAACCAGCATATCCAAAATACTCACCACAATCACGAACCCGCACACCAAACGGACCCAAACCCCGCATAGATTCCGAAAGAAAACCAACAAAAACCTATACACCTTTAGGCGAACCCATAGCCCAAGTGTATGAGAAGCTGAAAGCCGCAGGAATACTCCACCCAATTCCCAGAAATACCCCCAGGCCTACCTCCCGAGGGCACGATAAAACTAAACATTGTGCATACCACTCCGGTGCAGAGGGACACAGCACCGAAAATTGTTATACCCTCAAAGACAAAATCGAGGAATTGATCAAAGATGGAGTCATCCAACTTAAAGAAGTTCCCCCCAATATAAACAACAACCACTTACCAGAACCTGATGATGCCTATGTGAACATGATTGTTGAACAAAACAGCCATTTGGAAGGATTTGTTGAATCATCAATCAATCTCCAAAGGAAGAGAAATGCTCCTTGGCTAGAGCCTGTTGCGCCTGAATCAGTCATTCATCAAAACATGCACTCCGCAGAAATCAAAAGAAGAAGATACAGAAAACTGCATGGAAGGGCTCTAAAGTCTTCTCGTTGCTGAAAAGGAAACATAATGTCACGACCCGAACCCGGACCCGTGACCGGTGCCTTAACCCGGGCACCCTAGTGACACAACATCAGAGAAAACCAGCGGAATGTAAACTCAAGATAAACAACCATTAAGATATAGAATAGTCTAGCCCAAAATGGCTAACCCAAAAGTACATAAACCGAACAGTTACATCCTTAACGAACCAAGTTCTGACAAGACTACAGGCCTCTAAGAATGAATAACACTATGACGGGACAGGGCCCCGTCATGCCCCTGAATGTACAAAATATCAACGACTCCAGTGAGAACCATACCAAAAGTCGAGCCTCCGAAGAAATGGAGCTCCTGACACCTGAGTACAAGATCCTAGGAATGAGGATCTACCACCGCTTTCCTTACTGCGGCGATGAACGGCCAGGAAGAAGTCGAGACACAATGTACCAAGTATGTAAAATCGGAAAATACCGTAGTAATATCATAAGTCCAAAATACAAGTTATAGATAAAACCAAATTATGTCAGACCGTGCCTTACTAATAACGAGTAACAAGTATACATTTTATAGCATAAAAATAGGAGGCTCATGATCAAAACAGGTACCTCGCGTAGTATCATTAAGTAATCCTACTCCGAGACTATTTCACCCGCATAGGTCTGTGGACCCGCATGAGGTCATTCGCCGCCATAGGACTATTTCACCCGCACGGGACTATTTCACCCGCACGGATCCCGTGGATCCGCATGTACCATCGCGTGCTCGCGTGTGACTATTTCACCCGCACGGATCCTATGGTCCGATCCGCATGAGTACAAGCGCGACTCGCATCACGGGTAGCAAATCCATGGCATAAATAATAACCCGGTTTACCCGTAATAATATAAATATATATAACATAGCTCATCCGCTAATAAACATAACATAAGCACTACCGCCTATCACATCACAACATAAGCACTACCGGCCTATCATAACTTAAGCAAGTTAAGAATCACCTAACTTCTTATTAATAGTACTAATACATCCTCTCATTTTAGTATACCTAAGGCACGATCATGTCTTTTAATAAAAATCCGGGAATTTAACCCAAGTATCATGTACCTCTAACCTTTTAAGAAATAACTCTTTTTATACAAAAATTCCAAGATACTAATCACCATAGTATCAAGTTACGATTTCTTTTCAAAACAAGTCACATTTACTTTTAAAACTATCTCAAGCTTCTAAATTAAGTGACTTCATTTCTTGTAAAACCTTAGGCAATTCATGCCTTAAAACCATTTTCCTTCCACAAGTTCAAATCATCAAAACCTTTCTCCATTAAACTTTCACAAACTAATATAACCAACTCCACATAAAGCCGTTATATTAGAGTTAAACAATCGTAAAACACATTCCCTTAAGTCCAAGGATTCTTATACTTTTCTTTTAAAACGGCAAGTATCAAATACTTATAACAAACGAAGATTTCCAAATCTTGTACGTCTACCGTACTACATAGGTACAACTAATCATGCTCAAGAGATAGGAAAGCTCCACATACCTCTTCGGTCAATCCACAAGCTAAGTCCACTTTACCGCACGTAGTATGTCAACCTAAAATGACCATAATACGTTTATCAAGCTCTAGTTATAATGCAGAATTTTTCCAAGTTAAAGTCACCAATTTCCTACGGAAAATTGGGCAGCGTTTCCTTTGTTTCTACATACTTTGCCACCTTTTCCAAGGTCGATTTTTAACGCTCAAATGCCATGTTTAAGGCTTAACAACCAACCAACACCAAGGGGATTACACACCTAAACTTTGGTGTGTAAAATTCAGCCCCACAAGTTACAACAACTAACCCAACAAGTCTAATGTAGTATTTAGGCAACAACATGCTCATAATATCCCCCTAACCAATTCTTTCATAATCAACCCCATTTCTTACATTAACTACTCTAAGTGCATTTTTCCAACTACAAGTTCTTCCTATTAAACATGCAACACCCAATACCAACTACAAGAGAAGAAATGTTACCTTAAGTTTTAGCCAAACTTATTCCAACACCTTGCTAGCCTTTTTCTCCAAGAACACCACCACAATAGTCTTCACAAGCTTGTAATAACCTTTCCTTCCTATTACACTTTTCAAATTTTTCCCTTAGGCTAGAATTCCTCTTGGGCATTTAGAGAGAAGGATGAGCTTTTTAACTTAGAGAGAGATGGAGTGTAAAGATGAAAAGTTGAAAGAAATGACCAAGTCTTGGTCAATATAATGCATGTAGAAATCGGATGGGGACACTTGTCACCCTCCCATGGCCTCTTTTAAACAGTAATCGACTTTCTAAGTTTTTCCGCCCAAATTTCCCATGGCCACGATTCCCGGCGCCATGCGCTATGACTCCTGCGGACTCGGATCTTTCGCATGCGCCGCTTCCGGCGCGCTACTGGAACTTCAGCGCCTCGCACTTCACCGCTTGGCGCGCGGCCGCCTCCGGCCGCGGCTCGAGCCACGAACGTGTTTCTCTAATTTCGTGACGGCCCACACGCACGCGGCCCGAACCACGGGGTCTAACACATAAATACCATGTGATCGGTATGATCCCGCCAAGACTCCCGCCTCTAAGACACAAGAAGAAGTGGACTCATGCCCGCTTTTGGCCGAGTCCTAAAATAGTTAGTTTAATATATTTTGCCCTTCATATGTAATAATTTGGAACTACGTGTGACCTGATTCCCTTGGCGGATACGTAGGCGGCCACATCGGCTTCGGTCCTACCTTTTACAAAATCCCAATTTCTCCTTTGCTTGTATTTGGAACTACGTTCGACCTGATTCCCTTGGCGGATACGTAGGCGGCCACATCGGCCTCGGTCCCACCTTTAAAATTTTACCCAATATTGGCTTGTAATGAACTACGTCATGACCTGATTCCCTCATGAGGATACGTAGGCAGCCTAAATCGGCTTCGGTCACACCATTAGGAAACTTTCCCTTCGTTTTGAAAATAACAAAAATACACTTAATATACAAGCAACCCCATTAAGACCCACTTTAGGCCAAGACGCCCTTTGCATATTCAAAACTGGGACAAGGTAGGAAACCAGGCAGGGGTTATGAGTCCCAAACAAGGCAGACGTCCGGCATCAAGAGTCAAAACTACAAAGTCAGCGCGAATCAACCGCCCCCCCAAACTCACAAATTTTTCTTTGAGCGCAGGTCCTTCATATTAGCAGAAGGTACAACAAAGTTTTTCATACTAGTAGAAGCAGAAGATATAACAAAATTCTTCAGAAGCAGACAGACATCAACAATCAGAGTTCAAATCCCGCAACAAATTATAGCGCATCAGCTCGGGCCTAGAGTCAAATTGCAACTCATGCAGTGCACAAACGCACAACAAAGACATCATGGCAATCCATATGATTCACAAATGCATCACAACAAAGGCATCATGGCAATTCGTCAGTGGCAACATCTAGCATGGACAACATCTCAGCATTCACAACACCCCACATATCATACAGGGAAGACATCTTTATTCACATAATTGCATTTCTCATATATTTATCATCTTGTTTTACCAGTTATCCACTAATTTTTCTCAAGCTTAGCTTGCGGGAGCATTTATTATACAGGAGCATCAGCAACACGTCCAGACAACGACGTTATAAGCACAACACGTCTGAAAACGACGCCACGCGTCAAAACGACGCCGGTCCAAAACGACGCCCGGTCAAACGACTCGAGTCCAAAACGACTCGCGGCCAAACGACGCCACCAAAACGACGCCGAGTCCAAAACGACTCGGTCAAAACGACTCGCGTCAAAACGACGCCACCAAAACGACGCCACCGAAAAGGGCGCTGAGTCAAAACGACTCGGTCCGGAACGACTCGCGTCAAAACGACGCCACGTCAAACGACGCCACCAAACGACGCCACCAAAACGACGTTGAGTCAAACGACTCGCGTCAAAACGACGCCACGTCCGAAAACGACGTCGCGTCCGAAAACGACTCTGCGTCCGAAAACGACGTCGAGTCCGAAAACGACTCCGAGTCCGAAAACGACTCTGCGTCCGAAAACGACGCTACGTCCGAAAACGACGCCAAGTCCGAAAACGATGCCACGTCCGAAAACGACGTCGAGTCCGAAAACGACTCCGAGTCCGAAAATGACTCCGCGTCCGAAAACGACGCTACGTCCGAAAACGACGCTAAGTCCGAAAACGACGCCCAGTCCGAAAATGACGCCACGTCCGAAAACGACGCCACGTCCGAAAACGACGACAAGTCCGAAAACGACGCCAAGTCCAAAACGACGCCAAGTCCGAAAACGACGCCATCATCAACATATCACATCTACGCAGGGACGATTTTCAGGGACGATTTTTCTTCGTTTCAAAATTGCATTTTTTCTCATTCATGCTTTATTATTCTGTCTTAGCAGTTATGCACTAACTCTTTCTTGAGCTTTAGTCTACAGGGGCAGCAGCAACACGTCCAGGCAACGACGTCATCAACACAACAAGTCCAAAAACGACGACAAGTCCGAAAACGACGCCAATAGCAACATTCCAACACAACAGATTCGCTCACAAAGTCAAACTGCAACAAGTCTACATCAAATACATCTTGCAAAAACCACAGGCTACATCATTTACACTTTAATTATTTCATCTAGTTTTGATTACGCATGAATTACGACACAACTCCATATATAAAACAATTTTTATCTATGCCCTAGGAGGCGTCATTTGCATCTCGTCTATACAACGACGAACGTTTGCATTTCGTCTATACAACGACGACAACGCCCATACAAGGCGTCATTTGCATTTCGTCTATACAACGACGAACATTTGCATTTCGTCTATACAACGACGAACATTTGCATTTCGACGACAGCGCCCATACAAGGCGTCATCTGCGTCTCGTCTGTACAAGACGGCGCATCATCACATCATTTCATTATATAGTATATACAATCTGACTACAACCACAACACAAAATTCACATTCTTACATTATTTTGTTTTGACAGTTATGCACTAATGCTTCTATCTTAGCTTCAATCTACAGGAACTGCAAAAGATGGAGCACAACGTGGATTTTCTCTAATAACAGGCAATTTGTTGGGGGGCCAACCTTCCCAACAAATGGCAGAAGCGGCCTCAAGCGTCGGTCCACTCGTTCCACATCACCATAAAACCCAACATCATAAGTCGATAGCAGTACACCCCAGGTTCAAGCCGGTTATTTTATATATATTTTTTTTTTAATTTTTTTTTAGCACCACATACCCAGTGTCGTCATAACTCGACACTGGAACAAATTTTGAGTCCGCGTTAGCCCACCTTGGTGTTTTGACCATGGTAGCCCAGTGTCATCATAACTCGACACTGGGACAAATTTTGAGTCCGCGTTAGCCCGCCTTGGTGTTTGACCATGGTAGCCCAGTGTCGTCATAACTCGACACTGGGACAATTTTTTAAATTTTGCGTCAGCCTTGTCTAATTGCCCAAACCTTTCAATCCTGAGGATCGAGACAAAATTGGCTATGAGTCAACGTCTTTGTCCGAAGATTCTTCCATCATCTCCATACAAAGAGGGACAACTGTTGACACCCAATTTTGACCCTCCCGTCCAGTCATTAGCAATAAAATTAGACTAATTTTGTAAAAATAATTTTTATGATTTTTTATAATAAAATGCAGCGATAAAACATTAATACATGCATAAATAAACAATTTAATAATGACACCGCTTCTCACGTAGAAAACTACACACTTAGAGCCCTGTCATAATTCTTAATAATAAATAATAAATACATAAAATAATAATCTAACACACTCGTTTTAATAGCATTCATAAAAGAATTAAGAAGTCCTATCTGCATGTAGCATTTAAATAACTCAATTTTAATAAGTCTTAATAACGACATCACATTATAAACATTAAACGCTAATTAAATAGCACACCCGCATTTATTATTATAATAATTTAAATTTAAACTTAGACTAATAAAACACCTAAATAATTTAATCACAATTTAATTAAAACACCTAAAACTAATAACACTAACTACCCTTATCAGAAGCCCACGCCCAAACCCGTGACCCGGCCCACACCACTCTATATCCAGCAGCCCACCATCCAAAGAAGACAAAAAGGAGTATTCACCCCTGTCGACTAAACCCAAAACCTAAACGTAAAAAAAAAAGCTAAGAAACCTCTGCAATCTCCGCCTTCATCCATCACCCGTTATTCTCGCCGGATTTTCGGCTGAAAATCCGGCTCCCTTACCTTCTCCCGCCCCTTTTCCATTACCTTAAAAAATCATACAAGGCGTTAATACCAATTTGGCAGTAATCTCTCCAAATCAGGCAGTAAATCACCCCTAAAAAAAATCAGTCCAAATCTCCTTCGAATCAGCTACCATATCAACACCCTGTCCTTACCATTCGAAACCAAGATCTCTCTTTAACACCTCAATCATTTTCTTACCAAATCTCGTCAAATCGCACTAAATCAGCACCCTAAATCGCGGTACCAATAACTTACCAACTCAGAACCCAAAATGATGGTTATAAATACAAATCGATACACATGCAAAAGCAGAGGAGTCAGGCTCAGGGGAGAGAGGACAGCAGGGTCGAACAGAGTAAGGCAGGGCTCAGAGGAGTCCTATAGCAACATAGCAATTTAGGGCAGAGGAGTCGACCAGATTCGAAATCGGGAGCACCCAAAATCGATAGGCGTTGATGCGCACTTCTAGCAGCGATCATTGATCGCTCAGGACTCGAGGAAGCAGTGAGAACAATCGAGTCTAAACCTCTTCTCCTCAGTCGCAAATCAGTAAGTATCCTCAATAAACAAGTTCTACCCCCTTTCAATCGCATCGCAATAACCCGTCGAGTGGCTCCGACGACTTGATACGCCGCCCGATTGCCCGGAGAAGGTAAACCCAAGTTCCTCTTAGTTCATTTTCATATTGTCGTACTTGTGTGTTAAACCTGTGTCGATTGGCTCGTTCAGATTATCGGGCTCAGTGATGCATAAATGTGGTGTCGGTTACTGTTTAACTGTCTGTTAGCCTATCTATTTGACTGTCAATACTCGAATCTGTTGTGTTGGGTTCATCCTCAGCGTAATGTGATTGATGCGCTGTTTTAATACTTGTTTAGCGAAGACCATGATACGGGTAGTGGGTCTGGGATTCGGTCATGTATCTCATATTCAGTGTTAAGCAGATACAGTTCTAAATTTCTCCATGACTTGTATAGTGTTGTGTCCTGTTTTGTATGTTATAGCAATTGTGCAACTGTGTTTGTTAATGTGATTAAGCCAACGTTTAGCCTCTGTTGTGTGTCTTTATACATCAGTCACAATTTGAGTTCACGAGGTCGATTCGAGTTATATTAGTTATGTCTAGTAAGTCCTCATAAAGTATCATATATCCTGCCCTATCTATGACATTGCCTAAATGATGGTTGCATAAGCATTATGTAATATGTTGAACCAACCCGTGTCATGTTAAATTTTATGTCCCCCTGTTTGCACTTTTACTGTCTTCAAATAGTGAGCATGTTGGGGATGCAAGCTGATCTTAAAAGGTATTAAGCGAATAAAACTGGCATCGTGAACAATCAATAAGTTGGCTCTTGGTCTATTTGCTTGGCCTGAGCATATAAGTGTTAAATGTATACTCGCCAATCCATTTAGACTTTAAAAAAGAAAAAAAAATGGAAAAAGAGTCTAACTACATGTATCGTATAGACTGTTTGTTTGTCGAATATGGGATGAAAGTCCAGAGCTACTTTTCTTTGAAAATCTGTTAGTATAATCTTTATATCATATAACACTAATTTAAGGCTTAAAAAATAAGTTGAAATACTTTGTCGAACCGACTTTACTTGACCAGCTAATTTCATTGTTGTCGGGCTAGTATTACTGATTGTTAGATTGGTTCATGAGAATAGTTCGCTACCGATTTTTTTACTACATTTTCTGGACTGATTCCGGGTTGTTTCTCTACTAATTTTCAGCCTTTGTTAGACTGATTCTGGGCCAGTTTTGGACTGATTTGCACCCCCTATTTCGACTGCTTTTTGGTCTGATTCTTAGCCATTTCGGCTACTGATTTTGGTTATTTTTAGAACTGATTTTCAGCCACGTTACCTCGTTTCTCGATTGTTCGGACTGATTTTGGGCTAATTTTGGACCAATATTCGGACTTCGTTATTCTTATTTTGGTCACTTTTCGATCGATTCTCCGGTCATTTTGCTATCGGTTTTCGCTATTTTCACTCGATTTTAAGGTCATATTAATCATGTATAAACATTCGAAGTTATAAACGTGTAACACTAAAACTAATTTGTTTAAACTCTTAGAATGTGTTATACAAGTCTTAATGCGGCTTTGTGTCGATTAAAGGTCTAATATTTTGGTTTGTTTTAAGTTCAAAATGAGTATGTATGATGATGTGTGGTTTATAAACTCATGATATTCTAAAGTGTCATTGTATGTGTTTAATCTTCACCTCAATGTCGTTTATTATTCGATGAGGTTCGAATATATACTAACCCTTTTCTTCTCTCGTTTTACATGGAAATGCATTGGAGCAATCTCATTACGAGACTCTTCACAAGCCACACCGCATGAGTGCCCGCATCTGTGTCCACCACATTCCGCCTCAGAATTTCCAAACAAAAGAGGGACGAGACGACATTGTCATCCCCCAAAGAAAAACATCCTTTGCCCTCTCAATCTTATATGTCTTATATATATATTTGTTTGTTTATTTGTTGAAATTTAATTGGCTAACTTTGTAATTAATAGAAGACATAGAACAATCAGTCTTTGAATAAATAAATTGGGCGGGTAGTTTAAAAAAATCAGAAATGCATTTATAATTACGTATTTTAGGCTTATCATGCATGTCTAAACTTTCTGTCGAATAAGCTATTTTGCATACCTAATTAGGAAGCTAATGCATCTTAAAAGAATTAATTTTCTTATAAACCCTCTATTAATACATATAATTTATTAACATGATGATCAAAATCGATTTTCTCCCAATAAAAGCCTACCCTTAATCACCAAGTCAACTTTGCATATGTACATTTATAATTTCTTATGCATTTTATAACGCCTTGTGTGCCTTCTTTCGAAAACTAACTTTATAAACAAATCTTATAAATCCTTTCAGGGTACAAAATGCATCCTTTTCGCCTTTTATTTGCAAGCACCTCTTTACTGAAATATTGTTTTCAAACATGCATTCTTAGCAATAAATAATTAACCCTAGGTTTGAACGGACAACCGCAAGTTAGCGGATCCTTTAGGGTGTCTAACCCCTTCCCTTTAGGATAATAAAGAACTCTTACCCAGAATCTCATTAAGTCTAGCAGACCATTAAATGGAGTTAATGTTTTACTTTAAACTAGTTAAACATTTAGGTGTCCTAATTCACCCAAACTAATTAGGTGGCGACTCCGCGAACCCCTTTAGCATATTAGCACCTTTTTTTAGCCTTCACTTTTAAATTTTAGCATCATTTAACATTTAGCACCCCCCCCCCCCTTATAAACACTTTTAAAATTAAATCCCTTAGCACTTTTTTTAAATTTTTAACATCTTTTAATACTTTAAGCATTTTTAACTATTTAGCATTATTTTTCTAACTTTGCATTTTCTAAGGTGGTTCGCTTAAAAAGTCGCGGTCGAAAAAAGGCGCGGTGCGTCATGCCGCAGTTGAGGTACATAGCTTGTCGATCCGCGCTTAGGATCACTGCTTCGATTCCGAAAGCTCCATTTCTCCGGAGGCTTTGTTTTTGGTATGGTTCCCTGAAGTCGTTGACTTTTGTACATTCAGGGGTATGACGGGGCCCTGTCCCGTCACAGTTGTTATGTAAACTCTTAGAGGTCTGTAGTCATATATTGTGGGTCGCTTTATAAAAAAAAAAAATTGAGGTAACTGCTGTTGGATTTGTTTATATCCAGGAAGGTAGCCTTATCGGCTAACCTATTATTTATTTCATTGTTTAAGTTTATTTATGTTCCGCTGTTTATCTCTGATGTATACCTGTAAGGGTGCCCAGGTAGGGCACCAATCGCGGTCCCGGGGTCGGGTCGTGACACTTATACGACCATTTTAAGGGCCGAAAGGGACTCGGACAGGGGTACCCCCTCTCCCCTACCTTATTTGTTATTTGCTTAGAATATCTCTCGAGGATGATCAACAAGAACACTCAGACTCCGGTTTTCCACTACCACCCCAAGTGCAAAAGCTTAAAGATCACACACCTTGCTTTCGCCGATGACTTGCTATTTATGTCGAAAGGGGACACTACTTCCATCTGGATCCTCATGGATTGCCTTCGTGCTTTCCGCACTGCTCGTGGCTCGCCCAATGCACTCAAGTCCAGCTTATACACGGCTGGTATCACGGACCACGACCTTGCTGATATTAAGCAGATTACTAGCTTCGACACTGGTGCTATACCTTTTCGCTATCTCGGCATTCCCCTTGCCACGGAGAGGATGAGACTGGTTCACTATGACCCTGTTGTGAATAAAATTGCAGGGTACACTGACTCATGGATGAGCGCTACTTTATCCTATGCGGGTAGGCTTGAACTCATCAAGTCTGTCCAACAAGGTGTGGAATGTTTCTGGTTATCAATATTCTTTGGTGCGCATTGCATGCGTAAGAAAGTTTACGGATTATGTAGGACCTTCCTGTGGCGTTCTAGCCACCCTCTTGTAGCATGGAAGGAGTGTACCAGGCCAAAATCCGAGGGTAGCCTCGGAATCATGGATCTCAAGGCCTGGACCTTGCTTTGCTCTCCAAATGTCTTTAGAATATCCATAAAAGAAGGACACACTTTGGATTAAATGAATCAATAACAAGTATCTCAACAATAACAACAACAACATTTGGACCTGGGTTGCTAAGAACGGCGACTCACTTTGATCGAGCGGCTTCTGTTTATCCGTGACTTCATTCTTGAACGTGAGGGCTCTCACGATCAAGCGGCTATTAACATGGCAGCATGGTATAATAGTAATCACAATGCCTATGACTATTTCAGGACACATGGGCATCAAATGATTTGGGCGAAGGATGTTTGGAGTTCTTGTATCACTCCAAAGCAGTCCTTCATTCTTTGGCTTTGTGCGAGGAAAAGATTTCGGACGAATGATAGAATCACTTATATGGATATTGATAGAAGGTGCTCCCTTTGTGGTTATTCTGACGAGTCTATAGCTCACCTATTCTTCAGCTGCACGATCAGTAGTTATCTCTGGTCACGGGTCAAGACATGGCTTGGCAGCAGGAGGGCTATGACCACAATCGATAGCGCTTTGAAATATATCAAGAAAGAGGGGTGTGGCACTGGTTGGCAAGCTAAAGCTAAGCGGGCCGGCCTGGCCACCACCATCTACCACATTTGGACTGAGAGGAACAAGATTATTTTTGACGGGTCGAGACTTGATAAAGAAGCTATTCTCTTTAGGATCAAGACCAACGTCTACAAAATTTTGTTCACATTATATCCCCTTTTCCTGGATAGATTTGTTTCCCTAGCTACAAACTAGGATATGGATGGCTGGCTAGATCTGTTGCATCGTCGATGCGCCTTTTGCAAATCTCCAGAATGCCCAACCTGTGGGATCAGCTGGAGTCTCCCGACCATCCGGAATGTGGGATTGGCGGGAGTCCTTTATGCATTGTACCTAATGACTTCCCGACCTGTGGGCAAGCATGAAATAGTACGTGGTCTGGATAGTAGGTACTATGGCGATTACTCCCAGCAGTATAACGTGACGAGGGTGGGTCTTTACCCATGTCCGAATAGGTACTCTTCCCTTGATCGTGGGTTTGTCCCATTTGGGTTTACCATGACAAGGGTTTAAGGAGGCCCACGATTGCAACCTTATGCTCTACATAAGGGAATTGCCATAGTTTAGGACTTTTGTAGGATGCATCTCTCTTATGCTTAGCTTGGGCACTCACGACTACCCAATTTGTGGGTTAGCTTGAGCTTTTGTTACTGACGAGCCTAAATCTTGTGCTGACATGCCTAGCAGAGACGCACTAGATTTACATCGTCTGTACGCCGTGGGCACGCCCGCAAAACATGTACATTCGGATGATTATTAATACACATTTACCTTTTCATAAAAAAAAAAACTAGTCGTTGGACTTTAGGGTACAATACAAAGGGGCTCCTCGTCCAAATTACAGAACAAGGGTCGTCAATATGGGCCGACCCAGCCTAGCTCATGCGGGCTTTGTAATATAAAAAAATTAAATATTTAGAATGTTAAATTTTGGATTGATGCAAACATAGTTGCAACGTGCAAAGGGGAGGAATGAGGATAGTGGATTTCGGGCTTTAACTTTTTTCATTACTCAAAGGGTTATTCGCATGAATGCCCTATTTTGGGTGGTCTTTAATTTTTGTCTTTCGATACTTTAAGTAACAAAAAAGACATCGGAAATATCTCTGACATCAAAAAAACAAAAAAAAAAAGAAATTTGAATTTTGGCTTCGAACCCCAGTAGAGTAAAAAAAAACTATGCCTTAAGGCATAATATCTATCCGAGTAGGCATAGTTTATATAAAACCTTGCCTTGCGAAATTACCTTTTTTACTCTGCTAGGGTTTGAACTCAAAGTCTTTGATTTTGTAGACCAACGAATAAGAATACTTTAACCCATAAATTTTCATTAAATAAGAAGTAGGGGTAAAAATTAATTACTAGCAGTTTAAGGGGCAAAAATTAAATACCGTTCCATATGAAGGATAATCCGCCCAAAAATTGGTTCCCAAATGGAAGGCATTTGGATCCAATAGTCGGTTAGCCCATCATTTTTTACCTTTCTTTTGAAGCCCATTGCTGATTAGCCTTTATTGAGAAGATTACTAGAACTAATAATATACATTAAAAATTTGTCAGAGACAACCTTTTATATATCACATTTTGCGAGAGATAACCTTTTAATTTTTTTTTGGCAATGTCAGACCTTAATTTTCTTTTTGTGAAACACAACCTTTTAACATAAAATCACATTTTCTGTTAATAAATGCACATGGGCATTATGTTTTCAGAAATACCCCTTCTTCATCTGAAATATCATTTTTCATCTTCTCCTTTCACTCGACATCACCGATTTTGTTCTAGCAGTTTGAGAAGGACTTTTTTTACTTGCTAAGGATTTTAGTGGTACACAAATGTAGATACCAGATTGGTGATTGAAAAAGATTAAACTAGCAAAATATCCGTCCTCCCAGTTGGCAGTCACCACATTTACAATTCCGTTTCAAGTGTGAGAATTGTGGGCAATATAGTCTGTCATATTATGACTGGAGCCACCATCAAACTCAGCCAATGTTGTGGGTTTCCAGATTTGGAAGATAATATGGCTTATAAAGGCCACAATTATGGAGGTCTTGGCGGAAAGCAAATCCTAATTTATTCATTCTGAGGAAGCTGGTGATTAATCCATTCAGTTACAATTGAAATTAGTTATTTAATTGCGTCAAATTAGCCACTGTTATTTTTCATATATATGGCAATCGAGTGGAAAACTGAAATTAACACCATTTCAAACTGAGCAACATCAACACCATTTGCAAAACTGAAATTAACAAAATTTGCAAAACTGGTACTGCCCATGCTCATACAAACTTAGATATAGTTGAATGAATTGCAGCGAATTGCAAGTAAAATGAGTTAAAACGAAATGGGGAAGAGAGTAAGATGAAGAAGCAGAAAATCGGTGATGTCGAGTGAAAGGAGGAGAAAATGACCAATGATATTTCAGATGAAGAAGGGGTATTTCTGGAAAAATAATGCCCATGTGCCTTGCACGTGAGTTTTAAAATAAGGGGTGTTAATTTATTAACAGAAAATATGATTTTCTGTTAAAAGATTGTGTTTCGTAATTTTTTTTAAAGTCTGACATTACCAAAAAAATAAATAAAATATTGTCTCTGACAAATTACCCTTAAAACTATACTTTTTATCTTCTCACAAAAAAAGAAAAAAAAAAGAGAACGAGAGAGAGAGAAATACTATACCTGAAAAAGTCATTAAAGTACTCCAAGTGAAGCTCCTTTGGTCCAAGACAGTTATTTTTTGAAATTTTTACACTGTATATTTGCGCACAAAAATAATAGCCGCATACGTATATTTTTTATATATTATAATAAATATTTAAAAAATTACATATACCATACATAATAATACATATTTTTTATATATTAATAGAGATTGTAAGTAGTTTTGGCCGAGCGATTAAATATATAAAAAGCCCTTATTTTTCTATTATTTCTTCGTACTATACCATTTTTCTACGAGAGTAATAATTATGAAAAACTGGCAGTGTTGGTTGAAACTAAATATTAAAATGCTCAACTTGCACTTCTCATAACCTTAAACCCAAAGTCCAAAACCTTAGTAAAATATCTTAAAGCTGGCAAAACTCAATCAAATTACAATTGAGAAGGATAATAGTATAAGGATTAAACCCCGAGCAACTTTACTAATACTAGTGATAAATAAGGGGAACAATAACAATAACATATCTAGTATATTCTGTTAGAGTTTGTCTTGAATTTTCTATCTTATTTCGATTATATCATAATTGTGTTTTTATCAAAAGATATTTCTTGGTGGAAATAATTTTATTTGTAGAAAAGGACTATCATATTTTATCCTTTTCTTGGAGAAAAAGTTATGGACTTCTATAAATAGAAGATATTTTTTTCTCATACACAACACAATATCATCTACAATGTAATCGTTTAGAGAGTTCTGTTTAGGAGGAGATTTTTGTTTAAATAGTTTTAGATATTTTTATATTAGTTTTATCATATGTAGGTCAATTGATCAAATTCATATCATACGCCTTTTTTTATAATTTTTCTTTGTGTCTGATTTGTTATCATTCAATAATTTTAACTCGTACTCACTTTTAACGCACCAGGCTTCAATAATTTTAACTCATGTCAACTTTCAACGCATCGAGCTCTATTTTCAATCAATATCAATTTTTAACCAATACATGTTTTAATCCACACAAATTTTATCCATACCTATTTTGAACCACGCCAAGCATCAATATATCTTTGAATGCTCCTCAACTCTTCATTGATTAAAAGTGAAAACCATCCTAGTTTGTCAGTTCGTGTAGATGAAGTTATAAAATAATTTTATACGATGTTGAAGGAGAAGTTTGAAGAATCAATTCTTCAAACTCAAATTGAAAACATCAACTTGAGTTTGAGGGGAATATTAAAATTTACAATTCTTCTACTTTATGCTTTAACTAATGATAGAAATATTTATTTTTCTTCTAAGTCTAGGATCTACATTAATTAGAGAATATTTTAAAAAAAAAAATAGTTTAGTATCTAAAGGAAAATAATATATTTTCTTTTATTTTATTCTCTTTATTTTTCTATAAGTAGAGATGTAGTCTTTTATTTTTCAATATAAAAATAATGCAAGAATCAATACAAAGATTTATAGTTTATTATCTTTTCAATTTTCTTTTTAGTTTTTTTATTCCATAACAGCCGGAAAAAATCTTCATCCTCATTCTCACATAATTGTTGTTTGACATATTTAAAAATAAGGTTAAAATATTATGAGTTAAAAATGATTTTTAAAATATTTTATTTTTATTTTTAAAGATGCAGCAGCAGAAATGTTGAAAATGATTGGGGATCGAAATAATCAGGGCGTCATGCGGAAGCTAATAATTGCAAATTTTGAACGACGATAAATCAGACGACACAAAAATTATACTAAAAGAAGCATTATACATTAATATGGTTTAGCCAATTGGCATACATATCGAAAACTAATATAAAAGAAAGATGAAAACTATTGAGAGAAAATCTTCCCCTAAATAAGAATCTTTAATTGCTACATTGTGGATGTCATTGTGTTGTTTATGAGAAGAAATGATCTCCTATTTATAGAAGTCCAAATTTATAGAAGTCCAAAACTTTTCCTCCAAGAAAATGATAAATACGGTAGAATCATTTTTCACAAAGAAAACATTTTCCACCAATAAAACTTTTTTGAAGTAAAACACAATTATGGTAAAATTTAAATAAGGTAGGAAATTCAGGATCAATCCTAACAAATCTCCCGTTGATCTGGGGAGATTAGAGTACGCAAACCTTATCTCTACCTTGAGGGGTAGAGACTGTTTTCGAAAAACCCTCGGATCAAGAGATAATAAATAAGGAGAAGACCCAACATTTTATATTAGTATAACAAAGACGCAAGCTTAAAAAAAAGGCTTTGCCCTTTGGTATGAAAATTGAGACTCAGAAGGAAGCTGAGCTGGTTCTCCGGAGTTGGTATCTAGGTTCAGAAGCTGCATTTGAGCACAAAACTTTTTCGAATTCCTGTTAACAATAAAAACATCATGAAAATCACTCCGTCAATGTATTTCAGAGCATAAGAAAATAGTTATAAAGTGTTAAATGTAATTCTATTTAATAAACATTTATTGATAACTCCTTGAATGAATAGTAACATGTTAGGATTAGGTATTTAATTATACTAATGATATAATTTTTTGTGTACCGTTAGTGTACGTGACTTAAATCCAACAAAATATAACATACTTTAAAAAAGAACAGTTCGGTGCACTAAGCTCTCGCTATGCACAGAGTTCGGAAAAGAATAGGATCACAAGATTCTATTATACACAGTTTTATTTTACATTTATGCAGAAGACTATTTTCACGGCTTGAACTGGTGACCTCTTGGTCACTTTTTGATTCTTTTTTTAGGTCGTATAATCTTGCAGTTTAAAGTCAAACATCATCATAAAACAATCAGTACAAAAGAGATGGCTCAAGAATCTATTCTATAGCCTTTATAACATAACTTTTAAAGATTCTACTTCAACTAGCCACTGTAATCCTGTAAAAAAAAGCATAGATCTCTTTACCCAATAGATGGGAGATAGATAAAAGTGAAGCACAAAACTTTAAGCCTTAATATATAGGTAGCTCCTTTAATTTGTCAGAATAATCCATTTAGACACTCGAACTAAGTTATACTCTAATTGAATACCTCAATTCCTAATAAAGTCTTCCAATTAGACACTTCCGATTTTAATAAATGCGAGTATTTTCATTCGTCTATTAGGTAGTTAAGTTAATCATATAAAACATGTCATCATCATCCCTTTTATTTATACGCACTCACCTCAATAAGCCGTAAAACTCCAAGCATTTTCTACTTAAGGTTGATGTGTATACTTAAATGATATGATATATTTTATGTGATTAACTTAACTACCTAATAGACGAATGAAAACACATGCGGAAAATTTCCAAAATTTGAATTGAAAGTGAAGTAAATATTTTCCATGATCATTCCATTCCTTGAATACAATATTATATACATAATATAAGAATTAATCTAGGCTCCAATTATGGTAGAATATACTAAGAATATTTACACCCAAAATATAAAATATTTGATTTGATTATGGAAATAATCATTATTTTAATAATATATCAGCCACCGCAGTCTTAGAGGGAGGTTCTCGTACGCTGAGATTGTCCTTGAAATCATCAAAGAGTATCCGCGGAAGACCTTTGTGAATATATCGACAATCTGATAGCAGGATGGTACATAGCAGGATGGTACATGGAGAACACTGACTTATCTACGTGCAATATTTTCACAAATAAATAAAGTATTCATATCTATGTGTTTTGTGCGTGGATGTTGTACGGGGTTGTCGCGCCCGTTTTTGACCTCGGGGTCTGAACGGTATCAGCGACATTGCTCTTTGGCGCGGTTTCCTGGATGAAGCAATAATGCTGATTTTAAGAAGTCATCACCTAATTATTTAAGTGAATTAGGACACTTGATTTATTGCAATAAAAATACTGCAATTGTTTGTGAGCAATTTGTGTGAATTTCACCTTTTGCTTTTTCAGCCAACACTCTAACACCTCTTGCTCCAATTGTTTTGTGTAAGCCTAGAATTCCCACAGGAAAATTCATATAAGATTAATCAAGTAAGCCATTACTCAAGAAAGAACAGCATCTATCAACTTTCGGAGTCGAGACCGATAATGTGAGCAAGTTAAAATTATTCGAGTAACATGTCGAAAATAGCTAGAAACAATAAAATATTCACTTTTCTACTTGTTTCCTTGCTCTTAACCTTGCAGCTAATACTCTATTCTTGATCATCCTTCTCTGCCTCCTTTCGATATTTTTCTCCATCTTCTCGTCTGCGAAATGCCTTTTCTTTTCTCTGATATACTGACATTCATTTGACGTTGTAGTTATTGTTGCTGCTGTTGCCATTGCCATATTTACGGTAATATTCTTTGGATAATTAACTACACCCATAGCCTGATTATTTTCAAAACCAATAGTATCTGAATAGGATTGAATATGAATTGGCAATTGGCATTGACATTGACATTGTCCTTGGCAAGACTATACCATTTTGCTGATTGAATTTAGGCACTATATCATCAGGTTTATTCCCACTTTTAATAACACTAGCATGTATCAAAAAATCCTCAAGAGTATTAGTACTACTCCATTGTGGCTTATGAAGAGAGGAATGATGATTTTCTTGCCTACTCCAAAATTCATCAACATCATAAGTACTAGTCTTCTTGCACAATGTACCATGATTCATATTTTGAAGAAACATGGAGTTTGAAGATGGGTATTGCATGAATTGCAAGAGAAGTGACTGACTTGGACTCTTTCACTCTTTGCTTAGTTATATTAGCGTAAAAAAGAGATCATTTTTATGACGGTGGTGTGTGAACTAACTTGTGCATTAGAGATCATTTTTGTATACTTTGGCATCTTCGAGAATATAATTGGTGGGATAAATAAATTTAATCACCGCATCAAATAAAGACAAAACTTTATGGATTTGAATTTAAGGTTCTACCACATCCATTTGATTTGAAATCTCTTATTTGTACTTTTTATGAATTTATCACATATAGTATATAGGATTTGAGTCAAAGTTATCGGATTCGAATAGATGCATAAGGCCATAAAATATGCACTACATCCGCCCCTGACATCACACTCCATTTTATTAATACATTGTTTGGTCATTTATTTATTTTCGAAATAAATGATACTTTCGTAAGTTCCTCCGAAATTTATGTATTATTTTATACATAATAAAATAAGATATACCAATATTAATAATATACGAGTTAAAAGAGAAAATGGGAAAAAGAGCCCTCACGCTCTTCATAGATATATACTGTAGAAATTTGTTGGATGTAAAACACACAAGTAAGGCACAGCGGAAGTTTAAAATTTTGTTTACTTACTTGCTCCAACAAAGATCGTCTGGTATGATTATGCGATAATTCAAATCTGCAAAACATGAAAACTTACAGTTTATGCTTTTAATGCAGTCTCTACTAAAAGGTGCGCACGCGATTGTCAATCCGGGTGCAAGCCTTGCTCAAGATATTCCTTTGCCCAAGAAAGCTAGGAAATCTTGGCAGAGGTTTGAGAGAATTTATTTCGAACTCTAAGTTGTAAAGTGGAAAAAATGAGTTCTACTGAAATTATGGGTTAAGTGCCAAATATATAGTGAAGTGAAACCTAAACCTAATCGATTTGGATCAGCTTCAAAACTCGACCCAAACTAATGCGATGGGCAATTAACCGCCCATCACATGCTGCCTTTATTTATTTTACAGACGCTTTTAGTTCTAATTAAATCCAAGACTTAATTTTAACTTAATTAATTAATTTTCATCAAATGAAAATTATCCCATAATTTATTATAAAATAAAATATCTTGATTCAAAATCCGATATTTTACATTCTCTCAATATACCCTTAGACCAAAAGACAATCGACTTAGTGTGATCTTTGGCCTTCACACATCAAGACTTGACCAAATCAAGGTTCACACGGAACTCCTAGGCCACACGACGACCCAATGTGAAGACGCTTACAAGACTCAAGTAAACAAACCTCATGTGAGATGATAAATTCCTTTCATTCGCGACACACTCGATCAAGCTTAAGATTTGCCGTTGTCATCCAAATGGCTTGATCACTTTATCTCATCTATATTAGTCGACAACTGCACCATATCCTAGATATGTCTCTTGCGTCGCCAATGACTGGTCGACCTAACATCTCCGGAAGTTCGAGTGTTTCTCGAAATTCCAATCGAGGAATGAATCCTATTCTCGCTCAACCACCACTCAATCTACTTGTGAACGCACCCAATACAAGCCGCGTCTCAACCTATAAGGCATTTGAGCCAGATGATCAAAGTGCATTACTCCGCAAAACAAGGTGATATTGACCTCAAGTCTACGACTTATCTCCCACACGATAATACTCTGCATACGTATAACAAATAGTTTATCGCAGGTATGCCAATACTCCCAAGAGTATCCACGTGTCCATCACTAGCAACTATCGTCATAGAAGTGAGATATACTACATTCTCTAAGAATGTGACGCACTACACGTCGACTTATAACATATCATTGATATCTCATTCTCAATGATCATTAGTCTAGGCTATTTTAAGAACTACACTCTATCATTAATATCTCACACACTATTAATGACAATGTAAGTTCAAGGGATGCACATTAATGAATAATATAAACAATCAAATAATAATTCAATAATTGCAAATGCCAAATATATATTAATCTTATTAATAATATGAATGTGTTCAAGTACATGTGCTCCTAAAATGATTGTTTCTAGGACATATATACTTTCATATACATATATTCTTTTTCATTGATATTGACTCTGAAAATAATAATCTTTGCATTACCATCACCATCATTACATATATATTAATCCTACTACACTATTATCATCCATGTTGGGCCGAATGTAGGTTGCATCTCTTCACTTAGGAAAATTCCACAACGTGTAATTTTGGAAATATAGAGTCTTAATATGTAGATAGTTTATTTCCGAAAGACTTTCGGCTCAAGAGAAAGTAGAAGCAAAAGTCAAATTACAATTTTGAAAATTCACAAATATGAAATTTTGAAGAACTTAAGTTAATAACAGTTTAAGAAAAAAAAACTCCTGCATCTCCACTTTATTATGTCAATAACATTAGTATGAAATTGTCTTTAGATTTAACCCATCTTAATCCAAGTATCCAACATGATCATGACTCGCTTACTGATTTGTCCAATTTTAATTTATTCATATTTAATGCAACCCGTTTTAAGTTACAAAGTAGAAACCACTAAATAGGAACAACACGTTTAGGGGGGGCCAAAGAATCAATTATTAGAACACACAGGACGCGCCTCAGCCACAAAAAAGAAAACAAACGCCGTTGCCGGGGATCGAACCCGGGTCACCCGCGTGACAGGCGGGAATACTTACCACTATACTACAACGACTATGTTGCTTAATTGGCATCAGCAATTTATATATCTAAACAATAAGGCTAACTTATTTGGCATCGGAAAGAGACTGTAATGCGTTGACGTGGCGAATAAGATAGTTACGTTTTGACTTTTCCTCCCTGAGCTTTTTTCATAGTTGCTAATTTAGTAAGTTGAGTATTTTCATCCTTTATCAATGAAAATACAAACTTAATTATGATATTGGGTGTTTTGGCGTGTATTAAATCATTAATTCTGCCTTTAAAATATAACATAAAATAATGTAGTACACACTCATAATTTGGCATTCGAGTAAACAAACCATAAGGCATTGTTCGTATAATTGATCGTCTTCCAAAGAAAAGTGGTATTTTTCCGTATTTGGTTACTTTCTTAGAAATTTTTAAGGGCATGTTGCTTTTAAGTTTTAACATAGATCAACACATCCAAATAAATTCATTACGTCCCTAGTAATATTTACGATTGTATACGGTTTAAACCAGCATGACACGTGACATGGTTTGAGAATGGAGATCGAATGAAGTAGCAATTTGCACCGGTGGTGAGGGAAGAAAATGATAGCAGATCTTATTTTCCCCGAGTCTGAACTTGGGGTTGGGAAAACGTTTACAAGCCTGGACTGAGAGTTAGCATAGTTTCTTGGGGTCTTGGAAGATTTGGTCAATTTGTGTGGTATGACCACGTGAGAAACCGACAGTATGAGATCGCTCGGCCCGAACTGTGGAGGTACCAGCCTTTTCGAAGAAGCGTTCAAAATATTCTTGCTCAAATGTGTTGGCCGGTAGTGATGGTGGAGGAGGAGCTAGAGTAGAAGTCTTTAATTTTTTAGCCAACGACTCATCATCCATGGATTTGTTGTCATCCTCAATGATGACATAGTCAACGATCGGAGGTGCGAGAGCAGGAGTATGCACCACGGTAGGGGGCAAAATTAGTTCAACTGCTTTAGTAGAGCATTTTCTTCTCTCACTTCGGCTGGAGTATTTTTCGCTGGAGTGGTAGGAGTAGTAGTGATTTTGGAGACTTTACTAATCCAAACATCATATAGAGAAAGTTGAAGTCTTAAGCTCAGAAGGAGCCTCCCGCCTCCGAGCTTTATAAGCCAACTCCAGTATCCAGAAACTCCTCACAATTAAGTCAGAACACGTTCGTGTTAAACGAGTCTAGATCATGCATCTTCCTTCAGCAACTTCACCTTTGAATTACATGGCTGGTTTACCATCACCTCGAGTGGATTGTTCTTCATACGTGTTGGTCTTTAATTTTTGCCTCTCAATTTGCTGGTCTTTAATTTGTCCTTACTTCTCATTTAATAATGGTTTATGGGCCAATGTATCCTTATTCACTGGGAATATTCTGAGTTCGATCCTCAACAGAGTAAAAATAATAATAATTTCACAAGACATATGTTTCTATGAACCTATGCTTATTCGCTATGTAGTTACGTAGAAATTATGCCTTAGGGCAATTTCTGTAGGATAAGACGATAAGTTAAATTTTTGCATAACTATGCCGGACAATGCATATTCACACAACTATGTCTTAAGACATAATTTCTATGTAACTACATATAACCTATTTCTTAAAGCATAGTTCCGTAGGATAACTTAATTTGTATATAATTGTACCTTAAGGCATAATTTCTATGTAATTTTGGGCGAATAAGTATAGTTTCTATGAAACCGTTGCCTATCGGAATTCGAACCCAAAATCTATTTTTTTTTTTTTTGATGTCAGAAATATTTTCAACCACTTTACAATAGTGAATGACAAAATTAAAAACAACGATTTAAGGGCAAAAATTAAAGACCACTCTGAAATAGATACATTCTTGTGAATGGCCCTATAAAATTGAAACTTATCCACATGTATCAAGAAAATATTCATTACAACAAATACGACATGTCCAAAAATTTACCACCATATTACTAGGAAAGAAAAGAGAGTTGTGGTTGAGTGGATAATATTAGGGATGACAATTGAAGTAGGGCAGGACAGGGCAGGGCGAACTCTTAACGGGGCAGGGTAGGTAAAGACTTAAATAGGTAGGGCAGGGCGGGGCAGGGCAAAATTAGTTTTATTAAAAATTGAAATAGGGTAGGGCATGTGGTGGATTTTGAATAGAGAATGTGATATCTATGGTACAGTAGACTTCATATTTGGCAATGCAGCTGCAATTTTCCAAAACTGCAATCTTTTTATGTGGTTACTATTGCTCTTGTTGATGTGGTAAATCTTTCCTTAATCGTCGTAAATTATTCAGGAACATGATATATGGTACAAACGACGAGGACCACTAATACTTGTTAGTTTGTTTCACTATTTTAAATCATTAATTAGTCTTTGTTCAAAGTCTTCGTCATTCACTGCTGCAGTTGTATACTTGCATGTACCTAGTCAACGACGTCAACCATGGAATTACCTGTTCGCAAGAAGTCATATAATTAACTTATGACTAGTAAGGGAGAAAACTGCAATGAAAAAACACAAATGAAGCGGGGCGGGACATTTTTTTGGACAAAGCTAAACGGGACAGGGCAGGGCAGAGCAAAATCTGAATAGGTAAAAGTTTGTCCCGCCCTAACCCGCCTATTTGTCATCCCTAGATAATATAGAGGTCTCGAGTATGAATTGTATGAATGAAAAAATTCTTGAAAAGGCTTTTAAAGAGCTTTAGGCCTCATTTGTTTCCGTTAATATTAAGACGTCTGAATTAAATACACATCTGAATATTAAGATATGTATTAAGATATAGAGTTCCAACCCCTCAGCAACAAGTGATTTCGGGTCGAAAAAAGGTGAAAGGACAGTCCCGTCTGAATCTGAATACAAATTTGATTATTAAGGTGTGCATTAAGATTTAGAGATCTGAATCTGAATACAAATCTAAATAATAAGATGTTGTCTCTAGATCTTAATACTGAATGATTAAGATTGTTTGTTTTCAATATCTAAAGTGCATATGAAATTAACCACAATATCTATTAAATATTATAAAATTTTCATTTCAGCAAAATAAATTTATTTTTTGATAGAAAATAATTTTTTGAACACTTATATTTGATTAAAAATTTGAACTATCTCCTTTTTTTCCTTTCTATAAATATATTATTTGAACTATCTTAAATGCAACTAAAATTTATGCATCATTCTAAAAAATTATTGTAACAAGGTAACATGAAGTTTTTAATAATTTGTGCTTATTATTAAATTGAATATTTCTCTATCAACTAAAAGTGATTCAAAGAGAGTTGTTATGGTTGAATCCTACAAGGTGTTTTCTAGTAAGAAACTTTGTTAAAATAAGATAAAAATGAGGAACCTTTCATTGCTTGACATAATTTATAAGCGTTCTCTGTTGTTTGTTGAAGCTTGGTATTGTGTATTTAGTTTCCACTTTAATTAGAGGGTTATGTAGTATTCATTTTTTAATTACTAATTGAACACCCAAAAATGGTTTAACAAATGATTTCTGACTTAAATTACGAAATGTATGTTTATATTGTATACCAAACAAACTAATAATCAGAATTGGGAAAGCTTAATTTTAAAAAAGAAGTTAAGGCATTTAATTGCGTGGTTTTCCCTACACATAGGTTGGTCTTTAATTTTTTGGCCTTCAAATGGTCTGGACTTTAATTTTTGCCCTTTAAAATCAAAAACTTATGCCTAATGGGACATAAGTTCTTTAAAGTCATATAACTTGTAAAATATTATAATGCGAAAATATAAACTTATGACCGCAAAAAAATTAATTGTTATGAAGAACAAAAATTAAAGATCAACACAAAATAGAGTCAAAAGGGCAAATGACCCAAGTTAAGGACCGTTGGGCTGATGAAGCCCAATTGTCGAGTAATGTTTGGGCTACACGCGACATTTTGGGCTATGTTGTTCCTGCAACTGCAAATGATCATTTCTCTCTGATGTGTCGAAATGATGAAAGTCCAATTCCTTAATTCAACATTTTGGGCTTGGAACTGTTTCTTCCATCAGATCATGAGCGTGACTCCGATACCAATATACCGATACTGCAAATAACACTTATCGCATTTGGATAATGGAATAGTAGAATAATAGGAACTTTAGCAATCCCAAGATTAGCGTGTTGGAGTTTAAGCCTTCCAACTATGTGGTATTCAACAGAGCTATTCTTACTGTTACAAATTGTCCTTTTCTTCTATATAATATGTAAGACTAGTTCGTTCACCATCCTAGAAAAATCAGTTTAACCGTAATTTGTCTACTCAATTCCTACTTCTGATATCCAAAATATCAGGGTTGGTAGTATCATATGGTTGGGCCGCTTAAAGTAAGAAGGATAAAAAAAATATATGAAAAGCAGGGCCGTCTCAAATATTTTGGGGTCATGTTCTAATTCGTAAAAGTGGACCCTTAATTGAGCTAAAACCTGCGAATTATGGGTCTTTACAGTAAATTCTGGCTAATACTACTTAATAAAAAATGAAAAAATGGACTCTAAATTTTTTCATTTTTCGGGGGTCCTGTGCGGTAGCACACCTCACACGGGTTCAAAGACGTCCTGATAAAAAGAGAGCTTATATTACACAGTGTTACTCGAATCACTTTTCAAAATAGTTTAGCTATTTGACATTTAATCTTTTTGATTGTCCCTAGTCTTGCTACTAACTTCGTAACATTTCAATCAAACCAGCTACTATAACTTCCACTTTCTTATCCCTTTGTCTCACTAGTCAAGGAAAAAAATGAAGGCAATACGAAAAGACAAAAAAATGATGTACCAAAATAGAATGATTCGACCATTTTAACACAGCTATATGCTAACTTTCTTTTGCTTTTGGATTCCAAAGATTGATTTTCCATAAGCAAAATCAAATCATGTCTCAAATTATTGAAGTGCGTGTCCAGTGCATGATTTTACCTTTATATCGTTTGGTATAATTTTTTTTTTATGTTTAAGTTACGTATAACATTATAACTTATAGTTCAATCACAGATATATGCTTGCTCTCTATCATTGATTAGAACTGCATATGTCTACGTGCTAGGAAAGTTTCGAAAAAATTATATATCTATACCAAATTTGCAATACTAATTACTACTTCTATCTCAATTTAACATATTTTAAAATGTATTTCTATCATATTAATATTAGAGGAATTGTAACTTATAGTACATTTTGTATAGTTTTTGAATATCTAAATTTTAATTTTTAAAATGTGAGTTGATATAGTCTAATTAGCTTCAAATATTAATCCAATTGACCCTTTCGGAAGGAAAGAAAATACAAAGATATAACTGATACAATCACTATACTTCTTCGATATCTAATCTATCGCTAAATAGCTAGTAGATAATATAATTTTTTAATAGTTTATCATTAATCCATCGCTAAATAGGATTAACGATAGATTTTATTGTTTAACTACAAAATTCTTTTATCGCTAATTTCTATTTCTTTAATACTGATATATATATATATATATATATATATATATATATATACACACCATGAGTGCCCTTGTACTTAAAATCTTGATACACCTCTGCCAATGAAAAGTTAGGCTCACTACTTAAAACTAAAATAAGATAATTTCTGAAGAGGGATTTGAGTATTACAACTAACTTTGAAGATCTACAAACTATCTGAGTGCTAAGAGAAATTGACCTAAATAACTATCTGAAATCATAATATTCAAAGCAGTAATCCCCATTATCACAAGTGTTAGTGTTCAATAAGTGATGAAAAGTTTCACTAGGTCCCTCAATGACTTCATCCTGATATCACTCAGCTTTCAAAATTAATTGAAAAGATTGATCTATCAGCTGAAAATGACAACCACTTAATTAATCCTCTGTGCTCCTAACTTTTAGAGGCCCCTTTACTGCAAATTCTTAAAAATATATATGCATGGTGTTGATTCTAATAGGATCGACAAGTGTATGATCCATGCTAGCTTGCAATGGATGGATTTCTTGAAAACTTTCAAAAACCAAAGGAACATTTAGCACAGTGAATTGCACCTGAGAATCCATGCATTTTCGTTTTGTGGGACACCATCCATATATAGTCAGGACAACTCATAGGAATCAGTGGCGGATCTAAAGGCAACATGGTGGTGCAGTTGCACCACCAGATTTTTAAAATTTTTTTGCCTTCTAGGCATAAAAAAAAAAAAAAATTCCTTCTAGACATAAAAAATTAAAAAAAAAAAAAATTGCACCACCAAATATCGTGTCCTGGATCTGCCACTGATAGGAATCATATACTCTAAGTGAACGTACATCAATATAGATATTTTTAAAGTAGTTATATAATGTAATCATCATCAATTCGCACATTTCCCTTAAGAATTGGACAGTAAATTATTTCCCATCAATTATCCTTGATTTCATACTAATCAAGTAATTCTTGACCAGACAAACACATAGGTCAAAATTGTGTACTTATTAATAGAATATTTCTCAATATTCTTTCATTAATGGTATTAATTGTATATCTCCTATTTTATGTAAAATTATAATCCTTTTGTAATTAGGTTAATTAGTTACCTAGTTTGTATCAAAGTAAATATTTTTGTACCCTTATATATATTGTTCATCAATAAAGATCAAGGAACATATTCTTTTATGGTATCATTAGCCTAAAACTACAAACTCTACCCTAGCCGCCGGTACACCTTCTCGGCCGCCACCTTTTTTCCACGTCGACACCTAGCCCACGTCGGAATCCTAGCCGCCGACCTCTCTCGGCCGCCCACCCCCTCCATCTTCCTCCTAAATTTCCTCTTCCATGGCTGACAAAACCAAATTTCATCCTGTACTTTACGTAAAAAAAACATTAAAAAATTCATCCCTAAGACTCTTAAGTTGAAAAAGAGTCAATACTCATCGTGTGTGGAGCTTTTTAAGATCTATTGTCGTGTTTACGAAGTTATCGACCACATAATCTCTCCCATGCCGTAGTCCACAGACATACCATCGGCTTCGACTTCTGATGATGTACTATGGTCTCGTTTGGACGCAACCGTCCTCCAGTAGATATACAACACGATATCTAACGATCTGTTGCACACCATCATTGAGATCGATGTCACTGCCCGCCAAACGTGAGAACGTTTGGAAAGTATTTTCCACGACAACAAAACTCAACGAGCGTTATACCTTGAAAACCAGTTCAAGGACGTTCATCAGGATGATTTCCCAAACGTGTCTTCTTATTGTCAAGAACGCAAGATGTTTGCCAACCATCCTTATTGCTTTATACATATTGCAGGTTTGAATGAATTATATGATGACATTGCCACCATCCTTCAACAATGCACACCGTCACCTCCATTTAATGAGGCCCGTTCGAAGCTCATCCTTGAAGAAACCCAGAAAATCAAGTGCACTCGGGCTAGCATTGTAGAGGCCACTCTCACCACCACCATCGGGCCCTCTGCCGACGGCAGGGCCTCCCGTTCCAGTAATCAGAACCATCGGTCAGAAGACCCGCAACAATTCCCTTCCTTCCCGTAACAACCACCGGAGGAGGCAATCCAACAAGGGCCGCAGCGGAATAAATTCTACCAACAACGATAGCGGGGAGGGGCAATCCCCGCCAGGCGGAAGAAGCCAACAGTGACCGCGGTAGTGGCAGTAGCCTCCGTCTTGGGCTGCTTATCCACCGTGGGCCACATAGGCCCCACCGTTATGAGCCTCTCATCATTTCCCATATCCGACATCCTCGTGGATTCCACCTCAGAACCGACAGGCCTAACCTGGCATACTTGGCCCATGTCCACAACATGCCTACACAACATATGCCCCCGCCATCGACTTATGCATCGACTCCAGATGAAAATTGGTATATGGACACAGGTGCCGCATCTCACATGACGACATCACAAGATACTCTCTCGTCTTATTTCAATTTGAGTAATTTAAATCTGAATATTATTGTTGGTAGTGGAAAATGCATTCCATCTGTGGTTATGGTCTCCTCTCTATCCCCACTACATCCACCACTAATCTTGAAAAATATCCTTAATGACCCTAAACTCATTAAGAATTTAATCTTCATGCGATGTTTCATAAGTGACAATTAGGTTTCCCTTGACTTTGATCCTTTTGGTTTTACTGTAAAGGATTTTACGACAGGGAGACGAATAATGAGATGTGATAGCACCAGAGATTTCTACCTTATTTCAAACGCCGTCAACAATCTAGTCTCAGTTCCATCAACCTTTGTTGCTCCTTCGTCTTCCCTATGACATTCTAGATTAGGACATCCGAGAGACTCTGTTTTACGCTTTTTTAGGGAAAATAATTTTATTAATTGCACCGTATTTCTAGGACTCCTATATGTGAATCTTGCGTTTTTAGGAAACATGTCAAATTACCATTTTTTGCATCCACAAATTATACTTTAGTGCCTTTTGATATCATACATACTGATTTGTGAACATCCCCTATTTTGAGTACGGATGACCATCGATATTATGTGTTGTTTTTTGACGATTATTCCAACTTTCTACGGACTTTTCCAATTGGAAATAAATCTCATGTCTACTCCATTTTTCTTCATTTAGTGCTTTTATAAAAACATAATTTGAATGAGCATTAAATATTTTCAATGTGACAATGGCAGAAAATTTGATAATAACCAATTCAAACAGTTTTTCTCCAAAAACGGTCTTACCTTTTGATTTTCCTGCCCTCACACATCCTCCTAAAATGGTAAAACCGAATGGAAAATCTGAACCATAAACAACCTCATTAGTGCCCTACTTGCTCACACCTCAATTCCCCCTAAATTCTGGCATTATGCACTCTTCATGGTCACATATCTCCAAAATATAATCTCAAACAAGTCTCTAGCTCAACGGTCGCTCACCCAAGTTCTGTTTCGTATGGAGCCTTCATACTGATCGGTGTATTTTATATATACCTTTTGAGTCATTTTTAGTTAGTCTTTTGTCCATTTTTGTATAAATATGTGTCGTGTTAGGATAGTTTTTCTTTCTTTTGAGTCACAGTGGTTTAAAATGACACATTGGCAAAAAGAAGCAAAAAGAGGGCATAAACAGAGGTTTCAGAGCCAAAAGAGATGAAAAGTTGGCACCTCGAACGAAGTACAGGGCGGCGTCGTGGTGCCACTCTATCAGGAACAACATGTCCACGGCGCCCAGGACGATCAGCAGCTACATAAGTTTAAGCGCCACGATGCCAGACTGCAGGGTCGTGACGCCGATGCGGGTTTTATGCCAAATCCGAGAAAGAAAGGGCCAAGGGCAAGAGGGAAAAATTGGAAACGTTTTTGGAGGCTATAAAAGGGCCTTAGGGCAGATTTTTGAAGGGTTCCACAATTCCTAACTCATCACAACACTTAGAGTCTTGGAGGCTTCAAGATTAGAGACTTGTTCTTGAGTAATTCTTTTTCTTTACTTTATTTATTTTCAGTTTATGTTGGATAATCTTTTAGTTCTTGGAATGTCTATGGCTAGGATGTAAACTTTATTTAGGGTTTTCCATTCGAATCACTTGAACCTCGTTTTATGATATAATGCATGTTTTTGGTTTCTTCTTTATATAGTTGAGATTTATTCAATAATTGTTTGATAATTAATTGATCACTAGTTATCATCACATATATGATTTCGAATCGAAATCTGAAAGGGGAGATTCTGAATATGCTGTAGTTGAATAAACATAGGTTAAAATCGTGGACAAAAGTACCCCGATACTTATGTAGTTTAATAGGTTATTGTTCTTAATCATCCTTTGTGGTAAATCCTATCATCGAAAGATAGAAGGGTTCTGCATCGGGGTTGAGTATTTATATATCCTAACCAGAATATAAAACAATCTAGTTAACCTGATATCTTAACATAGAAGAAGAACCTTGATTGTTGCATTAATGAATAAAGCGAGCGGATAGTTGAGGAGATTGGAAGTCCTATTTCCACCATATATGATTTAAGTAAAGTAATCTAGTTAGTTTTTCAATTATTCAGTAGTTCTTAGATAAAAACCGCAACAACAATATCGATAACCAAATAGATACCATAGATAGATGTTTGGTAATTGAACACTAATCCCTAAGGACGATATTCGGTCTTACCTAGACTATATTACTTGTACGATACGTGCACTTGCGTTAAGCGTGTGGATAAATCGCTATCACATACCAACACTTGCATATTTTTGGATGTCTTTGTTATCCTCTCCATCCAACCACTCATAAACTTCAACCCCGGTCTTTCCCGTGTGTGTTTCTGGATTACCCTGCCAATCATCGTGGTTACTCGTGCTATGACTTGTCAAGTTATAAAATTATTATTTCACGTCATGTCATAGATAATGGTCTAAATCCTATTTTAATTCACCATTTACATAGTCTGCCGTCCCGGACCCCGACACTCGCCACCACCTCAGCTAGTCCGGGACTAGCTGCCCACCTGGTTTTGTTGAAGGTGGCTCGGAACAACCTGTCTCATGGTGATTCCGCAGCCACCTCTCATCAAACCGAGGTTCGGCTAGCCATTACCATCACCCCTGCCCTTCCTCCTTTTCCCGGCAGTCCCGCAGCAAACCTCTCTCCCGTACCGCATCCCAAGACACACTCTCAAACCATGGAAACCCATGCCATACAGAGAATGAATAAACCTAAATAGTTGTTTAACCTTTCCATTTCAATTGCCCCTTCCCCTGTCCCTCGTAACCCGAAGGATGCATTGTCCAACCCTAATTGGAAAGACACAATGATTGACGAATATAATGCTCTTATTGATAATAATACGTGGGACCTAATACCCCGTCTACCTGATGCTAATATTAATCGTTTTATGTGCATTTTAGACATAAAAAGAAATTTGATGGTTCTTTTGATAGGTAAAAGACTCGTCTTGCAGGTAATAGCAGTACTCTATAGATGGGAGTGTACTGTGATAAAAAGTTCAGCCAGATGTATTATGAATATTATTGTTATTCTGATGTGCAACACTTATTGGTATAGACACATCAGTCAATTGATAGTTATTAGGATTATCTTGAACGATTGACTTCTCTGGTGTCTTTGTTGTAAATGAAAATTCAGTTTCTCTGAATACTACATCTCTATTAACAAAGAATAATTCATTCTCTATATCATATAGAACATATCTTTTCTTAGTTTCAGAATAACCTATAAATACACATTTCCTGATTCTAGACTGCATCTTATCAGTAACAGATGAGTCCTTAGCAAAGCATAGACATCCTAAGATTCTTAAGTGACTTATGGTAGGCTTCTTATTGTAAAGTTTTTCATAGGGTGTTTTACCAGTCATAGAGGAAGGCAACCTGTTTATTATGTATACTGTTGTTTGAACACACAGACCCCAAAATTTTATTGGTATATGTCCTTAAAATCTTAAGGCTCTTGTTATTTTAAGTATATGTCTATGTTTCCTCTCTGCCACCTCATTCTGTTGTGGTGTATATGCACAGGATTTTTGATGTATAATTCCTAACTTAAGTAACATATCAGCACACATTTCATTGACAAACTCAGCACCATTATCCGTTCTTATTACTTTAACTGGTTTACTGAACAGAGTTTGGACAAATATCAGAAAATATTTTAAGACAGTACTAACATCTGATTTAAGTTGCAGCAAGTATATCCAAGTCATTCTAGTGTAGTCATCTACTATTGTAGGAAAATATTTCTTCTCATCATGAGTTGGTATTTTGTAAGGACCTCATACATTCATGTGAACAAGATCAAACTCTTTATTACTATTATTCTCACTCAAATGAAAAGGCAATCTACACTGTTTTGCACAGGGACATATGTCACAATTTTTTATAGTTCTAGCTATAGAATCAGATCATGCTCTAAGTATTTTACTCAATACACTACTAGAAGTGTGTCCAAGTCTTTTGTGCCACAATTCTACTTGTTCTTCATAAATTTCTTCAAACTCAGTATCTCCTTTTACACCTAAGCCTGTCTTCATTTGTCCATTTAGTAGTTGTGATGAAGGCTGGTTCACCGGTATGTATAAACCATTTTGTACTCTACTAATCTCCTTCACCTTCCCACTGTATAGATCCTGAAAAATACAAAATTCTGGATAAAAACTTGCTGCACACTTAAGTTGTTTAGTTAGTTGGGACACATACATTAAGTTAAATTTAAATTGTGGTAGATAAAACATTATGAAGTGTGCTACTATCTGAAATATTACTTGAACCAGTGTGTGTTATTTTTACTGTTTCACCATTAGGTAAGTGTACTCTCTTGGAATCAGAATAATCTTGTACTTTAGTAGCATTATATATAAGTTTTAGATCTGAGACCATATGGTTAGTATCCCCTGTATCAATTATCCACTGTCTCACTATGTTAGCTACAAGCAAAGCTTTATGACTTAAAGATTTGGAGTTAGATATACTTGCAGCAGCAATATTTGAGGAAGAAGATGGTAATTCTTTGTTCTGATTTTGTGCCAAGCTTTGATTCAGAAGTCTCACTATCTGATCATATTGATCTGAAGAGAACTTAGGAGCTCCATTCACTTGCCAGTTTCCTGAACTTGTATTCTCACAAGTATATCCATCATTCATGACATCCCCTTTGTGTTTCTTCTCAGTCACACCATATTCTTCAGTACTGACTTATGAGCAGCATATTCTTTCCTTTTGGACTTGAAATTTGGGGGATATCCTATCACCCTATAGCACTTCTCTTTTGTATGTCTTTTATTTTGCACACCTATCAGTACAAATTATAATTGTTTCTTTTCCACTGTAAGTTAGAGTTGGAACCAGTAGGATTATAACCTCCTTTAGAGTACATAGCAATAGGGTCATGTCCAATACACCGACAGAACTTTTCAGGTCCAACTCCTAAGAGTCCAGCAGACTTTGCAGTGATAGATTTCTGGCTTTCATCATTTGTTATCATGGAATAAGCCTTATTGACATAAGGGAGAGGTGTCATCAATAGAATTTGGCTTCTTGTCTGTATGTAGTTCTCATTCAGTCCCATCAAGAATTGATACAACTGTTGTCTTTGAAGATACTCCATAAAATCTTTGGACTTAGGACATCCACAACTAGGTGGTAGAACCAAAGACTTAAATTCTACCCAAAGGCCCTTCAACCTAGTAAAATATTCAGATACACTAGAGGTTCCCTGGGCAAATGTAGCTATCTCCCTATGAATGTCATAGGTTCTTGAACCATCCACTTTATCAAATCTTTCCTTGAGATCTTCCCAGACTTCATATGCAGTTTCAACATACAGAACTCCACTCAATAAGCCACTGGATACTGAGTTCATGAGCCATGATTGAACTACAACATTAACTCTGCCCCACTGATCCCATAACTCATCTCTATAGAGCTCTTTTTTGCAATTTCCATTCACAAAACCTATCTTGTTTCTTCTAAGAAGAGCTATCCTCATCGACTTACTCCATAGGACATAATTTTCAGACCCAAGAAGTTGAAAAGAAATTAGAGAGACTCCACTTACATCAGATGATTGTAAGTACAAAGGATGATTATGATCAAGAATTGTGGTAATTGTCGAAATTCTTGCATTTTCTCTGAGTGGTATTTGTGTATTATCATTATTCACACTAGAAGAGAGCTCATCACCAATTGTATAAGAGTATATAATCAAGAATGTAGGTTAAAAATTTCAAAAGAAATCAGAAAGAGCCTTGTCAGTTTAGAAGACAGAAATCCAGTTTTCTTGATCACTTAGACTATTTTGTAGATGTAGATCAAGATCAATATCCAGACAGAGAAAGATTTATACCAGAATAGACAGAATGAAGATTCACAGAAGTGAATCAGAAAGAAATAGAAGAATCAGAAAACAAAATAAGAATCAGATAGAAATTACAACTTCACCAGAGAATCATTGCGGAATTGCCAATAGAGAGATCTGACTCTGCTACCATGTTCGAGACTTCAGCAGTCATAAATCCTTTGCATGTTGACACAATCGAGGGGGAAGAAGAGGCGACACAGTCGACACGATCGAGGGAGAGGAAGAGGCGACATAGTCGAGATGAAGCAGAAGTATACAATCGATATACAGAAAAGTAAAGAACACCAATTGAGAGAAAAACAAGAAGATGTAAGTGAAGAAGATGATCTTAATGATTGTATTAGATTCATGATTGAACAGATGAGTACAATTTCATTATGCATGTGTATTTATAGAGTAGAAATAAAGAGAGGCTCATTTTCTAACTTCTTTAACCTCTTCTTCTAACTTCTATAACTAACTAACAGATCTTCAACTGCTTCTAACTGTTTTTAACTCTTCAACTTCACTTGGTAGTGTATATCGGTTTGTGCAAGTAGGTTCACTAGAAAATTAAGATAACATTGCAACAACTAGACTGTAACACGACATCGGCACACATCAAACATTTTTTGCCTGCTTCCTGAGATGCAAATTTTATCTAAAATACTTTTGAGATTACATACTTTGTTTATTTTAAACGACACAAATTAAATGGCGTCATTTATTTTAGCGTTTTCAAGTTTCTTCCTATTTCTAATTTTCAAACAAAGGTTAAGTCTCACAATATTATTGTGAGTTTTATTTTCTTTTAACATATTCTTGTAAGTTAAATATGTTGGAAATAATAATTTAAAGTTGTAGGAAGTCAAAATTGATTAGGATTTGATATTTTAATTCATGTCTAGTTAGGATTTATGGTTAGAATTAATATAGGAATATGTTTTCCTGTTTTGAAGTTAAAGTAAGTTTCATATTATTATAAATAAGAATGCTACTAGTTATTTTCATAACAAGAGAGAATAAGAGATATTGTAGAAATTCATAGAGTCTATTAATAAAATATTTTTCTTCAAATTGATATCAGAGCTTATACGATCCTGGTAGAAAATCAAAGAGTTTCCATTATCGGCGGGTGGCTATAACCCATATAAAGTAAAGTAATATCTACCTATAATGTAATTAAAATATTAATTTTTTTGCACTGATAGTGTGTGTGTGTATATATATAGAGAGAGAGGGGGGGGGGGGGGGGTTAAGTTGATGTGCAACATAAAAAAATGTAATTTCTC
Organism: Przewalskia tangutica; assembly: GCA_029844215.1. NCBI lineage: Eukaryota > Viridiplantae > Streptophyta > Magnoliopsida > Solanales > Solanaceae > Przewalskia > Przewalskia tangutica. The sequence continues at coordinate 86,549,290 of CM056736.1, read as the reverse complement.
AAAACAAGCATTGTGAGGTAACTTGAAAAGTAGAGTATAGATAACAATCCTTCGTCTATGTTATAGTAATTTAATTTTATATTTTTCAGTAGAGACAAGCTCATACAGATGCAAAGATTCCAAAAAGAGAAAATATGCATATTCAAACATCTAGGGAACACTAAATCTAGTTGAAGGCAACTCAAACTTTTGTTTATTTCGGAATATCTAAGTGACTTTAATTATATTATTGATTTTTCCTATAATCTTTTGCTATATTATTTAAACTGTTTTAGGCTCAACTTGCTGTACTACATATTATAAGATATTTCACTGAACAGTGAATTTTCTGCTATCAGAGATCATGCAGCCCCCAAAAAACAATTTTGATATAAAACTAAAAAAGAGATTTAAAAAATGAAGTTATTTGCATCACTCAATTATAGTAAGCTAGCATTGTGTATTTTATTCAGACATGACATTCTTGGCATTTCTTCTTTTCTCCCATCTCCCTTTCAACCCTTATCTTTGCTAGCTTTCTCTTTTCTTTTGATACATGTTGCTAATCTGCTTTACATCAAAGCTCCTTTTGACAATGCAATTAGGCCAAAAGAGCCCAAAGTTTAAAAAAACTCAATTATGATTTGGATTAGAAAACTATGCATGCCATATCTTGACGTATAATGAGTAGCATCACTTCTAAATAAATAGGGTTCTCTTATTATTTTTGTGGAATTATTTAAAACTTCTGTAGGATCCTTACATCATGAAAGCAATAATCTGTATATGACACAGATTGATGTTTCAACACAATCTGTTTAAACGCTTAGTAAAAAGCAGATTACACAATATAGAAATTACTTAACAGTAAATTAATCAAGAAAAATAGTAGACGAAACATAATCTATTTTGGAAAATAATTTCAGAATATAATCGAGTCCACTTAGTTCAAAGTAGGGCTGGCCAGTGGGCCGGGCCGGGCCCACCGGGGTCGGGTTTGGCGGGAGCGGGACGGGGTCGGGGCGGGGAAAATGGGCTGGTCGAGGGGCGGGCTGGAGGGTCGGGTCGGGCGGGACCATACCGTGTCCGTCCGGTCGTCCGTTGTAGAAGTCGGGTCGGGACGGGTCGGGTCGGGACGGGACGGGTTGGCGGGTTTTGTGTGTTTTTTTTTTTTTAATTTTTTCACTAAATTAAAAATACTAAATTACTAAGTACTAACAAAGTAACATTAACATATACTTGTCATATAGTCATAATGTCATATACATATACTATAATATTATAGACTTATAGTATTATAATTTATAATTATAGTATTATAGTATTATACTCATATATATAATATATTTATAAAGTATAAACTATAAAGTATAAAGTTATAAACTAAATAATTAAACAAAGACAAGAATAGTGTAAAAAAAACATCCCAAGGCTGTTTTTGTGTCTCTTATATTATTAATTTCATTGAAATATCAAATATACAAGATTCAAAATTACATTGTAGTGTACTGTTGTTGAAAAAAATTGCAAAAGAGTGAAAGACATAGAAAAATTTAAAAATTGCAATGAAATAAATTACCAATTTGAAAATATTTTTTCTAATTTCTTTATAATTTCTTGTGGTTCTTCGGTTGGAATTGGTATATCTTGATCAAATTGTTCCACGCCGCTACTCATGCCTTGAGATAAAATGTCGTTGTAGTTGTCGCCATCTTCCCGTTAATCTCCGGTTGTCGCGCCTCGCCGCTCCGCTCGTATCCAATCTCTGAATAAATGCAGCCATATTGCCGTCTCGGCTAATGAGTGTCCGTGCTCTCTATTTGAAATCTGCTGCGAAAAAGCGCTTCGAGCGATTGATGGCTTGAATGTTCAAAATATCTCGAGCCATCATTGAAAGTGTCGGAAATGTCTTCTCATTCGGCTCGATATTTCACAAGTCTTCCTTTCGCCGTCATTGATAAGCGCTTGGTAAGGTAAATTACCTGCAAAATAAAAACATCGAACTCACTAATTTGGTTAGCTCGCTACCACCGCATTTTATTTACGAGGCTTTCAATAGAATTAATACTAGGCCTAGCCACGTAAACCGCTTGTCTTTTAGGTTGTGTTGAAGAAGAAGATGGTACAAAAGTCGGTTGGTTACTAGCACTTTCTTCTTTGGTAATGTCGATATACTTTTTGCATTCATCTTCTACGTTATTCAACACTTCTTCTAGCGTTAGTTCAATAGGTGGCTCAACATTTAAATTTTTGGGAGTTGGAGGTGGTAAATGCGTCCATACGGTATAAATATTTTGAATAAGACTTTTACAACCCTCTACTTTAATAGTCGGGTTTAATACTGACCAATAATATAAATAGGGAATAGGAATAAAATATTTCTTTAATTTCATAAACATTTTTAATAATTTACTTGATATAAGCAGGGTTTTCCATATATTCTTTAAGAAGTAAAAATATTATAGCTATATAAAACAACATAGTTGAAATAGTAGGATAATATAAAGTAGAAAATTCTTTTGTTGCTCGTTGAAAATTTTCTAAAAATACAATAAGTTCTCTAATTTTCTCCCAATCAGTATCCACAATCATATCATTTGGATTTTGATTATGGGCGTTAAAAAATAAAGTAATAGGTTTTCTATAGTCATAAGCAACAACTAGTTGGTCATATAAAGAATTCCACCTAGTTGGTACTTCTTCGAATTTTTACGTAAGATAGTCCACAATCGTGGCAAGTTTTTATATTTTTTCTGTTGAATTCTATTATTTTTAAAAATAAAGTGTATAGCAAATTGTATTTTTTCAAGAATATCTTGAAAAAGTGAAAGACCATCCTTTACAACTAAGTTATAAATATGGCACGCACATTTGATATGAAAATGTTTTGGAAAAGACGGAGTTAAAACATCTCTTAAAATACTAATAGCAGAATTGTTAGAAGATGCATTATCTAATGTAATACTCATAACTTTATCGGTTATTCCGTAATAATCACCAATGAATAAATATTTTACGAAATAAACTCACCAGGTTATTACTATCTATATATCTATATGCTAAAATACGTTTTTGCATAGACCATTTATAATCTATCGATGACGAGTTCTAGTTAAATAATCATGGCCGTTAGTACTACGACCTATATCAGAAGTTAAAGCGACTTTGCAATTTAAATGATATAATGCATAACGTAAATACTGTTGATATTCATGTGCAAATTTAAATACATCTCTTTTAACAGTTGATCTAGGAAAACATTTATAAGCGAGGATTATACATATCTCTAATATAATGAATAAAACCGGAGATTCAGAAATGAAAAGGCAAACCCTCCACAACAACTAATTTTGCTAGTGCTTCCTATCTTTATATTTATCGTATTTAGGGCTCTGACTCCCGTCATAGGGTTAATTTGACCTGTACTTTCTCAGGGACGATAGTATGTGAACCTTGTCCGATTGAGAGGACGTCTTCTCACCTTCTTTTCAATCATGTATTGAGCATGCAAGACTTTGTGTTTTTGCAATAGGTGTCTTCCTAAACCCCGATCCCAGCATGACCTTCGGTTTAAAAGAATAAACATTTTTACAAGTTTTACATACAACTACTTGATTGATGCGTCCTGTCAAAATATTTCCATACAACTGATTTTAATGGTCGTTTCTTGGGACCTCGTCTCATAGTAGGGGATAGGAGGCATTTCACTAGTGGGTGTATCATCATCTTCATTAGTAGGTGTATCATCAACTAGAGTGTCATCTAAATTAAAATCTTCTTGATTTCGGGATAATCATTTGTGTCAAGATCATATGGTATTTGAAACATTTGGGATCTATAAAATCATCTTGTCTAGGAATAAATAGACAGTAATACTAGAAGAAGTACCACTGCCCTTATTACCACCCTACTAGAAGAAGCGACCACTTACCCTTTGACGTGCCTCTTAGTCCTTTCATTTTAATTATGCTAATAAATATTTAAAGATAATGAAATTAAATGTGCTAAATGAAATAAAGACAAAATAATAATTTAATGAGAGAGCAGAATGTACCAAGCAAGCGTAAGTCGGCGTGTAATCGAAGGTTGAAAATTGAAACTTTGCTCGATAGATAATCGGAATCCTCGAGCTAGTTGCCAACTTCATCCCGATTCTCAAATTAATAAATAGATTGAATATGGAGACAATGTTGTATAGAGATTGAGAATTGAGTGAGGGATAAGAGAGTAGAAAGATTTGTGAAAATAATAAGAAGAGGAATGAGGTATTTCTCGTTGAAAGATTGGGTTAAAGTGTAATTATCATAACTTAGGGGTTAAAACTAAATATAAAGGGGTAGGGGTTGGGGAGGGGAGGCTAAAATGGCCGTTGTCAGCCAAAATGTAAAATGGTAGTTGGACAACGACTATTTTCTGCAAAGTCGGCCCAGGCGGGGCGGGCGGGGTCGGGCGGGATCGGGGCTGGCGGGGTCGGGTCGGCGGGACCATACTGTCCGCCAGTTCGAGCCCCGTCCGTTTTTAATTATTTTTATAGCGGGGTCGTGTCGGGGTCGGGTCGGGGGGGCGGGTCGGTCGGCGACTGCAGCGACCCTAGTTCAAAGTGTGTCCGAGAAATTATTCCTCGCGATGCTCGAGGTTAATGGAATATCGCCTCCGGAGAAGCGATTATCTTACGAATAGTAGTACTCCAAATTTGGTAGCGAACCACTCAGCGACGATTATATCACACAGAATGAATAAGAATGAATTTTGGTGTAGAAATTCGTATTAGAATGAGTGAATAAATTCTTGGAACAAATCAAGAATTTATAGGTTTTGGAGGTACCATTTCTGAATGTTTGCAACCATTTAGAATAGTCACCAAAATTTGGAGGAAAATTCGAAAAGAAAAAGGACTTAAACCGGACGGGTCGGTCGCGGGTATTAATTAATTAAAGAAAAGTTTGTCCAAAAAGATTATCAATCAATCCAAATCCAAAGCCGAAGCCGAGCGAGCGACGACGGTGCGAGGGGTCCTTGTCCTCTCAACCATTTTAGCAACTAGAGAAGGTGTAATGTAATATATACACCTCTCTTTCCTTCTCGTTTTTCGATGTGGGACAAAAGAGTATTTTACTCCCTTTAATTTTCATCTCATCATTTCTCATTCACCAATATCAAAACCCAACAAGCAGAAAAATAGTTGTTATAATAAATTTTCATACTCCCTCTTAATTTATATTCTCCTATATTTCTTTTTGAAAAACATTATTGAAGTGTTTGATCATCTCATCTAATAGTTTAAGTTGTTAGAGATTAGAGAGCATACTTTTATTACTTAATTATATTCTCAACACGCCCCTCATGTGTAAGCCTGATTCTTTTTTCGTGTATCAAGCATGTGGAAATGTTTGTTTTTATTATGGGTACGGTGGTGGTGAGATCTGAACCCAAGGACGGCCTTTGTCTGCTAAGATATCATATTGAAGTGTGTGATCATCTCATTCAAAAACTTAAATTGTTAGAGGGATACTTTTATTACTTAGTTATATTCTCAATTACTATTTTTTAGATTTCATTTAACATTCTCAACGTGTGTATCATGATTCAAAATCTTAGAACACGCTAACTAGATTACCATTTTAATTAATTATTTGAATCATTGAGTCTATAATTATAACTATAATAATTATGCCTCGATTTCAAACAAGTTACCATCTGCTATATATGAACCACCACTAATCATATTTTCCAAAAAAAAATGTAATCTTAAAAATACTACTTTCATTTCTCTGTAAGTTTATTAATTTTATGGGGGTATCAATATCAGTGACTTTTTGGACCATGGAAGAAACAATAATATTGATATGTGCTTTCATCATTCATATATAATCTTTCCAAAAGCTTGGATGACTAAAAATTGGCTTTAAAAGGTAGCTATGGATCCACACTTAATTACGTGACCTTCTCGTATAGGAAGAGTCACCATTGTCAAGGGACAAAATAAACTGTTTGTAGTTACATTTTGGTCTACACCACCAATCATGATGGTCTTCTTAAGTCCATATCAAAGTTAATAAAGAATCACGTCATTTTCCAAACTTAAAGTTTCATTTCACATTCCCATCTTAAAGTTTTATATTGAAACGAGCAAGAAACAGGGAAACTTCACTCTGATATTACGAATAGTACTACTCCATAATACTTAGCTACTTTTTAACTTTTCTTTTTTTCTTATGGGGAGGGCGGAGTTAGAGCCCGTTTGAATTAGCTGATCAAAGTAGTTGGTAAACATTTAAGTGTTAAAAAACATTTATAAGTGTTTCAAACTGATTTCATAAGTTAAAGATTCTGACGGCGGAGCAGGATTTGGTAGGAGGGCAGTGAAGGCTATTTTGGTGCAGGGAAACCTATTTTGGCCTAGGGAAGCGAAAAAATGAGGACTTTTGATCTAGAGGGAGCGAAAAATTGAGGACTCTATTGTAATATCATGAATATTACTAGTAGTATATAGGAAAAAATTAAATTTAAGGGGAGCCCGGGCCCCCCGGCTCTTAGGTGGCTCCGCCCCTGGTTACGAGTTTGAATTGAAATGTTATGTTAAAGTTAATAATAAGCATTTAGCGTGCATTTTTCTCTTAAAATGACTAAAATATCCTTAAAATTATTAGATATATACAACAACAACAACATACACAGTAAAATCTCACACCGTGAATCTGGAAAGTTATTATATATATATCATATATATAATTTAGAAAGAGTATTTTAAAGATTATAAGAGATGGTAAAATCATAAGTTTGGGATGATCAACATATGACTTTAGTTGATTTAGGCTTATAAACCCTTGGGTTATGAACATTTTGTATTTTAAAGCATACAAAAATCCTATACATATGACAAAAATCTACGGAATAAATATACATCATAAGTTTCAAATATGATAAATTTAATGGACTATAATAAAAAATGTACTAAATATATACACATAATAAGTTTCAAATATGATAATCAATGGATTATATTAATAAAATATAAACTGATAAAGTTAAAATTTTAAATCTGACTTTAAAGAGTAGCCACATGAGTAGATGAAAAGCCCATGCAAGAAGTAAAGTTGGTAAGGAGGACGTTTCCCAATAATTCGAATAGAAAATGACAGAGAAAGAAAGGGAAGAAAAAGAAAAAGAGATCCAAAGTTCCTATAAAGATGGATCAATAATTGAAACCCTTTTAACTATGTTTTCAAGTGGCATTATATTATATATAGAAATCAAGAATATTCTCAGCCACACTTCAATTAGAACAGGACACTATAGTCATTTAAAGAAAACATTTTATCGAAGGAGGATAAGAGAACTTAGACATATTTACCTTGTAATTTATAGGTCTTGTAACAAATCAAGAGAAATTTATTTTAAGTAATTATTTTCTAAACATATTGGAATTCTAGTAATTTCTTGTCCTTTAATTTATGCGACTATTTGTTATTTCTTGTTCTTTGACTATCATATTATTTTGTGATTATTATTGCACTTTTTTGTGGTTATTATTGCTCTTTCATATTTTTTATAATATGTTGTCATGCTTTATTCGTTTCCGCTAATTATTATTTTTATAGTGCTTTGACTTGCTTGTCTTTATGCTGAGACTTTACCGGAAACAATCTCTCTAAAGTTTGCGTATACTTTATCCTTTTCTAATCCCGCTTTATAGGATTTCATGGAATATATTGTTGTTGATTGGAATTCTAGTAGTAAAATTTAAAATTTCAAAAGATAATTAATAAGGACAACTTAATAAAATACGCACTTAATAAATGATTTCTTAAAGTAAGTGAAAAGGCATAATGGACTAGTGAAAAAGAACGTAGAGGGTATTTTTACAGCGGCGGACCCATGCATTAGTTTTGGTGGTCGAGTACTCATTAATAGCGTCGGATACTCTAGGCAGATATATAAAAAATATTTAAATTTTGGTATAAAATATTAAATAACACTTGTGAAGCAATAATGAATTCTGATGCTTTGGTTAAAATGTAGTAGGCTTTAAGCTAAGCAATGAAGGAGAGTGGAGTTCAAATCCCACTCAAGGCAACATATAGTAGAGTTCAATTTTTTTATTGATTTTAAGGTGAGCACTCGCTGCCATTGAATTTTGTATCCGTATATTTTCATCAATATATTTGGAAGAAAGGAAAGAAGATGAAACTGTTCCATTGGAGACACTATTCGAAGCCTAGTTGCAAATTAGCAATTCGTGTACAAGATTCTATATATTTCCTTTTCCAAAGGATCATGGTTTTCATTCTATATATTCTATACACTATTTGCTGATATTCTATACACATTCTTGGTAAACAGGATCATGGTTTTCATTCTATATATTCTATACACTATTTTCGGATATTCTATACACATTCTTGGTGATTTGGGACTCTTAAGTTATTTTTTGGGCATCTCTATTTAAATTTTGGGAGGATGTGTGAGGGCATGCAAAATGAAAGGTAAGATTATTTTTTAGCAAAATTATTTAAATTGGTTTTTATCGAATTCTCTGTCATTGTTACATTGAAAACATTTAATGTAAATTTCATTTCAAATTGTGTTTTTACGAAAGCACTAAATGAAGAAAAAATGGGGTAGACCTGAGATTTATTTCCAATTGAAAAAGTCCATAGAAAGTTGAAATAATCGTCCTAAAACAACACATAATATCGATGGTCAGTCGTACTCAAAATAGGGGATGTCCACAAATCACTATATATGATATCAAAAGGCATTAAAGTACAATTTATGGATGCAGAAAATGGTAATTTGACATGTTTCCCAAAAATGCAAGATTCACATATAGGATTCCTAGAAATACGGTTTCAATTAATAAAATTATTTTTCCTAAGGGAGCGTAAAATAGTCTCCCGGATGTCCTAATCTAGAATGTCATAAGGAAGACGAAAGAACAACAAAGGTTGAGGGAACTAAAGCTGGATTGTTGACGGCGTTTGAAATAGGATAGAGATCTCCGGTGTTGTCACATCTCATTATTCGTCTCCCTGTCGTAAAATCCTTTACAGTAAAATCAAAAGGATCAAAGTCAAGTGAAACTCAATTGGCAGTTGTGAAATGTCGCACAGAGATTAGATTCTTAATGATTTTAGGGGCATAAAGGACATTTTTTAAGATTAATGGTGGATGCGGGGATAGGGAGGAATGACCATAACCACGGATGGGAATGTCTTGTCCACTACCAATAATAATATTCCAATTTAAATTACTCAAATTGAAATAAGACGGGAGTTACCTTGCGATGCTGTCATGTGAGATGTGGAGCCTATGTCCATATACAAATTTTTGTTTGGAGTGTTGAGTAACATTATGCTCATAGCTGCCTCAATGACAGTCGGTGCATAAGTCGATAGCGGGGGGCTATGTTGTGCAGGCCTGTTGTGGATATGGTCCAAGTATGTCAGGTTGGGTCCGTCGGTTCTGATGTGGAGTACACGAGGATGTCAGATAGGGCAAGGAAGAGAGACCCATGACGGTGGGGCCCATGCAGCCCACAACGGGTAGGTAGCCTATGGCGGAGGTTGCTGCTACTATCGCAGTCACTGTTGGTTGTTGTTGCCGAAATTTCTTTCACTACGACCCTTGTTAGACTGCCTACTCTGGCGGTTGTTACGGGAGAAAGCGGACTATTGTGGGTTCTCTAGCCGACGATTCTGGTTGCCAAACTGGGAGGCCCTGCCGTCGGCGGAGGGCCAACGGTGGTGGTGAGGACGGCTTCGACAATGCTGGCCCGAGTGGTGCCGCACTTGATATTTCAGATTTCCTCAAGGATGTATTTGAACGGGCCTCATAAAATGGAGGTAACGACGTACATTGCTGAAGGATGGTGACAACACTGTCATAAGATTCGTTCAAATCTGCAATAAGTTGCATGACCAATTACTGATTAGTGACGGGTGCACCGACGTTGGAGAGTTGGTCGCCAAGCATCTTGAGTTCTTGACAATAGGCAGACACGTTTGGGAAATCGTCCTGATGAACATCCTTGAACTGATTTTCAAGGTATAACACTCGTTGAATTTTGTTGTCATGAAAAATATTGTCCAAGCATTTCCACGTTTGGCGGGTAGTGGCATCGGTCTCAATGATGGTATGCAATATATCATTATATATCGTGTCGTATATCCACTGAAGGACGACTACGTTTAAACGAGACAAGAGTGAATCATCAGAAGTCGAAGCCGATGGTATGTCTGTGGACTTCGGCGTGAAAGGAATAATATGGTCTATAACTTCGTAGACACGACATTGGATATTAAAAAGCTCCGCCCACGAGGAGTATTAACCCTTTTCCATCTCAAGAGTCGTAGAGATGAAATGTTGTTTACGGCAAGTGTAGGATAAAAATTGATTTTGTTAGCCATGGAAGAGGAAATTTAGGAAGAAGAGGAATGGAGAATGGCCAGAAAAATTAGGTATCTAATTATCATAATTACAGAAAGATTATAATTCTACCTAAAATAGATGATATACAATTAATAAAAAAGAATATTCTATTAAAAAGTTCATATGTACATGACTTCACTTCTTCATGGAGAATTTAATTTCAATGAGTCTACGTCGGAGATAATAGGAAATTATATAAGAATTTTCTGTAGTTCAGTTTACCATAGTGGTCTATATTTTTCATCCTAGTTAATATTTGTAATGTGCATTGTAATATGGTATCTATAGGACGTAAAAGCTGGTTCTAATTGGAAAAAGTTATAAAATTATTCAATTATCTTGCTATTTGTAAAGCCTCATAAATCAACACCAATTTCATTTTTTTTTCTTTGTTAGTGAAGGAAAAACAATGTGATTAGTGTTTTTTTTTTGCTTTTCTAATGAAGCACTTATATAGAATTCAAATCAAGAAAGCAATTATGGACTAAAGAATAGGGGAGACAGGTAATCAACATGTTGTAACGAACATTGGAATGTGACTCCTTATTTTTTCTAATAAGAAATTAAACATGGATTAGACTAAAAGTAATTTTAAAAAACTAAATCAAAGACATTTCATGGTGATTTTATGTTGTCAAGTCCACCTTATTTTGCCTTTGCTTTTGTCTCCTTATCCCTGTCAAGCAGCAGTTGATAACTTTAGTTTACAAGTGGGATTTATTAAAAAAGTTACACGTTAGCTCACTAATCCAATAACATTAATATAGTAATTATCCTGAATAGATTGCCTTTTTTTTTTCTTTCTATATTGTAATCTTAGTAACAGAATGTCAGAGATAAAACTTTTAATTAGTAACATTTTACATGTTATTATGCCGAAAGATATTCGATTAATTTCTTTGTTTCACTTACTTTTTCTTCTTTTAGTTAAAGGTAACAAAGTTAGTTGGAACATTTAACTTATGGTGATAAAAAAGTCTGGTAATTAGAAATGGTGACAAGTTTGACCAATCAAGGTCAAATTTGTCTTTAAAATGTGATTAACTAAAATTGAGACTGAATTATAATTTTTAAAACTTATAATCTTTTATAAAATACACAAAAGCCCATACACATTATAAAATGAACTACTTGTTCATTTTATTTCAAAAAAAAAAGAGCGGGCCTTTTTCCTTTGCTGCTCGTCGACCACCATTGTTGCTGCACCACCATTGTTGCTGCTCGTTCCTCTCTCTCCATTGCTGTTGCTACTCATTTCTCTCTCTCCATTGTTGTTGCTTCTCTATTCATTCTCAGGCAAAACTTAGGGTTTTGAAATTTTCACTTGGTTCAAAAGTTAGGATTTTGAAATCAGAGTGTGAAAATGATGATTTTGGTTAGAGAAGATGAAGAAGAGCATGAATTTTTCTTGAATGTTGTTTGTTTTGTTGTAGTTTCGTGTATTAAGTTAGGGTTTTGAAATTTTCACTTGGTTCAAAAGTTAGGATTTTAAAATTAGAGTGTAAAAATGATGATTTTGGTTAGAGAAGATGAAGAAGAGCATGAATTTTTCTTGAATGTTATTTGTTTTGTTATAGTTTCGTGTATTTGTTGCACTTGTTGGGGTTTGTGAGTTTGTAAATAGTGGCTGTGATTGTGAAATTATGGGTTTTAGTGCTGTTTTTGTTCTTCTTCTCCTTGTTGGAACAAGTTTTTAATATATTGCAACAGATGGTTCAGTTGTTGCAACAAGTTTGTAATTTGTTGCAACAGATGGTTCAGTTGTTGCAACAAATGAGTCAGTTGTTGCGACAAGATGTAAATTTGTTGCAACAGATGGTTCAGTTGTTGCAATATATAGGTTAGTTGTTGCGATAAATCTAACTGTTGTTTTAGAACTTGCAACAAATTTGTGATCTGTTGCAACATATGAGTCAGTTATTGCAATAAATCTTTCAATTGTTGAAGAAATTGCAACAACTAACCCATCTGTTGCAACAAGTTTGTAATCTGTTGCAATAGATGAGTTAGTTATTGCAACAAATCTTTCAATTGTTGAAGAAATTGCAACAACTAACTCATCTGTTGCAACAAGTTTGTAATCTGTTGCAACAGATGAGTCAGTTGTTGCAACAATCTTTCAATTGTTGAAGAAATTACAACAACTAACTCATCTGTTGCAACAAATTTGTAATTTGTTGCAACATATGGGTTAGTTGTTGCAACAAATCTTTCAATTGTTGAAGAAATTGCAACAACTAACCCATCTGTTGCAACAAGTTTGTAATTTATTGCAACATATGGGTTAGTTGTTGCAACAAGATGTAAATTTGTTGCAACAGATGGTTCAGTTGTTGCAATATATTGGGTAGTTGTTGCAACAAATCTTTCAATTGTTGAAGAAATTGCAACAACTAACCCATCTGTGTACAAAATAAAGCTTGGGGTCAAAGTGTTAAAAATAAAACTTGGGGTCAAAGTGTTAAAAATAAAGCTTGAGGTCAAAGTGTTAAAAATAAAACTTGGGATAAAGTGTAAAAAATAAAGTTTGGGGTCAAAGTGTTAAAAATAAAACTTGGGGGTAAAGTGTAAAAAATAAAGTTTGGGGTCAAAGTGTTAAAAATATAACTTGGGGGTAAAGCGTAAAAATTAATGTTTGGGGTCAAAGTGTTAAAAATATAACTTTGGGGTGAGTCAAAACTCTCTAATCACTAATCCAAAGTTTATCACCCCTACTCAATTAAAAAAATTAGAGTTATCCCAACTCAATTTTAAAATTTATTTCTCATCTATAATTAAAAGGCCCAAGTTAGTTACACCTTTATTATGTTTAGGGATGGCAGGTGGGTATAATTTTGCGGGTTCCGCACTGCACCCGCTCCAGTTGGGGCGGGTATGGTTATAACTTTGGCGGGTAATAGGCGGGTATGGGTATTAAAAATGTATTCGCCACGGGTAGGCGGGTAGGTGGTGGATTTGCAGTTATACCCGCCTACCCCGCCTCCCCCGCCTACCCGCCCCATAAGTAGTCCGCAAGCCCAAACCTCTTGAGCCCAATATAAAAAATATATTACAAATAGGGTGCAACCAAAGCAAAGGGAGGTTTGAGCTATAAGGAAGACTGATTCACTCGCTTTCGAGAACTAAGATTTACAGCTTATTCTCCGTTCGGCGAATCTTCTTCATCTTCTTCCGGGGAATTCAACTCTTCTTTCATAGATTGGGAACATAATAAGCACCAGTAGCCTATTGAGTTAGATGAGCTACATGACTTTCATTAGCTCCTAGCGCAGCATATCTGAATTCACTATAGGGTTAAGAGTGAATCCCTCTCGAAAGGGAGTGAAGTGACCCATGGGTATGGGGCACAAACGATAGGAAGAGTGGAGGATAGCGTAGCGTGTAAAAGTTTCATTCCATCACTTCCCAACACTCACCACAAGTCTTCAACATAAACAATCTATGCGCACTTTCGCGCCACGCCCTCGGCTTTCGATTCGGATCTACGCGCCACTCTTGCGCCTGTTAGTTTACCTCGCTCTCGGCCCGGCCATCACGCGTCGTCATCACCTCTCCTCTCCGTCTCCCATTCTCCGCACGCGCGCCGCCTTATTCGGCGCCTCGCCTCCCGAGAAAGCGATGTTGATAACTGATGTGGAAAATTGAGAACTGATGTTGAAAAGCCCAGGCGATGTTCTTGCTAAATTTATATTCTTGCTAAAGCGAGAAGCGATGTTGAATCATTTTGGCGAGACTATAGTGCGAGACTCGAGAACTAGAAGTTTAATGGAGAATAGGGTGCGAGTGCGATATTGAATTATTTTGAATATGTCTTTGCATTTCAGCTTTTTGTATTGGTTCTAATATTGAATCAAAACTACTTAAATGTATTTGCATTTAAGCTTTTCAGCTTTTGGTTCTGATATTGGTTCTCTGATATTGGTTCTGATTTTGAACATGTCTTTGCATCTGAAGTAAATTTATATAATCTTTTCAACTTTTTCAGTTATTTCACTTGCGGGTACAGGCGGGTATTGACGGGTGACGGATATCCACTTGGGTGATGGGGTGGGTGTGGATTTAAAAATATACCCGCCTAGGCGGGTATGGGTTTTGAAATTGTACCCGCCGCGGGTGACGGGTAGGTGGTGGATATAATTTTTTTTGGCGGGTACGGGTGCAGGAGAGGGGGTACCCGCACCCTCCCCGCCCAATTGCCATCCCTAATTATGTTGCACAAACTAACTAATAAAAAGCCTAGGACCGGAAGTGATCTTACAAACTCATCATGTGATTTTCTTTAGCTATTTTATTCGATATGCACACGATTTTGGGTTAGGTATGATACAATTGACGTAATTACCTAGCAAGTAGTAACTTTATTCATATTATAACAAAAGTAATTAAGTGAAATGAACACATAAAATAACGTCTAAAGTTGATATTCACGTATTGATGTGTCAGTCTACATAATTAAGTAAACCGTTTAACATGTCAATAAAGTTATAAAAAAAATATCGACATTTTATATTTCTATAGAGTTTTCGATAAAAAAAATCGTTTGTTTCCCTACCACTCAAAATTTTATAATAGTAGTCAGAATTCTAGAAATCTATGTAGAACTCCATATGAGTATTGTATTTATTATATTCATATATACTTCGATCATAATATATAACCGTCAGTAGCAAAGTCAAAACTTTCCATTTAAGAGATTAAAAAATCTATTAAATTCAACATACAATATGTAGACATGAAAAATAATTTATCTACGCAGTATATATAATTTTCCAATAGTGTTAATTGCCTTTTGTACAGAATGTTTTAAGGCTTAAATTAAATGTTTAAAGACAATAGTGCAATGCCACTAATCGTGTACTCTCCAATTTGAAAAAGGTTAGGAGGATGTCAATAAGCCAAATGTCATTTCTCTATTTTAAATTAATTAAAAACCACTAACCACCTGTTTGGATGTTGTTTCCCGTGGTTCATTATTGTATTGTTTTTTATGAAATCATGTTTGTTTTCATTGTTCTTAAAATTATGTTGTAACATTAATATAGTACTTTGTAGTTTGATTCATGTTGCTATGTATTCTTTAGTGTAATTTATTTGTCTTATTTAGTTGTGTTAGTTACGGCTTCCTGTTGTTAGAATGCACTACCATTGCGTATTTGATTTTTACTATCTGCATGTCCACAATGCTGTAATTTCTCGTCTGAGTCTTATCGATTCTCATACTTTGTTCTACATTGCTTGCTTTGCCTGATTATGCTTTGTCTTGAGCCGGGGGTCTTCCGAAAACAACCGCTCTACCTACCAAGGTGGAGGTGCGGTCTGTGTACATTCTACCCTTCTCAGACCTCACATTGTGAGATTTTACTGGGTATGTTATTATTGTTGTTGTTGTATTATACCCCACCCACCACCTCTATCACACCTAAATCCACCCACCCCCACCCGACTACCACCCATCCCCACCAACCCACACCCTCCATCACACCCAAACCCACCAACCCCCACCCTCTACCACACATCCCCACACTACCACTCACTACCCCACAACCCCTCACCCGATCAACCAACCACCCCCACACTACCATTCACCACTGCCCATGACCTCTCACCACCAGCCACCTCCACCCACCCTTTACTTATCTTTTAAAATTTTCATTTTATTCTTTATTTTAATTTTATTAATATAGAAAAAATAATTTGTAGGGTTAAGGATATTTTAATAATTTACATGTTATTATGCACTATCATACCTTCAAACCAAACAATAAAAATATTAAATCACAACAAATAATATAGTATATTTAAATATTGTGTTCAATAATACAATATAATATAACATAACCACGACAATAAAAAGAACATGGCATTAAGCTAAGTGAGTCATGGGGATGGCCCATTGATATAGGTGTTGCCATCATCAAAGATATAGTGAGATGAAGTTCGTCCACTTTTTAATCAAATATGTGGAATTCTAGCTTTAAAAATAAGGATATCTTTGGTAAAAAGGGCTTTGCTCTTCTAGATTAGGTTAATCAGACATGGATCTGATTAATAGGCAAGTAAATTTTGAATATCTAATAAACAAATGAAAAGCAATAACATATCCAAACGTGGAGTCAAGTAAATTTTAAATATCTAATAAATAAATAAAAAGCAATAATATATTCGGGTGATCGTAGAGTCTGGAGAGACTAGAATGTAGCGTAACTTGTTTTTTTATTTTCGAGAAAAGGAAAAAGTGTCCCCATGGTCATGGGTGGTGCAGAGTATTCGAATCAAGTTGTTTCGCATTCCCAAGCTCTGCATACTATACAATAAAATCTTGGATTCATAATCATATGAGTATATAAGTACGTGAGTGTGTGTGTTTTGTCTATGTTGTTTGTGTGTACATTTTTGTAATGATATAAAAGCATCAACAACAGTTGACAGCAATCAGTCAACTTCTTTAATCTTTTAAAACTAGTAGTATTTTCTTTTGTCATCTGCTTCTCTGCCTTTATCCAACTGGGGTTTATATTTGCCTCTAATTACACTTTCTTTCTTTATTTCTCCTTATATCCATGGAGGGGTTTTTAATTCTCTTTACTTTGAATTAATTAAGGTTTCTTTAAATACCAAAGAACCAGTTATTACCTCTAATTTGCAAGAAGAGTGTCTTCACACTACAGATGAACAGGTTAGTCTCTTAATTAAATATATTCCTACTATTCTTTTCTTTGCTCAATTTCTTGTTTTGTTTGGAAAAATTCAACATCTTGGAAAACTACTAGTGAAACATAGTCATGTAATGTTTATGAGAAATTGCAATGTTACAACTTTGATTACATGTACCAATAAGGTTATAGTAACATTTTTTTTCTTTGTATTCACTAATCATATGTAAATATTCTGGTTAAAATTAAGGCCAACCCTACTAATTGTCAAAGGTTGAGTCAAGATTCAAGAACAGGGTCTTCTGAATTTGTTGATGCACCATATTCTAAGATGTAGAGTTTGTTATGAACATTGATAATCCACTCTGTAATTCCAGTTTCCTGTGCTTTTAGGCAGATCAAATTTTCTTTTTTGGCTTTGGATATGGATGAGTGAGAAAATAGTTTGTCACAATTTTCACTTAGCTTAAGATTGAAAAGGATAATTTGCCATAAGATACATTTATCATAAATATGCAACAGTTGGCAATCTCAGAACAGTTTAGAGCTATAAAAGAAAGGCGAATTATCCTAGTATATTGACTTGTTGCTCTTGTGTGTCTGTTTTTGTATGTGAAGAAAAATAGTCCCAGTATTCATATGCATAGGCTAATTCAATTTATCCCCGGTAAGATGATGGCATGAAATGAGCTTAAATGAAGTGGGGATTCATACAGCCGACCCAACTTGCTTGGGACTGAGGCATAGTGTTGTGTGTATTCATATGCATAGGCTAATTCAATTTATCCATCATTTTAGAGCTCTGTTGATTTCCTTGATCCCTTTTATCTCTTTTGCTTGATTTCCTTATTTGACTCCGTCGTCTCTTTTCTTCCGTGGTTTCCCTTTCCGTTTTAGGGGTGCGGTTGGGGGTTGAGGTGAGAAGTAGTCCATGATTTCATTTAAGAAAAAGGTGTATATGTAGTTTAATAGCCACATGCTTTACAAGTCATGAACACTTAAAGTAGCCCGCTGAACATGGAGATTAGTCTGCAACTTTAAAGGATTTCGTTTTGATGAATGGATAAACAAATAAGTGCTCCTTTTCTATTTTTTCCTACTAAAAGTGTCAATGTTATTCTTCAACCTACCATAAATTGACAATTTTGTTTATGCAACATTTTGCTTAGTACATAGTGGGTGAAAATTATGTTTATTCTAGGCAGAAACTCAGTCTATTAACATGTCATAGATTCATATTAGAAACGTTGTCCTTTCAAGCACATGGAAGGTTTCATCGCTAGAGTTTGTGCACACTTATGTCTTAGTCTTCTCGCCTCAGCAGCCTCTTTGTTCAATGTAATTTCAAAATTCACTCGTGTATCTTCCGGATCTCATTATATATAGCTGTTTGTTTTTCCTGATCCTATGATACTTTGACTTGGCTTTCTAGGCACGGCTTTTCTGCAGCTTTCTCCTTACGTAGTCTCAAATCCACATCTAATTTATGTTCTGTTGTTGAATTCAGGCCATGAACATGACTTCTCCAACAACTCAATTTGCCCCCACAAGAAGGATGGGCATATATGAACCATTTCACCAGATGAGTGTTTGGGAAGACGCGTTTAGAGGTGACATTATGCCTAGCGCTGATGCATGTATGGTTTCACAGCCAAACGACAGGCCAGATGACAAGGTAAAAACAACATATATCCTTATTCTAGCTTATAGAATTCGAGTTAATATAGTTTCCAGGCTGATATCTATCTGTGGTTATGACTTATTGTAGTCGGGGTATACATCCGGTGAACAACATATACCCTCTGGCTCTGGGGATAATCAAGCACCCAGGAGTACTTCAGACAAGGTGAGTTTTCGGTTTATGTATCCTATGGAAATAAATGAAACCTCTGAATGAATTATCCTTGAGCAGAACACTTCCACATTTGTGCAAATTTATCCAAATGTTTAAGTAGAAAGAGTAACCTCTGATGTAAATACATTTTCATATCAAATGAATGACAGCAACAGCGACGTTTATTACAAAATCGTGAAGCTGCCCGTAAAAGCCGTATGCGGAAAAAGGTAAAGGAAATTTTACTCATTAAATTCCTTGCATATGTACATGACTACATGTTTAGGAAATAGTAGTCATAAAGTTCCTCTTGATTCCTTTTTCACAGGCATATGTTCAGCAGTTGGAAACAAGCCGTTTGAAGCTGGCCCAACTCGAGTTGGAGCTTGAGAGAGCTAGACAGCAGGTAAGGGACACATTTCTTACTAACAAGTATATATATCTCTGCTCTGATTTTGGATTCCATCATGGCCTTTGACATTACGAAACGGCTTATTGCAGGGACTATACATGTTAGGTTCAAATAGCAATATGGGGCTATTAGGAACAATCAATCCAGGTGTGTGGATAGAGGAGTTGTCACTCGATAGTTTACTTTTCATTTTATCTTTGCATCACTAACTTAATTACTGTTCTGTGTTGAGTGATCTACCAATTTTCCGTTGAAATTATGGAAACTTCATGTTTTCTTTTCTCATTGCCCACTGTTTATTTTAATCTCCAAGATGCTTATGATAATTAAAGAACAGTTTATCGGTGCAGAGTTTACTTTTTTTTTGTTTGAACATTTATGTGTCTGTAAGAAGCTGTTTTTAACAAATCTCAACGTTTCCAAATGACAAAGGCGCATATTTGTAATTGTTCCATTAAAATCTTGTACTTAGCCATCCTTCTAAAGCAGACATCCTCGATCCCTTATGTGGAAGTATAGACTACTGTCAGTGGTTCATTAGGTCGTGTCTCATATTGTCCTTGTACTAACAAGACGAGCATTCATTGGTATTTCATTAGCTAACAATTCATGCCATTAGAGTAGAATATTAGCCCATTTTACTTTGACTGGTTGATGCTATTGAAGTATTGACAGCAAAAAAAGCTTGTATTTCTCCTTGATTTTGTTCATTAAGTAATGCTGCCTATGCAGGAATAGCTGCATTCGAGATGGAATACAGCCACTGGGTGGAAGAGCAACAAAAAAAGAATGCAGAATTGCGGAGTATTTTGCAGTCTCCTGTAAGCGATATGGAGCTTCAGTTGCTGGTAGAAAATGTCTTGAGCCACTATTTCAATCTCTTCCGCATGAAAGCTGACGCCGCCAAAGCTGATGTGTTTTATTTAATGTCTGGGATGTGGAGAACTTCCGTTGAGCGCTTTTTCCTCTGGATTGGAGGTTTCAAGCCATCAGAACTCATAAATGTATGCATTTTCACTACTTTCTTTTGAAGACTATTTTAGCATCACTTGCTTAGTTTCTCATTCATACATAAATTTCCTGAACTAGGCACAAATCCTATCTTATGTATAGAACTTTTTTTTTTTGGTTTAGTGTATAGATCATTTTGCATCTAAAACTAGTCAAATGGCCTTTATATATAGCATCCATTTAGATATTTTGCTGAAGCTGAACTATGATCTCAAGTAAACTTAAAGTTACTTTGATTTGTAGTATAGTAGTAATCACAAATAAAAAAGCATATTTGAAATCGGTAACTAAAGGAGTTCTTGTAGACCTATTCATTTGTGCCTATCTCATATCCCTGCACTCATTTAAACTCAATGGTAAAATATCAAATAAGCACTATTTATTAATATCAACACCCTACATTTTATTTTACTTCATTCATCACCAAATGGAAAGCATTTGAATGTCGTCATCCAAACTTACGTGCTGCTAGACTAAGAACTACAATGATCTATCTTTCATGCGCACTGCCCTTTAGTATTCAAATCATGGTGATGTTTTTTCTTTCAACATTTATGAACACGAATTTTCTAATTGTATTACAACTTTAAACAGGTGGTAATGCCACAACTCAAGCCCTTGAACGATCAGCAAATCATTAAAGTCTGTAATCTGCAACACTGTTGCCAGCAAGCAGAAGATGCTCTCACACAGGGAATGGATAAACTTCAGCAGACTGTGGCCCAGAGCATACTAAATATGACCACAGGTGCTGGAAGTTACACTTCCCAAATGGTTTCTTCTATGGAAAATTTAGAAGCATTGGAGAGCTTTGTTAACCAGGTTTGTCTCACTTTCATTGTCTTGCACCGTACTGTCATTTTCATTCTTCGTGCCAACGCTCCATAGTCATTTCAGTATCGTAAAAATCAAGTTTAAAGATGATTATAATTCTGAAAGAAACTGATGCATATGTCCAACAAGTATACATAAAGTTTTTTCCTATGGTCGTTCAATTACAACTAAAAATCTGCTAAATTATGGAAATACTAATATCAAATATACATTATGTATCTAACACACTTATATACAGTCACACCTCTCTATAACAATAACAATATTTCACTATAATAGCCAAGTTTGTTTTGGAACCGATTTTCATGTTATGCTATATTATATATTCTTTATAACAGCATTTCGCTATAAAAAAGGGCAGCCCGGTGCACTAAGCTCCCGCTATGCGCGGGGTTCGGGGAAGGGCCGGACCACAAGGGTCTATTGTATGCAGTCTTACCTTACATTTCTGTTGTTTCCACGACTTGAACCCGTGACCTCACATGGCAGTAACTTTATCAGTTACTCCAAAGCTCCTCTTCGGCATTTCGCTATAGCAACTAAAACATATCTAGACAAACAACGTTGTCATAGAGATGTTTGACTGTATAAGGTCATTACAGAATAGCATAAAAAGAATTGTCTAAACAATTATTCCAGAAACTCTATACACATGTTGAGACTTTCTTGAATGATAATGTATGTTGTTGCTTTGTTATGTAAACAGGCGGATCATCTTCGACAACAAACACTACAACAAATGTCTATTATTTTGACAACACGACAAGCAGCTACGGGCTTACTTGCTTTCGGGGAGTATCTTCAACGTCTTCGTGCTCTGAGTTCACTCTGGGCTGCCCGTCCTCGTGAACCTACCTAATGATCATGTTCAGACAATTGAGATGAACTTTAACTAGTAATCTTTGATGCTGAAATGGTAATGCCTGAGCTGTAAATGGGAAATGTTGTCATAATTTTGCTTAGGCGGATTTAGCTATTTACTATTTGAAATACATATTTTCGAGGAAACTTGGCAAATCTAGAAATTTGTGTGTATATATATTTGGATGTTGTATATAGGCTATAGCAATGGAATATTTGATTGGATGTTTTTTGAAGAAATTATAAGATTTATTTGAGGGTAGAAAACTTATTATGGACGTCTGAAATTTCGATTTTGCTTGTTTGATAAATTTGGTATAAATGGTGCATAAGTGTCGACTCTAGGGAAATTTAGATCAACTGTTATTAATGTGGCAGTAAAAGAAACACTGCATTAGAAATAAAATAGATGAACCGCTTGTATAATCAAAGTGCCCTCTAGGCTTGAAATAGAGACAGATCAACGATTTTATTCCTAAAAGCTCTACTTCTAAAAGCTATTTTTAATAAGATATATCAAACAAGTCCTTACACTATAATATTTTCACGTAATACATCAAACGATGATATTATACAACTATAACATCATGATCACTTATATACATGAGAAATCCTCAGCAAAGCTTCAGTGCGTGACACGTTTACTTTATAATCAATAGTAAGCTATCCAGTGCGTGACACATTATACAAAACAACCAATTTTCAAACCTACAAAAAAGACCACCTCTCCTGATCAAGGAAAAAAAGGCAGCACTGTGTTGATGAAGAAATTGTAAGAATATTTTCCTCATCTTACCTTATTTCATTAGTTAAGAATATATATAATATTATAATGACTAATAAGAATAAATCTTGCCTAATATAAATTTAAGAATATTTTTATACAATAATTACTAATTATATAGGATGAGATATTATATTAATACAATATATTACACAATGATATTATTCTAGAATATTCTAACACTAATATTTTATCACTCTCATGATAGAAGGTGAAGGGCGAATCTTGAGGCATCGAAATTCTTCAAAGAGTATCAGCGGAAGTCCTTTTGTGAAGATATCAGCAATCTGATTTCGCGTCGGAACATGTAACACTCGCACTTGTCCGCGTGTTACCTTTTTACGGACAAAATGAATATCTAACTCAATATGTTTAGTGCGTTGATGGTGGATTGAATTTCCTGATAGATATATTGCACTAATGTTATCACAGTATACCATAGTAGCCGTCGGAATGGGGCAATGAAGCTCAAGTAAAAGATTCTGAATCCAGCATGAGTCAGATACAACATTGGCAACCGCGACGGCTTCAAAGACTCGGCGTGATCTGTGGGTTGCCTTTTAGAAGACCAGGATACCAAATTATCTCCGAGGAAGACGCAGTAACAGAGTGGGCGTGCAGTGTCCGGACGACACTTGATGAAGTGACAAGTTTGGTGATGGAAGATGGGTAAAGGTGTAATCCTTACTCCAGAGTGCCCTGAATATACCGCACAATGCGTTTGAGGACATGCATATGTTCTTCCATCAGATTATGCATGAATAGACACACTTGTTGTACTGCGTAGGTAATATCCGGCCTGGTGAAAGTGAGGTACTGCAAAGCTCCAGCCAGGCTGCGGTATAATGTAGGATCAGCAAAGGGTTTGCTAGAGATAACACTCAATTTTGACTTGGTGTCCACCGGCGAACATACATGCCTTGTAGCACCCGTGTCCATCCATCAATCAGTTGAATTTGTAACCAGATTTGCTTGAGCAGCCACAACCCCAATAAATTGGTTCTTAGTTTCAGCCCGGTTGGTTTGGTTGACATTACTCGAACCTCCAACACCACCACCTTGATTCTTTCGAAGGCGGCAATATTTTGCCCTGTGACCAGGTTTTTCACATACCCAACATAGTCCCGGTTATGATTTCTTGAATGCATTGGTCCTTTGTGGGGCTAGTGCATTCCTCCCGGTTGCAAAAGATGGCGGCTTGGCACCAACAAATTTTCCCTTGTCTTTCTGAAACTTGACCTTGGAAGCATTGCCTTCTACCATGTTGTCATTAGGCTCCAATGAAACAACATCAGCCCTTTCATTCTTCCGGTTGTCCTCTTCAACACGAATTTTCAGAACCAGTTGCTCAAAATTCATTTCCTCCGTTAGATGCTTCAAATAAACTTTAAAATCCTTCCAAGAAGGAGGTAATTTTTCAATAATAGCACCAACAAGGAAATATTGGTTAAGGCCCATACCTTCAACCTCTAGTTCATGAACAATGACTTGGAGTTTCTCCACTTGCTTGACAACATGCTTTGCATCGCTCATCTTGAAGTTTAAGAACTTCCCAACGACGAACTTCTTCGAACAAGCAACTTCAATTTTGTACTTGTTCTCCAATGACTACCATAACTCCTATGCTGATCCGAACGTGGAGTATATGTCATAGAGAGTATCATCCAAGGCATTGAGAATGTAGTTTTTGCAAAGAAACTTTTGCTCCACCAAGTCTTAATAGCCTTCAGCCTTTCGGCTTTCTCCGCAGCAGTAGGAGCATTCTCCCCTTCTCCTTCCGGCAATGTCGTTGGAGCCTTAGCAGTCAATACATTTTCCACATGAAGAGTGGTCAAATAAAACAACATCTTTTGTTGCCAGCATTTGAAATCCGAACCCTTGAATTTCTCGGGTTTCTCCACATGGGTTTTCACCATTGACGATCCAGATTGATCCATTCTTTTACAAATGATGTATTCTCTGAAAATTTGGCAAGCTTCACACAGTCAGAAAATAAATTTTCTGAGAATTTTTGTCTTAGATTGTTAGTACTAATCTAGACCTTCAATGTATAACCACAATAATATAACGATAATTCAAATAAAATTGAAATCAACATCAATGAAATCAATAGTATGAACAACACATACTAACTTGGTGTAGATAGATGCCTGCAATGACGCAGTGTCCTAAGAAAAAGATTCGTCTTCATTTGTGTTGTAGTTCTTCGGACGTCTGCCTTGAGGATACAACTATCTAAGTGAGAGTTCTAGCACGAGAACTTCACTTATGGCGAATTTACTATATGTGTTCTTCATAAATGTTCTTGAGGAAGAAGATGAAGATAGAACAACAATTTTAGATCATTAGATGAATTTAATGATTGATTGTTATGTTATGAGTATTCTATATCTTCAAACAAGTGATCCGCATGCTTTTATAGCATGAATTTTCGTCCTTAAGCAATCATTCATCAAAGGTTGTGACCTTACATGAAGAGACACACCTTTTGGATATTTTGGATTTTTCCCGCTGGGATTAGCGCCGCGGCCCTAAGCCCTGGCGCTGCAAAACCTGCAGACCTCTCTGAAATTTCTGCGCCGCGGCACTGTCGACGGTCTTTTTGCACTGTTCAGGCGTCGTGGCCCTGTCCTTGGGCGCCACGGCGCTCGACCATTTTTCCAGATTTTCGATCACTTTTCACTTCTTCTTTTACAAGTTTAACATGATAGAGGTTGAACCAGCAATGTAACTTGGATAAGAATGGCAAAAATAAATGTTTATCTTTTACCGCTACAGCTATGTCTATCTGCCCTGAAATCCTAAGACACAAAACTGCCCCCTCTAATTTATTAATGCAGACCCTGCTTTGCTACCTCTAAAATTCCAGTAGCAATTTCGATTCATAGGCAATCCGAACAATAAGTTCTATTCCAATGTAAAATGGAACAGTGTTGTCAACGGCGTGCTTAAGCCCTTAAGCAAGGCGCAAAACATGTTGAGCATCTCGCCTCGCTTATCGAGTGCTTCAGTGTCGTCAGGCTCTATGGCATGTTCTTCCACCGCCAATAAGGGTAATCCTGAAGAGGCAACACTAAACAATTGATATTTCACTTTTTCATAATTTCTTTGTCCATATATTTGTTATTCATGCTTATATTTATTAATCTTGGAGTACACATATATAGTTGTATTTTTCCTCCATTTGAGCCTCTCTGCATTAAACCCACACTTCATTTACGTTGTGCGCTTAAAACCCCAACGGCCCTTAAGAGTTTTTTTACGCTTTTCTTTTCGCCTTTGATAACATTGAAATGGAACAAGGTCACAAGAGCAAAACAGTTCATGAGCTCACAGAAGCTACCAACTATGCACTATTATTAGACATTAAAAATGGTCCAAATGGACATAATCACTTTGATTAAAATGGTGGATAACAATCACTATTCCACTGACCAGTGACAAATTTTAGCTTGTCGCATTATGCCATTAATGTTCATGATGTTTAAGGCAAAATACATAAATTGCACCTTGAACTATATCTGAAAAGTCGAGTTCACATTCCAACAAATGTAAACTCGATATTTCGGGTATAGTTCAGGGTGCAATCTATGTATTTTGCCTTGTTTAAAAAACATGATGTTGCTTTGCTAGTCATGATTTGTATCACTGTTGTAAAAAATAAAGAGATAATTTACCATCATTTTTATCACTTATTCATAAATATTCTTTTCACCTTTGTCTCGTACGTGTTGAAACTATAGCCTCATAAATGGAGAGGCAATGACAATTTAGAGTTCAGAGGAAAATTCTCCAACAGAATCTCATGGGAGTAATTAGGATCTCACCAAAAAATGTGTCATTTTGAATACTATCATTTCAGTATGAATCTCTGTTCTTAACCAAGTTAATGCTTGAACTAAGAAAATACTGCAAGAAGTGAGATTCAGATGTGAATCCGAAGGAAAGAATATCTTGTCTCATGTCTGACACCTTAGCTGCAGACCATGCTTTTGTAATCATGAGCACAGTGCTGAATCAAGTTGATTTTTCTGGGCCAAATCATCTATTTTCTTGCAAGACACATCCACTGATGGAGAATTTATTATATCTTGGAATTTCAACTCTGAGGCGTTCAACGCTTCTATACTTTCAGTTGCAGTATCATAAGCTTGAACAACAGCCAAACAAGTATTCCCTAGTTTTGCCACAGCTAATATTAAGAAAAAAGAAAATCTTGTCAGCGAAACCTATCAACAACAGATAGAATGTAATGCAAGGACATTATGTTTGTTGAACTCGCGGCTTTTAATTCATAAATCCACAGAGAAATTTCATACTCCTAATATCAAAGCTTCTTATATCACATTGTAGTGTTTGTTTTCTAAGGAAAAAAGAGAAATGTTGCCGTTGACATATATATATGCATTGATAGGGTTCATTGATATACACATATCAAAAGGTTTACTGATATTTGTTTTTCACTTTTTCCATTGGACTTGGGGTGATGCCAGGGTTATGATGGAGAGAAAATGAATAGGGAAGTGGGAAACAGAAGAGCCCATTATTTGTTGCATCGTTTGTCTGTAGGAAGCATATTTACCATTTCGCTCCGCTGGATCATCATAATAGGATTCTGCGACAGTGTGAAGATGAACAAAAAACTCTTTTACGACGCCTGGCAACAATATCACCAACCTCCGATGGTGCCTCTGAACATCATCATCAACCTGGAAATGAAAGTTACTAGTTGAATTTCAATAAAAAGAACAGACCAAACGCAAAAGAGAGCTAAATTTGTATCAGACAAAATATTGCAAGAAATCTACTAGTAATCCTTAAATCATTGTAACACCCCATTTTAAACCGGAGTCGAAAACGGGATTCTAGCGAACCTGCTTAATAAGAAATGTTAGGAAATAAATAATAAAATGTTAAACTTTAAAAGTAAAGTGTTAAAGTGTAAAAATGCTAAAAGGGTGCTAAAGTGCTAAGGGTGCTAGGGTTCACGGAGTCGCCACCTAATTAATTTGGGTGAATTAGGACACCTAAATGTTAACTAGTTTAAAGTAAACATTAACTTCATTTAATGGTCTGCTAAACTTAATGAGATTCTGGGTAAGGGTTCTTTATTATCCTAAAGGGAAGGGGTTAGGCACCCTAAAGGATCCGCTAACTTGCGGTTGTCCGTTCAAACCTAGGGTTAATTATTATGTTTAAAAATGCAAAATAAAAGCTCCTCCTGCTTAATCAAATGTTAGGAAATAAAATAAATGCTAAAATGTTAAAATGTTTAAAAGGTGCTTAAAGTATTAAAAGGGCAAAAGGTGCTATATGCTAAAGTACAAAAGAATGCTACGAGGTGCTAAAATGTTAAGGACAAAATGTGCTAAAGGTGCTAAATGCCAAGGGGTGATTAAAAGTGCTAAAAAGGGCTAAAAATGCTAAAGAATGCTAAGATGCTTTATGGACTAATTACGTGTTCATGCAAAGGTTATTTACGGACTAATTATGTATACTGCTAGCTAAATTAATCTTGCTTAATCTGCGTACAATATTATATAAGAGGTGCTTTAAGATGATTCTTGAAAGTTTATGAAGAAATCTGTTATGGATTTTAATAAGAAACAAAATGTTGGTTTTATGATGCAAGTTAAGTCATTTAGATCATTTTTTGCAGAATTTAGACATGCCTAACAGTCCTAAAAGACAAATAAGGAAGAAGTGCGTTTCTAAGTTTAAATTACCTTCCTCCCTCATATGTTCAAAGGCTGATTGCTAGAAGTTCTCCTATTAATTACAAAATTAAATAATAAAATTACAATAAACAAATAAAGACATAAAATGAGATAAGGAGGTTAAGAGAGTGAAGGATTGGAGCGGATGACTCAGTCCTATTTGTTCTTAGGAATTTTCAGGCGGAACGCGAACGCGGATGCATATAGACGCGGGTTGCCATTTGAAGTAGCTCGTGATGAGTCTCACGGAGACTCTTCGTTTCTTTCGGCGTGCCATGTAAAAGAAAGGAAATAAAGATTAGTATATATCTTAATTATTTGAATCATAAAAGAATCTACACACACATGATCCATACTTATGCGCAACCAAGACACAAAGGTATAAATCGATCGATGGCGAGGCCATCTGCGGCGATCAACAAACAGAGCGGCGGATGATGAACTACTGATGAGGTCAACACATGAGCATAATCTCATGGTTCAAGTCGTGATGTACTTAAGTGTTAACAATCGGATGATATGGTAAGAATAGCTCACAATTCTTTTCACCGGTATGTATTATGGCGGAACAAGAAATGCAGATAGTTAAAACAACATGCGATAGCGGTTTAGGCCAACATATAGTAACGTGTAGAGAAAGATAAAGGAAATAGGCCTATGCACGATGCGTGTTTATTAGAGGTAGTTTGGCGGACAAACCAAGATGGGCCTCAACAAGAAACCAATATGCAGAAAAAACAGCGGCGATGCGTAAGACATTCAAGGCATATGAGATGTGTTAGAAGGCATATCCAGCATACAATTGGTCGGAAATAGGCCCAACATTAGTCCAAACAGGGCAGCAGATAAATCTAAACAGTGGCCAAAATCGTCTAGACAGTGAAGTTGGTCTAAAAATAACCAAAGCAATGGCCCAGAATTACCAAATTCAATTCCAGCAATCCTATAAGATCACCGCAACATTTCATACTAATCCCACACATGTTAGATGATATTTGAGAACATCCCACATTAATCCCGGACACCTCAAACCAACCATAAACCATTTTTTTAAATTCTAACATGTCCCTATTTGACATTCATGAATCGAGATACACATATCGTTACATATTATGGGCAAGTGAACCTGTTGAGGCCACTTTTAACTCGGTTAACCAGTCTAACAAGTGTAGAAAACAAAGATGGCGTATTCATGGAATCTCACCCAACTACATATCATGTATTACCAAAGTAAGCTCCTAAACTTGATCTAAGTCATGAAAACTATCATGGTGGACGCTTCATGCTTATAGCTTATAGGGGTGAAACAGCGATTTCAATCAACTAACATGCTATATTCATCGATGAACAACCCATCAAAGTCACATAAATTTAAGGACTTAATACATGGTTCAAACTAGCCTTAAACTAACACGAGTCACTTATTTGATTAATCACACTAAAATCAGCGAAGAAACGGTGGTTCAACCGGACTAATCATCGATCTAATAAGCACGGACAACGTATAATTTCAACTAGACATGTTTAAAATTTAACCTATTAAACTCAAACAATAGCGGTTCTAACTAAAACATGGTTGGTAATCACATAGAACCACAATACAAAGTTACATATTCTAAAGTAAACGAAAAATTAAAGGGGATATGTTTACCTTCTCGGACGTGACGAGGCGGCGTATCAGTCGTCGGTCCACTCGACGGGTTATTGCGATGCGATTGAAAAGGTAGAGCTTGTTATTGAGAATACTCACCGATTTGCGACTTCCGCGACTAAGAAGAAGAGGTTTTGAATTGGTGTTCTTCGCTTCCTCTTGAGCTCTAGGCGATCGATGGTGCCTATTGCGTGTATAAGAGGATCAATTTATAGTCTCGATTTGGTTCTAAGTTTGGTATGGATCTTAAGGTTATGGTAAGGAACCGATTTTGAAAGGATTTGAAGGATATTTTCTGATTTTGAAGTGATTCCTTAAGGTAATCGATTTGAAGTTATGGTAGGAAGATCCGTTTGGATGTGCGTGGGTAAATGGAAATCCGAATTCTCGTGAGAAATCTGGGCATGGCGACAGCGAGAAGGCTTTAGGGTTTTGTTTTTTTTTTTTTTTTGTGAAGGCTCTCCTGATGGGGGACGATGGGCAAGTAATATGAGGGTTGGGCGTGTGGGCTTGGGTAGTAAAGGAAATAAAGTGTGGTGATCGGGTAGAAGGGAAATAAAGGGGCGTTGGGCCACGGGAGTTTGGGCCACGTGCGGTAGTGAAATTGGTGATATTAATAAGGGTATTGGGTATTAAGTGTTAGGTTAGTATTATAATTATTAGTTTTAGGTGTTTTAATTAGTGGTAATTAAATTAATAAATTGGGATTAAATTGTGTAGGTGCTTTATTAGCCTAATTGTTATAAATGCGGGCGTGCTATTTAATTAATGCTTAAAATTTTAGAATGCGGCACTATTATTTAAAATCTTATTATTGTGCATTATTGCGAAGTTAAATTAAAATTGAATTGAGTTTAGATTAAATTACTTAAATGCTAAATGCAGGTGTGATATTTAAGAATTTCTTAATGTTTTTACCTAAAATGTGGTGCTATTATTAAATTATTTTATTCATGTCTGTATTACTATTTTATCGCTGCATTTTATTATAAAAATCATAGAGAATTATTTTTACAAAATTAGTGTAATTTGATAGTTAATGACTGGACGGGAGGGTCAAAATTGGGTGTCAACAATCATCCTTGTAACACCCCATTTCAACCGTAGTCGAAAACGGGATTACGGCGCATGGTTTGATTCCTAAATTGCATTTTTAAGGGAGTCGCCACCTAATTATTATAGTGAATTAAGACACTAAAAAATGTAGCATAAAATACTACGGATGATCTCCATTTTAAAGGTCTGCGAAAGCTATGTGAGATTCTAGGTAAGGGTTCTTTATTATCCTAAAGGGAAGGGGTTAGGCACCCTCTAAGATCCGCTAACTTGCGGTTATCCGTTCAAACTTAGGCTTAATATTATTGTGCTAACATACAATCTACAATTCTAAAGGTGTTCTAATTATTAAACTAACAAAAAGATATTTAAACTAGGCATGCAAATATTTAAAATAGATATATATTTAAAGAGATAGTAATGAAAGCAAATAATCATAAAAAGAGGGAATGAAGAGAATTTAGCGATATTTCGCTTTTATTTTATTTTATGTGAATGTTTAACTTTGGGGTGCGCCTCCGGGTACCTGCAAAGACACTTAGTAGAAGAGTTAGTAAATAATAAATAAATTACCAAACAAACACAATGTATGTATATATAGATATATATGTAGAAGATATTTTTATTATATAGTGTGGGCTCAGCTAGTGTTATGCCAAAGATATTAAGACATGAGAAGCCAATATCGTTTCGGCTGCGGTCGACTCACCTCCCGGTGAACGATACTATGCGTTCTCGTCCAATCTTTTCACTTTCCTCCTCGCCCACATATTCCGTCTCGCTTACCATGGAGGCCTCCAGATCGACGGATAAATCCTTCTTTGGCCCGTGCAGTATCTTGTTTAAATCATCATAATAAATAGATAAAGGGGGCAAAGTCGTCAAACATCAGTCCGACAACAACTGAAAATCAGAGAAATAGTGGCAATGACACATCCCAAACTCATTGGAAACTTGAGAATGACGGAGTTTTTCACTGGCGGATGCTAAAAAATCAGAAAATCAGCTCGATAAACAGTCAACAGTAGCAGCAAATAGGCTAAAAATGCAGCAGCCGAAGGGCTGAAAATACAACAGCAAACAGCCCCAAAAATCAGTAACAAACATGGCCCAGATCCGTAGCCCAATAGCCAAAAATCAGCCCGGCAACATGGCTAAAATCAGTCCTGAATTTAGGCCAAACAACACCAAATTCAATGCCAAAACAGTCCCATATTTAATGCCAAAACAGTCCCAAATTCGGGCCAAAACAGTCCCGATTTTAGACCAAAACAGTATCCAAAATTTGGTCGAAATCAGCCCGACATAAAGCCAAAACCAGCAGCTACGTTGGCCTAAAAATCCGTCCGAAAATGGTCAAAACCCGGTAGCGAAAAGCTGAAAATGCAGCGTGAAGGGCATGAGAACAAAGCGATGGCGACTCAAATTTGGCCAGGAACCAACAACAACGGGTAAATATAACCTAAACCGTATTGCGGGTCTTCGTTTGGCGAAGTCATAATGAGTCTCGTAACGAGACTCTTCGTTGCTCCCGATGTATTTCATGTAAAGTAAAAAGAGAAGGAAAAAGAAAAGGATTAGTAGATATTACAAACCTTGTCCATGGTAAGCAAATATTGATATAACATTTAAACATAAATCATATCCATTTTTTGGCTGGTCACGCGACAAACTAGCCCACATATTGGTCCAAACAATTTAATAAGAATTGGGTCTTTTTGATATACGCAGTAAAACAGAGAAGGCCAAAAATATAGTAAGTCCGTCATCCATGACCCAGCAGCATAGAACAAACCCAATACATATAAATTTTCAAATTCAAAAGGAGACTCAACCTTTCCAGATTTGGGCCTAGAATAACTTAAAAAAATATCAATATATTTATAGAGGTGCTGGACAGCGGTAATATAGTGAGACTGAACTCAATACCACAAGCTTAACCACTTGTGGAATAATCATACATAGCCGAATTCAGAGGCCAAGACGAGATAACAGATTTCTTAATAAGCAATCTAGACATGTGCACAATTAAACCAAGAGGCTCCCTGTTCTTAAGTGGACATGTTCAAACGATCTATTGGACCTTTCCTCTCAACTAGATGGTCTCAAACATCAGGCTAGACCAAATAGTGCAGGGTACTTTAGGCAACTGATATACAAACAGTGGAATCGTATGGGGGCATGATACTAAATGACTTGGGAAATGTGATAGTCTAACATGGATATATTCCAACATCTAAACATACCAAATAGGTATCAGCAGATGCATGGGAAAATCAGAGAAGAGATAGGCAAAACATTGACAAGATTTGTATTATCACAAAGAGGATGCAAATATACCCGTAACGGCAAACAAAACATAATATATGCTGACAAAATTTCAATTCAATATAGCCAAGAAAAGAAAGTTATACATCTTCTCCTAGCTCACAATATTTCCTGTTAGACCATTTATAGGACAAGATCTAATTCATATGAATTTACCCTCACATTTGTACAGTCGGACATAGCAAAAGAAAAGTCCAGAAATAATTTAACACTTTAGCAAGCATACTAAACAGTAGTAGTGTGATCACAGATAAGACCAATTCCCAAACATGTTAATTCGGCATTCTCATAAATAGACATGCTTCACATAAACTGTGTTTCTTACTAAGGCAAAATGAAGCATGTTACTAGAAGAACAACTCAGACAAGGATGACTTCAACATCAAAGACATAATGAACACCCATTCCAATAAACTTAGACATATGTGTACAACAGTAGACATTCTACTTAGCAATCAAACAAGGCCTATCTTGATCTGAGTTTAGACATGCTATTTTATAAATCAATCATAATACCCTGATTATATGCATAGATTACACTCATACTACTTTTTACTGAACTCATCCAAACACAACATCATGGGGGTATTTGACTGATCATGTTTGTAACAGTTTAGATTTAAAGACGGATCATATCATATATTAAATGCATAAATTGCATTCGCCACATAAAAACAGATAGGTGGTCACTGATTCTGCTACTACATACCATTTAAAACACTTAGACTAACAAATTAACTAATCGTAACATGAAGAATCCAACTAAGAAACGTCAATCTGACTTATATCGGCCAAACGAATAAACTAATACAATTAACATCGATTAAATTCATGATAAACACACATAGCACAGAAATCTAACAAAATATGAGAGGAGTTCGATTTTACCTTCTCCGGCGTGACGAAGCGCGTCGTCGAGTCGTCGAATCCGCTCGGAGGTGTTTTGTTTTCGTTTATGCGACAAGAGAGAGGTGAAAGTTTAGAGATGTTATGACTTTTCTAATTCGGACTAGGAGTGAAAAGCAAAGGCTTTTCTTTCTGATTTTCAACTCTTTCAAAATAGTAAGAATCTGATTTTTTGTTCTAAGCCTTTGGAAAACAGATTTTCGATAGAGAACGAACTGGATATTGGTTTTCTCTTTTTTTTTTTTTGAATTCGAAACTTGAGGGCAATTTTGCGACGATTTCCCAGTAGTGAGAATTTGGTTTTTTCTTGTTTTGTTCTTGGCCTTTTTGAACCCAGAATCCGATGCTCTTTTTAAATAACGAACCAAGTAATGATTTTTAAGACTAATTCTCCAATTCGGACCCCCCTTTCAATGAAGAATGACGGGGTTTTTTATAGGCAAAAACTGAGTTTGAATTCGAAAAATAGCTGTTAGAGGTCTGTTTTTTGGAAGATTTGTTAGTTCAAATCGCGGATTTTAGGGAGATGCAGGGTATGGGCTGCGTAGGTGAAGTGAAAGGAGTAGTTGAGGGTGCAGGGAGTGGGTATGGCATCGAATTCGTTGGTGTCAGGGGGGTGTTGTCGACGACGGGGTGGGGGTATAGGGTGTAGGGGGTGCCGTTTGAGAGAGGGGAGAGTAGGAGAAGATTTAGGTTTTTTTTGTTTAGTGGGGAAATCGCTGGTTTGGAGAAGATGAGGGAAAATGGGCTGGTCAGTTAGGGGCTAAAGGGAAGGGAAATAAACGGTCTTGGGGAAAATGGGTTGGGTCGGTGTAGTGGGCTGCGTTTTATTAAATTAGGGTATTAGTTTTAGGAGTTAATTTTAGGTAGTAGGTATTTAATTAGTGGTAAATTAGAAATTCAAAATTGTGATTAAATTATTTAGGTGTTTTATTAATCTAAATTATTACAGAAATAAATACGGGTGTGCTATTTAATTAGGGCTAATATTTATAATGCGATGCCGTTATTAAAACTTATTTATTATGCGTATTCCGCGAAGTTAAATTAAAACTGAACGGGGTTTAGATTATTATTAAATTATTTAAATGCTAAATGCAAATATGATATTTAAGGATTGCTTAATGCTTTTATAAATGCGACGCTATTATTAAAATGCATGTATTAGATTAAATTAATTTAAATTACGAAATTGCCTTGCTATTAAAACGACGAATGCGGGCGTGAGACTCAAGGTGTGCTTAGTACTCTACGTAAAATGTGGTGCCATTATTATATTACTTAATATGCCTGTATTAATGTATTATTGATGCATTTTATTATTATAAAATTGTTGAAAAATTAATGCAATTTGTAGTTAATGACTGGACGAGAGGATCAAAATTGGGTGTCAACAACTTGTCCCTCTTTGTATGGAGATGATGGAAGAATCTTCAGACAAAGACGTTGACTTATAGCCAATTTTGTCTCGATCTTCAGAATAATCAAAAAAAATGTTGGTCAATTAAGACAAGGATGACGCAAAAATCAAAAATTTGTCCAAGTGTCGAGTTATGACGACACTGGGCTACCATGGTCAAAACACCAAGGCGGGCTAACGCGGACTCAAAATTTGTCCCAGTGTCGAGTTATGATGACACTGGGCTACCATGGTCAAAACACCAAGGCGGGCTAACGCGCACTCAAAATTTGTCCCAGTGTCGAATTATGATGACACTGGGTTTTGTGACGCTAGAAAATTAAAACCAAAGCGGAAGCAGATTTAGAATTTGTCCCAGTGTCGAATTATGATGACACTGGGGTGGCGTTGCAGGATGCTGGAGGAGAGCGTATCGACATTCGAGGTACAAATTGCTTCGGTTCGCCGTAAGAGGTAGTTCCACGTTGTGCTCCTGTTCCGGTATGCTAAGACTTAAACAAACGGTTAGTGCATAACTGTTAAGGCAAAATGATAACGCATGAATTTATCAGCAATGTAACTGTGTGAGTAGAAAACGTTATCCTGTAAAAAATGTGATGCCTGTTGCAAATGCTGTGATTTCGCCCTTGCACGGACGTGTTGCGATTGTGAATGCGGATATGTTGTCCTTGTCGCGCCCTTTTTCGACCGCTACTTTTCTAAAAGCGAACCCTGCTTAATAAAAAACTGTTAGAAAATAAATAAAAGGTGCTAAAAGATTAATTTTAAAGCTAAAGGGTGCTAAAAGTGCAAAAAATGCTAAAGGGTTCGCAGGAGTCGCCACCTAATTAGTTTGGGTGAATTAGGACACCTAAATGTTTAACTAGTTTAAAGTAAAACATTAACTCCATTTTAATGGTCTGTTAAACTTAATGAGGTTCTGGATAAGGGTTCTTTATTAATCTAGAGGGAAGGGGTTAGGCACCCTCTAAGATCCGCTAACTTGCGGTTGTCCTGCCAAACCTAGGGTAATTATTATGTTTAAAAATGCAAAATAAAAGCTCATCCTGATTAATAGAAATGTTGAAGTTAAAATGTTTAAAAGATGCTTAAAGTATAAAAAGGGCAAAAGGTGCTATATGCTAAAGTACAAAGAATGCTAGGGAGGTGTTAAAATGTTACTAAAGTTTAAAGAGGGGCTAAGAATGCAAAAAATGTTAAGATGCTAGAAAGTGCTATATGCTAGGGTGCTTTATAGACTAATTATGTGTTCACGCAAAGGTTATTTACGGACTAATTGTGTATACTGCTAGCTAGATTAATCTTGTCTAACCTGCGTACAATATTGTATAAGAGATGCTTTAAGATGATTTTTTAGGAAGAAATCTGTTATGGATTTTAGTAAGAAACAAAATGTGATGCAAGTTAAATTATTTAGACATGCATGACAAATCTTAAAAAAAAGCAAGTAAGTTAAGCGATGAACTTTAAATTACCTTCCCCACTTATATGTTCAAAGGCTAATTATTCTAGACATCCTATTAATTACAAAGTTATAAATTACAATAACAAATAAAGGCACAAAATGAGACAAGAAAGTTAAGAGAGTGAAGGGATTGGAGCGGATGATTCCGTCCTATTTGTTTTCTAGGAGTTTCTGA
Organism: Przewalskia tangutica; assembly: GCA_029844215.1. Classification (NCBI taxonomy): domain Eukaryota; kingdom Viridiplantae; phylum Streptophyta; class Magnoliopsida; order Solanales; family Solanaceae; genus Przewalskia; species Przewalskia tangutica. The sequence goes on along the minus strand of CM056736.1, from coordinate 86,511,773 downwards.
AGCGGGAATGCGAATGCGGATGCGGGTTGCCATTTGAAATGGCTTGCGATGAGTCTCGCCGTGAGACTTCTTATTTTTCTCCGATGCGTGCCATGTAAAAAAAGAAAGTGATAAGGATTAGTATACGTTAAGCCAAACAAACGATTACATACTCAAACATGCTTATGCTTTAATTATTAAAATCAAACGAGATGGCAGGTCCAAATATAAAAGCCCAAAACAAGACCTTTGCATGCTGTATTAACCAAACAGAGAGTATATATTTGTCCAAGCATTGCAGTCTTTTAGACTTAAACTATAACGTGACTGTTGGTTCACAGAAGCCAGATAAGCACATTGATTTAAAACTAGGAAATTATCAGGTCAGCAAGTAATCAGAATATGGATTCAAAGGGGCAAATTTGCATTCCAGGGAAAACGACAAAAAAAAAACATAGTAGGAAATCAAATGGACAAACTTATATGACCTGAGTCCTAAAATGAGAAAGGTGCTTGATAATATACATGGCATTGAGATTCATGTCTGCAAACCAATATAGAATGCTGACATCAAGTCTTACTAGACTCATTTCATTACTCAAGACAGCCTATTAGACTTTATTAATACAACTAAATCGACAAAATGGGATTAGGCAAAGAAAGATTAAGTTCTTATGTATCTAGGCAAGACCTAATAAGCATACAGACGAATCAAATAATGCTATACCACCAGGGAGAAAGGGAATTCAGGGACATCTTATATGATTTGGATGAAACAAGCATACTGGAGTGATCACAAATGGACAGATTCAGGTGCAATCCAGGAAAAAGAAGCATACTTAATACATACCCAATTAGGTAATCAGATTCTGTAGGTATATCATGGTAACAGGGAATACTAAGAACAACTATTTCGAATGCATTCTTTAAAGAATTCTAAGGTGCGACTTGAACAAGACATGCCAGTTTCAGATTCAAACCATCTGATTAGGCTGATTTCTTGCCACAGGCCTAGCATGATACCTATGTGACTTAAACATACACCATGGTCAATAAAATAGTGAAGAATGCATTCAAACATATGAAGCCGTTTGCGAATTATATGACCTTAGAAGTCTCCCCCTACTCAAATTTCTTTACCCCAAGCAAATGCAGTAGGTAACTTACACACTGATACTCATCCTACGACATCTTAACGGTCAGTCAAACATTTTAGACATTACCAAATGCAGATACAGTCATATAACAGCCAGCAAACATGTCTTTAGACTAAACGAGACTGTATATTAACCTAAGATTCCCGACTAAAATGCTTCAACAATTAATGCCCCGGACTCAACAATAACGATCTGCACAATCAAGAATGCGGCGTACCACGAATGCGATGTCAATCTAAACATATTAACAATCACAATATGATTTTTTTTTAATATGTTAAAACAAGAGATTAACAGGATTAGGCATTATCTTGTATTAAACATTAAGTTAACTAAATGACTTGTATAGGAACAGAACTAACACAGAATTGATAATACAAAACAGATGCAAACAACTGAACACGAATAGACTAAAATCAGGTGTGAATTAAGTTTACCTTCTCCGGCGGCGAACCGGGGCAGCGTATCAAGTTGTCGGTCCAATCGACGGGTTTCGGGTTTTTGCGATGCGAATGAAAGGTCGACTGGTCCTGACTAAAAGGTGTCGATGCTTACTAGTTTTTGGATGTTCTATCCTTGCTGCGAGTAGTTGACTGCTGCTAGGGGATGCAAATCGATGCTTGCTGACTGCTACCCCGACTAAGCTCTCTCTCGTATATGCTCTACTGTGCTCCGCTCTGCCTGCCTCGATGCCTATTGCATGCATATTGGTTCTATATTTATAGCTAGGATTTTGGGTTCCAAGTTGGTAAGTAATCAAGGCACGATTCTGGAGGGATTTCGTTCGATTCGTACTCGATTTTGTGCTGATTTTAGTACTGATTTCGAAGCGGGATTTCGGTGCTGGTTATGGTAAGGAATCCTTCTGATTTAGTGCGATTCGTGTGGGTTATGGTAAGGTAAAGGATTTCTGATTTGGTTTGGTTATGGTAAGGTAAAGGATTTCCGATTTGGTTTGGTTAAGGTAGGAAATCGTTGGCTGGGTGTGTGTGGGTAAGGAAAGCTGGCTAGGGTGCGTGGGTGAAGGAAAGCCCGGATTCTCCGGCGAGAAATCCGGGCGGCGACGACAGTAGAAGGTTTTAGGGTTGCTGGTTTCTAGGGCTTTGTCTAGGTTTGTTTTGAGGACGATGGGAAACAAAATGAAGTGAAGGTGCAGTCGCGAGTGGCGATAAGGGAAAAGGGATTGGGCGCGGTATTGGGCTCTGTGGTGCGGGTCGCGGATGATTGGGCCAGGCGGTAGTGGGCTGGGTAGAAATATGTTAGTATTAAATTAGTTAGTTTAATTAGGCTTTTAATTAGGTATTTAAATAGGTAGAGTTTTAAGTGTTTAATTATTTTAGTGGTGAATTAAATTAGTAAATTGTGCTTAATATTTTATAATGTGATGCCGTTATTAAACTTATTTATTATTGCGATGTTGTATTATTAAATTGAATTGAGTTTAGGTTACATTATTTAAATGCTAAATGCAAGTATGATATTTAAAGAATTGTTTAAAGCCTTTTTTATAAATGCGACGCTATTAAATGCATGTATTAGATTAAAATTGATTTTAAATTACAAATGATTATGAAATTCTCTTGCGTATTAATAAATGCGGCTATGCTATTTGACACGACGTCATTGCTAAATTATTTATTTTATGTATTTATTAATTATTTAAGAATTACGACAGAGCTTACAATTAATAAACGGTAGCGAGACTCTAAGTGCTTAATACTCTACGTAAGACGCGGTGCCATTATTAAATTACTTATTTATGCCTGTATTTATGTTTTATCGCTGCATTTTATTATAAAAAATCTTAAAAAATTATTTTACAAAATTAGTCAAATTTTATAGTTAATGACTGGACGGGAGGGTCAAAATTGGGTGTCAACAGCTGTCCCTCTTTCTATGGAGATGATGGAAGAATCTTCGGACAAAGACGTTGACTCATAGCCAATTTTGTCTCGATCTTGATTGCAAAAATCTTTGGCGGTAGACAAAGTGACCTGAAAAATCAAAATCTGTCCCAGTGTCGAGTTATGACGACACTGGGCTACCATGGTCAAAGCACCAAGGCGGGCTAACGCGGACTCAAAGCTGTCCCAGTGTCGAGTTATGACGACACTGGGCTACCATGGTCAAAACACCAAGGCGGGCTAACGCGGACTTAAAGCATCCCGATGTCGAGTTATGATGACCTTGGGCTATGGTCTAAAAAGTAAAAATAAAAATAAGCGGCTTGAACACAGGGTGTCCGCTATGGCTTATGGTCTTTGGGTTACATGGTGATGTGGAGCGAGTGGACCGACGCTTGAGGCCGCTTCTGCCATTCATTGGGAAGGTTGGCCCCCCAACAAATTGCCCCGGTTCGCTGTAAGAGAAAATCCACGTTGTGCTCCTGCATGCTAAGACTTGAACAAACGGTTAGTGCATAACTGTTACGGCAAAAAATGATGATGTATAATTTTTAAAAGTAATGCAACTGTGAGTAGAAAAGGTTATCCTGCAAAATGTGATGCCTGCTGTGTTGATGCGATGCTGCAAATGTTGTGATTTCGCCCTTGCACGGACGTGTTGCGATCGTGAATGCGGATATGTTGTCCTTGCTGCATCTGTCCCTGTAGACTAAAGCTCAAGAGAGGGTTAGTGCATAACTGCTAAGACAGAATAATAAATGGGAAAAAATGCAATTTTGAGAACAGAGAAATCGTCCCTGCGTAGATGTGATATGCTGATGATGGCGTCGTTTTCGGACTTGTCGTCGTTTTCGGACTTGTCGTCGTTTTCGGACTTGGCGTCGTTTTCGGACTTGGCGTCGTTTTCGGACTTGGCGTTAACTGCTAAGACAGAATAATAAATGGGAAAAAATGCAATTTTGAGAACAGAGAAATCGTCCCTGCGTAGATGTGATATGCTGATGATGGCGTCGTTTTCGGACTTGTCGTCGTTTTCGGACTTGGCGTCGTTTTCGGACTTGGCGTCGTTTTCGGACTTGGCGTCGTTTTCGGACTTGGCGTCGTTTTCGGACTTGGCGTCGCTTTCGGACTTGGCGTCGCTTTCGGACTTGGCGTCGCTTTCGGACTTGGCGTCGTTTTCGGACTTGGCGTCGTTTTCGGACTTGGCGTCGTTTTCGGACTTGGCGTCGTTTTGGACATTGGCGTCGTTTTCGGACTTGGCGTCGTTTTTGGACTTGGCGTCGTTTTTGGACTTGGCGTCGTTTTCGGACTTGTTGCTGCTGCTCCTGTAGAATAAATGCTCCTGCAAGCTAAACTTGAGAAAAGTTAGTGTATACCTGTTTAAACAAAATGATAAATATATATGAGAAGTGCAATTTTATGGGTAGAGATGTCGTCACGTCGCCCGATGAATCTTGAGATGTTGCCACTTGCGGACATGCCAAATCGCCGCGAATCGAATTGTCATGATGCATTTGTTGGGTGCGATGCGTTGGTTGCAAATTTGACTTTATGCCCACACTGACGCGCTGGGCTTTGTTGCGGAACCTTGAATTTTGACTGCTGATTGTCGATGTCTTTTCTGCTTTTGCTGCTTCTTTCTGCTTTTGCTAATATGAAGAATTTTTTGTTGTATCCTCCGCTAATATGAAGGACCTGCGCTCAAAGAAAGTTTTGTGAGTTTTGGGGGGGCGGTTGATTCGCGTTGACCTTAGACTCTTGATGCTCGGATGTCTGTCTTGTTTGGACTCATAAGACCTGCCTGGTTTCCTACCTTGTCCCAGTTTTGAATATGCAAAGGGAGTTTGGCCTTAAAATGGGTCTCAATGGAGTTGCTTGTATACTATGGGTATTCTTGTTATTTTCAGAACGAAGGGAAAGTTTCCTAATGGTGTGACCAAAGCCGATTTAGGCCGCCTACGTATCCCCATGAGGGAATCAGGTCATGACGTAGTTCATTACAAGTGAAATTGGATAAAATTAAAATTTCTAGATGTGGGACCAGGCGAGGCGGCGCTACGTATCCACGAGGAATCAGGTCAAACGTAGTTCCAATCATTACATATAAAATGCATTAAACTAACTATTTCAGGACTTGGCGGGCCGAGGCAGGGGCACGAGTCCACTTCTTCTTGCTTTGTGTCTTCGATGGCTGAGTCTTCAGCAGGATCATCTCTTGCGACACAACTAGGCGAATGACATATTCATAGCTAAACAATCTCCTAGCGAGCACCTCCTTTTCTCTGGCGGTTGGTTGTTGATTCAACTTTCTTCCCTTTACGGGCTGGCGTAATAGTCCCTTCCAGACTGTCTTCTTCATTTTCAGCTATCATGTTCACATGGGCATCCCCATAACCCGGAAGAAGGTTATTGTTTGCGTTGAGAGGACCATCTTTCAGCCGAATGACTCCCTCCTCGATTAACTCCTCTATTCTGTCCTTGAGGGTATAACAATTTTCGATGTCGTGTCCCTCTGCACCGGAGTGGTATGCACAATGTTTAGTTTTATCGTGCCCTCGGGAAGTAGGCCTGGGGGTATTTCTGGGAATTGGCTGGAGTATTCCTGCGGCTTTCAGCTTCTCATACACTTGAGATATGGGTTCGGCCAAAGGTGTATAGGTTTTTGTTGGTTTTCTTTCGGCATCTATGCGGGGTTTGGGTCTGTTTGGTGTGCGGATTTGTGATTGTGGTGAGTATTTTGGGTATGCTGGTTGGGTATGGTAAACAGGATATGGGGTGGCGCAGTGCTGATAATATGACTGTGGATTTTGAGTGTTTTGGTTATAGTAAGAAGGCGGTGGGCTTTGATATACTGGATGTTGTTCTGGCCTATGTTCCTGAATGACCATGACAGAGGGTGATGCATCTCTCCTCCTCTGTGAGGTACCTTCGATGGAATTTGACTGCTGTTGACACCCAATTTTGACCCTCCCGTCCAGCCATTAACCATAAAATTACACTAATTTTGTAAAATATTTTTTTAGGATTTTATAATAAAATACAACAATAAAACATTAAATACAGGCATAAATAAGTAATTTAATAATGACATCGCGTCTTACGTAAAGTTTTAAACACTTAGAATCCCGCGCCCGCATTAACTAACTTTAAGCTTTGTCGTAATTTTTAAATAATTAATAAATGCATAAAATAAATAATTTAGCGATAACGTCGTGTCAGGTTGACCGCATTTATTAGTAATCAGTTGTAATTTAAAATCAATTTTAATCTAATACGTGCATTTAATAGCGTCGCATTTAAAAAGCTTTAAACAATTCTTAAATATCATACTTGCATTTAGCATTTAAATAATTTAACATAAACTCAATGCAATTTTAATTTAACTTCGCAATAATGCAATAATAAGATTTTAATAAATAGCATTCTAAAATATTAAGCATTAATTAAATAACACACCCGCATTTAGTTTATAATAATTAGATAATTTAATCACAATTAATTAATTACTTTATCACTAATTAATTAATACACTTGCCTAGAATTAATTAGCTAATTAATTGACTAGCACTAATTAAATAACTAATTAAACTCCTAGAATAAATAACCTATTCCTACCCAGCCCAAACCGTGACCCGCGTGGCCCAAATCCCGTCGACCCGCGCCCCGACCCACGACCCAGCCTCATTCTCCCTTTCACCTTATACCCATCGTCCTCAACGTAAAAGCCCACAACAGGAAAACCTAAAAAAAAAAACCTAAAGAAACTAAGAACCAGTCGCCGCCTTCGTCGCCGAGATTCTCGCCTGAGAATCCGGCGACCTCTCCCTTACCTTCCTTACCCATGCAAGCACAACCAGCTCGTCCCTTACCATAAGTCGTCCAGTACGAAATCTTGCCCAAATCGTGTCAATCGCAACTTACCATAATCCATTCAAATCACACCTAGAATCTTACGAAATCTCAGTACCGATATTAGCCCAATCTCAGCCCTAAAAGCTTACCATTATTGGAACTCAATGGGGGCTATATAAGAACATGCAAAGGCATCGATAGAAGACACCTCGACAGCATTTAAGAAACACAGTAGAGACGGGGAGAAGCCTGTCTGACAGAGAACTTATTAGAGAGGCAGCGGGGCTCGGAGAGTGCGACGAGAGCTCGATCGGCATAGGAAGTTAAGGGGGGCTCAGCACATAGACAATCAGCATAGCACTAATAGGAAGTTCGAACCCTTTTCTTTCAATTCCAGCCCAGAAATCAGCAAACAAACCTTACCCTTTCATTCGCGTCGCAAACCCAAAACCCGTCGAGTGGACTGACGACTTGATACGCTGCCTTGGTTCGCTGCCCGGAGAAGGGTAGCTATTTGCTTGTCCATTCCCATATAATATGTTTAAGTCAAATTAAGAAAGGCTGGCGCATGGACTTGATAAATTAGTTGGGTATCTATCTGTCGGTCTAGTTAACTATCTGCTCTGTCTCTAAATGTGCCTCAAGTGGTCTTAAATGATTCTAATGCATGTTTGTGAAATTCTATTAGTCTGGGCCTGTTTGTGCTTCATAATAGTTTGTCCTAGGCCCATAAAGTATTCATTCTTGACTCTGCATTACCTATTGGGGTCTGCCCAGTGTTACTGCCCACGTCTCCCATATCCTACAGCCCATTAACGACAGTCTACTGTTTTGGGCCCTTTGTATTCTGCTTTGAATTACCGAGGATAAAATAATTTCATGTCAATGTTACTTGCATTATTAGTCCGATTCCAAGTATATTCTAATTCCTTATCTTTCTTATTTTTTACATGGCACGCACCGGAGCAAAATAAAGAGTCTCACGGCGAGACTCATTGCAAGTCATTTCAAATGGCAACCCGCACCCGCATTTGCATTCCCGCTTCAGAAATTCCTAAGACAAAATAGGATAAGACGATGTCGCCACGCGTCTTGGAAGCCGCGATCATATCCACCTTTATCTTATTTGTTTAAATTGTTGCCTAATTATTTAATTTGTAATTAATAGGCTGTCTAGAACAATTAATCCTTGAATACATGAACTGGGGTGGGTAGTTTTAAAATTGGAAATGCACTTTTAATTATTTATCTTAGGCTTGTCATTTATATCTAACCTTTGCCTGAATTATTAAAATTGCGTATCTAAAACTAACGCTTCACTTCTTTAATTTCACAAATAAATCTATGGCCCATAAACCAAACTTCATACCATCTTTTTTACAAATAATATAAATACCTTTAGTACCCTAGCATCTTTTCTATTTTAGCACCCCTTGGCATCTTAAAATCTTCAAGTCTTTTAAACGTTTAACATTTTAGTTTTATTTTTATTATTTTCTAACCCTTTTATTAAGCAGCAGGAGTTTAGAAAAGAAACGTCGCGTAGAAATAGTATAAACAAAGATCTTGCACCTTTAGCATCTTTTAAGCTTTTAAGCATTTTTAACACTTTTAGCATCTTCTTTAAAACTTAGCATTCCTGTTAAGTACTTTAGCATTTTAATATTCTAGCACTTTTGCACTTTCAACCTTTTTAACCTTTTAAACATTTTTACATTTCTAGCATTTTTGTTAAGCAGGAAGAGCTTTTACTTTGCATTTTTAAAACATAATAATTACCCTAGGTTTGGCGGGACAATGACATGAGTTAAGCGGATCTTAGAGGGTGCCTAACCCCTTCCCTCTAGATTAATAAAGGACCCTTACCCAGAATCTCACTAAGTTTAGCAGACCATGAAATGGAGTTAATGTTTTACTTTAAACTAGTTAAACATTTAGGTGTCCTAATTCACCCCAATTAATTAGGTGGCGACTCTGCGAACCCTTAGCATTCTAGCAACCCTTTTAGCATTTTAAAACCTTTTAGCACCCTTTTAAACTTTAGCATCTTTTGCAATTTTAGCATCCTTTTAGCATTTTTAGAACCTTTAAGCCTCTTAAACTTTATCAGCATTTTATTATTTATTTTCTAACATTGGCAGTTTTAGCAGGATTCGCTATTATTTAAAAAAATGTCGCGGTCGAAAAAGGGCGCGACAGAAATGGCGACTCCGCTGGGGATTTTAGGTTCTTAACCACAACAGACTTAGGGCTATTATTCGGCAATTATTTTGCATTTAATTTTTTGTGTATTGTATTTTGTTTATTTTTTGCTACATGCTTTACTACTTTCCCTAAACTGGCATTCCGCTCATATTTCTTCCATTCTGGAAAATTCACACAAATCACACACTCACGCGCTGGTGTGCTCCGCACACCCGCAAATTTCTTTCAAAAAATATCCAAATTTTAGGAGAGTTGGCGCCTGCGCGGAGTTAGATCGGTTCGTCTGATCGTGCGTAGCCTTCTCACTCGAGTTGTCGCTCGGGAACCTGCGTCGAAAAGCCAAATCTTAGAAACTTAAGATAGAGCTATACCACCCTTTATTTTAGGGCATGCATGCATTTACCTTAGGTGGGTTGGTCCTTGGCATCGACACCACAATTAGGAAGACACCAAACTTGTCGACGGGTTTCTCAACCCAAACGACCAACGGCGTATTATGTGTGGCGTGGCAATATGCAGACAAATCCAAACCCAATCATGACGTGCGAAATTGGGAAAATGCACCGTCATTTGGTCGCCATTTCCAACAAAGGCATTATAGTTGGACGACTTGGACAAATCCGTCATAATCTCGCATAAGTGACGTTTAGGCTTCCCTCTGGCATAAAGAGGTCCCCCCTGCATGTTAGGAAACGTTTGAATGTGCTATATGCAATATATCTGCTACATACCCGCAAATTATGTGCTTTATGCTAACACCGTTTGTTGCATTTTTAGAAAGATTTATCATCTCCCCAAAGGTCGATTTGTATTTGACTTAGCAATGGCCGAGCAACAAAATTTCACAAGATCAAAGGCACGGTCGGACATGACCGATTCGCGGCATCGGCGGAACGAGTCGGAACCTGTCTTGGTTCCTATAGGCAAAGCAGGGGTCTCAGAAAAGAAGAGCAACATGACACCTTCTCAAAACTGGGACAATGTAGGAAACAGCAGTGCGCAAATCCAAGCGCACTGCACGCAGATGTCAAGGGACAAGGCGGCGAAGTCAAATACAAATCGACCCCCCCCAAAACTCACAAAATTTTCTTTGAGCGCAGGTCTTTTCATATTAACAGAAGCAGCAAATGCAATAGCCGAAGCAGAAAATACGGCAAGAAGTTTCTTCGCAAGAAGAAACAGCAGAGGCAGAAGATATGACAAAAAAATCTCAAAATTCAAAGTCGCGTCGAAGCGGCGTGAAAGAGCGGCATCAACAATCGGCAATCAAAGTTCAGAGTTCCGCAACAAAACCTAGCGCGTCAACTCGGGCATAAAGTCAAACTTGCAACCAGCGCATCGCACACAACAAAGGCATCATAACAATTCGTCAGTTGCAGTGCAAGGGCAACATCTCAGTATTCGTCAGGCATATCAGGGACGACATCTCTATCCATAAAATTGCACTTCTCATATATATTTATCATTTTGTTTAAACAGGTATACACTAACGTTTTCTCAAGCTTAGCTTGCAGGAGCATTTATTCTACAGGAGCAGCAACACGTCCAGGCAACGACGTTATCAGCACAACAAGTCTACGCAACGACGCCAGCAAAGAATACGCCCAGTAACGGCGTTATCGGCCGACAAAGTCCACGCAACGACGCCAGCAACAACACGTCCAGACAACGACGTGATCAGCAAGTCCACGCAACGACGCCGAAGAATACGCCCGCATAACGACGTTATCGGCCGCAAGTCACGCAACGACGCCAAGAAGAACACGCCCAGTAACGACGTTATCGGACAAAGAAGTCCACGCAACGACGCCCGGAAGAATACGCCCGCATAACGACGTTATCAAGACATCAAGTCTGCAACGACGCGGCGGAACACGCCCAGTAACGACGCGTTATCGGACAAAGCAAGTCCACGCAACGACACCAAGAACAACACGCCCGACAACGACGTGATCAGCAAGTCCACGCAACGACGCCAAAGAAGAATACGCCCGCATAACGACGTTATCGGACAAAGAAGTCGCAACGACGCCCGGAAAGAACACGCCCGACGGCGGCGTTATCAGCACAGCAAGTCTACGCAACGACGCCAGCAGCAACACGTCCAGACAACGACGTAATCAACAAGTCCATGCAACGACGCCAGCAGCAATACGTCCAGGCAATGACGTTATCAGCACAACAAGTCTACGCAACGACGCCAGCAGCAACATCGCCCGCATAACGGCGTGATCGAAGTCCACGCAACGACGCCAAAGAAGAACATCGTCCAGTAACGACGTTATCAGCACTGCGAGTCCACGCAACGACGCCCGGAGAACACGCCCAGCAACGGCGTTATCGGCGACAAAGAAGTCGGAAGCGACGCCATCATCAAGATATTACATCTACACGAGAAGATTTTCTGTTCTCAAAATTGCATTTTTATCATTCATGCTTTATTATTCTGTCTTAGCAGTTATGCACTAACTCTTCTTTGAGCTTTAGTCTACAGGAGCAGCAGCAACAAGTCCGAAAACGACGCCAAGTCCAAAAACGACGCCAAGTCCGAAAACGACGCCAAGTCCAAAAACGACGCCAAGTCCGAAAACGACGCCAAGTCCGAAAACGACGCCAAGTCCGAAAACGACGCCAAGTCCGAAAACGACGCCAAGTCCGAAAACGACGCCAAGTCCGAAAACGACGCCAAGTCCGAAAACGACGACAAGTCCGAAAACGACGCCAGGTCCGAAAACGACGCCAAGTCCAAAAACGACGCCAAGTCCGAAAACGACGACGAGTCCGAAAACGACGACAAGTCCGAAAACGACGACAAGTCAGCATATCACATCTACGCAGGGACGATTTCTCTGTTCTCAAAATTGCATTTTTTTTCTCTCATATATTATTCCGTCTTAGCAGTTATGCACTAACTCTTTCTTGAGCTTTAGTCTACAGGGACAATTGCAGCAAGGACAACATACCCGCGTTCACAATCGCAACACGTCTGTGCAAGGACGAAAATCACAGCATTTGCGACATCGCATCAACACAACAGGCATCGCGTTTTGCAGGATAACCTTTTCTATTCACAGTTACATTGTTTCTAAAATTATTTTGCCTTAGCAGTTATGCACTAACCGTTTGTTCAAGTCTTAGCATGCGGCGAGAGCACAACGTGGATTTTCTCTTCTAACCGGGCAATGTTGGGGCCAACCTTCCCAACGATTGGCGAAGCGGCCTCAGTGTCGGTCCACTCGCTCCACATCAGTAGAACCCAGCACAAGCCATGGCGTACACCCTGAGTTCAAGCCAGTTATTTTCTTTTACTTTTTGCACCATAACCCAGTGTCATCATAACTCGACACTGGGACAGCTTTAAGTCCGCCTTAGCCGCCTTGGTGTTTTGACCATGGTAACCCAGTGTCGTCATAACTCGACACTGGGACAGATTTTGATTTTTTGCGTCAGCCTTGTCTATCCGCCCAACATTTTTGCAATTCTGAAGATCGAGACAAAATTGGCTATGAGTCAACGTCTTTGTCCGAAGATTCTTCCATCATCTCCATACAAAGAGGGACATCTGTTGACACCCAATTTTGACCCTCCGTCCGACCATTAACCATAAAATTACACTAATTTTGTAAAATATTTTTTTAGGATTTTATAATAAAATACAACAATAAAACATTAAATACATGCATAAATAAGTAATTTAATAATGACATCGCGTCTTACGTAAAGTTTTAAACACTTAGAATCCCGCGCCCGCATTAACTAACTTTAAGCTTTGTCGTAATTTTTAAATAATTAATAAATGCATAAAATAAATAATTTAGCGATAACGTCGTGTCAGGTTGACCGCATTTATTAGTAATCAGTTGTAATTTAAAATCAATTTTAATCTAATACGTGCATTTAATAGCGTCGCATTTAAAAAGCTTTAAACAATTCTTAAATATCATACTTGCATTTAGCATTTAAATAATTTAACATAAACTCAATGCAATTTTAATTTAACTTCGCAATAATGCAATAATAAGATTTTAATAGCGCCGCATTCTAAAATATTAAGCATTAATTAAATAACACACCCGCATTTAGTTTATAATAATTAGATAATTTAATCACAATTAATTAATTACTTTATCACTAATTAATTAATACACTTGCCTAGAATTAATTAGCTAATTAATTGACTAGCACTAATTAAATAACTAATTAAACTCCTAGAATAAATAACCTATTCCTACCCAGCCCAAACCGTGACCCGCGTGGCCCAAATCCCGTCGACCCGCGCCCCGACCCACGACCCAGCCTCATTCTCCCTTTCACCTTATACCCATCGTCCTCAACGTAAAAGCCCACAACAGGAAAACCTAAAAAAAAAAACCTAAAGAAACTAAGAACCAGTCGCCGCCTTCGTCGCCGAGATTCTCGCCTGAGAATCCGGCGACCTCTCCCTTACCTTCCTTACCCATGCAAGCACAACCAGCTCGTCCCTTACCATAAGTCGTCCAGTACGAAATCTTGCCCAAATCGTGTCAATCGCAACTTACCATAATCCATTCAAATCACACCTAGAATCTTACGAAATCTCAGTACCGATATTAGCCCAATCTCAGCCCTAAAAGCTTACCATTATTGGAACTCAATGGGGGGCTATATAAGAACATGCAAAGGCATCGATAGAAGGCACCTCGACAGCATTTAAGAAACACAGTAGAGACGGGGAGAAGCACAATACGACAGTAGAACTTATTAGAGGAGACAGCAGGGCTCAGAGGGGTACGAACGGCAGAGCTCAGTCAGGCATAGGAAGTTAAGGGGGGCTCAGCACATAGACAATCAGCATAGCACTAATAGGAAGTTCGAACCCTTTTCTTTCAATTCCACCGTAAATCAAGAACAAACCTTACCCTTTCATTCGCGTCGCAAACCCAAAACCCGTCGAGTGGACTGACGACTTGATACGCTGCCTTGGTTCGCTGCCCGGAGAAGGGTAGCTATTTGCTTGTCCATTCCCATATAATATGTTTAAGTCAAATTAAGAAAGGCTGGCGCATGGACTTGATAAATTAGTTGGGTATCTATCTGTCGGTCTAGTTAACTATCTGCTCTGTCTCTAAATGTGCCTCAAGTGGTCTTAAATGATTCTAATGCATGTTTGTGAAATTCTATTAGTCTGGGCCTGTTTGTGCTTCATAATAGTTTGTCCTAGGCCCATAAAGTATTCATTCTTGACTCTGCATTACCTATCGGGTCCGATGTTACACGCCACGTCTCCCATATCCTACAGCCCATTAACGACAGTCTACTGTTTTGGGCCCTTTGTATTCTGCTTTGAATTACCGAGGATAAAATAATTTCATGTCAATGTTACTTGCATTATTAGTCCGATTCCAAGTATATTCTAATTCCTTATCTTTCTTATTTTTTACATGGCACGCACCGGAGCAAAATAAAGAGTCTCACGGCAAGACTCATTGCAAGTCATTTCAAATGGCAACCCGCACCCGCATTTGCATTCCCGCTTCAGAAATTCCTAAGACAAAATAGGATAAGACGATGTCGCCACGCGTCTTGGAAGCCGCGATCATATCCACCTTTATCTTATTTGTTTAAATTGTTGCCTAATTATTTAATTTGTAATTAATAGGCTGTCTAGAACAATTAATCCTTGAATACATGAACTGGGGTGGGTAGTTTTAAAATTGGAAATGCACTTTTAATTATTTATCTTAGGCTTGTCATTTATATCTAACCTTTGCCTGAATTATTAAAATTGCGTATCTAAAACTAACGCTTCACTTCTTTAATTTCACAAATAAATCTATGGCCCATAAACCAAACTTCATACCATCTTTTTACAAATAATATAAATACCTTTAGTACCCTAGCATCTTTTCTATTTTAGCACCCCTTGGCATCTTAAAATCTTCAAGTCTTTTAAACGTTTAACATTTTAGTTTTATTTTTATTATTTTCTAACCCTTTTATTAAGCAGCAGGAGTTTAGAAAAGAAACGTCATGTAGAAATAGTAATGACAGCATCTTGCACCTTTAGCATCTTTTAAGCTTTTAAGCATTTTTAACACTTTTAGCATCTTCTTTAAAACTTAGCATTCCTGTTAAGTACTTTAGCATTTTAATATTCTAGCACTTTTGCACTTTCAACCTTTTTAACCTTTTAAACATTTTTACATTTCTAGCATTTTTGTTAAGCAGGAAGAGCTTTTACTTTGCATTTTTAAAACATAATAATTACCCTAGGTTTGGCAGGACAACCGCAAGTTAGCGGATCTTAGAGGGTGCCTAACCCCTTCCCTCTAGATTAATAAAGGACCCTTACCCAGAATCTCACTAAGTTTAGCAGACCATGAAATGGAGTTAATGTTTTACTTTAAACTAGTTAAACATTTAGGTGTCCTAATTCACCCCAATTAATTAGGTGGCGACTCTGCGAACCCTTAGCATTCTAGCAACCCTTTTAGCATTTTAAAACCTTTTAGCACCCTTTTAAACTTTAGCATCTTTTGCAATTTTAGCATCCTTTTAGCATTTTTAGAACCTTTAAGCCTCTTAAACTTTATCAGCATTTTATTATTTATTTTCTAACATTGGCAGTTTTAGCAGGATTCGCTATTATTTAAAAAAATGTCGCGGAAAAAAAGTGCGACAACCGCATCGCTCTGTTAGTTGCTTGTAGAACATAAGTTTGTAATCCCGCTGTCTTAATGCCTTCTTCCACGAAGTCGCCCATTCTTACGACTTCTGCAAAACTTCGCCCAATTACACTGATCATCCTTTCGTAATACGTCGCGTCTTTCAACGACTGCACGAAGAAAGTGGTCATTTCGCTCTCTGCCATTGGAGGTTGGACCTTTGCTTCGACCGCCACCTCGAGCGTATTCACGAAAGTTTCGTGGATTTCTTTTCAAGTTTCATAAGATAAAATCTGTCGGGGCAGATGTCGATGTTGAACTGAATCTATCCATGAAATCTTGTGCCATGGCATTCAACCGCCCCATTTTCGGTGTCTTGGCATGTGTACGATCCGCATGCGGTTAGACTCCTGATGAATAGCTTCATGATGATTGCTTGATTTTTACCAACTCCAATCAATTTATCACAATATGACCTTAGATGAGCTCGAGGATTCCCCTTTCCATCGAACATGTCAAATTTGGGCACCTTGTACCCCACAGGTAATTCAACGTCAGGGTGCATACATAAATTTTCATATTCTAAACCTTTCTCCCCCTTGTTCATCTGAATGCTTTTGAATGCCTCTTTCAAGCTGCGAATTTCTTTTGCCACATTTTCATCAGCTCTAGCTCGGGTCTGCCGCTCCATTTCCTTGTATTGATCTGTCTCTTGAGAGGATGCATGCACAATAAATGGTTGGCTTTCGGTCGGATGTGCTAATCCCTCATATTGTTTGTGTGCCATCTGCTCGTATTGGGTGGCTTGGCAATTTGGGTTGAGTGAGGAGATATAAGTAGGTGGAGGTTGAGATGTGTATATAGTGAACGGATCATTTTGGAGGTCGGTTTGCAAATTGACCGGGCGAGTGACATTTTGGTGTGAGCTGGTATGTTGCGGCCTCTGCGGGGAGCTTTGGGGAAGTGGAGGCTCAAGGGCTTGTGACACGATTGCATTTGTCCCTTGCTCTGGGAGTGGTGCATTCAAGCTAATAGACAGGTTTGTGATGTTTCGGAGCCTTTCTATTTCGGCTTGCATGATTTCCATTTGCTGCAATAGTTTGGCGAGGTGTTGATCATTGTTGTTTCTCCTTTCTAACGTCTCTGCATCCTCTACGGGGACGAGTCCTAAGTTGTTTCGTTCCGGTGCCTCTGGATTAGTCATTTAGTGGATGATTGTGCTTCTACCAGTCAACGCGAATCAACCTTTTGGGGATGAGCTAGGCAAAAATAATCCTTTAACAAATGAAGCAAACCGAGTTAGTATAATATGCAAAAAGTTGCAGGTAATACATAATAATAAGCAAATTGCAAATCAAGTGCGTGTTCTAACATGTTTGGGACCTCTTTATGCCAGAGGTAGGCCTAAACGTCAGATATGCGAGGTTATGATGGATTTGTCCGAGCCGCCCAACTGTAATGCTTTTGTTGGAAATGGCGACCAAATGACGGTGCACTTTTTCCAATTTCAGCATGACATGATTAGGTTTGGATTTGTCTGTCATTGTCACGCTACACATAATATGCTGGTTGGTCGTTGGGTTGAGAAACCCGTCGACAAGTTCGGTGTCTTCCTAATTGTGGTGTCGATGCCAGGCCAGACCACCACCTAAGGTAAATGCACGCATGCCCTAAAATAAGTGGTATAGCTCTATCTTAAGTTTCTAAGATTTGGCTTTTCTAGGCCTTGAGTTCCCGCGGACAACTCGAGTGAGAAGGCTACGCGGTGATCGACGAACCGATCTAACTCACAGCGCCAACTCTCCTAAAAATTTGGATATTTTTTTTGAAAGAAATTTGCGGGTGCGCGAAGCACACCAGCGCGTGAGTGTGTGATAGTGTGAATTTTCCAGAATGGAAGAAATATGAGCGGAATGCC
Organism: Przewalskia tangutica; assembly: GCA_029844215.1. Classification (NCBI taxonomy): domain Eukaryota; kingdom Viridiplantae; phylum Streptophyta; class Magnoliopsida; order Solanales; family Solanaceae; genus Przewalskia; species Przewalskia tangutica. Next base: position 86,494,114 of record CM056736.1, on the reverse strand, counting down.
AGTTTAAGAAAAGCAGTAAAGCAAATAGCAATCAAGATGAATAAAACAAAATACAGCACGCAAAAATTAAATGCAAAAATAATGCCAAGTAATAACCCTAGGTCTGTTATGGTTAAGAACCTAAAATCCCCAGCGGAGTCGCCATTTCTGTCGCGCCCTTTTTCGACCGCTACTTTTCTAAAAGCGAACCCTGCTTAATAAAAAACTGTTAGAAAATAAATAAAAGGTGCTAAAAGATTAATTTTAAAGCTAAAGGGTGCTAAAAGTGCAAAAAATGCTAAAGGGTTCGCAGGAGTCGTCACCTAATTAGTTTGGGTGAATTAGGACACCTAAATGTTTAACTAGTTTAAAGTAAAACATTACCTCTATTTTAATGGTCTGCTAAACTTAATGAGGTTCTGGATAAGGGTTCTTTATTAATCTAGAGGGAAGGGGTTAGGCACCCTCTAAGATCCGCTAACTTGCGGTTGTCCTGCCAAACCTAGGGTAATTATTATGTTTAAAAATGCAAAATAAAAGCTCCTCCTGATTAATAGAAATGCTGAAGTTAAAATGTTTAAAAGGTGCTTAAAGTATAAAAAGGGAAAAATGTGCTATATGCTAAAGTACAAAGAATGTTAGGGAGGTGTTAAAATGTTACTAAAGTTTAAAGAGGGGCTAAGAATGCAAAAAAATGTTAAGATGCTAGAAAGTGCTATATGCTAGGGTGCTTTATAGACTAATTATGTGTTCACGCAAAGGTTATTTACGGACTAATTGTGTATACTGCTAGCTAGATTAATCTTGCCAAACCTGCGTACAATATTGTATAAGAGATGCTTTAAGATGATTTTTTAGGAAGAAATCTGTTATGGATTTTAGTAAGAAACAAAATGTGATGCAAGTTAAATTATTTAGACATGCATGACAAATCTTAAAAAAAAGCAAGTAAGTTAAGCGATGAACTTTAAATTACCTTCCCCACTTATATGTTCAAAGGCTAATTATTCTAGACATCCTATTAATTACAAAGTTATAAATTACAATAACAAATAAAGACACAAAATGAGACAAGAAAGTTAAGAGAGTGAAGGGATTGGAGCGGATGATTCCGTCCTATTTGTTTTCTAGGAGTTTCTGAAGCGGGAATGCGAACGCGGATGCGGGTTGCCATTTGAAATGGCTTGGGATGAGTCTCGCCGTGAGACTCCTTATTTTGCTCCGATGCGTGCCATGTAAAAAAAGAAAGTGATAAGGATTAGTATACGTTAAGCCAAACAAACGATTACATACTCAAACATGCTTATGCTTTAATTATTAAAATCAAACGAGATGGCATGTCCAAATATAAAAGCCCAAACAAAGACTGCTTATGCATGTGTATTAACCAAACAGAGTATATATTTGTCCAAGCATTGAAGTCTTTTAGACTTAAACTATAACGTGACTGTTGGTTCACAGAAGCCAGATAAGCACATTGATTTAAAACTAAGAAATTATCAGGTCAGCAAGTAATCAGAATATGGATTCAAAGGGGCAGATTTGCATTCCAGGGAAAACGACAAAAAAAACAGAGTAGGAAATCAAATGGACAAACTTATATGACCTGAGTCCTAAAATGAGAAAGGTGCTTGATAATATACATGGCATTGAGATTCATGTCTGCAAACCAATATAGAATGCTGACATCAAGTCTTACTAGACTCATTTCATTACTCAAGACAGCCTATTAGACTTTATTAATACAACTAAATCGACAAAATGGGATTAGGCAAAGAAAGATTAAGTTCTTATGTATCTAGGCAAGACCTAATAAGCATACAGACGAATCAAACAATGCTATACCACCAGGGAGAAAGGGAATTCAGGGACATCTTATATGATTTGGATGAAACAAGCATACTGGAGTGATCACAAATGGACAGATTCAGGTGCAATCCAGGAAAAAGAAGCATACTTAATACATACCCAATTAGGTAATCAGATTCTGTAGGTATATCATGGTAACAGGGAATACTAAGAACAACTATTTCGAATGCATTCTTTAAAGAATTCTAAGGTGCGACTTGAACAAGACATGCCAGTTTCAGATTCAAACCATCTGATTAGGCTGATTTCTTGCCACAGGCCTAGCATGATACCTATGTGACTTAAACATACACCATGGTCAATAAAATAGTGAAGAATGCATTCAAACATATGAAGCCGTTTGCGAATTATATGACCTTAGAAGTCTCCCCCTACTCAAATTTCTTTACCCCAAGCAAATGCAGTAGGTAACTTACACACTGATACTCATCCTACGACATCTTAACGGCCAGTCAAACATTTTAGACATTACCAAATGCAGGTACAGTCATATAACAGCCAGCAAACATGTCTTTAGACTAAACGAGACTGTATATTAACCTAAGATTCCCGACTAAAATGCTTCAACAATTAATGCCCCGGACTCCAACAATAACCAATCTGCACAATCAAGAATGCCAGCATGCCACGAATGCCAGTATCAATCTAAACATATTAACAATCACAATATGATTTTTTTTAATATGTTAAAACAAGAGATTAACAGGATTAGGCATTATCTTGTATTAAACATTAAGTTAACTAAATGACTTGTATAGGAACAGAACTAACACAGAATTGATAATACAAAACAGATGCAAACAACTGAACACGAATAGACTAAAATCAGGTGTGAATTAAGTTTACCTTCTCCGGCGGCGAACCGGGGCAGCGTATCAAGTTGTCGGTCCAATCGACGGGTTTCGGGTTTTTGCGATGCGAATGAAAGGTCGACTGGTCCTGACTAAAAGGTGTCGATGCTTACTAGTTTTTGGATGTTCTATCCTTGCTGCGAGTAGTTGACTCGCCGCAGGGGATGCAAATCGATGCCACGATCGCTACCCGACTAAGCTCTCTCGTATATGCTCTCATGTGCTCCGCTCTGCCTGCCTCGATGCCTATTGCATGCATATTGGTTCTATATTTATAGCTAGGATTTTGGGTTCCAAGTTGGTAAGTAATCAAGGCACGATTCTGGAGGGATTTCGTTCGATTCGTACTCGATTTTGTGCTGATTTTAGTACTGATTTCGAAGCGGGATTTCGGTGCTGGTTATGGTAAGGAATCCTTCTGATTTAGTGCGATTCGTGTGGGTTATGGTAAGGTAAAGGATTTCTGATTTGGTTTGGTTATGGTAAGGTAAAGGATTTCCGATTTGGTTTGGTTAAGGTAGGAAATCGTTGGCTGGGTGTGTGTGGGTAAGGAAAGCTGGCTAGGGTGCGTGGGTGAAGGAAAGCCCGGATTCTCCGGCGAGAAATCCGGGCGGCGACGACAGTAGAAGGTTTTAGGGTTGCTGGTTTCTAGGGCTTTGTCTAGGTTTGTTTTGAGGACGATGGGAAACAAAATGAAGTGAAGGTCTGGTCGCGGGCTGCTGATAAGGGGAAAAGGGATTGGGCCCGCGGTATTGGGCTACGCGGGTGCGGGTCGCGGATGATTGGGCCAGGCGGTAGTGGGCTGGGTAGAAATAGGTTAGTATTAAATTAGTTAGTTTAATTATGCTTTTAATTAGGTATTTAAATAGGTAGAGTTTTAAGTGTTTAATTAGTTTAGTGGTGAATTAAATTAGTAAATTGTGCTTAATATTTTATAATGTGATGCCGTAATTAAACTTATTTATTATTGTGATGTTGTATTATTAAATTGAATTGAGTTTAGGTTAAATTATTTAAATGCTAAATGCAAGTATGATATTTAAAGAATTGTTTAAAGCCTTTTTTATAAATGCGACGCTATTAAATGCATGTATTAGATTAAAATTGATTTTAAATTACAAATGATTATGAAATTCTCTTGCGTATTAATAAATGCGGCTATGCTATTTGACACGACGTCATTGCTAAATTATTTATTTTATGTATTTACTAATTATTTAAGAATTACGACAGAGCTTACAATTAATAAACGCGGGCGCGAGACTCTAAGTGCTTAATACTCTACGTAAGACGCGGTGTCATTATTAAATTACTTATTTATGCCTGTATTTATGTTTTATCGCTGCATTTTATTATAAAAAATCTTAAAAAATTATTTTACAAAATTAGTCAAATTTTATAGTTAATGACTGGACGGGAGGGTCAAAATTGGGTGTCAACAGTCCTTGCTCCAACTGCCCCTGTAGACTAAAGCTCGAGAAAGAGTTAGTGCATAACTGCTAAGACAGAGTAATAAAGCATGAATAAGAAATGCAATTTTTGAGAGTAGATGAATTGTCCTTGCGTAGATGTGATATGCTGATGACGTCGTCTTTCGGACGTGGCGCCGTTTTCGGACTCAACGTCGTTTTTGGACTTTGGCGTCGTTTTCGGACTCAGCGTCGTTTTCGGACTTTGGCGTCGTTTTGGACGTGTCGTCGTTTTCGGACGTGGCGTCGTTTTCGGACGTAGCGTCATTTTCGGACTTGGCGTCGTTTTCGGACTTGGCGTCGTTTTCGGACGTGGCGTCGTTTTCGAACGTCGCGTCGTTTTCGGACGTGGCGTCGTTTTTGGACGTGGCGTCGTTTTCGGACGTGGCGTCGTTTTCGGACGTGGCGTCGTTTTCGGACGTGGCGTCGTTTTCGGACATGGCGTCGTTTTCGGACGTGGCGTCGTTTTATGGCCGTATTGTGATAAAGATGACACCGGTGCTCAGGCGTGATGTAGATGACGTGCGGTATTGGTCGAATAACGCTGGTGCTCAGGCGTTTGACTTAAATAACGTCGGTGCTCAGGCGTGATTTAGATGATGTCGGTGCTCAGGCGTTGATGCAGATGACGCCGGTGCTCAGGCGTAATAAGATGATGCGTGTGTGTGGACGAGATATAGGGGTCGTCGTTGCATAGACGAAATGTAGATAAGGCCATTGCATAGGCCTAATAAGATGGCGTCGTTGATGGCGTCGTTGATAGACGTAATTGAGCTAACGTCGTTGTGCAGCCATAATAAGAAGACGTCTTTGATAGACGGAATAAGATGACGTCATTAGGTGGACGCAATAAGATGAACGTCGTTGAATAGACGTAATAAGAGAAACGTCGTTGTATGGACGCAATAAGATGAACATCGTTGAATAGATGTAATAGAGGACGTCATTGATAGCCGTAATAGGAGGACGTCGTTGTGTGGACGTAATAAGATGAACGTCGTTGAATAGACGTAATAAAGGATGTCATTGATAGTCGTAATAGGAGGACGTCGTTGTGTGGACGTAATAAGAAAGAACGCCGTTGGATAGACGTAATAGACGTCATTGATAGCCGTAATAGGAGGACGTCATTGTGTGGACGTAATAAGATGAACGTCGTTGAATAGACGTAATAAATGATATCATTGATAGCCGTAATAGGAGGACGTCATTGTGTGGACGTAATAAGATGATTTCAACCCAGTGGGCCAGACCACTATGATGAAATTACCTGTAGAATATAAACCGAATAAAATAATTAGAGTTGTAAAATGATTGAGAAATAAGGATGAGAATGGCCCTGTGAGCCAAATGACGCCTTGATAGACGCGTGCGATTATGGCTTTGCGGGCTGAGCTGCTATGTGAAACTTCCTACAAAAATCAAAAGATAGATGTAATAATTAGTGTTATAGATATGAAAAAAACGAATGAATGAGGATAAGAATGTGCCTCGTGGTAGAGCCGCAATGCGAAAATCCCCTTCAACGTCGTCAAATTTCCAGCCCCTGTTATATGTACTCAAGAGAAAATTTGTGAGATTTGAAAGGGGCTGTTGATTTGTGCGGACTTTGTAGCTTTAACTCTGACCACTAGCATGCCCGATCTGTTCGGACTTGTAACCGTTGTCTGGCTTCAAGTATTTGTCTACGAGAGCGTAGTCGATAATATGCTATTAGGTATTTTTTTTTTAGCAGCCCCAGTTTTGGCATAAGCGGATGCCGAATGGACGAGACCGAATTTGATATGGAATACCGAACTATCCTATCACGGAGATCGGATGGAGTGTGCTTTGTAACCGGTAGAGTAAGGGCAAAAGATTTTAAAAAAAGAGTTAGACGGAGTCCGATATGGCGACCTACGTATCTCGCCATAGAGATCAAGTAGATACATAGTCTAGGAGCCTAGCCCTATTGAAGTTGGGTTCGTCGATTAGACTTCGAGTTTTTTTTTTTTTTTTTTTTTTTTTAAGATGGGACCAAAGCTGATATGGCCGCCTATGCATTTTGCCAAAGGAACCGGTTTAAACCATAGTTTGCCGGTGACGGAGAATAACGTGATTTTAAGAGATGAAAAATTAGGATTTTTTTTTTTTTAAAAGGTGGGACCGAGACCGAAATGGCCGCCTACGTATCCCTCCGTGGGAATCAGGTCACACGTAGTTCCAATGATCTATGTTGTTTTTCTTCTCTGAGACCCCTGCTTTGCCTATAGGAACCAAGACGGGTTCCGACTCGTTCTGCTCAAATGCCTCCGAATCAGTCATGTCGTCGGATCGTGCCTTGGATCTTGTGAAATATTGATGCTCTGTCATTGCCTAGTCAAATACAAATCGACCTTTGGGGGAGATGATAAATCCTTTAGACAACATGTAGCAAACTGCGTTAGTGTAAAGCACGTGATTTTGCAAAAGTGTAAAAACATTTAGCAAGTACATGTTGCATATAAATTGTCACATTGCAAGCGAGTCCTAACATATGGGGACCCTTTTATGCCAGAGGTAGGCCTAAACGTCACATATGCGAGGTCATGATGGATTTGTCCAAGTCGTCCAATTGTAATGCTTTTGTTGGAAGTGGCGACCAAATGACGGTGCACTTCTTCCAATGACGTTATTAGGCCTGGATTTGTCTATCATTGTCACGCTACACATAATATGCTGGTTGGTCGTTGGGTTGAGAAACCCGTCGACAAGTTTGGTGTTTTCCTGATTGTGGCGTCGATACCAGGGTTCAACACACCTAAGATAAATGAATGCATGCCTTAAAATAAAGGGCGGTATAGCTCTATCCTGAGTTTCTAAGATTTGGCTTTACTAGACGCAAGGTTCCCGAGCGGACAACTCGAGTGAGAAGGCTACGCGGCTGATCAGACGAACCGATCTAACTCCGCGCAGGCGCCAACTCTCCTAAAATTTGGATATATTGAAAGAAATTTGCGGGTGCGTCAAGCACACCAGCGCGTGAGTGTGTGATAGTGTGAATTTTCCAGAATGGAAGAAATATGAGCGGAATGTCAGTTTAAGGAAAGCGGTAACAAATAGCAGTTAAGACAATATGCAAATATTTATATGTAAAGTAGAATAATTTAGATAAAACATAAAAGCAAATGAATGTAAAACACAGAAGAAGCAATTTTAAGCAGATAGGAAAAATAAAGCACGGTAATTAACCTATGTTTGTTATGGTTAATAACCTAAATATCCCCAGTGGAGTCGCCATGCTGTAACACCCCATTTCAACCGTAGTCGAAAACGGGATTACGGCGCATGGTTTGATTCCTAAATTGCATTTTTAAGGGAGTCGCCACCTAATTATTATAGTGAATTAGGACACTAAAAAATGTAGCATAAAATACTACGGATGATCTCCATTTTAAAGGCCTGCGAAAGCTATGTGAGATTCTAGGTAAGGGTTCTTTATTATCCTAAAGGGAAGGGGTTAGGCACCCTCTAAGATCCGCTAACTTGCGGTTATCCGTTCAAACTTAGGCTTAATATTATTGTGCTAACATACAATCTACAATTCTAAAGGTGTTCTAATTATTAAACTAACAAAAAGATATTTAAACTAGGCATGCAAATATTTAAAATAGATATATATTTAAAGAGATAGTAATGAAAGCAAATAATTATAAAAAGAGGGAATGAAGAGAATTTAGCGATATTTCGCTTTTATTTTATTTTATGTGAATGTTTAACTTTGGGGTGCGCCTCCGGGTACCTGCAAAGACACTTAGTAGAAGAGTTAGTAAATAATAAATAAATTACCAAACAAACACAATGTATGTATATATAGATATATATGTAGATATTTTTATTATATAGTGTGGGCTCATTAGTGTTATGCCAAAGATATTAAGACATGAGAAGCCAATATCGTTTGGCCATGCGACTCACCTCCCGGTGAACGATACTATGCGTTCTCGTCCAATCTTTTCACTTTCCTCCTCGCCCACATATTCCGTCTCGCTTACCATGGAGGCCTCCAGATCGACGGATAAATCCTTCTTTGGCCCGTGCAGTATCTTGTTTAAATCAGCATAATAAATAGATAAAGGGGGGCAAAGTCGTCAAACATCAGTCCGACAACAACTGAAAACTGTAGAAATAGTGACAGCGACACATCCCAAACTCGCTGGAAACTTCAGAATGACGCCGGAGTTTTTCACTCTGGCAGATGCCCAAAAAAAATCAGAAAATCAGCTCGATAAACAGTCAACAGTAGCAGCAAATAGGCTAAAAATGCAGCAGCCGAAGGGCTGAAAATACAGCAGCAAACAGCCCCAAAAATCAGTAACAAACATGGCCCAGATCCGTAGCCCAATAGCCAAAAATCAGCCCGGCAACATGGCTAAAATCAGTCCTGAATTTAGGCCAAACAGCCCCAAATTCAATGCCAAAACAGTCCCATATTTAATGCCAAAACAGTCCCAAATTCGGGCCAAATATCCGATTTTAGACCAAAAGATATCAAAATTTGGTCGAAATCAGCCCGACATAAAGCCAAAACCAGCAGCTACGTTGGCCTAAAAATCCGTCCGAAAATGGTCAAAACCGGAGCGAAAAGGTGAAAATGCAGCAGAAGGGCATGAGAACAGAGCAGCAGCGACTCAAATTTGGCCAAGGAACCAGCAGCAAACTGGGTAAATATAACCGAAACAGGATTGCGGGTCTTCGTTTGGCGAAGTCATAATGAGTCTCGTAACGAGACTCTTCGTTGCTCCCGATGTATTTCATGTAAAGTAAAAAGAGAAGGAAAAAGAAAAGGATTATTAGATATTACAAACCTTGTCCATGGTAAGCAAATATTGATATAACATTTAAACATAAATCATATCCATTTTTTGGCTGGTCACGCGACAAACTAGCCCACATATTGGTCCAAACAATTTAATAAGAATTGGGTCTTTTTGATATACGCAGTAAAACAGAGCAGGCCAAAAATATAGTAAGTCCGTCACCCATGACCCAGCAGCATAGAACAAACCCAATACATATAAATTTTCAAATTCAAAAGGAGACTCAACCTTTCCAGATTTGGGCCTAGAATAACTTAACAAAATATCAATATATTTATAGAGGTGCTGGACAGCGGTAATATAGTGAGACTGAACTCAATACCACAAGCTTAACCACTTGTGGAATAATCATACATAGCCAAATTCAGAGGCCAAGACGAGATAACAGATTTCTTAATAAGCAATCTAGACATGTGCACAATTAAACCAAGAGGCTCCCTGTTCTTAAGTGGACATGTTCAAACGATCTATTGGACCTTTCCTCTCAACTAGATGGTCTCAAACATCAGGCTAGACCAAATAGTGCAGGGTACTTTAGGCAACTGATATACAAACAGTGGAATCGTATGGGGGCATGATACTAAATGACTTGGGAAATGTGATAGTCTAACATGGATATATTCCAACATCTAAACATACCAAATAGGTATCAGCAGATGCATGGGAAAATCAGAGAAGAGATAGGCAAAACATTGACAAGATTTGTATTATCACAAAGAGGATGCAAATATACCTGTAACGGCAAACAAAACATAATATATGCTGACAAAATTTCAATTCAATATAGCCAAGAAAAGCAAGTTATACATCTTCTCCTAGCTCACAATATTTCCTGTTAGACCATTTATAGGACAAGATCTAATTCATATGAATTTACCCTCACATTTGTACAGTCGGACATAGCAAAAGAAAAGTCCAGAAATAATTTAACACTTTAGCAAGCATACTAAACAGTAGTAGTGTGATCACAGATAAGACCAATTCCCAAACATGTTAATTCGGCATTCTCATAAATAGACATGCTTCACATAAACTGTGTTTCTTACTAAGGCAAAATGAAGCATGTTACTAGAAGAACAACTCAGACAAGGATGACTTCAACATCAAAGACATAATGAACACCCATTCCAATAAACTTAGACATATGTGTACAACAGTAGACATTCTACTTAGCAATCAAACAAGGCCTATCTTGATACAAGTTTAGACATGCTATTTTCTAAATCGATCATAATACCCCGATTATATGCATAGATTACACTCATACTACTTTTTTTACTGAACTCATCCAAACACAACATCATGGGGGTATTTGACTAATCATGTTTGTAACAGTTTAGATTTAAAGACGGATCATATCATATATTCGTCGCAAATTGCATTTCGCCACATAAAAACAGATAGGTGGTCACTGATTCTGCTACTACATACCATTTAAAACACTTAGACTAACAAATTAACTAATCGTAACATGAAGAATCCAACTAAGAAACGTCAATCTGACTTATATCGGCCAAACGAATAAACTAATACAATTAACATCGATTAAATTCATGATAAACACACATAGCACAGAAATCTAACAAAATATGAGAGGAGTTCGATTTTACCTTCTCCGGGCAGCGAACCGACGCGTCGTCTCGAGTCGTCGAATCCGCTCGGAGGTGTTTTGTTTTCGTTTATGCGACAAGAGAGAGGTGAAAGTTTAGAGATGTTATGACTTTTCTAATTCGGACTAGGAGTGAAAAGCAAAGGCTTTTCTTTCTGATTTTCAACTCTTTCAAAATGGTAAGAATCTGATTTTTTGTTCTAAGCCTTTGGAAAACAGATTTTCGATAGAGAACGAACTGGATATTGGTTTTCTCTTTTCTTTTTTTTTGAATTCGAAACTTGAGGGCAATTTTGCGACGATTTCCAGTAGTGAGAATTTGGTTTTTTCTTGTTTTGTTCTTGGCCTTTTTGAACCCAGAATCCGATGCTCTTTTTAAATAACGAACCAAGAAATGATTTTTAAGACTAATTCTCCAATTCGGACCCCCCTTTAAATGAAGAATGACGGGGTTTTTTATAGGCAAAAACTGAGTTTGAATTCGAAAAATAGCTGTTAGAGGTCTGTTGTTTGGAAGATTTGTTGGTTCAAATCGCGGATTTTAGGGAGATGCAGGGTATGGGCTGCGTAGGTGAAGTGAAAGGAGTAGTTAGGGGTGCAGGGAGTGGGTATGGCATCGAATTCGTTGGTGTCAGGGGGGTGTTGTCGACGACGGGGTGGGGGTATAGGGTGTAGGGGGTGCCGTTTGAGAGAGGGGAGAGTAGGAGAAGATTTAGGTTTTTTTTGTTTAGTGGGGAAATCGCTGGTTTTGAGAAGATGAGGGCCAATGGGTTTAGTCGGTTAGGGGCTAAAGGGAAGGGAAATAAACGGGCTTGGGGAAAATGGGTTGGGTCGGTGTAGTGGGCTGCGTTTTATTAAATTAGGGTATTAGTTTTAGGAGTTAATTTTAGGTAGTAGGTATTTAATTAGTGGTAAATTAGAAATTCAAAATTGTGATTAAATTATTTAGGTGTTTTATTAATCTAAATTATTACAGAAATAAATACGGGCGTGCTATTTAATTAGGGCTAATATTTATAATGCGATGCCGTTATTAAAACTTATTTATTATGCGTATTCCGCGAAGTTAAATTAAAACTGAACGGGGTTTAGATTATTATTAAATTATTTAAATGCTAAATGCAAATATGATATTTAAGGACTGCTTAATGCTTTTATAAATGCGACGCTATTATTAAAATGCATGTATTAGATTAAATTAATTTAAATTACGAAATTGCCTTGCTATTAAAACGACGAATGCGGGCGTGAGACTCAAGGTGTGCTTAGTACTCTACGTAAAATGTGGTGCCATTATTATATTACTTAATATGCCTGTATTAATGTATTATTGATGCATTTTATTATTATAAAATTGTTAAAATTATTGTTGAAAAATTAATGCAATTTGTAGTTAATGACTGGACGAGAGGGTCAAAATTAGGTGTCAACAATCCTCAATCACTTTGACCTGTAATACTATTTAATTGATCATAATATTTCATCTCAGCCCAATCGAGCACTGCAATTAGCAAAAGCTAATTGACTAATGTCCTGCTGGGACTTTCTTAAAGAGGAACCTCGTCTATCCTATTAATGGGGATTTTTTGGTATCAGGATCTAGGGAGATCTAGGGATGGCAATTGGGGCAGGGCGGGACAGGGCAAGCTCTTAACGGAGCAGGACATTAGTTTTGTTAAAAATTGAAATGGGACAGGGCAGGTGGTGGATTTTAAAGAAAATGTAACTCTTGTGATATTGTACGCTCCAGTTTAGTGCTGTTTGCGGCATTTATTTATATTTTTTGAGGGATGATGAAGATGAAATTCATCTCGTGCGCAGTATTGTTGGCTATGTTATCGATCGTTTTATCACTGAGCGAAGAAGGTCTCTTTTACACATTGAGAATAATCAAGTATGCTTTACGTTCATTTTGATTTTTAGTTTCTTTAGTAACAATATATCCATGTGGTTTAACTCTGGTGAAAAATTAAAACTATATTCAGCCTAGCATTACTACCTACTAAAAATGTGCATTCACTACTTGCGCAGGCAAAGCGCTGATGTCTATCAAGGATATCAATGTGTATTGCCCAAAAAACATATCAATGAGTTACATTTATAATAATACTTAGAAACTGATTAGAAAATAAATACACTATTAAGTCAAAGATAGATCTCAATTGAACAAACTGGGCGGGACAGGGCAGGGCTTAGCGGGTCGCGAGCATTTTTTGACAAAGCAAACGCAGGCCAAATCTAAATAGCCAAAAGCATCATGCCACACCCTATTGTCATCCCTATCAGGATCAGCCATTGTTCTGGTGTCTAACTGAGGATCTCTATATATTCCATAATGAGTTTGTCATAATTCGATCTCTTTGAAAACTAAAAGTGGTTACTAATTCATAATACAACATATACAAAATGAAAACTTCACAATGGGTAGATTTATTTTTCTAAATCCACGTAACATTTTTTTAATTAAAAAATAAACTAAATGGTCTTTTAAAAAAAATGGTCAGTAAAAATGGTATATTATCACCATTTGTCCAACGGTAGTGATATATATTCACTTTTTAACGAGAAGTATATCTACTCTAAATCACAAAATTGAGGGTAATAATAATATTAAGGTCCAAGTTAGTCTACATGCAACTCGATTCTATTCCATCGAGTACTTGATGCCTCCCACCAGCAACAACCATTGATGAACTCTACCAAAGCATATACATAAGGGTGAAATCATCGGTGTATTTTCTGTCTCTGGGAGTTATATCATGATGTCTAAACATTTGCATCAAATTCATCGATCACTAAATCACGCCCTTCGTAAATCTTTCTGTGCTTACTTTTTAAGAGGTGACTAGTAATGTTATGTCTTTAGAAGGCACGAATGCCTAAACCATAAAACACTCTTGTGACTTCACATTTCCTTGTGGAAAGATGGATAAAAGCAGAATGCAGAACTTGGCAGGTGCTCAGCTGGACTGAGAAATGCCAAAAGATGAACGCACTAGTCACAGAGACCTTCAGGGTTGGATTAAAAGTGCTAAATTGCATACTTCAAGAACATTTTATGATTAGTGTAATATTTCAGGAGTTTAGTCCAACCTGTAAACTTAAGGGATGGTTTGTGATCAATATTTAAACAAGAGATGCGTAGTGAAATGCACTCGGTTCCTTAAAACACAGCCATAATTTATTGGAAGAGAATGTTATCTCCCCAAACTGAAGTAACTTGGATAACAAACCCTTTGTTCTCAGGTCTGTCCTCCAAAGTCTTACAAAAAATTGCATTTTACAAGACGGTCATACATAACCACAACAAGGCATGGATGAGAGATACAGGCAACCAGACAATGAAACACTAGACATATGTTTCTGTTGATAAACTCCATAATCTGTAGCACTATACTCCTTGTATCAAAGACAATATCACCCTTTCACAACTAGGGTTCTTGACTTCATGTACTAGATTTGACTTCGCCAAATGGAAGTGCAAGAATCTTCTTAAAAGTTCAACACTATCACGATGTTTTCTCAAGAATGATGCACCAGTTTGATTTGTCGTAGAATCTATCAACAAGAACGGCATTATCCAGACCAGACACCAACCTGTCAAAGAAGGGAACATGTTGATTAGTGCAGCTCATTGTTACAAGTTGGTCAAACTTCTAATTTGGTGAAACTACATAAGGAGAAGTACTACCTCATCTTGCCCACTCTTCACCACAACTACTAAAAAGGTGGGTAAGGGGGTATGAAACAAACAATAAAAGAACTTCAGATTAAGTCACAGATAAATACGATCCCTGCAATAATGGGAAAAACCCTAATTTTACTTAGCTAGAGAAACTGATCAACTGGAAGCAGACTTTTTTTTTGTTTCATCTATATGCAGGCACTTTCGTTTAGGGTTGCAGAGTAAAGTCGTCATTGTTACTTCTGAAAAGGATGAAAGAGACTCCTATGCATTGCCTACAATGAGATAATCAGAACTCTAAAACTCATTGGTTCTTTTGAGGTCAAACCAATAGCTCACATGTGACCTCCTGAATATCGATAAGTTTTTACAGATTCAAACTTTATGACCATATTATTGCTAGAGGATTGATTGTACACTAAATTCTACTCAAAATACAAACTGTTTAAACCATCCTAGCCAAAGAAGACGTAAAGAACACTAATGAAAAATATACAGAAAATTCGGTTGTCATGTTACAGATTGTAAAAATTTACTAACCTTGATAAGCATTTGTTAACATATAGCGACTTAGCAGAATAATATCAGTCAAGAAGCAAATAGAGATTTTTTTTTACTTCTATTATATAAAATAGAAACGAAATTACCTTTCAAGTTCACCTTCACTAAAAACATGGTAATATCTATTATACACCACAGAGCCCTTCTTATCATCTTTCTTTGCCAAACCACTAGCCAAAGCAACAGCTGAAGCCTCACTTACTTCAGCTTGATGATAAGGTAAGTGCCAGGGAACAAAATATTCCTGCTGCTCTGCATAACCTTTTTCAGATCCAGTAGGCGAAGAATTACCTTCATCCAGAGAGATTGAGTTCATAACTTCAGCTAATTTTACTTTTGAAGAGTTTGCATGTCGGTCTTTCAACCGCTCCCCGGCACCATTTTCCTCTGCTTCTGGGATGCTTTCAAGGATGCGAGGAGATGAAGGATTACGAACTCGAGGACTCCCTGGTCCTATCCATTCCTCTATGTACCTTTGGTTAAGTGGTGTCCATTTTTCAATTAACGACCTGTCTTCTTGTTCCCTAGCCCAGACAGTAATTAAAACACTCCCGCCCTTTTTAACAACACGGACGAGCTCCTTTACCGCTTTCCTCCTCCTATTTTCAGTACTTAGGTGATGCAACACAGCAATAGAAATTGCTGCATCACCATAACCAGTCCTATATGGTAGGTTCACAGCATCTGCAACCAAAACTTCATGTCCTCTATCTGTACATATATTGATAAGAGCAGCACTAATGTCACAGCCGATAAAGAAACAGTCGGGATTTAATCCCAAGTATTTCCCATTTCCACATCCAGCGTCTAAGATGAGAGAACCGGGAAATAATGAGCTCAAGAAAGCTGACACTTTAGGCCACTTTGCAAACCGAGTGGAACTGAAATGGGGAGCAATGGCATCATAAACACCATGGACATACTTCTTTTCGATTTCTGGGGTTGATTGAATATTCGAAGAGCATTTTGGTCTCACAGCCACAGGACGTAGAACAGGAGCCTCTCCTACCGATTCTGATGTATGCAAACTAGAGGCACTATCAATTCCTACTTCTTTCATTGTACTAAAACTTCTTCTACTGAAAATATAACCAACTATAACAGTATATTTAGTATTAATCCCTTTGAAACAAAATGACCTTGCTGTTCCAACACCAAAGAGCATCAGCTACATAAATAGTACTACACGACAAGAATCTGTTCAAACAACAAAGAAGACCAATACCAGCTCAGGTTCACATCAAATTTATCAACCAGGCAATCTTTCAATAGACAAATGGAATATTTTCACTTGGCTTGTAATATTAATATATTGAAACTCTTTTCTTTTTCTCTTTTAGGTTTCCAACCTATACAAAACATTCTAATCCATGCCATAATAACATTAACTCAAAGAGCCTATTGGATATACAATTAATAGGATTAGCAGTTAACGTAATGGGGCATTTTGGCTAACAGTAAAACGAATTAAAACGGGGTATTCTCTAACAAATTGACTTAATACTGTAAGTAAGAAAAAAAAACAAAATCCCTGTTAGTACATTAGGATGATTTGGTAATTGTATTGCAAGAACTAGAACTCCAAATTCTATGATTATTTCATGTAAATCTTTTCCCATGGTCGTAGTGTAAATACCGTCTAGTTTGGCGGTATATGGTTTTATTTGGGTTAGGAATGGAATTCCTAATATAACTTCTTCAGTTATATTTCTTGTAATAATAAAGTCGTTAACAAAACAAACTCCATTATTACAGACATGAGCTTTGGAAAGCTTATAATTAATTTTTATTCTGTCTCCTGTGGCTGAATAAAGTTTGTGTACTTTTGTCTAAGTACTTAATAGGGAGTAATCCTTCACAAATACAATTTTGGTCAGCTCCGGAGTCTAGCAGGGCTATTTTATTAAGGACAAAATTCTTATTTATGACAAATTTAATAGGGACATGATAGCTTAGAGCTTTGACCCTGGAGATTAATTTTAATCCTGATTGTGAGTTACTATCCTCTTCTTCTTCTTCAGAATTAACTGTGGTTATTCCTTTTGACGTAGAGGGGGCAAGGATATCTTTTATAGGATCTAATTCCTTTAATAAGTTGTTAGCGAAAGCTTCTGTTTCTAAAGAACTGAGTCGTTCTCTAACACTGATGATTTCTTCCTTTAAAAGTGATACTTCTCCCCGTAAATCTTGCAAGGTGGTATCTGTTTTAGATTCTTTAAACTTATTGAAAACTCTTTTCATGTCGAAAGGTTCAATAATTTTCTCCTTTTTCTGATTAAGAACAAGCTTTTTAAGTTCTGTTAAATATTTTCTTTTAATATCATTGTCATCAATGTGGTCAATCATATCAAAGAAGAATTCTTGGCTGCTATCTGAGATAACGTTGATGGCCTGTTTGGTACAGGTACAGATCTTCCCAGTACATTCGCAGTCGAAGCTGGAGGTGGAGCTATCTGAGTTGTAATCTAAATCTAGGGAACCTTCATCACTGTAATAGTCATTTGAGGATTCTTCAGAGCTACTATTAGATTGTTCTTCATCTAATATTGTATAAAAAAATTCTTTAATGTCTGAATCAATTGCTAGCAGATTAATTTTATCTTTCTTTTTATTGGGTTCTTTAAGCGTTGGCCATGTGGCCTGCTTTTCCACAGTACTGGTATTTTTCTTACGAGAATTCTTTTTGGGAGTGTAATTTCTTTTATAAGGCTTAGGGCGAGATATATTATGTCTCTTTTTCATTCTTTTGATATTCTTGGAAGGAGCAGATATTTTAACATATCCAAAGTCTTCACAAAAACTCCCTAATTCTCCTTTTGAGGATTTTTGTATTTGATTATTAAGTTTTATCGTGTTACATAATTCCAATCCTGTTAGATTAATAAAGCTAACAAGGTCTCCGTATGTCATTAGACTATAAGGAGTTTCACCATTGAATTTGTTTCTTATGGTTGTTCTTACCTTTTCGGCAAAAAGTTTGGGTAATCCACTAACGAATCTTTCTTTCCAATAATCATGGTTATAGTCATTTCTGAGCATAACTTTGTTAAGGAATATATCTTTATACCATTTAAAATCGTGTAACTTTGAGCAAGTTAAGTTATTAAGGATTTCTAAGCTTTTATCCTGAAAGAGTTTTGGCTCTCCTATGAAGTGTTTACCTATACAATAAAGTAAGGTCGTTGTGGCGTCTTTGCGAACTTCTTTACTAAAAGTATTATCAATGTTCTTAATTTGAACTATGGCAGTGGCATTCATGATCCCACTTCTGGCACTTTCCACCAGGTAGTTATCCCACCAGTTTTTTAACATTCCGGTAAAACCTAAAACTAGAATTGTTGCTAGTTGGACATCATCGGTATGCTCTTTTATTTTATAACCAGTAATACATACTCTCATTTCATGAAGTATTTTGATTATCTGGCCTTCAGACATTCCGTCTATGTTAGTATGAAGCCCTATAGGTGGAGTGTTCTTCATATTGCATATCAGGAAACGTAGGTCTTTTATAGAAGTTTTTTGCTCCAAGACCCGCAAATTTTGATATTTTGTTAATATCTTGTTTATCTTTTGAACTAGACCCTTCGGTGAGTACCTTTATTGATTCATCCGAGGCCTCTCTGGAGGTAGACTCCTCTATAACTTTTAGTTCTTTGAACTTCTCACTTATCCTATCTAATAGTTTATTATCGATTTCTTTTCCAATTTTCGGGTAGGTATTTACCAAAAATTGGGGAATCTTAAAGAGGGGTTCAGAGAGAGTATTTTCCTCTGACCGAACTGGTTTACTTCTTAAGGCTGAGGTATTACTTGCCTGGGTGATCTGATTAGAAACAACATGTAACAACTGATTAGTGTAGTTGTTTTGTTGGAGAATTTTATTAATATCTTCCCTTTGGGGTAGTCTGGAGTGGGGATCCTCTTTTAGGTCTCTTTTGAAAGGAGCTGCTAATAGGATTTCTCCGTCTATAGGGATTCTAATTTGTTCTAAAGGTGGAGTTTCAGATTCAATGGTCTTACATACCATTTCCTAACAATGGTACTAAGGGATTCTCTGTTATTATCTAATTGATCTGTGATTTGGAACCACTTAATGAATTCTATATCATTTTTAACCCTTTTCATATCTTCAATCCATTGTTTTCTAAATGACTTCCTTTCGTCTAATAGGAAAGTACTTACATACCATTTTCTTTTTATGGCGTTTTCAGGGCTTAGCCATAATTTATCAAGGGTTTTAAAATCTATTTTAAAATTTGTTTCCTGTTTAATCATGTCAAGGCCGTCACCATGCATCTCGCTTCTGGTGGGACTATTGGTTTTATCAATTGGATGATAATGAACTTTGGGTACAGCTGATGCATAGTCTATCCCTCGAACTTTTTGTTCACTTATAGATTCTGCAGAATTATCGTCGGAACGCTCCTCCTCCTCCCGGGGTTTGGAAGAAGATGATGCGAAGGAGTATCTTCCCGAGGACTTAAAATTTAAGAATTTTAGGTCAATTGATCCATCTATATGTTGGATTATTTGTTCAATGTTAGAGCTTTCTGGCTCTAGTTTTGGTTGGGTGATGGCATCAAAGTGTCATTCATCTTTTGCTAAAATTTCATTCCATTATAGCATTCTAGGAACAAAGATATTGCTATGTTCCTGGTTTGCTTCCATGAGCATGGTAGCACCTTTATTACTAATTAACTTAGCTTTTGGGGCTAAAGTAGTTTTCATTAGTCTGTAATATACTCTATATATCACAGCTATTTCCCTCGTGTTTGTTTTGCTATTCATATTTTTTGTTTTAATGTTTAACGTTAGGGTATCCATAACGTTTTGATCATTAATATCTATAGAAAAATTTGGATAACAATTAAAATAAACAGGACCTCTAGCTAAGTTGCTTTGTAAGACTCCAAGTAAGGAATCGTCAAAGTTTAGTAGTCTGGCATCTCTTAGTAAGAAACAGATGGGAGTGTCTAAACCTAGTCGATATAAAGGTTTGACAGCAACTTGAACCAATCCTATATGTAGGAAGTTAAAATCTTTTTTATATTTGTTTATGTCATGAACTGATAATAGCTTAATAATTTCTTTGGAATTATTGATAGTTATAGTGGATTCACATGTTTTAATATTATAACTTCTTAAAAAATCAAACTTGCCTGTTTCATAAACTGATCTGAAAGATTCTTTTGGAATATTCAAACTTTTTGCCGAAAAGGTAAGAACAACCATAAGAAACAAATTCAATGGTGAAACTCCTTATAGTCTAATGACATACAGAGACCTTGTTAGGAAAGCATGATTATTTCATTCATTTTTTTCCTGACGGTAGATGTGTACACACTACCTTCACCGTTGTGGAATTACATTGGGTATGTTGTATTTTTATGATGGATTTTATCCATGCTAGTTCGAGCAAACATACAAATCCAACAACCTAACTATATTGCCAATTAAACCTACCCACCAATAGTGGAGCAGATAAGTTTTAGCTGGGATTCAAACCTGAGATCTCCAGGTTATTTACTCCAAATACAAAAAAAAACATTGTAATATAATTGATGAGTCCTATTAACTGTTAGAAACTATTAGGAAAAAAAGAGAGAAAGAAATATGAACTTACAGATGGATTTTTGTGGGAGAAAGATAGGAAGAGGAGCAAGTGGTGGGATGTTTGTTTAATCATCTAATAACAGTGGAAACCCTAATTCAATTTACCAAGAAATTTGATGTTGTATTGTATTTACATTTAAAAAAGGGGGAAATTATAGGTATGTATGTGACAATGATTATAACTTCACTTTCTTTGAGGTCAATTTGTTAGGAAATTTGTCACATCCTCTAATTACAAAAAATATATTACTCGGTAGAAGAAAACTTTTATATTGTTGCAATTTATTTATTCTTTTTTACTTTTGTTATTTTTTTACAGTAATTTATGCGGGGTGTCCTTTTGAAGGCTTGTGTTACTTTTGAGTTTTGATCCATCAAGTAAAGTTGTAATCCTCCGTCCCAAAAAAAATTATTCTATTTTTCTTATTAATTTATTCTTAAAAAATTAATATTTTTCTATATTTAAAAACGATTTAATTTTATCATATGATTTATAGTTACATTAATATCTAAGACTTGTTTTGGACCGCATATTTCAAAGTCTTCCTTTATTTTTAAAATTTTATATCAAGTCAAATTAGGTCAATCTTTTTTAAACAGATAAAGTAATAAATTTTATATATTTGCCAAGACTTTCTCCTCCTTCTGCTCCATTTTTCATATGTCCAGATAAATTCATATTTTTTTTATAAAAATAATAAAAAATATGAAATAGAAATTTGAGAATGCGGTGGGTTAGGGCGGTAGGTGGGTAAGAAAAAAATCCATATTTTTTATTAAAAAAAATATGAAATATAAATTTGAGGATGGGGTGGGAGTGGAGGGATAGGTGTGGGTAGAGTGGAGGGGGTAGGTGTGGGGTGGAGGTAAGAATTTTTTTTAAAATTTTTATAAATTATTTATAAAAGTAAAAAAATATATAAAATTAGAAATTTGAGATTGGGATAGGGGGGGGGGGGGTAAGATAAAATTTCATATTTTTAATTTTTTTTTTATAAATGTAACAAAAAATATGAAATAGAAATTTGAGGATGGGGTGTGTGTAAAGTCGTCAGGAAAGTGACCTTGAGCTCGAGTTATGAAACTGAGTTAACTCGAAGAGCTGAACTTGAAGGAGCCACGATGGCCCATCATCGCAAAGAGAAGATCTTAGCGCGACCCAAGACATCTGATAAAGCGAGATCGGATCAAAGTAAAGTAGTTCCTAAGATTCCTTGGTAAGAATGAATTCATGTGCCGTCATCCATCACGAAATGAAATAGTGAGCCTAGAGGCGGCGAATACGCTTCTTACGGTCGTGGATCACGATGTTAGCTAGATAGCTACTAAATTAAATACGCTTATATCTTTCTTTACGAGTCACGCATCCAATTTTATCTTTGTATACGTTCCAAAACTATTACCGAACAATACAAACTAAAGCCCAGCGTTCCCACGAACCCGGTTTTCGAACAAACTAAATACCCAGAATAATTCCAGATCGATGAGGCGGAATTGCCACATATGAAATAAGTTGGGTTCGTGAAGGGTGTTTATTTTTACCAGTTGGATGAATGGGGTGGCACGCTGATCAAACGGATCTTGTTCGATAGCCAATCCAATCGATTGAAGTTGTTCGATCCGGTGCTTTACTTCATCGATCTTGAATTATGGCCTTTGTTCTCATCTATAGAATTACGCCTTAGGGAGGATCATCCAAACAAGTGGCTCTCGGGACGAGTCCTCAGAGTACTTCCAAACCAACAACTCGTGACGGATTTAGTTTCTTTTACGATGAATCGAACGATCGCGGATTCCTCCATCTCGTGCTTCTAAGCAACAGAAACCATATCAAAAGATCGGGTATAGTCGCAAAGAAATAGCACTTTAACTTTCGGACTAATTAATGTCTCTTAAAAGTCTCGATGACTAAGGCTTCATGCGGGGATATATACTTATCATATGATAATAATGGAGGCAAGCCTACCCTTAGTCTTCAACAAAGTAAGTGAGCGATCGTCGGAGGAGAATTCAGAGCTAGGTTTCGACCCACTTCCACATTAGCCGATGCGATTCTTGGGAAGCCTTGCTTTCTAAATTGGTCCTAGCCTAAGTGGTCGATGAGCATAGGTTGTTGCTGATGTAGTTGGTGGGTGAGCTGCTAGTTATGATTAGAATGAATCTAAACGTATCCCATTTGTATATTGATGCAACGAAGAAAAATAGGGCGTGTAATAACAAGCACACTTTTACCTCTTCGGGGGAGTTCACTCGATGTGCATTTTATGACCCCATCGATCGAGTTGCTTTAACCCTCTACCTATCTATTGTTAAAGCACATTGTGACATCTTCTTACCAGTCAAGCTTCAATATGCCCTTTGGTCGAGCGTATATAATATCATCCTCAATGTAATGCACAGAAAGCTCGCCGAAGTCTCGGTTGTCATCATTGGCTTATGAAAACCCTAATAAATACGAGATACTCGGTTTATAATAAATTTATTCTTAATTGGAGCTCGCAACACTAACAAAAACAGAAAAAGTGTTTGGTTTTTCTGCAACGCAACCTAACGGCTCATTCCACCTACCTCGAATCCCGCCTGCTGTTAAGCCCAATTTCTACTTCCTAGCACAAGCACAACAAAATAACCAAAAAAGTCCTTTTAGAGTACTCACTTTGTAGTTTGACGATCCGGTCTGTCTCTCTTCGAGAACGCTTCACACCCGGTGCTTATCCTACCTCGGTACACCTTCTGTTACTTACTTCGTTGACGACAGGCGAAAGGTACAGGAGTAATGACGATAGACTCTGAGCCACAATCCGTCTTTCCTTCCTCCCCCCGCTACTCAATACGTTTACGGGGTTAGTGATCAACCAAAAAAACTTCGCTGCTTGGAGATGGACCGCTTGAAAAGCTTCCTCGTAGCGTCATTATCCTTCCACAACAAAAAAGTCATGTACCCTCGATCTTGATGGCTAGCTCGCCATCTCGAATCATCTTCGTGAGTCAGGAAAGCGAAACTAACGAACTCTGTAGTGTAGTTAGTTGTTTTTTGCTCCCCATCCTGATGAATTCCTTGCACCGCTAATTGAATATAAACTGATAATATTTAATCATATTTATTGTAACCCATGCAAGAATACTATAATTTCAATCTCCGATTTGAAATTACCTCTACCACATGAGATTTCCAGTTGCTCCATTAGTGCATCATTCTTCTTACAGAATATCTTTAGTGACCATAAGATTCAACATGAAACGAATTAACCACACGTCAGTATGAATCAACTCCAGCTTTTCACACAGCATTACCCGGATTATTGCCGATCGTCTTGGGTCGATTGCTTCACGAATGATTCTCCCTAATAAATTTGCTTTTCTCAAAGGTCGAAACATTTCTGATTGCATTTTTCTCACTTCGGAATATGTCAATTTACTTGATACCAAATGTCGTGGAGAGAATGTTGTAATAAAGTTTGATGTAGCAAAGGCTTTTGATACTCTCAATTGGAATTTCCTTATTTGGGCGCTTCAAAGAGTGTTCGAGATCATGAGCTAATCAATTCTTTTTGAGTCTTTTTTGAATCGTATAAGTTACTCGACTGAAAGGCTTTATTAGCTTAGCTCGACCATATGGCTCGGGTGTTCATGCTTCGACAATGAAAGAAGAACTGCAGCAAAACTTCGAGCGAGAGGGTTGGGTGCTTCACTTCTAATCGATATCTTAGTGTTCAAAATGTACAAAAGTTCACCCCAGTCAAAGAAAGACCCCACGTTAAAAGAATCCCGACTGAAAGCTTTTAGTTAAGTGCAGCAGGAAAGAGAGAGAAAGAGAGTTAATTAAGGAAGGCGGATGAAGACCCTAGGAAAAGGTATCTAAGTTCCGTAGGACATATTCTAAGGGGTCAAAGAAGAGAGAAGTATAGGCAGATGCAGCATTTGGAGTTGCCGATGAAGATGTTGTGTAAAGCAAGAGCGAGGATTCTCCTTTGGTACAATGATTTCTTTCGTGCTCTGTATCTGTGAAGCCCCAAATTTGTTACAATAACAATAAACATTATTGTGATTATGTTACGACCTTATTCACATTCGAGGACGAATGTTGCTTAAGGAGGAGAGAATGTAAAATCCGGAAAAAAAAATATATAGTTGTGGTTGAGTTAATAAAAATATATATATATAAGAAATCAATGAATAAATTGCATGGGATAGAGTTAGTGTTAAAGTTGGATAAATAGATAGATAAAATGAAAATAAGAAAACAAAAAAAACAAAAAAACAAAAACACGCAAAGATTGCCGCACGCCCTTCGCTTCCCTTCCCCTTTTCATTTCCCCTCCAACTCTTGTCATTCCACCTCTCATAGGTTATAGAAAACTCTTCTACTTATACATTGTACATGACACAAAGAATAGAAAATCAGAAAAAAACAAGTGAAAAGAAGAGGAAAAAATACCAAGAGGGCAAGAAGAACAAGAATCAAAATACTAGAGAGTAAAGATAATTTTAGCAACCACACAACAATAATCTTCACACTTACAAGGTGAGTTTTCTCACTCAAAAATTCTTGGTAACATCCTTTATTTTAAGTTCAATACATGTTAGAATAAGAATTGAGTGTTGAAAAGAAATATTGAACTTTTGACTGTTTAGACAACTAGTTGCGTCATGAAATTTACGAACTGTTCTCACTGAGTTATAATTGTTAGAATTTGATGGAATTTGGAAGAATGGTACAACTCTCTATTATGATCATATAGAACAAAAAATGAGGTAAAATGGACATACGTTTTGAAAGTTATCATAGTTCAAAGTTCCTGCCTTAGTTTTGGCCGAAATTCGGAAAGGCATAATTACGGACTGTTTTTATTGAGTTTTACTTGTTAGAATTATATGAAAATTTACATGGTTGTAAATCTCTCTATTACGGACAGATATAGATAAATAGTTGTTAAAAAGGACTTACGAGTTGAGAGTTATTGTAGTTTGAAGTTGCTGCCTCGGATTCATCGGAATCCAGAAGGGCAGGACGTTGAAACGTAAAACTATACTAATCCGTGGGGAATATGAAAATTTGTGCTAAATGAAAGTTCTATATATCTCTGTTGTGGACATTTTGAGACCTTACGGGGGTCTATCCGACTTACGGATTGAGAGTTATCGCTGTTTAAAGTTTCTGCCTCGGATCTATCGAGATCCAGGAAGGGCAGCGAATAAAAGTGTAAAAATGTACCAAATGGTACAGAATATGAAAGTATGGTTCACATGGAGACGTGTATCTCTCCGTTCTCGTCGTTTTGAGATTTTATGGGGCTTGAACGGGTTTACAGATTAGGAGTTATGACTATTCTAAGATTGGGTTCTGTTTAATAAAAATTCTGCCGAAACAAATTTTATGTGGCTGTTTTGAGGATAAATTTGTGTTAGTTACCCAAAGTAGTTTTAAATGAAATTTGGTACAGTGAAATATCCCCGTCTTATCTTAGTTTCCGCTTGAGAAACACCTTAGTTGGAGTTATGGTTAAAAAGTTATAATCGTTACAAGTATGAATGACAGAATGTTGGAAAAGAGAATATTATTTATTCGATCTTCTGAAAAATATGAAAAGTGAATACGTGTTCACATAAATATATAAATATAAACATAATGGATCGGGTTGCACGCCGCAACAAAACGTAAAGTGAATACGTGTTCACAAATACGTAAATATAATGGATCGGGTTGCACACCGCAACAAAACGTAAAGTGAATACGCGTTCACAAATACGTAAACATAATGGATCGGGTTGCACGCCGCAACAAAACGTAAAGTGAATACGTGTTCACAAATACGTAAATATAATGGATCGGGTTGCACGTCGCAACAATATGAAAGATGAATACATGTTCACCTATATATAAATATGAAAAGTGAATACGCGTTCACAAATATATAAATGTAATAAACATGTGGAAATGCAGAGGAATGTCTTAACGTATAATACGAGATAAAATGAAGTGTTAGTTAAACCGAGAATTTCCTATGAGGAGTTGTTGCATATTTAAAAATGTTGTAACCTGATATGTTTTTGCAATATGCTTGTTACGTTATAATGTGATTGCACTTGGAATATTGTGGTGTTACTTTGAATTGCAGGTAGTTTCTCACCAAATGGATGGTAGGGTGACTTTTATTTAACATATTTCAGAAAGCGTGATAGGAAAGGCTCCACGCCAAGGCTAGCGATCGTCCCAGCCTCTTGTCATACCAAGTCCATTCCGCTTGGTATTCGTCAGTTCGAGATGTCGCCCAGTGTCTCGGGAAATGCTCGTGTGGAATGGTCTCCCTTCCAACTTAGAATAATCTTTGTCAGTATGTCTATGTAGAAACAATATTTGCACGAGCATGGGCTCGCGTTATGTTTTTTTTATAAAGTCATAAACAGATTTCTTTATTGTTATTTTTATTAATCGCTCTGTATTTGAATATAAGTTCAAATTTCTAAATAAAGAGAATTAAATGGTGCTCCTGGTGGAAAATAATTATCCAGGTGTCATCACGCCCTAAGTAAAGACTTAGGAAAAGTCGGGGCGTGACAGTATCGTTGACTTTGGTTTCCCTTCCACTCATCTACCGGGGTGCCTCTCGGCCATCTTTTCCTCTGAACTACTCTATGTTCTGCTAGTGAGGGAGTGGGAGGCTTCGCTGATATGAATGAATTATTCCCAGGTGTCTACAAGCACCCGTACCCCCAAGAGCTCGAGTATCTCCCTCCGATCCCATGCTCTCCTTTGGCGTAATCGACAACTTTTTGGCTAGGTAACATAATGGCAATGTATTGACCGCAAATCACGGAATGACGGTTCGATTCCGTCCTTAGCCTCGATAGCGTCAAGAAATGAGTGGCAAAAGTGTGCTAGCAAGGGAGAGGTAGTTGATTTCAAATAATTGCGTATGTATATGAAGAGACCACAAATGAGGTGTAGCGCAGTATGGTGTGCCAGATCTGTTTTGGTACAAAGTGCCACGAGTTCGAATCTGTCACCTTGATGTGGGCGGAGTTAGCCTCAAACGTAAGTAACTTAGTGCAAGTGCGAAAAAGAAAATGAAATAGGAACAACCGCTACCGGTCGTAATCGTAATAGAGAGTTGAAGTCGGATGAACAACCAATCGCCAACATGGTATTAAATTTCAGATTCGAGCTTGCGGAGAATCCGGATTTATATTTCCTCTTTCGTGTGAATTTTAGCGTGTGGAGGGTAGCTCGACTTCGCCAGAACCACAGTAACCCGTTCGGTATTAGTCAAGAGAATTATCAAGAAAAAGTCACCGAGTTGACGAAGCGTAAAGAGTCTATAAGTAACGACCTACTAGACCCATTATTAACCAATCATCATGTCATATTGCCACCGAATGTACGCACGATCCGCTCGATGATCATCCATTGCGTGCCACGAGAATGATTTGGCTTATCTATCCAATATGTTTTCCAGTCTTTCCCATCTCGGGGCTAACAATCCATTCTTTGCGCAGGCCCTCGATATAAGTTCCGTTGGTATGTAGTTGGATCAATGCTTCGCCTCCTCCTTGAAAACCTTGACGTTTCAATAGATTAGATTCATCAACACTTAAGAAAAGTGGTACTTTCTCTTTGCCTTACCGTCTTTTCTCAACGGATCAGCCACATAGTCCGAAGTAAGGTTAGTGACGGGAACTTAGCTATCTTTTGGTCAGGTTTTCTGGGGTTGCTTCCTCTACTAGAATAGGTCCCGAACGCCTCACTTCTCTTACTTTCGGTGCTTATCTTTAATTAGAAGATGGTCACCCGCCCTAAGCAAGATCGGTTCAGCAGGCCAATTTACGCATCTTCCGCAGAGTACCACACATGAGCTAACTTTCCATTTGATGGCAAAGAGCAATCGGCCCTGTGAAAGTCACATCTTTGACTAATATACACGGGCTTCTGAGAGGATTTTTGTTTCAAGCCAAGAGGAATCTATTTAGCAGTCCATACCAGGTAGATTTAGGAGTGACTGGCAGTGAATGCCCGGTAGCAAAGGTGTGAAGCAGACTCGGCTTAACTTCACTTGACTTCGGTTTCCCCTAGAAATGATGGAATAAGTTTTTCTTCCTCTTAGCGACTATGAGCTCATAGGGAGCTGGAATGAACTTGGTTAGCTGGGACTAAGAAGGGATAGGATTTGATTGGCGCGCTTTCTGCCTGTCCTTTCCTTACCTCACTCTATCAATGTGATGGTATGCATGAGATGGACAGGTTTGAGTGTGGATGGCAAGTGAGTGTCGGCTTTTCAAAGAGATATTTGGATCCATCCTTGTCAACAGGAGAAGGGAATAGGCCTTGAGGGTAATGTCGGAGCCTCTTCCTAGCCCACACCAAGGCGAGGCACGTCTTTTTCAAGGTCGAATATGACGACTCGTAGTCCGTCATCTTCTTTCTCAGGTAGTAATCTTTCAATATCGGTGCGTGTAAACCTCCTAACCTCCGAAGCGAAAGGCAGTTAACGAGAAACTCTGTATCGGAAACGGTTGGAAACCCGTCGCCGAATCTACTGTCTCGACAAAACTCGTCTAAGCGGAGAGAAGTCAGGCACGAAGGGTAGAAGAATCAGTCGTTGGCTATGCTCTCTGCAGGTTACGGGAAGGTAGTTCAGTCACCCTCAGGTCATAATAGAGTCTAGTATGACATCGGTAGGAAGATAATGCAGCTAAGCCAAGACTTGCTTCTGAGGCATTTCACACTTTACTTGCTGTTAATAAAATATGAAATAGAAATTTGAGGATAGGGTGGATGTGGAGGGGGTAGGTGTGGGTAGGGCGGGGAGGGTGAAGTAAGAATAAAATTCATATTTTTTTATAATTTTTTATAAAAATAAAAAATAGAAATTTGAGAATGTGGTAGGGCGGGGTGGGGTGGGTCGGGCGGGAGGGTGGGGGTGATAAGAAATTTGAGGATGTGGTAGGGGCATGGGGGTGGAGGGGGGAGGGGGGAGGTAAGACAAAAATTCATATTTTTAATAATTTTTATAAATGTAAAAAAATATGAAATAGAAGACTTGGGTAAACAATAGAATAGTAGATGAGTTACTTTAGGCTAATTCAATGGGTTGATATTTTGATGTTCAAGGTGAATGAGTTAAGTTGGGCTTGCCCAAACTTAACTCATTTAATAGTATGTCAATGTCCAAACCCATTAAAATATGGGCGGGTCAATTGGATTTGGATCCAATTTGTCACCCCTAGTAGGGGCGGACCCAGGGGGGCTTCAAGGTAATCATGTGAAGCCCCCACAACATAATAAATGTGTAGTTAAGATGGTAGAAATCTGAATTTTTACCCCAATGAAGTCTGGTTCGATTCTCAGCAAAGACATTTTTTTCTTCATTTATCATCTTTTTGCTTTTAAAAAAAATTACTATTGGGCCAGAAGAATGCAAATAGATTTGAAGTTATTTGAGTGACTTATATTTTGATTATGTAATGCGCATCTTTTAATAGACGTTTATCATTATTGTTAGTATTGAACATTTTTTTTAATATAATAGTATTAATATTGAATGGTTGAATGAATCCCCTCCCTGACCCCTAGTCCCACATATGACATAGCGCCTAAGGCATGTTTGCAGCTTAGGTATACAAGACAATTGGAAAGTGTTTTATTTTAAAAATAGATCATTATTCGAGTCGTAGAATGTTATATGCATCAAAGTAACTACATTTAGGGGTGCACAAAGGGTCAAAACCGGACCGATCGGCCGGGCCAGGACGACGAATCTTGATTCTCGGACGAAAGCCGGACCGAATTTCTCGGTCGATCGGTCAATTCGGTCGATCGGTCTAATGGGCCGATGGACCGAATTCCCACTAACGGTCCCAGGAGCCCGGCCCCACTTGACCCCACCCACCCCCGGAAGCCCCACCCACCGGACATATTGACATATGAAATATAGGTTGTAAATTGATCAAACTTTATCTGATCGTAACTTTGCGCTCGGACGTCCGTTTTACCTAATTTTTTTTTTTATTTCGCGTATTTTTTCGATACGGGGGTGGCCAAACTGCATAAGCGGTTTGATTCCTTCGATTTCTCCAAAAACGTCCATCTTGCCCCTCAATTTCTCTTTTTCCCCAAATCGTTACGTTTTTCCCATTTTCAAATCTAAATATCTCGCTATGTACAATATATTTCAACGTAAAAATTGCGTGGCACCGCGTCCGAGAATGTCAATTTCAGTATTGGAAATTCAATTTTTTTTAAAAAAAACGGGTCCTAACCCAGGCAGAATTATATATATATTATATATTAGGAATTTAGAAAATGAGGAATTATATATATTAGGACTTTAGAAAATTAGGAATTATATATATTAGGAAGGAATTTAGAAAATTAGGAATTATATATATTATATATATTATGAATTATATATATTAAATATATTAGGAATTATATAAATTATATATATTATAAAAAAAAAATTAAAAAATTCGGTCCGGACCGGACCGGACCGAAAACCGAAACAAGATTTTTAAAGGACCGAAGACCGGACCGATAATCTCGGTCCGGTTCGGTCCGGTCCAAAGAGGGTCGGTCCGGTCCGATTTTTCGGTCCGGACCGAAAATTGTGCACCCCTAACTACATTAAACCCCCATTGGGTGCCCTCCCAAAACCACGCATGAACTCAGGATACATCCTGCATTGGCTGTTTTCTTTTCTGCCCATCTCCAAGCGACATTCGATAACTATACATGAACATACTCCGACAAAGTAATTGACTACTTTACAAGAGTTTCACTTCTATATATCGGCGGCTTTAAATTCTTGCATAATTAAATCACCTAAATGATAAGTAACTACATGTAAAGGTAAGCTACCTTGAACATATTAAAATACAGTCAAATTATAGAAACAAAAATACATGGTTGATGTAGATAAGTTGAATCCTTAGAGGGAAGAGTCCTTTTTCTTCTATTTCCTTTATGTGGGAGGTGGTGGGATGACACATTATAAATAACTCGCATGATCACAGATAATGAGAAATCAATTGGGAACCAAAAGATATATAAGATATTTGTGTCTAATCTTAAATTACTAGCTATTTATGAGGCAATTTCACCAAATGGTCAGATTCCAGTGACAAGAGCCAAGTTGGGTTGAGACCAAAGAAACAGGAAATTTGCTTTATATAAAATCATGTTGAATTTTCTCGTAATAGCATACAAAGTTGACACTGACTCTGAGCAAGGAGGTAGAATCTAGCGCTAGTTATTTAGTCCCCAGTCATAAGGTTGGTACACCACCTTCAACTGACTGTTGGCAAGCAACTCTAGCAAAGCTTGAGATACCGATGACTCCAAGTAATTTGCAGCATGTTTCAATACTTCAACCTCATTCTTTCCAAAATCAACACTAAACCTGAGAATCAACAAAAGAATTAGCAGTTCTTAGTGTGGTGCTACTGTAACTTTATGCTATGAAAGTTAAGTCATCAGATATCCACTACTTCTGAGGCTCCGCTCGGGGATTAGACAAATGAATTAACAACTTACCATCACAAGATTTTACTAACATATGCAACCTTGGTACTACGATCAACAATAAGTCCTCCAAATCTTAAGAAGTCACGGTCAGCCTCAACCAACTCTTTATCTATGTTTCCAGGTGAGTAGTATCGAACTGTGGGCCCAGATCGCGTACCATTAACCAGAGCAAAATGAATAAGCGGCTCTGAATAAGGAAGAGCTACCTGAAAGCCAGAGGAGGGTTTATGGGGGATTAGACAGATAATGGATCAAGAGACACTACATAAAATTAATGAAAGATTTCCAAATACAACCACGTAGGTAAACACAACCACTAATTACCATTTACTGCAGCTCCAATTCTATAACCAGATTGTGCTGCCAACACTTTGCACCAGAAGTCATGGAATCAAAAACTTGTACTATCATATGTCACAGAAACAACAACTGGTTCTGATGCAAGATTACTCTGAAGCAACAATACATGCAGACAGCCCTCTCAACATGAAGATTGACGATAAGCATTAGTTACACTATATTCCTTCCGGACAAGGGAAGGGTTAAAAGTAGCAGCAGAAAAAGTTCTATTCTTTCTCTGTCCGAGAAAAGCTAAAAATCTATTACTCCAGTGCTCCAACAAGAACAAAATGCTAGTCACTAAAAGTACTTCGATATTAGTTGTTCCTCCAGTTATGGACCTTGCCCTTTGTGCTACTTACAATTTAGCTCGTAACTATATGGGGCTAGTGCTTGGCAATACAATAACTGAATCTAGTTGAACTTACTGCAGCAGTAAACATAGAAGTTCTAGTTTGTCGAATTTCATTTGGATAATTGGATCCCGCTTGCCTATTTTGGTTCAATGGAATCTAATAGTCAAAGTAGAACCAAATGACATCTAAGTCACACAGCAATCATATCCAACCAGTTTAAAAAAACAAGTGGAGACTTAATCAGAGCTAGGTATTCAAATGTGCAATTATTTAGAGGTACTGGTGCAAAACCTAAAGTTTAATATGCTGTTGCTTCGAGAGAATTGACCAACAGTCAACAGATTGATGTAAAATACGAACTCCTGCAAATAAAGCAGACAATAGGCTTATATTTTGTCATCTGGACCACATTTGGATATGATCAGATGGGATATCAGAAGGTGAAGAAGAGTAAATTACTGCCCAAAACAAACATCAGGTTCCCCATTTCTACATATGCAGTAATCCAAGATATAACTGCGACCAAGTAACCAGAGTCTTACCTTAAGACGTTTGTCTTTAACTCCAAAT
This sequence comes from Przewalskia tangutica, assembly GCA_029844215.1. Lineage (NCBI taxonomy): Eukaryota > Viridiplantae > Streptophyta > Magnoliopsida > Solanales > Solanaceae > Przewalskia > Przewalskia tangutica. The sequence goes on along the minus strand of CM056736.1, from coordinate 86,460,854 downwards.
GGTTTGATTAGATTGTATGGTGGTCTCTGATTGCTCCTTAAGATTCCATTCTGGATAGCTGATAGTGAATATGTACACCACCAATGACATATTTGAACTCTCCAAACAATTTTCTCCTCTCCATTGGTCCAGAGGGATGTCCCCAAACCAATATTGCATGAATGGCCATCATGTTGTAGAGATTAATAATAAAGGCAAGCTTCTCCTCCCTGGGCATGTCAATCAAGTTCACTCTTTGAAGCTCCTCAGTTATTCTCAAGTACCTAGAAGAACACCATTCAGTCAATACCAAGAAATACAAGTTCCACAAGCATGTGTACCCAAGTATGAACACACGTTGGACGGCGTCCTGTCAGCTTATGGAACCCGAGAAACCAACCTCGCAAATTCCTCGCTGCCGTGGATGCTTCGGTAATCAACATGCCTTCCATCTTCTGATGCATAAGCTTCAAAAATTGCATGAGAAATCTCAATCGAGATGAAATTTCTATTATGGGTTTGGGCTTCACTTCTGTTAAACCCCTTGGTATGTTCTGACACTGAGATACAAAGGGATCATCATCAAGGAAATGATACAAATGGTTGCCGTCTTCAAACACATTTTCACTGGAAAAAAAGGAACAGAGCACATATCAGATGGATTAGACACTGAGACACAGCAGCCAAAAACACGCACGATGTAGAGATAGATGAAAAGAAAAACCAGATACTTACTCAAGTACGTGTTGGAAGAAAAGATTGCTTGAGAGCTTCCTACTGAATTCAACAGCCTAAAGGGCAAAATCAATAAGACAAAGCGTTATGATCCACAGCAAGAAAGCTGTTCCTAAAAGCCAAAAGCATATAAGCAACAAGGCAGATGGGGATATTAAGCAAGAAGCAAGAAACGAAGCACATGCTTCTTTGAAGTGAAGTGCACTATTTACAAAAATACACATATTACCTAACAAATATGTGTTTTAGACTTATAACATCAGACTGCAATTGAAATACTAAGTCCATTATACAGTGATCTATGTTGCTCGGACTCTTCACTTTCTTTGCCTCACCTGTGTCAACACAACATGAGTGTGGGTGTGGGTGTGGGATTTGTACCCCATCTATCAACCAATTTTGGGTACTTTGACCAAAATCGAGGGAGATATTCATTCAATGATTTATGTAATCAAAACAAAAGCTATGATGAAATTGAAGAAAATGGAATAACTTGTATATAAAAAATTCTATATCACACCTTTTCCTTGTATCTCCTTCCGAGATTCTCCCCTCAAGTTTCTACTTAATATCTCATAATTTAGGTTTTATAACTCTATTATATAAATTTTGAATTATTTTTTGCTGAATCCCCACACCCGTATCCGTGCCCACAAATCTTAAAATTTAGATCATGACGAATCCGACTCTACATCCGTAACCGTATCTGACACCCCCACCCGAGTCCAAGCAACATAGACAGTGATGACAATATTAATCCAACAACTCCATAAATATCGTTGTATGTAATTTTTACAAGGCCATAGAAAGATAAATTCAATCACAAAATTGATTTTATAAATTGTAGTAAAAATTATTTGCTGTTAAAACCTTATTTCATACTTATTCTCTCTTTCTTTTTCATATTTTAAGGTCATACTCAAAGAGCCAATGTCTTGCACCTCATCGTCTGAACATACACTTGCTACACCCGTGCTGACGATGAGATGACTTGTAATAATACATAACATAGATACAGTGTGGATAAACTAGATGGATTCTTCTTGCTTTTCTAGTTCCATATCTTCTAAAGATTATTGAAGTGGGACTAAGTCTAACTAAATGGATCTTCATTCTTTTGTAATTCCATTTTTCTTCGTTTACCAATTGGCACCAATGCATAAATATTTACTGCGGAATCCACAGATAATTATTTTAGAGGACATCTGAACATGAGCCATGGTACTACAGTGACCATTGATACTCAGTTCACTCCCCATCTAAATTTCTTTCATTATTCCTTTCATTAGTAATTTCTTTAATATTTTGATTTCACCAGTAAAATCTCCAGTATTTTATCAAAAAAATATGAATATTGATACTCTCAGTCCACATATATATTTTGAGTAAAGTAACAAAACAAAAAGAGACTTTCAGGTTTAAAAGAGAAAATAATCACATCAAATATATGTGTGTGTGTGTAAAGTTAATGCACACTTTGCAAGGATTAACACAGTAGATACATCAAACCAATATCTTTTAGTTCTCTGTCTAATAATTGGGGTCATGGAATGAACAATGTTCTATAATGATAATAAAATACAATTCCAAGAACAGTTGATACATGAACACTATTTCTTTACACGTAGAAATAAATATGTAACATTAAGACACGAGAAAAGAATTCAGTTTTGGTCAGGAAAGAAATACTTGAATACAATACATGAATAATCCTACAGGAGTAATATCTACATAGTTATTGAGTATTAACCTGGTGACATCAGACATCAAATAATATATACAGTGATTTCAAGGAAAAGTTTCACTCTGCTGACCATGAAGAAAAGATTAATAGTTACAGAGACAACAACACGTGGAATATTAAGCATGATTTTAAGCATCAAAGCAAAGACAAAGTAGACATGGATTAACAGCCATAATCCACATGTTGCGAAATTTTGCCATGGTGACTATATGCTGAGGTCAATAAGCTGCTTTAGAAGAGCCCCTAGGTTTAATTAGTTTGTTCTCAAAGAGTATAAGCTTCTTCTTTTTTTGAAAAGTTCTCAAAGAGTATAAGCTTTAAAAGAATCAAATTATAGAGTAGTACTGCATTTGTAGAATATTATTAGTAGCCAACAGTAATAGAAATAAATATTTTGACCCTTTTTATGATAGTTTATTCTGATCCAGTTAGAATAAGCTAATCTTTTATACAATTTGAAAACTGACCTCTTCCCTTTCCAAGTACTGATCTTCTGACAGGAAGTCCACAGCTTCTGATCCCAGGAAACAGTTGGTGAATCTGCGCAGCTTATAAAACCGGTCTTTTAAAGCAATAGACTGTTTCATTTTTTTAACAATAACAGCTAGCTCATCAATAGACCCACTACTGGACAAATCATCTTCACCAGAAAGAGGTGGTAGAGGAGCTTCAAATGATGGTGCTTCATCAACTACATACTCAATCTTCTCCAAGAGCTTTCCAGACTCATCCAAGCTCTTTAGCTCACTCCATCCACCTATTAGAACTTCATTAAAGAATACTCGAGGAACATCAGAATCAGCAGCAATTTTCTCCAGTTCCATCTTTCTACTAGGATACACATCAATGTTGACCTCAACATGTCCGAGTCTTTTACTGTGTAGAAAACGTCTTACCTCTCTACTTCCCTTGCATCCCAACCTTGTGTACAATATAATCCTTCCCTTCATGGCTATTGGTAAAACTGCTTCTGCTGACACCTCCTTCTCCTCAGTTGTGTTTCCGGTATCATCACGTAAAATCCCAACTAAGCTGAGGGGATTCCACACAGACCATTCTGCAGTTTTCTGAGACACGGCTTGCATTTCAGCATTCTTCTCATTGCACTTACTCTTATCTTCTTCAGCAGTAACATCTTGCCCATCATCACTTTTACCAGAAAGGTGACGTAGAACAGTACTCACTGCAACTGTACTCTTCGATCTAACAAAGTTTGTAAGAGCCACTGCCTTATCAGGCCAAACAGATCCCTGTGCCTCTGAGTCACGATGTACAGAACGGGCAGATAAACTCCTATTAACAACCATCCTAGGTTCTTCTGTTCCATCAAAGACCGGTTGTGCCTCCTCATAAACAACTTCTTCGAGATTCTTGTTAGTTTCCCTGAGACTTTTTATGTCCACTTTCACACAATCAGTCTTCTTTTCACTCAAATCAGACATATCAGGTTTATCAATCTCAGTTTTATTAGCAAGTGAAGAACTTGACGTGCTTTCACCTAAAGAATTCTCCTTTCCCGGTTCATTATTTGTATCAACCTCACTCTTCACAGCACTGGAATGTAAAATAGAATTATCTGCAGAGATTTTCTTTTCCTGTTCATTTATTCGATCATTCACCGTATTTTCCTCTTGAACTTCAGAAACTTTATTTTTTACATACTCATTGTTAAGAATGGGTTTGTTTGCTTCCTTTGCAGCTTCTATTATAGCATCTTCTTTTTCCATGATGCGAGTCTACTATCATGGAAACGCTTAACACCCACAGTGAATTCCTAAATTTGGCAGCTACCAATAATAACTAACCAAATCAAATATAAGTTCCAATAAATCTATGAACAAATCAAGAGGTGCCTCTCACTAGAGAGAAACACTTTAAATAAACATCTACTTTCCATTCTACTTCATGAATCACAACACAACTATATGTGACTTGTAATTCCGACACTGAACTATTGAAACATATTGATCTTAGTGAGACATTCGAGAGCAAAATTATCCACATAAACTTCACGTAAATGAAGGGAAACTTTGGCGTAACTGGTTAAGTTGATGTCATGGGACCAGGAGGTAATGGGTTCACGCCGTGGAAACAACCTCTTTCAGAAATGCAAGGTAAGCTGCGTACAAACTGTGAAGAACAAACATACAGACCCCTTATAGAACTTATTTCCTCCACTAATATTAAAGTTAACTGTTCTCAAGTACACTGTACTAGACATTTTATGCTACCCCATCAAGACAAAAAAAAAATGTTCAATCTTCCAATAATCAAGAATCTTCTAGCATAAAGAATTAATCAAAACCTCCCCAACAAAAACCCAAATGATAAATGTAAGAAAAATTAAGGACTTTGAATAGAAAGTTAAAACCGTCGTCATTACTATATTACGAAGGGAGGGCTTTGACAGAGGAGAGAGCAACAAGCGGGAACTTGTTTTATTGATTTACAAGGATTTTTTGCACACAAGACCTTCTTTTTCTTCTTAATTCTGTTTAAGAGGGTGGGAGGGGGGGGGGGGGGATTTTTTCTTTTCTTTTTTGGGTCCCTTTGTTTACTTCTTTTCTTGAGCAAAATTGGATTAAAAACACTAAGGTTGTGGTGCAGTGAATGAGCTGTTTATTTCTTAATTAGAAGTTTATTCTTAGTAGAGAGCGCTTTCTTCGAATAGAGTGTTATGCGTTGCGAATTCCGATATTATCGGATTTCAATGCAAATACCGAATATCGAAGGAGGAAAAAAAATTAAAACAAAACTTGTCATGTTATTATGTACTCCAATTTGATTAGATGAACTAATTTATGAGGTCAATGTTGCATTTCATTTACTCCTTCTTTATGACGATTAAATTTGTTAAAGTCAATCGACCTCTTAGGTTGTGTTTAAAATAAATTAAACTTAGAAAAAGAAAATTTTGTAAAGTTGACAATTTATCATACTTGTTACTCTTCACTTATATAAGATCAAGTATTTCTATTTACCAAAATTTATATAGATGGAATAAATTGCCTTGTGATTTTTTGCCTCATACAACTTTGATCTCCCATGGTCTATCCCAAATTTATTAACAACTGGGATGTATCTAGAAGTGTTAAATAGGCGGGTTGAATATTTGTGCGAGTTAAAATGGGTTAAATTAATAAATGGGCGGGTAATTGATCCGTCCAAAAATTACTTGGACTGAAACAAAATGAGCTAAAATGCGTGTCATAATTCAATCCGCTCAATTCTTACTAACATTTAATTGTGTTGTTTGTTCTTGTATAATATTTTAGTACCTTATAAAATTCTATTTTTCTTTATTATGGTTATATAACATATTAAATAAAAAAATTAAAATATTTTCACAAAATTTCTCATGAGTCAGTTTGAGCTACATATCAGTTCAACTTTTGATAGGCTGAAATGGGTTGGGCTAAAATGGGCCCAAACTTGAACAGGTTGGGCGCGTTATGTTTTCATGGATTAATTTTGCCACTTCTGGATGTATCATGTGTATGCGATTGACACTAAAATATCAGTTATTAGTATTTTATTCAAATTAGTATTTTAACATTTCACTTAAAACTCAAATATCGAAGTTCAGTTTATAGAACTCATGAATCATGACCAAAGTTCGTTAGAGTTCATTTGGGTTGGGAGGGTATTTGTAAATACAAAATTTGTGTTTTTGTTCGATGTATTGATTCTCTTGAAAACGGAAAAACAAAGTAGTTGCTAATATTAATATGTCGTCGTAGTATTAGGTTAACTTTCTTAGGATGATTTTAAAATTGACTAACAGTGTATGTGTAGCTTACATGTCAAAAGCAAACAATATGGTGCCTATACAAACATTGGTTATACTTTGTTTAGTTATACAAACATTGGTTTACTTTATTTAGAATGATCGGAAGATGGAGTTGGTTGTGTTTGGTTATACTTTTTGCAAAAAATATTTGGTGCTTGAACGTGTTTCAAATTGGATTTAGAATTTTCATAATCAAATATTGATTTTAAATTAAAGTGAAAAATTCAATAAAATATGAGTTATGCGATTACTTGTTTTGCTCAATTTAATATTTCATTTTCTGCACTTCATTCTTTCTGATCAATGTATCAACATATACAATCAAAGTGTATACTTTATATTAAGGTTGAACCCATCGGAAGCCCCTCGTGGTCCGCAAGATTCTTTCGCTTAGACACCTCAAATACGATGTGTTTCATTTAGACATCTTAACTTGAGTTAAAATGTGTTATCGAACACTTTTTGTTGATGTGACATTGTGCGTGTAGTTCACCTTTTTGTGGAGCGTGAAAGAAAACATTTTTTTATTTTTTCTTTGATCTCCTTCTTCATCTTATTCCTCCCTCCTAGCTCCTCCTACCACTTTCTTCACCATATACACCTTTTCTCTTCATTTAGCTACCACCGGAACCACCACGTATTCGTCATTTCATTCTTCACCCACTACGAGAGCCACCAAATCTCCACCCTTCTAATCAATATGTAACAACACAGGGCCGTTTCTGGGTAATTGATGGCCCTGGGCGAAACTCATAAATGCGGCCTTTTAAAAAAATATATATATTATATTATTTTTAGTATGTATAAAATAAAATCAAATAACTTTATCGCATAAATTATAATTGAATTCATAATTAGTCGAAGTTCTTCTTTAATTTCTATTCAAGCAAATTATAAAGACGTACTAATCTTTAGATTGTCAAAATGTGACCTCAAATTCTTCTATTAACGACTTGTTGATAGAAAACGATAAAAATCAATCCCATAGTGAGAACATATAAAGGACAAATAAAAGTATAGAAATTAAGATGTACCTCTCAAAGCTTGATTTTTCAATAGATTTTCAATAACAAATTGAAACTATTACAATACTTTTACCAGGAGAACACAAAAAAGAAAAACATCTAGTACTTTACTACTTATTGAACATTGATCTTCTTGCATTCTTAGCAGCAAAATAATCTATTAGACTGAATTGTGTGTCCTCGAGATTCTTTAACATTTCCCTACCAAAAAAAATACTTTATTTAATCTGATAGCGCATGCAACAAAAAAAGAACAAGAAATTCATAATCAGGCATCGGTTGTTTAATGTTCATAAGACAACCATATACAATTACCAAAAGAAAAACCACAGCTTCTATAACACTAGGGTTCACCCATATCTAGAAACATAAGTAGATCAAGTTAAAAAAAATCACCTTTGATTCGAAACACAAAAAAGTGTTTATCCATTGCAACACATATTTTGAACTAGTTCATCCATACAACAATCTAATCTAATCGAATCAACAACTACTAAGATTGGCTTAATGAACCCTATATATCAATCCGCTGCCTATTTCTTATAAGATTAAAAACGGATCCCAAAACGGCAAAACCTATAAATTCTCTAAATCTTGCACTAATCTATATGTTAACATACAAATCTCTAAACAAACTAAAAAGAGACACCGAACCTGATGTAACTAAAAAAGAGACACTAAACAAGAGCTTATCCATTGCAACACAGTTCTTCAACTAGTTCATCCATACAACAATCTAAATGAATCAAATCAACAACTACAATTACTTCTCAATCTCAAACTAGTTAAGATCAGCTAGAGAAACCCTAGAGGCCCTATATATTTTGAGGCTCTGGGCGCTCGCTCGGCCCGCCCACCCCTCGGGCCGGCCCTGTAACAACATATACATAAAATAAAATAAAAGGGTCAAAAATACTCCTCTACTTTGTATTAAGGGTTAAAAATATCATGCGTTATAAATTTGGATAAAATACTCCTCCGCCATTAAAGTTTTAAATATACCACTGTCTTGACGAAAATTTCCAAAATTTTCAAAATAAACCGATTGCATTTTTAAAATCTACTCTATCATTTAAACCTGAACCAACTTATGAAAAACATACTATCCCCCTATTTCCCTCAAACGTATTCCCTCAAAACCGAACCACCTGTCAATTATCATGAAATACTTTGCTTGAAGCCTTGAACTAGGTTCCTCTACTGTTGGATTAATGAGTTTGTCATCTGATTCGAGTCAAAATACAGTTGTTCAAACTTATGATGGAATTAACATCGTCACCGCTATGTTGCTTTACACAAACCTTGAGGACAAGGTTCTTATTGAGGGCGCGAGTATTGTTATGAATATAATGACCATGATGGAGGACCCATATGAGAATATGTCAAATTAAATTTGGGACCCGGGGAGATGCCTATATATAGAAGAGGGATATAATCTTTAGGGGTTTATGCTATGAAGTTGTTATTTTATTTTTTTAGTTGGTTAGATTAATTCTGGAACCTCCTTCCCTTCTTCCTTTTCTATTTCTTCTTCCCTTGGAAGATTCGGTTACTAGTTTGGAGTAATTATAATAATTTGAATATGAACTCTTATATTGATGTATGTGATTACAATTATCTCTATCAATACAATTCCCCTTCGTTACAGAATTAGCTTCCATAACACTAATCTAGCAGAAAAGGATAGTTTAAAGTTCCCTCACTCCACATGTTTCATTGACCAGAATTCTTTCTTTGTTGATCTTGCGTTTATTTTGCTGGTTGTTCATTATTTTGTTCTTGTAATTATCATTTTTTTATATTAAGTCCATACTTTTAACTTTTGGTAAGAGTACTGAATTGAAGAAAGAAAACAAAGAATTATTCCCCTTACAGGCATAGTCGAGATTCCACCCGCTACAAGTAAACTTCAACTAAATAGAAAACAAGAAACAAATTGTTATAAAATGGAGGCTAATGTGCTTTAACCTCAGTGAGAGGATAACTTTTGACAAGTTGTATTTGTGGGCCAAACAAATTATCTGAGTGAATTAGTTGAGCGGCACACAAGGTAATACTAGATGCTTCTCTCTAAGTTAGTTTTCAAGAGAAAGAACGAAGGGGTAATTTCTCAAAGTAGACATAACAATTTGATTGAGATAACTCTTTATAGCCTCTAGAGAAGTTTTTTTCTATAGCGGGTCACATGAATGTTCTATAATTTGAGAACGGAGACGAGGGAGAGAAAGCTACAAACTTCTTGTAAGCATATCTTCTGTGAAAGCTGCTTAAAGTAAATGTGGTTATATCAGAGTAAATGTTGGAATAATATTGAAAACTAATTAAAAGATGAAAGGAGAGAACCTTTCATCAAGCTTGAAGAGGGTATCTTTGAAGGTATAATTGATGATGCTCAGAAATGGAAAAACAATCAGAGGTATGAGGATCTTGAGAGCATGTTACAATCAAACCAACAGATATATTCTATTTGCAAAGTTCACTAAACAGGTCCTTTTCCAAGTCGAATGGAATCCTCCTGAGATTGGTTGGGTGAACATTAACTCTGATGGTTGTTCTAAAGGTAATCCTGGTCATGGTGGTGGTGTCATTAGGGATCATTTTGGCAACTTAGTGATGGCTTATGCTATGAATCTCAGTGTTCAGATCAATAATTATGCAGAGGCCATGGCATTGAAGACTGGGATTGATTGGTATATCAATAATGGGAAAAGAAAGGTGGAGATTGAAACTGATTCCATGATGTTAGTCCACTGGAATCTTGACAGTGCTTCTACTCCTTGGCCCTTACAAAACATCATTTTCGATATCAAGACTCAGTTGCAACTCTTTGAAACAAGAACATTAATCACTGTTTTAGGGAATGCAATAAGGTTGCAGATTGTTTGGAAAAATTCGGTTTAAACTACAGCAGTACTACCTGGTTCAACAACTTTCAGATGCTACCAAGAGAAGCTAAAGGCGAGATCAATATGGATAAATTGCAACTTCCCTCCTTCCGAATGAAACAACATAAGAATTCCTTCACTTTGGACAGACAGATTCTCAGGATGTATAGCTTTGATGTACCTTAATATTGTCTCGTTTGTTTAAGAGGCGCTTCCAGTTTTGGAGCCGCTATAGCATAGCTTTGGGCTAATTTTTGAGAGCTTAACTGTTACCTGCATCTTGTACAGAACTCCATTCTCTAAGTAGGCCTGAAAGGACTGGTTTTCCAGTTCTTTCTACTTGTGTACATCCTTTTCTAATAATATATCCTCCATACCCTAAGGAGTAGGGATGGAAAATTGAATTAAAAGAAAAAGGGTCCTTTATATCTTGTTCAACCAAACCCAAAACGGCAAATCTATTAAAATGCAGGGAAAACAGAAACCAAACTATATGTCACTACATTTATCAAGAGAGCTGTTTTCCCCCCAAAACTTCTCACAATGCCGTGTAAGCTTGTCACAGCCAACTAAATTCAGCCCGAAAAATGGAGATTTCAAGTGAATAAAACATCTTATTATGACCTTAACTTCAGAATCAACAGAATTGCAAGCCTCAATACCACAAATGCAAATATGTTTGAGGTAAACAAACAATGCAAACCCCTTTCTTCCAAGAACAAAGCCAAAAAGGGAACCATTTCACAATCATAGACCTTCATGCAACTGACAAAGCAAGGTAGCAAAAGACAACACTTCATAAGGCTAATTACCATTTAAAATGTGGCTTGTAAATGCGCTCATCTTAATAGGTCAAGGAAAACAGAGTTGTAACGGAATCTCAATGTGTATGTAGATGTTGCATGATCAGTTTTTTTAAATCAAATAAGGCGACATTTCCTGTATCCTGAGACAAAAAAATTGCTTGCAGTCAAGTCATGGAAAGCTCACTCCTGAAAGATAATCATAAAATTGGTGGATGATCGTGTGCAATCTGACAATTTCTCAGCCAATTGAAATAAATATCGAGAAACACAGTTCTTCGAACATGTCTTGCACCTTCTTCTCTTTGAAACGATAACGAACTTCACCAAAACCGATGCATTCTTTAACAGAAATTTTGAAAGTTTGAAAAGCTTTTTGACATAGCCCCTATCAGAATGATACTTCAAACACACCCCATGGGAGCTGGCAATCTTAACACTCTTGAGGTTCGGAAACACAAAGCTTGAAATCCATATGTCCAAATCAAGATTATCTCCTTTGGCCAAATATCCCAACTCAAACTGGCACCAGGAACTATCAAACTGGAGATAGAGGATATAATCAGGACAAGATACAGGTCAGCCTAATGGAAATTGCACTAAAATGACAAAAAATGATTTCACCATAGAAGTTTCCAGGACAGAAAAATTTCAAAACCAACAAATCTTCATAGTTCTTGTAAAGAATAATTATGATGGTCGTTCCATTCTTAAAGATTCCTGGCGTAGGTAAACGAAGCTAAGAGTGTTGGCACCCAATTTTTTTGTTTCAGAGCTCATTTGCCACAAAGGAAGCAACAACACCAACCATATTAACGTGAAGCTTTAAAGTGATAAAAGTAAAGCTTCTTATTGATATTTAAAGATAGCTGGCCCAATGATACATTTTATTTTTTTTAGCCATATAATTTGTTAGCAAGGACGGCATTGAAACTAGAATAGAAAGGAATTACTATGCCTGCCGTTTGCTTAAATCACGGAAATGTGATTTTATTGAACAATTTCCCAACAAAAGATCTCACGAGTTTCTCTAACAAATGAATCGATCATTATCCATTCAAGTGTACAGTTTTTTAAAAAAAATATCATACAATTTTTGTGAAAAAAATCACAACACCATATTTGTTATTCTCATAAAAAAAAATTGAATATCAAGCACTCCATTGAAGGCAACCTGAACATACAATATATATATATATATACATGATGTATATTTAATTTATACTCATTATGTATACATGATACACGAAAGATAGACAATGTATAAACTGGGTATACACTATTTATGCACATTATATATTGAGCCTACAGTGTAAAATTCATGTTTCTTGGGTATGTACTTACTATTTATGCACAGGGGCGGAGCTACATGCATCCGAGGGGGTTCATCCGAATTATGTTGTGTACATAGAGTTAAATTTTTGTTTTAGGTGTATATATTAGATGTTGAATCCTCTTAGCACAACTAAAATTGTAGTCTAGCGGTAAAGGGGGTTCAAATGTTCCCAGAGGGTGCAGGATTGAATATGGCTGGGCACATTTTCTCTGTTTTTTTAGCGCTTCCAAAGTTCCCACTTGTTCTCTTATGCCCGAATTTTCTCGCCCATCTCTATCTCCAACTAGCAATTGGTATCCAAATCCTTCGTTTTCCAGATTCTTTTCTTGATAGAACATAATTTGCAATCATAATATTCAATTCATAATGTGGACATGCTTTGTTAATAGCTTTAATAAAAATCTATTATCATCTCATATACTTGTATTTTTAAAATTGAAACAAGCTTTTGATTTATTATTTGGCTAGAAAACTTTGTTTCACAGATTAATTTATGTTGAATTCAAGATTTTGGCATGGCTACATTTCATTACGACACAAACAATTGTTTGTACATGTAAATGTTTAGTTGTAGATCAGATAGTTTAAATTTTTTTAATAAAAAATAAAACACTCATTTATATCTACTTTGTTTAAATTAAAGGTTTTCTAATATTCTATTGATATAATATTTAATTACTATATTATTTGAATTATATATTTTTCGTGTTTACATGTAGATAAATTATGCACATTCATATGCATAAAAGCAAACAGTCTTAATCATTTAGAGTTCAGATCCAAAGACAACATCTTAATACTTAAATGTGCATTCAGATTTAGACATCTTAATCTTAATAAAAACAAAGGAGGCTTAAGCATCGCCAGCCAACCAAATATATTAGGTTTTTGATCAATTTGATGTGACTTAATTTGTAATCAAAGTCTCTTTTCCCATTGCTATGCAAAAAAGAGTAGTTCAATTCATTAAGGTCTCGCTATACACACTCAGGAAAAGCGTCCAAACAAATCGAATTTATAATTATGCAATTTTATCTTGGATGTAACCAATGATTTAAATATCTAACTTTATGGCCACACAACGACAATTCTTATACTTACACCAAGTCCTTTGCCATGACTCATGAAGATGAATTGAGAAAAAACGCAAATATAAATGTTGGTCTGAGAGGGACTGAGGGGTTGTTTGGTTGTTGGTTAGGAAGGTGTGTATAAGCACATTAGACATTGAGCCTACAGTGTATAATTCATGTATCTTGGGTATGTACTTACTATTTATGCACATTATACATTGAGCCTATCGTGTATAATTCATGTATCTTGAGTATGTACTTACTTATTTATGCACATTAAACATTGAGCCTACCTTGTATAATTCATGTATCTTGGGTATGTACTTATCTTGAGCCGAGGGTCTCTCGAAAACAGTCGCTCTACCTATCAAGGTAGAGGTAAGGTCTGCGTACACTCTACCTCCTCCGACCCCACGTTGTGAAATTTCACTGAGTATGTTGTTGTTGTATCTTGGGTATGTACTTACTATTTATACACATTATAGATTGAGCCTACAATGTATAATTAATGTATCTTGAGTATGTAATTACTATTTATGCACTTTTTTTATACTCGTGGTGTCCGGGCCAGTTTGCGCACACCTGGACTAATTCCACGGGATACGTGCTACCTTCCACTATCAACAGGTAACATGTTCACCAAGACTAGAACGGATAGGAAGAAATCAACTAGTGTTTTGTCTCTGCTGGGAATTGAACCCGAGACCTCATGGTGCTCAACTCACTTCATTAACCACTAGGTCACACCCTTGGATGCCTATTTATGCACATTATACATTGAGCCTACAATGTATAATTCATGTATCTTCGGTATGTACTTACTATTTATCTAATCAGAAAGTACTCACCCAAATTTTTTGATAAGTATGGGAAAATGTGGGTTTATGAATATTGAAGAAAAGAAGTTGTGAGAGGGGTAAGGGTTATGTACAGGGAAGTTGTATGAGGATAAAACTCTTTAACTTAAATAAAACCTAGAAAGAATGAAAATAATGGCCTAAAGCTAGTAATACTGTTTCCTAAATTGTAGTCTTAGATATTAATGGTCTCTTGAGTACTCTATTATTCAGCTAAATAAAGAAAAGAACTATTCCCGAACGTGTAGAGCGGGTAAAGAAAATTAAATAGGTTTATTTTAAGTTTATATTAGTTATGGGCTGTTATATGAGTTAATTTTCTTCTAAATACCCATCCAGAAACAACTTCAAGGGGGTGAGAAAGTTACAAGAAGTTACCGGTGTAATTGCTATGTCTATGTCGAGTGTCTCCACATGAGGCGAGGCTCGCAAAAGGCCAGCTGCTCCACACAAATTAAACTTTTCCACATGCAACTCCAGCGTTAGATATTTGCATTTCAATTCTGGAATCAGCACCCCTTCGAACTGCAACATACACAAGACCTGGTGCAAAAATCCCAATGAAACTAGTAAAGAACATAGAAAGCAATAACAACGGAAAGAAGTTCTTACTAATGCGTGACAAGTCTAACCATCTAAACACTCGAAGTAACATCAATGAACAGAAATTCTAGTTTCTAGATATCTTATGTGGTATGATTTAAGAAATACCTGAATTTGAAAAGTTGACTAAAGGATTGCCAAAAAGCACATAAGAATAAGGCCACAAGTTTCTGTAATTAATCTGGTTGTGGTTGTGAAATTTGTGCAAAGGTTCTCAATTCTATAATGTTTACATTCTACAAATTAACCAGAGAAAGAGTAAGGACTTTCGAGTTAAAGATAAACCTCTATGAACCAAGTTCCGATTCTTAGCTCGGCTGCACAACTCAACTTTTGAAGATTATCTTGGACGAGGGTATACAGTACTTGATGATAGTCATGGTGGTTGTCTTCCTCTTCCTCGTCATCAGATTCTTCATCATTATCACCTTGGATGGCTTTAGTACACCTGATGTTGAAAGTAAGCTTAGCTTTAACCACGGAGGACACATCTAAAAGTCTACACGTGAGATCATTAAGATCTCCCGATATTTCCAAATGTTGAAGATACGGCGCAAAAATTTCCAAGCAATGATCTTCTCCAGCATGAGCAAACCAATAATCTTTCAGCTTCAGTCTCTTCAATATTAAAGAATTAATTTCCAGGCGACGGGAACCCTCAACATTATATAATTCCATAGTTTCCAATGCAGGACATCCTGACAGTTTGTTCACAATTTCATCATCATATAACACGGAATACCCGAACTTAATGCTCTCTAGAGATTTCCATGATATAACCGGGTGATAATAATCAAAGGTACAATATTTAACATCTAAAGTTATCAACGACGAACAAGTGCATAGAGATTCAGGCAATGTGCACACGTCATCTTCAAATGACCACAATACAACATTTTCCACTTTTCTCTCAACAGCAAAACTTAGACATCGAGTGACTAGAGAGTCGTACTCACACCGTATACTCTGGTCGTATGAATACATGTCAGTACAATCAGTGCAATCGAGTTCGAATTTTTTAATTTTGGGAGAAACGGAATGAGTTAATACGTAATCAACAAATGAGAGATTTTCTCTTGTGTTGTGATTTGTAATACTAAAAATGAAAGTATCAACACAAGTCCAGAGATAGTGCCATCGTTTAGAGAGAATACATGTTCTGAATGCATCCTTTGTTGTAGGCATAAGAGATAGAATTTGAACAAGGAGTGAGTCCGGCAACTTACTGATACCATCATATAGGGTTTCTTCAGATCCAACCTTTTGCTTCTTCAAATTAGCCATGCTTTAGGTTAGAGTACACATTCCGGCTTCGGCGTTACATTTGATGTGAGCAAGCAATGAAGAAGTTCCTTCATTTAAAGAAAATCTTTGGGAATTTTTTTCTTTTGGTCCTTCATTTATTGTTTTATTCTAATTGCATTCCCTTTTCTGGTCGACTTCAATTAAATAACGGATCGTTTTGTACGCGGATTAAGTTAGTTATCCCGAAATTATAGTAGTGAGATTATTATTCCTAAACTAACTTATTTAATTTAAGAGCTCGGATAAAATAATATTTCCAAATTTGATGGGATAAGGTAAAATATTCAAGATTAAATTTGAAATTAATTTTATATCGTATTTAGCAGAAAGTATTAATTTACGCAGCGACTAAATAAGGTGTGATTTAAGGACAGACTTAATGAAATTGAGAACTTAATAGAAGCTTAAGTCTTTTATTGAAAAAAGTAAATAATATATATGTTTTTTAGACGAAGTTAGGCATAGTCTTGATTGATGAGTCTCGCAGCGGAGTGAACGTCAAGCTGGAGGTTTGGAGACAGATTTTGGAGTTTAAAGGTTCAGGTTGAGTAGAACCAATACAGCACATTTGGAGTGCAAGTGCAGCAACGGGAACGAACTTGAGATAGGCGTAGAGGTAAGGTCATTCCAAATAAAAGAAACTTCAAGTACCTAGTGTATATTATCTAAGGGAATGGAGAGATTGATGACGATGTCACACATCATATTGAGGCATGGTGGATAAAATGAAGGCTCGCATCTGGAGTCTTGTGTGATAAAAAAGTGCCACAAAAACTTACAGGCAAGTTCTGTAGGGTGGTGGTTAGCCGACTATGTTGTATGGGGCGGAGTGTTAGCCAGTTAAGACTTACCACATACAAAAAATGGGAGTTGTGGAGATGAAGATGTTGAGGTGAATGTGTGGACATACAAGGAGAGATATGATTAAAAATTATGATATTCATGATAGAGTGGGAGTGGCCTTGGTGGAGGATAAGATGCGGGAAGTGATGTTGAGATGGTTCGGACATGTGCAGAGGAGAGACACGGATGCCCCAGTGTGTAGGTGTGAGAGGTTGGCTATGGCGGGTTCAGAAGGTAGAGGTAGACCAAATAAGTATTGGGGAGAGGTGAATAAATGAGATATGGCATAAGTACAACTTACTGAGGACATAGTCTTATATAAGGGGTGTGGAGGACACGGATTATGGTAGAAGAGTAGTAGGTAGTCGAGCGTAGTCCTACTTACGCTTACAAAATGATAGTGTATTGTTATTACTGTAGGCTCGATTAGCCTACCACACTTATAGGCACATTAGTGTTTTATAGTCCCTGTAGTTTGATTCATTCATGCTACTATGTGTTCTTTCGTGTAATTTATTTATCGTATTTAGTTGTGTTAACTATTGCTTATTGTTGTTAGAATGCACTACCATGTCGTATTCGATTTTATTATTTATATGTTTATAATCCTTTAATTTCTCGTATGAGTCTGACCATTTTTCTTGATTTGCTTTGTTTTGACTGTTTTGCCTGTGATTATGCTTTGTCTTGAGCCGATGGTCTTCCGAAAACAGTCGCTCTACCTATCAAGGTGGAAATAAGGTATGTGTACATTTTACCCTCCCCAGATTCCACGTTGTGTGATTTCACTAGATATGTTATTATTTTTTAGACAAGTTTATTTTTATTAGCTTTTTGAGATGTAAAATTAATAATAACTCCTTTATGATCCTTTCTAGTTGCTCTGAAACAATTAGGAGATTCTCTAGAAGAAATACGGGGTTCGATTATTTTTCAATTAACAAAATAGTTAATTCATTTAATATCTCAGATAATGGCAAACTTAAATAGGATTTTATCAACTTTAATTTTGAAAATGTTTTATATTATTCTATAAACAACATAGTATTTGAAAAAACATCAAGTCATTTTTTAGTTAATTTAGTATACCTATTAGAATATTATATAAATCCAAGCAATCAATATCATAGTGAGAATTTAAAAAACTTTCTAAGTTAAGGCATATTATTTTAGATTTTTCTAGTCTAATGATCTGTGTATATTATATACTCTAGATCCATCAAATTTGAAATAAGCACCCTGAATTATCTCTTTAGCATATCAAAGGAAAGAAGGCACTACCCCTCTGTCTCAAGTTATTTATTATATTTTTATTTTATACACCCCTTAAAAAATATTATTCATAATGAGTATTTGATTACTTTATTCTTATGTATTTCTAAGTTATAGTTCATATCCATTAAATGTTCGTTATATTTATGTGTCATCTATAGTAATGACAAAATCCTACTAAAGATAAAATGAGGATAATAATTAATTGTATCTTAAATTTTAAAATGACAAATAAAATGAGACACTATTTTTAATAATCATGATAAATAATTTGAGACGGAGAAAATAATTAACAAAAATAAATAAGATATTTAATAAACTAGACTTTATATTTATTGTTTGTTAATGAGCATAAAAAAAGCGGAAACAAAACTTGAAAAATGAGATGGATGGAATATTTAATTGAAGGATTTTGGGGATTTGAGAAGACAAAATCCCAAGAAAGTAGTCGATTTCAAATGATGGCTTCCGGCGAGGCGGTTCTAGTCGTAGGAGTTAGTAATAGTAATCCGAAGAAACAGAAAGTTAGTTGTTGAAGAAACCCAAGTGGACCGAATCAGTGAGGTGTCCAAATTCTGGATGCATTCGGATCCCGTAAGATGGGACTTTTGCTTATAATTTCGTTTTCACCGGTAGAGATTGCCCATCATCGGGTCAAGTGGCGAAATTTCTCGCTCAAGATCCCCATCTCCTAGCTCGACAGAGATTGATGGAGGTCCACTAAGTGGGAGGTACGATGCATGATGCTTATAGAGAGTCATTCCCACAGAAAAGAATGAGAAACTCTCACACTGCGATTGTCAGGACTCAAACCTACCTACTTGGGGCAATTTACCACCCTGAAACCTTTTACTTCCCTGCGGGCAAGATTGTACATCCTTTGTTGACTATGTGTTAGCTCATTCAGCTTCGTCCAAAATACAAAAGTTCAATATCGACTACAATAGCATCATGTGTCACGAGTGAACCAATGGATTAATTTTGTTGTTGGACAAAAAGTGGAAAATGTTTTATTCTGTTGGGATAACAATGTTGTCATACTGCCTGAATTTTTCTTCACCTGTTCGTCGTTGATAACATTACATATTATAGTGTTGCCCAAGATTTTCAATTCTATGATTATCTTCGACGAGTGAGCTTTTCATGATTAGACTGTAAAAAAATTATTCATATTCTACTCCTAAAATTTTATTCTTACTTGTAAAAGAATTCTATAATTATGATAAGTGTACAATGCTAATTATATACAAAAACTTGTTACCAAATTAAGCTCAAATATCGTGTATACAAGGCATATATACACGGTCCAACTTTTGGTCCCCAATACCGTGTATAACGGTATGGTATATTTAACACCCCTTCAGTCATAGTGAGCGGTCTTCGTACGTTGAGACTGTCCCTAAAATCTTACCGATAGAAGACATTGGGTAAAGATGTGTGCAATTTGATATCTGAAAGGGACATGACATATGCGTACTTGTCCACGAGCTACCTTTTCGCGAACAAAATGAATATACATCTCTATATACTTGGTGCATTAGTGTTGAACAAGATTACCATAAAGGTAGATGTCATTCACATTATCACAATAAATCAAGGTAGCTTTCTGAATCGGACAATGAAGCGCTAAAAGAAGATTAGGTAGCCAACATGATTCAGAGACCACATTGACCACCCATCGATACTCGACCTCTACACTAGAGCGGGACAAAGTCGATTGACGTTTTGCATATCATGATACCAAGTTATTACCAAGAAACATACAATAGCCAGACGTCGAACGTCTATTGTCTGGACATCCACCATAATCAACATCTGTATACGAGACAAGTGTAGACATTGCCGAAGGATATAAATGTAAACCATAGTCAAGTGTCCCCTGGATGTACTGGATAATGTGTTTGAGCGCATTCATGTGTTCAACCCTGAAATCATGCATAAACAAACACATTTGTTGTATGACATACATAATATCTGGTCTTGTAAATGTAAGATACTGAAGGGCCCCTGCAAGACTGTGATAGCATGTCAGATCCTCATAAGGTGAGCCAATTGCAACACCCAACTTAGGTTTAGTATCAACCGAAGTAAAAATGGACTTATATGATGACATCCCGACCCTTTCAATGATCTCAGATGCATACTTCCTCTGGTATAAGAACAACTCACATGCATGACGAGTGACAACAATCCCTAAAAAGTAACTCAAGGGCCCCAAGTCTTTCATAGCAAACTCAGAACTGAGTATTGTCATGATAGACTGGCGTAATGCATCAGAAGAGGAAGTCAGGATAATATCATCTACATATAACAGTATATAAACCAATGAAGAACCACGACGATATATGAACAATGAATTATCAGACCTGCTATGAGAGAACCCAATAGTCAAAACATAGTCTGCAAACTTTTATACCAAGTCCGGGGAGATTTCTTAAGCTCATACAAGGACTTCTTCAATAAGCAGATGTGATGAGGATATTTGGGATCCCTAAACCCCAAGGGATGATGCATATAGATTGTCTCTTTGAGATCGCGAGATAGAGAGGTTGGCTTCGATTGGAATGAAGTTGTCCGTGAATGTTTCTGTCAACCTAATTCTGAACTCGCTTCCTGGTTCGTTTGAGAACTTTATTGTAAACTTCAACATGATGAAACCAAGTCGAGTCTCCCAAAGCTTCACAATATGTTAAAGACCTTCGAGTTGTCCACATCCAAAGGTAAAGTTGTGCTCATGGTGGGCTCATCTAGCAAGTTCAAACACAAGGGTAAGAACATGCAAAAGAAGAAGGGTAAGGCAGTTGTTGTCGCACCCCCAGTTTTAAGACCTTGAGGAGGTGCTCAGAAGAAGGCGAGAGTAGCTGCAGATGCGTGCCTCAATTGCAAGAGAAAGAGGCATTGGAAGAAGGACTGCACTGCTCCAGGGGGAGGCAAAGCATTAGGTGCTCTTGGCCCTGCTGAACAAGGTATATTTGTCATTGAAATAAATATGTCTATAACTAACTCTCACTAATGGGTATTAGATACCGCTTGTGGCTCACACGTTTGTAACAATGTGCAGGGGCTGACTAACAGCAGAAAAGTTGGAACGTGGGAGGTAGAAGGAAATAGAGCACGAGTGGATGTTGAACGCATGGGAACTTATAGACTAGATTTACCTTCTGGATTTTGTTTAGAACTTAATAATTGTTATTTTGTTCCCTCGTTGACGAGGAATATTATTTGTGTCTCAGTGTTAGATATTGAGGGGTTTTCCTCATTTATTATAAATGGCAGTTACGTGTTATCTTTTAATGGTTTTATTTGTGGAAATACACAACTTGTGGATGGATTGTACGTTCTAAATTATAGTCGTGAAATTTTCAATGTACAAAATAAACGAGCTAAAATAAGTAATCCAAGAAACTCCACCTACTTAATTAAGGGAGTTAGACTACCTAGAACCATTTGACTTAGAGTCCTATGATAATTGTGAATCTTGCTTGAGAGGAAAGATGACCACCAAACCACTTTCTGGGAAAGGTGTGCGTACTAGAGAGGTGTTTGAGTTAGTCCATACCGATGTATGTGGGTTATTTTCAACTCAAGCTAAGGGAGGCTTCCCTTACTTCATCACTTTTACAGACGATTACACAAAGTTTGGGCATGTGTATCTTATGAAATACAAGTCCGAAGCTTTTGAGAAATTCAAGGAGTACAAGTCGGAAACAGAGAAGCAACTTGAGACAAGTATCAAGACCCTTTGATCAGATCGAGGAGGTGAATACTTAAGTAAAGAATTTCTAGATTACTTGAAGCTTCATGAAGTTCAATCACAATGGACACCTCCCAGAATGTCACAAATGAATGGTGTTGCCAAAAGGAGAAATCGAATCCTATTAGATATTGTTAGATACATGATGAGCTTCTCAGCTCTACCAACATACCTTTGGGGATATGCATTACAAAGCTCAATCTATATTCTGAACAAAGTTCCTTCAAAGTCAGTAGAGAAAACTCCATATGAAATATGAAATGGCAAGAAGCCAGCACTTAAACACATGCGACCCTGGGGTGCCATGCATATGTAAAGAAGTTGCTTACTGACAAGTTTGAATCTAAAAATGAGAAATATTATTTTGTGGGGTATCCAAAGAAAACTAAGGGATACTATTTCTATCTTCCTGGAGAAAATAAGGCTATTGTTTCCAGAAATGCAACTTTCTTTGAAGAAGATTATGTCTGCAAGTAACAGAGTTGCAATAAGATAGAACTTGAATAAATTCAAGAACCACAAGATAATAAAGAGTTTGAACACTTATCAAATGACCTAATCAAGGATTCAGTGGGAGTATTTGGTGAACACTAGGTACTTAAAGTACGCCCTTCAGCCAGTGGGAGTGTTGTGAGAGATAGTACAAAAATACAAAGCTCTCATACACAACCAATAGAAGATGATACAATAGTTGTACATAATCTCATTCAGGGAACGCATGAAAATGACATTCCTGAAAGCTCTCAAGGTAATGAATTGTCCAACACACAAAGACCTTCTCACAATCAGAATGCAACAAATACTGAAATACAAAATATTCAACTATGTAGGACTACTAGGACTCATCGTCCGCCTGAAAGACTTAATCTTCTTATTGAAACACACAATGAGATTGATATTTCTGATGACGATGAACCTACGACCTACAGTGAAACAATGTTAGACATTGATTCACAAAGATGGCAAGAAGCCATGAAATTTGAGAGGAGACTCGATGTACGTTAATCAAGTTTGGAACTTGATTGATTTGCCAACTGAGGTTAGATCCATAGGATGCAAATGGGTCCTCAAGAAGAAGATTGATGCATATGGTAAGGTACAGACTTATAAGGCAATATTGGTGACTAAAAGTTATAATCAATAGCCTAGGCTCGATTATGATGAAAAACTTTCACCTGCTGCGAAAATTAAGTCCATTCAGATTTTGGTTGCAATAACATCATACTATAATTATGACATTTGACAGATGGATGTTAAAATCAATTTCCTCAATGGTAACCTAATTGAAGAGGTGTATATGATACATCCTGAGGGTTTTACATCTAACACTAAGCCCAAAACAGTATGCAAGCTACATATGTCCATTTATGGACTTAAGCAAGCCTCAAGGAGTTGGAATATTTGTTTTGACAAAGCAGTCAAGTCGTTTGACTTTGTTAGAAGTAAAGAAAATCCATCTGTTATAGTAAACGTAAGGATGAGAGTATTATTTTCATTGTTATATATGTAGATGACATATTAATAATTGGAGATAATAAGACTCTCATGCAATCAGTCAAGGAATGGTTATTCAACACCTTTATGATGAAGGACTTGGGTGAAACCTGCCACATTCTTGGAATTAGGATCTACGGACATAAACCTAATAGATTATTGGGGTTGTCACAGTCTGTATACATAGACAAAGTGCTAAGACAATTCTCTATGGAAAATTCCAAGAAGGGAGGTCTTCCTATGGGTCAATGCATCAAGTTATCAAAGAATGATAGTTTTTCTACTGTTGTAGAACTTGAACGCATGAAGAGGATCTCATATGCTTCATTTATAGGATCAATCATGTATGTCATGACCTGTACGAGGCTAGATGTGGCCTATGCACTTAGTATGACTTGTAAATTTCAGCAGAATCCTGAGGAAGAACACTAGAAAACAGTCAAGAGTGTTCTTAAGTATCTTAGATGAACTAAAGAATATTTCTTAGTCTATGATGGACAAGAAAAGATAGTCGCTACTTAGTACACTAATGCTAGCTTCCAGACATATCTTGATGATTTTAAGTCTCAGTCTACTTATACCTTCATTTTTAATGGTGGAGCAGTTAGTTGGAAAAGTTCTAAGCAAGCTACAATTGCTGATTCGACAACTGAATTCGAGTACATTGTTCGTAAGGAAGCTATCGCGATATCTGAGTTCATGAAGGAATTAGGGGTTGTTCCAAGTGTCACTTGTCCAATAAAGATTTATTGTGACAACACTGGTGTGATTGCGCAAGCTAAGAAACCAAGATCAACAAACAGAAATAAGCATATACCGAGAAAACACTACATACTCAGGGAGATTGTGGAAACTGAAGAAATAAGATTAGATTATGTTCCCACAGATGATAATCTAACTGACTTATTTACTAAACTATTAAGCTTAGTTAAGCATAATGGTCATTTTGAAAATATGAGAATTAGATACATTGGTGATTGACTCTAGGCCAAGTGGGAGATTGGATATTTGTATGTCCTAGAGACAATCATTTTAGGGAAAAATGTACTTGAATACATTCGTATTATTAATAAGATTAATATTTTATGGCATTTACAATTATTGTATTATTATTTGATTATTTGTAATTATTCATTAATGTGCATCCCTTGAGCTTACATTGTCATTAAAAAAGTGAGATATTAATGATAAAGTGTAACTCAGAAAATAGCCTCGACTAATGATCATCGAGAATGGGATATCGATGATATGTTATAAGTCGACATGTGGTCTGCATCACATTCTTAGAGAATGTAGTATGTCTCACCTGCTACTAGTAATGGTTACTAGTGATGGAAACATGGATACTTTTGGAAAGTATTGGTATACCCTACTGATAAACTGTTTGTTATGCATGTCTAAAGTATTATCAGTGTGTGTGAGATAAATGTCATTTGACTTGAAGTCAATACGCACCTTGTTTACAGAGTAATGTACTTTGACCGTGTCCTAAGCTTAAATTTCTTATATGATAAGACACAACTTGTGTTAGGTGCATTACGATGTAAACTAACGTAGTAGTTCATCCAAGAATATGATTCATTCCTCAATTGGATATTCGATAGAATACTCAATTCTCAGTGATATTAGGTCGACCAAGTCATTGGCCCATGCAAGAGACATATTTAAAATATGGTCTAGTTGTTAACTAATATAGATGAGATAAAGTGATCAAGTCATTTGGATAGACACATAACAAATCCTAAGCTTGATCGAGTGTTCAACTAATATAGATGAGATAAAGTGATCAAGCCATTTGGACATACACATAACACATCTTAAGCTTGATCGAGTGTGTCGTGAATAAAAAGAATTTATCTTCTCACATAAATGTTATATTTGTTGGATTTATGTAAACATACTTCACATATTGAGTTCGTCATACGGCGCAGTCTAGGAGTTCGTATGGATCTTAATTTGATTAGTGTCGATATATGAAGGCCTAAAAGGTCACACTATGTCGATTGTCATTTTGGTCTAAGGTTATATTGAGGGAATATTAAATATTCGATTTAGAGTCGAGATATTTAAATTGATAATAAATTATGAGATAATTTCTATTTGCTGGAAATTATTTAATTAAGTTAAAATTGGATTTTGGATTTAATTAAACGTGATGAATATTTAATAATGGACGTGAAGGGTCGCGGTGCCTACCAAGACTGAGTGGCGTGACCAAAGACACATGTTACATTACACATGTCATCACACGACCCGGCAGTAGGCCCACTGCACCTCCGAATTTGGGTTAGGCTCAGAGAACAACCCTAATCTGATTATTAACCTAATATCTACTACATAATCAACACTTAACCGCATAATTTAAAGACATATTTTTTTACACTTTCTGAACTTCGAGTTTAGAAACGAAAATCCTCTCGAACATCTGCCAAGATTTCTTGGCTTTCTTGATAAATGAGTATACCGTATCAAGACTTGCAATCGAAAGGACAATCGTGTGCGCTCCCTATAGTAAAGACTCTAGAAATAACAACCTGTAAGTTTTATATTTGTGAAGTCCCAAATTATTATTACAATAACAAAAAAATAACATAATACAAACAAAAGTTATTCTCCTCAAGAAATTGAAGTAATTATACTATCAGTATACAACACTTTGATCCTATTTTATATCTATGTTACGTCCATTTAAATGGGGGTCCAATTTGAGAACTATTTTATATATATGTTACGCCCATTTAAATGGGGTACAATTTGAAAGCTTATATAATAACATTATGTGTCTACTCTAATATAATATAAAGGATATATATTAGTAAAAGAAAGACATTTACATGAATTGCCTTTGGGAGCAAAAGAATAAGGAAAAGAAGAGTCAATGTGTCTGTTTCATTTCTAGCCATTAAGAGGAACAAATATAAAATTTACAATTTTCACATTTTTATTGTTCAGTCCAAAGGGTAAGGAAAAGAAGAGTCATTGTATTTGCTTCATTTATAGCCATTAAGAAGAACAAATATTTACGTTAGTGTTCAGCCATCAAATGCACATCTTTTTTCCCTCCCCCTCATCTTTAATTCCCCTCTAACTCTTGTCCTTCCACCTCCTTTATGTTACACACAAACACCTCAAGTATATGGTACTTATACACAAATAAGTATCTAGCGATAGTAAATCAGAAAAAAGAACCAAGTGAATAAGAAGAAAACAAATCTGGAAAAATACCAAGAGGGCAAGAAGAACAAGAATCAAAATACTATGGAGCAAAGATCATTTTAGCAACCGAACAACAATCATTTTCACACTTACAAGGTGAGTTTTCTCACACAGAAATTCTTGGTAACATCCTTTATTTTAAGTTCAATACATGTTAGAATAAGAATTGAGTGTTGAAAAGAAATAATGAGTTTTTGATTGTTTAGACAACTAGTTGCGTCATGAACTTTAAGAACTGGTTTCACTGAGTTATAATTGTTAGCATTTGATGAAATTCGGAAGAATGGTACACCTCTCTATTATGATCATATAGAACCAAAAATGAGGTAAAATGGACATACGGTTTAAAAGTTATCATAGTTCAAAGTTCTTGCCTTAGATTTGACCGAAATTCGAAAAGACATAATTACGGACTGTGTTTATTGATCTTTACTTATTAGAATTATATAAAATATTATATGGTTGTAAATCTCTCTGTTACGGACAGATATAGCCAAATAGGGGTTAAAACCGACTTACGAGTGGAGAGTTATTGTATTTTGAAGTTGCTGCCTCGGATTCATCGGAATCCAGAAGGACAGGACGTTGAAACGTAAAAATGTACAAATACATGAGAAATATAAAAATTTGTCTTAAATGAAAGTTCTAGATCTCTCTGTTGTGGACATTTTGAGACCTTACGGAGGTCTATCTGACTTACGGATTGAGAGTTATCGCTGTTTAAAGTTTCTGTCTCGGATCTATCGAGATCCAGGAAGAGCAGCGAATATAAGTGTAAAACTGTACCAAATGGTACAGAATATGAAAGGACGGTTCAAATGGAGACGTGTATCTCTCTGTTCTCGTCGTTTTGAGATTTTATGGGGCTTGAACGGGTTTACGGATTAGGAGTTATGACTATTTAAGATTTGGTTTTGTTTAATAAAAATTCTGCCGAAACAAATTTCATGTGACTGTTTTGAGGATAAGTTTGTGTTAGTTACCCAAAGTAGTTTTAAATGAAATTTGGTACAGTGAAATATCCTCGTCTTACCTTAGTTTCAGCTTGAGAAACGTCTTAGTTGAAGTTATGGTTGAAAAGTTATAATCATTACAAGTATGAATGACGGAATGTTGGAAATAGAATATTATTTATTTGACCCTCTGAAAAGTATGAAAAGTAAATACGTGTTCACATAAATGTATAAATATATAATGGATCGGGTTGCACGCCGCAACAAAACGTAAAGTGAATATGTGTTCACATAAATGTATAAATATATAATGGATCGGGTTGCACGCCGCAACAAAACGTAAAGTGAATACGCGTTCACAAATACGTAAACATAATGGATCGAGTTGCACGCCGCAACAAAATTTAAAGTGAATACGCATTCACAAATACGTAAATATATAATGGATCGGGTTGCACGCCGCAATACAACGTAAAGTGAATACGCGTTCACAAATACGTAAACATAATGGATCGGGTTGCACGCCGCAACACAACGTAAAGTGAATACGCGTTCACAAATACGTAAACATAATGGATCGGGTTGCACGCCGCAACAAAACGCAAAGTGAATACGCGTTCACAAATACGTAAACATAATAGATCGGGTTGCACGCCGCAACAAAACGTAAAGTGAATACGCGTTCACAAATACGTAAATATAATGGATCGGGTTGCACGCCGCAACAAAACGTAAAGTGAATACGCGTTCACAAATACGTAAACATAATGGATCGGGTTGCACGTCGCAACACAACGTAAAGTGAATACGTGTTCACAAATACGTAAATAGAATGGATCGGGTGCACGCCGCGACAAATATGAAAAGTGAATACGCGTTCACAAATATATAAATGCAACAAATATATAGAAATGCAAGAGGATGTCTTAACGTATAATACGAGATAAAATAAAGTGTTAGTTAAACTAAGAATTCCCTATGAAGAATTGCTGCATATTTAAAAATATTGTAACATAATATGTTTTTGCAATATGCTTATTACGTTATAGTGTGATTGAACTTGAAATATTGTGGTGTTACTTTGAATTACAGGTTAAGGTTCTCACTCAGCCCCGGATGGTAGGGCTGACTCTTTATTTAACATATTTTAGGAAAGCGTGATAGAGGAAAGACTCCAAATCAAGGCTAGCGATCGTCCCGCAGCCTCTTGTCGTACCAAATCCATTGCTTCGGGTTTGGTACTCGTCAGGTTCAGAATGTCAGTTTCAGTGTCTCGAGAAATGCCCGTGTGGGATGGTCTCATTTCCAACTTATAATAATTTTTGTCAGTATGTTTATGTAGAAACAATATTTGTACGAGCATGGACTCGCGTTATGTTTTCAATAAAGTCATAAACAGATGTTTTTATTGTTATTAATAGCTCCGTATTTAAATATAAGTTTAAATTTCTAAATAAAGAGAATTAAATGGTGCTCCTGGTGGGAAATAATTGTCCAGGTGTCATCACGCCCTAAGTAAAGGCTTAGGAAAAGTCGGGGTGTGACAATATTATGTCTTTACAGGTTTCAATTGTAACGTAACCATACCAGACATGAATTGTTGAGGTAAGTAAGTTGAACAAAATTTTAAACTTCCAATGTGTCTTACGTGTTTTTTGATGCTACGCAAGTGTATGTATCGCAATTTGTAATAAATTTCGGTAAGACCAAGTATCGTCCACAGAGACTGATTTATCAAATACCAATTAACTAATTTTTGGTTTCTATTTGGCAAACGAATATAAATTGTGGTTTTTAAACTAAGAATTAGCAAACTAAAGTAATTTGCAGGAATAAAATAATAATGATAACACACGGAGTTTAATTTAGTAATGGAGTAAATTAGGGTTTCAAATCTCATCAACTATCTACTCTATCATTCATTAATGCAAGACTAGTGATTCTCCTTCTTATTAAGATAGCAGGTTAACTGAGATGTTCTATATTACGATTAGGACATATAAAAACTCAACCTAAGTGAGAACTTTCTATATTTCTATGATAATTTCGATCACATAGGAGGATTAAGATCAATAACTCGTGATACTCTCGTTCAAGATTAAACCTACATCTACTCAGCTATAGCATATTCAAATCTCCCTTCTCAGATCTCGATTTGAAATCATATAGATAATGAAAAATAATGATCAGTTAATTCTCATTCGATAAATGCAAGTTGAATATATATTAATAGATAAAGAATACTAACAATGTGTTAAATTATAATAGAGTTTAAAGTGAATCAACGAAAAACTCTAATAAAACTAATTAGCTCATAGAAATGCTAAGAAACTAATTAATTCAATATCCAACATGAACTGAATTAAAATAAAGAAAAGAAAAAGAACTTGAACAATCGATGTCTCTAATTGCTCCTTAGCCTCCTGTTTCTTGCCTCAAAAGTGTGATCATCTCTAAAATATGCCTCCCCCAGCTTATATCACGGAAAACCCCTGGAATGGACCATTTTGCCCTTATAAAAATTAGTTTTTTTCACAACATTACAGTCATCGGTGTCGCGTTTCTGATGGTTGGGCGCCGCGCCGCTGTTGTGGTAGAAACATACTCAGCTCTCGGGTACAGTGGCGCCGCAAGTCTAAGAGGGTTGGGCGTCGCGGCGCCTTCGACAATGACTTTTTCTTCCAGCTTCTATACGTATGGCACCATGACTCTCTCTTCTTGCGTCGC
The DNA here is from genome assembly GCA_029844215.1 of Przewalskia tangutica. Taxonomy (NCBI): domain Eukaryota; kingdom Viridiplantae; phylum Streptophyta; class Magnoliopsida; order Solanales; family Solanaceae; genus Przewalskia; species Przewalskia tangutica. Next base: position 86,430,460 of record CM056736.1, on the reverse strand, counting down.
GGTGCCTTCGACAGTGACTTTTTCTTCCAACTTCTGTACGTATGTCACCGCGACTCTCTCTTCTTGCGTCGCGGCTCTTGCCTCCAGCGTCGCGGCTCTTCGCCCTTTTTTTGTCCAGAATTTGTTTAGACTTCCTTATGAGCTTTCCAAGGCTTTTTTGACTCATCTCTTGTGAGCAACTATGTGTTGTTGTCCTCAATAACCCTTATTTCCTTTGAATTCGCCTTATTCCTTACTGAATCGCTTAAAACCTGAAAACACAAAACAAAATGCATAATATTGTACAAAACAACTAAAAGACACATAAAAGACTCCCTAAAACAAACTCTAAAACAATACTAAAATCTACCTAACAAACACCCCCACACTTAACTTTACTCGTCCTCAAGTAAAGAACTTTAGACACCCTAAAAAGACAAAATACACAAACCTAACAAAATGAATTAAGTCAACCATAATAGACTATGCCTCGAAGATTATGAACACATGCAATATCATCTTCAGGAACATTCTAGCCACTAATTTGCTATCTAGAATTTCGAGTCGGATATTCATCAAGTTTGCTTAAAATTATTAAGGCATATGATCACTCAACCATGATTACTGACTTAAACACGTATTCAATATTAGTTTATGCACAATGAATTCTCACCAAAGTCCATCAGGTCAAAATTCTATAGGCTTGCTAATTTGTCATTCTCCACTAATGTAGACAACACATGCTCAAAAATCAATAGGACTTTTATAGGTTGTGACGATAGGCTTAGGCTCGGGTAGATAAAATATCATTTAAGTTTAAAATTACCATAAGCATAGAAACCAACCAACCAACCAAACTTAATATCCACATTACAAACCAACAACAATTCCCAATTTTTCTTTTCTTTTCTAAATTGAGAAAATTCACGCTTACACATTTTTATATATATGTTTTTCGAACTACACATGTATGTACAAGGAGAGTGTATTTTTTTCAATGAATTTTTCTCAATCTTTTACACTTTCTATTGATATCACTCAATCTCCAATATCAATTACAAGAATTCAATCTCCACTCATATTCTTCTATACTTATGATAATTCAAGAGAAGGAAAAATAGTAAAGGGTTTCAAGTAGGCTCAAAATATGGATCAATCAACGAAGGATTATTTAAGGCTAAAAAAGGGCAACTAAGGATTAATGTAATCAAGGGTGACTTGAAAGGCTCAATCGTTCCAAAAATTGCCTAACTCATCTTCCTAAGCATACATCATCTAGGATTTCGTCTCAAGTAGCAAGCAAACAAGTTCTAGAATTTTCCACCATCTTTCCTCACTCTGAAATTCAATCACGCATAACTCAATATTTGAGTACACGAAATTCACCAATCATGATCAAGTTTTCATACTTATTAATAACCAAAAACAAACTCAAGACATATCCAACTCAAACAGATTTATGCATTTCATGGCTATCAATTTCATCTAATTCTATCACATGTGTTCACTCAATCTTATGAGTTATTATTATTAACTTGGTTCATTGACACAAGACACGCAAACACAGACACTAAAATAAAGACACTAACAATAAACATACACAACCAACGACTACTAACACAAAAAGTAAGACTTTCCCCCAAACATAGTTGACACATTATCCCCAATGTGAAAAAGGAAAGCACGGGAACGAAGACTTACATAATCAACAACAGCGATCTCAGAATGGTGGCGGCGGCGGAGGTTGATAGGGTTGGTACTGTGGATGATAGCTTCACCCCAGAGTTAGCTCATAATTCACCTATCATAACAAACACAGACCAAGAAACAACAAAACATTGAGGTTGTTCAAAACAAACAAAATAAAATAAAATAAAATACAATACTTAAAATGTTGGGTTGCCTCCCAATAGTGTTGTCGTTAACGTCATTTAGCTGGATGCAAGTTTCCTATTCACTTTAGATTTCAAGATGATAACAACCTTTTTCTTCTTCCACATATTTTTGTATTTCTTCCTATAGACGGGCTCATGGGAGTTCATACACTTGACATATTCCACAATTTGTAATAACAACCCTTCTCAGATCTCGATTTTAAATCATATAGATAATGAAAACTAATGACCAGTTAATTCTCATTCGATAAACGCAAGTTGAATAAATATTAATAGATTAAGCAGAATGCTAACAATGCATTAAATCATAATAGCGTTTTAAGTGAATCAACGAAAAACCCTAGTATGGGTAATTAGCTCATAGACATGCTAAGAAACTAATTAATTCAATATCCAACATGAGCTGAATTAAAATAAAGAAAAGGAAAAGAACTTGAACAATCGATGTCTGTAATTTCTCCTTAGCCTCCTATTTCTTGCCTCCAAAGTGTGATCCTCTCTAAAATCTGCCTTCCCCAGCTTATATCACGGAAAACCCCTGGAATGGACTATTTTTTCGTCGTAAAAATTAGGTTTTTTCGCGACATTACAGTCGTCGGCGCCGCGGCTCTGATGGTTGGGTGTCGCGGCGCTGTTGTGGCAGAAACACACTTAGCTCTCGGGTACACTAGCGCCGCGACTTTCAGGGTTGGGCGTCGCGGTGCCTTCGACGATGACTTTTTCTTCCGGCTTCTGTACGTATGGCGCCGCGACTCTTGCCTCCAGTGCCGCGACTCTTCACCCTTTTTACGTCCGGAATTTGTTTAGACTGCCTTCCGAGCTTCTCAGGACTTCTTTGACTCATCTCTTGCAGCAGCTATGCGTTGTTATCCTCAATAACCGCCTATTTCCTTTGAATTCACCTTATTCCTTACTGAATCGCTTAAAACCTGAAAACACAAAACAAAACGCATAATACTATCAAAACAACTAAAAGACACATAAAAGACTCCCTAAAACAAACTCTAAAACAATACTAAAATCTACCTAACATTTAGTTGTGTTAGTTACTGCTCTGTTTTGTTCGAATGCACTTTGTATTGCTTTAATTTCTTATCTGAGTCTGACTGTTTCTCTTGCTTTACTCTTGCTTTGTTTTGATTGTCTTGCTTGTGATTATGCTTTGTCTTGAGCCGAGGGTCTCCCGGAAACAACCGCTCTACCTATAAAGGTGGATGTAAGGTATGTGTACACTCTACCCTTTCCAGACCCATAATGTTAGGTTTTACTGAATATGTTGTTGTTGTTGTTATAGACAGAAGCTCCAATAGGCTTATGTTTTAATTATTTGTTTAATAACTGATTAATCAGCCTAAGATATACTAATCAATATCATCAAAAAAGAAAAGGTTACTACTGTAATTGGAAACAATCCACATGCTCTCTGGGCTAGATTGGGCCTACATCAATCTCAACCCAATCTTTTGAATTTATGTGGACTAGCTATATATTTGGGCCCAGGTAATGGTCGTGCGGGCTGAAATGAAGGCAAATAAAGTCCAAACTGACAGTAGATGTGGACTTCTATCTTTGACTATCCAATGGGGAGACCTACTGGTTTTTGTCTTATCCTTATCAATGGAAGGGACAATATCCTAATCGAAACGTCTCTAGAAAATAATATCTTTCGTGAATTTAAAAAATATTAACAAAAAGTAGGGGGGGGAAAATAATAGAGAAGCATGGAGTAAGCAAGAAGGTGCAAATAAAATTTAAAGTAAGAGTTTAAGTTGTATGCGCTAAAAAAAATTACATTATGTCAACTTGTTGTACAACATGTAACTTGTCTTATTTTTAAGATTGTAAATCTCACATTTTAAAAAAATTTACCTATAGATATCCTTTACGAATCTCACATTTTAAGTAGATTAACATGTAAATATCCTTTGAGTGGCCTAACAGTATAAAAAATTCGTTACACTAACGTTGGATATTACTTAAACCCATAAAGTCATGTAATGGACTAGCTATCTGGTTTACAAATGTGATGGGATTTCACAGGCATGGATGTAGACTGTGGGAATTACTTGAGGAAATACACAAAATCAGCAGTAATGCAGAAAAAAGTTTCAGTTCATTTAGACAGAGCTCTTCACAATCTTTTCTCTATTAGAATGAGGTTAGGACTATTCAATGGGAATCCACAAAAACAGCTTTTTGGAAACATTAGTCCTAGTGTGGTTTGTGCTCAACAACACCTAGAACTGGCCCTTGAAGCTGCAAGAAGTGGCATTGTCTTGCTCAAGAACAATTCCAAGGCGAAAACGAGTTCTCTTGCTATCATTGGGTCTAATGCCAACAGTGCTTATGTCCTTCGTGGGAACTACGACGGTTCTCCTTGCAAATTCATCGAAATTCTCAAGGCGTTCCAGGGTTATGTGAAGACGGTGAAATACCACCATGGCTGAAACGCGGTTAACTGCACGTCTGCTTCCATTGATCAAGCTGTCAACACTTCAAGAAATGCAGATTACGTCGTTTTGGTAATGGGGTTGGATCAAGGTCAAGAGGGAACAATTCGATCGCGATGACTTGGTGCTCCCGGGACAGCAAGAAAATCTCATTACTAGTGTTGCTAAAGCTGCAAAGAAGCCTGTTATATTGGTGCTTCTCTCTGGAGGTCCGGTCGACGTTTCTTTCGCGAAATACCACCCTAAAACAGGAAGCATTTTGTGGGCTGGCTATCCTGGTGAAGCTGGAGGAATTGCTTTAGCACAAATTATATTTGGTGAACATAATCCTGGTAAGACTTGATCACTTCTTTATTTTCCCCCTCCCCAAAACATGCCTGATTTAATAATAAGGCCTTTTCTTAAACGGAATTTTATACTATATAACCACCCACCAACATAATAGCCAGAAAATGTATATTAATGTATATACACATAAGGGGAGTCTTGGAGTAACTGGTAAAGTTGTTGTCATGTGAGTTGTGACCAGGAGGTCATGAACTAGAAATGCAAGGTAATGCTGCGTACAATAGACCCTTGTGGTCCGGCCCTTCCCCGGACTCCGCGCAAAACGGGAGCTTAGTGCACCGAGCTGCCCCCTCTTTATTAATGTATATACACATATTTGTGTATGTCACTAGTGTATATTTTTTGTATATTTTGGTTAGTAGTTGTAAATATTTTTTACGAGCGGCCAAATGTGTAGCTTTCCTTTTCTTAAACGTCATATGTGAAGGGGGTAAATTACCTGTTACTTGGTATCCTCGAGCCTTTGTCAAAATACCAATGACAGACATGAGGATGCGACCTGATCCAAAAACAGGTTACCCCGGTATAACATATTGATTCTACAAGGGTCCCAAAGTTTACGAGTTTGGATATGGTCTTAGCTACACAACTTATTTCTATGAGTTCAGCTCTGTCACTCCAAACACAGTCCACTTCAACCAATTATCAACTGCAAAGACAATTGAAGATTCGGATTCAATCCATTACACGTCTGTGGATGAAATGGGAAGCGACAACTGTGAGAAGGTGAAATTCTCAGCTCATATAGGGAAATGGATAGTAAGCATCCAGTACTACTTTTTGTGAAGCAGGACAAAGCACAAAATGGAAGTCCTGTCAAACAGTTAGTTGGATTTTTTTACCAGACCGTGAGCTTAAAGGCAGGAGAAAATTCTCGACTTGTGTTTGAGATTAGTCCTTGTGAACATCTTAGCAGTGCTAATGAGGAAGGATTAATGATGATCGAAGAAGGATCTCGTTACATGTTGTTGGTGATGCAGAGCACCCTATTAACATCATGATCTGAAACCAAAAAATTTGGTTGCAAAAGTTATTACTATTATTTTGGAATTCAAGAATCCTCTCTAAATACCTACAGGAGTGGTGTTAAGAAGGGTAAAAGAGTAAAAGGTGTAGGTAGGTAGTTTTAATAACAGTAGAGGAGCCTATTTGTATTATTGCACTCTACTATTATAAATACACTGTACGTATTCTTATGTACTGTAACAAGGAATAAGAAAATAAAACTACTGTTTTCCTTTTGAAAGCGATGCCTTCTCTCTTTTCTCTCTATTCTTCCTCTCTCTTGTTCATAACCTTCACAGGCGATAGTTGTGTTTTCTCCCTTTCTTCTCTATCTCGTTGTGTCTGCATGTCCACTGCATAACTCAGACAACATCCACCAACATGGTATCAGAGCAGCGATCTGCTTCCGCGACAATATCGACTGGATTTGGTGACTCTCGTTGTTCTCAGTGAATCTCCTCCACCGTCTCTGGTCTGGTATGCTTCCTTGTTTAATTAGGGCAAGACAATTCTCGCCTTCTTGGTTCGAACGCCTCTTGATTGAATTAGGGCTTCTTAGTCAAAATAAGGGGAAGACCAGTCCAATCAAGAATTAGGGCTTTCTTGATTGAATTAGGGCTTCTTGGTTATTGCTTTCTTAAAAAAGTTTGATATTATCGATTATCCACAAACTCTTGTTTTTTCTCTGGAATATCTCTTGATTCAGAGAAAATGAGTACTGGTCAAAATCAAGAGATAATGGACACTGATATATCAAGCACCTCTAACCTTACGGCCACTGTCACGATAGATCATAACCATCCCTTATTTCTACAAGCATCAGACCTAAGTAGTGCCTCCTTGATCTCCTTTCAGCTATTAGGGACTGAAAACTACACTATATGGAGTAAATCAATGAGAATAGCACTACTAGGAAGAAATAAGATGGGCTTTGTTAATGGGAAGCACCAGAAAGATCAGTTTGGAGAGGATCTAGGAGACAATTGGGATAGAGTCAATGCGGTAGTACAAGCATGGCTCTTGAATTCAGTCTCGAAAGACCTACTGAGTGGATTACTATATGCTGAATCTGCATTTGAAGTATGAGAAGATTTAAGGGAGAGATTTGACAAAGTAGATGGGTCAAGAACTTATGACCTACATAGAGAAATTGCTACTATTTCTCAAGGAAATACCTCTGTCTCAGAATATTTCTCCAAATTAAAAGGGTTGTGGGTTGAGTTTCAGTCACTTGTCCCCCCCACCCCCAATTGTGGATGTCCTAAGTCCAGAGAATTTGTTGAATATCTTGAAAGACAGAAACTATATCAGTTCTTAATGGGTTTAAATGAGCACTATATGCAAGCTAGAAGCCAAATACTCCTCATGTCATCCCTACCCACTATCAACAAAGCATATTCTATGATTAAAAGTGATGAAAGTCAAATCATATCTTGCAAGATCTATTTGGGTTATTGGGAATTTGGACAGTGGAGGAAAACTGAATCTTGCCCATGACCCTACTGCCTTGTTCTCTAAAGAAGGGTCAGGGGCACAGAAGTACAAAAGGCCCTCTTCAAATCTTTTTTGTGATGTATGCAAAATGAGAGGGCATACTAAAGAAGTTTGCTACAAGGTGGTTGGATATCCACCTGGTTTTAAATCCAAAAGGAAAGAACATCTTGCGTATAAATTGTGGAAGCAAAGAAGGGTAAAGTTGTTGCTTCCTCAGATAATGCCAATGCTGATCTTGCTGAAAAGGATGTATTCTCCAAAGGGCAGTATGAGCAGATTGTAAAGCTACTTAATCTCAGAATTGATCAGGCTGAAGCTACACAAAACAGGAGTCCACAGCATGCCTCAAATGCAGTAACTACAGGTATTCCTGAACACAGAGCTTTCTTAGGAACAGAAATAACAAAACAGTGGGTAATAGACACAGGGGCAACCAATCACATGGTTTCTAATATAAAATTGATTAATGAGGAAACCATAGTAGAAAATCATGCTGATTCTAAGATAGTACACCTGCCAAATGGGGAATTAGTTAATGTAACACACACTGGTTCCAGTGATATATCAGACAGAAGTACACTACAGAATGTCTTCTTCATTCCACAATTCAAGTTTAATTTAATGTCTGTTTCTCAACTAACCAAAGAATTGCAGTGTGCTGCTATTTTCTATCCTGATTTTTGTGTATTTCAGGATCTTTACAATGGGAAGGTGAAGGAGATTGGTAGACTACAAGATGGGCTTTACATACTAGTAAATCATACTTCTTCAAAACTGTTAAAAAATCCAGAGACAGTAGGTCTGAATGTAAATAGAATCACTGATGACACACTTACTGAGGAAGAAATAGATACTTGGCATAAAAGATTTGGACACACCTCTAGCAATGTATTGAGTAAACTGATTAAAGCTAATTCTGGCACCATAGCCAGAATAACAAAGAATTGCAATATCTGTCCATGTGCTAAACAATGTAGGTTACCTTTTCCATCGAAGCGTGATAGAATCTGAAGCTTTTAATCTGATTCACATGGATGTTTGGGGACCTTACAAAGTTCAAACTCATAATGGAAAGAGGTACTTTCTTACAATAGTGGATGATTTTTCCAGAATGACTTGGGTATATCTGCTTACTCTTAAATCTGATGTGTGTACTGTATTACAATAATTTCTAGATTTTGTACAAACTCAATTTAACAAAACAGTTAGGATAATAAGAACTGATAATGGGACTGAATTTGTAAATGAAGCATGTACTACTATGTTTCTTAAGTTAGGCATAATTCATCAGAAATTTTGTGCTTACACACCACAACAAAATGGTGTGGCTGAAAGAAAACATAGACATATTCTTGAGTTGACTAGAGCTATAAGGTTTCAGGGGCATATTCCTCTAAAATTCTGGGGTATGTGCATCCAGGCAGCTGTATATATAATTAATAGATTACCTTCTTCAGTCACTAGTAAAACTCCCTATGAAATGTTGTATAAAAGAAAACCTTCTATCAATCATTTAAGAGTTTTAGGGTGCCTGTGTTTTGCTAAGAACTTATCTGTTAATGACAAACTCCTTTCTAGAACTAGGTGCTGTGTTCTCATGGGATATTCTGAAACACAAAAGGGATACATTCTTTATGACCTAGAAACTAAGGTATTCTTAGTAAATAGAGATGTAAGCTTCAAAGAAGATGAGTTTCCTTTTAAAACTGATGCACCTGAGAAATCAATATTTCCAATTGGACAGAATGATACTCATTTAGTCACTGATATAGTCAAGTCACTTCCATACAATACCAACCAGTGTAGGCCTACTGTTGTTACATATGTGTCTAATAAAGACCACAGTGAGGATAATAACAGTGAAGCCAATACAGAAGATAGAGATAGTGCTAAAACACATGATACAACTCAACAGGTAGAGTTTATTCAGGATCTTGTCTCTGCTAAGCCTGTAGATATGACTGAGGTAAGAAGATCTACCAGGGCAAAACAACCTCCAATATGGATGAAAGACTTTGTCACAAAAGGATCTGGGAGCACAACACCCCCATTGTTATACCCCGTAGTTCTGACCCTACGTATGAGAGCGTACGAAAACATGTAAGACTTAAAATTTTCAAAGGATAGGTTGACGGATTATTCCGGACGGGTTTTTAGTCAACTTTAAGGCGGGTTATGACCCGGAACATTGAGAGTTCCTAAGTGGTTCAAAGGCCTAAGACGTAGTTCGTTGAGTCTAGATTCCAACGCAACCAACCGTTCGTCGATAGGACGTCGGAGTAGAAAGATATGAGAGTTACAAGTTCGGTCGTGATCGGACAGTATGTTTCGGACAAAGCGATGGGCAGCGCGGGGCGGCGCGCGAAAAAATCTTGTAGGGTACCAGTCATGGCCCCGGGGCTGGGTCGTGACAAAAGTGGTATCAGAGCCAGGTTGTCCTCGGAAAGTGTCCACAGACCGTGTCTAGTAGAGTCTTGATTATCGGTGTGTCGTGCACCACATCTATAATCAGGAGGCTGCAGGATATTTAGGATTGGTTTCCATTCTTTCACTCTAAGATCGTGCAATAGAGCTGAGTTATAGGTTGAACCTCCTCTGATGGTTTCCTTTATGTATCAGTTGTGCCTCCACGCAAGGCAACCGCGGCCCGAGAAGGCAAGCGGTGAGAGTCTTGCTAGTGGGACGCGGAGAGTCACGAGGGCACATGCCCAGTCCTTACCAGAGATGATGTTTAGGGCGGCGAGTTCCACATCGTCGCCAGCCTCAGCAGATTTTGAGGCAGCGTAAGCGGCATCGAGACGCGATGCCGAGCCTCCAATCCCACGATCGGGGCTGAGTACGAAGATTACGAGGAACGGTGATTCTTGACGGCGATAGTGGCGGCGCGGCGAGCAGGAGCCAACCCTAGAGCCGGTTACTGGATTCGGGATTTCTTGGGTTGTCACCCACCCGAGTTCTATGGTTCGAGATTTGAGGAGGATCCGCGGGGAGTTCGTCCGGCGGCTACCGGACCATGCAGTCCTTAGGGAATCGGGGTGAGTGCATTATACTAAACACTACGGTTACGCGATATTGCGTTGAACGGTTTGAGTCATGGGTATTGTCGAGGGTGAGGATGCTCTTCCGGTGATTGGGAGGAGTTCACGAGGCGTTCTAGACCACTTCTTGCCTCACGAGGTGAGGAGAGCCCGTGTAGATAGGTTCTTGACCTTGAGGCGGGGCGGGAGGACTATCGGGAATACACCGAGTTCGACTCGCGGCGAATATGCACACACCATAGTAGGCGACATGGCGAGCGTGGTTCATCGGTATGTGATGGGGTTAGACCGCATATGATTCTGCATGCTTGGGGTGGCTCTTGCCGAGGATGGATATTGCGGTGATGCGAGCGTCGCCGCGAGATTGAGGCGAGAGAGCAGGATCGGCTAGATTTGGGCCAGAAGGCGGGGCAGCGAGCTCAGGCGATTTTGGCGGGCGGCCTCGGCGAACCAGTCCACCTTCCGGCCCGACAGAGTGCTCCTTCTCGATTTCCGTGAAGGTCGTCGGCGAGGTTATTCGAGAGCGGTCGGGCTCGGGACTTGAGTTTCGAGGAGGCGAGAGAGCGCTGTCGAGACCACCTACCTCGGTGTGTTCGATGCGGTAGGTCTCATCCGGCGAAGTGCGTATGGGTTCGAGCATGTTACTCTTGTGGCAGCAGGGCCATCCGAAGAAGATTGTCCGTCCTGGCGGCGGGAGCATACAGTTCAGCCGGCGGTGCATTCTTTGGATCTTCATCTTCGATGGTTAGACGCCTGAGAGGCGAGTACTTATGGGCGCGAGGCCGCGAAGGTCGTGGTAGGGGTTCGATTCTAGCGGTCCTCGACCGCGTATATGTTATGTCGATCAGCGGGACCGGGGCGTCGCGGATATGCGTCACAGATACATTATTGGTTTCTTGCTGTGATGTATATGCTTTGATAGATCCAGGTTCTACCTTGTCCTACATATCTCCTCATATTGCCAGTAGAATAGGGATAGAGCCCGAGTCCATAAGACCTTTTAAGGTGGCTACGCCAGTAGGTGATTCAGTGGTAGCTGAGCGGGTGTATAAGGCTTGCCCTGTGACTATAGATAGCCGTCAGACTCTAGCCGACTTGATAGAGTTGGATATGACAGACTTTGATGTGATTATGGGTATGAATTGGCTAGCATCTTGCTATGCCAACGTGGACTGCAGAGAGAGATTAGTTCGGTTCCAGTTTCCTGGTGAGTCGGTTATCGAGTGGAAGGGAATCTTGCGTCGCCAGGGGTAAGTTTATTTCTTACCTCAAGGCTAGAAAGATGGTGCGGAAGGGGTATATCTACCATCTGGTTCGGGTATTCGACACGAGTGAGTCTGGACCTTGATCGATCCGGTCATTAGAGAGTTTCAGGCGTATTCCCGACGAGCAGGGTATCCTCAGAGGGATTGAGTTTTGTATTGAATTGGCGCGGACACTCGGCCGATATCTATTACGCCATACGAGGATGGCACTGCCGAGTTGAAGGAATTGAAGGACCAGTGAAAGATTTCTTTGGAGAAGGGCTTTATTAGGCGAAGTGTTTCTCGCAGGAGCACGGTGTTGTTTGTAAAGAAGAAGGATGGGGCGTTGCGTATGTGTATTGATTACGATACCTAAACAAGGTAACTATCGAAGCAGATATCCCTCCCGGGATTGACGATTTGTTTGACGATTGCGAGTGCAAAGTGTTTTCCAAGATAGACTGCGATGCAGTTATCATCAGTGCGAGTTAGAGAGACAAATATCTCAAAGCGCATTCGGGACCGGTATGGGCACTATGAGTTGTGGTAATGTCTTTCGGGTTGACAGCGCCCAGTATTCATGGATTTGATGAATAAGGTGTTGAGCCATTCTTGGATATGTTCGTTATAGTGTTTATCGATGATATCTTGGTGTATTCGCGCCGAGCGGAGCATCTGGATCATTTGAGGGCGGTTTTGGGAGTCCTCGAGACCAGCGATTGTATGCCAAGTTCTCGAAGTGCGAGTTACGGTTAACCAGTGGCTTTCTTAGGGCATGTGATCGGGTAGATGGTATTCGGGTTGTCTGACTAAGATTGGCGATCGAAGACTTGCCTGCACCACCACTTGCAGCAGTGCGCGACTTTGGGCCTTGCGAGATATTATCGGAGGTTTGTAGAAGTTTGCTTCTATTTCACCTTTGACTAAAGTGACTGAAAGCGGCTATGTTCGATGGACGGATACTTGTGAGGAAAGTTTCCGGTTGCTAAAGGAGAAGTTGACAACCGCCGATTCTTACTCTTCCGGAGGGCTTAGATGGATATGTGGTTTCTTGTGGCGCGTCGGTGTCGGGCTTGGAGTGCGTCTTTGATGCGGCGCAGCGAGTTATAGCTTATCGTCTCGGCGGCTTAGGAAGCATGAGAAGAACTATCCCACACGTGACTTGGAGTTAGCGGCGATAATTCATGCCTTGAAGATGCGGAGACATTATTTATATGGAGTTCATGTGGACATGTACACGGACCAGAAGTCTCGATACATCTTGACGGAGGAGTGAACTTGCGGCGAGGCGGTGGTTGGAGCTACTTAAGGATTACGATGTTGATATTACGTACCCTGCGGGGAAGGCGATGTAGTTGCAGATGCCGCCAGTCGCAAATCGATGGGTAGTGCATGCGATGTTCAGCGGAGAAGAGGATATGGTCCGAGAGTTACATCGACCGAGCCTTGGGGTTCGTTTGGTTGATTCCGATAGTGACGAATTCGGGTTCGAGAGGTTGCGAGTCTTCCATCGTCGAGGAGGTGAAAAGCGGCGATATGAGGATCGATTTTAGTGCGATGCAGAGACGCAGCTCTCGAAGGAGGAGAGCCTATTTGAGGTAGCGCGATGGGTGCTAAGATTCGAGGCGGTTGTGTGTTCCGATGTAGCGAGACCGTCGGCGGTGCAGGGAGGCGCGGTGCTCGTTATTCTATTCATCCGGGGTCGACTAAGATGTATCATGACCTCAGATGCGTGTATTGGTGGTATGGCCTAAAGAGGGACGTTGCGGAGTTCGTAGCACGGTGCGGGAATTGTCGGCGAGTTAAGATTGAGCACGAAGCCGGTGGTCATTGCAGTATTGATATTCGACTTGGAAGTGGGAGGTGATAAATATGGATTTTATTACGGGGCTACCTACCACTCGGAGAAGCATGATTCCATTTGGGTGATTGTCGACGGTGTGAAATCAGCCCATTTTCTTCCAGTCGAGCGGCGTTCTCGGTGAGGACTATGCCGATTATATATTAGAGAGATTGTGAGCGCACGAGTCGGTGTCGATTATATCGAGATAGAGGCGGTTCTCGGCTAACCGGAGGTCTTTTGAAGGGATTAGGGACACAAGTGAGTCTCGATGCGGCGTTTCACCTCGGATAGCGGGCGAAGCGCACTATCGACAACGAGGATATCTTTGCGGGCTTGTGTTATTGATTTCAGGGGTAGCTGGGAGGATCATTTGCCTCTTGTGGAGTTTGCTTACAACAATAACTACCATTCCAATATTCATATGTCGCCTTATGAGGCCTTATACGGGAGGAAGTGCAGGTCACCGATAGGCTGGTTCGAGGTGGGGAAGTTCGATTAGTCGGGCTAGACTTAGTTCGTGACGATGGATAAGGTGAAGCTTATCCAGAGCGGTTGTTAGCGGCTTCGAGTCGGCGAAGTCGTATCACGGATCATCGGCGCCGACACTTGGAATTTGAGATAGATGATTGGGTTTTCTAAAGGTATCTCCATGAAGGCGTGATGAGATTTGGAAAGAAGGGAAGCTTAGCCCAAGTACGTTGGGCGTGTCGGATTGCGTAGGGTAGGCGGGGTTGCTATGAGTTAGATCTGTCGTCCGACTTGGGCGGTACATCGATTTTCCATGTGTCCATGTTGCGGAAATGTATTGGAGATCCATCTAGAGTGCACCGGTTCATGATGTCCAAGTAGCAGAGGAGTTATCGTATGAGGAGAGTCCCATAGCGATACTCGATCGTCGAGTTAGACGACCGGACGAAAGAGCGTGGCTTAGTCAGGTCTATGGCGGGCGAGCGAGGAGGAAATGACGTGGGAAGCAGAGGATGACATGATGAAGAAGTACCTCACTTTTCCTATACCTCGTGTAACCCACTTTCCTGCTTGTTAGTTTTGACTTGGCATTTACGCTTCAGTATGTTGTGGCTCGTGGAGCTTCCTTATGTGCAAAATGATAGTTAAGAGGGTCTATGTCGATGTTGTATTTCGAGTAAGCCTAGAAGGAACATTTAGAACGAATGTTTCTAAGGAGGGGAGAATGTTATACCCCGTAGTTCTGACCCTACGTATGAGAGCGTACGAAAGCATGTAAGACTTAAAATTTTCAAAGAATAGGTTGACGGATTATTCTGGACGGGTTTTTAGTCAACTTTAAGGCGGGTTATGACCCGAAACATTGAGAGTTCCTAAGTGGTTCAAAGGCTTAAGGAGTAGTTCGTTGAGTCTAGATTCCAACGCAACCAACCGTTCGTCGATAGGACGTCGGAGTAGAAAGATATGAGAGTTACAAGTTCGGTCGTGATCGGACGAAGTATGTTTCGGACAAAGCGACAGTCGCGGCCGGAGGCGGCGCGAAATCTTGTAGGGTACCAGTCATGGCCCCGGGGCTGGGTCGTGACACCCATATTCTATAGCTAACTATATTTCTTATGACAACATCTCTGCTAAATATCAAGCTTTCCTTACTGCCTTTTCAGAGGTGATAGAACCAAAATCCTATAAGGAAGCCTCTAGAAATCCTCAGTGGGTAGAGGCCATGCAAACTGAAATAAGAGCTTTGCAGGATAATCATACATGGGAAATTGTTACTTTGCCTAAAGACAAGAGTACAATAGGGTGTAAATGGGTATACAAGATAAAGTATAAAGATACAGGAGAGATTGAAAGACTTAAGGCTAGACTAGTTGCTAAAGGATATAATCAAAAGGAAGGAATAGATTTTCATGAAACTTTTTCTCCTGTAGTTAAAATGGTAACTGTAAGGTCTATAATATCTCTAGTAGCCTCTAAGAACTGGGAAATACACCAGATGGATGTCTATAATACCTTCTTACAGGGTGACCTACATGATGAGATCTACATGGAACTACCACAAGGATTCATTAGCCAGGGAGGCAATCAGGTATGTAGGCTAATCAAGTCCTTGTATGGTCTTAAACAAGCTCCTAGGCAATGGAATTTTAAACTCACAGAAGCCTTAAGACAGATGGAGTTTAGACAATCTGAATATGATCACTCTCTGTTTATAAAACAGGTTAACAAAGGGATGATTCTAGTACTAGTATATGTAGATGATATTCTTATTACAGGTGATAACTTAGAATTGATAAAAGAAACCAAACATTCTCTACAACAGTCCTTTAAAATGAAAGATTTAGGGGAAATAAGGTATTTCCTAGGAATAGAGTTTGTAAGATCTAACAAAGGAATCTTAATGCATCAAAGAAAATATGCCTTAGAACTTATAGCTGAGTTAGGACTTTCTGTTGCCAAGTCCTTCTATACACCTATAGATTGCAACATAAAACTAACTACAAAAGAGTATGATAGGTATGTGCAAGATAAACAGGCTGTAGATAACAATAAGGTTATTGTAGAAGATGAGCTAATAGAGGATATAAGCTTGTATCAAAGACTAATAGGAAAATTATTATACTTAACCACTACAAGACCAGATATCTCTTACAGTGTGCAGATACTCAGTCAGTTCCTGCAGCAACCAAAAAGGTCTCATCTCAATGCAGCACTGAGAATAGTAAGGTACATCAAGAGTCAACCTGGACAAGGTGTTCTGTTGTCCAACAGCAAACAAGAGACACTGACGACTGCGTGATGCGGTCACGCTTGTCTACATACAAGAAAATCAGTTACAGGTTATGCAATAAAGTTTGGTGATTCCCTTATATCTTGGAAGTCAAAGAAACAAAGCACGATCTCTAGAAGTTCAGCAGAATCAGAGTATAGAAGTTTAGCAAGCACAGTAGCTGAGATAACTTGGATACTTGGTTTGCTAAAGGATATTGGTATTGATTCAACCATCAGCTGTGATCTTGGCGACAAGAATCTGCGATCGGATAACGGCAAATCCAGTCTTTCATGAGAGGACTAAACATATAGAGATTGATTTGCACTTTATCAGAGATAAGATCCAGAAAGGTATAATAAGGCCAGAGTACATACACACAACAAACCAGCCAGCTGATTTACTTACAAAAGGATTGAGCGAACCACAACATCAACACATTTGCTGACTTGGACTCACGAATATCTTCGTGATCGACGAGGGTGTGTTAAGAAGGGTAAAAGAGTAAAAGGTGTAGGTAGGTAGTTTTAATAACAGTAGAGGAGCCTATTTGTATTATTGCACTCTACTATTATAAATACACTGTACGTATTCTTATGTACTGTAACAAGGAATAAGAAAATAAAACTACTGTTTTCTTTTTTTGAAAGGCAGTCGTCTTCTCTCTCTTTTCTCTCTATTCTTCCTCTCTCTTGTTCATAACCTTCACATGCGATAGTTGTGTCTTCTCCCTTTCTTCTCTATCTCGTTGTGTCTGCATGTCCACTGCATAACTCAGACAACATCCACCAACAAGTGGCAATGTTGCTGTTAGAATATTATATTAAAATATTCTAGATGTGTAATTAATTAGTGATATTATATTTATGTAAAATCCTAATATATATGGTAGGTAGTACCAAGAGTTATGGTTACAATATTATGTTAGAATATTCTAGATGTGTAATTAATTAGGATGATCATTTGTATATATTCTCCCTTATGTGATAAAGAATGATTAAGGAAAACATTTCATAACTCTTTCATGGTATCAGAAGCATAAGGAAGAAAAAGATCTTCAAATATTTTTCTTGTTTTCCTTCCAAAATTCGGTCATCTTCTTCCCTGGTTTTACCTTGACCGAAAATTTTCATATTTTTTACGCTTCTCCATTATTGTTCTTACTCACAACCATGTCTGAATCAAAAACTTCGTTTCACTCAGCCCTTACTATCTCTAACATCAAAACACATATTTCTGTCAAACTAGAGATGAAAACTGTTCACTATGCAACATGGGCAGAGTTGTTCAAAATATGTTGTAGGGCTCACAAAGTTCTTCATCATATAATTCCACCGAAAAATGGTACAACAACGGAACAATCATCTGAAGCAGACAAAGAATTGTGGGATACCGCGATGCCACGGTTCTTGGTTGGATTTATGCAACAATATCCACAGATTTGTTGCATACAATAATGGAACCAGATTCTACTGCCATGGCGGCATGGGAACGCTTGAGAGACATTTTTCAAGATAATCAAAATTCTCGTCATTGCGTTGGAACAAGAATTTTCAACCATTGTCACGACAGACTTCCTAACGTTTCAACATATTGTCAACGTCTCAAAGTGTTGGCAGATCAATTGAGAAACGTAGGTTCACTTCATCGACAACCTGGTTAGTTTTACAACTAGTTGCCGGTCTCACGGATGCTTATAGTGGCGTGGGGACACTAATCCGTCAAAGTAATCTCTTACCAAAGTTTTATCAAGCAAGATCCATGCTTGTTCTTGAAGAGCCGGGTTTGATTAAGAAGGTTTCAACGACGACAAATTCCGCCATGGTTGCCACGTCTTCAAATGAAGGTAGTTATTTTGACTATTCTTCACAAAATAAGAGTAAAAAATGACGTGGTAATAATAATAAGAAGAGTGGAAATCGCGGAAATAATAAAGGTGGGGGTCACCGGAATTCCGGTGGCGGCGGAAATGGCGGCAACACCAACTTCGGCGGTGGCTCGCGGCGGCAACGAGCAGCTGAAGCGGCGGCGGAAGGCCCAACAACTTCGGCGGCCAGTAGCGGCGGCGGTGGAGGCGAGGCAGCGGCCCGAAATGTGGGTGGGCAAGCCAACAGGCCCAATGGCCAGTGGCAGCCCAACCGTCTCCAGCAGTTTGGGCAACAAGACAATGTGACCCAGCAGGCCCAATTCGCTGGGTCAGTCTCAGCAGCAGGCAGTTTTGGGCCTCCTCCGGCCCAATGGCAGGAGGCCCATTCAACAACGACCCATCCTACGGATATTGAGCAGGCTATGCACACTCTTGGACTCAATCCACCGGATTCTAATTGGTATATGGACTCCGGGGCAACGTCCCATATGACGGCATCCCAAGGTACACTCTCACCCTATTTTAATTTGAGCAAAGAAAATGGTATTATTGTCGGAAATGGCCATTCAATTCCAATAAAAGGTTATGGGTCAAACACACTGTCACCACCACACCCGCCACTGGTTTTAAATAATGTCATGCATGCTCCCAAATTAGTAAAAACTTTGGTATCTGTTAGGAAGTTTACTATTGATAATTGGGTTTCTGTTAGATTTGACCCGTTTGGTTTTTCCGTACATGACTTTCAGATGGGGAAGCTTCTCATGAGATGTGATAGCAAAGGGGAGCTCTATCCAATAAGTTTACCAAATCCACAGTCTAAAGTTTCTTCCACTTTTGCAGCCTTGGCACCATCACTATGGCATGAACGATTGGGACATCCGGGGGAGTCCATTTTGGCCTCCCTTAAACAAAACAATTTTATTTCATGTACTCAAACTCGTGTGTTGAATAAGTGTCATGCTTGTGCTCTTGGTAAACATGTTAGGTTGCCATTTACTTCTTCTACTTCATGCACTACTATGCCATTTGATATTTTACATTGTGATATTTGGACATCACCTGTTTTGAGTTCCTCAGGTCATAGATATTATTTACTGTTTCTTGATGACTACTCTAATTATTAGTGGACATTCCCTTTGTCGAAAAAATCACAAGTGTTTTCCACTTTCCTAAACTTTAGAGCATTTATCTGAACTCAGTTTGAACGGGAGATTAAAAGTATTCAATGTGACAATGGGAGGGAATTTGACAATAATCAGTTTTGAGATTTTTTCAAAACAAATGGTTTACAATTTCGTTTATCCTGTCCTCACACCTCTTCACAGAATGGGAAGGCGGAACGCAAAATTAGAACCATAAACAATATTGTGAGAACATCCCTCGCTCATGCTTCTATACCCCCCATTTTTTGGCATCATGCGCTTCAGATGGCAACCTACATGTTGAATATCCTTCCCCATAAAAACATGTCTTACCAAGCTCCACTAAAAATACTTTACTTACGAGAGACCTCATATCATCATTTGAGAGTATTTGGTTGTCTTTGCTACCCTCTATTTCCATCCACCACAATCACAAAACTTCAACCCCGGTCTACTCCATGTGTCTTCTGGGATACCCTACGAATCATTGGGGTTACATGTGTTATGACATTTCTTCCAAACGTATGATTATATGTCGTCATGTAATTTTTGATGAATCACAATTTCCTTTTGCCAAGATACATGACACCGGGACAAATACTTATGGTTTTTTGGATGATGATAGGCTCCCGTATCTAACTCATTTTTTCCACAGCCCGGGACTCACAAATAATGCTGGATCTACGCAGCTGGGCCCACTGGACCAAGGACCGATGGTCCACCCATCGAAAATACTGATCCAATCGGGCCATCGGGCCTCCAAGGCCCAATGCAAGAGACCCTTCTCCTCCTTCACACCAGCTGCCCCTTCAATTGGGCCAATCTGCAAATCCAGGCCCAACTCACGTAAAATGTCCGTCGGCCAGCAACCAGCTGGCGTGGAAATAGCTGGCGATGGCGTTGATCCATCGCTCACTCTCGCCGATGACGTCGATCCATCGCCCACTAAACCGCCACCACCCGTAGTCAACACGGAATTACAAAACCCAATGCCAAATACAATCTACACACTCAAGTCTCGAAATCACATTTGTCGTGTAACCCTGTGTCTGCCCTAAAAGATCCTAATTGGAAAATGACCATGGATGATGAATATCATGCTCTAATTAAAAATAGGACATGGGAGTTAGTACCTCGTCCATCTAATGTTATATAATTCGTTCTATGTGGATTTTTAGTCATAAAGAAAAATCTAATGGTTCTTTTGAGCGGCATAAGGCCCGACTTGTAGGTGATGGCAAAACTCAACATGTGGGATTAGATTGCGGTGAGACATTCAGTCCAGTGGTTAAACCAGCAACTATCAGAATTGTTCTCAGTCTAGCCCTCTCAAAAGGATGGTTACTTCATCAATTGGATGTCAAGAATGCCTTCTTACATGGACACTTGAGTGAGACTGTATACATGCACCAACCATTGGGGTACAGAGATTCTCAATATCCCAATTATGTGTGTTTACTTAAAAAATCATTATATGGCCTCAAACAAGCTCTCAGGACTTGGTACAAGCGGTTTGCAGATTTTGTGTTCAACATGGGTTTCTCAAACAGCCGGTCGGATAATTCACTATGTATTTATCACCAGGGTAATCATACTACTTATATTCTCTTATATGTAGATGATATTATCCTAACAGCCTCTTCAGACTCTCTTCGCAAGAATATCATGACCCAGCTGAGTTCCGAATTTGTTATGAAGGATTTTGGTCCACTTCACTACTTTCTAGGAATTGCGGTGACACGCCATGCGAGTGGTTTATTTCTTTCACAAAAGAAGTATGCATCAGAGATCATAGAACGAGCTGAAATGTCATCTTGCAAACCTTCTGCAACTCCAGTAGATACCAAGTCAAAATTGAGTGTCATATCCAGCAACCCATTTGCCAATCCGACATTGTATCGCAGCTTGGCAGGAGTTTTGCAGTATCTCACATTCACCAGGCCAGATATTACCTATGCAGTACAACAAGTGTGTCTGTTCATGCACAATCCAATGGAAGAACATATGCATGCACTCAAACGCATTGTACGATATATTCAGGGCACTCTGAATTATGGATTGCATCTGTATCCCTCTTCCATGTCCAAGCTTGTCACCTACACAGATGCAGACTGGGCAGGATGTCCAGACACCAGACGCTCCACCTCCGGTTATTGCGTCTTCCTCGGTGATAATTTAATATCATGGTCCTCCAAAAGGCAACCCACAGTATCACGTTCCAGTGCTGAAGCTGAATACCGTGCGGTAGCCAATGTTGTGTCTGACTCATGCTGGATTCGGAATCTTTTACTTGAGCTTCATTGTCCTATTCTGATAGCCCTATGGTATACTGTGATAACATTGGTGCAATTTATCTCTCCGGAAATCCAATCCATCATCAACGCACTAAGCATATTGAGTTAGATATTCATTTTGTCAGTGAAAAGGTGGCTCGTGGACAAGTGCGAGTGTTACATGTCCCGACGCGTCATCAGATCGCATATATTTTCACAAAAGGGCTTCCGCTGATCTTATTTGAAGAATTTCGGGACAGTCTCAGCATTCTCCGCCCTCCAGCTTCGACTGCGGGGGAGTATTAGAATATTATGTTAGAATATTCTAGATGTGTAATTAATTAGTGATATTATATTTATGTAAAATCCTAATATATATAGTAGGTAGTACCAAGAGTTATGGTTAGAATATTATGTTAGAATATTCTAGATGTGTAATTAATTAGGATGATCATTTGTATATATTCTCCCTTATGGGATAAAGAATGATTAAGGAAAACATTCCATAACTCTTTCAGTTGCAGCAACAACTAAAAAGAGTGTTGGTATAATAATCTGTATTTGGCTAAATAATGTTTCAACACAATCTGTTAATCACTTAGTGAAACATATAACACGATATAAACATTATTTAACAATAAATTGATCATGAAACAATAAACGAAAACAGAATCTGTTTTGGAAAATAATTTCAGAATGTAATCGAGCTCACTTAGTTCAAAGTGTGTGCTTAAGGAAATTATTCCCCTCACAGTACTCGAGGTTAACGGAATATCGCCTCCCAGGATAGAACGATTATCTTACCAGAATAGTAGTACTCCAAATTCCGGTAGCAACGAACCACTCAATAGCAGTATATCACACAGAATGAATATAAAATATTTTTGAGTTCAAGACTGAATTCCAGGATTGAAAAATTAATGAATGAATAAATTCTTGGACTAATCAAGAATTTATAGGTTTAGAGGTACTGATTCTGAATGTTTGCAACCATTCAGAATAGTCACCTAATATTTAGAGGGAAATTCGAAAATGAGAGGGAGAGTCGGACCGAATTGGCCATGCGGTCGATCCGTTTGGATTTATTTTTAATTAAATAAATAATTAATTAATTAATTAGAGAAACGTTTGTCCAAAAAGATTATCAATCAATCGATCCAAATCCAAAGCCAAATCCAAAGCCGAGCGAGCGACGACGACAGCGCGAGGGGTCCTTGCCCTCTCAACCCTTTTAGCAACTAGAGAAGGTGTAATGTAATATATACACCTCTCTTTCTTCTCTTTTTTCGATGTGGGACAAAATAGCCTTTTACTCCCTTTAATTTTCATCCCATCATTTCTCATTCACCAATATCAAAACCCAACAATCCCCCACATGAATGGGGAATGGCTATAAGATAAAAGAATGCACGGACGAGTGTGATATACAAGCGGGAATTGACTGCATCTGGATAAGTAGGTTTCCCTTTGAACTTTCCGTAGTGAACTTATATCGGATATACTCGATCAATCGGTAAATTTGATATCTTTGAACCGTCGAACTTTGTTGTATACCTAGACAACATAAGACACACAATCAACCCTCAACCGTTTATGGTTCTCACGGTTGTGTTCGTTTCAGCCATGAACACTGCCTGGTCTCATGAGTGCATAGAGAATGGGCATTTACTGTCATTCCTCTTTAAAGCGGCTTACACTTAACACTCACATAGGTGATTTCTAAACATGTGGTCCTATAGCCACATTATCTGGTCATACATCGCCAGATTTAGATAACCATTAAAAACCCTTAATGTTTTATTAACTCATTAACAAGCCATAAAGTCTTATTCTTATTTCTGAACATTGTCTTCATCCGAGAATGTGTTGAGTTATTTGACAATGTCAACTATCCACAACTTTGTTTGATCTCCTTGAACCTAGCTCTTGGAATCTCCAGTCTGCTAGGTAGAGTTACCGCCATGATGACTTGTCCTTGGCCTTAACCCCATTCCCATTGATGATCTACTAACTCCTTCTCTAGATAAGCCTTTTGTAAGCGGATCTGCCATGTTATCTCTGGACTTTACATAATCAATTGTGATAACGCCACTAGAGAGGAGTTGTCTAACGGTATTGTGTCTCCGTCGTATGTGACGAGATTTTTCGTTATACATTACGCTCCCTGCCCTACCTATTGCTGCTTGACTATCACAATGTATACATATAGGAGCCAAAGGTTTGGGCCAGAATGGAATATATTCTAAGAAATTCCGGAGCCATTCAGCTTCTTCACCGGCCTTGTCTAAAGCTATAAATTCTGATTTCATTGTAGAGCGGGCGATGCATGTCTGTTTTGATGATTTCCAAGACACTGCTCCTCCGCCAACGGTGAAAAGATATCCACTCGTGGATTTAACTTCAAACGATCCGGTGATCCAATTTGCATTACTATATCCCTCAAGTACTGCGGGATATTTATTATAATGCAAAGCATAGTTTTGGGTGTGTTGTAAATATCTCAAGACTCGTTTCATTGTCATCCAATGAGTTTGATTGAGATTACTCGTGAATCAACTCAGTTTGCTTATAGCACATGCTATATCTGGTCGTGTACAATTCATAATATACATCAAACTTCTCAAAACTCGTGCAAAGTCCAATTGTGAGTCACTTTCACCTTCATTCTTTTGAAGTGCAAAACTTACATCAATTGAAGTCTTTGCAACATTGAAATTTAAATACTTGAACTTGTAAAGTACTTTTTCAATATAATGTGACTGTGATAATGCTAGACCTTGTGGAGTTTTATGGATCCTAATTCCTAAGATCAAATAAGCAACCCCTAAGTCTTTCATGTCAAATTTGCTAGCGAGCATACGCTTCGTAGCATTTACATCGATAATATCTTTACTCATTATCAACATGTCATCAACATACAAACAAACAATGACTTCATGATTTGAAGTATTTTTTAATGTAAACACATTTGTCACACTCATTAATCTTAAATCCATTTGCCAACATTGATGGTCAAATTTCGCATGCCATTGTTTGAGTGCTTGTTTAAGTCCATAAAGTGACTTAACAAGTCTGCACACTTTCCTTTCTTTACCAAGAACCACAAAACCCTCAGGTTGTTCCATGTAAATTTCTTCCTCCAATTCTCCATTTAAGAAAGTTGTCTTGACATCCATTTGATGGATTTCAAGACCATATACGGCCGCCAGTGCCACTAACACCCGAATAGATGTTCTCCTTGTCACCGACGAGTATGTGTCAAAGTAATCAAGATCTTCTTTTTGTCTATAACTTTTGACCACAAGTCTTGCCTTATATTTGTCAATAGTGCCATCAGCTTTCATTTTCCTTTTAAAAATCTATTTTGATCCTAAAGGTTTATTTCCAGGAGGAAGATCAACTAACTCTCATGTATGGTGTTTAAAATTGATTCAATCTCACTATTGACTGCTTCTTTCCAAAATGTTGAATCAAAAGATGACATTGTTGCTTTAAATGTTTGAGGCTCATTTTTAAGCAAGAATGTTACAAAGTCTGGTCCAAAGGAAGTAGATGTCTTTTGACGTTTTCTACGCCTTAGATCCTCTTTGCTTGGTATACTTTCCTTTGGTTCTTCCCGCGGTCGTTTAGATCTTTCACTTGAAGACTCACATTCAGTTTTATGCGGATAGATGTTTTCAAAGAATTCAACATTATCTGATTCAATTACCGTATTAACATGAATTTTGGGATTGTCCGATTTGTGAACCAAAAACCGACAAGCTTTGCTGTTTGTAGCATAGCCAATAAAAACAGAATCCACAGTTTTTGGTCCGATTTTTACCATTTTGGGCAAATGAACTTGGACCTTCGCTAAACACCCCCACACTTTGAAATATTTCAAGTTGGGTTTTCTTCATTTCCATAGATCATATGGAATAAATTGTGTTTTGTTGTGGGGTACTCTGTTGAGTATTCGATTAGTTGTAAGGATAACTTCCCCCCCACAAGCTTTGCGGTAAACCGGAACTAATTAGTAAGACATTCATCATTTCCTTTAATGTTCGATTTTTCCTATCCGCAATTCCATTTGATTGTGGTGTGTAAGGGACAGTAGTTTGATGAATAATTCCATATTCCAAACATGTCTCTGCAAAAGGAGATTCGTACTCTCCACCCATATCACTTCTAATCATTTTGATCTTTTTATTCAATTGATTTTCCACTTCGTTCTTGTATTGCTTAAATGCATTAATTGCTTCATCTTTACTATTAAGCAAATACACATAACAGTATCGAGTGCAATCGTCAATGAAAGTTATAAAATACTTTTTCTCACCACGAGATGGTATTGACTTCATATCACATATATCTGTGTGAATTAAGTCTAAAGGATTTGAATTCCTATCAATAGACTTATATGGATGTTTAACTGTCACGACCCGAACCCGGACCCGTGACCGGTGCCTTAACCCGGACACCCTAGTGACACAACATCAGAGAAAACCAGCGGAATGTAAACTCAAGATAAACAACCATTAAGATATAGAATAGTCTAGCCCAAAATGGCTAACCCAAAAGTACATAAACCAACAGTCACATCCTTAACGAACCAAGTTCTGACAAGACTACAGGCCTCTAAGAAAGAATAACACTATGACGGGACAGGGCCCCGCCATACCCCCTGAATGTACAAAAGTCTACAACCTCAGGGAATCGTACCAAAAGACGAGGCCTCCGGAGAAATGGAGCCTTCCGAGAACCGAACCGTGATCCTAAGAGTGCGGATCAGCAAGCTATGAACCTCAACTGCGGCATGAACGCAGCCCAAGGAGGTCGAGCAACATGTACCAAATATAAATCGAAAATATCGTAATAATATCATAAGTCAAAAATATAATTTGAGTTATAGGCGAAAATCGCTTTACCTTCACTGCGGCCTTACTAACAATGAGAGTAACAAATGTATATATAAATCTTGCATAAAAATAGGAAGCTCATGATCAAAGCAGGTACCTCGCCCGTATCATTAAGCAATCCTACTCGCAGGACTATTTCACCCGCATAGGTCCTGTGGACCCGCATGAGGTCATCCGCCTCGTCATGGGACTATTTCA
The DNA here is from genome assembly GCA_029844215.1 of Przewalskia tangutica. Classification (NCBI taxonomy): domain Eukaryota; kingdom Viridiplantae; phylum Streptophyta; class Magnoliopsida; order Solanales; family Solanaceae; genus Przewalskia; species Przewalskia tangutica. Next base: position 86,404,046 of record CM056736.1, on the reverse strand, counting down.
CCCGCATGGGACTATTTCACCCGCATGGATCCTGTAGATCCGCATGAGTACCATCGCGTACTCGCATGAGACTATTTCACCCGCATGGATCCTATGGTCCAGATCCGCATGAGTACAAACGCCGCACTCGCATCATGGGTAGCAAATCCATGGCATAAGTAGTAAACCATCCTATTGGAGCATACCCGTGGGCCACCCATCGTGTCAGTATGTCCAAAGGAAATAACAAGAATAACCCGGGGTTTACCCGTAATAATATATATATAACATAGCTCATCCGGCTATCATACATAACATAAGCACTACCGGCCTATCCTTTCATAACATAAGCACTACCGGCCTATCATATCATAACATAAGCAAGTTAAGAAAATACCCTAACTTCTTATTAACATTATTAATATGTTACACCCCGTATTTACAGGACATGTTTTAAGAACGTACGTAAGAACTCACAAGTGTTAAGATTTGAGGCTTGTAAAAATTTATCGGAATTTTGAAATTGTCGGAAAACGTTTTATTGTGATGAATGGGTGGGCGACACGTGTCACCCCCCTTAGTAATGCCTTGGTCGAATTTAGGCATGCCCATAATGGCCATTTACCATTAGTCTTGGATGAACAAGTCTTGCAAGTGTGGCTTGACAATTTTGACTAAGTCAAAGGAGACAATTAGCTTGATATTTAATAAGAGCTTATCCTAGCCACCCAAATGGTTGCATCTTGACCCTCCACTACCCTTTATAATACTAGTAGTAGCAAGACTTTGTCCAACACTTAGAAAAATTTCCAAGAATTTGAAGACTCCATATATGGTGCTCTCGGGTTTGGGTGCTACAAGGAGGAAAAAAATTAGTTTCTTGTCCTATAAGCTCCACACTTTAAACCAAGGTTCTTGAGTGTTATGTAAGTGTATCTCAATAGAAAACCCTAAAAAGAGAGTTTTCGTATTAGTCGCAAAGTGAAAACCTAGTGGCTTTCTAGGTTTTGGATTGGAAGATTGAAGGATAATTGTTGGTATTGTTCTAAGGGTCCCAAAAGCGGATTGAGGTGTCTTAAGGAGGCTCTAGGTTGCTAAAGAGCAACCGGTTTTGAAGATTGGATTAAAAGCGTTGAGGTATAATCTTGTTCTTTGAAAGTATTACAAAATTATTTATTTTGTTGTTAGCTTTACTTGTTGCTAGCATGAAGTATATGTTGAAGTTTATAAGGATTATAGATCGATTGTAGTCTTTGAAATTCGAAATGAAATGTAGGCCATGTTAAGTTGGATTACAATTTGATCGTTGTTAGAATCGTCGCATGTTATTGACTTGAAGCTTATGGTAGTAATAACCAAATGCGACTTGATATCTTATTATGCTACCAATTTGGATTGAAATGGAAATTGGATAAGAATTAGTTTGGTTGAACTCAGGTGGCGATTTTGGACTTGTAGTTTGTAGTAGTTGGTTAGTCATTTGTATTGGACTATCTTACATTTAATTGTGAGCCAATTGGGGCTGTTTAGTTAGCCATTTGTATTGGACTATCTTCTATTTAATTGTGAGCCAATTGGGGCACATTTAGTTAGCCATTTGTATTAGACTATCTTCTATTTAATTGTGAGCCAATGGGCAGTGTTTAGTTAGCCATTTGTATTGGACTATCTTCATTTAATTGTGAGCCAATTGGGGCATTTTAGTTAGCCATTTGTATTGGACTATCTTCTACTTAATTGTGAGCCAATTGGGGCTGTTTGGTTATTGTATTCGCCTTGAAAAGGTGGCAAAGTGAGTAGAAACAAAGGAGGTGCTGTCCGATTTTCCGTAGAATTTAGCGACTTAGCACCTAAAATATTCTACGTTAGAAGTGAAAGGTTAATGGACATATTGTGACCATTATAGGTTGAAGTACTAAGTATAGCGTATCATACTTGGAGAGTGGAATAGCTATCAAGGTTGGAGTACTTTGGAGCATTTTGCTATTTGTCGACAATCGTCGCGAGGTATGTGAACCTCTTCCTTCCTTTGGCATGATTCTATGTATGGAATACACTTGTGGTATCAGTTCATGTTTCCTTCTACTCTTAGAAGTTAAGAGGTAGTTGTGTGATTTACTCTATGTAGAACTTTTCCTATCTTTTGAGCATGACTAGTTGCACGTATGTAGTACGGTAGACGTACAAGACTATGACATTCTTTACTTGTTTTATGTAATGCCAAGTCGGGTGGGTTAGGAGATTAACTCACTTCTTTGAAAATAGTAAGGATGTCTTAAGTTGGTTTTAAAGTTAAGGGACTTGAAGAGTTTTAAAGTATGTGATACTTGTCCCGTTTTAAACGTATAAGTCCCTTGGATAGGAAATTGTTTATGGCTAAGGTATAAAGTGAATATAACGGCTTTATGAGAAGTTAGTTATATTTGCCTTATGGAAAGATAAATGGCTTGACTATGTAAAAGGCAACTTGATTTTACGCATCAATTGCCTAAGGTTTTATAATAAAAGGAGTCGAGTTGATTTGGCTAATTTACTGACAAATGAGAATAAGTATCGAACAAGCCACTGCAGCGTTAATAAAGGAAAATGTAATGACAATCCATTATGTTAAAACAAGTAGAAATCCTCCATCTGCATAGAAGCTAAGATAAGACAAAATTGTATTACATTTTCTAGATCATGACTACTTGAATAAGATCGTTATAAATAAGTATAACTTATTCACGACGCACCAAAGATTTGTTACTAATTTTAAAAGAGTTTACGTATGAAGCTTTTAAGACTTTGAAACTTGTTTTCTTAAAAGTTAAGAGACTTGAAGTATTTTGAAAGTTAAGAGAATTGATTTGAAAGTATAAGTCTCTTGGTTATAAAAGGAACGTGTTAGTCTAAACCATAAAGGGTTATAACGGCTTTATGGGAAGTCGGTTATAACGCTTTATGGAAGATTAAGAGAATGGTTTTCTAGTAAAGTAATCAAAGGAATAACTTGTATTAGGTAAGGGCAAACCGGTTTAAAGGTACCAATTGCTTAAGGTTTTTAATAGAAGTCACTTGATTTGTGTTCGTAATTGTATTTCTAAAAGGTATTGTGACTTATCTTGAAAGGTGGATAGGACTTGATACTACGGTGGTTAGTATCGGGGAAGTTTTATTTGGAAAGGAGTTTTTGAAAAGAATGTACGTACGTAGTACTTTGGCTTGGTTAATTGAGATTTAGCCTATATGTCTGGTGATAGCCTTTGAGTGCAAGTATTATGTTTTATTACGTTCTGCGACTCTCGGTTGGAGGCCTTTGTCTTGTTATAAGTTACTTGGGCGTCAAGCGGTGATGTGGGATTCCACGGGTATCTTAGTTATTTGTAGCACTTGGGTTAAATTCGGATTTTATAAGAGACATGGTAATGCTTATGTCTTGTTTGATGGTCGGTCGAGCTAGGGTAAGAGTATAAATGAGGGGCAAGCCCCAAGACGTTATACCACCTTCTCCAGGGTAAGAGTATAAGTGAGGGGTAAACCCCCAAGACGATGTACCACCGCTTTATGTGTTGTTTGACGACCGTCGAGATAGGGTAAGAGTATAAATGAGGCAAGCCCCAAGACGTTATACCACCTTCTCGGGTAAGAGTATAAGTGAGGGTAGACCCCAAGATGCTATACCACCCGCTTTACCACATTCTCCAGGGTAAGAGTATAAGTGAGGGGTAGACCCCCAAGACGCTATACCACCGGTGGGACTTGGTGTTCATGTATGCCTATTGGTGTATTATTATACCACTGATCGGCGGTGATGTGGGATTCCACGGCGGGATATATATATATATGTATTGTGTATGTACGCCGACGGTGAGGTGGGATGCCACGGCGCGTCACATGGTTATATTTTACACTAATAGTCATCGGCGATGGGGATTCCACGGGCATGCTTTGATATTGGTGTGACTTGATCGCGTCGATTTGGTAGTAGTATATGTGTCCTCCGTAGTGGGCGGACTATGTTATGAAAGATAAGTAAGTTAGATAGAAATGAACTTAATGACTTCTCCTAAGTAAGTACGTAAGATATGACTATAACTCTTAATGGAATGGAAAAGATATTGATGTAAGTTATGTGGAAAAACTTGATTGAATTCTTAAGTATGTATGTAAGAATATGATGTTAATTCCTATTGAAAGAAGGAAAAGAATGATTAATGTACGATTAAGTTCATAAGTGGTAATGACACGGCAGGATCCGTATGTATTTTTATACTTGTCCTTGTCATTCTTTTGTACGATTATGATCATTTATTTCAGACGTTATCTCTGTTCCATATTAATTTGTTATGACCTTCTTTCGGGGCTGCGTTCATGCCCGCGAGTTTAGGTACTGATTGTGGATCCGCGAGCTTAGGATCCGGTCAAAGAAGTCGAGATGGCTCCAGTGTTCGGAGTTGTCTCGTTTATGTTTATTCAGGGGTTCGGCGGGGCCTTGTCCCGCCAAAGTTTTTAGGTCTAAACTCTTTGAGGTCTGTAGTCACATATTGTGGGTCGATGCAGAAAGAAAGGAGGCAATCGCCGTTTATGTATGACGTCCGGGAAGGTAGCCCTATCGGCTAACTTTGTTGTTTTATTATCATTGTTTTATTTTATAAGTTTCTTGTATGTTCTGATTATCTCTCGATGTTTACTGTAGGTGCCTGTGTAGGCACGATCCACGCCCGGGGTCGGGTCGTGACATAATATATCCTCTCTCATTTTAGTATACCTAAGGCACCAACATGTCTTTTAATAGAAAATCCGGGAATTTAACCCAAGTACCATGTACTTCTAACCTTTTAAGAAATAACTCCTTTTTATACAAAAATTTCAAGATACTAATCGCCATAGTATCAAGTTACAATTTCGTTTCAAAACAAGTCACATTTCCTTTTAAAACTATCTCAAGCTTCTAAATTAAGTGACTTCATTTCTTGTAAAACCTTAGGCAATTCATGCCTTAGAACCATTTTCCTTCCACAAGTTCAAATCATCAAAACCTTTTTCCATTAAACTTTCACAAACTAATATAACCAACTCCCCATAAAGCCGTTATATTAGAGTTAAACAATAGTAAAACACATTCCCTTAAGTCCAAGGGATTTTTATACTTTTCTTTTAAAACGAAGCAAGTATCAAATACTTATAACAAACGAAGATTTCCAAATCTTGACGCTCACCGTACTACATAGGTACAACTAATCATGCTCAAGAGATAGGAAAGCTCCACATACCTCTTCGGTCAATCCACAAGCTAAGTCCAATTTACCGCACGTAGTATGTCAACCTAAAATGACCACAATACGTTTATCAAGCTCTAATTACAATGCAGAATTTTTCCAAGTTAAAGTCACCAATTTCCTACGGAAAATTGGGCAGCGTTTCCTTTGTTTCTACATACTTTGCCACCTTTTCCAAGGTCGATTTTTAACGCTCAAATGCCATGTTTAAGGCTCAACAACCAACCAACACCAAGGGGACTACACACCTAAACTTTGGTGTGTAAAATTCAGCCCCACAAGTTACAACAACTAACCCAACAAGTCTAATGTAGTATTTAGGCAACAACATGCTCATAATATCCCCCTAACCAATTCTTTCATAATCAACCCCATTTCTTACATGCAACTACTCTAAGTGCATTTTCCCAACTACAAGTTCTTCCTATTAAACATGCAACACCCAATACCAACTACAAGAGAAGAAATGTTACCTTAAGTTTTAGCCAAACTTATTCCAACACCTTGCTAGCCTTTTTCTCCAAGAACACCACCACAATAGTCTTCACAAGCTTGTAATAACCTTTCCTTCCTATTACACTTTTCAGATTTTTTCCCTTAGGCTAGAATTCCTCTTGAGAATTTAGAGAAGGATGAACTTTTAACTTAGAGAGATGGAGTGTAAAGATGAAAAGTTGAAAGAAATGACCAAGTCTTGGTCAATATAATGCATGTAGCGTAAATCGGATGGGGACACTTGTCACCCTCCCATGGCCTCTTTAAACAGAAATCGGACTTTCTAAGTTTTTCGCCCAAATTTCCGCCTCGGCGCGGCCGATTCCGTGGCCGCGGCTGCAACTCTGCGGACTCGGATCTTCGGCGCGCCCTGCTTCCGGCGCGCTGGGCTGGAACTTCAGCGCCTCACCGCACTTCACCCGCCTTGGCGCCGCGGCTACGAGGCCCTCAGACGTGTTTCTCTAATTTCTCGTGACGGCCCACACGCACGGCGAACCACGGGGTATAACATTCTCTCTAGAAACATTCGTCCGAATGTTCCTTCTAGCCTTACACAAAACACAATATAAACATATCTTCTTAACTATTCCTTTGCAAATAAGAATGCTCCCGAGCCACAACATTACTCAAGCATAATCAACTAAATTAACACCAATCGTAGGAAAGGGGTTTACGGAGGTATAGGGAATAAGTGTGGGTATTTCTTCATCATATCATCCTCCGCTTCCCACGTCATCTCCTCTGCTCTCGTTCCGCCATAAACCTCGACGGAAGCCACCTCCTTCGTCCGAGTCGTCTAACTTGACGATCGAGTATCGTTATGGGACTCTCTCATACGACAACTCCTCACACTGGATATCACGAATCGTGCACTCTGACGGATCTCCAACGATTTAAGTAACATGGACACGTGAAAATCGGATGTCTCGCTCAAGATCGGACGACAGATCCAACTCATGGGCAACCTTGCCCACTCTTCGACAACTGACACGGCCCAATGTACCTGGCCGAGTTTCCTCCCAAATCTCATCACACCCTTCATGGGTGACACTTTCGAAAGACCCAATCATTAACCTCAAACTCTAAGTGTCGACGATGATCTGCATATGATTGCCGACTGGCTGCCAATAACCGCTCTCGGATAAGCTTCACCTTATCCATCGTCACGAACCAAATCTGGCCCGATTAACTGCACTTCTCCCACTTCAAACCAACCTATCGGTGACCCGCACTTCCTCCCGTATAAGGCCTCATAAAGCGCCATCTGGATACTAGAATGGTAGCTGTTGTTATAAGCAAACTCCACAAGAGGTAAATGATCCTCCCAGCTACCCCTGAAATCAATAACACAAGCCCGCAAAGATATCCTCGTTGTTCGATAGGCGCTACCGCCCGTCCGCTCGAGGATGAAACGCCGCGTCTTGAGACTCACCTGTGTCCCTAATCCCTTCTGGAAAGACCTCCAGAAGTTAGCCGTGAACTGGACTCCTCTATCTGATATAATTGACACCGGGACTCCGTGCAATCTCACAATCTCTCTAATATATAATCCGCATAGTCCTCTACCGAAACGTCGCCCCGATCGAAGAAAGTGGGCTGATTTCACACCAGTCAACAATAACCCAAATGGAATCATGTCTCCTCCGTGCGAGGTAACCTGTAATAAAGTCCATGTTGACCACCTCCCACTTCCACATCGGAATATCAATACCGTAATAGCCCACCGCTTCGTGCTCAACCTAACTCGCCGACAATTAGGACATCGGGCAACAAACCGCCACGCCCTCTTCAAACCATCCCACCAATACATGCACTGAGGTCATGGTACATCTTAGTCGACCGGATGAATCGAATAACGAGCACCGCGCCTCCCCTGAAATCCGACGAAGTCCCGTCACATCGGAACACACAACCGCCTCGAATCTTAGCACCCATCCGGTGCTACCTCAAATAGACTCTTCTCCCGGAGAGCTGCATCTCGATCGCACTGCAAAATCGGATCCTCATACCGCCGCCTCTTCACCTCCTCGACGATAAGACTGGCGACCTCTCGAACCCGAATTCCATCACTATCGTAATCAACCAATCGAACCCCAAGGCTCGCTAATGATGTAACTCGCGACCATGTCCTTCTTCCCCGGCCGCACTTCGGCGGACTACCCATCGATCTGCGACTAAGGGCATCTGCAACTACATCGCCTTCCCGGGTGGTATAGGATATCAATATCACAATCTTGAGTAACCCTAACCACCGCCTCGCCGCAAATTCACCGCCATCAAGATATACCGAGTTTCTTGTGGTCTACGCAAATATCCACATGAAATCTATATAAGGAAATTGCCTCCAAATCTTCAAGGTACGATTAATCGCCGACTCTAAATCGTGAGTAACGTAATTCCTTTCTTGCTTCCTAACCGCCGGAAACATAAGCTCGACCTTATCGTGTTGCGTCAAGACACAACCTAGCCCAACACCCAACGTGTTACAATAATACCCTAACCTCTAGTCTCTCAAGAGGGTTAGAATCAGTCGTGGTCAACTTCTCTTCCAATAACTGGAAGCCTTTCTTGTACTTGCAAAATATTCGAGCATCCTTAATCTCAGTTATGGTTCCTGTTTCCCTTTCTCTGTTGCAACCAAACTTGGTTACTATACTTGGATCTGATTCTTTTGCTTGCCGCATGGCTAAGACTTCCTGCCAATCACAATTTAGGGGGAAGACTTCCTTGATCTTGTCAAGTAGTAACCCTATTATCCTCTCTCAGCTCGTAAAGCTTATAGTCCGGTGTTCAACCTCAATTCACGGTATTACATAATCCAATGACTTGTCAAGATTTCTTATCGTTCGAGTGTCTACTCGTCTTTCCTTTATAAGTTAATTCAAGCTGTCCTGGGGTCCCTTACCTCTCCGTATTCTCTTACTATCTTTCTCGTCAGTACAGATGCTACTACCTTTCCTCGAGGTGTTCCTACTGCCCGTTACCTACTAATGGTCTTACACTAGTCCGGGGTAACCGTATCTCGTGCAACTTACATAACCATAGTTGTATTCTCTTTTATCCTTTTGGTCATAACCTACCTTATGCTTATTAATAGTAAAGTGTTTCTAATTTGATCCATAATCGTACAGTTTCAAACATGCGTACTACTGCATTTTTCTTACGACACTTCCCGACCGCTTCGTGACGTCGTTCTTAATTACCCCAACATAATACTTTTTCCACGGTTATCTAAAATCGTAACTTATGGCGTACGACATCAAGACCTACCAGTCTCCCATCCTTCGCCTAACTACACGGGTACACATAACCCCATAATACGAAGACTATCCTTTTATGTAGGGAGAGAACTTATCTCCTTCAATAAACTTTCCTTGTGTCACAACCCTAATCACCGGTCCTCTCGTGGTCCCAGTAAATATCTAATCATTACGCACCGCCTTAAAATCGTGTAGATTTTCAAAACCTACCAAAGGTGCCTCACTTTCTGTAGCGTGCATTCTTATTTTATTCTTGCCTTGCACATTTCCTTGAAATTATCCAAGGTCGTGTACGACCGCCACACCAAACCAACTCCAAGTACCTCCAAGAGCACTTAACATAAATTTCTTCAAATTCAAGTATTACTTACTTTCTGCGTCAATTTTTCCCAATGAACAAGTCACACAAACTTATTAAAAACAATGATGCCAAAGAAGGAAGGATAATTCACTGGTTACTACCACTTCCCTTCCTCTCCACTCGATAACCGGCTTACCGGGAAAATTGGTACCGAATCAATCTCTTCTGTAGTCCACGTTGGCATAACATGAGGCCAACTAGCCCGTACTCATAATGACCTCAACGTCCGTCATAACAGCTCTGCTAGGGTCCGACGACTATATCGTTACTGACAATTATTATCTGCCCACTCAGCTACCACCCAACACTCACGGGTGTGGTTACCTCATAAAGGTTCTCATGGATTCTGGCTTCATTTCTTTCACACTTGGTTGCTCCCTTCCTTACGGCCGCATTTCTTCCGTACTTCCAAACTTATTCTAGCTACGACATAACTTCCATAATAAAGTGGCCTCCAATCTTGAGTTACTAAGTTAAACAATATAAGGTCATTTCCGCTCACAACTGGTTCCGGTGGAACGCGCCCACGAATCAGTAAACGATTAACTAGACTCGGGCTTGTACCTCGTGACTCACCACGTGGCGACTACTATCAACCGATCCCACCCCATGGCGGCACCCTAACTTCACATCATACCATCAACGTGTCGACTTGAACACAACAAACATTACCTACTCCACACGGATATCATCCGTACTATCCACTTAAGCATTACACGTAGCTTAATTTACAAACATAGTCTATCATTTGGCCCCTTAATTAAGCTTCTTAAGGTTCCATTACTTTTTCCGACAACTCATCGTCTCCTAATTTTCTCAAACTAGCACGTAAAACCTCGATGAGAGTTCCTTAATTGTTCATACCTTCCCGGTACCTATTTAGTCCTTACCAATCACGGTAATCTACAATCATTCTAGGCAACACATATGTGACCTCATATGCAAATCAGATAGTTGTATGTCACAATACCAACTATACTACAAGTATTACCAACACGGATACACAATCCACATACTCATCCTCGGTCATCACGCTCCTCGTTTGCAAACACCATAACCTGTTAGGGAGAGACGACCCTAACCACACATCTCTATCGCACGATCTTAGAGTGAGAAGAAATGGAAACCAATCCTAAATATCCTGCAGCCTCCTGATTATAGATGCACAACACACCGATAATCAAGACTTACTAGATACACTGTAGACTTTCCGAGGATTAATCGCTTTGATACCACTTTTGTCACGACCGAACCGGACCGTGACCTGCCTTAACCCGCACCCTAGTGACACAACATCGAGAAAACCAATGGAATGTAAACTCAAGATAAACAACCATTAAGATATAGAATAGTCTATCCCAAAATGGCTAACCTAAAAGTACATAAACCAACAAATACATCCTTAACGAACCAAGTTCGACAAGACTACAGCCTCTAAGAAAGAATAACACTATGACGGGACGGGCCCCGCCATACCCCGAATGTACAAAAGTCTACAACCTCGTGGAATCGTGCCAAAAGACGAGGCCTCCGAGAAATGAGCCTTCCAGAACCGAACCGTGATCCTAAGAGTGCGGATCGCAAGTTATGAACCTCAACTGCGGCATGAACGCAGCCCGAAAGAGGTCGATAACATGTACCAAATATGCGAAATCGGAAAATACGTAATAATATCATAAGTCAAAAATATGGTGGAGTTATAGACGAAAATCGGTTTACCTTGACCGTGCCTTACTAACAATGAGAGTAACAAATGTATATATAAATCTCGCATAAAAATAGGAAGCTCATGATCAAAACAGGTACCTCGCGTAGTATCATTAAGCAATCCTACTCGGGACTATTTCACCCGCATAGGTCCTGTGGACCCGCATGAGGTCATCCGCCTCGTCGTGGGACTATTTCACCCGCACGGGACTATTTCACCCGCACGGATCTGTGGATCCGCGTGAGTACCATCGCGTACTCGCACGGGACTATTTCACCCGCATGGATCCTATGGTCCGCATCCGCACGTAGTACAAACGCCGCACTCGCATCATGGGTAGCAAATCCATGACATAAGTAGTAAACCATCCTATCGAGCATACCCGGGCCACCCATCGGTATGTCCAAAGGAAATAACAAGAATAACCCGGTTTACCCGTAATAATATATATATAACATAGCTCATCCCGCTATCATACATAACATAAGCACTACTACTATCCTTTCATAACATAAGCACTACCTACTATCATATCATAACATAAGCAAGTTAAGAAAATACCCTAACTTCTTATTAACATTATTAATATATCCTCTCTCATTTTAGTATACCTAAGGCACCAACATGTCTTTTAATAGAAAATCCGGGAATTTAACCCAAGTACCGTACTTCTAACCTTTTAAGAAATAACTCCTTTTTATACAAAAATTTCAAGATACTAATCGCCATAGTATCAAGTTACAATTTCGTTTCAAAACAAGTCACATTTCCTTTTAAAACTATCTCAAGCTTCTAAATTAAGTGACTTCATTTCTTGTAAAACCTTAGGCAATTCATGCCTTAGAACCATTTTCCTTCCACAAGTTCAAATCATCAAAACCTTTTTCCATTAAACTTTCACAAACTAATATAACCAACTCCCCATAAAGCCGTTATATTAGAGTTAAACAATAGTAAAACACATTCCCTTAAGTCCAAGGGATTTTTATACTTTTCTTTTAAAACGAAGCAAGTATCAAATACTTATAACAAACGAAGATTTCCAAATCTCAGACGTCACCGTACTACATAGGTACAACTAATCATGCTCAAGAGATAGAAAGCTCCACATACCTCTTGGTCGAATCCACAAGCTAAGTCGATTTACCGCACGTAGTATGTCAACCTAAAATGACCATAATACGTTTATCAAGCTCTAATTACAATGCAGAATTTTTCCAAGTTAAAGTCACCAATTTCCTACGGAAAATTGGGCGTTTCCTTTGTTTCTACATACTTTGCCACCTTTTCCAAGGTCGATTTTTAACGCTCAAATGCCATGTTTAAGGCTCAACAACCAACCAACACTGGGGACTACACACCTAAACTTTGGTGTGTAAAATTCAGCCCCACAAGTTACAACAACTAACCCAACAAGTCTAATGTAGTATTTAGGCAACAACATGCTCATAATATCCCCTAACCAATTCTTTCATAATCAACCCCATTTCTTACATGCAACTACTCTAAGTGCATTTTCCCAACTACAAGTTCTTCCTATTAAACACGCAACACCCAATACCAACTACAAGAGAAGAAATGTTACCTTAAGTTTTAGCCAAACTTATTCCAACACTTGCTAGCCTTTTTCTCCAAGAACACCACCACAATAGTCTTCACAAGCTTGTAATAACCTTTCCTTCCTATTACACTTTTCAGATTTTTCCTTAGGCTAGAATTCCTCTTGGGAATTTAGAGAAGGATGAACTTTTAACTTAGAGAGAGATGGAGTGTCAAGATGAAAAGTTGAAAGAACTGACCAAGTCTTGGTCACTATAATGCAGGTAGCGTAAATCGGATGGGGGGACACTTGTCACCCTCCCATGGCCTCTTTTAAAGCAATCGACTTTCTAAGTTTTTCCGCCCAAATTTCCGCCTCGGCCATGCACGATTCCGGCCATGGCACGCAACTCCTGCGGACTCGGATCTTTCGGCGCCATGCTCGCTTCCGTGGCCAGGCTGGAACTCGGCCACCGCACTTCACCGCTTGGCGCGCGCGCCCGCCTCCGCGCCGCGCCTGAGGCCTCAGACGTGTTTCTCTAATTTCTCGCACGGCCCCACACGCACGGCCCGAACCACGGGGTATAACATTAACAAACTTAGATTCAACACAAATTTCACATTTTGATTTGTTACACTCGAATTTAGGCAATACTTCTAAATTGATCAATTTTCGCAAGATTTTGTAATTGACATGTCCTAAACGAACATGCCATAAATCATTTGACTCGATAAGTAAGATTTAAATCGAATTTCATTAATACTGTTAACAACCATTACATTGAGTTTGAAAAGGCCCTCGGTGAGGTAGCCCTTTCCTATGAACATATCATTCTTACTTATTACAATTTTCTCACTAACCAACACGCACTTAAACCCGTTTTTAACGAGTAGTCCGGCTGAAACTAAATTCTTCCGAATTGTTGGAATGTGCAGAACATTGTTGAGAGTCGACTTGCTTAAGTCATCTTGAAGTATCTTCCCATATCCTTCAACCTTGGTTGCAAAGATTTCCCATAAACAATACATCTTCGGGTCCAGCGGAGCATATGTTGCAAATGCTTCTGCGGTAAGAAACATGTCGAGTGGCACGTAATCCAGCCACCACCCTTCGGGTTTCCAACCAAATTGCACTGACAAAGATTGCACACGCATCATTCAGATCATCATTCATTTCCACCATATTGGCTTGTCCTTTTCCCTTGTCCTTTCTGAGACGCACAACTGGGCTTTGTGGCCAGCTTTCCCACAATTAAAGCAGTTGCCCTTGAACTTTTTCTTGTTAGAACCCTTCTCTTTTCCAGAAGGCCTCTTTCTTTTCTTGTTCATTTTCGGAGCAACATCTTCAACGATGTTGGCCCTTTCAATTGGTGAACTCTTACGATACCTCTTCTCAGCGGTTTTGTTATCTTCCTCGATCTTGAGACGAATCACAAGATCCTCCAACTTCATTTCCTTTCTTTTGTGCTTAAGATAATTCTTGAAGTCTTTCCACGAAGACGACTCTCAATCATTGCAGCCACTTGGAATGCTTCATTCACTACCATACCTTCAGCAATAAGGTCATGGAAGATAAGTTGAAGCTCTTGAACTTGGGTTCCAACGGTTTTCCCATCAACCATTTTATAGTCTAGGAATTTGGCAACCACAAACTTCTTCAAGCAAGCATCTTCTGTCTTGTACTTCTTTTCAAGTGCATTCCATAGTTCTTTTCTACAAGTCATCTTCTAAGGCACTTAAAATGTAGCCTTTACACAAAAAATCAGCCTGTTTCCAAGCCTCAGTAACCATGAACTGCTGGTTGTCAGACATGTCGGCGGCAGGCACGAGAGGATCTTCACTGGTGAACTTTTGCAAACCAAGGGTGGTAAGCCAAAAGAATATTTTTTTGCTGCCATCATTTAAAGTTGACACCGATGAACTTCGCAGGTTTCTCAGCCGGTGGTACTGTGGTACGGGTTGTAGTAGTAACCGCTGGTGCAGTATTTGCATAGGTAGTTCCAGTTTCAATTGCCATTTTTTGTCACAGACAAATCGACAAACTGTTTTAATTAATAAAACCAAAATAGCAATTAATTCACAGACTTCAACGATGAAGATTTTATTTCTTCAAATCGCAGTCAAACTTAAACGATGAAGATTTTATTTCTTCAAATCGTAGTATAATTATGAAACTTTAGTATTCCAACGAAATTTTTATATCTTCGAGTCAGAATACTAATATTCATATGGAGTAGAAAACTACACAAATTTTAATCTCCTTAAACAGATCGATGAAATTTTTATGTTCTTCAAATCGTTGCAACAAATATCATACACAACAGTGGAGATTTTATTTCTTCAAACCGAATCAATTTTGATAGAAACGAAGTGCAGTAGATTGTATGTTATATACTTGATGAAGTTTTTATATCTTCAAATCAATTATCCAAATGAGTAGAAAGTTATGAAAACTTTAATCTCAACCGGAGTAGAAAATCCGAAGATTTTAGTCTCCAAACAACATACAAGAAAAACACTTTTTTTCCTGAAAAAACACTTTTTTTTCCTTTTGGAAAACACTTTTTCCTGGACTTTTAATATTCCAACGAAGTTTTTATGTCTTCAAGTTAGAATATGAAATCTCATACGGAGTAGAAAACCACACATGTTTTAATCTCCAAACCAGGATACAGATTAAAATAAAATAAACATAATTTCCTTAAGATTGTTGGTATAATAATTTGTATTTGGCTAAATAATGTTTCAACACAATCTGTTAATCACTTAGTGAAACAGATAACACGATATAAACATTATTTAACAGTAAATTGATCATGAAACAATAAACGAAAACAGAATCTGTTTTGGAAAATAATTTCAGAATGTAATCGAGCCCACTTAGTTCAAAGTGTGTCCTTAAGGAAATTATTCCCCTCACAGTACTCGAGGTTAACGGAATATCGCCTCCCAGGATAGAACGATTATCTTACCAGAATAGTAGTACTCCAAATTCTGGTAGCAGCGAACCACTCAACCACAGTATATCACACAGAATGAAGACAAAATATTTTTGAGTTCAAGACTGAATTTCAAGATTGAAAAATTAATGAATGAATAAATTCTTGGAATAATCAAGAATTTATAGGTTTGGAGGTACTGATTCTGAATGTTTGCAACCATTCAGAATAGTCACCTAATATTTGGAGGGAAATTCGAAAAAGAGAGGGAGAGCCGGACGGGTCGGGTCGGTCGCGGGTCGATCCGTTTGGATTTATTTTTAATTAAATAATTAATTAATTAATTAATTAGAGAAACGTTTGTCCAAAAAGATTATCAATCAATCGATCTTTTGACAAATCCAAATCCAAAGCCAAAGCCGAGCGAGCGACGACGGCGGCGCGAGGGGTCCTTGCCCTCTCAACCCTTTTAGCAACTAGAGAAGGTGTAATGTAATATATACACCTCTCTTTCCTTCTCTTTTTTCGACGTGGGACAAAAGAGCCTTTTACTCCCTTTAATTTTCATCCCATCATTTCCCATTCACCAATATCAAAACCCAACAAGAGATATCAAGATGAATTTGAGATATCTATTATCTCTGTTGATGTTTTGCCAGATATATCTATTTTATTTTCTCCTTTTTTCAAGAATCATAAAGTTTGAAAGAAATTCAAGTACCAACCACAAGGATTACCTGATTTTAGTTTTACACATTTACACTGCAGTTTATGCTTGACTGGAAAATGACAATTTGGTGTAGCCTTAAGATATGTTAGGTGGCTAACATGAAGAAAGCAATAACAGAATAATCATACTCAGGTTTCCTCAAAGGAACTACAATTACAACACTCATTGGTTCTGAAAGCAGCAATGGCAAAATCATTGTTACTGGTGGCATAAAATATCAAGTGTTATATTGAGAAAAAAGATTTTGAGTATGTGGATATTTGTGTAGAAACAAGGAAATGAGAATGTAACAACAACAACTAATGTGAACAATGTAACTTGTCTTGCTGAGTCGATTGATGAACAATCTATTCTTAAGATAATAGTGTCCCGTAATTCCTTTCTACGGTGGTGTTGCAACTTATCTCCAAAGATAAAACAACAATCAAATTAATGAACAAAAGAAACACAAGAGTTCGCTATAAGAAGAAAGATCTTTGAGTGTTTGATTGCAAGAGAGTACGAACAATTTTCAGAAAATTATTAAGTATAGAATGTCAAGTGTGTTTTTGTGTATTTTCCAAATGAGCGCAAGACATCATTTTATAGTGTTGGAAGATGACCTTTCACATACCAAGTAATGACCTTGAATTGCCATGAATTAGACTTGATTGTGGAGTTACAATTCAGCCAAATAATGGCTGAATTCATGAGCAAAATAGTAGAGTTTTAATGCTCCAAAATTAGCCAAAAAATCACTTTTAATGCTCTTCCAACGTTCTGAAATTGTCGCAGCGCCGCGGCCCTGAAGGTTGGCGTCGCCGGCGCTGGCTGGTGGCACCGTGGTGTCGAGGCTGTTCCTGCGGCGTCGCGGCCTGTTTCCGACTAGTTTCTACATTTACACTTGTACATTTCTTCCTTCATTTAACAACGTGAAACCAACGTCATTTGACCAATAACCGTTTATTACCTTACGTCTCAAACAATTCGCATACGTACCAATATCTCTTTCATTTAAGGAAATTATGATCCTTGACACTATATGTGCACGTGTGTGAAAACAGTGTTTCCGACGTGCGGAGCCTCAGTTGTTCGATTCATAATTAAATAGGATTAACTTTATTTCACGTTTAAAGTAATACTATGTAAGAAGTAAGGTAGTTTTGTGTTTCACAAATAAAAAATTCAGGGTAGATTGTTTGAAGGGAAAATGATCCAATTTATCTTTGCATTGAGATTAAGGCATAATTAGACATAATTTCTATGAAAATCTTGTCTTGTGATTTTTTTTTACTATGTTGGGATTCGAACACAGAATCTCTGATTTCGTAGACCAGCAAATAAAGGATATTTTGGCCCTTAAATTTTCATTAAATGCAAATTAAGAGCAAAAATTAAAGACCAAAGAACAATTCGTACAAAAAAAAGCTATTTTAACGGACCGGACACATGACCCAATATGAATAAAAAGCCCGACTCACCACTTAAAAAAAGACATAGCCGATATAAAATCGGCTCCAACCCATTTCAAATTAAAACACGGACTGTGGTCATCAGCGATGCCGCCAAAAGAGGAAGGAGATGAAAGGAGGGGGCGTTGGTGGTGGAACCGCTACCAGTAAAAACCTCCCTCGTAACCGTGATTTTATGTTGTGCGATGGTGGTGGAAGTACCCATCCCCTTTTTCCATTGGTGAAGCCTCAAACTTTGGTGGTAAGAGCGACTTTCAGAATTTCCTTTACGCACTTGCAATATGAAAATAGATTATAACTTACTTATATCATTTAGATATTAAACATTCAGGTTAATATTATAATTTTCTTTTTTATGCACCGACAATATAAGTTACTTACATAATCATATCATTTAAAGCGAAATTACATATAAGCATCTATATTACGTTAGAGCAAATCAATATCACACAAAATGTATGAACCGAGATTTTGGGTATTGTATATAAGCATCTATATTACGTTAGCCAATCTATAAACTCTTGAACGAAAAAGAAGATAGAGACATCGAGATGAGAGATCTGGAGCAATCTGGTAGGTACCGAGATTTTGGATATTGTAGAAGCATTGAGGTTGAAGAGGTTAAGGGTGATGTTTGCAGGATGCACAGGGACGAGCGACCGGGCCTGATGAGATCTTAGTTGAATTTTGGAAGAGCGCAGGCAAAACAAGTTTGAAGTGGCTGACTGAGTTGTTTAACGTCATTTTTAAGACGACGAGAATGCCCGAAGAATGGAGGTGGAGTACAATGATCCCGTTGTACAAGAACAAATGTGATGTCCAGAGTTGCAACAACTATAGGGGTATTAAGCTGCTAAATCACACTATGAAAGTTTGGGAAAGGACCGTGGAGATGAGGGTGAGAAGAAGTGTGTCTATTTTCGAGAACCATTTTGGATTCATGCCGGGTCGTTCCACCATAAAAGTCATTCATCTTATTAGGAGGTTGGTGGAGTAGTATAGGGAGAGAAAGAGAGACTTACATATGATTTTCATCGACCTCGAGAAGGCATATACGACAAAGTTCCTAGGGAGGTTTTATGGAGATGTTTGGAGGTTAAAGGTGTACATGTGACGTACACTAGGGCGATCAAGGACATGTATGATGGAGACAAGACCATGGTACATACATTGGGAGACTCGAAGTACTTTCCAGTGATGATGGAGTTGCACCAGGGATCAACTATTATCCTATTCTTATTTGCCTTGGTGTTGGATGGACTAACGCGACAAATCCAATGGAAGGTGCTATGGTGTATGTTATTCGTATATGACATAATCCTGATTGATGAGACTCGAAACAGAGTGAACGCTAAGCTGGAGGTTTGGAGACAAACTCTGGAATCTAAAGGGTTCAGGCTGAGTATGACCAAGACAAAATACTTGGAGTGCAAGTTCAGTAACGGGAGCGACCTTGAGCCAGGCGTGGAGGTGATGCTTGATACTCATCAAACTTAAAGGCAAGTTCTATAGGACGGTGATTACGCCGACTATATTGTATGGGAGCGGAGTGTTGGCCAGTCAAGATTTCCATATCCAAAAAGATGAAAGTCGCGGAGATGAGGATGCTGAGATAGATATGCGGGTATACAATGAGGGACACAATTAGAAATGATGATATCCGGGACAGAGTAGGAGTGACCTCAGTTAGCTGTTATCGGTCTGGTCTGGGTATCGACATACCGGAACCGGACCGATAAGGTTACCGGTCTGGATCGATAAGAATTCGGTCCTGAAAAAAGATCCGGGACCGGACCGATACCTTATCGGGCGGGTACTCGATCCGGTTCAATAAGGTTACCGGTCCGGTTCTAGATACTGTTTTCGATCCGAAATATTAAAATCCATGCTTTACTTAAAAATTTATGCTTTACTTATAATTTTTTTATTTATAAAAATCTCTGCTTTATTGTCTTACATAATACATATTAACAAACTTAAAACAATATATAATAACAATATTCCAAGTATTAATCATCAATTATGGCTGAGGGGGGTTTATTATTAGGGACGGGTAATCGGGCTGGATCGATAAGATAGTTATCGGGTATCGGACCGGGACTGATAACATATAAGTTATCGAGTAATTAGACCGGGTTGTCAATTTGATCGATCTTGCTCGGTCCAGATCCTTATGCAGTACTCGTATCCGGACTGCTTAATTTTTCGATCCGGTATTTGATGCAGTTTTGGGTGGTTCTCAGGTGTATCCGGACCGATAACAGCCCTAATCTCGGTGGAGGATAAGATGAGGGAAGTGATGGTGAGATTATTTGAGCATGTGCAGAGGAGAGACACAAATGCCCCAGTGCAAATGTATGAGAGTTTGACTATAGACGGGTTCATGAAGGGTAAATGTAGGTCGAAGAAGTATTGAGAAGAAGTGATTAGACGGGATATGACTCATGTTGAGGACATGACCTTAGATAAGGGGGTTGTGGAGGACACATATTACGGTAGAAGAGTAGTAGGTAGTCGAACGTAGTCCTACTTACGCTTGTAAAGTGGTAGTTGTAGTGTTATTATTATAGACCCGCTTAGCCTATCATACTAATAGGTGCAATATTGCGTTATAGTCCCGTGTAGTTTGATTTCTACTGCTATGTGTCCTTTAGTGTATTTTGTTTAGCTTATTTACATGCACTAGTTACTGCTTACTTTTTTCGGAATGCGTTATCATGACTTATTCGCTTTTAATACCATCATTTTCATATTGCTTTCAATTTTTTCTGGCCGGGTCTAATCGTTTCTCTTGCTTTGCTTTGCTTGTGTTTATGCTCTGTCTTGACCCAAGAGTCTCTCGGAAATAACCGCTCTACCAAGGTAAAGGTAGGATCTGCGTACACTTTACCATTCCCAGATCCTACGTTGTGAGATTTCACTGGATATGTTGTCGTTGTAACGTAACTTGTTTATGTCACTTAGAATTTAAGATATATATACTTATAATATGAAATTTGATTGATGCATATACTTTAAATCATTTAAATATTAAACATTTAGGTTAATATTATGATTTCTTTTACGCACGGACAATAAAGCATAGTTATTGCATAATCATGCCATTTAAAGCGAATTGACATATAAATGTCTATAATAAAATAAGAAAGAACGAATTTTTATTACGTTGGAGCAAATCAAATTACACAAAATGTATGAAATTTTATATCATTAGTGCATAAAATTAAAACAAAATAATATTATAGTAACGGAAAGAAATAATTCCTTGATTATTTTCATTAATGAATGAATATATATACAAATTTATAATTTCCATAATATGAAAAATCCTATTTGTATTCTATTCTCAAAACTCTATTCTATTTGTACAAGAATTCTATAATTATGATAAGTGTATAATTCTAATTATATACTCATATACATGGTGTGTATACCATTTATATCACGGTCTCCCAGAGATAATATACTATGTATATAAGGTATGTATATTATGATATACTCTCAGTCATCAATATGGTACTAATATTTTGGTGAGTGACAAATAGGAGAGTCAGATATTAGCTTTTGCTTACCCTACCAAACTATTCCATCACACCCCCCCCCAAAATCCAACATTATTATCCTAATATCCCATAGATTTTGCCAATTCTTAAAGATCTCATCTACTTTATGTAACACAGTTTTTATTTTATTAACAAATTAAGAACATACCAAAGAATTTTAAAAAAAAGTCTTTATATTTGTTTAATTTAATTTCACTATGTAATTTAGAAAGAAAAAAAAGCCAAAGGACGACCCTTAACAAATACAAATATTTCGAATGATACTTTTTATTAGGGTTTAAGTTATAGAATAAGACATAAACTACGCACAAGATACTTAAAAAGTTTTGAAGCTAAGATTACGTACAACTCCATTTATGAACACAGTTTAACATAATTTGTTATGTCAAATCTTACTCACACCCGATGTATACAACCGATCAATATTTAAATGACTAGTTGAATTTTTAAATGCTTATTTTACCTTATATTATTAACCTTTATGTTTATTTTACTTCTTTAATATCATGATATTTTTTATTTTTAAGTCTATGTAACAAATATTTTATAAAAAAATAAATATTATTCCTAAGACGAAAAAGAAAGGGAAGAATATAAATTGAGTATATAAATTAATGACATTCTATAATAAAATAAACAAGTATAATAGAAAATTTATATTTCAGGTCATTATTATATTTCTTATTAAAAGATAAACAAAGCTCCGTCAGATTAAGTATCTGCCGGAAAATTTAATTCGGCGTTATCTCCGGCCGGGCCCACATGGGTCTTTGTATTTTCCTATAAATGGCCTCTCCCCCACTCTATTATTTTCACTTGCATTCGTCTCTCTCTAAACTCTCTGCAAAAGCATACCAACTATATATAAGAGAAATTTATTATTCTATTTAAAATTTGTTAATTTATATTAATTAATATATTTTCCCCTCTCTCTTCGACTCTGTCTAGATTTCGTGGTGCTGTTTGGAGGTACTTTTCCCTTCTCTCTCTCGCTCTCTCTCCATACAATTTGATTAATAAATAATAATAATAATAATAATAATAGAGACTACTGGGGTGAATAAACACATATGAATTTGGGTATATTGAATCTGGTACAGATTGTTGGAAACCCTAATTGGAATTGGTAAAAATTGAATCTGGTACAAATCTTAAAGGGTGTTAGGTATTAGTTGTTAGCTGTATTATTTATTAGTTTTGTCACATTTGTTTGGTTGGATTTGTTTTTGATGCATCATTAATTAGTACTGTTTGTGCATTACTTACTGTAATTTTTATTGTGGGGAATTGGAAAGCTAGGACTATTTATGTGTTATTGGAGCTAATTTGATGAGTTTGTACTGGTAGATGCGGGGGTTGATTAATAGAGGTGAAAGATTGAAGATAGGGTTTGTTAGGTATAGTTTTTATTGGGGAAATATAGTTTTTATCTTATCTATCCATCCATAGATCTCTTGGAATGCTATGAAATAATGTTAACATACAGATTTTTTATGACCATCTACTGATTGGTTAAATAGGCGCGGATCTTGAAAAAAGTTGCTGCTTTCTTTGCAATTTGTGCAATCTAATTACTATCTGTTGCCCGTTTTCCTATCCTCTTAGGCCTTAGCCCTGTAGTTGCTCCTTGTATTTTGGTTGTTGAGGCTCATCTGTAATTGCTAGCATGAATAGGAGTTGAACTTGTACATATTTTTATGGCTTGATCTTGGTAATGAATTTTCAGTGTCTTTTGCCTTTTCTTTATTTATGACACAGTTTATCTTTGTGATACTGTAACGATCGTTAAGATTTAAGAATTTAAACCCCCGCTTGTAGTTTATGTCTGTTTTTTTCTTCTTTTGGTTTTGCTTTTTTCTTCTGAAAGTGGACTTGTTGATTAAGATATTAATTTGATCATGCAGGCTATAACTATATGTTTCTGTTTTTAAGATATTGCAGCTGTACCTGTGAGTGCTGACTGCTACTAAAGCAATTCACTTGCTTCATGTTTTTAGTATTCCAAATAGATGAGGATGATGTAAACTTTATGTTGTAGAGTGGATTGCAAACCTAAGTGTTTATCACTGTGACTTTTGTCCTTTAATCAAGTTTGTTGCTTCCCCCAAATTGCGGTCTTTCTTGCTTTTAATGTTCTTTGGGCAATAAGGAGGTTAGAATATTCGCCAATAGCGCTGCGAGAATTAAATATTAGCAAAAGGTGGTGGTATAAGGTCCTTTTATTCCGTGTATATGCAATTATATTTGAGATGGGTTCTAAAGGAAGGTTGTTATTTGATCTTAATGAACCCCCTGCTGAGGATGACCAGGATAATAATGATGGTGTCCTCTGTTTCCAGCCTCAGAGAGCAGTTCCCTCTTCTAGTACCAATACTTCTGAGCTGTTGGCATCCTCTATTGATCCTCCGGGGATAGTAAACAATCATGCATTTTCCCATGCCTCTTCCGTTTCAGGTTTCCAGCCCTTTGTTAGGTCAAAAGGTGCGGAGGCATCTAGAGCTCCTGAGGAACAGAAGAGTGCTGGGCCCTCAACTTCGGGTGGTGCTTCATTATCTAAATCAAGTCAGGAACATACAGCGAAGGCTTTGCTCCAGCCAGATCTAAACTCTCTTGATATGCAAATGGCTGAAAAGGAAGAAGGTGAATGGTCTGATGCAGAGGGTTCAACAGATGCATATAAATTTTTTGGCATCAATGATAAGTCGAATACTGATGTTGATAAAGCTTCGCAGGAGAAATCAGCAGTTGAGCCAGTGAACAATAGTGATAAAGTTGGGTATGTTGATAACGTTTCCCAGGATATTGAGAAACGGAATGGTGAAAATTACAATATTTCTTCTTTAGAATTAGATCTAGATACAAATGACAGGAAAAGTAGTAGTAGCAGAAATTCTGAAAGCAGTAGTAAAGCTGATATCACCGTGGATGGTCAGGAGGATTCTGGCCAGGCTCCAAAGCATAAAGAGATCAGAGGTGTTGAGGCAAGTCATGCATTAAAGTGTGCTAACAATTTTGGTAAGCGCCCTAAGATTGACCAGCAGAAGGAAGTGATGCTGGGAAAGAAGCGCAGTAGGCAGACCATGTTTCTTGATTTGGAAGACGTTAAGCAGGCAGGTTCTCAAAAAAGTACTACTAGGCGGCAAAATTTTCCACCGCCTTTGACAACTCGTATTGTGAAAGAGTCTCGTAATGTTCCTCCATCTTCTGAAAAGAATGGGGAAAAGAACAGTCAGCTACTTGCCAAAGATATGAAACAAATTGATTCAACTAATGAAGGAAACTTGCCTATGGAATCTAATGATTCTAAATCTGAATCCAGTGCTGATGTGAATCTAGCACCTCTAGGTCGGCCAAGACGGATGAATATTTCTACTGACCTCACGTCTGAGGCTCAGACACCACCTATGCCTAGACAGACTTCTTGGAAGCATCCCACAGATCAGAGACAAAGTAGAAATTCACAGTTTTCTGGTAGGAAGCCTGCTCCGACCAGTCAAAATTCCATGGATCCAAAATTGGGAGCTAAAAAACCTCCATCCAAGAAGCAACCTATAGTAAGTAGCCTGTGTCAAGATACATCTGTAGAACGCCTTATTCGTGAGGTGACAAACGAGAAGTTTTGGCAACATCCAGGTACTTTTGAGTTCCACTTGATTATTATTCTCTTCATTGTGGTTATTACCATTACTTTTGTTGATAATATTGCCTCATTAGTCTTCTGTCTTGACATAGCGTATAAACCTTTCCCTGTTGATTCTATGTTTGGCGTCCAGCTTTCTAATTGGATAAGGCTCCAATTTAGGTTTTAATACAGAGCATTGCTCTTACTCTGCCCAGTAAGATATGTCATTGGAGATAAGCATTTATCTTGTCTTAGATTTCTTTAGTTATTTCTCCTGTTAGAGGTTAAGGATCAAAATTTTTTTTTTCCTAGAATATTGTTGGTATGTGTGGTGCGCAAATCCCTCACTTTTTCTTTGTGCTCTATAATAATGATTGTGTCATGAGATAGTATGGAATCCATCTTTGCTTTAGGTTTTATTCAAAGAAGCAAGTATTTGTTCTTCCTACTGGTCACTGTACTGAAGTGGTCATTCAAGATCTGATTAACCCTTTAAACTCTTATGTTGTATTTTTCATTTTTCAAGTGTCTGGATCAGAAAACTTCCTTTTGTTTTCGTTGGAAGGCTATAAACTTGTACTGTCTTATCAGATGAACATTGTCACATCTTGTGTGATATGTCAGTTTCTTTATGAGGGTAAGCGTGTTCAATAATATGTCTTATACTGCCACTTTCTTCTAGGTTGTTTTAGTGGCCTATATTTTGCATCCTGTTCTATGGAATGCTTGGTGAGGCAGGATTTATTGTTTTAGTTTTTTAAGTGGTGGTGTTTATATTACTCTGGCCCACGCATAGCAAAGGGGATCCTTCAGCTTCATCTGGTGGGCATCTCAATCATCAGGATAGCTTGTGGGATGGAAGAATTTTTGTGCCATCTCAATGTTGGCTATATGATTATTAGTGTATTTTTCATGTATCCATGACTAACCTGTTCATATGTAAGTTCTGAATACATTGTGTTAGCTTTTATTGTTTAATGGTGCTCCGATTTGCTCCTCTGAAGCGCCTATTCAGAGGAGCTTAAACATTAATGGTGTTTAATGTTTAGTAGCGAGTCGCATCGTACAGCTCCTTGAGCCTCATAAGGATTTTTTTTCAATTTCTTATTTGCCTCCCTAATGTGTGGTGCATGAAGTGGCGGCATCATATGGTGTATTATTAAGGGGTGAACTTCTCTTCATGTCAGATGAAGCGGAGCTTCAGTGTGTACCTGGTCAATTTGAATCTGTGGAGGAGTATATTAAGGTGTTTGAACCCTTGCTCTTTGAGGAATGCCGGGCACAGCTGTACAGTACTTGGGAGGAGATGGCTGACGCAGGAACCCATGTGAAGGTCCATATTAAAAACGTTGAACGGCGAGAAAGGGGTATATTCTGGCAACTTTATTTATATATTTATTTTATTTCATCCGTTGACTTGGTCACTTGGATATGAGGAACAACTTTATTTATACCAAATACATTTGGGAAGCTATTCAACTCCTTTATTATTCAGTGTGACAAAGGAGGTCGAACAATTAATGTCATGTCTCCACTTTGAGCTGCTCTTCAGGATTCGGTTTTTTTCATTTTATCTCTAGTTTTCCTAATTTTTGAGTATCAAGAAATAACAAGATTTTACTGTATCAAGGATAACAAAAGTGTTTGGGTGGTCCATTTATTTAACTTACTCTTAGAACGGCTTCACCCTGAAGAAATAAAACAAACACACACCTTAAAGAGAAAGTTTGAGAGTCGGGAAGTTATGGTCGGCCAGCTGAATTTTGTTGTCCTCCCCTTCTAATCAACACTGTGTTTCTTCTGCACAGGATGGTATGATGTAATCCTTATTCCAGAATGTGAGTGGAAGTGGTTATTCAAAGAGGGAGATGTAGCAGTTCTCTCCACTCCACGTCCTGGATCAGGTTGGTATTAAATAACATTTTGTTGGTGTGTATTTCACATTTCCTGTGTTTCTTCTTAATTATAGTAAAATTTCTAAACTTCGTGCCGATTAAGCAGTCCGATCACGGAGAAGTGGCACCTCAACACTCGGGGATGATGATGAGCCCGAAATTAGTGGTCGTGTGGCTGGTACTGTGAGGCGACACATACCAATTGATACTCGAGATCCTACTGGAGCCATCCTGCACTTCTATGTTGGAGATTCGTATGACTCCAACAGGTCAGTGATTGACTTTTAATTGCTTCTGCCTTTTGTGACTAGTGAGCTAACGTTTTGGTTCTTCTTCTTTCAGCAATAGTGCTAGTGATCACATACTGCGGAAACTACAACCAAGAGGCATCTGGTTTCTGACTGTTCTGGGTTCTCTAGCAACGACCCAACGAGAATATGTTGCTTTACATGCATTTCGTCGTCTTAATCTGCAGGTTATATCTTAACCTAGCTCTTACCTAGAAATGCTTTTTCTGCCTGTTTATCAGTTTGAATTTGAATATAAAATTATGGTCTTATGTGTAGATGCAAAATGCAATTCTTCAGCCAAGTCAGGAGCACTTCCCTAAATACGAAGAGCAGACACCTGCAATGCTTGACTGCTTTACACCAAACTTTACTGACCACTTGCACAGGACATTTAATGGTCCGCAGCTAGGAGCAATCCAATGGGCTGCAACACATACTGCTGCTGGAACTAATGGTATGACAAAGAGGCAAGATCCATGGCCTTTTACTCTAGTTCAAGGGCCACCTGGTACAGGTAAAACACACACAGTGTGGGGAATGCTTAATGTCATCCATCTTGTTCAGTATCAGCACTATTACACAGCATTGCTCAAGAAACTTGCTCCTGAAAGCTATAAGCAAAATAATGAGAGTAACTCAGACAATGTTGCTACTGGATCCATTGATGAAGTCCTGCTAAGCATGGATCAGAATCTCTTCAGAACCCTCCCAAAGCTATGCCCAAAACCTAGAATGCTTGTCTGTGCTCCTTCAAATGCTGCAACCGACGAGCTTCTTGCACGTGTTCTTGATCGTGGATTCATTGACGGCGAGATGAAAGTTTATCGGCCTGATGTTGCACGAGTTGGGGTGGATTCCCAAACGCGTGCCGCCCAAGCAGTTTCTGTTGAGCGGAGAACTGAACAGCTTTTGATGAAGAGTCGTGATGAAGTTTATGGGTGGATGCACCAGTTGAGGGCTCGTGAAGCTCAGTTGTCTCAGCAGATAGCTGGCCTTCAAAGAGAACTAACAGTTGCTGCTGTTGCTGGTCGTGCACAGGGATCTGTCGGAGTTGACCCTGATGTTCTTATGGCTAGGGACCAAAATCGAGATACTCTATTGCAGAACCTTGCAGCAGTGGTTGAGAATAGAGATAAAATACTGGTGGAGATGTCCCGCCTTCTGATTTTGGAGAGTAGGTTCCGTGGTGGTAACAATTTCAACATGGAGGAAGCTCGTGCTAGTCTGGAGGCTAGTTTTGCCAATGAAGCTGAAATCGTTTTCACTACTGTCTCAAGTAGTGGGAGGAAATTGTTCTCTCGTCTTACCCATGGTTTTGACATGGTAGTCATTGATGAAGCAGCCCAAGCCAGTGAAGTAGGAATTCTTCCTCCTCTTTCTCTTGGTGCAGCAAGATGCGTTCTTGTTGGGGACCCGCAGCAGCTTCCTGCTACGGTCATCAGCAAAGCAGCTGGAACTTTGATGTATAGTAGAAGCCTCTTTGAGAGGTTTCAGCAGGCAGGCTGCCCAACTATGTTGTTATCAGTGCAGTACAGGATGCACCCTCAAATTAGGGATTTTCCTTCTAGGTACTTTTATCAAGGTCGCCTTACTGATAGTGAAAGTGTTGTGAAACTGCCGGATGAAGTTTATTACAAGGACCCTTTACTGAAGCCTTACATCTTTTATGACATTACACATGGTCGGGAATCACATAGAGGTGGATCCGTTTCATATCAGAATACACATGAAGCGCAGTTCTGTCTTCGTTTGTATGAGCATCTTCAAAAAACTTGTAAATCTTTTGGTGTTGGGAAAGTTACTGTAGGTATAATCACTCCATACAAGCTGCAACTTAAATGCCTCCAAAGGGAATTCGGTGATGTTTTAAATTCTGAAGAAGGAAAAGACATTTACATAAATACTGTGGATGCTTTCCAGGGTCAAGAGCGTGATGTTATTATAATGTCATGTGTGCGTGCCTCAGGTCATGGGGTTGGGTTTGTTGCAGATATACGGCGAATGAACGTTGCTCTTACTCGTGCAAGACGAGCTCTTTGGGTATGTTACTTTGCTCTCCGTTTATGCACATAATGCTATATAATCTATACGTGCAAGCAACATACGAGTCCATAATAACTTTACTCTTTAATGTTCTCTTAACAGGTGATGGGAAATGCCAATGCTCTGGTGCAATCAGAAGATTGGGCTGCATTGATTGCCGATGCCAAAACCAGAAAATGTTACATGGATATGGATACTTTGCCTAAGGACTTCTTGCTACCCAAGGGAGCTTCTCATGCTCCTCCACCGACCAAGATATCTAATAATCGAGGTTTGAGATCTGGGTTACGACACAGAATATATGATACACACATGGAGCCCAGGTCAGGAACACCTTCAGAAGATGATGAAAAGTCAAATGCATTACATGTAAGGAATGGAAGTTACAGGCCTCCTAAGCCATCACAAGAGAATTCATTAGATGATTTTGATCAATCTGCTGATAGATCTAGAGATTCCTGGCAATATGGCATACAGAGGAGACAAAATACAGCTGGAATTGGGAGAAGAGACCTGTAGTTGATGTCCGTGAATATGTGCCATACATCAAAGGGACCAACCATTTTTGTTCCTGATGTTTTGGCTTCTAGATAGGAGATTGGTTGATGGCACATCTACTCGTGCTGATCTCATGTGCAACACAGTTTGGTCGACTTCTTGGTGATGCAAGAAAGGAAGGCTATATGGCAGTAAGGAAGCATTTCTGTTCCTAAAAGACTTGCTCCTGGCTTGGACAGTGGTCGATAGCAAAGCTGGTCAAGCTGGTTTCATGTGCAGCATCATATGATTTGGCAAAAAGAGTTCTTGTCGATGAATAGAACGGGAGGGTATGTTAGAAAGGAAAAGATCCTAGTTGATTGTGGTGGTGCTCTTGGCAGATTTAATGAGTTGATGGGATTATAAGCATGGGGGCTCTCGGTCGTGCCTGAAGTTTTTTTGCTGACAGATTATAAAGGTAAATCTTTGAACCATGTGATGACTTGAAGTTCTTGATATGTACAACATTTTCATTTGTTTTGAGCTTTTCAAACAGAGCACTTGGCAGCTTAACATCAAGTATTCAGCAATGTATATACTTGCTTCCGTTGTTGGGATTAAGAAGAAAAGCATATCACAGCAAATGATCTTGAATATACAGCAATCCATGGCTGGAAAATGGGAACCCTTTATGATTGCTTCTCTGTTAATGATATATACCACCGAGACTAACACTAGACTTTGGAGCATAGTGTAAGTAAACCTTGTTTAATATCCTGAATTGGAACAAGACAACTAGTCCATGGAAGAAGCTCGGGATAGAAAGAGGACTGAGCTGGCCATTTGTGTGGAAATTGTTTACTGAATTCATTTAAGGCTGAACATGGAACTCTGCTCAGATGGCAAGTCTGTGATTTCCAGAAGCATTACGAGCTGACAAACAAGTCAGGACCGCCGTATAGACCGACAAAGTACAGTTATTTGGATCCCAAGGCACGTGGAAGATACCAACTAGTTCTGTACATATTCTTGTGAAGAACATAATTCTTTTTATTCAGGTTGTCTAATACTTAGGAGGAATGTTCACATAATTTCTCTTTGTTATTCTTCTCAAAAGAATCTTGAAGTTCATGTTGTCTTTTATCTGTATCCTTTTACATGCTCAATTTATTTTTCTGTGTTCGGTTCCCTGGAACATCGTGTTGGTAATGTATGTGCACTGTTTGTGAGTAGTGTTTTTCTTCCCGATGGCTGTATGAAATATGAACCTCCCTAACCAATGAATTGTGCATTGTAGTTTGTATTTAAAAGGTTAGGAGTAGATTTTAATTCGTGAATTTAGTGCTCAAAGAGAAATGAATTGCTCAGATTTGAGAATGACACTACCGGTCAATCACATTCATCAGTGAAAAAAGAAAGATGGATGGGCGCTTCATTATAATTCTCGCATTTTCTGCAAACAATTACTCCTCAAGTCATATAATATTTCTAAACCGACATGCTTTAATATAACAGTAGAGTTGCTAAAACTATTCCTAGTGTGGTTTAAAGGCTAAAAACAAAAGGTAGGACTTTAGCTTCATTTTTGCTCTGTTCATTACAGTGAGAGTATATGTTTTGGTTAGACTTAGAACACTAGTTGAATATTCTTTTTATTCGCTTTCTGTGAAAAATAAAATTATGCAGAATTTCCTTTTTCCTTATATTTTCATTGTAGTATCTTTATCAGCATTGATGTACTCGTAACAATTGAAGACTTTTAATACGTTAAAACTTTTAAGGGTTTGGCATGAATAATTAACGGTCTATATTTGTCTGCTGTTTAAATGAGGACATACAAGTCTCTTAGGCCCCATTTTGATTTGGCTTTAAAAACATATTCTTTTTAGGCTTACTTTCAAAAAAGAATTGTGTATGTTTGAAATTAATCTTGGATGAATTAGTTGACAAACTGTTGTGTCAGTGTTTATATTTGTGTTACACGGCTAATTCGTGATCAAGACTAAAATTCTTACACATGAAGTAATTTGAATATCTAGGCATTATATGTGTGTGCGCAAGCGGCACGCCGTGCGAGAAGAGGATTCGAAGTTGACAAATTCTTCATCATAAAATACAAATTCATTCTAAACCATACTATATCCAAAAAAAGTAAATATTTTTTCTAATACGTATGACTGACAGCCCGTCATAAATATTTCTTTTTTACATTGCTTGAAACTATGGCTGGCCAGTGGGCCGGGACGACCCGGTCCCGCCCCGACCCAATTATAATTTTTTTACGGTACCGGGACTTGACGGGACATGGCCTCGTCCCGCCCCAATCCCGCCAGTCCGACCTGATTCTGATCCCGCCTGAAATCCCCCTTTGCAAAAAATAGTTGTTGCACCAACGACCATTTTACATTTTGACCGTTGTGCAACGACTATTTTTGCCCCCCCAACCCCTCATACCCCCTTAATATTTATTTTTAACTCCTAACTTATTATATTTACACTTTAACCCAATTTTTCAACTATAAATACCTCATTTTATCTTCATCTTTCTCACAAAATCTTCATACAATCTCTCTAATTTCTCAATCAATCTCTCTACAAGTCTACAATGTCTACTAAATATTCAATTTTATTTATTCATTTGGGAGTGAGGTTGGAAACTAGCTTGAGAATCATCCATCGAGCAAAGTTTCAATTTTCCACCTCCCGATTACACGTCGACGTTACGTCGGCGTTTGGTACATTCGTTCTTTCATTAAATTATTATTGTTTCTTTATTTTATTTAGCGCACTTAATTTCATTATCTTTAACTAATTATTAGCATAATTAAAATGGAATCAATAAGAGGTATACTTAAGGGTAAAGGTCAGGCTTCTTCTAGTAGGGGTAACAAGGGCATGAGTACTTCTTCTAGTATTCCTAAGATCCTATTCCTAAACAGGATGATTTTATTGATACTGAAGATTTTTCTGAAATACCATATGGTTTAGAAGATGAGATATTTTCTGGAACTCAACAAGACTTTGATTTAGAAGATGATGATCTAGATGACACACCCACTATTGTAGATGACACAACGACTAATGTAGATGACACACCGACTAATGTAGATGACACACCTACTAATGTAAATGACACACCCACTAGTGCGTCTTCAACTGAAATGCATCATATTCCCCCTAGTATGAGACCAGGTCCAACAAAATGACCATTAAAATCAGATGCATGACATTTTTTTATTAGGGACGTAGAGAATCAAGTAGCTATATGTAAAATTTATAAACAATGTTTTAAATTTAAAACTGGAAAAGATAGCGGTGGGACAGAGGGTTTAATGAGACACATAACACACAAACACCAACTAGGTATGCCCAATATGAGGCTCAAAAATGGAGTGTAGCGCCTCTCCATCAGGACAAGGTTCACATCTTATTAGGATCGCGTTCGTAGACAAAACGGATTCGGAATTGTCAAGTACATGGTCAAATTAACCCTATGACGGGGGAAATTATAGGCCCTAAATACGATAAACATAGAGATAGGGAAACACTAGCAAAATTAGTTGTTGTGGAGGGTTTGTCTTTTTCATTCCTTGAATCTCCTGATTTTATTCATTACATTAGAGAAATGTATAATCCTGCTTTTAAAGGTTTCCCTAGATCAACTGTTAAGAGAGATATATTTAAATTTGCACATGAATATCAACGTATTTACGTTACTCATTATATCATTTTAATGGCAAATTGACTATCACTTCTGATATAGGCCGTAGTACTAACGATCATGATTATTTGACGATAACCCGTCATTGGATAGATTATAAATGGTCCATGCAAAATCGTATGATAAGCACACTGATAATTTGCCATTATTATGACATAAATGATAAAATTATGACTATTACATTAGATAATACTTCTTATAATAATTATGCTATTACAATTTTAAAAAATAATTTAACTCCATCTTTCCAGATCATTTTCATATAAGATGTGTGTGCCATATATATAACTTAGTTGTAAAGGGTGATCTATCACTTTTTGCAGACATTCTTGATAAAATACAATTTGATATAAATTATATTTTTAAAAATAATAGAATCTACAATGAAAAAAGAATATAAAAAAACGTGTCACGATTGCCAACTACCTTATAGAAAAATTCCGGAAAAAGTACCCACTAGGTGAAATTCTTTGTACCAACAACTACTTGTTGCTTATGACTATAAAAGATTGTCACGCCCTTTTCCGACCGCGACATTATTAGCGAATCCCTGCTTAAATAAAATGTTAGAAAATAAAATAAAATGCTAAATGGTTAAAAAGTGCTAAAAAGGATTTAAAAGAGGTGCTAAAAGTGCTAAAGATAATGCTAGGGTGCTAGAGTGCTAAAAGGGCTTAAAAGGGGTGCTAAAAGGCTGCTAAATGCTAAAGGGTGCTAAAAGGGTTCGCGGAGTCGCCACTTAATTAGTTTGGGTGAATTAAGACACCTAAATGTCAACTAAGTTAAAGTCAACACTAACTCCATTTAAATGGTCTGCTAAACTTAATGAGATTCTGGGTAAGAGTTCTTTATTATCCTAAAGGGAAGGGGTTAGACATCCTAAAAGATCCGCTAACTTGCGGTTGTCCGTTCAAACCTAGGACATTATTATTCTATAAAAAGACATGTTTAAAAGTGTTTAAATGAAAAGGGATAAAAATTGTAAGATTTGTTTATAAAAGATAAAGTTAATTTCATATGCAGGTATGCATTCTTTATAGAAATATTTTGTTAGATGAAGTATATAGGATATTAAACAAAATCATTTGCGATGCATTTATAAAATACGACTATTTTTTTTTTTTTTTTTGCAAATGCTAGTAAAAGTATGATTTCAAAAAATAGTGAATGCAAATAGTAGGCTTTATAAAAACAGTGATATTCTAGCTACGAGAATCGTTATGCTAATTAAATGGTTCAATGTAGCTAAGTGTGGCGGGTCTAAGATAATTAACTAGCATCAAATTGCTTTCTAATCTTATAGATTCAAGGTTTGGATATTCTAAGTGTAATGTTAGTAGTGCAATGCTAAGTAATCAATTTACAACACATAAATGGGGCGGGATAGGAAAACAATAAAGATGACTCGAAGGATGGCGACGGTGCCATTCCACTGGTGGTTCTGGAATTGTTGATGCGGAAAGTGCAATGGATGTAGATGCGGCGACGGACATAGATGTGGATCTTCATTTGTCGCAGTCATGATGAGTCTCATACTGAGACTCTTCATTTGCTCCGATGTATTTCATGTGAGATAAAAAAAATAAAGATTAGTGTATATCCAAGTCATAATAATAATGCAAGTAAAGATGACATAACTATGTAAATTTAAACAAGTACGTGACCCAGTTCTCATCCAAATAAGCAGTCTCAACCATTGTTTTCAGACTTTAGGAAGAATCGGCCCAGGTATGGTGAGTCCAGTAACAAGTATTCCTATCCTATATACATGTCTTACTACGTGCAACCATTCATTATTGTCTGAAGGTCGGACACAATAAAAGACTAATAAATTAACATGGCATAAATAAATCAGAGAATTAACATGCTGCCGCGTATGCCAATTCAACATTTAATGGACAAAACAGTTATGAGGGCTAGTCCTTACAGAAATGAGCAACTAAATACCTAAGGGAGCATTCAAATGTGCAGGGTCACTTATATTAAACTAAACTAAACACATAAAATCATCTCATATCATTTTATCAGGCAGAGTGAAGATTAACACCTCAAAACAAAGTTCAACATGATCAAGGTGATCTCTACATCAATAGATTATACATGTCCGGCGTGTAATTCAGGCGTCCTTACCTATACTTACTGCACTTAATTTAGGGTAAACAGACAAACAAGGTCAAATTAATCGAGCACATACTCATTAAGGCTAGATCTCAAAATATATACAGGGATTCAGTCTCAAGCTTTCCTTTAGACATCCTAAGACAGGGACTCATAGTATAATACGAAGTTCATAGATGATTTGTGCGTACATCGACCTAGACTGACATGTTTAATAATACACTAAGCAGATTTCCTACATACTTGAATGAAGGCAAGGTACGATACTAGACTGGCATGCCTGAGGGTCGGCTACACATACATAGTCAAGTTTAGCATTACAAACAGTTTCATGAACCTGAATTTAACTTAAAGACCCTATGATGGTTAAATTCATCATAATTAGCATTTCAGGAATCAATATGGACAATAACTCAATATGACAAAACTGATGCAAGCAAGTGTGCAATGCTAGTGCGTATATCTCTTAGCAACTTGACAAGCAAGTATAATACAGAATAACTTGGAAGGATATTAATATGATCAGTTTTTATCACTTAAACAGAGAGTAAATTCAGAGTCAGTTTCATTAGACTAACAAGAATGATGAGCCACTACTTAGAGAAACTATTTTGATATGCATAACCAATTTGATCAAAGTAAACGCAGACTCACACTCCTACTGTCTGCTGGAAATGCTTCACAACATGGTAATATGCAGCACAGTGAGCTAAAGAAATGGTTCCAGACAATGCTTAATGCACATTGATGTTGGTGGAAATGGTTCAAGCAATGGCCCAAACAATTACATGGGATAGACAACAACAACTACAAACATGAACCGAATGTAAATCACATTCACGAATATTAGTAGAAATCCATATTAAGCGAGCAGTTGTGATCGACTCATCCAGCGTAACAACCATTAATATCACTTAGTATATGCCTAATCAGTCATACCAAATGCATATCGTACACACAAATAGCCTAACGAAATCTAAAACAGAAAGGGTGATAAATTTACCTTCTCCGGGCAGCGAACCGAGACATCGTATCAAGTCGTCGATTCACTCAGAGTTGCGATGCGATGCGATTTGAGGGATGGAGTTTTTGCTTTGCAAACAGAACCTCTGTAAAAATGATTTCTAGCGATTCTCCTTTCGATGCCTATCTGTTCTAAGGGTTTTCCCTATGTTTTCTCGATCTTGAGGGGGTTCCTCTATGTAAACCCTCCTCTGCATGTGTATATTGATTGGTTTTGACGGTGAAAGAGGGGGTCTGGACTGCTATCGACCCATGCCCCTTGTCTTATGAAAGTTCCCCTATTTATACCCCTTTCGGGATGCATAAATAGGGCGAGCAATCGACGAGTTATTTGGTTTGATTTTTGAGAGATTCGGGCGAGATTTGGAACGATTTAGTGCGATTTTTTAGGTAAGGATTTCAGTGAGCTAGCTGGGTGTGCATGTGTAAGGAAAGGTCGCCGAATTCTCAGGCGAGAATCTCGGCAGGGGAAGGTGCGGCGATGGAGTGCGGGAGTAGGGGGTGAGACAGATCTTTTTAGGTTTAGGTCTCCTTTCTCGTGGTGGACGATGAGGGGAAGGGAAATAAATGGCTGAAGGGGGTTGGGCTGCGGGCTTAAGGGATAAAGAGGATGGGGAATGGGCTTGCGGTTCTGGGCCTGGGGATTAATGGGCTGCGAATTAAAGGTTTTGGGTTGGGTAGAGTTTAGGTATTAGGTATTTAATTTGGGTAGTGTGTTATTAGTTTTAGGTGTATTATTTAATTAGTGGTGAATTAAATTATTTAAATTGTGATTAAATTATTTAGGTGTTTTATTAGTCTCAGCTTGAGTTTAAATTATTACAATAATTATGAAATTGCTTTGCGTATTAATAAATGCGACTATGCTATTTGACACGACGTCATTGCTAAATTATTTATTTATTTACGTATTTATTATTATTAAAATTATTAAGAATTAATGGAAAATAGAATAGGGCTTAAAATTGATAAATGCGGGCGCGAGACCTAAAGTGCTTAATATTCTATGTAAGATGCGGTGCCATTATTAAATTGCTTATTTATGTCTGCATTAATGTTTTATTATTGCATTTTATTATTAAAAATTATTTTGAAAAAATTAGTGTAATTTTATAGTTAATGACTGGACGGGAGGGTCAAAATTGGGTGTCAACAAAGACCTATAACTTTATTTTTTAATGCACATAATCAAAATTCAGCTTATATGATTGTAGATAGCGATTGAGACAAAATTGCCAAACTTATTGTATTTTTAGAGATTTTTTTTCAAGCAACAAAAAAAATTTTCGGTATATATTATCTTACTATTTCAACTATGTTGTTTTATATAGGTCTCATATTTTTATTACTTAATGAATATATGGCTAAACCAACTATTAAAAAAATGTTTATCAAAATAAAAAATATATTATTCCTATTCCACTATTTATATTATTGGTGTTGTATTAAATCCGACTATTAAAATAGACGCATGTAATCACTTATTGAAACTATTTATGATTGTATAGCAGTACTATCACCTCCAAGTTCCAAAAATCTAAATGACCCACCACCTATTGAAAAACTAAAGAAGAAGTGTTGTCTAGCATAGAAAACGAATGCAAAAAAGTTTATATGTATTATCACCAAGAAAGTGCTAGCAACCAACCGACTTTCATACCATCATCTTCTTCTTCAACAGAACCTCAAAAAAAGACATGTTGTTTCTGCGGCCAGTATTGAGCCTCAGAAATAGAATGTGCGGTGCTAACACTACTAACCAAATTAGCGAGTTTGATATTTTTATTTTGCAGGGTGTTTTACCGTACCAAGCAGTTATCAATGAAGAAGGAGATGAAGACTTGCTGAAATACTGGAGGGCGAATGAAAAAACCTTTCCGACACTTTCAATGATGGCCCGAGATGTTTTGAATATTCAAGCGTCATCAACGACATCTGAAAACGCTTTTTCTGTCGGCAAATTTCAAATAGGAGAACACAAACACTCATTAGCCGGAGACAATTTGGAAATTGCAGTATTATTCAGAGATTGAATACGAGTAGGGATGGCAACAGATAGGATCTGGACCGGATCCTACTAGATCCAGTTCCAGATCCGTTTTTCATACCTGAATCCAGATCCATCGGGTCCATAAAAATCAGATTCAAATCTGAATCCATCGATTCCACGGATCAGATCTGAATTCAGATGTAATTTTTTTTTGTCTTCAATAATATTCCATCATCTCTCTATGTATTTGTACACTAGCATCAATCACTCACTCCTACTATAATACTACCACCTCTATCACTAGTGAACATCTCTTAGTTCCACATGCCACAATTGTAATTCTTAAAGTTTTATCCAATGACAGAAAAAAACAGAACTGAGGTATGCTATCTCTGAAGAGTAGGCCAACTTGTTCCTCTAACTTGACAAATGCACGTGACAGTGTATTAACTTAAATACCATTTGCGTATATGATTCTTTAAAAGTATAAGAAAAATTAAAGGAATTGTATGATACATGACTTGTTTACATTTTCATGTTATGTCTACTCTAGCGATCTTGCCCTCGTACGATGAGTCAACTAATTCAAGTGTGTATTTATAATCAAATTTACATGTCTTGAAAGTATACACTTATAAAGGAAGGGTGATAAAATTAGCCTAAGAAAATATAATTGCTTAATTCGTAAGTTTTTGCAGGTTATCTACACATATTTTCATGGCGGGTCAAGTTAGGCACAAACCAAAATCAATTCATTAAAAAGTTGGGCCGAATGTGTTGCACATATTAATCATTAAAAACTTGCCAAAACATATTTGAATATGTTAGCAAAAGCCATAATAAAGAAGATGGACTTCTATTAGCAAAAGCTAATCAGTAATCCTCTACCACTAGTTTCCAAAAAAATATTGAACTCGAATAAATAGGAAAATAAATAAATCTTCACATTAAGAGAACTAATACAAAAATTATGATTTTTTTTTAAGAAAATACTTATAAAATTACATTCTAGGTTATGAATATATTTAATAAAAAACGAATCCACGGGTCGGATCTGGACCGAATACGGACCTCGAATACAAGATTCAGATCCGGATCCGATCAATCAGAAATGGATCCGGGTCCGTTGGGTCCAAATTTTGAAGATTCATATCCTGTAAAACGGTTCTGGATCCACCGGATCCGGACCGGGTCCAGGATCCACTGCCATCTCTAGATACGAGCGGAGCGGAGAAGGTGCGGTCAACCGAAGATGAACGAAGAAGAAGACGAAAACTACAACGACATCCGAAGGTGTTGAAAGTGACGTGGAGCAATTTGATCAACAAATACCAATTCCAACAGAAGAACCACATGAAATTATAAGGAAAATAGAACATGTTTTTTTTGAAAATGTAATTTCTTTAATTGCAATTTTACTATGTCATTTGCAATTTTTGAATGACACTACAAAGTTGTAATTTTGACAATTGTATATATATACTGTATTAGAAAAAATATTTCTATTAAATAATATAAGAGTCACAAAAACAACATTATGATATTTTTATTACACTCTCTTGTTCAATTATTGAGTTTTTATATATATATGTTATTTTTTTTTAATTAAGTGCAAAAAAAAAAATGCCTCGTCCGTCAAATCCCGTCATGGCCGATCTCGCCCGACTCCTATCAGCGGGGCCGGGCGGGGCGGGACTTGGTCTCGTCCCGCTTGGATCTGGCCCGCCAGTCCCGCCCACCTCCACGTCCCGCCCTGATTCCGCCAAACCCGCCCCGAGTCGTCTCGACCTGGCCCACTGGCCATCCCTACTTGAAACTTAGTAAATATTTTGGGTCCAACTTTCTAGATACGCCAACATTAGTACATTGTTCTTAACGTACACGTTTTTAGCATGAATTTGTAGTTCACTAGCCGAGTGAAAGTTTAATTGCTAAATTTTAGGTATTTGAACCGAACCTTTTTTGATTAACTTCTACTTTTTACCACCAAAGTTAATTGGCAGAATATATAAATTATTACTGACCTTTATGTAAAATTCCTATGATACATTCGTCAATTACAAATATTTTTTTACCCAGTCAGTTTTTTCGGAGTGTAGTTAAGATATGTTTCCTCCGCTTCATAGTTAGTGTTAACTTAGCCTTTTTATTTTGATTTAAAATAAGCGTTTACTTACATAATCAAGAAGTAATTACTTAATTAATTCCTATGTTTAGACACTCTGAAAATATTAAGAGTTTAAAAAGTTATCGTGGTCAATATAATCACAAGAATTTGGTCTCAAGTTTCAAAGATAAGCTATGAATTTATTGTAAATATATTTATAAGAGTTGAAGGGACAAAAAAGACGATAAAAGAGTTGACATTCATTACCCCGTAGACTTTTTAGTTCTCAGAAAGAAGTCAACCTAAGAAACATGCAGGAATAAAATTGCGAGTAGTCGTGCACAACATAAAGTGAATATATCCCCATTTAAGATATTTTAAAATTTACAGCAATAGTCTGCATGAATGCAGCCAGGTGGTGCGATGGAAGCGCATGGTCGCGAGTTCGATCCTGCATAGCGCGGTTGGCGCATCGTGGAACTGCCAAGTGTAGTTTACATGGCGTGGTTTGCATTTCTGCGTCGGTCAGGGTTTCTGCTGTCTTGTATTTCGAAAGAAGTAGCGTGCCGATTCACAACAAAAAAAAAAAAAATTACAGCAATAGTTACGAAATTCAAAGATAGATCGGTCTAATTTGTATAAGAAAAGAATATTCGAATTCGCATTAAGGATCTAGGTGGGAGTCGCATATTCTTCCAATTTAATTAAAGAAAGAAAAAGGTGGAAGAAGATAAAGATTGAGGTTGGTGGGCATCAGTGGCGAAGCCACGTGAAGCAAAGTGGTGCAGCTGCACCACCAGTTTTTTGAAAATTTTCGATCAAAACGACGTCGTTTTGGATGAAATGATGTGTGAAATGATGCATTTTAATTTTCTTCGATCAAATTTTTTTAAGCGTACAAAACATTTCGCACTGTAAGAATTTCTTACGATTTCCATCGATTAACATGACAATTTAATCCGGGTGATTTACAAGAATTGACTTTGAAAATGAGTAGTTTGGAATTTTAACCCCGTTTGTCTTATAGACAATTATTCAAGTTTGATAAGTTTTGTCTCATGATCGACACTTTTGATTTTTGACCTTGGAAAATTTGTTCATGAAACAAATGGAGTAAAAAATTCAAGGCCACTCATTAAAATCATTAGTGTAATTTCCTGGACAAATCTAATATGGAATCAGCTTTTTGTTTTTGTTATTTTTTGTTTTCAATAAGTGTTCTATGCATGTTGAGGGTCGGCTAATTTGGATTGACATTGAAGAGTTCCACAAGGTAAAACACTTCATACTAAAGGTAATTTATATTTTGGATTCAAAATTAAAACTTTTAATTAAGAATAAAAAGATACTTATTGCTCCATTATAATTATTGATAGCAAAGCGAGCTCAACTAAATCTACTAACTTATGGCTCGTTTGGTACACTGTATTATATTATACTGGATTGAACAAAAAAATTAGTACAACGTTTGATTGCAAAAAAGTACTCGACTATACAAAAATTAAAAAATAGTACAGCTGACCTTGCCATTTGAGACCCGCTCAATACGCAGGTCTCACTTGTACTGAACAAAAAATTCTCTTTTTTCCCCTTCTTCTCCGGATACCCTTTCCCATTCTTCTCCAGAGATACTCATCATTTTGTGGTATGTTCTCGTTTACTTGTACTACCATTATTGTTTTCATTTGGGATTTCTAATTTTATTATTTATCTGCAAAATCATCAATTCCAATGGTGTAGTACACTACTTTAACCTTCATTCTACTTCAATTTATAGATTCATTAAGAAAATTGAGCTTTTCCTTCATTTCCTGAAGTGGTCTTCAATTTCTTACGTGCAAAATCATCGATTTATAAATTTATTAGTTAAATTGAGTTTTTCATTCATTTTTCCAAGTGGGTCTTCTTCAATTTCTTGTAAAAAGAGATCACCAATTTGGATTTAGTTCAAGTGGTGTAGTATACTATTTTAACCAATACATTATACATCAACTTAGCGGCCCTTCCTCGATCCCGCGCATACCGGGAGCCATAGGTTTTTCAATGGAGGAGATTCCTATGTTGTGTTTTTTTTTCTTTTTCAATATTAGTGTTTTCTGTAAAAAAAGGTTAACAACTTTCAGAATGAGGATATTTTGATAATTTGATTAAATATTTATTAGGGCTCGTAATTTATTTTTATTAGTTTTATAAAATTCATCTATTTAATATATTTTTAAAAAATAGTCCAGTACAATGTATACACCAAACACAAGTACAATCCATTATATCACCAAATATTGTACTGGATATAATATGTACAATCCAGTTTAGTATAATACAATCTAATCCAGTCCAGTATGATATACCAAACGAACCCTTAAAATATATATATAATTTATACGATATAATTCACAGGGTAGAGTGGGTGGGAAGGAGTGGGGTAGGCCCTCGAGAGAATTGGCATGTCAACATGGACCAGGTTGTAAGGTATGTCTTGTACTTTGTGACATTATTGGGAGCAAAGGCGAAATTCCTCGCTTGCGCCCACCCTCCGACCGG
This sequence comes from Przewalskia tangutica, assembly GCA_029844215.1. Taxonomy (NCBI): domain Eukaryota; kingdom Viridiplantae; phylum Streptophyta; class Magnoliopsida; order Solanales; family Solanaceae; genus Przewalskia; species Przewalskia tangutica. The sequence continues at coordinate 86,360,936 of CM056736.1, read as the reverse complement.
CTGCAGACGGTGGAGGAAGGTAAATCGTAGTCTTCGAGCTAGGTGGGAGGCACGATCTGCAGTCACATGAGTCATCCTCACAAAGGAGAAATGAACTCCACATGCCGCTGCGCTCGAACCTGCTTGAAAGAATCACCTGAACCAATCAGCCTACACCTACGTGTGCACTTTGTGACATTATTGCTCCTATAAACAACTTGCAAACTTACACCCCACCCTTTCTTTTGTTTCCATTCATCCAAACACATCTGTTTGTCCTTCTGCTTTCAGGGCCTTGTCCTCTTGTCATTTGCATTATTATTTTAACACCTCTCGGAGTTCTCTAACAACTCAAGTTTCTATGTTGGTAAGGGGAGAATTAGCAACTCACTTGATTCAATCAACTTCCAGATAATTCTACAATAGTATGACATCTTCAATTGAGTTGAACGATGCACATATTAAAAAATTAGCATTGGGAGATTATTTATTTTATAATTATCTGATATTCCAAACTTATTTAACTAATTAATTTAGATTTTTGTAGCATAGGCCTACTAAATAGAGAAATACTCTTAAAACAGTTTTTTCATTTCCGAGGACAAAAGAATCGTTTTCATTCCATCGCAGGATATTGGGAGGAGCAAAATGACAAAGACAATCACATTAAGGAAGAAGTAAAAACAAAAGAATTACCCTAATCTCAAGGAGAATAGAACAAAAACTTGAACTTTGGTAAACAAAACCTCACTGGCAAAACTATTTTTATATCTTAGAATCACAAACTTGAGATTAAAAGAACCTTAAAAGCAATTTATAATCTCAATTGAAATTAAAAAAAAGTTGGTAAATCTTCTTGAGCTGTGTTTTTACCTAAGTATAATTTTTATTTGTTCGGTCTTGTCAAACACCAGTACTTTGAGATGAATCTTTTCCAGTGTCAAAATTGAATTTTTTCGACGTGAAAGGCTCAAAACACTAGAAACTTCGCAAAATCTTCTGGAATACTATAGTTTAAATAGAAGTAAAAAGTTTATTAAAGTAAATCTATATTTTTTTACATATTACTTCATTCGTTCACTTTTATTTTTCTACGGTACTAAAAATAAATTTTTCATTTTTATTTATCCATTTTAACATTTCAAAAGAAAGACAAATTTTTATACCCTAAACATTAATTACTCATTTTCAAATTATTTTGTAATTTTTTTTCGTGTTTCAGAATACGGTTAACCAACATGTTAACTAATCGATTACGATAAATTGGATCGGATTTTGCTGTTTTTTTTTCTGCAGTACCTCGACGTAACATGAGCGTGAAAGGGGTTCAAGAATCAGTTTTCTTTTTATAAGGGCTAAAATTACTTATTTTGGCTTTTTTACCCCATATTGTAGGGTGGATTTGGAAAGATATAAAAGATTTTCCTTTACATACGACTTAAAAATCTATTGATACTATGTGCTAATTAATATGAATATTATTATATTACAAAATACATACTTCACTTAATTTTTAAGAGACGTGTAGAGTCAAAAGTAACCAACCTTTTCTCGTTCTATTTATGTTCTTATTCTTGTCCTTTTTTAAACCACTTTTCTCGTCTCTACCAAAATATGATTAGTAGTCAACTTGACGGACTTAAAAAAGGACTCGGGGCCGGTTTGAATTGACGATGGACAAAAGTGTTTCTGGTAATAGTGATTTTGTCAGAAGTGATTTTGGCATAAGTGATTTATGTTTGGATGCAACAATGTAAAAATGATTGTTATCAATAAATGATGTTTGAATAATTTTGATCAAAATTGCTTTTAAATGTAGAATTGTCAAAATGGACATCTAGTCAATACATATAAATAAAAATTACTAATAAATGGAAGTATGTAAATAAAAATTACAAATAGATAATAGAATTTAAAGTACAATTACACATGAATAAATGTCAACTTTAGTAGTATATTTGATTTTTTTAATTAAAGGAGAACATGAGTAGTATATTTGATTTTTTAGTAATTATTTCTAGATATTTAAAGAGGGTAATGAAAGTTGTATATTTATATTTTTTTTAGTAACCAGACCAGAAACACTTTTGAAAAGACAAACTAAACATGTTAATTTTATCATTTTCACGAAAATTGACACTTTTGAGTACGAGAAATCAATCCAAACAGGCACTTAGACGGACCAAAAGTAAAAAAAATGTTTTACAGTAGTAACTTTGACCAAACTTACCTTACATTTTTTTACGATTTTAACCTTTTGTGGCCTGTCGTCACCAGAAGGTCCTTTTGTAGTCATCTGCATATTTTCTCACATGGTGTGCGCCATTAACACATCTGTATTATTATTATTATTATTATTATTATTATTATTATTATTATTATTATTATTATTATTATTATATACTACTATGTGTGTAATCACTATAAAGTATAAACTATGTTAAATCCCACCTGTTATCTCTGCCAAAACTAACCTTCTTCCGGTTGACTCTGTTTTGCCTGGTTCTTGATCATTGAGGAGATCTTGTAGACAATTATCCAAGTCCTCAAATTTACTGTCACACAGGTAACAACTCATCAATTCATCTTATGTTTTTTTTTTGAAAATAAATTCTGGGTTTTTATTCTTTTTTGAAAATAAATTCTGGGTTTTTATTTTCCTGGCTGTTTTTTGAGCACACACTATGTTTATTATGTTTCTGTCTGTTTTGCTTTTATTTTCTATGATCACTAGAATTATTTGAAGTTTACTTTTTTATTGTTAGCAATCAGCCTATGCTGAATAAGTTGGTTAAAAAGCAAGTGAACCTATTTGGACTTTGGTCCGATGATTTAAATAGTTGGACTTAAAATTATGATACCCCTAGAAAGAGGGTACCAAAAACAAGCATCAATAGTTGATGTTTGCACTGCATAGTGAAAGTCTGTGCAATTGCAATTTTTTAAATAACTGAGTTCTGTATGAAGGTGATGAATTAAAATTTGTTGACTTTTTGGTCAGATTATTCAATTTGTTTGTTCTTTCTTGTTTACAATGAGGCACAAGGGGTGGGTTGAGGAAACTAGCTTTGGTCTTGGTGTGTAAATCTCAGGATATGCCAAGAATATGAGAAAAGTTAAGTGGTGTTTTTCTAAAATAAGAATACCTGAAATGAGGATGTGCACTTCGAATACTACCTACGGACACGGAAGCTTCTCCTAGAGTTGCTACTCACGTTTGAGCAAATTGATTTAATGTATGATGACTATCATTTCATCAATAACAAATTCCTCCTTGATAGTAGAAATGAAGAAGAGCTTGAGAGATTCTAAATGTTGTTTCTGATCTCTTGCAGCCAAACCATTAGTCTAGGTTTATATTGTTCCTTTGGCAGTTTGTTCCGTAAAAATATAGTGGCAATTGGCAATATTTTCGTCGTTACACTTTCCTGTTGTATGGTCTAGGAAATGCGAACAGGAAAATCATGTTTAGGCATTAATGCATTATGCCTCCTCAAAGCTTCTCTTAGTTTGAATCTTGCTTTCTCAATCTTCAATTTGGTACATCAATTTGAAGATTGTTATACCTAACGTACTGTTCTGTAGAGTGTTTATCTGGCAAATTTCTGTTTATGACATGGCATGTGATGCCTAAATGGCTTAATGACTATTTAGCAATGAAATAGAGTTTTAGTGCTAAACTTGTGGTACTGGTGTCTGTATAAAGTGTTGATCAAGGAAGAGAGTGGTAAAGAGAATGTTGTTCTGTTATCATGTTCCAGTTAGAATGTCCTCGGTTGTGACTTAGGATCTATACCAGTATCAGAAGATTTGGTTGCAAACTGCTGGTGAGTTCCACTTTGAGGTGCTAAATGCTAATGTACTGGTAGAGGTGTCACACCCTTTTTCGACCGCGACACTTTGCTTAGAATGTTAGAAAAAATAAAATAATGCTAAAAGGTGTTAAAAGGGTGCTAGAAAAATGCAAAAAATGCTAAAGTGCTAAAGGGGTGCTAAAGGATTCGCGGAGTCGCCACCTAATTAGTTTGAGTGAATTAGGACACCTAAATGTTAACTAGGTTAAAGTCAACATTAACTCCATTTTTATGGTATGCGAAACTAGTGTGAGATTCTGGACAAGAGTTCTTTATTAATCTAGAGGGAAGGGGTTAGACACCCTCTAAGATCCGCTAAATTGCGGTTGTCCGTTGAAACCTAGGTTATTATTATGTCAAAGATACATGCATATTTTAAAATAGGCCTAGCATGTGAAGTGTCTAAAATGATTTTCCTATATGAATGTTAATAAGAGAATTTATGAGAAACTTGATTAGGAATATATAATATCCTAGCTACATAAATGGTTGTGCGAGTGAAGGTTATTAAGTGATTTAGTATGACTTAAACAATGCATGGCTAGCCTAAAATAACTAACTTAAGGGGAAGCAAACTTCTAGCACTAAATTACTTTCTAATATGTTGATTCAAGGTTTAACTATTCTAAGTATTCTACTAATTAGTGTAATGTTAGACAATTAGTTTACCGCAAATAAATGGGGCAAAATAAAGAATTAATAAAGATGACTCGAAGGAGTGGCGATGTCATTCCGCCTGCGGTTTGGAATTTCGGATACAAGATGCGGAGGCATATAAATGCGGATCTTCATTTGCAGTAGCTCATGATGAGTCTCGTAATGTGACTCTTCGTTTTACTCCGATGCATTTCATGTAAAAGAAAAGAAAAGATAAAGATTAGTACATGTCCAAATATTATCAAATAATAAGTATGCATCAACATAAAGTCTCACACACGCATGAACCATTTCATTATTATCGTTCCGAAGACAGGCAGGCCCAAAACAAATGGGTTAAGCAATATTAATTAATTCTCCCAATTGGTTAGGACACCATTTCCTAACAAGGGAAATTAGGGGCGAAAAGCAACTCGACTAGAAACTATATAGAACCCCGCCCAGAGACTTATAGGAAAGAAGAACTGCTACGCAACTAATAGAATAGTTCAATTAGAATAGGCATATTTGATGATGTCGCTTCCGTACTCTAACAAGTAAGCAAGTAAACTCCCTGGCAAAGATAGTAGAGGCAAATCTCTTAAAGATCGTATTGTTCCTCAAATAATAATCATGTCTTCATATTGCACGACTGAACTTGATTTCCTGTGAATTTAAATGGTTATCCCTTCAACCTCTTTAAAAGATCTCTTCTTGTATAATGCAACATGACTTCTGATGAAAGAATCCTAATTCCTCTAACAAGTTTGTTTAAAGACAAGATCTACATCTTGACATAAACAGATTACTAATACGCTAGGAATGCTTAATTAATCACAATTCCAATTAATACTCTACTGTAGATACATTGTGTGTTCAGAACATCAAAAATTAATATTGATCCCAGAACTCCAGACAGTAACCACACCCTTTAGCCATACAACGAATGCTAAGAAAACATGTTACAGCGATTAATATAGACTAAAACAGGTTTAGCATTCAATTAAATGTACTTCACATCGTACACAAATGACAATTAAATTGCATTAAACATATTTGACAAAGCACATAATTTGCACAGACCACGAAAATGTAAATCGCATAAAAAAAAAATTGAAAGGGAATGGGTTTACCTTCTCCGGACAGCGAACCGAGACAGCGTATCAAGTCGTCGATTCACTCTGGGTTGTATTGCTATGTGAATTGAATGAAAAGGGGTTTAACCTATGGTTATGACTGCTTGAAGATTAATTCTCGAGTCTTTTCCCAGTTGCTTCTCCTTTGCTTTTAATTTCTCCCTTGATATTTTAATGGGGTTCTTCTATGCAAAAACTGATGCCTTTGCATGTGTAGATTGTTGGTTTATATAGCCTCGGTTTGACTTTTAATTTATGGTAAGTTATGGGCTGATATTAACACGATTTTTAGTACTGATTTGGTGCGATTTTGTATTGATTTGGTTATGGCAAGTTCTAATATTTGGGATGATTTGAGGTCGATTTGGTTCGATTTTATGGTTAGTGTTGGGTCTGATTTTGGGAGGTGATTTTTGGTATTGTTCTTATTATGGTAAGATTTGGAAAGGAACGGTGGGATAGGGGTATGCCAGTAACGCCGGATTCCCCGGCGAGAATCCCGGCTGGGCGTTGGCGGCGGGTTTAGGGTTCTCTCCTTTTTGTGTTTAAGGGCTACTTTGTATTGTATAAGGGAGGAGATGGGTGAGAATAAGAAAAAGGGCTGATGGGTTGTTTGGGCCGCGGGTCAGGGGTTTGGTTGGGCTGGGCGAAATTCAATTGGGCTATGTGTGTTTTATTTTGAGTTGGGTAGATTTTAAGTGTTGGGTTTTAATGGAAAATAATGGGGTTTAAGCTATTTATAAAATTATTTTAATATGACTTTAGGTGCTTTGTTAGGTAAAGAATCGTCTTAAAATAATAAATACGGCGTACTATTTAATTAGTGCTTAATGCTTTATAAATGCGACACTGTTATTAAAATCTTATTTATTGTGCATACTTTGCGATGTTAAATTAACATTGATTTAATGGGATTTAAATTACAAATAATGATTTTGAAATTGCTTTGGGTATTAATAAATGTGGATGTGATTTTAAGGAATGTTTGATGTGACGCCATTATTAGATTATGTATTTATTAAAATGCTAGATGCGGACATAATATTATGGAGTGCTTAATGCTTGCGATGCCATTATGGAATTACTTATTTATGTATTTATGTGTTTGTTCATGTGTTCTTATTGTTAAAATTATTAAGATTATTCTAAAAATTAGTGTAATTTTATGATTAATGATTGGACGAGAGGGTCAAAATTGGGTGTCAACAAGAGGAACTAGAATCCTTTAATGTGCTATATCATAGATATTATGGCTTTGTGATGCTTTTAACATGTCTTACTAGTTTAAGGGATAATCATTCAAAATATTCAAATTCCGATGTTAGTTCAATGGAAGCTAACAAATGAAAACATGCAAAAGCTAGTAGTAACACAAGAAATTGTGGTCATTGCTAGACGACTACTCCTTTATCTGCATGAGTGCCACGAACCAGTGAAGGCTGATTAGAATCTCTCGTCTACTATATAGTGCTTAATAGATTATCCTGTTTGCGCAAGTTAGAAGCAACAAGTTTCTTGTTAGCATTTTAAACGAAAAAGCAGAAGCTCGTTATGTTTTGTAAATGTGATTTAAGCTTCGTACAACTCATGTCATTTCTGAATTGGTTATAAATTAAAGGTTTTCGTATGTTCAGATTTCCCAATCTCATACAGTTTCTAATAGTGGGAGGTGTTCATGTCATATTCACGTCTTGCAAGAGTTGATTACTCTAAATGGGGAAATGGTTCTCTTCTCCTTTATGTCCTTCACAACAAAGGGTTGCCTGAATAAATAATTATATGGACTTTGTATTTATTTTTCATTTTTTGATCTTAGAAAGATTTTATATGCCAATGAAAAAGTTGCAACTATGTTCTACTACATTTATGAGTTCTTTTTAATGTATGACTCTTGCTTGAGTTGCGTTTGTTGTGATCAGTGGTTATAGCTATGTTCTTACTGGAGGTGCACTATTACATATGAAATTTTACTTTCTAGTCATTTTCATTACAGTGTGCAGTGGTTGAATAGTGTTATTGATTACGCCAGAAAAGGTACCTGAAACTATGAATACTGGTCCAACAAATTCTACTTCAAATGGCTTTGAGAATTCTTTGAGGCCGGAAGAAGAACAGAACAAGGTATCTTGTTTTTGTAAGTTTCTCTCATGGTTTTAAGCTGGGTTGCGCTAATCAACAGTACTTTATTTCTAGCAGATTGATGAGATGAGAAAGTTGATTGGGCCACTTTCAGGTAAGTTGTCCCTTTATTGGTCTGATGTATCCATTTCAAGATATTTAGCTGCTCGAAGCTGGAATGTGAAGAAGGCAGCTAAGATGCTTAAAGCGACCCTGAAATGGAGATTGGATTACAAGCCTGACGAAATTCGCTGGGTACTGTCAAAGAACCCTCTCTCTCTCTCTGTCATTTTTTCTTTTTCCATCTTCAAAAGTGTCTTAGATGCTTGTTTGCCACTTATTTCTTGATGAGCTTCTGGAACCTGCATTTTTGGGTCTTTCTTTCCTTTTTTGTTCCACGGGGGAGAGAGAATGATGTTTTTGTTAATCAAAATTAATTTCTTTTGAGATTTATGCCTCCTCAGTGGTTAGACCTCTGGCATGATTTGCTTCATGATAATTGGTGATTTCCTTTTTTTTGATAGATTGATTTGTGCATTACCTCAGTCCATAACTGCAACCTTGAAGTCTGATAGTAGTATCTGTGTTGATCATGTTATAATAGTACCCTCTGTTGTTTCTTGCTATTTTTTATTCTTTGTAAGAGGTATTTCTTTGATACAGGATGATGTGGCTAGTGAAGCAGAAACAGGCAAAATTTATAGGTCAAACTATAAAGACAAGCATGGGAGGCCAGTTCTTGTCATGAGACCTCGATGCCAGGTAGGTTTCAGTTTTGCTTTTTCTTTCTTGGGTAAAATACTTGTGTGTTACAATCATATGGCTTGTGATTTTCTTATCCAATTTGGTTATCGGGAAATAACTGCAAGGAAAATGATTTTTTTAAAAATCATTTAAACTCAGTAAAGTATGTGGAGTCATTTACTTGTTGATACATACTTGATGCGGGGATGTGAGTATTTTATATGGGCGGATGCAGTTTTTTGCTGTATTATGAAGAATTTTCAAGTAGTCATAAACATGCCAAACCTCTTTGACACGGGCGTTTCAAGGCAAATAAAGGATCTATGTAATGTAGGCGTCAAAGCTACTATGTCTATATCATCCTTTTTGTGTTCTTTATATTACCTTTATTTCATGAACTGATTCAAATTGATTAATGTTTGACCACAAGGAACTTACAAAAGCTCGATAAAAACATTTTGAGTCTCTCCTTGCAGAACACTAAGTCTGTTAAAGGACAAATCAAGTATTTAGTGTATTGCATGGAAAACGCTGTTGTAAATCTCCCAGAAGACCAGGAACAGATGGTCTGGTTGATTGATTTTCATGGATTCAATCTGTCAAATATCTCAGTCAAGGTGACCAAAGAAACGGCTCATGTTTTGCAAGACCATTATCCTGAAAGGCTGGGGATAGCTATTTTATATGATGCACCCAAAATATTCGAACCATTTTGGAAGGTAATTTGCCCTCAAACTTGTTTAAGTTAGCAGTTGTTAGTTTTGTGAATGTTACACAACAGGATTCTTCTTTTTATAATGTGTACTGAATGTATTTTGATTATAAGCATTGACTGTGACCTCCAATGTTACTATTGAAGCTGAAGAACAAATTGAAAATAAGAGATTTCCTGACACCAGATAAAATATTATCTTAAGATGCCAGCATTGTGACGCTCAATCAGTGTCAAATAGACACCAAAGAAAAGTTTTCATGCATGGGCTATAAAACAAAGAGAGCTACTTATAAAACATACATGAGGAAAGAAAGGCATGTGAGAATTGAATCAGGGCTCTGATGAAAGCTAATTTTACTTTATCAAGAAAAAGAAGTGAAGAAAGATAAAAGGACTTCTGAAGAAGAGAAAGAACAGAGAACCAAATTGTTGACAGATGAATAATAAAAGCAGAAAACCAGGAGTTATATACTAACTACTTATCTTCCTCCAAATTTGGTTCGGTTATTGTGACAATTAGAGCGAAGATATGTGCATGCTGTAATTTTATTGCATTACTTAAGATTACTTTTACTTGATTCCAATTGATTCCCTTTGGACTCCTCAGTTTTCTCAAATAATCGTTCTTTTATTATCCAAATGATGCAGGTAGCAAAGCCTTTTTTGGACCCAAAGACAGTCAGCAAAGTCAAATTTGTGTACTCAGATGACCCCAACAGCAAAAAAATGATGGAAGAACTGTTTGACATGAGTCTGATGGAGTCTGCATTTGGCGGAGATGATAAGACCGAATTTGACGTCAATAAATATGCCGAGAGGATGAGAGAAGATGATAAAAAGTTTTCTTTCTGGAAGAAAGACGATAATTCCACATCAAGTGCACAACCAACTGTGACAGCTGACCCCTCTTTAGAGCCAACAAATTCAGATTCTGAATCTGATGTCTTAGATGAGAAAGCAGAGAAACCTTCTCTTGATGTTGATGAAGAGGAATCACCAATTGAAGAAACTTTGCCTGGGATTGACAGTACAAATGAGAATGCTGACAAATTAAAGCAGTTTAACTGAGGACACTCTCTTCAACTTTTTTAGTTTTTACTGTATTTTTAATTGCTCCAAGTTTTGCCGACTAAATGCTCACAACATGGGCAAATTAACCATTTCACCAATGGTTCAGATTTGAAGTTCTCAGCAGAGAACATTTTAATCTAGGCGATGTACTGAATGATATTGTTATAAAATGAATATTCTGCCTCTTTATACTAGTAGTAAATCTTTTTGGATGTTTTGCATACTTAAATCATATTGGATATACAATTTTTCCAACACAAGAAAATGTGGAGAAAGTAGCTTCAGCCCTAGCCCCTCAGTACTTGTAAAATCGACGACTACACGGCTCTATACCAAGTCTAGTGAAGCCAAGCCGCCGTCTATAGGCAAAGGGACGAAATCCCGAAAACAAAATAACTACCTCTATGACCAGACTTGTAACCTCACCAGCTCTAGTTGACCTGCTCAACTGCTCGAGAACTAAGTCCTCACCAGATTTAAATTTATCAATAGGTGTCCCTTTTACAAACTGGTAGTTTATTCACCGTCATGTCTGACTTTCGTTAACCATCAAATTGCTTTTATGCGAAGTTCACTACCGATTCTACGACCGCATGAATATACTCCCTCCATTCGCCTTTGTGCGCGTGGAGTTTACATATTGATGTATGTAGTTTATAGTGGAAGAAAACATTGAAGTAAAGTCGGAATACTAATTTGACAATATGCATAGTTAGATGAAATTAAATTCTTGAAAGTTGCAAATGTAATAATAGAATGACATCAAACATTTCAAAACGATCCAAGAAGTTCAAGTATCACATACATTGAGACGAGCATGACTTGATTGCCGATACCGAGGTGGCATGACTTCGCAGCTAATAATGTGGCCTGAGTAAATGTAACTTGGGCGTGTGTAGGTACAATAACAATTTATGTGGGGAATAATTGGTACTCCCTCAGTCCCAAAAATAGTCTTACTTTCGTTATTAACTTGTCCCAAAAAAATTTGACACATTTTTATATTTACGAACAATTTAACTTTATGAAATGATTTGCAACCATATAAATATCTACGACTTGTTTTGGACCACACAATTCAAAAACCTTTATTTCTAAAACATTCTTTTGGGGACGGAGTTAGTAAATAATGATGCAGAGAATAAAAAACTAAGCTGCACAGAATTTTGTGTTTCCACATCATCAAGTGAACATGAGCTAATCCTGGAGAAAGTCAACTTTCCCTAGCTATAGTCTCAATGTTCTATAATTTATTTTCCCATTGGCAATTATATGATATCCGATGAATACCAGGAAAAAAAAAATAGCATAATGCAAATGGATCCACATAGCCAGCTGTAAAAGGAACCCCCGTGTATATATGGGCTGTATAGTATAGATGAACAAAACACTAGTAGCTCATTGTCTTATTTCTGTCTACATTACAAAAACACTAGTCTCAAACTGATCAAACCAACATATTCTACATTACGATTCACAGCATCAACACATACAGAACAAAGTTTATGCAATGTTCTAAAAAACGCTAGGCGGGACCAGGGCGGGGAGTGGGCGCCTAGCGCCTAGGCGGGTATATTCCTAGGCGGGACGGTCTGGGGGCGCCTAGCGCCTAGGCGGCCGCCCAGGCCGTTTTTTAGAACACTGTGTTTATGACAAAAGTCGTTTGGTCTGTGCGAAGACTACATAGACGGTAAAAGAAAAAATTACAAAACACTCCCATTTGCAAGAGCAACTAGTCTTCAAGAGGCATATCAAATCAACTACATCTGAGAGCAAGCCCCTGCAAAACATTTAATGATTAGATTCAAGAATCATAGCAGGTGTTTCAAAAGAATAAAACACCAGTAAATCGCCATACCTTGTCACATTACTGAAGCATATCATCTAGCTTTTGTCTGTACTGAGCCAATGTCTGTGATTATGAAAAAGAAAGGAGCACTTGGTCATACAAAGATAGTCAATTAGATATTATCGGCTAAATGCTAAAATGCAGGATTTTAAACAAACGTAAAGACTACTTGCTCTGCTTTTTACCAAGTTACTGAATCTACAAAGCAAGAAGGTGGGCTTGCGGTACTCTATGCCCTACTGATGAATACTATTAGCACGTATAATTAGTGTTGTAAGTTACATATTTACAAAATTGTATTGTAAAATTATGGTAGGATTGGGATCCTTATTATAGAAGGATCTATATATAATTGTATTAATGAAAGAGGTTCCCCAAGAGATTAATACAATCTTACATGATATCAAAACCAAAACTTAAACCCTATTTCTATTCTTCCTCAGAACCAGAGCTCGTTCTCTTCACTGTATCGGCGGCTGCCAATTCTCGATAACAACAATTGTAGTCTATTTTGCGCTTCGGTCGGAAGCAAATCGCCTGGGTAGTCTCTTTATTTGCTTTCCCCTTTACCTTTCCTTTCCCTGTTTGTCAGAAAACAAACAGGTTTGACAACATTCCCTTCTTTGTTTCCTCCGAGAACAATTTCTCTTCTGCGTCCAAATTTTTTCCACTTTATTAGCTTTTTCCCTTACCCAAAAATAATTAAAATTTATCCTTTACCCGAGAACACAAGTACATGACTGCTGGACCCGCCAACATTCACGATATATGGATACGGGCGCCACATCTCATCTCACCGACGACAATTCAGGTAATCTTTCTCAACTGCGCCAATTACCGATCCACAATCTATTATGGTCGGTAGTGGTCATCGCATTCCAATTTAAGGAGTTGGCCACACACTAACCCCACCACCGCATCCCCACTTCTCCCTAAATAATGTTCTCTATGTCTCAAACATTATCAAGAACCTAATCTCTGTTAGAAAATTTGCCACAGATAATTCCGTGTCAATTAATTTTGACCCGTTTGAGTTTTCTGTAACGGATCTACGTACCGAGAAACTCCTAACGAGATGCAATAGTGAATGATACCTCTATCCACGTCCGCTGCTAGTGTCACCCCTCCCACATCTCTAACTGCCCAAGTCACTCCTCCCACAGCCTTAGCAACAATCTCTCTGTCTACTTGACACAATAGACTTGGACACCTCGGAGCCCTTGTTTTTTATTTTCTTCTGACCAATAATTTAATTCGTTGTTCTAGTGGGAAACCTGTACAACAATGTTTGTCTTGTCCTCTAGGCAAACACGTTCGCCTTCCTTTTCAGTCTTCTTTTAAGTGTTACGTTCCCTCCGTTTGATATTGTTCATGCAGATTTATGGACATCTCCTGTTGTTAGTTCACTGGGTCATAAATTTTACTTTTCGCACTTTATATGGATTTACCCTCTAAAGTTCAAGTCTGAAGTATATACAAAGTTTCTTGAGTTCCATAACTTTATCAAAACACAATTTGAAAAATCCATAAAATCACTCCAATATGATAACTATCGTGAGTTTAATAATTCAGCGTTTCCTAATTTTTGCACCAATAATGACATGGTATTCCGTTTCTCATGTCCCCATACCTCACCCCAAAACGGAGAAGCCGAACGAATCATCCGTACTATCAACAACATTGTTCGTACCTTTATTTTTCATGCCTCTCCCCCCCATCATTCTGGGTCTATGCAATCAAAATGATAGAATATATCCTTAATATTTTACCAAACGGTACTCTTCACAACAAAACCCCACCGAAATTCTCTACCGTCGGATCCCCTCATGACCACCTTAGAATTTCAGTTGCATGTGCTACCCGAACCTTGCCTCCACTGCCCCTCATAAATTAGCACCTCATACCACCCCGTGTGTCTTTGTAGGTATTCCTTCTAATCATAGGGGCTATATATATTATGACTTGTCCACTCATAAATTCACGTCTCTTGCCACGTCACGTTTGACGAGACCACATTCCCGTTTTCGAACATTCAAAAATTCCGAAAATCAGACTATACCTTCCTTGACGAGTCCGTCATCTCCCCCATCATCCTCAGAGAACTGTGTCACTCAAACACCACCAAATCAAATCCGCCACCCACTACCACATCACCGCCGATTTCCACTACTGCCAGCACTCGACCCTCATCTCTGTACCGTCACCCGCTGCCACCACCACAATGTCACCTCCGGCATCTCTGCCACCCACTGCCGCAACCACCGGCGGCATCCATGCGTCATCCAGTCACAACCCACCACTGACACCATATCCCACTTCGTCGACCTCAACCAGTCTCGGTCTACCCAAATCGGTGACAATACCCAATCCATCGTCACACCCAGAAATCAACCACCCCGCCTCTGTACCCAACCCACTGTTCCGACCCATTACCTGAATTCGGATCCAACCCGACACAGTCACCCAGTCCCGACACCCAGAAAACATACCCAGCTAGCCTTCTCACACCCAATGGAAATCTGTTCCCAACACGAATTTTTCAAACCCAAAGTCCAGTTTAACTTGTCCGCACAAACCATTTCCCCTATTCCAAAAAATCCAAAATTGGCCAAACTAGACCCAAATTGGAATGCGGCCATGTGTGAGAAATTTAAGGCTTTAACGAAACAACACACTTGAGATTTGGTTTCTAGACCGGAGGGGGTGAATGTGATCCGATGCATGTGGCTTTTTCGTCACAAATATCTAGAGAGGTACAAGGCACGACTTGTGGCTAATGACACTAATCAACAGGAGGGTATAGATTGTGGTGAGACATTCATCCGATTGTTAAACCGGCTACCATTCGCACAGTCCCAAGTATTGCTATAGGTAAGCACTGACCTATTCATCAACTTGATGTAAAAAATGTGTTTCTACTTGGGTTTTGAAAGAAACGATTTCTATGCATCAGCCGCATGGTTTTGTCCATCCAACCGCCCCTCAGTATGTATGTCGTCTCTGTAAGTCATTTTCTGGTTTGAAACAAGCCCATCGAGCGTGGTATGATCGCTTTGCACAATATATTTTGCAGATTGGGTTTGTATGCAGCAAGTGTGATAATTCTCTATTTATTTTTCATAGAGGTAGTAGCATTGCATATTTGTTATTATATGTAGATGATATTGTGCTCACTGCCTTCTCTGAGTTGTTGAAGAATGAGATCATTACACTGCTCAAATCAGAATTTGCTATGACTGACTTGGGAAGTTGAGCTATTTTTTGGGGATTTCAGTGACTAGATTTGCAGACACTATGTTTCTTTGTCAACGTAAGTATGCAGAGGAGATTGTATACATAAAATGGCGAATTGCAAGATCATGTCTACTCCAGTTGACTCCAAATCAAAGCTCAGTGCTTTGGATGGTAATCCAGTGTCCGATATTGCTTATGATGTTCATCATGTATGCTTATTCATGCATGCCCCTAGAGAGCCTCATTTTACTGCCCTTAAATGTATCATTCGATACGTTAAGGGCACACTTGATTATAAGTTACATCTCTACCCCTCCGCACCGACCCGATTGTTGTCATCTACAAATGCCGATCAAGGCGTCGTCAACACGCCGACGATCCACCTCAAAGCTATCAGGTGCTCGGGATAATCTCATATCTTGTACGCGGCGACAAGCCATATTATCCCGTTCGAGTGTCGAAGAAGAGTACAGAGGTGTTGCTAATGTTGTTGCTGAAGCTAATGTTGTTGCTGAAATCTGTTGGCTCCGAAACCTTCTTTTGGAGCTTCAATGTCCGTTGCGTAAGACATCTTTGGTTTATTGTAATAATATAGCCGTCATCTATTTATATCATAATTCGGTTCAACACGAACCAAACACATTAAGATGAACATCCACTTTGTTCGTGAGAAGGTTGCTCTTGGTCATATCAGAGTATTGCATGTGCCTTCTTCATATCAGTATGCAGACATATTCACAAAGGGCCTTTCTAGACTGTTATTCCTCGACTTCAAATCGAGTCTTAGCGTCCGGTCTCCTCCCGCTCCGACTGATGGGTGTATTAGCACGTATAATTAGTGTTGTACTAGGTTATATTTACCATATTTTGCATTGTATAATTATGGTAGGATTGGAATCCTTATTATAGAAGGATTCAACATTGTACACCTATATATATTTGTATTAATGAAAGAGGCTCCCCAAGGGAGATTAATACAATCTTACAAATACTACTACTACAACACCCAGTGAAAATCCCACAACGTGGGATCTGGGAGAGTAGGGTATACACAGACCTTACATCTACCTTGAGAGGTAGAGCAGTTGTTTCCGAGAGACCCTCGGCTCAAGACAAAACCTAAGCACAGATAGAGCAAGAAAAACGGTCCGACTCAGGCAGAAAATTTAGAACAGTATGAAAATGCTGAAAATACTGGTATCAAAGGCGAATGGGTCATGCCAGTGCATTTTGAAAAAGAAAGGAACTAACATAGATACATAAGCTAAACACAATACACTAAAGAACACCCAACGACAGAAATCACACGCTATTATACAACAATACTGCGCCTACTAGTATGGTAAGTTAAGCGGACCCACAATAATCGCACTACACTACCAGTCTGTACGCGTAAGTAGTACTACACTCGACCACCTACTGCCCTTCTACCCTAATCCGTGTCATCCACAACCCTCTATCTAAGGTCATGTCCTCAGTAAGTTTCACCTTCGACATATCCCTTCTAATCACCTCTCCCCAATGCTTCTTCGGCCTACCTCTACCTCTTCCTCTCCTAAACTCGTCCATAGCCAACCTATCACCTCCGCACAGGGGCATGTGTCTCCCTGTCCATCCTTGTATGCCCACCCATCCACCTCAGCATCCTCATCTCCACCATTTTCATTTTTTGGATGTGCGACGTCTTGACCGGCCAACACTCCGCCCTATACAATATCGTCGGTCTAACCATCACTTTATAGAACTTGCCTTTAAGTTTTGGTGGCACCTTTTTATCGCACAAGACTCCAGTGCAAGCCTCCATTTCAGCCACACCGCTCCAATGCGATGTGTGACATCGTCATCAATCTCTCTGTTCCCTTGGATAATCCTGAGGTACTTGAAGCTTTCTTTCTTCGGAATGACCTGGGTACCAAGTCCCACCTCCACGCTTGTCTCCAAGTCATTCCCGTTACTAAACTTGCACTCCAAATATTCTGTCTTGGTCCTACTCAGCCTAAACTCCTTAGACTCCAGAGCCGGTCTCCAGACCTCCAGCTTCACGTTCACCCCGCTGCGGATCTCATCAATCATGACTATATCATCCGCAAATAACATACACCATGACACCTCCCCTTGGATATGTCGAGCGTCAGTCAATCCATCGCCAACACAAATAAGAATGGACTAAGAGCTAAACCTTGGTATAGCCCCATCATCAATGGGAAATGCTCTGAATCCCCTTCCTACTGTTCGTACACTGGTCTTGGCTCCATCATACATATCTTTGATCGCTCTAGTATATGCCACAGGTACACCTCTAACCTCCAAACATCTCTAGAGAATCGGGACTTTGTCGTATGTCTTCTCGAGGTCGATGAAAACCATATGTCAGTCTCTCTTCCTCTCCCTATACTGCTCCATCAACCTACTAATAAGATGAATGACTTCTGTAGCCAAACGTCCGGGCATGAATCCAAACTGGTTCTCGGACATAGACACGCCTCTTCTCACCCTTATCTCCACGACCCTTTCCCAAACTTTCATAGTGTGGCTTAGCAGCTTGATCTATGCCCTACTGAAGAATATCTCAATTAATTTAGGTGAAAACCTGAGAATTCTTACACAGAGAACTTAAATCAAATGAAACTCCAAAGTATTGGCCTTTTCAAAAGTTAGCAACAAGCTAAATTTCTGATTTTTTAAGTATATGATTACACAGCTTCATTCTTGTTTAGCAAACTATCTGGAAGTTTAACTTTGTGCTGTAACCCTATTGTTATGCCTAATAATAACCTTTGAAAGTTTTCAGCTATTTTTCTCATTTGTTCCCTTCAAGCAAATTAACCAGTCGAGCAGTTTAAGAAGTTGAATACCTTGGTATATGCATAGACCCCTGCCTCTGTCGGTGCTGGAGGACTTCCTCTGCGAATAAACCTTCCCTCTTTGAAAATGTAAAGCATGGGGATTCCAGTGGCAAGTTCCAAACTTATAACCTGATAGGAAGGAGTTTTCAATTCGTAATGTTTCTTAGCAGGACCAGACAAAAAATGCAAGAGATTCCAGTGAGTTTGAAATCCTACCTCTTGGGATGTTAGCTTGTCAAGATACATAATGATGGACCTCAACGAATTCCCATGAGCAGCAATCATTATATTTTTTCCGACTGCCAGTTCGGGTTCAATCTGCAACATTACAGCAACAATGTCATTTCATAATAACTAAAAAACAGGGTTGGTAATATGCTGGAATGGAAATATGTGTCTGCTTACCTGCTCTTTAAAGTAGGCAACAGCTCTCTCTGCACACATTTCCAAACTTTCTCCGTTTGGAGGAGGAATATCATAGCTACGACGCCACTCATGAACCTGCTCCTTTCCATATCTATCAGCTGTTTCCTGCTTATTAAGACCTTGTAATTCCCCATACCTACATAATAGAAAAGTCATACATCAGAAACATCAACTGATATATTAAGATATAGGAAAAATAGCCTTAGAAGGAGAAGATAATTTACATTCTCTCGTTTAGTTGCCAAGCTGTTACAACTGGTATACATTGCTTGTTGGTCTCTTCACTAAAAATCTGACTCCATTCTCCTGCTTGCTCGCTCTCTTCATGAATGATAGTTGGCACCTAAAATTGACATGAAAGTGGCAATGATACATACTTTAGGGTACCAATACAGAAGCCTCAAACACTTCACACCGGACGGATAAACCAAACCTAAGTGAAAGCAAGGACAATCCAAATGTACAGCTTTTAACCACAAAGTTACCTTCTTGCGGCGGTGCTGGGTCATGGCAAGCATGGCAGTCATTTGAGCACGAATCAAAGCAGAAGTATAGATCATGTCGACAGGTATATTGCTAATTCGTTTCCCGGCTTCAATGGCCTCTTCCACACCCTTTGTAGTTAAAGGCACATCTACACAACCAGTGAACAAGTTTTTCTCATTCCACATAGACTCTCCGTGTCTAATCAGAATCAAAGCAGCTTCACCTGAAGGGGAAAAAATGGAAGATGATAATTATATGCAGTCCTGCAGTAGTAGCTTAAAACAATCTGAAAATATATCCCATGAAAATCATTTCTAGGAAGGGGGACAAGTACTCCTTAATGTGATAAATGAAAAAATTGATCACATTATTTTGAAAATAACAGTTCAAGAGATGGACTACCATACTTGTTTTCTTCTTGGAGTCACTGGTGGCGGTACTTGATGGTGCTGAAGCTGAATCAAAAACCGTAGCCTGAGGAGCAGAGGCTTGAATTACACAAGTACTTCTCTTTTTAGAACAAAAACTTCCTCCTCTCAACAATCCAACATCAACCTTGAAACCCTTGGACACCGATCTTAAGGAAACATGGCCATAATCAGGACACAATCCAGAGGTACCATTATTTCTACAAGACTGAAGAGTCCCAACTGCTTGGTGAAGTGTTGTTGCAGCCATACTGAGATCAGAGAAATCACAATTGTCAATGAAAGTTCATGCAGTAGAAATTTCTGTATCCAATCAAAGGCAGTAGCATTTCAAGGTCAAGGCGGAACAAGAAACTACTACACAGTTATCCAGGGAAACAAAAGAACAAAGGAACTAAGGGCCCGTTTGGACATAAAAAAAATTTGCTTTCTTTTCAAGATTTTCCCTCACAAAATTTCAATATTATTTCAAGTGAAATGCTTGTCCAAACACAACTTCATCTTGCAAATAATCTTTTTCAACATAACTTCAAATTCTACTTTTTTTCAAATATCGTTCAGTTCATGTCCAAATGCCTCCCAAGACTGAGAATTACAATAAAAAATTATGAGCATTTGATAGGTCATAGCCATCATTACTTAAAAGGATGAGGTCCAAGAATTAATCCAAAGAGTTGTTCTCCTTATCATGGACTATTTCTACATTGTTTGCACCATCAAGATGAAAATGAATGTTCTACACACACAAACAATGATACTTTTCCAGTCTCTTATTTCAAAGTACTCAAATTCATTCAAAAAATTATAACACACCTAACAAAGGGAAATAAATAGAACATAGAAATAAAAAGCATAGGGCAAAATCCCCTCAATTGAATAACTAAGAATTACCAATAAAATTAACAATCAAGATAGATCTAATTCAAGATTAAGAACTACCTACTGAATAACGAGATGTAACATCGATTGAACAAAGTGGGGTTGGCCCATACTAAATCATATGTAGTATACATTATATCAATAGACAAAGCAGAAAACACATTAAAAAAAATCCCACATCAACCCTTTTACATAGAACATATCGGAAACATGGAACGCATCAGAAAAATTGAAAAAACAAACTTACATAAACAAGAAAAAGAAAATCCAGTAAAGAACACAGAGATCAACACCAGAAAAATGTAGAATACAGAGAATTAATAAAGAGATCGTACGCTTATTTATACGGCCAAACGATGCATGGAGATGCTTGTAAGTTGGTGAAGAAACCAAAGTAATGGAAACTTTGAAACCAAAAAAAATTAATCTTGTTTTCCCACTTTTTCTTTTCTTTGTTTTGGTGTGGTTAAAGTTTATATCAAGAAAAGTTGGCGGAGAAGAAGATGGAAACCCCTTTATAACAGAGCAGTTGCTTCACATTTCATGTATCAGGTGATATAAAATTTGTGTTTTTATGAGCTACTGACAAATCAAAGAATTGATAATACAGAGAGAGGAAAAGGGATGCTTAGGAGAAATCGTTTTCTTGAAAAAAGAACAAAGAAAATCCCCTCCCCCCCCGTGCAGTGTGTTAAGGAGAAAGAAGAGTAAACCACAATATAATAGTGTGTCTATGTGCTTTGGTAGGTACGGTTGTTCTATCAATATTCGGACGAAAAGTTAACGGTCCGGATATAAATATTAAAAAATTATTCGGATCGATAAAAAGCCGGACCGATAACCCGATAAAATATCCGGTAACACCCCCAACCAACCTTAGCAAGCCTTAATTATATTTAATTGCAATATTCCCTAATGTTGGACCATTTTATATGTTTTAAATATATGTGATGTAGACTTTATGTTTTAATTTGAAGCATTGACATATAAAATATAAGTATAGAAAGAAGAAAGTAAAGTAGTTGTAAATTAGTGAAACTTTAAATGGTCATAACTCTGCGCTCGGACGTCCGTTTGACCTAATTTTTTTTTATTTCACGTATTTTTTCGAGACGGAGCCGGACAAACGAGCAGCCGATTTCTCAAAAACGTCATTCTTGACAATCAAATTTAATTTCCCCCCAAATTGTTACGTTTTTTCCTTTTCAAAGCTAAATATCTCGCGATATACAATAGATTTCAACGTTCAAATTTTGTAGTAATGTGTCCGAGAATGTCAATTTCAATATTGGAAATTTAATTTTTTTAAAAAAATTAAAAAAAATCCGGGCCCCGGACCCGACCCGAAAAAATCTTACCGATCCGGACCGATAAGGTTTAGCTCCGATCCCGGATCTGTCGATACCCAGATCGAACCGATAACAACCCTAATAGCTATACATGTGACATGGTATTTTCCTCCCCAAGTCTGGCTCCTATTTTATTTTTCATGAAAATTTGCAGCCGCTTCCCTCCAATGTGCACTCCGCTCTAGTTTATTAGTCCGTAAACTAGACAAGAGAGATAAATTGCATTAGGTAATCCCCATATAAAGAACTCAGTTGAGAGAGCATGTAGAGAGTTTTGAACCAAAGAACCACCCTCCCTTATTTGGGATCACCTGATTAACCAACTCGACCATCCTTGCGGATAAGTATGAACAACATATGTTTTATGTGTGCTTATTAGTTTAATTGTTCGATTTTTATACTATCAATTTGATTTATAATTTTTAAACATGCTAAATTTATAGTCAAATCATCAAATTATTGAGTAATCAATTTTGATTTATCAATTTTTAATTTTATCAATTCAGTTATTGGCTTAGCAAACATTAGTTACCGCATACTTGCTGTCATGAATCAGAAAGATTGGGAGCTCATTTGGACCAAATTTAAGTTTATTTTTACTCTCTTCCCCCAATTTATGTGACACTTTTTGTTTCTCGAGATTCAAATTGCATGCATTTAGATTAATATTTTAAGATATATTTTAAAACTAAATTAAGATAATTTTTTTAAACTTATAGTATTTTTTATGTAATTTTCAAATATATAATTTTTAATATTAAAATATTAAGTTAATCTAATTCAATTTAATTTCAAAATTCATTCAAATTGACTCTACCATCTTTGGTTATTTTATTATCATTAACTTTATAAGCATCTCCGGTTCCAAATCTCATTTACAATTGAAATTCTCTTATCTTACAAGACGGAAAGCAAATGTTATGCAACTTTATTTATGTACAGTTGGAAGGTGTTATATACTTTCTCCGTCCAATATTATTTGACCACATTATTAAAAAAAAAATCTAAATTATTTGATTAATTTTTAAAAATAAAATAAAATAAATTAAATTTTTCCTACTTTGCCCTTGATATTAATTATTTTTAAATAGTCAATATTGATTAGAGTGTAATTAATTAGAGAGATAAAAGTAACATAGTAAAAATACATTTTTATTTATGATTTCTTAAAGATCGTGAAAAAAGAAAAGTGGTCAAATAATATGGAATCGAGGAAATATCATATTAAACTGTAAGTTATTGATTAGTATAATTAATTTATCACATTTTTTAAATGTAAACTAAAAAACGTTGAAGTCAAAGTTAATCATGGCCCCTTTGAAGGTTTATAGGGACCTAACCCTTTCGAGTCTCAACAATTCAACGACTTTAGTTTAATACAACAACCAAACAAATGAAGCTCTTCAAAAATTGACCATTAGCATCACCTAACTCTACATAAACTCCTGCACGTGCCTCCCTTCATGTCACGTGCTTCAGATGGCTGCTAATTCCGCCCACCTAA
Organism: Przewalskia tangutica; assembly: GCA_029844215.1. Classification (NCBI taxonomy): domain Eukaryota; kingdom Viridiplantae; phylum Streptophyta; class Magnoliopsida; order Solanales; family Solanaceae; genus Przewalskia; species Przewalskia tangutica. The sequence continues at coordinate 86,337,682 of CM056736.1, read as the reverse complement.
CCAACAGGAGAAAGAAGGATGCATTCTTTAGAGAGTGCACCTGTAGCTTCGAATACCAACTACATATCTATACTCTATTCGTTTTAATTTACTTGGCAATATTTTTTTTAGTTCGTTTTGATAATAATAACAATTTTTTAAAGTTAAAAATAATAGTTTAACTTAAAATTTCTCATCTTATTATCAATTATAAATTCTTATGATCATACAAATATTACAGCATATTAAATATTGTACAAGTTTTTCAATTTTAAAATACTTTCTTTTTTATCAGTATTGATGGTTCACACTAAACCAACTAAACCTAGGGTAAACATTAGTATGTTTTTGCCCTCTTATCACTTTTTCATGTTCTGGTTTTTTTGAGCATAATATATATGGCAACTCAGATTATGGTCAAACCTACTCGAGGCGATCCAATGACAAGGAGAGGCTTAAGGCGCTAGATATCAATTTCAGGTGAGCGTTACTGCCAGGTCTTTATCGGTTGTCTGTTCAAACCCTGGTTATTGGAACACATTTCGCGATTTACTGATAGTAGTGTTGAGGGACCGCTACTACGGACTAGTCTGGCGCAAATGGGAAAAAAAAAAGTTGGTGAGGCGAAAGAAAGATACGGAACTCCCAAGAATATGCTTTTGCAATTAAAAGTTACTGTTTCTAATTTCCCTGTCGGCCTAAAGCGTAATTGTCAAAAAGCAAAGTAAATTGGCCATTTATTGTTTGGACTTTGAACTCAAGATGGATATGCTGTTTTTTCCTGATATGCTGTTTTTTCGTGACACTTGCAGGATTGTGTCTCCTAAATTTCTTTATTTTATTAGCTTTATTAAATTCTGTTTGTTTTTCTAATCTAGTGAGAAACCATATGACTTTGTTTTGTATTAAAATGAATAATAAACAAAAGAAAGGAGGACATGTCACGCCTGTAAAACTTTGTATAGTTTTTCCTAGAGCCTATGCCATCCTTTCTTTTATTTGAAATAAAATAAAGTATTGGTGTAAGGTCATTTTGTAGAAAAAGGAAGAACTTAGAGAAACATATCATATTAATTCAATAAAGATATAGAAATAGATTATATAGCTAATATTAGAGACACAACAAGCCATGACAAGACTATATCACCATAGATAGTACTATGGTTGTTGTCACACCACCCGTAAGTTCCTACAATGTTCGCCTTGTAATGGTGCTCAACAGTTAGAACACAACTAATTAAAGTCGATTTTCTTTTCACTCTCCTCCCAATACGTTAAACACTCTCAAATGGAATACAGAATAAAAGAATAATAATATAACAATATTTATGGGCTAACAAAACGTCTTAACCTTTATCTTATTCTCCACAATAAATAAAGGACTCTTATGCTTTGTACAATTTGTGTTGTCGACTTTAACACTCAATATCGGATCTCCTAGCATAGTCTACACCTAAAACTATAAATAATAAGGGAGGGGATGACATAAGCCTTACAATAAGAGATGACATAAGCCTTACAATAAGGGATGACATTCACTCATGTCTATACATGACCCGCAATCTCGGCAATATGGTGAGACACACCCTTACCACTCTCACAACACATACTTGCACTCCTCGATCACGTTGTTACTTTGCCTCCACGTCAAGTACCAACTCTCTAAGCTTCTAGGATTGTACCACCTGTACCCGTGGGTCCCGCAAGGTCCCCGGGATGACCCGCAACACTTGGATCATGACCCGCATCATTCCTTGAGCTCGGATGAACATGATAAGCCACGAACACTCTTACCGGGCATGCTTTCCACGTTTGTCGAGTAATACTTGTATCCGATAGTAATTACCATCCACAACCTTCTCAAATACTCACTCTGTGTCCCAACGGTCATCGTGTGAACTCCCAACGTCGCCCACAACCTTCCACACATGTCCCAATCTTCTCGGACTTCGGCCAACGTCCAAGACTTGGTCAAATGTTCTCCCGTGCTCTTCCAACGTTCACCTATACTCGTTCAATCCCCATGTGCTTCTCACATGAGTCTTTAGTATGCATTACACGTGTCCTTGACACCGTGCCTCTCACATGACTTCCTGCATGTGCTTCGCACACTTCACTTAGCTAAACACTTGGCCAATTCTTCAACCGAATGTCTTTGTGTTGTTTCACGTGTCCTTACCCTTTTGCTTATCCTTCGTATGATGTCTTAACCATACGATCCTCATCTTGAGACCCTTCCCTCACTCGGATGTCTCACCCTTCGATCATCATAACATTGTTTCAACTCAATGCCTTACTCGCATTATGCAATGTCAAGGGACAATGCATTAACCGTTGCACATTGTGTCATCCGGCTCTCCTAGAGCCAAGTCACGGGTGTGACAGTTGCCATGCATATAATCTCCCATAGCTATATCCAAGCCCTTTAGAGGACAATCTTGTTTGTTCCTGAGTCAGTGCTACAGTTTTCTAACTTTATGTTCATTTCTCGTTTCAGCTAAATTCTCAGGCATTTACACCTACTATTGTTACATGACAGACAAATACAGTACTAACTAATTCTCTCTTTGCAATAAATCCATTGATAGTTTCATTGAATTTATTTCTGCTGACCAAGGATGCATAGGTAACAAAATGTCACGTTTATGAGAAATAGGCTCTAAACTACTCATCTAAAGGCAATAATTTTAGCACACAACAACGAATTGGTGCAGCTATTACAAGATCCAATCTCTATTTCTAAAACTCCAAAGATACTAGACATTTCTAGAAATTCATGAATCTAAGTTTTAGATTCGTCTCTGCTAGTACCTAAGAACGAGGAATAAGAGCGATTATTGAGTAAGAAAGGTGAAAAAACTAGAATTTGTTGGAACAAGTGTTTCAATAAATTTGAAACAGTGTATTTGATAAAAGTATTTATTTCTTAAAATAAATGAATTTGAAGAATTCATAATTTTCATCTTCATTTGTTTTATACGCTTTAGTCTTTTGACAAATACATCTTGATTTCAAGAATGCATGAACTTATTCATTGTCTTCTTTTAATGAAAGAACTTACTTTTCAAGAATTATATAGCCTATAAATGGTGTTTATTTTTCATTGAAAAGGCAAGCAATCCATACACACTTTTCTTTGAAAATATTTAAGAGACATTGATCAAAAGGTGAAATCACATATTCAATAATAGAAAAGCAATGTTCTTGAATGCTATTTGTTGTGTGGCTTAGTTGAATTCCGAAGATAGAGTTGTTATTGATTCTTCCGTTTGCTCGTGGGAGAGGCTTAAATTAGCTTCAAGAAATGTCATGACGTGTCTCTAAGCCAAGCAAGTCTTGTTTTGGGTCTCTAATATTATTATCATTTGTATTCTAACAATTTGATGATATTTTAGTTCGAGCAGTTAAAGATATTACTATCCATGTTCTAACAGAAACTCATTTAAGTACCCCCTTCCCTTCTGTCGCGCCCGTTTTTGATATCGGGGTCTGAACGTTATCTGCAACTTTGCTCTTTGGCGTGGTTCCCTGGATGGAGCAATAATGCTGATTTTGAGGAGTCGCCACCTAATTATGTAAGTGAATTAGGACACTTGATTTATTGCAATAAAAATACTGCAATTAATCTCCATTTAATGGTCTGCGAAATTAATGAGATTCTGGATCAGAGTTCTTTATTATCCTAAAGGAAAGGGGTTAGACATCCTTTAAGATTCGTTAACTTGCGGTTATCTGTTCAAACCTAGATTAATTATTTATTTCCTTTTTATTATACATATTCTAAGCAGTTTTCATAATTTACAATTATAATGGAATGCAATACAAAATAATAAAGCTAAAATCGAAATAAACTTCGGGACATCTTTTAGCCCTTTTTTAGGCGTTCTGCACAAGATGATCTCCGGGTACCTGCACAAACACTTAGTAAAAGTGTTAATAATAGAATAAATAATTTAAAAGCAATGACAAGAATTAATAAGTAAAGCCAAAAATAAATCCGTCTTTTGTACAGGAGAGGCCTTGGAAATCAGACGGAGATTCCTTCATCGGTCAATATTGCTAGAAACAATAAAATAAATAAAACCTTCAGATTCGCACCAAAATAGTAATACTTTTAAACACGGAGGGCTCAGATATATAAAAAAATAAAGTGGGACATCCTAAACAAGTCCGGCTGCGAAATTCGCCCCGCCAGCGCATGCTGGTTATCATGTGTAAGTAGAAGAAATCATCAACGCCCAGAAAGCTTCATTTTATTTTACTTTCCGTCTTTGCAACTGTGGAGGCCTCAAAAATCGACGTATAACTTTTTCATTGGCCAAACTGTAGTATCCGTTCAAAATCAGTTTATTTTCTGAAATATAGATGCTCACAGAAACAAATCTAAAATAACAATTTTCAACCAAGAAACCAACGGTACTTGGGCTAAAAAATACGTAGTAGTGAGGCATCAAAGATACTCAAAAATGCAGCAATAAATATGTTTTCAAAAGAGATGTAAAATGAACAAGATTGCTGCAGTTGTTTGCATACACAGAACCACAAGCAACTGTCCAAAATCGTCAATATCAGTCTGAGTCCAAATAACATTACTGAAAAAATACAAAGATCCGCCGGAGTTTATAACTCCGATCAAAAATACCATAATCGTACCAAATCAGCCAGCCAGCAGAGTAAAACGATGAAACCCCAAAAAATATCAGGCGAACAAGACTGCCAGAGTTTTAGCTCCGGCCAGATACCAAAAGTAATCAACAATGTAGACCGACAACCACAGATTCCAAGAAATAAAACCAAATGAACGTCGCCAGAATTTTAAGAAAACTCCGGCCAAAAATCAAAAAATCGTGTTAAATTAGTCCAGCAAATCACAACATACACAATAGTAACAAAAAGAGAACCAAACATCAGGGTCGTCGGAGTTAATGATATTCTCCAGCGAAATAAAAAAAATGGCAAAACAGAGGGGCGGGGATTCTGGACCAAACCTCTCGCTTGATCGCCAAGCGGCCAACTCCAATGAGGCAGATGGCGCGCGCGGTAAAAGGGGGAAATGGGGTGATGGTGTGACAGTGGCTCGCCGGATCTTCAAGCTCCGATGAAGATGGCAGCGACGGGAAGACGGGAGAGTGTGAGAGGGTGAGGTCGACGCTGGGTGGTGGTCGATGGTGAGCAGTGGTACGACGAGTGGGGAGGGTTCGCCGGAGATAGCGGCGGTGGATGAAGAGAGGAGATGGGTTGAAGAAGATGGTGAGGGAGAGTGGTTTAAAGAATGGAAAAGGGGTAATCTCAAAGGTGAAGTGGGTGGCTGATGTTGATTTTTGTAGTAAGGAAGATGAAGTTAAGGGGGTGCGGCTGGAGTCCTTTAGAATAGGGAGGAGTTTTTTATTTATAGGGGTATTTAGGTTTAGGGTTTGAGTTTTGGGGGGAAAGATGAGAGATGTACCGGGCCTCATTTTTGGGCCTCCGTTTTTGGCGGATTGGACTGATCCAGATTGTGCCTCGGACTGGACTGATTTGACAAAATGCAAAACGGGTTTATTATTAAAAGAAAAAATTATTTAAAAAAAGTACAAAATTATCAAAATAAAAATGTCGATACAATAATAATAAAATACAATGTTTAAGAAATGTTTAATGCCTAATTAAAAGTAAAAACGGGATGCCAATTAATTATTTAAAGAGATGCAAACATTAATAAAATAAAACGACGGTGTAATAATAATAGAAACATAATATTAACAAAGACATCATGCTTAATTTAAAATAAAAAGATGCAATGTCATTTTGTGAAGAAATAAACATAGAATATTATGTAAAAAATGCAAAAAATGATGATTAAAATGCGGTGTCCTAAAATGCTTAAAATTGCAAGAAATGACTAAAAGATAGGTCAAAATTGGGTGTCAACAGCTTGTCCCTCTTTGACCGAAGACGATGAAAGAGTTTTCGGACAAAGACGTTGACTTGTAGCCAATTTTGTCCTCATTGTCAGAATTAAAAAAAGGTTAAGAAAAAAAATGGGCAAAAGCTGATGCAGATTCAAAATTTTGTCCAGTGTCGAATTATGATGACATTGGGTCGTTGTGATGTCAAAATAAAGGACAAAGCTGATGCAGATTTAAAATTTATCTCAGTGTCGAATTATTATTGACACTGGCTTTTCATCATGTGGTGTTGCAAAAGACAGAGTGTTTGTTCTCTGAAATGCCTCTAGGATGTTTGTTTCCGAGGTCCAAATGCAAAAGGTATTTGTAGATGCTGAAACGGCGTCGTTGTATGGACGCGATGCAGATGCTCGTTGTTGCATAGATGAAACATAAATGAAGCAATTGCATACGCTTACATGAAATGACGTCGTTGCATAGATGCGATGCAGATGCTCGTCGTTGTATAGATGAAACATGATGAAGTTGTTGCATAGGCTTAGAAGATATGTCGTCGTTGCATAGACGCGATGCAGATGCTCGTCGTTGCATAGACGAAAGATAGATGAAGCCTTTGCATAGACTTAATGAGATGGCGTCGCTGCATAGACGCGATGCAGATGCTCGTCGTTGCATAGACGAAACATAGATAAAGATGTTGCATAGGCTTACATGAAATGACGTCGTTGCATAGACGCGATGAAGATGTTCGTCGTTGCATATACGAAATATGGATGAAGCCATTGCATAAGCTTACATGAGATGACGTCGTTGCATAGACGCGATGCAGATATTCGTCGTTGCATGAACGAAAAATAGATGAAGCCGTTGCATGGGCTTACATGAAATGGTGTCGTAGACGCGATGTAGATGCTCGTCGTTGCATAGACAAAACATAGATGAAGCCGTTGCATGAGCTTAAATGAAATGACGTCGTTGCATAGACGCGATGCAGATGCTCGTCGTTGCATAGACGAAACATAGATGAAGCTGTTGCATAGGCTTACATGAGATGGCGTCGTTGCACAGACGCGATGCAGATGCTCGTTGTCGCGCCCGATTTTGACCTCGGGGTCTGAACGGTATCCGCAACGTTGCTCTCTGGCGCGGTTCCCTGGATGGAGCAATAATACCGATTTTGAGGAGTCGCCACCTAATTAGTTAAGTGAATTAGGACACTTGATTTATTGCAATAAAATACTGCAATTAATCTCCATTTAATGGTCTGCGAAATTAGTGAGATTCTGAATCAGAGTTCTTTATTATCCTAAAGGGAAGGGGTTAGGCACCCTTTAAGATCCGCTAACTTGCGGTTATTCGTTCAAACCTAGGTTAATTATTTATTGCCTTTTTTATTCTACGTATTCTAAGCATTTTTCATAATTTATAATTAAAATAAAATGCAATACAAAATAATAAAACTAAAATTAAATGCGACATAAAATAAAACTCTGGGACATCTTTTAGCCCTTTTTAGGCCTTCTGCGTAAGATGATCTCCGGGTACCTGCATAAACATTTAGTAAAAGTGTTAGTAATAGAATAAATAATTTTAATGCAATGACAAGAATTAATAAGTAAAACAAAATAAATAAATTCGTCTTTTGCACAGAGGAGGCCTTGGAAATTAGACGGAGATTCCTTCATCGGCCAATATTGTTAAAAGCAATAAAATAAATAAAACCTTCAGATCCGCGCCAAAACACTAATAGTTTTAAACACAGAGGGCTCAGATATATATAAAAATAAAGTGGGACATCCTAAACAAGTCCGGCTGCGAAAATTCGCCTCGCCAGCACATGTTGGTTATCCTGTGTAAGTAGAAGAAATCATCAACGCCCAGAAAGCTTCATTTATTTTATTCTCCGTCTTTGCAACTGTGGAGGCCTCAAAAATCGACGGATAACTTTTTCATTGGCCAAACAAGTGTAGCATCTTGTTCAAAAATCAGTAAAATACCAATAATATTCAAATGCAGAAATCTGTTCCTTTAGTGTAATGAAATAAAGCAAGCTTGTCGAAACCAGTCCAAAAACCGATGAACAATAAGCTGCACCAACATTGCCAAAATTTCAGAACATCTTAAAACTCCGGCCTGATGCTAAAATCGAAAAATCAGTGTATTCCCAAGTATAACATTCAGTTCAAACATGAACCAGCAGTAAGGCGCAAAATACACCAGCAAATCAGATCAACAATAAACTAAAAACAACAACAATATCCAGCGTAGTCCGAAAAGATTTCCCGCAACTGCCAGAAAATGGCTCAAAAGCCCAAACAGAAAGTAGCGTCGCCTGGAAATACCACAGGAGCGACCGAAAACAGTGCAAGTCAGTCCATTTGTAAAATCAAACAACAAGCCCCCAACAGTAAAACCGACAAAGTCGCCGGAGTTCTAAGACTCCGGCAGGTTACAAAAATAACAAAAATCAGTCCAAACAAACCGCAACATACATAATAGCAACGAAAGAGAAACAAATCAGTGTTGTCGCCGGAGTTCAAACTCCGACAAGTTTCAACAACACAAAAAGATAACAGGCAGCGGCGGCGTCACTTCAACGGCTATCGCCGGAGCGACGCCTCCAGTGGTTTGAGCGCAGAACAGGGACGGGCAGTGGGGTGTGACGGGAGAGGGGAGAGGAGTGAGGGGAGTGCTGGTTCAGGGCAGTAGTGGTTCGCTGGTGGTGATGGGAAGGTCGCCGGAGTTGTGTGTGTGTGTGTGTGGAGGTAGACGGGGAGACTGGCGGCGACGGGGACGAGGGAGAGTGAGACGGGGTAAGTATAGAGAGGGACTGAGGTCTGTTTAAAGGGGTAGGGGTGTGCGGCTGTGAGGGTTTGAGAGTTCGCCGGAGTTTTTTAGAACTCCGGCGAATGGCGGCGAAGGTGAGAGAGGGCAGGGGTGAGAAATGTAATGTTGCGGCTGTTGGGCTGATTTTGTTGGGGGGAAATGTTTTTGTTTTATAGGGGTAGGATTAGGGTTTGGTATTTGGGGGGAAAATGAAAAGTGTGGTATTGTTTTGGGGGGAAAATGAAAAGTGGGTTTGGATTTTAGGGAGGAAAATAAAAGAGGGTGTTTGGATGAAATTAAAAAATAGTGTTGGATTGAACTGATTCAAATTGTGTCTTGGACTGGACTGGTTTGACAAAATGCAAGATGAATTAATTATTTAAAAGAAAAATTATTTAAAAAGATGCAAAATTATTAAAATGCAAATGCCGACGCAATAATACTAAAATGCAATATTTAAGACATGTTTAATGTCTGATTAAAAGTAAAACGGGATGTCAATTAATTATTTGAAGAGATGCAAATATTATTAAAATAAAACGACGGTGTAACAATAATAAAAACATAATATTAACAAAAACATAATGCTTAAATTAAAATAAAAAGATGCAATGTCATTTTGTGAAGAAATAAACATAGAATATTATGTAAAAAATGCAAAAAATGATGATTAAAATGCGGTGTTCTAAAATACATAAAATTACAATAAATATATGAAAAACGGGTCAAAATTGACTGTCAACACTCGTCGTTGCATAGACAAAACATAGATGTAGCCGTTGCAATGAAGTTGTTGCATGTGCTTACATGAAATGACGTCGTTGCATAGACGCGATGCAGATGCTCGTCGTTTCATAGACGAAACATAGATGAAGCTGTTGCATAGGCTTATATGAAATGATGTCGTTGCATAGACGCGATACAGATGTTCGTCATTGCATAGACGGAATATAGACGAAGCCGTTGCATAGGCTTACATGAAATGACGTCGTTGCATAGACGTGATACAGATGTTCGTCGTTGCATGAACGAAACATAGATGAAGCCGTTGCATAGGCTTAAATGAGATGGCGTCGTTGCATAGACGTGATGCAGATGCTCGTCGTTGCATAGATGAAACATGATGAAGCCGTTGCATAGACTTAGAAGATATGGCGTCGTTGCATATACGCGATGCAGATGCTCGTCGTTGCATAGATGAAACATAGATGAAGCCGTTGCATAGGCTTACATGAAATGGCGTCGTTGCATAGACGCGATGCAGATGCTCGTCGTTGTATAGACGAAACATGATGAAGCCGTTGCATAGGCTTAGAAGATATGACGTCGTTGCATAGACGCGATACAGATGCTCGTCGTTGCATAGACGAAACATGATGAAGCTGTTGCATAGGCTTAGAAGAGATGGCGTCGTTGCATAGACGCGATGCAGATGTTCGTCGTTGCATGAACGAAACATAGATGAAACCGTTGCATGAGCTTACATGAAATGACGTCGTTTTATGGACGTACCTGCTTTGTGACTCGCCTGGGTTGAGATACCGTCATTGCATAGACGTTGTGCGTTTGTAACCCGCATGGGCTTATTGTTGTCCTCCAGCCTTTGCTGATATGAAGATCATGCTTCAAAGAAAACTTGTGAATTTTAGGAAAGGAGTGATTGATTCGCGTCAACTTTGTAGCTTTTGCTCTTGACGCTTGCATGCTCAGACTTAAGCAAAAGGTTAGTGCATAACTGTTAAGGCAAAAATGATAACGCATGAATTTATAAGCAATGTAATTGTATGAGTAGAAATGTTATCCCGTAAAACGTGATGGCGGTTGTATTGATGTGATGCTGAGATTTCGTCCTTGCACGGACGTGTTGAATGTTGTGAATGTTGCGAGTGCGGATGCAGTCTCTGTGCGGACTTGCTAGATGCTGTGAATGCTTGCTGAATGCTCTGCGCAGACTTCTTTGGATCTGCGAATGCTTCTTTGAATCTGCGATTCTTGATGTAGTCTGCCTTGGACTTCTTTGGATCTGCGAATGCTTCTTTGAATCTGCGATTCGCGATGTAGTCTCTGCACGGTCTTGCTGGATGCTGTGAATACTTGCTGAATGCTGCGATTGCTGGTTGCTTTGGAATCCTTATTATGATCTCTTCATGGTGCGTTTCCCAAAATTGTCCTAGTTTTCATTATGCGGGGCGCGTGAGCAAGACTTAACTCTGACGGAAATTGCTCATATCTCTTTTCGAAATAATCAAACGCATTCTGTCGCACACGAGCCAATGGGAAGATTTCTAATGGTGTGACCGAAGCCGATTTAGGCCGCCTACGTATCCCGCTGAGGGAATCAGGTCAAGACGTAGTTCGTGATGCAAAAAATGATTGTACAGTTTTCAAAAAATGAGACCGAAGCCAATGTGGCCGCCTACGTATCCCGCTGAGGGAATCAGGTCAAGACGTAGTTCGTGATGCGAAAATAAGAATTTTTATATATGTATTTTTTTTCCTGAAAAGTGGAAAGACAGCATCACGTTCTGACTTCAGTTGATATCAACAATTAGTATTGTGCTTAGGAAATCCGTTATTTACTTCCAGTCTAACCGAGACTGACTTCTGGGTAATTTCTATAGTTTCAAATGGTACCTCAAACACCTACGTATCGACACTTGCTTGCAGCCAAGGTTTCGAACTACAAGTAATCTCACGTTTCAAATGCCCTCACTGAAGAAAGTCTCATTTCTCACATATATTCCGGTATTTTGAATTTTGGGACGTTTAGAGAAGTACGCTCACACTCAAAAGGATGTTCAATGCATGCAATTGTGATACCATAGGCTTGACCATCATGTAAGTATCCACTAATGTGAGAACCCTCAGTATAAGATCATGTAGGGCTTGTCACGGGCTTGTAATGTAGGTTTGGGGGCAAGGGATGAATATCATTTGGATAAAAGTGACTAATCATTCCTCGAGCGTTGGACTACGTCCGTTCTTGATATTTGTGTACTTTAATGCTGACCTGCTTTCTTTTTGTCCCAGTTTTTCTGTACTGACTTCTTTTTGAATCTTTCGTTTGAAGCCCCCTTTTTCCAAAGTTATTCTCTCATTTGTATTCATTTTTTTATAATGTCGGGGCTTTTGATTTCTTCTTTTTGTGAAGTTGTCATTTGTGTTTTTTCTTTTCCCTTTTGGGACTTTGACAATTTTTGTCTTTGCAAATTTCGACGCAGAATTTTGTCAGCCACTTGCACATTTCTAAAGCGCTCAAGGAGGTCGGGCCAAGAGAGGGATAGTGTGTACGCACTCAGAAAGGGTATAGGTGTAATATGCGGTTGTCGAAAGAACAAGTTTTAGGCTCAAAAGGGGTGTACTACGGATAATGTTATTTGGTAGGCTGAAAAGGCTCAAACGGGTCAAAGAAAGTCTACGATCATTTCCTACACCGAGTGTTACTCAGGATTTTGCCTCAACAAACATTCAGGCCAAGTTCTAGATTACAATGCAGTGCAATTGAACTTATTCTAAAACTCACCACACAATGCACATGAAACGATGAGGTTGGTTTCGTTCTTATCTTAAAATCATGCAAGAATGTCATTACAAGTGTGAGTGAGAGGTACCAAAAAAATATATAGTTTACCACGAAGTCAATCCATATTGATTATTACTCGTTCTTTCCTATGCACACTCCTAACTGTGTTGGTATCAACCAAGTCAAACAATAATACTTAAAAAATGTTTTTGTATTTTTGGATAACATTTTTTTTGTATTTATGAACAATTTTTTTTTTGTATTTTTTGAATAAATGGTACCGAACCGAGTAGGGTTGCCTACGTATCTCATCTTTGACGAGAATCAGATGTGCGTAGTTCGTTAAGATATGTTATAAAACGTATGATTTAAAAAGAATTCATTCATGAAAGAAATACAAAAGTAAAAGCTGTGCAAAACAAATGATTGTTCAATATAAGACTAATGCAAAGTAAAAGGAATGTAATGAAAAAATAAATGGCTGTGATAGAATGAATGAAATGCATGAATGAATGTATGTGATAGAATGATTAAAATGCAATAATGAATGTCCGTGATTGGATAAATGCAATGAATGAGTAAACCAAGTATGTCCCAGTTTTTTTTAATGTGGTAGTGTCGAGCCAAGATGAGTTGCCTACGTATCACATCGTATGATGAGAATCAGATACGCGTAGTTCGGGATGTTTATGTTGTAAAATACATGATAAAGAATTATGTAATCGACACTAGACATATCAATTGAATTTGCAAATATGTATAAAGATACAAAATATAGGACCCAGAGCGATGCTTCGTTGAGTTTGGTATAAGCTGACTTCTTTCCGTCAACATAACTCCAGCTCATTCTTGTGATGATTTTTTTATTTTTCTTTTTCTTCCTTTTTTTTTATTTTCTTCCGGCCGCCCTCGACTATTTGCGAGGACGGTTTTCCTGCAAAAAAAAAAATGACAAATGGGTGAGAGTAGACAAGCCACAAAAATAATAAAATGTAAGGGCGTGACAATATAGTCAAAGACTCTCCTGCTTGGTTCGATCGGACTGGTGGTTGATGCTTCACAAAGTCCAAATCGCGCTGTTCAAGAGCGAATTACGCAGTAGAAGCCCTGATTGCAATGTGAAAACAAAAAGTGCAAAAATGCAAATGCTCGTGGCCGGAGTTATAAGCGCATAACATGATATGTACAAGGGTTAAAAGGGTAATTATTAAATAATATGTACAGAATTGCTAGCGACAACAATAGTAAACAAAAGCATGAAATTCAGTGCGCGCCTAATATGCATGTGACCTCTCTTATGCCAGAGGTCGGTCTAAACGCCAGATATGCGAGATTGGGATAGATTGACCAAAGTTGCTAAACATTAATGCTTTTGTTGGAAATGACGACCAAATGACGGTGCACTTTTTCCAATTTCGGTGTGTCATGATCACGCTTGGATCCGTCTATCATTGTCACGCTACACATATATGCTTATTGGCCGTTGGGTTGTGAAACCCGTCGACAATTTGGTGGACTCTCTAATTGTGGAGACGATACCAAGGTCCGATCCACCTAAGATGTATGCATGCATGACTTAAAAAATAAAAGGGTGGTATAGCTCTATCTTAAGCTTTCTAAGATTTGGCTTACTAGACGCAAGGTTCCCGAGTGGACAACTCGAGTGAGAAGACTACGCGGCCACCGGATGGTCCGGGCAATCCACGTATAATACCAACTCTCCTAGATTTGGGGTTTGAAGAAATAATTTTGCTGATGCACCAAGCGCACCTCGCGTGTAGTGTGTGATTGTGTGAATTTTCCAGAGTGGAAGAAGTATGAGTGGAATGCCAGTTTAAGGAAAGCAGTAAAAGCAAATAGCAATTAATACAGTTAAGCATACAAAATTAAAGCAAACAATTTTAAGACATTTAAAACAAATAAAAGCAAATAAAGCCAAGCAATAATAAACCTAGGTTTGCTATGGTCAAGAACCTGATTATCCCCAGCGGAGTCGCCATGCTGTCGCGCCCATTTTTGACCTCGGTGCGAGCGGTATCATGACGTTGATCTTTGGCGTGGTTCCCTGGATGGAGCAATAATGTTGATTTTGAGGAGTCGCCACCTAATTATTTAAGTGAATTATGACACTTGATTTATTGCAATAAAAATACTGCAATTAATCTCCATTTAATGGTCTGCGAAATGAATGAGATTCCGAATCAGGGTTCTTTATTATCCTAAAGGGAAAGGGTTAGACATCCTTTAAGATCCGCTAACTTGCAGTTATCCGTTCAAACCTAGGTTAATTATTTATTGCCTTTTTATTCTACATATTCTAAGCAGTTTTCATAATTTACAATGGAATGCAATACAGAATAATAAAGCTAAAATCGAAATAAACTTCGAGACATCTTTTAGCCCCTTTTTAGGCCTTCTGCACAAGATGATCTCCGGGTACCTGCACAAACACTTAGTAAAAGTGTTAGTAATAAAATAAATAATTTAAAAGCAATGACAAGAATTAATAAGTAAAGTCAAAAATAAATTCGTCTTTTGTACAGGGGAGGCCTTGGAAATCAGACGGAGATTCCTTCATCGGCTAATATTGTTAGAAACAATAAAATAAATAAAACCTTCAGATCCGCGCCAAAACAGTAATAGTTTTAAACACGGAGGGCTCAGATATATAAAAAAAAATAAAGTGGGACATCCTAAACAAGTTCGGCTGCGAAATTCGCTCCGCCAGCGCTTGTTGATTATCCTGTGTAAGTAGAAGAAATCATCAACGCCCAGAAAGCTTCATTTTATTTTATTTTCCGTCTTTGCAACTGTGGTGGCCTAAAAAATCGACGTATAACTTTTTCATTGGCCAAACTGTAGTATCCGTTCAAAATCAGTTTATTTTCTTAAATATTGATGCTCACAGAAACAAATCTAAAATAACAATTTTCAACCGAGAAACCAACGGTGCTTGGGCTAAAAAATACGTAGCAGTGAAGCATCAAAGATACTCAAAAATGCAGCAATAAATATGTTTTCAAAAGAGATGTAAAATGACCAAGATTGCTGCGGCTGTTTGCATACACAGAACCACAAGCAACTGTCCAAAACAGTCAATATCAGTCTGAGCCCAAATAACATTGCTGAAAAAATACAAAGATCCGCCGGAGTTTACAACTCCGATCAAAAATACCATAATCGTACCAAATCAACCAGCCAACAGAGTAAAACGATGAAACCCCAAAAAATATCGGTGACAAGATCGCGAGTTTTAGCTCCGGCCAGATACCAAAAGTAATCAACAATTTAGTCCGACAACCACAGATTCCAAGAAAAAAAACCAAATGAACGTCGTCAGAATTTTAAGAAAACTCCGGCCCAAAATCAGAAAATCGTTTTAAATTAGTCCAGCAAATCACAACATACACAATAGTAACAAAAAGAGAACCAAACAGCAGCGTCGCCGGAGTTAATGATATTCTCCAGCGAAATAAAAAAATGGCAAAACAGAGGGGCGGGGATTCTGGACCAAACCTCTCCGCCAGTCGTTGGCGGTCAACTCCAGTGGCGAGAGATGGCGCGGTAAAGAAGCGATGGGGTGATGGTGTGACAGTGGCTCGTCGGATCTTCGAGCTCCGACGAAGATGGCAGCAATGGGAGAGTGTGAGAGGGTGAGGTCGACTCTGGGTGGTGGTCGATGGTGAGCAGTGGTACGACGACGAAAACAGTGGGGAGGGTTCGCCGGAGATGGCGGCGGCGAATGAAGAGAGGAGATGGGTTGAAGAAGATGGTGAGAGAGAGTGGTTTAAAGAATGGATAAGAGGTAATCTCAAAGGTGAAGTGGGCGACTGATGTTGGTTTTTGTAGTAAGGAAGATGAAGTTAAGGGGGTGCGGCTGGAGTCCTTTAGAATAGGGAGGAGTTTTTTTATTTATAGGGGTATTTAGGTTTAGGGTTTGGGTTTTGGGGGAAAAGATGAGAGATGTACTGGGCCTCATTTTTGGCGGATAAGACTGATTCAGATTGTGCCTCGGACTGGACTGATTTGACAAAATGCAAAACGGGTTTATTATTAAAAGAAAAAATTATTTAAAAAAAGTACAAAATTATCAAAATAAAAATGTCGATACATTAATAATAAAATACAATATTTAAGAAATGTTATGCCTAATTAAAAGTAAAAACGGGATGCTAATTAATTATTTAAAGAGATGCAACATTAATAAAATAAAACGACGGTGTAATAATAATAGAAACATAATATTAACAAAGACATCATGCTTAATTTAAAATAAAAAGATGCAATGCCATTTTGTGAAGAAATAAACATAGAATATTATGTAAAAAATGCAAAAAATGATGATTAAAATGCGGTGTCCTAAAATGCTTAAAATTGCAAAAAATGACTAAAAGATGGGTCAAAATTGAGTGTCAACACCCCTCCCCCAAGGTGAAATCACAGATTCAAGGATAGAAGAGCAACGTTCTTGAATGCTACTAGTTGTGTGGCTTAGTTGAATTCCGAAGATATAGTTGTTATTGGTTCTTCCGTTTGCTCGTGGGAGATGCTCCAACTATCTTCAAAAAACGTCCTGGCGTGCCACTAAGCCAGGCAAGTCTTGTTTTGGGTCTCTAATGCTACTATCGGTATATTCTAACAATTTGATGATATTTCAGTTCGAGCAGTTGAAAGATATTACTATCCATGTTCTAACAGAATGAAACTCATTTAAGTCCCCCCTAAATTTACCACTCCTAGTTTTATTTTTTTTATCTAAATGAGCAAGAAGGATTCAGTTTAGTTGGATTATGGTATCTTCTTAGGTGGTAAAGCTTAAATGGCCAACTAAAGGTTACTTTCACCAGTTCCTTCAGCAAATTCTTTCATCAAGGAGATTGAGTTGGTATTCAACTCATCATATTTCGAACTAAGCAAATACATTTTCCAAGTGTCAACCAATATAACTTGTGTTCAGCCCCCTGCAAAGGGTAGAAACTAGGATTTTCTATTCCCTTGTATAATCACAGGATGTTAATTTTGGGTCCTGCTTCTTTTTTCTTTTTCAAAATATACCTTCAAGTATTTAAAGTCAAGTACTGTCAGATCTTGAAGGATGCCCTCTCAAATTTCCAAAAGGTGGAAGTCACATAAATTCACCACTAATATAGCTATAATGCTTAGCTTTAAGTTGCACCACAGTTTCCAATTTTACTACAGAGGAAAAGTCAACATTAGCAATTGCTTGAATAAGAAAGTTTGGTAGCATCATAGATTCATGCACACAAATCCCCCATTCATAGACAGGGAAAACTGCAACTGATCCATGAAACACTATCCATTGAAATTGCAGGCTGTAATGAAGTTTGGACCATCAAGAAAAAGGCATATACATCATCTATTCGAAAAAACGGGAGGGAGAGAGTGTCTGTTAGGTTAGTAATCACGATTCTGTCATAAGCAGGCACTATGGGTTCTTTACTTTTTTTGGTGAGGTGGAGGGCTTTTATGCATTATAGCACACGCCGTTACTATTTTTTTTTTACCTTGATTGATGCCTGAAAAGCTTTGCTGATGGGATGATTCCCCTTTCCCGCCCCCCTTTTCCTATTATGGTACTACAGAAACAAACAATAACAGCAATAGATGGACACAGCGTCCCTGAGAAAATGATTTTATCTGTAGCATTAATGATTAGTATAACTAAATTCATACTATTCAGGTAGCTGCTTTTTGAGTTAGCGCTAAAGGATGTCTTAAGATACTGACATCAGATGCAAAGCAAGACCAATAGAACGTATCTTGCAAGGAGTTTGACCAAAGTAAAATATGGAAGCTAGACGCATAGCGTACAAAAAGGTGGGAGGTAAAAAGTGCATAGAATTTGAGCAGCACTAAAGTCTTGTATTTACAAAACTTGTTGATGGAATAACACATTACACGCGCAGCAAAGTGGTCAAACACAAATATTGCTATATCACAGTTCTTGCATAAGAAGTAGAACAACAACAACATACCCAGTGAAATTCCACAACGTGGGGTTTGGAGAGGGTAAAATATACGCATACCTTACCTTTACCTTGGTAAGTAGAGACCTGTTTTCGAAAGACCCTCGGCTCAAGAAAAAGCATAAGCACCAGCAAAGTAAGAGAAGCGGTCTGATCCGGACAAGAAATTTAAAGTAGTATGAAAATAAGAGTAACAAAAGCGAATAAGCCATGATAAAACATTTTGAAAAAGAAGCAGTAACTAACGCATATAAATAAGATAACAAAATACACGAAAAAACATACAATAGCAGAAATCGAAGGACATGAGACTATAAAACAATACTCCGCCTACTAGTATGATAAGCTTAGCAGAGCTATAATAATAACACTACAACTCCAGTATGTAAGCATAAGTAGGACTACACTCAACTATCTACTACCCTTCTATCCTAATCTGTACCCTCCACAACCCCCTATCTAAGGTCATGTCCTCAGTAAGTTGCACCTGCGCCATATCACGTCTAATCACATCTCCCCAGTACTTCTCCGGCCTACCTCTACCCCTGCTGAACCAGTCCATAGCCAACCTCTCACACCTCAGAGATCGGACCTACGACGCCGATAAGAGGAAAACATGGTAAATTCTCGAGGAAATTGACAAATCATATCAATGTAGGCATTACTCTTCAAACCTGCAACATTCAGATGGTATATGTTTAAGCAGAATAACACATTAAGTTTCCCTCGTACACACTTTTTATACCTTGCCTTTTGCTTCCTTTCCAAATTCCATTAGCAGACTAAAGTACTCAAGGGCACAAAATGTTGTTAAACTTGTGTGTATGAACGAAAACGGAAGAACTGAAAGGTTAGACACAAAGAAGTTTAGTGCAATATTTGTCGAGTCGATTGTTTGACAATCTCCCTTTAAGACAAAATTATCCCCGTATATAATGACTTACGGTAGATGGATAATAGTCTCCCAAGATAAAATGACAATACTTTCTCAAGCACAAGTCCAATACTTGAGAATCCTTGTAAAAGAAACAAGAACAAAAGATTGCTAGAAGAAGAAGCAAAACTCTCAATAAATTTCCAGATTTTGTTTTGTGAATGAATGTCTTAAATCTGAAATTTGAAGTTCCTTTTATAGTTGCAAAATGATCATTCACATACCATGTGAATGTCTTGAATGGGGTGCATAGATTTCACCAAAGAACACCTTGATCATGCCAAGGGTTGGCTTACCGTTGGCTCTTCAAATCAGTTCATGAATCAGAAGATTCTGGACAATTCTCGGTTCTCTGGACCTGGAGCGCCGCGGCGCTGCGACGCTGACCTGTCAGAAACTAACCTCGAGCCTCAGGAGTTTTGGCGACGTGGCGCCTGACTGCAGGGAAGCGGCGCCGCAGGCAGCACCGCGGCGCTGGTCCGTCATGGCTCGGCGCCACGACTCTTTCCCGTTTTCCGTATTTTGCACATTTCTTATTTTCGTATACCGTTATTTTCGTATACCGTTGTGGGAGATACATTAATTTGGCCAATTAATCGTCCATCCTTACGTAACTTAAGAACACTTTAACTTGTGTAACATCTCTTTCACTACGTGAAATTTAGCTAGACTTTGTACGACGTATGCACGTGTGTGGAAATCGTATTTCCGACATGCGGGGCCCCATGTGTTCAAGTCATTAAGAACGGGATAAACTCAATCTCACTAGATAAATTTTCCAACAATCCCCTCTTGAAAGAGGTGTTGGTGCACGCGGAGTGCCAACCATTAGTAATCTAGTAGCAGAAGTGTATTGCATCGGAATAGATAGCACACAACTTTGAACCTTTTCTAGTCAACTACCATAGGACATATTTACTGAGCGGTGAACGTGATGTCTTGAACCGTCAGTGTTTAGTATATGCCAAGACAATGATAGAGACACAAATAACAGTCCAATCTCTCATTTCTTCTTATGTTTTGTCCGTTGTGGCCGTGGACACACTTGGATTCTTAAGTGCGTTCAACTGAGGCGGCATGTCCTCACACTTAAATAGGTGACCTCCTACAAGATACCCTGCAGTACCCCACTGTGTCAGTGCTAGGAGTCATTAAAACTATCTTTATCTCAACCTCGACTCTCGAGTGTTATGTTAAGACTTGACACTTAACCTGTACCTACCATGCAGGTAGCACTTTAATGTCTATCGCGGGAAGGCTTTGGATTAGTGTTTCCATAAGGAACCAATATTCGAAGTGCTCTTGCTTTTCTATAAGCGCTCAACTGGACCTTTACAGCTTAATTTTCCCATTGAACTAAATTTTTGGGATCTCCAGTCAGTATGGATGAGTTACCACCATATCGGTCCTTATTGATTGTGTTTTAAGCTCATTCCCCTAGACATGCAGTTCATCTGATCATTGGGTAATCCCTTAGTCAAAGGGTCAACTATATTCTCCTTTGATTTTATGTAATCGGTGGAGATAATACCCGTGGAGATCAATTGCCTAACGGTCATATGTCTCCGATGTATGTGCCGAAATTTGCCATTATATATGCTACTTCGTGTCCTTCCTATTGCCGACTGGTACGGGTTTATCCCAACACGGGATATCTTCAAAGAAGTCATGAAGCCACTCAGTTTCTTCACCTGCTTTGTCTAAAGCGATGAATTCGATTCCCTGGTGGATCGGGCGATGCAAGTTTGTTTGGAGGACTACCAGGACACAAACCCACCACCAATTGTAAACACATACCCACTGGTGGACTTGGTGTTCCGTATATTGGATATCCAGTTTGAATCACTGTACCCCTCTAGTACAACTGGATACCTCGAGTAATGCAATCCGTATGACATTGAATATATCAAATACCAGAGTATTCGATTAAGCGCTTTCCAATGGTCATCTCCGGGATTGCGTGTAAACCTCGCTAATTTATTGACGGCATAAGCGATATCAGGTCGGGTACAGTTTGTTACATACATTAGACTACCGATTACCTGCGCATATCACTCTGGAGCACGGGTGCACCATGATTCTTGTCAATGCTTTGACTTATATCCATTTGTGACCTTAATGGCGGACAGTCAAACATCTCAAACTTTCTCAATACACTCTATATGTAATGAGACTGAGATAGCACTAGTCCGTCAGATGTCTTAGAAATCTTAATCCCTAAGATGATATCTGCGATACCCATGTCCTTCATGTCAAAACATTATTTCAACATGTTCTTTATTTCCAGGATCAAGGCTCGACTACTGCATGTGATCAACATGTCATCTACGTAGAGGCAGATCATGACGAAGGAGTCAGAGTCTCCTTTCACGTAGACACACTTGTCACACTCGTTAATGGAGAAACCTTTTGATAGTAGTGTACTATCAAATTTTTCATGTCATTGTTTTGGAGCTTGTTTCAGCCCATACAGAGACTTGATAAGTCTATAAACTTTATTCTTTTGTCCTGGAACTACATACCTGTTACACCTCGTGAGTTAAGACAAAGATTTAGAACGTCATTAAGGATTGAAATTTCCAATTTTCGAAATTTCATATATTTTACGTACTAATACGATTTAATTTTTGGCAATGACGGATGTGACGCCAGAAATCTCTTTAGAAATGGTGGTATAAATAAATATGTATTTTTCCGTTATGAGTTAGTAAGGTATTTAAAGGTACGATGATGAGAAATTAAGGAAATGGAAAATTAGATTAAAAGAAGTGGGGGTTGATTTAGTTAAATAAATACTTAGAGGGGGCAAAGTGTGGCTTTTAAGAGGGTCTTAGTGCATTATTTAGAAATCTGAAAATTTATAAAAACTCTTCTAAAACCTTCATTTCTTCCACAAAACAAAATCAGAATTTTTAAGCTCCCATTTCTCCCTCCTTCTTGAACGAAAATCCCCACCCTTTGCAAAGAAAATTTAGCTTGTTATTCCATCTTCTTGGGGTAAATTATCCCACCATTTTGAGGCGAAATTATCGACCCAAGCAATGGGGTTCTCGCAAAGTGGCGAATTTTAGGGCAGTGGGTTTTGGATTTTTGGACAAGTTTTCTTGAAGGAAAAGGTGTAAGAATGAGGGATTAACATGGTAGAATGGTTGAATGTTGGATTGGAGTTGAAGAAGTGAAGGTTTGGACTTGAAATTGATAAAAAAAGGGCTTGGAATCGAAAAAAAGGAGCAGTTTTTTTAGCATTCATTGAGGTAAAAATTCCTTTTTTTTCTATATAAATGGAATGCTTATTTTTCAGAATTTAGGAGATGAATTTGGGTTAACAAAACAAGCCTAAATTATGATGGAACGTGAATAAGAATCGCTTATAGTTGTTGTTAGAATTGGTTGGCAAAGTTCGAACTAAAATAGTTAGATATTGGCTTCAATGGTTGAATTGTATGTTGCTTACCATTTGCATGTTGAGAATTGAAATGTAGCCTTGACGATTAAGAGATAATTATTTGTATGAAAGAATTGCAAGATGAATTGAAATGTTTAAGAATTTAAAAGAAAAAGTTTGGAATTGATAACATGTCGATACGGCCGGGAAATTGATAGAAATTATTGAACATGTTTGATAATGTATTACGGGCTGAACTAGTATGTAAATAAGCTACAAACATGCATAAGTATTGCAATAAGATACCTATACATGCCCCGAAGGGATTAAGTGTAAGAAAGATGTTAATTTTATATATTCTGGAATAAAGGGGAAATTGTTGGTTTGAATTAAATTGTTGGTTTGAATTGAATTGTTGGTTTGAATTGGATTGTTGGTTGATTGGATTGTAGCTGGAGTTGAATTGTTGGTTGATTTGAATTATTGGAAAGTTGTGGATACGCACATAAAAAAAGGAAATGCTGCCCAAATTTTTGTAGAAATAAGGGAGCCTTTAAGCATATAACTTACATTAGGAACCATAAAATTGACGAGCATGTTGTTCCTTATCATAGGTTGAAGTACTAGACGAGGAATACTTTAATACCAAGCTGATTAGTTCGCCTAAGAGGTATGTAAGACCTTTCCTTCTTTCTTTTGGCATGATTTTTAGTAAAGTGCACGGACGATTTAACTCCTATCGATTCGATTTTAAAAATGATTATTTACTAATGATTATGATTCAGTAACAAAGTTTATGGTAGTAATGTTATTGAGAGTCACATAGTGATTTTAGCTGCATACAGTTGCTCATGATATCTACTCGTGCTAAGTGTTACTATTTCATTCCACTGAGTCCCGGGCCAGATCATGTTCGTGCACAGCCATGCATCATTCATCGAGTCCCTCACTAGAGGGCCGAGACACGATATATATATATACAGATTACATCGAGTCCTCCAGTAGGCCGAGACATGTTCTGTGCAGATCTGAGATTCCATCGAGTCCTCCATGAGGCGAGACATGTTTTATAGTTTTTATATACGCATACGAGCACGATGTTTTATGATTCAAGATACATGATATGCTTTGACATGATTCTCGCGGTTTGATGACTCTCTTTTACTTAGTACGATTGTTAATCGATTTCTGATATCTTATGTTTTACATACTCGACATTATCTCGCATGCACCCTCCTTCCTGGGTGCGTTCATGCCCGCAGTTCGGGAGTTGAGATAGGTGACCCTCCGTCTAGGATTTACATGCGGTTGGAGAGCTCCTTTGTTCCGAGCGGCTATTTTTGCATGCAGACCTTTATTTTCAGACTTATGCATATTTTTGGGCACGACGGGGTCCTGTCCCTTCATATGTCAGTATTATTCTCTTAGAGGTCTGTAGACAGTTGTGGGTTGGATGTTGTACTTCATTTTGGGTTTTGATGTCCTTATTCAGTAGCAGCCTTGCTGGCTTGCGTATCTTGACTTATGCCTTTGTGCGCGTGATGTGGTTGGTGGCAGCCTGGTCGGCTAGCCTATTATGACTGTTGTTTTGTTGTTGTTTTGGCGCTTTGCTCGCCGCCTGCCGTTGAGGATATGTTGTAAAACCAGCGTTATGCTGTCGAAATTTATGTAGACATCTGTATTAAATGGATTAAGTGTGACAGATCAGTAATGACGTCCAACGAGGACGTTAATCGCGGCCCGTCGGGTCGGGTCGTGACAAAAGTGGTATCAGAGCAGTTAGTCCTTGGAATGTCTACAGACCGTGTTTAGTAGAGTCTTGTGTATGGGTATGTTGTGCACCATACTTATACACAGGAGGCTGCCGGACATTTAGGATTGTTTCTATTCTTCCATCTCTTAGATCGTCCTATAGAGCTGTGTTATTAGGATGATCCGTCTTCTGATAGTTTACTATGTTTACAGCTATGCCTCCGAGGAAGGCACCCGTGGCCCAGAAGGGCAAATCTATGAGGGACACTAGTCGGTGCAGAGCTACTGTGTCTTTCACGCGGTCTACTCCAGAGAGTGTGCCCCCGACGACGGGTTCTGCCTCGTCACCAGATCTAGAGGCTCCTTCTCAGGGGGCAACATCACCCGTATCCGAGACCCCGCACTGAGCCTTGATTCGGCACAGGGCACATGATGGAGATTTGAGAGAGACAGTCCAGTTATTGTCTAGGATAGTGGCGGGACAAGTTCATAGGCGGAGGCGATTAACGAGGCGGACAATTTGAGGTTAGAGATTTCTGAGTTGCGATCGCGGAGTTTTACGGTTCGAGCACGAGGATGATCCACATGAGTTCATCCGCGACGCAGAGGACATTGAGGTGATCCGGGCTTGAGATCGAGTCGGTTATATTGGCGTCATACCGGTTGCGCGACGTAGCAGTCAACTGGTTTGAGTCCTGGGAGTTGTCTAGGGGCGAGGGTGCTCCTCCTGCAGGATGGGATGAGTTTTCAGAAGCATTCCTTGGCCACTTTATGCCTCCGGAGATGAGACGGGCAAGAGTCGACATGTTCCTACAGTTGCGGCAGAATGGGAGGACGGTCAGAGAGTATAGCTTAGAGTTCGACTCCCTGGCCCGGTACGCACCCACTATGGTAGCAGACATGGCAGATAGGGTACACCGTTATGTGATGGGGTTGGACCATTATCTTATTGATGGGTGCTTGACAGCCGCACTTCAGCCGACCATGGACATCGCCCGGATGCAGGCATTTGCGCAGGGGATTGAAGAGCGACATAGAGGGAGACGACCGGAAAGGGGTCAAGACAGAGATCAGCCCAAGAGGCGGGGCGGCGAGGTTTCGGGTGGCGCTTCGGGCGATCCATCGGTATTCCTCCCAGCCAGCACAGAGTACACCTTCACAGACTACTGGTAGACGATTTGATCGCTCGGGCATTCGTGAGTGGTCGGGGCTCCGGCGGCAGTCGCGTGACGCGAGGGTTACGGCGGAGACCATCTCTCCTCGGTGTCCGGTGTGGCAGGCGTCATCCGGGGGAGTGTCGCATTGATACCGGTACTTGTTTTTCTTGCGGCCGTCCAGGCCATTTGATGAGGGAGTGTCCGTATAGAGATGGCACAGGTGCTATGGCTCAGCCTACGGGCTCTATTGCCGGTTCATCGTTGATCGCGATTATCGCCCGTCGGCGGTGGTACTCGACATCACCGGCCGCGCAGGCCGTGGCGAGGGTTCGATTCTGCGGTCCTTGAACCGCATTTATGCCATAGCGATGACGCGACCGAGGCGTCGCGGATGTTATCCGCAGTACATTGTCGGTCTTTTTCTATGATGTGTATGCTTTGATTGATCCAGGTTCCACCTTGTCCTATATATCCCCTCTTGTTGCTAGTAGGATAGGGATAGAACCTGAGCCTATAGAACCATTCGAGGTAGCTACCCCGGTGGGAGATTCGGTTATAGCTAGGTGTGTGTATAAGAATTGCTCGGTGGCGATATATAGCCGTCGTACCTCAGCAGACTTGATAGAGTTGGATATGATCGACTTCAACGTTATTATGGGTATGGATTGGTTGGCCTCTTGTTTTGCCAACGTTGATTGTCGAGAGAGGTTGGTTCGATTCCAGTTTCCAGACGAACCGGTTATTGAGTGGAAAGGGAACACCGCATCGCCGAGGGGTAAGTTTATTTCATACCTCAAGGCAAGGAAGATGGTTCGAAAGGGGTGCATTTATCACTTAGTTCGGTTACATGATACGGAGGCCGAGGTACCGGCCCTTCAGTCAGTTCCGATAGTCAGTGAGTTTCCGGATGTTTTCCCAGATGATCTCCCAGGTCTTCCTCCAGAGCGGGATATAGATTTCAGTATAGATATATTGCCAGGTACCCAACCTATATCCATTCCTCCTTATAGAATGGAACCTGCAGAGTTGAAGGAGTTAAAGGAACAGTTGAGAGACCTGTTAGAGAAGGGCTTCATTAGGCCTAGTGCATCTCCGTAAGTGCGGTGTTATTTGTAGGAAGAAGGATGGTTCATTGCGGATGTGCATTGACTATGGCGGTGAATAAGGTGACCATCAAGAATAGTATCCCTTCCCGGATTGATGACTTGTTCGACCCGATTGCGGCGCTAAGTATTTATCGAAGATAGACCTGCGATCCGGTTATCATCAGTGCACGGTTAGAGAGCGATATCCCAAAGCTGCGTTCGGGACGAGACGGACATTATGAGTTCAGGGTAATGTCGTTTGGGTTGACTAATGCTCCAGCAGTGTTCATGGACCTTATGAACCAGGTGTTCAAACCATTCTTGGATACATTTGTTATAGTATTCATTGATGACATCATGGTATATTCTCGCTCAGAGCAGGAGCACGCGGATCACTTGAGGACAATACTTGGAGTCCTCCGGCACCGACAGTTGTATGCCAAATTTTCGAAATGTGAGTTTTGGTTGGCCTCAGTGGCATTCTTGGGGCATATTGTCGGGGCAGATGGTATTCGGGTGGATACTCAGAAGATTGAGGCGGTGAAGACATGGCCCAGACCCACTACACCTACTGAGGTACGCAGTTTTCTAGGTCTAGCAGGGTATTATAGGAGGTTTGTGGAAAATTTTGCCTCGATCTCAGCACCCTTGACTAGACTAACCCAGAAGGTAGCTAAGTTCTAGTGGACCGATGCTTGTGAGCACAGTTTTCAGTTGTTGAAGGATAGGTTGACTTATTTGATTTTGACTCTCGGAGTTAAGCGGGTATGTGATTTATTGTGATGCTTCAGGTATCGAGTTAGGGTGTGTGTTGATGCAACATGACAAAGTTATAGCTTATGCCTCCCGACAGCTCAGAAAACATGAAAAGAATTATCCCACTCATGATTTAGAGCTAGCAGCGGTGATTCATGCTTTGAAGATATGGAGACATTACTTGTATGATGTTCATGTTGATATTTACGGATCATAAGAGTCTTGATACATCTTTAAACGTAAGAATGAATGAGACAAAGGCGGTGGCTTGAGTTGCTAAAGGATTATGATGTTGATATTCTGTACCACCCAGGGAAGGCCAACGTTGTGGCAGATGCTCTCAGCCGTAGATCCATGGGTAGTTTGTCGGATGTGTGGACGGGGAAAGAGATGGTTCGAGAGATTCACAGGCTAGCCAGCCTTGGAGTCCGGTTGGCGGATTCTGAAGCTAGTGGTATTCTTGTTCGAGGAGTTGCTGAGTCCTCTATCATAGAAGAGGTAAAGAGATGCCAGTATGATGATCCTCTTCTGGCACAACATAGAGATGCAGCTCTCCGAAAGGAGAAAGCTTTATTTGAGGTGACCTCTGAGGGTGTGCTGCGATATGATGGTAGGTTATGTGTACCCGACATTGCAGGGCTGCGTCAGCAGGTTATGGGTGAGGCGCACAATGCCCGTTATTCTATTCATCCAGGGTCGACGAAAATGTATCATGACCTTATGAGTATTGGTGGGATGGCATGAAGAGAGATGTGGCAGAGTTTGTTGCTCAGTGCCCGAATTGTCAACAGGTTAAGGTCGAGCATCAGAAGCCTGGTGGGCTACTACAGGCGATAGAGATCCCGACTTGGAAGTGGGAGGTAATTAATATGGATTTTATTACGATTGCCTGCATCACGAAGTGTGATTCCATCTGGGTTATTGTAGATAGGCTGACAAAATCAGCCCATTTTCTTCCAGTCCGGACTACTTATTCAGCTGAGGACTATGCTAGATTATACATCAGGGAGATAGTGAAGATGCATGGGGTTCCTATATCTATCATATCTGACCGAGGAGCCCAGTTCACGGCTAACTTCTGGAGATCTTTTCAGAAAGGATTGGGAACGCAGGTGAGTCTCAGCACAACATTTCATCCTCAGACGGATGGGCAGGCAGAGCGTACCATACAGACACTGGAGGATATGTTGAGGGCTTGTATTATTGATTTTAGAGGTAGCTGGGATGACCACTTGCCGCTTATTGAGTTTGCCTACAATAACAGCTACCACTCTAGTATTCAGATGGCCCCGTATGAGGCTTTGTATGGGAGGAAGTGCAGGTCGCCCATTGGTTGGTTTGACGTAGGTGAGGCTCAGTTGATTGGTCCAGATATAGTTCAGCAGGCTGTCGAAAAGGTGAAACTCATACAAGAAATATTACTAGCAGCTCAGAGTCGACATAAGTCATATGCTGATAATCGGCGACGGCACCTAGAGTTTCAGATCGACGACTGGGTATTCTTAAAGGTATCACCCATGAAGGGTGTGATGAGATTTGGGAAGAGGGGGAAGCTTAGCCCGAGGTATATTGGGCCTTATCGGATCATTCGCAGGGTAGGCCAGTTCGCCTATGAGTTGGAGTTACCCTCAGATTTGGAAGCAGTACATCCAGTTTTCCATGTGTCTATGCTACGGAAATGTATTGGTGACACTTCCAGAGTCTTCCCTGTGGACGATGTCCAGGTGACTGAGGGATTGTCCTATGAGGAGAGTCCCGTGGCCATATTGGATCGCCAAGTCAGGAGGCTGCGGACTAAGGATGTTGCATCCGTCAAGGTGTTATGGCGGAACAATAATAGAGAGGAAATGACTTGGGAGGCTGAGGACGAGATGAAGAGGAAGTATCCTCACTTATTCCCTATACCCCCAGGTAATTCAATCTAACTCCCTTAATTATTTATGGTATTGGTGAACTATATGTGTGTGTGTTTTTTTTTATGGCCCTATGTGGCAACCGCTGGGTTGCTGGATATAGATGGTTAGTTACTATTGTAAAGGAGGCTTTGCTGAAATTTCTAGAACTTGAGACTTGTTATGAACATTCGAGGACGAATGTTTCTAAGGGGGCCAGAATGTTACACCTCGTGAGTTAAGACAAAGATTTAGAACGTCATTAAGGATTGGGATTTCCAATTTTTGAAATTTCATATATTTTACGTACTAATACGATTTAATTTTTGGCAATGACGGATGTGACGCCGAAAATCTCTTTAGAAATGGTGGTATAAATAAATATGTATTTTTCCGTTATGAGTTAGTAAGGTATTTAAAGGTACGATGATGAGAAATTAAGGCAATGGAAAATTAGATTAAAAGAAGTGGGGGTTGATTTAGTTAAATAAATACTTAGAGGGGGCAAAGTGTGGCTTTTAAGGGGGTCTTAGTGCATTATTTAGAAATCTGAAAATTTATAAAAACTCTTCTAAAACCTTCATTTCTTCCACAAAACAAAATCAGAATTTTTAAGCTCCCATTTCTCCCCCTTCTTGAACGAAAATCCCCACCCTTTGCAAAGAAAATTTAGCTTGTTATTCCATCTTCTTGGGGTAAATTATCCCACCATTTTGAGGCGAAATTATCACCCCAAAACAGTGGGGTTCTCGCAAAGTGGCGAATTTTAGAGGCGATGGGTTTTGGATTTTTTGACAAGTTTTCTTGAAGGAAAAGGTGTAAGAATGAGGGATTAACACGGTAGAATGGTTGCATGTTGGATTGGAGTTGAAGAAGTGAAGGTTTGAAATTGAAATTTATAAAAAAAAAGGGGTTTGGAATCGAAAAAAAGGAGCAGTTTTTTTAGCATTCATTGAGGTAAAAATTCCTTTTTTTTCTATATAAATGGAATGCTTATTTTTCAGAATTTAGGAGATGAATTTGGGTTAACAAAACAAGCCTAAATTATGATGGAACGTGAATAAGAATCGCTTATAGTTGTTGTTAGAATTGGTTGGCAAAGTTCGAACTAAAATAGTTAGATATTGGCTTCAATGGTTGAATTGTATGTTGCTTACCATTTGCATGTTGAGAATTGAAATGTAGCCTTGACGATTAAGAGATAATTATTTGTATGAAAGAATTGCAAGATGAATTGAAATGTTTAATAATTTAAAAGAAAAAGTTTGGAATTGATAACATGTCGATACGGCCGGAAAATTGATAGAAATTATTGAACATGTTTGGTAATGTATTACGGGCTGAACTAGTATGTAAATAAGCTACAAACATGCATAAGTATTGCAATAAGATACCTATACATGCCCCGAAGGGATTAAGTGTAAGAAATGTGTTAATTTTATATATTCTGGAATAAAGGGGAAATTGTTGGTTTGAATTAAATTGTTGGTTTGAATTGAATTGTTGGTTTGAATTGAATTGTTGGTTTGAATTGGATTGTTGGTTGATTGGATTGTAGCTGGAGTTGAATTGTTGGTTGATTTGAATTATTGGAAAATTGTGGATACGCACATAAACAAAGGAAATGCTGCCCAAATTTTTGTAGAAATAAGGGAGCCTTTAAGCATATAACTTACATTAGGAACCATAGAATTGACGAGCATGTTGTTCCTTATAATAGGTTGAAGTACTAGACGAGGAATACTTTAATACCAAGCTGATTAGTTCGCTTAAGAGGTATGTAAGATCTTTCCTTCTTTCTTTTGACATGATTTTTAGTAAAGTACGGCGGACGTACTTAACTCCTACCAGTTCAGTTTTAAAAATGATTATTTACTAATGATTATGATTCAGTAACAGAGTTTATGGTAGTAATGTTATTGAGAGTCACATAATGATTTTAGCTGCATCTGATTGCTCATGATATCTACTCGTGCTAAGTGTTACTATTTCATTCCACCGAGTCGGGGCGATCATGTTCGTGCGGCACCATGCATCATTCATCGAGTCCTCACTGAGGGCCGAGACACGATATATATATACAAATTACATCGAGTCCCTCCAGAGGCCGAGACATGTTCTGTAGCAGTCTGATTCCATCGAGTCCTCCGTAGGCCGAGACATGTTTCTGATTTTATATACGCACATGAGCACGATGTTTTATGATTGAAGATACATGATATGCTTTCGCATACGAATCTCGTTTATAGCGATTTATGACTCTGTTTTACTTGGTACATTTGTTAATCAGTTTTACAGTATCTTATGTTTTACATACTCAGTACATTATCTCGCATCGACTCTTCCTGGGCTGCGTCATGCCCGCAGTTCGGGAGTTGAATAGGTGACCCTCCGTCTAGGATTTACATGCGATTGGAGAGCTCGCTTTGTTCGAGCGACTATTTTTGGTACATGCCTTTATTTTGATTTATGCATATTTTTGGGCACGGCGGTCATGTCCGTCATATGTCGATATTATTCTCTTAGAAATTCAGAGACGATTGTGGGTTGGATGTTGTACCGTTTTGGGTTTTGATGTCGTTATTGAAGAGCGCTTTGCTTGCGTATCTTGACTTATGCCTGTGCGCGTGATGGTTGGTGGCGGCTGGCTAGCCTATTATGACTGTTGTTTTGTTGTTGTTTTGGCAGCCTTGTCGGCTCGCCCGTTTTCAGGGATATGTTGTAAAAGCAGCGTTATGCTGCCGAAATTTATGTAGACATCTGTATTAAATGGATTAAGTGTGACAGGTCAGTAATGACGTCCAACTAGGACGTTAATCGCGGCCCGTCGGGTCGGGTCGTGACAATACCCCTCGGGTTGTTCCATGTATATCTCTTCTTCCAAATCACCATTTAGGAAGGCTGTCTTAACGTCCATTTGATGGATTTCAAGGTCATGCAGTGCTGCAATGGCAATGAATACCCTTATGGAAGACATTCTCGATACTGGGGAGTACATGTCGAAGTAGTCAAGACCTTTGATTTGTTGGTATCCTTTGGCTACCAACCTAGCCTTGTACTTGTCTATAGATCCATCAGCTTTGTACTTACGTTTAAGTACCCACTTACAACCTAGTGGTTTATTTCCCGGAGGAAGATCAACCAACACCTAGGTGTGATTGTGCATGATGGACTCTATTTCACTTTCCATAGCTTCTTTCCAAAGCGGTGCTTTTGAAGTTGACAATGCCTCTGTAGTTGTCCGTGGTTCATTCTCAACCAAGTAAGCTAGAAAGTCCGACCCAAAAGATTTCTCTTTCCTGACCCTTTTACTTCGCCTAGGTTCTGTCTCAGGATCAGTTGGATTCTCATCCATATCTGTATCCATTTGGTCAGACTCGTCATATCCCGGGGAATCATGACTCCTTTTGCGCGAGGCAACTTCATTTTCCTTCTTAGGAAAGATTGTCTCAAAGAATTCAACATTTCTTGACTCTATTATTGTATTTCTATGAATATCTGGTATATTTGATTTGTGTACCAGAAAGCGATAAGCACTACTGTTAATTGCGTATCCAATGAAGATGCAATCTACAGTCTTAGGTCCTATCTTGACCTGTTTTGGCTTAGGTACCTCGACCTTAGCCAAACAACCCCATACCATTAGGTATTTGTAAGAGGGTGCCTTTCCTTTCCACAGTTCATATGGAGTTTTCTCCTTGCTTTTGTGAGGGACTCTATTGAGTATCATGTTGGCAGTAAGAACTGCCTCTCCCCACATGTTTTGCGCAAAGTCGGAATTGATAAGCAAGACGTTCATCATTTCTTTTAGTGTACGATTCTTGCGTTCCGCCACACCATTTGACTGTGGAGAATATGGTGCAGTTGTTTGATGAATTATGCCAGTTTGAGCACAGTATTCCTCAAACGGAGCTACATACTCTCCCCCTATCACTACGAATCGCTTTAATTCGTAGACTTAGTTGATTTTCAACCTCGGTTTTATAGTGCTTAAAGGCATCAAACGCTTCATCCTTACTTTTTAGTAAGTAAAGGTAGTAGTACCTTGTACTATCATCTATGAAAGTCACAAAGTACTTATTTCCCCCTCTAGTTTGAGCGAACTTTAAATCACATGTGTTCGTGTG
Organism: Przewalskia tangutica; assembly: GCA_029844215.1. Taxonomy (NCBI): domain Eukaryota; kingdom Viridiplantae; phylum Streptophyta; class Magnoliopsida; order Solanales; family Solanaceae; genus Przewalskia; species Przewalskia tangutica. Next base: position 86,304,391 of record CM056736.1, on the reverse strand, counting down.
TATAAGTTCTAGAGGAGCGGTATCTCGTTCTATGAAACGGAAAGCCAACTTGGTAAGTTTTGCCTCTACACATACCTCACATTTAGATTGAGGGTTTATAGCATCAGACGATAATAACTCCAACTTTACCAATCATTTAATTGACTGATAGTTTACGTGTCCCAGTCTATGATGCCATAGACTGGGCGACTCAAGCAAGTAAGAAGATGCACTTTCATTAATGTTACGAATTACAGACATGACGTTTAATTTGAAGAGACCTTCACAGGCAAACCCCCTTCCTACAAACACACCATTCTTATTAATAACAAACTTACCGGATTCGAACATTACTCGAAATCTGGCTTGAACTAAAACTTTAACAGAAATTAAATTCTTCCGGATGTCCGGAACATGCATGACGTTCTTCAACTTGAGGTCTTTGCCAGAAGACATCTTGAGTACTACAATGCCTTCTCCAGCACATCTGAGGTAGCATTGTTTCCCATGTATAGCTTCTTACCGTCAACTTCTGCATATGTGACGGGTTGCACCGTATCCAACCACCACTGTTTGGGGTTTTCAACCATATTTGCTTTTAGCACGACGTCTGAGAAGTCTTCACAGAGATCATTAATGATCTTGTCTTCAACCATGTTGGCTTTGGCCTTCTTCCTTCCTTTGGCCTTCTCCTGCTGCTCGCGCTTCAACTGGCGCCAGTCTTTGACCATGTGGCCAGCTTTGCCACAATGATGATAGTTGCCCTTGAATTTCTCAATGGCCGGAGTCTTTCCCTCTTTCGGAAACTTGTGTTTCTTACTCGGGTTTCCTTTGGTCTCAATCAAGTTAGCCTTGACATTAGTTGTTGCCTTTGTAGAGTGGGTCGCACAGACAATTCAGGATGTAGTTCCTGCACATATAGTCGTTTTGAATCCAGGGGTCAAATTTCATCATCAGGCCACCAGTAACCTGGGTATCCTGGCCCGTCTGAACCGTGTTGTCGGTTTGGACGTCCATATCATCTCCAACAGTAGGAGGATCTTCAGATAAGTATTTTGCCATACCTAGTACGGTGAGATAAAACAACATCTTTTGCTGCCACCTTTTGAAGTTGGTGCCCGTAAACTTTTCGAGTCTTTCGGCTTAGAAGTTGGGTGGAATCATAGTATTCCCAATGGTACCAAAAGTAATACCAGCGGTGGTAGCAGTGCCAGAAGATGTGACATTATTGGAAGGAGAGGCTTGTTCCTTTCCATTCACCATCTTTAGTTCTTCGTAATAATAATTTTGTCTTAACCGTTGTTAAACTTGTGGGTATGAACGGGAACGGAAAAACTGAAAGGTTAGACACAAAGAAGTTTAGTGCAATGTTTGTCGAGTCGATTGTTTGACAATCTCTCCTTAAGACAAAATTATCCCCGTATATAATGGCTTACGGTAAATGATAATAGTCTCCCAAGATAAAACGACAATACTTTCTCAAGCACAAGCCCAATACTTGAGAATCTTTGTAGAAGAAACAAGAACAAAAGATTGCTAGAAGAAGAAGCAAAACTCTCAATAAATTTCTAGATTTTGTTTTGTGAATGAATGTCTTAAATATGAAATTTGAAGCTCCTTTTATAATTGCAAAATGATCATTCACATACCATGTGAATGTCTTGAATAGGGTGGCTGACCTTTGGCTCTTCAAATCAATCCATGAATCAGAAGATTCTGGACAATTCTCGGTTCTCTGGACCTGGAGCGCCGCGTCGCTGCACTGGCGGCGCCACGACGCGACGCTGCCCTGTTAGAAACTAACCTCGAGGCTCAGGAGTTTTGATGCCGTGGCGCCTGACTGCAGGGCCGCGGCGCCGCGACTCTTCCCCATTTTTCGTATTTTGCACATTTCTTCTTTTCGTATACTGTTGTGGGAGATACATTAATTTGGTCAATTAATCGTCCATCCTTACGTAACTTAAGAACACTTTAACTTGTGTAACAACATCTCTTTTACTACGTGAAATTTAGCTAGACGTTGTACGACGTATGCACGTGTGTGAAAATCGTATTTCCGACATGCGGGTCCATATGTGTTCAAGTCACTAAAAACGGGATAAACTCAATCCCACTAGGTAAATTTTCCAACACAAAATTGTATTGTTCTTTCTGTACTCATTCCTCAATCAACGAAGTGCTCGAGCCAAAGTTGACAAGTACATGTTTTTTTTCGATCTTGTGAACAACTGATGATTTCAAAACTATAAAGCTATGACAAGCGTGCTTCTCAAACTTAACCTTGCTTACTCAAATGATTTTCATATTATAAATTGTGAATTTCCGGAAAGAAAAGGCGGACAAAATATCTTTAATTATGAAAGCCAGAGAATTTACCTGTTGCAAGTACAATGGCACAACAAGAACGAATCAGATCGAAATGTATAGCAACACCAACTGTTATTTCAGTTAATCCTCCACCATCTTTGCCTCCTGATACCACTTTCCACATAATGTAACTGCTGGATATTAGATTCCATTAAATGTGACTCGGCAGTCTAACATATGTATATCAAGATGGATTAAATTTTATTCCAGAACAGAGCTGCATTTTGTACACTAAAAAGATGTAATAACATAGGAATTACTAACTTTAAACTAAACCGTCCTGTCACTCGTGTAAAATCAAATTCCTCATAGAGCTTAACATTCTCATTGTATCCAAGATCATCTTAGAACCAATACTCAAACCATTAACAAGTCCCCACTAGACTTCACTGGACACATTTCATCTCCACTAATGAGAAACAATTATTAACTCAAGCAAGGACTCATCACCCATTTCTAACAAATAATTCCCTCCCAGTACTATCAACAACATAAAGAATTTCTATCATTGAGAATAAAATCATTGTACGGCAAAGAAGATATTAGCGAATATTCTCCAAATATTCATAATATATATTGTAATTACTATTGTTATGTATTTAAGGTAGCTTAGAAATCTTACTGTATTATGAATCACATTTGTACAACTATATATATTGTGATTAATGAAAGAAATCTCTAAGGGAGATTATTTCAAACTTACATGGTATCGGAGATTATACCTTAAATACATAATCCAAGGTCCACTTTAATCTGGCTACTCAAACTATGGGTTGCATTTTTATCCCTCTGTTCCGACCAAGCTGCTTTCTTACACAGATGTTGATGGGCATAATGCCCGAACACGCGACGCTCTACGTCCGGCTATTTTGCATTTCTAGGGGATTCTCATTTCCTGATCTGCCAAGCGGCAAACCACGTTATCCCGTTCGAGTGCCGAACCAGAGTACAGAGGTGTTGCTAATGTAGTTACTGAGATCTGTTGGCTTCGAAATCTTCTTTTGGAGCTCCAGTGTCCACTGCGTAAATCGTTTAATGTGATAACATATCTGCCCTATATATGTCTCACAATCCGGTGTAACATCAGCGGACCAAACATATTGAGATGAATATTTACTTTGTACGAGAGAAGGTAGCACGTGGTCAGGTCAAAATATTGCAAGTGCCTTCCTTTTATCAGTATGCAGATATCTTCACAAAGGGACTACCCAGACAGTTATTCATATACTTCAAATCCAGCCTTAGCGTTAGACCTCCTCCTGCTCCGACTGAGGGGGAGTATTAGCGAATATTCTCTAAATATTCACAGTATATATTGTAATTATTATTGTTATGTATTTAAGATAGCTTAATTTTCTTACTATATTATAAATCACCTTTGTACAACTATATATATTGTGATTAATGAAAGAAATTCCTTTCGGAGATTATTCCAAACTTATAGAAGAGTCATCAACAGTAGACCACTTCGTATTACAAGAACTATATATCACCAATTTCCTAAAAACATGAATTGTCAAGAGTACAAACCCATCTTTTAAAAAAAACACGACTTTTTCCATGTAAGATGAGTCGGATTCATGAGTTGGATAGTCCTAAATTAGTTAAAACTAGGGTTTTATGTTTTTTTCTTCCACTTCAAACACTATGTGCCATGTCATTAATTGTCACCGGAGTTACACTTTCTTGCTAAGAATATATTTGGTGTGATATAACGATGGCAAAGTGATTTTTCTATTACAAAATAAAAATAAAAAGTGACTTTGTTACACCGTTTTCAACAATTTAGTGACTTTTCTATTCCAAAATGGAGAAAATAATTTTGTTACGTCAATTTCAATACTTGAGTGACCATAGCAGCATAAACTGCCACTAACAAGTCATATTGCCACAGAAAAATACTCATCCCAAACTGCTTTGCGAAACTGATGTGATGCAGCAGTTTATTTTCTCAAGTACTATTGTGAGACAAATATGTTAGACCTTCCATTTCCTAAGCTGCAAAATTACATGCCAAGTATGCACATTTGGAACTTTCACAAGATAAACACAGCCACCCCCTAATTCTAATGAAATCAAAGAAACTCACTGCAAGAACCAAAAAGCTCAATCGTTCAAGAAAAAGTTGCATTAGACCGGATAGACATAAAAAAAGTGGAGAATAATACATCGAAGAGGAAAATTTAGGAAGCCAATCGTATGACAAGGATCGGGGCCGTCTCAAACATTTTGGGGTCATGTTCTAATTCGTAAAAGTGGGTCTTAATATAAGTAAATATACGATTTCAATAATCTGAATTTGGGTCTCCACATGCGCGCGCCACTGGAACTGAATTACTTTACTTTGTTTGGACTAAGACCTGTGAATTATGGGCCTTTACAGTAAATTATGACTAATACTACTTAATAAAAAATGAAAAAAAAGACCTCTAAATTTTTTCGTTTTTCGGAGGCCCTGTGCGGTAGTACATCTCGCACGGACCCAAAACCCTGACAAGGATAATGTTCACATTACTACAACTAGGGGTGTACATTTTTAGACCGGACCGGTGGATTCCGGTCCGGTCCTTCATTATTGAAGATTCCGGTTTTCCGGTCCGGGTAAAAACCGAAAAATGATCCGGTCCGGATCGGAATGGACCGGTTCCATATTATTATATATATATATATTTTAAAATTCTAGATAATGTTAATTTTTATAACTCTTCTAATTAGATGTAGAAGAAAATTTGTTGAAAATTGAGAAAGGTAACGTTATTTTTATTGCTCTTTTAATTATTTTTTAAAACTTCTAATTTTTAATGTTTGACATTATTTATCTATCTTTTTCTTATGACTAGATGTGCAATATGATGATATGAATGCTGAGGTCATTTTTGTGGACTAGTTGGTGTGATTTAATGACAAGTGGAGCATGAAGATTGTCAAGTTTTAATGATATTGATAAACGAACACATTGTTAATAATTTACAAATAAAAATAAATTAAAAATTGCATTTAAAAAAAACAGATCCAACCGGTCCAAAACCCGGACCGAAATAATTCAGGTCCGGTCCTCCGTCCAGAAAAATGAAGATTACGGTTCCGGTCCGATCTTGTCCGGTTTTGGACCGATGTACCCCCTAACTACAATTAGCCCCAATTCAATTCTAAGCATCATTAGAGAATTCGTTCATATGTCTAAGGGTTGTTTAGGCGAGGAACAAGTTATCCTGGAAATATGACAAGAGATTATAATGTGGTTATTAGTAGATATTTGGTTTATTTAGTGAATATATTTTTATTAGTAGATATTTGTTTTATTGGTCTAAAAATGAGATACATGAAGTTTAATATTAAATATGTATTTGATTTAAACTTTGGGAGAAACATTTGAATAGGGAAAATGTGTTATTTTATTGTTTTATCCCGAGCTCATTAGTCTAGAGATTGTTAGCCCATAGAAGGTGCTTGATATATTATACAACAATTACTATATAAACAATCACGGATTGTTAATTCCGAAATAAATTTTACTCCAAATATGAAATAAGATAATTCACAATTTATTTTGGGATTGTAATCTCGTATTCCATCAATCAAACAACCTCCAAGAACTATGTTGTTCCACTTATCCCAAAGTGATTAATCTCTGTTGGAAAGTCTTCTAAAATATTCATCCCTTATACAATAGGAATCCTAAGCCTATACAAAAGAGGAATCATAGTCTTACCATAATTATATTTACACAATATATGAAAACATTCTAATTATGAGTAGGGTGTTAGGCGATTTACAAATGCTCACGCAAGTGCACGTATCGTTCACAAGTAATATAGTCTGTAAGGCCGAATATCGTCCACAGAGACTGGTTACCAAGTACCGAACTTCTAAATTTTGGTTTCTATTTGGCAATCGATAATTTATTTGGTTTTGTAACTAAGAACTATCATTAAAGTGAAGTGCAGGAAACTAGATTTGATTGATATAACTATGGGTTTATAACAGTTATGAAGGGAATAGGGCTTTCAATCTCCTTAACTATCCACTCTTTCACGTGTTAATGCAATGCTAATGATTCTTATTAAGATAGCAGGTTAACTAGTCTGTCGTCATATTCCGGTTAGGATATACGAGAGCTCAATCTTGTGCAGAAACCTTCTATATTTCTATGATAGATTTTACCACACAAGAGGATTAAGGACAGTAACCTTAAAACACTACACAAGTATCGGGGTACTTCCGTCCACGATTTTAACCTATGTCTAAACAACTACAGCATATTCAAATCTCTCCTTTCGGTTCTCGATTCGAAATCATATAGGTAATGATAATTAGTAGCTAATTAATTATCAAGCAATCAAAGCAATATTGAATAGATCTTAATACGTTGAAGAAAAAATCATTAACTAATGCATTAACTATATGAACAAGTTTCAAGAAGATTCGATGGAAACCCTACTAAAGTAATTAGCTCCTAGCCATGAACATGCTAAGAACTAATACAATGCAACAATGACTGAAATAAATACAGAGAAAAGAAAAATACTGTGAACTAAAGTCCCAATTGTGGCCTCCAAATCTGCCCTCGATGATGTTGTGTGTGAGAATGTCAAAAACTACCACCCTTCTCTTAGATTAATCCCTAGGGCTTAAGTATGCTTTAAAATTTTGTGTCCTATGGACCCTTCTGTCCCTGGCCAATTTCGCCTCGGATTTGGAAAATTCTGCACCGGCACCGCGGTCCTGCAGGTTGGCACCGTGGTGCCGAAAGTTCCGACCTCACATGGATTCTGCACCGCGTCCCCGCTGTCGACCGGCCGTGGCGCTTCTGCCTTCGTCCGAATTTCTATTTTTTTGCCTTTGGAACCTCCTTTTATGCCCATTTTTCGTTCATTTTCTTCATTTCGCCATTTTGGACGGCTGTGACTCAAAAGAAAGAAAAACAAGCATAATACTATACTAAACTCAACAAAAGTGGGTAAAATACAAATAAAAAATGACTCAAAATAGGTATATGAAATATGCCTAACTGATGTACGATTTATACACACGCTTAACGCAAGTGCACGTATCGTTACAAGAATATAGTCTAGGTAAGACCGAATATCGTCCTCAGGGACTGGTTTTCAAGTACCGATTATCTATGCTTTAGTTTCTATTTGGTTAACGTTAATTGGGTTGGAATTCTAAACTAATAATGCAGGAAATAAACTAATTATGAAATACTTTGATTTAAATCAGTTATGATGGAGAATTAGGGCTTCCAAGATCATCAACTATCCACTCTATTCAATTCTTAATACAATTAGACTAACTTCTTCTTCTACGTTAAGATAGCAGGTTAACTAGACCGTTTTATACTCCTGTTAAGGTAATATAAACACTCAACCCCAATGGAGAACCCTTCTATCTTTCGATGACAAGATTGACTACAAAGGAGGATTAATAGCAATAACCTATTAAGCTACACAAGTATCGGGGTACTTTCGTCCACGATTTAAACCTATGTTTATTCAACTATAGCATATTCACAATCTCCCATTTTTGATTTCGATTAGAACTCATATAAGTGATGATAACTAGTGATCAATTAATTATCAAGCAATCAAAACAACTATTGAATAAATCTTAAACAAGTGAAGAAGAAATCAACTAATGTATTACTTCATGAATAAGAGTTTCAAGAGAATCACAAGGAAATCCCTAAATAAGTAATTAGCTCCTAGTCATAGTCACGCTAAGAACTAATACAATTTTCATACATGAACTGAAATAAATAAAGAAAAAAAGAAAGAAAAAAAAATACTTGAAAAACCTCCAATCTTAGCCTCCTAAGTTGTGTTGTATGTACAATGATGAATGAATCCCTAATGAGCAGGGTTTTAGGGATTATATAGGTTTTGTAGGTAGGAAAATTTATCCCTTTTGGACTCTGAAAACGTGTCAAATTCGGCCCAAAACGTAAAAATACCGCGTCGGCGCCGTGGCCCTACAGTCGGGCGCCACGGCGCCTGAAAATCAGCGAGTTTTCGGAAATTTCAGTGGTCGGCGCCGCGGCGCTGCTTCCAGGCGCCGCGGCGTTGTTTTCCTGATTTTTTTTGCTTCGACGTCCTTTTTTTCGTCCGGACTTCGTCTGATCTCCTCTATACTTCCCGGAACTTCTTAGACTTCATTTCTTGGCCCTTTTGTGTGCAATTTCATCTCATTTATGCTCATTTCATCTCCTTTTTGTCATTTTTCCATTTCTGACCGCTGTGATACAAAAGAAAGGAAAACGACCCTAATACTATACTAAACATAAACAAAATGAGTAAAATACTAACTAAAAATGACTCAAAAGTGTGTATAAAATACACCGATCAAACACCCCCAAACTTAAACTTTGCTTGTCCTCGAGTAAAGCAGAAAACAAAAACAAAAATAAAACAAAACAAACAAAGACTCTATGAAATGGATCAAGTAGATATAGCAATGCTTCTTCAAAATCATGGATGAAAGATGAGATAATATGTTAGAACATATATAGCATGAATAATCAGCAATCTAGAATTTCAAGTTAGATATTTCGCAAATTCACTTAGATCATGGTCAATGGAAATACAAACACCTAACCTATGCATGTCAATTTCATTTCATCTTTCCCAAATGCTATAGACCTGTTTACTTCTTATTCTCCACTAATCATAGACATACATATTAAAGATCATTAGGACTTTCAAGGGTTGTAATGTAGGCTTAGGCAGTGGTAGGTAAAAATAGGCATTTAGGCTCATTTTACGTACCATAAGCTCTTTTGCTTTAAATTATTCCCTTTTCTTTTGATTCTCTTTTTCACTTCATACCTATCTTTCCCCTCTTTTGTTTTGAGAGAATGAGGTGTATGATGAATAGCAGACACCCCCAAACTTAGGCTTTTGCCTATTTATTATTATTTCTTCATTGGGGTGCATCAAAATTGTTCACTCTCTTTTGTCTCTTTTTCAACACTTTATATTCCAAACAAGTCAATTTTTCCACTTATGACACAAATATGGAATTATAGGGTGTCAAAGAAAAGATCTTATTTTTTCGGCTCAAAGGGGCTGACTAGAGATACAATTTTAATGTCAGGGATAGACAAATAATGGTAAGAAAGGGCTAACAAAGAAATGTCTGAATCAGCTCCCTAAACATGTACATCTTAACTATTTCGCCTCAAATAACAAGCAAACAAATTTTCTAGACATTTTTTCACTTTCTTTCCATAACCGACACACATAGGCTAAGCACAAATATTCCAAATAATTAGATGTCATGAATTTTTGGCATATCTAACTTAAGCACACAGAGTGTCGCTTTTAATTATATTATATTATTCCACTTCATTCACTCAATGTCTTTAGCAACTATAACATGCTTGATCCATAAAAAAAAAATTATGACTCAAAAACACATAAAAACCACACAAAGACAAATAAAAAAGACTCAAAAACAAGATAATAAAATAATAAGACGCCCCCCAAACTTAATCAACACATTGTCCCCAATGTGTGAAGACTAAAAATAGAGGGACAACTGCGACACAACACAATGGTCATAACGAGTGCGAGAGGAAAATGCGAATTTGCTGCGCATCGCTCCGGAACTTTCGCGCCACGGCCGAGATTGGCCGCGTGAGCCCAATCTGCGACTCTCTGAAGTTCCGGCGCCACGGCGCTGATTCTGGGCGTCGTGGCGCTGACGACGACTTTTCTTTTTTTTCAGCGTTTTGCTCATTTTTCCTCAGAGTTAGCTTTCAGTCCACCTGTCATCCAACAACACAAAACAAGAAACCAATACCGTGAGACTGTTCAAGACAAAATAAAACAAACTAAAGACAAAAATCAAACTAACATAATTAAAAACATTGAGTTGCCTCCCAACAAGCGCTGTCTTTAACGTCTTTTAGCCGGACGCAGTTAAATTTTACGAGTGCCCGGCGACTCCTTCTGCGAACAGCTTGCAATCCGCACAGTTATTGTTGCATGTCTCACTTTTCCTACAACACTTTTGTCGAACAAGGGCCTCAGATCTAAGATTATCCCCCAATTCCACAAGACATGTTTGTCTTTTAGGCTCTCTATAATGTAGGGATCAGTGAATCTCCCTACATCTCTCAACTTTTGGGGATGCCCTTGATGGTATGGAATTCTTATTTGGGGATCAACAGTGACCGCTGGTGGTATTTCTTTTGCAATAGGTACAGGAAAAAAAATTTCCAAAGAATCCAAAAAAGTGAATAATTGGATCTCAGTAATCTTTTCCTTCTCTACACCAACTATCTCGCTAGATTCCTCAACAACTGGGTGTGGTTCAGGTTCCTCAATTTACTTATCACTTCCCACAACGGTGTCACTAGACAGACTTTCTTGAAGTGTATTGTTCATCCTATCCATTAGTTGTCCTATTTGTGTTTCCAAATTTCTGAGGGACACTCTTGTCTCATCCATGAACTGAGACTGACACTTGGTGAGCCTGAGTATGCCTGCCTGCAACTCATCTAGATCTTCTTCCGAACACGTGGGTTAAGTCATTGTTGATGAATTTCTTTGATAGAAGTAGTAGTCCATTGACTGTATATATATATATATATATATATATATATATATATATATATATATATATATATATATATATATATATTGAATTTAGCCTTCAAAATAAAAAACAACAAAAAGTGATAAAAAGATGCTCGCAGAACAAGTTTCTAACTTGTTCTTGGAGCAACCAAATTAGAAATAAGAATAGATAAATCGATATTGAAAGTACGTCAGTCCCCGGCAACGGCGCCAAAAACTTGATGTACGATTTATATACACGCTTAACGCAAGTGCACGTATCGTTACAAATAATATAGTCTAGGTAAGACCGAATATCGTCCTCAGGGACTGGTTTTCAAGTACCGATTATCTATGCTTTAGTTTTTATTTGGTTAACGTTAATTGGGTTGGAATTCTAAACTAATAATGCAGAAAATAAACTAATTATGAAAATACTTTGATTTAAATCAGTTATGATGGAGAATTAGGGCTTCCAAGATCATCAATTATCCACCCTATTCAATCCTTAATACAATTAGACTAACTTCTTCTTCTACGTTAAAATATCAGGTTAACTAGACCGTTTTATACTCATGTTAAGGTAATATAAACACTCAACACCAATGGAGAACCCTTCTATCTTTCGATGACAAGATTGACTACAAAGGAGGATTAAAAACAATAACCTATTAAGCTACACAAGTATCGGGGTACTTTCGTCCACGATTTAAACCTATGTTTATTCAACTATACCATATTCACAATATCTCCTTTCGGATTTCGATTAGAACTCATATAAGTGATGATAACTAGTGATCAATTAATTATCAAGCAATCAAAACAACTATTGAATAAATCTTAAACAAGTGAAGAAGAAATCAACTAATGTATTACTTCATGAATACGAGTTTCAAGAGAATCACAAGGAAATCCCTAAATAAGTAATTAGCTCCTAGCCATAGTCACACTAAGAACTAATACAATCTCCATACGTGAATTGAAATAAGCAAAACAAAAAGAAAGAAAAGAAAATACTTGAAAAGCCTCCAATCTTAGCCTCTTAAGTTGTGTTGTATGTACAATGATGAATGAATCCCTAATGAGCAGGGTTTTAGGGATTATATAGGTTTTGTAGGTAGGAAAAGTTATCCCTTTTGGACTCTGAAAACGTGTCAAATTCGGCCCAAAACGTAAAAATACCGTGTCGGCGCCGTGGCCCTGCAGTCGGGCGCCACGGCGCCTGAAAATCAGTAAGTTTTCGGAAATTTTAGTGGTCGGCGCCGCCGCGTTGTTTTCCTGATTGTTTTTGCTTCGACGTCCTTTTTTTCGTCCGGACTTCGTCTGATCTCCTCTATACTTTCCGGAACTTCTTAGACTTCATTTCTTGGCCCTTTTGTGTGCAATTTCATCTCATTTATGCTCATTTCATCTCCTTTTTGTCATTTTTCCATTTCTGACCGTTGTAACACAAAAGAAAGGAAAACGACCCTAATACTATACTAAACATAAACAAAATGAGTAAAACACTAACTAAAAATGACTCAAAAAGTGTGTATAAAATACACCGATCACTAACAAACCCCCAAACTTGAATTTTGCTCGCCCTCGAGCAAAGAACAAAACAAAACAAAGAAACAAAAATAAAAATACTCAAAGACTCAAATCGCACAGCTGCGCAATGTTACTTTGCAAAAGCATGAACGTTAGTGGGATAATATGTTGGAACATGTTTGACATGAATATATAGCAATCTAGAATTTCAAGCCAGATATTTCGCAAATTCAGTTCAATCATAATCAATGGAAATATGAATACTAAACCATGCATGTCAATTTCATTTAGTTCTATGGACCTGTTTACTTGTTATTCTCCACTAATCATGGACATATATTCTAGAGATCTTCAGGACTTTTCAGGGTTGTAATGTAGGGTAGGTAGGGGTAGATAAAAGTGGGCATTTAGGCTCAATTTACGTACCATAAGCGTTTTTCTCATTCAACCATCTCGTCCTTCTTTTTGGTATTCTTTTTCAATTCATACCTATCACTCCCCTTTTCTCCTTTTGAGAGTCTGAAACATATTCACATAGGCACCCCCAAACTTAAACTTTTATATTTCTTTCATTGGGGTGCATCAATCACTTTTTTTTTCATCCCAATTCTTCAATTAAAGCTTATATAAGGGATTCATGGGGTGTCAAAGAAAACAACTTATTTTTAGGCTCAAAGGGCTGACTAGGGATATATTTTAGTGCAAGGTAGGTAGTGAATGGTAAGAAGGGCTAACAAAGAAATGTCTGAGTCATCTCCCTAACATATATGTTCTAATTATTTCGATTCAAATAACAAACAAACAGACATCTTAGACATTTTCAATAGACATGCATAAACTAAGCGCAAATATCCCAAACAATAAGATTTTAATGAATTTTTGACATATCTAACTTGAGCACACATATATTTAGCCTCTAATTCCATTATATTATCTCACTTTATTCACTAGGCATTTTCAGCAACTATAACATGCATGATCATAAAAAATTATGACTCAACAAAAACATACAAAAATAATTAAAAACAACTCACAAAAATATACTACACACCTAAATAAAAACTTCTCCCCCAAACTTAAACTACACATTGTTCCAAATGTGTAAAAGACTCAAGGATTAAAATGGAACGACTTACATACAATAGCGGTTCAAAATGGCGGTGGTGGGGGTGATGGGTAATGCATGGTCCATTGATCGAACCTGGAGCTCAAACCATCAACACGTTGGGTCAAGTTTTCAAGGCTCTGCATCATCCTCTGTTGATTCATGAGCATCTGCTCCATCATTGACATTGGAGGCTCCAAGGCCAGGGGAGGCTGATGGCTGCTTTCGCCTGCCTCATTGTGTGCCTTTGCCTCAACCTCCTCCTCATCCATGGCTGCTGGATCTGCTGCTGATAGGCCTCTTCCTCTGGATGCTTGGCGTGGGTCAAGGAAGGAGTGCGCTAAACTGTAGGTCACAGTCGACTGACTCATCTCTAGGATATCAGTGGCGAATGTTGGGACTCCATGCCTTTCACATAAGGCAATGATGAGTGAACCATGTGTTACGCCCCGTAATTTCAAGAGAATGAGGTGAGAACGTTCGAAAGGAAATAAGATTTGAATTTGGAAAGATAAGTTGGCAAAAATGTTTTTAGACAGATTTTGAATCAACTTTGGAGTGCAATATATCCCAGTTTATTAAGAGTTTTTAGGTGTTTAAAAGCCTAATATGAAGTTCGTTGAGTCTAGTTTCCAACGCAATAAACCGCTCGTCGATAGGACATCAGAGCAGAGAATTATGGACGTTAGAAGTTCAGCTGGCAGAAGAGAAGGAAAAATGTTTCAGTCAGGCACAACAGCGCCGCGGCGCCGGCTGCAGGGCCACATCGCCGTAAGTCCTGAAACTTTCTGAAGTTTGAGCGCCACGGCGCCGACTGCAGGGCCGCGGCGCCGAGGCGAGATTTTTCGCGGAAAATGGGTAAAAATCAGAAGATATTTGTGTAAAGGCCTATGGGAGGACGACAAGTGTCCCTCCAATCTTGTAGACCTAGAAATGTCCTATATTATGACCAAGTCTTGCAAGACTTGGTCATTTGCAAGGATTCATCCATTAGAAATTCCTCTTCTCTTCTCTCTAAAAATTTAAAGAACCCTAAGCCTAGTGAAATTATTGGAGAGGCGGCAAGAAGATAAAATGTTGATAAACTTGTAGAGAGTTCGTGTGGATGATTTTGACGTGAAAAGGAGGTGCGGAAAAAGGGCTACAGTGGGCGAAATCCTAAAGGTAAAATTCCCTCTCCTCTTGAAAGTAAATTAGGATACATGTAATAGTTGATATTGATCATGTGAATTATACATTGAAGTTGATAAGTGTTATAGAATATTGGGAGCCTAAATTCGAACACGAGCTTATTAGCCATTGAAAGTACAATACAAATTGGTCGATAGTTATAATCGTCGCATGTTATCTAAATAAGAGATTATAGTTGTTGAGATTGGTTGTGACTATATAACATGTGAGAACGACAATATGGATTGAAAAGGAATTGGAAAAGATTGTATGTGGTTGTACTTTGTAGTCGAAAAATGATATTTAATATTGGATTGTTTTATATGAATTGTGGGGAAAAATTTTATATGTCCTGTAAGGCGTATAATCCCCTTTGATTGGTTGATGTGTTGAGCCTTAAATGGGGCATGTTTGGTTATTGAATTCGGGCCTTGAAAAAGGTGGAAAAGTACGTAGAAACAAAGGAAGTGCTGTCCAATTTTCCGTAGAATAAGTAAATTACACTTAGAATATTCTACGTTTGAAACTAGAAGTTGATAGACGTATTATGGTCATTATAGGTTGACATACTACGTACGGCATATTGGACTTAGCAAGTGGATTGAACCGAAAAGGTATGTGGAACTTTCTTATCTCTTGAGCATGAGTAGTTATAAATGTATAATACGGTAGACGTACGAGATTTAAATGAATTTAGTTTCATTTGATATCCTTGACTTGTTTTAAGAATGTCCAAGTTGGTTGAATTGGAGAATTAACTCACTTGGTTTAAAGGATAAAAAGTGCCTTAGTTTCTAAAGCATAAAATTAGTATAACGACTTTATGAGAAGTTGGTTATAATAACTTTATGGAAAGTTTAAAGAATGGTTTACTCAAGTGATGTAAACAAAGATAAATGACTTGAAATGAAGAAAGACAAATTAATTTAAAGACATTAATTGTTTAAAATTTTAAAGTAAAAAGTCGCTCGATTTAGAAGCCTAAATGTATTTCAAAAGGTGTAGTGACTTGTTTTGAAATGTAGACAAGCGTTGATACTATGGGTGTTAGTATCTTGAGGGTTTTAAACGAGAAAGAGTCATGTTTTGAAAGGATAAGGTACATGGTACCTTGGGTTAAATTCCCGGATTTTTAATGACA
Organism: Przewalskia tangutica; assembly: GCA_029844215.1. Classification (NCBI taxonomy): domain Eukaryota; kingdom Viridiplantae; phylum Streptophyta; class Magnoliopsida; order Solanales; family Solanaceae; genus Przewalskia; species Przewalskia tangutica. The sequence continues at coordinate 86,288,538 of CM056736.1, read as the reverse complement.
TGTTAGTGCTTTAAGTAAACTAAAATGAGAGTGCATAATAATTAAGGCCAATAAGAAGTTAGGGGATTTCTTAACTTGCTTATGATAGTTATGATAAGTCGATGATGCTTATGGTATGTATGATAGCCGGTTGTGCTAGTGTTATGTTATTCTTGCGGGGTAAACCCCCGGGTTACTACTTATTCCATGGATTTGCTACCCATGATGCGAGTGCGGCGTTTGTACTCATTGCGGGTCCACCGGGCCTATGCGGGTGAAATAGTCCTATGCGGGTGAAATAGTCCCATGCGAGGCAGATGACCTCATTGCGGGTCCACAGGATCTATGCGAGTGAAATAGTCCCAGGAGTAGGATTGCTTAATGATACTACGGGCGGGTGACCCTACTTTGATCATGAGCCTCCTATTTTTATGCAGTAAAGTATACTCTTGTTTACTCTCATTTTTAGTAAGGCACAGTGTACTGTTATTTGAGTTATCATACATGTCTCCCGCTTTATTTTAGACTATATGATTTCATTTCAGTACTTACAGTTTTACATACTTGGTACATCTGTTGTACTGACCCCTTTTCCTCGGGGGCTGCGTTAAATGCAGCGGTAGGGTAAGCAGTGGTGGATCCTCACTCTTAGGATCACTGATCAGTTGTCAGAAGCTCCATTTCTCCGGAGGCTTGTCTTTTGGTACGGTTTCCCTGATGTTGTAGACATATGTACATTCAGGGGTATGGCGGTGCCCTGTCCCATCACAGTTGTTATTCTTAGAGGTCTGTAGTCATATCTTGTGGATTGGGTTGTAAGAACAAAGATGTAACTGTTTGTTTTGGGTTATGTATATTTCACGGAAGGTTGCCTTATCGGCTAGCCTATTGATATCTACTGTCTAGTATTTTATGATTTATGTATGTTCCGCTGCTATTCTCTGATGTATACCTATGAGGGGTGCCCAGGTAGGGCAACAGTCGTGGGCCTGGGTCGGGTCGGGTCGTGACAAAAGTGGTATCAGAGCAGTTAGTCCTCGGAAAGTGTCTACAGACTGTGTCTAGTAGAGTCTTGATTATCGGTGTGTTGTGCACCACATCTATAATCAGGAGGTTGCAGGACATTTAGGATTGGTTTCCATTATTCTCTCTCTGAGATCGTGCGATGAAATTTGTCTTATTAGTTTGATTCCTCTCTGACCTATTCTTATGTATCGATTATGCCTCGCGGAATGCGACCGGGGCCCGAGAAGGGCAAAGCGGCGGCGAGGCGCTAGCGGTACCTGAGAGGGTTACTAGGACTCGAGCGGACTATACACGAGGTTATGGCGGTCGGCGAGTTCACCACGCCGTAGTATTAGAGGCGAGGCGGCGTAGCAGAGGTTCCGATGCGAGCCTCGGTTCGCGACGGGGAAGAGTATAGGGATTATGTAGAGCGAATCGGTTATTGACTAGCATAGTGGCGAGCGTGGCAAACAAGAGCTGGTAGCTAACCCTAGAGCCGACAGTTTGAGGATTCGGGATTTTTTGGGTTGTAATCCACCCGAGTTCTATGGTTCGAGATCTGAGGAGGATCCTCAGGAGTTCATTCGGCAGGTACGACGGACTATGCAGGTGCTTAAGGCCTCGGAGACAGAGTCAATTGTGTTAGCTTCTTACCGGTTACGCGATATTGCGTTGAACTGGTTTGAGTCATGGGAGTTGTCTAGAGGTGTGAGTGCTCTTCCAGCTGTTTGAGATGAGTTCACAGAGGCCTTTCTTGATCATTTTTTACCTCCTGAGATGAGGAGAGCCCGCGTGGATAGGTTCTTGACATTGAGACAGAATGGGAGGACCATCAGAGAGTACAACCTGGAGTTTGACTCGTTGGCCAGGTATGCGATCACTATTGTGGCTGACATGGCGGACAGAGTTCACCGCTATGTGATGGGGCTAGACCGTTATATGATTATAGCATGCACAGGAGTTCCTTCACCGGTATGTATATTGCCGAGATGCGAGCTTATGCATGGGGATCGAGGCGAGAGAAAGGATCGGCGGACCAGGCCGGCCAAGAGGCGGGGCAGCGAGGTTTCGAGGTAACTCGAGGCGGAAAACCTCGTGTGAGCTAGGTCCACATTTCAGCGACACGAGTGCTCCTTCTGGTTTTTACGGTAGGAGGTTTGATGATCGGGTTATTCGGGGCGGTCGGTCTTGGGGTTCGAGGAACCGGGGTCCTAGTCAGGGGAGGCTACCCTTACCTCGATGTGGTCGATGTGGTAGGTCCCATCGTGGTGAGTGTCGTATTCCTCCAGGAGCTTGTTACTCTTGCAGCCAGCAGGGCCATTTGAAGAGGGATTGTCCGACCAGAGGCAACATGGGTGGTATGATTCAGCCTACAGGGTCAGTCACCGGTTCGTCATCTTCTGTGAGTATGCGCCCCGGAGGGCAGGGTGTTCACGGATCGACAGGCCGCGGCAGAGGTCGTGGTGGAGGTCTGTAACACCCCATTTTAACCGGAGTCGAAACGGGAGTACCACGTATGGTTGATTCCTAAATATATTTAAGGAATCGCCACCTAATTATTATAGTGAATTAGGACACTTATTAAATAGCATAAAAATGCTATAAATGATCTCCATTTAAAGGTCTGCAAAAAGCTATGTGAGATTCTGGATCAGGGTTCTTTATTATCCTAAAGGGAAGGGGTTATGCATCCTTTAAGATCCGCTAACTTGCGGTTATCCGTTCAAACCTAGGTTAATTATATGTTGACTTTTATTCTACCTATTCTAAGCATTTTTACATAATTTACAATTAAAATAAAATGCAATACAAAATAGTAAAACTGAAATTTAAATGCGACATAAGATAAAGCTTCGGTATATCTTTAGCCCTTTTTAGGCCTTCTGCACAAGATGATCTCCGGGTACCTGCATAAACACTTAATAAAAGTGTTAGTAATAAAAATAAACAATTTTAAAGTAATAGCAATAATTAATAAATAAAGCAAAAAATAAATCCGTCTTTTGTACGTGGGAGGCCTTGGAAATCAGACGGAGATTCCTTCATCGGCCATATTGCTAAAAAATAATAAAATAAATAAAACTTTCAGATCCGCGCCAAAACAGTAATAGTTTTAAACACGGAGGGCTCATATATAAAAATATAAAGTGGGACATCCTAAACAAACGCGGCTGCGAGCATTCGCCTTGCCAGCGCATGTTGGTTATCCGGTGTGAGTGGAAGAAATCATCCTTGCCCAGAAAGCTTCATTTATTTTATTTTAGTCTTCTGTTGTGGAGGCCTCAAAAATCGACGGATAACTTTTTCATTGGCCATAGTGTAGTATCTGTTCAAAATCAGTAAAAATACCAAGTGTAGTATCTTGTTCAAAGTCAGTAAAATACCAACAAGTGTAGTAACATGTTCAAAATCAGTAAAACCAGCCTAAAATCAGTAGCAAAAATAGTCTAAAAATCAGTCCAGCATTATAGCAAAATCAGTCCAGCAGATAAACAAAACAAAGACGAACAGTGACAGCGACATAGCCAAGAATGGCTCGCGAAACAATACACGCAGCAGTCGACAAGTCGACGAATCGCCGACCATATACCAACAATCAGAAAATCGGTACAAACCCCAAAACAGGCTTCAAATCCGAATATAAAGTCAAGAACAAGATCGTCGGAGTTTGAAAACTCCGACAAGATTCAATAATCCAGAAAATTAGTCCGACGGAAAATAAACAGTAGCAGCAATAACCAACGGTCGCCGGAGTTTTCAGAACTCCGGCATGAACCAAAACATAAAATCAGTTCAAACCAACAATAATAAAGTGTCAAAACCCGAAAACAAACAGTAGCATGGGAACGGCGGCGTCACTTCTACGATGAGGTCGCCGGAGCGACGCCACGCGATGGTGAGATTCGGCGGTGGCGGTGAGTGCGGTGTGGGTCGATGGCGATGAGTGTCGGCGGCGAGAATGGGGCTCGGCGGGAGCGGTGGCGTTATGGTGGGGTCTTTGGTCGGCGATGTAGTGGTGCGAGGTTCGCCGGATGAAGTCGGCGGCGATGGGGTGGCGAGCAGTGGTGTGGAAGCGATGGGTTGGTTGGGTGAAAGAATGATATGCGTGGGTGAAAGGGAGGTTCGCAGAAAGCGCGGCGACGAGTGGTTGAGCGTGAGTGCTGAAGTAAGTCGGGAGAGGGTGACGGGAGTGAGAGAAGAGAGGAGCGTGAGGTTCTCATTTGGAGCTTAAAGAGGGGAGGCGGCTAAAGGTAGATGTAGGTTAAAATGATGAGGGCAGGCGGCGGCTGAGAGGGTAGAGAAGTAGGTTTAGGGCTGTGTTGTACTTGTGTTGTGCGGCTGGGTGATAAAGTAGGGTGAGGGAATGAGGGGTAGGCTGGGGAAATAATAGGGTGTGCTGGAAAGGTGTAGTAGGGTGTGCTGGAGAGGTGTAGTAGGGTAGAGGGTGATAGACGGCTGGGGGGGATTAAAAAAAGGGTAAGGTTTTATTTATAGTGTGAGATTAGGTTTAGGGTTTGGGTTTTGGGTATTGGGCTTCGGGTGTTGGGTATTGGGTATTGGGTATTGGGTATTGGGTATTGAGTATTGGGTATTAGAGGGAAAAGATGAAAGGTGTATTGGGCCTCAGTTTTGGTTTCGATTTCTGGCGGATTGGACTGATTCAGATTATGCCCTGGACTGGACTGGTTTGACAAAAAATGCGAAAATGGATTAATTATTTAAAAGGAAAATTATTTAAAGATACAAATTATTAAAATGTCAATGTCTGATGCAATAATAATAAAATACAATATTTAGCAAATATTTAATGCCTGATTAAAAGAGGCACGGGGTGTCAGTTAATTATTCAAAGAGATGCTACAAAAAATGTTTAATACCTAATTAAAGGTAAAGAAACAAAACATGATGTCAATTTACAAGAATAAACAACATAGAATGTTATGTAAAAAATATACAAAATGTCAAAAATGATGATAAAATGCGGTGTCCTAAAATGCTTAAAATTGCAAGAAATACCTAAAAGATGGGTCAAAATTGGGTGTCAACAGTTGTCCCTCTTTGACCGGAGACGATGAAAGAGTTTTCGGACAAAGACGTTGACTTGTGGCCAATTTTGTCCCATCGTCAGAATTAAAACAAGGATTAAGCAAAGAATGGGCAAAAGCGAAACCTTTGGTCATTTGTGATGCGAGGTAAAAGACAAAATTTGTTTAAAATTTGTCGATGTCGAATTATGAGACAACGAGTTCTTCTGATGCTAAAAAAAAAAAAAAAAATAAGCGGGCCTTGAAAACTCAAAATTTGTCGATGTCAGTATGATTGACCTGGGTTGCAGTGATCTGATCTTTGGGAAAGACATGGTGTTTGTAGATGTAAGGAAGTGATGTGATGATCGTCGTCTTGTAATGGCGAGATCTGAGATGGCGCCTTGTGTGGCGTTATCGTCTTGTATGGAGCGAAATGCAAATGGCGCCTTGTATGGCGTATCTGAGCGTTCGTCGTTGTATAAACGAGATCAGATGTTGTTAAATCGTTGTATGGGCGAAATCAGATGTTAAACGTCGTTGTATAAACGAATCTGAGATGTTAAATCGTTGTATGGGCGAAATCACGAGATATTAAATCGTTGTATGGGCGAATGCAGATGTTAAATCGTTGTATGGGCGAATGCGAATGTTAAATCGTTGTATGGGCGAATGCGGATGTTAAATCGTTGTATGGGCGAATCACGAGATGTTAAATCGTTGTATGGGCGAATGCGAATGTTAAATCGTTGTATGGGCGAATCACGAGATGTTAAATCGTTGTATGGGCGAAATCAGATGTTAAATGCGTTGTATGGGCGAAATCGAGATGTTAAATCGTTGTATGGGCGAATCACGAATGTTAAATCGTTGTATGGGCGAGATCAGATGTTAAATCGTTGTATGGGCGAAATGCAGAATGTTAAATCGTTGTATGGGCGAGATCATATATTCGTCGTTGTATGGGCGAATGCGAGATGTTACGTCGTTGTATGGGCGAAATGCAGATGTTAAATCGTTGTATGGGCGAAATCACGAGATGTTAAATCGTTGTATGGGCGAAATGCGAGATGTTAAATCGTTGTATGGGCGAGATGCGGATGTTACCGTTGTATGGGCGAAATCACGAGATGTGTCGTTGTATAAACGAGATCACGGATGTTAAATCGTTGTATGGGCGAAATGCAAATAGCGCCTTGTATGGCGTTGTCGTCTTGTATGGGCGAGATGCAGCTGTAAATCGTTGTATAGGAAAGCATGAATGAAGCCGTTGCATAGGCTTGCGATGAAATGATGTCATTTATGGGCGTACTGCTTTGACTCACGGGTTGAGATAACGTCATTGCATGGCGTTGTGCGTTTGTAACCGCATGGGCTTTGTTGTGCTCCGCGCTGGCGATATGAAGATCGAAAGCTGCGAGTCTTGTCGATCTCTGTGCGGACTTGTTGAATGTTGCAATTGCTGATAGCTTTTGGAATCCTTATTATGATCTCTTCGTGGTGCACTTCCCAAAATTGTCCCGTTTTGTTATCACGAGGCATGGCAAGACTTTAACTCGTGAAATTGCTCATATCTCTTTTGAATAATCAAGCGCATTCCGTCGCTGCGAGCCAATGTGAAGATTTCTAATGGTGTGACGAAGCGATTTAGGCGCCTCGTATCCTTTGAGGAATCAGTCATGGCGTAGTTCGTGATGCAAAAATGATTGTACAATTTTCAAAATGAGGCCGAAGCCAATGTGGTACGCCTCGTATCCATGGGAATCAGTCGAGCGTAGTTCATGATGCAAATAATAAAGATTTTTATGGTTTTTTTTTTCCAAACAATGTGGACCGAAGCCAATGTGGCTGCCTACGTATCCCGCTGAGGGAATCAGGTCAAGACGTAGTTCGTGATGCAAAAAATGATAATTTTATATATGCATTTTTTTTTTGAAAAGTGGAAAGACAGCATCACGTTCTGACTTCAGTTGATACCAACAATTAGTATTGTGCTTAGGAAATTTCGTTATTCACTTCCAGTCTATCCAAGTGACTTAGGTAATTCCTATAGTTTCAAATGTTACCTCAGACACCTAAGTATCGACACACTTGCTTGCGGCCAAGGTTTCGAACTACACGTAATCTCATGTTTCAAATGCCCTCACTGAAAGAAAGTCCCATTTTTCACATATATTCCTGTATTTTGAATTTTGGGACGTTTAGAGAAGTACGCTCACACTCAAAAGGATGTTCAATGCATGCAATTGTGATACCATAGGCTTGGCCGTCATGTAAGTATCCACTAATGTGAGAACTTTCAGTATAAGATCATGTAGGGCTTGTCATGGACTTGTAATGTAGGCTTGGGGAAAGAGATGGATATCATTTGGATAAAAGTGACTAATCCCTCCTCGAGCGTTGGACTACGTCCGTGCTTGATATTTGTGTGCTTCAATGCTGACCTGCTTTCTTTTTGTCCCAATTTTTTCTGTACTGACATCTTTTGAATCTTTCGTTTGGAGCCCGCTTTTCCAAAGTTATTTTCTCATTTCATTCATTTTTTGTTTATCATGTCGGGGCTTTTGATTTCTTCTTTGTAAAGTCGTCATTTGTGTTTTCTTTTCCCTTTTGGGATTTTGACAATTTTGCCTTTGCAAACTTCAACGCAGAATTTGTCAGCCACTTGCACATTTCTAAAGCGCTCAAGGAGGTCGGGCGAGAGGATAGTGCGTCTGTACTCGAGAAAGTATAAGTGTAATATCACGGTTGTCGAAAGAATAGGCTTTAGGCTCGAAGGGTGTACTATGGATAATGTTATTTGGTAGGTGAAAAGGCTCAAGCGGGTCAAAGAAAGCCTACGATCATTTCTCACCAAGTGTTACTCGGGATTTCGCCTCAACAAACATTCGGGCGAGTTCTAGATCACGATGCAATGCAATTGAGCGATTCTAAAAACTCACCACGATGCACATGAAAGCGATGAGGTTGGTTTCGTTCTTATCTTAGAAGCATGTAAGGCAATGTCATTTACGGGTGAGTAAGAGGTACGAAAGAATCTATGGTTTACCACAAGTAAGCCCGTATTGATTATTACACATTCTTTCTATGCGCTCCCATTGTGTTGGTATCAACCAAGTCAAACAATGATGGTAAAAAAAATGTTTTTGTATTTTTGGATAACATTTTTTGTATTTATGAACAAAATATTTTTTTTGTATTTTTTTTTGAATAAATGGTACCGAACCCGAATAGGGCTGCCTACGTATCTCGTCTTTGACGAGAATCAGGTGTGCGTAGTTCGTTCAGATATGTTATAAAACGTATGATTTAAAAAGAATTTATTCATGAAAGAAATGCAAAATAAAAGCTGTACAAAACAAATGATTGTTCACTATAAGACTAATGAAATGTAAAAGAATGTAATGAAAAAAAATGAATGGCTGTGATAGAATGCATGAATGAATGTGATAGAATGATTGAAATGCAATAATGAATGTCCGTGATTGGATAAATGCAATGAATGGGTGAACCAAATATGTCTCCCTTTTTTTTAAATTTTTTTTATGTGGTGGTGTCGAACCTTAGATGGGTTGCCTACGTATCACACCGTATGGTGAGAATCAGACACGCGTAGTTCGGAATAATTATGATGTAAAAATGCATGATATGTAAGAATTATGCAATCAACGCTAAACATATTATTTGAATTTGCAAATATGAATAAAAATACAAAGTAAAGAAGAATTGAGAGCGATGTATCGTTGGATCTGGTATAGACTAACTTCTTTTAATCAACATAACTAACGCTCATTTTTTTTTCTTTTTTCGACCGCCCTCGGTTGTTTGCGAGGACGACCTTCCTGCAAAAAATATAAGAAATATGTGAGTAGGAAAATGACCAAAATAATAAAAATGCAAAAGTGTGACAATATAGTCAAAGACTCCCCTGATTGGTTCGGATTTGGTGGTTGATGCTTATGAAAGTCCAAGTCGCGCTATTAAAGTGATTCTGTGATGAAGTCCTGATTGCAATGTGAAAGCAAAAAGTGCAAAAATACAAATGCTCGAGCCCGGAATCACAAAAGAGCAATTATTGAATTAAATAATATGTACAGAGTTGTTAGCGACAAACAATAATAAACAAAAAACATGCAAATCAAGCGCGTGCCCTAATATGCTTGGGACCTCCCTTATGCCAGAGGTGAGCCTAAACGCCAAATATGCGGGATTATGATAAATAGGTCCAAGCCGTTAAACTGCAATATTTTGCTGAAATGGCGACCAAATGACGGTGCACTTTTCCCAATTTTGGTGTATCATGACCAGGCTTGGATTCGTCTATCACCATCACGCTACACATAGTATGCTAATGGGTCGTTGGGTTGTGAAACCCGTCGACAAGTTTGGTGGATTTCTAATTGTGGCGTTAATACCAAGGATTAACCCACCTAAGGTTTATGCATGCATGACTTAATATAAAAGGTGGTATAACTCTATCTTAAGTTTTCTAAGATTTGGCTTACTAGGCCTTGAGTTCTGGCGGACTACTCGAGTGAGAAGGCTACGCGACCACCGGTTGGACCGGATTCTCCGCGCAAAACGCCAACTCTCTTAAATTTGGGTGTTTGAAAGAAATTTGCAGGTGCACGAAGCACACCCGCGTGTTGTGTGTGACAATGTGAATTTTCCAGAGTGAAAGAAATATGAACGGAATACCAGTTTAAAGAAAGCAGTAAAAGCAAATAGCAATTAAAACAGTTAAGCATACAAAATTAAAGCAAGCAATTTTTAGGGCATTTAAAACAAATAAAAGCAAATAAAGTCAAGCAATAATGAAACCTAGGTTTGCTATGGTCAAGAACCTGATTATCCCCAACAGAGTCGCCATCTGTAACACCCCATTTTAACCGGAGTCGAAACGGGAGTACCACGTATGGTTGATTCCTAAATGTATTTAAGGAGTCGCCACCTAATTATTATAGTGAATTAGGACACTTATTAAATAGCATAAAAATGCTATAAATGATCTCCATTTAAAGGTCTGCAAAAAGCTATGTGAGATTCTGGATCAGGGTTCTTTATTATCCTAAAGGGAAGGGGTTAGACATCCTTTAAGATCCGCTAACTTGCCGTTATCCGTTCAAACCTAGGTTAATTATATGTTGACTTTTATTCTACCTATTCTAAGCATTTTTACATAATTTACAATTAAAATAAAATGCAATACAAAATAGTAAAACTGAAATTTAAATGCGACATAAGATAAAGCTTCGGGATATCTTTAGCCCTTTTTAGGCCTTCTGCACAAGATGATCTCCGGGTACCTGCATAAACACTTAATAAAAGTGTTAGTAATAAAAATAAACAATTTTAAAGTAATAGCAATAATTAATAAATAAAGCAAAAAATAAATCCGTCTTTTGTACGTGGGAGGCCTTGGAAATCAGACGGAGATTCCTTCATCGGCCATATTGCTAAAAAATAATAAAATAAATAAAACTTTCAGATCCGCGCCAAAACAGTAATAGTTTTAAACACGGAGGGCTCAGATATAAAAATATAAAGTGGGACAGCCTAAACAAGCGGTGCGAGCATTCGCCTTGCGGTAGCATGTTGGTTATCGGTGTGAGTGGAAGAAATCATCCTTGCCGAAAGCTTCATTTATTTTATTTTAGTCTTCTGTTGTGGAGGCCTCAAAATCGACGGATAACTTTTTCATTGGCCATAGTGTAGTATCTGTTCAAAATCAGTAAAAATACCAAGTGTAGTATCTTGTTCAAAGTCAGTAAAATACCAACAAGTGTAGTAACATGTTCAAAATCAGTAAAACCAGCCTAAAATCGATGCAAAAATAGTCTAAAAATCAGTCGGCGATTATAGCAAAATCAGTCCGGAGATAAACAAAGCGAGACGACGATGGCGACATAGCCAAGAATGGCTCGCGAAACAATACGCGTGATCGACAAGTCGACGAATCGCGACCGTATACCAACAATCGAAAATCGGTACAAACCCCAAACGAGCTTAATCCGAATATAAAGTCAAGAACAAGATCGTCGGAGTTTGAAAACTCCGACAAGATTCAATAATCCAGAAGATTAGTCCGACGGAAAATAAACAGTAGCAGCAATAACCAACGGTCGCCGGAGTTTTCAGAACTCCGGCATGAACCAAAACATAAAATCAGTTCAAACCAACAATAATAAAGTGTCAAAACCGAAAACAAGCGATAGCATGGGAGCGGCGGCGTCAACCTACGGCGAAGTCGCCGGGCGACGCCCGCGCGATGGTGAGATTCGGCGGTGGCGGTGAGTGCGGTGTGGGTCGATGGCGATGAGTGTCGGCGGCGGCGAGAATGGGGCTCGGCGGGAGCGGTGGCGTTATGGTGAAGTCTTTGGTGGCGATGTAGTGGTGCGAGGTTCGCCGGATGAAGTCGGCGGCGATGGGGTAGCGAAGCGATGGTGTGGAGCAGTGGGTTGGTTGGGTGAAAGAATGATGTGCGTGGGTGAAAGGGAGGTTCGCCGAAGGCGGCGGCGACGGGAACAGTGGTTGAGGGCAGCGGGCTGCTGAAGTAGGGTCAGGGGAGAGGGTGACGGGAGTGAGAGAGGAGAGGAGCGTGAGGTTCTCATTTGGAGCTTAAAGAGGGGAGGCGGCTAAAGGTAGATGTAGGTTAAAATGATGAGGGCTGGCGGCGGCTGAGAGGGTAGAGAAGTAGGTTTAGGGCTGTGTTGTACTTGTGTTGTACTTGTGTTGTGCGGCTGGGTGATAAAGTAGGGTGAGGGAATGAGGGGTAGGCTGGGGAAATAATAGGGTGTGCTGGAAAGGTGTAGTAGGGTGTGCTGGAGAGGTGTAGTAGGGTAGAGGGTGATAGACGGCTGGGGGGGATTAAAAAAGGGGTAAGGTTTTATTTATAGTGTGGGATTAGGTTTAGGGTTTGGGTTTTGGGTATTGGGCTTCGGGTGTTGGGTATTGGGTATTGGGTATTGGGTATTGGGTATTGAGTATTGGGTATTAGAGGGAAAAGATGAAAGGTGTATTGGGCCTCAGTTTTGGTTTCGATTTCTGGCGGATTGGACTGATTCAGATTATGCCCTGGACTGGACTGGTTTGACAAAAAATGCGAAAATGGATTAATTATTTAAAGATACAAATTATTAAAATGTCAATGCCTGATGCAATAATAATAGAATACAATATTTAGCAAATATTTAATGCCTGATTAAAAGAGGCACGGGGTGTCAGTTAATTATTCAAAGAGATGCTACAAAAAATGTTTAATACCTAATTAAAGGTAAAGAAACAAAACATGATGTCAATTTACAAGAATAAACAACATAGAATGTTATGTAAAAAATATACAAAATGTCAAAAATGATGATAAAATGCGGTGTCCTAAAATGCTTAAAATTGCAAGAAATACCTAAAAGATGGGTCCAAATTGGGTGTCAATAAGGTCCTAGTTCTAGCGGTCCACAGAACTGCATATATTCCTTAGGCAGCCGGCAAGATCAGGAGGCTTCCCCGGATGTCATCACATGTACATTATTGATTTCTTGCTGTGACGTTTATGCTTTGATAGATCCAGGTTCTACCTTGTCCTATGTGTCCCCTCTTATTGCTGGTAGAATAGGGATAGAGCCGGTGTCGATAGAGCCTTTTGAGGTAGCTACGCCAGTGGGTGATTCGGTGTTAGTTGAGCGGGTGTACAAAGATTGCCCGGTGTTCATATATAGTCGTCAGACCCTAGCAAACTTGATAGAGTTAGAGATGGCAGATTTTGATGTCATTATGGGTATGGACTGGTTGACTTCTTGTTATGCTCTGTAGAGACAGGTTGGTCCGATTCCAATTTCCCGGTGAGCCGGTTATCGAGTGGAAGGGAAATACATCGTCGCCGAGGGGTAGGTTTATTTCTTACCTCAAGGCTAGGAAGATGGTTCAGAAGGGGTACATCTATCATCTGGTTCAGGTATTCGTCTGAGGTGAGGTGCAGTTCTTGATCGATTCAGGTGGTTAGAGAGTTTCCGGATGTATTCCCAGATGATCTCCCAGGTATTCCTCCCGAGAGGGAGATAGAGTTCTGTATTGATACATTGCTAGACACTCGTCCTATATCTATTCCGCCGTACAGGATGACACCTGCTGAGTTGAGGGAGTTGAAGGACCAGCTGAAAGATTTGGTGGAAAAAGACTTTATTAGGCCTAGTATTTTTCCTGAGCGCCTTGGTTTGTTTGTTAAAAAGAAGGATGGGGCCTTTGTGTATGTGTGTTGACTCTGACGGTGAATAAGGTAACCATCAAGAATAGATACCCCCTCCCCCGGATTGATGATTTGTTTTACTAGTTGCAGGGTGCGAGGTGTTTCTCCAAGATAGACCTGCGGTCCGGTTATCATCAGGTGCGAGTTAGGGAGACAGATGTCCCAAAGACTGCATTCAGGACCCGGTATGGGCACTATGCGTTCAGGGTGATGTCTTTCGGTTTGACTAACACTTCAGCGGTATTTATGGATTTGATGAACCGGGTGTTCAAGCCATTTTTGGATACGTTTGTTATAGTATTCATTGATGACATCCTGGTTTATTCTCGCACAGAGCAGGAGCATCGAATCGGCGAGGCGGTACTGGGTCCTCGGGCGACAATTGTACGCCAAGTTCTCAGTGTGAGTTTTGGTTGGCCTCGATGGCATTCTTGGGGCACATTATCGGGTGGCGGTGTTGAGTTGTCTGACAACAAAGATCGGCGGTCAAGACTTGGCGAGACCTCTTACTCCGGCGGAGTGCGCGATTTCTTGGGGTGGCGAGTTATTATCGTAGGTTTGTGGAAGCGATTCGCCGATATCGGCACCATCGACTAAGTGACTCGAGCGGCTAAGTTCCAATGGACATAAGCTTGTGAGAAGGGCTTCCAGTTACTGAAGGAAAGGTTGATGACGACTCCAGTTCTTACTCTTCCCGAGGGATTAGAGGGTTATGTGATTTATTGTGATGCCTCGGGTATCGGGCTAGGGTGCGTATTGATGCAGCACGACAAGGTTATAGTCTATGCATCCCGGCAGCTACGGAAGCATGAGAGGAATTACCCTACTCACGACTTAGAGTTGGCCGCAGTTATTCATGCCTTGAAGATTTGGAGACATTATTTATACGGGGTTCATGTGGATATTTATACAGACCACAAGAGCCTCCAGTACATCTTCAGGCAGAGGGAGCTGAACTTGCGACAGAGACGGTGGTTAGAGTTGCTGAAGGATTATGATATTGATATCCTCTACCATCTGGGAAAAGCCAACGTGGTTGCAGATGCTTTGAGTCGTAGATCTATGGGGAGTCTGTCATAGGTACAACCAGATAGACAGGACATGGTTCGTGAGATCCATCAGCTGGCGAACCTTGGGGTTCGATTGGTCGATACCGATGATAGTGGGGTACGAGTTTGAGAGGTTGCCGAGTCTTCCATCGTAGAGGAGGTGAAAAGGCGACAGTATGAGGATCCAGTTCTGATACGACATCGAGATGCGGCTCTTCGAGATGAGAAGAATTTATTTGAGGTAACGCCTGATGGGGTGCTAAGATTCGAGGGCAGATTGTGTTTTCTCGATGTTGCAGGACTTCGTCAGTAGATTCTGGAGGAGGCACACAGTGCTCGTTACTCTATTCATCCGGGTCGACTAAGATGTACCATGACCTCAGATGTATGTATTGGTGGGATGGCCTGAATAAGGACGTGGCAGGGTTTGTTGCTCAGTGTCCGAATTGTCAGCAGGTCAAGGTTGAGCACCAGAAGCCCGGTGGGCTATTGCAGGCGATTGATATTCCAACATGGAAGTGGGAGGTGATCAACATGGATTTTGTTACAAGATTGCCTTGTACGCAGAGGAAGTGTGATTCCATCTGGGTTATCGTGGACAGGATGATGAAATCAGCCCACTTTCTTCCAGTCAGGATTACGTATTCGGTTGAGGATTATGCTAGACTGTATATCAGGGAGGTTGTGAGACTGCACGGAGTTCCTGCATCTATTATATCAGACAGAGGAGCCCAGTTCTGACTAACTTAGAGGTCTTTCGAGAAGGGCTAGGGACACGATGAGTCTCGATCGCGCGTTTCATCCTCGAGACCAAGCGGACCAGCGGAGCGTACTATCCAGACATTTGAGGATATGTTGCGGGCCTGTGCTATTGATTTCAGGGGTAGCTGGGAGGATTATTTGCCTCTTGTGGAGTTTGCTTATAACAATAGCTACCATTCTAGCATTCAGATGGAGCCATATGAGGCTTTGTATGGGAGGAAGTGTAGGTCGCCGATTGGTTGGTTCGACGTGGGAGAGGTTCAGTTAGTTGGCCCAGACTTGATTCAGCAGGCTGTGGATAAGGTGAAGCTTATCCAGGAGAGACTGTTAGCATCTCAGAGTCGGCAGAAATGTTATGCAGATAATCGGCGTCGACGCTTGGAGTTTCAGGATGACGATTGGGTCTTCTTGAAGATATCACCCATGAAGGATGTGATGAGGTTCAGAAAGAAGGGGAAACTTAGCCCAAGGTACATTGGGCCTTATTAGATCATCCGTAGAGTAGGAAATGTTGCCTATGAATTGGAACTGCCGTCCGACTTGGAGGCAGTACATCCGGTCTTCCATGTGTCTATATTGCGGAAGTGTATCGGAGATCCATCGAGAGTTTTCCCAGCTAGCGATGTCCAGGTGACAGAGGGATTATCTTATGAGGAGAGTCCCATAGCGATAATCGATCTCCAGGTCAGGCGACTGCGGACCAAGGATGTGGCTTCCGTCAAAGTTTTGTGGCGGAATGATAATAGGGAGAAGATGACCTGGGAAGCAGAAGAGGACATGATGAGGAGGTATCCTCACTTATTTCCGACACCCTCAGGTAATTCATGCCCTTTACTTGTCAGTTTTAATTGTAGTATTTGTTTAAAGGTTGTTATGTGGCCAGTTGTGGCATAATTGGTATGTAGGGATTGTAAAAAGAAGACTATGTCGCTACTTATTAGATTGACTTCGAAAGAACATTCGGGACGAATGTTTCTAAGGGGGAAAGAATGTTACGCCCCGTAATTTCAAGAGAATGAGATGAGAACGTTCGAAAGAAAATAAGATTTGAATTTGGAAAGATAAGTTGGCAAAAATGTTTTTAGACAGATTTTGAGTCAACTTTGGAGTGCTATATATCCCATTTTATTAAGCGTTTTTTGGTGTTTAAAAAGCCTAATATGAAGTTCGTTGAGTCTAGTTTCCAACGCAACAAACCGCTCGTCGATAGGACATCAGAGCAGAGAATTATGGACATTAGAAGTTCAGCTGGCAGAAGAGAAGGAAAAATGTTTCAGTCAGGTGCCACAGCGCCACGGCACCGGCTGTAGGGCCGCGGCGCCGTAAGTCCTGAAACTTTCTGAATTTTGAGCGCCACGGCGCCGGCTGCAAGGCCGCGGCGCCGAGGCGGGATTTTTCACGGAAAATGGGTAAAAATCAGAAGATATTTGTGTAAAGGCCTATGGGAGGGCGACAAGTGTCCCTCCCATCTTGTAGACCAAGAAAGGTCCTATATTATGACCAAGTCTTGAAAGACTTGGTCATTTGCAAGGATTCATCCATTAGAAATTCCTCTTCTCTTCTCTCTAAAATTTAAAGAACCCTAAACCTAGTGAAATTATTGGAGAGGCGGCAAGAAGATAAAATGTTGATAAACTTGTAGAGAGTTCGTGTGGATGATTTTGACGTGAAAAGGAGTTGCGGAAAAAAGGTTACAGTGGGCGAAATCCTAAAGGTAAAATTCCCTCTCCTCTTGGAAGTAAATTAGGATACATGTAATAGTTGATATTGATCATGTGAATTATACATTGAAGTTGATAAGTGTTATAGAATATTGGGAGCCTAAATCCGAACACGAGCTTATTAGCCATTGAAAGTACAATACAAATTGATCGATAGTTATAATCGTCGCATGTTATCTAAATAAGGGATTATAGTTTTTGAAAAGGAATTGAAAAAGATTGTATGTGGTTGTACTTTGTAGTCGAAAAATGACATTTAATATTGGACTGTTTTATATGAATTGTGGGGAAGAATTTTACAAGTCCTGTAAAGCGTATAATCCCCTTTGATTGGTTGATGTGTTGAGCCTTAAATGAGACATGTTTGGTTATTGAATTCGGGTCTTGAAAAAGGTGGAAAAGTACGTAGAAACAAAGGAAGTGCTGTCCAATTTTCCGTAGAATAAGTGACTTTACACTTAGAATATTCTACGTTTGAAACTATAAGTTCATAGACGTAGTATGGTCATTATAGGTTGACATACTACGTACGACATATTGGACTTAGCAAGTGGATTGAACCGAAGAGGTATGTGGAACTTTCTTATCTCTTGAGCATGAGTAGAATAAATGTATAGTATGGTAGACGTACGAGATTTAAATGAATTTAGTTTCATTTGATATCCTTGACTTGTTTTAAGAATGTCCAAGTTGGTTGAATTGGAGAATTAACTCACTTGGTTTAAAGGATAAAAAGTGCCTTAGTTTCTAAAGCATAAAGTTAATATAACGACTTTATGTGAAGTTGGTTATAATAACTTTATGGAAAGTTTAAAGAATGGTTTACTCAAGTGATGTAAACAAAGATAAATGACTTGAAATGAAGAAAGACAAATTGATTTAAAGGCATCAATTGTTTAAAGTTTTAAAGTAAAAAATCGCTCGATTTAGAAGCCTAAATGTATTTCAAAAGGTGTAGTGACTTGTTTTGAAATGTAGACAAGCCTTGATACTACGGGTGTTAGTATCTTGGGGGTTTTAAACAAGAAAGAGTCATGTTTTGAAAGGATAAGGTACATGGTACCTTGGGTTAAATTACCGGATTTTTAATGACATGTTAGTGCCTTAAGTAAACTAAAATGAGAGTGCATAATAATTAAGGCCAATAAGAAGTTAGAGGATTTCTTAACTTGCTTATGATAGTTATGATAAGCCGGTGGTGCTTATGGTATGTATGATAGCCGGTTGTGCTAGTGTTATGTTATTCTTGCGGGGTAAACCCCCGGGTTACTACTTATTCTATGGATTTGCTACCCATGATGCGAGTGCGGAGTTTGTACTCATTGCGGGTCCACCGGGCCTATGCGGGTGAAATAGTCCTATGCGGGTGAAATAGTCTCATGCGAGGCGGATGACCTCATTGCGGGTCCACATGACCTATGCGGGTGAAATAGTCCCAGGAGTAGGATTGCTTAATGATACTACGGGCGGGTGGCCCTACTTTGATCATGAGCCTCCTATTTTTATGCAGTGAAGTATACTCTTGTTTACTCTCATTGTTAGTAAGGCACAATGTACTGTTATTTGAGTTATCATACATGTCTCCCGCTTTATTTTAGACTATATGATTTCATTTCAGTACTTTCAATTTTACATACTTGGTACATCTGTTGTACTGACCCCCTTTCTGGGGCTGCGTTAAATCGCAGTAGGGTAAACAGGTGGTGGATCCTCACTCTTAGGATCACTGATCAGTTGTTAGAAGCTCCATTTCTCCGGAGGCTTGTCTTTTGGTACGGTTTCCCTGATGTTGTAGACTTATGTACATTCAGGGGTATGGCGAGCCACTGTCAAATCACGATTGTTATTCTTAAGTGCAGTGGTCATATCTTGTGGATTGGGTTGTAAGAACAAAGATGTAACTGTTTATTTTGGGTTATGTATATGTCCCGGAAGGTGGCCTTATCGGCTAGCCTATTGATATCTATTGTCTAGTATTTTATGATTTATGTATGTTTCGCTGCTATTCTCTGATGTATACCTATGAGGGGTGCCCAGGTAGGGCACCAGTCGCGGGCCCGGGTCGGGTCGTGACACCATGTCCCAATCCGCTTGTAGTAGTCAGCCTACTAATCCCCCTTATGCTCTGCACTATTTCTCTTCCCACATCAATTTTCATGCCACTCATGATGCCATAAATGAGTTTGATCCTGTCTGAAGGTACATTTGTGAAATAAGTTGACGGGATCAAGCGTGCACTTACGAAATATAGCCATCCTTTGGTTGTTCTATTAAATTGGCAGCGGGCAAGTCTTCTGGATCCGTTGCGGGCAAAACTAAACTCAGCACCTGGGTAGCACAATGTCTGCGCAAATTCATCCCACATGATGTGGTTGACGTTTCGTGACCAATTTCTGAAATGGTTAGGATTATCGCCCCGGTCCTCCACATCATAGGTCCTTAGTGTAGAATTCACTGTTTCAGAACTGACAGACACACATTTTCCTCTAACATAGCACCGCCCATCCTCTTGCTCGGGTTAATTCGCGTAGAATTCCTTCACAAGGCTATAATTCTGTAGTGTGATCCTCTCCGGATTGGTAAATCTTCTCCACCTATTTTTCTCGATGCTGGCCCTAATAAGCTCATAGTCGTCATTATCATCAAATTTCCCTGCCTGGTAATCCAGTCCTCTTTCTGGTATCAAGGGCCTAGTTCTAATCTTGTTGTATCGATCCTCCGCTTATTTGTTGGAGAATCGAGTCACATCATAATCTGGGGTGGATGAAGATGTTGAAGCTCTTGAAGTAAGTTTCCTAGAGGCCATATTGAAAATTGTTGGAAAATTTTCGACAGCGTTTTCTTTGTTTTCTCGTAGTTTCCCAACAATTCTCCCGCAAGACAACAACAATTAACCAAACAATCACAGACCACAACAACAACCCATAACAATTACACCACAAAACGCCTCAATTCGCACAACTACACAGCCCAACAATACCCCGGATACACCCACGAATCCCTTACACCCCCAAACTTGCAAGTTACTATCCATACTAGTCTTGAAATCACAAGAACAATGATGAAGTTTTTTTTTGAAGAGTTGTTCTTTACCAATTTCTTGACCCAATTGGAGGAATGATGATTGTGCAAGATGTGAAGGTTTTTTTTGTAGGGATTTTTGGATGAATTTAGAAAGGTTTGTGGGGGATTTTCGTGGGTAAGGGAAAGGATTTCAAGATTTTAGAGAGAATGAGGGATTTGTGGTGGATTGGGAAAAGAATTGGGGGTTAGGGCTTTTAATTTTGAAAATCCCATCTCGACCATGCGGTCTGCAGGGCAGCATGATGCCTAAATCTTGTGGCCACGAAGATTTGCACCATGATTTTGCATGACCGCATGGCCAACCTAATTTTTTCGTTTTTTCCCTTCTCTTCGTGCTTAGTCCCCTATTTTCTCACCTGTCCATACACATAACTCAAAAGTACCAAACCTGAGACCATTTAAGACAAAATAAAATAAACTAAAACAGAAATTGAAATTACAGAATTAAAACATTGGGTTGCCTCCCAAGTAGTGTTGTCTTTAACGTCTTTTAGCCTGACGCAGTTCACTTACTAGATTAAGGGGGTAGAGTTCCTCCTCCACATAACCATCTCAACACCAATCGCTTCCTCTTCCTCCTCTTCTTTTTCACAGAATTGATTTCAGGAGGGTTCATTATTGTTTCATTATTTGTTGCTGCCCTGGTCTTACTCGCAGTCTTCACATTTTTCTTCAATGGTACCCCATAAGCATCAATACTAGTGAGGTTTTTCCCAGGCACAACCTTGTCAACTGCCCCAATAGCAAAACATCTCTCATCGACTCGGGGTTCAGTGGGTGGTCTGAAAACTTTGAAGGCTAACTCTGGCTCAGATGGTGGTTGAAACACCTTGAATGTCATTTCTTCATCCTGAACTCTAAGCTTCAACTCCTCTTTCTCAACATCAATAAGGGCCCTTCCTGTGGCTAGAAATGGTCTTCCCAAAATGATGGACATATCTTCATCCTCCTCCATATCCAGAATGGGGAAATCAGCAGGGAAGATAAATTTTCCCACTTTCACTAACACATTTTCAATAATACCCCTGAGATGTACGACTGAGCGATCAGCTAGCTGCAGGTTCACTGTAGTCGGCTTTGCTTCCCCCAAACCGAGTCTTTTAAACACAGAGAGATGCATCAAGTTGATACTGGCCACTAAGTCACACAAAGCCCATGTCACCTTACCTATAGTGCAAGGTAGGGTGAAACTCCCTGGATCCTTCAACTTAGGGGGCAGTTTCCTCTGCAAGATAGCACTTCACTCCTCTGTTAGGGCTATTGTCTCATAATCCGCCAACTTCCTCATCTTTAACAGGATGTCCTTCATGAATTTTACATATGCTGACATTTTCTCTAAAGCTTCAATGAATGGGAGATTAATATGCAGCTTTTTGAAGACCTCTAAAAACTTGGAAAACTCATTGTCTAAGGACTTCTTCCGCAGTCTTTGAGGATAAGGGATTCTGTCTACATATTCTCTCCTTACTGTCGGTGGAGCCTTCTCTAAATTAGGGCGGTCATCAGTAACCCCCTCCTTTTCTATTTCAACTGTCTTCTCCACTCCTGGTTGGGGCCCCATCGCTCTAGCTTCCCACTTCTCGCATCGATCGCTTGGCATTGCTTCCCTGGATTCATCACTGTCTTACTGGGGAGAGCCCTCTGAGGTCTATCACTCAAATTCTCTGCAAACTGCCCTATTTGAGTCTCGAAACCCCTAATATAAGATCTTGTCTCCGTCATGAACTGGGTCTGAGAGTTGGTCATTATTGCTTGGGAATTGGCCAAGGTTGAAATTGAGTACTTAGTTTCTGCCATGAATGACCTTGTCTCTGTGACGAATTGTGCTTGGGAGTTTGCCAATGTCAATAGTGCCGTTTTCAACTCATCTAACTCCTTGTGTGGGGTGGTCGAATGAGCGACATCGCCACGATCATTCTTCCACGAAAAATCTGGATGATTTTTTCTCCCCTGGTTATATGTGTTAGATTGTGCATTGTTGTATTGCCTCTGAAAGTGTCCCGCAGCTTGACATTGAGCCTGCTCCATTGGGATATGGTTTGCATCAGTTTCTGGACATCTATAAAAGTTATGCGGACCCCCACAAATTTCACAAACTGCTTGCATCTGGACTGCCTTTACGAATATGGTATTCTGCTGGAGCTCCTTAGTCAAGAGAGCAACTTGTGCCTGCAGTGCAGTGATAGTATCTGTCTCATGTACTCCAACTGCTTTTCTGCCACCTGTTCCTCTTTCATCTGGCAAGTGATTATTTGTGGCCATGTCTTCCAACAAATCGTGGGCTTCATATGCTGTCCTCCTCATGAAAGTACCACTAGCAGCTGCATCAATAATTGTTCTAGTAGTCCCACTCAGACCATTGTAGAAGATGTGCACCAAGTTCCATTGTTCAAGGCCATGATGTGGGCACTTCCTCTGCAAATCCTTGAACCTTTCCCAAGCATCATACAATGACTCTCCATCCATTTGATAGAAAATATTCAATTCTCTCCTAAGTCTTGCTGCCTTTGCTGGTGGAAAGAGTTTTTCAAGGAACTTCTGGGCCAGGTCCCGCCATGTGAAGATAGAGTCTGTTGGCAGGGAGTTCAACCAAACCTTTGCCCTTTCCCTGAGCGAAAATGGGAAGAGCCTCAACCGGATAGCATCATCAGTGACACCATTGTATTTAAATGTGGCACAAAGCTCCAGGAAATTCGCAATGTGCGTATGTGGCTCCTCATATGGCGACCCTCCAAACTGGACTGTGTTCTGCACCATACCCAGAATAGCAGGGTTAATCTCAAAATTATTGGCTCCTATTGCTGGGAGCATTATGCAAGTCTGCACCCCTGTCACTGTAGGCAATACATAATCCCCCAAGCTTCTTTCTGCAGGGATTTGTCTTAAGATAGGCGGTAGCTCGCCATCCGCCAAATTATTGTTTTGCTGATGTTCCATTATCAAAGCATCATCACTTACATCGTCTTTCCTGCAAGTAATAAAAAACAAGCAAACATATCACGACAAAATGTTCTCAAATAAAAAAATGGAAACCAAATTAGAAATAAGGATAGATAGTTCGATATTGATTATACTCCAGTCCCCGGCAACGACGCCAAAAACTTGTTAGGCAATTTACAAATGCTCACGCAAGTGCACGTATCGTTCACAAGTAATATAGTCTGTAAAACCGAATATCGTCCACAGAGACTGGTTACCAAGTACCGAACTTCTAAATTTTGGTTTCTATTTGGCAATCAATAATTTATTTGGTTTTGTAACTAAGAACTATCATTAAAGTGAAGTGCAGGAAACTAGATTTGATTGATAAAACTATGGGTTTATAACAGTTATGAAGGGAATAGGGCTTCCAATCTCCTCAACTATCCACTCTTTCACGTGTTGATGCAATGCTAATGATTCTTCTTCTTATTAAGATAACATGTTAACTAGTCTGTCGTCATATTCCGGTTAGGATATACAAGAGCTCAATCTTGTGCAGAACCCTTCTATATTTCTATGATAGATTTTATCACACAAGAGGATTAAGGACAGTAACCTTAAAACATTACACAAGTATCGGGGTACTTTCGTCCATGATTTTAACCTATGTCTAAACAACTACAGCATATTCAAATCTCTCCTCTCGGTTCTAGATTCGAAATCATATAGGTAATGATAATTAGTAGCTAATTAATTATCAAGCAATCAAATCAATATTGAATAGATCTTAATACGCTGAAGAAGAAATCATTAACTAATGCATTAACTATATGAACAATTTTCAAGAAGATTCGATGGAAACCATAATAAAGTAATTAACTCCTAGCCATGAACATGCTAAGAACTAATACAATCCAACAATAACTGAAATAAATACAGAGAAAAGAAAAATACTGTGAACTAAAGTCCCAATTGTGGCCTCCAAATCTGCCCTCGATGATGTTGTGTGTGAGAGTGTCAAAAACTACCACCCCTATCTTAGATTAATCCCTAGGGCTTAAGTATGCTTCAAAATTTCGTGCCCTATGGACCCTTCTGCCCCTGGCCAATTTCGCCTCGGATCTGGAAAATTCCACACCGGCACCGCGGTCCTGCAGGTTGGCACCGCGGTGCCAAAAGTTCTGCAGCCTCACAATAGTTCTGGCACAGCAGTCCTGTCAGACCGACACCTCGGTGCTGCTCTGCCTTCGTCCGAATTTCTATTTTTTTGCCTATGGAACCTCCTTTTATGCCCATTTTTCATTCCTTTTCTTCATTTCGCCATTTTGGACCGCTGTGACTCAAAACAAAGAAAAACAAGCCTAATACTATACTAAACTCAACAAAAGTGGGTAAAATACAAATAAAAAATGACTCAAAATAGGTATATGAAATATGGCTAACATAGGGATACAATTGTTTCTATAATATACATGTTTACATACCCTACCAAAATGGAGGAGTTTGACGCGAGACTGGATCTGAAGTCAAGAAATAACTGTGTGGGAAGTCCTTTGGTAAATATATCTGCATACTGATAGGATGATGGAATATGTAACACTCTGACATATCCTAGCGCAACTTTCTCATGAACGAAGTGTAGGTCTATCTCAATATGCTTGGTTCGCTGATGTTGAACCGGATTATGAGAAAGATAGATGGCAGAGATGTTATCACAATACACAATAGATGCCTAATGCAAAAGACAATGAAGTTTTAACAGTATATTTCTGAGCCAACAAATCTCAGCTACCACATTTGAAACGCCTCAGACTCAAATTTCAAGATCGATCGAGATAGGGTAGCTCGCCGCCGCGGACTCAAGAAATCAGATTATCCCCTATAAAACACAAAAGTCGGAGGTGGAGCGTCGCGTGTCCGGACACCCTGCCCAATCTGCATCCGTATATGAAAGCAACTTTTTTAGTGCAGTGAGATATAAGTGTAAACCATAATCAAGAGTGTCCTTAATGTATCGAATGATACGCTTAAGAGCAATGAAATGAGACTCCCTGGGGCATGCATGAATAAGCACACCTGCTGAACAACATAAGCTATGTCTGGCCTGGTGAAAGTGAGATACTGAAGTGCACCTACAAGGCTCTTATACAGAGTAGGATCAGAGACTGGAGCACCATCCATGACACTGAGCTTAGATTTAGAATCAACTGGAGTAGGCACCTCTTTGCAGTTTGCCATCTTAGCCCAGTACACAATCTCCTCTGCATACTTACGCTGACACAAGAACATATGATTGACAGACCTGATCACTGATATCCCCAAAAAGTAACTCAGCTTTCCCAAATCAGTCATTGCAAATTCGGTCTAAAGCAAGACAATAATCTTATTTTTCAATCCGTCGGAGGAGGCAGTAAGAACAATATCATCCACGTAAAGTAATAAGTAAGCAGTGCTACTACCTCGATGAAAAATGAATAGTGATGTATCACTCTTGCTGCATACAAACCCAATCTGTAAGATATATCTGGCAAAGCCATCATACCACGCACGGGGGGCCTGTTTCAGGTCATATAGTGACTTACGGAGACGACACACATAGTGAGGAACTGTTGGATGGGTGAACCCTGGCGGCTGATGCATGTAGACTGTTTCTCTCATATCCCCATGCAAGAATGCATTCTTCACATCAAGCTGATGGAACGGCCAGTGTTTGCCTATGACAATGCTCAAAACTATGCGAATGATAGCCGGTTTGACAACCGGGCTGAAGGTCTCACCACAATTAATGCCCTCCTGCTGATTTGTGCCATTAGCAACAAGTCGTGTTTTATACCTCTCAAGATCTCCAATGTCTCTGAATTTGTGACAAAAAAGCCACAGACAACGAATCACATTCACCCCCTCAGGTCTATGTACTAGATCCCATGTGTACTGTTTAGTTAAAGCATTGAATTCCTCAGACATAGCCGCATTCCAATTAGGGTCTTGTTTAACCAATATAGGGTTTTTGGGAAATTGAAAAATAATTTGGGCAGTTAAGTTAAATTGGACTTTGGATTTGAAGATTTCATGCTTGGCATGAGTTTCCATTTGGTGAGTGGGGACATTGGGAGGCGGTGCTGGCTGAGTAGGGAGGGCTGAGACTGATGGTAGGGTCGGAAAATGAGAAGGTGGGGGCGAAGCCGTCGGAGGCGCCACGGCGCCTGGATCTAGCGTCGCGGCGCTGTCTGAGTGACAGGCCTCTCTGGAAATATGGCACCGCGGTGCCTCAACACTGGGCCGCGGCGCTGTCGACGAGTCAGAAGAGATAAGCTGATCAAGGATTATGGGAGAGATAACAGACTCGTCAAGGAATGAATAATCCGATTTTTGGAATTTATGAAGATTCGAAAACGGGAATGTGGTCTCGTCGAATGTGACGTGACGAGAGATATGGATTTGACGAGTGGACATGTCGTAGCATAGATAACCCTTATGGTTCGGTGGGAAGCCTAGAAAGACACATGGAGTGGACCTAGGAGCGAGCTTGTGAGGGGCGGTAGAGCTAAGGTTGGGATAGAACAGACAACCAAAAATCTGTAGATGATCATAGGAGGGGACTCTATGATAGAGGATTTCGGTAGGGGTCATGTTGTGAAGAGTGCTAGTAGGGAGAATATTGAGAATGTATTCTGACATTTTAGCAGCATATATCCAGAAGAATGGAGGGAAGGAGGCATGAATCAATAGGGTGCGAATCATAATGTTAATGATGCAGATGATTCTTTCAGATTTACCATTTTGTGGTGAGGTGTGAGGGCATGAGAAACGAAAAACCATGCCATTATTGATACAAAAATGGTGAAACATAGAGTTATTGAATTCACGGCCATTATCGCACTGAAATGATTTGATACCTTTTTCAAATTGTGTTTGGATGAGTTATCGAAACTCAAGAAATTTGGTAAACACTTCCGATTTATATTTGAGAGGGTACAACCAGATATAGTGAGAGAAATCATCTATCAAGACAAAATAATATTTATGACCGAGAGAACTAGCAACAAGTGATGTCCATAAATCGGCATGTATTATATCAAATGGTGCAAACGTAACACTAGTAGATGATTTAAACGGAAGACGAGTATGTTTGCCTAAAGAACAAGAAATACAATTTGGGCAAGCTTCCCATTACAAGTAATGAAATTATTGCCTCTAAGAAAATTAAAGACTGAGAGTCCTGGATGACCAAGCCTATTATGCCATGTCGAAGAAGAAATAACCGCTAGAGAGACGGGAGAGCAAGATCTGGCAGCGGAGGTGGATGTGAATGGATAGAGATCCCCCGTGCTATTGCATCTCGTAAGAGGTGTCCGTGCACTGAAGATCCTTTCTGATGAAACCAAAAGGGTCAAAGTCAACAGAGACAGAATACGAGTAAATTGGCGGACATATATTAGGTTCTTAATCATGTGTGGGGCATATAATGTATTTTTAACGGAGAATGGTGGATGGGGAGGTTGTGTGTATGATGTACCATAACCCTTTACTGGAATGCGTTGTCCACTACCAACTGTAACATATTGAGGATGCTTTAAAGCATGCAGTTTAGGAATAGTACTCTGCATCGGGTGATGTGAGATGTGGCTCCGGAGTCTATGTACCAATTGTTGTCAGGCTGTTGCATGTTGAGGGTGCTGAAATCCTGACCCAACTCAGTGGTTGTCTTGGCGGAGAAGGGTTGCTGGAACTGTCCCTGCATGAAGTGGGCTTGCTGTGGTGCTGGAGCTGGACCTAACAACCCGTAGTGGGAATAAGGGTTGAAGAACTACTGGTACTGGAATGGGGCAGGCACCGCGGTGCTGTACTGATGCTGGGGAGCCGCCGCGGTGCTAGTCTGTTGTTGTCCCTGTTGCTGCTTAGCACGACGGGTTTTTTCGAGCAGCAACTGTGAGCGAGCTTTGTTAAAGCTGGGTAATGGATCCGCCTGTTGAATCATGGTGGTCAATGTATCATATTCGCCTTTAGGGAGGCCAACAATCAATTGTAACACCATTTTGGTGTCAGTAACAGGCGAGTCGACAACAGCAAGTTGATCCGTCAGGAGCTTTAACTGTTTGCAGTACTCAGTCACATTGGAAAAGTTTTCAAGACGTGTATTGTTAAATTGCTCCTCTAAATACACAGCACGTGTGTGCTTGTTGTCCTGAAAATTTTCCTCCAAACGATTCCATAAGTCACGGGCTGTGGAGTCAAATTTCATGATAGTAAGAAGTAGATCCTGAGAAATACTATCATATATCCATTGTTTGACGCCGGCGTCTAGACGACGCCAAGTAGAATCATCAACCTCCGAAGAGCGCAGAATGGTGTCAGCAATATGATCAAACACGTTATAGAGACATGCATGATTGCAAAACAGTTCAACCCAAGGATAATATTGACTGCTTTCTTGATCAAGACGGATGTGTATATGGTTCTTGATGTTGGAAACAGTGAGAGTGGGATGAAAAGAGGGTGACGACTTGGTGGTGGGACTTGTGGAGGTAGAAGCGTCAACAACAGTGAGAGAATTTTGAGTATTCATTAGAGAAGAGGGGGAGAAAAGAAAAATCAAGATTTTTTTTTTAAGAGAATAAGGGAGCCGCGGCGCCGTGGAAGGGTGGTGGTGGTACCGGCGGCTGGGGAGGAAAATTTCTAGGGTTTTTGGAGTTTAGGCTCTTGATACCATGTAAGATGATATTAATCTCCCTTGAAAAGTCTTCTCATTAATATCAAAGTATATATAGAGTACAATATTCATCTCTTATACAATAGGAATACTAAATCTATACAAAAGAGGAATCCTAGTCTTACCATAATTATATTTACACAATATATGAAAATATTTTAATTATGGGTAGGGATACAATTATTTCTATAATATACATGTTTACAGAAAGCACACTTTCTTTCTTGTACTTTGTTTATTACTTTTCTCTATGTATAAGATCGAATCCATTAAAGGGCATTACTAATTTTTAAACTTTTCGAGGAATCTTTCATGAGTGATTATGAATTGATTTTTTCGACCTTAATTTCATAAGAACAAGGCAGAAAAAAATTGAGAAATAGGATCATATCATAGACTAAAAGGTTTTAGATTAATTCCGTATTTATTCATAACCAGGATCAAACACTAAAGAGTATGTGCATAGAAAATAATGAGAACTCAGTGATCGTGTCAACACACAGAGATAACGTATGGTTATAGAAGACGATCAAGAAACATTTTCGAAAAAGGCACGACTCCTTGAATCAAGCGGTGCAAAGCAACCAAAAGAAGTGACTACATTGACCGAGAAGTGAAGTCTCCCTGACAACTATACCTTAATAATATGCCAAAATATAACTCAAGAATGTTAGATAATAACAAAAATGGAGTATAGAAGAAGAATTCAAATGAGAAAGAGAGACGTGAAGAGCGGCACAATACAGTTGGAAATAACGACATGACTTTTTGTCATTACTACTAATTAACTTTCCATCTTCCTAATTTTGTCTCTTTTTTTCATAGAATAAAATTTGACTCTGCCCCCTAGTAAAATCTTCTACATGGTTTAAGCACATTCCTAAAATGTACTACTACCATATTGGATATTGTTGGATAATTTTCATTTCTCAAAATTAGTCAAGTACAATAATATCAAGACACCTTCAGTAGATGAAAGTGAGTAACTCTTAGTTGAAGTGAGTTTCATGCACAGAGCGAAGTAGACACACAAGTAGAAAACAAAGAATAAGAAAAATAGATAAGTGGGATCAGCTAGAAACTGCAATTTGTAAAATTTGGCTTGTATAGAAGTAATAAATATATATATCCATCAGAGCTAACATCTGTTTCAAGATTAAATTTAATTTGGAATATCATTTGAGGCCAAGTGTTATCCATGGAGGTGTGTGCTGGTCTAGTCACAGGTACTCCTAACCGGGATGAAATAGTTGTTATTCCTCGTGATGGTGGATTTTATGTAAGTTGTCTACTTGACCAATTCATTTTGTAGTTCTGGTTGCTGTGTTATGAATGTAATTATTGGTTAATCATGTTGAGTTATGGTAATCAGGCAAGGCCAATGCAGCACCATAGTAGTCAAATTTGCAAAATATGTGGTGATGGATGGACTGACACGACAAATCAAAAGGGAGGTGTCATGGTGTATGTTATTCGCAGACGACATAGTCATGATTACTGAGACTCACAACGGAGTGAACACTAAGTTGGAAGTTTGGAGATAGACTCTGGAGTCTAAAGGGTTCAGGCTGAGTAGGACCAAGACAGAATACTTGGAGTGCAAGTTCAGTAATGAGAGCGACACATGCGTGGAGGTGAGGCTTGGTACTCAGGTCATTCCAAAGAAAGAAACTTCAAGTACCTCAGGTCTATTCAAGTGAATGAAGTGATTGATGACGATGTCACACATTGTATTGGGGCATGATGGATGAAATGGAGGCTCACATCTGGAGTCTTGTGGGATAAAAAAGTGCCACCAAAACATTTAGGCAAGTTCTATAGGGTGGTGGTTAGACCGACTATGTTGTATGGGGCGGAGTGTTGGTCGGTCAAGACTTTACACACCCAAAAGATGAAAGTTACGGAGATGGGGATGCTAGATGTGTGGGCATATGAGGAGGGATAGAATTAGAAATGATTATATTCGGGACAGAGTGGGAGTGGCCTCGGTGGAGGATAAGATGCGGGAAGCGAGGTTGAGATGGTTCAGGCAGATGCAGAGGAGAGACACAAATGCCCCAGTGCGGAGGTGTGAGCGGTTGGCTATGGACGAGTTCATGAGGGATAGAGGTAGACCGAAGAAGTATTGGGGAGAGGTGATTAGACGGGATACGGCACAGGTGCAACTTACTGATGACATAACCTTAGATAAGGGGTTATGGAGGACATATATTAGGATAGAAGGGTAGTAGGTAGTCGAGCGTAGTCCTACTTACGCTTACAAACTGGTAGTTGTAGTGTTATTATTGTAGGCCCGCTTGGTCTATCATACTAATAGGCGCAGTATTGCTTTATAGTCCCCTGTCGTTTTATTTCTACTACTATGTGTTCTCTAGTGGACTTTGTTTATCTTATTTACAGAATGCGCTATCATGGCTTATTCGCTTTTGATACCAGCATTTTCATACTGCTTTGAATATTTTGTCCGGGTCTGACCGTTTCTCTTGCTTTGCTTATGCTTGTGCTTTATCTTGAGCCGAGGGCCTCTCAAAAACAGTCACCCTACCTACCAAGGTAGAGGTAAGGTCTGCTTACACTCTACCCTCCCCAGATCGCACACTGTGGATTTCACAGGGTATGTTGTTGTTGTTGAAGTGGGGTTCACAATAGATGGAGAGCCCTTTGTAGCTTGCAATGAATGTGCTTTTCCAGCTTGTAGGATTTGTTATGATTATGAGCGCCGAGAAGGTAGCCAAGTTTGTCCTCAGTGCAAAACTCATTTCAATCGTCTAAAAGGTAATGTATCTTATTTTTTCTGTACTAAAATGTTTGACGTTTTTGCAACTGTATATATTTCTGATTCTTGAACTCTTTATAGGGTGTGCTAGAGTACATGGCGATGAGGAAGAAGATAACACTGATGATGTTGAAAACAAGTTCAATTTTGGAGATGATCGCGTGAAACATGATTTCCAGTGTTATGGTTTTGAGAACTTTGAGCAAGACATGCCTTATCATGTTAAGGTTTATTCAGTTTTTCTTTTAGCTATGATAAAATATTCATCAAGAAGACTAAGATAATGTAGGTACATTGTGTTGCAGGTAGATAATGATATTGATCCAGACAAACATGCATTAGTACCGATGGGTCAGAACTTTCCCTTCCCTACCGATATACCAACACTAGAGGTGATACACTAATAAGACATTGAATCCAAAACCAGAATAGTACTAGCTGCATGGATGGTGAATTCTTCAATTTTGTTTCTGCAGTGCAACCAAGATCTCTGGATCCTTCAAAGGACTTAGCTGTTTATTTGCTACGGAAGTATATCTTGGAAAGAGAGGATGGAAATTTGGAAACAAAAGCAAGAGAAAGCTACAAATGATGATGAATTTGATTTATCAGTGTAAGCTACTGCTATTACTACTACTTTAATTTTATGTATTTGTTGTGACAGATAGAGATCCAAGAACTTCTAAGATATTCAGATTTTCTGATCTTTGTATTACTTTTTTGTGAAATCAGGTCGAATGAAGCAAGACAGCCATTATCAAGGAGATTGCCTATTCCATCTAGTCAGATCAACCCATATAGAATTATCATCATGATTCAACTTGTTGTTCTTGGTTTCTTCTTTTATTATAGGGTCACTCATCCTGTTACCGATGCTTATGGATTGTGGCTTAGTATCCGTAATATGTGAAATTTGGTTTGCTGTCTCATGGATCCTTGATCAATTCCCTAAGTGGCTTCCCATTGAAAGGGAAACTTACCTTGATCGATTGTCCCTCAGGTCAGCGGTTAACCAATTTTATTCCTCTATCATGTTCACATTCCCTTTGTTAATAGCTAGGTAATTTATTGTATGTCATTTAGATATGAAAAAGAAGGGAAGCCTTCTCAACTTTCTGCAGTGGATATATTTGTGAGTACAGTAGATCCACTTAAAGAACCTCCTCTTGTTACTGCAAACACGGTTTTGTCCATTCTAGCAGTGGAATACCCCATCGATAAGGTGTCATGCTATGTATCAGATGATGGGGCTGCTATGTTGACCTTTGAAGCATTATCAGAAACTGATGAGTTTGCTAAGAAATGGATCCCTTTCTGCAAGAAATTTAATATCGAGCTTCGGGCTCCTGAGTCGTATTTTTTCTCAGAATATGGATTATCTCCAAGGCAAGGTTTTGACTTCATTTATAAAAGAGCGACGAGCAATAAAGGTAAATAATTTGAGTCCCCAAGTTGTTCCAGGGTTTTTAAGTCAAAACATACTGTCTTTGAGTTTTCCTGATGTTGCAGAGAGATTATGAGGAATTTAAAGTACGTGTAAATGCTCTGGTTGTGAAGGCGCAAAAGATTCCCGAGGAAGGGTGGACAATGCAGGATGGGACTTCTTGGCCTGGGAATAATGTTAGAGATCACCCGGGCATGATTCAGGTGCTGGATTTTGGTTTTCATTATGCATTTTTGCAACTTTTACTTAACCTCTCACTTTTTCCATCATCTAGCTGTAGAATTTCTTCTTATGTATATCATTTCCAGGTTATCCTTGGACAGAATGGGGGGCTAGATACAGATGGAAATGAATTACCTCGACTCGTTTACGTATCCAGAGAAAAAAGACCTGGATTCAGGGGCGGAGCTTAGTAGGGGCGTGGAGGGGCCATGCCCCCCTCAAAAAACTCATTTTTTTTAAATAGTCTTCTTCTTCCTTTTTGTATGGGAATGATGTTTGCAAGGTAATGGTGAAGAAAAGGTGGAAGAAAGAAGAATATCTTTGAAATTCTACGTTTATGAGATTTATCGCAGATTGTATATGATTTGTTAAAGAACTCTTTGTTTACAACATATCTTATATATAAATTAAAAAAAGTTTAACTATATTTTTCATAAATTAATTTGGGCTATATATCAACATAACTTTGGGTAACTAAACTTTGTATTAATCACCAAAAATGAGTACAATGAAAGAACCCTTACAAGTTACAAGTCTCATTTTTGAGCATAGAAATCTTAGATTTTGAAATTACTATATGGATTTGTCTTTTACCAAAATCCTAACTATTCTTTTATTTTTCCAAGGTTTCTCCTAGTCTAATTTTTTTTTTTTTTGTGTGGCTGAGTTCGTGAGATTGGGGAACTTTGGAAAAAACGCAAATACATATTACTTGATTGACCGGATAATCCGCCTTATCTTAACTCTTTCAGTTTCTACGGCTACTACAGAAAGATCATTTTCAACAATGAAGATAATCAAGACAAAAGGTTGCGTAATAAGATTTTGGGCAAGTTTCTACGGCTACTACCGCCCCCCCTTAATATTTTGGGCAAGCTCCGCCGCTGCCTGGATTCAACCATAACAAGAAGGCTGGTGCAATGAATTCTCTGGTTTGTAATGCATAAAGATTTATTTTTGCAGATCTAAAGATAAGCGATGCTTTTGTTTATGAGCTTAAAATCTATTGACAGGTCAGGGTATCTGCTGTGCTCACTAATGCTCCTTATTTGTTGATACAACAAAGCCATTAGGGAGGCTATGTGTTTCTTGATGGATCCATCACTCGGGAAGAGAGTTTGCTATGTTCAATTCCCTCAGAGATTTGATGGCATTGACAGAAATGATCGGCATGCTAATAGGAATAGTGTTCTTTGATGTAAGTGCAAACTTGTATATTCAAAGACGACGTATCTGCTTATCGTTTCTTTGAACTTGGGTGATCTATGTAAATGCTTTTACATGAATCAGATTAACATGAAAGGACTGGATGGAATTCAAGGACCTATATATGTTGGAACTGGATGCGTGTATAGACGCCAGGCACTTTATGGACTCGATGCACCCAAGCAGAAGAAGGCTCCATCGAGGATATGCAATTTCTGGTTAAAGTGGTGCTTCTGCAAGAGCTGTTGCTTTAGAAGGAAAAAGAAAAATAAGAAGCCTAATTCAGAGGTCAAGCCTCTTAGAAATGACGAAGACTCCCTTGAATTAGTGGTCTTCAAGACGGAACCAAAGGTAAAGTCACATTTCTGATTGTCAAACTAATTCAAGTTCCAGATCAAGTGATTCATATCCTCAATAACCAGTTCAATTGTTTTATGTCAATGTGGCTTGAGTAGGTGACAATCGAGCTCCCATACCCGATCATAAGTTAGAAAACACATTTGGGCAATCTCCTGTTTTTATTGTATCAACACTGCTGGAAAATGGTGGGATTCTAAAAAGTGCTAGCACAGCTTCTCTGCTAAAAGAGGCCATGTTATAAGGTGTTGCTATGAAGATGAAACTGAGTGGGGAAAAGAGGTAATTCACATCCATCTCTCAGAATTTCTTCCTTTCTACAAAATGTACTGATTGTTCCATCTAACTACTTTTAAAATGCAGATTGGTCGTATATATCATATATGGTTCAGTCACTGAAGACATATTAACAGGCTTCAAAATGCATTGTCATGGCTGGAGATCCATATTTGCATGCCTAAAAGGCCTGCATTTAAAGGATCAGCACCGATCAATCTATCAGATCGTCTCCACCAGGTCCTTCGATGGGCTCTTGGTTCTATTGAATTTTTTTTCAGCAGGCATTGTCCTCTCTGGTATGGATATGGTGGTGGTCTCTATTAGCTCGAACGTTTCTCATACATAAATTCAACCATTTATCATTTCACGTATTTTCCCCTTGTCGCTTATTGCACTCTACCTGCTGTATGCTTGCTCACAGGAGATTTCATTACACCTGAGGTACAAAATCTCTAACCGTAAAAAAGACTTTCCTTAGTTACATTACACTCATCAAAAAAGAGGTATAATTATGTATACAATATGTATATCATATGTTTTTATATATACTTAATATACAAAACATATACATTTGTTGGCTATTATTCTTTTGTGGGGTCCAATAATGTAATTAACCCTTTCTTTTTCGTGTTACAGCTTGATAATGCTGCTAGCCTGTGGTTTTTGGGTGATGGGTGGAGTTTCAGCACATTTATTCGCAGTGTTCCAAGGTTTACTAAAGGTGTTAGCCGGTGTGGACACAAACTTCACAGTAACGTCAAAATCCGGGGATGAAGAATTTTCAGAGCTTTATGCATTCAAATGGATAACTCTTCTTATTCCACCAACCACATTATTACTACTTAACATTATAGGAGTTGTGTTGGGTTTTGATATTGGTGAATGAGAAATAATGAGATGAAAAGTGAAGGGAATGTAAAAGATCCCTTTTACTTTGGTTAAAATATTTGTCCCACATAGGAAAAAGAGAGGAAAAGAGAGATATTACATTACATCTTCTCTAGTTACTAAAAGGGTTGGGGACAAGGACCCTTCGTGCCGTTGTCGTCGCTCGCTCGGCTTCGGCTTTGTCAAAGATTGATTGATTATCTTTTTGGACAAACTTTTCTTTAATTATTTAATTAATTATTTATTTAATTAATTAAATAACCAAAAACATCCAATGCGGATCGATCCTGGCCCGCGACTTGTGACCGACCCAGTCCGTTTTTCTCTTCCCGGATATTTTCGAATTTCCCTCCAAAAATCTGGTGACTGATCTGAATGGTTGCAAACATTCAGAATCAGTACCTCTAACTGCTATAAATTCTTGATTTGTTCCAGAATTCATAACGAATTTTTTCTGCGCTAAAAAACAAAATAAAACCGTTCTCTTCAAAACTCTCTTGTTTTATTCTGTGTGATACACTGTCGTTGAGTGATTCTCCGCTACCTGAATTTGGAGTACTACTATTCTGGTAAGATAATCATTCTATCTTGAGAGGGGATATTCCATCAACCTCGAGTACTGTGAGGGGAATAATTTCCTTAAGGACACACTTTGAACTAAGTGAGCTCGATTATATTCTGAAAAATATTTTTATTCTTCCAACACTGATTCTGTTCATTTTCCAGTTTCGTCTACTGGTTTTAAGTATTTTATACTGTGTAATCTGTTTTTACTAAGTGTTTTACATATTGTATTAAAACTTTATTTAAACTTATACAGATTATTCTCTGAACAATCTTAAGGAAATTAGCTATAATATTATAATATGTATTCTATTTAAGGAGATTAAAACTTGTGTAGTTTTCTACTCCATATGAATATTAGTATTCTGACTCGAAGATATAAAAACTTCGTTGGAATACTAAAGTTCATAATTATACTGCGATTTGAAGAAATAAAATCTCCATCGTTCAAGTTTGTGATTTAATTGCTATTCTGGTTTTATTAACTAAAATAGTTTGTCGATTTGACAGTGACAAACAAATAATGGCAATTGAGACTGGAACTCCCTCTGCGAATATTGCACCGCATTACTCAACTGCATCGTACAGTGCCGATTTGAAACTGCGAAGTTCACCGGTGCTATCTTTAAAGGATGGCAATACATAATGTTCTTTTGGCTTACCACCCTTGGTATGCAAAAGTACACCAGTGAGGACCCTCCCGTGCCTGCCGCCTAGATGTCTGACAACCAAAAGTTCATGGTTACTGAGGCTTGGAAACATGCTGATTTTTTGTGCAAAGGCTATATTTTGAGTGCTTTAGAAGATGACTTGTACAACGTCTACAGTGCAGTAGAGACCTCCAAAGAACTATAGAGTGCACTTGAAAAGAAGTACAAAACCGAAAATGCTTGCTTGAAGAAGTTTGTGGTTGCCAAATTCCTAGACTACAAAATGGTGGATGGAAAAACCGTTGGAACCCAAGTTCAAGAGCTTCAACTTATCTTCCATGACCTTATTGCTGAAGGTATGGTAGTGAATGAAGCGTTCCAAGTGGCTGCAATGATTGAGAAGTTGTCGTCCTCATGGAAAGATTTCAAGAATTATCTTAAGCACAAGAGAACGGAAATGAAGTTGGAGGATCTTATGATTCGTCTCAAGATCGAGGAAGATAACAAAACCGCTGAGAAGAGGTAACGTAAGAGTTCACTAATTGAAGGGGCAAACGTCGTTGAAGATGCTGCTCCGAAAAAGAACAAGAAAATGAAGAGGCCTTCTGGAAAGGAGAAGGATCCTAATAAGAAAAAGTTCAAGGGCAACTGCTATAATTGTGGGAAAGCTGGCCACAAAGCCCCAGATTGTCGTCTCCCGAAAAAGGACAAGCCAATATGGTGGAAAAGAATGATGATATGAATGATCTGTGTGCAATGCTATCGGAGTGCAATTTGGTTGGAAACCCAAAGGAGTGGTGGCTTGATTCTGGTTCCACTCGACATGTTTGCGTTGTAAAAGAAGCATTTGCAGCCTACGCTCCCGCTGGACCCGGATAGGAACTGTTTATGGGAAATACTGCAACAACCAAGATTGAAGGATATGGGAAGATACTTCTGAAAATGACTTCCGGCAAGGTGCTGACTCTCAACAATGTTCTGCACGTTCCAACAATTAGGAAAAATTTAGTTTCAGCCGGACTACTCGTCAAGAACGGGTTTAAGTGCGTTCTGGTTAGTGAGAAAATTGTAATAAGTAAGAATGATATGTTCATAGGAAAGGGCTACCTCACTGAGGGCCTTTTCAAACTCAATGTAATGGTTGTTGACAGTATTAATAAGAATTTAGCTTCATCTTACTTATTGGAGTCAAATGATTTATGTCATGTTCGTTTAGGACATATCAACTACAAAATCTTGCGGAAATTGATTAATTTAGAAGTATTGCCTAAATTCGAGTGTAATAAATCAAAATGTGAAATCTGTGTTGAATCTAAGTTTGTTAAACATTCATATAAGTCTATTGATAGGAGTTCAAATCCTTTAGACTTAATCCATACAGATATATGTGATATGAAGTCAATACCATCTCGCGGTGGGAAAAAGTATTTTATAACCTTTATTGACGATTGCACTTGATATTGTTATGTGTATTTGCTTAATAGTAAGGATGAAGCAATTGATGCATTTAAGCAATACAAAGAACGAAGTGAAAAATCAATTGAATAAAAAGATAAAAACGATTAGAAGTGATAGGGGTGGAGAGTATGAATCTCCTTTTGCAGAGATATGCTTAGAATATGGAATTATTCATCAAACTACTGCCCCTTACACACCACAATCAAGTGGAATTACGGAAAGAAAAAACCGAACATTAAAGGAAATGATGAATGCTTTATTAATAAGTTTCTGTTTACCGCAGAGCTTGTGGGGGGGGGGGAGTTATCCTTACAGTTAATCGAATACTCAACAGGGTGCCCCACAGCAAAACACAATCTATTTCATATGAACTATGGAAAGGAAAAAAACCCAACTTGAAATATTTCAAAGTGTGGGGGTGTTTAGCAAAGGTCCAAGTTCCTTTGCCCAAAAGGATAAAAATCGGACAAAAAAACTGTGGATTGTGTTTTTATTGGCTATGCTACAAACAGCAAAGCTTATCGGTTTTTGGTTCACAAATCGTACAATCCCGAAATTCATGTTAATACGGTAATTGAATCAGATAATGCTGAATTCTGTGAAAATATTTATCCGTATAAAACTGAATGTGAGTCGTCAAGTGAAAGATCTAAACGACCGCGGAAAGAACCAAAGGAAAGTACACCAAGTAAAGAGGATCCAAGGCGTATCAAACGTCAAAGGGCATCTACTTCTTTTGGACCAGATTTTGTGACATTCTTACTTGAAAATGAGCCTCAAACATTTAAAGCAGCGATGTCATCTTCTGATTCATCATTTTGGAAAGAGGCAGTCAATAGTGAGATTGAATCAATTTTGAACAACCATACATGAGAAATAGTTGATCTTCCTCCTGAAAATAAACCTTTAGGATCAAAATGGATTTTTAAAAGGAAAATGAAAGTTGATGACACTATTGACAAATATAAGGCAAGACTTGTGGTCAAAGGTTATAGATAAAAAGAAGGTCTGGATTACTTTGACACATACTCGCCGATAACAAGAATAACATTTATTCGGGTGTTAGTGGCACTGACGACCGTATATGGTCTTGAAATCCATCAAATGGATGTCAAGACAACTTTCTTAAATGGAGAATTGGAGGAAGAAATTTACATGAAACAACCTGAGGGTTTTGTGGTTCCTGGTAAAGAAAGGAAAGTGTGCAAACTTGTTAAGTCACTTTATGGACTTAAACAAGCACCCAAACAATGACATGCGAAATTTGACCAAACAATATTGACAAATGAATTTAAGATTAATGAGTGTGACAAATGTGTTTACATTAAAAATAGTCTAAATCATGAAGTCATTGTTTGTTTATATGTTGATGACATGTTGATAATGAGTAAAGATATTGCTGATGTAAATGCTACGAAGTGTATGCTCGCTAGCAAATTTGACATGAAAGACTTAGGGGTTGCTGATTTGATCTTAGAAATTATGATCCATAAAACTCCACAAGGTCTAGCATTATCACATTATATTGAAAAGGTACTTGACAAGTTCAAGTATTTAAATTTCAATGTTGTAAAGACTCCAATTATTGTAAGTTTTGCACTTCAAAAAAATGAAGGTGAAACTGACTCACAATTGGACTATGCACGAGTTTTGAAAAGTTTGATGTATATTATGAATTATACACGACCAGATATAGTATGTGTTATAAGCAAGCTGAGTCGATTCACGAGTAATCACAATCAAACTCATTGGATGGCAATGAAACTAGTCTTGGGGTATTTAAAATACACCAAAAACTATGCTTTGCATTATAATAAATATCCCGCAATAATTGAGGGATATAGTGATGCAAACTGGCACCGGATCATCTGAAGTTAAATCCACGAGTGGATATGTTTTCACTGTTGGTGGAGGAGCAGTGTCTTGGAAATCATCAAAACAGGCATGCATCGCCCGCTCTACAATAGAATCTGAATTTATAGCTTTAGACAAGGCAGGTGAAGAAGCTGAATGACTCCGGAATTTCTTAGAAGATATTCCATTCTGGCCCAAACCTTTGGCTCCTATATTATACATTGTGACAGTCAAGCAGCAATAGGTAGGGCAGAGAGCGTAATGTATAACGGAAAATCTCGTCACATACGACGGTGACACAATATCGTTAGACAACTCCTCTCTAGTGGAGTTATCACGATTGACTATGAAGTCAAGAGATAACGTGGCAAATCCGCTTACAAAAGGCTTATCTAGAGAGGGAGTTAGTAGATCATCAATGGGAATGGGGTTAAGTCCGAGGACAAGTCGTCATGACGGTAACTCTACCTAGCAGACTAGAGATCTCAAGAGCTATGTTCAAGGAGATCAAACAAAGTTGTGACTGACGGTTCAACATTGTCAAATAACTCAACCCATTCTCGGATGAAGAAAATGTTCAGAAATAAGGATAAAACTTTATGACTTGTTAATGAGTTAATAAAGCATTAAGATTTTTAATGATTATCTAAATCTGGCAGTGTATGACCAAATAATGTGGGTATAGGACCACATGTTTAGAAATCACATATGTGAGTGTTAAGTGTTAGCCGCTTTAAAGGGGAATGACAGTGAATGCCCATTCTCTATGCACTCATGAAACCAGACGGTGTTCATGGCTGAAACGAACACAACCGTGAGAACCATAAACGGTTGAGGGTTGATTGTGTGACTTATGTTTTCTAGGTATACAACAAAGTTCGACGGTTCAAAGATATCAAATCTACCGATTGATCGAGTATATCCGATATAAGTTCACTACGGAAAGTTCAAAGGAAACCTATTTATCCAGATGCAGTCAATCATCGCTTGTATATCACACTTGCCGCGCATTCTTTTATGGCCATTCCCTATTCATGTAAGAGATTGTTGGGTTTTGATATTGATGAATGAAAAATAATTGGATGAAAAGTGAAGGGAATGTAAAAGTTCATTTTTACTTTGGTTAAAACATTTGTCCCACATAGGAAAAAAAAGGAAAAAAGAGGTGTATATATTACATTACACCTTCTCTAGTCACTAAAAGGGTTGAGGGGGCAATGACCCCTCTCGTCGTCGTCGTCGCTCACTCGGCTCGGCTTCAGCTTTGGCTTTGGCTTTGGATTTGTCAAAGATCGATTGATTGATTATCTTTTTGGACAAAATTTTCTTTAATTTTTTTTTTAATTAATTAATTATCTAATAAAATAACCAAAAACATCCAATGCGGATCGACCCTGACCCGTGACTTGTGACCGACCCGGTCCGTTTTTCTCTTCCCGAATATTTTTGAATTTCCCTCCAAAAAGTTGGTGACTGATCTGAATGGTTGCAAACATTCAGAATCAGTACCTCCAACTGCTATAAATTCTTGATTTGTTCCAGAATGCATAACAAATTTTTTCTGCGCTAAAAAACAAAATAAAACCTTTCTCTCCAAAACTCTCTTGTTTTATTCTGTGTGATACACTGTCGTTGAGTGGTTCGCCGCTACCTGAATTTGGAGTACTACTATTCTGGTAAGATAATCGTTCTCCTGGGAGGGGATATTCCATCAACTTCAAGTACTGTGAGGGGAATAATTTTCTTAAGAACACACTTTGAACTAAGTGGGCTCGATTATATTCTGAAAAATATTTTTATTCTTCCAACACTGATTCTGTTCATTTTCCAGTTTCGTCTATTGGTTTTAAGTATTTTACTGTTAAGTATTTTATACTGTGTAATCTGTTTTTACTAAGAATTTTACAGATTGTGTTGAAACTTTATTTAAACTTATACAGATTATTCTGCGAACAAGTTGTTGTTATCTCCAATGCTATAAACAACGGGTACGATTCATGCGGTTGGGAAGCTCTTTTTTGCATTCTGGGTGATTATTCATCTCTATCCATTCTTGAAAGGACTTTTGGGTAGAAAGAATAGAACACCTACAATCATAATTGTATGGTCAATGTTATTTGCTTCCATATTTTCACTTTTGTAGGTAAGGATTGATCCTTTTTTGGCGAAAACTGACGATCCACTTCTCGAAGAGTGTGGACTGGATTGTAACTAGTATGGAAACTCATGTTCAAACTCTTTAATAGAAGAAGATATTTATTAGTTCCTAAAGTAAATACAAATTTGGTTCTCTCTTTCCTCATCTTTTGGCTATTTGGTTTCACATGACAGACAAAACATGTGTGTCTATATATCTGTTTTGGTTTTTTTGGATTGCAAAACAATATCTTCTTTGGGATTCTGAGGAGTGTATTCCATTAAACTCCAGCAAATGATATTTTGCACCAAACATAATGAAAACATGATCTCATCTTCTACTACATGGTCTACCACTTAGCAAATAAACACAAAGGATAAAGTAAATTTGTTGCAATATTACAATTATAAGCTTTTCAACTCAAACATCGGCCTGATCTTCATGTATCACATTATATAAGTAGCATGACATCCTACTAGCACAAGATGACTTATATTAAACTAGATGAGAAATATCCTTTCTTTTGATTAAGACAGAGGAAATGTATCATCTAAACCAACTAATATCAGCAAGAGAATTCCAGCTGACTAAATGCAGTGAGAATTCCAGTTGGCTTGTGGATTGTCAGTGACCCTATGCCCAAAGCCTTAGACAATGTCTTCATCTGGGCCGAGTATATTGTATTCTTTTTCCTTGTCTAAACTAAAGTCATCAACCTGAACTGAGATATCTTTCTATTGTGCATCAAATCAAGCACTGGTTAGTAATCCCACCTGTTGAATGAAACTTAAATTCACTTCTTGATCTTAGTGGCTATTGCCTACAGGTAGAGATGGCAACGGATCCTGGACCCGGTCCGGATCCGGCAGATCCAGATCCGTTTTATAGGATATGGATCTTCTAAATTTGGACCCGATGGATTCGGATCGGACCCGGATCCATTTATGATGGATCGGATCTGTATATGGATCTTGTCTTTGAGATCCGTATCCGGTCCAGATCCGACCCGTGGATTCGTTTTATATTATATACATTATACATTTATACATCCGAGGAGAATAATAGGACAGAATGAATAGAACTTGAAAAATATCTTTGGAGAAGAATTACTTATGATAGCGGATAATTAAATAATTCAATATCATAAGAATAAGAAGTAATATATGTGCAAGTATTGGTTATCACCGTATGTATCATATAACTGATTATAGAATCGTCTTATTAAGATTTATTATCATCTCATGCGTGCCTTTAATATGTCTGTTAATCAGACTCATCAAATCATCCTCTCATATTTCAAAAATAATTGGACATATATTGGACAACCAGGCAGACAGTTGACACACATGTCAATGCCTCAACACATACAAAAAATGTAGTCGTTGACAGAAGAAAAAGGCACAAAAGAGCAATAATTCTAGATTCAGACAATTATAATGCCAGGAAACAAAGGTTGTCCAAATACCATAAGAAACTAATATCAGCAGCTTCAACAGCAATCTAAAAGTTGTTCTCAGTACAGCACACCATTTCTAAGGCTCAAAGCGTACAAGACATTACTATAATAATATCCAAATACAAACTCCAACTAGAACTCCAAAAAAGCACAAAGTCTCCTGAAGAAAGAAAC
This sequence comes from Przewalskia tangutica, assembly GCA_029844215.1. Lineage (NCBI taxonomy): Eukaryota > Viridiplantae > Streptophyta > Magnoliopsida > Solanales > Solanaceae > Przewalskia > Przewalskia tangutica. The sequence goes on along the minus strand of CM056736.1, from coordinate 86,244,574 downwards.
AGTCTGACCACCATAACATAGAACGACATCAGTAAAAGGCGCAGATGCAGAAGCCAAAGTAGATGGCAAATCAAAATCATCAAACCAGACTCATAAACAATTGACATGTTGAATGTTGAAATATTATTAAGGCAAATTTTTTTATATGTGGATCCAGATCCGATCCGTGGACCCAGTGGATCCGATGGATCTGAATTTGGATATGATTTTTATGGACCTGATGAATCTGGATCCGGATCTTGATACATGTATGAAAAACGGATCTTGATCTGGATCTAGTAGCATCCGGTCCAGATCCTATCCGTTGCCATCCCTACCTACAGGAAATATGAGGGTTAAGGTCTTCATGATCTACATGCTGCGCCAGGATCACAAAATAACTTTGATTCTAGCTCTATGAGACACGGTTCACAGGAATGCGGCAACACTGATGAGAACATTCAACAAACTATTAATATCATAGATTTTGTAGCAGCTAGATATAGTAGTAACACTTACTAGTATTTATTTTTTCAAATGTATACAATATTGATACTTCTGATCCAAGCGAGCTTTTGTAGCCTAAAGGGTAGAGTCGATGATGTGTATTATTACAACGTTTTCTCTGACTATTTCAGCAATCCGACAGTCCAAGAAAATATCAATTTCATTTATATTGATCAGTCAGTGCAATTAAACTTTGTGACCACATCAAATGGTCCTCCTATTTTTGTTGGTAAGTCTAATAAAGTATACATTAGTAAAAAAAAGAATGTTCGATTCAGTCATTGCAATATTTTAGAAGAATGTTTAATTCAGTCATTGCAATATTAATCTGAGCTTATATAGGTGATGTCTACAATCTTTGAAACAGAAAGTTAACGTGAAATTTATTAAGGTTACTTAACACCCTGTATCCGGACAAATTTTCTTTTCAGAAATTGCAGAACAAAGGAATAATTGTACTATGGATTATGGAAGCTGATCTCAGAGAAGTCCTGTTGGTATAATAATCTGTATATGACCAAAATAATGTTTCAACACAATCTGTTTAAACATTTAGTAAAAAGCAGATTACACAGTATAGAGTAAATTAATCAAGAAAAACAGTAGACGAAACATAATCTGTTTTGGAAAATAATTTCAGAATATAATCGAGCCCACTTAGTTCAAAGTGTGTCCTTAAGGAAATTATTCCTCTCACAGTGAGGTTAATGGAATATCGTCTCCCAGGATAGAACGATAATCTTACCAGAATAGTAGTACTCCAAATTCTGATAGCAGTGAACCACTCAACGACAGTATATCACACAGAATGAGAATTTTCGAATTGTAGAGAAATTCGTATTAGAATGAATGTATAAATTCTTGGAACAAATCAAGAATTTATAGGTTTTGGAGGTACCATTTCTGAATGTTTGCAACCATTCAGAATAGTCACCAAAATTTGGAGAGAAATTCGAAAAGAAAAAGGACTTAAACCGGACGGGTCGGTCGCAGGTCTTGGGTCGATCCGTTTGGATTTATTTTAATTAAATAATTAATTAAAGAAAAGTTTGTCCAAAAAGATTATCAATCAAATCCGAAGCCGAAGCCGAGTCGAGCGAGCGACGACGGCGCGAGAGGTCCTTGCCCTCTCAACCCTTTTAGCAACTAGAGAAGGTGTAATGTAATATATACACCTCTCTTTTCTTCTTTTTTTTCGATGTGGGACAAAAGAGTGTTTTACTCCCTTTAATTTTTATCCCATCATTTCCCATTCACCAATATCAAAACCCAACAAGTCCAAGATTGCATTACTGCAGTTATAGTTCCAACTGGAAGAGCATATATGTCATACAAATGTCAATTGATAGTGGCATTGTCACATAAGTTCTAATCAAGAATTTGTATGAGATAAACATATTCCAAAGATATGATTTGTTGTGACTTACCAAGACAATTAAGCCCTTAATTACTACGTGGAGCAGTGCTTCCACTAGAATTTATTTTTTCATGATCAGCACTAATTAAGCTGTATCATCGGACAAGTGTAACTTTAGTAACTGACCAAAGTGGATTCCAAGGTATATAGAAGTAGTTTTTGTGTTGCATATTTTAGAATTTGATGAGACTTTTCTTGGTGTTTATATTTCAAAAAACAAATCTCACTGTGACAAAGTTTAATAAATCTTTGATGGAGATTAAAAATGTTAACTTTTGACAAACTTAAAGGATCAGAAATATTCAGTCATACAAGAGACTATTTTAAATCTATGCTCAAACATAAGAAACATTTTGTCATTTTTCTCACAAAAGTAACATCCGGATTAAAACATAACACTTCGAAATAATGGAAGAGCGCTTACCGTTAGATGTGAATGCTTGGCTTACCAGCGAAGATTCCCCGCTCTGAAGTCAAGTCTTTTTTGGAGCTCCTTCCAAAGAGGTTGGGATTAGACTTTCAATTGGATGTGTCCCGAAGTGATCATTCGACTGTAACTCCAATTGAAGATTTCAAATTTTATACAAATTATTTGACTCTTCAATGGAAACATTTTACTGGAGCTTTTTATTTTCTCTGGTCATATATTGTTGGCAATATTGAAGAGTCCTTTTTTCCTGCCATTGAGAAAGGGAAAGGCATTTTTCGAAGCAGACAAATAGCTTTCAAACAAGCTGTTTCTCATGAAGAAGAATCCGAGAGAGGACCACTCACTAATATTATAAAGTCCAGAATGCCACTAATAATGGTTCTGCTGGGAACAAGACTTGACATTCTACAATTCTTTTTGAAACCCGGATGATTTAGCCCACAAGATCCCAAAACTTTTTTTTAAGTGGCACGATCCTCCTTTTCTTTTTCATTTATTTTGGGTCCAGAAATTACTAATAATAGAATTAGCAAACACATGGTGACCTCTTTGTAATTTTAAAAATTTCAGGATTAAGTTTTAAACTTTTCAAAAAAGACTCTTTCTCTTAAAAATTTGAGGATTAAGTTTTAAATTTTTCAAAAAAGACTCTTTCTCTTTCTTCTTTCATGTTCTTCTCCAAAAATCATTTTTTTACTCTCAAATTCTCTCATTCCTTCATCTCCTATGTGTGTAATTATCGTTAAAAGTTAAACTTGAAGTATATATACATGTTGGTAGCTGAAAAATGTGAAGAATGAGCTGGAAGCCATTGACAGTCATACTAGGAGAGATATGATTAAGAATAAAGATATATGAGATAAGATCGGAGTGGCCCCTGTGGAGGACAAGATGAGGAAAGCGAGACTGAGATGGTTTGGGCATGTGAAGAGGAGGTGTGAGAGATTGACAATCGTAGAACTTATGAGAGGTAGAGGCAGGCCGAAAAAGAACTGGGGAGGTGATTAGACAGGATATGACTCTACTCCAGTTGACTGAGGACATAACCTTAGATGGGAAGATTTGACGATCGAGCACTAGGATAGAAGGGTAGTTGGTATTCGAGTTTTGTCGCGTTGTGTGTGAGAGATGTGGGGGGCTAGCCTTTCCATCTCCTTTTCTTAGATGTATTATTTTGGTATCACATCGATCATTATCATTATGTGTGTATTACTATGTTGTACCACTTGTTTTGCATCTTGATATTTTGCTGCCTTATTTTACATGCAACCCTGTAATGATTACGTTTCTTTTGAGTCGAGGGTCTATCGAAAACAGTCTTTCTACCCCGCAAAGATAGATGTAAGGTCTCCGTACATCCTACCCTCCCCAGATCCCACTTGTGGATTACACTCGGTATGTTGTTGTCGTTGTTGTTGGATTACCGCAAACGAGCTCTGTTTTGAGTGAGTGATACCTCAAAAACAACAAAACATAGAGGAGAATTCATAACTGAAATTTGAAAAAAATTCATTGAGTTTTGACATGATTTTGGATCTATTTTATAGCAATTCTCAAGGTTGAAGAATATGGTTGTTTAAATTTTGAATTACTGCACTCGAGCTATATTTCACGTAGGTGATATCTCAAAAGAACAAGAATGTGGAGGGGAGCTCATATATGAAATTTGAAGTAGTTTGGTTAAGATTTGCCATTATTTTGGATCAAATTACAGCAGTTGTTCGTCCAAAAGGAAGAAGAAGACACAACCAGAAATAGTCTAACAGAATTCTTATTCATGTCTAAAATAGACTAAACTTTTATGTTGGATATATATATATATATATATATATATATAAGGTTATGTCCTCAATCAACTGGAGTAGAGCCATATTCTGTCTAAGCACCTCCTCCAATTCTTTTTCGGCCTACTTCTACCTCTCCTAACTCCTACGACCGTCAATCTCTCACACCTCCTGACGCATCCTCACACCTTCTCGGCCAAACCTATAACTTGACATAATTAGTTTTTATATGGAATGTAGCAGTTTTCAATGCCAACATCACAGTTATTAGAAGCGACTACGATTATTAGTTGTTAATATGCATTGGGAATTGAAAAGGGTCACATTTTAGTCATTAAGAAGTGACTACGGTTATTAGAAGCAACTACAATTATTAGTTGTTAATATGCATTGAGAATTGAAAAGGATCACATTTTAGCCACTAAGAAGCAACTACGGTTATTAAAAGCGACTATGATTATTAGAACAGACTACGATTATTAGAAGCAACTACGATTATTAGTTGTTAATATACATTGAGAACTGAAAAGGGTCACATTTTAGCCACTAAGAAGCGACTACGATTATTAGAAGCGTCTACGATTATTAGAACGGACTACGGTTATTAGAATCGACTACGATTTTTGTAAGCAACCTACACTTTAGATGAAATTATCATAAAAATTGATGAATTAATTCTTGAAACTTATCGTTATTGGCATTTAAATGAACATTTTAACAAAAGTATAACATTATTATGGATATAAATACTAATATCAATGAAATAATACAAGTCGTTCGCTATTAATCTAAACATTACAAGTTGATCGCATAATTATTTCACCTATTGCAATAACGACAAGAACATTTCACATTGATCACATATAATTATGTCATCAATTCAATATAGATCATATGTAGTGTAGTAACCATTTGCAACACGACTAAAAAAAATATGTGATGTTCATATATAGTTATGTCACCAATTCCAAGTTGTTACATATAGCTATGATCATCATAACTTTTTCTTCAACACATTATTAACATTACTCATTACTCATTAATTATTATTATTTTAAATTATTATAGTGTTGTTTCACTAATTTCATGGTGATAACATATTGTTTAGTTACAAATATAAGTTTTATAATCTAAAATTAGTTCACTTCTTATTAAAACAATTGGTTACAAAAGATGAAATAATACGGTCGTTCGCTATTAATCTAAACATTACAAGTTGATCGCGTAATTATTTCACCTATTGCAATAAAGACAAGAACATTTCACATTGATCACACGTTTATGTCATCAATTTGTATAAATCATATGTAGTATAGTGACCATTTTGAAAGAAATAATATCTTGATTATTTTCATTAATGAATGAGTATATATACAATTTACAGTATCCATAATATGAAAAATCATATTCCTACTCTACTCCCAAAATCCTATTCTATTTGTACAAGAATTTCATAATTATGGTAAGTGTACAATGTTAATTAAATACAACAACATATTACCAAACATAGCTCCAAACAGTTGGCTTGTGTTTCCGTGATATACACGGTATACATAAGGCATTGTATATGCGTGTATATAACGGTATACTTTTACATCCCTGCAGTCATAACGGGCAGTCGTCGTATGCTGAGATTGTCCCTAAAATTCTCAAATAGAACCGAGGGAAGACCCTTAGTAAAGATGTCTGCAATTTGGTACTTAGAAGGGACATGTAAGACGCGTACTTGTCTACGAGCTATCTTTTCGCGAACAAAGTGAATATCCATCTCGATATGTTTAGTGCACTGATGTTGAACCATATTACCAGAAATATAGACCGCACGAATATTATCACAATATACCAAGGTAGCTTTCTGAATGAGACAGTGAAGTTCTAAAAGAAGATTATGTAACCAACATGATTCAGATACCACATTGGCTACCCCTCGATACTCGACCTCTGCAATGGAGCATGCTAATATAGACTGTCGATTTGCAGACCATGAGACCAAGTTATCACCAAGAAATATACAGTAACCAGGTGTGAAGCATTTGGTATCCGGACAACCACCCCAATCAGCATATGTATACGAGATAAGTTTAGAGACCGACGATGGATATAGATGCAAGCCATAGTCAAGTGTTCCATGGATGTATCATATAATGTATTTGAGCGTATTCATGTGTTAAATTCGAGGATCATGCATAAACAAACACACATGTTTAATGACATAAGTAATGTCAGGTCTTGTGAAAGTAAGACACTGAAGTACCCATACAAGACTGCGATAGTGGGTGTGATCCTCGTAAGGTGAGCCAGCCGCAGCATCTAGCTTCTGTTTGGTATCAACCGAAGTAGAAGTAGAATTACAAGATGACATACAATCTCTCTCAATAATTTCTACAACATACTTCCTTTGAGATAAAAATAGACCACGTGAATGATGTGTGACAATAATGCCCATGAAATAACTCAAGGGTCTCAAGTCTTTCATTGCAAATTCAGAACTGAGAAGTGACATGATATACTTGCACAGATTATCAGATGAAGCAGTCAATATAATATCATTTACATACAATAAAATGTATGTCAGAGAAGTACCATGATGATATATAAATAGAAAATGATCAGACCGACTGTGATAAAACCCAATAGTGGATACATAATCTGCAAACCTCTTATACAAAATATGCGGGGCCTGCTTAAGCCCATACAAGGACTTTTTCAGCAAACAAACATGATGAGGATGATTGAGATCTTGAAAACCCAAGGGTTGATGCATATAGATTGTTTCCTTAAGATCGTCGTGTAAGAAAACATTTTTTACATCCAACTGATGAATATGCCATGCTTTGGAGAGAGCCAAACTAAGAATAGTGTGAATAGTAGCCGGTTTTACCACCAGACTAAACGTCTCACCACAATTCACGCCAACCAGTTGAGTTTTACCAACACATACAAGCTCTTATGCCTCTCAAAAGAACAGTCAGAATTTTCTTTATAAGTAAAAATTCATATAGACCGAATAATATTAACATCAGATAGACGGAGTACTAACTCCCATATCTTATTTTCAATAAGAGTATTATATTCATCAGTCACAGCCAATTTCTAATTTCCAATTCTGGTCATGTAGTGTAGAAACATGATTACGTGATATTGGGGATTTAGAGACATTAGAATTGAGATTAAAATACCGTTTTGGTTTAAAAATACTCCCCTGACTACGAGTAACGGACCCTTGACTCGAGGTAGAATTAAGTGGATGTTGGGAAATGGGTGAGTTGGTGATGGACTGGCTAGTAGGCAGTGGGCCTGCTGGCCCAATAACAGAAACATGGGCGGGAACAGAGATAAGTCCGCAGACATTGGGTTTGCTGGCGTATTTTGGTCACGGGATAAGTCCGATAAATGATGAATAATATATGGTGAGATCTCGTCATCTATAAAATTATACTAACTAGGCACGGGACTACTCACTTTAGCAAACGGAAATTGGGTTTCATAAAAAATAACATGGCAACTAATTATAATTTTATTAGATGATAAATCAAAACATTTATAACCACGATGATTAGATTGATAATCCAAAAACACACAAATGGTAGAACGGACTTGAAGTTTGTAAATTGTAGTTGACGGAAATAGTGGATAACATAAACACCCAAATACCCTAAGATGTGAATACGAAAAATTCTTATTATAGAGAATTTTAAAGTGAGATTCATATGCTAACCCTTTGGTAGGAAGTACATTAAGGAGGTAAGTAGCCATTTGTAGAGCATGATGCCAAAAAGAAGGAGGCACGGAAGTATGTGCTAATAAAGTTCGGACAATATTATTAATGGTACGAATATTTCATCCGACTTTACCATTTTGTGAGGACGTATGTGGACACGAGAAATGAAAAACTATGTCATTAGTATCACAAAATTCTCGAAACAACCCATTATCATATTTTTTGCCATTATCATATTGGATATTTTTTAGTTTCCGTTCGAACTGGGTACAGATGAATGCTTTAAATTTTAAGAATGTGGAAAAACTTGAGATTTTTTTGCTAACGGAAAGGTCCATAAAAATTAGATTAATCATCCAAAAATAGAACATAATAACGATGGTTCAAAGAACTTAGAACTGGATATGTTCATAAATCGCTATGAATAATGTCAAAAGGCATCAAAGTACGAGAAGTAGAGGCTACAAATAGTAATTTAACATGTTTTCCCAACGGACATGAATGACAAATGGGATTACTATGTCTACCCTTACAATAAATAAAATTGTTTTTATGCAAGGAAGAAATAATTGACGACCCAGGATGACTTAAACATGCATGCCACAAGGAAGGAGCTAGAGCTGCAAATGTCGACAACATGGTTTGACTTGAAGATGTGGTGGTGATGGTTATTGGATAAATATATTACCTACTATTGCATCTCATGAGTGGTATGCCTATTTTGAAATCCTTCACAGAAAACCCAAATAGATCAAAATTAACAGAAACCTAATTATTAGTGGTGAATTTTCGGATAGACACCAAATTTTTAATTAGGTTAGGGACATGAAGGGTATTTTGTAAGACAAGAGGTGGATGTGGGGGAGACAAATTTGTATGATCGTAACCACAAATTGGAATTGAGTTGTCATTACCAACAATAATGCCACGATTTTTGCTCAAATTGAAATAAGACAAGAGAGTACTTTGTTTGTACGTCATGTGAGAAGTGGCGTCGGTGTCCATGTACATTCACGTCTGGAGGATTTAAGCCAAATATATGCATGGAAGTCTCAATATCAGTGGGTGTCGGGATCGGATTTGGGTCCGCAACATGGAAGGCCTGCGGGGGACGAGTGTTAAGCGTATTTTGTATACACTTTTTGAGTCATTTTTAGTTAGTATTTTACTCGTTTTTGTTGTGTTTAGTATAGTATTAGGTTTCTTTTTCTTTTTTTTAGTCACAGCGGTTTAAAAAGGCAAAATGGCAAAAAGGAACGAAAAATGAGCATAAAGGGAGGAATCCGAGGCCGAAAAGGACAGAAATTGAAGACCCGGACGAAAGCGTCGCAAAGGAACATCGGAGAAGCCAGAACTTTAGCGGCGGCTGATTACAGGCCTTAGCGCCAGACGAAATCGAGAATCTGAAGTTAATTTGGCCAGGGGCAGAAGGGTCCATAGGGCATGAAAATTGCAACATACTGAAAGCCCTAGGGATTATTCTACGAGAAGGGGGGTCATTCTAACACACAACACATCACAGGGCAATGATTGAAAGTTACAATTGGAGACTTTAGTTCGCAGTACTTTTCTTTCTTTCTTTTTAATTCAGTTTATGTTTGGAATTGTATTAGTTCTTAGCGTGACTATGACTTGGAGCTAAACACTTTATTAGGGCTTTCCTTTTGAATCGCTTGGAACTCTATTTCATGACTTAATGCATTAGTTGATTTCTTCTTTACTTGATTAAGATTTATTCAATAATTGGTATGAATGTTTGATAGTTAATTGATCACTAATTATCATAATCTATATGATTTTGAATCAAGAACCGAGAGGAGATATTTGGTTATGCTGTAATTGAATAGACATAGGTTAAAATCGCGGACGAAAGTACCCCGATACTTGTGTAGCATTATATGTTACTGTTCTTAATCCTCCTATGTGATTAATCCTATCATAGAAATATAGAAGAGTTCTGCACTAGGGTTGAGCGATTATATATCTTAACCGGAATATAAGACAGTCTAGTTAACCGCTATCTTAACGTAGAAGAAGAAGTCATTCTAGTTGCATTAAGGATTGAATAGAGTGGATAGTCGAGGATTTTGGAAGCCCTAATTCCTTCATAACTGATTACAACTTCAATAGTTTAGTTAATTCTTGCAATTATTCTAGTAGTTAAATAAAAAACCCAACTCTATTATCGATTGCTAAATAAATAACATAAAATAGATGAACGGTAATTAGAAACCCTGTCTCTGAGGACGATATTCGGTCTTATCAGACTATACTACTTGTGAACGATACGTACACTTGCGTGAGCATGTGGAAATCGGCCTAATAAGTTTTTGGCGCCGTTGCCGGGGACTGACGTACTTCTAATATCGAACCATTTATTCTTAATTTCTAATTTGGTCGCTCCCAGAGAGCATCTTTTTATCAATTGTTGTTGTTTTTGTAATTTTGCAGGTAAAGTCAAGTATAGGTACATGGACTATCATTATCAGGGGCTGCAGGACTATGACCTTAGTCCACCGCAGCGATTTAGACCACAGGCGCCACAAGAGGAGCAAAATGAGATGCAGGAAGCCTTACTCAGGCTCACCGTGTGCCAGAATCCTCAAGGCCTAATTTATCCACCATAGAATCAGGCTCCATCAGGAGAAATAGATAACATGGGAGCAGTTCTTTGGGCACTCTCAAACGCCCAAAATCAGTTCATGGTGGAAACAAGATCATCCATCAGGAATCTAGAGATGCGATGGGGCAATAGCTATGGTCGAGAAACGGTATGCAAGGAACCGCCTAGCAATACCGGTGCAGACCACGAAGCAGTGCAAGTAATTGATTTGAGAAGTGGCAAACAAATGGAGACAGGTTCATCCCTAAAATGTCCAGAAAAAAAGGGTGATCCTAGTGAGATGAAGGAGTCAGAGGATGTAGTAACCATAGAAGATCTTCCTGCGGATCAAAGATCACCACCAGCAGTCGTTGACACATCGCAAGTGAAGATATCATATCCTCAGAGACTTAGAAAAAAATCTCTTGACAAGCAGTTTTCTAAGTTTCTAGAGGTATTTAAAAAACTGCATATCAATATTCCATTTGCTGAAGCCTTAGAACAAATGCCAAGTTATGTGAAGTTCATGAAGGAGATCCTCTATAAAAAGAGGAGGTTGGAGGAGTATAAAACAGTGACGTTGACTGAGGAATGCAGTGTCATCCTACAAAAAAAGTTACCTCAGAATTTGAAAGATTCGGGAAGCTTCACCATCCCTTGAACTATAGGGAAATTCGAATGTCAACAGGCTCTCTGTGATTTGGGGGCAAGTATAAATTTGATGCCCTATTCTGTGTTTTGCAAACTTAGAGTGGGGGAAGCAAGACCCACAACCAACACCTTACAGCTAGTCGATCGCTCCATCGTCCACCCTAGAGGAATCATCTAGGATGTGTTGGTTAAGGTGGACAAGTTTATCTTCCCCGCTGATTTCATCATCCTAGACATGGAAGAAGATGAAGAGATGCTCATCATCCTTGACAGTCCATTCTTAGCCACAGGACAAACACTCATTGATGTTCAGAAAGGTGAGCTGAGACTTCGTGTTCAGGGAGAAGAAGTGATTTTCAGTGTATTCAGGGCATCAACCTACCTAAGGGTAAGTGATAACTGCTATGCTATTGATGTGGTCGATAAAACAGTTTCTAAAAATGGGTTCAGAAGTGCTGATGCTCTTGAGTGGTGATGACACAATGAGATGCGAATAGTGGTAATAACACAGAATTGATGGAGTATGCGAATTGGTTGGATTCCCATGAGCCCTGCTATAAAAGAAAATATGGGGAGCTAGAAACCATGCCAGAGAGACCAGTGCCATCCACAGAACAAGCTCCAGAACTAGAGTTGAAGACTCTGCCAGATCATTTGTATTATCAATATCTAGGTGAGAACCACTCCTTACCAGTGATCGTGTCATGTCATATATCCAAAGTGGAGGTTGAAATAATGTTGAGAGTATTGAGGGCTCACAAGCTCGCAATTGGGTGGACACTGACAGACATTAGAGGGATAAGTCCTTCTACAGTAATGCACAAAATTCCTCTAGAAGATGAGAGCAGACCCTTCATTGAGGCACAGAGGAGACTAAATCCAACCATGAAAGAGGTTGTGAGAAAAGAAATCCTGAAATGGCTCGATGCTGGGGTGATTTATCCTATCTCTAACAGTGCATGGTTAAGCCTTGTGCAAATGGTACCCAAGAAAGGTGGCATGACTGTGGTGACTAACGAAAAGAATGAGCTTATTCCATCCAGAACAACTACATGGTGGAGAATGTGTATTGACTACCGCAAGTTGAACAAAGCAATCAGGAATGATCATTTTCCTTTGTCTTTTCTTGACCAAATGCTTGACAGGCTTAAAGGACACAACTACTATTGCTTCCTGGATGGTTATTCAGGGTATCATCAAATTGCCATCTCTCCAGAAGATCAGGAGAAGACAACCTTCACATGCCCTTTTGGTACGTTTGCTTTCAGAAGAATGCCATTTGGGCTTTGCAATGCACCCGCCACCTTTCAGCGTTGTATGATGCTATCTTTTATGACATGGTGGATAGGACCATAGAAATCTTCATGGATGATTTTTCTATTTTTGGGTCCTCCTTTGATGAATGCTTAAAGAATTTAGAGACAGTGTTGCAGCGGTGCAAAGACTCGAATCTGGTGCTGAACTGGGAGAAGTGTCACTTTATGGTGCATGAAGGTATCGTTCTTAGCCACAAGATTTCCAGCAAAGGCATTGAGGTAGACAAGGCTAAGGTTTTAGTGATAAAAAATATGCCACCTCCAATATCGGTAAAAGGGATCAGAAGTTTCCTTGGGCACGCTGGTTTCTACAGAAGATTCATCAAGGACTTCTCAAAGATCTCTAAACCTCTGTCCACTTTGTTGATGAATGGGGTTGCTTTTGAATTCAATGAATAATGTCTTACTTCCTTTCAGACACTTAAGGAGAGGCTAACCTCAACCCCTATAGTCACTGCACCTGACTAGACTGTTACACCCCGTAATTCAGGTCATGCTTTTGAGAACGTATGAAAGGAATTGAGACTTAAATTTTAGAATGATGGGTTGACGAAATGTTTCGGACGAGTTTTTAGTCAACTTTGAGGCGGTTTATGTCCAGTTGCATTAGGAGTTCCTAGGTGTTTCAAAGGCCTAGTATGTAGTTCGTTGAGTCTAGTTCCCAACGCAACAAACCGTTCGTCGATAGGATATCAGAGTAGAAAATTATGGAAGTTACAAGTTCGGCGCAATGAGCGTAAGAGCATTTTCGGTCGTGGTCCGCAGTGCCGCGCGCGGATGCAGGCAGCGCGCCGGTTATGCCGAGAATTCTCTGAAGTTGCAGCGCATGGCCGAATGAGGTCGCGGCGGAAGTCTGAAAATTCGGAGGTTTCGCGCGAGGCGGATTTTTGCGAAATCTGGGGGAAAATCAGATATTTTTCTTTTAAAAGGCCATGGGAGGGTGACAAGTGTCCCTCTCATCTGAGTTAGTGGAAATGCTATTTATTTGACCAAGTCTTGAAGACTTGGTCATTCTTCCAAAAACCTTCTTCTCACTAAAAAAAATCCCTCTCCCTTCTCTCTAAAAAATTCAAGAAGAAGCCAAGGCGTAGAGAAATTTCGGAAAGGTGGCAAGAAGGAAACTTATTGACAAGCTTGTAGGAGGGTTGTAGAGGTGATTGTGGAAAGAAGGCAAGTGAAATTTGTTGGATTAATTTGGGTAAACATAACGATCCATTTCTCTTTTTAAGTAAAATTGTGTTGCATGTGAGGAAGAAAGGACTTGTAGTTATCAATTTTGCTTTTAGGTATATTGCATGTAAGAATAACGATTTGGATTTGAAAAGATTGAATAAGGATGATATGTGAACATGTTGTAGCCAAGATAATACCTTAAACTTATTGGATTGTGTATTTTGTATTGTGGGGCAGAATTTTACACGTCCAAGTTAGGCGTGTAATCCCCTTGTATTGTTGAATTGTTGGGCCTTAAATGTGGCGTTTAGTAGTTGATATCGGACCTTGAAAATGTGGAAAAGTATGTAAAAACAAAGGAAGTGCTGTCCAATTTTCCGTAGAATAAGGGGCTTTTCAATTAGAATGTTCTATGTTGAAGCTAGAAGCTAATGAACGTATTATGGTCATTATAGGTTAACATACTACGTGCGGTATATTGGACTTGCGAGTGGATTGACCCGAAGAGGTATGTGGAACTTTCCTATCTCTTGAGCATGAATAGTTGCACTTATATAGTACGGTAGACGTACAAGACTTTGATATCCCTTACTTGTTTTAAGAATGGCCAAGTTGGGTGAGTAAGGGGATTAACTCACTTCTTTAAAAGTATTAAGGATGTCTTAAGTTTTCAAAGTTAAGGGACTTGAAGTGTTTTAAGTATATGATACTTGTTTCGTTTTAAAAGTATAAGTCTCTTGGATATAGGGAAATGTATTTGACTAATGTATAAAGTTAATATAACGACTTTATGGGAAGTTGGTTATATTAGCTTTATGGAAGGTTAACAGAAGAAAGATTTACTCTAAGTAAAATAAGTAAGGATAAATGATTTGAATTTACGAAAGGCAAATTGATTTTAAGGCATCAATTGCCTAAGGTTTTAAAAGAAAAGAAGACACTTGATTTAGAAGCCTATTATATTTCTAAAAGGAAATGTGACTTGTCTTGAAAAGTAGTCGTGACTTGATACTACAGTTATTAGTATCTTGGAAGTTTTATATAAAAAGGAGTCATTCTTAAAAGGTTAGAGGTACGTGGTACTTGGGTTGAATTCCCGGATTTCTCTTAAATGACATGTTAGTGCCTTAAGTAAACTAAAATGAGAGGATATATTAATAATGTTAATAAGAAGTTAGGGGATTTCTTAACTTGCTTATGTTATGATAAGCCGGTAGCGCTTATGTTATGTATGATGATAGCGGTTGTGCTAGGTTATGTATTCTACGGTAGACCGGGTTATTACTTATTCCATGGATTTGCTACCCATGATGCGAGTGCGGCGTTTGTACTCATTGCGGGTCCACCGGGCCCATGCGGGTGAAATAGTCCCATGCGAGGCGGATGACCTCATGCGGGTTTCAGCGCCGTGGCGTCGGCTGCAGGGCCGCGGCTCCGGCTGTAGGGCCGCGGCGCCAATGCGGGATTTTTGCGAAATCTGGGGGAAAAATCAGATATTTTTCTGTTAATAGGCCATGGGAGGGTGACAAGTGTCCCTCCCATCTGAGTTAGTAGAAATGCTATTTATTTGACCAAGTCTTGAAGACTTGGTCATTCTTCCAAAAACCTTCTTCTCACTAAAAAAATCCCTATCCCTTCTCTCTAAAAAATTCAAGAAGAAGCCAAGGCCTAGAGAAATTTCGGAAAGGTGGCAAGAAGGAAACTTGTTGACAAGCTTGTAGGAGGGTTGTGGATAGTGATGTCAATGGGGCGGGGCGGGGGCGGGGGAAGGGTATCCCATACCCGTACCCACCACCTAAAACGCATCCCCACCCCCGCCCCACCACCCATCACTGTAGTAATTCCTCCACCCGCCCGCCCCACTTACTTCACGGATACCCACTTACGGCGGTACCCACTAATAAAATGCTCAAATAATGTCTAGCAATTGTTTTAGTCACCAAAATGAAAGTTATATAAGAAAAAGGAAAGAAAGGAAATTTTCCACTATGGTGTATCGAATATCAAGTCTAAAACCTTGCAAAAATATTATGAATATTAAAAACAGTAAAGATGAAAATATTTAACAAAAAAAAAGAGAACAAAGAGAATGAGAAAGAACGTGGTGCATTTGTGTTCAACAAGCAGACACGCATGCGTTAGCTCAAGTCACATTTTAAATCAAGAAAGGGCCAAATAAATTCGTAAATAGCCTAATTAAACTAATAGATGATACGGATATGATGGGCAGTACGATCGGTGTGGTAGCGCAGTGCGGGCGGTCTTATATGAAATCCACCCCCGCCCCACTACCCATGGTGGGTATCACTTTTGATATCCATACCCGCCCCACCACCCACCAAACCATCCCCATACCCGCCCCAATTGGAGCGGGTACGGGGCGGTACCCGCATTTACCCGCTCCACTGACATCCCTAGTTGTGGAGGTGATTGTGGAAAGAAGGCAAGTGAAATTTGTTGGATTAATTTGGGTAAACTTTAAGGTAACGATCCATTTCTCTTTTTAAGTAAAATTGTGTTGCATGTGAGGAAGAAATGACTTGTAGTTATCAATTTTGCTTTTAGGTATATTGCATGTAAGAATAACGATTTGGATTTGAAAGGATTGAATAAGGATGATATGTGAACATGTTGTAGCCAAGATAATACCTTAAACTTATTGGATTGTGTATTTTGTATTGTGGGGCAGAATTTTACACGTCCAAGTTAGGCGTGTAACCCCCTTGTATTGCTGAATTGTTGGGCCTTAAATGTGGCGTTTAGTAGTTGATATCGGACCTTGAAAAGGTGGAAAAGTATGTAGAAACAAAGGAAGTCCTGTCCAATTTTCCGTAGAATAAGGGGCTTTTCAATTAGAATGTTCTACGTTGAAGCTAGAAGCTAATGAACGTATTATGGTCATTATAGGTTAACATACTACATGCGGTATATTGGACTTGCGAGTGGATTTACCCGAAGAGGTATGTGGAACTTTCCTATCTCTTGAGCATGAATAGTTGCACTTATATAGTATGGTAGACGTACAAGACTTTGATATCCCTTACTTGTTTTAAGAATGGCCAAGTTGGGTGAGTAAGGGGATTAACTCACTTCTTTAAAAGTATTAAGGATGTCTTAAGTTTTCAAAGTTAAGGGACTTGAAGTGTTTTAAGTATATGATATTTGTTTCGTTTTAAAAGTATAAGTCCCTTGGATATAGGGAAATGTATTTGACTAATGTATAAAGTTAATATAACGACTTTATGGGAAGTTGGTTATATTAGCTTTATGGAAGGTTAACAAAAGAAAGATTTACTCTAAGTAAAATAAGTAAGGATAAATGATTTGAATTTACGAAAGACAAATTGATTTTAAGGCATCAATTGCCTAAGGTTTTAAAAGAAAAGAAGTCACTTGATTTAGAAGCCTATTATATTTCTAAAAGGAAATGTGACTTGTCTTGAAAAGTAGTCGTGACTTGATACTACGGTTATTAGTAGCTTGGATGCTTTATATAAAAATGAGCCATTCTTAAAAGGTTAGAGGTACGTGGTACTTGGGTTGAATTCCCGGATTTCTCTTAAATGACATGTTAGTGCCTTAAGTAAACTAAAATGAGAGGATATATTAATAATGTTAATAAGAAGTTAGGGGATTTCTTAACTTGCTTATGTTATGATAAGCCGGTAGCGCTTATGTTATGTATGATAGCCGGTTGTGCTAGGTTATGTATTCTTACGGGGTAGACCCCGGGTTATTACTTATTCCATGGATTTGCTACCCATGATGCGAGTGCGGCGTTTGTACTCATTGCGGGCCCACCGGGCCCATGCGGGTGAAATAGTCTCATGCGAGGCGGATGACCTCATGCGGGTCCACAGGACCTATGCGAGTGAAATAGTCCCAGGAGTAGGATTGTTTAATGATACTACGGGCGGGTGACCCTACTTTGATCATGAGCCTCCTATTTTTATGCAGTAAAGTTTATACTTGTTACTCTCATTGTTAGTAAGGCACAGTGCACTGTAATTTTATTATCATCCATGTCTCCAGCTTTATTTAGACTTATGATATAATTACAGTATTTTTCAGTTTTACATACTTGGTACATATTGTGTCGACGCCTCTTCCGGATCGCGTTAACGCCGCAGTAAGTGGTAAAGTGGTGGATCCTCATTCTTAGGATCATTGATCAGGTGTCAGAAACTCCATTTCTCCGGAGGCTTGTCTTTTGGTACGGTTCTCCCTGATGTTGTAAATATTATATACATTCAGGGGTATGACGGGGCCCTGTCCCGTCATAGTTGTTACAAACTCTTAGAGGCCTGTAGTCCTGTTATAACTTGGGTTTGTAAAGGATGTAACTGTTCAATTTTGTTATATTTATATTTACAGAAAGGTAGCCAGTTTGGGTTAGCCTGTTTTGTATTTTATATTGTTTCTTTTTTATGAGTTTACTTCCGCTGGTTTTCTCTGATGTTGGATCACAAGGGTGCCCGGGGTAAGGCACCAGTCACGGGCCCGAGGTCGGGTCGTGACATAGACACTCTCATTTGAATTGATGTGCGATGCAAATGACTACGCAGTGGGAGCAGTTCTTGGACAGAGAATTGACAAGGTATTCAGGTCAATTTACTATGCTAGCAAAACCCTTAATGATGCTCAGCTGAATTATGCGACGACAGAGAAAGAGCTGCTAGCCATAGTAAATGCATTTGAAAAATTCAGGCCATACCTCAGTGGGAATAAGGTGATAGTGTACACTGACCACTCAACCATTAAGTATTTAATGACTAAGAAGGATGCAAAACCTCGTCTTATATGATGGGTGCTGCTACTACAAGAATTTGACATGGAGATCCACGATAAAAAGGGGACTGAGAACGTGGTTGCAGACCATCTGTCAAGGCTTGAAGTGGAAGAGAGCCATAACACCAAGGATGTGCAAATAAATGACTACTTCCCAGATGCGCAACTGTTTCATATAGTACCAGTGTAAATTTATCTTGGTTCGCTGACTTTATTAATTTTCTTGCAGCAAAAGTATTGCCTTCAGGAATGACAAGGCAGCAGGTGAAAAAGTTCTATTCAGAGGTAAAACATTACTACTGGAAGGAGCCAATTCTCTACAAGCACTGTGCTGATCAAGTCATAAGGCGATGCGTACCCGAGGATGAAATGCACCAAATTCTCACTCATTGTCACACCTTGTAATGTGGTGGGCATTTTGGAGCATCACGGACAACAGCCAAGGTATGATATAGTAGATTCTATTGGCCAACTCTATTCAAGGATGCCAACACTTTCGTGAGGGGCTGTGATCGTTGCCAAAGAACTGGGAACATGTCAAGGCGAAATGAAATGCCCCTAACTAGAATCTTAGAAGTGGAGCTATTTGACGTGTGAGGGATTGATTTCATGGGCCCGCTTCCAACGTCCCTTGGGAACCAATACATTCTTCTCGCAGTGGATTATGTGTCCAAATTGGTCGAGGTAGTGGCTACGAAAGGGAATGATAGTAAAACTGTCTTGAAATTCCTCCATAAAAACATATTCACAAAGTTTGGCACTCCAAGAGCCCTCATCAACGATGAATGGAGTCATTTTTGCAACAAGCATCTTGACACCTTGCTGGCGCGTTACAGAGTCTACCACCGTACTGCTTTGCCATATCACCCTCAAGCAAATGGGTAGGCTGAAATTTCGAATAGAGTAGTGAAAAGCATACTGGAGAAGACAGTGGATGGCTCAAGGAAGAATTGGTCTACAAAGCTGGATGATGCACTCTGGGCCTATAGGACCGCTTTCAAAACTCTCATTGGGATGTCACCATACATGATGGTATTTGGGAAGGTATGTCATCTACCAGTAGAGTTGGAACACAGGGCATACTGGGCAATGAGGAAGCTGAACATGGATGCCCAAGCAGCAGGGCAGAAGAGGCTGCTGCAACTGAATGAGCTAGATGAATTTCGGAACAACGCCTATGAAAATGCAAGAATCTACAAGGAAAGGACCAAGGCATGACATGACAAGAACTTGACCCTCAAAGAGCTACAGCCTGGGCAACAAGTACTCCTATTCAACTCGAGGCTGAGGTTGTTTCCTGGCAAGTTAAAGTCCAGGTGGTCAGGGCCATTCGTTGTGGAAAAAGTTTTCCCCTATGGTGCAGTCGAACTGAGAGGGAAAGAAGGTGCTTTATTCAAAGTGAACGAACTCTCTGACATGGAACAAAGAAACTCAGATATCTGTCTCAAACCACAGTGAAGAGAAACCTGCGTCCGGCTAAAAGACGTTAAAGACAGCGCTACTTGGGAGACAACTCAATGTTTAAATTATGCAATTTAGTTTAAATAGAATAGTCTTACTTTTGGTATTTTTGTTGCGTTGTGATGACAGGTGAAAGAATTGGACCTGAAGCACGGAAAAATATGAAAGGCAGAAAATCGATGTCGAGCTGCGGCGCCGAAAGTTCTGGGAGACTGCAGAAGTTATAGCGTCGCGGCTCCAAAATAAAGGGCTGCAGCGCGAATGAGAAATTTCTCCGAAATGCAGTATCTGCCGCCACCACCACCATTTTGAACCGCTATTGTCTGTAAGTCGTCCCTTTTATTTTTGAGTCTTACACATTTGAGATAATGTGTCGTTTAAGTTGGGGGGGGGAGAGTTCTTATTTTATTTTATTTTATTTTATTTTGTTTTTGTGTGTCTATTTTACACATCCGAAATGCAGTATCTGCCACCACCACCACCATGTTGTGTTTACTTGGAACACCTAATTAATTAAATGAGATAATGTAATGGAATGAGAAGCTAAAATCTGTGTGATTAAGTTAGATATGCTAAAGATTCATGAAAACCTGATTATTTAGAGTATTCTGTGCTTAGCCTATGTATTATCAATTGTGAAAAACATATGTGATGTCTGTTGTTTGTTATTTGAGACGAAATAGTTAGGATGTACATGTTAGGGAAATGATTCAGACATTTCTTTGTTAACTCTTCTTACCCTTCATTACCTACCCTGACAATAAATTATATCCCTAGTCAGCCCCTTTGAGCTTAAAATATAAGTTATTTCTTTGACACCTCATGTCCCTTGTGTACCATAAGCAGTAATTGAAGAGAGGGATGTAAAGAGCAAAAAAAAAATGAAAAGAGAGTGAAAAATTAATGCACCCCAATAAAAAAATGTAAAAGTTTAAGTTTGGGGGTGCCTATGTGAATGTGTTTCATGCTCTCAAAAAGAAGAAGAGGGGAATGATAGGTATGAACGAAAAAGAATACCAAAAAGAATGACAAAATGGTTGAATGAGAAAACGCTTATGATACATAATTTGAGTCTATATGCCAACTTTTATCTACCCCTACCTAAGCCTACATTACAATCCTGAAAAGTCTTGAAGATCTCTAGTATGTATGTCCATGATTAGTGGAGAATAGCAAGTAAACAGGCCCATGGAACTTTGAGAAAAAATGAAAATAAAATTGACATGCATAGGTTGGGTATTCATGCTTCCATTGATTGTGACTGAAATGAATTTGCGAAATATCTGACTTGAAATTGTAGATTGCTAAATTCATGCTACATCTGTTCCTACATATTATCCCAACTGACATTCATGTATTTCTAAGTAATCCTGTGCAGCTGCGTGATTTGAGTCTTTTGTTTTTGTTCTTTGTTTTTGCTTTGATCTATGCTCGAGGGCGAGCAAAGGATAAGTTTGGGGGTATTTGTTAAGAGTATTTTGTATACGTTTTTTTAGTCATTTTTAGTTAGTATTTTACTCATTTTTGTTGTGTTTAGTATAATATTAGGTTTGTTTTTCTTTCTTTTGAGTCACAACGGTTCAAAAAGGTAAAATGACGAAAAGGAACAAAAAATGGGCATAAAGGAGGAATTCGAGGCCGAAAATGACAGAAATTGAAGACTCGGACGAAAGCCAAGCAGCGCCGCGGCGCCGGAACATAAGAGAAGCCACAAAACATTAGGCGCCGCGGCGCCAGTCAGCAAGTCCTTGGCGCCGGTACAGAAATCGAGAATTCGAAGTTAATTTGGCCAGGGGAAGAAGGGTCCATAGGCCACGAAAATTGCAACATACTAAAAGCCGTAGGGATTATTCTATGAGAAGGGGGGTCATTCTAACACACAACACATCACAGGGCAATGATTAGAAGCTATAATTGGAGACTTTAGTTCGCAGTACTTTTCTTTTTTTCTTTTTAATTCAGTTTATGTTTGGAATTGTATTAGTTCTTAGCGTGACTATGGCTAGGAGCTAAACACTTTATTATGGCTTTCCTTTTGAATCACTTGAAACTCTATTTCATGACTTAATGCATTAGTTGTTTTTTTCTTCACTTGATTAAGATTTATTCAATAATTGGTATGAATGTTTGATATTTAATTGATCACTAATTATCATAGTCTATATGATTTCGAATCAAAAACCGAGAGGAGAGATTTGGATATGCTGTAATTGAATAGACAAAGGTTAAAATCGCGGACGAAAGTACCCCGATACTTGTGTAGCATTATAGGTTACTGTTCTTAATCATCCTATATGGTAAATCCTATCATAGAAATATAGAAGAGTTCTGCACTGGGGTTGAGTGATTATATATCCTAACCAGAATATAAGACAGTCTAGTTAACCGCTATCTAAACGTAGAAGAAGAAGAAGTCATTCTAGTTGCATTAAGGATTAAATATAGTGGATAGTCGAGGATTTTGGAAGCCCTAATTCCTTCATAACTGATTACAACTTCAATAGTTTAGTTAATTCATGCAATTATTCTAGTAGTTAAACAAAAAACCCAACTCTATTATCGATAGCTAAATAAATAACATAAAATAGATGAAAGGTAATTAGAAACTAGTCTCTGAGGACGATATTCGGTCTTATCAGACTATACTACTTGTGAACAATACGTACACTTGCGTGAACACGTGGAAATCGTCCTAACAACGAGGCCCAAGCAGACCGGCCTTCTGAACTGACTCGGAACACTACAGGTTGTTGGTGTAGGAGCCCGAGAAATTTGGCTTGTGATTAGGCTGGATCGGAGCCCAATTTCCCTGGAAAGAACTTGAAGAATAGTAGGCGGGACTAGGCCACTGGCCGCTGGTTGATCGGTGTATTTTATATACACCTTTTGAGTCATTTTTAGTTAGTATTTTACTCATTTCATTTATGTTTAGTATAGTATTAGGGTTGTTTTCCTTTCTTTTGTGTCACAGCGGTCAGAAATGGAGAAATGGCGAAAATGAGATGAAATGAGCATAAATGAGATGGAATTGCACACTAAAAGGGCCAAGAAATGAAGCCTAAGTTAGGAAATATAGAAGAAATCAGACGAAGACCGGACGAACAAAGGACGAAGAAACGAAAAATCCGGAAGAATGCCGTCACCGGCGCCGCGGCGCCGACCACTGAAGATGTTCTGAAACGCCTCTGATTTTCAGGTGTCGTGGCGCCCGACTGCAGGGCCACGACGCCGACGCGGGATTTCTAAGTTTTGGGCCGAATTTGACACGTTTTCAGAGTCCAAAAGGGATAACTTTTCCTACCTACATATTCCTTAACCCTTTACCTAAAGGATTCCATAACTTTTCCTTAACCCTTTACCTAAAAGATTCCATAACTTTTCCTACCTACATAATCCCTAACCCATTACCTAAAGGATTCTTGGGCTATAAATAGTCTCTACATCATTAGAAGAATTCATCATACATTCTCCATCCCACGCTTGACAAATTCCATTCTCCATCCACCATTCCATCTTGTAAATATTCCACAACACAATCTTTGGATGCTAGAAGGCTTGGAGACTTGTTCTTGAGTATTTTTCTTTTCTTTCTTTTTGCTTTGTTTATTTCAGTTCATGTATGGAGATTGTATTAGTTCTTAGCGTGACTATGGCTAGGAGCTAATTACTTGTTAGGGATTTCCTTGTGATTCTCTTGAAACTCTTATTCATGAATTAATACATTAGTTGATTTCTTCTTCACTTGCTTAAGATTTATTCAATAATTGCTTTGATTGATTGATAATTAATTGATCACTAGTTATCATCACTTATATGAGTTCTAATCGAAATTCGAAAGTGGAGATTGTGAATATGCTATAGTTGAATAAACATAGGTTTAAATCGTGGACGAAAGTACCCCGATACTTGTGTAGCTTAAAAGGTTATTGCTCTTAATCCTCCTTTGTAGTCAATCTTGTCACCGAAAGGTAGAAGGGTTCTCCATTGGGGTTGAGTGTTTATATTACCTTAACAGGAGTATAAAACGGTTTAGTTAACCTACTATCTTAACGTAGAAGAAGAAATTAGTCTAATTGTATTAAGGATTGAATAGAGTGGATAGTTGATGATCTTGGAAGCCCTAATTCTCTATCATAACTGATTTAAATCAAAGTATTTTCATAATTAGTTTATTTCCTGCATTATTAGTTTAGAATTCCAACTCAATTAACGTTAACCAAATAGAAACTAAAGCATAGATAATCGGTACTTGAAAACCGATCGCGAGGGCGATATTCGGTCTTACCTAGACTATATTACTTGTCACGATACGTGCACTTGCGTTTAGCGTGTGTATAAATCGCACATCAAGTTTTTGGAACCGTTGCCGGGGACTGGCGTACTTTCAATATCGATTTATCTATTCTTATTTCTAATTTGGTTGCTCCAAGAATAAGTTTCTAACTTGTTCTGCGAGCATCTTTTTATCACATTTTGTTGTTTTCCTATTTTACAGGTTAAATTTAAAAAAAAAAAAATCAGGACACATGGACTACTACTATCAGAGACAGTGGAGTCATCAACAACAGCTTAACCCACATGTTCTAGAGGAAGATCTAGATGAGTTGCAGGCAGGCATACTCAGGCTCACCAAGTGCCAGTCTCAGTTCATGGATGGGACAAGAGTGTCCCTCAGAAATTTGGAGACACAAATAGGGAAACTAATGGAAAGGATTAGCAATACACCTCAAGCAAATTTGCCTAGCGACACCATTGTGGGAAGTGATAAGCAAATTCAGGAGCCTGAACCACACCCAGTTGTTGAGGAATCTAGCGAGATTGTTGGTGTAGAGAAGGAAAAGATTGCTGAGATCCAATTATTCACCTTTTTGGATTCTGTGGAGATTTTTTTTCCTGCACCTATTGCAGAAGAAACACCACCAGCTGTCATTGTTGATCCCTAAATAGAAAGTCCATACCTTCCAGGGCACCCCCTAGAGTTGAGATATGTTGGGAATCTCACTGATCCCTACATTATAGAGAGCTTAGAAGACAAGCAAGTCTTGTGTACTTGAGGGATAATCTTATATCTGAAGCCCTTAGTTGAAAAGAGTATTGTAGGAAAAGTGAGACATGCAAAAATAACTATTGTTACACCCCGTAACTCCAGGACATGTTTAAGAGAATGTACGTAAGGAACTCAAGACTTGAAATTAGTTCGAAAGGAAGAATTGTTTTTCCGACGGAAAATCTTCCGAACGTCGGAAAGGAAAAATGTTCATTGGTGAGAATTAGGTTCTCAAAATGCATTAATTGAAGAGTATGGAACTTATTATCATTATGGAAATTTATTGTTTTACGGTTTTGGTCGCGTGGGGCCCACCCGAGGAATTTTACATTTTTGTGGGGCCCACGAGGGTTACAGAAATTTATGGACGAATGAGAGGGCGACACGTGGCACCCCCCACCATAGTCTTGGACGAAATTTGCAAGGGTATAATGGTCATTGACCATCTTGGAAGATAAGTCTTGCTAGGCGAGTTTGTTGACCAAGTCAACTTGCCACTTGTGCTTAATCCATGTGATTTTCATCTTAGCCACCCATTTGTTTAAGTCTAAGCCTTCCAAGGTGTTATATATTCACTACACTAGTGCAAGACTAGTCTTGAACACTTAGAAAAAAATAGAGAGGCCTTGTTCTTGAGCTAAGTGCTCTCGGCTTTGTCTCATTCCCACACAAAAATTTTGTAGTTTTGATCCATTAGCCACAAGACTTTAACCCAAGGTCCTAAGGGTATTGTAAGGATATCTCAATAGAAAGATTTCGGAAAACGACGTTTACGTTAGTCAAGGCGAAACCCTAAGGTGTTCTTCAACTTTGAAGTTGGAAATAGAAGAGGAATTTTTCACAAGCTTCAAGGGTCGCAAATAGCGGATTGGGCGTTAAGAAAAGGAGTTGGAGTTGCTAAGGATCGACTTAGGGTTTTGGAGCATTTTGAGCTTAAGAAGGTATTAATCTCCGTCTTACTATTATAATTCAAGATTTCATGTTGTAGTAGTTAGAAATGATCGTGGATTATATTATGAAGAATGATATGTGTTATGGAATAGTTGGATGGAATCCGAAGTTGCATGATTTAGCCTTTAAGATTGTAATTCAATTTAGTACTAGTTTAGTCGTCGCATGTTATCTAAAGAGTGGATTAAGGTGGTTATAATTGTTAAGTTGTCTATTACTATATAACATGCTAGACCTAAGAACTTGGATTGAAAAGGAATTGGAAAGGTTGATAAGTTGTTGCACTTTTTGGCCGAATTGACATTTGCATTGTGGACTAGTTTAATGTAATTTGTGGGGCGGAATTTTACACGTCTGTTAAGGCGTGTAATCCCTTGGTTTGCTGACTTGTTGGGCCTTAAATGTGGCGTGTTTGGTTATTGTATTCGGCCTTGAAAAAGGTGGCAAAGTATGTAAAAACAAAGGAAGTGCTGCCCGATTTTCCGTAGATTTTAGTGGCTTAGCACTTAGAATATTCTACGTTCGAAGCTAGAGGTTAATGGACGTATTATGGCCAATTTAGGTTGAAGTACCAAGTATAGCGTATTCTACTTGTGGATGGAATAGCTAGCAAGGTTGAAGTACTTTGGAGCTTTTTGCTACTTGTCGATAATCGTCGCGAGGTATGTGAACCTCTTCCTTCTTTTGACATGATTCTATGTATGGAATATACATGTAGTACTATTTCATGATTCCTTCTACTCTTAGAAGTTAAGAGGTAGTTATGTCGATTTACTCTATGCAAAAGCTACGTCTAAGAAATCCTAAGTCCTTACCAAGTCTTATGGGGGATGTTGGTAAGAGTCGTTAGGAGGTATTTTGGAGCCAAGTTGACTTGGCTAATTTACGGCACGAATAAGAATAAGTATCGAACAAGCCATTGCAGCGTTAATAAAGGAAAATGTAATGACAATTAATTATGTTAAAACAAGTAGAATTCTCCATCTGCATAGAAGCTAAGATAAGACAAAATTGTATTACATTTTCTAGATCATGGCTACTTGAATAAGATCGTTATAAATAAGTATAACTTAATCACGGCACTTAAAGTATATGTTACTAATTTTAAAAGAGTTTACGTATGAAGTTTTAAGACTTTGAAACTTGTTTTCTTAAAAGTTAAGAGACTTGAAGTATTTTGAAAGCTATGTGATTTGATTTGAAAGTATAAGTCTCTTGGTTATAAAGAGAATGAATTAGTTTAAGGCATAAAGTTAGTATGACGGCTTTATGGGAAGTTAGTTATAATAACTTTATGGGAGGTTAAGAGAATGGTTTTCTTGAAAGAACATAAACAAGAAATGATTTGAAATAAAGAAGGGCAAATTGTTTTAAAGGTACCAATTGCTTAAGGTCTTTAAGAAAGAAGTCACTTGATTTAGAAGCCGGTAATTGTATTTCTAAAAAAAGCATTGTGACTTGTCGTGAAAAGTAGATATGACTTGATACTACGGTTATTAGTATCTTGGAAGTTTTGTTTGAAAGAGAATCATTTTAAAGGAGTAGAGGCACGTAGTACGTTGGGTTAAATTCCCGGATTTTATAATGACATGTTAGTGCCTTAAGTAAACAAAAATGAGAGTGTATATGAACAAGCTAATAAGAAGTTAGGGTATTTCTTAACTTGCTTATATTATGTATGATAAGCCGGTAGTGCTTATGTTATGTATGATAAGCCGGTAGTGCTTATGTTATGTATGATAAGCCGGTAGTGCTTATGTTATGTATGATAAGTCGGTAGTGCTTATGTTATGTATGATGGTCGGTTGAGTTAGGGTAAGAGTATAAATGAGGGGCAAGCCCCAAGACGTTATACCACCTTCTCCGAGTAAGAGTATAAGTGAGGGTAAATCCCAGACGCCTGTACCACTGTTTTATGTGTTATTTGTGGCCGTCGAGATAGGGTAAGAGTATAAATGAGGCAAGCCCCAAGGCGTTATACCACCTTCTCCGGGGTAAGAGTATAAATGAGGGCAAGCCCAAGACGTTATACCCCGCTTACCACCTTCTCCGGGTAAGAGTATAAATGGCGCAAGCCCGGACGTTATACCACGTGTTTTGATTGATTTTATGGGCGTGAGACCCGTGGTTATGTTTTACACTTTTAGTTGTCGATGATGATGGGGATTCCACGGGCATGCTTTGATATTGGTGTATCGATCGCGTCGGTTTGGCGGGTAGTATA
This sequence comes from Przewalskia tangutica, assembly GCA_029844215.1. Lineage (NCBI taxonomy): Eukaryota > Viridiplantae > Streptophyta > Magnoliopsida > Solanales > Solanaceae > Przewalskia > Przewalskia tangutica. Next base: position 86,216,523 of record CM056736.1, on the reverse strand, counting down.
TGTGTCCCTCCGTAGTGGGCGGACTATGTTATGAAAGATAAGTAAGTTAGGCAGAAATGAACTTAATGACTTCTCCTAAGTAAGTACGTAAGATATGGCTATAACTCTTAATGGAATGGAAAAGATATTGATGTGAAATTAAGTTCATAAGTGGTAATGACACGGCAGGATCCGGTATGTATTTTTATACTCGTCCTTGTCATTCTTTTATACTGATTATGATACATTTCTTGTACTTTATTTACATTCCATATTAAATTTTTGTTATCGACCCGCCGGGAGCTGCGTTCATGTCCGCAGTTTAGGTCTGTTGTTATGGATCATGAGCTTAGGATCTGGTTCAACATTTTGAGATGGCTCCAATGTTCGGAGTTGTCATGGCTATGTATATTCGAGTGCAGCGGGGCCTTGTCCGTCATAGTAGGTGTTCAAATCTTAGAGTGCAGTATTCACGTGTAAATTTGGTTAGAATTGTAATTACATTTTTGGATAGTGTAAGCCCTTTTTGGGTGATTTATATTACGGCACTTATCGAACTTTGCCTTGGTTTTAAGAGAAAAAAAAATGTGTTACTTATTTTCCGCAGATTTATTATGTTGTATGTTTTGAGGTGCCTGGTAGGGCACGATCGCTGGTCGGGTCGTGACAACTATGCGATTCTGGCGATTCGCGAAGGATCCAAAGGCACTCGTAAAGGTTAATTGCGTCCGGCTAAAAGGCGTTAAAAACAATTTTGTTGGGAGGCAACCCAATGTTTTTAATTATGTTATTTTAATTTCTGTCTTTAGTTTATTTTATTTTGTCTTGAACAGTCTCACGGTCTTGGGTTCTTGTTTTGTGTTGTTGGATGATAGGTGGACTGGAAGCTAAATCTGAGGAAAAATGAGCAAAAACGCTGAAAAAAAAGGAAAAGTCGTCTTCAGCACCGCGACGCCCAGAATCAGCGCCGTGGCGCTGAAAATTCAGCCAAGATACGTGGGCGCCACGGCGCCGAATCTCGTGTGGCGCGAAGGATCGAAACCAGTTAGTGCACATTCCGGAATTTTTCCTCCCAGACCTCCATTATGACTGTTGTGTTGTGTCAGTAAGTTGTCCCTATTTTTAGTCTTCACACATTGGGGACAATGTGTCGATTAAGTTTGGGGGGGGGGGGTCTTATTTTGTTTTATTGAGTCTTTTTTATTTGTCTTTGTGTTGTTTTTATGTGTTTTTGAGTCATAATTTTTTTTTTGGATCATCCATGTTGTAGTTGCTAAAGATATTGAGTGGATAAAGTGGGATAATGTAATGGAATTAAAAGCGACAATCTATGTGCTTAAGTTAGATATGCCAAAAATTCCTGACATCTAATTATTTGGAATATTTGTGTTTCGCTTATGTGTGTCAATTATGAAAAGAACGGTTGAAAAATGTCTAAAAAATATGTTTGCTTGTTATTTGAGGCGAAATAGTTAAGACGTACATTTTTAAGAAACAAAAAGAGAGTGAACAAATTTGATGCACCCCAATGAAAAATATGCAAAAGTCTAAGTTTGGGGGTGCCTGTTATTTATAATACATATCATTCTCTCAAAAGAAAAGAGGGGAGAAAGTGGGTACGAAACTAAAAAGGAAATCAAAAAGAAGGAAAAGAAGTTTGAATGAAAAGTGTTTATGGTACGTAATTGAGCCTAAATGCCTATTTTTACCTATCCCTGCCTAAGCCTACCTTACAACCCTTGAAAGTCCTGATGATCTTTAATATGTATGTCTTTGATTAGTGGAGAATAGCAAGTAAACATGTCTATAGCATTTGGGAAAGATGGAATGAAATTGACATGCATATGTTAGGTGTTTGTATTTCCATTGAACATGATCTAAGTGAATTTGCAAAATATCTAACTTGAAATTCTAGATTGCTGATTATTCATGCTATATATGTCCTAACATATTATTTCATCTTCCATCCATGATTTTGAAGAAGCAATATTATAACTACTTGATCCATCCCTTTGAGTCTTTGATCGTTTTGTTTTATTTTTGTGACGAGCAAAGTTTAAGTTTGGGGGTGTTTGATCGGTGTATTTTATATACACCTTTTGAGTCATTTTTAGTTAGTATTTTACTCATTTCATTTATGTTTAGTATAGTATTAGGGTCGTTTTCCTTTCTTTTGTGTCACAGTGGTCAGAAATGGAGAAATGACGAAAAGAAGATGAAATGATCATAAATGAGATGGAATTGCACACTAAAAGGGCCAAGAAATGAAGTCTAAGAAGTTCCGGGAAATATAGAAGAAATCAGACGAAGACCGGACGAACAAAGGACGAAGAAACGAAAAATCCGGAAGAATGCCGTCACCGGCGCCGCGGCGCCTGGCAGCAGCGCCGCGGCGCCGACCACTGAAGATGTTCTGAAACGCCTCTGATTTTCAGGCGCCGTGGCGCCCGACTGCAGGGCCACGGCGCCGACGCGGGATTTCTGAGTTTTGGGCCGAATTTGACACGTTTTCAGAGTCCAAAAGGGATAACTTTTCCTACCTACATATTCCTTAACCCTTTACCTAAAGGATTCCATAACTTTTCCTTAACCCTTTACCTAAAAGATTCCATAACTTTTCCTACCTACATAATCCCTAACCCATTACCTAAAGGATTCTTGGGCTATAAATAGTCTCTACATCATTAGAAGAATTCATCCTACATTCTCCATCCCACACTTGACAAATTCCATTCTCCATCCACCATTCTATCTTGTAAATATTTCACAACACAATCTTTGGATGCTAGAAGGCTTGGAGACTTGTTCTTGAGTATTTTTCTTTTCTTTCTTTTTGCTTTGTTTATTTCAGTTCATGTATGGAGATTGTATTAGTTCTTAGCGTGACTATGGCTAGGAGCTAATTACTTGTTAGGGATTTCCTTGTGATTCTCTTGAAACTCTTATTCATGAATTAATACATTAGTTGATTTCTTCTTCACTTGCTTAAGATTTATTCAATAATTGCTTTGATTGATTGATAATTAATTGATCACTAGTTATCATCACTTATATGAGTTCTAATCGAAATCCGAAAGAGGAGATTGTGAATATGCTATAGTTGAATAAACATAGGTTTAAATCGTGGACGAAAGTACCCCGATACTTGTGTAGCTTAATAGGTTATTGCTCTTAATCCTCCTTTGTAGTCAATCTTGTCACCGAAAGGTAGAAGGGTTCTCCATTGGGGTTGAGTGTTTATATTACCTTAACAGTAGTATAAAACGGTTTAGTTAACCTGCTATCTTAACGTAGAAGAAGAAGTTAGTGTAATTGTATTAAGGATTGAATAGAGTGGATAGTTGATGATCTTGGAAGCCCTAATTCTCTATCATAACTGATTTAAATCAAAGTATTTTCATAATTAGTTTATTTCCTGCATTATTAGTTTAGAATTCCAACCCAATTAACGTTAACCAAATAGAAACTAAAGCATAGATAATCGGTACTTGAAAACCAGTCCCTGAGGACGATATTCGGTCTTACCTAGACTATATTACTTGTCACGATACGTGCACTTGCGTTTAGCGTGTGTATAAATCGCATATCACTGGTCTAGGCCCACTTCCAAGGGGCCCAGGGCTGAGACCAGGCGGGCTGGGGTCTAGTACCCCGAGACCCGCTGTCAGCGTTGCTATTGTTCCATCCGCCATTGTTGGTGCCTCCATAATTTTTGCCATTATTTTTATGGATTTGACCCTTTTTGCCGCCACCGTTGTTGCTGTTTTGGCCCGAAGTTATCGGATGTAGTCATCATTGCCATGGAACTTGCGTCGGTAGCCGCCTTTTTCGCCAAGCCATCTTCTTCTAATATGAGTATAAAACGGGTTTGATAAAAAGGTGGAAGTGGATTACTTTGACGGAGTAGAGTCCCAACACCATTATAAGCCTTAGAGAGGCCCAAAACCATTTGTAGAACAATACAATTATTAGTAACAGGCGCTCCAACATTGTGTAGTTGGTCTGCCAATTTTTTCAACTTTTATAGTAGGTCGAGACATTTGGAAAATCCTCCATGTTGACATGGGAAAATTCCTACTACAGAGTGACAACACGAGAATTCTTGTTATCTTGGAAAAATCACGCACCTTATTCCAATTTCCATTGTCGTAGCGTCAGACTCAATAATCATCTGCACGAGGTAGGTAGAAATAACGGAATAAATCCACTAGAGAACAGTAGCATCAAGGGTTGTCCATAACACCGGGTCATCCTCCGGGGCAGGTACCTTCTCCTCGCATGTGACCGAGGGGATGATGTGATGTAGTACTTGATATGAGCGTGCGTGAATCTTAAACAATTCTACCCACGTCGCATATTGGACATTTTCCATCTCAAGAACAATAGGGATGTGGTTCTTGATCTTGGAAATTGTAAGGGCATGATGAAACATGTTCTTTGACGTAGACATAACGAAAGAACAATAGGTGAATTAGGGATTTGGAAGAAAATTTGGGAATAGAGAGGTAAGAGTGCATGGATTCCGAGAATGGACACTGAAACTGAGGCAGCGGAAGAGAGGAAATTGGGAGAAGTATTTTAGACCTAGACTTCTGATACAATGAAATAAATAATCTCTTGATTATTTTCATTAATGAATGAGTATATATACAAATTACAATATCCATAATTTGGAAAATCCAATTCCTACTCTACTCTCAAAACCATATTCTGTTTGTACAAGAATTCTACAATTATGGTAAGTTTACAATGCTAATTAAATATAACAACATATTACCAAACCGTTGGTTTGTGTTTCCGTGATATACACGGTATACTTTTACATTTGCATCATGGCTAAAAAATATGTGATTTTCACATTTTGTTATGTCACCAATCCCAAGTTGTTACATATATCTATGATCATCACATTATTTTCTTCAACACATTATTAACATTACTCATTAATTATCATTTATTTAGATTATTATAGTATTGTTTCACTATTTTCATAGTGATAACATATTGTTTAGTTACAAATATAAGTTTTACAATTTAAAATTAGTTCACTTCTTATTAAAAATAAATATTTTATGTTGCAAAAGCAAGTGTTACATTATAGATTCTAATGTCTCGTAGCTGGTCTATAATAAATCAGAGTATGCAAGTATAGTGATATACCTCTTTGAGAACTCCATTCTCCTTTCCCAAAGCACCTAATTAATTAGTTTCAGCTACTATCAATTCTTAATTCTTGAGAAAGCCAAAAGGTATTGATAGGATTCGATGGTAATGGATTTTTCGTGGTAAATATATATGAGGTAGACTAAGCGATACAAGAAACTCATGAAGGCATAATCAGGAGTGAATGTATTTTTGTTGTTGGTCTACGCATAATTGTTGTATCGTCTATAATAAAAGTTATAAATCTGAAATGTTCATCTTCAACTTCAAGCTAAAATCTAAAATATTCATCTTGCAAGATCCAAGAAGGCCAAAATTTATTGCTCAGAATCGATGGTAATGGCATCTTCGTGGTAAAAATACAGGGTAGACTAAGCGGTACAAGACATTCACGAAGGCATAATCAACAATGAATGTCTTTCTGTTGTTAGCCTATGCATAATCGTTGTCTCGTCTATAATAAAAGTTATAAATCTTAAATGTTTATCTTCAACCTCAAGCTCAAATCTAAAATGTTCATCTTGTACTTCAAGCTCAAATATGAAATTCTATGAAAACCCCACCTTAAATCTTCTCAAAACTCCCTTAAATTTGAGATTTATACTCCTCACCAACAAAACTCAATAACACCCACTTGAAATAAATCACTCATACATAAAATTCGGGTTTCAAGTTTGAAGCTCAAGCTTTAATAATGGCTATACTCAAAGCTCAAATCCAAAATTTAATCTAAAATCACCTTAAATATTCTCAAAATTCTCTAAAATTTTAGATTTAAACTCATCAAAAGATCCCTAACAAAAATTAATAACACTCATTTAAAATGAATTACTCTTTCAAAAACCCATTTTTCAAACTTTAAGCTCAAACTCCAATAATGATTGTCAATGGGAGTATATTTCAGATAAGGCTGGTCAGTGGGTCGAGCCGGGCCCACTGGGATCGGGATAGGCGGGCTCGGGACGGGGTCGGGACGGAGAGGAGGGGCGGGGTCGGGCCAGGCGGGACCGGTACTAGCGGGACGATCTGTGTCGTCCGATCCGATGGCGATCGATCGGGGCGGGACGGGCGGGTTTTTTTTTTTAAAATTTTTCCACTAAATTAAAAATACTAAATTACTAACAAAGTAACATATAGTCATATAGTGATAGTCATATACTCATATTATACTATTATAGTATTATACTCATATATATTTATAAACTAAATAATTAAACAAAGACAAGAAGAGTGTAAAAAAAATATCCCAAGGCTGTTTTTGTGTCTCTTATATTATTAATTATTTCATTGAAATATACAAGATTCAGAATTATAACATTGTAGTGTACTGTTGTTGAAAAAAATTGCAAAAAACATAGAAAAAATTAAAAAATACTAAAATTGCAATGAAATATATTACCAATTTGAAAATACTTTTTCTAGTTTCTTTATAATTTCGTGTGGTTCTTCGGTTGGAATTGGTATATCTTGGTCAAATTTTTCCACGTCATTACTCATGCCTTCAGATAAGATGTCGTTGTAGTTTTCGTCTTCTTCTTCATTAATCTCTGGGTGACCGCACCTTTTTCGCTCCGCTCGTATCCAATCTCTGAATAGTACCGTCATCTCCAAGCTGTCTCCGGCTAATGAGTGTCTGTGCTCTCCTATTTGAAATCTGTCTGCAGAAAAAGCGCTTTCAGAAGCGATTGATGATGCTTAAATGTTCAAAATATCTCGGGCCATCATTGAAAGTGTCGGAAATGTCTTCTCATTTTGCATCCAATATTTCAGCAAGTCTTCCTTTCTGTCTTCATTGACAACTGCTTGGTAAGGTAAAGTGCCCTGCAAAACAAAAACATCGAACTCGCTAATTTGGTTAGCAGTGCTACAACCGCACATTCTATTTCTGAGGATTTCAATATTGTCCGCAGAAACAACATGTCTTTTTTGAGGCTGTGTTAAAGCAGAAGAAGATGGTACGAAAGTCGGTTGGTTACTAGCACTTTCTTGCTGGTAATGTCGATATACTTTTTTGCATTCATCTTCTACGCTATCCAACACTTCTTCTAGCGTTTGTTCAATAGATGGCTCAACACTTTGGGAGTTGGAGGTGGTAGTACGTCCATACAGTTATAAATATTTTCAATAAGACTTTTACAACCGTCTACTTTAATAGTTGGGTTTAATACAACACCAATAATATAAATAGGGGGAATAGGAATAAAATATTTCTTTAATTTCATAAACATTTTTTTAATAGCTGCCTTATAAGCAGGTTTTTCCATATATTGTTTAAGAAGTAAAAATATTATAGCTATATAAAACAACATAGTTGAAATAGTAGGATAATATAAAGTAGAAAATTCTTTTGTTGCTCGTTGAAAATTCTCTAGAAATACAATAAGTTCTTTAATTTTGTCCCAATCATTATCCATAATCATATCATTTGGATTTTGATTATGGGCGTTAAAAAATAAAGTGATAGGCTTTCTATAGTCATAAGCAACAACTAATTGGTCATATAAAGAATTCCACCTAGTTGGTACTTATTCGGGAATTTTTCTGTAAGATAGTCCACAATCGTGACAAATTTTTTTATATTCTTTTCTCTGTTGAATTCTATTATTTTTAAAAATAAAGTTTATAGCAAATTGTATTTTTTCAAGAATATCTTGAAAAAGTGAAAGACCATCTTTTACAACTAAGTTATAAATATGACACACACATTTGATATGAAAATGTTTTGGAAAATACAGAGTTAAAACTTCTTTTAAAACATAAATAACAGAATTGTTAGAAGCTGCATTATCTAATGTAATACTCATAACTTTATCAGTTATTCCGTAATAATCGCAGACTAAATAAATATTTTGTGAAATAAACTCACCAGTGTGCCTACTATCTATATATATGTATGCTAAAATATGTTTTTGCATAGACCATTTATAATCTATCTAATGACAGGTTACCATTAAATAATCATGGTCGTTAGTACTACGACCTATATCAGAAGTTAGAGCGACTTTGCAATTTAAATGATATAATGAATAACGCAAATATTGTTGATATTCGTGTGTAAATTTAAACACGTCTCTCATAACCGTTGATCTAGGAAAACCTTTATAAGCAGGATTATACATATCTCTAATATAATGAATAAAACCAGGCGATTCAGGAAATGAAAAAGGCAAACCCTCCACAACAACTAATTTTTCTAGTGCTTCCCTATCTTTATGTTTATCATATTTAGGGCCTACAACTCCCCCCGTCATAGGGTTAATTGATCCTGTACTTTGTCCGGGACAGTATGTGAACCTTGTCCCGATTGAGAGGGCGCTTGCTCCCATATTTTTCAATAAGGTATTGGGCATGCAAGGCTTTGTGTTTTTGCAATAGATGTCTTGCTAAACCCCCCGTCCCACCATTACCTTGTCCAGTTTTAAAAGAATAAACAGATTTACAAGTTTTACATATAGCTACTTGATTCGGTACGTCCCTGTGAAAATATTTCCATACAGCTAATGTTAATGGTCGTTTTGCCGGACCTCATCTCATACAAGGGGGGATAGGAGGCATTTCACTAGTGGGTGTATCATCATCTACATTAGTAGGTTTATCATCATCTAGAGTGTCATCTAAATTAAAATCTTCTTCATTTTGAGGATAAACATCTATGTCAAGATCATATGGTATTTCAGAAAACAGTTCAGGATCTATAAAATCATCTTGTCTAGGAATACTAGAAGAAGTACCATTGCCCTTGCCCTTGCCCTAGCCCTTCATACCCAAGGCCTTGCCCAAAACATTTTTTGTTCTTTTCATTTTAATTATGGTAATAAATAGTTAAAGACTTAAAAAGTTAAAGATAATGAAATTAAATGTGCTAAATGAAATAAAAACAAAATAATAATTTAATGAGAGAACGAATGTACCAAAAGCCGACGTAGAGTCGATGTGTAATCGAGAGAGGTTGAAAATTGAAACTTTACTCGATAGATTAATCCTCAAGCTAGTTGTCAACTTCACTCTCAATTCTCAAATTAATAAATAGAGTGAATATGTAGTAGACAATGTTGTATAGAAATAGATTGATTGAGATTTGAGAGATTAGAGATTGTAGGAAGATTTGTGAGAAATAAGAAGAGAAATGAGGTATTTATAGTTGAAAAATTGGGTTAAAGTGTAAATATAATAACTTAGGGGTTAAAAATAAATATAAAGGGGGTAGGGGGAGTGGGGGAAGCCAAAAATAGTTGTTGCAATAACGGCCAAAATATAAAATGGTCGTTATTGCAACAACTATTTTTGGCAAGTGGTGGGACCGGGACGGGTCGGGTCCTAGCGGAATCGGGTCGGGCGAGACCATACCATGTTCAGTCCCGGTTCGAGCCCCTGACCTCGCGGATCTTTTGGCACCGCGGTGCTGCATAATGGCACCGCGGTGCCGAAAGTACTGCATCAAATATTTTCTGAAACGTTATCCTTTTCTCGTCCGGATTTTGTCTGATTTCTTCTATACTTCTCGGGATTTCTTAGGCTTCATTTCTTGGCCCTTTTAGTGTGTGATTCCATCTCAATTAGGCTCATTTCATCTTCTTTTTGACGTTTCTCCATTTTGGACCGCTGTGACTCAAAAGAAAGAAAAACGACCATAATAATATACTAAACACAGACAAAATGAGTAAAATACTAATTAAGAATGACTCAAAAGGTGTATACAAAATACGCCTAACAAACACCCCCAAACTTAACCTTTGCTCGCCCTCGAGCAAAGATCAAACCCAAAACAAAGACACAAAAACAAAAGACTTAAAGACTCGAATCAAGCAGCTACACAAGTACTTAGAAACACACGAACGCCAGTTGAGATAATATGTAGGAATAGATATAACATGAATTTAGTAATCTAGAATTTCAAGTCAGATATTTCGCAAATTTATTTCAATCATAAGTAATGGAAGCATGAATACCTAACTTATGCATATCAATTTCATTTAGTTCTATGGGCATGTTTACTTGTTATTCTCCACTAATCATAGACATACATTCTAGAGATCATCAGGACTTTTCAGGGTTGTAATGTAGGCTTAGACATGGGTAGGTAAAATTAGGCATTTAGACTCAATTTACGTACCATAAGTGTTTTTCTTATTCAACCATTTTGTCCTTCTTTTTGGTACTCTTTTCAGTTCATACCTATCATTCCTCATTTCTCTTTTGAGAGAATTAGATACATTGTAAATAACAGGCACCCCCAAACTTAGGCTTTTGCATATATTTTTCATTGGGGTGCATCAAATTTTTCATTCTATTTTTATCTCTTTTTCAACACTTATCATTCTAATACTTTTTCATTATCACTTATGATACAACAAAAGAATCATAGGGTGTCAAAGAAATAACTTATTTTAGACTCAACGGGACTGACTAGGGGTACAATTTATGTCAGGGTAGGTAATGAATGGTAAGAAGGGCTAACAAAGAAATGTCTGAATCATCTCCCTAAACATGTACATCTTAACTATTTCGCCTCAAATAGCAAGCATACTTCACAGACATTTTTCAATTGACAACACATAGGCTAAGCATCAAATTTTCATGAATTTTGGCATATCTAACTTAAGCACACAGATTTTAGCTTCTCATTCCATTACATTATCTCACTTAGTTCACTAGGCGTTCCAAATAAGCGCAGCATGCATGATTATAAAAAACATTGACTCACATAAAACACAAAAATAAACAAAAGACTCAAAAATAGACATAAAAATAAAATAAAGTAAGAACTCCCCCCTCCCCAAACTTAAACTACACATTGTCCCAAATGTGTAAAAGACTCAAAAATTAAAGGGGCGACTTACAAACATACAACGGTTCAGAACGATGGTGGTGGCGGCGGATATTGCTGAGGCGATTATGCGTGGGAGAGATTTGGCGATCGGGGCCTTTATATTTTTGAAATCGCTATCGGCACCGCTGATTACGCATAATGGCAGTGGTGCCTAAATTCTCGCCTCTCGATCTTTTGCACCGTGATTCTGCATGAAGGCATGCGGTCTTTGTACTCCGATTCGGTGTTTTCCAGTATTTTTCCCTGCTTCATGTCCCATTCCTTTACCTGGCATCACAACACAATAAAAATACCAAAAGTGAGTCTGTTCTAATTAAACTAAAACAAACTAAAACGAAGAATTTAAATAACATAATTAAAACCTTGGGTTGCCTCCCAAGTAGCACTGTCTTTAACGTCTTGTAGCCGGACGCAAGTTTCTTATCAAAAATCATTGGGGTAATTTAACCCCACAACCTATCCACTTCATAATCATCCTCCTATTTCTCATTCTATTTTTCTTTTTTCACAAGAGGGGGTTCAGTAAGACTTACTTGTTCGATAGCTTTTATCTCATCAATTTTTGTTTTAGCTTTTAAACTAGCTTGTGGTTTAACAACTGTCGAAATGATCTTCCTGGCTTTGGCCTGTGCTGGCTGAATTGTTGTGTCAGTCGTGCTTACTGTGAAGCACTTGTTGTTGGCCTGATATTCGATGGTGGGTTTAAACACCTTGAAGACCATCTCCTCCTCCTGGACCCTCAATCTCAGTTCTCCCTTATCTACATCAATTAAAGCTCTCCCCGTTGCAAGGAAGGGTCTCCCCAAAATGATGGGTATCTCATCATCTTCCTCCATGTCCAGAATGAGGAAGTCCGCTGGGAAGAAGAACTTTCCCACCTTGACAAATACATCTTCTATTATGCCTATGGGGTGCACTACGGTTCGGTCAGCCAACTGCAAATTGACTGTGGTTGGCTTGCATTCTCCCAAACCCAACCTCTTGAGTACAGACAGAGGCATGAGATTGATAATAACTCCTAAGTCACGCAGGGCCCTATTGCATGTTACCTTGCCAATAGTGCAGGGCAAGGTGAAGCTTTCTGAATCTTTCAGCTTAGGAGGCAGTTTCTTTTGCATGATGACACTGCACTCCTCCGTCAAAATACTGTCTCATAATCCGCTAGCCTTTTTTTTCAAGTATCTCCTTCATGAATTTAAAGTATGCTGGCATCTATTCTAGTGCTTCAATGAATGAGATATTTATGTGAAGCTTCTTAAACACCTCAAGAAACTTGGAGAACTGCTTATCAATTGGCTTCTTTTGTAACCTCTGAGAGTAAGGGATTCTATCAATGTATTTCCTCAAAGGTACTGATGGAGCTTTCTCAACTGTAGGGCGGTCCTCAGTGACCCCCTCCTTCTCTACCTCAACTGTTTTCTCAACCTCTTTCACACTTACCACGCTGCGGTGAGGAAGCAACACCCTTCCGCTTCCACTCCTCAACAACACTGCTTGACACTGCTCTCTAGGATTGACCTCTGTATTGCTCGGGAGAGTACCTTGCGGCCTGTTGGTTGCCATGTTTGCCAGTTGTCCAACCTGCGTTTGCAGGTTCCTGAGAGTGGACCTGGTTTCAGATGTGAACTGATTCTGCGAATTGGAGAGTGTCAGCAATGCAGCTCTCAGATCATCAGGCTTCTCCTGTTGTGTAGGTGGTCTAAACTGCTGGGATGAGGTAGCCTGATTCTGTGCCTGCTGGTTCTGGTAACCACCTTGATATTGCTGCTGCTGAGGCTGATCGTTCCTCCACGAAAATTTAAGGTGATTTCTCCACCCTGGGTTGTATGTGTTGGAATTATAAGGCCTCTGAAAGTTTCCAACCGCATGTACCTGCTCCATTAGCACATTATTAGGGTCCACCCCTGTGCATCTGTCAAAGGAATGCGGTCCACCACAAATCTCGCAATTCACTGACGTCTGTACTGCATTTACAGACATGGTGTTCTGCTGCAGTTGCTTCGTCAGAAGGGCCACCTGTGTATTCAAGGCAGTGATGACATCTATCTCATGTATGCCCATAGTCTTCCTGCTGTTTACCGACCTATCATCCGCCCCTTGATGATTGTTGGCAGTCATATCTTCCAGTAAATCATGTACCTCATTGACACTCTTTCTCATGAAAGCACCCCCTACTGCAGTATCAATAATGGTACGAGTAGTACCACTCAGCCCATTAAAAAAATGTGGACTAACATCCACTTCTCAATTCCATGATGTGGGCATTTCTTTTGCAAGTCCTTAAATCATTCCCATGCATTTTAGAGCGACTCACCATCCACCTGATAAAAGTTGTTCAGCTCTCCCTTTTACTTTGCTGCTTTGGAAGGAGGGAAGAACTTTGCTAGAAACTTTTGGGTCAGGTCCTGTTAGGTAGTGACGGAGTTGGCAGGAAGAGAGTTCAACCAACTTCTGGCTCTATCCCTCAGTGAAAACGGGAAGAGCCTCAGTCTAATGACATCGTCAGTAACGCCATTATATTTGAAAGTTGCACACAACTTCAGAAAGTTTGCAATACGCATGTGGGGATCTTCAGATGGCAGTCCCCCAAATTGTACTATGTTCTGGACCATGCTCGGGATGGTTGGCTTGATCTCAAAGTTGTTGGCCCCTATAGCTGGGAGCCTGATGCATGTCTGTGCACCAGTAACCGTGGGCAGAACATAATCTCCCAAGCTCATTTCTGCAGGTGGTGGGACTTGTCCCATGGCAGGTGGTACCTCATTATTCAACACCTCCTCAGGTACCCCGTTGTTGTTATTCTGCTGATTTTCCATGGCTAGTAAATCAACAATTCTTTTCTCATGCCTGTTTTGCTTGCACAGTTTTTCGATTTCAGGATTGAAGGGAACAAGTGTATCTGCTCCTCTCCTTCTTCGCATACACTAGAGTTCTGAAACAGATCAAAATCAACAAAAAAATCAAGCACACGGTTCTCACAGTAAAAATAAAAATAAAAATAAAGCTAAAGTAGAAAAAAAACAGATGATTCGATATTAGATGTACGCCAGTCCCCGACAACGGCGCCAAAAATTTGTTAGCGATATTTCGACTGCTCACGCAAGCGTACACATCGTTCACAAGTAATATAGTCTGTAAGACCGAATATGTCACGACCCGACCCCGGGCCGCGATTGGTGCCCTACCTGGGCACCCTTCTCAGGTATACATCAGAGAATAACAGCGGAACAAACACAACACATAAACATCACAGGCTAGCCGATAAGGCCGCCTTCCATAATATATATGCATAACCAAAAGTAAAACAGTACAACTTTGTTCTTACAACCCAAACGGTGTGACTACTCTAGGAATAACAACGGTGGCGGGGCGGCCCGCCATACCCCTGAATGTACATAATATCTACAACATCAGGGAAAACCGTACCAACAAGACAAGCCTCCGGAGAAATGGAGCTTCTGACACCTGATCAGTGATCCTAAGAATGAGGATCCACCACCTTACCCTACTGCGGCGTGAGCGCGGCCCAGGAGGGTCGGTACACAATATGTACCAAGTATGTAAAACAGGAAAATACTGTAATTATCATAAGTCTAAATAAAGCTGGAGACATGGGTGATAATCAATTTACAATACACTGTGCCTTACTAACAATGAGAGTAAACAAGAGTATTCTTTACAGCATAAAAATAGGAGGCTCATGATCAAAGTAGGGCCACCCGTCCGTAATATCATTAAGCAATCCTACTCCTGGGACTATTTCACCCGCATGGGTCGTGTGGACCCACATGAGGTATTCCTCGCATAGACTATATCCGCCCGCATAGGTCATGTAGACCCGCATGAGGTATTCCTCGCATAGGACTGGTCCGCCCCGCATGGGACTATTTCACTCGCATAAGCCCTTACGGACCCGCATGAGGTATTCCTCGCATCATGGGTAGCAAATATACGGAATATGCAAATATCACAAACCCGGGGAATGACCCCGTAATGAATAATATACCACTAGCACAAACCGACTATCATACATAACATGAGCACTACCGGCTTATCATATAATATATAAGCAAGTTAATAAAATCTCCTAACTTCTTATTAGTCTTGTTCATATACACTCTCATTTTAGTTTACTTAAGGCACTAACATGTCTTAATAAAAGGATCCGGGAATTTAACCCAAAGTACTACATACTTCTACTCTTTTAAAAATGACTCTTTTTTATATAAAACTTCCAAGATACTAATAACCATAACATCAAGTCACATCTACTTTTCAAGACAAGTCGCAATACCTTTTAGAAATATAATTTGGCTTCTAAATCAAGTGACTCCTTTTCTTTTAAAACTTTAGGCAATTGATGCCTTAAAATCAATTTGTCTTTCATAAATCAAGTCATTTGTCCTTACTTATCTTACTCAGAGTAAATCTCTCCTTTTAACTTTCCATAAAGCCAATATAACCAACTTCCCAAAAAGTCGTTATATTACCCTTATACCTTAGTCAATTACATTTTCCTATATCCAAGGGACTTATACTTTTAAAACGAAACAAGTATCATATACTTAAAACACTTAAAGTCCCTTAACTTTGAAAACTTAAGACATCCTTAATACTTTTTAAATAAGTGGGTTAATCCCCTAACTCGCCCAACTTGGACATTCTTAAGCAAGTAAAGGATATCAAAGTATTGTACGTCTACCGTACTATATAAGTACAACTATTCATGCTCAAGAGATAGGAAAGTTCCACATACCTCTTCGGGTCAATCCACTCGCAAGTCCAATATACCGCACGTAGTATGTCAACCTATAATGACCATAATACGTCCATTAGCTTCTAGCTTCAACGTAGAACATTCTAATCGAAAAGTCCCTTATTCCACGGAAAATTGGACAACACTTCCTTTGTTTCTACATACTTTTCCACCTTTTCAAGGCTCGAATTCAACTATTAAACGCCACATTTAAGGCCCAACAATTCAGCAATACATGGGGATTACACGCCTAACTTGGACGTGTAAAATTCTTCCCACAATACAAATTAAATAATCCAATAAGTTTAAGATAGTATCTTGGCTAGAACATGCTCACATATCATTTTTATCCCATCCTTTCAAATCCAAATCGTTATTCCTACATGCAATATACCTAAAAGCAATATTGACAACTACAAGTTCTTTCTTCCTCACATGCAACACAATTTACTTAAAAAGGTGAATGAATTGTTACCTTAGAATTTACCCAAATTAGTCCAACAAATTTCACTTGTCTTCTTTCCTCAATCATCTCCACAAACCTCCTACAAGCTTGTCAACATGTTTCCTTCTTGCCACCTTTCCGAAATTTCTCTAGGCATTGGTTTCTCCTTGGATTTTTAGAGAGAAGGGAGAGGAATTTTTAGAGAAAAGGGAGAGGAATTTTTTAGAGAGAAGGGGGTTTTGAAGAATGACCAAGTCTTCAAGACTTGATCAATAAATAGCACTTCCACAAAATCAGATGGGAGGGACATAACATAAACGCGGTTCGGAGGACCGCTGAGCTAGGACTCACCACGCGGCCTACCGCGGCCTGGTCTGAACACCGCCTCCGGGGCGCATAACCACCGAAGACGAAGATCCAACAACTGACCCTGTCGGCTGAACCATAACACTCCCGCCGCCTCTGGTCGGACAATCTCTCTTCAAATGGCCCTGCTGGTCACAAGAGTAACAAACTCCCGAAGCCATACGACACTCGCCCGAGTGGGACCTACCACATCTAACACACCGAGATGTGGGTGGTCTCGATCGATGACGATCTGCCTCGCGAAGCCCGAATGATCAACCCTCGCCAAAAGCGGGAAGGAGCACTCTGCGGTGAAATGTGGATCTAGTCTGCCGAGGTGTCGCCTCAGCGCCCCGAGACCTCTGCCTGGCCTCTTTGGCTTTGAGTCAGTGATCCTCCTCTCTATCCTCTATCCCCTGCGCATACGCCCGCATCCTGGCAATATCCATACCTGGCTGAAGGGCCACCCTGGCATCACGATAATCATATGACGGTCTAGCCCGTCACATAGCGATGAACTCTGTCTTCCATGTCATTTACAATGGTGTGCGATACGGCCAATGAGTCAAACTCAGTGTACTCTCGATAGTTCTCCATTTCGCCTCGAGGTCAGAATCTATCCACGCGGCTCTCCTCATCTCGAGAAGGCAAAAAGTGATCTAGGAAGACCTCGTGAACTCTTCCCAACAAATTTGGAAGAGCACCTCACCTCTGAAGCGGCTCATGACTCAAACAGTTCAACGCAATATCGCGTAACCGGTAGAGGCTAGCATGATGACTCGCCTCCGAGGCCCTAAGCACTGCATAGTCAGAATGGCGTCGAATAAACTCACGAGAATCCTCCCGGATCTCGAACCATAGAACTTCGGGTGGATGACAACCACAGAAATCCGAATCAAGTGGCCCATCGGCTCTGAATTGGCTACTGCTCTGTCGTTGCCCGCTACTATCTTTGGTCAATAACCGATCTTCTCCCGTAATCTCTATACTCGGCCACCGTGGGCTGGAGGCTCAGTACCGCGGTCTCGATGGCATTCTGCTTCGAACTCTGCCGGTTTTGGCGGCGTCGTGGAACTCGCCGTCCGGCATCACCTCGGTAAAGATCGGGCTGTGCCTCGTAACCCTCTGCGTCCCTACTTGCGGCTCCTCGGTGCCTTGCCCTACGGGCGCGGTTGCCTGCGTGGGCATAAGCGATACATAAAAATATGTCGAGAGGAGTTGACCTATAACACGGCTCTCTTGCGATCTTAGAGTGAAAGAATAGAAACGATCCTAAATATCTCAGCCTCACGATTATAGATGTGGTGCACGACACCGATAATCAAGACTCTACTAGACACGATGCTGTAGACATTTTCGAGGACTAATTGCTCGATACCACTTTTGTCACAACCCAACCGGCGTGGTGGTGCCTACATGGGCACGGCGCTGGCACCCTCTGCCGGTATACATCGAGAGAATAGCGTGAACATACACAACACATAAACATCACAAAGCTGGCCGATAAGGCGCGCCATAATATATATGCATAACGAAAAGTAAGCAGTACAACTTTGTTCTTACATTAAATCACAATTGTGACTCTGCACTCAGGAATAACAATGGCGGGACAGGGTTCTCCATACCACGAATGTACATAATATCTACAACATCGGGAAAACCGTACCAAAAGACAAGCCTCGGAGAAATGGAGCCGACACTGATCGGTGATCCACAGAATGAGGATCCACCACATGTATTTACCCTACTGCGGCGTGAACTCGGCCAGGGGAGGGTCGATCTGATATGTACCAAGTATGTAAAACTGAAAAATACTGTAATTATCATAAGTCTAAATAAAGCTGGAGACATGGGTGATAATCAATTTACAATACACTGTGCCTTACCAACAATGAGAGTAAACAAGAGTATTCTTTACAGCATAAAAATAGGAGGCTCATGATCAAAGTAGGGCGCGTCCGTAATATCATTAAGCAATCCTACTCGCGGGACTATTTCACTGCGTGGGTCGTGTGGACCGCGTGAGGTATTCTCGCATAGACTATATCCGCGCGTAGAGTCGTGTGACCGCGTGAGGTATTCCGCATAGGGTGGTCGCCCGCGTGAGACTATTTCACCGCATAAGTCCTTACGGACCGCGTGAGGTATTCGCCGCGTCATGGGTAGCAAATCCACGGAATATGCAAATGTCACAAACGGGAATGACCGTAATGAATAATATACCACTAGCACAAAGCTATGATACATAACATGAGCACTACCGCTTATCATACATATATAAGCAAGTTAAGAAAATCCCTTAACTTCTTATTAGTCTTGTTCATATACCCTCTCATTTTAGTTTATTTAAGGCACTAACATGTCTTAATAAAAGGATCCGGGAATTTAACCCAAAGTACTACATACTTCTACTCTTTTAAAAATGACTCCTTTTTATATAAAACTTCCAAGATACTAATAACCATAGCATCAAGTCACAACTACTTTTCAAGACAAGTCGCAATACCTTTTAGAAATATAATTTGGTTTCTAAATCAAGTGACTCCTTTTCTTTTAAAACTTTAGGCAATTGATGCCTTAAAATCAATTTGTCTTTCATAAATCAAGTCATTTGTCCTTACTTATCTTACTTAGAGTAAATCTCTCCTTTTAATTTTCCATAAAGCCAATATAACCAACTTTCCATAAAGTCGTTATATTACCCTTATACCTACCCTTATACCTTAGTCAATTACATTTTCCTATATCCAAGGGACTTATACTTTTAAAACGAAATAAGTATCATATACTTAAAACACTTCAAGTCCCTTAACTTTGAAAACTTAAGACATCCTTAATACTTTTTAAAGAAGTGGGTTAATCCCCTAACTCGCCCAACTTGGCCATTCTTAAGCAAGTAAATGATATCAAAGTATTGTACGTCTACCGTACTATATAAGTACAACTATTCATGCTCAAGAGAAATGAAAGTTCCACATACCTCTCGGGTCAATCCACTCGTAAGTCCAATATACCGCACGTAGTATGTCAACCGATAATGACCATAATACGTCCATTAGCTTCTAGCTTCAACGTAGAACATTCTAATCGAAAAGTCCCTTATTCCACGGAAAATTGGACAGCACTTCCTTTGTTTCTACATACTTTTCCACCTTTTCAATGCTCGAATTCAACTACTAAACGCCACATTTAAGGCCCAACAATTCAGCAATACAAGGGGATTACACGCCTAACTTGGACGTGTAAAATTCTGCCCCACAATACAAATTAAATAATCCAATAAGTTTAAGATAATATCTTGGCTAGAACATGCTCACATATCATTCTTATCCCATCCTTTCAAATCCAAATCGTTATTCCTACATGCAATATACCTAAAAACAATATTGACAACTACAAGTTCTTTCTTCCTCACATGCAACACAATTTACTTAAAAAGGAGAATGGATTGTTACCTTAGAATTTACCCAAATTAGTCCAACAAATTTCACTTGTCTTCTTTCCTCAATCACCTCCACAAACCTCCTACAAGCTTGTCAACATGTTTCCTTCTTGCCACCTTTCCGAAATTTCTCTAGGCATTGGTTTCTCCTTGGATTTTTAGAGAGAAGGGAGAGGAATTTTTAGAGAAAAGGGAGAGGAATTTTTTAGAGAGAAGGGGGTTTTGAAGAATGACCAAGTCTTCAAGACTTGATCAATAAATAGCACTTCCACAAAATCAGATGGGAGGGACATAACATAAACGCGGTTCGGAGGACCTGAATTGGGCTAGGACCCCGCGGCCCCTACCGCGGCCTGTCTGTGAACACCGCCTCCGGCGCATAACCACCAAGGCGAAGATCGACAAGCGACCGCCGGTGAACCATAACACTCCCGCCGCCTCTGGTCGGACAATCTCTCTTCAAATGGCCCTGCTGGTCACAAGAGTAACAAACTCCCGAAGCCATACGACACTCGCCCGAGTGGGACCTACCACATCTAACACACCGAGATGTGGGTGGTCTCGATCGATGACGGTCTCTGCCTCCCTGAAGCCCCGAATGATCAACCCTCCTGCCAAAAAACCGGGAAGGAGCACTCTGTGCCGGCTGAAATGTGGATCTAGTCTGCCGAGTGCCGCCTCAGCGCCTGAGACCACTGTCACGGCCTCTTTGGTGGCTTTGAGTCAAGTGATCCTCCTCTCTCTATCCTCTATCCCTGCGCATACGCGCGTCGGCAATATCCATACGGTGAAGGGCCGCTGGCGTCACGATAATCATATGACGGTCTAGCCCCATCACATAGCGATGAACTCTGTCTTCCATGTCAGCTACAATGGTGTGCGCATACCTGGCCAATGAGTCAAACTCCAGGCTGTACTCTCTGATAGTTCTCCCATTCTGCCTCAAGGTCAAGAATCTATCCACGCGGGCTCTCCTCATCTCAGAAGGCAAAAAGTGATCTAGGAAGACCTCTGTGAACTCTTCCCAAACAGCTGGAAGAGCACCTCACGCCTCTGAGCGGCTCATGACTCAAACCAGTTCAACGCAATATCGCGTAGCAGGTAAGAGGCTAGCATGATGACTCGCCTCCGAGGCCCTAAGCACTGCATAGTCCAGAATCGCCGAATAAACTCACGAATCCTCGCCGGATCTCGAACCATAGAACTTCGGGTGGATGATGACCACTAGAAATCCCGAATCAAGTGGAATCGGCTCTAGGGTGGCTACGCTCTGTCGCTTGCCGCTGCTACTATCTTTGGTCAATAACCAGATCTTCTCCCCGTAATCTCTATACTCAGCCCCGGTGAGGCTGAGGCTCAGTACCGCGGTCTCGATGGCGCCGCTGCCGAACTCTGGGGCGGCGTCGTGGAACTCGCCGTCCGAAGCATCACCTCGGTAAAGGCGGGCACGTGCCTCGTAACCCTCTGCGTCTACTTGCGGCTCCGCCGGTGCCTTGCCATACGGGCGCGGTTGCCTTGCGTGGAGGCATAACTGATACATAAAAATATGTCAGAGGGAGTTCAACCTATAACACAGCTCTACTGCACGATCTTAGAGTGAAAGAATAGAAACCAATCCTAAATATCCTGTAGCCTCCTGATTATAGATGTGGTGCACGACACACCGATAATCAAGACTCTACTAGACACGGTCTGTAGACATTTTCCGAGGACTAATTGCTCTGATACCACTTTTGTCACAACCCAACCCCGGGCCGTGACTGGTGCCCTACATGGGCACCACCTGGGCACCCCTCTCAGGTATACATCAGAGAATAGCAGCGGAACATACACAACACATAAACATCACAGGCTAGCCGATAAGGCCGCCTTCCATAATATATATGCATAACCAAAAGTAAAACAGTACAACTTTGTTCTTACAGCCCAAATCACAACTGTGACTACAGACCTCTAGGAATAACAACAGCGGCGGGACAGGGCCCCTCCATACCCCTGAATGTACATAATATCTACAACATCAGGGAAAACCGTACCAAAAAGACAAGCCTCCGGAGAAATGGAGCTTCTGACACCTGATCAGTGATCCTAAGAATGAGGATCCACCACATGTTTACCCCTACCTGCGGCATGAACTCAGCCCCCGAGGGAGGGGGTCAGTACACAATATGTACCAAGTATGTAAAACTGAAAAATACTGTAATTATCATAAGTCTAAATAAAGCTGGAGACATGGGTGATAATCAATTTACAATACACTGTGCCTTACCAACAATGAGAGTAAACAAGAGTATTCTTTACAACATAAAAATAGGAGGCTCATGATCAAAGTAGGGCCACCCGTCCGTAATATCATTAAGCAATCCTACTCCTGGGACTATTTCACCTGCATGGGTCGTGTGGACCCGCATGAGGTATTCCTCGCATAGACTATATCCGCCCGCATAGGTCGTGTAGACCCGCATGAGGTATTCCTTGCATAGGACTGGTCCGCCCCGCATGAGACTATTTCACCCGCATAAGTCCTTACGGACCCGCATGAGGTATTCCTCGCATCATGGGTAGCAAATCCACGGAATATGCAAATGTCACAAACCCGGGGAATGACCCCGTAATGAATAATATACCACTAGCACAAACCGGCTATGATACATAACATGAGCACTACCGGCTTATCATACAATATATAAGCAAGTTAAGAAAATCCCTTAACTTCTTATTAGTCTTGTTCATATACACTCTCATTTTAGTTTACTTAAGGCACTAACATGTCTTAATAAAAGGATCCGAGAATTTAACCCAAAGTACTACATACTTCTACTCTTTTAAAAATGACTCCTTTTTATATAAAACTTCCAAGATACTAATAACCATAGCATCAAGTCACAACTACTTTTCAAGACAAGTCGCAATACCTTTTAGAAATATAATTTGGTTTCTAAATCAAGTGACTCCTTTTCTTTTAAAACTTTAGGCAATTGATGCCTTAAAATCAATTTGTCTTTCATAAATCAAGTCATTTGTCCTTACTTATCTTACTTAGAGTAAATCTCTCCTTTTAATTTTCCATAAAGCCAATATAACCAACTTTCCATAAAGTCGTTATATTACCCTTATACCTACCCTTATACCTTAGTCAATTACATTTTCCTATATCCAAGGGACTTATACTTTTAAAACGAAATAAGTATCATATACTTAAAACACTTCAAGTCCCTTAACTTTGAAAACTTAAGACATCCTTAATACTTTTTAAAGAAGTGGGTTAATCCCCTAACTCGCCCAACTTGGCCATTCTTAAGCAAGTAAATGATATCAAAGTATTGACGTCTCAGTACTATATAAGTACAACTATTCATGCTCAAGAGAAATGAAAGTTCCACATACCTCTCGATCAATCCACTGTAAGTCCAATATACCGCACGTAGTATGTCAACCGATAATGACCATAATACGTCCATTAGCTTCTAGCTTCAACGTAGAACATTCTAATCGAAAAGTCCCTTA
Organism: Przewalskia tangutica; assembly: GCA_029844215.1. NCBI lineage: Eukaryota > Viridiplantae > Streptophyta > Magnoliopsida > Solanales > Solanaceae > Przewalskia > Przewalskia tangutica. Next base: position 86,193,056 of record CM056736.1, on the reverse strand, counting down.
TTCCACGGAAAATTGGACAGCACTTCCTTTGTTTCTACATACTTTTCCACCTTTTCAATGCTCGAATTCAACTACTAAACGCCACATTTAAGGCCCAACAATTCAGCAATACAAGGGGATTACACGCCTAACTTGGACGTGTAAAATTCTGCCCCACAATACAAATTAAATAATCCAATAAGTTTAAGATAATATCTTGGCTAGAACATGCTCACATATCATTCTTATCCCATCCTTTCAAATCCAAATCGTTATTCCTACATGCAATATACCTAAAAACAATATTGACAACTACAAGTTCTTTCTTCCTCACATGCAACACAATTTACTTAAAAAGGAGAATGGATTGTTACCTTAGAATTTACCCAAATTAGTCCAACAAATTTCACTTGTCTTCTTTCCTCAATCACCTCCACAAACCTCCTACAAGCTTGTCAGCATGTTTCCTTCTTGCCACCTTTCCGAAATTTCTCTAGGCCTTGGTTTCTCCTTGGATTTTTAGAGAGAAGGGAGAGGAATATTTAGAGAGAAGAGAGAGGAATTTTTTTAGAGAGAAGGGGGTTTTGAAGAATGACCACCAAGTCTTCAAGACTTGGTCAATAAATAGCACTTCCACAAAATCAGATGGGAGGGACACTTGTCACCCTCCCATGGCCTTTTAAAAAGAAATATCTTCTGATTTTTCCCGTGATTTCGCAGAAACCGCCTCGCGCTGGCACTGAAACCTCAAGAACTTAAGATGCGACGCCGCGGCCCTGATTCGGCCTGGCTGCAACTTCGTGAGAATTTTCAGATATCCGTGCCGCTGCCCTCCATCCGGCCGCGGCAGCGTGGCCCGAAAATACTTTTACGCTCATTGCGCCGAACGTGTAACTTCCATAATCCCCTACTCTGATGTCCTATCGACGAACGGTTTGTTGCGTTGGGAACTAGACTCAACGAACTACATACTAGGCCTTTGAAACACTTAGGAACTCCTAAGATAACTGGGCATAAACCGCCCCAAAGTTGACTAAAACCCGTCTGAAACACTCTGTCAACCTATTGTTCTAAAATTTAAATCTTAATTCCTTTCGTACGTTCTCATAAGCATGACCTGAATTACGGGGTGTAACAGAATATCGTCCACAAAGACTGGTTTCTAAGTACCGTTCATCTATTTTATGTTATCTATTTGACAATCGATATTTGATTGAGATTTTTGTTTAACTACTAGAATATTTGCGAGATTTAAACTAATAAAGTTGTAATCAGTTATGAATGAATTAGGGCTTTCAAAATCCTCGACTATCCACTTTATTCAATCCTTAATGCAACTAGAATGATTCTTCTTCTTTGTTAAGATAACGGTTAACTAGACTGTCTTATATTCCGGTTAGGGCAATATAATCACTCAACCCCAGTGCAGAACCCTTCTATATTTCTATGATAGGATTTACCACATAGAAGGATTAAGAACAATAACCTATAATGCTACACAAGTATCAGGGTACTTTCGGCCGCGATTTTAACCTATGTCTATTCAATTACAGCATATCCAAATCTCTCCTCTCGGCTTTTGATTCGAAATCACATAAATTATGATAATTAATGATCAGTTAACTATCAAACATTCATACCAAATATTAAATAGATCTTAATCAAGCGAAGAATAAATCAAACTACTGAATTAATTCATGAATAAAAGCTTCAAGCGATTCATAAGGAAAGCCCTAATAAAATGTTTAGCTCCTAGTCATAGTCACGCTAAGAACTAACACAAAATCCATACATAAACTGAATTAAAACGAAAGAAAGTGAAAAGAAAATACTAGAACTAGGTCTCCAATCTTGTGGCCTCCAAGAGTTGTGTTGTGGAACATGTACAAGGATTTCAAGCTAGAATGAATAATATGACCTAGGGTATATGGTTTTATACTTATAAACTATATTGTTTTGGACCCTTATACCCCTATCCAATTTCGGCTCGGATCTGCAAAATTCCGCGTTGGCACCGATCCGCGAGAATGGTGCGTGATCTTGGAAGTCCTGAACAACGACCTCGCAGATCTTTTGTACCGCGGTCTTTGTATAATGGTGCCGTGTCAGAAATCTTCTGACAAACATTTTCCGAAACCTTGTCCTTTTCTCGTCTGGACTTCGTTTGATTTCTTCTATACTTCCCGGACTTCTTAGGCTTCATTTCTTGGCCCTTTTAGTGTGCAATTCCATCTCAATTAAGCTCATTTCATCTTCTTTTTTACGTTTCTCCATTTTGGACCGATGTGACTCAAAAGAAAGAAAAATGATCATAATACTATACTAAACACAAACGAAATGAGTAAAATACTAATTAAAAATGACTCAAAAGATGTATACAAAATACGTCTAACAATATCCGCGCCTGATACAACTCTTTCACCGATATCCACCTGATACAATTGTTCTGATACAATAATTATAGCTACGTTTTGTAAATACATAAATTGTAGCTACATTTCGTAATTACACTCTATGCTACATCTATTTATGGAATTTTCTCAAATATTACGTGATTTTTATTTATGAATTTTTTAGATGATAAATAAGAAATAAGCTAGGTTTTCTAGTTTAATTTCTTCATAATTCTTATTTTCTTCTTCTTATAACCTTTTTTTTACTGAAGAAACCAAAAGGAGGTGGGACTTTTTTCTCCCTAAAAGTTGTTTGTAAAGTAAAAGAAGAAAGTAAAGTAGATATGATAATTCATGAAATTAAGGAGTTGCTTTCATGACGTAGTGCACTTTAATTATATATCGGTGAATTGGTGGAATTTGCTTACGCAACTCTACTTTTCAACTTCTTTTTTTATTTATTTATAAAACTATTTTTTTTTCTAATAAAACTATTTTTTTTCTTATACAGGGGCGAAGAAAGTGAAATGAGGAGGAAACTATAACGTGAGAATTTAAATTCTCACCAACAAATTAAAAATTATGATAATCAACCACGTAAGCTACTAAATCTCACTTTCACTTTTCAACTTCATTCATTCTTGTGTGATGTACTCTGAATTAATTATACTTCTTGTTTAAATGGAGTATATATTGCTGATGAAATCATGAAGTACTTGTTTCCAACAGGACCTAGATTTCTTTTTGCTTATTAAGCGTAATCTTTTTTTGACTGGGACATAAAAATATACCAATATTGGAGTTAATTCCTTAAACGGTCCGTCAAGTTAATGAATTTATTTTAATCAAATTATTTTATTTTATTTTGTCACAATAAAATCATTTGAGTGGCCGCTTGAAAGGGAGTGTCTTGTTCTCAATGTGGAATTCTACAACACGAATTCGGATTTAATCGAGTTGTAATGCGAGCACCAGACATGAATGGAAAACCAAAAAAACTATATTTTTCCTCCCGTTTGTTTATCCGAGAGAGTTAGCACCAATGCGTTTCTTATTAAATAATCTTCTTTAAAAAAGAATAAAGATTAATTTTTGTGATACCTCGCTCCCCTCTCCCCCTCCGCATTCTCCTGGACGAAAATAAGTACATATGTAAATTACTACTAACAATAATTTTTTTTCTTTAGAAGCCTATTTTTACACTAATTGAACTCCGTTATTTGTCTAACCGAGAGAGTTGGCAACAACTTAGGTTACTTAAATATTATTACTATTTTTTGTTGGAAATTTACTAATGTGGAATTAAGTTTAACCCATTATTTATGACTCGAACAATTGAGGTCTTTCACGTTGGAAACGTCGTTTTCACACACGTGCACACGTAGTGCCAAGTATCGTAAATTTCATTAGTGAAAGAGATATTGATACGTGAGTAAACGTTTGAGACATGAAATGATGGACGGTCGTTGGTTAAATGACACGTGTTCCACGTTGGTAAATGAAGGAAGAAATGTACGATGTGTAACAAATGAAACGAGTCGAAAATCGCCGCAAAATCGTGAAGGGCCGCGACGCAACACCATCGGAGCCGCGACGCTTGGTGGTCAGTGGGCTACTGGAGTTCAGACGTCGCGGCGCCTCCCAGGCAGGGCCGCGACGCTTCGATGGCAGAATGTTCGATGGGAGCTGAAGAGTTTCTGACTTTTGGGCTGGTTTGGAGCATTGATTCTCCGCGAATTGGCACATGAATTCAGTCATTACTTGACTGAATAACACCTCTCAATAAGTGTCATTACATGGTCATTGATTACCATTAGTTGGCTAGATGAGAGGTCATCTTACACATTATAAATTGAGGCCATTGACTCAATTGTAGAATACACCTCACTTTTGTATAGTTCAGATTTTTCTGAACTTCTTTCTCTCTAGCATATCTTTCACACACTCAAATGTTCTTCTTGAAAAACATTTAAGTTTCCTTTACTCGTTTGTTTAATTGTTGTTTTATCTTGGGAGACAGTTGCCCATATAGTAAAATGATATATACGGGACAATAATGTCTTAAGCACAAAGTGAATATCACTCAACTCAGCAGCATAACTGTAACACTACCAGATTTAGTGTCTATTGGTTTCAGGCTATCAAGATCAAGGAGTTTGCTGCAATTGGAATGAAGATCCAAGACTTTCAATATTAATTCAAGACCGCAGATCAATACCTCAAAAGCTTATTGTTGCCACAACACTTGTTGGCTTTAAGTTTGTTGTATTGTAATTATATTATTTACCCTTTTAAAGCACTAGTAATAATTGTATATTATTTCCGTACATCCATCGTAACTCACATTTTTTTCTTGAAAAATGAAATTGATGATTCTTGTGTCGTTCATTTACTTTTATATTTTTATTATAAAAAGAAGTTTATAATCTGATCCTCAATTATTGACAGATTCTAATTTTTGTTACCCACCATGCATCCTCTTTTTCCTTCCGCAATCTGACTATATACTAGGCAAGAAATTCAAACTAACAATATTTTCTTTTAATAATTATTTTTCTGCTAATTGATCCGTTATTTGTCTAATCGAGAGAGTTAGCACCACTAGTTTGGTTACTTAAACATTCTTCTTCCTTCTTTTTTTCTGAAAAAATGAAATTAATTGTTCTAATATCGATCATTTACTTTTATACTTTAATTATAAAAGAAATTTATGATCTGGTCCCCTTAATTATTGGCAGATTCTAATTTTTGTAATATCTTACTTAATCCTTAATTATTAATACAAACATTTTCATACTGCCTTAAATATTTAGACCGTCTCTCTTGCTTTGTTTTTGCTTTGTTATTTATGTTGCTTTGCTTGTGATTATGCTCTGTCTTGAGCCGAGAATCCCTCGGAAACAACCGCTTTACCTACCAATATAGATGTAAGGTCTGCGTACACTTTACCCTCTCCAGATCTCACGATGTGGGATTTCATTGTGATTATGCTCTATCTTGAGTCGATGGTCTCTCGAAAATAGCCGCTCTACCTACCAAGATAGAGATAAAATCTGCGTACATTCTACCTTTCCCAGACCCCACATTTTGAATTTCACCGAGTATGTTGTTGTTGTTACTTAACCTCTTCTTTTCTTTCTGAAGTAGTTTCCCTATGTACTAGACAACAAATTTCAAAAAATAAATAACAAGAAATTAAAATAAGAAATAAGGAAAAGACCTTATAATAATAACACATCAGTGCTAAGAAATGAACAATAATGAGTGAATTCCATTTTTATATTCCCAACTGGCTTTACTTTAGGTGGGAGTCTGATTGCTGGCGTGCTCCAATCAGAGGGACAAGAGATATCACACAACTTCACAGCCTGACCAGGGAATCTTATAGTAGTAGTAAAACACATGACCAATATATATATATATATATATTTTGCAAAATATATAAACCACATCTTTTATTGATCAGTAAAACCAAAAAAGAAAAGAAAAAAAGAGAGAAATAATCATCACATCATGCTCTACTAAGCTCCCAACTCCAAAAGGAAGAAAACTCATGATTTACCTCCTACACAGACTTTCAGATCGGGGTGTAGTGCTTCTGGGATTAGGGATAGCAAATGGGGCAGGACAGGGCGGAATAGGACACGTCAAACGTTAAACGGGGAGGGCAGAGCAATGCTTAAACGGGACTGGTCAAAACACATTTTTAGAAAATTTTAAATAGGGCAAAACAGTTAATAGGTTATAATTTTTAGAAAATTCTAACTAGTTTGGATTGTAAAATTATAATCTGTTACGATGAGTTATACTTGTTAGAATTGGATAAAATTTTATATAATTGTACATCTTTCTGTTACGGTCACATTGAGACTTTACGGGGATTAATCCGACTTACGATTTGAAAGTTATCACTGTTTAAAGTTTCTGCCTCGGATCAACCGAAATTTGGAAGGGCAGAATGTATAACGTAAAAATAGTACAAATCGATAAAGAATATGAAAGTTTGTGCTAAAGAAAAGTTCTAGATTACTCCATTATCGACAGTTTGAGACTTTACAGGGATAAATCCGACTTACGATTTAAAAGTTATCACTGTTTAAAGTTTCTACCTCAGATCAACTGAAATCTGGAATGACAGAATGTATAATGTAAAAACTGTACAAATCGGTAAAGAATTTGACATTTTGTGCAGAATAAAAGTTCTAGATTACTCCGTTATCGACAGTTTGAGACTTTACATGGATAAATCCGACTTACGATTTAAAAGTATCACTGTTTAAAGTTTCTGACTCTGATCAATCGAAATCTGAAAGGACAGAATGTATAACGTAAAAACTGTACAAATCGATAGAGAATCTGAAAGTTTGTGCTGAATAAAAGTTCTAGTTTTCTCTGTTCTCGACAGTTTGATACTTTATGGGGATTAATCTAACTTACGGATAAGAAGTTATGACTGTTTTAAGTTTGTGTCTTGTTTCATAAACATAAAACAGGGCAGGGCGGGACAGGACTTAACGGGGCAGGGTAGGGCAGGGCAAATTTCTAAAAAATGCTAAACGATGCAGGACAGGACGGGTTAACATCTTGGCAGGTCAAGATTTGCCCTGCCTTAACCTACCCCATTGCCACCCCTACCTGGGGGGAGGGGAGATTCCACCTTTTGGAGCAAAAAGGGAGAAGGAAAAAAAAGAGCTTTGGGCACCAACAAATTATATAAAAAAAAAAAATCATGGTTTTTCTAAAACCTGCAGTTTTTGAGATTTCATCCACTAAAGGCACAATTGCATACATAATAATACTAAAATGCAATTCAAATGGCTGCACAAAGCATTAATTTGAACCTTACAAAACTTGTTCAGCAGCCCAGAGAATTTTGTAGAGAGCGAGAGCGAAATATTTATATAATCATCATTCATCATGCAGATCTTACTCCCACAACATGTATATACATACATACACGATATACATATATAGCAAGCTTTGATATGCATTTTTGTGTGGGTAACATAGTAATTAACCACATATCAAACAGTTGATATGTTTGATTTGATTCATCAATCCATACTCGCGTGACCTAAAAATCTACTACCTAAACTGCGGCGACGGTCTCGCCTGTTGCGGAGACATCGGATCCCTTTCCGCCTGCTACGGCAGCGGAATTTGTGAAATCCTTCCTGGATGCAACCAATGAACACTTTTCTTTTTTCTCGTCAAGATTCATTTGTTGCTGTCTACACTCTAGGCTGCAAAAAGCACTATCCCCTCTGCAAAAACAATCAACCAACAAAACATTTAAACTTCAAAGTTATAAATGGTAGGTAAATATGGTTGCTGAAAGGTTAAACAAGTATAAGGCTGAGTCGTCCGCTTGGGCAGCTCAATTGGTTTCAAAGGATATTTAGATCATTGACCAAGGATCGAATCCCGTCAGCGGCAGTGTGAGGGTTTCTTTTTGAAATAAAGGAGATCCTCTTATGCACAGCGTAGTACTGATCTAACCTTTTAAATCAATTGAGTCACCATGATTTACCTTCTTCACAGACCTGTCGGACCGGGGTGTGGAAGCTCCTGGAATGAGAGATTACACCTTTTGGAGTAAAGTATAAGGCTGAGTCTAGGATGACTCTCTGTCTTTAAGACAAAATTGTCTCGTATAAATTCTTTTACGGTGATGGAAAATAGTTTTCCAAGATAAAATATTGACACAATCAATTATACAAAGCAAATAAAGTTGATTCTATCGAAGAAATAAATATAGAACAGATTGATTATTCTAAGAGAGGATTTTGTGTGTGTTTCTGTATGTCGAACAGAAGAGAAGATAAGAGTTTTTGTTGTATATCTCTGTAAACTGAACGTTAGGGTTCAATTTATAGTTAAAGAGGAGGGCCGTTGCAATGTTTCTAAAGTCTTCCGAACCGTTGCAATGTTTTCGAAACACTTCAGGGACCAAAGTATAAATAAAAAATATTTTAGGGATCAAAAAGAAAATTTCGGAAGACAATCCCTGACCGGACCGGGCGGCGCGCGTGGGGCTTAGCCCCGAACCCAAACTCACCTAGGTTCTCCCTCTTCTAAACACATGGTTACCCATGGGGTCCCAAACTCTTACTAAAAATAGAGTTTATATATTGCTCAATCCTTCCATTTTCTACCTATGTGAGAGATTTGTTGTTTGACCAAAAATCATCTATTTATTTATGTCTCAAATACCTTATTTTGTTTATTAATATCTCTTTCATTTTCTAACGAAATTTGACGATACTTGACATTAATATCATCTACTCATTTAATAGATTAGACATGTGAGAAGAAACAGCATGCGGCCCCCACGTGTTTAAGTCACTAAAGAGTAAAGACTAAAAAAACTCAATCTCACATAAATTTCCAACATAAATACTACATATATTAGGTGTAGTTTAATAATTGAAACATATTATTTACCATCTAATTATAATAAGTTACTAAACCATTGATCCTTATTATAAACGAATTACCTATAATTTGTTTGTAGATGATCTGCTTTTTTTCCTTTGTGAATGCATCAAAATTACTACTACTAAAGAAGAAGATAGGCATATATAGTGAACATATCATTAAAGCAAATTAAAAAGAAAGAGAACAAAAATTTGTATATGCAGAGGTAGCAATTACTCGAATAAAATAGTTAGAAGTTCGGGTAAACTGATTCTAACACCGTGGTTATGAAAAATATATATATTTGTACCTGTACATGTAGATATCGCGACCAGGGATCAAGCGACGTTTACAGAGGAAGCAGGCTTTCAAAAAATTGGCAGTTTCTACAAAATCAGCAGATTTTCGGAGATTTCGGGCGGATACAGTTTTAGCTGCGGACAATAAACGTTGTTGATCTAGCTGTTGGGTGTTGTTTGAGGGTACTGAGATGGGTGTGAAGGGGTTGTGAGGGTCAAAGGGAAGATTGTTATAATTAACAGAGATAGCAGAAGGGTCAGGGTTGAGGTTGAGATCTAAGGTGAATTCTGTCATACTTGTTGTTCTTTTCATGGGTGGCCTTGTCCTCTTCCCTAGAAACATTTTTACTGCTTTTTCTTTTCTTCTTCTTTTCAACTATGCCGAAGAAGAGGGGAAGAGGAGTGAGAGTGGGGAGATGTGTTGGGAAGATAAAGGGGAGAGCCAAAGTGCAAGGAGAGAATCCCCACCCTTTGATTGTCAATAATTCATCACCATTTTTTAAAATTATTTTTAGTATATGATTCTCTAAGATTCCATAGTTCTACCTTTACTTTCTATCCCCTTTGTTTTACTTATATTTTATATTTGTTACATCAGGGAAATTAGCGAAACACATATACTACATTATTATTTTTTGTTAAATATAATGTTCATGCCAATTTACGCGCATCTCAATTAATTTTATTAAATATTTTTCGTCTAGTCCCATCAGCAACATGATTAAAATAGATGAGAAAAAATTATTTAATATTTTTTATCTTTAATAATATTTGAATTTGAGAACTCGTAATTTTTAACCAACTTCATTAATTATGATCATACCATTGAGTGTCGAATACTACACTATTAATGGAGTTTGAACCGTTCACTTAAATCGTGAAAGGTTGGAGCTTATGAGCTAACCCTTAACCCTTCAGACCTTTCCCTAAATATATAGATTTCATTCTGATCTGAAATATTGAGTTTACACTCTAACTAATAGAACGATCTATTAATTTTCTGATCATCTAAAAAGTGTATTTAATGTCTCCCTACGAGCTCACGTTACACATAATTTAAAAAAAAGGCGTTTTTATTACAAAAATCAGACTTTATAATCCCACACCCCACCCCTCTGTTTCCTCTCCATTTTCCCCCTATCTCACTAGCTCATCTCATTCTCGGAGCTCCGACCACCTCGTCTCATACGATGCTCACCCTAGGAAACCACCATATGTAATCACCTTTTCTCCTCCTCTTATATATCAATTTCTCATTGAAACAAAATCTCTCAATTACGTAGTAGAACTAGATATATAGACAAAGAGAAATTTCCCTCTCTTTCCTTCCCTTAAGGAATCGTAAAACCCCGGAAGAAGAAACTTTTTTTTCTTTCTTAAATTTCCATTATATAACACCCCTATATTTTTTCATCTGTTAAAATCTTTTTTTCTTGGATATTCATTTGTAAAATTTTAATTCCTCTTTCCTTTTTTAGAAGTAAAAATGAGCACAGAAGTTTCGCAGCCACAAAATTGTTTAATTGAAGAAGAATGTTTAATTAAATTTGATGGTTTTTGGAGAAGAAGAAGGTGGGTATGAATAGAGAGAAAAGTGATTTGCTAATGGCGATTTCCGACGATGCCTACCAGTAGCCATCTGGTGAAGTGGCCAGAAAATATAAATTAGCAATTGAAAAATTTTCTGGTCAAGAAAACTCATTAATTTTCAGATTCTCTAATGGTAAATAAATAAGTATATTTCAAAGACATAACAATGAACCTAACTTTACAACAGGTGGAGTTGATAATGGTGGTTCCGGTGCAGATATGATGTTTCCGATGGGATAAGAGATGAGATGGGTGGGGTGATTTATTGATGAAGAGGATATAATTATTAGAGAATTTTAATAATTAATTAGTGTAAAGTGTAATTAATAAAAGAAAAAAATCAATAAATAAAATAAAAAAAGTAAAAGAATTTAAAAAAATTTAAAAATTGACATGATGCAGATGTGGCGTGAAATACACGTTTTAAATAGTTAGAAGGATAATAGGTCGCTCGATTAATTAAAATCGATTTTTTAGGAATAATTCAGGGTGCACCTATTTCTTTTTGTATTTCTATCCATCTGACACATTTTATAAATACCTTTTAATATTTGGTAACTGATACGTGAATGAGAAAATGAAAGGAGTCATGTCTCATGGGTAATTAATTTTGATACTTCCTGTGTGATAATGGGTTGTTGTTATGTCAAATGTTTTCTTTTAGATTTATACTCAATCAAACACTTTTAAATGAAACGAAAGGAAGTATGATGAATTTAGTTTCTAGTTTGATTCATTCGGTTAAGAAAAAAATCTGCAATTTTCAGGAAAGGAAATGACAATTTGATGGCCCAGTCTAACGTGATCTCTTAAATATAAAAGAGAAAGTCAAATTGTTTTTTCAGTAACAAATCAAACTGTTTTTTATTAATATTGAAACTTCGATCTATTTTTGTTTCTTTTCAAAAAGAAAATGGTAATTGTTGAATTCAATGAACCAACAAATATGAATTTTGATTTGACATAATATAAATGGAGAAATAGTCATGATGTGATGTTGAACAGTAAAACTTGTGTTCCGTGGGAAATTTCCATTAAATCAAATTCTACTACCTGATTTGTTGGAGAAGAAGAAAATTTTATATTTGTAATGAAGTTTCTAAATAAAAGGAATGATCACACTAATTAGAATGTGAAACTTGGGATGGGGGAGGGTCCTTTTAAGTAGATGACTTGTCCGGCGGTCGGAGCGGAACTTCTTTGAGAAAAAAAACTTGAATAAGTTTGTTTTTCTGATGGAGTCGATATTTTCTATCAGGAACGCTATGTCATTTTCAATCCCGGCGTATCCCGGATGTTTGAAGGCCCCGCTGACACGAAGTGATTTAGAATTCTTTATCGATAGTGATCGGTCATGGTATCCATAGCCTTGCTTCTTCGCCAAATCGGATTCGTTTTCTTCGGTCGTCGAGCTTGATCAACTCGACTCTTTTCCTACCTTCCAGGCCTCACTTTGTTTCGTTCTTACTGCCGCTGAACGAATGAAGACACGTCGATCGACTTTCCTAAATATCCCCTCCCCACCACGCGCGACCGCCTTCTCCTTTACGGGTCTGGATTTTTCGCGTTGGTAGACAAAGCAGATTCGAAATTGTCTTTCATTCCAAGGCATAACTTGTATCCATGCGCTTCATATTCGCCCGGAGTTCGCTCCCAGAAATATAGCCATCCCTTCCCCCTCACGTCAATCCCATGAGCCTCTTATCCATTCTCATTGAACGACGGCGGGGGAGAAAATCCAACTAGAAAAATTCATCAGGCTCAAACTGATGACTACCACGTCAAGGTGACACTCTACCGCTGAGTTATATCCCTTCCCCACGTAGAGACTGTTCTAGAAGCTCCGCGTGAGCACCAGCTGAAAGCCCATATAGAGTTGTGGAATTTCTACCAGATTTATTGGATGAATGTGAGCCTTCAAATCAGATCTATTCGAGCTAAGTAGCCTGTAGCCAGCCCACCAAACAAAGAATAAACGAAGATTTGTGAGGGCACCTTGCTTTGTAAAAAAGAAAAGTGAACCCTGTTGGAACTTGTAGAAGAAGAAGAGACTAAGTGATCAAAAATATCAAAAAATATGCGCTACATAACAGGAATTTTCAGATTTGAACGAAAAGTTGCAACTCTTCACATAGAGTCACAACCTTTGGTTAATAGCTACTTATGGACGTTTGATATGCTATAAATAGCATGTTGATCACTTGTTTTCATATACAACAATACAATTAACAAGATCAATCTTCATATTTGAGAATTAAAACATCAATTGAAGATCATCTCTTGTTGCTTCTTCTTTTTCTTCTTCCTTAACCAAATTTCTGAAGAACACATATAGTAGATTCGCCAGGGGTGAAGTTCTTGTGCTAGAACTATCACTCAGATAGTTGTATCCTCAAGGCAGACGTCCGATCAACTGCAGCACAATCGGGGACAAATTTTTGTCTTAGAACACTGCGTCATTGCAGACCTCTATCTACACCAAGTTAGTATGTGATGTTCATAATGTTGCTTTCCATTGTTGTTAATTTCTATATAGTTGAAGTATCTATATAATAGTGTTGTTGGATTCAATCCCTTTGAATTATATATATTGTATTGTGGTTTATACATTGAAGATCAGATTGGTAATAACAATCTAAGACAAAAATTCTCAGAAAATTTATTTTCCGACTTTGTGAAGCTTGCAAAAAATTTCAGAGAATACATCTTCCTGATTTGCAAAAGGATGGATCAATCTGGATCATCAATGGTGAAAAACCATGTGGAGAAACCCGAGAAATTCAAGGGTGCTGATTTCAAACACTGGCAACAAAAGATGCTCTTTTATTTGACCACTCTTAATGTGGCAAATGTGTTGACTGCCGAGGCTCCGACGATACTTCCGGTTGGAGAAGGAGAGAATGCCCCGACTGAGGAGGCAAAGGCTGAAAATCTCAAGGCTATTCAGACTTGGGAGACTCAAGAATTTTTTTGCAGAAACTATATCTTGAACGCCTTAGATGACTCTCTTTATGATATCTACTCCTCGTTCAGAACGGCGAGGGAGTTGTGGCAGTCACTTGAGAACAAGTACAAAACTGAAGTTGCTTGTTCCAAGAAGTTCGTTATCGAAAAGTTTCTAAACTTCAAGATGAGCGACGCAAAAGCAGTTGTCAAGCAAGTAGAGGAACTCTAAGTTATTGTTCATGAAATGAAGGTTGAAGGTATGAGCCTTAACCCGTATTTCCTTGTTGGTGATATTATTGAGAAATTACCTCATTCTTGGAAGGATTTTAAGGTTTATTTGAAGCATCTAACGGAGGAAATGAGTTTTGAGCAACTGGTTCTCAAACTTCGTGTTGAGGAAGATAGCCGGAAAAGTGACAAGACAGATGCAGTTTCCTTGGAGCCAAATGCAAATGTGGTTGAAGGAAATTCATCAAAAGCCAGGTTTCAGAAGGGAAAAGGCAAGTTCAATGGTGCCAAGCCGTCATGTACTGCCGGAAGAAGCACACTCGCCCCACAAAAGACCAATACGTTCAAGAAACAAGTTGGTGTTTGTTGGGTGTGCGGAAAGTCAGGGCATAGAGCAAAATACTGTCGCCTTTGCAATAGTCAAGGTGGTGGTGGTGGAGGATTGAGTAATGTCAACCAGTCCAACCATGCTGAAACTAAGAACCAATTCATTGGTGTTGTCACTGCTCAAGCAAATCTGGTTACTAATTCAACCGACTGGTGGATGGATACGGGTGCTACCATGCACATATGTTTAGACAAGGATATGTTTTCATCTTACCAAGCCATCAAGGATGGAGAATGCTGCTTCTGTGAAGGTAGAAGGCAAATGGAAGGTGACGTTGAGGCTCACTTCCGGAAATGATCTTGTGCTCACCAATGTATTACATGTGCCTGAAATTTGTAAAAATTTAATTTCTGGCCCTGTTCTTAGCAACAAGGGCTTTAAATTAGTTTTTAAATATGACAAATTTATACTCACCAAAGGTGGGGTGTATGTAGGCAAGGGCTACCTCAGCGAGGGACTCTTCAAACTAAGTGTCGTATGTACTAAGACATTTGCTGTTATCAATGAAAACGCAGACAATAGCACTGCTTCTAAGTATGTGATTGATTTCCTTTCTTCTTTATGACATTCTCGATTAGGCCATGTAAATTATCGTTCCTTACAAAGAATGGTAAAGGTAGGCATGTTACCAAAATGTTCCATAAATAAAATAAACAAATGTGGGGTATGCACAGAGTCAAAATATGCAAGTCATCCTCACAAATCTGTTGTGAAATCAAATGAAGTGCTTGGCTTGATTCATAGTGATTTATGTGATTACCAAACAACCCCTTCTCGTGGAGGAAAGAACTATTATATATAGTTTATCGATGATTGCAGTAAATTTTGTTATGTATACTTAATACTTACCAAAGATGAGGCTTTGAACATGTATAAAACATACAAAGCAGAAGTGGAAAACCAACTTGACAAAAGAATTAAAATTCTAAGGTCGGATAGAGGTGGTGAATATAAATCTAATGAGTTCAAGGAATTCTGTTCCACTCATGGTATAATTCATCAAACCACTGCGCCATATACTCCACAACAAAATGGAGTTGCCGAACGAAAGAATAGAACATTGAAGAATATGATAAATTCAATGTTGGTGAGTTCGGGTGCACCTCTAAGTCTATGGGATGAGGCATTAATTACTGCGAATATGATATTGAATAGAATTTCTCAAAAGAAAAGTGATCAATCTCCATATGAATTATGGAATGGAAGATTGCCTACTTTCAAAAGGATGAAAGTGTGGGGTTGTCTAGCAAAAGTTCAAGTTCCCTTACCAAAGAGAACTAAATTTGGACAAAAAACCGTAGATTGTATTTATGTTGGTCTTGCCAATAATAGTGCGATAAGTTTTTGGTGTATGTGAAATCTCAAATTATTGTTACAAGAATGAATGAAAAAAATCTGAAATTTATTGGGTGTCTATGAGATTAAGTTACGACATTATTCACATTCGAGGACGAATGTTGCTTAAGGAGGAGAGAATGTAAAATCCGGAAAAAAAAATAGTTTCAGGTTGGTTTAAAAAAATATATATAAATATAAAAGAAAATAAAAATGAGTTGCATGTGCTGAAGTTAGTATTGAAGTTAAAAAGATAAAATAAGTTGCATGTGTTGAAGTTAGTATTGAAGTTAAAAAGATCAAATAAGTTGCATGTGTTAGAAGTTAGTATTGAAGTTAAAAAGATAAAAATAAATGGCTTGTGCTGAAAATGTTTAAGTTAAAAAGAAAGTGTAACAATGGTATTAAGCCATCAGTTGGCACGTTCCCCCTCCCCTTAATCCCCCCAACTCTTGTCCTTCCACCTCCCATAGGTTATAGAAACACTTCTACTTATACATTGTACTTGACACAAATAAAATACCTAGCACAAAGAATAGAAAATCATAAAAAAACAAGTGAACAAAAAGAGGAAAAATCTGGAAAAAAAATATACCAAGAAAGCAAGACGGAAAAGGATTGGTTGGAGCTCGGAAATTTACTTGCAGTAAGAAGCAACAAAATGTGAGTTTTCTGGGTGAGTCATGAACTTTATGAACTGTTTTCACTAAGTTATACTTGTTAGAATTGAATGAAATTTGGAAGTGTTATAAACCTTTCTATGTGATCATATTGAGACAAAGAGGGGATAAAATGAACCTACGGTTTAGAAGTTATCATAGTTTAAAGTTTCTGCCTTAGATTTGATCAAAATTCGGGATGGCAGAATGACGAACTGATTTTCTTGAGTTGTACTTATTAGAATTAGACATAAATTTACATGCTTGAAATAGGACTGGGCCACAGACTGGTTCGGTCTTGAAGATCCCTTACTAACCTCTTGCTTCTGGTTTTAACTCTGATTAAATGATCATGATATCTTAAATCTCTTTTGCGAATGCTCTTTTTTTGCTTTAGCAAAACCTTCTACCCTCATAGCCATATCAACAATCTGAAGGTAAGTTCGATCACTGGCTAACGCCACCACCTTCTCTGCTAAGTTCGGGTTTAAACCCTCAACAAATCTCTTGACTCTCTCCCTTTATGTAGGAACGACATGTGTGTTATATGCTGACAATCTCACAAACTGTGTATCATACTCTTGCACACTGCGGTCCCCTTGCTTCAACTATTCAAACTCCCGTCTGAGCACATCCTTGCGCGTATTATGCATGAATTTCTCAATGAATGCAGCTCTGAACTCCCCCCAAGTAATTGGTGGAGATATCGGAGGACGATTCTTTCTAAAATTCCTCCACCACACCCCCGCATCATCCACAAGTCGTGCGCCTACCAAGTTGACGCCCTGCGTCTCCACACTTCCTAATGTAAACATTAAGTCTTCGACTTCATCGAGAAATATTATCGGGTCAGTCTTGGGGTCCTTCCGTGAGTAAAGGAGTTCACTTCTTCTCATAAAATTTGCCCATAGCCTATCAGGTACTACTTGAGCTTCTACACTCTCGGTCTGTGGTGCAGTCGCAACTGGTCCCTGGGCCATTTGGTTCGGGGTCGGGGCTATGACTGAGACACCAGGTGCGGGCGGAACCATGTGTGGAACTGCAGCTGTCATTAACTCTATGAGTCTATCTAGTTTCTGTCCTACCGACTCCTGGGCCATTTGACTCTCATTTTCTTCAACATTTTCCCCGCTTTCTTCAGACACCACTACCTCAACTGGAGGTACATGAGCTTCGTGATGAACCTCCTATGGAGCCGCCGGAACTTGTGAATTTACCATTTTATGTGAAGGCAAACACACTCATATTTTTGAAGATGGAATGTATGTTTTAGCT
Organism: Przewalskia tangutica; assembly: GCA_029844215.1. Taxonomy (NCBI): domain Eukaryota; kingdom Viridiplantae; phylum Streptophyta; class Magnoliopsida; order Solanales; family Solanaceae; genus Przewalskia; species Przewalskia tangutica. Next base: position 86,175,547 of record CM056736.1, on the reverse strand, counting down.
CCTAAAATTTTCTTATACTTCATAAGCATGCAACACCACAAGAAAACGCAGATTAACTAAATAATAATGACGACTCATATGTTACACCTCGTAAGTTTAAGGCGATAATTAAGAACGTCATTAAGGAAGTAAGATTCGAATATTGGATATAAAGTATGTTTATATATGCTAATCCGGAAGTTAGTATACGAAGGATGTGATTCTGGAGAAATTTTTGGTTACAACGAGCGTGACGATGGAAATTGAAAATGATAGTTATATATATTCTCGTTATGGATTAGTAACGTATTATATAAGAATTATGACATTGAGAATACAAGTCCTTATAAATTTTTGGGAATTAAAAGAAGTGGGATCTAAGCTTTAATTATTACTTGAGGGGTTATTTAAGTAGACAATTATGAGAAGTGGACTAAGTTGCAAATATTATAACTTAGCCCACATTTAACCTTAAGAATACTTTCATCTTCAAGCTCCCCCACTTCTCCACTCTTCTCCCGCCCCCCCCCCCCCCCCAGCCGAAATACACCTCTATTCCTTAGCAAAAATTTAAGTTTTATTCCTTCTTCTTAGTCTAAATTCTTCTATAAATTACAAGCTAAAGAAACACCCAAAAGTTATGGCAAAAATGTTGCCACTTCCGAGAGATTGAGCCCAGATTTTCCAGTTTTTTGGATGAATTTTTGGAAGAAAAACATACAAGTAAGATGATATTAAACCTATAGAACACATGCATGTCATTTTGGAGTTGAAGAAGTGAGAAAATGATGCAAAAATTGATGGAACAGTGATTGAATTATTGGGGACTGTTTTGGCTTGAAATTGAGGTAAAAATTATCCTTTTCATTGAATATTTGGAAGATTAAATGATGTTGTAGTTAAAAGATAAACTTTCGATAAAGAGAACTTCGAATTTAAGACAATGCATGTGATTTGTGGATGTAGTAGCCGATTTTAGAATTGTTTTTGTATACTTTGGATTCGTGTTGTTAAATTCGTCACTAATGAAATCTTAATATTTAAGGTTGTAGTTGTTCTTATGGAATTGTTGGAATATAAATTGGATTCTAAGACTTCAATTGCATTTTAAGGAATTATGAAAAGAGTTTGGTATTGTGGTGTTGGCCGAGACTTGTAAGGAATTATTGGACATGTTGTGTCGCATTTTTAGGGCTGTTTTGGTAGAGTTATAGTGATGGAAATATAAGTTATGAACTTATATATGTGATATGGTAAATACTACTAAGCGTCTTAAAGGAATTAAAGCATAAGAAGGTGTTACATTGCACTCTCGGTATTGTTGGATTATAAACTATTTTATGGAGTGTTTGGGATTTTATTGGTTATATCTTGAAGTTGTATCTTCTTATTGGTATTGTTAGCTTTGTTTAGAAGTTGTGGATTTGCATATAAATAGGGGAGGTGCTGCCCGAATTTTTATAGAATAGAAAGTCGTCATTCGATATAAAGTATGCTAGTAATCATAGAATTGACGAACGTATTACCATTATTATAGATTGAAATACTAGACGAGACGTATTCTAATATTGAGTTGGCTAGTTCTACTAAAAGGTATGTGAAACTCTTTCTTCTTTCTTTTTGGCATGATTTAATGAACGTACGGCGGCCGTACATAATTTCTATACAGTTTAATTCCTAAAGATAGGTTGTTGACAGTCAATTTTGACCCGTTTTTCGTATATTTATTGCAATTTTATGTGTTTTAGGACACCGCATTTTAATCATCATTTTTTGCATTTTTATCTTTTTATTTTAAATTAAGCATTTTGTCTTTGTTAATATTATGTTTCTGTTATTAGTACACCGTCGTTTATTTTAATAATATTTGCATATCTTTAAATAATTAATTGACATCCCGTTTTAATTTTTAATTAGACATTAAACATTTGCTAAATATTGTATTTTATTATTATTACATCGGCATTTGCATTTTTATAATTTCGCATCTTTTTAAATAATCTTTTCTTTTAAACAATTAATCCATTTTGCATTTTTGTCAAACCAAGTCCAGTTCGAGGATTAATTCGGATCAGTCCAATCCAACACCTTTTTTTATTTTTTTATTTTAATCCAACACTCTTTTATTCCCCCTCCCCACCTCCCCTCCCAAAACAATACCACACTTTTCATTTTTCCCAAATACCAAACCCTAATCCTACCCCTATAAAACAAAACATTCCCCCCCCCAACAAGGAATGAACATCAGCAGCCCACATCTGCCCTCTCCCTCACCCTCTCTCCCTTCACCTGTTCCCTTCGCCGCCCTTCGCCGGAGTTCTAAAAAACTCCGGCGAACTCCCACACCCCTTTTTATTTTCAGAAGCCCAATGCACCCCTTCCTCTCCTCGCCCCTCTCTCGCATCTCCCAGCGCACATCCGCCATCTTCCTCACTCCTCTCACCTTCCCATCGCCGTGAAACCTCTTCCGATCGGACGAACTACATAAGCATACACACAAACGTCGACCTCGCCACACTCGCGCGAACCACCATGCATACAGTCCATCGCCTCTCTCACTGTCCGTGCTCAAACCACTGGCGGCGTCGCTCCGACGACCTCGTCGTTGAAGTGACGCCGCCACCCTCGCTGCCTTGGTTTGGTTCTATTTTTAGATTTGTTGGCATATTTTTATTTGGACTGATTTCCTTTATTTTTTTAATCTCGCCGGAGTTTGAAGAACTCCGGCGAGCTGTGTCATGTTTCGTTTTCGGATCTGTGGGTACTGTTGTTGTTGGACTGATTTTCCGACTTTTGTTCGTATCCTGCCGGAGTTTAAAGTTCTGGCGAACTACGTGCATTTGGTTCCGACTGTTATTGGTCGTACACTGGACTGATGTTTTTTTTATTGTTTTTGACCTTTATCTAAGTTTGCATCATTTTGGGTCACTCCGGTGACATCCTGAAATTCCCGGCGACGATATATATTTCCGACGAGTTGGCTACTGCTTTACTTTTCTGTTTTGTGTTGGACTGATTTTCACTGGTTTTGCTATTAGTGGACTGTTTGTGGGTGTTGGGCTGTTTTCTGGACTGGTTTTTTGTGGATTTTACCATTGTTACGATGTTCTGATTTCCGGGACTGATTCTGGATGATTTTTGCCCCTTTATTTTATTAAACTAATTTTGAACATGTTGCTACACTTGTTGGTATTTTACTGATTTTTGAACATGATACTACATTGACCAATGAAAAAGTTATCCATCGATTTTTGAGGCCTCCACAGTTGCAAAGACGGAAAATAAAATAAATGAAGCTTTCTGGGCGTTGATGATTTCTTCTACTTACACAAGATAACCAACATGCGCTGGCAGGGCGAATTCTCGCAGTCGAACTTGTTTAGGATGTCCCACTTTATTTTTATATATATCTGAGCCCTCTGTGTTTAAAACTATTAATGTTTTGGCGCGGATCCGAAAGTTTTATTTATTTTATTGTTTTTAACAATATTGGCTGATGAATGAATCTCCGTCTGATTTTCAAGGTCTTCTTTGTGCAAAAGACGGATTTATTTTTTGGCTTTACTTATTAATTCTTGTCATTGCTTTAAAATTATTTATTCTACTATTAACACTTTTACTAAGTGTTTATGCAGGTACCCGGAGATCATCTTGTGCAGAAGGCCTAAAAAGGGCTAAAAGATGTCCCGGATTTTTATTTTATGTCGCATTTAATTTTAGTTTTATTATTCTGTATTGCACTTTATTTTAATTATAAATTATGAAAAAATACTTAGAATATGTAGAATAAAAAAAAAGGGCAATAAATAATTAACCTAGGTTTGAACGAATAACCGCAAGTTAGCGGATCTTAAATGATGCCTAATCCCTTCCCTTTAGGATAATAAAGAACCCTGATCCAGAATCTCATTAATTTCGCAGACCATTAAATGGAGATTAATTGCAGTATTTTACTGCAATAAATCAAGTGTCATAATTCACTTAACTAATTAGGTGACGACTCCTTAAAATAGCATTATTGCTCCATCCAGGGAACCACGCCAAAGAGCAACGTTGCGGATACCGTTCAGACCCCGAGGTCAAAAATGGGCGCGACAGCATGTCGACTCCGCTGGGGATATCAGGTTCTTGATCATAGCAAACCTAGGTTAATTAAATATTGCGCCTTATTTTGCTTTTATATTTGTTGTAAATGTTTTATATTGTTTGCTTTTATTTTGTAATTAGCTACTTTAATTGCTACATTCTTTTACTGCTTACCTTAAATTGTCATTCCGCTCATATTTTCTCCATTCTAAAAAATTGACACTATCACACACTACACGCGAGGTGTGCTTTGCACATCCGCAAATTTCTTTAAAATACCCAAATTTAGGAGAGTTGGCATTTTACGCGGAGAATCCGGTCCAACCGGTGGCCGCGTAGCTTTCTCACTCGAGTAGTCCGCTCGGGAACCATTGTGTCTAGTAAGCCAAATTTTAGAAAATTTAAGATAGAGCTATAACGCCCTCTTTATTTTAAGTCATGCATACATACCCCTAGGTGGGTCGATCCTTGATATCGTCTCCACGATTAGGAAATCCACCAAATTGTCGTTGGGTTTCACAACCCGTCGACCAATAAGCATATATGTGTAGCGTGATAATGATAGACGGATCCAAGCCAGGTCATGACACGCCGAAATTGGAAAAAAGTGCACCGTCATTTGGTCGCCATTTTCAACAAAACATTGCAGTTTAACGACTTGGACTTATTTATCATAATCTCGCATATTTGGCGTTTAGGCTCACCTCTGACATAAGAGAGGTCACATACATATTAGGGCGCGTGCTTGATTTGCATGCTTTTATTTACTATTGTTTGTCGCTAGCAATTCTGTACATATTATTTAATGCAATAATTACCCTTTTGTGATTCCGGGCTCGAGCACTTGCATTTTTGCACTTTTTGCTGTCACATTGCAATCAGGACTTCTACTGCGTAAATCACTCTTGAATAGCGTGACTTGGACTTTGTGAAGCATCAACCACCAGTCCGATCGAACCAATCAGGGGAGTCTTTGACTATATTGTCACACCTTTTCATTTTTATTATTTCGTCATTTTCCTACTCACCCATTTCTCATATTTTTTTGCAGGAAGGTCGTCCTCGCAAACAGCCGAGGGCGGTCGGAAAAAGAAAAAAAAATCATCACAAGAATGAGCGGGAATTATGTTTACTAATAGAAGTCAGTCTATACCATATTCAACGAGACATCGCTCTCAGTTCTTCTATATTTTGTATCTTTATACATATTTGCAAATTCAATTGATATGTTTAGCGTTGATTACATAGTTCTTTCATATCATGCATTTTACAACATAATATTCCGAACTACGCGTGTCTGATTCTCACCACACGGTGTGATACGTAGGCAACTCATTTTGGGTTCGACACCACAAAAAAAAGAAGCATATTTTTCTCACTCATGCATTCCATTCATCATGTTCTCGGGCATTCATTTTTTGTTACATTCATTTTTACTTTGCATTCGTCCACAGTGGACAATCATTTCTTTTGCACAGCTTTATATTGCTATCCTTTCATTGATAAATTCTTTTCAAGCATACATTTTATAACATATTTGAAAGAACTACGCGCACCTGATTCCCTCGGCGGGATACGTAGGCAGCCCTATTCAGGTTCGGTACCATTTATTCAAAAAATACCAAAAAAAAACAATTATTCAAAAAATATACATAAAAAAAAATTATTCAAAAATACAAATTTTTTTTTATTCAAATACAAAAAAAAACATTTTTTTTAGTATTATTGTTTGACTTTGTTGATACCAACACAGTTATGGTTGTGCATAAAAAAAACAAGTGATAATCAGTATGAGTTGACTTTGTGGTAAACCATAGATTCTTTTGGTACCTCTTATTCATACCCGTAGATGACATTGCCTTGCATGTTTCCGAGATAAGAATGAAACTGACCTCATCGTTTCATATGCATTGTGTGGTGAGTTTTTAGAATAAGTTCAATTGCATTGCATTGTGATCTAGAACTTGGCATGAATGTTTGTTGAGGCGAAATCTTGAGTAACACTCGGTGTAGAAAATGATCGTAGGCTTTCTTTGACCCGTTTGAGCCTTTTCAGCCTACCAAATAACATTATCCCTAGTACACCCCTTTGAGCCTAAAACCTATTTTTTGACAACGCATATTATGTATATACCCTTTCTGAGTGCGTACGCATTATCCCTCTCTTGGCCCGACCTCCTTGAATGCTTTAGAAATGTGCAAGTGGCTGATAAAATTCTGCGTTGAAGTTTGCAAAGACAAAAATTGTCAAAGTCTCAAAAAGAAAAAAAAACAAATGACGACTTCACACAAAGAGGAAATCAAAAGCTCCGATAATAAAAAAAAGAAATATATAACCCCGAAAAAAAAGGGGCTCCAAATGAAAGATTCAAAAGAAGTCAGTACAGAAAAACTGAGACAAAAAGAAAGCAAGTCAGCATTAAAGCGCACAAATATCAAGCATGGACGTAGTCCAACTCTCGAGGAATGATTAGTCATTTTTATCCAAATGATATCCATTCCTTTCCTCAAGCCTACATTACAAGCCCGTGACAAGTCCTACATGATCTTATACTGAGGGTTCTCACATTAGTGGATACTTACATGACGGCCAAGCCTATGGTATCACAATTGCATGCATTGAACATCTTTCTGAGTGTGAGCGTACTTCTCTAAACGTCCCAAAATTCAAAATACTGAAATATATGTGTGAAATGAGACTTTCTTTCAGTGAGGGCATTTAAAACGTGAGATTACGTGTAGTTCGAAACTCTGGATGCATGCAGGTGTGTCGACACTCAGGTATGTCTGAGGTACTATCTGAAGCTGTGTAAATTACACCGGATTCAATCTCGGTAAGACTGAAAGCAATAAACGAAAATCCTTATGCACATTACTAATTGTCGGTATCAACTGAAGTCAGAACGTAATGTTGTCTTCCATTTTTTCAGAAAAACAACAACAAAATGCATATTACATAAAAATCGTTATTTTGCATCATGAACTACGTCTTGACCTGATTCCCTCGGCGGGATACGTAGGCGGTCACATCGGTTTCGGTCCCACATCATTTTAAAATTATAAAAAATCCTTATTTTGCATCACGAACTACGTCTTGACCTGATTCCCTCAGCTGGATACGTAGGCGGCCACATCGGCTTCGGTCCCACATTATTTTAAAATCATAAAAATCGTTATTTTACAGCATGAACTACGTCTTGACCTGATTCCTCACGGATCGAGGCGCCACATCGGCTTCGGTCCCACATCATTTTAAAATCATAAAAAATCTTTTTTTTGCAGCATGAACTACGTCTTGACCTGATTCTCTCGGCGGGATACGTAGACAGCCACATCGGCTTCGGTCAGATCATTAGAAATATTTCTTCCTTGCTTCGCACATGATTCGATTTTGTCCATTGTAGAGTTTAGCATCCTCATATATTTTGCATACATGACTACCTACACATGACTGGGGCATATTTTGAGGGTTGCATTCTCATCTACTCAATTGTACATTGTCCATATTCTCGCATTAGCTTTTCATTCATGATAAAAAAAAAAAAAAATTTTGCTTACCTGATCGCCTTGATAACGTCAAGACTCAACCTTACCCAGTTGAAAGTTCAACATCTTCATTTACCAGAAACTGGGGCATTTTAAGGATTCACTGCAAGAAAATGACAATAGACAGGAAAAAGCAGGCCAACTAGGCTTTCAGTCCAAACAAAGAATGCAAGCGTCAAGAGCCAAAGCTACAAAGTCGATGCTAATCAACCACTCATTTCCTAGAACTCGCTAAGTTTTCTTTGAGTGCAGGATCTTATATCAGCAAAGGCAGGAGAACAACAATAAGCCCATGCGGGTCACAAACATACAACGTCTATGCAATGACGTTATCTCAATCCAGACGGGTCACAAAGCAGGTACGCCCATAAACCAACGCATTTCATAAAAGCCTATGCAACGACTTCATCCATGTTTCGTCTATGCAGCGACGAACATCTGCATCGCGTCTATGCAACGACGTCATTTTATCAAAGCATATGCAACGACTTCATCCATGTTTCGTCTATGCAACGACGAACATCTGCATCGTGTCTATGCAACGACGTCATTTCATCAAAGTCTATGCAACGGCTTCATCTATGTTTCGTCTATGCAACGACGAGTATCTGCATCGCGTCCATGCAACGACGTCATTTCATATAAGCATATGCAACGGCTTCATCTATGTTTCGTCTATGCAACGACGAGCATCTGCATCGCGTCTATGCAACGACGCCCTTTATAAGCCTATGCAACAACTTCATCCATGTTTCGTCTATGCAACAACGAGCATCTGCATCGCGTCTATGCAACGACGCCATTTCATATAAGCCTATGCAACAGCTTCATCCATGTTTCGTCTATGCAACGACGAGCATCTGCATCGTGTCTATGCAACAACGTCATTTCATATAAGCCTATGCAATGGCTTCATCCATGTTTCGTCTATGCAACGACGAGCATCTGCATCGCGTCTATGCAACGACGTCATTTCATATAAGTCTATGCAACGGCTTCATCCATGTTTCGTCTATGCAACGACGAGCATCTGCATCGCGTTTATGAAACAACGTCATTTCATATAAGCCTATGCAACGGCTTCATCCATGTTTCGTCTATGCAACGACGAGCATCTGCATCGCGTCTATGCAACGACGCCATTTCATGTAAGCCTATGCAACATCTCCATCCATGTTTCGTCTATGCAACGACGAGCATCTGCATCGCGTCTATGCAACGACGTCATTTCATATAAGCCTATGCAATGGCTTCATCCATATTTCGTCTATGCAACGACGAGCATCTGCATCGCGTCTACGCAACGACGCCCTTTCATAAAAGCTCATGCAACGACTTCATCTATGTTTCGTATATGCAACGACGAGCATCTGTCTCGCGTCCATGCAATGACGCCATCAACATCTACAAACACCATGTTTTTTCCAGCATCACATCACCTGCAACATAGTGTCAATCATACTTCGACACTGGGACAAATTTTGAATCTGCGTCGGCATTGTCTTTAATTTTGCAGCATCACAGCAGCCCAGTGTCATCATGATTCGACATTGGGACAATTTTGAATCGGCGTCTGCCTGCTTTAATTTTCTAACATCGCAGCAACCCAGTGTCCTCATAATTCGACACTGGGACATATTTTTGAATCGATATTCGTCCGTTCATAATTTTAGCATCGCAGCAACCCAGTGTCCTCATAATTCGACACTGAAACATTTTTAAATCAGTGTCATCTTTGCTTTTATTTTCGCATCACAACGACCCAGTGTAATCATAATTCGACACTGGGAAAATTTTGAGTCTCCATCAACCCCACTTTTGAGTTCTAGTTTATAAAACAGGACAAAATTGGCTACAAGTCAACATTTTTTTCCGAAGACTCTTCCATCATCTCCGTACAAAGAGGGACATGCTGTTGACAGTCAATTTTGACCCGTTTTTCATATATTTATTGCAATTTTATATGTTTTAGGACACCACATTTTAATCATCATTTTTTGCATTTTTATCTTTTTATTTTAAATTAAGCATTCTGTCTTTGTTAATATTATGTTTCTATTATTATACACCGTCGTTTATTTTAATAATATATGCATATCTTTAAATAATTAATTGACATCCCGTTTTAATTTTTAATTAAACATTTGCTAAATATTGTATTTTATTATTATTGCATCGACATTTGCATTTTTATAATTTCGAATCTTTTTAAATAATCTTTTCTTTTAAACAATTAATCCATTTTGCATTTTCACAAACGGTCGATTCGAGGCTTAATTGGATCAGTCAATCCAACACCCTTTTATTTTTTTATTTTAATCCAACACTCTTTTATTCCCCAAACAATACCACACTTTTCATCCCCACCCCAAAATACCAAACCCTAATCATACCCCTATAAAACAAAACATTCCCCAACAAGAAATGAACATCAGCCCACATCTGCCCTCTCCCTCACCTCTCTCCCTCACCCTCTCTCCCTTCACCTGTTCCCTTCGCCGCCCTTCGCCGCCCTCCGCCGGAGTTCTAAAAAATTCCGGCGAACTCCCACACCCCTTTTTATTTTCAGAAGCCCAGTCGCACACCCCTGCCCTCTCCCTCACCCTCTCTCCCTGCATCTCCCACCAGCCCGCACATCCGCCATCTTCCTCACTCCTCTCACCTTCCCATCGCCGGCGAACCCTCTTCCCGTCGACGAACTACATAAGCATACACACACAAACGTCGACCTCACCCTCACACTCCACGCGAACCACCACTGTCATACAGTCCATCGCCTCTCTCGCTGTCCGTGCTCAAACCACTGGCGACGTCGCTCCGGCGACCTCGTCGTGGAAGTGACGCCGCCACCCTCGCTGCCTTGGTTTGGTTCTATTTTTAGATTTGTTGGCATATTTTTATTTGGATTGATTTCCTTTATTTTTTTAATCTCGTCGGAGTTTGAAGAACTCCGGCGAGCTGTGTCATGTTTCGTTTTCGGATCTGTGCGTACTGTTGTTGTTGGACTGATTTTCCGACTTTTGTTCGTATCCTGCCGGAGTTTAAAGTTCTGGAGAACTACTTGCATTTGGTTTCTACTGTTATTGGTCGTACACTAGACTGATTTTTTTATTGTTTTTTACCTTTATCTGAGTTTGCATCATTTTGGGTCACTCCGATGACATCCTGAAATTCCCGACGACGATATATATTTCCGACGAGTTGGCTACTGCTTTACTTTTATGTTTTGTGTTGGACTGATTTTCACTGGTTTTGCTATTAGTGGACTGTTTGTGGGTGTTGGGCTGTTTTCTGGACTGGTTTTTTATGGGTTTACCACTGTTACGATGTTCTGATTTCCGGGACTGATTCTGGACGATTTTTGCCCCTTTATTTTATTAAACTAATTTTGAACATGTTGCTACACTTGTTGGTATTTTACTGATTTTTGAACATAATACTACATTGACCAATGAAAAAGTTATCCGTCGATTTTTGAGGCCTCCACAGTTGCAAAGACGGAAAATAAAATAAATGAAGCTTTCTGGGCGTTGATGATTTCTTCTACTTACACAGGATAACCAACATGCGTTGGCAGGGCGAATTCTCGCATCCGCACTTGTTTAGGATGTCCCACTTTATTTTTATATATATCTGAGCCGTCCGTGTTTAAAACTATTAATGTTTTGGCGCGGATCCGAAGGTTTTATTTATTTTATTGTTTTTAACAACATTGGCCGATGAAGGAATCTCCGTTTGATTTCCAAGGCCTCCTTTGTGCAAAAGACGAATTTATTTTTTGGCTTTACTTATTAATTCTTGTCATTGCTTTAAAATTATTTATTCTACTATTAACACTTTTACTAAGTGTTTATGCAGGTACCCGGAGATCATCTTGTGCAGAAGGCCTAAAAAGGGCTACAAGATGTCCCGGATTTTTATTTTATGTCGCATTTAATTTTAGTTTTATTATTATGTATTGCACTTTATTTTAATTATAAATTATGAAAAAATGCTTAGAATAAGTAGAATAAAAAAAAGGGCAATAAATAATTAACCTAGGTTTGAACGAATAACCGCAAGTTAGCGGATCTTAAAGGATGCCTAATCCCTTCCCTTTAGGATAATAAAGAACCCTGATCCAGAATCTCATTAATTTCGTAGACCATTAAATAGAGATTAATTGTAGTATTTTACTGCAATAAATCAAGTGTTCTAATTCACTTAACTAATTAGGTGGCGACTCCTTAAAAACAACATTATTGCTCCATCCAGGGAACCGCGCCAAAGAGCAACGTTGCGGATACCGTTTAGACCCCGAGGTCAAAAACGGGCGTGACATAGGTGTCATGAGAAGTGCCTTTGACTTTCTACTAAAAAGTTCATTTAATGATTTATCGAGTTTCCAAATAATGTTTTAAAATGATACATAATATGATAGTGTCTTTTATCTATTACATTAAGAGACAAGTGATGATTTGATATGTATAAAGCTACTCATGACATTCAATTTGTGCTAATGTTAGTATATCATTTCACCGCGTCCTGGGCCGGGCAGATACGCGCGCAAATACCTTATATTACTTTATCGCATCCCAGAATGGGCCAGACAGTATACCTTATATGTTCACCTCGTCCTTTCCTGGAGGGCCGGGCAATTTATGTACATATGATGCGGGTACATATACCCAGGATAGTACATTTCACCGCGTCCCTCACCAGAGGGTCGGGCAGTTATGTATATATGATCACTTTATATGGACATACATGACTCTCACTTTATAAGGCACAGTTGACTCTCATTCGTATATGACACAGATGAATTGGTAATTTGATTATTATACTTGTCTCATGATATCCTTTGGCCGGTTATAATCTTTCTTACAGTACTTTATGTTTTACATACTCAGTACATTATTTCGTACTGACCCCCATGTCCTCGAGGGATGCGCTCATGCCCGCAGGTACAGATATTCAGTTCGGCGATCCTCCGGCTTAGGATTCCTGCTCAGCTGTTTTCTTGGGAGCTCCATTGTTCTGGAGTTAGTCATTTTGGTACAGATTCACTATTATAGACTTATGCATATTTAGGGGTACGATGGGGCCCTGTCCCATCATATTTCATTATCGTATTCTTAGAGGTCTGTAGACAGTTATGGGTGGTAGATGTGCTTTTGTATATGTGTTTTAGCAAGCTGTACGATTGTGACGTGTTTTTGTTATCCCTATGTATAGTGGCGGCCTTGTCGACTTTCCTAGCTTGATATGTTGATTAGTTGTGACTCCTCAGGAGGCAGGTTTATTATAAATTTCTATATTTCCCTTAGTATGAGTCTGATTATATGTGACAGGGTAGTATAAGGGTGTCCAATTAGGGCACCGGGTCGCGGTCCGTCGGGTCGGGGTCTTGACAGAAGTGGTATCAGAGCAGTTAGTCCTCGAAATATCTACAGACTGTGTCTAGTAGAGTCTTGTGTATGGGTATGTTGTGCACCATACTTATATGCATGAGGCTTCCGGACATTTAGGATTGGTTTCTATTCTTTCATCTCATATATCGTGTAATAGAGCTATGTCATTAGGATAATCTACCCCAACGAATTATTGTGGTTGCATCTATGCCTCCAAAGAAAGCGACAGTGGCCCGGAAGGGCAAATCAGAGTTATTCGGACTTGATGTAGTGCATCAAGCCATAAGGGAAATGGAAGAATTTGAATAGAACTATGATGACCAGGTTTGGAGGTACTAGATCAACGTCAAGTAAGGTAACTCTTCAGAACCTTCTACGTACCGAATAAGAGAATAAGTTAATAATTCATCATTTAAGGGATGATATCGTCAGAGATTGAAACCAGGAGCAATGTCTGAAATTATGTATGTATACTAGAATATGTTGGAAGTATGAAAAGTATGACAAGTAAGAAATGAAGTTGTTTATAATTACGAGCAGTGAGAAGATACAACAAAAAAGAGATCCCTCTCAGACCATGAATAAGGTGTCAATTTGTGAAATGTATTGCAGCATTCTCTATTTACGAATTGGTACTCCATCATGCCACGTTATCTTCTCTATAGTTACAGTGATTGAACTTTTCCTTCCAAAGATAGAAAATGAAGCTTATCTAATTTTTTCTCCTTCATACCTCTAATTAAATTTTGAGCTCTAATTGTTAGAATCTATGATCGTTTTATGGTATACCATGTTGCTGGACTATGTGAAGGTAGGAAACTGCAAGAGAATATTGTTCCCCTGTAAGAATAAGAATGAGTTATTACTTCTTCAATGATAAGGTTGAGATAAAAGGATGAAAGCGTTTTTCTTACTTTGGACCGAGTACCGGGAAGTATTGGACATAGGAATTATTTGCGTTCTTTCGCAAATGACTTAGAACTTGAGAATGATGAGCATCCTATTAGCGTATAGTTGTGTCAAGCATTTAAAATATCGTAAAGAGTAGTGTTCAGCGCACAAAAAAATTGAAAAAGCAAAGCAAGGACGTGCAGCGAATGGAGTTCATATTTTCAATTAAGGAATTAAAAGAAGGAATATGGTTATTGTGGAAGCCTCATCTCTATGAGGTAGATATTAAAAAAATTGTACAGAATGATTGATACACTGCGGGATAGCACAGATGGGTTAAAGAGAAATGAAAGAGCGAAGTTTCATGTTGCTATGACTAGGATAAGGGATTTTAAACAGTATATAGTAGAATGTGATTTGACAGAACTAAGATTATCAGGGCATACTATACATGGTAGTGTGCTAAAAAGGGTTTATAGCAGTACTTACTAATCAAGAATGGGTTGATAATATACATGCTTCTAAAGTGTCTTTCATGAAACCAGGCCTATATGATCATCCTCTTGAAATAATTAGGAGAGAAGGAGGCATAAAGATTTAGTATAGGTTCAGATACTTTCATAGGTGAAGATTGAACCCTGAATTTCTATAGACAGTAATAGAATGATAGAAAACAGATAAGAGAGGTACAGAGATATATGAACTAATGGGCAAGATGAACAAGCTCAAAGAGGTTGCTACACCGGTGGGAGATCTTGTTATAGCTAAACGAGTATATATAAATTGTTCGGTGGTTATACATAGTCGGCAGACCATTGAGGACAATACTTAGAGTCCTCCACCACTAGAAATTTTATGTCAAACTTTCTAAGTGTGAATTATGGTTGACTTCAGTAGCATTCTTGGGGCATATTATTGGAGCTGATGGAATTCAGGTAGATACACAGAAGATTGAGGCAATGAAGACTTGGTCAGACCTATGACACCTACTGAGGTACACCGTTTTTTTGGGCTAGCAGGGTTATAGCTTATTCCTCCCAACAACTCAGAAAGCATGAAAAGAATTATCCCACTCATGATTTGGAGTTAGCAGCGGTGATTCATGCCTTGAAAATCTGGAGACATTACTTATATGGTGTTCATGTTGACATTTGTACGGATCATACGAGTCTCCAATATATCTTTAGGCAGAAAGAGCTGAATCTACGACAGCGACGGTGGCTAGAGTTACTAAAGGACTATGATGTTGATATCTTGTACCATCCCGGAAAGACAAAGGTCGTAGCAGATGCTCTTAGCCGTAGATCTATGGGTAGCTTGACGGATGTGCAGCCAGATAGAAAGGATATGGTTCATGAGATACACATGCTAGCTAGTCTTGGAGTCCAGTTGGCGGATTCGGGAAATAGTGGGGTTCTTGTTCGAGAAGTTGTTGAGTCCTCTATCGTAGAAGAGGTAAAGAGACATCAGTATGAGGATCCTGTTCTGGCACGGTATATAGATGCAGCTCTCCGAATGGAGAAGACTTTATTTGAGGTTGAACTTGATGGTGTGCTAAGGTATGAAGATAGATTATGTGTACCGGATGTTGCAGGGCTACGACAGCAGGTTATGGGTAAGGCACACAACGCCTGTTATTCTATTCATCCAGGGTCAACGAAAATGTACCATGACCTTAGATGTTTGTATTGGTGGGATGACATGAAAAAAGACATAGCAGAGTTTGTTGCCCAGTGCCCGAATTATCAGCAGGTTAAGGTCGAGCATCAGAAGCCTGGTGGATTATTGCAGGAGATAGAGATCCCGATATGGAAGTGGGAAGTGATCAATATAGACTTCATTACAGGCTTACCTCGCACTCAGCGGAAGTGTGACTCCATATGGGTTATTGTGGACAGGCTGACGAAATTAGCCCATTTTCTTCCAGTCAAGACTACTTATTTAGCTGAGGACTATGCTAGGCTATACATCAGGGAGATAGTGAGACTACATGGGGTTCCCACCTCTATCATATCGGACAGAGGGGCTCAATTTACAACTAACTTTTGAAGATCGTTCCCGAAGGGATTGGGGACACAGGTGAGTCTCAGCACAACATTTCATCCCCAGACGGATGGGAAGGCAAAACGTACTATCCAGACATTAGAGGATATGCTGAGAGACTGTACTATTGACTTCAGAGGTAGCTGGGATGATCATTTGCCACTCATTTAGTTTGCCTATAACAACAACTACCATTCTAGTATTCAAATGGCCCCGTATGAGGCCTTATATGGGAGGAAGTGCATGTCACCTATTGGTTGGTTTGATGTAGGTGAGACTAAGTTAATCGGCCCAGACATGGTTCAGCAAGCTGTTGATAAGGTGAAGCTTATTCAGAAAATATTATTAGCAGCCCAGAGTCGACAGGTCATATGCATATAATCGACGTCGACACTTGGAGTTTCAGGTTGATGGTTGGATATTATTGAAGGTATCACCCATGAAGGGTGTGATGAGGTTTGGTAGGAAAGGAAAGCTTAGCCCGAGATACATTGGGACTTACCAGATTATCCGTAGGATAGGCAAGGTTGCCTATGAGTTGGATCTACCATCTGATTTGGAAGCAGTACATCCAGTTTTTCATGTCTCGATGTTGCGCAAGTGTATTGGTGATCCTTCTAGAGCCTTCCCAGTAGATGATGTCCAGGTGACAGAAGAATTATCGTATGAGGAGAACCCCATAGCCATACTTGACTGCCAGGTCAGGAGATTATGGACGAAAGATGTGGCTTCCGTCAAGGTATTGTGGTGAAACAATAATATGGAGGAAATGACTTGGGAGGCAGAAAATGAAATGAAAAAAAAGTATCCTCACTTGTTCCCTGTGCCTCCAGGTGATTCAATTCGATCCCTTATTTGATTATAGTAATTGATGAATTATATGTTTGTTATATTGTAGCCCTGTGAGACATCTGTTGGTTTGCTGAATATAGGTGGATAAGCATAGTTATAAAGGAGACTCTGCCGAAATTTTCTAGCATGAGACCTATGATGAACATTCGAGGACGAATTTTTCTAAGGGGGGAAGGATGTTACACCTCGTAAGTTTAAGGCGATAATTAAGAACGTCATTAAGGAAGTAAAATTCGAATATTGGATATAAAGTATGTTTATATATGCTAATCCGAAAGTTAGTATACGAAGGATGTGATTCTGGAGAATTTTTTTATTACAACGAGCGTGACGATGGAAATTGAAAATGATAGTTATATATATTCCCGTTATGGATTAGTAACATATTATATAAGAATTATGACATTGAGAATACGAGGCCTTATAAATTTTCGGGAATTAAAAGAAGTGGGATCTAAGCTTTAATTATTACTTGAGCGGTTATTTAAGTAGACAATTATGGGAAGTGGACTAAGTTGCAAATATTACAACTTAGCCCACATTTAACCTTAAGAATACTTTCACCTTCAAGCTCCCCCACTTCTTCACTCTTCTCTCCCCCCCCCCCCCCAGCCGAAATACACCTCTATTCCTTAGCAAAAATTTAAGTTTTATTCCTTCTTCTTAGTCTAAATTCTTCTATAAATTACAAGCTAAAGAAACACCCAAAAGTTATGGCAAAAATGTTGCCACTTCCGAGAGATTGAGCCCAGATTTTCCAGTTTTTTGGACGAATTTTTGGAAGAAAAACATACAAGTAAGATGATATTAAACCTATAGAACACATGCATGTCATTTTGGAGTTGAAGAAGTGAGAAAATGATGCAAAAATTGATGGAACAATGATTGAATTGTTGGGGACTGTTTTGGCTTGAAATTGAGGTAAAAATTATCCTTTTCATTGAATATTTGGAAGATTAAATGATGTTGTAGTTAAAAGATAAACTCTTGATAAAGAGAACTTCGAATTTAAGACAATGCATGTGATTTGTGGATGTTTTAGCCGATTTTAGAATTGTTTTTGTATACTTTGGATTCGTGTTGTTAAATTCGTCACTAATGAAATCTTGATATTTAAGGTTGTAGTTGTTCTTATGGAATTGTTGGAATATAAATTGGATTCTAAGACTTCAATTGCATTTTAAGGAATTATGAAAAGAGTTTGGTATTGTGGTGTTGGCCGAGACTTGTAAGGAATTATTGGACATGTTGTGTCGCATTTTTAGGGATGTTTTGGTAGAGTTATAGTGTTGGAAATATAAGTTATGAACTTATATATGTGATATGGTAAATACTACTAAGTGTATTAAAGGAATTAAAGCATAAGAAGGTGTTACATTGCACTCTCGGTATTGTTGGATTATAAACTATTTTATGGAGTGTTTGGGATTTTATTGGTTATATCTTGAAGTTGTATCTTCTTATTGGTATTGTTAGCTTTGTTTAGAAGTTGTGGATTTGCATATAAATAGGGGAGGTGCTGCCCGAATTTTTATAGAATAGAAAGTCGTCATTCGATATAAAGTATGCTAGTAATCATAGAATTGACGAACGTATTACCATTATTATAGATTGAAATACTAGACGAGACGTATTCTAATATTGAGTTGGCTAGTTCGACTAAAAGGTATGTGAAACTCTTTCTTCTTTCTTTTTGGCATGATTTAATGAACGTACGGCGGACGTACATAATTTCTATACAATTTAATTCCTAAAGATAGGTGTCATGAGAAGTGTCTTTGACTTTCTAGTAAAAAGTTCATTTAATAATTTATCGAGTTTCCAAATGATGTTTTAAAATGATACATGATATGATAGTGCCTTTTATCTATTCCATTAAGAGACAAGTGATGATTTGATATGTATAAAGCTACTCATAATATTTTATTCGTGCTAATGTGAGTATATCATTTCACCGCGTCGGTAGCAAATCTGGCGCCGAATACTTTATATGACTTTCTGGCGTCCCGAATGGGCGGATAGTATACCTTACGACTTTACGCGTCCCGAATGGGCGGGCGAATCTGTAGTGATTACTTTATATTACTTTATCGCGTCCCAGAATGGGCCGGGCGATATACCTTACACGACTTTACCACGTTCCAGAATGGGTCGGGCAGTATACCTTACACAACTTTACCACATCCCAGAATGGGCCGGGCAGTATACTTTATATGTTCACCGCGTCCTTCCCTGGAGGGCCGGGCAGCTTATGTACATATAATGCGGGTACAGATACCCAGGATAGTACATTTCATCGCGCCCTTCACCAGAGGGTCGGGCAGTTATGTATATATGATGACTTTATATGGACATACATGACTCTCACTTTATAAGGCACAGTTGACTCTCATTCGTATATGACACAGATGAATTGGTAATTTGATTATTATACTTGTCTCATGATATCCTTTGTGATTATGATCTTTCTTACGATTTCATGTTTTACATACTCGAGACATTATTTCGTCTCGACCCGCATCTCGGGGCTGCGTTTATGCCCGCAGGTACATATATTCAGTTCGGCGATCCTCCGACTTAGGATTCCCGCTCAGCTGTTTTCTTAGGAGCTCCATTGTTCTGGAGTTAGTCATTTTGGTACAGATTCACTATTATAGACTTATACATATTTAGGGGTACGACGGGGCCCTGTCCCGTCATATTTCATTATCGTATTCTTAGATGTCTGTAGACAGTTATGGGTGGTAGATGTGCTTTTGTATATGTGTTTTAGTCAGCTGTACGGTTGTGACGTGTTTTTGTTATCCCTATGTATAGTGGCGGCCTTGTCGGCTTGCCTAGCTTGATATGTTGATTAGTTGTGACTCCTCAGGAGGCAAGTTTATTACAGATTTCTATATTTCCCTCAGTACGAGTCTGATTATATGCGACAGGGTAGTATAAGGGTGTCCAATTAGGGCACCGGATCGCGGCCCGTCGGGTCGGGTCGTGACATCATATCTTGCATTCATAATGATTCATTCCTCATATTTGAAATTATTTCATGACATTACAATAAATCACATCAGGTCAACTCTGCCATAGTGCAACCAATTATAGCTCTCTTACTGGAACATGCACCTACTATCACACGTTCTAAAGGGCTTAACCGCATGATTCACCTATTCTGCAGGTTGACATTCAACTCTATGTGAACCTTCTTTCTTGCTTCTCTTTCCATATAGCTCATTCTATCCCTTACTCCTCTTATCTGATATAGAAATTGGTACAATGAATTTTCTGTAATATCTTCTCTTAGCATTCTTGCCCTTCTGAATGTGGAATGAAACTTTCTGGGACGGAGTTGACTATTATATGTAGTATGACTCCAATTGAAAAGTTGAAGAAGGTTGGGTCGTATGAACGCCTTTTCTGTCTTGTCCTAAGAAAATATGTACATAGTACGATTGTGTCATCTATGTAATTGTCAAAGTCATCTCCTGAGTCCATCTTACAACGCATGAATTCTTTCTGAGCTCGCATTTCCTTTGCCTGTTCCATGAGTACTTCCCTCTTTGTTGGAACTCGCCTTATATTCGTCATCTACACAGCAAATCTTAGTCAGTATAACGTTGTACAATCCCCTTCCTAACCCGTGTGAAGGAGGTAGTACAAGAATCAAGTCTTTGAAAGGACTCAAGATAGGCACGAGAAGAGTATGAAAGAAGGAAAACTTTAGGATGTTATTCCGTTCACTTATTACTAAGGTGGCGCGCACACCATCGCAATAAGTAATTGTTCAAACACTCAACTCAAAGAAAGTTCCTAGAATCTCTTAACCCGGACCTGGCTCTGATATCAACTTGTCATGCCCCGACTTTTCTCAAGCCTTTACTTAGGGCGTGATGACACCTGAATAATTATTACTTTCCAGGAGTACCACTAATGCTCTTTATTTTGAAATTCAGACGTGTATATTAAATGCGGAAATAGTATCAATAATAACAGTAAAGAATCTGTTTATGAATTTAATTTAAACATAACGCGAGCCCATGCTCGTGCAAATACTGTTTCTACATAAACATAATGACAGTGATTATTCTAAGTTTGAAAGGAGACAATCCCACATGAGCATTGCCCGAGATACTGAAACTGACATTCTAAACCTGACAAGTACCAAGTCCAAAACAATGGATTTGGTACGACTAGGAGGCCGCGGGACGATCGTTAGCCTTGATGTGGAGTCTTTTCTCTATCACGCTTTTCTGAAACATGTTAAATAAAGAGTCAGCCCTACCATCCAGGGCTGAGTGAGAACCTTATCTTGCAATTCAAAGTAACCTCACAATATTTCAAGTGCAATAACATTATAACATAAGCAAAAGCATATTAGGTTACAACACATTTATCACGCAAGTATGCAACATCTCCTCTCCACTACTTATAGAAATTCTTAACTTATCTAACATTTTACTTTATCCCGTATCATACGTTAAGACATTCCCTTGCATTTATACATTTGTTGCATTCACATATTTGTGAACACATATTCACTTTACATATTTATTGCGGCGTGCAACCCGATCGAATGTATATACATATTTGTGAACACGTATTCACTTTACATATTTGTTGCGGTGCGCAACCCGATCCAATGTATTTACGTCTTTGTGAATACGTATTCACTTTACGTTTTGTTACGGCGTGCAACCCGATCTATTATATTTACATATTTGTGAACACGTATTCACTTTACATATTTATTGAGGCGTGCAACCCGATCCAATATATTTACGTATTTATGAACACGTATTCACTTTACGTTTTGTTGCGGCGTGCAACCCGATCAATTATTTTTACATATTTGTGAACACGTATTCACTTTACATATCTGTTGCGGCGCGTAACCCGACCCAATGTATTTACGTATTTGTGAATACGTATTCACTTTACATTTTGTTGCGGCGTGCAACCCGATCCATTATATTTACATATTTGTGAACACGTATTCACTTTACATATCTGTTGCGGCGCGCAACCCGACCCAATGTATTTATGTATTTGTGAACACGTATTCACTGTTATGAACAGATCTATCCAAAGAGGGGTTAAAACGGACTTACGGTTTAAGAGTTATCGCACTTTAAAGTTTCTGCCCCGGTTCGATTGAAATCCGAAAAGCAGAATGTAAAATGATAAAACTGTAGCAATTGGTACAGAATAGGGAAGGTTTCTTCAAACGAAAATCATACGTTTCCCTTTTCTCGTCAATTTGATACCTTACGGGGATTGATCCGACTTACGGATAAGAAGTTATGACTATTTTAAGATAGTACTTTTTTTTACAAGAATTCTGGCGAGACTAGTTACATGTGGCTGTTTTGCGGACGAATTTATACTAGTTACCCAAAGTACTTTCATGTAAATATAATGGATCGGGTTGCACGCCGCAACAAAACGTAAGTGAATACGTGTTCAAAAATACGTAAATATATTGGGTCGGGTTGTGCGCCGCAATAAAATGTAAAGTGAATACGTATTCACAAATACGTAAATACATTGGGTCGGGTTACGCGCCGCAACAGATATGTAAAGTGAATACGTGTTCACAAATATGTAAAAATAATTGATCGGGTTGCACGCCGCAACAAAACGTAAAGTGAATACGTGTTCACAAATACGTAAATATATTGGATCGGGTTGCACGCCTCAATAAATATGTAAAGTGAATACGTGTTCACAAATATGTAAATATAATAGATCGGGTTGCACGCTGTAACAAAACGTAAAGTGAATACGTATTCACAAAGACGTAAATACATTGGATCGGGTTGCGCACCGCAACAAATATGTAAAGTGAATACGTGTTCACAAATATGTATATACATTCGATCGGGTTGCACGCCGCAATAAATATGTAAAGTGAATATGTGTTCACAAATATGTGAATGCAACAAATGTATAAATGCAAGGGAATGTCTTAACGTATGATACGGGATAAAGTAAAATGTTAGATAAGTTAAGAATTTCTATAAGTAGTGGAGAGGAGATGTTGCATACTTGCGTGATAAATGTGTTGTAACCTAATATGCTTTTGCTTATGTTATAATGTTATTGCTCTTGAAATATTGTGAGGTTACTTTGAATTGCAGGATAAGGTTCTCACTCAGCCCTGGATGGTAGGGCTGACTCTTTATTTAACATGTTTCAGAAAAGCGTGATAGAGAAAAGACTCCACATCAAGGCTAGAGATCGTCTTGCGGCCTCCTAGTCGTACCAAATCCATTGTTTTGGACTTGGTACTTGTCAGGTTTAGAATGTCAGTTTCAGTATCTCGGGCAATGCCCATGTGGGATTGTCTCCTTTCAAACTAGAATAATCACTCTCATTATATTTATGTAGAAACAATATTTGCACTAGCATGGACTCGCGTTATGTTTTAATTAAATTCATAAACAGATTCTTTAATATTATTATTGATATTATTTTCGCATTTAATATACACGTCTGAATTTTAAAATAAAGAGCATTAGTGGTACTACTGGAAAGTAATAATTATCCAGGTGCCATCACGCCGACTTGAGAAAAATCGGGGCGTGACAGTGTATCATTCCGCTGTTGAAGGTATTCACAAAAACTAACTTATGGAATCTGCTGAAGCCGAATTTTTTGAGGATATTTTTCCTTATAAAGACAAGGATAAAAGTGTTTCTAATTCTAAGAAGAAGACACTGCCTCAAAATGAAAATAATCTTACTTCATCGGTTCAAGAAGAAAATTTTGAACCATGGAGAAGTAAACGTGGTAAAATAACCAAAGATTTTGGACCAGACTTTATGACATTTTCCGTTGAAGGAGAACCTCAAACATATCTGAAGCACCTTACTGGAAGGAGGCTATCCAAAATGAAGTAGAATCCATTGTACAAAATAATACATGGATTTTGGTTGATCTTTCTCCAGGACAGAAACAAATAGGTCACAAATGGATATTTAAACGGAAGTTAAGACCTGATGGAACTATAGAGAAATACAAAGCTCGGATAGTAGCCAAAGGATTCCGACAAAAGGAAGGTGTGGATTTCTTTGATACATACTCACTAGTGACAAGAATTACGTCTATAAGGACATTAATTGCTATAACAGCGATTCACAATTTGGAAATTCACCAAATGGATGTGAAGACTGTATTCTTGAATGGTGAATTAGATGAAGAAATCTATATGGAACAACCCGGAGAGTTTGTTGTGAAAGGTCAAGAGAAGAACGTCTGTAAACTGGTTAAGTCATTATATGGACATAAACAAGCGCCAAAGCAATGACATGAGAAGTTTGATAATACATTATTATCAAATGGTTTTCAAATAAACGAATGTGACAAATGTGTCTACATTAAGGAATATAAGAATGTATGTGTCATTATATGCTTATATGTGAATGATATGCTAATTATGGGAACGGATAAAGATGTCATTAACCAAACTAAGAATATGTTGCATATCACTTTCGATATGAAAGATATGGAAATAGCGGATATCATTCTTGGCATTAGAATTCAAAAGAATTCTGATGGTTATGTACTAACTCAATCTCATTATGTTGAAAAGGTCCTTAGAAAATTTGGACACTATGATGATAGACCGGTGGTTACGTCATTTGATCCCGCTTGTCACCTTAAGAAGAATGAAGGTAAAAATGTGTCTCAATTGGAGTATACGCAAGTTCTTGAAAGCTTGATGTACATAATGAATTATACGAGACCGGATTTAGCATATACAGTGAGTCAACTTAGTCGATACTCACATAATTCTAGAAATGATCATTGGGTGGCGCTAATAAGAGCACTACGATATTTAAAACATACAATGAACTATGGATTTCATTATATGAAATATCCCCCTGTATTAGAAGGATATTGTGATGCTAATTGGATTTCCAACCATTCAGAAAGTAAGTCCACAAGTGGGTATGTATTTACACTTGGTGGAACGTTGGTATCATGAAAATCATCAAAGCAAACCGTAAATACGAGATCAACTATGGAAGCAGAGGTTGTAGCCTTGGATAAAGCTGTCGAAGAGGCAGAATGACTAAGAAACTTCCTAGAAGTTATTCTGTTGTGGACAAAGCCTGTGACAACCATTTGCATACATTGTGATAGTATGTCTGCCCTGATGAGGGCAAATAATCAAATATATAATAGTAAGTCGAGACATATAAGACGACATCATAATACAATACGAAGCTTGCTGAAGAATGGAATAATTTCCATTGATTATGTAAAGTCAAAGGACAATATAGCGGATCCTTTGACAAAAGGCCTTACACGAGAGCAAGTCGTATTTACATCGAGGGGAATAGGCTTAAAGCCAATTGAGTTGTGAAGTGGTGAAAACCTTACCTATCATAATTGGAGATCCCATGGTTTAGGTTCAAAAGACAAACTAGCTGGGAAAGACTCAAGGAGCGTAAAACACACATATGCTCGTTCCTATGATGTACCATGTGTGTTATTCCATTAACGATATAGGGCTGAACTTCGATTCTTAATAATGTTAATAGCCATTATGGTGGGATAATACAGACTATTCTTGATTAATATTACCTATGTGAGATTGATGTGGGTCGCATCTGGGAGAACTGAGATGACTACGTTCTCTAGAAATTCTCATAAAGATAGGAGTTGTACATGACCGAAAAGAACACAACCGTAAGAATTGAAATATGTTGGTATGATGTGTGTGATACTTGTTGTCTCAATTTACTACAAAACGTGAATAGTTCAAGGCACTACGTCCACTACTTCACAAGTAGATCCGATAGGTAATCACTACGAGCGGTTCAAGTCCAAAAGACACCGTCTCCGATGCATGTCATATCGCGCTTGACATAAATGACGATAAATTCCTTTATCTTATTTTCTATCCACGTGTGGGATACTGTTAGATGTGTAAATAGAAAATGTGGGGTATTGTTGAAACTTGTAGAAGAAGAAGAGACTAAGTGATCAAAAATATCAAAAAATATGCGCTGCATAACAGGAATTTCCAGATTTGAACGAAAAATTGCAATTCTTCACATAGAGTCACAGCCTTTGGTTAATAGTTGCTTATGTACGTTTGGTATGCTATAAATAGCATGCTGATCACTTGTTTTCATATACATCAATACAATTAACAAGATCAATCTTCAGATTTGAGAATTAAAACATCAATTGAAGATCATCTCTTGTTGCTTCTTCTTCTTCCTTAACCAAATTTCTGAAGAACACATATAGTAGATTTGTCAGGGGTGGAGTTCTTGTGCTAGAACTATCACTCAGATAGGTGTATCCTCAAGACAGACGTCCGATCAACTGCAGCACAAGCGGGGACGAATTTTTGTCTTAGGACACTGCGTCATTGCAGACCTCTATCTACACCAAGTTAGTATGTGATGTTTATATTGTTGCTTTCCATTGTTGTTAATTTTTATATAGTTAAAGTATTTATATTATAGTGTTGTTGAATTCAATCCCTTTGAATTATATATATTGTATTGTAATTTATACATTGAAGATCTAGATTGGTAATAACAAACCCTCCTTCATGAGGAAAAAGAAAAACCTTCAGATTCTATAAAGAAAGATATTGACTAATATATATATATATAAATGGATAAGCAGTAAAAAAGGGTCATTAAGGAATCAAGTTATTCAACAATATTTGATTACTGAAGAATCTGATTATACTATTTCTCAAACTCTTTTGAGTATAATTGAAGTTGATTCAAAAGCCAAAACTCTATCTGTACCACATGATTCATGGCTAGGTTATTGTTTGCTTGATCTTAAAATACTGCAACTCCACGTTATACTTAAAACTTAATAAATTATAGATCTTCGGTAATCTTTTTGTTGGTTCTTTCTTAATCTTCTAAGTACAATTTTAATCAATTTTCCTCTACCCAAGGTCATGGATCTATTGAAATTAAATTAGATTTTGGGTTAAGCTTAATTATGAGTTCATGATCCAACTAACTTTTTTGGACCAAACCCAAAATTAAGCCCAAGTTCTAGAATTTCTCTAGAAACATCGTCACCTTCTTAAGTGTTCTAGAGAATTCTATTAGTTAATAATCTAGATATTATGGTAGAAAACTCTAGAGATTAGGAGAAGGTTGGTAAGAGATGAAAGGTTTGTCACTACTTACTCATGCTACTTTGCAGCTCCATTAGATGAAGATGAGCCATTATCTTATGATGAAGCAAAAGGAGTTCAAGAGTGGGAGGTCGCAATGAAGGAGGAGATGAATGCTCTCATGAAGAATGCAACTTGGAATTTGGTTCTGAAACCCAAGGATGTCCAACCCATCTCTTGTAAATGGGTGTATCGAATTAAGCGGAAAACGGATGGGAACATTGACATATTTAAGGCAAGGTTGGTTGCTCGAGGGTTCTCTCAGAAGTATGGAAAAGATTATGATGAGACTTTCAGTCAAGTGGCGAAGATGACTACGGTACGTTCACTTTTATCTTTAGCCGCAAGCTTTGGCTGGAAGTTATGGCAACTAGATGTGAAGAATGCTTTTCTATACGGTGAGCTTGATAAGAATATATTCATGGAGCAACCACTTGGTTTCAAATCACAAGAGCATCCTGATTATGTGTGCAAGCTTAAGAAGGCTTTGTACGGGTTAAAATAAGCTCCACGAGACTGCTATGGAAAGATTGCTCGATTCCTTCAGTTTTGCGGTTATGTGCCATCAAATTATGATCCGAGTCTATTTTTCAAGAAGAATAGAGGAGTCCACGTGGTAGTTCTTCTTTACGTGGATGATATGATAATCACTGGGAATGATGATGCTGAAAGTGCTCGTCTACAAGAGGATATATCGGTGAGGTTTGAGATGAAGAAATTGGGTGAACTGAATAACTTTCTTGGTTTGGAGGTTGAAAGGGTAAAGGATGGAATATTCATCGGCCAACAAAGCTATGCAAGAAGAATTGTTGAGAGGTTCAGGGTACACGAAGGAAAGACACGTACTACTCCGATGGATGTGAACATAAAGCTTAAACGCAATGAAGGGTACTTGCTACCCGATCCTCGACTTTATCGCTCTCTTGTATGAAATCTTCTATACTTAACCATTACAAGACCTGACAGCCTTCGCGGTAGGTCTCGTAAGTCGGTTTATGCAAGCACCAAGGAAGCCACATCTAGAAGGGCAAAGAAGATCTTGAAGTATGTGAAGACAACTATTGGCATAGGTTTAGTGTACAGTACAATGCTAAGGTTTGTCTCTATGGTTTCACGGATGCTGACTTTGGTAGAGATCTAGATGATCGAAAATCAATTTCAGGTTATGTGTTCTTATGTGGAGACACAAGCATTTCATGGTGCAGCAAGAAGCAAACAACGGTGTCACTGTCTACCCACTAAAGCGGAGTATAAAGCTTCGACACTCGCAGCTCAAAAGTATGTATGGCTTCGAAGACTTGTTAGCGATTTTCCTTATGATTTACGCAAATGTACTGTTATACCCCGTAGTTCTGACCCTACGTATGAGAGCATACGAAAGCATGTAAGACTTAAAATTTTCTAAGGATAGGTTGACGGATTGTTCCGGACGGATTTTAGTCAACTTTGAGGCAGGTTATGACCCGGTACATTGAGAGTTCCTAAGTGTTTCAAAGGCCTAGGGCGTAGTTCGTGGAGTCTAGATTCCAACGCAACCAACCATTCGTCGATAGGACGTCGGAGTAGAAAGTTATGAGAGTTACAAGTTCGTGCGATCGGACAGAAATGTGTTTGGACAAAGCGGCAGGCGCGGCCGGATGCAGGGCGCGCGCCAGACGCAGGGCGCGCGCTGGTAGTTCAGAGAGGCTGCGGAGGTTTCAGCGATTTTTGGGCGGAAAAACTTAGGAAAGTCTGATTTCTCTTTTAAAAAGGCCATGGGAGGGTGACAAGTGTCCCCATCCGATTTTCTTGCATGTCTTATATTGACCAAGTCTTGAAGACTTGGTCATCTTTCAAACCTCTCCCTCTCTCTAAATTAGCTCCTCCTTCTCTCTACATTTCCAAAGGAAATTCAAAGCCTAAGAAAAATCTGAAAAGTTAAGAACAAGAAGGAAGTTTGTGGCTAGCTTGTTGGTGTTGTTGTGGTAGTATTCTTGGCAAGAAAGCTAGCAAAATATTTGGGATAAATTTGGCTAAAGCTCTAAGGTAATGATTCTTCCTTTAGAATTAGTTTTAGTATTGCATGTTAAGAAGAAAGAACTTGTGGTAGTAAATAATGCGCTTAGAGTCATTGCATGCAAGAAATGTGGTTTGGATATGAAAGAATTGGTTAAGAAGATATTATGAGCATGTTGTAGCCTAAAAACTACCTTAGAATTGTTAAGTGAATTGTTGTACCTTATGGGGCAGAATTTTACACACCCAAGTTTAGGTGTGTAATCCCCTTTGAAATGTTGGATTGTTGAGCCTTAAATGTGGCGTTTGGATGATAAATTCGGCCTTGAGAAAGGTGGCAAGTATGTAGAAACAAAGGAAATGCTGCCCAATTTTCCATAGAATTTAGTGACTTTGAACTTAGATTATTTCTACATTGAAATTAGAGGTTAATAAACGTATCATGGTTATTATAGGTTGGCATATTACTTGCGGTAGTTTGAGCTTAGCAAGTGGATTGACCGAAGAGGTATGTGGAAACTTTCTTACCTCTTGAGCATGAGTAGTTATAACTATATAGTACGGTAGACGTACGTGTTTTAAATGAAGTAAATCCTTTTGTTATACTTGACTTGTTTTAAGAAAATGTCTAAGTGGTTGGGTTAAGAAGTTAACCCGTTTGTTCTTGAGGAGTGGTTTATCTTAAATAAGGTAGACAAAGATTTCTTGACATAAAGAAGTATAGAGTATTTGGTGTGAAAGTATTGAGTATTGAATTATTCTAAAAAGATAAGAGGCTTGAAGTATTTTTTGAAAATTGTGTAAATTTGTTTGAAGTATAAGTCTCTTGGTTAGTACAAGAACGAAATGGTTTATAAGGAGTTATAACGGCTTTATGGGAAGTTAGTTATAACGGCCTTATAAAAGGATAAGAATGTCTTAATTTCTAAAGCATAAAGTTAGTATAACGGCTTTATGGGAAGTTGGTTATAATAACTTTATGGAAGGTTAAGAAGGTTGTCTAATTCGATTTATGAGCATAAGTTGCCTAGATTGTGAAAAATTGAAGTTACTTGGTTTCAAGCTTTGAAATGAGTTTTCTAAAGGTGTAGTAGCTTACCTTGAAAAAATAGACACGCCTTGATAGTACCTTGGCTTGTTTAATTGAGAATTATTCTATTTGTGCCTTGATAGTACTTTGGCTTATTTAATTGAGAATTATTCTATGTGTGCCGTGATAAGTACGTTGGCTTGCTTAAATAATGATTGTCTTGGTTTATGTGAAATGAAGGCATGGTAATTGTTTTGGTTTATGTAAGGACATGGTATTGCAATTCGAATTAAAAGCATGTAGTTATGAGTCTATATCATGCATCGGTGATGGAGGATTCCACGGGTACGCGGCCATGATGAGGGTTCGTTTCCCTGATGTATTATTCCATGGATTAGCTCTCCACGAGGTTCATCGATGCAGGTGGATCTAGTAGTTAGCCCTCGTACTTGCCGGTCGGAGGCGTGATGCGGTGGATCCGTAGTTGGCTTTCGTACTTGCCGGTCGGGGTTGGGCGAAGTGGTGTGATGCGAGGTGGATCGGTGGTTAGCTGCGTACTTGCCCGATCGTGATGACGCAGGTGGATCTGGTAGAGGCTATCGCACTTGCCGGCGACCGTGATTCGGGTATAGTATTGTTGGTACGGGTGGATCCGTACCGGCTTCGTACTTGCCCGATCGGTTGAGGATGTAGGGTGGATCTGGTAGCTATGCCTTCGCATTTCTTGCCTCGCAGTTCGATGACACAGGTGGGATCTAGTGTTCATGTGTGCTCCTTAGTGTTGTTATATCATAGACTGCCGGCAGTGAGGAAGTAATTCCACGGGCATGATTGATATTACGGGCATGAGACCTATGGTTATATTTGAGTGATGACTTAGAGGGCGTGAGTCCCTGACTTGACATGGCTGCGTATATGTTGTATACTGTAGTTTGGCTGTCATACATGTCTCCTGCTTTATATATGCTATTATGATTTCATTATAGTATTTTCAGTTTCACATACTTGGTACTGTTATCGACTCTTCGGGTGCGTTTCACGCCGCAGTCGAGATCGTAACTGGCCGATCCGCACTCTTAGGATCACCGTTCATTTCGAAAGCTCCATCTCTCCGAGGTTTTGTCTTTTGGTATGATTCACGAGGTTATAGACTTTTGTACATTCGGGTATGGCGGGCCCGCCCCGCCACGCTGTTATTCCTAGAGTGCGTAGTCACGTTTGTGGTTTGAAATGTAAGAATAAGTTGTACTTACGATTAAGTATGTTTTTTTATGGAAGCACTTTATCTACCGCCGATTGTTTACCTTTTTATAAGTTATGTGTTATGTATGCTCCGCTGCTATTTCTCTGATGTGTACCTGACAGGGTGCCCCGATAGGGCACCAGTCGCGGCCCCGGGGTCGGGTCGTGACATGTACGTATCGCTCAAGTAATATAGTCTTGGTAAGACCGAATATCGTCCTCAGGGACTGGTTTTCAATTACCAAACATCTATCCTAAGTTATCTATTTGACTATCGATATTTTGTTTTGGTTTTATCTATAAACTACTGAAGTAATTGCAGAAATTAACTAAAATACTTTATTTGAATCAGTTATGGTGGAAATAGGGTTTCCAATCTCTTCGACTATCCACTCGCTTTAATCCTTAATGCAGCAATAAATGTTCTTCTTCTATTTTAAGATAGCAGGTTAGCTAGACTGTTTTATATTCCGGTTAGGATATATAAACGCTCAACCCCAGTACAGAAATCTTCTATATTTCTATGATAGATTTTACCACATAGGAGGATTAAGAACAATAACCTGGTTACACACAAGTATCGGGATACTTTCGTCCACGATTTTAACTTATGTTTATTCAACTACAGCATATCCAAATCTCCCCTCTCGGTTCTTGATTCGAAATCATATACGTGATGATAACTAGTGATCAATTAATTAGCAAACCAAATATTGAATAAATCTTAACTATATGAAGAAGAAACCAAAATACTGCATTAATTCATAAAGACGAGTTTCAAGCAATTTGAAAGGAAAACCCTAATTAAAAGTTTAGCTCTTAGCCATAGACATGCTAAGAACCAAATTAATATCCAATATGAACTAAATTAAAATAAAGCAAAGAAAAGAAAATACTTTGGAACAAGTCAGGGCCGTATTTGGACCCGTGTGAGGTGTGCTACCGCACAGGGCCTCCCGAAAAACGAAAAATTTCAGGGCCCTTTTTTTTGCATTTTTTATTATGTAGTATTAGTCAGAATTTACTGTAAGGACCCATAATTCGTAGGTCTTAACCCAATTAAGGATCCACTTTTACGAATTAGAACAGGGCCCCCAAAATGTTTGAGACGACCCTGGAACAAGTCTCCAATCTTGTAGCCTCCAAAAAGTATGTTGTGTTTGTGAAGAAAGGTTGAGTCCCCCTTAAAAAATCTGCCACAAAGGCCCTTTATAAGCTCCAAAAATGTGTACCCTTTTCCTCCTCGCCCTTCGCCAATTTCCTTTCGGATCTGGACAATTTTCCGCCTCGGCGTTGCAGCCTTACTGACTGGCGCCGCAGCGCCTTAACTCCTGTAGCCTCTCAAATGAACGCACTTAAGAATTCAAGTGTGTCCACGACCCACGATGCACAAAAATATAAGAAGGATTGAGTAGGAAAGGTGTTGTGTTGATACCATTGTCTTGACATATACTAAACACTGACGGTTCAAGACATCACGTTCACCACGCAGTAAATATGTCTGATGGTATTCTACTATGGAAGGTTCAAAGCTCCGGCTACCTCTCCAGATGCAACATCGTTCCGCCGAGTGAGTGCTAGAAAGACACTATACGCGTGCACCAAAATCTCTTCCAAGAGGGGATTGTTGGAAATATTTATTAAACGTGAAATAAAGTAAATCATATTTAATTACGAATTGAACAATTGTGGCCCCGCACGTAGGAAACGTTGTTTTCACACACGTGCACAAATAGTGCCAAGGACCATAATTTCCTTAAATAGAAGAGATATTAGTACGTATATGAATTGTTTGAGACGTAAGAAAATAGACGGTTATTGGCCAAATAACGAATGGTTTCACGTTGGTAAATGAAAGGAAGAAATGTGTAAGAGATGAAACGCATCGGAAAAATTGCCTCGGAAATACTGGGAGGCACCGCGGTGCCACAAGGACAGGACCGCGGTGCCTCCACCGTGGGACCGCGGTGCAAATCCAATTTTTGGTTCCAGTAACTTACTGAAATTTAGGCACCGCGGTGCCCTCCCGAGGGACCGTGGTGCTTCGACGATTTTCAGTAACGTAGGAGACGAATTAAAACTGATTCTTGGGCTGACTTTGGAGCAATTACTCTCCATTACTTAGCTAATGAATTCAGCTATTACTAGGCTGAATTAACCTCATTATCAATGGTCATTACTTGACATTGATGACCATTCATTTGGTGAATTGAGAAGACTAAATCATCTACCTATAAATTGATGGCTTTGACACAATTGCAAAACACACATTCACTAAGCAATTCTCTAAAGTTGTCTTCCTCTCTTGCAATCACAACACACCAAAGATACTTCTTCCTAAGCAAACACTTGAGTTCCTTTGCTCATTTATTTGATTATTGTTTTATCTTGGGAGATAAGTTGTCATTAAAACCGTTGAAAGGATATACAAGTCAATATTATCTTAAGGATAGATTGTTCATCCAATCAACTCAGCAAGACCATTTCTTTGTTTAATTTCCATATTTCTTGTTACTGGTTGATGTTGTTACAATTCTCAATTCCTTATTTCCACACTTTCATATCCAACAACTACTCCATGCTTATTATCTCCCTCACCTGAAGTTTTGTTTGTTTTATTGTCCTTTTTTTTTCTTTCCTTCCCGTTCTAAGTTTCAACTGAAAAAGAGAAATTTACCGAGTTTAGATTAAACAAAACAATACAAGTGGAAAGAAAATTTATTGTCTAAGAGATAAATTTATCTATTATAGTAACTTGTTAGAGAGTAATTTACACTTCAATTGAAACAATAATTTATAACAGAGTAGGTTGAATTTAATTGAATTTCTTGATGCATGTACTCTATTAAGGATATCTATTATATCTTCATTCTCTTAAAAGAATTACAATTGAGATGAAGGTTGTATTGAAAATTATATCTGATAATTAAATATACGAAAACGTACAATTGAAGTAAAGCTGTACAACTAAATGTGGTACATGACCTTACAACATTATTTTAAACAATACTGGCCAGTAAAACTCTCTATATGAAGAATGGTAATATGCCTCTAAATTAAATACCACAAATCAAGAAAATAACAATAAAAAGCGAATTAAAGCATGGTCCTTTTACATGGGTAAAATTTTAACTTTTTTAAAAAAATTATCACCTTGATGAGGTCATAGATGGTGTATCAAAATTAGTAAACTAACCTAAGTATTAATACCTTGGAAAATGAAATAAAATGTTATGTTGCTTCCATAACGGGGTTTTGGGGTGTCTCAGCAGATTACAATCTCATTGTTTGCCGTGGATGAGGAAACAATTGTCAAAAATAATGATTTTAATTATTTAAAGACATGTACTTTGATTGTAACCTTTGCTAAAATCTACTTAATTCAAGTTAAAGTTACGTCACATACTTATCAGACCGGAATGTGAGACTCATGGGCGGGAGGTTCTAACTTTTGGAGCAAAGTTAAGTCATTTTTACTAGTAATTGTACTTGGAGGAAAAAAGAAAGAGAACCAATATCAAGTTGTACAGTGGGAACTTGTCTACTTCCAATGTTAAATTAAATTCTATTTTAGTACATAATTTATTAAGCTTTTAATATGACCAGTACAAGTGCGGCATTAATTAAAAAGTTAATTAGGTGAGCCGTGTACTGACTCGAAAGATTCTTAGTTAGTGTGACAGGGTCAGCTCCATCTAATACTTAATTTTCTCTCTGAATATTAATCTAAACTCTATCTAATTCCGGTACTCGTAAGTCTCTGTTCAAGATTCAAATCCATAAAACCAAAATAAGGTAACATGTGCAAGAGGATGTCTAGTTATGTAATTGGGGGAAAGTTCAAATTTGATTATCTTTTTAAATAAAATATTTTAATTTTATCTTTTGGAATCATTCATATTCTGATCGTTAGCAAATTGTTTCATAATTGTCCTTCACTTTAACGGAGTTGTGTATTAGGCGATCTTGTATCAAAATCATCCGAAAAAGGTCCAAATTTGTCCATCTACTTTTGACATATAATTTCAAATTATCATTTATCATACTTCAGGTTGGAGCAATGTGATGGTCAGTGAAAAATATAAGACAATTTGTGTTAAATAAGGCAGTGGGCCTCAGTACGTGCCCACTGGACAGTCCGTGTAACATGGGTTTAATTTGTATATTTGTTATATATTAGACTTAGTCTTGTACATTAATTAGTAGTGTAATAATACCATAATTATAAAGTTTGTCTTCAAATAGAATAGAGATTTAGAGATAGACTAGAAAAAAGATTTTCCTATGTAACTTTTATATATATATATATATATATATATATATATGTCATTCATCAATAAGAATAATCAAGTGATTAATTCTTTTATGGTATCAAGAGTCTAGGTTCACTTCTTTTCTTGAAAATCGTGACAGCTATTTCTCCCCCCTCGGTTTCTGCAAACTCGAGCTCCTCTCCCTAAAATTGAGTCTTGTCCAAAGTTCGTTCGATTCACCATGACTGATAAAAACACTTTTCATTCTGTCCTCACAGTTTCTAATATCAAGAGTGTTCTTCCTATTGTTCTTGACCTAGAAAACGTTCAATATGGGACGTGGGAAGAATTATCAAGATTCATACTATGGCACATCAAGTTCTTCACCACATCATCCCTCTGCCTACTCCTAAGGAGGGTGATACAGAGACTACAGAGGTTGTGCCCACCAAAGCAGACGATCCAAAATTATGGGTCACGCTTGACGTAAAGGTTCTACAATGGATTTATGCCACAATATTCATGGAGCTTTTACAGACGATTATGGAACCCAACTCCACAGCTATGGAGGCGTGGAATCGATTGTGTGATATCTTCCAAGATAACAGTCACTCCCGCATGGTTACCCTTGAACAAGAATTTTCTCCAGTTGCTATGACGAATTTTCCTAACGTCTCTTCTTATTATAAACGACTCAATGAATTGGCGGATCAACTTCGCAACGTAGGGGCTCCGGTTACTAATAGTCGTCTCGTTCTACAGATGATTGCAGACTTATCTGAGGCCTATAATGGTGTTACTTCGATCCTGCGTCAAAGTAACCCCCTTCCGAAATTCTATCAAGTCTTTTCCATGCTCACATTGGAAGAAATGGGTTTGGCTAAAAAGGCAGGTATAGGGGCTAGTCGCGTCGTCATGATGACTGAGTACAATTTTATGTCTTCCGGCTCCACCAACTCAAGCCAAAGTCACAACGGAGGTGGTAAAAAGGGTCGAAATAGAAAAAATAATGGCAAGAATCGCGGCAAGAATCAAACAACGGCGTGGCTGAGTTTCTTCGCCATTCCACCATGCCCAAAGAGTTCACTTGCCGGGTCAGGCTCTAGATTTTAGATCAGTTTATGGGCCGGGGCAGCAGTCTGGAATACTCAGGCCTCGGCCTCCTCAAGCCCATCACGCGGCTGGACCCACACAAACTAACATTGAAGCCGCTATGCACACGTTTGGAATGACTCAACCGGACCCAAATTGGTACATGGACACAGGCCCCCGCCCCACTACCCACATGACATCCGACCAAGGTACTCTCTCGTCTTATTTCAATTTGAGTAGTAATTGTTGGTAATGGCAATTCAATTCCAATTAAGGGTTATGGTCATAAAATTTTATCCCCACCTCATCCACCACTTGTCTTGAAAAATACCCTTCTGCCCCAAAACTAATTAAAAAATTGGTATCTGTCCGTAAATTCACCACTAATAATTGGATTTCTATTGATTTTGATCCGTTTGGGTTTTCTGTGAAGGATTTTAAAATGGAGAGTCCTCTCATGAGGTGTGATAGTAGGGGGGATCTTTATCCAATCACACCAAGTCTCGATTTCTCGCGTCAGACCATGTCATCCACTTTTGCAGCTCTTGCTTCTTCCTTGTGGAATGATCGTCTAGGTCATCCGGGGTCATCTATTTTATCCACTTTAGATAGAAATAAGTTTATTTCCTGTAAGGGTATGCGTAATACTCCAAATTGTCAATCTTGTTCTTTGAGAAAAAATATTAAGTTGCCATTTGTAGCCTCGAATTCTCATATTTAATGTCATTTGATATTAATCATAACGATTTATGGACATCTCTCGTTTTCAGTTCTATGGGTCATCGTTATTATTTTTTATTCTTGGATGATTATTCTAAATTTTTATGGACGTTTCCAATAGCGAAAAAATCCCAAGTTTTTTCCATCTTTGTAAAATTTAGAGCCTTCATTAGAACTCAATTCGAATGAAAAATAAAGAATATTCAATGTGACAATGACAAAAAGTATGACAATGGAGAGTTTCAGGAGTTTTGTGCTCAAAATGGGATAAATTTTCATTTTTCTTGTTCTCATACGTCTTCACAAAATGGAAAAGTTGAACGTAAAATTCGTACCATTAATAATATTATCCGCACCTTATTGGTTCATTCTTCCGTCCCTCCGTTGTTTTGACATCATGCTCTACAAATGGTCACATATCTACTTAATATTCGTCCCCTCTTCATATTTTATATAATAAGACACTTTTGTATTCCCATCGTAGGGTCTTTGGGTATTTGTGTTATCCCATTTTTCCATCCACCACAATTTACAAACTTCAGGCTCGTTCTACTCCTTGTGTGTTTTTGGGTTATCCGTCAAATCATCGTAGGTATAAATATTTTGATTTGTCAGCTAATCGAATCATTATTAGTCGTCATATTATTTTTTATGAGTCCCAATTCCCATTTTCTAAAGAATAAAAACTCGTGCCTAGTTCGTATGATTTTTTGGATGATGATATCTCCCCGTATATTGTCTATCATTTGTCAAATATGTTCCGCAACCCGTTGTCAGCACCGCTGTTATACCCCGTAGTTCAGACCATGTGTATGAGGACGTACGAAAGCGTGTAAGACTTAAAGTAGGTCGAATTTCGGTCGGCCAGCCGCGACGCGATTCGTGGCGCGCGCCAAAAGCGGGTAGTTCAGGGGCGCGCGAAAGCGGTCGCGCGGAAGTCGAAGTCCGCAGAGTTCAGCGCCGCGCCAGGGCAGGCGCCGAGGCGGAATTCAGCGGAAAAACTAAGGAAACTCAGATTTCTTCTTTTAAAAAGGCCATGGGAGGGTGACAAGTGTCCCCCCCCCCCCCCCATCTGATTTTTGCATGTCCTTTATATTGACCAAGTCTCTCTAAAATTCCAAGAGGAATTCAAAGCTTAAGGAAAAATCTGAAAAGTTAGGACAAGAAGGAAGCTTGTGGCTAACTTGTAAGAGTTATTGTGGTGGTGTTCTTGGAAAGGAGGCTAGCAAAGTTGTTGGAATAATTTTGGCTAAAGCTCTAAGGTAACAATTCTTCTCTTGTAGCTAGTTTTGGTGTTGCATGTAAAGGAGAAAGAACTTGTAGTTGGAAATATTACTCTTGGATGAATTGCATGTAAGAAATAGGGTTTGGGTATGAAAGAATTGGTTAAGAATGATATGTGAGCATGTTATAGCCTAATTACTACCTTAAACTTGTTAAGTTAATTATTGTACCTTATGGGGCAGAATTTTACACACCTAAGTTTAGGTGTGTAATCCCCTTTGAAATATTTGGATTGTTGGGCCTAAGATGTGGCGTTTGAATGTTGAATTCGGCCTTAAAAAAGGTGGCAAAGTATGTAGAAACAAAGGAAATGCTGCCCAATTTTCCATAGAAATTAGTAACTTTGAACTTGGATTATTCTACATTGAACTAGAGGTTAATAAGCGTATTATGGTCATTATAGGTTGACATACTACGTGCGGTATTTTGGAATTAGCATGTGGTTTGACCGAAGAGGTATGTGGAGCTTTCATATCTCTTGAGCATGAGTAGTTGTACCCATATAGTACGGTAGATGTACAAGATTTGATATCCTTACTTGTTTTAAGTATATAATACTTGCTTCGTTTTAAAAAGTATAAGTCCCTTGGTTATGGGAAAAGTATAATTTTACTAAAGTATAAGATTAATATAACAACTTTATGGAAAGTTGGTTGATTAGTTTTATGAAAGGATAATAAGGAGAGATTTACTCTAAGTAAGATAAGTAAGGACAAATGACTTGAGTTATGAAAGACAAATTGATTTTAAGGCATCAATTGCCCAAAGGTTTTATATGAAAAAGAGTCATTTTCAAAAGAATAGATGTATGTAGTACTTTAGTTTAAATTCCCGGATTTCTTTTATTAAGATATGTTAGTGCCTTAAGTAAACTAAAATGAGAGGGTATACGAACAAGTCTAATAAGAAGTTAGGAGTTTTCTTAACTTATCTATGTTATGCATGATGACCGATTGAGCTAGGGTAAGAGTATAAATGAGAGGCAAGCCCCAAGATCGTTATACCACATTCTCTAGGGTAAGAGTATGAATGAGGGGCAAGCCCCAAGACGTCATACCACCTTCTTCAGGGTAAGAGTATAAATGAGAGGTAAATCCCCAAGATCGTTATACCACCTTCTTCAGGGTAAGAGTATAAATGAGGGGTGAATCCCCAAGATCGTTATACCACCTCTTCCGTGGATTTGCTACCCATGATGCGATGAATACCTCATGCGAGTCCTTATGGGCTTATGCGGGTGAAATAGTCCTACGCGGTAGTCTGACTATGCGAGGAATACCTCACGCGGTCCACGGGACCTACGCAGTGAAATAGTCCCGCGAGTAGGGTGCTTATCGATACTACGGCGAGGGCCCTGCTTTTGATCACGAGCCTCCTATTTTTACGCGAAGAAAGTATATACCATTACTCATTGTTAGTAAGGCACGATGTCGTATTTTGATTTTCTTCCATGACTCAAACTTACTTTTAGACTTATGATATCATTATTACAAGATTTTCCGCTTTACATACTTGGTACATATCAGGTAATCGACCCCCATCCCTGGGCTGCGTACGCCGCAGGTAAGGTAGTGGTGGATCCTCATTCTTAGGATCACAGGTCTGGTGTCAGAGGCTCCATTTCTCCGGAGGCTTATTTTTGTTGGTACGGATTTTCCCTGATGCTATAGGTATTATGTACATTCAGGGGTATGGCGGGGCCCTGTCCCGCCACAGTTGTTATTCCTAGAGGTCTGTAGTCACATTGGTACCGCGTAGATGTAAGAACGAGCTGTACTTTTGATTAAGTATGTTTTATGGAAGGCAGCCTTATCGGCTTGCCAGTGATGTTTACTTTATACAGATTTTGTATTATGTATGTTCCGTTGCTATTCTCTGATATATACCTGACGGGGTTGTTATACCCCGTATTTCCAGAGTATGTACGTAAGGGCGTACGTATAATAATTTGAGCCTTAAAGTTAGGCTAAGTTCGAAATTTAGGCACAAGTGCCGAATTGAGTCGTTTTTCGACGAAACGTTTTACTAAACTTGCGAAGGGAAAATTCCGGCTATGTCATTTATAATTTTTGCGGATTTTTCCGAGAGACGAAATATTTTGGACCAACGGGAGGGTGACACTTGTCACCCAAGTGGACGGTTTGGTTGAGCTCCCTTTGGCACGTTTTTTTCATGTTTCTTGCCTTAAACATTTGGTCAATGTTTGGCTAGATATTTTGTGTAGTAGATGAGAAAGTGGGGCCCACAAACACATGTCCAAATCCTAGCCCTACACTTGCCTAACACTTGTCTTCATCTTGGCCATTGGTCACCATTACTTGACCTATAAATACCCCCTTGTCAAGAGTTATTTCATCACTGAGCAATCTTCCTAAGTCTCAAATACTCCTCCCCTCGCGTAGTTCGTCCGCCACCACCCTCCCCTTCGAGGCCCTTTGGCCGAGAGTTTCCTCCCCTCAGAATGTTAACCGCGGTACACCCCCTAGCCTAGTTGTCTCGTATAAATACCCCTTTTGTGGTATAGAAATACTCTCCAAGTATTGTTGTAATACGAAATACCTCGCCCAAATACCTTGTAGTATTCCCAAGGTTACACTTATACAAAAGCCCGTAAAATACTATTATACTTCCTTTAGACACTAAACGAAACCCTAAGGAAATCTTCATTGATAGTTGAAGTTATTGAGTAGAAGTTGGTTAGAACTTCAAGGGTTGTTTGAGCGTCGAGCGCACGGGTAGTGAGCTAAACCTTGCTCAGATCGACATATAAACTCGGATAATTTTGGGCTTATCGAGGTAAACACTCTTGACCTTCTATTGTAAATTGGAAATTACATGTTGTAGGAATATATAGTCAAGTATACTATATATAGACTGAACATTATAATTGTGCGGCAATGTCTTTTGACTTAAGCTGAATAATACTTACAGAATGTCTCGCGACTTACGCGTGAATTTAAAGAAGAGAATCAATCGTAATTACATAGTGTATCAGACATGAGACATGTAGCATTATCGTGAGTAGAATTGTACACGCCCGGATAGGCGCAAACCCTCTGGTTGGCTTGCAGCCTACCGATAGAGGAGGAGATTTACGCCATGTGGGAGTGTCGCCAATTTTCGTAATATTCTACATTGAGATCTAAGATGTTAATAGGCGCCTTGTGGCCTCTATAGGTTGAAATACTACGTGTGGCGTGGTCTACTCGGGCTTAAGGAGTAGCCGACGGTTTGAGGTACTGAGCGCTTTTGCTATTAGTCGATAATCGTCGCGAGGTATGTGAACCTCTTCCTATCTTTTCTAGCATGATATGTGTGTAACTATGTAGTACGGAGACGCATACGTGCTAAATGTATTTGATTGGTTTGAGACATAAAGTGTTATAACGGCTTTATGAGAGGTCGTTATAATACTTTATGTAGATAAGAAAATGCTTTGTGATTGTTAAAAGGTAAATCGATTTGACTTATAACCGACTTGATGTGTGATAATAAAGCATTTGAAGTATGTCATTAAGAAACCGCTTTTGAAAGAAGAGTAGTACTTGGTTTTGAAAACATAAGAGTTATACTAGCTTTATGGGAAGTTAGGTATAACGTCTTAAGAGACTTGACTTGATATGGATGTTAGTGTGAAACCTCATTCGTGAGTAATGAGTACTTGATTTTAAAAGGAATAATGTTTTACTGATTCAGAAATCAGAATAAGTATCGAACAAACCACTGCAGCGCTAATAAAGGAAAATGTAATGACTAACAGTATTATTAAAACCAAGAGAAACCTCCATCCGCATGTAGAAGCTAAGATGAGACAAAATGATATTACATTTTCTAGATCATGGCCGCTTAATAAGATTGATTATGATCAAGAATAACCTACTCGCCAGTAGGCATATGTTACTCAATTGTTTTAAAAGAGATTAAGACATTGAACTATGAAATTTTTCTAAAAAGAGACTTGCGTAATTGAAATTAGGCAAACTGGAACTTTAGGGTAAAGAAAGGCATTGTGTTGTCTTAAAATGGTTTAAAACATAACGTGTTATAACAAATTTATGGGAAGTTGGTTATAACGACGTTATGAAAACAAAAGAAGGTTTTATCACCGGTTTTAATGTGGTAACTTGACTTTAAAAAGAGAAGTGTTTTGGTCTAAAAAGAAGGCATGGTGTTGCCTTAATTTGGTTTTAAAAGGATAGTATGGAAGTTGTTTTGGTTTACTTAAAAGATATAAGTCACTCTATTTTATACTACGTATCGTGACTTTTATAAAAGGGAATGGATCTTTAAAAGGAACTTAACGCACGTAGTACTTTAGGATTAAAACCCGACTTTGGCATAAAATGAAAGTACCTTGAGTTGTGTATAACTCCTATGCTTTTGTTGTGTAACTTGCCTATGCTTGTTGTTGTGTAACTCGCCTATGCTTGTTGTTGTGCGGTAACTCGCCTATGCTTGTTGTTGTGTGACTTGCCTATGCTTGTTGTGATAGCCCTTGTCGTGCAAGAATTGTGTTCTATATTACCGCTCTCGATGGAGGGCGGTTGACTCGCTGAGGACTTACTCGACGCGTCGGCAGTGACGAGAACTCCACGCGCACGCCCCGCTGATAGTGTTATTCCACGGACTAGCTCTCCACGAGGGTTCTTACCGCTACTTGGTACCGTGGTGGCTTTGCAGATTTGCCCCGTTTCGTGGTCGATTCGCCTCGTACCGGTAGTTAGCCCTCGCACTTGCCCTGCTCAGCAGAGTGACGGTCTCGTGATACGACCTCGTACCGTGGTCACCAGATTGCCCCCGCCACCACGTGACCGCCTTGGTATCCGTAGTCGCCGCACTTGCCCCGTGTCGCCTTCGTGGTTTGGTTGTATTGTATTGTTATTACGACTTTGGCATCGTAGGACTTGGTGTTCAGTGTACTTCGATGTTATCATATCATGCATCGCGGTGAGGAAGGTATTCCACGCACGATCGATGTTGTGGGCGTGAGACCCATAATTATATTTGAGTAAATGACCGAGGCGCGAGACCCGACTTGATATAATCGTTATATGTGCATCGTAGTTTGGTTATCATACATGTCTCCCGCTTTATATAGACTATTATGATTTCATTTACGTGATTTACGCTTTCACATACTGTACCACAGATCGACTCTTCGGCCGCGCTCACGCCGCAGTAAGTACATCGGCCGATCCCCGCTTTAGGATCACCTTTCAGCAGATTGGAAGCTCCGTTCCTTCGAGGCTTATCTTTGCATGTTACCCGACGCTCAGTAGGTTCTCAGACAATGTGGTATGGCGGCCCCGTCCCGCCATAGTTGTTGTAAAAATCTTAGAGGTGCAGAGTACCGCTACAAGTGTGGTTGTAAGGATTGTAATCGCTCAAACGCTTATATGTATATATGTTGAAAGGCAACCGCTTTTGGCTTTGCTTATTTATAATATCTCTCATTTCATGTTCATGTTTTATTTCCACGATTTTCTCTCGATGTTGTATCACTAGGTGCCCGGTAGGCACTACCACGCCCGATTCGGTCGTGACAAAAGTGGTATCAGAGCAGGTAGTCCTCGGAAAGTGTCTACAGACCGTGTCTAGTAGAGTCTTGATTATCGGTGTGTTGTGCACCACATCTATAATCGTGAGGTCGCAGGACATTTAGGATTGGTTTCCATTCTTCTCATTCCGAGATCGTGCCTTAG
Organism: Przewalskia tangutica; assembly: GCA_029844215.1. NCBI lineage: Eukaryota > Viridiplantae > Streptophyta > Magnoliopsida > Solanales > Solanaceae > Przewalskia > Przewalskia tangutica. The sequence continues at coordinate 86,131,286 of CM056736.1, read as the reverse complement.
AGCGTGTAATAAGATCGACCCTCCGACATACTTCTTTTCTACCGCTTATGCCTCGCGTAAGGCAACCCGCCCGTGGCGGGCAAAGCGGCGAGTCGCGAGTAGAACAACGGCAGACGACAATACCGAGCCTTCGATTCGCCCGAGCGAGAGAGATGAGTTACAAAGAGTGGGCGATTAATGGCCGTGGTGGCTGACTTGAGGATAGGGCCGGACGCAGTTCCAAAGAGCACCAGCCGTTCACCCTAGATCGAGATAGTTCGAGGCTACGGGATTTTCCGAGTTGTAAACCGCCGAGTTTTATGGGTCGAGACCGAGGATGATCCGCAGGAGTTCATCCGACGATTGCAGCCGATCATGAGTGATCAAGGCATCGGAGACCGAGTCGATGGTCCTAGTTCGCATCGATCGCGTGATACTGCGATCGGATGGTTTGATTCGCGAGCTATCCCGGGAGAGCACGACTTCCGGCCATATGGAACGAGTTCTCGTGAGGCCTTTCTTGCACATTTCTTGCCTCCACGGATGAGAGGGCTCGGCGCAGATTTTTGGTGTTACGGCAGAACGGGCGTACGGTTCGGGAGTACAATGTGGAGTTCTACTCATTGGCCCGGTACATCCCCGCGTTGGTAGCTAGTATGGAGGATCGAGTGCACCGATTTGTTACAGGGCTCGATTATCACCTACCGAGAGTTGTTGGTGTAGCTCTTCACCGGCATGGACATCGCGTGCGCAGCTTATGACCGGATGTGAGGAGAGGATAAATCGACTGAATGACCAAGGTCGGCGAAGAGGCGAGCAGGTCCTGGTGACTTTCGAGGCGGACCGCCAAGGCGAGCGATTATGCGCCCCCGCCAGTACAGAGTGGTCCTCCACAGCCTTCGGGACCTTCGAGATATTCGGGAGCAGGTCGGGGCTCCCAGGTTTCAGATTTTCAGGGGAGTAGGAGTGTTCGCCGGATGAGGTTGCCCTTGTCTCAGTGTGGCCGTTGTGGAAAACTTCATAAGGGAGAGTGTCGTACTGACTTGGGAGATTGCTATTCTTGCGGCCAACAGGGCCATCTGGCAAGAGACTGTCCGACCAGGGGTAGCACTGGTAGGATAGCACAGACTACTAGAGCAGTTGCGGGTTTTTCACCTTCCATAGCCAGCAGGGATGTTCAGACACGTGAGCCGGTAGAGGTCGCGGTGGGAGTTCGCTTTAGCGGTCCTTTGAACCGCCTATTTTCAGGTATATCCTTAACCCTCTAGAGACTTATATGTATTGATGTTGATGATGTGTTTAGCATTATGTTGGTTATGAGTTAGAAAGCTTGGCTAGTTGAATGGATATGTATGGGGGCATGGAAAGTGTGAACTTAAGAATATTTCATGTTGAGACCTTAGATGTAAGGTCATCTTGAATAAAAGATTTTACGGTTAGTCCTTGTTGAAATACTTGGTTTGCGTATAAATATGTTGTGGGATAAGTCCATGGGTAGTGTGAAATGGAAGTGGTAGTTTTTCATGACCAGATAGTAAGATTGTTCGGATCGAGAAACGAGAGAGTCGGCGTGATGAGGTCGGGTTGAGGGCGTGTTGCGTGTCAACCCGTGAGCCCGAATGAGGTGGGTCAGATCGAGGTGGTCCCGCCAGTGGTAGGGTCACGAGGGTGCTAGGCCCAAGTTTAGATGGCCATATGAAGTTCGTGGTTATGTTCGACTGAGCGGATCGTGAAGGCCGGAATGGCCTTAGAGAAGTGAAGCTAGTAAGATGACCAAGTTCGAGGTGGTGACTCCAAAGTTTTGGGAACCGGCGATGATCAAGTGTGGCACGATACTAGAAGAGTTCAAGTGTTCGAGAAGCGGCACGACGTAAGGAAGGATGAGAACGTGTGTTATTTCGTGGCGGTTGGCGCGTTGGCAACTTGTTAGAAGAACTTTATCGTTATCCGTCTTGAGAAGGAACATTCGGACGAATGTTTCTAAGGAGGAGAATGTTATACCGTATTTCCGCAGTATGTACGTAAGGCGACGCGATAATAATTTGAGCCTTAAAGTTAGGCTAAGTTCGAAATTTAGGCACAAGTGCTTAATTGAGTCGTTTTTCGACTAAACGCTTTACTAAACTGCGAAGGAAAATTCGGCTATGTCATTTATAATTTTTGGATTTTTCCGAGAGACGAAATATTTTGGACCAACGGAGGTGACACTTGTCACCCAAGTGGACGGTTTGGTTGAGCTCCTTTGGCACGCTTTTTTCATGTTTCTTGCCTTAAACATTTGGTCAATGTTTGGCTAGATATTTTGTGTAGTAGATGAGAAAGTGGGGCCCACAAACACATGTCCAAATCCTAGCCCTACACTTGCCTAACACTTGTCTTCATCTTGGCCATTGGTCACCATTACTTGACCTATAAATACCCCTTGTCAAGAGTTATTTCATCACTGAGCAATCTTCCTAAGTCTCAAATACTCCTCCCCTCGTGGTAGTTCGTCCGCCACCACCTCCCCTTGAGGCCCTTTGGCCGAGAGTTTCCTCCCCTCAGTAGAGTTAACCGTGGGTACACCCCCTAGCCTAGTTGTCTCGTATAAATACCCCTTTGTGGTATAGAAATACTCTCCAAGTATTGTTGTAATACGCAAATACCTCGCCCAAATACCTTGTAGTATTCCCAAGGTTACACTTATACAAAAGCCCAGAAAATACTATTATACTTCCTTTAGACACTAAACGAAACCCTAAGGAAATCTTCATTGATAGTTGAAGTTATTGAGTAGAAGTTGGTTAGAACTTCTAAGGGTTGTTTGGAGCGGGTTGGAGCGCACGGGGTAGGAGCTAAACCTTGCTCAGGATCGACATATAAACTCGGATAATTTTGGGCTTATCGAGGTAAACACTCTTGACCTTCTATTGTAAATTGGAAATTACATGTTGTAGGAATATATAGTTGAAGTATACTATATATAGGACTGAACATTATAATTGTGCGGCAATGTCTTTTGACTTAAGCCTGAATAATACTTACGGCAATGTCTTGCGACTTACGCGTGAATTTAAAGAAGAGAACTGAACTGTAATTACATAGGATCAGACATGATAGACTTGTGTAGCATTCTTGTGAGTAGAATTGTACACGTCCGATAGACGTGCAAACCCCCTCGGTTGGCTTGGTAGCGCCTCGATAGAGAGAGATTTACGCTGCATGTGTGGGAGGTGAATTTTCTCGTAGAATATTCTACATTGAGATCTAAGATGTTAATAGCGCGCAGGGCCTCTATAGGTTGAAATACTACGTGTGGCGTGGTCTACTGGCTTAAGAGTAGCCAAGCGGTTTGAGGTACTGAGCGCTTTGCTTTTAGTCGATAATCGTCGCGAGGTATGTGAACCTCTTCCTATCTTTTCTAGCATGATAGGTGTGTAACTATGTAGTACGGTAGACGTACACGTGCTAAATGTATTTGATTGGTTTGAGACATAAAGTGTTATAACGGCTTTATGAGAGGTTGGTTATAACGACTTTATGTAGATAAGAAAATGCTTTGTGATTGTTAAAAGGTAACTGATTTGACTTATAACTGACTTGATGTGTGATAATAAAGCATTTGAAGTATGTCATTAAGAAACCGTTTTGAAAGAAGAGTAATACTTGGTTTTGAAAACATAAGAGTTATACTAGCTTTATGGGAAGTTAGGTATAACGTCTTAAGAGACTTGACTTGATATGGATGTTAGTGTGAAACCTCATTCGTGAGTAATGAGTACTTGATTTTAAAAGGAATAATGTTTCTTGATTCGAAATCGTAATAAGTATCGAACAAACCATCGCATAGCTAATAAAGGAAAATGTAATGACTAACAGTATTATTAAAACCAAGAGAAACCTCCATCCGCATGTAAGCTAAGATGAGACAAAATGATATTACATTTTCTAGATCACCGCTTAATAAGATTGATTATGATCAAGAATAACCTACTCGCCAGGCATATGTTACTCAATTGTTTTAAAAGAGATTAAGACATTGAACTATGAAACTTTTCTAAAAAGAGACTTGCGTAATTGAAATTAGGCAACCTGGAACTTTAGGGTAAAGAAGGCATTGTGTTGTCTTAAAATGGTTTAAAACATAACGTGTTATAACAAATTTTATGGGAAGTTGGTTATAACGACGTTATGAAAACAAAAGAAGGTTTTATCATCGGTTTTAATGTGGTAACTTGACTTTAAAAAGAGAAGTGTTTTGGTCTAAAAAGAAGGCATGGTGTTGCCTTAATTTGGTTTTAAAAGGATAGTATGGAAGTTGTTTTGGTTTACTTAAAAGATATAAGTCACTCTATTTTATACTACGTATCGGGTGACTTTTATAAAAGTGGAATGGATCTTTAAAAGGAACTTAACGACGTAGTACTTTAGGATTAAAACCGGACTTTGGCATAAAATGAAAGTACCTCGAGTTGTGTATAACTTGCCTATGCTTGTTGTTGTGTAACTTGCCTATGCTTGTTGTTGTGTAACTCGCCTATGCTTGTTGTTGTGTAACTTGCCTGCTTGTTGTTGTGTGACTTGCCTATGCTTGTTGTGATAGCCCTTGTCGCGGCAAGAATTGTGTTCTATATTACCGCCCTCTCGATGGAGGGTTGACTCGTTGAGGACTTACTTGACGCGTCGCGGCGGTGACGAGAACTCCACCGCACGCCTCGCGGTGATAGTGTTATTCCACGGACTAGCTCTCCACGAGGGTTCTTACTGCTCGCCCGTACCGTGGTGGCCAGATTTGCCCCGCTTCGTGTCGATTCGCTCGTACTGTACGGTAGTTAGCCCTCGTGACCGCTTCCGCTCATCAGTAGGACGGTCTCGTGATACGCCTGTACTGTGGTCACCAGACGTACTTGCCGGTCGACGCGTGACCGCCGTATCCGTAGTCGGCCATGACTTGCCCCGTCGCCTTCCGTGGTTTGGTTGTATTGTATTGTTATTACGCTTTGGCATCGTAGGACTTGGTGTTCAGTGTACTTCGATGTTATCATATCATGACATGCGGCAGGAAGGTATTCCACCGCATGATCGATGTTGGCGTGAGACCCATAATTATATTTGAGTAAATGACCGGAGGCGTGAGACCGACTTGATATAATCATATATGTGTATCGTAGTTTGGTATCATACATGTCTCCCGCTTTATATAGACTATTATGATTTCATTTACGTGATTTACGCCACATACTGCACTGCCAGATCGACCTCCTTCTGGGCTGCTCACGCCGCAGTAAGTACATCTTGTCGATCCCCGCTTTTAGGATCACCTTTCAGATTGGAAGTCTGCCTTCGAGGCTTATCTTTGGTATGTTACCACGCCAGAGGTTCTGTACATGCGTCGGTATGGCGGCCCCGTCCCGCCATAGTTGTTGTAAAAATCTTAGAGGCTCAGAGTAATCGCTGCGGCGGTGGTTGTAAGGATTAGAATCGCTCAAACGCTTATATGTATATATGTCAAAGGCAACCGCTTGCCGGGCTCGCTTATTTATAATATCTCTCATTTCATGTTCATGTTTTATTTCACGATTTTCTCGATGTTGTATCACCAGTGGTGCCCGGTAGGCACCATCACGCCCTGATTCGGTCGGATGCGGGTGCCCTGGCAGGCACCGCCGCCCCGGCCTGGGTCGTGACAAAAGTGGTATCGAGCGCTTAGTCTCTGAAAGTGTCTACGCACCGTGTCGCAGTAGTCTTGATTATCGGTGTGTTGTGCACTACATCTATAATCGTGAGGTCCGCAGGATATTTAGGATTGATTTCCATTCTTTCACTCTAAGATCGTGCAATGTAGCCGTGTTATAGTCAACCTCCTCCGATATTTTCCTTTATGTATCGCTTATGCCTCCACGCAAGGCAACCGCGCCCGTGGCGGCAAGGCACAGGTGCTGCTAGTGGGACGCGGAGGGTCACGAGGGCACAGGCCCAATCTTTACCAGAGATGATGTTTCCGGCGGCGAGTTCCACGACGTCGCCAAATTTCACGGAGTTCGAGGCAATGGAACGCCATCGAGACCGCAGACGAGCTCCACCCCACACCAGGGCCGAGTATAGAGATTACTGAGAATGATTCGGTTATTGACCAAAGATAGTGGCGTGGCAAGCACGACAGAGCAGACCAACCCAGAGCCGATTTACTTGATTCGGGATTTCCTAGGTTGTCATTGATCGGTGTATTTTATATACACCTTTTGAGTCAGTCTAGTTAGTCTTTTGTCCCGTTTTGTACATACAAAGTGTCGTATTAGGATAGTTTTTCTTTCTTTTGAGTCAAAATGGTTAAAGTGGCCAAATGGCGGAAAAGGAGCGAAAAGAGGGAAAAAGAGTGAGGTACTAGAGTCGAAAACGAGAAAGTGGCAAACGAGGTGAAATCGGACTGCTTGCGCCCCTGCAGCCGAAGAAGGCGCGCCTATTATTCAGAGAAGTCGCAGAAGATCCATGGCCGCGCCTCAGAGACTGAAATGGCGCGGCGCTAAACATCCAAGAAGCCACGGAGTTGCAGCGGCCGCGCGCCGCATGCCAGATATCGGGCCGCGCCAAAACACCAAGTATTGTAGAACTTTAGCGCGCCGACAGCAGGCCGCGCGCCGACGCTGAAAATTAGGTCTTTGACGGATTTTTGGGCCAACTGGAAGGAAAAGAAGGAGGCGTTTAAAACTATATAAGGAGAACCCTAGGCGGTTTTGGGGTTCCTTTCGCACAACTCAAGATTTTCTTACTAGAGATTGAGACCTAAACATTAGTAATTTCTTTCCTTTTTCTTTTCTTTAATTCAGTTTTGCATGATGAACTTTGAATTAGTTCTTGTCATATTCATGGCTAGGAACTAATTCTCTTATAAGCTTTCTATGTTGAATTTCTTGAACCTTATGTTATAAATTAATGACGCTTATGGTGATTATTCTTATTGAGAGATCTATCCAATAATTGAGTTGAATTCTTGGTAGCTAATTGACAACTAGTTATCACTATATGATTTCTAATCAGATTCTGAAAAGGGGGGATTGTGAATATGCTGTAAGTTGGGTAGACAATCTTGAATTGGGGATGAAAATACCTCAATTAGATTTGTAGCGTTGATGAGGCTTAACAACCCTAATTTTGGCGCATTGTGCGTGACGGCCAACTAGGTTTTGTGCTTAATCCTCCTATAGCGTTACTTTATCAGCGAAGTTAGGTAAGGAACAATCTGGGTTGAGTGTTTATATAACCCTAACGGGAGTATAAAACGATTTCGTAAACCTGCTTTCTCCAAAAGAAGAACACCATAAGTTAGTGTATTAGTAAGTAGCATAAGCGGATAGTAAGGATACATAGAAGCCCTATTCTCATCACATCTGAATTAAATCTTTATATTTAATTAGCTTTCATAACTCTTAGTTACAAACCAAACAATCAATCATTAATTCACCAAATAGATACTAGAAAATAGATAACTGATACTTGGACCCTAATCCTAGAGGACGATATTCGGTCTTATCCAAGACTATACTACTTGATACGATAACGTGCACTTGCGTTTAAAAGTGTGTGCATATTACGCGCATCAAGTTTTTGGCGCCGTTGCCGGGGATTAGGCAATAGTTCAATATCAATTTTATCTATTTTTAAATTCTAATTTGGATTTAATTTTTTTTTTTTTTTTTTTTAGTTTCTACGAAAATCAGGGTGCCGTGATTCTTTGTTTGTTTTTGATCTTTCTCAGGATATCAGTTTATGCGAGAAGTTAGGAGCTGACACTCTTGTTCCCTTCAATCCGGAAATTGAGAAAGCCTGCAAACAGAACAGAAAGAATCAGCGAATTGCAACGTTGATAGAAATGGACGGTGCTCCCAACAATAACAGGATGAGAGAAGGGTTAGGTGAAAATCAACTTAACCCAGGAGATCCTCAGCAAGTGCCAATAGATATGGAGGATGTGGTTGAATCCGAAAAGAAGTATGGGAGATTATGTGCTACCAAGAGTGAATGGAGCACGATTGCATTAGGCTCCCTACAACAGAGCCAACAATTTCGAGATAAAACCGATTCGAGCATGGTGCAAAGACACAGCGATTCGAGGATCGCCATGGAGGATCCACATATGCACATAGCAAATTTCTTGAGCTATGTGCCACTTTCGATATAACGGCGCATCGATGATGCCGTCAGATTGAGGCTCTTTCCCTTCTCACTCGGGGATAGAGCAAAAGTATGGTTGAATTCCCTGCCAGCTGATTCGATATTTACATGGCACGAGCTGGCACATAAATTCCTAGCCAAGTTCTTTCCACTCGTAAAGCAAAGAAATTAAGAGGGAGTTGAACAACTTCATCAAGTGATGGAGAGTCCTTATATGAAGCATGGGAGAGATTCAAGGATCTACAGAGGAAGTGTCCACACCATTGCATTGAGTTGTGGAACTTGGTTCATATTTTCTACAACGGGTCGAGCAAGACAACCGTAACCATCATAGATGTAGCGCAGTGGAGCATTCATGAGGAAACAGCCCACGACGCCACGAGTTATTAGAAGATATGGCCACTAACAACCATGTCATCAAGAGAGGCAACCAGTGGGAGAAGAATCGTGGGTCCATGAGATGCTATTGCCGCTTTGAACGCATAAGTGGCTCTTCTAGCGAAACAATTGCAAAGAACATATCGTGTCGAATCTTTGCAGAATCGCCGAAAAGCGTGAGATATGCCATGCCCACATACATTTGATAGGTGTCCTTCAATGATCCCAACAACATCCCAATGGAGCAGCAGAGTGTCAGCGAGAGGTAACTACCAGAGGCAATGAACAACCCCTACTCAAACACTTATAATCCGGTGGAGGAATCACCCAAACTTCTCATGGAAAGGAGATCGGGCAAAGAAAATCGCACTGGGCCAACAGAATCCATATCGTGGGCAGCAGACCGTGATAGGCCGCATCGTAACCGCAGCAGTAATCAACAGCTTCACTAAGCCCCCAAATCAACAACTCAATGCACCAGGTCAGCAAGAAAACCAGATGAGCTTAAAGCAGCCATGACAGCACTTGCCAACGCCTGCACGCAGCTTTATAACGTAATCTAGATCCTCGCTCGTAAACTTGGAAACACAGTAGATAATAGCAAAGCGAGCAAACATCGTGCCACAGGGACATTGTCAAGCAATACCGAGGTAACCAGGAGCAATGTAAGGCGATGCGGTTGAGAAGTGGAAAACAATTGAGCAACAATGCGCCAACCAATAGTTGAGAGGAAGCGAGTTAGAAAAAGATAAGGTGGTGAACCTAGCCTGATGATAGAAAATTCGGAGAAGGAGTATCTAAAAGATTCCTTTCCCCGGAGATTACAAAGGAAGGCGGTCGATAAACAATTTTCCAAATTCTTGAGGTATTCAGGAAGTTGCACATCAACATACCGTTTATAGAGGCTTTGAGCAGATGCCATCTTATTTCAAGTTCATGAAAGAAATCTTGGGAAAAAGAGGAACCGGCCGAATATGAGATAGTAGCACTAATGTAAGAGTGTAGTGCTATCTTACAAAAGAAATTGCCACCAAAGCTAAAGGACTGGAAGCTTTACACTACCACGCACAGTGGCGGGGTGACTTGCAATGAGCTTGTGTGATTTAGGGCGAGTATAAATTTGATGCCTATCGGTTTTCAAAAGATTGGAGTTAGGAGAAGCAAACCCACCACCGTGAGTCCGCAACCAGCCGACAGATGCTGGTTCATCCACGAGGAAGATCGAGGATGTGATTGTGCGTAGGAAAATTTTTCTTTCCCGCAGATTTCCTCATTCGATATGGAAGAAGATGCAAAATCCCGATCATATTGGGAGGCCATTCCAGCAACGGCAGAGCCTTGATTGACGTTGAAAGAGGAGAGCTAACGCTAAGAGCGAGAACGAAGAGATGGTGTTTAAAGTCTTTAAACACGCCATCGAGCCAAGAATCGTAAGTGGGTGTTTTGCAATCAACACCACCAAACCCCACGCGAGCCATTGCAATGCAACCAAAGAGTGATGAGCCCAAGAAAGCAAGCATGGTTTGCTGAGATGACACTAAATGAGGTAATTGTTCCGGAACTCCCTACTACCGATAATGCTAAAAAGAAAAGGAGAAAAAGGAAACGCCAAATGTGGCGGAAATGGATTGGTTGGGGACTTAATCCACCCCAGGGCTAGTAAGTCTAAGGAACTTGCGTCCGGCTAAAAGACGGTAAAGACAGCGCTGGTTGGGAGGCAACCCAACGTTTTCAATTATGTTATTTTAATTTCTGTCTTTAGGTTATTTTAGTTTTATCTAAGAACAGTCTCACGGTCTTGGGGTCTTGTTGTTTGTATGATTGACAGGTACATGCAATTGAACCGGTGTCCAGAAAAAGTAGCGCCGCGCAGAGCAGGCATGCACACAAAGATCTCAAGAGGTGCGGAAGTTTAAGCGCCATGGTGTCGATTGCAGAGAATTGAAAATACTTTGATCCAAAAGCCCTACCGCCAAATCAAACACCAAGGGCTCTCTCCTCACGAAATTAAAGCACTACCCACCGCCACCATGCGATATTTAGCCAAAACTGTAAGTCTTTTGTCTTTTAGTTTTCCTTTGAGTCTACACATTGGGGACAATGATGTGTAATTTAAGTTTGGGGTGTGTTTTGTGTTTTAGTTTTATTTGTGTGTCATGTTATGTTTTATTTAAGTCTTTTTATTTGTTTCATGTTTATTTTGAGTCACCAAAATTTTTTTTGAGTCATAATTGCTGTCACAAAGATCATGTATCTTTGTAGTTGCTAGAAACACCTAATGAAGTAAGGTGGAATAATGTAAAGGAATTGAAGCAACTATCTAAACACTTAGGTTAGATATGCCAAAAGCTCACATAATCTGTCTATTTGGAGTTTCTTGCTTAAGTTATGCATGCTAAATGATAAATGCTTATGTGTTATGAGTGCTTGCTATTTGAGGCGAAATAGTTAGGATGTGCATGTTAGGGAGATGACTCAGGCATTTCTTTGATAGCCAATTCTTACCATTCTTTTCTATCCCGCACTTTAAAAATATCCCTAGTCACTCTATTGAGCCTAAATTTGAAACTTCTTCTGACACCCCATATTCCCACAAAATTGTGCCATAAGTGAAAATATGAAATAGTGGAGTACATTGTGTTAAAAAGAAGAAACAAAAAGAGTGAACAAGTTTGATGCACCCCAATGGAAAAGTAATAAGAAAGAGGCAAAAGCCTAAGTTTGGGTGCTCATAGTATAATACACTTCACTCTCCCAAAACAAAAGAGGAAAGATAGAATCAAGTGAAGGAAAGAATCAAAAGAAAAAGGGAAAATTGAAAAGCCAACGAGCGTATGGTACGTAAAAATGAGCCTAAATGCCCATCTTTACCAACCCCTACCTAAGCCTACATTACAACCTCAAAGTCCTGAAGATCTCTTTTATGCATATCCGAATTAGTGGAGAATAGCAAGTAAGCATGCCATAGGAATTCTTGAATTTATATGCATGATTTAGTATATTGACTTCCATTAAGCATGAATATGAGTTTGCGAAATATTTAGCTTCACGTGTTTAGTGTCAAAAATTTCATGCTATATGTTCCTGCATATTATTCTCGCTAACCTTCATGTTTTTCTAGTTAACATCTATGCAAAGAAAAGTGATCAATGGCGGTGAGTCCGTTATTCTTTCATTCTTTCGAGTCTTTTACTTTCTTTCTTTTCTATCTTTGCTCGAGGCGAGCAAAGGTTAAGTTTGGGGTATTTGATCTGTATTTTATATACACCTTTGAGTCATCTAGTTAGTCTTTTGTCCCGCTTTGTACATACAAAGTGTCGTATTAGGATAGGTTTTCTTTCTTTTGAGTCAAAATGGTTAAAGTGGCCAAATGGCGGAAAAGGAGCGAAAAGAGGGAAAAAGAGGAGTACTAGAGCCGAAACGGAGAAAGTGGCAAACGAGGTGAATTCAGACTGCATGCGCGCCTCCCCGCAATCGAAGGTGGCGGCGCTTATTATTCAGAAGTCGCAGAGAAGATCCAGCGCGCGCCTCGTGAGACCGAAATGCCGCGCGCTAAACATCCGAGAAGCCACAGAGTTGCAGTGGCCGCGCCTCGCATGCCAGATATCGGAGCGCGCCAAAACACCAAGTATTGCAGAACTTTAGGCCGCGCGCCGACAGCAGGCCGCGCGACGCGGAAAAAATTAGGTCTTTGACGGATTTTTGGGCCAGCCCGAAGGAAAAGAAGGGAGGCGTTTTAAAACTATATAAGGAGAACCCTAGGCGCTTTTGGGGTTCCTTTCTTGCACAACTCAAGATTTTCTTGCTAGGAGATCGAGACCTAAACATTAGTAATTTCTTTCCTTTTTCTTTTCTTTAATTCAGTTTTTGCATGATGAACTTTGAATTAGTTCTTGTCATATTCACGGCTAGGAACTAATTCTCTTATGTGGCTTTCTATGTTGAATTTCTTGAACCTTATGTTATAAATTAATGCATGCTTATGGTGATTATTCTTATTGAGAGATCTATCCAATAATTGAGTTGAATTCTTGGTAGCTAATTGACAACTAGTTATCACTATATGATTTCTAATCGATTACGAAAGGGGATTGTGAATATCTCGTAAGTTGGGGCAGATCTTGAATTGGGGATGAAAATACCTCAATTAGATTTGTAAGCGTTGATGAGAGGCTTAACAACCCTAATTTTGCGCATCGTGCGTGACGGCCAACTAGGTTTTTGTGCTTAATCCTCCTATAGCGTTACCCTTATCAAAAGTTAGGTAAGGAACAATACTGGGTTGAGTGTTTATATAACCCTAACAGAGTATAAAACGATTTCAGAAACTCGCTTTCTCCAAAAGAAGAACACCATAAGTTAGTGTATTAGTAAGTAGCATAAGCGGATAGTAAGGATACATAGAAGCCCTATTCTCATCACATCTGAATTAAATCTTTATATTTAATTAGCTTTCATAACTCTTAGTTACAAACCAAACAATCAATCATTAATTCACCAAATAGATACTAGAAAATAGATAACTGATACTTGGACCCTAATCCTAGAGGACGATATTCGGTCTTATCCAAGACTATACTACTTGATACGATAACGTGCACTTGCGTTTAAAAGTGTGTGCATATTACGCGCATCAGTCATCCACCCGAGTTCTATGGTTCGAGATTCGAGGAGGATCCATAGGAGTTTGTTCGGCAGTTACAGCGGACCATGTAGGTGCTTAGGGCTTCGGAGACTGAGTCCGTTATGCTAGCTTCTTACCGGTTACGCGATATTGCGTTGAACTGGTTTGAGTCATGGGTGTTGTCGAGAGGTGAGGATGCTCTTCCAGCTGTTTGGGAGGAGTTCACAGAGGCTTTCCTGGATCACTTCTTGCCCCCTGAGATGAGGAGAGCCCGCGTAGATATATTCTTGACCTCAGGGCAGCCTCAGCAGCAGACTAGGTCCACTTTTCAGCCAGCACAGAGTGCTCCTTCTCAGTTTTCTGGCAGGAGGTCTGATCAGCCGGGTCATTCAGGAGCAGGTCAGGGCTCCAGGACTTCGGGGTTTCAGGGAGGCAGAGACCGTCACCAATCGAGACCACCCACATCTCGGTGCGTTCGATGCGGTAGGTCTCATCCGGGCGAGTGCCGTATGAGTTCGGGAGCGTGCTACTCTTGTGACCAGTGGGACCATCTGAAGAAGGATTGTCCGCCCCAGCGGCAGGAGCATTACGTTCACCGACGGGTCATTCGGATCTTCATCTTCGATGGTTAGACGCCCGAGGCGTGGTACTTATGGGCGGCAGCCGCCAGAGGTCGTGGTAGGTGTTACAGTTCTAGCGGTCCTCAGAACCGCATATATGCTATGCCCACCGCCAGACCGTGAGGCGCCACCAGATGTCGTCACAGGTACATTATTGGTTTCTTGCTGTGATGTATATGCTTTGATAGATCCAGGTTCTACCTTGTCCTATATATCTCCTCATATTGCTGGTAGAATAGGGATAGAGCCCGAGTCCATAAAACCTTTTGAGGTGGCTACGCCAGTGGGTGATTCGGTGGTAGCTGAGCGGGTATATAAGGCTTGCCCTGTGACTATAGACAGTCGTCAGACTCTAGCCGACTTGATAGAGTTGGATATGACAGACTTTGATGTAATTATGGGTATGGATTGGCTAGCGTCTTGCTATGCCAATGTGGACTGTAGAGAGAGGTTGGTACGGTTCCAGTTTCCTGGTGAGCCGGTTATCGAGTGGAAGGGGAATACTGCATCGCCGAGGGGTAAGTTTATTTCTTACCTCAAGGCTAGGAAGATGGTGCGGAAAGGGTATATCTACCATATGGTTCGGGTATTCGATACTGAGGCTGAGATACCGGACCTTCAGTCAGTTCCGATCGTTAGAGAGTTTCCAGACGCATTTCTAGACGAGCTTCCGGGTATTCCTCCTGAGAGGGAGATTGAGTTTTGCATCGACTTGGCGCCAGACACTCGACCGATATCTATTCCACCATACAGGATGGCACCTGCCGAGTTGAAGGAATTGAAGGACCAGCTGAAAGATTTGCTGGAAAAAGGCTTTATCAGGCCAAGTGTTTCTCCCTGGGGAGCGCCAGTGTTATTTGTAAAGAAGAAGGATGGACGTCACGCGCGTATGTGTTGATTACATGCAGCTGAATAAGGTAACTATCAAGAACAGATATCCCCTCCCCAGGATTGATGATTTGTTTGACCAGTTGCAGGGTGCGAGATGTTTTTCCAAGATAGACCTGCGATCTGGTTATCATCATGTGCGAGTTAGAGAGGCAGATATCCCGAAGACTGCATTCAGGACCCGGTATGGGCACTATGAGTTCAGGGTGATGTCTTTCGGGTTGACCAACGCCCCAGCAGTATTCATGGATTTGATGAACAGGGTGTTCAAGCCATTCTTGGATATATTCGTTATAGTTTTCATTGATGATATCTTGGTTTATTCGCGCACAGAACGAACACGCGATCATTCGGCGACGGTATCGAGTCCTCCGACCGCATTGTATGCCAAGTTCTCAAAATGCGAATTTTGGTTGGCCTCAGTGGCTTTCTTAGGGCATGTTATCGGGGCCGATGGTATTCGGGTTGATACATCAAAGATTGATGCAGTCAAGACTTGGCCTAGACCCACTACACCGACGGAGGTTTGTAGAGAAGTTTGCTTCCATTTCAAAGACCTTGACTGTCGACTCGTAAAGCGGTATGTTCCGCCGGACGGATGCTTGTGAGAAGAGTTTCCGCTACTCGGAGAAGTCGACCGCCCGCTTCTTACTTTTCCGCAGGGTTTAGATGGATACGTGGTTTATTGCGACGCCAGTGTCGGCTGCACGCGCCGATGCTGCACGACAGAGTTATAGCTTACGCATCTCGACATCTCAGGAAGCATGAGAAGAACTACCCCACACATGACTTGGAGTTGGCAGCAGTGATTCATGCCTTGAAGATCTGGAGACATTATTTGTATGGATTTCATGTGGATATTTACACAGACCACAAGAGTCTCCAATATATCTTCAGCCAGAGGGAGTTGAACTTGCGACAGAGACGGTGGTTGGAGTTGCTTAAGGATTACGATGTTGATATTCTATACCACCCAGGGAAGGTCAATGTAGTTGCAGATGCCCTTAGTCGCAGATCGATGGGTAGTCTGTCTGATGTACAGCCAGAGAAAAGGGATATGGTCCGCGAGTTACATCAGCTAGCGAGCCTTGGGGTTCGTTTGATTGGTTCTGATAGTGATGGAGTTCGGGTTCGAGAGGTTGTCGAGTCGTCCATCGTCGAGGAGGTGAAGAGGCGACAGTATGAGGATCCGATTATGGTACGGTATCGAGATGCCGCCGAAAGAGAGAGTCTATTCGAGGTAGCGGATGGGTGCTAAGATTTGAGGCCGATTGTGTTCCCGATGTGACAGACTTCGCCAGATTCTCGTGAGGCGACAATGCTCGTTATTCTATTCACCCGGGTCAACTAAGATGTATCATGACCTCGTGTATCTATCGGTGGACGGCTCAAGAGGACGTTGCGGAGTTCGTGGCGCAGCGTCCGAATTGCCGCAGTTAAGGTTGAGCACCGAAGCCCGGTGGTCATTGCAGTATTGATATTCCGACTTGGAAGTGGGAGGTGGTAAATACGGATTTTATTACGGTTACCTTCCACTCGAGGAAGCATGATTCCATTTGGGTTATCGTCGACAGTCGATTTAAATCAGCCCATTTTCTTCCAATGATGACTTTTTCGCCGAGGATTATGCTAGATCAGATATCGTGAGATTGTGAGATCGCACGAGTGCTCAGACGATTATTTTAGCAGAGGAGCCAGTTCACGGCTAACTTCGGAGGTCTTTCCGTGGCGGATTAGGGACCAGTGAGTCTCAAGACGGCGTTCATCCTCGCATCGACGGACAGCCGAGCGCACTATCCATACACTCGAGTATATGTCGGGCTTGTGTTATTGATTTGTGGGGTAGCCGAGGATCATTTACCTCTTGTGGAGTTTGCTTATAACAACAAATACCATTCTAGTATTCGACGGCGCTTATGAG
This sequence comes from Przewalskia tangutica, assembly GCA_029844215.1. Classification (NCBI taxonomy): domain Eukaryota; kingdom Viridiplantae; phylum Streptophyta; class Magnoliopsida; order Solanales; family Solanaceae; genus Przewalskia; species Przewalskia tangutica. The sequence continues at coordinate 86,114,725 of CM056736.1, read as the reverse complement.
GCCTTATATGAGGAAGTGCAGTCACCGATAGCTGATTCGAGTGGGAGAAGTTGATTAGTCGGGCGACTTGGTTGAGGCGCGATGGATAAGGTGAAGCTTATCCAGGAGCGGTTATTGTCAGCTCAGAGTCGACATAAGTCGTATGCAGATCATCGGCGTCGACACTTGGAGTTTGAGGTAGATGATTGGGTCTTCCTGAAGGTATCACCCATGAAGGGCGTGATGAGATTTGGAAAGAAGGGGAAACTTAGCCCAATGTATATTGGGCCTTATCAGATTATCCGTAGGGTAGGCAAGGTTGCCTATGAGTTAGATCTGCCGTCCGATTTGGAGGCGGTACATCCAGTTTTCCATGTGTCTATGTTACGGAAATGTATTGGAGATCCATCTAGAGTGCACCCGATTCAGGATGTTCAGGTGACAGAGGGGTTATCGTATGAGGAGAGTCCCATAGCGATACTCGATCGTTAGGTTAGGCGACTTCGGACAAAGGATGTGACTTCCGTCAAGGTCTTATGGCGGAACGAGAATAGGGAGGAGATGACATGGGAAGCGGAGGATGACATGATGAAGAAGTATCCTCACTTATTCCCTATACCTCCAGGTAACCCACTTTTCCTGCTTATTAGTTTTATTTGGCAATTATGCTTAAGTATTATTGTGGCTATGTGGAGCGTCTTTATTTGCAAGAGAATAGTTAAGAGGGTCTATGTCGATATTGTGATTTGAGTAAGCCTAGAAGGAACATTCGGGACGAATATTTCTAAGGGGGGGAGAATGTTATACCCCGTAGTTCAGACCATGCGTATGAGGACGTACGAAAGCGTGTAAGACTTAAAGTAGGTTGACGAAATTTCTGGCCAGGGCTGCATAGCTACGGATTCAGGCCGCGCAAAGCAGTAGTTCGTGGTCGCACACGGAGCTGGAAGTCGAAAGTCCAGTTTGTCGCGCGCGCCGCAGGCCGCGCGTGCCGAGGCGGAATTCGCGAAAAACTAAGGAAAATCAGATTTCTTCTTTTAAAAAGGCCATGGGAGGGTGACCCGTGTCCCCCATCCGATTTTTGCATGTCCTTATATTGACCAAGTCTTGAAGACTTGGTCATCTTTCAAGTCCTTCTCTCTCTCTAAGCTAAAGCTCTCACTTCTCTCTAAAATTCCAAGAGGAATTCAAAGCTTAAGGAAAAATCTGAAAAGTTAGGACAAGAAGGAAGATTGTGGCTAACTTGTTAGAGTTATTGTGGTGGTGTTCTTGGAAAGGAGGCTAGCAAAGTTGTTGGAATAATTTTAGCTAAAGCTCTAAGGTAACAATTCTTCTCTTGTAGCTAGTTTTGGTGTTGCATGTAAAGGAGAAAGAACTTGTAGTTGGAAATATTACTCTTGGATGAATTGCATGTAAGAAATAGGGTTTGGGTATGAAAGAATTGGTTAAGAATGATATGTGAGCATGTTATAGCCTAATTACTACCTTAAACTTGTTAAGTTAATTGTTGTACCTTATGGGGCAGAATTTTACACACCTAAGTTTAGGTGTGTAATCCCCTTTGAAATGTTTGGATTGTTGGGCCAAAGATGTGGCGTTTGAATGTTGAATTCGACCTTGAAAATGGTGGCAAAGTATGTAGAAACAAAGGAAATGCTGCCCAATTTTCCATAGAAATTAGTAACTTTGAACTTGGATTATTCTACATTGAACTAGAGGTTAATAAGCGTATTATGGTCATTATAGGTTGACATACTACGTGCGGTATTTTGGAATTAGAAAGTGGTTTGACCGAAGAGGTATGTGGAGCTTTCATATCTCTTGAGCATGAGTAGTTGTACCCATATAGTACGGTAGACGTACAAGATTTGATATGCTTACTTGTTTTAAGTATATAATACTTGCTTCGTTTTAAAAAGTATAAGTCCCTTGGTTATGGGAAAAGTATAATTTTACTAAAGTATAAGATTAATATAACAACTTTATGGGAAGTTGGTTTATTAGTTTCATGAAAGGATAATAAGGAGAGATTTACTCTAAGTAAGATAAGTAAGGACAAATGACTTGAGTTATGAAAGGCAAATTGATTTTAAGGCATCAATTGCCCAAAGGTTTTATATGAAAAAGGGTCATTTTCAAAAGAATAGATGTATGTAGTACTTTAGTTTAAATTCCCGGATTTCTTTTATTAAGATATGTTAGTGCCTTAAGTAAACTAAAATGAGAGGGTATACGAACAAGTCTAATAAGAAGTTAGGAGTTTTCTTAACTTATCTATGTTATGCATGATGACCGCTTGAGATAGGGTAATAGTATAAATGAGGGGCAAGCCCCAAGATCGTTATACCACCTTCTCTAGGGTAAGAGTATGAATGAGGGGCAAGCCCCAAGACGTCATACCACCTTCTTCAGGGTAAGAGTATAAATGAGGGGTAAATCCCCAAGATCGTTATACCACCTTCTTCAGGGTAAGAGTATAAATGAGGGGTGAATCCCCAAGATCGTTATACCACCTCTTCCGTAGATTTGCTACCCATGATGCGATGAATACCTCATGCGAGTCCTTATGGGCTTATGCGGGTGAAATAGTCCCATACACGGTACAACTATGCGCGAGAATACCTCACGCGGGTCCACGCGACCTACGCGGTGAAATAGTCCCGCGAGTAGGGTGTTTATCGATACTACGCGAGGGCCCTGCTTTTGATCACGAGCCTCCTATTTTTACGCATTAAAGTATATACTGTTACTCCTATCATTGTTAGTAAGGCATGCATCGTATTTTGATTTTCTTCCATGACTCACTACTTTTAGACTTATGATATCATTATTACGATTTTCCGCTTTACATACTTGGTACATATTGTAATCGACCCCTTCCTGGCCGCGCTCATGCCGCAGGTGGTAAGCGGTGGTGGATCCTCATTCTTAGGATCAGTGTCCGTGTCAGAGGCTCCATTTATCCGGAGGCTTATTTTTGTTGGTACGAATTTTCCCTGATGCTATAGGTATTAAGTACATTCAGGGGTATGGCGGGGCCCTGTCCCGCCACAATTGTTATTCCTAGAGGTCTGTAGTCACATTGGTGTTGGGTCGTAAGAACGAGTGCACTTTTGATTAAGTATGTTTTATGGAAGCGCACTTATCGGCTTGCGATGATGTTTACTTTATACAGATTTTGTATTATGTATGTTCACGCTATTCTCGATATATACCGACGGTGCCCTTTAGGCACGAGCCGCGCCCCGGTCGGGTCGTGATAACCGCGGCTTCTGGACGCGCGCGCTTTCTATCGAGCGAATGTTTTACCTTCGTCGTCGGAGCCGCCACCCTTAGGAGAGGCGCCGCGGCGCCTGCCATCCAGTAGCCAAAATATTTCAGTCTCGTCGTCATCGCTGCGAACCTTCGGGGAGGCACCGCAGGGCCTAACTTCCAGTAGCCACTGGAACGTAGGTGTCGCGGCGCCTCCTATGATCCAGCCACCACTGCCTGCTGAAAATTCTCAAAATTCACCCAATCCATGGGTCAGTCACTCACAATCAACGGGGTATTTTTAAACCAAAAATACATTTTAATTTGAATTCTAATGTTCATAGATCACCCTTACCCCGTAATCCTGTATTTGCCTTAAATGACCCTAATTGAAAATTTTCCATGATAGATGAATATAATGCTCTTATTGATAATAAGACGTGGGAGTTGGTACCCTGTCCATCTGGTGTTAATATTATTCGATCTATGTGAAATTTTGCTCATAAGGAAAATTCTGACGGTTTGTTTACAAGGCAAGGCTCGTCAGGTTGGTGTAGATTGTGGTGAAACATTTAGCCTGGTGGTCAAGTCGGCTACCATTCGCACTGTGCTCAACTTGACTCTTTCAAAATCATGGTCCATTCATCAACTAGATGTGAAGAATGCTTTCCTACATGGTGATCTCAAGGAGACAGTGTATATGCAGCAACCCTTGGGGTTTAGGAATACTAGATATCCTAATGCTTTCGACTATGGGTTTCTCTCACAGCAGGTCTGATAATTCATTATTCATTTATCATCGCGGTTCTTCAATGGCTTATATACTATTATATGTGGATGATATTATCTTGACTGCCTCTTCTGATGCTTTGCGAAAGTCTATTATGACAATGCTCAATTCTGAGTTTGACATGAAAGACTTGGGCCCGTTGAGTTATTTTTTGGGAATTGCTGTCACTCGTCATGCAGGTGGATTGTTCTTATCACAGAGGAAGTATGCATCAGAGATCATTGAGAGGGCTGAGATGTCATCCTATAAGTCCACTTCTACTCCAGTTGATACTAAACCCAAGTCAGCGACGCACCGCTCTCCTATGGCGATCCGATCCGCTATCGTAGTCTTGCAGGCGCCCTTTAGTATCTTACGTTCACGCGACCTGATATTACATATGTCGTACAACATGTGTGTTTGTTTATGCATAATCTCAGGATTGAACATATGAATGCGCTCAAATGCATTCTTAGGTACATTCAGGAAACACTTGATTATGACTTGCATTTGTATCCTTCGTCGACGTCTACACTTGTCTCATATACAGATGTTGATTGGGGTGGTTGTCATGACACCAGACGATCTACGTCTGACTATTGTATGTTTTTAGGTAATAACTTGGTCTCACGGTCCGCTGGCGCCACCACGCTATCACGCCAAGTGCGTGTTCCAGTATCGGCGGTAGCCAATGTGGTTTCGAGTCGCTGGTTACAAAATCTACTTTTAGAGCTTCATGTCATATTCGCGCTACCTTAGTGTATTGTGATAATATGTGTCATCTACCTTTCGTAATCCAGCCGATCAAAGCACTAAACACATGTAGAGATGGATATTCACTTTGTTCGAGAAGGTAGTTAAAGGACTAGTACGCTCGCCACGTCCCCTTTCGGATATCAAATTGCATACATCTTTACAGCGGTCTTCTGCCTTTTTTTGAAGATTTTAGAGCCTCGCCAGACAAGACCGTCCACATGATCGCGATGGTGTGTTAAATAAGTGCAGCTGCCTCAAGACGCTCCCACCGGGCAAATTGTAACATGGGTTTAATTTGAATATTTAGTATATATTAGACTTAGTCTTGTACCTTAATTAGTAATGTATTATTACCATAATTGTAAAGTTAGTCTCCTAATAAAATAGGGATTTAGAGATAGAATAGGAAAAGGATTTTCCTATATAACTTTTATATATATATATATATATATATATATATATATATATATATCATTTATCACTAAGAATAATCAAGGGATTAATTCTTTCAATTTGATAATGACAAAGGCAATGAATAACCCTAAAATACAAGGAGGATACAATTTAAACATATATTATAAAAGGTATCTTATTGTATATTAAAGTCTTTGCTTCTTCATCCACTATACCTTTTGGCAAGGGTGGGGAATTGTTTTGTAAAAAAGTTTTAAACAAAATTTACTTCATGGACAGAAAGTAATTTTTCACATAACTATCTTAACTTTTAATATCATATAAATTATTCAACTAAGACCTAGATATTATTGGCAATCTTTCATACTAAAAATTTTCATAAAAAATATCTTATTTACTAATATTATACTTTTTTAGCAAATACCAACCAACTGATCTTAATATCATGTTTTGTTACATTATTATGGATTTACTTATTTCTATGCATGCCAAATGTCAATCCTTCCGTTCGAAAGAGATCTCATTTTACCTACACAACAAAAAATAGAAGAAAATAATCCATGGACATACTTGGAAAGACTAAGGAGAAAGCTCCAATCAGAACTAATTATATTGCTTATAACCATTTCATACAGTTCAATAATGCTTGATGTAACCTGCCTTCCATGAAAAGTCAACATAAAGACGTAATTAGCAACAATAACATCAATTTCAATAGATTTATACAAAATCAAAGATATGATCCCTCTAGTGGGTTCAGGGCCACTATTTTCTTTTTCAATTGTCTACGAGCAACTAATAATTCTCATATTTGTTATTAATGAGAAAGACTGAAATAACTAGTGGTAAGAGTAATTTTTTTTAAGGGATTCAAAATATAAAAAAAATAAAGATACGAAGAAGTCAAGGAAATTCAACACTTATTATATGTAGGTAAAAAATAAGTTTGACTTCGGGGGTTCACCTGGTACCTTAACTCCGCCCTGCAAATAATATTATCTCCATACCCAAAGACCAGTAGATAATTTTTGTTCAATTTGCATAGACGAATTGATCTGTTTCTATTCATTTCGATAACATAAACGTAAATATATGTATTAAAGATGTTAAACTTATCTAGACATACATGACTCGTAATAATCTTTTTCCTTTTTTTTTTTTTGGAGTAGAAGTGCAATTTCAGAAATAATTTCTCAAATGCCATGGTCATATATAGTTTCCTTGTGATAGCTTATATAGTTCTTTATCTTTGCAAGTGAGGCGATCCAGTGGACTATATGAGAAGGCTGTATTGTCACATTTTAAATTTACTTTCGGTGCCAAAACTCGTATAATCACATACGCATCTTGACATTTCCCAAAGAACTCAGGCATAAAAGAACAAGAGAAAGAAGAACAACATGCTGAATATGTGAAACGCCCAAATCATCCATGTCCACAAAACCAAATCTTGTAATCTTATTAGGAGAGTAATTGTTCTGCGACATTTAAGAACAAATTTTGTAGCTTTCCACTCAATTATTCGAAGTTGTTCTTTAATTTCTCAAATGAGAATCTTTTTTGTTCTTGTCAAGTGTCCCACGGTGGTTGAGAGAATGAATTGTTATTGTCCCTTTATATAGGATGGAGGTAGGGAGACATGAATCAAAAGTGTGTGTATCATATTGTTAATGGTGCGAATGATTCTTTCAGCTTTACCATTTTGTGAGGAGGTGTGGGGGCAGGAGAAGCGAAAGACCATGCCATTATTGGTATAATATCGGTGAAACATAGAGTTATTGAATTCACGACCATTATCGCACTGAAAAGATTTTATGTCTTTTTCAAACTGTGTTTGAATGAATTTTCGAAACTCAAGAAATTTGGCAAACACTTCCGATTTAAATTTGAGAGGATACAACCAAACAAAGTGAGAAAAATCATCTAGTAAGATAAGATAGTATTTATGGCATCGAGAATCCAAGAATGATTTACGCCCATAAATCGACATGTATAATATCAAAAGGTGCAAAAGTAATATTAGTAGATGATTTAAATGGAAGACGAGTATGTTTGCCTAAAGAACAAGAAACAGAGTTTTTGAAAATATTCTAATTATGGGTATGAAATTTTATTTTATATATTTACACGTTTACATGTTTTGGGCAATTCCACTTGAAGAGCTATATTTTGGGCAATTCCAAAGAACATAAATTTAGTTTCGGTGCCAAAACTCGTATAATCACATACACATCTTGACATTTCCCAAAGAACTCAGGCATAAAAGAACAAGAGAAAGAAGAACAACATGCTGAATATGTGAAACGCCCAAATCATCCATGTCCACAAAACCAAATCTTGTAATCTTATTAGGAGAGTAATTGTTCTGCGACATTTAAGAACAAATTTTGTAGCTTTCCACTCAATTATTCGAAGTTGTTCTTTAATTTCTCAAAGGAGAATCTTTTTGTTCGGTTGAGAGAATGAATTGTTGTTGTCCTTTTATGAAAGAAATAATCTCTTGATTATTTCATTAATGGAAGAGTATATATACAATTTATAATTTTTTATAATAGGAAAATCTTGTTCTTATTCTACTCTCTAAACTCTATTCTAGTTGTATAAGAATCCTATAATTATGGTAAGTATACAATCCTAATTTAATACAATAATTTACACTAAATAAGTCTTCCAAAATCGTGATATACATGGGTTTGTATACCGTGTATATCACGGTTTCATACTTGGTAAATTACCTTGTGAACCTATGATATACATGGTATACAAACCCATGTATATCACGGGTATAACTCACACACCCGCAGTCATAGCGGACGATTTTCGTAGGATGAGACTGTCCATAAAATGTTCAAAGAGAACTGACAGAAGACCTTTGGTAAAGATGTCTGTAATTTGATACCTGAAAGAGAGGATTCCCAAAAAGATATACTGCATAAACATTACCACAATAAACCAATGTAGCTTTTTGAATGGAAAAGTAAGTTATAAGAGAAGATTAAGTAACCAATATGATACAAAGACCACATTGGCCACCCCTCGATACTTTGCCTCTACACTGGAGCGGGATAAGGTAGTCTGCCATTTGGAAAACCATGATACCAAGTTATCACCAAGAAACATGCAGTAACTAGACGTAGATCGTCTGGTGTCCGGACAACCACCCCAATAAGCATATGTATAAGAGACAAGTGTAGAGACCGACAACGGATATAAATGCAACTCATAATCAAGTGTGCACTGTATGTAGCGGATGATGCGTTTGAGCGCATTCATGTGCTCAACTCTAGGATCATGCATAAATAAACACACCTACTGGACGTCATAGGTAATATCAGGTCTCGTGAAGGTAAGATACTGAAGTGCCCCTGCAAGACTGCGATAGTGGGTGAGATCCGCTGACGGTGAGCCAGTCGCAGCACCCAGTTTAGGTTTAGTGTCAACTGGAGTGGAAGAAGACTTACGCGAAGACATACCAGCTCGGTAAATAATCTCTGTAGCATACTTCCATTGAGACAAAAATAGACTACTAGAGTGACGTGTGACTGCAATGCTCAAGAAGTAACTCAAGTGCCCCAAGTCTTTCACATAAAATTCTGAACTAAGAAGGGATATAATAGACTTGGGCATAATGTCAGATGAAGACTTGGTAAGACCAGAATCTGGAACAGAGATTGGATGAAGAATTACTAGCAGTCAATATAATATCATCTACGTACAATAAAATGTATGCCAGAGAAGAACCATGTTGATATATAAATAAAAAATGATCAGACCGACTGTGAGAAAACTCAATCGATGAGACATAATCTGCAAACCTCTTATACCAGGCTCTCGGAGCCTGCTTAAGCTCATACAAGGACTTCTTTAATAAATAGACATGATGAGGATGATTGAGGTCTCCAAAATCCAGGGGTTGATGCATATATACTATCTCCTTAAAATCACCATGTAAGAAAGCATTTTTGACATCTAAGTGATGAATAGGCCATGCTTTGGAGAGAACCAAACTCAGAATATTGTGAATGGTAGCCGGTTTGACCACCAGACTAAATGTCTCGCCACAATCCACGCCAACATGTTGGGTTTTGCCATTACCTACAAGACGAGTCTTATGTATCACAAAAGAACCGTCAGAATCTTTCTTATGAGTAAAAATACACATAGATCGAATAATGTTAACACCAGATGGACGAGGTACTAACTCCCACGTCTTATTTTCAATAAGAGCATTAAATTTATTGGTCATAGCCAATTTCCAATTCGGGTCATGTAAAGCAGACACATGATTACGAGGTAGATGAGATTTAGAGACATTAGAATTAAGATTAAAATGTCATTTTGATTTAAAATACCCCCTTTGACTACGAGTAACCGACCCTTGACTCGAGGAGAAAACGGATGGATTATGGGAAGTGGCGAGACTGGAGTTTGACCTAGCGGGCGAAGAGGGTACGCCGCCTAATAACCGAACAGTGGCATTGACGGAACTGGGCAGATGGGCTAGATCATCGAACCGCCCCAAGAGCCGGATCGACCGTGTGTTCGCCCATCGACAGAGAAGCATTGGGGTCACGCACGGCATGGGCCGTGAATTTTGGGTATGGGACAAGCCCGACAAATGATGGATAATATATGGTGAGACCTCGTCATCTAAAAATTATATAAACTAGGCCCGAAACTACTCACTTTAGCAAATGAAAATTGGGTTTCATCAAATATAACATGACGACTAATTATGATTTTATTAGACGACAAATCAAAACATTTGTAACCACAATGATTAGACGGATAACACAAAAAGACACAAGGGGTAGAACGGGCTTAAAGTTTGTTAATTGTAGTTGACGGAAACAGCGAAAAGTATAAACATCCAAAGACCCTAAGATGGAAATACGAGGGAGTTTTATTATAAAGAATGTCAAGAGGAGAGTCATATGATAATCCTTTGGAAGGAATGATATTAAGGAGGTAAGTAGCCATTTGGAGAGCATGATGTCAAAAAGAAGGTGGTATCGAGGCATGGGCTTATAATGTTCGGACAATATTATTAATGGTACGAATTTTTCGTTCGGCTTTTCTATTTTGTGAGGACGTATGAGGACACGAGAATAAAAAAAACTATGTCATAAGCATCACAAAATTCCTGAAATAACACATTATCATATTCTTTGTCATTATTACATTGAATATTTTTTATTTTTCGTTTAAACTGAGTACGAATAAGTGCTTGAAATTGTAAAAATGTAGAAAACACTTGAGATTTTTTCGCTAACGGAAAAGTTCATAAAAAAATAGAAAAATCATCCAAAACGAGAATATAATAACGATGGCCCAAAATACTGAGAACTACCCATAAAAGAACAAGAGAACGAAGAACGAACATGCTGAATATGTGAAACGCCCAAATCATCCATGTCCACAAAACCAAATCTTGGAATCTTATTCGGAGAGCAATTGTTCTGCGACATTTAAGAACAAATTTTGTAGCTTTCCACTCAATTATTCGAAGTTGTTCTTTAATTTGTCAAAGGAGAATCTTTTTTGTTCTTGTCAAGTGTCCCACGGTGATTGAGAAAATGAATTGTTGTTCTCCTTTTATATTGTTTTGTAAGATGATATTAATCTCCTTTGGGGAGTCTTCTCATTAATATCAAAGTATATATATAGTACAATATTCATCCCTTATACAATAGAAATCTTAAGCCTATACAAAAGAGGAATCCTAGTCTTACCGTAATTATATTTACACAATATATGAAAATATTCTAATTATGGGTAGGAAATATTGTTTTCTATATTTACACGTTTACACACCCCCTAAGTCGGAGCGGGAGGAGGCCGGACGCTGAGACTGGATCTGAAGTCAAGAAATAACTGTCTGGAAAGTCCTTTGGTAAATATGTCTGCATACTGATAGGCTGATGGAACATGTAACACTCTGACATGGCCTAGCGCAACTTTCTCACGAACGAAGTGTAGGTCTATCTCAATATTCTTGGTTCGCTGATGTTGAACAGGATTATGAGAAAGATAGATAACAAAGATGTTATCACAATACACAATAAATGTCTGACGCAAAGGACACTGAAGTTCTAACAGTAAATTTCTGAACCAACAAATCTCAGCTACCACATTTGCAATGCCATCAGATCAAATTTCTAAGATCGATCGAGATAGGTAGTCCGCCGCCGCGCATCAAGAAATCAGATTATCCCCTAAAAATACACAAAAGTCGGAGGTGGAGCGTCGCGTGTCCGGACACCCTGCCCAATCTGCATCCGTATAAGAGAGCAATCTATTTGGTGCAGAGGGGTATAGGTGCAAATCATAATCAAGAGTGCCCTTAAAGTATCGAATGATACACTTAAGAGCAGTGAAATGAGACTCTCTGGGGGCATGCATGAATAAGCACACCTGCTGAACAACATAAGCTATGTCCGCACGCGGTGAAGATATCTTGCACTCGCAATGCTCCTATACGTAGTAGATCGAGATCGAGCACCATCCATGGCACTGAGCTTAGATTTGAAATCAACTGGAGTAGGCACCTTTTTGCAGTTCGTCATCTTAGCCCTGTACACAATGTCGCACCCATTTCCGACCGCGATATTTTTTAGCGAATCTCCTGCTTAAGTAAAACGTTAGAAAATAAATAATAAAATGCTAAATAGTTAAAAGTGCTTTAAAATGTTAAAAAGTATTAAAAGGTTAATTTTAAAAGTAAAAGGTGTTAAAATGCTAAAGGGTGCTTAAAAGGTGCTAGAATATTAAAAGTGCTAAAAAGTTCGCGGAGTCGCCACCTAATTATTTGGGTGAATTAGGACACCTAAATGTTAACTAGTTTAAAGTAAACATTAACTCCATTTTAATGGTCTGCTAAACTTAATGAGATTTTGGGCAAGAGTTCTTTATTATCCTAAAGGGAAGGGGTTAGGCACCCTAAAGGATCCGCTAACTTGCGGTTGTCCGTTCACACCTAGGGTTAATTATTTATGCTAGCAATGCGTGTTTTGAAAAGTTTAAGTGAAGAGGTGCCTGCAAATTTAAAAAGTAAAAAAGATGCATTCCTAAAAAAAATGTTTATAAGATTTGTTTATAAAGTTAATTTCGAAAGAGATCATATAAAGTGTTATACATGAGGAGTTTAAAAATATAACTGTGCAAAGTTGACTTAGTGATTAAAGGTAGGCCTTTGTTTGCAAAGACGGTGGATAATAAATTATATAGTATTAATGAAAGAGTTATTAATTCTTTTAAGATGCATTAGTCTCGTGATTAGATGTTCAAAAAAATAAGTTAAGCAAGCTAGAATAATTAACTTAATGAGAAGCAAATTTCTAGTGTTGAACTATTTTCTAATAGCTACTTAAAGCTTAGGCTATTCTAAATATATTAATGTTAGAGTAATGTTAGACAAGTAATTACAACAAATGAATGGGGAAAGGATATGAATTAATAAGGATGACTCAAAGAATGACGATATCCTTTCGCCGCGGTTTGGAATTTTCCTATGCGAGGTGGATGCACATGAATGCGGACCTTCATTTAAAGTAGCTCAAGATGAGTCTCGCCGTGAGACTCTTCGTTTTGCTCCGATGTATTTCATGTAAAAATAAAGAAAGATAAGAATTAGTACGAGCCCAAATAATTAAATAACAAACAAACACTTGACATATAGTTGGTATTTGAGAAAGCATGCACGTAAAGACCAGCAGATGACAATATAAAATGGGAATTGAACTAAACCATCCCTTGCAGAGAATATCTCAAACATTCAGGTCATTGAAGCTAAGACACACATAATATAAAGATTCGATACTCAACAAAGACACACAGTGGTCCAGAAGCTATCATAGGCTAGTACAAATTTTCCAATCCTATTTCTACCCCTATACACTTATGCATATGAGCTCATAAGACATACTGGCCAGGATTTCAAATTAAACCATCTTACTATTTATCATTTTTTAGCAAAGTAGGGGTCAAAATTACAAATTTCAAATTTCACTCCTAAACATGGTCTTGAACCTAAATCTTCATTCATTCTTAACAAAACAGGGATACATTCAGGCCTTAACTAGTAGGCCTCAAATAGGGTGGCAAGACTGATGTACTAGGTATATTTTCATTACATGTTAGACATATATAACAATTAGACAGTAAACATGTGTATGGGTGAACACTTAGAAATAAAAGTCAGACAAACATTATTCTTAGCCAACTAACATGCAAATGCATAACAACTTAGTGACCTTATTACCTAGCACAATGGATTTATTTTTATTTACTGGTATTAACATATGAAAACTGACACAAATTGAGATCTTCTTTCATTCTTACTTAGCCCTGTATTAACGCTAAGTGAATGTTTTCATAGATATACAACGACAACAGGAAAACACTAGAGGCGATAACACAGTTCTTTCTAAACATTCGCTTGGGTAGCAAGGACCCTAAGCTTAGTATTATCCGAAGCACCACATAGACATAAATACAGTAGAGGAGGAAAAGACACGATAAATATCTTCACATGGCCATGTAGGCCTCAAATTAATTAAGAATGATATATGCAGGGATATCTAAATAACCCAAGCAAATTACTGCAAGTACGACACCAACTGGGAGGCAACAGAGAGGATTTTCACTATTTGAGGGCAATGTCCGAGATATAAGGTCACATATATCGGCTTGGACAAGTATAACCATATCGGGATAGAGCATCGACATTTAAAACTGAGCTGGTCCATATGATTCACAAAGCAAATAAACAAAGACATCAAACATGTATTTTAACTAGGAGAACTTAGTATTAGTTTAACAATCTTGAACCAACACCAATTCTCAATCGACATGTCCAACAACTAATCCCATAGACTCCAAATCTGTACCAAACTTATACTAAACAACAAACCTGTCATATAATGTTGAATATAAACATACCATAGGAAACATTCCACTAATCACTAACATAGCCTTCTTTCAACAGGCAATTAATCACATACTTTGTTTATTATGTCAACTATAAATCTATGTCGATGACCTTAATAATTAAAATCTTTTTTTTTTAAAGCTAAGACATGATAAACATTTTTACCACTATTAATAAGCATGTTCATAAGTACATATAACAGAGCACATGAAATTGCATAAGGCACTGAAATTTCTCGAGAAACAATGGGTTTACCTTCTCCGGACAGCGAACCGAGGCAGCGTATCAAGTCGTCGGTTCACTCGGGTTTTGGTTTTTGCGATGCGAATAAAATGTAAAGCTTGTTTGCTGATTTCTTGACTGATTTTGAAGGAAAGGGTCTCGAACTACCTGTTCTTGTGATGCTAATTATCTAGGTGTTGAGCCCCTGTCTTCTACTGTTTTTTACTTGTTTTATTTTGTCATTTCTTGATGCTCCCCCCTCTGCCTTTGCATGTGTATTTGAATGATTTATATAGCCTCCATTTCGGGTTCTAATGTTGGTAAGTTATTGGTACCACGATTTTAGGGTGCTGATTTTGACCAATTCTTTCTCCTTCTTTTGGTATGATTTTGGGTATATTTAGGGCTGATATTGGTACTGATTCGACAAGATTCTTATGGTAAGTTTTGATTTGGGTAGATTTATTTGGGGTGCATGGTGTGACAGAAGGGAGATGAGATGGCGGAGTGTAGATTCGCCGGGATTGACGGGATGAGGGAGGTGAAGGATTGCCGGATTTTCCGTCTGAACCGCCAAAGCAATGGGTGCTTAGGGAAGAAGGAGTTTTTTTAGGGTTTTCGTTTTTTAGAAGATGAAGTGAAGGTGAGGTAAGGGCTGCTGTGTATTGAGGGACGCTGGGCTTGCGGTATTGGGCCTACGGGTCGCGGGTAGTGGGCGGAAGAGGTAAGCTTGTGGGCTGTGGGTGATTTTTGTTTTGGGTTGGTAATTATTTAGGTATTGGGTATTTAATTAAGTGTTAGTTTTAGGTGTATTACTTAATTAGTGGTAAATTATTATTTAGATTGTGATTAAATTATTTAGGTGTTTTGTTAATCTAATTTTGAGAATAAAGACGGGCGTGCTATTTAATTAGTGCTTAATAATTTATAATGCGACGCCGTTAAAAATCTTGATTTATTATGCGTATTTCGCGACGTAAAAAGTGCGGTTCTAAAAAAAGAAATTGTTTAATTTATTGGTTATTGATTTAAGGGGATGGACAAAATTGGGTGTCAACAGTTGTCCCTCTTTGTATGGAGATGATGGAAGAATCTTCGGACAAAGACGTTGACTCATAGCCAATTTTGTCTCGATCCTTAGAATTAAAATGTTGGGCAATTAAGCAAGGCTGACGCGGAATTTAAAATATGTCCTAGTGTCGAGTTATGACGACACTGGGCTACCATGGTCAAAACACCAAGGCGGGCTAATGCGGACTCAAAATTTGTCCCAGTGTCGAGTTATGACGACACTGGGCTACCATGGTTAAAACACCAAGGTGGGCTAACGCGGACTCAAAATTTGTCCCAGTGTCGAGTTATGACGACTCTGGGCTACCATGGTTTAAACACCAAGGCGGGCTAACGCGGACTCAAAATTTGTCCCAGTGTCGAGTTATGACGACACTGGGCTACCATGGTCAAAACATCGCGCAGCTAACGCGACTCAAAATTTGTCTCGTCGAGTTATGGCGACCTTTGGGTCAGGCGCTAAAAGTAAAAATAAAAATAACTGGCTTGAACCTGGGGTGTACCGCTATCGACTTATGATGCTGGGTTTTATGGTGATGTGGAACGAGTGGACCGACGCTTGAGGCCGCTTCTGCCATTTGTTGGGAAGGTTAGCCCCCCAACAAATTGCCCCGGTTCGCTGTAAGAGAAAATTCACGCCAGGCTCTCGCTTCCCGCACGCTAAGACTTAAGCAAGCGGTTAGTGCATAATCAAGGCAAAATGATGATGCATAATTTTAAAAGCAATGTAATTGTGAGTAGACAATGTTATCGCAAAAATGTGACGTATGTGTTGATGCGATCCGCAAATGCCGTGATTTTCGCCCCGTACGCACGTGTTGCGATTGTGAACGCGGATATGTCATTCTTGCTGCAATCGCCTCGTAGACTAAAGCTCAAGAAAGAGTTCTGCATAACCGCTAAGACGAATAATAAAGCATGAATGAGAAAATACAATTTTGAGAACAGAGAAATCGCCCTGCGTAGATGTGATATGCGATGATGGCGTCGTTTTGGACTTGGCGTCTGCGGACTTGGCGTCGCTTTGCGGACTTGGCGTCGTTGGGACTTGGCGTCGCTGACTTGTCGCCATTTTTGGACTTGTTGTCTTGACGACGCTGCTTTCTGGGACGTGTTGCCGCTCGTAGACTAAAGCTCAAGAAAGAGTTAGTGCATAACTGCTAAGACAGAATAATAAAGCATGAATGAGAAAAAATGCAATTTTGAGAACAGAGAAAATCGTCCCTGCGTAGATGTGATATGCTGATGATGGCGTCGTTTTCGGACTTGGCATCGTTTTCGGACTTGCCGTCGTTTTCGAACTTGTCGTCGCTTTGGACTTGTCGCCGCTTTGACTTGGCGTCGCTTTGGACTTGTCGCCGTTTCGAACTTGGCGCCGTTGGACTTATTCTTCTTGGCGTCGTTTTCGGACTTGTTGCTGCTGGCGATGTTTTCGGACTTGGCGTCGTTTTTGGACTTGTTGTGCTGATGACGTCGTTGCCTGGACGTGTTACTGCTGCTCCTGTAGACTAAAGCTCAAGAAAGAGTTAGTGCATAACTGCTAAGACAGAATAATAAAGCATGAATGAGAAAAATGCAATTTTGAACAGAGAAAATCGTCTCGCGTAGATGTGATATCACGATGGCGTCGCTTTGGACTTGGCATCGCTTTCGACTTGCCGCCGCTTTTGGACTTGTTTCGCCGCGTCGTTTTCGGACTTATTCTTCCGGGCGTCGCTTTCGGACTTGGCGCCGCTTTTGGACTTGTCGTCGTTGACTTGTCTTGACGCCGCGTTCGGACGTATTGCGGTTGGCGTTGTTTTCGGACTTGGCGTCGTTTTCAGACTTGGCGTCGTTTTTGGACTTATTGTGTTGATAACGTCGTTGCCTGGACGTGTTGTTGCTGCTCCTGTAGAATAAATGCTCCTGCAAGCTAAGCTTGAGAAAAAATTAGTGTATAACTGTTAAAACAGAATGATAAATATATGAGAAAGGCAATTATGTGGGTAGAGATGTCGCCCCGTACGCCGGATGAATATCGAGATGTTGTCCTTGCACGACATGCTAAACGCCAGAATCGATTTAATTGCTACGATGTCTTTGTTGTGTGCTTTATGCCCGAGCCGACGCGCTAGACTTTGTTGCGACTTTTGAATTATCGATCGCTGATCGTTTGCGCCTCTCTCGCTTTTGCTTCGCTTTGTATTTTCGCTTCGCTAATATGAAGAACTTTTGTCAGATCTTCGCTAATATGAAGGACTGCGCCAAAGAAAATTTTGTGAGTTTGGGCGGTTGATTCGTTGACCTTATAGTTTTTGACTCTTGATGCTCGGATGTCTGTCTTGTTTGGACTCATAACCCCTGCCTGATTTCCTACCTTGTCCCAGTTCTGAATACGCAAAGGACGTTTGGCCTAAAGTGGGTCTCAATGAGGTTGCTTGTGTATTTTCGTTATTTTCAAAATAAGGGAAGGTTTTCTAATGGTGTGATCGAAGACGATTTAGGCCGCCTACGTATCCCCATGAGGGAATCAGGTCATGACGTAGTTCATTACAAGCGAAGTTGGGTGAAATTAAAATTTCTAAAGCGCGGACCAAGCCGGCCGCCGCCACGTATCCATCGAGGAATCAGTCAAACGTAGTTCCATTTATCGCTTTGCCTATAGGACCAAGACGGTTCACTGCTCGCTTCAAATGCCCTTGAATCGCCATGTCATCGACCGTGCCTTTGAACTTGTGAAATATCGATGCTCTGTCATTGCTTAGTCAAATACAAATCGACCTTTGGGGGAGATGATAAATCCTTTTAGACAAAATGTAGCAAACTGCGTTAGTGTAAAACACGTGATTTTGCAAAAGTGTAAAAACATTTAACAAGTACATGTTGCACATAAATTGTCACATTTGCAAGCGAGTCCTAACATGCGTGGGACCCCTTTATGTCAGAGGTAGGCCTAAACGTCACATATGCGAGGTTATGATGGATTTGTCCAAATCGTCCAATCAGAATGCTTCGCTGAAATGGCGACCAAATGACGGTGCACTTTTTCCCACTTTTGGCATGTCATGATTAGGCTTGGATTTGTCCATTATTATCACGCTACACATAATATGCTGGTTGGTCGTTGGGTTGAGAAACCCGTCGACAAGTTTGGTGTCTTTCTAACTGTGGCGTCGATACCAAGGACCGACCCACCTAAGGTAAATGCATGTATGCCTTAAAATAAAGGGTGGTATAGCTCTATCCTGAGTTTCTAAGATTTGGCTTTACTAGACGCAAGGTTCCTGAGCGGACAACTCGAGTGAGAAGGCTACGCGGCCACCGGTTAGACCGGACACTCCACGTATATTACCAACTCTCCTAAATTTGGGTTTTGAAGAAAGAATTTTGTTGATGCAACAAGCGCACCTCACATGTAGTGTGTGATTGTGTGAATTTTCCAGAGTGGAAGAAATATGAGCGGAATGTCAGTTTAAGGAAAGCAGTAAAGCAAATAGCAATTAAAATAAATAAAACAAAATACAGCACACAAAAATTAAATGCAAAATAATGCAAAATAATAACCCTAGGTCTGTTGTGGTTAAGAACCTTATTTCCCAGTGGAGTCGCCATTCTGTCGCACCCATTTCCGACCGCGACATTTTTTAGCGAATCTCCTGCTTAAGTAAAACGTTAGAAAATAAATAATAAAATGCTAAATAGTTAAAAGTGCTTAAAAATGTTAAAAAGTATTAAAAGGTTAATTTTAAAAGTAAAAGGTGTTAAAATGCTAAAGGGTGCTTAAAAGGTGCTAGAATATTAAAAGTGCTCAAAAGTTCGCGGAGTCGCCACCTAATTATTTGGGTGAATTAGGACACCTAAATGTTAACTAGTTTAAAGTAAACATTAACTCCATTTTAATGGTCTGCTAAACTTAATGAGATTCTGGGCAAGGGTTCTCAGATTATCCTAAAGGAAGTGGTTAGGCACCCTAAAGGATCCGCTAACTTGCGGTTGTCCGTTCAAACCTAGGGTTAATTATTTATGCTAGCAATGCGTGTTTTGAAAAGTTTAAGTGAAGAGGTGCCTGCAAATTTAAAAAGTAAAAAAGATGCATTCCTAAAAAAAATGTTTATAAGATTTGTTTATAAAGTTAATTTCGAAAGAGATCATATAAAGTGTTATACATGAGGAGTTTAAAAATATAACTGTGCAAAGTTGACTTAGTGATTAAAGGTAGGCCTTTGTTTGCAAAGACGGTGGATAATAAATTATATAGTATTAATGAAAGAGTTATTAATTCTTTTAAGATGCATTAGTCTCGTGATTAGATGTTCAAAAAAATAAGTTAAGCAAGCTAGAATAATTAACTTAATGAGAATCAAATTTCTAGTGTTGAACTATTTTCTAATAGCTACTTAAAGCTTAGGCTATTCTAAATATATTAATGTTAGAGTAATGTTAGACAAGTAATTACAACAAATGAATGGGGAAAGGATATGAATTAATAAGGATGACTCAAAGAATGACGATGTCCTTTCGCCGCGGTTTGGAATTTTCCTATGCGAGGTGGATACACATGAATGTGGGCCTTCATTTGAAGTAGCTCAAGATGAGTCTCGCCGTGAGACTCTTCGTTTTGCTCCGATGTATTTCATGTAAAAATAAAGAAAGATAAGGATTAGTACGAGCCCAAATAATTAAATAACAAACAAACAATTGACATATAGTTGGTATTTGAGCAAGCATGCACGTAAAGACCAGCAGATGACAATATAAAATGGGAATTGAACTAAACCATCCCTTGCAGAGAATATCTCAAACATTCAGGTCATTGAAGCTAAGGCACACATAATATAAAGATTCGATACTCAACAAAGACACACAGTGGTCCAGAAGCTATCATAGGCTAGTACAAATTTTCCAATCCTATTTCTACCCCTATACACTTATGCATATGAGCTCATAAGATATACTGGCCAGGATTTCAAATTAAACCATCTTACTATTTATCATTTTTTAGCAAAGTAGGGGTCAAAATAACAAATTTCAAATTTCACTCCTAAACATGGTCTTGAACCTAAATCTTCATTCATTCTTAACAAAACAGGGATACATTCAGGCCTTAACTAGTAGGCCTCAAATAGGGTGGCAAGACTGATGTACTAGGTATATTTTCATTACATGTTAGACATATATAACAATTAGACAGTAAACATGTGTATGGGTGAACACTTAGAAATAAAAGTCAGACAAACATTATTCTTAGCCAACTAACATGCAAATGCATAACAACTTAGTGACCTTATTACCTAGCACACTGGATTTATTTTTATTTACTGATATTAACATATGAAAACTGACACAAATTGAGATCTTCTTTCATTCTTACTTAGCCCTGTATTAACGCTAAGTGAATGTTTTCATATCTATACAATGACAACAGGAAAACACTAGAGGCGATAACACAGTTCTTTCTAAACATTCGCTTGGGTAGCAAGGACCCTAAGCTTAGTATTATCCGAAGCACCACATAGACATAAATACAGTAGGGGAGGAAAAGACACGATAAACATCTTCACATGGCCACGTAGGCCTCAAATTAATTAAGAATGATATATGCAGGGATATCTAAATAACCCAAGCAAATTACTGCAAGTACGACACCAACTGGGAGGCAACAGAGAGGATTTTCACTATTTGAGGGCAATGTCCGAGATATAAGGTCACATATATCGGCTTGGACAAGTATAACCATATCGGATGAGCATCGACATTTAAAAGCGAGCTGGTCCGACATGATTCACAAAGCAAATAAACAAAGACATCAAACATGTATTTTAACTAGGAGAACTTAGTATTAGTTTAACAATCTTGAACCAACACCAATTCTCAATCGACATGTCCAACAACTAATCCCATAGACTCCAAATCTGTACCAAACTTATACTAAACAACAAACCTGTCATATAATGCTGAATATAAACATACCATAGGAAACATTCCACTAATCACTAACATAGTCTTCTTTCAACAGGCAATTAATCACATACTTTGTTTATTATGTCAACTATAAATCTATGTCGATGACCTTAATAATTAAAATCTTTTTTTTTAAAGCTAAGACATGATAAACATTTTTACCACTATTAATAAGCATGTTCATAAGTACATATAACAGAGCACATGAAATTGCATAAGGCACTGAAATTTCTCGAGAAACAATGGGTTTACCTTCTCCGGACAGCGTACCGAGGCAGCGTATCAAGTCGTCGGTTCACTCGGGTTTTGGTTTTTGCGATGCGAATAAAATGTAAAGCTTGTTTGCTGATTTCTTGACTGATTTTGAAGGAAAGGGTCTCGAACTACCTGTTCTTGTGATGCTAATTATCTAGGTGTTGAGCCCCTGTCTTCTACTGTTTTTTACTTGTTTTATTTTGTCATTTCTTGATGCTCCCCCCTCTTCCTTTGCATGTGTATTTGAATGATTTATATAGCCTCCATTTCGGGTTCTAATGTTGGTAAGTTATTGGTACCACGATTTTAGGGTGCTGATTTTGACCAATTCCTTCTCCTTCTTTTGGTATGATTTTGGGTATATTTAGGGCTGATATTGGTACTGATTCGACAAGCTTTTTATGATAAGTTTTGATTTGGGTAGATTTATTTGGGGTGCATGGTGTGACAGAAGGGAGATGAGATGGCGGAGTGTAGATTCGCCGGGATGAGGGAGGTGAAGGATTGCCGGATTTTCCGTCTGGAAATCCGGCGAAAGCAGCGGGAGGTGTCGGCTAGGGAAGAAGGAGTTTTTTTAGGGTTTTCGTTTTTTAGAAGATGAAGTGAAGGTGAGGTAAGGGCTGCCAGATATCGAGGACGCTGGCTTCATAGATTGTTCGCGTCGCGTAGTGGATTTCAAGAGGTAAGCTTGAAGCGCATGGGTGATTTTTGTTTTGGGTTGGTAATTATTTAGGTATTGGGTATTTAATTAAGTGTTAGTTTTAGGTGTATTACTTAATTAGTGGTAAATTATTATTTAGATTGTGATTAAATTATTTAGGTGTTTTGTTAATCTAATTTTGAGAATAAAGACGGGCGTGCTATTTAATTAGTGCTTAATAATTTATAATGCGACGCCGTTAAAAATCTTGATTTATTATGCGTATTTCGCGACGTAAAAATTGCGGTTCTAAAAAAAGAAATTGTTTAATTTATTGGTTATTGATTTAAGGGGATGAACAAAATTGGGTGTCAACACACAATCTCTTCTGCATACTTACGTTGACACAAAAACATATGATTGACAGACCTGGTCACTGATATCCCCGAAAAGTAACTCAGCTTCCCCAAATCAGTCATTGCAAATTCGGACTTAAGCAAGGCAATAATGTCATTTTTCAATCCGTCGGATGAGGCAGTAAGAACAATATCATCCACGTAAAGTAATAAGTAAGCAGTGTTACTACCTCGATGAAAAATGAAAAGTGATGTATCACTCTTGCTGCATACAAACCTAATCTGCAAGATATACCTGACAAAGCGATTATACCACATACGGGGGGACCTGTTTCAGGTCATATAGTGACTTACGGAGACGGCACACATAGTGAGAAACTGCTGGATGGGTGAACCCTGGTGGCTGATGCATATAGACTGTCTCTCTCAGATCCCCATGTAAGAATGCATTCTTCACATCAAGCTGATGGATTGACCAGTGTTTGCCCATGGCAATGCTCAAAACTGTGTGAATGGTAGCTGGTTTGACAACCGGGCTGAAGGTCTCACCACAATCAATTCCCTCCTGCTGATTTGTGTCATTAGCCACAAGTCGTGTCTTATACCTCTCAAGAACTCCACTGTATCTGAATTTGTGACGACATAGTCATAGACAACGAATCACATTCACCCCCTCAGGTCTAGGTACTACATCACATGTGTGTTGTTTAGTTAAAGCATTAAATTTCTCAGACATAGCCGCATTCCAATTAGGGTCTTGTTTGGTCGCGGCGCTGATGCTGAAGAAGAACTGTTATGCTCTAGTTGACTTAGGATGATGGGAGAGATGGCAGACTCGTTAAGAAAAGAATAATTCGGTTTGTGGAACTTTTTAAGATTCGAAAACGGGATTGTGGTCTCATCGAATGTGACGTGACGAGGGATGTGGATCTGACGAGTGGGCAAGTCATAGCATAGATAGCCCCTATGGTTCGGCGGGAAGCCTAGGTAGACACAAGGAGTGGACCGAGGGCTAGTTTGTGAGGGGAAGTTGAGGCAAGATTAGGATAGCATAGACAACCAAATATTCAGAGATGATCATAAGAGGGGACTCTATGATAGAGAATTTCGGTAGGGGTCATATTGTGAAGGGTGCTAGTTGGGAGAATATTTAGAACGTATTCTGACATTTTAGCATCATAGACCCAGAAGGATGGAGGTAGGGAGACATGAATCAAAAGTGTGTGTATCATATTGTTAATGGTGCGAATGATTCTTTCAGCTTTACCATTTTGTGAGGAGGTGTGGGGGCAGGAGAAGCGAAAGACCATGCCATTATTGGTATAATATCGGTGAAACATAGAGTTATTGAATTCACGACCATTATCGCACTGAAAAGATTTTATGTCTTTTTCAAACTGTGTTTGAATGAATTTTCGAAACTCAAGAAATTTGGCAAACACTTCCGATTTAAATTTGAGAGGATACAACCAAACAAAGTGAGAAAAATCATCTAGTAAGATAAGATAGTATTTATGACCGGTAACTCAAGAATGATTTACGCCCATAAATCGACATGTATAATATCAAAAGGTGCAAAAGTAATATTAGTAGATGATTTAAATGGAAGACGCAGTATGTTTGCTTAAAGAACAAACAGAGTTTTTGAAAATATTCTAATTATGGGTATGAAATTTTATTTTATATATTTACACGTTTACATGTTTTGGGCAATTCCACTTGAAGAGCTATATTTTGGGCAATTCCAAAGAACATAAATTTAGTTTCGGTGCCAAAACTCGTATAATCACATACACATCTTGACATTTCCCAAAGAACTCAGGCATAAAAGAACAAGAGAAAGAAGAACAACATGCTGAATATGTGAAACGCCCAAATCATCCATGTCCACAAAACCAAATCTTGTAATCTTATTAGGAGAGTAATTGTTCTGCGACATTAAAGAACAAATTTTGTAGCTTTCCACTCAATTATTCGAAGTTGTTCTTTAATTTCTCAAATGAGAATCTTTTTTGTTCTTGTCAAGTGTCCCACGGTGGTTGAGAGAATGAATTGTTATTGTCCCTTTATATGATTTTGGGCAATTTGACTTCAAGAACTATATTTTGAAATTTATGAGTTCGTCTCAAACAAGTTCATTTTTCTTAATATGGTATTAGAGAATTTAGAGTCATATCTATCTTAATATTTAATTTATTCAATGATGGACTCTCAATATTATGTTGTCCATCATTCAAATATCCCGTTTAGAGAGGGCAGGAGGGAGAGCATTAAGCATTTCAAATTGATTGAAGAAATGAGTTATTGTATCCAGAATGTTCAAATAATCTTGATTTATCTAATTTTGGGCTTTCATGTTTGTTATGTTATACACACTTTAAAAATCCATTTTAGGAGTATGACCTGGGAGAAGGGAGGGTGTTAAAGTGTTTCACGTATATTAAAAGATTGAATAACTTCTTATATGATTTTGGACGATTTTACACGTAAACTAATTATTAGGATTGAATTAAGACAAATATCCAATTTTCTTACTAAACAATGACTAGATCTAATATAATAGGGTCATTTGGGGATGCCTCACAAGTCTCAAATAACAATAAAAATGATAATAACAACATACTCACTTTTCTAACTTTACACCTATGCAGCAACCTCTAACAATGTCACATTTCTAGTTTTGTCGTCAATGTCAACCACTTGTTTCTTCCTTTCATTATATATTGTACGTAGTTCTCATCTTTAATTCCTACTTGTTTGGACATGCCCCACTCATTTTCTCCTTTGGCTATATCTGGTGACCTTTCTAATACTTAAGGGGTTCTTTTCTACTTTTCCTCGCATCACAAATCCACTACTCCATAAGTTCTCATTTCAAAAGCAAAATAATATTATTATTTAGAGAGTTGCATATATAATATTTTGTATTTTGTTTTCCACAAGACTGATTAATTATAGTGGGGAATACTCCCTTATTTTATTTCTGTTTTTTATGTCTAGATTGTCAATATTTGGCTTACCAAACAGGCATCATTTCAAGACCTTCTCAAATTAAATGATGAATAGTAGGTGCTAAATAACCAGTTATCATTTCTACAAAAAATACGTACTCATTGAATTGAATAGCGACCTTAGACTTTCAAGATATACTTCGTGGAGAGCATAGTCCAACCTTTTATTTTTATATTTACGCCAACCGATACATTATATTGTATATTATAAGTCGTCCAAGCTTTTAGTGATTATATTCAATATAGCACTTTTGGTACTTAAATTATTGATAAATTCTGTTTTTGGTCCTTGTGAGGTATGATTCCACGTATTTAACGTTCAATTATTTAAAATGTGTATTTTTTATCATTTCATATTGAAAATATGTTATATTTGACTATTTATAAAATTATATTATCGTCAAATATGAAGTTGTAATACAAACTTAACATAACACATGAGTAATTAAGTGGTGAAATAACTAATGATTATGGTAAAATTTGTGAATATTCACAAGAAAGTGAATAAAAAATGCACAATATAATGCAATTAATTAAAGGTTTAATGATCTACTTAGTCAAATATTATAGGATTAAAATCATAATTTATCAATATTTGAGAGACTAAAAATAAAAAGATGAAAAATAATCTTTCTCTAATAGAAATAGGCAGAAATATAATGGTAGGTTGATATAGAAATCGAGTGGCAGCGTGACAAGCCCAATCAGTACACAAATATGAGAGCTACTTTCATATTAGGGTTTGGAGCAGTCCACACATTGGGGGGACCAAATTTATGTGAAGTCAGGTGTTGATTTTTTATCTTTAGCCAAGAAAAATATAACAATAGTATACGTAACAACAACAACATACCCAGTGAAATTCCACAATGTGAGGTCTAGAGAGGGTAGAGTGTACGCAAACCTTACTTCTACCTTGGTAAGTAGAGAGGTTGTTTCTAATAGACCCTCGATTCAAGAAAAAACATAAGCACCAGCAAAAGCAAGAGAAATGGTCAGATCCGGACAAAAAATTTAAGCAGTATGAAAATGGAGTAACAAAAGCGAATAAGCCATGATAAAGCATTCTGAAAAAAGAAGCAGTAACTAACGCGGGTAAATAAGATAAACAAAGTACACGAAAGAACATACAACAACAGAAATCAAAGGACCTAGAACAATAAAAAATATTGCGACTAGTATGATAGGCTAAGCAGGACTACAATAATAACACTACAACTACCAGTATGTAAGCGTAAGTAGAACTACACTCAATTACCTACTACCCTTCTACCCTAATTTGTGTCCTCCACAACCCTCTATCTAAGGTCATATCCTCAGTAAATTGCACCTGCGCCATATACCGTTTAATCACTTCTCCCCAATACTTCTTCGGCCTACCTCTACCCTCATGAACTTGTCCATAGCCAACCTCTCGCATCTCCTCACTGAGGCATTTATGTCGCTCCTCTATACATGTCTAACCATCTCAACCTCGCTTCCCGCATCTTATCCTCCACCGAGGCCACTCCCACTCTATCTCGGATATCATCATTTCTAATCATATCCCTCCTTGTATGCCCACACATCCATCTCGACATCCCCATCTCCGTAACTTTCATATTTTGGATGTGTGAAGTCTTGACTGACATAAAAAGTAGAACTAGAAACAAAAAGTGGAATAATGCATAAGACTCCAGATACGAGCCTCCATTTCATTCACCCTGCACCAATACGATGTGTGACATCATCATCAATCTATTCTATTTCCTTAGATAATAGAACTGAGATACTTGAAACTTCTTTTCTTTGGAATGACCTAAGTACAAAGCCTCACCTCCACGCCTGTCTCGTGGTCTCTCATGTTACGAACTTACACTCCAAGTATTATGTCTTAGTCCTACTCAGCCGAACCCTTTAGACTCCAGAGTTTGTCTTCAAACCTCCAACTTAGCGTTTACTCCGCTGCGAGTCTCATTAATCAAGACTATGTCATCTGCGAATAACATATTCTATGACACCTCCCCTTAAATTTATCGCGTCAGCCATCCATCACTAAGGCAGATAAGAAAGGGCTAATAGTTGATCCCTGGTGCAACCCCATAATTACTGGAAAGTGTTTTGAGTCTATTCTTACTGTCAGTATCCTGGTTTTGGCTCTATCATGCATATCCTTGATCGCTGTTAGCGATTTATCCACACGCTTAACGCAAGTGCACGTATCGTGACAAGTAATATAGTCTGGGTAAGACCGAATATCATCCTCAGGGATTAGTGTTCAATTACCAATTTCTATCATATGATATCTATTTGGTGATCGATATTTTGACGGTTGTTTGTATCTATGACTACTAAATAATTATAAAAGTTAACTAATTTACTTTACTTAACTCATATATGGTGGAAATAGGGCTTCCAATCTCCTCAACTATCCGCTCATTTTAATCTTTAATGCAATGATAAAGGTTCTTCTTCTATATTGAGATATCATGTTAACTAAGCCATTTTATATTCTGGTTAGGATATATAAACACTCAACCCCGATGCAGAACCCTTCTATCTTTCGATGATAAGTTTTACCACAAAGGAGGATTAGGAACAATAACCTATCAAACTACACAAGTATCGGGGTACTTTCGTCCACGATTTTAACCTATGTTTATTCAACTATAGCATATTCACAATCTCCACTTTCGGATCTCGATTAGAAATCATATATATGATGGTAATTAGTGATCAATTAATTACCAAAAAATCAAAGCAATTATTGAATAACTCTCAACTATATAAAGAAGAAACAAAAACCATGCATTAAATCATAAAACGAGGTTCAAGTGATTCGAATGGAAAACCCTACTTAAAGATTAGATCTTAGTCATATACATGCTAAGAATTAAAAGATTATCCAATATAAACTGAAAAAATAAATAAAGTAAGAAAAAGAATTACTCAATAACAAGCCTCCAATCTTGAAGCTTTCAAGAACTATGTGTTGTGTAGAGTTAGAGATTGTGGAACCCCTAAAAAACTGCAGTAAGGCCTTTTTATATCCTCCAAAAACGTTCCCAACTTTTCCCTCTTGGTCTTGGCCCATTCCCATTCGGATTTGGCTGAAAATTCGCGTCGGCGCCAGGGCGCCGGTCTCAGGTGCATCAATGATGGTTCTTGTTGTCCCACTTAGCCCATTGTAGAAAATATGGACCAAATTCCACTGTTCAATGCTATGATGCGGACACTTTCTCTGCAGATCTTTAAATCTCTCCCAAGCCTCATAGAGTGACTCCCCATCAGTCTGGTAGAAATTGTTCAGCTCTCCTCTCAGCTTGGCTGCTTTGGAAGGTGGAAATAACTTTGCCAGGAACTTCTGTGCCAGATCCTGCCATGTAAATATAGAATCTGTAGGCAGAGAATTCAACCAAACCTTTGCTCTATCCCTGAGTGAGAAGGGAAAGAGCCTCAACCGGATGTCGTCATCAGTAACACCATTATATTTGAACGTTGCACACAGTTCCAAGAAATTTGCAATGTGCATATGTGGGTCTTCAGATGGTAACCCTCCAAATTGAACTGTATGCTGCACCATGCTCAGGATCGTAGGCTTTATTTCAAAATTGTTCGCTCCTACTGCTGGGAGCCTTATGCATGCTTGTGCTCCATTCACTCTTGGTAGCACATAGTCTCTCAGACTCTTTTCTGCCTAGACCTGAACTCTTTCCTCTTCATCATTCTGCAACCCTGGGGGTATTCTTTGGTTGGGTTGGTGATCACCCATCTCTTCATTCATCTCATTAATATTTTGTCGATCCCCCATGGCTATTAAGTCCAAGATTCTTTTGTTTCACCGGTTCTGCTTGCAAGTCTTCTCGATCTCAGGGTTGAAGGGAACAAGTGTATCTGCTCCTCTTTTTCTTCGTATAAACTAGATACCTGAAATAGATCAAAATCAACAAACGGATCATGGCGCACGGTTCCACAAATAAAATAAAGTAAAAGAAAATAAAAACCAAATTAGGAATTAAGAATAGATAGATTGATATTGAACTACGCCAATCCCCGGCAACGGCGCCAAAACCTTGTTAGCGATTTATCTACATGCTTAACGCAAGTGCACATATCGTGACAAGTAATATAGTCTGGGTAAGACCGAATATCGTCCTCAGGGATTAGTGTTCAATTACCAATTTCTATCCTATGGTATCTATTTGGTGATCGATATTTTGATGGTTGTTTGTATCTATGACTACTAAATAATTATAAAAGTTAACTAATTTACTTTACTTAAATCAGATATGGTGGAAATAGGGCTTCCAATCTCCTCAACTATCCTCTCGCTTTAATCTTTAGTGCAATGATAAAGGTTCTTCTTCTATATTGAGATAGCAGGTTAACTGAGCCGTTTTATATTCCGGTTAGGATATATTAACACTCAACCCCGATGCAGAACCCTTCTATCTTTCGATGATAATATTTACCACAAAGGAGGATTAAGAACAATAACCTATCAAACTACACAAGTATCGGGGTACTTTCATCCACGATTTTAACCTATGTTTATTCAACTATAGCATATTCACAATCTCCCCTTTCGGATCTCGATTAGAAATCATATATTTAATGATAATTAGTGATCAATTAATTACCAAGCAATCAAAACAATTATTGAATAAATCTCAACTATATAAAGAAGAAACCAAAACTATGCATTAAATCAGAAAACGAGGTTCAAGTGATTCGAATGGAAATCCCTACTTAAATTTTAGCTCCTAGCCATAGACATGCTAAGAACTAAAAGATTATCCAACATAAACTGAAAAATAAATAAAGTAAGAAAAAGAATTACTCAATAACAAGCCTCCAATCTTGAAGCTTTCAAGAACTATGTGTTGTGTAGAGTTAGGGATTGTGGAACCCCTCAAAAATCTGCCCTAAGGCCTTTTTATATCCTCAAAAAAACGTTCCCAACTTTTCCCTCTTGTTCTTGGCCCATTCCCATTCGGATTTGGCTGAAAATCCGCACACGCGCCACGCCTGAGACGGCCGTGGCGCCGAAACTCTTGCGACTCCTCAGATTTTTGGGCGCCGTGGCGCTGCTTTCGCTGATAGAGTGGCGCAACCGCGCCGCCCTGTCCTTCGTCCGGGGTGCCGACTTTTCGTCTCTTTTGGCTCTGGAACCTCTGTTTCTGCCCTTTTTTTGCTTTTATTCGCCAATGTGTCATTTTAAACCACTGTGACTCAAAAGAAAGAAAATATATACTAACATGACACGTATTTGTACAAAAAATGGGTCAAAGACTAACTGAAAATGACTCAAAGGTGTACATAAAATACGCCTAACAAACACCCTCAAACTTAACATTTGCTCGCCTTCGAGTAAAGATCGGAAATAGAGACAAAGACACGAAGGAAAAGAAAATAAAAGGACTCAAAGACACTGATCAATTTGTTGCACAATTGCCACTAGAAAAGCATGAAGGTTAGTAGGATAATATGCAGGAACATTTAACATGGATTTTTAGCCTTCTAAAACTCTTAAGTCGGATATTTCGAAATTCAATTCAATCATTCTCAATGGACATAAGAACACTTAACCTATGCATGTTAATATCAAAATTATATGGCATGTTTACTTGCTATTCTCCACTAATCATGGGTACACATACTAGAGATCTTCAGGACTTTTTAGGATTGTAATGTAGGCTTAGGCAGGGGTAGGTAAAACAAATAGGCATTTAGGCTCAACTTATGTACCATAAACTCTTTTTCTTTCAACTCTTCCCTTTTCTTTTGATTTCCTCTTTAATCTCGTACTTATCTTTCCCCTCTTTTTATTTAGAGAGAATGAGGTGTATTATGAATAACACGCACCCCCAAACTTAAGCTTTTGCATTTTTTTTTCATTAGGGTGCATCAAAAAAAAATTACTTCTCTTTTTGTCCTTTTTCAACACTTTTCATTCCAAACATCTTAATTTTCCACTTATGACACAATTATGAAATTATAGGGTGTCAAAGAAAGATCTTATTTTTGGCTCAAATGGGCTGACTAGGGATACAATTTTAATGTCAGTGATAGGAAATGAATGGTAAGAAAGGGCTAACACAGAAATGTCTGAGTCATATCCCTAGCATGTATATCCTAACTATTTTGCCTCAAATAACAAATAAGCAGACACATAGGCTTAATCATTAACAAATGCATAAATCAAGCAAGATACCCCAAATAATTTGATTTCAAGAATTCTTGGCATATCTAACTTAAGCGTTCAGATTTTCTGCTTCTAATTTCATTACCTTATCCCACTTTACTTCATTAGGCGTTTCAAGTAACTGCAGCATACATGATCAGGAAAAAACATTAGACTCATATAAGACATAAAAATAAACAATAACAAGACTCAAACACACAAAAATAGACTCAAAAATAAACTATCAAAAATAAACTAAGAACCTCCCCCCCCCCCAAACTTAAATCACACATTGTCC
Source organism: Przewalskia tangutica (assembly GCA_029844215.1). Lineage (NCBI taxonomy): Eukaryota > Viridiplantae > Streptophyta > Magnoliopsida > Solanales > Solanaceae > Przewalskia > Przewalskia tangutica. Next base: position 86,082,670 of record CM056736.1, on the reverse strand, counting down.
CTGATGTGTGCAAGACTCAAAAATAAAAGAAAGACGGGATAACTTACAGACTTGTGGTTTAAAATGGTGGCGGTGGCGGCGGGTAATGCATGGTCCACTGATTGAACCTGAAGCTCAAGTCGTCAACTCTTTGGTACAACTGTTATTGATCCTGCCTTATATCCTATTGACCTTGTATCACTGTGTTCAGGCTTTGCATCATCATCCGCTGGTTTATGAGCAATTGCTCCATCATAGGCACTGGAGGTTCCAATTCCAAGAATTGATGGTGGATGTTGCCTGCTTCATACTGAGCCTCTGTCTCAGGCTCGTCATCATCCATGGCAGCCTCTGCCGCTTTGGCCGGAGCCGAGCTCCTCTCCTCCTAGCTTCGCTGGCATCGGCTCTGGGAAAGTGTGCACTACCCCATATGTCACAGGAGATTGGCCCTTCTCATATGTATCAGTAACTAAGGTTGGGACTCCATGTCTAGCACATAAAGTGCAAATGAGAGATCCATGTCCCAACCCATCTGTAGTGGTCAACCTGCTGATTTCTCTAATTCTCTGCACTATCTCTTTTCCGACGTCAATCGTTTTCCCCGTCATGATTCCATACACCATTTTTATTCTATCTGTCGACACTCTGGTGAAGTGCGTCGATAATCAAAGTGCATCGACGTACAACCAACTTCGTCGTTTTGTTGAACCGACATCCGCCGCCCCTTGCTCCATTTCGTGCAATCTCATATTCAGCCCCTGGGTAGCATAATGTAGTTGTGGCGGTATCCCAATCGATGTGGCTGGCATCTCTAGACCAACCTGTGAAATGGTTTCGGTTATAACCTCGTTCTTCAGAACCTGTTGTCCTCAATATTTCGTTCACCACCTCAGTCGTCACATGCACATTCTGCCCTCTCACAAAACATCTACCATCTGTCTGTTCTGGATAGTTGGCATAGAATTCTTTTAGTGTTCTGCGGTACTATTTTCTCCGGATTGATGAATCTCTTCCACCCATTTGCCTCTATCGTCGCCCGAATCGGCTTATAGACATCGTTATCCTCAAATGGCTCCCTTTGGTACTCCATTCCTCTCTCAGGTATCAAGGTTCTAGTATTAAGCTTGTTATATATGTCTTCTGCCTTTTTACTAGCGAACCTAGTGGTATAATATTGTGGAACGGGGGTGGATGCGGAAGCTCTTCTTTTTCTGGTAGACATTCTTGAGAAATTTGGGCAGCATTTCTTTTGTTTTTGTGAGGTTGTCCAACAACTCTCAATCACACAATCAATACATCAGCACAAACACATCAATACATAATACAATTCAACCCCCAACTACACCCCAATCACGAGTACAGAACTCCACAACAACTGGCCAACAACAATCTCTCACACACAGCACAATACCCAACAATAAATTTCACACCCCCAAGCTTATGAATTACCTCTCTTAATTGCTTTGAAATTTCAAGAAAAATTATGAATGTTACCCTAGAAAGTGTTCTTCACGACTTTTTTTGTTCCTAGTGATGGAATGAAGCAATGGAATGAGGATTGTTGTGTATAATGGTTATGGGTGCAAGGAATTGAAGGAGTTTGGTTGAGATTGGGTGTGTTTTATGGAATATTTGAGTGGGAGAAGTTAATTTCGTGGGTTTTTGGAGAGTTTAGGTGTTTTGGGTTTTGTGTGGGAGAAGACAATTCGACTTGGGACTTTTATTTATTTATTTTTCAAAATTTTCGTCGCGGCGCCACGGCCCTGAGATTGGCGCCTTGGCGCCCAAACTGCAGAATCGTTCGAACTCTACGCCATGGTTCGAGATTCGGCGCCATGGCGCCAAAACTTCTCTGGACTTTCAGCGCCACGGCCCTGAGATTGGGCATCGTAGCGCTGCACTCTTTTTCTCCCTTTTCGTTTTGTGCTCCACGTTTTTGTCCTTGTACCTAGCATCACAACATCAACAACAATACCAGACGTGAGATTGTTCTAATTAAGCTAAAAATGCATAAATTTAAAACCTTGGGTTGCCTCCCAAGTAGCGTTGTCTTTAACGTCTTGTAGCCGAACGCAAGTTCCTTATCAATAAGCCTGGGGTAATTTAACCCCACAGCCTATCCATTTCATGATCATCTTTCTTTTTAGCCTTCTATTTGTATTTTTCTTTTTTTTCTCATGAGGATATTTAGAAATACTTACTTGTGCTGGCGGACTGCTCTCCTTGGTTTTGGCTTGTGTTGGCTCAAATGATGTGTCAGTTGTGTTGACTGCGAGACATTTGCTTATGACTGAGGATTCAATGGAGGGTTTAAATACTTTAAATATCATCTCATCGTCCTCAACTCTTAGTTTTAGCTCGCTCTTTTCCACATCAATTAATGCTCTCCCAGTGGCGAGGAACGGCCGTCCCAAAATAATGGGAATTTCATCGTCTTCCTCCATGTCGAGGATGAGAAAGTCTGCTGGGAAGAAGAACTTCCCCACTTTGATGAGCACGTCTTCAATGATGCCTAAAGGATGCACCACTGATCTGTCCGTTAGCTGTAGATTCACTGTAGTTGGTAGGCAATTGTTCCAACGCTTCAATGAAGGGGATATTGATATGCAATTTCCTGAAAACCTCTAGGAACTTTGAGAATTGCTTATCTTGGGTCTTTCTCTGAAGCCTTTGAGGATATGGGATCTTCTATGTACTTCTCATCGAACCGCGAGCCTCCTCTAAAATAGGTGGTCATCGAACCCCATCCTTCTCAATCTCACTTCTTTTCGCACTCCACCGCAAATTCGTGAGCAATCGTTTTAATCGCTTCCCACTTCTCAACTGCATCTTTCGACCTCGCTCGATTTATCTTCAGACATCGGGAAGAGTGCTCGCTGCTCGTTATTTGCCATTTTTGCCACCGCCCAACTTGGGTTTCCAAGTTCCTATGGATGACCTTGTCTCGCCATGAACTGGTCGTGAATTTGTAAGTGTCAACAAGGTCGCCGCAATTCATCGACTTTTCGTGGGCAAGGTGCATCAATCGCTGTGAAGTTGAGGCCTGATTAAATGGTTGTTGATTATGGTATTGGCCTCTGTATTTATTCTGTTTCCCCTGGTCACCCCCTCCATGAGAAGTTTTGGTGATTCTTCCACCCCGAATTGTAAGTATTTGAATAAGGGTTGTTCTGGGGCCTCTGGTAATTTCCCACTGCCTGGCATTCTGCTTGCTCAATAAGGATGTTGTTGGGGTCTGCTGATGGGCACCTATAACAAGTATGAGGACTCTCACAATCTCACAATTCATTGGCATCTGAACTGCATTCACTGACAATGTGTTCTGCTGAAGCTGCTTGGTCAAGAGAGCAACCTGTGCATTTAACGATGTAATGGAATCGATCTCATGAACTCCTATCGCTCTCCTTCCACTTACCCCTCTATCATCTGGCATATAGTTATTAGTGGTCATGTCTTCTAGCAAATCATGGGCCTCATGTGTTGTCTTCTCCATGAAGGTTCCACCTGCAGCTGCATCAATGATGGTTCTTGTTGTCCCACTTAGCCCATTGTAGAAAATATGGACCAAGCTCCACAGTTCAATGCTATGATGCAGACACTTTCTCTGCAGATCTTTAAATCTCTCCCAAGCCTCATAGAGTGACTCCCATCACCGTAGAAATTGTTCACCTCTCCTCTCACTGGTCGCTGGAAGGTGGAAAGAACCTTGCCAGGAACTTATGTGCCAGATCCTGCCATGTAAATATAGAATCTGTAGGCAGGGAATTCAACCAAACATTTGATCTATCCCTGAGTGAGAAGGGAAAGAGCCTCAATCGGATGGCGTCATCAGTAACACATTATATTTGAATGTTGCACACAGCTTCAAGAAATTTGCAATGTGCATATGTGGGTCTTCATATGGTAACCCTCCAAATTGAACTGTATACTGCACCATGCTCAGGATCGCAGGCTTTATTTCAAAATTGTTCGCTCCTATTGTTGGGAGCCTTATGCATGTTTGTGCTCCATTCACTCTTGGTAGCACATAGTCTCCCAGACTCTTTTCTTCCTAGACCTGAACTCTTTCCTCTTCATCATTCTGCAAACCTGTGGGTATTCTTTGGTTGGGTTGGTGATCACCCATCTCTTCATTCATCTCATTAATATTTTGTCGATCCCCCATGGCTATTAAGTCCAAGATTCTTTTGTTTCGCCGGTTCTGCTTGCAAGTCTTCTCGATCTCAGGGTTGGAGGGAACAAGTGTATCTGCTCCTCTTCTTCTTCGCATAAACTAGATACCTGAAATAGATCAAAATCAACAAACCGATCACGGCGCACGGTTCCACAAATAAAATAAAGTAAAAGAAAATAAAAACCAAATTAGGAATTAAGAATAGATAGATTGATATTGAACTACGTCAATCCCCGGCAACGGCGCCAAAAACTTGTTAGCGATTTATCTACATGCTTAACGCATGTGCACATATCGTGACAAGTAATATAGTCTGGGTAAGACCGAATATCGTCCTCAGGGATTAGTGTTCAATTACCAATTTCTATCCTATGGTATCTATTTGGTGATCGATATTTTGATGGTTGTTTGTATCTATGACTACTAAATAATTATAAAAGTTAACTAATTTACTTTACTTAAATCAGATATGGTGGAAATAGGGCTTCCAATCTCCTCAACTATCCGCTCGCTTTAATCTTTAATGCAATGATAAAAGTTCTTCTTCTATATTGAGATAGCAGGTTAACTAAGCCGTTTTATATTCCGGTTAGGATATATAAACACTCAACCCCGATGCAGAACCCTTCTATCTTTCGATGATAATATTTACCACAAAGGAGTATTAAGAACAATAACTTATCAAACTACACAAGTATCGGGGTATTTTCGTCCACGATTTTAACTTATGTTTATTCAACTATAGCATATTCACAATCTCCCCTTTCGGATCTCGATTAGAAATCATATATTTAATGATAATTAGTGATCAATTAATTATCAAGCAATCAAAACAATTATTGAATAAATCTCAACTATATAAAGAAGAAACCAAAACCATGCATTAAATCATAAAACGAGGTTCAAGTGATTCGAATGGAAAGCCCTACTTAAAGTTTAGCTCCTAGCCATAGACATGCTAAGAACTAAAAGATTATCCAACATAAACTGAAAAATAAATAAAGTAAGAAAAAGAATTACTCAATAACAAGCCTCCAATCTTGAAGTTTTCAAGAACTATGTGTTATGTAGAGTTAGGGATTGTGGAACCCCTCAAAAATCTTCCCTAAGGCCTTTTTATATCCTCCAAAAATGTTCCCAACTTTTCCCTCTTGGTCTTGGCCCATTCCCATTCGGATTTGGCTGAAAATTCGCGTCGGCGCCACGGCCCTGAGACCGGTGCCGTGACGCCGAAACTCCTGCGACTCGTCAGATTTTTGGGCGTCGTGACGCTGCTTTCGCTGATAGAGTGACGCCACGGCGCCGCCCTGTCCTTCGTCCGGGGTGCCGACTTTTCGTCTCTTTTGGCTCTGAAACCTCTGTTTCTGCCATCTTTTTGCTTCTATTCGCCAATGTGCCATTTTAAACCACTGTGACTCAAAAGAAAGAAAATCTATACTAACATGACACGTATTTGTACAAAAAATGGGCCAAAGACTAACTGAAAATTACTCAAAAGGTGTATATAAAATACGCCTAACAATCGCCTAGTATACGCCACATGTACACCTCTAACCTCCAAACATCTACATAGAACCTCTCTAGGGACTTTATCGTATGCCTTCTCGAGGTCTATGAAAACCATATGTAAGTCCCTCTTCCTCACCCTATACTATTCCACTAACCTCGTAATAAGATGAATGGATTCTGTAGTCGAATGCCCCGGCATGAATCCAAATTGGTTCTTGGAAATAGATACGCCTTTTCTCACTCTCATCTCCACGACCCTTTTCCAAACTTTTATAGTATGGTGATACTCATATAGTTGTTGCAACTCTAGATGTCACATTTATTCTTGTACAAAGAAATCATTGTACTACATCTTCATTCTTCGGGAATTCTTGTCTTCTTAAAAATGACATTAAACAACTCAGTCAGTCACTCCAAACCTGCCCAACCTACGCTCTACTAAAATTCAACTGGATTTCATCAGGTCCGGTCGCTCGTCCCCTGTGCATTTTTTGAACAACACCCTTAACCTTCTCAACCTTAATACTCCTACAATATCCAAAACCTTGGTTTCTCTATATCTCCTAGCACAATGTTTTTATCTCCTTTTTCATTCAAAAGTTTATGGAGTAAGACTGACATCTCCTTCTAGTAAGCGCGTCCTCCACCTGTTACACCTTGTAAGTTTAAGGCGATTATTAAGAACGTCATTAAGAAATTAAGATTCGAATATTGGGAATAAAGTATGTTTATATATGCTAATCTAGAAATTAGTATACAAAAGGATGTGATTCCGGAAATTGTTTTTTGGTTACAACGAGCGTGTTAAGGGAAATTGAAAATGATAGTTGTATATTCCCGTTATGGATTAGTAACGTATTATATAAGTTACGGCGACGAAGATACAAGGTCATATAGAATTTTCAAGACTTAAAAGAAGTGGGACTTAAGGTTGATTAATTGTGAAATGTGGACCAATTGGTAATAAAGAATTTTCAGATTTTTAAGCTAACCTTATAAACCTCCTTCTTCCTCATTTTGTTTTAATTCAAAAAGAGAAAACCCTCCCCTCTCCTCCTATTCTCCCCAGCCGAACCACCCTCCCCATAGCCAAGAAAATTAAGCTTTTTGTTTCTCCACCTAGATAAGAAGTCTCATCTAAATTAGAAGTCAATTTATACAAACAAAACAGTGGCAATCGTTGCCACTGCTGGGCCGAAAATGGGCAGAATTTCCAGATTCTTGGGTCAAGTTTGTGGAAGAAAAATGAGTAGGGAATCATGGGTTAACATTGTAAAATGCATGCATGTCAATTGGGAGTTGGAAAATTGATAAAAATTGGGCAAGAAGTCGTCGGGCAGAGGCCGAAACTAAGGGTTGTTTTGGGCTTCAATTTAAGGTAAAAATTATTATTTTTATGATATAATTGAAGTGTATATTGTGGTAGTTTAAGAAATGAATTTGTGATTAAGAGAAGTTTGGAATTAAGACATTGCATGTGAATGTTGTGGGTGTTGGACCGAATAGGGCTGTTTTTGTGAACTTTGAATTCGATTGTTGTTATGTTAGTATTGTCCCCATTAATTATATGTTAAAGTGAAGGAAATCTTGATATTTAAGTTATAGTTATTCATAAGGAACTATTGAAACATGAATTGGATTTTAAGAAGTTAATAAAAGAATATGGAATTATGTTGTTGTTGGCCGAAACTTACATGGAAATATTGGACATTGTTGTGAGGTATTAAGGGCTGATTTTGTGGAGTTAAAATGTTGTGAATTTGATTATAAACATGTATATATGTTGTGTTAATTACTAATACATGTCTTAATAAATTCAAGTGTAAAAAAAGTGTTATTTTGCAAATTATAGGACTTGAACTCTTGTTGTTGTTGCTAAAGTTGATGGATTGCTTTAAGGTTGTTCTAATATGGATTAACATGAGAGATATGTGTAGTAATCACCTTGGTTGTTGTAGTTATTGTATTACATAAATGTAAAAGAGAAGGAATGCGTTACGATGACGTAAATGGAATAGCTGAGATTATTTTGGTTATATTCTTAAGTTATGACTTGTTATTGGTATTGTTGGCTTGATTTGTAAGTTGTGCATATGCACATAAATAGGGGAAGTGCTGCCCGAATTTTTATAAAAAAGAGAGTTGTCTTTCGTTATAACTTACGCTAGAAATCATAGAATTGACGGGCGTATTACCCTTTATTATAGGTTGACGTACTAGTTGAGACGAATCTTATTCTTCGAGTTGGTTAGTTCGGCGAAAAGGTATGTGAAACTCTTTCTTCTTTCTTTGGCATGGTTTATATGAAATGAACGTACGGCGGACGTACATGATTTCTATACAGTCTAATTCCTAAAGATGTTAGTTATGAGAAGTGCCTATGATTTTTCAGTAAAGAGTTTATTATAATGATTTTATTGAGAGTCAAATGATGATTTAAATTGCATATGGGTGCTCATGGTATTCTGCTCGTGCCAAGTGTTATTACTTTATTTCACTAAGTCTCTCACTAGAGGGCCAGGACACGTTAAATGTATAGATATGATTCTATGGATATGTAGTCATGATGCAGGTATAGATACTCATGATAGTAGATATGATTTCATGGATATGTATCAATGATGCAGGTATAGATACTCATGACAGTAGATATGATTTCATGGATATGTATCCATGATGCGGGTATAGATACCCATGATAGTAGATATGATTCCATGGACATACATCCATGATGCGGGTATAGATACCCATGCCAGTAGATATATATATATATATATATATATATATATATGATTATTTGGATAAGTATTCATGATTTTTGATATGACCCTCATTTTGGTAAAGCATAGTTGACTCTCTATTTTCTATGGTACAATTGGAATTGGTATTTGACAATTTTACATGTCTCATGTTATCTATTGGTCAGTTATGATCTCATTTACAGTACTTCATGTTTTACATACTCAGTACATTATTTCGTACTGATCCCCCTTTCCTTGGGGGGTTGCGTTTCATGCCACATGTACAGGTACTCAGTTTGGTGATCCGCTAGTCTAGAGTTTCTACTCAGCTGTTTGGGAGGGCTCCATTGACTCGGAGCTTAGTCAGTTTGGTACAGATCTTTAATCTTAGACCTATGCATATTTAGGGGCATGACGGGGCCCTGTCCCGTCATATGTCATTATCGTATTCTTGGAGGTCTGTAAACAGTTGTGGGTTGCACGTATGTAGAGTTGTAAATATGTTTTGGTCAGCTGTGTTGTTGTGCTCTGTCTTTGGATGTTCCCGTGTATATGTGATACTATTTGGTGGCAGCCTTGTCGGCTTGTTTATTATATTATGTTGGCTAGTTGTGACTCCCATGGAGGCATGTATATTCTTGTGTAAAGGTAGCCTTGTCGGCTTTCCTATTCTGACATGTGTTATTGTTGCAGCGTTATGCTGCCAGATTTGATATTATCCTTAGTGTCAGTCTAATTACGTGACAGGTTAGTATAATGGCGTCATTAGGGCTCTTAGTCGCGGCCCGTCGGATCGGGTCGTGACAAAAGTGGTATCAGAGCAGTTAGTCCTCGGAATGTCCACATACCATGTCTAATAGAGTCTTGTGTATGGGTATGTTGTGCACCATACTTATACGCATGAGGCTGCCGGACATTTAGGATTGGTTTCTATTCTTGTATCTCATAGATCGTGCAATAGAGCTATGTCATTAGGATAATTCCCCCCCCCCCCCCCAACAAATTATTGTGGTTGCAGCTATACCTTCAAAGAAAGCGACAGTGGCCCGGAAGGAAAAATCAGAGTTATTTGGACTTGACTTAGTGTATTAAGCCATAAGGGATGTGAAAGAATTTGAGTAGAAGTATGATGGTCAGGTTTGGAGGTACTAGGTCAACGTCAGGTAAGGTAACTCTTCAGAATCTTCTACGTACTGAATAAGGGAATAAGTTAACGATTCATCACTTAAGGGATGGTATCGTCAGGGATTGGAACCAGGAGCAATGTCCGAGATTACTTATGTATACTAGAATATGTTGGAATATTGAAAAGTACGACAAGTAAGAAATGAGTGAACAAGTGTTAAAGAAATGAAGTTGTTATAATTACGAGTAGTGAGAAGATAAAAAAAAAGATCTCTTTCAGACCATGAATGAGGTGTCAACTTGTGAAATGTATTATAGTACTCTCTATCTTACGAATTGGTACTCCATTATGCCACGTTATCTGCTCTATAGTTACAGAGATTGAACTTTTCCTCCCAAAGGTAGAGAATGAAGCTTATCTATTCTTTTCTCCTCCATACCTCTAATAAAATTTTGAGCTCTAATTGTTAGGATCTATGACTGTTTTATGGTATACCATGTTGCTGGACTATGTGAAGGTAGGAAACTTCAGGAGAATATTGTTCCCCTGTAAGAATAAGAAAGGGCTATTACTTCTTGGATGATAAGGTTGATATAAAAGAATGAAAGTGTTTTTCTTATTTTGGATCGAGTACTGGAAGTATTGGACATAAGGATTATTTGAGTTCTCTCGCAATGACTTAGAACTTAGGAATGATGAGCACTCTATTAGTGTGTAGTTGTGTCAAGCATTTAAAATATCGTAAAGAGTAGTGTTCAGCGCAAAAAAAAAATTAAAAAAAAAAAAGCAAAGCAAGGACGTGCAGCGAACCTCTGGAGTTCATATTTTCAGTTAAGAAGTTATTTGAAGGATTGGTAATCGAGGTATGCATTCGTGCACAGTTTCAATGCATTGGTTCATGCAAAATGCTAAGATGGGGTTATTTGGTCTCTTGAAACCAAAGGTTAAAAGGGAAGAAGCTCATAATGCCTTTTTTAACTTGTGTAGTGGGTGATCTTTTAGTACTAATCTTACTGAGCATCCAAATAGAGGAATATGGTTATGGTGGATAGATATTAGAAGGTTATGTGGCCAAGTACAAGGTCCATGGGCAATAATGAGTGATTTCAACTGTATATTGAAGAGAAATGAAAGAGTGATATGTCATGTTACTACGACTGAGATAAGGGATTTTAAGCAGTATATAGTAGAATGTGATCTGACAGAACTAAGATTATCAGAGACATGCTATACATGGTAGTGTGCTAAAAAGGGTTTATAGCAGTACTTACTAACCAAAGAGGGGTTGATAATCTACATGCTTCTAAAGTGCATTTCATGTAACCAGGCCTATATGATCATTCTCTTGGAATAATTATGTGGGAAAGAGGCATAGAGAATCAGTACAGATTCAGATACTTTAATATGTGAAGATTGGATCCCGAATTCTACAGACAGCAATAGAAGGGTGGAAAACAGATAAGAGAGGTACAAAGATATATGAACTAATGGGAAAAATGAACAAGCCCAAAGAGGTTGCTACACCGGTGTGAGATTCTGTCATAGCTAAGCGAGTATATAGAAAGGGTTCGGTGGTTGCACATAGTCGGCATACCGCAGCAGATTTGATAGGATTAGACGTGACCGAATTTGATATTATTATGGGTATGGATTGGTTGGCTTCTCTGTTACACCTCGTAAGTTAAGACGATAATTAAGAACGTCATTAAGGAAATTAATATACTTAAGGATGTGATTCCAGAAAATTTTGGTTACAACGAGCGGAACAATGGGAATTTAAAATGATGGTTATATATATATCCCGTCATGGATTAGTAATGCATATAAGATGCGACGATGAGAATGCGAGGTTTTATGAAATCCCCGGGAATTAAAGGGAACGAGTGTTCAGATTTATTACTTGGGGTTTGTTTTAAACTAAGAGGGCATTAAGGGACCAAAGTGTAAGTTTGTAAAAAGAATTTTCAGATTTTGTTACTACCATTAAAACTTGTAACCCTTGTTCATCTTCCAAAATTCAAACTCTTCTACTTCTCTCCAAAATCCCTCCCCAAATCAGATTTTCCCCACCACCATGACCAAGTAAAGACTAAACAATTTCCTCTTCCCAAAAAGTACATCATTTTGCAAAACTTTAAGCCAAGAAATTGAACCCAAAACAGTGGGTATTTTCGGCCAAGCTGGACCGAAAATTGAAGCAAATTTTCCAAATTTTGGGAGAAGAATTTTGGAAGAAAACATGGAGAATGATGGAGGAAACATTATAAATGTTTGCATGTTAATTTGGAGTTGAAAGAGGTGTGAAAATTGAGAAGAAAAATCGGCAGAATTTCGGACAGATTTACAGCCAACTTTGGAGGGGTATATCTCCTTGTATATTAGAAGTTTTTAGGTGTTTCAAAAGCCTAAGATGAATTTCGTCGAATCTAGTTTCCAAATCAATAAACCTCTCATCGATAGGACATCGGAGTAGAGAATTATGGACATTACAAGTTCAGCTGACAAAACAGTGAGCAAAAAAATGTTGGAGCAGTGGTACCGAAATTGGGGACTGTTTTGACTTCGTTTAAGGTAAAAGTCCTTCTTTTCATTGAATATTTGGAAGTTTAATTGATGTTATAGTTAAGGGATTAGCCCATGTTAAAGAAGAATTGGAATTAAGTAGTTGCATGTTGTTGTAGTTGAAGATATAAACTTGGGTTAAGATGGAATTGGAAATATGAGAATGCATGTGACTATATTGAGATATATATGATTGAGACTGTTTTGTATGAAATGGAGTTAAGTGTTGTCGTTGTTATTATTATCACCAATTGCATGTTTAAATTGGAGAAGAATCTTGATACTTAAAACTTGTAAATTGATTATATGAAAGTATTGAAATGTGAATTAGATTCTAGGAATTAAGAAAAAGTGTTGGAATTGAATAATGTGTTGGCCGAAAGATTGATGAAGTTATTAAAGTATAGAAAAGGGTAAATTTCACCTTCTTGAAATTCTTAAATGTTGATAGAAGTTTGGGATTACTGCAATGAACTATTCTAACATGACTAAGGGTTGAATGAGCATGACAAATAAGGGTGATAGTCACTTGATTGTTGAAGTTATTGTCTTTCATGAAAATAAAGAGAAGGGAGGTTGTATGATAGCATATATGAAGCATATCGGACTTACCTTAATTGTATTTTGGAATAATATTGGGTTATGGGTGTTGTTGGCTTGTTGATAAATTGTGGATATGCATATAAACGGGGGAAGTGCTGTCCGAATTTTTGTAGAATAGGAAGTCGCTATTCAACATAACTTAGGTTAGAAATCATAAGAATTGACGAATGTATTATTACTAGTATAGGTTGACGTACTAGACGAGACGCATTCTAATTTTACCTTGGTTGGGCGATTAAGAGGTATGTGAGACTATCATTTCCTTCTTTGGCATGATTTTGTGAAAATCTTTCTTTCTTCCTTTGACATGATTTTAATGAAAGTACGGCGGACGTACGTGATTCCTTCAAAGTCTAATTTTAATAAAATAATGATTCATGATATGATCGTGCCTTGATTTTCTAAAGAATACTTTATTTTACTTATTCCATTGAGTCTTATATGATGATTTAAAATGCATATGATTATTCCATTGAGTCTTATATGATGATTTAAAATGCATAAGATTATTCCACGGTGTCTCAGATAATGGTTTGTATTGCATATAGTTTCTCATGATATTCTACTCGTGTAAGTTGTGATTGTATGTTATGAGGATCGAGTCCCAGAATGGGTCGGGTAGTTATATGTACGCAGTATGAGGACCGAGTCCCAGAATGGGCCGGGTAGCTATATGTATAAAGCATGAGGACCGAGACTCAGGATGGGCCAAGTAGTTATATGTACCGACCTGATCTTGATTATGATGATTGTTAGACATGCAAGACTTTCTTTTCATAGGGTGCAGTTGTATTGGTAGCTCTGATTGTTCATATATGTCTCATGTTATCTTCTGGCCAGTTACAATCCTCCTTACAGTAATTCATGTTTTACATACTCGGTACATTACTTCGTACTGACCCCCTTTTCCTCGGGGGCTGCGTTCATACCCGCAGATTCTGGTGTTCAGATAGGTGACCCTCCAGTTTAGGACTTCTATTCAGCAGTTGGAGAGCTCCATTATTCCGGAGTCAGCTATTTGGTACAAAACCTCTTTATTTTGATTGTATATATTTATGGGAACGACGGGGCCCTGTCCCATCATATGTCATTATCGTACTCTTAGAGGTCTGTAGACAGTTGTGGGTGATAGATGTGTATTGGACTTGTGTAGAAAGTTTATGTGGTTGAGCTAGTTGTATTGTTGCACTTGTTTTGGGAGGTTCCCATATATAGTGGCAGCCTTGCCGGCTTGCCTATTGTGATTTCTCATTTGTTTATGTGATGTTATTTGGTGGCAGCCTAGTCGGCTAGCCTGTTGTGATGGTGGGATAGTTGTGTAAGGCAGCCTTGTCGGCTCGCCTATTTTGGGTATATGTTATGGATACATCGTTGTGCTGCCGAAATTTTCTATTACCCTTAAGTGTCAGTTGATTACGTGACGGGTTAGTGTAATGGCGACCAATTAGGGCGTCGGGTCGCGGCCCGTCGGGTCGGGTCGTGACATTCTCGTTAGGCGAATGTCGATTGTAGAGAAGGTGAAGAATAAATTACAAGTCCGGAAATGAAGATTACTATGATTTGAAGAAAAATATACTTTGATAACCAGTGTTCTTTTAATTATGCCAATCCATCTATTATTAGCTATAAAGCCTCCAAAATATTCCATAAATGAGTTATATAAAGTCTTTGCAAGATTTTATTGGAATAGCAGTGATGAAGGCAGAATGAGGCAGTATCCTCATGGTTGAATATGTTCTTACCCAGAGATAAAGGAATCATAGGACTTAGATTATTGGTTGATGTGTCTAAAACCTTATGTGCTAAACTTCAGTGAAATTCCAAACATCTAACAGATTGTGAGATAATTTTATGGGAGTTTAAAATACAAGTGGGGAAATATTGTGTGGCATGAAGGCAGATGACTATCCACAGGGTGATATATGAGATCAATATGACTGTCTATAAGATGTGCAAACTCATATTTTCATGGCAACAAAAATATTCTAAAGTACCCTTCCTCAGACAATGCAGATGTTTGAAGGCTACGGGCTAAGACTAGTAAGTAAGATAGTTAAGTGGTAAGTGATTAATATGGACTTCATTGCATGCTTACCTCGCACCCAGCGGAAATATGACTCCATATGGGTTATTGTGGATAGGCTGACAAAATCAGCCCACTTTCTTTCAGTCAGGACTACTCATTCAGCGGAAGACTATGCGAGGTTATACATCAGGGAGATAGTGAGACTTCATGGGGTCCCCACATCTATTATATCGGACAGAGGAGCTCAGTTTACATCTAACTTTTGGAGATCGTTCCAGAAGGGATTGGGGATACAGATGACTCTTAGCACAGCGTTTCATTCTCAAACTGATGGGCAGGCTGAGCGTACTATTCAGACACTTGAGGATCTGTTGAGAGCCTGTATTATTAACTTCAGAGGTAGCTGGGATGATCATTTCTCACTCATCGAGTTTTCCTATAACAACAGCTACCATTCTAGTATCCATATGGCCCCGTATGAGGCCTTACATTGGAGGACGTGTATGTCACCTATTGGTTGGTTTGATGTAGGTGAGACTAAGTTTATCGGCCCAGACATGGTTCAGCAAGATGTTGATAAGGTGAAGCTCATTCAGGAGAGATTAATAGTAGCCTAGAGTCGACAAAAGTCATATGCTGATAATCGACGTTGACACTTAGAGTTCCAGGTTGGTGATTGGGTATTCTTGAAAGTATCACCCATGAACGGTGTGATGAGGTTCGGTAAGAAAGGGAAGCTTAGCCCAAGATACATTGGGCATTACCAGATCATTCGTAGGATAGGCAAGGTTGCCTATGAGTTGGATCTACCATCTGATTGGAAGCAGTACACCCAATCTTCCACGTATCGATGCTACGTAAGTGTATTGGTGATCCTTCCAGAGTTTTCCCAGTAGATAATGTCCAGGTGACATAGGAGTTATCTTATGAGGAGAGTCTCATAGCCATACTTGATCGTCAGGTCAGGAGATTACAGACAAAGGATGTGGCTTCCATCAAGGTTTTTTGGCGAAACAACAATAGGGAGGAAATGACTTGGGAGGCAGAAGATGAAATGAAAAAGAAGTATCTTCACTTGTTCCTTGTGCCTCTAGGTAATTCAACTCGATCCTTTATTTGATTATAGTAAATGATGATTGCATGTGTGTTATATTGTGGCCCTGTGAGGTATTTGTTGGTTTGCTGAATATAGGTGGATAGGCATAGTTATAAAGGAGACTCTGTCGAAATTTTTCTAGCATAAGACTTATTATAAACATTCGAGGACGAATGTTTCTAAGGGGGAAGGATGTTACACCTCGTAAGTTTAAGGCGATAATTAAGAACGTCATTAAAGAATTAAGATTCGAATATTGGGAATAAAGTATGTTTATATATGCTAATTCGGAAATTAGTATACAAAAGGATGTGATTCCGGAATTTTTTTTGGTTACAACGAGTGTGTCAAGGAAAATTGAAAATGAAAGTTGTATATTCCCGTTATAAATTAGTAACGTATTATATAAGTTACGGCGACGAGGAAACGAGGTCATATAGAATTTTCAAGACTTAGAAGGAGTGGGACTTAAGGTTGATTAATTGTGAAATTTAGACCAATTGGTAATAAAGAATTTTCAGATTTTTAAGTTAACCATATAAACATCCTTCTTCCCCATTTTGTTTTAATTCAAAAAAAGAGAAAACCCTCCCCTCTCCTTCTATTCTACCCAGCCGAATCACTCTCCTTATAGCCAAGAAAATTAAGCTTTTTATTTCTCCACCTAGATAAGAAGTCTCATCTAAATTAGAAGCCAATTCGCACAAACAAAACAGTGGCAATCGTTGCCACTGCTGGGCCGAAATTGGGCAGAATTTTTAGATTCTTGGGTCAAGTTTTTGGAAGAAAAATGAGTAGGGAATCATGGGTTAACATTGTAGAATGCATGCATGTCAATTGGGAGTTGAAAAAGTGATAAAAATTGGGCAAGAAGTCGTCGGGCAGTGGCCGAAACTAAGGGTTGTTTTGGGCTTCAATTTAAGGTAAAAATTATTATTTTTATGGTATAATTGAAGTGTATGTTGTGGTAGTTAAAGAAATGAATTTGTGATTAAGAGAAGTTTGGAATTAAGACATTGCATGTGAATATTGTTGGTGTTGGACCGAATAGGGGATGTTTTTGTAAACTTTGAATTCGAATTTTGTTATGTTAGTATTGTCCCCATTAATTATATGTTAAAGTGAAGGAAATCTTGATATTTAAGTTATAGTTGTTCATAAGGAACTATTGAAACATGAATTGGATTTTAAGAAGTTAAGAAAAGAATATGAAATTAAGTTGTTGTTGGCCGAAACTTACATGGAAATATTGGACATTGTTGTGAGGTATTAAGGGCTGATTTTCTGGAGTTAAAATATTGGGAATTTGATTATAAACATGTATATATGTTGTGTTAATTACTAATACTTGTCTTAAGAAATTAAAGTGTAAAAAAAGGTGTTATGTTGCAAATTATAGGACTTGAACTCTTGTTGTTTTCGCTAGAGTTGATGGACTGCTTTAAGGTTGTTCTAATATGGATTAACATGAGAGATAGGTGTAGTAATCACCTTGGTTGTTGTAGTTATTGTATTACATAAATGTAAAAGAGAAGGAATGCGTTACGATGGCGTAAATGGAATAGCTGAGATTATTTTGGTTATATTCTTAAGTTATGACTTGTTATTGGTATTGCTGGCTTGTTTATAAGTTGTGGATATGCATATAAATAGGGGAAGTGCTGCCCGAATTTTTATAGAAAAGAGAGTTGTCGTTCGTTATAACTTACGCTAGAAATCATAGAATTGACGGGCATATTACCCTTTATTATAGGTTGACGTACTAGTTGAGACGAATCCTATTCTTCGAGTTGGTTAGTTCGGCGAAAAGGTATGTGAAACTCTTCCTTCTTTCTTTGACATGGTTTATATGAAATGAACGTACGGCGGACGTACATGATTTCTATACAGTCTAACTCCTAAAGATATTAGTTATGAGAAGTGCGTATGATTTTTCAGTAAAGAGTTTATTATAATGATTTTATTGAGAGTCAAATGATGATTTAAATTGCATATGGGTTCTCATGGTATTCTGTTCGTGCCAAGTGTTATTACTTTATATCACCGAGTCCCTCACTAGAGGGTCGGGACACGTTAAATGTATAGATATGATTCCATGGATATGTATCCATGATGCGGGTATAGATACCCATGATAGTAGATATGATTCCATGGATATGTATCCATGATGTGGGTATAGATACCATGACATTAGATATGATTCCATGGATATGTATCCATGATGCGGGTATAGATACCCATGACAGTATATACGATTCCATGGATATGTATCCATGATGTGGGTATAGATACCCATGACAGTAGATATGATTCCATGAACATGCATTCATGATGCGGACATAGATATCCATGACAGTAGATATATATATATAGGATGATTATACAGATAAGTATTCATGATTTTTGATATGACCCTCATTTTGGTAAGACACAGTTGACTCTCTATTTTCTATGGTACTGTTGGAATTGGTATTTGACAATTTTACATGTCTCATGTTATCTATTGGCCAGTTATGATCTCATTTACATTACTTCATATTTTACATACTCAGTATATTATTTCGTACTGACCCCCCTTTCCTTGGGGGACTGCGTTTCATGCCGCAGGTACATGTACTCAGTTTGGTGATCTGTCGATCTAGAGTTTCTACTCAGCTGTTTGGGAGGGCTCCATTGATTCGGAGCTTAGTCAGTTTGGTACAGATCTTTAATCTTGGACCTATGCATATTTAGGGGCACGACGGGGCCCTGTCCCGTCATATGTCATTATCGTATTCTCAGAGGTCTGTAGACAGTTGTGGGTTGCACGTATGTAGAGTTGTAAATATGTTTTGGTCAGTTGTGTTGTTGTGCTCTGTCTTGAGATGTTCCCGTGTATATGTGATACTATTTGGTGGCAGGCTTGTCGGCTTATCTATTATATTATGTTGGCTAGTTGTGACTCCCCGGGAGGCAGGTATATTCTTGTGTAAAGGAAGCATTGTCGGCTTGCCTATTCTGACATGTGTTATTGTTGCAGCGTTATGCTGCCAGATTTGATATTGTCCTTAGTGTCAGTCTGATTACGTGACAAATTAGTATAATGGTGTCATTAGGGCGCTTAGTCGCGGCCCGTCAGGTCGGGTCGTGACACCATCAGTATTTTTTCATCCTCGTCCTTGATGTACCTCACGTGATTCAAGTCATGGGTCTTCCTCTCCCTCGCCTTGGCTAGTCTGTACAACTTCTTATCCCCGCCTATTTCCTCTAATTCCACAAACATGTGCTCAAAGGCCGTTATTTTTACCGCCGTAACTGCTAGTTTTGCCTCCTTTCTCGCCATCTTATATAATTCCCTATTCATCCATTTCTCCACTTCATTCTTGTTTTTTACCAACTTCGTATACACCACTTTTTTTGCTTTCACCTTCTCTTAAACTTTACCATTTCACCACTAGTCCCCTCGATGCCAACCACGACTACCACCTGTAAGAACGTACGTAAGAACTCACAAGTGTTAAGATTTGAGACTTGTAAAAATTTATCGGAATTATGAAATTGTTGGAAAACGTACTATTATGACGAATGGGAGGGCGACACGTGTCACCCCCCCCCCCTTATTGATGCCTTGGTCGAATTAGGCATGGCCAAAATGGTCATTGACCATAGTCTTGGATGACTAAGTCTTGCAAGTAGCAAGCTTGATAATCTTGACCAAGTCAAAGGACCCACAAAGGCTTGATATTTGCTAGGAGCTTATCTAGACCACCCATTTGTTTATATCATGACCCTCCATTATACTATATAATACTAGTAGTGCAAGACAAGCTTAACACTTAGCCAAAATTTCACAAAATTTGAAGAACTCTCACTAGGAGCTCTCGGGTTTGGGCTAGCTCTCATGACAAAAATTTTTGTTCCTTGTTCTTTAAGCTCCACACTTTAAACCAAGGTTCATGAGGGTATTGTGAGTGTATCTCAATAGAAAAATCTCGGAAAAAGATAGTTTTCGGGTTAGTCGCAAAGCGAAAACCTAGTTGTCTTTCTAGGTTTTGTGTGGAAGATCAAGGAAATTGGTTGGTGTTGTTCTAAGGGTCTCAAGTAGCGGATTGAAGTGTCTTGAAGAGTCTCTAAGTTTCTAAGGAGCGACTTCGGATTTGGAAGTTAGATTGAGATTCGTTGAGGTATAATCTTGTCTCTTAATAGTGTTACAAGATTATATTTATATTGTTGTTGTTAGCTTTACATGTTGCTAGCATGAAGTTGATATGTTGAAGTTCATAAGTATTATGGATTGCTTGTAGCTTAAATCCGAAGTGTTATATTAGCCACTTGAAGTTGGATTACTAATTGGTCGTTTATTAGAAATCGTCGCATGTTACTTACTTGGAGATTATAGTAGTTATAATCGTTTGCGACTTGATATCATGATAGGCTAATAACTTGGAATGAAATGGAAATTGGATAAGAATTGATGTTGTAGTACTTCAAGTTAGCCGAATTGGCCTAGTAAGTTGTATTAATTTGATATCGTTTGTGGGGCGAAATTTTACACGTCTTGTAGGCGTGTAATCCCCTATTGTTGATTGCATTGATTGGGCCTTAAATGTGGCGTGTTTGGTTATTGTATTCGGCCTTGAAAAAGGTGGCAAAGTAAGTAAAAACAAAGGAGGTGTTGTCCGATTTTCCGTAGAATTTAGCGACTTAGTACTTGGGATATTCTACGTTTGAAGTAGGAGGTTAATGGACGTATTGTGACCATTATAGGTTGAAGTACTAAGTATAGTGTATCCTACTTGGAGGATGGAATAGCTATCAAGGTTGGAGTACTTTGGAGCATTTTGCTACTTGTCGATAATCGTCGCGAGGTATGTGAACCTCTTCCTTCCTTTGGCATGATTCTATGTATGGAATATACCTGTGGTATCATTTCATGTTTCCTTCTACTCTTAGAAGTTAAGAGGTAGTTGTGTGATTTACTCTATGTAGAACTTTTCCTATCCTTTGAGCATGACTAGTCGCACGTATATAGTACGGTAGACGTACAAGATCTTGATATCCTTTACTAGTATATGAATGGCCAAGTCGGGTGAGTTAGGAGATTAACTCGCTTCTTTGAAAGTATTAAGGATGTCTTAAGTTTTATTAAAGTTAAGGGACTTGAAGAGTTTTAAAGTATGTGATACTTGTTTCGTTTTAATCGTATAAGTCCCTTGGATAGGAAATTGTACTTGACTAAGGTATAAAGTGAATATAACGACTTTATGGGGAGTTGGTTATATTTGCTTTATGGAAAGATAAATGACTTGTTTTTAAGGCATCAATTGCCTAAGGTTTTATAATAAAAAGAGTCACTTGATTTCTAAAGGTTAAGAGACTAATTGTATTTTTGAAGTTAAGAGAATCGATTTGAAAGTATACAATACTTGGTTTTAAAAAGTATAAGTCTCTTGGTTATAAAAGGAATGGGTTTGTCTAAAACCATAAAGGGTTATAACGGCTTTATGGGAAGTTGGTTATAACGGCTTTATGGAAGGTTAAGAGAATGGTTTTCTCTAATAAAGTAATCAAGGAAATAATTTGATTTAAGGGTATCACTTGCTTAAAGCTTTAAAGTAAGGGTCACTTGATTTAGAAGCCGAGAAATGTATTTCTAAAAGTATCGTGACTTATGTGAAATGTACACAAGCCTGGATACTACGGGTGTTAGTATCTTGGGGTTAAATTCCCGGATTTTTATGTGTACAACGGAAGTGCCATGAGTTTATAAAAATGGAAGTCTAAGGTTTAATGAACTTGCCTAGGTTTGCTTGTGATAGCTTTGAGTGCAAGTATTATATGTCTACGTTGTCGTGTCTCTCAGTTGGAGGGCGGTATGCAGTTATAAGTTTACTTGGACGCATCGAGCGGTGATGTGGGATTCCACGGGTATGCTTCCATCATGATTGATCCTTGGACATGCTTATACGATGTGGGATTCCGGGGCATGTGACCAGGATGCGGGTTAGATGCCCGGACATTTTATTGGACGTACCGGCAGTGACGGGGGATTCCACGGGTAGGCTTCCATTGTGATTGATCTTGGCCATGCTTATACGATGAGGGATGCCGGCATGCAGCCAGATGCGGTTAGATGCCCGCGTGTTATTACTCGTGGGCTAGCTCCCATGAAGACATATACCCACGATGAGGATTCCGGGCATGTTATATTATTACTCCACGGGCTAGCTCCCACGAAGACTGCACTTACGATGAGGACGCCGAGGCACGTTATGGCCACGCTTATACGATGTGGATTCCGGCATGCGCGTCGTTATATATATATATATATATATATATATATATTATGTGTCTGACAAGGTGAGGGGATGCCACGGGTGTGTCACATGATTATATTTTACACTTATAGTTGTCGGCAGTGATGTGGGATTCCACGGGCAGGAGATATATATATATATATATATATATGTGTTGTGTATGTGTACGCCGACAGTGAGGTAGGATGCCACGGGGGCGTCACATGGTTATATTTTACACTTATAGCTTTCGGCAGTGATAGGGGATTCCACGGACACGCTTTGATTTTTGTGTGACGTGATCGCGTCCCAGATTGGGCCGGGTAGTATATGCGCCCTCCTTTAAGGGCCGAATTATACTTATGAAAGATAAGTGAGTTATATAGTAATGAACTTAATGATTTTTCCTAATCATGTGCGTAAGGATGTGGCTATAACCTTTATTGAAAATGGGAAAAGATATTAATGTAAGGTTAAGTTCATAAGTGGTAATGACACGGCAGGATCTGGTATGTATTTTATACTTGTCATTGTCATTCTTTTGTACAGTTATGATCCGCTTATCAGACGTTATTTCGCTCCATATTCGCACTGTTATCGACTTCTTCGGGCTGCGTTCATGCCCGCAGTTTTAGGTACCTGTGTCGTGATCCTCGCTCTAGGATCTCGCTCGATTGGGAAAAAGCTCCATTTGCTCCGGAGGCTTATCTCTTGGTACGGTTTTCCCTGAGGTTGTAGTTTCATGTATATTCAGGGGTATGGCGGGGCCCTGTCCCGCCAAAGTTGTTATGGTTAAACTCTTAGAGGTCTGTAGTCACATTTTGTGGGTCAGTTTGTAAAGGAAATGAGGCAACTGCTTCGGTTGTATATTTATATGTCCAGAAAGGTAGCCCTATCGGCTAACCTGTTGATTTTATCTTTGATGATTTATTTATAAGTTTCATGTATGTTCCGCTGATTATCTCTGATGTATACCTGTAAGGGTGCCCAGGTAGGGCACCAGTCGCGGGCCCGGGGTCGGGTCGTGACAACAACTGACCATCTTATCCCACATATCGATCGCATTCCCACTACTCCCCCCAAGTCCCTGGCCATCAACCTCTCCCCCATCTCCTGTGCACTAGCCATGATCAAACTTTCCCATTTGATTCTTATCCTATCATCTACAATCCTCCTCTTCTTCTCCATCTTGATCTCCAAATCCATCACTAAAATATTATGTTGGGTTGTAAGATACTCACTCAGAATAACCTTGCAGTCTTTACAAAGATTGTTATCATTCTTCCTAAGGAGCAAAAAGTCTATCTGAGTCTTAGCCACCGAACTACGAAAAGTCACCAAGTGATCTCCTTCTTCAGGAACCTCAAATTGTCTATCACCATCCAAAAGCTTTAGCAAACTCCAAAAGTGAGACGCATCCCCCGTTCATGTCCCTAAGGCCAAAGAATCCATGCACGTCGTCATAACCCCCCAAAAGTGACCCGATATGCCCATTGAAATCCCCTCCTATAAATAATTTCTCAGTAGGTGGTATATTTCTCACCACCTCGTCTAAATCCTCCTAAAAATGCCTTTTCTCCTTTTCGTCCAAGCCCGTCTGCGACGCATAAGCACTAATAATGTTCATAGTGAACCCTCCAACTACTAACTTAATCGCCATCATTCTGTCATTGACCCTTCTAACCTCTACCACCTGATCCCTTAGCTCGCTATCTACTAAAATGCCTACCCTATTTCTATACCTCGACCTACCCGAGAACCATAACTTATACTCGTCCACATCCTTAGCCTTAGATTCTACCCATTTGGTATCCTGGACACAGGCTATATTAATCCTCTTCTTCTTAAGAATTTTAACTAGCTCTATGTATTTTCCCGTTAAAGTACCAATGTTCCAAGACCCTATTCTCAACCTAGCATCTCCTTTACCCCACTTACCCCTTAACCCTCTCCCCCGTCCCCGACCGAGAACATGACCCTATTCTACCATCATTCACCAAAGCCACTATACTAGTCAACGGTTAACACTAACACACACGGGAACCAATACTAAAGCATAAGTCGAACTACTACAACAAGAATGTTATAACTAAAAGCAAAAATATGGCGTCAAAGATTCAATAAAGCGTAGGAGCCAAAGTTTAACTACAAAAATAACAGACAAATAATAAATATGGGCCACTGGAGGTACCAACTTCAGGTGGATAGCACATGTTCGCCTCCAGAAATCTCACCAGAAATCCTTGCTCACTTCTGAAATTCACTGTTCACCATCGGAAATCACCGTCATTTGTCGGAAATTACCGGTCACCGAAAGTTATTGTCACGCCGAGCTCACGGAAACTTCGAGTACTGCACAACTGACCGGAAAACCACTGGAGATGAGGTTTCCAGTTAGAGAGTAGGGGGGGGGGGGAGTGGAGCGAAAAGTAAAGAAAAGAGAGAAGAGAAGCAGAGAGAGGTCTTGTCGAAAAACGTGCTAACTACGGAGATCTAGCCAGAACGTAGTCGCCGACGGAAAATGAAAGAGGAGTTGAGAAGCGTACCTTGTCGGAGCACGACTGCTATGTATATCTTTTTTATCATAGGTTAAATCGATCATCATAGGCAAAAATTGCTTACCGTCAGCGAGAGAGAAGAGGGCGGGGAGACCCACTAAACAACACATCATCCGACTCACACATCATCTGTGAAGAACAAAACATTGCCCAATTTAGTAACTTTCCCAAAATACATAATAGACAAAGTACTCCCTCCGTTCACTTTTATTTATTCACTATATCAACAAAAAAATTACTTTTACTTATCACTTTAGCATATTAAAAAAATATAATTTTTTTCATGTGTTATCCATAATATTAATTACTCATTTCAAATTATTTTTCAAGTACATGAAAACTATGCACCAATTAATATGAGTATCATGATATATTATGCACTTTATTTATTATTTTTTAAGGGGTATGAAAAATTAATAGTGGACAAGTAAAAGTGAACGGAGGGAGTATAGCTCAGGTACCTACATTTTTTATTTGAAGGGAAAAGAAATTGAAACATTATGATCACCTAATATTTAAAGACAAAAAGAAAAGCTAGCAATTTAAGTTACAAAAGAAGTGCTAATTAGAGTTGGTTACTCTCAATAGCACAATTTTATCCAGCCTTTTTATTTTCTGCTAAAGTTCTCTTTACCAAAAGAAAAAGAAATTCAATGATTTGAGAGAGAAAACTCATATCAATTGCTTAAAACATAATTACAGAATGCTTTACATTAAAAATGCAATTATTATTAAGTACTTACATAGAAGGATAAGGCTTAAGTGGGGATGTTCGTGTGTTGATGGTAAAATAATCTTTGTATACTTAGTTTGGAATGGCTAGCTATTTTATTTAAATCCTGGTAGTTAGCAGTTAGCACAATGTTGAATGTACTTGTCACGTCTGGTAGGGAATTTTCCAACTTAATCGAGACAATGATTTTGTCTTCAAATTTAATTAAGAGAATTACATGCACATTTTATTACACTTGTGTTTAAATAGCCACCAAGCAACTAAATCGCAATCAATTACCAGTAATACTTAGACACTATATATAAAAAAACTAATATTAAAAATTCAAAAAAAACAAAAGACAGAAATTTGGAAATTTACTGCGAAAGTTTGTGTCGGAATACCTCTGGGATCTTCGACAAAGATCCGTGAAAAAACAATTTCCAATGAGTACATTATTGAGTTGTGGAGTTTAATTCATCGCCGACGCTATGAAAACCTACGCTGAGTGTGGAGTCTAATCTTTATATAACTTTGGCCGAATATGCATAATTTCTATAAAAATATTGTCTTGCGAATTATTATTTTTTTTTTTGCCTCTACTGGGATTCGAACTCAGAATCTTTGATTTAGCAGATTCGCGAACAAAGGATATTTTCACCCATAAATTTTCATTAAATGAGAAGAAGGGACAAAAAATAAAGACCATTGATTTAAGGGGGAAAATTAAAGACTAACCCATAGGAAGGTAAATCCACGCAAAAAAGCTTGTAAATGGTATATATATATATATATATATATATAATCAGTGTATAATTTATGTATATATGCTAAAAGGTAAATAGTGAAGTTGACCGACTATTTGTATAAAGATCTTGTGGGTCAACGGGAAGGCCCAGTAAATTCTTCAGTTGGCCCAGACCAATTACTATTTGGAAAAAGGACACTACCTAGCAATTACGAATTTGTTTGGCCCAAGTTTGAGTTTAATACTGCGATATGACCTTTTGGCCCAAACTATTCCCATGCGCTAGCCCACCAGCAACTTATTCACTACAAAAAAAATCAGACTTTTGTGACGACTAAAAGATCAAAAAAGTCGCCACTAAAGGTCGACGAAAAGATTCATATTGAACTTTCAAAAAAATATCTCAAAATATGTATAATATCTATCTAATTAGTAAGTATATGATTGAGCCTTCAAGAAATATCCTAAAACATGTATAATATGTGTATAATTAGTAAATATATGTTGATTATACCTTTATTAAACAGAAATTATACAATAATAATATAGTTTCTATACATATGATAATTTTTTTATACAATTTCTATACATATTCTGAAATTAGTTTAAAAAAGCCGTTGAAATAATAAACTGTAAGATCAAATTCTTGTCAAAAGTATAACAAAAAAAGGATTAAAAGAAGAAATAAATTATTCATGACATTTTGTTTTGAAAACAGTTGGTTTTTCTTCCTTTCTTTTTTTCCAAAAAAGGTGGATCTCCCACCCCAGGAGCCCCCACACCCCGGTCCGACAGAATTGTGAAGGAGTTAATCATGATAACTCAACTGGTTTCAAAGGTTAGATCACTACCACGCTGCGCACAAGGGACCCTCCTTTATTTCAGAATTCCCCACTCATACGTGATTCGATTTTGGTCATTTTTCCAATCATCCTCGAGATCGCTGAATGCACGCGACGCTTTTTCTTCCTTTCTAATTGGTGTACGTGCTATCAACAAAATGGTCCCTTTTTTATAACTTAGATTAGATGGTCACAAATTAATTACCAATTAGGAATATAATTGACTGTTGTTTCATAACTTGCGAAAATGGTTTATTAATTTTGTTATGTCTAGATTCATGAAAATTTTGATATACTCGAACCAAATTTAAAGAAAAACACACCAAACTTTTGTAGACTTCTATCAAGATAAATTTTTTATCTTTAAACTATTAAGAATTTCACATTAGATATGAAATGGGTACATGAATTCCTTATATGTACTTGGACAATTCTTACCCTACAAACTAGCTTTTGGGGTTGAGTTAGGCTCAAGATTCATTTCTTACATGGTATCAGAGTCAGACTCATTTCAATTTTTTGTTCACTGATATTCGGGTTTTCTCTTTTGCGTGCAGGTACCAATACCCCTCCAACAAGTGCCTCTCCTGGTACGTATTTAATCCTTTAATTATTTTTCCTTTTGCTCAAGTTTTTGTTTTACATCAGTGTTTTTAATGTGGTAAACTGATGTAAAACAAAACAAAATAAATATTTGTGTAAACTGAGTTTTTTTTGGGAGATAAAACATACTTATATTAAACATTAAACATTGCATACAGCAGGAATACCTCCTTGCAGGATATTTACATGAGGTAAGGAGAGACTAGAACTGCTACTTACTAGTCTAATACTACTACATTATATACAGAAAACAGTATAACCCAAATGTTCACAAAAACTAGTACAGTCGGGAGGATTAGTAGATTTCCCCATGGTGGGTTCTTGATTTACAAAATTTGTTCGACAAACCCCACGTTTGTTTTTTACAGTTCATATTCGAACTAATCGTCACACAACTGGAATCTTAAACAATTTTAATAAACCCGAACAACAAAAAAGTATTCACCAATCATGAATATCCTGTAAATATTATCAAGCTACTTTAACAAAATTTAAACAAGCAAGATAGAAGAATTGTGCTACAGGTATGATTAAAAGAGGTCACTTTAATTAAATTTCATTACATGTCATATAATTTTGTCGTTAATAAAAACGTAAAATTTTAAGCCTAAAATAATATTTGGGATAAATTTGATTCAATAAGTGGAAGGACATTTTTTAGCCATTTCTAATACGTTAAGGGCATTTTTTATCCAAATAGATGGAAGTAAGGGCAAATTTAATCCAATAGGGCATTTTTGGCCCTTCTCCGCAGAGTTAAACTATCTAACTTTTAATGTGAATTCGACCTTAAAAATCTGGTAAGTTTTTTGAAATTAAATATACATATTCAAAAAATATATTTAAAAACTAAATAAAAAGTAATATAAATCACAAATTTAAAAGGCATAAGAAAAATTACATGCAAAGAAGATCTCATTTAACCACTACTAAAAAAAAATCTATTTTCCCACTGAATTTTACAGTGAATGTCGGTGTGGAAAACCTAAATAGTAGTGTTTTTCACACAGAAAAATTAAAAGTTTTTCGGCGTTTCAGTGCCTGTTTCTGCCATGTGTTTCCTCAGTAAATTGATTCGGTAGAAATTAATTGGAAAAATCATATTCATAGCACAAATTTTCCACTGAATATCGATAAAAAAACCTCTATTCTAATCGTGAACTCTCTAATTAGTAACTTTTATCACTCTAGTGGGACAGAGAGTACTTCTTACGAACTTTATTAATGAAAAGTGAGTTTGATTGTTCTTTTGTCCAAGTGAGACAGTTTCTTAACCATTTCAACATATATATAGTCAAATCTCTCTATAATATTATTATTGGGTCTCTATATTGTGATGGTATCATGGAGGGTTGCTTCAGTCCTTCAATGAGACACTCCTCAGGATCATTATACTATTTTTGGTATATAAATATACTGAGATAGTATCATGAAAGACTACTTCAGTCCTTCTCTTAGACCTTATTTGTCGCTTAATAAAGGTCTGAATTTTAATGATTCGGACCTTAGATCATTAAGTGTCTTTGTTTATATTAAGATCTAATCACTTATTTGGTCTGAATATGTCTTAATCATTAAGATCCTGAACAAAGTCTTAATATCATTAAGAGGTATTTATGTATGGATTATTTTTACCATCACTAGATTTGTCCATAACCACCAACTCCACCCCCCTCCCCCATAACTTCACACCACTACCACCCATCTACCCAACCCCATCACTACCCACTCCTACCACTCTACCCACCCTCAATACGCTCCCACTCACCACTACCTCCACCCTCTACACCACCCTCACCCTACCTCCACCACACTCCCTACCCCCACTAATCATCTCTACCATCACAATCATCATTATTGTTAATTCAACTATTGTCATCATCGCCAACAACCACCACTAGCTAGCCATGACCACCATCTTAAACACCACCGACAATCACTATTGTCAGTCGCTACCACATCTGACACCTTCTTATATCAACAACCACCGCTATCACCACAACCACTACCACTGTTCTATCACCAACTAGCTCCACCATCACAACTATCACCGTCACCACTACTAGCCACTAACATCAACCATCACCACCGCTATAAAACATCTCCACCATCACTAGCAAATTTCACTTTTTATCAAATAATAATTTTATTTTATTAAAATTATATTTATTTTCTAATAGTTAGTTATTTTCTTATTTAAATGGTATATTTATTATGTTTAAATAAATACATTATATATATTCAGAAGTTGAAAAATAAATCGTCTTAATCATTTAGTGTTCAGATCTGGAGACAACACCTCAATCATTCAGATTCATACGTTTTAATATTAATGAAAACAAATGAGGCATTAGTCTTCATGATATCATCGTGGTATAAATATACTGCGATGATATCACAAAGGAAGGATTCTGGGCAAGTGAATATGTCGGGTAAATAGTTTGGTATGGGTTGGGCAGAAGAGAAATAGATTGGGAGGGGGGTAGGCTCGCGTAGATAGTTTGGGTTGGGCGGGTATTTGGTGTTTTCCCCCAAAAAAAAAAACATAAAAACTAACTTTTCATTTTTAAGTCTGAACTTAAACTTAATCACACTTTGAAAAACTTATGCTGATGAATATATATATATATATATATATATATATATATATGCATTGATAGGGTATATATATATACATATATATACACTTTGAACAATTAAACTTTCGCTTCATTCTCTATTATGTTTGCATAATAGTAATTAATTAGATTGTCAAAAGTAGCTTATAAGATCTAGTGTTTAATTCTTTTGTTCTAGTGCCTAGACATTTTTATTTCAAGAACTAGCTTTTCCGTATAAGTAGATCGAAATATATATTGTTTCCCTCAGTCAGCTACAATTACATTTTGATTATATTATTTTCTACTTTTAATTATTTTACTACAAATAAATTTTAGTAATTTATGTGTATTTTTAATTGTTCCTTTAATCTTCATTCCATCATTTTCCTTTTTTAGACGGTAATACATTCAAAAAATCTCGTCTTTCTATCGTCTGAGTTTATCCTTAGTTAGTCCGATTAACTAAGTAGCATGTTTGGTTAAGTTATGGAAATTAACTTATTAGTATTTCTTATCAGAAGTATTTTGGGAGAGTGCAATTTTTGTTTAACTAAATCATTTGAAAAGTGATTTAGGAGTGAAAGAAATAATCTCTTGATTATTCTTATTGATGAAAGACATATATATACAAGTTATAATAGAATAATCTTATTCCTACTTTACATCTAAAACTCTATTTTACAAGGAGATTAACTATACAATTATGGTAATATTACAATAGTAATTAAGGTACAAAACTAATTCTAATATATACTAAATATACACAACCCGGAACACTGTTCACGGGCAAGGGCCGCAGCGCTGGGCGATCTTTTTGGACACTGTTTAACACACTCCCGCAGTCATAGAGGACGGCCTTCGTAAGCTGAGATTGTCTCAAAAATCTTTAAAAATGACCGAGGGAAGATCCTTTGTAAAGATGTCTGCAATTTGATATCTTGAAGGAACATGACAGACACGTACTTGTCTTTTAGCTACCTTGTCTCGAACAAAGTGAATATCCATCTCTATGTGTTTAGTACGCTGGTGCTGAACTGGATTACCAGGAAGGTAGATAACACTTATATTATCACAATATACCAAGGTAGCCTTCTCAATAGGGCAATGAAGCTCTAAAAGTAGATTTCGTAACCAACATGACTCAGAAACCACATTGGCTACTCCTCGATACTCGGTCTCTACACTTGAACGTGAAAGCGTGGATTGACGCTTGGCAGACCATGAGACCAAGTTATTATCTAAAAAACATACAATAGCCAGACGTAGACCGTCTGGTGTCAGGACAACCACCCCAATCAGCATATGTATAGGAGACTAGTGTAGACGTCGACGAATGA
Organism: Przewalskia tangutica; assembly: GCA_029844215.1. Classification (NCBI taxonomy): domain Eukaryota; kingdom Viridiplantae; phylum Streptophyta; class Magnoliopsida; order Solanales; family Solanaceae; genus Przewalskia; species Przewalskia tangutica. The sequence continues at coordinate 86,051,179 of CM056736.1, read as the reverse complement.
TACAAATGCAAGTCATACTCAAGTGTTCCCTGAATGTACCTATGAATGCGTTTGAGCGCATTCATATGTTCAACTCTGGGATCATGCATAAACAAACACACCTGATGTACGTCATATGTAATATCAGGTCGCGTGAACGTCGCCATCGGGCGGCGCCGCAAGACTACGATAGCGGGTCTGGATCCTTAGGCGAGAGTCACCGCAGACTCAACTTGGGTTTAGTATCAACTGTTGTAGAAGTGGACTTACAGGATGACATCACAACCCTCTCAATGATCTCTGTTGCATACTTCCTCTGTGATAAGAACAATTCACCTGCATGACGAGTTACAGCAATCCCCAAAGAGTAACTCAATGGGCCCAAGTCCTTCATGGCAAACTCAGAACTGAGCATTATCATGATAGACTTTCGCAAAGCATCAGAAGAGGCAATCAAGATAATATCATCAACATATAATAAAATATAAGCCATGGAAGATCTCCGACGATATATGAATAATGAATTATCAGACCTGCTGTGAAAGAAACCCATAGTCGAAACATAATCAGCAAACCTCTTATACCAAGCCCGTAGAGACTGCTTAAGCACATACAAGGACCTCCTCAATAGACAAACATGATTAGGCTATCTAGTATCCCTAAACCCTAAGGGTTGATGCATATACACTGTCTCATGAAGATCATCGTGTAGGAAAGCATTCTTTACATCTAGCTGATGAATGGATCATGAGTTCGAAAGAGTCAAGCTGAGCACAGTACGAATAGTCGCCAGATTGACCATCGGGCTAAAAGTTTCACCACAATCCACACCAACATGCTGAGTCTTACCGCCATCACCTACAAGACGAGCCTTATGTCTTGCAAACGAACCATCAGAATTCTCTTTATAAGCAAAAATTCACATAGACCGAATAATATTAATATCAGATGGACGGGGCACCACGCCGCCATAGCTGTGGAGTTGGGTTCCATAATCGTCTGTAAAAGATCCAAGGAGATAGTGACATAAATCCACTGGAGAACCTTGGCATCAAGCATGACCCATAAGTCTGGATCTGCCCCATATTGGACGTTCTCTAGGTCAAGAACGATAGGAAGAACACTCTTGATGTTAGAAACGGTGAGGACAGGATGAAAAGTGTTCTTATCAGTCATGATGAATAGAACAAACTTTGGATAAGATTTCGGAGAAGGAAATTTGTGAGAGAGGATTTTCTGGAAGAGAAGGGCTGCGGCGCTGGAAATATCCGAGAGGAAGGGCCGCGGCGCTGGTCAAGAAAAACCGAGAAAAGAAAGAGAAATTTGAGGAGCGGAGGCAGGGTAAAGAGAATCTAGACTCTTGATACCATGAAAGCAATAATCCCTTGATTATTCTTATTGATGAAAGACATATATATATACAAGTTACAATAGGAGAATCATATTCCTACTTTACATCTAAAACCCTATTCTATAAGGAGACTAACTATACAATTATGATAATATTATAATAGTAATTAAGGTACAAAACTAATTCTAATATATACCAAATATACACAATCCGGAACACTGTTCACAGGCAAGGGCCGTAGCGTTTGACAATCTTTTTGGACACTGTTTAACAAGGAGATTGAGTTTTTTTTAATCAAAAAAGAAGAAGGCCGAGGATGACCTACTGTGCGTCTTATATGAAGGAAACACAAAAAAATATTTTTAAGTATCAAAGTATATGATATAATTGTTAAGAGTCTCACATCGGATATTGAATGAAAACATGGACTCTTTATATGATCTTGGACCTAACTCAACTCCAAAAGTCAGCTTGTAGGGTGAGGATTGTTCAAGTTCATATAAAGAGTTCATGTTCTCATTCCATATATGATGTGAGACTCTTAACACTCTCTCGCATGCACAAACCTTGTCAACTGGAGCGTGAATAATATAATTTGGGGGCCCAACATCGGAGGACAACGAATTGAAATGGACCTGACTCTGATACCATGTAAAGAATGGATCTTGGGCCTAACTCAACCGCAAAAGCTAGTTTGTAGGGTGAAGATTGTCCAAATCCATATAAATAATGCATGTTGTCATTCCATATCTGATGTGGGACTCTTAACAATAATTACTTCTAAATAATTTGGTAAAAATGAACTTTTTATATGGGTATGGGTACTCATTTTCCTAAAAAATAATAATAAAAAACACATATATTTGAGAGAAGTTACTTTTTCAGCTTTTGATTACTTCACCAAAAGTTTGACCAAACAACTTAATTTTCTAACATTAATATTCTTTAATAAAAATAAATATTTTTGACTTTTTAGAACTTGATCAAACATTTTATAAAATGGTTGAGAGGCATACTTATACACCAAAAGTAAAAAGGAGAAATCCCTTGACCAGATACATGTGTTTCTTCAGCAGCTAAGTGTAAATTTTATTTTAAAAGAATCAATGTTCGTGTTGACGATTGAAAATTAGACCGCTTGAGTGTCATGCTCCTAACATGTTGTTTATTGTGGGATGGAGGAATAACTAAAGAATACAAAAAATGTTACTCCTAAAGAAGACTCCCAGGAGAAATAATTAACAACAACAACAAAAGGAAGAAAGTGAAAGAATTAATGACCATCACAAATTTGAGGATATGACATGAGATGTGTTAAACAGAAATAGTTAGGAGAGTCAAACTATAGATTGTACAAGTCTTGAACATTTTGGGCATACAAAAGAGTAGCATGTAAGATGCTGATCGACACATTAATGTTGTTATACCATTATTTGTTGGAAATATTTGTGGTTGTTTTATATAAAAAATAAATAAATTGATTTTCTAATAAATTTTGAAATTTGTTGTGTACTTTAAAAGGTTAAGAGTATGTTTGGCCAAGCGGTTTTGAAGCCAAAAACATCTTTTTCTAAGAAAAATCACTTTTATTTTTATTTTTGAGGTGTTTGGTTAATTAGTAAAACTGTTTTTAACTTTTAAGTAGAAGTAGAAGGTGCAGTTAGAAAGAAGCAGAGGCATGATTTTATTTTCTTCAAGACAAGAATATCTATCATAAATACATATTTATCAAGTATATCCCTCATAATCCATTAAATTCTAATTAATAATCTTTTATTTTATTTTGCGTTGTATTTTAATTTGAGATTTTTTTTATATTTCATTTTGGTTGATGTCTTTGACTAGTATATTTAAATTACCATGTTGATATATATCAATATTTTTTTGGTTTATATGATGTATTATATTAATTGAAATTTTTAATATATACTTTAAAGTTTAATTAAATAAAAGTTAAAAATTAATTAAAGTCATTCATATAGATATTTAAATTAATTTTTTGTACAAAATAATATTAATAACAAACGTTCATTGATACTTGTCTTTTTTGATAATTTGACACTCAAAAACTTTTTTTAAGAAAATTAGTCAAACACAAACTACTTATCAAAAATACTTTTTAAATGAATTAACCAAACACAAACTGCTTCTCAATAAAAATACTTTTTCGAAAAACACTTCTTAAAATAGGCATTTTTTAGTTGCTTGGTGAAAGAAACTCTAAATTAGTTCACCCAAAGGAATTCAAACCACTAAGAATGTAGTTATTTTTTCCAAAGATTCTCTTTGAATTAGGGTTTCAAATTGAAGTATTCTATAAGACAAATGCTGATAGCAGTGGAAAGCGAGAAGATTTACGACTCGAAGAATGACTCGAGCCTTCCCAATGCCAATAAAAGCAATAAACATCCACAAAAAAACTTACACGCCAGTGGGAAACCCACAATAGCTTTTGATTAGAAGTAAAACGCCTAATCCATTACGCCATGGGCGCTGTTGTGCTCGTATCAACAGACACCAACCACATTCAACTAGAAAGCTATCTTTTGTCCCTCCCACATCTCCTTTCAGGATCATATGAAATATTAAAGTAGAGAAAACTAAGCAATTATTATGAAAACCAAATCTGTCCCACTTTTTAGCCAAAAAAATATGTAAGAGCGAGGATATTTTTAAACAAAAAACATAACGAAAAAAATCTGACATAATTCAAATATTTCAACGGTATTTTAAACCCTTTTTATTTTGGGAAATGAGTTTGTTCTTAAATCTTAATGAGATGGTACACTTGCCTTTCAGACAAAGGAAAAAATAGCCAAAAAGGATATAGGTGGCACTCTTCTTGGAATCCAGGGGGGTTAATTGAAATAAGCGAAAATATGTGGGGGGGTTTAGCGTATTACAATTTTTGAGAGAACGACATAAATGATCTCTTAATTATGAGAGTAGGTTCAAAATAGTCTCTTTTATTATGCGCTTTAACAATTTTGATTCTTTAAATTTGTCACGAGTTAACAAAAATGGGCTCTTGACTATGAGGATAGGTTAAAAATAGTCTCTTAAGTATGTATGTAACAGTTTTGTATTTACTTAGCAGATGCACTCCCTCGGTTTTAAGTTTTAAATATAGGTGTTTACCGGTTCAATCCGATCTTGAACCAGATCTGGATTGAACTTTCGATCCGTTACTCCCGGACTATCGCCCACTCTGACCGGTTCTTACTGATTCGATAGGCTGCAGGCCTTCGGTCAACCTATTTGACCGAAATGATTGTTTTTAAAATTCCGAAAATGTAAACTAAATTCAAATTAAATATTTAATATAATATAGTTTTATATTTTATATTTTAAAATTTAAAGTTAACTTTGTATTTTATAGTTATACTTTTATTAATTTATTAAATTAGAAGACATAAGTTAACAACTAAAAAAATAATAAAATAAAAACTAATGATAAGACGTAAACTTTCGAACTTTCATTATTCATAATGCTAAAAAGAGTACATAATGAAGTAATAATAATTTTATTTATATATTATGCATCCTTTTAACAAGTTCTTCGTAATTTATATGTTGATTGAATTGTTGTTGCTCCATAGCCTCTGAATCTGGAGTATTAATTACAGTCCCGCTTCCGCAGTAACTTGTGTTTCCGCTTTCCAAAATATTACTGATTTCTTCGTCTTCCGCAGATTCAACGTCTTCCAATCCTTGATTTCTTCTCTCTGATCTGATCCAATCCCTTAAGCAGACTAACACTTCTAATGTGGTTCCGCCCAATGAGTAACGTGTGACTCCCTCGTGCTTGGCTGAATGCACTTTTAGAAGCCACTGTTGAGATAGACACATTAAGAACATCCTGTGTCATAGCTGCAAGTACCGAAAATTGATATTTTGTTATCATGCCACCATTGTAAAGGTTGAAAGTTCTTATTCGACTCCGTTGACTTTTGTAAATAAAATTGCATCTCATCGCAAATTCAATTTGTGGTTGTTTGTGCTGTTGTAAAAGTGCTCTAAATATCTAAAGATTCATTATCATCGTCTTCATTGAATCCTGCAGATGTAGACACAGAAGCATAACTAGAAGAAATATTAGTAGCGGAGTTGTTATTATCAAATAATGTAGCATACTATTCATATAATTTAGTTAAATTACTATCAAGTTTACTTATGCAATCAATTGAAGATGGAGTTTCTTCTGCACCTACTTTCATATAACTATATAAACTAAATATTAAATTATGACAGTCTATTTTTTTAATAGAAGGATTTAAGACTGCACCAATACAATAAATATCGGGAATAGGGAAAAAATATATTTTAAACTTTTCAAACATAACTGTAACTGTAACTTTATATTTTATATTTGATTTTAACCCCAAAGTAAATATAAAATTTCAGCTATATGGGCTAAACCATTACAAACTGTTGGGTAATAAGATCCTGAAAATTCAACAGTAGCAGTGTAAAATTTACGTAATTTTTTAAAAAGTTTAGCAATTGATTTTCAATGTTCGTCGGTTAACATATGAATCACGTTCTTACAATGAGCATTTGAAACATATGTTATGGGTCTTTATACTTATAACATTTTTTTAAAAATAAATAAGTATAATTCCACCGTGTAACAACCTCCCTGACATGAATTTTGATTTCAAACTAAATTTTTTACATTTTTCTTTAAATTTTATAATTCTATTTTTTATATTATTAGCCTGAATAACTCCAACAGCTTTTCGGACAAGAGATGATTCAGTTGCAAATAAATCAAGACCATTTTAATAATTAAATTATAAATATGACAAACACAACTAACATGAAATATATCATGAAGTGGCGGTTCTAATTCCGCTTTAAAAGATCTACATCAGCAGTATTATTAGATGCATTATCGAATTATATACAAAATACTTTTTTATAAAGATTAAAACTTTTTGCAACAACACAAAGAGTATCGCTTATATATTTTCCAGTATGACTTTGATCCTCGTCATACAGAAAAGCAATAATACATTTTTCCATTTTAAAATTTTCATCAATCCAATGACAAGTAACTGTTAAATAATCATTACCGTTTACAGCATGCCCAATGTCTGAAGTAAAACTAACTAGGCATGAAAGGTTAGCGAATAAATGTTGCAAATAAATAACATAATCAGTAAAAAGTCTAAAAATATCGGATCTACAAGTAGTACGAGAAACACCTTTAAATAAATGATTATATACTCTTTGAATATATGTAATTAAATATGAAGAAGAAGCAAAAGAAAAAGGTAAACAACCTCCGACAACCATTTTTGCTAATTCAATGTGAACCTTCTTTGGATCGTAGTTAACAAGCCCCCCGTTAATGGATTAATTTGTTGTTGATCGGCTTCTAAATCAGAGACAGAAAACCAGTGTGTCGAATGCTCTTTCTCTACATGTCTATCTATAGTGTCCGTCCCCCGTTACCACCCCTCTCTTATGTTTATAATTTCCCACAAATATTACATCTAACTCTATCAATGCCCTTAATTCTATTATAGAAGTTCCACACTTTACTCCTTTTTTCTTCTACTCGTTACTTCTGGTAAAGGAGGTCTACCACTAGTAGTACTAACATTGACAGAAGGCACACTAGTAGGTGTAGGAGTTTCAGCTTCAACAATATTATTTATATGAACATTATCATATTCATTATCTTCTATTCCAAAATTTTCTTGCATTTGATCATAATCTATATTTTGATTAGATGATGACGTAGAAGCTTTAGATTTTTTACCCCTTGAACTAGATTTACCCATTCTCTTTAGCATATTCATTATAAAATATTTAATTGAAATAATCAACAAATAAAAATAAATATGACAATTTAATAAAATAATTAGAGAATGAAACGAGTGTACCAAACTTCGGAATTCAGAATTCAATTGAAAGTCAAAGCTCGAAGTCTTGCGTCTTGCTACTTTGAAAATTAATAATAATAATAAATTGAGAATTGATAATAGAGAGAATTAAGAGATTATGAGAATTGTAGAAATAATTGTGTGATAAAAATGAGAAGAATATAGAGTATTTATAGATTTTTTAAAGGATAAAAATGTAATTAATAAAGAATAATAAAAAATAAAAAAAAATAAAAAAACCGTTGGTAACCCCCACCCCAACGTTAACAATATCGTTCGCTGAAGCAGCCTTTTTTTTTTGTGTTACCCATCCGGTTAACCGGTAACATTATCGATTTTCGTTACTGGTTCCAACCGGTCCGGACCTTACCGGAGTTTACCATAACCCATGCGGGTTGGGGGCCAAACCAAGCCCCAACCCGTTAAAGCTTACCGGTCCGGACAGGGTTCGTTACCGGATCGACCGGTCCGGTTAATCCAGACCGGCAGACGACTATAGTTTTAACTGACAGAGTCCGTCGACGTTTGTGTTTCGAGACACTATTTTCAGACATTATCAAGTTTGTTACTTTTTTCTCGATTTTGCACGACAAACGTGTATTGGTTTTGTCCTGAGCTATTTGGTCCTTTTTAAGTAGTGTGTACCTCTAAATTGCGTGAGTTCTCACTATTTTTTTATTTATTTATAGTTTTCATATAAGTTCCATGAATATTTTGTCGGAGGCTAAAAATATTAACTTTTGATGAATATAAAGGACAATAACTGTTCATACTTAAGAAATTATTTTTAATCTAACTTCATAGTTAAGGGGCCATTGACTATTTGACCATTTATGTGTTTTCTCCAATTTTCTCTTCAAAACCTCCATCACTCTCGCCTCCATTAGAGAAGCTTCTTTTAAACCTCAAAGGAGGAGGAAAAATACGAAAATAGAAGAGGTACAATCAACCATCAAGGAGCAGTAACTTTTGAGGTAACTTCTCCTTTAACCCAAACCCCTCTTCGCCTATGTCTACTGTTTTTGACCTTTTACGTTATCTTCGTCTCTGGCTACTTTTTAATGTCCTTTTTGGGTTAACTTGCTCTTATTTGGTGTTTGGGTTTATGGGTTTGTGAGTTTTGGTGATAAATTTGCATAAAGCTGATATCTTTTGCTGGCTCTACTCAACCCCCTATTGGTCTCTGGCTACTATCTTTTTTTAATGATAAGGGAATCCGCACCCGTTACCCTTCCCGCACAGGGTAAACCTCGCTCCTGTGTAATAGCCCGCAAACCAGAAAACATCTCTGGCTGCTTTTTAATACCATTTTTAGAAGATTATTTGGATTAGCTTCTTCTTTTTTGGGTGTTTGGACTTGCTGCTATATTCCCCTGAAGTTATCATCTTCTGCTGGTTCTTTACAGCTTGTTTGGATGGTTGTTACTCATTGTTTATTGTTATTCTAAGTATAATGTTTGTTTTGATTGTTAATTAAATTTTATTGTATTGTATTGTATTGTATCTTATATCCGTCGCTACTTGACAACGAGAAGACTCATTCAATGTAATGATTGATTTGGTGTAGTTAGATCATTATGTTATTTCTCTTACCCATTATACCCATAATTATTGTTTTATAATCTGTTTTGGTATGTAGCTGGAGACATAGTATTACTTAAGATATGCTAGACAAATGAATAGCGAGGGAAGTCCTCAGAAGGTGAATATGCAGTCTTGTAGGTATTCTCTCATATTTATGATTCAAGAAAATATTATGACTTCATTCCTTCAAATTTCAAACCTAGAGACTTTTTTATTTTCTTGGATGATCACCCGAGTTAAAAGAAAGGATCCTATCTTAAATCCCTCTTCTCCATTTATTTCCCCCCAAAGACCGGTGGAGATTGTCCTCCAACTAAATCTGCTAAATAAATAAATGTTGTGCATTATGTTGATGGTCCGTTGTAGTAAACTGGTTTTGACTACCAAAACCATATTACTGAAACTGGTGTGGGCTCTATTTCTTCTATTTTAGTTTTATCTTTTGGGGGGTTCATTCTCATGGGGTTGGAGAAGCATTTTGGTTCCAGAAAGTAGACATTGGATGAATTTGGCTACCCTATGTTCTCTTTTTGTCTCTCTTTGTGATCACCGTCTTTAGATTGGTATATTCCCTTTTTACTTAACTGAACCGACGCCACTCCTACGCCAAAAGAAGCAAGAATCATTTGTGCGAGCCAAGTGAAAAGAGTTCTTTAAATTAACATTAATATTAACATTAACATATTTTCCCTGTGCTTTTGCCCTAGATTTCAACAGCAAAGGTTGCTCTTACTACCGCCCTGTCAAGCATGGGGAAGACAACCTCACGGTGAGATCTTAAATATTAAGCCCTGTATATCTATTTACCCTTTGCTTTTCTTGTCTCCAACTCTTTTCGTTTTGTATTTCAGCGGAGATGCAGCCAATCGAGCTGAACGTAAATTCGAAAAGAAGCTGGAGTTCTATGCTAGTAATTTACTTGACCTATCTATACTTGTATTTTCTCGAATTTCTCTAAGAGATGTTTTTTTTTGTGTTCTGGCATATCTATTTGGGATTCAAATACTTTTTATGCAAAATATGATTGTTGACAGATGTTTTCCGGGAACTGTATTCTGCTCTTTGTTTAGTGGGGAAAAATGCTAATTTTAGTGCCTTGTTTTCTGTTGGTAAAGAGATAGACCCTATGCAACGGCTAGTTGAGTATATGGTGGGAATTTTCTTTTTGATGTTTTTCTAAATTCTGCAGTCTGCACCATGTATGTGTGATTTTGAAAGGAAAAAAATGAAGATTTATGTTTACTTTCTTTCTGTCATACTTGCTCATGCTTTTATCTATGGATCGCTATTGCATTCTTCTATGCCTATTTTAACTGGAAAAAGTTCGCATGGTTCTTTCTACAGAGGTTAGACAGACAGTTGCTTCGTTAGCTACCCAGAAGGCTATTGCCAAGGTTTGTGTTCTTGACCCTCTTTTTTCCCCCAGAAACTTTGGTAATTGTTTTAGGGTATATATAATCAATGGTGACTATAATGTCGAGTCTCGAACTTGAGATCTCTCTACTCTCTAGGCACCTTCTCCTTTTTTTTTCCCCTCTAAAACTTGCTTGATTTCCACTCCAATCTCAAGTTTGGACGAACCCATTGTTGTTGTAGTTGATTCATGTCCTACGCTTGTTTTGTTGGCTACTCTTAAATTATTTCTCCATGTTGTACCGAGTGTTAGTTGGCCATAATTAAAGTGTTATACTGTCTGAAGATATCGAAAGTTTAAATAATTAGTTAGGACATGACTTAAGCTGTGTGCAGGACACGTTAATCAGTTTTTGGTCCCACGTTTTAGATTTTGTTCAGTGACCAAATTTTCAGTTGTCAAAAAGTCCAAAGCAAATTCGATTTACTGGTTTTTTTAGGTCTGGTAGCACAGTAGGTTATTTATAAGGTTAATGCTACCAAACCCAACTCAACTACAAACATACTCTATTCAGGTTTTTTTGTTGTTGTTGTGCTGCTAAATTAGAACTGTAGAAAATGATTGATACTCCTAAAATATTTTGCCTCTTACCTATATCCAAAAATATATGAATTAGAGTTAGAGAAGGGCCAATTCTGCTTTCCTTTAAACTGTCTGATGCACTACTTTCAGGTTCTCTAGTTTAATTTATGGGAAAACATGCTAATCCTGGATGAATGCATGTCCTGGCATGTTTACAACAGAAATTATTTGAGTTTGTCCTTGAGTTCATTGTCATTACTCTAAGACGCAAAAGAAATGTCCAGGTAAGTTCTAGTTATTGAAGTGGAGGGTTTCATCAAACAAAGGGGCTGGGTCAACTATTCCATCAAATGATATTGAGCCTGTTTCCCATCTCTTCTCGAGAAACAAGTGGGCTTTTTCTTTGCAAAACTGTGTTCAATTTCATGTGGCAATTCCGTCAACTTTACCCCAGTTTTGCTGAGGGAGCAACCCCATTTTCTTCCTTGAATTGGTCAAAATATGCGATGCTTTCACCAGCCTCAAAAATAATTTCTTACTTCCTTTTTTCCCCGCATTTTCATGTACTCTAAAATGTCAGTGTCAGTTCGTCCCAAATTCTTTCATGTGGTTTCAGTAACTTAACTCTTGATTATTAAGTCCAAAAATTTGCATCTTCATGATTTGTTCAGTGTTTTTAAGAAAGAGCCCGCAGTGGTTCTACACCACGATGGCCGGAGGATACACTTCATGATATTGTAGTTGGTTGCATCATGCATGATACAATATAACATAGTGCAACAGTTCTCTATTAATGAATTGAATAGTTAAACTTAAAAGGTACAACCATGTTCCTGTTGATGCTTCTCTTTGAAGCTATATCCTACGTTTATTCTACTGAATAGGTGTTCGTCGTTTTTCTGCCAGAAGAAGAAAGTAAGAAGCAGACAAAAGAAATTGAAGGCTTATGATCTTTCTACATTTTCAGAGTTTCTCCCCGAGTTGAAAGCCTCTCAGCTACTACCAAAACCTGCAGAGTTCAAGTTGAAAAGTAAAACTAGGCAAAATTTAGTGTGAGTACTTTAAAACTTTGTTTATCTTTCAAAATCCGTCGTCCTTTTCATGATAGAGCAATTTGTTCCTAAGAATGTCTACTTCCAACAGGTTGAAGGAACACAATCAATTACGAGCAGTTATTAATCATCCTGCTTTCCAGTCAGATCCTTTAGGTGCCATTCATCAACATCTGCAAAGCACACAGCCTACTGTGGATGAAAAGCCAAAAAGAAGAGAAAATAAAAATGGAAATAGAAAAGGAAAAAAGAAATCTAACGCGTCAGCCGGGCTACAGTTGATGGAGATCTAATGTGCTCTTGAACTTTTTCTTCTTCTTTTTTCTGCTTCTCATGGTAAGGATCCTCCATTTGCTCAATTTTTGGTGTGTTGGTCTGTGTTTGTAGTGCTATGTTATGAATAGGGCCACAGTGGAGGACCCATTTGGGGAGTTGGCAAATTACGTCTGGGACCCTGGTTAAAAAGAGCATGTGAGATGGCTATAAATAGAAGATGAGATATTCCATTAGGGCTATGCTAAGACTTGTGGTATTTTCTTTTTATTAGCTATTTTGTAATAGCAATCTGGAACCTCCCTTTTCTATTTTCCTTTTGCTCTTTGGTTAGTAAAGTTGATCTGTTGATGAACAATTTGCTTGTAAGTTCCTTTTTTATTGATCAATTCAAAGCTTACTTTGTTACATTGGTGCTTTCACTGTAAAATAATCTTTAAGCCTTTTTCTCAACTTCACTGGTATATGTTGGCTTATGCTTTTGCTTCTCTCAGGGATTATGTGGAAAAAGATTCTTTTGGATTTGATGTTGTTCTAGGTCCTCTACTACTTCAAGAAATTGCTCCAGCTGGTGGAGCAAATCCATTACTTTGTCAAGTTGCTTTTAATTCTGGTTGCATTTAAAGAATGTCATTGCATTACATACTACTTTGTTTTTGGGCAGTGGTAGCACATATATCTTGGAATTTATTGGTCATATTCTTCTTACAAGCTGGTGGAAGATAGTATTACTTGAAGATACTTATACTGCTGCTATTCAAGGTGATTTTCTTGGTAGGTGTTTGTCTGTGGTCTTGAGTTGCATGGAAGTCAAACCACTAAGAATTACTATCAAACGGGAAAAAAATAACACATCAAAACATCTCACAAGTGGGGTCTGGAGCCCCTATCTTAAGAGGTAAAGAGTCTGTTTCTAATATACGTCCGGCTCAAAGAAAGATGAAAAAGAAGACAGTAGCACAAGCAGAAACAACAACAGGATAATACAATAATTGAGACGAAAGAAACAACAGAGGGTAATAAAAATCTAAGAAAAACTCATATACTACTAATTTACTGGAGTAATAATATTTTACTTGACTCTTTTGAATCATAGTTTAAGAAATAATGTCCTATTCACCTGTAAAATGGGACATGTAACCACCCTCCCTTGAAGTTAATAGCCAAAACGAGCTGTACACGGCTTTTCTTTGTGAAATATAAAAAATATTAGCAATAGGATTGTTTCAGAATGAGTAAATTCCACGTGATTCCTTTAATCTTTTTAGGCAGGAAAAATTGAACCTTTGATTTAACAATTTTACTGTGGTTTCAAAGATTTGAACTATTCTAAAGTTATATTTGCATCACCTGCAAATATAGAGAAGAGGGAAGAGAGGGTCTAAACAAAATAAAATATTGCACTTATAAAGGTTACACTTTTGCTAGTGAGTAGTGACTAATGATCTTTTGCTTAATTCGTACTCGTTTATATGTTTAAATCTTATTTAATTTTTTCAAAATTATTTTTATTAGTGATAATACATTTGCTTACTTACCTTGTTGATACAGTGTGTGTGTGTAGATATTTTTCAGAAGATGGTCCTCTTGTTTTTGCTGTAAAATAAAAGGCAAACACTATTCGCAAACGGCAAAACACAGAGACAAAATATCCTGATGATTTCCAGTTTTTTCTTATTCATATGAATTTTAACCCTTGTACAACAGACGCTTATGGTCCGGAGTCCGGTTCTTCTCCGGACCCACACATAGCCGGAGCTTAGTGCATCGAGTTGTCCTTTTTATATGAATTTTAACCCTTAATGAATGTATATACTCTTTCACTTTCGTTAATTTCCAAACAAAGTATTTAAAAGTCGCAAAATCATAATAAGTATTTCCTTTTTTGGGTCAGGATAATATGTATTATTGCACAATGAATCCACATCTACATTCATACCTAGAAAAAAAACTGGAAAATAATTTCATACAAACAACGGATTGATTCTATTAAGCTAAGACTCAAGATTTCAAAGGAGAGGAATGTTAAATAATAATAAAAAAAAGAAGTAAAAATCACATCTGAACTATTATTTTTTCACGAATTTCACACCCAAACTATCAGTTGTCATTTTCTACCTGAACTATCACTATATATGTATTAAAACGCACCTCAACTATCAATTGTTCCCGTTTTTTACCTGAAAACCCTAAACCTTATCAGGTAGGAAAAAGGAACAACTGATAGTTGATGTGTATTTTAATACCTAGATGATGATAGTTTAAGTAGGAAAATGGAATAACTGAGTTGATGTGTAGGAAAATGGAATAACTGATAATTGGAATATGAAACTCACGAAGAAGTGATAGTTCAGATGTGTTTTTTGACCATTAACTCTTAGAAGACAAAAAATTAATCAATTTCCAAATCTCATTTTATCTTCTTGGCATTTTGCTTATCTTTTTCTTTCTTTTCCTTGAGCTTTCGTTCTTCACGTCTCTTCTTCTCCTTTTCTTTCTTTTCCTTGAGCTTTTGTTCTTCACGTCTCTTCTTCTCCTTTTCTTTCCTTTCCCTCTCCTTTTCCTTCACCCTTTTTCTCTTCTTTCTCTCCTTCAATTCATCCTTTGTTAACTCTCTTCACGTTGAAGCACATCATTACAAAAGTGTGATGTTAATTACATACTTTCTATGTGATAATTTGGACTTATATATATTTTGAATAGCTCTTTGTTTTTATACATTGCCGGCCCCTCCGGCTAATGTTGACATTTTGTTTTCTAATTCTTGTATTTATAATGTCAACTGATGTTCCTTTTCTCCTTAAGGGAAGTTACAACTATAAAGTTAAGGATTCAGACAAACTCAATGTCATCTCCAAGACAATCTCATACGACCAACTTCACATTGAATGACTGAATGTATCTGTAGCCAATTACATTGAAAACACATTGATAATTATATTGAAACGTATGAATTATGATTCCTTGTAATAATCATTTATGATAACAAAATTTCAGATGTCATATAATAATATACATATTTCTAGATAGTTGCAATACTATTTTCCAATACAAAATTTACCAAATATGTTGGACAATATTTCTTCAGAGATATCTTCTCCACTTATTTGTCCCAGGGCCAAAGCAGCTTCTCTAAGGTCTATTGTCCAGAAATCAAAGGGTATATCTTCCTGAATTGACGACTTCAACCTCACGAAAGCCTTCTTGGTTCGAATAAGCTGCTCACATTGTCTCTGGAAATTATAACACCATAAACAGCTGCCGTTTAGCGAAGAATTGCATTTCTTACTAAAGAGATGAAATTACGGATGAACCTCGAAGCGAGGACAAACTACTAAAAAAAGATGACTTCATAAAAAACAGAAATAGTGAAAACACATTACTGTAGGTCTAGGTGCTTCAGGTTTGAGGGAGATACCAAACAATTCTAAGCTTCTCAGCGGACCAATTCGGTTGGACACTTGACAAGACGTTAGAACCGAACTGACATAAATCACTACGTCGTTGTGCCTTAAGTGCACATCAACACATGTTGAAGATATCGGTATGAGAAAATCTATAACTAACACGATTTTCCTGTCTTAATAGTTTTTGCCTTAGTGAAGAACAAATATCACCATTCATTTATAAAGATGCGAGGATAAAGATATGCAAAAAAGAAAGATCACATGTAATGACAGATGAATTCAGATAAGAAGTCGAGAAAAATTAAGTCACCACGCAGTTTGATACCTTTGCAAAAATTCAAGTGAAACCACACCTATCTATTTGCAACTTTGCAAGTCCATTTACTTGTATTTTAACAAAGGATATAGATAAAGATGCAAACAAGAGGATATTTCAGTAGCTAACTCTCATTTCATCTTTCACTCACCCTCTCGTACTCTTTTTTCTATTTTGGTCCGGCCCTTCCCAGGACCCCTGTCCGTGCATAGAGGGAGCTTAGTGCACCGAGCTGCCCTTGCCTTATTCACATAAGAGCTATCTAGCAACAAATCAGCTTTCTCCTCTTTCCTTCTAACATAGAATTAAGCCATTTTCTATTCCTTTTTTACTAGCACAAGTCTATGTAACAATGTCAAAACATGGCTCTACATTACGCACTCCAAGAAAAAAAATGAAGATCAGGAAGCTAACCTGGTTGACTGTCCATCTGCGACCACCGACAGGGATCGTATTGAGACCCATAATTTCTATTATTGCTGCTTCAAGTTCTTGAATCCCTCGACCATTGACTGCACATGTTGGAATGTGCTTGTTGAAGGAGAAGCCGCATGTATTAACCCATTCATAAGAGTCGGACGGAGCACAGTCTATTTTGTTGATTACCAGAATCAATGGAGAGCTACATCCCGACACAGTCTGAAACTATAGGAATAAACTTAATGTCAAATGTTTCTCCTAATACTAGAAAACAATAACAGATCCGCAGAACGAGGAATCAACTGCAGCTGTCTAATGGTAATGGAACATGGAAGCTAAGTTATTACAGAGACTTTCTCCTATAAGTTCCAAGATAAAGAAGAAAGAGTACAGTTTTCCATGTCATTCTGTTTTATGAAGAAAGATGGAGTTCTATAGACAATGACCTTTACATAAATCACAAACTTCTTTCTTCAAAGAAGCAAATGTTAAATCAACGAGAAGCAGCTTTT
The DNA here is from genome assembly GCA_029844215.1 of Przewalskia tangutica. Classification (NCBI taxonomy): domain Eukaryota; kingdom Viridiplantae; phylum Streptophyta; class Magnoliopsida; order Solanales; family Solanaceae; genus Przewalskia; species Przewalskia tangutica. The sequence continues at coordinate 86,034,458 of CM056736.1, read as the reverse complement.
CAACACATTTCTACTACTAAAACTCTATAGTGCATGTGATATAAGTAAACATAGATTCTTTAAATAGCCCTGGGTCAATCTTACACTGACTGGGATCCAAGTTGGATCGAATACATGGAGAGGTGTCTCATTTTGCCTAGACCCTTATTTCAGGTATGGGGAGTTGGGGACAGAACTGAAATTTGAAGGATATGAAGAACTAGCATATAAAGGACCACGGCAATTTATTATGAGCACTAAGCTGTTCTTGGGGAGCTAAAAAACCTTATCCTTTCAGCTCCTCTATCTCCCTTCTTCTCCAGCAGAGCTCCTATAATTTGAGAAAGACCGCATAATCTTCCTTAATATCCTCCTCAATTCCATTTCTTATTTATTTTGTTATTCAATAATGTTTCAAACATAACACAATACCTCCATATGGTCCCTGTTTCAGTATTTTCTTAAAATAGACTGATACTTCAAAATGCAATACCCATTTGCAGCAACTCAAACACCAAACTGGGCAATTTTCTTTAATTGTACAGACTCTCATTCTCCATGTCCCCTCTTTAGGTTACAGGTGATAACTTTGGATCTTTATTGGCTGCATAATATAGAGCACACCAACTTCCAGCAGTAGAAAAAAAATCATACTATACTTACTTTGACAAACTCAAATTAATGGAAACCATTGATCACAAGACAAAGTAAAGCAAGAATATTTTTGTTCAACTTAACGAATATCAGATTATAGAAGTTCGTAGATCAGGGAAGAAACAAGTACTTCGTACAGATACTATTTCAGTATTTCATATTCAAAGTTAACGCTAAAATGAATGGAATAGCTTATAAACCTGATTCCTTTGGATTCTCTCAAGGAGCTTTGTATCCTCCAGAGTCCACCCCTCTGCTGCACTTATGGTCATTATTACGACATCAGCATTTTTGGCAACAGCTTCAGATCTTTCCACACCTGTGAACATAATGCTAAGAGAATCAAATAAATAGAAACTCAAGACAGGTAGTTCATCTCAAATTTCATCGACATAAGAAAAAGAGATAAGGAAATGGTATCATTAATTGGGTTCAAGAAGTATAGTGCTGATGTAACATAATAAGGAACCATCATTGGGTGGCAACTACATTCACCATAACTTTGACTGGAGAATCAACAGAAGAATGTTTATGCAAGGAGTGATGATAATTCTGACAGAGTGCTACAGTTTGGACATCTCCAATAATTAACCGACATAAGCAATTCTTTGGAGACACAATCATGCGAACTCTAAAAATGAAGTTATGTTATCGATCTAAATGCTTTAATTCCGCAAGTTAGATGAGAAAACCAATGTAGCAATGACAGAAATACAAAGGTTATAAGAACAATTGAACCATCTGACTCTGGAATAGACCCCAAATGCAACAGAAAAAAAACCATATTTTTTCAGGCACAACTAATAAGGAGCTGATAAATTGCTTTTCAAGGATAAATAAAATCTGGTTCATTAAATTTTTTATCTATTCAATGACCAAATCTCAACAGATAAGAAAATGGCAAGCTTCAGTAGTAAACATTGGAAAAGATATAAACTTGGCAAACAGAAAGGCCATACCAATTTTTTCCACAACATCATCAGTCTCCCTGATTCCTGCTGTATCAAGAAGTGTAACAGGAACACCGCGAACAGAAACATTGGCTTCTACAACATCCCGTGTGGTTCCAGCAATATTTGTAACTATTGCTCTATCAGTCTGCACGCTAATATAAGGCACGTGATTAGAAATAGATGCCATTAAGATAATACAGGAAGCAGACAGTTCAAACTATAGAGATTCTAAAGAATAGGGTATGTGCTTAACATGACATTATATTTTTTAGGAAAATATTTGTCATGAAAAATGTTTTATAATTTTTTTTGGTCTTGATACTAGTAGTGGAAGGGCTTTGATGTAGTACAGATCGACAATCATGTTTATATCTTCATAGAAGCAAGTGGAACACAATAAGAGTTGCAATATTTGTAGAGGAAAATGACTTGCACTCCTAAGGACACGAGTTATTTCATATTATGCGACAATTTAAGGTGGACAATTATAAATTAGGGGATTGAAATGGCTCATTGTTATTCGTTTAACTGTCCTATAGTTGTAGGATTGGGAAGAAGTTCTGAACTGTGGCTTGTAGAGAAGTTCGCTGTAATCAAGTATCAACTGAGTCTAGCACAACCTATTGCTGGCTAAATGTATAAAATTTAAATGGGGAAACCAGCGATTCAGCCACTATATATACTTTCTATACCAAAAGGAATAAATTGGTCTATAGCAATAAGAAGCAAAGTGATGAAAGAGTTCTTCATGGATCCCTGGAAATGTCTCAAGTAGAGCTATAATGGTGTAAGTCATATCCTACGCAAATTACCAGAACTGGGAGCTGGCAATTGCATGAAACTTCTTAGTATATGCTTCCAGTTACAGGTGGGATTTCTATTTACTGGCTAACATTTTGTTTCACCTTTAGTTGCTCATTTAAAAGTCTATGCCACTGTCAAGACTTAAGAGATGTAGTGCGATGACTATTCAGAAAAATAATCAAAGTACAAGGATGACATGGTAAATAATGGGTATAGAACATACTTTGCTCCATGCATTAAGAAGGCTTGATTTCCCAACATTTGGTCGACCAATAATAGCAATCTGCAAGATATTCATTAAAAATCATGTTACTTAATTATTAGGAAAGCAGGGGAAAATTAAAAAGGCCATTCTTTGGACGGCCAACTAAACAGCTAGATGTGCCTTCAGCTATTCTCACATCTATGACAAATTTACGGCATGTATCCTTTGTTTTTTCCTCCTTTTCACGTTAATACTTAGTTCTCAGAGACAACATCCACTAGCCTTATATATATGAACTTGGTTAGTCTTAGTGCAATATAAAACCTGAAGTCCTGACTGCAGAAGCTTGTCATAGTTGGCAGTTTCCAGTGCATTATCCAGATCATGCAGCATCCTATATATTTTGTCCATAATTAGATTCAGATCAAGGGGTGGCATCTCGTCGTCGAAGTCAAGACGAGCCTCAATTTCAGTTAGCAACTCCATACACTGAGTTCTCAGTGATTTGACCAAAGAAGAAAAACCACCCTGACAAAAGGAACACATCATTCAGCATCATTCCCCAGCACTAAGAAAGAAGGCAAAAACATTAAAAAAAAAACATAATTCTGAATTTGTGCTTTTTTGATGCATAGATGGGTCAATAACTCTTGTAATAAGAAAGTAATTTTATACAGCTGAACACCTCGATTCCTGCCAACGCAGCATCTGCAGCAGCCACTGACTTGGCTGATATTAACTTTTCCACATTCTCAGCTTGAGAGAGATCCAAGCGACCATTTAAGAAGGCCCGAAGAGTGAACTCGCCTAGTAAAGAGAACATAAAAAGTGGTGAGTTGAACAGAAAGACTCACCTCTTTTATGGCTGCACAGAAAAAGGTGACAGCTGCAGTATAATCTGACCTAGTATCTAAGGCTTTGACAAGTCAATGCAATGAAACTATAGAATGATGTACAGACAAATGAATCTTCACAACAGTTCTCAAACTATATAGAACAATTCTCACCAGAACAGTTAATTAAGCATACATGGATGACACTAACCTGGCTCCGCGAGCCTCGCACCAGCCTCCAGACAAGCCCTCAAAACACGTTGAAGACACACTTCAGTTCCATGACACTGAAGCTCTACCACATCTTCTCTAGTGTATGACTTTGGGGCCAGCATAGGAATCACCAGAACCTAAGCAAGAAAAACAAAAGAAAAGGGAATTTAGAGAGAAAGAAGAAAAATATTGAAACTAAAAACCATGACAACAACAACATACCCAATGTAATTCCAGAGTGGGGTCTGGGGAGGGTAGTGTGTACGCATACCTTAACCCTACGTTGTTTCCGATAAACCCTCGGCTCAAGGAAAGTCATATCAAAAACTATAAACCATGAACTCCAAACAAAATATTCAAACAAATAGTTTCAGGCAACTATTCACAACCGCAGTAACTTGGATGTATTATTTTTTTCTGGAGTCTAGATATGTATTAGCACATTGATCACCTTTCTATCTACCTATCCCTCTTTTCTTACATCAAAATCTAGAACACAATGCACCCAACCAATGTGTATATGACATCATGTGTGAAACTTCGCATAAATCCCACCATCGGTGCTTTCTTTCCCATTTTTTTTCTCTCTCAAATAATGCATATATGATAATCTTGTGACAATTTATCATTAACTTTCTCAAACAAAAAACAAGATAAAGTTGTGACAATTCAGAAACAAAAATAGGACGTCATACTAGAGCAGCAAACAATAACAACAACAAACTCAGTGTAATCCTACAAATGGTGGGCCTGGGAGGGTAGGAGGTACGCAGACCTTACCGCTATTTTTTTTTACAAAATTTGCATAAATTCTAATAATTGATACTTCTTTTTCCTCCATCTCTTGTCTCCTAAATAATGCACAAACGATAAACTCGAACTAACTTGGAGACAAGCACAAACAGATAATACCATCTCATTTGGGCTCTCCAGACCATATAATACCAAAAAGTGCACCAAGATACCCTCCAATTCCCTTCTCCTCCCCACCCACCCCTCACACACCCCCCCCCCCCCCAAAAAAAATCACCAAGCTAGTCCCAAAGTTCAGCAAAGTCTTCCTTGTACCAAAAATCAGAGCCAAATGTATTACATTAGAGGTATTCATTACTAAGCTCCTTAACTATGACCAAATTTTCATGATCATTGGTGAATCTTTTTCTCAAGACCTGTTTATACATAGAATTCAGATTGTAATATTATGAAAAAGAACTAGAACTAAATATAACATCCAAAAACTTGGATAATTTCCTATGCGTCAAGTTTCTCGACAAGGAAGTACTGCCTATGATGTGTGATATACTTAACAAGCTAAAGACATATGTATAGGTATAACTTATAAGTACTTTATTTGTCACATATATCTGACACAAGTTTCCTTCGGAATCTATAGTTGGGCATCCAAAATGCGAGTTGAAGCCACAAATGAACTTAATTTCACACAATTTATAAACTATGCAAGATTCTAGGTACAAAAACATGTATAAATGTAAGTATAGGTACCTAAAAAACATGTATAAGTACAAGTACTTTATTTATCACAGATATCTGATAAAAATTTCCATTGGAACCTATAGTTGACCATCCAAAATGTGAGTCGAAGCCACAAATGAACTTAATTCCAAGCAATTTATAAACTATGCAAGATTATCAACCTGTAGAAAAATTAATTATTTTAGTGTCTTTATTTTTCAAGGTATAGGCATGGAATTATATGTTGCCACTATGAATTATAATAAGATTTACAACTGAAAGTTTTACTCTGAAACAAACTCTCTTAGTCATTCTATAGACATCTTTCCCTCACCTCAACTAAGGGGTTATAATAGAATCAAAGAATTACCCAATTCCCCACAGGTATGAACTTAATAAGAACAGATAAAAGTACTAGAAATGAGCAAGGGCTAAATTGATATGAAGCAACAAAGGCACCAAACTCTTAAAATTCTCCAATGTAGTACAACTCACATGTCAAAACTAAAGAACAAATGCACCAACAAAAAGGGAAAAAAGAGAGTTTCAATTATACCTCATCAATCACATTCCCCTGAGAGTCAGAAACAACACCATACTCTATAACGTGGCTCTTAGGCCTCCACTCAGAAGCATTCCTTTTCTTCTTATTCACCTTGGGACGAAATACACGACCAACTATAGGCACTGCAGACGGACCGGATAACCGAATAATCCCAACTGCAGCTGCTGGACCACCCAAAGAAGTGACAATAGCAGCAATTGTGCTAGTATTCGCAGCTGGGTCAACAGGACTCACTGTTCCAGACCCCAATAACCTCTCATCTTGCTTTAGAACAAGAGTACTATCTGAATTAAAAAAAGATCCTAACTTCAGCATTAAAAATCAATTCTTTCAGCACCACAGTATTCTCGGCAGTAAAAAGATTGAAATTTTAGCAGTAAAAACAAATTCTTTCAGCACCACAGTATTCTCTGCAATAGCAAGATTGAAATTTTGGCATTAAAACCCAATTCTTTCAGCACTAGAGTACTACATGCAATAAAAAGGTTGAATCTTTAGCATTAAAAATCAATTCTTTCAGCACAAGACTACTACATTCAATGAATAGATTGAAACTTCGTCATTAAGAACCAATTCTTTCAGCACCAAAGTATTCTACACAACAAACAAATATTGAAACTTTAGCATCAAACCCAATTGTTTCAGCACCACAATATTCTATACATCAAACAAAAATTGAAACTTTAGCACTAAAACCCAATTCTTCCAGCACCACAATATTCTACAGAACAAACAAATATTGAAACTTTAGCATTAAAACCCAATTCTTTCAGCACCACAATATTCTAAACAGCAAACAAAAATTGAAACTTTAAAGATTAAAACCCAATTCTTTTAGAACCACAGTATTCTCTGCAACAAAAGATTGAAAATTTAGCAGTAAAAATCAATTCTTTCAGCAACACAGTACATAGAAAGATTGAAACTTTATCAGTAAATACCAATTTTTTTCAGTACTAGAGTACTCTTTTCAATGAAAGATAGAATCTTTAGCATTAAAACCCAGTTCTTTTAAGCAAATGGGTATGTTCACCTTTAGAAGTAGCATGAGGTTTGGTAGTGGATTGGGAAGAAGAAAGAGTACATAGAGAAGATAATCTTGTGTGAATTGGAATTGACAATTTTGGGAAGACATTAAACGCTATGGAAGTGGGTGGTAGGTGGGTGAGGAGATGGCGGAATGCAGGTAGCAAAGCCATTATTGGGGCTTTGGGGTTACACATGACAAAACTGATAAACCCCTTTTGTGTTTCTTGATGAGCCTTTCATTTTTATCACGTGTGTTGCACGTGACCGAGCAACAATGCTTGTTTATTATCATGTAAGATAAACCTTACACTTATTAATGGACAAGTACAATTGCAGGTTAATTAGTATGCGTTTGGACATAAAAGTGAAATCCATTTGTTTTCTGGATATAAATTAGAGTTGTTTTGAATTTTTGTGAGTGATTTGGAAAAAAATTGTTAAAATAAATTTTTGGAGTTTTTCGAATTCTGGAAAATTCCGGTACAATTCTATATCCAAACAGTATAATAATATTCCGTAAAAGAAATGAAAACTATCCATGGACAAACGGCATTCCCATTCTTCTTGCGCACACTTTATGTAAGGGCAATTCAATCTTTAAATATGTTTACTTAGGTCTATTTATGCCTGAGAATTATTCACCTTTTTCAAAAATAGTTTTTCAATTTATTTTAAATTAGTATTTGGTTATAAAATTTCAAATTCAATTTGTAATTTGATTTCAAATTTGAAAAACGGCTTTAAGTCTGTTTTGCAACTCCATATTCCACTATAAGGCCTCATTTGTTTGCACTAATCCATTAAATGTGTTTAGTTTACAAGTTTGAATCTTATTCATTCAGATTCGGTTCATTAAGTTCATTTGCTTTGTACTTTTGTTTCTTTATAAAGCCTTTTAATAGGTCTGAATGATTCAGATTTGTAACACAGTCTTAATACCATCAGATTCATTAAAATGATACGTTTATTTCACAAACCTTTCATGATTTTTTTTCTCAGCAAAATTTTCACACCTCTAGCTATTCTTTCTCAACTAAATATTATCAAGAATTCTTATTGCCGTAAATATTAATTGTTTAATTGCAACAACAAAATCATTTTCTTGAACCATTCAAAAATTTTGGTTGAAATCCTATATATAAACTAGGGTTGTCCAAAGGGGCGGGGCGGAGTCGGAATCTGGCGGGGCTGGGGGTAGGTCGGGGTTGGCGGGATGTGCCTCCGTCCCGTCCCGATCCAGAGGGGGTCGGGGTGGGTGTCATTTTTTTATTTGCCTTTAAATTAAATAAATAACACACATACACAACAAGATAGTTTAATAAAAACATTTCAATGCTGTTTTTGTGCCTCTTATATTATTTGACTAGAAGTATGATTTTTTTTTGTAATACAACTTCAAAATTGCAACTTCGTGATATTGAAAGTTGCAAATAAATAGCATAGTAAAATTACAATTAAAAGAATTACATTTTAAGAAACACATTTTCTAGTTTCTTTATAATGTTTTGTGGTTCTTCGGTTGGAATTGGTATATCTTGATCAAATTGGACGACGTCGCTTGCACATCCGTCGGATAAGATTTCGTTGTAGTTGTAGTCTTTTTCTTTGTCGATCTCCGGTTGGTCGCACCTCCTACGCTCCGCACGAATCCAGTCTCTGAATGGAACTGCAATCTCTAATGAGTCTCGTGCCAATGAATGTTTGTGCTCCCCTATTTGAAATCTTCCCGCATAAAATGATGACGCTTGAATGTTCAACACATCGTGGGCCATCATTGCTAGTATTGAAAAATTCTTCTCATTCTGCTTCCAGTATTTTAGCAAGTCTTCACGTCCCTATTCATTTTCAATTGTTTCGTACGGTACAACAAACTGCAAAACAAAAACCTCTAACTCGCTAATTTGGTTAGAAACGGGACCACTATTCATTATCTGTCTGAGGCTTTGAATACTAGCCGCAGAAACAAAATGTCGTTTTTGGAATTGTGTTGAAGAAGAAGAAGATGACATGGAAGCAGGTTGGTTGCTAGCACTTTCTTGTTGGTAATGCGTATATTTTTTTTACATTCATCTTGAATGCTAGACAACACTTCTTCTCTACTTATTTCAACAGGTGGTGGGTCATTTGGATTTTTAGAAGTTGGAGGTGGAAGTGTAGCTATGCAATCGTAAATAGTTTCAACAAGATTTTTACAACCGTCTAGTTTAATAGACGGATTTAATACAACACTAATAAAAAATATTGGGGGAATAGGTGTCACGACCCAAACCCCGGGCCCGCGACTGGTGCTCTACCTGGGCACTCTTTTACCCATACATCACATAAAATCAGCGGAAATTCTAAGAAAACTCATGTTATAAAAACAGGCAAGCCGATGAGGCTGCCGCTATATATAAACGGGAACATCCCAACAACACAGTAGTACAATTGGACAACAATATATATACAACTCACGCAAGTCCAGCTCACATATGAATATAGACCTCTAAGAATTTGGACAGTAACCTATAATGGGACAAGGCCCTGTCATACCCCTGAATATACACAAGTCTATAACCAAGACATGTACCAATATGACAAGCTCCGGAACAAGGGAGTCATCTCAACAAGCTGGGCAAGGATCCTAAGCTCGCGGATCCACAAACTGTGTACCTATACCTGCGGGAATGAACGCACTTCCAAGTCGATAACAAGTACTAAGTATGTAAATAGGAAGTACAATAAACAAGATCATAAATGTACAAAAGATGACAGGGGCAAGTATGAACACCTTATACCAGATCCAACCGTGCCATATAAAATAAGAGTCAACTGTACCTTGTATCACTGTACCACTGTACCATATACTGCCTGACATTTAGTGAAGGACACGGTAAACACTGTGTCATATACTGCCCTGCCCATTAAGGTACACTGCCCGGTCCATTCTGGGACACGGTAAAGTCATGTATATATATCGCCGCCTATTAAGGTATCTTGCCGGTTCGTTCGGGACACGGTAAAGTCGTATAGGTATCTTGTCAGGCCGCTTTCGGGACGCAGAAAGTCATATAAACTGCCCATCCAAGATATACTGCCCGGCCCATTCTGGGACACTGTAAAGTCATATAAACATAAACTGCCCATCAAAGGTATACTGCCCGGCCCATTATGGGACACGGTAAAGTCATATAAACATAAATTGCCCATCCAAGGTATACTGCCTGGCCCATTCTGTGACACGGTAAAGTCATTTAAACTGTCCATTCAAGGTATACTGCCCGGTCCATTATGAGACACGGTAAAGTGAAATAATAACACTAGCATGAATAGCTATCAGGAGTAGGGGTGCACAAAGGGTCAAACCGACCGGGCCGACCAAGACCGAATCTTGGATTCTCGGATCAAGATCGACCGAATTTCTCGGTCCGGTCGGCCCGGATCAATTTCGTCCGATCCGCCATCGACCCGATGGACTGACCGCTTCTCCCCAGTGCGCCCCACTCCCTGTGCCCCCACCCACACCCCACCCGCCAGCCCCAGCAGCCCCCAGCAGCACCCACCCCGTGCAGCCCCCTCCCCAGCCCCGTATTGACATATGAAATATAGGTTGTAAATTGATCAAACTTTATACGGTCATAACTTTGCGCTCGGACGTCCGTTTTACCTAAATTTTTTTTTGATTTCGCGTATTTTTTCGATACGGGGGTGGCCAAACAGCATAAGCGGTTTGATTTGTCCGATTTCTCCAAAAACGTCCGTCTTGCCCCTCAATTTCTCTTTTCCCCCAAATCGTTACGTTTTTCCCATTTTCAAATCTAAATATCTTGCGATGTACAATAGATTTCAACGAAAATATTTCGTGGCATCGCGTCCGAGAATGTCAATTTCAGTATTGGTAATTCAATTTTAAAAAATAAAACGCCCTAACCCGACGAATTATATATATATTATATATTAGGAATTTAGAAAATTAGGAATTATATATATTATATATATTAGAAATTATATATATCAGGAATTATATATATTATATATATTAGAAATTATATATATTAGGAATTATATATATTAGGAATTTAGAAAATTAGGAATTATATATATTAGGAAGGAATTTAGAAAATTAGGAATTATATATATTATATATATTAGGAATTATATATATTATATATATTAGGAATTATATAAATTATATATATTATAAAAATAAAAAAATAAAAATTAGATGGGACCAGACTCGACCGGACTTGACCGAAATAAGTTTTTTTAAGATCAAGACCGACCGATAATCTCGGTCCGTTCGGTCCGGCCCAAAGTCGGTCGGTCCGATTTTTCATCGGGCCAAAATTGTGCACCCCTAATCAGGAGCACCTATGTGCACTTTAAATCATCTTTTGACTCTCTTTTAAATCATATTTAAAATGAACTTTCATTTTTGAAAAACCAAGACACTATCACATCTTGCAATATTAGGGACTTGAACCCAAAAGTATTATGTACGTTCACCGTACATACATTTTATAGAAAACACCAAGGCACTCTCATACCTTTCATTTTAAATCCTCATTTGAAAAATCAAGACACTTACACTTTTCAAATCAAGTCACTTATTATTTTCAAACCAAGTAACTTACACTTTTCAAATCAAGTCACTTATTCTTTTCAAATCAAGTAACTTCCACTTTAAAAATCAAGTCACTTATTCTTTTCAAATCAAGTAACTTACACTTTTAAAATCAAGGCACTACCACCTTATGTACCACAAGGAATCCGAACCCATTTCAAAACATGTACGTCCACCGTACACTTTACTTCATATAACCAACTTTCAAAGAAGAAAGGATAGTTCGCACACCGCTTGTCGTCTGTATCAACTCGATAATCTAAATTCGTCTCGCTCCTCTGGCTAACATTATGGAAATATTTGCATGGTGATAACCGATCCGTATTGCCAAATTAATTCATTTTATGAGTCGTTAGTAGGTTATATATTTAATAATGATCTTATCTAATCAGCTGTGAACCTAGAAAATATAAAACGAACTGGTTATATCTTAGCTTCTATGCAGATGAAAATTCTACTCATTTCAATATAATTGATTGTCGATACCTTTTTCATTTAACGCTGCAATGGCTTGTTCGATACTTTTTTTCATTAGTGTTGTAACTTAGCAAGATCAACTCGACTCCAATACTTCCTAAAAACTCTTACCAACATCTCCCATAAGACTTGACAAGGACTTATGAATAATTTAGACACGCCTTTAGCATAGAATCAATAACATGAATACTCCTTAACTTCTAAGAGTAGAATGAATCGTGAAACAATACCACATGTATATTTCATACGTGGAACATGCCAAAAGAAGGAAGGAAGAGGTTCACATATCTTATTGACGACTAACCAACACGACAAATAGAATATGTCCCAAATAGGTACTTCAACCTATAATGACAACAACACGTCTATCAACTTCATGATACTAGTATACACTTATACCACATAATGAATCTCTTTTCTTATAAAAATTTGGGCAGCACTTCCCCTATTTATACGTACTTTTCCACCTTTCTCTAAGGCCAATTTCAACAACAACCAAGCCACAATTAAGGGCACAACCAACAGTTAACCAAGGGGGATTACACGCCTACTTTATGTGTAAAATTCAGCCCCTTAATCCATATAAAAACAGTCCACAAAATCAGTCCAAAATCCGACAATAACAAGGGTGAAATATGAGACCTTTTAACACCTTTCTACACCCTTAATCTCTTAGGAATTCCCTTAGCAATTACTACATTTTAACATGCATAATAGTGGCTGAATTTCCAGCATTCCAACGCCACAAAACAGTCCCTTAAAATTGCACAATAATATCCCACAGTTTCATACAATACACGACCAACACCCCAATACAATTACCCTTTACATAATCATTTTTAATCCAATTCAAGTTTCAATACTTTTATACAAATAATATCAACTTATCAACAACAAGATTACTTCATTATAACATGCAAGAGGTGACGTTAACAACAACAATTATAGCCAATAATTTCAATGGCCGAAACTGTCTAGTTTCGGCCCCAACATCCAAACTGCCCCAAACACTTTTTATCCTCCATTATTTTTAGCACAAATTCATCTATACATTATAACAATAAGTAATATCCAATTACCTCAAGAGGAAGAAGAATTCTTACGTTTAAAATAGCCCAAAAACGCTAAAACAGTCCACTCAAGTTTTGACCCACAGTTTTCGTTTTGCTCCACTTCTTCAAGTTCCAATCACATCTATGCATCCACTACAACCTTATACCCATCTTCCCTTCATGTTTTACCTCCAAAAAGTTGAAGAACAATCATAGGGTTTCAATAGCAAACTCACGGCCCAATGGATTTTTGGAGGATCTTGGAGAGTTAACTTGTTTTAAGACTAGATTAGGGTTCTTAATCTTGTAAAATAAGTTGTCTTTGATCTTCACCTTTGCCATGGTTGGTTCGAAATCTTAGAGCTTAAGGGAGGGATGGGAGTTTGGATGAAGATATTTGTGAGACTAAGTCTTGCAAGACTTGCAATGTATATCTATAATGTGTGCACAAGCCAAGTGGATGGGGGACCCTCTTGTCCACTTGTCTTTATGAAAATATCTTCCACACTAATCCCTTCACAAAATATTAATCCAACACTTAGCCAAATATTATCATTTTCGACCCCCCCTAAAATTGTGAAAATTTTCAATTAGCTCATATTCTTAATCCCAAGACTTCATAATACAATACTAAGTCCATCAATCCATATTAGGGAATCCAACTCCGAGTTAATAAATTTTTCGTCGTCACATTTTTCCATAAGAAAATGTACTTATACTTTCCTTCCAATTTTCAAATCTTATTTCCTTAAGTACGTTCTCGTATTAATGCCTTAGAATTACGGGGTGTAACATTCTTCCCCCCTTAGAAACATTCGTCCTCGAATGTTCATCAAAGGTCTCAAGCTATACAAATATCGGCATAGTCTCCTTTAACTATACCTATCAACCAATACTCGTTAGTGTCAGCACCGCGGTTCTGAAATTCCTGCAGCTCTCTGAAGTTTCAGCACCGTGATCCTGTTCCTTGGCACCGCGGTGCTGTGCCTAAAATTCACAGCACACATTTTTCACTTAATCTCTTCTTCTTCTACTAGTTCCAACAATACTCAGCAACCCACAGATGCCACATCGGGCCACAATATAACACATTGTCTCTTTCACCAACAACAATCACAAGTGGTTTATACTCGAACCAAGGAATCATCACCACTAATATACTTCACATATACTATGTACTTTAGCCAAGATCACACATAAAATACTTTACTCTTGAAGGTCTTGTCTATCTAAGGTCTCAACGACTATCCAATACTCTAAGATCCTCAAATATTTCATGTCTCAAGCTTACATTATCTCTCCCCGTATACGGGCAAGATAGCTTCTCAATATCTCAAAATCATGTTGTCTTAATCACAACAACCCTATTTACTTCATACCAATATTATTCGTGCATCTCACTTAAGCATACAACACGTCTTAATCTAACAACATGGTATGCCATTAAGTCAATTAAACATGATCCTTTAAGGGTTCATCACCCTCTCCGACAACTCATCACCTCCTAATTACTCCAAATTAGCACATATATAACCTTGATGAGGATTCATTACACTGTTTCATACCTTCCAAGCCATTATAAAAGCTTATCCAACTCATGATAACCCACAATCACATTAGGCAACACACACAAGACCCTAATAAATATGTCCTTATAGATGTACATCATTATCACACCAACTATACAACAATTTTTACCAACCTGGATACAAAGTCCATATATTCCCCTTCTGGGCCGCTGTCGCTTTCTCATAGTTGCAATCACAATAATACGTTAGGGAGGGACTACCCTAACAACACAGCTCTATCGCACGATCTTAGAGTAAGAAGAATAGAAACCAACCCTAAATGTACTGTAGCCTCCTGTTTATGGGTGTGATGCACAACACACCGATAATCAAGACTCTACTGCACACGGTCTGGAGACATTCCGAGGACTAACTGCTCTGATACCACTCTTGTCACGATCCAAACCCAAGGCCCGCGACTGGTGCTCTACCTGGGCACCCTTCTACCCATACATCACATAAAATCAGCGGGAAACTCTAAGAAAACTCATGTTATAAAAACAGGCAAGCCGATGAGGCTGCCGCTATATATAAACGGGAACATCCCAACAACACAGTAGTATAATTGGACAACAATATATATACAACTCACGCAAGTCCAGCCCACATATGAATATAAACCTCTAAGAATTTGGACAATAACCTATAATGGGACAAGGCCCTGTCATACCCCTGAATATACATAAGTCTACAACCAAGACATGTACCAAGATGACAAGCTCCGGAACAAGGGAGCCATCTCAACAAGCTGGGCAAGGATCCTAAGCTCGCGGATCCACAAACTGTGTACCTATACCCGCGAGAATGAACGCAGCCCCCCGAAGGGGGTCAGTACAACAAGTACTAAGTACGTAAATAGGAAGTACAATAAACAAGATCATAAATGTAAAAAAGATGACAGGAGCAAGTATGAACACCTTATACCAGATCCAACCGTGCCATATAAAATAAGAGTCAACTGTACCTTGTATCACTGTACCACTGTACCATATACTGCCCGACATTTAGTGAAGGACGCGGTAAACACTGTTTCATATACTGCCCTGTCCATTAAGGTATACTGTCCGGTCCATTCTGGGACACGGTAAAGTCATGTAATATATATACTGCCCTGCCCATTAAGGTATACTGCCCGATCCATTCTGGGATACAGTAAAATCATGTAATATATATACTGCCCGGCCCTTTCTGGGACGCGGTAAAGTCATATAAACATAAACTGCCCATCCAAGATATACTGCTCGGCCCATTTTGGAACACGGTAAAGTCATATAAACATAAACTACTCATCCAAGGTATACTGCCTGACCCATTATGGGACATAGTAAAGTCATATAAACATAAACTGCCCATCCAAGGTATACTGCCCGGCCCATTCTGTGACACGGTAAAGTCATATAAACATAAACTGCCCATCCAAGATATACTGCCCGGCTCATTCTGAGACATGGTAAAGTGAAATAATAACACTAGCATGAATAGCTATCAAGAGCACCTATGTGCACTTTAAATCATCTTTTGACTCTCTTTTAAATCATATTTAAAATGAACTTTCATTTTTGAAAAACCAAGGCACTATCACATCTTGCAATATTAGGGACTTGAACCCAAAAGTACTATGCACGTTCACCGTACATACATTATATAGAAAACACCAAGGCAATCTCATCCACATGTATATTTCATACGTGAAACATGCCAAAAGAAGGAAGGAAGAGGTTCACATATCTTATTGACGACTAACCAACACGACAAGTAGAATATGTCTCAAATAGGTACTTCAACTTATAATGAAAACAACACGTCTATCAACTTCATGATACTAGTATACACTTATACCACATAATGAATCTCCTTTCTTATAAAAATTTGGGCAACACTTCCCCTATTTATACGTATTTTTCCACCTTTCTCTAAGGCAATTTCAACAACAACCAAGCCACAATTAAGGGAACAACCAACATTTAACCAAAGAGGATTACACGCCTACTTTACGTGTAAAATTCAGCCCCTTAATCCATATAAAAATAGTCCACAAAATCAGTCCAAAATTCGACAATAACAAGGGTGAAATATGAGACATTTTAACACATTTCTACACCCATAATCGCTTAGGACTTCCCTTAGCAATTACTAAATTTAACATGCATAATAGTGGCTGAATTTCCAGCATTCCAACGCCACAAAACAGTCCCTTAAAACTGTACAATAATATCCCACAGTTTCATACAATACACGACCAACACCCCAATACAATTACCCTTTCCATAATCCTTTTTAATCCAATTCAAGTTTCAATACTTTTATACAAATAATATCAACTTATCAACAACAAGATTACTTCATTATAACATGCAATAGGTGACGTTAACAACAAGAATTATAGCCAACAATTTCAATGGCCGAAACTGCCTAGTTTCGGCCCCAACGTCCAAACTGCCCCAAACACTTTTTATCCTCCATTATTTTTAGCACAAATTCATCTATACATTATAACAATAAGTAATATCCAATTACTTCAAGAGGAAGAAGAATTCTTACCTTTAAAATAGCCCAAAAACGCTAAAACAGTCCACTCGAGTTTTGGCCCACAATTTCCGTTTTGCTCCACTTCTTCAAGTTCCAATCACATTTATGTATCCACTACAACCTTATACCCATCTTCCCTTCACGTTTTACCTCCAAAAAGTTGAAGAACAATCCTAGGGTTTCAATAGCAAACTCACGACCCAATGGATTTTTGGAGGATCTTGGAGAGTTAACTTGTTTTAAGACTAGATTAGGGTTCTTAATCTTGTAAAATAAGTTGTCTTTGATCTTCACCTTTGCCATGGTTGGTTCGAAATCTTAGAGCTTAAGGGAGGGAGGAGAGTTTGGATGAAGATATTTGTGAGACTAAGTCTTGCAAGACTTGCAATGTATATCTATAATGTGTGCACAAGCCAAGTGGATGGGGGACCCTCTTGTCCACTTGTCTTTATGAAAATATCTTCCACACTAATCCCTTCACAAAATATTAATCCAACACTTAGCCAAATATTATAATTTTCGAACCCCCCCCTAAAATTGTGAAAATTTTCAATTAGCTCATATTCTTAATCCCAAGACTTCATAATACAATACTAAGTCCATCAATCCATATTAGGGAATCCAACTCCGAGTTAATAAATTTTTCGTCGTCACATTTTTTCATAAGAAAATGTACTTATACTTTCCTTCCAATTTTCAATTTTTTTTCCTTAAGTACGTTCTCGTACTAATGCCTTGGAATTACGGAGTGTAACAATAGGAATAAAATATTTTTTCATTTTTTAAACATTTTTTAATAGGTTCCTTATAAGCTAGTTTTGTCATATATTCACTAAGTAATATAAATATTAGAGCTATATAAAATAACATTGGTGAAATAGTAGGATAATAAATCCCGGAAAATTCTTTAGTAGCTAGATAAAATTTCTCTAAAAATATATTAAGTTCTAAAATTGTATCCCAATCGGAATCTATAATCATATCACTAGAATTTCGATTACGGGTGTTAAAAAATTGGGTTATAGGTTGTCTATACTCATAAGCAACACGTAGTTGGTTGTATAAAAAATTTCATCTAGTGCATACTTCTTCGGAAACTTTTCTGTAAGCTAGACCACAACCGTGACAAGTTTTTTTATATTCTTTTAGTCTTTGTATTCTATTA
Organism: Przewalskia tangutica; assembly: GCA_029844215.1. NCBI lineage: Eukaryota > Viridiplantae > Streptophyta > Magnoliopsida > Solanales > Solanaceae > Przewalskia > Przewalskia tangutica. The sequence continues at coordinate 86,016,356 of CM056736.1, read as the reverse complement.
TTTTTAAAAATATAGTTTATAGCAAATTGAATTTTTGCAAGAATGTCTTCAAAAAGTTTTATACCATCCTTTACAACTAAGTTATAAATATGACATGCATATTTTATATGAAAATGATCTGGAAAAGATGGAGTTAAAATAGTTTTTAATATTCTAACAGCAAAAATATTAGAAGAAGCGTTATCTAATGTAATAGTAATGACTTTATCACTTATGCCATAATAAACGCAAACAAAAAAAATATTTTCTTGAATAAAAATATCAGTGTGCCTTGATAGATAAAAATATCAATATATCTATATGCTAAAAAAATATTTTCTTGAATAAAAATATCAATATATCTATATGCTAAAATACATTTTTGCATAGACCATTTATAGTCTATCCAATGACATGTTACAGTTAAATAATCATGATCGTTAGTACTACGACCTATATCAGATGTGATAGATACTTTTTCAGGGTAATGATATAAATAATAACGTAAATATTATTGATATTCGTGTGCAAATTTAAAAACATCTCTCCTAACAGTTGATCTAGGAAAACCGTTATAAGCAGGATTGTACATTGATCTTATATAATGAATAAAATCAGGAGAATCAGAAAATGAAAAAGGCAAACCCTCCACTGCAACTAATTTTGATAATTCTTCCCTATCTTTCATTTTATCGTATTTAGGACCTACAACTGCCCCCGTCATAGGGTCAATTTGACCCTGTACCTGGTGCAGGACAGTATGTGAAGCTTGTCCCGACTCAGAGGTCATTTCTGACTCACCCTTCACTTGAGCCTTATATTTTTCCCACCTAGCTTTGTGTTTGGTATTCAAATGCGTAGTTAAACCTCCTGTCCCGCCATGACCTCTTCCTATTTTGAATTTATAAATATTTTTACAAATTGTGCATCTAGCAGCTTCATTTTGTACGTCTCTATCAAAAAAGCCCATACAAGTGATGTAAATTTTCGTTCTGGTGGGTCTCGTCTCATACTAGGGGGAATAGGAGGCGTTCCAGTTTGAGGTGCATTAGTTGGCGTGCCATCTAGATTAGTTGGTGTGTCATCTAGATGTTCTAAATTAAACTCTTGTCGATTTTCAGAAAATAGCTCATCGTCTAAATCTACCGGTACTTCAGGAAAATTTTGAGTATCAATAAAATCATCCTGTATAGGAGGAATATGATGACTAGAAGAAGGACATTTGCCCTTGTCACCCCTACTAGAACCAGACATACCACTTAATCCTTTCATTATAATTTATGCTAATAAATAGTTAAAGATAATGAAATTAAGTGCGCTGATTAAAATAAAGAAACAATAATAATTTAATAAAGGAACGAATGTACCAAACGCCGACGTAACGTCGACGTGTAATCGAGAGATGTTGAAAATTGAAACTTTGCTCAACGGATGATCCTCAAGCTAGTTGTCAATTCCCAAATAAATAAATTAAATTGAATATTTAGAAGACAATGTAAAGAGAATGAGAGATTATTAGAGAGATTGTAATTGTAGGAAGATTTGTGAGAAAGAATGAAGAAAAATGAAGTATTTATAATTGAGTTAAAGTGTAAATATAATAACTTAAGGGTTAAAAATAAATATTAGGATGGTAGGGGTTGGGGTTGGGGAGGGGTGGAGGGTATCGACGCCGCACAACCAAATTGGTACAAAGCCGTCAGGCAACGACTCAGTTAGTGGCCGGATGGGGAAGCGGCCTGGCCTGTCGGTGTCGGGCTGGCCTGGCAGTGGTCAATTTTTTCATCTACCAAGATCTGCAGATACCGATATCTGACAAACATGTGGGAGTGGTCTGGCCTGGTCAGATACCCCGCCCATCGATGACCTTAATATAAACCCAGTTCATGATCTATTTTGCACCAAAACAAAATTAAATATGGGTGAATCGATCTTCTCAATAAGATCCCTACCTTCACTTTTCAATCTTTGAACGATCGCAGTGACTCTATAATTTAGTATTTCTCGAGACAATAACAACGAATTAAAAATGAATACTACAAAACCCTCTAATCAAATTTGGATATAAATACATAATACCAAGCTTCAAGAAACAGGAGAGAAAAGGGCAGCCCGGTGCACTAAGCTCTCGCTATGTGCAGAGTCCGGAGAAGGGCCGGACCACAAGGAAGAGTTTATTGTACGCAGCATTACCTCACATTTCTGCGAGAGGCTGTTTGCACGTCTTGAACTCATGACCTCCTGATCACATGACAACAACTTTACCAGTTACTTCAAGCCTCCCCTTAAAAAAACAACAGAAAACGCTAAAAAATTGTGTCAAGCAATAAAAAAAATCCCTTTTTATCTTATTTTAATCAAGTTTCTTACTAGAAAACATCTTGTGGGATTCAACTATAACAACTCTCTTTAAATCACTTTCAGTTGATAGAGAAAAAATTACCATTTTAATAAGCACAAATTCTTTAAAAAATTGTTATCTTGTTATAATAAATTTTTATATTGATATATAACTTTTATTTGCGTTTCAAATATTCAAAATTTATCTTTGTATGAAAAGAGAGTTAATTCAAAATTTTAATCAAATATAATTACTAAAATATTATTTTCTATCAAATAATAAATTTAATATTTTATTGATATAGTGGTTAATTTCATATGCACATTCAAATATTGAAAACAAACAGTCTTAATCATTCAATGTTCAGATCTAGAGACAACATCTTAATATTCAAATGTGTATTCAGATTTATATATCTTGATCTTAATGCACATCTTAATATTCAAATTCAGATGTCTTAATGTTAATGAAAATAAATGAGCCCTTTGAAAAGTGCTCCAAACATGAGAAAAGTGTTATATTCTCTCATTTGCAAAAAAACATATAACTAACACAACTACAACTTAGACTCAAACTTTATAAATACCAATTAAATGAAAACATTTGAATCTATGGCCAAATGCCTATATAGACATTAATAACAAAAGTATTCCTATCACATATAAAACAAAACAATATATACATAAGTTCACATTTACTGAAACTAAAAGATTAATAGTGTTATTGTAATTCTATGTGTCTTTTCTTTTTCAACTTTCAACAATTAAATTAGCTAGGCCAACATATTCGAGGACCTGCATCTCAATTTTCGTTAACTGTTTTGGAAGTTTATTTTTCACTAGTCAACCAAAATTTGTGATGTTCTTCACATAGAGACTTGCAACTAACCGCTTAGGGTTGTGATGGAACGATAAGTACTCTTCCATTCTTAATGAGGTTCCAGATTCAAGCTAAGTATGAAATCACCTTTGATCACTTTCTATTTGGTTAGTTATCTCCTAATAGCTTACCACGATTTACTTTAAAGTTTAATTACATGAAGCTAATTTATATGAAACTACAGGTTCTATCTAAAGAAACAATATGTGGTGTGTGTGACTAACTGACTGGTGGCGGTCTAATGTGTTTTTTCTTTTGTTTGAATTTTTTTTCAATTAAAGTACTTGTAATTATCATACGAGATCATATTGAATATGAAAACTGTTAGTCAGAGAGTTTGAACAAACTACTCTAAACCAAACAAATGCTTATTATTCATAATGACATTCTTAAAATCCAAAGCTTCGTTAATCGAGCAAGAAAAAAATCAATTTGAACTTAGAATAATACTACATTTTTTTCAAAGACTAAAGAGTGTTAGTGTCAATCTAGACCTTTAATGATTAACCACAATAATATATAGATAATTCAACCAAATTGAAATCAACAACAATGAAATTCAACAAATGCTAAACACATACTAACTTGTAGTAGATAGAGGCCTGCAATTACGCAGTGTCCTAGGACAAAAATTCGTCCCCACTTGTGTTGTAGTTCTACGGACGTCTGCCTTGAGGATACAACTATCTGAGTGATAGTTCTAGCACAAGAACTCCACACCTGGCGAATTTACTATATGAGTTCTTCAGAAATGTTTTGGAGAAGAAGAAGAAGAAGCAAGTAATAGTCTTCTAAAGTTTTTGATTCTCAAAATCAGAAGATTAATCTTGTTTGTTGTATGTTAAAACAAGTGATTAACATGCTATTTATAGCACAATTTTCGACCTTAAGCAGTCATTCATCAAAGGTTGTGACCATACATGAAGAGAGACAACTTTTGGTTCAAAATCTGGAAATTACCGTGCGTGGCGCCGCGGCCCTGCATCTTGGAGTCGTGGCACCGAAACTCCTGCGGACCTCTGAAGTTTTGGCGTCGTGGCCCTGTCCTTTGGCGCCGCGGTGCCACACCGAAAATCACAACACTTAATTTCAATCACTTTATCTCTTCTTCTTCTACAAGTTTCAACAATAGCCACATTTTCTATTCACACATCAACAATACCCCCACATGTGGATAGAAAATAAGATAAAAGGAACTTATCGTCATTTCTGTCAAACGCGATATGACATGCATCGGAGATGGTGTCTTTTGGACTTGAACCACTCGTAGTGAATACCTATCGGATCTACTTGTGAAATAGTGGACGTTATGCCTTGAACTATTCACGTTTTGTAGTAAATCGAGACAACAAGCATCACACACATCATACCAACATATTTCAATTCTTACGATTGTGTTCTTTTCGGTCATGAACAACTCCTTCTTCATGAGAATTTCTAGAGAACGTAGTCATATCGGTTCTCCCAGATGCGACCCCACATCAATCTCACATAGGTAAATATTAATCAAGAATAGTCTGTACTATCCCACCATAATGACTATTAATATTATTAAGAACAAAAGTTCAGCCCTTTATCGTCAACGGATTAACACACTAGTACACCATAGGAACGAGCATGTGTGTTTTACGCTCCTTGAGTCTTCCCCAACTAGTTTGTCTATTGAACCTAAATCATGGGATCTCCAATTATGATAGGTTAGGTTTCCACCAGTTCACAACTCATTGTATTGGTTTTAAGCTCATTCCTCTCGATGTAAATGCGACTTGCTCTCGTGTAAGACCTTTTGTCAAAGGATCCGCTATATTGTCCTTTGACTTTACATAATCAATGGAAATTATTCCATTCTTCAGCAAGCTTCGTATTGTATTATGAAGTCGCCGTATGTACCTTGATTTGCCATTATATATTTGATTCTTCGCCCTTGTCAGGGAAGCCATACTATCACAATGTATGCAATTGGCGGTCACTGGCTTTGTCCACAACAGAATACTTTCTAGGAAGTTTCTTAGTCATTCTGCCTCTTCGGCAGCTTTATCCAAGGCTACAAACTCTGCTTTCATAGTTGATCTCGTATTTACCGTTTGCTTCGATGATTTCCATGATACCGACGCTCCACCAAGTGTAAATACATACCCACTTGTGGACTTACTCTCTGACTGGTTAGAAATCCAATTAGCATCACAATATCTTTCTAACACGGGAGGATATTTTGTATAATGCAACACATAGTTCATTGTATGCTTTAGATATTGTAGTGCCCTTATTAGCGCTACCCAATGATCATTTACAGGATTGTGTGAGTATCGACTGAGTCGACTTACTGTATATGCTAAATTTGGTCTCGTACAATTCATTATGTACATCAAGCTTCCAAGAACTTGCGTATACTCTAATTGAAACACACTTTCACCTTCATTCTTCTTAAGATGACAAGCGGGATCAAATGGCGTAACTACCGGTCTATCATCATAGTGTCCAAATTTTCTAAGGACTTTCTCAACATAATGAGATTGGGTTAGTACATAATCATCAGAATTCTTTTGAATTCTAATATCAAGAATGACATCCGCTATTTCCATATCTTTCATATCGAAAGCGGCATGCAACATCTTCTTAGTTTGGTTAATAACATCCATACTTGTTCCCATAATTAGCATATCATCCACATACAAACATATAGTGACACATGCATTCTTACATTCCTTAATGTAGACACATTTGTCACATTCGTTTATTTGAAAACCATTTGATAATAATGTATTATCAAACTTCTCATGTCATTGCTTTGACGCTTGTTTAAGTCCATATAATGACTTAACCAATTTACAGACTTTCTTCTCTTGACCTTTCACAACAAAACATTCGAGTTGTTCCATATAGATTTCTTCATCTAATTCACCATTCAAAAATGCAGTCTTCACATCCATTTGGTGAATTTTCAAATTGTGAATCGATGCTATAGCAATTAGCGTCCTTATAGACGTAATTCTCGTCACTGGTGAGTATGTATAAAAGAAATTCACACATTTCTTTTGTCGGAATCCTTTGGCTACTATCCGAGCTTTGTATTTCTCTATAGTATGATCAGGTCTTAACTTCCGTTTAAAAATTAATTTATGACCTATTGGTTTTTGTCCCGTAGGAAGATCAATCAATATCCATGTATTATTTTGTACAATGGATTCTACTTCACTTTGGATGGCCTCCTTCCAATAAGGTGCTTCAGATGATTCCATTGCAGCCTTATACGTTTGAGGTTCTCCTTCAACGGAAAAGGTCGTAAAGTCTGGTCCAAAATCTTTAGCCACTTTTCCACGTTTACTTCTCCTTGGTTCAGAATTTTCTTCTTGAACCGATGAAGTAAGATTATAATTATTTTGGTTTGATTCATCTTGAGGTAGTGTCCTCTTCTTATTATTAGGAACACTTTTATCCTTGTCTTTGTAAGGAAAGATCTCCTCAAAGAATTCTGCTTCTGCAGATTTCATTAGTGTGTTCTTGTGAATACCTTCAACGTTAGAATGATACACCAAAAACTTATATGTTGCACTATTATTGACATGACCAATATATATGAAATCCACCGTTTTTTGTCCAAGTTTAGTTCTCTTTGGTAAAGGAACTTGAACTTTCGCTAGGCAACCTCACACTTTCATCCTTTTGAAAGTAGGCAATCTTTCATTCCATAATTCGTATGGAGATTGATCATTTTTCTTTTGAGGAATTCTATTCAATATCATATTTGCAGTAATTAATGTCTCACCCCATAGACTAAGAGGTGCACCCGAACTAATCAACATTGAATTTATCATATTCCTCAATGTTCTATTCTTTCGTCCGTCAACTCCATTTTGTTGTGGAGTATATGACGCAGTGGTTTGATGAAGTATACCATGAGTAGAACAAAATTCTTTGAATTCATTCGACGTATATTCACCTCCTCGGTCTGACCTTAAAATTTTAATTTTTTTGTCAAGTTGGTTTTCCACTTCTGCTTTGTATGTTTTAAACATGTTCAAAGCCTCTTCTTTGATATGTATTAAGTATGCATAACAAAATTTACTGCAGTCATCAATAAATGATATATAATAATTCTTTCCTCCACGAGAGGGGGTTGCTTTATAATCACACAAATCACTATGAATCAAACCAAACACTTCATTTGATTTCACAACAGATTTATGAGGATGACTTGCATATTTTGATTCTATGCAAACCCCACATTTGGTTATTTTGTTCATAGAACATTTTGGCAACATGCATATCTTTACCATTCTTTGTAAGGAACGATGATTTACATGGCCTAATCGAGAATATCATAAAGAAGAAAGGGAATCAATCACATACTCAGAAGCAGTGATATTGCATGCGTTTTCATTGATAACGACAAATGCCTTAGTACATACAACACTTAGTCTGAAGAGCCTCTCACTGAGGTAGCCCTTGCCTACATACACCCCACATTTGGTGAGTACAATCGGTTGAATTTGTTACCAGATTTGCTTGAGCAGTGACAACACCAATGAATTGGTTCTTAGTTTCAGCATGGTTGGACTGGTTGACATTGCTCGAACCTCCTCCACCACCACCACCACTTTGGCTCTTGCGAAGGCGACAGTCTTTTGCCCTATGCCCTGGCTTTCCGCACACCCAACAAAGACCAACTTGTTTCTTGAATGTATTGGCCTTTTGTGGGGCGAGTATGCTTCTTCCGGCAGCAAATGACGGTTTGACACCATTGAACTTGCCTTTGCCCTTATGAAACTTGGCTTTTGATGAATTTCCTTCAACCATATTTGCATTTGGCTCCAAGGAAACTGCATCTGCCTTATCACTTTTCCGGCTATCTTCCTCAACACGAAGTTTGAGAACCAGTTGCTCAAAACTCATTTCCTCCGTTAGATTCCTCAAATAAACCTTAAAATCCTTTCAAGAAGGAGGTAATTTCTCAATAATAGCCAACAAGAAAATGTGGTTTAAGGCACATACCTTCAACCTCTAGTTCATGAACAATAACTTGTAGTTCCTCCACTTGCTTGGCAACTGCCTTTGCATTGTTCATCTTGAAGTTTAGAAACTTTTCGATGACGAACTTCTTCGAACAAGCAATTTCAGTTTTGTACTTGTTCTCAAGTGACTGTCACAACTCCATCGCCGTTCTGAACGAGGAGTAGATATCATATAGAGAGTCATCCAAGACGTTTAAGATATAGTTTCTGCAAAGAAACTCTTGAGTCTCCAAAGCCTGAATAGCCTTGAGATTTTCAGCCTTTGCCTCCTCAGTCGGGGCATTCTCTCCTTCTCCAACCGGAAGTACCGTTGGAGCCTCTGCAGTCAACACATTTGCCACATGAAGAGTGGTAAAATAAAAGAGCATCTTTTGTTGCCAGCGTTTGAAATCAGCACCCTTGAATTTTTCGGGTTTCTCCACATGGTTTTTCACCATTGATGATCCAGATTATTGATGATCCAGATTGATCCATCCTTTTATCAGGAAAATGTATTCTCTGAAAATTTTGCAAGCTTCACACAGTCAGAAAAATAAATTTTCTGAGTAATTTTTGTCTTAGATTGTTAGTGTCAATCTAGACCTTCAATGATTAACCACAATAATATATAGATAATTCAACCAAATTTAAATCAACAACAATGAAATTCAACAAATGCTAAACACATACTAACTTGTAGTAGATAGAGGCCACCAATTACGCAGTGTCCTAAGACAAAAATTCGTCTCCACTTGTGTTGTAGTTCTATGGACGTCTGCCTTGAGGATACAACTATCTGAGTGATAGTTCTAGTACAAGAACTCCACTCCTGGCGAATTTGCTATATGAGTTCTTCAGAAATGTTTTGGAGAAGAAGAAGAAGAAGAAACAAGTAATAGTCTTCTAAAGTTTTTGATTCTCAAAGTCAGAAGATTAATCTTGTTTTGTTGTATGTTAAAACAAGTGATTAACATGCTATTTATAGCACAATTTTTGACCTTAAGTAGTCATTCATCAAAGGTTGTGACCTTACATGAAGAGAGACAACTTTTGGTTCAAAATCTGGAAATTACCGTTGCGTGGCGCCGTGGCACCGAAACTCCTGCGGACCTCTGAAGTTTTGGCGCCGCGATGCTGCGCCTAAAATCGCAACGCTTAATTTCAATCACTTTATCTCTTCTTCTTCTACAAGTTCCAACAAAGAGCAGATGGCAGTTCGTGTTAGAGATGTTAATTATCTGGTTACATCCCATGGTAATTTTTTTTTTCCATGGAAAGCTTCATCTATTAATTCATCAAGGACATTACATGTCCAAAGGAGCGTACAACGTCATTTACAAAAATATTGCAACCAACAACATGGCATAGGACTGGATCCGTCGAGAAAATCAAGTAAAACAAGCAAATTTATTATATAAATTAGATCAAATGTATATCTTCCTTAGAAATACAATCATAATATTAAACCACATTTCTCCTTTAGCACATATGGACAGGTACAAATAACTGAAAACTAGCACATATGGACAGGTACAAATAACTGAAAACTAGCACATTATTTCCATAATTAACTTAATTTCACAGTATTACGAACTCAATATATCTTCCCAAACGAGAACTTAAACATGAATACATATGGCTAAAATGTTTTATTAGATGTAGAGAATTAACTTCTAATTTTAGAGAAACTTTAAATTGAGTTAAAAGACAAATCAGTTCGTATTTGAATGAAATACACTTGAATAAATGTAAGCTTTACAAAGGATTCATACAACTAATTCCAATTAAATGTGGATTGATCCCCAGTTAATTGATTCATTGATACACACATGTACCTCTTTATAACCTTGTTGGTGAATAGTATACTGGAATCAATTTCAGCAAACCCTCATTGAGAAGAGAGTTCTGAACTATACAATCCAAAAAGTAGCTAACAAATATAACATACAGACAACTTTAACAACCATTTTCTGCTTCTAAGTTTCAATGTCATCACTTTCCCAAGGTCCCTCTTTTAATTTATTCACTCTACATTAATAGTATATGCAAGTTCGTTCCTCTTGGCTATGTCTGGCTGATTTTTCTTTCTCCAAGTCAATGTTAGACTACTTCTCTCAGCTATGTCTGGACATCCAAGCATCATAGGTGAGTTTCCATAGTTGTATTACATTTACAGCTTTAGACTACTTCTTCTGGGGACTTTGAGGAACAGGTTAACACAGCATCTGCTACAGTGAGAAAGATCTTGTCCTCACCGATTTGGCTCACGAAATTAGATGCATGAAGCTTGTCAATCACTACTCTTCCAGGATTCGAGAGAACAAGCTGTTCATATACGTGCACACACACAAACAGGTAAGATTTCCAGGCACATCAACAACAACAAACCCAGTATAATCCCACCAAGATTTCCAGGCACATGTGATTTTTTGTTCAGATAATATGTTTTTGGGGTTAGATTATCAGGTTTATTACAATTACCTGAATTTCTCTCTTATGTAGGCTTCTGTGCAACTCTTCGAAGGCATGGATACCGCTAGTGTCAATGTCAGTCACAGCTGCAAAGAGTAAGCGAAGAAATATGAGATAAGCATCATGATTTGCTTCTATGGTTATCATATTGCTTGAAATTTTTAAAGACAAAGGTAACTATTTTCTCCACTTACGTGACATGTCAACAATCAAGAACCGAATTTTAGGAAGGCCAACGGATTCTAGTTGCTCGTCCTCATCCATTAGCCATCTCAATATCCTGGAAAACAAGTTCATTCACAAGAATTAGACACTCTTTTAGCCAATATGAAGCCAGAGTTAATTCATGTTATCAGTTGAAAATTGAAATAATATCCCGATTAAATATAGAAGAAATAATGTCTTACCTCTCTCTCATGTAGTTAGAATTTGAGAAGTAGATAGCAGAATCAACTCTCACAATGAGTACACCGGGAACTTGTGTTGCCTCGGGATACTGTTGAATATTCCTATATACATTTGTCCTAGGGATCTTGCCAAGAATAGCTGTTCGTGGCCTTGTGACTTGGAGGAGAATCTTAGCAAATGATATTGAGACCTATTTAATAATAAAGACAATGATCATTGAACTATCGCGGCTTTCCTAATGAAAGTGTTAAGCCTTGCTGAGAGAAATACTTACAGCAATTATAAGACCTATCTCAACAGAGGCGAAAACCACACCAAAAAATGCTCCCATACAAGCAACAAAATCAAATTTGTCGATCTTCCAAATCAAAATTGTTGCTTCATAGTCTACTAATCCAATGACAGCAGATATAATGATGGCAGAAAGGATTGCATTCGGAGTATACTCAAAAAGAGGGGTTATGAACAACAATGTCAGGAACACAACAACAGACATCACAATATTGGAAACTGCAGTTTGGCAGCCAGCCATGTAATTTACCGCTGAACGAGAGAAGGAACCTGCAAAAGTAAATTGATCATTTAGTTACAAAATGCCAAGAGAAAACAAATCCTTGTAGTATTGTTTCATATAAAACATAAGATAACGATGAAACACATTAACAGATCAATCAACATTTTATTTGAAGCGATTGTTAAATATTATATGTTTAATAAGTACTCTATTCATTTTTTTTACCTGTTGTCACATAGCATGATGTCATCGAACCAACAACATTCATTGTTCCAAGTGCCACCATTTCTTTGTTTCCATCCAATTGATAGTCCTTCGTTGATGCAAATGTTCTTCCAATTGCAACAGCTTCCTATGAACGAGAAGGTAGAAGTACGGCAATTGAGTAGAAGAACCTAAAATATCCTGTTTGAACATTTGATTAATCAATTTTCTTACCGTCAATGCAATCATGCCAGCTACAATACCAATCCTAAGACCTTTTAAAAGATAATCACCCGTGAAATATATTTCACCGACCGAAGGAGGATTTATTCCTTTCTCAATGTGTCTCACCTGGTAAGGTCATTACAGAAATGCATGAAAATTGTTTGATTAGTTAGTTCGCATTACTATAAATGATACCAGAAACTTATCACGGAAAAAGTTAAACGCTACCAAGAAGCACTAAAGTAAGCTTACAATCTCGACTCCTTGTTTTTCGGCATGGGTTATGTAGACAAAGAAGGTGGAAAGAATGACAGAGATCAGAGGAGCAATTGCAGGTATCCAAAAGAGCTTTTTGCTCTTCTTTCCCTGATTATCGGAATTATTTAAGAATCAACAGAAAGCTATCAAAGCACTTCAAAGTTCAGTCATACACAAAAGTAAGAACTCTTACAGTGTACTTCACGAACAAAAGGAAAGTTAAAAAGGTTGCTCCAATGAGAATTGTCGGCCAGTTCCACTGCAAAATTTATTTAGCAAAAAAAGAGAGGTGCTATTATTATCGTTAATGCAGATGAAACCTCTTAGATGGATGCCTAGAAGGACAAGATAACTTACTCCATGGTGGGCCGAACGCAATACTGATTTCATCACAGAAATGATATCAGTTTCCCTAGTAAACTTCTTGATGCCAAGAAAACCTTTAAGTTGCTGAAGGGCAATTGTGATTGCTGCACCACCCATGAAACCAACAACAGCAGCATGTGATAGGAAGTCAATTAAAAACCCCAGTCTGAAAAGGAAGCAAAACAATAGTTAAAACAAACTGTCTATTGGAAAGTCAGAAAGGAAAAAGAAAGCAATACGTTATCGTATCAACTGCAAGCTTTTAATCTTGGCAATTCTTGTATACCTTAGGATACCAAGAGTAGCTTGGGTAATTCCAGCAAAAAAGGTAGCTGTAAATGCAAGCCTCCGATATTCAATTGGATTTGTAGTTGGATCGATTTCATTGCTGAGCAGAGACCCCAACAAGAGTGATACAACAGCAACTGGTCCTATGGCTATATCTCTCGAGCTACCCATGAAGGCATAAACCAAAGGCGGAACAAAACTGGAATCTGGCAAATTTAAACAAAAAACATATATGAAAAAGGTGTTTCTAATACTAGTACTAGATGTATTAAATTAGCAACCGGACACTTACATAGCCCATACTGAGGAGGTAAGTTTGCGAGCTTTGAATATCCAATGTCCTGTTAAACCAGTTACAATATAGCTAAAACTCATGAAAATAATCATACTTCTTCAATTGATTTACACAAGTTATATGTGAATGTTCTATACCTGAGGAATGCAGAGACTTGCAATAGTCAGACCGGCAATAAGATCGCCTCTGAACTTAGAAACATTATAGCTTTTACCCCAATCTAGTATGGGAAATACAGCCTGCAAACCAAGGATAAACTTCCGAGACCTTGGCTGATCCTTAAAGGGGCGTAGCGGATCATCTGAAAACAATGTTTCCTTTATAGTAGTCTTAAATTCATCGAATAAGTTCTGTTTCGGTGGGACTCCAACCTTGTGCATATATGGTTCTTGTTGGTGTTCCGAGGATGATAAACTTCGGTAGTCCATTTCTTTTGTTTCTATTGCCTCAACGCTAGACCGTCCCATCTTAGATTAGAATAGGCTAATTCACCTGTAAGGCAGAGGTAATATAACTTTAACACATCAGTAAGAGAAATACTAAGTTCCAACAGAAGCTTGTCATTGAGCCAAATCAACAAAATGCATTTGACACCTCATAAAGGCTGGTGCGAGCTTTAATTCAACAGTAAACTAAAACTCCAATCTTAGTATTAATTATTCCGTGCAACATTCACTAAAACTTGATAACAACAATAAGAGAAACATGATGGCGAAAAACAATCAAGACCAAGAAGGATTAATGACAATATACTACCCCATTCAAATTGCACACATGCAGGAATGAAGAAGGTGGGCTATATTACTATGAAAAATCATTGATATTTTCTTGCACTTTGGAGTACCTTGGGAAGTTCTTGCTCACTGCTTATATACATTATCAGAAAATTAGAGCATCAAGTTTTACCATCTTGCAGAAAGGGTTAGTGGTATATGCAAATTGCAAGTAAGCACGACTCTTGATCACTTTGATCAGTACAGATATGTGTAGGAAGCTAAAAGCAAACTTTTGTATTTTATCTAACAGAGAATGAATGCTAAGAACCATTGATTTATTTACAGTGAGAATTTGGAAATTTAAATCATTATTTTTAGAAAGCACATTTAATATGATAGATTTACAAAGACAAAAATGATGATATACTCTTTTCTGTCTGGTAATTATTTAGCAATACAATAAACTCAAAGTGGTCAAGTCCTTCCCCGATCCAGTGAATAGGGGAGTTTAGTGCATAGTTTTTTCACACGAAGTAATACAGAACTTCAAAACTTGTGCTGTTTCTCTACTTCCAACACCAAAAGAGAAGCACAAAAAGGAAAGTCCATTTGATGTGGATATTTTAGAAAGGTCCTTTTAAACCTAGTCATGTTGAAGTTAGCTGATCTTTTTGCATAAACTAACATATAAGAAGGAATGCACATAAAGAAAGAATAAAGTACAAAACAGTTTGTTGGTGGCAACTATTTTCTGCAATTACATTACAAGTTAATTGCATGATAAATATCTTAGCTTTAATTACTCCCTTTTTTCATCTCTACTCTACATTCAACCCCCCTTTCTTGTTTACTTTATGAGGGACAAATCTCAGTACAATGGTTCTATTTTCACCCTTGACTAGAAATGGAAATACAATCCATCAACGCCACTTATGTTGTCCATTTTTCTATTTTCACTAGAAATGGAGAACTGATAATAAAAATTATAATCCTAACAAATTAACTTTACAACAACAATAACATACCCAGTGAAATCCCACAACGTGAGTCTGGGGTCACTCTACCTTGGTAGGTAGAACGGCGGTTTGCGAGAGACCCTCGGCTCAGGACCTGCAAAGCAGGAAAAAAAAAACGCAAAACAAATTAACTTTATGAAATTAATAAAACTCAAGATTTTTCACTAGACATTTTCTTTTCCATTTAGCATATAGCAATCCCCTTTCCATTTGTCAATGAACTAAAGCCATATTCTAACCGCATTCTATACGCCATTTCTTTTATACCATTGATAATGGAATGGCATATAAGTACCTATGCTAACAAAGAATAAGGTTCCCCACTTTGGTCACAGTCCATGCAGAGCCAAATACACCTACTAAACTAATTAAACAAACAAAAAACTAAACACATGTGTAAAATGTGCTATTAATTAAAAAAAACACCTAAAACAATAAAAGATAAGAAAGAGGCGCAGTAACTACCTAGCCTTTTTATTCACACGCTTAATGGTCCTCGTACTTTTGGGCATCAAAAAAGAATTCCCATGATTCCACTTGAAAGATCCTTCAGATCAAGAATCTAATTAAGTAACAATCTCAAATCATGTATGATACTTCTTGCCAAAAGAAAATTATTAAAAATCCCAAATGCAAATTTTCGATGTTTTGTTTGATTAACAAGAAAATGTAAGGATCAAGAATGAATGCATGTGTAGGAAAAAATGGTTTTTGATGAGTTGGAAGATTTTGTAAACAATAAGGTAATATAAAAGAAATGTTTTGTGTTTTTCTTGTTTGTGGGAAATTAGGTATAAAAAATTGGGAATATAACGACGAAGTAGTATACGTGCATGCAACTACTTTTTTGGAAGTCAGTTCCCAGCGGTTCGCGGTATTAATTTCCTTAAATGTAGGGCCTATATGTTGTCTGAATCTTTACCGTGTTATTGTCCATGTTCATACTAAACCAAATTGTTGTGTTTGAAAAGTCTAATGCGGATATGGGCTTATACTACTGTGGACCCTTGACCCCATTTCTCTCAAGAAGTCTGAATCTATCTTTAAAGGCCCACCTGAAAGGAACACTCATAGTTTTTTTTTTTTTAAAATAAAATAAAATAAGTTCCTTAAAATTAGTATATGGGGGGCGTTTGTAACCTTTTGAGCTGATATTCGAGAGACGTCTCAAGGACAAGAACGCCGATGGTGATGATCTTGCATAAATTAGTATCAAGCAACATCAATTCCACGACCTCAAACGTTAGAATAGTAGAATATTGTAACAAGTGAAATAATTTGAACAACTTTTAAATATTAAGTTGTAAGTTGATCACGTCATAAAACTTTTATCAATACAATAGAGGACGATGCTAATTAAATCTCCGCGCAAGCACACCAACTCACAGTCCTTTACAAGTATATCAACTTTAAAATATTTTCTTCTTTTTCCAATTGTTGGTTTGCTTTATGAAGATTAATCTAAAATTCTTTGCACTGAATTCAAATAAGTGCAATATAAAAATCTATATAACCGAAAATAACCAGTCATAGCAAAAAAATGTGTAATAGTACATCTTAGTGGATTAGTTGTCCATAAATCATGAATTGCGGACAAAGTGTAATTTTGAAATGTGCTAAAATTTGGCACATAAAAGTGCTAATACAAGAATAAGCTATTTCGTGGATACAATTGTGTTATATTTTATAAAATTAATTGCATGGATAAGTTATTTCTCATTCCCAATTAAGTATAACTAATTAGGGAAGTTATATGTAATTACAAAATATAACAACAAGGTTATAACAAAATAATAAGAAAAATAAGGAATTTCTCATTTTAGGCTCTAATTAATCTTCCTCATTTTCTCTAGCTACTTATCTCTTTCTCACCAAACACATCCAAAGATGTAAACTTCATGAAAAACATCAATAACAACCATTAAAAAGCTTCATTTGAATGTAAGAATCAGATTTCGCAAATTATTATTTGTTTAGATTGTTGTTGCAAATAATTGAGAATATTCTTTGGAGTTTTATATATCAAATTTGAGACTATTTAGTGAAGATTAGAGTTGATTTTGGTTGGAATTTCATAATGAAACTCGAAGAGGAAGAATAAGTAATACTATGTATTTTATATGTCGGATGTATGTTATTTGTATGTCTAATGTATCAGTTGACATACAGTGAGACACGACATACAAAATACATTCAAACTACCTATAACATAATCGTATTGTATGCCTATTGTATGATTTTACTAGATTGTATATATTACGTAAAAAAAACTATAGTTATTTTCTGAAAAACAAATTATTCCGCTAAACCGGGTGATTAGTCCTGTTAAGAAACTTGAATTGCGAGTTAAAGAAAGTGAACTCTGAAAATTGTCAGATATATATACATTTCAGAATTCACTCTCTTTAACTCGCAATCCAAGTTTCTTTAACAGGCTAGCCTCATTGGGAAGGAAAGCACATTCAAGAAGATTGTCGTGCACTACATGAATAAATACATGGACGGTTGGAATTGAAACTTGGTTTAGTCTTTAGCCTAATAGGTGAAAGGTAGAAGTTTCTTATAGCCTGTTTGGCCATGAGGAGTTAAAACTACTTATTTTTTCTAATGAACAATGCCTACTATAGAAAGTTGAGGTGTTTGGTCAAATAATTAGGAAAAGAAATAACATTTTGAATAGTGGTAGAAGTTATTTTTCAATTTTTTTTAAAAAAAGTACCAACTTATCTCACGGTTGAATTACTACTAAGATGCTTTCAACAGTTATCCGTTCCGCGCTTGATCAAGCATAAATTAATGATCTAATATTAAATAAAAGTATTATTAAATGATAAACAAAATTAAATTACTAATTTTCAAAAGTATTTTTTCAAGAAATACTCCCAACAAAAAACACTCATCCGCAGGAGGACAACATATTTGGTCGTGAAACTCATGTCTGACCTAAGTTGCGGAAACCGGTCACAACAGGTACACGCGTATGGTGAATGAAGTAGGTATATTTGCCTATTTGAAATCTAATTCTAAAATCCTTATCTTCATCTTCTACTTATAGCTCCCTCTTTTGACTTCAAAACACTAAGGCGGCATTAGTTACAAATTTTCCAAAAGCGAGTTTGAAAAACTTCATTTTTAATTTGGTTCTCGTAACAACAGCTTGTTTAATTGATGCTAAACTATGTACCTTTTTTTTTATGTGGATATGTACCTTTGGAACTATCATTCGTCAAAATAATCCTCTCCCGAAATTCGATCAAATCCGCTCCATGCTTATCTTGAAAGAAGCTGAATTGATAACGGTGGCCAAACCAGGGGCGGTTGACCCCCTCCCGGATATAGTGGCCACCGACCCACTAGTCTCAGCCTTGGGCCTCTTGGTCGTGGGCTGAGAACAGTGGGTAGTGGCCCTACGACCCATATCCGATTTACCCGACCCGGCTGGCGATGGGCTTTCAGCACTTATCGACCACTCGACCCATCGCCATCGTGGGCGATGGTTCCGGCGCGATCATGGGTCGGGGAAGAATGCAGGTGTTCTTGGGCCCCGACCTCCGCAGGCCCATCACGCAGCAGGCCCTACCCCAACCAATATTGAAGCCGTTATGCGCACTCTTGGTATAACGCCACCGGATCCGAATTGGTACATGGACACCAGAGCTACTACCCACATGACGTCCGATCAATGTACTCTCTCGTCTTATTTCAATTTGAGCAGTAATTGTGGTATAATTGTTGGTAATGGTAATTCAATTACGATTCGTGGTTATGGTCATAAAACTTTGTCACCCCCATCCACCTTTTATCTTGAAAAATATCCTTCATTCCCCTAAATTGATTAAATATTTGGTGTATGTCCGTAAATTCACCACTGATAATTTCGTTTCTATTAAATTTGATTCTTTGGATTTTTTGTGAAGGATTTCAGGACGAGGATTCCTCTCATAAGGTGTGATAGTAGGTAGGGCTGCACAAAAAACGGTCCGGACCGAAAAATCGGACCGGACCACCTGTCGGACGGACCGACCGAGAAATTGGTCGGTCTTGGTCCTCAGTTTGAAAATTCGGTTGGTTGGTCGTCGGACAATTTTTATTTTTATTTTTTTATTTTTATAATATATATAATATATATAATTTCTAATATATATAATATATATAATTTATAATTTTCTAAATTCCTAATATATATAATTCCTAATTTTCTTAAATTTCTAATATATAATATTATATAATTAGAATTCGGGTTAGCTTTTTGTTTTTAAAATTGAATTTCAATCTGAAATTGACATTCTAGGACGCGGTGCCACGAAATTTTTACGTTGAAATCTATTGTACATCGCGAGATATTTAGATTTGAAAATAGGAAAAACGTAACGATTTGGGGGAAAAGAGAAATTGAGGGCAAGATGGACGCTTTTGGAGAAATCGGCGAATCAAACCGCTTATGCGGTTTAGCCACCCGTGATCGAAAAAAATACGCAAAATCAAATTTTTTTTTAGGTAAAACGGACGTCCAAGCGCAAAGTTATGACCGTATAAAGTTTGATCAATTTACAACCTATATTTGATATGTGAATACGTCCGGCCGACGTGTGTGCAGGTGGATGAGAAAGTGGGGAGGCTGGAGGGGGGGGGACTGGGATCAAATTGACCGACCGGGCCGACCGAAATTCAGTCCGGTCTTCGGTCCGGATAATCCCAAAGTTCGGTCCTCGGTCCGGTCCGGTTTTGACCCTTTGTGCACCCCTAATAGTAGGGGAATATCTTTATCCTATCACGCCACGTTTCAATCTCTCGAGTTAAGCCTTGCCATCAACTTTTGCAGCCCTTGCTCCTTCCTTGTGACACGCTCGTCTAGGTCATCCAGGGTCATCAATTTTGTCTTCCTTAGATAAACACAATTTATTTCTTGTAAGGGTACGCATAGTACTCCAAATTATCAATCTTATTCTTTAGGAAAAATTGTTAAATTGCCATTTGTAGACTCTAATTTTCATACTTTAATGTCATTCGATATTATTCATAGCGATCTATGGACGTCTCATGTTCTCAGTTCTCTGGGTCATCGTTATTATGTTCTATTTTTGGATGATTATTCTAATTTTTTCATGGACTTCTCCAATAGCGAAAAAATCTGAAGTTTTTCCACCTTCTTAAAATTTAGAGCATTCATTAGAACCCAATTCGAACGGAAAATTTAAAATATCCAATGTGATAATGGCAAAGAATATGATAATGGGGTGTTTTAGAAATTTTGTGCTACTAATGAGATCAATTTTCGTTTTTCTTGTCCTCATACGTCTTCACAAAATGGAAAAGTCGAACGAAAAATTCGTACAATTAACAACATTATCCGAACTTTATCGATTCATGCATCCGTACCCCATACTTTTTGGCATAATGCTATACAAATGGCTATATATCTTCTTAACGTTTTTCCTATCAAAAGTTTGACGTATTCGTCCCCTCTTCAAATTTTATATAATATGACTCATTCGTTCTCACATCTTCGGGTCTTTGAGTGCTTATGTTATTCGTTGTTTTCGTCAACCACAATTAACAAACTTCAGACCCGTTCTACTCCTTGTGTATTTTTGGGTTATCCGTAAAATCATCGTGGTTATAAATGTTTTGATTTATCTAATAAAATAATCATTAGTCGCCATGTAATTTTTGATGAATCCCAATTTTCGTTTGCTAAGGCTAGTAATCCAATGCCCAGTTCGTATAATTTTTTGATGATGATATATCCCCGTATATTATTCACCATTTATCGAAAATGTCCCGCACCCCAAATCTGCTAGCGGGCCCACTGCCCCCACTGACCCTTCAGTCATTGTCTCGGGTGCAGATAATAGGCCAAATATTCAGCCCAATTTCATCCCTCTTGTTTGAGATGGGCCAAATATTATTCGATTTTGCACCGCTTTGGGTCCACCATCGCTATCGGTTCGTATTGGGCCAGAGCCCACTACTCATCGCTAGTCCGTCACCTCTCTAATTATTTTCCAAAATCCACCCAATTCCCTCTCGAGTCATAGACCGGTCATTCGTAGTCAACGGGGTATTTTTAAATCAAAAAATATTTTAATCTACATTCTAAGGTTCTCTTAAATCTTCCTACCCCGTAATCATATGTCTGCTCTAAATGACCCGAATTATAAAATTGCTATGACCGACAAATATAATGCTCTTATTGATAATAAGACTTGGGATAAGACGTGGGAGTTGGTGCCCCGTTCGTCTGGTGTTAATATTATTAGGTCTATGTGGATTTTTGCTCATAAGAACAATTCTGACGAATCTTTTGCGAGGCATAAGACTCGTCTTGTAGGTGATGGTAAGACTCAGTAGGTTGGTGTGGATTGTGGTGAAACATTTATTCCGGTAGGCAAGCCGGCTACCATCCGCATTGTGCTCAGCTTGACTCTTTCGAAATCATGGCACATACATCAATTAGATGTGAATAATGCTTTCTTACATGTTGATCTCAAGGAGACATTCTATATGTATCAACCCTTGGGGTTTAGGGATCCCAAATATCCTCATCATGTCTGTTTGTTGAAAAAGTTCTTGTATAGGCTTAAGTAGTCTCTCCAGGCTTGATATAAGCGGTTTACAGACTTTGTTTCGACTATTGGATTCTCGTACAGCAGGTCTGATAATTCATTATTCATATATCATCGTGGTTCTTCATTGGCTTATATACTGTTATATGTGGATGATATTATCGTGATAGCCTCTTCTGATGCATTACGCAAGTCTATCATGACAATGCTCAGTTCTGAGTTTGCTATGAAAGACTTGACCCTTGAGTTACTTTTTGGGGATTGTTGTCACTCATCATACAGGTGTGTTGCTCTTATCACAGAGGAAGTATGCAACTGAGATCATTGATAGGGACGGGATGTCATTCTGTAAGTCCACTTCCACTCTGGTTGATACTAAACCCAAGTTGGGTGTTCCGACTGGCTCACCTTATGAGGATCCGACCCGCTATCGCAGTCTTGCAGGGGCCCTTCAGTATCTTACTTTTACGAGATCATATATTACGTATATTGTACATCAGGTGTGTTTGTTTATGCATGATAACAGGGTTGAACACATGAATGCGCTCAAACGCATCATTCGGTACATCCAGGGGACACTTGACTATGACTTTCATTTATATCCTTCGTCGACATCTACACTTGTCTCGTATACAAATGTTGATTGGGGCGGTTGTCCAGACACCAGCCGATCTACTTCTGGCTATTGTATGTTTCTTGGTAATAACTTGGTTTCTTGATCTGCCAAGTGTCAGTCGACGTTATCACGCTCTAGTGCAGAGGCCGAATATATATCGAGGGGTAGCCAATGTGGTCTCTGAATCCTGTTGGTTACGTAATCTTCTATTAGAACTTCATTGTCCTATTCAGAAAGCTACCTTGGTGTATTGTAAAAATGTTAGTGTCGTCTACCTTTCTAGGAATTCCGTTCAGCACCAGCGCACTAAGCATATAGAGATGGACATTCACTTTGTTCGCGAAAGATAGCTCATGGACAAGTACGCGTCTGCCATGTCCCTCCAGATATCAAATTGCAGACATCTTAACAAAGGGTCTTCACTCGGTCCTTTTTGAAGATTTTAGGGACAATCTCAGCGTACGAAAACCGTCCGCTATGACTGCGGGTGTGTGTTAAATATGTAATATCGTCCGTGATACACTTACCAAATAAGTGTATATCACGAATTTATGGAGTATATTGGTAGAGTTTATTTAGTGTAAATATTGTAATAATTAGTATTGCACACTTACCATAATTATATGAGTCTTGTACTATTAAAATAGGGTTTTGGGATTAGAATAAAAATATAATTCTCCTATTATGGAGATTGTAAATTGTATATATTCTTTTTCATTAATGAAAATAATCAAGACATTATTTCTTTCCGGACATGTTTTCGTCAAGCTAGAATATTCTTGGACCTTCCTGCCCAATAAAATGTTTTCATCAGTATACTTAACTCCTTGTACATTTGCTTTGCCACATTATTAATTGTTACTGTAAATACAGTTACGGAGGTCGGAGGCCCATTTTCATTGAAGGATGGGAAACAATTTATTTTTATGTGGAGCATAAGCGGCTTCTTTTTATCTTACAAAAAAAGTGAATTCAAAGTTTGTAAACCCAAATGTGTAAGATTTGAGACCACTTTTTATAAGACAAAAAGAAACCTCAAACAATTAATATCAATTTTCTGAATCACATAATAAAGATTTTTGAAAGATGGGGAGTAGGCTACCATTGGTGGTGTACTGAATCTCTAACACCGGGGTTGCTGCTTGTCTTTGGAGAATGACTATAAGGTTCGAACAAGCTAGTACAAAGTTTGTTCGATGGACTAAATTGAATGGAAGTTAGACTAAGTGGCGAAGATAGATTTTTTTTTACCAAAAGGTTCATCATATGGTATAATATTCTGTAGATAATTTTATATATATATATATATATAGTATAATGCGATGGCTAGACGGAGCCGTCGCATTAGATGCAACACATATAACCAGCCGTCGCATTAGATGCAACACATATAACCAGCCGTCGCAATAGGTCTCTGTTGCCGTTGCATTAGGTCTAATACAACGCGACCGGATGCAACGGCTCCTTGTCGTTGCATTAGACCTAATGCGACGGCAAAGAAGCCCTATTACGACGATTTTGAGGCGTTACATCAGGTGAGAAATGTAGTAGTGATGGACAACGAGAATGGCTCAACATGTTAAGGAGTTGTCCCCAAGAAAAAAACAAATAGTAAGCTCCACAGATTGAATAGTGGATTAGAGAAAAGAAAATAGACTCAACAACAGGCTACGAAGTGTTCCTAGAAGTCCAGAACAGAATTACTAATGGAAAATGTTGTAGAAAATTGACTTACCAATGGTTGACTCTCGAAAAAAAATTGACTTGATATTATGTGAAATTATTTAAGCATCAAATTCAGAATTAAAGAGATAAAATAGCCTAGGTCCATTATAGACCACCTTGAAAATCTTTCATCAATCCATGTGGGACACGTATATTGTCTAAAAAAACTAGTATACTATTACTCCTTTCATTTCAATTTATGTAATGAGAAGTAATGAATTCAGGATTTTAATGGAATGGATACTCTATTACCTAAACTTAGGTTGCAATGTAATGAATTTGTCCTGAAATTGATGCTTTATATGTTAAGATCCAATGATCCAATGACTTGTCAAGCTTTCTTATCTTATCATTATTAGGTCTCTCATCGACCGAGTGCCCATTCATCTTACCTTTACATTTTCATTTCAAGTTGCTTTGGGGGTCTCTCATCTCAAAGTATTTCTCATACTATCTTTCTGAACATCAGAGGTTCGTCACCTTTGACCGAAGTGTTCTTACTGTCACTTCTCTACCCTTGGTCCTTACACTGTTCTACAGTAATCATACCTTTATGAAACCTGCATAACTATAACTTCATTAATCTTTATTATTCTTGTAGTAATCCTTCCTTCTACTCGTCATTAAACGGACAAAATATTTCTGCCTTGATACTTGATCATACCATTCCATTCCTACTTATTCATTGTTTTCATATTTCTTACAGTCATTCTTCGATTGTTCCATAGTTCTCGTTCTCAATTACCCTCAACAAACCATTGTTATCCAGAGGTTATGTAGAATTGTAACATGCTACACAACGAAGCCGAAGACCTTATCAATCCAATATCTATAGCATACCTTAGCTTACTAACATTAATACATGTAATTCTCAATAATACACAGTATCGCCCTTTCACAAGGACGGGGGCTTATCTCCCTTCCATAATCTTCCTTATCTGTTTCCTCACTGACCACTACTCATTGTATCACTATATTACTGGTTGCATGGTCCCTTCCGAAGCTCATTTTCCCCCCAGCAAGTTAACGTATAATTCCACAAAAGCTTGTGTAATCCCTGACATATCATTTAGAGTATTACCCTTTTAGTCCTTTATATTGAATATTCTATTCGCACTTCTCCTTGCTTTTATCAAACAGTGGATTACTTTTGTATTCATATCTCCATATATTAGCCATTGATTTTTTTTTTTGCACTTCTGTTGAAAGAATTTTTGTCCTTGCCTCATTCCACCTCTAACAGTCCTTAACATATTGTACTTTTGTAATCAAAGCCACATTCATGGGGTCATGCTGCAGTTCCCTCTAGAATTCTAATCAACAAAAGTCACCGTAAAATGTGTAGATTTTTTATAACCTACTAAATCTTCTAATGATGTCTTCTGTTTTTCATCTCCACTTATACTCATCTTATTCTTACATTTTCGCATCCACTTGAGACACTTCGGAATGTTGTGGCCATGGTTGCTACACTAAACTAACCCCATGTACCTTTGTGGCATACTCCAGCATGCGCTCGACTATACTGATTACAAGATGGTCAGGGTAGTCTCACCCGACCTTTAAAATTTTGATCCTGAGACGTTGGCATTTTCGAATGCTTCAACTATCGGTGATCCTTAGTTAATAAAATCTCTTGACCTCTCAAGGGCCTATCTCTATCCGACGCTCTACACTGAAGTCGTTCCTGAGAGGCAACTAATTGATTCAATACCTACATCGGTCTCCTTACACCCTAATCAGATGGAGCCGGTGGTGGGACTGATAGTACATGATCTTTTCTTAATTCTTTTGATGCTATTGGATTCGTCGATACTTGGGAAAACAACTTGTTAACACCCAATATTGACCCGTTTTTCGATCATTTCTTGCAATTTTAAGTATTTTAGCACACCGCATTTTAATCGTTATTTTGCATATTTTTATCTAATATTTTATGTTTTATTTTTCAAACAAATGACATTGCATCTTTTATTAAGCATTATGTTTTTGTTAATATCATGTTTTATTATTATTACTCCGTCATTTTATTTTAATAATTTTGCATCTCTTTAAATTATTTCTTTTAAATAATAAATTCTTTTTATATTTTAATCAGTCCAATCCAAGACACAATTGAACACCCTTTTCAATTTCATCCAAACAACCTCTTTTATTTCCCCCCAAAGTTAAATCCTACTTTTCATTTCCCCCAAAACCTAAACCTAAATATAAACCTAAAATATCTACCCTATAAATAAAACATTACACTCCCCATTTTCCCTTCCAACAATACATCATCAACACACACAATCTTCAGCCGCACTTCATTTCTTTTTACTCTCCCTATCTTCCCCAATCCCACACACAACACCAGCAATACCCAACTCAGCCGCACATTCTCTATTTCTATCATCTTCTTCATTTTAACACTCAATCACAAAACACCATCAGCCGCCCAACACAGGCCCTATTTTCTCAACACTTTGAGACACCCCCTTCTCTTAATCCACCATTTCAAAGACTCTCTCCCTTATCCCCTCCATACACACACACACCATACATACCCCCACTGCTCACCGCTAACCTCACCCCACTGCCCCAGTCCATTGTGACGCAGCACCCAACACTGCTCATCGTCGACAACACCATGGTGGCGTCGCTCCGGCGTACATCACCATGGAAGTGACGCCGTCATACCATCTAGCTTTCGAAACACATCGTATTTGCACTCCGACGAGGATATTGTTTGTTCTTCATATTGTTTGCTATATTTGGTATTTGTGGACTGATTTTTTGATATCTTGATCTAGCCAGAGTTTAAGAACTCCGACGACCTTTGTTGGGTTTTATCTTCTCGGTTCTCTGTTGTTGGTGTTAAAAAGTATCCATTCTTGATTTGTATGTTGAGATTTTCAAGTGTATTTGTTTCTTGCATCATTTTAGATTTTTATATATATGCTGCAAGAATTTTTAGGGTGTGAGAAATTTTTGAAATGACTTTTCTTGAAAGATTTTATCTTTAGGGGAAGTAAATATTGTTGGTGTAAAATTTGTTTGCCTTAAATTTTCCTAAACGTATAATTACTGTTGCAAGAATTATCATAAGGGTGTTTGGGAAATTTTTTGTAAGAATTTACCTTTGGGGAAAGTAATTGTTGTACTGGTGCACTTTGAATGTTTGGCTACTTGAGTCAACTGTGGCTGCATTTCTTTAAGCCCAACACTGCATATTGCTTAATGAATAGATTGCTACACTTGTGAAAAATATTAATGATTCCAATATGATACAACATGTGGCCGATGAAGGAATCTCCGTCTGATTTTCAAGGCCTTTACTGTACAAAAGACGAATTTATTTTTGGCTTTACTTATTAATTATTGTCATTGCTTTAGAATTATT
Organism: Przewalskia tangutica; assembly: GCA_029844215.1. Lineage (NCBI taxonomy): Eukaryota > Viridiplantae > Streptophyta > Magnoliopsida > Solanales > Solanaceae > Przewalskia > Przewalskia tangutica. The sequence goes on along the minus strand of CM056736.1, from coordinate 85,989,115 downwards.
CATTCTATTACTAACAATTTTACTAATTGTTTATACAGGTACCCGGAGATGCATCTTGTGCAGAATTCCTAAAAAGGGCTAAAAAGATGTTCCGGACTCTTATTTTATGTCATTGCATTTAATTTTAGTTTTATTATTCTGTATTGCATTTTATTTTAATTGTAAATTATAAAAAATGCTTAGAATAGATAGATTAAAAAGCCAATATATAATTAACCTTGGTTTGATCGGATAGCCGCAAGTTAGCGGATCTTAAAGGATGTCTAACCCCTTCCCTTTTAGGATAATAAAGAACTCTGATCCGAAATCTCATTAATTTTGTAGACCTTTAAATGAAGATCAATTGCAGTATTTTTATTGCAATAGTTCAAGTGTCCTAATTCACTTTAATAATTAGGTGGCGACTCCTCAAAACAAGCATTTTTCTCCATCCAGGGAACCACACCAAAGAGCAACGTTGCGGATACCGTTCAGACCCCGAGGTCAAAAACAGGTGCGACAGCATGACGACTCCGCTGGGGATATCAGGTTCTTGACCATTGCAAACTCATGTTAATTAAATATTGCGCTTTATTTCCTTTTAATTTGTTGTAAATGCTTTAAATTTGTAATTAACTGCTTTAATTGTTACTTTTGTTTACTGCTTTTCTTAAACTGACATTTCGTTCATATTTCCTCTCTTACGGAAAATTCACACTATCACACACTACACGCGAGGTGTGCTTTGCCTATGGTATCACAATTGCATGCATTGAACATCATTCTGAGTGTGAGTGTGTTTCTCTAAACGTCCAAAAATTTAAAATACTGGAATATATGTGAGAATTGGACTCTCTTTCAGCGAGGGCATTTGAAATATGAGGATACGTATAGTTCGAAACCTTGGATGCAAGAAAGTGTGTCGACACTCAGGTATGTATGATGTACCATCTGAAGCTGTGTGAATTACACTGGAAGAATGAAAGTAATAAACGAAAATCCTTATTGCACAATACTAATTGTTGGTATCAACTGAAATCAGAACGTGATATTGTCTTCCACTTTTTCAGAAAAACAACAAAGAATGCATATTATAAAAAATCCCTATTTTGCAACACGAACTACAACTTGAACTGATTCCTCTGCGAGATACGTAGGCGGCCACATTCGCTTCGGTCCCATTTTTAAAAAACTATACAATCCTCTTTTGCATCACGAACTACGTCTTGACCTGATTCCTCTGCGGGATACGTAGGCGGCCACATTGGTTTCAGTCCCATTTTTTAAAAACTATACAATCCTCTTTTGCATCACGAATTACGTCTTGACCTGATTCCCTCGACGGGATACGTAGGCGGCCACATTGGCTTCGGTCCCACATTCAGAAAAAAATCATTAAAAAAATCCTCTTTTGCATCACGAACTACGCTCTGACCTGATTCCCTCGGCGGGATACGTAGGCGGTACATTGGTTTCGGTCCCATTTTATGTAAAATTATAAAAATCCTTATTTTTGCACCACGAACTACGTTCTGCCCTGATTTCCTCTGCGGGATACGTAGGCTGCCACATCGGCTTGGGTCACACTATTAGAAATATTTCTCTCTTGTTTTGCACATGACTCTATTTTGTCCATTGGAGAGTTTAGCATCCTCATACGTTTTGCATTACACATGACTGAGGCATATTTTGAGGATCACATTCTCATCTACTCATTGTACATAACTCATGTCTCCGCATTAGCTTTGCATACATGTTGATAAAATAAATGATAAAAATAAAATGAAAAAAAATGTGCCACCTGATCGTCTTGATAGCATCAAAACTCGACTTTATCTAGTTGAAAGCTCAACATCTTCATCCACCTAAAACTGGGGCATTTTAAAGATTCACTGCAAGAAGACGGCAATAGATAGGAAAAGCCGGTCAACTAAGTCTTCAGTCCAAACCAGTCTGAGCATGCAGGCGTCAAGAGCCAAATCTATAAAGTCGACGCGAATCAACCACTCATTTCCAAAAACTCACAAGTTTTATTTGAGTGCAGTATCTTCATATCAGCAAAAGAGAGAGCATAACAATAAGCCCATGCAGAGTACAAACGCACAACGTCTATGCAATGACGTTATCTCAACCCAGGCGGGTCACAAAGCAGGTACGTCCATAAAACGATGTCTTTTCATTTAAGCATATGCAACAAATTCATCTATGTTTCGTCTATGCAATGATGAACATCTGCATCACGTCTATGCAATGATGCATTTTCATTTTATCCGATGCAACAACTTCATATATGTTTCGTCTATGCAACGACGAACATTTGCATCGCGTCTATGCAACGACGTCATTTCATTTAAGTCTATGCATCGGCCTCATCTATGTTTCGTCTATGCAACGACGAACATCTGCATCGCGTTTATGCAAAGACGCCTATTCATTTAAGTCTATGCAACGGCTTCATCTATGTTTCGTCTATGCAACGACAAACATATGCATCGCGTCTATGCAACGACGTCTTTTCATTTTAGCCTATGCAACAACTTCATATATGTTTCGTCTATGCAACGACGAACATCTTGATCGATGTATTTTATACACACTTTTTGAGTCATTTTTAGTTAGTATTTTACTCATTTTGTTTATGTTTAATATAGTATTAGGGTCGTTTTCCTTTCTTTTGTGTCACAGCGGTCAGAAATGGAGAAATAACAAAAAGGAGATGAAATGAGCATAAATGAGATGGAATTGCACACTTAAAGGGGCCAATAAATGAAGTCTAAGAAGTCCCGGGAAGTATAGAAAAGATCATACGGCTTGGATGAAAAGCGACGACGGCGAAGAAGCCGAACGCCACCGCCGCGGCGCCGATCACTGAAGTTGTCCGAAACTCTCTGGATTTTAGGCGTCGTGGAGCCCGACTGCAAGGCCACGGCGCCGACGCGGTATTTTTGACGTTTTGGACCGAATTTGACACGTTTTTAGGGTCCAAAAGGGATAACTTTTCCTACCTATATAATCCCTAACCTTTGACCTAAAGGATTCTTGGGCTATAAATAGTCTCTACATCATTGGGGATTCAGTCAGTCCATTGTACATACAACACAACTCTAGGAGGCGAAGATTTGAGACCTAGTTCAAGTATTTTCTTTTCTTTGTTTATTTCAGTTCATGTATGGAGATTGTATTAGTTCTTAGCGTGACTATGGCTAAGAGCTAATTACTTTATTAGGGATTTCCTTGTGATTCGCTTGAAACTCTTATTCATGAATTAATACATTAGTTGATTTATTCTTCACTTACTTAAGATTTATTCAATAATTATTTTGATTGCTTGATAATTAATTGATCACTAGTTATCATCACTTATATGAGTTCTAATCGAAATCCAAAAGGGGAGATTGTGAATATGCTATAGTTGAATAAACATAGGTTTAAATCGTGGACGAAAGTACCCCGATACTTGTGTAGCTTAATAGGTTATTGCTCTTAATCCTCCTTTGTATTCAATCTTGTCATCGAAAGATAGAAGGGTTCTCCATTAGGGTTGAGTGTTTATATTACCTTAACAGGAGTATAAAACGGTCTAGTTAACCTGCTATCTTAACGTAGAAGAAGAAGTTAGTCTAATTGTATTAAAAATTGAATAGAGTGGATAGTTGATGATCTGGGAAGCTCTAATTCTCCATCATAACTGATTTAAATCAAAGTATTTTCATAATTAGTTTATTTCCTGCATTATTAGTTTAGAATTCCAACTCAATTAACGTTAACCAAATAGAAACTAAATCATAGATCATCGGTACTTGAAAACCAGTCCCTGAGGACGATATTCAGTCTTACCTAGACTATATTACTTGCAACAATACGTGCACTTGCGTTTAGCGTGTATATAAATCGCACACCAAGTTTTTGGCGCCGTTGCCGGGGACTGACGTACTTTCAATATCGATTTATCTATTCTTATTTCTAATTTGGTTGCACTAAGAGCATCTTTTTATCACTTTTTGTTGTTTTTTATTTTGCAGGTTAAATTAAAAAAAAAAATATAGCTCCATGGACTACTACTTCTATCAGGGGCAGCAAATTCATCAACAACAGCTTAACCCACAGGTTCTGAAAGAAGATCTAGATGAGTTGCCGGAAGGAATACTCAGGCTCACCAACTGCCAGTCTCAGTTCATGGATGAGACAAGAGTGTCCCTCAGAAATTTGGAGACACAAATATGGCAACTAATGGATATGATGAGCAATACACTTCAAGAAAGTCTGTCTAGCGACACCGTTGTGGGAAGTGATAAGCAAATTGAGTAACTTGAACCACACCCAGCTGTTGAGGAATCTGGCGAGATAGTTGGTGTACAGAAGGAAAAGATTACTGAGATCCAATTATTCACCTTTTTGGATTCTTTGGAAATTCTTTTTCCTGTACCTATTATAAAAGAAATACCACCACCAGTCACTGTTGATCCCCAAATAGGAAGTCAATACCATCAAGGGCACCCCCTAGAGTTGAGAGATGTTGGGAATCTCACTGATCCCTACATTATAGATAGCCTAGAAGACAAGCATGTCTTGTGTACTTGGGGGATAATCTTATATCTGAAGCCCTTAGTTGAAAAGATTGTTGTAGGAAAAGTGAGACCTGCAACAATAACTATACGGATTGCAAGCAGTTCGTAGAAGGATCCAATGGGCACTCGTAAAGGTTAACTGCGTCCGGCTAAAAGACGTTAACGACAGCGCTTGTTGGGAGGCAACCCAATGTTTTTAATTATGTTAGTTTGATTTTGTCTTTAATTTATTTTATTTTGTCTTGAACAGTCTCACGGTCTTGGGTTCTTGTTTTGTGTTGTTGGATGACAGGTGAACTGAAAGCTAACTCTGAAGAAAAGGATCAAAAACACTAAAAAAAAAGGAAACACCGTCGTCACCTCCACGGCGCCCAGAATCAGCGCTGTGGCGCCGGAACTTCAGAGAGCCGCAGTACTTGGGGCGCCACGACGTCTTTTTATTTTAGCCTATGCAACAACTTCATATATGTTTCGTCTATGCAACGACGAACATCTTGATCGATGTATTTTATACACACTTTTTGAGTCATTTTTAGTTAGTATTTTACTCATTTTGTTTATGTTTAGTATAGTATTATGGTCGTTTTTTTTCTTTTGTGTCACAGCGGTCAGAATTGGAGAAATGACAAAAAAGAGATGAAATGAGCATAAATGAGATGGAATTGCACACTTAAAGGGGCCAATAAATGAAGTCTAAGAAGTCTCGGGAAGTATAGAAAAGATCAGACGAAGACCGGATGAAAATTGGACGACGAAGCGAAGAACTGCCGAAAAAACGCCACCGGCGTCGATCACTGAAGTTGTCCGAAACTCTCTGATTTTTAGGCGTCGTGGCGCCCGACTGCAGGGCCACGGCGCCGACGCGGTATTTTTGACGTTTTGGGCCGAATTTGACACGTTTTCAGGGTCCAAAAGGGATAACTTTTCCTACCTACATAATCCCTAACCTTTGACCTAAAGGATTTTTGGGCTATAAATAGTCTCTACATCATTGGGGATTCAGTCAGTCCATTGTACATACAACACAACTCTAGGAGGCGAAGATTTGAGACCTAGTTCAAGTATTTTCTTTTCTTTCTCTTTTCTTTGTTTATTTCAGTTCATGTATGGAGATTGTATTAGTTCTTATCGTGACTATGGCTAAGAGCTAATTACTTTATTAGGGATTTCCTTGTGATTCACTTGAAACTCTTATTCATGAATTAATACATTAGTTGATTTCTTCTTCACTTGCTTAAGATTTATTCAATAATTGTTTTGATTGCTTGATAATTAATTGATCACTATTTATCATCACTTATATGAGTTCTAATCGAAATCCGAAAGGGGAGATTGTGAATATGCTATAGTTGAATAAACATAGGTTTAAATCGTGGACGAAAGTACCCTGATACTTGTGTAGCTTAATAGGTTATTGCTCTTAATCCTCCTTTGTAGTCAATCGTGTCATCGAAAGATAGAAGGGTTCTCCATTGGGGTTGAGTGTTTATATTACCTTAACAGGAGTATAAAACGGTCTAGTTAGTCTGCTATCTTAACATAGAAGAAGAAGTTAGTGTAATTGTATTAAGGATTGAATAGAGTGTATAGTTGATGATCTGGGAAGCCCTAATTCTCCATCATAACTGATTTAAATCAAAGTATTTTCATAATTAGTTTATTTCCTGCATTATTAGTTTAGAATTCAACCCAATTAACGTTAACCAAATAGAAACTAAAGCATAGATAATCGGTACTTGAAAACCAGTCCCTGAGGACGATATTCGGTCTTACCTAGACTATATTACTTGCAATGATACGTGCACTTGCGTTTAGCGTGTGTATAAATCGCACACCACATCTGCATCGCATCTATGGAACGACGTCATTTCATTTAAGCCAATGCAATGACTTCATCTATGTTTCGTCTATGCAACGACGAACATCGGCATCGCGTCTATGCAACAACGCCTTTTCATTTAAGCCTATGCAACGACTTCATCTATGTATCGTCTATGCAACGACGAACATCTGCATCACGTCTATGCAACGACGCCTTTTCATTTAAGCCTATGCAACGACTTCATCCATGTTTCGTCTATGCAACGACGAACATCTGCATCACGTCTGTGCAACGACGTCATTTCATTTAAGCCTATGCAACGACTTCATCTATGTTTCATCTGTGCAACGACGAACATCTGCATCGCGTCTGTGAAACGACGCCCTTTCATTTTAGCCTATGCAACAACTTCATCAATGTTTCGTCTATGCAACGACGAGCATCTGCATCGCGTCTGTGCAACGACGCATTTTTATTTAAGCGTATGCAATAGCTTCATCTATGCTTCGTCTGTGCAACGACGAGCATCTGCATAGGGTCTGTGAAACAACGTCATTTCATTTAAGCCTATGCAACGACTTCATATATGTTTCATCTATGCAACGACGAGCATCTGTCTCGCGTCTATGCAACGATGTCATTTCATTTAAGCATATGCAATGGCTTCATCTATGTTTCGTCAATGCAACGACGAACATCTGCATCGTGTCTAGGCAACGACGCCATTATCATCGCGTCAACACAATGACGCCATCACCATCATCAACACAATGACGACATCACCACGTCAACACAATGACGTCATTAACATCCTGATCGTACATCTCAGCATCTGCAATGACATCTTGACCTCGGGTACAAACACCCTAGAGGCATTTTGGGAAACAAACACCCTGTCTTTCTAGTACCCCACTGCACTTGTAATCCAGTGTCATCATAATTCGACACTGGGGCATAATCTTGAGTCTGCATCAGCCCCGCTTTTGATTTTCTAGTTATAAAACCAGACAAAATTGGCTATCAGTCAACATCTTTGTCTGGAGACTCTTCCATCATCTCCATACAAAGAGGGGCATGCTGTTGACACTCAATTTTGACCCGTTTTTCGGTCATTTCTTGCAATTTTACGTATTTTAGCACACCACATTTTAATCACTATTTTGCATATTTTTACCTAATATTCTATGTTTTATTTTTCAAACAAATGACATTACATCTTTTATTAAGCATTAGATTTTTATTAATATCATATTTTATTATTATTACTCCGTCATTTTATTTTAATAATTTTGCATCTCTTTAAATTATTTCTTTTAAATAATAAATTCTTTTTATATTCTAACCAGTCCAGTCCAAGACACAATTTGAATCAGTCCAATGCAACACCCTTTTCAATTTCATCCAAACACCCTCTTTTATTTCCCCCCAAAGTTAAATCCTACTTTTCATTTCCCCCAAAACCAAAACCTAAACCTAAAATATCTACCCTATAAATAAAATATTACACTCCCCGTTTTCCCTCCCAACAATACATCATCAACACACACAACCTTCAGCCGCACTTCATTTCTTTTTACTCTCCCTATCTTCCCCAATCCCACACACAACATCAGCAATACCCAACTCTGCCGCACATTCCCTATTTATATCATCTTCTTCATTTTAACACTCAATCTCAAAACACCATCAGCCGCCCAACACAGGCCCTATTTTCTCAACACTTTGAGACACCCCTTCTCTCATTATCATCCACCATTTCAAAAACCCTCTCTCTTATCCCCTCCATACACACGCACACACCATACGCACCCCACTGCTCATCGCCAACCTCACCCCACTGCCCCAGTCCACCGTGACGCAGCACCCAACACTGCTCGCCGTCGACAACACCATGGTGGCGTCTCTCCGGCGTACACCTCCATGGAAGTGACGCCGCCATTCCATCTAGCTTTCGAATCTCACCGTATTTGCACTCCGACGAGGCTATTGTTTGTTCTTCATATTTTTTGCTATATTTGGTATTTGTGGACTAATTTTTTGATATCTTGATCTAGTCAGAGTTTAAGAACTCCGACGACCTTTGTTGGTTTTTATCTTCTCGGTTCTCTGTTGTTGGTGTTAAAAGGTATCCATTATTGATTTGTATGTTGAGATTTTCAAGTGTATTTGTTTCTTGCGTCATTTTAAATTTTTATATATATACTGCTGCAAGAATATTTTAGGGTGTTTAGGAAATTTTTGAAATGACTTTTCTTGAAAGATTTTATCTTTAGGGGAAGTAAATGTTGTTGGTGTAAAATTTGTTTGCCTTAGATTTTCCTAAACGTATTATTACCTGTGCAAGAATTATCATAAGGGTGTTTGGGAAATTGTTTGTAAGAATTTACCTTTGGAGAAAGTAATTGTTGTACTGGTGCACTTTGAATGTTTGGCTACTTGAGTCAACTGTGGCTGCATTTCTTTAAGCCCAACACTGCATATTGCTTAATGAATAAATTGCTACACTTGTGAAAAATATTAATGATTCGAATATGATACTACATTTGGCCGATGAAGGAATCTCCGTCTGATTTCCAAGGCCTCCACTGTACAAAAGACGAGTTTATTTTTTGCTTTACTTATTAATTCTTGTCATTGCTTTAGAATTATTCATTCTATTACTAACACTTTTACTAAGTGTTTATACATGTATCCGGAGATGCATCTTGTGCAGAATGCCTAAAAATGGCTAAAACAATGTCTCAGAGTCTTATTTTATGTCATTGCATTTAATTTTAGTTTTATTATTCTGTATTGCATTTCATTTTAATTGTAAATTATAAAAAATGCTTAGAATAGGTAGAATAAAAATCCAATATATAATTAACAATGGTTTGATCGGATAACTGCAAGTTAGCGGATCTTAAAGAATGCTTAACCTCTTCCCTTTAGGATAATAAAGAACCCTGATCCAGAATCTCATTGATTTCGCAGACATTTAAATGGAGATCAATTGCAGTATTTTTATTGCAATAGTTCAAGTGTCCTAATTCACTTTAATAATTAGGTGGCGACTCCTCAAAACAAGCATTTTGCTCCATCTAGGGAACCACATCAAAGAGTAACGTTGTGGATACCGTTCAGACCCCGAGGTAAAAAACGAGTGCGACACAACTTACTCATATCCTCTGTCGGATCTGTCTCAATATGAAGAATTGCTATAATCGTAAACACGATAAGATCTACAAGGCGAATCCTATAAACTCTTGTGTTCCGGTGTGTATTACCTCTATTATTTTACTCCTTCCAAAAATAAATGTTTCGCTTCCCAAACTTGCATTATCTCTTTCGTATATGCGTGAGACAACTTCTCCTAATCTCGAAACTTTTTAACATAATACTGCCCTTTTGGCGTATCAACCACCTTGATAGAAATTGCTCATTTACTAGCTATGAGTATAAACTAACCAAAGTTTTTTTGATAGTCGGGGTTACCGAAATCGTATAAGGAACTAGTTAAACTCAAATTCTTAAAACTCAGCTCTACTACACGACTTATGAGACGAAAGAATAGAAACCATCCTTAAATGTCAGACAACCTCCTGCGTATAAGTATGGTGCACAACATACCCATACACAAGACTCTACTAGACACGGCTTGTAGACTCCTTAAGACAGGCATGCTCTGATACCAAGTTTGTCACGACTCAAACTGGAGGCCCGCGACGGACGCCCGAATCTCACCCACCGGGTACCCCAAATCACACCATCACCATATAATCACAATAAGCACGGACTAAGCCGAAAAAAATTATGAAAGTTCTTGACCAAAAAACTGACTTTTACATATATACATGACCACGCCAAGGCTGATATGGCCATACAAAACCACTATTCACGGGACACCTGTTTACAAGCCTTTAAAGAGTATACGACATCAAATATCATACCAAGACTAGACTGCAACTCTGGAACAAATAGAGTGCTCCAACATTAGTTGAACCAACAACTTATCAGCGTGAACCATCACTTTCTTTAACTGAACCTGCGGGCATGAAACACAGCATCCCCCGGCAAAAGGAACGTCAGTACGACTCATGTACTGAGTATGTCAGGCATAAGAAAAATAACATAGCCAAGATATATCATAATCTGAAATAGAAACACTGACCAACAATACACACCTTTGAGGGTCCTAGTACATATGTCTAAATGTTATGTAATACCAATGCAGTATACCGATGGCCACACATGCGTCTTTCTTTTCATAACAGCCTCTGTGGGCATAATATACATAAATGTAATGCATGATGCAAATGCGGTATACTATCTATTTCCCATAACCGCCACACATGCTTTCAGTTATATTGAAATCCTACTTTCCGATAACCGCCACACAAGCTTTCGGTAGTATCAGATTCCTACTTCCCATGACCGCCACACAGAATTTCAGTCAAATCATAACCGCCACACATGATTTCGGTTATATCATTTAAGTCATGCTGGCTTCAATATCAATGTTGGCATCTTAGGGCTTTTTTGTACTAATCTGTACCAGCTGCGGGTGGTGTGCGTATATATGCCTTATTTTGTATATATATATATATATTAGATAGTGATGTGCATAGCACAACTGGTCCAGGGTAATATGTGAATGTAATGCAAATGAAATGCATGAATGGTAACACTTCCAATTTCAACGGGTGACATATTACCTTTGTACCTTTGACAACATTGTGAATCTCATTATTATTTTTTCGTATGTCTTATTAAAGACTTAGAAACAATTTAGACATGCTTTCAGCATAGGAATCAATAACATAATTATTCTTAACTTCTAAGAGTAGAATAAATTATGGAATAATATCACGATTATATTTTATTTCATGAAACATGTCAAAAGAAAAAAAAAATTTGTTTTCACATACCATTTATCGAATCTTTGGCACAATCAGCCGAACGCTCATGTCGTGCAGCACCACACTCTAAGTAAATGGAAGGATATCCTTATTTTCACCCTTACACTCATAAAATACTTTGCTGGAAAGATTACAACTTTTCTACAAAAGCTTGACCTTGGCCGAGACCAACTTTAATGTTAGTGTCTATTTTAGCAACCAAAATCTTATGGAACTTCTTTGCTGCATCTCTCAAGATATACTAATTAAATACACCAAAGTCTTAAGTGATTCTTTTATAGTGGAAGATGTTGTACGAGTTCTAAAAAAAAGAGACGATTTGGTTGGGTCTTCTCTTTACTTTACAAGTAGTGAGTACTTTTTTTTCTTTTTTCTCTTTTTAACAATTGTACACGAATTGGGGCTCTTGGTAGAACATGAATTGGAAATATTAATAAAGTTCTTAGTACAGAATGCTTGTTACCATGTAATATTCGATAGCTTTTGGTCCTACACGTATTCCTTTAATGACACCCTTTTAACCCACATCATGCCATGTGGCAGTCAAACATCACCTATATCTAATTAATTTCGTAATCTCCCACATTATTAATTCTTGATCTCAATTCACTTAAATCCTCATAATTTATGAATTTTTTTTCTACTCAATGTCATAATTATTATAATATGACACTAGTCCATAACCTTTTTAGACACACACATAATTTATTTCGATTCCCGTCATCACACTTGTTACATCTAAAATTATTTCGAGACCACATCAATTTTGTATACTAATTTCCTTATTAGCATACGTAAATATAAAATTTTCTCAACACTCGGATCTATTTCTTTCATTTACGTGCTCAAATTATTGCCAAAAATTACGAGACGTTACATCTGTCTATTCATGCATAATCCGATGGAGGACCACATGTATGCACTCAAACACATTGTGCGTTATATTCAGGACACTCTAGGTTATGGCCTACATCTATATCCGTCGTCAACATCCACCCTTATTTCCTACACAAATGCTGATTGAGGTGGATGTCCGAACATCGGACGCTCCACGTCAGGTTATGGTATATTCATTGGCGATAACTTGTTATCTTGGTCCTCCAAACGACAAGTGACCTTGTCCAGATCCAGTGCAGAAGAATAATACCGAGAGGTTTCCAATGTGGTGTCTGAATCTTGCTGGCTTCGGAACCTTCTTTTGGAGCTCCACTGTCCGATTCCGAAGTTAACATTGGTGTACTCAGTACTGTGATACTGTTAGTGTTATTTATCTCTCTGGAAATCCTGTTAACCATCAACGCGTTAAACATATTAAGCTGGATATTCACTTTATTCGTGAAAAGGTCGCTCGTGGACAAGTACGTGTCTTACATGTCCCGCCACGCTATCATATTATATATATTTTTACAAAAGGTCTTCTGCTGATTTATTTGAAGAGTTTCGGGACAATCTCAGTATACGCCGACCTCCCATTTCGACTGCGAGGGTGTGGTAGAATAATTTGTAATTAATGAATATTAATTATAATTATCTAGTAATAATTGTAATTAATGATAGAATAATATAAATAATAATATAATAATGTAGATATGGTAGATAGGATAATGTAAATATGGTAGATATATATTCTAGTTAACCAATTAGTCTAATCTTAGCCTTATCCTATCTAATCATAGCTTTAGATTATGTTTGTAATTGTTGTATAATTACCACATTTTTGGAAGAATATAATTGAAGAAAATATATTTTCACGTTTTTCCATATGTAAAAGTGTAATATACCATTATTTGAATTTTATGTGTACAATTAGATCCTTGTGGTCCGTCCTTTTTCCGGACCTTACGAATAACGAGAGCTTAATACACCGGACTGCCCTTTATACCAATATTTGAACTCATATGGGAGAAAAGTTCTTCATTAATATTGACAGATATTTAGATAGTTACATTTATAGATTTCTCAATATATACTCATTTCGAATAAAAAAGAGTGTCCATTTAACATTTATTATTTTTGTTAAAAAAATGTTCACTTACCAAATCAAGATAAAATTAACCTTACTTTATCAGATGTCTTTATTAAGTATTAGGTGATCAAATCTCAATACATATTTAATTAGGGACATTTTAGTCAAATTGCTAATTTTTCCTAGAAGTTAGTATTTTATTAAGGGAGATATAAATGACTAAGTGAACACTCTTTTTATTTCGGAGAGAGTACCACGCAACAGAAATTGTCACTTAAAGCAAGTAGGAGAAACGAGGAAGAAGCAACTAGAAAGGAAGCACCAGAACAAAAAACAAAGAGAGAGGTGGAGAAGAGGGCGATTTTTAATTTCTCAATTAAGTTTTACAGGAACCATTGGTTTTAGGGTTTAGGATTAACTCTGCATGGATGACATTGTTGCGCCATTTACACTATTTATGGTTTATGTTGGAAGGATTTTGGAGAAGACTTTCATATTTAGATCAACTATTGAACATACCTTAACTAAATTATTAAAGAATACATATTTGCTTAATTCCAAATACTTTAATAAAAATATATTTAGACCTTTTCCGTTCCTTTAGATAAAACTTTAATTTTGGAGTGTTAAAATTTGGCACCTTAAATTTATATCTTAAATGTCTTTCCAATAAAGAAGAGTTGCTTGACAACCTAATTGATCATATGATAATTCAAATTTGATGGTAAGTTTTAGTTCCAGATAAGAATCAGTCTAATTTGAGACTTTTAGAGGAATTTCAATTAAGCAATTTTGGCAAACTCTTAAAAATAATAATCACCATTCAAATTTTGTTTTAGTAAGCCAAATAAAAAATTAACTATCAATAGTTACATTTTTTCTAAAAAAATTGAAATTTGATCCAAAAAGGATAAGGTGATATAAGGAGTTATTCTCAACTGTCACTGTTAGAGAATGGGCCTCCACAGCACATCCACGTCCAGCACATTCCTTTTCCATATATGTCAATATTTTTTATATTATATACTTAGTCTTGTACCTAACTTAGTATTGTAATATTATCATAAGGGTAGATTTAATCTCCTTATAGAATAGAGATTTAGATGTAAAATAGGAATAAGATTTTGCTATTATAACTTGTATATATATGTCTTTCATCAATAAAAATAATCTAAAGGATTAATTCTTTCCGTCACCATTTGACCCCACTCCCTAACTTGTAAAGGAAAAACGAAATATTTTTCCGTCAATACTAAAAAAAAAATTGTAGCGGATTATATATCTTATACTAATTCCTCCTCCTTTCCCCCCTTTGGTGCTTGATTTTTAGGATTGATTTCAGTTCAGTTAATACTCCACCCACCCATTGAAGTTTCTCCATGACCCAATACATTTCCCTCCTTTAAGTCGAGGGAAATTTTGCACTTCATGATTAATTGATTGTAAAGTTTTTTTTATTTAATTAATGAGATTTCACCCCCACACAAACGCCCAACCAAGTAAATTATAGATACAACCTTAGATATTCTTTCTAATTTAGAGGATAGGGCTGCACAAAATTCGGTTCGGACGACCCTGTTCAGACCGGATTGGATCGATAAATTCGATCCGATCTTCGATCCTAATTTTCTGAATATTCGATCCTTGGTTCGGTCCGGATCAGTCCAGTTTTACCCTGTTGTGCAGCCCTAGTCCATATAACCAGACCGGACCGAAAAAGACTTGGACCGGGCAGATAAATTCGGTCCGGTCTTCGGTCCTAATTTTCTGAATATTCGATCCTCGATCTGATCCGATTTTACCCTGTTGTGCAGCCCTAGTCGAGGATTATCACCAACGGTCTCTCCTCTACTCTATTTTCTTTCCTTTTTTATTTTTCAAACAACGGAACTCATTTCCTAGTCCAACTAGCTACTGAACTATTGATGTTGCGGATATTTATATGTCTTTAGACATTACTTTATTCGCATTTTGGTGATATTTTCTTTTGATTATGCCCAAGTTAGCTTGATTCTTGAATTTGACACTTTGATGATGTAGGTACTTTGGAGATGGAATTTGAGAGCAAAGTAAATATAGTTACATGATTGACCCATGATTAAAGCTAGCAATTAAAGAGCAAGATAGAAGGAAGAAATTAATTCAAAGAGTCACTCAAGAAGTTGGAATTGGTTAAAGCCAGCAAAAAAACATGAAGTACAATTGAGAGGAGCAACAGATTGTATGAGGCGCAAGACACTCACTAACGCACTGAGCTGCGATTCTCATAGCCATACCAACTTTTCCTATTTTATTTGGACAAGGTTATTTGTGTCTAGGATTTTTCTACACCTACAAAATAATCTTTAAACTCATTTTTAGGGAAATTTTGCATGGGGGTTTCTTTAGATGATTTGTCATTTTTCTATCGTCTATGTGGAGCAAAACTTTTTTTTTTTCCAGGGTTATGATTCTTTCGTGATGGTTGTATTCGAATATTAATTTTAGTTAATTAGTTCACAATTATTGGATCATATATTCTCTCTTGTACTTAATAATTTGATTGTTTGATCACTAATCAAATACTATTTGTGGCTCGTTATTTGAACTTGAAACGGGAAATTGTGAGCGTTATAAGAGTAAATAGAGCTTTTACTATTTTCTACCGACCATAGACATATAATAGTTAGAGTAGTTTGAATAGACTTTTGAGCAATTCTAAAAATACTCATATGTTAATATTAAGGGTTAAGGGCCAAAAACACACTTCAAGTATCACATTTTTTTAGTTTCATACCTGAACTATCAAGTGTGAAAGTTTCCTACCTAAATTATCACCAACTAGTTTGTAAAACACATCTCAACTATCAGTTGTTCACTTTTTCTATCTGAACTATGATGTGCTGCGAAATTACGACATATTTGATACCAAATTCATGAATTATTGATGTCCTTAATGCATTTGTAGTATGTGTTTCTTATGTTATTTTGATTTTTGAAGAATTTTTGCCTCAGGACACCAGAAATGAGAAAAAGCATAAACATGAACAAAGTGCCGTAAAAAGAAAGAAATGTAGCAAATATCAGATATGCGGACAAATTGAACCGTATTGCGTACCGTATACGGGGAGGCTGCATCACATATTCAAACAGTGAATAAAGAAATTTGGAGCCCCGAAGTGCGACCCACTCTGTGGACTGCACTTCCATTCTGCGGATCACAACCCTATCTCCGAACCACTACTCCTCAACAGTCCCATCTTAGATTGCGATGTTTCAGAGCATTTATGTGGATCGCAATTCAGTTCTGCGGACCACACTTTCTGCCGCAGTTTGAGACAACCAAGATGGAAGATGATTGTGCGAACCCTAACCCATTTTGCGGACCGCAAACCTATTCTGAGATCTCAGTGTGAGTGGCAGTGACATCTTTATTATATTCTGCAGTCTGAATTTTTGGGTCCCTATAAAAGCTTTGTCTATGATTTTGTGCTTTATTCCTAAGAAGACATACAACAACTTACAAGAACCATTCTCCAACATATTTAGAGAGTTTAGAAGAGAGAACAAGCTTTGGAGGATAAGGGTGATGCATCACCTTGGAAGTAAAGACTTGAAGTCATTAATGAGAATTTCTTACTTCATCTATTGATTTCCTTGCTTTGTATTATTATATTTGGTGTGGGTAATGACTTTGGAAAATAAAGTTGAAAGACTTGTTGAGTAGTATTTGTATTTAACTCTTATTACTTTTATATTAATTATGTCTTGCTATTTATGAAATGGGTCTCTTTCTTATTTAATTAATATTGTTCTTTAATGTTTTTTATCATTATCTCTAATATTAACATGTCATCTAATAACCCATGAAATTTAAGAAGTTGAATCAACTGAAAAATAAAACGTGATTGTTAGATAGCACATAGTCCTAGATCAATTTTATCTCATTAATAACATAAAATATGCTCTTTCTTGGTTAGAGTTCATTATTTATTTTCAAATATTTTGGTTAGTTTACAATTAGCCCAACTTTTACTATTTTCTATCGACCATAGACATATAATAGTTAGAGTAGTTTGAATAGACTTTTGAGCAATTCTAAAAATACTCATATGTTAATATTAAGGGTTAAGAGCCAAAAACACACTTCAAGTATCACATTTTTTTAGTTTCATACCTGAACTATCAAGTGCGAGAGTTTCCTACCTAAACTATCACCAACTAGTTTGTAAAACATATCTCAACTATCAGTTGTTCACTTTTTCTATCTGAACTATGATGTGCTGCGAAATTACGACATGTTTGATACCAAATTCATGAATTATTGATGTCCTTAATGCATTTATAGTATGTGTTTCTTATGTTATTTTGATTTTTGAAGAATTTTTGCCTTAGGACACCAGAAATGAGAAAAAGCCTAAACATGAACAAAGTGCCGTAAAAAGAAAGAAATGTAGCAAATATCAGATATGCGGACAAATTGAACAGTATTGCGTACCGCATACGGGGAGGCTGCATCACATATTCAAACAGTGAATAAAGAAATTTGGAGCCCCGAAGTGCGATCCACTCTGCGGACTGCACTTCCATTCTGCGGATCACAACCCTTTTTTAATTCTGTTTTTCTATTCCTTCTTTAAAGTCCATTTCATGTTAAGAGTGTATATATAGATGTGTAATTCTTACTTTGAATAATAAGAAAGATACCAGAAAAAGCTTCCACAAACTTCATACCATGTTATGATTCGTAATCTGGACAGTACGTTCCTTGTATGCAAGAGTTACACAATGTAGTCCAGATACAATCTCCTATCCTAAGTCAGAAAAACAGAAGAAGAGAACACGAAGTTTATGGAAGCTTTTGCATACGAATTAATTGTATAATTAGCTAGTTAGAGTGGATGTTTCTCCCTTTTTATGTATACATTTGCATACGAAAGTTAGGTTGCATTAATGTGCTACACTTTAATACGACAAAGTCGAAGAAATTTGTTTTATCTTTTTTAACCTAATATCGATTTAAATTCATCATGTGTTCTTCGATGTAACCACAATGATAATTGGGAGTTTTTTAAAAAAAAACATATAGCCTGACACAACATATTGCACTCATGCAGTCATACATTTAGTTTACACTTATGTAGTTAATTTTTTTCATAATAATATTTATATACACGATATACAATATTATATATTTATTATAGACAATGTATCAATTTTATATAAAAATGTATAATAATGTATATTATGTGTTTATAAACACTTTTACATTATTATAAAATTACACACAGTGAGTTTCGTCTCAACGAACTTCAACCACAAAAAATTATCTGGGTCAAATCTTAATAGAATAACTTCAAAATTTAACAACTTCAAAATAACATCTCTGACGAACTTAATCTCAATTTGTCAAAAAATTCAATAATTAACAAGATTCATTTTGTGAATTTTCAAAAATTTAAAAACTCCAATAATGGAACTCTTATCTTTTCACTTTAATTCACTGAAAAATGTTTTAAATCGATAATGTTAAACATGAGTATCACTTTCAATTAGTTATCCAGCATCAAAAAGAGAAAATCATACTCACAAATTAAAAAATTATTGCATTTTTCATGAACATTACAAATTATATACAAGATGGGTTAAAAAGGGTAAGATCTGAAAATATGCGCTGATTTAGGTAATAAATTTGGGCACGTAATCTAGGATGTAAAATCTCATGATAGTTTGGGAAGGAAAGAAGCAAAGCTTTAAGTGTGTGTTTGGTTCTGCGCTGAACATAATTGATTCTGAGGAGAACATAATCAATTATGTTAGAATTAATTTTGATAGAATTGATTTATGTTTGATGCAACAATGTAAAAGTGATTGTTATCAATTTATGATGTTTGGATAATTTGGATCAAAATTGTTTTTGAACGTAGAAGTACCAAAATGGACATAGTTAAATAGATAATAGTATTTAAAGTGCAATATATAATACTTAAATATTAGAATTTAAAGTATGTAAATAAAAATTACAAATAGATAATAGAATTTAAAGTGTAATGTAGTACTTAAATATTAGTAGAATATTATTACAATACTAATTTAAAGTGCAATATAGTACTTAAATATTATTACAATACTAATTTTGCATGTACTCTACAATTTGATTGCGGACTAAGTCTCCAGGCAATTCTTAAAAAATAACAAAATTTACTTTAAACTTTTCGATACTTCAACTTGGGTATATTTATTTCCTTTTTGTTCAATATATAATATATTATAGTAATAATATGCGGAGTATTTAAAGAAGACAATAGAAAAATGAGAATGATAGTCTATACCTCGTATAATCGGACAACGTTAGGATGTTTGAGGAGTTTAAAGTTCAATATCCCTCTTAATATGTAATTACACATGAACAAATGTCAACTTTAGTAGTATTTTTTTTTTTAATTAAACAGAACATGAGTACTATATTTGATTTTTTTAGTAATTATTTTTAGATATTTAAAGAGGCTTGAATTTTTTTTAGTAATTATTTCTAGATATTTAAAGAGGGTAATGAAGGTGGATAGAGTTGTTGATGAAAATTAAAGAGAGTAATAAAGAAAAAGGTAAAATTCAAATTGAAATAAATGACAGAATTGATTAAGGCAGAAGCTACAAATTATAGCTTCTCCCAGAATCAATTCTGAAGAGGGGAATTGATTCTGGAGAGGAGAACCAACATCCCAATTGTGCCTATTTTCGCGAAAGTAGCAACCCAGAATCACTTCTAGGTTGCTAGAAGTGGAACCAAACATGCACTAAGAGGCGCGGGCGCGAGGCGGAGTATTTTACCAAGCACAGGGTGAGGCGTAAGCCCGAGAAAGGGGCGTAAGTCCCATGGATCTACGAGGCGTATGTCTCATGTATCTTCAATTTTATAATTTTAATACTAAATAAATAAGTAAAAGTAAAATTTTCATTACAATTCCGCAAATAAATCACAAATAATATAAAAAATTATTATAATTATTATATGAGAAGGGTAACACCACAAAAATGATACTCCGTAATAGCCTAGATAATTTTAAAAATAAAATCTTCATCCACTTCATCAGACATTTATTAGTTCTTTCCACCCTCAACTAATATTTGCACTAATTTTTATTTATATATTTCAAAGAAGTAGAAGGATGAAAAGTGTAATAGCAACAAAAAAAATGAAAAAAGTTGTTTCATCAACATAGTGCTATAAAATTTATATTCTACCAATTTCAGACATAAGCATTAAAAATAATTATTTATGGCGGTGTTATTTATATATTTACAAAAAATCACTACTATATGATAACATAAAGTATAAATATCATTACACCAATAGTAAAAATTATAATCTATTGCAAAATACTATTAATTTTAAAAAATCAAATTTAATATCCGGGGCATACGCTTTTACGTCCGGGGCTTACGCTTTCACGCCCGAGACTTACGCCCCAAATTCTACGGCATACGATCTACGCCTTTTATTTGCACCCCGAAAGCACCTCTGAGAACACTGAAAAGAAGTCGATAATTAAGAATTAATTACACGTTCCTATTTTCTATTCTACGGCGGATAACTACTTCAACGACAAGTATCATTACTTAGTCCTAATTGCAACGTTCTAATGACATATTAGTCAATTGCAGGTAAATACGACCATTAATAATCAAGACAAATAAGACGTATTTGAAGTGAGAAAATTGTATTAGTAACGACATTGGAAATTATTTTGTCAAGATTATATGAGTTTATACTGTTCTTCGAAGTTTAATTTCAATCAATAGCATAG
Source organism: Przewalskia tangutica (assembly GCA_029844215.1). Classification (NCBI taxonomy): domain Eukaryota; kingdom Viridiplantae; phylum Streptophyta; class Magnoliopsida; order Solanales; family Solanaceae; genus Przewalskia; species Przewalskia tangutica. The sequence continues at coordinate 85,968,095 of CM056736.1, read as the reverse complement.
ATACTTTTCCTAGATTTGAAAGTGCTAACTGCATGTGAAAGATAATTATAAGTTTTTAGATTTATAAGATCGTTTTTAATTCAAATTACTTATTTAACGTATTTCCCCTTATATTTGTAATTTGTGGATGTTCTGAAACTATTTAATAAGTTGATAAAAGAAATAAATTACCTCAATCTAATTAAGACTATATCTCCTGCTATAATGTAATTGGTAAGAAAGTGATTATAGGATGATACCATTTGAGAGTTTCATGAGCCTATAAATATAGCCATTTTATTTTTCATTTCTTCATCGTATCTCAAGACTCAACTGTGCTTCCATCTCTTTGTCTTTCGTTTCACATATACTCTAGTAAGGTTTTTCTTGTTTGATTTTCTTCTTATTTGTTTATTGACCCTCCAATCACCTTTAATCTTTCTAATTAACAACTCTAACAAAAAAAACGGACAAAGATTTGGAACCTTGTACATATATCATTGTCTTGCATATACCTATGTCCTAAGTTAGATTTGATGATAGTTTTTTATTTATTTAGGTACAGCTTGTTATATACTTAAATTCTAATATTGTTTTTCTTTATACAGGTTTATGCCTTGTTAATTGAAGTATTTGACCTTTCTCTATTTTAAGATTTTATGTAAACTATAGTTCTTTATTACATGTAGAAGCACTTTTTATTATTCTTTTTAATTATTTGTCGAAGTTTATCATTCAATTATCACTTTCGCTCCTTTTGTTTATGATATATATATGTCGTTGTATGAATTGCTTCCTCCCTCCCCCTTTTTAGTAGATTATATAAATCAAATTTGTATCGCGACATTATTTAATATTTATAAAGAGTAAAAAGGATTTAAGACCTCAAACGTTCCATACATGGTACAAATTTATAAATCTAGATTACTTTCTTTGATCTATCTCTTATAACATACGTCTGTTAAAATTTGGAATATCACTAAGTATGAAAATTTAGCGTTTAACGCTATATAAGCTAATCACTTTCAAAATCAAATTCCTTTCAAAGAGAACCTAAATAAATTAGGTCATTCAGGTGATTCTCTTTATTTTATTTCATTTTTTATTTGCTTCCTTATATAGTTATCCATATCAATCGTGTTAATAGTATTAGAGCAATCTTACCCGCATGGGTGTAGCTAGTTAGTTAGGGATGACAGTTAACAAAGCGAGTTCGGCGCAGCGTGCATGATGTGGGAGTTTTATTTCTTGCTGTGAGATGACTCCTTGTGGGCAGACATCGTCTCCCACCCAGTGTTGTAAATCTGTGATTTACCTTCTCCATCAATCTCTATCGAATTCGGAGGGTGGGGCGCGTGAGCGAGGATTTCGCTTTTCCCAAGTGTCGAGCAATCTTATTTTAGACCCTAGATTCTTCAGATGGTTGGACTAAGATAATTTATTATATGTTGTATGATGTGCTGCTAAATTTGTATATTTTCTTGGCAAATAAATGAATTTCCTAATATATTTTAAAAAAAAAGATGACCCTCAATTTATTATACAGGAAAATTTTGAAATAACAATGTCGTCATCAAATGCTACTGTGATTGCTGATCCGCCTGTTCAGCAAAAATATATAAAACTTTTTGGCTCCTTAATAGCCTCTAATAGTCAAACTGCTATGGTAATTTCTTTCTCCTTTAATTTTAACTTAATATAAATAACTTAGTATTATTTTTAAATACTAAAGTGAGCAATGATTTTTTTTTTGTCTGAATTAATAAATGTGATTACACGTTATAATCCTTACTTGTAATATGTCTTAATTATTTTTTGGGATGATTAATGCAGAAAGAGGTTGTTGAGGAAGATAATAACCCGAATACCCAACAAATAAGAAATTCTCCATGCGTTAGCAGGTAATATTCTTCTAAAAGAAATTGATAAATAAGAAATAATTACCTTTTCTTTAAAGTAGTAAATAATTTTTGAAAACAAAAAATACCATCAGAAATAAATTTTCATATAAATTAAGATAAATACTCTTTTTATTTTTATTGCAAAGTATGGACTACAAAGCGCAAGTCTAAAGATTATTTTTATGCGAACTTAAAATCTTATTAGAATATTTTATGTCCGGTTAGTCTTAAAATTTTAAAGACATTAGACAACAGTCTAATGTTTTGTCAGTCCGAAGAGTTATATATACACAATTTTTAAAAATAGCAGGGATAAAATTTAAATGATAACCTCAAAAGGTGACATTTGCTTAAATCATCCTCAAGAACTATCACAAATTGCAAAAACAATAATCAGCTTATAAAATTCTTAGCGCATGAAAAAAAGTCAAATATGAAAATAATTTTACTTTGGTAAGTTGAATCATAGGCCTATTAACAACGCGCTATACGGGCCAGGCTATACTGTCAAGGATCTACCTGTGGATCCTATGTTGGGTGCGTTCAAAGAGAATTCAAATTTTGGTAAGTTATTTTTCGCTTTATTCCTATTTGATTCTTGAAATAAGAAAAAATATTACCAGTAATATTTTATAATTTTAACATTTATGTTATCTGTACTCTTTCATTTCTAGAGCGCAAGTGATGCAAAAGTTTAATAGGTAGAAACAGTTCAGTCTCAAATATTTTGGGGGATCTGTTCTAATTTATTAAATTATTAAAGTAGGCCTTTAATTGGGCTAAGATCTGTGAATTATGAGTTTTTACAATAAATTATGGCTAATACTACTTATAAAAAATGAAAAAAAGAGCCCCAAATTTTTTCGTTTTTTGAGGCCCCTAGGTCCAAAGACGGCCCTGGTCAGCAAGAAGGGGTCCTTTGTGAAACATTCTCCTTTCTCTTTCTTTTGAATATTTTGTATTAAGTTAAGGTTTTATGGACTGTTGCCCATCTCGAATTATGTATTGACCACATTTCTTCTTTCAATTTAATAACACTATTAAAACAGGGACAAAACCGCGTTTTCGCATTCGAGATAGTAGCTCTGAGCGCGACACCACTACTGTGCATCACTCTACTGCAGAGAGTCATGATGCTCTACAACCTGGGCAGATGGACGAACACGGGAGGCTCATCATCGAACCTGAGGGGTTCCGGTATGATTTATCTATGTTTACATCTTATGTTAATTCTTGACCTCTCAATATTTTAATTGTTGCATTGCAGGTTCAATCCCTCAGAGACTACGAGGATAATTACGGAGGTCATTGGCAATTTTTATGATTACGCCTATCCGACTTGGACTGCGATTCCGGAGCCGCTCAAACAACAAATGTTTGACAAGTTTAAAGTATATATGAATATATTATTTTAATTCCAACACTATAAATATCATGAATCATTTCTAACATTACACACTTAATTTTCTTTACAGGGAAAGTGTGCATGGCTTCCCCACCATGACAGGCAGATCTTTATTAACTTTAAGAAGAAAGCAAGTCGTAGACTTTCTGACACTTTTTATTCTGCTCGCAAGAGAGGTACAAAGCCGAGGTTGTGTACATCAAATATTTTGGAAGACCTACGCAAACAATGGGAGAATAATGAGCTATTTAAGAAGAATGAATTGAGAAAGAAAGCCAGAGTTTGCGGTCTCGTGGATGAGGCTTCTTCTAGTGGTTCAGACGATATGGTGGCAAACACCCCTTGATTTGCACTTCTTAAACTGTATTTAGGATTGATGTTAGTTAGACCAACTATTAGATAATTGTTTAAGTTTTATGATTTGCAGATTTGTTGCATGCGTTATATGACTGGTTTAAAAAAAATTATGATTTATTAGTGGGTATTGATTGAGAACTGGAGTTTTAGGTTGGCATTTAATGTAGTTTAGGTTGGAGAATATTATACAATCGTTTAATATTGTCTAAGTGAATGATTGGCATCACGTAATGCTTGAATTAGCTGTTATATTTATTTATTTGACAGGTGGTGTAGCCGTAAAATAGGCGCCGTATGTCTGTTTTTTGTGAACAAAATTTTGATCGATTTTTTTCATTTTTAATAAAATTTTAAAATTATCTTGTTAGGTCTGAGGCTATGGATAAACAATTAATAGTAGAAAAATTAAAGATTCGAATGTTTGAAAAGCTAAAAAGTTTCTCTATGTTGCCTTCAGTGTTGTGTCAACACTCGATGAAACAATAATAAACCTTAACGAGTAAAGTAAAAGACAAAAAGTTTATATTTTCAAGGGTATATATTAATATAGCTCTTGATGGTCAATGACCGAAGTATTGTATTTATCATATACAGATACAAGTGAATTTCTTTTCACAATTTGTAGAAATAAAAAAAAATTACAAACAAATGTGAGACTAGATGTTGATCATACAACATCTTCATTACAATTGCTTCAACAATGAACTTGATCTAGAATCTGAGTAGCAACTGAAATGTGAGACTAGATGTTGTTATACTACTTTAGGCATTTATGTTTGATCCAGTTTCTATGATGAATTTCCGAGAGCTCTTTTGATGATTCTTTTCTTTGTAATCTGGATGCCGATACACTGAAGTTCCTCATCTATTTATAGTGTGCAGCTTCCTTGAAATTTTCACTGGTTGGTTGCGGAAGATGAGTGAAAATAGGTAGTTGTCACGCCCCGACTTTTCTCAAGTTTTCTCTTAGGGCGTGATGACACCTCTACAACTATCCCTTTCCAGGAGAACCATTAACTTATTTTCTTTCTAATTTAAACATGTACTCAAGTGCGGAAATAATATATAATAAGCAATTCGAAGTTTACAAATAACAATCTCATGTGGGGCATTCCCCGAGATGATGAAACTTAGTTGTTTAAACATACTTAGTCTAGAATAACTGTCACCAAATCTGAAGTGATGGATTGGTGGGACAATGATGCTGCGGGGCGATCGCTAGCCCTGTTGCGGAGCTTTTCCTCTATCGCGCTTTTTTGAAATATGTTAATAAAAGAGTCAGCCCTATCATCCGGGGCTGAGTGAGAGCCTCGTCTTACAATCCAAAGTAACCTCATAATATTTCAAATACAATCATATTAGAACATAATAAACATGTTATTAAACAAACTTCAGCATTTTCAATGTACCATAATAAGTATTCACATAATAATATTCTTTTTCAACTCGTTTCAGGAAGTACTCAGCTTAACCAACTGTTAAGTGTATTTTGTATACACTTTTGAGTCATATTTAGTTAGTATTTTACTATTTTATTTTGCGTTTAGTATAGTGTTAGGTGTATTTTTCTTTCTTTTGTGTCACAACGGTTATAATGGAGAAGATACTACTTTTGAGAATGAAATTGCACAAGAAAAGTCCAAGAAATGAAGCCTACGAAGTCCGGACGAGAAAATGACGAAAAATCGCCAGGCGGGGCGTGGCCGTCGTGGCGCCGCCAGCGAACCACGGCAGGGTGGGATTTTCCGAATCTGGGCCGAATTTGACACGTTTTCAGGGTCCGAAAGGGCAACTTTTTCCAGCTATAAAACCCTAAAACCCTGCTCAATATACCTTATACCATATACCATAGTACAAAATCACACTTTGGAGGGGAGAATGACGGCTACAACTACACAATTAGAGGCATCTCATTGTTCAAGTTATTTTCTTTCCCTTATTTTATTTCAGTTTATGTTGGATTGTAATTTAGTTCTTGACATGACAATGTTTAGGAGCTAATTACTTTAGTAGGGTTTTCCATCGAATCTTCTTGAAACTCTTTCATATAGTTAATGCTTAGTTCTTGAATTCTTCTTCAGCATATTAAGATCTATTCAATATTGTTATGATTACTTGATAATTAACTAGCTATTAATTGTCATAACTTGTATGATTTCGAATCAAGATCCGAGATGAGAGATTTGAATATGTTGTAGTTGTTTAGACATAGGTTAAAATCGTGGACGAAAGTACCCCGATACTTGTGTAGTATTTAAGATTATTATTCTTAATCCTCCTGTGGTAAAATTTATCATAGAAATATAAAAGGTTTCTGCACAAGGTTGAGCTCTTGTATGTCCTAACCAAAATATAATGACAGATTAGTTAACCTGCTATCTTAATAAGAAGAAGAATCATTATCATTGCATTAACACGTGAAAGAGTGGATAGTTGAGGAGATTGAAAGCCATATTTCCTTCATAACTGTTATAAACCCAAAACATTATAATCTTTAGTATATTTTCTACACTTGGTTTTAATTCTTAATCTAAAATCCAAAACTAAATAACGTCAACCAAATAGATACCATAAAATAGATAACCGGTATTTGACAAACTAGTCTCTGTGGACGATAAAATCGATCTTACAGATCTTTATTACTTGAACGATACGTACACTTGCGTAAGCATCTAGAAATATCGCAACAAGTTTTTAGCGCCGTTGTCGGGGACTGACGTACTGTTAATATCGATTTTTCTATTCTTATTTCTAATTAGGTTTTTATTTTCAGTCTTTTTTATTTTTATTTTGCTTTAGTGCTATTTGCCGTGATCTGTTTGCTGTTTTTGATTAGTATCAGGAACTTAGTTTATGCGAAGTAGGAGAGGAGCTGACATTCCTATCCCTCTGAACCCTGAGATTGAGAGATTGTGCAGACAGAACAGAAAAGAGAAAAGAGCAGTTTATTCCTTAGTAATGGGAGATCAGCAAAATAACTTGGTGAATGATGAGTTACCGCCTATCTTAAGACAAGTCCCTGCAGAAAGGAGCTTGGGGGACTATGTGATGCCAACCATTCTGAAGTGCAGGACTTGCATCAAGCTTCCAATTTATTGAAGCCAACAATTTCAAAATCAAACCAGCCATATTGCACATGGTTCAAAGCTCAGTTCAGTTTGGGGGATTACCGCCTGAAGATCCTCATTTGCATCTTGAAAATTTTCTGGAGCTGTGTGCAACTTTTAAATACAATGGTGTTACTGATGACACCATTCGATTGAGGCTCTTCCCATTCTCACTCAGGAATAGAGTAAAGTGCTGGTTGAACTCATTACAGGCGAACTCCATCACTACATGGTAAGACTTAGCCGAGAAGTTTCTTGCCAAGTTCTTCCCCCCAGCTAAGGCAGCGAAGCTCAGAGGTGAGTTGAATAACTTTTATCAGCTGGAGGGAGAATCGCTATATGATGCATATGAGCGGTTTAAAGATTTGCAGAGGAAGTGCCCATATCATAGGATTTAGAAGTGGATGCTAGTCTACATATTTTACAATGGGATGTGTGGTACAACTCGTACCATTATTGATGTTGCAATAGAAGGAACATTCATGAGAAAGAGTGTCAATGAGACACATGATATGTTAGAAGACATGGCCATAAATAGGGGTGAGCACGGGTACAGGGTACCCAGATATCCGACCGGAACCGACACTAACGGGTAGGTTCCGGGTAGATATATTAGAATAACGGGTAGGTTCCGGGTAGTAAAATTAAGGCAGATAAAATAAGTCGATTAGGTTCTAAAATATATAAGCGAATTGCGGAGCGGGCAAATACGAACCTATTAATCCCCCCTTTAAATTATTTATTTAGTCCACTTAATTTTATACCCAAACAATCAAACACACCAGTCCATTTAATTTAACAACCCAGTCCACTTTAATTTAACAAAGCCCATTGGAATTTGGCCCAGTCCGCTCACTAAGTAGTAAGTACTAACTACTAAGTAGAACACAATCACACACACACCCTAATTTTCAAAGCCTCCCTTGCGCGGCGGCTCACGACCTCAAAGGCGCTCGACCTCGTGGCGGCTCACGGCCTCCCAAAGCGCATCCAGAAAGGTATATGAACTCCTTACCACATGATCGTCCTTTTCTTTTCCACATCTTCTTTTCCAGAAAGGTGCACGAGGGTATTTTTGCAACTTTATTGGCTTTCAACCTACTGCTTTGCTGAACTTTGAAAAGGATTGTGGTTTTATCAAATGCGTTTCTTTGTTATATGTATCCCTTATAAGATTGGGTAGAAAAGTTTAGTTGCATAAGTTTTAAAATGTCTTCACTTTGATTTCCCTGTGCAATAGTACTTCACAAAATGGAATATTAAATTTTGTGGTTCTGCTCATATCTAGTACTGTTGATTATCTTTGTCTTACTTTTGACATTTTTTTTTAATTGGGCAATTGGGCTCGAAAAAAGTAATGTTAATTAGTTCGGAATAATTCTTTTTTGTAGATGACTGAGGCTAGCACGGCATCCACAACTCGTGCACCATCGCAAAAAAATAAGGCAACAAAATCTGGGGCTTGAGAGCATTTTATTAAATCAAATGATGAGAAAACTGGTAATTTTGTTTCCACATGTAATTATTGCAACGAAAGCTTGGTTTATAATGTTATCAATGGTACTTCAGCCATGTGGAAACATTTGAGAACTTGCAAAAAGTATCCTCACAACATTGACAAGAAATAAAAATTGCTTCATTTTAAAGGTAGTAAAAATAGAGATAATGAGCATACGCTTAGCACTTGGAAATATGATGAAGATTTTTGTAGGCACATGCTGGCTAAGATGATTATTATTGATGAGCAACCATTTAGAACGGTTGAACGTGAAGGTTTTAGGGGTTTTGTGTCCGCATTAAAACCTTTATTTAAACATATTTCAAGATTCACAGTTGCTAGGGATTGCATGAAACTTTATGTTTGTGAAAAATCATGCTTGAAAAATAAGTTGTCATCTCTAAAATCTAGGATTGCTCTCACTACTGACCTTTGGACTTCCATTCAAAATATGAGCTACTTATGTCTTAGTGCTCACTTTATTGATGAAAATTGGAATTTGCATAAGAGATTGCTAAACTTTGTTGTTATGCCTAGCCATAAAGGTAGAGATATTGGTAAGATGGTGGAAAAATGTATAATTGAGTGGGGAATTAGAGATCGTATATCAACAATTACGGTTGATAATGCGAGCTCTAATGATGTGGCGGTTGCTTATTTAAAGGACAAGTTAAAAAATAACCTTGTTTTGGGGGGTGAGTTTTTTCATATGAGATGTGCAGCTCATATATTGAATTTGATTGTGAAAGATGGGTTGAGTGAGGTTCGCGAATCAATTAGTCGAATTCAGTGCGATTAAGTATGTTAGGAGTTCCCAGTAGAGTGACAATTCCAAAGGTGTATAACTGAAGAGGGTATAACTTATAAGGGCTCTGTTTGTCTTGATATTAGTACGAGATGGAATTCTACATATCTTATGTTAGAAAGTGCTAGTAAGTTCAAACAAGTATTTACACGACTTGAAGATGATGATATGACATTTGTGACTGAGTTTGATTGTGGTGTCCCGAAACATGAGGATTGGAAAAATGCATCCTTGTTGTCTTTATTTTTGAAAAATTTCTATGAGGCTACTATTAGGATGTCCGGAAGTCTGTATGTGACAACTAACCATTATTTTCATGAAGTTATTAGCATGTTTTCAACATTAACTGAATGTGAAAGCCAAAATAATCAGAAAAATCTTAAGGCGATGGCTAGAAAAATGAGAGCCAAATTTGAAAAGTATTATGGGAGTATTGAGAGAACAAACATGATGGTGTTTATAGCTGTAGTACTAGATCCTCGATATAAGTTGATATTTCTGAATTGGAGTTGTCGAAGGATTGGTGTTGATGATGGTAAAATAGAATTGCTGGTTACAAAGGTAATGAATGTGTTGGAACGTCTTTTTGCATTCTATGACAAAAATCATTCTTCTATGGTTGATTCTAGTGCATTAGACGAGTCTCAAGGTTCTATTGACAATATTAGTGGTGAAAATTTTGGTTTTGTTGATCCAGCTTCACTTGTAAAAGATTGGTACCAGGATGACCAAGATGAACTTGGTGGGGATTCAAAATCTGAATTGGAAAGGTACTTTAGTAGTCCTCGTGAGCCAAAAAATGAAGCATTTGATTTATTGATGTGGTGGAATGCTTCGAAGTCGACTTATAAGGTTCTAAGTTTGATGGCTATAGATATCTTAGCCATCCCCGTATCCACGGTAGCCTCGAAATCGGCGTTTAGCACATCTGGTCGAGTGCTTGATCAATTTCGCAGCTCTATTACTCCTAAATTTGTGGAAGCTTTGATTTGTTCCCAAGATTGGTTGCGCTCATCTTCAAATCCCATTAGTGTTGAGCAATATATGGAAGATGCAGAAAAATATGAGGAAGGTAAGTCACTAAGTCTTACTTTATTTTTGTTTTAAGGGTTTGAGTTATTTAGAATTTTTATTTTGGTGTATTATCTATCTTGTCTTTGAATCTCACAATAATTTTATTTTATTTTTGTAGAGCTTAGTTATGTCACGGAAGACATAATGGTGGATTAGTATGCAAGTGGACGTGCCATTTGACAACTATTTGATGATACAAAAGTCTCTGTTATGATCTTCATGCTATACATTGCTCGGTTTTGAAGTGGAGAAGCTACTTGGACTGTTGTAATGGCTACTGCTGGACTGTTTTTTTTGAAGCTATTTATGTAATATTCCACTGTTTTGTTAGCTCTTTCTTGGATGTTTTATTAGCTCTTCTTTGGATTTGTTTTATTAGCTACTGGTTCTGAAAATTTTAGTTATTGCTCATTTGCTCTATTTTGAAGTGAGAAGCTCCTTTTTTACTGCTCTTTTCTGTCTGATGCTGAAGAATCTGCCTTAAGCTTTAAATATCATGAATTTTGTCTGAAACATGTTGAAGCTATAATTCTTTAAGGTGCCTTTGTGGCATTGGCAAACAAGTTCTGTATGTTTACATCTTAGTGTTGCCACTGTTTTCTAGCATAACTTAGTTAAATAGCTATTATTTTTTACTATTGATGTGCTACTGAAGTACTGATGACTATTACTTTTGAATGTGTTTTCCGTTCTGAGTGCAGGGAACTACCCGAACCGCGGTCGGGTAGGTTCAGTAAGATTGATCTGGTAGGTTCGGATAGTAAATTTAGGAACCGATCTTTTATAAGTAGGTTAGGGTAGTTCAAAAATAGTAGAATTGCCGGACATTCGCTAGCCATAAACAACCATCAGGGGGCCGATGAGAGAGCAATGAACATCAGGAAGGTGGCTGGAATTCATGAGTTAGATGCTATCACTGCATTGACTGCGCAGGTAGCCACTTTGACAAAATAGATGCAGCAGAGCACCATGGCAGTTAAAGGGTTCAGACACCAGTGAGATGTGAAATCTGTTGAGGTCCCCATACTTTTGATAGGTGTACAACAGTTGACCCGAATAATGTGCCCATGGAGTAGGTTCAAGCAGTGGGGAATTTTCAGAGACCCTACAACAATCCATTCTCCAACACATACAATCCGGGGTAGAGAAATCACCTAAATCTTTCATAGAAGAATGAACAAGGGCAGTAACCACAATTTTAGGCATCATCCTCACAGCAGTTCATTCCACCAGACCCACAAGAGAAGCAGAATGAGTTGCAAGCAACTTTGTTAACCCTGACAAATTCCCAGACTCAGTTCATGACAGAAACCAGATCATCCATCAGGAATTTGGAGATGCAGGTGGGACAACTAGCTAACATCTTTGAATAACGAGAGCGAGGACTCTCCCAATCTTGTGGTGAACCCAAGAGAACAGTGTCAAGCAATTATCTTGAGGAGTGGGAATCAGTTAGAGCAGATTGCACCTCAGCCAGTGGTTGAACAAGAGAAAGCAGTTGAGGTAGAAAATGAGGGGGTTACTGATGACCGCCCTACTTTAGAGAAGGCTCCACCTGTAGTGATGACGGAGTACACAGACAAAATTCCCTACCCTCAAAGACTGCAGAAGAAGGCCTTGGATAAGCAGTTTTTGAAATTTTTGGAGGTATTCAAAAAATTACATATCAATCTTTCATTCATTGAGGCCTTAGAGCAGATGTCATCTTATGTGAAGTTCATGAAAGACATCATGTTTAAGAAAAGGAAGCTGGCAGACAATAAGATAATAGCGCTGACAGATGAGTGCAGTATTATCTTGCAGAAGAAACTCCCACCTAATTTGAAAGAGCCAGGGAGTTTCACCTTACCTTGCACCATATGGAATGTTACATGTAAAAGGGCTTTATGTGATTTGGGGGCAAATGTCAACCTGATGCCCCTCTTTGTGTTTAGAAGACTTGGTTTGGGGGAGGCGAGACCAACCACATTCACACTGCAGCTAGCTGATCTATTGGTTGTGCATCCCCAAGGAATAATTGAAGATGTGTTGTTACAAGTGGATAAATTCATTCTTCCTGCTAATTTCATCATTCTAGACATGGATGACGATGAAAATATGTCGATGATCCTTGGGAGACCATTCCTAGTGTTGCGATATTTCTAAGTGCTTATGCAAGTGTATGTATCGTTCAAGTAATAAAGTCTGTAAGACCGAGTTTATCGTCCATAGAGACTGGTTTATTAAGTACCGATTATCTATCCTATGGTATCTATTTGGTTGACTGTTGATTGGATTTATGACTAAGAATAAAATTATAGTAAATTGCAGGAATTAAACTAAGACTGATAATACTATGAGTTTTAAGAAGTTATGAAGGAAATAGGGCTTCCAATCTCCTCAACTATCCACTCTTTCACGCGTTAATGCAATGCTAATGACTCTTCTTCTTATTAAGATAACAGGTTAACTAATCTGTCATTATATTCCGATTAGGACATACAAGAGCTCAACCTAGTGCAGAAATCTTCTATATTTCTATGATAAGTTTTACCACATATGAGGATTAATAACAGTAATCTTAATTACTACACAAGTATCGTGGTACTTTTATCCATGATTTTAACCTATGTCTAGACAATTACAGCATATTTAAATCTCACCTTTCAGACTTTTGATTTGAAATCATATAAGTGATGACAATTAGTAGCTAGTTAATTATCAAGCAATCATAACAATATTGAATAGATCTTAATATGATGAAGAAGAAATCAATAATCAATGCATTAACTATATGAAAGAGCTTCAAGAAGATTTAATGGAAACCCTACTAAAGTAATTAGCTCCTAAACATTGTCATGTCAAGAACAAAATTACAATCCAACATAAACTGAAATAAAATAAGGGAAAAAAAATAACTTGAACAATAAGATGTCTCCAATTGTAGCTTGTAGCCGTCGTTCTCCCCTCCAAAGTAGTATCCTATAATAATGACAGTGTTTAGGGTATTTATATCTGAGAAAAACCTTGTTTCGGACCCTTTTACCTTGTCAAAAATTGACTCGGATTCTGATTTTTACGCGTCGGCACCGCGGTTCCGTTGTCTGGCACCGCGGTGCTAATTGGCTGAAATCACTGGCAGCCTACTGGAAGTATGGCACCGCGGTGCCTCTTGCCTGGACCGCGGTGCCTTCGACGGTGAATCAGCTTCGGACTTTCGACAATATTTACGCCTCAGTGCTAATTTTCTTGACCGCGGTTCCATGGCACCGCAATGCTGCTTGGCCAGGCACCGCGGTGCCTCTCTGATTCATGTCCGGTTCCGCCTAATTGTTCTATTCTTCGTGGCACTTTTTAGGCTTCATTCCTTGGGTTGTGCTTGTGCAATTTGCATCTCAATTAAGCTCATTTCGTCCTCAAAAGTGGTATTTCTCCTTTATGACCGCTGTGACACAAAATGAAGGAAAAACACACCTAACACTATACTAAACGCAGAATAAAAGGGTAAAATACTAACTAAAAAGGACTCAAAAGTGTATACAAATACACTTAACAAACACCCCCAAACTTACACTTTACTCGCCCTCGAGTAAAACACTAAACAAAAACAAGAATAAAAAAAAGACTCAATGACCTGGATCAAGTAGCTATAACAATGCTTCTTCAAAATCATGGATGGAAGTTGAGATAATATGTTAGAACATACATAGCATGACTATTTAGTAATCTAGGGCTTCAAGTTAAATATTTCGCAAATTCACTTAGATCATGATCAATGAAAATACAAACACCTAACATATGCATGTCAATTTCATTCCATCTTTTCCAAAATGCTATAGATTTGTCTACTTGCTATTCTCCACTAATCATAGACATACATATTAGAAATCATCAGGGCTTTCACGGGTTGTAATGTAGGCTTAGGTTGGGGCAGGTAAAAGTAGGCATTTAGGCTCAATTACGTATCATAAGTATTTTTCATTCAACTATTTTCCTTCTTTTTGACTATCTTTTTAATCTCACGCCTATTTTTCTCCCCTCTTTTCTTTTGAAAGAATGAGATACATTATAAATAACAGGCACCCCCAAACTTAGGCTTTTGCATATTTTACATGGGGTGCATCAAATTTTCACTCTCTTTTTATCTCTTTTTCAACACTTCTCATTCCAAGAGTTTTTAATTATACTTATGGCACAAACAGAGAATCATAAGGTATCAATGAAAAATATTATTTTGGCTCAAAGGGGCTGACTAAGGATACAATTTATGTCAGAGAATAACAAGCAAACAGATTTCTAGACATGTTTCAACCTTTATTTCTATAACTGACACACATAGGCTAAATACAAATATCCCAAATAATTAGATGTCATGAATTTTTGGCATATCCAACTTAAACACACAGATATTTGCTTTCAATTCCATTTCATTATCCCACTTTAACCACTCAATATCTTTAGCAACTACAACATGCATGATCCATAAAAAAAAATTATGACTCACAAACACATAAAACAACACAAAGACAAATAAAAAAGACTCAAAAATAATAGAACAAAATAAGACATCCCCCCAAACTTAATCGACACATTGTCCCCAATGTGTGAGGACAAAAAAATAAATATAAAGGGATAACTTACTGACACAACACAACGGTCATAACAGAGGTTTGGGATGAAGGACAAATTACTGTGCACATTGCCGAAGGAGGAACCGCGGTGCTAATTGCCGAAAATTTCCAGTGTCTTCAGTTTTCTGCATTGTTGACCATTCTCCCTTCAGAGTGAGTCCTGCCCTTCGTCTGTCATCCAAAAACACTAGCATACCAGATCGTGAGACTGTTCAAGATGAAATAAAATAAACTAAAACAACAATTGAAATAATATAATTAAAATATTGGGTTGCCTCCCAAGTAGCGCTGTCTTTTTAACGTCTTTTAGCCGGACGCAGGTTACTTAATAACTCAAGGGGGTGGAGTGTCCCCTCCACATATCCACTTTAGCACCATTTTCCTCCTCCTTCTCCTTTTCTTTTTCATATGGCTCATTTCAGGAGGGTTCATTCCCTTGTTCTCATCCACCACATCATTTACGGGTGCATAATTCTTACCATCAAGGGCATCAGTACCCTTGGAACTTTCGTGAGGAGCCTTTTTATCAACTACACCAACTGCAAAACATCTAGCATTGACTTGAGGTTCAGTGGGCTGATTGAGAACTTTGAATACCATTTCTTCACCTTGGACTCTGAGCTTTAACTCTCCCTTTTCAACATCAATGAGGGCTTTCCCTGTGGTTATGAATGGTCTCCCAAGGATCATGGACATATTTTCATCTTCATCCATATCTAAAATGAGGAAATCAACAGGAAGGATAAATTTTTCCACTTGTACCAATATATTTTCAATAATTCCCTGGGGATGCACAACTGAACGATCGGCTAGCTGCAGGGTGACTGTGGTTGGCCTTGCTTCCTCCAAACCAAGCTTTTGAACACAGAGAGGGGCATTAGGTTGACACTTGCCCCCAAGTCATACAAGGCTTGCTTGCATGTCACATTCCATATGGTGCAAGGTAGGGTGAAACTCTCTGGATCTTTCAACTTACGGGGAAGTCTCTTCTACAAGATAACATTGCACCCCTCAGTCAGCGCTATTGTCTCATAGTCCGCCAGCTTTCTCTTCTTAAACAGGATGTCTTTCATGAATTTCACATAAGCTGGCATCTGCTCCAAAGCTTCAATGAATGGGAGATTGATATGAAGCTTTTTGAAGACCTCTAAAAATTTTGAAAATTGTTTGTCTAAGAACTTCTTTTGCAGTCTTTGAGGGTAAGAGATTTTGTCAGTATACTTCCTCATCACTGCGGGTGGAGCCTTCTCTAAAATAGGGCGACCATCAGTAACCCCCTCTTTATCTGCCCCAGCTGCTTTCTCCAACTCTCTCTCTTTTTCAGCCATTAATTTAGGTGCAACCTGTTCTAACTGTTTTCCAATCCTCACGCGTATTGCCTGACACTGCTCCCTTGGATTCACCATTGTTATACCCCATAGTTCTGGAAATGCATATGAGAGCGTACGAAAGGGGTTAAGACTTAAAATTTTCGAAAGATAGGTTGACGGATTGTTTCGGACGGGTTTTTAGTCAACTTTGAGGCGGGTTATGACCCGGTATATTGAGAGTTCCTAGGTGTTTCAAAGGCCTAATGCGTAGTTCGTTGATTCTAGTTCCCAACGCAACCAACCGTTCGTCGATAGGGTATCGGGGTAGAAAGTTATGAAGGTTGCAAGTTGAGTGCGCAGTAGGGCCGAAAAGTGTTTTCGCCGGGGCCAGCGCCGCTGACGATGCAGGGCGCCGGATATTCTGAGGGAGCGCTGAAGTTGCAGCGCCGCGGCGCCGGAAAGCAGGGCCGCGGCGTCGGAAGTTCTGTGAGGTGGCGGAGGTTTCAGCGCCGCGGCGCCGAGGCGGGTTTTCTGGCGGAAAAACTTAGGAAAATCAGATTTCTTCTTTTTAAAAGGCCATGGGATGGTGACAAGTGTCCCCCCCCCATCTTATTTTTGCATGTCCTATATATTGACCAAGTCTTCAAGACTTGGTCATCTTTCAAAGCTCTTCTCTCTCTCTAAGTTAGAAGCTCTCCATTCTCTCTAAAATTTCAAGAGGAAATCTAAGCTTGAGGAAAAATCTGAAAAAGTGTGGCAAGAAGAAAGCTTATTGGCTAGCTTGTAGAAGTATTGTGGTGGTGTTTTTGGAAAGGAGGATAGCAAACTTGTTGGAATAATTTGGCTAAAGCTCTAAGGTAACAATTCTTTTCTTGTAGCTAGTTTTTAGTGTTGCATGTGAAGAAGAAAGATTTTGTAGTGGTAAATATTGCCCTTAGATTCATTGCATGCAAGAAATATAGTTTGGATATGAAAGGGTTGGATAAGAATGATATGTAAGCATGTTGTATCCAAAATACTACCTTAAACTTGTTAAGTTAGTTGTTGTACATTGTGGAGCGGAATTTTACATATCCAAGTTTAGGTGTGTAATTCCCTTTGAAATGTTTGGATTGTTGGGCCTTAAATGTGGCGTTTGGATGTTGAATTCGGCCTTGAAAAAGGTGGCAAAGTATGTAGAAACAAAGGAAATGCTGCCCAATTTTCCATAGAATTTAGTGACTTTGAACTTGGAATACTCTATGTTGTAGCTTGAGGTTATTAAACGTATTATGGTCATTATAGGTTGACGTACTACGTGTGGTGTATTGGACTTAGCAAGTGGATTAACCGGAGAGGTATGTGGAACTTTCTTATCTCTTGAGCATGAGTAGTTATACTATATAGTACAGACGACGTGTTTTGAATAAAGTAAATCCTTTGGTATACTTGAAGTATTTTGAAAATTGTGTAAACTGATTTGAAGTATAAGTCTCTTGGTTAATAAAAGGACGAAATTGTTTATAAGGAGTTATAACGGCTTTATGGGAAGTTAGTTATAACGGCCTTATGAAAGGATAAGAAGGTCTTAATTTCTAAAGCATAAAGTTGGTATAACGGCTTTATGGGGAGTTTGTTATAATAACTTTATGGAAGGTTAAAGAGTTGGTTTTCTTGAATAAGGTAAACAAAGATGAAAGAATCGAAATTAAGTAGGGCAATTTGATTTAAAAGTCATCAATTGCTTAGAATGTAAAATGGGAATTTTTATGTGAAAAGGGGATCTTTTGAAAGAGTGGAAGTACATAGTACTTCGGGTTAAATTTCTTTGGATTTGATTAAGTAATAAGAAGGTGCCTTAAGGTCAAGAATGAGATTTATTTTGTAGATTAATGAAAGTCTAAAGAAGTTATGAGATTACTTGGACGTACCGTCAGTGATGGAGGATTCCACGGGTATGCTTCCATTGTCTTAGTATGAGTTTACTTGGATGTACCGTCAGTGATGTGGGATTCCACGGGTATGCACCTTGGACATGCTTACGATGAGGGATTCCGAGGCATGCAGTATGAGGGGTAAGAGTATAAATGAGGGGTAAGTCCCCAAGACGTTATACCACCGCCTGTGGGTAAGAGTATAAATGGCGGTAAACCCCAAGACGTTATACCACCTCTTCCGTGGATTTGCTACCCACGATGCGAGGAATACCTCAGGCGAGTCCGTTGAGGCGTCTGCGGGTGACCTAGTCTCATGCGAGTGAGTCTGATGCGAGGAATACCTCATGCGGGTCCACATGACCCATGCAGGTGAAATAGTCCAGGAGTAGGAGTGCTTAATGATACTGGGGGCAGGTGACCTGGCTTTGATCATGAGCTTCCTATTTTCATGCAGAATGGTATATACTTGATATTCTCATTGTTAGTAGGGCACAGTGTACTGTAAATTGATTATCATACATGTCTCCAGTTATTTTAGACTTATGAGGTATTTTGATTTTTTCGCCGCATACTTGGTACTGTTATCGACCTCCTTCGGGGGGCTGCGTTCATGCCGCAGGTTGAGGTTCGTAGCTTGCTGATCCGCACTCTTAGGATCACTGTTCAGTTCTGGGAAAACTCCATTTCTCCGGAGGCTTTGTCTTTTGGTACGGTTTCCTGAGGTTATAGACTTTTGTACATTCAGGGGGTATGGCGGGGCCCTGTCCCGTCACAGTTGTTATTCCTAGAGGTCTGTAGTCACATTTGTGGTTTGGGCTGTAAGAACAAGTTGTATTGTTATACTTTTTATTAGGTATACTTTTATGGAAGTCAGCCTTATCGGCTTGCCAGTGATGTTTACTTTATATAGGTTATGTGTTATGTATGTTCCGCTGCTATTCTCTGATGTATACTGCCGGTGCCGATAGGTACCACCATGCCCCGGTCGGGTCGTGACAACCATAATATCGCTGGGAAGAGTTCCTTGTTCTCTATTGTTCAGCATGTTCGCCAGCTGTCCCACCTGTTCCTTCAAGTTTCTGATTGATGACCTAGTCTACGTCATGAACCGGGTTTGTGAATTTGTGAGTGTCAACAATGATGCTCTTAGCTCATCAGGCTTCTCTTGTGGCTGCTGAGATGAAGAGGCCTGAAATTGTGCTTGTTGCCCTTGGTCATTTTTTCACAAAAAATTTGGGTGATTTCTCCACCCTTGATTGTATGTGTTGGAGTAAGGGTTGTTGTAGGGCCTTTAAAAATTCCCCACTGCCTGAAACTGCTCCATAGACATATTATTCGGATCCACTGCTGTGCACCTATCAAAAGTATGTGGACCCCCACAAATCTCACAGTTTATTGGTGTCTGAAAGGCCTTCTCCGACATGGTATTCTGATGCATCTACTTTGTCAAAGTGGCAACCTGCGCAGTCAATGCAGTGATAACATCCAACTCATGAATCTCAGCCATCTTCCTACTGTTCATTGCTCTCTCATCGGCCCCCTGATGGTTGTTTGTGGCCGTATCCTCTAGCAAATCATGTTCCTCATTGACACTCTTTCTCATGAATGTACCTCCTGCTGCAGCATCAATGATGGTACGAGTTGTACCACTCAGCCTATTATAAAATATGTGGACTAGCATCCACTTCTCAATCCCATGATGTGGGAACTTCCTCTGTAAATATTTGAACCGCTCCCATGCATCATATAGCGGTTATCCCTCCAGCTGATAAAAGTTATTCAACTCACCTCTGAGCTTTGCTGCCTTAGCTTGGGGGAAGAACTTGGCAAGAAACATATGGGCTAAGTCTTACCATGTAGTGATGGAGTTCGCCTGTAATGAGTTCAGCTAACACTTTGCTCTATCCCTGAGTGAGAATGGGAAGAGTCTCAACCGAATGGTGTCATCAGTAACACCATTGTATTTGAAAGTTGCACACAGCTCCAGAAAATTTGCTAGATGCAAATGAGGATCTTCAGACGGTAATCCCCCAAACTGAACTGAGTTTTGAACCATGTGCAATATGACTGATTTGATTTCGAAATTGTTGGCTTCAACAGCTGGAAGCCTGATGCAAGTTTGTACCCCAGTAATGGTTGGCATCACATATGTTACACTTCGTGGTATTAAGAACGTCATTAAGAACTAAGATTCAAATTTTGGAATTTATATATATTTCTACATGCTAGTACGGAACAATATTAGGTTATTACGTGTGTGACATTGGAGATTTAAAATGATAGTCATATATTCCGGATGTGGTTTAGTCACGTATTATACAAGTTGCGACAACGGAGATACACGATCTTATGAGATTTTCAAATTTAAAAGGAAGGGGGGGAGTTAAGACATAATTGATACTAGAGGGATTAAGTTAGTAATACAAATTGGGACCGATGTGTATTTTTATTAGAAAATTTCAGATTTGATTTTAATCCTACAACCCCTCATCTTCTTCATTCCAACACAAATCCTTCACTAAATTTCTCTCCTCTCCTCTCTCTACACCAGCCGAAAATCTCCCCCATTACCATAGAAAAATTTAAGGTTTTATCTCCTCTTCTTAGACTATAACATTCACTAAAAATCTGGAGCAAAACTACACCAAAACAAGGCACAATCACATCACGTCGACGGCTAAGCCCTTAAAAATCCAAGTTTTGGACAAATTTTGTGAAGGAAAAACATGTATAAATGTTGGTCTAATATTGTATAAGGGTTTCATGTTGAATTGGAGTTGAAGAAGTGATAACATTGGACAAGAATTGGGTGAAAGTTGGGGGCAAAAAAACTGGACAGTCACGTTTTTTGGGGATTGTTTTGGTAAAATTTTAAGATATGAAATTCTTCTTCTATTGGTGAAAATGTATCCCTTTTACTTGATATTTGATAGATTAATTGATATTATAGTTAGGAGAATTATCCATGTCAAAGAAGAAAGGGAAAGAAGACAATGCATGTGAATGATAGAGGTCGAAACCGATTTAGAACATATTCTTGGCGTACGTTGGAATTGAGTAATTGTGTTGGTATGTTATTACTAGTTGCATGTAAAAATTTAGATGAAACCTTGATGTTTAAAGTTAAAGTTGTTAATTGAAGTTGTTGGGAGGTTAATTGGAAAGTAAGGAATTTTGAAAAAGCTTTGAAATTGTAAAATGTTGATATGACCGGAAAGTTGATAGAAATTGTTGAAAATTTTGATAATGTATTACGGACTGAATTAGTGTGTGAATATAAGTTACTACATGCATATTTATTGAGGCAATTATCTATACATGTCTTGAAAGGATTAAAGTATAGAAAAGTGTTAAATTCACATTCTTGAATTGGCGATGTCGTTAAGAGATTGGATTGCCCATGATAATTCTAACGTGACTAAATGATTGACTAACACGAGTGGTAAGTGTATAAATTCCCTTGGTTATTGAAGTTGATAAATTGAATGTTTAGATAATTTTGACTACATATGGAAATGGTAGTGGTTATTAGTTTAATTTGGATCATTGGGTTGATTTAGATTGTTAGTTTGAATTGGATTGTTAGTTGGAGTTGAATTGTTGATTGATTTGGATTATTGGTAAAATTGTGGATACGCACATAAATAAAGGAAGTGCTGCCCAAATTTTTATAGAAATAAGAAGTCGTTATCTGAATAAATTACGTTAGAGACCGTAGAATTGACGAACGTATTGTCATTATTATAGGTTGACATACTGGACGAGACATATCTTAGCATTTAGTTGATTTGCTCGCTTAAAAGGTATGTGAGACCTTTCCTTCTTTCTTTTGGCATGATTTTTGTGAAAGTACGGCGGGCGTACTTAACTCCTACCGATTCAGTTTTAAAAATGATTATTTACTAGTTATGGTTTCAGTAACAGAGTTTATGGTAGTAATTTTTATTGAGAGTCACATAATGATTTTAATCGCATACAGTTGCTCATGATATCTACTCGTGCTAAGTGTTACTATTTCACTCCACTGAGTTCCGGGCCAGATCATGTTCGTGCGCAACCATGCATCATTCATCGAGTCCCTCACTAGAGGGCCGAGACACGTTATATATATACACAGATTACATCGAGTCCCTCCATAGAGGGCCGAGACACGTTACGCTGCAGATCTGAGTTCCATCGAGTCCTCCATATAGGCCGAGACTTGTTATCTGATTTATTATACGCATACGAGCATGATGATTTATGATTCAGTATACATGATATGATATTAAGACATGATTCTCAGTTTTATGAAATTTGATGACACTCTGATTTACTTGGTACAGTTGTTATTCGGGCCAGATTTTATGTTTTACATACTCAATACATTATCTCGCATCGACCCTTTCCTGGAATTTGCGTTCATGCCCGCAGGTTCAGGTGTTCAGATAGGTGACCCTTCAGTCTAGGATTTCTGTACAACAGTTGGAGAGCTCCTTTGTTCCGGAGCCAGCTATTTTTGGTACAAACCTTTATCTTTCAGACTTATGCATATTTTGGGCACGACGGGGTCCTGTCCCGTCATATGTCAGTATTACACTCTTAGAGGTCTCAGACGATTGTGGGTTGGACGTTTGTACCTTGTTTTGGGTTTTAATGTTATTATCTCGTGGCGGCGTTGCCGCTTATTTTGATTATGCCTTTGTGCACGTGATGTTGGTTGGTGGCAGCCTAGTCGGCTAGCCTATTATGACTGTTGTTTTGTTGTTGTTTTGGCAGTCTTGTCGGCATCCCATTTTAGGGAAATGTTGTAAAAGCAGCGTTGTCTTTGAAATTTCTATAGATCTCTGTATTAGATGGATTAAGAGTGGCATGTCAGTAATGACGTCCAATTAGGACGTTAGTCGCGGCCCGTCGGGTTGGGTCGTGACAAAAGTGGTATCAAAGCGGTTAGTCCTCGGAATGTCTACAGACCGTGTCTAGTAGAGTCTTGTGTATGAGTATGTTGTGCACCATACTTATACACAGGAGGCTACCGGACATTTAGGATTGTTTATATTCTTCCGTCTCTTAGATCGTCCTATAGAGCTGTGTTATTAGGATGATCCGTTTTCTGATAGTTTACTATGTTTACAGTTATGCCTCAGGAAGCGCGCGTGGCGGAAGGGCAAATCTGATGAGGGACACTAGTCGCACAGAGAGCTACGAGTCTGCACGCGTCTACTCTCACGAGTGTGCCCCGACGACGGTTACGCCGTCACGATTCTAAAGGCTCCTCTCGAGGGCAACATCACCCGTATCCGAGACTCCGGTACCCGAGCCTTCAGTTCCCCAGCCAAGGGCATAGGATGGAGATTTGAGAGAAACGATCGATTATTGCAAGAGATAGTGGCGGGACAGTTCATGGCGTGAGCCGGCGATTAACCCAGGCGAGCAGTTTGAGGTTAGAGATTTCCTGAGTTGCAGTCCGCCGGAGTTTTATGGGTCAAGGCCCGATGATGATCCTCATGAGTTCATCCGCCAGACGCAGAGGAAATTGAGGGTGATCCAGCTTGAGATCGAAGTCGATTATATTGGCCTCATACCGACAAGGCGATGTAGCGATCAGCGGTTTTGAGTCCTGAGAGTTGTCTAGGGGCGAGGGTGCTCCTCCTGCAGTGTGGGATGAGATTTCAGAAGCATTCCTTGGCCACTTTATGCCTCCAGAGATGAGACGGGCAAGAGTCGCGAGTTTCTGATTCTTGCGAGAATGGGAGGGCGGTTAGAGTATAGCTTGAGTTCGACTCGCCTTGCGATCTTTACACCGGAAATATTTCAGATATGTTTCTAAGAACGCACGTAAGAACTCAAATGTTAAGGTTTGAGACGAGTACAAATTTATCGAATTATGGAATTGTCGAAAGCGAAATATTGCGACGAATGGGAGGGCGACACGTGTCACCCCCCTTTATGGACATGGACGAAATGTGCAAGGGTGGAATGGTCAATTGACCATAATTTATGATGAAGTCTTGCAAAGCTTAGAGCTTGACAACTTTGACCAAGTCAATGACCCCACATAAGCGTGATATTTAGTGAATCTCATCCAAACCACCCAAGTGTTCTAATCTATACCCTTCCTTGTGTTATATATGTACACTAGTAGGTGCAAGAGCTTGTCATTCTCCACACTTAGAATTATTTTTCAAGAACTTGTTCTTGCTCTTTAGGGGAGCTCACGGCTAAGAGGTTTTTCAAGAAGGAAAAATTTCCAATTTTTGTCCAATAATTCCCCCACTTTAAACCAAGGTACCTAAGGGTATTATAAGTGTTTCTCAATAGAAAGATCCCGGAAAAATGGTGTTTTCGTGTTAGTCGCAAGGCGAAAACCTAAAGGGTTATTCAACTTTGAAGTTGAAACTTGAAGATGAGTTTTTCATAAGCTTCTGGGTGGCTTAGGGTGGATTGGAATGTCGGAAGGAGCTAAAGGTGCTAGGGATCG
Source organism: Przewalskia tangutica (assembly GCA_029844215.1). Lineage (NCBI taxonomy): Eukaryota > Viridiplantae > Streptophyta > Magnoliopsida > Solanales > Solanaceae > Przewalskia > Przewalskia tangutica. The sequence continues at coordinate 85,943,673 of CM056736.1, read as the reverse complement.
ACTTGTACTCTTGGAGCATATTTGGGCTAATTGAGGTATAATCTTCGTTTTACTTTTGTAATTGAAGATTTCATGTTATGATAAGTTATAAGTGGTCATGTGATATGTGTTATGAAGTTTGTTAAGTGTTAGGGAATTGGAAGCTAAAAATCCGAAAATGTCATATTTAGCCATTTGAAATTAAAATCCAATTTGATCGATAAATTGATTTGTCGCATGTTACCTACTTGGAGAATGTAGTAGCTAGAATCAATTGCGGCTTGATATCTTATTATGCTACCAATTTGGATTGAAATGGAAATTGAATAAGAATTGGTATTGTTATATTATTGTGAGCCAATTGGGGCTGTTTGGTTATTCATTTGCATTGGATTACCTTCTATTTTATTGTGAGCCAATTGGGGATGTTTGGTTATTCATTTGCATTGGATTACCTTCTGTATTATTGTGAGCCAATTGGGGCTGTTTGGTTATTCATTTGCATTGGATTACCTTCTATTTTATTGTGAGCCAATTGGGGCTGTTTGGTTATTCATTTGCATTGGATTACCTTCTGTATTATTGTGAGCCAATTGGGGTTGTTTGGTTATTCATTTGCGTTGGATTACCTTCTATATTGTTATGAGCCAATTGGGGCTGTTTGGTTATTGTATTTCGACCTTGGAAAAGGTGGCAAAGTTAGTAAAAACAAAGGAGGTGATGTCCGATTTTCCGTAGAATTTAGAGACTTAACACTTATAATATTCTACGTTTGAAGTAAGGCCTTAATGGATGTATTGTGAATATTATAGGTTGACATACTACGAGCGGGAATTTGTACTTGACAAGTGGTTTGACCCGAAGAGGTATGTGGAACTTTTCCTATCTTTTGAGCATGACTAGTTTCACGTATATAGTACGGTAGACGTACAAGATTTTGACAATCTAGTCAATTTGACATCCTTGGCTTATTTTAGGAATGTCCAAGTTGATTGAGTTAGGGAATTAACTCACTTGTTTAAATGTTAAGGATATCTTGGTTTTCAAAGTTAAGAGACCTTAAGTATGTTGAAAGTATTTTGATACTTGTCTTTATGGAAAGTTTAAAGAGTGGTTTACTCTAAGTAATTTAAGTATGTTAAGGGACTTGAAGAGTTTTAAAGTATGCGATACTTGTTTCGTTTTAAACGTATAAGTCCCTTGGATAGGAAATTGTACTTGACTAATGCATAAAGTGAATATAACGACTTTATGGGGAGTTGGTTATATTGGCTTTATGGAAAGATAAATGGCTTGATTTATTGAAAGGCAATTTGATTTAAGGCATCAATTGCCTAAGGTTTTAAAAGAAAGAAGTCACTTGATTTAGAAGCCTAAATGTATTTCTAAAAGGTATCGTGACTTGTCTTGAAAAGTAGTTATGACTTGATACTACGGTTATTAGTATCTTGGAAGTTATATATGAAAACAGTCATTTTAAAAGAATAGAAGTCGTAGTACTTTGGGTTAAATTCGGATTTTATAATGACATGTTAGTGCCTTAAGGAAACTAAAATGAGAATGTATATGAATAAGGCTAATAAGAAGTTAGGGGGATTTCTTAACTTGCTTATTTATTGTATGATAAGTCGGTAGGGCTTATGTTATGTATGATGGTCGGTTGAGCTAGGGTAAGAGTATAAATGAGGGGTAAACCCCAAGGCGTTATACCAGCTTGGTAAGAGTATAAATGGCGGTAAACCCCAAGACGTTATACCACCGCTTAGTGGATTTGCTACCCATGATGCGAGGAATACCTCACGCGAGTCCTTATGGGCTTACGCGGGTGAAATAGTCCCACGCGGGCGGGTACATTTACGCGAGGAATACCTATGCGGGTCCACGCGATCTACGCGGTGAAATAGTCCCGGAATAGGATTGCTTAATGACACTGCGGTCGGGTGGTCCTGATTTGATCGTGAGCCTCCTACTTTAGATATTGTAAGTATTCAACTATTTACTCTCATTGTTAGTAAGGCACGATTATCGTTAATTGAGTAATCATACATGTCTCCGCTTTATTTTAGACTTATGATTTCATTCTGATTTCGGGCCACATATTTGGTACATGTTAGATCGACCTCCTTCGGGGTTGCGTTCACGCAGTAAAGTGCAGTTCTTGATCCTCGCTCTAGGATCACTCACCGTTGAAGCTCCTTCATTTCGGAGGCTTATCCCTGGTATTGTCGGTTGTTGTACATTCAGGGGTATGGCGGGGCCCTGTCCCGCCAGAGTTGTTATTCTTAGAGGTCTGTAGTCACATTGTGGATTGGGCTGTAAAGAAAAGAAAAATGTACTGTTCTATTTCTGGATTGAGTATATTTTACGGAAGGTGGCCTTATCGGCTAGCCTGTTGTTGGTTACTGTCTAAGTTTTTCTGTATGTTGTGTGTTCCGCTGCTATTCTCTGATGTATACCGAGCGGGTGCCTGTAGGGCACATCGCGGGCCCGGTCGGTCGTGATGTGCACGCACCCACTATGGTAGCAGACATGGCAGATAAGGTGCACCGTTATGTGATGGGGTTGGACCATTATCTTATTGATGGGTGATTGACAGCCGCACTTCAGCCGACCATGGATATTGCCCGGATACAGGCTTTTGCGCAGGGGATTGAGGAGCGACATAGAGAGGCAGGCGGAAAGGGTCGAGATAGAGATCACCCAAGAGGCCGGGATAGCGGGTTTTCGGTGACTTAGGCAGGCGATCATCGTATTCTTCCCAGCTAGCACAGAGTACACCTCACGGACTCGGTAGGCGATATGATCGCCAGGGCATTCAGAGTCTGGTCGTGGCTCGGCAGCGAGATCACAGACGCGAGGGTTACGTGGTGGAGACCATTTCTCCTCGGTGTTCACGATGTGGCGGCGTCATCCGTGAAGTGTCACATCGAATCGGTACTTGTTTTTCTTGCGGCCGTCCAGGCCATTTGATGAGGGAGTGTCCTTCTAGAGGTGGTTCGGAGGGTATGGTTCAGCATACGGGTTCTGTTGCGGGTTCGTCATCCACAGCTATGCGCCCTATCGGGCAGGGTACTCAGGCACCAGCTGGCCGGGGTAGAGGTCGTGGCAGAGGTCCTAGTTCTAGCGGTCATTCGAACCGCATTTATGTCATGGCGATGAAGCGCGACGGAGGCGTCACGGATGTTATCCGCAGTACATTATCGGTCTTTTTCTATGATGTGTATGTTTTGATTGATCCTGGTTCCACCTTGTCCTATATATCTCCTCTTGTTGCTAGTAGGATAGGGATAGAACCTGAGCCAATAGAACCATTCGAGGTAGCTACACCGATGGGAGATTCGGTTATAGCTAGGCGTTTGTATAAGAATTGCTCGGTGGTGATATATAGTCGTCGTACCTCAGCAGATTTGATAGAGTTTGATATGATCGACTTCGACGTTATTATGGGTATGGATTGGTTGGCCTCTTGTTTTGCCAACGTTGATTATCGAGAGAAGTTGGTTCGATTCCAGTTTCCAGACGAACCGGTTATTGAATGGAAAGGGAATACCGCATCGCCGAGGGGTAAGTTTATTTCATACCTCAAGGCAAGGAAGATGGTTCGAAAGGGGTGTATTTATCACTTAGTTTGGGTACATGATACGGAGGCCGAGGTATCGGCCCTTCAGTCAGTTCCAATAGTCAGTGGGTTTCTGGATGTTTTCCCAGATGATCTCCCAAGTCTTCCTCCAGAGCGAGAGATAGATTTCAGTATAGATGTAGTGCCAGGTACCCAACCTATATCCATTCCCCCTTATAGAATGGCACCTGCAGAGTTGAAGGAGTTAAAGGAATAGTTGAGAGACCTATTAGAGAAAGGCTTCATTAGGCCTAGTGCATCTCCACAAGTGCGCGCAGATTATTTGTAAAGAAGAATGATGGTTCGCTGCGAATGTGCATTGACTATAGGCAGCTGAATAAGGTGACCATCAAGAATATGTACCCCCTTCCCAGGATTGATGACTTATTCGATCAGTTGCAGGGTGCTAAGTATTTCTCGAAGATAGACCTGCGATCCGGTTATCATCAGGTACGGGTGAGAGAGGCAGATGTCCCGAAGACTGCATTCAGGACCCGAAACGGACATTATGAGTTCAGGGTAATGTCGTTTGGGTTGACTAATGCTCCAGCAATGTTCATGGACCTAATGAACCGGGTGTTCAAACCATTCTTGGATACATTTGTTATAGTATTCATTGATGACATCCTGGTATATTCTCGCCGAGGCGAGCACGCGACCACTGGCGGCGATTGAGTCGTCCCAAGACCGGCAGTTGTATGCCAAATTTTCAAAATGTGAGTTTTGGTTGGACTCAGTGGCATTCTTGGGGCATATTGTCGGGGCAGATGGTATTCGGATGGATACTCAGAAGATTGAGGCAGTGAAGACATGGCCCAGGCCCACTACACCTACTGAGGTACGCAATTTTCTGGGTCTAGCAGGTATTATATGAGGTTTGTGGAAAATTTTGCCTCGATCTCAGCGCAGCTAGGCCTGCTAACCCAGAAGGTAGCTAAGTTCCAGTGGACCGATGCTTGTGAGCACAGTTTTCAGTTGTTGAAGGATAAGTTGACTTCGGCCCCAGTTTTGACTCTCCCGGAGGGGTTAGACGGGTATGTGATTTATTGTGATGCTTCAGGTATTGGGTTAGAGTGTGTGTTGATGCAGCATGGCAAAGTTATAGCTTATGCCTCCCGACAGCTCAGAAAACATGAAAAGAATTATCCCACTCATGATTTAGAGCTAGCAGCGGTGATTCATGCTTTGAAGATATGGAGACATTACTTGTATGGTGTCCATGTTGATATTTACACGGATCATAAGAGTCTTCAATACATCTTTAAACAGAAGGAACTGAATCTGAGACAAAGGCGGTGGCTTGAGTTGCTAAAGGATTATGATGTTGATATTCTGTGCCACCCAGGGAAGGCCAACGTTGTGGCAGATGCTCTCAGCCGTATATCCATGGGTAGTTTGTCGGATGTACAGCCGGACAGGAAAGATATGGTTCGAGAGATTCACGAGCTAGATTTTGGAGTCCGGTTGGCGGATTCTGGAGATAGTGGTATTCTTGTTCGAGGAGTTGCTGAGTCCTCTATCATAGAAGAGGTAAAGAGATGCCAGTATGATTATCCTGTTCTGGCACGGTATAGAGATGCAGCTCTCCGAAAGGAGAAGGCTTTATTTGAGGTAACCTCTGATGGTGTGCTACGGTATGATGGTAGGTTATGTGTACCCGACATTGCAGATTGCGTCGGCGAGGGAGTGAGCACACAATGCCCGTTATTTTATTCATCCAAGGTCGACGAAAATGTATCATGACCTTAGGAGCTTCTATTGGTGGGATGGCATGAAGAGAGACGTTGTAGAGTTTGTTGCTCGGTGCCCGAATTGTCAGCAGGTTAAGGTCGAGCATCAGAAGCCTGGTGGGCTACTACAGGCCATAGAGATCCCGACTTGGAAATGGGAGGTGATTAATATGGATTTCATTACAGGTTTGCCTCGTACTCAGCGGAAGTGTGATTCCATCTGGGTTATTGTAGATAGGCTGACAAAATCAGCCAATTTTCTTCCAGTCCGGACTACTTATTCATCTGAGGACTATGCCAGATTATACATCAGGGAGATAGTGAGGCAGCATGGGGTTCATATATCTATCATATCTGACCGAGGAGCCCAGTTCACGGCTAACTTCTGGAGTTCATTTCAGAAGGGATTGGGAACGCAGGTGAGTCTCATCACATCATTTCATCCTCAGACGGATGGGCAGGCAGAGCGTACCATACAAACACTGGAAGATATGTTGAGGGCTTGTATTATTGATTTTAGAGGTAGCTGGGATGATCATTTGCCACTTATTGAGTTTGCTTACAATAACAGCTACCACTCTAGCATTCAGATGGCCCCGTATGAGGCTTTGTATGGGAGAAAGTGTAGGTCGCCCATTGGTTGGTTTGACGTAGGTGAGACCCAGTTGATTGGTCCAGACATAGTTCAGCAGGCTGTCGACAAGGTGAAACTCATACAAGAGAGATTACTAGCGGTTCAGAGTCGACAGAAGTCATATGCTGATAATCGGCGTCGGCACTTAGAGTTTCAGATCGACGACTGGGTATTCTTGAAGATATCACCCATGAAGGGTGTGATGAGATTTGAGAAGAGGGGTAAACTTAGCCCGAGGTATATTGGGCCTTATCGGATCATTCGCAGAGTAGGCCAAGTTGCCTATGAGTTGGACCTACCCGCAGACTTGGAAGCAGTACATCCAGTTTTTCATGTATCGATGTTGCGGAAGTGTATTGGTGACCCTTCCAGAGTTTTCCCTGTGGACGATGTCCAGGTGACTGAGGAATTGTCCTATGAGGAGAATCCCGTGACCATATTGGATCGCCAAGTCAGGAGGCTGCAGACTAAGGATGTTGCGTCCGTCAAGGTGTTGTGGCGGAACAACAATAGAGAAGAAATGACTTGGGAGGCAGAGGACGAAATGAAGAAGAAGTATCCTCACTTATTCCTTATGCCTTCAGGTAATTCAGTCTAACTCCCTTATTTGATTATTGTGTTGGTAAACGGTATATGTGTGTTTTTTTATGGCCCCGTGTGGCATCTGTTGGGTTGCTGGATATAGAGGGATAGACACTATTATAAAGGAGGCTCTGCCGAAATTTCTAGAACTTGAGACTTGTTATGAACATTCGAGGACGAATGTTTCTAAGGGGGGAAGAATGTTACACTTCGTGGTATTAAGAACGTCATTAAGAACTAAGATTCGAATTTTGGAATTTATATATATTTCTACATGCTAGTACGGAACAATCTTGGGTTATTACGTGTGTGACATTGGAGATTTAAAATGATAGTCATATATTCCGGATGTGGTTTAGTCACGTATTATACAAGTTGCGACAACGGAGATACACGATCTTATGAGATTTTCAAATTTAAAAGGAAGGGGAGTTAAGACATAATTGATACTAGAGGATTAAGTTAGTAATACAAATTGGGACGATGTGTATTTTTATTAGAAAATTTCATATTTGATTTTAATCCTACAACCCTCATCTTCTTCATTCCAACACAAATCCTTCACTAAATTTCTCTCCTCTCCTCTCCCTACACCAGCGAAAAATCTCCCCATTACCATAGAAAAATTTAAGGTTTTATCTCCTCTTCTTAGACTACAACATTCACTAAAAATGCGGAGCAAAACTACACCAAAACAAATGGCCAAGGCCATCACGTCGACAGCTAAGCCCTTAAAAATCCAAGTTTTTGACAAATTTTGTGAAGGAAAACATGTATAAATGTTGGTCTAACATTGTAGAAGGGTTGCATGTTGAATTGGAGTTGAAGAAGTGACAAAATTGGACAAGAATTGGGTGAAAGTTGCAAAAACCGACAAGACGATGCGTTTTTGGGACTGTTTTGATAAAATTTTAAGGTATGAAATTCTTTTTCTATTGGTGAAAATGTATCCCTTTTACTTGATATTTGATAGATTAATTGATATTATAGTTAGGAGAATTATCCATGTCAAAGAAGAAAGGGAAAGAAGACAATGCATGTGAATGATAGAGGTCGAAACCGATTTAGAACCTATTTTTGGCGTACGTTGGAATTGAGTAATTGTGTTGGTATGTTATTACTAATTGCATGTGAAAATTTAGATGAAACCTTGATGTTTAAAGTTAAAGTTGTTAATTGAAGTTGTTGGGAGATTAATTGGAAAGTAAGGAATTTTGGAAAAGCTTTGGAATTGTAAAATGTTGATATGACCCGAAAGTTGATAGAAATTGTTGAAATTTTCGATAATGTATTACGGACTGAATTAGTGTGTGAATATAAGTTACTACATGCATATTTATTGAGGCACTTATCTATACATGCTTTGAAAGGATTAAAGTATAGAAAAATGTTAAATTCACATTCTTGAATTGGCGATGTCGTTAAGAGATTGGATTGCCCCATGATAATTCTAACGTGATTAAATGATTGACTAACATGAGAGGTAAGTGTATAAATTCCCTTGGTTATTGAAGTTGATAAATTGAATGTTGAGATAATTTTGACTACATATGGAAATGGTAGTGGTTATTAGTTTAATTTGGATCATTGGGTTGATTTAGATTGTTGGTTTGAATTGGATTGCTAGTTGGAGTTGAATTGTTGGTTGATTTGGATTATTGGTAAAATTGTGGATACGCACATAAACAAAGGAAGTGCTGCCCAAATGTTTATAGAAATAAGAAGTCGTTATCTGAATAAATTACGTTAGAGACCGTAGAATTGACGAACGTATTGTCATTATTATAGGTTGACATACTGGACGAGGCATATCTTAGCATTTAGTTGATTTGCTCGCTTAAAAGGTATGTGAGACCTTTCCTTCTTTCTTTTGGCATGATTTTTGTGAAAGTACGGGCGATTTAACTCCTACCGTTGATTTTAAAAATGATTATTTACTAGTTATGGTTTCAGTAACAGAGTTTATGGTAGTAATTTTTATTGAGAGTCACATAATGATTTTAATCGCATACAGTTGCTCATGATATCTACTCGTGCTAAGTGTTACTATTTCACTCCACTGAGTCCCGGGCCAGATCATGTTCGTGCGCAGCCATGCATCATTCATCGAGTCCCTCACTAGAGGGCCGAGACACGTTATATATATACACAGATTACATCGAGTCCCTCCATAGAGGGCCGAGACACGTTACGCGCGCAGATACAGATTCCATCGAGTCCCTCCATAGAGGGCCGAGACTTGTTATACAGTTTATTATACAGACATGAGCATGATGATTTATGATTCAGTATACATGATATGATTTTCAGACATGATTCTCAGTTTTATGAAATTTGATGACTCTCTGTTTTACTTGGTACAGTTGTTATTCAGTTTTCAGTATTTTATGTTTTACATACTCAGTACATTATCTCGTACTGACCCCCTTTCCTCGGGGGGCTGCGTTCATGCCCGCAGGTTCAGGTGTTCAGATAGGTGACCCTCCAGTCTAGGATTTCTGTACAGCAGTTGGAGAGCTCCTTTGTTCCGGAGCCAGCTATTTTTGGTACAGACCTTTATCTTTCAGACTTATGCATATTTTGGGCACGACGGGGTCCTGTCCCGTCATATGTCAGTATTACACTCTTAGAGGTCTGTAGACAGTTGTGGGTTGGACGTTTGTACCTTGTTTTGGGTTTTGATGTTATTATCTCGTGGCAGCCTTATCGGCTTGCTTATTTTGATTATACCTTTGTGCACGTGATGTTGGTTGGTGGCAGCCTAGTCGGCTAGCCTATTATGACTGTTGTTTTGTTGTTGTTTTGGCAGCCTTGTCGGCTAGCCCATTTTAGGAAAATGTTGTAAAAGCAGCGTTGTGCTGCCGAAATTTCTATAGATCTAGGTATTAGATGGATTAAGAGTGGCAGGTCAGTAATGACGTCCAATTAGGACGTTAGTCGCGGCCCGTCGGGTTGGGTCGTGACAACATAGTCCCTCTAGCTCCTTTCTGCAGGGACTTGTCTTAAGATATGAGCTTGGGGGACTATGTGACTAAGAATAAAATTATAGTAAATTGCATGAATTAAACTAAGACTGATAATACTATGGGTTTTAAGCAGTTATGAAGGAAATAGGGCTTCCAATGTCCTCAACTATCCACTCTTTCACGCGTTAATGTAATGCTAATAACTCTTCTTCTTATTAAGATAGCAGGTTAACTAATCTTTCATTGTATTTCGGTTAGGACATACAAGAGCTCAACCTAGTGCAGAAACCTTCTATATTTCTATGATAAGTTTTACCACATAGGAGGATTAAGAATAGTAACCCTAATTACTACACAAGTATCGGGGTACTTTCGTCTACGATTTTAACCTATGTCTAGATAATTACAGCATATTGAAATCTCACCTTTCAGACTTTTGAATCGAAATCATATAAGTGATGACAATTAGTAGCTAGTTAATTATCAAGCAATCATAACAATATTGAATAGATCTTAATATGATGAAGAAGAAATCAATAATCAATGCATTAACTATATGAAAACACTTCAAGAAAATTCGATGGAAACCCTACTAAAGTAATTAGCTCCTAAACATTGTCATGTCAAGAACTAAATTACAATCCAAAATAAACTTAAAAAAATAAGGGAAAGAAAATAACTTGAACAATAAGATGTCTCCAATTATAGCTTGTAGCCATCGTTCTCCTCTCCAAAGTAGTATCCTCTAATAATGACAGGGTTTAGGGTATTTATATCTGAGAAACACCTTGTTTCGGACCCTTTTACCCTTGTCAAAAATCGATTCGGATTTTGATTTTTACGCGTCGGCACCGTGGTTCCGTTGTCCTGCACCGCGGTGCTAATTGGCTGAAATCACTGGGAGCATACTGGAAGAATGGCTCCGCAGTGCCTTCGACGGTGAATCAGCTTTGGACTTTCGGCAATTTTTATGCCTCGGTGCTAATTTTCTTAACCGCGGTTCCATGACAGCTGCTTGGACAGGCACCGCGGTGCCTCTCTGATTCCTGTTCGGTTCCGTCTGATTTGTTCTATTTTTAGTGGTACTTTTTAGGCTTCATTCCTTGGGTTGTGCTTGTGCAATTTGCATCTCAATTAAGCTCATTTCGTCCTCAAAAGTGGTATTTCTCCTTTATGACCGCTGTGACACAAAATGAAGAAAAAACGCACCTAACACTATACTAAACGCAGAATAAATGGGTAAAATACTAACTAAAAAGGACTCAAAAGTGTATACAAAATACATTTAACACCTAGCCACAGGGAGGGCCCTCATTGATGTTGAAAAGAGGGAGTTAAGGCTTAGAGCCCAATTTGAAGAAATGGTATTCAAAGTTTTCAAGCAGCCCAATGAACCTCAAGTCGATGCTAGATACTTTGTTGTTGGTGTAGTTGATAAAAAGGCTCCTCATGAAAGTTCCATGGGTATTGATGCCCTTGATGGTAAGAATTTTGCACCCGTAAATGATGTTGTGGATGAGAACAAGGCAATGAACTATTCTGAAATGAGCCATGTGAAAAAGAAAAGAAAAGAAGAAGGATGAGGAAAATTGTGCTAAAGTGGATATGCGGAGGGGACACTCTACCCCCTTGATTTAGTAAGTAACCTGCGTCCGGCTAAAGACGTTAAAGACATCGCTACTTGGGAGGCAACCCAATGGTTTTAATTATGTTATTTAAATTTTGTTTTAATTTGTTTTATTTTGTCTTGAACAGTCTCACGATCTGGTATGTTAGTGATTTTGGATAACAGATAAAAGCAGGAACTGACTCCGAGGAGAAAAGGGCGAAAAATGCTGAAAATTGAGATAATTGGCAGTAGCGTCGTGGCGCCAAAATGCTGGGCCACGACGCTGAAACTTCAGAGAGCCCAAAAGTCATGCAATTTCTAGAATTTTTTCTCCCAGACCTCTGTTATGACCGCTGTGTTGTGTCAGTAAGTTGTTCCTATTTTTAGTCTTCACACATTGGGGACAATGTGTCGATTAAGTTTTGGGGGTGTCTTATTTTATTTTATTGTTTTTTTATTATTATTATTGAGTCTTTTTTATTGTCTTTGTGTTGTTTTGTGTGTTTTTGAGTCAGATTTTTTTTTTTATATGGATCATGCATGTTATAGTTGCTAAAGATATTGATGGATAAAGTGAGATAATGTAATGGAATTAAAATCGACAATCTGTGTGCTTAAGTTAGATATGTCAAAGTTCACGACATCTAATTATTTGGATATTGGTGCTTAGCCTATGTGTGTCAGTTATGGAAAGAAAGGTTGAAAAATGTCTAGAAAATCTGTTTACTTGTTATTTGAGGCGAAATAGTTAAGATGTACATATTTCGGGAGATGATTCAAACATTTCTTTGATAGCCCTTCTTACCATTCACTACATACCCTGACATGAATTGCATCACAAGTCAGCCCATTTGAGTCTAAAATAAGATCTTTTCTTTGACACCCTATGATTCCCTTGAAGTGCCATAAGTAATAATGGAAAACTATTGGAATGAAAAGTGTTGAAAAAGAAACACGAAGAGAGTGAAAAGTTTGATTCACCCTAATGAAAAATATACAAAGGCTTAAGTTTGGGGGTGCTTGTTATTTATAATATATCTCATTCTCTCAAAAGAGAAGAGGGAAAATAGGTATGAGATTAAAAAGAAATCCAAAAAGAAGGAAAAAAAAGGAATGAAAAATGCTTATGGTACGTAATTGAGTCTAAATGCCTACGTTTACCTACCCCTGCCTAAGCGTACATTACAACCCTTGAAAGTCCTGATAATCTTTAATATATATATATATATCTATGATTAGTGGAGAATAGCAAGTAAACAGATCTATAGCATTTTGGGAAAGATGGAATGAAATTAACATGCATAGGTTAGGTGCTTGTATTTCTAGTGATTGTGATCTAAATGAATTTGCGAAATATCTAAACTTGAAATTCTAGATTGCTGAATACTCATGTTATATATGTTCTAACATATTATCTCAACTTTCATCCATGATTTTGAAAAGACATTATTACAGCTACTTGATCAATTTTATAGAGTCTTTGTTTGTTTTTGTTTTTGTCTAGTGCTTTACTCAAGGGCGAGTAAAGTGTAAGTTTGGGGGTGTTTGTTAAGTGTATTTTGTATACACTTTTGAGTCATGTTTAATTAGTATTTTACTCTTTTATTTTGCATTTAGTATAGTGTTAGGTGTATTTTTCTTTCTTTTGTGTCACATCGGTTATAATGGAGAATATACTACTTTTGAGGATGAAATTGCACAAGGCCAAGAAATGAAGCCTACGAAGTCCGGACGAGAAAATGACGAAAAATCGAAAAACTGGGCCAGGACGTAGCCGGCACCGTGGCGCCAGCCAGCAGGGCCACGACGCCGAGGTGGGATTTTCCGAATCTGGGCCGAATTTGACACGTTTTCAGGGTCCGAATAGTAGTGTTCGCCCACCTCGAACCACCCAAGTGGAGATCTATATTTTAGACCATATAATGCTTCGAATGTAGCCATCTGTATACTAGAATGGAAACTGTTGTTGTAGGCGAACTCAATTAGACATAGATTGTTGCCTTGGAAGTCTAACACACAAAACCGCAACATGTCCTCCAATGATTGAATTGTTCGTTCCCCTTGTCCGTCGGTTTGCGGATGGAAAGTCGTACTCAACGTGACCATTGTCCCGTGGCCCTGCTGGAAACTTTGCCAAAAGTGTGAGGTGAACTGGGAACCCCTATCCAAAATAATTTGTAATGGAATCTCGTGTAACCTCACTATTTATTTCAAATAAATTTGTGCATATTATTACTCCCGATATGTAGTCTTGACCGGTAGGAAATGAGCTGACTTTGTAAGCCGATCTACAATCACCCATATAGAATCATAATCTTCTCGTGTTTTTGGTAGCCCGGTCATAAAATCCATATGATTCGCCGCTCATTTCCTCATGGGACGCCAATATCCTGAAGTAGTCCGTCGAGTTTTTGATGTTCGACTTTCACTTGTTGACACGTAAGGCTTCTTTCGACAAACTCTGCAATATCTCTCTTCATCCCTTCCCACCAGTAATTTGCCTTGAGATCATGATACATTTTTGTTGATCCTGGATGAATGAAATTATCACAACCCGACTCCGGGCCCGCGACTGGTGCCCTACTTGGGCACCCTTACAGGTAACCATCAGAGAAAGTCAGCGGAACATACATGAAACACACAACTTAAATCAGTAATAATTAAACAACTGGCTAGCCGATAAGGCTGCCTTCCTAGATATATATACATAACTAGTCAAAAGCAGTTACAACCGACCCACATACGTGACTACAGACCTCTAAGAATTTTGACATAGCAACTGTGACGGAACAGGGCCCCGCCATACCCCTGAATGTACAACAACCGACAATACCAGGGATCTGAACCAAAGACAAGCCTCCGGAGTAATTGAGCTTCCCAACAGCTGAACGGTGATCCTAAGAGTGAGGATCAGCAACCTGTATAACTCTACTTGTGGCATGAACGCAGCCCCCCGAAGGAGGTCAGTACAACAGGTACCAAGTATGTGAAACTGAAAGTACTGAAATGAAATCATATAGTCTAAAATAAAGCCGGAGACATGTATGATAACTCAATTAACAGTACACTGTGCCTTACTAACAATGAGAGTAAATAAGAGTATACTTTACTGCATAAAAATAGGAGGCTCATGATCAAAGTAGGGCCACCCGCCCGTAGTATCATTAAGCAATCCTACTCCTGGGACTATTTCACCCGCATAGGTCCTATGGACCCGCAATGAGGTCATCCGCCTCGCATGGGACTATTTCACCCGCATAGGTCCTGTGGACCCGCAATGAGGTCATCCGCCTCGCATGGGACTATTTCACCCGCATAAGACTATTTCACCCGCATGGGCCCGGTGGGCCCGCAATGAGTACAAACACCGCACTCGCATCATGGGTAGCAAATCCATGAAATAAGTAGTAACCCGGGGGTTTACCCAGCAAGAATAACATAACCTAGCACAACCGGCTATCATACATAACATAAGCACTACCGGCTTATCGTACATAACATAAGCACTACCGGTTTATCGTACATAACATAAGCACTACCGGCTTATCGTACATAACATAAGCAAGTTAAGAAATCCCCTAACTTCTTATTAGCTTTGTTCATATACACTCTCATTTTAGTTTACTTAAGACACTATCATGTCATTATAAAATCCGGGAATTTAACCCAAAGTACTACGTACTTCTATTCTTTTAAATGACTCTTTTTCATATAAAACTTTCAAGATACTAATAACCGTAGTATCAAGTCATATTTACTTTTCAAAACAAGTCACAATACCTTTTAGAACTACATTTAAAGACTTCTAAATAAAGTGACTTCTTTCTTTAAAACCTTAAGCAATTGATGCCTTCAAATCAATTTGTCTTTCATCATTTCAAGTCATTTATCATTATTTACATTACTAGAGTAAACCACTCTTTCATCTTTCCGTAAAGCTATTATAACCAACTTCTCATAAAGTCGGTATACTAACTTTATACTTTAGACACTTACATTCTTTTTATAACCAAGAGACTTATACTTTTCAAGAACCAAGTATCATATACTTTCAAAATACTCCAAGTCTCTTAACTTTAGAAATCAAGTTTCTTAACTTCTAGAAACTAGGATATCTTTAACCTTTAAAACAAGTGAGTTAATTCTATAACTCAACCAACTTGGACATTCTTAAAACAAGTCAAGGATATCAAATTAAACTAAATTCATTTAAATCTCGTACGTCTACCGTACTATACATTTACAACTACTCATGCTCAAGAGATAAGAAAGTTTCACATACCTCTTCGGTTCAATCCACTTGCTAAGTCCAATATGATGTACGTCGTATGTCAACCTAAAATGACCACAATACGTCTATTAACTTCTAACTTCAAACGTAGAATATCCCAAGTGTAAAGTCACTTAATTCTACGGAAAATTGGACATCACTTCCTTTGTTTCTACATACTTTTCCACCTTTTTCAAGGCCCGAAATCAATAACCAAATGCCACATTTAAGGCTCAACAATTCAACTAACCAAATGAGATTACACGCCTTAACAGGACGTGTAAAATTCTGCCCCATAATTTACATAAAACTGTTCATTATTAAATGTCATCCTCGGCTACAATGTACAACCACATACAATTTTTTCCAATTCCTTTTCAATCCATATTGTCGTTTCAACATGTTATATAGTCGCAACCAATTCAACAACTAAAATCCCTTATTTAGATAACATGCGACGATTATAACTATCGACCAATTTGTATTGTACTTTCAATGGCTAATAAGCTCATGCTCGAATTTAGGCTCTCAATATTCTATAACACTTATCAATCTTCAATGCATAATTCACATGATCACTTATCAACTACTAAAATCACTTCAATAAATACCACATAAAAGTGAAGACAACGACCATATAAATCCAACAAACTAGAGGCTCGAAAACTGCCCTTTATACTTTCATTTATGACATGACAACATTCAATTCTTATATCCATTTTACTCATCACAATACCCTTCTCCAATTTCTACAACACATGACATAATTTATTTCAAGAAGGAGAATGCATTTACCTTGGTATTTCGCCCAAGACAGTCCAACAATCTCGTCCACTTTAGCCCTCTTTCCGCAACACTTCTTCTTCCCGCTAAAATCACCTCTACGAACTCCCTACAAGCTCTCCAACATATTTTCTTCTTGTTGCCTTTCCAAAAATCTCATTTAGGCTTAGGGTTTCATAAACTTTTAGAGAAAGAGAAGGAAAATTTCTATGGATGAAGTCTTGCAAATGACCAAGTCTTGCAAGACTTGGTCAATAAATAAGACCTTTCTTGGTCTACAAGATGGGAGAGACACTTGTCGCCCTCCCATAGGCCTTTACACAAATATCTTATGATTTTTCCCCATTTTTCGCGAAAAATCCCGCCTCGGCCCTGCAGCCGGCGCCGTGGCGCTGCAACTGTAAAGTTTCAGACTTACGCGCCATGCCCCGCACCGGTGCCGTGGCGCTGTGGCGCCTGTCTGGAATATTTTTCCTTTACTTCTGCCAACTGAACTTCTAACGTCCATACTTCTCCGCTCTGATGTCCTATCGATGAACGGTTTGTTGCGTTGAAAACTAGACTCAACGAACTTCATATTAGGCTTTTTAAACACCTAAAAACTCTTAATAAACTGGGATATATAGCACTCCAAAGTTGACTCAAAATCTGTCTAGAACATTTTTGCCAACTTATCTTTCCAAACTCAAATCTTATTTCCTTTCGTACGTCTTCATCTTATTCTCTTGAAATTACGGGGCGTAACATTCTTCCCCCCTTAGAAACATTCGTCCCCGAATGTTCTTTCGGAGTCCAATCTAAACGGACATTGGCATAGTCCCCTGACTACACCCAACATAATCACACTTGCCACATAACAATACTTATGCTAAAACGTCAATCTGAACTCCAAGTGTCGACGTCGGTTATCTGCATAAAGCTTTTATCGACTCTGAGCTTGCTAATAATCTTTCCTGGATAAGTTTCTCCTTATCCACAGCCCGCTGAATCAAGTCCGGGTTAATTATCTGAACCTCGCCTACGTTGAACCAACCAATCGGTGATTCTACACTTCCTTCATACAAATCCTCATACAGGGCCATCTGGATACTGGAATGATAGCTTTTGTTATACACAAACTCAATCAAGAGGCAAATAATTCTTCCAGCTAACTCTGAAATCAATAACACCGGCCCGCAACCTATTCTCAAGTGCTTGGATAGTACGCTCTGCCTGTCCGTCGGTCTGAGGGTGAAATGCCACACTGAGACTCACTTGTGTCCCTAATACCTTCTGGAAAACCTCCAAAAATTAGCCGTAAACTGAGCTCATCTGTCTGACATCATAAATGTAGGAATCCCGTGAAATCTCACAATCTCCCTGCTATATAATCTAGCATAAAACTCAGCCGAGTAAGTGGTCCTGACCGGAAGAAAATGGGCTGATGTCGTCATCCTGTGTACCATAACCCATAAGGAGTCGCACTTCCTCCGAGTACGATGCAACCCTGTAACCAGATCCATATTAATCACCTCTCATTTCTAAGTCGGGATTTCAATCGCCTGTAATAGCCCACTGGGCTTCTGGTGCTCAACCATGACCTGCTACTAATTTGGATACTAAGCAACAAACTCTGCTACGTTCCTCTTCAGGCCATCTTACCAATACATACATCTGAGGTCATGATACAGCTTAGTCGACCCCGGATGAATAGAGTAACGAGCACTGTGTGCCTTCTTTAAAACTTGCTGACGAATCATGTAGCATCGGCACACACAAGCTATCCTCATATCACAGCACCCTATCCGGTGCTACTCAAACAGGCTCTTCTCCTCTCGGAGAGTCGTATCTCGATCCCGTACTAACACTGAATTCTCATATTGTCGCCTCTTCACCTCCTCAATGAAGGAAGACTCGGCAACCTCTCGGATCCAAACTCCATTAACCTTGGAAACAAATAATCGAACCCCCCACCCGGCTCGGTAGATGATGAATCTCACGGACCACGTCCTGTCTATCTGGTTGTCCATCTGACAGACTGCCCATAGATCTACGACTAAGAGCATCTGTAACCATATTGGCTTTCCCCGGGTGGTATAGGATATCAACGTCGCAATCCTTGAGTAACTCTAACCATCATCTCTATCGCAAATTCAGTTGCCTCTGTCTGAAGATATAACGGAAGCTCTTGTGGTCTGCACAAATGTCCACATGAAGTCTATATAAGTAATGCCTCCAAATCTTCAAGGCATGATTAACTGCCGCCAACTCTTAATCGTGAGTAGCGTAACTCCTCTCATGCTCCCATAACCGCCGGAAAACATAGGCTCTAACCTTATCGTGTTGCGTCAGCACACAACCTAGCCCAACACCCAAAGTGTTACAATAATAACCTAACCCTCTAGTCCCTCAGGAGGGGTTAGAACTGTAGTCGTGGTCAACTTATCTTCCAATAACTGGAAGCCTTTCTCATACTTGCGAAATATTCGGGCATCATTAATCTCAATTATGGTTCCTGGTTCTAATTCTCTGTTACAACCGGACTTGGTCGCTATACTTAGATTCAATTCCTTCACTTGTCGTATGGCTAAGACTTCCTGCAAATCGCACTTTTAGGGGGGAGATTTCCTTGATCTCGTCAAGTAGTAATCCTATTATTCTCTCCCAGCTCATAGAACTTATAGTCATTCAACCTCAATTCACGGTATTACATAATCCAATGGCTTGCCAAGATTTCTTATCTTGTCATGATTAGGTCTCTCATCGTTCGAGTGTCTACTCGTCTTACATTTTTCCTTTCAAGTTACCCTGGGGTCTCTTACCTCTCCGTATCTTCCTACTATCCTTCTCGTCAGTACAGATTCGGCCACCTTTCACCGAGGTGTTCTTACTGCCCATCATTCACTAATGGTCTTTACACTAGTATGGGGTAATCATATCTCGTGCAACTTACATAACCATAGTTGCATTCTCTTTATCATTCTGGTCATAACTCTTCCTTAGGCTCATTATTAGCAAAAATATTTCTATCTTGATTCTTGATCATACAATTTCATTCATGCGTACTACCTGCATATATATCCTTACGACACTTCTTCAACCATTTCGTAGTGTCGTCCTCAATTACCCCAACACAATACTTTTCCCACGGTTATCTAAAATTATAACCTATTGTATGACGAAACTGAAGACTTTATCAGTCTCATAACCATCGCCTAATGATATGGGTACGCATAACCCTCAATAATACGTAAAACTATCTTTTTACGTAGGGGGGAGAGCTTATCTGCCTTTCATAATCTTTTCTTGAAGTTACAACCTTATTCACAGGGTCCTCTTGCGGTCCTGTATATATCTAATCATCAAGCACCGCCTTAAAAATCGTGTAGATTTTCAAAACCTACCAATGAAGTCTTCAATTTTCCGCAGGCAACACTCGTACTTATCTTATTCTTGCCTTGCACATTTTCCTGAAATCATTCGGGAAGTCGTGGCCCTGACCGCCACACGAAACAACTCCAAGCACCTCCAAGGGCACTTAACATAAAATCCTTCAATGATCATACATTCTTATCTCCGTTTCTAAGCTTTCAAATTCACGTACCACATACTTCCAACATCAATTTATTTACTTCAACCGAACAAGTCACATAAACTTACCAAAATCAAGTCTGCCAATCGTATATCATCACCGGGCAATTATTATATATCCGCTCAGCTACCACCCATCACTCACGGGTGTAGTCACCCCAAAATGTTCTCATGGATCCAGGCTCTATTCCTTTACACCAGTTTGCTCTCTTTCTTACTGGTCGAACTCTTTCTGTACTTCCGAACTTATGCTAACATACGTACATAACCTCCATACGGATTATGGCCTCCAATTTTTGAAGTTACAATATCGAAAAAAATAAGGCCATTTCCGGCTCTTACGGCCTGGTTCCGGTGGAACGTGTCCACGAACCCATAAAACAATTAACTAAACTTGGGCCTTGCACCCTCGTGACCCTGTCACATAGCGGGACTACTACCAACTGATCCCCCCCATTTCAGGCTACGGGGTGACTCGTAATAGACTCTCAATCCGACCCACCGTCGTACTTAACTCTTACCATAAGTCTAAATTAACTCTTATTGGCCGAGAAGGCCTTATAAACCTAAGGTCTTGGCGGTTATCAATATTCTTAGGCTCGCAATTTCCATGCCTCAAGCCTACCTTATCAGTCCCCCCGTAAATGGGTACAATAACTTCTCATAATACTATAATTGTGTTGTCTTGTTCACCACAACCATCACTTACTCCATACGGATCTCATTCGTACAATTCTCTTAAGCATACCACGTAGCTTAATCTATTAACATAGTCTTCCATTAAGTCCCTTAATTATAACTTCTTAAAGGTCCATTACCTTCTCAGACAGTTCATCATCTCCTAATTATCTCAAATTAGTACGTAAAACCTTGATAAGAATTCATTAAACTGTTCTATACCTTTCTGGTATCTAATTAGTCCTTACCAATTCTTGGTAATCCAAAATCATTCTAGGCAACACGCGTCTGACCCTCATACATAACTCTGTATAGCTGTATGTCATAATACCAACTATACTACAATTATTACCAACCTGGATATGCAATTCACATAATCTTTCCTGGGTCACTGCTGTCTTTCTCGTAGTTTCAATCAACATAACTCGTTAGGGAGAGACGACCCTAACAACACAGCTCTATCGCACGATCTCAGAGTGAGAAGAATGGGAACCAATCTTAAATGTCCTGCAGCCTCCTGATTATAGATGTGGTGCACAACACATCGATAATCAAGACTCTACTAGACACGGTCTGTAGACACTTTCCGAGGACTAACTGCTGTGATACCACTTTTGTCACGACACCTCGCCCGCGATCGGTGCCCTACACAGGCACTTTACAGTAACCATCGAGAAAGCGGAACATACATGAAACACACAACTTAAATTAGTAATAATTAAACAACTGGCTAGCCGATAAGGCTGCCTTCCTGGATATATATACATAACTAGTTCAGTGCTTGAGTGGGGGTTGGTGTAGGGTTGATTGATAGTGTGGTTGGGGTGCGTTGGTGTATTTTTATTCTTCCGAAATAATAAAAGAATTTTTAAATAATTATTATAAATAAAATCTTAATCTAGTGTGAAACTCTAATCATTAAAATTAAGTATTCTGATGGGTCAAGTTTTTGGGCATCATCATGGGCTCATTTGGGCTGTTGATTTATGATGGGTCAATTTGGGGTAGCCCAAACCAACCCATCATCAAAATTACTCTTGTCCAAATCCATGAAATCTTAGGCGGTGTTACACCCCGTATTTGCAGGACATGTTTTAAGAACGTACGTAAGAACTCACAAGTGTTAAGATTTGAGACTTGCAAAAATTTATCGGAATTATGAAATTTTCGAAAAACGTATTATTGTGACGAATGGGAGGGCGACACGTGTCACCCCCCTTTTGTGATGCCTTGGTCGAATTGTGCAAGGGCAAGAAGGTCATTGGACCTTTGTTGCAAGACAAGTCTTGCAACTTGTAAGCATGAGAAGTTTGACTAAGTCAAATGGTCAATTAGTCTTGATATTTTATAAGACTACATCCAAGCCTCACATTTGTTTATATCTTGACCCTCCATGTCTCTTTATATTACTACTAGTAGCAAGAGAGAGCCAACACTTAGAAAAAATTTCATAAAAATTGGATGAACATAGAGCTTTTGCTCTCGGGTTCTATAAAAAAAAAGAATCTTTGTTTGTGATCCATTTAGCTCCACACTTTAAACCAAGGTTCTTGAGGGTTGTGTAAACATATCTCAATAGAAAAATCTTGGAAAAAGAGAGTTTACGGGTTAGTCGCAAAACGAAAACCTAGTTGTCTTTCTAGGTTTTGTTTGGAGATTTGAGGGATATTTGTTGGTGTTGTTCTAAGGGTCTCAACAAGCGGATTGAAGGGTCTTGGAGATGCTCTAAACTACTCAGGAGCGACTTCGGATTGGAGTGGATTAAGTTCATTGAGGTATAATCTTGTCTTTTAAAAGTGTTACAAGATTATATATTTATATTGTTGTTGT
The DNA here is from genome assembly GCA_029844215.1 of Przewalskia tangutica. Taxonomy (NCBI): domain Eukaryota; kingdom Viridiplantae; phylum Streptophyta; class Magnoliopsida; order Solanales; family Solanaceae; genus Przewalskia; species Przewalskia tangutica. The sequence goes on along the minus strand of CM056736.1, from coordinate 85,921,423 downwards.
TAGCTTTACATGTTGCTAGCATGAAGTTGATATGTTGAAGTTTATAAGTATTATGGATTGCTTGTAGCTTAATCCGAAATGTTATACAAGCCACTTGAATATTGGATTACTAATTGGTCGTTTATTAGAAATCGTCGCATGTTACTTACTTGAAGATTATGGTTGTTATAATCAAATGCGACTTGATATCATGTTATGCTACCAATTTGGATTGAAATGGAAATTGGATAAGAATTGGTATTGTTGAACTCAATGTGGCCGAATTTGGACTTGTAGTTTGTATCAGTTTGTTATCGTTTGTGGGGCGGAATTTTACACGTCTAGTAGGCGTGTAATCCCCTATTGATTTATACATCAAAGTCTGTCATATCCAACTCTATCAAGTCAGCTAGAGACTGGCGACTATTTATAGTCACTGGCAAGCCTTATATACCCGCTCAGCTACCACCGAAGCACCTACCGGCGTAGCCACCTCAAAAGATTCTATGGACTCGGGCTCTATCCCTATTCTACCAGCAATATGAGGAGATATATAGGACAAGGTAGAACCTGGATCTATCAAAGCATATACATCACAAAGAAGAAACCAATAATGTACTCGACATCGGTGACGCCTCCCGGTCTCGACGATCGACATAGCATAGATGCGGTTCGAGGACCGCTGAATCGAACTCGCCACGCCGCTGGCCCGTGAACACCCGCCTCGGGCGATTGCCACCAAGACGAAGATCCACCATCGACCGCCTACCGAGCCATCATATTCCCGCCGCCTGGTCGGACAATCTCTCTCAAATGGCCCCCGCCGCCGCAAGAATAACAAGCTCCTGGAGTAACACGACAACCCCCATAATGGCAATCGCCACATCGACCACACCGAGGTATAGGTGGCCTTATCTGACCGGAACTCGGGTCCTTCTGGGAACCCGAAGCCCTGGAACCCTGTCCTGCTCCTAAATACTCTGTACGTCCCGAAGATGGTGGAGGACCGCTCTGGACCGGCTGTGGTGCAAATTGGTTCGCCGCTGGGTTGTCTACCCCTAAAACTACCAGAGGACCTCGCTGTCTCGCCTCTTACGCTGATACTGCCGATCCGCGGCCTCGCGTCTCACACCTGCGCATATGCTCGCACGCGGCAATGTCCATGCCCGGTGAAGAGCTACTCCTGCAACTTCGGCCAAGTGATCATCGAGTCTCGTGGACATACGGTGCACCCGCCCTCCATGTTCGCTACCAAAGCGGGCACATACCGAGCTAATGAGTCAAACTCCACGTTGTACTCGACCGCCCGCCCACTCGCCTCATGTCAAAATCTATCGCCGAGCCCTCCTCATGCGGAGGCAAGAAATGGCCAAGTAACGCCCGAGAACTCGTCCCAAACAGGAAGCGCATGCTCCCGACAGCTTCCATGAATCATACCACCAATCGCAGTGTCCCGCCCGATGCGAACCTAATACCACCGACTTGGTCTCCAAGCCCCGATCACCTTCACGATCCAGAATCGCTTCGGATAAACTCGAGGATCATCCTCGTGCCTCGACCCATAAAACTCGTGGGCTACAACTCAAAAGTCCTCGCCTCAAGCTAGCAGCTGCGGTTGAACTACGGCATACCGAATCGCTGTCTCACTTATCTCATGTTCGCCACGATCCCGGCGCAGAATCGCCATCTCCTTGTAGCCTATATCCTTCGCCTGGCCGCTGGATCGAGGCTCGTGTACCGCGTCTCGAGCCGCCGCCGCCGCTCTCGGCTGGGTTGGCGACGTTGTAGAACTCGCCATTCAAACACCTCATCCGGTAAGGATCGGGCTCGTGCTCAGTAACCTCGGTGCCCTACTAGTAGTTCTCATCGCTTTGCCTTCTCGGGCCGCGGTTGCCTTGCGTGAGGCATAATCGATACAGAAAATACGTCAGAGGAAATTCAACCTATAACACAGCTCTATTGCACGATCTTAGAGTGAAAGAATGGAAACCAATCCTAAATATCCTGCAGCCTCCTGATTATAGATGTGGTGCACAACATACCGATAATCAAGACTCTACTAGATACGGCCTGTAGACCCTTTCCGAGGATTAACTGCTCTGATACCACTTTTGTCATGACCCGACCCCGGATCCGTGATCGGTGCCTTAACCCGGGCACCCTTGTGACACAACATCAGAGAAAACCAGCGGAATATAAACTCACAATAAACAACCATAATGATATAACATAGTCTAGCCCAAAATGGCTACCTCAAAAGTACATAAAACCGAACAGTTACATCCTTAAACGAACCAAGTTATGACAAGACTACAGGCCTCTAAGAAGGAGTAACACTATGACGGGACAGGGCCTCGTCATGCCCCTGAATGTACAAAACATCAACAACACCAGGGAGAACCATACCAAAAGTCGAGCCTCCGAAGAAATGGAGCTCCTGACACCTGAGTAAAAGATCCTAAGAATGAGGATCTACCACCTGCTTTCCCTTACTCGCAGATTTAACTCACTTCGGCGGGTCAAGACACAACGTACCAAGTATGTAAACCGAAAATACCGTAGAGTAATATCATAAGTCCAAAATACACTAAGTTAAAGATAAAAATCAAATTAGGTTGCACTTTGTGTCTTACTAACAATGAGTAACAAGTATAAGTATAATATCGCATAAAAATAGAGGCTCATGATCAAACAAGATCTCTCGCCTAGTATCATTAAGCAATCCTACTCCTGGATCGTTTTCACCCGCATGGATCCCGTGGATCCGCATAAGGCAATCCGCCTCGCACGGGACTATTTCACCCGACGACTATTTGCATGGGACTATTTCACCCGCACGGACCCATGGCCCGCATGAGTACAAGTGCCGCACTCGCATCACGGGTAGCAAATCCATGGAATACGCAGTAATAACAATGATAATACATAAATCAAAGACAACCGCTAGTATAACATAAGCGCCACCGCTTATCGAATACTCTGATAACAATAATAATACATAAATCAGACAACCGCTAGTATACATAACATAAGCGCCACCGCTTATCGTAATACTCATGATAACAATAATAATACATAAATCAGCACAACCGGCTAGTATACATAACATAAGCGCTACCGGCTTATCATAACATAAACAATATAAGAAATCTTCTAACTTCTTATGAACATTATTAATATAAACCCTCTCATTTTAGCTCATTAAGGCACTACATGTCTTTTTAAGAGAAATCCGGGAATTTAACCCAAGTATCACATACCATAAATCTTTTTTTCGAAATGACTCTTTTTTATATAAAACTTCCAAGATACTAATATTCATAGTATCATGTCACAACCACTTTCAAAACAAGTCACAATTTTCCATTTAGAAAATATCCCAAGCTTCTAAATCAAGTGACTTCATTTCCTTTAAAACCTTAGGCCATTAATGCCTTAAAACAATTTACATTCCACAAATTCAACTCATTTTCCCCTTGCTTATTTTATGTAAAGTAAACCCTTCTTTATTTACCTTTTTTCCCAAACTAATATAATCAACTTCCCATAAAGCCGTTATATTAACATTTTACGTTAGTCAAACACATTTTCCTATGTCCAAGAGACTTATACCTTAAAACGAAACAAGTATCATATACCTCAAAACAAGTGAAGATTATCAAATCTTGTACGTATACCGTACTACATAGATACAACTACTCATGCTCAAGAGATAGGAAAGCTCTACATACATCTTCGGTCAATCCACTTGTTAATTCCAACTATCGCACGTAATACGTCAACCTATAATGACCATAATACGTTTATTAACTTCTAGTTTCAAAGTAGAATATTTCCAAGTTCAAGGTTACTAATTCCTATGGAAAATTGGGTAGCATTTCCTTTGTTTCTACTCACTTTGCCACCTTTTCAAATGCCGATTTTTAACACTCAAACGCCACATTTAAGGCCCAACATCCAAACCAACACAAAGGGGATTACACACCTAAACTTGGGTGTGTAAAATTCTGCCCCATAAGTTATAACAATTAATCTTAACAAGTTTAAGGTAATTTTTAGACTACAACATGCTCACATAACCTCTTTAGCCAAATCCTTCATACGCAAACCACATTTCTTGCATGCAATGACTCTAAGAGCATTATTTACTACCACAAGTTCTTTCTTCTTAACATGCAACACTAAAAACTAATTATAAAGGAAGAATCATTACCTTAGAGCTTTAGCCAAAAAAATTTCAACAACTTGCTAGCTTCCTTTCCAAGAACACCACCACAACAACCTTCACAAGTTAGCCACAAGCTTCCTTCTTGCCTTTACTTTTCAGATTTTTCCTAAGGCTAGAATATCTCTTGGAATTTTAGAGAGAAGGAGGAGCTTGAAATTTTTTAGAGAGCAGGAAGAGCTTTTGTCTAAGAGAGAGATGAAAGATGACCAAGTCTTCAAGACTTGGTCAATATAATGCATGCAAAAATCAGATGGGGGGGGGGACACTTGTCACCCTCCCATGGCCTTTTTAAAAGAAAAGATCAGATTTTCCTAAGTTTTTCCGCTGATTTCGGGCGCGCGTCTGCGAGCGCGCCGCAACTTCGCGACTCTGGAACTTCCGTGCTGCCCCGATTCCCGCGCGCCTCAATTTCGCCGCTGCGCCTCGCTCCGGCCATGGCCGCTGAGGCCCATGACCGAAATTTTCTGATTTCGAGTCCTAACTCCTTTCGCACGGCCCCATACGCACTGCCTGAACCACGGGGTATAACACTAGATAAGCCTTTTGTAAGCGGATCTGTCACGTTATCTCTCGACTTTACATAGTCAATCGTGATAACGTCACTAGAGATGAGTTGTCTAACGGTCGTGTCTCCATCGTATGTGACGAGATTTTCCGTTATACATTATGATCTATGCCCTACCTATTGCTGCTTGACTGTCACAATGTATACATATAGGAGACAAAGGTTTGAGCCAGAATGAAATATCTTCTAAGAAATTCCGGAACCATTCAACTTCTTCATCGGCCTTGTCTAAAGCTATAAATTCAGATTTCATTGTAGAGCGGGCGATGCATGTCTGTTTTGATGATTTCCAAGACACTCCTCCTCCACCAACGGTGAAAACATATCTACTAGTGGATTTAACTTCAGATGATCTGGTGATCCAGTTTGCATCATTATATCCCTCAATTACTGCAGGATATTTATTATAATGCAAAGCATAATTTTGGGTGTGTTTTAAATACCCCAATACTCGTTTCATTATCATCCAATGAGTTTGATTGGGATTACTCGTGAAGCGACTCAGCTTGCTTATAGCACATGCTATATCTGGTCGTGTACAATTCATAGTATACATCAAACTTCCTAAAACTCGTGCATAGTCCAATTGTGAGTCACTTTCACCTTTATTCTTTTGAAGTGCAAAACTTGCATCAATTGGAGTCTTTGCAATATTGAAATTTAAATACTTGAACTTGTCAAGTACCTTTTCAATATAATGTGACTGTGATAATGCTAGACCTTGTGAAGTTTTATGGATCCTAATTCCTAAGATCAAATCAGCAACCCCTAAGTCTTTCATGTCAAATTTTCTAGCGAGCATACGCTTCGTATCATTTACATCGGCAATATCTCTACTCATTATCAACATGTCATCAACATATAAACAAACAATGACTTCATGATTTGGAGTATTTTTAATGTAAACATATTTGTCACACTCATTAATCTTAAATCTATTTGCCAACATTATTTGGGTGCTTGTTTAAGTCCATAAAGTGACTTAACAAGTTTGCACACTTTCCTTTCTTTACCAGGAACCACAAAACCCTCAGGTTGTTCCATGTTTATTTCTTCCTCCAATTCTCCATTTAAGAAAGTTGTCTTGACATCCATTTGATGGATTTCAAGACCATATACGACCGTCAGTGCCACTAACACCCGAATAGATGTTATTCTTGTTAATGGCTAGTATGTGTCAAAGTAATCAAGGCCTTCTTTTTGTCTATAACCTTTGACCACAAGTCTTGCCTTATATTTGTCAATAGTGCCATCAACTTTCATTTTCCTTTTAAAATCTATTTTGATCCTAAAGATTTATTTCCAGGAGGAAGATCAACCAACTCTCATGTATGGTTATTCAAAATTGATTCAATCTCAATATTGACTGCCTCTTTCCAAAATGCTGAATCAGAAGAAGACATCGCTGCTTTAAATGTTTGAGACTCATTTTCAAGCAGGGGTGTCACAAAATCTGGTTCAAAGGAAGTAGATGTCCTTTGACGTTTGCTACGCCTTGGATCCTTTTTAATTGGCGTACTTTCCGTTGGTTCTTCCCGCGGTCGTTTAGATGTTTCACTTGACGACTCACATTCAGTTTTATACGGATAAATGTTTTCAAAGAATTCAGCATTATCTGATTCAATTACCGTATTAACATGAATTTCGGGATTATCTGATTTGTGAACCAAAAACCGAAAAGTTTTGCTGTTTGTAGCATAGACAATAAAAACACAATCCATAATTTTTTGTCCGATTTTTACCCTTTTTGAGCAAAGGAACTTGGACCTTTACTAAACACCCCCACACTTTGAAATATTTCAAGTTGGGTTTTCTTCCTTTTCATAGTTCATATGGAATAGATTGTGTTTTGTTGTGGGGCACCCTATTGAGTATTCGATTAGCTGTAAGGATAACTTCCCCCACAAGCTCTGCGGTAAATCAGAACTTATTAATAAAGCATTCATCATTTCCTTTAATGTTCGGTGTTTTCTTTCCGCAATTCCATTTGATTGTGGTGTGTAAGGGGCAGTTGTTTGATGAATAATTCCATATTCTAAACATATCTCTGCAAAAGGAGATTCGTACTCTCCACCCCTATCACTTCTAATCATTTTTATCTTTTTATTCAATTGATTTTCCACTTCGTTTTTGTATTGCTTAAATGCATCAATTGTTTCATCCTTACTATTAAGCAAATACACTAACAATATCGAGTGCAATCGTCAATAAAAGTTATAAAATACTTTTTCCCACCGCGAGATGGTATTGACTTTATATCACATATATCTGTGTGGATTATGTCTAAAGGATTTGAATTCCTATCAATAGACTTATATGGATGCTTAACAAACTTAGATTCAACACATATTTCACATTTTGATTTATTACACTCGAATCTAGGCAATACTTCTACATTAATTAATTTCCGCAAGGTTTTGTAATTGACATGTCCTAAACGAAATGCCATAAATCATTTGACTCCAATAAGTAAGACGAAGTTGAATTCTTATTAATATTGTCAACAACCATTACATTGAGTTTGAAAAGGCCCTCGGTGAGGTGGCCCTTTCCTATGAACATATCATTCTTACTTATTATAATTTTCACACTAACCAACACGCACTAAAACTCATTTTTGACGAGTAGTCCGGCTGAAACTAAATTCTTCCTAATTGTTCGAACGTGCAGAACATTGTTGAGAGTCAGGACCTTGCCGGAAGTTATCTTCATAAGTATCTTCCCATATCCTTCAACCTTGGTTGTTGCAGTATTTCACATAAACAGTAACTCTTCGGGTCCAGCGGGAGCGTATGTTACAAATGCTTCTTTTGGAGCACAAACATGTCGAGTGACACCAAATTCAAGCCACAACTCCTTTGGGTTCCCAACCAAATTGCATTCCGATAGCATTGCACACAGATCATCCATATCATCATTCTTTTTCATCATATTGGCTTGTCCTTTTCCCTTGTCCTTTTTCGGGAGACGACAATCTCGGGATTTGTGGCCAGCTTTCCCGCAATTATAGCAGTTGCTCTTAAACTTTTTCTTGTTAGGATCCTTCTCCTTTCCAGAAGGCCTCTTCATTTTCTTGTTCTTTTTCGGAGCAGCATCTTCAACGACGTTTGCCCCTTCAATCGTGAACTCTTACGGTACCTCTTCTCAGTGGTTTTGTTATCTTCCTCGATCTTGAGACGAATCACAAGATCCTCCAACTTCATTTCCTTTCTCTTGTGCTTATGATAATTCTTGAAATCTTTCCATGAGGGCGGCAACTTCTCAATCATTGCAGCCATTTGGAACGCTTCATTCACTACCATACCTTCAGCAATAAGGTCATGGAAGATAAGTTGAAGCTCTTGAACTTGGGTTCCAACGGTTTTTCCATCCACCATTTTGTAGTCTGGAAATTTGGCAACCACAAACTTCTTCAAGCAAGCATCTTCGGTTTTGTACTACTTTTCAAGTGCACTTCATAGTTCTTTGGAGGTCTCTACTGCATTGTAGACGTTGTACAAGTCATCTTCTAAGGTACTCAAAATGTAGCCTTTACACAAAAAATCAGCCTGTTTCCAAGCCTCAGTAACTATGAATTTTTAGTTGTCAGGCATGTCGGCGGCAGGCACAGGAGGGTCCTCACTGGTGAATTTTTGCATACCAAGGGTGGTAATCCAAAAGAACATTATTTGCTTTCATCCTTTAAAGTTAACACCGGTGAACTTCGCAGGTTTCTCAGCTGATGGCACAACGGTACGGGTTGTAGGAGTAACCGCTGGTGCAATATTCGCAGAGGGAGTCCCATTATCAATTTCCATTATTTGTTTGTCACTGTCAAATCGACAAACTGGTTTAGTTAATAAAACCAGAATAGCAATTAAATGACAAACTTAAACGATGAAGATTTTATTTCTTCAAATCGCCATATAATTATGAACTTTGGTATTCCAACGAAGTTTTTATATCTTCGAGTCAGAATACTAATATTCATATGGAGTAGAAAACTACACAAGTTTTAATCTCTTTAAACAGAATACAGAATAACAAACTTTTCACAACAGCAACGATAAAGTTTTTATGTTCTTCAAATCGTTGTACAAGTATGAACTTTAATATTCCAACGAAGTTTTTATGTCTTCAAGTCAGAATATGAAATTTCATACAGAGTAGAAGTCTCCAAAACAGAATACAGATTAATATAAAAAATATGTAATTTCCTTAAAATTGTTAGTAATCTGTATTGCAAAAAACCAGTAAACAATAACAACTGAAAATGAACAGAATCAGTGTTGGAAAAAATATTTTCCAAAATATAATCGAGCCCACTTAGTTCAAAGTGTGTTCTTAAGAAAATTATTCCCCTCACATTACTCGAGGTTGATGGAATATCCCCTCCCAGGATAGAACGATTATCTTACCAGAATAGTAGTACTCAAATTCAGGTAGCGACGAACCACTCAACGGCAGTGTATCACACAGAATTTATTCGGACAGAAAAAGAAGAAGTTTTGTAGTTCAGAAAATTAGTAAGTAAAATTCTGAGGAAGCAAACGAATTTATAGCCATGGAAGTATTGTTTCTGAAGGTTTGTAACCCTTCTGAACAATCACAAAAAAATGGTGGGATATAAAATAAAATCGGGAAAGAACCGGGTAGGATTGGACAAGTTAATTAATTAAATAATTAAAATTAAAGAAAATTTGGTCCAAAAAAATTATCAATCAGATCATTTGTCCGAGTCTGAATCCGAGCGAGCGACGACGACGGCGCGAAGGGTCCTTGGCCCCTCAACCCTTTTAGTGAGTAGAGAAGGTGTAACGTAATATATACACCTCTCTTTTCCTCTCTTTTTTCGATGTGGGACAATTATTTTAACCAAAGCAAAGGGACATTTTATATTCCCTTCACTTTTCATCCTATTATTTTCCATTCACCAATATAAAAACTCCAACAAAAAATATGACAAAATTTAATGGCTTCATAATTGGGAGACAAATTAAGTTACTTTAAGGGGAACATGGTTTTGATTGTCCTTGTTTGTTCCTTCCCCATGGTAGATAACTGTAATTTTATAAGGAGACAACATTTAATAACTGAGGGCATGCATAACAACAGGGTATAACTATAGTACTAAAAATACCTTACTATTGTTGTCTCAAATTGAGTGGCAAAGACATCAATTGGTAGGAAACGATTTAGAATGCGTTTGGTACTTAGGAAAACACCTTACAACTTTTTTTTAATTTTTCATATTTGATTGGTCAAAATGTTTCGGAATAATTTTTTTAGGAAAATAAGTTCCTTAAAGATCAGGATATTAATTTATTTTATGAAAGTAGAAAAATAAATTTCATAAGTGACATTACACACATTGTCTCTTCTCCATTCTCACACCACACCATCCCACCTCATCCCGAACCCCGGACCCCCCTCCCCCAACCCACCTTGTCCCTCATGCATGCACCTACCGTCCTACCCTCAACTTCTACCCCATCCCATAGTGTTTGTGACAATATTTTCTACTTGGCCAAACATTGAAAAATAAATAAGAAAACTTTATTTTATAGAAAATTCTTTTTCCTTCGTATCAAACGCACTCATGGTTATGTTAGATTGTGCCAGTTGAAAAATAGATACACACGTTGAATACTCGTATCGATACCAGTATCTTGTCATTCAAAATAAGGAATGTGGGTCCGGATAATTTCTTTCTTCTTATAGTTCAACTTCCAGCAATAGTAGTACAGGAGAAAATTCCTGTGTCAGAATTAAGAAATGTTACATATTATGTGAAGATATGCATCAAAAGCACTAGAGTGGAAGGGGTCATTGCTTCCCTAAATTACAGTGACGAAGACATCTTTTAGTAGGGGTGTCATTTGATACCATTTAAAAGAAAAGAGACATGTTATATCTAATACAGTAGTACTTAAAAAGAATGAATATACTAGCCCAACACCGTTTGAAAATAATACTAATGTGATATTAATTTAAGACAATAAGTAAAATCTTAAAACTATCACAGTTCCAGACCAAAAATTACTTGTCGAATTGTGACAGTAAACCGACACGACAACTAAAATAGGACCAAACATAGTGGACACTTACAATGATATGGGCGTAGGCTTTGGCTAGAGACAACCAAAGCCTAAAAATTATGAGTCTTTACAGTAAATTCTAGCTAATACTACTTAATAAAAAATGAAAAATGGATCCTAAAAATTTTTGTTTTTTGGGGGTCCTGTGCGGTAGCACACCTCGTACGGGTCCAAAAACGGTCCTGTGTATATATGTACCATGTGCATCTAAAAAATGATTATAGATAATCATTCTCAGAAATTAGGATTAGCAATTTGATAAAAATTAAGATAAATCACTTACTAGAATAGTAGGTGGAATTTCGCACATACTATATAACAAATTTACGTTATATTATATATCTCCAATTATAGGTTAAATGCTTAAATCCCACAAAAATAAACTTCTATTTGACTTTGATAGATTCCTACGAGAGAAAAATGTAACCCCGCGTAACTAGCTGACACCTTAGTTTCGTGTGTCCTTTTTAATTAAAGACTTTAAATTCAAATGTTGAATTTTGCTTTTCATTGGTCCAAAAGGTGGAATCTCCTACTCCAGAAGTCTCTACATCCCGATCCGACAGATCTGTGAAGAAGGTAAATCATGGTAACTCAATTAATTTTAGTCAATCCGGCTCGAGACGCGTTCGTTGACAAAACCGCCGTAGAAATTCCTACTTTTCAATAGAGCGGAGGCGAACTGATCAACGAGAAAGAGACCTTACATTCAAAGGTTAGACTAGTACCACGCTGCGCACAAGAAGCTCTTCTTTATTTCAGGAAGAAACTCTCACACTGCTGATGACTTGGGGCACAAGAAACCCTTCTTTAAAATGTAAGGTATCCCTTCAAATAAAAAGGACAACTAAGAAAATGCCCGTATTGAAACATCTAAGACAAATTAACATGATTACATGAGGGACAATACATTTATTTTACTGGTTTAGTAGAACACGTACATATGTGTGATACATTTGGCTTGGCGGAAGAAATCAGAGTATATAATTAAGAAGTGTACCATATTGTTATTGAATTATGTCAGGGGCACCTTATTTAAAATTTTATCTGTTAGACACTTTAGATACTTTTATGGATTTAATTTGTTTACATTGATAGTATAAAAAAAATCACTGTCAGTATATTTTAACATGTTTTAGTATATATTATCTGTCTTATTTTTTATATTGTCAATTCAATTTATCATGCATTAATGGTCTCTTATAAAAAAAATTACGTGACATTATAGTATTAAGTTAAATTTTCTATTATATCATTTATATATTGTTTTAGGTTTGCATTACATACCTCATCATACGTTGGTCGATTATTTTTTGGGAAAGACCAAGTTAAAATATTATATTCCATTCAGTTCAGAAAAAGTGTCCACTTAACTTTTTTTTTTTTAAATATCCTCTTATCAAATCAAGAAAGAATTAATATTATTTTTTAAAATTTACTCTTAATAACTCCTTGTTGAGATATTCACTAATATACTTAGTAATATAAACATACAATGTTAGTGTTAATTAGTGGTTATTCTGCCATGGTTAGTTCTGCAAATTAGTTATTATAAATAGGTGTATTAAGGCTTAAGAGGAAAAAATCAGAACGCAGAAGAGCTTTGAGCTCCCAAAATATCCTCTTCAGTTTTCTTCCTTCTCGAGAGATTTCTCCACTGTTTCTCCTCTGTTTCAGATTTTAAAAACTGAAACTGCTCAATCGATGCGATGAAATTGTTCTCAATCGATTCAATAATTGCGATTAAGGAACTGATTATCGAGGATAAGAGATTGAAGAAGGAGATCGATGCAATGAAAATCAAAAATCAAAAATTGAAATCGTGAAATTGCGATTTTCGTAATTGAAATTGCAATTTTCGACTGAAAATCAGAATTGCCTTTTCGTCTGAAAATCAAAAAAATCAAAATCGAAGAAGCAGAAATCTGCAATTGCAATTGCATCAATCAGAAATCGATAGCAATTTCTTCTAGAAAATCAAGAAAAACAGAGAAATCGTAGCAATTGAAAATTGAAGAACGAAATCGCGATTGCGATTTCCTTCGGAAAACAGAGAATCGCAGAAATCGAAATCGACAGAGTATTGAGGTAATTTCTATTATCGTTTTTGTCGATCGAATCATATGGAAATGCTTTTATTTTCTGCGGATACACTCCACATTTGGCTATCGTTGCAACGACGCAGATCGCCGTGAATAGTCGAGTTGATGAAAATCCAACTTCATTTTTGTATCTGTGTTGGTGAATTGACGAATTGAAGAAAAATGTCGATTTCGTCGTTGTTGTGTTGGCTTGTTGTTGATAGTTGTTGTTGTGCTAGTTCCTATTATGTGTTAGTGTTGTGTTGGTGTGTTGGTATTGCTGATCAGTTAGTCATTGTTGGTCTGTTACTCTACTTCTGATGCTATTGTTTCAAGAGCAGCAACAACTGGTGTTGTTGCGACTGATGTTTGCCGAGAATACTGATTTTGCTAGTTGTGACAGTGCTCGATGGAAGTTACTATTCTCTGCTAGCTGTGACAGTGCTCGATGGAAGTTACTGTCTTTTATTGAACTGAGTATAATGTTGTATAATTGTTAGAATTGCATATTTGAGGTTGCATATTCAATAGATTGATGAAGGATCGAAGAGTTCTTAGCGACAAACAGACTGAGAACCGAGGAATACTTCGTCGAGACAATATGGATTAAGTTGAAGCTCAATTCAGAGAATAGCTTGCATGATGAGAATCGAGAGATTCTCTAGTCCGAATGAGACTAGAGAACGAGGGGGTTTTTGTCGCTTATCAAAGTAGCTTATGTGATGAGAATCGAGAGATTCTTTAGTCCAAGCTAGACTATAGAACGAGAGGTTCTTGCCGCCGTCAAGATGAATCAAGTGGTTATTCTGTCGAATTAAGGACATAAACTGAGAGATTCAATTTGTAAAAGCTGCACCTGATGTTGTCATTGTTGCGACCGCGCCGCTCAAAATTGTTAGTTCTGCGCGCCGCGCCGTGCCGGTCTTTGCCGTTCGAAGTTGCTAGTTCTCGCTGGTCTTTGGTTCGAAGTTCGATATTAGTGGTCGCGGCTATGTTGCTTCACCGATGTTGCTTTCATCGGCCGCAACTGCGTGACGTTGTTGCTTGTTGTTGCTTGTTGTTGTCAAGCATGTTGATGTTGTGGATAATTGTTGTTTTGTTGAAACTGAAGTTGTTGTAGTGTATCAACAACATAATGTTAGGCGCAGAAGGAGTGTCTTTCAAGTGTAGCACCCAAGAACAGAAGTCAAACTTGGGTTGGAAGCCTTCCTTAAAGGTTGGTCCATTCACTGCTGCAGGAATGTTTGCTGGTTTTACTAATGTTGTTGTTTTACTTTTCATGTCGTCTTGGTTGGTCTGGCTGCTGAGTATTGGTATATCGGACTTCACCTATGTGGAGAATGTTGCCCATGAGCTGCAGACTCCCTCATTAGATATGGTCCAATATGGATATGGACAACTGAGCAGCAAATACAACACTTGACTGGTGATGTTGTTGTGTTTGAAGGTATATGTGCAAGTTTTTGATAGGATAATGAATGATGGAAACATGGAGCATAGTTATGGAGGTCTCATGTTCGTAAGGTCGTTGATTACTGTTAGCGATATATCGACTGCTCACGCAAGCGTACGCATCGTTCACAAGTAATATAGTCTGTAAGCCCGAATATCATCCACAGAGACTGGTGTTACACCCCGTAATTCAGTTCAAGCTTATGAGACCGTACGAAAGGAGTTAAGATTTAAATTTTAGAAAGATAGGTTGACGGAATGTTTCGGACGGGTTTTTAGTCAACTTTGAGGCGGTTTATGTCCAGTTGTATTAGGAGTTCCTAGGTATTTCAAAAGCCTAGTATGTAGTTCGTTAAGTCTAGTTCCCAACGCAACAAACCGTTCGTCGATAGAACATCGGAGTAGAAAGTTATGGAAGTTACAAGTTCAGTGCGCAGTCGAGCAGAAAAGTATTTTCGGTCAGGCTACGGATGCGGCCGGCGGGATGCGAGGTCGCGGCTGAAGTACTGAAATTCTCAGAGGTTTCAGCGCCGCGGCGGGATTTTTTGCGAAATCTGGGGGAAAATCATAAGTTTTCTTTTAAAAAGGTCATGATAGGGTGACAAGTGTCCCTCCCATCTGATTGTGTGGAAGCACTATTTATTGACCAAGTCTTGAAGACTTGGTCATTCTTCACAAAACCTCCTTCTCTCTAAAAATTCTTCTCCCTTCTCTCTATAAATTCAAGAAGAAACCAAGTCCTAGAGAAATTTCAGGAAGGGGGGCAAGAAGGAAACATGTTGACAAGCTTGTAGAAGGTTTGTGGAGGTGATTGTGGAAAGAAGGCAAGTGAAATTTGTTGGACTAATTTGGGTAAACTCTAAGGTAACAATCCTTTCTCTTTTTGCTAGAAAATTGTGTTGCATGTGAGGAAGAAATGACTTGTAGTTGTCAATGTTGCTTTTAGGTATATTGCATGTAGGAAATATGATTTGGACTTGAAAGGATTGGATAAGGATGATATGTGAACATGCTATAGCCAAGCTACTACCTTAAACTTATTGGATTATTTAAATTGTATTGTGGGGCAGAATTTTACATGTCCAAGATTGGGCGTGTAATCCCCTTTGTATTATTAGATTGTTGAGCCTTAGAAGTGGCGTTTGGATAGTGAATTCGAGCCTTGAAAAGGTGGAAAAGTATGTAGAAACAAAGGAAGTGATGTCCAATTTTCCGTAGAATAAGGAACTTTATGCTTAGAATATTCGACGAAGAAGTCTAGACGTTAATAGACGTATTTTATTATTATAGGTATATACTCTACGCGCGACATATTCGACTTGGCAAGTGGATTTAGCCGAGGAGGTATGTGAATCTTCCTATTCTCCTGAGCATGATTATTTGTGAAATATATAGTGCGGTAGACGCACGTGTGTTAAAGGAGTTTGACTTCCTTTTTGTGCCCTTGACTGGATATGAAGTGTAAAGGACTTGATTGTGCTGAAAAGTCGTAAAACCTTATTCGTTAGTAATGGGTACTTGGTTGTTAAAGAGTAAGCCCTCTTGGTCTCATAAATGCTTATAGTTGTAGTTGGTTGGTTTTAAACATAAAGTGTTATAATAGCTTTATGGGAAGTTAGTTATAACGACTTTATGAAAACGAAAGAATGGTTTTATTATTGGCTTTAGAATGGTAACTTGACATTTGTTTTAAAAAGATATGAGGCTTGATTTTCCCCGTTATGGGATTTGGTTTAAAAGTAAGAAGGCATGGCATTGTCTTGATTTGGCTTAAAAGGAAGTATGGAAATTGTTTTTGGTTTACTTAAAATAATAGTTACTCTATTTTGATACCACGGGTGTTAGTATCATGTGACTTTTGTGAAAAAGAAATGGACTTTTTAAAGAAATAAAGTAAGTAGTACCTTGGGGTTAAAACCCGGATTTTTGGCATAGAATGAAAGTACCTTGAGTGTGAATAACTTGACTATGTTTGCTTGTGATAGTCTTGGTGTACAAATATTGTATCCTTATGCTACCGCGTCTCTCGATGGAGGGCCGGTCATGTTATTCTCAATCATGTTGGACATACTGACACGTTGGGTGGCCCACGGGTATGCTTCCACCATGAGTGTTATCTTGTTATTTTATGCTTCCACTATGAGTGTTATCCTGTTATTTCCTTTGGACATACTGACATGTTGGGTGGCCCATGGGTATGCTTCCGCTATGAGTGTTATCTTGTTATTTCCATTGGACATACTGACACGATGGATGGTCCACGGGTATGCGTCCATTAGGATGGTTCCATGGCCATGCTTATACCGAGGTAAGATGTCGGCACGCGTTATCAGGCGTTAAATTCTGATTATATTTGAGTGATGACTTTACGGGCGTGAGTCCCTGACTTGACTTTACTGCTAATATATATTGTGTATTGTAGTTTGATTATCACACATGTCTCCTGTTTTATATAGACTGTTATGATTTCATTTACTGATTTTCGCCACATACTGTACTTGGTCAGATCGACCTCCTTCGGCCGCTCACGCCGCAGTAGAGGTACACCGTTGTTGTTGATCCTCGCCATAGATCACAGATCAAGGTTGGGAAGCCTGCTCTGGAGGCTTATCTTTTGGTATGTGTCCCTGAGATTGTAGGCTCTTGTACATTCAGGGGTATGGCGGGGCCCTGTCCCGTCATAGTTGTTAAAAAAAAAACTCTTAGAGGTCTGTAGTACTATTATGGGCAAGGGTTGTAAAAGATGTAACTGTTCGGTTGTATATATATGCAGAAAGGTGACCATTTTGGTTAGCCTGTTCCTTTTTCATATTGTTCATATCTTTGAGTTTTATTTCCGCTGATTTTCTCTGATGTTTTATCACTAGGGTGCCCGGGGTAAGGTACCAGTCGCGGGCCCGAGGTCGGGTCGTGACAACTGGTTTCTAAGTACCGTTTCAGAGACTGGTTTCTAAGTACCGTTCATCTATTTTATGTTATCTATTTGGCAATCGATATTTGATTGAGATTTTTGTTTAACTACTAGAATAGTTGCAAGATTTAAACTAATAAAGTTGTAATCAGATATGAATGAATTAGGGCTTCCAAAATCCTCGACTATCCACTTTATTCAATCCTTAATGCGACTAGACTGACTTCTTCTACGTTAAGATAGCGGTTAACTATACTGTCTTATATTCTGATTAGAACATATAATCAGTGTTTCAAACGATTCATAAGGAAAGCCCTAATAGAGTGTTTAGCTCCTCGATAAGAAGCTTTCTTTTGATCCGGGTTAATCTCGTCTTCTTGAAAAAATACGGATTCCTAAACCTAGTAAGGTGTAAAATCCGGAAAAAATAATAATAATATATAGTTGTGGTTGGGTTAATAAAAATATATATATATAAGAAAACAAAGAATAAATTGCATGGGATAGAGTTAGTGTTAAAGTTGGATAAATAGATAGATAAAATGAAAATAAGAAGAAAAAAAAGAGAAGATGCATGCAAAGAAAGTGCACGCCCTCCTCCCCTTCATTTCCCTTCAATCTCTTGGCTTTCCCCCTCCCATAAGTTATACAATCACCTCCACTTATATATTGTATTTACACACAAACAAAGTACATAACATAAAGGTTAGAAAATCAGAAAAAAACAAGTGAACAAGAAGAGGAAAATTCTGGAAAAAAAACAAGAAAGTAAGAAGAACAACAATAAAAGAAATACTAAGGAGCAAGGGTCCCTTGTAGCAACCGAATAACAATCTTCACACTTACAAGGTGAGTTTTTTTTCACTCAGAAATTCTTGATAACATCATTTATTTTAAGTTCAATACATGTTAGAATAAGAATTGAGTGTTGAAAAGAAATATTGAACTTTTGATTGTTTAGACAACTAGTTGCGTCATGAATTTTACGAACTGTTCTCACTGAGTTATAATTGTTAGAATTTGATGAAATTCGGAAGAGTGGTACACCTCTCTATTATGATCATATAGAACCAAAAATGAGATAAAATGGACATACGGTTTCAAAGTTATCATAGTTCAAAGTTCCTGCCTTAGATTTGGCCGAAATTCGGAAAAACATAATTACGGACTGTTTTATTGAATTTTACTTATTAGAATCATATAAAAATTTACATGGTTGTAAATCTCTCTGTTACGGACAGATATAGATAAAGAGTTATTAAAACGGACTTACGAGTTGAGAGTTATTGTAGTTTGAAGTTGCTGCCTCAGATTCATCAGAATTCAGAAGGGCAGGACGTTGAAACGTAAAACTGTACTAATCTGTGGGTAATATGAAAATTGTTGATAAATGAAAGTTCTAGATCTATTTGTTTTGGACATTTTGAGACCTTACGGGGGTCTATCTGACTTACGGATTGAGATTTATCGCTGTTTAAAGTTTCTGCCTCGGATCTATCAAGATCCAGGAAGGGCAGAGAATAAAAGTGTAAAACTGTACCAAATGGTATGGAATATGAAAGGATGGTTCACATGGAGGTGTGTATCTCTCTGTTCTCGTCGTTTTGAGATTTTATGGGGCTTGAACGGGTTTACAGATTAGGAGTTATGACTATTCTAAGATTGAGTTCTGTTTAATAAAAATTCTGCCGAAACAAATCTCATATGGCTGTTTTGAGGATAAATTTGTGTTAGTTACCCAAAGTAGTTTTAAATGAAATTTGGTACAGTGAAAGATCCCCGTCTTACCTTAGTTTCCGCTTGAGAAACACCTTAGTTGGAGTTATGGTTAAAAAGTTATAATCGTTACAAGTATGAACGACAGAATGTTGGGAAAGAGAATATTATTTATTCGATCTTCTGAAAAATATGAAAAGTGAATACGTGTTCACATAAATATATAAATATAAACATAATGAATCGGGTTGCACGCCGCAACAAAACGTAAAGTGAATACGTGTTCACAAATACGTAAATATAATGGATCGGGTTGCACGCCGCAACAAAACGTAAAGTGAATACGCGTTCACAAATACGTAAACATAATGGATCGGGTTGCACGCCGCAACAAAAACGTAAAGTGAATACGCGTTCACAAATATGTAAACATAATGGATCGGATTGCACGCCGCAACAAAACGTAAAGTGAATACGTGTTCACAAATACGTAAATATAATGGATCGGGTTGCACGCTGCAACAAATATGAAAGATGAATACATGTTCACCTATATATAAATATGAAAAGTGAATACGCGTTCACAAATATATAAATGTAATTAACATATGGAAATGCAGGGGAATGTCTTAGCGTATAATACGAGATAAAATGAAGTGTTAGTTAAACTGAGAATTTCCTATGAGAGTTATTTAAAAGTTATGTTGTAACTTTGATATGTTTTTGCAATATGTTATTACGTTATAATGTGATTGCACTTGGAATATTGTGGTGTTACTTTGAATTGCAGGTAAGGTTCTCACTTAGCCCGGATGGTAGGTGACTCTTTATTTAACATGTTTCGGAAGAAAGCGTGATAGGGAAAGGCTCCACGCCAAGCGATCGTCCCCAGCCTCTTGTCATACCAAGTCAATTGCTGTGCTTGGTACTGTCAGTTTAGAATGAAGCCCAAGTTGTCTCGAAATGCCCGTGTGGAATGGTCTCCCTTCCAACTTAGAATAATATTTGTCAGTATGTCTATGTAGAAATAATATTTGCACGAGCATGGGCTCGCGTTATGTTTTCAATAAAGTCATAAACAGATTTCTTTATTGTTATTTTTATTAATAGCTCTGTATTTGAATATAAGTTTAAATTTCTAAATAATGAGAATTAAATGGTGCTCTTGGTGGGAAATAATTGTCGAGGTGCCATCACGCCCTAAGTAAAGGCTTAGGAAAAATCGGGGCGTGACATAAGGGAAAGACTAATCATCTGCTTCTCACGTTCCGTGAATAGTCGGGACATTGAGGAATATCCAGAAATTAATTTCGGGAATCGGCCTGATTCTATCTCTTTTCGTTCCATTTGAAGAAAGGAAGGATCCCAAAGAATCGATCCCTAAAAGGAGAGGAACTTTAAAAGGAAAGGAGTTTTAGCTGACTCCTAACCATAGTCACGCTAAGAACTAATACAATATCCATACAAAACTGAATAAAAATGAAAGAAAGAAAATCACGTAAAACAAAGTCTCCAATTGTAGCTCCAAATCTGTCTTGTGTTGTGTTGTAGAATGACCAACCTCCCCTATAGCATTAATCCCTAGGGCTTAAATATCCTTCAATATTTGTGCCCTATGGACCAATCTGCCCTTAGCCAATTTGCCTACGAAGAAATTTCCGTCGGCACTGGTTCTCAGATACCGCATCCGCAGCGATTCAAACTCCCGCAAAGATCTCAAAGACAAATAACATCGCAGATCAGTATGATGGCACCACGCTGCTGAAAGTCTCAGGCTCCCGAATTATGGCATCACTGTCGCTTCATTCGCTCTGAGTTGTCAACTTTCGTCCTTTTCGCCTCGGGAGCACCTTTTTTGCCCATTTCTCGTTCCTTTTTGCCATTTCTCCATTTAGGACCGTTGTGACTCAAAAGAAAGAAAAACGACCATAATATTATACTAAACACAAACAAAATGAGTAAAATACTAACTAAAAATGACTCAAAAAAATGTATATAAAATACACCTAACAATTACTGGTCCCATGACTCTAAGAAGGAGACTGGTTGTGTTGGCCTTAAGAATCAGGGAGCCACTTGTTTCTATTACTGCTGATGTTGTTAGCCACTGATGCGCGAAAAGATGCACACACTTTAACGCAAGTGCACGTTATCGTGACAAGTAATATAGTCTTGGTAAAACTGAATATCATCCACAAGGATTAGTGTTCAAGTACCAACTATCTATCTTTTGGTATCTATTTGGTAATCGTTATTGATTTTGTTGTTTATAACTACAATTATAAAAGCTAATTAACTATAGGTTTACTTCAGTTGTGATGAGAATATGGCTTCCATGTCTCCTCAACTATCCGCTTATGTTACTTATTAATGCAATGAAATATGGTTCTTCTTCTCCTGAGCTAAGAGTTTACGAAATCGCTTTATATTCCCGGTATGATATATTAAACACAGATTGCTCTTTCTTTTCTACCTTTCGGTGATGAGATGACTCTGTAGGAGGATTAAGAACAAAAACCTAGTAGCCCTGAGGCATTTTCATCCCCAATCCAAAAACCAATCCCAGTCTACAATACTCCTCCATATTCACAACCTCTCTCTCTCCGAGTTTAATAATCATAAATATATAAATAATGAAAGTGATCAATTAATTACTATATATGCTAAGCATAAGCCGATAAATCAACAAATTAAGAATAAAAGTATAACGCATCAATTCATAACATAAGTTTCTAGTGAATAAACATGGAAAATCTATAAAAGAAATAGTTCTAGCCATTGACCATTGACAAGAAATAAAAAAATTCACATACTATACAAAAAATAAAAAAAAAAAAAAAAAGAAAAAAAAAATTATATAGACTATGGTCTCTTCGATCCATCGAAGAATGTTGTTGTGCGAAAGGGGAACCTTAAAAAAAGCGCCTGGTTCTCTCTTTATAGGCTCCAAACCGCCTCAACCTTTTTCCCTTCAGCCCGCCTGCAATTCGTCATTAAACTCGATTTTCCCGCCGCTGCCGCTGCTCGCGCGCCGCAACTTCGCAAAGGTGATTTGGCGCCGCGCTCGATCTCTGTTCGAGAGCCGGGCGCCGCAACTCTGTAGCCTCTTTGATGATTAGGCGTCGCGCCTCGCTATCGTTGGCATGAGGCGCGCGCCGACTGCGCCGCTTCGTCGCCACTTTCTCTGCTTTTAAGCTCTGGAACCTCCACTTTTGCCCTCTTTTAGCTCCTTTTCCGTCATTTGGCCATTTTAACCACTTTGACTCAAAAGAAAGAAAATCTATCCTAATACGACACTTATTTGTACAAAAATGGACAAAAGACTAACTAAAAATGACTCAAAAGTGTATATAAAATACACCGATCAAATACCCCCAAACTTAACCTTTGCTCGCCCTCGAGCAAAGATCAAAAGAAAGAAATAAAGACTCAAGGAAACGAAAATAAAAGACTCACTGACATTGATCCCTTTTGCTGTATTGATGTTATCTAGAAAAACATGAAGGTTAACAGAATGATATGCAGGAACATATAGCATGAAATTTTTAGCATACTAAACACATTAAGCTAGATATTTCGCAAACTCATTTTTATCATGCTTAATGGAAGTCAACATACTGAATCATGCTTGTAAAATTCAAAAATCATTTGGCATGTTTACTTGCTATTCTCCACTAATCCTGGATATGCATAAAAGAGATCTTCAGGACTTTAAGGGTTGTAATGTAGGCTTAGGTATATGTAGGTAAAAATAGGCATTTAGGCTCATTTTTGTGTACCATAAGCTCTTTAGCTTTTCAGTGTTTCCCTTTTCTTTTGATTCTTTTTCTTCACTTCAAATTAATCTTTCCCCTCTTTTGTTTTGGGAGAGTGAAGTGTATAATAATGACAAGCACCCCCAAACTTAGACTTTTGCCTATTTCTTATTACTTTTTTTATTGGGGTGCATCAAAGTTGTTCACTCTTTTTGTCTCTTTTTTAACACAATTTATTCCACTATTTTACATTTTTACTTATGACACAATTTGTGGGAATATAGGGTGTCAAAGAAGAAGTTTCAATTTTTAGGCTCAATGGAGCTGACTAGGGATACTTTTAAAGTCAGAGATAGAAAAGAGTGGTAAGAATTGACTATCAAAGAAACGTCTGAGTCATCTCCCTAACATGCATATCCTAACTATTTCGCCTCAAATAACAAGCAATCATAACACATAAGTTTTCATCATTTAGCATGCATAATTTAAGCAAGAAACTCCAAATAGACAGATTTTGTGAGTTTTTGGCATATCTAACCTAGGTGTTTAGATAGTTGCTTCTAATTCCATTACATTATTCCACCTTACTTCACTAGGTGTTTCTAGTAACTACATCATACTTGATCTTTGACAGACAATTATGACTCAAAAGAAAAAAAATTGTGACTCAAAATATACACAAAAACAACAAAAAGACTTAAACATACTTATAACAATAAGACACAAATAAAACACCCCCCCAAACTTAAATCACACATTGTCCCCAATGTGTGTAGACTCAAAGACAATAAAAAGAAATAAGACACTTACAGACTTGGCTAAAATGGTGGTAGTGGCGGTGGATAGTACTTTGAATTCCGTGAGGGGAGAGGAGCTCTGGATTTTTGATTTGGCGATGGCCTTCTGGATCGTATGCCTAAAAAAATTCAGATTTTTCGCTGTGGCGCGGCGGCAGAAATCAGCCATGGCGCTAAATTCTGCGTTTCTGAATCTTCGCCGCGCACTGTTTCTGGCGCCGGCGACCGGCGATTTTCTGAAATCTCGCTTCTTCGCCGCTTTCAAGTTCCTCGCTTTCACCACAACACAACACGTATACTACCGTGAGATCGTTTCTAGAATAAAGATTAATTGCATTTAAACTAAATAACTTAAATACCTGGGTTGCTCCCAAGTAGCTGTTTTTAACGCTTTTTAGCGGACGCAAGTTCCTTATTATTCTAAGGTGTGGGAGGTTACTAAGTTCATGTATTCCATTTCATTGATCAGATAGGGTTTTAACCTCTGCCCATTTACCTTGAAGGGAGCTCCCTCTCTCCCTTTTATTTCAATTGCACCATATGGGAATACTCTTACCACCGTGTATGGTCTTGTCCAACGTGATTTTAACTTGCCTGGAAATAATTTCAACGTCGAGTTGAATAATAGCACTTGTTGTCCTTCTTGAAAGTCTTTTGGTATCAACCTCTTGTCGTGCCATATTTTCGTTCGTTCTTCTAGATCTTTGCATTCTCATAGGCATTGTGCCTGAATTCATCCAACTCGCCACCGTAATAGCCTCCTCCGCCCCGCCGTATGCGTCATGTTTAACTTCTTCATTGCCCAATACGCCTGTGTTCTAACTTCATCGCAAATGACATGCTTTACCAAAAACTAATTTATAAGGTGACATACCAATTGGTGTTTTGAAAGATGTCCCAGATGCCCACAACGTGTCATCGATTTGATAGACGATCCTTCCTCGAGCTGCTCACCGTCTTTTCCAATATGCTCTTCACTTCTATTTGACACTTCGCCGCCCATTAGCTTGAGGTGGTAGGCGGTTGTGGTGCGTGGTAGACTCCATATCGGACAAAGAATGAATTCACCGCTTATTGCAAAAGTGACTTCCTTCACATCGATGATGGCTCTTGGAGTGCCGAACCTTGTGAAAATATTCTTTTGAAGGAATTTTTGAACAATCTTACTGTCGTTTTCTTTTGTGGCCACTGCTTCTACCCACTTGGACACATAGTCCACTACCAGAAGGATATATTGATTTCCAAAGGATGGCGGGAATGGTCCCATGAAATCGATTCTCCATACATCAAAGAGTTCCACTTCCAATATCCCTTGCGAAGGCATTTCGTTTCGTCTTGAGATGTTCCCTGTTCTCTGACAACTATCACATCTCTTCACAAAGGCATGGGCATCCTTAAAAAGTGTTGGCCAATAGAATCCGCATTGCAGTACCTTTGCCGTTGTTCTTGATGCCCCAAAGTGTCCACCACATGATAGGGTGTGGCAATGGGTGAGAACCTGGTGCATCTCCTCCTCTGGTATACATCGCCTGATGACTAGGTCGGCACAGTGTTTATATAACATAGGTTCCTCCCAATAGTAATGCTTTACTTCTGAGTAAAACCACTTCACTTGCTGTCTTGTCAATTTTGGGGGTAGTACCTTAGCTGCAAGAAAGTTAACAAAATCAGCGTACCAAGGTAAATTAGAGTTCATACTTACTTGAAACAGTTGTTCGTCTGGAAAGTGATCGTTTATTTGCACATCCTTGGTGTTCTGGCTCTCTGTGTTCTCCAGTCTTGACAAGTGGTCTGCAACTGAATTCTCTGTTCCTTTCTTATCACGAATCTCCACGTCGAATTCTTGTAGTAGCAGGACCCATCGAATGAGACGAGGTTTTGCATCCTTCTTTGTCATCAAGTACTTTATGGCAGAGTGGTCAGTATATACTATCACCTTATTCCCAATCAAGTATGGCCTGAATTTCTCAAATGCATATACTATTGCTAGTAGTTCCTTCTCGGTAGTTGCATAATTTAACTGTGCGTCATTTAGAGTTTTACTAGCATAGTAAATGGATCTAAATACCTTGTCGATTCTCTGTCCAAGCACCGCTTCCTATCAGATAATCGCCAGATCGCACATTAGTTCAAATGGGAGCTCCCAGTTTGGTGCAATGACTATGGGTGCTGAAATAAGCTTCTCCTTGAGTGTCTGAAACGCTGATAAGCATTCTTTGTTGAAGTCGAAGGCAACCCCCGCCATTAGTAATGTGGAAAGAGGCTTTGAAACTTTTGAAAAATCCTTGATGAATCTTCTATAGAAACATGCATGCCCAAGGAAACTTCTGACTCCTTTTGTTGATACTGGGGGTGGTAGATTTTCGATCACTTAAATCTTTGCTTTTTCTACCTCAATACCTTGGTTTGATATTTTGTGTCCCAAGACAATTCCTTCTGTTACCATGAAGTGACATTTCTCCCAGTTTAGCACAAGGTTAGACTCTTCACACCGGCTTAACACTCCTTCTAAGTGCCTCAAATATTCATCGAATGATGCTCCAAAAACCGAAAAATCATCCATAAAGATTTCTATGGTCCTCTCTACCATGTCTGAGAAAATTGCCATCATACACCTCTGGAAGGTTGCAGGTGCATTGCATAGTCCAAATGGCATCCTTCTGAAAGCAAATGTACCAAAAGGACAAGTGAATGTTGTCTTTTCCCCGATCTTCCGCGCTATTGCACCGGTGATACCGAGTACCCATCCAAAAAAGAGTAGTAGTTGTGCCTGCAAGTCCGTCCAACATTTGATCTAGAAATGGCAACGGAAGTGGTCTTTTCCGGTTGCCTTGTTCACTGCGATAGTCAATGCAGATTCTCCATCCGGATCGTTTCTAGAAGGAATGAGTTCGCCTTTCGTTGGTCACCACCGTTATTCCACCCTTTTAGGCACCACTTGTACCGACTCACCCATGTGCCGGCCGATATAGGGTAAATTACTCTGCATCGAGCCATTTCGTGATTTCCTCACGACTACCTCTTTCATGTTTGGGTTTAATCGCTTTGAGCTTCGATGGATGGTCCGCTTCTCCTCTTCTAGACGGATTTTATGCATTACCGCTGACGGACTTATCCCTTTTATGTCGCTAATGTCCATCCAATGGCCCGCTTGTGATTCTTCAAGATTTTAGCGCTTTATCAATCTCTTCGATGGATAGGTGGCGTGAAATGATCACCGGTAGGGTTTTCTTCACCTAGGTATTGGTATTGTAGATGATTGGGTAGGGTTTTAACTCTAACTCGATCCTTCTCTAGATGGTAATGATCTTTCCGCATCCGCCCAAGCTCTTCATACTTCCTCTTATCCCATTTTTCATAAACATTCATCCAATTTGCATACTCCATCCGACCGGATTGTTTCGCTATCATCATCCCATTTGGTCGATTTCTTCAAGCGTATCATCATGTCCGAACTCCTTGGTCGACATCGCTTCTTCGATAGGATCAATGGCCGAGCGCTTATCTTTGGCATCCGAAAGGTTCCGCCAAAAACATTGAAAATCACCTCTTCTTCATCTACCCAAGCTTCAACTCCCTTTGTGAACATCAATGAGCCCGCCCGTGGCTAAGAAGGTCCGCTAAGTATGATGGGATTCCATCGTTATCTTTTATGTCTAAGATAACGAAGTCACGGAAATATGAACTTGTCCACCTTCACTAATACATCTTCGATGACTCCTCTAGGATGAACTATGGAGCGGTCAGCTAACTGCAAAGTGATGTTTGTAGGTTTGACTTCTCCCATTCCTAGTTTGCAGAAAACTAGATAAGGCATCAGATTTATGTCTGCTCCCAAGTCGCACAATGCTTTACGACATTCAAACTTTCCAATGGTGCACGGATGGTGAAGCTCCTCGGATCTTGTAACTTCGGTAGTTGTCTCTGTAGGATGGCACTACATTCCTCAGTCAACATCACTGTTTCGTAGTCCTCTATCCTCCTCTTTTTGCTAAGCACATCCTTCATGAACTTGACGTAGCTCGGCATTTGCTCTAATGCTTCAGAAAACGGGATATTGAGTTGCAATTGTTTGAGAATCTCCACGACTCTAGAGAATTGCTTGTCAAGAGTACATGTTTTTAACTTCGGGATATGGTACTATCACCGGTGCGTTGCTACAGCCTTCCGCGAATTTTCGATTTACAGGTTCCGCGCCGCATTGCTTTTACGCATGGCGCTCACTCTCCGGCCACGCCCGCTTCATCGCGCTACTGGCTGGCTGCGCACTTTCTATCTCCTTTGATTCGGCATCCTTCAGGTTAATTGCCTGACATTGCGTTTCCATATTGCCTACCCCAGGTGCAGATTGCTCTTCTTGCGTTTATTGCTCAACATGATCGCGAGTTCTCCTATTTGCGTTTCCAACTTCTTCATGGCCATTCTCGTTTCGTCCATGAACTGATTTTGGTACCTCGTGAAACTGAGTATAGCTTCTCGTAATTCCTCCCTCTCTTCCTCTATGGTTGGATCTCTATCATATTGACAGTAGAAATCCATATCTAAAGAATCCCTGAGATGAATCAAAACCAACAATGAATCACGACACACTTGTTTGTACAAAAGACAATAAAATAAAATAAACAATGTAAAGAACTAAAAATAAAAACCAAATTAGAAATTAAAAATAGATAAATTTGATATTGAACTATGCCTAATCCCCGGCAACGGCGCCAAAAACTTGATGCGCGAAAAGATGCACACACTTTAACGCAAGTGCACGTTATCGTGACAAGTAATATAGTCTTGGTAAGACCGAATATCGTCCACAAGGATTAGTGTTCAAGTACCAACTATCTATCTTTTGGTATCTATTTGGTAATCGATATTGATTTTGTTGTTTATAACTACAATTATAAAAGCTAATTAACTATAGGTTTACTTCAGTTGTGATGAGAATAGGGCTTCCATGTCTCCTCAACTATCCGCTTATGTTACTTATTAATGCAATGAAATATGGTTCTTCTTCTCTCGGAGCTAGCAGGTTTACGAAATCGTTTTATATTCCCGTTAAGGATATATAAACACTCAACCCCAGTATTGCTCCTTTCTACCTTTCGGTGATAAGGATGACTCTATAGGAGGATTAAGAACAAAAACCTAGTTAACCGTCACGCGCCATGCGTAAAATTAGGGTTTTTAAGCCTCTCATTAACGCTACATAAATAATTGAGGTATTTTCATCCCCAATCCAAAATATGTCTACCCAATTTACAGCATATTCACAACCTCCTCCTTTCGAAGTTTGATTAGAAATCATATAAATAATGATAATTAGTGATCAATTAATTACCAAGCATTCAAAGCAATTATTGGATAAATCTCAACAAGAAGAAGAACCATAACACGATCAATTCATAACATAAGTTTCTAGTGAATTAACATGGAAAGCCCTATAAAAGAATTAGTTCCTAGCCATTGACATGACAAGAACTAATTCAAGGTTCATCATACAAAATTGAAATAAAAGAAAAGAAAAAGGAAAGAAATTACTAGAATATGGTCTCCAATCTTCAATCCAAGAATCCTTGTGTTGTGCAAGAAAGGAACCCTTAAAACCGCCTAGGGTTCTCCTTTATAGGCTCCAAACCGCCTCAACCTTTTTCCTTCGTGCCCGGCTGACTGCGTCATTAAACTCGATTTTCCAGCGCTGGCGCCGCAACTTCGCGATCTTGGGTGATTTGGCGTCGCGGCCCGATCTCGCTGTTCGAGTAGCGCGCTGCAACTCCTGTAGCCTCTCTGATGATTAGGCGCCGCGGCCCTGCTACTGTTGGCATGAGGCGCCACGCGACTGCCGCTTACGCTCGCCACTTTCTCGCTTAAGCTCGGAACCTCCTCTATTGCCCTCTTTTAGCTCTTTTTCCGCCATTTGGCCATTTTAACCACTTTGACTCAAAAGAAAGAAAATCTATCCTAATACGACACTTATTTGTACAAAAAGGGACAAAAGACTAACTAAAAATGACTCAAAAAGTGTATATAAAATACACCGATCAACCACTTGTTTCTATTACTGCTGATGTTGTTACATCTACTGGGTTGATTTCTGTGTTGGAATTTGTCTAACAATAACAATTGTTGTAGTTCTTGTGCTGCCTGAGATTGTAGCTGCATCAAGTATTGTTGCTACAATAGATTTAATTGTCGAGGTATTTGAAACTAAGAAACAGGGGATCTGTCATGCAGATGGCGTCACGACGCCATCGCACTATACCGAGATCAGAATGGGATAATGTTGTTGGCACTATAATGTTGTGGCCATTAGTGTCATCAGTTCTAGGATTCTCTTAGTACTTAGAAGAAGCACATTTAGCATCATCACTTCCTCCTATTGTCTCCAAGCTAGGACTGAAACCGTTGTTTTCAGTGCCTAGCTTGAGGGGGATGTTGAGATATTCATTAGTATACTTAGTAGTATACACATACAATGTTAGTGTTAGTTAGTGGTTATTTCTGCAATGGTTAGTTCTGCAAATTAGTTATTATAAATAGGTGTATTAATTGTAATATTAA
Organism: Przewalskia tangutica; assembly: GCA_029844215.1. Lineage (NCBI taxonomy): Eukaryota > Viridiplantae > Streptophyta > Magnoliopsida > Solanales > Solanaceae > Przewalskia > Przewalskia tangutica. The sequence continues at coordinate 85,891,310 of CM056736.1, read as the reverse complement.
GGCTTAATAGGAAAAAATCATAACGCAGAAGAGCTTTGAGCTCCCAAAATATCCTCTTCAGTTTTCTTCCTTCTCGAGAGATTTCTCCACTGTTTCAGATTTTAACACTGCTAAGTGATCAAATCTCATTACCAATTTAATTAGGGATAGTTTAGTCAAATTATATATTTTTGTCTAGGAATTAGCATTTCCTTAAGAGGTGTGCAAATGACTAAGTGAACACTCTTTTTGAACAGGAAGAAGTATTATATTCATTATGATTTATGTGATGATGTTTGATTGGGAATAAAATTTTAAAAGAACGAGATTTTTTTAAACTTGTATCTTAAAACATGCATGTTATAGATGATTTTGTGGCTATATATCATTTCATTAAAGATAAACTGAAAAGTTCAAACTGGTTCTTTTTAAATATAGAATGATATAATGCTTTCATTTTGACGGACTAAATAAAAAATTAAAAAGTGTCACATGAAATAAAACATAAAAGAGAATACATATATCGATAAGTGAAAGTCGTGAGGTCACTCGAGCCCACAATCTTTGTCTAATGTGATACCATGTTAGATTATATATGTCATCGTTCTATCTAAAAAATAAATAAATTGCTAAAGATGCAATACTTCTATTTGTATATTTTAAGAATGCAATACTAAAGTCTTCCCTAGAGGACACAAGAAGAAGTTCAAGTGGGTACACTCCTAGAAATAGATATTTTTCTCACCGATATTAGTGAAAATTTTGTGTTAAAAAATAAAAGTTTTTCACCTCATTTCCATTGAACCAATTCACTGGAATAACGCATGATGGAAAATATATTCCCTTGAGATGCTGGAAACTTTCTATTTTATCCGTGTAAAAATACTACTAGTAGATTTTTTTTCATCGATATTTAGTGAGAAATAACCACTTAACATTTTTTGGTGAGATTTTTTTTTTTTTTTAGTAGTGGTAGATATTTAAGAATTGAAGAGAAGATAGCATTTGGCAAAGTAACAGGGGAGAGAAATAATTAAGAAGTCTATTGAAGATGGGCTCTGCTAAAACGTGAAGTTCTTTTGTTTTGGTGGCCTCTTTTCCGCCGAGTTTTGTAGCGAGACGCAGGGTTGACTTTAAGCGCCAGCCCGCAACGAGCGTAAACCGATATAGCCATAAATGTGGCCCCAGTATGTGTTTCAGAAAGAAGGTTTATGCGAGGATCGCGTGGTGACAAAACGTGAAGTTCTGAACATTGGAATAAATGAAGTTTCTAACATTAACGTTCTGCTACTTTGGAATTAACTTCCTTCCATGACCATGCATGCCTTTAATGTATATTTTCCCTACTCCCATGTTTCATGTCTTATTAATTAACTCTACCTGAACGAATACATTACATGCATGCGCTACCATAAATCTATTTTCATCTTATTTGAATTACGTAATTAGTAGGAGTACATTTTTTCCTTAATGAATGAGTATTTAATTTATAAGCTCTTTGAGATAAGTATAAGACGAAAAAATTAGTACAAAACGAGCACTTTTACTGATTTAAGTAGAAAAAAAAGTACTAAGTGCACTTAATTCAGGTTTGAATTGATAAAACTTTGTCATTTCGAAGCATTTGTTTATAAAGCTCATAAGAGTTCCGTATATTATAGGGATATTGATACTTGGGACGAACTTATTTATTATTGGTATATTTTGTCAGTTAGATTAATTATTTCCATAATCAAATCAAATATTTTATATTTAGGTTGTAAATATTCTTAGTATATTCTATCATAATTGTAGCCTAAATTAAGTTTTGTATTGATGTATATAATATTGTATTCAAGGAATGAAATGGGGACGGAAAATATTTTCTTCATGGTATCAAGAGCAAAAAATTAACCCTAGCCTAACCCTAATTTTTTTTTGATAACCCTTTTCCGACGGAACCCTTGTCCCCCCCCCCCCCCGTCCAAACCCTATCTTATCTTCCTTGATTTTTCTCCTTTCTCTAGGGCAACAATGGCCGATCAACACAAATTTCATCTCGCTCTTGCCGTAAACAGCATCAAGAACTTCATTCCGATAGTTCTTGAGATGGAAAAAGGGCAATATTCATCTTGGGCAGAGTCATTCAAAATCCATTACCGCGCATACCATCATGGAAATCTCCACCGATATTGACATGACTCTTTGGTCTCGCTTGAATGATATAGTCCTTTAATGGATTTACGACACCATATCAAATGACCTTTTGCACACCATTTTGGAACCGGATTCTACAGCTCAACAAATATGGGAGCATTTGCAAAAAAAAATTCAAGATAACAAGATTTCTCGTGCGGTTTATCTTAAAAACCAATTCATTAATGTCAAAATGGATGATTTTTCGAACGTCTCCGCATATTGTCAAGAGTTGAAATTGCTTGCCGATCATCAACTATCAAACGTTGAGGCACCGGTGAAGAATCAAATGTTAGTTCTCCAATTAATTGCGGATTTGAATGAACAATATGATGGTTTTGCTACGTTCATTCAACAAAGTAATCTGTTACCACAATTTTGTGAGGCTCGTTCGAGACTGATTATTGAAGAAACCTGAAAACTAAAATAAGTGGCGACGGTGGCAAATAATGCTGGCACCACCCTCCTTTCCACCAACACATATACCGATGATTTTGGCCCTCAAAATTTTGGTTCGGTCAGTGGTACGAATCGCAACAATAATGGGCCAAAACAGGATTAAATCACAACAATTACACAGAAAAAATAATGATGGAAGAGGAAGAGGTCGTGGTGAAGGACAACAATCCAGTGGCGGCAACAACCGCGGCTAGCAGGGGCAGAACCGACCCCACTGACAGTAGCAAAATTACCCGAGCGTGGCGGTGAGGCATTACCTATCGTGGGCCGCGGCGAATGATGGTTGCCCTCCTCGCTGTATCTTACGACGCAGTGGGCCAAGCCACCTCCATCCACTCGACATCCCGAGATTCTTGGTAGTCGTCCGCAGTAAGCATTTGCAGCCCATGGACCATCTCCCACAAGCTATGTTCTGACAGACATCGAGCAAGCCATGCAGACTATGACTCTCAATGTTCCCGACGACAACTGGTACATAGACACGTGGGGCGACCTCTAATATGACGACATTTCCAGATACTCTCTCGTCTTATTTTAATATGAATAGTAATAAAAATATTGTGATTGGGAGTGGACAAGAAATTTTAATTTGTGGTATTGGGAAATCAAACCTCTCACCCCTTACCTACACTTACATTTAAATAATGTCCTACATGTACCAAACTTACTAAAAACTTGGTATTTATGAGTTGTTTCACCACTGACAACAATGTTTCTGTTGACTTTGATCCATTTGGATTTTCTATGAAGCATTGTCAGACGAGAATGCACTAATGAGATGTGATAGCACTGGAGATTTGTATCCCATCACTATCACCAACAATAACCAAGTTACCTCTCCATCAACTTTTACTGCTCTTTCTTCACATTTATGGCATAATCGGTTGGGACACCCAGGAGCGTCTTTGTTAAACTCCCTTAGGAAAAATAAGTTTATTGATTGTAAACAATTTTTGGGTTCTCATGTTTGTCAATCTTGCGTTTTTAGAAAATATGTTAAATTACCTTTTTCTCTGTCTACTTAAAAAACTATTATATCATTTGATATCATGAATAATGGACATCCCCGATTTTAAGTTCAGCAGGTCATAAGTATTACATACTTATTTTGGATGATTACTCTAATTTCCTTTGGACATATCCCATAGGGAAGAAATCACAGGTTCACAATATTTCCTTGCAATTTATTGTGTTCATTTAAACCCAATTTGAGAAATTTATTAAGTGTTTCATATGTGACAATGAGAGGGAATTCATAAATGACCAATTTAAGGAGTTTTGTCACAAAAATGGTATGGTATTTCGTCTCTTTTGTTCGCACACTTCTCCTCAAAATGGAAAAGTTTGACAAACAATACGAGCGATAAATAATTTAATTGACACAATTCTTGCTCATGCATCCATACCACCATCATTTTGGCATCATGTTCTTTAAATAACTATATACCACCATCATTTTGGCATCATGTTCTTCAAATAACTACATATCCGGACAGTTCTCACTTTAACTCTGTCAAAATCGTGGTTCATTCATCAGTTGGTCGTAAAGAATGCATTCCTCCACGATCATCTACATGAAGCAATTTAGATGCACCAGCCTTTGGAATTTCGAGGCTCTATTCATCCTGATTATGTGTGCTTATTGAAGAAATATTTATATGGGCTCAAACAGGCCCACCGAGCATGGTATAACATGTTTGTTGGGTTTTTTTCCACACTAGGGTCCGCACATAGTAAATATGATAAGTCTTTATTCATTTATAAGAAAGGGAATGACATGACATACATTCTTCTCTATGTTGATGACATCATCCTCAAAACATCATTTGATTCTTTTCACCAGTCGATTATGTCCCTTCTTGCTTTGGAATTTTCTATGAAAGATTAGGTCCGTTGAACTATTTTTTGGGCATTGTTGTAACTCAACATGCAGGTGGTCTATTTCTTTGTCAAAGAAAATATGTCGAGGAGATAATTGACAAAGCCGACATGTTTTCATGCAAGCCGTCACCTACGCCGGTAGATACTAAGACTAAATTGAGTAACTCTTCAGGGTCTCCATATGTCGATATGACACATTACTGCAGTTTAGCAGGGGCATTGAAATATCTCACTTTTACGAGACATGATATCTTATATGTTGTTCAACAAGTCTGTTTACATACACATGATCTGACGGAGGAACATATGGGTGCTCTCAAACAAATTTTGCGGTATATTCAGGGTACTCTTGATTTTGGATTACATCTGTATAAGTCAACCAATTCTGGTCTCACGTCTTATACCGGTGCGGATTGAGTTGGATGCCCGGACACCAGGTACTTCACCTCTGGTTATTATGTATTTCTCGGAGACAATTTGATCTCGTGGTCGTCTAAGCGCCAACCCACACTTGTCGAGTGGTGAAGTTGAATATATAGGGGCAACTAATGTTGTATCTGGATCATGTTGGCTCTATAACATTCTATTGGAGCTCCATTTTTCGATCCAAAAGGCAACTGTAGTTTATTGTGATAATGTGAGTGCGATATATCTGTTACGGAACCCTGCATAGCATCAACACACAAAACACATAGAGATGGATATTTTATTTGTCCGTAAAAGGTTGCACGTGGACAAATCCGTATTTTCCATGTACCGTCCCGCTATCAGATTGTCGATATATTCACAAAAGGTCTTCTGCGAATACTATTTGATGATTTCAAGGACAGTCTCAACATACAAGAACCTCCCGCTAAGACTGAGGGGGACTGTTAGATTATGGATTTTTTCCATAATCAAATCAAATATTTTATATTTAGGTTATAAATATTCTTAGTATATTCTTAATATATTCTACCATAATTGTAGTCTAAATTAAATCTTGTGTTGATGTATATAATATTATATTCAAGGAATGAAATGGGGACGAAAAATAACTCACTACATAGTTTTAAGGAATGCAGGATAATATGGTTCCTCTGTTAAAATACTGCTTAAGCAGCAGCAGCAGCAGCAGGAACAGTGGCAGAATCCACTGGTTTATCTTGTCCAGTTAATCACAAACAGTGATGGAAAAGAGAGAAACGAGTAAGAGAAATGAGAGGGAAGATATAAGATATTTTTGGTGCTCAAATTGAGCTTCTCTGGATATTTTCTGATTATAAGAGCTTGAGGTGTAATTACAAGTAATGGTCCTATTTATAGGAAATTAGACCCTCTAACAATATCTTGCTAATAACAAAATATCTAATCAAATCAAAATATATAATGAGAACTTATTTATAACAAACTAATATCCAACTATCTTCTAACTAGCCACATATATATACAATGTATATATGTGGTATATCTCATATCTCAACACGCCCCCTCAAGCTAGGCACTGAAAACACCGGTTTCAGTCCTAGCTTGGAAACAACGTCCTTGAGGACTTCCGGAAACTCTTTGACCATAAGTGTTCTGAGAGTCAAGTTCCATGTGAACATTAGAGAAACCATTAGCACCCGATTCTCCCCCAGACGCCCCACCAGACATCTGAAACACCGCAGTGATTGTTGGGTTGCACACATCTTCCACTTCTTTTAACTTTTCCTCATAATCTTTCTTCTCAGCACTTTGGTTGTCATCCAACCATTCAAGCGCTTTCTTTGTCGCTGTTTCAGTATTTTCTTTCTCATCAAATTCTAGCTTGACTGCAAGCTTGTCTTTTTCACTTATTTGGTTTCTCATGTTATTTTCATATGTCTCCAGGCTGTTTCTGGCATCAATCCTTTCTTTTACTTTCTTATCCTCCTCTGCGAACTCCTCAGCCTCCTTGACCATACGTTCAATCTCTTCTTGACTCAAGCAGGCATAATGAATTATATTTTCCCTTAGCAGAAACAACACCACCTGGTGCCTTTGTTTCTGCATTTTTATCTACAATACCAACAATACCAACACAAAAATCAGCAGGAAATACCAGCAGCAACAAATGTTGCTTCAACATTAGGAAACACCAGTTGCTTCCAAAACTAGCAGCCTCCATTTTTGCCTGATTGTTCATACCACTGTCAGTAGGTATAGAAAATCCCATAGTGAAGTCTTCGTGTTCATTTCTCATCACTCCACCAATGCCATCTTTTCCAAGTTCTTGGATGTAGCTTGTTTTTAGGTTTGAAGTCCCGCTACTTTTGCATCACTGCTCTAGTAGGAAGAAATTGATTAACTGCTTCATGTGGGGATCTTATATTATCCCACCAACAGCAGCAGATCTAACAACAACCAGTACCAACAGTGCTCCATATAGAAGTTTCATAACAGCTTTCTCACATTCCTCCATAAAGCACAGACACACGCATAGTTGCAAAGACATATGGGTATTCCAAAGAAGATGTTAGAAATAAACAAGAAGATTCCACAACAAAGAATGCAACAAACATTTTCCAATCACCAAAATTCCAAAGAATTAAACAGTCACACTGAAAGCGGCTAGCGAGTTCCAAAGAACTATCATGAGCGCAATATGCGAATAATAACCAGAAAAGCAAAGAACACAGTGCGTCAAGGCGAGCTTCAACTCCCACGTCAATAATGAAGAACCCCTCGTTCTCTAGTCTCACTCAGACTAGAGAATCTTCCGATTCTCCCTATGCAACTCACGGCAAGAACTCCTCGTTATCTAGTCTCATTTGGACTAAAGAATCCCTCGATTCTCATCACACAAGCTATTTCAATAAGCGGCAAGAAACCTTCGCTCTCTAGTCTCGCTTGGACTAGAGAATCCCTCGATCTCATCACGCAATCTCTCATAATAAGCTCGGATATGCAACGGAGTCTCCCTCAATTTCTAGTCCTATTCCGGCTAGAAATCCGTCGATTCTCCTATCGTGAGCTAAACATATAAAAACAGTCAATCTAACACTTGATCGACTGTGAATAACTCTGTGAATCCTTGAATTGATTTTCAACTCAATCCATATTATCTTCGACGAAGTATCCCTCAGTTCTTAGTCTATTTGTCGCTAAGAACTCCTCGATCCTCCTATCGATAGACGTTTCCTACTCTTATCATCCTACAAGCCCAATCCAACTCTACATTCCAGGCAATAGCAACCAGTAACATCACCACACCAGTAACATTACCAGTGAGCAAAATTCCAGCAGGCACAACATCATTAGTATCGAACGCTAATGTAAAAGACACCAACATTAGCAAAGATAAGGAGCGGTGTTCCACAACACCATGGCAAAGATCATCACGAGCTGCATAGCAGCCAGTACACCAACACGACAGCAACAAATGACACTTCTCTCCAATTCGACAACACAAAAACAGTAGCAATTGCTGCTTTATGAACAATATTAACAGCCACAGTGAAACAGCAACAACAATCCAACATTCACTAACACGAATTCAATTCTAATATTACAAAACGATTCTCCAACACGAAATAATACGAAAATAACCTCTAGAAATAATTTCGGCGATCTTCGACGTCGCAATGATAGCCAAAGGCGGAGTGTATCCGCACAAACTGATAAAATATCCATACGACTCGATCGACAAATGTGATAATAGAAATTACCTCAATCTTCGGTTCTCTGTTTTCCGAAAATTCAATTCGATCGCGATTCTGATTTTCCAGAAGAAATTGTTGTTGATTTTCGATTCTCTGTTTTCGATCGCGAATCTCCTTCAATCGGTCTCCTTCGCATCTGAAAATTTCGCCGCAATCGCGATTCTGTTTCTATGTTCAATTCCTTCGCTTCAATTCGATTCTGCTTCTCTTCGACTCCTCGTTGTTCAATTCTTTCGCTTCAATTTGAAGACGAGATCAACAACTGCGATCCTCGACTAATTTCGCCGCAATTGTCGCGTCGCGCCTCTCGGATCTATCCGGCTTTGATACCATGTTAAAATACTGCTTAAGCAGCAGCAGCAGCAGCAGGAACAGTGGCAGAATCCACTGGTTTATCTTGTCCAGTTAATCACAAACAGTGATGGAAAAGAGAGAAACGAGTAAGAGAAATGAGAGGGAAGATAGAAGATATTTTTGGTGCTCAAATTGAGCTTCTCTGGATATTTTCTGATTATAAGAGCTTGAGGTGTAATTACAAGTAATGGTCCTATTTATAGGAAATTAGACCCTCTAACAATATCTTGCTAATAACAAAATATCTAATCTAATCAAAATATCTAATGAGAACTTATTTATAACAAACTAATATCCAACTATCTTCTAACTAGCCACATATATATACAATGTATATATGTGGTATATCTCATATCTCAACATCCTCATCCCTCGATATAAAGAAGTTTAGAAGGCAAGAATGATAAGCAGTCGGGCCTCTAATGCAAGATTAAAGTGTCCACTTGGATTAGAAGACCTATAACACCAGTCACGGGAAGAAAGTCGATAACAAAAAAAAAATCTTTCTTTTTCAGTATTGTCTGCGCATGAATGATCCACTTGCCACCGCTGACGTGAATATCACTTGAAAGTACAAACTCCCTCAGATTTAAATTTGAATGCTTACTCATTTTAGTTCGTAGCGAATATGTCACTAATTATCTTATATCTAACATACTTTTTTGTTAATATGTTGGTAATTTGTCCTTAAATAAGATTAGCGACGATTTTCAAGGAAAAATATTGGCACAAGCACCCAAGTTTTAACTTTGGCATCTAATAACCCAAATTCAAAATTCCTTCTTAATTTTTTGGCATTGTATAGCATATTAATTAAACATACAAATTAATAATTATCTCTCCTATTAAAAAGATATCCTCCTTAAATCTCCCCATATTCTCTCACGTCTGTAACCATATTTATCTCGGTATTATATTATATCTCACTTCCATAGTTCCAGTACCGTTTTTCTCTCCTAAATATCATCCATCATTCTTTACAAATATAAGTTTTCCTTCATACATGTATATTAAAGTATATATCTATTATAAAACTTGTATAACTGACTGTATATCCCTTATTTAACAAAATTTAAGTATGATATACATGAGCTGATTTGTCCTTCAGAATGTGTATAACTATATAAATTGTCCTTCAATTCGTATATGTTTATCAGAATGTATTTCTCTTATATGACTTGTATAACTTTTTGTATATCGGTTATTTAATAGACATTTGAAAACAAAAAGAATTTGAAGGATAAGCTTGAGAGCAATTTGTGGAGTGAACCGTTAAACAAAGTGTGATGGTGATGAAATTAGTCGAACAATTTACAGCAACCATCCTAAGCAAGTACATACGAAAGCTAACCAATTTCAGCAGCAAGTCAGCAACTGCATACCCAGTCATATGCAATTTTGTAGACATAAAAGCATGAAGTTCATTTTTTGTGCGGATTTTAATTTTGTTATGAGTTTTGTGCGGAAGTTCATACCCAACAACTGGTCTTTAATTTTTGCTCCTCAAATTTGGAATCTTTAATTTTTGTCCTTCGCCTAAAAACTGATGGATTTCAGGTTTAAACTCTTGCTCAGGCAAAAATTTAGAAAAAATCACAAGGCAAAGGTTTGTAGAAAAATTAGACCTATTCGGGCAAAATTAGGTCTATTAATTGGGCATATATCGACAAAAGTTTTTCTTTAAGGCAGAGGTTTGCCTTAAAGCCTAATTTGGGGTAAAGGTTTGCCTTATGTCAAACCTATGCCGAATAAGCCTAATTTTGCCTAAATAGACATAATTATGCTATAAACTTCTGTCTTGTGAAATTCTTTTTATTTTTTACCTGAGCAGGGATTAGAACTCAGAACCTCGGAGTATTAGGCGAAGAGCAAAAATTAAATATTTTAAATTTGATGGCCAAAAATTAAAGACCACCCCGAAATAAGGGAATTTGTGTGAATTTTCCCATGAAGTTCAGCTATCCATATGAGTGATCATATATGGCCTGAACTTGTATGCAAAATTGTTGAAGTTCAATCATATATAGCTTGAACTTCATGCAAAAAAAGGTTGAAGTTGCTTGCTTTTAAATTGCTTAAAGTTAGGCTTTCACAAGAAAAAATTCATACATGTATATGTGCACTTCAGACTCGTGCACCTAAATGATCTAAATTTAAAAGCGGCTAAACTTGCACAAATGAAGAACTTCGGATTATGACTTAAAAAGAGGCTAAAAATTGGTTATCTGTGCACTTTGGCCCATTAACTTGAACCACTATAGTTAGGTAACAAGACCAAAAAAGATCTAAATTTCTTGGGCTCCATTTGAAGCAATTTGGACCAAATCAACTTGAGTCCAGTAACCACCTCAATCTGAGTGCCTGGATAGTAATTGGGAATGTTACACATTTGGTCGCTCATAAAAAATAATTACCATAGCTAGTTAAATATACATTAGGAAGAATATAATATTATATGTATATATTAACATTAATATATAAAAAAAAAAATTAGTTGCTACTTATTATTTGATGGGCGGTTATATAGGGTAAAAATCTCAATAGTAATTTGGTCAGAATTCGTCTGTACTATGGTTCTCACTCGTGACATGCAACATATCACATGTTCCGCTCTTACCACTGCACTAAAGCCCTAGGAGCAACTCTTATCCATTGTTTCACACAAGTTAGATGATTTCTTGCCATATACTTGAAAAAGTTGCGTGATATCTGAACTAGTGAAAAGTAACTGCTTGATGAAGTAGTTGAAGTTATGGCAAGCTTGCCCAGACACCATTATTATGAAAAAACACTACTGTTTTCCCTGATTTTGATCTCCATTTCAGGGAGAAATACCTCACACCGTTGAGGTTGTGACTCTCCCAACTCAAATTAAACTAGTGAAGCAATTAGCTTCCAAGTCTAAATAAGAGTTTTACGTACATTATAGGGTAAGTAGGACTAAATCATTTCAAGTTCTAGGAAAGTATGAAAGGAAAAGGAATGTCCAACTTCACATTATTAAGATAAGACAAAGACTAAAGCTTTAATGTCTAGGATAATGTGCAAATAAAATTTCTTTTAGGCGGCGTACAATATACTTTTGTGATCCGATCCTTCCCCGGACCCTGCGCATGGGAGCTTAGGGCACGTTTGGTACACTGTATTAAGCTGGAATGTACTGGACAAAAAAATAATATAGCGTTTGGTGGACTGTACTATTTTTAGAATAGTACAGTCCAACTGCCATTTTTGAAACCCATCTAGCAGGTGGGTCTCCCCTGGACTGTACTAAAAATAAAAAAAATACAATTCATTATATATTAATACTCTAATACCGTCCATTATATATTAATACAGTTCAGTCCAATGAAATTGGTACAGTCCAGAGCGACGTACCAAACGAGCCCTTAGTGCACTGGGTTGCACTTTGTTAACCAGTGGTAAAAGGTAGGGCTTAAGGAACTAATCTGCAATCAAGTCTTTAAATGGATAGATTAGCAAATAACTTATGCAAATTTTATAGGATCAAACTCAGACAAGATAGAAGAACATCAACCCTTAAATCAGATAACCAATGCTGTAGTAGAACAATTATTTGACTAACTGTCTTCTGGAACAAACTTGCTGGTAACTGCCTCAGGGAATTAGTTATCAACAAGATCTGTTGAATCCAAACAACTTCATCTGGCAAGCTTGATTTTGCCTGTAGTAAATATGAGGAAGGTCTTTCAATAAACTATGCCCCAACTCTATAAATGACAGCAAAAATGTATTGAACTACAACTGATAATATAGAAATATCTCAGCACCCTTAGTGTCAAAAATAAACAAAATCTACTAAGGAGCCATAATTTTCTTGAGTGGTTCATACAGATCAGGTATTTGATCCTTGTAGGGCAGCACAAAATAATCTATGAACTTTGACTCTTTTAAGCTCATCATAGTATAAAAAGCCAACTTTCTCCTCTCAAGCTTCTTTTCGTCCAAAGTTTTCAAGACTTGCAACCGAGGCACCACCCTTTTTTCCAAACTAAAGCTCAAAATTGCAGGATGAGACACCAAGTAAGCAGTTTCAAAACCAAGCTCCTTCATGAAAAGATTCAGCGCTTTCTGAATTCTAACTTCTGAGAGAGAAACACAAAGAGGTAGCTTCCCGAAAATCTGGAGTATATCATCATAAGACCATCCAAAACTCTTGAAAATTCTAAACTTCCTATCCAACGTAGACTTCTTTTGCGAGGCTAACACTTTAAATCCATAAACAAAACTAGGGGAGTCACGCGGAACTCGAAAATCATTCTCCACCCTATGCACCAAATCCTTAACCCACTCATGCCTTTGTGTAATATACCTAGGATTTGTAAGCACAAGTTTTCTTATTTTCTCATCAGAAAAACCCAAGTTTCTCAACAACAATAGATTCGTCTCCATAGTATGATAAGCACTAAAAGTAAGCAACCAAGGAGCTCTCTTTAAAGCCTTAACTACATTTTCATCAGTACCTAAAATTCTCCTAAAACAATCAATGACAGGTCTCAAGTGAGTATCTAAACCTCTATTGACAATTCGCTCATTTTTAGAAATTACATTCACTAGGTCCGACCCGGATAGTCCAAGATCCATAAGGCACTGGAATTTGGGTTTTAGGGTTTTGGAAACATCAGAGAATAGCAAATTGGGTACTCTAGAAACCATTGTTTTCATCTGGGTGTTGTTCAAGCCAGTTTGTATCAAGAAATCGAGGACTAATTCGGGATTCTTTGAGGTTTTACATGTAGTTACCTTGGAAGATGCCAACGTTGCTTCTTTTTTGGAGAATCCGAGGGAATCAACCAGGTAGTTCACCAAGAAATGGGTCTGGGTCGGGGCAGATGAGTAGAGATATTGAGATCCGCCATTACAGTGAAATATGGAAATGTGAGTAGATACAGCTACAGCTTTGCCTCTCAATCTGATGAGCATTTCGCTAACTCTCCTTTCGTTATTACTTCTTATTTAGTTAACTATACATAATTTTATATTTACTACTCAATAATTTCAATTTTTATTAAATCAAATACCTACACGAAAATGATGTATGTACAAAGCCATTTCTTTCTCATTTTATTAGGGTGCGTTTGGTTCGCACAGGGTAAACGGAATGGAATCCAGTAAGGGAATGAAATGGAAAGGAAAGAAATTACTTGATTGCCCCTACATGTTTGATTCTGGGTGGTCTGGGGTCCGGGGTCGGGGGTCCGGGATGGTCCGAGTGGTCCGGAGTCCGAGGTGGTCCGAGTGGTCCTGGGTCCGAGGTCCGGGGTCCCGGTTGGGGAAAGGGAATCCAAATACCTAGTGGGGTGGGAATCAAAGAAAGGGAATGAAAGTGGAAAAGGAGTAAAGAGAATGAAAAAATAAGGTCAAACAAACAACAACAAAAATAATTTCATTCCTCTATTCCCTTTCCCTTTCCTGTTACCCCGAACCAAACGCACCCTAATTATTTTTAGAAGTTGCACTTCAAATTCGTCCAAAGAATCCAATTACACATTTTAGTGCAAGTGAGACGCTGAAAAAATGTTTTAAAATGCACTAAAATGTGAAATTATCATTTTCTAATAGAAAAAAAAAATGAAAAAGAAACGATAATTTTTTTGAATTTTTCGAATCGAACAAGATTTAAGGTGATAAATGAACACCGTTAAAGTTAAAGTGTGTAACTAAATTTTCCAGACAAGTTTGAGATGCAACTTATGAATTTTTGCTGAAGAGTTTTAACCATTTTGAAAATTTTAATTCTTTTCAACCCAAAAAGAATGACAATTGAAAACTAAAATGTAAAATGAGACCTGATTTTGTCAATTATAGGAATCTAATTAACATACATTTTCTTCGCAAACTAACTTGTCATACCTAGTTCCAATTTTCAAGTTATGTGATTCTTCAATAGCAGTGGCAATTATTGCAGAATTTCCTCTAAGAAAAATGCAGATCCACCATTAAGTTAGTGAAAAGCCTAGTAGAGGCTAGGTTGTTTGACGGGAAGATAGGCATCCTTGCAGTGAAATAGCCAAAGTAGTATTGCAGTTTCAATAACAATTAGAAGAAACTATACGGGACCGGGATCGGGACGGGACGGGACATGGTAGGTCCCGTCCGACCCGGTCCCGCTAGGACCCGACCTGTCCCACGACCCGTCCCGGTCCCGCCACAGTCCCGCTCAAAAACAACCACTTGCCAAAAATAACCGTTGCAATAACTGTCATTTTACATTTTGGCCGTTAGACAACGGCCATTTTTTGCCTCCCCCAACCCCCCCTACCCCCTTTATATTTATTTTTAACCCCTACGTTATTATATTTACACTTTAACCCAATTTTTCAACTATAAATACCTCATTTTCTCTTCTTATTTCTCACAAATCTTCCTATAATCTCTCAATCAATCAATCTCTATACAACATTCTCTTCAACCTCTCTCGATTACACATCGACTCTACGACTACGTCGACGTTTGGTATATTCGTTCTCTCATTAAATTATTATTTTGTTTTTAATTTCATTTAGCACATTTAATTTCATTATCTTTAACTATTTATTAGCATAATTAAAATGAAAGGCAAGACCTTGGGTATCAAGGGCAAGGGCAAGGGCAATGGCAAGGGCAAGGGTACTTCTTCTAGTATTCCTAGACAAAATGATTTTATGAATCCTGAATTGTTTCCTGAAATACAATATGATCTTGACACAAATGTTTATCCTCAAAATGAATAAGATTTTAATTTAGATGACACTCATGATGATACACCTACTAATGTAGATGATGATACACCCACTAATGAAATGCCTCCTATCCCCCTAGTATGAGACGAGGTCCGGCAAAACAACCATTAACATCACCTGTATGAAAATATTTTCACAGGGACGTACCGAATCAAGTAGCTATATGTAAAACTTGTAAATCTGTTTATACTTTTAAAACTGGACAGGGTCATGATGGGACGGGGGGTTTAGCAAGACACCTATTGCAAAAGCACAACGTCTTGCATGCCCAATACCTTATTGAAAAAGATGGTGAACAAGCGTCCTCTCAATCGGGACAAGGTTCACATACTGTCCCGGACAAAGTATATGGTCAAATTAACCCTATGACGGGACGAGTTGTAGGCCCTAAATACGATAAACATAAATATAGAGAAGCACTAGCAAAATTAGTTGCTGTGGAGGGTTTGCCTTTTTCATTTCCTGAACCGTCTGGTTTTATTCATTATATTAGAGATATGTATAATCATGCTTATAAAAGTTTTCCTAGATCAACGGTTAAGAGAGATGTGTTTAAATTTGCACACGAATATTAACAATATTAGCCTTATTCATTATATCATTTAAATTGCAAAGTCGCTCTAACTTCTGATATAGGTCGTAGTACTAACGATCATGATTATTTAACGGTAATCTGTCATTGGATAGATTATAAATGATCTATGCAAAAATGTATTTTAGCATATAGATATATAGATAGTAGGCACAATGGTGAGTTTATTTCACAAAATATTTATTTAGTCTGCGATTATTACGGAATAACTGATAAAGTTATGAGTATTACGTTAGATAATGTAGCTTCTAACAATTCTGCTATTTATGTTTTAAAAGAAGTTTTAGCTCCGTCTTTTCCAAAACATTTTCATATCAAATGTGCGTGTCATATTTATAACTTAGTTGTAAAGGATGATCTTTCACTTTTTCAAAATATTCTCGAAAAAATACAATTTGCTATAAACTTTATTTTTTAAAATAATAGAATTCAACAAAGAAAAGAATATAAAAAAACTTGTCACGATTGTGGACTATCTTACAGAAAAATTCCCGAAGAAGTACCAACTAGGTGGAATTCTTTATATGACAAACTAGTTGTTGCTTATGATTATAGAAAATCTATCACTTTATTTTTTAACGCCCATAATCAAAATCCAACTGATATGATTGTGGATAATGATTGAGACAAATTTAAAGAACTTATTGTATTTCTAGAGAATTTTCAACGAGCAACAAAAGAATTTTCTACTTTGTATTATCCTACTATTTCAACTATGTTGTTTTATATAGCTATAATATTTTTACTTCTTAAAGAATATATGGAAAAACCTGCTTATAAGACAGCTATTAAAAAAATGTTTATGAAATTAAAGAAATATTTTATTCCTATTCCCCCTATTTATATTATTGGTGTTGTATTAAACCCGACTATTAAAGTAGATGGATGTAAAAGTCTTATTGAAAATATTTATAACTGTATGGACGTACTAAAACCTCCAACTCCCAAAAATTTAAATGTTGAGCCACCTATTGAACAAACGCTAGAAGAAGTGTTGGATATCGTAGAAGATGAATGCAAAAAAGTATATCGGCATTAACAACAAGAAAGTGCTAGTAACCAACCGGCTTTCGTACCATCTTCTTCTGCTTCAACACAACCTCAAAAAAGACATGTTGTTTCTGCGGACAGTATTGAAAGCCTCAGAAATAGAATGTGCGGTGGTAGCACTGCTAACCAAACTAGCGAGTTCGATGTTTTTGTTTTGCAGGACACTTTACCTTACCAAGCAATTGTCAATGAAGACGGAAATGAAGACTTGCTGAAATATTGGATGCAGAATGAGAAGACATGTTCGACACTTTCAATGATGGCCCGAGATGTTTTGAACATTCAAGCGTCATCAATCGCTTCTGAAAGCGCTTTTTCTGCAGGCAGATTTCAAATAGGAGAGCGCAGACACTCATTAGCCGGAGACAGCTTGGAGATGACGGTACTATTCAGAGATTGGATACGAGCAGAGCGAAGAAGGTGCGGTCACCCAGATTAACGAAGAAGAAGGCGAAAACTACAACGACATCTTATCTGAAGGCATGAGTAGCGACGTGGAACAATTTGACCAAGATATACCAATTCCAACCGAAGAACCACACGAAATTATAAAGAAACTAGAAAAAGTATTTTCAAATTGGTAATATATTTCATTGCAATTTTAGTATTTTTTTCTATGTCTTTTGCAATGTTTTTCAACAACAGTACACTACAATGTTGTAATTCTGAATCTTGTATATTTCAATGAAATAATTAATAATATAAGAGGCACAAAAACAACCTTGGATGTTTTTTTTTTACACTCTTCTTGTCTTTGTTTAATTATTTAGTTTATAAATATATATGAATATAATACTATAAGTATAATATGAGTATATGACTATCACTATATGACTATATGTTACTTTGTTAGTATTTTTAATTTAGTGGAAAAAATTTTAAAAAAATGTCCCGCCCGTCCCGTATCGACCCCGTCCCGACCAACTACCCACCGGGACCGGTACCGGGACGGGACACGGTATCGTTCCGCTAGTACCGGTCCCGCCTGGCCCGCTCCAGCCCGACCCCGCCCCTCCTCTCCGTCCCGACCCCGCCCATCCCGATCCCAGTGGGCCCGGCCCGACCCACTAGCCAACCCTAGATGAAAGGTAGCATGTATCCGATAGAATAATCAAATTGCGTGCAAACTGATCCAGACACAATAGAAAAATACTACCCATGTGTTCCATACGGCACACCATTGGGGGCCATTGGCATCTAAATAGGCATAATAGATGTAGCAGCTTAAAGCTAAGCCTATGAGAGGCAGCCTCGCACATTGATCGATATGGAGAAGCGAAACAAGTGCACAAACTTCAACTCTGAATAACAAATCAGTTTGGAATTGGGAAAGAATGATGGTTGATTGAAATTGCTTTCAACCATCTCATACCAAAATTTCATGTGCTAACCATCTCAAAAGAAGTCTTCAGTAGAAATATAAATGCCTGTGTTGGCCTTCAAGGCTCTAAAAACGTAAACTAAAACTGTTAAGAAACCACAATTTTCTTGAGTGGTTCATACAGATAAGGTATTTGATCCTTGTAGGGCAGCACAAAATAATCTATGAACTTCGACTCTTTTAAGCTCATCACAGTATAAAAAGCCAACTTTCTCCTCAAGCTTCTTTCGTCCAAAATTTTCAAGACTTGCAACCGAGGTACCACCCTTTTTTCCAGACTATAGACCAAAATTGCAGGACAAGAAACAAAGAAAGCAGTTTCAAAACCACACTCCTTCATGAAAAGATTCGGCGCTTTCTGAATTCTAACTTCTGAGAGGGGAAGACAATTAGGTAGCTTCCGGAACATCTTGAGTACATCATCATCAGACCATCCAAAACTCTTGAAAATATCAATCTTCCTTTCCAACATAGACTTCTTTTGGGAGGCTAATGTATGAAATGCATAGGGACCAAACCAGTCAACACAATCTGAACTAAGACCAACAAGAGGTAAGATAAACAGTAAATCCGCCAAGTAGCTCCCAGTACATTGTAAAATTCAATAAAAGAACTATTTTATGATCAAGTGAAGCTGATTAAGTATTGTGAAAATAGAAAGGCTTCTCATTGACTTGATTAACAATGTCCTAGAGTTGCTCGGAGTCTTAAATTATGTATAATATGGTAGGTAATCAATCACAGAATATCCTGAGGTATGTGAATGTAGACACATATTCACTTGATATTCTAACAAGTATACTGCTCACGGGTCCCGGTAAATTTAGGACGATTTTAAGTTATCATGAACTACATATTGGAGAATTTGTACCGCAGTATACTTTTGAAAGAAATTTTTAGAGATGGACAAATATCATCAATAACCAAGACAGGAAAAAGTGCAGCACCAGCAGGAATATTAGCGGAACAGCTACACGATTAAAACAATTCTATTTACAATAACAAGCTCTGATTAGTAGCTCTAAATGTAACAAATGAACATAGATCAACTACATAAGTGTTCTTCCAGCACACGTCCTACTCCTACCATTAGAACCGTTTCATCACCACCACCACGAAACCCCCCACCCCAACAAACCCAGAAAAAGGGAAAGAGTATGACAGTTCCAGGAAGAACAAGCTAATCAACTATCATTTGCAGAAACATAATGCATATGCTAAGCACCATAACTATGATGCAAATTAACTTGCAAGCATTTGACTAAGACTAAAGTTTATTGCCACATAAGAAGTAAATTTAGGTACCCAATACTTACTTTAGTATAAGCGTTGTCCATGGCCACAACGGACAAGACAATAAGACGAAGATGAATAAGGAGAGTTATTGTGTTGATATCATTGTCTTGGTTTACAATAAACACTGACGGTTCAAGACATGTGCGGTGCACAGTAAGTAAATCCGATGGTAACAACTAAGGAAGGTTCAAAGCCGAAAGCTACCTATCCTGATGCAATATCTTTCCGCTGAAAGATTGCTGAACTTTGGCACCCTGTGTGCACCCTGGGTTCGGGGCTAAGCCCCACACACATGTCTTCCGAAACATTCCTTTTGGTCCATGTAATGTTAACTATTTACATTCTGATCCCTGAAGGTTTCGAAACGTTACAAATATTACAACAGTTTCTAATCCTATATATTGATCACTTTAGTTCAAACAAAAGAGACTACACAGGCAGCAGAACACACAACTCAAACTAGTTTATCTTTCTGTCTTGTTCATCGTCAAGAACATACACACAGAAAACGACAATACAGAAAGCAGGCAGAAATCCTTTTCCGCTCTCTTTCTTCCGCAATTTGTTCTTATTCATCTTCTTCGCTAGTATCAGTTGTATTTGCTTTGTACAATTGATTAGTTGTTGTTTATCTTGGGAGACTATTGCCCAATACCGTAAGAGTATTTATACGGGGCAATTTTATCTTAAAGACAGAGAGCCATCTCTCGACTCAGCGTTCCGTTTGTTTAACCTTTAGAATACTCTTTAACCCCGTTTCTTTACCTACAATCCGGTTCCAAAAACCAACATAATCTAGTGGTTATAGTATCAAATTTTTGTTGGGTTTTGATATTGGTGAATAGGAAATGATGGGATAAAAATTAAAGAGGGTAAAAGGCTCTTTTGTCCCACATCGAAAAAAGGGAAGGAAAGAGAGGTGTATATATTACATTACACCTTCTCGAGCTGCTAAAAGGGTTGAGAGGGCAAGGATCCCTCGCGCCGTCGTCGTCGCTCGGCTCGGCTTCGGCTTTGGATTTGGATTTGGATTTGGATTTGGATTTGGATTTGTCAAAAGATTGATTGATAATCTTTTTGGACAAACGTTTCTTTAATTAATTAATTATTTAATTAAAAACAAATCCAAACGGATCGACCCGCGACCCGATCCGACCCATCCGGCTCTCCCTCTCTTTTTCGAATTTCCCTCCAAAATGAGGTGACTATTCTGAATGGTTGCAACCATTCAGAATCAGTACCTCTAACCCTATAAATTCTTGATCATTTCAAGAATTTATGAACTAATTCATTCTAATCAATTCTGGAATTCTGAAGTTGCTCTTCAACTCGAAAATTTCATTCTGTGTGATATCTTTGCTGAGTGGTTCGTTGCTACCGGAATTTGGAGTACTACTATTCGTAAGATAATCGTTCTATCTGGGAGGCGATATTAGTTAACCTCGAGTAATCGTGAGGAATAATTTCCTTAAGGACACACTTTGAACTAAGTGGCTCGATTACATTCGAAATTATTTTTTCAAAATGCATTCTGTTGTTTATTGTTTCATTTATGTTATATGTTTCACTAAGTGATTAACATATTGTTTTGAATCATTATTTAGCCAAGTACAGATTATTTTACCAACAATCTTAAGGAAATTATATTTATTGTATTTTAATCTGTATCCTGGTTTGGAGATTAAAACCTGTGTGGTTTTCTACTCCGTATGAGATTTCATATTCTAACTTGAAGACATAAAAACTTCGTTGGAATATTAAAAGTCCAGGAAAAAGTGTTTTCCAAAAGGAAAAAAAAGTGTTTTTCAGAACAAAAAAAAAGTTTTTTTTTTTATGTTGTTTGGAGACTAAAATCTTCGGATTTTCTACTCCGGTTGAGATTAAAGTTTTCATAACTTTCTACTCATTTGGATACTTGATTTGAAGATATAAAAACTTCATCAAGTATACAACATACAATCTACTACACTTCGTTTCTATCAATTTTGATTCGGTTTGAAGAAATAAAATCTTCAGCGTTGTATTATATTTGTTTCTATCAAAATTGATTCGGTTTGAAGAAATAAAATCTCCAGCGTTGTGTATTATATTTGTTGCTATCAAAATTTGATTCGGTTTGAAGAAATAAAATCTTCACCGTTGTGTATAACGATTTGAAGAACATAAAAAAACTTCATCGTTCTGTTTAAGGAGATTAAAACTTGTGTAGTTTTCTACTCCATATGAATATTAGTATTAGACTAAGATATAAAAACTTCGTTGGAATACTAAAGTTTCATAATTATACTACGATTTGAAGAAATAAAATCTTCATCGTTTAAGTTTATAATTCGACTGCGATTTGAAGAAATAAAATCTTCATCGTTGAAGTCTGTGAATTAATTGCTATTTTGGTTTTATTAATTAAAACAGTTTGTCGATTTGTGATGACAAACAATGGCAATTGAAATCGAACTACCTGCAAATATTGCGTGATCACTACATTACTACAACGCTGCATAAAGCATTTCACTACCGAGAAACTCGCGAGGTTCACGGTGCAACTTTAAAGGATGGCAAAGAAAGAATGTTCTTTTGGCTTACCACTCTTGGTTTGCAAAAGTTCACCATGAGGACCTCCCGCGCTGCCGACATGCCCGAAAACCAGCTTCATGGTTAATGAGGCTTGAAACAGCTGATTTTTGTGCAAAGGCTACATTTTAAGTGTCTTAGAAGATGACTTGTACAATGTCTACGGGCAAGAGAAACTTCCAAAAACTATGAGTGCACTTGAAAAGAAGTACAAGATGTAAGACGCTTGCTTGAAGAAGTTTGTGGTTGCCAAATTCCTAGATTATAAAATGGTTGATGGAAAACGATTTGGAACCCAAGTTCAAGAGCTTCAACTTATCTTCCATGACCTTATCTTTGAAGGTATGGTAGTGAATGAAGCATTCAGCCGTCGCGAATGATTGAGAAATTGCCGCCTTCGTGGAAAGATTTCAAGAATTATCTTAAGCACAAAAGAAAGGAAATGAAGTTGGAGGATCTTGTGATTCGTCTCAAGATCGAGGAAGATAACAAAACCGCCAAAAGAGGTATCGTAAAGAGTTCACCAATTGCGGGTCAACATCGTTGAAAATTTGCTCAGAAAATGAACAATTAAAGAAAGAGGCCTTCGGAAAAGAAGGGTTCTAACAAGAAAAGTTCAAGGGCAATCGCTTTAATTGTGGGAAAGCCACAAAGCCTGCATTGTCGTCTCGAAAAAGACAAGGGAAAAGACAAGTCAATATGGTGGAAATGAATGATGATCTAAATGATCCGCGCAATCTTTGTCAGTGCAATTTGATTGGAAACCCAAAGGAGTGGTGGCTGGATTCTCGTGTCACTCGACATGTTTGCAAAAGAAGCATTTGCAACATATGCTCCCCTGGACCCAAGAGGTATCATTTATGGGAAATATCGCAATGACAAGGTTGAAGGATATGGGAAGATACTTCGAGGATGACTTCAAGCGTCTCGACTTCAACAATGTTCGCACGTTCCAACAATTCGGAAGAATTTAGTTTCACTGACTACTCGCCAAAAACGGTTTAAGTGTGTGTTGGTGAGAAAATTGTAATAAGTAAGAATGATATGTTCATAGGAAGGCTACCTCACCGAGGCCTTTTCAAACTCAATGTAATGGTTGTGAGATTAATGAAAATTCACTTGCCTTACTTATTGAGTCAAATGATTTATGGCATGTTCGTTTAGGACATGTCAATTACAAAACTCATGAAATTGATCAATTTAGAAGTATTGCCTAAATTCGAGTGCAACAAATCAAAATGTGAAATTTGTGTTGAATCTAAGTTTGTTAAACATCCATATAAGTCTATTAATAGAATTCAAATCCTTTAGACTTAATTCACACGTATATATGTGATATGAAGTCAATACCATCTCGTGGTGGGAAAAAGTATTTTATAACTTTCATCGACGATCGCACTGAGCATCAAGTATGTATTTGCTTAATAGTAAGGATGAAGCAATTAATGCATTTAAGCAATACAAGAAGTGGAAAATCAATTGAATAAAAGATCAAAATGATTAGAAGTGATAGGGGTGGAGAGTGCGAATCTCCTTTGCGAGACATGTTTGGAATATGGAATTATTCATCAAACTATCGCCTCTACACACCACAATCAAATGGAATCGGAAAGGAAAACCCGAACATTAAAGGAAATGATGAATGCCTTACTAATTAGTTTCCATCGCAGAGCCATGGGGAAAGCTATCCTTACCTAATCGAATACTCAACAGAGTACCCCACAAAGAAAACACAATCTATTCCATATGATCTATGGAAAGGAAGAAAACCCAACTTGAAATATTTCAAAGTGTGGGGTGTTTAGCAAAGGTCCAAGTTCCTTTGCCCAAAAGGGTAAAAATCGGACAAAAAGCGTGGATTGTGTTTTTATTGGCTATGCTACAAAGAAAAGCTTGTCGGTTTTGGTTCACAAATCGACAATCCCAAATTCATGTTAATACGGTAATTGAATCGGATAATGCTGAATTCTTTGAAAACATCTATCCGTATAAAACCGAATGTGAGTCGTCAAGTGAAAGATCTAAGCGACCGCGGAAGAACCAAAGGAAAGTACACCAAGCAAAGAGGATCTAAGGCGTAGCAAACGCCAAAAGACATCTACTTCTTTTGGACTGATTTTGTAACATTCTTGCTTGAAAATGAGCCTCAAACATTTAAAGCGGCAATGTCATCTCTCGATTCAACATTTTGGAAAGAAGATCAATAGTGAGATTGAATCGATTTTAAACAACCATACATGGAGTTAGTTGATCTTCCTCCGAAATAAACCTTTAGGATCAAAATGGATCTTTAAAAGGAAAATGAAACACGGCACTATTGACAAATACAAGGCAAGACTTGTGGTCAAAGGTTATAGACAAAAAGAAGGTCTTGATTACTTTGACACATACTCGCCGGTGACAAGAATAACATCTATTCGGGTGTTAGTGGCACTGGCGGCCGTATATGGTCTTGAAATCCATCAAATGGATGTCAAGACAGTTTTCTTAAATGGAGAATTGGAGGAGGAAATTTACATGGAACAACCTGAGGGTTTTGTGGTTCCTGGTAAAGAAAGGAAAGTGTGCAGACTTGTGAAGTCACTTTATGGACTTAAACAAGCACCCGAACAATGGCATGCAAAATTTGACCAAACAATATTGCCAAATGGATTTAAGATTAATGAGTGTGATAAATGTGTTTACATTAAAAATACTCCAAATCATGAAGTCATTGTTTGTTTGTATGTTGATGACATGTTGATAATGAGTAAAAATATTGTCGATATAAATGTTACGAAGCGTATGCTCGCTAGCAAATTTGACATGAAAGACTTAGGGGTTGCCGATTTGATCTTAGGAATTAAGATCCATAAAACTCCACAAGGTCTAGCATTATCACAGTCACCTTATATTGAAAAAATACTTGACATGTTCAAGTATTTAATTTTCAATGTTGCAAAAACTCCAATTGATGTAAGTTTTGCACTTCAAAAGAACGGTGAAAGTGACTCACAATTGGACTACGACGAAGTTTTGGGAAGTTTGATGTATATTATGAATTGTACACGACCAGATATAGCATGCTATAAGCAAGTGAGTCGATTCACGAGTAATCCCAATCAAACTCATTGGATGGCAATGAAACGAGTCTTGGGATATTTACAACACACGAAAACTATGCTTTGCATTATAATAAATATCCCGCGATTTGAGGATATAGTGATGCAAATCGATCACCGGATCGTTTGAAGTTAAATCCACGAGTGGATATGTTTTCACCGTTAGCGGAGGAGCGATGTCTTGAAATCATCAAAGCATACGCATCGCCCGCTCTACAATGGAATCGAATTTATAGCTTTAGACAAGGGTGAAGAAGTTGAATGGCTCGGAATTTCTTAGAAGATATTCCATTCGCCCAAACCTTTGGCTCCTATATGTATACACCGTGACAGCAAAGAATAGGTAGGGCGAGGCGTAATGTATAACGGAAAATCTCACACATACGACGGAGACACAATCCGTTAGACAACTCCTCTAGTGGCGTTATCACGATTAATTATGTAAAGTCAAGAGATAACGTGGCGATCCGCT
The DNA here is from genome assembly GCA_029844215.1 of Przewalskia tangutica. NCBI lineage: Eukaryota > Viridiplantae > Streptophyta > Magnoliopsida > Solanales > Solanaceae > Przewalskia > Przewalskia tangutica. Next base: position 85,865,594 of record CM056736.1, on the reverse strand, counting down.
TATAAAAGGCTTATCTAGAGAGGAGTTGGTAGATCATCAATGGAATGGGTTAAGGCCAAGAACAAGTCATCATGGCGGTAACTCTACCTAGCAGATGGAGATCCCAAGAGCTAGGTTCGAGAGATCAAACAAAGTTGGATCGACGGTCAACATTGTCAAATAACTCAACCCATTCTCGGATGAAGACAATGTTCAGAAATAAGGATAAGACTTTATGGCTTGTTAATGAGTTAATAAAGCATTAAGGTTTTTTGGTTATCTAAATCTGGCGATGTATGACCAGATAATGTGGCTATAGGACCACGTGTTTAGAAATCACCTATGTGAGTGTTAAGTGTAAGCCGCTTTAAAGGGGAATGACAGGAAAGGCCCATTCTCTATGCACTCACGAGACCAGCGGTGTTCATGGTCAAACGAACACAACCGTGAGAACCATAAACGGTTGAGGTTGATTATGTGTCTTATGTTGTCTAGGTATACAACAAAGTTCGACGGTTCAAAGATATCAAATCTACCGATTGATCGAGTATATCCGATATAAGTTCACTACGAAAGTTCAAAGGAAACCTACTTATCCAGACGCATCAATTCTCGCCAGTATATCACACTCGTCCGTACATTCTTCTATCTTATAATCATTCCCATTCATGTGGGGATTGTTGGGTTTGATATTGGTGAATAGGAAATGATGGGATAAAAATTAAAGAGGTAAAAGGCTCTTTTGTCCCACATCGAAAAAAGGAAAGAGAGAGTGTATATATTACATTACACCTTCTCGAAGCTAAAAGGTTGAGAGGCAGGACCTGCGGCGTAAATCGTCGCTCGCCGCCGCTTTGGATTTGGATTTGGATTTGGATTTGGATTTGTCAAAAGATGGATTGATTGATAATCTTTTTGGACAAATGTTTCTTTAATTAATTATTTAATTAAAAACAAATCCAAACGGATCGACCCGCGACCCCATCCGGCTCTCCCTCTCTTTTTCGAATTTCCCTCCAAAATGATCTAATCAATTCTGAAATTCTGAAGTTGCTCTTCAACTCGAAAATTTCATTCTGTGTGATATACTGCCGTTGAGTGGTTCGTTGCTACCGGAATTTGGAGTACTACTATTCTGGTAAGATAATCGTTCTATCCTGGGAGGCGATATTCCGTTAACCTCGAGTACTGTGAGGGGAATAATTTCCTTAAGGACACACTTTGAACTAAGTGGGCTCGATTACATTCTGAAATTATTTTTCCAAAACAGATTCTGTTTTCGTTTATTGTTTCATTTATGTTATATGTTTCACTAAGTGATTAACATATTGTTTTGAATCATTATTTAGCCAAGTACAGATTATTTTACCAACAATTTTCAACCTACACATTAAATATACAGTTTGTATCCTACTGATTAAGTGATGTGGGGATTAATGGTACATATCAGAGGATGCAGAACTTAGGAGAAGGAAGCATAGAAGGAAGCTGATTAAGTGATGGGAATCAGCTTCATTGTTTGTCGAGCTTGGACAAAATGATAAGGAATTTGGTTAGAATTTGGACGACCCTTGTTGGGTTTTATATTGTGCATTTTAGACACTTAAAACCACTTTTAAAATTGAAAAAAGTTAGTACTATAATTTGTGTTAGAGATATTTCTAAAATGCCTTAATACCATACCAAACTTAATTAAATCTGTATTAATAAGCAAATACTTACAGAATAAAGAAAAACAAACATAATCTCTTTTTTGTTTCCACTTAATATTCACTATCTGTTTTAGGACCTTCGCTAATTCGCCCGACATAAGATACTATAAATGGTAGAAACGCTCCCTATCATAGTTTCTATTTTTCAAGGCTCAATCCCAAATATCTGACTAAAGGTGAATGGATCTTAGGTATTATTCACTATTTAATGATTGGAAAAATAGTTTGATATAAGAAAAGTAACATAAGCGATATCATATGCCAATAGGACCTTGGCATTGTTACCAAATCCAAGGTTGAGATGCTAAGGATCTCAGCACCGGATTTAATTCAATTTCATGGGATTACTTTCAACTTTTATGTAGTAGTATTGTTTTCTATAAATTAATGTTCATTTCTATTATAAATTAATGTTTTTTTCTATTAGAGAAGAACAAAATTAAATTATGATTCATTTTCGTAACAATAAAAATGCCATTAATTAATTTTTATTTTTATACTCCATTCGGTTCAGAATTGTTCCAAATGTCATTTAATTAAAATTGATATAAACATCACAAAAGTTTTATCGCTTTTTAACCGGGTCATGTTTATAAATTTGACAAATTAAATAAATAAATTTATTATTCAAAAATAAAATTTTAATGAAATGACATGGCAATTAGAAAAAAAGAAGGATTTTGAGGTGTCTAATATTCTTTTTGAAAAATAGTACTATAGTTAAGTAATGTAATTATTATAAAATTAATTTTTGTACACAATTTCAAATATTTGAGTGACTATTAAATTCAGATAGCTTTTAAAAAGATAAAGAAAATAACGTTTATTTCTTAGGCCACTTTGGTCCGTTTATTTTCAAGATTGATGAAAAAACTAGAAACTATGGCGGCTCGCTTATTCCGACCTCACGGCCATGGCGCCTTAGGGCAACTTTTCTTCATCAACAACTCCAAATTCCTATTTCAATATTCAACTAAAACTTCTCATGACCCGACCCATTTCTTGGTGAACTATCTGGTCAACTCTCTCGGATTTTCAAGAACAGAAGCCATTTCAACAAACACTAAGGTAACTCGTTCAAAATCCACTGGAAATCCTCAAATTGTACTAAAATTCTTCGAACAAAGTGGTTTGGACAAAACCCATATTGGAAAAGTTGTTTCTTTAGTTCCCAAGGTGCTTTTATGTGATGTTGACAAAGCCTTAAAGCCAAAACTTGACATTCTTCAAGATTTAGGTTTATCTGGAAATGACTTAGTTAAGGTTATTACAGGAAGTGTTTCTATTTTGGGTAGCTCTGAAGTTTCTAAAATGAAGTTTTGTGTGACTTATCTTAGAAAAGTTTTGGGTAGTGATGAGTATGTAGTGAAAGCTATCAAGAAGAAGCCTTGTTTGCTTTTTGTTAAAGCATGTGAAAGATTGAGGATCAATATGTTGTTTTTTCAAAGTATTGGGTTTTCAGATGAGAATATCAAAAAATTCATTATTCAACTTCCATATACTCTTTTGGCAAGTCCTGAGAGTGTAGAGGAAAAAGTGGAGAGACTACAGAATGAGTTTAATATTTCTCGAGGGTCGGGAATGTTTATACATGGAGTTGATGTGTTTATTTCGATGAAAGAGTCGACTATAGACACAAAACTTGGTGTTTTCAGGGATTATGGATGGTCTAAATGGGATATAATTAAATTGGTTCAGCTTTTGCCTTATTGTTTGAGGCTGTCACAGAAGAGATTACGAGCCGTGTTGAACTTTTACATGGTGGAACTTGGTTTGAAACCTGCTTATTTGGCTTCTCACCCGACATTGCTTATGTTTAGTATGAAAAAGAGGGTTTTGCCTCGGTTGGAATTAATGAGAAGTTTAGTTGAGAAGAAACTATATGATGAAGATTACAATCTGTATACTGTTTTGTTGCCATCAGAACAAAAGTTTTATCAGGTTTATGTGCTTCCATTCAAGGATAAGATGCCTGATGTATGTGAACTATACAACAAGATTGAACAGCATGGAAAAGCCAAAAAGTAATATGCTGTTCGGGAGAGGTTGGTACTCCACTTCATTTTGGCTATCTAGTCTTTTTCGTTTTCTACTAAAGTGAGATTGTAACTTCGAATTATGTTTCCTGGAAAACAATCCTCTGAATTGTTGTTTCTCTCATTTGTTATCTGTTTGGCGACGATAAAATATCCTTGCCGGGGATTTATTTGACCAAGATATTGTTTTTTTGCATTGTTCCGTCTCTTCCGCCTACCTCTCATAAAAGGTGAAAAAGGAAATTTCATTTCTCTGTGTCCTCTAGGTAATAACATAGTAGGCATCTATCAAGCTTTTAGTTGCTGAAAAGAAAGGGGAAGAAGAATCAGTTTCGGCTTTATACCGGTGAAAACAATTATTTGGGATTTATCTGCTGTCTGATAAGGCTTTCCTTTTTTTATTTTTCAATTTTTTTTTTGTCTATGACTAGTTTAAACCCGTATGCTGCACTAATTTAGCAAGTTGCATTTTTGGTTAATAGAGTATGGGTATTTGCCAAGTATGAGCTTGAGGAACTAGGCTTCCCTCTTCCAAATTAAGGAGCTAGGAGCACCAAAACAAGAATGGATCTTTGATGATGTTTGTTACCTGTTCACTGCTAGTTCTACTGTGAAAGCTTTCGGTTCAACCCCCTCTCCCGCCCTCCAGTTTATTCATCTCATTTTAGTTACTTATTCGAAGTTGGAAGCTTGAAATCTTCCATCAGATGCACTGTGATTTTTTGCTGTGATTTTCACTAGCGACTCAGGGCTGTGTTGTGAATTATCCATGCTTTGTTATGTGACTAATTTCTCTTTCTTGAATGAATGTTTCTTCATTAAGCAACACTCATTCTAGCATCTTATATCAATAACTGAGTTCCATCAGAAAAAAGAAAAATAATGAACCAAAAGAATTTTAATGTTTGATTTACTCTTCCAAACCAAGCGTCTTACAAAACATGTTACAGTAGAAATTATGAAGACCTTGTGTTAAAAGTTTCTCGTGCATAAAGGGGCTCTTGGAAATAAAATGTCTTATCACTTTTAGATGCCGGAGAGCTTCTTTTCTTTTCTTAGGTCCCGCGATGAACTAATAAACATGAGTCTAGTTTCCCTTGCTTTAGTTTTGCATCAGTCACACACTATGTAGCACGGACACGTGAGAGGTGTCCGATAGGACACGGACACGGACACGGACACGTGAGAGGTGTCCGATAGGACACGGACACGGACACGTGAGAATTTTGAAAAATAGGGGACACGACACGGCAGAGACACGGCTATAAAAATAAATTAAAAAATATTTTTATATGTATAATATAATATATAAAATACTAAAATTAATATTATTAAAGCTTCACATTCATAAATAAATTATACATTTAATTCAATTTTTTTATATACCAAATAACCAAAATACCAAATTAAATATGTACCAAATTAAAAAGAAACATTCATAACAAATTGACAATCAATCAAATATTCAATACATAATTCATAAGACCATAGTCCATAAACTAATACATAAGTATGTCCCAAGACCCAAATTCAAATAAATATAAATTTACTTAAAATAAATCAAATAAAATTAAAACTAAACTTTTTCTAAAAAAAAAAATTGTCCATGTCGTGTCCCCCTTTCCCATGTCCCTGCCGTGTCCGTTTTTTTTTTGTTGGGTCCACTCGGAAACGTCCCGGACACGTGTCCGAGGCGTTTCGTGTCCGAAACGGTGTCCGACACGGACACCTCACCCTAAATGAGGTGGCCGTGCTTCATAGGTCACACATGAAGATGAAGATTATTAACAATTTTCACCCCGGGCCCAACCAAGACCCTCTTTTTCTCTACATTTTCTTGGAGGGAAGTTGAATTAGTTTATTAGTTGTATCTTGTTAATTATAGCTTTGATACTCTTCATTTTGAATTTACAAAGCTCAACACAGAAAATGTTGTAGAAAATTCATACGGTATTGGACTTCCGAAATTATCTTTTATTAAAACACTCTTCCACATTTGTTATTTTGTAGATAAAACACAGAGATATTGAGACTAACAACTAAATGAAGAAGGATTGTAAATTAGATATACCTAAACCTAACATGAGGGGTTGTTAACTCTTAGGGTGTGTTCGGTAAGGAGGAAAATGTGTTTCCTGAAAAATGAGTTCTTGGAAAACAAATGACATGTTCGCTTGGTTAGTGAAAAATAAGTGAATTTCTTACTTATTTTCTCATGTTCGGTTGGTTGCTAGAAAATATTTTTCGAAAAATACTCACTCAAGCCCACCAACTCCACTACCACACCCCACACCCCCACCAACCCCACTACCACACCCCACACCCCCACCACCCAACCACCACCCTTGAACACACTTTAACTTCACCCACCCCACACTTACCGTTCCACCCAACACCCCTCCCAATTTTCTATTTCATATATTTTATTTTATTTCTAAAAGTAAAATAAAATATATGAACTAGAAACTTCGGGAGGGGTGCGGGATGGGGGGATGTAGAAAATCGAAAAACAAATTGGTGGTGGGTGGGGCAGGGGGGGGGGTGACGTGGTGTAGAAAATAAATAAAAAATTAAACTATTTAAGAAAAAAGAAATTTGGGGGTGGGGGGAGTATAGAACACCAATTTTTTTTTAAAAGTAATAATTTTTTTTGGTGGGGGGGGGTGAATGGGGGTAGGGGTTCATAGGGTGGTAGGGTAGTTGGTTGAATGCCACTTGTGAGACTTGTTTTCTCTACTTTCATTAGGAAAGTCATTTTCCTTATTGAAAAATATTTTTCGGAAAATGTTTTCTTCCATACTGAACACACCCTTAATCAATTGAGGATGGAGAATATCAAGATTGGGTTTTCACTTTGCCACCAGAATTTGTCATATCCTTCAAGGGTTGGTGGATAAGATGCGCTTTTTGAAGTATTAGGTGATTTCTTCCTATTTATCTAACCTTAGAAAGACGGAGTTATCCGGTGGAATATAGCACGTACCTGTGAGGTGTATATAAATCACTAAATAGATACAGATAAGTTCAATTCTGACATCACTTCATAAAACTTGGGTCTCTTGATCCTTGCTGGCGAAGCAGGTTCAGACGAACAACACCATGTTGACAAATAGATTTGCTGATTTTGTTTGGATTGTTAGGAAGAGTCTGATTCCAAGAGTGTTTTCTTCGCGAATGGTTCCCCGAGAACTATGCCTATTGGTAGCGCTTATTCTTTGGATTTCCTGTGCAGTATTTTGGCTCAATTACAACTTTCCATTTTCTTCTGGATGAGGCATGGGAGAATGGCAAGGTGGCCGTGGCCTGGGTCAAAATGGAGGGTGGCTCTGCAAACAGCTTTGCATGATGAATCAATGCTGCGTGTTGGAAGCACTTGATCTGCGGGTGTCATCTCAAACATGCATTCATACAGATTGCAGGTAGACAAACACGCAATATTCTGACAAAGAAACTGAAGAAGAACCCGAGCCAGTTATGCATGATATTATTCTTTACTTAGTCAAGCTATTACTAGTGTTAACTCTCTAAGCTGGATAAAATTCAGTGTCAATAGCTCTCAAGCTGGCAATTTTGTTTCTGAATCCTGAGCAGTGTTTAGCCTTGTAGTTAACTGCAGGCTTTTGATTTTTCTCAATTTTTCAGTTAGGTAGCAGAAGCCCGCAAAAGAGGGTCCGGTTGGGAAAGCCAGAACTCTTGTAAACCAGCTTGATAAAGGGTAGTGGTAGGGACAGTCTCAGGAGTGTCAAGACTCAAGACTCTCAAACGACGATACAAACACTATTAAATGATAGACACATACACAAGAGGCACTTGTCACGTCGGTCTTTTTGTATTTTCATAAAATAGAAAAAATAGTTGGTACCTGTTTGGCCAAGCTTCTGGAAACACTTCTTTGGCCAAACAGTTACTTTCCAAAAGTAGAAACACTTTTTCCAGAAGCCAAAAAGTGTTTTTAGATGGGAAGAGAAGCAGAAACACCTATTTTGTGCTTTTCGAGAAGCCTTTTTTACTCATTAAATGAATTTTTTTTGGACTCATTTACCCTTTTCTTTTCACAAATTTCTTTTAATCTCATATAATATTCTCATATAAAATAGAAATTTGGGAATGAGATAGGGTAGGGGGTAGGGCGGGGGTAAGAAAAAAAATCATATTTTTTAATATTTTTTTTATAAATGTAACAAAAAATATGAAATAGAAATTTGAGGATGGGTAAGGCAATGGGCTGGGGCGGGGGTAGGGCGGGGGAGGTAAGAAAAAAATTCATATTTTTAATAATTTTTTTATAAAAGTAACAAAAAATATGAAATAGAAATTTGAGGATGAGTAGGGCAATGGGTGGGGTGGGGGTAGGGTAAGAAAAAAAATCATATTTTCAATCATTTTTTATAAAAGTAACAAAAAATATGAAATAAAATTTGAGGATGGAATAGGGCAATGGGGTGGGGTGGGGTGGGTAAGAAAAAAGTTCATTTTTTAATAAATTGTTTATAAAAGTAAAAAATATATAAAATAGAAATTTGAGAATGTGTTAGGTGGACGGGGAGGGGAGACAAGAAAAATTTCATATTTTCAATAATTTTTTATAAAAGTAACAAAAAACATGAAATAGAAATTTGAGGATGGGGTAGGACAATGGGGTGGGGTTGGGGGTAGGGTGGGTAAGGGGGAGAAAAAAAATCATATTTTTTTATAAAAGTAAAAAAAAATATGACATAGAAATTTGAGGATGAGGTGGGGGTAGGTGTGGGTAGGGCGAGGGGTAGGTTTGAACATATTGTCGTTATATTTTTATGTACAATATAATATTATTTTTTGATTAAATGTTGCAATTAAATAATTTTTGTAAAAATTATTAAATTATAAAGATATACTAATTTTTAGAAACATAAGATAGAAAATAATATTTTAAAATCTATTAGAAAGAATATTCTAGTAAATTTGCATAAGTACTCTGTTTGTCAGAAGTACTCTTATAATTATAGGTCAAACACCCTAACAATTTATCTAGAAACAGTTTCTGCAGAACTACTTCTAAGAAACAGAAACACTTTTCCAGAAGCTTGGCCAAACAGACACTCGGTAATTTCTTTGTTCAAGATGCATGTTGAAAATTATTTGTATCATTCCAAACTGAAAGCTTCTTTCTTCGGAGATTTCATATTAAAAGATCCTTGTCCATTTTGTTTTTCTATCTTCTGATTAATTGAAGTGAATTTTTGTGAAGAGGAATGATGCGTATGTGTGACTTTGGCATTTTTTTGGCTAATGAGTCCATAAGTTGTACAGTCATATGTGATTTGAACTGAAATAGCTAGTGATAATGCTTAACAAGCAGGGATGACGATTTCGTCATAAGATAAGATATAGGCTATAATTTAAGGATATTTGAGCGTGAAGCCGTAGATGGAAATCACTAGGCAATTTAGAGTGGGGGTAAAGTGTGATACATTTCTTTAGAAAAACTATTGATTTTTTAATTCATTCAACTGGATAGAATACAAGGGTAGAGGGCCGCGCCTATTATCCACCGAGTGTCAAACGCGCTCGCCACTGACCCTTGAGAATTTCTTGGTTATCCGAAGCAAGGAAAAGCCATCACTTCGTTGCTTCAAAGAATACACAAAGTGATCCTATCGAGAAGTAAACTCTTTCAATCTCACATGGTGGTGGTGTTTAGCATATGCATTTGTTTCTGCCAACGATAATTAATTAGCTTGTTCTTACTTGGTCATGATTTGCAGCTTCCAGAGTTATAAATCAGAGCTTGTGTACGGTGCTAGGTACATGATTTTCTCTTGGTTATTGATGACATTTATCCATAATGACTTCTTTCCAGATGTTTATTGGTGGATTTGGTGGGTGCTGAATGAATGCCAATTCAATCAACCAATGTCATCCCAATTCTTATAAACTAATATTTTTTCGAAGTTGACGTTTGTGTACTTCTTTTGCTTAATATATCGATCAAGGTGCAGAGAAGCTGCTTGTGATAAGCTTAGCTTTAAGCTGCTACCGTACACCTATTATGTCTATTGGTTAATTTTAGATATCAATGTCCTAATCTACAAGATAGGGGTAAGGTGTCCGTATACTCTACCCTTTCAGACTCACTTGCGGAATTACACTGGGTAGTATGTTGTTTTTGTTCCCTAATGGTGTGGCTCAGTATGGAACACGTGCATAGTTTCTAGTTGGTATTCTCATTACAATATCATTTGCTTCTGTGCTCTGCCAACTCCCTAATCCTGTTTTTCGAGACCAAAACCCCAGCCTCCCAAGTCTTCCACATTCATCAAATTTTTTTTTTTGGATTTTGGTGCTTTGTGAAAGATGTGCCTATACTTCCGTCGGGAGCTTACTCGCATTGTCGGTCTCAAGTCCAGATAAAGGAGGAGGGTTGCAGCTTATTTGGCATCTAGTTAAACCAGCCAATTCATGACGAATTCTCACAATTCAAATTTCAACTTGTTTGAGACTGAGACTGTTGGAAATTTATTAAACGTGAAATAAAGTTAATCATATTATTTATGACTCGAACAATTGGTTCTCCGCACGTCGGGAACGTCATTTCCACGCATGTGCACACATTGTACCAAGGATCGTAAATTTCCTTAGTGAAAGAGATATTGATATGTATACAAAATGTTTGAGACATGAACTGATAGACATTTATTGGCCAAATGACGAGTGTTTCACGTTGGTAAATGAAGGAGGAAGTATACGATGTGTAAAAGATGAAACGAGTCCGAAATCGCCGCGGAGCCGTGAAGGGCCGCGACGCAGCACCGTCGGAGCCGCGGCCCCGGAGCGCCACCAACTCTGAGCCGCGACGCTTGGGTGCTGGGTGGTTACTGGAAATTTGGCACCGCGGTGCCTCCCAGGCAGAGCCACAACGCTTCACTGGCAGTGAGGTCGACGAAATACAATTTTTTTTTAACTTTTGGGTTGATTTTGGAGCATTAATCCTTCATTACTTGACACTTGAATTCAGTCATTATTTGACTGAATTATAACCCCTCAATAAGTGACATTACATGACTATTGAAGGCTTGGCTAGATGGGAAGATCTTCATCACACTATAAATTGAGACTCTTTGCTCATTTGAAGAACACACTTGCAATCAGATTTTTCTGAATATCTCTTCCTCTCTAGCTTACTTCCACACATTCAAAATGTTTTTCTTTTTAGTAAACATTTGAGTTTCTTTTGCTCAATTGTTTGTTGTTGTTTTATTTTGGGAGACAAGTTGTCAAACACCGTTAAATGATTTATACGGAGCAATATTGTCTTAAGGACACGATGCTAACACCCGACTCAATAAATCTTTGTAGTAGTTCTTTCTTGTTTTTATTTCCAGATTGTAGCCCTTGTTGTTGTTATTTTCTTCCCATTTTTCTTGTAATCACCATTGTAACTCACAGAGACATAGTTATTGTTGTGAAAAATGTTAACCTATGAGGGATGGAGTTGTGGGATGTACAAGTTGTTTTGGAAGATCATAGGTGTGCGTATTGATGTACATTTGTTTTGAGTAAAACGAAAAGATGTTACAACCATTTGTAGATTGCAGGAGCATCTTTTCGTCTTTTTCTTGCCCAGTCAAGGTTCAAAGTTGAAACAATATTTTGATATGAATTAGCTCTTCCCATTTCAATTTGAATGCTCTTGTATAAACTTAAAGAATCGTTTAGGTTATTAGTTCAATTAAGTCATATAAGACTCAAATAATTGATAATGCTATTGAAGAATCGCACTGGATATATTGTTGTTGCTATTGAAGAATGGCATAATTCGAAGGTTATCTCTTGAAATTAATTTGTGTGAGTAAGTTTTAATTAGATTCCTATAATTGGACAATTATGTCTCTTTAATGATTCTCATCTGCTTTGGTTGAAGTTTGCATTTAGATATGTGAAATTCAATCCATATTTGGCCAGGTCTTCTCATTTTTCCAATGCAAATTTGTTCATTGGAAGTGTAAGATTTTTTAACTAATTCAATTCACTTAAAACTCTTTGGAGAACTTTTAGAGTGTAAAAAGAGGGAGCTAGACTATAAGTGCTCATTTGGTACGTCGCACTGAAATATACTAATTTTATTGGATTGTACTGTAATGTACTGGACTTTATTAATATATAATGGACGATATTAGAGTATTAATATATAATGGACTGTATTTTTTTTAGTACGGGAGACACACCTACTAGATGAGTCTCAAAATATGGATCATCTATTTTTAAAAGTAGTATTAATCTGATCAGTCTGACTTAAACTACCACCAAATGCTGTATTATTTTTTTGTCTAATACAGTTCGGCGTACCAAACGTGCCCTAATAAATAAACCCAATGTATTATCATACCCTACAGTGAACTAACATTTCTCTTGCAAAGTCAATAGCAATGTTCGTCCGATACAGAGACAAATTTCACAGTTTTGCAGACCTCATTTCCTTGTATACTTCCAAATCTCAATATCTCTACTCAACAACCGCAACTCCTGCCCCGACCCGGACCCATTTCTTGGTGAAATACCTGGTTGATTCTCTCGGATTCTCCAAACAAGAAGCAACATTGGCATCTTCCAAGGTAACTTCATGGAAATCCTTAAGGAGTCCCGATTTAGTCCTCAATTTCTTGAAACAATCTGGTTTCGACAACACCCAGATCAAAAAATTGGTTTCTAGAATACCCAAATTGCTATTCTCTGATGTTTCCAAAACCCTAAAACCCAAATTCCAGTGCCTTATGGATCTCGGGCTATCCGGGTCGGACCTGGTGAATGTAATTGCTAATGATGTAACAATTGTTGAAAGAGGTTTAGTTACTCATTTGAGACCTACCATTGATTGTCTTAGAAGAACATTGGATAGTGATGAGAATGTAGTTAAGGCTCTAAAGAAAGCTCCTTTGTTGCTTACTTTTGGTGCTCTTCATATTATGGAGACTAATGTATTGTTGTGGAAAAACTGTGGTTTTTCTGATAAGAAAATAAAAAACATTGTGCTTAAAAATCCTAGGTATATTACACAAAAGACTGACTGGGTTAAGGATTTGTTGCATAGGGTGGAGAACGATTTTCGAGTTCCACTTGACTCCGTTATGTTTCCATATGCTTTTGATGCATTAGCCTCGCTAAAGAAGTCTAGCTGTGAAAAGAAGATTGGAATTTTCAAGAGTTTTGGATGGTCTCATGATGATGTACTCACTATGTTCAGGAAGCAACCTTATTGTATTGCTCACTCAGAGGTCAAAATTCAGAAAGTGCTGAATCTTTTCATGAAGGAGTGTGGTTTTGGACCTGCTTACTTGGCTTCTCGCCCTTCAATTTTTATCTATAGTTTGGAAAAAAGGGTGTTACCTCGGATGCAAGTCTTGAAAATTTTGGACGAAAAGAAGCTTAAGAGGAGAAAGTTGGATCTCTGTTATATTCTGAGCTTAACAGAGTCAAAGTTCATAAAGTATTTTGTGCTTCCCTATAAGGATCAGATATCTAATTTGTATGAACCGCTCAAGAAAACTGTGGCTCCTTAACAGTTTTAGTTTACTTTTGGCACTATACGTGGTGAGATCCTTCTAAATTTTCAGTTGTAGTCCAATACAATTGTTCTTTTCTTTTTTCAGTTTGTAATCTGAAATAAATTGTCAGTGTTGCCAAAATCATTTTTGTCCTGATAAAGAACAAATATCATTGAAGTATTCTTTTCATCTCAAACATATTTTGCTTTCTATTGAACTAACCAAAAATTATTTAAAGAAGTGTGCGTTCACTTCAAGGCAAAAAGGCACAGCACCTCCCATTGTTTTAAAAAAAAAATAGCCTTAGTCAAATGCTTGACAAATTAATTTGTCCCCCATGGTGGTGGTGTTTAGCATATGCATTTGTTTCTGCCAAAGATAATTAACTAGCTTGTTCTTACCTTGTCATGATTTGCAGCTTCCAGAGTTATTAATCAGAGCTTTTGCACGGTGCTAGGTACATGATTTTCTCTTGGTTATTGATGACATTTATCCGTAATCCGTCAAAACAAATTTCTTTCAAAAGTACAAAATTTGTTGTGCAACTTCTCCCATAGCCTTCTTTGCACGATAAAGAGCTATTTTATTTTTCGCGAAAATCCATCCCAACAATTGTCGCAGAGAATATAAATATGAATCAAGATTCAAGAAACAACATGTCCGAAACTGCAGGGGAGCACAAGCAAAATTATTGAGTACTTCTATTAATAACTTGATTTATTTCGTTCCTTACCTTAGTAAGGATAGGGCTCCAACACAAAAACAAACAAAAAATTTGGAACAACAAATAAGGCGTATAGAATTTTAAATTACGGGAGAATGGTGGAAGAATAATTCAAAGCTGTAGTAGGAAATCAAATTTATTTAGGATTTGAGTATTTATTTGTTCTATGTCTGTATATGATTTTATAGTCAAATTTATATAGGAATAGGTTTTCCAATATATAGTCAAAGTAGATTTCTTATTATTATAAATAGGGGTGTTGATAGCTATTTTTATATTGTGTAAAGTTGTAGAGCACATTCAAAGAGTTTTAGAATAAAGTATTTCCTACCTTCAGTCTCTTTCTGTCTGTTATTGTTTAAATATAATACAAGCTCGAAAGAACAGTAGAATGGTGAGAAGTGAAGGGGATGAAGAATGGGCAGGCGAAAGTAGAGAATATTCAAGGACGAAGACGTGCCCCCGTGGGAGAAGCAAATAACATAATGGTGACTGGCTTGATTCTGAGCGTTGTCTTCAACTTCATTATATGCAAGCTTAATCTCACGATTGGTGTTATCCCTTCCCTCAACGTGGCATCTGGGTTCTTGGGGTTCGCGATGATTAAGTCATGTACTGCTGTTATTGAGAAGTTTGGCAAGTTGAACAGCCTTTTACAAGGCAGGAGAATACCGTCATCCAGACCTGTGTCGTTGCTTCTTCTGGCATTGCTTTTAACAGCGGGGGTTGGGAATGAGTCCATACATAGCAGCTCAGGCAGATGCAGGAAATAATACCCCAAATAATACTAAGAAGCTTGCTATTAGTTCGATGCTTCCCTATCTTCTTGTTGTGAGCTTTGCTAGTCTCTTCTCAATTGTCGCGCTGAGAAAGATGATGATAATGAAGTACAACATATCCAAGTGGAACTGCAACGGCATACCTTACAACTGTTTCCACACTCCTAAAGGAGCCAAGCTCGCCAAGAAACAAGTTGGTTCCTTGTTCACATCCTTTGGATTCAGCTTTATATTTGGGGCTGTTCAGTGGATATTTGCATGTGAAGATGGCTGCGGATTTGGTAGCTTGCGTTTATTTGGTTCTCAAGCCTATGCCAAGAGGTTCTATTTTGATTTGTCCTCAACATATGTTGGAGTTGGTATGCTTTGCCCCTACATGGTCAATGTTTCATTGCTAATTGGGGCCATAGTCTCATGGGCTATCATGTGGCTGATGATTGAAGCAAAGAAAGGCGATTGGTACTCTGCCCAGTTATCCGCGACAAGTCTTCATGGTATCCAAGGATATAGGGTATTTATCGCAATTGCCATGATGCTCGGAGATGGTCTATTCCATTTTGCCTACATGTTGGTGGTGATAGTTTTAAGTTTCACAAAGAGGAAATCAGATTCAAGTGAGGAGTCCTTAGAAGATGATGACACGAAGATACGAAACAATTACTTCTTGAAAGACCAGATCCCCAACAGGGCAGCCGTTGGGCGATACTTTGGTAGTGCAGTCATATCTATCATTGTGGTACCCATTATCTCCCACTCCAAAAAAAAATTTTAGAAAAAATCTATTTTGGTTTTTCTACACCATTTATCCACCCGCCCTCCTCCCTCCCCCCATTGTATCCCTACCCACTCCGAATTTTTTACTTTGTATATTTTATTTTATTTTTTGTAAAATTTATAAAGAATGAAAACTTTGCGTGATTAAATTTGGTGTGGGATGAGTGGTGGTTGTGGTTGTGGTTCGGGGGTTGGGGGGCAAGGGGGCGGAGTGGGAGTAAGAATTTTTTTCCATTTTTTATAAAAGTAAAATAAAATATATAAAATAGAAAATTTGGGAGGGGTTAGGGGAGAGGTGAGGGTTGAGTGGGGCGGTTGGTGTGTGTGTGGGGGGAGGGGTTGGGATAGGGATGTGTGAAGATGAAGTGCATTTGAGGGCGGTGGAATTTTGGTTGCGGAGTGGGTGGTGTGGTGGTGGAGGGTGGGTGTAATTATACCTGTCTAATGAAGTGAGGCAGGTGGCCAACCCTACTGGGTTTGTCGATTCGGACGATTCTGGGTCGGTTCGGACTCAGTTCATCCGGATTCAGTCGGCCATGCGAAGTGCGGTCAAGACCTCTGGTTCGGTTTTTATTTTTAATTTCTAGTATTTATTTTCTATAATGTAAACTAAATTTAATTTAAATATATAATATAATAATATAATATATAATTTAGTTTTATATATTAAAATTGAAACTTTAAAGTTAACTTTCTATTTTATAGTTTATAACTTTATACTTTATAGTTTATAGTTTATAACTTTATAGTTTATCTTTATTTTATAGTTTACTTTATAGTACTGTTATAGTTATACTTTATAGTTTATAACTTTATATTGTTATTATACTTTTATTAATTTATTAGATTAGTAGATATAAGTTAACAAATAAGTAATAACAGATTAACAACTAAATAGATAGTAAAATTAAAACTAATGATAAGATGTAAACTTTGAACTTTCATAATGTTAATAAGAGTACATAATGAAGTAATAATAATTTTATTTACATATTATGCATCCTTCTTGCAAATTTTTCGTAATCTATAGGTTGATTGAATTGGTTATGCTCCATAGCCTCTAAATCTGGAGTATTAATTTCAGTCCCGCCTTCCAAAATATTGCATATTTCTTCATCTTCCGGAGAATTAACGTCTCCACATCCTTGATTTATTCTCTATGATCTGATCCAATTCCTTAAGCAGACTAACACTTCTAATGTGCTTCCACCCAATGAGTGACGTGTGTCTCTTATTTGATCTCGTGCTTGGCTAAATACACTTTCAGAAGCCACTGTTGAGATCGACACATTAAGAACATCTCGGGTCATTGCTGCAAGTACCGGGAATTGCCTTTTGTTATCCTGCCACCATTGTAAAGGGGCAAAACTTTTCTTCGGCTCCGCTGGCTTTTGCAAATAAAATTGCATCTCATTGCAAGATCGACTTGTGCTTGCTTGTGTTGTAAAAGTGCTCTATATAATCTAAAGATTCTTCTTTATCGTCATCAGCATTGAATCCTGAAGGTGTAGACACAGAAGCAGAACTAGAAGGAATATTAGTAGCAGAGTTGTTGTTATCATGTAATGTAGCATAATATTCATATAATGTAGTTAAATTAGTATCAAGTGTACTTATGCAATCAAATGAAGATGGAGTTTCTGTTTCCCTACTTCCGTATAAGTATATAAATTACATATTAAATTATGACAATCTACTTTTTTAATAGAAGGATTTAAGACTGCACCAATACAATAAATATCAGGAATAGAGAAAAAATATTTTTAAAAATTTTCAAACATAAGTGTAACTGCATCTTTATATTTCACATTTGATTTTAAACCATAAAGTAAATATGAAATTTCAGCTATATGAGCTAAAACATTACAAATTGTTGGGTAATAAAATCCTGAAAATTCAACAGTAGCAGTGTAAAATTTACGTAAATTTTTTAAAAGTTCACCAATTGATTTTCAATGTTCGTCGGTTAACATATACATCACGTTCTTACAATGCGCATTTGCAACATGTGTTATGGGGTCTTTATACTTATAACATTCTTTTAAAAATAAATAAGTATAATTCCACCGTGTAATAATCTCTTCTGGCATGAATTTAGGTCTCAAATTAAATTGTTTACATTTTTCTTTAAATTCTATAATTCTATTTTTCCTATTATTACCATGAATAACTCCAACAGCTCTTTTGACAAGTTTTATTTCAGGTGAAAATAAATCAAGACCAATTTTAACAATTAAATTATAAATATGACAAGCACAACGAACATGAAATATATCAGGAAGTGGTGGTTGTACTTCCGCTTTTAAAAGATTTACAACAACAGTATTATTAGATGCATTATCGAATGATACACAAAATATTTTATTATAAAGATTATATTTTTGGGCATAAGAACAAATAGTTTCGCTTATATATTTTCCAGTATGACTTTGATCCTCGTCATACGCAAAAACAATAATACGTTTTTCCATTCTAAAATTTTCATCAATCCAATGACAAGTAATTGTTAAATAATCATAACCGTTTAAAGCATGTCCAATGTCTGAAGTAAAACTAACTAGGCATGGAAGGTTAGCAAACAAATATTACAAAAAAATAACATAATCATTATGAAGTCTAAAAATATCGGCTCTAGTAGTACTACGAGGAACACCTTTAAAAAAAAGATTATATACTCTTTGAATATATGTAATTAAATATGAAGAAGAAGCAAAAGAAAAAGGTAAACAACCTCCGACAATCATTTTTGCTAATTCAATGCGATCCTTTTTTGGATCGTACTTAGCCACCCCCCAGTTAATGGATTAAGTTGTTGTTGATCGGGTTCTAAATCAGAGACAACATTCCATTGTGTCGTATGATCGTGTTTTATATGTCTACCTATAGTGTCCGTCCCCCCGTCACCACCCCCTCTTATGTTTATAAGTTCTCCCACAAATATTACATCTAACGCTATCAGTACCCACAACTTTATCATAAAAGAGCCACACTTTACTTCTTTTTTTTCTTGCTACTGATTCTGGTAAAGGAGGTCTATGACTACGACTACGACTACCACTAGCAGTCTCAACATTAACAGAAGGAACACTAGTAGGTGTAGGAGGTCCATTTTCTTCAAGTTCAACAATATTATCTAATTGAACGTTATCATATTCATTATCTTCTATTCCAAAATCTTCTTGCATTTGATCATAATCTATATTTTGATTAGATGATGAAGAACCTATAGATTTTTACCCCTTAAACTAGATTTACGGCGCAGTCCCGACGCAATTTCCCTTAGTAAAGACATTATAAAATATTTAAATAATCAACAAATAAATATGACAATCTAATAAAATAATTAGAGAATGAAACGAGTGTACCAAACATCGGGATTCAGAATTTAATTGAAACTCGAAGCTCGAAGTCTTGCGTCTTGCTACTTTGAATTTGAAAACTAATAATAATAATAACTTGAAAATTGATAATAAAGATGATTAAGAGAGTATGAGAAATTGAGAATAAGAGAATTGAGAGAAATGTTGTGTGATAAAAATGAAAAAAATGTAGAGAATTTATAGATTTTTAAAGGGTAAAAATGTAATTAAAAAATAATAATAAACAAAACAAAAAAAAAGGAAAAAAAAGCAGCCAAACGGTCGAAATGACCATTGACACCCCCACCCCCTCCCAATGGTAACAATACCGTTTGGATCACTGTGCAATTTTTTTTAAATTTTTTTGTGTTCTGCGTCCGATCGGGCGGTTAGCGATAATGGAACCGGTTTAGTTCACGGTCTAGCAGTGTTTTTTCTAACGTGCGGGATGGGGCGATGACCCCAATCCGGTAAGCCTACCAGGTCGGCGGTCTAGATTTTCTCTGGTCAGCGGTCGGTTAAGGTCAACCGGACCGGTGAACGAGTTTAGGTGTAATGCGTGAGAATGGTAGGGCTTTGGTGAGTAGTTTTTGAAAAATATTTTTTTGGAGGTTGTGTCATTGAAATTTTTTGAAGTTATATTCTTCCCGCAAAATGGTGAGTGCAACTATGTATTAAAGACTGGATTTGTGGACAAGAAGGTAAATTAATGTTACACCCCGTAGTTCCAGGGTATGTATACGAGGACGTACGTACGAGAATACGACAGTAAAATTGGAAAGGAAGAAAGATATGATTTTTCGACGGAAAAGTTTCCGAATTTTGTGAAGGAAAAATGTTCGTTAAAGGGAATTGGATTCCCAGATTTGGTATTTGGACTTTTTGGAATATTTGAGAATTATGAAATTTTATTTCCGAAATTGATCACGTGGGGCCCACGGGAGGAATTTACGGTTTGTGGGGCCCACTTTATTTTTTTCAAATTTTTGGCATTGCGGATATTTTCGGAAGATGAAATATTTTGGACGAGTAGGGGGCGACACGTGTCACCCCCATGTGGCCCCATGGCCGAAAGGGTGCCACGGGCGTTTTTAGTGGGACAGTGGCAAGCCACTTGTCCCATTTTTGTGGTGAACACTTGGTTGGCCAACTACCCACCCACATGGACCCATCCTCACCCCCCACTTGCAGTAATCTTGACCCTTGATGCTTCTATCTATACCCCCAGGTTGAAGACAATTTTCATCCCACACTTAAGCTTCCAAGGCAAAATACTCCTCCCTTTGTAGTTGTTTCGTCCCCTTCCCCACTTGAGTAGAAAATACTTTGGGTATTATTGTATCATCCCAAATACCTTGGCCTAGTATCCCTACTAGTATTCCAAAGTTATTTCAATACTAGGAGCAGGAAATACTACTTTATTCGATAGTCATGAAATGAAACCAGAAAATCTTCATAAGCTTGGTTGAAGTGTTAAGAGAAGTTGTTTAGAAACTTCTAAGGGTTGCTTGGAGCGGGTTGGGCGTAAGAATTGGAGCTAAGCGTTGCTCGGGATCGACTTATATCTTGGATAATTTTGGGCTTATCGAGGTAATGATCTTTATCCTATTGTAATTGGATATTACATGTTGTAGTAATGTATAGTTGAGTATACTATATGTAGAATGATTATGGAAAAGAATTGAATTTGTATTTACATGGAATTTGTATTCTGATGACTTGTAGTATTATTGTGGGGTAGAATTGTACACGTCAGATTAGGCGTGTAACCCACTGGGATTATTGGTTTATAACGGGCCTCGTTGGAGGAGGAGATTTATGTGGTTGCGGGGAGGTCTTTGCGAATTTTCCGTAGAATAAGGAATCTTGTATCTAGAATTATTCTACGAAGAGATCTAGAGGTTGATAGACGTTTTGTGGCCTTTTTAGGTTGGAGTACTACGAGTAGCGTATTCTACTTGAAGGGTGGAAAAGGCGAGCAAGGTTAGAGTACGTGGAGCGTTTTGCTAATTGTCGATAATCGTCGCGAGGTATGTGAACCTCTTCCTATCTTTTCTAGCATGATTGTTGTGAACTATGTAGTGCGGTGAGCGTACGTGCTAAATGAATTTGGTTGGTTTAAAACATAAATTGTTATAACGGCTTTATGTGAAGATTGCAATAACAACAATATTTAGGTAAAGAAATGGTTTGTGGTTTTTAAAAGATAAGAGACTTGACTTATAAATGACTTGATGTGAAATATTAAGGAACTTGATTTCTAAAAGAAAAGAGACTTGAGGAATTGAAGAGTTTTTGGTTTAAAACATAAAGTGTTGTAACAGCTTTATGGAAAGTTAGTTATAACGACTTTATGAAAACAAAATAATGGTTTTATCATTAGTTTTAAAATGGTAACTTGACTTTAAAAGGAGAAGTGTTTTTGTCTAAAAAGAAGGCATAGTATTGTCTTAATTTGGTTTAAAAAGGAAAGTATGGAAGTTGTTTTGGTTTACTTAAAATGTTAGTCACTCTATTTTTGATAATACGGGCATCGGGTGACCTTTGTAAAAAAATGGATCTTTTAAAAGAATTTAACGTCACGTAGTACTGGGGTTAAAACACGACTTTGGCATAAAATGAAAGTACCTTGAGTTGTGTGTAACTTGCCTATGTTTGCGTGTGATAGCCTTGTTATGCAAGTATTGTATTTCTATACCACCGCGTCTCGATGGAGGCGGTGATTTGTTATGATCTTACTTGGGCGTCTGGCGGTGACGGAGGATTCCGCCAGTGCGCTCGCGTTGATAGTGTTATTCCGTGGACTAGCTCTCCACGAGGTTTTACCGATTCGGCCTTGGTATCCGTGGTGATTGGCTTCGCCGTCGTGGTGATTCGGCCTGTACTGTAGTTAGCCTTTGCACTTGCCCCGTTCAGTTTAGTGGTTTGTAGCAGAGGGCCTACATCTGTCCCAGACAAAGGATCCAAAGAATGGCAAGGAGGATATGGACACTCAGTCCAATTAAGGGGCTGACGTGGGCTAGAATCCAAAAGATTTATGTTAATAATCCTTCATTTTCCATAATGTGCTTAGATAATTTCTGAATAAAAGTGAATAAAGCAAGGCTATGAGTATAAAACTTATATTCCCTACACTCTAAAATCAAAAATTGGATCACTTACCTTCCCGTTTAAAGATTGGACTATTGTAAACAACGTCCTAAAAGATATAGTCTAAGGTTGTAATATAATTGGAATTATGGACATTCCTAAGTAAGCACCAAGAATTTCCTTGGGCACCAATCACAAGGGAAGAGTGTTAAATCCATTTTAGTATTGTTTTAGGGTATCTTTTATGTGTCTTTTAGTTGTTTTGTATAGTATTACGCGTCTTGTTTTGTGTTTTCAGATTGTAAGCGATTCAGACATGATAAGGAGAATTTAAGAGAAAATAGGCTAACATTGAGGACAAATATGCATAGCTGGTCAAAGGCGCTAAGTTGAAGAAGTCGTGGGAAGCTCGGGAAGAATTCTGAACAAAAATCCTGACGAAGAACATTGAAGGGCCGCGATCCACAGTAGAATGAGCTGCGACGCTGAAGAGTTGTGGCGTCAGAATGAAGAGCCGAGGCGCCACACAACCGGAGAGCTGGAAAGAAATTTACCGTCGAAGGCACCGCGGCTCCCAACATCAGAGTCGCGACACCATATCACCTGAGAGGCAAATTAGTTTACCGTGACTTAATCGAGTCGCGTGCCACCGACGATCGCGATCGTTATTTGAAAAATCTATTTTTAACAGGGGTAAAATGGTCCAAAATGGAATTTTCTCGATATATAAGCCCGGGAGACAGATTTTAGGAATTATCATACTTTTGGATGCAAGAACGAAGGCTGAAAGACAATTAGAGACGTCAATTGTTCAAATTCTTTCTTTTTTTCTACTTTAATTCATGTTTATTGTTACACCTAGTAATTTTAAGGCGGTAATTGAGAATGTAATTAAGAGAATAAGATGCGGATATTGGATACAAAGTGTACTTATATATGCTAATAAGAAATTAGTATACAAAGGATGTGATTCCAGAATAATTTTGGTTACAACGAGTGTGATGATGGTAATTAATAATAGTTGTATATTTCCAATGGGGTTATGGACTAGTGTCACATTGTATAAATTTCGACATTATAAATATGAGGTTTATGGAATTTCTAGGATTTAAATAAAGTAGGGTCTATGATTTATTAATTGTGGGAGTATTAATAAGTGGGACCCAAGGCTAATTAATTGTGAGAACTTGGACCAAGTTGCAAAACTAATTTTCAGCCCTTGAGCAAATGAAAATCAACACACTTATACTCAAAACCTTTCATCTCCCCACACTTTATTTTAAAAAAAAAAAACCATCTATCACACTCCCTCATCTTCTCACTTCACCTTCAGCTGAAAAACCCCACCCTCCATAGCAACATTGAATTTTTATTAATTCTTCTTCCTAGATTAAATCCTTCTACTAAAGTCTAAGCAATGACAAACTTCAAGCAGTGAAGTTTCGGCAATGTGCTGGACCGAAATCGCTCCAGGAATTTCAGTTTTGAAGATGAGTTATTTGGAAGAAAAACATGTAAGAATGATGGATTAAACTTGTAGAATACATGCATGTCATTATAAGTTGAAGAAATTGTGAAAATGACGAAGAACTTGGAGTTGTGAGTACCGATTTCAATAGGGACTGTTTTGGCTAATAAGGTAAGATTTCTTCTTCTTCTTATAGAATAATGGGAGTTAAATGATGTTGTAATTTAAGAAATAAACTTGTGTTAAGAGAAAATGGAAATGAGACAATGCATGTGAATGTTTTGGGTATTGTAGCCGATTTGGGGCTGTTTTACCGCATTGGAGTTGCCCAAATTACATTGAGTTCGGTTGTTGTTGTGTTATTATTGTCACCATTAATTATGTGTTAAAGTGAAAGAAATCTCGATATTTAAGTTATAGATGTTTATAGGAAATTGTTGAAATGTAAATTGGATGATAAGGAATTATGAGAAGAGCTATGGTATCATGTATTTTGTGTGTGTGTCGTGACACCCATGAAATTGTTGGACGTTGTTGTCTCGTTTTAAAGGTTGTTTTGTGGAGTTAGAATGCTGGAAATTTAGTTATGAATATGCATGTACATTGTGGTAATTGCTAACGTATGTCCTAAAGGAATAAAGATGTAAAAATGTGTTACTTTGTATTCTCGTTGTTGTTGGTATATAGACTGTTTTAGGGGCTGTTTTGATATGGATTAAGGGGATGGATTAACATGAGAAATAGGTGTATTAATCACCTTGGTTGTTGTGGTTGTTATTACATGAAGGTAAAGAGAAAGAATGTATAACGATGGTGTATATGGAGTATATGGGACTGTTCTGGTACGACCTTGAGACGTGTCTTACTATTGATGTTGTTGACCTTGTTTGTGAGTTGTGGATGTATATATAAATAGGGGAAGTGCTGCCCAATTTTATATAACAAAAGAGTTATCGTTCGATATATATAACGTATAATAGTAATCATAGAGTTGACGGGCATGTTGCTATTGTTATAGGTCGAAGTGCTACTCGAGACGTATTCTAAATATTGAGTTGGTTAGCTCGACTATAAGGATTGTGAAACTATCCCTTCTTTCTTTTTGACATGATTTGCATAAATGAATGTACGGCGGACGTACATAATTTCAATGAATCATAATTCCTAGTGACAGTTGATATGATAGTGCCTTTGATTTTAATTCATTCTATTTATTCCATTAGGAAGCATCAACTAAGTTAATTGCATTGTTGTCATGTTTATATCTTATAGGGATCCGGCTAGGGCATTAACGCCGAGACTCATATTGAAGACCAATGTCGTTTTTGGAGAAATCAAAGTCCCGGCAAGGTCTGAAATTAGAACTCGCTGGACCAAATTTAAGCCTGATTGTGATTGCACAAGCATTTTGATCGACCAGACATGCGCAGTTTGGCCAGATGTTTTATGTTGCTTAATTCTAAGGCACATTTCATGTATATACCTCATTTCCTTGCTTATTTTATTGCCCTATGTATAGGGTGGTTTTGGCTTAGGAAAATTTGAGCTAATAGCTTGGAGATAAATGTAATCTTGTTGGTCATGATGAACACCTATGGTCGCCACCGAAGTAGAGCAAACCCCTTGACCATTCTAACCTGTTTTAGTTTAATAATTCTAACAGGTTTCGTCTTATTTCACTTTGAATGGATTGCTTGTCAATGGTTGATCAAGTTCCGTTCTTAGTCCATTGCTTGAAAACTCACTTGTGTTATTATTTCCTTTTGTATGGAGAAAACAATGTTTACCATTTTGGAGGATTTCAAGTTACTGATAACGTTGTGTAAGGTTTCTTGTTTATCCTGGATTATTCTCTTAAGGAAATCCCCCACAAGATGCTGATGTCAAATATCCTTTCAGTATTACTATCACTTGGACTGCATGTAGATCAATTCTGTAACAAGAATTGTTACAGAATTAACCTACAATTAACCTTGATAATGGAAAAACTTTGTGCAGGGAGTGAATACGTGGTCTAAAGCCATCTTCATTCCATACGAGGTCTGTGGAATTAAGAACTCTAATAGATAGGTGGTCAACTAATAGGGTTTCTGATGTGAGTGGTAATGTGTAAAACAGGAAAATAACAACAACAACTATTTGTTAGAAATCTGGAAATGATTAAATATGAGGGCTTGCTGAGTCGACCAAATTTTTGATCTATCATTAAGATAATATTGTCCCGTATATCCTTTCAACGGTTGTAATGACAACTTATCTCCCAAGATAAAACAGTAATCAAACAAATGAGCAAAGGAACTCAAATGTTTGCTTTGAAAGAAATATCTTTGAGTGTTTGCGATTACTAGAGAGGAAGACAATTTCAGAGAATTGTTTAGTGAATGTGTCAAGTGTGTTTTGCAAATGAGCCAAAGGCCTCATTTTATAGTGTTGAGAAGAAGACCCTCCAACTAGCCAATTTATGGCTTTGAATGACCAAGTAATGGCCATTAGTATGGAGTTACAATTCAGCCAAGTAATGGCTGAATTAAAGAGCAAAATAATGAAGAGTTAATCCTCCAAAGTCAGCTCAAACGTCAGTTTTTATTCTTCTCCAACGGACTGAAAACGGTCACAGCGCCGCGGCCCTGCAGAGTGGCGCTGTGGCGCCGAAACTTCAGGGACTTGGCGCCGCGGCCCTGCATGAAGGCGCCGCGGCCCGACTGGTTTCATCTTTTAACACATTGTACACTTCTTCCTTCATTTACCAACGTGAAATTATTTGTCATTTTGGCCAATAACCATTTATTATCTTACGTCTCAAACAATTCGTATACGTACCAACATCTCTTCCACTTAAGAAAATTACGATTTTTGGCACTTTATGTGCACGTGTGAAAACCAAGTTTTCGACGTGCTGGGCCCCAATTGTTCGAGTCATAATTTAATAGAAATTTATTTCACATTTAGTGAATTTCCAATAATCCCCTCTTGGAAGACATTAAGGTGGATAAATCCGGCGATGATTAAGGTGGATATAGCGTTGATGAAGTTTCTTTTTTATCCCACAAGTTGTTGATGTCAACTATCCTTTCAGTTTTACCATTACTTGGACTGCAGGTAGATAAATTACGTAACAAGAAAATAGCATCCAGAGAGAGCCTCGTGTATAAAATGGGCCAATGCTACATAGGTATTTTACTGATCAGGATGACTACATGGCTCAGAAATTACATAGTTATATAAAAGGGCAGCCCGATGCACAAAGCATCTCGCGTTAGCAGGATCGGGGAAGGCCCGGATACTTCCATTTGAGACTTAACACCTAACACTTCCAGGAAAAAGAAGAGATCTAGTCGTACTAGTTCCCTTTTACGTGTTGCTACCAGTGGCGGAGGTACATACAAGCACCACCAGAATTTTTAATTTTTTTTATACAATACGACGTCGTTTTATACTAAAGACTATTAGCAATGATGTTATTATAAAATTTTCAACAAATGGACTCTAGACGATTTTCTTTGTAAATGTAAGAATATTTATTATTTGCATGACTTTCTTTATATATTGTTTTAATACAACTAGTCTTCTTGTTTGCTACATTGGTCTCTTGATAACATTCGTAATTTCATTTTTTTTGCTTCGTACATTGCCTTGCAAAAAATTGTTACTTCATATGTTTGCACCACTAGATTTTGTTGCCTGGATTCGCCACTGGTTGCTACTACTAATTTTTTTTCTAGTAAGAGTTACAGCTTATAACAGTAATTACATTAGTTTTTTGTACTGCAGATAAGTATCGAGCACACTATATGTTTTGGAAGATAATGCAGTACATAAATAGTAAATAACTATTACAAGTGCTTCGAAATGATAGACAATAAAGATTACAATAGCAACAAGCTTGAAGTAAACAATGATTGTGGCAACCACAAGCTTTTGAGTTCTTGAATCAGTCTTTAATCGTTGTCCAAATTGCCGAAAGCTCCTTGAATCTTAATAACCTGAGATCAACAAACACCAAATCTGGAATTGTTACAATTGTGCTGAGTCGAGCGATGACACTCTGTCTTTAAGACAAGATTGCCCCGTATATATCATTTTACGTTAATGGACAATAGTCTCCTAAGATAAAACAACAACTAACATATGAGCAAAGAAAACTCAAGTGTTTCTAGAGAAGAACTTTGAGTGTTTGAAGTATGCTAGAGAGGAAGAAGTTCAGAAATTTCTAAGTGTGTTTTCCAATTGAGCCAAATCCTCAATTTATAATAGTGTAAGAGGTGCCTCTTCAAGTTTCCATGTAGTGATCATTTAAATGTCATGTAATGGCCATTTAATCTACCAAGTAATGCAACTAAATAATGACTGGTTTATGGAAGAAACACTGACATTTTAATGCTCCAAAACGTCTCCATAATCAGCCAAACTTTTGGACTTCCGCCGATACCATCGCCTGGAAAGCGCATGGCTGCGAAATTAAGCGTCGCGGTGTAATACCCTGTACTTTCGGGTGATGGTTGGAATACATAAACGTCGATAAGTAGACCCGGACCCCGGAAATTTATGTTGTGTCCACATACGCTAATGAGAAAATTAGCATATAAAAAGATGTGATCCCGAGGTAATTTTGGATTTAACCAGTGCGACGACGAGGATTAATAATAATAATTTTATATCCCTAAGGAGGATATGGACTAGTGTCATATTACAAGAATTATGACATTGAGTCTAAGAATGTTTTATAAGTCATCGTGATTTAAGTGAAGTGGGACCGATAATTTAATTGTGTGTATAATGAATTAATTGTGGGATTAATTAATTATTATTGGGGACAATTGATAGTGGGAGACTACATGTTATGTTATAACAAGGGTCTGAGTGACTAAGGGTCTGTTTGTGCCTTCACGGAAAAGTGTTCGCTTTCTTAAGAAGTAGTTAGAACCGCTTTACAGAGAATCTGTTAGGGTGTTTGGCCTATAATTATATAAGTGCTTCTGAGAAACAGAAATAGTTTCCTGTATAGGCCACATTTATGCAAATTTACTAGAATATTCTTTTTAATAGATTTAAAAGTATTTAAAATATTCTTTTCTATCCTATGTTTCTAAAAAATAGTATATCTTTACACTTTAATAATTTTTTAAAATTATTTAATTGCAACATTTAATCAAAAAATAATATTATATTGTAAATAAGAAATGTAACGACAATATGATACCAACGACTGAAATATGCCCAAATCTACCCCGCCTACCCACACCTACCCCCACCCCATCCTCAATTTCTATGTCATATTTTTTTTACTTTTATAAAAAAATGATTTTTTTCTTCCCTTACCCCACCCACTGCCCTACCCCATCCTCAAATTTCTATTTCATATTTTTTGTTACTTTTATAAAAAATTATTGAAAATATGAATTTTTTTTCTTACCCCCTCCCCCGACC
Source organism: Przewalskia tangutica (assembly GCA_029844215.1). Lineage (NCBI taxonomy): Eukaryota > Viridiplantae > Streptophyta > Magnoliopsida > Solanales > Solanaceae > Przewalskia > Przewalskia tangutica. The sequence continues at coordinate 85,836,725 of CM056736.1, read as the reverse complement.
CTACCCCCACCCAACCCCATTGGCCTAGTTCATCCTTAAATTTCTATTTCTTGTTACTTTTGAATACCTGCATTAACTACGTTTCTTTTTTAACTGAGATTCTATCGGAAACAACATGTCTACCGCATAAAGGTATACCCTCCCAGACCACAGATTACACTGAGTATGTTGTTGTTGTGGGGTGTTATTAATTAAGGGTTCTTATGATGCAGGATTTGACAAACTTGTTCAACGTAATTTTGGAGAAATTCTTGAGGCAATTTTGTATGGACTGAAATCAATCAATCATGGGGTTTTGGATTTTCCAATTTTTGTGGAAATTTGGGAGAAAAATGATGTCTTTCTTATATGAAAGCTCTATGGTGAAATAGTATTTCATGGGTTGCTAAACTTTGTTAGTTAGTAATTTGTTGATTGTGTCTTACCCTCTACCTGTCAATGGTAAGGTCTGCGTATACTCTACCCTCTCCGGACCCCACGTGTTGTTGCTGATCGTGTCTTACCATTTGCAGTGAAACCCTATTGAAATTGTCAATTCCTCGTTTCAAATTACTGAGGAATCGTAGGGAGATTCAGCTGAAGCAGATGAGAAAAGAAATTCCTAAGCTACTAGAGACTGGTCAGGAAGCTACTGCTCGTATTCGGATATAAACTGAATTTTATTTTGCTTAAATTCCTCGATCCATGCTGATATAATTTGTGCAAAGCTTATGTTCTTCACATTTAAATACTGAAAGGTCATAAGTATTCTGATCTTTGCTTATTTAGGTAGAGCATATCATAAGAGGAGAAAATGATGGCACAGGAGATAGTTGAGCTATTCTGCGAGCTTATATCTGTTTGTCTTCCAATTATCGAAGCACAAAGGTACTGAGTCTAGTCCACCCTAGGTGTTGTTTTGCAAGAATCATCTGCATTGTATATGGAAACTCATTCACGGAGCAAATCTGGTCCAATTAAATAGTCGCAGTCCCTAATTTGCCAATCTTCATCTATTCTGGAAAAAAAAGTTACCTACTTTGTAATGTAGTCTAATTTGGTTGACCAGGTTGTAGGTTGAGTAAATGAAAGTATGTGCATATGTCCGAGCAGGATCATGTTTGGTGCTTGTACATAAAGTCAATCTTAGCCAAACAAAGATTAATTGCGGTTTAACTTTCTGCTTATATGACCAGGAAGTATCTGAGGCATAGAATGAACAAGTGATTCTTGCTTATGTTATGGGAGGTGAAACATTAAAATAATTCGGTCACTTACATGAGACCATAAATGTGAATCTTTAGTTCCTAGATGGAGCCAAAGCGCTTCATCGTCAATTCTTGTTTTAAAGCATGAAGTGTAATAATAATGTTTCTCTCTAGACTTGTTTCCATGGTATACTTGGAGAACTAGCCACTAGTTAGTAAAATGAAACCAATAAGTGACACTCTTGAACTTGAGCTGTCTTGCAATGTGGGGGTTTTCTTTCCAATTCATAATATTTTAGACTTCTAGTTGAATTTCGTTAATAATTTTTCTTAACTTGAATATTTGGATAAGAGCTGAGCCCCCAAACTTTTTTGATGTCCAGGGAATGCCCAATAGATCTGAAAGAAGCTATTTCAAATGTTTGTTTTGCTGCACCAAGATATGCAGATCTTCCAGAATTGCTGCTGGTTCAGATGCTGTTTGCTGGTATATGGGAAGGAATTTATTGCTGCTGCTACAGAGCTCATGCCAGAATGTGGTGTCAATCGCCAGGTTACCTTAGTTGTCCTTTATGCCATAGCTAAACCAGAACGGGGAACTGTTTCTTGATTTCTGACTTTTTGTGGTCTCTGACAGTTGATAGAGTTGCTGTCTATTCGAGCTCCTGCTCCTGATGTGAAAATGAAGCTGCTGAAGGAAATTGCGGAGGAGCATCAGCTAGATTGGGATTCAAGTGCTTCTGAAAATGAGCTGTTAAAGTCACATGAGGACTTACTGGTATATTTATGTCTGTAATGGCTGCATTTTGTCTTCTTTTCAATCATCATGATTCCTTTCCTTTGCTTTGCAGAATGGGCCCACACAATTTGTCAGTGGGTCTAAGGTGCCTCTTCCCAAAGAAAGGTTTGATGAGGTGCAGCATTCTGTATCAGATCAAGTGTATGATAAACAAACGGAATCTGACGCTGATTTTGACTCATTAGATTTTCCAGAAGTCCCTAAGCAGCAGCCACTACGACATAGCACTGGTGGAGTTGCAGCCCCTGAAATGCTTCCTTTCCCGGCCTCTGCACTATCCGACTTCGATGAGGACGAAGCTAAGCCTTTTGAATACGGTGAGTTCAAATCTCACAAACAAAGTGTGGAGCAAGATGAAGTTTTGCAAGAGAAGGTAGTCTCAAAAGATTCTGCACCGGAAGAAGAGAAACAGTTTTTGCCATTCATGGTTTCCCCCATCAAAATCATCTCCATTCTCAACAGAAAGTACCACAACCCAAAGTACTCAACCTCTACTACAAAAATGAAAAAACAAAGATGACATTGACGTAGATTTGCAAGATGTATTGGCTGCTGCCCAAGCAGCTGCTGAATCAGCTGAACGTGCAGCAGCTGCTGCTAGCCTTGCTCAGGTTAGAATCAGTGAGCTTACCAGGAAAAGGAGCGAAGAGGTGCCTGTAAGCCCCAGTAAGAACCCCTTTTATGCTGAGAAACAGGAAGCTCACATCCTAGAAAAGCTTCCCTTGGAACTCCAACATCAATTGTCAAACTCTAATGGTATCCCCAGCCCATTGGAGTCGAATATTCCTTCGTACTATGATCCGACAGTAGGTTTTCAGTCTCCCATCTCCCATATTCATCATCCTGGACAGGGCACTGGTCTTCACCAACCACAGAGATTGCCTTCCCTGGATGATGAAACATATTATTCATATCCTAACTTGTTTAAACCAATAAATGGCTCTAATCCCAGCTCTCGCTCACAGTCATTTAAAGATAATATCAGGTTCAGCCATGATAAGTGAATTGTGTTTCTCTACCCTACTGCAGGCTCTGGTTTGTTTGCTGGTTGTGAGTTTGAGATTCTCCTGTTTATTCTTATACTCTTTTGTCTGTAGTACATTCAAAGGATCCTTGTATGTTAAAAAGTTACATAATTTTCTTTGGAGTACAAAATAATAAGGGAAATGATCAATGTTTCACTGAGCAGATCTTGTACTCTGATATCATAACATCGGTGCTTATCTACCAAACTTGGGCACAGAGTGGTAAAACAAACTTGGCAAGCGACCTATTGATGAAATATTTACCGTTATCTTATATCACACTCATCCTTACAATTACAATACAATTGAGTACAGGTTTGACTCCGTTATATATAATGCTAGATAATACACTTGAACCATATAAATATTTCTTGTTATGCCATAAGAGAATGTGAAGGTTAGCTCTTTGAATGCAAAATACAAAATCTTGTAAATAACCTCATCAAATTGATTGCATTTCAATGTTACTGAAAACAAGATTCTGCTTAACATCTATACTGTGTTGGACAATTTTTAAAGCACTTAACTACTACGCCTATGTGCAACTTGTCAGGGCAGACTCTTAAAATTCCTCTTCAGTACAAATTCGTATGCATGCACATTGTAACAGATACACTTCATGAGCTTACATCTGGGGATTTTCATTACATTTCACAAGAAAAACTTTCACAAGGTCAACAAAAATAAGAGTTCCTAAAGATTTGCTTTTTTCTTTACTTGGTCACCTTGGACCCGATAATTCAACTGCGTGTAAATTCTCTGTTGAGTCAACAATCCAATCAGAACCAGGATGTGGTGCAAGTTCCACCTCTTGCCGGAGAACTTCTACCTTCTGCCACTCATCCCATCTTTCAGCCAAGCCATCACCTTCAAGCATTCTCACCACTTCCGACATCTTAGGCCGATCCATCGGGTTGCTTTGTGTACAAAGCAATGCTACCTGAATCAATTGCTCCACCTCAGCCTCCACATATTTGTTCTGAAGATCAGGGTCAACCAGCATTTCCAATTTCTTCTCTTTAAGGAGTCCTTTCACCTGAAAAACAAGACCCTCAACAAGATTAGTTTGAAACACTTATTAATCAGCAAGTGTTGTGATGGAAATATAAAAAACAAGCACATGATGGTACTCGCATCATGTTCATGTAAAGCAGGTATGACAACGTACCCAGTCAAGCAACATGACATCGTCATCATTTGCAAGCCGAGCAAGATCAAAAGCACGTTGTCCAGTAATTAGCTCCAGAAGCATGATCCCATACCCAAAAACATCAGTCTTTTCTGAAGACTTCCCTGTGGACAGGTATTCTGGAGCTATATGCCCAATTGTACCACGCACAGCCGTCGTAACATGTGTATCCTTGTAGTCCATAAGCTTAGCCAAACCAAAGTCTCCAACAACAGCCTCAAATTCTTCATCTAGCAATATATTTGCAGCCTTCACATCACGATGGATAATCTTAGGGTCACAATGATCATGCAAATACGATAATCCTCTCGCAGACCCCAAAGCAATCCGTTTTCGCGTTGGCCAATCAAGTGGCGGTTCATTTGGTGGCCGTTCTGACAAAATAAATTATTGTATCAAGAGGTTGACAAATAAACTATATTTCCTGCTTTTTACAAAGAGTAATAGGTTTCAGAGGGCATTACCTCTCAGGCATGATGCAACACTTCCATTCGCCATGTAGGGGTAGACAAGAAGCCTTTCAGTTGGTGTCATACAGAAGCCACGTAATCTTAGAAGATTCCTATGCACTGCCATGCTAATCATCTCAACTTCTGTTTGAAATTGCAACTCCCCTCCAGGAGTACGCTCCTCCTTTAGCCGCTTAACAGCCACCAATGATCCATCTGCCAAGCGTCCTTTGTATACCTTACCAAATCCACCTCGACCCAGAATGTTTTTATTGCTAAAACTGTCGGTTGCAACTTGTAGCTCTCGGAGGGAAAATCTTTTCAGTTGACCTAAGTGAACTTCAGGATCCTCTTCAGCTGCAATAAGTTTAAGGGAAGACAGTAATTATGGAGCCAAAATTTAAAACGTGCAAGAGAAAACACACACGAGGGAATTATGGACTTATGGTTGGAAATTGTGTGTAAACTGCTAACCTGGTACATCAAAGAAATATTCTTGTGGCTTTCTACGTCTCCACCAGGCAAATGCAATGGCAGGAACAGCAAATAGTAGAGCAGCACCAGCAGCTACACCTCCAGCAATGGCTCCAGTTGCACCATTTCCTCCTGAAGTTTCAAAATATTTAAACATCAAATTCTCCACTTCAATAATTGCTATTATTCTCAACGGACGTAAACTTGATTAATTTCCTTCACATGATCCTGACTATTTTTAATACGCAATTTTGGCCTTCATCAGCTAAATCACTTCAAAAACCAAAGCACAGAAAACTTTGGATCTGTCATTCAGATCCAATTTCCAGGACAGTTTTTACACAGCAAAGAAAATCTTCACAAATTTTGTTCAGACATTATCCATACCCTTTACAACAAAAAAAAAACTGTTGGCGCCGTCATTTTCAAGAGGAAGCACACAAATTTTGCATCCCTCACACAGGATCAGAACTTCATGACAGAGCGGGTTATGCAGTAAGACCCTCAAATATTCTATTTCAAATACCACAGATAACAATTTACAAGGGTACCAAGGAAAAAATGTCTGCAATGCCGAATTTAATTTGTATAAACACCCGAATACTTAGAGACTTTAAATGTGGTCTCGTGCATCGCAATTTCTCATAACAATTACTTAACCAAAATGCCTGACTAGTAAAGATGGCTTTACCTCTTCTACCCCTTTTTAGTCAGTACTTCTATAGCATAATTTCTCACTTAGATTAGGAAAAACTAAGGCAAGATGGATAAACCAACTGAAATCACCATAGTCAAATAATAAAAAAAAAAGGAAAACAATTTATCCACACCAATTTAGAGAACCACCTGGAGCAGAAATTAGTGGTGGTGGAACAAATGGAGGGGGAGGAGAGAATGGAGGAGATCCAGGGCAAGGTTTTCCAGTTACAGGCCCACAAAGATCTAAATTATTTGCAAAACTGTAAATTCAAGCAAAATATGTTAGCAAATAGCAGCATTCTAAAACAACCAGCCAGTTGGATGGTGAACCACCTTATATGAAATATACCTGATAGGTGTGAATAGAGAAAAGGAACCATTATCTGGAACAGCACCTGAGAGACGATTGTTTGATAGATCCCTATACACAGACGAGACAAGAATTGAGCATGAGTATCATTAGAAGGAAAGGAAAGGAAACGAATGAAAAGATATGGAAGAAGAGAATGATCTAAGTAATAGATCACAAAAGAACTAGTGTACTTACAACACTTGTAGTGATGAGATATTAGTCAGTGACATCGGGATGTAACCACTCAAGCTATTGTTATTGAGCCGACTATCCTTGCAAAAAGATCACAAAGGTGTACAGGAATGAGCTTCATTTTTGCTGCAAGTAAGATAATTGGAGAGCAAAACAGAAGTAAAGGCTGATAACTGCATCAACTTAATAAGATATTTTTATGTGGATATAAAACATTATGGAACTTCAAGCCAGAACCGGCACTTCAGCTGTAAATGAAGTTGCCAGTTCAGAACCATAATAAAAATTAAAAATTCTCGAAATCCCCCCCCCCCCCCCCCCCGACAAACAGAGTTGAAAAGCTTTGGACTAAATCTTATCACTCGCCATTGGCAGTACTCCAATAGTTTTATAGCCAGTAATAAATCGAATTTGGAATACTAGAGAAAAGTTTGTGGAGCATTAGGCAAGAGGAACTTCAGCAATGAAAGACACAAGATGAAGCATAGGCTTCTAAACTTCTTTTCTCTTTTAGAAAAGGATCACAGAAGGGAGAAAATAAAACACCAATTGCTAAATGATGCTTAATTTTATAATATCAGGCCCATATAGAACTCAAGTATCAGAAAAAGTGTAGGCTTATAGACTACTTTTCCTTTAGATATGGATTAGAACAAAGGAAGAAATAAAAGGACTTAAATGTAAAGTCTGTTTAATGAATGATATCAGGCCCATAAAGTCCTCAAATACCTTCTACCATCAAGACTTAGTGCCAAATCTAATACTAATAGAGGTCATCTTACGTGAAGTCTAGAAAAGAAATCGGAGTTTTCCTTTCTCACTAGCCGGCTAGTAGGTCATCAATCTTGAGGCGGGATGGTTGATTCAATACATAGACATATGGCATCACAATATCCACAGAAATCAAATATAGGATAAGAATACATACAGGAATCTCAATTTCGACAGCTTGCCCAAGGAATCTGGGATGGGACCAGTGAAGTCGTTCAAGTAGAGATCCAAGCTGACCAGATTAGTTAAATTTCCAAGGTCACTCGGTATTAGACCACTTATATTATTACTGTAAAGCTCCCTGTGACAAGCAGACCGGAGAATGAGTCAATTCCACACATCAATACCAACGACATCCCTGGATTAATGGGACAACCATAATAATGAAATAGAATCTTTACATTCATCAAAATTGGCATAAAGCCACATTTAAAAGCTATGTTGCTTGGAACCTTTAAATATGATGCCGCACCCGTATCAGATCCTCCAAAATTGCATAACTATTGGAGGATCCGACACACACTGAACAATATTTTTGAAGAGTCCAAGCAACATAGATTAAAAGTCAACAAATGAGAAAGGACTAGGAGAACAGAACTAACAATTATAACTATCTACCAATGCACATGTCATGGAGGAATTTTCTTATATTTGGTTACAAGTATTTTGCTCGATAAGAACCCGTCATTCCCCGTGCTGCAAATGATAACCTCATCAAACAATTTATACGATCTTTATACCTTATCAATAAAAAGTAATGCTTGTCATTATATTAATTTCAAATGTCATCTAAACAGTGTATGCATACAACAACATACCCAGTGAAATCCCACAACGTATGGTCTGGGGAGTATAAAGTGTACGCAGAACTTACATCTACCATGATAGGTAGAGCGGCCGTTTTCGAGAGACCATAGACAGCAAAGCAAGATAAACGATCAAATCCGGTCAGAAAATGTTGATATCAAAAGCGAATAAGTCATGATAGCACATTCTGAAAAAGTAGCGTGAGTTCTAAATAATTTCTCGATCAAAGGTGATCGCTTCTACATTCACCACACCACGATCAGATTACACTGCGCAGAAGCACATTCACTTGCTAGCACTTAGTCCTCATCTCAAAGCAAGAAGCAAATGAATCTATAGATAGGTATAGCCATATCAACCACGGATTCCCTTCGGGCCGACGAGGGCAGGACTTTTGGCCTCTCGTCGAGACGAGTTGATGAGCGGAGAAAAGAATTGCTGAGAGAGAGATTCGTTCCCGCCACGAGAAAGACGCACGGAAGAGGTATTCCCAGCGCGCGGAGGATCCGTTGAGAGTTTGCTTTCAGTCCTTCTGGAAAAGATTCGTTACCCGATTGTGACTTGCTTTTCTCAACAAGCTACTAATTTGAATGGACGCTTCCGGAAAATGTACCTTGAAGTACTTGAAAATACGTATATTTATATTCCTTTTCCTAGTTGCTAGGACGTAAACCTTAGAGGATCACTCTGTTGTTACCACTACTAGCACAGATAAATAAGCTACACAAAGTACACTAGAAAACACATAGTAGCATAAATCAAACTACATGACTATAAAGTCATATCGCACCTATTAGTACGATAGGCTAAGCGGACCTACAGTAATAACACAATAACTATCAGTTTGCAAGCGTAAGTAAGACTACGCTCGACTACCTACTACCCTAATCAGTGTCCTCCACAACCCCTTATCTAAGGTCATGTCCGTTGCACATGCGTCATATCTTGTCTAATCACCTCTCCAAAACTTCTTCAGCCTACTCGTCCATAGCCAACCTCTCACACCTCTTAATTGGGCATTTGCGTCTCTCCTCTGCACCTATCCAAACCATCTCAACCTCGATTCTCGCATCTTATCCTCCGCCGAGGTCACTCCCACTGTCTCGAATATTATCATTTCTATCATATCCCTCCTTGTATGCTCACACACCCACCTCAGCATCCTCATCTTCGCAACTTTCATCTTTTGGATGTACGAGGTCTTGACTGATCAACACTCCGCCTCATACAACATAGTCGGTCTAACCACCACCCTACTTGTTTTCAAGTTTTGGTAGCACTTTTTTATCTCATAAGATTACAGTTGGGAGCCTCCATTTCATCCACTCTGCCCCAATACGGTGTGTGACATCGTCATCAATCTCTCCATCCCCTTAGATAATAGACCCGAGGTACTTGAAGCTTCCTTTCTTTACAATGACCCGAGTACCAAGCCTCACCTCCACGTTTATCTCAAGGTTGCTCTCGTTACTGAACTTGCACTCAAAGTATTTTATCTTGGTCCTACTCAGCCTGAACACTTTAGACTCCAGAGTCTGTCTCCAAACCTCCAGCTTAGAGTTCACTCCGCTGTGAGTCTCATCAATCGTCTGCGAATAACATCCACCACAGCACCTCCCCTTGAATTTGTCGTATCAGCCCATCCACCACCAACCACCAAGGCAAATAAGAGTGGGCTAAGAGTTGATCATTGGTGCAGCCTCGTTGCACCATCATCACTAGGAAGTGCTCCGACTCTCCTCCTACTGTTCGTACTCTGGTCTTAGCTCCATCATACATATCCTACAGTGTGTGTGCCTAGCGGTCATTAAATTCCATCAGCATTCTTAATGTATTTTTTTAATTATTACATTTTTATGTGATTGTTAGTTGCATACACTTGGAAAATACTTAGTTACGCGTAATGCACGAGCCTCAAGCAAATCTAAGCATCCATAGGAACATATGATAAAGTGAGTTGCATGGAGCAATCACAAGTTATACTCATCATCGACACATAGTCTGATGCATGGGAATCCTAAATCGTGATTTCTGTTAATAGAAGCTACCTGGGAAAAGGAATTGAAGTTTGCCATTCCAAATTAGGAGTGCTTAGGGTACTGGCAATAATAATGATATTAAGACTGTAACTCTGTTTAAGAGTTGAACATACCGGCATTAATAATGATACTAAGATTGCAACTCTATTTAAGAGTTGAACAAATAACGGCTTCTTATCTTTTGATAGGTGAGTGTACGGCAGAAATTTAAGTTCAACGATAATATTTTCACAAATAATTACAGACATTACTTTGCCACATAAGTTAACTCATTGCTAGTCTCATCCAAGTATCCAAGTTTCCTAATTCACTAGTAATTAATTGTGAAACATACACATTTAAATCTTTTTTACAAAGTACACGTTTAAATCTTTGTTGTTCAAGGAACACATTAACAACTACGCCATCGACAATAACACCACGTGAAACGAGAGAGGGAATGGAGAAAGTGTTCTCTGCTTGCTTTGCCACTTCCAGCAGTTTTGTTTTGATACAGAAGTTAATATGCAAGCCATCCATGCTATTTACATGCAGCAAATTCTAGAGGTAACATGCAAAATCTTCAACATTTGGAGAAACAAATACACCTAATGCCAATTTCCAAGTCTAAATTTGTAAAACAATAAATACCACAGTAGCAAACATAATTCATAAAGCAAGACTTACAAGTACTGCAAATTCTTCAAAAGGCCAAGCTGTGGGACTAACTGGCCAGATAAAGCTGCATTTCCTAAATCACTGGAAAGGTTGAATTTATAACAAGTGTTATGGAACCACCACAAGAAAAGTGCAATTGCAAATCAGGGAAAGCGGAGGTAAAGCGGACAACAGATTCTCACACTCTTATAACACTGTTGTCATTGTTGCAAGTAACATGAAACCATGTGCAAGGATTAACAAGGGTAGGGTCCCAGCTCTGTAACACATTGTTAGGATCTTGTAAGTTCGTCCGTAGACTGTGCAATGCATCACCTGTTCATGTATCCATTTAGGAAAAAATAGATAATATTTAATCCACCTAAATGCGCATAAAAATTTAATCTGTTGACTGAACAAAGCAGTTTATCAAGATTTTGGCAACAAACAAATTATATCACATGAAATTATTCAAGCTTGTACATGAAATATACCGCACCAAGGTTGAATGCCAATAATAACTAAAAACTTTCACATGTAACTGACATTAAAACTGAACTGCTTGCCACCGTAACAATGCAGGGAGCTTATTAGTTAACAACTCACACCTAAATGCGCACGAAAATTTAATCTATTGACTGAACAAAGCAGTTTATCAAGATTGTGGCAACAAGCAAATTATATCACATGAAATTATTCAAGCTTGTACCTGAAATATATCGCATCAACGTTGAATGCCAATGATAACTAAAAACTTTCACATGTAACTGACATTAAAACTTAACTGTTTGCTACTGTAACAATGCAGGGAGCTCATTAGTCAAATTCAACAACTCACACATTAGTCAAATTAAAAATCCAATTTTGCATATATTCATTTCACTTTCAAGCAAATATTGATTTTCTAGTACCAAAAAATTCAAAATTTGAAACTCATATCACAAAATAGAACAACAAATATAGACCTAAAAATTAACTAAAAGAGGATTATGGGTCCCCATGTGGTAGCCCTGGGGAGGGGGGGGGTGTTAAAGAAGAAGCACTAACCTTCCATATTAGCAAAAATGAGCTTAATAGGATGTACAACCAAGATTAGCCACACCGCCACCAGTGACACTAAAGCATCTTTTTCCATCACCTTCATCATCAAATATACATACAGATTTATCTCTCTCTCTCTCTCTCTCTCTCTCTATATATATATATATATATATATATATATATATATATTTTATTTTACAAATCAAGCAGCCAGCTCACTAAACAATCTCGTAGATCCAAGTAAAGCAAACTCAAAAAAACCCCAGCATTTACCCAAAAATTCAAGAAAATCCTAACCCTCATTACTATACCAAAATAGCATCATTAAAGCACCAAGAAAAATACCCAGAAAGCTCAAAACCCAAGAATCGATCTTAACTCATAACCAACACAAAAAAGATCAAATTTTTACACCTTTTTTCAAGATTTTGTAACCCCTTTACTCTGTACTGAACCTTTTTTGTGTTTCTAAGTTGAGTTTAGTTCTTCTCAAACTTCTGATGAACCCCTTTTTTATCTACTGCAAACTTTTCACATTTTTCTCTCTCTCTCTACTGAGTTGTATGTGTAGAGAGAGAAAAAGGTATGTAAGAAATTATTATCGTCTCTTTTTGGGCGTGTTAAGCTGCCCGAACGGTGCTTTGCCCGTATACCTTAAACTCCAAAACGGCTTCGCGCTATTCTTTGACTCCTGTCAACTTTTGATACTTTTTCGAAATTATTAATTATTAAAAAGATAAGATAAAATCTAAAATGAAGATTTATATGTCCTCTCTTTTAGACATGGCAAAATACATTAAATACAGCATCCAAATATATTCTAAAATATTTTTATGGCACACTTTTGACTTAAAATTTTGAATATTTTTACGTGTGTTCTCGAATATTAATTATATAAATAAATTAATCACTCAAAACGTCATCTTCTTTAATATACTTATGACCTCAATAAGGCGTAAAACGATATATTTATTTCAATTGATGTTGATGTGTATATTTTAGAGAATGAGTCATATTTTATGCTATTAATTTATCTACACAATAAATGTTTATGAGCGCTCGCAAAAAATTCTCAAAACTATGAGTGATAAGTATCTAATATGAACACTTTCATGTGATCACTTAAAAATATCATAATTTGAGTATGTAAATAAAATTTATTGGACAAATTTTAGAATTTGTAATGTATTCAACCTTTATACATTAACACCCTCTAGCATGTGTTAATAGAGAATACATAAACTCACAAGAGCATCTAATTTGAGATTTCTTTTAATTTTGATATTTTTTTTCTTTACTTGGTAGCCCTCATTGTTCTTAGAACAAAATAATTAATTCGCTTTATTTAATTTTATATGGTATAACTTAATAAGCCACAGAATTTAGAATTTTGAAACTTTATAATTCTAAACATTGGAATAAATTTGTGTGATTATATAAGACTTTTGCATATTTTTCTATAATCACGTAATTTTTCTTCTTCTTTTATTGGATTCGTATTGTTAGTATGTCATGAATCATGATAAAGATATTAGAATCTTCATCATGGCTGAATTAAAGTGTATCCATTGACAATCATTTTCGAGATATATATTTGTTATTTCATTAAGTCATATATGATCGATACAGTAATATCAAGAAATCATTATGCTAAACAAACTGATAATTAGATTATAATTTTTCGTATTCAATAAGTATTAGAAATTCTTTACTCATTAAATGACCATTAACTTTTCCTTCTAACATTATTTTGTTCCAAAAGGTGGACATGCATCCCAGTCCGACAGGTCTGTGAATAAGATAAATTATGGTGACTCAATTTATTCCAAAGGTTATATCAGTACTGCGTTGCGCACAAGGACCCTCCTTTATTTTAAAAAGAGACGCTGACGAGATTCGATCATTGATCATTACTTCAAATATCCCTTTGAAATTAATTAAGTTGTCCAAGCAGAGTATAATTCCCTATTTTGTTTGTATATTAAAGTGGGTTGCTGGAAAAGTACAAACTCCTAAATTTGTAAACACTAAAGTAAGACTAATTTTGACAAAAAATTGGAAATAAAGCAAGGTTGCACGTGTGGGTATTAGTAGTTTAAGAACAATTAAGGATTAAATAGTTTTAAGTGGTCTAATTGCATTTTTTAAATACAAATCATCTTTAGCAATTACATGTTCTCTTGTACTTTTAGCCCATGAAAAGAAAGAAAAAATAAAGAATTCTCCTAAATATTATAATGTTGCTACTTAGTTGGAATGTGACTTTTTTTGTGTGTGGGGAATTTACATCAAATATCCAAAATTGAAATCATGGGACAGTGATAGGACTATGTGATAGTCCAAATCTAGTCAACATTCCGTTTTGAGTATAATTACGGAACGGGACAATTTTTGTTATCAAATTTCCCTTGCACAAATAGAAGACAACAAACATACACTACTTACCCGCAAGGATAGCCAAGTTGGTGTAGAGAATACGACCGCAGGCCACGAGTTCGATCCTGCATAAACCTTCTTTGGTTGAAATTGCCACACATGGGCCAAGTGCGCACTGAAAGAAAGAATGGCTCCTTCACAACAAAAAAAAAAAAAAAAAAACAAACATACAGTACTTTGTTTAGTCCCACGTTCTTTTGTGTGTTTGTGTTTTCTAGGGATATTATTGTATTTGTGCCATTTTTATTTATCTTTTGGATGAATTTCGTGATTTATGACTAGTGAACTATAATCACGTCATGGCTTTTCAAGTTCCTCTTTTGAAATTGGAGTTGGTTTAAGCCTTTAAGGTCAATGACCACACAGGCACAAGGCAATGGACCTCCTCTTTTTTGCAATTTCATTATATATTTTAAAGTAAGGGTAAAGTTGATGTCATGTGACCCAAAAGTCATGAGTTCAATCTGTGGAAACAGTATTTTGTAGAAATATAAGGTAAGACTGCGTATAATAAACTCTTGTGATTTGGCTTTTCCCCGAATCCGCGCATAGCGGAAGCTTAATCTATCGGACTGCTTTTTTATATATTTTTGATAAATATTGTCCTTGTCACATTTCTAAACAAAGGTTATGATCGACACCCAAAAGGCTTTAAAACTCTTCAAGTAAATCTTTAATGTATAATAGTATAATATACAACAACAATATATCTAGTATAATTTCATAAGTGGAGTCTGAAAAAGGTATAGTATATGCAGACTTTATCACTATCTTGGGAGGTAGATTTGTTGTTTCTGATAGTCTCTTAACTCATAATATAATACAGAATTTATGTCGAGCGAAACATATTTTTTTTATAAATATTGTCCTTGTCACAATTCAAAACAAAGGTTATGATCGATATATTGTTGTCCTTGTCACTTTTATTAAGTATTTGACTAAAACTTTAGAATTTGGTGATAGATATATTGTTGTTTATATGTATTGTTACATTTAGATTTTTAAATTAACTTTTGTATATCTAGGGAGATTGAAATTTATTCAATTCTTAATGTTCATGTGTGGTGTCGATCTCAAAAAATGAAAATCAAAGGACAAAGGGAAAAAAGGGAAGAGGAGGAGGAACTGCAATCAAGACTTGGAGGGGCCAAATGTTATAACCCCTTCATAAAGTTCTTTTATGAGTTTTTCGCACAAATACCCCGATTTCCTGTTGTCTTTAATGTTTACCCCTAAGTTTGTGGTTTTTAATTTTTTTTCCTTTAATATTTTTGGCGCGGTATAAATTCAATATCGATCGGCATAGTTAAATGTTTAGCTTCTGCATATATGCATCGTAACATCGCATAAGTTATGTTGGACCAAACAAAACTTTCAACATTAAACATAATTTGAAAAATGCATAAGTTTAAATTTAGCTCGGCATAATTAGCATTTAGCTTCGGCATATGTATCATCACATTTACACAAGTTATGCCGGAAAAGGCAAAGCTTTCAGTACTCAACATAAATGAAAAATACTATACAACTTATGCCGTATAACTTAATTTCTACAAAACTTGTGTCAAGCGAAGCAAAAATTCAATTTTCAAAAATAAAAATATGACATAACTTATGTAGAGCGAAACATATTCATTAAATAAATAGTAGAGACAAAAATTAAAAAACATACCACACATTATATGAGGGGTAAATTTAAAGACCAGTGCGCTTGAAGGTCAATCATGCACAAAATATGTTTTTAAATGTGCAACTTTTATAAGTAAAAGCCCGGCCCAAATTTCTCTTAAATTGGCTTTGAAAACTACAATGGTAGCATGTGGAGAGAGAAGGCATGCAATAACAATCATTTAAATTTCCCTATTTAAAGAGGAGAAATTGTTGACCGCATCAGTGTTCAGTTTTCAAACCCACTTGATAAGACTTTTATTTTGACAAAAAGCATAAACAACAGAAAATAAAATAAAAGTTTTGGTAGCCTTTTTTCCCCAACCCGGTGTGTGTTATTTATCAAGAATTTTTTCGTGCCTAAGACTCGAATGAATGAGATACCTTATTCGAACCCTTTAATTAAAAGAGGAGGAACGCATCCACTTCACCACATCCTCTTTATGGGGTTAGCTAGTATCCATACATTTTCTTCAAAAGATATAACTAAATGTGGAAAAATGATGACTATGGGAAGTTGACATATAATTATGTAATGGGGAATCTTATGTTTCTCAAGATTTTCAAAAGGGTCCAAGTGACTTTGATTATTACTACTAGTATTTTCTGTCATTATTATGCCTAAGGCAACCTTATATATTAGCAGTTGCTAGATCATACAAATAACATCTGAGTTTTCATTATGATTTTTCCTTTTCTATATTCATTTTTAAATTATTTATCAAAAAGTTATGCTTATTCTAGTGTAAAGATAATATAGTGCTTGAATAGGTAGGTTTCTAGAAAGTGTTTGCCTTTCAGGGTGTGTTTGGTAGGAAGGGGAATATCATGAAAATATTTTTTTCTAAAAATAAGTGATTTTTTTTAGGTTTGATAAGTAAATACAAAATATTATTCTAAAAAAATTTATATATAATTTAGATAAACTATGAGGATGGAAGAGAGGTGAGTTCGAGGTGCGCGGTGCTGGAGGTGGGTGGGGTGAGGGGGTGAGTGAAGTGCGGTGTGAGGGGTAGGGGTGGACGGGTGGGGTGTTGGGGATGGCAGGAGATAATCAACATAGAAAGTCATTTAAAAAACCTGTTTTATTTACTTTCACTAGTAAGTCATTTTTCTGATTTTTAAAGAACTTATTTTTTTAGATAAAATATTTATCAAAATATTATAACTAACCAAACATGAAAAAATTAAGAAAATATTTTCTGAAAAATGTTTTTCCTTGAATACCAAATACACACTTAACAGAAAAGTCTTAAAAATTGTTATTTTCTGCCATGATAAATATAAATACTCTCTATGTGGCATGAATTTGTATTAAATATCTAACCGTTAAAACAATGCCAAGTACACACTTAACATAAAAGTCTTTTAAAAAAAAAATATTTTCTGCCATGATAAATATAAATACTCTTTATGTGGCATGAATTTGTATTAAATATCTAATTGTTAAACCAAGCAAGAACAGCCTCTCCTAAACTTTACCCCATTGCTAGCTGTATACAAGTTTCAGTGATGCACAACATCTAGTTTATATTGTTGGTTTTGAGTTTTGACAACTCATAATATATCATGATGTCTACTTATATGTTACTGGTTACATGCTAAATGGCCTGATTTGTTCTATGCTAACAAATGGTCGATAGGAAACCAGACTTGATGAATATAGATAATGGCGATATCAGTAATTTTAAAAGGATATTCAATAAAATGTAAAAATTACATCTGAGACTTGAATTTCGTTCTCTTATGTCAAGGTGATTCAAATATATATAATATTTTAGTTATTTTATTTGCGCAATATAATTTTTCGACGAATTGCATGTCCCCAGTGATGACACGGATAAGATTTTC
This sequence comes from Przewalskia tangutica, assembly GCA_029844215.1. NCBI lineage: Eukaryota > Viridiplantae > Streptophyta > Magnoliopsida > Solanales > Solanaceae > Przewalskia > Przewalskia tangutica. The sequence goes on along the minus strand of CM056736.1, from coordinate 85,819,110 downwards.
AATCTAATTAATGTTATGATATTTAGACGTTCTGAATCACGCTAGCTCTAAAATATAGGTTTGCCTATTTCTTTAGTTACAAAATGGCGATATCATCGATCTTTTATGTTGATGGACAAAGGCTATGGTGAACCCAAACTAACGATAGAAGTGGTCACAAAGACATCAGGACTAGACGGTTAAATTGATTGATTTACTCTATTCTAGACAGCCTAAACAGACATTATCTTGGGATGGGCCTTTGGAGTTGGGCTCCAAGAATTGATATATATATATATATATATATAAAAAGATCCAAATCAATGATAAAACTGTAAATAGACATAAAGAATCTTAACAACTGGCTGTACTTCAAACCACCATCGGACAAAAAATAATTACGTTACAAAACTATAACAGGAAGATACCAAATAGACATAAGATAGGATTTTTTTTTGCAACAAAACTCTTGTGGTGGCGACATAGACGGATAGAAACACATAGAAATGTGTACTTATGTGCCATTTTGCCATGCTAAAAAAACATTAGGTAACTAATTACAAGTACAGTGACGGATCTATACTAGACGGATAGGAATCTTTTGTAGTGCACTTTACGTATAGTGCATAATTTTAATGTGTTGACGTTGTTAGAAATCATTATATCATTTGAAATATATAAGTTTCAAATGATCTAATGATTTCTAACAACACCAATACATTAAAATTGTGCACTATATGTAAAGTGCACTCCATTTAATTCAGGTTGTCTCCCTCTCTCTGTGTGTGGATCTATGAGAAAAATAAAGTGGCACATATATAATGAGCATAATCTATTAAATTCAAGTCTTGATTTAATCAATATGCTACTCATGAAATGAGTTTTGAGAACTATCACAACATCTCTCAGCCTGTTTCCCCCTAACAGGTCTTCCTTAGAAACGTATTGGTAATATTAGTGTTATAGTAAAGCCTAAATGCCTAAATACATTTAGTAATTCAATGTTGGATGTTTTCGGTTTCGGATCAGAATTAATACATTCACTTTATGAAGATAAATATTTTTTACATTACACATCAGCATAATAAAGCTCACAACAAAAAAAATAACCTTAATTTTTTTTACTTGTATGCAATATATTATCATTGTATAACCAGTGTATATACACTAATTACACACTTGTTATACGCTGAATATTCACCGGGACAGCTACAAACTATGAAACTATTACGGCAACCCGCTAAATTTGTTCCGACTATATGCCATCCTTGGTCCAACCTAGATAAAAGCTTAGCGGAAACGAGCAAGAGGCAAACCAAGTTTTGGGATAAGTCCAGTATTTAGCCTATTTCTAAGTTCTATGCTTCTTAAGTTCTTCCATTAGACAGCAATTGTTGGGTTAAACCTATCCTAAATTCCTAACATTCTTACAATCCGTTTAGCATCATATATCATGAAGGATATAATTGCACTTCCATGATTGTTGTTGAATTTACCCGATAGTCCTCATTTTAGGAACATCTAGGGCCAAAGTCGCACAATGGGTAAGCCACCAATTCCTGAATTATGCAATGTGCTTTAGACATTTTATTGGAAGTATCTAATTTTCTATTCTATTGAAGCATATACTGGAGAGTGGTTGCAAAATAAACGATTTTAAGACGGACTCTCCATTTTATAGATAGAGAAGATCACTGAAATTTTACAATCTGATGTCGTATTTATTCTAATTCAAGAATTCGAATAAAATTCGATATTGATCCGACCTCTTTTATTACCAACATCAGGGCATGTATTATAAGGAACAAAAGCATAAGTAGGATTTTATAAGTGTGTACGTAGGGAATGCAAGTTATCACTTATTTGTGCTTGTAATATCAAGAAGTCAGACTACTTTGGTTGGTCAAAGATTATAAGTGTGTACGTAGGGAATGATATTTGTGCTTGTAATATCATGTTATAACGTAACTTTTAAATTACTTCGACTAATGATCATCGAAATTGGGATATCAATGATATGTGATACGTCGACATGTGGTCTGCATCATATCCTTAAGGAATGTAGTATGTCTCACTTGCTACGAGTTATGGCAACTCGTGATGGACACATGGATACTTGTTGAAGTATTGGTACGCTCACGATGATCGCTTTGTTATATGTCTATAATGTCATCGGCGTGTGGGAGATAAAAGTCCTTAGACTTGAGGTCAATATCATCTTGTTTACGGAGTAATGTACTTTGATTCTGTCCTAAGCTCAAATGCCTTATAGGTTGAGACGCGACTTGTTTTGGGTGCATTACGAAGTAGATTAAAGGTGGTATGTGAGCCAAGAAAGGATTCATTCCTTGAATTTATATTCGAGTGAACACTCAAGTACTCATATGGTATTAGGTTGACTAAGTCATTGGCGATCACGATAGGCGTATACATGGTCCTGTTGTCAACTAATATAGATGAGTTATAATAATCAAGTCATTTTGATAGACACTTAACAAATCCTAAGCTTGATTGAGTGTGTCATGAATGAATAGATTTTATCTTCTCACATATAGGTTCAGTTCACATATTTTGTGTAGCTAAACTTTACATATTGAGTTCGTCTTCCGGCGCAGTCTAGGAGTTCCAGATCCTAATGTAATTAGTGACGATATGTAAAAGCCTGAAGGGTAACACTAAGTCAAATGTTCCGTCGATTGAAGAATGTAATTAGAAGGAGATACATAAATGTTCGGTTGATGATCGAGACATTAAAATGGGAAAGTGGGCAGAAAATAGGACGGAACCGCGGTGCCAGGACGTGGCCTAGAAGTCCGAATTCTGCCCAGTTCGTTTCTGTTTGGCCTGGCCCTACTGAAACCCTTGAGCTCTTATTTTATCCTATAAATAGGAGGCTCCTCTTCTCATTTCAATACACTGAAAACCTAAGAGAGGTAAATCTCTTCTAAAGATCTGTCAGAATCCCTAGCATTCCTGACTTAGCAAATTACATCACAGTTCTCCAAGAACTTACAAATCGAGGGACGTTTGCGTGTGCACCCTCGGACTACACAAAGATTGAAGATTCAACTGCTTGGCTGACTGCTTCCAAAATGTAAGTCTTCGTTCGAAGTTTTACATTTACTTTGTGTTTGTGTTTTCATTACTTATCATATTGCAGTTCGACCGTTATCGGGTTTGAAACATAAATTTCTAAATTCCACTACGTGTACGAACCCGACGTAAACTCCTACAGTGGTATCAGAGCCAGGTTGTTTCGTATGATTTGTAATAATTTATTGATAATATGGGTTAGGATTTGTTTAGATCTATATATTTTATGTATTTAAAAGCTTTAAAATCCTAAATCTTTAGAACACATAGTCCTTGTGCCTTAATCTATTAGAACAATTATGTATTCGAGAAAATAAATCCAATATATAACTCTTCTAAGTTGATATGCGTTATCCGGCGTAAAGCATGGTGCATTGAAACGAAGAACGGGAAGAAAATTGGATTTGATGGTCGATGAACATGTTGTTTTAATGGTGATGGTTATACAAGTGATAAATCTGAAAGATCTGGCCCTAAACCAATTTTATGAGTTCGGAAATTTCAGAATTCAATGACAGTTAGTTAGATTATATGATAACTATATCTGGTTGGCAGGGCTTTTCCGTTCTATTTGTGTTTCTAGGGATAATGCACCGCGGTTCCACGATGGAGCACCGCGGTTCCATGATGGAGCACCGCGGTGCTGCCCAGATGAAGCCAGAGGCACCGCGGTCCTATTCATGGAAGTCGCGGTAATGTTCATCCAGAAGCTTAAAATTAACTTTTCGGACTCACTGCCTTCGAGGCACCGCGGTGCCATCTGTTAGGACTGCGGTGCCTGTGACGGTAATTATAGAACTGCGGTCCCACCTGTTAGGAACCGCGGTGTAAATTAGATTCTTGAATCCAGTGACTTACTGCCTCGATGGCACCACGGTGCCACTAATTGGAACTGCGGTGCCGACAGAAGTTTTATAAAATAAAATAAAAAATTGAAATCAGAAATAGAGACATAAAAGTTTCATATTCTAAATTTGAAGTTTTAGAAGTTTCAGTTTCTGAAAATAAAGTTTTTAAAATCAAACATATTTGGTCCTTTCGGGCAAATCTGTAATTAAAGAAAGTTTTCTGAAAGTTGATTTTATGTTCTGGAAATTGCAAACATGTCCCAGAAACTTGAAAATGTTTTCTGAGTTTTGGAATTGTATTTTTTGAATTTATAAGGGTTCAAAATTAAATTTTAATTTCTTAAGGGACTAAAGTGTAAATTCTAAAAATTTACAGATTTTCCGAAAAATAGAATTTTAAAATCAAAAAATGTTTAGGGACTGTTTGGAATTTACATAAATTATAGAGTTTAGACAAATAGACACATAGTTATCATTAATAGTATATTATTGAATAATATACAAATGTGCTAAGTGTTAAATGTGATGCATTTAAATTATTAGCATAGCGTCCGCAATTATTGTTTGGGTAGGCGACGCCCAGTAATTTTTTAATTTCAAATGACCGCTATAACTGTCTGGGTAGACGACGTCCAGTATGTGATTAAAACCATCTTTTATCATGCCTATTGGTTTGATGGTTTCCCATCAAATTGTGCTTAGAAATTGCATGATAGGTTGTCATATGATGTATGACTTGGTTGTTGATCTTGAATGAATCCCCGAAAAATAAAATGTTCCTCAAACATTAAATACACGTCTAATTATAACGCGCCGTCCATTATAATTGTTAGGGTGCTAAGTCCTTTTCGGCGATATAGGTATTTATGCCAAAGCATTTGCTCTAAGTCTAAGAGGATCAATGCTCTTTCATAGATGTGTTAAAATAAATGTAGATAATAAACTTTTGTAAGTATTTACACCAAAGTGTTTGCTTGCAAAGACTAAATTTACTTAGCCATTTAAACGCAATCGTGTAATGGGATTGACTTGTTTAGATGAATCTCGGCGCCAAAGTGTCGGACTAGTCTAAACACGTAAGATTAAAATGAAAGATATTTAATCAAACCAAGAGTTGTAGAGTTGCTTTACAATTGGTTGACGACCTACCAAAGTGTGCTATTGAAGTTATCAGCCAAAGCAAACGCGGATATATCATATATTTGGATCTTGGCCCACTATGACTTTTATATTAATTTAGGTCTGTATTCTACCTTGATGTCGTAGAAGTATGTAAAATAGTGGGAGCTAATTAAACAAAAGTTCATGTTAAATTAGTTTATTATGAATGTGTATAATTTAGGAGAATGAATTTTGATTGCGTTTTTCTGTTCTATCTATTATTTTCAGATCTTCAGAAATGTCAAACTTCTCGTTGAAAATGCTCATGGAGTCCAACAGACTCACCGGACCCAACTTCATTGACTGACTAAGAAATGTTAGAATTGTTCTTAGACATGAAGAAATTAAGTATACATTAGACAAGGTATTTCCAACCGCCCCGGCGGAGGACTCTGCAGAGTATGCAACTTTTGACCAGGTTGCCTACAAGAAACATTATAAAGATGCCACCGCAGCTCAATGCTTAATGTTGTTTTCTATATCACTTACATTGCAAAGACAGCATGAAACTATGGGGCCCAACAAAATGTTAGCCCATTTGAGGAGTCTTCATGATTCGCAGAGTCAGACAATGGAGTATGACCTGCTCATAGAACTTTTCAAGTGTAGGCTAAATGAAGGGGGCCAAGTTTCACCTAATGTGTTGAGGATGATTGAGCTGATTGAGAGGTTAGCTTCTATAGAAATAGTGTTTCATAACAGAGTCTCCACCTGTTATACCAGTGGTTCGTCCGCTGATCGGGGGCCTCAGCGCGCGGCTGAGCGCGCAGCGCCGGCGGGTGATTGTAGGCGCGGAAGACGAGCGCGGCGTCGGAAGATCCGAGGTCGCTGAAGTTTCAGCGCATGGCTGAAGCGGCCGCGGCGGAAAGTCCTTAGAAGCGGCAGAGTTTCAGCACATGGCTGAGGCCGCAGTGCTTGGCGGGATCTGCGAGTTAGTGGAAATTTCGCCGTTTTATTTTAAAAGAGGTCATGGGTGGGTGACAAGTGTCCCCCATCTGAAATGTTGCATGCCTTATATTGACCAAGTCTTGAAGTCTTGGTCATCTTTCATATTTCATCTCTCTCTCTCTATAAGCTAAAAACTCTCCTTCTCTCAGAAAATCAAGAGAAACTCAAGCTTAAGGAAAATCTGAAAGGGTGTTAAGAAGGAAAGTTATTTGCAAGCTCATGGAGGTTATTGTGGTGGTATTCTTGAAAAGGCTAGCAAAAATTGTTGGAATAGTTTTGGCTAAAGCCCTAAGGTAATGATTCTTCCTTTATAATTAGTTTTTAGTGTTGCATGTTAAGAAGAAAAACTTGTGGTAGTAAATAATGCTCTTAGAGTCATCAAATGCAAAGAAATGTGGTTTGGGTATGAAAGATTTGGCTAAAGAGGTTATGTGAGCATGTTGTAGCCTAAAGAAATTACCTTAAACTTGTTAAGATTAATTGTTATAACTTTTGGGGCAGAATTTTACACACCCAAGTTTAGGTGTGTAATCCCTTTGTGTTAGTTTGGATGTTGGGCCTTAAATGTGGCGTTTGAGTGTTAAAAATCGGCCTTTGAAAAGGTGGCAAAGTGAGTAGAAACAAAGGAAATGCCGCCCAATTTTCCATAGAATTTAGTGACTTTGAACTTAGATTGTTCTACTTTGAGGTTAGAGGTTAACAAACGTATCATGATTATTATAGGTTGAAATATTACTTGCGGTAGTTGAACTTAGCAAGTGGATTGACCAAAGAGGTATGTAGAACTTTCCTATCTCTTGAGCATGAGTAGTTGTACCTATGTAGTACGGTGACGACAAGATTTGATATCTTTCACTTGTTTTAAAGTATATGCTACTTGTTTCATTTCAAAGTATAAGTCTCGGATTTAGGAAAAATGTATTTGACAAAGGGACAACGCTAATATAATGACTTTATGGGAAGTTGGTTATATTGGTTTTCTTGAAAGGTTCACAAAGAAAGGTTTACTCTAATTAAAACAAGTACGGGTAAAGGATTTGAAACTAAGAAAGGTGAATTGATTTTTAGGCATTGGTTGCCTAAGGTTTTAAAGGAAATGAAGTCACTTGATTTAGAAGCCTATTATATTTCTAAAAGGAAATGTGACTTGTCTTGAAAGAAATCGTAACTTGATACTATGGTGATTAGTATCTTGGAATTTTGTATAAAAAGAGTTATTTCTTAAAAAGTTAGAAGTACATGGTACTTGGGTTGAATTCCCGGATTTTCTATTAAAAGACATGTTAGTGCCTTAGGATACTAAAATGAGAGGATATAATAATAATGTTAATAAGAAGTTAGGGGATTTCTTAACTTGCTTATGTTATGATAAGCCGGTAGTGCTTATGTTATGATAGGCCGGTAGTGCTTATGTTCTGATATGATAGGCCGGTAGTGCTTATGTATGATATGATAGGCCGGTAGTGCTTATGTTATGTATGATAGCCGGATGAGCTATGTTATATATTTATATTATTATGGGGTAAACCCCGGGTTATTACTTATGCCATGAATTTGCTACCCATGATGCGAGTGCGGCGCTTGCACTCATGCGGATCCGGACCACAGGATCCATGCGGGTGAAATAGTCCCATGCGAGTACGGCGATGGTACTCATGCGGGTCCACAGGATCCATGCGGGTGAAATAGTCCCATACGGGTGAAATAGTCCCATGACGAGGCGGATGACCTCATGCGGGTCCACAGGACCCATGCGGGTGAAATAGTTCCAGGAGTAGGATTGCTTAATGATACTACGGGCGAGGTACCCTGTTTTGATCGTGAGCCTCCTATTTTTATGCTATAAGTTTTATACTTGTTACTCTCATTGTTAGTAAGACACAGTGCAAGGAAATTGATTTTTATCTATGACTCCGGCTTATTTTTGACTTATGATATTACTACGATTTTCCGGTTTTACATACTTGTGCGTTGTGTCGACCCCTTCCTGAAATTTGCGTTACGCCGCAGTAAGGGAAAGCGGTGGTAGATCCTCATTCCTAGGATCTTTTACTCAGGTGTCAGGAGCTCCATTTCTTCGGAGGCTTGACTTTTGGTATGGTTCTCCCTGGTGTTGTTGATGTTTTGTACATTCAGGGGCATGACGAGGCCCTGTCCCGTCATAGTGTTACTCCTTCTTAGAGGCATGTAGTCTTGTCATAACTTGGTTTGTTTAAGGATGTAACTGTTCGGTTTTATGTACTTTTGGGGTAGCCATTTTGGGCTAGACTATTTATATCATTATGGTTGTTTATTATGAGTTTATGTTCATTGGTTTTCTCGATGTTGTGTCGAGGTGCGGGTTAAGGCAGTCCACGGATCCGGGGTCGGGTCGTGACACCACCACCCTCATCATTGCCTCACTTCCTAAGTCATTTGAGAGTTTCATTGTCAATTATAATATGAATGAGACTAAAGCGACATTGCCGGAGTTACATAATATGTTAAAGACTTTTGAATCTTCGACCTCTAAGACCAAGCTTATTCTGATGGTTGTCTCCTCTAGTCGTCCTAAACCGAAATTTAAGGGACCACAGAAGGGGAAGGGAAAAGTTGTTGCTCCGGCAGCAACAATGAAGCCCAAGGAAGGGGCGAAGAAGAAGAAGAAGAAGAAACTGCCGGCATCGGATGTTTGCATGAATTACAATAGGAATGGGCATTGGAGAAAGGATTGCACTGCTCCAGGCGGAGGAATGGCACCAGTTGCTAATGTGCAAGGTATGTTTGTAATTGAAATTAATCTATCTATAAATCATTCTCATTCCTGGGTACTTGATACCGTTTGTGGCTCACACATTTATACAAATGTGCAGGGGTCGGCCTCGCGAGGTGGACCTGCGCGTCGAAAATGGAGCATGAGTTGCTGCTGAGCGCGTGAGAACTTATAGGATATATTTACCTTTTGGCAAAGTTTTAATGTTGAACAATTGTTATTATGTTCCTTCTTTGACAAGGAATATTATTTTCATTCCTGTACTTGATTCAGAGGGTTTTTCCTCAAACACGTCTAATGGCAATATGGTTTTGACTTTAGATAATGTTGTGTATGGAATTGCGCCTCTTGTGAATGGATTGTATACATTAAACTGCCACAGAGAAATTTTCAATGTACAAAATAAAAGGGCTAAATTAAATGAAAGAAATTCTACCTACTTATGGCATTGCAGACTTGGTCATATCAATCAAACAATGATAGAACGGTTGAGGAAATTAAATTACCTCGAACCATTCGACTTACAATCTTATGGTAACTGTGAATCATGTTTGAAGGGTAAGATGACCATTAAACCTCTTTCTGGAAAGGGGATCCGTGCCAAGGAGATGCTTGAGTTGGTACATACGGACGTTTGTGGACCATTTTCGACTCAAGCTAGAGAGGGTTTCTCTTACTTCATCACTTTCACACACAACTTATTAAGGTTTGGATATGTGTATCTTATGAGACATAAATCCGAGGCTTTTGAGAAGTTTAAGGAGTTTAAGTGTGAAGTTGAGAAACATCTCTCAAAAAGTATCAAGACTCTCCGATCTGGTCGTGGGGGTGAATACTTAAGCAAAGAATTTCTTGACTACTTAAAGCTTCATGGAGTTCATTCTGAATGGACACCTCCTGGAACACCACAGATGAATGGTGTTGCCGAGAGGAGAAACCGAACCTTGCTTGACATGGTTCGTTCCATGATGAGCTTTTCAGCTCTTCCTACATACCTTTGGGGATACGCTATTTTGACCTCAATATATGTTCTAAACAGAGTTCCATCTAAATCAGTCGAAAAGACACCATATGAGGTATGGTGTGGCAAGAAGTCATCACTTAGACACATGAGGCCCTGGGGGTGTCCTGCATATGTCATGAAGTTGATCACTGATAAGTTGGAATTTAAAAGTGAGAAATGTTACTTTGTTGGGTATCCGAAAGAAACTAAGGGATACTACTTCTATTTTCCTGGAGAACATAAGATATTTATTTCTAGGAACACAACTTTTCTTGAAGACGAATATGTCAACAAGGATGAGAGTTGCACGGAGATGGAACTTGAAGAAATTCAAGAACAAAGTAATATTGAGGTTGAATCCTTGCCCATGATAAAGACAAAAATTCAGTGGGAGCTTCTAGCGAAGATTGGGTATTTAGGGTACCTCCTTCGGCCAGTGGGAGTGCTATGAGGAGTAATGCAGAAATGCAAGATCTTCCGGCACAGACCTTGGGAGCAAGTGCACCAGTTGAATTTCCTCCCATTCAGGAAAGACATGAAAATGATATTCCTGAAAGCTCTAATGTTGGTGGATCGACCAGCGCACAAGAACCTACTCACAGTCAGAACATACCTGTAATTGAACTGCAAGACAATTAACTCTGTAGGTCCACTAGATTTCATCATCCTCCGGAAAGACTAAATCTGCTTGTGAAAACACAAAATGAGCTAGATATTCTAGATGATGACGAGCCTAGAACCTACAGCGAAGTAATGCTAGACATTGATTCGAAGAGATGGCAAGAAGCCATGAAATTCGAAATAGAATCTATGTATATCAATCAAGTGTGGAACTTGGTTGATTTGCCAAATGGAGTTAAACCCATAGGATGCAAATGAGTCTTCAAGAAGAAGATTGATGCATCTGGCGTTTAGACTTACAAAGCTAGACTAGTGGCTAAAGGTTTTACTCAGCGTCCTGGTGTGGATTATGATGAAACCTTTTCATCGGTGGCTAAGATAAAGTTTATTCGGATTTTGCTTGTAATAACTGCACATTATGATTATGACATTTGGCAGATGGACGACAAAACTGTATTCCTCAATGATAATCTAATTGAGGAAGTGTATATGAAATAACCCGAGGGTTTTTCATGTGAGTCCAGACCAAATGTTGTGTGCAGGCTACAGAAGTCCATTTATGGACTTAAGCAAGCCTCTAGGAGTTGGATGAGGGTATTGTCTTCATTATTATATATGTTGATGACATATTGATAATGAGAGATAATAGGACCCTCATGCAGTCAGTTAAGGATTGGTTGTCCAAGACCTTCATGATGAATGATTTAGGTGAAGCATGCTACATTCTGGGAATTAGGATCTATAGAGATAGACCTAATAGATTGTTGGGGATGTCACAGTCAGTCTACATAGACAAAGTGCTTAAACGCTTTTCAATGGAGAATTCCAAGAAAGACGGTCTTCTGATGGGTCAAGACATCAAGTTATCGAAGAAGGGCTGTCCTTCTAATGCTATTGAACTTGAGCGCATGAAGAGGATTCCATATGCTTCGGCTATAGGATCAATTATGTATGCCATGACATGTACTAGGTCATATGTGGTCTTTGCACTTAGTATGACTTGCAAGTTCCAGTAGAATCCTGACGAGGAACACTGAAAAACAGTCAAGAGTATTCTCAAGTACCTCAGGCGTACTAAAGATTACTTCTTAGTCTATGGTGGAGTTGATGAGATGGTTGCCACTGGGTATACCGATGCAAGTTTTCAGATAGATGTTGATGATTTCAAATCTCAGTCTGGTTACACGTTCATTTTCAACGGAGGAGCAGTGAGCTGGAAAAGTTCCAAACAGACTACTACTGCAGACTCGATCATCGGCGGAGTACATTCTTTGGATCGAAGTCGCTAAGGAAGCTGTCGCAATTTCTGAGTTCCTGAAGGAACTAGGGGTTGTTCCGAGTGCTAGTTGTCCAATAACTAATTATTGTGACAACACTGGTGCGATTGCACAAGCAAAGGAATCAAGATCAACAAACAGAAACAAACATGTACCAAGGAAGTACCACATCCCGAAAGAGATGGTGGAAGCTGAAGATATCAAGATAGACTATATTCCCACAGTTAGCAGACCCGTTTACTAAACCATTAAGCTTGGTGAAACATAATGGTCATTTTGAGAAGATGGGTATTAGATATGTTGGCGATTGGCTCTAGGCCAAGTGGGAGATTGAAAGTATATGTATGTCCTAGAGACAATCTGTATTAGGACACAATGTACTTTATACACATTCGTATTTATATTAATGATGATTAATATTATGGCAATTTGCATTTGTTGAATTATTAGTTGATTGTTTATAATAATCTATAAATGCATCCCTAGAGGTTACGTGTTTATTAATGATGTGAGAATTAATGTTATAACGTAACTCTTAAATTACCTCGACTAATGATCATCGAAATTGGGATATCAATGATATGTGATACGTCGACATCTGGTCTGCATCATATCCTTAAGGGATGCAGTATGTCTCACTTGCTACGAGTTATGGCAACTCGTGATGGACACATGGATACTTGTTGAAGTATTGGTACGCCCTGCTGATGTACTATTTTGTTATATGTCTATAATGCCATCGACGTATGGGAGATAAAAATCCTTAGACTTGAGGTCAATATCATCTTGTTTACAGAATAATGTACTTTGATCATGTTCTAAGCTCAAATGTCTTATAGGTTGAGACGCGACTTGTTTTGGGTGCATTACGAAGTAGATTAAAGGTGGTATGTGAGCCAAGAAAGGATTCATTCCTTGAATTTATATTCGAGTGAACACTCAGGTACTCATATGGTATTAGGTTGACTAAGTCATTGGCCAATGCAATGGACATGTCTGTGACATGGTCCTGTTGTCAACTAATATAGATGAGTTATAATAATCAAGTCATTTGGATAGACACTTGACAAATCCTAAGCTTGATTGAGTGTGTCATGAATGAAGGGATTTTATCTTCTCACATATAGGTTCAGTTCACATATTTTGTGTAGCTAAACTTTACATATTGAGTTCGTTTTCCGGCGCAGTCTAGGAGTTCCGTGAAGATCCTAATGTAATTAGTGACGATATGTAAAGGCCTGAAGGGTAACACTAAGTCAAATGTTCCGTCGATTGAAGGATGTAATTAGAAGGAGATACCTAAATGTTCGGTTGATGACCGGGACATTAAAATGGGAAAGTGGGCAGAAAATAGGACGGAACCGCGGTGCCTTGATTCAGGACCGCGGTGCCAAGAACACGTGCCAGCACTGCGGTGCGTGACATGGCACGAAGTCCGAATTCGCCGATTTGTTTCTATTTGGCACGCCTCGAAACCTCGAGCTCTTATTTTATCCTATAAATATGAGGCTCCTCTTCTCATTTCAATACACTGAAAAACTTAGAGAGGTAAATCTCTTTTAAAGATCTGTCAGAATCCCTAGCATTCATGACTTAGCAAATTACATCACAGTTCTCCAAGAACTTACAAATCGAGGGACGTTTGCGTGTGCATCCTCGGACTACACAAAGATTGAAGATTCAACTGCTTGGATGACTGCTTCCAATATGTAAGTCTTCGTTCGAAGTTTTACATTTACTTTGTGTTTGTGTTTTCATTACTTATCATACTGCAGTTCGACCGTCATCGGGTTTGAAACATAAAATTTTAAATTTCACTGCGTGTACGAACCCGACGTAAACTCCTACAGTGGTATCAGAGTCAGGTTGTTTCGTATGATTTGTAATAATATTATTGATAATATGGGTTATGATTTGTTTAGATCTATATATTTTATGTATTTAAAAGCTTTAAAATCATAAATCTTTAGAATACATAGTCCTTGTGCCTTAATCTGTCAGAACAATTATGTATTCGAGAAAATCAATCCAATATATAACTCTTCTAAGTTGATATGCGTTATCCGGCGTAAATCATGGTGCATTGAAACGAAGAACGAGAAGAAAATTGGATTTGATGGTCGATGAACATGTTGTTTTAATGGTGATGGTTATACAAGTGATAAATCTGAAAGATCTGGCCCTAAACCAGTTTTAGGAGTTCGGAAATTTCAGAATTCAATGACAGTTAGTTAGATTATATGATAATTATATCTGGTTGGCAGGGCTTTTCTGTTCTATTTGTGTTTCTGGGGATAAGGCACCGCAGTTCCACGATGGAGCACCGCAGTTCCTCTTACTGAGGACCGCGTGCCGTGGACGGCTCGGCATGCATTCGCGATTCGTTTCTGCTGAGCCTGGCCCTACTGAAACCCTTGAGCTCTTATTTTATCCTATAAATAGGAGGCTCCTCTTCTCATTTCAATACACTGAAACCTAAGAGAGGTAAATCTCTTTTAAAGCTTTGTCAGAATCCCTAACATTCCTGACTTAGCAAAAATACATCACAGTTCTCCAAGAACTTACAAATCGAGGGACGTTTGCGTGTGCACCCTCGGACTACACAAAGATTGAAGATTCAACTGCTTGGTCGATCGCCTAAAATGTAAGTCTTCATTCAAGTTTTACATTTACTTTGTGTGTTTTCATTACTTATCATCTTTGATTCGACCGTAAATCGATTTGAAACATAAATTTTTAAATTCCGCTGCGTGTACGAACCCGACGTAAAATCCTACCATTAGGCTATGCTATCCCATTCATCATTCATTTTATCAAGACTACACTCGGTTAAAAAGGTCATTTCGTTTTAATTTTCTTGATTTTTTTGTTTTACATATATTTTATTTGTATATATGTATCAATAAAAGAAAGTGACTTATGTTCTTATGGTTATTTAATACCCTTATCTTCTCTTCCCCAACAACTTCACTTGGAGAGATCACATTTTCTTAAGCCAAGATTTTTTTTTCTAAAATTTTAGATCGAGAATATATTTCTTTTTTCAATTGCACCCAAAATTGATGACTTGATTGGTTGGTTCTTAATCTTACTCTTTCGTTCTAGTGGGAAATTCGAACAGATAACTGAAATGATGGTTCATTAAAACGTAAAATCTAAAGATTCCTAAATATTGACAAAGCACATGCATACAAAATATATGAAAATCTTTGTAATGTAACAAATGAGGAACTCGAGTAAATTTGACTCAATTTTATACTTTGAACCCTTTAATTATTGAAATCTAGACAAGGAGGGACCTATAAAGTACCATAATAATACAATGGAATAATTATGAATAACAACTAGATAAGATTGAATTAATTCTTAATAGATCTTACTGTGAATCTGTGATAGAGAGTGTTGATCTTCTGTGTTTGTATCGTGTTTGCTACACAGAGGAGATAGAAAGCAGAGAAAGGAGACAGAGATATTTTGATGCTCAAAGTAGAGCAGTTTTCTTGGCATATATTTTCTAATCTTTACAATGCTCCATAAAAGCTATATATATACACACACAATGCAACATATCAAAATATCTACTAACCTACTAACAAACTTAACCAACTAACTCAACACAATAACAAACTCTAACATAATAATGTTAGCCTACACATCTTCTCATGGTATTCTTGTGCACATTTCAAGTATTTTCACACCCCCATCAAGCTAGGAGATATGAAGATGTTCTTCATTCCTAGCTTGGATACAAGATAAGTATGATGAGTACTGCTGAGAGCCTTGGTGAGCAAATCTGCTGGTTGTTCAGCAGAAGGAAGATAAGCAGTGTGAATGAGCCCTTCATGAATCCACTCCCTTATAAAGTGACAATCAATGTCAATGTGTTTAGTACGTTCATGGAAGACATGATTGACAACAATCTGGAGGGCAGACTTGCTATCAGTGAAGACAGAAATCTGTATGTCAAGCTCCTCGTATAGACCAGTAAGCCAGACTACTTCTACAACTGAGGTTGCCATCGCCCTGTACTCAGCCTCTGCTGAGCTCCTGGAAACAATTACTTACTTTTGGACTTTCAGGAGACAGGTGAATGACCAAACATAACCAGATACCCAGTAATATACCTCTTACTATTAACACAAGACCCCCAATCAACATCACAAAATACCTGAAGGTGATATTGCTAGAGCGAAACATAAGAATACCCGATCCTGGTGCTTTCTTGATGTATCTGACAAGTCTCATGCCAGCTTCCAAATGAGAAGTTTTATGCTCCTGCATAAACTGACTCAAGCATTGTACATCAAATGCTATATCATATCTAGTGTTAGTGAGATATAATAGTCTCTTAATTAGTCTCTTATAAATGATGGGGTCTTTTAGTGGTAATTCAGGAGTCTGAGAAGAGGGTGCAGTGTCTGGAGTGGACTGTGAAGCTGCATGATGATCATAAGTCACAATTGTGAGCTTGATGATCATTTCCATAGGTGAAGTGGCACTCTTACTACATGCTAACCCCATGTCTGATATAAGCTCCAAAACATATTTTCTTTGGTGTAAAAGAATACCTTGAGAACTTCTCGTAAATTCTATCCCAAGAAAATATCTAAATTCTCCCAAATCTTTGATTTTGAATAATGACTGAAGTACCTTTTTGGTGGCCTGAATAAGATTGGAATCATTCCCAGTAATGAGCATATCATCTACATACACAAGCACCACAACTAACTTATCCTTATGATGCTTAGTAAACAAAGAGTAGTCTTTGTGGCTCTGAACAAAGCCAGATGAGGTGAGGGCTGAGGTGAGTTTAATATTCCATTATCTTGAAGCCTGCTTCAATCCATACAGGGATTTAAACAATTTGCAGACTTGTTTATGTCCCCCAAGATTGTTGAAACCCTCAGGGAGTGTCATATATACTTCTTCATATAAATCTCCTTGTAAGAATGCATTGTATACATCCATCTGATGAGTTGTCCATAGTCTAGATGTTGCAATAGATATAACTGATCTCACAGTGGTCATTTTAACCACAAGTGAGAATGTTTCTTGATAGTCAATACCTTCCTTTTGGTTATACCCTTTGGCTACCAATCTAGCTTTGAATCTCTTCATTTCTCCTGTTATTTTGTATTTTATTTTCTACACCCACCTACATCTAATGGCCTTTTTCCCTGCAGAAATTTGCACTAGCTCCCATGTTTTGTTGTCCTACAATGTCTGAACTTCAACCTTTATTGCTTCAACACATTTGTGGTCTGTTGCTGCCTCTAAATAGCTATATGATTATGTGTCTGTTAGAACTTGTGCTATAAAATTCTGATATATGGATGATAAGCCTGTGTAGCCTAATCCATCAGATATGAAATATAAACAACTGTTTGAGCCATGCTTGATAACATAATCTTTATGCCATATAGGGGGCATACTGGTCCTTACAGATCTTCTAACATCAGTGCTAGATGATGCTGATATTTCAGTTGGTGGCTCTGTAGGTTGTTGTCCTGGGCTATCTATTTCAGTAGGGACACTCTCATATTTTGTGTTTTCATATGTATTTTGTATGTCTGGATTGTTGCACATAACGTTCAAGTTTTTTGAACAAAATAGATCATCAATACTGAAATGCTCATGTGACCTCATAAGCCCAAGTTCATCATTTGTATCATTCTTGAAAGAAAAGATTGTCTCCATGAACACTGCATCCCTACTCATAAAGAAGGCTCTATTCTCCATATCATATAGTTTGTATTTTTTATGTGCATAATTATATCCAAGAAGAATGGTTCTCACAACTCTAGGACCAAACTTGTCCTGCCTGATCAGAGTAGTAGCAAAACACAAGCATACTATTACTCTTAGATGAGAAAGTGATAGCATTTTATTACACAGTAGTTCATAAGGATATTTGTTTTCTATAATAGAAGAAGGTATTCTATTCAGGACATACACAATACCCTCCACATAAAAGCCCCAAAACTTGTCTTGCAAATTACCTTGATTTTTTTTTGCTCTAGCTGTCTCAAGTATGTGTCTGTGTTTCCTTTCCACAACACTATTTTCTTGTGGTGTATGTGGATAGAAACTCTCATGTACTACACCATGCATTTGAAACAACTCCTTACAATGGTGATTAAAGAATTGTGTTCCATTATCTGACCTTACTCTTTTAATCTTCTTATCAAATTGAGTATGCACTTCAGTAAAGAAATTTCTAAGTAGTGTGACTACATCTGCTTTCAGTGTCATTAACAAAATCCAAGTCTATCTAGAATAGTCATCCACTATAGTGAGAAAATACCTCATTCCATTATATGTATCCACTTTGTAAGGTCCCCATACATCCATATGTAACAATTGGAATGGTCATGTCCTTCTACTGACACTGGTAGGGAAAGACTTTCTAGTTTTTCTAGCTAGAGGACATACTTCACAATTATTCAAAACAAAAGAATTAACATTCTTGAAACATGAGATATTCTTCAGAACATGCATAGGCACATGACACAGCCTGTGATGCCATATGTCTGGATCAGTGTGTTGAGGTGTTTCCAAGCACTTAGCCATCTATCCTGCTTTATTTATTGTGTCTAGACGCAATATGTGTAACCCTTTTTCCTCACTACCAATCGCTCTTACCTTATCAGATGAGAGATCCTGAAATACACATCATTTTAGAAAAAATGTAATACTACAATTCAGTTCTCTTGTCACCTTAGAAACTAACATCAGATTAAACTTGAATGTTGGAACACACAAGACATTATTAAGGACATCACCTCCTCCCATATGGTAATCACCAGTGTGTGTAATTTTGGCTGAATCTCCTGTGGGCATTTGCACTTTTCCCTTTTCTACATCCTCTATCACATTTTTGTTTTGTAAGTATTTATGGTTACCAATCATGTGATTGGTAGCACATGTATCCACAATCCATTTTAACATTTTCTTTGCATTGAAATTAGATATACCTACCATATTTTCCTTAGCACTGGTTTCTCTATTCGTATCTTTGTTGTTAAGCACGCTGAGAAGCTGCTTGTGTTGGCTGGGGGTGAACTGACCAACATTCATGTATGTGTCCTATTGATATGAATGTATGTTGTGTCCAGGTCCAGAGTGTGATCCTTGTTAGTGACTGTACATCTGTGAGTAAGGCATTGGCATTGTTCCATGACATTGCTGACTTCCTTGAGTGTCTTCAACATGTAAGCCTCCTCCTGTCACTAGTTAGCCTTCTTAGAAATATTAGTTTTTCCTTTAAAATTCTCAGGATAATCAATAAGTCTATAACAATCCTCCTGTTTATGTCTAGTCTTGTGACAAAAGTCACATTTCATCAGCTTAAAATATTCCATCCTCAAGTGTCCTCTTCCATGACAAAAGTCACATATTGCATTAGGATTATATGGTTTCTTTTGCCTAGGTCTTCAACTTCCATGTTTGGCTTCAAACATGGCTGACGGTTCCATTATATCCTGTATCATTCTCTGGCTATCCTCTTGATTAATCATTGCGTAAACCTGATTCAAGTTTGGCACCTACTGCATCATTATCACTTGGCTCCTCGCTTGACCATAACTATCATTAAGTCCCATTATAAATTGTAGCATTCTCTGATATTGTAAATGATCTACAAATTCTTTGGACTTAGGACAACAAGAAAGTAGTGGTATGATTGAATCATACTCACCCCAAAGATCCTTAAGTTTGGAATAGTACATTGACACTGATAAAGATCCTTGTCTCAATGTGACTATTTCCTTATGCAACTGGAATGTTCTCGAGCTGTTAATCTTATCAAACCTATCCTTCAGATCCTTCCAAATCATATGCGAGTCAGAATTGAACAACATTTCAGTGAGCAAATTTTTGCTCAAATTTCCCATCAACCATGACACCACAATAGCATTACACATATCTCAAAGACTGGTCAATTCATAATTGAATGTTTCTCTCCTTACTGTGCCATCTATAAAACCTATTTTATTCTTTCCTAGTAGAGCCAATTTCATTGCTCTACTCCGTAGAGTGTAATTGTCCATACCTGTAGTGTTATCCCAATCGATAGTGAGCCTGGTGAATCAGATGAAAATATGTATAGAGGATGATTATGATTGATATTCACTGTTGTTGTCGAAGCTATATCATTCACACTTCTCCAATTGTTTATCGAATTTACAAATCCTCAAACATCAATTGCCTCATATATCAATTGCCTCATATATCAATTGCATGTACGATTTATAGATTTACAAACATCAATTACCTCATATATCTTATTGTGAATTTGTGATAGAGAGTGTTGATCTTCTGTGTTTGTATCGTGTTTGCTACACAAAGGAGATAGAAAGCAGAGAAAGGAGACAGAGATATTTTGGTGTTCAAAGTAGAGCAGTTTTCTTGACATATATTTTCTAATCTTTACAATGCTCCATAAAAGCTATATATATACACACACAATGCAACATATCAAAATATCTACTAATCTACTAACAAACTTAACCAACTAACTCAACACAATAACAAACTCTAACAACTCTTTAAGATGTGATTTTCAGTATTTAGTAATTAAAATAGGATTAATTTCTTGGGGAGTCCAAGTGCTAGGGTAATTGTACAAGTTCCAAACAAAAGGGCGTTGCATTTTGATAAGATTTCCAAGATAAAATGAGTATATTTTTAGATTTTTGCTTCGAGAATCCATCAATTTGAAGCGTGGCGCCAATGGAGATTGCTATAGAGGAGTTCATAAGAATTAAGGAGGAATCTAATGATTATGCATTAATAATGCTCATCTTTTTATGTATCGTCAAATTAAGATGACTTACAATTATACGTAACTATTTATAATAATCTTAATTTAGTGACATGTTATAACTATTGAAATACATTGATAATCTATCCTCTCTTTTTTTTGTAATAAATTTGGCGGCAAGGCATTGAAATCCCAACTTCCTTCAGTTTTACCAAAATTATCGTCAATATGGGAAGCTCCATATGGATTATCACAAAGTCTATAAGGATTGAGAAGTGATTGCCTTAGAATATGAACAGTTGATAGTATAATCTATTTGAACATAATTATTGTGTTTGGACTTGTTAATTTTCAAGATAATTACTTTTTATACTTTCCATTTGAACATGATTTTACTATGTTAATGCAATTTGACAGAAATATTTTATTTGAATGTTTATTTTAGGAAGAAAAACGAAGAAGCAACAACCCAATTTATTAGTTCAAAATTCAAATATCAAATCGATTAATTCGACATCAATCTTAAAGATCCGATTCAATCAGACTTATTAATTAAATTTTAATTATAATTTCTTAAATTCAAAAATAAAAAAAATTAAGCCGAAATTTTCATACCCCATCCGAAAGGTTAGAACGTCCATCTTCTAATCCTATTTACGTTTGGACGTATGTTAGTAACTGTTAAACAGTACCCATGTCTAGTGGGGTCCACGGGCAGGCCATATCTAGGGCCCATTGAGTGTCCAGCAGTGGGCACGTTATTATTGTATTATTATTGTATATTTGGTAGACTTAGTCTTGTACCATAATTAGAATTATTCTATTACCTTAATTGTATAGAATAAGGATTTAGATCTAAAGTAGGAATATGATTCTCTTATTGTAACTTGTATATATATGTCTTCAATAAATAAGAATAATCAAGGGATTATTTCTTTCATGGTATCAAGAGTCTAGGTTCTCTTTACCTTGTTTCCGCTCTTCAAAATTTCCTCTCTATTCTATTCGAAATTTTGCCCTAAATTCTCGATTTTTTTGTGTTCTTCCTCTTTCACAAAAACTGAGTATCTTCTCTTCCAAAAACCTTTCTCACAAATTCCCTTCTCTGAATCTTGTTGTTCTATTCCATATGGCCGATAAGAACATTTTTCACCCTGCCCTCACAGTTTCTAATATCAATAGTATTCTTCCTATCGTTCTTGACCTAGAAAACGTTCAATATGGGACGTGGGCGGAATTATTTAAGATTCATGCTTTGGCACATAAAGTCCTCCACCACATCATTCCTCCAACTCCTCCAAAGGGGGTGATGTGTCGTCTACTTCTACGACGGTTGTGCACACTAAAGAAACAGATCCAGAATTATGGGTCATGCTTGATGCCAAGGTTCTTCAGTGGATTTATGTCACTATCTTCTTGGACCTTTTACAGACGATTATGGAACCCAATTCCACAGCTATGACGGCGTGAGATCGATTGCGAGACATATTCCAAGATAACAGTCATTCTCGAATTGTTATCCTTGAGCAAGAATTCTCCCAGGTGGCTATGACAAGTTTTCCCAACGTTTCTTCTTATTGCAAACGCTTCAAGGACTTGGCAGACCAACTCAGCAACGTGGGTTCTCCTGTTTCTCAAAGTCGTCTAGTTCTTCAGATGGTTGCAGACATGTTAGAGGCCTATAGCGGTGTTGCTTCGATTATTCGTCAGAGTAACCCCCTGCCATGATTTTATCAAGCCCGACCTATGCTTACTTTGGAAGAAGCCGGATTTCTAAGAAAGTGGTGATTGGGGCCAGTCCTATCGTCATGATGACTGCTTCCCATTTTTCTCCTTCCAATCCAGCCAACGTAACCCAAAATCACAATAACGGGGGTGGTAAGAAGGGTCAAAATCGAAAGAATAATGGCAAGAATCGTGGCGGCAACAACGGAGGCAGCCGCCAAGAAGAATAATACGGAGCCCACGGGCCCTTAGACAATGGCAGTGGGTCCCAGCTCGCTTACGTAAGCGCGCCGCGACCCAACTTCTTCCTGAGTCGACTCGTGGTTCGACTCACTATGGGCGATCAGTAGTCCAATATCCTTGGGTCGCGCCTCCATCAGGCCCACCACACAGTGGGACCCACTCAGACCGACATTAAAGCAACGATGCACACACTTGACATGACACAACCGACCCTAATTGGCACATGGACACCGGCACCACTACCCACATGACATCCGACCAAGGTACTCTCTTGTCTTATTTCAATTTGAGCACTAATCGTGGTTTAACTGTTGGTAATGACAATTCTGTTCCAATTAAGGGTTATGGTCATAAAACTTTGTCCCCTCCTCATCCACCACTTGTCTTGAAACATACCATTCATGCCCCAAAATTGATTAAAAATTTACTTTCTGTCCGTAAATTCACCACTGATAATTGAGTTTCTATTAATTTTAATCCATTTGGGTTTTTGTGAAGGATTTTAAGACGGGGAGTCATCTAATGAGGTGTGACAGTAGGGTGGATCTTTATCCAATCACATCGAGTCTCAGCATCTCGTGTCAAGCTATGCTATCCACTTTTGCAGCTCTTGATCCTTCATTGTGGCATGCTCGTATAGGTCATCCAGGGTCGTCTATTTTATCTTCTTTAGATAGACATAAGTTTATTCCTTGTAAGGGTACGCGTAGTACTCCACTTTGTCAATCCTGTGCTTTGGGAAAAAAATTATTAAGTTACCATTTGTAGCTTCGAATTCTAATACTTCAATGCCATTTGATATTATTCATAGTGATTTGTGGACATCTCCGGTTCTCAGTTCTATGGGTCATCGTTATTATGTTTTATTCTTAGATGACTATTCTAAATATTTATGGACGTTTCCAATTGCGAAAAAATCTCAAGTTTATTCCATTTTCATAAAATTTAGAGCTTTCATAAGAACGCAATTCGAACGGAAAATAAAAAACATTCAATGTGATAATGACAAAGAGTATGACAATGGAAAATTTAGGGAGTTTTGTGCTCAGAATGGGATACATTTTCATTTTTCTTGTCCTCATACGTATTCACAAAATGGGAAAGCTGACCGAAAAATCCGTACCATTAATAATATTATTCGTACTTTATTGGTTCATTCTTCTGTTCCTTCATTTTTTTGGCATCATGCGCTACAAATGGCTACCGATCTACTCAATATTCTTCCCTCTAAAGGTTTGACATATTCATCCCCTATCAAAGTCTTATACAATAAGACTCCGTCATATTCTCACCTTAGAGTCTTCGGATGCTTATGTTATCCACTATTTCCACCACTACGATCAACAAACTTCAGGCACGTTCTACTCCTTGTATGTTTTTGGGTTTTTCGTCAAATCACTGTGGTTATAAATGTTTTGATTTGTCCTCTAAACGAATCATCATTAGTCGTCATGTTCTCTTTGATGAATCCCAATTTTCCTTTTCTAAAGTAGAAAAACCCGTGTCTAGTTCTTATGATTTTTTGGATGAGGATGTCTCCCCTTATGTTCTACGTCATTTTTTTAGATTTTCCCGCAAAAACACCATTAGCGTCGCGGCGCCAAAACTCCTGCGAGTCAACGCCGCGGCCCTGCACAGAGGCGCCACGGCGTCAAAACTTCAGAGAGCTCTGCAACTCTTCTGGCGCCGCGGCCCTCGCCCCTAGCATTGCGGCGCCTTCGACGGTAATTCCAGATATTTCTGAAAATTTCCAAAATTCATCCAATCCAACCCAGATTCATGGTCCAGTTACTCGCAGTCAACTTGGTATTTTTAAACCAAAGAGATATTTTAATTTTAATTTTAATGTTCTTAAATCCCCCTTACCCCGTAATCCTGTTTCTACCTTAGATGACCCTAATTGAAAAATTGTCATGACCGAGGAATATAATGCTCTTATTGATAATAAGACGTGGGAGTTGATACCCCGTCTTTCTGGTATTAATATTATTCGGTCTATGTGGATTTTTGTTCATAAGGAAAATTCAGATGGTTCATTTACAAGGCATAAGGCTAGACTTGTAGGTGATGGTAAGACTCAGCAGGTTGGTGTGGATTGTGGTGAGACATTTAGCCCGGTGGTCAAGCTGGCTACCATTCGCACTGTGCTCAGCTTGGCTCTTTCAAAATCATGGCTCATTCATCAGCTAGATGTGAAGAATGTTTTTCTGCATGGTGATCTTCAGGAGACAGTGTATATGCAACAGCCCTTGATGTTCAGGGATACTCGATATCCTAATAATGTCTGTCTATTGAAGAAGTCATTGTATGTGCTTAAGCAGTCTCCACGGGCTTGGTATAAGAGGTTTGCTGACTATGTTTCGACTATGGGTTTTTCGCACAGTAGATCTGATAATTTATTATTCATATATCGTCGGAGTTCTTTCATGGCTTATATATTGTTATATGTTGATGATATTATCTTGACTGTCTCTTCAGATGCTTTAAGCAGTCTATTATGACAATGCTCAGTTCTGAGTTTGCCATGAAAGACTTGGGCCCATTGAGTTATTTTTTGGGGATTGCAGTCACTCGTCATGCAGACCGACTGTTCTTACACAGATGAAGTATGTAGCAAATATCATTGAAAAGGTTGGGATGTCATTCTGTAAATCCATTTCTACTCCAGTTGATACTAAACCCAAGTTGGGTGCTGCAGCAGGCTCTCCATATGAGGATCTGACCCGCTATCGCAGTCTTTGATGCGCCATTTAATGCACACACTTACGCAAGTGCACGTGTCGTGTCAAGTAATATAGTCTAGATAAGACCGAATATCGTCCTCAAGAATTGGTTTTCAAGTACCGATTATCTATCCTATGGTATCTATTTGGTTAACGTGAATTGAATTGGAAGTCTAAACTAAGAATTCAGGAAATAAACTAATTATAAAAATACTTTGAGTTAAATCAGTTATGAAGGATAATTAGGGCTTCCAAGATCATCAACTATCCACTCTATTCAATTCTTAATACAATTAGACTGACTTCTTCTTCTACGTTAAGATAACAAGTTAACTAAGCCGTTTTATACTCCTGTTAAGGTTATATAAACACTCAACCCCAGTACAACACTTTTCTACCTTTCGGTGATAAGGTTGACTCTAGAGGATAGAGGAAGATTAAGACCAAAAACCCTATTAATGCTACACAAGTATCGGGGTATTTTCATCCACGATTTAACCTATGTTTATCCAACTACAGCATATTCACAACCTCCCCTTTCGGATTTCGGTTAGAAATCATAAGAATTATGATAATTAGTGATCAATTAATTATCAAGCAATCAAAACAACTATTGAATAAATCTTAAGTAAGTGAAGAAGAAATCAACTAATATATTAATTCATGAATAGAGTTTCAAGTGAATCACAAGGAAATCCCTAATAAAGTAATTAGCTCCTAGTCATAGTCACACTAAGAACTAATACAATCTCCATGCATGAACTGAAATAAATAAAGCAAAAAGAAAGAAAAGAAAATACTCAAGAACGAGTCTCCAAGCCTTCTAGCATCCAAGGGTTGTGTTGTGGAATATTTACAAGATGGATTGGTGGATGGATGGATGTAGAATGGTGAATGGTGGAATGGAGAATGAATTCTTCTAATGATGTAGAGACTATTTATAGACTAAGAATCCTTTAGGTGAAGGGTTAAGGATTATGTAAGTAGGAAAAGTTATTAAAATTCTTTTAGGTAAGGGTTTTAAGGTAGGAAAAATTATCCATTTAGGTAGGAAAAGTTATCCCTCTAGGACTCTGAAAATATGTCAAATTCCCGCCCGAACTTCATAAATTCCGTCGGCGCGGTGGCGTTTTACGCGATTTTCGTTTCGTCGTCCTTTTTTCGTCCGGACTTCGTCTGATCTCCTCTATAATTCCCGGAACTTCTTAGACTTCATTTCTTGGCCCTTTTTGTGTGTAATTCCATCTCATTTATGCTCATTTCATCTCCTTTTCGTCATTTCTCCATTTCTGACCGCTGTGACACAAAAGAAAGGAAAACGACCCTAATACTATACTAAACATAAATGAAATGAGTAAAATACTAACTAAAAATGACTCAAAAGGTGTATATAAAATACACCGATCAAATACCCCCAAACTTAACCTTTGCTCGCCCTCGAGCAAAGATCAAAAGAAATAAATAAAGACACAAGGAAAAAGAAAATAGAAAGACTCAACGACATTTATCACTTTGCTGCATTGGTGTTACTTAGAAAAACATGAAGATTAACAGAATAATATGCAGGAACATATAACATGAATTTTTAGCATTCTAAACACATCAAGCTAAATATTTCGCAAACTCATTTTAATCATGCTTAATGGAAGTAAGACTACTGAATTATGCATGTCAATTTCAAAATCTTATGGCATGCTTACTTGCTATTCTCCATTAATCATGGATATGCATATAAGAGATCTTCAGGACTTTTCAGGGTTGTAATGTAGGCTTAGGCATGGGTAGGTAAAAATAGGCATTTAGGCTCATTTTGTGTACCATAAACTCTTTAGCTTTTCACTTTTTCCCTTTTCTTTTGATTTCTTTCCTTCACTTTATATCTATTTTTCCCCTCTTTTGTTTTGAGAGAGTGAAGAGTATTATAAATCACAGACACCCCCAAACTTAGGCTTTTGCCTATTTCTTATTACTTTTTTATTGGGGTGCATCAAACTTGTTCACTCTTTTTGTCTCTTTTTTTTAACACATTCTATTCCAACTATTTCACATTTTTACTTATGGCACAAGTATGGGAATATAGGGTGTCAAAGAAAAAGTTTAATATTTAGGCTCAACGGGGCTGACTAGGGATATTTTGAATGTCAGGGATAGGTAAAAGTGGTAAGAAATGGCTAACAAAGAAATGCCGGAGTCATCTCCCCTAACATGCATATCCTAACTATTTCGCCTCAAATAGCAAGCAATCATACACATAGGTTTTAATCATTTAACAATGCACAATTCAAGCAGAAACCCCAAATAGACAGATTTCATGAGTTTTTGGCATATCTAACGTAAGTGTTTAGATAGTTGCTTCTAATTCCATTACATTATTCAACCTTACTTCACTAGGTGTTTCTAGTAACTACAACATGCATAATCTTTGACAGAAAATTATGACTCAAAAAAAAATTATGACTAAAAAATACACAAAACAATTCAAAAAGACTCAAAAACAATAAAACATTCCCCCAAACTTAAATCACACATTGTCCCCAATGTGTGCAAGACTAAAAAAAATAGGGACAACTTACTGACACAACACAGCGGTCATAACGGAGGTCTAGGAGGAGAAATTCTGGAATTTGCACGGAATATGACTCTACGAGTTCCGCGCCATGCCACGAGATTCAGCGATGCTAGTCGTGGCTCTCTGGTTCGGCCGGCTACCGACGATCGCTTCCTTTTTTAGCGTTTTTGCTCCTTTTTCCTCGGTTTTAGCTTTTAGTCCACCTGTCATCCAACAACACAAAACAAGAACCCAAAACCGTGAGACTGTTCAAGATAAAAATAAAATAAACTAAAGACATAAATTAAAATAACATAATTAAAAACATTGGGTTGCCTCCCAACAAGCGTTGTCTTTAACGTCTTTTAGCCGGACGCAATTAACATTTACGAGTGCCCATTGGATCCTTCTGCGAACTGCTTGCAATCCGCAGAGTTATTGTTGCAGGTCTCACTTTTCCTACCACCATCTGTTCAAACAAGGGCCTCAAACATAAAATTATCCCCCAAGTACACAAGACAGGCTTGTCTTTTAGGATTTCTATAATGTAGGGATCAGTGAAATTCCCTACATCTCTCAACTTTAGGGGGTGCCCTTGATGGTATGGACTTTCTTTTTGGGGATCATCATTGACAGCTGGTGGTATTTCTTCTGCAATAGGTACATGAAAAAGATTTTCCAAGGAATCCAAAAAGATGAATGATTGGATCTCAGTAACCTTTTCCTTCTCTACACCAATTATCCCGCCAGATTCCTCAACAGCTGGGTGTGGTTCAGGCTCCTCAATTTGCTTACCACCTCCCATAATGATGTCGCTAGGCAGATTTTCTTGAAGTGTATTTTTCATCTATCCATCAGTTGCCTTATGTGGGTCTCCAAATTTTTGAGGACTCTCGTTTTGACCATAAACCGAGTCCGCACTTGGTGAGCTTGAGTATGCCTGCCTGCAACTCATCTAGATCTTCCTCTAGAACCTGTGGGTTAAGCTGTTGTTGATGACTCCACTGTCTCTGATAGTAGTAGTCCATATATATATATATATATATATATTGATTTTTTTTAATTTAACCTGCAAAATAAGAAAAACAAAAAAAAAAGTGATAAAAAGATGCTCGCAGAACAAGTTAGAAACTTGTTCTGGGAGCAACCAAATTAGAAATAAGAATAGATAAATCGATATTGAAAGTAAGCCAATCCCCGGCAACGGCGCCAAAAACTTGATGCGTCATTTAATGCACACACTTACGCAAGTGCACGTGTCGTGTCAAGTAATATAGTCTAGGTAAGACCGAATATCGTCCTCAAGGATTGGTTTTCAAGTACCGATTATCTATCCTATGGTATCTATTTGGTTAACGTGAATTGAATTGGAATTCTAAACTAATAATACAGGAAATAAACTAATTATAAAAATACTTTGATTTAAATCAGTTATGAAGGATAATTAGGGCTTCCAAGATCATCAACTATCCACTCTATTCAATTCTTAATACAATTAGACTGACTTCTTCTTCTACGTTAAGATAGCAGGTTAACTAAGCCGTTTTATACTCCTGTTAAGGTTATATAAACACTCAACCCCAGTACAACACATTTCTACCTTTCGGTGATAAGGTTGACTCTAGAGGATAGAGGAGGATTAAGACCAAAAACCCTATTAATGCTACACAAGTATCGGGGTATTTTCATCCACGATTTAACCTATGTTTATCCAACTACAGCATATTCACAACCTCCCCTTTCGGATTTCGGTTAGAAATCATAAGAATTATGATAATTAGTGATCAATTAATTATCAAGCAATCAAAACAACTATTGAATAAATCTTAAGTAAGTGAAGAAGAAATCAACTAATATATTAATTCATGAATAGAGTTTCAAGTGAATCACAAGGAAATCCCTAATAAAGTAATTAGCTCCTAGTCATAGTCACACTAAGAACTAATACAATCTCCATGCATGAACTGAAATAAATAAAGCAAAAAGAAAGAAAAGAAAATACTCAAGAACGAGTCTCCAAGCCTTCTAGCATCCAAGGGTTGTGTTGTGGAATATTTACAAGATGGATTGGTGGATGGATGGATGTAGAATGGTGAATGGTGGAATGGAGAATGAATTCTTCTAATGATGTAGAGACTATTTATAGACCAAGAATCCTTTAGGTGAAGGGTTAAGGATTATGTAGGTAGGAAAAGTTATTAGAATTCTTTTAGGTAAGGGTTTTAAGGTAGGAAAAGTTATCCCTTTAGGTAGGAAAAGTTATCCCTCTAGGACTCTGAAAATATGTCAAATTCGGCCCAGAACTTCATAAATTCCGCGTCGGCGCCGGTGACGTTTTTCTGGCAGATTTTCGTTTCGTCGTCATTTTTTCGTCCGGACTTCGTCTGATCTCCTCTATAATTTCCGGAACTTCTTAGACTTCATTTCTTGGCCCTTTTTGTGTGTAATTCCATCTCATTTATGCTCATTTCATCTCCTTTTCGTCATTTCTCCATTTCTGACCGCTGTGACACAAAAGAAAGGAAAACGACCCTAATACTATACTAAACATAAATGAAATGAGTAAAATACTAACTAAAAATGACTCAAAAGGTGTATATAAAATACACCGATCAAATACCCCCAAACTTAACCTTTGCTCGCCCTCGAGCAAAGATCAAAAGAAATAAATAAAGACACAAGGAAAAAGAAAATAGAAAGACTCAACGACATTTATCACTTTGCTGCATTGGTGTTACTTAGAAAAACATGAAGATTAACAGAATAATATGCAGGAACATATAACATGAATTTTTAGCATTCTAAACACATCAAGCTAAATATTTCGCAAACTCATTTTAATCATGCTTAATGGAAGTAAGACTACTGAATTATGCATGTCAATTTCAAAATCTTATGGCATGCTTACTTGCTATTCTCCATTAATCATGGATATGCATATAAGAGATCTTCAGGACTTTTCAGGGTTGTAATGTAGGCTTAGGCATGGGTAGGTAAAAATAGGCATTTAGGCTCATTTTGTGTACCATAAACTCTTTAGCTTTTCACTTTTTCCCTTTTCTTTTGATTTCTTTCCTTCACT
This sequence comes from Przewalskia tangutica, assembly GCA_029844215.1. Taxonomy (NCBI): domain Eukaryota; kingdom Viridiplantae; phylum Streptophyta; class Magnoliopsida; order Solanales; family Solanaceae; genus Przewalskia; species Przewalskia tangutica. Next base: position 85,788,346 of record CM056736.1, on the reverse strand, counting down.
TTATATCTATTTTTCCCCTCTTTTGTTTTGAGAGAGTGAAGAGTATTATAAATCACAGACACCCCCAAACTTAGGCTTTTGCCTATTTCTTATTACTTTTTTATTGGGGTGCATCAAACTTGTTCACTCTTTTTGTCTCTTTTTTTTAACACATTCTATTCCAACTATTTCACATTTTTACTTATGGCACAAGTATGGGAATATAGGGTGTCAAAGAAAAAGTTTAATATTTAGGCTCAACGGGGCTGACTAGGGATATTTTGAATGTCAGGGATAGGTAAAAGTGGTAAGAAATGGCTAACAAAGAAATGCCGGAGTCATCTCCCCTAACATGCATATCCTAACTATTTCGCCTCAAATAGCAAGCAATCATACACATAGGTTTTAATCATTTAACAATGCACAATTCAAGCAGAAACCCCAAATAGACAGATTTCATGAGTTTTTGGCATATCTAACGTAAGTGTTTAGATAGTTGCTTCTAATTCCATTACATTATTCAACCTTACTTCACTAGGTGTTTCTAGTAACTACAACATGCATAATCTTTGACAGAAAATTATGACTCAAAAAAAAATTATGACTAAAAAATACACAAAACAATTCAAAAAGACTCAAAAACAATAAAACATTCCCCCAAACTTAAATCACACATTGTCCCCAATGTGTGTAAGACTAAAAAAATAGGACAACTTCATCGACACAACACAATGTCATAACGGAGGTCTAGGAGGAGAAATTCTGGAATTTGCACGGAATATGACTCTCTGAAGTTCCGCCATGCCCCAGATTCAGCGATGCTAGTCCGTGGCTCTACGGTTCCGGCCATGTGCCGACGACTGCTTTTCCTTTTTTAGCGTTTTTGCTCCTTTTTCCTCGGTTTTAGCTTTTAGTCCACCTGTCATCCAACAACACAAAACAAGAACCCAAAACCGTGAGACTGTTCAAGATAAAAATAAAATAAACTAAAGACATAAATTAAAATAACATAATTAAAAACATTGGGTTGCCTCCCAACAAGCGTTGTCTTTAACGTCTTTTAGCCGGACGCAATTAACATTTACGAGTGCCCATTGGATCCTTCTGCGAACTGCTTGCAATCCGCAGAGTTATTGTTGCAGGTCTCACTTTTCCTACCACCATCTGTTCAAACAAGGGCCTCAAACATAAAATTATCCCCCAAGTACACAAGACAGGCTTGTCTTTTAGGATTTCTATAATGTAGGGATCAGTGAAATTCCCTACATCTCTCAACTTTAGGGGGTGCCCTTGATGGTATGGACTTTCTTTTTGGGGATCATCATTGACAGCTGGTGGTATTTCTTCTGCAATAGGTACATGAAAAAGATTTTCCAAGGAATCCAAAAAGATGAATGATTGGATCTCAGTAACCTTTTCCTTCTCTACACCAATTATCCCTTGATTCCTCAACAGCTGGGTGTGGTTCAGGCTCCTCAATTTGCTTACCACCTCCCATAATGATGTCGCTAGGCAGATTTTCTTGAAGTGTATTTTTCATCTATCCATCAGTTGCCTTATGTGGGTCTCCAAATTTTTGAGGGACTCCCTTGTTTCAGCCATAAACTGAGTCTGGCACTTGGTGAGCTTGAGTATGCCTGCCTGCAACTCATCTAGATCTTCCTCTAGAACACATGGGTTAAATTTGTTGATGACTCCACTGTCTCTGATAGTAGTAGTCCATATATATATATATATATATATATATTGATTTTTTTTAATTTAACCTGCAAAATAAGAAAAACAAAAAAAAAAGTGATAAAAAGATGCTCGCAGAACAAGTTAGAAACTTGTTCTGGGAGCAACCAAATTAGAAATAAGAATAGATAAATCGATATTGAAAGTAAGCCAATCCCCGGCACCGGCGCCAAAAACTTGATGCGTCATTTAATGCACACACTTACGCAAGTGCACGTGTCGTGTCAAGTAATATAGTCTAGGTAAGACCGAATATCGTCCTCAAGGATTGGTTTTCAAGTACCGATTATCTATCCTATGGTATCTATTTGGTTAACGTGAATTGAATTGGAATTCTAAACTAATAATACAGGAAATAAACTAATTATAAAAATACTTTGATTTAAATCAGTTATGAAGGATAATTAGGGCTTCCAAGATCATCAACTATCCACTCTATTCAATTCTTAATACAATTAGACTGACTTCTTCTTCTACGTTAAGATAGCAGGTTAACTAAGCCGTTTTATACTCCTGTTAAGGTTATATAAACACTCAACCCCAGTACAACACATTTCTACCTTTCGGTGATAAGGTTGACTCTAGAGGATAGAGGAGGATTAAGACCAAAAACCCTATTAATGCTACACAAGTATCGGGGTATTTTCATCCACGATTTAACCTATGTTTATCCAACTACAGCATATTCACAACCTCCCCTTTCGGATTTCGGTTAGAAATCATAAGAATTATGATAATTAATGATCAATTAATTATCAAGCAATCAAAACAACTATTGAATAAATCTTAAGTAAGTGAAGAAGAAATCAACTAATATATTAATTCATGAATAGAGTTTCAAGTGAATCACAAGAAAATCCCTAATAAAGTAATTAGCTCCTAGCCATAGTCACACTAAGAACTAATACAATCTCCATGCGTGAACTGAAATAAATAAAGCAAAAAGAAAGAAAAGAAAATACTCAAGAACGAGTCTCCAATCCTTCTAGCATCCAAGGGTTGTGTTGTGGAATATTTACAAGATGGATTGGTGGATGGATGGATGTAGAATGGTGAATGGTGGAATGGAGAATGAATTCTTCTAATGATGTAGAGACTATTTATAGACCAAGAATCATTTAGGTGAAGGGTTAAGGATTATGTAGGTAGGAAAAGTTATTAGAATCCCTTTAGGTAAGAGTTTTAAGGTAGGAAAAGTTATCCCTTTAGGTTGGAAAAGTTATCCCTCTAGGACTCTGAAAATATGTCAAATTCGGCCCAGAACTTCATAAATCCCGCGTCGGCGCCGGTGACGTTTTTCTGGCGGATTTTCGTTTCGTCGTGCTTTTTTCGTCCGGACTTCGTCTGATCTCCTCTATAATTTCCGGAACTTCTTAGACTTCATTTCTTGGCCCTTTTTGTGTGTAATTCCATCTCATTTATGCTCATTTCATCTCCTTTTCGCCATTTCTCCATTTCTGACCGCTGTGACACAAAAGAAAGGAAAACGACCCTAATACTATACTAAACATAAATGAAATGAGCAAAATACTAACTAAAAATGACTCAAAAGGTGTATATAAAATACACCGATCAGTCTTGCAGACTCCCTTCAGTATCTGACGTTCACGCGACCTGATATTACATATGTCATACAACAGGTGTGTTTATTTATGCATGATCCTAGAGTTGAACATATGAATGCGCTCAAACGCATTCTTAGGTACATTCAGGGAACAGTTGAGTATGGTTGCATTTGTATCCCTCGTCGACGTCTACAACTGTCTCTTACACAGATGCTGATTGGGGTGGTTGTCCTGACACCAGACGGTCTACGTCTGGCTATTGCATGTTTTTAGGTAATAACTTGATCTCATGGTCTGTCAAGCGTCAATCCACGCTTTCATGTTCAAGTACAGAGGCCGAGTATAGAGGGATAGCCAATGTGATTTCTGAGTCATGTTAGTTACGAAATCTATTGTTAGAGCTTCATTGTCCTATTGAGAAGATTACCTTGGTGTATTGTGATAATATAAGTGTCATCTACATTTCTGGTAATCCAGTTCAGCACCAGCGTACTAAACACATAGAGATGAATATTCACTTTGTTCGGGAGAAGGTAGCCAAAAGGACAAGTACGCGTCTGCCATGTTCCTTTGAGATATCAAATTGCAGACATCTTTACAAAGGGTCTTCCCTCGGTCCTTTTTAAAGATTTTAGAGACAGTCTCACCGTACGAAGACCGCCCGTTATGACTGCGGGGGTGTGTTAAACAGTACCCACGTCTAGTGGGGTCCACGGGCATGCCATATTCAGGGCCCATTGAGTGTCCAACTGTGGACACATTATTATTGTATATTTGGTAGATTTAGTCTTGTACCATAATTAAAATTATTCTATTACCTTAATTGTATAGAATAAGAATTTAGATATAAAATAGGAATAAGATTCTCTTATTGTAATTTCTATATATATGTCTTCAATCAATAAAAATAATAAAGAAATTATTTCTTTCAATAATGAAGGAATTATTCATTATTTGTTTCAGTAACATTTTGTTTTGGGTAACGTATAGTTGATATTGGTGAAAACAAAGGATCACTGATCGGTGTATTTTATATACACTTTTCGAGTCATTTTTAGTTAATCTTTTGTCCCTTTTTGCATATATAAGTGTCGTATTAGGATAGTTTTCCTTTCTTTTGAGTCAAAGTGGTTAAAATGGCCAAATGGTGGAAAAGGAGCTAAAAAATGGCAAAAGTGGAAGTTCCAGAGCTGAAAAGCAGAGAAATTGGCGAACGAGGCTGAAACCCAGACCAACGCCGCGGCGCTCCAAAGAATCGAAGCGGCGCGGCGCCCAACATCGAGAGGTCGCAAAGACCCGGCCGCGCGCTAATCATCGAGAGGCTACGAAGTTGCAGCGCGCGCGCTCGCAGCCAGAGATCAGGGCCGTGGCGCCAAATCACCCGGCGGTGCAGATTCCGCGCGGCGCCACGCTGGAAAATCAGGGTTTTGACGATTTTCTGGGCCAGGCCTGCAGGGAAAAGTTAAGGGCGGTTTTCAGCCTATAAAAGGAGAACCCTAGGCAGATTTTAAGGGTTCCCCTTCTTGCACAACACAAGGTTTTCTTGCTTGGAGATTGGAGACCATAATTTAGTACTTTCTTTTCCTTTTTCTTTTCTTTATTTCAGTTTTGTATGATGAACCAAGAATTAGTTCTTGTCATGTCAATGGCTAGGAACTAATTCTCTTATAGGGATTTCCATGTTAATTCTCTAGAAACTTATGTTATGAATTAATGCATGCTTATGGTTATTATTCTTCTTTGAGAGATTTATCCAATAATTGCTATGAATGCTTGGTAATTAATTGACAACTAATTATCACTATATGATTTCTAATTTACTTCGAAAGGAGAGATTGTGAATATGCTGTAAGTTGGGTAGACATTCTTGGATTGGGGATGAAAATACCTCAATTATTTATGTAGCGTTAATGAGAGGCTTAAAAACCCTAATTTTGCGCATGGTGCGTGACAGTTAACTAGGTTTTTGTTCTTAATCCTCCTATAGAGTTATCCTTATCACCGAAAGGTAGGTAAGGTGCAATACTGGGGTTGAGTGTTTATATATCCTTAACGGGAATATAAAATGATTTCGTAAACCTGTTTTCTCCGAGAGAAGAAAACCATAATTCGTTGCATTAATAAATAACATAAGCGGATAGTTGAAGAGACATGGAAGCCCTATTCCCATCACAACTGAAGTAAACTCATTAGTTAAATTAGTCCTTATAATTCTTAGTTATAAACAACAAACTCAATTATCAATTTACCAAATAGATACCAAAAGATAGATAGTTGGTACTTGAACCCTAATCCTTGTGGACGATATTCGGTCTTATCAAGACTATATTACTTGTCACGATAACGTGCACTTGCGTTTAAGTGTGTGCATCTTTTCGCGCATCAAGTTTTTGGCGCCGTTGCCGGGGATTAGGCATAGTTCAATATCAAATTTGTCTATTTTTAATTTCTAATTTGGTTTTTAATTTTAATTTTTAATTTTTATTTTTTTTACGTTTTTTTTGTTATTTTTCGAAAAGAAATCGAGCTACCGTGATAGTTGTTTGTTTTTGATCTATTTCAGAAAATCAGTTTATGCGAAGGAGAAGAGGAGCAGACACTCTTGTTCCCTTCAATCCAGAGATTGAGAAAACCTGCAAACAGAACAGAAAGAATCAGCGGATTGCAACTTTGATAGAGATGGACGGTGTTCAAAACAATAACATGATGAGAGAAGGGTTAGGTGAAAATCAACCTAACCCAGGAATGCCTCGGCAAGTGCCAATAGACGTAGAGGAGAGAGTCCAAATCCAGCCAGAAAGGAGTTTGGGAGACTATGTGCTGCCAAGAGTGAATGGAGCACAGACCTGCATTAGGCTCCCTGCAATAGGAGCCAACAACTTCGAGATAAAACCGGTGATTCTGAATGACGTAGACACAGCATGCAATTCGGAGGACTGCCATCAGAGGATCCACATATGCACATAGCTAATTTCTTGGAGTTACGTGCAACTTTCAGATATAACGGCGTTACTGATGATGCCGTCAGATTGAGGCTCTTTCCCTTCTCACTCAGGGATAGATCAAAAGTATGGTTGAATTCCCTGCCAGCCGATTCGATTTTTACATGGCAAGAGCTGGCCCAGAAATTTTTAGCCAAGTTCTTTCCCCCGTGCAAAGCAGCAAAACTGAGAGGGAAGTTGAATAACTTTTACCAAGCAGACGGAGAGTCCTTATATGAAGCTTGGGAAAGGTTCAAGGATTTGCAGAGAAAATGCCCACACCATTGCATTGAGTTGTGGAACTTGGTCCACATCTTCTATAACGGGCTGAGCAGTACAACCAGAACCATTATAGATGCAGCAGCAGGTGGGGCATTAATGAGGAAAACAGCCCACGACGCTCATGAGTTATTAGAAGATATGACCACTAACAACCATGTCACAAAAGAGAGGTCGACAAGTGGGAGGAGAACAGTGGGAGTCCACGAAATAGATGTCATTGCTGCCTTGAATGCCCAAGTGGCCCTTTTGGCGAAACAGTTGCAGCAACATACTGTTACACCCCGTAAGTTCAGGACATGTGTAAGTGAAGGTACGTAAGGAACACAAGACTTGGAAATTTGTACTAAAGGAAGAATTGTTTTTCCGACGGAAAATCTTCCGGACGTCGGAAAGGAAAAATGTTCGTTGTTGAGAATTGGATTCTCAAAATACATTATTTGAAGAGTATGGGACTTAGTAATATTATGGAAATTTATTTTTACGGATTTGGTCACGTGGGGCCCACCCGAGGAATTTTACTTTTTTGTGGGGCCCACGAGAGTTACGGAATTTTTATGGACGAATGAGAGGGCGACACGTGGCACCCCCACATGGTCTTGGTCGAATTATTCCAAGGGTAAAATGGTCATTTACCATGGTGGAAGATAAGTCTTGCAAGCTTGACATTGTTGACTTGTCAACTTGTCCACATAGGCTCAATCCAAGTGAAACTCATCCTAACCTCACATTTGTTTAAGTCTAAGCCCTCCATTGTGTTATAAGTATACTACTAGTGCAAGACTAGCTCATTTAACACTTAGAATTATTTCACTCTTTCTTGTGCAAGAACAAGAGCTCTCGGCCAAAGGGTTTCTTAGGGACAAAAATTTTGTAGTTTTGATCCATTAGCCACAAGACTTAAAACCAAGGTTCCTAAGAGTGTTGTAAGGTTATCTCAATAGAAAGATTTCGGAAAAAACGTATTTTTACGTTAGTCGCAAGGCGGAAACTATGGGAGTTCTTCAACTTTGAAGTTGGAACTTGAAGATGGGTTCTTCATAGGCCTCTAAGGAGTGCTTGGAGCGGATTGGAACTTAAGGAAAGGAGCTAAGAATTTCTAAGGCGCGACTTTGGATCTTGGAAATTTGAAGGGCTTGAAAAGGTATAATTTTGTCGTTTTAGTAGTTAAGACTTACTTATTGTTGTAGCTATGGATTTTAGCAAGCATGTGTTATATAGTATGAAGTTTGATATGTTTATTGGCTATTGGAACCCTAATCCAAAAACTAGCATGTTTAGCTTTAAGATTACAATTCAAGTCGATTATTAGTCTAAGCGTCGCATGTTGTATAAAGAAGGAAATTGTAGTTGTTGAAGTTGTTTATGACTAGATAACATGTTAGACCTTAGAACTTGGAATTGGAAAAGGATTGGAAAAGACTTAGTGTTGCTATGTAAGTTGGCCGAGAATTGGCTAGTGTGCTTAGACTATTTCGTATGAATTGTGGGGCGGAATTTTACACGTATTGTAAGGCGTGTAATCCCCTTTGTTGGTTGTTGTTTGGAGCCTTAAATGTGGCTTGTTGGTTATTGTATTCGGCCTTGAAAAAGGTGGCAAAGTAAGTAGAAACAAAGAAGGTCTTTGCCCGATTTTCCGTAGAACTAGAGACACATACTTAGTGTTATTCTCGTTAGAGACTAGAAGTTGATAGTCTTATTGTGACCATTATAGGTTGACACTTCTACGCACGCGTATTCGGCAGCTTGTGGATTTAGCGAAAAGGTATGTGAACTATCTCCTCTCAGCATGATTCCTAAAGATAAAGAAAGTAGGTTCTACTCTTAAATGATCCATTCCTTGGTTGTATTTGGATTGCCTAAAATAGAATTTGTTCTATGTACTTCCTTGATTGTACTTTGATGTTTAGATTGTAAGTTGTAGAATCCATTTTCTTGATGAAGTTTGGATTCTTAAAAGTGAAGGTATTTTTACTTAAAGTACATGTAGTCTTAAAAAGGAAGTGGTTTCCAAATCTTTTGGCTAGGGCCTTAGTTCTAAAACCTAATGGTCATTATAATGACTTTAGGGGAGTCAAAGGAGTGATTTACTTATTTGATTTAAAAGAGGAGAAATGACATGATTTAAGAGAAGTAACTTGTGTTAAGGGTGAAGTTACTTGAGGTTTAAAAAGTAGAAGAAAACTTGGTTTTAATAGTATAAGTCTCTTGGTTATTGAAGGAATGAATATGTCTAAAACCATACAGGGTTATAACGGCTTTATGGGAAGTTGGTTATAATGGCTTTATGGAAGGTTTTGAAAGTTGTCTATTTTGATTAATCGGCATAAGTTGCCTAGATTGTGAAAATTTGGAGTTACTTGATTTCAAGCTTTGAAATGAGTTTTCTAAAAGTGTAGTAACTTACTTTGAAAAATAGACACGCCTTGATACTACGGGTGTTAGTATCTTGGGGCTTTACATAGAAAGGAGTCTTTTATAAAAGAATGTACGTACGTAGTACTTTGGCTTGATAAATTGAGAATTTGTCTAAGTGTGCCTTGATAAGTACTTTGGCTTGTTAAATGAGAATTTATTCTATGTATGCCTTGATTAGTACTTTGGCTTGATAAATTGAGAATTTGTCTAAGTGTGCCTTGATAAGTACTTTGGCTTGTTAAATGAGAATTTATTCTATGTATGCCTTGATTAGTACTTTGGCTTGATAAATTGAGAATTTGTCTATTTGTGCCCGGATAAGTACTTTGGCTTGTTAAATGAGAATTTATTCTATGTATGCCTTGATTAGTACTTTGTCTTGATAAATTGAGAATTTGTCTATTTGTGCCCGGATAAGTACTTTGGCTTGTTAAATGAGAATTTATTCTATGTATGCCTTGATTAGTACTTTGGCTTGATAAATTGAGAATTTGTCTATTTGTGCCCGGATAAGTACTTTGGCTTGTTAAATGAGAATTTATTCTATGTATGCCTTGATTAGTACTTTGGCTTGATAAATTGAGAATTTATTCTATTTGTGCCCTGATAAGTACTTTGGCTTGTTAAATGAGAATTATCCTATGTGTGCCTCGATAAGTACTTTGGCTTGGTTAATTGAGAACTTGCCTATATGTGCTGGTAATAGCCTTTGAGTGCAAGTATTATGTTTTATTAAATTGCCGTGACTCTCGGTTGAAGGGTCGGCTGTCTTGTTGTAAGTTACTGGGACGTACCGACAGTGATGTGGGATTCCACGGGTATGCTTCCGTTACTTGTAGTACTTGGGTTAAATTCCCGGATTTTTATAGAAGACATGGTAGTGCTTATGTCTTGTTTGATGGTCGGTCGAGATAGGGTAAGAGTATAAGTGAGGGGTAAACCCCCAAGACGTTATACCACCTTCTCCAGGGTAAGAGTATAAGTGAGGGGTAAACCCCCAAGACGCTGTACCACCTGCTTTATGTGTTGTTTGACGGCCGGTTGAGATAGGGTAAGAGTATAAATGAGGGGCAAGCCCCAAGACGTTATACCCCCTGCTTTACCACCTCCTTCAGGGTCAGAGTATAAATGAGGGGTAAACCCCAAGACGTTATACCACGCATGCGTTTACTGCCCGCATGCGCTTTTTTGAACTCAGGTGGACTTGGTGTTCATGTATGCCTATTGGTGCTATGTTATATCATGGATTGGCGGTGAGGAAGATTCCACGCATGATTGATATTATGGCGTGAGACCCATAGTTATATTTGAGTAGTTACTTTGAGGCTTGCGTCACGACTTGATATGACCGCTTATGTGTTTTATCGTAGGTTGGCTATCATACATGTCTCTGCTTTGTTTAGATCGTTATGATTTCATTCTGACTTATTGTTCACATACTTGGTACATTCTTCGCATCGACGACCTCCTTCGTGGCTGCGTTCATGCCGCAGTTTAGGTCTGTTGTTTGGTGATCGGCAGTGTAGATCTGCTCGGGGTTTTGGATAGCTCCTCTGTCTGTGAGTTTATCTTTTGGTATATATCCTTGATGCAGGCTTTGTACGCTGGAGTACCGGGGCCTTGTCCGTCATATTTCGATTTAACTCCAGAGGTCTGTATTCATATGTGGATTTGACTCATGTACAATGTAGTGTCTTTTGTATGTATATTATATGGCGCCTAGTCGGCTTTGCCTTACACGTACGGTTGTTTTAAAAGAAAAAAAAAATGAGCTGTTATTAATTTCCGCAATGTACTTAGTTGTTAAGGTAGAAGGGTGCCCAGTAGTGGCACGACCACGCCCGGAGTTGGGGTGTGACACATCTGATGTCGATGAATGCGGTGCAGATGCCTAAAAGTGTGAGATATGTGGTGGCCCACATACATTCGATAGGTGTCCTTCACCGATCGATAATATACCATGGAGCAGCAGTGTCGGTAGTGGGGTAACTATTAGAGGCCACAAAACAATCCATACTCCAACACTTATAATCCAGGGTGGACGAATCACCCAAATTTCTCATGGAGAGGAGACCAGGGGCAGCAGATTCAATACAGGGCGATGCGAACCAAAGAAACGAGTCGACCGCCTTCATTCAGCCCCACGGCCTCAGCGATTCACCCACGATCAGTGAAAGCGACGAACTGAGAGCAGCTTTGTTGGCACTTACCAACGCCTGCACCCGATTCATGCGAAGCTAGATCCTCGTTCAGAACTGAGACACAAGTGGTCGCTAGTAAGCGAGCAAACAACAGGCCACATGGTACATTGCCAAGCAACACAGAGGTAAATCCAAGGGAGCAATGCCAGCAAGCAATTGGCGACAAACGATTGGAGCGGCGATCACCTCACCAAGAGTTGAGAAGAAGGAAGAGATAGAAAAAGAGAAGGCGATTGAGCGTAGCCCAGTAGTAGAGAAAACTCCAGAGAAGGAGTATACAGAGAAGATCCCATTCCCCCAGAGACTACAGCGAAAGGCGGTTGATAAACAATTCTCTAAATTTTTGGAGACATTCAGGAAGCTGCATATCAACATACCTTTCATAGAAGCATTAGAGCAGATTCCCTCCTATTTCAAGTTCATGAAGGAGATCTTGGGGAAGAAGAAGAAGCTGGCAGAATACGAAATAGTAGCACTGACAGAAGAGTGTAGTGCTATCATGCAGAAAAAGTTGCCACCAAAACTAAAAGATCCAGGGAGCTTTACACTACCTTGCACAGTGGGCAGGGTGACATGCAACAGAGCTCTGTGTGATTTAGGGGCAAGTATAAATCTGATGCCCTTATCAGTATTTAAAAGATTGGAGTTTGGTGAGGCCAAACCAACCACAGTAAACCTGCAGCTGGCCGACAGGACAGTGATTCATCCAAGAGGCAAGATTGAGAACGTGATTGTGAAAGTAGGAAAAAATTTCTTTCCTGCAGACTTCCTCATTCTTGATATGGAAGAAGATGCGGAAATCCCTATCATATTGGGGAGACCATTCCTAGCAACGGGGAGAGATTTGATTGATGTTAAAAGAGGAGAGCTGACATTAAGGGTGGAGAATGAAGAAATGGTGTTTAAAGTTTTTAAACACGTCATTGAGCCACCAACCATGAGTGGGTGCTTTGCAATCAGCACCATCAAACCCCCCTGCGAGCCAATACAAGTCAACCAAAGGGAGATGAGCCCACGAAAGCAGGCATGGTTTGCCAAACCCCCACAGAAGCTGGTATGTGTTCCTGAACTCCCCCTTACTGATAATGCTAAGAGGAAAAGAAGAAAAAGAAAACGTAAAATGTGGAGAAAATGGATTAGTTGCGGGCTTGACCCACCCCACATTTATTAAACTAAGGAACTTGCGTCCGGCTAAAAGACGTTAAAGACAGCGCTACTTGGGAGGCAACCCAACGTTTTCAATTATGTTATTTCAATTCCTGTCTTTAGTTTATTTTATTTTGTCTAGAACAGTCTCACGGTCTTGGGTTCTAGTGTTTGTGTTGTGATTGACAGGTATAGGCAAACACACTGAAGGGCGAAAAACTGAAGAAAAAAGGAGGATTTCCAGAAAAGCGGGTAAGCGCCGCGGCGCCCAGGAGCAGGGCCGCGGCGCCCAGGAGCAGGGCCGCGGCGCCAAAAGAACTGAAAAGGCGCTGAATTCTAAGCGCCAGGTGAGCGCAGCGGCGTAAATCGAAAATTTGCCAAGTTTAGCCGCGTATTTCCAGAATGGCCGCGCACGAAAGTCCCGAGTGCGAACATCAGCCGGCCACAAGAGGAAATCGAAACTTAAAACGCCCGTAAATCGATTCGCCCAAATTCAAAATCAAAAACCTAACCCCCTCCTCCAAAAACACACGAAAATCCAAAAATTTGCCCACAAATCCTCCACAAATCCAACCCAACCACAACCAAAACTCTCAAATTCCTAAAAACCCTTAGCTATCTCAAACAACAAAGCTCCAGTCCATAGCCTCAAACCACCATTAGAAACAAGAACAGCTTGAATCGTCTCATAAAAATGTAATCTTTTTCTGTTCTTGAGATCTTTACTGAAGTCACAGGAGGTAGTAGTTTGAAGGAGTATTGTAGTTGTGAAGTAGTTTGGGTGCTGAAAAATTGATTGTGAAGTTTGGAAAAAGTGTAGAAAAGGAGGGTGTGGGTATTGGGTAGTAGAGTTGAAGTTTGGGGGTGTTGTGTTAGCTGCTAGTTGTTGATTGTGTTGGGAACATTTGTGCCACTAAGTTGTAAGCTGCAAAAACTGTTTTAACCATGACCACCAGGAAGAGAAGAGCCTCCACATCCACCCCAACCCCACAATACGATGATACTAGGTTTGTGAGCTACCAAGCCTTCCAAAGATACAAAAAGCTTGATACCAGACCCTTAATACCGGAAAGGGGAATGGACTACCAGAGGGAGTCATTTGGGGAGGAAGATGTTTATGAGCCCATTCGGGCAATGATTGAGTTAAGGGGGTGGAGGAGATTTGTAAATCCGGAGAAGATAGCACCAATGAACACAACAATGGTGCGTGAAATTTATGCTAACTTTCCGGAGAAGGTGGAAAGGGGATGCTTTGTGAGAGGAAGATATATGCCTGTGACGGCAGAAGCAATAAATATGGCCCTAAAGACAGTTGATGTTGAAGAAAGAAGTGATTGAAATCACTTTAGAATATAGTCTAGAAACACCGACCGCATTGACTGGAATGCCGTTGCAGACACCGTGAGCTACCCTGGGGCTGCTTTTGATATTGCAAGAAATGGGTCAAGATCACTGAGCAGGTGCCAATTCAACAAAGCAGCCAAATGTTGGCTATATTTCGTCAGCGCCCGCATGATTCCATCCACGCACTTCACCAGAGTGCCAGAAGATAGGATTAAGCGGATATATGGAATCATGACGGGGAAAACGATTGATGTGGGGAAAGAGATAGTGCAGAGCATTGAAGAAATCAGCAGGTTGGTGACAACAGGTGTATTGGGACATGGCTCACTTATCACGAATTTGTGCAACATGAATGCGGTCCCAACCCTACCCACTGATACTCATGAGAGAAACCAACTGCCGGTGTCCTGTGGGATAGTGCATTCTTTCCCAGACCCAAGCCCCCCAGCAGCCAGAAGAAGAGCACCACCAGCAGCAGCAGCAGCAGCAGAAGCCGCCATGAACGAAGATGAGCCTGAAATAGGGGGCTCGATATACGCGGCAGACCTAGCCACCAGCCAACCACAGAAGCAGAACCTCCAGTGCCTATGATGGAGCAAGTGCTCCAGAACCAGAGAATGATGATGTAACATTTCGACACAATGATACAAGGACAAAATGAGTTGAGACAGGGACAACATGAGTTGCGACAAGGGCAACAAGAATTGAGGCAGGAGCAACAATAGTTGCACCAACAGTTTGACGAGATGAGTTCCCTGTTCAACCAATGGTCGATGCATTATCCACCGCCACCACCACCATTTTAGCCAAAGGTTTGTAAGTGTCTTATTTCTTTTACTGTCTTTGAGTCTACACACATTGGGGACAATGTGTGATTTAAGTTTGGGGGTGTTTTATTTGTGTCTTATTTTATTTGTGTCATGTTATGTTTTATTTAAGTCTTTTTGATTATTTTTTTGTATATTTTGAGTCACCAATTTTTTTTCCCTTTTTGAGTCATAATTGTCTGTCAAAGATCATGTATGCTGTAGTTACTAGAAACACCTAGTGAATTAAGGTGGAATAATGTAATGGAATTGAAGCAACTATCTAAACACTTAGGTTAGATATGCCAAAAACTCACAGAATCTGTCTATTTGGAGTTTCTTGCTTGAATTATGCATGCTAAATAATGAAAACCTATGTGTTATGATTGCTTGCTATTTGAGGCGAAATAGTTAGGATATGCATGTTAGGGAGATGACTCAGGCATTTCTTTGATAGCCAATTCTTACCATTCTTTTTTATCCCGGACTTTAAAAGTATCCCTAGTCAGCCCCATTGAGCCTAAACATTGAAACTTCTTCTTTGACACCCTATATTCCCACAAATTGTGCCATAAGTAAAAATATGAAATAGTGGAATACGTTGGGTGTTAAAAAAGAGACAAAAAGAGTGAATAAGCCTGTTGCACCCCAATAAAAAAAAAGTAATAAGAAATAGGCAAAAGCCTAAGTTTGGGGGTGCTTGTCATTTTTATACACTTCACTCTCCCAAAACAAAAGAGGGAAAAGATAGAATCGAAGTGAAGGAAAGAACAAAAAGAAAAGGGAAATACTGAAAAGCTAAAAAGCTTATGGTACACGAAATGAGCCTAAAATGCCTATTTTTACCTACCTATACCTAAGCCTACATTACAACCCTTAAAGTCCTGAAGATCTCTTTTATGCATATCCAGGATTAGTGGAGAATAGCAAGTAAGCATGTCATAGGATTTTTGAATTTATATGCATGATTTAGTATATTGACTTCCATTAAGCATGATAAATATGAGTTTGTGAAATATCTAGCTTAATGTGTTTAGTGTGCTGAAATCTCATGCTATATGTTCCTGCATATTACTCTGCTAACCTTCATGTTTTTCTAGTTAACACTAATGCAGCAAAAGTGATCAATGTCAGTGAGTCTTTTATTTTCGTTTCTTGAGTCTTTTATTTCTTTCTTTCTATCTTTGCTCGAGGGCGAGCAAAGGTTAAGTTTGAGGGTATTTGATCGGTGTATTTTATATAAACTTTTCGAGTCATTTTTAGTTAGTCTTTTGTCCCTTTTTGCACATATAAGTGTCGTATTAGGATAGTTTTCCTTTCTTTTGAGTCAAAGTGGTTAAAATGGCCAAATGGCGGAAAATGAGCTGAAAAAGGGCAAAAGTGGAAGTTCAGTAGCAGAGAAAGTGGCGAACAGTGAAACCGGACCAGTGGCCGCGCCTCGCTGTCGAAGCGGGCGCGGCGCCCAACATCCGAGAGGTCGCAAAGACCAGTAGCTGGCGCTTATGTCAACAGTGCAGGGCGCGGCGCTAATCATCGAGAGGCTACGAGTTGCAGTGCGCGCTCGCATGCCAGAGATCGGGCGGCGCCAAATCACCCGAAGCTGCGGTCCGGCCGCGCTGACGCAGGCTGCCGACGCTGAAAAATCGAGGTTTTGACGATTTTCCGGGCCAGCTGCAGGAAAAGTTAAGGCGGTTTCGGCTATAAAAGGAGAACCCTAGGCAGATTTTAAGGGTTCCCCTTCTTGCACAACACAAGGTTTTCTTGCTTGGAGATTGGAGACCATAATTTAGTACTTTCTTTTCCTTTTTCTTTTCTTTATTTCAGTTTTGTATGATGAACCAAGAATTAGTTCTTGTCATGTCAATGGCTAGAAACTAATTCTCTTATAGGGCTTTCCATGTTAATTCTCTAGAAACTTATGTTATGAATTAATGCATGCTTATGGTTATTATTCTTCTTTGAGAGATTTATCCAATAATTGCTATGAATGCTTGGTAATTAATTGACAACTAATTATCACTATATGATTTCTAATTTACTTCGAAAGGAGAGATTGTGAATATGCTGTAAGTTGGGTAGACATTCTTGGATTGGGGATGAAAATATCTCAATTATTTATGTAGCGTTAATGAGAGGCTTAAAAACCCTAATTTTGCGCATGGTGCGTGACGGTTAACTAGGTTTTTGTTCTTAATCCTCCTATAGAGTTATCCTTATCACCGAAAGGTAGGTAAGGTGCAATACTGGGGTTGAGTGTTTATATATCCTTAACGGGAATATAAAACGATTTCGTAAACCTGCTTTCTCCGAGAGAAGAAAACCATAATTCGTTGCATTAATAAATAACATAAGCGGATAGTTGAAGAGACATGGAAGCCCTTTCCCATCACAACTGAAGTAAACTCATTAGTTAAATTAGTCCTTATAATTCTTAGTTATAAACAACAAACTCAATTATCAATTTACCAAATAGATACCAAAAGATAGATAGTTGGTACTTGAACCCTAATACTTGTGGACGATATTCGGTCTTATCAAGACTATATTACTTGTCACGATAACGTGCACTTGCGTTTAAGTGTGTGCATCTTTTCGCGCATCAATCACTATGTCAGATTTTATAATTTATTAAAACTTCTAAGCTTCATATATTAATAAGATCAAAGTGATGAGTCTGAGAATCTGAGTTGTGAATTAATTTAATATTTGAAAGATTAGGTGTGGCATTGTACGATGCCAAGGGAGAAAAGACAAACTCCAAGAGTTAATTTACTTGTCTGCTGGCATCTTTCTTCTTAGAGCAGGTAGGGCACCTGCCATGCTTTCATATTTAATTCTTTTCCACCTTCAATTTATTGTGCATTTAATACAATACTATCACTTTTCTCCTATATAAAAATCAGTATGCGATGACATTATAAATAGTGTAAAGGAGGAACTATATAATGTCCTTTCGTCCAAAAAAATTACATGATTATTCGAAGAACAAGAGTTAAGTCATTTAATTTAATTTTAGTGTGATCAATGCGAAGGAAAATTAATGACAAAATAATCCCTTATCTTTGATAGTAGATTCAAAGTAGTCTTTTAAGTATTGCTTGAGCAATTTGGTCCTTTAAATTTGTCGGAAGTGAGCACTTTTAGTCTAAATCAAATATTTATCATACTTTAATTATTAAACGTAACTTAATTGCAACATAATTTGTTCAATTCTCAGTGAAGGCAAAATCACTAAGGTGATTTCGTCTCATTTATTTAAGCCTTGATATATTGATTGATAGAGTTACCTAATATATATGCTAGTGAGAGAGCAAATACCTCACAAAATTAGTCAAAATTAATGCGCATAAGCTGTTTCGAATACCACAATTTTTTTTTAAAAAAAAAAAATCCAAAAAACTTTTTTTAAGGAAAGAATGGTGGTTTAGTCGTAGGGATGGCAATGGATTGGGTGGAGCTCAATCCGCCTCCACCCGCCAACCATCCATCCACCACCCGATCCATCCATCACCCTATTGTTTCTTCATCCACATCTGATCCACCCATCATCCATGGGTGAATCGGGTGCTTCGCCTAAAATCCTTGGTAAACAAAAAAATACATCAAATAAATATCATCATATTATTTTTACAAGCCGTGTCTATGCTCCAAACATGCAACAACAAAAAATGGAAAGGAGCCAAAAATCAATAATAATCCGAAGTAACTAAAGTTTAAAGGACGAATTGCATGCATTTTCGTTATGACTGATTATAAAATTATAATTGACCAAATGGATAAAATCCAAAACGTAGTGCCAAAATATTTACATCTACACAAACGAACTCATATTCATCAACTAAGCATCACAATGATACTACATTAATCAACCAAGTGTATAACAATTAAGCCTAATTCTCAAAGTTACCAAATTTGTCCAATTTAGGTGATACCATGTTCAATCACCTCAAATAATTCTAACTAGGGATGTCAATGGGGCGGGACGGGGGCGGGGGAAGGGTATCCCATACCCGTACCCACCACCTAAAACACATCCCCACCCCCGCCCCACCACCCATCACGGATAGTAATTCCTCCACCCGCCTCGCCCACTTACTTCACGCGGATACCCACTTACCCGGCGGGTACCCATTAATAAAATGCTCAAATAATGTCTAGCAATTGTTTTAGTCACCAAAATGAAAGTTATATAAGAAAAAGGGGAAAAAAGGAACCTTTCCACTATGGTGTATCGAATATCAAGTCTAAAACTTTGCCAAAATATTATGAATATTAAAAAACAGTGAAGATGAAAATATTTAACAAAAAAAAGAACAAAGAGAATGAGAAAAAGAAACGTGGTGCATTTGTGTTTAACAAGCAGGACACGGTGCGGGTTAGCTTAAGTCACATTTTAAATCAAGAAAGGGTCAAATAAATTCGTAAATAGCCTAATTAAACTAATAGATGATACGGATATGGGCGGTGTCGCGCCCGATTTCGACCGCGACTTTCTAAAAGCGAACCCTGCTCAAGTAAAATGTTAGAAAATAAATAATAAAATGCTAAAAGAAAGTTAAAGGTATTTAAAGTGTTAAAGAGGTGTTTGAAATATTAAAATGCTAAAAAAAAAAGCTTAAGTGTAAAAGGGTGCTTTAGAATGCTAGAAATGCTAAAGGGTTCGCGGAGTCGCCACCTAATTAGTTTGGGTGAATTAGGACACCTAAATACTAACTGATTAAAGTCAGCATTAACTCCATTTAATGGTCTGTAAAACTAAATAAGATTCTGAGTAAGGGTTCTATATTATCCTAAAGGGAAGAGATTAGACACCCTAAAGGATCCGCTAACTTGCGGTTGTCCGTTCAAACATAGGGTTAATTATTTATGTCAAGAAAGCAATGCATTTTTGAAAAAAGTATTTAAGCAAAAATATAGGAAGTCTTCATAAAATGTGAGATTAAAATATATAAAGCTAGTTCTAATTGAAACCTATATTATTATATGCGCAAAGATGATTTATACTTTTATTAGCATATCATAGTATGTCAAATGTTTAGGAGGTTTTTAGTGAAGAAATAGGGCTTTTATGTAAGTGTTAATGAGAGTCTATAACAAAATGGGTTGGAAATCTAGTAATAAAATGCTAGCGGCGAATAGTTAAGAGGATAAATAAAATTTAATGGCTTAGTATGACTTAAGCAATATGTAGTGAGTTTAAAGTAATTAACCTAAAGAAAATGGCTTTCTAATCTAAAGGTTCAGGGTTTAGATATTTTAATTATTCTATTAATTAATGTAGCGTTAGACAAATAATTTACAATGAATAAATGAATGGGGGCGGGGTAGGAAAATAAATAAAAGAAGATGACTCGAAGGATGACGATGTCTTTTCGCCGGTAGTTTTGGAATTCCGATGCGGATAGAGAAATGCACATAGATGCGGGTGTTAATTTGCCACGATGAGTCTCGCCGTGAGACTCCTTGTTGCTCCGGTGCGTTTCATGTAAATAAAGAAAAGATAAGGATTAGTACATGTCCAAATTTATTCAAATAACAGGCAAGCATTTAATGCGATGTTTAATCCTACGCAGATATGGGGACCAACAGAGGGCAAAATAAATGATAATGGACAAGTATACAGACAACGCAAATCATCTTCCAATACATATAGTTCAGAACTTAGGTCTACTGTTATAGAAAACAGACAAGACATCAGGTGACAATATAAAAATGGGAATAGGCAGCCGGCAGGTGATAAAAGAAATAAGGACGGGCAGGTATGTAGGCAGTAGGCAGTAGGCAGAGACAGAAGCAAAACAGTCAAGTATACACCCAAAATACATATAGTATACCTGCAGATCTGCTGCAGTAAATGCTCAAATATGCTGTGCATACACTAGTCAGGTGTAGGCAGTAGGCAGGAGGTTGGCCCAATATATATAAAATGGGCCATTTTATGCACGCTTTATTATCACAGCTTTTTTCAGAGAAGGGATTCTCTTCCATTACAAAATTAGGAGCAAGCGCCAAGATATTATCATTTAGGGCACTGAAGTCTTTTAGACATTAAGCTATACATGACTACTGGTTCATAGAAGCCAGATAAGCACATTGATTTGAAATTACGAAATTATCAGGTCAGCAAGTAATCAGAATATAGATTCAAAGGGGCAGATTTGCATTCAGGGGAAACGACAAGAAACAGAGTAGGAAGTCAAATAGACAAACTTCAAACACATATGACATGATTCCTAAAATGAGAAGGGTGCTTGATAATATACATGGCATTGAGATTCATGTCTGCAAACTAATATAGAATGCTAACATCAAGTCTTAACAAGACTCATTTATTCAGAACACAAATACCCAACTTAGACATCCAATATACACACCTCGCTGTATTTTTAAACAACTGGTCTGTTTCATGTACCAAACAGATGAGAGAAAAATGCACCACATGACTCAAACGCCAAGCCAAACATACCGAAGTTAACATGCTCATCTTTAGGCTTGGTTCAGGCAGGATATGCTATCATAAGAGGACAAAAAAATATGATTTCACAATGAACACACACAATTTTAACTTACTTCACTTTTCAGCAGACCAGCAGACACACAATAACCAAAACAGAGGGCAGATTTCAACCATGTAACATTCTGGTGAGATGCATTTTTTGGACATTAGTCCAACAGACAAGGCCTTTAACAATCACTCATATATTAATCTTCCCTAAGCTATTCATACATTAATCCCTCATAACTGTCATGTTGAAGCTATCCTAATTCTTACATTTAGAATCATGAAAGGAGCGAAGGTGTCTAGATTAATCACGATCGAGGGAATAAATTAAAATAAAACATCCTTATGGAACTAGTTAAATTCACAGTTTTAGTGATATTCAATTAAAATGCTTACTTCCATACCAAACAACCAATTAGATGACATTCGACTAGTCGCTAACACAAACCACTCTTGACAAGCATGTAAACCACTTATTATACCAACTATAAACTTACGTCGACGACTTTAATAACTGATTTTGCTTAGATAGAATAAGACATGCCAAACATTATACAACAATGTTAACAAGCATAGTCCAAGTACAGCAAGCACATAAGTTCACGCAATGAATTTAGGCTTCGAAAAGAAATTGAGTTTACCTTCTCCGGACAGCGACCCGGGGCAGCGTATCAAGTCGTCGGTGCCACTCGGAGAGTTGTTTTGCGATGCGAATAAAGGGGTAAAACTGCTTGCTGATTTTTGGCTAGAATTGATAGAAGGGTTCGAACTTCCTATTCTACTATGCTCTATCAGACTGCTGCCGGCTCCCTGAATCGATTGTACTCCTCCCTGAGCTCTCTCGTCTATCTCGTCTCTGCTCGACCGATGCCCCTTGACCCTGCTCTACTCTCTCTGTGCCTAATAATGCCTATTGCATGTGCTTATATAGCCATGGTTTGGGTTCCCTATTAGGTAAACCTTAGGGATGATTATGGACGAGATTTTGTGCTGCTAATTCCTATGGTAAGACTTGATTTCGAAGCGATTTATGGAGGATTTGGCCATAGGAAGGAAAGTAGATAATGGGTTTATGGTAAGAAATCGTTGGCTGTGTGTGCGTGGGTAAAGGAAAGTAAGGGAGCCGGATTTTCAGCCAAAAATCCGGCGAGAATATCGGGTTCGACGAAGGCGGCGATTGAAGAAGTTCTAGGTTTTGTTTAGGTTTTGTGGGTTGTCGACAGGGATGATTTCGTTACTGATTTCGAAGCGATTTGTTATGGTAAGTTGCGATTTAGGAAGATTTGGGTTCGATTCGCCGGATTCTCAGGCGAGAATCACGGCAGGGAAGGTGCGGTGATGGGGGGTGCGAGGTTTGAGAGGTGCGGCGGTTTACATTTTAGGGTTCTTTGTTCGTGGTTTTGTTTTTGTTGAGGACGGTCGGGGAATGTAAAGGGCTGAGGGGCTTTGGGCGGGTATAGGATAGAGAAGTGGGTAGGCGACGATTTGGGCCACGCGGTGTGTCATGGGTATGTAATGGTTAGGTTTTAATTTAGGTTAGTTTTAATTATTAGGTTTAGGCTTTTAATTAGTGGTAAATGTGATTAAATTATCTAAAATAAATGCGGGCGTGCTATTTAATTAGTGCTTAATATTTTAAAATGCGGCGCTATTATTTAAAATTTTATTATCGTGCATTATTGCGAAGTTAAATTAAAATTGAATTGAGTTTAGATTAAATTATTTAAATGCTAAATGCAAGTATGATATTTAAGAATCGTTTAAAGCTTTTTATAAATGCGACGCTATTAAATGCATGTATTAGATTAAATTGATTTTAAAATACAAATGATTATGAAATTCTCTGGCGTATTAATAAATGCGGCTATGCTACTTGACACGACGTCATTGCTAAATTATTTATTTATGTACTTATTATTAATTAAGAATAATGACAGGGCTTAAAATTAGTAAATGCGGGCGCGAGGTTCTAAGTGTTTAACACTCTACGTAAAATGCGGTGTTATTATTAAATTGCTTATTTATGCCTGTATTAATGTATTATTGTTGTATTTTATTATTATAAAATTGTTTTAAAATTAGTGTAATTTTATAGTTAATGACTGGACGGGAGGGTCAAAATTGGGTGTCAACAGTTGTCCCTCTTTGTATGGAGATGATGGAAGAATCTTCGGACAAAGACGTTGACTCATAGCCAATTTTGTCTCGACCCTCAGAATTAGAAATGTTGGGCAATTAGGAAAGGCTGACGCGGACTCAAAAATTGTCCCAGTGTTGAGTTATGACGACACTGGGCTACCATGGTCAAAAAACCAAGGCGGGCTAACGCGGACTCAAAAATTGTCCCAGTGTCGAGTTATGATGACACTGGGCTAAGGTGCAAAAAGTAAAGAAATAAAATAACTGGCTTGAACCTGGGGTGTACCGCTATGGCTTATGGTGATGTGGAGCGAGTGGACCGACGCTTGAGGCCGCTTCTGCCATTCATTGGGAAGGTTGGCCCCCCAACAAATTGCCCTGGTTCGCTGTAAGAGAAAATCCACGTTATGCTCCATCTTGTGCAATTCCTGTAGATTGAAGCTAAGATAGAAGCATTAGTGCGTAACTGTCAAAACAAAATAATGTAAGAATGTAAATCTTGTGTTGTGGTTGTAGTCAAATCGTATATGGCATGATGTGATGATACGCCGTCTTGAGCAGATGAGGTGCAGATGAAGCCTCCTATGACATATGACGCCTTGTATGGGCGTTCTCGTCTTGTATGGACGAAATGCAAATGACGCCAGATGGGCGTTTCGCTCAGATGGATTTAGATGCAAATAACGCCTTGTATGGGCGTTATCGCCTGTATGGACGAAATGCAAATGACGCCTTGTATGGCGTTATCGTCTCGTATGGGCGAGATGCAAATAACGCCAGATGGGCGTTATCGCTTGTATGGGCGAAATGCAAATGACGCCTTGTATGGGCGTTTCGCTTTATATGGGCGAGATGCATGACGCTTATGCGGGCGTTTCGCTTTGTATGGGCGAGATGCATATGACGCCAGTATGGGCGTTTCGCTTGTATGGGCGAGAGATGCATATGACGCCTTGTATGGCGTTATCGTCTCGTATGGGCGAGATGCAAATAACGCCAGTATGGCGTTATCGCTCATATGGACGAAATGCAAATGACGCCAGTATGGGCGTTTCGCTGCTGTATGGGCGAGATGATATGACGCCAGATGGGCGTTTCGCTTGTATGGGCGAGATGACATGACGCCTTGTATGGGCGTTATCGCTGTATGACGAGATGCATGACGCCTTGTATGGCGTTATCGTCTCGTATGGGCGAGATGCAAATAACGCCTTGTATGGGCGTTATCGCTCAGATGGACGAATGCAATGACGCCAGTATGGGCGTTTTCGCTCAGTATGGGCGAGACGTATGACGCCTTGTATGAAGCGTTCGCTTTTTATGGATTTAGACGACATGACGCCAGATGGGCGTTCTGCTTGCAGATGGGCGAGATCGTATGACGCCTTGTATGGCGTTATCGTCTCGTATGGGCGAGATGCAAATAACGCCAGTATGGGCGCGTTATCGCTTGTATGGACGAAATGCAAATGACGCCAGTATGGGCGTTCGCTGTATGGGCGACGACATGACGCCTTGTATGGGCGTTTCGCTTTGTATGGGCGAGACGTATGACGCCAGTATGGGCGTTATCGCTCAGTATGGACGAGACGATATGACGCCAGTATGGGCGTTATCGTCTCGTATGGACGAGATGCATATGACGCCTTGTATGGGAGTTATCGTCTCGTATGGACGAGATGCAAATAACGCCAGATGGGCGTTATCGCTTCAGAACGAAATGCAATGACGGCTTGTATGGCGTTTCGTCTCGTATGGGCGAGATGCATGACGCCTGTGTGGCCTTATCGTCTCGTATGGGCGAGATGCAAATAACGCCAGATGGGCGTTATCGCTCAGATGGGCGAATGCAAATGACGCTTGTATGGGCGTTTCATCTCAGATGGGCGAGATGACATGACGCCAGTATGGCGCGTTATCGTCAGTATGGACGAAATGCAAATGACGTCTTGTATGGCGTTGTCGCTTGTATGGGCGAGATGCAAATGACGCCAGTATGGGCGTTTCGCTTTGTATGGGCGATGCATGACGCCAGTATGGCGTTATCGCTCATATGGGCGAAATGCAATGACGCCAGATGGGCGTTCTGCTTGTATGGGCGAAATGCAAATGACGCCAGTATGGGCGTTTCGCTCTTGTATGGGCGAGATGATATGACGCTTAGTATGGGCGTTATCGTCTCGTATGTACGAGATGCAAATAACGCCTTGTATGGGCGTTATCGTCTTTGTATGGGCGAAATGCAAATGACGCCAGATGGGCGCTTCGCTCAGATGGGCGATGCATGACGCCAGTATGGGCGTTATCGTCTCTTATGGACGAGATGCAAATAACGCCTGGTATGGGCGTTATCGTCTTGTATGGACGAAATGCAAATGACGCCTTGTATGGCGTTTCGCTCGTATGGGCGAGATCATATGACGCTTGTATGGGCGTTCGCTCAGTATGGACGAGATGCAAATAACGCCTTGTATGGGCGTTATCGTCTTGTATGGACGAAATGCAAATGACGCCTTGTATGGGCGTTGTCGTCTTGTATGGACGAGATGCAAATAACGCCTCCTAGGGCATGGATAAAATTTGTGTTATGCATAATCAAAGCTAGATGTAAATGATGTAGTTGAGTACTTGAAAATGTGGTTTTTGCGAGATGTATTTGATGTAGACTTGTTGTAGATGGACTTCGTGAGCGGATCTGTTGTATTGGAATGTTGTTGTCCTCCTTGTTCCTGTTGACCTGCAAAATTCACTCAAAGAAAAATTGTGAGTTCGGGGAGGGGGTCGGCCGATTTGTGTTGGCTCTTGATATTTGCACGCGTTGTCTTATGCGACCATGTAACCACTTGTGCGATTTGAGTCTCGGTCGAAAACATTTGTTGAAAATATTCTATCTTGAGAAAATACTAGTATGTGCTAGCAGGAAATTATGTCGATATTTGAATAGTGACATGTTGCGAAACAAAGCAAACTTCCTTATCCGAAATCGGCGGTGTATTCTCCCATACTCTCGGTGCTCCGCTGCCGTCAGGCTCTCTTTTAAAATTTGTCCCAGTTTTGGGACATGGAACCCTTAGCGTAAATTAACCATGTCCATTGATGTCATCTGTAGTAAAGCCCTTAAAATTGTCCCAGTTTATGTCGATCTTTCGAGCATATGGAATCATATCTGTCGATGTCCTTTCGTGGCGAAGTCCTTAAAAATTGTCCCGATTTGATCGTGGCCAGGTCGGATATATGTCGTTGCCTGGACATAGTGCTGATAACGCCGTCGCCTGGGCGTATTGCTGCTGGCGTTGTTTCGGACTTCTTTGTCGATAAGCGTCGTTAATGCGGGCGTGTTCACGCCGCTCTGTAGAATAAATGCTCCTGCAAGCCAAGCTTGAGAAAAGTTAATGCATAACTGTTGACAGTCAATTTTGACCCATTTTTTGTATATTTCGTGCAATTTTAAGTATTTTAGCACACCGCATCTTAATCATTATTTTGAATATTTTTACATAATATTCTATGTTTATTTCTTCACAAAAAATGACATTGCATCTTTTTATTTTAAATTAAGCATTATGTCTTTGTTAATATTATATTCCTATTTTTATAATATTTTGCATCTCTTTAAATAATTAATCGGCACCGCGTTTTTACTTTTAATCAGACATTAAACATTTCTTAAATATTGAATTTTAGTATCATTGCGTCGGCATTTACATTTTTATAATCTTGTATCCTTTTAAATAATTTTGTTTTCAATAATTAACCCGCCTTGCATTTTGTCAAACCACCCGATCAAGCCCAAATTAACCCAATCCAACATTTTTTTTATTATTATTATTTCACCCCATACCTCTTTCACCTTTACCACACTCCACCCCATACTTTCACCATTTCTACACTCCAACATCAATATCAACCCCACATTTTCCTTACCTACCCTATCTCTCTCACTTATTAAAATCATCCCACCCTAATTCTACCCCCTATTTTATTAAACATCACCCCCATTTAAAGAGGGGCAAATGCTCAAAGAAGACAAAAAGAAGGGCTGAGCCCATCTTTTCATTTTCGTAAATAAAAGTGGCCTCTCCCTTCTCTTGCCACAAGACTGCTCTTCACGGAGTTTTTAAAACTCTGGCGAACACCCTTCATCAACAGCCCACATCACCCCTTCTCCACTCACCTTCCTCATTTCCATCCCTTTCCCGTCGCCTCCGACCACCCAGTCGCCGCTGACCACCCCGTCGACCCACTGCTCCAGTCGGCGAACCACCCACACACCATCCCTGCCGGCGAACTTCACCAACAACCACCGCCACCTTCACTCCATCGCCGCTTATCGACCCAACACCCAACCAACCACAACGAACCACCACCACTATTTTTCGCATATTTTCGGTTTGTTGGTTGATTTTCAACCATGTTGCTGGACTGATTTTTTGGGCTATCTTGTTACTAATTTTTGGGTTATTTTGCAACTTATTTTTGGCTATTTGCTATTGATTATTTGCCATGTTGTTGGACTAATTTTGGTCATTGTTGTTGGATTGATTTTCGTTTGCTGGACTGATTTTCAGCCATTTTTGCTATTGATTTTTGGCTATTTGCTGGACTGGCTTTGGCCACGTTTGTCGGGCTGATCTTTGGCCATGTTGACACTGATTTTTGGCCCTGTTGCTACTGATTTTGACATATATTTTTGCTGGCTTACTGATTTAGAACAAATACTACACTGTTGGTATTTTACTGATTTGAACAAGATGCTACACTTGCATTGGCCAATGAAAAAGTTATCCGTCGATTTTTGAGGCCTCCACAGTTGCAAAGACGGAAAATAAAAATAAATGAAGCTTTCTGGGCAATGATGATTTCTTCCACTTACACCGGATAACCAACATGTGCTTGACAAGGCGAATTCTCGCAGCCGCACTTGTTTAGGCTGTCCTACTTTATATTTTTACATATCTGAGCCCTCCGTGTTTAAAACTATTACTGTTTTAGCGCGGATCCGAATGTTTTATTTATTTTATTATTTTTTAGCAATATTGGCCGATGAAGGAATCTCCGTCTGATTTCCAAGGCCTCCTCTGTGCAAAAGACGGATTTATTTATTTTGCTTTACTTATTAATTCTTGTCATTGCTTTTAAAATTATTTATTCTACTATTAACTCTTCTACTAAGTGTCTTTTGCAGGTACACGGAGGCGCACCCCAAAGTTAAATCATTCGCATAAAATAGAATAAAAGCGAAATGTCGCTAATTTCTCTTCATTGCATCTTTTATGATTATTTGCTTTTATTACTGTCTCTTTAAATATATATCTATTTTAAATATTTGCATGCCTAGTTTAAATATCTTTTTGATTAGTTTAATAATTAGAATACCCTTAGAATTGCATGATATATTTAGCACAATAATTTTAAACCTAAGTTTGAACGGACAACCGCAAGTTAGCGGATCCTTTAGGATGCCTAACCCCTTCCCTTTAGGATAATAAAGAACCCTTACCTAGAATCTCACCTAGTTTCACAGACCTTTAAAATGGAGATCATTCGTAGTATTTTATGCTACACATTTTAGTGTCCTAATTCACTATAATAATTAGGTGGCGACTCCTTAAAATGCATTTAGGAATCAACCATACGTGGCACTCCCGTTTCGACTCCGGTTAAAATGGGGTGTTACAATAACTGTTAAAACAGAATGATAAATATTTGAGAAAGGCAAATTATGTGGGTAGAGATGTCGTCCCTGAGATGTTTCCTTGCAACCGACGGATTGCCATGATGCCTTTGTTGTGTGCTTTATGCCCGAGTTGATGCGCTAGACTTTGTTGCGGACCTTTAGAATTCTGACTGTGGATTGTCGATGCCTCTTTCTGCTTCTACTGCTTCTTTCTACTTCTGCGAAGAAAACTTTTTGCCGTATTTTCTGCTTCGGCTATTGCACTTTCTGCTTCTGTTAATATGAAAGACCTGCGCTCAAAGAAAATTTGTGAGTTTGGGGGGGGTGGTCGATTCGTATTTGACTTTGCCGCCTTGTTCCTTGACATCCGCATGCTCGCCTGTTTGGACTTGCAACCCCGCTCAGTTTCCTACCTTGTCCTAGTTTTGAAAAGGCGTTTGGCACATGGTGGTCTCGATGGAGTTGCTTGTGTATTCTCGTTATTTTCAAAGCGGAGGAAAGCTTCCTAATGGTGTGACCGGCCGATTTAGGCCGCCACGTATCGTCATGGCGTAGTTCATTACAAGCAAATTTTGGGGTGAAATTAAAAGTCTAAAGTGGACCGGCCGATATGGCCGCCACGTATCCGCCAAGGGAATCGTGTCTAACGTAGTTCGACAAGCAAAAGAGAAATTGGGATTTTCTAAAAGTGGGACCGTTCGATATGGCCGCCTACATATCCGCTAAGGGAATCAGGTCTAACGTAGTTCCAGTTACAAGCAAAAGAGAAATTGGGATTTTCTAAAAGTGGACCGGCCGATATGGCGCCACGTATCCGCCATGGGAATCAGTCTAACGTAGTTCCAATTACAAGCAAAAGAGAAATTGGAATTTTCTAAAAGTGGACCGGCCGATATGGCGCCACGTATCCGCCATGAGGAATCAGGTCTAACGTAGTTCCAATTACAAGCAAAAGAGAAATTGGGATTTTCTAAAAGGTGGGACCGAAGCCGATATGGCCGCCTACGTATCCGCCAAGGGAATCAGGTCTAACGTAGTTCCAATTACAAGCAAAGAAAACATTATTAAAGCTTAAATATGAGTCTTGAATTATTTCTGCTAAACTGAATTGCTCTTTTTTATCCGGGCTCTAGGCGGATCAGAACAAGGGTGCAAATCCAACCAATACGCCTTCTTGCTCTGCGTCATGGCTGGCTGGGACTTCATGCTCTGCTATCAATATCTTCTTCTTTTGGCTTCTGCGTGGTGCATGCTCGGATAAATGATTGATTCAGGCGGAATGGGCATAGGCAAGGGAGTGTATTCTTCATCTAAGGTTGTCAGGTGCACATTGACATGGTCGTGGTTTGGCAAGGGATTTGGGGCAGACTCCTTCAGCTGAATTACCCCTTCTTTGATCAACGCCTCGATTCTGTCCCTGAGGGAATGACAACCTTCAGTGTCATGTCCTGGGATATCGGAGTGATACGTGCAACGCTTGTTCTCATCATACCATCTTGGGATAGGGTCGGGAATCCTTCCTGGAATTGGTTGGATTAGGCCTGCAGCTCGCAACCTTTTATTTGGGCGAGCCGCTCGACCGGATCTATGCTGTCTTTCTCTTCTGAGACCCCCGCTTTGCCTATAGGAACCAAGACAGTTCACTGCTCCGCCAGACGCCCGAATCGCCATGTCATCGAACGTGCCTTTGATCTTTGTGAGATATCGATGTTCTGCCATTGTTTAGTCAAATACAAATCGACCTTTGGGGAGATGATAAATCTTTCTAAAAAAAAATGCAACAAACGGTGTTAGCATAAAGCACGTAATTTGCAGGCATGTAACAGATATATCGCACATAGCACATTCAAACGTTTCCTAACATGCAGGGGGACCTCTTTATGCCAGAGGTAGGCCTAAACGTCACATATGCGAGGTCGTGATGGATTTGTCCAAGCCGTCCAACTGTAATGCTTTTGTTGGAAATGGCTACCAAATGACGGTGCACTTTTTCCAATTTCAGCATGACATGATTATGTTTGGATTTGTCTTTCATTGTCACGCTACACATAATATGATGGTTGGTCGTTGGGTTGAGAAACCCGTCGACAAGTTTGGTGTCTTCCTAATTGTGGTGTCGATGCCAAGGACCGACCCACCTAAGGTAAATGCATGCATGCCCTAAAATAAGGGTGGTATAGCTCTATCTTAAGTTTCTAAGATTTGGCTTTTCTAGACGCAAGGTTCCCGAGCGGACAACTCGAGTGAGAAGGCTACGCGGCTGATCAGACGAACCGATCTAACTCCGCGCAGGCGCCAACTCTCTTAAAATTTGGATATTTTTTGAAAGAAATTTGCGGATGCGCGAAGCACACCAGCGCGTGAGTGTGTGATAGTGTGAATTTTCCAGAATGGAAGAAATATGAGCGGAATGCCAGTTTAAGAAAAGCAGTAACGCAAATAGCAATCAAGATGAATAAAACAAAATACAGCACGCAAAATTAAATGCAAAAATAATGCCAAATAATAACCCTAGGTCTGTTGTGGTTAAGAACCTAAAATCCCCAGTGGAGTCGCCATTCTGTCGCGCCCGATTTCGACCGCAACTTTCTATAAGCGAACCCTGCTCAAGTAAAATGTTAGAAAATAAATAATAAAATGCTAAAAGAAAGTTAAAGGTATTTAAAGTGTTAAAGAGGTGTTTGAAATATTAAAATGCTAAAAAACAAAAGCTTAAGTGTAAAAGGGTGCTTTAGAATGCTAGAAATGCTAAAGGGTTCGCGGAGTCGCCACCTAATTAGTTTGGGTGAATTAGGACACCTAAATACTAACTGATTAAAGTCAGCATTAACTCCATTTAATGGTCTGTAAAACTAAATAAGATTATGAGTAAGGGTTCTTTATTATCCTAAAGGGAAGGGATTAGGCACCCTAAAAGATCCGCTAACTTGCGGTTGTCCGTTCAAACATAGGGTTAATTATTTATGTCAAGAAAGCAATGCATTTTTGAAAAAAGTATTTAAGCAAAAATATAGGAAGTCTTCATAAAATGTGAGATTAAAATATATAAAGCTAGTTCTAATTGAAACCTATATTATTATATGCACAAAGATGATTTATACTTTTATTAGCATATCATAGTATGTCAAATGTTTAGGAGGTTTTTAGTGAAGAAATAGGGCTTTTATGTAAGTGTTAATGAGAGTCTATAACAAAATGGGTTGGAAATCTAGTAATAAAATGCTAGCGGCGAATAGTTAAGAGGATAAATAAAATTTAATGGCTTAGTATGACTTAAGCAATATGTAGTGATTTTAAAGTAATTAACCTAAAGAGAATGGCTTTCTAATCTAAAGGTTCAGGGTTTAGATATTCTAATTATTCTATTAATTAATGTAGCGTTAGACAAATAATTTACAATGAATAAATGAATGGGGGCGGGGTAGGAAAATAAATAAAAGAAGATGACTCGAAGGATGACGATGTCTTTCGCGTAGTTTTGGAATTCGATGCGGATAGAGAAATGCACATAGACGCGGTGTTAATTTGCCACGATGAGTCTCGTGAGACTCCTTGTTGCTCGATGCGTTCATGTAAATAAAGAAAAGATAAGGATTAGTACATGTCCAAATCTATTCAAATAACAGGCAAGCATTTAATGCGATGTTTAATCCTACGCAGATATGGGGACCAACAGAGGGCAAAATAAATGATAATGGACAAGTATACAGACAACGCAAATCATCTTCCAATACATATAGTTGAACTTAGGTTCTCGTTATAGAAAGCATAAGACATCAGTGACAATATAAAATGGGAATAGCGTGGCGGTGATAAAAGAAATAAGGACGGGCGGTATGTAGCGATGGCGAGTGCAGAAGCAAAACATTCAAGTATACACCAAAATACATATAGTATACATGAAGATTCACGCGATAAATGCTCAAATATCTTGTGCATACACTAGTCGTGTGTAGGCGATGGCGGGAGGTTGTGATATATATAAATGGGCCATTTTATGCCTGATTTTATTATGCGGGCTTTTTCGAGAAGGATTCTCTTCCATTACAAAATTAGCAAGCGCCAAGATATTATCATTTAGTAATCAAGTCTTTTAGACATTAAGCTATACATGACTCTTTGGTTCATAGAAGCGATAAGCACATTGATTTGAAATTACGAAATTATCAGTCGTAAGTAATCGAATATAGATTCAAAGGGCGATTTGCATTCGGGGAAACGACAAGAAGCAGAGTAGGAAGTCAAATAGACAAACTTCAAACACATATGACATGATTCCTAAAATGAGAAGGTGCTTGATAATATACATGGCATTGAGATTCATGTCCGCAAACTAATATAGAATGCTAACATCAAGTCTTAACAAGACTCGTTTATTCGAACACAAATACCCAACTTAGACATCCAATATACACACCTCATTGTATTTTTAAACAACTGGTGCATTTACGTACCAAACAGATGAGAGAAAAATGCACCACATGACTCAAACGCCAAGCCAAACATACCGAAGTTAACATGCTCATCTTTAGGCTTGGTTCAGGCAGGATATGCTATCATAAGAGGACAAAAAAATATGATTTCACAATGAACACACACAATTTTAACTTACTTCACTTTTCACAGCACGGCATACACAATAACCAAAACAGAGGCGATTTCAACCATGTAACATTCTGGTGAGATGCATTTTTTGGACATTAGTCCAACAGACAAGGCCTTTAACAATCACTCATATATTAATCTTCCCTAAGCTATTCATACATTAATCCCTCCTAACTGTCATGTTGAAGCTATCCTAATTCTTACATTTAGAATCATGAAAGGAGCGAAGGTGTCTAGATTAACTGATGCATCGAGGGGAATAACTTAAAATAAAACAACCTTAAGGCACTAGTTAAATTCACACTTTTAGTGCTAATCAATTAAAATGCAGACAGCCATACCAAACAACTAATTAGATGACATTCGACTAGTCGCTAACACAAACCACTCTTGACAAGCATGTAAACCACTTATTATACCAACTATAAACTTACGTCGACGACTTTAATAACTGATTTGCTTAGATAGAATAAGACATGCCAAACATTATACAACAATGTTAACAAGCATAGTCCAAGTACAAAGACACGTAAGTTCACGCAATGAATTGAGGTCAAAAGAAATTGAGTTTACCTTCTCCGACATGACCCGGGCGTATCAAGTCGTCGGTGCCACTCGAGAGTTGTTTCGCGATGCGAATAAAGGGGTAAAACTGCTTGCTGATTTTTGGCTAGAATTGATAGAAGGGTTCGAACTTCCTATTCTACTATGCTCTATCGATCGCCACGGCCTCGAATCGATTGTACTCCTCCCTGAGCTCTCTCGTCTATCTCGTCTCTGCTCGACCGATGCCCCTTGACCCTGCTCTACTCTCTCTGTGCCTAATAATGCCTATTGCATGTGCTTATATAGCCATGGTTTGGGTTCCCTATTAGGTAAACCTTAGGGCTGATTATGGACGAGATTTTGTGCTGCTAATTCCTATGGTAAGACTTGATTTCGAAGCGATTTATGGAGGATTTGGCCATAGGAAGGAAAGTAGATAATGGGTTTATGGTAAGAAATCGTTGGCTGTGTGTGCGTGGGTAAAGGAAAGTAAGGGAGCCGGATTTTCAGCCGAAAATCCGGCGAGAATATCGGGTTCGACGAAGGCGGCGATTGAAGAAGTTCTAGGTTTTGTTTAGGTTTTGTGGGTTGTCGGCGGATGATTTCGCATCTTGATTTGAGCGATTTGTTATGGTAAGTTGCGATTTAGGAAGATTTGGGTTGATTCACGGATTCTCAGCGAGAATCACGGCGAGGGCGCGGTGATGGAGCGCGAGGTTTGAGAGCGCGGTTACATTTTGTGGTCTTTGTCGTGGTTTTGTTTTTGTTGAGACGATCGGGAATGTAAAGTGGTGAGGATTTGGGGGGTATAGGATAGAGAAGTGGGCGACGATTTGGGCCACGCGTGTGGTCATGTATAAAGTGGTTAGGTTTTAATTTAGGTTAGTTTTAATTATTAGGTTTAGGCTTTTAATTAGTGGTAAATGTGATTAAATTATCTAAAATAAATGCGCGTGCTATTTAATTAGTGCTTAATATTTTAAAATGCGCTATTATTTAAAATTTTATTATCGCATTATTGGAAGTTAAATTAAAATTGAATTGAGTTTAGATTAAATTATTTAAATGCTAAATGCAAGTATGATATTTAAGAATCGTTTAAAGCTTTTTATAAATGCGACGCTATTAAATGCATGTATTAGATTAAATTGATTTTAAAATACAAATGATTATGAAATTCTCCGCGTATTAATAAATGCGCTATGCTACTTGACACGACGTCATTGCTAAATTATTTATTTATGTACTTATTATTAATTAAGAATAATGACAGGCTTAAAATTAGTAAATGCGGGCGCGAGGTTCTAAGTGTTTAACACTCTACGTAAAATGCGGTGTTATTATTAAATTGCTTATTTATGCCTGTATTAATGTATTATTGTTGTATTTTATTATTATAAAATTGTTTTAAAATTAGTGTAATTTTATAGTTAATGACTGGACGGGAGGGTCAAAATTGGGTGTCAACAAAGCGCGGTACGGTCGGTGTGGAGTGCATGTATGGGCGGGCGGCGCGGCGGTCTTATATGAAATCCACCCCCGCCCCACTACCCATGGCGGGTAGCACTTTTGATACTCATACCCGCCCCACAACCCACCAAACCATCCCCATACCCGTCCAAATTGGAGCGGATGTGGGGCGGTACCCGCATTTACCCGCCCCACTGACATCCCTAATCCTAACAATGGAATCACTATGCTCATTTGGGTCATAGAATTTCACCACTAAAGACCCTTGGTCACTATCCATTATCTTCTCAATTTTAAAAAAAAACACTATTCATGTTATAAGTTAGATTTGGATAATCCGACCTTTCAATTAATACAACTGAAAACAAATGATAAAATCTTGTCAAATACTCATAAATTACTAGTTCGAGTAGTTGGAATTACCTCAAAATATGTGAATCTTGAAAATTCCTCTTTTGAAATTTTGGTGTTCTAGAAGGAATTTCTTGAAATCTAACAATTTTTCAAGTTGAATATCTTAATATGTGTTAACTATTTTTAATCAATACAAAGTATATGACAAACTTACCTTAGGTGGCAGGGAGGGAGGTCTTGGCCGAGAGCCACCAGAAACTGAAGAAAATCTTTATGTGTTGCTCTGTTATGTCTATTTCTATTTTGATTTGGATAAATAAATAATATGATATTTATGGGCCCAAACTTGGTAATTGGCTAATTGCAAAGGAAATTGATCTGAATACTTGAATGCATTTAGTCACCATTAAAAAACCATATGTACATTAAAAATAATAATTTATAAATGGGTGGATGAATGGGTCGGGTGATGGGTTGGATGTATGTCCATCCGAATCCGAACCATTCGTCACCCGATTAAAATCCGTATTTTATTAAATTTTTA
Source organism: Przewalskia tangutica (assembly GCA_029844215.1). Taxonomy (NCBI): domain Eukaryota; kingdom Viridiplantae; phylum Streptophyta; class Magnoliopsida; order Solanales; family Solanaceae; genus Przewalskia; species Przewalskia tangutica. The sequence goes on along the minus strand of CM056736.1, from coordinate 85,752,053 downwards.
TTTATATAATTAGATCAGGTGAATCAAATATTCATCAGGTCAGGATGAAATTATGAGCCACATTCATTTAGGTGATATTGATGTGTAACCAAGACATGTGGCCACTGGTCAACTCCCTCGGGACTCGGCATATATAATGTTGAATTGTTGGTAATAAAATACTACTACAAGCAATATACATCTGTCAAATTTTGTTAACCATAAGAAGGGCACAGTTCATTTAAGAACCTCATACCAAACCATACAGTAAAGCATTGAAGACCCTTCTCCTTCTTCCTGTTTAAAAAGAAGAGAAAGATGCATTAATCAGAAGTGCAGAAATTAACCATTGTAAGAGAAAAAGAAAGAAGATGGAAGAGGCAGCAGATATTCGAGAGAAAAAAGAGAGTAACATAAGATCAGTTTATGATGTAGTTACCAAGAATCCAATGTTTTGTTTACAAGAATCCATAAGAGCTATTCTTAAGTGTCTTGGTTTTGAATCTTCAAGACCTGACGAGTCATCTTCAACTTTAAGTACATCAGATAAAAAAGAAGAGACTGAAAAACAAGAGATCAACTCATGTGTGTTCCAGGAAGATGGTAGTGAAGAGAATAAGCAGCAGGCTTCAACAAACAATAATAACAACAAGGATGATACACCTCAATCCCAGACATTTGTAAGACTTATTTTTCCTTTACTTAATTGCTCTCTCTCCCATATACCACACATACAGTGACACAATCAGTATCTTCACTAAGAAAATTCAAAATATAAAGAAATAAACACATGAACATGATCATGATGATTCAACAATATTTGCTAGATATATTAATAAGAAATTATTATAATTTTATATATACAGTATAATTTTTTGGCGCAAGAGCATTCAGATGAGTTCACTTACGCCCTAGCTAGCTAGTTCCGCCCTTGCACACGCACGATATATATATATATATATATATATATATATATATATATATATATATATATATATATGTATGTTGTTTGCTCCATTAGAGGTTGTAGGGAAAGAAACCTTTGCTTTAATTTAGCTTTGGTATAAACAGAAAATGTTTTCGTTTTGTTTTTTCTCTTTTTCAAACAAATTGTGTGCTCAGAAGTTTCACACTCTAAAAGAAGATTTAGGATTTGAACATAGTTCAAATTGTATATATCATAATCCATTCGAGATCTATTACTTGAACTTATTTATAAAACTTTTTACATATATATAGAGTTTGAACTGATAAACTCAGTAACTTATATACCATATCCGCTTCTATAATGACATTACTCCTGGTATTTGTTGGATTTTGATATTGACGAATGAGAAATTATGGGATGAAAATTAAAGGGAGTAAAAGATTCTTTTGTCCCACGTCGAAAAAAGAGAAGGAAAGAGAGGTGTATATATTACATTACACCTTCTCTAGTTGCTAAAAGGGTTGAGAGGGCAAGGACCCCTCGCGCCGCCGTCGCTCGGTTTCGGTTTCGGGTTTTGGGTTTCGGGTTTCGTCTGGTTTAAGTCCTTTCTTTTCGAAATTCCCTCCAAAATTTTGGTGACTATTCTGAATGGTTGCAAACATTCAGAATTAGTACCTCCAACAACTATAAATTCTTGTTTGTTCCAAGCATTTATCACCAATTCATTCAATACAAATTTCTTCATCTGAAAAATTCTTTCTTCCTAAGTCTGTGTGATATACTGTCGTTGAGTGGTTCGCTGCTACCGGAATTTAGAGTACTACTATTATGGTAAGATAATCGTTCTATCCTGGGAAGCGATATTCCATTAACCTCGAGTACTGTGAGGAGAATAATTTCCTTAAGGACACACTTTGAACTAAGTGGGCTCGATTATATTCTGAAATTATTTTTTCTTATTCAAAACATATTCTGTTTATTGTACTGATTTCAATTAAGTATTTTTTATAATGTGAATTTGTTTTTTACTAAGTATTTAAACAGATTGTGTTGAAACATTATTTTGGTCATATACAGATTATTCTACCAATAATCTTAAGGAAATTATGTTTATTTTATTTTAATCTGTATTCTAGTTTGGAGATTAAAACCTGTGTGATTTTCTACTCCGTATGAAATTTCATATTCTAACTTGAAGACATAAAAACTTCGTTGGAATATTAAAGTCCAGGAAAAAGTGTTTTCCAAAAAAAAGTGTTTTCCAAAAAAAAAAAGTGTTTTCTTGTATGTTGTTTGGAGACTAAAATCTTCGGATTTTCTACTCCGGTTGAGATTAAAGTTTTCATAACTTTTTACTCATTTGGGTACTTGATTTGAAGATATAAAAACTTCATCAAGTATACAACATACAATCTACTGCACTTCGTTTCAAGCAATTTTGATTCGGTTTGAAGAAATAAAATTTTCACCGTTGTGTATTATATTTGTTGCTATCCAAATTGATTCGGTTTGAAGAAATAAAATCTTCACCGTTGTGTATGATATTTGTTGCATGAAATACGTGAAGATTATTTTCAAGGTAGTAAGAATGAATTTAACTTACTCATGTGATACTTGTACAACGATTTGAAGAACATAAAAACTTCATCGTTCTGTTTAAGGAGATTAAAACTTGTGTAGTTTTCTACTCCATATGAATATTAGTATTCTGACTCGAAGATATAAAAGCTTCGTTGGAATACTAAAGTTTCATAATTATATTGCGATTTGAAGAAATAAAATCTTCATCGTTCAAATTACGATTTGAAGAAATAAAATCTTTATCGTTTAAGTTTCACAATTATACTTCGATTTGAAGAAATAAAATCTTCATCGTTTGAGTCTGTGATTTAATTGCTATTCTGGTTTTATTAAGTAAAACAGTTTGTCGATTTGACAATGACAAACACATGATGACAATTGATATGAATGATCTGTGTGCAATGCTGTCGGAGTGCAATTTGGTTGGAAACCCAAATGAGTGGTGACTTGATTCTGGTGCCACTCGACATGTTTGTGCTGCAAAAGAAGCATTTGCAACCTATGCTCCCGCTGGACCGAAGATGTATTGTTTATGGAAAATACTGCAACAACCAAGGTTGAAGGATATGGGAAGATACTTCTGAAGATGACTTCCGGCAAGGTCCTGACTCTCAACAATGTTCTGCACGTTCCAACAATAAGGAGGAACTTAGTTTCCGCCGGACCACTCGTCAAAAACAGGTTTAAATGCGTGTTGGTTAGTGAGAAAATTGTAATAAGTAAGAATGATATGTTCATTGGAAAGGACCACCTCACCGAGGGCCTTTTCAAACTCAATGTGATGGTTGTCGACAGTATTAATGAAAATTCAGCTTCGTCTTACTTATTGGAGTCAAATGACTTATGACTTGTTCGTTTAGGACATGTCAATTACAAAACCTTGCGAAAATTGATTAATTTAGAAGTATTGCCTAAATTCGAGTGTAACAAATCAAAATGTGAAATTTGTGTTGAATCTAAGTTTGTTAAACATCCATATAAGTCTATTGATAGGAATTCAAATCCTTTAGACTTAATTCACACATATATATGTGATATGAAGTCAATACCATCTCGTGGTGGGAAAAAGTATTTTATAACTTTCATTGACGATTGCACTCGATACTGTTATGTGTATTTGCTTAATAGTAAGGATGAACCGATGAAGCAATTAATGCATTTAAGCAATACAAGAACGAAGTGGAAAATCAATTGAATAAAAAGATCAAAATGATTAGAAGTGATAGGGGTGGAGAGTACAAATCTCCTTTTGCAGAGACATGTTTGGAATATGGAATTATTCATCAAACTACTGCCCCTTACACGCCACAATCAAATGAAATTGCGGAAAGAAAAAATCGAACATTAAATAAAATGATGAATGTCTTACTAATTAGTTTCGGTTTACCGCAGAGCTTGTGGGGGGAAGCTATCCTTACAGCTAATCGAATACTCAACAAAGTACCTCACAGCAAAACACAATCTATTCCATATGATCTATGGAAAGGAAGAAAACTCAATTTGAAATATTTCAAAGTGTGGGGGTGTTTAGCGAAGGTCCAAGTTCCTTTGCCCAAAAGGGTAAAAATCAGCCCAAAAATTGTGGATTGTGTTTTTATTGGCTATGCTACAAACAACAAAGCTTGTCGGTTTTTTGTTCACAAATCGGACAATCCCGAAATTCATGTTAATACGGTAATTGAATCAGATAATGCTGAATTCTTTGAAAACATCTATCCGTATAAAACTGAATGTGAGTCGTCAAGTGAAAGATCTAAACGACCGCGGGAAGAACCAAAGAAAAGTATACCAAGCAAATAGGATCCAAGGCGTAGCAAACGTCAAAAGACATCTACTTCCTTTGGACCAGATTTTGTAACATTCTTGCTTGAAAATTAGCCTCAAACATTTAAAGCAACAATGTCATCTTCTGATTCAACATTTTGGAAAGAAGCAATCAATAGTGAGATTGAATCAGTTTTTAACAATCATACATGGGAATTAGTTGATCTTCCTCATGAAAATAAACCTTTAGGATCAAAATGGATTTTTAAAAGGAAAATGAAAGCTGATGGCACTATTGACAAATATAAGGCAAGACTTGTGGTCAAAGGTTATAGACAAAAGGAAGGCCTTGATTACTTTGACACATACTCGCCGGTAACAAGAATAACATCTATTCGGGTGTTAGTGGCACTGGCGGCCGAATATGGTCTTGAAATCCATCAAATGGATGTCAAGACATCTTTCTTAAATGGAGAATTGGAGGAAGAAATTTACATGGAACAACCTGAGAGTTTTGTGGTTCCTGGTAAAGAAAGGAAATTGTGCAGACTTGTTAAGTCACTTTATGGACTTAAACAAGCACCCAAACAATGACATGCGAAATTTGATCAAACAATGTTGGCAAATAGATTTAAGATTAATGAGTGTGACAAATGTGTTTACATTAAAAATACTCCAAATCATGAAGTCATTGTTTGTTTGTATGTTGATGACATGTTGATAATGAGTAAAGATATTGTCGATGTAAATGCTACGAAGCGTATGCTCGCTAGCAAATTTGACATGAAAGACTTAGAGGTTGCTGATTTGATCTTAGGAATTAGGATCCATAAAACTTCACAAGGTCTAGCATTATCATAGTCACATTATATTGAAAAAATACTTGACAAGTTCAAGTATTTAAATTTCAATGGTTGTAAACATTCAGAATCAGTACCTCCAACAACTATAAATTCTTGTTTATTCCAAGAATTTATCACCAATTCATTCAATACGAATTTCTTCATCTGAAAAATTCTCTCTTTCTAAGTCTGTGTGATATACTGCTGTTGAGTGGTTCGCTGCTACCGGAATTTGGAGTACTACTATTCTGGTAAGATAATCGTTCTATCCTGGGAGACGATATTCCATTAACCTTGAGTACTGTGAGGGGAATAATTTCCTTAAGGACACACTTTGAACTAAGTAGGCTCGATTATATTCTGAAATTATTTTTTCTTATTCAAAACATATTCTGTTTATTGTAGTGATTTCAATTAAATATTTTTTATACTGTGAAATCTGTTTTTTACTAAATATTTAAACAGATTGTGTTGAAACATTATTTTGGCCATATACAGATTATTATACCAACATTATTTATATTATTAATAATTGACTGAGTTAGAGTTTCGGACCCAAAAAAGTTTTTTTTTTGTATGTATAATGTTAATAGAGATGAACAAAATTTGTTTCCGTTCTAAAAAAATATATATTTATTTAAATTTAGATAGAAGCCTTTACATATTTATCTTATTAGGAACAAAAATGAGAAACGTCTGTCGCACCATGGTACTGTACACGAACTACAATATTTTGGGTCTATAAAAGAGATTTAAGCTTCTTGATATTCAACTCATGAATGTTTATTTTCCATTATAAAACTAAAGGATTAAACATGTCATTCTTTTTTATTCATTTGCTTAGTAATTAAGCTCAGTCGACAAGCTTGATGCAGTAAATATACTAACTTATTAAGTGGAGAATATAGAGAATACTAAGTGATAAAAATATTGAGATTTCAAAGAACAATTTAGTCAAATAGGAGTAATTCTGTGTACAAAAACACTAAAATGACAAATAAATCGAATTTTCTCATTCTTAGATCTCCAAAATGACAAAGAAGATAAAAGAAATATTTTTCGTTTTTACACGCATCTTATGAATGTATTAACGAGAAGACAGGGCAGACTCAACAAGAATGGGGCCTAAAGGTAAACTTGAAAAGTAGGCCCTATTTTGTTAAATATCATATATATATATATATATATATATATATATATAAAAAAAATTATTTTCCTAGTCTTTTTAGATGCAAAGTCACTAATTACTGGTTAAATAATTATTTGTTCTAACAATTCTTTTTAAATTCATAATATAGTTAATCCAAATAAGTAATTCGTCAAATTTTCTCTTTTTTCCTCTTTTTGGATAACTGGATTCATATTTTTTAGTTGACATATTTAAATTGAATAAATTATAATAATAATAATAATAATAATAATAACTAAAGAAAGACTATATACTTATGAAGTAAGAATATCAACAATCACAAACTTTCATTGAAAAAATATAATATAAAGTTAGAATAATAAAATTCGGGTCAAGAATTTGATAAATTGATATAATGATATCGAAATAGTGGTGTGTTGCTTCAATATAATGATTACTTGTTATAATGCTTGAAATTTTGAAGTGGACACCAAAAAGAAATCTTTATATTTTGTAAGCAAACACAATAAGTTTTGCAGCCGTTTGAAAATTGGGAGACTTCAGAATAGGGTTGTTCAAATTAACGGTTAAATCAATAACTCGAATCGATCATTGGGTTAATAGTTCGGGTTAATGAGTTATTGGTTCGGGTATCATGTGGTATCCTGTGGTTATTGGGGTATCGATTCGGGTCTCGATTTGACCTTTTTTTGTTAACGGGTGAACCGATAACCCGATAATCATTTATTTAATACAATTATACCCTTTCATACATAAAGTCACTTGACTAGACTTACGGTTCACTTGATTTCTCACTTTAGAATAGTCTCTCACTAGGACGATAGGAACCCTTCTCCTCGAAAATTGTTTGTTACATGAAAGTGCATTTTGAAACTTTAATTTCCTGAAAAAATATTTGTATTTTCCTTATGCATTTGGTGTTTAGCTGTTTGCAGTGACAATTTTTGATAATTTTGGTCCAGATTTATTTACGTCCTTCCTATTTCAATTGGATATTTTTGTTCGAAGCTACTTTCAGTTTTGAAAATGAGTTCTTTGTTCTTGAAAACATTAGTGTGAAATCTTAACGGTTAAATCGATAACCGAACTGATACGATCAACAACTGGTTAACCAATAACCGATATCTTAACGATTCTTTAACGGTTTGACATATCTACAAATCAATAACTGATAACTTTCAAATCCGAATTGAACCACCCGATATGCGTCCCTACTTCATAATATTGAGAATAAGAATAGTGAAAGGGGGAATTAAAAATGATAAATATAGAAATAATAATGTGAGTTCATATTAATGGTTAGAATAAATGAGACACCAAAATAGATACCCACCTAAGAAAGGATACTATAATTACCTTGAAATTGTTTCATGATCCCCAATTAGTGCAACGTCCCCACATTAAAAGGTACAAAATTATTGAATATTCTCACACAAAAATTCTCTTGAAATTTAATAGAAATATTACACGGTTTTCTTTTTTTAAAAATAGGATATATTTGTTAAGAGTCTCACATCGGATATGAAATGGGAACATAGAACCCTTATATAGACTTGGATAATTCTCACCATGAACAAAGAATTGGAATGAGTGACCCTGATACCATGTAAAGAATGGATATTGGCATAACTCAACCCCAAAAGCTAGCTTGTATGGTGAGTATTGTCCAAGTTCATATAAGGAGTTCATGTTCCATTCCATATCCGATGTGGAACTCTTAACACTCCCCCGCACACCCACACCTTGTTAACTGAATCGTGGATAATATAATTTGAGGGCCCAACATCGCTGAACAAAGAGTTGGAATGAATCTGTCATGTAAAGAATGAATCGTTGGCCTAACTCAACCCCAAAAGCTAGCTTATATGATGAAGATTGTCCAAGTTCATATAAAAAATTCATGTTCCCATTTTATATTCGATGTGGAACTCTTAACAACATTTATAAAAAAAAATGCCCCAAGAAATTGAGGCTCCAACCGATTGCTTTACATGTCTTATGATTCAGCCGACCATGTAAGAAGAGTTGTCCGACTAGTCTACCCTTATTAATTCTTTGATATTTGACCATATTAATCTACTTCTTGTAAATTAACAAGATCAATGTACACGTCTCTTATTTCTTAACAAATATACTAAGGTAATTTTTTTAAAAAAAATATCTAAGTAGGTGTTTGGCCATGAAACCCGGATATTTTTTACTTTTTTGAGATTTTGAAGCTGGAGTTAAAGATGGAGTTGTGTTGATTATAGTTTTTTGCAAAAAATATTTGATTATTGGATGTAATGAAAGTGAAAAAAGTAAAAACATGGTTTTAGGTATTAGGAATTTCCATGACTAAACGTTAATTTTCAAATAAAGTAAAAAAAATCTGAAAAAATGAAAAATTCTCATAACCAAATGAGTTCTTATCTTCTTTATTTTCTAAAATAACTAATTTGAGAACAACTATTTTAATAAACATGACAACTTGTAAGAACTGATGATAAAGTAATGTCAGTTGTTTTATTTTGGTGTGTAAGCAGATAGAAGCAGCAACAGGAAGGAGGGGAAGACCACCACCAATATCTGGAGTGGGCAGGGGACCTCCTCCTCAGAACAATTAATTGATAATATATTCCTCTCTTTAATTCTCACATCCATTTTCATACGTACTTTGACTAGGGTTTAATTTGTTCATATGTTCAATTATCAAGACTAGGTCTACTGGTCTTTTATCTTGGTTTGATTTCCTTGTTTAATTGTTATAGGTCCTTATTTGTTTATACACATGTATTGTAAGATATAAGGATTTTATATGTGCAAGTTAATTAGTGCATAATCTACAAGTTAAGTACGTATTTGTCGAATTTTTGTTTTCCAATTCTGTATTGAGCAGATCTTAACATTGATGTCTATCTCCTAAGCAAGTGGCGGAGACATGATTTTTAATAAGGGGTCCAACAATATAAATAAGCAAATACGAAGAAGTTAAGAATGTCCAACGTCTATTAAATATACATAAAAAAAAAAAAAATTTAATAAGAAATCTAGGTTCGCCGATGCTAGTTATACCCATTCAGGTCATTGTTGAACATTATAAATGCCTTATTACTTTTCTGATTCTTAGAATGAAAAATACTCATTTTTGGTTTCTTTAATTGAAAAATAATTTAATATTGAATTTCAAATATAATTGGTGAAATTAAATGACAATGTGTCCTAAAATTTTATTTGTGGAATTTGAAATTAAAAAATGTAGTGGCTAATGAATAATATTCCCACATGAATATAGAGTTTTTGTTCAGCTAAAATTATCATTTTTGGCTCAAACACACTCTCTCTCTAGATGTACTATGTATATCTACAAAGTGGTGAAAAAATAGCCGCAAGGGTAGTCAAGATGTAGCAGTAGAGCGCGGGACCGCAAGATCACGAATTCGATCCCTTGCATAAACATTCTTGGTTGAGCCTGTCACACATGGCTTGTCAAGTGTGGTTAATCGGTTGACGTGGTTTGCAGGCTATTGCGTCAATCCGAGGTTTACCCTGTGCGCACTCGAAAGAGTAGCGGCTGCGGATTCCTTCGTCAAAAAAAAAAAGTGGTGAAAAAATTAATAAACTATGGAGTAAATATTATTTCTTGCCGGAAGTCACACTTTCTTACTTTCAATTTAATTAACATATCTTCAACTTTCAATTTAATTAACATATCTTCAACTTTCAATTTAATTAACGTGTCGTCATTTAGCCTATTTACTATCATCACAAATTCAATGAATTGCCGATCTATTAAATTATGATTTAACTATGTGATTACTCTGTCATTTAATATGTGTACATCTTAGAGGGGCCTCGTATAAATAATAGTTTCAAAAATATACCACATCGAATATATCATTTCACTTTATTTACGTGTGTTACTTCCATGATATATATATTGAGTAAATAAACCAAATAATTTCCTTTTTCTACCTTGCATAAGGAAGGCGCATTGGAAAATTATTCAACAATTAAGAATCGGTTAAAATAGCTATAGTTTGTTAATGATGTGAGTTACACAATAGATGTACGAAAATAATATATAACTATCACTAGTGCTTTGAAAGGAAAATTCAATATGAATTACAATACAATAAGCTTGAAGCCTAACAAGAGTTGTGACAACCACAATAAAGTTTGGTTCTTGACTCGTCTTGAATCTGCGTTCTTGAATAGTTCTTGAGTCCGTCTTCAGTGTTTGCTCCAATTGTAACAAGCTTCTTGACCTTGATAGCAACAACAAATTGTTTAGGAATCTGGAAATAGAACAAGGAAAATGGTTTGATGAGTCGATTGATTTTCAATCTTTCCATAAGATAATATTGCCCCGTATAATCCTTTAACGGTGTGTTGGAAACTTATCTCCCAAGATAAAACAACAATCAAATAAGTGAGCAAATGAGACTCAAGCGTTCACTAGAAAAGAAGGATCTTTGAGTGTGTGGAAGATTGTAAGAGAGGAGAGATTTCAGAAAATCTGAAATCATACAAGTGTGAAGTGTTGAGTGATTTGCAAATGAACCCATGACTTCATTTTAAAGTGTGGAGAAGATGACCTTCCACATATCCAAGTAAAGGCCTCGAATGGCCATGTAATGGCCTTGAATGTGGAGTTACAATTCAACCAAATAATGGCTGAATTCATGTGGGATGTAATGGAGGTTTAATGCCTCAAAACCAGCCCAAGAGTCATGTCTTTTCGTCTTCCGTTCGTGACTTCTGGAAGCCAAGCGTCGCGACCCTCACTGGGGGCGCCGCGGCGCTTCACGTCCAGTAAATCACTGGAATACAAAACACAAATTTAGAGTTGTGGCCCTTCGGGGAGGCGTCGCTACGCTTCACGTCCAGTAGCTACTGGAACTTAGGTCCCGAATTTCAGTAACCAAACCCGTCGTAGGCTCCGCGGCCCAAGGGATTAGGCGCCGCGACGCTTGGAGCGCCGCGGCCTTGACGAAGTTGCATCCTGACCCTTCCCAGGCTCCGCGGGGACTCATGACTCAAATCATCTTTTAACACATTGTACACTTCTTCCTTCATTCACCAACGTGAAACCAATGTCATTTGGTCAATAACCGTCTATCATCTTATGTCTCAAACATTTTGTATACGTACAAATATCTCTTCCACTAAGAAAATTTACGATATTTGGTACAACGTGTGCACGTGTGTGGAAACGACGTTTCCGACGTGCGAGGCCCTAATTGTTAGAGTCATAATTAATAGGATTAACTTTATTTCACGTTTAATAAATTTCCAACAATTTCCTCTTGGAAGAGATTTTGGCGCACGCTCATGGTGTCTTTATAGCAATCGTTCGGCGGATCGATGTTGCATCTGGATAGGTAGTCGTAGCTTTGAACCTTCCATAGTAGAATACCATCAGACTTACTTACTGCGCGGTGAACGTGATGTCTTGAACCGTCAATGTTTAGTGTAAGCTAAGACAATGGTACCAACACAACACCTTTCCTTACTCTATCCTTCTTTAAGGTTTGTCCGTCGTGGGCCGTGGACACTCTTGGATTCTTAAGTGCGTTTATTTGAGGGGCATGTCCTCGTACTTAAATAGGTGGTCTCATACAAGGTATCCTGTAATACCCCACTACACAAGTGTTAGGAACCATTAAAAGTTTTCCCAAACCTAACCTCAACCGATGAGGATCATGAAAGGTTTTAGAAACTTAACATTTACCCACCATGCAGGTAGCACTGTAATGTCTATCACGGGAACGATTTTGGATTTATGTTTCTTTACAGAAATCATCATCCAAAGTGCTCTTGCTTCCACCGAAGCGCTCAACTGAACCTTTACGACTTAATTTTCCCATTGAACCAAATTCCTGGGATCTCTAAGGTTGGGTATCCACCGTATCAGTTCATATTGTTTGGGTTTTAAGCCAATTCTCCTAGACAGGCAGAACTCTTGATCTTTGGGTAATCCCTTATTTAAAGGATCCAGTTTATCCTTTGATTCAGTAATCAAGGATGTGTCACCCGATCAACTGTCATACGGTCTTATGTCTGCGACAGATAGGTCCAGACGCCATCATTCGTGCCCTTCTTGTAGAACTGACGAAGGCACGAGTTACTCCCAATAAGGGACATCCTCTAAGAGGTCGTGAAGTTACTCAACTTCTCATCATGCTTTGTACAAAGCAAAAAACTCTGATTCCACCACGAATCGGCAGATGCAAGTTTGATTCGAGGATTTTCCAAAGATATACCATGTACATACATTTGTGGTTTTGATGCTCTTCTAGTATGATGTCCAGTTTACATAACTATGTTCTCCCAGAACCGCTGGACATCTAGAATATCATAATCCATAGATAAACGAATAGTTCAGATGTCGTCACATCCTATTTAAAGCCTTCTATTGATCATTACCAATGAACCTTAGTTAAATCGATCTTCTTTATGAGTCGATACCAGGTCAGTTGTAGTGTGTAAGATGCATTGAACTACATGTGACATGCGTCTATCGCTTCTGATATATGGGTGCACCATGCTTCCAATCAATTCTATGATTCATATCCATTGGTGACTTCAACGAGACTGTCAAGATATCTCACAAGTGAGTTTGATTTAGACCAGTCTGTTAGATGTCTTGGAATTCCAAAGATGTCATCCGTAATCGAAATATTAATCAACATACTTCTAGGAATCTAGGATCAACCTAGGATTACTCTTTGTGATCAACATGTCATCTGCGTAAGGGCATATCATAAACGAGTTAGAATTACCTTTTCATGTAGACACATTTGTCACACTCTTTTAATGGAGAAGCCCTTCGATAGTAGAATACTATCAAGGTTTTCGTGCCATTGCTTCGGGGCTTGTTTCATCCCGCACAAAGATTTGACAAGTCGATATACTTTCTTATCTTCCCTGAAACCACATACCCCTCGGGTTGTTCCACAATACTTTCCACTTTCGGACCTTTGGTTTTTCAACTATTGGTTTTCTAGCTTCAGAATCAATGTCTCTGTAGTCAGATTCATTGTTTCTGTTTTATCTGAAACTTTCAGGACCAAAATATAAATATTTTAGGGACCATAAAGGAATTTCAGGAAGAAGCCCAACAATCCATCAAACCAACTCTTTGGTTAGGAAGGTTGTCTTAACATCCATGTCACGCAAGACTGCAGTAGTCCTGGATATTAAGTTATTCACATAGGAGCACATGTCCAAGTAGTCGAGGCCTTATACTCGTCAATAGATCCATCTACTTTATACTCAATTTGAGTATCCACTTTTATAACCTAGTGGTTCTTTTCCCGGAGGAAGATCAACCATCACACAAGTATGGTTCTATCTAATGGAGTCTATTTTCTCTTTTTAGCTACTTTCCAAAGCAGCACTTCTGGAGATGACAATTCTCAATTGTCCATGGTTCATTCTCAACCATATAAACTAGAAGGCCTGAAACAAGTCTTTGTCCCCCCTTTTTGCTCTGTCTCGGTTCAACATCTAGAATCCTTGAGTTCTGTAGATCTGGAACGTTAAGTTCCAGATAGTCAGCAACTTTCGAGTCCTATAGATCTGAAATGTCTAGTTCCTTACAATCAGGCACTCGTGGGTTCTTGTTAACCTTGAGCCATTACTACTTTTCCTTCTTAAGGAAAATTATTTTCAAGGAATTCAGCTTTTTTTGGCACCAGGATGCGATAAGCACTGCTATTCTTTGCGAATCCAGTGGATATACAATCTACAGTCTTAGGTACGACTTGACCTGTTTTGGCTTAGGTACTTCAACCCTTTCCACACTACCCCATATCACAATATTTGTATATGTGATTCTTTCCATGTTTCACACGGAGGATTATCCTAATCCTTATGCGGAGTTTTATTGAGAATCGCATTAGCGGTAAAGATCGTCTTGCCCCAAATGTCTTGGGCGTACGGATTTGTACTTGGCTAACACCGTTAGATTGAGGTGAGTAAGAAATAATTATTTGATGAACGATACTTCGCAATCTCCCCCTCTATCTCTATGAATTCCTCAATCCGTAGGCTTTTCAACTATTGCTTCCAAAGCATCGCGACCCTGCCTGGGAGGCACCGCGACGCCTAAATTTCAGTAGCCAACCAGGATTCAAGCATCGCGTCTCTTGGAGGAGGTGTCGCGTACCTTCACGGCTCCGCGACGACTTTCGACTAGTTTCATCTTTGTCCTTCAACAAATGATGCAATACGTTGTACCATCATCAATGAAGATCATAACGTACTTATCTCCCCTCTCTATTTGTACAAGCTTCAACTCACCCATGCAGGTGTTACCAAGTTATAGAGGAGCGATGCTTCTTTCTCTATTCCTTTGATGGAATGGAAATGTGATTTTGCCTCTTCGTCTACGTCACATTCATTTGAGGGTTTATGTCGACAGACGACAACAATCTCAACTCAATTTGTTTTAATTGACTTTCTATTTAATGTGTCTTAATCTATGAAGCATAGATACACGGATTACAAATATATCATTCACTTGGCTACAATCTTTCTGTACCTTTCTTAGTTGTTATAGACCTGTTGGACTAGACTCAAGCCAGTTTGACCAACAGCGTCCTCTAAACCAAGTTTAGGACATATATCACATCTTGTTAGAGTAATCTCATTCCCTTAAGTCCTTTTGAGGACAACCTCTTCAACTTCTTCTACTTTGAATGTAGTGTTGCTTTACATGAATAACCTCTTGCCCATGGTTAGGGTGTAACCGGATCATATGAGATCTAGATATTCGGGCACACTCCAGTTGCCTTGGCAGACTGAGTGTCCAATTTCTTTTCTGACTTTCTTCTGGCCTTCAGATCATTCAAGATCTGGAGATTCTGGCCCACTCCAGTCACCCGTAGGATTTGTATGACTGAGTGTCCAATACTATCTTGTCAAAAGGCAGATCTTCTGTCGGAAACGGTGACAAGTTTGTCTCTAATCCTCTAGTCCTTGTCTTTAGTCCTCTTCTCTTGCTTAGGATTGTCTATAAATTAAGTTTATTACAATCTAAGTCCACATCTTTTAGGTTGTTGTTTATAACATTCCAATTATAGACGAGAAAGAGAGTGAGATTAAACTTCTGATTTTAAAGTGTAGGGAATATATGTTTTAATGAAAAACACTTCATATTCATATCCTTGCTTTATTTACTTTTATTCAGAAATTATCCTTTAATCTCATTTTAGACAAGGAAGAATAATAGATTCATACCTTTGGAATCTGGCCCACGTCAGTCACGTGTCCAAATCCTCCTTACCATAAGATGTAGGCTTCTTCTTAGAAGATGGACCACCACTTTTAACCTTCTCCTCATGTCTCAGTTGATATCTCCAACCTCTTGTGGACACTTGTTTCCACCACTCTAGAGAGCGGTGACCGCAACTCTTCCTTGATCCTTAGCCTTGCCAACATGACTATCAACAGTATCTTCAAGTTCAAGATCAACAACAAAGATCTCACCTTTGACGAAAATAAATTTGTAACTATCGTCAAAGAGAGGCCCAAAACTAGGATCAGATTTGTTGACACACAATGGATGTACGAGAATAATATACAACTACCACTAGTACTTTGAAATGAAAAAATAATATGAATTACAATACAATAGGCTTGAAGCCTAACAAGAGTTGTGACAACCACAACAAAGTTTGATTCTTGATCCGTCTTAAATATGCATTCTTGAGTAGTTCTTGAGTCCGTCTTCAGTGTTTGCTCCAATTATAACAAGCCTCTTGACATTGATAGCAACAACAAATTGTTTAGGAATCTGGAAATAGAACAAGGAAAATGGCTTGCTGAGTCGATTGATTTTCAATCTTTCCTTAGGATAATATTGCCCTGTATAATCCTTTAACGGTGTGTTGGCAACTTATCTCCCAAGATAAAACAGCAATCAAACAAGTGAGCAAAGGAGATTCAAGTGTTCGCTAGAAAAGAAGGATCTTTGAGTGTGTGGAAGATTGCAAGAGAGGAAAAGATTTCAGAAAATCTGAAATCATACAAGTGTGGAGTGTGTGGAGTGTTGAGTGATTTGAAAATGAACATATGGATTCATTTTATAGTGTGGAGAAGATGACCTTCCACATAGCCAAGTAAAGGCCTTGAATGATCATGTAATGGCCTTGAATGTGGAGTTACAATTCAGCCAAATAATGGCTGAATTCATGTGGGATGTAATGGAGGTTTAATGCCTCAAAACCAGCCCAAGAGTCATGTCTTTTCGTCTCCCGTACGTGACTTCTGGAATCCAAGCATCGCGGCCCTCACTGGGGGCACCGCAGTGCTTCACGTCCAGTAAATTACTGGAACACAAAACGACATTTAGAGTTGCGGCCCTTCAAGAAGGCGCCGCGACGCTTAACGTCTAGTAGCTACTGAAACTTAGGTCCCGAATTCCAGTAACCAACCCCGTCATAGGCGTCGCGGCGCTCCAAGCGCCGCGAACCTGACGAAGTTGCGTCGCGACCCTTCTCAGGCTCCGCGATGATTCATGACTCAAATCATCTTTTAACACATTGTACACTTCTTCCTTCATTCACCAACGTGAAACCAATGTCATTTGATCAATAACCGTCTATCATCTTATGTCTCAAATATTTTGTATACGTACCAATATCTCTTCCACTAAAAAAATTTACGATCCTTGGTACAACGTGTGCACATGTGTGGAAACGACGTTTCCGACGTGCGGGGCCCCAATTATTCGAGTCATAATTAATAGGATTAACTTTATTTCACGTTTAATAAATTTCCAACAAATGAAGGGATAAAAACACATATAGATCTCAACTAATTAAAGATCAAATTTCTTAATTAATATTGCATCAATGAGAAAAATATCTTTTAATATTTTTTTCCCATTGCACCCTCAACAAATAAAAGAAAAAAACAAAAACAAAAAAGGTATTCAAAACTGTTAAAATATCCTCAAAGAGCCAGCTTATCTAATGTGTTTGAATGACGAAAAGTTTGTAAAATAGAAGCAATAACAAGAGACTCATCATCATCATTATCATTCATCTCAATCTCCATGCATTTATTTTCAACCACTTCCAAGTCCCGCGTGGACGGCGGTGGTGATGGTGATGGTGATGGTGGTACTGGAGAATTATAAGGTGAAGGAAAAGACGAAAAAGGGTACACAAAATTAGTACGTGCATTTTCGATACCACAAAAGGTAATAGAAGAAATATCATAAGCCAAAGCAGCTTCTTCAGCAGTATCAAAAGTTCCAAGCCAATGCCTTTGTTTTGTGTTTGGATTTCTAATCTCAGCTGCATAACTACCCCATGGCCTTCTCCTTACACCATGATATTTTGTTGAATGTCTTGAGCTTCTTCTTCCTAAATTTCTAACATGCAATTGAGCAATATTTTCCATTTTCCTTTTTAATTAATGCTGTGAGGGTGGAAAAATGAGATGGGTTTATATACTGGTGAGGTGACAGAAGTTTAATGTTTGTTTATTAATAAGATAAGACTCCACTGATTAGCACTAAGAAGTTAATTAATGAGTTAAGATGAGTGTTTTTTGTGTCCTATTTGTGGTTTGGTCAAGTGGAGCAAGTGGGAAGCATTCCCCTATGTTATATATATTTTAAAATGAGTTCAGTACAGGTTGCATTGTTTGTTTGAAATTGTTTGTGTCAACTTTTATCCCTAATTTTCTCCATTTTGACATGATTAGAGCAAGCATAATACGGATTTTCTTAACTACTTTTTATTTGTTGTTTTTTCGATTAAATTGAAACATTCTTGTTGGGTCCCGGGGCTACGGATTAGTAAAAAACGTAAGTAAAATCGCAAAAACTAGAACAGTCACTGGATGTTGTCTTCTATGTTGTGTCAACATCTGAAGCAACATTGTGATAAAACTGTAAACGTTTGTAGAGTAAATGCAGCGGAAAAAGTAAAGAGACACAATGTTTATATTTTCAAGGGTATATATAAATATATCCCTTGATGGTCGATGACCAAAAGAATTGTATAAATTATATACAATTACAAAAGAATTTCTTTTACAAATTGAGCGTTACAAACGAAAAAGAAATTACAAACAAAAATGAAGTCATAGATGACTTCGCCTAAAGTTACAAAGTCTAAAAGATAAAAGACAACATCTTCATTACAATCGCTTGAGCAATAAGCTTAATCTAGAATAAAGATAACAATTGTAATGTGGGACTAGATGTTGTTAAAACAACTTTAGGCTAAATGTGTTGATCCAGTTTTCAAAGGTAAAATCCGAGAGCTCTCTTGGCAATTCTTTTCTTTGTAAATCTAGATGATCGATACACTGAAGTTCCCTTCTATTTATAGTGTGGAACTTCCCTTGAAATCCTCACTGATGGTTTCGGAGGTTGAGCAAAAGATGGCAGCAGATTTGACCGAGTCTTCCTCCTGGAAATTCTCAACGATCTGGACTTGTTCATACACTGCTTTCTCTCCACGCTTTGACTGCGTCTTTCACCACGTTTTAAACACATCATTCTTTTAAGCTTGCCTATGTCATTTTTACTCGCAATAATATCAACTGCTTTGGCCGGAAGAATAGGCAAAACTGTTACAGAGATGTTGGCAGAAATGTTGTCGCAACATCGCAGGCAACATTCTTGTCTATACAAGAGATGTTGTCCTGAGAGTTTTCAGATGTTGCCTCAACGTCCATCCAACATCAACAATCTCCCCCATTTTGCCTTTCTTCACAAAACTCCATGCAATCCAAAAAATGACTAGGATACTGAATCTTGATGTAGTCCTCGATAATCTAAGAAATAGTAAGATCAATGTCGTGCTCTCCCTTAACCTACAGTTACAAATTTCAAGCAATGTTGTATCGATATTTTTGATTAGATAGGTGTTACTTTCTGTTACGCATTACTAACAGCAGATGTGCAGTAAATATTCATAATATACCATAACATGTAACTATATCTAGCATTAACCAAAAATATCCCAAAAATTATTACAAAACCAAAAATAAGACAGTATCCAAGTCTGTTAAAAACAAACCATCAACAAGGTAATTTTTCACCTAGTAGCTAATATCATCACTAAGCATAAACAACCCTCCATTCAGAAACCAGATTCTTCTTGACAGGATTGATCGAACACAGTAGCTTCCAGCCGCTTTCTGTGATTGATCAACCTCAACCAACATCATCTTCATCATCAAGCAGTCTTCAGCTCCTCTCCTCTTGCGTGCTTGGCCCAGCAGAAACATCTCCCCCTTTCTGTTTACTCCCCCAGCAGCAACATCATCATCATTCTCACTTTTTTTGTGAAGAAAACATGTCCTCATAGTAGCTCTTTGCACGCATAAGCTCCAGAATCTGTCTCTCTAACTCAACAATGTGCTTCCTTAGCCAATCTTAGGGACAATACTCTTAATATTGCCAGGAATGTTGGCAACATCCTGTGTTGTGTTAGTGGCAACATTCTGCGATGTTACAGTGTCCCAATTTTCTTCCTTCCAGGGTAAGTTTATAACCCTGTCCCTACTATTTAATACTGCTATTTGAATTGTATAAACATCTAGGGCTTTGCTCAATTTTCCCCTTTCGGAGTTTTGAAGCCTTGGTTAAGCAGTATTTGAAAAATAAGTGAGAGGTATGGAAGGACAGAGTTTGATTGTCTTTCAGCCAGGTTTGTAACATGGTTGAAAATTATTATTCCAAGATCAACTCTGTGATTTTTTCCAATCTTATAGATCAGGGTTGCGTGGTTAAGGGTAACAACAATTTCATTTAACGAGGGCAACCAATTATATATGGCAGTTATGTGTAATGTTGCAAATAGTGATGTGAGCTTTGACACTGGACTGCGAGGAGCCCAAGTGGTGATCAAATTTTCAGTGAGATATTTGATCATCCCATTAAGTTCTTCAGCAGTAGGGGTAGTTTCAGGGGTTCTATCAACATGAGGGATCCCTAGTGTGGCATTTATGATTTCAGGGGTAAATTCATATACATTGTTGTAAAGGTACACTCTCCCAAATTTCTTTGAGGTCGCGTCCCTTGCAATGTGTGTCAAATTAGCATAAAACACCCTAACAATCTTTTCACAATAAGGATTCTTTCCAGTCACATAACTAAGAACCCTACGACTACTTAAAAATTCAGTTAAACCATATTCCGAAAATGAAGAAAGATCTATCACTTTTTCTCCTCTAATGCCTCTATTCTTAAACTAGTTCCATCTACTAGAGCATGTTTTACTGTGGAACATATGGGAGTAAGGCATTACCTCAAAATCCGATTCGGATTCTGTATTCTCCTGTTCTGGTTGTGTGGATACTGGTGTTGCCTCGGATGTTGGGGCAACATAGTCAGGATCAGTGTCTTTTTTTTCCTCTGTTGCCTTCGATGTTGAGGCAATATTTGAACTGAAGTTCCAGTATGTCCTTCGAACCTTCTTCGGTATGAAATTCCTTAGAGGAATGTCGTCAGACATTTCCTCTTCTCTTTCCTTCTCGGCTTCGGCAATTGGAGTGGTGGCTGAAGGTGTTGGTGTTCTGGGTAGACTCTCGGTACTGAAGTCAGAGTCAGTGCTGGTGGAAGTGGTGAAATCAACAGGAAAAGTCGACTCTTCAACAGAAAAGGTCGATTTCACCCTGGTCCTCTTGGTAGAATGGCTTTCACTGAATCTTTGTTCAGAAACCCTCTTCGACCTTCTTGTCGGCATTGTCGATTTGAAATATCTCGACACAAGCTTTGTGAAATCAGATGTTGTATCAACATCTATAGGGTTTTCGAAGTCTCCAGGGTAGCATACATTCAAGGGTTTGTCGGAACCCATCAAAATCATTGCTACCGAGACATCTTCCTCAGCAGGTTTTTGATCATTGGTAGCTACATAGTGTTTGTACATTTTGTTGCTATTTTTGGGGCTTGTTGACGTTGGAGAGTAATCTTTGGATTTTAAAGATTTGGGAGATATGGACATGGGAGAGGGTTTTGATGAGTTTGGCGTATTTGAGAAGTTTTGGGTTTGAAAAACTGACGGTGATGTTTGGGCTTCCATTTGATGGTTCGATTGGTGGCTGACTGATGTGACAAGGCAGACACAAAAATGGGGGTTTTCATCATGACAAACTTTAATTTACACTCAAACTCTTTTCCTTAAATTTAGATAGTATAAAATATTTGAACTCTTCACATACCTAAAACAAAGGATTTTACATGACACAAAACATCATTAAAATTTAAAAAGAAACGGTCCTCCAATTTTTGTATTTTCGTTATTTAAAGAGACGTGTTACATACCACAACCCAGGAAAAAAACAAGAAAAAAAACAAGATTGAACAATGTACTGGAACACGATGTTGTGAATGATGTTGGCAACATTTCCAAGTTTAACAAGCATTTTGAGACTTCAAGGATTTTTTGATTTGGCAAATAGTTTTCCGTATATGTTCCCTATAAGACTGATCGCTGGACGAATATGACATTTTACCATTGTCCTTAATCAACTTAGTTGAACACATATAGATAAAAAAAAAAAATATTAAGGAATTTTCAACCTTCTTTAAGCACATGGTACTCCTATAGAATAGAAACGGTACCAAACTTAGAGTTTTGCTCTTTTTGTATAAAATCAAATCTTTAGTAGAGGCTTCGCCTTCTTATGATACTCTTTTTTTATGATATACATATATATATCATCACAGAGAACAATATCGCATTCAAACCTTGTCCTTGTGAAGTCATGCTTGATTCTTTTAAAAAATAGTGCAACATTACTACAACACATATCATGTAAATTGACTCAAACAGTAAATGTCAGAATGTTAGGACAACATTTCGGACAACATCTACCTAGCATGTCTTATTTTCAGAGAAAACAGAGACCAGGAGATTTTTTCAAGCTAAAAAATCTCTCATGATCTAGGGGTTTGATAAAAATATCAGCTAGTTGAGAAAGAGTATCAACATGTTCAATTTGAACTAGTTGTTTTTCCAGTAAGTCTCTTAAAAATGATGTCTTATGTATATGTGTTTTGTACATGAATGCTGAACAGGATTTTTGAAAATATTAATAGCACTCAGATAATCACAGTACAAAATCATGGAGTTATTAGAAATTTCATAGTCATCAAGCATATGTCGTAACCAAATCAGTTGAGCACAACAACTTTCGGCTGCCACATATTCGGATTTGGCAGTCGAGAGTGACACGCAATTTTATTACGACTGTACCATGAGACTAGATTGTTGTCAAGATAAAAACAACCACCACTAGTGCTTTTCCTATCGTCGACATCACCGGCCCAATCCGAGTCACTATACCCTATTAGATTGGGATTAGTGTCTTTGGAGTACCAAATTCCCAAGTCACTTGTACCGGCAACATATCGAATGATACGCTTCATGGCATTAAGATGAGATACCTTGGGACTGGCTTGGAACCAGGCGCAAACACACACGCTAAACATGATATCAGGGCGACTGGCAATAAGGTATAAAAGGCTACTTATCATAGATCGATACAATATTGGGTCAACATCTTATCCAACATCGTCTTTACATACCTGTTGCGTAGAGCCCATTGGAGTCTTCATGTGTTTAGCATTTTCCAGACCAAATTTCCTAACAAGATTCTTGGTGTACTTGCTTTGAGATACAAATATCTCTTCTTCAACCTGTTTAATCTGCAAGCCTAAGAAAAATGTTAGTTCTTCAATCATGCTCATTTCAAATGTTGTCGACATCGCTTCGACAAATGACTTTAAGAAGGATTCTTTAGTCGAGCCAAAGACAATATCATCAACATGGATTTGAGCTATGATTACATCTACTCCGTGTCTTTTAATGAATAAAGTTCTGTCAGCTTCTCCACTGATAAAACCAAAATCAATAAGAAAGTTAGTTAAACGATCATACCATGCACGTGGTGCCTATTGTAGACCATACAAAGATTTCTTGAGCTTGTATACATGTTGTGGATGGTGAGGATCTTAGTATCCTTTTGGTTGTTCAACGTATACTTCTTTGTCGAAGTATCCATTGAGAAAGACACTTTTAACGTCCATTTGGTGCAAGGTAATTTTCAAGTAACAAGCAATAGCAAGAAGCAATCTTATTGACTCAAGTCTAGCAACAGGAGCAAAGGTCTCGTCATAGTCGATACCTTCAACTTCTGTATATCCTTGAGCAACAAGTCGAGCTTTGTTGCTCACAATCTTCCCTAACTCATCTAATTTGTTTTTGAATAACCACTTGGTCACAATAACATTAGTGTTGTTGGGTCGTGGTACCAAATTCCAAACCTCATTTCGAGTAAATTGCTCAAGCACTTCTTGCATGACTTGAATCCAAAAAATATCTTTCAATGCTTCCCCAACATTTTTAGGTTCCATAGTAGATGTAAGACAATAAAGACTAACCTGTTGGTATATGGTGTACATACACACATACCTTACCATTTTTCGATAGTTCATTGGATCTTTCTCTCTTGTTCGTCTCTGCTAAAAAACTCCCCCTATCACTTGGTCGGGTGGATAGTTCCTCCTAATCCTCGATGGAGGGTCTCTTCCCACTTGATCATTCAGCTCAGTAGAAGACACCTCCTCGACTTCGTTCTTTGTGTTCTCTCTTTGAAGTTCAGATGTGTCTTTTGATATTGGGACAACATCTGGGACAACATATGTAGCTTCAGTGAGTTGCTCCTCTTCAACTGCAACCACAATTTTGTTTTCTGAAGATCTACCAGATACATCCAGCAAGTCATCGAAAATAACATTAATAGACTCCTGGATGGTCTTTGTCTGAAGATTGTATATTCGGTAGGCATGGCTATTCTGTGAGTAGCCAACGAATATCCCCTTGTCGCTCTTAGAGTCAAATTTAGCCAGTTTATCCATGTTATTAAGAATATAAAACACACACCTAAAGACATGAAAGTACCTCACTGTAGGTTTCTTTCCATTTAACAGTTCATAGGGTGTCATCTTGGTCTCTGGCCTTAGATAAGCTCTATTAATTATGTGACATGCTGTGTTCAAGGATTCTGCCCAAAACCTCTTTGATAATTTCTTAGAACTCAATATTACTCTTGTCATTTCCTGTAAATATCTGTTCTTCCTTTCGGCAACCCCATTTTGTTGAGGTGTTTTTGATGTCAAAAATTCATGGAATATGTCTTTATTTTCACAGAATTTTGCAAAGGTTTGATTTTCAAATTTCTTTCCATGATCAGATCTTATTCTGAAAATTGAAGAAGAAAACGGATTCCTAATTGTAGAGTAAAGTGTTCTAAACATCTCAAAGGTTTGTGATTTTTCCTTTAAGAAATATATCCAAGTAAATCTGGAAAATCATCAACAATCACAAAGAGTATCTCATTCCTCCTAGGCTATCTACCTCAATTGGACGCATAAGATCCATATGCAATAATTGGAAACAATGAGACGTACCTGAATGTTGTCCGTCATGTTGAACAACATTGTGAGAGACTCGGGTCTGCTTTCCCTTCAAACAATCTTTACACGATATTTTATCTTTTGAATCCAGTGTGGGAATGCCTTTGACAGCTTCAAACGAGATCATCTTCTCCAAGGTGCCGTAGTTGACATGTCCCAACTTCTGGTACCAAAGTGTCAAGTCACCTACCTTTGCGGAGTTGCAAAACTCTTGTCTACCTACTAGATAACAGTTATCTCCTGTTCGGGTTCCTGACATGACACACTTGTTTGCAGAATCTGTAACTTTGCATCCAAGCTTGTTGAATTTCACCTCTAGATCGTCATCACATAGTTGACTTATACTAAGGAGATTAGCAACTAAACCTTCTACATGAAGCACATTCTTCAAGGCTGGTACATTTGGAACATTAAGAGTTATTCTACCAATAATCTTACTCTTACTTCCTCCTCCAAAAGTCACGTACCCTTCATTGAATGCTCCATACTCCTTTAAGAGACTTTTGGTACCTGATATATGACGTGAGCAGCCACTATCGAAGTACCAAGAACCTGTAATGTTGGTATGCAAGGCAGTTATGCACACATTACATTTCAGATTTAGTTTGGGTACCAACTCCTTTTCAAACCTTTTCTTCCTTCTGCTCTCAGGTTTGTTGCTTTGAATGTTGTCAGATATGTTGGGCAACATTGGTGACAATATTTTAGGCAATAGTATGAGTGCAGAGTTTTAAAGTTTATAGAAGTAGAGCATAAGATGTCCTGACTTTTTACAGAAGCTACATATAAACTTATATCCAATCATAGTGCTCTGAGAGTTACATGCATTTTCTTTGACAAATTTTATCCTCTTAGTCTGACTATGGATCTTGGAAGTATTGGTTTTCCTAGGAGATTGGTAACCAAGCCCAGTCCTTGTGGGATTGCTGAAGTTTAGTATTTCATTCAGTTTGGAGGTTCCCATGTTGAGCCTTTGAAATGTGGTCTCATCTGTGTTCAATCGTGCACGAATCTTACCAAGCTCTAGATTCTTCTTGATAAGTGTCACCTCTAATCGGTTGATTGTGCTTTTCAAATTGCTATTTTCAAGAGCCAATGATTTTGTTTTTGAGTCTAGTTGCTCAGATTTAGTGATTAAGGTTTTACAAAGATTTTGTAATTCCTTTATCGTTTCGTCTTTGGAGTCAACTAGATCCAAATCTGCAGCCTCAGTTGAAGAAATAAATCCACTAACACAATTTACATCAAAATAATCAAAGTATACATACCTTTCTGATGGTGTAGGCATTCCAGATGTGGAATCCGATGTTGTCGCAACATCTTCATCGTCAGACAGTGAGTGTTCAAACATGGCTGCAGGCATTTCCTGTGGTTGTTCTTCTTCTTGATCTTCTTCTTCCTCATCGTTCTCATCATCACTGAGGGTTACCCACATAACCTTACCAATTTTCCTAAGGGTGTTTGCACACTCATTAGCGTAGTGTCCCCAACCCGGGCATGTATGACACTGCACTCCCTTGAGTTTTTTGGGATTGTAATTGGTACCGTCGGAGTTGGATTTCCTCAATGCATTGCGATTTCTCTGCTCAGAAGGTGACCTAATTGGTTGCTTACTGAAGAGAGGGTTCTGATGCTTATTATAATTGGCTTTGTTACGGCCAGTGTTGATTTTTCTCACCATCGAATTGAATCGATGAGTGGGTAAAGCAACAGTTGCATCGCTTCCCAGTTCCTCCAGGTTTTCTTCTTTGTTTTTTTCAATTCAGATTTCGAGGTTTCTCTTTGGAGTGTCAACGTCTTGTCTTTGTACAAATCTCTTTATCTCTTCATGTTCATCTCATATGTTTGAAATATGTTCATCAAGGCATGAAGATCCATAGTAGCAAGATTATGGGTCTCTTCAATAGCACAAATCTTAGTATTGAATCTTTCAGGAAGAGATCTGAGAGTTTTATCCACAAGTTGTGTGTTGGTTAAAGGTGACCTAAGCACTTGACACTGATTAGCATTGTCAATCAACTTTTCAAAATAGGATTTTATGTCGTCAGACTCTTTCATCCTTAAGCGTTCGTATTGACTCAAGATCATGCGAAACTTTGTACGTGAAACACTTGAGGTTCCCTCACAATGGGTTTGTAAGGTTTCCCAACCATCTTTGGTCGTTGTGCAATTCTGGATAAGCTTGAACATATAGATGTCTACCCATCCAGATATCGCATTTAGAGCCTTTTAATTAAAGCTTGCAGTGTTGATTTCTTCCTGGGTCCATTCAGACTCGGGTTTAGTGAGTACATCACCATTCTCGTCTGCTAGGTACTTGGGGATTACATAGCATTCAGAAACTGATCTCCATGCTTGAACATCAATGGATTTGATGTGTGAATGTAGTCGAATTTTCCAGTAGGCGTAGTTAGATTCGTCAAGCATTGGAAGTCTACCAACATTTTGTAAAGCCGAGTCCATAGCCATAATATTCAGAATCAAACACTTATTGTATCAAGTGCATACTCTGATACCACTTGTTGGGTCCCGGGGGCTACGGATTAGTAAAAAGCGTAAGATTAAAATCGCAAAAACTAGAACATCAAAAATAGTCACTGGATGTTGCCTTCTATGTTGTGTCAACATTTGAGGTAACATTGTGATAAAACTGTATAAACCTTTGTAGAGTAAATGCATCGAAAAAAGTAAAGAGACACAAGGTTTATATTTCCAAGGGTATATATAAATATATCCCTTGATGGTCGATGACCAAAAGAATTGTATAAATTATATACAATTACAAAAGAATTTCTTTTACAAATTGAGCGTTACAAACGAAAAAGAAATTACAAACAAAAATGAAGTCGCAAATGACTTCGCCTAAAGTTACAAAGTCTAAAAGATAAAAGACAACATCTTCATTACAATAGCTTGAACAATAAGCTTAATCTAGAATAAAGATAGCAATTGTAATGTGGGACTAGATGTTGTTAAAACAACTTTAGGCTAAATGTGTTGATCCAATATTCTAAGGTAAAATCTGAGAGCTCTTTTGGCAATTCTTTTCTTTGTAAATCTAGATGATCGATACACTGAAGCTCCCCTCTATTTATAGTGTGGAACTTCCCTTGAAATCTTCACTGATGGTTGCGGAGGTTGAGCAAAAGATGGCAGTAGCTTGGACTGAGTCTTCCTCCTGAAAATCCTCAACGATCTAGATTTGTTCATACGCTGCTTTCTCTCCACGCTTTGACTGCGTCTTTGACCACGTTTTAAACATAGTTCTTGTAAGCTTGCCTAGGTCATTTTTACTCGCAGTAATATCAACAGTTTTAGCCGAAAGAATAGACAAAACTGTTACAGAAATGTTGACAGAAATGTTATCGCAACATCGCAGACAACATTCTTGTCTACACAAGAGATGTTGTCCTGAGAGTTTTCAGATGTTGCCTCAACATCCATCCAACATCAACAATTCTCTCCCTCCCTCTCCCTATCATTTATTTTCCTATATTAATTACGTCTTAATCCTAAACAAGTTGAGAAACAAGCTAACTATATTCATCTTCAGTCTTCATTAAACTCCATTTGAACAATTTCTTAACAATAATAAGTAATTTATTTTCTAATACACGTTAGAAGCATATAAATTTTATATTAACGTACGCCAATCTGTCAGCTTTGGAATCATTTTTTATACAAGAAAAATAACACTTGCATGGAAATTAAGTGATTGGGAATTACAAAGGGTAGACCACTTACCCATCTTAACACCATTTGACCTTTTTTGTTTGGGTTGGAGATAGAAAAAGGATTTACCTCAAGTAAAACTTTTAGTAGAGATAATTCTTTGGAACAGTACAAACTCATTGGCACAAGAGGGTACATACATTTAGCATTCATGCCAGTACTTTTCGTTGTACAATTCTCAAAGTTAGAAAGTGTTGAGGGTAGTTAGAACAATATGGGTAGTTAGAACAATATTTTTATTATTGGTATTTTACCATTCTACCCTCTACCTAGTAGTTTACTATTTTACCCCTCTCTAGTAAAATAGTCTATACATGTAATTGACGTTTTGTTTTCGTCTTGTCTGAGAAAATAACAGAGAAAGGTTCCAGAAACTTCTTCCTCTCCCATTTCCCTTCACCATTGTTGTACATAGAAACTTTGATTCTTCTTCCCAGCTGCGTTTTAACATGGTATCAAAGCCAGCGCAGTGAAGAATCGAAAATTATGAACATGCAGCAGTCGATTATGACTACATTGAAACTTCTGAAATTCAGATCTGTTTTTGAGTTTTCGAGGTTACAATCGGCGTCGCCTCTCTACAATTTCAGTTGATTGAGCAGTTGTATGGAGAACATCAACACGTTTGCAGCAGATTCATCTATGACAGTAGACAACATAGCAGATCACAATCATCCTCTCTTCCTAGAAGCATCGGACACAGCAGGAGCAATACAGGTGGAGATTCAGCTGGCAGGTATGGAAAATTATACCCTCTGGTGTCGATCTATGAAGCTGGTTCTATTGACGAAGAACAAAATTGGATTCATAGATGGTTCAATAAAGCGAGATACATTCGGTCCTAATCAAGTGAGACAGTGGGATCGATGTAATGCTGTAGTTATCTCTTGGATTATGAAGAATGTTAGTAAGAATCTATTGAGTGGTATACTGTATAGGTCGACTGCCTATGCAGTGTGGAAGGATCTAAAGGAGAAGTTCGATAAAATCAACTTATCTAGGGTTTATCAACTGAAAAGAGAGCTCACAATGTTGACTCAAGGAGTTTCACCTGTATCGAGTTATTACTCTAGATTGAAGGATTTATGGGACGAGATCGACTCGATAATTCCTCCACCAATATGCGATTGTACAAGTCCAAGAGAATACATAGAGCATTTGTCTAATCAAAGGTTATTGGAGTTTCTGATGGGGCTGAATGGCGGTTATAATCAGGCAAGGAGCCATATACTTTTGATGTCTCCCACTCCTAGTGTAAATAAAGCTTACGCAATGATTGCACAAGACGAGAGTCAAAAGCATATAGCAGAAGGACATTCCTATGGAGGAGAAAATACTGAGAACATTGCACTGGCCAGTCGATTCCCTCAGAATAAACAACAACAGCAGAAAAGGTCGTATGCTTTCTGTGACTATTGTCAAATGAATGGACACACTAGACAATGATGCTTTAAGTTGATGTATTGTGATTACTGTAAAAAAACAAGGGCATGTCAAGGAAAAATGCTATGAGTTGATAGGATATCCATCGGATTATAAGGGAAGAAAGAAGGTAGTAAATGTAGCTATGACAGGTATGCCACAGTTAGAAGGATATGGAGGATGCAGACATTTATCCCAGGACCAACAGGAGCACCTTAATTACTTGCTGAGGATGTGCACTCCAGAGAAGCTTGAGGAGATAAAAGCCATGGTGTATCCAGTGGAAACAGGACCACAATATGGTCCTCCACCAGTTCATAAAGCTCATATGGCAGGTAAACTTGCACTTGACAAAGAAAGTTCCTGGATAATTGACTCAAGAGCAACTAACCATATGGTAAATGATAGAAAATTGATTGAACAACCTGATACATTAGAGAATGCAGGGAGAGTTCAGCTGCCCACTGGTGACACTGCTTGATTACACTGGCAAGGAGCTGCAGGCTAACTGGAGGTGACATTATAAAACATGTGCTGTGTGTACCAAGCTTCAAGTTTAACTTGCTTTCTGTTTCGAAGCTAACAAAAGAACTAAATTGTAGTGCAAGGTTTTTTCCTGACTTCTTTGTGTTACATGATATCTTCACTGGGAAGGTGAAGGAGATTGGTAGAGAAGTAGATGGTTTATACATGTTGGAGTCAAGAGGAAGGAGTCTAGAATGTATGAAGGCAAAGGCACCTGATGCGATGGTAATGCCAGAATAGTGAATCAGAGCTTTGGCAGAAGGCTAGGACGTGTGCCCGTAGTGTCATTAGAAAGATAGATAGTTTCAAAATAAGTCTAACTTCACCATACAACTTTGGAGTTTGTCCATGGCAAGGCAGGACTAGGATGAAATTTCCTGTGAGTAGTAGTAGAACTGATAGTGCATTTCAATTGTTACACCTTGATGTATGGGGACCATATAGAATTCCCACTTATACTGGTATGAGATATTTTCTAACTATTGTTGATGACTATACTAGATGGACTTGGATTTTTCTGCTTCATGTCAAATCTGATGTTGTTACCATTCTTAAGAATCTTAGCATAATGGTCAAAAATCAGTTTGGAGCATGTATTAAAGGGGTTAGGTCAGATAATGGTTCAGAATTCTTTAATAGATCCTGTAGTGAGTTGTTTACACATCTGGGAATTGTGCATCAAAGTTCATGTCCACATACTCCTCAACAAAATGGAGTAGTGGAAAGAAGACATAGACACATACTAGAAATTGCCAGGGCCATCAAATTTCAGAGTCATATGCCATCTAAATTTTGGGGAGAATGTGTGGAATCAGCTGTATATGTGATTAATAGGATCCCATCTGTAGTATTAGGTGATGTTTCACCATATGAAAGATTGTATGGAAGGGTTCCTAATCTATCACATATGAGAGTTTTGGGATGTCTGTGTTATGCCACCAACTTGCAGAAGAAGGATAAGTTTGACACTAGGGCCATCAAATCAGTGTTACTGGGGTACTCATCTAGACAGAAAGGCTACAAGTTATTTAATCTCACTAATAACAATGTTTTTGTGAGCAGAGATGTGGCATTTTATGAAAACATCTTTCCGCCCGAACTTCGGCGGACACCACTCCAGAAGTTGGCAGCCTTATTCCTACAGTTTCTGAAGAGCATGTGGATGAGATGTCCAATGAAGGCAATACAAACCAACAAACTGTTGAGTCAGATGGAGCAGACAGGTCAACAGCTCAGACTGAAGATACAAATGTAGGAGGAACTAATGGTGGAGACTCAGCAGATAACTCAGAATTCCTTCCTGCCTCAGCAGACAACTCAGACTTCCTTCCTTCTGAAAGTGTTTTCCCTACTTCACCAACTGTTCAGACCCCAACAATCAGGAGATCTGACAGAGCTAGAAGACCCCCATCATGGATGAAGGACTTCATTCAGCCTGCAGCAGATTCAAAGGGTATGCAGACATGCCTATATCCACTGTCTGCTACTCTCAGCTATGCAGGGTTATCATCCACCTATCACAGCTATTTAGTCAAGGAATCAGAAGAGTGTGAACCACAGTCTCTGATGAGGCGATGAAAGATAGCGGATGGGTAGAGGCCGTAGTCTGAAATTCAGGCTTTGGAGGACAACCATACCTGGGAAATAATGGATCTCCCTGCTCAAAAGAAGGCTATAGGTTGCAAATGGGTGTTTAAGATCAAGTACAAGGCATCTGGTGATATTGAGAGATTCAAGGCAAGGCTTGTGGCAAAGGGCTACAATCAAAAGGAAGGCATAGATTATCAGGATACTTTTTCCCCGGTGGCAAAAATGGTAATTGTCAGGTCTGTGATCTCAGTTGTTGCTTCAAAGGGCTGGAATATATATCAAATGGATGTCTTCAATGCTTTTTTGCAAGGGGATCTCACAGAGGAAGTTTATATGACACTCGCGGGGCTTTACTAGTCGTGAGGAAAAGTTTGTAAGTGTTGAAGTCCTCATGGATGAAGCGAGCTTCGACTTGATGGAACATAAAGCTCACCACAACATTACTCTCTTTTGGATTTGTCCAGAGTCATCTGGATTACTCTCTATTCACCAAGAGGGATGCTCACAGATTGGTGGTGGTACTTGTTTACGTGGATGATTTGCTTATCACAGGGAATGATGCACTCCTCATCCAGGAGACTAAATCTTTACTTCGACAAAACTTCAAAATTAAGGATTTAGGGAATTTGCGATATTTTTTGGGGCTGGAGTTTGCCAGAAATACAACTGGGATTGTGATGCATCAGCGTAAATATGCATTGGAGTTAATTGCTGATTTGGGCTTCACAGGAGGAAAGCCTGCTAGTTCTCCTATGGAGTTGAATATCAAGCTTACTTCTCTTCTTTATGATAAACATGTCACTTCTGATTCTTCTGCTGATTTGCACAGTGATCCACTACTAGAAGATCCAGTCAGCTATCAACGATTGATTGGTCGCCTTTTGTATTTAACTCACACTCGACCAGACATTGCCTTTGCTGTCCAGAATCTGAGCCAATTTCTGCAAACTCCCAAGGCATCTCATCTTCTGGCAGCACAGAGGGTGGTGAAGTACATCAAACAGGCTCCTGGATTGGGGATCTTCTTGTCCTCTGGAAGTTCTACCCAGTTATCTGCCTATTGTGATGCTGATTGGGCTTCATGCCTCAATACTAGAAGATGCATTACGGTATCGGTCTTCTGGAGCCTCCTCATCTCACGGAAATCAAAGAATGCACCGTCTCGGGAGCTCGGCGGAAGGCGAGTGCGAGTATGGCCTGCTTTGTGGCAGAAGTGGTTTGGTTGTCTGGTTTGTTCGCGGATCTTGGTGTTTCATTGCCTTTGCCTATCCCCTTGTACTGTGACAGCAAGTCCGCTATCCAAATCGCTGCAAATCCTGTTTTCCATGAGCGTACGAAACACATCGACATTGACTGCCATTTTATCCGGGAGAAAATACATCAGGGACTGATTTCCACTGTCTATGTTCCCACTGAGGATCAACCCGCTGATGTGCTAACGAAGGGACTCACCCAGGGTCATCACTCCTATTTGTTATCAAAGCTCGGCCTGAAGAACTTATTTTCAGTACCTAGCTTGCAGAGGGGTGTTGAGGGTAGTTAGAACAATATGGGTAGTTAGAACAATATTTTTATTATTGGTATTTTACCATTCTACCCTCTACCTAGTAGTTTACTATTTTACCCTTCTCTAGTAAAATAGTCTATACATGTAATTGACGTTTTGTTTTCGTCTTCTTCAATACAGAAAATAACAGAGAAAGGTTCCAGAAACTTCTTCCTCTCCCATTTCCCTTCACCATTGTTGTACATAGAAACTTTGATTCTTCTTCCCAGCTGCGTTTTAACAGAAAGAGTGAAGAATCACCCCATCTATGATTCGAGTTTCTAATTGTATATTAAATTTTGTGTTTCCACATTTGCAGTTCTTAGAACAGCGTTGCTAACTAGTTAATCGTCTAATTGAATTCCTTTCAAAAGTTGGCAATACCAACAAATTAACGAGTCTTTATGCTCCAACAAAATGGATACGGTGAGGATACAACACAGAGAGAGAGAGAGAGAGATGAACTCAGCTGACCTATTATTTAACAATCATTACAAGTCATACCCGAATTATGCTGAAACCCTAACGGTTGCAAAGTTGGTAGTAGCTAAAATGATAAATTAATACATATTTGGCAAAGACAACTACAATCCGAACAAATGAGCTAATTAAATCAGATCATAAAAAACGTAGAAAATATAGTCCCAATCTGTACATTTTTGTGACGAAGGCATGTACAGGAAATTTTCTTCAGTGACTGAAACAGATGATTTGTTGCAGCAGTTGGTCTATGTGAGCTTTCGCCATATTGAATGTTTTGACGCTGATAGGGACTTCACCCTGGGGAAAACTAAACCTCTTTTTGGAGGATTTCCATCTACCAGAGAATGTTCATAAATTTCTTTGCATTCTTGAACAACCTATTTCACAAAAGAAATCCCCGTCAAGAAAGCAATAAAGAGAGACCAAGTTATCATCTCAAAGACAACGAACATCCTTTGAAGGGCTCACTATTATACAGAGTCGCTGCAAATGCACGAGAACCAAGAGCTTAATTCTCTTGACATTTTAAGAGATAAATGACTCTGTTGACACAAGTTCATATAACTTAAATATAGCTCCGGAAAAAAAAGTAAAACAAAACCAAAGCGCAATATCACTGCTCTTGCAATAAATGTCTACAAGGGATCGACAAATAGTTTGGAGAGGTCTATAAACATGGTTTGGGTATGAAGAACACTGACAACTGAGAAGCATCTGCCTTTTCATATATATATATATATAGAATGGATATATTATCAAAGGTATTGCGAAACAATTAACATTAATTCATGTAGCCCAAAGCATGATAAATGATCATCACTTACTAAAATAACATTGTAACTTCATTCAGTGCATTGGCAGGGGTATAATGGATAAAAGAGCAAACAGAGAACTGTTAATGAGTAGCAACATCTTTTTTTGACAAGTTAATGGGTATCAACATCCTTGCTCATAGTTCAAATTATGTAATAAAATTTTGAACATGTGTGCCACTTAGATAACACATATTTACCTCTTTAGCGTCTTTTCGTGGTATGCCTTCTCGTAGACTCACAATCTTTTCAACCACTTCCGGCTGCAGTTAAGAGTAACAATGCTCAATAACAGTGATCATTAGGAGACAAATTAAAACAATACATAATGATTTTAACAACCAGCTTCCACATACTAGATTCAATTTTTAACTGATATGTAAATTCACAATTCAGTTTTTGAAATATCTCTGCATGGATAAGAGCAGTCGAGAAAACTTACCGGACAGTCTGGTTGCTGTTCTAAAATATTTGTGTAAACCAGTGTGAAAGAATCAGGGCTCTCAGATGAAGCAAGTTCTCTCAAGTCACCGAGTATCCTTACTCTGTTCTCTACTTTCTGCAGTGGAGTGAAAATTTGAGATAAGTTATAAAGGTCATGTACTCCATTTCCATTGACATACAACGTCTAAGCCATCAAAAGACAACTTGGTAGCTGCCAAGGTTAAGACAACATATATACACATACGTGTGTGTGATTTGAAGCACCAGTAATGCAGATATATGTTTCAATTGGAGAAGTCGGATCAGTTAATTTTTTTCTATAACCGAGAAATTCCCGAGGGTCAGATGGAGCATGGTTCGAAACTAGGTGGATAATGAGCTTGTCTCTCTATCATTTTCCACTTAAATGTTAAATACTACAACAACATACAAAGTGAAATCCCACAATGTGGGGTCTGGGGAGGGTAGAGTGTACGCAGACCTTATCCCTACTTTGGAAGGTAGAGAAGTTGTTTCCGAAAGACCGTCGGCTCAAGAGAAAGCATAAAAGAGGACAGATAAGGACAATCAATTCAAAGCAATATGAAAATGAAAATAACAAAAGCGAATAAGCCATGGTTTTCCACTTAAATACTAGGCACTTTTATTAGGATTCGAGCTAGTGACATGCGGCTAATTCACAAACATGCGTTGTCGTCTCTTTTCCTTTTTATAGGCCATCACGCGTTGCACTCTTACCACTAGACCAAAGCTCCGGGCAGTAAGATCTTTTAAATAATGTTAGCATTTCACTAAATAGCTTGAAGATTGAATTCATATCCTAATGAAATTTTAGAAGTAACCGTACTTTTCAGCTGATAAGAAAGTCTAATTAGAAATAATACATCTAAAGGGGAGACAATCAATACACATCTTTGTTGAGTCGCAAAGAAACTATCCACACAAAACCCTCAATTAACTAGTCCAACAATTAAAAGTCACCTAGTGCTACTGATATAATGGATTCAGTAAAAGTAAATACCTTCATTTCTTCTTAGTATCATGACTACATTAAATTTCCAATCTCTCCGATTCTCTTGCCATTGCTTACTTATTTTGCCTCTCCTTTTGCTGTAAATTTCTGTTTTTCATTCACATTTGATAGAGTTTGGTACTTTAGATATAGGCCAGCAACATAATACTTCTAGGATCCAATTTCAATAATATAATACTCACTCTATCCTTCACGTTCTATAGAAGATATATTAGAAAATATATATTGCCATTTCGTCTCTAAAATGTTGTAACCAAGTTTTCCTTATTTACAGTTACATGTTTATCACATGATATTGTAGTATAAAGTTGAAGTATGATCTCCAAATACCTTGATATGATAGTAAAACATAAATGAGGGATTACACTCTAGTAAAGCATAAATGAAATAAAACCTTTATACAATGTGATGTTTTAATTTATTTTTTATAAATACTAGCTTAGTCTGTGTATCTGAGCAAACATGATGTTTTCTGTAATTTTGTCTGCATGTTCTTGATGCCTTTTAATGGAATTCTTCGTACTTCATAAAAGAAAAATGTGAAACCTGATACAAGGTCACAACAAAGCTCTTAAACTTATATGCTGGATCACAAAATCACTTCTGTCATTATTTTAAGCAAAGTATTTTCTCTTGTTTGCAAAATCTTTTACTCTTTTGCTGGCAAACTGGTGCTAACTTATCCAATGTTCTCCTAGAGTTAAAATATAAAACTGAAAAATAAGAGATTCCATGCAATCTGTTTATTCTTTTAACATGTAGAGATTAAAAGCAGATTCAAATCCTTTCTTTTTTTAATTTGTTGCACATGGCCGTAACATTATATTACACAAGTCTAGTGTTTTTCATTCTCATTTTCTGTTTAATTGCTACCAGATTGAATATAGGGTGAATTAAAATTGCCACCATTTTAGCCCCAAAAAAAGATAGCCTTAAATTGACACTGCCAATAGTAAATTAAAATGTTAATTAAAAACACAGTTGGAGTTTTAAGTTCTACATTGAGCCAAAATAATGATAGAAGAGACTGCTATTGTAATTTGTGACTACAGAGTCAGTTTGTTATTTGAAGGCATTAAACTCATAAAGCTAGAATCAGGAAATTCACATAAAGGATTGGCAAGCTTTCTAAAGACAGAAAGGCAATACTCATCAATATCTGAAAAAGAAACGAGTAAAAGATGTGCACATAGGCTGAGCCGCTGAGGTGCATATCTATCCCCACCCCCAAAAAAAAATAACAAATTAAGAGAAGTGCAACATGTGCATGAGTTTCGAAATTCCCCAAAAATTTAAAGCATATCTCAGGTAATAGTAAGAGCTCAATAAGAAAGTTGTTGGGCTTACAGAAATGCTAATGTGCTCCCGAAAGAAATCCATGAGAAACTCTTCATCGAGCCTCATCCTCTCAATCGTTTCTTCTTTAATATAGTTTTTCTACCATGAGGGGACATAACAAAAGTCAACCAACTTACAACCCAAAAATAAAAGCTGTATCAAATAAATGAACTGTAAGGAACTTTTCAAATAAACCTGGGTAAGTAGATGGTCCACATATACAACAACACTCTCCTCTAGGCAAGCCTCAACAAAGCGCCTAAACGATCTTTCTTCAATGTACCTTTATAAATTGTGAAAACACACAAAAGTAAAGGATATACGTGTTACTCATTCTAGGATATTCCTCAGTTAGAAACTGTTGTTGCTGCTCCGTATGAATATAGAATATTTTAATAGTTCACATGAATAGGATAAAGAACGTTCCATGGGATGAGCAAAATAACAGGATGATGTCATTCAAAGCTATTCATAAGAGCTAA
The DNA here is from genome assembly GCA_029844215.1 of Przewalskia tangutica. Taxonomy (NCBI): domain Eukaryota; kingdom Viridiplantae; phylum Streptophyta; class Magnoliopsida; order Solanales; family Solanaceae; genus Przewalskia; species Przewalskia tangutica. The sequence goes on along the minus strand of CM056736.1, from coordinate 85,713,969 downwards.
GCACAGAAGCAAACTCACATCTTAACATCTGTGAAGTAGTCCCCAAATGTTTCTACTAGGAACTCGGTAACCTGTCCTTCCAACCAATCTGAGATATGAAACATAGAATATTCAAGTGAAGGGTAGAGTTTTAGAATTATGACAGCGTAAATCATTTGCATAATATCTGACTTGAATTAATTCATTGACAGAACGCTTCACATACTTTTTTGATAGGGAAATATAATTCTTCACATTTGGTACAGTACATAATGGTTAGACTCCTTTCTCTATGGATAGAAATATCTCGCTTCTAGTGTCTATTGCTAGGTTGCAGAACAGTACATAATGGCTGCAGATCTTGCTTCTAACATCAATTGCTAGGTAAATTCCAAAAGTAAATTCCAAATTGGCTGCATCAATCTTTTCTAGCAATCCCTTGATCCCAACTCAATGTCCCAGTTTGACTAATTAAAGTTGATTGTTTGTTCAACAAAGTATATTCGTCAAAACGCTCACTTTAAGCTCATCGATGTATACTCCTAGGCTGTAAAGCAACTGTGCAGACACCGTACGACGTAAAATGATTAGAATCTCCTTGGGAACATAGCACAAAGACAGATAGATCCAACACTTTACCACTAAAAGATAGTAACAATTCTAAGATAAATGCTTCCAACAGATGGAACAAGGGCTACTAGCAACAGAGAAATCTGAGGAACATCTCACCTTTCTGGTACAACTTAACGAGCAATTCCTCTACTCCTGGATCTTCAAAGATAACACTGACAGTTTGATGAACAGCTTCCTGCAATTAGTGAGAGTCAGATACGAAGTATTCGTAAAGGTAGTACATGGTTGATAGTCTACTCCTTGAACTTTACTCCCCATTCTTGTCATCCCGAGTGTCAAGTCCACAAGTCTTCCCCTTCTCAAAGATTGTTTGCTCACACAAGACTTGAGACCTCTAAGCAACAAACACTGACAATCACCTCCGATGGTTGTTCAATTAGGGCTACGCAAAAAAGGGTTTTGGATTTATGTTGTTGGGTATTTGGTACTGACTTTAGATGTAGTGTGCGGGTTTGCTTTATTTGTATGGTTTGAGAGGCTACATCTTGAGGGCTTATTTGAGACACGTGAGTAATGTGTTGGATTTAATTTGTCAATCAACCCATCAAGTATGCCTCAATTGCAAGGTAGTCGGAACGAAAACAAGCCCTCCATATCCATTAAGGTATGGTCCATTATATTCCAACACTAGCAAGATAACTTGCCTTTTAAGGTGAATTAAGAGTTCCCTAACGCTAAAAGTTCTCTAAATCTTACACTTAGTCCCTTATCTCCACACTAGCATAGAAGTCTCAAACAGACAATAAGGACTCCTGGCACATGCCCAACCTAATATAAATATTTTATTTGATCAAGACACAACCTAATATAAGGACTCTGATGTGACTATTAGTGATTGTTGGACTCATCAAGGGTAGAACTTACTATTTAGAAGGAACCTGAATGACTGGGAAGTGGGGAGGGTGGCAACTCTGTTGAAGGAGATTGAGGGTTTCACTAGTACCACAACTGGACTTTGATACAATGAAATGGAGACATGCTAGGGATGAAGTATTATCAGTCAACAAGATTTACAAGGAGAACAATGTAGAGGATGGGGGATGCACAAGGTTATGGAGGAACATCTGCAAGAGTATGACACATACTAAGGTGAAATGTTTCACATGGTTGGTGGTTAAAAGGGCCTGCCTCACTCATGAAGTTCTTCAGAAAAAGGGTATGCCAGTTGTCACTAGGTGTTTTCTTTGAAATGAAACTGGGAAGACCAACATCCATTTATTCCTCCATTGCAAATTTACTGCCCAATTATGGGCTATGTTCTTTAGTCTTACAAAGGTCAACTGGACTATGCCAGAACATACTGCTGACTTGATGAGCTGATGAATTAGAAGAGGGGGCAGTAAGAGCCAGAAGAAGTGGTGGAAGATTATACCTTCCTGCATTTGGTGTGCTGTTTGGAAGGAAAGGAATGACAAATGCTTTGAAGATAAACTCAATTCCATCCATAAAGTGATATGGAATTGTGTTGTATCTTTAAATTTTTGGTGTAAAGAGATTTGTATAGAGGAAGAAGAACAAGTAAATGGCCTAGTAGAATTTTTAGGAGCTCTGTTAATCTGCTTTTGCTTTACTTACTGTTTCTGATGGCCAGCATACCCTTAATGCCGAGGAATACAATAGTACCAGTTTCAAAAAAAAAAAGATAATAAACTGAGACTTAATGGTTGTTGCCATGTGACCAGGAGGTCGTGGAAACAACCTCTTGCAGAAATGCAAGGTAACAAGGTAAGACTGCGTACAATAGACCCCTGTGGTCCGGCCCTTCCCCGAACCCCGCGCATAGGAGCTTAGTGCACCGGGCTGCCCTTTTTTTTAAAACTAAGACTTAATGGTTACATAAAATATGAAACCCGATAAAAAATAAACTAAGCCTTAATTTTAACTCCTCCATATTGCCAATATGAATCAGTTGCTTTTTTTTGCTCTGTTCTTAACAACTGATTGATTCCAAAAGAATCTACAAGTATTGACACAATCTCCCTCATGTTATTTTTTTTTTTTTAAAAATAAGCATTCCCCTCCTAGATGAATCTTGTACTTTTTAACCACTTTCAACCATTATAAGGTCTACATAGGGCGTGTACAAGCCATATCAAACGGCCTCTTATTTTATCTCCAAGTATGCTACTTGTGCCCTCTAAGTAATGTGATCATTTATAATTTGTGATGTGGAATATTTCAATTTCCATTCCTGAGAAGCTATGTTTAAATAGATCATATAATAAGTTGAAAAGGCAAGAGACAATTTGTTCCTGATAGAGATTTTGGATGAGTTGTACATTTTACATGGGCTACTTCAATTTTCTAAAGTTCTGCACCTCAAAGAGGGCCCATAACGAACACATGTTCCTTAATATTTCTTCAGAAGAGAGACGTGCCATGCACATGACGATTCTTGAGACCTTAAACCTTGAGCAATATTTAATTAATGCACCTACATCTGGCTTAAATCTAATTTCCAATAGGCCGTCCCTTAGTCCTCCATAAAAATTGAGTGAGGAATTAACTCTAGAGATTGTCAAAAACAAAATCAATCCTCAAAGAGATAGGTTGACCACTTAATTATAATATTAAAGTCACAGGCATCCATAAAAGCAAGCCTTTAAAATACCTTTGCAACCTCTAGAAAACCTTTGCAAGTATCCTCGAAATTAACCTGAGGAGAAATCAAAGAATTTAACATAAGACAAGTTAACTTGAGTGCCAGAAATGCAACTTTTAGGCCAAACAACTAGGACTTAACAATAATCCATTGACGAGCTAGATGCGAGTGCCAGAAATGCAACTACTAGGCCTAATAACTAGGACTTAACAAATAATCATATTGACAAGAAGAGTTGAATGCAGAACTCTTTCACCATCTCTGACATTCATATATTTAAAACAAATCATATCCTACAACATCAAAGAGCAGAAATACTTGCTGGTCTACATCAGGCATTAGCAGGTCCATGTATTAGATTATCTTAATTGTAAAACATAGTAGTATTGAGCCGTGTGTTGCACCACTGTTGCAGCTTAGAATTCAGTTCTCACCGAGATTGAAGGGGATATAGCAGGAGTTGCTTGAATGTGGAGGCTTGTGAGAAGGGAATCTTTGATCAAACCATACAGACACACGCACACATTCACACAGAAATATAAACTTCCTAGATGCTCATATTTCTGCACCCAACTTTTGATTCTTCTATGTTGCATTGCGGCATTGCCTCATGCTTTACTCACATGAAGCAAGCTATTCTGATTGTAGGTCCTTTGTGGATTAGTAACCACATCGTCACATTTGTGATAGAAGATCAATGTGACCCTTTCACATTTCTACTTTTCTTTGACAAGAGTTTGTGGAGATTATCTGACTGTTTGACAAATTTTACATATTTCCACTTCATTTCTTGAGTCAACTGGAAAACATTGGTCTTTCATTGCAGAAAAAGGGAAAAGAAATTATAATTAAAAAAAAAGGTAAAATCTTCTCTGGCAACATACATTATTGGTTGTCATATCAAGTTTTTGGTTAGAGCCCAATGTCAATACTTCTAAGATAAGTTTCTTTCAGGACGTGTTTAGAATGTTGTGCTTTCCATCTTCTACATGGTGTCCTTTTTATTGAATTTTTTTTCTGATGATCAGCAAGTATTTACCAATCCTCAGCGAAAATAGATGGTTTAGTTTATCAGGATTCAGAAAAAACATTTTCCTATAGCTGTGGACATCAGTCCCCTGTACAACCCTTCTACCTTATAATTTACTCTTATTTACACCTATAAAAAAATGAGCCTATTTTCTTACCCTAAAAGTTAAAAGTAAAAATATAATAACACCAGCATGATCCACAAGACCACAGCAATATTGTAACAATAATAAGAGCTAAAAACATGCTTTTTTTCGGTCATAGGCCGGTACAAAGAACGAGAGTCGGCTTCCAACATGTTGTCCGTTGTTCCACAGTAGCTCAGTGGTAGAGCGGTCGGTTGTTAACCGTGGACATATGAACCACTTTTGTCTAACATCTTTTTAATCAGAATCAATATACAAATAATAAAATTCTATCAGATTCATCTTTGATGTAAACTACTCCCTCCGTTTCAAAATGTTTGTCTAGTTTTGACTTGACACGGAGTTTAAGAAAGTAAAAAAGACAGAAAGTAAAAAATACTATTGAATCTTTGTTAAAGATATGTAAAATGTAACCAAATGCCTTTAATCTTGTGGCTTACATATGTCATGTGGAAAGTTGGAATTAAGGAGTTGCCAAAAAGGAAAGAGGCATTCTATTTTAAAACGATCTAAAAAGGAAAGTAAGACAAACATTTTTAAACAGAGGGAGTAACAGACAAGACGACTTCAGATCAAAAAGGCAGTAACAGCAATCAGGATAAAACACAGAATATTTACGCAGCAGTCAAGGAGGGCAGAAACTAATAAGGACCTGCTCAGCATAGTTCTGTGGGAGAGCTTCAAGAGTACTAGAACTTAGCTCCATCGCGAGATCATAACAGCGAAGATTATTGTTAACCTGCCGAGTGTCAAGCTCTTAGCATAGTTGTAAAGCACCAGAATAATTCAAAGATCTTTCTACTTCACAATAAACAGTTCAAGATTTCTAAATTTTACAAACCATTGCACATAGAGATTCCAGACCGATTTCGGAAGCAGGTTCCTCCAATCTCTTCCTCTCAGCTGCTTGAAAATCAATCATTACCTGGAAAGGAACATTATCAAGTAACCATCAGATAAGTTTCTTTTCAGAAACCTGAAAATCAAGCTGTTGCTAATCAAAAACTCATGACTTCATCTGGAGTATATACCAGCTATATATCAGAAAGGGGAGAGAAATAAGAATAAGTCCATTTTCAGGCCAATATTTTTGACATCTGATCAAGCATGTTATCATATAAACACACTCATAAAGAGGGGGGAAACGATTATCATATAAACACAAGATTCATTCCCTCATTCTCCCTCTCCTCGTTAAAGGATAGCTTGGCAACTAAAACTGGAAAACTAACATTCCTCCTTGAGGAGGATATAGAAGATAAAGCATTTCAGGAGAACTGCTTCTCTCAACAAAGTCCAAATAATACTTCAAGTCCTCGTGAAATATCTTCTACAAGAATTACAGGTAGTTGAAAATCACTTGATATACAAATTTGTTGAGAAAAACTACTACAGAAAAAATGCTGACAGAACCATGCACCATTAGGCCCCTACTTCAAAGTATAATTTTAGCAAACAATCCATGGAAATCTGAGTTTATTTATTTAACACATGCATGATTATGATGCCAAAAGAAAATACAAGACAATAGATCTTAGAATCTTGAAATACCAGAAAGTTACTCCAGCTGCAAAAACTAGAACACTAATGGAAATACCTATAATAAACAGAACAACTCCTCTCGCTCTCTGATAATAAAGCAGCATCTAGTAGAATATCCTCACTTCAGTATATAGGCGAGACGTGATCTCTTGAGAAGAAAGGAGGGGGGGTGGGGGGAGGTGACAGACAGAAGAAGAGAGATCCAATAATGGTGAAGACATTTTGTTCTTAAATTTAACATAAAATCTGTCCTCATATAAAATAAATCAATGAATTTACCTGAATGAGAGCCAAAGCAATCCTGTATAACATCACATCAGTGCTATTTTCTTGTACAATTTGCGCCTGCTCCCCCAGGATCCTAAATAAGTCAACAGCAGCAGGTGTATAAAGTTTCCCATCATCAGTCTTTTTAGGTGGCTGTACTTTGTCTGCCTCAAGGATATTCAAGTACCATTTCTATATTACGAAATGACATGAAAAAAGTCAGCATTATGTATGTCCTAAATTAATACGAAAAGCAATTATGATAATAAATCGAGTTTAAACCTTTGTTGTAGCTTGCATTCTCTCAACATACGCATTCATGAGAGGATCCATTGCACCACTCTCGGAGCAAACTTGAGCTAAAGAATCATCAACTCCAAGTTCAATTAAACTTTCTTGGTAGTCGACCACCCAACCTGTTACCTAATTCATGGATTCATAAAAGATCTCAGTTCTGAACCATAGCAACGTCTCTTGCAAAGGGGAGAGAGAGCGGGAGAGCATTCCCTCACCCATAAAGAAAAGATTTTGGGAAGATGAATATGCTAATGCTGAGAGATGATGATGGGAAGTGGTTAAAGTTAATTATGGGTAAGACAGGAACCTGCACTTCGCTTTTGCAGAATTATGTAGCTCATGAACACAAAAACTCAGTTACCACACAAAAGAACCAAAAAGGGGGATAGGAAACTAAAGCGAAACACTTAGATTTGACTGTCTTTCTCTTGATGAAAATCTATTAGGTGAATTATTAACATGGATAAGGAATTTCGGATTACTTCCCCACGGACCATGATTGGATGCTGTAGCACTATTCGTGAATGTTTACGAGAAGGATGGGATACACAATTCGGTAACATTGAGATTAATTACAAGCAGTGATAAGAAGGTAAAATTGAACACCCTAATTTGTATACAAATAAATACAAAGAAAGAAGTCCATAGCAAGTAGGAAAAGAAACAATCATATCTGACCAAATTTTGACCTCAAAGCTTTGAGCTTATGACCACAACATAGGGATAAATGTCAAATATTCGTTAGATACAGAATAACTGGTTGAAATGCTTTTTTATGACTTCCCAATTCCATAGTATATAAAATTTCCATATTTTCAAGCTTTTAATCAAACAAACAACAATTTCTAATGCCAATAAGCCTTAACTTATCCAAAAGAAAAGAAAATGCTGATATGATTAAAGTTGTATAACTTTAAAATCTATACACTCGTCATATTATTAGCTTTGTCACTCAGCTTTCTCAACCACTAAACAAATCATACCAAATTTTGACCTTAAAGCGATAAGCCTGTGATCACAACATAGGAATTAATATCAAATATTCTTCAGATTAGAAAAACTGACTGCGATGTTTTTTTACGACTTCCATATTCAATAGTTATAAGATTACTGTATTATCTAGATTCTAATCATACAAACAACAGTTTCTGATGCCAAAGTAATCCTTCAGTAATCCAAAAGAAAGAAAATGCCAATATGATTAAAGTTGCATTACCTTTAAAATCTCTATATTTGTCATATTAGTAGCTTGGTCACTCAGCTTTCTCAGCCACTGAACAAATCTCTCTGTGTAAAGATTTACCATGAGCTGGAAAACTTCATATCTGAGACCATATAAAGTATGAGTTAGAATGGACATAACAACATACAAAAAAGAAACAGAAGTAGATCAACTGTTGAGAGATATTAGGGTATAGACTCCTCTGAGTTCTTCTTTCCTTTTTTTATGCCTCTGAGATGAAAGTGTTGCATGATTAACACCAAAAATCACGCCTATTTAGCACAAGCAATAGCTTACAGCTAACAAAAGCATTTTAAGGAAAATCGTACCGACATTATGCATGTGAAACTTCTCCATCATCCTAAATATTAAGAACATCATGATGATCGACTATATAACATTGATTTATATAGAATATTATACTTCATCGGTAGTAAAAAGCAATTAATAGCATTGAGTAGCATTTCAGATTGTGACTATGCTAGAGATAAAGAATTATTTTGCCAAGTAATTTCCCAAATTGAGGAGAAACTCCCAACGTAGTCTCTGATGGATACAACAGAGCTAAATTTGAGATGGAATGCCCTGAGGACAATCTTAAGAGTATGAGTAGGAGGTTATTCTTTCTAGACATGTAATGTTTTGTTTATCTATCACTAAATCTAGTTGATCCTGATAAATGGAAAAGAAAATGGCATTACAGAGGTGTAAAGAGCAGAGGACAAACCTTGGAGGAAAACAAGGAGCCACATAGTCATATATCTCTCCAAGCTCTTCTCCTATCTGAAATCGATGAGATAGCATGTCAATACCAATATAAGAAAGGACATCTACAATTATGAGAATATATACATATCACCGCAAAGTTCAATTTTCCTCTACTTTGTCATTTATCTCTGACTGGAGTATGTATCTCTCACCCTAAATTCTTCCTCCTACCTTTTTTTTATCAGGTAAACTTTTTCATTGATAATAACAAGGCCAACTTGGCCGTATACACTGGATATACCAAAAAAGGAGAAACCTTCAAAATATGGTTCTCTCCAAAAGACCCCCAATCCTCTATACAAACAAGAACTACATGGGTGCACCAAAAGAAAGTAAGGGATCAGAGACGACTCCTCAATTGAGCGAAACTCATCTCAACTCTCAAAAGCTCTCCTATTTCTCACTTTCCAAATGACCCACATTAAAGCAAGAGGAGTAACATTCCAAGCCTTGTGCCTTCGTCTCCTAGCTTCACCCTTCCAACCGAACAACAACTCCTTCACGGTTTACAACATTGCCAATGAAATGTCAAACCATCTAAAGATATCCCACAAAAGCGAATAAGCCATGATAAAGCATTCTAAAAAAACAAGCAGATAATTAAGATAAACAAAGTACACGAAAGAACATACAGCAGCAGAACTCAAATGACAGGGGACTATAAAGCAGTACTGCGCCTACTAGTATGATAGGCTCAACAGGGCTACAATAATAACACTACAACTACCAGTATGTAAGCGTAAGTAGGACTCCGCTCAAACTACCTACTACCCTTCTACCCTAATCTATGTCTTTCACAACCCCCTATCTAAGGTCATGTCCTCAGTAAGTTGTGTCTGCTCCATATCCCCGTCTAATCACCTCTCCTCAATATTTCTTCGGTCTACCTCTACCTCTCCTGAACATGTACATAGACAATCTCTCACACCTCCGCACTGGGACATTTGTGTCTCTCCTCTGTACATGCCCGAACCATCTCAACCTCGCTTTCCGCATCTTATCCTCCACCGAAGTCACTCCCACTCTGTCCAGATATCATCATTTCTAATCATATCCCTCCTTGTATGCCCACACATCCATCTCAGCATCCACATCTCCGCAACTTTCATCTTTTGAATGTGCGAAGTCTTGACTAGTCAACACTCCGTCTCGTACAACATAGTCAGTCTAACCACCACCTTATAGAGCTTGCCTTTAAATTTTGGTGGCACCTTTTTATCGCACAAGACTCTAGATGTGAGCCTCCATTTCATCCACCCTGCAGCAATATGATATGTAACATCGTCATCAATCTCTTCATTCCTTTGGATAATAGACCCGAGATACTTGAAGCTTCCTTTTTTTGGAATGACCTAAGTACCAAGGTTCACCTCGCGCTGTCTACGTGGTCGCTCTGCATTCTTGAACGTGCGCTCGAATATTGTCTTTGTCTACTCGGCTGAACCGCTGGACTCGAGTCTATCTCGAACCTCGATTTAGCGTTCACTCCGCTGCGAGTCGCATCAATCAAGACTATGTCGTTTGCGAATACATACACCATGGCACCTCCCCTTGAATTTATCGCATCAGTCCATCCATCACCAAGGCAAATAAGAATGAGCTAAGAGTTGATCGCAGGTGCAGCCCCATCATCACTGGAAAGTGCTTCGAGTCTCCTCCTATTATCCGTACCCTGGTCTTGGCTCCATCATGCATATCCTTGATTACCCTAGTGTACGCCAGAGGTACACCTCTAACCTACAAACATCTCTATAAAACCTCCCTAGGGATTTTATCGTATCCTTCTCGAGGTCGATGAAAATCATGTGAGTCTCTCATCCTCTCCCTATACTGCTCCACCAACCTCCTAATAAGATGAATGGTTTTTGTAGTCGAATACCCCGGTATGAATTCAAACTGGTTCTCAGAAATAAACACGTCTCTTCTCACCCTCATCTCCACAACTCTTTCCCAAACTTTCATAGTGTAGCTTAGCAGCTTAATACCCCTATAGTTGTTGCAACTCTGGATATCACCTTTGTTCTTGTACAAAGGACTCATTGTACTCCACCTCCATTTTAGGAACGCATGATATCAGCAATTAGAATGGGGCACCTGCTCGGGAAAGCTTGGTATTCAGTCAGGAAGATGAAGGAAAATGGGGATAATTCTTATCAAGATGAATACAATACCTGACAGACAACAAGCCAGGAGGTCCTTGATAAGCATCGAGAGTTTTATCAAACGGAAAGACTTCATGAAAGATGAATGTATGCTTTTTTGACCATCTTATATTCTACTTTAGAATCATTCTCTTTCAGTCGCTTATAAATATTGTCTTTGGAGAAATAAACAGTTTTAACTTCTAAATGCAGGCAAGTTGAACACGTCGACATGTAAAAGCAGATATTCTTACCACTCTAGCTTCCTCTATAGCTGCTTTAAGGTCTTCCTGATCAAGCAATTTGTCAAAACGTGCTTCAACAGACTTCCTTATACTTTCATAACATTTGTCTTTGTAGCCTTTTCCCTGAACCTTCAACTTCTGCTGTGTGAGATTTTTAGAAGAAGTTGTTTTTCTGTAGGCCAAAACATTAATCAGAATATTCATTGATATACTTTGACATGTCTGATGCATGCAGAAAGTTAAACAAAGAACAAACCAGGAAAGATAGCAACATACTTGGCATTTCTTCGAGGATTTGCGATTGAAGCCATAGCACCACCTCCCTCAGCCTCAGCTGCTTCTTCTGCGAGTTGCTGATCTAGGATTTCTTGCATTTCAACAACCCTGGAGAAGGGTGAATAAATAATCAGTCTAGATCCCGGATTCATGAAACATATATTGATCAAGAATGTACGACACTGTAAATGTGCAATATCGGTCAAGATTATGGGCATAACAGTGGCAGCTCCGACACAGTACAAGTATGTTACATATAAATGGAAAAAGATGTCTAATTAATCAACTCAACATTGACAATGAAAATATTCATTTAAGTTAACATACCTTATAGCACGGACGAGTGTTTGTGGGCTGAAAATTATGACAAACAAACAAATAGCATGATCAGAACAAGTAAATGAAATTTTAAGAGATTCAGCACAAACTAGAAGAAGTCGATTAATACATGAAGAATAAGTTTTTTTATCAAGTAAATGTATTTTCATTTATAAACATGGCCACAACGGCAGTATACAAGAGATATACCAAAAAGAGAATTTACAAAACGATATGATTCTCTACAAACTCTACATGTTCATCTATACAACAAGGAACTTTATGTGTACACCAAAAGAAAATAAGGGGAACGGAAAACTACTACTCAAGTGAGAGAAACTCGACTCTACACCTTCAAAAGTTCTCATGTTTCTCTCTCCAAACAACCCACATAGCGCAAGTGGAAACATCTTCCATGCCCTTCGTTTTCTCCTTCACGCTCTTCCAACTAAACATCAACTCTCTCATAGTGTTTGCCATTGCCATGAATTGTCAAACCAGTGTTGTCAAAGCCGCGCTTAAGCCCTGAAGTGAGGCTCAAAACATGTTGAGTGTTTCGCCTCGCTTTATGTGCGCTCATCATCATGGTCCTAAAGCCAATGAACCTCTCTTGAAGAGGTGACACTAGATAATTGATATTTCACTTTATCCTAACGTTTTTACAATTTATTTGTCCATATATTTGTTATTCATGCTTATTATTAATAGTCTTGGACTAAACATACATATATTTGTATATTTGCACCATTGCGTCTTTTTTCATTAAAGCCCCAACCGACCTTAGAGAGCTTTTTTGCTTTTCGCTTTTGATAACACTGTGTCAAACCACTTAAGCATATCCCACCATAACCTCATAGTCAACCTACAATGTAGAAGAAGATGATTCACGTCCTCGCCCGTCTCAGCACCAACTGACGAGACAACCTTCCGCTTTCTAAGATTTTCCACTGTCAAAATCACCCCTTTAGTGGCTAGCCAAGCGAAGAAGCACACCTTCCTCGGTACCTTTGGAATCCATATGGCATTATATGGAAAAACATACACCTCCCTAACTAGAAGCTTCACATAAAACAACTTCACAGAGAGCTCTAAAATTTCCCAAGCCCCACCGCCAAACATAAGGGTTATCAACATGATTGTTGTCTATGCAGTAAGGCTAATAATCTCTGAAACTCAGTCACATCCCAATCATGAAATTCCTTCTAAATCTCAAGTCCCAAAAAATATCTCCACCTTGTATCCCCCTATATGTTGAACCGTCAAGTCTATCTGGCTAGATATTCTGTACAAACTCTGGAATTCAACTTTCAATATCACGTCCACACACCACCTATGTCCCCAAAATATAACTCTCCTCCCATCTCCGACCTTGAATGAGATATTTTCCCGAAATCATCTCATCTCTTCATGATATTCCTCCATATCCCACTAACGAGAGGCAAAGTGATATCTCTAGTTCTCTAACCCCCTTCTAAAACCCCATATTTATCAAATATCACCGCCTTCCACAAAGCTTGTACATCCATCCCAAACCTCCACAACCATTTACCTAATAAAACTTTGTTAAAGACTTTTAAATCTTTAACTCCGAACCCTCCCCATTTTTTAGGAGATGTGACAACCTCTCATCGCACTAAGTGGAACTTGCCTCATCAACCGCATCCAATTGGAAATATCTCTGAATCTTTTTTAACTTTTCAGTGACTAAAGTTGGAGCATGGAACAAAGACATGTATGTGGAAATGCTCGACAATGTGTTTTTAATAAGCACTTCTTTCTCTCCTTTGGACAAGTATCTTTTCTGCCACCTTATTAGTCTCTTCACAACCCTTTGAAGAATCGGACTCCACACCATTTGATCCTTGTTCGAAGCACCTAAAGGTACTTCAAGATAGGAGTCGAAAGGGTTGAGCGAGAGATCCAATGTTATTCACCTCCCCAATAGGAACAATCTCACACTTCCTCAAATTAATCTTTAGGCCTGACACCGCCTGAAATCAAGTAAGGACTTCGCCTAAATAATCCAATTGGATCTCAGTTGCATCACAAAAAAACAAGGTATCATCTGCAAATAACAAGTGAGACACCGAGACTACCTCTAAACCTCCAACGGCAAAATGGAGTCTAGGAACCTCCAATTCACAAGATCGTAGGCCTTTACAAGGTCAAGCTTACATAACACCCCTGGCAGTCCTTGCTTTCTCATAGAATCCACCACTTCATTTGCTACCAATGATGCATCCAATATGTGTACCTTCCACAAAAGCATTCTGCGAAGTAGAGACAGTCTCATTCAGGACCTTCTTAAGTCTAATGGAAAGCACCTTAAAAATGATCTTATAGATGTTTCCCACTAGACTAACAGGTCTGTAGTCCTTCATGTTCATAGCTCCCTCCCGTTTGGGGATGATGATGATGAACGAAGCATTCATACTTTTCTCAAATTCACCTCTTTCTCGAAACTCATCAATTGTGTCCATCACATCAGTTTTGACCGTATTCCAGCAATGCTGAAAAAGGCCAAAGAGGAACCATCGAGACCTGGGGCTATGTCCCCCGCACAACAGTCCACCGCCCTTTTCACCTCCTCCTCCTTGATTGCCTTTTCTAGCCACTCACACTCCTCCCCTCCAATCTGATTGAACCCTAACCCCCCTCCCAAATAGGCCTCAATTCTGCTTCCTCTTTGAAGAGTTGTTCATAAAAATCAACAACTGCTCCCTCTACTTCCTCCTCCCCCACATGGTTCACCCCATTTACCTCTACCGACTCTATGTAATTCCTTCTCCTATTTGCAACTACTACCATGTGAAAGAATTTTGTATTAGAAACCCTCTCCTTCAACCATAGCGCTCTCAATTTCTGTCTCCAACTAACCTCTTGGGTCACGGCCAAGTCAGCTAACTCCCTTTTCAATACTCCTTTTTTTGTAAGGTACATGAATAAGTTTACTACTTGAAATTATAAACGACAATCACAAATCATAATGCTTAATAAAGATAAGACGAAAAGCATATTAGGTCTATGAAAGTGGTTATAGAGCGAACAATTTAGAGTACAGAAACAAGAATAAAATATGGACGACGAGAAGCTTAAAGTGATATTGTAGCTTCTGATCTAACTGATTGTATGTGGACAATTATGTAGGATTTGGATAACAGTACAAACATATTACATGATATTGTCTGGCCTAGATTCCTAATTGCACTCAGTCTCTTAAAGATTAAGATTTGAGAGACGCGAATACGATTTCCTGTCTATTATCACTTGTTCATTCATATGTCCATTTATGCATTCTTAGTTCCTCACGTTTAGTCTTCTATACACATTGTTTCATGGACAGAGAAACAAAAGTACTTTGGACATCAACTCAAGACGTTAGCCACGAATTTATGCGTCTTTCATCCTGTCTAAGAACTCAACTTTAGGAAGATGCCACTGATTCATTCGTCAGATGAGCTATCTTAGGACTCCAGCAATGTCGACAAAAAAATCAGAGACTAATCTTTTACCTTACCTTTTCAAAAAAATCACAGACAAAGGCAGCAATACTGCGCTGTGTGGTCTTTCCAGCTTAAAACTTCATGTTAATTCCTTAACCTTTTTTTATAGGTAGGCTTAATCCTATAGAAGATAAAAAAACAGCACTACAATAGCGCGACAACAATTTCATATTGTGCAAGTTCCCGATCATATCTAACATGGAATCTACACTAGTTACAAAGACCAGGTTGCACTAAAAAACTATTTTCTAATACTTCTGTGGTAGCCTATTCAATTTGAAAGGCGCATCATAACTTGCATCTGAAAAATGATATGCCGGATGTAACACATCCAACAATTTGAAATAATTGGTAAGCCAATATTCAAAGATAGTTTGAAGAATAATTTATAGGATATGTTCCATCCAAAAGGGGAACAAAAAGGAAATGGAGAATCATTAAGAGGCAGCCTAAGTTTTAAATACTTTTGAAGAGAACAACAGGTGTATTATTTTATGGCAGTAGTTTAGTTTCACCATTGACATATTGATATTTGTTCTTTAAATTCGAGGGTTTTCTTTATCTTATATATCAAATTTCTATGGTCCCCTTTTAAGTATTTCACAGGAAAAGATAAGAAAAGAAGCCAACAGCTACTCAGAGAACTTTAACAATAGCATATTTTATTTCCTATTCAGCTACCTCATAGGACTAGAGAGTTAAGCAGATGTAGTAGTGTAGTGCAGAACCATGATGCTGTCTATATGAGTATCATCGTTAAAAGAATTGTGTGTGAAATTATATACTCCACCAAAAAAACTTATCAAGGAAAAAAATAAAGCATTATGTACTCTACTCTACCAAAGAAGGGACTCTTTTAGTTTATACCATTTCCTGCACTTCCCAAGATTGGACATTGGTATTTGTGCTTATTGAATTAACATATCCCTCTTATAAATATACCAGCAGTCACCTGCTTTCGAATGAACCCGAATGAAGAGCTCCTGGCTATTCTAATACGAGTACCAATGACCCAATCTTCATATATAAATAGTCCAGATAAGTATACTAACACAATAATCATCAACATTAGGGAAAGCTATCCAAATTGCTAGACTCTGAGAAAGAAAAGAACAAAGGAAAACCATGCAATTTGACCCAATAACACCATTTACTTTTCTCTATATTCTTCAGCCTCTTCTAATCTTGGATTTAAATGTTTGTATATGCGGATTTCAGCATTATATGTCCATCCCAATAACACCATTTATCTCACAAAAACAAGAAGAAGAAAAATGGAAGAAGCAGGAAGGCCTTCCACCAACCACACTAGTGGCTGAAGTTTGAAGAGAACTTCACAAATTATGTACTTTGTAATCATGCAACACAAAGTATTAACTCCTAAAAGGAACAAGATTATATGCACGCAGCATGATTGGACAGCTTGATAAATAATTTGTTAAACAATCAACGATACCTTTCCTTAGCCAGCTTAGAGAAATTCGCAATATGGACCCACAGTGTCTTCTCAAAGGTCTCCCATGTTTGATCCACATCTTCAAAATATTCTCTGACAAATTTCAAAAGTTCCAAATCAAAATGGTCAGATTCCAATTTCCAATGCCAACAAAGAGTAAGAGGTCTTCTAACAATCAGCGGATTAAAAGCTGTTTATATGTTATACTATAATAATTATCAATTCATTGCAGACAGAGTTTAAGTAACATGTAATTGTTCGGATGAGATTAAGACGAGCACAATTCACTACAAGTAGAATCTTCAATTTCCGGCGGATGTCCCGTCGACATCTGGCTCGTCGCTGCGAGATTTTCGATGGAAAGCCTGTCGTAAACGTTACCGACGAGCCAAATTCCATCGGAATTAGCGATTTTCTGGTAGTGATATTGGATGTTTCTGCAATGTTCTTCCTTTTTCTTTTCTTTTGATATGGTATGTTGTTGCAACGTTCCTTCGTCAGTCATATACATAATTTACTACATCAGCTATTCAGAATTGAAACTAGCACGTCTAGGCTGATAGTCACTAATTTTCTCCAGAAAGAGAGCTGCTACCCTCGACTTCAGCGACTCTGACTGTGTTTATCCAACATGAATATGGTTCAATTAGATTTTCTTGCACTGAATATATATTAATATTATATCAAGAACCAAAAGCAGTACAGCTAAAATGTGAACAGTCGACAAATTTTGCATTTTGGGGGTCAGAAAATAGGGCCTTGTTCTATGATTTAACCTAAACGAACATAAATTAAGAAAAAAATAAGATACTGACCTTAGTCTACCGACCTCTTCTTTATGAGATCCTGCAGCAGCTAGCGCGAACCTTCGCTTTCCATCTAGAGCTGTTAACCTCTGTAACAAATTTAAATTAGACGCGCCGGACTATCAGCACAAGACTAGGGAGAGAGTTGATGATTAAGAAAGTCATAAATCTGAGAAGAACCCACTTCATAGGTGTTAATTAGTTCCTTATCATCTCTAAGAGAATCCCGTGCATCAGACGCCTCTACCGAAATTGACATCATTCCCTCCACATCCTACAGAGACGAAGCAATTATATGAATTGGTAATCAGTGAAGCAACAAAAAAATTAATGTGCACAAGCAAGAGTTTATTATAGCAGAAATACTAGTAACCTATATGACATTGTGCAGTGGACTGGGCAATGACACTTTAGCATGATTTGATGGAAGATATCACTTTAAGGAAAAGATCATATAAAAATTTCACTTACCTGCTTTAACTGAAAGCTTGGAACAAAAAGATATGAGCAAGACATACCTTCAGAGTAGTGTTCAAATTATTCCTGGTGTTACTGAGAATCTTTATCTGGTCATGATTTTCGATTAAAGTTTGGCACTCTTGACAAAGCCTGGTTCAAAAAG
Organism: Przewalskia tangutica; assembly: GCA_029844215.1. Classification (NCBI taxonomy): domain Eukaryota; kingdom Viridiplantae; phylum Streptophyta; class Magnoliopsida; order Solanales; family Solanaceae; genus Przewalskia; species Przewalskia tangutica. The sequence continues at coordinate 85,696,117 of CM056736.1, read as the reverse complement.
AAAGAACTCAGTTCAAGCTCAAGACATAATGCCATATGTAACAAAACTAGTGAATCATTATTATACTTTTCAATAGAAAGGAAGTTTTCTCGGAGCTGGTTTATAGTCTTCTGAGATAAGGAAAGTGATTGCAGACCAGCTTGAGCTTGCTCAACCTGCATTCCAGAGAATTATGCAGCAGATAGAGTTTAGTATCTGAAGACAGAAAAAGTTTCTCATAGCAAACATTTCTCTCTCTGTAAGCAAAAGTTACAAGATGGAAATTAGAGCTTCAAAAGCTTTCCAAGTCAAAATGCAGCAAAACCCAGAAGAAATTGCAATAAAATTATCTAGACATAAGAATGAGTTGTCCAGACATCAAGTGAAAGCATCCACATACCTGTTCAGCGACCATCGTACTAAGTTGTGCATCATTTGCCTGATCCAACATGAAACAATACAAGATCATAAATAATGAAGTGCAGTTCAATTTAAGTTCAGACCCAATGCTGAAACTACAAGGAAACAACAAGCTTCTCTACAACAAAGTCACCAATAAACATGACCATGTGCAACAACATCAGCCAGAATTGGACCTTCATAATAGGAATGTTACAATGTGTGATAAACTAAGCGAGGCTAAGCAAGCCAGTTAAGATCCATCAGCAACTCACTCACAATCATGAGAACAAATCCTATTGCTTTTAGCAGGTAATTAAATCACTTTAACAAATTACCACAACGTATCATAAAGCTGAAATTTATTCATTGTAGTTATGACATTTTTTAGATTTTCAACAAAGAAGCAATGTGAAAAGCAACTGAAATACAGATATAATGACTTAGTGATCAAACCTAAAAGTTCACAACACCACATTTGACAATAATTATGTGGTATAAGGACTAAGGTAGCTCTAAACATTTTCCTGATCACGATTGATTTTTCCTCAGATAGAATTATTTAAACTTGAATTAAGACATAATCATGTTTGTCTCCAAAATTCACACTGCTCTATGACTCTTCAACACTCAAATGTTTATTATAACAGTTCCTTTATACAATTGAGCTACAAATTGACAATAATTTCCTTAAAGAGAACAAATAAAACAACAAAATATTCCAAATTTCACCATAAATAAACTAAAGCAGTGGATCCATGTAAAACCTGTTGACGAGCAATGTAATCGCCTTTGATGGACGAAATAGACTGTAAAAGCTCAGGCAAAGGCAAAAGCTTAGCGACCTCACGAACTGAGGCTTCTTTCGCCTCAACACCAAGATCTTCAGCCATCATTTTCATAAACTGAAACTATTTACAAATCTAACAGCTTAATTCACTTACAAAATTTGGAAGAATTGAAATTGGAGTATATGGAGATCTCGACGGAAAAGAAAGAACTTCGAAGGCGTTGATTCAAAGAGTGTGAACAATGTGAAGGAAGACTCTCGGAAAAGCGGGTCGGGTTTCAGGGTAATGGGTTGTATTGTTTAGAAACTAATCCAATTCATTACTCCTATTATTTTATATTTATTAGTTTTATTTTTATTTTTATTTTTTTTTGGATATATAATATCGGAATTATTATATTAAAATCTTGGTATAATTTTATAAATAAAACTTTTAAAAACTAGCTGTACATGAATAAAATAAGTAAAATTATAAATTACCTTCTATCAAAGTCTTTTATTAAGAAAGTGAGATTGACTGAAAATAAAAAATCAATTTTATCCATCTCCTATTATTTTATATTTATTAGTTTTATTTTTATTTTTATTTTTATTTTTTTGGATATATAATATCGGAATTATTATATTAAAATCTTGGTATAATTTTATAAATAAAACTTTTAAAAACTAGTTGTACATGAATAAAATAAGTAAAATTATAAATTACCTTCTATCAAAGTCTTTTATTAAGAAAGTGAGATTGACTGAAAATAAAAAATCAATTTTATCCATCTTAAAATCCCACACATATTTTAGATAGGAAAAATTGTCATATTTGTCCTCAAACTTAAGAAAAATGATCATATTTTTCCTCCGTTAAAGTTTGGAGACAAATATACCCTTCCCGTTATTAAACTTGTTAAATTTGCCCCAAACTAACAGATTTACCCAGGTAGACACCACATGTGCACAGGGCAAATAATGCATTTGGACTGATTTGAGAACATAAGTTCTATAATTACTCCATGTAGTATCATAATCTTTTGTTGACACTTGACACAAAGTAAATAACTAAAGACTTTTTATTCATTTTCTGAAAATAAAAACAACTCTAATTTAATTAAAAAAAGAAAGCAACCCACCGACCATTGTCTTCTTCACCAAAACCTCTCTGCTGAATTGTTTTCTCCTAGGTCTGTACCTCTTTTATTTTCTTTACTACTTTATTTATTTTCAATCAACTAATTGTCCTCCCTTTCTTTTTCTTTCTAACCTTACTGTCGTCATGTCACCACTGGACCACTCATCACCGCCATTTCCGTTCATGTGAGTTTAGTATGGAGAAAAACAATACTCTATGTTCATGGTTTCTTTCTAGCACTGAATCTGGGAAAAAAATTATAATTTATTATAAGAAAAATAAAAGGAGGAGCTCGCCGTAAGAGTGGTTGGGGCGGGGAAGCTCGCCGGAGGAGTTGTTGTGGGGGGGTGGATGGGCAGCTGACGATGGGAAGAACGAAGAGAGGGGAAAGGATTAGGTGGGTGGCTGGCTGACTGGCTTGTCCAAATGCATATTTGCCCTGTGCACAGGTGGCGTTCATGTGCCATCCATCTGGGCAGATCTGTTAGTTTGGGAAAAACCCAACAAGTTTAATAATGGGAAGGATATATTTGTCCTCAAACTTTAATGGAGGGTAAATATGACTTTTTTTCTTAAGTTTGAGGGCAAATATGACCCTTTTTCCTTTTAGATATCTCATTTTAATGCAATGAGTCAAATAAATTATAAGTACTAAATAATTATGAGATTATTAATTCAAGTTATACAATTTACAATTTATATTTTGTACTTTCACGATTCAAACACCATCTAAAAGTATAACAAGTTAAAATTAATCGTATTGAGTAAAACATGATAATAAATTAGAAGTACTAAATAATTTCGAGATCATTAATTCAAGTGTTACAAATTTGTAGGGATCTAGCAACTCAGTTGATTCGCTACCTGAACTTTCACCTACACCTTATTGGTGAAGGTTCAAATTCTTACTGTCACGACCCAAATCGATGGTAGTGGTGGTGCCTAGTTGGACACGATATCTGAACTCGTTAAATATAATCAGACTGATACCAAGGACAATGTAGAAATTTGTAAAAGTATGCAGCAGACTCATAACGCTACATATCAGAATGAACCTGTCTCCCGAGGAGTCACAGCTAGTCAATCATAACAAAATAGGCAAGCCGACAAGGCTGCCACTATACACAGGAATATCCAAAATAATATACAACTGTACAGCTGACCAAAACACGTCTACAACCCACACATGTCCAACCCACACATGTCCACAGACCTCTAAGAGTATAACGGTGAAATATGACGGGACAGGGCCCCGTTGTACCCCTGAATATGCATAAGTCTGTGACAAATGATCTGTACCAAAATGACTAGGCTCCGGAACAATGGAGCTCTCCAAATAGCTGAGCAAAAATCCTAAGCTGGAGGATCACCAAACTGAGTGTCTGTACCTGCGGGCATGAAAAACAGCCCCCCGAAGAAAGGGGGTCAATACGAAAAAAGTACTGAGTATATAAAACATGAAGTACGATAAGGAAGATCATAACTGGCCAAAAGATGACATGAGACAAGTATGATAATCAAGATACCAATGCACATGTGCCTTATGAAATGAGAGTCATACATGTCTATATAATATACCGTACCCGACCTATTCTGGGACTCGGTGAAGGAAGTCATATACATATATACCGTACCCGACCCTCTAGTGAGGAACTCGGTGAATGAAGTCATATACACATATACATACCGTACCCGGCCCTCTAGTGAGGGACTCGGTGAACAATGCAATGAAGTTGTGCACGAACACTCGGTGAAATGATATAATCACATTATGCACGAATAGAATATCATGATAACCATATACAAATTAAATCATCATCTGAGACTCAATGGAATAATTAGAATGAACTAACACTGGAGAATCAATGCAACTATCATATCAAGTATTATTGAGAACTAGAATTCATTGAATTTAGGTACATTCGTCGTCCGCTTGTTTTATGTAACTCATGCCAAAAAAAAGAAGGAAGGGATAGCTTCACATATCGCTTGTCATCTGTATCAACTCAATAATAAAATTCGTCTCGATTAACACTTCAACCTATAACAATAGTAACATGTCCGTCAACTCTATGATTATTAGTATACGTTATATATCGAATGATAAATCTCTTTTTATATAAAATTGGGTAGCACTTCCGCTACACTGCACATATCCACAATTCACAACAAGGTCGATAACATCAATAACAAGACACGTCTCAAGGATATAGTAAAATCAGTCCCATATACCATATATACACCATTGTTATACATTATTTCTCTTTACATCCATGGACTACAACAACCACAGCAACCAAGGTGATTAATACACCTAGTTCTCATGTTAATCCAGCCCCTTTAACCATATTAAAACAACCCTTAAGGACAGTCCATATTCCAACAACAACGAGAGTGCAATGTAAAACATTTCTATACATGTATTCCTTTAGGACATATATTAGCAACTACCACAATGTACATGAATATTTATAACTAAATTTCCAGCATTTCAACTCAACAAGAACAACCCATAAATACAATACAACCATGTCCAACGAGTTCATGAATGTCACGACCCACAAGACATAATATCATAACTCTTCTCATAATTCCTTAAAATCCAATTCATATTTCAACAATTTCATATAAACAACTACAACTTTAAACATCAAGATTTTGTAATCAATGGCAACGATAACAACAACAACAATCAAACCCAATGTTATTAAAACAGCTCCAAATCGGCTCAACTACAACACCAATACAATCACATGCATTTTCTTACTTCCAATTTCTCTTAACACGAGTTCATCTCTTAACTACAATATCATTTAACTCCAATTACTCTATAAGAAGACAGAATCTTACCTTAACTTAGCTAGAGCAGCCCCTACTATCCTCTGCACCGATTTGCACCATTTCTTCAAGTTACAATGACATGCATGCATTCCTTACGAGTTTAAACCCATCTTACTTCCATGTTTTTCTTCCAAATAGTTTATCTCCAAAGCTAAAGTTTCTGGGCTAAATTCGGTCGGCATTACCGTGACCCACTGGTGAGGAGTTTATCATGGCTTAGAACTTAGTAGAAGAGCTTAATCTTGGAAGGGAGGTTAATTAAATGTTCGACTTAGTTATGGAGGTCATAAATCTATTGGAATGAGATATAATGGATACTTGAAGGAGTAATTTTTGAATTAAAGGTAAGGAAACAAGGGTATTTGTGAGCTGAAAATTATTTTGTATGTGGTGTTGTTCCATCTAGTTCCACGAGGTGGAGGGCACAAGTTTCCACAAGTTGTCCACTTATTATCATCCTTTCAATTAAAATTAATCTCACAATTAATTAATCTTAGACCCCACTTCAATTAAATCTTGAAAATTTCATAAGACCTCATATTCTCGATGTCAAATTTTATAATACGACACTAGTCCATAATCCCATTGGAAATATTCAACTATTATTATTAACTCCCATCGTCACAATCGTTGTGTCCAAAATTGTTTCGGGATCACATCTTTTTGTATACTAATTTCCTTATTAGCATATGTAAATATACTTTATTTCCAATACTCTAATCTTATTTTTTTAATTACGTTCTCAATTTATTGCCCTAAAATTACGAGGTGTAACATCCTTCCCCCCTTAGAAACATTCGTCCTCGAATGTTCATAATAGGTCTTATGCTATAAAAATTTCGGCATAGACTCATCTATAACTATACCTACCAACCTATCTTCAGCAAACCCATAGATGCCTCTCAGGGCCACAATATATCACATGTATTATTCACCAATCAATACAGTCAAGTGAGGAATTGAATTACCTGCATGCATAAGGAACAAGTGAGGATACTTATTCTTCATCTCGTTTTCTGCTTTCCAAGTCACCTCTTACCTATTATTGTTTCTCCATAATACTTTGACGGAAGACACATCCTTGGTACGTAACCTTCTAACCTGGCGATCAAGTATAGCTATGAAACTCTCCTCATAAGACAATTCCTCTATCACCTGGACATCATCTACAGGGAATACTCTAGAAGGGTCACCAATACATTTACGTAGCATCGATACATGAAAGACTGGATGTACCGCTTCCAAATCAGATGGTAGGTCCAACTCATAGGCAACCTTGCCTACCATACAAATAATTTGATAAGGTCCAATATATCTCGGGTTAAGCTTCCCCTTTTTACCGAATCTCATCACACCTTTCATGGGTGACACCTTCAGGAATACCCAATTACCAATCTGAAACTCTAAGTGTCGACGTCGATTATCTGCATATGACTTCTGCCGACTCTGGGTTGCCAATAATCTCTCCTGAATAAGCTTCACCTTATCAACAGCTTGTTGAATCACGTCTGGGCTGATTAGCTTAGTCTCGCCTACATCGAACCAACTGATAGGTGACATGCACTTCCTTTCATATATGGGCTCGTACGGTGCCATCCGTATACTAGAATGGTAGCTATTATTATAAGCAAATTCAACAAGTGGTAAATGATCATCTCAGCTACCTCTGAAGTCAATAATACAGGCTCGCAATATATCTTCTAGCGTTCGAATAGTACGCTCAGTCTGCCCATCAGTCTGAGGATGAAATGTCGTGCTAAGACTCACATGTGTCTCCAATCCCTTCTGGAACGATCTCTAAAAGTTAGCTGTAAATTGAGCTCCTTTGTCCGATATAATAGATGTGGGAACTCCATGAAGTTTCACTATCTCACTGATGTATAACCTCACATAGTCTTTAGCTGAATACGTAGTGTCACACCCGATTTTGAACTCTCAGGCTTGAATGCGCGACAGAATGATTATCCTCCCCAAAAAGGTAAAAAATGTAAAATGTTAAAATGTTATGGGAGTCGCCACCTAATTAATTGGGTGAATTAGGACACCTAAATACTAACCGATTAAAGTCAGCATTAACTCCATTTAATGGTCTGTGAAACTAAATGAGATTCTGAGTAAGGGTTCTTTATTATCCTAAAGGGAAGGGATCATGCACCCTAAAGGATCCACTAACTCATGGTTGTCCGCTCAAACATAGTTTAATTTATTCTAGTTTAAGAGGTGTATGTTTTAGGAAAATTATTTAAATAAAAAAGATGTAGCAAATATCTAAAAGAAAGGTATTTTGATAACTTACAAAAAGACTTTATAAGATTCACAAAATATGTAAAATTAATTACGCAATTGTAGAACATGAAATTGTTTTATTAAATGATAAATTACATCCTATAGGTATATGTAAGATTAATACTTTTATACCTAAGGTTAATTATGAAATCATTCTTTATTTGACAAAGTAAAAATGACAAATTAGTCCTATAAGCAGATAGAATCAGTTAGGAAATTGTCTTTGTAAATGTATATGACACGTTACTGATATTAAGAAAAGTAATAAATTGCTCCTATGTTGTTTATGAAGCAATTATAAGAAAGTCTATTTTTCTTTCTTTCTAGATAAGAGTGGTATTTTGACTACATAACTAAAGCATAGCTAGGATAAATTAATTTATCTTGGATTTAGATTTGTATGATTTAATCTAGAATTAACAAAGAGCGAATTCATCTTTATACTACCCTCCCATATATTCAAAAGCTAATAGAGTTAGTTATCCTATTAATTACAAGGTTAACAAATAATTATAACGATAATAAATAAATAAGTAAATAAATAAAGAAACAAGGAAGGATGAGATTGGAATTGATGATCATGCGGAAAGGATGACGACGCCATCCATCCCACGGTTGTTCGTGAGCCCTTGTGGCAAGAGGGTGTATTTGCGATGATGAGTCTCGCATCGAGACTCTCGTCATTTTGATGCATATCATGTAAGAAAATAAGAGAAGAAAAGATTAGTAAATATTTAAAATTTTATCTACCATAAATAAGTATTGACATACAAATCTAATCACACCAAAGTTGTTTCATTCAGAATGTTTACAGGTATATGATATGCTAATAGAAATCCAAAGAGAGTACATCAAAACAGGCTCAAAGTAACGAGTTTAAGCTTCTCTGAGGATATATAAAGATGAGGGCCTAAGTAGTTAATTCAGATTTCTCAAAGGGGAAGGGTGAGCCCAAACGTATGCAACCAGTGCTGGTTTGCAAGACATACAGTGATCCATATGTAAAAATACAAAGCAAGCCCAAGTATTCTAAGCATAAAACTTATAAGAAGAGAACTCAATCCAATATGTAATGGGCCCAATAAAACATATGCTCACATTCATGATGTACTAATTCACATAATATACATTTAGATATATTATTTCACATATACTTAGGTATACACAAGGACTGATATACATCCGACACCTAGGATATATCTGGCATACTCGAGGATATACAAAATGCATAACTCTACTACATACTAGAGGCACAGCTGGGCTTTACATCTGGTATGCTCAGTATATCGGTATATAAAATAGGTGAAATGACCATTTGAGTTGTCACAGGTAAAACAGGGCATTTTAAAGACATTCCTCTTATCCTAGTTGAATCTTCATACCAATCTTACTCCTTCATGCTCGTATGAACCAAACTAACACATATATATATATATATGTATATATAGTAATTAATCTGATACAGGAATGGAGGTATCAAACATGGTGAAATAATATAACAACACATAGCATGCTATTCCTATTTTAAGACATTTACTCAAAATCATAATGACTAACCAGATTTTACCATGTCAATACCGAGTTAATCTCCTTATATGCTTACTAATGGGACACAGCCAGTAATGTGACAAAGAGAAAAGAACAGTCTATGTAAATACAATATGTTGGTATAGAGACTGTCGAAAATGAACTCCGCAGTAGATTTTGACACAAAAATGACTAAGGAAGTGCAATAATAGGATATGAACACACATAAGAACCAATGAGTTCAAGACCAATAGATACATTCTTTAAGGGGACAAATTCATTTTAGTCCTAAATAAACTCTTGGATCCATATATGGAAGAATCAAGCAACAAGACGCTTTCCACACGAGTTGAGTTATGGGAATACTTCAAATGTATTCACAACCGAGCATATAACCAACTTCATTAACAGAATATGTGATATTTAATGGTAAGATTAATCAGTGGTTCGTTTAGAGATTAGACTAATCTGAATTCAGCAAATAATAAAATAGGCATTACCCATCTTTTGAAACAGTCTTGACAGATGCATAAAGGACCCATGATATTTCCACTACTAACCCAAAATGGGTCTAGGACTTATACAAATGTTATACATTAACTATACACATAGAAGAACCATAATCGAATGCATACACGCCTAAGACAAAGATCGACACCACAAATAAAGAAAAATCACTATCGATGTGATTTGTCCGTAAAAACAAAGACTAAAGCGAGTTAGAGTAAATTCGACACAATAATATAAATATCATCACACGTAATATACAATATCAATTAAGCGACTAAATAATAGATAGAGAATGGGTTTAGGACCTTTTGTGGTAGCGAATCGAGGCGACGACAAAGGTTTTCCGAATCGTCGAAGGAAAAGTCACAAAGATCGCGAAAGAATCGATAGTAGTAATTTCGATAGAAAAGAAAAGGATTTCTAGACTTGATCTCGTGATAGTTCGATGGTATCGTGAATCCCCCCGGTTGCATGTCAAAACTTGGTATTTATAGCCCCTAGTTAGGTTTCGATTATGGTAAGTCTAGGACGGGTTTTAGGGATGATTCGTACTGGATTTGGACGCGGTTTTTGTATTGTTCTTGTTATGGTAAGGCAACTGTTTTTGTGGATGATTTGGAAGACTTTAAAACGATTCGTTGCCATTTTGAGATTCTTACCGAAATTGATAAGGAAAGGTTTATGGTGAGATGGGGAAGATCGCCGGATTCTCAGGCGAGAATCTCGGCTGGGGAGGTGGTGTGAAGGTGGGTTGCGTGCGGCGGTTGAGTTTGTTCCTAGGGTTTGGTGTCTTTAGGTTTTCTTAAGAGGAGAGGGAGGTCGACGCAGAAGGTGTAAGGGATGGGCTGGACGAGGCTTCTGGTCGTGGGCTGAGTATAAGGTAGAGGGGAATTGGGCCCGCGGGTAGTTGGGCTAGGAAATTCGTTGGGCTGGTTTGTATAGGACGAAAATAAGTGGGCTTGGGGTATTTAATTAGTTTTGGGTTGGGTAGAGTTTTAGGTATTAGGTGTATTATTTAATTAATGGTAGATAAATGAAATCTAAATTGTGATTAAATTATTTAGGTGTTTCATTAGTCTAAGCTATTATTATCCTAATAAATGTGGGCATGCTAATTAATTAGTGCTTAATATTTATAATGCGGGACTTTTATTAAAACTTATTTATTGTGTGTATTTTGCGATGTAAAATTGCGGTTCCAGCAAAAGAAAATTGTTTAACTTATCGGTTATTTATTTAAGGGGGGAGGGACAAAATTGGGTGTCAACACGTAGTCCTGACTGAAAGAAAATGGGCTGATTTTGTCAGCTTATCCATAATAACCCATAATAACATCAAATCCAGTCATGTCTATCAAAACTGCTATGGTATGACGACTATATATAACCACCAAATAATTTCTATATATACTCTCTTAGCTATGATAGAATCTCCTACCGGTGTAGTTATCTCAAATGGTTCTATCAACTCATGTTCTATTCCCACTCTACTAGCAACAAAGGGAGATATATATGATAAGGTGAAACCTGGATCTATCAATACATATACATCTCGGAAAAAGATCGATAATATACATGTAACCACATTTGGTGACGCCTCCTGATCCTGCCTACTAGCCAAAGCATATATACGGTTCGAGGGACAGCTAGAACTGGAAGCTCCGCCACGACCTCTACCACGGCCTGCCGGCATATGAATACCCTGTGGGCACATAGCTATAGAAGAAGATAAACCAGCAACCGATCCAGTAGGCCGAGCCATACCACCTATACCACTTCCATAAGGACATTCTCTCATCATATGGCCTTGACGACCGCAAGAAAAACAAGCACATGTAGTAAGACGACATTCCCCAAAATGAGACCTACCAAACCTGTTACACCTCGTAAGTTAAGACAAAGATTTAGAACGTCATTAAGGATTGGGATTTCCAATTTTCGAAATTACAAATATTCTACGTGCTAATACGGATTAATTTTTGACAATGACGAATGTGACGCCGGAAATCTCTTTAGAAATTGTGGTGTAAATAAACATATATTTTTCCGTTATAAGTTAGTAAGGTATATAAGGTATGATGATAAGAAATTAAGGCAATGAGAAATTAGATTAAAAGAAGTGGGATTGATTTAGTTAAATAAATACTTAGAGGGGGCAAAGTGTGGCATTTAAGGGGGTTAAGTGTATAAAAAAAATCTGAAAATTCCTAAATAACTATCCTAACTAAGTTCTTTTTCTTCCACAACAAGAACACACTTATTACTCTCATCTCCTTCCCCCTAGTTGTTCGAAAATCCCCACTTTTTTTTTGCAAGAAAATTTAGCTTACTACTCAATCTTCTTGGGTTAAATTGTCCCACCATTTTGAGGCGAAATTAATCACCCCAAAACAGTGGGGTTCTCGGCATTCTGGCCGAATTTTAGGGCTGTGGTTTCTTAAATTTTGGACAAGTTTTCTTGAAGGAAAAGGTGTGAGAATGAGGGATTAACATGGTAGAATAGTTGCATGTTGGATTGAAGATGAAAAAGTGAAGGGTGGACATGAAATTGATGAGAAATTTGGGGCTTAAAAATCGGCAAAGTGAGCAGTTTTTTTGAGCATTCCTTTAAGGTAAAATTCCTTTTTTTAATATAAATAAAATGCTTATTTTCAGAATTAAGGAGATGATTTTGGGTTAATAAAACAAACCTAAATTAAGATGGAATGTGAATAAGAATCGCATGTAGTTGTTGTTAGAGTTGGTTGGCCAATTTCGAACTAAAATAGGTAGACATTGGTTCCAAATGGTTGAATTGTTATTTTGCTTACCACTTGCATGTTGAGAATTGAGATGTAGCCTTGATGATTAAGAGATAATTATTTGTATGAAGGAATTACAAGAATAATTGAAATGTTTAAGAATTAAAAAGGAAAAGTTTGGAATTTATAACATGTTGATACGGCCGGAAAATTGATAGAAATTATTGAACATTATGGTAATGTATTACGGGCTGAATTAGTATGTAGATAAGCTACAAACATGCATATGTATTGAAATAAGTTACCTATACATGCCTCGAAAGGATTAAGGTGTAGAAAGGTGTTAATTTTATATTCTGGAATAAGGGGGATTGTTGGTTTGAATTGGATTGTTGGTTTGAACTGGATTGTTGGTTTGATTGGATTGTAATTGAAGTTGAATTGTTGGTTGATTTGGATTATTGGAAAATTGTGGATACGCACATAAACAAAGAAAATGCTGCCCAAATTTTTATAGAAATAAGGGAGCCTTTAATCATATGACTTACATTAGGAATCATAGAATTGACGAGCATGTTGTTCCTTATCATAGGTTGAAGTACTAGACGAGGAATACCTTAATACCAAGCTGATTAGTTCGCCTAAGAGGTATGTGAGACCTTTCCTTCTTTCTTTTGGCATGGTTTTTATGAAAGTACGGCGGACGTACTTAACTCCTACCAGTTCAGTTTTAAAAATGATTATTTACTAGTTATGGTTTCAGTAACAAAGTTTATGGTAGTAATTTTATTGAGAGTCACATAATGATTTTAATTGCATACAGTTGCTCATGATATCTACTCGTGCTAAGTGTTATTATTTCACTCCAATGAGTTCCGGGCCAGATCATGTTCGTGCACATCCATGCATCATTCATCGAGTCCCTCACTAGAGGGCCGAGACACGTTATATATATACAGATTACATTGAGTCCCTCCTTAGAGGGCCGAGACATGTTACGCGCGCAGATACAGATTCCATCGAGTCCCTCCATAGAGGGCCGAGACATGTTATCTGATTTTATATACGCATACGAGCATGATGTTTTATGATCCAAAGATACATGATATGATTTTCGCATACGATTCTCGTTTTATGAAAGTTTGATGACTCTGCTTTACTTGGTACATTGTTATTGATTTCTAAGATTTTATGTTTTACATACTCGACATTATCTCGTATTGACCCCTTTTCTAGGGCTGCGTCATGCCCGCAGTTCAGTGTTCGAATAGGTGACCTCCGTCTAGGCTTTCAGACAAGATTGGAGAGCTCCTTTGTTCGGAGCGCTATTTTGAGTACTGCACTTTATTTTTCAGACTTATGCATATTTTGGGCACGACGGGGTCATGTCCCGTCATATGTCAGTATTACACTCTTAGAGGTCTGTAGACAGTTGTGGGTTGAATGTTTGTACCTTATTTCGGGTTTGATGTCGTTATCTAGTAGCAGCCTTGCCAGCTTGCGTATTTTGATTTATGCCTTTGTGTGCGTGATGTGGTTGGTGGCAGCCTAGTCGGCTAGCCTATTATGGTATTGTTTGTTGTTGTTTTGGCACTCGCTTACGCCCGCTTTAGGATATGTTGTAAAAGCGGCGTTGTCTTTGCGAAATTTATGTAGATCGTATTAAATGGATTAAGAGTGACAGTCGGTAATGGCGTCCCAATTAGGGCGTTAATCGCGGCCGTCGGGTGGTCGTGACAAAAGTGGTATCGTGAGCGATTAGTCCTTGGAATGTCTATGCAAGTGTTTAGTAGAGTCTTGTGTATGGGTATGTTGTGCACCATAATTATACACAGGAGGCTTCCGGACATTTAGGATTGTTTCTATTCTTCCATATCTTAGATCGTCCTATAGAGCTGTCTTCTGATAGTTTGCTATGTTTACAGCTATGCCTCCGAGGAAGGCGTCTGTGGCCCGGAAGGGCAAATCTACAGTAGGGAACACTAGTCGGGTACGGAGAGCTATCAGGTCTTGCACGCGGTCCACTCCTGAGAGTGTGCCCCCGGCGACGGATTCTGCCTCGTCACCAGTTCTAGAGGCTCTCTCTCAGGGGGCAACATCACCTGTATCCGAGACCCCAACACGAGCCTTGATTCCCGCAGGGCACATGATGGAGATTTGATAGAGATAGTCCAGTTATTGGCAAAGATAGTGGCGGGACGAGTTCATGGCGTGAGCCGGCGCTGATTAACCCTGGCGCAGTTTGAGGTTAGAGATTTCTGAGTCGATCACGGAGTTTTACGTCGAGCACGAGGATAATCCACATGAGTTCATCCGCCAGACGCAGAGGACATTGAGGTGATCCGGCCAGAGATCGAAGTCGATTGTATTGGCGTCATACCGGTTGCGCGATGTAGCAGTCAACTGGTTTGAGTCCTGGGAGTTGTCTAGGGGCGATGGTGCTCCTCCTGCAGTATGGGATGAGTTTTCAGAAGCATTCCTTGGCCACTTTATGCCTCCGGAGATGAGACGGGAAAGAGTCGGCGAGTTTCTGATTGCGGCAGAATGGGAGGACGGTCAGAGAGTATAGCTTGGAGTTCGACTCCTTGGCCCGGTACGCACCCACTATGGTAGCAGACATGGCGGATAGGGTGCACCGTTATGTGATGGGGTTGGACCATTATCTTATTGATGGGTGCTTGACAGGCGCACTTCAGCCGACCGTGGATATTGCTCTGATACAGGCTTTTGCGCAGGGGATTGAGGAGCGACATAGAGGGAAACGACCGGAAAGGGGTTAGGATAGAGATCAGCCCAAGAGGGCCAGGACGACAGGGTTTTCAGGTGACGTCCGGCGGCGGTTTATCGGTATTCCTCCCGGCCACGCAGTACACCTCGCGCACTTCGGTAGACGATTTGATCGCTCGGGGCATTCAGAGTTAGTCGGGGCTCACGGCGGCAGTCGCGACGCCAAGAGGTTACGGGCGTAGACCATCTCTCCCTCAGTGTCCACAGTGTGGCAGACGTCATCCGGGGGAGTGTCGCATTGATACTGATACTTGTTTTTCTTGCGGTCGTCCAGGCCATTTGATGAGGGAGTATCCGTATAGAGATGGCACAGGTGCTATGGCTCAGCCTACGGGTTCTATTGCCGGTTCATCGTCGACATACGATTATCGCCCTATCAGGCGGTACCTGACATCACCGCCGCGTGGCAGGCGTGGCGAGGTTCCACTCGCGCCTTCGAACCGCATTTATGCCATGGCCAGTAGACGCGACCAGGAGGCGTCACCAGATGTTGTCACAGGTACATTATCGGTCTTTTTCTATGATGTGTATGCTTTGATTGATCCAGGTTCCACCTTATCCTATATATCCCATCTTGTTGCTAGTAGGATAGGGATAGAACCTGAGCCTATAGAACCATTCGAGGTAGCTACACCGGTGGGAGATTCGATTATAGCTAGGCGTGTGTATAAGAATTGCTCGGTGGTGATATATAGCCGTCGTACCTCAGCAGATTTGATAGAGTTGGATATGATCGACTTCGACTTTATTATGGGTATGGATTGGTTGGCCTCTTGTTTTGCCAACGTTGATTGTCGAGAGAAGTTAGTTCGATTCCAGTTTCCAGATGAACCGGTTATTGAATGGAAAGGGAATACCGCATCGCCGATGGGTAAGTTTATTTCATACCTCAAGGCAAGGAAGATGGTTCGAAATGGGTGTATTTATCACTTAGTTCGGGTACATGATACGGAGGCCGAGGTACCGGCCCTTCAGTCAGTTCCAATAGTCAGTGAGTTTCCGGATGTTTTCCCAGATGATCTCCCAGGTCTTCCTCCAGAGCGGGAGATAGATTTCAGTATAGATATATTGCCAGGTACCCAACCTATATCTATTCCTCCTTATAGAATGGCACCTGCAGAGTTGAAGGAGTTAAAGGAATAGTTGAGAGACCTATTAGAGAAGGGCTTCATTAGGCCTAGTGCATCTCCATGGGGTGCGCCGGTATTATTTGTGAAGAAGAAGGATGGTTCGCTGCGGATGTGCATTGACTATAGGCAGCTGAATAAGGTGACCATCAAGAATAGGTATCCCCTTCCTAGGATTGATGACTTGTTCGATCAGTTGCAGGGCGCTAAGTATTTCTCGAAGATAGACATGCGATCCGGTTATCATCAGGTACGGGTTAGAGAGGCAGATATCCCGAAGACTGCGTTCAGGACCCGGTACGGACATTATGAGTTCAGGGTAATGTCGTTTGGGTTGACTAATGCTCCAGCAGTGTTAATGGACCTAATGAACCGGGTGTTCAAACCATTCTTGAATACATTTGTTATAGTATTCATCGATTACATCCTGGTATATTCTCGCTCAGAGCAGGAGCACGCGGATCACTTGGCGACAAGATTGAGTCCTCGACCGGCGATTGTATGCCAAATTTTCGAAATGTGAGTTTTGGTTGGCCTCAGTGGCATTCTTGGGGCATATTGTCGGGGCAGATGGTATTCGGGTGGATACTCAGAAGATTGAGGCAGTGAATACATGGCCCAGGCCCACTACACCTACTGAGGTACGCAGTTTTCTGGGTCTAGCAGGGTATTATAGGAGGTTTGTGGAAAATTTTGCCTCGATCTCAGCACCCTTGACTAGGCTAACCCAGAAGATAGCTAAGTTCCAGTGGACCGATGATTGTGAGCACGTCATTTGATTGTTGAAGGATAAGTTGACTTGGCCCCGATTTGACTCTCCGGAGGATCGACTGTATGTGATTTATTGTGATGCTTGTATCGGGTTAGAGTGTTGACGCAAAGATGGCAAAGTTATAGCTTATGCCTCCCGACAGCTCAGAAAATATGAAAGCAATTATCCCACTCATGATTTAGAGCTAACAGCGGTGATTCATGCTTTGAAAATATGGAGACATTACTTGTATGGTGTTCATGTTGATATTTACACAGATCATAAGAGTCTTCAATACATCTTTAAACAGAAGGAACTGAATCTGAGACAAAGGTGGTGGCTTGAGTTGCTAAAGGATTATGATGTTGATATTCTGTACCACCCAGGGAAGGCCAACGTTGTGGCAGATGCTCTCAGCCGTAGATACATGGGTAGTTTGTCGGATGTGCAGCCGGACAGGAAAGAGATGGTTTGAGAGATTCACAGGCTAGCCAACCTTGGAGTCCGGTTGGCGGATTCTGGAGATAGTGGTATTCTTGTTCGAGGAGTTGTTGAGTCCTCTATCGTAGAAGAGGTAAAGAGATGCCAGTATGATGATCTTATTCTGGCACAGTATAGAGATGCAACTCTCTGGAAGGAGAAGACTTTATTTGAGGTGACCTCTGATGGTGTGCTACGGTATGATGGTAGGTTATGTGTACCCGACATTGCAGGACTGCGTCAGCAGGTTATGAGTGAGGCACACAATGCCCGTTATTCTATTCATCCGGGGTAGACGAAAATGTATCATGACCTTAGGAGCTTGTATTGGTGGGATGGCATGAAGAGAGATGTGGCAGAGTTTGTTGCTCAGTGCCCGAATTGTCAACAGGTTAAGGTCGAGCATCGAGCACGGTGGGCTACTACAGGCGATAGAGATCCCGACTTGGAAGTGGGAGGTAATTAATATGGATTTTATTACAGGATTGCCTCGTACTCAGCGGAAGTGTGATTCCATCTGGATTACAAATATTCTACGTGCTAATACGGATTAATTTTTGACAATGACGAATGTGACGCCGGAAATCTCTTTAGAAATGGTGGTGTAAATAAACATATATTTTTCCGTTATAAGTTAGTAAGGTATATAAGGTACGATGATAAGAAATTAAGGCAATGGGAAATTAGATTAAAAGAAGTGGGATTGGTTTAGTTAAATAAATACTTAGAGGGGGCAAAGTGTGGCATTTAAGGGGGCTAAGTGTATAAAAAAAATTTGAAAATTCCTAAATAACTATCATAACTAAGTTCTTTTTCTTCCACAACAAGAACACACTTATTCCTCTCGTATCCTTCCCCCTAGTTGATCGAAAATCCCCACTTTTTTTTTGCAAGAAAATTTAGCTTACTACTCCATCTTCTTGGGTTAAATTGTCCCACCATTTTGAGGCGAAATTAATCACCCCAAAACAGTGGGGTTCTCGGCATTCTGGCCGAATTTTAGGGCTGTGGTTTCTTAAATTTTGGACAAGTTTTCTTGAAGGAAAAGGTGTAAGAATGAGATATTAACATGGTAGAATGGTTGCATGTTGGATTGAAGATGAAAAAGTGAAGGGTGGACATGAAATTGATGAGAAATTTAGGGCTTAAAAATCGGCAAAGTGAGCAGTTTTTTTGAGCATTCCTTTAAGGTAAAATTCCTTTTTTTTTTAATATAAATGAAATGCTTATTTTCAGAATTAAGGAGATGATTTTGGGTTAATAAAACAAACCTAAATTAAGATGGAATGTGAATAAGAATCGCATGTAGTTGTTGTTAGAGTTGGTTGGCCAATTTCGAACTAAAATAGGTAGACATTGGTTCCAAATGGTTGAATTGTTATTTTGCTTACCACTTGCATGTTGAGAATTGAGATGTAGCCTTGATGATTAAGAGATAATTATTTGTATGAAGGAATTACAAGAAGAATTGAAATGTTTAAGAATTAAAAAGGAAAAGTTTGGAATTTATAACATGTTGATACGGCCGGAAAATTGATAGAAATTATTGAACATTATGGTAATGTATTACGGGCTGAATTAGTATGTAGATAAGCTACAAACATGCATATGTATTGAAATAAGTTACCTATACATGCCTCGAAAGGATTAAGGTGTAGAAATGTGTTAATTTTATATTCTGGAATAAGGGGGATTGTTGGTTTGAATTGGATTGTTGGTTTGAACTGGATTGTTGGTTTGATTGGATTGTAATTGGAGTTGAATTATTGGTTGATTTGGATTATTGAAAAATTGTGGATACGCACATAAACAAAGGAAATACTGCCCAAATTTTTGTAGAAATAATGGAGCCTTTAATCATATGACTTACATTAGGAATCATAGAATTGATGAGCATGTTGTTTCTTATCATAGGTTGAAGTACTAAACGAGGAATACCTTAATACCAAGCTGATTAGTTCGCCTAAGAGGTATGTGAAACCTTTCCTTATTTCTTTTGGCATGATTTTTATGAAAGTACGGCGGACGTACTTTACTCCTACCAGTTCAGTTTTAAAAATGATTATTTACTAGTTATGGTTTCAGTAACAGAGTTTATGGTAGTAATTTTATTGAGAGTCACATAATGATTTTAATTGCATACAGTTGCTCATGATATATTCTCGTGCTAAGTGTTACTATTTCACTCCACTGAGTCCCGGGTCAGATCATGTTCGTGCACATCCATGCATCATTCATCGAGTCCCTCACTAGAGGGCCGAGACACGTTATATATATACAGATTACATCGAGTCCCTCCTTAGAGGGCCGCGACATGTTACGCGCGCAGATACAGATTCCATCGAGTCCCTCCATAGAGGGTCGAGACATGTTATCTGATTTTATATACGCATACGAGCATGATGTTTTATGATCCAAAGATACATGATATGATTTTCGCATGATTCTCGCTTTATGAAAGTTTGATGACTCTGCTTTACTTGGTACGATTGTTATTGATTTACAAGATTTTATGTTTTACATACTCAAGACATTATCTCGTCGACCTTTCTCTGGCTGCGTTATGCCCGCAGTTCAGTGTTCGAATAGTGACCTCCGTCTAAGCTTTCAGACAAAGGTTGAGTGCTCCTTTGTTCGAGCGCTATTTTGGTACTGCACCTTTATTTTTCGGACTTATGCATATTTTGGGCACGGCGGTCTGTCCGTCATATGTCGATATTACACTCTTAGGTCTATGTAGCGATTATGGGTTGAATGTTTGTACCTTGTTTCGGGTTTGATGTCGTTATCTAGTAGCAGCCTTGCCAGCTTGCGTATTTTGATTTATGCCTTTGTGTGCGTGATGTGGTTGGTGGCACCCTAGTCGGCTAGCCTATTATGACTGTTGTTTGTTGTTGTTTTGACAGCCTTGTCGGCTCGCCCGTTTTATGGATATGTTGTAAAAACAGCGTTGTGCTGCCGAAATTTATGTAGACTTCTGTATTAAATGGATTAAGAGTGACTGGTCAGTAATGACGTCCAATTATGACGTTAATCGCGGCCCGTCGGGTCGGGTCATGACAACACCGAGGCAAAAGTGGCCTCGACTGACTCGAACCCTTGTTCATCCAGGGTAAACGAGGATGTATCATGACCTCAGATGATTATATTGGTGAGATGACATGAAAAGGGACATAGTGAAGTTTGTTGCTCAGTGCCCGAATTGTCAACAGGTTAAGGTCGAGCATCAGAAGCCTGGTGGATTACTGCAGGAGATACATATCCCAACTTGGAAATGGAAAGGATGATAATAAATGGACAACTTGTGGGAACTTGTACCCTCTACCTAGTGGAACTAGATGGCACAACACCACATACAAAATAATTTTCAGCTCACATATACCCATGTTTCCTTACCTTTAATTCAAAAATTACTCCT
This sequence comes from Przewalskia tangutica, assembly GCA_029844215.1. Classification (NCBI taxonomy): domain Eukaryota; kingdom Viridiplantae; phylum Streptophyta; class Magnoliopsida; order Solanales; family Solanaceae; genus Przewalskia; species Przewalskia tangutica. The sequence goes on along the minus strand of CM056736.1, from coordinate 85,675,362 downwards.
TCAAGTATCAATTCTATCTCCCTCCAACAGATTTATGACCTCCATAGCTAAGTTGAAGATTTAATTAACCTCCCTTCCAAGATTAAGCTCTTCTACTAAGTTCTAATCCATGGTAAACTCCTCACCAATGGGTCACGGTAATGCTGGCCGAATTTAGCCCAGAAACTTTAGCTTTGGAGATCAACTCTTTGGAAGAAAAACATGTAAGTAAAATGAGTTTAAACTCGTAAGGAATGCATGCATGTCATTGTAACTTGAAAAAATGATGCAAATCGACACAGAGGATAGTAGGGGCTACTCTAGCTAAGTTAAGGTAAGATTCCTTCTTCTTATAGAGTAATTGGAGTTAAATGATGTTGTAGTTAAGAGATGAACTTGTGTTAAGAGAAATTGGAAGTAAGAAAATGCATGTGATTGTATTGGTGTTGTAGTTAAGCCGATTTGGAGCTGTTTTAATTACATTGGGTTTGATTGTTGTTGTTGTTATCGTTGTCATTGATTACATGTTAAATTGAAGAAAATCTTGATATTAAAGTTGTAGTTGTTTATATAAAATTGTTGAAATATGAATTGAATTTTAAGGAATTATGAGAAGAGTTATGGTATTATTTCTTGTGGGTCGTGAGATTCATGAAATCGTTGGAAATGTTTGTATTGTATTTAGGGGCTTTCTTGTTGAGTTGAAATGCTGGAAATTTAGTTATAAATATGCATGTACATTGTGGTAGTTGCTAATATATGTCCTAAAAGAATAAATGTATAGAAAGGTTTTACATTGCACTCTCGTTGTTGTTGGAATATGGACTGTTCTTAAGGGTTGTTTTAATATGGTTAAAGGGGTTGAATTAACATGGGAAATAGGTGTATTAATCATCTTGGTTGCTATGGTTGTTGTAGTCCATGGATGTAAAGAGAAATAATGTATAACAATGGTGTATATAGGGTATATGGGACTGCTTTTACTATATCCTTGAGACGTGTCTTGTTATTGATGTTATCGACCTAGTTGTGAATTGTGGATATGTGCAAAGTTGCGGAAGTGCTGCCCAATTTTATATAAAAAGAGAGTTATCATTCGATATATAACGTATACTAATAATCATAGAATTTACAGACATGTTACTATTGTTATAGGTTGAAGTGTTAATCGAGACGAATTTTAATTATTGAGTTGATACAGACGACAAGCGGTATGTGAAGCTATCCCTTTCTTTTTTTTGGCATGAATTACATAAAACAAGCGACGACAAACGTACCTAAATCCAATGAATTCTAGTTCTCAATAAAGTTAGTTCATTCTAATTATTTCATTGAGACTCAGATGATGATTTAATTTGTATATGGTTGATCTTGATATTCTATTCGTGCATAATGTGATTATATCATTTCACCGAGTCCCGGGCCGAGTATGTTCGTGCACAGCTTCATTGCATTGTTCATCGAGTCCCTCACTAGAGGGTCGGGTACGGTATGTATATGTGTATATGACTTCATTCACCGAGTTCCTCACTAGAGGGCCGGGTACGGTATATATGTATATGACTTCTTTCATCGAGTCCCAGAATGGGTCGGGTACGGTATATTATATGTACATATATTGACTCTCATTTCATAAGGCACATGTGTATTGATATCTTGATTATCATACTTGTCTCATGTCATCTTTTGGTCAGTTATGATCTTCCTTATCGTACTTTATATTTTATATACTCGATACATTTTTCGTACTGACCCCCTTTCTTCGGGGGGCTGCGTTTCATGCCCGCAGGTACAGACACTCGGTTTGGTGATCCTCCAGCTTAGGATTTCTGCTCAGCTATTTGGAGAGCTCTATTGTTCCGAAGCCTAGTCATTTTGGTATAGATCCTTTGTACAAACTTATGCATATTCAGGGGTACGACGGGGCCCTGTCCCGTCATATTTCACCGTTATACTCTTAGAGGTCTGTGGACATGTGTGGGTTGTAGACGTGTTTTGGTCAGTTGTGCAGTTGTATATCGTTTTGGATATTCCCGTGTATAGTGGCAGCCTTGTCGACTTGCCTATTTTGTTATGATTGACTAGCTGTGACTCCTCGGGAGACATGTTCATTCTGATATGCAGCGTTATGAGTCTGCTGCATACTTTTACAGATTTCTACATTGTCTTTGGTATCAGTCTGATTATATTTAACAGGTTCGTATACGGGTGTCCAACTAGGGCACCAGTTATGGCCTATCGGTTTGGGTCGTGACAGAGTGGTATCAGAGAAGTTCGTCCTCGGAATGTCTACAGACCATGTTGAGTAGAGTCTTGTTTATCAGTGTGTTGTTCACCACATCTATAAACAGGAAGCTATCAGACATTTAGGATGTCATATTTTCTTCTTACTCTAGATTGTGAGATAAAGCTATGTTATTAGGATAATCCTTCTCTAACGAATTTTTGTGTTTTCAGCGATGCCTCCAAAGAAAGCGACAACTTCCCAGAAGGGAAATCAGTAGCAGGAGATACTAGTCAGATCTTGAGAGTTACTAGGGCCCATGCCCAGTCTATGCCTGAGATTGTACTCCAGTCTGCGAGCTCTGCTACACCGCCACCTCCAGAGGAGCTTAGAGCAGCAGCAACTTCAGTTCATGGGGCAGCATCACCGCCAACTCCCGAGGCCCCAGAATCGGAGCCTCTAGCTCCTCAGCCAAGGGAGGAGAATAGTGCCATGAGAGATGTAGTTCAGCTGCTGACCAGATTAGTGGCAGGGCAGACTCGCAGGCATGGACCAGGAGTTGACTATAGATCTGATAGTTTGAGGGTTCGTGACTTCTTAAGTTGTAATCCTCCAGAGTTTTCTGGGTCAAAGCCCGAGGATAATCCATAGGAGTTTATTCGGCAGATACAACGTACATTGAGGATAATCAAGGCTTCTGAGACTGAGTCTGTTGAGTTGGCTTCGTATCAAATGTGGGATATAACTATTAATTGGTATGAGTCTTGGGAGTTATCTAGGGGCGAGGGTGCTCCTCCAGCAGTATGAGATGAGTTTGCAGAGGTCTTCCTTGGACACTTCCTGCCTCCAGAGATGAAGAGAGCTAGAGTTGATAGATTCTTACATTTTAGGCAGAATGACAGGAGCATTCGAGAGTATAGTCTTGAGTTTGATTCGTTGGCTAGATATGCGCCTACTATTATAGTTGATATGGTAGATAAAGTGCATCATTATGTGATGGGACTAGATCGTTATTTGATTGATGGCTGTATGGCAGTGGTTCTTCAGCCAGGTATGGATATTGCCCGGGTACAGGCCTATGCACAGGGGGTGTAGGATCGACACAGAGGACTTCAGCCAGATAGAGATCACGAAAGAGGCCCGCTTAAGAGGGCTAGATCGGATGGTTATCCTGGTGAGTTTTGAGGTGGGTTGTTACGCCCCGTAATTTCAATAGAATAAGATGAAGAACGTACGAAAGGAAATAAGATTTGAACTTGAAAAGATAAGTTGGCAAAAATGTTTTAGACATATTTTGAGTCAACTTTGGAGTGCTATAAATCCCAGCTTATTAAGAGTTTTTAGGTGTTTAAAAATCCTAATATGAAGATTCGTTGAGTCTAGTTTCCAACGCAACAAACCGCTCGTCGATAGGACCTCGGAGCAGAGAAGTATGGATGTTAGAAGTTCAGTTGACAGAAGTGAAGGAAAAATATTCCAGTCAGGCGCCACAGCGCCACGGCGCCGAGGCGGGATTTTTCGCGAAAAGGGGGAAAATCAGAAGATATTTGTGTAAAGGCATGTGAGAGGGTGACAAGTGTCCATCCCATCATTTTGACCAAGGGAAGGTCTTATATTATGACCAAGTCTTGAAGACTTGGTCATTTTACAAAGATTCATCCAAGGAAATTTCCTCTCCTCTTCTCTCTAAAAATTTAAAGAAACCTAAGCCTAGTGAAGTTATTGGAGAGGCGGCAAGAAGTTAAGGTGTTGATAAACTTGTAGAAAGTTCGGGTGGATGATTTTGACGAGAAAAGGAGTTGCGGAAAAAGGGCTATAGTGGGCGAAATCCTAAAGGTAAAATTCCCTCTCCTCTTGGAAATAAATTATGATACATGTAATAGTTGATATTGATCATGTGAATTATACATTGAAGTTGATAAGTGTTATAGGGTATTGGGAGCCTAAATCCGAACACGAGCTTATTAGCCATTGAAAATACAATACAAATGAATCGATAGTTATAATCGTCATATGTTATCTAAATGAGAGATTATAGTTGTTGAAATTGGTTGCGACTATATAACATGCGAGAACGACATTGTGGATTGAAAAAGAATTGGGAAGGACTTTATGTGGTTGTACTTTGTAGTCGAAAAATGATATTTATTATGGGACTGTTTTATATGAATTGTGGGCAGAATTGTACACGTCCTGTTAAGGCGTGTAATCCCCTTTGAATTGCTGAATTGTTGAGCCTTAAAGGTGGCATATGGTTATTGATTTTCGGGCCTTGAAAAAGGTGGAAAAGTATGTAGAAACAAAGGAAGTGCTGTCCAATTTTTCGTAGAATAAGTGACTTTACACTTAGAATATTCTACGTTTGAAACTAGAAGTTGATAAACGTATTATGGTCATTATAGGTTGACATACTACGTACGACATATTGGACTTAGCAAGTGGATTGAAATGAAGAGGTATGTGGAACTTTCTTATCTCTTGAGCATGAGTAGTTGTAAATATATAGTACGGTAGACGTACGAGATTTTGACGAATCTAGTTTTATTTGATATCATTGACTTGTTTTAAGAATGTCCAAGTTGGTTGAGTTAGAGAATTAACTCGCTTGTTTAAAAGATTAAGGATATCTTAGCTTCTAAAAGTTAAGAGACTTGAAGTATTTTGAAAGTATACGATACTTGGTTTTCGAAAGTATAAGTCTCTTGGTTATAAAAAGAATGTAAGTGTCTAAAGAATAAAGTTAGTATAACGGCTTTATGGGAAGTTGGTTATAATAGCTTTATGGAAATATGAAAGAGTGGTTTACTCTAGTAATGTAAATAATGATAAATGACTTAAAATAAAGAAATGCAAATTGATTTGAAGGCATCAATTGCTTAAGGTTTTAAAGAAAGAAGTCACTTGATTTAGAAGCCTATAAATGTATTTCTAAAAGGTATTGTGACTTGTCTTGAAAAGTAGATATGACTTGATACTACGGTTATTAGTATCTTGGAAGTTTTATATGAAAAAAGTCATTTTAAAAGAATAGAAGTACGTAGTACTTTGGGTTAAATTCCCGGATTTTATAATGACATGTTAGTGCCTTAAGTAAACTAAAATGAGAGTGTATAAACAAAGCTAATAAGAAGTTATGGGATTTCTTAACTTGCTTATGTTACGTATGATAAGCCGGTGGTGCTTATGTTGTGTATGATAAGCCGGTAGTGCTTATGTTATGTATGATAGCCGGTTGTGCTAGGTTATGTTATTCTTACGGGGTAAACCCCCGGGCTACTAGTTATATCATGGATTTGCTACACATGATGCGAGTGCGGCGTTTGTACTCATTGCGGGCCCACCGGGCCCATGCGAGTGAAATAGTCCTATGCGGGTGAAATAGTCTCATGCGAGGCGGATGACCTCATTACGGGTCCATAGGACCTATGCGGGTGAAATAGTCCCAGGAGTAGGATTGTTTAATGATACTACGGGCGGGTGACCCTACTTTGATCATGAACCTCCTATTTTTATGCAGTAAAGTATACACTTGTTTACTCTCATTGTTAGTAAGACACAATGTACTGTTATTTGAATTATCATATGTAATTAAAACAGCTCCAAATCGGCTCAACTACAACACCAATACAATCACATGTATTTTCTTACTTCCAATTTCTCTTAACACGAGTTCATCTCTTAACTACAATATCATTTAACTCCAATTACTCTATAAGAAGAAGGAATCTTACCTTAACTTAGCTAGAGCAGCCCCAACTATCCTCTGCGCCGATTTGCACTATTTCTTCAAGTTACAATGACATGCATGCATTCCTTACGAGTTTAAACCCACCTTACTTCCATGTTTTTCTTCCAAATAGTTCATCTCCAAAGCTAAAGTTTTTGGGCTAAATTCGGCCAGCATTACCGTGACCCACTGGTGAGGAGTTTACCATGGCTTAGCTTAGGAGGTTAATTAAATCTTCAACTTAGCTATGGAGGTCATAAATCTGTTGGAGGGAGATAGAATGGATACTTGAAGGAGTAATTTTTGAATTAAAGGTAAGGAAACATGGGTATATGTGAGCTGAAAATTATTTTGTATGTGGTGTTGTGCCATCTAGTTCCACGAGGTAGAGGGCACAAGTTCCCACAAGTTGTCCACTTATTATCATCATTTCCATTAAAATTAATCCCACAATTAATTAATCTTAGACCTCACTTCAATTAAATCTTGAAAATTTCATAAGACCTCATATTCTCGATGTCAAAATTTATAATACGACACTAGTCCATAACCCCATTGGAAATATTCAACTATTATTATTAATTCTCATCGTCACACTCGTTGTGTTCAAAATTGTTCCGGGATCACATCATTTTGTATACTAATTTCTTTATTAGCATATGTAAATATACTTTATTTCCAATACTCGAATCTTATTTTCTTAATTATGTTTTCAATTTATTGCCCTAAAATTACGAGGTGTAACACTTACGCTGTAATCTCTTCCCCATTTTCCCTTCCCCTACCCTCTACGTAATAAAAAAGTGTTACAAATTTATAATTCATATGTTGTACTTTTACCGATCCAAACACCACTTAAAAGTATAACAAGTTAAAATAAATATAATTGCCAACATCAACAGAAAGGAAGAGAAGACGAAAGACTATATTCAAAACATATGTGTGGAATTGACCAGTGCAAAAATAATCATTGATGTTGAGTAAAAGAAGATAATAAATTAATTTGCATTGTTTTAATATAACCAATACCAACGTGGATGGACAAAAAACATAATATGATTAAGCCAAATTAGGATATTCTTTTGACTTTCGATGCAAATGTCATCTAGTGATTGTTGTAGAGTTAGCTCTATTGTTAACTTTTACATGTTAGAATTAAGCTACATGTCCAATTTTTGCAACAACAACACATAAATTAAAGTAGCTACTATTGGACTACAATACAATTCTACCTTGAATTTAAGTAATATCATTGTCGAGATAGAATCTAAACTCACTCTAAATGTGATTAATGGTACCAATAAACCTTCATCGAACGGTGATATTCGGCTAGTTCTGACATCCTTCTAACGAACGGTGATGTTCAACATAAGACTGTGACTCCCGGTGTTGTTCCTCAGCCGCATGTACATCAGCTAGTGCCTACTCAGATGCAACTGTAGCGCACCTAGGAACACAATCCCAATTATTTGACAATCAACACACTACATGGTCGCCGCCGAATCTTGGAGGTAAAATGTGTCACTTGACCAAGAGAGTCTGCAGTATGGGCAAATCAACATGGCTCGAAGACTAGTTCATGCTCCAAGATACTTTGAATTGCCGGCTATTATGCCATACATTTCTACGAACGACCCTACGATGCAGGCGAACAATGTTGGCCAGCCAAATTAGCAGTCGATGGCTCCTGATTATGACTTAGCTCGACTATCTGGTGACGCTGTTTATAGTGGAATACCATTCCAGCAGTCATTGCTAGTACCCAATTCATACCTTTCAGGAAGCGGAAATTTTCTAAGAACGGTCGACGTCCGAGGAGAGCAGTCATAGAATACTGTTCCACCTTGTCCTCAGGCTCCGTTAGCTATTCCAGGAGCTCAGGTTGCAGGATTTAGTGGTCATACCCAACAACAACAATGGGTCATTACCCCACCTATTGGTAATAGACAATAGACCACCTACAACCTTCAAAACCATGTCCAACAAAGTGCAGAACGCCTACCAGCCGAATCCAGTCGAGAATCAGTAGGGGATGTCACAACTGATAAACCCATAAATTATTGTTAATACCACGCGGAGGTACTTCAACATCCAACTGAAACCTTTGGACATGATGTTTATAAGAAACCTACCCCGATTGGGTAGATCGGATATCACTTTTGCCAAGGGGATTCAAAACACCGGAGTTTGTCATATTCTCTGGCGACACCGACAAATCCAATATCGAGCACATCAATAGATTCACTGCCCAATGATGTGAGATTGGCCAGAATGAGTATCATAAGTTGCAACTATTCTATCTCTCTCTCTAACGAGAACAACCTTCGCAGGGTACTCCTAATTGACTCCTGATTCCGTACAGATATGGGCTGACATGGAGGGTTGATTCTATGATAGGTTCTATTGCCCCAACCTCAGGTTATCGTGATTGATCTACCGAATCTCAAGCAGCAGGTCGATGAATCGGCCACCGATTTTATCGAGAGGTTCAGAAAGAAGGTTGGGAAATACATTGTACACTTCCCCGAGTCTGAGTGTGCCCACATGATAATCAACAATATGCACCCTCAGTTAAAGGAGAAGTTGGTGGGACAATCCTGCTATGACCTGAGCCAGTTAGCTAAAAAGGCTAGCCAAATAGAGTAGTACATCCAGGAGAAGGAGCGGAGAAGAGCTTGCCGAAATCGAGGCTCCCACTTAGTATCCATCATTTAAATGGATGAGGCAATCCCACATATCGTGCACAGGATTCAGTTAGAGAACCCCCAGCTGATCATCATTTGTCTCCAGGAAATGGAAGATATGAGCTTCTGGTCAGCCGAATTAGATGAAGGATGGGACTCCGTCCTCGATTTATTTAGCCATGACCTGGTTGATGAGATGTGGGCAGACATTTAAATAGTTAGCATAATCCCATGTGAGTTCTGAGCCAGCTGCTCCGCGCTGGATAATCTAGAAGGTGATATTTGCGTAGAAGACACATAATGGACAACAATAGCCGATACCCCGGCTAGGGACACTTTGAGCACTGTATTTGGTGTACCTACAGAAGATATGGTTAAACACCTCAAACCCCTTTACGTCAAGGCTTACATTAATAATAAAATTATTAGTCGAGTGTTTATCGACAATGGGGTTGTGCTGAATAAGATGCCGTTGCTTAACTTGAAGGATCTCAACAAAACAAAGGATGATCTCATCCCAACTAACATAAAAATGACTAGCTTTATGGGAGAAGTCTCTGAAGCATTGGAGATTCTAGTAGCAGAAATTACTGTAGGTCCTAAGACGGCCAGGTCTACCTTCTTTGTAATAGATGGCAAGCCGTCCTACACCATTCTGCTGGGCAGAGACTAGATTCACACCAGCCGATGCCTTCCTTCTACCATGCATCAAAAACTCATCTTTTGGGAAGGTGAAAAGATAGAAACCGTCCCAGTGAATGATAATCCGTTCCAACCAGGGGTTCAGAATGTAGAGGTTGTCCTCTATTCACCCTATGTGGCTCTCATAGTCGTCACGGAGCAGTATGAAGAAGGATCTTGGGAATCTTGTAATCTTAACTTGCGAGGGTTTGAAATAAAACAATTAGCTGAACCACAACTTACCTTGGAGAATTTAAATGGTTGAGAAAACCCAAATCATATGTGACATGTGGCATTGGTTGACCGCCCTGAGTTCTAAGGCAAGGATAGCTGAGGTATCACAGATGGCGAACCACGACAACGAACCAACACTTGCAGCCGGTGAACTTGAGCTGCCGATGGAACTTGAATCGCCCATAAGAAGGGCTATGCCTAGTTTTGAGTCTCATGATCCTTTGGAAGATATCAACTTGGGAACTAAAGAAATCCCTCGGCTAACACATATTAGTGGCCTGCTGAAGGAAGAAGACAAACAAGACATAACGACCCTTCTACTGGTATAGAGACTGCTTCGCATGGGATTACCATGAGATGTCTGGGTTGGCACGTACTTTGGTAGAACATAGATTTCCAATCAAGAAGGGTTTCAAACCCCACAAAAAGCCACCCAGAAGGTATCACCCTCAGCTGATGCCTCAAATCAAAGCCGAGATCGAACGACTGCTGTAAGTCGGGTTTATCAAAATTGCTAAATATGTGGAATGGTTGGAAAACATTGTACCAGTCAAGAAGAAGAATGGCAAGGTGTGTGTATGTATTGATTACAGGAACCTAAATCTAGTCACTCATAAAGATGAGTATGTTATGACGATAGACGACATGCTAGTCGACTCAACAACCGCTAATGGTGTATTGACATTCATGGATGGATACTCTGGCTATAATCAGATATCGATAGTCGAGGACGACATTCACAAAACCGCCTTCAGATGTCCAGAAGCATTGGACATTTACGAGTGGGTAGTTATGTCGTTTGGTCTGAAGAACACTGGTGCCACTTATCAAAGGTCAATGAACACCATCTTTCATGACTTGATCGGCAAGACTATGGAGGTTTACATCGATGATGTAGTAGTGAAGTCTAAGGACTTCAAGGATCATTTAGCCTATCTTGAACAAGCATTAAAAAGAATGAGGATTCATAATCTCAAAATGAATCTAGTCAAGTGCATGTTCGGAGTATCGGCTGGCAACTTCTTTAGCTTTTTGGTACACAAGAAAGGCACCGAGATAGATCATAACAAAGCCAAATAAGTAATGCGATCCGCATCACCCAAGACAAAGAAGGAGTTACAAAGCTTATTAGGAAAGATCAATTTCATAAGGATGTTTATATCTAACTCGACTGACAAGATGAAGGCTTTCTCATATTTGCTCAGACTTAAAGAGTCAGAAGAGCTAGTATGAGGCCCAGAACAGCAAGAGGATTTTGATCAAATTAAAAAGGCCTTAGCTACTTCCCCCGTACTGGTGCATCCCATGCCAGATAAGCCATTGAAATTGTATATTTCGGCTGTAGAATTATCTATCGGTTGTTTGCTAGCACAGAAGGCCGATGATGGAACTGAAAGAGTGGTTTATTATCTTAGTCGAATGCTCAACGATGCTGAAACTAGATATTTTCATTTGGAGAAGCTTTGTCTGTCTTTGTTCTGTGCTTGCACAAAACTCAAATATTATGTAATGCTTCACGTTATATACGTTCCGTGCAAAGTTGATATTGTACGATACTCACTAAATAGACATGTCTTGCAAGGTTGATTAATGAAATGGGCCATCAAGCTTACCGCGTTCTCTCTTGAGTATAGGACACTCAGGGTCATCAAAGGCCAAACAATTGTCGATTTATTGGCAGAACACCCTTGTGTAGACATGGAGGATCCATGAGCCCCTCCTACTGCATGTATAGAAGTCGTGTCGTGGGTAATAACCTTTGACGGGTCTAGAACCCAGAAAGGAGTTGGAGTTGGAGTTACGATAACAAATCCGAGAGATAAAACGTGGAGGTTCTCCTATCGGCTAGATCCTGAATTGACAAACAACCAAGCCGAATACGATGATCTCATCAAGGGACTCAAACTCCTAGTTTATATGATGGCAAGGTGCATCGAGATCCGATGGTACTCTCAGCTGGTGATCAAACAGCTGGCCGAAAAATATGACTGTAAAGACCCAAATTTGCTGGCCCGTCATAGAATGGCTAGCAAGTTGCTTAGTGGGTTCGTATCATCCACGTTAAGTTATGTTCCCAGAAGCATGAATGTTGAGGCTAACGACTTAGCACAAGAAGCTTCAAGTTTTAGGAAGTCTCTACTCACCCTAGAGCATGATGAATTATCATCCAAAGTGTTAGCAGTTGATCAAATTGACTCGAGACAATTACTGATTGACTACCTAAAAGATCCCTCCAGTTGTAAGGACCTCAAGGTTAAAATAAGAGCCTTGAAATATGTGCTCATTAACGATGACATCTATAAAAGGAGCGTGAATGAAGTACTACTCAAGTGCATTGCCAAAGCAGAGGCCTTGAGGGTTATGAGAGAAGTCCATGAAGGAGTATGCGGATCACACAAATTTGGGCTAGCGGTGAAGTGGTTGATCTACCGCCACAACTATTATTAGCCTACCATCACAGTTGACTGCTTCTAGTACGCAAAAAAATGTGGAGAATGTAAGAAACACGGACTAATCTAACGGGTACCAGCCGAGTTGCTACACCCAATCGTAAAACCTTGGCCCTTCAGAGGATGAGCTATGGACCTCATCGACAAGATTCACCTACAATCAGCTAAAGGCCACAATTTCATTATTGTGGCTATCGATTACTTCACTAAATGGGTGGAGGCTCAGCCGATGAATAGAGTTTATCAAACATATGTCATTCAGTTTATCCAATACCATATCATATACATATATGGTATTCCTGAGATGATTACCACCGATCAAGGGACGATGTTCACTGGTTCTGAGGTGGCAACCTTTGCTGAGAAGTTTGGTATCAAGATGATCACATCTTCACCTTATTACGCACATGCGAATGGGCGAGACAACCAACAAACTTATTGTGAATATAATTAGTAAGAACGTATAGGATAAACCAGAAATATGGAATCTCATTATAGTTGAAGCTGTTTGGGCGATCAGGAATTAAATCTACAGCCACTGGGACGACACCTTATCAGCTAACCAATGGCCAAGATACAGTGTTTTCGTTGGAAATTAATGTCAAATCCTTATGGGTGGCCAAGTAGAACTATCTAAGTTTAGAGGAATATCAACATGCCATGTTAATGGAGTTAGACCAGCTAGATGGAGATCGATTGATGGCCTAGAGAAAATCGAAGTCGATAAACGTAAAATTGCTAAAGCATACAACAAAACATGTCAAGCCTAAGAGGTTTGCCGAAAGAGACTTAGTTTGGAAAACCATTTGGCCGACTGGGATGAAAGATCGTAAATTCGGTAAATGGTCACCAAATTGGGAAGGACCTTTTGTAGTAAGCCAATGAATTGCCGGCAATGCATATCGACTAATAAACATGCACGATGAAGAAATTGACAGGAATGTAAACGACAAGTATCTAAAAAAGTATTATCCTCCGATTTGGAGCATGCATGAATAAACGACAACTTTGGAACCAATTCATGGTAATAAAGACACCTCAGTTGAAGGGGAAACCCAATTCAGAAGAAATCATCATTGCATGATGTTGCGAGATTTCTATATGTTACGCAAGTGTACGTATCGTAATTTGTAATAATTTCAGTAAAATCGAGTATCGTCTTAGAGACTGAATTATCAATTACCAACTAATTAATATTTGGTTTCTATTTGGTAAACGAATATAGATTGAGATTTCTAAACTACGAATTAACAAACTAAAGTAATTTTCAGGAATAAATACACACGGAGTTTAACTCAGTAATGAAGGTAATTAGGATTTTCAATCTCATCAACTATCCACTCTATCATTCGTTAATGCAAGCCTAACAATTCTTCTTCTTATCAAGATAGCAGGTTAACTGAGGTGTTCTATATTTCAGTTAGGACATATAAAAACTCAACCCAAGTGATAATTTTCTATATTTCTATGATAAATTCAACCACATAGGAGGATTAAGATTAATAACCTAAAATACTACACAGGCAATCGTGATACTCTCGTTCAAGATTAAACACATGTCTAATCAACTATAGCATATTCAAATCTCCCTTCTCAGATCTTGATTTGAAATCATATAAGTAATGGAAACTAATGGCCAGTTAATTCTCATTCAATAAACACAAGTTTAATAGATATTAATAGATGAAGAAGAAACACTAGCAATGCATTAATTCATAATAGAGTTTCAAGTGAATCGACGGAAAATCCTAATAAAGAAATTAGTTCATAGACATTCTAATAAAACTAACTGTCTTAAAAAACAACATGAACTGAATTAAGAAAAGGAAAGAAAAAGAACTTGAACAATCGATGTCTCTAATTGTCCTTGTCCTCTTGTTTCTTCCTCCAAATATGTGTTTCTTCTCAGAAAAACGCCTCCTCTAACCTTTTATAGCAACCCTAATCTTCCCTTTTGAAAAGACCCTTTTGCCCTCGTAAAAATTAGGTTTTTTCGCTCAACTACGTCATCGGCGCCGCGACGCTAATTCACTCAGAACTTCGCTTCAGCCGCCATGCCACATCGCCACTGCGGCGCCGGTGATGTCATTTTTCTCCGTTCCACCTCTCGAGCAATCGCAGTGCTTCTTCGCGCGCCACAACGCTCTTCTCGCCGCGCCACATCGCTTTCTCGATCGATTTTTGTTTAGACTTCTTCTTGAGCTTCCTAGGACTTCGTTGACTGGTTGCTTGGGACTCAATGTACATTTTTGGTCCTCCATAACCGCCTATTCTTCGAATTCGTCTTATTTGCTTCTGAATCGCTTAAGACCTGAAAACACAAAACAACACGCATAATACTATACAAAAAAATTAAAAGACGACAAAAGACTCCCTAAAACACACTCTAAAACAGTACTAAAAATAGACTCAACACATGCACTGGAGACGAGACGATGGAAGTGACATGCACGACTGTCAGACTGAAACGATGGCTACTTTCGGATACATCAACTCAACAGTCACACTCGAGTTAAATGTAGGGGGACAATTGTTAACACTCAAAAATAATTTAAGTGTTTAGCCGAATTCAGTGACAACCGAATTGTTCCAGAGCCGAATTTACTCCTAGCCCTAGACTACAAGAACTCCATCGGCTACTAAGGCATCTTAGCCGAATTGTCAGTTAGAGGTACAACTGAGACTCACTCAGATGCAAATGCCTCAACGATCAAGTCTAAAGGGTTTTTGGACTCCTAAAAGCGGTAACGACCAACAACAACTAAAAGAAAAGGGCCATTATCCGAGCAAGAGGAGTAGAGAGCAAAAAAATCGGCATCACCTCCCCATAGTCGTCCATCGAACTTAGTGGGTTGCTTGATGACTGACATGGGGGATCATGTTAGTACAATTTCTTCTTCTTTTTTTGAACTATAAATAAGAACATTCTTTGTACATACACACACAACCAATCAATCAAACAACTCAATTTTTATCTATCTTTGTCCTTTATCCTTTACTGTACTCAACTGCATTCATGTTTCTTACATCTTAGTTTACTCATACCACCCTCCTAACGCTTTCTGGAGTAGTTGGGTAATTCATTGCTGGAAATTAGAGTTTTATTTTCAGCCCAAATCACTTAAGTTAAGGAATCAATTTGTCTCCCGATTTCGTCAGCCAATAAAACGACAAAGAACAGAATTCGAGACGAAAACAGACTCAAATATAAACGAGTTGAGGATCATTAATTGGATGACCATGATATAAAAGGCAATCAACATAGTAGTAGTCTTTATTGGCTGTACAAGCATGAATTGACAGGTAACATTTTTCAACAGTTTGAAAGTGAAGTTTGTATTGTAGTAGTAGATTTTTTCCTGAGGTATTTAAGTTCTTGAATATGAGTAAATCTCTATGTTTGAAATGGCATTTAAATGTTTGCCAAGCATCAAGTGCAGTGGGCTTGGAGAACTAATTCTAACTATGCAGGGTTTGTTTCAGACTTACAGGATTGATTTTACGGTCTTTCAATTTTCGAATTTAGCTGAGTCTTGGTGGGATACTTTTACTAACATGTTAGAGAAGATTTTCAAGTTGATCGTTGGATGGATCAAAGTGACGATAGAGGACAATCTATTTATGCTTCTTATATATGTGTGTTGGCAATCTTTTTAGTACATATATGGAGAGCAGAATAATCGACTGAAATCTTATAAATTTTGAATTTACTGCTGATTAAAGTACATTAAACCACTTATGAAAATTTGTTCTTGAAAGTACAGGATCTTTTATATGATCAGATAATTAATGGTATAGCCGTAAGATCATCTCCGGCAGGGGACATTGTCCCCGATAATTATATATAATATATACAACGATACGTATTGACGTAAAATAATTGGTAATTATCAATATATAGATAATCTCTCCTGCTGGATAAAGAGAAGAAGACAATGTCTCCTGTAACGTCATGTGGCAGTCTGCGATTGACTGTCAGAAATTCATTTTTCACCGCTACTTTAATTGTTATTTTGACCAATAATTTGACCGAATTAAAAAAAACACCATTTATTTTTTTATTTTTCAAGATCTATAAAAAGAGACAAGGTTTAGTTCATTTGAACACCGAAATATTTTGGCTATTTTCTCCAAATTTCTATCTTCTTCCAAACTATTTGCTATTTTTTTTAATATGGATCCTAATCAAAATTTTAATCTTTCTCCAAATTTTATATTTCCTAATCAACTACAAAATCTCAATATTCAACGTCCACAAAATTCTCAAAATATGTCATCCAATTTTCAAATGCCGTATATGATGCCAACTAATTTTGGTATGCAATATCCGTATAACCGAAAATTAATTTTCAATTTGTGATTTTAATATTATCAATGTTTTAGTGCTTTTTGATAAATTGTACGATTAATTTATCTTCATTAATAAAATCATGTATTATTGTGTTTTAATATTATAATAAATTTGATAAGTGTCAAAATTAAATGAATATAAGTAATTTATAATTTTATTATTATATGTGTAATAATATGAATTACAAGAATAATATCATATACAAAATAGAAAATGAGATAAAATGAATATATATGATGGGGTATATGTATTGATGTGCAGGAAAGAGAAAATGAATTATTTTATGAAATATTTTCTGCTGTGGAGTGTATGTGATAAATGGAGATATTTGATGATGTGACAGATAAATAATTTGATGTGACAAGAGATAAAAGTGATTTTAATTATTTCATGCCGGAGATGGTCTAATAACTGAGAGCAACTAGAGATACATTGATTGGATGCAAGAAAGAAGAGATGGGGTAGGTTTATGACTAAATAGCGTTAGCAATCTTATGACACTATCAATTATTTGACAAAATATCATAGTAAATAAGATAGGTTTAGGTTAACATTAAGAGTTGGGTGCTTATGTTTGTAGGAAATTTATGTTTTAGATTTTTTTTTTTTAGAAATATAACTTTCCTAGTAAAAATAAGAAAATAAATTTCATAAATGACGTTTCATACCGATTTTCTCAATCTATTCTCAACACCTTAACTCCTCACCACATTCTGTCCATACTGATTGTCTTCCCCTACCCCCGACAATAATCCAACCCCTCACCACACCCTCACACATGACCCGGACCAACCTCTCCTTGCTACCTCACACCACCCCCAACTCACACCTACCTCTCACTCCCTCCACCATCACCCTACCTTCAATACCATGTCATACCGTACTCCCTATTAAACAACATTTGATCCCACAGCTAGTATAACTAAAACAATTCCTATAACCTCATTGTTACCACTATTTTTCTTTCCTCTATAAATCACACAAACTAATAAGGAAAAATAATATTCATAATCATTGGTTTAATCTTAAATGAGAAAAGGAAAAAGGAAAAATGATAAATGAACATGTAGTCAAACTAGATATCTACAACATAAAACCAGATTTACATTATTATCATGATCAATATATAGAATAGCAAATTTATTACATGAAAGAAAAACAAAGACATGAATATCCAAGATATAAGTTATAGTAACGAATTAATAAAATCAGTAATTAAGCAAATGCTTTTTTCCCTGTCCCCTCACTAGAGTATAGTTAATAATGAGCAATGAATTAATTAAATTCAACACTTGGGCATATCGGGAGGTGGAGGAAGCAATTTCTGTTGGGAGCCTTTTCCATCTTTGACAATGAATGCCATCTCCATTCCCCAACTCACATGACGCTCTAAATGGCAATGCATAAACCACACACCTGTTCCATGAAAGGAAAAATGATTATTAGAGAAAGAATTTGAGTTATATATACTGATAACTTAATTTTTTTAAATATAATTTACTTGATATAATAAGTCCTTTGCCATATTTTGCAGATTACAAGAATCCATGTGTGATATAAAAAGGTGAGTTTAACTTCGCAAGGCAATCATTTATTGGAAATGAGATTAAGTGTAGGAAAACTTAAATAAATATACCTTTCCGCCAACTAGTTTATTAATATGGCCGAAGTATACATTTTCTACACACTTAAGTTGTATATGTTGTATATATTATATATATATATATTTAGTATAAAGTATACACTTCGACTGTATATGTTGTATATATAATATAAAGTATACACAATCTATATACTATGTACATATTTTGAACTAGATGACCAAATGATATTTGACTGTTACATATATGCTCGTAGTTGTCATAATTTGACGTTTTTGTTTTGACTAGATCAACATGCTTAAAGCACATGCCAATAAAATCTGCAGTGTCAAATAGACCTCCGTCCAAATTTGACACGTTTATTACTAACTCAATTCATTTTGATCTACTCAATTTAGTCCATCTAAAAATTAATCTCATTTGGTCTAAATATATAGTCTAAATTGACACATAAAAACTTTGTCAAGTTATTTTTTTTTTATTTGATATGTTATATATAGTCATAATAAAAAATATTTTTATAAATTTTGTCGAGTAATTAAATAAATTATAAGAGAACATACAAAGAAATTAAAATATGGTAAATTGTTGAATGGATTAATTGAGCTATAGTCCATTATTTAGCCCGTAATATTGATCCAATTAATTTCTGTCCAAGTAACCTTTAGGCGGATCATAATTAACATTTCATTTATTAACTCTTCCATATATTTGATCTGTCAAATTCATTTCAACCCGACTATTTAACACCTCTAAGTAATATAAATGTAGTCAAAGATTATTTAAGTAATTCGATCAACATACCTGGATTATCAGCTTTAAATCTGATGGCAGCCCAGCCATTCCTAACAATAGCAATAGTGTTCACAAGAGGAGGATCAACAAGATTATACTTCAAAGGGTCTTTATCCTTGTCAAAATTTCCAAAAGCTGATCCAACAACATAAAAACTATACCCATGCAAATGAATTGGATGATCAATTCCACCTAAAAGACTAGTACCCTGCAAAACAATCTCTACATTTGATCCGTATTCAAGAACATGAACCTCCGTTCTCCGATCGGGTCGTTGCAATTCCACAGGTAGAGAAGTACCCGTAAAATTAAAATTAAAAGGTGGAAAACTAGGAAATTCATCTCCATAAACCCCTTTAATGTTCTTGTAATAAGCTCCTAATATGTCAATACGAGGGAGTACAAAGCTTATGTTGTTCATACTGGCCGAGAATCGGTCCCCGTTAGGTCCATTACACGATTCATCTTCACACGGCAAAGTATTTACGGAAAATGTGAACAATAAATTGGTAGTAACGTTTAAGGGTACATTCACGGGGTATTTTTTATCGGCTAAGCTTTTAAACGTCCTCGTGAAATTAAAGGACGCGTTCGTATCGTTGTAATTCGGGAGATTATTTGGGAAAATTGGTGGTGATGAGGGTGTGTAATTTCCGCGATATTGGAGTATGGCGGTGGTGGTTGTGTTATCAAATTCAACTCCAGGGACACTATTATAAGCCTTAGCAGCCATGTAATAGTGATTAGGGTTTTGATTCGCTTCGAGCAAAACATCAATAGTTTGGCCCGGGGAAATGGTGATGTAATTAGTTTTGAATGGTTTTACATAGGCGGCGTCAGTTCCTACGACAGTAAGTTGATGATTTGCGACGGAGAAGAACATGAGATTGTTCATTACAGCGTTCACCATTCTGAGCATATATGTCTTGCCTTTCTCCACGGTTAGCTTGAATGTACCTGTTGAAAGAAGTTGATCATTAATAAATTTTCAACATAATGTTTCTAAGGAATTATTATACAATCATTCATATAAAAGATAATTATAGTGATCTGTCTAAAATAGTGAAATTAAACACTTTAAAATAAGGCAAACAACCTGTTATAACATATTAAATTGTACTAATAGGGTAAAATCCTTCATTTATCAATGTATATAAGCTCAATTCTTTTAACATACTTTCATTTAAAACTCACATCTATCTCTCGAGAAAAAGCCATCTATTGACTATTTTGAATTGTATGAAGTACGTTTTTTTTTTGGTAGAAGAATTGTATGAAAAATTACTAATATGCGTCATTACAAGTAGGGTGTGGCATTACTGAAAAATTATATAATCTTAAATGTTCCTAGCTAGCTATAGCCTGCATCTTTTATAAAATATTAATATTCTAAAATCTAGACTCTTAAGGTAAACATGATATACTTAGCCAACAGATCATTACACAAAGACAAGGGTTAATATTACGATTATCTTTTAATTTACCATTTTTTGAGCAAGGATATAGATCTCCTGGTTGACCATTTATAAGGAAAGCATCAGATTTATTTGCGTCTCCTCCATCTGCAAGAAACTCATTTACTATCGCTTGTATGTCGCTCTTCCACCATTCCCCTACATTTTAATAATCTTAAAGATTAATTTCAATCGGAAAAAAAAAAGCAAAACAAAGAAAAGAACTGTAGCAAGTTGACTTAAATGACGTGGGAAGAATAAGTCAAATTACAGTCCAATACCTTTGGGTGATCAAGTTCACAAAATATGATCAAATGTATAGATTTTGTATATTTTTATATATATATATATACTATACATACCTATACATAATTAATTTATAAATTTTGTATATTTCGGTCATATTTGACCATACTGTACATATTGATAAGTTTTCAGAAGATTAATATACTATACCTAATATGATGGGTACTTCAGCAGCAGGTTTAGGGAAAGGATAATTAGTTTTATTTGCAGGGCGTATGACAAGGGCACCATTCACAGTGGCTCTTGACCAATCACTATGTGCATGCCACCATAATGTTCCTTCTTCGTCTGAAAGCTTAATCTTTTGACTGAAGTTAGTTCCAGGTCGAATTGGGCATTGTGTAATATATTCAGGTCCATCTGACCATGGATACCTAGGCTGTTTCACTCCATGCCTGCAGTTTTTAAATTCCAAGTTACTAGTATATATATTTTTTGTTCATTTAACAGTATCAATTTGGTATCTAGAAGGAAAAATTACCAATATATTTGAAACTATATATTGAAATGTATGACCATAATATCTAAACATTTAAGCTTGATGGTCATACAATACTTTAAAATGGTGTCAAATTTATGTAGAGCTCTTTGGTTCAAATTTTACTACAACAAATTAAAGAAAAGAAATATTCCACGTGTTCCGCTCGTAAAAAAGTAAATCAAACCCACACATGAAGGGCCCTATTGAGACCTAATTAAATACTCTCTCCGTTGCACCATTTGATTTAGCATAATGTTTTAGAAATAAAGGTTAACTTTTAAAATGTGTGGTCTAAAACAAATTTAAAATAATTGTGTGGACATGAAAAAAGAATTATGTTTTTGGGATAGACTAAAAAGAAAATAGTGTCATATAAATTTGGACACTGTGAGTAAATAAAAACAACTCAAGCTCTACGCTAGATAAAAAATAACACATTTCAACATGATATCAAACCAAACAGAGATATTCGTGAGTTTGAGTACTCTTACTATTATCCATTATTTTAAAGAAAATCATGGGGTTGGACATGAAAAAAGAATTATGCCCGCACACGAGGACCGTGTTGAGAATATAATGAGGTAACCCTTTAACCGTTTGATTAAAATAAAATAGTCACACAATTCAACATACATATTACACAATAATTAAAGAAGAATGGTTACCAATGGATTGTTATATTTTGGCTACCATCATTTTGGACATTGACAACGAGTGTATCTCCTGTATTGGCATAGAGAACTGGACCTGGGAATTGACCATTGACAGTCAAGATGTTCTTCGAGCTGCAAAGCTTTGAGTATGGAGCTTCTTTAATCTGCATTGATTGAAGGGTGCATGTCATTTTTTCCTTTGTAACTTTTCTTTATCTTTGGTTTTAATCAACAAAAAAGTAAAGTAAAGATGTACTTACGACAAATCGATGATGATGAACAAAAGCATGAGCAGGTAAAAGGCCAACTAAAAAAAGAAATCCTATAATTTGCTGAACTAAAACCTTCACTTTTAACCTCATTTTTTCTGCTAATAATTAATATGACATGAAAACTGGTAAAGGATCTTAATGTATTTATAGAGGTAAAGAGGACAAAATTGTCGTAGCAAATTTCAAAACGACTATCATTACCATTAATTAAATATCAATTAAAATAGTCAAGCTGTTTCTTGTAATGCGTCTGGTTTTTTAGCTTTCAAAATTTTGAATATATCCTTACTCTGAAGCTGTTTAGATCTGAAGTTAGCATTTCTTTTTACAGTATTGAAAATTCAATAGCTCTCATCATAACTCATAGTACGTACATGAAAATGTTGCATACTGGCTAGTTGAAAATCGTTTGGGTAAAGAAGGGATCTTGGGCCTAACTCAGCTCCAAAAGTTAGCTTGTAGGGTGAGGATTGTCCAAGTCCATATAAGGAGTTCATGTTCTCATTCCATATCCGATGTGAGACTTTTAACATTCCCCCGCACGCACATACCTTGTTAATTGTAGCGTGGACAATATAATTTGAGGGCCCAAATCGGTGAACAAAGAATTGAAATGGACCTGACTCTGATACCATGTAAAAAATGGATCTTGGACCTAACTCAACCCCAAAAACTAATTTGTAAGGTGAAGATTGTCCAAGTCCATCTAAGGAGTTCATGTTCTCATTCCATACCTTAATTTGGCAAAGCGAGTCCGAAATTATTTTCTTCTAAATGTTTCATTAGTCAAACAAACCTTTTTAAAAAGAATTAGAGGGTTGTATCCTATATAGTCGGTTAATAACTTAATACTAACACCATTACAGCACTCAAAATCAATTTCTAGAATTAGGTAAATTTCAATTTTGAAACTTGCTGTAGTTCTTTCTTTGTAATTTTCTTCTGGTCTGACTTTTCTCTTGAAATTAAATACAAAAATATCGCGGTTGCTTAATTTACTCGTCTTCCTTTTACTCTTTTTTCTCTCTTTTGGACGTAGTCAATAAATAGTGCTTCATTTTGACATTTCAAAGGTGTAATTTATGTAGTCTTCATTTCTACTCCAAACCTAATTTTGACAGCAAAATGTTGCTGCATGCCAAAAAAGATATCCTCAGAAGAAGATGAACAAAATGATAACCTAACACTACTAGAAAATCACTCACTGAAAATTTTTCAGTAACTATTTTCACTGAATGTCGGTGACAAAAACTTAAATACCAGTGTGACTGACCACACGAAAAAATTAGAATTTTTTTCAGTATTTCAATGGAAATCTATTTCCACCATATGTTTTTTCAGTGAACTGGTTTCATGAAAATATGTGGAAAAAAATCATGTTTTATAACACAAATTTTTGAATGAATATTGACGTGAGAAGTCAAGTCAATGTAAATTGCCGAATCGGGAAAAGTCTAAGTCAAATGTAAATTGTCAATCGGCTAGTAGTAGTAAACTAGTAATACCGTGCAAGGTACAAATATTATGCAATCGCCAATAGCCAATGAAGAAAAACAAATCACAACTTCTTAAGGGAACTTTTGAAAAGTCAGCAAATTAATGTTCTAATCCTCTTTGTAGAAAAAAATAAAAATAATGTGATGGGACGAATATGATCCCTTCATAGAATTCGAGTCCCGGAAAAATAATATAATTTTTATATCTCATGTTCATTCCTAACCATATTAAAATTGATTTGTTTGATATATTGTCGAATATGAGTAAGTTCTTTCTGTGCATGAATTGGTGCTATTACCTCTTTTTATAATTGTGATCTATAATGTTTGGCACATCTCAACTTTGAGATCATTTTTCCTTGCAATGATTTGGCCTCATTTTCCCTATACTATTATTCCTTTCATACAGGGCCGGCCCAACACACATGCAAATTAGGCCTTTGCATTGGGCCTAAAAAATATATATTCTAGTGGCCTCAAAAAACTGATCTCGACCTAAAAAAAAGAAATTTATAATACAATAAGAAAATACTTTATCAAAGTATCAAACCTACTTTGTGTGTAATTATTTTCCTTCAACGGTTCATTTCTTTCTCCACCGGCTGCAATCAAAAGTTCTCCTTCTCCATTTCAACTATCATTTCACTATTTGAGCAAGACTCCAAGATCATTTCTTCATTTCTCCGCTCCAACGATCATTTCTTTCTCCACACCACCACCAAAAAACAAAAATAAGTTTTATTTATCTAACTATTTCTCATTTAGTTTTAAATTATAATCCTTTTATTTGATTAATTTAATTATTTTCTATTTTATTTTTTTGTTGAATTTTATTTATTTTATTTTAGAGTAATGTCAACTCGAAAATTTGAATCAGGAGGGTCGAAACTAAAAAAAAAGAAAAGAGCTGAAGCTTTAATTGAATCACAAAAGGGATCTTTAGATAAATTTATCAAAACAAACAAAAAAGTAAATTTGAAAATTTAGGTGATTGTTCATTGAATGAACAAGTTAATAATGTAGAAACCAACAATATAGTCATAGACAAAAATGAAAATGAAAATAGAGATTTATTAGTAGAAGAACCTAACATTGTAGATGAAGTTAAAAATTTAGGGTTTGATAATGTAGATACCACTAAAAATATATATGATCCAAGTCAGTGGACAAATATTAGTACAAGTTTGAGAAATTTATTAGTAGAAAAAGGTCCGATTAAAGTTACCAATATAGATTTTCCTAAGGACGAATCCTTAAGATACTTTTCCTCCTCATTTTACACTCAAAAGTTGTCAAACGGAGAAAAACGTGAAAGAAGATGGATAATATTCTCAAGATTTGAATAAAGTATTTTATTTTTGTTGTAAATTGTTTAATACTCTTTCTAGTACAAGCAAATTAGCAAGTGATGGTATTAGGGATTGAAAAATATGGGTAATGGAGTCATGACATGAGTAACGAACACATTGTTAATATGAGTTCATGGATTGATCTAGAAATGAAATTGTTAAAAAATAAAACAATTGACATACATGTCCAATAACAAATAAATAGAGATAGAGAATATTAGAGAAATGTATTGTTTATATTAATAATTTAATTAATGATTTTGCATTTCATAAAGCTCGAAAAGTAAAATTCTAAATAAAAAAATTACTTTCGCCAATTTTTTTAATTAATAACTAAAAATGTCTCATTTTGAATTTCGTTTAAGACCTTAACATGTGTTGGATCTGCCTTTTTTTTTTACTATGTATATGAGGGAGAAATAAAAATGAAGACCTCTCCTGAAAAATGGATATTGTGTTATAGAGCTGGCTGTGATCCGTACGGGCACAAATATGTATGCTTATTGAATTATATTTTTTTGGACACAGAACACTCGTATAATTAATTTTTGTTCAGCAGGAATAATGTTGTTACTTGTTATGAACACACTATATTTGAAGTCTTGACATTGCAGTTTTAGTCGTCATATCTTGACATTAGATTTGTTGTTGCAGTGATATAGAAACCATTGGGGTGAATGCCCATTGAAATAGTGTCTTCCTCGTCAAACTTACTGGGCTTGTTTCGGCGACTAATAAATGGGCTCCTCTACATATTCGGGTCTTTCGCACAAATGACCCTATTTCTGGTTGGTCTTTAATCTTTTCCTCCTCGCATCCCATTCGACCCTAAATTCTCCTCTTAGTTTTTGGTGATTTACATTCTCTTGATTTTATTGATGAATGATTTACAATATATATAAAATTACAAGTATATTTACTTGATACAAATTAGATAACTAATTAACCTAATTACAAACGAATTACAATTCTACCTAAAATACGAGATATACAATTAATACAATTAATGAAAGAATATTGAGAAATATTCTATTACACTCGCGCAGTCGAAGCGGGAGGTTCATCTAGGAAGTCGTAGGAATGTCGAGGTGGCGAGTGTATAGAGTCAAAGGGGAATTGAGACTCATCAAATAAGACATGACGTGAAATACTAATTTTACGGCTTGACACGTCATAGCACGAGTAACCACGATGATTGGCAGGGTAACCCAGAAATACACACGGGGAAGACTGGGGTTGGAGTTTGTGAGTGGTCGGATGAAGAGGGTAACAAATACATCCAAAAATATGCAAGTGTTGGTAGAAGGGGTTCCTACGAAGCAGAATTTGGGTGGGCGACCGTTGAGCTAGAGACTTGTTTGAGATTATGTTTAGGAGATACATGACCATGTAGAGTGCGCAATGCCAAAATTGAGGGGGAATGAGACGTGAGCAAGTAGGGCACAAATGAGGTTGTTTATGATTCAGATTTTCCATTTGGCTTTACCATTTTGGGAGGATGTGTGTGGGCAGGAAAAATGAAAGGTAAGACCATTTTTGGAGCAAAATTGTTTGAATTGGTTATTATCGAATTTCCTGGCATTGTCACATTGAAAACATTTAATGCTCTTTTCAAATTATGTTTTTACGAAAGCACTAAATGAAGAAAAAATGGAGTAGACCTGAGATTTATTTCCAATTAGAAAAGTCCATAGAAAGTTGGAATAATCATCCAAAACAACACATAATATCGATGACCAACCATACTCAAAATAGGGGATGTCCACAAATTACTATGTATGATATCGAAAGGCATTAAGTACAATTTGTGGATGCAAAAAATGGTAATTCGGCATGTTTCCCAAAAATGCAAGATTCACATATAGGAGTTCTAGAAATATGGTTGCAATTAATAAAATTATTTTCCCTAAGGAGCGTAAAACAGAGTCCTACGGATGTTCTAATCTAGAATGCCATAAGGAAGACGAAAGAGCAGCAAAGGTTGATAGAACTGAGGCTGGATTGTTGATGGCGTTTGAAATAAGGTAGAGATCTCTGGTGATGTCACATCTCATTATTCATCTCCCTGTCGTAAAATCCTTTACAGAAAAACCAAAAGGATCAAAGTTAAGGGAAACCCAATTGTCAGTTGTAAAATATCACACGGAGATTAGATTCTTAATGAGTTTAGGGGATGGAGGACATTTTTTAAGATTAGTGGTGGATGTGGTGGGGATAGGGAGGAATGACCATAACAACAGATGGAAATGCCTTGTCCACTACCAATAATAATATTTCGATTTAAATTACTCAAATTGAAATAAGACGAGAAAGTACTGTGTGATGTCGTCATGTGAGATGTGGTGCCTGTGTCCATATACCAATTTTTCATCTGGAGTGTTGAGTGACATTGTGCTCATAGTTGCCTCAATGTCAGTCGGTGCATAAGTCGATGGCGGGGGGACATATGTTGTGTAGGCATGTTGTAGACACGGGCCAAGTTTGCCAGATTGAGCATGTCGGTTTTGAGGTGGAGTCCACGAGGATGTCGTATACGGGCAAGGAAGGGAGGCCCATGATGGTGGGGCCTACGTAGCCCATGGCGGAAGGTGCTGCCACTGCCGCTACTGGCTATTTCCGGCCAATTGGGATTTCCCCTTCACACCGCCGTTCTTGCCAAAACTTCTTCCGTCGCGACCCTTGCCGGACTGTCTGCTTCGGCGGTTGTTATGAGAGGAAGCAGACTATTACGGGTCATCTGGCCAACGGTTCTAGTTACTGGAACGGGAGGCCCTATCATCGATGAAGGGCCCGGTAGTGGTGATGAGGGTGGCATCGACAATGTTTGCCCGAGTGGTGATGCACTTGATTTTCTAGGTTTCCTCAAGGATGAGCTTCGAACGGGCCTCATAAAATGGAGGTAACAACGTGAAGGATGGTAACAACACCGTCATAGGATTCGTTCAAACCTGCAATAAGTTGCATGACCAATCGTTGATTAGTGACTGATGCACCGACATGTGAGAGTTGGTCGGCAAGCATCTTCAGTTCTTGAAAATAGGCAGACATGTTCTAAAAATCGTCCTGATGAATGTCCTTGAACTGATTTTCAAGGTATAACGCTCGTTGAGTTTTGTTGTCGTGGAAAATATTATCTAAACGTTCCCACATTTGGCGGAAAGTGGCATCGGTCTCAATGATGGTGTGCAACAGATCATTAGATATCGTGTCGTTTATCCAATGGAGGACGGCTGCGTCCAAACGATACCAGAGTGCATCATCAGAAGTCGAAACAGATGGTACGTTTGTGGACTTCGGCGTGGGAGGGATGATCTGATCGCTAATTTCGTAAACACGACAATAGATCTAAAAAAGCTCTGCCTACGAGGAGTATTGACCCTTTTCCATCTCAAGAGGCACATGGATGAAGTTTTAAATGTTGTTTACGGCAAGTGCCTGATGGAATTTGGGTTTGTCAGCCACAGAAGAGGAAATTTAGGAGGAAGAGAGAGGGAAAATGACCGAAAAAACTAGGGTTCCGTCGTGGGGAAAAGAGTAGGGGGACCGAGAGATGTCGGCAGCTAGAGTTCCGACGTGGGCTAGACGTCGGCGTGGAAAAAAGGTGGCGGCCGAGAAGGTGTATCAGCGGCTAGGGTAGAGTTTGTAATTTTAGGTTACTGATACCATAAATAATATGTTCCCTTGATTTTATTGATGAATGATTTGCAATATATATAGGGTTACAAGAATATTTACTTTGATACAAACTAGATAACTAATTGACCTGATTACAAAATGATTATAATTCTATTTGAAATAGGAGATATATGTTGGGTCCCGAGGGTTATACTAAAAAACAAACAATAAGTAAAAATACTTGTATGCTAAAACAGTTTGCAAATGTTGTTAACAGTGTCGTATGACAGAACTGACGACACTTTAGATAAAAATAGAAAAACCTTTGAAGAGTTAAATTGCAGCGGAAATGATAAGACACAAAGGTTTAATTTACATAGGTTATATATTAATATAACCTATGATGGTCAATGACCAACAATATTGTATATATATATATATATATACAATTGAATAAATTCATTCTCTTACGATATTATAATAGAATACAAAAGGAATTAAAAAGGTTAAGTCGCATATGACTTATGCCTGAAAATCTATCTAAATAGAAGTGCACAACATCTCATTACAATTGCTTTAATGAAAGAACAAATCTAGAATCTAAGCAACAATTATAATGTTGGACAAAATGTCGTCACAAACTCAGGCAACACAGTTGATCCAGTTTTCTGAATGAGATTTTTGGAGAGCTCTCTCGATCTTTTTCTCTTGTGTTTTCGGGATGATGATTCCTGTTGAGTGTATTTTATACACTCTGTTGAGTCCTTTTTAGTAAAGTATTTTCCCTTTTTCGTTTGTGTTTAGTATAATATTAGGTTTGTTTTTCTTTCTTTTGAGTCACAGCGGTCATAAAGGAGAAATACCACTTTTGAGGATGAAATGAGCATAATCGAGATGAAAATTTGCACAAGCACAGCCCCAAGAAGAATAGAAGAAATCTGGCGAAAACCGGGCGAAAAGCATAAGGAACCGCGGTCTTTGATGAGCGTGGCGAAAAGTTTTTAGAGGCGTAAAATTCCGATGGCGAGGGCGAAAAATCATTGTCGAAGGCATCGCGGTGCACAGCGGCACGCGCGTGCGGCCATTCGATGGCGACCAGATTTGGCGATTAGGGCCGCGGTGCCGACGCGAAAAGTTCCAGATTTTGGGCCGAATTTTGACAGGGTTAAAAGGGTCTGAAACACAATTTTTCTCAGATATAAAAACCCTAAACCCTGTCATATTTAGGATCATACTTTGGTGGAGGCAAGAAGGAGGCAAACTACAAGATTGGAGACTCTTGTTCAAGTTCTTTCTCTTTTCTTTATTTTAATTTTAGTTTATGTTGGATTGTAAATTTGTTTTTGACATGACAATGTTGAGGAGCTAATCTCTTTAGTAGGGTTTTCCATCAAATCTTCTTGAAACTCTTTCATATAGTTAATGCATAGTTATTGATTTCTTCTTCAACATATTAAGATCTATTCAATATTGTATTGATTGCTTGATAAATTAACTGGCCCTTAATTGTCATAACTTATATGATTTCGAATCGAGATCCGAGTGGGGAGATTTGAATATGATGTAGTTGTCTAGACGTAGGTTAAAATCGTGGACGAAAGTACCCCGATACTGTCACGACCCAACTACCGAGTAGTGATGGCACCTACCCTATTCCCCCGAGTAGGCGAACCACGTTCTCATTAACAAGGTAAATCAGCGGAAAAATAAATAAGGAAAAAGAAATTATAAGTCTTAACCACTTAATTTCCCAAAATCTAGTCAAAAGGGTACAAGAGCACTAACAAGTATGAAAAATAGAAGTCTGAAAGAATGCCCGAAGGCTACATACTGTCTGTCAATACCCAAAGAAAAATGGAATTAACTAAGA
This sequence comes from Przewalskia tangutica, assembly GCA_029844215.1. Lineage (NCBI taxonomy): Eukaryota > Viridiplantae > Streptophyta > Magnoliopsida > Solanales > Solanaceae > Przewalskia > Przewalskia tangutica. The sequence goes on along the minus strand of CM056736.1, from coordinate 85,645,140 downwards.
AGCCCTTCAGGGGCCACGGACGATCAAGTAGCTCACCCTGAATGACTAGAAGATGTCCACCTCGCGAATCAGCCACGGGGCGTTGAGTTGGAACCTGGATCGTACTCTGCACTCAACAAAAGTGAAGCAAAAGTAGTATCAGTACAACACTTGTACCGGTAAGCATCATAGGCCGAGTGATTAGATAACACATGAAGAAGTTGAAACCAACAAGTAGCACATAGAGCCATCAGGCATGGTCACGTATCATATACAAGTAAAGCGTAAAGAAATCATGAAATCAGCCAAGACATACATAATTCACCAAATTATCAGTCAAAATATGAGTGGATGAATGCAATGCAATGCAATGCAATGCAATGTCACCTCTCTCACTCCCGCTCTCCGGTAGAAACCTCGGAGGCTATCACTCCCGCTCTCCGGCAGAAACCTCGGAGGCAATCACTCCCGCTCTTCGGTAGAAACCTCGGAGGCAATCACTCCCGCTCTCCGGCAGAAACCTCGGAGGCAATCACTCCCGCTCTCCGGCAGAAACCTCGGAGGCAATCACTCCCGCTCTCCGACAGAAACCTCGGAGGCAATCACTCTCGCTCTCCGGCAGAAACCTCAGAGGCAATCAATCCCGCTCTCCGGCAGAAACCTCAGAGGCAATCACTCCCGCTCTTCGGCAGAAACCTCTGAGGCAATCACTCCCGCTCTCCGGCAGAAACCTCGAAGGCTATCACTCTCATTCTCTCACCTCCCCATCATCACAAAATAATATGGAAAGTATGTCAGGCATGATATCAAGTCTCAACACGTGTCACCAATATACAATAAACAAGTACAAGTCAAATCAGGTGGTAATCACAGAAAATAACACATATGGCGACAAGCCCACATAACAGCTGACAGAACCAACGTAATAGTAATTTCATCTCCACTTCCTTCCCGGAGGCCTATCATGTTATCCCCGTCACTTCCTACGACTACATACGATTCTCTAATCAGAGTCTAACTAAAGTAAACCATAACCTACCTTAATGTCGAGCGGGTGCCACGAACAATCAAACCAATGCCTTTCCCTTGCGTAGAGCCTCTGAACGCTTAAAATCTAGAAAATATGCTAACTACGTTATAATACGAATTTAAGGACACCCATATTGCTATATTTATATTAACAATATTTTTACCATTTCAATTGTATGACTAACCCTTACACATATAAAAATATTAGCATAGCTTCAAGAAATTCAAATAATATTCATTTCTTTTAACTTTCTCGTATCTCCCGCTTGTAAAGGATATAACATTAAATTCGTAACTCCAAATAAGGTGTTTATCGTACCACATCGAAGGAAACACTAGGATCTCTTATTATGTCGAATCTCACCTGACAATACTTAGTGTAAATGGTGAAAATTTACGAAAGAAACAACCCTATGAAATCTGTGTCGCCATAATTTTTGTAAAACAAGACAGAAAGTTCAAACAGTCATAACTTCCAAAACATAAGTCGGGTTTATCTTCATAAGATATCAAATTGACGGGAACAGAGTAATCTACAACTTTGATTTAGCCCATATTTTCATATCCTTACGGATTTGTACAATTTTCACGTTTATATGTTGTTGTAAACATTATGCCATGATAAATCTCTCAAGTTTCTTTATTCAAGTTGATTGTGGAATTTCTGTGTAATGACTTCTTTGAAATTTTATTTCATTCTACAACACATTATTATAAGAATCATGAATAGATTAACTCAACCATAAACATAGAATCTAACCTGAACTCAATTAAGCGCTACCTCCTCGTCTTCTAGCTACTAGGGTTTTCTTTATTTTCTTCTTTTCTTTCTTTCCTCTCCTTTCTTGACTGCTGCTCTCGTTTTCTTTTTCTCTTTTTTCTTTGTTTTTCTTTTTGCTGCTGCTCACGCCCCCCCCCCCCCTTTTTTTTTTCTATTGTAAATCACGTCTAGCCCTACCAAGGGTAGTGGGCTTGGCCCACCAACCCACTTAATTAATTTCATGCCCCATTTCATATATTAAAAATCATATAATTAAAATACCCTATAGTCCCATACTCTTTTCGTAGTTTTAAAGTGTTAAACGACCAAACGGGTCGTTACATATACTTGTGTAGTATTTAAAGATTATTATTCTTAATCCTCCTGTGTGGTAAAATCTATCATAAAAATATAGAAGGTTTCTGCATAAGGTTGAGTTTTCATATGTCCTAACTGGAATATAGAACATGTTCGTTAACCTGCTATCTTAATAAAAAGAAGAATCATTAGCATTATATTTGTTATATCCCGTAATTTCATAGCTACTAAGTGAGAACATGATTATAGAAATAATATTGGAATGTCGGAAGGAAAGAATTTTTATATTTCCTTATACGTAAAATTTTCGAGTTTAATGTGATGACAAGAATTAATTCTAGTAATTGAACTCTTTCCAATAAAATTATGGACTAAGTGTTAAATAATTAAGTTCTGGCATTGGGTCCATCGAAATTCCATGAAAAAATGGCTAAGTGTGGAGATAATTTTTGTAAAGAGAAATACTTGGCCAATAGGAGGGTGGAAAGTGCTCCTTCCACTTGTCTTGCAAAGCCTCCACATAATTATATATAGATAAGTCTTGAAGACTTAGAACAAATATCTTCATCCATACAAACCCTCATATCTCTCATTTCTCTTGAGATTTTCGAAAACCACATATCCAAAGACAAGAACAAGATCAACTTATTTTCTTTCCAAGATTAAGCGCCAAGACTAAGTTCTAAGCCAAGTTAACCTTGCAATATAGTAAGTCACGGTTTTGGCAAGCAAAGATCTTGAAACCCTAAGCTTATATATGAACTTATGGAAGGAAAAACATGAAGGCAAGATGGATACAAGCTTGTAGAGGTTACATGTGTATTTGTAACGTAAAGAAGTGGTGCTAAAGTGAAGTAGTGTGTGTACTATTTTTTTGCTAAGATTTTGGTAAGTTTTCTTCTTCCTCTTGAAGTAATTATATATTACATGTTGTGGTAGTTAGGGGAAGAACTTGTAACAAGAAAAATGGAGTATAATAAACCTTTGTGACATTTCGGGTGATTACCGATTTGGGGACAGTTTTGTCGCTTTAATTTTCGTTGGTTATTGTTGTTATTTAACGTCTCTAATCGCATGTTAAAATGAAGGAAATCATGTTGTTACAAGTTGTTATGGTTTATATAAACATGTTGGAATGTAAGTTGGATTATAAGGAATTGTGAAAAGGGCTTTAGGGTGTGTTGGCCGAAAACTGCCTAAAACTGTTGGATATTATTGTGCAATTTCAGGGACTGGTTGGGGTGTTTTAATGTTGAAAATTCAGTATCATTATGCATGTTTAATGTGGTAAATCGCTAATGTAAGTACTAAAACAACAAGGGTATATAAAAGTGTTGTAAGCTTCACATTTTACCCTCATTGTCGTAGAAGTATGGACTGTTTTTATGGACTGTTTTATATGGATTAAGGGGCTGAATTTTACACGTAAAGTAGGCGTGTAATCCCCTTTGGTTGCTGTTTTGTTATCCCCTTAATTAGTGCCTTGGTTATAGTTGAAATTGACCTTCTTGAAAGGTGGAAAATTACGTATAAACAGGGTAAGTGCTGCCCGAATTTTTATATGAAAGGAGATTCATTATGTAGTATAAGTGTATACTAGTATTATAGAATTGATAGACGTGTTATTGGTATTTATAGGTTGAAGTACTACTTGAGACAGATTCTAGTTGTCAAGTTGGTGTAGCCTATAAGGTATGTGAACTATCCTTTCTCCTTTGGCATGATATTTGGTTTTCTAAAATGAAAGTCCATTGTATTGTTAGATGTATAAAGTAAGTGTACGGCGGACGTACATAGTTTTATTGGATCTTAATTCTAAATTGGAAGGCATAGTATTGTCTTGGGTTCTCTAAAATGGAAGATGTTAAAGTGCCCCGATTTTGAAAAAGTATAAGTCACTTAGTTTCAAAGGTGTAAGTTACTTGATTTTGGAAGTATACTTGACTTGATTTTAAAAGTGTAAACTTGATTTTCAAAGAGTAAGTGACTTGATGTTTCAAGGCTAGTTCCTTGGGGTTTATAAAGAAAAGGATGTACGGCGGACGTACATGGTGCTTTTGGGTTCAAGTCCTTAATATTACATGACATGATAGTGCCTTGAGTTTTCTAAAATGATAGTTCATTCATTTTATTCTAATGAGAGTCAAAGATGATTAAACTTGCATAATGTTGCCTTGATAGTTATCTGTATATCTATTGGGACGGGTTGCACGATCCGCAATACTTGTATACATATATTGGGACGGGTTGCACGATCCGCAATACTTATATATTTATTGGGACGGGTTGCACGATCCGCAACACTATTATATAATGGGACGGGTTGCACGATCCGCAACACTGATATAGATATAAATGCATTTGATGAGTATATGGACCGGCGTCCCATGATGTTGACATGACTCTCTGTTAGTTTAAAAGGTACAGTTGGCCCTGATTTTTATATGGCACGGTTTGATATAGTATTTGATATTTATACTTATCCCTGTCATTCTTTGGCCAATTATGATTTTCATTACTGTACTTTATGTTTACATACTTAGTACTTATTGTACTGACCCCCTTAGGGGGGTTGCGTTCATGCCCGCAGGTGTAGGTACTCAGTTTGCTGATCCGCGTGCTTAGGATCTTTGCTCAGCTGTTGAGATAACTCCATTGTCCCGGAGTCTAGTCTTTTGGTATATTTTTGCTATTACAGGCTTTTGTACATTCAGGGGTACGGCGGGGTCTTGTCCCTTCATAGTTACTGTTATACTCTTAGAGGTCTGTAGTCATGTGTGAGTTGGACATATGTACAGTTGCAATTATTTGGGTATTTTATATATACTGTGGCGGCCTTGTAGGCTTGCCAGTTTTATCACGTGAGTTGTGTTGTTATTTGAGTTTTATTCGCTTTCGTTGGTTATATGGGAGGTACAGGTATAAGGGTGCCCAGATAGGGCACCAGTCGCGGGCTCGGGGTTCGGGTCGTGACAACATTAACATGAGAAAGAGTGGATATTTTAGGAGATTTGAAGCCCTATTTCCTTCATAATTGTTTTAAATCAAAGTATTATCATTCTTAGTTTAATTTCTGCACTTTACTTAGTTATAATTCTCAAACTAAAAGAACGTTAACCAAATAGATACCATAGATTAGATAGTCGGTACTTGACAAATCAGTCTCTGTGGACGATAACTCGGTCTTACAGACTTTATTACTTGAACGATACGTACACTTGCGTAAGCATCTAGAAATATCATAACAAGTTTTGGCGCCGTTGTCGGGGATTGACGTACTTTTGATATCAAATTATATATTCTTATTTATAATTTATTTTTTATTTTTTGTCATTTTATCATTTTTTATTTTAGAATATATTGTCGTGATTTGTTTGTTGTTTTTGAGCAATTTCAGGACTTAGTTTATGCGAAAGTAGGAGAGGATCAGACACTCCTATCCCTTTAAACCCTGAAATTGAGAGATTGTGCAGACATAACAGGAAGGAAAAAAGAATTGCTGATTCATTAGCAATGGAAAATCAGCAACACAACAATGAGGTTAATGATGAGTTACCGGCTGTGATGAGACAAGTCCCGCATCCTGCAGAGAGAAACATAGGGGACTGTGTATTGCCTACAATTACAGGAATGCAGACTTGCATCAGGCTTCCAGCTGTTGAAGCCAATAATTTTGAAATCAAACCAGCAATCTTGCACATGGTTCAAGGCTCAGTTCAATTTTGGGGGTTACCGTCTGAAGATCCCTATATGCATCTAGCAAATTTACTGAATCTGTGTGCAACCTTTAAATACAATGGTGTTACTGACGATGCCATTCGGTTGAGACTTTTCTCATTCTCACTCAGGGATAGAGCGAAGAACTGATTGAACTCATTGCAGGCGAACTCCATCACTACATGGCAAGACTTAGCTCAGAAGTTCCTTGTCAAATTATTCCCTTCATCCAAAGTAGCAAGGCTTAGATGAGAGCTTAATAATTACTATCATATGGATGAAGAGTCACTCTATGATGCATGGAAGCGGTTCAAAGATCTGAAGAGAAAGTGTCCGCACCATGGGATTGAGAAATGGATGTTGGTCCACATATTCTACAATGGGCTGTGTGTACTACTCATACCATTATTAATGCTGTAGCACGGGGAACATTCATGAGAAAGAGTGCCAATGAGGCATATTATTTTCTAGAAGACATGGCCATAAACAACCATCAGGATGTCGATGAGAGAGCTACAAATAGCAGGAAAGTGGCTGCGATTCATGAGTTGGATGCTATCACTGCGTTGACTGCCCAGGTTTCCACTTTGAAAAAGCAGTTGCAGCAGAGCACTATGTCCATTAAAGCTGTTCAAACACCAGTGATCTGTGAGATTTGTGGGGGTCCCCATACTTTTGATAGGTGCACAACAGTGGATCCAAACAGTGTACCTATGGAGCAGGTTCAGGCAGTTGAGAATTTTCAGAGGCCCTACAATAATGCATTCTCCAACACATATAATCAGGGGTGGCAGAATCACCCCAACTTTTCATGGAGGAATGAACAAGGGCAACAAACACAGTTTCAGGGCCAACACCAGAACCAATAGCCATAAGAAAAGCTTGATGAGCTAAGAGCAGCACTGCTAAAACTCACAACTTTGCAGACCCAGTTCATGACAGAGACTAGGTCATCTATCAGAAATTTGGAGGCACAGGTGGGACATCTGGAGAACATGCTGAACAATAGAGAACAAGAAAATCTTTCCAGCGATACTGTAGTGAATCGATGGGCGATGTCGTGCAATAAGCACGAGGAGTGGTAGCGATTAGAAGCGAGTTGCATGACCACAAGTGGAGAAGATGATTGATGCAGAGAAAGAGGGGATTACTGATGACCGCCCCATTTTAGAGAAGGCTCCATCAGCAGTCATGAGGGATAATACAAACAGAATCCCTTACCCTCAAAGACTGCAGAAGAAGGCCCTAGATAAGCAATTTTCCAAGTTTTTAGAGGTCTTCAAAAAGCTGCACATAAATCTCCCGTTCATTGAAGCCTTGGAGAAAATGCCAGTATGTGAAGTTCATGAAAGACATTCTCATTAAGAAGAGGAAAATGGCAGACTATCAGATAGTGGTGCTGACAAAGGAGTGCAGTGCTATTTTGCAGAAAAAGTTTCCCCAAAAATTGAAGGATCCATGGAGTTTCAGCTTACCTTGCACAATAGGGAAGGTGACATGCAAGCAGGCTTTGTGTGATTGGGGGCAAGTGTCAACCTGATGCCCCTCTCTGTGTTTAAAAGACTTGGTTTGGGGGAAGCAAGACCAACCACAGTCACCTTACAGCTAGCTGATCACTCAATTATGCATCCCCAAGGAATAATAGAAGATGTATTGGTGAAAGTAGGTAAATTCATATTTATTGATGATTTCCTCATTTTAGACATGGATGAAGATGAAAATATGCCAATCATCCTTGGGATACCATTCCTAGCCACAAGGAGGGCACTGATTGTTGTTGAGAAGGGACAACTCAAGCTTCGAGTTCAAGATGAGGAGATGACCTTCACTGTTTTCAAGCCTTCCACTAAACCACAAGCCAATGATAGATACTTTGCTATTGGGATAGTTGACAAGGTTGTGTCTCAGAAAAACCTCATAAGTAGTGACGCTCGTGGGGTACCATTACCATTAAAACTGTGTAAGAATTATGAACATGTGAATAATGTTGTGGATGATAAAAAAGGAATAAACCCTCCTGAAATTAGCCCTGTGAAAAAGAAAAGGAGAAGGATGAGGAAAATGGTACTGAAATGGATATGCGGTTGATTGAGTAAGAAAACGACGTCATGCTAAAAAATGTTAAAGACATCGCTACTTGAGAGGCAACCCAATGTTTTAAATTATGTTATTTCAATTTTTATTTTTGTTTGTTTTATTTTTCTTGAACAGTCTCACGATCTGGTATGTTTAGTGTTTTTGGATGACAGATAAAGGCCGGAACTAACTCCGAGGAGAAAAGGGCGAAAAATGCTGAAAAACTGGAAAAATTGAAGTAGCAGTGAATTAGCACCGCGGCGCCTGGATCATGGACCGCGGCCCCTCAGGGGAAGTGTGCACAGTAATTCGTTCTTCCTCCCAAACCTCTGTGTTGTGTTTGTAAGTTGTCCTTTTATTTTTAGTCTTCACACATTGGGTACAATGTGTCGATTAAGTTTGGGGGGTATTACTTTGCTTTATTGTTGTGTTTTTGAGTCTTTTTGTTGTTTTTTTGTTTGTTTTATGTGTTTGTGAGTCAATTTTTTTTTATGGATCATGTATGTTATAGTGGCTGAAGATATTGAGTGGATTAAGTGGGTTACTGTAATGGAATTGAAAGCAAACAAATCTGTGTGCTTAAGTTAGATATGCCAAAAATTTATGACATCTAATTATTTGGGATATTTGTGTTTAGCTTATGTGTGTCAGTTATGGAAAGAAAGGTTGAAAAAATGTCTAGAACACCTGTTTGCTTGATATTTGAATAGTTAACATATATATGTCTAGGGAAAGGATTCAGGCATTCTTTGATAGCTCTTCTGACAATTCATTACCTATCCTGACAAAAAATGTATCACTAGTCATCCCCTTTGAGCCTAAATAATATATTTATTTGACACTCTATGATTCCTCTGTTGTGCCATAAGTAATAATTGAAAAGTATTGGAATGAGAAGTGTTGAAAAAGAAATAAAAAGAGATGAAAAAGTTGATGCACCCCAATGAAAAATATGCAAAAGCCTAAGTTTTGGGGTTCTTGTTATTTATAATATATCTCATTCTCTCAAAAGAAAAGAGGGGGAAAATATGTATGATATTAAAAAGAAAATCAGAAAAAAGGAAAAAAGAGAGTTGAATGAAAAATGTTTATGGTATGTAATTTGAGCCTAAATGCCAACTTTTATCTACCCCTGCCTAAGCCTACACTACAACCATTGAAAGTCCTGATGATCTCTAATGTGTATGTCTATGATTAGTGGAGAATAACAAGTAAACAAGTCTATAGAATTTTGGGAAAGATGGAATGAAATTGACACGCATAGGTTAGGTGTTTGTATTTCCAGTGATCATGACATAATCGAATTTGCAAAATATCTAACTTGAAATTCTAGATTGCTAAACATTCATGCTATGTTTGTTCTAACATATTATCCCAGTTTTCATCCATGATTTTGAGGAAGCATTTCTATAGCTACTTGATCCACTTCATTGAGTCTTTTATTTGATTTTTTTTTGTTTTTGTTTAATTCTTTACTCGATGGCGAGTAAAGTGTAAGTTTGGGAGTGTTGGTTGAGTGTATTTTATGCACTTTGTTGAGTCCTTTTTAGTTAAGTATTTTACCTTTTTCGTTTGTGTTTAGTATAATATTAGGTTTGTTTTTATTTTTCTTTTGAGTCACATCAGTCATAAAAGAGAAATACTACTTTTGAGGATGAAATGAGCTTAATCGAGATAAAAATTTGCACAAGCACAGCTCCAAGAAGAATAGAAGTAATCTGGCGAAAACCGGGCGAAAAGCATAAGGAACCGCGGTGCATGGAAAGAGGGACCGTGGTGCTGATGAACCGCGGCCGAAAAGTTTTGAGCCGAGGCGTAAAAATTCCAGTAGCTGAGGACGAAAAATCACCGTCGAAGGCATCGCGGTGCCTGGCAGCAGCACCGCGGTGCAGCCATTCCAGTGAGCAGCCCAGCGATTTCGGCCAATTAGGGCCGCGGTGCCGACGCGAAAAGTTCCAGATTTTGGGCCGAATTTTGACAGGGTTAAAAGGGTCTGAAACACAATTTTTCTCAGATATAAAAATTCTAAACCCTGTCATATTTAGGATCATACTTTGGTGGAGGCAAGAAGGAGGCAAACTACAAGATTGGAGACTCTTGTTCAAGTTCTTTCTCTTTCCTTTATTTTAATTTCAGTTTATGTTGGATTGTAAATTTGTTCTTGATATGACAATGTTCAGGAGCTAATCTCTTTAGTAGGGTTTTCCGTCGAATCTTCTTGAAACTCTTTCATATAGTTAATGCATAATTATTGATTTCTTCTTCAGCATATTAAGATCTATTCAATATTGTATTGATTGCTTGATAATTAATTGACCCTTAATTGTCATAACTTATATGATTTTGAATCGAGATCTGAGAGGGGAGATTTGAATATGATGTAGTTGTCTAGACATAGATTAAAATTGTGGACGAAAGTACCCCAATACTTGTGTAGTATTTAAATGTTATTGTTCTTAATCCTCATGTGTGATAAAATATATCATAGAAATATAAAAGGTTTCTGCATAAGGTTGAGTTTTTATATGTCCTAACCGGAATATAGAACATGTTCGTTAACCTGCTACCTTAATAAGAAGAAAAATCATTAGCATTGCATTAACATGAGAAAGAGTGGATAGTTGAGGAGATTGAAAGCCCTATTTCCTTCATAATTGTTTTAAATCAAAGTATTATCATTCTTAGTTTAATTTCTGCCCTTTACTTAGTTATAATTCTCAAACTAAAAGAACGTTAACCAAATATATATCATAGATTAGATACTCGGTACTTGACAAACCAGTCTCTGTGGACGATGACTCGGTTTTTTACAGACTTTATTACTTGAACAATACGTACACTTGCGTAAGCATCTAGAAATATCGCAACAATTACTCAGTGTGACCTCTCTATTTATAGTAGAGAGTTCCCTTGAAAGACTTATCAATTTGTTGTGGAGGTTAAGCTAAAAATGGGCGACGTGTGTGTTACACCCCGTAATTTTAAGCCAATAAATTTAGAAACGTAATTAAGAGAATAAGATTCGAGTATTGGAAATAAAGTATATTTACATATGCTAATATAGAAATTAGTATGCAAAGAATGTAATTCCAGAATAATCTTGAATACAACAAATGTGGCAATAAGGATTAATACTAGTAGTGGAATTCTTCCAATGAGGTTATGAATTAGTGTCGTATTATAAAATATTTGAAATCGAGAATATGAGGTCTATCAAAAATTTCAGGATTTAAATAAGATTGATTATTTGGGAGATTAATTTATTATTTGTAGGATTAATTTTAGTGGAGGGAATAATAATAAGTGGACAAATTTTGGGAAATTGTGCTCCCCCCTCACATCGAAACCAGTGGGCACAACCCCACCAAACATCTGCTCACATGCTCACTGTTACCTATGTCTCTCTCACTTCTCTACCTTTTACTCAAAACCACTCCTTCGCATATCTCTCCCCACTTCTGAAACAGATTTTTCTTAACCTCCATAGCTAAGTGAAGCTTTAATCAACTCTCCTACTAAGATTAACTTCTTATACTAAGTTCTAAGACAATGGTAAACTCCAAACAATGCCGAAATCGATAATCTGGTCGAGAAACTGTCCAGAAAACATTACGTTTTGGAGATGAGTTATTTGGAAGAAAAACATATAAGTAAGGTGGTTTTAAACTTGTAAAGGATGCATGCATGTCATTGTAACTTGAAGAAATGGTGAAATTGGTGCAAGATGGGAGCAGTGGGTGCCGAATGCACTAGGGACTGCTTTGGATAATTTAAGGTAAGAATTATTCTTCTTATAAAGTAATTGAAAGTTAAATAATGTTCTAGTTAAGAGATGAACTTGTGTTAAGAGAAATTGGAAGTAAGAAATTGCATGTGGTTGTTTCGGGTGTTGTAGTGAGCCGATTTTGGGACTGTTTTGTATACATTGGGTTTGATTATTGTTGTTGTTATCATTGTCACTAATTGCATGTTGAAATTGAAGGAAACCTTGATATTTAAAGTTGTAATTGATTATATGAAAGTGTTGAAATATGAATTAGATTTTAAGGAGTTAAGAGAAGAGTTATGGAATTATGTGTGTGGACCGTGACATTCATGAATTGTTGGGTATTGTGGTGTCGAATTTAGGGGATGTTTTGTTGAGTTATAATGCTGGAATTATAAGCTATGAACATGTATATACATTGTTGTAATTGTGGATATATGTCTTAAATGAATTAAGGTGTAGAAGAATATTATGTTGCAAACTATAAGACTTGAACTCTCGTTGTTGCTAGAAATATGGACTGTTTTTAGGGGTTGTTTTAATATGGTAAAATGGGCTGGATTAACATGAGAAATAGGTGTATTAATCACCTTGGTTGTTATGGTTATTGTAGTCCATGAATGTAAAGGGAATGAATGTATAACGATGACGTTTATGGAGTATATGAGACTGATTTGGTTATGACCTTGAGACGTGTCTTATTATTGATGTTGGTGACCTTGTTTGTGAGTTGTGGATGTGTGTATAAGTAGGAGAAGTGCTGTCTAAATTTATATAACAAGAGAGTCATCATTCGATACATATAAAGTATACTAGTAATCATAGAGTTGACGGACATGTTATTATTGTTATAGGTTGAAGTGCTAATCGAGACGAATTTTATTTATTGAGTTGATATAGACGACAAACGGTATGTGAAACTATCCTTTCTTTTTTTTGGCATGATTTATATAAAATGAGAGTACGACGGACATACATAATTCCATTGAATCCTAATTCCTAGTGATACTTGATATGATAGCTGCCTTTGATTTTACAAGTGATAGTTCATTCTATATATTCCATTGAGAGTCAAATGATGATTAATTTGTATAAAGTTACTCATGATATTCTATTCGTGCTTGATGTGATTATATTATTTCACCGAGTCCCAGGCCGGGTATGTATATGTATGATGATTTTACTGAGTCCCAAAATGGATCGGGTACGATATATGTGGACAGACATCCACGGATATGATTTTATGTGGACAGGCATCCACAGATATGATTTTACCGAGTCCCATGATGGGCCGGATACGGTATGTGAACATTATATGATTTAACTGTGACCTCTAGAGGCGGTGTGCAGTATGTATATGTATGTAACCATTCACCGAGTCCCACATCGTTGGGTATGCGGTATATTATATGGACATACATGACTCTCATTCCATAAGGCACATGTGCATTGGTATCTTTGATTATTATACTTGTCTGATGACATCTTTTGGCGATTATGATCTCACATGCGATTTCATGTTTTATATACTCGAGACATTTTAAATCGACCCTTTCTTGGGTGCGTTTCATGCCCGCAGGTACAAGTACTCAGTTTGGTGATCCTCCAGCTTAGGATTTCCGTTCAGCTATTTGGAGAGCTCCATTGTTTCAGGGCTTAGTCATTTTGGTACAGATCCTTGCTATAGACTTATGCATATTCAGGGGCACGACGGGGCCCTGTCCCGTCATATTTCACTGTTATACTCTTAGAGGTCTGTAGTCATGTGTGGGTTGGACATGTGTGGGTTGTAGACGTGTTTTGGTCAGCTGTACAGTTGTGATTTGTTTTGGATATTTCTGTATATAGTGGTAGCCTTATCGGCTTGCCTATTTAGTTATGATTGATTAGCTGCGACTCCTCGGGAGACAGGTTCATTTTAGATTTCTATATTGTTCTTGGTATCGGTCGGATTATATGTGGCAGGTCAGTATAAGGGTGTCTAATTAGGGCACTAGTCGCGGCCCGTCGGGTCGGGTCGTGACAAAGTGGTATCAGAGCAGTTCGTCCCCGGAATGTCCACAGACCTTGTCTAGTAGAGTCTTACGTATGGGTATGTTGTGCATCATACTTATACGCAGGAGGCTGCCGGACATTTATGATGTCATATTTTCTTCTTACTCTAAGATCGTGCGATAGAGCTATGTTATTAGAATAATCCATCTCTAACAAATTATTGTGTTTCCAGCTATACCTCTGAAGAAGGCGACAACTGCCCAGAAGGGAAAGGGAAAATCAGTAGCAGGAGCTACTAGTCAGATCCGGAGAGTTATTAGGGCCCATGCCCAGTCTATGCCTGAGATTGTACTCGATGGCGAGCTCATTACCGTCACCTCGAATGAGCTTAGTAGCAGCGACTCGATTGAGGCGGCATCACCGCCAGCTCACAAGGCCCCAACACATGCGCCTCCAGATCCTCAGCCAGGGGCGGAGGATAGGGCTATGAAGACGCGATTCACCGGCAGATGGTGGCAAGGCGCATGAGCGAGGATTAGGAGTTGACCATAGATCTGATAGTTTGAGGATTCGTGACTTCCTAAGTTGTAATCCTCCAGAGTTTTTCGGGTCAAAACCTGAGGATGATCCGCATGAGTTTATTCGACAGATGCAGCGTACATTGAGGATCATCAAGGCTTCTGAGACAGAGTCTGTTGAGTTGGCTTCATATCGATTGCGGGATATAGCTACTAATTGGTATGAGTCTTGGGAGTTATCTAAGGGCGAGGGTGCTCTTCCAGCAGTATGGGATGAGTTTACAGAGGCCTTCCTTGGCCACTTTTTGCCTTCATAGATGAGGAGAGCTAGAGCTGATAGATTCTTACATTTGAGGTAGAGTGGCAGGAGCATTCGAGAGTATAGCCTTGAGTTTGATTCATTGGCTAGGTATGCGGCTACTATTGTAGCTGATATGGCGGATAGAGTGCATCGTTATGTGATGGGACTGGATCGCTATTTGATTGATGGATGTATGGCAGTGGCTCTTCAGCCATCTATGGATATTGCTCGGATACAAGCATATTCACAGGGGGTAGAAGACCGACACAGAGGACGTCAGCCTGATAGGGATCACGACAGAGGCGAGCATAAGAGAGCTAGGTCGGCTGGATATTCTGGTGAGTTTCGAGGCGGGCAACCTCAGCAGCATATTAGATATTCTTCCCAGCCAGCACAAAGTGCACCCCACAAATGCCTGAGCGGAGATTTGACCGCACAGGTATTCGGGGTGAGTCGAGCTCCAGGCTTGAGTTCACAAATGAACATGGGTTCTAGTTGTTAAGTCCATTTTAGGACTGTTTTAGAGTCTATTTTAGGAGTCTTTTAATTGTCGTTTTAGTGTTTTTGTGCAGTATTACACTTTGTTTATTTTGTTTTCAGATTATTAGCGACCTTGGTGGGAAATGACAATATGATAGTAAATTGAGCTGAATTGGAGGATGGGAATGCACAATAAAGACCCCAGACATCAACAAAAGAGTCCCAGAAAGAAATGAACAAAATCTGGCCAGAAATGGGTGAAAGGTCGCAGTCGAATTCATTAGAGCCGCGGCCCCAAAATTCCAGAAGCTGAAATTCAAAACACCAAACGAAGGGCCACGACCCATTTTTTCCAGTACCTGCTCGACTGAATTAGAGTCGCGGTCCCGACGCGTGTTTTTGGCGAAAGAAGCTGATTTTAGCAGGGGTAAAGTGGTCCGAAAGAGGGTTCTTTTAGGGATAATATAAAAGCCTAAGGAAGGGTTTTATGGGGGGACATCTTGAATCATAGAAAATATTTTGGGGGTGAAGGCAAGGATTAGAGACTTTGTTCAAGTGACTTTATTTTCCTTTTGTTGTTTAATTCAGTTTATGTTGAAGTTTGTATTAGTTCTTAGCATGACAATGTATAGTAGCTAATATCTTTATTAGGGTTTCCGTCGAATCTTCTTGAAACTCTTTCTATTAAGTTAATGCATTGTTAATGGCTTTTTTTCTTCGATTATTTAAGATCTATTCAATTTGTATCGATTGTGTGAGAATTAATTGATCACTAGTTTTCATAACATATATGATTTCGAATCGAGATCCGAAAGGAGAGATTTGAATATGCTATAATTGAATAGACATAGGTTAAAATCGTGGACGAAAGTACCCCAATATTTGTGTAGTGTTTAGGGTCATTGTTCTTAGTCTTCCTACGTGGTAAAATCTATCATAGAAATATATAAGGTTTCTGCATAGGTTGAGTTTTATATGTCCTAACCGGAATATAGAACATTTTAGTTGACCTCCTATCTTAATAAGAAGAATTATTATTAGCATTGCATTAATACGTGAAAGAGTGGATAGTAGAGGAGATTGGAAGCCATAATTCTCTACATAACTGTTTTAAACCCCTTAGTATTATCAGCTTTAGAAATTACTTTACTTAGTTATAACTCTTAGTTAAACTCCAAACTAAAGTATTATCACCAAATAGATACCATAGTTTAGCTGTTAGGTGATTGATAACCAGTCCCTGAGGACGATAACTCGGTCTTCCTGACTATATTACTTGAAGCGACACATACACTTGCGTTGAGAACGTGGAAATCGCCTAACAAGTTTTTGGTGCCGTTGCCGGGGACTGACGTACATCAATATCGAATTAGCTAATTTTATTTCTAATTTGGTTTTATTTTAATTTAAACACACTTTTGCCTTGATCTGTTTGTTTTGATTGTGATCAAATTTCAGGAACCATAGTTTATGCGAAGCAGAAGAGGAGCAAACACAATTGTTCCTCTAAACCCAGAAATTGAGAAGGCGTGCAAACAAAACTGGAGAAACAAAAGACTAACTGATTCAGTTATAATGACAAACCAGCAGAATCAGAATGGGCCGAATGATGATATACCAGCAGCCATGGGACAAGTCCCGAATCCTGCAGAGAGGAGCTTGGGAGACTACGTTCTACCAACGGTTATGAAGCGCGAGGATGCATAAGGCTCCCAGTGATAGGAGCCAATAATTTTGAGATCAAACCTGCTATTTTGAGTATGGTGCAGAACACAGTCCAGTTTGGAGGATTGCCATCGGATGATCCACATATGCACATTGCAAATTTTCTGGAGTTGTGTGCCATATTTAAATACAATGGCGTTACTGATGATGCCATTCGGTTAAGGCTATTTCCCTTCTCACTCAGGGACAGAGCAAAGGTTTGGTTGAACTCCTTGCCTACAGACTCTGTATTCACATGGCAGGATCTAGCCTAGAAATTTTTAGCCAAGTTTTTTCCACCATCAAAGGCAGCAAGGCTCTGGGGAGAGTTAAACAATTTTCATCAGATGGATGGAGAGTCATTATACAATGCTTGAGAACTTTTCAAAGATCTGCAAAGAAAGTGTCCACACCATGGGTTGGAGCAGTGGAATCTGGTGCACAATTTCTATAAGGGCTTGAATGGGACTACCCGGACTATCATAGATCCATTTGCAGGTGGTACCTTCATGAAGAGAACAGCCCATGAGGCTCATGATTTACTAGAGGACATGGCAGCGAACAATCACTGGTCAGATGATAGAGCAGCAAGCATCATAAAGGTTCTTGGGGTACAAGAATTAGATTTCATCACTGCTCTGAATGCTCAGGTTGCTCTTTTGACAAAGCAGTTGAAACAGAACAATATGTCCGTAAATGTGGTTCAGACTCCAGTGGGACGTGAGATTTGTGGTGGACCGCACACGTTCGATCAATGCCCAGCAGTGGATCCTAATGATATCCCCATGGATCAAGCTCAGGTTCATGCAGTGGGAAATTTTCAGCGGCCATACAACAACCAACTCTCCAACACATACAATCCAGGGTGGAGGAATCACCCTAATTTTTCTTGGAGAAATAATCAGCCTCAGCAGCCTCAATTTCAGGGACAATATCAGCATGCCAATCCATCTTCCCAGGGGAATTTTCAGCAACAGCAGAGTAGCAAGCCACATCTTCACAGCAGCCCAGACCACCAGTTCAACAAGAAGGGCAGAATGAGTTGCAAGCAACTTTATTGACCCTAACAAACTCTCAGACTCAGTTCATGATAGAACTAGATCATCTATCAGGAGTTTGGAGACGCATGTGGGACAACTGGCTAATATGCTAAACAACAGAACGCATGGGAATCTCCCTAGCAATACTGTTGTGAACCCAAATGAACAGTGTCAGGCCATTAATTTGAGAAGTGGTAAACAAGTTGAATCAAGTGTGCAACCACCATCTGCAGAGGATAAGGGAGAATCAGGTGAGGCAACGGATCCAGAGAGGGCAGTAGTCACAGACAACCATCCAATACCCCAGAGAGGGCCACCATCAATTATTGAGGAGCCTCAGGTTAAAATTCCATACCCCCAGAGACTTAGAAAAAACTTTCCTGACTAGCAATTTTCTAAGTTTTTGGAGGTCTTTAAGAAGTTGCATATCAACATTCCGTTTGCTGAAGCCTTGGAGTAAATGCCAAGTTATGTTAAGTTCATGAAGGAGATCCTCTTTAAAAAGAGGAAGCTAGAGGAGTATAAAACAGTGACATTAACCGAGGAATGCAGTTCCATATTACAGAGAAAGTTGCCCCAGAAGTTGAAAGATCCGGAAAGCTTCACCACCCCTTGCACTATAGGGAATTTTGAATGCCAACAAGCTCTATGTGATTTGGGGGCGAGTATTACTTTGATGCCTTATTCTGTGTTTTGCAAACTTGGAGTGGGGGAAGCAAAGCCTACAACCATCACTTTACAGTTGGTTGATCGTTCCATTATACACCCCAGAGGTATTATTGAAGATATGCTGGTGAAGGTAGATAAGTTTATTTTTTCCACTGACTTCATTATTCTAGACATGGAAGAAGATGAACTTGTGCCCCTTATTCTTGGGAGACCATTTTTAGCAACAGGGCAAACACTTATAGATGTTCAGAAAGGTGAGTTGAAATTGCGAGTCCAGGGAGAAGATGTGATCTTTAATGTATTCAATGCAACAACTTACCCAAGAGCAAATGATAGTTGTTTTGCGATTGATGTAATTGAAGAAGTGGTTTCTGAGAGAAGTCTCAGGAGTACTGATGCTCTTGAAGTGGTGTTGACACAATATGATGAAGATACCAGTGATGATGCAGAATTAACAGAGCATGTGAATTGGATGGATTCCTATGGGCCTTGTTATAGGAAGAAGTATGAGGAGCTCGGAAAGGTGCCAGAGAGGCCATTGCCCTCCACAGAGAAAGCTCCAGTGCTAGAGTTGAAGACTCTACCAGATCATTTGCACTATAAGTATCTTGGTGAGAATGAAACTTTGCCAGTGATTGTATCTACTCATCTATCTAAGGTGGAGGTTGAAAAATTATTGAGAGTGTTGAAGGCTCACAAGCTTGCTATTGGGTGGACACTGGCTGACATTATAGGGATAAGTCCTTCAACAGTGATGCATAAAATTCGTTTAGAAAATGAGAGAAGACCTTCCATTGAGGCACAAAGAAGACTGAATCCAACCATAAAGGAGGTAGTGAGTAAGGAGATCTTAAAATGGCTTGATGCTGGGGTAATTTACCCTATTTCTGATAGTGCATGGGTGAGTCCTGTGCAAGTGGTGCCTAAGAAAGGTGGTATGACTGTGATAACTAATGAAAAAGCATGAGCTGATTCCATCTAGAACAGTTACAGGGTGGAGAATTTGCATTGACTACCGCAAGCTGAACAAGAAAACCAGGAAAGACCACTTCCCTTTGCCTTTTCTAGACCAGATGCTTGACAGACTTGCAGGGCACAACTATTAATGCTTTTTGGATGGTTACTCTGGTTATCACTAAATTGCAATATCACCAGAAGACCAAGAGAAGACCACCTTCACATGCCCCTATGGTACGTTTGCCTTCAGAAGAATGTCATTTGGGCTTTGCAATGCTCCTGCTACTTTTCAGCATTGTATGATGGCCATCTTCTCTGACATGGTGGAGAGAACCATAGAGATTTTCATGGATGATTTTTCTGCCTTTGGATCCTCTTTTGATGAATGTTTGAAGCACTTAGAAGCAGTGTTGCAGCGTTGTGAAGAATCAAACCTTGTGCTAAATTGGGAGAAATGCCACTTTATGGTGCAAGAGGGTATTGTCCTTGGCCACAAAATATCCAACCAAGGCATTGAGGTAGACAGGGCGAAGATTTCAGTGATTGAAGATATGCCACCTCCAATATCGGTGAAAGGGGTTAGAAGTTTCCTTGGGCACGCTGGTTTCTACAGAAGGTTCATCAAAGACTTCTCAAAGATTTCAAAACCTCTCCCCACATTGCTGATGAATGGAGTCACAATGACTTCAATGAGGAGTGCATGACTGCTTTTCAGGCACTCAAAGAGAAGTTATTTCAGCACCGATAGTCATGGCACCAGACTATGAACTCCCATTTGAATTAATGTGCGATGCAAGTGATTATGCAGCAGGAGCAGTTCTTGGGCAGAGGGTTGATAAAGTGTTCCGGTCCGTTTACTATGCTAGCAAAACTTTAAATGATGCACAATTGAATTATGCAACCACAGAGAAGGAGTTGCTAGCCATAGTATACCCATTCGAGAAGTTCAAGCCATACCTAATAGGGAACAAGGTGATAGTGTACACTGACCACACTGTTATCAAGTATTTGATGACAAAAAAGGATGCAAAACCCCGCCTTATCCGATGGGTGTTGTTATTACAAGAGTTTGACATGGAGATCCGCGATAAGAAGGGGACATAAAACTTAGTTGCAGACCACCTATCAAGGCTTAAAGTTAAAGAAAGTCAGAACACCAAGGACGTGCAAATAAATGACCACTTTCCAGACGAGCAATTGTTTCAGGTAAGTGCTAATTCAAATTTACCTTGGTATGCTGATTTTGTTATTTTTCTTGTAGCTAAGGTTGTGCCACTAGAGATGACAAGACAACAAGTAAAAAAGTTCTACTCAGAGGTGAAACATTACTATTGGGAGGAGTCGATTCTATACAAGCATTGTGTTGATCAAGTCATTAGACGCTGTGTGCCTGAAGATGAAATGCACTAAATTCTCACTCATTGTCACACTTTATAATGCGGTGGGAATTTTGGGGCTTCAAGAACAGCGGCTAAGGTGCTACAAAGTGGATTCTATTGGCCAACATTGTTCAAGGATACCAATGCTTTTGTGAAAGCTTGTGACAGATGTCAGCGAACGAGGAATATCACAAGGCGAAATGAAATGCCTCTAAATGGTGTACTTGAGGTAGAGCTCCTTGATGTTTGGGGGATTGACTTCATGGGCCCATTCCCACCATATTTCTGATACAAATACATCTTGCTTGCAATGGATTATGTATCCAAGTGGGTTGAGGCAGTGGCTACTACAGAGAATGACAGTAAGACTGTTGTGAAGTTCCTCCAAAAGAACATCTTCACAAGGTTTGGTACTTCTAGAGCCCTCATTAGCGATGAAGATAGTCATTTTTGTAATAAGCAGTTTGACACTCTACTGGCCCGCTATGGAGTTTACCATCGAATTGCCCTGCCATATCATCCTTAGACAAATGGGCATGCTGAAATCTCAAATAGAGCAGTAAAGAGCATATTGTAGAAAACAGTGGACAACTCGAGGAGGAACTGGTCTGTCAAGTTGGATGATGCACTATGGGCTTATAGGACGACATTCAAAACTCCCATTGGAATGTTACTCTATAGACTGGTCTTTGGAAAAGCATGTCATCTACCAGTAGAGTTGGAGCATACGACGTATTTGGCAATGAGGCAGTTGAACATGGATGTCAAGGCTGCTGGACAGAAGAGGCTATTGTAGCTGAATGAGCTTGATGAACTTCGAAATGATGCCTATGAGAATTCAAAGATCTATAAGGAACGCACCAAGGCATGGCACGACAAGAACTTGGTCCTTAAAGAGTTCCAACCTGGGAACCAAGTGCTCTTATCAACTCAAGGTTAAGACTATTTCCAGGCAATTTGAAGTCTAGATGGCCAGGACCATTTGTTGTTGAGAAAGTGTTTCCCTATGGTTCAGTTGAAATACGAGGTAAAGAGGGTGCACAATTCAAAGTGAACGGATAGAGATTGAAACATTATTTGTGTGACTCCATGGAGAAAATAAAGTCTGTGATCCTCTTCAAACTACAGTGAAGTGAAATCTGCGTCCGGCTAAAAGACGTTAAAGACATCGCTATTTGGAAGGCAACTCAACGTTTTAAATTATGTTATTTTGTTTTATTTTTATTCTTGAACAGTCTCACTTTGATATGCTTGGTTGATGTTTTTGAATGATAGGTGAAGCGGGACTAGCCGAGAGGGTAAAAGTGTCAAAAATCCGACAAACTGGCAAAAATGATGATTTTAGACGAAAGGTCGCGGTTCCTGGAAGAAGATCCGCGACCCCTAAATTCCAGAGAGCAGAAATTTTTGACAACTAAATAAGAGCCACGGTTCAGGAACGAAGGGCCGCGACCCATCTTTGGCAATAAACATCCAGTGATTTTCAGTGAATTAGGGCCGCGGCTCAGGAACGAAGGGTCGCGGTCCAGTTTTTCCACTAGCTAAGCAGTGATTTTCAGCGAATTAGGGTCGCGGCTCAACAGTCCAGGGGTCGCGGTTCTTCGACGTTTTCAGAAATAAAACCCTAGCCTCTCTTTATTTTTCCCTCATTCTAACTACACCCAAACACACAAAAATAGATAAAGTACGATAAAAGTTTAAGAAAATTTAAAAGTTTTAAAGAAAATCATTGCAAAATATATATAGTAGTGTTACTGTTATTGTCACACCCCAAACGTGACCCTGGACGTAACAGACATCCGATGCTATGAACATTATCGAAAGCACCTTATGAATTTATAATATCAAGTCCCTGCTTAATCTTTCAGTAGTTAATTCAATTAAATTATAAGTAACTAAGTAAGATCAGGGTGACAGTTTATGAAATAAAATCAGCGGAAGTCTATAATAAGTTGTCAAAACATACCAACGCCCATGAGAGTCGAATAACGACCTCAACCAACTACCAACAAAAAAACGTCTATCTATGGATCCTCTAAGATGATAAAAGGAAATAGCCTAACTTCAGGACGCAACCTGAAAACTAATACTAATAAAATAAAGATAGAATGGTGCCCCACGAACAATTATGTGGGCTCACCGAATAGTCTTGAAATCAACAAGTTCTCCTAAGTTGTAGGCGTATTTCGAACCTGCTCTTCTTTGTTACCTGACATATCATCAAAACAACAATGGTATGCTTGAGTACCGGGTACTCAGTGAGTCTCTTCGGAATAATAAATAATGTAATATTAGGTAGTAAAATAATGTAAATAAAGCAGTTCGAAACCTAGAAATAAAACAGTACCAAACTTAGAGAAACCATTAATAGAAACCATTATGAGAGAATTAAATCACTTTCAATTCATTATGCTATTTCTCAAGATTAAGTCTTTCATTTATGAACTTAAGATCAACATCAAGTCACTCACTCACAACCTCAATTATGCCAATACAAGCCAAGTCAATGAAATGAATGAATGCCCATTAACGTTCCCAAAAACTGCATAGAAGCACCACATCGAGGTTGTCACCCTCGATGGCCATCCTTCCTCTCGAATAGCTAGGAAAAAACACACCGGGGTCATGAACCTTCGATGATCACTCTTTCTCCCTAATGGCTAGGCAAAACCATACCGAGGCTATTGACTGTCGATGGTCACTCTTCCTCCCGAATGGATAGGCAAACAACATTAGGATCCATACTGACTACCCTTCCTCCCGAGTAGCTAGGCCAAACACAGACAATAGAATCATGACAAAATAGTTGAATCACAATCATAGCACAAAAGCCGAATCACTTATTATGAATTATGTTCATCATCCCGTTATTAGGGTACGTCAAATCATTTATGTGTTTAGAAATCAAGTTTCAAGTTCAACAAACCCGTTCATAAAGCAAAACACATGAAATATCCAAGCTTTCAAAAAATCAAGTTCAATGTGTCCCTTATCGGGGTAAATCACTTCAAAGTTTATAGTTTTATACACAAGTTTCAGTAACCCTTTGATATGAGAAATTATGGATACATATATATATTATAATACACCAAAGGCTCCACGAGGGCTTGTCCCTCACGCACATGAAACCTTGCCCAAAAATCAATTTTAAAGGTTGAAAAAAATATGTTTGAAAAGAGACATACAAATAATCTTTATAGTCAAAATAAATTTTAAAAAAAGACATACCTCTAATCACGCTAAAATGATAGCAAACAGAATATCCAAGGTTCAAAAATCAATCTACAACAGATTTAGAGAAGAAATATTAAAACTTTATTCAATTCTACGAGTTTTCTCACAAATTTGAAAATTAGGGCTTCTTCCTAGCCTTAGAACTTATT
This sequence comes from Przewalskia tangutica, assembly GCA_029844215.1. Classification (NCBI taxonomy): domain Eukaryota; kingdom Viridiplantae; phylum Streptophyta; class Magnoliopsida; order Solanales; family Solanaceae; genus Przewalskia; species Przewalskia tangutica. Next base: position 85,621,069 of record CM056736.1, on the reverse strand, counting down.
CTTGAACCTCATAAGAATTATTCGTGAATCCTAATCCCATAATATACTTTATTATAGCCTAATAATCTTCAATAATATCAAAAAATCAGAGGTCTTACCTTTTAGACGAAATCCCACACCCTTTCTCCTCCTTCCTTGCGTTCTCAAGAATCTAGAATTTGGGAAGATGAACTAGTGTCAAACAAGATTGAATTCGGTGTATAATTGATATGGATGGATTAGGAACTCACCTTAGGATTTGAGAGAGGTCTCTAAGGCTATTTTCCCCCAAAAGTCCGTCCAAAACGAAGTGGAGAAAATTTATGACTAGGTTTTAAACTTATAAAATTTGGAACTAGCAAAACAGGTCGTTCCATGAGCGTACTTCACACGTCCATCACACAAATGGGGTCACACTTTTCTTGTGCATCGCACACCCATCACATGTTCCTCAGACAGTGAGATCCCGAAACAAGTTTTCGGCGCGATGCTCGTGCAACGCATGAGGGTTCTGATGCTCGGTAAAATTGGCATAACTCCTAGCACAGAGCTCCGATTGAGCTTCAATATATGATTGGAAATATATTTCAAAGATCTACAATTGTCATGCTATTAGTTTTCTCAGAGTCCCAATGTAACTACACGAAAACTGGGCATGAGTGAAACTACCTCAAACTTAGATAAATTTAAGAACTTTTACGAACTCCCTTGTCGCGCCCCTTTTTCGACCGCGACATTTTTTAGCGAATCTCCTACTCAAGTAAAATGTTAGGAAATAAATAAAGTGCTAAAAAGTGCAAAAGGAATGCTAAAAGAGGTGCTAAAGGTGTTTAAAAGGTGCTAGCAATGCTAAAGGTGTTAAAAAGGGCTAGAAATGTTAAAGGTGCTAAGGGTTCGCGGAGTCGCCACCTAATTAATTTGGGTGAATTAGGACACCTAAATGTTAACTAGTTTAAAGTAAACATTAACTCCATTTAATGGTCTACTAAACTTAATGAGATTCTGAGTAAGGGTTCTTTATTAATCTAGAGGGAAGGGGTTAGACACCCTCTAAGATCCGCTAACTTGCGGTTGTCCTGCCAAACCTAGGGTTAATTATTATGCTAGAAAAAGGTGTATTTAAAAACGTTTAAGCGGAAGAGTATAAGATATACTTTCTAAAATATTTTGCAAGGTTTATGTAGGAAAGTCAAGGTCAGTTTTGAAAAACTGTGCAATTAGGATGCCTAAATACTATATTAGCTATAGGTATAATAGGAGTAAAATGTATGCAAGTATTCCTTCACCTAAGGGGTATGTGTTGCTTAGCATGAGAATATAACATTGTTGTGATAAAAGCAGTATTTTCTATTCTGTATTAATAGGAAATTGTACCACGGTTTTAAGAACATCTAGGCAAATAATATTCCCACTTATTATGCAAGTGTAGGGTGTTAAGTGATTTATTATAACTATTAAACAAGGCAAGGCGAGCTTAAAGTAAGTAAGTCAAACTAATTTCTAACTATTGATTCAAGGTTTAATTATTCTAAATGATAATTAATTAGTGTTAGACAAATAATTTACAATAAATAAATGAATGGGGGCGGGGTAGAAAATGATAAGAGGTGACTCGAAGGAATGGCGATGTCATTCGCCGGTGGCTTGGAATTTTCGAGGCGGAGATGAAGATGCACATAGATGTAGGTCTTCGTTGGTTGTAACTCATGAGAAGTCTCGCAATGAGACTTTTCGTTTGGCTCCGATGCGTGCCATGAAAAAGAAAAGAAGATAAGGAGATAAAGATTAGTATATATCTAAATTATTTGAATCATAAGAGAATCTACACACACATGACCTATGCTTATACGCAACCAGCACACGAAGGTATAAATCGATCGGCTGCTTGAGGCCATCTGCGACGATCGATGGATCGAGCCATCGAACAATGAAATACAACACATAGAGCATGATCGCGATGTACTTGAGCATTAATGGTCGGATCGTATAATAAGAATGGATGGCGAATCATAATTCCCTTTAAGCATGTATTCTGGCGTGACAAGAAATGCAGATAGTCAAAGCGACATCTGATGGACAATTTAGGCAAACAAAGCAGACATTCATCCAAACAGGAGAATCACAAGTATACAGAGATTGTGGAATGATCATGCATAGCTTAAAATATGAATAGAGAGGGATAAGAAATTAGATATCAAACATACACACTTCCAGCTTATTTGAAAACAGTGGGTGAGCATTTTTGAGATGAACTAGGAACCAAACAAACCATCCCAAATAATGTTTAAGCTAATCAAGACCCAATTATGTGTTGCAGGGGGGGCTGTGTTCACAGAGGGGCTCATATAGGCTAAAACAGATTTACTAAGGTAGTGACCACAACGTTCGAGTCAAGCACATATATTGGTAATATAAACTCAGGTAATCTCATAGTAACGCCTAAATCATCTTTGAAAGACAAACAGGGACAAGCGTCATACTGATTTGATATTACTTAATGCTAGATGGAACTTCGATAGACATACTTAGGACATTCGCCCTGGTTTGAACAATCTACAATCCGGTCTATAAGGAAATAACATTAACTAATCCAAGCTTACAAATTTCAGACATTGGTTTAAGGAAAGACATTCAATAGCTCCACACAAGACTAACTAATTACGCCTCGATGCAAACTTAGCTTACTCGTTAAATACCGCTTTACTCTAATATGCTCACGCATGATATGGGAGTTCTGGACGAAGATTAAAAATGCAAAGGGAATATAAGTCGACGTGACGCAGATTGGTCATAATAAACTGCTAGTGCCAACATCATTTAATGACTCAGTGACAAGATCAAAACAGCTATAAAGACTTCCCTGAAAACACAACCAAACCAGTAGTCACATAAGCATCAGACTAATAGATTAATATTACATCACATATCAAGCAACGTGATGGGATTAATAAACATCGATCCTAATCAATAACTTCAAATCGACACCTGCTTAAAAAAGCTACGACATATCAGACGTGATATGATAATGTCAACAAATGCAGTCGAACGCATGCGGAAAAGCAGACACGTTCGCACAAAGAAACGAAATTTGAAAGGAGATGAATTTACCTTCTCGGACGTGAACCGAGGCCACGTATCAAGTCGTCGGTCCACTCGGCGAGTTACGGTTTTGCTATGCGATTGATTGGGATGAAGCGACTTAAAGATATTCTATGACCTCATCGTAGGATCGATTGAGTTCGACCTCTAGCAATGGACAAGAGTAAATGCGGATGTGTGGGAGTTTGTTCTCTGAGAATCGATGCCTTTCTGAATCCTTCGGTCCCCCCTCTAATTCTTATTGCATGTGCTTTATATAGCCTAACCTTAGGTCCTAAGTTGGTAAGTAATCAAGGCTAATTTTGGACTAATATTTGGTGCTGGTTCGTATGATTTTGTGCGATGTAAATGGCAAGGATATATTCTGGTTATGGTAAGAGGAGCTGGCTGGGTGTGCGTGGGTAAAGGGAAACCCCGGATTCTCCGGCGAGAAATCCGGGTATGGCGGCGACTGAAGCTTTTCTAGGGTTGCGTTTTCTTTAGGGTTTTCTTTTTAGGTTAGGGGAGTGGGGGACGACGGGAAGGGTAAAGGGAAATGAAGGGCTGGGGGTAATGGGCTGGGTATAAGGCAGTGAAGAACTGGGCTTGCGGGTGTTGGGCCGGGGCGGCGGGTAGTGTGTTAATTTTAGGTAGGAGTGGGCTGGGTTAGTGGGCTAGGCGAAAATGGTGGGTAATTAGTTTTAATTGGGTATTTAATTTTAGGTGCTTAATTAGTAGTAAATTAAATTAATAAATTGTGCTTAGATTATTTAGGTGCTTTATTAATCTAATTGTTATAAAAATTATTACAAGAATAAAATGGGCGTGCTATTTAATTAATGCTTAATACTTTAGAATGCGACGCTATTATTTAAAATCTTATTATTGTGCATTATTGCGAAGTTAAATTAAAATTGAATTGAGTTTAGATTAAATTATTTAAATGCTAAATGCAAGTATGATATTTAAGAATTGTTTAAAGCTTTTATAAATGCGTATTTATTAAATGCATGTATTAGATTAAAATTGATTTTAAATTACAAATGATTATGAAATTCTCTTGCGTATTAATAAATGCGGCTATGCTATTTGACACGACGTCATTGCTAAATTATTTACTTTATGTATTTATTAATTATTTAAGAATTACAACAGAGCTTACAATTAATAAATGCGGGCGCGAAACTCTAAGTGCTTAATACTCTACGTAAAATGCGGTGTTATTATTAAATTCCTTATTTAAAATTACTTTAAATTTAGTCAAATTTTATAGCTAATGACTGGACGGGAGGGTCAAAATTGGGTGTCAACAACTTGTCCCTCTTTGTATGGAGATGATGGAAGAATATTCTGACAAAGACGTTGACTCATGCTTGATTTTGTCTCGATCCTCGAGATTGCAAAAGTTGGGCGGTAGACAAGGTGGCGAAAAATCAAAATTGTCCCGATGTCGAGTTATGGCGACCGCTGGTGCCAGTCAAATACGAGCGGGCTAACGCGGACTCAAAGCTTGTCGATGTCGAGTTATGGCGACAACTGGTTACCATAGTCGAACACGGGCGGGCTAACGCGGACTCAAAATTTGTCGATGTCGAGTTATGGCGACCTTTGGTTACCATGGTCGAAACACCGGGCGGGCTAGCGGACTGAAATTTGTCGGTGTCGAGTTATGATGATTTGGGTTATGGTCTAAAAGTAAAAATAAAAATAAGCGGCTTGAACACAGGGTGTACGTATGGCTTATGATCTTTGGGTTACATGGTGATGTGGGCGAGTGGGCCAAGCTTGAGGCGGCTACGCCGTTCGTTGGGAAGGTTGGCGACAAATTGCCGATTATTTGTAAGAGAAAATCACGTTGTGCTCCTGCTCTGCGTGCTAAGACTTAAACAAGCGGTTAGTGCATAAGCTGTTAAGGCAAAATGATGATCGTAATTTTAAAAGTAAAGTGGCGTGAGTAGAAAATGTTATCCTGCAAAAATCGATGCTGTTGTGTTGATGCGATCTTGCAAGCGTTGTGGCTTTCGATCCTTGCATAGGCGTGTTGCGATAGTGAATGCGGATATGTCGTCGCTTCTTCTGTCACTGTAGACTAAAGCTCGAAAGAGTTAGTGCATAAGCGCTAAGGCGAATAATAAAGCATCGTAAGAAATGCAATTTCGAGTATAGAAATCGTCCTGCGTGGGCGTGATATCTTGATGATGGCGTCGTTTTGGGCTTGTTGTCTTTGATAAGCGTCATTTGCTTGGGCGTGTTCTTCTTTGGCGTCATTGCGTGGACTTCTTTGTCTTGATAACGTCATTACTGGGCGTATTCTTCTTGGCGTCGTTGCGTGGACTTCTTTGTCTTGTCGCGTCATTGCGGGCGTGTTCTTTGCTGGCGTCATTGCGTGGACTTCTTGTCTTGATAATGTCATTACTGGGCGTATTCTTTGCTGGCGTCGTTGCGTGGACTTCTTGATCGCGTCGTTATGCAGGCGTGTTCTTCTTTGGCGTCGTTGCGTGGACTTCTTTGTCGCGATAACCATTGCACTGGGCGTATTCTGCGGCGTCGTTGCGTGGACTTCTTTGTCTTGTCGCGTCATTGCACGGGCGTATTCTTCTTTGGCGTCGTTGCGTGGACTTCGCGATCGCGTCGTTATGCGGGCGTATTCTTGCTGGCGTCGTTGCGTGGACTTCTTTGTCGCGATAACGTCGTTATGCGGGCGTATTCTTCTTTGGCGTCGTTGCGTGGACATAATGCTGATCACGTCGTTGTCTGGACGTATTGTAGCTGGCGTCGTTGCGTGGACATAATGTTGATCCCGTCGTTCTTGGGGCGTATTCTTCTTTGGCGTCGTTGCGTGGACTTCTTTGTCTTGATGCGTCCTTTGCACGGGCGTATTCTTTCTTGCTCTTGTAGAATAAATGCTCATAAGCTAAGCGAAAAGCGTTAGTGTATACTGTTTTAAGCGAAATGATAAATCGTATGAGAAGTGCAATTTTATGGGTAGAGATGTAAATCACGTCGCGATGAATGCGAGATGTTGTCACTTTGCGGACATGCTAAGCGCTGCAGTGACGAATTGCCATGATGCCTTTGTTGTGTGCGATCGTGGGTTACCAATTTGACTTTATGCAGAGTTGATCGCTAGGTTTTGTTGCGGAATTCCGAACTTTGACAGCTGAATGTTTATGCCCCTTTCTGCTGCTGCTGCTTTCGCTGCGGACTTTGGATTGTTGTCATCCTACGCTTTTTCTTTCTTTATACGCTATCTGAAGAAACTTTTTGCGTATTTTACGCCCGGCTATTGCACTTTACATACATTAATATGAAAAGACATGCGCTCAAAGAAAATTTGTGAGTTTTGGAAGTCGATTCGTATTTGACCGCCGCCTTGTCCTTGATATCGCGTGCAGCTTTGTTTGGACTTGCAATCACATGCAGTTTCCTCATTGTCCCGATTTTGAAAAGGGTGTACGGCTAAAGTGGGTCTCGATGTAGTTGCTTGTATGTTATGTGTATTCTTGTTATTTTGAGCGAAGGAAAGTTTCCTAATGGTGTGGCCAAGCGATTTAGGCGCGACGTATCCCAGTGAGAATCGAGGTCATGGCGTAGTTCATTACAAGCAAATTTTGGGGTGAAATTAAAATTTCTAAATGTGGGGCCGAGACCGATGTGGCGCCTACGTATCCATGAGGAATCGGTCGAGCGTAGTTCATTACAAGCAAAACAAAGAAAACATTATTAAAGCTTAAATATGAGTTTTAAATTATTATGCTAAACTAAATTGATTTTTATTATAAGGGCTCTAGGCGGACAAAAACAAGGTTTCAAATCCAACCAATACGCCTTCGTACTGCATCGTGGATGGCGGGTCTTCGTGCTCTGCTATCGGTATCTCTTTCTTTTGGCCTGCGTGGTGCATGCTTGGATAAATGGTGGTCGAGGCGGAATGGGCATAGGCGAAGTGTATTCCTCGTCTAAGGTTATCAGTGCACATTGGCGTGGCGTGGTTTGGCAAGAGGTTATCATGCACATTTAGGCGAGATCCTTTGTCAATTACCCGTTCTACGATCGGCGCCTCGATTACGTCACGAGGAGTGGCAACGCCGGTGTCATGTCTGGGCTATCGGGTGTCTGGCGCGGCTTGTTTTCATCATACCATGCAGGGGATAAGGTCGAATCCTCGCAGGAATCGGTTGGATTAGGCTGCACTCATGACCTTTCATATATTTGAGGTATGGTTTCGGTGGGTGCGAACTTTGGGTGGTTTTCCTTCAAAATTCTTATTTAGTGCAGGTGCATTGGGTGCTATATTTTATTGGCGGGCTTGATGGGTGGAGTACATGCGGGCGGGATAAGCGGGTGTTTGGGAAGCGTTATATATAGGCTGTGTGTGGTAGTTGTGGTATGGGGTAGGTGTATAGTGAGGTGTGGAGTTCTAGTAGTATGACGGGTTTTGGTATGTTATGAATGCTTCGGGTTTGCGTTCTTGTACAAACATGGAAGGGGAAACTGTCTCTTTCTTCCTCTGTGAAGTACTCCGGAGTGTCACGATGAATCGTCTTATTAGTTGCATGTAATCTTTGCAGTTGTAATCCTACCGGTTTAATACCTTAACCTGCGAAGTCGCCCATTCTAACAACTTAGTAAAATTCCGTCCGATGGCGCTTATCATTCGCTCATAGTAGGTTGCGTCCTTTAAAGATTATGCGAATAGTGTGGTCGTCTCGCTTTCCACCGTGGGTGGTTGTACTTCGGCCTCTGAGCGGCTACGCCATGGCGTATTCTCTGAGCGTTTCGTAGGCTTTTTCTCCAACTTCATTAAATAGAACACATCGCAGCGGTTTACGTGTTGAACTGAATCGCTCACAAAGTCTTGGGCTAATGCATTCCGGTATGCCATTTCGCGGATCTTGGTGGTATACCAATCTAGTGCCTCGCGGTCAAGCTCGAATGAACTTCATAATGGCTGCGGGTTCTTCCTACCAGATTAGCTTGTCGATATGACCTCGAAGTGTGCGGGGTTCCCTTTCCCATCAAATAGTTCAAACTTGGCACCTTGTACCCGCGGCGACTCGCGTGCGGATGCGTGCAAAGGTCGCCGTAGTCAGTCGCCCGTGACCTTTATCCGATCACATGCCCCGAACTGCTTCTTTCAAACTATGAATTTCTTTTGCCACGTCCTCGTCCATTTTGGCTCGAACTTCCCTCTCCATTTCTTCGTAATGATCCACTTCTTGGTGAAGCACGGGGACGGTAAAAGGCTGGGTTTACATTGCGTAAGTTAGGTATGCAGGTTGTTTCTTTGAAATGGTAATGGGTATGGTGCGTGGGTATTGGTTGGCCTGGCGATTAGGGCTTATTGTGGTGAAGTAAGTGGCGGGTGAGTGCATGGGTAGTAGGAGGATCATTTTGAAGGTGGGGTTGAGGATTGGCTGGGCGAGGGGCAGTTTGATCGGTGACTGGTAGCCTTTGTGGGGAGTTCTGGGAGATATGTGGTGGTGGAGGTCGATCTGGGATGGTTTGTGAGGTAGTGGCCCTTTGATTTGGCATAGGGGTATTCAAACTAATGGATAGGTTGGTCAGATTCCGTAGCCTCTCCATCTCAACCTGCATATCAGCAATTTGTTGTAGCAATTGTGCAATACATTCTTCCTGACTGGTGATATTCCTCATACGAAGGTTGTTTTATTTGAAAGGAATAATTCCCAAACCATTTGGCTCAGACGCCCCCGAGCCAGTCAAATCATCGTTTCGTGCTTTGGACCTGGTAAAGTGTGGATGCTCCGACATTGTTGAGTCAAATACGAACCGACCTTTTGGGGAGGATGATAAATCTTTCTAAAAAATGCAACAAACGGTGTTAGCATAAAGCACATAATTTGCAGGTATGTAACAGATATATCGCACATAGCACATTCAAACGTTTCCTAACATGCAGGGGGACCTCTTTATGCCAGAGGTAGGCCTAAACGTCACTTATGCGAGATTATGACGAATTTGTCCAAGTCGTCCAACTATAATGCCTTTGTTGGAAATGGCGACCAAATGACGGTGCACTTTTTTCCAATTTCAGCATGTCATGATTAGGCTTGGATTTGTCTGTCATTGCCACGCTACACATAATATGCTGGTTGGTCGTTGGGTTGAGAAACCCGTCGACAAGTTTGGTGTCTTCCTAATTGTGGTGTCGATGCGAGGACCACCCACCTAAGGTAAATGCATGTATGCCACTAAAATAAAGGGTGGTATAGCTCTATCTTAAGTTTCTAAGATTTGGCTTTTCTAGGCCTTGAGTTCTAGGCGGACAACTCAGTGAGAAGGCTACGCGACCACCGGTTGGACCGGATTCTCCGCGCAAAATACCAACTCTCTTAAATGTGGGTGTCTGAAATAAATTTGCAGGTGCGCAAAGCACACCCGCGTGTGAGTGTGTGATTGTGTGAATTTTCCAGAGCAGAAGAAATATGAGCGGAATGTCAGTTTAAGGAAAGCAGTAAAGCAGGTAGCAATTAAAATAAACAAAATATAGCACACAAAATTAAATGCAAAAAATAATGCCAAATAATAACCCTAGGTCTGTTATGGTTAAGAACCTTAAATCTCCAGCGGAGTCGCCATTTCTGTCGCGCCCCTTTTTCGACCGCGACATTTTTTAGCGAATCTCCTGCTCAAGTAAAATGTTAGGAAATAAATAAAGTGCTAAAAAGTGCAAAAGGAATGCTAAAAGAGGTGCTAAAGGTGTTTAAAAGGTGCTAGCAATGCTAAAGGTGTTAAAAAGGGCTAGAAATGTTAAAGGTGCTAAGGGTTCGCGGAGTCGCCACCTAATTAATTTGGGTGAATTAGGACACTTAAATGTTAACTAGTTTAAAGTAAACATTAACTCCATTTAATGGTCTACTAAACTTAATGAGATTCTGAGTAAGGGTTCTTTATTAATCTAGAGGGAAGGGGTTAGGCACCCTCTAAGATCCGCTAACTTGCGGTTGTCCTGCCAAACCTAGGGTTAATTATTATGCTAGAAAAAAGTGTATTTAAAAACGTTTAAGCGGAAGAGTATAAGATATACTTTCTAAAATATTTTGCAAGGTTTATGTAGGAAAGTCAAGGTCAGTTTTGAAAACTGTGCAATTAGGATGCCTAAATACTATATTAGCTATAGGTATAATAGGAGTAAAATGTATGCAAGTATTCCTTCACCTAAGGGGTATGTGTTGCTTAGCATGAGAATATAACATTGTTGTGATAAAAGCAGTATTTTCTATTCTGTATTAATAGGAAATTGTACCACGGTTTTAAGAACATCTAGGCAAATAATATTCCCACTTATTATGCAAGTGTAGGGTGTTAAGTGATTTATTATAACTATTAAACAAGGCAAGGCGAGCTTAAAGTAAGTAAGTCAAACTAATTTCTAACTATTGATTCAAGGTTTAATTATTCTAAATGATAATTAATTAGTGTTAGACAAATAATTTACAATAAATAAATGAATGGGGGCGGGGTAGAAAATGATAAGAGGTGACTCGAAGGAATGGCGATGTCATTCGCCGGTGGCTTGGAATTTTCGAGGCGGAGATGAAGATGCACATAGATGTAGGTCTTCGTTGGTTGTAACTCATGAGAAGTCTCGCAATGAGACTTTTCGTTTGGCTCCGATGCGTGCCATGCAAAAGAAAAGAAGATAAGGAGATAAAGATTAGTATATATCTAAATTATTTGAATCATAAGAGAATCTACACACACATGACCTATGCTTATACGCAACCAGCACACGAAGGTATAAGTCAGTCGGCACACTGAGGCCATCTACTGCGACAGTCAGCAGACTGAGCCATCAGACAATGAAATACAACACATAGAGCATGATCGCGATGTACTTGAGCATTAACAGTCCAGATGCATATAATAAGAATGGATGGCAGAATCATAATTCCCTTTAAGCATGTGTTACGGCAGCAACAAGAAATGCAGATAGTCAAAACAACATACAGTGGACAATTTAGGCAAACAAAGCAGACATTCATCCAAACAGGAGAATCACAAGTATACAGAGATTGTGGAATGATCATGCATAGCTTAAAATATGAATAGAGAGGGATAAGAAATCAGATATCAAACATACACACTTCCAGCTTATTTGAAAACAGTGGGTGAGCATTTTTGAGATGAACTAGGAACCAAACAAACCATCCCAAATAATGTTTAAGCTAATCAAGACCCAATTATGTGTTGCAGGGGGGGCTGTGTTCACAGAGGGGCTCATATAGGCTAAAACAGATTTACTAAGGTAGTGACCACAACGTTCGAGTCAAGCACATATATTGGTAATATAAACTCAGGTAATCTCATAGTAACGCCTAAATCATGCTGAAAGACAAACAGGGACAAGCGTCATACTGATTTGATATTACTTAATGCTAGATGGAACTTCGATAGACATACTTAGGACATTCGCCCTGGTTTGAACAATCTACAATCCGGTCTATAAGGAAATAACATTAACTAATCCAAGCTTACAAATTTCAGACATTGGTTTAAGGAAAGACATTCAATAGCTCCACACAAGACTAACTAATTACGCCTCGATGCAAACTTAGCTTACTCGTTAAATACCCTTTACTCTAATATGCTCACAACATGATATGGGAGTTACAGACCAAAGATTAAAAATGCAAAGGGAATATAATTCGACGTGACGCAGATTGGTCATAATACACTGCTAGTGCCAACATCATTTAATGACTCAGTGACAAGATCAAAACAGCTATAAAGACTTCCCTGAAAACACAACCAAACCAGTAATCACATAAGCATCAGACTAATAGATTAATATTACAGCACATATCAAGCAACGTGATGGGATTAATAAACATCGATCCTAATCAATAACTTCAAATCGACACCTGCTTAAATAAGCTACGACATATCAAACGTGATATGATAATGTCAACAAATGCAGTCGAAGCACGCATAACAGAAAAGCGAACACGTTCGCACAAAGAAACGAAATTTGAAAGGAGATGAATTTACCTTCTCGGACGAACCGAGGCCACGTATCAAGTCGTCGGTCCACTCGGCCAGTTACGGTTTTGCTATGCGATTGATTGGGATGAAGCCTGACTTAAAGATATTCTAACAGCCTCTATCGTAGGATCGATTGAGTTCGACCTCCTAAACAGCGGACAAGAGTACAGATGTGTGGGAGTTTGTTCTCTGAGAATCGATGCCTTTCTGAATCCCTCGGTCCCCCCTCTAATTCTTATTGCATGTGCTTTATATAGCCTAACCTTAGGTCCTAAGTTGGTAAGTAATCAAGGCTAATTTTGGACTAATATTTGGTGCTGGTTCGTATGATTTTGTGCGATGTAAATGGCAAGGATATATTCTGGTTATGGTAAGAGGAGCTGGCTGGGTGTGCGTGGGTAAAGGGAAACCCCGGATTCTCCGGCGAGAAATCCGGGTATGGCGGCGACTGAAGCTTTTCTAGGGTTGCGTTTTCTTTAGGGTTTTCTTTTTAGGTTAGGGGAGTGGGGCAGCGGGAAGGGTAAAGGAAATGAAGATTTGGGGTAATGGGTGGGTATAAAGCGGTGAAGAACGGGCTTCATGGTGTTAGTAGGCGGGTAGTGTGTTAATTTTAGGTAGGAGTGGGCTGGGTTAGTGGGCTAGGCGAAAATGGTGGGTAATTAGTTTTAATTGGGTATTTAATTTTAGGTGCTTAATTAGTAGTAAATTAAATTAATAAATTGTGCTTAGATTATTTAGGTGCTTTATTAATCTAATTGTTATAAAAATTATTACAAGAATAAAATGGGCGTGCTATTTAATTAATGCTTAATACTTTAGAATGCGGCGCTATTATTTAAAATCTTATTATTGTGCATTATTGCGAAGTTAAATTAAAATTGAATTGAGTTTAGATTAAATTATTTAAATGCTAAATGCAAGTATGATATTTAAGAATTGTTTAAAGCTTTTATAAATGCGACGCTATTAAATGCATGTATTAGATTAAAATTGATTTTAAATTACAAATGATTATGAAATTCTCTTGCGTATTAATAAATGCGGCTATGCTATTTGACACGACGTCATTGCTAAATTATTTATTTTATGTATTTATTAATTATTTAAGAATTACGACAGAGCTTACAATTAATAAATGCGGGCGCGAAACTCTAAGTGCTTAATACTCTACGTAAAATGCGGTGTTATTATTAAATTCCTTATTTAAAATTACTTCAAATTTAGTCAAATTTTATAGCTAATGACTGGACGGGAGGGTCAAAATTGGGTGTCAACATCCCTTATTTGGTTTGACTTCAAAATGACCATCCATTACCCGAATTTATCTCGAATGGATTCACATAACTAAAATAACACATCAACCATTTAATTCATTCACACCTAACCCGTATTTACAGAATGTTACTGTCATTATGGGATACAATCAATCACAACGTTTAACTTTCAAACAATTGAAAATTACAATTTCTTAAAAAGTATATCAAATTACCCATTTTATCTCTGTAAAAATAAATAATCAATAAAAATTTATCAGTAGTATAATTTAAAATATTGCTCTTTCATGATACATACAAAAAGTGCTTTCGAATAGCAAAATAATAAAAATAACATAATTTTGAGACATAAATTTAAGATACGAAGAACAATAACAAGTGAATAAATTTTGGCTATCTACTTTCATAAGAAATGTTCATACGTCACGTGTGAGATTACTATGTTATTGTTGTACTAATTTCATAAGAAATGTTCAAATGATATTCACTTCACAATATATGCAATACTATGATCCGTTATTAGAAAATTTTAACACATGACCTACTTAGGAACTATTGGGCAAACTCCGAATTCAGACACTAGATCGAAGGTGATTTTCAACTCTTACTTGAACAATAATGATTGGAGGTACGTTCCTAACTTCTTTCTTATTTTCTATTGGAATGGGCCTATGCTTGATTTGATTTTCTACATATATGAGAGATTGCTCGTAAAATTAAGTAGATGTTTGGCCATGAAAATAAAGTATTTTTCAATTTATTTGAAAATTTTGAAGTTAAAGTGAAGATGGAGTCGTGTTTAGTTATAATTTTTGTTAAGAATATTTAATTGTTTGAATGTACAAAGCGAAAACAATATTTTAACTGCAAATAATGCTTTTCAAATAAAGTAAAAAAAAATCCGAAAAAACTTTCCCTCTGAACCCCATCATAACCACTAGAACAAGGAGAAAGACGATCAAATAATTCTCGATCCATGCGGATCAGATCATCCATATAATATACAAAAAGAAACTTCAGATATTTCAGATCTTTCTCTTTGAATAAGATCTCAACTCCAGCGACAAATTCTCATAGCCAAACAAGTCTGTAAATGACGTCTTCGAACATATTTAGAAGTAACCTATGTATTTTCCCTTTTTAAAAAAAAACCAAGACAGTTTGCACAGCACAACCATCACTTCACAAATTACTACGATGAATGATATAGCACGCAAAGACTAGACTGATTATTAGTGATAAGAATTTAATTAATACTACTAATATTCAAATTAAATGTGATAAAGAAGGAAATAAACTAGCCGTTGCCGTCGACCCCATTGGGAAATATTTGTGTGTGTCTGAAATGCTACCATCCAATCCCACACACATTAAATAGATGAAATTTGTGGGCTTCTACTTTACTTGTAAGAAATGGGTGAATCTTCTTCAGCGTGTCTGGTGCGATTCTCAACACACATTATGTTTTCTATCATCATTACAGAAATTATATGTCTGAATTATGTACTTTTTACTCTGTATGTATATAACTAGAACCTTCATAATTAATATCTAGTAGCATGTTATGCATCGTGCTTTGTTTTGATTGTCTTGCTTGTGATTATGCTTTGTTTTGAGCCGAGGGTCTCCCGGAAATCTACCTACCAAGGTGGAGGTAAGGTCTGTGTACAGTTTACCCTCCCAGACCTCACGGTGTGAGATTTCACTGGATATGTTGTTGTTGTTAAGCATGTTATGCATTAGGATTGGACTACATTTGGATATGAAAAAATAATTCAATAACAGGAACAACGATTGTGTGTGCAGAAGCTGTATCGAGAAATTGCTCCAAGTCGAACTAGATGTCCTACTTTTGTGTGTTTATGGTACTGTTAAAGCACTATCGAAGATAAGGAACGACCACATAAAGTGTGTAGATTTTTAACCTCTTAATTCTATCTCTCCAAACGACATGGAGCGACCGACAAAAAAATCTAACAGGATATGTTTGTATATTGATCTATCTGGTAACTTAATATAGAAGCTGAGGAGAAAAATTCATGTTTACAGGGAGATCCTCTAAGAACATCAATTTCGTTTGGAAGATTTATGTCTGAATCCCTAGCGTGGGAGAAGTGGTCATCATTTACTCACAATCGGTACAGGGAAGAAGTTGACAAGTATTCAAAGCCTGGTTCAGTTGCTGAAAAGAAAGCTTATTTTGAGGCCCATTACAAGACATTAGCTGCTAAAAAAGCTGCCGCTTTGCTAGAGCAGCAGAATGCAGCACTTGAGGTGAATGTTACAAGTCACAACAATGGTCATTCAACAATGGACGAAGAAACTCAGGAAGAAGAGGGGGATCTGAATGTAATACATCAAAATATTGATGAGTCCACACTGGACTTTGTGACAGAGAATACTAGTTATTTGAGCATTGAAGAAGCACAGGGAAGAGAGGAGGATAATGTTAAGCTGTCTATGTCTGCGCATGGTAGCTATCATACATATGAAGAAAATAATTTAGAAACTGAAGAACCTGCCAAACAAGCTTGTCAGACGGAAAATGATGTTGAGTCATTGGATCAACCAGAACATGTTGCGGAAGAGGTCACCGAGACTATATCCCAACTACAGGAGAGGACAAAAACCGAGGTTTATTTTCCATTACCTAGTCTTTTTAATCTTTTTTCGTGGTGCTGAATTGGAATTCCTCCATTTTCTTGTTAACTTTCTTCAATCTTCTAGGGTCAAGGTGCTGCTACCACGGGAGATTCTGTGTTGTTAGCAAAGAAGAAATCTTTATCCTTGAACACTAGATTATCATGTAACAATGAATTGTCAAAGTTCATATCTCGTGGGAAAGCTACAATACCTGTGCAACATAAAGAGAGTGTCCAGTATACTCCAACAACTAATAAGAACAGAAAATACCTGATTGATAGAAAGCAGTCAACTCCAAGATCTCTTCACATGTCAATCAATTATTCATCTCGCACTAGCGAAATGAACAAAAGATCATCTCCAGTTATTGAGAAGATTGTGAATTCAAGACTTGTAAGATCACGTTTGATTACGGTTGATAGCTTGTCCTTTGCCCTCAATTCCTCCTGCAGTTGCCTGATGTGCTCACAGTTTACTCTATTTTCTGCAAAATGCAGGCATCTGTGAGTGGGATACCAAAGCATCCTTGTGGAAACCCTCAACCAGAAACGAGAAGGTATCCAATAGACGGGATTTTTTCATTTTATTTTTGGCCCGTCCGGCCGAAATTAATTACGGAGGCTAGCCAAAATATAGAAAACCTATACACTGATTATGTATATATATGTACATTTATGTATATTATACATATAATATATTTTGCATGTACAAATATGTATAGTATATGTACATTTATATTTAATATACAAAATTTATACATTTGGTGGCTATTATTCTCTTGAGCTGTCCAATAATATAATTATCCAATCAACAACACTTCCCTAAGGAGCAAAAAGTCGGATTATGAAAATGAGACGGAGCATAAACGTCTAGAACTAGTTTTCTGTAGGCTGTGGCTTTTTGATATGATGATCGCATGCGCCTGTTTCAGTCAAAGATCACTAATAAAGTATGAAACTCTATCTGTGCAGGACTACAACACAGCTGCATCATTCATTCTCTAGAAGCAGAATGGTAGTGGGTCAATTACTATCAGACACAGGGTAAGACTTTCTGTTTATCTTTGCTTTGGTAGAGGATTTGGATGTATTACCATGTAGATTGTTAATTTCAGCTGGATAAAGACTTCTCATCAAAAATAGATTATCTGCTCGGGAAATAATCTAAAAGGAGCTTCGTTTGGTTTATGCTCAGCTCTTGTGACTTTACCGGTGGTACACAAAAATGGAAGTCTTGTTACAGATAATGGTTTTTTCTAGATTACAAATTACTTAAGATGGGTTTCTTTACTTTTTGAAGTGTATTCTAGAGGTCTTCGTTCTGATTCATGAACATTATGAGCTTAAGATTTATACATTTTGGGACAGAAATTCAAATTCCTCGAGTGCATCAGGAAACAAAGCCCGTTCTTCTACTGTGTGTTCTTCCTTCAGCTTAAGAAGTGAAGAACGAGCAGCAAAACGTAGAGAGGTACATGAATATCTTACAGCACATCTCATTTTCATTTGTTCTTGTTTGTCTGATGCTTTACACAAGTTTGTTTACTTCAGTTCTTTCAGAACCTAGAGCAGAAGCTGCATGCAAAGGAAGGGCAACAAGCCAAACCAAAGGTCTTTCTGATAATTTTATTTCCAAATGACTAATATACGTGTTATACACTAGCTGCATGATATTCACCACAGACAAAAAGATGTGTCTAACATCTCCTCACCTTAAACATCAAATCGTACTCGTTGAATGAAATTTGCTCATAGCTTTATTTTTTTCTTTCCAATAGCTTACAATGTGTTTGATATATGTTGTTTTTCTACAGGGAAAAGCCGCAAATAGTTGTAAGGTCATGGGTGAATTGCATATTTCAAGCACTAAGGCTAATGCAAGGATTCATCAGGAAAGAGAATCATCAAGTAATCACATGAAGAAGGTACTTTCGTCTAGCACATGCATTTATTAAAGGGTTGAATTCACAAACCCTGAATTTTGTCTTCTACACTGATGAAATCTTACATGTATTTGTTCTCATCTTGGATACTGTGACCTGCAGATACCAACACGTCCTTGTTCACCAAAACTAAATAGGAAGACAGGGTCAACAGTCCAGGATAACAACTCTAGACCGCCATGGAGGTTTTCAGGGAAGTCCAGTGAATCAAAAGATCTTCCCCGAATATAGAATCCCAACTTATTTCTCAAAGAAAATATGTGTGAAAATGCTTCTCCAAATATCCAAGTTTGAGTGCAGAGGGATGAAATTCTTTTTGCATGAACTGTAAAAGATATTCTTTATATGAAACAACATGTGTGAAGTCCAGTGAATCAAAAGATCTTCCCCGAATACAGAATCCCAACTTATTTCTCAAAGAAAATATGTGTGAAAATGCTTCTCCAAATATCCAAGTTTGAGTGCAGAGGGATGAAATTCTTTTTGCATGAACTGTAAAAGATATTCTTTATATGAAACAACATGTGTGAAGTCCAGTGAATCAAAAGATCTTCCCCGAATCAGAATCCCAACTTATTTCTCAAAGAAAATATGTGTGAAAATGCTTCTCCAAATATCCAAGTTTGAGTGCAGAGGGATGAAATTCTTTTTGCATTAACTGTAAAAGATATTCTTTATATGATACAACATGTGTGAAGTCCAGTGAATCAAAAGATCTTCCCCGAATACAGAATCCCAACTTATTTCTCAAAGAAAATATGTGTGAAAATGCTTCTCCAAATATCCAAGTTTGAGTGCAGAGGGATGAAATTCTTTTTGCATTAACTGTAAAAGATATTCTTTATATGATACAACATGCTGCCGCTGCAAATGGTAAATGGGACACTAAGAGTTTCTTAAGAGATTGAATCCAAGCCTCTAATTAAATATTTTCTTAAGAGATTGAATCCAAGCCTCTAATTAAATATGTTAATCAATTTTGCAATATTAATTCTCCATATATATGGTGGAATATAGTATTATTTCACTGTATCAATCGAGAATACTGGATTTATTCCATTTGTCAATATTCCTGGTGAAAACCTTCTACTATTTTGTTGGGAAACAGTAGTATATAATAACATTTAGAATACTCTGGTCTTCTACTTGGCTTTGTACTTTTTCTACAATGTCCAGGGATGAGGCTGTTACAGAAATATACGCCTCATTTGGTGTGCATGTTGACGAGTTTTATATTCAAAGCATGTGAGGAAATATTTTTCAAATTTCATTTTTTTCTCTCTTTTGTGATGTTCCCTCCTTGATTTTCATAACTGAAAATGGATAAATCTGTCCGATCTTAGATAGAAATACCAGATACTTAAGAATGTTTCTGCTAGTAATGCCTTTCCAAAGTGGTGCTTTATTTGCCAACGCTCTTAAATTACCATTGGACCTGATTAAGTATTGGCAGCTACTAACTGGCAGCCAAGCTAAAGAACTAGAACATTGAGAAAGACTACACGCGCAGGAGTTTTCAAAGACTGCTAATCTGGAAGACGTCATCAAGATGCTAGAACGGGAGTTTGAAGTAGATCCGCCTCAACATAATAGAACAAATTTATTGAGAGCTCAGGCTGAATTGACTAGAATCAAGCATATAAAGAGAGTTTTGGAGGTAAGAATCAGGAATGCAATGGTTCAAAAGGGGAATAGAAATACAAATTTTTTCATGCGCAAACGAAGGGGAGAAGGAGAAAGATTGCTGCTCAACAAGATCCAAAAAGAGTGTCAGTAGCTTGTGTCAGTTGATGACATAGCTACTACTATTGGCTACTTTCAGAGGCAGTTCACTGAAGAGAGGGTTCCTACAGATTTTGATATCCTAAAACATGTACCAAGTATGATCGGTGCTGAGCGAAATGCACAACTAGTAGCTAACCCTACTAAAGAAGAAGGAGGTGCTGAATTTTTTCCTTGGTCAGCAATTACTAAATTTATCACACACAAATTTGGTTTTATTATCAAAGAAGAAGGAGGTGACTACCTTCTCAGACTTGAGGCCAATACATTTGAGCAATTTCAGCAACAAGATTTTTTCAAGGGTGATTCATGAAAGGTTAATTGGCTTGTTACCTGATCTTATATCTCCAAATCAAGCAAGTTTTATGAAAGAAAGGAGCATAGTGGAGAATATCCTGCTTATACAGGAGATTATCACTGATAATATGGGGTTGAGAACTAAGGCAAGGCCTAATGTGGTACTCAAACTGGATATGCAGAAGGCACATGATAGGTTATCTTGGTTCTTTTTAACAAAAATGCTGAGAAAAATATAATTATGCGAAAGATTCATTAGCTTGATGTTTGAAATCTTGTCTAACGATTGATATTCAGTGTTAGTGAATGGGCAGTCCTATGATTTTTTCAAATCATCAAGGGGGGGTGAAGCAAGGTGATCCACTACCCCTACTTTGTTTATCTTGGCTGCTGAAGTTATGTCTAGAGGGTTAAATTCTCTTCACAATGTTACGATAGAGAACATTCACTTCCTTTGGTTTATCGGGGGCGGGGAGGGGTAATTTGGATCTGAACTGAGCCTGTGGACGACCACTTCAGGCGGGACCCCTATTATATCTAAGTGAGACCAAGCAAAATAATCATAATTTTTTTTAAAAAAAAAATTAAGAATTTGAGCCTGAGTCCCGAGCCCCGGTATACGTTATTTCCCCGGGATTCCACGAAAAGTGTAATTTGCTCCAACTCCTCAATGGTTGAATCTGACGCGTCCTTGTCTTCGGGGACCACGAACCCCTTAGGATGATATGATCTCATTTATAGTTAGAATACATGTTGTGCGCATGAGAAGCTTAACAAACTTCCCCCCAGTCGTCTTAGGTGTGTTATATAACATTCTTTCATTACATTGTAAGATTCATTCATGAATTCTTGTGAAATTATACAATCTCTTCTTTCTCTTTCTAGGTTCTAAACCCTCAAATGCATATGTTATTCTTTGACCTGTAGTTATGGGAGATCACAACACTCATATGCAAGAGATGCATAGAGAAGTAGATACCTTGAAGGGGTCGATGGAAGGAACTGTGACCTCTGTTGCAGGTCTGCAATAATCTGTAGATGCGAAGGTGTCACAAACAATTGATGATGAAATAAAGCAATTATTAGTGAGGAATTTTAACCCTACAACTGATGCTGTTCCCCGGGTCAATTTAGAGGGAATTGATATACCTGAAGAAGCAGTGGGTCGAGAAAATCGGAGGCAATGATGTCATAGACAAAGATAACTATATGGGGAATGAGAGGGGTCGAGATCGACAATTCATCAATCATAATTATCAGATGGGTTTTCCAAAGTTCTATGGCACTAGGTTGAAAGATTGGTTGTACAAAAGTGATCAGTGTTTTGAAGTAGAAGAAACCCATGATGACTTGAAGGTGAAGATAGCTTAATGTCTATTGGAGGGAAAAGCATTGCAAAGGCATCAAGCATACATGAAACAAAGATTGACTAGGGATTGGCCAAGATGGGGTGAGTAGGTTAGGTGCTTGTATTCTAGATTTGGGTCAGAACTTTTTGATGATCCTATGGGTGATTTCAAGGACTTGAGGCAGGTTAGTCAGTTCAGGAGTATGTTGATATTTTTGATGAATTACTTACTAGGGTGGAACTTTCTGAGGAATATGCGGTGAGTTGTTTTGTGAGGGGTTTGAAACCTGAGATTGGGCTAACTATCAAAATGTTATGTCTTAAAACTCTAGCTAAGGCTATCAGTTTAGCAAGAATTCAAGAACAAACACTAGTAGTACAACAACAAGTTTTTTAGAATCCTATTCTTCCCAGTCCAAGAAATACTTCAAGATTTGTACCCTTTTTTCAAAGTGCTAATCAGTCTTTTTCCAAATCATATAACTCTTCTAGACCTATCAATATTGCTAGGCTAACGAATGTTGCTGCTAGTAGTTCTAAACTAGTTTTTAAGAATCCAAAATACTAACTTCTGCTGAGATGGAGGAAATGAGAAGTAAGGGGTTGTGCTATAATCGTGATGAAAAATATTCGTTTGGTCATGTTTGTAAAAAGAAAAGGCAACTATTTTCTATGTAAGTAGAAGAGTATGAAGAGCCTGTAGAAGTGGAGGAAGAAGTTATGGTGGATCTAGGGGAATTGTTGCCTTTAATGTCTCAAGGCGTAGAAACAAACTCCGAAGGTTCAATTCTACCTCATGTGTATGCATGCTATGAGTGGCACTCATAATTTTAGGACTATGAGGGCTCGTTTGAGACGTCAGACCTGGTATCTTAATTTCATTAATTTGGATCAGATCTTGGATTGGAATTTGTATTAATATATAATGGACGGTATTAGAGTATTAATATATAATAGATTGTATTTTTTTATTTTAAATGATCAGGAGACCCACACCGCTAGATGGGTCTCAAAATGGCGATTAGACTATTTTTAGAAATAGTACAATCCAGTCTGTAACGCCCACCAAACGTATTATATTTTTGTTGATCTGATCAGAATACATCGTACCAAACGTGCGGTCACAGTTTCTATAAGGGAAAAAAGTTAAGTCTTAATTGACACTGGTAGTACCTATAACTTTTTTGGGTTATAATACTGCCAAAAGGTTGGGGTGTAGGTTGACTACTATAGCTCCTTTCAATATGTCTATAGCTGATGGCAACAAGGTTCCAAGTCAATATATGTGTAAGAGGGTGGAATGGAAGATGTAAGGAGTTGGATTTGATTCAGATATGCTGATATTGCCCACTGGGGCTGGGGGGGGGGGGGGGATTCAACACGGTATTGGGCATCCAATGACTGATTACACTAGGTGATATCATTTGGAGCTTTAAAAAACTCAAAATGGAGTTTAGTATTAATGGACAGAAGTCTCCCTTAAAGTAGCTCAACCACCTGCAGCAAAACTGATTCCAGCTGGTCAAATGGATAAGTTGTGTTACACCTACAAGTTTGTACGTGGATTTCGTGATGAGATGGTTATGTAAAATTAGAAGGAAGAAGTATCTTTTTAAGATTTGAGAAGCAATCGAGGCGATTCTACTCCCTTGCACTCGCTTGGGTACGAAGAAGGTTGAGATAGACTATAGCCACTTGAGACTTTTCCAAAGGATAATTATCGCTTAGAAGAGCATTAAGAAGGTGTCGGAAGATGTAGAGGCCATTGAGATTGAAGACAACACTCTTCGGCAATGTTCGATGAAGTTGAAGTGATATGCTAAGCATTTCACATTGAGGATTGGGTCTACCCCGCGGATGGGGCCGCATAAAGGAAGAAAAAACATTGAGACGGTTCTGTAAAGAAATATGGCGGCATATGGGCCCACATATGGTCATATGCGACTGTACATGGTGTCATATTCCTGAGGCGGTGGGGCGGTGCAACACCTATTTAAAGAGGTGGTAGCCTCATTTCTTCATTTAATTCAACCAAATCAAGTCACCAAACCTTCCTAAGAGTCTCATAGTTGTTCTTCAAGGTTCAAGAGCATATCCCAAGTAACTTGAGTAAGATTTAATTCGTACAAGTTGATGCAAGCTTGAAGAGGATCTTTATTTGTATGGTGTTGTTGTTAGGTGTTGTCTCAAACTCAAATGAAGTTGTGGTTGAAGTTTTCTAGATTATTTAAGGTATATTTAACCTCTTGTTGTTATGTTCATGATAGTCTTTGTGTTGATTGAGTTGGAAAAGTGGGGAACTGCAAGGAAGAGGCAAGTTGATGATCTAGAAAAGTGTTATTGTCTTGTTGAGTTGATTGAAGTATATCCATAGCTTCTTATGGTTGGAAATTGATAGAAATAGTATGATTATGATGTTGATATGGTTGTTGTCATGGTTTTATATGTGTTGGATTGTTGATGGAAGTGAGAGTTGAAGAAAGGAAGAAGAGAACTAAGCTTAATCCTAAATTGAACTTGTCGTCAATTGTAGTTGTTACTGGTTGTTAAAGTAATATTTGTATGTTTGTTTTGGTATAGATTGAAGCGTGTTGTGGGCCGGTTAGGTCATCTTGTTGAGACAAGATAAGCTAAGGTATGTGAAGGCTATCATTTTCTTTGTTTTTGGCATGACTTCTTTAACGAGTTAATTTCGATTCCATTGCACAAATATGTGCTAGTTATAGAAATCACATCAGGGTACCCCCACCATATCCTAGTAGTTCTCTCTTGTCAGAATGAGGCGTGGTTAGCCATGTTTAGCTGAGTAGTTAGAACAATAGAGAGCATAACTATAGAATGTGTAGCACTATGGTTGCCTTCGGGGCTATGATAGTTGTCTTCGGGGCTATGATGTTTGCCTTCGGCCTAAGACAGTTGCCTTCAGGGCTATTGGCCATACAAATTGCCTTCGAGGCTATGCATACACATGCTTGTCTACGAATATATATATATACAGATTGCCTTCGGGGCTATGCTTCTATGTCTATGTGCCTTATACGAGGCTAAGTAATGGATATTAGGTTGTGTAGTTAGTAGATGACAAAGGCAGGTAAGCACAACCAGTTTTATCTTAGTAGCTCTTCAGATATATTTAAATTGTTATACATTTCAGTACAATTCAGTTCCAGTCACCATACATACTCGGTACATTATCTCGTACTGACGTCCCTTTGCTGGGGAACACTATGTTCATGTCTGCAGGTTTGGACAGGTTGTAGGAGGGATCACATCAGTAAGACCTACTGAGTATAAGATTTTTATGGTAAGCTCCATCTCATTCAGAGTTGCCAGGTCTAGTTTTGTATAGCATAGATCATGGGTAGGTTGGGGACCTGTCGTGGTCAACAATTGTGACTCGTTAGAGGCTTGTAGACGTGCTTGTACATTAGTAGTGTCAGTGTGGTGGCCTAATCGGTCCTTGTATATATAGTTTGTCTTGGATTTTGCTGCTTTCAAGGACTAGGGTAGCCCGTGTTAGCCGCCCAGTCATGTATATATACGTGTAGGGGCAGTGCCATTCTAGTCAAGTTAACTTATTTTTACAGATATGGCAATGTTCGGCCTTGTCGGCCTAAGTTAATGTTATATCTACAGCATGGCCTCAAGGGCCTAGTTTGCCTTTAAGGCTCAGAGTGATAGTTCAGCTTGGTACGCTCGAGCGTAGCTGATCGGTGTATTTTATATACACTTTTCGAGTCGTTTTTAGTTAGTCTTTTGTCTCTTTTTGTACAAATAAGTGTCGTATTAGGATAGATTTTCTTTCTTTTGAGTCAAAGTGGTTAAAATGGCCAAATGGCGGAAAAGGAGCTAAAAGAGGGCAAAAGTGGAGGTTCCAGAGCTTAAAAGCAGAGAAAGTTGCGAACGAGGCAGAAACGCAGGTCAGCGCCGCGGCGCCTCATGCCAACAGAGTGCGGTCGCGGCGCCAATATCCGTAAATACCGCGAAGTTGCGGCCGCGCGGCGCCTCGACATCGAGATCGGGCGCGGCGTAAATCATCCAAGTCTCGCAGTTCGTCGCATGCGCCGATAGCGAACATGGCGCGACGCTGGAAAATCGAGTTTAATGACGCAGGCGGGCACGAAGGAAAAGGTTGAGGCGGTTTTGAGCCTATAAAGGAGAACCCTAGGCGGTTTTAAGGGTTCCTTTCTTGCACAACACAAGGATTCTTGGATTGAAGATTGGAGACCATAATTTAGTAACTTTCTTTTCTTTTCTTTTCCTTTATTTCAGTTTTGTATGATGAACCTTGAATTAGTTCTTGTCATGTCAATGACTAGGAACTAATTCTTTTATAGGGCTTTCCATGTTAAATCACTAGAAACTTATGTTATGAATTGATGCATGTTTATGGTAATTCTTCTTGTTGAGATTTATCCAATAATTGCTTTGAATGCTTGGTAATTAATTGATCACTAATTATCATTACTTATATGATTTCTAATCAAACTTCGAAAGGAGGAGGTTGTGAATATGCTGTAAGTTGGGTAGACATATTTTGGATTGGAGATGAAAATACCTCAATTACTTATGTAGCGTTAATGAGAGGCTTAACAACCCTAATTTTACGCATGGTGCGTGACGGTTAACTAGGTTTTTAGTCTTAATCCTCCTATAGAGTCATCCTTATCACCGAAAGGTAGAAAGGAGCAATACTGGGGTTGAGTGTTTATATAGCCTTAACGGGAGTATAAAACGATTTCGTAAACCTGTTAGCTCCGAGAGAAGAAGAACCATAATTCATTGCATTAATAAGTAACATAAGCGGATAGTTGAGGAGACGTGGAAGCCATATTCTCATCACAACTGAAGTAAACCTATAGTTAATTTGCCTTTATAATTGTTAGTCATAAACAACAAAATCAATATCGGTTACCAAATAGATACCAAAAGATAGATAGTTGGTACTTGAACACTAATCCTTGTGGACGATATTCGGTCTTACCAGGACTATATTACTTGAGTCGACAACGTGCACTTGCGTTAAAGTGTGTGCATCTTTTCGCGCATCAAGTTTTTGGCGCCGTTGCCGGGGATTAGGCATAGTTCAATATCAAGTTATCTATTTTTAATTTCTAATTTGGTTTTTAATTTTTTTTTTTATTTTTACGCTTTTTACCTTTTTTTCGGTAAAAATCAGTTGCCGTGATCTGTTGTCTGTTTTTTATCTATTTCAGGAAATCAGTTTATGCGAAGGAGAAGAGGGGCAGACACTCTTGTTTCCTTCAATCCAGAGATTGAGAAAACACATGAAACGAGAAAAAATCAGCGGATTGCAACCTTGATAGATATGGACGGTGTTCAAAACAACAATATGATGAGAGAAGGGTTAGGTGAAAATCAACCTAATCCAGGAATGCCTCGGCAAGTACCTATGGATGTCGAGGAAAGAGTTCAAGTCGGCGAGAAAGAAGCTTGGGGACTACGTGCTACCAAGGTGAATGGAGCACGACACGTGTATTAGGCTCCTGCAATAGAGCAAACAACTTTGAGATAAAACGGCGATTACGAGCATGAGTGCAGAACAGTGCAATTTGGAGGATCGCCATCGTGGAGGATCACGTATACGCATAGCTAATTTCTTGGAGCTATGTGCAACTTTCGAATATGGCGTTCGATGACTTTGTCAGTTGAGGCTCTTTCCTTCACTCAGGGATAGAGCAAAAGTATGGTTGAATTCCCTGCCAGCTGATTCGATTTTTACATGGCAAGAGCTGGCACAGAAATTTTTGGCCAAATTCTTTCCCCCATGCAAAGCAGCAAAATTGAGAGGGGAGTTGAATAACTTCTACCAAGCAGATGGAGAGTCCTTGTACGAAGAATGGGAAAAGTTCAAAGATCTGCAGAGAAAATGCCCACACCATTGCATTGAGTTGTGGAACTTAGTCCACATCTTCTATAACGGGCTCATCGGAACAACCAGAACCATTATAGATGCAGCAGCAGGTGGGACATTCATGAGGAAAACAGCCCACGACGCTCACGAGTTATTAGAAGATATGGCCACCAACAACCATGTCACAGAAGAGAGATCAACGAGTGGGAGGAGAACAGTGGGAGTCCACGAAATAGATGTCATTGCTGCCTTGAATGCCCAAGTGGCCTTGTTGACCAAACGATTGCAGAACATCTGATGTCGATGAATGCGGTCGCAGATGCCTAAAAGCTGTGAAATATGTGGTGGCCCACATACATTCGATAGGTGTCCTTCAGCTGATCCTAATAATATACCAATTGAGCAGGCAGAGTGTCAGGCCGTGGGTAATTATCAGAGGCCACAAAACAATCCATACTCCAACACATATAATCCAAAGTGGAGAATCACCCAAATTTCTCATGGAGAGAGACCGCGGCGAGAATCAATATAGGGGCCAGGACCAAAACCAGCAGAACCAGAATCAGCATCCCTTTACTCAGGCCCCACCTAGTCAGCGATTCAATGCACTGCTCGGCAGAAAAGCGAGACGAGTGAGAGCGGCTTTGTTGGCACTCACCAACGCCTGCACGATTCAGAACGAAGCTAGATCCTCGCTCAGAACTTGGAAACACAAGTGGGTCACTAGCAAAGCAAGCAAACAAAGAGCCACGAGTGCGCCAAGCAACACAGAGGTAAATCAGGGAGCAATGCCAGCGATCTGATTGAGAAGCGGCAAACAATTGGAGCGAAGATCACCTCGGCCAAGAGTTGAGCAAATACGAGAGATAGAAAAAGAGAAGGTAGTTGAATCTCGCCAAGAGGTAGAAAACTCGGAGAAGGAGTATACAGAGAAGATCCATTCCCAGAGATTACGGAAGTCGGTTGATCAACAATTCTCCAAATTCTTGGAGACATTTAGAAAGCGGCATATCAACATACCTTTATAGAAGCATTGGAAGCAGATGCCTCCTATTTCAAATTCATGAAGGAGATCTTGGGAAGAAGAAAGCGGCGGAGTATGAGATAGTAGCACTAACGGAGGAGTGTAGTGCTATCTTCTGAAGAAGTTGCCTCAAACTAAAAGACCGGGGAGCTTTACACTACCTGCGGTTGGCGTGGGTGACATGCAACAGGGCTCTGTGCGATTTAGGGGCAAGTATAAATCTGATGTCGTTATCGGTATTTAAACGATTGGAGTTGGGCGAGGCAAAACCAACCACAGTGAGCCTACAACTAGCCGATAGGACAGTGGTTCATCCAAGAGGAAAGATTGAGGACGTGATTGTTAAAGTAGGAAAATTCTTTTTTCCTGCGGACTTCCTCATTCTTGACATGGAAGAGGATGCAGAAATTCCTATCATATTGGGGAGACCATTCCTAGCGACAGGGAGAGCATTGATCGATGTAGAAAGATGAGAGCTGACATTGAGGGTGGAGAAGGAAGAAATGATGTTTAAAGTATTTAAACACATCATTGAGCCACCAACCATGAGCAGGTGCTTTGCAATCAGCACCATCAAACCCCCCTGTGAGCCCGTACAAGTCAAACCAAGGGAGATGAGCCCACGAAAGCAGGTATGGCTTGCCGAACCTCCACAAACGCAGGTATGTGTTCCTGAACTTCCTCTTAACGATAATGCTAAGAGGAGAAGAAGAAAAAGAAAACGAAAAATGTGGAGAAAATGGATTAGTTGTGGGGTTGATCCACCCCATGTTTATTGAATTAAGGAACTTGCGTCCGGCTAAAAGACGTTAAAGACAGCGCTACTTGGGAGGCAACCCAAGGTATTTTGATTTATTTTACTTTAATATAATAGTTTTTTTTTATTAAGAACGATCTCACGGAGGTGGTATTTGTGTTTTGATTGACAGGTATAGGTCAATAAATTGAAGGGCGAAAAACTGAGGAACAACAGGGATTTCCAGAAAAACGGGTAGCCATGGCGCCAGAGCATGCGCGCCAAAAGCGAGAAAAGCGCGCTGAAGTTTAAGCGCATACCAGAATGAGCCGCGCTGAAATTCCCGAGTCTGAACATTGGCGCCGCTAAGCGCGAACATGGCGAAATCCAGACAGTGATAAAACGCCCAAAAATCAGATTTTCCCCAATTTCAAAACCAAAACCTAAACCCCCTTCTCCACAAAACCCACGAAAATCCACAAGTTACCCACAAATCCTCCACAAATCAAACCCAACCACAACCAAAACTCTTAAATTCCTAAAATCCTTAGCTATCTCAACCAACAAAACTCCATCCCATTGCCTCAAATCACCATTAGAAGCAATAACACCTTGAAGAACACCATAAAAAGGTAATCTTCATTTTTTTTTCTTGAAAAGCTTTCAATAGTCAAAGAAGGTAGTAGTTTGGAGAAGGGTTGCATTGTTGAAGTAGTTGGGGTGCTGGAAAAAAAAATTGGTTGTGAAGTTTAGAGAAGGAGCAGACAAGGAGAGTGTGGGTATTGGGTAATAGAGTTGAAGTTTGGGGGTGTTAGTGTTTTAGATGCTAATTGTTGATTGTGTTGGGGAACATTTGTGCTACTAAGTTGTAAGCTGCAAAAAGTTATCTACCATGTCTGCCAGAAAAAGAAGAGTCTCCGCATCTATATCAGCCGCGCAATATGATGAGACTAGGTTTGTCAGCCGAAGTGCTCAAGATAGATACCATAAACTCAATACAAGACCCTTAATCCCTGAAAGGGGAATGGACTATCAAAGAGACTCGCTGGAAGAGGGATATGTCTATGAGCCCATTCGGGCGATGATTGAGATGAGGGGGTGGAAAAGATTTGTAGACCCGGAAGGAATAGCACCAATGAACACAGTAATGATGCGTGAATTTTATGCTAATCTCCCGGAGAAGGTGGAAAATGGATGCTTTGTGAGGGGACAATATGTGCCTGTGACGGCAGAAGCGGTAAATGCACAATTGGAAACAAATGATGTTGAAGAAAGAGGTGACGACCGAAGCTACTTCAGATCATGGTCTAGAAGCACCAACCGCATCGACTGGGATACCGTCGCAAGCACAGTGAGTTATCCTGGGGCTGCATTTGATATTGCAAGAAATGAGTCAAGAAGGGCGGCGGTGCAGTTCAACAAAGAAGCGCGGTTGGCTGCATTTGTCGATGCGCGTGATTCCATCCACGACTTTACCAGAGTGCGACAAGAATCAAACCGATATATGAAATTATGTCGTGGAAGACATTTGATGTGGGAAGGAGATAGTGCGAGTATTGAAGAGACCCGGTAGGTTGGTAACAACGGGTGGGTTGGGACATGACTCAATCATTACATCTCTGCGCCTTCATGGGGTCCCAACCCTACCCAATGACACTCGAGAGAAACCAATCGTCAGATCATATGGGATAGTGCACGCCTTCCCAGACCCAATTCCCCCAGCAGCAGCAAGAAGAAGAGCACCAGCGCCACCACCAGCAGCAGGAGCAGAGGCCGCAATGAACGAAGATGAGCCTGAAATAGAGGCTCAATATGCAGCAGGGCCTAGCCACCAGCCAACCACAGATTCAGAACCCTCAGTGCCCATGATGGAGCAATTGCTTCAGAATCAGATGAGGATGATGCAAAGTTTGGACACAGTGATACAAGGACAGCAAGAAACGCGGCAGCAAATTAATGAGATGAGTTCCTTGTTCAACCAGTGGTCCATGCACTATCCCATGCCACCGCCACCACCACCATTTTAGCCAAGTCTGTAAGTGTCTTATTTCTTTTATTGTCTTTGAGTCTACACACATTGGGGACAATGTATGATTTAAGTTTGGGGGTGTTTTATTTGTGTTTTATTTGTGTCTTATTGTTATAAGTATGTTTAAGTCTTTTTGTTGTTTTGTGTATATTTTGAGTCACAATTTTTTTTCTTTTGAGTCATAATTGTCTGGCAAAGATCATGTATGATGTAGTTACTAGAAACACCTAGTGAAGTAAGGTGAAATAATGTAATGGAATTAGAAGCAACCATCTAAACACTTAGGTTAGATATGCCAAAAACTCACAAAGTCTGTCTATTTGGAGTTTCTTGCTTGAATTGTGCATGCTAAATGACTTAAACCTATGTGTTATGATTGCTTGCTATTTGAGGCGAAATAGTTAGGATATGCATGTTAGGGAGATGACTCAGGCGTTTCTTTGATAGCCAATTCTTACCACTCTTTTCTTTCCCGGACTTTAAAATTATCCCTAGTCAGCCCCATTGAGCCTAAAAATTGAAACTTCTTCTTTGACACCCTATATTCCCACAAATTGTGTCATAAGTAAAAATGTGAAATAGTGAAATAAATTGTGTTAAAAAAAGAGACAAAAAGAGTGAACAACTTTGATGCACCCCAATAAAAAAAAGTAATAAGAAATAGGCAAAAGCCTAAGTTTGGGGGTGCTTGTCATTATTATACACTTCACTCTCCCAAAACAAAAGAGGGGAAAGATTGATTTGAAGTGAAGAAAAAAATCAAAAGAAAAGGGAAACACTGAAAAGCTAAAGAGCTTATGGTACACAAAAATGAGCCTAAATGCCTATTTTTACCTACCTATACCTAAGCCTACATTACAACCCTTAAAGTCCTGAAGATCTCTTTTATGCATATCCAGGATTAGTGGAGAATAGCAAGTAAACATGCCATAGGATTTTTGAATTTTACAAGCATGATTCAGTATGTTGACTTCTATTAAGCATGATAAAAATGAGTTTGCGAAATATCTAGCTTAATGTGTTTAGTGTGCTAAAAAATTCATGCTATATGTTCCTCGTATTATTCTCGCTTAACCTTCATGTTTTTCTAGATAACACCAATGCAGCAAAAGTGATCAATGTCAGTGAGTCTTTTATTTTCGTTTCCTTGAGTCTTTATTTCTTTCTTTTTATCTTTGCTCGAGGGCGAGCAAAGGTTAAGTTTGGGGGTATTTGATCGGTGTATTTTATATACACTTTTCGAGTCGTTTTTAGTTAGTCTTTTGTCCCTTTTGTACAAATAAGTGTCGTATTAGGATATATTTTCTTTCTTTTGAGTCAAAGTGGTTAAAATGGCCAAATGGCGGAAAAAGAGCTAAAAGAGGGCAAAAGTGGAGGTTCCAGAGCTTAAAAGCAGAGAAAGTGGCGAACGAGGCAGAAACGCAGGTCAGCGCCGCGGCGCCTCATGCCAACAGGTGCAGGGCCGCGGCGCCCAATATCCAGAAATACCGCAGAAGTTGCAGCGCCGCGGCGCCAAATCATCCGAAGTACTGCAGAAGTTGCGGCGCCGCGGCGCCGACGCGGGAAAATCAGGTTTAATGACGAATCGGGCCAGCTGAAGGGAAAAGGTTGAGGCGGTTTTGAGCCTATGAAAGGAGAACTAGCGCTTTTAAGGGTTCCCTTCGCACAACACAAGGATTCTTGGATTGAAGATTGCAGACCATAATTGAGTAACTTTCTTTTCTTTTCTTTTCCTTTATTTCAGTTTTCTATCATGAACCTTGAATTAGTTCTTGTCATGTCAACGGCTAGAACTAATTCTTTTATAGGCTTTCCATGTTAAATCACTAGAAACTTATGTTATGAATTGATGCATGTTTATGGTAATTCTTCTTCTTGTTGAGATTTATCCAATAATTGCTTTGAATGCTTGGTAATTAATTGATCACTAATTATCATTACTTATATGATTTCTAATCAAACTTCGAAAGGAGGAGGTTGTGAATATGCTGTAAGTTGGGTAGACATATTTTGGATTGGGGATGAAAATACCTCAATTACTTATGTAGCGTTAATGAGAGGCTTAACAACCCTAATTTTACGCATGGTGCGTGACGGTTAACTAGGTTTTTGGTCTTAATCCTCCTATATAGTCATTCTTATCACCGAAAGGTAGAAAGGAGCAATACTGGGGTTGAGTGTTTATATAGCCTTAACGGGAGTATAAAACGATTTCGTAAACCTGCTAGCTCCGAGAGAAGAAGAACCATAATTCATTGCATTAATAAGTAACATAAGCGGATAGTTGAGGAGACGTGGAAGTCCTATTCTCATCACAACTGAAGTAAACCTATAGTTAATTTGCCTTTATATTTGTTAGTCATAAACAACAAAATCAATATCGGTTACCAAATAGATACCAAAAGATAGATAGTTGGTACTTGAACACTAATCCTTGTGGACGATATTCGGTCTTACCAAGACTATATTACTTGAGTCGACAACGTGCACTTGCGTTAAAGTGTGTGCATCTTTTCGCGCATCAGTAGCCTGACGCTGAGTGCCAGCCATACCCCTTATAGGGGTGTGACAAGTTGCTAGCCAGAGCAGGTCGCGTCCTAGGGAGTCTACAAGCCGTGTCTAGTAGGGACTTATTTATGGATGTGTTTTACACCACACTTATAAATAGGAGGCTACAAGGCATTTAGGAGTCAGTTACTCTTTATCCATATCCAAGTCGTGCCGTGAAGTTCTTAGAATGTCGATCTTACTCTAATGTATTCGTATTGATGTTGGTGTACAAATATTCCTTCCTCTGAAAAGGCTACAACTAGTCGAAGGATCGAGATAGTGGTGAGACAAGAAGTGAGTTATTCTATCAAAGAAAACATGCCAGAGACGTTGAGTTATTCTATCGAAGAGGATCTATTTGAGGTGGCAAGCTATTCTATTGAGTAGAACCCGTCTGAGGCTCAAAGTGAATCTTATTTATAGGTGTTGTCGACTCCTCTATCATCAAGAGAGAAGAGAGAAGTTCTAGCATCACCCGATAGAGTTGAGTCCTCTGAGGGGTCAAGAGCATTACAATATTGGGAGTCGGTCAACCAAGAGTCGCTAGTATATACCAAATATAATTCAGGTGAGGGTGATAGTTAGGCCAAGAGGGACATGGTAGCCAACGCCTATGAGGAGTTACCGAGTGATAGCATACTGTCAATGCATGGACAACAGGTTAGATCTCCCCAACAATTTATGCTTTATCAAGGCTCTTATATAGGGCCGAGGAAGGGTTCGCGAGCATCGGAATCCCAGGGTCAGAGTAATATAGTTCAGAGGAGGATAATTTGCTGCTAGTATGGTCGGCTGCATACCAGATGATTACTGGGGGATTTACTTGGTACAAGAGGAAAGATCACATGATGCGAGAGTGTCTAGAGTATAGCCAAAAGAATCAAGGTGAGAGCGGAGATGAAGCCTCGACTCCGACAGTGCTTGAGATCGTTTAGAGTCTACAAGTGTTTTAACGGTTACCTTGTTGCGATATTTACCCACCGTAAGTCTAGAATATGACAAAATATTAGATGTTCAGAAGAGTACCCGAGATTAGACTAGCACTCTTAAGATAAACCGTAATGAAGAAACGATATCAAGCCTGAGGGGTAGGAGGAATAAAAAAGATACATTAGAAAGATTAGAGAGACCTTGAATAGTCTAAGATGAGAGAAATGTAGTTATGGGCTATTAGTACCCTATACAATTAGTTAAGGTAGCAGTATAGGTTTCAGTAAAAGAATTTTATAAGGTTGGACCTAGCCGTTCTAGTTACTAAAGGTAGATGGGCATCTGGTCAGATCTAAAAATAAC
Organism: Przewalskia tangutica; assembly: GCA_029844215.1. Lineage (NCBI taxonomy): Eukaryota > Viridiplantae > Streptophyta > Magnoliopsida > Solanales > Solanaceae > Przewalskia > Przewalskia tangutica. The sequence goes on along the minus strand of CM056736.1, from coordinate 85,586,210 downwards.
TTGTAGAGGAACAATGTTAAAAGATAGAAGGACTAGGTGAGAGGACGAATCTAAGAGGGAATTAGAAACCTTTTAACTTCCAAAGAAGAACATAGGTTAAAAGAGAATTGTGTATTCAATATAAGGTAAGTTTATGGGAAACGATAGTTGTAGACCTATTTAGAGAAATAACAACCCTTTTCAGCGGGATGTACGATAGAGGGTTCAACAAAAAAGGTTCCAGGTGAATGGGCTAACGAGAGCCAATATACGAACAAAGAATAAGACTAGACCAGAAACGTTAGAATCAAAGACGAGTTAGCGAGAGGAACATATATACTACGGTGTGAGATCCTAATTGAGAGTAATATACACGACAAGGTGTCCCAACAAAAGATTTTTTTTTGTAGAGCCTCTAAAGGTTAACACTTGAGGACGAATTCTAAGGGGGGAAAGATGTTACACCCCACAAGTTTATACATGGATTTCGTGATAAGATGGTTAAATAAAGTTAGAATGAAGGATTCACCTGACGTTTTGGCTGACTTTGGAGCATTAAGTCTTCATTATTTGCCTCTTGAATTCAGTCATTACTTGGCTGAATTGTAACCCCTAAATCAATGGTCATTACATGGCATTGAAGGCCTTTATTAGGCTATTTTGGAAGACACAATCATCTTGCTATAAATTGAGGCTTTTGGCTCAATTCATAACACACAACACATTTCAGATTTTAACAATCTTCTTCCTCTCTTGCAATCACCAATACTCTCAAGATCTTTCTTACCTAAGCGAACACTTGAGTTTTTCCTTTGCTCACTTATTTGATTGTTGTTTTATCTTGGAAGATAAGTTGTCATCTGTTAAAGAAATATACGGAGCAATATTATCTTAAGGATAGATTGAACACTCAATCTATTCAGCAAGCCAATTACATTGTTTATTTCCATATTTCTAACATCTTTGTTATTGTTATTTCATTCTCATTTCCTTGTTACTGCACATTCATCTCACAATAATTTGATTGGAGCTTTTCATAGAGCAGAGAAGGTATTACGACGGTTGTCTATGGAACTGCAAAAAACATAAAAGATTAGAACGTGCATTTAGAGTCTAAGGAACGTGCGTTGTTTTGAGAGTAAAATAGAATAACGGTTTAAAGAAGAAAAAAGCAAAAATAATTTCCTTAATTTTGTTTAGCTCAATTCTATATCGTTTGAGTCAATAATTATTTTATATTATCATTTTAGTTAAGTGCAAAATAAATTAAGCTAACAATGATTAAGTATTAATAAATGTAGTTTATATGACAAGTGTCATTTAAATATTGGCCGGATGTATAAGCAGGTAACTTTTTCCGTACATCATATGCGTGGCATGCAAGTTTTTGACGAGCAAAACAGAGATCACCCACCTTGACTGCGGATTGGTAGTAGAGGAAAACAATTTGTAAGTTGTAACATAAATAAACAAGACTTCTAGATTTTCCTTTTTTAAAATTATTTTTCAATTATATCAGGGTCGTTTCAAACATTTTGGGAGCCCTAATCTAATTCGTAAAAGTGGACCCTTAGTATAAGTAAATATACAATTTCAATAATTAAAAATTATTTTAAATTGTAAATAACAACTCAATATAACTTCAAGTTAATCAACCCTACTTTGATTGGGCTAAAATCTGTGAATTATGAGCATTTACAGTAAATTCTGACTAATATTACTTAATAAAAAATGAAAAAAGAACTGTAAAATTATTCATTTTTCGGGGGCCTGTGCGGTACACAACTCACACGGGCCTAAAGACGGCCCTGATTATATCCTCCAAAACACTTGCGTATCAGATCAGCAGTTTTTAGCTGGATCTTGGAGTCTAAATACATAAGACACTGATTATTAATCTCTAATCCTTAATTGGACAATTGACGTTTAATAAAATTGTAGTTTAGCAAGAAGAAATAATTAATTTCAAAAATGTTTTTTTGTCATACATCAACATGATTATGCGCTTAGCTCAACAATTCCAAATCTACGTACAATGAAGATTTTTTATTTTTAAATTAATGACTTGATGGAAAATTTTCTTCCAAAGCTACATGTTAAGAATAATTTACGTAATTAGTCCTTTTCTACTTATATTTGTTTATTATTCGTGTCTTATGAAGCATTCCTACAACATATATAGAAGTAATGAGAATAACCTAGTCGTCAATGAAGTAAGTTGATACTTAAAGTTCAAATATCAGATATTTGTTGCTCGTGGAACACCACAATTATAAAAAAAAAAGTAACTTTGAAAAATGAGAACCAACTCAAACCTCATAATGCACTAGTCCCATACCATCCATACACGTGCATCATATGTATATTTTTCACCAAATTAATAATCACACCTAACTTAATTAATCATTATCTCTTTAGAGAAGATAAAATTCAAATGAAACATTAATCTTCCATTGCCGTTGTAATTCCGGATTGTATATATGTAATGTAGTTTGCATTATTAACCGGAATGTTAAAGATGAATAGGAAATAAAATCCATGAAAATCTCAAAGAATCGTTGGTTCTTTATGACTGACCACTCAAATTGGATCTCCCTCATATACCCGTCTCAAACATTTTGGAGGCCCTATTCTAATTCGTAAAAGTGAATTCTTAAGTGGGCTAAGATCTTTTTTAATTATGAACATATACAGTAAATTCTGGCTAATACTACTTAATAAAAAATGAAAAAATGAGTCCTATTATTTTTCGTTTTTCGGGGGCCCCTATGCGATAGCACACCTCGCACGAGTCCAAAGACGATCCTAATCATATATATGCATATCTATTCAGTCTACTTCATATGGATTTGTCCGTAGACTCCATCATTTTACGTTTTTCTCTTCTTTTTTTTTAGGAAAAAAAACATAACTCTTTTTTAGGTTACATTGGAGAAGGAAAAGAGCGTAATGAAAATCGAAGTAACACTCAATGTGAACGTGCGATATCATTAGATTATAAGTTTTTGGAGCGTTCTTGTGGTAACCTTATTATTATGGAATTGAACTATCAATATGGTCCAACTTTTAAAAATAGGTTATTCATTTTATTTTACATATTACTATATTAGTCATTTTAGACTTTACCCATTATTAGAGATAGCTTAACATGATGTTGTAAAATATGATAAACAATTAGCACATTGAGTTAATAATCATATATACTGACATTTGACAAGGATTTATCTTTTATTAAATAACATTTAAAATATTTATAATACCATAATATTAAAAACTTAGGGATGATTTCAGAGACCTCCTCTAAAGTTTGGCTTCATAACACTAACTTCTCTTGTGATTTTCGATAATACACACTTACCTCCTTTTTTCTATTTTTATGTATTAATTCTTGGCAAAATACATAGATTGCACCTTCAACTATACCTGAATGTCGAGTTCACACGCCAACTAATTCGTCGACATATATATATAACCAGTTGCACTAGAGAAGATGTTATACACTCGTCCGCCACATTATCGCCATGTCAGAAATCTTCTATATTTGTAAGCACAAATAGACCTAGAAGGTATGATGGAGTTCATTGACATGGAATTCTTGGCCAAGACCAAAAGTAGAATTCTTTTGTTAATTATAATTACACTAATTATTCATTAAAATTCTTCAATAATTATATCTTCTTCATTGCTAAATCACCTCATCGCTCCATCTCTCATCTCACTGGAAACACCATATTCGTCGCCACCACCACTAACGACCGAAGCAACGTTGTTCAAGTGCAGCAACTAAGTGCCAGAGGATGCAGAGTGCATCATCACAACAACATAGCATGCAACAGCATCACACAACATAATTTTTACTCTAACTTGTGTTGTTAAGTTTGTTAGTTGAAGTTTGTTAGAAGTGTGTTGTTAAGTTTGTTAGTTAGTTGGAGTTTGTTAGAAGTTGTTAAAAGTTTGTTGATTGGTTAGTCTACATATACAAGTATAAATAAGTGTATAATTCATATTTGTGAAGCCAAAACAACACTACAAGACAAATTTAAAATGAAGGACTTGGGTGAGTTGAAGTATTTTCTGGAAATTGAGATTGTAATGTCAAAAAGGGTATACTGATGAATCAAAGGAAATTTGCTATAGAGTTGATAACAGAAATGAGACTTTTGGGGTCTAAACCTATCAACACACCTATGGAGTGCAATCATAGGCTCACTTCTGCAGAATATGATGCACATGTAGGTTTTAAAACTGATGATTTGTTTGGTGATCCTAGCTCATATCATAGGTTGGTGGGGAAGTTGTTGTACCTTACTATGCCTAGACCAGACATTACTTATGCAGTACATGTCCTCAGTCAATTCATGCAGAAACTAAAAGGATCACATTATGATGCAACAATCAGAGTGGTAAAATATGTGAAAAATTAGATGGACTGGAAATCTTGTTGAGTTCTAAGAAATCATCTTGACTGCTTATTGTGATGCAGATTGGGCAGCTTCCAAAATTCAAGAAGATCAATCATATGCTATGCAATGAAGTTAGGAAGTTCCTTGATATCATAGAAGGCAACGAAGCAAAACACAATTTCAAAGAGTTCTGCAGAGGCCACATACAGAAGTATGGTTGCTACATTTTCAGAAGTTTTGTGGCTAATTGGTTTATGCAAGAAATTGAATTTGAATATCAAACACCAGTTGAGTTGTGTAGTGACATTAAAGTTGCTATCCAAATTGCTACTAACTTAATATTCCATGAGAGAACAAAGCATATGAAAATTGATTTGAAATTTATCAGATAAAGGATATACGATGGAGCTGTCAAAAAAATTCATGTAAGGTTTAAAGATCAAGAAGCAGACCTGTTTACAAAGGCACTGGGGAATACACAACATACCTATCTCCTACACAAATTAGGTGTGTTGATTGTTTGCACCACCTAGCTTGAGGGGATTGTTAAGAGTTAGAGGTCTAATATGCAATGAGTTAGTTGTTAGGGGTATTGTTGTAAATATATAATCAAGTAGTTAAGCGGTTAAGTTGTTTAGTTAGTGGAGCTAAGATATTTTAGCGCGTTGATGATCATTATATATGTAAGGATCATTTCATCTTTGTAGCTAGCTTTTCATAATGAGAAATTGATATAAAAAATTGAAAAAAATTCTCTCTCTACTTCTAACTGCTTTCTTTACGATTGATTTACTTGATTAATCATAGCAATTTCATTAGATTTATCAAAAAATAGATATACAATTTTGAATTACGGATAATGTCCAAAATAGGGCTGTACAACGGTGCGGGGCTACTCTGTGAAATCCGGAAAAAAAAAAAAAATATATAGTTGTGGTTGGGTTAATAAAAATATATATATATAAGAAAACAAAGAATAAATTGCATGGGATAGAGTTAGTGTTAAAGTTGGATAAATAGATAGATGAAATGAAAATAAGAAAAAACAAAAGAAAAAAAAAATGCACCATGCACGTCTTCCCTTTACCCCTTCCCCCCTTTTCATTTCCCCTCCAACTCTTGTCCTTCCACCTCTCATATGTTATAGAAACTTTCCACTTATACATTGTATTTACACACAAACAAAGTACATAACATAAAGGTTAGAAAATCAGAAAAAAACAAGTGAAAAGAAGAGGAAAAAATACCAAGAGGGCAAGAAGAACAAGAAGAAAAATACTAGAGAGTAAGAATAATTTTAGCAACCACACAACAATAATCTTCACACTTACAAGGTGAATTTTCTCACTCAGAAATTCTTGGTAACATCCTTCATTTTAAGTTCAATACATGTTAGAATAAGAATTGAGTGTTGAAAAGAAATATCGAACTTTTGATTGTTTAGACAACTAGTTGCGTCATGAACTTTACGAACTGTTCTCACTGAGTTATAATTGTTAGAATTTGATGAAATTCGGAGGAGTGGTACACCTATCTAATATGATCATATAGAACCAAAAATGAGGTAAAATGGACATACGGTTTGAAAGTTATCATAGTTCAAAGTTCCTGCCTTAGATTTGGCCGAAATTCGGAAAGACATAATTACAGACTGTTTTTATTGAGTTTTACTTATTAGAATTATATGAAAATTTACATGGTTGTAAATCTCTCTGTTACGGACAGATATAGATAAAGATTTATTAAAACGGACTTACGAGTTGAGAGTTATTGTAGTTTGAAGTTGCTGCCTCGGATTCATCGGAATCCAGGAGGGCAGGACGTTGAAACGTAAAACTGTACTAATCTGTGGGGAATATGAAAATTATTGCTAAATGAAAGTTCTAGATCTCTCTGTTTTGGACATTTTTAGACCTTACGGGGGTCTATCCGACTTACGGATTGAGAGTTACCGCTGTTTAAAGTTTTTGCCTCGGATCTATCTAGATCCAGGAAGGGCAGCGAATAAAAGGGTAAAACTGTACCAAATGGTACAGAATATGAAAGGATGGTTCACATGGAGACGTGTAGCTCTCTGTTCTCGTCGTTTTGAGATTTTATGGGGCTTGAACGGGTTTACAGATTAGGAGTTATGACTATTCTAATATTGGGTTATGTTTAATAAAAATTCTGCCGAAACCAATTTCATGTGGCTGTTTTGAGGATAAATTTGTGTTAGTTACCCAAAGTAGTTTTAAATGAAATTTGGTACATTGAAAGATCCCCGTCTTACCTTAGTTTCCGCTTGAGAAACACCTTAGTTGGAGTTATGGTTAAAAAGTTATAATCGTTACAAGTATGAATGAGAATGTTGGGAAAGAGAATATTATTTATTCGATCTTCAAAAATATGAAAAGTGAATACGTGTTCACATAAATATATAAATATAAACATAATGGATGGGGTTGCACGCTCAACAAAATGTAAAGTGAATACGAGTTCACAAATACGTAAATATAATGGGTCGGGTTGCACGCCGCAACAAAACTGAAAGTGAATACGCTCACAAATACGTAAATATAATGGGTCGGGTTGCACGCCGCAACAAAACGTAAAGTGAATACGCGTTCACGAATACGTAAACATAATGGATCGGGTTGCACGCCGCAACAAAATGTAAAGTGAATACGTGTTCACAAATACGTAAATATAATGGATCGGGTTGCACGCCGCAACAAATATGAAAGATGAATACATGTTCACCTATATATAAATATGAAAAGTGAATACGCGTTCACAAATATATAAATGTAATAAACATGTGGAAATGCAGGGGAATGTCTTAACGTATAATACGAGATAAAATGAAGTGTTAGTTAAACCGAGAATTTCCTATGAGGAGTTGTTGCATATTTAAAAATGTTGTAACCTGATATGTTTTTGCAATATGCTTATTACGTTATAATGTGATTGCGCTTGGAATATTATGGTGTTACTTTGAATTGCAGGGTAAGGTTCTCACTCAGCCCCAGATGGTAGGGCTGACTCTTTATTTAACATGTTTCAGGAAAGCGTGATAGAGGAAAGGCTCCACGCCAAGACTAGCGATCGTCCCGCAGCCTCTTGTCATACCAAGTCCATTATTTCGGGCTTGGTACTCGTCAGGTTCAGAATGTCAGTTCCAGTGTCTCGGGAAATGCTTCCAGTGTCTCGGAAAATGCCCGTGTGAAATGGTCTCCCTTCCAACTTAGAATAATCTTTGGCAGTATGTCTATGTAGAAACAATATTTGCACGAGCATAGACTCGCGTTATGTTTTTTTTTATAAAGTCATTAACAGATTTCTTTATTGTTATTTTTATTAATCGCTCCGTATTTGAATATAAGTTCAAATTTCTAAATAAAGAGAATTAAATGGTGCTCCTGGTGGAAAATAATTGTTCAGGTGCCATCACGCCCTAAGTAAAGACTTAGAAAAAATCGGGGTGTGACATACTCGACCCCGCCCCGACCCCACCTCGACCCGATCCCGAATGACCTTGTACTGAGGTCGAATACCGATATTCGGCAGACGGCCTCGGAATTTTCCCGACCCGACTTCTCCTTGTCAAGACACGGCTATTTCACAATTTGACCTTTGTGCAACGGCCAAATTTCACCCCCCACCCCAACCACTCTACCCCTTAAGTTATTATATTTACACTTTAATCTAATTTTTTCAACTATAAATACCTCATTTTTATCTTCATCTTTCTCACAAATCTTCCTACAATCTCTCTAATAATATCTCAATCTATCTCTCATTCTCTCTACATTGTCTACTAAATGTTCAATTTTATTTATTCATTTGGGAGTGAAGTTGGCAACTAGCTTGAGGTTCATCCATCGAGCAAAGTTTCAATTTTCAACCTCTTGATTGCACGTCGACGTTACGTCGGCGTTTGGTACATTCGTTCCTTAATTAAATTATTATTGTTTCTTTACTTTAATTAGCGCAATTAATTTCATTATCTTTAATTATTTATTTGCATAATTATAATGGAAGGATTTAAATGTATGATTACAGGTAAGGGTATTGCTTCTTCTAGTAGGGGTAATAAGGTAAGAGTACTTCTAGTCGTACTATTCCTCCTAGACACGACAATTTTGTTGATACTGAATTATTTTCCTGAAGTACCATTAGATTTAGACGAGGAGCTATTTTCTGGAACTCAACAAGATTTTAATAAGATAATTTAGATGACACACCCACTAATCTAGATGACACGCCCAATAGTGCGCCTCAAAATGAACCGCCTCATATCCCCCCTAGTATGAGATGAGACCCACCACAACGAAAATTAACATCAAATGTGTGGGTTTTTTTACAGGGACGCAGTAAATCAAGTAGCTAGATGCCAAATTTGTAAACATATTTATAAATTTAAAGTAGAAAAAGGTCAGAGCAGGACGGAAGGTTTAACTACGCATTTGAATAGATTTCACAAAGCTAGGTGGGAGGAATACCTGACTAAAAAGACAGGTGCGCCAATGCCCTCTTAGTCGGGACAAGGTTCATATACTGTCCCGGACCAGGTACAGGGTCAAATTGACCCTATGAAGGGGGCAATTGTAGGCCCTAAATACGATAAAAATAAAGATAGGAAAACATTATCAAAATTAGTTGCAGTGGAGTGTTTGTGTCACGACCCGACCTAAGCCGCATCGTGCCCTACTGGGCACCTGCCTGCATACATCGTGAGAATAGCAAATGGAACATACACAACATAAACACAGTGGAAACAATATAACAACACAGCTAGCCGATAAGGCCGCTTCCATAATATAAACAAAGTCAAAAGTACAACTTTACAACTCGGTTCTACACCAACCACAAATATGAATACGCACTTAGAATAACAACGTGGACAGGGCCGCCATACCCCGAATGTACATAATCTACAACATCGTGGAAAGATCAGACTAAAAGAAAGACAAGCCTCCTGAGAATGGAGCTCCGACGTCCGATAAGTGATCCTAAGAGTGTGGATCCGCAACTCGCTACCCTTTCCTCGCAGATTTAACGCAGCCCCGAAGGGGTCAAGACACATATGTACTAAGTATGTAAACCGGAAAGTATCAGAACTACAATATAAGTTTAACGTAAAGCCGAGACATGTATGATAACAAAATTACGACACAAAGGCCTTACTAACAATGAGAGTAATAATAGTGTATACTTACAACGAAAAATAGGATTGGAATCCTACTCGGGACTATTTCACCCGCATAGGTCCAGTGGACTGCGTGAGGTATTCTCGCACGGGACTATTTCACCCGCATAAGCCCTTACGACTCGCATGAGGTATTCCTCGTGATAGGTCGGACCCGCCGCACGGGACTATTTCACCCGCATAAGCCCTTACGACTCGCGTGAGGTATTCCTCGATCGTGGTTAGCAAATCCACGGAAATATACAATGTCACAATCCCGGGGAATGACCCCGCAACGAATAATATATCACTAGCCCAAATCCGGCTATCACACATAACATAAGCTCTATCGGCTTATCATACAATAAATAAGCAAGTTAAGAAATCCCCTAACTTCTTACTATTCTTGTTCATATACACTCTCATTTTAGTTTACTTAAGGCACTAACATGTCTTTTATAAAAATCCGGGAATTTAACCCAAAGTACTAAATCTTCTATTCTTTTAAAATGACTCATTTCATTATAAAACTTCCAAGATACTAATAACCGTAGTATCAAGTTACAATTTCTTTTCAAGACAAGTCACAATACTTTTAGAAATAAAAATTAGGCTTCTAATCAAGTGACTCATGTCTTATAAAACCTTAGGCGATTGGTGCCTTAAGATCGAATTGCCTTCCATTAAAACAAATCATTTATCTTTCCATAAAGTCAATATAACCAACTCCCCATAAAGTCGTTATATTCACTTTATACCTTGGTCAAGTACAATTTCCTATCCAAGGGACTTATACGATTAAAGCGACACAAGTATCACATACTTTAAAATTCTTCAAGTCCCTTATCTTTAACAAGACTTAAGACATCTTTGATATTCTCAAAGAAGTGAGTTAATCTCCTAACTCACCCGACTTGGCATTTCATAAAACAAGTAAAGAATGTCAAAGTCTCAGACGTCACCGCACTATATACGTGAAACTAGTCATGCTCAAAGATAGGAAAAGTTCTACATACCTTGCCGTCAAACCACTTGCCAAGTACAAAGTCCCGCCAGAGTATATCAACCTATAATATTCACAATACGCCTATTAACGCCTTACTTCAAATGTAGAATATTATTAGTGTAAAGTCTCCATTTTCTACGGAAAATCTGACAAAGACCTCCTTTGTTTTTACTCACTTTGCCACCTTTTCAAGGCCGTAATACAATAACCAAACAGCCCCAATTGGCTCACAACAATATGTAAGGTAGTTCAATACAATTGAATAACCAAACAGCCCCAATTGGCTCACAACAATATGAAGGTAGTTCAATACAATCAATAACCAAATGTCCAATTGGCTCACAACAATATAGAAGGTAGTTCAATACAATTGAATAGCCAACTAATACAAACTACAGTCCAAATCGGCCACCTTGAGTTCAACAAAACCAATTCTTATCAAATTTCCATTTCAATCCATATTGGTAGCATATCATGACATCAAGTCGCATTTGATTATAATAACCATAATCTTTAAGTAAGTAACATGCGACGATTTCTAAAGACGACCAATTAGTAATCCAATTTCCAAGTGGCTTGTATAACATTTCGGATTTAACTACAAGAAATCCATAATACTTATAACTTCAACCTATCAACTTCATGCTAGCAACAAGCAGAGCTAACAACAACAATATAAATATGTAATCTTGTAACACCTTTAAAAGACAAGATTATACCTTAACGATTCTTAATCCAACTCCAATCCGAAGTCGCTCCTTAGTAGTTTAGAGCCTCTCCAAGACACTTCAATCCGCTTGTTGAGACCCTTAGAACAACACCAACAATTATCCTTCAAAACTCCAAACAAAACCTAGAAAGACCATTAGGTTTTCGTTTGCGACTAACCCGAAAACAATCTTTTTCCAAGATTTTTCTATTGAGATGTGTTTACAATACACCTAAGAACCTTGGTTTAAAGTGGGGAGTTGAATGAACAAGAAACAAATTTTTTCTTCTTCCTTGTAGTGAAACCCGAGAGCCCTCAAAGTGTGGTCTTCAATTTTTGTGAAATATTTTCTAAGTGTTAAGCTCCCTCTCTACTAGTATAATATAGAGAATTGGATGGTCAAGATAAACACAAATGTGAGGCTTGGATGTGGTCTTACAAAAGATCAAGACTTATTGACCTTTTGACTTAGTCAAATTTCTCATGCTACACATGTTGCAAGACTAAGGTCCAACGACTTCTCGCCTTGCACATTTCGACCAAGGCATCACATAAGGGGGGGTGACACGTGTCGCCCTCCCATTCGTCACAACACTTACGTTTTCCGACAATTTCATAATTCCGATAAATTTACAAGTCTCAAATCCTAACACTTGTGAGTTCATACTTATGTTCTTAAAACATGTCCTGAAATTACGGGGTGTAACATTCTTTCCCCCTTAGAAACATTCGTCCCCGAATGTTCTTTCGGAGTCACACTTACAATTAGCGACATAGTTTCCTTTCACAGCCCCGACATACCAAAAATGCCACTCATGGCCACATAAAAGCATTTAAGCAAAAGAAACACTTCAATTAAAACTCGACAAGTAAGTGGAAAATGAAATACCAAGGTATAGGAAATAAGTGAGGATACCTCCTCAACATGTCCTCCTCCGCTTCCCAAGTCATCTCCTCCTGCTATCATTTCTCCACAGACTGACTTCGGAAGCTACATCCTCGTCCGCACGCCGACCGCGACGAGTATCGCTATGACTCTCCTCATACGATAACCCTCTCACACTGACCTCACTAGTAGGGAAAACTCGCCGATCACCGATACACTTTCGCAACATAGAAACATGGAATACCGGATGTACGCTCCAACTCCCAACTCGTAGGCAACCTTGCCCACTCTACGAACGATCCGGTAGGCCCAATGTACTTGGGCCGAAGTTTCCTTCTTACCGAATCTCATCACACCCTTCACGGGTGACACCTTCAAGAAGACCCAATCGCCTACCCAAACTCCAAATGCCGACGCCGATTATCCGCATATGACTTCTCGCCGACTCAGCCGCTATCGCCTCTCCGGATAAGCTTCACCTTATCCACACCGTACTCAAGTCCGCCAATTAATCGTACTCGCCCACGCCGAACCAACCGACGACGACTGCATTTCCGCCATATAAAGCCTCGATGGGCGCCATCTCAGATACCGAATGGTAGCCGTATTATAAGCAAACTCCACGAGAGGCAATGATCCTCCCAATACCATCGAAATCAATCACGCAGCTCGCAAAGATATCCTCGTTGTTCGATAGTACGCTCGCCGCCCGCTACCGAGGGTGAAATGTCGCCGAGACTCACCAGGTCCCTAAACCCTTCCGAAAGACCTCCGGTTAGCCAGAATCGCTCCCTATCGATATAATCGACACCGAACACCGCGCACCTCACTATCTCTGATGTACACCGCATAGTCTCACCAAAACGCCGCCCCGATCGAAGGAAATGGGCTGATTTCACACCACAACAATAACCCAAATGGAGTCGCATTTCTCCGAGTACGAGGTAACCTCAGAATAAAGTCCATGTTGATCATCTCCCACTTCCAAGTCGGAATCTCAATAGATCGCAATAATCCATCGGGCCTCGTGCTCGACCTAACTCGCCGGGCAATTAGACATCAGGCAACAAAACTCGCCACGCCCTCTTCGTGCCATCCCACCAATACAAACATTCGAGGTCATGGTACATCTTGGTCGAATTTTGATGAATAGAATAACGAGCGCCGCAGGCCTCTCCTGACCACGACAAGTCCTCGATACATCGGAACACACAACCGCCCTCAAATCTCAAAGACCCATCAGCGCTACTCGAATAGACTATTCTCTCCCAAGAGTCGCATCACGGCATCGCACTCAACATCGGGTCCTCAAATCGCCGCTCTTCACCTCATCAACGATGGAAGACTCGCAACCTCACGAACCCGCATCTACTATCGTCAGATCGATCAATCAACCCCAAGGCTCGCTAATCGTGGATTCGACGACCATGTCCGCCTCTCTCCGCCGCACTCCGATAGGCTCCCATCGATCTACGACTAAGGCATCAAGAACTACGCTGGCCTTTCCCTGATGGTATAGAATATCAACATCATAGTCTTTCAAAGAACTCTAACCACCGCCTCTCGCCTCAAATTCACTCCTCTCGCTCAAGATATACCGAGGCTCTGTGGTCTCAGATAAATATCCACATGAACCCTGCATAAATAGTGTCTCCAAATCTTCAAGGCATGAATAACCGCGCCAACTCTAAGTCACGGGTAGGTAATTCTCTCATGCTTCCAGAATCGCCGAAGCATAGGCTATAACCTTGCCGTGGCCGCATCAAAACACACCCTAGCCCGATACCCGAGGCATCACAATAGATCACGCACTCGCCTAACCCTCAGAAGAGTAAGAATCGGGCCAGAGTCAACCTCTCCTTCAAGAATCAAAACCCCGCCGCAAGCCTCGCCCATCGGAACTTGGCCGCTTTCCGAGTCACCTAGTCAATCTGCACAAATCAAGCAACCGCTTCCACAAACCTACGATAATAACCCGCTAGTCCTAAGAAATTGCGCACTTTGGCCGAGTAAGAGGCCTCGCCAAGACTGATCGCTTCAATCTTTGTCGATCCACGCGAACACCGCCAACCCCAATAATATGCCCTAGAATGCCATCGAGGCCAACCAAAACTCACACTGAGAACTCGCGACAATCACGGCCACGAGAATCCTGCAAGTACCTCGTTGATTCGCATGCTCCCGCTCGTCCGTGAATACACCAGATGTCATCAATGAATACAATCACAAACGATTCAAAATGGCTTGAACACCCGCTCATCAAATCCATAAATACCGCTGAGCGCTGTCGTGCCAAAGACATAACTCGAACTCATAGTGCCCATACCGGTCCCGAATGCGCTTTGGGATGTCTCGCTCGAACTCGAACTCGATGATAACCATACCGCAGTCTATCTTTGAGAAACACTCGCACTCGCAATCGTCAAACAAATCATCAATCCCGGGAGTGGGTACTTATTCTTAATGGTTACCTTATTCACCGCTCGTAGTCAACACACATACGCAGCTGGCCCCATCCTTCTTCTTCACAAACAACACCGGCCCCTGTGAGAGATACACTAGGCCCGGATAAAGCCTTTCTCCAAAGAAATCTTTCACCGGTCTTTCACTCCTCAACTCAAGAAAGCCATCCTCATGGCGGAATGGAAATAGGTCGAGTGTCCGCAACGTGTCAATACAAAACTCGATCTCCTCTCGTGAGGGATACCCAAGATCATCCGGGAACACATCCGAAACTCCTAACCATCGGCATCGATCAAGAATCGCATCTCACTCAGACGTAATACCCGAACCAGATGATAGATGCATTCTTCTCGCACCATCTTCCTAGCCTTGAGGTAAGAAATAAACCTACCCTACGACGCTGTCGCTTCTCCACTGATAATCGCTCGCCAGAAATCGAACCGAACCAACTCTCCTCATACCAACGTTGGCATAACAAGAAGCCAACCACCCATACCCATAATGACATCAAAATCACATCTCTAACTCTATCAAGTTCGCAAGGGTCCGACGATCAGAATGAATACCGACAACCTCTATACACCCGCCGCCTAACACCGAATCACCCATCGCGTAGCTACCTCAAACGACTTATCGACACCGCCTATCCCGATTCTACCCGCACAAGAGGACACATAGGACAAGGTAGAACTCGGATCTATCAAAGCATAAACATCACACCAAATCGCGAATGTACCGCGACGACGCCGTGAAGCCTCCCGATCCCGGGCGGCCGTAGAGAATATATGCGCTCGGGACCGCTAGAATCGAACCACCACCACGACTTACCGCGCCCGCTCGTCCGCGAGTACCGCCCGGGCGCATAACCACGTAAGGAGAAGAAGACTCAAAGAATCGATCCCGCTTACCGGCCAGACCACCCATGCCGCTCTAGACGGACAATCCTCTTCAAGTGGCCCACCGCCACAAGAGTAACAACCTCCCGCAGAACACGACACTCGCTCGCGAGACCTACCAGACGAGCACACCGAGGCGCTGGTGGTCTCGACGGCGAGGATCTCGCCTCGAAACCTCAAGTCCCGAGCCCGACCGCCTCGAATGACCTTGCCGATCGATCTCCTACCGTAAACCGTGATGGAGCACTCAGGCCGGGCCGGAAAGAGGACCCGTCACGAGGCCGCCCGCCGAAATCGCCCCGAGACTGATGTCTCGCCTCTGGGCCGCTCGCCAACTGGTCCTCCTCTCTATCCTCTATCCTCGCAGATAGGCTCGCATCCGGCGATGTCCATACCGGCAAGAGCCACCCCTAAGCATGTCAGAATCATATGACGGCCTAGCCCCATCACATAACGATGAACTCTATCCGCCATGCTAGCTACAATAGTATTCGTGACAACCGCCAAGGAGTCAAACCTGCTTATACTCCCGACGCCCTCCTGCTCGCCTCAAGGTCAAGAACTGCCTACCCGGCTCTCTCATCTCGAGGCAAAAAGTGATCCATGAAAGCCTCAGAACTCCTCCCAAACACCGGAAGAGCATCTTCACCTCTCGAAGCAACCACGACTCAAACTAGCTCAACGCAATATCGCGCAACCCAGAAGAGGCTAGCGTAATGCACTGCCTCAAGCCCTAAGGACTCGCATGGTCCGTCAGAGCCGAACGAACTCCCGCGATCCTCATCGCACTTAACCATAAAACTCGTGGACGACATCCGTAAAATCCCTAATCCGCAAACCGTCGGCCAGTGGTCGCCGCCGCTCGCTTGCCGCCGCCACTATATCGGTCAATAACCGACCGCCTCGTAGTTCTATACTCGCACCGGCCGGGAACCGAGGGTCCGTATCTAACCTCGAGCTACCGCCGCCTTGGCCTCTAAAATCGCAGCGTGGCCGAACTTCGCCGACCGCTTACTACCTCGTGCATACCAGGCTCGAGCCCGTAACCTCGAGTACCGCTAGCATCTCCGCCGCCGCTTTGCCCTTCGAGCTCGTCGCCGCGAGGCATACTGCTTTCATAAGAAGAGGTCGAGAGGATTCAACCTAATAAGACAAATTTCTAATGCACGATCTCAGAGAGAAGAATGGAAACCAATCCTAAATGTCTCGCACTCCCGACATAGATGTGGTGCACAACACACCGATAATCAAGACTTACTAGACACGGCCGTAGACACTTTCCGAGGACTAATCGCTCGATATCACTTTTGTCACGACCCGACTCAAGCCGCGATCGTGCCCTACCCGCACCCTGCTCGTATACATCGAGAATAGCAATGAACATACACAACATAAACACAGTGGAAACAATATAACAACACAAAGTTAGCCGATAAGGCCGCTTTCCATAATATAAACAAAGTCAAAAGTACAACTTACAACTCGCTTCATGTACCAACCACAAATGTGAATACTGCACTTAGAATAACAATCAAGTGACAGGTTCGCCATACCTCGAATGTACATAATCTACAACATCGTGGAAAGATCAGACTAAAAGAAAGACAAGCCTCCGAGAATGGAGCTTCCGACGTCCGATAAGTGATCCTAAGAGCGTGGATCCGCAACTCGCTACTCTTTCTCGCAGATTTAACGCACTCTCGGTGAAGGGGGTCAAGACACAATATGTACTAAGTATGTAAACCGAAAGTATCAGAATTACAACATAAGTTTAACAAAGCCGAGACATATATGATAACAAAATTACAAGACACAAAGGCCTTACTAACAACGAGAGTAATAATAGTGTATACTTACAACGAAAAATAGGATTGAATCCTACTCGACTATTTCACCCGCGATAGGTCCAAAGGACTCGCGTGAGGTATTCTCGCACGGGACTATTTCACCCGCATAAGCCCTTACGACTCGCACGAGGTATTCCTCAGATAGGTCGGACCCGCCCGCACGGGACTATTTCACCCGCATAAGCCCTTACGACTCGCATGCAGGTATTCCTCGTGATCGTGGTTAGCAAATCCACTAAATATACAATGTCACAATCCTGGAACGACCCCAACGAACTAATAATATATCACTAGCCCAACCGCTTATCACACATAACATAAGCTCTATCGGCTTATCATACAATAAATAAGCAAGTTAAGAAATCCCCTAACTTCTTACTATTCTTGTTCATATACACTCTCATTTTAGTTTACTTAAGGCACTAACATGTCTTTTATAAAAATCCGGGAATTTAACCCAAAGTACTACGTACTTCTATTCTTTTAAAATGACTCATTTCATTATAAAACTTCCAAGATACTAATAACCGTAGTATCAAGTTGCAATTTCATTTCAAGACAAGTCACAATACTTTTAGAAATAAAAATTAGGCTTCTAATCAAGTGACTCATGTCTTATAAAACCTTAGGCGATTGGTGCCTTAAGATCGAATTGCCTTCCATTAAAACAAGTCATTTATCTTTCCATAAAGTCAATATAACCAACTCCCCATAAAGTCGTTATATTCACTTTATACCTTGGTCAAGTACAATTTCCTATCCAAGGGACTTATACGATTAAAGCGACACAAGTATCACATACTTTAAAATTCTTCAAGTCCCTTATCTTTAACAAGACTTAAGACATCTTTGATATTCTCAAAGAAGTGAGTTAATCTCCTAACTCACCCGACTTGGCATTTCATAAAGCAAGTAAAGAATGTCAAAGTCTTGTACGTCTACCGTACTATATACGTGAAACTAGTCATGCTCAAAGATAGGAAAAGTTCTACGTACCTTGTCGGGTCAAACCACTTGCCAAGTACAAAGTCCCGCCCGTAGTATATCAACCTATAATATTCACAATACGTCTATTAACGCCTTACTTCAAATGTAGAATATTATAAGTGTAAAGTCTCCATTTTCTACGGAAAATCTGACAAAGACCTCCTTTGTTTTTACTCACTTTGCCACCTTTTTCAAGGCCAGAATACAATAACCAAACAGCCCCAATTGGCTCACAACAATATGTATGTAGTTCAATACAATTGAATAACCAAACAGCCCCAATTGGCTCACAACAATATAAGGTAGTTCAATACAATCAATAACCAAACAAACCCAATTGGCTCACAACAATATGTAAGGTAGTTCAATACAATCAATAGCCAACTAATACAAACTACACCAAATTCGCCACCTTGAGTTCAACAAAACCAATTCTTATCAAATTTCCATTTCAATCCATATTGGTAGCATATCATGACATCAAGTCGCATTTGATTATAATAACCATAATCTTTAAGTAAGTAACATGCGACGATTTCTAAAGACACCAATTAGTAATCCAATTTCCAAGTTGGCTTGTATAACATTTCTGATTTAACTACAAGAAATCCATAATACTTATAACTTCAACCTATCAACTTCACGCTAGCAACAAGCAGCTAACAACAACAATATAAATATGTAATCTTGTAACACCTTTAAAAGACAAGATTATACCTTAACGATTCTTAATCCAACTCCAATCAAGTCGCTTCCTTAGTAGTTTGTAGCCTCTCCAAGACACTTCAATCCGCTATTGAGACCCTTAGAACAACACCAACAATTATCCTTCAAAACTCCAAACAAAACCTAGAAAGACCATTAGGTTTTCGCATGCGACTAACCCAAAACAATCTTTTCCAAGATTTTTCTATTGAGACGTGTTTACAATACACCTAAGAACCTCGTTTAAAGTGGGAGTTGAATGAACAAGAAACAATTTTTTCTTCTTCCTCAGAGTGAAACCCGAGAGCCCTCAAAGTGTGGTCTTCAATTTTGTGAAATATTTTCTAAGTGTTAAGCTCCTCTCTACTAGTATAATATAGAATGGATGGTCAAGATAAACACAAATGCGAGGCTTGACGCGTGGTCTTACAAAAGATCAAGACTTATTGACCTTTTGACTTAGTCAAATTTCTCACGCTACATGTTGCAAGACTAAGGTCCAATGACCCTCTCGCCTTGCACATTTCACCAAGGCATCACATAAGGGGGTGACACGTGTCGCCTCCCATTCGCCACAACACTTACGCTTTTCCGACAATTTCATAATTCGATAAATTTACAAGTCTCAAATCCTAACACTTGTGAGTTCATACTTAAGTTCTTAAAACATGTCCTGAAATTACGGGGTGTAACATTCTTCCCCCCTTAGAAACATTCGTCCCCGAATGTTCTTTCTGAGTCACACTTACAATTAGCGACATAGTTTCCTTTCACACCCGACATACCAAAATGCCACTCATGGCCACATAAAAGCATTTAAGCAAAAGAAACACTTCAATTAAAACTCGACAAGTAAGTGGAAAATGAAATACCAAGGTATAGGAAATAAGTCGATACCTCTCAACATGTCCTCCTCCGCTTCCCAAGTCATCTCCTCCTGCTATCATTTCTCCACAGACTTTGACGAAGCTACATCCTTGGTCCGCAGCCATCGACCGCGATCGAGTATCGCATGGACTCTCCTCATACGATAACCCTCTCACACCGGACCTCACTAGTAGGGAAAACTCGCCGATCACCGATACACTTTCGCAACATAGAAACACGGAATACCGGATGCATCGCCTCCAACTCGTAGGCAACCTTTCCCACTCTACGAACGATCCGGTAGGCCCAATGTACCTGGGCCGAGTTTCTTCTACCGAATCTCATCACACCCTTCACGGGTGACACCTTCAAGAAGACCCAATCGCTCACCAAACTCCAAATGCCGACGCCGATTATCCGCATATGACTTCGCCGACTGAGCCGCTATCAGCCTCCCCGGATAAGCTTCACCTTATCCACACCGCTGTATCAAGTCCGCCAATTAATCAGACTCGCCCACGCCGAACCAACCGACGACGACTGCATTTCCGCCATATAAAGCCTCGTATGGCGCCATCTCGTATACCGGAATGGTAGCCGTATTATAAGCAAACTCCACGAGGCAAATGATCCTCCCACTACCATCGAAATCAATCACGCAGCTCGCAGATATCCTCGTTGTCCGATAGTACGCTCGCCGCCCGCTACCGAGGGTGAAATGCCAGGCCGAGACTCACTGTGTCCCTAAACCCTTCGAAAGACTCTGGTTAGCCAGAACTGGCTCCTATCGATATAATCGACACCGAACACCGTGCTTTCACTATCTCTGATGTACAATCCGCATAGTCCTCACCAAAACGCTGCCCGACCGAAGGAAATGGGCTGATTTCACACCACAACAATAACCCAAATGGAGTCGCATTTCCTCCGAGTACGAGGTAACCTCAGAATAAAGTCCATGTTGATCATCTCCCACTTCCAAGTCGGAATCTCAATAGATCGCAATAATCCACCGGGCCTCGTGCTCGACCTTAACTCGCCGGGCAATTAGACATCAGGCAACAAAACTCGCCACGCCCCTCTTCGTGCCATCCCACCAATACAAACATCTCGAGGTCATGGTACATCTTGGTCGACTCGGATGAATAGAATAACGAGCGCCGCGTGCCTCCCGAACTGGCCGACGAAGTCCTCGATACATCGGAACACACAACCGCCTCAAATCTCAAAGACCCATCAGCGCCACTCGAATAGACTATTCTCCTCCCAAGAGCCGCATCACGGCATCGCACTCAACACCGGGTCCTCAACCGCCGCCTTCACCTCATCAACGATGGAAGACTCGCAACCTCACGAACCCGCATCTACTATCGCCAGATCGATCAATCGAACCCAAGGCTCGCTAATCGGTGGATCTCGACGACCATGTCCCGCCTCTCCGGCCGCACTGCGATAGGCTCCCATCGATCTACGACTCAAGGCATCAAGAATTACGCTGCCTTCCCGATGGTATGTAATATCAACATCATAGTCTTTCAAAGAACTCTAACCACCGCCTCGCCTCAAATTCACCCCTCTCGTCAAGATATACCGAGGCTCGTGGTCCGTATAAATATCCACACGAACCCCTGCATAAATAGTGTCTCCAAATCTTCAAGGCATGAATAACCGCGCCAACTCTAAGTCAGGGTAGGGTAATTCTCTCATGCCCAGAATCGCCGGAAGCATAGGCTATAACCTTGCCGGCCGCATCAAAACACACCCTAGCCCGATACCCGAGGCATCACAATAGATCACGCATCTGCCTAACCCTCAGAAGAGTAAGAATCGGGTCAGAGTCAACCTCTCCTTCAAAGAATCAAAACCCCGCCGCAAGCCTCGCCCATCGGAACTTGGCCGCTTTCCGAGTCACCTAGTCAATCTGGCCGAAATCGGCAACCGCTTCCACAAACCTACGATAATAACCCGCTAGTCCTAAGAAATCGCTGCACTTGGCCGGAGTAGTAGGCCTCGCCAAGACTTGATCGCTTCAATCTTTGTCGATTCCACGCGAACACCGTCAACCCCAATAATATGCCCTAAATGCCATCGAGGCCAACCAAAACTCACACTGGAGAACTTGGCGACAATCACGGCCACGGAGAATCCTGGCATACCTCGTGATCCGCATGCTCCCGCCTCGTCGTGAATACACCAGATGTCATCAATGAATACAATCACAAACGATTCAAAATGGCTTGAACACCCGCTCATCAAATCCATAAATACCGCTGAGCGCTGTCGCCGAAAGACATAACTCAACTCATAGTGCCCATACCGGTCCCGAATGCGCTTTGGGATGCTCGCCTCGAACTCGAACTCGATGATAACTGCATCGCAGTCTATCTCGAGAAACACTCGCACTCGCAAATCGGTCAAACAAATCATCAATCCCGGGAGAGGTACCTATTCTTAATGGTTACCTTATTCACCGTCGTAGTCAACACACATACGCAGCTGGCCCCATCCTTCTTCTTCACAAACAACACCGCGCCCTGCGGAGATACACTAGGCCCGATAAAGCCTTTCTCCAAAGAAATCTTTCACCGGTCTTTCACCTCCTCAACTCAAGAAAGCCATCCTCTATGGCGGAATGGAAATAGTCGAGTGTCCGCAACGTGTCAATACAAAACTCGATCTCCTCTCGTGAGGATACCCAAGATCATCGGGAACACATCCGAAACTCCCTAACCATCGCATCGATCAAGAATCGCATCTCACCAGACGTAATACCCGAACCAGATGATAGATGTACTTCTCGCACCATCTTCCTAGCTTGAGGTAAGAAATAAACCTACCCGCTACGACGCCGTCGCTTCTCCACTCGATAATCGCTCGCCAGAAATCGAACCAACCAACTCGTCCTTACAGCCAACGTTGGCATAACAAGAAGCCAACCACCCATACCCATAATGACATCAAAATCGCCATCTCTAACTCTATCAAGTTCGCATGGTCCGACGATCAGAATGAATACCGACAACCTCTATACACCCGCCGCCTAACACCGAATCACCCATCGGGCGTAGCTACCTCAAACGACTTATCGACACCGGCTTATCCCGATTCTACCCGCACAAGCAGGACACATAGGACAAGCGTAGAACTCGATCTATCAAAGCATAAACATCACACCAAATCGTGAATGTACCGCGACGACGCCGTGAAGCCTCCGATCCCGGCGTCGGGTTAGAGAATATACGCGCTCGGGACCGCTAGAATCGAACCACCACCACGACTTACCGCGCTCGCCGCTCGCGAGTACCTCGCCCGGCGCATAACCACGTAAGGAAGAAGACCAAAGAATCGATCCCGCTTCGTGGCTGCATCACCCATGCCGCTTCTAGACGGACAATCTCTCTTCAAGTGGCCCACCGCCACAAGAGTAACAACCTCGCAGAACACGACACTCGCCGTGAGACCTACCAGACGAGCACACCGAGGCGTGGTGGTCTCGACGGCGAGGATCTTCGCCTCCTCGAAACCTCAAGTCCCTGAGCCCGACCGCTTCCCGAATGACCTTGCCGACAGATCTCCTACCGTAAAATCGTGATGGAGCACTCAGGCCGGGCCGGAAAGAGGACCTGGTCACGAGGTCGCCCGCTGAAATCGCCTCGAGACTCGATGTCCCGCCTCGGGCCGGGCTCGCTAATCGTCCTCCTCTCTCTATCCTCTATCCTCGCATAGGCTCGCATCCGGCGATGTCCATACCGGCCAAGAGCCACCCCTAAGCATGTCAGAATCATACGACGGCCTAGCCCCATCACATAACGATGAACTCTATCCGCCATGCTAGCTACAATAGTATGCGCATGTCCGCCAATGAGTCAAACCTCAAGCTATACTCCCGACAGCCCTCCTGCTCGCCTCAAGGTCAAGAATGCCTACCCGGCTCTCCTCATCTCGAGGCAAAAGTGATCCATGAAAGCCTCTCAGAACTCCTCCCAAACAGCCGGGAAGAGCATCTTCACCTCTCGAAGCAACCACGACTCAAACCGGGCCAGCAATATCGCGCAACCAGAAGAGGCTAGCGTAATGCACTGCTCTCAAGCCCTAAGGACTCGCACGGTCCGGTCCAGAGTCGCCGAACGAACTCCCGCGATCCTCATCGCACTAACCATAAAACTCAGTGGATGACATCCGTAAAATCCCTAATCCGCAAACCGCTTGGCCAGGGCCGCCGCTTCCTGCTTGCCGCCGCCATTATATCGTCAATAACCGACCGCCTCGTAGTCTCTATACTCGCACTGGCCGGGAATCGAGGGTCCGTATCGGAACCTCTCGAGCTACGCCGCCTCGCCTTCTAAAATCGCAGCGTGGTGAACTTGCCGACTACTTACTACCTCGTGCATAGTCCGTGCTCGAGCCCGTAACTCCTCGAGTACCGCTAGCATCTCCTCGCCGCCGCTTTGCCCTTCGGGCTCGTCGCCGCGAGGCATACCGCTTTTCATAAGAAGAGGTCGAGAGGATTCAACCTAATAAGACACTCTAATGCACGATCTCGCAGAGAAGAATGGAAACTAATCCTAAATGTCACGCAGCCTCCCGATTATAGATGTGGTGCACAACACACCGATAATCAAGACTCTACTGTACACGCCTGGTAGACACTTTCCGAGGACTAATCGCTCGATACCACTTTTGTCACGACCCGACTCGCCGCGATCGTGCCCTACCGGGCACCCTGCTCGTATACATCGAGAATAGCAATGAACATACACAACATAAACACAGTGAAACAATATAACAACACAAAGCTAGCCGATAAGTGCCGCTTCCATAATATAAACAAAGTCAAAGTACAACTTACAACTCGCCATGTACCAACCACAAATGTGAATACGCACTTCAGAATAAATAATCGTATGACAGGTCTCGCCATACCCCGAATGCATATAATCTACAACATCGTGGAAAGATCGTACTAAAAGAAAGACAAGCCTCCGAGAATGGAGCTTCCGACGTCCGATAAGTGATCCTAAGAGCGTGGATCCGCAACTCGCTACTCCTTTCTCGCGCAGATTTAACGCACTTCGAGGAAGGGGGTCAGACACAATATGTACTAAGATGTAAACCGAAAGTATCAGAATTACAACATAAGTTTAACAGTAAAGGAGACATATATGATAACAAAATTACAAAGACACAAGGCCTTACTAACAATGAGTAATAATAGGTGTATACTTACAACGAAAAATAGGATTGAATCCTACTCGACTATTTCACCCGATAGTCCAGTGGACTGCGTGAGGTATTCCTCGCACGGGACTATTTCACCCGCATAAGCCCTTACGACTCGCATGAGGTATTCTCGTGATAGGTCGGACCCGCCCGCACGGGACTATTTCACCCGCATAAGCCCTTACGACTCGCATGAGGTATTCCTCGCATCGTGGTTAGCAAATCCACTAAATATACAATGTCACAATCCCGGAACGACCCAACGAATAATATATCACTAGCCCAAATCCGCTTATCACACATAACATAAGCTCTATCGCTTATCATATAATAAATAAGCAAGTTAAGAAATCCCCTAACTTCTTACTATTCTTGTTCATATACACTCTCATTTTAGTTTACTTAAGGCACTAACATGTCTTTTATAAAATCCGAATTTAACCCAAAGTACTACGTGATTTCTATTCTTTTAAAATGACTCATTTCATTATAAAACTTCCAAGATACTAATAACCGTAGTATCAAGTTACAATTTCTTTTCAAGACAAGTCACAATACTTTTAGAAATAAAAATTAGGCTTCTAATCGTGACTCATGTCTTATAAAACCTTAGGCGATTGTGCCTTAAGATCGAATTGCCTTCCATTAAAACAAGTCATTTATCTTTCCATAAAGTCAATATAACCAACTCCCATAAAGTCGTTATATTCACTTTATACCTGGTCAAGTACAATTTCCTATCCAGGACTTATACGATTAAAGCGACACAAGTATCACATACTTTAAAATTCTTCAAGTCCCTTATCTTTAACAAGACTTAAGACATCTTTGATATTCTCAAAGAAGTGAGTTAATCTCTAACTCACCCGACTTGGCATTTCATAAAACAAGTAAAGAATGTCAAAGTCTTCAGACGCTCACTGCACTATATACGTGAAACTAGTCATGCTCAAAGATAGGAAAAGTTCTACATACCTTGTCGTCAAACCACTTGCCAAGTACAAAGTCCCGCTCAGAGTATATCAACCTATAATATTCACAATACGCCTATTAACGCCTTACTTCAAATGTAGAATATTATAAGTGTAAAGTCTCCATTTTCTACGGAAAATCTGACAAAGACTCTCCTTTGTTTTTACTCACTTTGCCACCTTTTCAAGGCCAGAATACAATAACCAAACAGCCCCAATCGCTCACAACAATATAAGGTAGTTCAATACAATTGAATAACCAAACATTTCAATTGGCTCACAACAATATAAGGTAGTTCAATACAATCAATAACCAAATTTCCCCAATTGGCTCACAACAATATGTATGTAGTTCAATACAATCAATAGCCAACTAATACAAACTACTGATCCAAATCGCCACCTCGAGTTCAACAAAACCAATTCTTATCAAATTTCCATTTCAATCCATATTGGTAGCATATCATGACATCAAGTCGCATTTGATTATAATAACCATAATCTTTAAGTAAGTAACATGCGACGATTTCTAAAGACGACCAATTAGTAATCCAATTTCCAAGTGGCTTGTATAACATTTCGTTTAACTACAAGAAATCCATAATACTTATAACTTCAACCTATCAACTTCATGCTAGCAACAAGCAGAGCTAACAACAACAATATAAATATGTAATCTTGTAACATCTTTAAAAGACAAGATTATACCTTAACGATTCTTAATCCAACTCCAACCAAGTCGCTTCCTTAGTAGTTTACAGCCTCTCCAAGACACTTCAATCCGCTTGTTGAGACCCTTAGAACAACACCAACAATTATCCTTCAAAACTCCAAACAAAACCTAGAAAGACCATTAAGGTTTTCTGCCATGACTAACCCAAAACAATCTTTTCCAAGATTTTTCTATTGAGACGTGTTTACAATACACCTAAGAACCTTGTTTAAAGTGGGAGTTGAATGAACAAGAAACAATTTTTTTCTTCTTCCTTGTAGTGAAACCCAGAGCCCTCAAAGTGTGGTCTTCAATTTTTGTGAAATATTTTCTAAGTGTTAAGCTCCTCTCTACTAGTATAATATGTAGAATCGATGGTCAAGATAAACACAAATGTGAGGCTTGATGTGGTCTTACAAAAGATCAAGACTTATTGACCTTTTGACTTAGTCAAATTTCTCATGCTACACATGTTGCAAGACTAAGGTCCAATGACCCTCTCGCCTCGCACATTTCACCAAGGCATCACATAAGGGGTGACACGTGTCGCCCTCCCATTCGTCACAACACTTACGTTTTCCGACAATTTCATAATTCCGATAAATTTACAAGTCTCAAATCCTAACACTTGTGAGTTCATACTTATGTTCTTAAAACATGTCCTGAAATTACGGGGTGTAACAATTTGCCTTTTTCATTTCCTGAATCTCCTGATTTTATTCATTATATAAGAGAAATGTACAATCCTTCTTATAATGGTTTTCCTAGATCAACTGTTAGGAGAGATGTTTTTAAATTTGCACACGAATATCAACAATATTTACGTTATTTATTATATCATTTTACTGAAAAAGTATCTATCACATCAGATATAGACCGTAGTTTTAACGGCCATGATTATTTAACGGTAACATATCATTGGGTAGATTATAAATGGTGTATGCAAAAATATATTTTAGCGTATAGATATATAGATAGTAGACACACTGTTATTTTTATTTCAGAAAATATTTTCTAGTTTGCGATTATTATGGCATAACTGATAAAATCATGACTATTACATTAGATAACGCTTATTCTAATATTTCTGCTGTTAGATTATTAAAAAATGTTTAACTACATCTTTTCCAGATCATTTTCATATAGAATGTGCATGACATATTTATAACTTAGTCGTAAATAATGGTCTATCACTTTTTGAAGACATTCTTATTAAAATACAATTTATTATAAACAATATTTTTAAAAGTAATAGAATACAACGAATAAAAGAATATAAAAAAACTTTTCACGATTGTCAACTACCTTACAGAAAAATTCCCGAAGAAGTATGCACTAGATGTAATTCTTTATACAACCAACTACGTGTTGCTTATGAGTATAGAAGATATATAACTCAATTTTTTAACGCTCGTAATCGAAATCCTACTGATATGATTATAGATTTCGATTGGGATACAATTTTAGAACTTATTATATTTTTAAAGAAATTTTATCTAGCTACTAAAGAATTTTCCGGTATTTATTATCCTACTATTTCATCAATGTTATTTTATATAGCTCTAATATTTATATTACTTAGTGAATATATGGAAAAACCAGCCTATAAGACACCTATTAAAAAATGTTTCTAAAAATGAAAAAATATTTTATTCCTATTCCCCAATTTATATTATTAGTACTGTATTAAATCAGTCTATTAAAATAGACGGTTGTAAAACACTTATTGAAACTATTTATGATTGCATAGATAAACTTTCACCTCCATCTCCTAAAAATCCAAATGACCCACCACCTATTGAAAAAACTAGAGAAGAAGTGTTGTCTAGCATACGAGATGAATGCAAAAAAGTATATACGCATTGCCAACGAGAAAGTGCTAGCAACCAACCGGCTTTCATGTCATCTTCTTCTTTTTCTTCAACATAGTCTCAAAAATGACATGTTGTTTCTGCTGCTAGTATTGAAAGCCTCGGACATAGAATGTTTAGTGGTAATATTTTTAATCAAGTTAGCGAGTTTGATGTTTTTATTTTTTGCAGGGTGTTGTAGCGTACGAAACAATTGAAATGAAGAGGGACGTGAACACTTGCTAAAATACTGGAGGGAGAATGAGAAGACATTTCCAACACTATCTAAGATGGCCCGAGATGTGTTGAACATCTGCCGTAATCAATGGCTCAAAGCGCTTTTACCGTATGCGATATCAAATAGAGAGCATGCATATTCATCATGGAGACTCATCGGAGATTGCGCTCTATTCGTAGATCGATTCGCAAGTGAGCGCAGAGGCGCGCCATCGAGATCAACGGAAGAAGACTACAACTACAACGAAATCTTACCCGACGAATGTGGAAGCGACGTCGACCAATTTGACCAACAAATACCAATTCCAACCGAAGAACCACAAGAAATTATAAAGAAACTAGAAAACGTGTTTCATAAAATGTAATTCTTTTAATTGTAATTTTACTATGTTATTTATTTGTAACTTTCAATATCACGAAGTTGCAATTTTGAAATTGTATTACAAAAAAAAATCATACTTCTATTAAATAATATAAGAGGCACAAAAACAGCCTTGAGATGTTTTTATTAAAATATCTTGTTGTGTGTGTGTGTTATTTTTTTAATTTAAGGGCAAATAAAAAAATGACCCACCCCGACCCCTCCCCGACCCCACCCGACCCCAACCCCAACCTCGACACCTCGGGATCGGGACGGCGAAATACCCCGCCGGCCCCAACCCCGCCAGCCTCGCCAAACCCCGACCCCGACACCTCCAGCCCCGCCGGACCCCGACACCGCCAACCCATTGGCCAGCTTAGTTCAAAACAATAATACAAAGTTGCAGAAAAATCAAAATTGATTAGGTTTTGTTATTTTAATTCATGTCTAGTTAGAATTTATATAGCAACATATTTTTTTAATTCGTAATTAAAATAAATTTCATACTATTATAAATAACTGCTAGCTTGAATAAAATATTCTCCGTCGTTAAATATTACTGATTAATGAAACTATATCCGTAAGAGGTTATTATGTAGAAAACTAATGTTACATCCTTTTTCCTAAGTAGTTACTAAACAATATTAAAGTAGTGGTCTATATGTATAAGGAGTAAAAAATAGAGTCCATTCCATTCCCGCCACGACTTTTACCGTAATATCAGTAAGAGTTAGTGACCGGACACGTGTCGGTTTAATTACCCTTAGATTTTTTTCCTTTTCTTGTTTGTATTTTTCCTACATATTTCGCCGATCGGCGATTCGATACTCGTCTCTCTGTCGATTGTGTTCTTCGGTGAGCAAAATTAGGGTTTGTTTTTGTCACCAAATTATCTATTTTTTTTTTCTATAAGCACATTCTTTTGCAAACCCTAGCTTGTTAATATTTCGTATTTCCGCCAAATATTCATTGATTCTTATTGTTTGTATAGTAAAAATATTTAAAAAAAAATGAGGTGTTGTTTCACTGATTGATTCTATTGTATTATTGAGAAATTTGTTAGGGTTCGTTACAAGAAGCTCTGTGAGATTTCAGGTGCGTTGTCTTTTAGTTTACCATCCTAAATTGAGGGTTTCCTTGTGGAATCTAATAATTTTCGTGTCACACCTTTTAGGTGTATAGAGTCTTGCTTTTAGCTGTTTCTAGAGTTGATCTAAACCGTAAAAGGCGTTGAATTTTTCGCATCGGCCTATATTTCCTGCACATATATCTGAGGATAATTTGATATCGCCAATGAGAGTTGTTAATGGGTGTTTAGTTGAGGGTGTTCCGGAGAAGAATGTGGAGAATTTTTCTTGGTCGTGGCGTGTATGTAGAGAACCGCAGGAGGGGTTTGATTATTGTTATGGGGGGAAAAGAGTAGACAAGTGTGATTCTTCGGAGTCGGTATCGGAGGATATTGTTGATCTTCTTCCAGCTGATCCATTTGGGATGGATATAAGCACCACTATCACAGCCATTACTGGTTGGCTTGAGGATTTGGAAGTTGATTATGGAGGATGTAGGAGAAACCATGCTGGTCCTAATAATGAGGACTATGGTTTGTTTGCGGGTTTTAATTTTATTTGGAATGATGCTATGAGGTTCCAATCATTCCTTGGTAGTCACGTTCGGTCTGATGACAAACTGAATAGAGGTGATCCAGTGAGTTGGCTTATTGGGGAGAGAGATATGAGGGACGCCTTGGCCCATGTCGGTCTTGGCTCAGCTTGCGATGTGGAGGACACTGTAGGCTTCAGAAATGTAGGTTCAGGAAACTTTCTGCACCAGACCATGGAAGCAGTGGCTGGTGCAACGTCTTGTTCTGGGGAAGATGAAGGAGCCCCTCATGAGGCTTTATCTTTTGCTCTTGGTTACCTTGGAGTGAAGGATCTTTTGACTGTAGAAAGTGTTTGTAGGTCCTTGCAGCTTACTGTAAAAAATGATCCTTTATTATGGAGGAGCATTCACATTGAAAAACCGTTGACTGAGATCAGCGACGATGACCTCTTGCAATTGACTAGCAGGGCTCAAGGTAACTTACAATGCTTGAGTTTGTTAGAGTGCTGCCGCATCACAGATGACGGTTTGAGGCGGGTACTTGACTCTAATCCACGTTTGACAAAGGTCAGTTGTTCATCTTCATTTTACTTTATTGTTTCTTAATATAATTCTGTTGTTTGTGGTTCTCAGTATGATGGTATGGTTGTTGTATGCTGGTTGATGTTAACAAGATGCTCTTTAACACATTCTAATGACCACCTGATGAGCGCACTAGCGCGAAAGCCGTTGCGCGTTAGTGTTAGTAACGCGCATCCGTTTTCTTGCTGCATCCGTTTTCTTGCTGTCACACGCATCCGTTTTCTTGCTCTTTCTACCGCGCAAACAAGCAATCGATATTTCACGATCAAGGGTGTAATACTCTTTGTAGTAGAGGTCCTTATATATCGTATTAACAATCGAAACTTTTAGCTACGGCAATGGGTATAGACCTCTTCCCTCTGCTGCTTACCCAATGGACCACTTAGAATAGACCGAATCAGTTCTTTTAAAACAAGGGATTGATTGAATTGTCTTATTAGGACAATTCAAAAAGAGAGGTAGTCGCAGCAGGAGAAGCACCCCTAAACCCCTGAGATCACTCGACCCCGACCGCGAAATTAGCTCGCGATAACGCTCAGCCACCCGCTCATCTCGGAGCTCTATTTGACGCACTTGCCTTTAGGGGATCACTATCTTTATAGTTGTAGTAGATCCCCTTAAAGGGAAATGATCTAGGTAAAAGCTATTGGCTGCTACCTGGTAGGCAACTCACGAGCTCTACCAACTGAGTTATATCCCCCCGAGCCAAGTGGAGCATGCAACCACTTGAATTTATTCTAAAAGGAAAGGCGCGAAAAGCAACTCGACTATAAACCTATGTAGCACGGACACGCGAGAGGTGTCCGATAGGACACGGACACGGACACGGACACGCGGAAACGACAATTTTGAAAAATAGGGGACACGACACTACAGGACACTACTGTAAAATAAATTAAAAATATTTTTATATATATATGATATAATATATAAAATACTAAAATTAATATTTTTAAAGCTTCACATTCATAAATAAATTATAAAATTTAATTCAAATTTGTTATATACCAAAATACCAAATTAAATATGTACCAAATTAAAAAGAAACATTCATAACAAATTAACAATCAATCAAAATATTCAATACATAATATAATTCATAAGACCATAGTCCATAAACTAATACATAAGTATGTCCCAAGACCCAAATTCAAATAAATATAAAACATGATTTTGTCTCTAACAAATATCCATACAAGTTTGGCTCGTACATCGTCTCTCTTTGTCCGGTCTTCCGATTGCAATAGTCTTTCTTCTAACTCGTGCTCACAAGAGACAATTCAAAGAAACTCAAGAACACTGTATCCTCCAAAGATCCAAAAGTATCCCCACCAACATCCCAAAATTTAGTTTTACCCTCTCTATATCGGGAGGAACTCCTAGATAACAAACGGAGATTGTTGTGACAAAGACTAGATCTTCAAAGACGCTGAGTTAACTTATTCCTTTCACCGAGTGAATAAAAGAATAAGTACTTCAATTCCTCACAACAAGAAGAGCAGTCATTCAAGCACTTTAAAAGCCAACCCTTGAAGTAGGGACAAGCGGCAACATAATTAGCCCACCAATTGCAAGGATCCAGTTGTACTACTCATCGAGGCACTCAATATCATCAAAAGGGCCAATTTTAAGAGAAAATTTACCAAACTCATCTCAGAACCTTTCTCAGAATCATCGCATTTGGAAATAACCGACTAAAACAATTCTTTCTTTCCGTAGAGTTCATTATCCCTATGAGGAGGATTTCATTGGGTCTTCAAGCCATTCATCACTATGTAACCTTCAAAAATAAATAATAATTTTGTCAAGTATTAGAATTTATCAATCTAAATTCTCAAACTCAAATTAAAATAAAAAGTGCATAAGTAAAATAATAAAGAAATATAATACCTTGGATTTATGGAGTGAGATAAACAATGAAGAGGGTGTTGTTCTTACCCAACGAGCTAGAGAATTTGGTTGACCACATCAAAGAATCTTGATTGCTCATCTACATTATTACCTTCATGTTTATAAATTGCAATCTTAACCTTTTCAATCATGGTGTCCCACATCTCATACACCAAGTGGAGACAAGGTTTATCCGTGTCACAATATCTAATCATATCATGAATGGGAGCGGTAAACTCAAGAATATAAGCCACCTTCGTGTCCCACCAATCTTCATTTAACACCAATTCTCTTACATACCTTGCTTTGGTTTGGTCATCTTCCTTGTATGAAGTCCATTGTTCACTTGTGACCATTGCCACCAAAGCACGTCTAATAAGCTTCATTCTCCGAAGCATAATAATCATAGAAGCTAAAGCTTTTTGTCTATCAAATTCTTCCTCCTCTTTTTTCATTTTTTCCCTATCCTGACTTGACACTTTTTTACAACCAGCGATGCCTTTTCCAGTAATGTTCATCAAGTGTGCTTTTACCCTAGTATATGTTCCTTGTTTTTGTAATCCACAAAAATCACATGTAAACGAGTAATTACCTCCTCCGCTACTACGTTTTTCAAGTCTAGTTACATATTTCCATAAAGGACGATCCTCGATGTCATCACATGAAGATGAAGATATCGATGGCACACTAGCACTACCACTACCGCTACCACTTTGATAAATATTAGAAGCCATAATAAGAACCTGAAAAATACATAATATACAAGTTTACTTATAAAATTAAAAAATTTAAAATATTAATTATTAAAGTCTTAAAGACTTAAAGTCCATACCTGGGAATTGGGATTTTCAGAATCGCCGGAAGACGTCGCAGCAGAGTCGCCGGAAGTGGAGTCGCAGGCTCGACCAGCAGACAGCAGTCCAGCAGTCGCAGGCTCGCAGGCTCCCGTCGCAGCAGAGTCGCCGGAAGTGGAGTCGCAGCAGTCGCAGGCTCGACCAGCAGTCGCAGGTCCCGTCGCAGTCAGCCCGTTAGCCGCAGCTCCCGCCGCAGCTCCCGCCGCAGCTCGCCGCACTCGCAGCAGCCAGCCGCAGAGTCGGGCCGGCCAAAGAACGATTTTCTGATTGACGATGTCTAGGTTTTTTTTTTAATTTTTAGGCTTTTTACACTTTTTTGTAATGGCCGTGTCCCGTACGTGTCCGAACCGTGTCCCGTACGTGTCCGAGCCGTGTCCGAGCAAATCTTTTTTTTTTTGGACTGGGCCCACTCGGACACGTCCCGGACACGTGTCCGAGTCGTGTCCGCCGCGTGTCGTGTCCCATGCAGTGTCCGACACGGACACCTCACCCTAAATGAGGTGTCCGTGCTTCATAGCTATAAACTATAAGGAGAAGCGCGGAAAACCACTTCAATTCGAATAGGCATATTTGATGATGTCGCTTAGAATAGGCTTTCCATTCCTTTCCTTTTAAATGCTCCTCTCCTTACAGTAACTTCAGAAGAACGAAAGGAGAAATCAATGCTCTCTAGCCGGGATATCTCACGAGGCTGATCATCCGAAAAGACCAGCTAAGCATCATTGGCTTGGTCAGCCTTTACCTGACCAACTACCTAATACTACGCAGGCTCATCAAACAGCGCTTTTTAGCTTTCTTCAGGATTTGGCCCGAACTGTTCGGTAGATTCCCACGCGTTACGCACCCGTTCGCCACTTTGTTCTCAACTGACTTTAGTTTGCGATAGAAAGAATAACGGATCACACATAGAATGGAGGAGAGGAAGAATGATAGAGTGAAGAGAGAAAAAATTTCTCAGCTATGTAAAACGCAACTTTCCCAGAAGCTGAAATTTCACCTCTGCCATCAATAGGTTTAGCCAGGGCATTTACAACACGACCCAAATAAGCCTCGATGCCAACCAGTCGGCCGCGATCTTACCTTCTCTCTTCTCTATGAGTATGCTTACAAAAACACTGCCAATCCCTTTGAACAAGATTCCAAGCTTGGATCAGTTGTGCTTGAGGGTGATTAGAGGAAATCAAATGAATCACAGCATGCAAACAATATTCAAAATCTGTTTCAAGAATGACCTGCTCAAAAGGAGGGGTTTTTCTCCTCAAATCAAAGGCCGCTCTTTGGATGCTTTCTACACTGTCGCCCCCTATGATCTCATCTTCTTGATATGGAAAGGAGACGACAGGGGCAGGGGAAGCTACTTCATTTGGGGCAGGCGCCGGACGTGACGCTTTAAAGCAAGTCGCCTAGGTTCTTAAGAAAGATTTTTTGTTTTTTTTGTAAAGCGGAATTCTCCTTTGACTCCTTGGTTTACGTGTGTAAGATGACTCGCTCTCTGGTTTCGTTTTTTGAATCTGAATTGGACAGGATTCAAGAACAAAAAGATCGCTTGGCCGAACAGATTAGCCCCCTGATTGAGTCGGAGAAGGCACGCCTAGTTAAAAGGTTGTGGCACCGCGACTTGAGGGAACTTCCGTCACTAAAAACTACAGCTGGAAATCCAACTTTAGGTGGTCATTATGATCAGAAACTCACTCTCTGGAGAATTTTATTGACCTCGCATATAACATGGGGAATCTGGTTAGCACCCATATTGTTGAATAAAAGAATAAAGACTTGACTGGACGATATTCACGAGCAGATGACAAGCATGAGTGAAGAAGGGTCTTATGTTACCATTTTTGGTGGTAAAGAGGGATAGGGATAGCGCATTTGCTTGGTCATACCGCTAGCTTAGCTCGCCCCGTAGCCGCTTATCGATCGGCCATACCAAAGAAGACCAGCAGCGCCTTTGGCATGATAGGCAGGCAACATATCTTGATCCATCGGTAGCTCGTGAGTTAACTTTTTAAAATGCTAGCTTAAGCGAGCTCAATTTCATCGACGCTGGTCCTCCAGATCCCCTTGAGTATTCAAAGAAAAATGGTTTGATCAGTCAATGGATCAAGCACAGTGTTGATTTCTCTTTTCAAATCAAGGTCTTCTTCGAAAGAACCAGAGTTAGCCGAGTAGCTCGAGCAGGAGTTTTTTAAAAGCTGAAAAACGAAAGACTGGGGCCTTTTTACATACAAAAAGTCTGGGAAACCAGAAAAGGAATACCTAGGTCGCAAGGCAAGGGAGGACGGAACCCCACTTCGACCAACCAAGAGGATTCCTTATATAAATATAAAGGAAGAAAGTTTCAGGAGTGATCCTGCACACTCCAACCATTCAGGTCTATGGCCATCGAGAGCTTTTTCCCACGTTGACTTGCTTTGTCTTGCTTACCGGCTCGGGATTTTTTTCCAAAAAAAGGGACCGACTCTAAGGATGCATATATTTCTCTGGAGCAGGTTCTTCGACTGGATCAATGCATGTATGAACCCTAAAAAAATCCCGAAGGTCTAGTCTAGAAAAAACCCGGATTTTGTTGGCGTTTTCTTGCTACATCCATTTTCTTGCTGTAACGCGCATCCGTTTTCTTGCTGCATCCGTGTGTAACTCCTCGAGAATCATGTCATTCGCCTGTCACGTGTTGCCACCAGAGCGCACTTCCACATATCCACTCAGAGGAAGGTCTTTTCGTAATGGATGACCCTCGAAACCATAATCTGTTGATATACGGCGTAGATCCGGATGATTGATGGAAGAAACACCAAACATATCCCAAACTTTTTTGTTTCCGGAGTAATACATGTTGGATTTATGATTTATGCCTGAGTATTATGTGAAAGAGTGAAATGTTTGGTCAGAAGAATGACATAAATTGCTTACTGATATCTGTCACAGTGCAGCTTGAATATCTTTTAAAGCTAACTTAAACTTCCTAATTGCACACTTATTCATGGCACCTTGATTGCTTACATGTTTGTGTATGTGATTTAGTACATGATTCATACCTGTTTTGTCTAATGACTCCGATCTCAGTCTGGATGTAGTTCTATGATTCTATCACCATCATTCACTTGTTTTAAATTGTAAGCAGTGTTTTAAAAGGCAACTTCAGAACTCGCCCCGGGGCACACGTGCGGGGCTTAGTTCATGTGTGGCTTACGCCCTAAGATGCCCTCGATTTCCCTGTTAGATAGATGGAAACGTAAATCTGTTAGATTGATGCCCTCGATTTTCCTGTTGGTTGCTGTAAGATGCATGCTAGGCTGTTTGTTTCTCTCCTTTCCTCATTTTCGTTCTTGTGTGCCTTGTGAAAAATTCTCTTGCAAGAATACCTGTCGGATGCAGGATCTGTACCCTTTTGCTACTAATAGTTTTCTTTGGTACAAGGTCCCTATGCTACTAATAGTATGTGCATCAATGTAGCTTATTACTCTTGTTTTTACTTCATACAGCTATCTGTTCCTGCATGTACAAGACTCAGTATTCAGGGCATTGTAAATATGCTGAAGTCTTTTAACTGTCAAAGAGGTGTAATGGGTATAAAGCACCTGAGAATTGGCGGTATTTATGGAGTGACTTATGAACATGTTGAA
Organism: Przewalskia tangutica; assembly: GCA_029844215.1. NCBI lineage: Eukaryota > Viridiplantae > Streptophyta > Magnoliopsida > Solanales > Solanaceae > Przewalskia > Przewalskia tangutica. The sequence goes on along the minus strand of CM056736.1, from coordinate 85,548,393 downwards.
GAACTCAAGCTCCTTCTAGGTGCGGATAGCCAGACGCAGCAAAATGTTTACAAACCCCATTTCTTTTCTCGAAGGAATATTTCTCGTTTATCTGATGACAGTCGGGCTATTGATGTTCAAGTATGCCCTATATGTGAAAAAATGAGGTTGGTCTATGATTGTCCTGCAGAGGGTTGTCAAGTGAAGGATCAAGCTACTCAAGAATGTAGGGCCTGCTCACTTTGCATCTTGAGGTGTAGTGAATGTGGCAGATGTATAAATAATAATGTTGAATATGTGGAAACATTTTTTTTGGAATTGCTTTGCTCTGATTGCTTTAAGCAGCCTTTGAAGCGCAAAAATGAGCAGGAGGGAGGAGCTGGTTCCTGTGAAGGAGAGCAAGATGGGACGGCGGAGGAGTAAATCTATGTGCTATCTATCTACGTGTTTAGTTGGATAAATATCTAGAAAGAATGTTAAGCTGCCATTTGACTGCTATCAATTTGTGTAAGACTTGCAGAACCAGTTGAATTGTTTTGTTTGTTGAACTGCTTTCAGCATAATAACATACTGCACTCATTGTTCAGATTTCACTTGAATGTTTAGTACTTTGAATGATGTAAAAAGTTGTGCTTTAAACAAATGGGGGAGGAAAATATTTTTAATTTTTTCATGTTCGGTTGGTTGAAATATTTCCTCCAGAAAAATAAGCTATTAAAAATGTAGAAATTGACTTTCCTAATTGAAAGCAAGGAAAACAAATTTCACAATTAGTATCCCACGTTGATTTTGCCCTTTTCATTCTTCAACATACCTAATCTTTCCCCAATCTCCACCACCCTACACCTCCACCCTTCTACTCTCCACCTCCAAGCTCCTACTATAGATTTTATAAAAAAAAATTTGAGATAATATTTTTTATTCTGCATACACTTTATGCTCTCTAGATTTCACTTGTGAAATTATATTGAGTGTGGTTTATTTTTAGGATAATATTTTTATTCTGCACATTATTCTCTCCAGATTCCATAAGTGGGATTACATCGAGTATGTTGTTATTTATTTTTAGGATAATATTTTTTGTTCCGTAACACAAGAAAATATTATTGTTTTTTTACAAGGAAACCAAGTTATTTTTTTGAAAAACATATTTCATGAAACTATTTTTCATTTTCCTTGATACCGAACACACCATAGGTGTAAAATTTTTCGGAGACGTGTCGAAAATTTTAATCTTAATAAACATTCATTAATTAAATACATAGAGTGATTTGAGCATGAAAACAAAGAATCGAAATTCTCTATTAGTAAATTAATCTTAATAAATGCTCATCCAATCGGAAAACATATTTCATGAAACTATTTTTCATTTTCCTTGATACCGAACACACCATAGGTGTAAAATTTTCCGGAGACGTGTTGGAAATTAGTAAATTAATCTTAGTAAACGTTCATCCAATCTCATTCTTATCTTCTTCAACTAAGTTTAAACCCTCAAGGATCTCCAAAGCCTCTCCTTGTATGAACATGACTCGAATGACTTGGAGCTCCTCGGCATAGTCTCCGGCGAAGGAAATTTAGTGAGTTTTATCTTGTTCCTTTCATGCTATTTCCCATAGCTTCGTAATCTTCACACATATGTCTTCAATGGCCCTCAAAGGTTCATCCTTCATCATCAAGAGGGGTGAGGTGTGAAGATATCTGTTTGAGGCCCCTTGAAGTTCCTCAAATGTGGTGAATGTGCTCCATGGATCATCATTGTCTTGAAGCCGATCTCCACCACAAACCCTAGCTCGCATAATCACCCTCGCGCCATTCCATATCGTATCATCCTCCCCTTCTTGAAAAAAATTCGTCCTCAAATTCGAACCTTGCAAAAAACCAAGGAAAGACATACGAAAACATGGTCTTCAAAGCATGAGGGTTAGCACAAAAGGTAATAATCATACTCTCACTCCAAGGATGGATAAACTTGTGGCACAACCACGAATCAATAATTATCATGAATAAAATCCACACATATGAGGTATCAAGAAGTTGATTCCTCCAAATATCATGAGAGGAGGATAAAGTAAAGAAACCAATGGATTCAAAATACGAAACATTCAATGCTACATTAGTTATAGAAGACATGAAACACATTTGATCCTCGTTTTTCAAACAAGAACACCTCCAAGGTAGTTCCATTACCAAGTCACACAAAGTTTTTCCGGAGTCAAAAGAGAAGAATATTCATACATCTTGGTCAAGAACACTACTATATATCCCATAAGAACCCATATCAACATAAGATGCACCCAAAACTACAACATGAGTGTCATCATATGAGAATAGATAGTAAAGAAAGGTGTCACACAAAATAACTTCATCTACGGTGTCCTCACGTGTAGCCTCACTATTAGGTTCAAGGACAATATCAAGTATGCTACTATGGTTTTGAATACACAAGAAAGAAGTAACAATTTGTAAATAAGTATCACCTTCCTTTTCAAAACACTCCTTCCCCGCAAATGTATTGTCATTGCTTAAAGAAATATCTTCATCATAGAGAAGAGCGTCATCATCCCACATTGGGTCCTCATAGATTTTGTAACCCTCAAATGTTGCTACATTTACGACACCACAAGACAAGTAGCACCATCAGCAATGATGCCATTATCAAATAAAATATTATCCTTAAGAAAATAGTCATCAATTAACGTCGGTGAGTGAAAACATGCAAGTTCAATCTCAAAAGGATCAATGTCATAACTCTCTACATGACACATAACACTATCATAACTTTGAGTCTCATCAAATACCAACAAGGTAAGATTAAAGGGCTCATTATTCACATTCATTCACGTTATCAACTAGGTAAAGATCATAACTAAGTTGAGGTTCATAGATTACATAAATAACTCCCTCAGCTAGAGGACTATCGTCATAAGCAAGTTAACCAAAATAATTATCCACACTAGTTAGATGCAAACCGATCTCGGTAGAAGAATCAATTTGGTCATCAATAGAATCAACTAGTGTGTGAGCTACCTTATCACATGACAATGCACAAACATTTATATCACAAGTGTCAACACTAGGTGGACACAAATCGACCTTACAAGAAGAGTCAATTCGGTCATCAAAAAAATCAACTAGTGTTAGAACACCCACATTGTCAAAAGCATCAAAGAATTAAGCTCAACACATGGTAAAGACTTATTAAGCTCACATAAGGGCAAACTATCATTCATACTCAAGTCAATATGCTCATTCACAATATTTGGAGAGTAAAGATTAGCTATATTACCTTGAAGTTCCACAAAGTATCCTTTTTATCGTGGTTTTCAACTTTGGAGCGCATTTGCTCATTTGAGAAGCCTTCAACTACATCATAAACTTTCAAAGTTTGAGGTTCCTTATTCGGTTTTCTTCCAAGAATATATGCATCATTATCAAGACAACTAGAAAATAAGAAAAAAGTACATGATTTAGAATGGACTTGTTACAACCCTCTTACATCACTCCTCAGAACCTCTCATTTTCCCTCTCTAGAGTTGTCACTTTCCTCTTTCTTACCCCTCTCAATCTTTTCTCTCTCTATTTCATAGGAGTTGGGACAAGTTCTAAGAATTTTTTAAGAAGAATTTGGTGAACCCTTCACTTCTTCTTTCACTTTGGCTTCACTTGAAATAGTCTTCTCTTATTGTATTGGTTGCTCCTTGGCCATGCATTGAGCAATCATTTGTTGGAGAACCTTTTTAATCGTGTCAATGATTTCCTCCATCCTATCATAACATGAAAGATCAAGATCACTCACTCTATGAGGTGGTACACTTGCATTTGCTTCTCGTGTAGGGGTTATGGGTGTAAAGAGAAGTCTTAGTAATTTTTACTGTCCACTACATATATGTACCATTCTTGCTCATATAGAACCCCATGCTCTTGGAACTAAGGATATCCCAAATATATGTGACAAGTATCCATGAGAAACATATCACACCAAACCTCATCTTGGCACTCACCATGTGTAATGAATACCTTCACTCTCCTATCAACCCAACACCCTCCCTCATCATAATAAGGATATTATCGCATCACACAAGACATCCTCAACCATTCAACCGCATGAAGGGTGATGAAATTTGTGTAACAATCATCATCAAGCACAAGATAACAACCATCACAACCAAAGGCACTAACCTTTATTTTAAGAATTCGTCTCTTTGGGTTATTTCCTTCTTGAAACATGACATTTCCTCTACTTTCATTGCCTACCGAGGTTTCCCTCCTACATTCAACATCATAGACATATTGAGAACATGTCACACTTGTTCTAGGATAAGAAGCACGATTCATTGTATTTCTCGAAGTAGGAAATGTATATCCTCCTAGGATGACTTCTAACTCCTCCAATCCATACACTTATACCATTTCTCTTAGTATAGAAAGTATCACAAGGGACTGCACGTGAATATCCTCTAGAAGATTCTCCACAAGGTTCACGTTTAAATTCACTATCTCCATGAACATATTCACCACAAGGTGTATAACCATAAAGTTCATATTCATCACAACTCTATTTCATGCAAATTGATTCATGAGGTATGTGTGAGAAAAAACTATACCTCAAGTCGCCTCCATATCCATGGTGTGTAGTATAAAGATCTTCATAACTCTCATCTTCACCATAAGACTCTTCATTAGGCTCTTCTACTCCTTACATCTTCTTCATAAGACCCATTTGCCTCATATTCGTCTCCGGAGTAGTACTCTTCACCATCACAAGGTTCATGATTATATTGACCACCCCCGCCTTCATAGTTTTCATCACTATTATAGACATATCCTCCATTACTAGAGGCATATCCTTTCATGTCATCACCATAAGAATCCGAGTCTATAGATGGCATGATTCCTTATATCTCTTTCTGTTATGACGCCTATTCTTTTACCTACAAAACGAGCAAACAAGTTAGTCACAAAAGTTCATCACATCAATCGTATTTGCACTAAAGCATTACCACACTCTAGTGTCTTTCTGAAGTTTAAAACGAACCTCTTATCCAAAACAATTCACAAGGTTACTGATTCTCTGTAGAAAAATAGATTCTTGTTAATTGAAAGAAGGAAGACTCAAAGCAAATGGAAAAGAGCCAAAGAACTTTCGACGAAGTTTAAACGATGAAAGAATTGACACGAAAGAAATATTGACACAAGACTAGCTAACAATCAAGCAAGGTCATTACTCATCGTTAATTGGTATATAGAATCAAAGAAGTGAAAATAAATGGATTCAGAATGAGTTTGGAACTCAAGACCTGAAAATCGCGATCCGCTATTCACTATGCAAAGTCTAAGATTCACAGACGTGTCTATTGTTCAATGTGCGATTTGCAGATGTTGTTGAAGATCTCAAAAAGTTTATGTCAAGGTTTTCTAATTGTCTGCAGTTCACAGACACAACCTGTGATTCACAGGTCGTGTCGCAGGCGACCTTCCATTCACAACCCTCAAATTCAGCATTGTGCCAACCCGCTGCTGTGTAGAGGAGCATCTTGCAGACGTTTGGTCTCACCTCCCGCAAATAGGTCATGCATCTTGCATCTGAGCCGCAAGTTCTGCTTGCAAGTTTTCAAAAATCTTGATTCCTCTTCGAATTTATGCAACCTTTTCTGAATTTTGAGATTTCTTTAGGCCCACTTAACCTAGAAACTTTCTCTTTTTCGTCTTATAACACTTTTTCACACTTACCCAAAATTATTTTTATCAAACACTCATTTTGGTGTCTTCATTCTTATGAAGATATAAAGATGCTTAAGAACATGAAGAACACCAAATTTCCAACCACCTTCAAATCAAATCGATTTTATCCCAAATTTTAGATCTAGGATCTCCCTAGTGAAGAGAACAAAACCCAATAGGAATTGAAGCTAATGGAACCTTCCTTCAATAAGACTTACTTTGTATTCTTCAAACTTAAAGGTCCTTCAATTGTGGATTGTGAAAATCTTCTTCAAATCACTTGAAACTTCGAATTTAGAGGTTTTCAACTTGAACAAACTCAAATCTAACATCAAATCCACCAAACAACATCAACAATTTTGGGGTTTTGATTTTCAGAATTTTCAATTTTTTTTGTAGAACCAAGGATGAAGAATTGATGGAACAATTCTCCTACCTTGCTCTGTACCAAATGATATGATCCGTCTTGTGGAAGACACAAATCAAACAACAAATACATAAAAACCAAAAGTAAGAAATAGGAGATAAAAATTGAAGAAATTGGGATGAGAATAGAGGGATAGAAGCAAGACTCAATTACGATTAGATTTATGGGCAAACTTGGATATATGAAACTCAAACCCTCCCAATTAAATCAACCTAAGAAAACCTATACTATTTGAAATTCAACAAGAGTTAATCAATTGAATCCACAAATGAACAACTCTAGATGAAAATCAATGGAAAATAGTTTCAATAGCCAATAATGGAATCCACCATAATTAACTATCACTAACACTAATTACTAGATTAACACTATAATAAACTATCACTCTTTAAGAGTATTCATCTCAACATCATCAAAACCTAAGTAATGAAATAACAAGTGTAGTATGCATACTACTTAGGCTAAGATGACTAGCTAGCTATTACAAAAATATCCATACTGATGCAAGGGCCTTGTTTGATGGTCTTCTAAAGGAATGATGACTTTTTCTTTAAAGAATGGTCTCTTTGCATAAATATCCGCCTTCCGGTCTTGACGTATTCATCCAATCTCATGTTTCTCTTCTTCAACTAAGTTGAGTCCCTCAAGGATCACCAAAGCCTCTCCTTGCATGAACACGCCTCGTATGACTTGGAGCTCCTCGGCATAGTCTCGGGTGAAGGAACTTGAGTGAGTTGTGTCTTGTTCCTTCCATGTTATTTCCCATAGCTTGATCATCTTCACACATAGGTCTTCAATGGCCTTCAAAGGCTCATCCCTCATCATCAATTGGTGTGAGGTGTGACGATATCCGTTTGAGGCCCCTTGAAGTTCCTCAAATGTGGTGAATGTGCTCCATGAATCATCATTGACTTGAAGACGATCTCCACCACAAATCCTAGATCTCATAATCATCCTCACTCCATTCCACATCGTATTAGTTAATGATTTGTGATTGGTCAATTCCCAAATCCATCTCGGTATCCAAATACAATTAGCTTCTTCAGTTTCACGTAAGAATATAAATACTGGAAATATACGTCCTTTATTGATGACAAAAAAAATTAATAAACCAAGGTTTCAAGTTCTATGTCTGTAAGGTTTCTTGCATTTTCAATTGTTCAACTAGCATCTTTGGATTGAAATGTTACACTGGAATGGATGTGATTATTAATGAAGATTATGAAGTTTCAATTTGTTTCTTATAGTGTAGATTAGCTAGTTCTTTTAATTTTTTAATTTGGAGTTCTCACTTCTCTCTATATGCAACGTTATCTCACGTCAATTGTTATGATTTTAATATAAAAAATAATATAATATCTAATTAAATATCCGTTGAGTAGTTGTTGGCTCAATGATCATGAACCTGCATTGAAGTTTTGATGATTTGAAAACAATGTATTCAATGACAATCAAGGGAAAATAAAAGATTCAATTGAAGAACCAGATCTTCAAAAGTTTCAATGAAGAAGTTATATCAATAAAAGAATTGCTTAAAGGAACATAAGATTATTTGGCCTTTGAACCCTCCTCTCAATCTGAAGGTTATTTTTCATGCTGACTATGACTTTGAGATTCATTTGTTATTTCGGAAATAACTGTTGCATGTTCAGCAAGGTCATCTAATGGTGTTTGCATCTTAGCTCTTTTACTATCTCTACTTGATGTCGTAGTTGATTTTTTATCTTTCTTTTGGTTGGAGCCATTTAACTGCATACAGGAGACAAACAAAAATCATTAGTTAATTTTATTCGAAGTAAACAAGGAAAAAAACTACAGCGGTTGATAAAACAAGTATTGAAGTTGTTGTAGCAACTGATGAACCTGTTGCAACAACTGAGGAAGTTGTTGCAACATCTGAGAAAGTTGTTGCAACAGATATCTCAGCAGTTAGAAAAAACAAACAATTGCAACAACGTCCTCATCAACTATTTTGATTTTTCCTGAGAAATTTGTTGCAATAACTTCCTCAACTTGGAAAAAATCAAAACAGATGCAAGTCTTTTTTCCCTAAACCATAAGAGGACAACAAGAACACAACAACAACAACATCAAAAACATAAATTTCACTTTTGTCAAACAAGTATTGAAATTACAACAAGTTAGATAAATACACCAAAAAGAGTTCTTAAGCATGCAACTTCAACATTTGTTTACTTTTGTCAAACAAGTATTGAAATTACTGCAACAGCTTTCTCAACTTTTGGAAATAATCAAAACAAGTACAAACCTCTTCTTTCATAACAATAGAAGGTGATACAAATCGAACTGGGAGAAACGTGAAATTAAACAACACAAAGTAAGATATATTTGATAGAAGAAATATGGTATACCCAAGCATCGACCACTCGCATGAAGAACAATCTTCCCATACAAGTATGAGAATCATTACATGCAAATAGATAGTAGAGGAAAGAGGTACACAAAACAAATTTGTCTATAGGGTCCTCACAAGTAAGATCACCATTAGACTCAAGACCATATTCAAGCATACGCTTACAAGTTGGAACACACAAAGAAGTAGTATCAATAAGCAAGAAAGCATCACATTTTTTCCAAAATAATTCTTCCCAACAAATATGATATGCCCCTCCAAGAAGAGGTTCCCATCAGAAGGGGAAAGGTCAAGAAGACAAAGATATACCCAAAAAAAATCCCTCTCAACATAAGATGCACCCCCGACGCAAGCACGAGTGTCGTCATATGCAAATATATAGTAAAGAAAGGTGTCACACAAAACAACTTCTTTATCTTTGATGTCCTCCAATGTAACCTCAGTATTAGATTCAAGAACAAGATCAAGCATGCTACTACGATTTTGGACACATAAGGAAGAATTCAATTTATAAATAAGTTTCACCTTTCTTTTCAAAACACTTCTTCCACGCAGTGTAACATCATTCTCTAAAGGAAGATCTTCATCATAGGGAAGAGTGTCCTCATCCCACATTGAATTCCCGTAGACTTTGTAACCCCCCCCCCCCCCAAATATGGCTATATCTGCCACACCACAAGATATGTAACAATACGCATCATTATCAACAATCATGTCATTGTAAAATAAAACATTATCCTTAAGGAAAGAGTAATCACTAAAGTTGGTGAGTGAAGGCACGTAAGTTCACTCTAAAAAAGGATTAATGACATGACTCTCTACATGGAACATAATACTATCATAACCTTGAGTATCATCAAAAGTTAACAAAGTAAGATCAAAGGACTCATCTTCATATGTGTCAAATATGGGTGGTGTGTCATACTCATTCAAAGGATAAACTTTATCAATATCATCACTAATCGGAGGTTCATTAAGCACATCGCGAGGTTCTTCGAATAGTGAATTAGCATTACAATCAAGTCGATCAATACAAATATCAATGCTAGTTGGTAGCATGTCATGCTCACAAGATTTACTCACATGGTTACCACAAATAAAGTCAACTAGTGTAGAATTACAATGTACACACTAGGTGGACACAAATTGATCTTGCAAGAAGAATCAATTCGGTCATAAAAAACCCACTAGTGTGTGAACACTCCCAACAAGGACATCATCATTATTTAGCAATGATCCACTATTTTCCACACAAGACAAAACTTCATCCTTAATCAAATGTTATTAGTCATAACATGTCCCTCCAAGTTTAATAGAGTGTAAGGATTAACTTTGTTACCTTGTAGCTCATGTTCGTAACCCTCATTACCTTGATCAAGTGCCTTGCATTGACCTTCCTCTTTTGAAGAGGTTTGGGTTACTTCACTTCCCAAAGAAACTTGGGATTTTCTCGAGCATCCATCCTTATGAGTACCTACAAAAAGACCATGACAACTAGAAGAAGTAGAAAGGTTATAAGGGTTAGAAATAAATTGTTCAACTCCCTCACGTCACTCCGCACAACCTCTTTTTTTTCCACTCTAGAGTTGGCATATGAATCTCCCTTACTCTTATCAGTTTTTCATCTCTCATGTTCTTTAGAAGAGGGATGAGCTCTCAAAATTCCTTTTGAATGGTTTGGATGACCCTTCACTTCAATCTTCCATTGAGCTTCACTTGGAAAGGCCTTCCCTTTCTTCACTTGTTGCTCTTTGGCCAAGTGTCCTATCATTAGGTGTATATGTTTCTCAATCACCTTGAAGCTTTTGTCCATTCTTTCCCAACGTAAATGATCGGGCTCACTCACTCTAGGAAGTGGTTCACTTGCACTTGCTTCTTCTTTCGGGGTTATGGGTGGTAAGGGATGTCTCCATTAATTGTCCATTGCATACTTGTATCATTCTTGCTCATATAGAACCTAGTGTTCTTAGAACCAATGATATCCCAAACATATGTGACAAATATTTATGGGAATCACATCACACCAAACCTCCTCTTGGTACTCACAGTGCGTAATGAATACCTTCACTCTCCTATCAACCCAATACCCTCTCTCATTAAAATAAGGATCCCGTCTTATCAAACAAGATATCCTTAACCATTAAACCGCATGAGGGGTGATAAAATTTATGTAATAATCGTCATTAAGCATAAGAGAGAATCCCGCACAACCACAAACATTTACCTTGGTTTCAATAATTCACCTCTTTGGATCAATTCCTCCTTGAAATATTGCATTTCCTTTACATCCATTGTCTGTTGATGCTCCCCTCTTACCTTCAACACCATAGCCAACATGTCACACTTGTTCTAGGATAAGAAGCACGATTCATTGTATTTCTCGAAGTAGGAAATGTATATCATCCTTTCCTCATAGGAAGACTTCTACCTCCTCCAACCCACTTATACCTTCTCGCTTAGTATAGGAGGTATCATAAAGGGGTGCACGTGAATATCCTCTACGATATTCTCCACAAGGTTCATGTTCAAAAACACTATCTTCACGATCATATTCACCATAAAGTGTATAACCACAAGGTTCATGTTCATCACAACATCCTATTTCATGAGGGTATTCATCGAATGACTCATAAGGTATGTGTGAGAAAGAACTATACCTCAAGTCACCTCCATGTACATGGTGCGTGGTATGTCAATCATAACTCTCGTCTTTGGCATAGAATTCTTCATACGGTTCTCCAATTCCTCCATCTTTGTCATAAGTACCATAAGAACCATTGGCCTCATAGTCATCCCCGAAGTAGTAGTTCTCGCCACCATATTATTCATTAAGCTCCATTATCATCATGGTCATAACCTCCATCACTAACAAAGCCTTCCATGTCATTATCACAAGGATCCAAGGCAATTGACGACATGACTCCTTATAACTCCTTTCCTTACGTCCCCTCTTCGTGTACCTACAAAACAAGCCAAGAATGTTAGTAATAAGAGTTCCTCACCAACGCTCGTGTTTGCACTCATTTGTGCTTGACAAGCACCACTTAATGTTCTCAACTTCTTGTTTTTTTCTCTCTCAATGGATTATTCTTAAACTCGTCAAGAACCTACAATCTCAAACCATTTCCTAGTGGTACCCAAGTATCAATTCGGAGTGGAAGTTATGTGACACCAAGAATGGATAATCAAGCAAATGGACAAGAGTAAAGAATTTTACGACGAAATCAAATGAGAAAAGCACAAAATAAATTGGCACGAAAGAATTTTGAACTCAATAACTAGTTAACAAGAAAGTAAGATCAATTACTAGTTGTTAATTAGTTAGAAGAATCAAATAATTGAAGTTAGGAAACAGACAAACTAATTCAACATTTAGAAACGAAAATGAAATGAAACCGAGTTGAAGAACGAACTTGCAGTGAGATTTCGTGTAAATGCGGGTACAATTGGAGGGTGTGGCTTCGTATATGGGTTGTATGTGGCATGAAATGTAACCCTGCAAAGGGCTAATGCAGGACCACAAGCGGCAGTATAAACGCAGTTAGGAAATGCGTTTTACCCTTAAGGTTGAAGGTATGTGGCCGAGGGAGCAAGTTGTATGACCCACGTACTTGTGCATGGGCACTTCCAGTAGATAACAAAAAAAATTCTCCTCAAATGCATGGCTGCAGACATGGCCAGTGGGTGTGTGCCACGTGGCAGTCACGTGAGGCCTTTCTTTTAAATGATTTCTTTGACTTTTTGGACCCACACAATATAGTATTTTCCTTTTTGGGGTGGAAAAAAACCTTTTCACGATGATTTTTTTTTTTGGATAAAACATCTTTTTTTGTTGTCTTCATCCTCATCAAGATATAAAGATGCTCAAGAACATTCAAATTTACAACTATACTCAAATCAACTCCAAATCTTCTCAAATTTCGGATCTAAGCTCCCTTGACAAGGAGAACATAACCCAATAAAAATTAGAGCCAAATGAACCTTTCTTCAACAAGTCCCACTTGCTTATTCTTCAACCTTGAAAATCCTTCAATGGTGAAACCTTCAAAACACCTTCAATTTCTACGAAACTTGAAATCTATATGTTTTTTATATCAAGGACCTCAAATCCACCCAACAACAACAATCTTTTGGGGGGAGGGGGGGTTTGGGAATTTCGGTTTTTTTTTTAAATTTGTTTAGAACCAAGGTGAAGGGTTGATGAAACAAACCTTCTACCTTTGCTCATGATACGAATTGAATTGGGAGAAACACAGAATTAAAAAACACAAAGTAAGATATATTTAATAGAAGAAATAGGGGTGAGAATAAATAAAGAAAGGATTGAAATCAAGTAATTGAGCATAATCCAAGGGAGAAGAGACTTGAACTCATGCTTGAATTACCAACTTGGATACATTCAAGAGAGATCCAAATGAAGAAATCAAAGACTAATCCTTACACTAATTCTACACTCACTAGGAGCACAACCCTAACACTACAATCTAGATACTAAGAGAATCACCCTCATTCAATATTCATCGAAGCTAAGTAATGAAAATAGTTAAAGGTCCTATTTATAGTTTCTCCTATTATAACAAAGGCCCAAAAGTGGAATTTGCATAAATAACCCAGCATGGGACCTTCATTCAATTTGCACTCCTAATCACTTTTTGTGGCTTCCACTTTTGTGCCTTCATCTTCAACTTCCTTCCAAGCAATCATCCACACAACGTGACGCATTGTGCATAAGTGGTGTCATCTAGGTGTTTCTGGTAGGGCTGCCTTATCAAATGAGGCATATTTCGCAGAATATTCGGCATGCACTATGGGGAATACTTTGTCCAATACATTATTCAATTATTTCTTGCCTTAGGACAATCCTTAGATTCCTAAGCCAGCCCATATAGTTTGGTCCGGTGAGTTTGTTCATTTTCAATAATAGGCCGACATTTTGATAATCCGAAGAGTTTAGATAGACAGAAAACTACAATCAAATTTATTTCCTATTATACACATTCGTTTATAGACTAATCAACATGGTATTTTGTTTGATTAGCTCCCACTATTTTATCATACTTCTACGACCCCAAGGTAACATACAGACCTAAAATTATTTTAAGGTCATAATGGGCCAAGATCCAAACCTATGCTATATCCGCGTTTGCTTTTGTGGATAACTTCAATAGCATGCTTTGGTAGGTTCTAAACCAATTGCAAAACTTATTTGCAACTTTTGGTTGATTAAATATATTTCATTTTAATCTTGCGTCCTTAGATTAGTCCGACACTTTGGCGCCAAGATTTTTCTAAGCAAGTCAACCTCATTACACGACTTTGTTTATGTATCTAAGTAAACTTGATCTTTGTGAGCAAACACTTTGGTGTAAATACCCACAAAAGTTTATCATCTACTTTTACATTTAACACATCTATGAAAGAGCCTGAGTCTTCGTAGACTTAGAGCAAATGCTTTGGCATAAATAGTCGTATTGCCGAAAAGAATTTTGCACTCTAACAATTATAATGGACGACACGTTTTAATTTAGACTTGTATTTAAGTTTGGGAAACATTTTCAGTTTTTGGGGATTTCAATCAAGATCAACATTCATGTCATATCAAATAAGACATACCATTAACCCAATAGACATGATATATGATGATTTTAATCCACTACTGGGCGCCGCCTACCAAGACAGTTATAGCAGACACTACCAATTATTGGGCGCCGCCTACAAAGACATTTACAGCGGACACTATGCTAATAATTAAATGCACTCATTTAAAACACTTAGCATATATTCGTATATTATATAATAATATACAATTAATGATAATCATGGGTAATTTATCTAAACTCTAAAATCTATGTCTATGCCAAACAATCCCTAAACATTTTCTACTTTTAAAACTGATTTTCAGGATATTTCTGCAAACTTTCAGAATTTACAGTTTAGTCCATCAAGAATTTTAAAATTCAATTTGAACCCATTTAAATTCAAAAAATCCAATTTTAAACTTTCAGAAAATATTATCAGGTTTCAGGGACCTGTCTGCAATTTCCAGAATTTAAAAAACTGATTTTCAAAAACTTTATAATTACATAATTGTCCGAAAGGACCAAATCTGTCTATTTAAAAAGTTTTAATTTCAGATTCTGAAACCTTTTAAACTTCAGAATCTGAAATATTTAAAACTTCAGTTTCTGATTTCGATTTTTCTTTTTTGAAAAATCACTGTCGGCGCCGCTGTCCTAATGGGTGGCGCCGCGATGCCTCGGAGGCAGTGACCAATTTTTTTTAATTTTAAGTTTCGGGATGAACAGCGTCGCGGCGCTTCTGACAAAATCAGGCAACGCCGCGACGCTCCATCGTGGAGCTGCGGCGACGCCGTGAAACACTAGCAGGCGTCGTGGCGCCTCTGTCCAAGTCCCAGAATCGCAAAATTCTGTAATTCCGAAACCCTAAAACAGGTTCAGGGTCAGATTTGCAGATTCAACCTCGTACCCCTTCACCATCAAACAACACGTTCATCGACCATCATACAATCCCTTCTCGTTCTTCGCCTCAGTGCACCATGTTCGAGACGAACCGGTTACGCACATCAACTTAGAAGAGTTAGATCAAAATGACTTCCTCGATTACATCATTGTTTAATAGTTTTAAGAGACAAGGATTATGTGTTCTTAAGATTTAAGATTTTAAAGCTTCTTAACGACATAAAATTAGATTTAAAGAAATCCTAACCCATATTATCATCAACTATCGTTACATAATCACACAAACAGCTCAGACTCTGATACCACTGTAGGGTTTTGTCAGGTTCGTGTACGCAGCGAAATTTGAAAATTTATGTTTCAAACCCGACAGACGGACGAACTGCATGATTATTATGTAATGATAAACACATATAAACATACATGTAATAGTAACTGTAATACTTCGATAGAATACTTACGGTTTTGTAATCTGGAATCTTTGAGTATAATCCGAGGGTGAGCACACAGCTATTCCTTCGATCGCAAGTTCCAAGAACTGTGATGTAATCACTCTTTCAGAAAGCTAGAAAATCCTGGAGAGTTGCGTTGGTCAGCGACTTAGTTAACCTAATTCCATATGAGAATATGAGTGTTCTCTCGAAGATACAATCGAGGAGTGAATCATAATTTTGGCTCAACTACCACCTTTAATCTACGTCACAATGTACCCAATACAAGTCGTGTCTCAACCTATAAGGCATTTGAGTTTAGGACATGATCAAAGTACATTACTCTGTAAACAAGACGCATATCGATTTCAAGTCTAAGGACTTCTATCTCCCACATGCTGATCATACTTTATGACATATATAACAAACAATATATCCGCAGGTATACCAATACTTCCAAAGTATCCACATGCCATCATGAGTTACCATAACTCGTAGCAGGTGAGACATAATACATCCTCTAAGGATATGATGCAGATCACATGTCGACTTATCACATTTCATCGATATTCTATTTTCGATGATCATTAGTCGAGGTTGTTTAAGAGTTACGCTATAATATTAATAACTCACATTATTAATAATCACGTAACCTCTAGGTATGCATTTATAGAATATTATAAACAATTAACTAATAATTCAATAATTGCAAATGTCATAATATTAATCTCCATTAATATAAAATACGAATGTATATAAAATACATTTATCCTAATACAGATTGTCTCTAGGACATAAATATACTTTCATTTTCTTTTCTCATCCATTTCACCAAGGATTAGTAGTTTAATGTTTTCATAGTTTGGCTTAGCACCACCATAAGAAGAGTTTTGAGGTTTAGAGAAGGATAGAGTAGGTCTAGAAGGGTTGATTGGGATTATGTGGAAGAGAAGAAATTGCAGAAGAAAATCTGGGAACAATTTTGGGATTGGGAAGAATGCATCAGCATCTTTAATCATTTTAAGAATTCAAAATCCAACTTCCTCCATACTCTCCAGAAACAACAACAACGAAATACAATTTGACACCAATTAGAACCAAGAACAGAAGCAAACAACAAATAGCAATACATACCCTTTTCAGAAAAGTGAACAAAATAAACTTTGGACAGCCGGGTTTCATTTTCTGCTCCTCTTCCCTCAAATTTCATCTGATTGTGTTTAGCCTTATCAAACTCCTTTACATAATTCATTCACTTCTTCTTCCTACAATATACATAGTATAGTGAAGTGGCATAAATGGACTACCTGCGTGGCCATTGAGCTTCTGTAAGCAAGAGAAAGAGACGGCAGAGTGACCGTAGCCTAATTTGCTAGTGGTTAGCAAAAGTTAATTATGTTGGGCCAATTCGCACGATTGTCCGTAACCTATTTTAGGGTGATTTTTGTCGTCCTTTTAAAAAATGATCAAAATGCTTTTGAGATTATGGGTTAGAATTTCATTAGAGTAAAGAAAAAAATGCAAAGTAAGATTTTATTAGAAAACATGTTTATTCGATTAAAGTTGTATAAAAATTATGTCTTAAGGGACATAGTTTCTATGTAATTATGTCTTCGGAAATATCTCTGAGGTTGTGAGTTCGAATCTAGTAAAGTCAAAAAGAAAAAAAATTCAAGGTAAAATTTCATAGAAATTATGCCAATTCGGCTAAAGTTGTATAAAAGTTATGTCCTAAAGGGACATAGTTGCTATGTAACTATGACTGAAGATAAAGTTTCGTTAAAAATTAAGATTATGTCTTGTCCAGCTAGTTACATAACAACTATGCCCCAAAGAACATAGTCTCTATATAAATTTGACTGAATAGCCATAATTCTATGAAATTTTACCTTGCGAATCTTTTTTTCTTTTTTACCTCTGTTGAGATTCGAACACAGAATATCTGATTTGATAGATCCATAAATAAAGAATACTTTGACCTATAATTTTTTATTAAATGAGAAGTAGAGGCCAAAAATAAAGACCATCGAATTAAGGGCAAAAATTAAAGACCAACCCATATGAAGGGAATCCACGCAATTTTGTGATTATGTTGAGGTCCCTTACTTATCCATGTGGCTTTTTTATTGTCCTTTTGTTTTATTTAGGACTAGATTTTATTTGGTTGAAAATACATTTTTCCTCTATCTTAATTGACTTTTTTAAACACCTATTTTATTCTTACATTATCGCCTTTATCTTTTTATTTTACTTCTTTATAATCATGATCTTCTTTATTTTACCCTCCTTGACATTTATAATTCTCCATCTATGTAATATTTTTTATAAACTGTCTCTCGTAGAAATATGAAGTAAGACTGCGTATATTATATCCTTATGGTTCAGCCCTTCTTCGGACGTCGTACGTAACGGAAGCTTAGTGCATCAGATTGTTCTTTATAAATAATATTTATTTTTCTTAATCTACATATTTATAGATTCCTATTTAAGTTCATTAATATTATAAGTAGAATAATCCTTTTATGAGTTGTTACAGAATCTAATGCTATTTTTTATGATTATTATTTTAATATTACATACATTAAGGCATCATTTGTTTGCACTTAATAAAATTTAAATCTGAACCACTTAGGCTATTAAGTGCATTTGTTTACATTAAGATCTAAGCACTTGCTTGATCTGAATAGGTTTTAATCATTAAGATCTTGAACAAAGTCTTAATATCATTAAGAGAAATTTTTGTATGTATATTTTACCACCACTCTATCCACAACCACCAGCTCCACCCCCACCACCACCCCACCATTTCTACCACCGCAACCATCACCCTCCAAACCCTCACCCCTCCACCCACCCCCACGACCCATCCCAACACTACTTATCACCTCTGTCATCATAACCACAACCTTTGTCAACCCATATCAATCTTACTCCCCCCCACCCCCCCCCTACCCTCACCATCACCCCCACCACCGACCCCACCCACTCATCTACCTACTCCAACCCACCCACCACCCATGCAGTCTCCACAGCCACCTCACTACCCACTCCACTATCACTAACCACCTCTCCCATCAGAATCACCATCATCTTTGTTAATCATCATCACCAACCACGAGTCATCACCACCAACCACCTCTGACATCATTACCATCACCATCAACATCAACCACCATCGCTGACAACCATTACTGTCAGTCACTACCACATCTACCACTTCCATCATTATAATTATATCTACAACAATCACCGCGACCACTACAAAGCATCTTTAACATCATTAGCGAACATAAATATTTTATTTTATTAGATTTTTTTTTAATATTTTGTTATTTTTATTTGAATTGTATGTTTATTATGTTTAAATAAATACATTATGCACATTCAGATGTTAAAAAATAAATAGTTTTAATCATTTAGTATTCAGATCTAAACACAATATTTTAATCAAATTTAAACGTTTTAATCTTAATGAAAACAAATGAGGTCTAAGTATGTTATAGGTAGGGATAGGGCATAAGAACCCCCTTGAACTATGGCGAAACTATCAGTTACACACCTAAACTATGTGAGGGTCCTATTACCCCTGAATTTAATTTTTCATATTTCTTACACCCCTAAACTAAGCGAGGGTTCTATTGCCCCTCTCCCTCCCTCCCCCGAATTATTTTGGTCCAGTTCTTACTGTTGTTTAAGTGCAGTTTTTGGTGATTTTTTAAAATCTAATTTTCCCTTCTGTTTTGCTGCAATTTTGGTCCAGTTTTGATCCAATGTCATGAATAAGAACATCAACCTGTAAGTTTTATACACCAGATAAATAAGGAAATTTGTGCAAAATACCAACTTTATAAGTATGACCCTTTCATAAATGAAGAAAACTTGTGCAAAATCTCAAAAAATATTTTATAAATATTAAAACGAGTGATGCAGCTTCATAGATACAAAACTCAGTGCAAAAGTGCACATTGTGCAATAACATCATTTTAATAGACACAAGATATTAAACGCAAAAACTAGTACAATCTTGACAATTAAATTCAGGGGTAATAGGCCCTTACCTAGTTTAGGGGTGTAAACAATACTGAACATTTTAATTCAGGGGTAATATAACCCTCTCATAATTTAGGTGTGTAACTGACAATTTTGTCATAGTTCATAGGTTTCTTATGCCTTATCCCTTATACGTATATAGGTGCATGTTTTTAATTCTCTCTTATTTTCTAATATAGATAAATGATTTTTGGTTGTTAATAACAAAATATTTTCTAAATTATAATCTAAAATCTATTACAATATGGATAGATAATCTTTTAGAAATTTGTTATAAAATATACCTCTATTTCTATTAATTATTTTTGTATTAATTACATTGAAATATGTTTATAAATAAACCATTGCCCATTTACATTACAAATTACGGTGGCTCTCTAAGCTTCAATCAAATTTCCGGCAACTATTGGAGGTTTCTGACTCCGGAACCTAAATGACCCTTAAATCTGCCCACACAAGTATTCTCGACAGTGGGACTCACACAAATCGATATTAAAGCTGCGATGCACACACTTGGATTAACTCAACCAGACCCAAATTGGTATATAACTAGCACCACTACCCACATGACATCCGACCAAGGTACTGTCTCGTCTTATTTCAATTTGAGCATTAATCGTGGTATAATTGTTGCTAATAGTAATTCAATTCCAATTCGTGGTTATGGTCATTAAATTTTGTCTCCCCCTATCCACCACTTGTCTTGAAAAATATCATTCATGCCCCAAAATTGATTAAAAATTTGGTGTTTATCCGTAAATTCACAACTAATAATTGAGTTTCTGTTAATTTTGATCATTTTGTGTTTTCTGTGAAGGATTTCAAAACGGGGACCCTCTAATTAGGTGTGATAGTAGGGGAAATCTTTATCCAATCACACCAAGCCTCAGTTTCTCGAGTCAAGTCATGCCTTCAACTTTTGCAGCTCTTGCTCCTTCCTTGTGGAATGCTCGTCTAGGTCATCCGGGATCGTCTATTTTGTCTGTCTTAGATAAAAATAATCTTATTTCTTGTAATGATACGCGTAGTACTCCGAATTGTCAATCTTGTTCTTTAGAAAAAATTGTTAAGTTGCCATTTGTAGACTCTAATTCTCATACGTTAATGCTATTTGATATTATTCATGGTGATTTATGGACGTCTCTTGTTCTAAGTTATATGGGTCATCGGTATTATATTCTATTTTTGGATGATTATTTTAAATTTTTATGGACTTTTCAAGCGAAGAAATCTCAAATTTTTTCATCTTCCTAAAATTTAGAGCATTCATTAGAACTAATTCGAATGGAAAATAAAAAATATTTAATGTGATAATGGCAAAGAATATGACAATGTGGAGTTTCGTGAGTTTTGTGCTAAAAATGGGATCAATTTTTATTTTTCTTGTCCTCATACGTCTTCACAAAATGGGAAAGCTGAACGTAAAATTTGTACGATTAATAACATTATCGGCACTTTATTGATCCATGCTTTCGTACCCCCATTTTTTTGGCATCATGCTCTACAAATGGCTACAGATATTCTTAACATTCTTCCTTCTAAAGGTTTGACATATTCGTCCCCTCTTCAAATTTTATATAATAAGACTCTTTCATATTCACATCTTAGGGTCTTTGGATGGTTGTGTTATCCACTTTTTCCGTCCACCACAATTAACAAACTTCAGGCTCGTTCTACCCCTTGTGTGTTTTTGAGTTATCAGTCGAATCATCGTGGTTACAAATGTTTTGATATATCATCTAATAAAATTATCATTAGTCGGCATGTTATTTTTTATGAATCTCAATTTTCGTTTGCTAAGGTCAATAGTCTCGTGCCTAGTTCGTATAATTTTTTGAATGATGATATATCCCCGTATATTATTCACCATTTATCATATACGTCTCGCACCCCGAATCTGCCAGCGGGCCCACTGCCCATTGGTCCTCCCATACCGTCGTCACTAGGTCCAGCAACTAGGCCATCTTCCTAGCCCAATTCTGGCCCAGTTCATTCCTCGGATTCCAGTAGTCATTCTGTCCCAACAGCAACTGGTACCGTGTTCGGTTTTAGGCCAGCAGGCCCACTACCTACTAGCCAGCACATCCCGTGTCTCTGAAATTCCTAAAATTCACCCAATTCTTCCCCGAGTCATGGTCCAGTCACCCAAAGTCAACGGGGTATTTTTAAATCAAAAAGACATTTTAGCCCAGTGATCAAGCCAGCTACCATTCACACTGTGCTCAGCTTGGCTCTTTCGAAAGCATGACCCATTCATCAGCTAGATGAGAAAAATGCTTTCTTACATGGTGATCTCAAGGAAACAACATATATGCATCAGCCTTTGGGGTTTAGGGATTCCAAATATCCTCATCATGTCTGTTTATTGAAGAAGTTCTTATATGGGCTTAAGCAGTCCCCGAGGGCTTAGTATAAAAGGTTTACAGATTTTGTGTCGACTATTGGTTTCTCTCACATCAAGTCTGATAATTCGTTATTTATATATCGTCGTGGTTCGTCATTGGCGTATATACTCTTATATGTGGATGATATTATCTTGACTATTTCATCCGATGCATTACGCAAGTCTATCATAACAATGGTCAGTTTTGTGTTTGCTATGAAGGACTTGGGACCCTTGAGTTACTTTTTAGGGATTGTTGTCACTCGTCATACAAGTGGATTATTTTTATCACAGAAGAAGTATGTAGTTGAGATCATTGAGAGGGCTGCGATGTCATCATGTAAGTTCACTTCCACTCCAGTTGATACTAAACCCAAGTTGGGTGCTGCGGCTGGCTCCCATATGTGGATCCGACACGCTATCGCAGCCTTGCAGGGGCCCTTCAATATTTTACGTTCACACGACCGGATATTTCATATGTCGTACATCAGGTGTGTTTGTTTAAACATGATCCCAGGATTGAGCACATGAATGCGCTCAAACACATTATTAGGTACATCCAGGGGACACTTCATTATAGCTTGCATTTATATCATTCGTCGACGTCTACTCTTGTCTCATATACAGATGTTGATTGGGGTGGCTGTCTTGACACCAGACGGTTTACGTGTGGCTATTGTATGTTTCTTGGTATAACTTGGTCTCATGGTGTTACACCCCGTAGTTCCAGAGTATGTATGTAAGGACGTACGTACGAGAATACGACATTAATATTGGAAAGGAAGAAAAATGTGATTTTTCGACGGAAAAGCTTCCGGATTTTGTGAAGGAAAAAGGTTTGTTAATGGGAATTGGATTCCCAGATTTGATATTTGGACTTCTTGGATTATAATAGAATTATGGAATTTTATTTCCGGATTTGGTCACGTGGGGCCCACGGGGGAAAATTTACGATTTTGTGGGGCCCACTTTGTTTTCGAGTTTTTTGACATTACGGATATTTTTGGAAGATGAAATATTTTGGACGAGTAGGAGGGCGACACGTGTCACCCCCTTGGTGGCATGTAGCCGAAATGTGTGGACAGTGGCTGACATTGTCCTCGTCGAATGGCCTTACAAGTGGCAAGCCACTTGTCTTCTTCTTTGTGTAGACATGTGCTGGGTGAGACCCACACACACTTGTCCCCCAATCTCACCACACACTTGCATTGATCTTGGCCTTTGATTTCTCTATAAATACCCCCCTTAAGTTGCAAGACTTCATCATCCACACTTAGAGTTTTCCAAGACACAAAATACTCCCTCCCCTTTTGTTGCTCTCGGAAATCACATGAATCATTGTCCAAAAATTCTTAAACTTTTAAGTGTTCTTCCTTAAGGTGTTAGGAAGATTTTGAACCAAGAGTTAGAAAAGATTTCACACCCCTAGCCTAAAAAGATTGCCTTGGACGAAAGTTGCCCTATTTGAGCCTAAGGTGTTCTTCACTTTTTGGAGTTGGATCTTGAAGAGAAGTTGGCTAGGAACTTCTAAGGGTTGCTTGGAGCGGATTGGAATGTAAAGAATTGGAGCTAAGATTCCTAAGGATCGACTTTTAAGCATTGGATAATTTTGGGCTTATCGAGGTAATGATCTTAGTCCTTCTATTGTAATTGGATATTACATGTTGTTGTAGTTTATAATTGAGTATATAATTTATGGAAGGAAGATTGATAAGGTAAGGACTGTATATTATATTGGGGCGTGACTTTACACGCCCGATTAGGTGTGTAAACCCCTTTGAGTTATCAGACATCGCGCCTTAAATGTGGCGTGTTGGCTATTGGTATCGGGCCTTGAAAGAGGTGGTGGTAAGTTTATACAGGGGAGGTGCTGCCGAATTTTCCGTAGAATAAGGAACCTTGTACTTAGAAATGTTCTACGAAGAGATCTAGAAGTTGATAGGCGTTTTGTGGCCTTTATAGGTTGAAGTACTACGAGTAGCGTATTCTACTTGAAGGGTGGAAAAGGCTAGCAGGGTTATAGTACTTTGGAGCATTTTGCTACTTGTCGATAATCGTCGCGAGGTATGTGAACCTCTTCCTATCCTTTATAGCATGATTGTTGTGAACTATGTAGTACGGTAGATGTACGTGTGCTAAACGAATTTGGTCGGTTTAAAACATAAAGTGTTATAATGGCTTTATGGGAAGTTAGTTATAACGACTTTATGTAGGTAAAAGAATGGTTTGTTGATTTTCGAAGTTAAGAGACTTGATCTTAAAAGATAAAGAGACTTAACTTATAAATGACTTGATATGAAATGTTAAGTACCTAAAGGGTGTTAATAAGTTGTGAAACCACATTCATGAGTAATGAGTACTTGGTCTTTAAAAGGATAATGTTATATTGATTTCGGAAATGAGAATAAGTATCGAACAAACCATTGCAGCGTTAATAAAAGAAAATGTATTGACAATCAATTAAATTTAAAACAAGTAGAATCCTCCATCTGCATAGAAGCTAAGATAAGACAAAATTGTATTACATTTTCTAGATCATGGCTGCTTTAATAAGATCGTTATAAACAAGTATAACCTACTCACACA
Source organism: Przewalskia tangutica (assembly GCA_029844215.1). Lineage (NCBI taxonomy): Eukaryota > Viridiplantae > Streptophyta > Magnoliopsida > Solanales > Solanaceae > Przewalskia > Przewalskia tangutica. The sequence continues at coordinate 85,523,963 of CM056736.1, read as the reverse complement.
TAAGACATATGTTACTCAATTTTAAAAGAGATTACGTTATTAAGTGATTAAGACTATGAACTATGAAATCTTTCGAAAATAAGAGACTTGAGTATTTGAAGTTATGCAACTTGAACTATTGGAAAAGAATATTGTTACTTGACTTTAAAAGGAAAAGTGTTTTGGTTTAAAAGGAAGGCATGATATTGCCTTAGTTTGGTTTAAAAGGAAGGCATGATATTGTCTTAATCTGTCTTAAAAGAGGGTTTAAATGTTATGGACGGTTCTACCTCGAGTCCCATGGGATGGGCCGAGATATGTATACCACACGATTCTACCTCGAGTCCCATGGGATGGGCCGAGATATGTATACCACACGATTCTACCTCGAGTCCCATGGGATGGGCCGAGATATGTATACCACACGATTCTACCTCGAGTCTCATGGATGGGCCGAGATATGTATACCACACGATTCTACCTCGAGTCCCATGGGATGGGCCGAGATATGTATACCACACGATTCTACCTCGAGTCCCATGGGATGGGCCGAGTATGTAAAACACACGATTATACCTCGAGTCCCACGTGGATGGGCCGAGATATGATACCATACGATTCTACCTCGAGTCCGTGGGATGGGCCGAGACATGTTACACGATCATACGATTTATATGTAGATGGCGGTGAGGAAGGAGTTCCACGGGCGTGAGGATGACTTTGAGGCGTGAGTCACGACTTGACATGATCGCTTATATGTTGTGTCGTAGTTTGGTTATCATACATGTCTCGCTTTATATGATCGTTATGATTTCATTCTGATATTTCGAGCCACATACTGGTACTGTTGTCGACCTCCTCGGGCCGCGTTAAATGCCGCAGGTAGAGGTACACCGTTTGCTGATCCTCGCTCTTAGGATCACGGTTCTGCGTGTTGGGAAACTCCGTTTCTCCGGAGGCTTATCTTTTGGTATAGTCCCCTGTCATTGCAGGTACTTGTACATTCAGGGGTATGGCGGGGCCCTGTCCCGTCATAGTTGTTATAAAAACTCTTAGAGGTCTGTAGTACTATTGTGGGCAGGGTTTGTAAAAGATGTAACTGTTCAGATTTTGATATATATACAGAAAGGTGACCGTTTTGGTTAGTCTGTTTCTTATTACATATTGTTCTTATCTTTGAGTTTTTATTTCCGCTGATTTTTCTCTGATGTAGTATCACTAGGGTGCCCGGGGTAAGGCACCAGTCGCGGGCCTGAGGTCGGGTCGTGACACATGGTTTGCCAAACGTCAGTCTACCTTGTCCCGTTCTAGTGTAGAGACCGAGTATCGAGGGGTAGTCAATGTGGTCTCCGAGTCATGTTGGTTACGTAATCTTCTATTAGAACTTCATTGTCCTATTGGAAAAACTACATTGGTTTATTGTGATAATGTTAGTGTCATCTACCTTTCTGAAAATCCGGTTCAGCACCAGCGCACTAAATATATTGAGATGGACATTCATTTTGTTCGAGAAAAAGTAGCTCGTGGACAGGTACGCATCTGTCATGTCCTTTTCAGATATTAAATTACAGACATCTTTACAAAGGGTCTTCTATTAGTCCTTTTTAAAGATTTTAGAGACAGTTTCAGCGTACGAAGACCGCCCGCTATGACTTCGGGGGAGTGTTAAATATAAGTCCATCACAGGCAGAAAGCACAAGAGCCCATCACGGATATACATTGTAATATTAGTATATTAGGAAAGTATATTGTATTATAATTAGACTTGTACTATTACTATAATTGTATAGTTAGTCTTCAAATAGAATATAGTTTTAGATGTATAATAGAAAAAGAATTTTTCTATATGTAACTTATATATATACTTTATTCATTAAGAAGAATAATCAAGATATTATTTCTTTCGGGGAGTATCATTATAAATCAACCTAGCTTTTAGTCAAGGAGCTCATAAGTTGCGCTTGATCATTAGATGAAGTCACAGCACACATATAAACGATATAAATGCCATTGCTTCGTTCTTGAGATGCTGATTCGGCTTCTCTCGCAAAAGAGACAATGAAGAGAGAAAAGTAAAGACCTTTCATTTTTCTGCTGACAAATGTTTAAGAAAAAGTTGGTTTTATAGTGTAGAAGAAGCTTAATCTCACCACCCTATTTGGGGTGGTCTTTAATTTTCCCCCACAAATTGCAGGTGTTAACTGTTAAGTAACAAAAAAGTGATCAAGAATATTTCTGACATCGAAAAAATAAAAGTAACAAAAAAGTGATCAAGAATATTTCTAACATCGAAAAAATAAAAAGACATTTGAATCTATGACTTAATTTCGCAAGATAAGGTTTCACAAAAACTATGCCTATTCGGGCAAAGTTACATAAAAACTTTGCCTTGTCCGGCATATTTCCGTAGACATAACTTCATTTCTACAAACCTATGCCGGACAAGACATTCTTTCTATGTAGTTTTGTCCGAATAGACATAGTTTATATGTAACTTTACCCGAACAGATATAGTTTCTATGAAATCTTACTTTGCGATTTTTTTTACTTTGCTGGGATCGAACCCAGAATCTCTTGTTTCGTAGATCAGTAAATAAGAATACTTTAGCTTACAAATATTTATTAAATAAAAAATAAAGACAAAAGTTAAAACAAGTGATTTAAAAGGCAAAAATTAATGACCAGTCCTAAAGGGAAATCCGCCCAAAAACAATGTACCAGGCTACCAGCCCTGTTCTATAAATTGTTTAGACAGGCAGTCCAAGAAAATATGGACCGTGAATTGTAAGTAATGGTAATCTTTGTTGGTGTATTCAATATTCATGCGTCTACCCACTGCAAAATCAGCTATATATATATATATTATATTATATCCTCCCAAAGTGCGTTTATTGCTTATCCAAATTAACACGCCCACTGAGACAGTGATGGTGGCGATTGGCTACTGGAATTAGTATGTTATTTAAGAAGCTTTTTGCACGGATTTCCATTCAAATGCACTAGTCTTATTTTTGTTTCTCATATATGTGGCCTTTTATTTTTTATCCGGATGCTCATTTAATGAAAATATTCGGATATGCTTTGCTCGTCATAAATTATGTAATATTTATTTTCAGAAATTGAACTTTTATCACACTGGACATAAATTTCATAGAAATTAAGTTATGCGATATAAGTTGTGTAATATTTATCTAATTATGATACATATGCGGATCGAAATCTAAACTTATGCCGCGTCAAAAGTGTTGAAAGGCAAACATGGAAAACCACAAAATGGCAAAAAATGAAAGATCACCCGGGAAATAGGGGCATTTGTATATTTGCTCAAGTACTGGACCAAAGTCCAAACTAGGTAAATGTGAAGAAACGTAGATAACAAAATAACTGAATTACCCATGACATTCAGATGGAGGAAGTTCCCCTAAGTACTCCAATGGACCTACTGCCAACTTTTCTCTATCTTTTGGTGTCTCTGTAAATGCACATGTGATTGGTCTGCAGAATTAGCATATGACACCCGGAACCGCACGGGCCGACCTGAAATTGAGTAATGAACCGGATCGGTTGGCCCGATAATCAGGTGAACCGGACCGGTAACCGGTCCGGAACCGGTTAAACCCGGTAAGGGGCTACCGGTTCGGCCCGTTAGATAGGTATAGTACTAACTAACGACTGACGATTCCCTCTTATTTTGTTGGCAGCAATTCTTTTATTTTTGTTTTTGGTTAAAATTTTTGGGATTCTGTCCTTTCATTTCCAATTGTTAAAACTTGGCCGATTTGGTTGAATGCTTGAATCTAATTCGGTATAAAAATTGTGATTAAATTTATAAGAGTTTTTTACAAAGTGACCCTTAATATTATATCAGTATTATTGTTAGGCATATTAGAAATATTTATTAAACGTGAAATAAAGTTAATCCTATTTAGTTATGACTCGAACAATTGGGGCCCCGTGGAAACCTTGTTTCCACACACATGCACACGTAATGCCAAAGATCATATTTCCTCAATGAAAGAGATATTGATACAAATATGAATTGTTTGAGACGTAAGGTAATAGACGGTTATTGGCCAAATGACGTTGATTTCACGTTGGTAAATGAAGGAAGAAGTGTACAAAGTGTTTAAAGATGAAATGAGTCATGAATCGCCGCGGCCCGATAAACTACAGGGCCGCGGCGCCAACTCTCTGAAGTTGGAACGCCGCGACGTCTCCCTGCAGGGCCGCGTCGCTAGTAGTCCAAAGGCTGCGACGGGAGACGAAAAGACATGACTCTTGGGCTGGTTTTGAGGCATTAAACCTCCATTACATCCCAAATGAATTCAGCCATTATTTGGCTGAATTAACATTCCATAATCAAGGCCATTACATGGTCATTCAAGGCCATTACATGAGCAATTGGAAAGTCATCTTCTCAACACTATAAAATGAGACCTTTGACTCATTTGCAAGAACACACATTTGACATTCACTAAACAATTCTCTGAAATTGTCTTCCTCTCTTGCAATCACAAAACACTCAAAGATCTTTCTTCCCAAGCGAACACTTGAGTTCCCTTTGCTCAATTGTTTGATTGCTGTTTTATCTTGAGAGATAAGTTGCCATTACAACCGTTGAAAGGATATACAGGACAATATTATCTTAAGGATAGATCAAGAATTTGGTCGACTCAGCAAACCCACTTGTTTGTTTATTTCCAGATTTCTTACACACTTATTGTTGTTATTGCATTTTCATTTTCTTGTCTCTACACATATTTCCCAGAAGGCATACATTTATAATCGTTATAGTTTCATCTATTCGTGACCCATTTTTAGTGATTGAAATCATGCTCGAATGACTCATTTGGTTCAAAGACTAAGTTATATATGTGTAAGAATTAGTTAGGCAAGAATTAATTATGTTAGAGATTAGTTATGCAAGAATATCTAATCCCTATGATATATAGTTGTGCGTAAAATAGACTAAGCATTATTATACACTTGATAATAATAAATTTACTATTCTGTCTTTATTCACGTATAACTAATTTTCCTGTTTCTATGTTTATTACACAAAATATTGGTAATTTTTTCGCTTATTTTTCTGCGATTTGTAATAAAGTTATTTCACATTATGAGTATAGGAAAGCATAAGTATATATGAACTAGTTTGGTCATATATACTTTTAGCATGCATGAACCAAATTTAATTTGCAAGCATTAAAATTGACTCGGGTATTAGGAATTGTTATAGACATCAATGGAACATGACACTACTTTTCTTTGAAGTGACTGGACAATGACAGACATTATGAATTTTGTTGGCAACAGGTTAAACACCTTTTTATGTAAACTATGACCTTTTTAGAAATTTATGATATTTTTCCTTTTTAATAATTTTACATGACATATTTTCACAATTCATATGAAGGAATTGATCTTGTAATTAACTCAATCGCAAAAGCTAACTTGTAGGGTGATGATTGTCTAAGTTCATATAAGGAGTCCATGTTCCAATTTCATTTCTGATGAGGGGCTATAACACTCCACCGCACGTCCAAATCTTGTTAACTAGAGTGTGGATAATATAATTTGAGAGCCAACATCGGTGAACAAAAGAATTGGAATGAGTCTGACTCTGATACCATGTAAAGTTATATTAATCTCCCTTGGGGAACCTTTCTCATTAATACAATATATATAGTGTGTACAATGTGAAATCATAATACAAAAGGGATATTATAATTACCATAATTATACAACACTAATAATTATAAAATATATGGTGAATATTCTACCAATATTCACTAATATGTTAAGAGTCCCACATCAAATATGGAATGAGGACATGAACTCCTTATATGGACTTTGACAATCCTCATCCTACAAGCTAACTTTTGGGGTTGAGTTAAGCCCAAGATCCATTTCTACATGGTATCAAGAGCCAAAATTTCCTCCCTACCCTAAACCTTTAATCACCCTCCCCCCCCCCCCCCCCATTTTTTTTCCGGAGCCGAATCCAGCGATATACAATCAATATATCTTGATATACCATTGGTATATGCTAATATACCTCTGATATACATCCTCGTATACCTCTCTATTTCTCTAACAAGTTGTATAACATCGGTATACGCGATTACACCTCTCATATACAGTGCCCTCAACCTTCCCGAACCCTAATATATCTTTCCGACAACCCTCATGGCGAAACACAGCCAAGTCGATTTTTCTGGCCACAACAGGAGCAGAACGGCGGACTGGGCCTTCACCAAATCCCCAGTCTAGCCACAACCCAGAAACCATGAGAGCCCTTCTGCCAGGCCTTTGTCACCATGCCCAAGCCCCTGCAACCATACAGTGGCCCAACAGTATGGGCTCGGCTCCACCAGGCCACATCCGACAGGCCCAATATCCTGGTGCTCATCAGTTCGTCCCAGGTTCAGTCCAAGCTGAATTGGGCCAGGTTTTTGGCACTTTGACCCATTAATAGACCGATAATGCATGGTATATGGATATGGGCGCCACATCTCATCTCAAAAGCAATTGTGGTAATATTCCTCAACTACACAAGTTACAAACTCCACAATCTATTATGGTCGATAATGGTCATCGCATTCCAATTCAAGGATTTGGACACACCCTTACCCCACCACCGCATCCCCACTTCTCTCTTAAAAATATCCTTTATGCCCCAAACATCATTAAAACCTAATCTCTGTTAGAAAATTTTCCACCGATAATTCTGTCTCAATTAACATTGATCCGTTTGGATTTTCTATAACGGACGTCCGTACCGGAAAACTACTTACGAGATGCAATAGTGAGGGGGACCTATATACATTTCTATCCACGTCCGCTGCTAGTGTCCACCCTCCCATATCTCTAAATGCCCTTGTCACTCCTCTCACCATTTTAACAACCATATCTCCCTCAACGTGGCATAGTAAACTTGGTGGTTCTAACATTTTTTATTCTCTTAGAAACTGAAATTTAATCCAATGTAACAAATGAAATCTTTCTCATAGTTGCTCCTCTTGTCAGTTAGGAAAATACCTTAGACTATCATTTACGGCTTTTATGAGTACTATTTTCTCTCCCTTTGATATTATTCACACTGATTTATGGACATCTCCCATAACTAGCAACTTAGGCTATAAATATTATTTGGTATTTTTGGATGATTTCTATCATTTTCTTTGGGTCTATCCACTCAAACTCAAATCTCAAGTGTTCTCCAAATTTGTTGAGTTTCGTACACTGGTTAAAACATAAAATAATTTCAATGTCATAATGGTCGTGAGTTCAATAATTCCCTATTTCATAAATGTTGTGCGGCTAATGACATGATCTTTCATTTCTCGTGCCCCCATACCTCCCCTCAAAATGGAAAAACCGAAAGAATTCTCCGAACCATTAAAAATATGATTCGTACCCTCCTTTTTCATGCATTTCTCCCCCCTACGTTTTGGGTATACACACTAAAAATGGTAGGGCATATTCTAAATATTTTACCTACTCGTGCTATTCAAAATAGGACACCCACCGAAATTCTCTACTGTCGAGTCCCTACCTATGACCATCTTAGAATGTTTTGGTTGTCTGTGCTATCCTAATCTGACATCTACGACCCCTCACAAATTGGCACCCAGATCTACTTTGTGCGCCTTCCTAGGCTTCCCATCGAACCATATGAGGTACCTATGCTATGAACTATCCACCGACAAAATTATAATCTCACGCCACGTTACTTTTGTCGAGTATATTTTTCCATTTGACAACATTAAAAAATTTCGGGTCACTGATTACAAATTTCTTGATGATTCAGATACATCACCGCTTGTCCACCAAGCTCTCCGACATGCTACTACTGTTCCAGCAGAAGTCAACACTCTGCCACCACCACCTCCAGTCACTGCCACTACCGACGGTTAATCCTCCGCCAGTACCACCACTACTACCTAGTCACCATCACTACCTCACGCCGCTGCCACCACCGGCAGTTCCCCTGAACAGTCGCAGTCACCACCGGTTGCCTCTCCTCTCATCAGCAATCGGTCGGCCACCACTTCTCTTCCCCATCCCGATGTCTCATCTTCTCCCCACCGACATTCTCCCCTAGTAAACCCAGTAGTTTCACCACCGGCCATTAGAAGTCCAATCGGACACCTTCACCCAACCACTGTATAGGCCACCCGACCCAACACAGTTCCTCGACCCAAAACCTCCTCGTCCTATCACAGAACCGACAACCTCCACCCAGCCTCTTCCCGTCATCGGTAATGTATCTAGGACACCCAACAATGTCGATCTACTCAAATGGTCATCCTTCACAAACCCAACATCAAAACCCGACACAACTGCCCCGATATCTTTGTCCCCTAACCCAACATCGAACACCATCACCAAACAATTAGTACCATGCCCCACCAACCGACCCAATTGTACATCCGACACCGACCCTACAATACATCAGACTACTCTACAAACTCTTGCCTCTACGAACCATATGGAAACCTGTGCCAACACAAGATTTTCTAACCAAAAGTCCACTTCAACCTATCTACCCAAATCATATCTCTAATTCCTAAAAAGTCGTTATATTAACTTCATACTTATAAATAAATTACATTTTCCTATATCCAAGGGACTTGTAGATTTAAAACGGAACAAGTATCATGTACTTAAAAACACTTCAAGTCCCTTAACCTTGAAAACTTAAGACATCCTTACTACTTTTAAAGAAGTGAGTAAACCCCCTAATTCCACCGACTTGGACGCTTTAAAAACGAGTAAAGGATACGAGTCCGCACGCTCACCGTACTATATAGGTAAAACTATTCATGCTCAAGAGATAGGAAAGTTCCACATACCTCTTCGGTCAATCCACTTGCTAAGTCCAATATACCACACGTAGTACGTCAACCTATAATGACCATAATACGTTTATTAACCTCTAGCTTCAACGTAGAATATTCTAAGTGCAAAGTCACTAAATTCTATGAAAAATCGGGTAGCATTTCCTTTGTTTCTACATACTTTGCCACCTTTTCAAGGTCCGAATTCAACATCCAAACGCCACTTTTAAGGCCCAACAATCCAAACAATTCAAAGGGGATTACACACCCAATCTTGGATGTGTAAAATTCTGCCCCACAATGCATAACAACTAATTCAATAAGTTAAAGGTAGTATTTTGGCTACAACATGTCCACATCCTAACCTTATTTAATCCCTTCAAATCCAAATCATATTTCTTACATGCAATTTATCTAAGAGTAATATATACCACTACAAGTTCTTTCTTCTTCACATGCAACACCATAAACTAGCAAAAAGAGAAAGAATTGTTACCTTAGAGCTTACCCAAAATTAATCCAACAAGTTCACTAGCCTCCTTTCCACAAGCACCACCACAATAACTCCTACAAGCTTGCCAACAAGTTTTCTTCTTGCCACATTTTTTTCAGATTTTTCTCAAGCCTTGATTCCCTCTTGATTTTCTAGAGAGAAGGGAGAGCTTTTATTTTTTTAGAGAGAGAGAAGAGCTTGAAGAATGACCAAGTCTTGAAGACTTGGTCAATAAATAGGACATGCAAAATCAGATGGGGGGGGGGGGACACTTGTCACCCTCCCATGGCCCTTTTTAAAACAAAATAGTTTAGATTTTTCCACCCAGTCTCGCAGAACCCGCCGGCCTGCCTGGCCAGCCACGCTGAAACCTCCGCAACCACAGAATCCGCCATGCCGCTTCTGGCCGCTGCCCCGTGGCTCTCGACTACATACTTTTCTGTCCGACTGCGCACTAAACTTGTAACTTCCATAAGTTTCTACTCCGATGTCCTATCGACGAACGGTTGGTTGCGTTGGGAACTAGACTCAACGAACTACGTACTAGGACTTTGAAACACCTAGGAACTCATAATGCAACTGGACATAAACCACCTCAAAGTTGACTAAAAACCCGTCCGAAACAATCCGTCAACCTATCCTTCTAAAATTTACGTCTTAATCCCTTTCAGACGCTCATACGCATGACCGTAACTACAGGTATAACATTCTCCCTTAGAAATCGTCACGACCGAGCCGGGCGCGATTGGTACTCACGGTACCCTATCATGTGTACATCAGAGAATAGCAACGGAACATACATAACACATAACTTATAAAAAGGTAAACATCATCGCCACCGATAAGGTCGCTCCATAAAACATACTTAATCAAAAGTACAAAGAAGACAACTTGCTCTTACTGCCCAAACACATACGTGACCACGCACTTAAGGATAACAAGCGTGGCGACGGGGCCCGCCATACCACGAATATACACAATGCCTATAACATCGTGGAAAACCGTACCAACAAAACAAGCTTCCGGAGGGATGGAGCTTCTGACACCGGAACAATGATCCTAAGAACGAGGATCCACCACCTGCTTACCCTTACCTGCAGATGACGCGGCCAGGAAGGGGGTCAGTACACAATATGTACCAAGTATGCAAAACTGGAAAATACTGTAATGATGATATCATAAGTCTAAAAGTAAGCTGGAGTCATGGAAGAAAAATCAAAATACAGTACACTGTGCCTTACTAACAATGAGAGTAACAAGTATATACTTTACTGCATAAAAATAGGAGGCTTGCGATCAAAACAGGTCCTCGCTTTGTAGTATCAATAAGCAATCCTACTCGGGACTATTTCACCCGCATAGTCCCGTGGACCCGCATGAGGTATTCTCGTGATAGTCGTACCGCATGGGACTATTTCACCCGCATGAGCCCATAAGGACTCGCATGAGGTATTCCTCGCATCGTGGGTAGCAAATCCACGGAACAGGTGGTATAACGATCTTGGAGATTTACCCCTCATTTATACTCTTACCCTGAAGCAGGTGGTATAACGATCTTGGGGATTTACCACTCATTTATACTCTTACCCTGAAGAAGGTGGTATGACGATCTTGGGGCTTGCCCCTTATTCATACTCTTACCCTGGAGAAGGTGGTATAACGATCTTGGGGCTTGCCCCTCATTTATACTCTTACCCTAGCTCAATCGGTCATCATATCATAATCATATATATAAGTTACGAAAGCTCATACTTCTTATTAGTCTTGTTCATAAACCCTCTCATTTTAGTTTACTCAAGGCACTAACATATTTAATAAAAGAAAATCCGGGAATTTAACCCAAAATACCACATACTTATATCCTTTAAAAATGACTCTTTTTCATATAAAACCTTTGGGCAATTGATGCCTTAAAATCAATTTGCCTTTCATAAATCAAGTCACTTGTCCTTACTTATCTTACTTAGAGTAAATCTCTTCTTATTATCCTTTCATAAAGCTAACAAACCAACTTCCCATAAAGTTGTTATATTGACCCTATACTTTAGTAAAAATTATACTTTTCCCATAACCCGGGGACTTATACTTTTTAAGACGAAACAAGTCTTTATATACTTAAAACAAGTAAGAATACCAAATCTTGACGCTCACCGTACTACATAGATACAACTACTCATGCTCAAGAGATAGGAAAACTCCACATACCTCTTCGGTCAATCCACTTGCTAAGCCCAAACTACCGCAAGTAATATGTCAACCTAAAATAACCATGATACGTTTATTAACCTCTAATTTCAATGTAGAATAATCCAAGTTCAAAGTTACTAATTTCTATGGAAAATCAAAGATTTCCTTTGTTTCTACATACTTTGCCACATTTTTCAAGGCCGAATTCAACATCCAAACGCCACATCTTAGGCCCAACAATCCAAACATTTCAAAGGGGATTACACACCTAAACTTGGGTGTGTAAAATTCTGCCCCATAAGGTACAACAATTTACTTAACAATTTTAAAGTAGTACTAAGGCTACAACATGCTCACATAACCTTTTTAATCAATACTTTCATATCCAAACCACATTTCTTACATGCAATGAATCTAAGAGCATTATTTACTACTACAAATCCCTTCTTCTTCACATGCAACATATGTAACTAGCTACAAGAGAAGAATTGTTATCTTAGAGCTTTAACCAAAATTATTCCAACAACTTTGCTGGCCTCCTTTCCAAGAATACCACCACAATAACTCCTACAAGCTAGCCACAAGCTTCCTTCTTGTCCTAACTTTTCAGATTTTCCTTAGGCTTTGAATTCCTCTTGGAATTCTAGAGAGAAGTGAGAGCTTTAGTTTAGAGAGAGAGAAGGATTTGAAAGATGACCAAGTCTTCAAGACTTGGTCAATATAAGACATGCAAGAAATCAGATGGGGGGGACACTTGTCACCCACCCATGACCTCTTTTAAAACAAAACAGTGCAGAAATCCCCACTTAACTTCGCAGAACCCGCCTGCACGAAACTTCGGGCCGACTCTCAGACTTTCCGCCGCGACCTACTTCCTCGGCGCCGCTCGCAACTTCACCAACGTTACGAAGACACAAGACAACTTGTTCTTACACCCAAACCACAAACGTGACTACTGCACTCTAGGAATAACGGTGTGGCGGTGGCCCCGCCATACCACGAATGTACATAATACCTATAGATCGTGGAAAACCGTACCAACAAAACAAGCCTCCGAGGAATGGAGCTCGACACTAGACCGGTGATCCTAAGAATGAGGATCCACCACCGCTACCTTACCGCCTGATGAACGCAACCCCGAGGAAGGGGTCGACACAATATGTACTAAGTATGCGAAACTGGAAAATACTGAAAATACCTCCTAAATCTAAAATAACTGGAGACATGTATGGTAATCAATTTATAGAACACTGTGCCTTACTAATAATGAGAATATCAAGCATATACTATACTGCATGAAAATAGGAAGCTCATGATCAAAGCTAGGTCACCCCCCCCCGCAGTATCATTAAGCACTCCTACTCCTGAGACTATTTCACCCGCATGGGTCATGTGGACCCGCATGAGGTATTCCTCACATAGGCTGTACCTTCCCGCATGGGACTATTTCACCCGCATGAGCCCTACAGACTCGAATGAGGTATTCCTCGCATCGTGGGTAGCAAATCCACGGAATATGCAAATGCCACAACCCGGGGAATGACCCCGTAATAAATAATAATATATCACTAGCACAAACCGTCTATCATACATAATACAAGCAAGTTAAGAAATCCCCTAACTTCTTATTAGTCTTGTTCATACACATTCTCATTTTAGTTTACTTAAGGCACTAACATGTCTTTATGAAATCCGGGAATTTAACCCAAGTACTATGTACTTCTACTCTTTTAAAACCTTAGACAATTGATGCCTTAAAATCAATTTGCCTTCCATTAATTCACGTCATTTATCCTTACTTGTTTTACTTAGAGTAAATCTCTCTTTTTAACTTTCCATAAGGCTAATATAACCAACTTCCCATAAAGTCGTTATATTAACTTCATACTTATAAATAAATTACATTTTCCTATATTCAAGGGACTTGTAGATTTAAAACGGAACAAGTATCATGTACTTAAAAACACTTCAAGTCCCTTAACTTTGAAAACTTAAGACATCCTTACTACTTTTAAAGAAGTGAGTAAACCCCCTAATTCCACCGACTTGGACGCTTTAAAAACGAGTAAAGGATACCAATGTCTTGTACGTCTACCGTACTATATAGGTAAAACTATTCATGCTCAAGAGATAGGAAAGTTCCACATACCTCTTCGGTAAATCCACTTGCTAAGTCCAATATACCGCACGTAGTACGTCAACCTATAATGACCATAATACGTTTATTAACCTCTAGCTTCAACGTAGAATATTCTAAGTGCAAAGTCACTAAATTCTATGAAAAACCGGGCAGCATTTCCTTTGTTTCTACATACTTTGCCACATTTTCAAGGTACGAATTCAACATCCAAACGTCACTTTTAAGGCCCAACAATCCAAACAATTCAAAGGGGATTACACACCCAATCTTGGATGTGTAAAATTCTGCCCCACAATGCATAACAACTAATTCAATAAGTTAAAGGTAGTATTTTGACTACAACATGTCCACATCCTAACCTTATTTAATCCCTTCAAATCCAAATCATATTTCTTACATGCAATTTATCTAAGAGTAATATATACCACTACAAGTTCTTTCTTCTTCACATGCAACACCATAAACTAGCAAAAAGAGAAAGAATTATTACCTTAGAGTTTACCCAAAATTAATCCAACAAGTTCACTAGCCTCCTTTCCACAAGCACCACCACAATAACTCCTACAAGCTTGCCAACAAGTTTCCTTCTTGCCACATTTTTTTCAGATTTTTCTCAAGCCTTGATTCCCTCTTGATTTTCTAGAGAGAAGGGAGAGCTTTTATTTTTTAGAGAGAGAGAAGATCTTGAAGAATGACCAAGTCTTCAAGACTTGGTCAATAAATAGGACATGCAAAATCATATGGGGGGGGATACTTGTCACCCTCCCATGACCCTTTTTAAAACCAAACCGTTCAGATTTTTCCACCCAGCCTCGCAGAACCATGCCGCCCGCATCCGCGCCACAAGATCAAAACCTTCGCAACCCCTCAGAACTTCCTGCCGCGCCTCGCTTCCGCGCCATGCCCCGTGGCTCACGACCGACATACTTTTTGTCCGATCACAGACCGAACTTGTAACTTCCATAACTTTCTACTCCGATGTCCTATCGACGAACGGTTGGTTGCGTTGGGAACTAGACTCAACGAACTACGTACTAGGACTTTGAAATATCTAGGAACTCATAATGCAACTGGACATAAACCGCCTCAAAGTTGACTAAAAACCCGTCCGAAACAATCCGTCAACCTATCCTTCTAAAATTTACGTCTTAATCCCTTTCGTACGTTCGCATACGCATGGCCAGAACTACGGGGTATAACATAAAGTCCTCGGCTTTGGATACGTGGTATAACATGTTACAATTCTACATAACCTATGGATAACAATAGTGTGTTGGGGATAATTGAGGACAGAAACTATGAAACAGTCGAAGAATGGCTGTAAGAAATGTGAAAACAATGAATAAATAGGAATGGAATGTTATGAGTTGGTTATATCTTGTTGACTGAGTTATTAAGTTCTCTACACTTATTTTTATTGCTGCAAACTATGGCTTTCCTTAATTGTTGTTCTTAAGATATTGTAACTTGGTAGTACAAAATGATACACATTATGTGGTACGTTGATATCCAGTTAAGATGAGTTAGGTGGCACCTTATGAAATGATGTACGATTTTGAATAAGCTGAAATACATTTATAGGAACTGCTTGCTACATTTCATGGGCTCATTAAGGTTGCCTTAATCATGAAGATAGTATGAGAAATACTTGAAATAAGATACCCTCCAAGGCAGCTTGAAATGGAAATATAAAGGTATGACGAATGGGCACTCGGTCGATGAGATACATAATAATGATAAGAAAATAAAGCTTGACAAGCCATTGGACCATGTAACACCGTGAATTGGATCTAAACATATAATATATCGGTTCCCCAACATGTGTAGACATACCTTTCAGAAAGTGTGTAAACGGAAGTAACAATGAGTAAAGCTCGAGATTAGCACTTAAACAGTTGAAAAGAGGCCAATGACGCTTATGGATATGAGTATAAGGTAGATACTAAAGATATATGTCAAGAGATAATGACATTATATAACAGATAAATTATCAGGCAAACACATATGTCTATGAGCATTTTTGAACTGACCATAAGTTCGACGAGATAGGTAAAGTAATGGGTTTACAGCTTAACGAGATCAAGGAAATCTTTTCCTAAAACGCTTTTGATAGAGGAATTAGCCATAAGGAAAGTTGGAAAATTTGAAGTAAAGAATACTAACCAGGTTTGGAGATGGTAGATCAACATCATGTAATGCAAGTCTTCAGAGTCTTCTACGTATTGGATAAAGGAATAAGTTATCAATTCATCCCTTAAGGGGTAGTAACACCAATGATTGGAATCAGGAGCAATGTTTGAGATTACGTATGTATACCAGAATATTTTGGAATTATGAAGAGTACGACAAGTAAGAAAAAGAGTGAACAAGTGTCAAAAGAATTGAAGTTGTTTATAATTACGAGTAGTGAGGTGAATGAGAAGTATCCTCACTTGTTCCCTACGCCTACAGGTAATTCCATACAATATTTGACTATTTTGATTGATGAATGAGACTATGTGTTATATTGTGGCCCTGTGAGGCATCTATGGTTTGCTGCATATTGGTTGTAGGTATTGTTAAAGGAGACTATGCCGAAATGATTATAGTTTGAGACCTATTATGAACATTCGAGGACGAATGTTTCTAAGGGGGAAAAATGTTACACCCCATAATTCCAGGGCACATAAGTGAGAAAAATGCGTGCTGTGAATTTCAGGCACAGCACCACGGTGCCAAAGAGCAGGACCGCGGTGCTGAAACTTCATAGAACTGCAGTACTCGCGGTACCGCGGTGCCGATGCGGGAATTTCCAATCCGAAATAGAATTGACAAGTGGGTCTACATGGGCCCCCCTCCACTTGTGCAATATACACCTATTATATACAAGCTTGCAAGACTTCTTGCCTTAGCTCATAAATATCTTCTCATCCAAACCCTCTTCTCTCTTCCTTAGCCTTCGAGATTTCGAAATTTCCATAGCCAAAGTGAAGAAAAAGATTAAGTTATTTCCCAAGATTAAGTACCTTACCCAAGTTCTAAGCCAAGTTAACACACCAAAATAGTGGGTCACGATTTTGGCCAATAATTATGTCTTGAAACCCTAAGCTTAGAGATGAACTTTGTGGAAGAAAAACATGAGAGCATGAAGGTTACAAGCTTGTAGAGGATTCATGCTTGTTGTTGTAACTTGAAGAAGTGGTACAAAAGAAAAGCAGTGGACCGAGAACTAGGGACTGTTTTGGCTAGTTAAGGTAAGGATTCTTCTTCTTATAAAGTTATTGGAATTTTAATGATGTTATAGTTAAGGGATGGACATGTTTTAAGAAGGATTGAAAGTAAGAAAATACTTGTGGTTGTGGTTAGTGTGTTGGCCGATGATGGACTATTTTCTTCACTTTGGATTAGATGGTTATTGTTGTTGTTATCATCACCTATTACATGTTATTAATTGAAGGAAATCTTGTTATTGAATGTTGAAACTGTTTATATAAAAGTGTTGAAATATGACTTGGATCTTAAGGAGTTATGAATGGCTTTGGTATTAAGTCTTGTTGGCCGAAACTGCATGAAACTGTGGGACGTTGTTGTGCTGTTTTAGGGACTGTTTTGTGGAGTTATAATGCTAGAAATTTGGTTACAATTATGCATGTTTAATGTGGTAAATTGCTAACGTAAAGTCCTAAAGGAATAAGGGTATAGAAAGGTGTAGAAAGCTTCACATTTTACCCTCGTTGTTATTGAAGTATGGACTATTTTAGTGGACTGTTTTTATATGGATTAAGAAGTCGTATTAACATGAGAAGTAGGTGTATGACTCACCTTGGTTGCTGTTTTGGTTGTGACCTTAATTGGTGCTTGATTATTGATGTTATTGGTCTTGTTTGTAAGTTGTGGATGCGAGTATATGTAGGGGAAATGCTGCCCAAATTTTTTATATGAAAAGAGAGTCATTATTCGTTATACTATGTATACTAGTAAGTATGAAGTTGATAGACGTGTTATTATTGATATAGGTGGAAGTACTACTTGAGACATTTTCTAAGTATCAAGTTGGTATAGCCGATGAGGTATGTGAAACTATCATTTCTTCTTTTGGCATGATTTATATGAAATGGGTGTACGGCGGACGTACGTAATTCCATTGAATCCTTTATGATACATATTATGATAGTGCCTTGGTTTTTCTAAAATGAAAGATGTGATAGTGCCTTGGGGTTTTCTAAAATGAAAGATGTGATAGTGCCTTGGTGTTTCCTAAAATGAAAGATATGATAGTGCCTTGGTTTTTCTAAAATGAAAGTTCCTTTTAAAGATGATTTTATTGAGAGTCAAAAGATGATTTAAATTGCACAAGGTTGCTCATGATAACTATTCGTGCAAGTGTTATTATTCCATTTCACCGAGTTCCAGAATGGGTCGGGACACATATATTGGACCGGGTTGCACGCTCCGCAAGACTAACATATATTGGATCGGATTACACGCTCTGCAACACTAACATATATTGGATCGAGTTGCACGCTTCGCAACACTAACATATATTGGGGCGTGTTGCACGATCTGCAACACTAACATATATACATATATATATATATATACCGCATTGGCATAGGGCATAACATTCAGGCGTCCATGATTTTGACATGACTCTCATTTTATAAAAAAAGGTACAGTTGACTCTCTATTTTAAAAAGGCACAGTGGACGCTCTATTTTTTTTTTCAAGGTACAGTTGGCTCTTATTTTATATGGCACGGTTGGATCTGATATTTGATTTTCATACTTGTCCCTGTCTTATTTTGGCCAGTTATGATCTTATTTACAGTACTTTATGTTTACATACTTAGTACATTGTTGTATTGACCCCATTCTCTGGGGGGCTGCGTTCATGCCCGAAAGTATAGGTACTCAGTTCGGTGATCCGCGAGCTTAGGATCTTTGCTCAGATTTTGGGATAGCTCCATTGTTCCGGGGCTTATCATTTTGGTACAATTTTACTGTTACAAGCTTAGGTATATTCAAGGGTACGACGGGGCCTTGTCCCATCATAGTTACTGTTATACTCTTAGAGGTCTGTAGTCATGTGTGGGTTGGACATGTATAGTTGTAGTTCTTTTTTTGAATATTTGTG
The DNA here is from genome assembly GCA_029844215.1 of Przewalskia tangutica. Taxonomy (NCBI): domain Eukaryota; kingdom Viridiplantae; phylum Streptophyta; class Magnoliopsida; order Solanales; family Solanaceae; genus Przewalskia; species Przewalskia tangutica. Next base: position 85,505,209 of record CM056736.1, on the reverse strand, counting down.
TATATAGTGGTAGCCTTGCTGGCTTCCCTATTTTATTACATGGGTTGTTATTACAGTTCAGGGGATAAGATCCATTTGTTATGTGATTATGAGTTTTTCTTAAGCTTCCGCTGGTTATATATGATGTGTGGGTATAAGGATGCCCAGGTAGGGCACCAGTCGCGGCCCGTCGGTTCGGGGCGTGACAACAATATTGGGAAGTTGTGAAGTGGATATTTAGATATCTGAAGGATCGAGTTCAGCTTTGTGTTTCTGAAAGTCAGAAACATGGTTACAAGGTTACGGTGATACTGACAACGGTGGTGATGTTGATAGTAGAAAGAACACATTCGGGTATGTTTGCACCTTCAGAGGTACCGCAATTTGTTGGGTTTCAAAGTTGCAGAAGATAGTATCTCTTTCAACATGTGAGGCTGAGTATATATCCATGACGGAAGCCACGAAGGAGATGATGTGGCTGCAGTCCTTTAAGCGGGAATTGGAATAAGACCACGAGAAGAGTATGTTGTACTGTGACAGCTAGAGTGTCATTTATTTTACAAAGAACCTGGCCCATCATGATCAGACGAAGCACATACATCTTTGGTACCACTTCATCCGATCAACGTTGGAAGATGGAGTGTTAGCACTGGAGAAGATCCACGGAAGTCAAAATCCACCCGATATATTGACAAAGGCTGTGCCAAATGATAAACTAAAGTTGTGTGCTACTTCGGTTGGACTTCATGGATGAGTATCGGACGCTGCTGCAGATGGAGACAGATGATTGAAATTAGTCTCCAAGTGGGAGATAGTTGAGTTGTGGAGTCTAATTCTTTTTTACTTTCTAGTTTATCTTTGAAATTCTTTATTTTGTTACAATGTGTTCTATTGGAGCCTAATTCATTTACCTACACTATGAATACTCTAAGCGCAATCAACTGTCATGATCAGTTGTTGTTATTGGCTGTTACAGAGGCGATTTTAATCAGTTGATTATAATCGGCTGTCGAAAAGGCGATGGAAAAACATCTTTCCTGAGGAAATAGGGTGGCAGGTTTAAAACCTTAATGCTATTTAGTGAAGGGTACCTTAGAAATTTTAGGCTTGTATTATGTGGCCCTAGTTTTTGGATATCCAAAAATAAGGGCGCCGTACCTTCTAGGTAGTACTACTACATAGTGAGTTGTACATAGAAAAATATCTTCTTTCTTGAGAGTAAAATGGTGAGTCATGAGACGGTGTAGACTAAGAGAGAAAGAGAGATTGTAAACTCAAAACTCCATTATAGTGAAAATCTGCAGCGGCAAGTGGACGTAGCTCTCGCATTAAGGGTGAACCACGATAAATCTGTGTGTTATTTTGTTCTTTGTCGATTTACTATTTTCTGTTTAGACGGGTTTGGGTCATCAAATCCTAACATTAGGTACTAATTAAAATCATACTACAAGACTCAAAATATCATACGAATCTAAATAAAGTCTTAACACTCAAAACAAAACACAATTATTCAAAACGAGCGGGGTTGAGTTGTTACCAGATTTAGCTGGGATGAAACTCACTTCACTGAAGCAGATAATTAGTGGATATTTGATCAAATTGTCAACTGCTTATTTTCTCACCCTTCAATTCCTTCACATTTAACTTGTTCTAGAATTGACCATTTAAATTATGAGCTATCTTTCAAATACATATGTTCTATGATCATATTTAACCTTTTCACAATGAGCTCAGGGACTGAAGAAAGCAGTTTCATAAAAATCCCATTTGACAGAAATGCCTTCACCAGAATAAGGTGCAGATTGAGGTGAAAGTATATGTGTCCTAGAAACAATCCTAATTATGCACAAATGTATTTGAACACATTCTTATTATTAATGATTAATATGTATGGAATTTGCAGTCATTGAATTATTATTTGCAATTATTCATATATGTGCTCCCTTGAGTTGGCGCTGTTATTGATAGAGTGAGATATTAATGATAAAGCGTAACTCTCAAAATTGCCTCGACTAATGATCATCGAGAATGAGATATTGATGATATGTTATAAGTTGACATGTGGTCTGCATCACATTCTTAGAGAATATAGTGAGTCTCATGACTACGGGTAATTGTTATTCATTATGAACACATGGATACTTTGGAGAGTATTCGTACACCCTGCTGATAAACTATTTGTTATACATGTCTATAATGTTATCGACATGTGGGATATAAAAGTCCTTTAACTTGAGGTCAATACGTGCCTTGTTTGCAGAATGATGTACTTTGACCAAGTTCAAACCTTGCACTCCTTATGGGGTAGATACAAATTGAGTTAGGTGCATTACGATGTAAACAAAGGCAGTAGTTGAGCCAATAATAAGATTTATTCCTCGATTGGAAATTTGAGAGAACACTCAACTTCTCTATATTAGGTCGAATAAAGTCATTGGCCAATGCAAGAGACATATTTTGAATATGATCTAGTTGTAAACTAATAAAGATGAGATAAAGTGATTAAGCCATTTAGATAGACACTTGGAAAATTCTAAGCTTAATCGAGTGTGTCGTGATTGAAAATATTTTATTATTCCATATAAAGGTAAAAGTTGTTGAATTTGTGTAAACGTACTTCACATATTGAGTTCGTCATACAAAGTCGTCTAGGAGTTTCGTATGAACCTTAATTAGTTTAATGTCGATATGTGAAGGCTTATAGGGTCAACTATATACGATTGTCTTTTCAGTCTAAGAGTGTATTTATAGGGTCATACTATATGTGATTGTCTTTTCAATCTAAGAGTGTATTGAAAAAGTATTAAATATTGGATTAGGAACCAAAATATTTAATTTATAATAATTATGGAATATATTTCTATTTGATGGAAATTATTTAATTAAGTCAAGATTGTATTTTGGACTTAATTAAATATGTTAATATAATAAAGGGGCTTGGATGAAAACCTAAAGAAAGTATTTGGGCTTGATTAGTCTTTTGTACTCTTTTTAGGTTTAGGTTTTTTCCTTTACCTATTATATAAACAACACAAACCCCATAATTATGTAGTCAGTCAGTTAGACAAAACAGACAAAACAGAGGATTCAAGACTTAGAGTCTTGAATTACTTTATCTCTTATAATAAAAGAATTCCTAGCGTTCTTCGTTAGATAAATACACTGGAGTTGAAACTTGCAATTGGAGAGACAACTCGCGTGGATATCATAATTGTGAATCCAGCTTAAAAAGACTTGTAAGTATTCCTTATTATGTTTTGACATTCCTTAGATTATCATATAACTATACCAGTTCATTATTGAGTAAAATTTTAACTTCCGTTGTGCGAACATTGTGTTCATGACACAACAAAAACCTTATAGTGGCATCAGAGTCGGAGCTGGTTTAATGATTATGTGATAATATTTAATAATAATTAGATGGGTTAATTAATTTCAATGATTTGTTTAATCTGATTTTCAGATATATAACAAAACAGAAAATCGAAAAATGTTCACTCGCCGGAATCCGGATTTCCGACAATTCGTCGTCGTTCTGGCCACCGTCTCCACTGTTATCGAGAACACTGTTACATTACTAACCCTAACTAAGCCATTATGCAGAAACCGACTCGATTTGGAGTGTTGGAGCTCATCCGCCATTAATGGCGGATTGAAGTTTCTCTGCCCTAAAATCTTGAGCATGGTGCATGGTAGAGGACGGGAAAGAGATATATGATGGTCGATAGAGGTGTGTGAGGTGGCGGGATGCGGCGTAGCCGACAGGAAAAGCCATCGTAAGGCTACTTGGAAATAGCCGACGGCGGGCCTGTTTCCGACCGCTTCACGCAGGCAATCAGTGGTTTAAAACCACCAGCGTGATCGTCCCGACGAGGGGCATCGACCAGTAGTGGTGGTTCACGACGAGGTGGGCCGAAAATGAATCCCCAAATTTTGATATGGGGATTGGATTAATTTTGAGAATTTGAAATAGTGTAGGGACTTGTTTGCAATTAAAATTAGGGTTCTGAAATTACAATTTGGTCCCTGGGGCATTTCTAAAATTTTAAAAATTTCTGAAACTGCAGTTTGGTCCCTAGGGCGAATCTGTAAATAAATTTAAATTTATGAAATTGCAGAATAGCCCTCAGGGTAATTCTATAAATTCTGAAGAATCTGAAAATGGCAGAAAAGTCCCTAAAAATTAATTTTAGTTTCAGAAATTTTAAGGGGTGTTTAGATAGGCATAAAATTCTGAAAATTTTAAAAAAAATTGAGGTTAAATTTGGAATTTAAATGTTTTCTAAATTGAAACAAACTAATTAACCCACTATTATTGTTATTTAGCATGCTATTTGATAATATGCTCTTATATTAATTGTTTCTCCTAATTATTTAATTGATTGTCATTTAAATAATTAATATAGATTCCGTAAATTTATGTCTGGGTAGACGACGCCCAATATTTATCGGACCAAATTATTTTATGTTTGGGTAGTCCGCGCCCACTATGTGCTTTATTTGATCAAGCATGTAAAACCTGGATCTTGTTAAAACCACATTTAAAATGTTCCCCAAAATTTTAATATAAGTCTCATTTGGAATGAACGCGTCATCCGTTATAATTGAATGAGCACAAGACCCTTTTCGACCATGAGTATTTACACTTTAGTGTTTGCTCTGGTCTACGAGGATTTTGCACTCATTCATAGATGCATTTGTTTGCAATTGTGAGTGAGAAACATTTTCGTCCATGAGTATTTACACCCTAGTGTTTGCTCTGGTCTATAAGGCTAAACTTATACAAAATTATAGTCGTGTAACGAAGTTGACTTACTTAGTTATATCTTGGCGACCTAGTATCATAATAATCTAAGGACGCATATCGACTAAACTCGATCAACCAAGAATTATGAATTATTTGTAATTGGTTTTGAGACCTATTAGGTTGTGTTTTGTGGTCATTAGCCTTAGAAGAGGCCACGATGGTATGAACTTAGATCTTGGCTCATTATGATCATATTTGATATGTGTCCGTATTCTTCCCCGGGGTCGTAGAATATGTTAAAATAGTGGGAGCTAATTAAACTAAAGTCCATGTTAATTAGTTATTAAATATGTTCAAAGAAATTATATTTGAGTTTAATTTCGTTCTATCTATTTCTTCAGATTATTTAAAATGTCGAATTTATCATTGAAATGTTTGGTTGAAACGAATAAGTTGACTGTATCAAACTATCCGAATTGGTTGTGAAATTTGTGTTTGGTTCTAAGGCAGGAAAAGATTTAGTATGTGTTGGACACAGTTGTTCCTGATATTCCTGATGAGAAGTCTGTTGAGTATGTTGCGTTTGACAAAGTTGCTTATCAGAAGCATCAGGATGATGCGACATCGGCACAATGTGTTATGTTTTTCTCTATGACTACAGAGTTACAAAGGTAGCATGAGAACATGGGTCCCTATGAGATGTTGGAACATTTGTAGAGTCTTTATGCTTCACAGTCTCAGACAATGGAGTATTAACTGCTGAGAGATCTCTTCAAGTCCAAGCTTAAGAAAGGGTCCAGGTGTCTGATCATGTTTTAAAGATGATTGGATTGATTTAGAGGTTGACTTCGATTAGAACGAAGCTGCCTGAAAATGTCTCAGTCAACTTAATACTGAACTCGCTTCTAGTCATTTGAAAACTTCATTGAGAATTACAACATGAATGGAACTAAGACGAAACTTCATAACATGCTTAAGACTTATGAATCATCCACCTCAAAGGCCAAGGTTGTGCTCATGGTGAGCTTATCTTCTAGGTTCAAGCCTAAGGGTAAGAATATACATAAGAAGAAGGGTAAGGCCGGTGCCAAACCCACATCTTTGAAACCGAAAGAGGCTGTTAAAAAGAAGTCAAGGTTGCCTAAGGACGTGTGCCTCAACTGTAAACAGAAAGGGCATTGGAAGAAAGACTGCACTGCTCCAAGGGGCGATAAGGCACTAGGTGATTCTAGCTCTGCTGGAAAAGGTATGTTTTTCATTGAGATAAATATGTTTGAATAACTCTTACTGATGGGTATTGGATACTGCTTGTGGATCACACATTTGTAATAATATGCAGAGGCTAATTGACAACAGGATGGTTAGACCAGGGGAAGTTGACCTACTCCTGGGAAATAGAGCACGAGTTGATGATGAGCGTGTAGGAACTTATACATTAGATCTACCCTCGGGTTATAGACTAGAATTAAATAATTGTTATTTTGTTCCATTGATTATGAGAAATATTATTTCCATTCCTATGTTAGACATTGAAGGATTTTCCTCATATATTGCTAATAGTAATTATATACTATCGCATAATGATATTGTTTATGGGAATGCTCCACTTGTGAATGGTTTATATACAGTGAATTGTAATCATGATAATCTCAATGTGCAAAAAAAGCGAGCTAAGATAAGTAGTCTGAGAAATCTCACATATTTATGGCATTGTAGGCTTGGTCATATTAATGAAACAATGATAGCAAGATTAAGAAAGTTAGAGTATCTAGCACCATTTGACTTTGAGTCTATAGTAAATGTGAATCTTGTTTGAGAGGAAAAATGACAAATAAGCCACTTTCTGGGAAAGGTGTACGAGCCAAAGAGGTACTTGAGTTGGTCCATACTGATGTATGTGGACCATTTTATACTCAATCTAAGGGAGGTTTTCCTTACTTCATTACTTTTACAGACGATTTCAATAGATTTGGACATGTGTATCTTATGAAGCACAAGTCCGAAGCCTTTGAGAAATTCAAGGAGTATAAGTTAGAAATAGAGAAACAACTTGAAAAGAGTATCAAGACTCTTCGATCGAATCGAGGAGGAGAATACTTGAGTAAATAATTTCTACATTATTTGAAACATCATGGAGTCCAATCACAGTGGATGCCTCCTGGAACACCAAAAATGAATGATGTTGCTGAAAGGAGAAATCGAACCTTATTGGATATAGTTAGATCCATGATGAGTTTCGCAGCTCTTCCAATATACCTTTGGGGTTATGCTTTACAGAACTCAATCTATATTCTGAATGGAGTTCCTTCAAAGTCAGTAGAGAAAACACCATATGAGATATGTTATTGCAAGAAGCATGTTCTTACGCGTATGCGAGCCTGAAGCTGTCCTGCATATGTAAAGAAAATGCTTACTGACAAGTTGAAATCTAAAAGTGAAAAATATTATTTTGTGGGATATCCAAAAGAAACAAGAGGATACTATTTATATCTTCCTGAAGAACATAAGATTATTGTTTCCAGGAATGCAACTTTCCTTGAGGAAGACTATGTGTACAAGGAATAAAGTTACAATAAGATAGAACTTGAAGAAATTCAAGAATCACAAAACAACATGGAGGTTGAATCCTTGTCAAATGACATAGACAAGAATTCAGTAGGAGTATGTGGTGAATATTTGTTACTTAGAGGACAATCTTCAGCCAGTGGGAGTGATGTAAGAAATAATGCAGATATGCAAGATTCTTATACACAACAAAATAGAAGATGATACAATGGGTCATTCTTTCTTTCAGGAAACACATAAAGATGATATTCCTGAAAGTTGTCATAGTGGTGGAAGGTCCAACACACAAGAACCTTCTCATGATCAGAATACAAGAACCATATAAACGCAAAATAATCAACTCCGTAGGTCCACTAGGACTCACTGTCAGCCTGAAAGACTTAACCTCATTGTGGAGAGTCAAAATGACATAGAAATTCCTGATGATGATGAACCTACAACCTACACCAAGGCTATGTTAGACATTGACTCGAAGAGATGGCAGGAAGCCATAAAAACTGAAATGGACTCAATGTACAATAATCAAGTTTGGAACTTTGTTGATTTGCCAACTGGGGCTAGACCCATAGGATGAAAATGAGTCTTCAAGAAGAATATTAACGCAAATGGAAATGTACAAACCTACAAGGGTAGGTTGGTAGCAAAAGATTATAGTCAACGACTTGGGGTCGACTATGATGAAATCTTTTCGCTAGTTTTGAAAATTAAGTCCATTCATATTTTGCTTGCAATAGCTGCATACTAGAACAATAACATACCCAGTACAATCCCATGGTGTGAGTCTGGGGAGGGTAGAGTGTACACAAACCTTACCTCTACCTTGGTAGGTAGAGTGGCTATTTCCGAGAGACCCCCGACTCAGGACAAGCAAAAACAAAAATAGGAAAAAGGCCAGACCCAGTCAAAAAATTAAAGATATAAACAAGTAAAGCATTAAAGAAATGCTAATAGCAAACTCGAATACGCCGTGGTGGTGCATCCTAAAAATTAATCAGTAATTACGCAGATAAATGAAATAAATCAAGTACGTTAAGGAGCATATAACATGAGAAATAAGGCTACAGAAGACTATTAAAGCAAAACTACGTCTATTCGTATGATATGCAAGGCATGCCTATCATAATAACCCTACCCCTACCAGATTATGGGTGTAAGAATGACTACGTTCAACTACCTACTACCTTTTTACCCTAATATGTGCCCTCCACAACCCCTTATCTAAGGTTATGTCCTCAGTAAGTCTCGCCTGCTCCATGTCCCATCTAATCATCTCTCCCCAATATTTCTTCGGCATGCCTCAACCCTTACTAAACCCGTCCATAGCCAATCACTCATACCTTCATATTGGGGAATTTGTGTCTCTCCTCTGCACATGCTCAAACCACCTCAACCTTGCTTCTCGCGTCTTATCCTCTATCGAGGCTACTTCACTCTGCCCCGGATATCTGCATTTCTATTTCTATCCTTCCTCATGTGCCCACACATCCATATTAGCATTCTCATCTCCGCCACTCTCATCCTTTGGGTGTGCGACGTCTTGACTGGACAATACTCTGCCCCATACAACATAGTTGGTCTAACCACTACCCTATAAAACTTGCCTTTTAGCTTGGGTGATAATTTTTTGTCGCACAAGACTCGAGATTCAAGCCTCCATTTCATCCATCCTGCTCCAATACAATGTGTGATATCATCATCAATCTCTTCATTCCCTTGGATAATAGACCCGAGGTACTTGAAGCTTTTTTGCTTCGGGATGACCTGAGTCTCAAGCCTCACTTCCACGCCTATCTCACGGCCTCTCTCACCGCTGAACTTGCACTCCAAGTATTCTATCTTGGTCCTACTCAACTTGAACCCTTTAGACTCCAGGGTCTGTCTCCAAACTTCCAGCTTAACGTTCACCGCACTACGAGTCTCATCAATAAGGACTATATCATCTGCAAATAATATACACCATGACACATCTTCTTGAATTTGTCGCATCAGTACATCCATCACCAAGACAAATAAGAATGTGTTAAGGGCTGATCCTTTGTGTAGCCCCATCATCACAGGAAAGTGCTCCGAGCCATCTCCTATTTTCCGTACCCTGGTCTTAGCTCCGTCATACATATCCTTGATCACTCTAGTGTATGTCACATGTACCCCTTTAGCCTCCAAACATCTCCAGAGAACGTCCTTAGAGACTTTATCGTATGCCTTCTCGAGGTCGATAAAAACCATATGTAAGTCTCTCTTCCTTTTCCTATACAGTTCTACCAACCTCCTAATAAGATTGATGGACTCTGTATTCGAATGCCCCGTCATGAATGCAAACTGGTTCTCAGAAATAGACACGCCTCTTCGCACCCTCATCTCCATGACCCTTTCCCAAACTTTGATAGTGTGGTTCAGTAGCTTGATACCCCTATAATTGTTGCAACTTTATATATAACCTTTGTTATTGTATAGATGAACCATGGTACTCTACCTCCATTCTTCGGACATTCTCGCCATCTTAAAAATGACGTTGAACAGCTCAGTTAACCACTCCAAGCCTACCCTGCCTATGTTTTTCCAAAAATCAACTAAGATCTTATCCGGCCCGATCGCTCTTTCTCCGCGCATCCTGCGAATGACACCCTTAACCTCCTCAAGCTTAATACTTCTACAATACCTGAAATCTCGGTGCCTACCCAATGCTCCAGATCTCCCCACACAATGTCTCTATCTTTTTATTCGTTAAAGAGTTTGTGAAAGTAGGACTGCCACTTTTGCCTAATATGCGGTCCTCCAGCAGTACTTTGCCGTCCTCATCCTTGATCTAAGTTACAGGCCCTCCTCCTCTATCGCATTGTCTAGTCTATACAGCTTCTTCTCCCCACCTTTTTCCTCCAATTCAACGTATAGGCGTTCGAAAGCCACTGTGTTTGCCGCCATAACCACTATTTTTGCCTCCTTCCTCGCCATCTTATACAGTTCCCTATTCGTCCACTTCTCCATCTTATCCTCGCTTATTACCAGTCTTCTATACACCATTTTCTCACTTCCACCTTTTCTTAAACTGTACCATTCCCCCACCAGTCCCTCGATGCCCACCACAACTACCCCGTGAGACCTCTAACACTTCTGCCGCCAATTCCCGAATGCAACTGGTCGTTTTAGCCCACATAGTGGTCGCGTCCCCACTACTCCCCCAAGCCCCCTTGGCCGTCAACCTCTCCCCCATCTCTTTTGCACTAGCCATGGTCAAACTCCCCCATTTAATCATCAGTTTGTCCTCCACAATCCTTCTCTTCTTATCCATCTTAATCTCCAACTCCATCACTAAAAGCTTATGTTGGGTTGTAAGACACTTATTTGGGATAACCTTGCACTCTTTACAAAGACCGTTGTTAACCTTCCGAATAAGCAAAAAGTCTAGCTGACTCTTAGCCACCGAACTACGAAAAGTCACCAAGTGCTTCTTCTTTTTCATGAAGTTCGAATTGACTATCACTAACCCAAATGATCTAGCAAACTCCAATAGTGCGACGCCTCCCCCGTTCCTGTCCCCGATGCCATAACCTCCACGCACATCGTCGTATCCCCTTGGAAGTGACCCGATATGACCATTGAAATCCCCTTCCACAAATAACTTCTCTGTGAGTGGTACACCTGCCACCACCTCATCCAATTCCTCCCAAAAGCACCTCTTCTCCTCCGCGGCCAAGCCTGCCTGCGCCGCGTAAGCACTAATAATGTTCAAAGTGGCCCTCCAACTACCAGCTTAATCGCCATCATCCTATCGTTGACCCTCCTAACCTCTATTACCTGGTTCCTTATGTAACACCCCATTTAAACCGGAGTCGAAATGGGAGTACCACGTATGGTTGATTCCTAAAATGTATTTTAAGGAGTCGCCACCTAATTATTATAGTGAATTAGGACACTTGATTTATTGCGGTAAATACTGTAATTAATGATCTCCATTTAAAGGTCTGTGAAACTATGTGAGATTCTAGGTAAGGGTTCTTCATTATCCTAAAGGGAAGGGGTTAGGCATCCTAAAGGATCCGCTAACTTGCGGTTATCCGTTCAAACTTAGGTTTTAAAATTATTGTGCTAACATGCAATCTATAATTCTAAAGGTGTTCTAATTACTAAACTAACCAGGAGATATTTAAACTAGGCATGCAAATATTTAAAATAGATACATATTTAACAAGATAGTAATAAAAGCAAATAATCATAAAAAAAAGGTGTAATGAAGAGAAATTAGCAACATTTCGCTTTTATTTCATTTTATGTGAATGATTTAACTTTGAAGTGCGCTGCACTGCAAAAAAGACACTTAGTAGAAGAGTTAGTAAATAATTAATAAATTACCAAACAAACACAATGTATGTATATATATATAGATATATATGTAGAAGATATTGTAAAAGATATATTTTTTTTATAGTGTGGGCTCAGCTAGTGTTATGCCAAGGATACTAAGACATGAGAAGCCAATATCGCTACGGTCGACTCGCCCCGTCGATGAACGATACTATGCATTCTCGTCTAATCTTTTTCACTTTCCTCCTCGCCCACATATTCCGTCTCGCTTACCATGGAGGCCTCCAGATCGACGGATAAATCCTTCTTTGGCCAAAGTGTTGTATCTGTTCAGAATCAGTAAAAATACCAAGTGTAGTTTTGTTCTAAATCAGTGTAGTATCTTGTTCAAAATCAGTAAATACCAACAGTGTAGTTTTGTTCTAAGTCAGTTTAATACCAAGTGCAGTATGGTTCGATCAGTTTAACAAAACAAAGAGCACAATGGTCAAAACAGTCCACAAACACAGCAAAATCTGTCCCGAAGAAACCAGAAAAAACATCAAAAACAGTCCAAACGAAAATTCAACAGAATAAGGCCAGAAATTTCAGCGATATCAACATCACCCAGAATAGCCAAAGCGGCAGGACGATTCGTGGAAAACCAGAGACCCGCCGGAGTTTAAAAAACTCCGGCAAAACACAAGAAATCATTCTAAATCAAACCAACAATAGGAACAGTAACCAACGACCGCCGGAGTTTGAAGTTACTCAAACTCCGGCGAGATTCAAAAATAAAGGAAATCAGTCCAAATGACAAATATGCCAATAAATATAAAAATGGAACCAAACCCAGGCAGCGATGGTGGTGGTCGACGGGTTCGCTGGCGAACAGTGGGTGTGTAGTGGTGGTTCGCGTGGTGGTGGTCGACGGGAGATGGGTGTTCGACAGTGGTTCGTCGGCAGCTGGGGTTCCTGATCGGTTATGATCAGTAGTGTGTTCGCCGGTGATGACGGGAAATGGTGATAGTGGAGAGGGCGACGGCGACGGGGGTGTGACGGGATTGGGGGTGTTCGACGGTAACTGGTGTGAGGGATTTTGTTTTAAGGGATGTGCGGCTAGGGTTAATGTGTTGTGAGGCTGAGGGAGAAGATGAGTGAGGATGTGAGGGCTGGGCAGGGTGTGTGTCGGCTGAAGGTGGTGTTGAGGCTGAGAGGGATGATGGGTGTAATGGGAATGATAGTTTAGGGCGGCTGGGAGGTAGAAAATAGGGTAGAGGGTTGTCAGCTGGCTGGGTCCTTAAGGAGGCTGATAGGGTAATAATAGGTTAGGTCTGGGGGAATTAAAAAAGGGTAAGGTTTTATTTATAGTGTGGGATTAGGTTTAGGGTTTGGGTTTTGGGTATTGGGCTGGGTGATTAATTAGGGTATTAGTGTTTAGGAGTTAATTTTAGGTGTATTATTAATTAATAAATTGTGATTAAATCATTAGGTGCTTTGTTAATCTGAGTTCGAGATTAAAACTATTACCAAAAAATAAAGACGGGCATGCTATTTAATTAGTGATTAATATTTTAGAATGCGGCGCTATTATTAAAACTTATTTATTATGCGTATTTTATTGTTATTTGAGCTAAGATTAAACTATCTTAATATGACTTTAGGTGTTTTATTAATTATGAAATTGTTTTGCGTATCAATAAATGCGACTATGCTATCTAACACGACGTCATTGTCAAATTATTTATTTTATGTATTTATTATTTATTATTAAATTGTTTATTTATGCCTGTATTAATGTTTTATTGTTGCATTTTATTATAAAAAAAATCATAAGAATTATTTTACAAAATTAGTCTAATTTTATAGTTAATGACTGGACGGGAGGATCAAAATTGGGTGTCAACACCTTAGCTCGCTGTCTACCAAAATTCCTACCCATTCCTATACCCCGATCTACCGGAGAACCATAACTTATGTCCGTCCACCTCCTTAGCCTTAGGCCCTACCCATTTGGTCTCCTAAACACATGCTATACTAATCCTTCTCTTTTTAAGAATCTTAACTAGGTCTATAGATTTCCCTGTTAATGCCCCAATGTTCCAAGACCCTATTCTCAACCTAGCACCTCCACTACCCCGCTTACCACCCCCAACCATCTTCCATGACCCCACCGAGAACATGACCCTAGTATACCATCAGTCATCAGATCCACTAAGGCAGTTATGGTCTAATTCACTACTTATCCTCAAACAAGCAGTAAATAATGTGAAAACACGAACAAATGGCAATAATATCCAATTAATATAAAAATACAACAAAGTCGACACAATGTAACTGTAGAGGTGAGGGCAAAAAATGAGTATTGTCACCCGGAGGTACCAATTCTAGGTGGATCTAACCTGCTTGACGCCCAAAAATCACTATTTAGCTGTACAAATGCTTGTCTTATGCTTTTCCACCTTTGGCAGTTATTGTTCACCACCAGAAATTTCCAGAAACTTGTGTAGATATGTAGACCTGCCCACAACTCATTGTAGGGTTTCTATTCTAAACCTTGGAACCCGAAGTCACCGGTGATGGTACAACTCTGGCCGCCGGTAATGGTGGACAAATCTACACTTAACAAAAAAAGGAGGGAAGGAGAGAGAGAGAAACCGACGACGTACCTGATCGTCGATGATCGGCGGTCGACGATCTACATACGGTACAACATTATGTACCTGTTCACCGATGGTCAGCGTTCGAAGGTCGATGGACGGCGCATCGTTGGGGTAAGAGGTTGCGTAGTTATCACCGATGGTCATCTATCAAAGGACGATGATGTGTCGGCGGTGGTGGTGCTGGTGTCAGCAGGTGGGAGGGTATGTTACCATTATAAGGAGGAGAGAGAAGATAGTTAGAGAAGAGAGATAAAGTTCAGGATAGAGACAAGAATTCTATGACTATGAAATTTGGCAGATGGATGTTAAAATCGCTTTTCTCAAAGGTAAGCTAATTGAGGAACTCTATATGATACAACCTGAAAGTTTTACATCCAAGTCAAAACCCAGAGCAGTATGCAAGTGTTGCGATATTTCTAGATGCTTACGCAAGTGTACGTATCGTTCAAGTAAAAAAGATCTGTAAGACCGAGTTTATCGTTCAATAGAATGGTTTATTAAGTACCGATTATCTATCATACGGTATCTATTTGGTTGACGTTCTTTAGTTTGAGAATTATAACTAAGAAATATGACTACGTCCAGAAAATAAACTAAAGATGATTATACTTTGGATTTATAACAGTTATGAAGAAAATAAGGCTTCCAATCTCCTCAACCATCCACTATTTCACGTGTTAATGCAATGCTAATGATTTTTCTTCTTATTAAGATAGCAGGTTAACTAATTTGTCATTATATTCCAGTTAGGACATACAAGAGCTCAACCTAGTGCAAAAACCTTCTATATTTCTATGATAAGTTTTACCATACAAGAGGATTAAGAACAATAACCTTTAAATACTACACAAGTATCGGGGTACTTTCGTCCACGATTTAACCTATGTATAGACAATTACAGCATATTCAATCTCACCTTTTGGACATTTGATTAGAAATCATATAAGTTATGACAATTAATAGCTAGTTAATTATCAAACAATCATAACAATATTGAATAGATCTTAATACGCTGAAGAAGAAATCAATAACTAATGCATTAACTATATGAAAGAATTTCAAAAAGATTCGATGGAAAACCCTACTAAAGCAATTAGCTCCTAAACATTGTCATGTCAAGAACTGAGCCTTGAGATATTTCTAGATGCTTACGCAAGTGTACGTGTCGTTCAAGTAATAAAGATCTGTAAGACCGAGTTTATCGTTCACATAGACTTATTTATTAAGTACCGATTATCTATCCTACGGTATCTATTTGGTTGGCGTTCTTTACTTTGAGAATTATAACTAAGAATTATGACTACGTGCAAAAAATAAACTAAAGATGATTATACTTTGGGTTTATAACAGTTATGAAGGAAATAGGGCTTCCAATATCCTCAACTATCCACTCTTTCACGTGTTAATGAAATACTAATGATTCTTTTTCTTATTAAGATAGCAGGTTAATTAATCTGTCATTATATTCCGGTTAGGACATACAAGGTCTCAACCTAGTGCAGAAACCTTCTATATTTCTATGATAAGTTTTACCACACAGGAGGATTAAGAACAATAACCTTTAAATACTACACAATTATCGGGGTACTTTCATCCATGATTTTAACCTATGTATAGACAATTACAACATATTCAAATCTCCCCTTTTGGACTTTTGATTCGAAATCATATAAGTTATGACAATTAATAGCTAGTTAATTATCAAGCAATCATAATAATATTGAATAGATCTTAATACGGTGAAGAAGAAATCAATAACTAATGCATTAACTATATGAAAGAATTTCAAGAAGATTCGATGGAAAACCCTATTAAAGTAATTAGCTCCTAAACATTGTCATGTAAAGAACTAATACAAAATTCAACATAAACTAAAATAAAAACAAAGGAAAGAAAATAACTTGAACAATGAGATGTCTCTAATTGTGTAGCTTGTAGCCGTCGTTCTCTCTTCCAAAGTGTCCTTAATAATGACAGGGTTTAGGGTATTTATCTCTGAGAAAAACCTTGCTTCGGACCCTTTTACCCTTGTCAAAAATCGACTCGGATTCTGATTTTTACGCGTCGGCACCGCAATTCCGTTGTCTGGCACTGCTGTGCTAATTGGCTGAATTCACTGGCAGCTTACTGGAAATATGGCACCGCGGTGCCTCTTGCATGGACCGCGGTGCCTTCGACGGTGATTTCGTTTCTGACTTTCGGAAATTTTTACGCCTCGGTGTTAATTTTCTTGATCGTTGTTCTTTGGCACCACGATACTCCTGGGCCAGGCACCGCGGTGTATCTCTGATTTTCATCCGGTTCCTCCTGATTTGTTCTATTCTTCTTAGCACTTCTTACGCTTTATTCTTTGGGTTGTGCTTGTGCAATTTTCATCTCAATTAAGCTCATTTCATCCTCAAAAGTGGTATTTCTTTTTTATGACCGTTGTGACTCAAAAAAAAGAAATACAAACCTAATACTATACTAAACACAAATGAAAAGAGTAAAATATTAACTAAAAAGGACTCAAAAGAGTGTACCAAAATACACTCAACAAACACCCACAAACTTACACTTTACTCGCCCTCGAGTAAAGCACAGAACAAAAACAAAAATAAAAACAAAGTTAAATAAAAGACTCTATGAAGTGGATCAAATAGTTATAGCAATGCTCCTTCAAAATCATGGATGAAAGATGGGATAATATATTAGAACATACATAACATGAATATTTAGTAATCTAGGATTTCAAGTTAGATATTTCGCAAATTCACTTAGATCATGATCAATAGAAATACAAACATCTAACCTATGCATGTCAATTTCATTCCATCTTTCCCAAAACGCTATAGACCTGTCTACTTGCTATTCTCCACAAATCATAGACATACATATTAGAAATCATCAGGACTTTCAAGGGTTGTAATGTAGGCTTAGACTGGGGTAGGTAAAAGTATGCATTTAGGCTCAATTACGTACCATAAGAATTTTTCATTCAACTCGTTTTCCTTCATTTTGACTATCTTTTTAATCTCACACCTATTTTTCTCCCCTCTTTGCTTTTGAGAGAATGAGATACATTATAAATAACAAGCAGCCCCAAACTTAGGCTTTTGCATATTTTTCATCGGGGTGCATCAAATTTTCACTCTCTTCTTATTTCTTTTTCAACATTTTTCATCCCACTAACTTTCAATTATTACTTATGGTACAAACAGAGAATCATAGGGAGTCAAAGAAAGATCTTATTTTAGGCTTAAAGGGGCTGACTAGTGATAAAATTTATGTCGAAATAGGTAATGAATGGTCAGAAGGGCTATCAAAGAAATGTCTGAATCATCTCCCTAAACAGGTACATCTTAATTATTTCGTCTCAAATAACAAGCAAACAGATTTTCTAGACATTTCTCAACCTTTCTTTCCATAACTGACACACATAGGCTAAGCACAAATATCTCAAATAATTAGATGTCATGAATTTTTGGCATATCTAACTTAAGCACACATATTTTTGCTTTCAATTCCATTACATTATCCCACTTTATTCACTCAATATCGTTAGCAAATACAACACGCATGATCCATTAAAAAAAATTATGACTTCAAAACAAATAAAACAACACAAAGACAAAACAAAAAGACTCAAAAAACAATAAGACAAAATAAGACACCCCCCAAACTTAATCGACACATTGTCCCCAATGTGTAAAGACTAAAAAACAAAGGGACAACTTACTGACACAACACAGCGGTCATAATGGAGGTTTGGGATGAAGGACAAATTACTGTGCACATTGACGAAGGAGGAACCGCGGTGCTAATTCCGAAAAAATTCCAGTGTCCTTCAGTTTTCTGCATTGTGAGCCTTCGCCCTTAGGAGTGATTCCCTGCCTTTATCTGTCATCCAAAAACACTAACATACCAGATCGTGAGACTGTTCAAGACAAAATAAAATAAACTAAAACAAAAATTGAAATAACTTAATTACAAATATTGGATTGCCTCCCAAGTAACGTTGTCTTTAACGTCTTTTAGCCGGACCCAAATTACTTACTAAATCAAGGGGGTAGAGTGTCCCCTCCGCATATCCATTTTAGCATCATTCTCTTTCTCTTCATCTTCTTCTTTTTCACAGCTTTGATTTTAGAGGAGTTCAATTCTTTTTCATCAATTGCTAGTTCAGAAATCTTACCATCAGGTTCTCCATGCTGCTTTGGTGGTACCCCACGAGCATTAGTACTTATGAGGCTTTTCTCAGACAAAACCTTGTCAACTACCCCAATAGCAAAACATCTAGCATCGACTTGAGGTTCAGTGAGCTTCTTAAAGACTTTGAATACCATTTCCTCACCTTGGACTCTGAGTTTTATCTCGCCTTTTTCAACATCAATGAGGGCTCTCCCTGTGGCTAGGAATGGTCTCCCAAGGATCATGAGCATATTTTCATCCATGTCTAAAATTAGGAAATCAGTAGGAAGGATGAATTTACCTACTTGTACCAACACATCTTCAATAATTTCTTGGCGATGCACAATTGATTGATCAGCTAGCTGCAGGGTGACTGTGGTTGGCCTTGCTTCCCACAAACCAAGTCTTTTGAACATAGAGAGGGGCATCAGGTTGATACTTGCCCCCAAATCACATAATACCCTTTTACAGGTAACACTTCCTATGGTGCAAGGTAAAGTGAAACTTCCTGGGTCTCTCAACTTAGGGGGAAGTTTCTTCTGCAATATAACACTGCACTCCTCTGTCAGCACCACTGTCTCATAATCTGCCAGCTTCTTCTTCTTAAACAGAATGTCTTTCATGAACTTTACATAAGCTGACATTTGCTCCAAGGCTTAAATGAAAGGAAGGTTAATGTGCAGTTTTTTAAATACCTCCAAAAATTTTGAAAACTGCTTATCCAAAGCCATCTTCCGCAGTCTTTGAGGATAAAGAATTTTGTCTGTGTACTCCCTCATTACTGCGGGTGGAGCATTCTCTAATATAGGGCGGTCATCAGTAACCCCCTTATTTTCTACCTCAGTTTTCTTCTCTAACTCACTCTCTTTTTCAGCCACTGATTTAGGTGCAACCTGTTCTAACTGTTTTCCACTCCTCAGGATTATTGTCTGACACTGCTCCCTTGGTATCACCACAGTATCGCTGGGAAGGAATTGTTCTCTATTTTCAGCATGCTCGCTAGTTGTCCAACCTGTGCCTTGATGCGCGTAATATGCACACACTTTTAAACGCAAGTGCACGTTATCGTATCAAGTAGTATAGTCTTAGATAAGACCGAATATCGTCCTCTAGGATTAGGGTTCAAGTACCAACTATCTATTTTCTAGTATCTATTTGGTGAATTAATGATTGATTGTTTTGTTTATAACTAAGAATTATTAAAGACAAGTAAATATAAAGAATTACTTCAGATGTGATGAGAATAGGGCTTCTATGTATCCTCACTATCCGCTTATGCTACTTACTAATGCATTACTTAGGGTGTTCTTCTTCGAGAAAGCAGTTTACGAAATCGCTTTATACTCCCGTTAGGTTATATAAACACTCAACCCCAGATTGTTCCTTACCTAACTTTCACGATAAGGGTAACTCTATAGGAGGATTAAGAACAAAACCTAGTTGACCGTCACGCACAATGCGCAAAATTAAGGTTGTTAAGCCTCTCATCAACGCTTACAAAACTAATTGAGGTATTTTCATCCCCAATTCAAGCCTGTCACCCAACTTACAGATATTCACAATCCCCTTTTCGTAACTGATTAGAAATCATATAGTGATAACTAGTTGTCAATTAGCTACCAAGAATTCAACTCAATTATTGGATAGATCTCTCAATAAGAAAAAATAACCATAAGCGCATTAATTTATAACATAAGTTTCAAGAAGTTCAACATAGAAAGCTTATAGAGAATTAGTTCCTAGCCATAAAGATGACAAGAACTAATTCCAAGTTCATCATGCAAAAACCGAATTAAAGAAAAGAAAAAGGAAAGAAATTACTAAGTTTAGGTCTCCAATCTCCTAGCAAGAAAATCTTGTGTTGTCAAGAAAGGGGAACCCTCAAAAACTGCCTAGGGTTCTCCTTATATAGCTTTAAAAACGCCTCCTTCTTTTCCTTGCAGGAATGGCCCAAAAATCCGTCAAAAGACATAATTTTTCCGCGGCCAGCGTGCCAGATAGCTGGCGGCCGGAAGTTCGCGATCCGTCGGGTGTTTTGTCGCCGCGGCCCTGATATCTGCTGTCTGAGGGCACCGCGGCGCTGAATCTTCTGTAGCTACTCGGATGTTTAGGCGCCGCGCTCGCTTCGGTCTCGAGGCGCCGCGGCTCGAAGCTTTCTTCTTCGATAGTGGCGCCGCGCTGTTTTAAGCGTCGCGGCTGATCTTCGCGCTTCTGCGAATGATGGCGCCGCGCCGCTTCGATTGCAGAGAAGCGCGCTGGTCTGGATTTCTGCCTTGTTCGCCACTTTCTCTGTTTTCATCTCTAGCATCTCCTCTTTTTGCTCCTTTTCCGCCATTTGGCCATTTTAACCACTTTGACTCAAAAGAAAGAAAAACTATCCTAATACGACACTTATATGTGCAAAATGGGACAAAAGACTAACTAAAACTGACTCAAAAGGTGTATATAAAATACACCGATCAAATACCCCCAAACTTAACCTTTGCTCGCCCTCGAGCAAAGATTGAAAGAAATAAAATAAAAGACTCAAAGAATGAAAAATAAAAGACTCCCTGTCATTAATCACTTTTGCTGCATAAATGTTAACTAGAAAAACATGAAGGTTAGCAGAATAATATGCAGGAACATATAGCATGAAATTTTCAGCACACTAAACACATGAAGCTAAATATTTCGCAAACTCATATTCATCATGCTTAATGGAAGTCAATATACTAAATCATGCATATAAATTCAAGAATTCCTATGGCATGCTTACTTGCTATTCTCCACTAATTCTGGATATGCATAAAAGAGATCTTCAGGACTTTGAAGGTTGTAATGTAGGCTTAGGTAGGGGTTGGTAAAGATAGGCATTTAGGCTCATTTTTCTGTACCATAAGCTCTTTGGCTTTTCACTTTTCCCCTTTTTCTTTTGATTCTTTCCTTCACTTCAATTCTATCCTTCCCCTCTTTTTTTTTGGGAGAGTGAAGTGTATTAAACAAATAGGCACCCCCAAACTTAGGCTTTTGCCTCTTTCTTATTACTTTTCCATTAGGGTGCATCAAACTTGTTCACTTTTTTTGTTTCTTCTTTTTAACACAATGTACTCCACTATTTCATATTTTCACTTATGGCACAATTTTGTGGGAATATGGGGTGTCAAAGAATAAGTTTCAAATTTAGGCTCAATGGGGCTGACTAGGGATATTTTTAAAGTACGGGATAGAAAAGAATGGTAAGAATTGACTATCAAAGAAATGCCTGAGTCATCTCCCTAACATGCATAACCTAACTATTTCGCCTCAAATAGCAAGCACTCATAACACATAAGCATTTATCATTTAGCATGCATAACTTAAGCAAGAAACTCCAAATAGACAGATTCTGTGAGCTTTTGGCATATCTAACCTAAGTGTTTAGATAGTTGCTTCAATTCCTTTACATTATTCCACCTTACTTCACTAGGTGTTTCTAGCAACTACAGCATACATGATCTTTGACAGGCAATTATGACTCAAGAAAGAAAAATTTTTGGTGACTCAAAATAAACATAAAACAAATAGAAAAATTTAAATAAAACATAACATGACACACAAATAAAAACTAAAACACAAAAACACACCCCCAAACTTAAATCACACATTGTCCCCAATGTGTGTAGACTCAAAGCGATGAAAAACGACACTTACAAACTTTGGCTAAAATGGTGGTGGTGGCGGTGGATAATGCTTTGAATTCCGTGAGGGGAGGAATATTCTTGATGTTTTGATTTGGCGATAGGGCCTTTGGGTCAGGGTATCCTCCAGACTCATAGTTTCCGTAGTGGCGCGACACGCAAATGGAGCGCTACGCCAAGCTCGGCGCGCCGATCATTTGGCGTTTTTTCTGGATATCCTTGGTTTCCACCTGTCAACACAGCACAGACACACGAAACCAAGACCGTGAGACTGTTCTTAGACAAAAAAATAAAATAAACTAAAAACAGAAGTTGAAATAACATAATTAGAACATTGGGTTGCCTCCCAACTAGCGCTGTCTTTACCGTCTTTTAGCCGGACGCAAGTTCCTTATTATTTTAAGGATTGAGAAGTTACCAAGTTCATGTATTCCATTTCATTGATCAGGTAGGGTTTTAACATCTGTCCGTTTACTTTGAAGGCGACTCCCTCTCTCCCTTTTATTTCAATTGCTCCGTATGGGAATACTCTTACTACCGTATGGTCTGTCCCAACGTGATTTTAACTTGCACGAAACAATCTTAACCTTGAGTTGAATAACAGTACTTGTTGTCCTTCTTGAAAGTCTTTTGGTATCAAATTCTTATCGTGTCATGCTTTCGTTCGTTCCTTGTAGATCTTTGCATTCTCATAGGCATTGTGTCGGAATTCATCTAATTCGCCACCGTAGTAGCCTCCTCTGTCCTGCTGCCGTGGTATCCATGTTTAACTTCTTCATTGCCCAGTATGCTCTGTGTTCCAACTCTACTGGCAAATGACATGCTTTACCAAAAACTATTTTATAAGGTGACATACCAATTGGTGTTTTGAATGTTGTCCGGTATGCCCACAATGCGTCATCTAATTTGATAGACCAGTCTTTCCTTGAGCCGTTCACCGTCTTTTCCAATATGCTCTTCACTTCTCTATTTGACACTTCCGCTTGCCCATTAGCTTGAGAATGGTAAGCAGTTGTAGTACGGTGGTAAACTCCATATCGGGAAAGCAATGAATTCAGCTGCCTATTGCAGAAATGGCTCCCTTCATCACTGATGAGAGCTCTTGGTGTGCCGAACCTTGTGAAAATATTCTTCTGGAGGAATTTTTGAACAATTTTACTGTCGTTCTCTTTGGTGGCCACTGCTTCTACCCATTTGGACACATAGTCTACTGCCAGAATGATGTATTGATTTTCAAAAGATGGCGGGAATGGTCCCATGAAATCAATTCCCCATACATCGAATAGTTCCACTTCCAATATCCCGTGCGAAGGCATCTCGTTTCGTCTTGAGATGTTCCCTGTTCTTTGACAATTATCACATCTCTGCACAAAGGCATGGGCATCCTTGAACAGTGTTGGCCAATAGAATCCGCATTGCAATACCTTTGCCGCTGTTCTTGATGCCCCAAAGTGTCCACCACATGATAAGGTGTGGCAATGGGTGAGAACCTGGTGCATCTCTTCCTCTGGTATGCATCGCCTGATGACTTGGTCGGCACAGTGTTTGTATAGCATTGGTTCCTCCCAATAGTAATGTTTTACTTCAGAATAAAACCTCTTCACTTGCTGTCTTGACAAGCCTGGGGGTAGAACTTTAGCTGCAAGAAAGTTAACAAAATCAGCGTACCAAGGTAAATTAGAATTCATACTTACTCGAAACAGTTGTTCGTCTGGAAAGTGATCATTTATTTGCACATCCTTGGTGTTCTGGCTCTCTGTGTTCTCCAGTCTGGACAAGTGGTCTGCAACTGAATTCTCTGTTCCTTTCTTATCACGGATCTCTACGTCAAATTCTTGTAGAAGTAGGACCCATCGAATGAGGCGAGACTTTGCATCCTTCTTTGTCATTAAGTACTTTATAGCAGAGTGGTCAGTGTATACTATCACTTTATTTCCAATCAAGTAGGGCCTGAATTTCTCAAACGCATATACTATAGCTAGTAATTCTTTTTCAGTAGTTGCATAATTTAATTGTGCGTCATTTAGAGTTTTACTAGCATAGTAAATGGATCTAAATACCTTGTCGATTCTCTGTCCAAGTACCGCCCAATTGCATAGTCGCCAGATCGCATACGAGTTCAAATGGGAGCTCCCAATTTGGTGCAATGACTATGGGTGCTGAGGTAAGCTTCTCCTTGAGCGTTTGAAATGCGGATAAGCATTCTTTATTGAATTCGAAGGCTACCCCCGTCATTAGCAATGTGGAGAGGGGCTTTGAGACCTTTGAAAAATCCTTGATGAATCTTCTATAGAAGCCTGCATGTCGAGAAACTTCGACTTTTTGTTGATCTGGAGGTGGTAGATTTTCAATCTTGAGATCTTTGCTTTGTCTACCTCAATACCTTGGCTTGATATTTTATGCCCCAAGACGATTCCTTGTCACCATGGTGACACTTCTCCCAATTTAGCACAAGGTTAGATTCTTCGCCGCTCAACATCGCTTCTAGATGCCTTAAACATTCATCAAATGATGCTCCAAAGACCGAAAAGTCATCCATAAAGATCTCTATAGTCCTCTCTACCATATCTGAGAAAATTGCCATCATACACCTTTGAAAAGTAGCAGGTGCATTGCAGAGTCCAAATGACATTCTTCTAAAGGCAAATGTGCCAAAAGGGCAAGTAAATGTTGTCTTTTCCTGATCTTCTGGGGCTATTGCAATCTGGTGATACCCTGAGTATCCATCCAAGAAGCAATAGTAGTTATGCCCTGCGAGTCTGTCCAATATTTGATCTAGGAATGGAAGCGGGAAGTGGTCTTTTCTAGTTGCTTTATTCAACTTGCGATAGTCAATGCAGATTCTCCATCCGGTGACTGTTCTCGAAGGGATGAGTTCGTTTCTTTCGTTAGCCACCACTGTTATTCCACCCTTTTTCGGCACCACTTGTACTGGACTTACCCAAGTGCTATCAGATATGGGGTAAATTACTCCTGCATCGAGCCATTTTAGGATTTCTTTCCTTACTACCTCCTTCATATTTGGGTTCAGTCGCCTCTGGGCTTCGATGGATGGTCTGCTCTCCTCATCTAGACGGATCTTATGCATTACCGTTGATGGACTTATCCCTTTTATGTCTGCTAATGTCCATCCAATAGCCCGCCATGATTCTTTAGTACTCTTAGCAGTTTATCAATCTCTTCGGTGGATAGGTGGCATGAAATGATCACTGGTAGGGTTTTCTCTTCACCTAGGTATTGGTATTGTAGATGATTGGGTAGGATTTTTAACTCTAACTCTGGGGCCTTCTCTGTGGATGGTAATGATCTTTCTGGTACCTGTCCCAGCTCTTCATACTTCTTTGTCCTTGTATCCCATTTTTCATAAGCATTCATCCAATTTGCATACTCCATCAGATCTGGATCGTTTCTACTATCATCATCCCATGTGGTTAGTACTTCTTCAAGCGTATCATCATATTCGAACTCTTTGTTTGACATTGTCTCTTCGATGAGATCAATGGCTGAGCAGTTATCTTTAGCCTCAGGAAAATTTGCTGTTTGGAGAACATTAAAAATCACCTCTTCTTCATCTACTCGAAGCTTCAATTCCCCTTTTTGAACATCAATGAGAGCCTGTCCTGTGGCTAAGAAGTGTCTGCCCAGTATGATGGGGATTCCATCGTTATCTTGTATGTCTAAGATAACGAAATCGGCGGGGAAGATGAACTTGTCCACTTTTACTAATATATCTTCGATGACTCCTCTCGGATGAACAATTGAGCGGTCAGCTAGGCTGAGTGATGTTTGTAGGTTTGATTTCTCCCATTTCTAGTTTGCGAGAAAACCGGATAGGGCATCGATTTATCATGCTCCCGTGTCGCATGCCTTTTGACATTCAAACTTTCCAATAGTGCGTAGGATGGTAAAGCTCGAGTCTTGTAACTTACGAGCGATTGTCTCGTAGGATGGCACTACATTCTTGATTAACATCACCGTTTCGTAATCCTCTATCTTCCTCTTTTTGCTAAGCACATCGCCCGTGAACTTGGCGTGGCTCGGCATTTGTTCTAGTGCTTGACAAGCGGGATATTGAGTTGCAATTGTTTGAGAACCTCGCGAATCGGAGAATTTCTTGTCAAGAGTGCATGTTTTTAACTTCGGGGATATGGTATCATCACTGGGTGCCGTTGCCGCTGGTCTTTGTTTTCGGTTTACGGGTTACGGCGCGCGGCCTCACTTTCTGCTTGTCTCGGATGCGAACTTCTGTCGTCTCGAATCCTCGGCCGCGGCTCGATCATTAGCGCGCATGGCAGTGCCGCAAACTTTCTCTCTCCCCTAATTTGGCATCCTTCAGGTCAATTGCCTGACATTGTGTTTCCTTATTGCTTATACCAGATGCAGATTGCTCTTCTTGCGGTTCGCTGTTGAATATGACCGCGAGTTACGCTATTTACATTTCCAACTTCTTTATACCCAACCTCATTTCGTCCATGAATCGAGCTTGAGACCTCGTGGGTGAGTATAGTTTCTCGTAATTCCTCCATTGTTCCTCTATGGTTGGCTCTCTATCATATGGACAGTAAAAATCCATCTCTAAAGTGTTCCTGAAACGAATCAAAGCCAACAAAAAATCACGGCACCTCGAATTTTCGTAAAAACTAAAAATAAAAAATAACAAATTAACTTACCAAATTAGAAATTAAAAATAGATAATTTTGATATTGAACTATGCCTAATCCCCGACAACGGCGCCAAAAAATTGATGCGCGTAATATGCACACACTTTTAAACGCAAGTGCACGTTATCGTATCAAGTAGTATAGTCTTAGATAAGACCGAATATCGTCCTCTAGGATTAGGGTTCAAGTACCAACTATCTATTTTCTAGTATCTATTTGGTGAATTAATGATTGATTGTTTTATTTATAACTAAGAATTATTAAAGACAAGTAAATATAAAGAATTACTTCAGATGTGATGAGAATAGGGCTTCTATGTATCCTCACTATCCGCTTATGCTACTTACTAATGCATTACTTATGATGTTCTTCTTTTGGAGAAAGCAGGTTTACGAAATCGTTTTATACTCCCGTTAGGGTTATATAAACACTCAACCCCAGTATTGTTCCTTACCTAACTTTCGCTGATAAGGGTAACTCTATCGGAGGATTAAGAACAAAAACCTAGTTGATCGTCACGCGATGCGCCAAAATTAGGGTTGTTAAGCCTCTCATCAACGCTTCTGAAACTAATTGAGATATTTTCATCCCCAATTCAAGCACTGTCTACCCAACTTACAAAGATATTCACAATCCCCTTTCGAATCGATTAGAAATCATATAGTGATAACTAGTTGTCAATTAGCTACCAAGAATTCAACTCAATTATTGGATAGATCTCTCAATAAGAAAAAATAACCATAAGCATGCATTAATTTATAACATAAGTTTCAAGAAGTTCAACATAGAAAGCCCTATAGGAGAATTAATTCCTAGCCATAAAGATGACAAGAACTAATTCCAAGTTCATCATGCAAAAACTGAATTAAAGAAAAGAAAAAGGAAAGAAATTACTAAGTTTAGGTCTTCAATCTCCTAGCAAGAAAATCTTGTGTTGTCAAGAAAGGGGAACCCTCAAAAACTGCCTAGGGTTCTCCTTATATAGGTTTAAAAACGTCTCCTTCTTTTCCCTGCAGGCCTGGCCCAAAAATCCGTCAAAAGACCTAATTTTTCCGCGTCGGCGCCGCGGCCCTGCAGATAAGCGCGGCCGGGAAGTTCTCGCGATCCGTCGGGTGTTTTGGCGCCGCGCCCGATATCTGCTGCGAGCGCGCGCTGAATCTTCTGTAGCTCGCCGGATGTTTAGGCGCGGCCGCTTCGTCTCACGAGGCGCGCGGCTCGGAAGTTTCGTCTCTTCGGATAGTTGGCGCGCGGCCATTTTAAGCGCCGCGTACTGGATCTTCGCGCTTTCTCGAATGATGGCGCGCGCCATTGCGACGGAAGCGCGGCTGCCGATTTACGCCTTGTTCGCCACTTTCTCTGTTTTCATCTCTGACATCTCCTCTTTTGCCCTCTTTTTGCTCCTTTTCCGCCATTTGGCCATTTTAACCACTTTGACTCAAAAGAAAGAAAAAATATCCTAATACGACACTTATATGTGCAAAATGGGACAAAAGACTAACTAAAACTGACTCAAAAGGTGTATATAAAATACACCGATCATGCCTCCAAATTTTGGATGGATGACCTAGTTTCTGTCATGAATTGGGTCTGCGAATTTGTGAGTGTTAGCAGTGCTGCTTTTAGCTCATTAGGCTTCTCTTGTGGCTGCTGGTTCTAGTGTTGGCCCTGAAACTGTGCTTGCTTCCGTTGTTCATTACTCCATGAAAAGTTTGGAGGATTTCTCCACCCCTGATTGTATGTATTGGAGTAAGGGTTGTTGTAGGGCCTCTAAAAATTTCCAACTTCCTGAACTTGCTCCATGGACGCATTATTTGGGTCCACTGCTGTGCATCTATCAAAAGTATGGGGACCCCCACAAATCTCACAACCCACTGGTGTCTGAACTGCTTTAACTTCCATGGTACTTTGTTGCATCTGCTTTGTCAAAGTGGCTACCTGCGCAGTCAATGCAGTGATAACATCTAGCTCATGAATCACAGCCACTTTCCTACTGTTCATTGCTCTCTCATCGGCCCCCTGATGGTTGTTTGTGGCCATATCCTCTAGCAAATCATGTGCCTCATTGACACTCTTTCTCATGAACGTACCTCCTGCTGCAGCATCAATGATGGTACGAGTTGTACCACACAACCCATTGTAAAATATGTGGACTAACATCCACTTCTCAATCCTATGATGTGAGCACTTCCTCTGCAAATCTTTAAACCTCTCCCATACATCATATAATGGTTCTCCCTCCATCTGATAAAAGTTATTCAACTCACCTCTGAGCTTCGCTGCCTTAGCTAAGGGGAAGAACTTGGCAAGAAACTTCTGGGCTAAGTCTTGCCATGTAGTGATGGAGTTTGTCTGTAATGAGTTCAACCAACATTTTTCTCTATCCCTGAGTGAGAATGGGAAGAGTCTCAACCAAATGACATCATCAGTAACACCATTGTATTTGAAGGTTCCACACAGCTCCAGGAAATTCGCTAGATACATATGGGGATCTTCAGACAGTAATCCCCCAAATTGAACTGAACCTTGAACCATGTGCAAGATTGCTGGTTTGATCTCAAAATTATTAGCTTCCACAGCTGGAAGCCTGATGCAAGTCTGCACCCCTGTGATTGTAGGCAACACATAGTCCCCCAAGCTCCTTTCTGCAGGGACTTATCTTAAAACAGGTGGTAACTCATCATTCACCAAATTATTGTTTCATTGATCTCCCATTGCTAACAAATCAACTGCCCTTTTCTCTTTTCTGTTTTGTCTGCACAATCTCTCAATCTCAGGGTTCAGAGGGATAGGAATGTCTGCTCCTCTCCTACTTCGCATAAACCAAGTTCCTGAGACTAATAAAAACAACACAGATCACGACAAACAGCACTAAAGCAAAATAAAAATAAAAACCAAATTAGAAATAAGAATAGATAAATCGATATTAATAGTACGCCAGTCCCGGGCAACGGCGCCAAAAACTTGTTGCGATATTTCTAGATGCTTACGCAAGTGTACGTATCGTTCAAGTAATAAAGATCTGTAACACCGAGTTTATAGTCCACAGAGACTTATTTATTAAGTACCGATTATCTGTCCTACGGTATTTGGTTGACGTTCTTTACTTTGAGAATTATGACTACATGCAGAAAATAAACTAAAGATGATTATACTTTGGGTTTATAATAGTTATGAAGGAAATAAGGCTTCCAATCTCCTCAACTATCCACTCTTTCATGTGTTAATGCAATGCTAATGATTCTTCTTCTTCTTAAAATAACAGGTTAACTAATCTGTCATTTATTCCAGTTAGGTCATACAAGAGCTCAACCTAGTGTAGAAACCTTCTATATTTCTATGATAAGTTTTATCACACAGGAGGATTAAGAACAATAACCTTTAAATACTACACAAGTATCGGGGTACTTTCGTCCACGATTTTAATCTATGTATAGACAATTACAGTATATTCAAATCTCACCTTTTGGACTTTTGATTCGAAATCATATAAGTTATGACAATTAATAGCTAGTTAATTATCAAGCAATCATAACAATATTGAATAGATCTTAATACGCTAAAGAAGAAATCAATAACTAATGCATTAACTATATGAAAGAATTTAAGAAGATTCGATGGAAAACCCTACTAAAGTAATTAGCTCCTAAACATTGTCATGTAAAGAACTAATACAAAATTCAACATAAACTAAAATAAAAACAAAGGAAAGAAAATAACTTGAATAATGAGATGTCTCTAATTGTGTAGTTTGTAGCCGCCGTTCTCCCTTCCAAAGTGTCCTTAATAATTACAGGGTTTATGGTATTTATCTCTGACAAAAACCTTGCTTCGGACCCTTTTGCCCTTATCAAAATCGACTCGGATTCTGATTTTTACGCGTCAGCACCGTGGTTCCGCTGTCTGACACCGCGGTGCTAATTGGCTGAAATCATTGGCAGCTTACTGGAAATTTGGCAACTCGGTGCCTCTTACCTGGATCGCGGTGCCTTCGACGATGATTCCATTTCGGACTTTCGGAAATTTTTACGCCTCGGTGCTAATTTTCTTGACCGCGGTGCTGCTGGGCCATGCACCACGGTGCATCTCTGATTTTCATCCGGGTCCGCTTCATTTGTTCTATTCTTCTTGACACTTCTTAGGCTTCATTCCTTGGGATGTGCTTGTGCAACTTTTTCATCTCAATTAGGCTCATTTCATCCTCAAAAGTGGTATTTCTCTTTTATGACCGCTGTGACTCAAAAGAAAGAAATACAAACCTAATACTATACTAAGCACAAACGAAAAGATAAATTACTAACTAAAAGGGACTCAAAAGAGTGTACAACAACAAGCTACAAAAGTCAATTTATGGACTTAAGCAAGCCTCGAGGAGTTGGAATATTTGCTTTGACAAAGCTATCAAATTGTTTGACTTTGTTAGAAGCAAAGAGTATCCATGTGTTTATAGTAAACACAAGGAATGGAATATTGTTTTCGTTATCATATATGTAGATAACGTATTAATAATGGGAAACAATGTGTCTCTTATGCAATCCGTGAAGGAATGGTTGTCCAGCACCTTCATGATGAATGACTTGGGTGAAGCCTGTTACATTCTTGGAATTAAGATCTACCGAGATAGACCTAATAGATTGTTAGGGCTTTCACAATCCACATACATAGACAAAGTGCTAAGATGTTTCTCTATGAAAAACTCCAAGAAATGAGGTCTTTCTATGAATCATGACATCAAGTTATCTAAGAAGGATAATCCTTCTACCTAGGGATGGCAACAGACCGGATCCTACTAGATCCAGATCCAGATTCGTTTTCATACCTGGATTCAGATCCATCGGGTCCATAAAAATCAGATCTAAATCTGGATCCACGTGTAAATGTATTTATCGTGAGTGATTTTTACATTTTTATACATTGATTTTTTTAAAACTCAATGCATCAGCAAAAAAATATACTTGAACTGATAAAATAATCAATTAATGATTAAAAAAACAATATACTTGAACTGATAAAATATACAGAATCATGCATAATGGATTAACACAACACTCAAACTTCTATGCTATAGATACACTTTTATGGCGAGACTCAAAATTAACAAAGGCATCTCTTATCATGCATAGACACCAGTTACATAAACAGCCAGAACAAATGAGATTATTCTGCGTCTCCAAGAGTTCTCTCGAAGAAAAACCTTCTTATTTCTTTGTTTACCAGGCTAAAACACCTTATTATGCTAAGTTTATCCAAATTACAACCTTATGTCTCATGCAATTAGATTTAAACTGATTTTATTATGCCTAAGGGGTTAGATAATATACTTGAACTGATAAAATAATCAATTAATGATTAAACTTTTTAAAATACATAAATTATATAAAACAAAATACTTATAAAATTACATTCTAGGTTATGAATATATTTAATAAAAAATGGATTCACGGGTCGGATCTGGACCGGATACAGATCTTAAATACAAGATCCAGATCCAGATCTGATCCGTCAGAAATGGATCCAGGTCCGATCCGGATCCATCGGGTCCAAATTTTGAAGATCCATATCCTATAAAACGGATCTGGATCCACCGGATCCAGACCGGGTCCAGGATCCACTGCCATCTCTACTTCTAACGTTGCAGAACTTGAACACATGAAGAAGATCACATATTCTTCAACTATAGAGTCAATCATGTATGTCATGACTAGAACTAGGCCAAATGTGGCTTATGCACTTAGCATGACCTGCAAATTCTAGAAAAATCTTGGGGAGGAACACTGGAAAACAGTCAAGAATATTCTTAAGTATCTTAGACGAACTAAAGAGTATTTCTTAGTCTATGGTGGGAAAGAGAAGCTAGTGGCTACTAGGTACACTAATGCTAGTTTCTAAACAGATCTTGATGACTGCAAGTCACAATCTGGATATACCTTCATTTTTAACGGTAGAGCAGTAAGTTTGGAAAAATTCCGAGCAAGAAACCACTGCTGATTCGATAACTGAAGTCGAGTACATTGCTGGATCGGAAGCTAGTAAAGAGACTATCGCGATATTTGAGTCCTTGAAAGAACTAGGGTTGTTCCAAGTGTCAGTAGTGCAATAACCATATTTTATGACAATACTGGTGTGCTTACACAAGCAAAGGAACCAAGATCAACCAACATAAATAAGCATCTACCAATGAAGTACCCCATACTCAGGGGGATGGTGCAATCCAAAAAAATAAATATAGATTATGTTCTCACAGATTATAATCTAGCTGACCCATTTACCAAATCATTAAGCTTAGCTAAACATAATGGTCATTTTGAAAATATGGGTATTAGATACATTGGAGATTGGCTCTAGGCCAAGTGGGAGATTGAAAATATATGTGTCCTAGAGGCAATCCTAATTATGGACAAATGTACTTGAACACATTTATATTATTAATGATTAATATTTATGTCATTTGCAGTTATTGAATTATTGTTTGCAATTATTCATATATGTGATTCCTTGAGTTGGTATTGTCATTGATAAAGTGAGATATTAATGATAAAATGTAACTCTCAAAATTGTCTCAACAAATGATCACCGAGAATGAGATATCGATGATATGTTATAAGTCAACATGTGGTATGCATCATATTCTTAGAGAATATAGTGAGTCTCAGGACTACGGGTAATTGTTATTCGTATGGACACATGGATACTTTGGAAAGTATTGGTACACCCTGCCAATAAACTATTTGCTATAGATGTCTATAGTGTTATCGGCATGTGGGATATAAAAGTCCTTCAACTTGAGGTCAATACGTGCCTTGTTTGTAGAATGATGTACTTTGACCAAGTTCAAAGTTTGGACTCCTTATGGGGTAGATACGGCTTGAGTTGGATGCATTATGATATAAACGAATGCAGTAGTTGAGCCAAGAATAAGATTCATTCCTCGATTGGAAATTCGAGAGAACACTCAACTTCTCTATATTAGGTCGAATAAAGTCATTGACCAATACAAGAGACATATTTTGAATATGGTCTAGTTGTTGACTAATAAAGATGAGATAAAGTGATTTAAGCCATTTAGATACACTTGGCAAATCCTAAGCTTAATCGAGTGTGTCGTGAATGAAAGGATTTTATTATTCCACATAAAAGTAAAGTTTGTTGAATTCGTGTAAATGAACTTCACATATTGAGTTCGTCATACAAAGCCGTCTAAAAATTTCATATGAACCTTAATTAGATTAATGTCGATATGTGAAGGCCTATATGGTCACACTATATGCGATTGTCTTTTCAATCTAAGAGTGTATTGAGAAAATATTAAATATTCGGTTAGGAACCGAAATATTTAATTTATAATAATTATGGAATATACTTCTATTTGGGCCTTAATTAAATATGCTAATATAATAAAGGGGCTTGGATGAAATCTAAAGAAAGTACTTGGGCCTGATTAGTCTTTTGTACATCTTTTAGGTTTAGGTTTTTCCCTTTACCTATTATATAAACAACACAAACCCCATAATTATGTAGTCAGTCAGTTAGACAAAACAAACAAAACAGAGGATTCAAGAGTCTTGAATTACTTTCTCTCTTCTAATAAAAGAATTCCTAGCGTTCTTCGTTAGATAAATACACTGGAGTTTGAACTTGCAATTAGAGAGACAACTCGCGTGGATACCATAGTTGTGAATCAATCATACAAAGACTTGTAAGTATTCCTGATTATGTTTTGACATTCATTAGATTATCATATAACTATACCAGTTCATTGTTCCGTTGTGCAAACATTGTGTTCATGACCCAACAAAAACCTTACATGAGGTACTTTGTTTTTGGAGTTTTAAGTCTCTGGTTTGGAAGGAAGGCATCTGAAGTGAAGCATGGGTGCCCTTGATATGAAACAAGTTCAAAACAGAACACATCCCATATTATTCTTTAATTTCATTATCACAACTTGGAGATGAGCAAACTC
Organism: Przewalskia tangutica; assembly: GCA_029844215.1. Lineage (NCBI taxonomy): Eukaryota > Viridiplantae > Streptophyta > Magnoliopsida > Solanales > Solanaceae > Przewalskia > Przewalskia tangutica. The sequence continues at coordinate 85,470,527 of CM056736.1, read as the reverse complement.
TTCTTGCCACATCTAACATTTGAATAGCTAAATCTCTTCAAATCATATATGGTGAATTTGCAGGGCTAGTCGCAGAAAGCATGTATATTCATCATGTAAAACGTTCTCTAATTCAACTCTAATTATCAGGGACTACATCACTGCAGTAACTCAAATCATAGACGAATCATATTATTGATGTTATTTCATACATGACTATTTCAAAAAAATTAAAGAATCATCAATTTTCTCGGCATCTAACCTGGATCACATTCAATATGAGGAAGGCTTCTGAAGTGAAGCATGAGTGCCCTTGATATGAAACAAGTTCAAAACAGAACACATCCCATATTATTCTTCAATTTCATTATCACAACTTGGAGATGAGCAAACTCTTCTTGCCACATCTAACATTTGAATAACTAAATCTCTTCAAATCATAGATGGTGAACTTGCAGGGCTAGTCGCAGAAAGCATGTATATTCATCATGTAAACTGTTCTCTAATTCAACTCTAATTATCAGGGACTATAGCACTGCAGTAACTCAAATCATAGACGAATCATATTATTGATGTTATTTCATACATGACTATTTCAAAAAAATTAAAGAATCATCAATGTTCTCGACATCTAACCTGGATCACATTCAATAGGAGGAAAGGCTTCTGAAGTGAAGCATGAGTGCCTTGATATGAAACAAGTTCAAAATAGAACACATCCCATATTATTCTTCAATTTCATTATCACAACTTGGAGATGAGCAAACTCTTCTTGCCACATCTAACATTTGAATAGCTAAATCTCTTCAAATCATAGATGGTGAACTTGCAGGGCTAGTCGCAGAAAGCCTGTATATTCATCATGTAAACCGTTCTCTAATTCAACTCTAATTATCAGGGACTACATCACTGCAGTACCTCAAATCATAGACGAATCATATTATTGATGTTATTTCATACATGACTATTTCAAAAAATTAAAGAATCATCAATTTTCTCGGCATCTAACATGGATCACATTCAATAGGAATCTGTCAGGGCTAATCTTTGAGGTATATATATGAAACTTCTTAAGGTCGACTAAACTAACAGTTCCAAAACTAGGATTTGAAATGACTCAGATCGATTATCATTACAGTGATATCATCCGAACTACCCCTTGACACAGCAAGGTTTCCAAGTTCTCTGCAAGCAGCCACAAGTGCATTGGAATGTTGCTTCTTGTTCAAACCACTGTTGTTTTCTTGATTTGGGGAATAAATTTTCATCTTCATATTTGTTTGGTTCACTGTTGAAACTCGCCTAGCCTTTGTCGGAGGAGGACCTTCATTTTCATTGCCAAATATATCTTCACTAGTCATCCAGTTGTTGACAGTTTTCTTGCAGCATGGAGAACAACTTCTCTTTCTGTTTGACTTGATTATGGAAACTCGTCTTAACTTCGGTGAAGGACTTTTACTTACACAATCAAATTCGTCTCCCTTTTCATTTAAAGTAGCCACTGGAAGTTGCTTGCTCTTTTCCCTCGGACATGACTGCATTATGAGATCCACGACTTCCTGATCGCCCACCTAAACAACATGGTAAATCAGAATCATTAAACAAAATGAGTAAACTTATGCTAAAATTCTTGCATAGAACCACAAGATTATTATTGGATATGCAAAAACGTTATAGCAATTAATTTATATAATCACAGATATTGGTAAATCCTCACATTTTTCTTTGGTAAAACCTCACATTTTAATACATAGTACTATGGTTTGTTTTCTAACCTGATCCCATAGACCATCAGAGGCTAAAACAAGGTATTCCATATCTGGTGTCAAAGTGAGGGTGTTGGTGTCAGGTTGAGCTGATACCCAATCCTTCAAATGAGCATCTCCAATGCTTCTAGAGACAGAGAGAACACCATGTACTCTCCAACATCCTCTGTGATGTTCCACATATCCTCCCTGCATCACAACTTCCACATTACAATCAAAGAGAGATTATAATCTCTTTTCCTTCAAGAGCTCATATGGTATTACCTTATCCTCTATTCTTTTCCGCTCATCCTCCCTTTCAGCTTTATGATCTCTTGTGATGGCTTCAGCAACACCAGTTCTACATAGAACAGCTCTACAGTCTCCCAAATTTGAAATTATAATCTCCTTTCCTTCAATTAATGCTGTCACACAACAAACACCACTGCCTACACCCTGTTAAATAAACAAGACAATAACAACTATGCCTCAATCCCAAACACATTTATAATAAATTGACTAATTCTTTATTTGGGCTTGGGGCCGGCAATGTGAGGAGGCATATGCAGGTGGACAAATACACTATTCAAAATGTTCCCTTGGACTCCAACAACAACATACCTAATGAAATCCCACAAGTGGGGTCTAGGGAGGATGGTGTGTACGCAACCTTACCCCTACCTTGTGAAGATAGAGAGATTGTTTCGGAAAGACCATCGGCTCAAGTAAAACAATTCAAAGCAGGTTTGAAAAGAAAATACAGTAAAGAAGCCATATTGAGAATAATAGAGAAAAGAACAGTAACAACAACAACATACCCAGTGGAATCCACAACGTGGGGTCTGGGGAGGGTAGAGTGTACGCAGACTTTACCTCTACCTTTGTAGGTAAAGCGGCTGTTTTCCAGAGACACTCAGTTCAAGACAAAGTATAAGCACAAGCAAAGCGAGAGAAACGGTGAGGCCCGGGCAATAAAAAATTAAAGTAATATGAAAATGTTGGTATTAAAAACGAATAAGCCATATTAGCGCATTATGAAAAAAGACGCAAAGGAAACAACAGGTGTCCAACAACAAATAATATGATAAATGACTCAAAGGAAACTAACAGGTGTCCAAGAAAAGCAATTGCCTATGAGATCCGATTTTGCTCATTAGAACCTGGGTTGATTAAGGTTCCACATTCTTATTCAGAGTGTTCAAACTGTAAGAATCCTATTACTATAATGAATCTTTGGATTGTTACTACATATTCTACTTAGCTTATAAAAGCTGCAAAAAATAAAAGAAAAAGGCAAAATTTGCAAGCATTTGAATATAGAAGTTCCAGAAATTTGCAAGCAATTTGTGGTTACCTGTTTCAAGAAGTGGTGATCAGTTTTGATATAAGCAGCCTCAATAGCTTTTTCTCTGGTGGTGCTGGAACCATTGTCAAGCATTTCAAATACATAGGAGTGCAAGTTCTCTGCCACAAATTCTGCAGCCTTTCGACCCCCGTGTCCATCATATACCCCAAAAAAACCCTACATTTTCAACAACTTAGAACCGTTTCTTTGCAACATTAAAATTAGACCACAAAGAATGAAGCATATAGATAGAACAACAACAACAAAATACCCAACGTAGTCCCACAGTGGGGTCTAGCGAGGGTGGGTGTACGCAGACCTTACCCTTACCTTGAAAGGTAGAGAGAATGTTTCGGATAGACCTTTGCTCAAAGATAAACAAGCAAAAGCAATAAAAAAAGAAATAACAGAAACGACAGATAATAACAAAATGTAACAATAACATAACTGCCACAAAAAATAAACGCTAATCGAAGTACGAAGCATATAGGTAGAAATGGGTAATAAATACCCTTTTGGCATGTGAGGTAGAAATAATCTTGTGAGTATCTTCCATGAAAGTTTTCTTGCCTTTGAGGGAGAAAAGGGCGACCCCATGACCAAGGAAGCAGATGGGGGTAGTACTAGTAGTGTCAGCACCATTCAAAGAATTCACAGGAATCTCACATAAGACACTACTGGGGATCTCAATCTTGGGTGGTCTTTTCCGTTTCAAACAACACAAGGAATCAGTGTTATTGTTTTCGTTCATTACGGTGGATGTTGAGATGCTCATCTTCATTGCCATTGAAGGAAGAGTGAAACTCTGGAAGTAAATCAGAGGGAAGGTGGCTCCAACGGCTAGGAATGTAATGTGGTATCTGTACCGTTAAAGAGAATGACAAAGTTGTTCAAAGCAGAATTGGTTACGACCAATTTATTTAAGAGCCGTTGGGGTAGGAATGGGGTGAGCTATTGGGGGTCTTTTAATAGTTCACCTTTGAGTCTTTTATAGAGTAGATTGTCAGAATAGCTTTTAATATTAATTCATATTTTACCATCATCATCTTGCTACGTCGAGTAGATAATAATATATTAATTAACATTTAATCAATATATAATAAATAAAAAATACACTTTAAACATGTAGGTTTTAAATATGTCATGTCAGTCTAATAAAGGAGACTCATTAAAAAAAATTATTTTTTATATATATATTTAATTTAAAATTACATATATTTAATTTATTATAAAAAAGTGCCAGGGTTGGACAATCAGATTTTTTTTTTAATTTTTCTAATAAAATAAATGTATAATATAAACTTATAAATTTAAATTTCTACAATATATATCATGTAAAATATTGATTAAATACTAACTAATATGTTATTATCTACTTGGCAATTCATGTGACAATATGATAGTAAAATGAGAATTAATATTAAAAGAGTAGTATTATGAAAATTATTTTTTAGATAATACTATTCTGGTAATTTACTCGTCTTTATATGGGAAGAGTTAAAACCCCATGAAAGGTCTAAACTATTCACTATTTTGTTAGTTTCGTACCTAAATTATCGAGTATTATTGTTATTCATTTTAATTACTATAATACCTATTAAAAGCTTCTCATGAAAATGTGGCAGGAAGAGTAGTCTCACTCCCTTTTATAGTGAATGAGAGCTAAAAATAATTCCACGTGACATTTTTTTATTTTCTTTTTCTTTCTTCTTTTCTTATTCATTTTTTCTTCTTCATATCTCTACAGCTTTTGCTGATAACAGTAAACTAATTAAAATCATATCATTAAAATAATAACATAAAAAATAAAAATAAAAACTAATTAAAAAGATAACTCTAGAATAAAAGTAATACTAAAAATTATACATTAAAGCATAATTTTTTTCCTAATTTGTACTAATTTTTTATCTTAGTTTATTGATTTCTTTTTTTTTTCAATATTCTTTTATAATAGTAAATTCAATTAAAATCTTATTTTTATAATAATAATAAAAATCAATAACAAAAAACATAATGCAAAATAAAATTTACTCAATATAAACCCAATTGAAAATTTTGAACAACAAAACATACTTAAAATATGAATTGTGCGTGTTACGAGTTCGTCTTTCTAACGTAAGGAAAAACATCATATTTTTTAAAATAATATATAATGCCACATAGATGCTCTTTTGACACATTTTTTAGTTCTCACACACTACAAAGAGACTGAGATCATTGTTCGTTCCATTTCGTATTGCATGGTTCTTTATTAGATATGAATGTTATAGTTAGGTGGATAACACCAACACTCTATAGTTTAATTATTAAACTGATAAAAAACGAGGATAATTTACGGGGTTTTGAGGTATTAAATCTTTGAGAAAAGGTGACTCAAGTTTTTTTTTTTTTTTTTTTTGTATTATGCAGGGGTGACTATCTTGTGATTAGTGTTAATTACACTAAATTTAAGATCCCCAAATTTTCATATTTACATAAAGAACCTACCTCTATTGTCATGATCCAAATCGGAGGGTCATGACGGGAACTCGGACCCTATCTGTTGGGCACCACTAATCTCATATTTAACATATAGCTGTAGTTTCTCATGGCCCACGAGGGCCGCCACGAGATACCATGCCAACATATGGAAATAGTAATGGGAAAAGAGTTATGTAAAGTCCTGCAACCAGAAAGACCCAAACAATATACATATACAAACCAAGGTCGACAGAGCAATACACGATGACTATATATAGGACAACTGTCTACAAGCCTCTAAAGAGTGCGTAACATCATAAGGTCGGGACAGGGCCCCGCCATACCCCTACGCATATCAAGAATATCGTACCACGACTAGAATGCAACTCTGAAATAAGTAAAGTGCTCAAATATCAGCTGAACCAGCAACCTACTAGCGCGAACCATCACTTTGTCTACCTGAGCCTGCGAGCATGAAACACAGCGTCCCCTGACAAAAGGAACGTCATTACGACTGATGTACTGAGTATGTCAGACATGAAGAATATCATACTAGAGACCTGAAAGTAACATGAGACAAGAAACAACCAACCAGTAGAGAATGCCTCTAAGGGCCATAATATGCCTAAGTAACATGTCTGTGCAGAATGCCTTTGAGGGCCATAATATGCATAAGTATCATGTATGTGCAGAATGCCTCTAAGGGACATAATATGCATAAGTGTCATGCACAATACGGTCATATATGTATATATGCGTATAAACGCCATTGACCTCATTAGGCATCTTCCTTACCATAACAGCCTCTGTGGACATTATATCATATCAGCCTCTATGGGCATACTCATTATTGTGTAGATTTGTACCAGTTGCAGGTGGTGTCGTATCCCATTTTCCATACCCATTGATTTGAGGTCAAGATATATATATGAATATAATGCATGCATGATATGATAATAAGACACTATAAGTTTGTCAGAGTGATGTAATATCGATCCACCTCCGATTAACATTATGAATACTAACATTTTTCTCATTTACCTCAATAGAAATTTAAAAACATATTTATACATGCTTTGACAATAGGAATAATTAACATGAACATCCTTAACTACTAAGAGTAGAATAATTTATGGAATAACATTATATTTGTGTTTCGTACTTAAAACATGTCGAAAGAAAGAAGAATCTGTATTAACATACGAATCTGTTAACAATACAATTCAAGTAGTACGTATAGCACCTAATCTTACACACAAAGGAACCAGCCCACAAACAGAATGAGATATGACTTAGCGACTATGATTTTCTTTGTTGCTGCCAACATTCCTTATCGTCAAATGAAATTTACCATGTTGCTGCCTAATATTTAATGAACTAGGTGCATATATATAGTCCAAAACCAAAACATTGTTGCCTTCTCTTTATAGATGTTGATCTCTAAATAATAGCAACTAAATGAGATGGTTTTGGTGGATATCCAAAATGGAATGATTAGGTGCTCTTTTCTTTATTTCCGTAGTGTGCCATGGGACCCACTCACATCTTAAGCCACTACTTGACAGTGACACATTAATTATTATATGTCACCGCTAGAAACACCTTAATTGAATAGTTACCAGATCCACTATGTCCATGGGCCACATGTACTAATACACAACACTTATCACATAATCAATTATTTTCCCAGGTCTTCCACTATAATTTTTCATTTACCCAATTACTCACATATTTAAGTTCTTGATCTCAATTTACTTAATAATAATTATGTCATATACTCAATATCATACTCATGGGGTATAACATTAGTCCATAACTTCTTTATGTATAAACCAAATATTATTCTCAACCATCATCGTCACACTTTTAGGTCCTAAATCATTTTAGGACTGCATCCTTGTATATACTAAGCTCTTTATTTGCATACATGAATATGACATAAAATTTTCAACGCTCGAGTCTATTTATATACGTCTACCGATTCAACCATGATCCAAAAATATAGAATGTTACATCCTTTCCCCCTTAGAAATATTTGTCCTCGAATATTGAGGTGACATATCTAATCTCCGTCACGTAGCCAGAAATATAACCACCACTTCATGGGCCATATAACATACATCATTATACCAGACCACACATGGTCACCAAGCAATAATTATAATAATCTGAAATAGAACTCACCTTATGCTTCTTTCGGAACCTCGGCGTTGGTCTGAAATGGGTAACGATATTTGTACTTCATCTCCTATTCTGCCTCTTATTTAACTTCATCAACATTTTTATTCCACCATAGAACTTTCACGGAGGCTACTTCTTTAGTCCTCAACTTGCAGACTTGTCGATCTAAGATAGCAATATGAATCTCTTCATATGATAGGTCCTATGTAACCTTTACATCGTCAATCGGTACAATCTGGGAAGGATCCCCAACACACGCTCTTAACATAGAAACCTGGAAAACGAAATGAACAAACTCTAACTCCGAAGGCAAGTCCAATTCGTAAGCCACTTGACCGATTTTTGGAATTATGCGATATGACCCAGTGTACCTATGGCTGAGTTTTCCCTTTTTCCTAAATCTCATTACACATCTGAATACGACTTTTGAAGTCCCACAGTTGCACATCTGAATACGACTTCTGACGACTCTGAGTGGTTAACAACCGTTCTTGGATAAGCTTCACCTTATCTATGGCTTGGTGCATTAGGTCAGACCCAAATAATTCTGATTCGAATACTTCAATCCATCCAATAGGAGGTCTATATTTTCGTCCATACAAAGCCTCGTATGACCATTTTAATGCTAGCATGATAACTGTTACTGTACACAAATTCAATAAGGGGTAAATGATCATTTAAACATACCTTAAAGTCCAATACACAAGCTCGTAGCATGTTCTCGAGTGTTTGAATCGTACGCGTAGCCTGCCCATCTGAGGATGGAAAGATGTGTTAAGATTAATTTGAGTGCCAAATCTTTTTGAAATGATCTCCATAAATTAGACGTGAACTGCGCACCTCAGTCGGATATAATAGAAATGGGCATACCATGAAGGCGAACAATCTTCTTAACGTACAACTTTGCGTAGTCCTTGGTTGTGTAGGTAGTTTGACCGCCAGGAATTAAGCTGATTTGGTCAGTCTATCAACAATCACTCAAATAGAGTCAACTTATGATAAGAGCCAGGTAAATCCGTAATGAAATCCATATCAATCATTTCCTATTTCCACATCATGATCTCAATGCTCTAAGTTAAGTTGCCGGGCTTTTGGTGCTCTACTTTTACTTGCTGACAATCAAGATAATGTTCCTCTTCATGTCATCTATCAACAATCACCCAAATAGAATCAACTTATGATAAGAGCCAGGTAAACCCATAATGAAATTCATAGCAATCATTTCCTATTTACACATCATGATCTCAATGTTCTAAGTCAAGTTATTGGGCTTTTGGTGCTCTACTTTTACTTACTGACAATTAAGACAATGTTCCTCTTCATGTCGTTCTACCAATACATACCTTTGAGATCATGATACATCTTAGTAGATCCATGGTGAATAGAATATCATGAGAAATCGACCTCCGTCATAATTTGTCTCGTAATCCCTCTGTATTGGGAATGCACAAATGGACCTTCCACCTGGGTGTCCCTCTCTCATTATGTTTGAAGGCTGTGGTTCTCTTTTGTTATATATCATTCCCGATCTTCCCTAAAAATGGGATTTTCATCATAATGTTCCTTTTCTTCCAATATGAGGGATGATCCTGTTGTACTCGGAGTATAGGGCTATCACTATCTGAATCCTCCAATCGGACTCCCACTTAACTAAATGATGCATTCTCTTAGGTCAACTTCTTTCCTTAGTCCTCACATTAGTCAAACCGTTTGTGGGTAAATGATTCTATTTTTTAACTTAGCTTGTTTACTAACTGGTGTACTGAAACTTTCATATTTGTAGTATCTCAATCATGAACACTTTATCGACAATGTCATCGAATCTGAAGTGCATGTATCATCGTAGTTACCTCTTATTCATGGTATGAAAGGAATCTTGTTTTTCCGTACTTTCTCACTACTCGTAATTATAACAACTTCCTTTCTTTACTTCTTTTGACACTTGTTCACTCATTTTATTACTTGTCATACTCTTCTTAATTCTAAAATATTCTGGTATACATACGTAATCTGAAACATTGCTCCTGATTCCAATACTTGGCGTTACTACCCCTTAAATGATGAGTTGTTAACTTATTCCCTTATTCAGTACGTGAAAGATTCTAAAGAATTTGCATTACATGAAGTTGGCCTACTATATCCAAACCTAGTCATTATACTTAGATTCAAATTTCTTTACTTGCCTCATGGCTAAGACTTTCTGTCAATGGTGCTTTGGGAAAATATTTTCTTAATCTCGTTAAGCTGTAAACCCATTACTTTATCTATCTCGTAGAACCTTTGGTTAGTTCACAAATGCTCATAGGCATCTGTATTTGCATGTCAGTTTATCTTCATTATAATGTCATTATATCTTGACATATATCTTTAATGTCTACTTTGTATCTATATGCGTCATTGGCCCATTTTCACATGTTTAGGTGCTGAGCTCGAGCTTTACTTACTGTTACTTCTATTTACATACTTTCAGAGAGATATGACTGCATATGTTGTGGAATTGATGCTTCGTATGTTTATATCTAATTCACGGTGTTACATGATCCAATGACTTGTCAAACTTTCTTGTCTTATCATTATTAGATCTCTCATCGATTGAGTGATCATTCGTCTTACCTTTACATTTACATCACAAGTTGTCTTGGGTGGGTCTCTTATCTCAAAATATTTCTCATACTAACTTCCTGAACATCAGAGGTTCGTCACCCTTGGCCGAAGAGTTCTTACTATCCCTCCTCCACCATTGGTCTTCGTCTTACCTTTACATTTACATCACAAGTTGTCTTGGGTGGGTCTCTTATCTCAAAATATTTCTCATACTAACTTCCTGAACATCAGAGGTTCGCCACCCTTGGCCGAAGAGTTCTTACTATCCCTCCTCCACCATTGGTCCTTACACTGTTATAGAGTAATCATACCTTTGTGAAACCTGCATAACTATAGTCGCATCTACCTTTATCATTCTCATCGTAATCCTTCCTTCTGCTCGTCATTAAATGAAAACATTTCTGCCTTGATACTTGATTATACCATTCCATTCATACTTATTAACTGTCTTCGAAAAAAATTACAACCATTCTTCAATTGTTCCACAGCTCTCGTCCTCAAATGCCTCTAACAAGCTATTGTTGTCTAGAGGGTATTTAAAATTGTAACATGCTGCACAATGAAGTCGATGACCTTACCAGTCCAATACCTATATCATGCCTTAGATTACTAACATTGATACATGTAATTCTTAATAATACGCGGTATGACCCTTTTGCGCATGAATGAGAGTCTTACGTCCCCTCCACTACCATGGATAACTCGATCCTTATGTATGATTTGGGATCACTATTATTGGTACGTCACTTTACGTGATCTTCTTAAATTTACTGATGGTCACTCCTCACACGATTTGATTGTGGCAATCCATTCTTGTTAATGACATCCTGAGATAATTTCCCAATCTATTCTAGTTAAGACATTACAATTTAGGTCACACATACATAACATATTTCTTCATTCTAATCAACAAGAGTCACTGTAAACCATGTAAATTTTTATAACCTACTAAACCTTCGAATTATGTCTTCTGCTTTTCATCTGTACAACTTATAATCATTTTACCCTTACCTTTGCGTATCAACTTGGGACACTTCGAAATGTTATGGCCATGGCTGCCACACTAAACCAAACCCCATGTACCTTTGCGGCATAATCTGACATGCGCTCGACCACACTGACTACAAGATGGTAGGGGCGGTCTCACTCGACCTTTACAACCCGGACCCTGAGATATTAGCATCTTTGAAGCCTTTAGATATCGGTGATTCCTGAATAATAAACTCCTTGGGTTATGAGCTCCCTGACCCTTCAAGGGGCATATCTCTACCGGATGCTCTAGGATGAAGTTGTGCCTGGAAAAGCAAGTTACTCATATCCTCTGACAGATCTATCTCAATTGAGAGCATACCAATCACATTTACACTCAATCCAACCTCAATCTCCCTGCTAATCATAACCCTATTGGCAGAAGGCATTGTCGTAATCATAAACACGATAAGGTTTTGTTGCGCTGTTTCTACGTGCTTACGCAAGTGTACGTATCTCTTCAAGTAATATAGTGTGTAAGACTGAATATCGTCCACATAGACTGGTTATCAAGTACCGATTATTTATTCTATTGTATCTATTTGGTTAACGTTATTTTGTTTGACAATTATAACTACGAATTAAAACAAAGTGCAGAAATTAAACTAATGTTGACAATACTTTGGGATTTAAAACAGTTATGATGGAGATAGGGCTTCCAATCTCCTCAACTATCCACTATTTCACGCGTTAATGCAATGCTAATGATTCTTCTTCGTATTAAGATAGCAGGTTGACTAATCTGTCATTATATTTCGGTTAGGACATACAAGAGCTCAATCATGTGCAGAAACCTTCTATATTTCTATAATAGATTTTACCACACAAGAGGTTTAAGAACAATAACCCTAAACACTACACAAGTATCGGGGTACTTTCGTCCACGATTTTAACATATGTCTATTCAACTACATCATATTCAAATCTCACCTTTCAGAATTTTGATTCGAAATCATATATGTGATGACAATTAGTGATCAATTAATTATCAAGTAATCAAAACAATTATTGAATAGATCTTAATATGCCTGAAGAAGAAATCAATAACTAATGCATTAACTATATGAAAGAGTTTCAAGCTATTCGACGGAAAATCCTAATAAAGTAATTAGCTCCTAAACATTGTCATGCTAAGAACTAAATTACAATCCAACATAAACTGAGTTAAAGTAAAGAAAATAGAATGAACTTGAACAAAAGTCTTCAATTGTGTAGCTTGTAGCCCCTATTCTCCTCTCCAAAGTATGTTATAAAGTATGGCAGAGTTGAGGGTATTTATATCTGAGAAATACCTTGCTCCGGACCCTTTTACCCTTGGCCAAATTTGACTCAAATCTTGAAATTATGCGCGTCGGCACCGTGGCCCTTCGTCCAGGCGCCGCGGCTCTTGACACGGTGAATATTTTTTCTTGCTCCGTGGAATTGTCACGTCGCGGCCCTAATTTCCTTCAGCCGCGGCTCATCTGAATTTATATTCTCTTTTTGATTCTTTTTCAACACTTTTCATTTCAAGAGTTTTCAAATATCACTTATGACATAACATAGGAATCATTGGATGTCAAAGAAAGATCTTATTTTAGGCTCAAAGGGGCTGACTAGTGATACAATTTATGTCAGGATAGGTAATGAATGGTAAGAAGGGCTATCAAAGAAATGCCTGAATCATTTTCCTAAATATGTACATCTTAACTATTTCACCTCAAATAACAAACAAACAAATTTTCTAGACATTTTTCAACTTTTCTTTCCATAATTGACAACACATTGGCTAAGCACAAATACCCCAAATAATTAGATGTCATGAATCTTTGACATATCTAACTTAAGCACAAAGATTTTTACTTTCAATTCCATTACATTATCCACTTTATTCACTCAATGTCTTTAGCAACTACATCATGCTTGATCCATAAAAGAGTTATGACTCACGAACACATTTATGACCCACGAACACATAAAACAAACAAAAAGAAAACAAATAGACACAAAACAAAACACAAAACAAAGTAGGATCCCCCCAAACTTTATTGACACATTGTCCCCAATGTGTAAAGACAAAAAAATAAAAAAAATAAATGGACACTTACAGACACAACACAGCGGTCACAACGGAGACCTGAGTTGATGGAAAAATCACTGTGCACAAAGTCGACGGAGGAGCCGCGGCCTTTGGAACGTGCGCCGCGACCCTAATTTCCTGGAAGAATTCACTGAGGCTACTGCCTCTCTTGCGCCGTAGCTCTCTCAACAGGCGCCACGGCTCTAATTCCCTGAAGTTTCGATTTTTCCAATTTTCAGCATTTTTCGCCATTTTCTCCTCATAGTTAGTCCCTGCTCTTTATCTGTCATCCACAAACACTAAACATACCAGATCGTGAGACTGTTCAAGACAAAATTAAAACAAACTAAAATGAAAATTGAAATAACATAATTAAAACATTGGGTTGCCTCCCAAGTAGCGTTGTCTTTAACGTCTTTTAGCCGGACGCAAATACATGTTCACTCAAGAGGGTACATTATCCCCTCCACATATCCATTTCAGCACCATTCGCTTTCTTCTCCTCTTCTTTTTCACAGGGTTGAGTTCAGTGGACTTTGTTCCTTTTTCATAATTCACAACGTCATTCAGAAGTCTAAAATTCTTGCCATCAAGGGCATCAGTACCCTTGGAAATTTCATGAGGAGTCTTTTTGTCAACTACACCAACAGCAAAACATTTATCATTGAATTGTGGATCAGTTGAAGGTTTGAAAACAGTGAAAGCCATCTTCTCATTTTGGACTCGGAGCTTCAATTCTCCCTTTTCAACATCAATAAGAGCCCTCCCTGTCGCTAGGAATGGTCTCCCAAGGATAATAGACATATTGTCATCTTTCTCCATATCAAGAATGAGAAAATCAGCAGGGAAGATGAATTTGCCCACTTTTACTAACAAATATTCAATTATACCTTTGGGATGCACGACTGAGCGATCATGAAGCTGCAAGTTGACTGTGGTCGGCTTTGCTTCTCCCAACCCAAGTCTTTTGAATACGGAGAGAGGCATCAAGTTGATACTAGCCCCTAAGTCACACAAATCCCTTTTACATGTCACCTTCCCTATAGTGCAAGGTAAGGTGAAACTCCCCGGATCTCTCAACTTTGGTGGGAGCTTCTTCTGCAAAATAACACTACATTCTTCAGTGAGCACCACTGTCTCATAGTCTGCCAGCTTTCTCTTCTTAAACAGTATGTCTTTCATAAACATTATATATGCTGGCATTTGCTCCAATGCTTCAATGAAGGGAAGGTTAATGTGCAGTTTTTTAAATACCTCCAAAAATTTTAAAAACTGCTTATCTAAGGACTTCTTCTGCAGCCTTTGAGGGTAAGGGATTTTGTCTGTGTATTCCCTCATAATCGCAAGTGAGCCTTTCTATAATAGGGTTATCAAGAACCCCTTATTTTCTCCCTCAGTTGTCTTCTCTACCTCATTCTCCTTCTCCCTCACTGGTTGAGATCCCACCTGCTCTAACTGCTTCCCACTTCTCAAGCTAACTGCCTGGAATTGCTCCCTTAGGTTCATCACTGTATTACTGGAGAGATTACCTTGCTCTCTTTTGTTCAGTGTGTTCGTCAGCTGTCCCATTTGAACTTCCAGATTTTTAATCGATGATCTTGTTTCCATTATGAACTGATTCTGGGAGTTGGTCAAGGTCGAAAGTGAGGATTGGGTCTCCGCCATGAATTGGTTCTGGGTTTTGGCCATGGCTAATAGTGTTGCTTCCAAGTTATCTAGTTTCTCTTGTGATGTTGGTTGGCTGAACTGTTGTGAAGATGAGGCTTGAAACTGTGGTTGCTGCCCCTGGTCATTCTTCCATGAAAAATTTGGGTGATTTCTCCATCGCGAATTATATGTGTTGGAGAATGCATTGTTGTAGGGTCTCTGAAAATTCCCCACTACCTGAACCTGCTCCATAGGCACATTATTTGGGTCCACAGTTGTACACCTATAAAAAGTATGAGGACCCCCACAAATTTCACAACTCAGAGGTGTCTAGACAACTTTGACGTACATGGTATTCTGTTGCATCTGATTTGTCAAAGTGGCCACCTGCGCAGTCAATGCAGTGATAACATCTAGCTTATGAATCTCATCTACTTTCCTACCATTCACTGCTCTTTCATTGGCCTCCTGATGGTTGTTTGTGGTCATGTCTTCTAGCAAATCATGTGCCTCATTGACACTCTTTCTCATGAACGTCCATCCTGCTGCAACATCAATAATAGTACGAGTTATCCCACACAGCCCATTGTAGAATATGTGGACTAACATCCACTTCTCAATCCCATGATGAGGACACTTTCTCTGCAGATCTTTGAAATGCTCCCATGAATCGTAGAGTGACTCTCCATCCATCTGATAGTAATTATTAAGCTCTCCTCTGAGCTTTGCTGCTTTGGATGGAGGGAAGAACTTGGCAAGGAACTTTTGAGCTAAGTCTTGCCATGTAGTGATGGAGTTCGCCTGTAATGAATTCAACCAACACTTTTCTCTCTCCCTGAGTGAGAATGAGAAGAGCCTCAACTGAATGACATCATCAGTAACACCATTGTATTTAAACGTTGCACACAACTCAAGGAAATTTACAAGATGCAAGTGGGGTTCTTCTCTCGGTAATTGTCACGACCCGAACCGGGGCCCGTGACTGGTGCCTTACCCGGGCACCCAAGTAGACATACATCAGAGTAACCAGCGGAATATAAAACAAGACATGAAATAATATGAAGTGAGAAACAGTTTATCTGAGAAAAGTTGTCTTTCGGCATATATATATAAAAACTTGAACAGTTACATCCCTTTTACAAACTCGCCATACAAGATTACTGCACTTAAGATTGTTATAACAAATATGGCGGGACATGGCCCCGCCATACCCCTGAATGTAATTACCTACAACGACAGGGGACTATACCAAAGATAAGCCTCCGGAGACACGGAGCTTCCCAAAACGCTGACCAGGACTCATGAGCGAGGATCAACAACTTGTACCTCTACTGCAGATGAACGCACCCCGGCGAGGTCAGTACAACAGGTACCAAGTATGTGAAACTGAAAATACTGTAAGTGAAATCATAATAGTTTATATAAAACAGAAGACGTATATGATAACCAATTTACGATACACAATATGTAAGCAGTTATGTCAAGTCAGGGACTCACGCCATAAAAATCATCACTCAAATATAACCACTGGGTCTCATGCCCACAATATCAATCATGCCCGTGGAATTCCTTCATCACTGTCGGCAGTCCATGATATAAAAGCACCAAGGAATACACATGAACACCAGGTCCCACCTGTGTCATAATAAACCATACGGTAAGGCACGGCGCATAGCCGACTACTAAAACCCACGCACCAACAATGCCATAAATCGTATCACGAGGTCTTTCTGCATCCGCGCCACATGATCGGCCGCCACTCGCCTCGGTATCAATGCGCGTCTAATCTCGAACTTCCCGCGACTCCGCATAGGCCACACATAGGCCCGCATGAGGTATTCTCGTGATCGGGGCGGTAACCCGCGCAGATCCTCCCGACTCTCGTAGTCCGCATGGCCACATAGACCGCATGAGGTAATTACCCGCACACTAACACCGGAACTCGTAGCTCCGCATAGGTCCTCTCGACCCGCATGAGGCATCCTCGACGGGGCGCTTAACCCCGTGATATCATGTCAAGAGGTGAGTGGTACAATACTAACATAACGGCTTATCGTTAAACAACATAAGCACAATCAAGGGAAACCCCTTTACACAACCATCACAAGACACTAACACACGTAGCATCCTAACATGTTTATTTATCAAACCAACAAGAAAGTATTACAAGGCTATCACAAACCAACATAGTCAAGTTATTCACACAAGGTACTTTTTATGTCAACAAGTTCGGGTTTTTAGCCCCAAAGTACTTCATACATTAACTCTTTAAAAACCAAGTACTCATTACTCACGAATGAGGTTTCACAAAATTCATATCAAGTCAACTAAGTCAAGTCTCTTATCTTTTAAGATCAAGTCTCTTATTTTCAAAAGATTCATAGATCATAGTTTTAAACACTTAATAACGTAATCTCTTTTTTTAAAACAATTTGAGTAACATATGTCTTATGTGTGAGTAGGTTATTCTTGTTTATAACAATCTTATTAAGACAGCCATGATCTAGGAAATGTAATACAATTTTGTCTTATCTTAGCTTCTATGCAGATTGAGGTTTCTACTGGTTTTAATAATACTCAATTTGTCAATACATTTTCCTTTATTAGCGCTGCAGTGGTTTGTTCGATACTTATTCTCATTTCCGAAATTAATACAAGGCTTTCATAAAAAATTAAGTAAACCGTTCCTTTTATCTCTCTTAAGTCGTTATACCTAACTTTCCATAAAGCTAGTATAACTCTTAAGCTTTTAAAACCAAGTATTACTCTTTTTTCAAAAAGGATTCTTAATTCTTTTGAAATACTTCAAGATTCTTATTATTTAAAACTCAAGTCAAAAGACATCGAAGTAAAACCACGCTCGCTTAACACACGACGTCTCACCGTACTATATATATTCTTTTAAAATATCATGCTCAAGAGGATAGGAAGAATCACATACCTTCTGCGAAATCCACCGCCAAGTCGAATATGTCGCGCACAGAGTATCAACCTATAATAGTCAAATACGCCTATCAACGCCTAGACTACTCTGTAGAATATTCTAAGCGAAGGTTCTTATTGCTAAAAATCGGGCAAAGACTTCCCTACCCACAAAATACACAAGTCTCATCAGAATACGCCCCATGTAATTACAGTTCAATTCTCTTCTCTTATACCATCCTTCTATACATCTTATACCCAATTCTAAACTTCTACAATATGTAATCTCCAATTACAATAGAAGGATAAGATTATTTACCTCGTTAAGCCCAAAATTATCTAAGTTTAAATGTCGATCCTGAACAACGTTTAGCTCCTAATCCGTGCGCTCCAATTCGCTCCAAGAAACCCTTAGAAGTTCTTCACAACTTCTACTTAATACTTCAACCACTATGAAGATTTTTCCCTAGGGTTTCGTTTTGTGACTAAAGAAAGTATAGTAGTATTTTCGGGCTCTTAGTATTGAAATAACTTTGGAATACTACAAGGTATTTGGGCTAAGGTATTTTGGAATTGTAACAATACTGAGAATACTTTTCTACCAAGGGGGTATTTCATGAGAACTATCAAGAGGGGGTACTTCACGAGGGCCTTCTGGGGAGGGTGGTTGGGACGAGAGCTTCAAGAGGGAGGGGGAAGGATTTTAAGACTTAGAATTATTTTGTGGATGAAGAAGTCTTCAACTAAGGGGTATTTATAGGACTACCAAGGGCCAAGATTAAGGCAAGTGGAGGGCAAGTGGAGGTGGGATTTGGGCAAGTGTAACCTTATCCATCTACTCCATAAATATCACAAAATATCCTACCTAACCTCGACCAATGTTCAAGGCCTTTTCTTGACAAAACGTGCCAAACAATTGCCCACAATGATGTCCACTGAGGTGACAAGTGTCGCCTCGTTGGTCCAAAATATTTCATCTCTCAGAAAAATCCGCAAAAATTAAATTATTGAACACGCAAAATTCCCTTACAAGGTTCGGAAAATTTTCCGCCGGAAAAACAAATCTTTTTCGCTAGTTGTGCACAATTTCGTCCCTTTGCCTAATTAAGGCTTAAACTTTTGTACGTACGTTCTCACATACATACTCTGGAAATACGGGGTATAACATTCTCCCCTCCTTAGAAACATTCGTCCCGAATGTTCCTTCTCAAGACAGATAACGATGAAGTTCCTTTTAACTTAACAAGTTGTCGATGCCACACATGGCCACAAAATAACACACACGCAAATACTGAAATCTAAGTCCACGAGGAATCACCTCTATCATCACAAAATCTCCCACTTCAAGGGCTAAAAGATACTCCCTTCGCATCTTTACTTCACATAAGAAATGATCACTTCTATTCTCTTAACCTATGCTCGCTTCTCCCCTTTCTCGCTGCATTCTAAATCTTCCTACTATACGTACCACATTTCTGTTATTGCTTCAGTTTCCAACATCTCGGGGTTACTATCTCCAACTTGGTCATCATTAACTAGGAACACTCTGGATGGATCTCCGATACTTTCCCGAACATAGCAACATGAAAGACCGGACGTACTGCCTCCTACGTCGGACGGCAAAGATAACTTATGTAACCCGCCTATTCTCCAAATGATCCAAAACGCCAAGGTACCTCGCTAAGTTTCTCGCTTCAAACCTCGTCACGCCCTTCCGGGGTGGTACCTTCAAGAAAACCCACCGTCAATCTGAACTCCAAGTGTCGACGTCGATTATCCGCATGACTTCTGTTGACTCTGAGCTGCCAATAACCTCTCCTGGATAAGCTTCACCCTATCCACATCCTGCTGAATCAAGTGGACCAACTATCTGAACCTTGCCAACATCGAACCAATCGACCGGCAACCTACACTTCCACCCCTACAAGGCTTCATAAGGTGACATCCGAATACTGAAATGGTAGCTATAATGATACTCACTCAACGAGAGGCACATAATCCTCACTGCTACTCCTGAAATCAAAACACCGGCCCGAGGGTGAATGCAATACTGAGACTCACCTGAGTTCCTAACCTTGCCTGGTAAAACCTCCATAAAAAGAAATAACCGTAAACTGGGCTCCACTGCCTGTCATAAGTAAAAGTAGGAACCCCGTGCAGTCTTACAACCCTCCTGATATATAACATCTCGCATAAACCTCTGCCGAGTAAACAGTTCTGACTGAAAGACAAGATGGGCTGACCTCATCGGCCCTACTACTGGTCGAACGCATCCACGAACTCGTACGATGGTTAACTTAAACTTGGGCCTAGCACCCTCGTGACCCTATCACAAAGAGGGACCACCACAATTTTTCCTTTCTTCAAACCGGGCTGCGGGTTGACCCGCAATCTGGCCTCAACCCGACCCATTTATCGCGCCAAGCTCTTGTTTCCCGATCCGGAACAACCTCACCAACAAGTCACAAAAACCTAGTGGTCTTCTTAGCTCAACTACCCTCTTTCATTTCACACTACCCAGGGACTTATCACACCAATATATCTCACGTATACTATGCACTCTGATAAGGGTCAAACATAGAAATAAATCTTTTACTCAAGATGGCCTTGTCTCTAAGGTCTCCACGTATAAAACTCTAAGGCTCACACTTTCCCTATCCCCAATCTTACCCTTTTAACTAACTATGATTTCTAATCACAATTAACACAATGCTATCTGAACATAACACTTAAGATATACTCATCTTATCACACATACTAATCTCTAGAGGGTTAAGGATATACCAGATTCATCGTTTCACTCCCTTTGTCGCTCTAATCAATCACGCCTGGCGATAGCAGTGGGAAGGTGATGAACTAGCCACCGATCCCGGCGTCGAGTCTCTACATCCGCGCCACCTCTGGTCGGACAATTTCTCGCAAAATGGCCCTGCTGGCCGCAAGCATAACAAGATGTCGAAGAAGTACGACACTCCCCACAATGACACTTACCACAACGGCCACACCGAAAGCGCCTCCTGCGCTAACACATCTTCCTCTCCAACCACCGAATCGCATCTAACTGCAGGTCGAGTCCTCTTACTTGCATTCCTCCTACTTGAACATTCTTTCATCATATGGCCCTGACGGCCGCAGGTAAAACAAGCACCAACAAAAAGACGACATTCCCCGGGATGACGTCTGCCACACTGTGAACACTGAGGGAAAATTGAATCCGGCTGGCTGGAACCTACGTGTATCTGTGAACCAGAAGCCCTGGAGCACTGACCAACTCCTGCATACCCCGAACGCCCCGAATTACGCGAGGACCACTCAGATCGGGCGAGGCGCATAACCGGGCCCACGCCGAAGGTCCGCTCGAAAGTTACCAAAGGACCCCGCTGCTCGCCTCTCTCACGATCTTGGCTAACACGCCGATCCCACGCTTCTCGGCCGCAAGATAAGCCCGCACGCAGCCATGCTCAAGCTCGACCGAGAGCTACTCTTGCACAACCCTTTCATAGATAATCATCAAAGCCCGCGATAAATCGGTACATAATATACTCTCTGGTTGCTAAATCCCTAGCTAGTAATGTAGTCGCCTCTTTGCAATCCATACTTTCGCCATCGGGTCGTGGGCCGAAGGTTCAAATATCATGGCCGCATGAGGAATCCGCCGTTGTGCTAGACTCATTGGGCCGCGACGCCGCAGTAACTCCCGAATGAAGCACCACCTCGGATGATGATTGGGCTCGCGCTCAGAACCTCTCGTGTTTACTTCAGCCTCCTCGCTACCTTGCCCTTCGCCGGGGTTGCCTCGCGAGGCATAATCGTAAGGGAAAGAATTACGTTAGAGGGTCCAACTTATAATCACAAACTAAGGCACGATCTCGAGTGAGAAGAATGGAAACCAATCCTAAATATCCTATAGCCTCGACATTATTGGTGTGGTGCACAACACACCGATAATCAAGACTCTACTAGATACGGTCTCAGACACTTTCCGAGGATTAATCGCTCGATACCACAATTGTCACGACCAACCGGGCCGTGGATCGTGCCTTACCCGGCACCCAAGTAGACATACATCGAGTAACCAAATGAATATAAAACAAGACATGAAATAATATGAAGTGAGAAAGCTTTATCTCGAGAAAAGTTGTCTTTCGCATATATATATAAAAACTTGAGCGATATCCCTTTTACAAACTCGCCACAAAACTACTACGCACTTCTAAGAATGTTATAACAACAATGGCGGACAGTGGCTCGCCATACCACGAATGTAAGTACCTACAACGACAGGGACTATACGAAAGATAAGCCTCGGAGACACGAGCATCCCAAAACGCTGAATCGTGACTCCATGGCGAGGATCAACAATCGGTTTACCTCTACTGCGGCATGAACGCAGCCTCGGCGAGGTCGATAACAGTACCAAGTATGTGAAATCAAAATACTGTAAGTGAAATCATAATAGTTTATATAAAACAGAAGACGTATATGATAACCAATTTACGATACACAATATGTAAGCAGTCATGTCAAGTCAGGGACTCACGCCATAAAAGTCATCACTCAAATATAACCACCGGGTCTCATGCCCACAATATCAATCATGCGTGGAATTTCTTCCTCATCCGCGATCCATGATATAAAAGCACCAAGGAATACACATGAACACCGTGTCCCACTGTGTCATAATAAACCGTGACGGTAAGTACGAAGGCATAGCCGACTACTAAAACCCACGCACCAATAATGCCATAAATCGTATCACGAGGTCTTTGCATCGCGCCACATGATCGGCCGCCACTCGCCTCGATCAATGCGCGCGTCTAATCCTGGAACTTCCCGCAGCCGCATAGGCCACATAGACCCGCATGAGGTATTCTCGTCGGGGTAGCTAACTCGCGCAGATCCTCCCGACTCGTAGTCCGCATGGCCACATAGACCGCGTGAGGTAATTACCCCGCACACTAACACGGAACTCGTAGCTCCGCATAGGTCCTGGACCCGCATGAGGCATCCTCGACGGGGCGCTTAACCCCGTATATCATGTCAAGAGTGAGTGGTACAATACTAACATAACGCCTTATCGTTAAACAACATAAGCACAATCGGGAAACCCCTTTACACAACCATCACAAGACACTAACACACGTAGCATCCTAACATGTTTATTTATCAAACCAACAAGAAAGTATTACAAGGCTATCACAAACCAACATAGTCAAGTTATTCACACAAGGTACTTTTTATGTCAACAAGTTCGGGTTTTTAGCCCCAAAGTACTTCATACATTAACTCTTTAAAAACCAAGTACTCATTACTCACGAATGAGGTTTCACAAAATTCATATCAAGTCAACTAAGTCAAGTCTCTTATCTTTTAAGATCAAGTCTCTTATTTTCAAAAGATTCATAGATCATAGTTTTAAACACTTAATAACGTAATCTCCTTTTTTAAAACAATTTGAGTAACATATGCATTATGTGTGAGTAGGTTATTCTTGTTTATAACAATCTTATTAAGACAACCATGATCTAGGAAATGTAATACAATTTTGTCTTATCTTAGCTTCTATGCAGATGGAGGTTTCTACTGGTTTTAATAATACTCAATTTGTCAATACAGTTTCCTTTATTAGCGCAGATGGTTTGTTCGATACTTATTCTCATTTCAAATTAATACAAGGCTTTCATAAACAATTAAGTAAACTGCCTTTTATCTCTCTTAAGTCGTTATACCTAACTTTCCATAAAGCTAGTATAACTCTTAAGCTTTAAAACCAAGTATTACTCTTTTTCAAAAAGGATTCTTAATTCTTTGAAATACTTCAAGATTCTTATTATTTAAAACTCAAGTCAAAAGACATCGAAGTAAAACCACGTTTAGTTAACACACGTACGTCTACCGTACTATATATATTCTTTTAAAATATCATGCTAAAGAGGATAGGAAGAATCACATACCTTCTCGCGAAATCCACCGCCAAGTCGAATATGTCGCAAGCAGAGTATCAACCTATAATAGTCAACACGTCTATCAACGCCTAGACTACTGTAGAATATTCTAAGCGTAAGGTTCTTATCACTGAGAAAATCGGGCAAAGACTTCCCTACCCACAAAATACACAAGTCTATCAGAATTACTGTTCAATTCTCTTCTCTTATACCATCCTTCTATACATCTTATACCCAATTCTAAACTTCTACAATATGTAATCTCCAATTACAATAAGGATAAGATTATTTACCTCGTTAAGCCCAAAATTATCCAAGTTTAAATGTCGATCCTGAACAACGTTTAGCTCCTAATCCGTGCGCTCCAATTCGCTCCAAGAAACCCTTAGAAGTTCTTCACAACTTCTACTTAATACTTCAACCACTATGAAGATTTTTCCCTAGGGTTTCGTTTTGTGACTAAAGAAAGTATAGTAGTATTTTCTGCTCTTAGTATTGAAATAACTTTGGAATACTACAAGGTATTTGGGCTAAGGTATTTTGGAATTGTAACAATACTTGGAGAATACTTTTCATCTGGGGTACTGCCGAGGGCCTTCTCAAGGGGGAGGGGTGGTTTGGACGAGAGCTTCAAGAGGGAGGGGGAATGATTTTAAGACTTAGAATTATTTTGTGGATGAAGAAGTCTTCAACTAAGGGGGGGTATTTATAGGACTACCAAGGGCCAAGATTAAGGCAAGTGGAGGGCAAGTGGAGGGTGGGGATTTGGGCAAGTGTAACCTTATCCATCTACTCCATAAATATCACAAAATATCCTACCTAACCTTGACCAATGTTCAAGGCCTTTTTCTTGACAAAAACGTGCCAAACAATTGCCCACAATGCCGTCCACTTGAGGGTGACAAGTGTCGCCCTCTCGTTGGTCCAAAATATTTCATCTCTCAGAAAAATCCGCAAAAATTAAATTATTGAACACAGAAAATTCCCTTACAAGGTTCGGAAAATTTTCCGCCGGAAAAACAAATCTTTTTCGCTAGTTGTGCACAATTTCGTCCCTTTGCCTAATTAAGGCTTAAACTTTTGTACGTACGTCCTCACATACATACTCTGGAAATACGGGGTATAACAGTAATCCCCCAAATTGGACTGAACCTTGGACCATATGCAAGATCGCTGGTTTGATTTCAAAATTATTGGCTTCAACAGCTGGAAGCCTGATGCAAGTCTGCACCCCTGTAATAGTAGGTAACACATAGTCCCCTAAGCTCCTTTATGCAGGATGCGGTACTTGTCTCATCAAAGCCGATAACTCATCATTCCTCTCATTGTTGTTTCGCTGATCTCCCATTGCTAAGGGATCAACTGCTCTTTTCTCTTTTCTGTTCTGTCTGCACAATCTTTCAATCTCAGGGTTCAGAGGGATATGAGTGTCTGATCCTCTCCTACTTCACATAAACTAAGTTCATGAGACTAATAAAAAACAACAAAAAGATCACGACAAAAATCACTAAAACAAAAGAAAAAAAACTGAAAATAAAAACTAAATTAGAAATAAGAATAGATAAATCGATATTGAACGTACGCCAGTTCCCGGCAACGGCGCCAAAAACTTGTTGCGCTATTTCTACGTGCTTACGCAAGTGTATGTATCGCTTCAAGTAATATAGTGTGTAAGACCGAATATCGTCCACAGAGACTGATTATCAAGTACTGATTATCTATTCTATGGTATCTATTTGGTTAACGTTATTTTGTTTGACAATTATAACTACGAATTAAAATAAAATGCAGAAATTAAACTAATGTTGAAAATACTTTGGGATTTAAAACAGTTATGATGGAGATAGACTTCCAATCTCCTCAACTATTCACTCTTTCACGCATTAATGTAATGCTAATGATTCTTCTTCGTATTAAGATAGCAGATTGACTAATCTGTCATTATATTCCGGTTAGGACATACAAGAGCTCAATCATGTGCAGAAATCTTATATATTTCTATGATAGATTTTACCACACAGGAGGATTAAGAACAATAACCTTAAACACTACACAAGTATCGGGGTACTTCCGTCCACGATTTTAACCTATGTCTATTCAACTACAGCATATTCAAATCTCACCTTTCAGAATTTTGATTCGAAATCATATATGTGATGACAATTAGTGATTAGTTAATTATCAAGTAATCAAAACAATTATTGAATAGATCTTAATATGCCTGAAGAAGAAATCTATAACTAATGCATTAACTATATGAAAGAGTTTCAAGCGATTCGACGAAAAACCCTAATAAAGTAATTAGCTCCTATACATTGTCATGCTAAGAACTAAATTACAATTCAACATAAACTGAGTTAAAGTAAAGAAAAGAGAAAGAACTTGAACAAAAGTCTCCAATTGTGTAGCTTGTAGCCCCCGTTCTCCTCTCCAAAGTATGTTATAAAGTATGAAAGGGTTTAGGGTATTTATATCTAAAAAAACCTTACTCCGGACCCTTTTACCCTTGGCCAAATTTGACTCAAATCTAAAAATTATGCGCGTCGGTGCTGCGGCCCTTCATCGGCAAAAATCACTGGAGCATTCTGCTTCTCTGGCGTCGTGGCCCTTCGACCAGGCGCCGCGGCTCTTGGCACGGTGACTATTTTTTCTCACTCTCTGGAATTTTTACGCCGCGACCCTAATTGCCTTCAACCGCGATTCATCTGCGCCACGGCCCTTGACCTGTTTTCATCCGGATTTCACCTGATTTCTTCTATTCTTCTTGGGACAATTTTGGCTTCATTCCTTGGGTTGTGCTTGTGCAAATTTCATCGTCATTGAGCGCATTTCATCATCAATTATGTATTTCCTCCTTTGGAACCGCTGTGACTCAAAAGAAAGAAAAGCAACTCTAATTCTATACTAAACACAAACGAAAAGAGTAAAATACTAACTAAAAATGACTCAAAAGAGTGTATCAAAATACACTCAACAAGTTTACAGAGAGAATTCTTACAACTCAGCTCTATACCACGATTCTAGATCAAGAAGGAAAGTAACCATCATCTTAAATGCCTTGTAGCCTCTTCTCTATATGTGGTGCACAACACACCCATAAATAAGATTCTACTAGACACGGCTTGTAGACTCCCTAGGACAGACCTACTTTGATACCAATTTTGTCACGACCCAAACCGGAGGGCCATGACGGTCACCCAAACCCTACCTGTCAGGCACCACTAATGACATATTTAGCATTTAACCATAATTTCTCATGGCCCGTGAGGGCCGCCATGAGATACCCTATTGACAAATGAAAATAGTAACATAAAAAGAGCTATGTAAAATCCTGTAACCAGAAGGACCCAACCTATATACATATACATATCAAGGTCGATAGGGTCATACACGATGACTATACACAGGACAACTTTCTACAAACCTCTAAAGAGTGTGTAACATCATAAGGTCATGACAGGGCCCCGCCATACCCCTACGCATATTAATAATATCGTACCACGACTAGACTGCAAATCTGAAACAAGTAGAGTGCTCCAATATCAACTGAACCAGCAACCTACTAGCGCGAACCATCATTTTGTCTACCTGAGAACGCGAGCATGAAACGCAACGTCCCCTGCCAAAATGGATGTCATTACGACTGATGTACTGAGTATGTCAGGCATGAAGAATATCATACTAGAGACCTGAAATTAACATGAGACAAGAAACAACCAACCAGTAGAGAATGCATCTGAGGGCCATAATATGCCTAAGTAGCATGTCTGTGCAGAATGCCTTTGAGGGCCATAATATGCATAAATATCATGTCTGTGCAGAATGCCTCTAAGGGACATAATATGCATAAGTGTCATGCACAATGCGGTATATATATATATATATATATATATATATATATATATATATATATATATATATATATATATATATATATATATATGCGTATATAACACTATTGGCCTCATTGGGCATCTTTCTTACCATAACAACCTCAGTGGGCATCATATCATATCGGTCTCTGTGGGCATACTCATTATTGTGTATATCTGTACCAATTGCAGGTGGTGCCGTATCCCATTTCCCATCCCCATGTATTTGAGGTCAAGGTATATACATGAATATAATTCATACATGATATGACAATAAGACACTATAAGTTTGTCGGAGTGATGTAATATCGATCCACATCCGATTAACATTATAAATACTAACATTTTTTCCCATATACCTCAATTGGGATTTAGGAACATATTTAGTCATGCTTTGACAATAGGAATGATTAATATAAACATCCTTAACTAATTAGAGTATAATCATTTATGGAATAATATTACGTTTGTGTTTTGTACTTAGAACATGCCGAAAGAAAAAAGAATTTATCTTAACATACCTTCGTCGATCCGTTGACTATACAATTAAAGTAGTACGTATAGCACCTAACCTTACACACAAAGGAACCAACTCGCAATCAGAATGAGATATGACTTAGCGACCATGATTTTCTTTGTTGCTGCCAACATTCCTTATCGTCAAATGAAATTTACTATGTTGCTGCCTAATATTTAATGAACTAGGTGTATACATATAGTCCAAAACCAAAACATTGCTGCCTTCTCTTTATAGATGTTGATCTCTTAATAATAGCAAAAGAGAATTATAAACACAAACTCTCTATTTTGATTATAGTGAAATCTGCAGCGGAAAAGTGGACAAAGCTCTAGAATTAGAGTGAACCACTATAAATCTGTCTTATTTGTTCTTCACTTATTTACTGTTTTCTGATTAAGTCGAATTTGAGACTCAAATCCTAACACATTTTTCGCCCTCCACCACCTGGAGTAAAATCCAGTAATTTCGGGAAATTATTGCAACAACTTCGATAGTTGTTACAATAATTATTGAATTTGGTACAAATAAAATTCAATTGTTGCAATAACTATCGAAATTAATGAATATTTTGGATTTTTTTGCAGAATCTCCTTCAATGAATTGAAAAAAATCTAAAATTTTTACACAGATTTTCACGACCAAAGTAAAAACAGTCTGTAGAATAAGGGGAAAAATGAGGAAAATGATAATGAAGATTTAGATGACGAAGAAGATGATCAATAAAATGATAAAGAATAAGCAAATAGTTGGAGAAGCAAGAAGATAATGAAGGAAAAAAAGTACGGATCAAAAGAAGAATAGGAGGAGGAGAGAAGATAAAAAAGAGAAGAGGGAAAATTCTAATTTGAAATTTAAAAGTGGAAATGAGTTCTTTTTAAAAAAAAAAAATCAAAATTGTAAGATTTACCATCAATTTTTTCGGAACCACTTGAGGATAGCTGAAATTATAGATTTTTTATGATGGTTATCTCTTTCACGATCACGAGGAAGGAAGCCGTGACTACGGAGGTCTGTGTTAAATATATAATTTACGGATATCGACTGTCGATTGTGTGCAGGATAATTGATTAAAGGAGAAGAATTGATAATTGAGATGAAGAGGAATAGAGGGAACTAGATGGAAGAAGAGGGTTGTGGGAACTTTCTCTATGTCTTCATTAATGAACAAAATGCACAAATGTGCATTATTTATACAATGCACAGAAACAGAAAATGAACTCCTAACCAATTTTAACAATACTCTAACAAACTATAACTACTCTAACAACTTCCAAAACTAACTTGCAACAAACTCTAACTAACTATATATATTTCAACACCCCCTTAAGCTGGTCACTGAAAATAGAGTTTTCAGTCCTAGCTTGGTAACAATAGCAAAATAGGTTACTAAACCAACAATAACTACAGAAACTAACATGTAGAGAAAGCAGCATATTGATAATGCAAAACCAATTCCCATTGGCAGGTCATGTTGAGGATTCTTCACCTCCTCAGTTGTACTAGCAACTGAATCAAACCCAATGTAGGAAAAGAAGACAGTTGAAGCTCCAGCAAGCATTCCATCAACTCTGTAGGGAAAATAACCAACAAGAAGCTCATATCCTGGCCATCCTGATTTGAAGCCCAGATATTCACCAGCAACAATCACAAAAACCATGACACATAAATTAACTGAAGTGACAAATCCTTGTACCATGGTACTATCCTTGATTCCCACGCACAAGAAATATATTTCAAAAGTACTGAAACTGCTCCTGCATTTTCAGTGATTGTTACACTAGCAGCAACAACGAAGAACCCCTCGTTCTCTAGTCACAATCGGACTAGAGAATCCCTCGATTCTTAGCAACGAAGAACCCTTCATTCTCTAGTCACACTCAAACTAGAGAATCCCTCGATTCTCCCTATGCAAGCTATTAGAATAAGCTCGGATATGCAGTGAAGTCTCTCTCAATTTCTAGTCCAATTCCGACTAGAAATTCATCGACTCTCCTGTCCTGAGCTAAACAAATGAAAATAGGCGATCGAACAATTGATTGACCTGTAAAAGAAAACTCCGTAAATTGAGCTTCAACTCAATCCATATTGTTTTCGATTAAGTATCCCTCAGTTCTCAGTCGATTTGCAGCTGAAAACTCCTTGATCCTTCCATCTATCTATTGTTACTGATGCGTTCTCCATCATTGCTAACTATAACCTGCTGTCTCAGGTCTTTTATCAAACACTTGAGGTGCGTGACTGCCGCATCCCTCTCAATGGAGTCTGATGGCATCCTTGTCACCATGATAGGTGTTATACCCTGCACACCCTGTACTGGATACATATCCCTGATGCTACAAGTATCATTCATCTCCTTTAGTATCATGTTTCTATTAGTCATCCCGCTTAAATATCAGATTATGTTGAGTTAAAAGAAGTCCAGGATCCGTAAAAAGACACTTAACATCTGGGCCAATTTTCTCAATTGCTTTAAATCTCACCATTCCACCATCTATTAATAGATCATCACCCACTTTCACATCTTCAGCAAATCCATCATAGTTAACAGTAATCGTGCGTTCAGGAAGTGGTGGATCAAATGCATGAACTGTGAAATTCCAAATTTCACCATCCTCCTCTTTGGTAGATGAAGCTCCACCAAGATCTCCCATATGAATCTCACTACCTTCAGTATCCATCATAATAGCTACAACAAATCCTTTATCCCCATTCAACCTCCTAATTCTCTCAATTACCATCTGATGTCACTCACATATTCCATGACACATATTTATCCTAGCTACATTCATTCCTTCCACAGTCAAAGCCTCTAACTGCTCAAAACCACAAGTTCTAGCACCAATTATGCAATTAATACATCACGACCCGAGCCGACATGATCGGTGCCTCTACCGGGCACCCTTATACTAACTTGTTACATATAATCACACTGATACTAAGAATAATTTAGAAATCTGTAATGAACCTGTCTCCTGAGGAGTCTAAGCTAATCAATCATAACAAAATATGCAAGCCGACAAGGCTGCCATTATATACGAAAATATCCAAAAACGAACTACAACTGTATAGCTGATCAAAACACGTCTACAACTCACACTTGTCCAACCCACACATGTCTAACCCACATATGTCTACATACCTCTAAGAGTATGATAATGAACTATGACGGGCCAGGGACCATCCGTGCCCCTAATTATGCATAAGTCTATATCAAGGATCTGTACTAAAATGACTAGGCTCCGTAACAATGGAGCTCTCTGAAATAGCTGGGCAGAAATCCTAAGCTGGAGGATCACCAAACTGAGTATATGTACCTGCTGGAATGAAACGCAGCCCCCCCGAAGAAAGGGAGTCCGTACGAAATAATGTACCGAGTATATAAAACATGAAGTACAATAAGAAGACCATAACTGGTCAAAAGATACGTATGATAATCAAAGATACCAATGCACCTGTGCCTTATAAAATGAGAGTCAAACATGTCCATTTAATATACCATACCCGGCCCATCCTGGGACTCGGTGAATGAAGTCTTATACATATACATACCGTACCCGGTCTTCTAGTGAGGGTCTCGGTGAAATCATCATCTGTGTACATACCGTACCCGACCCATCATGGGACTCAGTGAATGAATTCATATCCATGGATGCCTGTCCATACATATCGTACCTGGATCAATCTGGAACTCGGTAAAATCATCATATGTAAACCGTACCCGACCTATCATGAGACTCGGTGAAATAATCATATAAAGTTGCGCACGAACATACCCGGCCCATCATGGGACTTGGTGAAATGATATAATCATATTTTGCATGAATAGAATATCATGAGCAACCATATACAAATTAAATCATCATCTGAATCTCAATGAAATAATCTGAATGAATTATCAATGGAAAATCAAATGCAACTATCATATCAAGTATCACTAGGAATTAGGATTCATAGGAATTATGTACGTCCGCCGTACACTCATTTTATGTAACTCATGCCAAAAAGAAAGAAGAGGTAGTTTCACATACCTCATGTCGTCTATATCAACTCAATAATTTAATATTCGTCTCGATTAGCACTTCGACCTATAATAATGGTAATATGTCCGTCAAATCTATGATTACTAGTATACGTTATATATCGAATGATAACTCTATTTTCTATAATGATTTGGGCAGCACTTCCCCTACTTATACACACATCCATAATTCACACACAAGGTCGATAACATCAATAACAAGACAAGTCTCACGAATATAGTAAAATCAGTCCCATATACTCTATATACACCATTGTTATACATTCTTTCTCTTTACATCCATGGACTACAACAACCACAACAACCAAGGTGATTAATACACCTATTTCTCATGTTAATCCAGCCCCTTTAACCATATTAAAACAGCCCTTAAAACAATCCATATTTCCGCAACAACAAGAATGCAATGTAACACTTTTCTACACCTTTATTCCTTTAGGACTTTTATTAGCAATTACTACAATGTATATACATGTTCATAACTGAAATTCCAGAATACTAACTCAACAAGAACAACCCCTAAATACAATACAACAATACCCAAGTCACGGCCCACGAACATTATTACCATAACTCTTCTCATAACACCTTAAAATCCAATTCATATTTCAACACTTACATATAAACAACTACAACTTTAAATAATAAGATTTCCTTCAATTTTAACATGCAATCAATGACAACGATAACAACAACATCAATCAAACCCAATGTAATCAAAATATCCCCAAATCGGCTCAACTACAACATCAATACAACCACATGCATTTTCTTACTTCCAATTTCTCTTAACACGAGTTCATCTATTAACTACAATATCATTTAACTTCCAATTACTTTATGAGAAGAAATAATCTTACCTTAACTTAGCCAAAATAGTCCCGTCTTGCATTCGGCACCCACTGCTCCAATTTGCACCATTTCTTTAACTTACAATGACATGCATGCATTCTTTATGAGTTTAATCTCATCTTACTTACATGTTTTTCTAGTTCATCTTCAAAACTAAAGTATCTGGGACAGATTTTGGTCCTGTCACTACCGAATAATGGTTGGTGAGAAGTTTACCATGACTTAGAAATTAGTAAAAGAACTTAGTCTTGGAAGAGGGAGTTAATTTAGTCTTCTCTTCGCTATGGAGGATGAGAGAAACTCTAAAATCTGTGGGAGAAGAGAGAGAGAAGGGAGGTTGAAGAAGATGTCTTCAATTAAGGTAGAGAAACATTGGTATAAGTGAGCATGTGAGCTGAAATTTAAATGGGCATGTTGGTGTTCTCGTTCCATGTGGTGGAAGGCACAAGTCTCCATAGTTGTCCACTAGTTCTCACTTATTATTATCTCCACTAAAATTAATCCCACAATTAATTAATCTTAAATTTTATGTCCTAATAATAATTTTACACGACACTAGTCCATACTACATTTGTTGTATCAAAAATTATTCCGAGATCACATCATTTTGTATACTAATCTCCGTATTAGCATATGTAAATATACTTTTCTTCAAACACTCGAATCATATTTTCTTAATTACGTTCTCAATTTATTGCCCTAGAATTACGAGGTGTAACATCCTTCACCCCTTAGAAACATTCGTCCTCGAATGTTCATAATAGGTCTAAAAAAAATCGACAGAGTCTCATCTATAACTATACCTACCAACCTATATTCAGCAAACCCAAAGATGCCTCACAGGAACAATATATCACATATATTATTTACCAATCCACATAGTCAAGTAAGGAATTTCACTAACTTGAACTAATTCTAGGCAGCTAACGTAACCTCATACTTACAGTACCTAAGCTTTGTAATATTACAGTACTAGGTAGTCTTCTACAATGCTATTGTCACACTAATTCGTCTGAACCGGAAATAGATTCTCATGGATTAATTCAGATTATTATCTAGAACTGAAAGCACACATCAATCTATGTTTACTTAATAGACTCAAGTTCAGGCCAATTACATGTACAATTCTACATATAAAATACACACATAGTGACACCTTTTAAATTCTAATATTCAGTAATCTTGTGTGAAGCTGTCATTATCTAGTCAACTGCTTAAACATGAAGTTAATAGGTTAATGAATTATTGCCTAGGTCTGTAGTACATCTTATACATTCTTCAGTTTCAAAGTGTAGGCAAAGAAAATGAAGAGTTCTGACATCTAGTTTAGAGTCATATAGGCATTCATAGTCATTAGAGCAATAACCAAATTAGTACAAATAATCACGCTTCAACTGTTTTATTGTCATGTGACTGGTTTAAATCAAGTTCCCAAGTTCATTCTAACTTCATAGTCTTATAATTAGTGTTTGAACCATTTAACAGAAAATGAGGTTCAGACAACATAGGGATTTAGACCAAAACAACCAAGCATACCAATAGCACAAGGCAACTTGCCTAATATATGTACATAAGATGATAGATACAACTCCTAAGTTCCTCCAACATCTCTGTTAAGGTTACTTCTATAGAATATCTAATTTCTGCCCCTCATTTAGTCTCAACATATATACAAAACAATTATCATATAGGAAAACCAAAAAAGTAAACCAACATGCTCTATACCATAATTCAAATCTCTAAATTAGGGTAACACATTTAAATAGGAAACTGCAAGAACCATACCATCCACAAATAAATCAAGTATTAAAACTAGGATGGTCACCTCCCAGGAACACATGTGATATTTAAACCATGATATTACCAGAAACATACCACAAAACTCCTACCAAATATCATGCTATCACAGACATATAGATTACTATGCCCTGTTCTTACTTGAGTCTAGTTTACAGGTCTTATATGATTAAAGGAAATACTTAAAGTGGTATAAGGGTCATGCATCTTTATTAACATTATATCCAAGGATTCAGATCACATCCCAGTTGGCCAAGTATCATTTCATACGCTCTTGAGTAGTTATCGAAACTTAGTCAAGTCATACATCACTAGAAACATGCATATGAGTAATTGTCTAGATCTCTACACAACCCAGACACCTTATACATGATTTAAATCACATGAAGTGTTAATGGCTAAGGTACAACAGCCTCCAAGCCTCAAAGTTTTCTAAAAAAATGTAACTCATTTCAACTTAAAATGCAGCACTACCTAAGGATACACCTCTCCTATATTATGCTAACATTCTTAACACATACACAAAATATGCATTTTAAACTACAAGTTTAACTTGTATAGGTCAAACATATACATGTTACTTTTCATGTTTCAAAATACCATTACTATTAGTCTATACCTTCAGAATGTATCTAGCAATAAAAAACAGCCTTAAGGCCTAGCAACATATCTTAGACTGACCACAGAAGCTATAACAGAAAAGAAGAGGATGATATGAATAAATAAGCTAAAACAAATTATTGTACCTACATCATGTGATTCAAGGGAGGTATTATTGACAACATAATAGGAAGGCAAGACTGAGTATTAACTAAAATGTAGGAACATACACTAAACTCAATTTAGATCAGCAGTGATGCACATATTCATCATAATGCACTTAAACAAAGTCTAAATGATTCTTTAAACACTTTCATCTCATGTATTCAGATTCAATATCTCATTTAGCTACCTCACAACTCATAAATTCCCATGATATTCACAGGATTTATGAATATTTAAGACTGATACAACATATCTCTGCAGCACATAAACAGGTTTTAAGAAAAGTTAGAACATATTAACTAGACTCATCAGCATGTTGAAAATTTGTTCTCAACATGCTTTTGGCACAATTGTTCACAAAAAGGAGGATGGGCACACTACAAGTATACACACTAGACATTCTTAGTTCCATGCAATCCAGGGATACAAATAGACATGTAGATAAATCTCAATTCATGCAAGGCCACCAACTAAAGGTCAAGCTTTCAGATAAAATCAAATTGTGGAAATGAATTACACAAGTATGAGATTTACTTCATTTTAATCATCCTATGCACTCAGATGCCTTAGTTAATCTATGGGTGAACAAGTTGAGACACAAAAGTAGACAAGAATAATCATTTTTGGATCAAACAATATACATATAACAAGTGGGGGTTAACCTATCACAGAAGTAGACATTTATGTCATACAAACTCAATTCTTATTCAATACACTGATGCGGTAACAAATAGTTCAACATGGTTTTGAATCAGAGGAAACAATCATGACACAAATGCATAATATTCTTTACTAAGTATGGGATTCAAAGTATACAAACAATGGATAATGCAGAGACTGTTAGCTACTGTGCTCCTGAATCCTATGGTCCAGATCATGGCATAAATTTTATGCAGACTGGACCTGATTCAAATAGGCAGGGGAATATTCATACAAGATTTAAGGATGCCCTGCATACATTTTCTCATGCTAACATTTTAAACTAGTGTACCTAACCAAGCAAGTTTCAATTTATCATTCCAAACACCATTTAATCAATCCAAACAATCACATATGCTTGCAACCCTCTAAAGTTCAATGTCTAGGTATGAAATTAATTGACACTGGCATTGTACGAGTCTGAAACTAACACACCACACATGTCAGTTTATATTATCACAATATTTTATATCAACTTAAATCAGTTTTATCTAATTAAACAAGCTCCCAAATTATCGTATTAACATTATTTCAAGCATAAATAGTCTGTATACCAATTAATACAGATTTTTTTATCGACTTCTGGTTATGCAAGCTCATCTATAGACTTGATCATGCAGAGCATGACATATTAAAAGGTAAACAACTTGGCATGCCATTTCAGTTCACACATACACTTGATCTTTCAATAAATTCAATCCTATAAATATTATATAAGATTAACTCTGGACCTCAACCTAGTATACATGGGTAAGATCAACAAGCAACTAGTAAACATTTGGAAACCAATACTCTTACCATATCGTACTCTTAATATCAAAGAGAAAAAATACCAATAAATAGTCACAACTAATATCCCTTACATCACTTTTAAGTTATATAAAAATAGATTTATATCTTCATAACATTTAACAGTATAATAACCTTACCATTCCCTATACATGGTCCATTATTTCTTGACCAGTCCAACATATAGCCATGTGGCATATACAAATTTCATGAATCAACAGAGCAAGCTTAAGATAGTTTTAACAAGAAACATTTAGATAATATTCATAACTAACAATCATCACATAGGATATCCTTTATCAATTCTCATCATAAATAACATCATATAACCTCAAACATATCAATCTACATAACTCATTCTCTTATAGTTTTAAATTATCAAATCAGACGATATAAGACAAGTTTTGTTAAATAGGATAACTAATCTCGTTCTTAATCAGTGGCGCTTGTTTTAGGTAGATAATATGACTAAACAACTTAGAGGTAGCCAAACGAGTTTCCAAAACAGTACATTGGTCATCACATTAAATTAATAACCCATCCATGCTAAAACCAACTTCAATCAAACATGTCAATCCATTAAATCAAATCTAGACACTTCATACATAATTAATATCTTTAAATTAGCAATATTAAGTATTAAATTAACTAAGTAACCTATACACGACTAGACAAATCTGAAATTAACCTGTTTTGTTCTATTTCAACTGTACAGATTATTCTAAATCAGCATGAGACATTTATCAGTTGTCTAAAAACAGGACCTAAACAAACTGAAATATACCTTATAAGTATAAAGTGTTGACCAAACACATTAATCTATAAATTCATTCCTTCACTTTAGCATAGGCAAAACCATCAAAGGATCCCACTCATATTTGCATAGATACAATTCAGTCAAGTAACCCAACACTTAAGTTTAGACATGTATATCCTTGAACAATCCCATACACCACATACATTAACCAAGCTCAAGCGTCAAATATCATATTCAAGAAGGCCTGGGATATCTAAGGTCTCAACGGTTACTTAATATTCTAAGATTCTCAAATATTCCGCTTCCCAAGCTTACATTATCTTCTCCCCTTATACGAGTGAGATAGTTTCTCATAATTTCGAAATCATATTGTCCTTTCTGGCATACCAATAGTCTGGGTATAAATCTCTCCTCTATTGGCTACGAGTATCAACTGACTGAAGTCATTTTTGGTAACCGGGGTTATCAAAACTGTAACAGGCATGAGTTAAACTCGAATTCTTAAAACTCATCTCTGTTGCACGATTTATGAGATGAAAGAATAGAAACCATCCCTAAATGTCAGGCAATCAAGCGTATAAGTATGGTGCACAACATACCCACACACAAGACTCTACTAGAAACGGTCGGTAGACATTCTGAGGACGAACTGCTCTGATACCACTCTTTGTCATGACCCGAGCCGACGGGCCGCGACTGGTGCCCTAGTTGGGCACCATTATACTAACCTGTTACATATAATCACACTGATACTAAGGATAATTTAGAAATCTGTAATGAACCTGTCTCCTGAGGAGTCTCAGCTAATCAATCATAACAAAATATGCAAGCCGACAAGGCTGCCATTATATATGGGAATATCCAAAAACGAACTACAACCGTATAGCTGACCAAAACACGTCTACAACCCACATCTGTCCAACCCACACAT
Organism: Przewalskia tangutica; assembly: GCA_029844215.1. Lineage (NCBI taxonomy): Eukaryota > Viridiplantae > Streptophyta > Magnoliopsida > Solanales > Solanaceae > Przewalskia > Przewalskia tangutica. The sequence continues at coordinate 85,431,590 of CM056736.1, read as the reverse complement.
GTCTAACCCACATATGTCTACATACCTCTAAGAGTATGATAATGAACTATGGCGGGATAGGGCCCCGCCGTACCCCTAATTATGCATAAGTCTATATCAAGGATCTGTACTAAAATGACTAGGCTCCGGAACAATGAAGCTCTCCAAAATAGCTCGGCAGAAATCCTAAGCTGGAGGATCACCAAAATGAGTATATGTACATGCGGGCATGAAACGCAGCCACCCCGAAGAAAGGGAGTCAATACGAAATAATGTACCGAGTATATAAAATATGAAGTACAATAAGAAGACCATAACTGGCCAAAAGATAAGTATGATAATCAAAGATACCAATGCACCTGTGCCTTATAAAATGAGAGTCAAACATGTCCATTTAATATACCGTACCCGACCCATCCTGGGACTCGGTGAATGAAGTCTTATACATATACATACCGTACCCGGCCTTCTAGTGAGGGTCTCGGTGAAATCATCATCTGTGTACATACCGTACCCGACCCATCATGGGACTCAGTGAATGAATTCATATCCATGGATGTCTGTCCATACATATCGTACCCGGACCAATCTGGAACTCGGTAAAATCATCATATGTAAACCGTACCCAACCTATCATGGGACTCGGTGAAATAATCATATAAAGCTGCGCACGAACATACCCAGCCCATCATGGGACTCGGTGAAATGATATAATCATATTTTGCATGAATAGAATATCATGAGCAACCATATACAAATTAAATCATTATCTGACTCTCAATAGAATAATCTGAATGAATTATCAATGGAAAATCAAAGGCAACTATCATATCAAGTATCACTAGGAATTAGGATTCATAGGAATTATGTACGTCCGACGTACACTCATTTTATGTAACTCATGCCAAAAAGAAAGAAGGGATAATTTCACATACCTCTTGTCGTCTATATTAACTCAATAATTTAATATTCGTCTCGATTAGCACTTCGACCTATAATAATGGTAATATGTCCGTCAAATCTATGATTACTAGTATACGTATATATCAAATGATAACTCTCTTTTCTATAAAGATTTGGGCAGCACTTACCCTACTTATACACACATCAGCAATTCGCACACAAGGTCGATAACATCAATAACAAGACATGTCTCACGGATATAGTAAAATCAGTCCCATATACTCTATATACAACATTGTTATACATTCTTTCTCTTTACATCCATGGACTACAACAACCACAACAACCAAGGTGATTAATACACCTATTTCTCATGTTAATCCAGCCCCTTTAACCATATTAAAACAACCCTTAAAACTGTCTATATTTCCGCAACAACAAGAATGCAATGTAACACTTTCTAAACCTTTATTCCTTTAGAAATTTTATTAGCAATTACCATAATGTATATACATGTTCATAACTGAAATTCCAGCATACTAAGTCAACAAGAATAGCCCCTAAATAAAATACAACAAAACCCAAGTCACGACCCACGAACATTATTATCATAACTCTTCTCATAACTCCTTAAATTCCAATTCATATTTCAACACTTTCATATAAACAACTACAACTTTAAATATCAAGATTTCCTTCAATTTTAACATGCAATCAATGACAACGATAACAACAACATCAATCAAACCCAATGTAATCAAAACAGCCCCAAATCGGCTCAACTACAACATCAATACAACCACATGCATTTTCTTACTTCCATTTTTTCTTAACACGAGTTCATCTCTTAACTACAACATCATTTAACTTCCAATTACTTTATGAGAAGAAAAAATCTTACCTTAACTTAGCCAAAATAGTCTCGTCTTGCATTCGGCACCCACTGCTCCAATTTACACCATTTCTTTAACTTACAATGACATACATACATTCCTTAAGAGTTTAATCACATCTTACTTACATGTTTTTCTTCCACATAGTTCATATTCAAAACTAAAGTATCTGGGGCAGATTTCAGTCCAGTCACTACCGAATAATGGTGTCACACCCCGACCCCGGACCCGCGATTGGTACCCTACCTGGGCACCCATCTACCCGTACAACATATGTAACTCGCGGAAGGTAAATAACACTCTTCTTTTTTTTTGCAAAGGCAAAGCCGACAAGGCTGGCATAATATATAACACCCGAATGGGACTACAACCGTACAACAATATAAGTACAACTCACGCCAGTCCAGCCCACATATAAATACAGACCTCTAAGAGTTTTGACAACAACTATGACGAGACAAGGCCCCGCCTTACCCTGAAATACACAACAGTCTAAACCAACCGTACCAATGGTAAGCTCCGGAACAAGGAAGCTACCTCAACAGCTGAACAAGATCCCACACACGCGGATCACCCAACTGCGAACCTAAACTCGCGGCATGAACGCACTTCGCTGGCGGGGGTCATAACAAGGTACCAAATATGTAAACATAAAGTACATGAATTAAGATCATAATCAGATAAAAGAATGATAAGGACAAGTATAATAATCAAAATACCAGATCCGACCGTGCCGTATCAAATATGTGTCAAATGTACCTTGTATCACTGTACCACTGTACTATTATACCATTGTATCACTGTACTACTGTACCCCCCTCATGGATGCCTACTCATAGAATCATCATGTTCATACACGTATAGATAACTTATCATACTGCATTTATAACTCGTCCCCACCATATTGGGACTCGGTCCTCATACTCTGTATCTAACATGTCCCGGCCCATATTAGGACTCAGTGTAAGGTCGTATAAGGTATAATATGTCCCGGCCTATTCTGGGACTCGGTGTGAAGTCATATAAGGTATAACATGTCCCGGCCCTCACATATGCACCTATAACGTGTCCCGACCCATTAGGGGACTCGATGTAATCATGACTATCCATATAACCCTCATATGTGTACATGCAACGTGTCCCGGCCCACCATGGGACTCGGTGTATCAATTCAACCATATAATATTTTAAACTATCTTTTGACTTTCCATAAAGCCGTTATAACAAACTTCCCATAAAGCTATTATAACAAACTTTCATTTTATAAACTTAAGCACTACCACATCTTTCTTTTTAAACAAACCAAGGCACTATCACCTATTTCCTTTTAATAAAACCAAGGCATTATCATGTGATGTAACATTAGGGAAATGAACCCAAAAGTACTATGTACATCTATTCTTTCCTTTATAAAACCTCAAGATACTAGCACTTGTAACATCAAGACACTTTCACTATTAAAAACAAGTTACTTACACTTTAAACTCAAGTAACTTATTCTTTTCAAATCAAGTGACCTATACCTTTAAATCAAGTTATTTCTTCTTTCCCAAAATTAAGTCATTTATACTTCATATAAATCAAGTCTCTTATACTTCATCTAATCAAATCTCATATGCTTTCAAGTAAGGTCTCATATACCTTCAAGTAAAGTCTCATATACTTTCATCTAAGTCTCATAACTTTCAAATAAATCTAGTCTCATGACTTTCAAATAAATCAAGTCTCATAACTTTCAAATAAATCTAGTCTCATGACTTTCAAATAAATCAAGTCTCATTAGTGTTGTAACTTAGCAAGACCAACTCGACTCCAATTCTTACTAAACACTCTTACCAACATCTCTCATAAGACTTGGTAAGGACTTAGGAATAATTTAGACATGCCTTTAGCATAGAATAAATAATATAAATACTCTAAACGAGGCAAGTATACTTGAAGAAACAATTCATGTATACTCCAATAATCAATCATACCGATAGAAGGAAGAAATTCACATACATCGTTGATGACTAACCAACACGACAAGTAGAATACGCCCCAATGTACTTCAACCTTGTCGGCTATTCCACATGCCAAGTAGAATATGCCACACGTAGTACTTCAACCTAAAATGACAATAGCACTTCTATCAACTTCAAGCTTCCAAGTGTAAGACTTAGACCAAATAAGGCCCTCTTATTCTACGGAAATTTGGGCAGCACTTCCTTTGTTTCTACATACTTTTCCACCTTTTCCAAGGCCCAAATTCAACAACAACCAAGACACAATTAAGAGCACAACTAGCAGTTAACCAAAGGGGATCACACGCATACCTTACGTGAAAAATTCAGCCCCTTAAATTAAATAAACAGTTCACAACCAAAGCAACAACCAAAGGGGATTACACGCCAACTTGACGTGTAAAATTCTGCACCGCAACGATATAAAAACAGTCCACATATTAATCAACTTTAAGGATACAATATGAAGCCTTTTCACCCTTATTCCTCCGGGACTTTCATTAGCAATATACTACATTAAACATGCAATAAGACTACTAAATTTCCAGCAAATATACACCTCTAAAACAGTCCCAAAACTCCCCAAATTATCCAACAATTTCTAGCCATTCTCGGTCAACAACACTAGAACATATCCAAAGCCCTTTTCTACAATTTCTATAATCCAATTCATATTTCAACATGTTATATACATCATGTAAACTATAAACAATAATATTCCCTTCATTATACAACATGCTACAAGTGTAATTGACAACCAAAAATGATCACCGAATCCAATACCCGGAAAATCTTAACTCTCGGCCTAGGCTCCCAAAAAGTGTCCAAATCATTTTTAAATATTCATTCTTTTTAGCACATGTTCATTTATACACATCAACAATAAGTAATATTCAATAACTTTAAAAGAAGAAGAACATTTACCTTGGTTTTGCCCAAAATAACGTCCAAAACAGTCCGGGCTACAATGGTCCGCAGTTTTCGTTTCGCTCCACTTATTCAAGTTCCAATCACATATATGTGACCCCTATGAGGTTATACACAACTTCACGTTGTATATCAACACCAAAAAGTCGACAGAACACCCTAGGGTTTCCAACCCTTCTCACGCCCAAATAGATTTTTAGGGGTTAGGGGTGGTTTATCTTGGCTAATCACTTGGTTAGGGACCCTAATCATGTATTAACAACCATAAGCTTGGAAGATTAAGGATTTGTTCTTCATGTTCTTGCCTTGGCCGAAAATGGAGAGAAATGAGATATATATTTGTGTTGTGAGAAATAATGGCTAAGTGTAAGTCTTGCAAGACCTCTCTTGTATATATAATTTGCTCAAGGGAGGAAATTACGTCAAGTGTAAGGCCAAAAGTAGGGACAAGTGTGTGTGGGACCCACTTGTCTACTTGTCTTCAAAATATCTAGCCAAGTCCAAGTCAAAGTCAAAGGGGGTGACACGTGTCACCCTCCTATTTGGATTTACATTCTCATATCATTCCCTTGGAATTACGGGGTGTAACATCCTTCCCCCCTTAGAAACATTCATCCCGAATGTTCATAACAGGTTCATGCTAAATAAATCTCGGCATAGTCTCCTTAAACTACACTCAACGAAATCAAATATGCCACACATGGCCCCAAATAAATACACTCGTACAGATACACATTATCATATACCAACTATATAATAATTTCACCAACCTGGATACGAAGTCCATACATTCCTGTCTGGGCCACTATTGTCTTTTCGGAGGCATAGCTGCAACCACAATAATACGTTAGAGAGACACTATCCTAACAACACAGCTCTATCGCACGATCTCAGAGTGAGAAGAAGGGAAACCAATCCTAAATTTACTGTAGCCTCCTGTTTATAGGTGTGGTGCACAACACACCGGTAAACAAGACTCTACTATACACGGTCTGTAGACATTCTGAGGACTAACTGCTCTGATACCACTTTGTCACGCCCCGAACCCCGGACCCGCGATTGATACCCTACCTGGGTACCCATCTACCCGTACAACACATGTAACTCGCGGAAGCTAAAAAACACTCGTTTTTTTTTTGCAAAGGCAAATCCGACAAAGCTGCCATAATATATAACACCCGAATGGGACTACAACAGTACAACAATATAAGTACAACTCACGCCATTCCAGCACACATATGAATACAGACCTCTAAGATTTTTGACAACAACTATGACGGGACAAAGCCCCTCCGTACCCTGAAATACACAACAGTCTAAACCAACCGTACCAATGGTAAGCTCCGGAACAAGGAAGCTACCTCAACAGCTGAACAAGATCCCACACACGTGGATCACCCAACTGCGAACCTAAACTCGCGGCATGAACGCACTTCGCAAGGGTCGAAGACAACAAGGTACCAAATATGTAAACATAAAGTACAGTAATTAAGATCATAACTGTACAAAAGAATGATAAGGACAAGTATAATAATCAAAATACCAGATCCGACCGTGCCGTATCAAATATGTGTCAAATGTACCTTGTATCATCGCACATCGCACTATTATACCATTGTATCACCGCATCATCGTACTTCTCATGGATGCCTACTCATAGAATCATCATGTTCATACACGTATAGATAACTTATCATACTCCGTACCTATTACCTGTCCCAGCCCATATTGGGACTCGGTCCTCATACTCTGTATCTAACATGTCCCGGCCCATATTAGGACTCGGTGTCGGGTCGTATAATGTATAACATGTATCGGCCCATTCTAGGACTCGGTGTGAAGTCATATAAGGTATAACATGTCCCGGCCTTTTCTGAGTCTCGGTGTAAAGTCATATAAGTCATGTAAGGTATAACATGTTCTGACCCATTCTGGGTATCGGTGTAAAGTCATATAAGGTATAACATATCCCGACCCTTTTTGGGTCTCGGTGGAAAGTCATATAAGTCGTATAACATTTCCCGGTCCATTATGGGAATCGGTGTGGTCGTCTTCCTCACATATGCACCTATAACGTATCCCAGCCCATTAGGGGACTCGGTGTAATCATGACTATTCATATAACTCTCATATGTGTACATACAACGTGTCCCGACCCACCATGGGACTCGGTGTATCAATTCAACCATATAACATTTTAAACCATCTTTTGACTTTTCATAAAGTCGTTATAACAAACTTCCCATAAAGCCATTATAACAAACTTTCATTTTATAAACTAAAGCACTACCACATCTTTCTTTTTAAACAAACCAAGGCACTATAACATCTTTCCTTTTAATAAAACCAATGCATTATCATGTGATGTAACATTAGGGAAATGAACCCAAAAGTACTATGTACATCTATTCTTTCCTTTATAAAACCCCAAGATACTAGCACTTGTAGAATCAAGGCACTTTCACTATTAAAAACAAGTTACTTACACTTTTAAACTCAAGTAACTTATTATTTTCAAATCAAGTGACTTATACCTTTAAATCAAGTTACTTCTTCTTTCCCAAAATCAAGTCATTTATACTTCATATAAATCAAGTCTCTTATACTTCATCTAGTCAAATCTCATATACTTTCAAGTAAGGTCTCATATACCTTCAAGTAAAGTCTCATATACTTTCAACTAAGTTTCATAACTTTCAAATAAATCTAGTCTCATGACTTTCAAATAAATCAAGTCTCATAACTTTCAAATAAATCTAGTCTCATAACTTTCAAATAAATCAAGTCTCATTAGTGTTGTAACTTAGCAAGATCAACTCGACTCCAATGCTTACTAAACACTCTTACCAACATCTCCCATAAGACTTGGTAAGGACTTAGGAATAATTTAGACATGCCTTTAAATAACATGAATACTCTAATAACGAGGCAAGTATACTTCAAGAAACAAGTCATGTATACTCCAATAATCAATCATTAGAAGGAAGAAGTTCACATACCTCGTTGACGACTAACCAACACGACAAGTAGAATACGCCCCAATGTACTTCAACCTTGTCGGCTATTCCACATGCCAAGTAGAATATGCCACACGTAGTACTTCAACCTAAAATGACAATAGCACTTCTATCAACTTCAAGCTTCCAAGTGTGAGACTTATATCAAATAATGACCCTCTTATTCTACGGGAATTTGGGCAGCACTTCCTTTGTTTCTACGTATTTTTCAACCTTTTCCAAGGCCCAAATTCAACAATAACCAAGCCACAATTAAGGGCACAACCAGCAGTTAACCAAAGGGGATCTCACACATACCTTACGTGAAAAATTCAGCCCCTTAAATTAAATAAACAATTCACAACCAAAGCAACAACCAAAGGGGATTACACGCCAACTTGACGTGTAAAATTCTGCCCCACAAAGATATAAAAACAGTCCACATATTAATCAACTTTAAGGGTACAATATGAAGCCTTTTTCACCCTTATTCCTTCGGGACTTTCATTAGCAATCTACTACATTAAACATGCAATAAGGCTACTAAATTTCCAGCAAATATACACGTCTAAAACCGTCCCAAAACTACCCAAATTATCCAACAATTTCTAGCCATTCTCGGCCAACAACACTACAACATATCCCAAGCCCTTTTCTACAATTTCTATAATCCAATTCATATTTCAACATGTTATATACATCATGTAAACTATAAACAATAATATTCCCTTCATTATACAACATGCTACAAGTGTAATTGACAACAAAAAATGATCAACGAATCCAATACCCGGAAAATCTTAACTCTCGGCCTAGGCTCCCAAAAAGTGTCCAAACCATTTTTAAATCTTCATTATTTTTAGCACATGTTCATTTATAAACATCAACAATAAGTAATATTCAATTACTTTAAATGAAGAAGAACATTTACCTTGTTTTTGCCCAAAATAACGTCCAAAACAGTCCAGGCTACAATGGTCCACAGTTTTCATTTCACTCCACTTCTTCAAGTTTCAATCACATATATGTGACCCCTATGAGCTTATACACAACTTCACTTTGTATTTCGACACTAAAAAGTCGTCGAAACACCCTAGGGTTTCCAACCCTTCTTATGCCCAAATAGGTTTTTAGGGGTTAGGGGTGGTTTATCTTGGCTAATCACTTGGTTAGGGACCCTAATCATGTATTAACATCCCTAAGCTTGGAAGATTAAGGATTTGTTCTTCATGTTCTTGCCTTGGCCGAAAATGGAGAGAAGAGAGATATATATTTGTGTTGTGAGAAATAATGGCTAAGTGTAAGTCTTGCAAGACCTCTCTTGTATATATAATTTGCTCAAGGGAGGATATTGCGCCAAGTGTAAGGCCAAAAGTAGGGACAAGTGTGTGCGGGACCCACTTTTCCACTTGTCTTCAAAATATCTAGCCAAGTCCAAGTCAAAATCAAAGTCAAAGGGGGTGGGGGTGACACGTGTCACCCTCCTATTTGTCTAAAATTATTTCTTTACAAAAACATTCCATACTTGACCAAAATATCTCAAAATCTCGTGGGCCCCAAAAAACTGTAAAATTTCCTGTGGGCCCCACATGACCAAATCCGAGACTTAATAATCTAAAACTTCAACATACTATACTAATTTCATATACCGAATTTGAGAATCAAATTCCAAGTTATTAACATTTTCCTTCACAAAATTTCCGAACTTTTTCCTTAAGAAAAATAATTATTTCTTTCCTTCAAAAATTCACATCTCATTTCCTTAAGTACGTTCTCATATCATTTCCTTGGAATTACGGGGTGTAACATCCTTTCCCCCTTAAAAACATTCGTCCCGAATTTTCATAACAGGTTCATGCTAAACAAATCTCGGCATAGTCTCCTTAAACTACACTCAACGAAATAAAATATGCCACACATGGCCCCAAATAAATACGCTCGTACAGATACACATTATCATATACCAACAATATAATAATTTCCCCAACCTGGATACGAAGTCCATACATTTCTCTCTGGGCCAATGTTGCCCTTTTCGGAGGCATAGTTGCAACCATAATAATACGTTAGGGAGAGACTACCCTAACAACACAGATCTATCGCACGATCTCAGAGTGTGAAGAAGGGAAACCAATCCTAAATGTACTGTAGCCTCTTGTTTATAGATGTGGTGCACAACACACCGATAAACAAGACTCTACTATACACGGTCTGTAGACATTTCGAGGACTAACTGCTCTGATACCACTCTGTCACGCCCCGAACCCCAGACCCGCGACTGTTACCCTACCTGGGCACCCATCTACCCATACAACAAATGTAACTCGCGGAAGCTAAATAATATTTTTTTTTGCAAAGGCAAAGCCAATAAGGTTGTCTTAATATATAACACCCGAATGAGACTACAACCGTACAACAATATAAGTACAACTCACACCAGTCCAGCCCATATATGAATACAGACCTCTAATAGTTTTGACAACAACTATGACGGGACAAAGCCCCGCCGTACCCTGAAATATACAACAGTCTAAACCAACCGTACCAATGGTAAGCTCCGGAACAAGGAAGCTACCTCAACAGCTGAACAAGATCCCACACACGCGGATCACCCAACTGCGAACCTAAACTTGCGGGCATGAACGCAGCCCCCCGAAGGGGGTCAGTACAACAAGGTACCAAGTATGTAAACATAAAGTACATTATTTAAGATCATAAATGTACAAAAGAATGATAGGGACAAGTATAATAATCAAAATACCAGATCCAACCGTGCCGTATCAAATATGCCTCAACTGTACCTTGTATCACTGTACCACTGTATCACTGTACTACTGTACCCGCTCATGGATGTCTACTCATAGAATCATCATGTCCATACACGTATAGATAATGTATCATACTCCGTACCTATAACTTGTCCAGGCCCATATTGAACTCGGTCCTCATACTCTGTATCTAACATATTCCGGCCCATATTGGGACTCGGTGTAGGGTCGTATAAGGTATAACATGTCCCTTCCCATTCTGGGACTCGGTGTGAAGTCATATAAGGTATAATATGTCCCGACCCTTTCTGGGTCTCGGTGTAAAGTCATATAAGTCATGTAAGGTATAACATGTCCCGGTGTATTCTGGGTCACGGTCTAAAGTCATATAAGGTATAACATGTCCCGGTCCTTTTTGGGTCTCGGTGTAAAGTCATATAAGTCATATAACATGTCCCGGCCCATTATAGGGCTCGATGTGGTCATCTTCCTCACATATGCACCTATACCGTGTCCCGGCCCATTAGGGGACTCGGTGTAATTATGACTATCCATATAACCCTCATATGTGTACATGCAACGTGTCCTGGCCCACCATGGGACTTGGTGTATCAATTCAACCATATAACCTTTTAAACCATCTTTTGACTTTCCAAAAAGCCGTTATAACAAACTTCCCATAAAGTCAGTATAACAAACTTTCATTTTAGAAACTAAAGCACTACCACATCTTTCTTTTTAAACAAACCAAGGCACTATCACATCTTTCCTTTTAATAAAACTATGACATTATCATGTGATATAACATTAGGGAAATGAACCCAAAAGTACTATGTACATCTATTCTTTCCTTTATAAAACCCCAAGATACTAACACTTGTAGCATCAAGACACTTTCAATATTAAAACAAGTTACTTACACTTTTAAACTCAAGTAACTTATTCTTTTCAAATCAAGTGACCTATACCTTTAAATCAAGTTACTTCTTCTTTCCCAAAATCAAGTCATTTATACTTCATATAAATCAAGTCTCTTATACTTCATATAATCAAATCTCATATGTTTTCAAGTAAGGTCTCATATACCTTCAAGTATAGTCTCATATATTTTCAACTAAGTCTCATAACTTTCAAATAAATCTAGTCTCATGACTTTCAAATAAATCAAGTTTCATAACTTTCAAATAAATCTAGTCTCATGACTTTCAAATAAATCAAGTCTCATTAGTGTTGTAACTTAGCAAGATCAACTCGACTCCAATGCTTACTAAACACTCTTACCAACATCTCTCATAAGACTTGGTAAGGACTTAGGAATAATTTAGACATGCCTTTAGCATAGAATAAATAATATAAATACTCTAAACGAGGCAAGTATACTTGAAGAAACAAGTCATGTATACTCCAATAATCAATCATACCGATAGAAGGAAGAAATTCACATACATCGTTGATGAATAACCAACACGACAAGTAGAATACGCCCCAATGTACTTCAACCTTGTCGGCTATTCCACATGCCAAGTAGAATATGCCACACGTAGTACTTCAACCTAAAATGACAATAGCACTTCTATCAACTTTAAGCTTCCAAGTGTAAGACTTATACCAAATAATGACCCTCTTATTCTACGGGAATTTGGGCAGCACTTTCTTTGTTTCTACATACTTTTCCACCTTTTCCAAGGCCCAAATTCAACAACAACCAAGCCACAATTAAGTGCAAAACCAGAAGTTAACCAAAGGGGATCACACGCGTACCTTACGTGAAAAATTCAGCCCCTTAACTTAAATAAATAGTTCACAACCAAAGCAACAACCAAAGGGGATTATACGCCAACTTGACGTGTAAAATTCTTCCCCAGAATGATATAAAAACAGTCCACATATTAATCAACTTTAAGGGTACAATATGAAGCCTTTTTCACCCTTATTCCTTCGGGACTTTCATTAGCAATCTACTACATTAAACATGCAATAAGGCTACTAAATTTCCAGCAAATATACACGTCTAAAACAGTCCCAAAACTGCCCAAATTATCCAACAATTTCTAGCCATTCTCGGCCAACAACACTAAAACATATCCAAAGCCCTTTTCTACAATTTCTATAATTCAATTCACATTTCAACATGTTATATACATCATTCAAACTATCAACAATAATATTCCCTTCATTATACAACATGCTACAAGTGTAATTGACAATAAAAAATGATCAACGAATCCAATACCCGGAAAATCTTAACTCTCGACCTAGGCTCCCAAAAAGTGTCCAAACCATTTTTAAATCTTCATTCTTTTTAGCACATGTTCATTTATACACATCAACAATAAGTATTATCCAATTACTTTAAAAGAAGAACATTTACCTTGTTTTTGCCCAAAATAACGTCCAAAACAGTCCGTGCTACAATGGTCCCAATTTTCATTTCGCTCCACTTCTTCAAGTTCCAATCACATTTATGTGACCCCTATGAGCTTATACACAACTTCACTTTGTATTTCAACACCAAAAAGTCGATGGAACACCATAGGGTTTCCAACCCTTGTCACACCCAAATAGGTTTTTAGGGGTTAGGAGTGGTTTATCTTGGCTAATAACTTGGTTAGGGACCCTAATCATGCATTAACAACCCTAATCTTGGAAGATTAAGGATTTGTTCTTCATGTTCTTGCCTTGGCCGAAAATGGAGAGAAGGGAGATATATATTTGTGTTGTGAGAAATAATGGCTAAGTGTAAGTCTTGCAAGACCTCTCTTGTATATATAATTTGCTCAAGGGAGGAGATTGCGCCAAGTGTGAGGCCAAAATTAGGGACAAGTGTGTGTGGGATCCACTCGACCCATTTGTCTTCAAAATATCTAGCCAAGTCCAAGTCAAAGTCAAAGGGGGTGACACGTGGCACCCTCCTATTTGTCTAAAATTATTTCTTCACAAAAACATTCCATACTTGGCCAAAATATCTCAAAATCTCGTGGGCCCCACAAAACCGATTTTTTTTCTGTTGGCCCCACATGACCAAGTCCGAGACTTAAAAATCCAAAACTTTCAACATACTATACTAATTCCATATACCAAATTTGTGAATCAAATTCCAAGTTATTAACCTTTTCCTTCACAAAATTTCTGAACTTTTTCCTTAAGAAAAATAATTATTTCTTTCCTTCAAAAATTCACATCTCATTTCCTTAAGTACGTTCTCATATCATTCCCTTGGAATTATGGGGTGTAACATCATGCCCGCAGGTTTAGGTTCGCAGTTAGGTGATCCGCGTGTGTGGGATCTTGTTCAGCTGTTGAGGTAGCTTCCTTGTTCCGGAGCTTACCATTGGTACGGTTGGTTTAGACTGTTGTGTATTTCAGGGTACGACGAGGCCTTGTCCCGTCATAGTTGTTGTCAAAACTCTTAGAGGTCTGTATTCATATGTGGGCTGGACTGGCGTGAGTTGTACTTATATTGTTGTACTGTTGTAGTCCCATTCGGGTGTTATATATTATGGCAGCCTTGTCGGCTTTGCCTTTGCAAAAAAAAAGGAGAGTGTTATTTAGCTTCCGCGAGTTATATGTGTTGTACGGGTAGATGGGTGTCCAGGTAGGGTACTAGTCACGGGTCCGGGGTTCTAGGCGTGACAAATGGTTGGTGAGAAGTTTACCATGGATTAGAAATTAGTAGAAGAACTTAGTCTTGGAAGGGGGAGTTAATTTAGTCTTCTCTTGGCTATGGAGGATGAGAGAAACTTGAAAATCTGTGGGAGAAGAGAGAGAGAAGGGAGATTAAAGAAGAAGTCTTGAATTAAGGTAGAGAAACATTGGTATAAGTGAGCATGTGAGCTGAAATTTAAATGAGCATGTTGGTGTTCTCGTTCCATGTGGTGGAAGGCACAAGTCTCCATAATTGTCCCCTAGTTCCCACTTATTATTATCTCCACTAAAATTAATCTCACAATTAATTAATCTTAGACCCCACTTCATTTAAATCCTGAAAATTTCATGTCTTAATAATAATTTTACACGGCACTAGTCCATACCACATTTGTTGTATAAAAAATTATTCTGTGATCACATCATTTTGTATACTAATCTCTGTTTTAGCATATGTAAATATTCTTTCCTTCCAATACTCGAATCTTATTTTCTTAATTACGTTCTCAATTTATTGCCCTAGAATTACGAGGTGTAACAACTTCGTCCTACGTGTACTCCTAAAACCATTCTCCTTTAACTCCGTTTCCGTTACAGTATCCACTTCAATCGAAGCCACATTATTACTACCATACTCCTGCGTCACATTTGATAATACTCACCTGAACCGTTATCCGTAACTAACACTTTAGATGACTGCGACTCATCGAGATCTGACGTTGACACTTTCACAACTAATGTCTGTAACGATTTCTTCACCGGTAACCGTAAACTACATGTTGATACAAACACTGACGGCCTTGAGATTGTGAAATTTGACAGCGATCGTGAAGATGATGAAATGAAGAAGTTAATAGCGTGCGAGAAACTAGATCTAATTTTAGGTTCTTGCAACATACAAACATGAACCCTAATTTTTCAGAAAATTTGAATCAATTAATCGATGAACTCAAATTAATCGAGCATGACTCTGATACCATGTTAAATATATAATTTACGGATATTGATTGTCGATTGTGCGCAGGATAATTGATTGAAGGAGAAGAATTGATAATTGGGATGAAGATGAAGAGATGGAAAGAGATGGAAGAAGAGGATCGTGGGAACTTTCTCTATGTCTTCATTAATGAACAAAATACACAAATGTGCATTATTTATACAATGCACCGAAACATAAAATGAACTCCTGACCAACTTTAACAATACTCCAACAAACTATAACTACTCTAACAACTTCCAAAACTAACTTGCAACAAACTCTAACTAACTATATATATTTTAACAGTTCGGTCTTTAAGTCACATCAACTGCGGGAGAGGGAACACGATAGCGAAGAGTAATCTTTTTGTAAACATCTGATCAAGCCTCATACACGACTGCGAAGTAAGGGCCATGATCACGTTGGCTTGAGCTTCAACTGCATTGCAACCACGATGGTGGTGACAACGATCGCGTAAAAAGTATTGTAGCATATAAATAGGAGATCAGTTAGAATTCTACCAACGATTTGAAAAGAAAAACTTGGGATTTGAGCAAGTGGCTCTCAATTTCGGATAACAGAAAGATGAAGTTTCAAACAATCCAAAACAAATTTACTTACCAAATAGTGACATTGCATTGGCATTCACATATGATACAGTACTATATAAGCTAGGAGTCTGATTATAAATATCGTTCATATTCCTCAGCTAAAGTACAATTTGATGTCAGTAAGAAAGATCACTAAACCATTGGGTTGCTCAGTTCTTTTTACACACACTTTTGTGTTTTCTAGGAGCTTTACAATGGCAAGGTGAAGGAGATTAATAAGGAACAAGAAAGCTTATACGTGATGCTAAAAACACACTCGATTAAGCTTAGGATTTGCCAAGTGTCTATTCAAATTGCTTAATCACTTTATCTCACATTTATTAGTTGACAACTAGACCATATTCTAAATATGTCTCTTGCACTGGCCAGTGACTTTAGTCAACCTAATAACGTTGAGAAGTTGAGAGCTCCCTCGAATTTTCAATAGAAGAATGAATCCTATTATTGGCTCAACTATCTCCTTGAATTATATCCTGATGCATCCAACACAAGTTGTATCTTATCCTGGAGGAGTTTAAGATTAGAACTTGGTCAAAGTACATCATTCTGTAAAAAATGTGTGTATTGACCTCAAGTCAAATGACCTTTATATTTCACACGTCGATAACACTATAGATATGTATAACAAATAGTTAATCGACAGAGTATACCAATAGTTCTCCAAAGTATACATGTGTCCATCACGAGTAACTATTACTCATAGCTGTGAAACATACTACATTCTCCAAGAATATGATGCATACCACATATCAACTTATAGCATATCATCGATATCCCATTCTCGATGATCATCAATCGAGGCCATTTTGAGAATTATGTTATATCATTAATATCTCACTCTTTTAATGACAACGTAAACTTAAGGGATGCACATATATGAATAATTGCAAACAATCAAACAATAATTCAATAATTGTAAATTCCATAAATATTAATCTCGTTAAAAATACGAATGTGTTCAAGTACATTTTAGTTCCAAATAAATATGTCTCTAGGACATACATACTTTCATTACCATCAATTTAAAAAGTATTGTAGAATTTATGATGCTATGTGTTCTTTAGTGTATTTTGTTTAGCTTATTTAGTTGTGTTAGCTACTGCTCCCTTTTGGTCCAATGCACTTTATACTGTTTTAAATCCTTATCTGAGTCTAACCGTTTCTCTTACTTTGTTTTGATTGCCCTGTTTATGATTATACTTTGTCTTGAGCCGAGGGTCTTCCGGAAACAGTCGATCAACCTACCAAGGTGGAGGTAAGGTATGTGTACACTATACCCTCTCCAGACTCACGATGTAAGATTACACTGGGTATGTTATTGTTGTTGTTAAAAAGTATTGTAGTATATAAATAGCTGATCAGTTAGAATTCTACCAACGATTTGAAAAGAAAAACTAGGGATTTAAGCAAGTGGCTCTCAATTTTGGATAACCGAGTGATGAAGTTTCAATGCCATATTTGAGGTATTGATTACTTACATTGAACTTATGCTTATATGTAATTTTCACGAAATCTGAACCACAAACTCATGGGATTTAAGAGAATAAAATTGATGATTTTAGACCTAAACTAGAATTGGTAAATCAGTTATTCAACTTACCAAATGATATCAATAGTGATTTTATTATTGAATTAGATTTAATAGATTATGGGTAATGCGTGCATATAATCATTTTTAAATTTCCAACCATTGATCCAAGGGATGTTTGAGTAGACCAGGGCTTGACTTTGATTTTGAGACGTCCTAAAATTTAGGAATAGTTTCCCTAGCCTAATTTGGATCTGTTGTTCTTAATTTTTAATAGATTGAGGCCAATGACGATTGTTTTGGCGGATATTGACATTTTAAGAGAGGTTTATCTACTGATATAAGGCAAAAGGCAAGTGAGACTTTAACTTTTAGTTTTCTTTCTTTTTCTTCAAAGTGTGTTACATGTGTTGCTTATATGCATTAAAACCATCCAATTCAGGCTCAACCGATGCAACCAATTTTGCAGGTAAAACATTATATGTTGAAGTCTGGTTGTGTAGTTAAAACAAACAATCCAAAACAAATTTACTTACCAAATAGTGACATTGCATTGGCATTCACATATGATACAACTCTTATAAGCTAGGATTCTGAATATAAATATCGTTCATATTCCTCAGTTAAGGTACAATTTGATGTCATTAAGAAAGATCACTAAAGCATTGGGTTGCTTAGTTCATTTTTCCCACACTTTTGTGTTTTCTAGGAGCTTTACAATGGCAAGGTGAAGGAGATTAGTAATGAACAAGGAGGCTAATACGTGATGCTAAAAACACACTCGATTAAGCTTAGAATTTGCTAAGTGTCTATCCAAATTTATTAATCACTTTATCTCATATTTGTTATTTGACAACTAGATCATATTCTAAGTATGTCTCTTGCACTGGCCAGTGACTTTAGTCAACCTAATAACGCTGAGAAGTTGAGTGCTCTCTCGAATTTCCAATACAGGAATGAATCTTATTCTTGGCTCAACTACCACCTTGAAATATATCCTAATATATCCAACACAAGCCGTATCTTATCCAGAAGGAGTTTAAGCTTAGAACTTGGTCAAAGTACATCATTCTGTAAACAAGGTGCGTATTGACCTCAAGTCAAATGACCTTTCTATTCCACACGCCGATAACACTATAGATATGTATAACAAATAGTTTATCGACAGGGTATACCAATACTTCTCCAAAGTATTCATGTGTCCATCACGAGTAACCATTATTCATAGATGTGAAATATCCTACATTCTCCAAGAATGTGATGCAGACCACATATCGACTTATAGCATATCGTCGATATCTCATTCTCGATGATCATCAGTCGAGGTAATTTTGAGTGTTACGTTCTATCATTAATATCTCACTTTTTTAATGACAACGTAAGCTTAAGGGATGCACATATATGAATAATTGCAAATAATCAAACAATAATTTAATAATTGTAAATTCCATAAATATTAATCTCGTTAATAATACGAATGTGTTCAAGTACATTTTTGTCCCTAATAAAGATTGTCTCTAGGACATACCTATTTTCATTACCATCAATTTAAAAAGTATTATAGTATTTCTTAGGCTATGTGTTCTTTAGTGTATTTTATTTAGATTATTTAGTTGTGTTAGCTACTGCTCCCTTTTGGTCAAATGAACTTGATACTGCTTTAATTCCTTATCTGAGTCTAACCGTTTCTCTTGCTTTACTCTTTACTCTTGCTTTGTTTTGATTGCCCTGCTTGTGATTATACTTTGTCTTGAGCTGCGGGCCTTCCGGTAAGAGCCGATTTACATACCAAGGTGGAGGTAAGGTCTGTGTACACTTTACCTTCTCCAGACCCACGGTGTGAGATTACGTTGGGTATGTTAACTGATCAGTTAGACAACGATTTGAAAAGAAAAACTTGGGATTTAAGCAAGTGGATCTCAATTTTGGATAACAGAGTGATGAAGTTTCAATGCCATATTTGAGGTATTGATTACTTACATTGAACTTATGATTATATGTAATTTTCAAGGAATCTGAACCACAAACTCATGGGATTTAAGAGAATAAAATTAAGGATTTTAGACCTAAACTAGAATTGGTAAATCAGTTATTCAACTTAGCAGATGATATCAAGAGTGAATTTTATTTTTGAATTAGATTTAATAGATTATGGGTAATGCGTACATATAATCATTTTTGAATTTCCAACCATTGATCCAAGGGATGTTTGAGTAGACCAGGGCTTGACTTTGATTTTGAGACGTCCTAAAATTTAGGAATAGTTTCCCTAGCCTAATTTGGATCTGTTATTCTTAATTTTTAATAGATTGAGGTCAATGGCGATTGTTTTGGCGGATATTGACATTTTAAGAGAGGTTTATCTACTGATATAAGGCAAAAGGCAAGTGAGACTTTAACTTTTAGTTTTCTTTCTTTTTCTTCAAAGTGTGTTACATGTGTTGCTTATATGCATTTAAACCATCCAATTCAGGCTCAGCCAATGCAACCAATTTTGCAGGTAAAACATTATTGGTGTCTGATAATAATGAAGTGTGGATAATTGATACTAGTGCTACAAATCTTATTGTGTGAAATATTGGAATGTTGAAGTCTGGTTGTGTAGTTTAAACAAACAATCCAAAACAAATTTACTTACCAAATAGTGACATTGCATTGGCATTCACATATGATACACTTCTATATAAGCTAGGAGTCTGATTATAAAAACAGTTCATATTCCTCAGTTAAAGTACAATTTGATGTCAGTAAGAAAGATCACTAAAGCATTGGGTTGCTCAGTTCTTTTTCCCCACACTTTTGTGTTTTCTAGAAGCTTTACAATGGCAAGGTGAAGGAGATTAGTAAGGAACATTGAGGCTTATACGTGATTATTACACCCCGTATTTTCAAGGCAATGAGATGAGAACGTACGAAGGAAATTGAGATTTGAATTTCGGAAGGAAAGAAGAATTACTTTTATTAAAGAAAAATCTCGGAAATTTGTAAAGGAAAAGGTTTATTAATTGGAATTCGGTTATCAAATTTGGTATTTGAGACTTTTGGAATTATGAATTTTTATTTTCGGATTTTGGTCATGTGGGGCCCACCCGGGAAATTTTACGGTTTTGTGGGGCCCACAATATTTTGAGATATTTTGGTCAATTATGGATTTTTGGGAGATGAAATATTTTTTTGACCAATGAGAGGGTGACACGTGGCACCCCCCTTGACCATTTGATTTGGTATTGGAAGAAATTTTGGAGACAAGTGGAGGTGGGTCCCACTCCACTTGTTTTGCTACACTTAGGCCCTCCACTTGTCAATCATCCAACCCTTGAGATACATTATATACACGTAGAGGCTTGCAAGACTTAGCCTTATACATTTTCATCCAAGAAAGCTCTAATCTCTTTCCCTTAGCTCCACAAAAATCGAGAGCTTCATTAGCCAAGAACAAAGTGTTGATTAAGTTTCTTACTCCTAGATTAAGGTCACTAATCAAGTGTTAAACCAATATATTATTCCAAGAACACAAAACATGTTGTTGGTCGAGAATAGAGGATGAAACCCTAGGGGTTACGTCGACTTTTTGGTGAAGGAATGTGAAGGGAAGTTGCTCCTAAGGTTGTAGGAGATACATATATGTGATTGTATCTTGAAGAAGTGGAGCGAAACGAAAACTACGGGCCATTGTTAAGCATTCTGCCCGAGACGTTTTTGGGCACAAAAATGAGGTAATAGTTCTTCAAAAATTAAAGTAATTGGATATTACTTATTGTTATAATATATAGATGAATTCATGTTAAGGAAGAAATTGAAAATAAGATGTGTATGAGGTAGATATGTGGTTGGCCGATTTGAGACAATTTTGTGCCCTTGGTTTCGTTTGTTATATGGTTGTTGTTATCCACACTTGTCGCATGTTAAAATAAGGTAATATGGTTGTTGATAAGTTGGTATATCATATATGGAAGTGTTGGAACTCGAATTGGAATAAAATGGCTTAAGGAAATAGTTATCGGATTGTAGTTGTTTTAGCCGAAAAATTGCCCAAAATTGTTAGACGTTGTCGTATCATTTTATGGACTGTTTTGGGGGTGTGGTTATGCTGGAAAAATCAGCCCTAATATGCATGTTTAAGTGTAGTAGTTGTTAATGAAAGTCCTAAGGAATTAGGGGTGTGGAAAGGTGTTGAAACGCCTCACATTTTACCCTCGTTATTGTTGGATTACGGACTGTTTTTATGGGCTAATTTGTGGACTGTTTTGTATAACTGTGGGGCAGAATTTTACACGTCCAGTTAGGCGTATAATCCCCTTTGGCTAACTGTTGGTTGCGCCTTAAATGTGGCATTTTGGTTGATGAATACGGGCCTTGAAAAAGGTGGAAAAGTACGTAGAAACAAAGGAAGTGCTGCCCGAATTTCGGTAGAATTAGAGGGCATTATTTGGTATAAGTCTTATACTAAGTAACTATGATATTGATAGAAGTGATATCGTCATTATAGGTTGAAGTACTACGTGTAGCATAGTCTACTTGGCTTAAGGAATAGCCGATGAGGTTGAAGTACTTCGGAGCATTTTGCTACTTGTCGTATGGGTTAGTCGTCATGAGGTATGTGAACTTCTTCCTTCTATCGACATGACTATCCTTGAAGTATACTTGCCTTTTTATTTGGAGTATACTTGACTTGTTTCCTTGAAGTATACTTGCCTTGTTATTTGGAGTATACTTGACTTGTTTCCTTGAAGTATACTTGCCTTGTTATTTGGAGTATACTTGACTTGTTTCCTTGAAGTATACTTGTCTTGTTATTTGGAGTATACTTGACTTGTTTTCTTGAAGTATACTTGCCTTGTATAGGAAGTATTCATGTTATTAATTTTATGCTAAAGGCATGTCTAGAATATTCCTAAGTTCTTACCAAGTCTTATGGGGGATGTTGGTAAGAGTCGTTAGGAAGTATTAGAGTCGAGTTGACCTTGGTAAATTACTACACTAATGAGAATAGGTATCAAACAAGTCATTGCAGCGTTAATGAAAATGTATCGACAATCAATTATATTGAAATGAGTAGAATTTTTCATCTGCATAGAAACTAAGATAAGACAAAATTGTATTACATTTTCTAGATCATGACTGATTTAACAAGATCGTTATAAACGAGAATAACCTATTCACGTCTCATTAAAGTATTAATTTTGTAAGTACATGAGGCTTGATTTTCGAAAGTACTTGGGACTTGAATTTCGAAAATGTGTAGTAACTCGATTTGAAAAGTATATGTTACTTGATTTAAAGAAAGTAAGTGACTTGATTTGAAGGCATAAGTTACTTGGTCTTAAAAGTATAAGTTACTTGAGTTTTAAAAAAATAAATAACTTGGTTTTAATGGTGAAAGTACTTTTGGGTCCAACACCCTAATATTTCATGAAACGATTCTTTTATAAAGAATAGATGTACAAAGTACTTTGGGTTCAATTCCCTTACGTGGCATGATAATGCCTTGGTTTTTATAAAAAGGAAAGAGGTAATGGTGTGTTAGTTGTCTAAAAATGAAGTGGTTATAACGGCTTTAGGGGAAGTTTGTTATAACAAGTTTTAGTGGAAAGTCAAGGGATGGTTTAAAATGTTTTAAGGAAATCGGGTGAGAATGTCCATGATTAAGTCCTTAATATAATACATGATATGTGGCACTTTTATGTTCAAGATGTTTTAAAGTAACACGTGAGGTCTAGTGCCTTGATTTTCCAAAACCATGTCTTAGAAGGATACTTGGTACGATAAGTGTCTCGATTTTCTAAATGATGGTTTCAAGGCGATACATGTAGTACTTGGGCTTTTCTAAAATGGAAATTTAGTTCATAAAGTGAATGTACGGCTCACGTACATTGTCGTAATGGACTTTAATCCTTAGTAATGCAAGGTGTGTTTGTGCCTTGATAGTACTTTGGCTTGCTTAAATGATAATTATTCTATTTTGTGCCTTGATAGTACTGCGGCTTTCCTAAATGGTATTGTCTTGATTTGTTAGAAAGGAAAGGCATGGTATTGTCTTGATTTGTTGAAAAAGAAGGCATGAAAATTGTCTTGGTTTGTTAAAATGATGGTTTATTCATTTATGATGTTGAGAGTCAAAGATTATCTTAACTTGCATATGTTGTTCATGATAGCCATTGGTGCTAGTGTTATGAGTATAAATGCAGGGTAAACCCCCAAGACGTTATACACCTCCTAAGTATAAATGCGGGGTAAACCCCCGAGACGTTATACACCTCCTGAGTATAAATGCGGGGTAAACCCCCAAGACGTTACACCTCCTGAGTATAAATGCGGGGTAAACCCCCAAGACGTTATACACCTCCTGAGTATAAATGCGGGGACAACCCCCAAGACGTTATACACCTCCTGAGTATAAATGCGGGGCAAACCCCCAAGACGTTATACACCTCCTGAGTATAAATGCAGGGTAAACCCCCAAGACGTTATACACCTTCTGAGTTGGCTCTGATTTTTATATGACACGGTAGGATCTGGTATTTAATTTTCATACTTGCCTCTGTCATTCCTTGTATAGTTATGGACTTAATTACTGTACTTTATTTCCGTTACATACTTAGTACTTGTTGTACTGACCCCCTTCGGGGGGCTGCGTTCATGTACGCAGGTCTAGGTACTCAGTTGTGGATCCGCGAGCTTAGGATCCTGGTTCAGCATTTTGAGATGGCTCCAACATTCCGCAGCTTGTCATTATGGCTAGGTATATTAAGAGGTACGGCGGGGCCTTGTCCCGTCATAGTATTTGTCCAAAATCTTAGAGGTCTGTATTCATATGTGGGCTGGACTGGCTAGAGTTGTATTTAGATTATTGAATAGTGTAGACCCTTTTGGGTGATTTATATTATGGCAACCTTATCGGCTTTGCCTTTGTTTTAAAAAAAAAATTGAGTGTTATTTATTTTCCGCGGTTTATTGTGTTGTATGAATAGAAGGGTGCCCAGGTAGGGCATCAGTCGCGGGCCCGGGGTTCGAGGAGTGACAGTGATGCAGAAAATACACTCAATAAAGCTTAGGATTTTCCAAGTGTCTATCCAAATTGCTTAATCACTTTATCTCACATTTATTGGTTGACAACTAGACCATATTCTAAATATGTCTCTTGCACTGTCCAATGACTTTAGTCAACCTAATAACGTTGAGAAGTTGAGTGCTCTCTCGAATTTCCAATACAGGAATGAATACTATTCTTGGCTCAACTACTACCTTGAAATATATCCTGATGCATCCAACACAAGTTGTATCTTATCCAGAAGGAGTTTAAGCTTAGAACTTGGTCAAAGTACATCATTCTGTAAACATGGTGTGTATTGACCTCAAGTCAAATGACATTTCTATTCCACACGCTGTTAACACTATAGATATGTATAACAAATAGTTTATCGACAAGGTATACCAATACTTCTCCAAAGTATCCATGTGTCCATCACGAGTAACCATTACTCATAGATGTGAAATATACTACATTCTCCAAGAATGTGATACAGACCACATATCGACTTATAGCATTTCATCGATATCCCATTCTCGATGATTATCAATCGATGCCATTTTGAGAGTTACGATATCTCACTCTTTTAATGACAATGTAAGCTTAAGGTATGCACATATATGAATAATTGCAAACAATCAAACAATAATTTAATAATTGTAAATTCCATAAATATTAATCTCGTTAATAATACGAATGTGTTCAAGTACATTTTTGTCCCTAATAAAGATTGTCTCTAGGACATACATACTTTCATTACCATCAATTTAAAAAGTATTGTAGTATTTCTGAGGCTATGTGTTCTTTAGTGTATTTTATTTAGATTATTTAGCTGTGTTAGCTACTGCTCCCTTTTGGTCAAATGAACTTTATACTGCTTTAATTTCTTATCTGAGTCTAAATGTTTATTGTTTTACTCTTTACTCTTGTTTTGTTTTGATTACTCTGCTTGTGATTATGCTTTGTCTTGAGCCGATGGTCTTCCGGAAAGAGCCGATCTACCTACCAAGGTGGAGGTAAGGTCTGTGTACACTCTACCTTCTCCAGACCCACGGTGTGGGATTACGTTGGGTATGTTAACTGATCAGCTAGAATTCTACCAACGATTTGAAAAGAAAAACTTGGGATTTAAGCAAGTGGCTCTCACTTTTGGATAACAGAGTGATGAAGTTTCAATGCCATATTTGAGGTATTGATTACTTACATTGAACATATGATTATATGTAATTTTCACAGAATCTGAACCACAGACTCATGGGATTTAAGAGAATAAAATTGAGGATTTTAGACCTAAACTAGAATTGGTAAATCAGTTATTCAACTTAGCAAATGATATCAAAAGTGAATTTTCTATTGAATTATATTTAATAGATTATGGGTAATGCGTGCATATAATAATTTTTGAATTTCCAACCATTGATCCAACGGGAAAGTTTGAGTAGACCAGAGCTTGACTTAGATTTTGAGACTTACTAAAATTTAGTGAGGTTTATCTACTGCTATAAGGCAAAAATGCAAGTGAGACTTTAACTTTTAGTTTTCTTTCTTTTTCTTCAAAGTGTGTTACATGTGTTGCTTATATGCATTTAATCCATCCAATTCAGGCTTAGCCAATGCAACTAATTTTGCAGGTAAAACATTATTGGTGTCTGATAATAATGAAGTGTGGATAATTGATACTAGTGCTACAAATCATATGGTGTGAAATATTGGAATGTTGAAGTCTGGTTGTGTAGTTAAAACAAACAATCCAAAACAAATTTACTTACCAAATAGTGACATTGGATTGGCATTCACATATGATACACTTCTATATAAACTAGGAGTCTGATTATAAATATCGTTCATATTCCTCAGTTAAAGTACAATTTGATGTCAGTAAGAAAGATCACTAAAGCATTGGGTTGCTCAGTTCTTTTTCCCCACACTTTTGTGTTTTCTTGGAGCTTTACAATGGCAATGTGAAGGAGATTAGTAAGGAACAAGAAGGCTTATACGTGATGCTAAAAACATACTCGATTAAGCTATGGATTTGTCAAGTGTCTATTTAAATTGCTTAATCACTTTATCTCATATTTATTAGTTGACAACTAGATCATATTATAAATATGTCTCTTGCATTGGTCAGTGACTTTAGTCAACCTAATAACGCTGAGAAGTTGAGTGTTATCTCGAATTTCCAATAGAAGAATGAATCTTATTCTTGGCTCAAATACCACCTTGAATTATATCTTGATGCATCCAACACAAGTTGTATCTTATCCTGAAGGAGTTTAAGATTAGAACTTGGTCAAAGTACATCATTCTGTAAAAAATGGTGCGCATTGACCTCACGTCAAATGACCTTTATATTTCACACGCCGATAACACTATAGATATGTATAACAAATAGTTAATCGGCAGGGTATACCAATATTTCTCCAAAGTATCCATGTGTCCATCACGAGTAATCATTACTCATAGCTGTGAAACATACTACATTCTCCAAGAATATGATGCAGATCACATATTGACTTATAACATATCATCAATATCTCATTTTCGATGATCATCAATCGAGGCCATTTTGAGAGTTATGTTCTATCATTAATATCTCAATCTTTTAATGACAACGTAAACTTAAGGGATGCACATATATAAATAATTGTAAACAATCAAACAATAATTCAGTAATTGCAAATTCCATAAATATTAATCTCGTTAATAATACGAATCTGTTCAAGTATATTTTTGTCCCTAATAAAAATTATCTCTAGGATATACATACTTTCATTACCAAGAAACTGGGTAATAGTATGGTAGGTCTCCGTTAGCTGGAAGGAATGCTAGCACTTTTTCGGCTAATTATCTGGTGTCACGACTCAATCAGATGTCGAATCAGATGGTAGCGAAAGAAAGCTTGAATGCGGTCGCCTTCCGATCGGACCTAACCTAACCGCCTCACTGCAATGGGATAAATGACAGCCGACTTACTGCTCTGCCCCTGAAGCTTTCTTAAGGTAGGAGCAAAAGAGCTCTAGATTGGCGAGACAAGAGAGAATAGGTTGCTGATCGGTGTATTTTATATACACCTTTTGAGTCATTTTTAGTTAGTCTTTTGCCCATTTTTGTACAAATATGTGTCATCTTAGGATAGATTTTCTTTCTTTTGAGTCATAATGGTTTAAAGTGGCTCATTGGCGAAAATGAGCAAAAAGAGGGCAGAAACAGAGGTCCCAGAGCTCAAAAAATGAGAAATTTGGCGAACCGGACACGAAACAGGGCGGCGCCTCCAACCAAGAAGATTTAGGCTGGCGCCCAAATTACTGAGAATCTGCAGAGAGTTTCAGCGCGCGCTGCAGGGCCGAGGTGGGATTTCTGCCAATTTCGAATGGGAATGGGCCAAGGCCTGGAAGGAAAACTGGGAGGACGAGTTGGAGGCTATAAAAAGTGAATTTTAGGTCAGAGTAAGAGGTTCCAAACCCTTGTCAATTCATCACAACCTTGGAGATCAAGATTGGAGACTACTTTTGTGTAATTTTTTGTTTCTTTGTTTTATTTCTTTATAGTTTATGTTGGATATTAGTTTAGTTCTTGTCATGTCTATGCCTAGGAACTAACTTAATTTAGAGTTTTCCATATCAAATCACTTGAAACTCATTCTTATGAATTAATGCATGTTTTGGTTTCTTCTTATCATTGTTGAGATTTATTCAATATTTGTCTTGAATGTTTGGTAATTAATTGATTACTAATTATCATAATCCATATGATTTCTAATCGAAAGCCGAGGGGAGATTGTGAATATGCTATAGTTGAATAAACATAGGTTAAATCGTGGACGAAAGTACCCCGATACTTGTGTAGTTTAATAGGTTTTTGCTCTTAATCCTCCTTTATAGTCAATCTTATCACCGAAAGGTAGAAGGGTTCTATATTGGGGTTGAGTGTTTATATTACCTTAACAGGAGTATAAAACGACTTAGTTAACCTGTTATCTCAAAATAGAAGAAGAACCATAATTAATTGTATTAACAAGTAAGATGAGCGGATAGTTGAGGAGATTTGAAAGCCCTATTTCCACCATATCTGTAGTAAAACAAAGTATTTTAGTTAGCATTCATAATTATAGTTATAAACAATTCATCAATCATCGGTTACCAAATAGATACCATAGAATAGAGTTTGAGAATTGAACACTAATCCCTGAGGACGATAACTCGGTCTTCTAGACTATATTACTTGTCACGACATGTGCACTTGCGTTAGTGTGTCCATAAATCGCGCATCAGTTGCGCTAGACATAGTAGGAATGAAAGATCAGGAGAGTAGACCAAAGAGTGTAGCAAGTAGACTTATCTATCACGAAAGCACTAGGCTACCTTCTATTTGAAAAGTGTTTCCTTCACATAAGAGATGCATTCCGCCTCCTCAACTAAAACGACAGAAGGAGTTCGAAATTTTCGGCTTGCTTTCTCTCTTCTCTTTCCTAACTAAATAGAGGAAGCTTGTACTCCGTGGTAGTCCCAGGTTTTTTGAGGAAGACAGAAGGAAGTTTCGAGAGCTTAGATTCCGCAAAGGAGGTGGATAGGGTCAGCGAAAGAAGTGGCGAGGGCAGAAGAAAGGGTTTTCAATTCAACGTTCCCGTGGTCGTCCCTCAGCCTCCCGCACCCATATTCCTAACCATCCCTGGAGGAGAATAAGGATAGCTAGTCACTGACTATTTTCTCACCTACATAGTATACGAATCCAAAACTTCCTAGCTAGAGGCTAGACGGTATCAAAACACGGGACAGGGAAAAAGAGCTGCTTTCTAGGTTCTGCCATTGTAGGGTCAAAAATAATAATAAAAATGAAATAGAAGCGACCACTTGCTTGATTGTAAGGAAGGAGGGGAGTGAAATCCACTTGACTATATTAGAAAAGGAAAGGAGCGAAAAGCAACTCTCTTGACTATAAGGAGAGGCGCGAAAAGCTCTCGTCATACGTAGTTCTTCCCGTTTTTGCCTCTCCATAGCTACTCTACTGTCTAACCCCAAACCTCATCTTCAGATCTTAGGATCAACAGGTCGACCGCGGATCGGTGGAAAGGTCAAGAAGGCACCTAAAAATCGCTTTAGAAACCAGATTAGGGTTGAGGATACTACCAGATCTTTTCCTCTGTTGCGTAACGCAGCACGTCAGTATGGCGCTTTGGAACACTACCGATCACCACCTCTTGCAAGCAACTGTCTGTCACAAATGGGAATAATCATATGATATCATAGGCGCTTCTAATTTCTTTGGAGATTCTCAATGCAGCATGCGCTGAAATCCTCCTAGCTACTTACTACTCTACTTAACAACAAATCCACTTTTTTGGCAACATCCGCCTTTAATAAAGAAAAAATAGTACACTTGTACCTTTACTAAGAAAAAAGCTAATAAGGGGAAGGTTTTTTTTCAAATCCAAGTTTGACTCAGTCGATTAAGCAAACTGCGGTCACTGCGATGGTCACAAGCTCTCACTAGAAGGATCGGAACGCACAATAGTAGCCAAGGAAGGCAAGTTCTTTGTCTCCTTTCAACTCAACAAAAAAAGGAAAATAAGAGAGGGATCACTCATCGGGCAGTCGCTAACCATTGCGGCACAGAAAAGGGGAATCTTGTGTTCCAATAGAAGTTGGCTTAGTAAAGTAGAAATCCTTAGCTGTCAACTGTTCATAGTCAGCAGTGGAAGAGGGCGTAACTTTGATTTCTCAACGGAATCTACCAAAGGAACAATCTTTGAAGAAGGGAGGGGTCAATACCAATAAGGTAAACTCATTAGGTAAGCCTCGGTTGTTTCTAGCTTTAGTGGGCTACGAGGACAGTAAGCATCATCGGCGGTGGAAGAACCCTTCCATTACTTCCTGTCCTAAGCAAGAGAGTGATTTCGGGCTTTTCGACCAATCAGTCATCTATAAGGCTATGGAAGTGGGTAAAGTAGTCTTTCTATCTTTCTCCTTTTTTATTTCTTCCTTTGTGTATTTTCTTGCCTTCTTCGATTGTTTATTCTGGATTCCTTCCATACCCGAATTCCTATTATTTAGAGCTAGAAGCTTCGCCAGAAGCATCCACAAGAAAAGTGGCAGGATTCAAACCTATGGCCGGCCTGCCCCTGACCTGCTGGGTTGGGTGGACGGGTTAACACCCCTCGTCGCCTCTGTACCTGAAACAGATGTGTTGCGGTACCCAGCGCCTAACCTTGAGTGAAACCCCCCCCCCCCCAGATGTACTCAAAAGAGGAACTGGGTCACCAAAAGTCACAATCAGAATCAAATTTAGGAGTCAGCCTACGGGGTCATTTCACGTGTGCGCATTATTGTTGATTAGTCTGTTTTACTGAAGTAAGAAATCCAATAGGGATTCCAAATCTACCATAACATAAGGAGAAGAGGTATGGAATATTATCAAGCACCGTTCACTATTTCGTATAGTATTTATGGTTCTACCTTTTTCTTAGCAACTGGCTTTCATGGTTTTCATGTGATTATAGGTACTATTTTCTCGATCATATGTGGTATTCGTCAATATCTTGGTCAGATGACCAAGGAGCATCACATTGGCTTACCTTTTTTGTTTAGTCTTCCTATTTTCCGAATTCTATACCGAATTATATATATGAATGAAAGCTACGTTTCGGCAAATAGGTCTATTTATATAAACGGAAACTATCATCCTAAGGAAGAAACGGAAAAACATTTCACAGCCTAGGTCAGAGCTTTGATGACATGGACGGCCTTCGTAGAACGCTAAATCTTCGTTAGAGGTCTTGGTATTATATATGTTATCAAGTGGGTAAAGTATATAACCTGGCTTGAAAAGTCAATGGGGCACATCAGGTTCATCATCTACTATAAAAGAGAGAATCCACTTCAGTTAACCACGTCTCTGCTAGGCAGCATGTGATGCGATGGTAAACCGACCACTAGTTCGAAAGCTCCAATAAGGTATCGAGAGGGCTATCACAGTCAAGTGCAAAATTCTTACCCTAATTTGTAAACGACCCATATTCTTATTTAGGGAGTTTCAGGAATAGGTTGACTTTCTTTCATTTTGGTTATGGAAAGTGAAAGTCATTTCATTTAGTACGAGATCGCTTCACACCTCGCGGTGCTTACACCTCTCGCCTATCGAAGTTCTGTTCAAAAACCTCGTCCGAGAACTTGTATATAGAAGGATTTCCCGCTTAGCAGCAGTTCTTCCATACCAACTTAGCTGCCCGGCGCTGCTATTGGCATAAGAACCGGAGTCTTTTCTTCTTTCGGAAAAGTCATTTCTTCTTAATCAATTCTTTCATTCTTTCTAATACCAGATCTATAAATATAAAAATATAAACGAACAACCAAGATAAAATACTAAATAGGTTGAAATAAAGAAGGGCAAGAAAATCCAAAAACCACGCTGCTCCAGTTAAAGAAGTGAAGTACAGATGAGCGCATATTAATAATAAATAACTTAAGATGTTCATCTTACTCTATCTAACCAGCTTTATCCGATTCAACCGCAGCAGAAGAAGGGGTCGTATCAGTCGGCTTGCCAATCAACTGACCCGCTTTCCAATTAGATCGAGATTCTTCTTTCTTGTTATGGATAGACGTTAGCTTTGCCAGCTGTAACTGATTCGTAGTCTCATCCTGAAAAGGTTTTTTCTTTCTCCGAATATACTATAAACTTTCCCTGCTATCCTATCAACAGGTTGTTGCGATATTTCTAAGTGCTTACACAAGTGTACGTATCGTTCCAAGTAATATAGTCTGTAAGACCGAGTTTATTGTCCACAGAGACTGGTTTATTATGTACCTATTATCTATCATATGGTATCTATTTGGTTGACGTTCTTTAGTTTGAGGATTATAACTAAGAATTATAACTAATTTTAGAAAATAAACTAAAGATTATAAGACTTTGGGTTTATAACAGTTATGAAGAAAATAGTGTTCCAATCTCCTCAACTATCCACTCTTTCACGTGTTAATGCAATGCTAATGATCCTTCTTCTTCTTAAGATAGCAGGTTAACTAATCTGTCATTATATTCCGGTTAGGACATACAATAGCTCAACCTTATGCAGAAACCTTCTATATTTCTATGATAATTTTTACCACACAGGAGGATTAAGAACAATAACCTTTAAATACTACACAAGTATCGGGGTAATTTCGTCCACGATTTTAACATATGTCTAGACAATTACAGCATATCTTAACTAGACAATTACAGGATAAGTAATGAATGGTCAGAAAGGCTATCAAAGAAATGCCTGAATTATCTCCCTGAACATGTATATCTTAACTATTTCGCCTCAAATAACAAGCAAACGGATTTTCTAGACATTTTTCAACCTTTCTTTTCATAACTGACACACATAGGCTAAGCACCAATATCCAAATAATTAAATGTCATGAATTTTTAGCATATCTAACTTAAGCACACAGATTGTTGCTTTCAATTCCATTACATTACGACTGAAAAACACATAAACAAACAATAAAAAAACTCGAAACAAAATAAGATACCCCCAAACTTAATTGACATATTGTCCCCAATGTGTGAAGACTAAAAATAATGAGGGTCAACTTACTGACACAACACGGCGGTCATAACGGAGGTCTGGGAGAAAGGCCAAATTATTGTGCACAAAGTCGAAGGAGGCACCGCGCTTCTGCTCCAAGCACCCCGGTGCTAATTGCCGAAAAGTTCCAGTGTCTTGAGTTTTCTGCATTGTTACCCATTCTCCCTTCGGAGTGAGTCCTGCTCTTCATCTGTCATCCAAAAACACTAGCATACCAGATCGTGAGACTGTTCAAGATAAAATAAAACAAACTGAAATAAAAATTAAAATTACATAATTAAAACATTGGGTTGCCTCCCAAGTAGCGTTGTCTTTAACGTCTTTTAGCCGGACGCAGGTTACTTAATAAATTAAGGGGGTAGAGTATCCCCTCCACATATCCACTTTAGCACCATTTTCCTCATCCTTCTCCTTTTCTTTTTCACAGGGCTCATTCCCTTGTTCTTATCCACCACATCATTTACGGGTGCATAATTCTTACCATCAAGAGCATCAGTACCCTTGGAACTTTCATGAGGACCCATTTTATCAACTACACCAACAACAAAGCTGTTACACCCCGTAGTTCAGGTCCTGCTTATGGGGACGTACGAAAGGAGTTAAGATTTAAATTTTTGAAAGATAGGTCGACAGAATGTTTCGGACGGGTTTTTAGTCAAATTTGAGGCGGTTTATGTCCAGTTGCATTAAGAGTTCCTAGGTGTTTCAAAGGCCTAGAATGTAATTTGTTGAGTCTAGTTCCCAACGCAACAAACCGTTCGTCGATAGGATATCGGAGTAGAAAGTTATGGAAATTACAAGTTCGGGCGCAATGAGCGTAAAACATTTTTGTCGGGGCCAGTGGCGCGCGCGGATGCAGGGCCGCGACGCCGGTTATGCTGAGAATTCTCTGAGGTTGCAGCGCCGCGGCGCCAGAAGTTTTGAAAATTCGCGGAGGTTTCACGCCGCGGCGCCGGCTGCAGGGTCGCGGCACAGAGGCGGAGTTTTTGCGAAAACTGAGGGGAAAATCAGATATTTTCATTTAAAAAGCCATGGGAGGGTGACAAGTGTCCCCCCATCTGATTTTTGCATGTCCTATTTATTGACCAAGTCTTGAAGACTTGGTCATTCTTGAAAGCTTTCCATTCTCTCTAAAATTAAATCCCTCTCCCTTCTCTCTAGAAATTCAAGAAGAAACCAAGGCCTAGAGAGAAATTAAAAAAGGTGGCAAGAAGGAAACATGTTGGCAATCTTGTAGGAGGTTTGTGGAGGTGATTGTGGAAAGGAGGCAAGGGAAATTGTTGGACTAATTTGGGTAAACTCTAAGGTAAGAATCCTTTCTCTTTTTGCTAGTAAATTGTGTTGCATGTGAAGAAGAAAGGACTTGTAGTTGTAAATATTGCTCTTAGATATATTGCATGTAAGGAATATGATTTGGATTTGAAAGGATTGGATAAGGATGATATGTGAACATGTTATAGCCAAGATACTACCTTAAACTTATTAAATTAATTGTTATGTATTGTGGGACAGAATTTTACACGTCCAAGTTTAGTCGTGTAATCCCCTTTGTATTGATTGGATTGTTGGGCCTTAAAAAGTGGCGTTTGGATGTTGAATTCAGACCTTGAAAAGGTGGAAAAGTGTGTAGAAACAAAGGAAGTGCTGTCCAATTTTTCGTAGAAATAGAACTTTGCAATTAGAATGTTCTACGCTGAGGCTAGAAACTAATAGACGTGTTATGGTCATTATATGTTGACATAATACGTGTGGTATATTGGACTTAGCAAGTGGATTGACCCGAAGAGGTATGTGGAACTTTTCTATCTCTTGAGCATGAATAGTTGTACTTATATAGTACGGTAGACGTACAATACTTTGATATCCTTTACTTATTTAAGAATGGCCAAGTTGGGCGAGTTAGGAGATTAACCCACTTCTTTAAAACTATTAAGGATGTCTTTAAGTTTTCAAAGTTAAGGGACTTGAAGTGTTTTAAGTATATGATACTTGTTTTGTTTTAAAAAGTTTAAGTCCCTTGGATATAGGAAAATGTAATTGACTAAGGTATAAGGTTAATATAACGACTTTATGGGAAGTTGGTTATATTCGCTTTATGGAAAGTTAAAAGGAGAGATTTTCTTTAAATAAGATAAGTAAGGACAAGTGACTTGATGCTATGGTTATTAGTATCTTGGATGTTTTATATAAAAATGAGTCATTCGTTTTAAAAGAGTAGAAGTGTGTAGTACTTGGGATTAAATTCCCGGATTCTTTTATTAAGACATGTTAGTGCCTTAAGTGAACTAAAATGAGAGGGTATATGAACAAGACTAATAAGAAGTTAGGGGATTTCTTAACTTACTTATGTTATGTATGATAGCCGGTTGAGCTAGGGTAAGAGTATAAATGAGGGGTAAACCCCCAAGACGTTATACCACATTCTCCAGGGTAAGGGTATAAATGAGGGGTAAACCCCCAAGACGTTATACCACCTTCTCCAGGGTAAGAGTATAAATGAGGGGTAAACCCCCAAGACGTTATACCACCTTCTCCAGGGTAAAAGTATAAATGAGGGGTAAACCCCCAAGACGTTATACCACTTTTTCCAGGGTAAGAGTATAAATGTGGGGTAAACCCCCAAGACGTTATACCACCTTCTGAGTATGATTGCGGGGTAAACCCCCAAGACATTATACCACTCCATGGATTTGCTACCCATGATTTGATCGTGAGTCTCCTATTTTTATGTTGTAAGTATACTCTTATTTACTCTCATTGTTAGTAAGGCCTGATGAAGCGTACTTTGATTTTCATACATGTCTACGGCTCTGCTTTTAGACTCATGATGTAATTACGATTTTCCGATTTACATACTTAGTACATATGTGTCGACCCCCTTTCCTGGGTGCGTTACGCCGCAGGTAGGGGTAAGCAGGTGGTGGATCCTCATTCTTAGGATCACTGATCAGGTGTCAGAAGCTCCATTTCTCCGGAGGCTTATTACTTTTGGTACGGTTTTCCCTGATGTTGTAGATATTATGTACATTCATGGGTATGGCGGGGCCCTGTTCCGCCACTGTTGTTTATCCTAGAGGTCTGTAGTAACATTTGTGGTTTGGGCTGTAAGAACAAAGTTGTACGCTCTTACTTTGGCTATGTATATTTTATGGAAGGCGGCCTTATCGGCTAGCCTGTGATGTTGTTGTCTAAGCATTCTTATGTGTTGTGTATGTTCCGCTGCTATTCTCTGGTGTTTACCTAAGAGGGGTGCCCTAGCCCAGGTAGGGCACCAGTCGCGGCCCGGGGTCGGGTCGTGACAAAAGTGGTATCAAAGCCAGGTTGTCCTCGGAAAGTGTCTACAGACCGTGTCTAGTAGAGTCTTGATTATCGGTGTGTTGTGCACCACATCTATAATCAGGAGGCTACAGGATATTTAGGATGGTTTCCATTCTTTCACTCTAAGATCGTGCAATAGAACTGTGTTATAGGTTGAACCCCCTCTGATATATTTTTATGTATTAGTTATGCCTCCACGCAAGGCAACCGCGGCCCAGAAGGGCAAGGCAGCTGAGGGAGCTGCAAGTAGGACGCAGAGGGTTACGAGGGCACAGGCCCAGTCCTTACCTGAGGTGATATTTCGGACGGCGAGTTCCACGACATCGCCAGCCCCAGTAGAGCTCGGAGCAGCAGCAGCGGCTACTGAGACCGCGGTACCTGAGCCTTCAGTTTCATAGCCAGGGGCTGAGTATAGAGATTATGGGGAGCAGATCCAGTTATTGACCAGCATAGCAGCAGGGCAGCGCCGACAGGAGCAGGTAGCCAACCCTAGAGCCGACGGTTTACGGATTCGGGATTTTCTGGGTTGTCATCCACTCGAGTTCTATGGTTCGAGATCCGAGGAGGATCCTCAAGAGTTTGTTCGACAGTTGCAGCGGACTATGCAGGTGCTTAGGGCCTCGGAGGCTGAGTCGGTCATGCTAGCCTCTTACCGGTTACGCGATATTGCGTTGAATTGGTTTGAGTCATGGGAGCGGTCTAGAGGTGAGGGTGCTCTTCCAGCTGGTTGGGAGCAGTTCACAGAGGCCTTCCTGGATCACTTTTTGCCTCCTGAGATGAGGAGAGCCCGCGTGGATAGATTCTTGACCTTGAGGCAGAACGGGAGGACTATCAGAGAGTACAGTCTGGAGTTTGACTCATTGGCCAGGTATGCGCACACCATTGTAGCTGACATGGCAGACAGAGTTTATCGCTATGTGATGGGGCTAGACCGTCATATGATTACTGTGTGCTTGGGGGTGGCTCTTCAGCCAGGTATGGATATTGCCAGGATGTAGGCGTATGCGTAGGGGATAGAGGATAGAGAGAGGGAGGATCAGCTTGACTCAGGCCAGCCCAAGAGGCGAGACAGCAGGTCTCGTGGCGATTGAGGCGGACAAATTTCGGCAGAACTAGATCCACATTTCGGGCACAGAGTGCCGCCCGCTTTCTGGCAGAAGGGTTGATCAGTCGGGACTTCAGGGAGGCAGAGACCATCATCGATTGGGACCACCCCCATCTCGGTGTGTACGGTGCGGTAGGTTCCACCCAGGCGAGTGTCGTATGACTTCGGGAGCTTGTTACTCTTGTGGCCAGCAGGGCCATTTGAAGAGAGATTGTCCAACCAGAGGCGGCGGGAGTGTTATGGTTCAGCCGACAGGGTCAGTTGCTGGATCTTCATCTTCGGTGGTTAGGCGCCCCGGAGGGCAGAATGTTCACGGACCAGCAGGTCGCGGCAGGGGTCGTGGTGGGGATCCCAGTTCCAGCGGTCCTCAGAACCGCATTTATGCTATGTCCAGCCGTCAGGACCAGGAGGCGTCACCAGATGTCGTCACAGGTACATTATTGGTTTCATGTCGTGATGTATATGCTTTGATAGATCCAGGTTCTACCTTGTCCTATATATCTCCTCATATTGCTGGTAGAATAGGGATAGAGCCCGAGTCCATAAAACCTTTTGAGGTGGCTACGCCAGTAGGTGAGTCGGTGGTAGCTGAGCGGGTGTATAAGGCTTGCCCAGTGACTATATACAGTCGTCAGACCCTAGCCGACTTGATAGAGTTGGATATGAAGGACTTTGATGTGATTATGGGTATTGATTGGCTAGCGTCTTGCTATGCCAATGTGGACTGTAGAGAGAGATTGGTACGGTTCCAGTTTCCTGGGGAGCCGGTTATCGAGTGGAAGGGGAATACTGCGTCGCCGAGAGGTAGGTTTATTTCTTACCTCAAGGCTAGGAAGATGGTGCGGAAGGGGTATATCTACCATATGGTTCGGGTCTTCGATACTGAGGCCGAGATACCAGACCTTCAGTCAGTTCCAGTTGTTAGAGAGTTTCCAGACGTATTCCCAGACGATCTCCCGGGTATCCCTCCTGAGAGGGAGATTGAGTTTTGCATTGATACATCGCCAGACACTCGACCTATATCTATTCTATCATACAAGATGGCACCTGCTGAGTTGAGGGAGTTGAAAGACCAGCTGAAGGATTTGCTGGAAAAGGGCTTTATCAGGCCTAGTGTTTCTCCCTGGGGAGCGCCGATTTTATTTGTAAAGAAGAAGGATGGGGCCAGCTGTATGTGTTGATTCTGACATTTGAATAAGGTAACTATCAAGAACAGATACCCCCTTCCCATGATTGATGATTTGTTTGACCAGTTGCAGGGTGCAAGGTGTTTCTCCAAGATAGACTGCGTGCGGTTATCATCAGGTGCGAGTTAGAGAGGCAGATATCCCAAAGACTGCATTCAGGACCTGGTATGGGCACTATGAGTTCAGGGTGATGTCTTTCGGGTTGACCAACGCCCCAGCAGTATTCATGGATTTGATGAACCGGGTGTTCAAGCCATTCTTGGATATGTTCGTTATAGTATTCATTGATGATATCCTGGTTTATTCGCGCAGAGCGAGAACATGCAGATCATTTGGCGACGACATCGAGTCCTCGGACCGGCGATTGTATGCCAAGTTCTCGAAATGCGAGTTTTGGTTGGCTTCAGTGGCTTTCTTAGGGCATGTTATCGGGGCCGATGGTATTCGGGTTGATACAGCAAAGATTGAGGCGGTCAAGACTCGACCTAGACCCACTACACCAACGGAGCTACGCAGTTTTTTGGGCCTTGCGGGTTATTACCGGAGATTTGTGGAGAAGTTTGCTTTCATCTCAGCACCTTTGACTAGGCTGACTCAGAAAGCAGTTATATTCCGCTGGACGGATGCTTGTGAGGAGTGCTTCCAGTTGCTGAAGGAGAAATTGACAACCGCCCCAGTTCTTACTCTTCCAGAGGGTTTAGATCGATATGTGGTTTATTGTGATGCGTCGGGTGTCGGGCTTGGGTGCGTGTTGATGCAGCACGACAAAGTTATAGCTTACGCATCTCGACAGCTCAGGAAGCATGAGAAGAACTATCCCATACATGACTTAGAGTTGCGCGATGATTCATGCCTCAAGATGCGGAGACATTATTTGTATGGGGTTCATGTGGATATTTACACAGACCACAAGAGCCTCCAGTATATCTTCAGCCAGAGGGAGCTGAACTTGCGGCAGAGACGGTGGTTAGAGCTACTTAAGGATTATGATGTCGATATCCTATACCACCCAGGGAAGGCCAATGTAGTTGCAGATGCCCTTAGTCGCAGATCGATGGGTAGTCTGTCAGATGTGCAGCCAGAGAAAAGGGGCATGGTCCGCGAGTTACATCAGCTAGCAAACCTTGGGGTTCGTTTGGTTGATTCTGATAGTAGTGGAGTTCGGGTTCGAGAGGTTGCCGAGTCTTCCATCGTCGAGGAGGTGAAGAGCGGCGATGAGGATCCGACATTATGCAGTGTCGAGATACGACTCTTCGGGAGGAGAAGAGTCTATTTGAGGTAGCACCTGATGGGGTGCTAAGATTTGAGGGCAGGTTATGTATACCCGATGTGGTAGGACTTCGTCAGAAGATTATGGGGGAGGCACACAGTGCTCGTTACTGTATTCACCCTGGGTCGACTAAGATGTACCATGACCTCAGGTGTATATATTGCTGGGATGGCCTGAAGAGGGACGTTGCGGAGTTTGTGGCGCAGTGTCCGAATTGTCAGCAGGTCAAGGTGGAGCACCAGAAGCCTGGTGGGTTGTTGCAGATGATAGAGATTCCGACATGAAAGTGGGAGGTGATCAATATGGACTTTATTACAGGGTTACCTCACACTCAGAGGAAGCATGATTCCATCTGGGTTATTGTCGACAGGCTGACGAAATCAGCCCATTTTCTTCCAGTCAGGACGACTTTTTCGGTCGAGGATTATGCTAGATTGTATATCAGAGAGATTGTGAGACTGCACGGAGCGCCTATATCGATCATTTCAGACAGGGGAGCTCAGTTCTCGGCTAACTTCTGGAGGTCTTTCCAGAAGGGATTAGGGACACAGGTAAGTCTCAGTACTGCGTTTCATCCTCAGACCGACGGGCAGACCGAGCGTACTATCCAGACGCTTGAGGATATGCTACGGGCCTGTGTTATTAATTTCAGGGGTAGCTGGGAGGATCATATACCTCTTGTGGAGTTTGCATATAATAACAGCTACCATTCTAGTATCCAGATGGCGCCTTATGAGGCCTTATATGGGAGGAAGTGCAGGTCACCGATGGGCTGGTTTGATGTGGGAGAAGTTCAGTTAGTCGGGCCAGATCTGATTCAGCAAGCGATGGATAAAGTGAAGCTTATCCAGGAGTTGTTATTGTCAGCTCAAAGTCGACAGAAGTCGTATGCAGATCATCGGCGTCGACCCTTGGAGTTTGAGGTGGATGATTGGGTCTTCCTGAAGGTATCACCCACGAAAGAAGGCGAAACTTAGTCCAAGGTACATTGGGCCTTACCAGATTGTCCGTAGGGTAGGCAAGGTTGCCTATGAGTTATATCTGTCGTCCGATCTGGAGGCAGTACATCCAGTTTTTCATGTGTCTATGTTGCGGAAGTGTATCGGAGATCCATCTAGAGTGCACCCGATTCGTGATTTCCAGGTGACGGAGGGGATATCCTATGATGAAAGGCCCATAGCGATACTCGATCGCCAGGTTAGGCGACTGCGGACAAAGGATGTGGCTTCCGTCAAGGTCTTATGGCGGAACGAGAACAGGGAAGAATTGACATGGGAAGCAGAAGAGGACATGATGAAGAAGTATCCTCACTTGTTCCCTACACCTCCAGGTAACCCACTTTCCTGCTTATTAGTTTTAATTTGGCGTATATGCTTAAGTATTGTTGTGGCCATGTGAAGCATCCTTATTTGCAAGAAGAATAGTTAAGAGGGTCTATGTCGATATTGTGATTTGAGTAAGCCTAGAAGGGACATTCGGGACGAATGTTTCTAAGGGGGGGAGAATGTTACACCCCGTAGTTCGGGTCCTGCTTATGGGGACGTACGAAAGGAGTTAAGATTTAAATTTTTGAAAGATAGGTCGACAGAATGTTTCGGACGGGTTTTTAGTCAACTTTGAGGCGGTTTATGTCCAGTTGCATTAAGAGTTCCTAGGTGTTTCAAAGGCCTAGTATGTAATTCGTTGAGTCTAGTTCCCAACGCAATAAACCGTTCGTCGATAGGATATCGGAGTAGAAAGTAATGGAAATTACAAGTTCAGTGCGCAGTCGAGCAGAAAACATTTTCGGTCATGGGCCACGGCCACGGGACGCAGGTCGCGACGCGGTTATGCTGAGAATTCTCTAAGGTTGCAGCCATGGCTACACGAGCGTGCGCGCGAAGTTCAAAATTCGCGGAGGTTTCAGCTGTCGCGCGCGGCCGCAGTGGTCGCGCAGAGGCCGAAGTTTGCGAAACTGAGGGAAAAATCAGATATTTTCATTTAATAAGCCATGGGAGGGTGACAAGTGTCCCCCCATCTGATTTTTGCATGTCCTATTTATTGACCAAGTCTTTAAGACTTGGTCATTCTTGAAAGCTCTCCCTTCTCTCTAAAATTAAATCCCTCTCCCTTCTCTCTAGAAATTCAAGAAGAAACCAAGGCCTAGAGAGAAATTCAAAAAGATGGCAAGAAGGAAACATGTTGGCAAGCTTGTAGGAGGTTTGTGGAGGTGATTGTGGAAAGGAGGCAATGGAAATTGTTGGACTAATTTGGGTAAACTCTAAGGCAACAATCCTTTCTCTTTTTGCTAGTAAATTGTGTTGCATGTGAAGAAGAAAGGACTTGTAATTGTAAATATTGCTCTTAGATATATTGCATGTAAGGAATATGATTTGGATTTGAAAGGATTGGATAAGGATGATATGTGAACATGTTATAGCCAAGATACTACCTTAAACTTATTAAATTAGTTGTTATGTATTGTGGGGCAGAATTTTACACGTCCAAGTTTAGGCGTGTAATCCCCTTTGTATTGATTGGATTGTTGGGCCTTAAAAAGTGGCTTTGGATGTTGAATTCGGACCTTGAAAAGGTGGAAAAGTGTGTTGAAACAAAGGAAGTGTTGTCCAATTTTTCGTAGAAATAGAACTTTGCAATTAGAATGTTCTACGCTGAGGCTATAAGCTAATAGACGTGTTATGGTCATTATATGTTGACATAATACGTGCGGTATATTGGACTTAGCAAGTGGATTGACCCGAAGAGGTATGTGGAACTTTCCTATCTCTTGAGCATGAATAGTTGTACTTATATAGTATGGTAGACGTACAATACTTTGATATCCTTTACTTATTTAAGAATGGCCAAGTTGGGCGAGTTAGGAGATTAACCCACTTCTTTAAAACTATTAAGGATGTCTTAAGTTTTCAAAGTTAAGGGACTTGAAGTGTTTTAAGTATATGATATTTGTTTTGTTTTAAAAAAAAGTTTAAGTCTCTTGGATATAGGAAAATGTAATTGACTAAGGTATAAGGTTAATATAACGACTTTATGGGAAGTTGGTTATATTCGCTTTATGGAAAGTTAAAAGGAGAGATTTGCTTTAAGTAAGATAAGTAAGGACAAATGACTTGATGCTATGATTATTAGTATCTTGGAAGTTTTATATAAAAATGAGTCATTCGTTTTAAAAGAGTAGAAGTGTGTAGTACTTGGGATTAAATTCCCGGATTCTTTTATTAAGACATGTTAGTGCCTTAAGTGAACTAAAATGAAAGGGTATATGAACAAGCCTAATAAGAAGTTAGGGGATTTCTTAACTTACTTATGTTATGTATGATAGCCGGTTGAGCTAGGGTAAGAGTATAAATGAGGGGTAAACCCCCAAGACGTTATACCACCTTCTCCAGGGTAAGAGTATAAATGAGGGGTAAACCCCCAAGACGTTATACCACCTTCTCCAGGGTAAGAGTATAAATGAGGGGTAAACCCCCAAGACGTTATACCACCTTCTCCAGGGTAAGAGTATAAATGAGGGGTAAACCCCTAAGACGTTATACCACTTTCTCCAGGGTAAGAGTATAAATGAGGGGTAAACCCCCAAGACGTTATACCACCTTCTGAGTATGATTGCGGGGTAAAACCCCAAGACATTATACCACTCCATGGATTTGCTACCCGTGATTTGATCGTGAGTCTCCTATTTTTATGTTGTAAGT
This sequence comes from Przewalskia tangutica, assembly GCA_029844215.1. Lineage (NCBI taxonomy): Eukaryota > Viridiplantae > Streptophyta > Magnoliopsida > Solanales > Solanaceae > Przewalskia > Przewalskia tangutica. Next base: position 85,388,175 of record CM056736.1, on the reverse strand, counting down.
ATACTCTTATTTACTCTCATTGTTAGTAAGGCACAGTGAACTGTACTTTGATTTTCATACATGTCTCCGGCTCTGTTTTAGACTCATGATGTAATTACAGTATTTTCCAGTTTTACATACTTAGTACATATTGTGTCGACCCCTTCCTCGGGGATGCGTACGCCGCAGTGGGGTAAGTAGGTGGTGGATCCTCATTCTTAGGATCACTGATCAGGTGTCAGAAGCTCCATATCTCCGGAGGCTTATTACTTTTGGTACGGTTTTCCCTGATGTTGTAGATATTATATACATTCAGGGGTATGGCGGGGCCCTGTCCCGCCACTGTTGTTTATCCTAGAGGTCTGTAGTAACATTTGTGGTTTGGGCTGTAAGAACAAAGTTGTACGGTCTTACTTTGGCTATGTATATTTTATGAAAGGTGGCATTATCGGCTAGCCTGTAATGTTGTTGTCTAAGCATGCTTATGTGTTGTGTATGTTCTGCTGCTATTCTCTGGTGTTTACGGCAGGGTGCCTGTAGTAGGCACCGCCGCGGCCGTGGTCGGTCGTGACAAAAGCATCTAGCATCGACTTGAGGTTCAGTGGGCTGCTTGAAAACTTTAAACACCATTTCCTCACCTTGAACTGTGAGTTTTAACTCCCCCTTTTCAACATCAATGAGGGCTCTCCCTGTGGCTAGGAATGGTCTCCCAATAATAATGGACATATTTTCATCTTCATCCATATCTAAAATGAGGAAATCAACAGGAAGGATGAATTTACCCATTTGTTCCAACACATCTTCAATAATTCCTTGGGGATGCACAACTAAGCGATCAGCTAGCTGCAAGGTGACTGTGGTTGGTCTTTCCTCCCCCAAACCAAGTCTTTTGAACACAGAGAGGGGCATTAGGTTGACACTTTCCCCCAAATCACATAAGGCTAGCTTGCATGTCACATTTCCTATGGTGCAAGGTAGGGTGAAACTCCCTGGATCATTCAACTTTGGGGGAAGTTTCTTCTACAATATGACACTGCACTCCTCTGTCAGCACCACTATCTCATAATCTGTCAGATTCATCTTCTTAAAAAGGATGTCCTTCATGAACTTCACATACGCTGGCATTTGCTCCAAGACTTCAATGAAAGGAAGGTTAATGTGCAGTATTTTAAATACCTCCAAAAAAATTTAAAACTGCTTATCCAAAGACTTCTTCTGCAGTCTTTGAGGGTAAGGGATTTGTCTGTGTACTCCCTCATCACTGCGGGTGGAGCCTTCTCTAAAGTAGGGCGGTCATCAGTAACCCCCTCCTTTACTACTTTAATTGTTTGCTCCACATCATTCTCTTTTTCAACCACAGCTTGGGGTGTCCTCTGCTCTAACTGCTTCCCACTTCTCAAACTGATTGCTTGGCATTGCTCCCTAGAGTTCATCACTGTATCACTAGGGAGAGTTCCCTGAGTTCTGTCATTCAACTTTCCTGCCAACTGCCCCATCTGAGTCTCCAAGTTCCTAATAGAGGATCTTGTTTCTGTCATGAACTGCTTGGTCTCTGTCATAAATTGTGCCTGGGTATTGGCCAATGATGAAATTGAGGACATAGTTTCTGCCATGAATTGAGTCTAAGAATTGTCCAAGGTCAACAATGCTGCTTTTATGTCATCCGCTTTTGTGGTCTCTGGGTGAATCACGCATGAGGATGATGCCTGAAATGGTGGTTGTTGCCCTTGTTCATTCATCCATGAAAAATTTGGGTGATTTTTCCACCCTGGATTATATGTGTTGGAAAATAGATTATTGTAGGGTCTCTGAAAATTCCCCACTGCCTGAACCTGCTCCATGGGCACATTATTTAGGTCCATTGTTGTGCATCTATCAAAAGTATGGGGACCCCTACAAATTTCGCATCTAGCTGGTGTCTAAAATGCTTTAACTGTCATGGTACTCTGTTTCATCTGTTTTGTCAAAGTGGCTACCTGTGCAGTCAATGTAGTGATAACATCTAGCTCATGAATCGCAGCCACTTTCCTGCTGTTCATTGCTTTCTCATCTGCCCCCTGATGGTTGTTTGTGGTCATGTCTTCTAACAGATCATGTGTCTCATTGGCACTCTTTCTCATGAACGTACTGTCTACAGCATCATCAATGATGGTACGAGTTGTACCACTCAACCCATTGTAAAATATGTGGACTAGCATCCACTTCTCAATCCCATGATGTGGGCACTTCCTCTGCAAATCTTTGAACCGCTCCCATGCATCATAGAGTGACTCTCCATCCATCTGATAGCAATTATGAAGCTCTCCTCTGAGATTTGCTGCTTTGGATAGAGGGAAGAACTTGGCAAGGAATTTTTGGGCTAAGTCTTGCCATATAGTGATGGAGTTTTCCTGTAATGAGTTCAGCCAGCACTTAGCTCTATCCCTGTGTGAGAATGGGAAGAGTCTCAACCGTATAGCATCATCAGTTACACCATTGTATTTAAAGGTTGCACACAGCTCCAGAAAATTTGCTAGATGCAAATGAGGATCTTCAGACGGTAATCCCCCAAACTAGACTGAACCATGGACCATGTGCAAGATTACTAGTTTGATTTCGAAATTATTGGCTTCAACAGCTGGAAGCCTGATGCAAGTCTGCACCCCTGTAATAGTATGCATCATATAGTCCCCCAAGCTCCTTTCTGCAGGGACTTGTCTTAAGACAGGCGATAACTCATCATCCACCAAATTGTTGTTTCACTGATCTCTCATTGCTAAGGAATCAGCTGCTCTTTTCTCTTTCCTGTTCTGTCTGCACAATCTTTCAATCTCAAGGTTCAGAAGGATAGGAGTGTCTACTCCTCTCCAACTTGGCATAAACTAAGTTCCTGAGACTAATCAAAAACAGCAAACAGATCACGACAAACAGCACTAAAGCAAAAATAAAAATAAAAAAACTGAAAATAAAAAAATCAAATTAGAAATAAGAATAGATAAATCGATATTAACAGTACGTCAGTCCCCGGCAACGGCACCAAAAACTTGTTGCAATATTTCTAAGTGCTTATGCAAGTGTACGTATCGTTCCAAGTAATATAGCCTGTAAGACTGAGTTTATCGTCCACAGAGACTGGTTTATTAAGTATCGATTATCTATCATATGGTATCTATTTGGTTGACGTTCTTTAGTTTGAGGATTATAACTAAGAATTATAACTAATTTTAGAAAATAAACTAAAGATTATAAGACTTTGGGTTTATAACAGTTATGAAGGAAATAGTGTTCCAATCTCCTCAACTATTCACTCTTTCACGTGTTAATGCAATGCTAATGATCCTTCTTCTTATTAAGATAGCATGTTAACTAATCTGTCATTATATTCCGGTTAGGACATACAATAGCTCAACCTTATGCAGAAACCTTCTATATTTCTATGATAATTTTTACCACACAGGAGGATTAAGAACAATAACCTTTAAATACTACACAAGTATCGGGGTACTTTCATCCACGATTTTAACCTATGTCTAGACAATTACAGCATATTCAAATCTCACCTTTCAGACTTTTGATTCGAAATCATATAAGTGATGACAATTAATAGCTAGTTAATTATCAAGCAATCATAACATATTGAATAGATCTTAATATGATGAAGAAGAAATCAAGAACTATGCATTAACTATATGAAAGAGCTTTAAGAAGATTCGATGGAAACCCTACTAAAGTAATTAGCTCCTAAATATTGTCATGTCAAGAACTAATTTACAATCCAACATAAACTGAAATAAAGTAAGAGAAAGAAAATAACTTGAACAATGAGATGTCTCCAATTGTGTCTTGCCTCCTGTTCTCCTCTCCAAAGTAGAATAATCTAATAATGACAGGGTTTAGGGTATTTATATCTGAGAAAAACCTTGCTTCGGACCCCTTTACCCTTGTCCAATTTCGACCCAACTTTTCTGAAAATACGCGTCGGCACCGCTGTTCCGTTGGCAGGCACCGCGGCGCTAATTCTTCTGAAACCACTATAGCTCACTGGACATAAGGCACCATGGTGCCTATAGCTAGGACCGCGGTGCCTTAGACGGTGTTTCAATTTCGGACTTTCGGTAATTTTTACGCCTCGGTGCTAATTTTTCTGACTGTGGTTCCATGGCACCGCTGGTGTCTTTGGGCCAGTGCCGCGTTCTATGATTTTGTCCGAATGTGCGATTTCTTACGTTTCTTCTTGGCACTTCTTCGGCTTCATTCCTTGGGTTGTGCTTGTGCAATTTTCATCCTCAATTAAGCTCATTTCATCCTCAAAAGTGGTATCTTCTCCTTTATGACCGCTGTGACACAAACGAAAGAAAAACACATCTAACACTATATTAAATGCAAAATAAAATAGTAAAATACTAACTAAAAAGGAATTAAAAGAGTGTATAAAATACACTCAACACATGTCAGTCAATATATCAGTAGTGGAGGAAGAAGAGTAGTATCCTTTTTTCAGTTAGTCAACATAGTTAACCGAAATGGTCTCGTGAAGACGGTCAACGGTAGCCTAAGATCAAGTCAAAACTATGAGAAGGGCGCAAGAAGTTTTGTGAAGGTAGATTACAAAAAGGGTACCCTAGTCGCCCCGGTGGAATGCATTGAAGAAAGGAATCCATCTCTTTTAACCAACCCCTCTTACTAGATTTAGAAAAGGCGATCTTGATACGATCTTTCTAAACCAATCTATCACTGGAATGCACCATTATATAAATTCTGAAAATGTTAAGTTAGGGGGAAGATGAAAGTTATGCCGATTAAATAGGTATTTGAGATTTTGGCTGATAGCTGCTTTAAGATGCGATACTACGTCATGCTAGAGTGGGGGATTTGGATCAGGTTGTTGTTGTTGAAGTAGGTCAATAATTAGGTTGAGAAGAACTTCTTTTGGGGCCAACATTTCTTTATTTAGGATCGTTATTTCCTGCGCAGCCCGTGCCAGTATTGATATCCTAATTCGGCTACCTCTTCTTCTTTTGTTTTAAAGTCGTGTGGCTGCTTCCCCATTGACTAAGAGATTTTGCAGCATCTAGTTGAGCACGCCAACAATAGATCACGATATATTTAGGTCGTTCGTCCGGTAGGGAGGTTTTTTCTCTCTCCCGATCCGTGACGGGCTTGACAAAAGAAAGACTGACGACAAGCGCAAAAATGGTAACATAAGACCCTTCTTCACTCATGCTTGTCATCTGCTCGTGAATACCATCAGGATTTTATGGTCTCGGTCATTCTAAAATGAAATATCGATTCTATCAATCATTCCATTTCAGAATCAAGTCCCCCCTGAATAAGTAAGGTCACGTGATTCCCCAAAAGTTAAGCCCCTCTGGCTTGATAATCCTCTTTTCTCTCTCTCTACTATTGTTACTGTGGTTTCCCCCCATTGGCTAAGGTAAAGGAGAGGCACGTTCCCTAAGGTATAGAAATACCTTTTTCTCACATGGTGGGATACTTTTCTCCCATTTTCTTTGCCTTTAAGCTAACGACTCCGGGCGTCTTTGAGAATCTTCTCTCTCAATCGAAACTATTTCTTTCTATATACTTTATTAAAGAAAGGGAGAAGGTTGGTGAAGTTCACGCTTCACGGGGCATTCAACTAAGTCGGGTGCTGGTGGCCTTCTCCGAGACAGTTCATTCAGTAGTTGGATTGTGGGTATAGCAGGACAATTTCTTTCTCTAGAAGGAAGGCCTTGGTTTGACTTGTTTAATTGATTCGTACGTAATCCGAGAGCTTCATACGTGGGATTTATTTGGCAAAGGAAATTAAAGAGAAATGGTGGTAGCTATTCTAGCAAGTCTTATGTGGAGGAGTGGCACTAGGCTAGTAACTTATTAGACTAGTCTCGATTCCTCAAGGTTGTACGAGCTGTAATAGTAGTTGAAAAACCTCCCGTCCCGAGTGGGCTTAAGCCATGCCTTTACTAAATAATTCTCTAATCTCAGAGAAAATCTGGTGTGGAGCCCAGGCTAGCCAACAATGAGAAATGTCTTCCTCTTTCCCCATATAGATATTGAATAGAACGAGGTTGCTTCATGATTTCATGACATACCAAATAAGGAATTGTTAGAAGAAAGCTCCTATAGTGGACAATTATAGCCCTTTGTATAGGTTGGGTGCTTGTTTAAGGCCATAAAGTGCTCGCTTTAACCGGCCTAGAAAGTGGTATCAAAGTCCATTTTTCTTAGAGTCTTATTCTTACATGAACAACCATGCTTTGATCGTGCCATGACGGGTCAGGAGCAGGAGAAGAGCGCTCTGGCCGCCTTTCTCGCTCGACTTAAGTAATTTCTTAAGCTTAAGAGTCTATTAGCCTTAGACCTTTTTCTATTACTATTCCATTATGGGTCGGTCTATCCCTACTTAGCCCTAAGAAATCTCTATTTCCAATAAAGTAATAATATCCCTATCCTTTTGAAAGCACCTATTCCTCTCATCGACTACCCTCACTAGGGTTCCCTGCTGCTCACTACTCCTCAAGGCCAAGGATGGGGTCGAACCGTCATTCCAGGATTTGCAGTCCAATACATTTCCATTATGTTACCTAGCCAAACCCGCCACCTCATGTGCCAAAGTCAGGCGAGTTCCCTAACCTACGCGAGCCTAAAGAGAAGAGAGTTCAGATTTGCCAAAGATCTTTGGAATTCATTTATTTCTCTCAGGGGTGGCTTGCTTTGGTTTTGGTGCATTTCATATAACAGGCTCCCCTCGCCTTCTTGCTAAGAGATGGACACGACCCCGTTTGGCTCTTCTCCAGTTGCTAGTATACCATACGTGAATGTGTTAGAGTAGAATGTAGTGTTCCTCCATCAACTCCACTTTCCTTAGCCTTCTCTATTTCTGAAGTACCTGCAGGCTGCTCCTCGCCCTCATCTGATTGAGAAATAGGAAAGAACACAAAATTGCCAGAAGGCGCATGAGGTTGAGACCTGGTCTTCCCTTTCTATGGCTTTTTTTAGAGTGACGAATATAATCTAATTCATGTTCATGCTAATAGAAGAGTGGATCCAATACCAAGACGACTTCTTTCTCAAGAAATACAGCAAGCGAGTGTATTATGAATGCAGGTGAAGGAGAATAGCCCTGCTCTCTACCAACTGATCCTGTTGATCATATAACTGGGAGAGAACGTGTCATATTAGAGGTGAACGATCAGAGGTGTCCTCTAATCACCACGACGAGGCTGATCCATCTTTTAGTAGACTCAGCTATGAATATTCATGAAGAAATGAATGTCGGAATAATCAGCCGGATAGAGGCTAGGGCTGCTTCCTTCCCACTGCGTCCTTCCTTGTGTGTCAGAGATATAAAGCGAGTGCACCAGAAAAGAATGGGAACTGGATCAATCTATTCTATGGTGAAGCATCTGAAGCACCCCTATTTCAAAAAAGCGAGGGCGGAAGTGGTGGTGTAGCACAATTCCAAAATCGCTCGCTTTACTATAAGGAAAGAGAGGAGTGAAAGCCAATTGACTTATTAGAAAAGGAAAGGAGCGAAAAGCAACTCTCTTGACTTTAAGGAAAGAGAGGCACTCCAGCCACTTGCTTGAGCATATCCTATCCATATCTCGCAAATCCAGATTCTTCGATTGCATACCTATCAGCAGTAGGAGATCTTGTTCCCACTCGAGGGCTTGTAGTTGCGGATCTAAAAGATCTCTAAGGTGGAGTTGATCCCACAGACTCAGAGCGTCAGAGCCGATTCACTAAGTCAATTTTACGAAGCATCTAAGTACAGTTCACTCGCGTTGATCGGAGCAAATCTTCTAGATAGCGTACCCTTAGTTTCTACTCTTTCTCTATTCTTAAACGAAAAATAGAAAAAAGAAAAAGAAGCCCATTTGTTTCTATGGACCCCTTCCACCAGATTACTTTACTGACTGTAATTCATTCAAAAAGAGTAAAGGAACTGGTTTCACAAAAGGGCTCTAGATTGGAACTTTCTCTTGCCTTGTTCTTATGCCTATTGGTGAATCAGATGTTCTTCCCTCAGCCAAGACTGATTAGCGAGGCTTACTATCATTAGGAAAAATCTCCAAGAAAAGTATTTGATTCTGGGTCTGGTTCTAACCAGCGCCCTCTTTTGGGTATGCAGGTACTAAGAGTCCTCTCACTACCAACCAGCAGACATCATCTGACTGGGTTTTGCCGGTATCAACAACGAGGAAGAAACAAACAGAAACAACAACTAACTATGGCCAAGCTGGTCTTCGAAATGACCTCTTCCGAATGAGTGATCCAAAATTTTCGGAGTTTAGCAACTCGATAATACGTCGAATTTTGGATTGCACGAGAAAGTCAAAGCCTGGGCGAGAAGAATCTTCCAAAGAAGTCTTAAGAAGCCCCAACTCTAGCTCCAGAGGGCTCCGTAGAGCAGGATAATGCTCAGGTCCGTCTATGTGTGATTCCTCATTTGCTTCCTAAAAGGTGAGGTGCTGATTCTACTCTTGGAGTGACTCAACATAATGCTTCCAGAAAGGGCTTTTAACCAGAAAAGGATAAAAAAATCAAAAGAACTGAATGTCTCACCTGGCGACTCCAGACTTGAGTCCCGAAACCACAGCCATTCAACGGGATTCGAAATGCCAAGGCTCGAAGACCTCTGGGACATGGAACAGTACTTTAAGGCTGTAAGCCTCGACCGATAGGGAGGCAACTTCCTTACCATTTTCTTAGTTGAGTTGAGTGAGTCAAAGTGTCCTTAGACGGATCACATTCCATTTGATAAGTAATTCAATTCACTCAAAATGAGAGAAGAGGATTCTAAATAATTCTATCGAGCGAAACAACAAAAAGAGAAAGATAGAATACCTTTCAACGCTAGCCTAACGTCCTATAAACCTACAGGGAACAAGAGCCAGATCGAAGACATTCCTGGTGGCGATGTCCAAAGCGTGACGGACCGGGTCAAATTAAGGAGCTTGCTATGGAGATAGGTTTCCGGTTCGTGAGCCAATGTCTCACCTGACGACTCTATAGTCAATTGCAATTTTGGAAAAAGCATATCATCTTGTGTCACGAAAAACCGCTTTCCTAAAGTCTCTTTTATTTCTTCTTTATTTAAGTTCATCTCATATCGTTTATTGGTAGGGTCAGATCTGACTAACTATAAGTCGGTTGTCCGTCGCCTTTCTTTCCCATGCCCGAGATTGCCTTATGGGTAGCAGCCTCCCACAGAGATAGCCTTGTGGTCAACTTCTATTCTGCTTGTTGGAAGGTTCTTCCGGATCGGCCTTAGAAAGCGGTAAAGATCTCAATTACAGTAAGCAGTTCGTTCGACTCGCTTGTGAATGTGATGCGGTCGGTTAGTCTTTACGCTTTTAAGCTAATGGTTGCAAACTTCCTCCGTTCAGACAGCACGGAGAAGAGAAAGGCTGAGTGAAGTCGTCACAAGGTAGTCGTTCATACAGTACGAGTTCTGGAGGAGTGCAAACATCTTCTCTGTTTACGGGGAATTTTATAGGATAGAGATCGGTATTATAAGATTGCCTTTAGCCACCCCATCCCATATTAGTTTCTTAGTAAAAGATAAGGCAAGAATCAAGGGCGTAGCAGCTGCGCGAAAGCCTAATAAAACCTTTTCAAACTAAGTCCTTCGCTTGAGGGAAAAAGACAAAAGAACAAACCTTTCCTACGAATGTGAATCTGCCAAGTAAGTATCCTTTCTTAGAGGAAAAGAATGGTGGAAAGAAGATGTTATGGAGAACCGATCCAGAGAAGAATGGAAATCGGTTTTCTCAGGAGCTGGAGCTTCTAGGGGGCGGCCGACTTAAAAAGCCACCTATAGACGTTTTACGCCCAATCATTCCGAATAACGCTTGCATCCTCTGTATTACCGCGACTGCTGGCACAGAGTTAGCCGAAGCTTATTCCCAAGATACCGTCATTTCTTCTTCTCCTGGAAAAGAAGTTCATGACCCATGGGCCTTCTACCTCCACGCGGCATTGCTCCGTCAGGCTTTCGCCCATTGCGGAAAATTCCCCAGTGCTGCCTCCCGTAGGAGTCTGGGCCGTGTCTCAGTCCCAGTGTGGCTGATCATCCTCTCGGACCATCTACTAATCATCACCTTGGATATATGTCCGAAGGGGCATGCATTAAAAGGTAATGACGTCGTAGACTCCATTATAGGTCATTCGGAAGGGCTTCGTATAGTTCAACTTTAGGGCTCCCTCGACTGACCGAAAATGTTACCACCTATCCGGGCTCTTGCTAAGTTGTTGCTAAGGCGGGTGGGTGTTGCAAAGGCGGGTGGACGAATTTTCTAACAATTGCTTTAGAGATCTGACTTTTGCAGCTATAGGTTTACATGTTTACCCAATCTGGGAAGTTGAGCAGCTTCCCGCATCAGGCAGTAATCAATTTTGAACGTCTAATTAGATCGGGAATCATTCAAATTGAGAACAAAAGCTTCTTGCTTTTTCTTTCCCTAGAATTTCATTGAAACCGCAGCCTTATACATTTATTCATTCGACCCAACTTTATTTTGTTCCGTTCCAAGAATTCTAACATTGTTTTATACCCTCAATGAAATTTTTGAAAGGCAAAGTCAATTAGTTCATTCCTTCAATAGATATTACTTGCTCAAATACATGATCAATAGAGCATTTATCTTCTGGATCACTGATTCCTTCTTCCTCCTTTCATAGGCCGATTTCTAGATCTTTTACTCGTAAAAGCTTAAGAGTTTTATCCATAAGTAATGAGAGGAGACTTTTAGAAAACCCTCATGCCTTCTTTGGAGATAGAGATCTTACTGCTACCTCCGAGCTTGACAATCTAGTCTTCTAGGTTTTTTGCTTTCATCTCGAGCGTTAGCAAAGCTAGATTCTCATAGTGAGGCGCTTCGAGTTAGCGAAGCGTTGTAGTAGCGCTGAAGCCCGTATCCGTCTTTGAGGAAAAGACCGAATCACAAATAAAAGATACCGAGAGTCTGTGCAGAGTAATGAATGTGCTTCAAAACCAGGCATTTCAAATCAACAACGTTGTCTCACATTCAATTGATAGGTCTCAACGGATCTCCTCGGGAAACGGGCATAGATAGCACTTTTTCCAGCGGAGAGGGATAGTACCATGGTTTAGTTAGAACCGCAACTCACGAAGTCGCATTTTGAGATTTGTAGGAATTGAGGCAGAGGTTTTCGTTGCTTGCTTTGTGCGTACAATTATTTTATTCAATAAGCAATTTCGTAGCTTCAGGTGAGGGGGGAGAATAGATCTGAATTTCTTGAAATTAGGAAAAAAGTCTCCGAGAAGTGTGGTCTTTCTCGGACAACTGGAAATTGTAGAACTGTAGCTGCTCTCGAAATCGGTCGGTAGGTCCTTCTTCTATTTCAAGAGTTCTAGTACTTGCATTGTGGTCCGTATGAATTGGCTTATGGCTGGGATGCTACCCTTATGGATTGGAGGGGTCAAGGAACGAGTGGAAATACTTATCCTTCGGACCCTGGCTCAATCTTATATGAGTCAGTCTACTTGGGCTGGAACGAAGATTCATTTGAAGTCGGCGTCCTTCTAGAACCTTTCCCCCATGACTAATTCGCTCCTTTCCTTTTAGAATAAAGTCAAGTGGCTGGAGCGCCTCTCTTTCCTTATAGTCAAGAGAGTTGCTTTCAGCTCTTTTCCTTAGCAAGAAAATAAGCTTTTTGGTAGGAAAGGCGGTCACATGAAGAAATGTCATACCAATGAATCAATAGCCTTTTGCGCGGATCCTGCACCTGCGCCTCCAGACCTCAACGAGATTCCAGTAGGCCTTTCTCCTACTGAAATTGCCCAATTGCATTAGGAGACTGAAGAGAATGTCGCCCAGTATGGCAGGCTCTTGCTAGAAATATGTGGGCAGGCAAAAGATTTGTCCGTCAGGCAGGAGTGCAGGACGAGCTCACGCTCGAAAAATTAGTAGACGTCGTCAGGTATCTTACTTTGGAGTTCTCTAGAACAATGATAGTTTGATATACATTACGCCATCAGCTGTCATTCCATGAGAGGATGAGGGTTTCGCTCCATCTGCTTTGAGAAAGCTTCCGGTATAAGCGATGGTCCGGGCTGGGCTATAGTAGTTGCTAAAGGCGAGCTGATCAGTCAGCTTCCAGCCACCCAACCAATCCTGTTGATCCTGACCTACAGAAAGGGGTGAATGAGGTAGTGAAAAGTCACTCGACTTTAAGGAAGGAGAGGTACTTGACTGTAAGGAGAGGAGCAGAAAGCCACTGTAGCTTTCCAGGTAGGTCACCGAGGGTGAGAATAAGCTCTTCATCTGATCACTAGAAATTTATTTATCGATTAAAGAAAGTAGCTCGGATGAAAGCTCTCCCACCTTCGTAATGTAGTTGCTATCATTCCTATATTTGCTTCCCGCCCGAAAGAACCGCTCACTAGCTAGCCGGACTAGTGGGGCCCAACATGCGTGGACCTGGAATGATTATGCATAGATCACCTCTATTTGTATGGTCCGTTCTAGTGACCTGAAGGTCTTGCGGTTTATTACACCAAAGGCTTTCAGTGAACTATTGAAGCTATCGAGAGAGTACCTATTTCAAAAGGCTTCGTACGGCTTAGATCCAAGGCGTTCATAGGTCTCCCGTCAGAGCTCCATCTAAGAATCACTGAAAAGGCAAGGTCTAGAAGACCAAGATCTGCACCTTTCAACACTGCCGCTCATCTAACAGGATTGGCCAGAAAAGCATGCGCATAAAGCGTAGCAGATGAAAGTGATTCCCCTATTAGACACTCAACCAATGCAGAAATGCCCCCAATAACTTGAATGGATTGATAGACTGGACCCTTGCCTTCCGACTAAACTAATAGAAGTTGGCTTGAGCTCTGGCCTCAGCGGTCAGCCTCCATTCATATTATATTAGGGAGTCTTTTGCATTTGCCAGATCTAGAGAGATACTACAAGTCTCCCAAATTCCATCGCCGCGGCCATCTGGTTCACCGGTACTACCAAAAAGTCTCATGCTTACCTTACTGTTATTGATGGTTTGATTATATTGGACCACGAGGACCCCAATTGTGCTTCTGGTTTCCGTTACAATCATCATATTGATGATAAATTTCCTCGTGCTCTGCCTTTGCTTCATTTCATTCGACTTCGTTCAACCTTCCCCTTTGTAGGCTTCTTTAGACTAAAATACCATAAGAGCAATAAGCTAGTGAGTCATCCACCCTTGCATCATCACATGGCCGTCGTGTATCTCCTGGAGAATCATGTCATTCGCCTGTCATGTGTTGCCACCAGAGTCATAATACTCGAAGTAAGCTCCTGGCTCACCCCTATCTCTAAAGGGGCTTACGAACGAGCTTTGGATTGCATGAGAAAGTCAAAGCCCGGGCGAGAAGAATCTTCCAGTGAAGTCTTAAGAATCTAAGGCTTGGACGTATAGCAAGATTAAATAAGAGGTCGATTTCCATTCTTCTCTGGATCGGTTCTCCGTAGCATCTTCTTTTCACCATTCTTTTCCTCTAAGAAATGATCATTTGAGACAGTTGTTCGAATTTCTTATGATATGCAACTGAAACAAGTTCTTGCTAATAGTAAAAAAAATGGTTGAACGTGGGGGTTGTTCTTATTTTACCGGAGAATGGAATGAATAAAGTAGTCTCCCCCGCCTTTCTCCGATTTGAGAAAGGGTATGGGGCACGAATGGTATAAAAAAAGGCAGTCTTAGTTCGACGTGGTCAGCAGTCCTATCTTCTAGAATAGAAGGATCGTTTCTGCTTTTGTTTCACTCATGGGCATCTGCGAAAATTAAAGAGGAGACCTTCAATCAATGCTTTCGGGCGAAGTCCTTCTGCGTCAAAGTGGTACTTTCCTATAGTTGATCAACTATCTCACGTTCTCTCTCTCAAACCCAGCCAAATGAGCACATCTAGTTGAAATACTCTCATTCTTATTTAGAATTGGAAGATCTTTCAATTCGTAAAAGTTTAAGAGCTTTATTCATAAGTAATGAGAGGATACTTTTAGAAAACCCTCATGCCTTCTCTGGAGATAGAGATCTTACTGCTACCTTCGATTCTGACAATCTAGTCTTCTAGGCTTTTTGCTTTCTGTTTCGTCGAGCCCCGAGCTTGTGGTCCTCCTTTGAGTGTGGGTTCAATTGAATGAATATGTCAAGTTAATATAGGACTGTCTTTCATTCTGCTTTTACTTCTTTTTGGAAATCTATCATTTCCGAAATTGATTCATTGTATTTAGTATGATCTGGCTTCACACCTCGCGGTGCTTACACCTCTCGTCTATCGGAACATCAACCCAATCTTAAAAGCTGAAGTGGGTTTGGAAAATGGAAGAACAAGAACATCTTCTTTACCACCAAAAATGGTAACATAAGACCCTTCTTCACTTAGTAACCAAAGCTAGCTTGCAGAGGTGGTTTACTTTTTCATTTTGAAAAAAGAAGGCGAAGGCTTTTTTCCTTGATTGCACGAGCTAGCCAGCAAACCCCCCCCCCCCCCTCCTTACTCACGTCAATATCTATAAAAAGCTTTTTCTCCTTTTTATTTCATAATAATAAGGTAAGCATCCAGCTCTCGATCCAGAGCTACTGCTTCAAGAATCAACTAAGCTCAGGAAGTCAAGTTAATACGTCGACTTTGACAGGGGAGATGAAAAATAATTCCTGTCTTTAGAAGTAAATCCCACTAAACTAGAATTGTACGCTTGACATGAAAATTAGAGGCAACCGGAGTCAAAGGCCTCTGAAAAAAATCCTAATCCAGGGGTTCTACCACATAACAATATAAAGAATGGAAGAAAAGCCATCGAAGGCTTTCAACAAATTAAGATTTGGCTGTAGAATGATCGAATTGTATCCGAAGAACAGGGGAAACAAAAAAGTAATAAGAGTCATGTCCTAAGAGAATGATATACTGACCTATTCATAGCCTTAGCAGTAGCTTCATAGACTACCAAAAGGTCGGAGCAGGATCTGAAGCGGTGTCTATTTCATCATACCATTTTCATTTCAGAGCAGTAGAAGGCCCATTGGTCACGCTTCTCTACGCTTCCTTCCAATATGCAAAATGGGGCGTGAAACCTTCATTGCTTTTTCGGGAAGTTTGTTCTTGGCATACGCCTTCTTGCGCTTAGAATGACTGATCTGAGTATGCCTTTGTTTAGTCGATAGTCTGGTAATGTGCGTCTCTCTTTATCGGATGTTCCTATTTCGTCAGTCATCTTCTTCTGAGAGTTGAGTTTGCGGAGACTGAACTTAAGGTCCTGAAGCAGGATAGCCTAATTTTGGGTGACAATGTGGTCGCTGATTTCATTCCTCTACTTTCAGTCGAGATACTTCCTTCCGATAGTTGACCTTCACTCTTTCCCTCTCACGTGCGAAATTGTAGAAGATCCCCTTTAAGATCAAACAATTTCATCAAATTGAGTATGATTGTATGTGTGATAACATCTACTATACCAAGAATATCAATGAACTCGATTATTGCAATTGCTACACTCGACCTCTCCTAGGGATTCGACAAAGAATAGTGGTAATCTAGAACTAGAAGAAGGGTTAGACCGGCCGATTTCTACGGGTCAGCTACCCTTATTCGTATCCGTCTAGGTAGGCGAATCATGCTACAACTCGAAATTCTTTTGAAAAAGTATACGGATATTCCCGAAGTCGGGTGATGCCCAGAAAGAATTCAAGGTTAGAAATCCCAGTAGTTGCGCAGGGACGAAAGTGAAATACTTCTTTCTTTGATTCACATACAAGACTAGATAAGTGTGGTATATTCCAGAGGTTGCCTTTACACATGAGCAAACGGTTCAAGAGTAAGCCAAGTCCGATCGATCTTAAAGCTATGAGTTCAGGGTAAAGGAGTAGGTTCGAAGTTCCTAGCCCGGCTTGATGCCAAGTTGAATTCTTTAACTGCTATATCAATTTCTTACGATAGAAAGTTGTTGAAGCTTCTTAAGGGAAGGGTATAAAGAGGACTAGTAAGTTGGAAGAAGAAGAAAGGCAAAGGCCCAATCTCGTCTGAGAAGAAAAAGAACACCCCGATAGCTAGAATGAAACGCGCAGGGAAGGGATCTAGAGGTATCCCAAGAAGTGGAAGGGCTCGATTAGCTAGCGAAAAGTCTGAAGACCCATTTTCCTTTATTTACGCTAGTGGGCCGTCGATGAAACTCCTCCACCATATAAAGGGGAAAATTCTAAGTTGTATAGCTAGTTTTAGACCTCGTGTAGGGAGACTCCTGAAGGTAGGTCCGCGTGCTATTCATCTATTAAAGCAGTTGCTCCCGAGAAGTCTTATGTTGGCCTAGTATCTCAATTTAGAATTGCATGTGTTAAGCATAATATTTGATCCTCTTGTTCCTGTGGATAGGTCGGTCAAAGCGGCGTCTTTCATGGAAGAGCGAGTCCATAGAAGAGGTACGAGCGAGAAAGGTGGCCAGAGCGCTCTTCTCCTGCTCCTGACCCGTCATGGCACGATCAAAGCATGGTTGTTCATGTAAGAAGAAGACTCTAAGAAGAATAGACTTTGATAGACACTTTCTAAGCCGGTTAAAGGATGTCTCTTTCTTTTCCTGCGAGGAGCAACTCTTGTTGAGCTTACCCTTGATCTCCGGACTTTCCTTTTAAAGCTTCTTTCAGCTCCTCTCCTTACAGTCTTTTTGCTAAACGCTCCTCTCCTTATAGGAAAGCGAGTTGCTTTTCTCATTTTTGAGTTGAGGTTTGAAGGGAAAATCCGGTCTGACCAGGGGCGAGGTTCAAAGAAGGAAAGGCGAACGGGTGGATACCTAGGCATCCAGAGAGGAGGAACATGAGTTTAAGGATTTCTTCCCAGATGATGAAATAGCTGTCACAGAAGAGGGGAATTGGTTCACCCGGTTGGACCATCCCCATGATACAGAATCTTCTTTTCTTCTTCGAATTAGCCTCAAAGGGAGCTCAGAGTTTATACATATATAACATATGGGCTGGCCGGCCTTGTGTTTCTAAGAATGGAATCTTAGTTTGGAGACCGGCATATAGTTCACTTCACTTACTCATTTGATAGATGCGGTAAATAATGCTCAAATGACGGGCTTTTAGACACTAAAAAGAGAGGTTAAACACCGATGAGTCGGCTTTGAGATCGTAGAGATTCTCTTTTGTATTCTCTTTTTAGTCCCAGTTGTAGCCTTCATGACTTAATCTAGATACCGTTGTGGTGGTTAGGAAGCGTTCATTCAAATTAGTAGCTTGTTGAGAAAAGAAAGTCACAATCGGGTAATGAATCTTTTCCAGAAGGACTGAAAGAGGGCAATTCGAAAATCACAGTCAAATCACATGCATACTAAACTGAAGGAATTGATTTAGCAACAAGAAAGACTGTTTTTTTGTACAAAAATATACAGAGGACTAGAAAGGTTCTACAGCCCTCGAATCAAGGAAAAGAAATTAGAGACAAGAATCAGGGGATACACAGAGTTGTACTCACAAGTTTGATTAAGAAAATCTGGCGATTCATAATAGAAGGGGGTATGACGAATATCTATGTTCCAAGTCATAAAAGATGAAATGGTTTGGGAGACGTCGATTTTCCGAATTTTCTGGGCTCCCTTTGAAAAGAACCGACCACATCGAAAATTTACGCAAGGTCTTCGAAAGGTTAAGAAAACATAAATTGAAGATGAACCCGAAAAAATGTGCATTCGGGATCGGGCAGAGGCCAACAATCAGTAGGTCAATAGCATAGCTATTATTTCTCTCTCCTATTGACTATTGACTATTGACTATTGACATAGCAAAGTCTGGTTCTATTGAGTGTGATACCCAGCCCTCTACAAAGTGGTTATCAATTTAAAAAGTATTGTAGCATTTCTGATGCTATGTGTTCTTTAGTGTATTTTGTTTAGCTTATTTAGTTGTGTTAGCTACTGCTCCCTTTTGGTCGAATGCACTTTATACTGCTTTATTCCTTATCTGAGTCTAACCGTTTTTCTTGCTTTGTTTTGATTGCCCTGCTTGTGATTATGTTTTGTCTTGAGCCAATGGTCTTCAGGAAATAGCCGATTTACCTATCAAGGTGGAGGTAAGGTCTGTGTACACTCCTGACTCCACACGATCGTCGATAGACGGGGCTTATGGGAGAAGTTGAGGGAGTACGGGACCCCCATGACTGAGTCGTGGCTAGTACTTGGTGATTTCAACACGGTTATGAAGGAGGATGAGCGTTTCAACATGGCACCCATCTCCAGCTACGACATGAAGGATATTGTTGATTGTTGCCGGGATTTGAGCCTCACGGATTTGACATCGACGGGATGCGAGTTCACATTCAACCGTAGCAATATATTGAGCAAGCTTGACAGGGCCCTCATTAACGCTCATTGGTTACAAGATGATTGGTATGGCAATGCACATTTTCGTCGGTCCGGGCCCTTCTCGGACCATACGCCGTGCATTGTCACTATTTTGAATCATCCGAGAATGCATAATAGACCCTTCAAGTTCTTCAACATGTGGGCTACTCATGAGAAATTCGGAAGGATTGTGACGGATGATTGGGAGCAGAATATTGTTGGCAATGCCCAATTCGGGTTATGATGTAAGTTACTTAGCCTTAAACGACCCTTAAAGCAGCTCAATGAGAAAGACTTCTCTCATATCTCTTCTCGGTTCAAAAGGGCAAATGAGGAGTTTGATATTGCTCAACAGGAGGCTTTGACCAACCCGCACCTTGACCACTTACACACACGGGTTACCGAACTCAGACACAAGTTCATGGTTCTTATTGACGCGAAAATACGTTTCCTTAAACAGCTTGCCAAATCCGAGCATCTCAAGCACAGTGATAGGCGCACTAAGTTCTTTCATGGTATGGTCAAGCGCAACGCCAAAAGGAATTTCATTGCGGCCACTATCAAGAGTGATGGTTCTCTTACGAACTCTGGTGACCAAGTTTCGACAGAATTCATCAATACTATAAAGGGTTTCTTGGAAGTAGGGACGTTTGTGAACCTATTGATATTGGTGTCATCTCCGGGGGAAATTGTCTTTCGGCGGAACAACGGGATGATCTCATTAGAAATGTCATGGACGGAGAGATTAAAGGAGCTTTATTCGGTATCGGGGAAGACAAAGCTCCTGGTCCGGATGGCTACACTTCGGGTTTCTTTAAGAAAGCTTGGAAAATTGTCGATGGGGAGTTATGTGCTGCGGTTAAGGAGTTCTTCAGTTCGGGAAAGCTTCTCAAACAGATCAATCACACTACCATCGCCCTTATTCCTAAATCTACACACTGCTCAATGGTGGGCGACTACAGACCTATTTCGTGTTGCAACATCTTGTACAAGGTCATCACCAAGATTATTGTTTCACGTTTGGTGCCGGTTTTTTACTTTCTCATTGATACAACACAGTCGGCTTTTGTCCAAGGCAAAAGTATGTCTGACAACATACACCTAGCTCAAGAGCTTTTGAGGGGTTACAACCATAAGAGGGTCTCAAGTAGATGCATGCTCAAAGTTGATCTCCGAAAGGCCTTCGACTCGGTGAATTGGAAATTCCTCACGGCTATTTTGATTGGTCTGAACTTCCCAGAAAGGCTGGTGGCTTGGATTATGGAGTGCGTCTCCACGACTTCATATTCAATTTCTATCAACGAGAGCTTACACGGCAATTTTAAGGGCCGAAAGGGGCTCAGACAGGGGGACCCCCTCTCCCTTACCTTGTTTGTTATTTTCCTGGAATATCTCTCGAGGAAGATCAACAAGAACACTCGGACGCCGGTTTTCCACTACCACCCCAAGTGCAAAATCTTAAGGATCACCCACCTTGCATTCGCCGATGATTTGCTTCTTATGTCGAGAGAGGACACTACTTCCGTCTGGATCCTTATGGAATGCCTTCGAGATTTTCATAAATGCTCGGGTCTCAGTTCCAATGCCCTCAAGTCCATCTTGTACACGGCTGGTATTACAGAAAACGACCTTGATGATATTAAGCAGATTACTAGCTTCGACACTGGCACTATGCCTTTCCGCTATCTCAGCATTCCCCTAGCCGCGAAAAGGATAAGACTGGTACACTATGACCCCTTTGTGAACAAGATTGTCGGGTACACTGACTCGTGGATGAGCTCTACTTTATCTTATGCGGGCAGGCTTGAGCTTATCAAGTCTGTCCTCCGAAATTTTCTATTAATAGTATCAGAAGTGTCTCCTGTTTTGATTTGATTGATGTAGAACTTTGGAGTCCTTACAAGATACCTACTATTGATGGCAATAAATACTTTCTTACTGTGGTAGCTGATTTCAGTAGAATGTGTTGGATCTTCTCATTGAACCAAAATCAGATGTATGTGTTTCACTTCAGTAGTTTCTGAATTTTGTAAGAACTCAATTTGATAAATCAGTGAAAGTTATCAGATTAGACAATGGAATATAAATTATCAATACTGCATGTGACTCAATGTTTAAAGAGTTAGTTATCCTTCATAAAAAATCTTGTCCTTACACACCCCAACAAAATGGGTGACAAAAAGGAAACACAGCCATATATTGGAAGTTACTAGAGCACTCAGATTTCAAGCTAAGATTTCTATAAATTTTTGGAGGTCTTGTGTGCTAGATGCAGTTTATCTAATCAACAGAATGCCTACTTCTGTACTTGATAGTCAGTCACCTTATGAAAGATTATCTAAAAGAAAGCTTATTCTAAGTCATCGAAGAGTAATTCGTTGTTTATGTTTTGCAAAGAACTTGACAGAAACTGATAAGCTACAGCCAAAGGAAAAAGCAGTTGTATTGATGGGATATTCTGAAACTCAAAAAGGGTATATACTATATAATCTAAATATAAAGTTATTCGTTCTTATCAGAGATGTAATTTTCAAGGAAAATATATTTCCTTTTTTAAAGTCTAAATACCAAGGATCGACCACTATTCACGGACCCTTTGTCAGATCCAAGTATGATGTATGAAGTCCAACAAGTGCCTCAACCAAGCACACAAATAAATGAGTCTAATCAGCAGTTAGTTCCTACAGATAGAAACTCAGCTGATCAGACGTGTCATATCAGTATGCCACAAGATGGTGGTGTACAAGATCATACATAGTCTGATCATTTACAACAAGTTCATGATCACATACAGTAATATAATAACTAAGTACCTCAAGCAGAACATAACACTGAACAAATTCAAATGCCTCCAGTACCAGATCATGAAGTCCAAATTCAACCTATTCATGCAACAAGAAAATCAGAAAGAGGTAAGAATCCACACATATGGATGAAAGACTTCATCATTTCTCTGAATGCCCATAAAGATGTGATATATCCTATGTGTAACTACATTAACTATGATCATATATCTTCTACTTATAAGTCTTACAGCTGCAACCTCAGCACTCACAGAACCAGTCACCTATCAGCAAGTAAAGATCCTAGATAGAAGCAAGGAAGTCTGAGATACAAGCCTTAAAAAGTAATTAGACTAGGAAAGTAGTTAAACTTCCTCCAGGAAATACACCAATTGGTTGTAAATAGTTTTATAATATCAAATACAAGGTCTCAGGTGAGGTAGAAAGATTCCAATGCAGATTGGTTGGCAAAGGGTATAGCCAAAAGAAAGATATAGAATACAAGAAAACTTTTCTCCAATTGTAAAGATGGTCACTATTAGGACAATCTTAGCACTTACAACTTCTAGAAACTTGCATATACATCGAATGGATATGTAGAATGTCTTTTTACAATGAGTTTTTCATGTTGAAATTTATATGACCATGCCTCAGGGATTTGATAGTCAAGGGGAGAAGGTATGTAGATTAGTCAAATCCATTTATGAACTAAAATAAGCTCCAAGAGAATGGAATGTCAATCTGTCAGAAGCTTTGATTCAGCTACAGTTTAAACAAAGTCAATATGAGTATTCTCTGCTTGTCAGAAAAATAGCTCAAGGAATAATTGTTCTAGTATTGTTGATGATATGTAACTACTGGAAGTTCTCTTAGTTTGATTGAGGAAACCAAATTAGCATTAAAAAAGGCATTTAAGGTGATAGATATAAGGGATTTAATGTATTTTCTGGGCATAGAGTTTGATAGATCTAATGAAGGAACACCAGAGGAAATATGCATGAGATAATCTCAGAAGCTGGATTATAAGTAGCCAAACCAGCTGGAACACCTATTGACATCAACGTCAAGCTATCATCTAAACAGTATGATGATCACATTCTCAAAGACACCAAAATTGCAGATGATCCCTTAACTGATCAAACATCATATCAAAGGATTATAGGAAAGTTATTGTACATAACTATGAATAGACCAGACAACTCTTTTAGAGTACGAACTCTGAGTAAGTTTTTACAACAATCTAAGGTATCACATATGGAAGCAGCTCTCAAGATTGTTAGATATGTAAAGAATTAACCTGGACAAGGTGTACTTCTATTAGATTAGGTTACTGAAATACAAAGAGAGAAGATCTTGCTAAAGACAAAGGGAAAACTTGCTCTAAGTTACATGCTACTCGTGTAAAATTTCCTTGCTTTGGAGAACGTTAAGATTGTTGGTGTGAGCTTGATAAACTTGGGATTTGGAGGCATTTTTAATGCTGATTTTTTGTCTGTTAGAATAGATAGTGAGAGCTTGTTCCTATTCCCAGCATGCAGGGTTGAAGACATGTAAAAGACAATAAACTAGTCTTATATTGCAACAACTTACTGACAGAGATGGGGTTAATGTTGTATTACTAAAGGTCTAAAAACAATTCAATATACAAAATGTTCTTTCTACAAATTATGTTTCTTTCTTCTGCAAGATCTTCAAAATGTTCATGTTAATTCCAGTTTTGAACCATTAGTTTTAATATACACGCGTCGGTGATGCAATCAAATTAAATGTGGGTCACATATAAATTCATCAATGAAGGGTGAGAATGCACATTTAATAAAACATAAAGCGATCCAGTGAGTTTTCACGGAGAAGGAGTTGCAGTAAAGATGAATGGTGGTTAAAAATGTAAAGAATGGATCTTGGGCCTAACTCAACCCCAAAAGCTAGCTTGTAAGGTGATGATCGTCCAAATCCGAGTCCATGTGTTCATTCCATTTGCGATGTGGACTCTTAACACTCCTCTGCAAGCCCATACCTCGTTAACTAAAGCGTAAACAATATAATTTGGGGGCCCAACATCAGTGAACAAATAATTGGAATGGATTTAGCTCTGATACCATGTAAAGAATGGATCTTGGTGTCAAAATGTAATAGAAAAAAGGTTCATTAAGGTGTCAAAATGAAAGATGCATACAACTTTAAGGGGCCACTTATGACTTTAGCCAAGGTTAATTCAGTGCAATTATTAATTTAACATAAAATTCCAACATAATAACATCTAAATTATTTTATTAATGCATATGTATGCACGCTTTAATTACAATTCCTAATAAGAAGGACGCTTTTGCATGGCATGTATAGAGCATTCAGTAAAACGATTTGGTGGACATTAATTTAGCAAGTTCAAATTTATGGTGCTTCCACTTTATGAAAGCCTCCGCTTGAGCATTTATGTCTTCCACTTGGAGTACTTCGCCGAGTAGTTCTTCACATTCTTCTTCAGGCAGTCTAAAAGCCTCGAATCCATGGGACGTATAACGGATACTGGGATATGGAGGACAGTCTATCAGTTTATGCACTTTCGGATCCTCACTTGTCTTTGGAAATGCTTCGTGCTTCAACTCTTTTGCCTGTCGATTCATGTTTTTTTGATGAAGTACGACGATGATATGAGGTTCTATCTGCTTCTTAAGTATATGTTAACAACTGCTGAATATGTGTCATTTCGTTATATATTTATAGTTTTGTTTTCTTGTACAACTACTACTAGAGAGAACCAGATACTTTTTCTTTCCACGCTTTGAACGGGAGAAAAGTCCAATGATGTGCCTAATGTTTGGTGTAATGCGCTTTTCGGGCTCAGACCTTGATCCATTTGTCTTCTTTCTAGAGCAAGCATATGCTCATGTTCATAGCCGTCTTTGGACCCGTGCGATATGTGCTACCGCACAGGGCCCTCGAAAAACGAAAAAATTTAGGATTCATTTTTTTATTAAGTAGTATTAACCCAAATTTACTGTAAAGACCCATAATTCGCAGGTCTTAGCATAATTAAGGATCCACTTTTACGAATTAGAACAGGACCCCAAAATGTTTGAGACGGCTCTGCTCATGTATAAATATTGACCAGTAAAGTACTAACATGAAATGTGTAGCATTGGTGACCATTTTCAATTGATTGACAAGTATAGGCGCAGCCAAACCTGTTCGAGAAGACGCACCTCGATGGGATTAATGTTCAACGAAATTGGTCAAAAGCAGTTGGAGCACTCATATCCTTAGGGAGCGTATTTTACCTTCGCTTAATCCAGAAGTGAATCTCTAAGTGCGTGTGAGAGGCCCATTTAATATGGAAAAGAGAACCACGTCTGAACCTATGAAATGAAATTGGAAAATTTACGATTAACTATTACTATCTAATTATATTTAGTAACTATAGTTTATTTTAATTACATCTCATAACTAAAAATTATATGTAAATTATCATCCATAACTATACCAAAATACATTAAGTTTATGTCTTATATTTATCCATCACTCTTCTTTTCTCCCTAACTTCTCTCTCCGTCGTCGACCCACTGCCGGAGCAGTGACAAACTCTCCCTCTCTCCGTTACTCTCTCCGGTGCCACAATTTGATTAAGAAAAATCACAATTAGCCTACAACTAATTTCAGCAAATTTGACAAGTCTCATATACAAAATAAAAAAGAACTGATTTCGATAACAAACAACAGTGCATCATTGAAGATGAATCATGGCATACCTTGGAATGAGGTGATTAAACATCTCGCCGTGAAGTCGAGAGGCTGATTTGGCTCAGATATGGCCGATTTCGTTCATCAGATCGGAACAAAATCCTCCGTCACCGACGCTGTCATCAGATTAGAACTCATCTCCGTCTGCATCATCTCCTTGTCGTTACCGCCGCCGTCATCTCCTTCTCCTTCTCAGATTTAGATGTATTTTTTCTTGTATTTTCTCAGATCTGACCGGATTTTGAGTGTATTCATATTTTTTTTGTCTAATTTTATTTCTTGTATTCATATTTGAGTGTATTCGCTAAATTTTT
The DNA here is from genome assembly GCA_029844215.1 of Przewalskia tangutica. Lineage (NCBI taxonomy): Eukaryota > Viridiplantae > Streptophyta > Magnoliopsida > Solanales > Solanaceae > Przewalskia > Przewalskia tangutica. The sequence continues at coordinate 85,363,050 of CM056736.1, read as the reverse complement.
AGTGTAAAATCGAGTGTTTGTGGATGTATTTTATTTCTTGTATTCAATTTTTAGTGTATTCATACACTTTATTCGCCTCTATTTCGAAGGAGATCCTTTTGCATACAAATGAATACGGTGAATTTGAAGTGTATTTTAGAGTGTATTCATTTTTTCTAGTGTAAAATCTAATTTTTCGTTATGTATTTTATTTCTTGTATTCAATTTTTGAGTATATTCGTAATATTTTAATGTAAAATCCAGTGTTTGGGGGTGTATTTTATTTCTTGAATTCAATTTTTTGTTGTATTTTGAAGGTGATTTTTTTGTACACAAATAAATAAAGTATTTGAATACAACTTCTAAATATAATAAATTGAATACAGTGTAAAAATAACTACAAATGAATACAACTGAGTTTAATACAACTGAGTTGAATACATAGCAGATTTTTACTCATTGTATTCATTAATACAGCGAAGTCGTTTTATGAATACAACAAGGTCGTTTTATGAACACATCAATGTCGTTTTATGAATACAGCGACAACTAAAAAGTAGCTACGCCCGGTAAATATTAAAACTATAGCTATGACAAATTTAAAACTCCTAAACTATAGCTAGTCATTTGTGTAAGTTTCACAATGAAATTCCATAAGGCCCAATGAAAATGATTGCTTAACTTTTTTTAAAAAAAAAAAACTTCCCTTCAATCTAAAGAATCCCCTTGGGAAAAATGATAGTATGTTTTATTACATATATTTTACAGATTCATCTTCTTCAACATTTCCGTTTACAAAAAGTGCATTATTGTATACCAAGTAATAGAAATATATATATCTTAGCATCTTACAGTTTCTCTCTGGTCGAATAACGACTATTGCTTCAGCCAAAAACAAATTACTATTGCTGACAGACAACGACAATTGGATTTGTTAGCTACTCCCTTGGTGGTACGTGAATCCGTATGACTAGTACGGAATTTAAAAATAATTTTAAATATGTCATAATATTGGGCGACTATAAAAAAATGTCGATAAGAATAAAATGAAAGTTTTAAAATTAGTTTAGGATTAGTAAGGTAGGGTTTGACCCTCCTTACATGCATCTCTTTCTATTTGAGTTTTTTTCTATTATTAATATAGGCAAAATTTATTGGAGAAAAAAAGAAATTTAAAATAAGATTATTTTTAAATATAAAAATACGATACTTTTTTGAATGAACTTTACAAAAGAGTGTCACATATCAAATAAAATTTAAGAAGTTTATTCCTAAGAAATTATAACCTAAATATCTAGCCTAATCGAATTCATAACACAAGTACTACGTGAGGCTACAATAAATAATATTGTCAAGGACACATTGGTAACAATTTATGGTGCAAGCATTTCGGTCGGTATTAATTGGAGTCCTAGTACGAAAGAAAGTGCTGCCTCATATTGATGGGAAATTTTCAGAAATATATTATTTGCTCACTTATATTGTAAAAATATAATTCAAAATTTACATTGTAAAGTTTTAGTCTAAATACATTTTTATACAGTGTTATACACTTATATACAAAAGACAGATACATTATATATATAGATATTTAAAGGTGTATAATGTGTATGTATGTATATACACTAAAAAATATAATTATAAAATATTATACACGAAAATATGCATATATACACATTTATACACAATTATACAAATAATATATAATGTGTAGGTATATACACTAAAAAATATAATTATAAAATATTATATATGAAAATACACACTTATACATATTTATACCCACTTATACAATTTATACATAATTATACAATATTGTATAAGTGGGTATAAACATAGATCTGGACTGATTTTGAATAAGAAAGAAAATACCTTGAAATAGGTGTTAATAAGATGATCTAGGGTTTCACAATAATCAAATATATATTAGTCTTCTTGTTCTCTGATTGTAATTCCGATGATGAGGGTTTTGAGCGTGGAAGAGGAAACATGGCAGAGAGAGAGCGTGGGAGAGAGGAGGGGAGGGAGTGGGCATTTTTTTTGTAAGATTTAAAAATGTTGGTCAATTTTAATAGTATTATTATTCTAATTAATATACAATGTAATTATCTCTATATGTGATTAAGATGGTACTGCCTATATTAGTGGTAATTGAAGAAAATATGAAAGTTCTTATTCAAAAATCCACTTTTAATACAGTATATATTGTAAGATATTGGAATAATTTATCTTAGAGATTTCTTTCATTAATCACAATATATATATAGTTGTATTCCTAATACAGTAAGAATCTTAAGTTATCTTAAATACATAATAATAATAATTGCAATATATATTCTAAAAATATCGGCTAATAGTAATTGAAGAAAATATGAAAGTTCTTATTCAAAAATCCACTTTTACCGAAAGTAGATTGAAAATGTCGGCCAAACGGAAAGAGGACATAAGGCGCTGTTTGAAAATCATTTAAAACTGAAATTGAGTGTAATTAGATGTAATAGGCTAAACTGCAATTAGATTATATTATATTGAGTTATTTGAGATATCAATATCAATTATGTGGTACAGGTGAATGATTTGGTTCTCCTGTTACTGCCTAATTTAGTAGCGAGTTGATTCCTGAAGTGAGATTGATATAGTATACTTGATTAACTTTTTTCATCTTTACACTTATTTTAATTAATGTGGAGAGAGATTAATACAGTAAAAGAAAAAATAGCATTAAATGAAAATTAAAGAATAAATAAAGATAATTTAATCAAATTATCTATTTAGTTAAAATGAAATATGTAAAATTCAAATATAACAAGTAAATGGACCGCGGGAGTACTTTCTAGCAAGGACGACTCCTTTATCATTGTCAGATTTTTCATTATTGGGGCACTTTTTCTCGGTTGGAATCGTCTGGAAGAGGAATTTCGTCTTTTTATCACAAGGTCGTTAGACTCAACTCTTTCCTACTTAGATCCAACCTCGAGTAAGTAGATCATTCAAACTTTTGTTTTGGGAAGAGGTTATCATGATTACAAAAGAGGGAAGGTATGAAGGAATTAGAACAAGATCACAATACAAGGAAATCGTGATTAATACCAATCAGGTGTCATAAAGGCTCATAAACCTGAGAGGATGTGACCGTCCCACTACTGCATGCCCTTGAAATTCAGAAAAGAGTAAGTTTCATATTTTGGCGGCTTCCAAGTTTCAAGGAAAATCCGATCGGCCGTAGTAAGTGGATGACTAACTGTAGTCATAACAAAGAAACGAGTGATCCATGATCTTACTTTGATGTAATAACTCAAACCATTTTTTGAGTATCTGTTGCATAGATTGAGATTTCATATTATTAACGTGTGCAATATCCACACATTTTCTATATCATAATTAAAATATATTTCATTTATTGTGTAAATATTTAGTGATGTATAATTATGATAAATCTAAATTCTTATTATATTAGGGTTCTATATTGTATAATATATATTGATATTAATAAAAAAGCTCCCCAAAATAGATTAATACAATTCTAATCAAAACCTAAAATTTTCGGCCTCCATCGATTTCTGTGCTTTCTCTCACATCTTCAATTGTACGGCGAGAAAACATCACTGTCCCTACCATCTGATTTGTTCAGGGATTCCCTTCCCAAGAAAAGCACATCGGTTTGTCAGCTTCTCTTTTGCTTTCATCCATTTTTTTCCCAAGCACCAGGACAAAACTTATTACATGTCTCTTCTACTTTTCTTCCCATCACCCGAGACTATCCACAACTTTGTCCTTTTTACCGAAAATAAAATAAATGGCTTCCTGAACTCCTCCCAATTCAACCAGCTTTCGCTAGTTCCCTCGTCGTCATAAACAACCGACATGCTCCCTCTTCCGCTCCCTCTTTTCATTTGGCTCTCACCGTCACAAATATCAATAATTTCATTCCTATCATTTTTTATTAAGGTAACAGTCAATATTTTCCGTGGGTTGAACTTTTTTGTATCCATGCATGTATCTATAATGTGTTGGATCACAATGACGACGCCTTCCCTCGCCCCTTTGAGATTGACGACACAACATGGCGTCGTCTTGACGCCGTTGTAAAACAGTGGATCTATGACACTATTTCTCATGACTTGTTGTTGCGATATTTATAGATGCTTACGCAAGTGTACGTATCGTTCAAGTAATAAAAATCTGTAAGACCGAGTTTATCGTCCACAGAGACTGGTTTGTCAAGTACCGATTATCTAATCTATAGTATCTATTTGGCTGACGTTCTTTAGTTTGGGTTTTAGACTAAGAATTAAAAGTTTAAAATTAAGTGCAGAAAATAAACTAAAGATGATAATACTTTGGGTTTAAAACAGTTATGAAGGAAATAGGGCATTCCAATCTCCTCAACTATCCACTCTTTCACGTGTTAATGCAATGCTAATGATTCTTCTTCTTATTAAGATAGCAGGTTAACTAATCTGTCATTATATTCCGGTTAGGACATACAAGAGTTCAACCTTGTGCAGAAACCTTCTATATTTCTATGATAGATTTTACCACACAGGAGGATTAAGAACAATAACCTTAAATACTACACAAGTATCGGGGTACTTTCGTCCACGATTTTAACCTATGTCTACACAATTACAGCATATTCAAATTTCTCATCTCGGATATTGATTCGAAATCATATAAGTTATGACAATTAGTGATCAATTAATTATCAAGTAATCATAACAATATTGAATAGATCTTAACATGCTGAAGAAGGAATCAATAACTATACATTAACTATATGAAAGAGTCTCAAGAAGATTCGATGGAAAATCCTACTAAAGTAATTAGCTCCTAAACATTGTCATGTCAAGAACTGGTTTACAATCCAACATAAACTGAAATAAAATAAGGGAAAGAAAAATAACTTGAACAAGTTGATGTCTCGAATCTTGCTCTCACCGTCGTTCTCCTCTCCAAAGTATGATATAAAATGTATCAAATAAGGTCAGGGTTTAGGAATTTTATAGTTGGGAAAATTACATTTCGGAACCTGAAAACCGTGTCAAAATTCGGCCCAGAACGTGAAAAAACCGCCTCGGCGCCGGAAAACCTGAAGTTAAATCAAACCACGCAAAAGTTTGGGCTCCGTGACGCCGGCGACATCCATTTCCCGAATTTTCTAATTTTTTTGTCATTTTCTCGTTCGGACTTCGTCTGATTTCTTCTACGCTTCCCGGGACTTCTTAGGCTTCATTTCTTGGCCTTTACTTGTGCAATTTCATCCTCAAAAGTAGTATCTTCTTCTTTATAACCGATGTGACACATATGAACGAAAAACACACCTAACACTATACTAAACGCAAAATAAAAGAGTAAAATACTAACTAAAAAAGACTCAAAAGAGTGTATAAAACACACTCAACAAACACCCCTAAACTTACACTTTACTCGCCCTCGAGTAAAGCATTAAACAAAAACAAAAATAAAAACAAAGACTCTATGAAATGGATCAAGTAGTTATAGCAATGCTTCTTCAAAATCATGAATAAAAGTTGGGATAATATGTTAGAACATACATAGCATGAATAATTAGCAATCCAGAATTTCAAGTTAGATATTTCGCAAATTCACTTAGATTACAATCACTAGGAATACAAACACCTAACCTATGCATGTCAATTTCATTTCATCTTTCCCAGATTTTTATAGACATGTTTACTTGATATTCTCCACTAATCATAGACATACACATTAGAGATCATCAGGACTTTCAAGGGTTGTAATGTAGGTTTAGGCTGGGGTAGGTAAAAGTAGGCATTTAGACTCAAATTACGTATCATAAGCATTTTTCATTCAACTATTTTTTCCTTCTTTTTGACTTCTTTTTAGTCTCATACCTATTTTCTCCCCACTTTTCTTTTGAGAGAATGAGACACATTATAAATAACAAGCACCCCCAAACTTAGACTTTTGCATATTTTTTATTGGGGTGCATCAAATTTTCACTCTCTTCTTGTTTCTTTTTCAACACTTTTCATCCCAAATATTTTCAATTGTTACTTATGGCACAAACCGAGAAGCATATGGTGTTAAAGAAATATCTTATTTTAGGCTCAAATGGGATGACTAGTGATACACTTTATGTTAGGGTAGGTAGTGAACGGTAAGAAGGGCTATCAAAGAAATGTCTGAATCATCTCTCTAAACATGTATATCTTAGCTATTTCGCCTTAAATAACAAACAAACAGATTTTCTAGATATTTTTCAACATTTCTTTCCATAACTGACACGCATAGGCTAAGCACAAATATCCCAAATAATCAGATGTCATGAATTTTTGGCATATCTAACTTAAGCACACAGATTATTGCTTTTAATTCCATTATATTATCTCATTTTATCCACTCAATATCTTTAGCAACTACACATGCTTGATCCATAAAAAAATTACGACTCAAAAACACATAAAACAACACAAATACAATAAAAAGACTCAAAAACAAAATAAGACACCCCCCAAACTTAATTGACACATTGTCCCCAATGTGTAAAGACTAAAAATAAAGGGGACAACTTACAAACACAACACAACGGTCATAACGGAGGTCTGGAAGGAAATTCTTGAAATTGCACAGCATTTGAGCTTTCTGAACTTCTGGCGCCGTGGCGCTGCTGCCAATTTTTCCCTTTTCCAGCACTTTTATTCCTTTTTCCACTTGGGATCAGTCCCTAGTCCACCTGCCATAAAAAACATAAGACAAGAAACCAATACTGTGAGACTGTTCAAGACAAAATAAAACAACTAAAACAAAAATTGAAATAACCTAATTAAATCATTGGGTTGCCTCCCAAGTAGCGCTGTCTTTAATGTCTTTTAGCCGGACGCAGGTTACTTAGTAAATAAATGGGGTAGAGTATCCTCTCCGAATATTCATTTTAGCATCATTCTCTTTCCATTCCTCCCCTTCTTTTTCACAGTGCTGATTTCAGAGGAGTTTAATTCATTTTCATCAATTTCCAGTTCAGAAGTCTTACCATCAGGTTCTTCATGCTGCTTTGGTGGTACCCCATGAGCATCAGTGTTGGTGAGTCTTTGCTCAGAAACAACCTTGTCGACTATTTCAATAGCAAAGTATTTCTCATTGACTTGAGGTTTAGTGGGTGGCTTGAGAACTTTGAAGGTCATTTTCTCATCTTGAACTTTGAGCTTCAACTCTCCCTTTTCAACATCAATAAGTGTCATCTTTGTGGCTAGAAATGGTCTCTCAAGGATTATGGGCACGTTGTCATCTTCCTCCATATCAAGAATGAGGAAATCAGCAGGAATGATGAATTTATCCACTTACACCAAGACTTCTTCAATTATTCCTTGGGGATGTATGACTAGGCGATCTACTAGCTGCAAAGTCACTGTTGTTGGCCTTGCTTCTCCAAAACCAAGTCTTTTGAACACAGAGAGGGGCATAAGATTGATACTCGTCCCCCAAATCACATAAAGCCCTTTTACATGTAACATTCCCTATGGTGCAAGGTAAGGTGAAACTCCCTGGATAGTTCAACTTTGGGGAAAGTTTCTTCTGCAAGATGGCACTGCACTCTTCTGTTAGCACCACTGTCTTATAATCTGTCATCTTCTTTTTTTTAAAAAGAATGTCTTTCATAAACTTCACATAGGCTGGCATTTTCTCCAAGGTCTCAATGAATGGGAGATTGATATGCAGTTTTTTAAATTTCTCCAAAAATTTCGAAAAGTGCTTATCCAAGACCTTCTTCTACAGTCTTTGAAGGTAAGGAATTTTGTCTGTGTAATCCCTCATAACTTCTGGTGGAGCCTTTTCTAAAGTAGGGCGGCCATTAGTAACTCCCTCCTTCTCTACCTCAGTTGTCTTCTCCACATCCTTCTCTTTTTCAACCGCTGGTTGGGGTGCCCTCTGCTCTAACTGCTTACCACTTCTTAGGTTGATTGCCTGACACTGATCCCTTGGGTTAATCACTGTGTTTCTAGGGAGGTTTCCTTGCGGTCTGTCACTCAATTTTTCTGCTAACAGCCCCATTTGAGTCTTCAAGTTCCTAATAGATGATCTTGTTTTGGTCATGAATTGGGCTTGAGAGTTGGTCAAGGTTGCAAATGAAGATCTGGTTTCTGCCATGAATTGAGTTTGAGAGTTGGCCAAGGTTAACAGTGCTGCTCTCACTTCATTTGGCTTTTCTTGTGGATTTGGTGTGCTGAACTGTTGAGAGGAGGAGGTCGGACTCTGTGGCTGATGGTTCTGATTTTGGCCCTGAAACTGAGATTGCTGCCCTTAGTCATTCCTCCATGAAAATTTTGGGTGATTTCTCCACCCCGGATTATATATGTTGGAGAACGCATTGTTGTAGGGCCGCTGAAAATTTTCCACTGCCTAAACCTGCTCCATAGGCATATTATTTAGGTCTACTGCTGTACACCTATCAAAAGTATGGGAACCCCCACAAATTTCGGAACTCACTGGTGTCTGAACTTCTTTAACTGTCATGTAATTCTCTGTTGCATCTGCTTTGTCAAAGTGGCTACCTGTGCAGTCAATGCAGTGATAGCATCCAACTCATGAATCCTAGACACTTTCCTGCTGCTCATTTCTCTCTCATCGGCCCCCTGATGGTTGTTTGTGGTCATGTCTTCTAGAAGAACATGTGTCTCATTAGCACTATTCCTCATGAATGTTCCCCTGCTGCAGCATCAATAATGGTACGAGTTGTACCACACAGCCCATTATAAAATATGTGGACTAGCATCCACTTCTCAATCCCATGATGTGGGAACTTCCTCTGCAAATCTATAAATCGCTCTCATGTATCATATAGTAATTCTCCCTCCAACTGATAAAAGTTATTCAACTCACCTCTGAGCTTCGCTGCCTTAGCTGGGGGGAAGAACTTGGCAAGAACTTCTGGACTAAGTCTTGCCATATAGTGATGGAGTTCGCCTGTAATGAGTTCAGCCAGCACTTTGTTCGCCTCTTACTTCGCATAAACTAAGTTTTCTGAAATTGATCAAAAACAACAAACAGATCACGGCAAAACGTTCTAAAGTAAATTAAAATAAAAAGACAGAAAATAAAAACCAAATTAGAAATAAAAATAGATAATTCGATATTAACAGTACGCCAGTCCCCGGCAACGGCGCCAAAAATTTATTGCGATATTTCTAGATGCTTACGCAGGTGTACGTATAGTTCAAGTAATAAAGATCTGTCAGACCGAGTTTGTCGTCCACATAGACTGGTTTGTCAAGTACCGATTATCTAATCTATAGTATCTATTTGGCTGACGTTCTTTAGTTTGGGTTTTAGACTAAGAAATAAAATTAAGTGCAGAAAATAAACTAAAGATAATAATACTTTGAGTTTAAAACAGTTATGAAGGAAATAAGGCATTCCAATCTCCTCAACTATCCACTCTTTCACGTGTTAATGCAATGCTAATGATTCTTTTTCTTATTAAGATAGCAGGTTAACTAATCTGTCATTATATTCCGGTTAGGACATACAAGAGTTCAACCTTGTGCAGAAACCTTCTATATTTCTATGATAGATTTTATCACACAAGAGGATTAAGAACAATAACCTTAAATACTACACAAGTATGGGGGTACTTTCATCTACGATTTTAACCTATGTCTACACAATTACAGCATATTCAAATCTCTCCTCTCGGATATTGATTCGAAATCATATAAGTTATGACAATTAGTGATCAATTAATTATCAAGCAATCATAACAATATTGAATAGATCTTAACATGGTGAAGAAGGAATCAATAACTATGCATTAACTATATGAAAGAGTCTCAAGAAGATTCGTTGGAAAACCCTACTAAAGTAATTAGCTCCTAAACATTGTCATGTCAAGAACTAATTTACAATCCAACATAAACTGAAATAAAATAAGGAAAAGAAAATAACTTGAACATTGATGTCTCTAATCTTGCTCTCGCCGGCGTTCTCCTCTCCAAAGTATGATATAGAATGTATCAAATAAGGTCAGGGTTTAGGGATTTTATAGATGGAAAAAAATGTGTTTCAGACCATGAAAACCGTGTCAAAATTCGGCCCAGAACGTGAAAAAACCGCCTTGGCGCACGGCCCTGCTGGCTGGCACCGCGGCGCCGGAAAACCTGAAGCTAAATCATACCACGCAGAAGTTTGGGCGCCACGGCTCTGCAGAAGTTTGGGCGCCATTGACCGATTTGGTGTTTTTTTAGCTGTGGAGACGATACCAAGGATCGACTCCACCTAAGGTAAATGTATGCACGCCTTAATATAAAAATGGTGGTATAGCTCTATCTTAAGTTTCTAAGATTTGGCTTACTAGATGCAAGGTTTCCGAGCGGACTACTCGAATGAGAAGGCTGCGCGGCCACCGGATGGTCCGGACGCTCCACGCAAAATGTCAACTCTCTTAAATTTGGGTGTTTGAAAGAAATTTGAGGATGCGCAAAGCACACCTCGCGTGTAGTGTGTAATAGTGTGAATTTTCCGTAAGGGAGGAAATATGAGAGGAATGCCAGTTTAAGGAAAACAGTAAAAGAAAGTAGCAATTAAAACAGTTAAGTATACAAAATTTAAGCAAGCAATTTTAAGGCATTTAAAACAAATAAAAGAAAATAAAGCCGAGCAATAATAAACCTAGGTTAGCTTTGGTTAAGAACCTGATTATCCCCAACAGAGTCGTCATGCTGTCGCGCCCTTTTTTTACCGCAACATTATTTCAGCGAATCCTGCTTGTTAGAAAATAAAATAAAAATGTTAAAAGTGTGCTAGAGGGGCTAAAGGCTGCTAAAGGATTCGCGGACTCGCCGCCTAATTATTTTGGGTGAATTAGGACACCTAAATGTCAACTAAGTAAAGTCAACACTAACTCCATTTAATGGTCTGCTAAACTATGTGAGATTCTGGGCAAGAGTTTTTTTATTAATCTAGAGGAAAGAGTTTAGGCACCCTCTAAGATCCGCTAACTTGCGGTTGTCCGTTCAAATCTAAGTTAATTATTATGTTAAGAAAAATGCACGTTTGAAAGTATTTTAAAAAAGAAAGATGATGCAAGTTGTTTTATCAAAGATGCATTTGGATAAATCATTTATAAGACTTATGCTTTAAAAATACATGTAAAGTTTAAAAGTGTGCATTTATATTTATTTATAAAATAAATGATGCAAAGTTGATTTATTGACTAAATGTATGCATACTTGAAAATTTGATTTTAAAATATATATGGCATAGTGCAAAAAGATGATTATTATTTGGCAAAGTTTAGACATGTATGGCAAGCCTAAATAAATAACTAAAGGGGGTAAATTTCTAATGTCAAACTACATCCTAGTTTATCAACTCAAAATTTAATTATTCTAAGTGTTCTACTAAGAGTGTAGCGTTAGGAAATCAATTTATAATAAATGAATGGGGGCGGGATAGGAAATCAATAAAGATGACTCGAAGAATGGCGATGTCATTTCGTCTGGTTTGGAATTTCCGATGCAGAGAGTACTGTGGATATAAATGCAGATCTTCAATTGATGGAAGTCGAGAAGAGACTCGTAACAAAACTCTTCTTTCGGATCCGGTGCGTTTCATGTAAAATATAAGAAAATATAAGGATTATAAATATTCCAAATCTTCTCAATAATATAAGTAGACAGAAAAGAAACAATTCAGGGAACCTGAACATATATATGGTTCAACAAGTTCTTATATTAACATGATAAGTATTTTTTATTAACTTAATCACGCATATCAGTCAATAAAACAGTGAATGAATCCATCTAAACATATGAAATCAGACTACGAGCAACCCAATTACGAGTTATAGAACTTTTAAGGATCTTCCCATATTAAATTGTCTCAACATACAAATAACGTCCTGATACATCTTAACGACGATTATAAACAATCAAACACATTGGATATTACCATTAGGGGTGCACAAAGGGTCAAAACCGGACCGGACCGGACCGAGGACCGAACATTCGGATTCTCCGGACCGAAGACCGGACCGAATTTCTCGGTCCGGTCCGGATTTTCGGACCGAATGGACCGAATTTGATCCCCAGCCCCCCAGTCCCCCCCAAATTTCCCCCCACCAGCACCCCCACCCCGCAAATTTCTCCTTCCCGCCAGCCCGGACGTATTGACATATGAAATATAGGTTGTAAATTGATCAAACTTTATACGGTCATAACTTTGCGCTCGGACGTCCGTTTTACCTAAAAAAAAATTGATTTCGCGTATTTTTTCGAGACGAATAATCCCAAACGGACTACTTCATCGGATTTCCCCAAAAGCGTCCATCTTGCCCCTCAATTTCTCTTTTTCCCCAAATCGTTACGTTTTTCCCATTTTCAAATCTAAATATCTCGCGATGTACAATAGATTTCAACGTAAAAATTTCGTGGCACCGCGTCCGAGAATGTCAATTTCAGTATTGGTAATTCAATTTAAAAACAAACTGCCCTAACCCGAATTCTAATTATATAATATTATATATTAGAAATTTAGAAAATTAGGAATTATATATATTAGGAATTTATAAAATTATAAATTATATATATTATATATATTAGGAATTTAGAAAATTATAAATTATATATATTATAAAAAAAAAAAAAAAAAAAAAAAAATTCGATCCGGACCGGACCGAAAACCAAATTTTGAAAAAACAGGGACCGAAGACCGGTCCGAACAGGTTCGGTCCGGTCCGATTTTTCGGTCCGGACCGAATTTTGTGCAACCCTAATTACCATAGCGCAAAAACCACCATGTAACAGCCATCAAACATGTTGTCTAACTAAGAAAAAAATTGTGTATTAACCTAATAATCCCAAACATTAATTCTCGATTGATTTGCTCTACAGTTCATCACATAAACTCAACAAAACTAATCCATTCACTCATGTATACAAACACACAACAGATGCTAGTATTGGCCTAAACTCATTAATAATCACAATCATGAACCTTAATAGCAATTAATATTAACTAAACATGTTTAACAATTAACTTAATAAATGCAAACGACCTTTGATATCAACTTAACACATGTTTAATCAGTCATGTAAATACATAGCATACACACTAATATCAAATGAAATCCAAGACTGAAAGAGTGATGTATTTACCTTCTCCGGGCAGCGAACCGACGCAGCGTATCAAGTCATCGATCCACTCGGAGTTTTGTTGCTGTGCGATTTGAAAGGAAATGAAGTTTTGATTTGATTTTACTTTTAATTGAATTCGGTTTTAGACTCTGGAGACCGAGAGTATGCAAAAGAAAGGGTTTCGAGTTCTTTCTCTGTTCTTTTCTTTTCTACCTGGTGGGTTAAGAGTAAAGGGGTTAGGATTTTCTCTTGTTCTTTGCTCTTCTTCCCTGATTCTCGACTGTAAAAGGTCTCGCGAATTAAGATTTTTTAGAAGCTTTTACTGTGGAAATTGATGCCTAAGTTCTGAAAAGAGGCTCACATTTTGAACCCCCTCTCAGTTTTGATAAAAAATGGCAAAAATTCTAAGGCGGTGTGGTTAAGGTAATAGTTGATTCGATTACTGAGAATGATAGGTTTGATTTGATGAGATAATTTGGTAACGATTTGGTTATGGTAAGTTTTGATTTCAAATGATGAATCTTGACTGCTGATTTGAGACGGACCTGAGGTTGATTTTAGTTTGATTTTGGCGGATTTGGTATGGTTTTAATGTCATAGGATTTTGAGTATATTTTGGGGTATGATTTGCATGTGATTTTGATTCTTGAAAAGGAATTTTGGGATATTTTGGTTGAGGGTGATTTGGGTTTAGAGGATGGAAAGGGAATGACAGTACAAAGGGACAGAAGGAATACCGGATTTATCGGCCGAGAATCCGGCGCGACTGGCGATGGGTGTGGCGCCGATGTGAAGGTCGGGTAGATAGGTTTTCTGATTTTGTTTTTTAGGCATATGGTTGTTGGATTAAAGAAGACGGGGGAATAGGGGTTTGGGCTTGTGGGTTTGGGCCTCGATATTGGGTTTGGACGAATTTAAATGGGTAGTGGCTTAGGTGTTTTATTAGTTTTAGCTTGGGTTTTAATTATAAAGAATATTTATAAAATTATTTTGAGTATTATGATATTTAATGAGTGCTTAATGCTCTATATAAATGCGACGTCATTATTAAATTCTTTATTTATGTATGTATTATTATTATAAGAGTTATTTTGCGATGTTTAAAATTAATTTAATTGCCGCTAAATAATTGAAAGAGATAGTCAAAATTGGGTGTCAACACCTGGTAATTGAAATAATTTTTCCTTGTTCAATATTATGACCAAGAAATCTAACTTTTATTCGAAAAATATTCATTTTAGGTTTAGATATGACTAACCCATTAGTAATAATAATTTTTTTGAAAATTTCAAGATATCAGTTATGATCCTGTATAGTTTTTAAAAAAACTAATGTCATCTATATAAATAATGATAAAATCACTATATGAATTAAAATATCATTCATTGAAATGTTGAATCTGTATTTGTCAAAAACCCGATTTTAAATCAAATTTTGAGAAGATATTTGACTCATATAATTGGTCAAGAAGATCCTTCTTATTAGGTATAGGATATATAATTCATTTTAAAACCTTATTAAGGAGTTTATAATTAATAACTAATCTAGGAACTCTTCGCTCCTGTTTAGCATTTTATTAACATAAAATGTTTTACAACTCTATGGGGAGCTTGAAGGTCTAATTAACTTCTTTTCTATAAGAGTAGAAATTTCCTTCTTATAGATTTTCAGATATTCAGAATTCATCTGACAAGGTCTTACCTTTGTCGGAATATTCTGTTCAATGAAACTATCTTCATATGGAAGATAAACAATATGTATCTTCCTCCAAAAAGCCGTATGTAAATCATTATAAATAGAGATAGAAAAATCATGCTCTATTCCTTTTATTTTACCCTGCAATTTAGGATTTTGCAGGTGATCATTGATATTATAATCATCAATTCTTGTTGCAAATAATCAAGATGTTGTTTTTTATTCTCCACTAGACTAATCAATATCTTTGTTTTGGTGGAGAAATCCAAGGAAAAGTAATCAACTTTTCTTCAAAGGTACCCGTAATACCCTGTCAGTCAACATTTTTGAGAGGCATAATACTATCAATAAATGGTATGCCTAGGATGATTCATTAGCTAAAATTTTAACTAAGATGAAAGAGATTTCCAAGAGCCTTTTATCATGGCAAATATAAGCACCTGATAATTTATATTTAGTTGGGATAAGTCCATTCCGGATGCAATTGAGGTCTGCCCCGTAATCAATTAAAGTAGGGACACTCTTGTACATCGTACCTCGATCAATTTATAAATTGATACTAGTAATCCATTTTTTACAGGAATATAAATTAATAGCTCTCAAAAAGTGTGCTACTATCGTGCTATTCGAGGAAGTTGGATGGTCAGGGATAGGTGTATAACCTAATTTTTCTGATTCTAATGCTGCTTAAGAAGAGTTAATTCAGCTGTGAGATTATGAATCTCTTGTTTCAGTTGTTGGACTGTTAGAGGACTATTAGGATTCCTCTTTTTCTGCAATTCCTCAAGAATTTCTGAGAAATTATAGAGTTGTTCAATCTTTGGATTGGCCTTTGGAATATTTTCCTTTTCATTGGCTTTGAGGAGAACCTCAAGAATCTGAGCTCTTTGAGTTTTATCTGGAACAGACTCCAGGATGTCATCTATCTCTTCCTCATTAATGACAGTTATACTAAAATTAAAAAATTGGGCTTGGAGCTTATAAAACTCTTCATCAGTATCTTGATCATCATTAATGACCTGACATTTGTCATTTGTACATGCACACGTACTGAGGAAGAATTCGAATCATTATAATAAGAACTTGTAATGTTATTTGATTCATTTGATTCTTCCGACAAAACCACTATCTTCATTAAGGCATCTTTGATGGTATCATCAATATTAAGATTCTTAATCTTATTCACCTTATTATTTTTACACTTATTAGCGTAATTGTCTTTTTCTCCACATTTATAGCAGGTAGGATCTCACTTCTTCTTCCTTTTAGGGATATAACCATTCCTTTCATTTCTGACTCTTTTCTTGGCCGCCCATTTCTGGTAAGAGTCAAATTTCTACTTCTCATAGTACTGTTTTATGAGGTTTATCATAATTTATTCTATTTTTCCCCATATTAGAGGATCTTGTGTCTTCAAAACCAAATTACTGGCGGAACTCTCCTAATTGAGTTTTTTCTGTCAGTCTTTGCTTTTAAGCTGCTTTTGAAGCTTTAGGTCATTGCAAAGATCTAATACTTCTTCCATGCATTTTTCAATGAGCTGACCATATGAATAAAAAATCCATTGAATATGTGAATCCCTTAAGTCTTTAGAGAGGCTTCTCTTGATCTTTTTCGCAAATAGAGAGGAAAGGCCATCTATAAATTTGGCTTTCGAGAAATTGCTATTAGCTTCCGAAAGGTTTAAGACTCGATTTAGGAAAATATCCTTATACCACCTAAACGAAGTTAGGGTAGGACATCTGTGATTTTTTAAAAGAGTCCTAATATTGTAGAATAATTATATTTTTGTAACTTTGTTCTTCTATAAGAACATCCATAGGTGTAGGCCTCATGTAATAATAATTTTCTGAGTTGAACTTGGGTATCCATTTACCCTTTCGTAACGCAGTAATTTGCGCCTCATCATCAGTCTCAGATATTTTATCAGTACTAATCATTTTAATACATGGAGTAGAACTACTTGTACCTAAAATATTCATATTAGTCTGGAATTTTGAAAATAATTCTTCCAAATCATCTATTATTGTATCTGATGGGTTGTTTGCTAGGTGAATACCTTCCATAGAAAGAGGAGACTGGATATTAGTTGGAATCTCCAGAGTTTGTGGAGGCTTATCAACCGTATCATACATAGTAGCCTTTTGGTTCTCTATTAGAGATCTGAGTTGGTCAATCTTGTTATGTAACAAGTTCATTTGTTCACTAATAATCTTTAAAGTAATATTAGTGTGGTTGTTTTGCTTAAATAAATTATTGATCTGATCAAATGCAGGACCATTAGGACATGTCTGTAAAATCATCTTCATATAAGGCTGAGCATATAATCATTATTACTCTGGTCCTTTTTAATGAAAATGGTTCATCCGGAGGATATATACTCCTGAGGATTTTTTTGGAATCTAAATGTCATTGTCTTTCAATAATATTAAGACTAGGTAAGGCATAATCTTGAACAAACCAGTGGACAAAAGGTTTATAATCTGTTGTTTTTGTAACTGGTCATAAAACTCATTTTTAATAACGAGTTGTTCTTCTTTATCAAAGAAAGCAAAAGACCATTTTCTGAAAAGAGAGTATTCTTCTCAAGAAACTCTTTAGAAAGAATTTTTCGTAAATCAGATCATGGACTATAATCCAGAACAAAAGTGTGTCTATCCTTGTGATTCATTAAAATAATCTCCAAAACCCATTTCAGAAGGTGTTGGAGCAGTCATTTGATCTGTTTTTACTCCTATAGGTATTTGATTATCTCCTATCTTGATTTCATCAATATTTTCATCCCGAGAGATTTCTAAAGGAGTTGTGACTTTATACAAGTCATTAATATGAGAAGTAGACGCTCTAGCAGTAGAAGGTCTAGGGTTGCCATCCAGGATAGAAATATAATAATGAGATGACATTGACCTACCTAATTTAGGTGTTTGTCTAGAAATTGGAGATGGATATTACCATCAATGTATTCAATCTCATCCCAACTGATAGGTCTTTTAGTTGTTATCTTAGACCTTTTGGCTAGGTTGGTTTCTATAATAACCGTTTGTCTATTTCTTTTTATGTAGTTTTCAAATATAAAAATTATATTATAAAATATTCGAAGAATTTATATTTGAAATTGAGTCAAAGATTGACTGCTTTGACCCTCGTACTCTGAACCCTCTCATATATATTGGGACAAAAGGAGTAATTCTTATGTAGTTTTCTAATATATAAATTTTATTTTTAAAAATTAAAGATTCAGTGTTCAAATTTAAGTCAAAATTAAGAAATTTGGCTTTCGAAATCTGTACTACGCCTCATAATGAGACAGAAAAATTATCTTGCTTGCTTTTTCTTAAAAGCATGATTTATGTGTTGCTTGTATACATTTAAATCATCTAGTTCATATTTGTGGGAAACATACGCTAAGTTGGCTAGCTTTGAAGTATCTAAAAAAGATTGTGAGTGTTCCAACATGTGTTTATGCACTATTTGATATTTCTAACAGATTCAGTGTTATGATATCCAATATCTTAGCTGTTTAGCATGCTTTATCATTTTGTTAACTTTTTGAAGTTATTTGCACCTTCTTGTGATATTTGTTTAGCTATTTAGCATACTTTATCATGATGTCAGTAGCACACAGTCTGAGCACAATGTATGTCCGCACGTGCCGTACTCATTGGATTGAGCTTAAGTAAGAGTTCTCATGGCATCACAATCGGGGTGAGCTCGAGTGAGCATACTCAGGGTTACCATAGTTAGATTAGCAGTTGTACATCATGTTTACTTTCATTATATGCATTCATGATTTCAGTTCAGTTACTTTACCTGTATTTCATATCTATACTTATACTGTTATAATGAGGTAATTTAAGTACGACCAGCGTTTTCTAATCGATTTGGACTCAGATTAGGAATTTATGTGTAGATTTGAAATCATTAGCTAATGAATAACCCGATTATAAAATTTATTTTGAGATTTGATAATGTGGCCGGTGTTTAACTTTTTAGATAGACTTTCATTGACTTTGACCTAGACTGCATATTTTAAATTATAAAAATTAGTTGCTTGGGTTTGTTTGATATTGTTGGATATTTTTTTGGCTAGAGTTGAATCATTTGGACGTGTTTGGGTGAAATGATAGTCGTGAGAGGTTAAACCTCATTTGATCTGAGGTAAGTTAGGAAGTTGATTGTTAGGCGTATTTTGTATATGTTTTTTTAGTCATTTTTAGTTAGTATTTTTTCTATTTTCGTTTAAATAAGTGTCGTGTTAGGATCGTTTTTCTTTCTTTTGAGTCACAGCGGTTCAAAAAGAATAAATGGCGAAAATGAGCGAAAAGTGGACACAAAAGGAGGGTCCCGAGACAAAAAGGACGAAAGTTGGCAATTCATGACAAAAGACTTCAGCACCGCGGTGTCGTTCATACAGGACCGCGATGCCATAATTATTGAGAGGTTGCAGGACTTTCGGCACCGCGGTGCTACTCTGCAGGACCGCGGTGCCAATGCGGAGAATTTCAGATCCGAAGTGAATTTGGTCAAGGGCAGAAGGGTCCATAGGGCACGAAATTTGCAACATACTTAAGCCCTAAGGATTAGTCTATTGAGGGGAGTTGGTCATTCTAACACACAACACATCACAGGGCAAGGATTGGAAGCTACAATTGGAGACTTTAGTTCGCACTACTTTTCTTTCTTTCTTTTTAATTCAGTTTATGTTTGAAATTGTATTAGTTCTTAGTGTGACTATGGCTAGGAGCTAAACACTTTATTAGGACTTTCCTTTTGAATCGCTTGAAACTTTATTTCATGACTTAATGCATTAGTTGATTTCTTCTTCACTTGATTAAGATTTATTCAATAATTGGTATGAATATTTGATAGTAAATTGATCACTAATTATCATAATCTATATGATTTCGAATCAAGAACCGAGAGGAGAGATTTGGATATGCTGTAATTGAATAGACATAGGTTAAAATCGCGGACGAAAGTACCTCGATACTTGTGTAGCATTATAGGTTACTATTTTTAATCCTCCTATGTGGTAAATCCTATCATAGAAATATAGAAGGGTTCTGCACTGGGGTTGAGCGATTATATATCTTAACCGGAATATAAGACAGTCTAGTTAACCGCTATCTTAACGTAGAAGAAGAAGTCATTCTAGTTGCATTAAGGATTGAAAAGAGTGGATAGTCGAGAATATTGGAAGCCCTAATTCCTTCATAACTGATTAAACCCTAATAATTTAGATTACTTCTAGCAATTATTTTAGTAGTTAGATAAAAACCCAAATCAAATATCGTTTGCCAAATAGATAATCTAGAATAGATGTTCGGTAATTAGAAATCAGTCTCTGTGGACGATAAACTCGGTCTTACAGACTATATTACTTGTGAACGATACGTACACTTGTGTGAGCAATTGGACACGGTCCCAACAGGTTTTTGGCGCCGTTGCCGGGGACTGGCGTACTTCTAATATCGAACCATCTATTTTTATTTCTATTTTGACTTTATTTTTATTTTTACTGTTAGAACCCTGTTTCCTTGATTTGTTTGTTGATTTTGGTCTATTTCAGAGATTTAGTGTATGCGAAGAAGAAGAGGAGCAAACACACTTGTTCCTTTTAACCCTGAAATTGAGAAAGCTTGCAAGCAGAACAGGCGAAACAAGAGGATATCTGATTCAGTGATCATGGAAAACCAACCGAATCAGAATGGGGAGAACAATGAGGGTCCTGAAAATGCAGGGGAGCCAGTCCAGGTTCCAGCCGAAAGAAGGTTGGGAGACTATGTTCGCCGATTCTTGGTGCATGCATACGCATCGACTCCCAATAATGTGGCAAACAACTTTGAGATCAAGTCACCATCCCGAGTATGGTCGAACACGACATTTTGGGGGATTGTCTTCTGAAGACCCCCACATGCACATTGCCAATTTTCTGGAGCTGTGTGTCACCTTCAAGTACAATGGCGTTACTGACGACACCATTAGATTGAGGCTCTTTCCGTTCTCACTTAGGGACAGAGCCAAGAGTTGGTTGAACTTCGCTCGTCAACTCCGCGTGATTTAGCCTTTAGCCCAAAAGTTTCTCGCAAAGTTTTTCCCTCCTTCAAAGGCAAAGTTAAGGGGAGAGTTGAACAATTTCTATCTGGTAGATGGAGAGTCGTTATATGATGCATGGGAGCGATTTAAGGATTTACAGAGAAAATGCCCTCATCATGGCGTAGAGAAGTGGATGTTGGTCTACATTTTTTATAATGGGTTAAGTGGTACTACTCGTACCATAATTGATGCTGCAGCAGGGGGAGCGTTCATGAGTAAGAGTGTCAATGAGGCACTTGAGTTACTGGAAGACATGGCTGCCAATAATCATCAAGGGACAGATGACAGGTCTGCGAGTAGCAGGAAGACTATGGGCATACATGAAATAGATGTTATCACAACATTAAATGCGTAGGTGGCCCTCTTGACAAAGCAACTGCAGCAGAACACTATGTCGGTGAATGTAGTCCAGATGCCTGTGAATTATGAGATTTGTGGTGGACCGCACTCCTTTGACAGATGCACAGCGGTGGACCCTAATAATGTGTCAATGGAGCAGGTTCAGACAGTTGGGAACTTTCAACGGCCTTATAATTCCAACACATACAATCCAGGGTGGAGAAATCACCCTAACTTTTCGTGGAGGAACGACCAGGCCCAACAGCAACCATATCAAGGTAATTACCAGAACCAGCAAGCACAGAATCAGGCTACCTCATCCCAGCAGTTTAGACCACCTACACAACAAGAGAAGCCTGATAAGTTGAGGGTTGCATTGCTTACACTCACCAATTCGCAGAATCAATTCATGTTTGAAATCAGGTCTTCTCTCAGGAACCTGGAAACGCAGGTTTGGCAACTAGCGAAGATGGTAACCAACAGGCCACATGGTACTCTTCCAAGCAATACATCGTTCAATCCAAAAGAGCAGTGTTAAAGAGTGGAAAGCAGTTGGAGCAGGTTGTTCCTCAACCCGCAGTGGTTCATGAGAAAGAGGGTGAGAAAGCAGTTGAGGAAGGAAAGGAGGGGGTCACTGAGGACCACCCTACAGTTGAGAAAGATCCACCAACACCTTTGAGGGAATACACTGACAGAATCTCTTACCCTCAGAGGCTCCAAAAGAAGGTCATAGACAAGCAGTTCTCCAAGTTCTTGGAGGTATTTAAGAAGCTTCACATCAATATCCCCTTCATTGAGGCGTTAAACAAAAGCCCGCATACTTCAAATTCATGAAAGAGATACTTGGGAAAAAGAGAAGGTTGGCGGATTATGAGACAGTAGCGCTGACAGAGGAGTGCATCGCCATCTTACAAAAGAAACTGCCTCCTAAGTTGAAACATCCAGGAAGCTTCACCCTACCCTGCACTATTGGCAAAGTAACATGCAACAGGGCACTTTGTGACTTAGGGGCTAGTATCAATCGCATGTCTCTGTCTGTGTTCAAGAGATTGGGTTTGGGGGAAGCCAAACCAACCACAGTTAATCTGCTGCTGGCTGACCGAATAGTGGTGCACCCCAGAGGCATAGTGGAAGATGTACTTGTCAAGGTGGAAAAGTTCTTCTTCCCAACAGACTTCATCATTCTTGACATGGAGGAAGATGATGAAATATCCATCATTTTGGGGAAATCATTCCTTGCAACGGGTAGAGCCCTGATCGATGTGGAGAAAGGAGAATTGAGACTACGGGTTCAGAAAGAAGAGATGGTATTCAAGGTGTTCAAATCCAACATTGAGTCCCCGGCCATCAACAAGTGTTGCGCAGTAAGCACAACTGACACAGCAGTTCAGCAAGCACAGACCAATACTAGGGAGATCATTCCTACAGTTGTGAACCCACAGGCTAGTGTGAAAGCTGCAACAAAAGTGCATGACATGAAAGCTGACAAACAGGTAAATCTTACTGAACCCAATGATGTGAAAAATAAAAATAGAGTGAGGAAGAGGAAAATGATTTTTAAGTGGATAGGTTGTGGAGTTAATTTACCTCAATGATTTGATAAGGAACCTGCGTCCGGCTACAAGACGTTAAAGACAGCGCTACTTGGGAGGCAACCCAATGTTTAAATTCTGCAATTAGTTTAAATTGAACAGTCTCACTTTTGATATTTTTTTGTTGTGAAGTGATGACAGGTGCGGAAATCGGAGAATGAGCAGGAAGAAAAGGGTAAAAAACATGGATTCGGGTCGGCACCGCGGTGCCATTCTTCAGGACCGCGGTGCCTAATGTTCAGAGAGGTCACAGTACTTTAGGCACCGCGTTGCCACTCGGGGCTGCTGCACTGGCGCGAATTCAAAAATAAATCACAAGATTTGAACGCGGTGCCATTCTCAGGGACAGCGATTTCAGAAAAATAAAAAGCCCTAAATCCCCAAATCTCTTCCCACATCAACTCAACTCATTCCATCTCTCTACAACAACGAAAACAGCTCCTCCCCCACCTAAAACATCCCACAAATTCACCAAAATCCTTCCAACCCATACATACCATCACCACCCAAGACTCCTAACATCTTTCCACAGCATCATTCTTTCACGTGGGTCAAGAAAGCGGTGAAGAACAACCACTCAAAAAGGTAATCTTCATCATTATTTTTGCAATTTCAAGGCTAGTAGGGAAAGTAGTTTGCGGTTGTGGGGGTTGTACGACATGTGTTGGCAGTGTGTTGTGTAGTTGTGGGTGTGTGCTGCGTTGGTTGTTTGATGTGTTTGCTGTGTTTTTGGGTTGCTGTATAGTGTTGATTCGCGGTGTATTGTTGATGTGGTCTGATTTTGCTTGGTTATTGTTGCTGTGTGGAGTGATAGTTGTTGGAAACCCTCAAAGAAACAAAGGAAACGCTGCTGAAAATTTTCCAATAACTCTCACAATGACCTCTAGAAAATGAACCGCCAGAACTTCCTCATCTTTATCAGCTCCAGAATATAATGTTACTCGATTTACCAACAAACAGGCGGAAGATCGATATAACAAAATAAGCACTAGAACATTGATACCAGAGAGAGGCATGGACTACCAGACCATGCCATTTGATGATGATGATGATGATGACTACGAGCCCATTAGGGTCATGATCGAGGCGAATAGTTGGAAAAGGTTCACCAATCCAGAAAGGATTCCACTTCAGAACGCTAGCCTTGTGAGGATATTCTATGCTAATTATCCCGAGCAAGAGGATGAGAGATGCTTTGTTAGAGGGCAATATGTGCCCGTAAGTTCTGAAACAGTGAATGCGCTACTGATGACTAATGATGTTGAGGACCAAGGTTATAACCCGCACCATTTCAGAAGTTGGTCAAGAGACGTCAACCACATCATGTGGGACACAGTTGCAGCAATTTTATGCTACACAGACGTCGAGTTCAACATTTCCTATAACAGGTCCAGGAGACTTGCCCGGTGCCAATTTAACAGAACAACCAGAGGATGGCTATATTTCCTAAGTGCTCGCTTGATTCCGTCAACTTATTTTACCAATGTGCCTACAGACAGAATCAAGCTCATCTATGTCATCATGTCGGGCAAGACAATTGATGTTGGGAGAAAAATAGTGCAAAGCATATGGGAGATTAGCAAGCTGGCTACTACTGGCGGACTGGGACATGTGTCACTCATTTATGCCTTATGTGCTAGGCATGGAGTCCCAACATTCGTCACGAATATTCTCGAGAAGAGTCAGCCTCCGGTGACCTACAGTTTAGTGCACTCTTTTCTTGACCCCACTCCAAGACCAGGGAGAAGGGGCCCAGTAGCAGTAGACGCAGCAGCCATGGATGAAGAAGAGCACGAGGCAAATGCGATGAAGCGGTAGCCACCAGCCTCCCCTGTCCTTGGAACCTCCAATGCCAATGATGGAGCAGTTCCTCCTAAATCAACAAATGATGCTGCAAAACCAAGAGAACATGATGCAGAATCAACAACAAATGATGCAAAGTCATCAACACCTGACCCAGCGTGTTGATGGTTTAAGTTCCATGTTCACCCAATGATCAATGCAGTATCCGTCGCCGCCACCACCACTATTTTGAGCTGTCATTGTCTGTAAGTCGCCCCTTTATTATTTTTGAGTAGTTACACATTTGGGACAATGTGTCGTTTAAGTTTGGGGGGTTTTATTTTTATTTTCTCTATGTCTGTTTTTGAGTCGTTTTGATTGAGTTTTTGTGTCTTTTATTGTGTCTATACGACTCATTTTTTTTAATGATCATGCATGTTGTAGCTGCTTGAAACGCCTAGTGAATTAAGTGGGATAATGTAATGGAATGAGAAGCCAAAATATGTGTGCTTAAGTTAGATATGTCAAAGATTCATGAAAATCTAATTATTTGAAATGTTTGAGCTTAGTCTATGTGTTGTCAATTGTGAAAAATGTCTATGAGTCTGCTTACTTGTTATTTGAGGCGAAATAGTTAAGATATGCATGTTAGGGAGATGATTCAGACATTTCTTTGTTATCGCTTCTTACCTTTCATTACCTACTATGCAGTAAATTGTATCTCTAGTCAGCCCCTTTGAGCCTAAAATAAGTTGTTTTCTTTGACACCCCATGATTCTCTTGTGTGTCATAACCAGTAATTGAAAATAGGGATGAAAAGGAGTGAAAAAGAAATACAAAAAGAGTGTGAAAATGGTGATGCACCCCAAATAAAATATGTAAAAGCTTAAGTTTGGGGGTGCCTATGTGAATTTGTTTCATGCTCTCAAAAAGAGAAGAGGGGAATAATATGTATAAATTGAAAAGAATACCAAAAAGAAGAACAAAATGGTTGAATGAGAAAAACGCTTATGGTACGTAAATTGAGCCTAAATGCCTATTTTTATCTACCCATGCCTAAGCCTACATTACAACCCTGAAAAGTCATGAAGATCTCTAGAATATATGTCTATGATTAGTGGAGAATAGCAAGTAAACAGGCCCATAGAACTAAATGAAATTGACATGCATAGGGTAGGTGTTCATGCTTGCATTGATTATGATTGAAATGAATTTGCGAAATATCTGACTTGAAATTCTAGATTGCTAAGTTCATGCTATGTATGTTCCAACATGTTATCCCAACTGACGCTCATGCTTTTCTAAGTAACCTTGTGCAGTTGCTTGATTTGAGTCTTTGAGACTTTTTGGTTTTGTTTCTTTGTTTTTGTTTTGATCTTTGCTCGAGAACGAGCAAAGGGTTAAGTTTGAGGGTATTTGTTAGGCGTATTTTGTATACGCTATTTGAGTCATTTTGAGTTAGTATTTTTTCCATTTTCGTTTAAATAAGTGTCGTGTTATGGTCGTTTTTCTTTCTTTTGAGTCACAGCGGTTCAAAAGGACAAAATGACGAAAATAAGCGAAAAGTGGGCACAAAAGGAGGGTCCCGAGGCAAAAAGGACGAAAGTTGGAAATTCAGGACAAAAGACTTTCCAAAGCGCTGTCATTCATCTGACCGCGGTGTCATAATTACTGAGAGGTTGCAGGACTTTCGACACCGCGGTGCTACTCTGCAGGACCGCGGTGCCAATGCGGGGAATTTCAGATCCGAAGTGAATTTGATCAAGGGCAGAAGGGTCCATAGGGCACGAAATTTGCAACATACTTAAGCCCTAGGGATTAGTCTATTGAGGGGAGTTGATCATTCTAACACACAACATATCACAGGGCAAGGATTGGAAGCTACAATTGAAGACTTTAGTTCGCAGTACTTTTCTTTCTTTCTTTTTAATTCAGTTTATGTTTGGAATTGTATTAGTTCTTAGCGTAACTATGACTAGGAGCTAAACACTTTATTAGGGCTTTCCTTTTGATTCGCTTGAAACTTTATTTCATGACTTAATGCATTAGTTGATTTCTTCTTCACTTGATTAAGATTTATTCAATAATTGGTATGAATGTTTGATAGTTAATTGATCACTAATTATCATAATCTATATGATTTCGAATCAAGAACCGAGAGGAGAGATTTGGATATGCTGTAATTGAATAGACATAGGTTAAAATCGCGGACGAAAGTACCCCGATACTTGTGTAGCATTATAGGTTACTGTTCTTAATCCTCCTATGTGGTAAATTCTATCATAGAAATATAGAAGTGTTCTGCACTGGGGTTGAGCGATGATATATCCTAACTAAACCTGTCTAACGGTCCGGGTTGACCCGGAACCGGACCGGTTGACCCGGTAGGAAATCCGGTTCGGACCGTTAAGGGCTTACCGGGTTGGGGATTGGGTTGGCACCCAACCCCAACCTGCACGGGTTATGTTAAAACCCGGTAAGGCCCGGACCGGTTAGACCCGGTAACGGAAACCGGTTACATTACCGGTTAACCGGTCCGGACCGGTAACACAAAAAAAAAATTAAAAAAAGGTAACGGTAATGTTACCGTTGGGGAGGGGGTGGGTCCGTGGGGGTGGGGGGTGCCAACGGTCATTTCGACCGTTTTATGTTTTTTTATTTTTTTTTATTTTTTTTAATTACATTTTACCCTTTAAAAAATCTATAAATTCTCTACATTTTTTTTATTTTTATCACACAACAATTCTCTCAATTCTCTAATTCTCAATTTCTCATACTCTCTTAATTATCTTTATTATCAATTTTCAAGTTATTATTATTATTAGTTTTCAAATTCAAAGTAGCAAGACGCAAGACTTCGAGCTTCGAGTTTCAATTGAATTCTGAATCCCGAAGTTTGGTACACTCGTTTCATTCTCTAATTATTTTATTAAATTGTCATATTTATTTGTTTATTATTTAAATATTTTATAATGTCTTCAATAAGGGCTAATTTATCGGGACTACGCCGTAAATCTAGTTCAAGGGGTAAAAAATCTATAGGTTCTTCATCATCTAATCAAAATATAGATTATGATCAAATGCAAGAAGATTTTGGAATAGAAGATAATGAATATGATAACGTTCAATTAGATAATATTGTTGAACTTGAAGAAAATGAACCTCCTACACCTACTAGTGTTCCTTCTGTCAATGTTGGTACTGCTAGTGGTAGTCGTAGTCGTAGACCTCCTTTACCAGAACCAGTAGCAAGAAAAAAAAGGAGTAAAGTGTGGCTCTTTTATGATAAAGTTGTGGGTACTGATAGAGTTAGATGTAATATTTGTGGGAGAACTTATAAACATAAGACAGGGGGTGGTGACGGGGGACGGGCACTATAGGTAGACATATAAAACACGATCATACGACACAATGGAATGGTGTCTCTGATTTAGAACCCGGTCAACAACAACTTAATTCATTAACTGGGGGGTGGCTAAGTACGATCCAAAAAAGGATCGCATTGAATTAGCAAAAATGATTGTCGGAGGTTGTTTACCTTTTTCTTTTGCTTCTTCTTCATATTTAATTACATATATTCAAAGAGTATATAATCCTTTTTTTAAAGGTGTTCCTCGTAGTACTACTAGAGTCGATATTTTTAGATTTCATAATGATTATGTTATTTTTTTGCAATATTTGTTTGTTAACCTTCCATGCCTAGTTAGTTTTACTTCAGACATTGGACATGCTTTAAACGGTTATGATTATTTAACAATTACTTGTCATTGGATTGATGAAAATTTTAGAATGGAAAAACGTATTATTGCTTTTGCGTATGACGAGGATCAAAGTCATACTGGAAAATATATAAGCGAAACTATTTGTTCTTATGCCCAAAAATATAATCTTTATAATAAAATATTTTGTGTATCATTCGATAATGCATCTAATAATATTGTTGTTGTAGATCTTTTAAAAGAGGAAGTACAACCACCACTTCCTCATATATTTCATGTTCGTTGTGCTTGTCATATTTATAATTTAATTGTTAAAAGTGGACTTGATTTATTTTCACCTGAAATAAAACTTGTCAAAAGAGCTGTTGGAGTTATTCAGGGTAATAATAGGAAAAATAGAATTATAGAATTTAAAGAAAAATGTAAACAATTTAATTTGAGACCAAAATTCATGCCAGAAGAGATTATTACACGGTGGAATTATACTTATTTATTGTTAAAAGAATGTTATAAGTATAAAGATCTCATAATACATGTTGCAAATGCGCATTGTAAGAACGTGATGTATATGTTAACCGACGAAAATTGGAAATCAATTGGTGAACTTTTAAAAAAAATTACGTAAATTTTACACTGCTACTGTTAAATTTTCAGGATCTTATTATCCAACAGTTTGTAATGCTTTAGCTCATATAGCTGAAATTTCATATTTACTTTATGGTTTAAAATCAAATGTGAAATATAAAGATGCAGTTACACTTATGTTTGAAAATTTTAAAAAATATTTTTTCCCTATTCCTGAGTATTGGTGCAGTCTTAAATTCTTCTATTAAAAAAAGTAGATTGTCATAATTTAATATGTATTTTATATACTTATATGGAAGTAGGTGCAACAGAAACTTCATCTTCATTTGATTGCATAAGTACACTTGATACTAATTTAACTACATTATATGAATATTATGCTACATTACATGATAACAACAACTCTGCTACTAATATTCCTTCTAGTTCGCTACGTCTACACCTTCAGGATTCAATGAAGATGACGATGAAGAAGAATCTTTAGACATATGAAGCACTTTTACAACACAAGCAACCACAAGTCGATCTTGCGATGAGATGCAATTTTATTTGCAAAAGCCAGCGGAGCCGAAGAAAAGTTTTGACCCTTTACAATGGTGGCAGGATAACAAAAGGCAATTCCCGGTACTTGCAGCGATGGTCTGAGATGTTCTTAATGTGTCGATCTCAACATTGGCTTCTGAAAGTGCATTTAGCCAATCACGAGATCAAATAGGAGACACACGTCACTCATTGGGTGGAAGCACATTAGAAGTGTTAGTCTGCTTAAGGGATTGAATCAGATCAGAGAGAAGAAATCAAGGATGTGAAGACGTTAATTCTCCGGAAGATGAAGAAATATGCAACATTTTGGAAGGAGGGAGCGGAGGCGGGACTGAAATTAATACTCCAGATTTAGAGGCTATGGAGCATAACCAATTCAATCAACCTATAGATTACGAAGAACTTGCAAGAAGGATGCATAATATGTAAATAAAATTATTATTACTTCATTATGTACTCTTATTAACATTATGAAAGTTCAAAAGTTTACATCTTATCATTAGTTTTAATTTTACTATCTATTTAGTTGTTAATCTGTTATTACTTATTTGTTAACTTATATCTACTAATCTAATAAATTAATAAAAGTATAATTACAATATAAAGTTATAAACTATAAAGTATAACTATAACAGTACTATAAAGTAAACTATAAAATAAAGATAAAGTATAAAGTTATAAACTATAAACTATAAAGTATAAAGTTATAAATTATAAAATAGAAAGTTAACTTTAAAGTTTCAATTTGAATATATAAAATTATATTATATATTATATTATTATATTACATATTTAAATTGAATTTAGTTTACATTATAGAAAATAAATACTAGAAATTAAAAAAAAACCGGACAGTAGGTCAGGTTGAGACGGACCCTTGGCCGACACGAAATCCGGTAATGGCGGGCCGTGAATCGTCCGGACGGTTAAACTTAAGGCTACTGTTCGCCCGATTAGGCAGTATAATCCTATGGAATATAAGGCGATACTAGTTAACCGCTATCTTAACGTAGAAGAAGAAGTCATTCTAGTTGCATTAAAGATTGAAAAGAGTGGATAGTCGAGGATATTGAAAGCCCTAATTCCTTCATAACTGATTAAACCCCAATAATTTAGATTACTTCTCACAATTATTCTAGTAGTTAGATAAAAACCCAAATAAAATATCGTTTGCCAAATAGATAATCGAAAATAGATGTTCGGTAATTAGAAACCAGTCTTTGTGGACGATAAACTCGATCTTACAAACTATATTACTTGTGAACGATACGTACACTTGCGTGAGCAATTGGACACGGTCCCAACATTGACCTCAATAGGGAATTTTTCCGATCCTTATGTGTTGTACGTGGCTTGTTGTGTGGGGATGACGTATATATGGCTTAACGAGCATATATGCGATCATTGGATAATGAATGGGGATTTATTGACGAGCATATATGCGATCCTTATCTGTTTTTTTTTTAAGTTGAGCATAATATTTATACCTTGTTAATGAATTAGACTAGTTATATATTAGAAGAGCATGATTAATCTCTATATATGTTGAAATTCAATATTTAGCTCCTACATGTTATACAGTGATTATTTCTTTCTGTTTCTTATTTGTGATGTGATATTGCTAAGGAGTTGTGAAATGGAGATACAGGGACGTGTGAGTCCTATGTTAATATAGTAATGAGGATCGTGTCAGTCCAGTTTGATACAGAGATGTGACCAGGAGACTACTGAATCCAATTGTTGATATTGAGATGTTGGGACTATTTAGTCCATGAGATTATTGATATGATCTACGTGTGAGTATGGATATGGATTCATACTTTATCAGAGTGACTGACTTGGTACCTCCCTTGTATTGTGAACGCTGGTTGTGAAAGAGTTGATCAACTGTGTATTTTTCATAAGATATCTATATCACTTGTTCCCTCGTTATTGCTCTCTTTATAAACTGCACAGGTTAAATTAAAGGTAATGACCATCTTTTTAATAATGTTCTGCACTATTCTGTTAGGAGCGGTCTCTGATATGTACTTGGTATGTATCGATGTACTCATGCTACACTTCTATACATTTTTGTGCAGGTTTAGATCCTAGCACTAGCTAAGCCATAATTGAGTTTCAGCTTAGACATCCAACTTTAGTGGTGAGCCGCGTTTTCCATTCAATCAAAATTTGTACTTCTTTTTTAGACTCAGATGTACTTTAGACTCCTACTTTGTTCATGACAAGCATTATCAGTCCTTTGGGTGTTTTGGAGTTTGTGTCTGAATTGTAACTGCATAATTTGTTTATGATATTTTCTATTGTTACACTAAATCTTTTAAGTTTAATTTTATTGCTTTCGAATAGTCTTAATTCTCTTGGCTTGGAATAGTTGGGTGCCGCCACGATTTTAAGGGGATTTTGATCGTGATAGTTTATCCCTAACCCAATATGCTACTGTCTGTGTGCCTATATTTGCTCGAGATGGTCCTCTTGTAGATTCATAGACTTACATTGAGAGCACAAAGCAAGAGGAGATTCTCGTAAGCAAGAGTAAGATTAATGGAAGAACCAAGTTTGAGCATTATTGTGAAGTGTTTTCTCAGATGTAGTAGGTGTTTTGAGTTGTAACCTCATTTCTTATTTCAGAAGCATTATTGTGAAGTGTTTTCTCAGATGAACAGTTACTTCTGAGCTAGAATTAGCTAAAATCAGAGTTAATTGTAGGTTGTTAAGTGATTAGGATTTAATCTCTCAGGTTATCGAGCTTGTAACCTGAAACTACTCGGTGTTTTAGTGAAGTTTTGAGAGAAATTCATGACGATTGTCACGCTTTGCACTCTGTTGAGCAAGTATGGTTTCCATGTATAAGTTCCTGTGTTGCTTATTTCCACTTTATTTGTTACAAGAGTTGATTGGACAAGTACAAAGAACTTGTTCCTTGTACTTAATTTCAACAAATCAGATGTTCTCGCAGGCAAATGTTAATAGGTCATCAAGACACTATTCACCACCCCTAGTGTCTAAGTGGTGTGCTAAACTAACAACCACCGATGAGGACACACAAATATTAAGGCATAAGTCAAGAAATATTACTTGCAATGTAAACTTATGAACAAAAACTAACATAGTACCACTTTATTAGCTAATGCACTGATTTGCGTTACCAATTTGCAGTAATTAAAGGAGGCTCGTGCATGTATGTACAGCACACACAGCTTCCTGAAAAATCCAGATCAGTAGCAGGACTTGCTAGACATCAATTTAGCAAAGATCAAACCTCTGGTGCTTCCACCTAATGAAAGACTCTGCTTCAGCATTAATGTCTTCTTCTTCATGTGCTAATTTTCCATAACCTTTTTCTTCATTAATGTTTCCCCTGGTATGCCGAGCATAATTCAGTTTATGCACTTCCTCTCCAATACTAACTGAAACGGCAACGTACTTGAACTCTTTTGGTTGTCGATTCATGACTTGGGCTAGTTGTGCTTCTGTTTTTCCAGGTAAGAACTGGTATGGATCTGAGTGCATATGTTGTCATTTTCCTAATGCTGTATTTATAGTTTAATTTTTTAGTACAACATGAACAATCATAGAGAATCTAATTCCATTGTCTTTTCACCCTTTTTAGTAAAGAAAAGTCGAATGATCTGCCTAATGTTTGGTATAACCCTTCGCTTTGATTTTTTTTAGTATTTTTAGAGACTAATAGAGGTAAGAAATGTGGAAGATTATTGTTCCTCAATTTTGTATATAGAAAGTGTTTAAGATTCTATAGGTTACCATTTTCTATAATAAGGGTAAGATTGTATTAATCTCTTTCGGGAGTCTTTCTCATTAATACAAAATATATATAGGTGTACAATGTAGAATCCTTATATAATAGGGATCCTAATTCTACCATAATTACATAAGACTAAATATGGCAAAATATAATATGGACATAATTGTGTTCACATTATAATACACCCCCTCAGTTGGAGAGGGAGGAGGCCGAAAGCTAAGATTGGATTTGAAGTCGAGAAAATGTTGTCTAGGAAGACTCTTTGTGAATATATCTGCATGGCGATATTACTCTATAAATGGAGGCTCGATAAGGCACATGCAACACCTGAACATGCGCGACGACCACCTTCTCACGAACGAAGTGTATGTCCATCTCAATGTGTTTGGTTCGCTGATGCTGAACCGGATTATGAGATAGATATATGACAGATATGTTATCACAATAAACCAAAGACAGCTTACGTAAGGGACCCTGAAGCTCCAAAAGAAGGTTTCGGAGCCAAGATATCTCAACAACCACATTAGCAACACCTCTGTATTCTGCTTTTGCACTCGGCCTGGACAAGGTGGCTTGTCTCTTGGCAGACCAAGAAATAAGATTATCTTCTAAGAACACACAGTAGTCTGAGGTGGAACGTCACGTGTCCGGACAACCTGCCCAATCAGCATCCGTATAGGACAATAATCTGGTCGGTGCTGAGGGGTAAGCTGCAAACCATAGTCAAATGTGCCCTTAATATATCGATGATATGTTTGAGCGCAGTAAAATGAGGCTCCTTAGGGGCATGCATGAATAAGCATACCTACTGAACAACATAAGAAATATCAGGTCTAGTGAAAGTCAGGTACTATAGGGCACCTGCAAGACCCCGGTAGAGAGTTAGATCAGACACTGGATCACCCTCCAAAGCACTGAACTTTGATTTAGAATTAACTAGAGTAGACATGATCTTGCAATTTGCCATTTTAGCCCTATATACAATCTCTTTTGCATACTTTCGTTGACAAAGAAACATAGTGTCTGCAGATCTAGTCACTGACTTGGGTATTTCAGTCATAGCAAATTCTGATTTGAGCAGTGTAATGATCTCGTTCTTCAACAACTCAGAGGAGGCAATGAGCACAATATCATCCACATATAATAACAAATATGCAATGCTACTACCTCTATGAAAAATAAACAGAGAATTATCTCACTTGTTGTATACAAAACCAATCCACAAAATGTACTGTGCAAAGCAATCATACCACGCTCGAGTGACATTTTACAAGCCATAAGGTGACTTAAGGAGATGGCATACATGCTAAGGGGCGACTGGATGGACAAAACTAGGTGGCTGATGCATATAAACCGTTTATGTCAAATCCTCATGTAGTAACATATTTTTCACATCAAGTCGATGAATAGTCCAGTGCTTACCCATAGCAATACTCAAGACTGTTCGAATGGTGGCCGGTTTAACAAATGGACTAAATGTCTCACAAAAATCTATACCCTACTGCTTATTAGTGTCATTAGCCACAAGTCGTGTCTTGTACCTCTCTAGATCAACATCGTCTCGATATTTGTGACGAAAAATCCACATGCACTGGATCGCATTCACCCCCTCCGGTCTAGAAACTGAATCCCAAGTATTTTGTGTCGTTAAAGCATTAAATTCCTCACACATGACCGCATTTTAATTGGGGTCTAATTTGGCTACTTTTGGATTTTTGGGAATGGGTGACACGATTTGGGTAGACAAATTGAAGTGAATTTGAGTTTGAAAATATCGTATTGGGAACGAGCTTCCATACGGTGGGATGGGCATGGGCATTTGTGGTAACTGGATCGGGGACTGACAGGGGACGGGTTATCGGTGTCGTGCTGGGTAAATCGACTGAGGTTGGGTGAGGAACAATGGGGTACGACGTTGGCGGGCAGTGGGTGTCGGAGATGACGGTAGGAGATTATGATGACTGGTAGATGGCGACCGAGATGGGGTCACTGTTGTAGTGGGTGGAGCAGATGCAGCATGGTGGTGGCAATCAGCGGTGACGGAGTCAGAGATCAGAACGGCAACAGAGACGCCGGAAGTGACCCCGTGGTGGGATGATTTCCTGGTGAAGGGACAGTGGGAGTGGTGGTGTCACCACTGGTAACTGGACTGCTGGTGGTGGCAAATAGGGCGTCTACTGCCGCTGGAACAGTAACCGCCTGACGGAGTGCCTGTTGGACCAGCGGTGATGGGTCCGAATCTTCGAGGAATTGGTAATCAGTGACTCGAATTTTTTTGATGTTATCAAACAGAAAGACATATTCGACAAAGGTGAAGTGGCAAGAAATTATAATTTTGTTGGTAGAGAGCTTATAGCACAAGTACCCCCTATGGTTTGACGGAAAACTTAGGAAGGCGCACATAATAGACTGGGGTGCAAATTTATGGGTGCCATGGATGTCATATTTGGGTAACACAGACAACCAAAAATTCTAAGGTGGTCATAGGTGGAGATCCGACGATAGAGAATTTCTGTAGGTGTCCTATTTTGAATCGCACGTGTTTCGAGAACACTTTAGATTTGCGTTTTAACCAGTGTACGAAACTCAACAAATTTGGAGAACACTTGAAATTTGAGTTTGAGTGGATAGACCAAAGAATGTGAGAGAAATCATTCAAAAATACCAGATAGTATTTGTGGCCTAAGTTGTTGGTTATGGAAGATGTCCATACATCAACGTGAATGAAGATAAACTAGTACTCATAGAAGTCGTAAATGGTAGTCGAAAGTGTTTTCCTAACTGACACGCGGAGCAACTATGATACATATTCCCTTTGTTGTATTGGATTAATTTCGATTTCTAAGAGAATAAAAAACGTGAGAACCCGGATGACCAAGTCTACTACGTCATGTAGAGGGAGATATGGTTGTTAAAACGATGGGAGGAGTGACACTAGTTGCGGATGCGTGTAAGAACGGATATAGGTATCCCTCACTATTGCATTTTGTAAGGAGTTTCCCGGTACGGAGGTCCGTTACGGAAAATTCAAACAGGTCAAAATAATTTAGACATAATTATCGGTGGCAAATTTTCTGACTGAAATTAGATCTTTGATGATGTTTGGGGCATAAACGACGTTTATAAGAGATAAGTGTGGATGCGGTTGTGGGGTAAAGGTGTGCTGAATCCTTGAATTGGAATGCGATGACCACTACCGACCATAATAGATTTGTGGAGTTGGTAACTGACGCAATTGAGGAAGAGTACCTGAATTGTTGGTGAGATGCACTACAAGAAAAACAGGCTACGGTGACAGTTCACGTGTGACAGAAATGCAAGTGTCACATCTTTTTACTAAATTTACCCTTTTTCGTGACATTCATGTGACAATTTTTTTAAGTGTCATAAAATTATGACATTTGTGTGACGGTTTTTTTTAAGTGTCATAAAATTATGACATTTGTGTGACGGGTTTTTTAAGTGTCATTTGTTTATGACATTTGTGTGACGGATTTGTGAAAT
Source organism: Przewalskia tangutica (assembly GCA_029844215.1). NCBI lineage: Eukaryota > Viridiplantae > Streptophyta > Magnoliopsida > Solanales > Solanaceae > Przewalskia > Przewalskia tangutica. Next base: position 85,326,338 of record CM056736.1, on the reverse strand, counting down.
GTCACATAAATAAGTGACTTGTCTTTTAAATTGAGCAAAAAATGACGCGTTTGACTGATTAAAATGATACCATTTTTATTATTTATTTAACACTTTTTTAATTCAAATTAAGACCTACACGATTTTTATTTTTATTTTAAAATCATTTTTAATAAAAATAAACTAAACATTGTCGTTTTAATATTTTAAAAAGTAAAAGAAAAAACTCTGTAAAAATACTAAGTGTCTTCACGCTTGTTGACACCAAATTTTGACAATCTCTTCCTATTATTTATCGACAATTATACTATTTTTTCGACACCACAAAATAATTTTAATATATATACATATATATATAATCGTGCGTTTTTATCACAATCATGATTTCGCCCTAGCATTCTATATTATTGTATTTATAAAATAACATCACATTTTACATTAAACACTAAACATTTCTTAAATATTATTATCACATGAGTATTTTTATCTTTATAATTTATAGTTGTGCACAACATCTTAATAATAAATTATTTTAAACCACAATCCATGAATAAAATAAAATACTAAAACTACCCAAGACTTCAAAAAACCACCTAAATCCCTTAGCCCAAACCCAACTCCAAAAAAAACCCTAAACCCCATCTCAATTTTGGGCGAAATCGCGACGCTACAGTAACGTCGCCGGAAAATTGAATTTTCCGGTCGACTCATGCATCTTCCGGAGAATACCCATATACCAACAGACTCATCTCGTCCTCCTCTTCCAATCTATACCAATTTCGACACTCGATTTTACCATTATCGTAGTCGATCTTACGATCAAAGCTCAGTTCGAAACGCGGGTTCAGTGTTTTTGCCTTTTTCGGAGGCCTAATGTGGTGTCGATGGGAGTGGGTAATACCACTGTGACCACCATCATCTCCCCGTCATTTCTATACCATCCCCGTGCCTCGACATTGCTCCAAAAGCCACGACGCCCTGATTGATTGATACTGAAACCCTAGGCGCCGTCGGCCATTTCTGGCGACCTGTGAAGAAATTGACGGTCGTGATTATTACTACAAGACTCTCCATCCTTTGGCCGACGTCCTACACCAACTCACCACCTCCAATTTATAGCCAATCGTTCGGTCGACCAAACCAAATTTCCGACGGATTTTTGGCGAATTTCGGTCAGATACGGTAGCGACTGTGGCTAGTACCAGTGAGTTCGTATCAATGTCCACTACAACATACATCCAATCCCGATCGACAATTGTTACAGATTTGAATTTTGGACTTTTTCCGGTGGGTCAGCGGCGGTGTTGATGGCTGTTATACCCCGTATTTCCAGAGTATGTACGTGATGACGTACGTACAAAAGTTTAAGCCTTAAGTTAGGCAAGGGACGAAAATTTGTGCACAACCCCCGAAAAGAATTGTTTTTCGACGAAACGTTTTCCAAAACTTGCGAAGGGAAAATTACGGTTGCGACATTTGTTATTTTTGCGGATTTTTTCCGAGAGATAAAATATTTTGGACCAACGAGAGGGCGACACTTGTCACCCTCAAGTGGGCGGAACCATGGCCGATCTTGGCATGATTTTGTGGCCTAAACCATGGGTCAATGTTTGGAGTGATTTGTGGAGTAGATGGCTAGGGTGCACTTGGGCAAATCCACACCCTCCACTTGCCCTCCACTTGCCTTAATCTTGGCCATTAAAAGTCCTATAAATACCCCCCTTAGTTGAAGACTTCTTCATCCACTCCACACTTTCTAAGTCTTGAAAATCCCTCTCCCCCTTAGTGTAGCTCGTCCCAAGAGCTCCTCCCCTTTGAGAGGCCCTTGGCCGAGAAGTACCCCTTTCCCTAGTGGTGCTAGCCAAATACCCCCTCTTGAGTTGTTCTCGTGAAATACCCCATCCCCTTGGTAGAAAAATACTCTCAAGTATTATTACAATTCCAAAATATCTTAGCCATATACCTTGTTGTATTCCAAAGTTACCTCTATCGTAAAGCCCTAAATACTACCTTATATCCTTTTAGTCACTAAACGAAACCCTAAGGAAAATCTCCATTGGTTGATGTAGTAAGAAGAAGTTGCGTAGAACTTCTAAGGGTTGTTTGGAGCGGGTTGGAGCGCCCAGAGTAGGAGCTAAACGTTGCTCAGGATCGACATTTAAACTTGGATAATTTTGGGCTTATCGAGGTAAATACTTTTGTCCTTCTATTGTAATTGGAAATTACATACTGTAGTTGTATAGAAATGAGCATAGATATATAGAAGGATGGTATAAGAGAAGAGAATTGAATTGAAATCATCATTAGAAGAATTTTAAAGAAGAAGATTGAACTGTACTTACATAAGACTGTATTTCTGATGACTTGTGTAGTTTAACTTGGGTAGGGAAGTCTGCCCAATTTTTCGTAGAATAGAGAAGCCTCGCTTAGAATATTCTCTGAGTAGTCTAGGCGTTGATAGGCGTATATGGCCTTTATAGGTTGAAAGTTCTGCGAGTAGCATGTTCTACTCTTGAAAGGTGGACAAGGCTAGCGGGTTATAAGCGGTGGGCGTTTTGCTAATTGTCGATAATCGTCGCGAGGTATGTGATTCTTCCTATCCTCTTGAGCATGATATTTTGAAAAGAATATATATAGTGCGATGAGCGTCGTGTGTTAATCGAATGTGGTTTTACTTGATGTCTTTTGACTTGAGTCTAAATAATAAGAATCAAGTATTTCAAAAGAATTAAGAATCGTTTTTGAAAGAGGAGTAATACTTGGTTTTAAAAGCTTAAGAGTTATACTAGCTTTATGGGAAGTTAGGTATAACGACTTAAGAGTGATAAAAGGAACGGTTTACTTAATTGTTTTATGAAAGCCTTGTATGGATTTCGGAATTGAGAATAAGTATCGAACAAACCACTGCAGCGCTAATAAGGGAAATGTATTGACTAATTAAGTATTATTAAAAACCAGTAGAAACCTCCATCTGCATAGAAGCTAAGATGAGACAAAATGATATTACATTTCCTAGATCAGGGCTGCTTTAACAAGATTGTTATGAACAAGAATAACCTACTCACACATAAGGCATATGTTTCTCAAATTGTTTTAAAAGAGAATTATATTATTAAGTGATTAAGACTATGAACTACAAAACCTTTCAAAAATAAGAGACTTGAGTCTTTGTACTTAGGCAAACTTGAACTTTTGGAAAAGAAGGTTGTTACTTGTCTTTAAAAAGGGAAATTGTTTTGGTTTACTTAAAAAGATAGTCACTCTATTTTATACTACGGGTATCATGTGACTTTTGTGAAAGAAACGGATCTTTTAAAGAGTTAATGTAGGAAGTACTTTGGGGATAAAAACCCGAACTTGTTGACATAAAGTAGAAAGTACCTTGTGTGAATAACTTGATTATGTTGGTTGGTGATAGCCTTGTAATACTTTCTTGTTGATTTGATAAGTAAACATGTTAGGATCTACGTGTGTTAGTATCTTGTGATGTTTGTGTAAAGGGGTTTCCTTGATTGTGCTTATGTTGTTTAACGATAAGCCGTTATGTTAGTATTGTACCACTCACCTCTTGACATGTTATACAGGGGTTAAGCGCCCTCCGTCGGGTACCTCGGTGATGCAATGTGACTATGATTCGAGATACCTCATGCAGTCCGGTGGCCTACGCGAGCTACGAGAGTTCGAGGTTAGTGTGCGGTCTATATGTCCATGCGTCTACATGTGGCGTGCGGACCACGGGTCGGGGCGATGCCGGAGTAGCTACCGATGAGGAATACCTACGCGGGCCTATGTGTGGCCTTTACGCGAGTGCGGGAAGTTCCAGGATTTGACGCCGCATTGATCACGAGGACGAGTGGCCCGCTTCGATCATATGGCGCGATCTAGAAAGACCTCGTGATACGCTTTTATGGCATTGTTGGTGCGTGGGTTTTAGTAGTCGGCTATGCGCCGTACTTACCGTCACGGTTTTATTATGACACAGGTGGGACACGGTTTTCATGTGTATTCCTTGGTGCTTTTATATCATAGGCTGAAGCGATGAGGAAGGTATTCCACGGGCATGATTGATGTTGTGGGCGTGAGACCCATAGTTATATTTGAGTGATGACTTTGAGGCGTGAGTCACGACTTGACATATCGCTTATTTATTGTGAGCGTAGTTTGGTTATCATACATGTCTCCCGCTTTATATAGACTACTATGATTTCATTTGCGGTATTTTGATTTCACATACTTGTACTGTTATCTCGACCTCCGGGGCTGCGTTATGCCGCGGTAGGTACACGATCGTCGATCTCGCTCTTAGGATCACGATTCGGCGTTTTGGGAAGCTCTGTTTCTCGGAGGCTTATCGGTGGTATAGTCCTGCCGTTGTAGTACTACATTCGGGGTATGGCGAGGCCCTGTCCGCCATTGTTGTTATATCAACTCTTAGAGTGCGAAATCTTGTTATGGCGAGTTTGTACAAGGGATGTAACTGTTCGAGTTCAAGTTTATTTATATATATGCCGAAGGGCAATTTTTCTCAGATAAACCGTTTTTCACTTCATATTATTTCATGTCTTGTTTTATATTCCGCTGATTATTCTGATGTATGTCTACTTGGGTGCCCGTGGTAAGGCACCAGTCACGGGCCCGGGTTCGGGTCGTGACAATGGCGGTGGCGATGGTGCAGACGCCTGGAGATGACGTCCAGCACCTCTCATTTGATCTAGTGTAAGCACATGCCCCTTATTTACAGTGGCACTACACACTTTGTTCTGCTTGTACGTTTGATCATTAGTATAGGTGTTCTTCTCATTAACTGATGACTTCCACTTGTTGCTTCTCAAATCTATCAAAATGATTGTGTTTCTTACCATTTGACTTGTTAGATTGAGTGGTTATATAATTCACTAATTCCTACTTATCAAAAAATAAAGAGGAGTTCAAGATCTTAATTGTCCAGGTTATTATCTCAGCTCGTTATGTACTGCTTACTCATTATTTGTTTTGCTTACATGTAGAGGTTAATATTTGACAAGCCAGAAGATGGAGTTAAGAAGATTGTGTTGGCTATAAATATTGCTGAAACCAGTATCACGATCGATGATGTAGTTTCTGTTATTGACTGTGGCAAGTCAAAAGAGACGTCATATGATGCAATTAATAATACTCCTCGTTTGCTTCCTTCTTGGATTTCAAAGGTTTCAGCTCAACAAGTAAGATACTTTACTGATTCATTAATTTCTGAATCTGCTTGGAATATACATTAATGGATATCTTTATAATAAATTGTGCAATTTGATGGCTAGAATTTTTCTAATGGTTGTTTCTTCCCTATTTCACTGTAAAAATGTGGGAGGAAAATGGTAAGGGCGCATATGGGAAGGAACACCTAATAGGTGCAAATAGAGAGATTTACTATCTGAGCAATAATGATACCCATGTAACTCTTCAATTCTTTCAATAATATATTGACAATGCATCATCAGATGCTTTGTAAATCTACAAATTGTCGAAATTTCCCATGAATAACATTTCTGAATCCTCACACTTCTACCATTTCTGCGATGGTAGTGTTGTGTTTTGAAGCACATTTAAATTTGAAGTTCAGCCTTGACCAGTACTTTTTTAACCTCGGGCTTACTTCATTTAAGGAAGTCCTTCGATTCAATGGAGTATGATAATTTTTAGGATGATAACCTAATTTTTAACTTATGTCATATAAAACGTAATGACTATAGATGATTCATATAGTTAACTTCAATTAGGTTATCGAAGTAGTCAAATAACAGACATAGAATAATTCTTTTGACTTAACTCCCTCGTTTCTTGCTTGGTGCCTTTGCCATGCTCAGTCTGTCACTCAACCACAAATTACAACTTGCATTTGCTTTGTTGTTCCTAACGGGAGCCAGTGTTGCGCAGACAGTGGCAAATGTTACTATAGATGCATGTGTGACAAAAAACAGTATAAGCCACCCTTCTCTTGCCAGTGACATGCAAAATTTGTGTGGAGTTAGCTCTTCAGTGGGCCAACTGATTGGGTTCACTATCAGTGGCTTTTTCGTTCATTTAATTGGATCTAAGGTTTGCTATCTCTGACTTTTTTCGATCATTGTCAATGGACTATTGCTTCTGCTCTAATCATTATCAAGCCTAAGGAATTGCTCTTGATTTTTTCAGGAATCTTATTTTTTCCCTGTTAGATGAACCACTAGATATCATTCAAATATATTGATTTGTTAATAATATCAAAATGAAGATAATATGTACACAAATTAGGGGCAGTTTGTATTCATAAGAATTTATGGCTTCATTAATCTTTTTGGTGGCTTAACTTAGTCTTTGATTTGCGTAGTGCTTTGAATTCAGTCGATGGTCACGCCTTTTGTTGTTGATATTTCCTATGCTTGATAAATGTAATCGCGGGGTATTCGAAGTTTTAAGTATTCAATTTTGTTATTTTGGTAGGAATGATCTTTTAACTATTTATACACAATGTTGCATTAGTATGATAACCTAATTTTTAACTTATACCACAATTCACTGTATGAGGACCTGCTTGTTGGATATCTACCCAAGACATTAATATTCTTCAGTTTTATTTAAACTCCTGCTTGTCTTAGAAGCTTTGTACAGATTATACATATAAACTACTGTAAGTTGAAATATATTTTTGGTACCTTTATGTTCCACTTCATAATGCATCATTTGAGTTGTCATCCTCATTATATTAACATGAAAAATTTGTGGCTTTCTTCTTCTAATTTGTTGGAATCTTCTTCTGTCATATAGGTATCAAAAATATTTTGATCGTGAGCGGGTTGAAGGAGATGATAGTCATGGAAATATTTGAAGAGTTCGTGTTCATATTGCATAGGAGATGGAATTTAACAATGTTTTAGTCTTGTATTAAGCACTTTATTAACGCTTTGAATGATTATCCATTTTGGGAATACTTTGTACAATAGATTCTAGCTATTTAATGTATATTTTTTGTGTTACTTAAATTCTTAGTCCATTTCATGAGTGCACTCAATTTGTAATATTGAAATTAAATTGCTAAAAAAAATCCCGCCAAATAAATTGCCAAAAAAAAATCAGCCAAATTTAATTTCCCGTCATATTAAAATTAATTATTAATTTAATAGAAATTAAAAAAATAATTGAATCAAATTTAAATTTATGTGACATTTGTTTGATGGGTAAAAATCGTCATTTGTTTGTGACATTTGTGTGACGGGTAAAAACCGTAACATATCGTGTAACGGTTCCAGAACCGTCTTCTATTTGTGAAAGTGGATAAGATGACACTTACATGAACCGTCATCTTAGGGATTAGATGACGATTTTTACCTGTCACTGTAGGACATTTTTGTTGTAGTGATGAGATGTAATGTCTGTATTTATATACCACACATTATCAGGTTGTTGACGGGTAAATGAAGTCATGCATTTGTTCCCTATTAAAGGAAAAAGAGCAAAAAACAGAAAGTTATGTAGCTTTGTTTTCTCAAACAAAAGAAAAGGAAAAGCAAAAGCAAAAAAAAACAATCAAACGTGTTGGTTTCTGACAAATTCGGTAAAGAGAACGGAAGGGAAGCAGAAATCAGAAAAAGCAGACTTTTCTTTTCTTGTTTTTTTTTTTTTTTTGAGTAAAGAAAGAAGGAGTAGGCAATATGTGTCTATTGAATGAAAAAAACAAGGGACTGTGCTTCTTCTTGGTGCCATTTTGGCATGACTTTTTTAAAGATTAAAAGTATTTTTAGAGAGCTAAAAACATTTTTGGTTTTTAATTGAAGTATTTGATAGTGAAATCTAAAAGTGCTTTTAGAACCCCCAAAAATACTTTTGGAAGAAGCTCAAAATTTGAGTTTTTTGAGTAGAGCTTAATTTGACCTTCTACTTTTTTGTTTTTTTATACCAAATCACTTTTTTTTATTGAAAACCAAACACCTAACCACTTTTTGATAAAAAATTATACTCCTAAAAAATCTTTTTAATAAGTTGTACCAAACGGGCCCTTAAGTGATTGACAGTTCACCCGTCGACTGGGGAAATCGAGGTAAGACTGCGGATGAAAGAGAAAAGATAGGGTGTAAGTTTTGGCTTTTGATACTGTTGACACCCAATTTTGACCCTCTCGTCCAGCCATTAACTATACACTTACACTAATTTTGTAAAATAATTTTTAGGGATTTTTATAATAAAATGCAGCGAATAAAAACATAAATACAGGCATAAATAAATAATTTAATAATGACACCGCGTCTTAAGCACTCAGAGTCCCGCACCCGCATTTATTAACTTTAATTCTTAAATAATTAATAAATGCATAAAATAAATAATTTAGCGATAACGTCGTGTCAGGTAGCATAGCCGCATTTATTAGTAATCATTTGTAATTTAAAATCAATTTTTTAATCTAAATACATGCATTTAATAGCGTCGCATTTATAAAAGCTTTAAACAATTCTTAAATACCATACTTGCATTTAGCATTTAAATAATTTAATCTAAACTCAATTCAATTTTAATTTAACTTCGCAATAATGCATAACAATAAAATTTTAAATAATAGCGCCGCGTTCTAAAAATTAAGCACTAATTAAATAGCACGCCCGCATTTATTTATTATAACAATTAGATTAATGAAGCACCTAATTATTTTAATCACATTTGTTAATTTAAGTTATCACTAATTAATTAATACACTTGCCTAGAATTAATTAGCTAATTAATTAAATACCTAAAATTAACTCCTAGAATTAAATACCTAATTAATACTTAATTAAAACTAACCTAACACCAATACCCAGCCCAATTACCCATTATCAGCCCACACGCCCCTTATTTCCCGTCGACCCGCGACCCGCGAGGCCCACCCGCAAGCCCACACGCGCCGCTTTATACCTCAAAGACTGACCTTTACTCACATCGTCTCACACAAAACCTAAACCTAAAAACCTTCAATCGCCGCCTTCACCTCACGCCTTCGTCGCCGTGATTCTCGCCTGAGAATCCGGCGACTTTCCTTTTCCTTTACCCTCGCACCCAGCCAGCTCGCCCTTACCATAACACGAACCAGCACAAAATCTTGCCCAAATCGAAAAATCGCAACTTACCATAAATCCTTCAAATCGTACCTTATCGAATCACTACGAAATCAGTCCTAAATAGCACGAATCAAGCACAAATCAGCCCTTACTATTTACCTAACTTGGAACTCAATGGGGGGGCTATATAAGAGCATGCAAAGGCATCGATAGAGAGGGGCAGCAGTCAATAACCCTTGGCAGCAGTGATCGAAACATTGGAAAAATCAGAAGAGTCCAATAGCAACATAGCAATGTAGAGCAGAAAGAAGGGGATAGCAATCGTTTCACCCTTAGCAGCAGTGAGGAATCACATAGCAATTAGGCGATCAGTGCGAGGCGAATAGGGAGAGAGCATAGACAATACAGAGCTAGAGAGGGTACCCATAGCATCGATGAAGGGCTCAGTGAGATAGCAATCATTCTACACCTTAGCAGCAGTTAGGAACCACATAACAATTTAGGGGAGAGTAAGGCAGAGCAGAGCACAGACCCATAGCAATCGACGGGATACCTCTAGCAGATCAACACCTGCATAATCAAAGATCGCAAAGAGTAGGGAGTCTGAAACTTTTCCTTTCGATATCAGCCAGGAAACCAGCAAACAAGCCTACCCCTTTCGCATCGCAAACCCAAAACCCGTCGATTGGACCGACGACTTGATACGCTGCCCCGGGTCGCTGCCCGGAGAAGGTAAAAATCCACTCCCTCTTGACCTCTGTTCATGTTGTATTTTTCGTGCGAATTTGTGTTAAACAGGTGTTAGTTCATTCATGTTGTCGTATTCATTAATGTAGGAATCTGATATTGAATAAGCTTGCTTTAATTAATAGGGATGCATAATATCTAAATTGTTAAGATACTCTTCTGAGGTGTGATTTTCAGTCGACTCCCGATTTAATCGCTCAGTCGTGTGTTTATTTGTATTACAGCATCATGTCCTGTGGAACTATTTTGATGGTTGTTCGCTTAAATATATGTTAGTTTGATTCGATTAACTATTTATGTATGTTTGGCTATGTCTAAAGGGCTGATTATACCTCTGCTTTTTCTGCTTGAGTATAAACTGCCTCCATGCTAGCATGTTAAATCCATATTGCATCATACCTTGACTGTTAAGTTGCCTGCATGCTGTGGAATCTGTCCTGCAATGTCTATCAGTAAAATCATGTAAGGATGTCCTCCTTTTCTTTAGAATAACTGAACATAAGAATGCTGGAATTCTATCTTTCCCTTTATAACTATCCTGTGTCTAATCCATCAAGAGCATATGTACATATTTCTAACACACATATAGTATACATGACAGCTTAAACTACAGCATGTCTTTTTTTTAGGCATTCTGTGTGTATTTTGGGTCCCTTTTTATATATTATTACAATGTGTGTGCTGATTGGCTTTAATTATTGGGTTTGTTGAGGCCCATTGCTTGTCCATCTGATTTCTTATAGCTTGCAGCCCATTAATTCAAATTGTTATAGGTCCAATTGTTGATTCCAAATTGCTAGAACATAAACTGATTCAAATATGTGTTAAATGCTTACTCATTTTTAATAGAATTTGAACATGTTAAGTAATGTCACATGCTCCTATCCTATGCAGATCTTAACACCAGTTTCGAGTAAAATAATGTTGTTAACTGTTTGGGCCTGAATTGCCTTTCCAAAGTTCAGTCCTCTAATTAAAACTGTTGGAATGTTGGCCTATATTATATATGGATCTGGTTTCTGTTAGACTTGAAATATAATGGGCCTGTGGAATTTTCTTGTTTGCTTATTGTTTGCTCTCCTCTGCTGTCTGCTTGTGTGCTACTTGACCTGGGCCCATAAAATACTCATTTCTGCCTCTGTTTTGACCCATGAATGTGTTAGATCTAGTCCATTCTTATCCAGCTCTCGTTGATAGCTGTCTGTTGCTCACCACTGTTTGTATGGCATGTATCGATTCTTATGCTGAGGGCTTATTTATTAGTGGATAAAGTTAGGACATCTGTGATATTTAGCACTGAATTATTTATGTCTAATATTATTTGGACGGATGCTAATCCTTATCTTTCTTGTTTTTACATGGCACGCACCGGAGCAAAATAAAGAGTCTCACGGCGAGACTCATCGCAAGTCATTTCAAATGGCAACCCGCACCCGCATTTGCATTCCCGCTTCAGAAATTCCTAAGACAAAATAGGATAAGACGATGTCGCCACGCATCTTGGAAGCCGCGATCATATCCACCCTCTATATTATTTGTTTGAAATTTGTTGCCTAATTATTTAATTTTGTAATTAATAGAATACTTAGAATAGTCAAACCTTGAATCAATAAATAGAAATTAATTTAATTTTGCTTCCCTTAAGTTAATTACTTTAGGCACGCCATACATTGTTTAACATTTATAACAAACCACTCAATAATCTTAACTTGCATAATTAATCATATGTAGCTATGATATTATTTTCAAGATTTCTAACCCATTTGCTCAAAGACCCATATAGAAATCTTATTTTTTATATATTAAGAAAACCCCCTTAAGCATGTGTTATGCTAATCAAGGCAGGCAAATGTGTACATTTAGTCAAATAATCTATTTTGCATTATATATTATTTAAGGCATGCTTTAAACTTTACACGCATTTTATAGCACTAATCTTATTAATCTTTTGCCAAAAAATACTTTCTATTAAAATATCTTTCAAACATGCATTTTCAATAGCATAATAATTACCCTAGGTTTGGCAGGACAACCGCAAGTTAGCGGATCTTAGAGGGTGCCTAACCCCTTCCCTCTAGATTAATAAAGAACCCTTACCCAGAATCTCACTAAGTTTAGCAGACCATTAAAATGGAGTTAATGTTTTACTTCAAACTAGTTAAACATTTAGGTGTCCTAATTCACCCAAATTAATTAGGTGGCGACTCCGCGAACCCTTAGCATTCTAGCAAACCTTTAGCATTTTAGCACTCTTTTAAACTTTAGCATCTTTTGCAATTTTAGCATCCTTTTAGCATTTTTAAAACCTTTAAGCCTCTTAAACTTTATTAGCATTTTATTATTTATTTATTTTTCTAACATTTTTGCATTGTTGAGCAGGGTTCGCTATTTTAGAAAGTCGCGGTCGAAAAAGGGCGCGACAGAAATGGCGACTCCGCTGGGGATTTTAGGTTCTTAACCACAACAGACCTAGGGTTATTATTTGGCAATTATTTTGCATTTAATTTTGTGCGTTGTATTTTGTTTATTTTTTGCTACTTGCTTTACTGCTTTCCTTAAACTGGCATTCCGCTCATATTTCTTCCATTCTGGAAAATTCACACAATCACACACTCACGCGCTGGTGTGCTCCGCGCACCCGCAAATTTCTTTCAAAATATCTAAATTTTAGGAGAGTCGGCGCCTGCGCGGAGTTAGATCGGTTCGTCTGATCAGCCGCGTAGCCTTCTCACTCGAGTTGTCCGCTCGGGAACCTTGCGTCCAGAAAAGCCAAATCTTAGAAACTTAAGATAGAGCTATACCACCCTTTATTTTAGGGCATGCATGCATTTACCTTAGGTGGGTTGGTCCTTGGCATCGACACCACAATTAGGAAAACACCAAACTTGTCGACGGGTTTCTCAACCCAACGACCAACCAGCATATTATGTGTAGCGTGGCAATGACAGACAAATCCAAACCCAATCATGACATGCTGAAATTGGGAAAAGTGCACCGTCATTTGGTCGCCATTTCCAACAAAGGCATTATAGTTGGACGACTTGGACAAATCCGTCATAATCTCGCATAAGTGACGTTTAGGCTTCCCTCTGGCATAAAGAGGTCCCCCCTGCATGTTAGGAAACGTTTGAATGTGCTATATGCAATATATCTGCTACATACCCGCAAATTATGTGCTTTATGCTAACACCGTTTGTTGCATTTATCATCTCCCCCCAAAGGTCGATTTGTATTTGACTTAGCAATGGCAGAGCATCAATATTTCACAAGATCAAAGGCACGGTCAAATGGCATGACCGATTCAAGCGGGCATCCGAGAACGAGCCTGAACTCCGCCCCGTTCCTATAGCAAAGCAGGGTCTCGAAAAGAAGAGCGCGATGACACCTTCTCAAACTGGGACAATGTAGGAAACTGCAGGGTGCAAATCCAAGCGTACTGTGCACGCGGATATCAAGGAACAAGGCGGCGAAGTCAGATACGAATCGACCCCCCCCAAAACTCACAAATTTTCTTTGAGCGCAGGTCTTTTCATATTAACAGAAGCAGAAAGTGCAATAACCGAAGCAGAAAATACGGCGAAAGGTTTCTTCGTATTAGCAGAAGCAGCAAAAAGCAGCAAAGGCAGAGGATGACAACAATCCAAAGTCCGTCGAAGCGGCGTGAAAGAGCATCAACAATCGGCAATCAAAGTTCAGAGTTCCGCAACAAAACCTAGCGCATCAACTAGGGCACAAAGTCAAATTGGCAACCAATGCATCACACCCAACAGAGGCATCATGGCAATTCGTCAGTTGCAGCATTTAGCATGTCCATGCAAGGACGACATCTCAGTATTCATCTGGCGTAGCAGGGACAGCATCTCTACCCATAAAATTGCACTTCGTATGTGTTTATCATTTCATTTAAGCGGTATACACTAATGTTTTCTCAAGCTGCGAGCATCTATCCTATGAGCGGCAAAGAACACGTCCACTCAACGACGTTATCAGCATTATGTCGGCGACATATATCCGACTGGTTTACCAAATCGCGGGACAATCTTTAAGGACTTCGCCACGAAAGGACACCGACAAATATGACTCCATACGCTCGAGAGATAGAGGCACCGACAATCAACAGTCAGAATTCAAAAGTCCGCAACAAATTATAGCGCATCAGCTCGGGCCTAGAGTCAAATTGCAACTCATGCAGTGCACAAACGCATAACAAAGACATCATGACAATCCACATGGTTCACGAATGCATCACAACAAAGGCATCATGGCAATTCGTCAGTGGCAGCATCTAGCATGTCCGCCCAAGGACAACATCTCAGCATTCACAACACCCCACATATCATACAGGGAAGACATCCTTATTCACATAATTGCATTTCTCATATATTTATCATTTTGTTTTACCAGTTATACACTAATTTTTCTCAAGCTCAGCTTGCAGGAGCATTTATTATACAGGAGCATCAACAACACGTCCGAAAACGACGCCAAGTCCAAAAACGACACCACGTCCGAAAACGACGTCGAGTCCGAAAACGACTCCCAGTCCGAAAACGACACCACGTCCAAAAACGACGTCGAGTCCGAAAACGACTCCGAGTCCGAAAACGACACCACGTCCGAAAACGACGTCGAGTCCGAAAACGACTCGTCGTCCCAAAACGACTCCGCGTCCGAAAACGACGCCACGTCCGAAAACGACGCTAAGTCCGAAAACGACGCCACGTCCGAAAACGACTCTAAGTCCGAAAACGACACCACGTCCAAAAACGACGTCGAGTCCGAAAACGACTCCGAGTCCGAAAACGACTCCGCGTCCGAAAACGACGCCACGTCCGAAAACGACGCTAAGTCCGAAAACGACACCACGTCCAAAAACGACGTCGAGTCCGAAAACGACTCCACGTCCGAAAACGACGACAAGTCCGAAAACGACGACAAGTCTGAAAACGACGCCAAGTCCAAAACGACGCCAAGTCTGAAAACGACGCCAAGTCCGAAAACGACGCCATCATCAACATATCACATCTACGCAGGGACGATTTTCTCTGTTCTCAAAACTGCATTTTTCTCATTTCATGCTTTATTATTATTCTGTCTTAGCAGTTATGCACTAACTCCTTCTTGAGCTTTAGTCTACAGGGGCAGCAGCAACACAACGACGTTATCAGCACAGCAAGTCTACGCAACGACGCCAGCAGCAACACGTCCATGCAACGACGTTATCAGCACAGCAAGTCTACGCAACGACGCCGGAACACGCCCGCATAACGACGTAATCGCAAGTCCGTGCAACGACGCCAAAGAAGAACACGCCCGCATAACGACGTAATCAGCAAGTCCACGCAACGACGCCAGCAGCAACACGTCCAGACAACGACGTAATCGGCAAGTCCACGCAACGACGCCCGAAGAACACGCCCGCATAACGACATAATCGGCAAGTCCATGCAACGACGCCAGCGAATACGCCCGCATAACGACGTTATCGGTAGCGGAAGTCCACGCAACGACGCCCAGCGAATACGCCCAGCAATGACGTTATCGACAAAGAAGTCTACGCAACGACGCCAACAAAGAACACGCCCAAGCGGACGCTTATCAACACAACAAGTCCGAAACGACGCCATCATCGCATATCACGCAGGCGATTTCTATACTCCCGAAATTGCATTTCTTACGCATGCTTTATTATTCTGTCTTAGCAGTTATGCACTAACTCTTTCTTGAGCTTTAGTATACAGGGACAATTGCAGCAAGGACAACATACCCGCGTCTGTGCAAGGACGAAAATCACAGCATTCGCAACATCGCATCAACACAACAGGCATCGCGTTTTGCAGGATAACCTTTTCTATTCACAGTTACATTGTTTTTAAAATTATTTTGCCTTAGCAGTTATGCACTAACCGTTTGTTCAAGTCTTAGCATGCGGCGAGAGCACAACGTGGATTTTCTCTTCTAACCGGCAATCTGTTGGGGGGCCAACCTTCCCAACGATTGGCAGAAGCGGCCTCAAGCGTCGGTCCACTCGCTCCACATCACCGTAGAACCCAGCACCACAAGCCACAGCAGTACACCCCAGGTTCAAGCCAGTTATATTCTTTTACTTTTTACACCATAGCCCAGTGTCATTATAACTCGACACTGGGACAGCTTTGAGTCCGCGTTAGCCCGCCTTGGTGTTTTGACCATGATAGCCCAGTGTCGTCATAACTCGACACTGGGACAGCTTTAAGTCCGCGTTAGCCCGCCTTGGTGTTTTGACCATGGTAGCCCAGTGTCGTCATAACTCGACACTGGGACAGATTTTGATTTTTTGCGTCAGCCTTGTCTACCTGCCCAACATTTTTGCAATTCTGAAGATCGAGACAAAATTGGCTATGAGTCAACGTCTTTGTCCGAAGATTCTTCCATCATCTCCATACAAAGAGGGACAGCTGTTGACACCCAATTTTGACCCTCCCGTCCAGCCATTAACTATACACTTACACTAATTTTGTAAAATAATTTTTAGGGATTTTTATAATAAAATGCAGCGAATAAAAACATAAATACAGGCATAAATAAATAATTTAATAATGACACCGCGTCTTAAGCACTCAGAGTCCCGCACCCGCATTTATTAACTTTAATTCTTAAATAATTAATAAATGCATAAAATAAATAATTTAGCGATAACGTCGTGTCAGGTAGCATAGCCGCATTTATTAGTAATCATTTGTAATTTAAAATCAATTTTTTAATCTAAATACATGCATTTAATAGCGTCGCATTTATAAAAGCTTTAAACAATTCTTAAATATCATACTTGCATTTAGCATTTAAATAATTTAATCTAAACTCAATTCAATTTTAATTTAACTTCGCAATAATGCATAACAATAAAATTTTAAATAATAGCGCCGCGTTCTAAAAATTAAGCACTAATTAAATAGCACGCCCGCATTTATTTATTATAACAATTAGATTAATGAAGCACCTAATTATTTTAATCACATTTGTTAATTTAAGTTATCACTAATTAATTAATACACTTGCCTAGAATTAATTAGCTAATTAATTAAATACCTAAAATTAACTCCTAGAATTAAATACCTAATTAATACTTAATTAAAACTAACCTAACACCAATACCCATTGATTACCCATTATCACCCACGCCCTTATTTCCGTCGACGCGACGCGAGGCCCACCGCAAGCCCACGCCGCCTTTATACCCTCGGCCAAGACGGCTTTACCTTGTCATCGTCTCTCACACAAAACCTAAACCTAAAAACCTTCAATCGCCGCCTTCACCTCACGCCTTCGTCGCCGTGATTCTCGCCTGAGAATCCGGCGACTTTCCTTTTCCTTTACCCTCGCACCCAGTCAGCTCGCCCTTACCATAACACGAACCAGCACAAAATCTTGCCCAAATCGAAAAATCGCAACTTACCATAAATCCTTCAAATCGTACCTTATCGAATCACTACGAAATCAGTCCTAAATAGCACGAATCAAGCACAAATCAGCCCTTACTATTTACCTAACTTGGAACTCAATGGGGGGGGATATATAAGAGCATGCAAAGGCATCGATAGAGAGGGGCAGCAGTCAATAACCCTTGGCAGCAGTGATCGAAACATTGGAAAAATCAGAAGAGTCCAATAGCAACATAGCAATGTAGAGCAGAAAGAAGGGGATAGCAATCGTTTCACCCTTAGCAGCAGTGAGGAATCACATAGCAATTAGGGCAGTCGAATTCTGAGGGCAGATAGGGGAGAGAGCATAGACAATACAGAGCTAGAGAGGGTACCCATAGCATCGATGAAGGGCTCAGTGAGATAGCAATCATTCTACACCTTAGCAGCAGTTAGGAACCACATAACAATTTAGGGGAGAGTAAGGCAGAGCAGAGCACAGACCCATAGCAATCGACGGGATACCTCTAGCGATCAACACCTGCACAATCGGCATCGCGAAAGTAGAAGTGCGAAACTTTTCCTTTCAATATCGGCAGAAACCAAAACAAGCCTACCCATTTCGCGATCGCAAAAACCGTCGATTGACCGACGACTTGATACGTTGCCGGTCGCCGGAGAAGGTAAAAATCCACTCCTCTTGACCTCTGCTCGTGTTGTATTTTTATGCGAATTTGTGTTAAACAGGTGTTAGTTCATTCATGTTGTCGTACTCATTAATGTAGGAATCTGATATTGAATAAGCTTGCTTTAATTAATAGGGATGCATAATATCTAAATTGTTAAGATACTCTTCTGAGGTGTGATTTTCAGTCGACTCCCGATTTAATCGCTCAGTCGTGTGTTTATTTGTATTACATCATCATGTCCTGTGGAACTATTTTGATGGTTGTTCGCTTAAATATATGTTAGTTTGATTCGATTAACTATTTATGTATGTTTGGCTATGTCTAAAGGGCTGATTATACCTCTGTTTTTTTTTTTTTTGCTTGAGTATAAACTGCCTCCATGCTAGCATGTTAAATCCATATTGCATCATACCTTGACTGTTAAGTTGCCTGCATGCTGTGGAATCTGTCCTGCAATGTCTATCAGTAAAATCATGTAAGGATGTCCTCCTTTTCTTTAGAATAACTGAACATAAGAATGCTGGAATTCTATCTTTCCCTTTATAACTATCCTGTGTCTAATCCATCAAGAGCATATGTACATATTTCTAACACACATATAGTATACATGACAGCTTAAACTACAGCAGGTCTTTTTTAGGCATTCTGTGTGTATTTTGGGTCCTTTTTTATATATTATTACAATGTGTGTGCTGATTGGCTTTAATTATTGGGTTTGTTGAGGCCCATTGCTTGTCCATACAGTTTCTTATAGCTTGCAGCCCATTAATTCAAATTGTTATAGGTCCAATTGTTGATTCCAAATTGCTAGAACATAAACTGATTCAAATATGTGTTAAATGCTTACTCATTTTGAATAGAATTTGAACATGTTAAGTAATGTCACATGCTCCTATCCTATGCAGATCTTAACACCAGTTTCGAGTAAAATAATGTTGTTAACTGTTTGGGCCTGAATTGCCTTTCCAAAGTTCAGTCCTCTAATTAAAAGCTATTGGAATGTTGGCTATATTATATATGGATCGTTTCATTAGACTTGAAATATAATGGGCCTGTGGAATTTTCTTGTTTGCTTATTGTTTGCTCTCCTCTGCTGTCTGCTTGTGTGCTACTTGACCTGGGCCCATAAAATACTCATTTCTGCCTCTGTTTTGACTCATGAATGTGTTAGATCTAGTCCATTCTTATCCAGCTCTCGTTGATAGGCATGCATTGCTCACCTTGTTTGTATGGCATGTATCGATTCTTATCTTTGAAGGCTTATTTATTAGTGGATAAAGTTAGGACATCCGTGATATTTAGCTTGAATTATTTATGTCTAATATTATTTGGACGGATGCTAATCCTTATCTTTCTTGTTTTTACATGGCACCAGACCGAGCAAAATAAAGAGTCTCACTGGCGAGACTCGTATGAAGTCATTTCAAATGGCAACCCGCACGCATTTGCATTCCCGCTTGAGAAATTTCTAAGACAAAATAGGATAAGACGATGTCGCCACGCATCTTAGGCGCGATCATATCCACCTCTATATTATTTGTTTGAAATTTGTTGCCTAATTATTTAATTTTGTAATTAATAGAATACTTAGAATAGTCAAACCTTGAATCAATAAATAGAAATTAATTTAATTTTGCTTCCTTAAGTTAATTACTTTAGGCACGCCATACATTGTTTAGCATTTATAACAAACCACTCAATAATCTTAACTTGCATAATTAATCATATGTAGCTATGATATTATTTTCAAGATTTCTAACCCATTTGCTACAGCACCCATATAGAAATCTTATTTTTTATATATTAAGAAAACCCCCTTAAGCATGTGTTATGCTAATCAAGGCAGGCAAATGTGTACATTTAGTCAAATAATCTATTTTGCATTATATATTATTTAAGGCATGCTTTAAACTTTACACGCATTTTATAGCACTAATCTTATTAATCTTTTGCCAAAAAATACTTTCTATTAAAATATCTTTCAAACATGCATTTTCAATAGCATAATAATTACCCTAGGTTTGGCAGGACAATGAGTTAGCGGATCTTAGAGGGTGCCTAACCCCTTCCCTCTAGATTAATAAAGAACCCTTACCCAGAATCTCACTAAGTTTAGCAGACCATTAAAATGGAGTTAATGTTTTACTTCAAACTAGTTAAACATTTAGGTGTCCTAATTCACTCAAATTAATTAGGTGGCGACTCCGCGAACCCTTAGCATTCTAGCAAACCTTTAGCATTTTAGCACCCTTTTAAACTTTAGCATCTTTTGCAATTTTAGCATCCTTTTAGCATTTTTAAAACCTTTAAGCCTCTTAAACTTTATTAGCATTTTATTATTTATTTATTTTTCTAACATTTTTGCATTGTTGAGCAGGGTTCGCTATTTTAGAAAGTCGCGGTCGAAAAAGGGCGCGACAGAAATGGCGACTCCGCTGGGGATTTTAGGTTCTTAACCACAACAGACCTAGGGTTATTATTTGGCAATTATTTTGCATTTAATTTTGTGCGTTGTATTTTGTTTATTTTTTGCTACTTGCTTTACTGCTTTCCTTAAACTGGCATTCCGCTCATATTTCTTCCATTCTGGAAAATTCACACAATCACACACTCACGCGCTGGTGTGCTCCGCGCACCCGCAAATTTCTTTCAAAACATCTAAATTTTAGGAGAGTCGGCGCTGTGAGTTAGATCGGTTAAATCGATCACCGCGTAGCCTTCCACTCGAGTTGTCGCTCGGGAACCAAGGCGTCGTAAAAGCCAAATCTTAGAAACTTAAGATAGAGCTATACCACCCTTTATTTTAGGGCATGCGTGCATTTACCTTAGGTGGGTTGGTCGCGCATCGACACCACAATTAGGAAAACACCAAACTTGTCGACGGGTTTCTCAACCCAACGACCAACCAGCATATTATGTGTAGCGTGGCAATGACAGACAAATCCAAACCCAATCATGACATGCTGAAATTGGGAAAAGTGCACCGTCATTTGGTCGCCATTTCCAACAAAGGCATTATAGTTGGACGACTTGGACAAATCCGTCATAATCTCGCATAAGTGACGTTTAGGCTTCCCTCTGGCATAAAGAGGTCCCCCCTGCATGTTAGGAAACGTTTGAATGTGCTATATGCAATATATCTGCTACATACCCGCAAATTATGTGCTTTATGCTAACACCGTTTGTTGCATTTATCATCTCCCCCCAAAGGTCGATTTGTATTTGACTTAGCAATGGCAGAGCATCAATATTTCACAAGATCAAAGGCACGGTCCAGCGACATGACCGATTCAAGGGCATCCGGCGGAGCAGTGAACACATCTGGTTCCTATAAAAGAGTCTCGAGAAAGAAGAAGCGGCGTGACACCTTCTCAAAGCGGGACAATGTAGGAAACTGCAGTGCAAATCCAGCGAACTGTGCACGCAGATGTCGAGGACAAGCGGCG
This sequence comes from Przewalskia tangutica, assembly GCA_029844215.1. Lineage (NCBI taxonomy): Eukaryota > Viridiplantae > Streptophyta > Magnoliopsida > Solanales > Solanaceae > Przewalskia > Przewalskia tangutica. The sequence goes on along the minus strand of CM056736.1, from coordinate 85,305,036 downwards.
AACACAAATACAAATCGACCCCCCCCCAAAACTCACAAATTTTCTTTGAGCGCAGGTCTTTTCATATTAACAAAAGCAGAAAGTGCAATAGCCGAAATAGAAAATACGGCGAAAGGTTTCTTCGTATTAGCAGAAGCAGCAAAAGCAACAAAGGCAGAGGATGACAACAATCCAAAGTCCGCATCAGAAGCGTGGCAGAAAGGGGCATCAACAATCGCAATCAAAGTTGAGTTCCGCAAAACCTAGCGCATCAACTAGGGCACAAAGTCAAATTGGCAACCAATGCATCACACCCAACAGGCATCATGGCAATTAAATCGATTCGAGATTTAGCATGTCCACGAGGCGACATCTCGATATTCATCCGGCGTAGCGAGGACAACATCTGTACCCATAAAATTGCACTTCTCGTATGTGTTTATCATTTCATTTAAACAGGTATACACTAATGTTTTCTCAAGCTTGCAGGAGCATTTATCCTATAGGAGCAGCAGCAACACGTCCAGGCAACGACGTTATCAGCATTATGTCCAGGCGACGACATATATCCGACTCAGTTTCGTCAGTCAAAACTGGGACAATCTTTAAGGACTTCGCCACGAAAGGACACCGACAAATATGACTCCATACGCTCGAGAGATAGAAACCGAGCAATCAGCGATCGAAATTCAAAAGTCATGACAAATTATAGCGCATCAGCTCGGGCCTAGAGTCAAATTGCAACTTATGCAGTGCACAAACGCATAACAAAGACATCATGACAATCCACATGGTTCACGAATGCATCACAACAAAGGCATCATGGCAATTCGTCAGTGGCAGCATCTAGCATGTCGCCCGAGACAACATCTCGGATTCACAACACCACATATCATACGGGGAAGACATCCTTATTCACATAATTGCATTTCTCGTATATTTATCATTTTGTTTTACCGATTATACACTAATTTTTCTCAAGCTCGGCTTGCGGAGCATTTATTATCTGGGAGCATCAACAACACGTCCGACAACGACGCGAGTCCAAAACGACACCACGTCCAAAACGACGCCGAGTCGAAGCGACTCGGTCAAAACGACACCACGCCCAAAACGACGTCGAGTCAGAAACGACTCGAGTCAAACGACTCGCGTCCGAAACGACGCCACGTCAAAACGACATCGAGTCGAAAGCGACTCAGTCCGGCGACTCGCGTCCAAAGCGACGCCACGTCCAAAAGCGACGCTAAGTCCGAAAGCGACGCCACGTCCGGCGACTCTAAGTCGAAAGCGACACCACGCCCAAAAACGGCGCCGAGTCGGCGACTCGAAGTCCGGCGACTCGCGTCCAAAAGCGGCGCCACGTCCAAAAACGACGCTAAGTCCGAAAGCGACACCACGATCAAAACGACGCCGAGTCGAAAGCGACTCGCGTCCGAAAGCGACGACAAGTCGAAAGCGACGACAAGTCCGAAACGACGCCAAGTCCAAAACGACGCCAAGTCCAAAACGACAAGTCCGAAACGACGCCATCATCAACATATCACATCTACGCGGGACGATTTTCTCTGTTACCAGCTGCATTTTTCGTTTCATGCTTTATTATTATTCTCTTAGCGATTATGCACTAACTCCTTCGAGCTTTAGTCTACGCGGCGGCGCACAACGACGGCGTTATCGCGACAAAGAAGTCTACGCAACGACGCCGCAAAGAACACGCCCATGCAACGGCGTTATCGGCCACGGCAAGTCTCACGCAACGACGCCCGGCGAACACGTCCAGACAACGACGTAATCAGCAAGTCCACGCAACGACGCCAGCAGCAACACGTCCAGACAACGACGTAATCAGCAAGTCCACGCAACGACGCCAGCAGCAACACGTCCAGACAACGACGTGATCAGCAAGTCCACGCAACGACGCCAGCAGCAACACGTCCAGACAACGACGTAATCAGCAAGTCCATGCAACGACGCCCGGAAGAATACGTCCGCATAACGGCGTTATCGGTAGCGGCAAGTCCACGCAACGACGCCAGCAGCAATACGTCCAGACAATGACGTTATCAGCACAGCAAGTCTACGCAACGACGCCAGCAGCAACACGTCCAAGCAGCGACGCTATCAGCACAACAAGTCCGAAAACGACGCCATCATCAGCATATCACGCAGGGACGATTTCTATACTCCCGAAATTGCATTTCTTACGCATGCTTTATTATTCTGTCTTAGCAGTTATGCACTAACTCTTTCTTGAGCTTTAGTACACAGGGACAATTGCAGCAAGGACAACATACCCGCGTTCACAATCGCAACACGTCTGTGCAAGGACGAAAATCACAGCATTCGCAAAATCGCATCAACACAACAGGCATCGCGTTTTGCAGGATAACCTTTTCTATTCACAGTTACATTGTTTTTAAAATTATTTTGCCTTAGCAGTTATGCACTAACCGTTTGTTCAAGTCTTAGCATGCAGCAGCAGGAGCACAACGTGGATTTTCTCTTCTAACGGCAAGGCGTCTGTTGGGGCCAACCCCAACGATCGGCGTAGCGCCTCAGCGTCGGTCCACTCGCTCCACATCACCGTAGAACCCAGCACCACAAGCCACAGCAGTACACCCCAGGTTCAAGCCAGTTATATTCTTTTACTTTTACACCATAGCCCAGTGTCATTATAACTCGACCGGGGCGGCTGAGTCCGCGTTAGCGCGCCAGTGTTTTGACCATGATAGCCCGATGTCGTCGCCATAACTCGACCTTTGGGGCGGCTAAGTCGCGTTAGCCCGCGGTGTTTTGACCATGGTAGCCGGTGTCGTCATAACTCGACATCGGGCGATTTTGATTTTTTGCGTCAGCCTTGTCTACCTGCCCAACATTTTTGCAATTCTGAAGATCGAGACAAAATTGGCTATGGGTCAACGTCTTTGTCCGAAGATTCTTCCATCATCTCCATACAAAGAGGGACAGCTGTTGACACCCAATTTTGACCCGTCCGGCCATTAACTATACACTTACACTAATTTTGTAAAATAATTTTTAGGATTTTTATAATAAAATGCGTGAATAAAAACATAAATCTGAGCATAAATAAATAATTTAATAATGACACCGCGTCTTAAGCACTCAGAGTCCCGCACCCGCATTTATTAACTTTAATTCTTAAATAATTAATAAATGCATAAAATAAATAATTTAGCGATAACGTCGTGTCAGGTAGCATAGCCGCATTTATTAGTAATCATTTGTAATTTAAAATCAATTTTTTAATCTAAATACATGCATTTAATAGCGTCGCATTTATAAAAGCTTTAAACAATTCTTAAATATCATACTTGCATTTAGCATTTAAATAATTTAATCTAAACTCAATTCAATTTTAATTTAACTTCGCAATAATGCATAATAATAAAATTTTAAATAATAGCGCCGCGTTCTAAAAATTAAGCACTAATTAAATAGCACGCCCGCATTTATTTATTATAACAATTAGATTAATGAAGCACCTAATTATTTTAATCACATTTGTTAATTTAAGTTATCACTAATTAATTAATACACTTGCCTAGAATTAATTAGCTAATTAATTAAATACCTAAAATTAACTCCTAGAATTAAATACCTAATTAATACTTAATTAAAACTAACCTAACACCAATACCCAGCCCAATTACCCATTATCAGCGCCCTTATTTCCGTCGACGCGACGCGAGGCCCACGCAAGCCACACGCCCGCGCCGCTTTATACCTCAAAGACCGCTACCTTGTCATCGTCTCTCACAAAACCTAAACCTAAAACCTTCAATCGCGCTTTCGCTCACGCGCCGTCGCGTGATTCTCGCTGAGAATCGGCGACTTTCCTTTCCTTTACCTCGCACCCGGCATTTCGCCTTACCATAACACGAACCAGCACAAAATCTTGCCCAAATCGAAAAATCGCAACTTACCATAAATCCTTCAAATCGTACCTTATCGAATCACTACGAAATCAGTCCTAAATAGCACGAATCAAGCACAAATCAGCCCTTACTATTTACCTAACTTGGAACTCAATGGGGGGGCTATTTAAGAGCATGCAAAGGCATCGATAGAGAGGGGCAGCAGTCAATAACCCTTGGCAGCAGTGATCGAAACATTGGAAAAATCAGAAGAGTCCAATAGCAACATAGCAATGTAGAGCAGAAAGAAGGGGATATCAATCGTTTCACCCTTAGAAGCAGTGAGGAATCACATAGCAATTAGGGCAGTCGAATTCTGAGGGCAGATAGGGGAGAGAGCATAGACAATACAGAGCTAGAGAGGGTACCTATAGCATCGATGAAGGGCTCAGTGAGATAGCAATCATTCTACACCTTAGCAGCAGTTAGGAACCACATAACAATTTAGGGGAGAGTAAGGCAGAGCAGAGCACAGACCCATAGCAATCGACGGGATACCTCTAGCAGCAGTCAACACCCAGACAATCAGCATCGCAAAGAGTAGGGAGTCTGAAACTTTTCCTTTCAATATCAGCCAGGAAACCAGCAAACAAGCCTACCCCTTTCGCATCGCAAACCCAAAACCCGTCGATTGGACCGACGACTTGATACGCTGCCCCGGGTCGCTGCCCGGAGAAGGTAAAAATCCACTCCCTCTTGACCTCTGTTCGTGTTGTATTTTTCGTGCGAATTTGTGTTAAACAGGTGTTAGTTCATTCATGTTGTCGTACTCATTAATGTAGGAATCTGATATTGAATAAGCTTGCTTTAATTAATAGGGATGCATAATATCTAAATTGTTAAGATACTCTTCTGAGGTGTGATTTTCAGTCGACTCCCGATTTAATCGCTCAGTCGTGTGTTTATTTGTATTACATCATCATGTCCTGTGGAACTATTTTGATGGTTGTTCGCTTAAATATATGTTAGTTTGATTCGATTAACTATTTATGTATGTTTGGCTATGTCTAAAGGGCTGATTATACCTCTGTTTTTTTTTTTTGCTTGAGTATAAACTGCCTCCATGCTAGCATGTTAAATCCATATTGCATCATACCTTGACTGTTAAGTTGCCTGCATGCTGTGGAATCTGTCCTGCAATGTCTATCAGTAAAATCATGTAAGGATGTCCTCCTTTTCTTTAGAATAACTGAACATAAGAATGCTGGAATTCTATCTTTCCCTTTATAACTATCCTGTGTCTAATCCATCAAGAGCATATGTACATATTTCTAACACACATATAGTATACATGACAGCTTAAACTACAGCAGGTCTTTTTTTTAGGCATTCTGTGTGTATTTTGGGTCCCTTTTTATATATTATTACAATGTGTGTGCTGATTGGCTTTAATTATTGGGTTTGTTGAGGCCCATTGCTTGTCATCTGATTTCTTATAGCTTGCAGCCAATTAATTCAAATTGTTATAGGTCCAATTGTTGATTCCAAATTGCTAGAACATAAACTGATTCAAATATGTGTTAAATGCTTACTCATTTTGAATAGAATTTGAACATGTTAAGTAATGTCACATGCTCCTATCCTATGCAGATCTTAACACCGATTTGAGTAAAATAATGTTGTTAGCTTGTTTGGGCTGAATTGCCTTTCCAAAGTTGATCCTCTAATTAAAAGCGTTGGAATGTTGGCCTATATTATATATGGATCAGTTTCATTAGACTTGAAATATAATGGGCACGTGGAATTTTCTTGTTTGCTTATTGTTTGCTCTCCTCTGTATGCCTTGTGTGCTACTTGACACGGGCCCATAAAATACTCATTTCGCCTCTGTTTTGACCCGAGATGTGTTAGATCTAGTCCATTCTTATCCACTCGTTGATAGTATGCATTTGCTCACCATTGTTTGTATGGCATGTATCGATTCTTATCTTTGAGGGCTTATTTATTAGTGGATAAAGTTAGGACATCCGTGATATTTAGCTGAATTATTTATGTCTAATATTATTTGACGGATGCTAATCCTTATCTTTCTTGTTTTTACATGGCGCATAGGAGCAAAATAAAGAGTCTCACGGCGAGACTCATCGCAAGTCATTTCAAATGGCAACCCGCGCGTTGCATTCCCGCTTGAAATTCCTAAGACAAAATAGGATAAGACGATGTCGCCACGCATCTTAGGCGCGATCATATCCACCTCTATATTATTTGTTTGAAATTTGTTGCCTAATTATTTAATTTTGTAATTAATAGAATACTTAGAATAGTCAAACCTTGAATCAATAAATAGAAATTAATTTAATTTTGCTTCCCTTAAGTTAATTACTTTAGGCACGCCATACATTGTTTAGCATTTATAACAAACCACTCAATAATCTTAACTTGCATAATTAATCATATGTAGCTATGATATTATTTTCAAGATTTCTAACCCATTTGCTATAGCACCCATATAGAAATCTTATTTTTTATATATTAAGAAAACCCCCTTAAGCATGTGTTATGCTAATCAAGGCAGGCAAATGTGTACATTTAGTCAAATGATCTATTTTGCATTATATATTATTTAAGGCATGCTTTAAACTTTACACGCATTTTATAGCACTAATCTTATTAATCTTTTGCCAAAAATACTTTCTATTAAAATATCTTTCAAACATGCATTTTCAATAGCATAATAATTACCCTAGGTTTGGCAGGACAACCATGAGTTAAGCGGATCTTAGAGGGTGCCTAACCCCTTCCCTCTAGATTAATAAAGAACCCTTACCCAGAATCTCACTAAGTTTAGCAGACCATTAAAATGAAGTTAATGTTTTACTTCAAACTAGTTAAACATTTAGGTGTCCTAATTCACCCAAATTAATTAGGTGGCGACTCCGCGAACCCTTAGCATTCTAGCAAACCTTTAGCATTTTAGCACCCTTTTAAACTTTAGCATCTTTTGCAATTTTAGCATCCTTTTAGCATTTTTAAAACCTTTAAGCCTCTTAAACTTTATTAGCATTTTATTATTTATTTATTTTTCTAACATTTTTGCATTGTTGAGCAGGGTTCGCTATTTTAGAAAGTCGCGGTCGAAAAAGGGCGCGACAGATACCATGTAGATTGTATTAATCGTCTTTGGGGAGTCTTTCTCATTAATACAAAATATATATAAGTGTATAATGTAGAATATTTATACAATAAGAATTCTAATTCTATCATAATTACATAAAATAAAATATGATAAAATATAATATGAACATAATTGTGTACACGTTCTAATAATAAGAGCAGAAAAACCTATCCGTGGAAAATGCACATGGCTAGACTTTTCCGAGATTAATGTTCAACGAACTTGCCCAAGAAGTTGCAATTATTAAAATGTGCGATGGTTCACATCCTTTCACCTTTAATTAAATAACTTCTCCACCTTCGAACATAAAGCATGTTTGGATTGGGAGTATGCATGTATACAAGTTTCAATTTACGTAGCGCGTTGCTTTTCCGTCTATTTATTTTATTTTGGAAACAAGTAATTTTCCTCGCAAAAACAAAAAATATATATTCATTTTACCTTTAATGAAAAGTTTTTATAATCACACAAATGTTATGATATGTTTAGAACCACAAATGCTAAAAATCTTTTTTTCTTTCTTAAATTTTGTGTCATATTAAATTATATCACATAAATTAAAACGTGATAAAAAGAGTCATTTGCATTTTTGTCCCTATTTCGTGCTGGTCTTTAATTTTTGCCCTTCAATGCATATAATTTTTTCGCAAGACATAAATTTATATTCCTGCATCATAATATCACACAAGTTATATCCGTTTCCTTAAAGAACTTATGCCCCTTAGGCATAAGCTCAATTTTGAAGGGCAAAATTAAAGATAAGCCCGTTTGAAGGGCAACCGTGCAATATCTTCCGATTAAGAACTGATTGATCTATCTATGTGGGCTTTGAGATGTCTAATAAATAAGGGATGCTAATGAAAATTATATTGATTGATCTATTTATGTGGGCTTTGAGAAATCTAATAAACAAGGAATGCTAATGAAAATTATGTCTTAGTAAATTTTTAACTTCTTAAAACTTAATCTAGATTGAGTAAGAAATTGTTAAACTAAGTATTGGGAACAGGTCCTTAGTACTAGTTCAACTAACTTCTGAGGTAAATAAAATGCGAAAATAAACAAAATAAAATTTTTTTTATATGAAAAAACTCTTTGCTCAGAGGAGTAAATTAAAATCATGACTCACCTCCGTAGGATTTAACTCATGTAACGACTCCTTTTAGGAATTTTGGTGGCACCTACACCTTTTCCACCTGTAGGTGAACCACTCCCAAATCATTAACATGATATACGAAAGAAAATGCGAAATTAATAACATACTTAAATAAGTTGTCTGATTATAATATAAAGCGGAAAGATAAGTCTGAAAATCATAAGTACAACTCCAAGAATTTAGTCAATAATACAAGAGGTTAGAATACAAGTCTGAATAAAGGATAACATAAGACAACTGTCTGAACATGTCCCTCAGAATCAAAATAAAAGACAACGGAAGAGATAGGATCATTCAAGGCATGCAAGAAGGTAGCATCTTCACCCTAAATACTGATAATCAATCGGTTCGGACTCAGACTCGATGTCCTGAACTCCTAGAAGGACTGTATCTACATAAAAAATGAATGCATAAAGAGTGGTATGAGTACACAACGTCTCCGTAGGCATCATTGGCCGACAATGATGAAAGATACACAATTAGAGATAAATATTAAGTTGACATCAAATAATCCTATAGTAGTTCAATATCCCAAATAAGTCACTTTGTCCACATAATAGTTCACTGAATCAACAATCCAATTGTTCTTATTTTCATAATCATGTAAGTTACCCCAATTTTTTATGAGTTCAATGAAAAAATCTCAAGCATCAATGATCAATAAACAATTCTTTTTTATCCAAAAATTTAGCCAAGTCATCAATAAACGGTCCAACAATTAATCCATAACAGATAATCAATGAAGTAATGTATGTATGATATGTATGCAATGCATATGTCAGGTACCTTTCATCTTCAGTATACATCCATTCAAATTCTATGAAATGCACACTCATAAGGGACCTGCTGTAACACCCCGTACTTTCGAGTGGTGATTTGAGCACATAAATGTGGGCAAGTAGACCCAGATCCTGGGAAGTTTATGTTGTACTTACGTATGCTAATAAGAAAAATAGTATATAAAATGATGTGATCCCGAAACTGTTACACCCCGTATTTACAGGACATGTTTTAAGAACGTACGTAAGAACTCACAGTGTTAAGATTTGAGACTTGTAAAGATTTATCGGAATTATGAAATTGTCGGAAAATGTATTATTGTGACGAATGGGAGGGCGACACGTGTCACCCCCTTTAAAATGCCTTGGACGATTTTTGCAAGGGCTAAAGGGTCATTGGACCTTTGTTAGCAAGACAAGTCTTGCAACTTGAGAGCTTGAGAGTATTGACTTGGTCAAAGGACCCACAAGGCTTGATATTTGATAAGAGCTCATCCAAACCACCCATTTGGTTGTATCTTGACCCTCCATGTCCCTATATAATACTACTAGTAGCAAGACTAAGCCTAACACTTAGAAAAAATTTCAAGAAAATTGAAGGAAGAGCAAGAGTGCTCTCGGGTTCTAGCCCTTAGAGAAGAAATTTTTTTCGTTTCTTGTTCTTTAAGCTCCACATTTTAAACCAAGGTTCTTGAGTGTATTGTAAGCATATCTCAATAGAAAAATCTCGGAAAAAGATAGTTTTCGGATTAGTCGCAAAGTGAAAACCTAGTTGCTTTCTAGGTTTTGGATTGGAAGTTTGAAGGGAAGTTGTTGATATTGTTCTAAGGGTCTCAAATAGCGGATTGAAGTGTCTTGAAGAGGCTCTAAGTTGCTAAGGAAGCGACTTCGGATTTGTAGTTGGATTGAGATTCGTTGAGGTTGAAGTACTAAGTATAGCGTATCCTACTTGAAGGATGGTATAGCTATCAAGATTGAAGTACTTTGGAGCATTTTGCTACTTGTCGATAATCGTCGCGAGGTATGTGAACCTCTTCCTTCCTTTGGCATGATTCTATGTATGGAATATACCTGTGGTATCATTTCATGTTTCCTTCTACTCTTAGAAGTTAAGAGGTAGTTGTGTGATTTACTCTATGTAGAACTTTTCCTATCTTTTGAGCATGACTAGTTGCACGTATGTAGTACGGTGAGCGTCTGACAACACCTTGATATCCTTTACTAGTTTTATGAATAGCCAAGTCGGGTGAGTTAGGAGATTAACTCACTTCTTTGAAAGTATTAAGGATGTCCAATGTTTATTAAAGTTAAGGGACTTGAAGAGTTTTGAAGTATGTGATACTTGTTCCGTTTTAAACGTATAAGTCCATTGGATAGGAAATTATATTTTTGGCTAAGGTATAAAGTAAATATAACGACTTTATGGGAAGTTGGTTATATTTGCTTTATGGAAGGATAAATGACTTGATTTTAGTAAAAAGGCAACTTGATTTTAAGGCATCAATTGCCTAAGGTTTTTTTTAATAAAAGGAGTCACTTGAATTCTAAAGGTTAAGAGACTAATTGTATTTTTGAAAGTTAAGAGAATTGATTTGAAAGTATATAATACTTGGTTTCCAAAAAGTAGAAGTCTCTTGGTTATAAAAGGAATGAGTTGGTCTAAAACCATAAAGGGTTATAACGGCTTTATGAGAAGTTGGTTATAACGGCTTTATGGAAGGTTAAGAGAATGGTTTTCTCTAATAATGTAAGCAAAGAATTGATTTGAAATAAAGAAGGGCAACTGTCTTAATGGTTTAAATCGTTTAATGTTTTAAGGAAGAAGTCACTTGATTTAGAAGCCGGTAATTGTATTTCTAAGAAGGTATTGCGACTTGTCTTGAAGGTAGTATGACTTGATACTACGGTTGTTAGTATCTTGGAAGTTTTATTTGAAAAAGGGACTTTCTAAAAGAGTAGAAGTACGTCGTACTTGGGGTTAAATTCCCGGATTTTAATGTGTAAAACGAAAGTGCCATGAGTTTATAAAGATGGAAGTCTAAAGGTTTAATGAACTTGCCTAGGTTTGCTTGTGATAGCTTTGAGTGCAAGTATTATATGTTACGTTGTCGCGACTACCGGTTGGAGGCGGTATGTCTTGTTATAAATTTACTTGGGCGTACCAGCGATGATGTGGGATTCCAGGTATGCTTCCATCATGATTGATCCGACACGCTTTACGATGTGGGATTAGGCACGTGACCGAGGATGCGGGTTAGATGCGGACATTTTATCGACGCACCGTAATGACGGGATTCCACGGGTATGCTTCCATTGTGATTGATCTTGGCCATGCTTATCGATGAGGATGCCGGCATGCAACGAGACGCGGGTTAAATGCTCGCGTGTTTTATTACTCCGTGGCCGTGCTTATACGATGTGGGATTCCGGCATGCGACCGTGTTATATTTTACTCACGAGCTAGCTCCCGTGAAGACATGCTTATGCGATGAGGATTAGGTGGCATGTTATATTATTACTCCACGGGCTAGCTCCCATGAAGACTGCGCTCACGATGAGGACGCCGAGCGCGTTATGACCACGCTTATACGATGAGGGATTCCGGGGCATGCGGCCGCGTCATATATATATATATATATATATATATATATATATATATATATATATATATATATATATGTTGTGTATGTGTACGCGATGGTGAGGTGGATGCCAAAGCGCCACACGGTTATATTTTACACTTATAGTTGTCGCGGTGATGTGGGATTCCACGGGCGGGAGATATATATATATTGTATATGTACGACAAACGGTGAGGTGGGATGCCACAGGCGCGTCACATAGTTATAATTTACACTTATAGCTGTTGGCAGTGATGGGGGATTCCACGGACACGCTTTGATATTTGTGTGACTTGATCGCGTCCCAGATTGGGCCGGGTAGTATATGCGCCCTCCTTAAAGGGCCGAATTATACTTATGAAAGATAAGTAAGTTATATAGAAATGAACTTAATGATTTTTCCTAATCATGTGCGTAAGAATGTGGCTATAACCTTTATTGAAAATGGGAAAAGATATTGATGTGAAATTAAGTTCATAAGTGGTAATGACACGGCAGGATATGGTATGTACTTTTTATACTTGTCCCTGTCATTCTTTTGTCTGATTATGATCACATTTCTTGACGTTATTTACATTCCATACTAAACTTTTGTTATCGACCCCGCCGAGCTGCGTTCATGCCCGCAGGTTTTAGGTACCCAGGTTGGTGATCCTTGCTCTTAGGATCTCGGTTCAGTTTTTGGGAAAAAGCTCCATTTGCTCCGGAGGCTTATCTCTTGGTACGGTTTCCCCTGAGGTTGTAGATTCATGTATATTCAGGGGTATGGCGGGGCCTTGTCCCGCCACAGTTGTTATGTTAAAACTCTTAGAGGTCTGTAGTCACGTATTGTGGGTCAGTTTGTAAAGGAAAGGAGGCAACTGCTTCGGTTGTATATTATATGTCCAGGAAGATAGCCTATCGCCTAACTTTGTTGTTTTACATTTGTTTTATTTTATAGTTTCATGTATGTTCATTGATTATCTACGATGTATACCGTAAGGAGTGCGAGTAGGCACCGATTCTTGAGCAGGGGTCGTGTGAAGCGATTTTGGATTTAACAAGTGTGACGACGAGAATTAATAATAATAGTTGTATATTTCCGATAGGGTTATGCACTAGTGTCATATTACAAGAATTATGACATTGAGTATAAGAAATTTTTTATATGTTGTCAGAATTTAAGTGAATTGGGATCAAGTAATTAATTGTGTGTATAATTAAATATAATTCGAGACAAAAGTTGGTGGGACATTACGTGGAGCAGTATAATCGAAATTTATGTGATACCTGATACACAAAAAATGGTGGCAGCACTGGGACCTTCACAAGTCTCTAAATATTCACCTTTTCTCCCTTTTAAAGAAATTCATCTCCTTAAAGCTTTGTAGAAATCTTTCTTCGGAGAAGAACTATTACACTTCAATCAGAAGGAGTAAATCTCAATTGATAGTCTCTGAAGATTTTCGACCAAATTGAGGGGTTTTCCAAAAACCTTTGCTCACCCAGAAAGAGAGAAATTCATGGTATTTTGGGCCTTATCTCCAGCAAAATTGAATTCTTGAACAAGCTTAAAAACTCAGAAACAAACCCGAGACCTTGAGTTCGAGAAGTTCTATCTCAAGTCAGTGTGAGAGGTCAAGGGGCTAAGTGACTCTCGAAAGTCATCTTTTGTATCGCGTTTGGAGTCCTATTTCTGCTTGCCGGGCTCTGGTTTGGGTAAAAGATTGTCTAATGATGCTCGCCTCTTCTCTGAAAGAGGTAATCCTTCTTGTCTTAAGTTTATACAAGTTATAGAGCATGACTACTACCACTAGTTCTAAAGTAGTTGTCAGAAATGTTGGTTTATTGGGTATTGTAGGGGCTGCTGGTATGGAGTTGGAGATTGCATGTGAAATTACTGAATTGTTTAGACATTGTAGCAGTAAGGAGGGAAATTAGAAATGTTGATTGTCTTGCTACATATATAGGTTTCTATATAGAAGAAACATAGATTCTACGTCTATAAGGTGTTCGATAAAATGTCTTAATGAGTTTGTTAATAGTGTATTGATCCGATTATGATTTAAATCATCCATATAATGTAGATAATCGTTCATAGAGCTTACAAGGACCCCTGGAACTTAAATAATTTTGACAACAAGGTATGCAAGACTCCTTCTTTCTTTTGGCATATTCTATGTACAAAACATAACCGTAATATTATTCCATAAACTTCTCTTCTCTTAGTAGTTAAGAATGATCATGTTATTGACTCCTATGGTAAAAAGTGTGTCTAATTATGTTTCTACGTCCTTATTGAGGCATACAGAAAAGATGTTGATATTCACAGTGTTAGTCGAAGGTGCAAGGATATTATGTCATTCGATAAGTTCAGAAGGTTTCATTGTCATTCCTGCATTTGCATTCATACATTATATTCATGTATTACCCTGGACCCACATGTGCTATGCATACTACTATATGGTAAATATTATATATATATATATATAAGATATGGGAAAAAGGGAAAGACGTTATATACGCACACCACCTGCAGTTGGTATAAACTATCCCAAAAGAGCCCGAAGAGGCCAATATTGATGCATGTGTGGCTAGGGATGTCAATGGGGCGGGGCGGGGGCGGGGAAGGGTATCCCATACCCGTACCCACCACCTAAAACACATCCCCACCACCCATCACGGGTAGTAATTCTTCCACCCGCCCCCGCCCACTTACTTCACGCGGATACCCACTTACCCGGCGGGTACCCATTAATAAAATGCTCAAATAATGTCTAGCAATTGTTTTAGTCACCAAAATGAAAGTTATATAAGAAAAAGGAGGAAAAAAAAGGAACCTTTCCACTATTGTATATCGAATATCAATTCTAAAACCTTGTCAAAATATTATGAATATTAAAAAACAGTAAAGATGAAAATATTTAACAAAAAAAAGGAGAACAAAGAGAATAAGAAAAAGAAACGTGGTGCATTACGGTGCGGGTTAGCTCAAGTCACATTTTAAATCAAGAAAGGGCCAAATAAATTCGTAAATAAACTAATAGATGATACGGATATGGGCGGTGCGGGTACGGTCGGTGTGGGTATGGTACGGGTAGCGGGGCGGGTCTTATATGAAATCCACCCCATTTCGCTACCCGTGGCGGGTAGCACTTTGATACTCATACCCGCGCCCACCAAACCATCCTCATACCCGCCCGATTGGAGGCGGGTGCGGCGATACCGCGTTACCCGCCCCACTGACATCCCTATGTGTGGCCAATACGATATAATCTGATGCCCACAGAGGCGGTTATGGGAAGAAAGATGCCCTTGTGTGACTATATATATATATATACCGCATTTGCATCATGCATATATTCATTAACTATTATATGGTATGATGCCCACATAGGCTGTTACGGTAAGGAAGTTACCCGATGAGGTCGACGTATATGTATACTGTATTATGCATAACATTTAAGCATATGTATTAGGGCCCTCAGAGGCATTTACTGCTGGTCAACTATTTTTGTTTCAGATTATTATGTATCTCTACCATGTTATTTCTTATGCTTGACATACTTAGTACATTAGTCGTACCGACGTCCCTTTTGGTGGGGAGGCGCTGTATTTTATGCCCGCAGGTTCATATTATGAGGGTAACAGTTCACATTAGTAGGTTGCTGGTTCAACTGATGTTGGAGCACTCTATTTATTTCAGAGTTTTAGTCTGGTCGTGGTATGTTATACTCTTTAGAGGCTTGTAGATAAGTGTCATGTGGATGCATGTCATGTATGGCCTCGTCGGCCCTAGGTATGTATATATATGTATAAGTTGAGGCTTTCGGGTTGAAACTTTATATAATCTTTCTCGGCTCGGTCCGTACCTAAACAAGATGAAGTGTGGAGGGTATGGTTAGTTGTTCCCGACAGGTAGGGTCCGAGTGCTCGTCGCGACCCTCCTATTTGGGTCATGACAAACTTGATATCAGAGCAGGTCTGTTAGGGATGTCTACAAGCCGTGTCTAGTAGAGTCTCGTTTATAGGTGTGTAGTGTGCTACACTTATAAGCATGAGGCTATAGGGAATTTAGAATTGTCTCCGTCCTTCATAATCTAGATCGCTCGATAGAGCAGAGTCGTAAGAGTATTTGTTTCTAATCCAATTTTCTCAATTAAAACTGCAGCAATGTCTACGATGAGAAACACATCGAGTAATAAGAGTGCGGGCACTATGGCGAGAAAGATGTTAGACAAGTACCACCCGCTGGTACGGGTCGGAGGCTTACCGAAGTTGGAAAAAGAGATTTGAGTTACACTATGGACTCAGACCCATCAGAGCTCATGAAATCTATCGAGGAGGATCCATCCAAAGATCCATATTAGTCACTCACTAGGACACTCTCAGTTCTTCCAACAAAAGGAGGAGTGAGGGGGGTTCCAGCCTCACCCAGGGCTTTAGTTTCAGTATCCGAGCCCTATTGATCAAGGTGTAAGTGGGAAAGCACAAGGATGGGAACAATTGAATTTCCCTCAGATACAACACCATGACCGGGTATGCATTTCACTCACTGACCCCGACTCTTCTGAGATTCTGAATAGTCCACAATCTTGGGGGTCTGTTAATCAGGGCTCGTCAGTCTATGTTATTGGATACACGCCGGAGGAAGAAAAGAGGCAGGCCAGGAGAAGGCGAGTGGTTAGTAAGGATAAAAGGGTTCCATTTCAAAGTGTGTTAGATCGTTGCTCATATATAGGACAAAGATAGGATAGTGCAGACACACCAACAATATCATAACGTTGACCTAACACCTATTCTAATAATACATAAGGTTTTTAGCTTAATTACCTTTAAATAGATCGTGTATTATGTTTTACCCGTACATGGTTATATAGAAATATATGTATTTTGTATGGAGATTGATAAGATTGTTGTACAGTTTGATGTGGTGATGATATGCATCTATATGAACATGTTTATTAGGATCATGAAGTGTGTGATTAGTATGTGGTTTTAGTTAAGTCATGAAATAGCTTTGAATCTCTTTTGGATGCATAGCTAGACAATAATAACCTTATTCAAATTGATTTATGAGTGATTAATGTCTATTAGGGATGATTTCTACTTAATATGGATCTAGCTTGAGGCTGGGGTAATCTATAACTTATTGGTTATAGTGAAAAGACTTGTATAGCTCCTATTGTCTTTTTCACATGATTTCCATAGTAATATAGCCGAAGAGTGTTTTTTCAAATGACAAATGATTAAAGTAACCTTTAATATGCCTTAGTATGAGTTTCCTTATTTGCATGTTGATTATCTAGGGCCTGTCTTTGGTTTATATGAGTTGAATGCCACAGATGTCTTACCTTTGTACCTAGTTAGCTAACATAAGTGCCAACTCTAGGAACCCCAAATTACATAGGGTTGTGCCATAGGTATTGACAAATATACGTCCCTATAAAGTGCTCTTTTATCCTGATTGTATTCCCCTTTAACTACACTGTCTAGTTTTAAAATTGGCTATTCTGACTTTAGTATATATGAACTTATGTAACTTTCTTTGAGTCATGTGAGATTTGTACCCCATCTCCATGTATAATATACTCACATGCTGAATGAATCCTTATATGTTGCTTCTGTATGGAAAAAACAAATTATTATATTCCAAACTGAAAGCATATTATTTTGGTGAAGTTTTGAAACCCATCAGCACATTCCATAGTAGTCATGATTGTTTGATTTGAGAAAAATACATGCATGTATGTATGTTTGATATGATTAGATTTTTTTGACCTCAGTTCTGTGTACTCTGAGCATGTGTAGGAATTAAGTTCTCCTCTTTCTTTACAATTGACTTATATGTTTATAATTTGCCTAAGTACTATGTGTTCTTCCTAGATATTGGTCTGTGTGGAAGGATGTCTTACATTACCTACGATGCCTTTAACATATTTAATTTGGTCTTCGCTCTCCTAGTTGGTTTAGCTGTTAAGTAGTACAAGAGAGTAGTTTAGTTAGAGGGTAGTGTAAAATAAGGACTGAAATTTGAAAATCTATATGCTATAAATTATTTTGGGAGTATTTTGTCATTTCATTTGATGAAATATTATTCAGTATATTTATTGTATATCATATCTTATTTTTACATTATTTTTGATCCACAATTTTAATTTTTCAAAATTAAAGTAAAGATAATTGTGCAACTACTTGATTAAATCTTCAATTTTAAAGTAATCAATATTTTGTTGCGTTAAAATTTGGAAATTATTTTGATTAAATAGGACGATTAATTTACATCTCAATTTCAAATCATTTTATTTAAGTTAAAAGGATTTCTGCATGATTTGAAGATTTCAATCTCCGATTAATGTCAAGTTTAGGCTCAATTTGAAGCTTTTGATTTAATTTAGTTAAATTGAAATTATTTTGGTTATTCTTTAATTTCAAAAATGGCCAAAATGTGGCCATTATACTTTTATTTCATTTAAACCGCATTTAGGTTACTGTATTTTATTTTGAAGGCGGTCGGCTCCGGCCCAACTGGACCGCGACCGACCCAACACTTTGATATTACACAGACAAAAGCCCCAACTCCTTTTTGCCTCTTTGTGATGAAGAGCCCTAGGCCATCTCTCCTCTTCGTCTTCTTCGATTGCCAGAAATGGAAAAGGCCAAGAGTACGTTGCGTTCACCAGTTGTTTGCTCATCCGTTTTGGGCAAGAGCATTAGTTTCTCTTTTCCTTATCCCGTAGAGACACCACCATTCCCACCAAGGAGAGGTTGCCCCTTTCTAAGCTTTATCTGTGTGATTTTATTGTTCTTGTCTCATCTAGGTTTGAATCCGTGCGATTTGATTGGTTAGGAACCTTTTAAATAGAGTTTTCCCCAAACATGTTCTCCCACATCGGTTCAATCTAAAAAACTTAGGGTTTTGGGGTTCTATAAATTGAACCCCAACCCTTCACTGTTGAGGGCCGATGATTGAATTTTCTGAACTTTTTAATCATTTTAAGAGCTTAATTTTCAATCTAAATCAGATTATTTTTGATTGATTTGGGTTCAAGCCCTTTGGTGGAACGCTAAGTGTCAAAATTAGTCCTCCCAATTCTAAACTTTTATGTTTTTGTGAGTTGTGCGTAATTGAGTCAAGGAGTTGGAGAATCAAGCCCCTTACTCGACTTAGCCGCCACTACACACGGTATTTCCCCTCCTTTTTTAATTCTATACCTTTAATTACTTGTTAAATAAATTATGTTACGTGTGATAGTATTCTTAGCATATTTACTTTTTTTTTTTAGATTATAAACTGAAAAGATTTGTTAAATGACCTGTTAAACATAAAACTTGAGTCTGGGATTTCAAAATTATGTGATATACTTGCTAATTTAGGCTAACATGACTAATATAGGACATATTTAAGGCATATTAGTTTGGTTAACTGAAATAATGGCCACTTCTTAATACTAAGTAGGTATGGTTGCTGTTTATAGGGATTCAAGTTAGTTAGGAGATATAAAATGAGTTCACCCAGTCTCAAATGGTCGTTGCTGCCTCATAAAGCTTTAGGACAATACAAATAAGTAAAAAGTTGGATTCCTTCAATATGTTATGTGCTGTATGACTAAAATGAGAAGCCTTTATAATCTATTTGTATCTGAGTGAGCTATTTAGGACTAGTATGATCTAAATCTGACTTGTAACATGAGCTTCAGAGTAATATAAGCCTCATGATAGCAGAAAATGAACTATTTGAACTAAGGTGCTGATTTGTTGAACTCTCAGAGTATCATTTATGATCTGTGTGAAGTAGTTAAGTTAGATTCTAGCTTAAAAGTGATGGTTTGGCATGATTTTTAAGGTAGCAAAGATAGGCTAACCCTGTGGTTTTTTGTATGCTTTATCTGGGACAAATTTGGCGAAAAATAAGAAGTGTTATGTTTGTTTAGCTTAGCATATGTAAATAGAGAAATCTGTGAGCCTACTATGCCCCTTAGATATTTCATAAATCTGCTTAACTTATGCATTAATAGTCCATGGGGAGCACTCTGGAGGTTTGAGATTGGTATTTGATGGATATGTGATTTAAATGCCTAATGTGTTCATCAGGTGTATGTGCATTATTTATCCTGTAATGAGTTTAGTCTTACCAAATAATATTTGTCAAGTTTTTTAGCTTAGTCTCCCTGTGTGTCTGTATTTACTGTATTTGAGAAGTATGTTTCAGCTAAGTAATGTGTTTGTATGGTTAGAATCTTGAAAATAGCATATCTGTTTGTAGGGATTGACAGAGGACTGTTTTAGTACCCCGTGTCATATCATGAACTGAATAACCCTCTGCATGCTCTTATGTGACCCTTCCCTGTCCTTGTATTGTTGTCTTTAAAGCCATGCCCTGATTTAGCCGCAGACACTACATGTAAACAAGTCTATTGTATCCTTGAATGAATGTTAGGCTCTCAAGAGTTTCAAAATGGTCAAGCTTGTGTGATAGTATCACATTAAGAAACTGTTGCACCTATATGTATGTTCATGCTACCACTGCATGTTTAAAATTCAAACTACTTGGTTCAAATGCATATCTAGGTAAAAGATGAGAAGTTCTGTATAATTGTGCTAACTGTTGTGTGCTATTGCCTAATCTAAATAGCAAAACTAAGGTAAACTTTCTCTGTTAACTTGGAAGCTGTTCATAGAGGTCCATTTCACCTTGTGTGTCAACTTAGTCTAAATCACTTTATTTGTGTGATTCTGTGATCACGTCTGCTTATGCCCAAATCAGCTTAAGATAGTAAAGTCCATAGAAGGGTAGGAGACTGATTGTAATATCATGTAAGTCTGTCTAGTGGGCCGGGATGACTTGATCCCTCCCCGTCCCGTCCCAAAACCTGCCCCGAACTGACTGCCCCCCAAAACCGATCGCGATGTCCACCGTCGGTATAGGGGATCGAACCCGGGACGGGACTAGGGCTCGTCCCGCCCATCCCAATCCCGCCCCGACCCGACCCACCTCGGCCCGCCTTGTTCCCCATCCCCTTTGCAGAAATAACCGTTGCAGAACGACCAAATGACAACAGCTAATAACGGCCATTTTGGCCTCCCACACCCCATAAACCCCCTTAATATTTATTTTAACTCCTAAGTTAGTATATTTATACTTTAACCATATTTCTTAACTATAAATACCTCATTTTTCGAACAAATCTTCCTACCATCTCTCTTTAGAAGTCTACATTACACACTAAATATTATATTTTATTTGCTAATTTCTATCAAAGTTCAAAAATTAGGAGTGAAGCTGACAACTAGCTTGAGGATTATCGAGCAAAATTTAATTTTCAATCTCGATTACACGTCGATGTTATGTCAGCGTTTGGTACATTCGTTACTTCTTTAAATTATTATCGTTACTTAATATTAATTATCATATTTAATTTCATTAACTTTAATTATTTATTTGCATTATTATAATAGAACGAAGTGGACATTTTCCTGGTAGAGGTACTAGGAGTAACAAGGGTAAGGAACAGGGGTAGGGGTGCATCTTCTAGTAATCCTAATTACGACGATTTCACTCATATAGATGAAACTAATATTTTTAATGTTAATATTAATATACCATTAGATCATGAGGTATATTCTACGTCTGAAACAAACTTTAATTTAGAAAATAAATTAGAAGATAATTTAGGTAACATACTCACTAGTGCACCTCCACCAAGTACAGATAGAGGAGTTATAGGTCCTAAATATGATAAACACAAAGATAGGAAAAATGTAGCAAAATTAGTTGATGTGGAGGGTTTGCCTTTTTTCATTTTCTTCCTCCCCTAGTTTTATTCATTACATTGAACAAACATATAATCCTACTTTTAACGATTTTTCTAGATCAAATGTTAGAAGGAATGTTTTTAACGCGCATGAATATCAATAATATTTACGTTATGCATTGTATAATTTTAATGTCAAAGTGTATCATTTCTGACCTAGGCCGTAGTACAAATGATAATGATTATTTAACTGTTACATGTCATTGGATAGATCAGAATTGATCTATGTAAAAACATATATTAACATATAGATATATTGATGATAGACACACTCGAGCTTTTATTTCAAGAAATATTCATGAAATTTATGAATATTATGAAATTACTGATAAAATTACGACTATTATATTAGATAATGCTTCTTCTAATGATTATGTTGTAAACATTTTAAAAACTTGATTTACTCCATCTTTTCCCCATATTTTCATATTAGATGTGCATGTCATATTTATAATTTAGTTGTAAAGGATGATCTAAAACTTTTTAAAAACATTTTGATAAATACAATTTGCTATCAACTTTTTTTAAAGGTAATAAAATATAAAGACGCAAAGAGTATAAGAAAATTTGTCATGATTGTGGATTAACTTATAGAAAAATTTCATAAGAAGTTGCAACTAGATGAAATTCTTTATATGAACAATTACTTGTTCACGAGTATAGAAGGCCTATAACTTTATTATTTAATGCCCATAATCAAAATCCAATGGAGATGTTTGTAGATGATGATAATCAAAATCCAATGGAGATGTTTGTAGATGATGATAATCAAAATCCAATGGAGATGTTTGTAGATGATGATTGGGATAAAGTTTTGGAACTTATTGTATTTTTAGAGAAATGTTTTCTTGCTACTAAGGAATTTTTTGGTATTTATTGTTCTACTATTTCATCTATGTTATTTTATATAGCTCTAATATTTTTGTTAATAAATATATGCTAAAATCAACTTACGCGTCAACTATTAAAAAATGTTTATAAAATTAAAAAAATACCGTTTTTCTATTCTCACTATTTATTTTATTGGTGTTGTATTAAAATTCTACTATTAAAATACACGATTGTAGAACACTTGATGGAACGATTTATGAAACCTTAGAAATACTTTCAACAGATCCAACTGAAGAACCAACTAAAGAAGTTATGTCTACCATACAATTGAATGCAAATATATATATATATATATATATATATATATATATATATGCAAAGTGCAAATAATCAATCGGTTTCTGTACCATTTTCTTCTACTGCACTGCAACCTAATAAAAGACATGTTGTTTCTGCTTCTAGTATTCAAGGCCTTAGAAATATATTGTATAGTGGTTCAAGTTCTTCACAAATTAGCGAGTTTGATGTTTATCTTTTGCAAGGTGTTGTACCGTACAGATTAATTTTCAATGAAGATGGACGTGAAGACTTGCTGAAATACTGGAGGGAGAATGAAAAGACATTTCTTACGCTATCAAAGATGACCCGAGATGTGTTGAATATTCAAGCGTCATCAACAACTTCTGAAAGTGTTTTTTCTGTTGGAAGGTTTCAAATAGGAGAGCACAGACACTCATTGGCGGGAGATAACTTAGAGCAATGTTTTGAAACTCGGACCGGACATCGAACAGACGACCAACTGGGTCACTGGTTCAACCGGTTGGACCGGTTCAAAAAACCGGTATCCACACACACATATATACATATATATATATATATATATATATATATATATTGAATGATAAATACATATCTATATCCAAACATATGAAATAACGAATATTCATGTCCATCAACTAATTTCAAAACACATGTCCATAAACTAAATTATCGATGTCCATTAAGTTAAATGACCAAGATGTCATGCATATCTAAATTCAAGAAGTAGAAACTAGAAACTTGATTATCCATGTCCTCACAAAATAAATAATTTCAAAACATATGTCCATAAACTCAAATAGTCAAAAGAACTTGAATAATAAAAATCTCAATTAAGTCCAAAGATGTCCTTTATGCCGTCATCAACACCTCTACTATTGCTACTTTGATGGCCAAAACCTCTTAACTCAACATCATTAGTCATGTCTTCATCAACTTCTTTATCTAAAATAATAAATAAATAATTAATATAAGATAATATTAAAAAAAATATTAATAAATAAAAATCGGGTTTGTACGAGTTATCGAGTCATCGGTTCGTATCGATTTTTACCGGGTTGCGCCGAGTTTGATGTTCCTACAATAAACTCTGACCGGCCTCGAGACCGGTTCTCGGTTAAACCGGTCCGATCGGCCGATCCGATCCGAGTTTCAGAACATTGACTTGGAGATTTCAAATGAAATCTCTTCTCGTCTCCCCTATCCCAGCACACCTGGCCCGCCACGTCTCGATACCGACCCCCACCCGTCCCTCCAAATCCCGTCCCGTCCCACTTACCACCCCTAATATCATGTATGCATATATATATATATATAGGCCTCTTTAGAACTTTTAACTTGAAGATTTGATACTTAGATTGACAGTTGTTTAAGTTAGAAATTGACACTTGAGTCACTTTAATGTGATTTTCATCCATGTAAAATTTGTAATTCTGTGTTTTTCTTGATAGCATGCCTATTCTTATTTTATGTCATGCATAAATCTGTCTATTGTAGATTATGAAATCAGAATGTGCTTTGTTTTTTCAAGTTCTATATGTTTAAACCATGAAGTGTAGTTAAAGAACTCATCACATACAACTAGCTCAAATTATCGAAGGGATTAGATGCATGTTCTTGAGCTTGACCATAAGAACATTGTGTGTTGTCTATCATGAAATGTTAATTTAGGTAGAAGCATGTGTGTTGTCTATCATGAAATGTTAATTTAGGTAGAAGCATGTTATGGACTGAGTTTCCCTTTATTATTGTGACTATCTTGTATTCATAGTTTTGTCCAAATGTTATGTCTTCTTCCCTAGATGCTAGCCTAATAAATAAGAAAACATACTGGTCCTACTTAGGATGCCATCAACATGATTGATTTAATCCTTGCCTTTTTCTTAGAGTGGTTGATTGTTCTAAGAAAGTAGGGTATAATGTATGATGTCTCTCTGCACAAGTATATTGTTTGTGTATAGACTTTAGTTGCATATCCTGATTTGAGATAACCGGGAGTGACATGAAACATATCTGCTATACTGAGCATATACTAGCTACTGTGTTTGTAGTGTGCACTGAGCTGAACTTCAGTGGGTAACTGACAAATCAATTTAGGCCAACTATTTTAGAAACGCTAAGAAAAAAAAGAGGGGGGGGGGGGGCAGGGGGATGAAGGGCTTGCTTGTTCTGAGTTTCTACACCTCTCAATTGCTTCTTCCCCTATTAATATGTTTTGAACCCATGTATGACATACACAAGGATATATCAACTGTCTACAAGATATACTTAGTGTACCAGGTATACGACACAAATATACACCTATTTATATCATTGTGTCTTCTTCTAATAGTCTATATGATGGGCTCAACCCAATACACTTTGAATTAAGTTGTTCTTTTGATTACCTAGTGTGTACATGGAGTCTGGCCCATTTTTGTTTGACTTCTTAGCTCTTTACCTTTCCCTGACTGTAAGCTGATTTAGTTGTGCTAGGCTTATTACTCACTGTTGTATGTGATTTTTGGTTTTGTCTTTGCTATTCTAATTTAGACTGCGATTGTTATTGGAATGTTTCGTTTGTTTAAGTTATTTTAAATAACATGCATTTAGATTAGATAAGTTTAGATACCTTCTAACTAGTATTTTCTATTCCCCCTTCTGTTTCCTAATACACACTACGGTGGGCCATTTGGGCCACTTGGAGATATCAAATGTGGGACGGGACGAGATCTCTTCCCGTCTCCCCTATCCCAGCACGCCTGGCCCGCCACGTCTCGATCCCGACCCCCCACCCGTCCCTCCAAATCCCGTCCCGTCCCACTTACCACCCCTAATATCATCTATATATATATATATATATATATATATATATATATCTGTAGGTCTCTTTAGAACTTTTAACTTGAAGATTTGATACTTAGATTGATAACTGTTTAAGTTAGAAATTGGCACGAGTCACTTTAATGTGATTTTCATCCATGTAAAATTTGTAATTCTGTGTTTTTCTTGATAGCATGCCTATTCTTATTTTATGTCATGCATAAATTTGTCTATGTTAATTAGGTTGAAACCTGTAGATTATGTGGAAAAATCAGAATGTGCTTTGTTTTTTCAAGTTCTATATGTTTAAACCATGAAGTGTAGTTAAAGAACTCATCACATACAACTTGCTCAAATTATCAAATGGATTAGATGCATGTTCTTCAGCTTGACCATAGGAACATTGTGTGTTGTCTATCATGAAATGTTAATTTAGGTAGAAGCATGTTATGGACTGAGTTTCCCTTTATTATTGTGACTATCTTGTATTCATAGTTTTGTCCAAATGTTATATCTTCTTCCCTAGACGCTAGCCTAATAAATAAGAAAACATACTGGTCCTACTTAGGATGCCATCAACATGATTGATTTAATCCTTGCCTTTTGCTTAGAATTGTTGATTGTTCTAAGAAAGTTGGGTATAATGTATGATATCTCTCTGCACAAGTATATTGTTTGTGTATAGACTTTAGTTGCATATCCTGATTTGAGATAACTGAGAGTGACATGAAACATATCTGCTATACTGAGCATATACTAGCTACTGTGTTTGTAATGTGCACTGAGCTGAACTTCAGTGGGTAACTGACAATCAATTTAGGCCAACTATTTTAGAAATGCTAAAAAAAAGAGGGGGGGGGGGCAGGGGGATGAAGGGCTTGCTTGTTCTAAGTTTCTACACCTCTCAATTGCTTCTTCCCCTTATTTAATATGTTTTGAACCCATGTATGACATACACAAGGATATATCAACTTTATACAAGATATACTTAGTGTACCAGGTATACGCCACAAATATACACCTATTTATATCATTCTGTCTTCTTCTAATAGTCTATATGATGGGCTCAACCCAATACACTGTGAATTAAGTTGTTCTTTTGATTACCTAGTGTGTACATGGAGTCTGGCCCATTTTTGTTTGACTTCTTAGCTTTACCTTTCCATGACTGTCAGCTGATTTAGTTGTGCTAGGCTTATCACTGTACACTGTTGTATGTGATTTTTGGTTTTGTCTTTGCTATTCTAATTTACACTGCGATTGTTATTGGAATGTTTCGTTTGTTTAAATTATTTTAAATAACATGCATTTAGATTAGATAAGTTTAGATACCTTCTAACTAGTATTTTCTTTTCCCCCTTCTGTTTCCTTCTACACACTACGGTGGGCCATTTGGGCCGCTGCACCTTCATACAAGTTGGCCCCCAACTATGGGTGAAAATAGCCAACTGGAGGGCTTCGGTAGGCCCACCAACTTAATATTTCTCTCTTCATTTTCAATATATATGTAATATATGTGATATACTTGTATAATACATGTGATAAATTATTAGAATCTAGATGGTTGTGACCTAGGATAGGCAAAATGATACGTACCTCATTTAGATTAGAGTGACCATAAAATTGATTTTAAAACGGATTAAAATGATTTGTACATTTTCAGAAATGATGTAATTTTGGAAAGCCAATTCTGATTGATATAAAAAAAAACTTAAAAAGTTAATTGGGTTATCTTTTCGGATAAAATGGGCCGGTGAACATCGTTATTGGGTTGGTTTGGATAAGAGAATTTGGACTGTTTTGATAAGGAAAAAAATAGGTTGAAAACTTAGTCTAAAAATGAGTTTAGAAGTTGAATTTCATAGAAAATGAGGTGACATAATGACATTGCAAGACATCTTCTGAACTATTTTTCGGCTAGGCTTAATCAAATTAGTTTCCACATAAGCATAACCTTGAAAACTTGAGTTGAGGTAATTGATTTGGGAGTGTGGATATGAGTTGACCTTCAAAATAACATTTAAAAGGAAAACTTATATTTTTTCTATAAACTTTGAACATGTCATTCTAAATGAATTGTACTCTTTTGATTTAAAAAAAATCCAAAAGAGAAATGTAAAAGGAATATTTGGACAACTATTGGATTAAGAATAGTGTGGTTCTACTCAAACTTAGCTTGAGTGTACTTCAGTTTGAAATGGATTGACAAGTTACCCCTATACAAACCATTTTAGGTCGGATTTAACTCTTTGATTTTCAAAATCCTTTTTATGAGTTTGAAATGAAATGAAATAAATGACATGTTAATGATTTTTGTGAGAAGTAAACATTTTAAGCAATTTATAAAAATATGATATAGAATTCGAAGGTCAAATGTATTCTATGGATCCTTAATACCGGGGTGTCTAACACCTTCCTTGGAGGATCACCAAAACCCTTACATGCCTCTGGTTCAAAAATATTTTTCACCGAATTTTGAATAAATCCTTTCAACTTGATTTTCCTAATTTACCTATAAATTTGATGACGACTCTAAAAAAATAAAATATCCATAAGAGTATCAACAACCTCGTAATAGCTTTTATGTCTATGAAAGTGAACCGTAACACTTGGTTCATCAGTTGGATCTAGGGTTGGCCAGTGGGCCGGACCGAGCCCACTGGGATCGGGATAGGCGGGGTCGGGCTGGGGCAGGTCAGGCGGGACCGGTACTAGCGGGATGATCTGTGTCCGTCGATCTGCAGGTCCCGTGGGCGATTAGTCGGGGCAGGCAATTCGGTCGGGGCAGGCGGTACATTTTTTTTCAATTTTTTTCCACTAAATTAAAAATACTAAATTACTAACAAAGTAACATATAATCATATTATAGTGATAGTCATATACTCATATTATACTATTATAGTATTATACTCATATATATTTATAAACTAAATAATTAAACAAAGACAAGAAGAGTGTAAAAAAAAACATCCCAAGGCTGTTTTTGTGCCTCTTATATTATTAATTATTTCATTGAAATATACAAGATTCAGAATTACAATACCATGTCCCGTCCCGGTTCGAGCCCCGGACCCGCTAAATTTTGTTTTTTTTAATTTAAGCGGAGCCGGGCCGGGACCGGGTCCCCGAAATTCGTTGTCCGGTTCCGTGCGTTCTTTCTCTCCTCCCCTCAGCCATACATCCCTTTTTTTCTTTTGGCCCTTTTTGTTAGGCATTGAACCCCACCCCACGGAGCGGTGCTGAGTGGTGTCCTCCCCTCCCTAATACCTAAACAGAGTTCCGTCTATGGAGCCTAAAGCTTAAAAGGCCCGACCCACTGGCCAGCCCTAGTTGGATCTCTCAAAACTCAGAATTGCTTCTTGCTCTTGCTCACATATTCTCAGTGTAAGTGCGTGAAGCTGCAAGAAGGCAAGCTCACACAATATAAATACCATATTAATAGCAAAGGTTAGAGATAAGCATAAACAAACTAATATATTCTTATAATGGAGAATAAACAAAGTATAGTAAAGTCGTATGATTTAATTAAACAACTACTAACCAATTCAACTTTCTCGTAAAAAATGGGCTCCTTTACTAATAAACAAGATCTTTCAGATTCTTTTTTATTTTGATGCTCTAAGGTCACATAACATAAAAAAATTATTCTTCGTGCGAAAGTGACTCCTAGATCAATTGGAATTATGCTCCAGGAATGTGAAAAGAACCACATATTGGACTAGGTCCTTCAACTAGTAACCAATCAACCTGCCACAACCCAAATATGAAGAATAGCCATGAAGGCATCTATCCAAAACCCATATAGGTGAACCCAACTTGATTTACAAACACTTAAGCCAATTATTAAGCGGAATAAGAATAAGTCATAAGTCGATAAAAGCGTCTCAATACTCAAATATAAGGAATCTAAGTCATACTCTCCCATAACCTGGAGTTATAGGTACAAGAGCTACTAAAAATGTGGAATACAAATTTGAAAGTCTACAATACTGTCTGAAAAGTAAATTGAAATAGAAAGAGTCTGAAACAGCCAGTAGGTCACTCGTTTAAATCCTGAATCACTACTCAACGACCGATGACAACTCGACCACTACTAGTACTCATGTCAGAACCTGCACGCAATAAGGTGCAATGAGTAAGTAGCAAGTCGCATGCTCCTTTTCCAATCATGGTTTAGCTTCCTCCAACAAGGTGAACGAAAACAATGTCAACCTGATGTAGTCTGGAGTCACTCGGGTGAATATATATATGTCACTGATCTCCTAAGCAGTTATGAATGTGTTGTTGCGAGTCTTTCTGTGGTTTACCCATAAATTGGCATGACGATTGGACCAATTGCACCATATTCTGTTTCAGCTCAAATCGTCCGGTGATATTAGACTTTACAATGGCTAGGCTTATATTCTTGACACTAGGCCTAGCGGCCTCTACTATCACTCATTCCGCTACCTCTATCATCTCTACGAGTATCTGTTCTTTGAAAAAGGTTGCAAGGTCACCGTTCAGGGTCTTGTTGGCTAGATTCCTTGTTTTCTTAGCCTCTGTAGCTAAAGCTCTTTGCTCACGCAATCTCTTGAACAAAGTCTTTTCAGGGTCAGAATCCGGATCAACAAGAATTTTATCCTAGATGTTTTTCCTTAATATTCAAGTACCTAAAGAAACAAAAACAAGAACGAACGTAACACTAGAAAATAAAAACTAGCTATTATAAAAAGAAAGCTAGACCCTAAATCCCAGGCAACAACGTTAAAAATTTGACTGACGCGGACTATGCCAACTAACACGCAAGTGTACGTGATCGATAAGTAGAGTATCGTTCCCAATGAGGACTTAATAGTAACTTCCTAAATAGATTGAATAGTAAAGAAATAAAGAGCTTGAAGATTTGAAAAAAAAGTAAACAAAAGCAAGTAGTGTGATTTAAAATTCAAAGAAGGGAAATATCCAAGATTTACAGGAGAATTTATCCATTCATGTTGCCTATCCACTTGAGTTAGTTCGTTGAAAATCTAATTTACTAGCCACAAGGTTGATATTATTTCGAACAGGAGGGACCTCGAATGACGCCTATCCAAACCAGTGAAATGTTATTGATGCTTGAATGTTCTAATAGAAACGAGGCATGTATAATTCTTGTATTTGACTAAGCAAGGCGAACAAAGTACATGTCTACAACTAGCATGTCACTTGCTAATTGTAAGTAAGCCAGTGCCACTAATCAGCGCAGGATGAACTTAGGACAAACTTAACAAGACCTACCTTATCATATTATGCGAGATAGACCTTTCGTGAGGAATTACAGTCTAAATTCGTAGAAAGTATTCAATTGATGATCAATAAATTAAATAATTAAGTACATGATAATGTAAGTAAACTATTTAAATCAATATGAATAGATGATACTCAATGTATGATAACATCAAGTTTCAATTAACAACAATCATGAATAATACTGTAACCTAGAATAATAAGAAAACTAGCCATTCATAATGCAACGATTATATAATCTATATTTCTTCAACTAAGTAAATAGAAGAAAGATATGATAAACCCTATGAATCGTTGCTCCACGATGATGTGGTTAGCCGTCCAACTTGTGTTGTAATCCTCTGCAATGTCTCTTTCTCTTCTGAAAAATGTGTAGAATAGGTCTTTATAGTATTAGGATTTGACCATGGGTCATATCTCTTAGTAAAGTTCAAAACCGATTTGGATTGGCCAGATTTTTCAAGGCCATTCCACACCACCTTGCAAGAAGGCACGACATGCCCTTGTTATTTTGGGAGTTCCATATATCTAACTTTTTTTGAAGGCACGACGCACTATAATGCAAGTGGCATGAGGTGACCTTGTAATTTATGCGACACTTCACTTTTCAACCCCTTTTTATGTGTATTTGGCACTCGCTTAACTCATTCCGAATACTTCAAAATGACTTCTACTCAGACTTCAAAGTTCGTACTTCATCTCTTTTTGTATCAAGATGTCATCTTCCCATCCGATGATCATCTAAACACAATAAACACCCATATCAAGTATAAAGTGGTCGAAATATACTTAAAATACAAGATAAAAGTAACAAATGATCTCTAAAAATATATACTTTTAGATGACGACCAAGTAGTTAGGTGAACTCAAGTTCTTTTTAACCACTTTCATACAACATTTCATTCTTCCTCCTCTTCGCATCATAAAAAATCAATAACTATCGGTTAGTCAAAAATAAGTTAAGTGCATAATACCAATTCAATGACCGTTTGGGTTACATTCAAACAATCAATATAAGACACTCAAAATATTGATCTTAGGATGCTAGCCATCCAATCATAACAAATCAATCATAAATTATATTCAACCAAACTTTCTGGCATTTTACTCTCTCAAGTGCCACTTCCAACTTAACATTCCTTGCCTCTAGCCTTGTAATTTCATACGTTAGCATCTCCACCTACCATCAGAGGCGGATTCAAAATTTTAGAGTAGCGGGAACACTACTAGTTTGTGGCTACAAAATATAAGTAAAATTATTTAACAGCATTTGTGCACCCTTTATCAACCATTTAAGCTACCAAATATTTGTTAATAAGAGTGCACATCAAAATATATATCTCATATTTAAGATATTTAAAATATATACACACTATTTTTTTCGAGGTTACTGGGGGCACAGGACCCCCTACTCTAAGGGTAGGTCCGCCCCTGCTTACCATGCATAGTCAGTGACTTGCGTCTCCAAGTCTACAATGCGACTCCTTCTAGCAATCTCTAAGTACCAGGTTTCTTTCTAGTCTGTTTCCTCTCAATTTGGTAGTCATAATTCTCCAGAATCTCAAATGCAAACACATCACCATGACCTGCATTCCGCTTCTTAACTGGAGCTCTAAAGTGACCAATGATCACAAAGATGAAGAATCAAAAGAAAATATCATGGCCTTGTTTAGAAATGTATGCGCCCTTCCAATGTGAATCAGAAAATATAGCAAATTGATTTAGACCTCTATGTCGAATAGATTCATATAACTTAGATCACGTAAGTTGGTTTCATGCCTCCTCCAAGATCTTATCATCAAGTTCTAGTGAACAAATACAAGCAGCGACTTATGGAAATGAAGACATCTCACACTTTTAAGGATCTTCCCAGACTTCTCTAAGTCATAATTTTTCAAAACATATTTCTAACATCCAAGATGAAACTCCATCCTCCTTCGTAGGCCACAATCTAATGTATTCATGATACCCTTCAATAGGTACGCCTTAATAGCTCCTAATCTGCAACCCCAAACTTGATTTCTTTCATACAACAGAGCTTGTGACCATATTGTCCTTCACAGAGCAGTTGATACAAAACTCCACCACTTCAAAAGGACAGACTTCTATCTTTCTGAACAAATCTGTCCTTTTAACCTTTTTTCTCCAGCTTCACAATTAGTTCCTTTATTCCATCCTCCGGATCAACATAAGTGAGGATTGATCACTTTAGTATAGTGAACTATAATTTCTATCATCTGTCTTCTTCTCAATATTCTTCTTTTAAATTTATTTTTCCAATTTCTTGTATTGAGTAGAACCTGATGCCCATTTTTTTTCTTTCTTTCACTTTTATTCTTTTTCTTGGTAGCAATCATCTCTATCCTCCTCATCCTCGAAAAATATTCGACGTACCTCCACAATTACAGGCTTTTTTAACTTTTCATTTTATTTTCTTCAATTCTTTCATGAGCCTGAGCCAACTTTGGCTCTTCCAGTCTTCTTTTTTCCTTGGTATTTGATCTTCTTATAGAGATTTCAGGAACTTCAAAAGTTATTATTTCACCAACGAACCTCACTAATTTTCTTTTCTTAGTAGATTTTGTTGGTAAAAATAGTGCACGGGAATAGTAAATAACACTTCAAAAGATAGACAATAACGATTACAATAGCAACAAGCTTTGTAGTAAATAGTCCACAACAAACTATTGAGTTATTGAATCAGTCTTGGAGTCTTGGATCTTTGTTCCAACTGTCGAAAACTCCTAGAATCTTGATAACCTGGAATCAAGAAACACTAAAACAAGAAGGGTTACAACTGTGCTGAGTCGAGTAATGTTCACTCTGTCCATAAAACAAGATTGTCTCATATATATCCTTTTACGTTAATGGGCACTAGTCTCCCAAGATAAAACAACATCGAACAAATGAGAGAAGGAAACTCAAGTATTTCTCAAGAAGAACTTTGAATGTTTTAAGTATGCTAGAGAGGAAGAAGATTTTTAGAACTTTGCAAGTGTTGCAAGTCTTTCAAGTGTGAGTAATGAACAATTGAGCGAAATGCCTCAATTTATAGTAGAGTAAGAGGGCTTCTTCAAGTGCCCATGTAGTGGCCATTTAAGCAACCAAGTATTGCTGCCAAATAATGGCTGATTTATTGAGGAAAAACTAACTTCTTAATGCCCCAAAGAGTCCCCATAATCAGCCAAACTTTTGGACGTCCGTCGCATCGACACTGCATCGGAAAAGCCGCGCTTGGGCCTCAGAGCCGCCGCGGTGCCGTAGCTCAAGTAAGCTCGAGATGAATTAGTCGCGGCTCGACCATTGAGGCGCCGCGGCCCTGCTGGTGGTTGCGCCGCGGCCCTTTTCCGACCCGTTTCAATCTTACACTTCGCACACTTCATCCTTCATTTACCAATGTGGAACACTCGTCATTTGCCAATTACCGTCCATCATTCTATGTCTCAAACATGTTACTTACGTACAAATATCTCTTTCACTAATAAAAGTTATGATACTTGGCACTACGAGTGCACGTGTGTGAAAATGACGTTTTCGACGTGCGGGGCCCCAATTGTTCGAGTCATAAATAATGGGATAAACTTAAACATTAGTAAATTTTCAACAATCCCATATTGAAAGAGATTTCCCCCTCTATCACTACGAATCCTCAATCTGTAGGCTTAGTTGTTATTCAACTTCTGCTTTGTAGCGCTTATCCAGTTCAACTGCTTCATCTTTGTTTTTCAACAAATGATACAATACGTTGTACCATCGTCAATGAAGGTCACAAAGTACTTGTGTCCCCCCTCTATTTTGTACAAGCTTCAAATCACATATGTAATTGTGACTAAAGTTCTAGAGGAGGGGTGTTTCTTTCGCTATTCCTTTGACGGAATAGAAATGTGATTTTACCTCTTCGTCTACCTCACATTCATTTTGAGGGTTTATGTCGACAAAAGGCAATAATATCAAATTAGTTAGATTTTAAATGACTTTCTATTTAACGTGTCTTAATCTATGATAGCATAGAT
The DNA here is from genome assembly GCA_029844215.1 of Przewalskia tangutica. Taxonomy (NCBI): domain Eukaryota; kingdom Viridiplantae; phylum Streptophyta; class Magnoliopsida; order Solanales; family Solanaceae; genus Przewalskia; species Przewalskia tangutica. The sequence goes on along the minus strand of CM056736.1, from coordinate 85,270,422 downwards.
GCACAAATTACAAATATATCCTTCATTTGGCTACATACATACTGTACCATTCATAGTTGTTACAAACCTGTTGGACTAGACTCAAACCAGACCAACAGTGTCCCTGAAATCAAGTTTGAGACATGTATCACCTCCTTTTAGAGTGATCCCACTCCTTGAAGTCCTTTTGCGAACAACCTCTACAACCCCTCTACTTTAGAGGTGGCGTTGCTTCACATCAATAACCTTTTGCCCGTGGTTAGGGCGTAACCGGATCATACGTGATCTAGATACTCTGGCCCACTCCAGTTGCCTTGACAGACTGAGTGTCCAATTTCTTTTCTGCCTTTCGTTTGGCCTTCAGATCGTTTAGATTTGGAAACTCTGGCCCACTCCAGTCGCCCATAGGTTTTGTATGACTGAGTGTCCACTACAATCCTGTCAAATGAAGGATCTTCTGTCAGAATTGGTGATAGATTTGTCTTTAGTCCTCTTTCCTTGTGATTGGTGCCCAGGGACATTCCCGACGCTTACTTAGGATTGTTCATAATTCTAATTTTATTACAACCTAAGACCATATCTTTTAAGCTAATGTTTACAATAGTCCAATCTTTAAACGGGAAGGTGAATGATTCAATTTCTTATTTTAGATTGTAGGGAGTATAAGTATTTAATGAAAACACTTCATATTCCTAGCCTTTCTTTATGCACTTATATTCATAAATTATCTAAACACATTATGAACAAAGAAGGATAATTAACTTAGACCTTTTGAACTCTAGCCCACGTCAGTCCCTTTGTTGGACTGAGTGTCCAGTTCCTTCTTATCATAATTCAGATTATTTATCTTTTTACTATAATTCATATTATTTATCTGGGACAAATATAGGCCTTCTGCTGCAAGATAGAACATCATCTTTAGCATTCTCCTCTTGTCCCAGTTGACGTCCTCAGCCTTTCGTGGGCGCTTGTTTCCACCACTCTCGTGAGCGGTGACACCACTCGTCCTTAATCCTTAGCCATACTAGTATGACTATCAGTAGTATCTTAAAGCTCAGCATCAGATCCAGAGATCCCACCTTTGATGGAAATAGATTTGTAACTATCGTCAAAGGGGAGAGCCTAAACTAACACCAGATTTGAAAGCACGGTTGTTGACAGAGATAATGTTTGAACTGTTAACAAAACTATTTTAAAGAAGAAAACCACAGCCAGGTTTCTGGCTATCGGGTAGGGTGGGCGTTCATAAGGTTGTGGCATGGGTCCACCTTCAAAATCTTGTCACGACTCAAACCGGGGGGCCGCGACGGGCACCCGAATTCCACCCACCGGGTACCTCCATTCATACATTTAACTTCTAATCATAATTAAATACGGACTAAGCCGAAAGAAAACTATGTGAAATCCTTATTCAGAAAACCATCTTATATGTATACATACCCATATCAAGGCCGACAATGCCATACAAGACCACTATCCACAGGACACATGTCTACAAGCCTCTAAAGAGTATACAGCATTAAAATATCATACCAAGACTAGACTACAACTCTGGAACAAATAGAATGCTCCGAAATCAGCTGAACCAACAACCTACCAGCGTGAACCATCACTCATTTTAACTGAACCTGTGGGCATGAAACGCATCATCCCCAGACAAAAGGGACGTCACTACGACTGATGTACTGAGTATGCCAGACATAAACAATAGTTGAATAGGAGTATAAACAATAACTGAAACAGGAACAACTGACCAATAGTAAATACCTTAATGTTATGCATGATGCAGTATGCACATACCTCGGCCTCATCGGACAATCTTTCTTACCATAACAACCTCTGGGGGCGCACACCATATGATGGTTAATGAATGCATGCATGATGCAAATGCGGTATATATATGTTAGTATTGCGGATTGTGCAACCCGTTCCAATATATGTTAGTATTACGGATCGTGCAACCCGTCCCAATCACCTCTATGAGCATCACATCACATCATCACATCATATCATAACGTCTTGGACACACATGCATCCATTTTGACCATACAGGCTCGATATGTGGCCTCTTAGGGCTCTTTTGCGATAGTCTGTACCACCTCATATCATATCGTCTTGGCCACACATGCATCCATTTTGACCACACAGGCTCGATATGTGGCCTCTTAGGGCTTTTTGATAGTCTGTACCAGCTCATATCATATCGTCTTGGGTAAAATATGAATGCAATGTAAATGCAACTAAAAATGCATGAATGACAATAAAATATTCACTGAATTTATTGGACGACAATAATATCCTTGCTCCTTTGGTTAGCATTATGGAAACATCTGATTGATGATAACAGATCCGAACTGCCTAATTAATTCTTTATGGGTCGTGAGTAATTTATATTTATAGTAATCTTATCTAATCAATTGTGAACTAGAAAATGTCAAACAAATTGATTATATCTTAGTTTCTATGCAAATGACATTCTAAAATTTTGAATTAACTGTGTTTCTACTAGTGTGAACATCTTAAGGGCACAAAATCATTTGAATATAATTTGTTTGTCGATACCTTTTTCACTTAGAGTTGCAATGACTTATTTCAACACGTCTACTAAAAACATACTCACTTATTTATTAAATCAGTCTCAACACTTAAACTTATCAGTTACTTTAAATTAGCCAAGTCAAATCAGCTTCAGTGCTTACTAAAAACTCTTATGAACATCTCTCCCATATGCTTTAATATGGACTTAGGAACAATTTAGACATGATTTTAACACATAAATCAATAACATGAATATTTCTTAACTTCTAAGAGTAGAATAAATTATGGAGAAATACCACAGTTATAGTTCGTACGTAGAACATGCCAAAAGAAAGAGGAATTTGTCTTAACATACCTTCGTTTCACTAAACCGGAAGTAAAATATTATCGTTGTGCTTGCATGATTTTTTTCTACTGCTTCCTATGTTTTTGGGTTCTCAATTCCAAGCTAAAAATGAATTGCTTTTCAACTTCACATTCGCTGCTTGTTGCTTTTGAAATGTAAAAAAAAAAGAGATATTGAAATGCTTGCTGCACGCTTTACTCTCATATATATAAAAAACACTCAAGTGTAGCATTAATAACTTATAATTTGGTCCCCCCAGCAAATCCCCATCTTCGGCCATCACCTTTCCTTTTATCTTAGTCCCTAGGTAATATGCTTAGGGAGTTACACGTGTACAAACCCCTCCCCTGCAATTAATCAATTACACACAATTAATTCTAGATCCCACTTCATTTAAATCCTAAAAACTTATAAGACTTTCGTATATTTGATGTCATAGTTTGTAATATGACCTTATCCCATCACCTCTTTTGGGATATACAATTATTATTATTAATTTCTATCGTCACATTTGTTGCATCCAAAAATTATTTCGGGATCACATCCTTTTGTATACTAATTTCCTTATTAGCATATGCAAATATAACAAAAAAATTTCAACACTCGGGTCTATTTCATTCGTTTAGGTACTCAAATCATTATCCAAAATCCCGAGACGTTACATCTTTCCCCCCTTAGAAACATTCGTCCTCAAATGTTGGGGTGACATATCTAACTAGCATCCCATAGTCAAAAACACATTCACCGCTTCACAATCACATGAAAACATAATATAAGGTCTTCAAGACGAATCCTTACAAACTCATGTATTCCGGTGTGTAGTACCTTCTTTATTTTACTCTTTCCAAAATAAACGTTTCGCTTCCCAGGCTTGCATTATACCTTTCGTATATGCGTGAGACAACTTCTCATAATCTCGAAACTTTTTAACATATTACTGTCCTTCTGGCATATCAACCGTTTTGATTGAAATCACTCATTTACTGGCTATGAGTATAAACTAACCGAAGTCTTTTTGGTAATCGGCGTTACCAAAATCGTAACATGTACGAGTTAAGCTAGAATTCTTAAAACTCAGCTCTACTACACGATTTAAGAGATGAAAGAACATAAACCATCCCTAAATGCCAGATAGCCTCCTGCGTATAAGTATGGTGCACAACATACCCATACACAAGACTCTACTAGACACGACTTGTAGACTCCCTAGAACAGACATGCTATGATACCAAGTTTGTCACGATCCAAACCGGAGGGCCGCGACGGGGACCCGGATCCCACCCACCAGGTACCACCATTCATATATTTAACTTCTAATCATAATTAAACACAGACTAAGTCGAAAGAAAACTATGTGAAATCCTTATTCATAAAACCATCTTATATATATACATACCCATACCAAGACCGACAATGCCATATAAGACCACTATCCACAGGACACCTGTCTACAAGCCTCTAAAGAGTATAATACATTAAAATATCATACCAAGTCTAGACTACAACTCTGGAATAAATAGAGTGCTTCGACATCAGCTGAACCAGCAACCTACCAGCGTGAACCATCACTCTTTTTAACTGAACCTGCGGGCATGAAACACAACGTCCCCCGACAAAAGGGACGTCAGTACGATTGATGTACTCAGTATGTCAGAAATAAACAATAGTTGAACAGGATATAACAACAACTGAAACATGAACAACAATAAAAACCTAAATGTTATGCATGATGCGGTATGCACATACCTCGGTCTCATCGGGCAATCTTTCTTACCATAACAACCTCTGGGGGTGTCACACCATATGATGGTTAATAAATGCATGCATGATGCAAATGCGGTACATATATATATATATTAGTGTTGCGGATCATGCAACCCGTCTCAATCGCCTATGTGGGCATCACATCACATCACATCATCACATCATATCATATCATCTTGACCACACAGACATCCATTTTGACCACACAGGCTCGATATGTGGCCTCTTAGTGCTCTTTTGTGATAGTCCGTACCAGCTCATATCATATCGTCTTGGCCACACATGCCTCCATTTTGGCCACACAGGCTCGATAAGTGGCCTCTTAGGGCTCTTTTGTGATAGTCTGTACCAACTCATATCATATCGTCTTGGGTAAAATATGAATGCAATGTAAATTCAAATAAAAATGCATGAATGACAATAAATTATTCTCTGAATTTAATGAACGACAATAATATCCTTGCTCCTTTGGTTAGCATTGTGAAAACATCTGATTGGTGATAACCGATCCGAATTGCCTAATTAATTCTTTATGGGCCGTGAGTAATTTATATTTATAATAATCTTATCTAATCAATTGTGAACTAGAAAATGTAAAACAAATTGATTATATCTTAGTTTATATGCAAATGACATTCTAAAATCTTGAATTAACTGTATTTCTAATAGTGTGAACATCTTAAGGGCACAAAATCATTTAATATAATTTGTTTGTCGATACCTTTTTCACCTAGCGCTGCAATGGTTTATTCAACACGTCTACTAAAAACATACTCGCTTATTTATTAAATTAGTCTCAGCACTTAATACTTATCAGTTACTTTAAATTAGCCAAGTCATATCGACTCCAGAGCTTACTAAAAACTCTTATGAACATCTCTCCCATATGCCTTAATAAGGACTTAGGAGCAATTTAGACATGCTTTTAGCACATGAATCAATAACATGAATATTCCTTAGCTTCTAAGAGTAGAATAAATTATTGAACAATACCACAGTTATATTTCGTACGTAAAACATGTCAAAGGAAAGAAGTATTTGTCTTAACATACCTTCATTTTGCTAAATCGGAAGTAAAATATTATCGCTGTGCTTGTACGATTTTTTTCTACTGCTTCCTATGTTTTTGGGTTCTCAATTCCAAGCTAAAAATGAATTGCTTTTCATCTTCACATTCGCTGCTTGTTGCTTTTGAAATGTAAAATAAAGAGATATTGAAATGCTTGCTGCACGCTTTACTCTCCTATATATATATAAAACACACAAGTGTAGCATTAATACCATATAATTTGGTCCCCCAGCAAATCCCCAACTTCGGCCACCACCTTTCCTTTTAATTTAGTCCCTAGATAATATGCTTAGGGAGTTACACGTGTACAACCCCTCCCCCGCTATTAATCAATTACACACATAATTAATTCTAGATCTTACTTCATTTAAATTCTAAAAACTCATAAGACCTTCATATATTCGATGTCATAATTTGTAATATGACATTAGCCAATCACCTCTTTTGGGAATATACAATTATTATTATTAATCCCCATCGTCACACTTGTTGCATCCAAAAATTATTTCGGGATCACATCATTTTGTATACTAATTTCCTTATTAGCATATGCAAATATAATAAAATTTTCCCAACACTCGGGTCTATTTAATTCGTTTAGGTGCTCAAAGCATTATCCAAAATCCCGAGATGTTACAAATCTCCTACGTCATCAATGGATCAGGCCCTCTTATATTGGCGCTTATCACGTTCTCGATCTACCTGTTGTTACCTCTTACGATCCTCCAAGTTATGTGTATAAGCCTGAATGCGAGCAATATCCATACTTGAATTCAAAGAAGCTGTAGTACACTCGTTGACCAAGTGCGGCCCCAAGCCAATAACAAACCTAAGTACTCGGTCACTCATATCAGCTATAATCGTAGGAGCATATCTGGCCAAAGAGTTAAACATCAAGCTATATTCTTAAACATCATGTTACCTTTCTCAACATCTCTTACCAAGTCACCGCGACATCCCGCAGTCTATAGGAAGCAAACTTTACTGACTCAGTAACGGTAGCATCCATTACCCGTAAAGTATATTGTACCTAATCTAGAAAATTTTGCGGGTCTGCGTTCAAGTCTGATCCCGTGAATATCGGAGGGTCTAGATTAATTAAATCTCGAGCTCCCACGCTAGCAGCTTTATCTGAAGGAATGAGAACATGACGTTGGGCCTGAGCGGCCACTATCCGAATCAATAAATTTACTGCACTCCGCATATCAAGATCCTCAGCTGGAGTATTAGGTGGACGAACTGGGGGTACTGCAGCTCCACTAATCTTCTCTAATGGTGGCGAACTGGGAGAATCATACGAAGGAGTCGCACCAAGGGTCTCACTCTGGCCCTCGCTAACGGGTGGCAATCGGCTGGTACCTTCGCCCGCAGCCATATTTAATGCCCTCATACTTTTGGACTTCTTCATGGTTGTAGGCATCGCTGGAATTATAAACACGAGACAGATTAAGAATGATATACTTATGACTCAACTCTACTACACGATTTATGAGATGAAAGAATAGAAATCATCCCTAAATATCAAATAGCATCCTGTTTATAAGTATGATGCAGAATATACCCATAAACAAGACTCTACTAGACATGACTTGTAGACTCCCTAGGACAGACATGCTTTGATACCAAATTTTTCACGACCCAAAACAGAAGCGCCGCAACGGGCACCCGAATCCCACCTACCGGGTTCCTCCATTTGTACATTTAACATCTAATCACAATTAAACATGGACTAAGCCGAAAGAAACTATGTGAAATATTTATCCAGAAAACCAACTTTTATATATATATATATATATACATACCCATACTAAGGCCTACAAGGCCATACAAGTCCACCTCACCCTCAGGGCGCCGCCTCTAAATAATGTACGACATCAAAATATTGGGATAGGGCCCCAACATACCCGTTTACACAAGCAGAAATGTACCGTACTAAAATTATACCGACACTCCGAAATAAGAGAGTGCTCCAAAATCCACTGAATCTGCAATCGTACTAACGTGGATCGTTGTCCTATCTATGCGGACCTGCGTGCATGAAATGCAGCGTCTCCCAACAACATGAATGCCAATACGACTGATGTACTGAGTATGTCAGACATGAATAACAACATAACATAAATATAACAACAACTGGAACAGGAATAACTGACCAATAGTAAATACACGTTATGCAATGCAAATGCGGCATAATATTGGAGTCACATGCGTCTTCTTTCATATTAAGCCACACATGCTTCATCCTTATCATATCACAGTTGTTCATGATTAATGAATGTATGCATGATGCAAATGCGGCATACTAATTTCCACACAAAAATCCTACTTCCCATAACCGCTATGTGGGCATCACGTTTTATCGGTCACACGCATAACCCGATAATGGTCATTGCATAACCCGATATCGGCCACACAGATAACCTCGGTCACCTGTATACGCCATACATGGGGTCTTCCTTTTCATAACAGCTTCTGTGGACATCAGGTAATATTGGTCACATAGACAACCTGATATCGGTCACACAGACATGCCACACAAGGTTGAATATTTCCCTCTCATAGCTCTTTTGTGATAGTCTGTACCAGCTGCAGGTGGTGTGCGTATATAACACCTTTCCCTCTTTTTCCACGTCCCTTATATATATATATATATATATATATATATATATATATATATAATAGGGTGAATAACACAAACAGTCCAGGGTAATATATGAATATGATGCAAATGAGGATGCATGAGTGACAATAAAATATCCGGAGTGACATAACATCCTTGCACCTTTGGCTAACACTGTAAATATCAATCATCTTTCCCATATACCTAAATAAGAATTTGGGAACATACCTTCGGCTAACATTGGAAATCTTAACATCTTTCCCTTATACCTCAATAAGGGTTTAGAAATAATTTAGACATGCTTTTAGCATATGAATCAATAATATGATTATTCTTAACTTCTAGGAGTAAAATAAATTATGGAGCAATACCATGATTATATTTCATTATATGAAACATGACAAAAGTTTTTTTTTTTTTTTGCCTTGACATACCTCAATTTGGCATTCGAATGACTACCAACACGTCAATCCTTTTGTTATACGCTTAACATCGAATCCAAACTAAAAAGACCCAATATCAAATTTGAATAGCTCAACTACTATACTTAGTAAAGAAGCTTAAGATACCAACTTGTCAACGGAAGGCTCTTTGCACGGCAGAAACATGAATTTGTTTCATTAAAAACATGTCCCAATTGAGACATATAAATGAAAGTGGGCGGTGAAGGATTTCCTAATGTTGAAGCAAAGGAGATTTATACAAAGTCTTGTTTTAAAAGAAATTTTTGCTGTACACTTTCTTGTTTATGGACAACAATTTCCTAAAGTAACTACTTCACTCACAAGGAAACATATATAAATAAAATAAGTGACACATGACACCATTTGGCAGTTGAACAAAATGAATAGGATAAATAATTTTAATCTTTGCCACCAAGTTAACTTCTCTCATAATTACTATGCTACATGTATATCTTATCTAATACACTTTCACGTGAGCACACATGAAGTAAAACTGAAGATTTTATCCCTATCCTATTATACAACCTTATACACTAATATCTAGCATATAGTGTTTATTCAATAAATAAATTTAATAACACTGGGACCAAGTTAGCAATCATATGCAAGTACATAAAATATATATATATATATATATATATATATAGATATATATATATATATATATATATATATATATATATATATATATACCATATCAAAATAATACATAACGATATGAAAATTGTCAAATTTGCAGGGTCCTACAAGAACACTGTCATAAATTATATATATAACCTCACAATTAACTAATTACATGTTGGATATTATATAACCTCACAATTAACTAATTACATGTTGGATATTACAGTGGTGTATGAGAATAGTATACAACTATCACTAGTGCTGAGAAATGATAATCATTTACAATTTCAATATAATAGGCTTGAAGCCTAACATTCACAACATCAATAAGTGTTGACGATCTTGATCTTCGGTCTTTGATCCTTCCTTGAAGTCTTGAGATGTTGGTTGAAACTGCAGCAAGCCCCTTGAGAACAACAACAACAATATGTTTAGAACATGGAAATATAACAAGATAATGGCTTGCTGAGTCGACCAAATTCTTGATATATTCTTAAGATAATATTGTCTCGTATATCCTTTTAACGGTGTAATGACAACTTATCTCTCAATATAAAACAATAATTAAATAAATGAGCAAAGGGAACTCAAATGTTCGCTTGAATAGAAGGATTTGAGTGTGTAAGATTGCAAGAAAGGAAGAGATTTCATCAAATCTGAAATCATCCAAGTGTAGAGAGTATTTCTCTTGTGTATATTATGTATCTCTCCTCAAATCTGAAATAAGGCATGGTTATATAGTTTAAGAAGGAGGGGAGGTGTTAATTGGGTGTTAATGACTATTAAGAGGGATGTTTATAAGGCTCAACGAAGAGCCAAAACATTCAGGAATAAGTGCTCAATGTTCTAACAACTTAATTAAACCTCTGAAAAACGCCCGCAGCGCCGCGGCCCTGCAGGATGGAGTCGTGGCCCCGAAATTCCTGCGAGTTGGCGGTAGCCTCTGACTGGGCGCGGCCGGCACTTTCGAAAAGCCGGGGACAGCGTAATTATAATAAAGTATGGGGTCCAAAAAGATAATGTCAGAACAATCTCGCAGCCCGACCCGACCTGACCCAGACCGGGCGGTTGGTGGCGCGCGTGTGGGCCTAGTCTCGAACCCAAGCACACCTAGGTCCTCCCTCCTTCAAACACATGAGTTACCGCTTAGGGTCCCAATACCTTATTCAGTTTAGAGACTTATAACATGAACAAATCTTCCTTTTACTACCGATGTGGTAGATTTGTCACACACCACTCTTCCGTGTCTCAAACGCCTTACTTCGCGGACCAATATCTCTTCCATTTCTCAATGGAATTTGACGGTTCTTGGCCCTACGGTCATCTACTCACTTAGTAGATTACACACATATAAAGAACCAAGTTCTCCAACATGTGGAACCATGATGTTTAAGTCATTAAAGATGGACAGACCCAACCTCCACCAAAGGCAAATTTCCAACAATCCCTTCTTGGAAGAGATTTTGGTGCACACACATGGTGCTTTCTTTCAGCAATATTTTTGGCGGATCAATGTTGCATCTGGAGAGGTAGCCGTAGCTTTGAACCTTCCATAGTAGAATACCATCGGACATAAGTATGGTTTTATCTGACGAAATCTATTTCTATAGCTTATTTCCAAAGCAACGCTTCTGGAGATGACAATTCTAAATTTATCCATGGTTTATTCTTAACCATATAAGCTAGATGGCCTGGAACAAGTCTTTGTCCTCTCCTTTGCTCCGGTTTGGTTCAACATCTAGAATCCCTAAGTTCTGTAGATCTGGAACATTAAGTTCCGGATAGCCAACAACTTTCGAGTCCTGTAGATCTGGAATATCTCGTTCCGTATAATCAGGCCCTCGCGGGTTTTTGTTAACCTCGAGCAATTACTTCTTATTTCTCTTCAAAAAAAGAAAACTTCAAAGAATCCAGAACTACTGGGAGGTGCCGCGGCTCCAGAATTTGGCCAGTCGGTCTGGTAGCCTGCGAGAAGGCGTATGGCCTCCTGCGGCCATGGCGTTCGACTCATTTCATCTTTGTTCTTCAACAAAGGATACAATACGTTGTATCATCATCAATTAAGATCACAACACTTGTCTTCCCCCTCTATTTGTACAAACTTTAAATCACCCAAGTAGGTGTTACTAAGTTATAGAGGAGCGGTGCTTCTTTCTCTAATCCTTTGATGGAACGAAAAGGTGATTTTGCCTCTTCGCCTACCTCACATTCATTTGAGGGTTTATGTCGACAGACGGCAACAATCTCAATTTTGTTGGCTTTTTGAATGACTTTCTATTTAACGTGTCTTTTTTTTTTGGTAAATGCAAATATTATTACTAGAAAAAGGAAGAACTGGGAGCTACAATCAGTCATTGAGGGTTCTCAATCCTCAACGTAAGCATAAACAAGAAATGAAAGAGAGGGGGAGAGGGACGTTCACCCTTGGGTGACGTTACAATAGGGGATTAAGTCATAAAGAACTCTATAAGTTGTTTTTTTGACTTTTGCAACAACCTCCTCCGTCGTGATACTTCTGTCCTCGAATAGCAATTCGTTTCTTGTCCTCCAAATCTCATATACCACTATGCAAAAGGCAAGTAAGATGACTTTGGATCAGATGCTTGTCCCGCGGTGCTCTTTCTTGATCTATTTGAGTGCGCTTTCAATAGTTGTCATTTCTCTTCTAATACCCAACCATTCCTTTGTGTGCTTCCAAATCAAGCGGGTGTAGGTGTACAAAAAGAATAGGTGAGCCCTTGTCTCATTTGCCCTCTTGCAGAACCCGCAAGTCCTATCCTCCAAGTTTAGATAGGAGAGAGTGTCTTTAGTAGCTAGGCGCTTCCTACAAGTGAGCCATACAGTGAATGAGAATTTAGGAGGAATGAAGCCTTTCCAAATTTGAGACATCCAAAGCCTTTTATCCCGCGGTGTGCGCAAGACCTCATACACAGACTAGAATCAAATCTTCCATTGGTGCAACACTTTTCCAAGACGGCAATTGCATTTCCTTGACTACCGAAGATGGAAATGAATGTGTCACGAATGCCACAAACTTTTTTGAATAAGGGGGAATCCCTAGCCCGTACCTCATAATCCTAAAAGGATTGGCCTCTCAAGTAGTAGCTATTAATCCATTGGACCCATAAGGTATCCGCCTTAGTGTGAGTTAGCCATACGGTCCGGGAAAGTAAGGCATGGTTCCATTCTTTGATGTTCATAAGACCCAAGCCTCCTTCGGATTGAGGCACACAAATGACATCCCAAGAGACTCTTGGTGGCTTACCACCCCATAAGAACTGAATACATGTTGACCGTACCTTGTTGAGAACTGAAGAAGGAATAGGAAGCGCCCGAAACCAAAAGCTCTCAACACCTTGAATAACCGATCTGATTAGTTCCAGTTTTTCCGCATAAGATAGTGAATGATGCCCCTATTTCTGAATGTATTCCGAGATTGCACTAGTGAATGGGGCAAACTGATCAACCGAGACAGAAATTGGGGACAAAGGGATCCCCAAGTACCGTACGGGAAAAACTCCTAATGAGAAACCAACTCTTGCCATGATCAAGTCCTGGATTGAACCTTGCACACCCGCAATGTAGATGGATGATTTTGACAGGTTAAGTGTAAGCCCGAAAGCTGCCTCCAAATCTTCAAGACACTCCATAAGAACATTTACCGAGGGTACATCCCCTTTGGCAAAGAGCATGAGATCATGCGCAAAGGCAAGGTGAGAGATGCCTAGTATTTTGCACTTCGGGTGATAAGAAAAAACTTTGTCCGAGGTCCTTAGCTTTAACATCCTTGAAAGGTACTCAATGCAAAGGATAAAGAGCATAGGGGACATAGGATCACCTTGCCTTAATCCGCGTTTACCCGCAAAATGCCCATGTAACTCTCCATTGATGGAAAGAGAGAAAGAGGTTGAACATACGCATTCCATAATCCATCTTACAAATCTGTCCGGAAACTTGAGACCTCTTAGCACTGATTCAAGGAAATTCCAGGAGACCGTGTCAAATGCTTTCCAAAGATCTACCATAAGCATACACCTTGGTGAGACCCTAGCTCTATTATAACCTCTCACAAGTTCTTGGGCAATGAAGACATTGTCCACCATATTCCTTTCTTTCACAAAAGCTCCTTGGCATTTATCAATAAGTGTAGGAAGAACTTTTGCCATCCGATTAGCTAAAATCTTTGTTATGATCTTGTAGACCACATTGGTCAATCCGATAGACCTAAAGTCATTTACCTTGGGATCCCGATCAGTCTTGGGCAGGAGGGTAAGTATGGTATGGTTCACTTGCTTCAAAAGAACTCCAGATGAGAAAAATTCTTGTACACTTCTTACTACATCTTGTCCCACATCTCTCCATCTTTTTTTGAAGAATGCGGCTGAGAAACCATCCGGACCGGGTGCCTTGTCATTGCCTATATCTGAAAGAGCCTCCCAAATCTCCTTAGGGGAGATGAAATGTAGAAGGTGTATTCCGTCTTCCTCTTCTAGCTTCGGGCCGCAATCCAATACCTCGGGGTCAATGTTTGTTGAGGGCCGGGATGTGCCTAAAATATCTTTGTAAAACTCTACAAGCATGTCTCTTACTTCCTCGGGAGATGTTGTGCTAGTTCCATTGGCCTTGACAAGGTAATTGATTGAATTTCTGATGTTACTCCTCTTGATCAAGCTGTGAAAGTATTTGGAGCATCTATCACTCCCAATCAAGTGTTTCTGCCTTGATTTTTGCCTTATGAAGTGTCTTTCTGCTTCAAGTAAGAGGTTTGCTTTAGCCCTTAATGACTTAACATTGTATCTTAGTTCATCATCCAAGGGATCCTCCATATGTGCATTGATAGCCTCATTAAACTCCATGTTTGCCGCAAATGCTGTTTGTTCTATGCTTCCAAATTCCCTTGCATTCAATTCTCGCAATGGCTTTTTCAAAGATTTCAATTTTGTGGCTAATCTAAATTGGGCCAATCCGAATATGTGTTGCCTCCAACATGAAGTAAGTATGTTCTCAAATGCGGGATGGGAGAGCCACATGTTCATGAACTTGAAAGGTCGTTTTCCAATACTAGTGGATGCAATTACCGAAGCTACCACGGGGCAATGATCCGAGACTGGTTCCATAGGCAGAAAGTTGGCTTTGCACTCAAGATTCAAATCACTACAACGTTGATTCATCATTACTCTATCAAGTTTAGACCATATCGAGCCATTCGTCCAGGTGTAGAAGGAACCGGAAGAAGGGGTGTCTTCTAGTCCGCGGGCATTCCTGAAGTCTCCAAGATCTCTAATTGCATAAGGCGTGAGAGGGGGACCACCCGCCTTATCATGTGGGTAGCAATAGGTGTTGTAATCTTCAATAATCATCCAAGGCTTGACAATGCCGGTGCCCAAATGGGTAAGGTGATGCCAAAGTTTCCTTCTTTCCGGGATGCTATAAACCGGGTACACAAATGTAGCTAGGAAGGACACTTGTGTTGTTTTACATCTTGCATGGACATGGATATGTTGAGAGTCCATTCCAAGCACTTCACAACTAACTCTGGAGGGATCCCAAAGTAATAACATTCTTCCGCCATCAATGAAATCTATGTTGGAGCAAAAATTCCAAGCAAGGAATCTTTGAGATTTAAAAGAATCAATCCGTGCTTGAGAGAATTTAGTTTCAATTAGACAAACAATTGCTGCATCATGTTATTTTGTGAGCCTACACATAAGAGTTTGCGTGGCTTCCCTTTCCCTTTGTCCGCAAAGACCCCGGACATTCCAACAAAGAACTTTCATTAGGAAACAAAGGAGGTTTTGTTAGCACCTCCGCGCTTCGCTGTCTTTGCCAAACTACTACCTTTTGGCGCATTTTTCTTTGAAATTACTTATTTCCATCCCTCATCCTTGTTATTGGTAGTTAAGGCAGGTGTCCCAGCTAGGCTATGATCCCCGCGTTAAAAGTTTATGCACCGTAATGCATGTCTAGAATCTTCCGTAGTACTCTTGTGGCCTACCCCATCTAGTGAAGTTTGCGGGTCCACTGGTGCTCTAGAATCAGTTTGTCTTGTCTCAAAATTCATCCTATCATATTGCGCAAGGCCAGCATGGGGGTGAAGGCTTGAGGACCCCTCTTGTGCAACCCGTACACTCGATGAGTTAGACTGAACCACAACCGGAGGAATTGCAAAGTTCAGAGTTTCCCCCACACTTCCGGGTATATGAGGTGGTAATTGCTCACTATTCTCTATATCCATGAAGTTCTCAGTATCTACGGGATGATGAGTAAGTGACGGATCAGTGCAAGGAGGGTCAGCTTTTCCCGTATCAACATCAGCCCCCGAACAAGTAGAAACTCCGCCATTCTTAGGAGGTACCAATGGTTTACGGACATTTTGAGCTTCTTGAGTGTTGGTATCTTGCATCAATTTTCTACACTTCAAATGGTTGTGCCCAAAGGATGCACAATGATAGCAAAAATCCGGATAGTTCTCATAGTACACCTTTTGAGTATACCTTCTATTGTCGGGAAGTTTGACACCAAATTTCATAACCGGTTCTTTGCTAACATCTACTTCCACTAAGACTCTTGCATACTTTATTTTTGACCTCTCCTTAGTATATTGATCCGTGTATAGAGGCTTCCCCACACGCGAAGCAATCTTGCTAAGTCCTGTTGCACTCCAAATAGAGAGGGGGATATCGTGGAAAGTGACCCAAATTGGAATGTCCATGAATAAGTCATCCGTCAATAAAACTCCCTTGTTAATAGGCTTTAGCATCATAGTTTTACCGAAGACCATATAAGGACCTCCACGAAGGACATTTGTGCGATCTTCTTCCGTCATGAATTTGAAAACTATCCATCCTTTACCATATGGGATGATACGACATTTTACTCCCCAGCCCTTCACAATAGAATTCAATGCCTCTCTTCCTGGGAAAGGACCCGTGAAACACCCTATTAGGCAATATCCCCATGTTTCAATGAAGGGAACTTCATCCGAAGCTTCAATTTCTACATCTTCTCCTTTTTGTTCAATAAATTGTAGTTTCATACCCTTAGCTTCAAGTCTGGTACCCACGAAAACTCCCGCATAAGTCTTAGTAGCATTAAATTCTTGCGTTGATTCAGGGGTAACTCATTGTTTGTTAGATCGACGGGTGGGGTTTTATGTTGGTTGATAGATTCATTTGTGGGCAAGTGTTCAGTAGATTTCTCGTGAAGTGTAGATTGAGGGTGGTGGTTAGAGGGAGTAGAGCTTGGCCCCGCTTTAGGAGAGAGGATGCGTGTGCCATTTGGAAGAGTAGGGAAGTTGTCATGAAATCCGGGAGTTATTGATGGTATGGTGGAAAGAAGGGGTGTGTTATCTTATGTTACACCCCGTAGTCCAGATCATGCTTTTGAGAACGTACGAAAGGAATTAAGTTTTAAATCTTAGAATGATGGGTTGACGGAATGTTACAGACGGGTTGTTGGTCAACTTTGAGGCGGGTTATGTCCCATTACATGGAGGGTTCCTAGGTGTTTCAAAGGCCTGAAATGCGTATTTCGTTGAGTCTAGTTTCCAACGCAACCAACCATTCGTCGATAGGACATCGAGTAGGAAGTTATGGAAATTACAAGTTGATCAGCGGTCGGCGAGAAAACATTTTCGGTCGGGGCCACGGCGCGGCGGATCAGGCAGCGGCGCTGAATATTCGTGGGTTCGCTGAAGTTGCAGCGCTTGGCCGGAGTTCAAAGTTCGCGAAGTTTCAGCACATGGCCGTGGCGGCAGGCGGAGTTTTTGCGAAAAGGAAAAAAGTCGATATTTTCTTTTAAAAAGGCCATGGGAGGGTGACAAGTGTCCCCCCCCATCTGATTTTTGCATGTCCTATTTATTGACCAAGTCTTGAAGACTTGGTCATTCTTGAAAGCTCCTTCTTCTCTCTAAAAACTCTTCCTTCTCTCTAAAGTTCCTCTCCCTTCTCTCTAGAAATTCAAGAAGAAACCTAAACCTAGAGGAAAATTTCAGAAAAGTGGCAAGAAGAAAACTTGTTGGCAAGCTTGTAGGAGTTTTGTGGAGGTGATTGTGGAAAGAAGACAAGTGAAAGTTGTTGGATTAATTTGGGTAAGCTCTAAGGTAACAATCTCTTCTTTATTCTTGAGTAAATTGTGTTGCATGTGAGGAAGAAAAGACTTGTAGTGGACAATATTGCTTTTAGATATATTGCATGTAAGAAATATGATTTGGATTTGAAAGAATTGAATAAGGATAGCATGTGAACATGTTATAGCCAAGATACTACCTTAGAGTTATTAAATTAGTTGTTATACATTGTGGGGCAGAATTTTACACGTCCAAATTTAGGCGTGAAATCTCCTTTGAATTGATTGGATTGTTGGGCCTTAAGTGACGTTTGGATATTGAATTCGAGCCTTGGAAAGGTGGAAAAGTACGTAGAAACAAAGAAACTGCTGTCCAATTTTCCGTAGAATAAGGAACTTTATGCTAAAATATTCAACGAAGAAGTTTAGACGTTAATAGAAGTATTTGATTATTATAGGTTGATACTCTCCGCGCGGCATATTCGACTTGGCAAGTGGACTTAGCCGAGGAGGTATGTGATTCTTCCTATCCTCTTGAGCATGATATTTGTAAATATATAGTACGATAGACGTACGTGTATTAACCAAATTTGGTTTCATTTTGGTGTCTTTTGACTTGAGTTCTAAATGTTAAGAATCTTGAAATATTTCAAAAAGAGTTATGAATCATTATTCAGAAGGAAATTAATACTTGGTTTTAAAAGAACAGGTTCTTTTGGTTTTCCAAACAAATGTGAATGTTTTGATTTATTACAAAGTTTAAGTGTTATACTAGCTTTATGGGAAGTTAGTCATAACGACTTAAGAAAGATAAAAAGAATGGTTTACTTACCCGCTTTATATTAGCCTTGTAATGATTTCTGAATGTGTGGTAAGTTGGCTTGATAAGTAAATATGTTGTGATACTACGGGTGTTAGTGTCTTGAGATTTGTTGTGGTAAGGGGGTTTCTCTTATTGTGCTTATGTTGTTTACGATGAGCCGGTTGTGCTTGTGTTATATCACTTACCCCCCCTGACTTGTTGAGTTATCGCGGGTTAGCTACCCCCGATGCGAGGAGTATCTCATGCGGGTCCATGCGACCTATGAGGACTACGGTAGTGTTATACCCCGTAGTTCTGGCCATACGTGTGAGAGCGTACGAAAGGGATTAAGACTTAAATTTTAGAAGGATAGGTTGACGGGTTGTTTCGGATGAGTTTTTGGTCAACTTTGAGGCGGGTTATGACCCGTTACATTGAGAGTTCCTAGGTGTTTCAAAGGCCTAGTGCGTAGTTCGTTGAGTCTAGTTTCCAACGCAACCAACCGTTCATCGATAGGACATCGGAGTAGAAAGTTATGGGAGTTACAAGTTCAGTGCGATCGAGAAAGGTGTTTGATCGGGAGCCACAGGGCGCGGCGCCGGATGTAGGGCGCGGCGCGGATGATCCGAGGTTCGCTGAAGTTGCAGCGCCTTGCAGCCGGAAGCGAGGGCAGCGACGGAAAGTTCAGGAGTCGGCAGATGTTTTAGCGCATGGCCTGGATCTGAGGCGCCGAGACGGGTTCTGCGAAGTTGAGTGGAAAAATCTGAACTGTTTTATTTTAAAAAAGGCCATGGGAGGGTGACAAGTGTCCCCCCTATCTGATTTTGCATGCACTACTTATTGACCAAGTCTTGAAGACTTGGTCATTCTTCAAGTTCTTCTCTCTCTAAAGCTAAAAGCTCTCCCTTCTCTCTAGAATTTCAAGAGGAAATCAAAGCTTGAGAAAAATCTGAAAAAGTGTGGCAAGAAGGAAGCTTGTTGTTATACCCCGTAGTTCAGGTCATGCGTATGAGAGCGTACGAAAGGGAGTAAGACTTAAAATTTTAGAAGGATAGGTTGACGGGTTGTTTCGGACGGGTTTTAGTTAACTTTGAGGCAGGTTATGACCCTTTACATTGAGAGATCTTAGGTGTTTCAAAGGCCTAGTACGTAGTTCGTTGAGTCTAATTTCCATGACAACCGCTCGTCGATAGGACATCGAATAGAAAGTTATGGAGGTTACAAGTTCGGTCTTGTGATCGGACGAGAAAAAATTCGGACAGAGCCACGGGGCATGTGGAAGCGAGTGGCACGGAAGTCTTGAGGGTTGCGGGGGTTTAGTAGCTTGCGCGCTGTAGGGCAGCGGCGGGTTTCTGGCGGAAAAATTAAGGAAAATCAGATTTCTTCTTTTAAAAAGGCCATGGGAGGGTGACAAGTGTCCCACGTCGATTTTTGCATGTCCTATATATTGACCAAGTCTTGAAGACTTGGTCATCTTTCAAAGCCCTTCTCTCTCTCTAAGTTAGAAGCTCTCCCTTCTCTCTAGAATTTCAAGAGGATATCTAAGCTTGAGGAAAAATCTGAAAAAAGTGTGGCAAGAAGGAAGCTTGTTGGCTAGCTTGTAGAAGTATTGTGGCGGTGTTTTTGGAAAGGAGGATAGCAAACTTGTTGGAATAATTTGGCTAAAGCTCTAAGGTAACAATTCTTTTCTTGTAGCTAGTTTTTAGTGTTGCATGTGAAGAAGAAAGATTTTGTAGTGGTAAATATTGCCCTTAGATACATTGCATGCAAGAAATATGGTTTGGATATGAAAGGGTTGGATAAGAATGATATGTAAGCATGTTGTAGCCTAAATACTACCTTAAAATTGTTAAGTTAGTTGTTGTACATTGTGGGGCAGAATTTTACATATCCAAGTTTAGGTGTGTAATTCCCTTTGAAATGTTTGGATTGTTGGGCCTTAAATGTGGCGTTTGGATGTTGAATTCGGCCTTGAAAAAGGTGGCAAAGTATGTAGAAACGAAGGAAATGCTGCCCAATTTTCCATAGAATTTAGTGACTTTGAACTTGGAATATTCTATGTTGTAGCTTGAGGTTATTAAATGTATTATGGTCATTATAGGTTGACGTACTACGTGTGGTGTATTAGACTTAGTAAGTGGATTAACCGGAGAGGTATGTGGAACTTTCTTATCTCTTGAGCATGAGTAGTTATACTATATAGTACGATAGACGTACGTGTTTTGAATAAAGTAAATCCTTTAGTATACTTGAAGTATTTTTGAAAATTGTGTAAACTGATTTGAGGTATAAGTCTCTTGGTTAATAAAAGAACGAAATTGTTTATAAGGAGTTATAATGGCTTTATGGGAGGTTAGTTATAACGGCCTTATGAAAGGATAAGAACGTCTTAATTTCTAAAGCATAAAGTTAGTATAACAGCTTTATAGGGAGTTTGTTATAATAACTTTATGGAAGGTTAAAGAGTTGGTTTTCTTGAATAAGGTAAACAAAGATGAAAGAATCGAAATTAAGTAGGGCAATTTGATTTAAAAGGCATCAATTGCTTAGAGTGTAAAATGAGAATTTTTATGTGAAAAAGGGATCCTTTGAAAGAGTAGAAGTACATAGTACTTCGGGTTAAATTTCTTCGGATTTGATTAAGTAATAAGAAGGTGCCTTAAGGTCAAGAATGAGATTTATTTTATTAATGAAAGTCTAAAGAAGTTATGAGTTTACTTGGACGTACCGTCAGTGATAGATGATTCCACGGGTATGCTTACATTGTCTTAGTATGAGTTTGCTTGGACGTACCGTCAGTGATGTGGGATTCCACGGGTATGCACCTTGGACATGCTTACGATGAGGGATTCCGAGGCATGCGGTATGAGGGGTAAGAGTATAAATGAGGGGTAAGTCCCCAAGATGTTATACCACCTTCTTCAGGGTAAGAGTATAAATGAGGGGTAAACCCCCAAGACGTTATACCACCTGCTTCAGGGTAAGAGTATAAATGAGGGGTAAACCCCAAGACGTTATACCACATATTCCGTGGATTTGCTACCCACGATGCGAGGAATACCTCATGCGAGTCCGTTGAGGCTTATGCGGGTGAAATAGTCCCATGCGGGTGAGTCTGACTATCACGAGGAATACCTCATGCGGGTCCGCATGACCCGTGCGGGTGAAATAGTCCCGCGAGTAGGGTGCTTAATTATCTGCGGGCGGTGACACGCTTTGATCATGAGCTTCCTATTTTCATGCGTATGGTATATACTTGATATTCTCATTGTTAGTAGGGCGCGATGTCAGTAAATTGATTATCATACATGTCTCGATTATTTTAGACTTATGAGGTATTTTCATATTTTTATAGTTTCGCATACTTGGTACTGTTATGCGACCTCGCTTGAGGTGCGTTCATCCGCGAGTTGAGGTTCGTAACTTGCGATCCGCACTCTTAGGATCACTGTTGATTAGGAAAGCTCCATTTCTCGGAGGCTTTGTCTTTTAGTGCAGTTCTCGAGGTTATAGACTTTTGTACATTCGGGGTATGGCGGGGCCTGTCGTCACGATTGTTATTCTAAGTGCAGTAGTCACATTTGTGGTTTGAAATTTGTAGAACAAGTTATCTTGTTATATTTTTGATTAGGTATACTTTTATGGAAGCGGCCTTATCGGCTTGCGATGATGTTTACTTTATATAGGTTATGTGTTATGTATGTTCATTGCTATTCTCGATGTATACTGCCGGTGCCCGGTAGGGCACGATTCGCGACCGGGTGGTCGTGACAAAAGTGGTATCGAAGCGATTAGTCCTCGGAAAGTGTCTGAGACCGTGTCTAGTAAGTCTTGATTATCGGTGTGTTGTGCACCTCATCTATAATCGGGAGGCTGCAGGACATTTAGGATTGGTTTCCATTCTTCTCTCGAGATCGTGCGATGAGAGTCATCTACTAAGTTGAATCCTCACCGACCTCTTCTTATGTACCGATTATGCCTCGCGCAAGCAACAAGAGCCCAGAAGGGCAAAGCGGTTGAGGAGGCGCAAGTAGGGCGTGAGGGCTACGAGGCACAGCCCGTCTTTCTGGAGATGATGTTTGGGCGGCGAGTTCCACAGCGTCGCCCGGCCTCAGCGAGTTCGGCGGCGGCGGCGACTCACGAGACCGCGGTACCTGAGCCTCCAGTTCCACAGCGAGGGGCAGAGTATAGGGATTACAGAGAGCAAATCAGGTTGTTGACTAGCATTGTGGCAGGGCAGCACCGCCAGGAGTCGGTAGCTAACCCTAGAGCCGACAATTTAAGGATTCGGGACTTTCTGAGTTGTAATCCACCCGAGTTCTATGGGTCGAGGTCTGAGGAGGATCCTCAGGAGTTCCTTCGACAGGTGCGGCGGACTATGCAGGTGCTTAGGGCCTCGGAGACGGAGTCCGTTGTGTTAGCTTCTTACCGGTTGCGCGATATTGCGTTGAACTGGTTTGAGTCGTGGGTGTTGTCAAGAGGTGTGGGTGCCCCTCCACCTGTTTGGGATGAGTTCACGGAAGCCTTCCTCGATCACTTTTTGCCTCCCGAGACGAGGAGAGCCCGCTTGGATAGGTTCTTGGCATTGAGACAGAATGGGAGAACCATCAGGGAATACAACCTGGAGTTTGATTCATTAGCGGTATCGCCCTATTATGGCGGACATGGCGGACCGAGTTCACCGTATGTGATGGGGTTAGATCGTTACATGGTTCTGCGTATGCAGGAGTGGCTCTTCACCCGGTATGGATATTTCGGGGATGCGTGCGTATGCGAGGATTGAGGACATGGAAGTGAGGCGGCCAGTCGGCCAGCCAGAGGCGAGGATGCGAGGTTTCAGGATAGCTTTCGGGATGGGCGGCCTCGTGGCGGTGGATCTACATTTTCGCCGACGCATAGTGCCCTTCCGGTCTTCCGGGTGGTTTGACCGCGGGGATATTCGAGGCAGTCGAGCTCGAGCGGCGAGTTCACAGTGTCGAAGATAGTATTCAGGGGAGGCCACCTTTGCCTCGGTGTGGTCACTGTGGTAGATCTCATTTTGGGGAGTGTCGGACTAGATCGACAGCTTGTTTTGCTTGCGGCCCAGCGGGGCCCATTTGGCGAGATCGTCAGGCGGAGGTGGCTGGTGGGATGGCGCAGTCTATTGGATCAGTTGCGGGTTCTTCACCTTCAATAGCTAGGCAGGATGTTCATGCACGGCGGTATGGCGATCGTGGTAGCGATTCTCGATTTTAGCGGTCCGCCGACCGCCTATGTGACGTCAGGTATATCTTTGACCCTTTAGAGATTAGTATGCATGATGGGATTGTTGTAGGGTGGAATGTCATGAATGGATAATATTAAGGTTAAGTATGTATGTTAGCAGCAGGTTGGAAGTACGATAAGAGAATCCTTTTAGGCCTTGAATGGGAGTAAGATAGCGTTGGTGGACCTTTGAGATCTATTTTCTTGTTTGTTAGTGATGGATGGATATGCGTGTGCGATATCTTAGGACCATAGGTGGCATAATGAAGTTCCATTAGTGTAAAGTACGAGGATGTACCGAGGAATATTAGATTGGCTCCAAAAGAACATTCGGGGACGAATGTTTCTAAGGGGGGGATAATGTTATACCCCGTAGTTCAGGTCATGCGTAGGATAGCGTACGAAAGGGAGTAAGACTTAAAATTTTAGAAGGATAGGTTGACGGGTTGTTTTGGACGGGTTTTAGTTAATTTTGAGGCAGGTTATGACCCTTTACATTGAGAGTTCTTAGGTGTTTCAAAGGCCTAGTATGTAGTTCGTTGAGTCTATTTTCCAACGCAACCAACCGTTCGTCGATAGGACATCGGAATAGAAAGTTATGGAGGTTACAAGTTCGGTCTTGATCGGACGTAAGAAAATTCGGACAGAGCCACGGGGCCGGCGCGGGAAGTAGGACGCTGGCGGAATCTTGAGGGTTGCAGGGGTTTAGCGCCGCGACACAGGCTGCGAGGGCGCGGCCCGGCGGGGTTTCTGGCGGAAAAATTGAGGAAAATCAGATTTCTTCTTTTAAAAAGGCCATGGGAGGGTGACAAGTGTCCCCCCTCCCCATCTGATTTTTGTATGTCCTATATATTGACCAAGTCTTGAAGACTTGGTCATCTTTCAAAGCCCTTCTCTCTCTCTAAGTTAGAAGCTCTCCCTTCTCTCTAGAATTTCAAGAGGAAATCTAAGCTTGAGGAAAAATCTGAAAAAAGTGTGGCAAGAAGGAAGCTTGTTGGCTAGCTTGTAGAAGTATTGTGGTGGTGTTTTTGGAAAGGAGGATAGCAAACTTGTTGAAATAATTTGGCTAAAGCTCTAAGGTAACAATTCTTTTCTTGTAGCTAGTTTTTAGTGTTGCATGTGAAGAAGAAAGATTTTGTAGTGGTAAATATTGCCCTTAGATACATTGCATGCAAGAAATATGGTTTGGATATGAAAGGGTTGGATAAGAATGATATGTAAGCATGTTGTAGCCTAAATACTACCTTAAAATTGTTAAGTTAGTTGTTGTACATTGTGGGGCAGAATTTTACATATCCAAGTTTAGGTGTGTAATTCCCTTTGAAATGTTTGGATTGTTGGGCCTTAAATGTGGCGTTTGGATGTTGAATTCGGCCTTGAAAAAGGTGGCAAAGTATGTAGAAACGAAGGAAATGCTGCCCAATTTTCCATAGAATTTAGTGACTTTGAACTTGGAATATTCTATGTTGTAGCTTGAGGTTATTAAACGTATTATGGTCATTATAGGTTGACGTACTACGTGTGGTGTATTGGACTTAGCAAGTGGATTAACCGGAGAGGTATGTGGAACTTTCTTATCTCTTGAGCATGAGTAGTTATACTATATAGTACGGTAGACGTACGTGTTTTGAATAAAGTAAATCCTTTGGTATACTTGAAGTATTTTTGAAAATTGTGTAAACGGATTTGAGGTATAAGTCTCTTGGTTAATAAAAGAACGAAATTGTTTATAAGGAGTTATAACGGCTTTATGAGAAGTTCGTTATAACGGCTTTATGAGAAGTTCGTTATAACGGCCTTATGAAAGGATAAGAACGTCTTAATTTCTAAAGCATAAAGTTAGTATAACGGCTTTATGGGGAGTTTGTTATAATAACTTTATGGAAGGTTAAAGAGTTGGTTTTCTTGAATAAGGTAAACAAAGATGAAAGAATCGAAATTAAGTAGGGCAATTTGATTTAAAAGGCATCAATTGCTTAGAGTGTAAAATGGGAATTTTTATGTGAAAAATGGATCTTTTGAAACAGTAGAAGTACATAGTACTTCGGGTTAAATTTCTTCGGATTTGATTAAGTAATAAGAAGGTGCCTTAAGGTCAAGAATGAGATTTATTTTATTAATGAAAGTCTAAAGAAGTTATGAGTTTACTTGGACGTACCGTCAGTGATGGAGGATTCCACGGGTATGCTTCCATTAGTATGAGTTTGCTTGGACGTACCGTCAGTGATGTGGGATTCCACGGGTATGCACCTTGGACATGCTTGCGATGAGGGATTCCGAGGCATGCAGTATGAGGGGTAAAAGTATAAATGAGGGGTAAGTCCCCAAGACGTTATACCACCTTCTTCAGGGTAAGAGTATAAATGAGGGGTAAACCCCCAAGACGTTATACCACCTGCTTCAGGGTAAGAGTATAAATGAGGGGTAAACCCCCAAGACGTTATACCACCTATTCCGTGGATTTGCTACCCATGATGCGAGGAATACCTCATGCTAGTCCGTTGAGGCTTATGCGGGTGAAATAGTCCCATGCGGGTGAGTACAACCTATGCGAGGAATACCTCATGCGGGTCCACATGACCCATGCGGGTGAAATAGTCCCAGGAGTAGGGGTGCTTAATGATACTGCGGGCAGATGACCTGACTTTGATCATGAGCTTCCTATTTTCATGCAGTATGGTATATACTTGATATTCTCATTGTTAGTAGGGCACAATGTTTTGTGAATTGATTATCATACATGTCTCCAGTTATTTTAGACTTATGAGGTATTTTCAGTATTTTTCGATTCGCATACCAGTACTGTTATGCGACCTCGCCCGGGGTTGCGTTTATCCGCATGAGTTGAGGTTCGTAGCTGGCGATCCGCGCTCTTAGGATCACTGTTGATTAGGAAAGCTCCATTTCTCGGAGGCTTTGTCTTTTAGTGCAGTTCCACGAGGTTATAGACTTTTGTACATTCGGGGTATGGCGGGGCCTGTCCCGTCGATTGTTATTCCTAAGTGCGTAGTCACATTTGTGGTTTGGGCTGTAAGAACAAGTTGTACTGTTATACTTTTGATTAGGTATACTTTTATGGAAGGCAGCCTTATCGGCTTGCCAGTGAAGTTTACTTTATATAGGTTATGTGTTATGTATGTTCATTGCTATTCTACGATGTATACTGTCGAGTGCCGGTAGGGCACGATTCTTGACCGAGGGTCAGTCGTGACACTTGTTGACTAGCTTGTAGGAGTATTGTGGTGGTGTTTTTGGAAAGGAGGGTAGCAAACTTGTTGGAATAATTTGGCTAAAAGCTCTAAGGTAACAATTCTTCTCTTGTAGCTAGTTTTTGGTGTTGCATGTGAAGAAGAAAGACCTTGTAATGGTAAATATTTCTCTTAGATAAATTGCATGTAAGAAATATGGGTTGGATATGAAAAAATTGGATAAGAAGGTTATGTGAGCATGTTGTAGCCAAAATACTACCCTAAACTTGTTAAGTTAATTGTTATGTATTGTGGGGCAGAATTTTACACACCCAAGATTAGGTGTGTAATCCCCTTTGTGTTGCTTGGATTGTTGGGCCTTAAAAGTGGCGTTTGGATATTGAATTCGGCCTTGATAAAGGTGGCAAAGTATGTAGAAACAAAGGAAATGCTGCCCGATTTTCCGTAGAATTTAGTAACTTTGCACTTGGAATATTCTACGTTGAAACTAGAGGTTAATAAACGTATTATGGTCATTATAGGTTGACGTATTACGTGCGGTTTATTGGACTTAGCAAGTGGATTGATCCGAAGAGGTATGTGGAACTTTCCTACCTCTTGAGCATGAATAATTGCATCTATGTAGTACGGTAGACGTAGAAAGGCTTTGGTATCCCTTACTTGTTTTAATGATGTCTTAAGTCTTAAAGTTAAGGGACTTTGAGTGTTTTAAGTATATGATACTTGTTTCGTTTAAAAGTATAAGTCCCTTGGATATAGGGAGATGTGTTTGACTAGTGTATAATGGTAATTTAACAACTTTATGGGAAGTTGGTCGAATTGGCTTTA
Source organism: Przewalskia tangutica (assembly GCA_029844215.1). NCBI lineage: Eukaryota > Viridiplantae > Streptophyta > Magnoliopsida > Solanales > Solanaceae > Przewalskia > Przewalskia tangutica. Next base: position 85,242,868 of record CM056736.1, on the reverse strand, counting down.
TGGAAGGTTAACAAAGAAAGGTTTACTCCAAGTAAAACAAGTACGGATAAATGGTTTGAATTTGTGAAAGACAAATTGTTTTTAAGGCATTAATTGCCTAAGGTTTTAAAAGAAATGAAGTCACTTGATTTAGAAGCCTATTGTATTTTTAAAGGTAAACGTGACTTGTTTTGAAAAGTTGTTGTGACTTGATACTACGGTTATTAGTATCTTGGGAGTTTTACATAAAAAGGAGTCATTTTCTTAAAAGGTTTAAGGAACGTGGTGCTTGGGTTAAATTCCCGGATTTTCTTTTAAAAGGACATGTAGTGCCTTAAGTAGCTAAAATGAGAGGATATACTAAAAATGTTATTAAGAAGTTAGGAGATATTCTTAACTTGCTTACGTTATGATAAGCCGGTAGCGCTTATGTTATGTATGATAGCCGGTTGTGCTGATTTATGTATTATTATTATTATTATTATTACTATTTATGTCATGAATTTGCTATCCATGATGCGAGTGCGGCGCTTGTACTTATGCGGGCCCACCGGGTCCATGCGGGTGAAATAGTCCCATGCGGGTGAAATAGTCCCATGCGAGGCGGATGACCTCATGCGGGTGAAATAGTCCCATGCGGGTGAAATAGTCCCATGCGAGGTGATGACCTCATGCGGGTCCACAGGACCTATGCGGGTGAAATAGTCCCAGGAGTAGGATTGCTTAATGATACTACGGGCGGGAGACCCTGTTTTGATCATGAGCCTCTTATTTTTATGCGGTAAAGTTTATACTTGTTACTCTCATTGTTAGTAAGGCACAGTGTACTGTATTTTGATTTTCTTCCATGACTCCAGCTTATTTTTAGACTTATGATATTATTATTACATTATTTTCCAGTTTTACATACTTGTTACATATTGTGTCACCCCGCCATAGTGAGTTAAATCTGCAGTAGGGGTAGCGGTGGTGGATCCTTATTCTTAGGATCTTGCTCAGGTGTCAGGAGCTCCATTTCTCCGGAGGCTCGACTTTTGGTACGGTTCTCCCTGGTGTTGTAGATGTTTTGTACATTCAGGGGTATGACGGGGCCCTGTCCCGTCATAGTGTTTACATATTCTTTGCGGCCTGTAGTCCTGTTATAACTTGGGTTGTTAAGGATGTAACTGTTCAACTTTGTTATATTTAGAGGTAGCCATTTTGGATTAGCCTGCTTATATTCTATATGGGGTCTTGTTGTGAGTTTATTTTCCGCTGGTTTTCTCTAATGTTGTATCACAAGGGTGCCCGGGGTAAGGCACCAGTCACGGGTCCGTGGTCGGGTCGTGACAAAAGTGGTATCAGAGCCATGTTAATCCTCGGAAAGGGTCTACAGGCCGTATCTAGTAGAGTCTTGATTATCGGTGTGTTGTGCACCACATCTATAATCAGGAGGCTACCGGATATTTAGGATTGGTTTCCATTCTTTCACTCTCAGATCGTGCAATAGAGCTGTGTTATAGGTTGAACTTCCTCTGACATATTTTTATGTATCAGTTATGCCTCCACGCAAGGCAACGCGGCCCGAGAAGGCAAAGCGGTGAGGAGGCGCTAGTAGACACCTGAGAGGTCACGAGGCCTGAGCCGATCCTTACCTAAGATGATGTTTCGGCCGGCGAGTTCCACGACGTCGCCACCCCAGCGAGTTCGAGCGGCGGCGCTATCGAGACCGCGGTACTGAGCCCCGATTACGGCTGGAAGCGAGAGGAGATGGGTTCTGAGAGATGGCGATTGTGCGAGATCGTGGCTGGCGGGAGACGAGCGGAGGCGGCGGTTCGGTTGTACCGTGGTCGCCCGGATCGATAACGAGGCTGCGGGACTTTTGAGTTGCGACCCGCGAGTTCTACGGTCGAGGCACGAGGATGATTCTCGGGAGTTTATCAAGCGATTCTGACGGATCGCGAAGTGATCGGGGCTTGAGCGAGTCGATATTATTGGGTTCACATCGGTTGCGGGATACTGTAGTTGACTGGTATGATTCATGAGAACTATCCCGGGGGGAGCATGCGCTTCCAGCTGTTTGGGACGAGTTCTCAGAGGCGTTCCTTAGCCATTTCTTGCCTCCGCAGATGAGGAGAGCTCGGGCCGATAGATTTTTGACACTGAGACAGAGTGGACGGACGGTCCGGGAGTACAACGTAGAGTTTGATTTGTTGGCTCGGTATGTAGCCGCTTTGGTAGCAGGCATGGAGGACAGGGTGCACCGCTATGTCACAGGGCTCGATGATTACTTGGCCGAGAGTTTCACGGGAGTAGCTCTTCAGCCGGGCATGGACATTGCCGCGTGCGAGCATATGCACAGGTGTGAGCGAGCGGTGGCGGATTGATAGGTATCAGCGAAGAGGTCGGGACAGCGAGGTCCTCTGGTAGTTTTCGAGGTAGACAACCTCGGCAGAGACCGGTTGCACCTCGGCGGTTGAGCGCTCCTCCATCTTCCGGACGTCTGAGGGCATTGAGGCGGGGCATGGTCGAGGCCGGGTTCTCAGAGGACGAGTTCGGTCGAATGAGGTCACCTATACCTCGGTGTGGCGATGTGGCGATTGCCATTATAGAAGTGTCGTGTTCCTCCGGGAGCTTATTACTCTTGTGGCGGCGGGGGCCATTTGAGAAGATTGTCCGACGGGCGGCGGGAATGTTATGGCTCGGTAAGCGGTCGATGGTGGATCTTCGTCTTCGGTGGCGTCGCCCGGAGGCGAGTGTTCACGGACCAGCGAGCCACGGCGAGGTCGTGGTAGAGTCGATTCAGCGGTCCTCGAGAACGCATTTATGCTATGTCGGCCGTCGGGACGAGGCGTCACGGATGTAAATCCGCAGGTACATTATTGATTGAATGTTGTGTTGTATATGCTTTGATAGATCCAGGTTCTACCTTGTCCTATATATCTCCTCATATTGCTGGTAGAATAGGGATAGAGCCCGAGTCCATAAAACCTTTTGAGGTGGCTACGCCAGTGGGTGATTCGGTGGTAGCTGAGCGGGTATATAAGGCTTGCCCAGTGACTATAGACAGTCGTCGGACTCTAGCCGACTTGATAGAGTTGGATATGACGGACTTTGATGTGATTATGGGTATGGATTGGCTAGCATCTTGCTATGCCAATGTAGCTATGAATAGAGGCGATGCAGTTCGGTTTCTGGTGGCGATTGCTCAGTGGAAGGGGAATACTACATCGCCGAGGGGTAGGTTTATTTCTTACCTCAAGGCTAGGAAAATGGTGTGGAAAGGGTATACCTACCATATGATTCGGGTATTCGATACTGAGGCTGAGATACCGGACCTTCAGTCAGTTCCGGTCATTAGAGAGTTTCCATAAGTATTCCCAGACGAGCTACCGGGTATCCCTCCTGAGAGGGAGATTGAGTTTTGCATTGATTTGGCGCCAGACACTCGACCGATATCTATTCCGCCATACAGGATGACACCTGCTGAGTTGAAGGAATTGAAAGACCAGCTGAAAGATTTCTTTGGAGAAAGGCTTTATCGAGCCTAGTGTTTCTCCACAGGAGCGCCAATTTTATTTGTAAAGAAGAAGGATGGGACGCTGCGTATGTGTGTTGATTACAGGCAGCTGAATAAGGTAACTATCAAGAACAGATATCCCCTCCCCAGGATTGATGATTTGTTTGACGATTGCGAGTGCGAGATGTTTCTCCAAGATAGACCTGCGATCTGGTTATCATCAGGTGCGAGTTAGAGAGGCTGATATCCCAAAGACTGCATTCATGACCCGGTATGGGCACTACGAGTTCAGGGTGATGTCTTTAGGGTTGACCAACGCCCCAACAATATTCATCGATTTGATGAACAGGGTGTTCAAGCCGTTCTTGGATATGTTCGTTATAGTATTCATTGATGATATCCTGGTTTATTCGCGCATAGAGCAGGAACATGCGGATCATTTGAGGACGGTATCGAGTCCTCGGGGCCGGCGATTGTATGCCAAGTTCTCGAAATGCGAGTTTTGGTTGGCCTCGATGGCTTTCTTAGGGCATGTTATTGGGGCACAATATTGGGTTGTCTGACAAAGATTGAGGCGATAAGACTTGGCGGACCAGCTACACAGCGGAGTGCGCATCTTTTGGGCCTTGCGAGTTATTATCGGAGATTTGTAGAAGTTTGCTTCCATCGGCAAGCTTTGACTAGCCGACTCGGAAAGCGGTATGTTCGGTGGGCGGATGCTTGTGAGAAAGTTTCCGGTTGTTGAAGGAGAAATTGGCGATCGCCCGATTCTTACTCTTCCGGAGGTTTAAGCGGATATGTGGTTTATTGTGATGCGTCGGTGTCGGGCTTGGAGTGCGTCTTGATGCGACACGATAAAGTTTTAGCTACGCGTCTCGGCGGCTTAGGAAGCATGAGAAGAACTATCCCACACATGACTTAGAGTTGGCGGCGGTGATTCATGCCTTGAAGATGCGGAGACATTATTTGTATGGAGTTCATGTGGATATTTACACGTAACAAGAGTCTCGGTATATCTTGACGGATGGAGTGAACTTGCGGCGAAGGCGGTGGTTGGAGGCGCAAGGATTACGATGTCGATATCCTATACCACGGGGAAGGCGATGTAGTTGCAGATGCCAGTCGCATATCGATGGGTAGTGCATGCGATGTCTGACGAGAGAGAGAAGGATATGGTCCAAGAGTTACATCGGCTAGCGAGCCTTGGGGTTCGTTTGGTTGGTCCCGATAGTGATGGAGTTCGGGTTCGAGAGGTTGCGAGTCTTTCATCGTCGAGGAGGTGAAGGCGGCGATATGAGGATCCGATTATGGTACGGTATCGAGATGCAACTCTTCGGGAGAGAGTCTATTTGAGTTGCTTTGATGGGGTGCTAAGATTTGAGGGCCGGTTGTGTGTTCCCGATGTGACAGGACTTCGTCAGCAGATTCTGGAGGAGGCACACAGTGCTCGTTATTCTATTCATCCGGGGTCGACTAAGATGTACCATGACCTCAGATGTATGTATTTGTGGGATGGCCTGAAGAGGGACGTGGCAGGTTTTGTTGCACAGTTCCCGAATTGTCAGCAGGTCAATGTTGAGCACCAGAAGCCCGGTGGGTTGTTGCAGGCTATTGATATTCCGACTTGGAAGTGGGAGGTGGTAAATATGGATTTTATTACAGGGTTACCTCACACTCAGAGGAAGCATGATTCCATTTGGGTTATCGTCGACGGTGTGAAATCAGCCCATTTTCTTCGGTCGGGGCGAATTTTTGGTACGAGATTATGCTAGACTGTATATCAGAGAGATTGTGAGACTGCATGGAGTTCCTATATCGATTATTTTGGACAGAGGAGCTCAGTTCACGGCTAACTTCTGGAGGTCTTTCTAGAAGGGATTAGGGACGCAAGTGAGTCTCGATCGCGTTTCATCCTCGGGCCAAGCGGACGGGCGAGCGCTATCCAGACAACGAGGATATGCTGCGGGCTTGTGTTATTGATTTCAGGGGTAGCTGGGAGGATCATTTACCTCTTGTGGAGTTTGCTTATAACAACAGCTACCATTCTAGTATCCAGATGACTCCTTATGAGGCCTTATACGGGAGGAAGTGCAGGTCACCGATAGGTTGGTTTGAGATGGGAGAAGTGCAGTTAGTCGGGCGGACTTGATTGTGACGATGGATAAGGTGAAGCTTATCCAGGAACGGTTATTGGCAGCTCAGAGTCGACAGAAGTCGTATGCGGATCATCGGCGTCGACACTTGGAGTTCGAGGTAGATGATTGGGTCTTCCTAAAGGTGTCACCCATGAAGGGCGTGATGAGATTTGGGAAGAAGGGGAAACTTAGCCCAAGGTACATTGGGCCTTATCAGATTGTCCGTAGGGTAGGCAAGGTTGCCTATGAGTTGGACCTGCCGTCCGATCGGAAGCGATACATCGATCTTTCATGTGTCTATGTTGCGGAAATGTGTTGGAGATCCGTCTAGAGTGCACCCGATTTGTGATGTCCAGGTGACAGATGGGTTATCATATGAGGAGAGTCCCATAGCGATACTCGATCGCTAGTTTAGGCGACTACGGACAAAGGATGTGACTTCCGTCAAGGTCTTATGGCGGAACGAGAACAGGGAAGAGATGACGTGGGAAGAAGAGGATGACATGATGAAGAAGTATCCTCACTTATTCCCTATACCTCCAGGTAACCCACTTTCCTGCTTGTTAGTTTTTATTTTGGCAATTATGCTTAAGTATGTTGTGGCATGTGGAGCGTCTTTAATTGCAAAAAGAATAGTTAAGGGGGGGTTTATGTCGATATCGTGATTTGAGTAAGCCTAGAAGGAACATTCGGGATGAATGTTTCTAAGGGGGGAAGAATGTTATACCCCGTAGTTCTGGCCATATGTGTGAGAGCATACGAAAGGGATTAAGACTTAAATTTTAGAAGGATAGGTTGACGGGTTGTTTCGGACGGGTTTTTGGTCAACTTTGAGGCGGGTTATGACCCGTTACATTGATAGTTCCTAGGTGTTTCAAAGGCCTAGTGCGTAGTTCGTTGAGTCTAGTTTCCAACGCAACCAACCGTTCGTCGATAAGACATCGGAGTAGAAAGTTATGGGAGTTACAAGTTCGATGCGTGATCGGACGAGAAAGGTGTTTGATCGAGAGCCACAGGGCGACGCGGATGCGAGCCGCGGCGCGGATGATCGAGGTTCGCTGAAGTTGCAGCGCTTGGCGCCGAGCGAGCATGGCGCGAAAAGTTCGGTAGCCCAGAGTTTTGTGCATGGCCGGATCTGGCGCATGGCGCCGAGGCGGGTTCTGCGAAGTTGAGTGGAAAAATCTGAACTGTTTTGTTTTAAAAAAGGCCATGGGAGGGTGACAAGTGTCCCCCCCTCCCCATCTGATTTTGCATGCACTACTTATTGACCAAGTCTTGAAGACTTGGTCATTCTTCAAGTTCTTCTCTCTCTAAAGCTAAAAGCTCTCCCTTCTCTCTAGAATTTCAAGAGGAAATCAAAGCTTGAGAAAAATCTGAAAAAGTGTGGCAAGAAGGAAGCTTGTTGACTAGCTTGTAGGAGTATTGTGGTGGTGTTTTTGGAAAGGAGGGTAGCAAACTTGTTGGAATAATTTGGCTAAAAGCTCTAAGGTAACAATTCTTCTCTTGTAGCTTGTTTTTGGTGTTGCATGTGAAGAAGAAAGACCTTGTAGTGGTAAATATTGCTCTTAGATAAATTGCATGTAAGAAATATGGGTTGGATATGAAAGAATTGAATAAGAAGGTTATGTGAGCATGTTGTAGCCAAAATACTACCCTAAACTTGTTAAGTTAATTGTTATGTATTGTGGGGTAGAATTTTACACACCCAAGATTAGGTGTGTAATCCCCTTTGTGTTGATTGGATTGTTGGGCCATAAAAGTGGCATTTGGATATTGAATTCGGCCTTGATAAAGGTGGCAAAGTATGTAGAAACAAAGGAAATGCTGCCCGATTTTCCGTAGAATTTAGTAACTTTGCACTTGAAATATTCTACGTTGAAACTAGAGGTTAATAAACGTATTATGGTCATTATAGGTTGACATATTACGTGCGGTTTATTGGACTTAGCAAGTGGATTGATCCGAAGAGGTATGTGGAACTTTCCTACCTCTTGAGCATGAATAATTGCATCTATGTAGTCTGAGGCGTCTGAAGGCTTTGGTATCTCTTACTTGTTTTAATGATGTCTTAAGTCTTAAAGTTAAGGGACTTTGAGTGTTTTAAGTATATGATACTTGTTTCGTTTAAAAGTATAAGTCCCTTGGATATAGGGAGATGTGTTTGACTAGTGTATAATGGTAATTTAACAACTTTATGGGAAGTTGGTCGAATTGGCTTTATGGAAGGTTAACAAAGAAAGGTTTACTCCAAGTAAAACAAGTACGGATAAATGGTTTGAATTTGTGAAAGGCAAATTGTTTTTAAGGCATTAATTGCCTAAGGTTTTAAAAGAAATGAAGTCACTTGATTTAGAAGACTATTGTATTTTTAAAGGTAAACGTGACTTGTTTTGAAAAGTTGTTGTGACTTGATACTACGGTTATTAGTATCTTGGGAGTTTTACATAAAAATGAGTCATTTTCTTAAAAGGTTTAAGGAACGTGGTACTTGGGTTAAATTCCCGGATTTTCTTTTAAAAGGACATGTATTGCCTTAAGTAACTAAAATGAGAGGATATACTAAAAATGTTATTAAGAAGTTAGGAGATATTCTTAAATTGCTTACGTTATGATAAGCGGTAGCGCTTATGTTATGTATGATAGCCGGTTGTGCTGATTTATGTATTATTATTATTATAACTATTTATGCCATGGATTTGCTACCCATGATGCGAGTGCGGCGCTTGTAATCATGCGGGCCCACCGGGTCCATGCGGGTGAAATAGTCCCATGCGGGTGAAATAGTCCCATGCGAGGTGGATGACCTCATGCGGGTGAAATAGTCTCATGCGGGTGAAATAGTCCCATGCGAGGTGATGACCTCATGCGGGTCCACAGGACCTATGCGGGTGAAATAGTCCCAGGAGTAGGATTGCTTAATGATACTACGGGCGGGAGACCCTGTTTTGATCATGAGCCTACTGTTTTTATGCGGTAAAGTTTATACTTGTTACTCTAATTGTTAGTAAGACACAGTGTACTGTATTTTGATTTTCTTCCATGACTCCAGCTTATTTTTAGACTTATGATATTATTATTACAGTATTTTCCAGTTTTACATACTTGGTACATATTGTGTACTGACCACCTTCCACGGGGGCTGCGTTCATGCCGCAGGTAGGGGTAAGCAGGTGGTGGATCCTCATTCTTAGGATCTTGCTCAGGTGTCAGGAGCTCCATTTCTCCGGAGGCTCTACTTTTGGTACGGTTCTCCCTGGTGTTGTAGATGTTTTGTACATTCAGGGGTATGACGGTGCCCTGTCCCATCATAGTATTTACACATTCTTAGAGGCCTGTAGTCCTGTTATAACTTGGGTTGTTAAGGATGTAACTGTTCAGCTTTGTTATATTTAGAGGTAGCCATTTTGGGTTAGCCTGCTTATATTCTATATGGGGTCTTGTTGTGAGTTTATTTTCCGCTGGTTTTCTCTGATGTTGTATCACAAGGGTGCCCGGGGTAAGGCACGATCCGGAGTGCGTGGTCGGGTCGTGACGGGTAGTCGAGAATCACTCGGGTGTGTTCGCCGTCGCGAGAATACCTCATGCGGTCAGTGGCCATGCGGTGCGGGAGTCGAGAAAATGCCGCGGGTTAGCTACCCCCGATGCGAGGAGTACCTCATGCGGGCCCAAGTGGCCTATGCGGACTACGAAAGTCCAGGATTAGGCTCTCGTAATGATACCATGGGCGAATGGCCCTGCTTCGATCATTAGCGGCCTAGGAAAGACCGGTTACGTTACACCTAATTGTTCTTGCTTATGTTGTGGCACCATGTGCGGTTAATTGGCTTTTCATACATATTTGTGGATTTTGGTTTGAAAATGTTATGATTTCATTCTGATATTTTGATTTCACATACTGTACTGTTATCGACCTCCTTGAGGCTGCGTTTATGCCGCAGGTAGGGGTAAGCAGGTGGTGGATCCTCATTCATAGGATCTTTGCTCAGGTGTCAGAAGCTCCATTTCTCCGGAGGCTTGACTTGTGGTACGGTTCTCTCTGGTGTTGTAGATGTTTTGTACATTCAGGGGTATGACGGGGCCCTGTCCCGTCATAGTGGTTACACATTCTTAGAGGTCTGTAGTCCTGCTATAAATTGGGTGGTTAAGGATGTAACTGTTCAGTTTTTGTTATATTTATGTTTACGGAAAGATAGCCATTTTGGGTTAGCCTGTTTCATATTCTATATGGTTTCTTATTGTGAGTTATTTCCGCTGGTTTTCTCTGATGTTGTATCACAAGGGTGGCCGGGGTAAGGCACCAGTCACGGGTCCAAGGCCGGGTCGTGACAAAAGTGGTATCAGAGCAGTTAATCCTCGGAAAGTGTCTACAGACTGTATCTAGTAGAGTCTTGATTATCGGTGTGTTGTACACCACATCTATAATCAGGAGGCTACAGGATATTTAGGATTGGTTTCCATTCTTTTCACTCTAAGATCGTGCAATAGAGATGTGTTATAGGTTGAACTCCCTCTGACATATTTTTATGTACCAGTTATGCCTTCACGCAAGGCAACCGCGGCCCAGAAGGGCAAGGCGGTACTAGTAGGGCGAGAGGTTACGAGGCACGAGCCCGATCCTTACACGAGGTGATGTTTCGGACGGCGAGTTCCACGACGTCGCCAGCCCCAGCAGAGTTTGGAAGCGGCGGCGGCCTCACGAGACCGCGGTACACGAGCCTCGATTACGGCTGGAAGCGAGAGGATATAGGCTCTGAGAGATGGCGATTATTAGCCAAGATCGTGGCAAGGCGGGAGAGCGAGCGGAGGCGGTTCCGGTTGTACCCGTAGTTCACCCCAAATCTGAGAGCTTGAGACTTAGGGACTTTTTGATTTGCAGCCCACCAGAGTTCTATGGGTCGAGGACTGAGGATGATCCTCAGGAGTTTATCCGACAGTTGCAGCGGATCATGAGAGTGATCAAGGCCTCGGCACATCGGCTGCGTGATCTGCGATTGGCCCGGTTTGATTCGTAGGAAGCGTCGGGAGCATGCACTTCCGGCTTGTTGGGGCGAGTTCTCGGCGGCATTTCTTGCACACTTCACGCCTTCGCAGATGAGAGAAGCGCAGCGGATAGATTTTTGATGTTGGCGAAACGAGCGACGGTTGGAGTACAATGTAGAGTTTGACTCGTTGGCTCGGTATGTCCCGCTTTAGTAGCGACATGGAGGATAGAGTGCACCGCTATGTCACGAGGCTCGATGATTACTTAGAGATTTGCAGGGTAGCTCTTGGTAGGGCATGGACATTGCCGCGTGCGAGCTTACACACTGGGTGTGAGAGCATAAGTCAGCGGAATAACCAAGATCGCGAGAAGAGGCGAGACAGCGAGGTTCTTTGGTAACTTTAGGCGGACCGCCTCATGTGAGCTAGTTATGCGCCTCGGCGGTCTGAGTACTCCACGCGATCTTGGGGCGTTCGGGAGATCGAGGCGGTCGGGGCTCGAGTTTGAGTTTTGGGGATCAGGGATGTTAGTCAGATGGGGCCACCCCTACCTCGTTGTGGCCGTTGTGGTAGGCTCCATGATGAGGAGTGTCATGCTAGTAGGGGAGTTTGTTTTACATGCGGCGGCGGGGGCCATTTGCGAGAAATTGTCAGGCGGAGATATCACGGATGTAGATATTCGACGTCGGGATCGATGGTGGTTCATCGCCTTCTTTTGCTATGCCGTGCGGCGGGATCGAGATTAGACGACAAGGGGAAAGTGAAGCAATAGTTACAGGTATATCCTTAACCCTCTAAAGATTAGTGGGTGTGATAAGATGGTTGCATGTTAAGTGTTATGTGCGGGTAATTTTATGTAAATTGTGATTTTTAAAGCCTGGCTTGTAGAAGGGGTAAGTTTGGGGACCTGGAAGTTGTGAGCCTTAGGATTTTGATAACCGTGGGAACCTTAGCTACAGGGCCATCTTGAGTGGAAGATTTTACGGTTGATCTTTGTCGAGGAACATAGTATACGTGGGGTATACGTGGATAATAAGTCCATGAGTGGTGTGAAATGATAGTGGGTAGCTAAGCTAAGGAAACCACTAGGTTTTCGTGACTTGAATAGTGAGATTGTCTCGGATCGGGAACAAGAGTGTGGTACGTATACTAGAAAGAGTTCGAGTGTGCAAGGAGGATACGACAAGTGGAAGAAGAAGCGAACATGTGTTAAGAGGATGGAAGTGATCATTTTGTGAGGAGAATACCCTTAGACCATGGCTGAGAACTAATAAGTTGTTATACGCTTTAGAGGTAAATTCCTCGTTGGCTGGGAGGTAAGCTTTTGCGTGGTTAGTATATTATGGCCATATGTGGCATAATTGATTTTATAGGTGTAGTAGTGAAGACTACACCGGCGCATGCGTTTTGGAGGTGTAGAAGGAACATTCGGGACGAATGTTTCTAAGGGGGGGGGGGGGGGGGGAGAATTTTAAACCCCGTAGTTCAGGTCATGCTTTTGAGAACGTACGAAAGGAATTAAGTTTTAAATCTTAGAATGATGGGTTGACGGAATGTTACAGACGGGTTGTTGGTCAACTTTGAGGCGGGTTATGTCCCATTACATGGAGGGTTCCTAGGTGTTTCAAAGGCCTAGTACGTATTTCGTTGAGTCTAGTTTCCAACGCAACCAACCATTCGTCGATAGGACATCAGAGTAGGAAGTTATGGAAATTACAAGTTCAGTACGCGGTCGAGCAGAAAACATTTTCGGTCAGGGGCCCAGTGCGCGGCCGGATCTGAGGCCGCGCGGATATTCGAGGGTTCGCTGAGTTGCTGGCCATGGCCCAGCATGCATGTGGCGCGGATATTCTGAGGTTATTTGAAGTTGCGGCGCCTTGGAAGTTCGAAAGTTCGCGAAGTTTATTGTGGCCATGAGTTTTGCGAAGCGAGAAAAGTCGGATATTTTCTTTTAAAAGGCCATGGGAGGGTGACAAGTGTCTCCCATCTGATTTTTGCATGTCCTATTTATTGACCAAGTCTTGAAGACTTGGTCATTCTTGAAAGCTCCCTCTTCTCTCTAAAAGCTCTTCCTTCTCTCTAAATTCCCTCTCCCTTCTCTCTAGAAATTCAAGAAGAAACCTAAGCCTAGAGGAAAATTTCAGAAAAGTGGCAAGAAGGAAACTTGTTGGCAAGCTTGTAGGAGTTTTGTGGAGGTGATTGTGGAAAGAAGACAAGTGAAAGTTATTGGATTAATTTGTGTAAGCTCTAAGGTAACAATCTCTTCTTTATTCTTGAGTAAATTGTGTTGCATGTGAGGAAGAAAAGACTTGTAGTGGACAATATTGCTTTTAGATATATTGCATGTAAGAAATATGATTTTGATTTGAAAGAATTGAATAAGGATAGCATGTGAACATGTTATAGCCAAGATACTACCTTAGAGTTATTACATTAGTTGTTATACATTGTGGGGCAGAATTTTACACGTCCAAGTTTAGGTGTGAAATCCCCTTTGAATTGATTGGATTGTTGGGCCTTAAGTGGCGTTTGGATATTGAATTCGAGCCTTGGAAAGGTGGAAAAGTACGTAGAAACAAAGGAAGTGCTGCCCAATTTTCCGTAGAATAAGGAACTTTATGCTAAAATATTCAACAAAGAAGTTTAGACGTTAATAGAAGTATTTGATTATTATAAGTTGATACTCTCCGTGCGGCATATTCGACTTGGCAAGTGGACTTATTCGAGGAGGTATGTGATTCTTCCTATCCTCTTGAGCATGATATTTGTAAATATATAGTACGATAGACGTACGTGTATTAACCAAATTTGGTTTCATTTTGGTGTCTTTTGACTTGAGTTCTAAATGTTAAGAATCTTGAAATATTTCAAAAAGAGTTATGAATCATTATTCAGAAGGAAATTAATACTTGGTTTTAAAAGAACAAGTTCTTTTGGTTTTCCAAACAAATGTGAATGTTTTGATTTATTACAAAGTTTAAGTGTTATACTAGCTTTATGGGAAGTTAGTCATAACGACTTAAGAAAGATAAAGAGAATGGTTTACTTACCCGATTTATAGTAGCCTTGTAATGATTTCTGAATGTGTGGTAAGTTGGCTTGATAAGTAAATATGTTGTGATACTACGGGTGTTAGTGTCTTGAGATTTGTTGTGGTAAGGGGGTTTCTCTTATTGTGCTTATGTTGTTTACGATGAGTCGGTTGTGCTTGTGTTATATCACTTACCCCCCCTGACTTGTTGAGTTACCGCGGGTTAGCTACCCCCGATGCGAGGAGTACCTCATGTAGGTCCATCCGACTTATGCGGACTACGGTAGTCCAGGAATCACTCCGTGTGTGTTACGCCGATGCGAGGAATACCTCATGCGGTCCAAGTGGCCATGCGGACTGCGGGAGTCCAGGAAGATGCCGCGGGTTAGCTACCCCGTCACGAGTACCTCATGCGGGCCCAGGTGGCCTATGCGGACTACGGAAGTCCAGGATTAGGCTCGCGTAATGATACCATGGGTGAATGGCCCTGCTTCGATCATTAGCGGCCTAGGAAAGACCGGTTACGTTACACCTAATTGTTCTTGCTTATGTTGTGGCACCATGTGCGGTTAATTGGCTTTTCAAACATATCTGTGGATTTTGGTTTGGAAATGTTATGATTTCATTCTGATATTTTGATTTCACATACTTGGTACTGTTATCGACCTCGCCGAGGCTGCGTTAAATCCGCGGTGGGAGTAGCGGTGGTGGATCCTCATTCATAGGATCTTTGCTCAGGTGTCAGAAGCTCCATTTCTCCGGAGGCTTGATGTCACGACCCGACCTCGGATCCGTGACTGGTGCCTTACCCCGGGCACCCTTGTGATACAACATCAGAGAAAACCAGCGGAAATAAACTCACAACCAAGAACCATATAAGATAAAATAGGCTAACCCAAAAATGGCTACCTTTCCGTAACATAAATAAAACAGAACTGAACAGTTACATCCTTAATAACCCAATTTATAACCGGACTACAGGCCTCTAAGAGTTTATGACAACCATGACGGGACAGGGCTCCGTCATACCCCTGAATGTACACAAAACCTACAACATCAGGGAGAACCGTACCAAAAGTCAAGTCAAGCCTCCGGAGAAATGGAGCTTCTGACGCCTGAGCAAAGATCCTAAGAATGAGGATCCACCACTCTTACCGCCTGCGGCATGAACGCGGCCAGGAAGAAGTCGATACCTGATATGTACCAAGTATGTAAAAGCGGAAAATACTTGTAATAATATCGTAAGTCAAATAATTTGAGTCATAGGCGAAAATCCATTTACCTGCAGCGTGCCTTACTAACAATGAGAGTAACAAGTATAAATCTTCTTGCGTAAAAATAGGAGGCTCATGATCAAAGCAGGTACCTCGCGTAGTATCATTAGCGATCCTACTCGCGGGACTATTTCACCGCGTGGGTCTGTGGACCGCGTGAGTCATCCGCCTCGTCATGGGACTATTTCACCCGCGTGAGACTATTTCACCCGCATGGATCTGTGGACCCGCATGAGTACAATCGCCGCGCATTAGACTATTTCACCGTATGAATCACGTGGACGGATCCGCGTAGTACAATCGCCGACTCGCATCATGGGTAGCAAATCCATGGCATAAGTAATAACGGGGTTTACCAGTAACAATATATATATAGCATAGCTCATCCAGGCTATCATACATAACATAAGCACTACCGCCTATCATACATAACATAAGCACTCTGGCCTATCATCATACATAACATAAGCACTACCGACTTATCATAACATAAGCAAGTTAAGAAATCCCCTAACTTCTTATTAACATTATTAATATATCCTCTCATTTTAGTATACCTAAGGCACCAACATGTCTTTTAATAGAAAATCCGGGAATTCAACCCAAGTACCATGTACTTCTAACCTTTTAAGAAATAACTCTTTTTTATACAAAAATTCCAAGATACTAATCACCATAGTATCAAGTTACGATTTCTTTTCAAGACAAGTCACATTTCCTTTTAGAAATATAGTAGGCTTCTAAATCAAGTGACTTCATTTCCTTTTTAAAACCTTAGGCACTCAATGCCTAAAACTCAATTCACCTTCCACAGTTTCAAATCATTTACCCGTACTTGTTTTACTTAGAGTAAACCTTTCTTTGTTAACCTTTCAAAAGCTAATATAACCAACTTCCCATAAAGTCATTATATTTGCGTTATTCCTTAGTCAAATACATTTTCCCTAAATCCAAGGGACTTATACATTTAAAAATGACACAAGTACCACATACACTAAACCAAGTGAAAGGAATCAAATCTTGTACGTCTACCGTACTACATAGGTACAAATACTCATGCTCAAGAGATAGGAAAGTTCCACATACCTCTTCGGTTAATCCACTTGCTAAGTCCGAAATACCGCACGTAGTATGTCAACCTATAATGACCATAATACGTTTATTAACCCCTAATTTCAATGTAGAATATTCCAAGTTTAAGTTACTAATTCCTAAGAAAATTTGGGCAGCATTTCCTTTGTTTCTACATACTTTGCCACCTTTTTCAAGGCCGAATTCAATATCCAAACACCACATTTAAGGCCCAACAATCCAACATTTCAAAGGGGATTACACAACCAAGCTTAGGTGTGTAAAATTCTGCCCCATAAGGTAAAACAATACACTTAACAATTCTAAAGTAGTTCTTAGGCTACAACATGCTCACTTAACCCTTTTAACCAATCCTTTCATATCCAAACCACATTTCTTACATCTGATGAATCTAAGAGCATTATTTACTACTACAAATTCCTTATTCTTCACATGCAACACAAGTAACTAACTACTGAGAGGAATAGTTACCTTAGAGCTTTAGCCAAAATTATTCCAACAATTTTGCTAGCCTCATCTTCAAGAACACCACTCTGATAACCTCCACAAGCTTGCAGTAACTTTCCTTCTTATCACACTTTTGATTTTCCTTAAGCTTGGAGTTTCTCTTGATTTTCTAGAGAGAAGGAGAGCTTTTAGCTTAGAGAGAGAAGAGTTTGGAAGATGACCAAGTCTTCAAGACTCGGTCAATATAAAAGACATGCAAAATCAGATGGGGTGGGACACTTGTCACCCACCGTGACCTCTTTTAAAACAAAGCAGTGCAGAAATTTCCACTAACTCGCGAGAACCGCCTCGGCGCGCGGCCTGCGATCGGCACGTGATCTGGCTCTGCGCGCTTCGAGACTTTCGGCGCGACCCTGCTCCGGCGCGCGGCTCAAACTCAGCGACCCTTCAGATCTTCCGGCGCCGCGGCCCTACAATCACCCGCCTTGGCGCCGCGACCCTGCCCATGGCGCCGCGACGCTGAGGCCTCTGACCGCGATCCAGACCCGAACCACGGGGTATAACATTCTCCCCCCTTAGAAACATTCGTCCCGAATGTTCCTTCTAAGCTTACTCGAATCACAAATTGACATAGACGCTCTTAACTACTCCTTTACAAATAAAGATGCTCCACGAGCCACAACAATACTCAAGCAAAATCGCTAAATCAAAACTAACAAGCAGGAGAGTGGGTTACCTGGAGGTGTAGGGAACAAGTGAGGATATTTCTTCATCATGTCCTCCTCCGCCTCCCACGTCATCTCTTCCCTGTTCTCGTTTCGCCATAAGACCTTGACGGAAGCCACATCCTTTGTCCGAAGTCGCCTAACCTGACGATCGAGTATCGCTATGGGACTCTCCTCATACGATAACTCCTCTGTCACCTGGACATCATGAATCGGGTGCACTCTAGATGGATCTCCAATACATTTCCGCAACATCGACACATAGAAAACTGGATGTACCGCCTCCAAATCGGACGGCAGATCTAACTCATAGGCAACCTTGCCTACCCTACGGATAATCTGATAAGGCCCAATGTACTTTGGGCTAAGTTTCCCCTTCTTCCCAAATCTCATCACACCGCCATGGGTGATACCTTGAGGAAGACCCAATCATCTATCTCAAACTCAGTGTCGGCGCCGATGATCTGCGTATGACTTACATCGACTACGGTGACAATAACCGCTCCTGGATAAGCTTCACCTTATCCACCGCCTGCTGTACCAAGTCTGGCCCGACTAACTGAACTTCTCCCACCTCAAACCAACCTATCGGTGACCTGCACTTCCTCCCATATAAGGCCTCATAAGGCGCCATCTGGATACTAGAATGGTAGCTGTTGTTATAAGCAAACAGCACAAGAGGTAAATGATCCTCCCAGCTACCCCTGAAATCAATAACACAAGCCCGCAACATATCCTCAAGTGTCTGGATAGTACGTTCGGACTGTCCGTCGTTCTGAGGATGAAACGCCGTACTGAGACTCACCTGTGTCCCTAATCCCTTCTGGAAAGACCTCCAGAAGTTAGCCGTAAACTGGGCTCCTCTGTCAGAAATAATTGAAATAGGAACTCCGTGCAGTCTCACGATCTCACGATATCTGATCTAGCATAATCCTCGGCCGAAAAAGTCGTCCTGACTGGAAGAAAATGGGCTGATTTCGTCAGCCTGTCGACGATAACCCAAATGGAATCATGCTTCATCTGAGTGGAAGGTAACCCTGTAATAAAATCTATATTTATCACCTCCCACTTCCAAGTCAGAATATCAATAGCCTGCAACAGCCCATCGGGATTCTGGTGCTCAACCTTAACTTGCTGACAATTAGGACATCATGCAACAAAACACCGCGTCCTCTTGTGCCATCCCACCAATACACGCATCTAAGGTCATGATACATCTTAGTCGACCCCGGATGAATAGAATAACGAGCACTGTGTGCCTCCCCCAGAATCTGCTGACGAAGTCCTATCACATCGGGAACACACAACCGGCCCTCAAATCTTAGCACCTCATCCGGCGCTACCTCAAATAGACTCTTATCTTTCTGAAAAGTGGCATCTCGATACCGTACCAAAATCGGATCCTCATACTGTCGCCTCTTCACCTCCTCGACGATGGAAGACTCGGCAACCTCTCGAACCCGAACTCCATCACTATCAGAATCAACCAAACGAACCCCAAGGCTCGCTAGCTGATGTAACTCTCGGACCATATCCCTCTTTCCTGGATGTACATCAGACAGGCTACCCATCGATCTGCGACTAAGGGCATCTGCAACTACATTGGCCTTCCCTGGGTGGTATAGAATATCAACATCGTAATCTTTAAGAAGCTCCAACCACCATCTCTGTCGCAAGTTCAGCTCCCTCTGGCTGAATATATACTGGAGACTCTTGTGGTCTGTGTAAATATCCACATGAACTCCATACAAATAGTGTCTCCAGATCTTCAAGGCATGAATCACTGCTGCCAACTCTAAGTCATGTGTGGGATAGTTCTTCTCATGCTTCCTAAGTCGAGATCGTGGCTATAACTCTGCCGTCTTTGCGTGACGTACCCAAGCCCGACACCTGACGCATCACAATAAACCACATAACCGTCCAAACCCTCAGGAAGAGTAGGCGGGGCGGTCGTCAATTTCTCCTTGATGTTGAAAACTCTCCTCACAAGCATCCGTCCACGAAATATAGGCGCTACGAGTCGGCTAGTCAAAGCGCCGACATGGAAGCAAACTTCTCCACAAACCTCGATAATAACATGTAAGGCCCAGCTGCGCACCTCCGTGATGTAGTGGGTCTAGGCCAAGTCTTGGCGCTCGATCTTTCTTTGTATCAACGAATACCATCGGCCAGATAACATGCCCTAAGAAAGCCACTGAAGCGGCGAACTCGCGTTTGAGAACTTGGCATACAATGCGCGGTCACGAGGACTCAATACCGTCGCCGAATGATCAGTATGCTCGCCTGCGTGCGCGAATACACCAAGATATCATCAATGAACACTATAACGAACATATCCAAGAATGACTGAACACCACATTCATCAAATCCATGAATACATTGGAGCGTTGGTCAATCGAAAGACATCACCACGAACTCATAGTGCCCATCTGGGTCTGAATCGATCTTGGGATATCCGACTCTCTAACTCGTACCTGATGGTAACCAGATCGCATGTCTATCTTGGAAAAACATCTCGCACCCTGCAACTGGTCAAACAAATCATCAATCCTGGGGAGGGGATATATGTTCTTGATAGTTACCTTGTTCAGCTGCCTGTAATCAATACACATACGCAGCGTCCCATCCTTCTTCTTTACAAATAATACTGGCGCTTCCCAGGGAGAAACACTTGGCCTGATAAATCCTTTCTCCAGCAAATCTTTCAGCTGGTCTTTCAATTCCTTCAACTCGGCAGGTGCCATCCTGTATGGCGGAATATATATCGGTCGAGTGTCTGACGCCAACTCAATCTCCCTCTCAGGAGGGATACCCGGAAGCTCGTCTGGGAATACGTCTGGAAACTCTCTAACAACCGGAGCGGGTGAAGGTCGGTATCTCACTCTCGATGTCGAATACGAACCAAATGGTAAATATACCCATTCGCACCATCTTTCTAGCCTTGAGGTAAGAAATAAACCTACCCTGGCGACGATATTCCTCCACTCGATAATCGGCTCGGAAGCGGAACCGAACTAACCTCTCTACGGTCCATTGGCATAGCAAGATGCTAGCCAATCCATACCCATAATCACATCAAAGTCCGTCATATCCAACTCTATCAAGTCGGCTGAAGTCCGACGATCAGATATAGTCATTGGGCAAGCCTTATACACTCGCCGCCACCACCGAATCACCCTTTGGGGTAGCTACCTCAAAATGTTTTATGGACTCGGGCTCTATCCTATTCTACCAAAGAATATGAGGAGATATATAGGACAAGGTAGAACACGGGTCTATCAAAGCATAAACATCAAACAAGAAACCAACAATGTACTGTGGCGACATCGGTGGCGCCTCGTGGTCTGGCGGTGGGACATAGCATAAATGCGGTTACGAGGACATGGGCTGGAAACCACCACTACCCCTGCGCGGCTGCTGGCCGTGAACACCGCCTCGGCGCGCGACTGCGAAGATGAAGACCCGGCCAGGCTGGTGGTGAGCCATAGCATTTCCGCGCCTGGTGGACAATCTCTCTTCAAATGGCCTGCTACAAGAGTAACAAGCTCACGGAGGAACACGACACCCCATGTGGCAATCACCACATCGACCACACCGAGGCATAGGTGTCCTCATCTGACTGGAACTCTGGTCCCTTTGGAAACCAAGCCACGGGACCTGTCCCGCCCGAATACCTGTCTGTGGGAAGATGGTGGAGGAGCGCTCTGAACCGGCTGTGATGCAAATCTGGTCTGCTGAAATTTGTCTACCTCGAGAACTACTAGAGGGCCGTTGTCTCGGCCTCTTCTGCTGATACCTATCAATCCGTCGACCCCTGCGTTCCTCACACCCAAGTGCATAGGCCTGTATGCGGGCAATGTCCATGCCCGGCTGAAGAGCTACTCCCGTACAACTCTCTGCCAAATAGTCATCGAGCCCTGTGACGTAGCGGTGCACTCTGTCCTCCATATCTGCTACTAAAGTGGGTACATATCGAGCCAACGAGTCAAACTCGACGTTGTACTCCCGGACTGTCCGCCCACTCTGTCTCAATGTCAGAAATCTGTCGGCCCATGCCCTCCTCATCTGCGGAGGCAATAAATGACCAAGAAATGCCGCCGAGAACTCGTCCCATACAGCTGGAAGCGCATGCTCCCCCAGGGACAGCTCCCATGAATCAAACCAGTCGACTGCGGTATCACGCAGCCGATGCAAACTCAATACAACTGACTCGGTATCCGAGGCCTTGATCACCCTCATGATCCGTCAGAATCGCTTCGGATAAATTTCGAGATCATCCTCGGGCCTCACCCATAGAACTCGGAGGATGCGGCTCAAAAGTCCCAAGTCTCATGCTATCGGATGCGGGAGGAACTACGGGTGCAAGGAACCGCGCTCTCGCTCGCCCTCATGCCAGCCACTATCACGGCGAATAATCGCCATCTCTCGTAGCCCATATCCTCTCGCTCCAGCCGTAATCGAGGCTCAGTACCGTAGTCTCGATGGCGCCGCCGCTCCGGATCTGCGGGGTTGACGACGTCGTGGAACTCGCCGCCCTAAACATTATCTCGTAAGGTGGGCTGTGCGGGTAACCGCGTGTCCTACTAGTATTCCCCACCGATGCCTTGCCCTTCTGGGCCGCGGTTGCCTTGCGTGGAGGCATAACTGATACATACAAAATTCACGTCAGAGGAAATTCAACCTATAACACGGCTCTATTGCACGATCTTAGAGTGAAAGAAATGGAAACCAATCCTAAATATCCTGCAGCCTCCTGATTATAGATGTGGTGCACAGCACACCGATAATCAAAACTCTACTAGATACGGCCTGTAGACCCTTTCCGAGGATTAACTGCACTGATACCACTTTTGTCACGACCCGACCTCGGATCCATGACTGGTGCCTTACCCCGGGCACCCTTGTGATACAACATCAGATAAAACCAGCGGAAATAAACTCACAACCAAGAACCATATAAGATAAAATAGGCTAACCCAAAAATGGCTACCTTTCCGTAACATAAATAAAACAGAACTGAACAGTTACATCCTTAATAACCCAATTTATAACCGGACTACAGGCCTCTAAGAGTTTATAACAACCATGACGGGACAGGGCCCCGTCATACCCCTGAATGTACACAAAACCTACAACATCAGGGAGAACCGTACCAAAAGTCAAGTCAAGCCTCCGGAGAAATGGAGCTTCTGACGCCTGAGCAAAGATCCTAAGAATGAGGATCCACCACCTGCTTACCCTTACCTGCGGCATGAACGCAGCCCCCGAGGAAGGGGGTCAGTACACAATATGTACCAAGTATGTAAAACTGGAAAATACTTGTAATAATATCATAAGTCAAATAAGCTGGAGTCATAGACGAAAATCCATTTACCTTGCACTGTGCCTTACTAACAATGAGAGTAACAAGTATAAATCTTACTGCATAAAAATAGGAGGCTCATGATCAAAACAGGGTACCTCGCCCGTAGTATCATTAAGCAGTCCTACTCCTGGGACTATTTCACCCGCATGGGTCCTGTGGACCCGCATGAGGTCATCCGCCTCGTCATGGGACTATTTCACCCGCATGAGACTATTTCACCCAATGGATCATGTGGACCCGCATGAGTACAATCGCCGCACTCGCATGAGACTATTTCACCCGCATGAATCCTGTGGACCGGATCCGCATGAGTACAATCGCCGCACTCGCATCATGGGTAGCAAATCCATGGCATAAGTAATAACCCGGGGTTTACCCCGTAACAATATATATATAGCATAGCTCATCCGGCTATCATACATAACATAAGCACTACCGGCCTATCATACATAACATAAGCACTACCGGCCTATCATACATAACATAAGCACTACCGGCCTATCATACATAACATAAGCACTACCGGCCTATCATACATAACATAAGCACTACCGGCTTATCATAACATAGGCAAGTTAAGAAATCCCCTAACTTCTTATTAACATTATTAATATATTCTCTCATTTTAGTATACCTAAGACACCAACATGTCTTTTAATAGAAAATCCGGGAATTCAACCCAAGTACCATGTACTTCTAACCTTTTAAGAAATAACTCTTTTTATACAAAAATTCCAAGATACTAATCACCATAGTATCAAGTTACGATTTCTTTTCAAGACAAGTCATATTTCCTTTTAGAAATATAGTAGGCTTCTAAATCAAGTGACTTCATTTTCTTTTTAAAACCTTAGGCACTCAATGCCTAAAACTCAATTCACCTTCCACAGTTTCAAATCATTTACCCGTACTTGTTTTACTTAGAGTAAACCTTTCTTTGTTAACCTTTCAAAATCTAATATAACCAACTTCCCATAAAGTCATTATATTTGCGTTATTCCTTAGTCAAATACATTTTCCCTAAATCCAAGGGACTTATACATTTAAAAATGACACAAGTACCACATACACTAAACCAAGTGAAATGTATCAAATCTTGTACGTCTACCGTACTACATAGGTACAAATACTCATGCTCAAGAGATAGGAAAGTTCCACATACCTCTTCGGTTAATCCACTTGCTAAGTCCGAAATACCGCACGTAGTATGTCAACCTATAATGACCATAATACGTTTATTAACCCCTAATTTCAATGTAGAATATTCCAAGTTTAAGTTACTAATTCCTAAGAAAATTTGGGCAGCATTTCCTTTGTTTCTACATACTTTGCCACCTTTTTCAAGGCCGAATTCAATATCCAAACGCCATATTTAAGGCCCAACAATCCATAATTTCAAAGGAGATTACACAACCAAGCTTAGGTGTGTAAAATTCTGCCCCATAAGGTAAAACAATACACTTAACAATTCTAAAGTAGTTCTTAGGCTACAACATGCTCACTTAACCCTTTTAACCAATCCTTTCATATCCAAACCACATTTCTTACATGCAATGAATCTAAGAGCATTATTTACTACTACAAATTCCTTATTCTTCACATGCAACACAAGTAACTAACTACAAGAGAGGAATAGTTACCTTAGAGCTTTAGCCAAAATTATTCCAACAATTTTGCTAGCCTCCTCTTCAAGAACACCACTACAATAACCTCCACAAGCTTGCAAGTAACTTTACTTCTTATCACACTTTTCAGATTTTCCTTAAGCTTGGAGTTTCTCTTGATTTTCTAGAGAAGGAGAGCTTTTTAGCTTAGAGAGAGAAGAGTTTGGAAGATGACCAAGTCTTCAAGACTTGGTCAATATAAAAGACATGCAAAATGGGGTGGGACACTTGTCACCCACCCATGACCTCTTTTAAAACAAAGCGGCAGAAATTTCCACTAACTCGCAGAACCCGCCTCGGCGCGCGACCTGCGATCGTGGCGCTGAAACTCTGCGCCTTCTCAGACTTTCCGGCGCGACCTGCTCGGCGCGGGCGCTGAAACAGCGACCCTTCAGATCTTCCGGCGCGCGTCTACAATCACCCGCGCCTTGGCGCGCGTTCGCCCGTGGCGCGCCGCTGAGGCCACAGCCGCGATCGGGCCGGAACCACGGGGTATAACACTTGACTTGTGGTACGGTTCTCCCGGGTGTTGTAGATGTTTTGTACATTCAAGGGTATGACGGGTCCCTGTCCCGTCATAGTGGTTACACATTCTTAGAGGTCTGTAGTCCTGCTATAAATTGGGTCGTTAAGGATGTAACTGTTCAGTTTTTGTTATATTTATGTTTACGGAAAGATAGCCATTTTGGGTTAGCCTGTTTCATATTCTATATGGTTTCTTGTTGTGAGTTATTTCCGCTGGTTTTCTCTGATGTTGTATCACAAGGGTGGTCGGGGTAAGGCACCAGTCACGGGTCCGAGGTCTGGTCGTGACATCTTAGATTTCAGGGAGCATTGAAGAGGTAGTTGATGAGAGAGGAGGATTGATGTTAACGTTTCCCATACCCAAGGAAGAAGTAAAGGCAAAAGGGCTATTGAGATTCTTGTGTTGGATTCCGTTAAGCAAGCTGGCTAAGGTAGGAAAGGACTCATTTGTAACACTTAATGAATTCGGATGTTGCCCCATTAAGTGAGGTGTCTCTTTGATTCCCGCGGCATTAAAGTGAGACCCTTTGATTCCCGCAATATTAATGTTTTGAGAGAAGCTAGGCACCTTGGGGGTAGATGGCTCTTCGTTACTCCCACCTTGCATTGATTCAGGTATACCGGTATTATTCTTAGACCCATGGACTCCCACCTGACCCGCCATAGCCATCTGACCCGTACCCTGACCCGGTTTTGACCCGAGGATACCATCATGCACATTATTGTCGATTGCGATTCTTGGCCTTGGTTCTCTAACTTTTCCGGCTTGCCTGAGTAAGTTTCCAGGTTGTGCTGAGATCAAATTAGTGTCGTGATTGCCTTGCTCTTCCGTTATGGTCCCGGAGTTACCCACATAACCCGTGATAGAAACGTCATCCCTAGGAGAGAAAAAAGTGACATTGGCTAGCCGAATTTCATTACCATTGCCGGGGGTTTTGGGAGGGTCTTTTCCAATAGGCTCATGGACAGTGTTAGAGTCCTCTATTGTAGTTACTTCTGGAGTAGTAGGAGGAATCATTTCCGGATTGGTGACTGCCGGAACATGATTCTTTCCACCTTCGAACTCACTTATATCCAAGCTCTCGATTTCTATACTTTTTCCCCATTCATGTATCCTTTGTAGAGTGAAATCATCGACCACATGCTCAAGTGGGATGCGTAAATCTGGCTTAACATGAACCATCACCGTGGGGTCTGAAATTGCAGAGATTAAGTTTTCTTTAACTATGGTTGGACTTCCACCGTTCTTTTTCTTTTTCTTGGTTCTAGACTTCGTAGATCCTCCTGAACCTCCGGAATCATTGCTAGAGCGAGTATAACGCTTAGTCTTTTTCATGTTATGAACATTAATCTTCGATTAGTGAAGATATAATGAGGGAGACGGACAAAACCGAAAGAGCAACCAAGGAGAAAACGTTGAGAGCATTTTCCTTAGTGAGAGAAACTTCTCTCTAACTCCCTTTTTATGTAACTTTCACATTATTTAACGTGTCTTAATCTATGATAGCATAGATGCACGGATTACAAACATATCATCCACTTGGCTACAGTTTTACTGTACCACTTTTGGTTATTATTGACCTATGGGACATGAGGCAAAAAACTCAAGCCATATTGTCCAACAACGTCCTTGACGCCAAGTTTAGGACATGTATCACCTCGCTTAAGAGTGATCCCATCCCTTAAGTCCTTTTGAGGACAACCTCTTCAATTTCGTCTACTTTGAAGGTAGCATTGCTTCACATGAAGAACCTTTTGCCCGTGGTTAGGACGTAACCGGATCACAAGTGATCTAGACTATCTGGCCCACTCCAGTTGCCTTGGCAGACTGAGTGTCCAATTTCTTTTCTGCCTTTCTTTTGGCCTTCAGATCTATTGAGATCTGGTAACTCTGAACCACTCCAGTCGCCCGTAGTCTTTGCATGACTGAGTGTTCGCTACTATCCTATCAAAATATGGATCTTCTGTCGTAAATGGTGATAGGATTGTCACTAGTCCTCTAGTCCTTGTATTTAGTCTTCTAGTCCTCTTCCCATGCTTAGGATTGTCCATAAAATCATTTTATTACAATCTAAGTCCATATATTTTTAGGTCGTTGTTTATAACAATCCAATATTTAAACGGGAAGGTAAGTGAGATTAAATTTTCTGATTTTAAGGCATAGGGAATATAAAGATATACTTTCATATTTGTAGCCTTATTCAGTTTATTTTAATCAGACCTCTTTTAATCTCATTTTTGACAAGGAATAAATAATTAACTCATACCTTTGGGATTTGGCTCACTTTCATCATGTGTCCAAATCCTCCTTACCATAAGATGGAGGCTTCTTCTTAGAAGATGGATGCTTTCTGCTACAAGATGAACCATCATCTCCATCCTTCTCCTCAAGTTCCAATTGGCATCCTCAACTTTTATGGACACTTGTTTCCACCACTCTCGGAAGAGGTGACAACAATTCTTTCTTGTCCCTTGGCCTTGCCAACAAGACTATCAATACCATCTTTAAGTTGAATATCAATGATTGAGATCTCACCTTTGAAGAAATAGATTTATAACTGTCGTCAGACCCAAACTCGGACCAGAATTGTTGGTCCTCCTCTTTCTAGCACTAGTACAATATTATCTTAAGACTGTTGGATATTACAGTGGATGTATGAGAATATTATACAACTATCACTAATGCTGAGAAAGGATAATCATTTACAATTTTAATATAATAGGCTTGAAGCCTAACATCAGTTGACACAACATCAATAAGTGTTGATGATCTTGATCTTCGGTCTTTGATCATTCCTTGAAGTCTTGATATGTTGGTTGAAACTGCAGCAAGCCCCTTGAGAACAACAACAACAATATGTTTAGAATCTGGAAATATAACAAGATAATTGGCTTGCTGAGTCGACCAAATTCTTGATCTATCTTTAAGATAATATTACCCCGTATATCCTTTCAACGGTGTAATGGAAACTTATCTCTCAAGATAAAACAATAATAAAACAAATTTGCAAAGGGAACTCAAGTGTTCGCTTGAATAGAAGGATCTTTGAGTGTGTAAGATTGTAAGAAAGGAAGAGATTTCATCAAATATGAAATCATCCAAGTGTAGAGAGTATTTCTCTTGTGTTTGTTCTTGTGTATAATATGTCTCTCTCATCAAATATGAAATAAGGCATGGTTATATAGTTTAAGAAGGAGGGATGTGTTAATTGGGTGTTAATAACTGTTAAGAGGACTGTTTATGAGGCTCAATGAAGAGCCAAAACATTCAAGGACCAAACTGTAATTATAATAAAGTCTGGGGTCCAAAAAGATAATGTCAGAATAGCCCCGCAGCCCAGACCGGGCGGGTGGTGGCGCGCGTGTGGGCCTAGTCTCAAACCCAAGCACACCTAGGTCCTCCTTCCTTCAAACACATGGGTTACCCCTTGGGATCCCAATCCCTTATTCAGCTTTAGAGACTTATAACATGAACAAATCTTCCGTTTACTACCGATGTAGTAGATTTATCACACACCACTCTTTCATGTCTCAAACGCCTTACTTCGCGGACCAATATATCTTCCTTTTCTCAATGGAATTTGACGATTCTTGGCCCTACGGTTAGGGATGTTATCGAGCCAAACTATTCGACGCATTCGAAAAAGTCGGCTCGAAAAAGCTCGATTTGCCCTATCAAATATATGGTCGAATCCTATTTTGTGATTCAACCCGAATCGATCCGAATATTTGGCTCGATTCGCCCGCCCATATATATATATATAAAATTAGGGCTGTTACCGAGCCAAACTATTCGACGTGATTCGGAAAATTCAGCTCGAAAAGCTTGATTTGCGTTCGATTCGCCCTATCAAATATAGGGCCGAACCCTATTTTGTGATTCGACCCGAATCGAGCCGAATCCCGCCCATATATATATATAAAACCCTAAACTTTTATTTCATTTTCAGCCTTTCTTTGCTGCGTTCTTGCCGTTCCTCTTCTATCTCATTTGCAACTTTTCTCGACACCTTGGAAACCTTATGATACAACCCCCCAACGTCACTGATTCTTCCTTCATCATCAAAGTCTATGTCAGATACGGATTTCCTCACCCCCCCAAGCCCAACATCATCGTCGATTCCGATTTTTTCAGACTTGCAAGGTATGTAGTAAAACTTTTGTTTTAAACTTTTAGGGTTTTCGATATTGATATTGATATTAATTATTAATTGTTGTGTTTTCGATTTTGAAAGTCGATTATTACATTATGAGTTTGAATTACAGTTTTGTTTTTGGTAATTAGGGTTTTGTATTTGTTTTCGGTAATTAGGATTTTCAATTCTTAGGGTTCAATTGTTGATGCATGTAACTTTAATTAGGGTTTTGTATTTGTTTTATTTTAATTCAATTTTATTTTAATTAAATAATTACATTTTCACTTTCAGAAATCTAATAAATGACTTTCTCTTTTGTCGATTCATCAGATACTCCCCAGTTTAATAATTCTGGTGATGACTTGGGGTTAGGGTTTGAGATCACAGTGTCTGACAAGGATGAATATGAACATGCAAGAGGCTTGGGTATGCGTGCTTTGTTAAAGTCAGTTGAAGATAATGAGGCCCAAGGGGTACCCATACAACAACAGTCTCAAACTGTTGAAGTTGAAGTTGAAGGTGGTGCTGGAGATTGTTTACGTACTCCTGAACCATCAAACAAATCAAATGTCTGAAATCACATGGATCCAATCACAATGCCTTCTGGTGAAAAGAAAAACAAATGCAGACATTGCAATAAATTACTGTCAGTTCAAGCCAAAGGCACTACTTATCACTTACTGAGGCATTTGAATGAAGTCTGTACTTTCAGGCACAAGCATTTTCCAAAACCAATCCATGGAGATAAGTCAGATAAGTCTAAACAGACTCAGCTTTCTGGTGTTGTTATTTCTGAGGGGGAAAGTTCTGTTCAAACTTTTGTGTTTAGCTTTGATAAAGTCAAAACACTAGCTGCTCATATGGTTTTGGCTCATGAGTACCCCTTTAGTATTGTTTAACATAGGGTATTTAATGAATTATGGAAGGCTTATACTCCTTACTATAAAAAGATTAGTAGATGCCTGGTTAGAAAAGAATGATTTACTGTGTTTGAGAAAGAAAGGGAGAGATTAAAAGGGATTTTAGCCAAAGTAAGTAGAGTTAGTTTGACAAATGATTGCTGGTGGTCAGGTGTTCAAAGAATAGGCTATATGGTAGTCACATGTCATTTCATTGATAGGAATTGAACTTTACAGAAGAGAGTACTCTCTTTTGTAAATGTTCCTCCACCACACAATGGAAATGCTTTGGCCAAAGAAGTTCATAGAGTGTGTAATGTTTATGGGATTAGTGATAAAATCCACTCTGTTACTGTTGACAATGCCTCTGCCAATGATGTTTGTATTTCAATTCTCAAAAAGATCACAATAAACACTCAAATCTTGTTTTGGATGGGAAATTGTTCCAGTTAGATGTTGTGCCCATATTATAAATCTGTTAGTGAGGGATGGGTTGAAAGAGATAGAGTCCATTGTTGAGGTTGTTAGGGAAGGCGTGAAATATCTATTTGGATCAGAGAACATACTTGGTTCTTTCAATGAACATAGATTGAATCTGAAACTGTCCCCAAATAAATTAGTATTAGATAATAACACTAGATGGAATTCCACTTATGTTATGCTATCTATTGCTTACAATTACAAAGAGTGTTTCACTAAATATGGGAAGGATGATGAATCTTTTGAGAGATATGTGTCAAGTGATGCAGAATGAGCACAAGTTCATGAAGTTTGTGAATTCCTTGAGATTTTTTTTGATGTTACAAATTTGACAAGTGGAAGTAATTATCCAACAGTTAACTTATTTTTGTTGGAGTTAAGTAGAACCAAAGAATTGATCAATGCTCAGTTGGATGTTACAAGTAAAAAGCATATGCAAAATATGGCTAGGAGAATGACCCTTAAGTTTGATAAATATAAGGAAGAGTGTGATATCTTGTTATCCTTTGGCTCAATTTTAGATCCTAGGTATAAAAAGGGAATGATCAACTATGCCTATACATCCATGTATCCTGATGATTACCAAAAAAATATTGAAATGGTTGAGAAACAGTTTACTAATATGTATGAACAATATGTTCAAATATATGGCGATCCTAAGGGGAAATGGGCGGAATCATATAGTTCCTATATGAAACAATCTCCCTCCTCAACTATTGGAAAAAGAAAATTTGATGATTTCACGATGAAGATGCAATCTAAAAGGAAGGAAAAAAATGATTTGGAAATATATCTTGATGAAATTTGTTTTCCAAATATTGCCAATTTTGATGCCTTGGCTTGGTGGAAAGGAAATATATTCAGTTCTGCACTTATGTTGTTCTGGTTTAAATGTTGTCTGTTATTCTGGTAATTCAGTTCTGGTTTGAATATGAAATGAAAGACCCTCATGTTTTGAATGTTACCTGTATAACTGATACCTACTCAGTTCTGATAATTCAGTTCTGGTAATTCAGTTCTGGTTTGACTATGAAATGAAAGACCCTCATGTTTTGTAATAGTGATACAAGTTTGTGAGATGTGACATGTGCCGCCTGCAGTTTATATGTTGAGTAAAAGATGATGGATTCATGTTATATTTCCGATTTCCTTCTCACTTATAATTCTGCTGAGTAACCTTGTTGCCTTACATACTTGGTTACTATACAATGCTATGGAAAAATGATGAAACAATTCTGATTTCCACTATCCTGTTGCCTTTGAAGAAAAATTGAAATGATTTACAATGTTGCCTTGCCTGTTGGAAAAATTATATGCATTTGTAATCGTGATATAACATGAGGGTCTTTCATTTCATATTCAAACCAGAACTGAATTACTAGAACTGAATAGGCAACATGTTGAATTACATGCAGACTGCAGTTTATATGTTGAATTACCAGAACTGAATAGACAACATTTGTAATAAGTAATAGTGAATTCACTTTCATTAATGATATGTTGTTGACTTGTTGCCTGTTGCCTTTGATGCATGTTCTGAAAGATGAAAATAAAGATGAAACATCACTTGGCCAAGAACACAACCCTATACCTCCTTCACAGTCCATGGTTGTCCAATCCTCAAAGGGAACTACCAAGCTACCAAACAACAATTTGAAGATGAAGCAAAACCAAACCAAAAAGCGGAGAAGAACTTGAATATTTTGGGATTGTTGTTTTTGGGAGAATATTGTAATAACTAATATGTAGACAAGTCTCACACACTATTACTTATTTTGCAAACTGATATGGGCTGTGAATATGTGGACTAAATAGACAGTGCACTAGAATACAGTTTAAAGGGTTGTGGAAAAAATCACTTATTTTGCACAGTTTTTTTCGGATCGGACTTTTTCGAATAGTCGATCCGATTTGCCGAATCGAATCGAACCTAAAATGCTAAAAAATAAATTCGAACCTGAATCGAGCTTCAGATTTTAAGATTCGCCGAATTCGAATCGTACCTAGGGTTCGAAAATTTTCGAATCAAATCAAATAATGCTATTATTCGGTAGGGTTCGGCTCGGTAACAGGCCTACCTACTGTCATCTACTCACTTAGTCCATAAGCTTTTATATACGCACCAAATTATTCCCGATTTTCGTCGTCATACTTGTTACGTCCAAAATTATTTCGGGATCTAATTCTTTTATATGCTAATCTCCTTATTAACATACATTTTCCGAGGCTCGGGTCTACTTGCCTACATCCAAATGTTCAAAGCGTCGCCCGAAATTACGGGATGTTACATACGTTCTCAACTCTCCCGCTGTTGAAGGACGTTATTTAACAAGATATACTACTATTTCAAATATTGTATAGAAGTGAATATTCAGTTAGTGAAATAATTTTTGAGTTTGAATGAACACCCAGATGAAATATTTAGGAGCTATTTCATATCCTAGATTCTATCTCTTTATTTCTCGATGCTTTTCATAGCCCATATTTGTAAACAAAAGAATGAACCATAGTATCAGTTGACTTAAAAGAGTTGGCACCGAAAGAACTTCTAGGGGTTAAACTAAAAGAAATATGGGTTAATTAGACGAGTTTCAATCTGAAAATTGGATGAATTTATTTGGAATTATTTTACCCTATGTTCACTGGTAGGTATCCTTTTCCTTCACAAAACTCACTGAACTATAGATTTATCAAGAACAATTGATTCTAATGAGTTTTTGTTTTTGGAAGAACTATAGTGTCGACATTAACATTAGGGTTTTCACTCATTACCTCAGAGTCTCACAATTCTTAGATCGATATCCATGAGCTTTTCCTCCTTTGAAAAATATTTAAAAAAATTGATTTCCCATGATGGTCCGGTTTCTATGGCTGCTATTTACATAGCTTTTGTAGTTTTCGTTCTTGGGCTTAATTTATTTCATGCATTGTGTATTTTGACCGTTTCACCCGATTATAGCCTAGGATTCCTATGTATAATATTGAAACGAGAACTTTGTCATTTCTTTGTTAAAATTGTTATTGGTAACTCTTGATAGAGGTGTTTTAAGGGATATTGGGGCTTGAGTAGGGGGACACCATGAAAATGTATCCTGAAAAAGCAATCAAATTTTGGATGTGATAGCATATTTGTTTGGAAAATAGATATTTTGAGACCATAAAATTTCTGATGAACGACAACTTGAACTCTATGGCATAACAAAGGGTTTTGAATTTCTTTTTTCCTTGGTTTTCAGCTAGTCTTAGATCTATTAGAAGATGATTCAACTATGATGAGATTTAAGTTGGTCACACATTTTGTTAATTGACCTTGCACTTTTTAAGCATCAAATTTTGGTTTATATGACTTTATATCTAATAATGTTTTTGTGGCTTTAAAAAGTTTATACGTACTGATTGCCAAAAGCTAGTAAATGAACATAAGCTAGCTACAAATAAGCTCATGAGAAGTAATAGTAGATGGAAATGACTTCATGATCAAGATCATTATAGTTATACATATAATTCGAATTATTCTTAGACGTTTTAGGTATAAAAAGTAACTAATACACGGATCATGAGTACATATATAGTACAAGGGTTGTTTAAATTCATTATTTAGGTTTCAGGCCTTTGTGATATAATCAAAGCCAAAACACACACATAGTTTCACCTTATACCAAAAAGTTTTGGGGATTTAGTCATCCAAACTCTTCAAGTTCCACATATCATTATTCTTGTTGTGCTGCTCATAGTAACTAGGGATCCTATCGGAATCGTGCTCTAATCCCCTAGACATACGAGTGTGGGAAGATTGCTGCATCCCGTCCCCGTAGCCACCATTCATGTGGGAAGAATGTTGCATTCCGCTCCCATAGCCACCGCTCATATGGGAATTAGAATGCTGCATTCCGCTCTCATAGCCACCGCTCATATGGGAATTGGAAGGCTGCATTCTACTCCCATAACCACCGGTCATGTGCGAAGATTGTTGCATTCCGCTTCCATAGCCACCGTTCATGTGGGAAGATTGTTTCATTCCACTCCCATATCCACCATTCGTGTGGGAAGAGTGTTGCATTCCGCTCCCATAGCCACCATTAGGGTGGGAAGAGTGCTGCATTCCACTTCCATAGCCGCCATTAGCGTGGACCAAGCTGCTATTGTTGCTGGAAATATTTGAAGAATCATGAGACAAATGATCATACTGGCCATGGCTGTCGTAGTGACCATTGCCAGTTTGGTCATGGCTCATTTTCATGTGATGATGTTGGGTCGGCTGAGGAGTGGTTACAGAGGGATAACCATAAGGCCTCGTCATTTGCATGCTTGAGCCAGTGTTGCTGTAATAATTTTCCTCCGAGGAATAGTAGTCGTTATCATTATAGTAGCTCTGCTGCTGCTTGAAGCCATGTGAAGGGTACATATCAGTTTGGAGACCCATTTTTGATGGTCTG
Source organism: Przewalskia tangutica (assembly GCA_029844215.1). Lineage (NCBI taxonomy): Eukaryota > Viridiplantae > Streptophyta > Magnoliopsida > Solanales > Solanaceae > Przewalskia > Przewalskia tangutica. The sequence goes on along the minus strand of CM056736.1, from coordinate 85,208,201 downwards.
AAGGAAGTTTTAGCAAACTACTGATGATTTGAGGGTTGCTTATGAAAATGTCGTTCGAGTTGGTCAGATTTATAAGGCTATTATGGCAAGGCTTAATTGAGGATTCCAATAAGATAAAAAAAAGCATCACATTCTCAAATGGCGCACATTTCATGGTAATTATCTCTAACACGTGAATTCAAAGATGCTCCCATCTTTATTCCCAAATACCAACTTGCATATGGAATCCGATTTGCAATTTTGATCATTCATTAAGAGTCCAATAGACATAATATGTTGAACAGTTGCTTTCATTTAGTTTTACATTGACGAGGGAATAACGATATTGATAAAGGAGGACTTATTCAATTCAAAGTGTTATGGAATCCCATACCTTGATAAGTGAGAATTTCATGAAAATATCATACATTGCCTCTATTTTAATTTTTTTGTTTTACTTTTCTTTTTAGTTTGTTTACAATAGAATGACATTTTTTATATTTGCTAATTCATTACACCTAACATCCTACATTATATATCCACAAGATTCGAAGAATATTTTGGTACATTTCACATCTTTATTTTAAACTTACGAGATTTAAATTTTTCTTTATTTTCTTAAACTTCATGTTGAGTTAAACTAAGGCAAACAAAATTGAAACGAATGGAGTACTTAATTGTTTTTAGCAACAGTAGATGCATTGATCCAACTACATCGAGAGATGTGATGAGATGATTGTGCTACATCTGAAGGTAAAAGAGGGGGGGGGGGGGGGGAAGGGGAGTGAGTTATATCTTTTTCGTTTTTCTAGTCGACTATGTCTAGTAGTCAACTGTCATGAATATCATAATCAGTAAATCACTTTGTGGGAGATTCTAAAATAAACGACATATAATCCACCATGTGAGCACATGGAATCTGATATGTGCCCAATCAACTAAGTCATATCATATCTTACTGGAGTATGAGAGATACATGACATGATTTAATTATAAATAAATTTTTAATGGGATACATGAATGAATCGCCTGAACCTATAAAATGATCCTCATCCTATGCTAGCATACATAATTTTACCTCCTAAAGTAAAGAATTTTTTGATCCTCGGAGTCAATCGCTTCCTTAAGCCCGGGAAAGAAGAATCCCATGGATTATACCCTCTTGGTAATCAATACTACTCCCAAAACGTTAAGTGATGAGGATCGCATATATGCACAGATTTCATATCATAGTTCATCATGTAAATCATAGCATAGTTTCGTGAGACATGGAATCATCATATTTTGATCTTTGAATAAAAATAAAAAACTCATTATTTACCATATCTTTGTTGAGAAACATTGAAACTCAAAGAATATAAGTAATGAAGTTTTGGAGATAACATGGCAAATTTCGTAATATGAGGAGGGATTTTCACAAGGGTTAAAACTTAAACGGTAAGATCATCATGTTCCAACTTTGAAGAAGTTCATAACTTTATTATGCATCATAATATACCTATGCGATAATGAATCTCATGGAATCAAGCTATGAGTATACATAGATTACATGGAAAGTTCATGACATACAAATTATATAGCATGAACAAATAAAACGATTCATAATTAGAAGCATAAGAATAATAATACTTTTCATAATTTAGAGCATAGTTCTTCTATTGGGGAGAACTCATGAAAATATAGATAATTATGGCGTGGAGAAGAACAATAGATGTTGTCACACACACTAGTTAGCCTTTGTTGTCTTTACTAATGACAAGTGTAGGTTTTGATGATTGACAAAGTAAATGAACTAGGTTTGTGGACTTGATCCATCGAAGAGACAGATTCAGTATAAAGTTGTCACGACCCAAATCAGAGGGCTGCGACGGGCATCCAGATTCCACCCGCCGGGTACCGCTAATCACGCAATCAACACCTAACCATAAATAAGAACGGACTAAGTCGAAAATGTTATGAAAGTTTTTAACTAGAAAATTGACTTATTCATATATACACACCCATGTCAAGACCGACGAGGCCGTACAAAACTATATACACAGGACACATGTCTACAAACCTCTAAAGAGTGTACAACACCAACAAGTCGGGACAAGGCTCCGCCATACCCATATAGACACGCAAAAAAAAATGTAACATAACAATGTTACACCGACACTCCGGAGAGAGAGGAGTGCTTCCAAAAGTCCGCTGAAATCTGCAACCTATTCACGTGGACCGTTGTCCTGCCTGTGTGGCCCTACGGGCATGAAACGCAGCGTCCCCAGCAAAAGGAACATCAATACGACTGATGTACTGAGTATGTCAGACATAAATAACAGCATAACAGAGTTATAACAATATCTGAAACAAAAACAATAGACCAGTAGTAAACACCTCTGAGGGTCCTAATACATATGCCTAAATGTTATGCCTGATCAAAGATCAGTATATCATGACCTCTTGGGCGTCTTTCTTACCATGGCAGCCTCTGTGGTCATCATGCCATGTAATGATCAATGAATGTATGTATGATGCAAATGAGGTATATATATATATATACTGGTCACACAAGGGCTCTTCCTGTCTATAAACGCCTTTGTGGGCATCTGGTTATATCGACTACACATGGGCATCGATTCATGTTGGCCTCTTCGGGCTCTTTTGTGATAGTCTGTACCAGTGGTGTGCATATATAATGCCTTCCCTCTCTCCATATCCCCTACATATATACAATATCTACCATATAGTAGGGTGCGTAGCACAAGTGGTCACGGTAATATATGAGTATGATGCAAATGAAAATGCATGAATGGTAACACCATATTCCAATCTTAACGGCGACATATTACCTTTGACGACACTGTGAATCTCATTATCATCTTTTTCATATGCCTCGTTAAGGACTTAGAAACCATTTAGACATGCTTTCAGCATAGAAATCAATAACATGATTATTCTTAATTTCTAGGAGTAGAATAAATTTTGAAATAATATCACAGTTATATTTCATACGTAGAACATGCCAAAGAAAGAATCAATTTGTCTTAACATACCTCGATATAGGAAGAGGAAGAGAACGTTGTTAAAATTGGAAAAGTAAAGTGATATTTATTGCCCTTAACTGAATTGAACAGGGCAAAAATATGTTGCCATGCGTCGTCAAATTTCAAAAGATAATAAAAAGTTGGCTGCTATATTTTTGGTCTCAAAATCGATTTGCTCTTAAATGAAAATGTTACTGGAATGGTTCTTGGTTTACAAAGCAAATCCTTTGCTTTACTTTTGCCAGCAACATATTATTCATGTTGTTGCCTCCCACTTGGCCAATTGGCGGTTGGAGGCCTTATTACGTGCCACCAAAGCCTCAACATGCATAGGTCACTTAATTAAATTAAGTGACATGTCTTCGTATAATTTATTAATTATATTCATAATAAGTTTTAAATTTCACTTTATTTAAATCCTAAAAATTCATAAGATCTTCGTATATCCGATGTCATAATTCGTAATATGACATTAATTCATCACCTCTTTTGAGGATATACAATTATTATTATTAATTTCCATCGTTACACTTGTTACATCCAAAATTATTTCGGGATCACATTCTTTGTATACTAATTTTCTTATTAACATATGTAAATATAACAAAACAATTCCCCACGCTCTGATCTATTTTCTTAATTTACGTACTCTAATTATCGTCCAAAATTACGAGACGTTACAAAAACGAATGAATAAGACACAGATATAAAGCGAATGACCAGGTCTATAGACATGTTTCATCTTGGACCAAGATGCGAGACAAAGTTGAATGGAACAGATGCTTGAACTAGGTCCAAAATGATGTTCTAGCTCAGAGTCCTGCTGCGAGTAAGATTTTGGTTTTATGGTAAGGACTTGGCATACAAGGTTGCAAGATTTCTTCCCATACTTATCAAGATATTTCAAACTCCTAAAAGAATACTAAAATCGCGTGAAGATGCAAAAATTCTAAACCAACTCAAATCCTATTTCTCTTAATAAGCCTCATCACGTAGGGTTTAGGGTTAGTCGACTTGTTGTACATCAATAGTATAAATATTCAAGTTCTGCCATCAAGAAGTTTCACACACTCACATAGAGATAAAATAGAAATCAAGCAAATATGTTAATATCATATTGAGTACTATGATTCCTGAAGTGTGACATTATACTAAGAAGAAGATTAAACTTGTTTCTTAGAGTTATGTTTATAGTCATCACATCTATATTCGTGTATTAAGATTGTTTATCAAGTTGTACCTTTATCAGCTTTTTTAGAAGAAATTATCATAGGTAAAAATGTTTTTAAAGTTTAACTTCAAGTTGAGGGAAACTTGAAGTGGTCTAATTAGTCTACAAAGATTAGTGAGATAAAAATTAGAGTTTAGTTTCTAGGTTACAAAGTTTGTAACTTGAATTTGCAAAGGCTCACGTTGTAGTGGAGTTTGGAAAAAATTCTGCAGCGGTGTAGGTCGTAATTTTTCACCCTTTTTGAGCGGGATGATTTCCACATAAAAATACCGTGTGAATATTACTTTTCAGTTCTTTATTATATTATTGTATAAACCTAGCATAAAATAGGTAGAGTAACTTGGTCTATCCTATAGGCAAAAATAGGTATCGCTTAGGGTATATAGTTGATCATGTGAAATATCAATTGGTATCAGAACATATTCTCTTTAAGAGAAGATCGTGATGAGCGATGCACAAGAAATTGGACACATTAGAGGACCATCAGTTTAAAGGACACCATTGTTCAATAGTAAGCATTATATCTTATCGAAAGATTATATGGAGACCTACCTAAAGGCTCTGGACTATGAGCTCTGGATGATCAAAATAGAGGGACCACCTATTCCCACTAAAACCAGACATGATGGTATACGAAGATCAAAAACTAGAGAGGAATTTGTTGTTGAAGACTTTAGAATGATGGAACAAAATACTACAGCTATGAAGCACGGACACTTCATTTAGGGTGAGGTGTCCGTGTCGGACACCTCATTGGACACGAAACGCCCCGGACACGCCTCAGACACGTGTCCGGGACGTTTCCTAGCAAAAAAAAAAATCGGACACGGCAGGGACACGCTGGGGACACGGCAGAGACATTTTTTTTTTTTTTAGAAAAAGTTTAGTTTTAATTTTATTTGATTTATTTTAAGTAAATTTATATTTATTTGAATTTGGGTCTTGGGACATACTTATGTATTAGTTTATGGACTATGGTCTTATAAATTATGTATTGAATATTTGATTGATTGTCAATTTGTTATGAATGTTTCTTTTTAATTTGGTACATATTTAATTTGGTATTTTGGTTATTTGGTATATAACAAATTTGAATTTAATTTATAATTTATTTATGAATGTGAAGCTTTAATATTATATATTATATATTATATATTATATATTATATATATATATAAATATTTTTTAATTTATTTTACTGGTAGTGTCCTGTAGTGTCGTGTCCCCTATTTTTCAAAATTGTCGTTTCCGCGTGTCCGTGTCCGTGTCCTATCGGACACCTCTCACGTGTCCGTGCTACATAGTACTACAGTGTAAATATATTCTATTGTGGTCTGGGAAGAAATGAGTGTAATAGAGTCTCAGGATACTCTAGTGGCAAAGAATTTAGGATTTCCTGAAATATGTACATGAAGGTATGTCTCAAGAAAATGGCTCAGGCTCAATGATCTCATGGGGAAGTATGAATTATTTGCTATTTGCAAAAAGAAATCAATCAGGGACATGTTCATCAGATTCTTTAATATTATATGTGAACTTAAGACTGTTGAAAAGGAATTTTCCATCGAATATCTAGTTAGGAAAATCCTAAGAAGTCTTCCTCTCTTATGGATGTCAAAAATTATAGCCATTGAAGAAGCCATTGAGTTAAGCACAATACCAATAGAGGACTTATTTGTCAACCTGAACTCGAGGAAGTTGATCAAATCAAAGGGGACCCCAAATTCAAAAGTCACAAAAGCTAAGGCAGACACAGATGTAGAGAAGCTTAGAATGTGCCTGCATAAGAGAAAAAAACATATAAATAAAAGAGACTCTGAAGAAGGAATGTCTAGTGACAAGCATATGTGCAAATAATGCTTCGTGTATGGAGAATCTGACCACATGGTCAGGAAACACATACAATGAAAGTAGGATGGAAAAAGGATATGATAGCTATATGGAGTTCAAAATCTAGGGAAGACTTAGAAGATGAAGCTTATCGTTAGCATCACCACTGAAGATTTAGGCTCGATACAAGGTTGACACCAACGTAAGTATTCTCGATCTTAAAAGGGTTGATCGTCTCTCTAAAAAAAGGCTAATGACCTCGATAGTCTCCGTAATTGATGAATATCGAGACATAGGTTCAGAAAGAGTTGAGTTACTGAGTACCCTTGCTCACTTAAAAGATGAGTCATTAAATGTCAAAACTAGTGAAAACAAAGGTAAAAAGGAAAACTGCTCTTTTAAGGAATAAGTAGCGCAATGGGGTTTATCCACCTTGGTTCACAAATCTGAACTAAAGAATATGAAAAAATAACCTGAAGAAGACGTATTTGATCAATGCAAAATCAAATGCCTAGTAAACATAGGCTACAAAGTAAAGAAGCTAAAACTTGTCCCATGACACCAATGACCAATATCAGTCAAATCTGGGGAACTGGTTTCTCAACCGGTTCCATCTGTATAAGAGTATCAACTGTTTAATCGCTTTTATGATTTGAGGGGTGATTATACTTAATAATATATATATATATATATATATATATATATATATATATATTGATGTAAGACTTTCATGGAATTAAGTGAAATAAGCTTACCATGACGTGGGCGGATGAGGAGGGAGAGAAGGATTGATCAAGGGTTATGGGGAATGGTTTTCCATCGAACATTTAACATATAAGGCCACCACACTTCCTAAAATATTTAGTGTGGAACAATGTCCATCACACTAAATTTTGGTGCTATGGTCATTGTGTCGCGGTCTTTGTTTTGCCCGTACAGTCCATAGTAAAACGTGAATAACGTTTTGTTCAGTACTTGGATTGAGTTGATATTTGTATGGTTGGAAGATATTTCAAAGAGCTACAACTTTCATGATTTGAGTTTTCTTATATTTCTTATAGAAGTGGACTTATACTTGTTTGTAGGGCTGGCCAGTGGGGCGGGCCGGGCCCACCGGGGTCGGGTTTGGCGGGAGCGGGACGGGGTCTGGGCGGGGAAAATGGGCGGGGTCGAGTGGGCGGGCTGGAGGGTCGGGTCGGGCGGGACCATACGTGTCCGTCCGGTCCGATCCCGTTGGGTAAGTCGGGGCCAGTCGGGACGGGACGGGTTGGCGGGTTTTGTGTGTTTTTTTTTTAAAATTTTTTCACTAAATTAAAAATACTAAATTACTAAGTACTAACAAAGTAACATTAACATATACTTGTCATATAGTCATAATGTCATATACATATACTATAATATTATAGACTTATAGTATTATAATTTATAATTATAGTATTATAGTATTATACTCATATATATAATATATTTATAAAGTATAAAGTATAAACTATAAAGTATAAAGTTATAAACTAAATAATTAAACAAAGACAAGAATAGTGTAAAAAAAACATCCCAATGCTGTTTTTGTGCCTCTTATATTATTAATTTCATTGAAATATCAAATATACAAGATTCAAAATTACATTGTAGTGTACTGTTGTTGAAAAAAATTGCAAAAGAGTGAAAGACATAGAAAAATTTAAAAATTGCAATGAAATAAATTACCAATTTGAAAATATTTTTTCTAATTTCTTTATAATTTCTTGTGGTTCTTCGGTTGGAATTGGTATATCTTGATCAAATTGTTCCACGTCGCTACTCATGCCTTGAGATAAAATGTCGTTGTAGTTGTAAATCTTCTTCGTTAATCTGGTTGTGCGCCTCCTCGCCCGCTCGCTCGTATCCAATCTCTGAATAGTACCACCATCTCAGTATCTCGGCTAATGAGTGTCATGCTCTCTATTTGAAATGCTGCGAAAAAGCGCTTTCGAAGCGATTGATGGCGCAGAATGTTCAAAATATCTCGCCATCATTGAAAGTGTCGGAAATGTCTTCTCATTCGCTCGATATTTGACAAGTCTTCCTTTCTTCATTGATAAGCGCTTGGTAAGGTAAATTACCTTGCAAAACAAAACATCGAACTCACTAATTTGGTTAGCTGCTACCACGCACATTATTTACGAGGCTTTGATAGAATTAATACTAGGCCTAGCCACGTAAGCGCTTGTCTTTTTAGGTTGTGTTGAAGAAGAAGATGGTACAAAAGTCGGTTGGTTACTAGCACTTTCTTCTGGTAATGCCGATATACTTTTGCATTCATCATCTACGCTATTCAACACTTCTTCTAGCGTTAGTTCAATAGGTGGCTCAACATTTAAATTTTTGAGAGTTGGAGGTGGTGATGCGTCCATACAGGTATAAATATTTTGAATAAGACTTTTACAACCCTCTACTTTAATAGTCGGGTTTAATACATCACCAATAATATAAATAGGGGGAATAAGAATAAAATATTTCTTTAATTTCATAAACATTTTTTAATAGCTGCAGTATAAGCAGATTTTCCATATATTCTTTAAGAAGTAAAAATATTATAGCTATATAAAACAACATAGTTGAAATAGTAGGATAATATAAAGTAGAAAATTCTTTTGTTGCTCGTTGAAAATTTTCTAAAAATACAATAAGTTCTCTAATTTTCTCCCAATCAGTATCCACAATCATATCATTTGGATTTTGATTATGGGCGTTAAAAAATAAAGTAATAGGTTTTCTATAGTCATAAGCAACAACTAGTTGGTCATATAAAGAATTCCACCTAGTTGGTACTTCTTCAGAATTTTTACGTAAGATAGTCCACAATCGTGGCAAGTTTTTATAATCTTTTCTCTGTTGAATTCTATTATTTTTAAAAATAAAGTGTATAGCAAATTGTATTTTTCAAGAATATCTTGAAAAAGTGAAAGACCATCCTTTACAACTAAGTTATAAATATGGCACGCATTTGATATGAAAATGTTTTGGAAAACAGAGTTAAAACATCTCTTAAAATACTAATAGCGTAATTGTTAGAAGATCATTATCTAATGTAATACTCATAACTTTATCGGTTATTCCGTAATAATCACGATGAATAAATATTTTGAAATAAACTCACGATTATTGCTCTACTATCTATATATCTATATGCTAAAATACGTTTTTGCATAGACCATTTATAATCTATCCAATGATTAGTTAAATAATCATGGTCGTTAGTACTACGACTATATCGGAAGTTAAAGCGACTTTGCAATTTAAATGATATAATGCATAACGTAAATCTGTTGATATTCATGCAAATTTAAATACATCTCTTTTAATAGTTGATCTAGGAAAACCTTTATAAGCGGATTATACATATCTCTAATATAATGAATAAAACCAGAGATTCGAGGAAAATGAAAAAGGCAAACCCTCCACAACAACTAATTTTGCTAGTGCTTCCTATCTTTATGTTTATCGTATTTAGAACTCTGACTCCCGTCATAGGGTTAATTTGACCACTGTACTTTTTAAGACAGTAGTATGTGAACCTTGTCCCGATTGAGAGGACGTCTTCTCACCTTCTTTTTCAATCATGTATTGAGCATGCAAGGCTTTGTGTTTTGCAATAGGTGTCTTCCTAAACCCCGTCCCACCATGACCTTGTCGATTTTAAAAGAATAAACATTTTTACAAGTTTTACATCTGACTACTTGATTCGATGCGTCCTGTCAAAATATTTCCATACAACCGATTTTAATGGTCGTTTTGCCGGACCTCGTCTCATAGTAGGGCGGATAGGAGGCATTTCACTAGTGGGTGTATCATCATCTTCATTAGTAGGTGTATCATCAACTAGAGTGTCATCTAAATTAAAATCTTCTTCAATTTCAGGATAATCATTTGTGTCAAGATCATATGGTATTTCAGGAATATTTGGGATCTATAAAATCATCTTGTCTAGGAATAATGGAGCAGAATACTAGAAGAAGTACCACTTGTTACCACCCCTAGTAGAAGAAGCCTGACCCTTACCCTTACCCAATATGCCTCTTAGTCCTTTCATTTTAATTATGCTAATAAATAGTTAAAGATAATGAAATTAAATGTGCTAAATGAAATAAAGACAAAATAATAATTTTGTCACGATCCATCCCAGGGCATGGCGGTACCTCAGGGTACCACTATCAGTATGCATCGAGAGAATAGCAATGAACATCGTGAAACAAAATCAGTATAAGGTGAACATCACTAGCAAGCCGATAAGGCCGCCTTTCATAAAATAACTTAACCGAAAGTGAAACAGTACATCTTATCATTACAGCCCAAACCACAAACGTGACTACAGACCTCTAGGAATAACAACTGTGGCGGGACAGGGCCCCGCCATACCCCCTAATTGTACAAAAGTAAATAACCTCAGGGAATCATACCAAAAGACAAAGCCTCCGGAGGGATGGAGCTTTCCAGAAAATGAACAGTGATCCTAATAGTGCGGACCAGCAAGCTACGTATCTCGACCTGCGGCATGAACGCAGCCCCCCGAAGGAGGTCAGTACAACAGGTACCAAGTATGTGAAACTGAGAAAATACTGAAAATACCTCATAAGTCTAAAATAGCGGGGACATGTATAAAATCGGTTCTGAACAACATGCCTTACCAACAATGAGAAAATCAGTCATATACTATCTGCATGAAAATAGGAAGCTCATAATCAACACGCCCAAGTAAACTCGTATAGAGACCATGGAAGCATACGTGGAATCTTTCATCACCGGCGACGCGTCCAATAAACTCATACTAAGACAATGGAAGCATACGGTGGAATCGCCGTCGCTGGCGCCCAATAAGCTCATACTAAAACAATGGAAGCATACCCGTGGAATCCTTCATCACTGGCGGCACGTCCAATAAACTCAACAGGTGGTATGACGATCTTGGGGCTTGCCCCTCATTCATACTCTTACCCTGAAGAAGGTGGTATAACGATCTTGGGGCTTGCCCCTCATTTATACTCTTACCGCCCATCTGCATGCCTCGGAATCCTTCATCGTAGCATGTCCAGTGCATACGTGGAATCCTTCATCACTGGCGGTACGTCCAAGTAAACTCATAACTGAACAATGGAAGCATACCCGTGGAATCCTTCATCACTGGCGGTACGTCCAAGTAAACTCATAACTGAACAATGGAAGCATACCCGTGGAATCCTTCATCACCGGCGATGCGTCAAGTAAACTCATAATCGAACAATGGAAGCATACGTGGAATCCTTCATCATCGCGCGTCGATAAACTCATAACTTCTTTAGGCTTTCATTAACATACAAAATGAATCTCATTTTCATGACCTTATTCAAGAAAACCCAACTCTTTAACCTTTCATAAAGTTATTCTAACCAACTCCCCATAAAGCCGTTATACTAACTTTATGCTTTAAACCTTTAGACGTTCATACTCTTTCATAAGACCGTTCTGACTAACCTCCGTAAAGTAGTTATAACTCCTATGTTTCAAAAGATTTCGTTCTTTTTATTAACCAAGAGACTTATACTTCAAATCAAACTCACAATTTCCGTAATACTTCTTCATGTCACGAAATCCTTATCTACCTTATTTAGGTTAAACCATTACTTAGGAATAAGTGGGTTAGCTCTCTAACCCAACCAACTTAGACATTTTCGTAAAACAAGTCAAGTACAACAAATAGATTTACTTCATTTAAAACACGTCCGTCTCTGGTACTATATAGTTCAAACTACTCATGCTCAAGAGATAAGAAAGCTCCACATACCTCTTTGGTCAATCCACTTGCTAAGCTCAACTACCATGAGTAATATTTCAACCTATAATAACCATGATATGTTCATTAACCTCTAATTCCAATGTAGAATAATCTAACTCAAAGCCACTAAAATTCTATAGAAAATTGGGCAGCATTTCCTTTGTTTCTACTCACTTTGCCACCTTTCTCAAGGCCGAATTTACCATCAAAACACCACATTGTAAGGCTCAATCAATCCAACATTTTAAAGGGGATTACACACCCAAATACCAATTCTGCCCCATAAGTTTACAACAATTCACTTAACAATCCTAAGGTAGTTTTTAGGCTTCAACATGCTCATAAACTCTTCTTAACCCATTTTTCATATTCAAAACACATTTCTAGCATGCAATGACTCTAAGAGCATTATTTACTACCACAAGTTCTTTCTTCTTAACATGCAAAACTAAATCTAAAGAAAGAATCATTACCTTAAAGTTTTAGCCCAAACTTATTCCAAATATTGCTAGCTTCCTTGCCAAGAACACCACCACAACAATGCCAACAAGCTAGCTACAAGCTTCCTTTTTGGTTCTTAACTATTCAGATTTTTCTAAGGGTTTTTAGAGAGAAGGGGGAGCAATTTGAGAGAGAGAGAGAGAAGATGAAAGATAGAAAATGTCCAAGTCTTGGTCAATATATTGCATGCAACAGAAAATCAGATGGGGGGGGACACTTGTCACCCTCCCATGGTCTCTTTTAAAACAAAAATCAGACTTTTCTAAGTTTTTCCGCCCAAAAATCCCGCCTCGGCGCCATTCGGCGCCGTGTGAAACTCTCCGAGCTCTCGATCTTTCGGCGCGGCCCTGCTATTCGGCGCGCGGCTACGCTTCAGCGACCCTTCAGAACTTTAGGCGCGCGGCCTGCATCGGCGCGCGGCACCCGCGCTTGGTCCAAACGCATTTCGTCATTGCGCCGAACTTGTAACTCTCATAACTTTCTACTCCGACGTCCTATCGACGAACGGTTGGTTGCGTTGGAATCCAGACTCAACGAACTACGCCCTAGGCCTTTAAAACACTTAGGAACTCTCAATGTACCGGGTCATAACCCGCCTCAAAGTTGACTAAAAACCGCCCGGAATAATCCGTCAACCTATCCTTTGAAAATTTTAAGTCTTACCCCCTTTCGTACGTACTCAAACGCATGACCTGAACTACGGGGTGTAACAAATTTAATGAGAGAACGAATGTACCAAACGCCGACGTAGAGTCGACGTGTAATCGAGAGGTTGAAAATTGAAACTTTGCTCGATAGATAATCCTCAAGCTAGTTGCGACTTACTCGATTCTCAAATTAATAAATAGATTGAATATGTAGACAATGTTGTATAGAGATTGATTGATAATTGATTGAGAAATTAGAGAGTAGAAAGATTTGTGAAAATAATAAGAAGAGGAATGAGGTATTTATAGTTGAAAAATTGGGTTAAAATGTAAATATAATAACTTAGGGGTTAAAAATAAATATAAAGGGGGTAGGGGGGTGGGGGGAGGCCTAAAATGGCCGTTGTCCAACGGCCAAAATGTAAAATGGTCGTTGGACAACGGCTATTTTCTGCAAAGGGTCGAACTGGGGCGGGGTCGGGGCGGGGTCGGGGCGGGATCGGGGCGGGATCGGGGCCTGGCGGGGTCGGGTCAGGCGGGACCATACCCTGTCCCGCCCCGGTTCGAGCCCCGGTCCCGTTTTTTTTTTTTATAGCGGGGTCGTGTCGGGGTCGGGTCGGGATCGGGACGGGGTTGGGTCGGCCCGGCCCACTGCCCAGCCCTACTTGTTTGAAGTAAGGTCTTGTGTTAGCTAATTTGGAAAATTCAATTTACATGATCTTATAAACTTTTTGGGACTTAGGCTACCCTTACACCTAAAATTACTTCCAAAGCACATTATATACCCAATATTGGTCTTGGAAGATATTTCATGTCACGTCCCAAATCGGGGAACACGCGAGCACCTACCTCTTTCCCACTCGGTAGGCTAACCCATCCCTTAATCACAACTGAATCAATGATAAAGTAGAACCCAACCAACAAATATACATAATAAGTCTAGGATAAAGAAGAAAACAATGCTGAAGTAATAAAACCATCCCAAGGAATCTGGTCTAAGACCGTACAAGATCTACTACTACACAACTACAGGTCTGAATACTAATACATAGTCTGCAAAGTGAAATACTGTCTCGAAATAGCAAAATAAGACAGGTAGACAAAGAGAGACATTCGGGCTGATCCATCCACGACCAAGAGTGGGGAATCAGTCACAAGGAAAGGAAGTAGACCCTGTCACATACTCTGCACTCATAAAATAATGCAACAAGGTAGTATCAGTAAAATACTATGTACTAGTAAGTATCATAGGCTGAAAATATTTAGATAACATATATAAAGTAAGAGACTAAAATATAGGTATGTTCACAATCAAATATAAACACTACACAATCTAAGAATAGCTTTACAACTACAAATACCAAGTCCAAATCCAATAAGTGTGAATACGTGAATATGAATTCATATGCATTGCAATGGAAACAAAGAGAAGATGTGTACAAATCAGATATCCAGCAACAAGAAAAAGGAAAAAGATTGAATAGAGGAACTCCCGAGCATTTGGCGATTTCAGATGTGTCGATATCAATGATGACTGATTATTTATATGAATCATTTCTTTGATACACATACGCTCCGAGCGGAATACCTCCACGCCTCGATAGTCATGATACATGGAGGACCCATAAAGTCCATGTACCTTCTGTGGTGTACAACATGATCCAATATAAGTATATGTTGTGGAATATGCAACCCGATCCAATAAATGTATATATGTTGCGGTGCGCAACCCGATCTAAATATATGATCATGAATGCCATCAAAGTATATCAAGTCAATCGAGCCACACATGGACACATAACATCATGTTAAGAATGAATCAATCCTTCTGCTATACGGTCAAGTCTAGTATCATACACGTGGCGACGAACCACGAGATCAAATAATGCAACAAACACAATCAATCAACAATACCAACCTAAGTATTCCATCCCAAATTCATACCTGAAGGCATAACATGCTTTATCCAACAATCACTAACTCTACATATGCTTTGCTAACCAAAGTCTAACCATAAGGTAAGTTGTACCTACCTGGTAGCTTAGCGGGAGCCACGAATAATCACACTTTTGCCTTGAATTTTCAGAGAGCCTCCAAGTACTCAAAGTCTATCCATAAATGAATTCTAAATTAGAAATAAGGAAGAACAATACCCATATTTCTATCCTATCCTTAGAATAAAAACCAACTATGGAAGAGGGGAAAACAAGCCCACAAGGGTAAAATGGGTAATTCAAAAGTGAAATTGGTAGTCCAACTTTCTAGAAGTCTAATTCTACTATTAAATTGCTAAATTAACTAAAAAATAGGTCAATTTCATTATTCAAGTCAAAACCCCCAATTTAGTATAAATCCTATCTTTCAAGCTTTCAATTCATCAACCTAAATGAAGATTTAAGCTATTAGTTAATTCATCAAAATC
Source organism: Przewalskia tangutica (assembly GCA_029844215.1). Classification (NCBI taxonomy): domain Eukaryota; kingdom Viridiplantae; phylum Streptophyta; class Magnoliopsida; order Solanales; family Solanaceae; genus Przewalskia; species Przewalskia tangutica. The sequence continues at coordinate 85,192,774 of CM056736.1, read as the reverse complement.
CATACTTAGATTAGTCAAATCCACAAACAATTATCATTTAGGAAAGCTAAAACTCAAATAGGAAAATAGACATCAAAACCCATATTCCTTCTTAAGTTCTATAGAATTTCTTGCATGGATTCAAGTTTAGGAAAGGTAAAGGAATAAATTCTAGGTTAGGGAACTGACCCACAAGAGAAATCACCCAAGAACTTATTCAATTCGTCTGCAAGATGCTTACGGATGATACATGAAGTGATAGGAAATGAAGGGTTTTAACTAATGCATTGAATAGAATATGGTCCCAGTCATCCACTGCAGCGGTCACTAGTCCACTACACTGGGTCCACGCTAGCGACCTACTGCTCGCTACAACGACTCAACACAACTCCTCACAACTCGCTATAATGGATTAGGCCACGCTGTGGCGGGTCTGCTACGGTGCCTCTGGTGTCGCTACGGCGGACACCAAACACTGCTAGTTTCCAAAAACTCAACCCCAAAATCCGACAATCACCCGAGACCTCTCAGACATAAACCAAATATGCATTCACACATTAAAACACACTAGAGAAAATAACATATAAATCTCATAACGTATACTGACCTGTCACATATAATCTGACTAACCCCAAAATAACATATAAACCTCGTGAAAATAAGTTGCTGACTCATAACGTATATATATCAAAGGAACCTGCCTCCTGAAGAGTCACATCAATTCAACATAACAATATAGGCAAGCCGAAAAGGCTGTCTCTATACATGGGACTATCCAAGATAAACAACAATCGACACATGTCTTGCTTCACGCATATACAACCTACAACTGTCTACAGACCTCTAAGAGTACGATAATGAAATATGACGGGACAGGGCCTCGTCGTTCCCCTAAATGTACATAAGTAAAAAATAAGGTTCTTGTACCAAAATGTCTAAGCTCTGAATCAATGGAGCTCTCCAAACAGCTGAACATGAATCCTAGACTGGAGGAACACCAAACTGAGTACTTGTACCTACGGACATGAAACACAGCCCCCCGAGGAAAGGGGGTCAGTACGAAATAATGTACTGAGTATGTAAAATATGAAGTACTGTAAATAAGATCATAACTGGCCAAGAGATGTCAGGAGACAAATATAATAATCCAAATATCAATTCAAATGTGCCTTATGAAATGAGAGTCAACTGTGCCTTATAAAAAAAATGAGAGTCAAAGACTTGTCCATATAAAATAAGTCATATATACAATGACCGACCCTCTAGTGAAGGACACGGTGAAATCATATACTGCCCGACCCGTTCTGGAACGCGGTAAGGTCATATACTGATCGGCCCATCCTGGGATGCGGTAAGGTCATATACTGCCCGGCCCATAGAATCATCATGTCTATATATATAACGTATCTCGTCCCTTTAGTGAGGGACTCGATGGAATCATCAATATAACATGTCCCGACCCTCTAGTGAGGGACTCGGTGGAATCATCATATCATGAATACCTGTCCATATAACGTATCCCGACCTATTATGGGACTCGGTGAGCTCATCATCATCATATATGTACATATAACGTATCCCGACCCATCATGGGACTCGGTGAGTTCATATAATCATATCCAACACGAATAGAGTATCATGAGCAACTTATACAATTTAAATCATCACTTTGACTCTCAATGGAATAAATAGAATATCTATCACTTAGAAAATCAAGACACTATCATATCTTGTATCATTGAGAATTAGGATTCAATGGAATTATGTACGTCCGCCGTACATTCATTTTATATAAATCATGCCAAAAGAAGAAAGGATAGTTTCACATACCTTACCGTCTATACCAACTCGATTATTAGGATTCGTCTCAACTAGTACTTCAACCTATAACATTAATAACATATCCATCAACTCTATGATTACTAGCATAGTTATCTAACGAATGACGACTCTCTATTCTATAAATATTCGGGCAGCACTTCTCCTAATCATGTGCACATCCACATCTTACAAACCAAACCAATAATACCAAATAACAATCACGAATCAAGGGTATCCTAAAATAGTTTCATATACTCGACATATATCACCATTATACATTCTTTCTCCTTTCATTCATGGATTATAACCAAAACAACAACCAAGGTGATTAATACACCTATTTATCATGTTAATCCAACTCCTCTAATCATATTTAAACAACCCATTAATATAGCCCACACTTTAACAATAACGAGAGTGGGATGTGAAGCTTTTCTACACCTTTTTATGCCTTAATTCCTTTAGGACATATATCCACAATTATAACAACGTAAATGTAGGTTCATAACTGAAATTTCCAGCATACAAACTCGACAAAACAATCCCTTATTGCATTACAATGATGTCCAATAATTTTATGAAAGTTTCGGCCATAACAACATAATTCCATAACTCTTTTCTTAACTTCTTAAAATCCAATTCACTCCAACAATTTCATATAACCAATCTACAACTTAAAGTATCAAAATTTCTTTCAAGACTTCCTTCAATTTTAACATGCAATTAGTGACGATAATAACAACAACAACAATTGAATTCAATGTAACAAAAACAGTCCTCAAATCGGTTAAACAACATTAACAACCACATGCGTTCTCTTATTTCCATTTCCTATTTAACATGAGTTTATCCCTTAACTACAACATCATTTAATCTTCCAAATACTTTATAAAAAGAAGAATTCTTACCTTAAATTTCGCCCCAAAACAGTCCCTAAATCTCGGCTTCAAGCTCCAAATTTTGCACCATTTTCACCACCTCTTCTTCCACCCCAAATAACATCCATGTATTCTACAAGTTTAATCCATCATTCCCACATGTTTTTCTTTCAAAAATTTCATCTCAAAATTGGAAATTTCTGGGCAGTTTTTTCGGTCCAGCAGTGGCGAAAATGCCCACTGTTTTGGTGTTTCTTTGGCTTGTAATTTGTGGAAGAACTTAGGCTAGGAAGAGGGAGATAAAAGCTTCAATTTGGCTATGGAGATGGGGTGATTTTCGTCTATAAGAGAGAAGGAGATGAGAGAGGAGTGTTTTGAATTAGAAGTGGGAAGATGAAGGGTTTTAATTATCTAAGTGTGCAGATTTTTCGTTTGACAAGTACTAAAATGAATTTTGCAACTTGGTCCAAATCCCACAATTAATTAATCTTGGATCCCACTTCTTTTTAAATCTTGAAATTTCCATAAGACCTCGTACTCTCGGTATCTTAATTTACATAATACGTTACTAATCCTTAACGGGAATATACAACTATCATTATACACTTCCATCGTCACACTTGTTGTAACCAAAATTATTCCGGAATCACATCCTTTTGTATACTAATTCTCTTATTAGCATATATAATATACTTTATATCCAAGATTCGAATCTTATTCCTTAACTACATTCTGTATTCATCGTCTTAAAACCACGAGGTGTAACAGGCTTTTAAAATGTATTTTTATTACTTTCCTAGAGCACGGTCGCGCACCTAAAGTCCTTTTCACACAGATGACCATGCAAAAAGGGCAGTAACACTGCCTCTAGTATGCGGTCGCACACCTAAAGGTCACTTTACATAGCTGATCATGCAGACTGTGCAATGTCTAATAAAACTGGCATAACTTTTTGTACAGAGCTCCATTGGGCTTCACCATAAATGGTTGGAAATACATTTCAATGGGCTACAACTTTCATTTTTATGCGTTCTCAAATTCTCAACAGAGTTTTACGTAAACTTACTGGAAGTTAGACCTACCATAATCTTAGGCGACTCTATCGAATCTTATACACCTCACTATTCATCTTGATTCCTAAACAAATATTACCATCCAAACTCATCCCAATAGCACTTCATATGGTTAAAATGTCATACTAATACTCATTTAATACATTCACATCTAATTCAGATTTATGTAGTGTTACATTATCTCCCTATTGGGATCATTCATCCTCAAATAATGGGTTTTAGTTCTCATAGTATAACTTGCACGCTTTAAGGATATGGTTGCGAGAATTATGGACTGAATGGAAATGGTAGGCACTGGGAGTGAGTGAACTACTTAACTAAACTAAATAAATTACTAAACTAAATAAATATTGACTGAATGAATGCTGAACTGAATGAATAAGCTGAATGGGTATTTAACTGACTGGAGACTTAACTAATCTGAACTTGCATGAACATTTATGTGTTGACTCACATGAGTATCTAAGTATTGAGCTAACATAAATATCTGAGTGCTGAACTGGTATGTATATCTAAGTGCTGGAAAATTAATGTTATACTATGATATATGAATACTGGAAAAGTAAATGTTATAACATGACACTGAGTGTACGACGACCAACCCTAATGGTAATTTCATCTCATGTGTCACTGGATCGAACCTTCATAGGATCCTGGTCTAATTATATATGTGACTAAGCTTCCCTTTCCTCTCAAATTGCTTCACGCCTTCCATAGGCAAAACTTTCAAAAATTCCTAATCATTAACATAAAACTCTGAATCTTTATGTTGCATGTTCGAATAGGACTTCTAGAAACTCTTAGCCTCTTTAAAATGCCCCTGAATCACTTCAACTTTTTACTTGTCCTGATGGACCAAGTATGGCCCTAACAATTCTATTTTGTTAACTTCATACCAACAAATAAGTGATCTACACCTTCACTCATACAAGGCTTTAAACGGTGTCATCTTTATACTAAATTGATAATTGTAATTATATGTGAATTTTATGAGAGGAAAGTGATAAACTAATCACCTTTAACATCTAAGACATATTCTCTTAACATATATTCCAAAGTTTGAATATTGCACTCTACCTAGCCATCTATCTGAGGGCAAAAAGTCATAATGAGGTTTACCTTGGTTCACAACCCTTTTTTAAAGGACTTCCAAAAGTTCATTGTGAACTGAGCACTATGATCTGAAATGATAGGCATAGGAGTCCCATACAACCTGACTATTTCCTAATTATACTACCTGACATAGTCTTCTACTAAATTTGTGGTCTTTACCAACAAAGGTGGGCTGACTTAGTGAGTCATTCCACGATCGCCAAATCTAATCGTGCTTCCAAAATGAGTGACGTAAACACATTATAAAGTCCATATTTATCATCTCTACTCAAGAATATGTGTACTATGTGCTAAACTAGCGGGCTTCAGATGCTCGACTTCCACTTGCTGAAAATTTGTACACAGTCACATAAATTGCTACATTGTATTTTTCTCATGTCATTCCACCAATAAATATCCTCAAGGTCATGATATATTTTTGTAGAGCTTGAGTAAGTAGAATATCTAAATCTGCGTGCCTCTGTCATAATTCTCTCTTTACATCTATATACATTTGAGACATGTATATTTTCCTTGGTACCCTAGAGTACCATCATCTCCCCTTGTTCGAAAGCCATGTGTTTATGCTCCTGTTCAGCCCAGAGGTAGGCTACATTTTATTTTTTTGAGACTTTGATAGAAGTGTATAATTAGTTATAAATATTGAGGGGTATTGAGAGTGTTTGGAGGTCTCACTCAACCGGTTGTGATGACCATTTGAGTGGGTACCTGTGTCAAATTGTGACAATGGGTAATTTGCGGGATCAACCTTGTGCTGGTTCTGACTGTTGTTTATTTGTGCTTGTCTCCGTACTTGCTATTGTTTGTTTACTTATCACACATACTTTCGATATGATATATTGATTCTTACTTGGATTTTATAAACGTGTTGTTAAATTGTGAAAGCATATGACATGTCATCTCTATACTTGATTGCATCTTATTATATCATGATAGCTTGCCTTGTATTATCATTTGTATTCATACACTCATGATTCTATGATATTGGTATGAGAGTGATATGGATATGATGTGGGTCTAAGGGGTCAAAAAGGTAAGAATACTATGAGATTATGACACATTGAGATGATACTAATACGCGGGAAGCGGAGTTGCACACCTGCAATATGATAAGACTCGAAAATGAGTCTTGTGCTCTAGTCAGATTTGTGTATGGAATTACGACTGGCTAGGAGCGGTATATGGACTTTGCAGGTTCCCCATGGGTGTACGAATCTTAACAAAACCATGACGTACTGTATACCAGGTTGAGAAAAGTACCTTGCATATGCAATGCATTCATATCATACATACATATGACATTTTATTAATAAATTATGATTGGACTTATATTTTAGGTGATTGTTAATAACTTGTCAGGCTTCTGGAATTGAGAAATTATACATGCTACTTGATACTGGAATCACTGTTTAACTCTATGAATAATAAGTAGGTTATGTGATTTACTTGGATTATTAAACTGCTAGTATATGATTACTTGGTGTCAACTTGATATTTATCTCTAATTATATATTTTCCTTTATTGTTATTCTATGATGTCTACGAGCGTACGTTGTGTACTCATTCTAGGCTTGTTGCATTCTTTTTGGATGCAGATATAGTACGTTCCACCTCCGCATCACGACACGACTGAGTTCGAGTAGTGGATCTCCAACATTCAAGGTGAGGATGCTATCTCCAACATGCCCTTGAGTGTTATCTCTATTTCGGTATTTTGTTATATTTGAGAGACATTATAGACTTCTTATACTATTTATGTTGGTTTTTTCCCGCGTGCCTATTTATACTTGTATCAGATTTATTAGTACTCTTGAATCTACAAACTAGATCATTGAGGGATGTTTTTATGTATCAGACTTATTTCTTCTTCTACATTTATATTATGAGACAATTTATGTAGAATTTGATATTTTTCGCTATTATTTATATCATGTCTTGTGAATGATTGAGAGTGGTTCGCCTATCGGTGGAATTATGTAGGTGCCACTATGATCCCTGAAAAGAGGTCGTGAAAAAGTTGGTATCAGAACCCTAAGTTAAACAGTCTTAAATACAAGAGCAATATTAGTAGAGTCTTTTGGATCGGTGCGGAGATGTCCAGACTTATCTTCGAGAGACTATGGGTCATTTAGAAAATTTCACTTTCTTCATTCCTTTCATACTAAGTTGAATCAAATTGGTATCTGACATTTATTTATATTCTCTCATAGATGGTGAGGACTCGTGCCGATGTGGTGAGGGAGGATGCACCAACACCAACTCCAGTGATGCATAGCGCGGTAGAGGTCATTCTCGGGACCGAGGTAGAGCTAGAATGGAAACACTAGCTCAGGGTGGGGCACCGAGAGCCGGTATGGCTCGTGCTAGATTTATTTCCCCTGAGTCAGTTATTGAGCTTCAAGATGATATGCTAGAGGAAGAGATGGGGCCAACCTAGGATCATCTTAGATTTATTGCTACTCCAGTTCTACAGGACACACTGGTCAGGTTATTAAGTGTTCTTGATGGTTTTTCTCAAACAAGTGTAGATCCTACTACTCTAGGTGGTTCTCAGACTCATGTGGGAGAGGGGCAGACTCATACCCCTGAGTTTCATACTCTCGGGGTTCATCCAACGACAATGTCAGTTCCTCGTATTGATGACGTTCCTGCTCCAGAGTTTGGTCCACGATGTATTGGAGGGAAATCTATGACTTGCGATGAGCGGAAGCTTTGGGAGCACTTTTCGAATATGAAGCCTTTGGCATTTTATGGACAGTCCGAAGAGGATGCGTACGAGTTCATCACGAGAAGCCATGAGATATTTCATACTCTAGGTATTGTTTAGTCATATGGAGTTAGTTTTGTGGCTTCAAGTATTGGGAGACCTGAAATAGTGGTAAAGGGCGTATATTGATTGCTTACCCATGGGGTCACCACCATTAACATGGGTTGTTTGGCTACAAAATTAGTGGACCGGGGTTGTTTGGCTATAAAATTAGTGGACCGGAGTTGTTTGTCTTATCTTGCGCATATTCGGGATACTAGTGTCGAGACTCCTTCTCTTGAGTCTGTTTCGGTAGTTAGTGAGTTCACCGAGGTCTTTCCTTCAAATCTATCGGGTATGTCGCCAAACAGAGATATCGACTTTTGCATTGATCATAAGTCGGGTACTCAATCCATATTTATTCCTCCTTATCGTATGGCTCCAATTGAGTTGAGGGAGTTAAATGAGCAACTTTAAGATTTGTTGAGTAAGGGCTTCATTTGATCGAGTGTCTCTATGAGATACTCCTCTTGTTTATGAAGAAGAAGGATGACACTATGTGTATGTGCATAGATTATAGGCAGTTGAACAAGGTCACCATCATAAATAAGTATCTGATTCCACGTATTGATGACTTGTTCGATTAGCTTCAAGGTGTTTATGTGTTTTCGGAGATTGACTTGAGGTCTAGGTATCATCAGCTGAAGATCTGGGCCGAGGATGTTTCCAAGATAGCCTTTTGGATTCGGTGTGGGCATTATGAGTTCTGGGTGATGTCATTGGTATTACCGATGCCCTGGCAACATTCATGGATTTGATGAATGGGCTATTCAAGTTGTACTTGGATTATTTTGTGATTGTGTCATCCTGGTACATTTGAAGAATTAAAAGGACTATAAGCTTCATTTGAGAGTGGTTCTCGGGATTTTGAAAAAGTAGTTATAAATCAAGTTCTTGAAGTGTGAGTTCTGATTGAGTTCGATAGAATTCTTGAGGCATGTGGTGTGCAAGGATAAGATTATAGTCGACCCAAAAAAATAGAGGCAGTCAAGGACTGGTCTAGATCGCCTTTTGTGACGGATATTCGAAGTTTTTTGGGTCTTCCTAGCTACTATCACCAGTTCATCAAGGGTTTCTCTTCTATTTCCTTGCATATGATGCGCTTGACTCAGAATGAACTGGCATTCTAGTGGTCTAATCAATGTGAGGAGAGCATCTAAAAGCTCAAGACTCTTTTGACCACTACCCTGATATTATCCCTTCCGGTTGAAGGCAATGACTTTACTGTGTATTATGATACTTTGAGGATTGGGTTGGACTGTGTGTTGATGCAAGAGGGTAAGGTGATTGCTTATGCATCGAGGCAGTTGAAGGTGCATGATAAGAACTACATTGTTCATGATTTGGAATTAGCTGTTATATTTTCCTTAAAGAAATAGAGGCATTACTTGTATGGAATTCATTGTGAGATATATATCGACCACCGCAGTCTTCAGCACATGTTTAATCAGAGGGATTTGAATTCTAGATAACGTCAGTGGATGGAGTTCTTGAAGGATTATAATATGACTATTTTGTATCATCCAGACAAGGTCAATTTCATGGTGAATAGCTTGAGCTGAAATACAATCAACATTTGGAGTTTAGCTTATTTGGTTGTTTCTGAGCGTCCTTTGGAAACAGAGGTCCAATCTCTAGCTAATCATTTTTTTAGACTTGATATTTCTAAGATTGGTAGGGTTCTAGCTTGTGTAGAGGCAAGGTCATCTCTTTTGGATCAGATTCGGACTCACCATTATGATGATGTGAAGTTATGCAAAATCAGAGATAAGGTGGTGAGTTGTGATGCCAAAGAGGCCATGATTGATAGTGAGTGTGTTTTGAGGATCAAGGGTAGAGTATGTGTGCCTCATATGTGAAACTTGACTAAATTGATTATGGAGGAGGCCGACCCACAACTCTAGGTATTCGATTCATCCAAGTGCTACTAAGATGTATCGTGATTTGAGGCAACACTATTGGCAGGGTATGATGAAGAGAGACATTGTTGATTTGGTGTTTCAGTGTCAGAATTATGAGCATGTCAAGTATGAGCACCATCGACCCGGTGGTGTGTCTCATTGAATACCCATTCCCGAATAGAAATGGGAGAGGATTTCCATGAATTTCTTTGTTAGGTTTCTCATGACTTTGACAAGTTTGGTGCTATTTGTGTCATTGTTGATAGGTTGACCAAGTCCGCACATTTCATTTCAGGTGAGAAAACTTATAATGCACAAAAGTTGGCTAAGATCTATATCCATGAGATTGTTTGTCTTCATAGGGTTCCTATTTATATCATCTTGGATTGGGGTACTCAGCTCACTTTGCATTTCTGGCAATCTTTGCAAAAGAAGTTGGGTACTCATTTAGATCTCAGTACAACATTTCACCCTCAAATCGATAGTCAGTCCAAGCGAACTATTGGGACTAGTTCTTACCTTTGGCAGAATTTGCGTAGGAGAATAGTTATCACTCTACTACTAATATTGCACCATTCGAGACTTTATATGGTAGGAGATGTCGATCTCTGATTGGTTAGTTTGATGCATTCGAGGTTTTACCTTGGGGTGCCGATTTGTTGTGAGATTCATTAGGGAAAGTGAAGATTATTCAGGATAAGCTCCTGGTAGCTCAGAGCAGGCAGAAGGAGTATGAGGACTAGAAGGTTTGAGATTTAGAGTTCATGATTATAGATAGAGTTCTTTTTAAGGTCTCACCCATGAAGGGTGTGATGAGGTTCGACAAGAGAGTGAAATTGAGTCTGAGGTACATTGAACCTTTTGAGATTCTTCAGAGAGTTGGGGATGTGGCATATGATTTGGCTCTGCCACCAGGTCTTTCAGACATTCATCCAGTTTTCCATGTATCTATGCTAAAGAAGTATCATAACGATAGTTCTTAAATCATTGAGTGGGATTCTGTATTGCTCGATCAGAATTTGGGAGTTTGAAGAGGAGCCTATGGCTTTTTGGATAGGAAGGTGAAGAAGTTGATGTCGAAGGAGATATCTTTCATTAAAGTCGAAGAGATACATTATCCTGCTGAGGATACGAGCGAGTTTGTTGTACTATTTACCTTAGACGGGCATGTTTGTGTCAGAAGTCTTGGGAGTGTTTTGGGTGTTGGATAAGTGATTTGGTTATTTTCAATTACTGGTATCTGGTGTCTGTTGCGCCAGCACTAGTGTCTGCTCTGGCGTGCCTGCCTCAGTGGGAGGCTGTCTCGCCAAAGAGGAAGTTTGGGTGATAGTGAGGTGTCAAGTGACCCACCCCAGCGAGGGTTTGGTCCACCGTAGGGGGTCCGCTCTAGCGGAGTCGAATTCCCCTTGGCAAAAATACTGTATCAGGTGTCCTTTAAGATTTTTAGGTCAGATTGTTTTTCCAAAAATAGAAACCTCGAGAACAGAGTCGTCATAAGAGCAATTTCAAAGGTTTAGGAGCAATTGCATCCTTAGGGTAAGTGATTCTTCCTTTGTGGATTAAGTTTATGCTTTTAGGTTCTTCATTAATGGTGATATAATATCAATATAAGTTGGGGAAGATGATTTACGCATGTATGTGAGATTAAGAGAGTTATGTTATTGATTAATGGAGGTCTATGAATTAGTTTACTTGTATTATTGTGAATTAGTGATGGATATTGATAGATGATCATGTTTTAAGGCTTAAGTTGGTTGAAGAAGCTTATATCAATTGGGAGGAATTTCTAGGGTTTCAAATTGGGGCTTTTTTATTATCATCCAACTGAGGGTTCAAAGGTGTATAAATTTCCAATTAACTTAAAGATATGACTACTTAATATGTATTCTTAGTAACTGAGTATTGAAGTTCGAGTCTTGGTAGCGTGTGCCCGGGATGGGTATTTTAAAGTCCTACTTTATGATATGTTAGCCTTATATAAATGATATAATATGCGTGATTAGACTTTGATTATCACGAGGTGCAGAAGAAGGGCAAGGCTATCGTCCAGGCTTCATCGTGTAGTGCTCCTGTTCGGCTTAGAGGTAGGCTACATTTTAATTTTTCGAGACTTCGATAGAAGTGCATAGTTAGTTATAAATATTGAGGGGTATTAGGAGTGTTTGGGTGTCCCACTCAGTCTGTTGTGATGAGCGTTTAGTGGGTACCAGTGTTGAACTATGATGATGGGTGATTTTGGGGGATCAACCTCATGCTGGTTCCGACTGTTGTTTAGTTGGGCTTGTCGTCATATGTGGGCTTACCGCCATACTTTATATTATTTTTTTACTCATGACGCATTTTTTGATATGATATTTTGATTCTGACTTGGATTATATAAAACGTGTTGTTGAATTGTGAAAGTATGTGGCATGCAAGGGTGTGTTGGTATTTGTACAAGCAAATCAGGTACTTTTAGGAGTAGGATCGGAGTAGAGAAGGGTTTCTAATATGATAGATAAATAAGGGTTATGTTGATTTAAGTAGAGGAAAACTGGTGTGTGAACAAGGTAGAGATAAGGTTGTCTTGGGAAGAGGTTGATTTGATGGTCAAATATTCAAGGCGACACCATTTATTTCAAAAGAAACTTTTAAAAGGTTGGCTATTGTAAACAGACTTGTTTTTGTGTGAACCAGTTTCCTTTTATAGGGCAAGCGTTTACCGGGTATAAGATAACAGGTTGGGTAACATGGTTTATGGCCTGACGTATAAGTAACATAAAGGAGAGGAGATGTACCTTAGTAGTGAATGATTTCATGCAGGTCTTTCAAGCCAATTGTTGTGAAAAAAAATATCTATTAGCCTTTATCATATCACGATATTATGAGAGTAGGACATACAACTAAATGTACAAGATTGAGCTGAACATTTATTCAATTATGAAGCTTGTTTGAACTAAATCAACTTTTCCACCCAATCATGAGGGAACATTTATGCGATTTTATCATCCCCAATTTTAACCTATTTCTCTCAAAGTGATTTCTCCATAGGGCCTTTGTGAAAATATATGCTATCTGCTTTTCAATAGCACATAACTTGATTGAGTTAAGACCTTTTACAACATTCTCTCTAAAAAATGATGTCTTATCTCAATGTATTTAGTTCTCTTATAATGCACAGGATTCTTTGCGATGTTAATAGGACTAGTGTTATCACTTAATATGAGACAATCAAGATTATACCAAAGCCCTTTAATTGTTATTTACTCCATAGCAGTTGAGCACAACAGGATGCAGCTGCCACGTATTCTGCCTCAGCAGTTAATAAGGCTACTGAGTTATGTTTTTTGCTAGACTATGAGACTAAACATGACCTAAGAAAATGTGCCATACTTGAGGTGGCTTTTTTATCAACCAAACACCCTGCATAATCATCAACTTTGTACCTAACTAAATCGAAGTTGCTTCTTCTTGGATATCATAGACCTAGCTCACTGGTTCCTTTCAATTATCACATGATTCTTTTCACAGCTTTCAGATGAGATTACTTAGTGTTTGATTGAAGTCTTGCGCAAAGTCCCACACTGAATACTATGTCAGGACTGCTGCCAGTGAGATACAATAGTGATCCAACCATACCTCTGTATAGGTTTTGCTCAACAGGTGAACCATGTTCATCAAGGTCAAGTTTGTGGCAGTTGCGATAGGTGCGTCAATTGGTTTGGCATCTTCTATATTGAACCTTTTGAAGAGTTCCTTGACATATTTTTGTTGATGAATCATAGTACCAGTTAAAGTTTTCTTGATTTTCATACCTAGGAAGAAGTTGAGTTCTCTCATCATGCTCATCTCAAATTCACTTCCCATTAGAGTAGAAAACTCATTGGATAAGAATTCAGTTGTGGCTCCGAAGATGATATCATCTACTTAGACATGCACAACTAGCAAGTTCTTGCCTTTGACCTTCAGAAATAGAGTATTATCAATATTACCTCTTGTGTGGCCACGTCCCAAGAGAAACTTGGACAACCTCTCATAACAGACTTTTGTGCTTGCTTAAGTCCATATAGAGCTTTATCCAGTTTGTAGACATGATCAGGATATTCAACATCTTCAAACCCCGGAGGTTGCTTCACATACACCTCTTCTTTAAAATATCCATTTAGGAAGGCACTTTTCACATCCATGTAATGTAAATTCCATATGAGAAACGAATGTTATAAGAAACCCTATGGCCTCTAAACGTGCCATAAGAGAAATGTTTCATCATAGTCTATGCCTTTCTCCTAGTTATATCCTTGAACCTCCAACCGTGCATTATTCCCAATGATTGTTCCATGCTCATCAAGCTTATTTCTGAACACCCACTTGGTACCAATTATCTTTCTACTCTTTGGCTTTGGATCGAGGTGCTAGACCTTGTTTCTCTCAAACTAATTTAGCTCCTCCTTGATAAAAACTATCCAATCTACATCATGCAAATCATCATTAATTTTCTTTGGCTCAATAATGGACAGAAAGGCATTGAAGTCTTAAAGGTTCTTCAATCTAGATCTGGTTGTTACTCTAGCATTCAGATCAATATGTACTAAAGTTGCTGCAACAACTTCCTCAATTATTGTGACATATTTAATACTTATTGTATTTTTTTATCAACTCCTCTAATTCCCCCCTACTTATTGTGAATGATGCGTAATTTAACTAATGATTTTTGTTTGTCTCCTATGTGTTGCTAAAATGGCTCCAACTAGAAAAGAAATCAGAAATCTAGTAAAGTAAAAAAAGCTAAGATGAAAACTCATGTCAAAGAAAAATCTAAGACTTCACTATAAGCTTGCTGAACAACAAGAGTGACTTCTGAAAATGAGATAACAAATGAATCTCCATCTCAGAGTCAACAAGAAAAACAATCTGAAGACTGAGAGGAGGGCTCAGAGGCCAAAGAAGTCACTTAGGTAGAAGAAGAAACAAGGTTTGAAGATGACTAAGAAGACGATGATGATACACATTCTCAAGAAAAATCTGGCCAGTATATATTTTTTGTGTTGAGTATGTAGTTTATGTTCAATATATATTTTCTATCTTAGATAGCAGTTGTTGCAACAAATTAAACAAAATTTGCAACAACTTCATAAAGTTGCTTCAACAAGTTAAAAATTATTGGAAACAAGTCACTTGAATTATTGCAACAACTAAGGAATTGTTAAAATAGTGTCACTATCCAAAATCCAAAAGCCATGATGACACGTGTTCCCAACTGATATGTAAGACAACCCAACTGTTTACCAATTCAATTAAGTTAATTAAGTGGAAAGAAAGTTATATACAAATAATATCCAAATACTAAATCTTTTATAAAGAACATGTGCGAAAATATAAATACCACCCAAGACTGGTGTCATGTGTACAAGAGCCAATACAATACAATACAAGTCATGAAATCTACTAACTCTCTGTCTAGGTATAAATGAAATACAAAAATAATAAAATATTGATAAGAGGGAGAAAGGTGGAGCAGATCAGCCAAGCGTCTCACCACGATATCCTAAAATCACGATCTTGGACTCAATAGCTTTGTGGGTCCCACGTGCACCTAGAATCGAACCCGCACCACAAAGAGTGCAATAAGTGAATATTGAATACGAAGAATATGTGTACTATGTCTCATAAACCGACAATAAAAAAAATAGTGACGGCGTAAAGCAGAAAACCTCTATTTTATCTTATCAATGCTTTAGTCAATATAATCGGAATCATCATCAATACAGAGTGTGAGAAGAATCCACTTAAATACTTAATCAGATAAACATGTATTCAAATAGTCAAGAATATACACAGAGGTCAATCACATAACTAAATAAGTAAAGTAAAGAAAAGTAATGCAATGCAATATGCTATATATATATATATATATATACACAGAGCTTTCGGTACTATATGGCAGATGTGACCCATGAAGAACTCGCGAAGACCACATATCACACAGATTATCAAGCCTCCCAGTCAAATCGAGTACATGCCTCCAAGACCTAATCATGCTCCAAACTATATAAAATGACTTACCTTGTATTATAATGAAATTTGTTGTAAATGTGTAACCCAATCCCTTTATAACTATATGGATAATGATCGAATACGAGTATGAACAGTTGGACTTTATAGCCAAACAATCACATAAACTCATTAGTTATAATGATTGATCGTGAGAAATTCTTAGTAAACCTCGTCCGCTCATGATAATCATATTTGTGAATGAAAATAGAAACTTTGGCTAATAAGTCTCATATGCACATAACAACTAATGAACACGCTTTGACATTCTCGGGTCACAACCTGTATCTACAAGTACATCACCACCCAATATATACATCAGTACTCATATAAATACTCATCACATCATGGGTATGAGACCGTCTCTATGCCCTTAACCCCTTATTAATCCATTTTAGCCTTTAACTAGTGAAAATGTTCCTCAAGTGAACTCAAGTCTTAATATACCTCGAAAGTCGAGCAACGTGCCATGAACCTCAAGATAATGCCTTTTCTTTTGGGAGCACATCTAAGCGCTCTAAAACTATCAAAACGCATAATCAAAATGAGCATACGATTCTCTAAACACTCAAATTGCTATGAGAATAATTTGAGTCCAAAAAGTCACTCAAATAGCTAATCCTCAGCCTCCAATGTCAAAACTATAATTTCATTGCAAAATCAGGTTAAATCTAGTTAAAATAGTACTCTACGAAGTTAAACAAGTCTAATGATACCCATATTACTTTACTTTAGTTCGGAACCCAAAAATGAATCTAAAAGGATAACCCCAAGGGCAAAACTAAAACTTTCTTGAAAAATCAGTTTACCCATAACCCATAGGTTCTTAACTTTGAACTTAAAACCCTAATTTCTACAATCCAAATAAGGATAAAATGATAACCAACAAAACTAATATATGATGAAAATTACGAGAATAATGTCGTAAAAATCACCAAAATCAGAGCTCTAGAACTCAAAATATGATGAAAATGCCAAATGGGCAAAGTTTAAAACTTAATACATAGGGGCTTTGCATTTGAGACTAGATCTAGCAGCTGCGACCATATCTTGTAATTATGACAAAAAAAAATCTCATTTGCGAATTCAGGAGGCACAACAACAATTATCCATACTAAAACAACCATAACTTCCTCATATGACCTCGAAATTCAACGATTCTTTTTGCTATGGTTTCCTAATCATGATATAGATCTAATGGTTCAATCAAAACAAAATTAAAATATCATTTTCTCAATATGGTACACTTTATGCCCAAACAAATGACACTGAAATATCAAATAAGAGTGTGATACAACCCAAACGTATTCGAAACTCATCGGAATTTTACCAAAACTTGCTGACAAATCTAAAATCATCAAACGAATCCTCTCATGCACTCAAAACACCGACCCTGAGTCATATTGACTAGACGTTCACCATGGTCAACTCTAGTCCTTAACCTTAACTAGTTTCTCAATTAATGGTCCAATTCGAGCCCATCAGGATTCGAACCAACTACTCGACTAAGTTGCAAATCACATTTTAGACCTAATGGAATCGACGACACTCTGACACTGACTCATTTAACCTTGTAAAGCCTTTTTATTTCCTCACGTAAGAATTTCTAAATTTCTTATGTGTGATCCAATACTTATCCAATTGCCTTGGGAACCGAGCCACCCATTTTCACAAGTCAAAAATACCATTTAAAAGCTACGGGAAGGGTATTTTGAGAAAAAAGTGCCAGAACACACAAAACAACCTGGAGGATCATTACATCATCTACCACTAAAATAAACGGTCATCCTCAAATGGTAAGAAAAGTACTAAAGTTGTTGAGCAGCCAAAAAATATCTATTATAAACCTAATGAGAGCCTCTGTAGGAATGGATTATGTCGATAGTATCGCTCATTCATTTTTCCAGTCAAATTTTCCTTTAACTCAGCTCAAAAACCTAAATCTCTATTTTGAATGTCTGAAACTTTTTCCACAACTGAATCTCGTATACCTAAAATGCCTATGTTCGAATTACTTGATTTGATTATAAACAAAACTTAAAACGCAATAAAATTTATTCCTCAAATACCACCATAGTCACCACAATCCTTTAGTTGTAGCTGCAATCCATTACCTAACATGTACCATAAAAATACTCCAATTCTACTCAACTTTTTTCACACTTTCCAATGTATAAATTTAATATAGAGAATCCGTAGGAAACACATTGCCATACATTTCATGTCTAAATTATGACTTCCTCCTACCAGAAAAGAATCTTTGCTTGTTCTGAGTCGATTCTAAGCATTTTCGTAAAAAACTGACCTTATAAGGTCGGTTGCGCTAGTTCCAAATTCGTTAATTTTGTTTTTTTGGGATGAAGCTATTGAGCCAACATTTGTTTCAATTTCTTTTAAACTTTCAAACAACATACTATGCGAATCACCCCAGTGATTACCTTATTGTTCTAAATTTATAGAAATTGAACTGATCATCCCAAATGCTGGCATTAGCAAGAATGACAAATGTTAGTTTGGATGATTGAAAAAGTGAATGCATAAGGTTAATAAACTAGGTTTGTAAACTTAATCTATCGAAGGACATGTGCAGTACAGAGTTATTGTGGATCTTATCAGAGAAAAAGTTCAAATAAAACAGGTCTACAAACATGTTCCTTAGCAAACATAGTAATGATACAAAATTGACAGGAACAAATGCAAGGATTGGACTCAAGAATGTGTTCCTGCTCAGAGTCCTACTGTTGACACCCAATTTTAACCCTCCCGTCCAGTCATTAACTATAAAATTACACTAATTTTCAACAATAATTTTAATAATTTTAAAATAATAAAATGCAACAATAATACATTAACACATGCATAAATAAACAATTTAATAATAGCGCCGCATTCTAAAAAATTAAGCACTAATTAAATAGCGCGCCCGCATTTATTTTTTTAACAATTAGATTAATAAAGCACCTAGATAATTTAATCACAATTAATTAATTTATCACTAATAATTATAACACTAACCTAAAACTAATACCCTAATTTAACTACCCAGCCCAAACCTCTTCAGCCCACTACCCGCGACCCGCAGGCCCAGTCCCCTTACCCGTCGCCCAAGCCCAGCAGCCCATTCCTTATTTTATCCATCATCTTCCCCTTCAATACCTAACTACCCTTCTCCCTCTCAACAAAACCTAAGAACCAGCCGCACCTCCCACCCTATTCAACAACGCGCACGATATCCTCGCCGGATTTTCCGGTTGGAAAATCCGGTGCAACCAAAATATCCTCGTCCAAACCTTACCATAACCAAAATACACCATAAATCATTCTAAAATCCCTTAAAATCCGTCCTATAATCGTCTCGCAAATCACGATTTTTAGGAGGCAAAAATGGAAATCGAATGGCCTTGATTGTCTGGCTAAAACTTCCAGACTCCATAGAATAAAATGAAGATCCCCTTTCCAAATTTAGGATTTAAATCTTAGAACGAAAAAGGGGTATAAATACGGGCGATTATCGGACATGAAGGGCATGCTCTTTGCATCGATTGAGAGGGCGAAACCCGCGAAATCTTCACACTATTTCAGTTTATTTTTCGAAAAGAAACCAAGAGAAAGGCATCGGATTCTGGCATGCAAAAAACCTTACGATGCGAAACCTCTCCGCCAAAAAAGTGGCATTTTGTGGTAAAACACTAACCAAGAACACCCTTTGGCGGTCGAAAGACTCGAGCCCTCATTTTTCATTCGCATAGCCATTCCGAGTGAATCGGCGACTTGACACGATGCCTCGGTTATTGCCGGAGAAGGTAAACACAATTTCTTCTCGATTCTAGTTCATTTCTAGTGTTACATCGTTTATGGTTGTTTCTTTTTCTATTGATAAATCGGGCATTAGTTGGATTTATTTATATTATGAGTGGTTGTTAAGGATTGTGGCGTTAGTAAATTAATAATTCTTCTATTGTCTTTGATAGTTCATTTGTACTTGAGTTTGTTCTGTTAAGTTTAGCATTGGTTTGGTAGATATCATTAGGTAGAACTATTTAAGTTCAGCACATGTACCTTATAAAATTAATATGGTTAGTTGGATACTCCCAGGAACTGACCTGTTTAGTTGTTGTTTATGTCCTGAAATGTCCCATGAACTGCATCTAGCCTATTGTCCATCATAATATGCATGTATATTTGATATATAGGCCGTATATCTGATGCTTGATTCATATCATTGAATGTCTCCAGATGGACTATGTTTGTTATTACATGAATTAGGAGCCCTTTTAAGTGTGTTCGGATCCCGCGTATTTTGAAATATTGGTTGAAGAGTTGAGAATGCACTTCTTAAGGATAATTATCAAAGCTTGATAATAACATTAACAAAACCAAATGCTGTTTTTTGATAGTTTTGTCTTGGGTATTGAATTTGCTCGATGGATTTAGGTCGTTTGTTTGTCCATTGTCGGAATGGAATGATTTATATGCATTCTTAAATCTTATGACAATGTCATTTATTATTTAAAGGGGTTCGAGTATATACTAATCCTTATTTTCTTCTATTTTTTACATGAAACGCATCGGGGCCAAATGAGGGGTTTCATTGCGAGATTCGTCGCGCTTTGATCAACTGAAGATCTGCATTCACCCGCATCTATGTGCATTCTCTATCCGCATCGGAAATTCCAAGCCACTGGCGAATGACTTCGCCATTTCTTCGAGTCCATATTAATCCATATCCTCACCCCATTTATTTGTTGTAATTATTTGTCTAACATTACACTACTAGTAGTACACTTAGAATAGCTAAACTTTGGGTTGTCATCAGAAAATGGTTTGACGCTAGAAATTCACTCTCCTTAAATTAAATTATTTTTTATGACCAGTTATGCATCGCCTAAGCCATACTAAATGACATTAAATATCCACGTAGCTAAAGTGTCACTCGCTATTAAATCCGTAGCACAGTAAATTAATTTCTTGGTAAACCCTTACTAACATTCATAATAAAAAATTATTTTGTTAGTCTTTGCATAATAGATATTCTACAACTTATTTTATAAAGTACACATTTCATCATAATAAGATTTTGTAATACATGTGTCTCATCTAATACGTTATGAACGCATGTTTTTATCCAAAGCTAATTTTATATTCTAAATAAATCTTATAATTTTTATCCCTTTATTTAAACATTTTTAAACATGCATTTTTATAGAATAATAATTCCCTAGGTTTGAACGGACGTGCATGAGTTAGCGGATCCTTTAGGGTGTCTAACCCCTTCCCTTTAGGATAATAAAGAGTCCTTACCCAGAATCTCATTAAGTTTAGCAGACCATTAGAATGGAGTTAATGTTTACTTTAAACTAGTTAACATTTAGGTGTCCTAATTCACCCAAATAATTAGGTGGCGACTCCACGAACCCTAGCATTACCTTTAGCATCCCTAGCACCTTTTAGTCCCCCTTTTAAACTTTTGGCATTTATTCTATTTTTCTAACCTTTTATTAACATTTATCACTTTTATTTATTTTCTAACATTTTACTTAAGCAGGGTTCGCTAAAGAATAAAGTCGCGGTCGAAATCGGGCGCGACAGAAATGGCGACTCCGCTGGGGATTTAAGGTTCTTAACCATAACAGACCTAGGGTTATTATTTGACATTATTTTTGCATTTAATTTTGTGTGCTATATTTTGTTTATTTTAATTGCTACCTGCTTTACTGCTTTTCCTAAACTGGCATTCCGCTCATATTTCTTCCACTCTGGAAATTCACACAATCACACACTACATGCGAGGTGCGCTGGGTGCATCAGCAAAATTCTTTCTTCAAAACCCAAATTTAGGAGAGTTGGTAACATACGTGGAGTGTCCGGTCTAACCGGTGGCCGCGTAGCCTTCTCACTCGAGTTGTCCGCTCGGGAACCTTGCGTCCAGAAAAGCCAAATCTTAGAAACTTAAGATAGAGCTATACCACCCTTTATTTTTAGGGCATGCATGCATTTGCCTTAGGTGGGTCGGTCCTTGGCATCGACACCACAATTAGGAGGACACCAAACTCGTCGACGGGTTTCTCAACCCAACGACCAACCAGCATATTATGTGTAGCGTGACAATGATAGACTAATCCAAACCTAATCATGACATGCTGAAATTGGAAAAAGTGCACTGTCATTTGGTCGCCATTTCCAACAAAAGCATTACAGTTGGACGGTTTGGACAAATCTATCTCGCATATGTGACGTTTAGGCCTACCTCTGGCATAAAGGGGTCCCCACGCATGTTAGGACTCGCTTGCAATGTATGTGCAACATGTACTTGCTAAATGTTTTTACACTCCTGCAAAATCACGTACTTTACACTAACGTGATTTCTTTGCATTTGTCTAAAGCGATTTATCATCTCCCGAAAGGTCGATTTGTATTTGACTAAGCAAATGGCGAGCATCGATATCTCACAAGATCAAAGGCACGGTCGACATGGTGATTCAAGGCGCATCCGAGCGAGTGGAACTGTCTTAGTTCCTATAGGCAAGCAGGGTCTCGAAGAGAAAGGCGATAGATCGGTCGGCGGCTCGCCCAAATACGCGACAAATAGCAAACTGCGGAAATAAGAAGTCTCGAAACATCAGAAGTACTGCGTCGCGCAAATAACCAAAACAGTCAAAATCCTCCAAATTATTACCAGTACCCTCTTGCTACATATCCCATTCAGCCAATATACAATGCACCCATATATCCCACACAAATGCCTACCACACTCCAGCCAAACACAAATCAAAGGCCACCACAAACCTACTTTTGCAATGCATACGACAACCCCTTACGATACCCATCCGTGCATACGCCACAGCCAAATGACCGTTCACTATACACCTTTAACCAAACCCATAACCCAAGTGTATGAGGAGCTGAAAGCCGCAGGAATACTCCAGCCAATTCCCAGAAATATCCCCAGGCCTACTTCCCGAGGGCACGATAAAACCAAACATTGTGCATACCACTCCGGTGTCGAGGGGCACGACATCGAAAATTGCTACTCCCTCAGGGACAGAATCGAGGCGTTGATCAAAGAAGGGGTAATTCAGCTGAAGGAGTCTGCCCCAAATCCCTTGCCAAACCACGGCCACGTCAATGTGCACCTGACAACCTTAGATGAGGAATACACTCGCGCCTATGCCCGTTCCGCTGAATCAATCATTTATCCGGCATGCACCACGCGAAGCCAAAGAAGAAGATATTGATAGCGAGCATGAAGACCAGCGGCCGTAGCAGAGCAAGAAGGCGTATTGGTTGGATTTGCACCCTTGTTCTGGTCCGCCTAGAGCCCGGATAAGAAAGAACAATTTAGTTTAGCAGAATAATTCAAGACTCATATTTAAGCCTTAATAATGTTTTCCTCTCTTTCTCTTGTAATTGGAACTACGTTAGACCTGATTCCCTTGGCGGATACGTAGGCGGCCATATCGGCTTCGGTCCCACCTTCTAGAAAAATCCCAATTTCTCTTTTGTTTGTAATTGGAACTACGTTAGACCTGATTCCCTTGGCGGATACGTAGGCGGCCATATCGGCTTCGGTCCCACCTTTTAGAAAATCCCAATTTCTCTTTTGCTTGTAATTGGAACTACGTTCGACCTGATTCCCTTGGCGGATACGTAGGCGGCCACATCGGCCTCGGTCCCACCTTTAGAATTTTACCCAATATTCGCTTGTAATGAACTACGTCATGACCTGATTCCCTCATGGGGATACGTAGGCGGCCTAAATCGGCTTCGGTCACACCATTAGGAAACTTTCCCTTCATTCTGAAAATAACAAGAATACACATAACATACAAGCAACTCCATTGAGACTGTCGCGCCCTTTTTTCGACCGCGACTTTCTAAAAGAGAACCCTGCTTAAATAAAATGTTAGAAAATAAATAATAAAATGCTAAAGTGCAAAAGAATGCTAAAATGTTAAAAGGGTGCTAAAATATTAAAAGTGTTAAAATGCTAAAGAAAAGATGTTAAAAGTTTAAAAAGGTGCTAAGGGATTAATTTTAAAAGTAAAGGGTGCTAAATATTAAAGTGGTGCTTAAAAGGTGCTAAATGCTAAAAGGGTTCGCGGAGTCGCCACCTAATTAGTTTGGGTGAATTAGGACACCTAAATGTCAACTTAGGTTAAAGTCAACACTAACTCCATTCTTTATGGTCTGCTAAACTTAGTGAGATTCTGAGTAAGGGTTCTTTATGAATCTAGAGGGAAGGGGTTAGGCACCCTCTAAGATCCACTAACTTGCGGTTGTCCTGCCAAACCTAGGGTAATTATTACGTTTAAAAATGCAAAATAAAAGCTCCTCCTGCTTAATAAAAATGCTAAAATGTTAAAATGTTTAAAAGGTGCTTAAAGTATAAAAAAGGGCAAAAGGTGTTATAGATAAATAAAAGAGCCAAATGCTAAATGTTTAAAGGTGCTTAAAATACTAAAGGTTGCTAAAAGGTATTAAATGCTAGAAGGGTGCTAAAGGTGCTAAGAGGCGCTTAAAGGTGCTAAATGCTAAAGTGCCGGAAGTAGTGCTAATATGCTAAAGTACAAAAGAATGCTAGGAGGTGCTAAAATGTTAAGGACAAAATGTGCTAAAGGTATTAAACGCCAAGGGATGATTAAAAGTGCTAAAAGGGCTAGAAATGCTAAAGAATGCTAAGAGGGTGCTTTATGGACTAATTATGTGTTCATGCAAAGGTTATTTACGGACTAGTTATGTATACTACTAGCTAAATTAATCTTGCTTAACCTGCGTATAATATTATATGAAAAATGCTTAAGATGATTTTTTGAGAGTTTAGGAGGAAATTTGTTATGGGTTTAATGAGAAACAAATTGTTGATTTTATGATGCAAGTTAAATCATTTGGATTACTTTGGTAAAATTTAGACATGCATAACAATCATAAAAGACGCGTAAAGTAGAAATGCGTTTCCAATTATAAATTACATTCCCCTTATGCGTTCAAAATGCTAATTTCTCTTGGTTTCCTATTAATTACAAAGTTATAAATTACAATAACGAATAAAGTAAGATAAGGATGAGATAAGAGAGTAAGAGATTGAAGCGGATGACCCCGTCCTATTTGTTTTTCTAGGAATTGCCGAAGAGGGAACTCGATGGATGTATATGCATGCCTTTACGTTTGCCACGACGAGTGTCATTATGAGACTCTTTGTTGCTCCGGTGCGTACCATGTAAAAAAAAGAAAGATAAGGATTAGTATATGCCCAAATTCATTTAACCAGTAAATGAGTTAGCATAAAATCAGGCACATATGTACCGTGACTAAGCAGTAAGGAGCAATATATGACAAATGACGAGAAATAAACCTAATGGGTTCAACCCAATATGTATCAGTGGGCCAGACGGACAATGCAGGGGCAAAAGAAACTAAAATGAATTTCCAGATTTTAAAGGTAGGGATTCAGGAGGCAGGCAGTGTATATTTTCAAGCAATCAAGATCCAATAGAGTTTCACTAATGGTTTCCAGGAAAACAGAGTATTTAAAACATATGTTTATTCATGCTTACAAGAATCAAACCAGCAGACCAAATATAAATAGACAAAGGCCTAATAGGATGCCTATGTCACGTACTTACTAGGGTATATTTAGAATGCCTGAAGGAGAAACTAAACAGACGAGCATTTATTATAACAGAGCATTCTACAGATATACAGACACTACAGGATGAATCTGTCTAAATCGTACTCTACCACAGGTGATGGGACAATAGGTATTTTTCTCTGGTTAGTATCTATTTCAGATCTTCCATTTCAGGGATGCATCAGATTTCAAGTCCAACAGTTTAGTTCATCAACATGCTAATATAGACTTCAAAATTTGCTTATCTCATATCAATCGTAGAAACATATAAGCAGAATAATAGCCAAAAGACATGTTCATCTTTACTGAATATGAAACAATAGCACGATACTCCCATAATTACCTATACACAACTGACTATTCTGAACAGATTTATGGGTATATTGGCAGTCAAATCTTTATAATATTAATTTGATCAGTGAGGCATTTGAATAGGTTAATATGGCAAGCCTTCAACTATCG
This sequence comes from Przewalskia tangutica, assembly GCA_029844215.1. Classification (NCBI taxonomy): domain Eukaryota; kingdom Viridiplantae; phylum Streptophyta; class Magnoliopsida; order Solanales; family Solanaceae; genus Przewalskia; species Przewalskia tangutica. Next base: position 85,167,083 of record CM056736.1, on the reverse strand, counting down.
CAAATCAGAGACGAAACAGATGAGTAGATAAGTTAACAGTCAAGTAAAACAGTGGCGACATTAAACCAGCGATTTCGACCACACACATCAGCGATTTAACATTATCAACAGAGCACATTACTCAAACAGATTGTAAAGTGTAAATTGCATAAGGAAACTGAAAAGGAACGGGTTTACCTTCTCCGGACAGCGAACCGGGGCAGCGTATCAAGTCGTCGACTCGCTCGGGTTTTGGCTTTGCGATGCGAATAAAATGGCAAGGTTTGTTTGTTGATTTCTGGGCTGGAATTGAAAGAAGGGGGTTTCGAACTTCCTATTCGTGCGACGCTAATGGTCTGGGTGCTGAGCCCTAACTCCCTATGCCTTATGCGAATCTGCTGGGTTCCTCTGCTGCGGAGAATCGATTGCTACCCGACTGCTGGGTTCGTCTGAGTTCTGCCTTGATGCATGCACTGATTTTTGCACTCCAATCCCCGATTGGACTGCTCTTCGAATGCTGGTCTCTTCTTCGATGATACCGAAGGGTTCCTTTTCAGGTTCCCCTGTTGATTCTCGATTTCTGAATCTCCGAATTGATCCCTTATTGCATGCATAGTGGTTCTATATTTATAGCTAGGATTTGGATTCCAAGTTGGTAAGTAATCGGGCTGATTTTGGACGAGATTTCGTACTGATTTCGTATTGATTCTTACTGTTTTATTTTTGGACGAATCTTGGTATTAATGATTTGTTAAGGTAAGATATGGTTTTCACGGTTCTTGGAGATGGTAAAGGAAAGTCGCCGGATTTTCTACCCTAAAAATCCGGCGAGATTCGAGGGTAAAGGTAGAGGAGCCTGCGGCGATTGCATTTTTTTAGTTTTTAGGTTTAAGGTTTTGTTGCCCTTTTTTTTTTAGTTTGGACGATGAAGTGAAGGGTGACGGGCTGAGGGTAAGTAAAGGGGTGTGGGCTTCTGGCTGAAGGAAATAAGGCTGTGGGCTGATCGGGTAGAGGGGCGACGTGGGCTTGCGGGTTGGGCCTGGGTAGTTAGTTAAGTGTTAGTTGGTTAATTAAATAGGGGTATTAAGTGTATTAGGTAGTTTTAATTGTTAGTTTAGGTAAAATTAATTAGTGGTAAATCAGATTAATAAATTGTGATTAAATTATTTAGGTGCTTTGTTAAAATTATTACAAGAATAAAATGGGCGTGCTATTTAATTAGTGCTTGAGTTTAAATTATTATAAAGAAATAAAGACGGACATGCTATTCAATTAATGCTTAATACTTTAGAATGCGGCGCTATTATTTAAAATCCTATTATTGTGCATTATTGCGAAGTTAAATTAAAATTGAATTGAGTTTAGATTAAATTATTTAAATGCTAAATGCAAGTATGATATTTAAGAATTGTTTAAAGCTTTTACTCAAAATGCGGTGCTATTATTTAAAATCTTATTTATTGTGCATTATTATTCAAAATAAGTTATGAAATTGTTTTGCGTATTAATAAATGCGACTATGCTACTTGGCGCGACGTCACTGCTAACCTGACGTATTTATTATTAATTAAGAATCATGACATGGCTTAAAATTAATTAATGCGGGCGCGGGACTCTAAGTACTTAATACTCTACGTAAAACGTGGTGCCATTATTAAATTGTTTATTTATGTCTGTATTTATGTTTTATCGCTGCATTTTATTATAAAAAATCATAAAAAATTATTTTACAAAATTAGTCTAATTTCATAGCTAATGACTGGACGGGAGGGTCAAAATTGGGTGTCAACAGCTGTCCCTCTTTGTATGGAGATGATGGAAGAATCTTCAGACAAAGACGTTGACTCATAGCCAATTTTGTCTCGACCCTCAGAATTGGAATGTGTTGGGCAGGTAGACAAGGCTGACGTAAAAATCAAAATCTGTCCCAGTGTCGAGTTATGACGACACTGGGTTACCATGGTCGAAACACCAAGGCGGGCTAATGCGGACTCAAAATTGTCCCAGTGTCGAGTTATGACGACACTGGGCTGCCATGGTCAAAACATCAAGGCGGGCTAACGCGGGCTCAAAGTTTGTCCCAGTGTCGAGTTATGATGACACTGGGCTATGGTGCAAAAAGCAAAAATAAAAATAACTGGCTTGGACACAGGGTGTACGCTATGGCTTATGGTCTTTGGGTTTTATGGTGATGCGGAGCAGTGGACCGGCGGCAGTTTACGCCATTCGTTGGGAAGGTTGGCCCGACAAATTGCCGGTTATTTGTAAGAGAAAATCCACGTTGTGCTCCTGCTCCTGCATGCTAAGACTTAAACAAACGGTTAGTGCATAACTGTTAAGGCAAAATGATGATGCATAATTTTGAAAGTAACATGACTGTGAGTAGAAAATGTTATCCTGCAAAAATGCGATGCCTGTTGTGTTGATGCGATGCTGCAAACGTTGTGGCTTTCGATCGCACTTGCAGGCGTGTTGCGATTGTGAATGCGGATATGTTGTCCTTGCTGTTGTCCCTGTAGACTAAGCTCGAGAAAGAGTTAGTGCATGCGCTAAGACGAATAATAAAGCATGAGTAAGAAATGCAATTTGAGTATAGAAATCGTCCTTGCGTAGATGTGATATCGCGATGATAAGCGTCATTTCGGACTTGTTGTCTTTGATAACGTCGTTACTGGGCGTGTTCTTCTTTGGCGTCGTTGCGTGAGCGCAATGTTGATGATGTCGTTGCACGGACATAATCACGCTAACGTCGTTGCTTGGGCGTATTCTTGGTGGCGTTATTGCGTAGGCGCGATCTTGATGGCGTCGTTGCACGGGCGTGTTCTTTGCTAACGTCGTTGCACGGGCGTGTTCTTCTTGGCGTCATTGCGTGAAGCGATCTTGATGGCGTCGTTACTGGGCGTGTTCTTTGTTGGCGTCGTTGCGTGACGCAATCTTGATGATGTCGTTACTGGACCGCAATCGATAACGTCGTTACTGGGCGTATTGTTCTTTGGCGTCGTTGCGTAAACGCGATCGCGATGATGTCGTTACTGGACATAATCGCGATAACGTCGTTATGCGGGCGTATTCTTCTTGGCGTCGTTGCGTAACGCAATCTTGATGATGTCGTTACTGGACACAATCGCGATGGCGTCGTTGCACGGGCGTATTCTTCTTGGCGTCGTTGCGTGAGCGCGTCGCGATGATGTCGTTGCACGGACATAATGCGCTAACGTCGTTATGCGGGCGTGTTCTTCTTTGGCGTCGTTGCGTGAAACGCAATCTTGATGATGTCGTTGCACGAACATAATCGCGATCGCGTCGTTGCTTGGGCGTATTCTTCTTTGGCGTTGTTGCGTAGGCAATCGCGATGATGTCGTTGCCTTGACATAATCGCGTCGCGTCGTTGCACGGGCGTATTCTTCTTTGGCGCCGTTGCGTAGGCGCAATCGCGATGATGTCGTTGCACGGATATAATCGCGATAACGTCGTTGCTTGGGCGTATTCTTCTTGGCGTCGTTGCGTGAGCGCAATCGCGATGATGTCGTTGCCTTGACATAATCGCGATAACGTCGTTGCACGGGCGTATTCTTCTTTGGCGCCGTTGCGTAGACGCAATGCTGATGATGTCGTTGCCTGGACATAATGATGATAACGTCGTTGCTTGGACGTATTGCTGCTGGCGTCGTTGCGTAGACGCAATGCTGATGATGTCGTTGCCTGGACATAATGTTGATAACGTCGTTGCCTGGACGTATTCTTTGCTGCGTCTGTAGAATAAATGCTCCCGCAAATCGGCGAGAAAAATGAGTGTATACTGTTTAAGCGAAATGATAAATACATGAGAAGTGCAATTTTATGGGTAGAGATGTCGTCACGATCGCGGATGAATGCGAGATGTTGTCCTTATGCGGACATGCTAAATGCCGCATAGTGACAAATTGCCATGATGCCTTTGTTGGAGTGCGATCGTTGGTTGCAAATTTGACTTTATGCGTGATGCGCTAGCCACTATTGCGAAATTGAGTGCATTTGTTGATTGTCGATTCCTTTTTGTGCTTCTGCTGCGTCTGATGAGGACTATGAATTTTGGATTTTTGGCATATCCTCTGCCTCTGCTGCTTTTACGCTTTGAAGAAACTTCTTGCCGTATTTTCTGCTTCGGCTATTGCACTTTCTGCTTCTGTTAATATGAAAAGACATGCGCTCAAAGAAAATTTGTGAGTTTTGGGGGGGTCGATTCGTATTTGACTTCGCCGCCTTGTTCCTTGACATCTGCGTGCCTGGCCTGTTTGGACTTGCAACCCCTGTCTGGTTTCCTACCTTGTCCCAGTTTTGAATATGCAAAGGGCGTTTGGCCTAAAGTGGGTCTCAATGTAGTTGTCGCATGCATTGCGAAAGTAGGTTTGTGGTGGCCCTTGGTTTGTGTTTGGCTGGAGTATGGTAGGCATTTGTGTGGGATATATGAGTGCATTGTATATTGGCTGAATGGAATATGCAGTAAGAAGGTACTGGTAATAATTTGGAGGATTTTGGTTATTTGCGATGTGAGTGCTTTAGTGATGTTTCGAGCCTTCGATTCGGCTGCGAGGTTGCCATTCTTTGTGGTAGCGGGCGAGGTGCTCGATCGGATCTATGCTGCTTTTCTCTTCTGAGACTCCTGCTTTGCCTATAGGAACCAAGACAGGTTCCGACTCGTTCTGCTCAAATTCCCTTGAATCGGTCATGTCGCTGGACCATGCCTTTGATCTTGTGAGATATCGATGTTCTGTCATTGCTTAGTCAAATACAAATCGACCTTTGGGGGGAGATGTTAAATCCTCTAGACAACATGTAGCAAACTGCGTTAGTGATTTTTGCAAAAGTGTAAAAATATTTAGCAAGTACATGTTGCACATACATTTCAAGCGAGTCCTAACATGCGTGGGGACCCCTTTATGCCAGAGGTAGGCCTAAACGTCACATATGCGAGGTCATGATGGATTTGTCCAAGTCGTCCAACTATAATGTCTTTGTTGGAAATGGCGACCAAATGACGGTGCACTTTTCCCAATTTCGGCATGTCATGATTAGGCTTGGATTTGTCTGTCATTGTCACGCTACACATAATATGCTGGTTGGTCGTTGGGTTGAGAAACCCGTCGATAAGTTTGGTGTCTTCCTAATTGTGGTGTCGATGCCAAGGACCGACCCACCTAAGGTAAATGCATGCATGCCCTAAAATAAGAGTGGTATAGCTCTATCTTAAGTTTGCTAAGATTTGGCTTTCCTAGGCTTGAGTTCCCGAGCGGACAACTCGAGTGAGAAGGCTACGCGACCGGTTAGGCACTCCACGTATATTACCAACTCTCCTAAATTTGGATTTTGAAGAAAGAATTTTGCTGATGCACCCAGCGCACCTCGCATGTAGTGTGTGATTGTGTGAATTTTCCAGAGTGGAAGAAATATGAGCGGAATGCCAGTTTAAGGAAAGCAGTAAAGCAAGTAGCAATTAAAAACAAAATACAACACACAAAAAGTTAAATGCAAAAATAATTGCCAAATAATAACCCTAGGTCTGTTATGGTTAAGAACCTAAAATCCCCAGTGGAGTCGCCATTTCTGTCGCGCCCTTTTTTCGACCGCGACTTTCTAAAAGCGAACCCTGCTTAAATAAAATGTTAGAAAATAAATAATAAAATGCTAAAGTGCAAAAGAATGCTAAAATGTTAAAAGGGTGCTAAAATATTAAAAGTGTTAAAATGCTAAAGAAAAGATGTTAAAAGTTTAAAAAGGTGCTAAGGGATTAATTTTAAAAGTAAAGGGTGCTAAATATTAAAGTGGTGCTTAAAAGGTGCTAAATGCTAAAAGGGTTCGCGGAGTCGCCACCTAATTAGTTTGGGTGAATTAGGACACCTAAATGTCAACTTAGGTTAAAGTCAACACTAACTCCATTCTTTATGGTCTGCTAAACTTAGTGAGATTCTGAGTAAGGGTTCTTTATGAATCTAGAGGGAAGGGGTTAGGCACCCTCTAAGATCCGCTAACTTGCGGTTGTCCTGCCAAACCTAGGGTAATTATTACGTTTAAAAATGCAAAATAAAAGCTCCTCCTGCTTAATAAAAATGCTAAAATGTTAAAATGTTTAAAAGGTGCTTAAAGTATAAAAAAGGGCAAAAGGTGTTATAGATAAATAAAAGAGCCAAATGCTAAATGTTTAAAGGTGCTTAAAATACTAAAGGTTGCTAAAAGGTATTAAATGCTAGAAGGGTGCTAAAGGTGCTAAGAGGCGCTTAAAGGTGCTAAATGCTAAAGTGCCGGAAGTAGTGCTAATATGCTAAAGTACAAAAGAATGCTAGGAGGTGCTAAAATGTTAAGGACAAAATGTGCTAAAGGTATTAAACGCCAAGGGATGATTAAAAGTGCTAAAAGGGCTAGAAATGCTAAAGAATGCTAAGAGGGTGCTTTATGGACTAATTATGTGTTCATGCAAAGGTTATTTACGGACTAGTTATGTATACTACTAGCTAAATTAATCTTGCTTAACCTGCGTATAATATTATATGAAAAATGCTTAAGATGATTTTTTGAGAGTTTAGGAGGAAATTTGTTATGGGTTTAATGAGAAACAAATTGTTGATTTTATGATGCAAGTTAAATCATTTGGATTACTTTGGTAAAATTTAGACATGCATAACAATCATAAAAGACGCCAGAAGTAGAAATGCGTTTCCAATTATAAATTACATTCCCCTTATGCGTTCAAAATGCTAATTTCTCTTGGTTTCCTATTAATTACAAAGTTATAAATTACAATAACGAATAAAGTAAGATAAGGATGAGATAAGAGAGTAAGAGATTGAAGCGGATGACCCCGTCCTATTTGTTTTTCTAGGAATTGCCGAAGAGGGAACTCGATGGATGTATATGCATGCCTTTACGTTGCCACGACGAGTGTCATTATGAGACTCTTTGTTGCTCCGGTGCGTACCATGTAAAAAAAGAAAGATAAGGATTAGTATATGCCCAAATTCATTTAACCAGTAAATGAGTTAGCATAAAATCAGGCACATATGTACCGTGACTAAGCAGTAAGGAGCAATATATGACAAATGACGAGAAATAAACCTAATGGGTTCAACCCAATATGTATCAGTGGGCCAGACAGACAATGCAGGGGCAAAAGAAACTAAAATGAATTTCCAGATTTTAAAGGTAAGGATTCAGGAGGCAGGCAGTGTATATTTTCAAGCAATCAAGATCCAATAGAGTTTCACTAATGGTTTCCAGGAAAACAGAGTATTTAAAACATATGTTTATTCATGCTTACAAGAATCAAACCAGCAGACCAAATATAAATAGACAAAGGCCTAATAGGATGCCTATGTCCATGCTTACTAGGGTATATTTAGAATGCCTGAAGGAGAAACTAAACAGACGAGCATTTATGATAACAGAGCATTCTACAGATATACAGACACTACAGGATGAATCTGTCTAAATCGTACTCTACCACAGGTGATGGGACTGTAAGATGAATATGCAAAACAACGACACTAATTCCCAAGATGAAAGGAAACCTTTAGGCCAGATAAGAAACCCATTACCACATATACAGAATGCTCAAATCAAAGCCCAAATAGGCTATTCAAGCTATTTTCTAGGTTCTTTCATGTTCATTTAGGCAGCTTCCATGCTGGATTGTTCCCTATATATATCCCACTACATTGATCAACTAACGGGTATGCAAGGACAGGCGGAAAGTGTACAGGAATGGACAAGCAGGAGGCAACATTATTCAGATAGGCAGAGACCCATTTGGTCTGGATTAAACATGCAGTTATGGCATGACATTTATAAACAATATTCAAAGAACCCAGCAGGCAAGCACACACATCATAATAGGTATTTTGGACATGAAGACCCAATTCAAGCAACAAATAAGAAACATTAAGCAATAGACAATAGGTATTTTTCTCTGGTTAGTATCTATTTCAGATCTTCCATTTCAGGGATGCATCAGATTTCAAGTCCAACAGTTCAGTTCATCAACATGCTAATATAGACTTCAAAATTTGCTTATCTCATATCAATCGTAGAAACATATAAGCAGAATAATAGCCAAAAGACATGTTCATCTTTACTGAATATGAAACAATAGCACGATACTCCCATAATTACCTATACACAACCGACTATTACGAGCAGATTTATGGGTATATTGGCCAAATCTTTATAATATTCATTTGATCGGTGAGGCATTTGAATAGGTTAATATGGCAAGCCTTCAACTATCGCAAATCGAGGCGAAGCAGATGAGTAGATAAGTTAACGATCAAAACAAAGCGATGGCGACATTAAACCGATTTCGACCACACACATCGATTTAGCATTATCAGCGAGCACATTACTCAAACAGATTGTAAAGTGTAAAATGCATAAGGAAACTGAAAAGGAACGGGTTTACCTTCTCCGGACAGCGAACCGGGGCAGCGTATCAAGTCGTCGACTCGCTCGGGTTTTGGCTTTGCGATGCGAATAAAATGGCAAGGTTTGTTTGTTGATTTCTGGGCTGGAATTGAAAGAAGGGGGTTTCGAACTTCCTATTCGTGCGACGCTAATGGTCTGGGTGCTGAGCCCTAACTCCCTATGCCTTATGCGAATCTGTTGGGTTCCTCTGTTGCGGAGAATCGATTGCTACCCGACTGCTGGGTTCGTCGAGTTACGCTGACGATGCATCGATTTTTGCACTCCAACTCGATCGATCGCTTCTTGAACGCTTGGTCTCTTCTTCGATGATCTTGAAGGTTCCTTTTCGAGTTCCTGTTGATTCTCGATTTGAATCTCCGATCGATCCCTTATCGTGACGTAGTGGTTCTATATTTATAGCTAGGATTTGGATTCCAAGTTGGTAAGTAATCGGGCTGATTTTGGACGAGATTTCGTACTGATTTCGTATTGATTCTTACTGTTTTATTTTTGGATGAATCTTGGTATTAATGATTTGTTAAGGTAAGATATGGTTTTCGCGGTTCTTGGAGATGGTAAAGGAAAGTCGCCGGATTTTCTACCCTAAAAATCCGGCGAGATTCGAGGGTAAAGGTATGAGCTCTGGCGATTGCATTTTAGTTATTAGGTTTAAGGTTTTGTTGCCCTTTTTTTTAGTTTGGACGATGAAGTGAAGGGTGACGGGCTGAGGGTAAGTAAAGGGGCGTGGGCTTCTGGCTGAAGGAAATAAGGCTGTGGGCTGATCGGGTAGAGGGGCGACGTGGGCTTGCGGGTTGGGCCTGGGTAGTTAGTTAAGTGTTAGTTGGTTAATTAAATAGGGGTATTAAGTGTATTAGGTAGTTTTAATTGTTAGTTTAGGTAAAATTAATTAGTGGTAAATCAGATTAATAAATTGTGATTAAATTATTTAGGTGCTTTGTTAAAATTATTACAAGAATAAAATGGGCGTGCTATTTAATTAGTGCTTGAGTTTAAATTATTATAAAGAAATAAAGACGGACATGCTATTCAATTAATGCTTAATACTTTAGAATGCGGCGCTATTATTTAAAATCCTATTATTGTGCATTATTGCGAAGTTAAATTAAAATTGAATTGAGTTTAGATTAAATTATTTAAATGCTAAATGCAAGTATGATATTTAAGAATTGTTTAAAGCTTTTACTCAAAATGCGGTGCTATTATTTAAAATCTTATTTATTGTGCATTATTATTCAAAATAAGTTATGAAATTGCTTTGCGTATTAATAAATGCGACTATGCTACTTGGCGCGACGTCACTGCTAATCTGACGTATTTATTATTAATTAAGAATCATGACATGGCTTAAAATTAATTAATGCGGGCGCGGGACTCTAAGTACTTAATACTCTACGTAAAACGTGGTGCCATTATTAAATTGTTTATTTATGCCTGTATTTATGTTTTATCGCTGCATTTTATTATAAAAAATCATAAAAAATTATTTTACAAAATTAGTCTAATTTCATAGCTAATGACTGGACGGGAGGGTCAAAATTGGGTGTCAACAGAGACCCCCTTAGGCCAAACACCCTTTTCAAAACTGGGACAATGTAGGAAACCAGACAGGGGTTGCAAGTCCAAACAGGCCAGGCACGCAGATATCAAGGAACAAGGCGGCGAAGTCAAATACGAATCGACCACCCCCCCAAAACTCACAAAATTTTCTTTGAGCGCAGGTCCTTCATATTAGCAGAAGATACAACAAAAGTTCTTCATGTTAGCAAAAACAGAAAGAAACAACATAAGCAGAGAGGGGCACCGACAATCAACAGTCAGAATTCAAAAGTCCGCAACAAAATCTAGCGCATCAGCTCGGGCATAAAACACACAACAAAGGCATCATGGCAATTCGCCAGTTGCAAGGAAACATCTCAGGGACGACATCTCTACCCATATAATTGTCTTTCTCAAATATTTATCATTCTGTTTTAACAGTTATACACTAACTTTTTCTCAAGCTTAGCTTGCAGGAGCATTTATTCTACAGGAGCAGCAACAACACGTCCAGGCAACGACGTTATCAGCATTATGTCCAGGCGACGACATATATCCGACTCAGTTTTGTCAGTCAAAACTGGGACAATTTTAAGGACTTCGCCACGAAAGGACACCGACAAATATGATTCCATATGCTCGAAAGATCGACATAAACTGGGACAAGTTTTAAAAGAGAACTCGACGAATGGAGCACCGAGTATGGGAGAATATACCGCCGATTTCGGATAAGGATGTTCGCTTTGTTTCATAACATGTCACTATTCAAAATCGACATAATTTCCTACTAGTATATTTTCTCAAGATAAAATATTTTCAACAAATGTTTTCGACCGAGACTCGAAATCGCATGCGGTCATACGGTCCGCATAAGACAACACGTGCAAATATCAAGAGCCAACACAAATCGGCCGACCCCCTCCCCGAACTCACAATTTTTCTTTGAGTGAATTTTGCAGGATAACAGGAACAAGGATGACAATAACATTCCAATACAACATCTGCATTTCGTCCATACAACGATTTAACATCCGCATTTCGCCCATACAACGATTTAACGCCTACATCTCGCCCATACAACGATTTAACATCTACATCTCGCCCATACAACGATTTAACATCCGCATCTCGCCCATACAACGATTTAACACTGCATTTCGCCCATACAACGATTTAACACCGTGATCTCGCCCATACAACGATTTAACACCGCATCTCGCCCATACAACGATTTAACACTGCATCTCATCCATACAACGCATTTAACACCGCATTTCGTCCATACAACGATTTAACACCGTGATTTCGTCCATACAACGCATTTAACACCGCATTTCGCCCATACAACGATTTAACACTGCATTTCGCCCATACAACGATTTAACATCCGCATTTCGCCCATACAACGATTTAACATCGCATTTCGGCCCATACAACGCATTTAACATCTCGCATTTCGGCCCATACAACGCATTTAACATCTACATCTCGCCCATACAACGATTTAACATCTGCATTTCGGCCCATACAACGCATTTAATATCTACGAACACTGCATTCGCCCATACAACGCATTTAACAATCGCATTTCGCCCAAACAACGATTTAATATCTACATCTCGCCCATACAACGATTTAACATCTCCATCTCGCCCATACAACGCATTTAACATCTACATCTCGCCCATACAACGATTTAACATCTACATCTCGCCCATACAACGCATTTAACATCCGCATTTCGCCCATACAACGACGAACATCTACGAACACTGCATTCGCCCATACAACGCATTTAACAATCGATTTCGGCCCAAACAACGATTTAATATCTACATCTCGCCCATACAACGATTTAACATCTCGCATCTCGCCCATACAACGATTTAACATCTACATTTCGCCCATACAACGATTTAACATCCGTGATCTCGCCCATACAACGATTTAACATCTGCATCTCGCCCATACAACGCATTTAACATCTACATTTCGTCCATACAACGCATTTAACATCGCATTTCGGCCCATACAACGCATTTAACATCTCGTATCTCGCCCATACAACGATTTAACATCGCATTTCGGCCCATACAACGACGAGCATACAACCATTTAACATCCGCATTTCGCCCATACAACGATTTAACATCTACATTTCGGCCCATACAACGATTTAACATCTACATTTCGGCCCATACAACGATTTAACATCTACATCTCGCCCATACAACGACGGACATCTACATCTCGCCCATACAACGATTTAACACTGCATCTCGCCCATACAACGCATTTAACAATCGCATTTCGCCCATACAACGACCATTTAACATCTGCATCTCGCCCATACAACGCATTTAACATCTCGTGATTTCATCCATACAACGCATTTAACATCTCGTATTTCGGCCCATACAACGATTTAACATCTCGTGATCTCGCCTATACAACGACGAACATCTCGTGATTCGCCTATACAACGCATTTAACATCCGTGATCTCGCCTATACAACGATTTAACATCTGATCTCGCTTATACAAGATAGCGATCATCACATCATTTCATTTTATAGTATATACAATCGACTACAACCGCAAAGACAAATTCACATTCTTACATTATTTTGTTTTGAAGCATGCACTAACCGTTTGCTTAAGTCTTAGCATGCAGGAGCAGGAGCACAACGTGGATTTTCTCTACAAATAATCGACAATTTGTCGGGCCAACCTTCCCAATGAACGGCGAGCCGCCTCGAAGGCCGGTCCACTGCTCCACATCACCATAAAACCCAGCACCATAAGCCATAGCAGACACCCTGTGTTCGCCGCTTATTTTATTTCTTTACTTTCAGCATAGCCCAGTCATCATAACTCGACATCGACAATTTTTGAGTCCGCGTTAGCCCGCCTTGGTGTTTTGACCATGGTAGCCCAGTGTCGTTATAACTCGACACTGGGACAAATTTTGAGTCCGCATTAGCCCGCCTTGGTGTTTTGACCATGGTAGCCCAGTGTCGTTATAACTCGACACTGGGACAAATTTTGAGTCCGCATTAGCCCACTTTGGTGTTTTGACCAGTGTAGCCCAGTGTCGTCATAACTCGACACTGGGACAATTTTTGAGTCCGCGTCAGCCTTGCCTAAATTGCCCAACATTTTAATTCTGAGGGTCGAGACAAAATTGGCTATGAGTCAACGTCTTTGTACGAAAATTCTTCCATCATCTCCATACAAAGAGGAACAACTGTTGACACCCAATTTTGACCCTCCCGTCCAGTCATTAACTATAAAATTACACTAATTTTGCAGCGAATAAAACATTAATACATGCATAAATAAGCAATTTAATAATGGCACCGCGTCTTACGTAGAAAATTACACACTTAGAGCCTTGTCATAATTCCTAATAATAAATAATAAATACATAAAATAATAATCTAACACACGCGTTTTAATAATAGCATTCATAAAAGAATTAAGAAGTCCTAATAAGTCTTAATAACGACATCACATTATAAACATTAAACACTAATTAAATAGCACACCCGCATTTATTATTATAATAATTTAAATTCAAACTTAGACTAATAAAACACCTAAAATAATTTAATCACAATTTAAATAATTTAATTTATCATTAGTTAATACACCTAGAATTAAAACACAACATTAAAACTCTACCTAAATTAAATAGCACCTAAAACTAACAATTAATTAAATACCTAAAACTCACCACTAATTAATTAATTAAACTCCTAAAATTAAACCCCTAATTAAATCTAACTAACCTAACATTTAACCTATTTCTACCCGCAGCCCACAAAACTCTTATTTTACCGCCCAGCCCAAGACATTTAACCCAGCTCACCCCTCAGCCCTTTACTTATTTTTTCCTTATTACCCGAAGCCCACGCCCAGATCCCCCTTAGCCCTATTTTCCCATCGTCTTCCCCACACCCCTCAAAACAAAAACCTAGACGAAACCTAGATTCGCCGCACCTTCACACCCCGAGATTCTCGCCGGAGAATCCGGGAACCTTTCCTTTATCCACGCACCCCAGCCAACTCTTCTTACCATAACTAAACGAATCCTTCCAAATCATTTCCTTACCTTACCGGTTCGAATCACTTACGAATCATACAGAAATCGTCCAAAATCAGCCTTTATTTACTTACCAACATTAGAACTCGAAGGAGGGCTATATAAAGCACATGCAGTAAGAATTAGAGAGAGGGGCGAGTTAAGAACACAGACGGCAGAGCACAGTAGAGTTTATTCGAAGAACACAGGGTAACACAGCACCCAGACCTTTAGTTTTCATAATAACAGGAGGTTTGAATCCCTTTCTTAGTTCCAGCAAAGAAACCAACAATTAAATCTCGCCCTTCTACTCGCATCGCAAACCCAAAACCCGTCGAGTGGACCGACGACTTGATACGCTGCCCCGGGTCGCTGTCCGGAGAAGGTAAATCCATTTCCTTTCATGTTCTCCTCGCTAATTTCGGTTGTGTTTCTTACGAATCAATTATGTGACAAACATCATTTAGTTTAAGTTATAGTTCGGTTTTAGAACTGTTAGTCTCGTATTCAAGTGTGTTTAATATGTGTTAAATGGTGTTCAATCCTCGTCAGAAACATATGAATCGAATTAAAAATTTTGTATGTTCGATGTTGAATGTGTGTTGCTTGGTTCATTCTGTGTCGAGGCCTTCATTAATGCCTAAATCTGTTGTTGAATGACTTTAATCCATGAATATTCTTACTTGAATTGTTAATTAAATTTATACTTAGTGCGATATGTTGATTAATGATAAAAAAAATGTAATAAGTTTGATGGATGGGTATCGACATGACGACGGGTATACGTATGTCCGGGATATTTCAATGGCTACCGCTTGTATCATCGAGGTTGAGTCGTTGTATACTGCATATATCACATGTATTATCCCGAATATCTCATCTCTCAGATGCTAAAGTGTTAATTGTGGTTTGCATATACGATCCATCGTCTGCTTCCTTTGTTGGTTTCTATGTGACTTAAAACGATGTATATCAAAGCATATGAGATATATACAAGCCAATACGTATTCGCCGTATGAAGGAATTAAATATTCGTGCATACGTCTCGTATACATAACGCATGTTTAGTCCATGTACTGCCCATATTCATGGCCCAACTGTTTTCTTGTCCTTTGTCTGTAATGGGAGACCCAAAAATAGTGTAGTCTGGGCCAGTTTATTGTCCTCTGTTTATAACAAGGAAACTGAAAATTGCGTGCTTAGGGCCTGCATTATATTTTCTGTTTGTGATTCGTACTTGAAGCCTAATCTTTAATTGAATCATCTTGAGAAATCCTTTGCTTGTTGCCTGCCACCTATCCCGTATTGCCATAATCAAATTACATATGTGTTTAACTCGCGTGAATATTCACCGGCATTGTTAATATAACTTGGGTGTATACTAATCCTTATCTTCTTTTATTTTACATGAAATGCATCGGAGCAACAAAGAGTCTCATGTAGACTCACATGGCAACAGACTGAGTCATCCGCTTCAATCTTCGGCAATTCCTAGAAAAACAAATAGGATGGAGTCATCCGTTTCAATCCCTTACTCTCTTAACCCCCTTATATCATTTTATTTGTTATTGTAATTTTATTTGTTAACCTTGTAATTGATAGGATAATTAACTCTATTAGTCCTTGAATACATTGGAAGGGTAGTTTAAAGACGAATTCATTCCTTATTTATTCTAGGATCATCATATAAATCTAAAGTTAAAATAATTCAATTAACCCTAGCTATGCTTTAGTCATATAGTTAATATATCCCTTCACATCTTATTCTAAAAAACAAATTTTCTCATAAACTCTTCATAAACATCATAGGAGTAATTTATTATTTCCCTCTTATCACCAAATTTTTACAAAGGTAATTTCATAACTAATTTTATAAGAGTCTTAACCGTAGTAATTTACCATTTCTTTTACTTTATCAAATAAAATAATTTCATGTCTTATAAATGCATAATTAGCTTTACATATTTTGTGAGTATTAGAAAATCCTTCTAGTTATCAAAATATATTCTTTAGATACTTGCCACATCCTTTACTTGAATGATTTTTCTAAAACATACATCTCTTAACCAGATAATAAACCCTAGGTTTGAACGGACAACCGCAAGTTAGCGGATCCTTTAGGGTGCCTAACCCCTTCCCTTTAGGATAATAAAGAACCCTTACCCAGAATCTCATTAAAGTTTAGCAGACCATTAAATGGAGTTAATGTTGACTTCAACCTAGTTGACATTTAGGTGTCCTAATTCACCCAATTAATTAGGTGGCGACTCCGCGAACCCTTTAGCATTTAGCGTCTTTTTAAAACCTTAGCATTTTAGCATTAAGCACCCTTAGCACTTTAGCACCCTTTTAGCATTTTTTCACTTTAACACTTTACTTTTAAAGTTTAGCATTTTATTATTTATTTCCTAACAATTCTTAAGCAGGGTTCGCTTAATAAAGTCGCGGTCGAAAAAGGGCGCGACAGAATGGCATCTAAAGTGTTGTCGCGTCATTAAGAACACAGACGGCAGAGCACAGTAGAGTTTATTCGAAGAACACAGGGTAACACAGCACCCGGACCTTTAGTTTTCATAAGAACAGGAGGTTTGAATCCCTTTCTTAGTTCCAGCAAAGAAACCAACAATTAAATCTCGCCCTTTTATTCACATTGCAAAACCAAAATCCGAGCGGACCGACGACTTGATACGCTGCCTAGGTTCGCTGCCCGGAGAAGGTAATCCATTTCCCTTTTAATTTCCAGTTTAATACGCCTGATATAATCTGTATTATATATTTATATGTCCATAAATTGTTGTTTGAATCAATTAGATTAGCTATTAAATGTTTATGTCGTTCATATCAATGTTGGTTTGATTGTGTGTATCGTGGCTATCTTTGTTAAACCAAATAGTTCATGGTCTTGAGCAGATACTGCGGATTTTGGTTAAAGAAGAGTTATGTAGAATGTGCGACTATGTGATAACTTGGTCATTCATCTAAATCTGTTTCTAAATGGTTTGAGTGTTTATTTTATTGCAGTTCCTTACTAAAATTAGCATGTAAAAGGTTAACGTAAAACACCTTATGTGACTAGCCTTACCTCTCATCTAAATTGCATTCCAAAGATCGATGACCCCACCGTTAAAAGCAGATACTCATGTTGGTAAAGGATCTCTCATATGTTTTAAATTAGAATTCGAGATAAACATGAAATCTCTTCCTAGACCAAAGAACTAATTGGATTCGATCATCAAATGAGTCCATCGTGAGATTATATTTTGTTAGCTATGCTTTGTTCGAACCACTGGTACATTATTTAATTTGTGGAAAGACTGCTTGGTTATGTTTTCCTATATATATATGTATCTATATATGAGTCCCGATTCATAATAATAATAATCCTCGAAGTTGAGACTGCCCGTAAAAATGGTTCATTTAACAAGTCATGTACTGCATAGAGTTCTGCTTTGAGTCTATTGCGATGTTTTAAGTTTGTTGTGAAGTTTGAGTTAATTTTCCAAGTTTAGTTCATTTCTTATTGCTCATATTCACCCATCGATCCGTTCCTCGGTACACAAGTCAGTTTTAAGATAAGGTATTCGTTAAGAATTATTGGCTAAATTAGTTATGTATATCATCATATATGTTCACTGTTAGGTTTATGTTATTCTTATCTTATTTGGTTGTGTTGTGATATATGCCCATTATGCTCCAATCCTTAGTTGGTATTCTTTATGAACATGTTTCCTTCAAATCCGTAGAACTTACCTGAATGCCTTCATATGCCTTGACCCGGTTCAGATGAACCATGCTACTGTTACTCATTTGATAATCTACATAACCTAGTTAAATGCATACTTAGATATTAATTAAGTGATGGCCCAGTATGCAGACGTGTTGACACCCAATTTTGACCCTCCCGTCCAGTCATTAACTATAAAATTACACTAATTTTCAATAATTTTTAAATAATAAAATGCAGCGATAAAACATTAATACAGGCATAAATAAATAAATAATTTAATAATGGCACCGCGTCTTACGCACTTAGAGTCTCGCGCCCATATTTATTAATTTTAAAGCCATGTCATAATTCTTAAATAATAATAAATACATAAAATAATAATCTAACACACGCGTTTTAATAATAGCATTCATAAAATAATTAAGAAGTCCTAATTTTATTTAATAAGTCTTAATAACGACATCGCATTATAAACATTAAGAACTAATTAATTAGCACACCCGTATTTATTATTAAAATAATAGCTTAGACTAATAAAACACCTAAATAATTTAATCACAATTTATTTCAACAATTTATCACTAATTAACTAATTAAATAACTAGCCTAAAACTAATTAATTAACTCTTAAAACTAACTACCCAGGCCCTTACCTCTCTAACCCATCTACCCAAATTTCACACCACAGAGCCCAACACCCCTTTATTTCCCCGCGACCCGCAAGCCCACACGCCCCCTGCCCTTTATACCTTACCCACAGAAGCCCAACACCCTTTTTCCATCGTCTCCCACAAAACCAGCAAATTTCAACCTAGAAAAACCTAGAACCCGCCGCACCTTACCCTCGCGTCCCCATCGCCGCCAAGACCCTAGCCGAGATTCTCGCCTGAGAATCCGGCGACTTTCCTTTCTCTTACCAGTACCATTCAAAATCATTACATGCAATATTTACTTTCTAAAATTACACTCGAGAAAGCTTACAAGATCAGTACTAAATCGCACGAATCAAGCACCAAATATTAGTCCAAAACCAGCCTTGATTACTTGCCAACTTAGAACCCAAAATCGTAGCTATAAATACAGAACCACTGTACATGCAAGGGACAGAGGGGAGAGACTCAGAAATCAGGAGGCACCCAAAACCGATAGGCATCGATTTACGTCCTCTAGCAGCAGTCATCGATCCAGGGGAGTAGGGCAGAACATTCGAAAAATAATAGAAGAATCAGCAGTGCAACTAAGCTATTCAAATGGACCAGCATTCGGGATCAGAATCGAATCGAGCCATTCAGAATAAAAAAAAACACAATTCTAGTAGCCAACCATTCTCGCCAAAACCCCTTCCTTTTCCACTGCATTAGCAAGCCTTTCGAGTGAATCGACGACTTGATACGCTGTCCCGGTTCGCTGCCCGGAGAAGGTAAATTCAGAATTCTTCTTGTATTTCATTTGTGTGTCATACGTGTTTACTTTGAAATGAATCGACCTCGATTTTACTGGTGTAATTAGATTTGTCATATTGAGAGTCAAAGTGTCAAACCTTCGACTAGCCTGCTTTATGTGAGACGAATATGAGTCGGCGATGTTTGTTGTCATAACTGCTCATAAATCTGATTTAATTAAATAATTAATGTTCGGACTTGCTTGAGAGATTATGAAGTTAAGAAGTTGGGAACTTTGTAGTATTTGCACTTGTATGATCATCATCGTCATTCTATCTAATTAGCTGATGAGATTTGAACATGATATGTTAGGTTATATTCAGACATAATATGATATGCATTATTTTGGTACTGGTTTGTATGTCAAGGGAGATCGATACTGGGCCTTACCAGGATATCATGATCAGTCAAGGGTTGAATGTGCTTACCCCTTTATATGCTAGAAGCACACGAGAATAAGAGTTAGAACCCGCTTTAGCTTGAAACAGCTTTCAAGATGAAATCATGTTTAACCCATGAGTCATTTTCATCTTTAGAATAAGAAGACAATGCTAGAATGGTTTCACGGGTCCAATTTGTGCCTTAATGATCTATATTTATACTTAAGATCAATATTGAAGTATATGTATACCTGTCGAGTGTCCTGGAATGCAGCCCAGCATGTTCTTGGTGTGATTCATATTATGAGATGTTCTGTTTTGTTATCTTTGGTCCAGTTCAACCACCATGTCTATTTATAGGGGTTAGCACGACCAGTCAGGCTCGAATCATAAGGCTATGAAGCACATCGATTGGTTTAATAACTCTATTTTCAACTCGTATCGTCTTTTCTCATGGCTGTTTAAAATATGAAACTAAGCGGGTAATGTGGATTTTGTTTAAAGAGCTAGACTTATCACATAGACTAAATCTGCCTACTGTATTAAGCCTGAAAAACTCAGCCCGTTTCGAGTGTTATTGGTTGAATGGCATCTTAGGCTTCCTATTGAATCTGTCATCTTGTCGACTATAGTAATTAAATCGCAAGCATGCTTGACTATGTGATTATCTTAACTATTTATTTGGGTGGATATATACTAATCTTTATCTTCTCTTATTTTGCATGAAACGCACCGGAGAAACAAAGAGTCTCATGGCGAGACTCATCGTAGTAAACGGGAAAACCCACATATATGTGCATCTATGTTTGCGCCAGAAATTCCAAGCCTCAGGCGAAATCACGTCGCCACTCTTCGAGTCACCTTTATTGCTTTCCTATCCCGCCCATTTATGTGTTGTAATTTAATTGCTTAGCATTGCACTACTAACATTATCTGAATCTTGAGACTACGGATTAAGAGACAATCTGACACTAAAATTTATTTTCCTTTAGGATTAATTACCTTAGGCTTGTCATGCTTAGCTATATTAAAACATCTAATAATCTTCGCCCACATAATTACTCAAGCAGTTATTATATTAGTTGTCATGGATGCCTAATCGATTTTCTATAAACTCTTTCAACAACCTTACAGAAATCTTATTTTTTCTTTGCATATCATGCTATACTAATTGAGAGTCATTTAATAGGTAAATGCCCTTTTTAGTCTATAAAAATAAATTTTCATCGTTCATTTCATTGTAAATAATATACATACATACTTTTGAACTTTGCGCATATTTTATAGTATCAACCTTGTGGACCTTTCATAAAAAACACATTCTGTTCTCAAATACTCTTCAAAATATGCCTTTTTTTGAGCAATAATAATTAACCCTAGGTTTGAATGGACAACCGCACGTTAGCGGATCCTTTAGGTTCCCGACTTCCCTTTAGGATAATAAAGAACCCTTACCCAGAATCTCATTAAGTTTAGCAGACCATTAAAATGGAGTTAATGTTTTACTTTAAACTAGTTAAACATTTAGGTGTCCTAATTCACCCAAACTAATTAGGTGGCGACTCCCTAGCAACCCTCTTAGCATTTTTAGCATTTCTAGCACCTTTTAGCACCTTTTAATATTTTAGCATTCTTTTAAACATTTAACATTTTTATTGTTTATTTTCTAACATTTTTACTTGAGCAGGGTTCGCTAGAATAAAGTCGCGGTCGAAATCGGGCGCGACAGAATGACGACTCCACTGGGGATTTTAGGTTCTTAACCACAACAGACCTAGGGTTATTATTTGGCATTACTTTTGCATTTAATTTTGTGTGCTGTATTTTTGTTTTATTTATTTCAATTGCTACATGCTTTACTGCTTTCCTTAAACTGGCATTCCGCTCATATTTCTTCCACTCTGGAAAATTCACACAATCACACACTACATGCGAGGTGCGCTGGGTGCATCAACAAAATTCTTTCTTCAAAACCCAAATTTAGGAGAGTTGGTAACATACGTGGAGTGTCCGGTCTAACCTATGGTCGCAGAGCCTTCTCACTGAGTTGTCCGCCTCGGGAACTCTTGGCCCGTAAAAGCCAAATCTTAGAAACTTAAGATAGAGCTATACCACCCTTTATTTTTAGGGCATGCATGCATTTACCTTAGGTGGGTTGGTCCTTGACATCGACACCACAATTAGGAGGACACCAAACTCGTCGACGGGTTTCTCAACCCAACGACCAACCAGCATATTATGTGTAGTGTGACAATGACAGACAAATCCAAGCCTAATCATGACATGCTGAAATTGGGAAAAGTGCACCGTCATTTGGTCGCCATTTCCAACAAAGGCATTATAGTTGGACGACTTGGACAAATCTATCATGGCCTCGTATATGTGACGTTTAGGCCTACCGCATAAAGAGGTCCCCGCATGTTAGGAAACGCTTGAATGTGCTATGTGCGATATATCCGTTACATACCGCAAATTACGTGGCTTTATGCTAACACCGCTTGTTGCATTTTTTTAGAAAGATTTATCATCTCCCCAAAGGTCGATTTGTATTTGACTAATCAATGGCAGAACATCGATATCCCACAAGATCAAAGGCACGGTCCAAATGATACGATCGATCCAAGCGGCATTTGAGGTAATGCCGAACCCGCCTCGTCCCTATAGGCAAATGTTTGGAACTACGTTAGACCTGATTCCCTTGGCGGATACGTAGGCGGCCATATTGGCTTCGGTCCCACCTTTTAGAAAATCCCAATTTCTCTTTTGCTTGTAATTGGAACTACGTTCGACCGATTCCTCAAGGATACGTAGGCGCCACATCGGCCTCTGGCCCCACCTTTAGAATTTTACCCAATATTCGCTTGTAATGAACTACGCCATGACCGATTCCTCACGGGATACGTGAGCGCCTAAATCGGCTTCGGTCACACCATTAGGAAACTTTCCCTTTGTTTTGAAAATAACGAAAACACGCATAATATACAAGCAACCCCATGGAAACCCACTTTTAGGCTAAATGCCCTTTGCAAATTCAAAACTGGGACAATGTAGGAAACCAGACAGGGGTTGCAAGTCCAAACAAGCCAGGCACGCAGATGTCAAGGAACAAGGCGGCGAAGTCAAATACGAATCGACCACCCCCAAAACTCACAAAAATTTTCTTTGAGCGCAGGTCCTTCATATTAGCAGAAGATACAACAAAAGTTCTTCATATTAGCAAAAGCAGAAAGAAACAACATAAGCGGAGAGAGGCACCGACAATCAACAGTCAGAATTCAAAAGTCCGCAACAAAGTCTAGCGCATCAGCTCGGGCATAAAACACACAACAAAAGTATCATGGCAATTCGTCAGTTGCAAGGAAACATCTCAGGGACGACATCTCTACCCACATAATTGCCTTTCTCAAATATTTATCATTCTGTTTTAACAGTTATACACTAACTTTTTCTCAAGCTTAGCTTGCAGAGCATTTATTCTACAGGAGCAGCAGCAACACGTCCAGGCAATGACGTTATCAGCATTATGTCCAGGCGACGACATATATCCGACTCAGTTTTGTCAGTCAAAACTGGGACATTTTTAAGGACTTCGCCGCGAAAGGACACCGACAAATATGATTCCATATGCTCGAAAGATCGACATAAACTGGGACAATTTTAAAAGAGAACCTGACGGCAGCGGAGCACCGAGAGATAACAGGAACAAGGAGGACAATAACATTCCAACACAACATCTGCATCTCGTCCATACAACGACGAACATCTGCATCTCGTCCATACAACGCCGAACATCTGCATCTCGTCCATACAACGATTTAACATCTCGCATCTCGCCCATACAACGCATTTAACATCTCGCATCTCGCCCATACAACGATTTAACATCTGCATTTCGCCCATACAACGATTTAACATCTCGCATTTCGCCCATACAACGACGAACATCTGCATCTCGCCCATACAACGATTTAACATCTGCATCTCGCCCATACAACGATTTAACATCTCGCATTTCGCCCATACAACGATTTAACATCCGCATATCGCCCACACAACGCATTTAACATCTCGCATTTCTTCCACACAACGATTTAACATCTACATATCGCCCACAACGCATTTAACATCCGCATTCCGTCCATACAACGATTTAACATCTCGCATTTCGCCCATACAACGATTTAACATCCGCATTTCGCCCATACAACGCATTTAACATCTACATTCCGTCCATACAACGACGAACATCTGCATTCCGTCCATACAACGACGAGCATCTGCATCTCGTCCATACAACGACGAGCATCTACATTTCGTCCATACAACGACGAACATCTACATTTCGTCCATACAACGACGAACATCTACATTTCGGCCCATACAACGCATTTAACATCTACATTTCGGCCCATACGACGATTTAACATCGCATCTCGCCCATACAACGCATTTAACATCGCATCTCGCCCATACAACGCATTTAACATCCGCATCTCGCCCATACAACGATTTAACATCTCGCATATCGCCCATACAACGATTTAACATCTCGTATATCGCCCATACAACGATTTAACATCTGCATATCGCCCATACAACGCATTTAACATTCGCATATCGCCCATACAACGATTTAACATCTGATATCGCCCATACAACGATTTAACATCTCGCATATCGCCCATACAACGACGAACATCTACATCTCGCCCATACAACGATTTAACATCTACATCTCGCCCATACAACGATTTAACATCTCGTGATCTCGCCCATACAACGCATTTAACATCCGCATCTCGCCCATACAACGATTTAACATCTACATTTCGCCCATACAACGCATTTAACATCTGCATTTCGCCCATACAACGATTTAACATCTCGCATCTCGCCCATACAACGATTTAACATCTCGCATCTCGCCCATACAACGATTTAACATCTCGCATCTCGCCCATACAACGACGAACATCCGTGATTTCATCCATACAACGATTTAACATCCGTGATCTCGTCTATACAACGACGAACATCTGCATCTCGTTTATACAAGACAGCGTATCATCACATCATTTCATTTATAGTATATACAATCTGACTACAACCACAACACAAATTCACATTCTTACATTGTTTTGCCTTAACAGTTATGCGCTAACCGTTTGCTTAAGTCTTAGCATGCAGGAGCAGGAGCACAACGTGGATTTTCTCTTACAGCGAACCGGGGCAATTTGTTGGGGAGCCAACCGTCCCAATGAATGGCAGAAGCGGCCTCGAGCGTCGGTCCACTCGTTCCACAACACCATAAGCCATAGCAGTACACCCCAGGTTCAAGCCAGTTATTTTTATTTCTTTTCTTTTTGCACCATAGCCCAGTGTCATCATAACTCGACACTGAGACAATTTTGAGTCCGCGTTAGCCCGCCTTGGTGTTTTGACCATGGTAGCCCAAAGGTCGCCATAACTCGCCATCGACAATTTTTGAGTCCGCGTCTTTGCCCAATTGCCCAACATTTTATTCGAGGGTCGAGACAAAATTGGCATGAAGTCAACGCCTTTGTCCAAGATTCTTCCATCATCTCCGCATAAAAGAGGACAATTGACACCCAATTTTGACCCTCCCGTCTACCATTAACTATAAAATTACACTAATTTTCAATAATTTTTAAATAATAAAATGCAATGATAAAACATTAATACAGGCATAAATAAATAAATAATTTAATAATGGCACCGCGTCTTACGCACTTAGAGTCTCGCGCCCATATTTATTAATTTTAAAGCCATGTCATAATTCTTAAATAATAATAAATACATAAAATAATAATCTAACACACGCGTTTTAATAATAGCATTCATAAAAGAATTAAGAAGTCCTAATTTTATTTAATAAGTCTTAATAACGACATCGCATTATAAACATTAAGAACTAATTAATTAGCACACCCGTATTTATTATTATAATAATAGCTTAGACTAATAAAACACCTAAATAATTTAATCACAATTTATTTCAACAATTTATCACTAATTAACTAATTAAATAACTAGCCTAAAACTAATTAATTAACTCTTAAAACTAACTACCCAGGCCCTTACCTCTCTAACCCATCTACCCGCAGCCCACACCCGCGTAGCCCAACACCCCTTTATTTCCCCGCGACCCGCAAGCCCACACGCCCCCTGCCCTTTATACCTTACCCACAGAAGCCCAACACCCCTTTTTCCATCGTCTCTCCCACAAAACCAGCAGCCCCTAACCTAGAAAAACCTAGAACCCGCCGCACCTTACCCTCGCGTCCCCATCGCCGCCAAGACCCTAGCCGAGATTCTCGCCTGAGAATCCGGCGACTTTCCTTTCTCTTACCAGTACCATTCAAAATCGTTACATGCAATATTTACTTTCTAAAATTACACTCGAGAAAGCTTACAAGATCAGTACTAAATCGCACGAATCAAGCACCAAATATTAGTCCAAAACCAGCCTTGATTACTTGCCAACTTAGAACCCAAAATCGTAGCTATAAATACAGAACCACTGTACATGCAAGGGACAGAGGGGAGAGACTCAGAAATCAGGAGGCACCCAAAACCGATAGGCATCGATTTACGTCCTCTAGCAGCAGTCATCGATCCAGGGGAGTAGGGAAGAACATTCGAAAAACAATAGAAGAATCAGCAGTGCAACTAAGCTATTCAAATGGACCAGCATTCGGGATCAGAATCGAATCGAGCCATTCAGAATAAAAAAAAACACAATTCTAGTAGCCAACCATTCTCGCCAAAACCCCTTCCTTTTCCACTGCATTAGCAAGCCTTTCGAGTGAATCGACGACTTGATACGCTGTCCCGATTCGCTGCCCGGAGAAGGTAAATTCAGAATTCTTCTTGTATTTCATTTGTGTGTCATACGTGTTTACTTTGAAATGAATCGTCCTCGATTTTACTGGTGTAATTAGATTTGTCATATTGAGAGTCAAAGTGTCAAACCTTCGACTAGCCTGCTTTATGTGAGACGAATATGAGTCGGTGATGTTTGTTGTCATAATCGCCATAACTGATTTAATTAAATAATTAATGTTCGGACTTGCTTGAGAGATTATGATGTTAAGAAGTTGGGAACTTTGTAGTATTTGCACTTGTATGATCATCTGTTGTCCTATCTAATTAGCTGATGAGATTTGAACATGATATGTTAGGTTATATTCAGACATAATATGATATGCATTATTTTGGTACTGGTTTGTATGTCAAGGAGATCGACATCGGGCCTTACCAGATATCATGATCACCGAGGTTGAATGTGCTTACCCCTTTATATGCTAGAAGACACGAGAATAAGAGTTAGAACCTGCTTTTAAAACAGCTTTCAAGATGAAATCATGTTTAACCTATGAGTCATTTTCATCTTTAGAATAAGAAGAAGACAATGCTAGAATGGTTTCACGGGTCCAATTTGTGCCTTAATGATCTATATTTATACTTAAGATCAATATTGAAGTATATGTATACCTGTCGAGTGTCCTGGAATGCAGCCCAGCATGTTCTTGGTGTGATTCATATTATGAGATGTTCTGTTTTGTTATCTTTGGTCCAGTTCAACCACCATGTCTATTTAAAGGGGTTAGCACGACCAGTCAGGCTCGAATCATAAGGCTATGAAGCACATCGATTGGTTTAATAACTCTATTTTCAACTCGTATCGTCTTTTCTCATGGCTGTTTAAAGTATGAAACTAAGCGGGTAATGTGGATTTTGTTTAAAGAGCTAGACTTATCACATAGACTAAATCTGCCTACTGTATTAAGCCTGAAAAACTCAGCCCGTTTCGAGTGTTATTGGTTGAATGGCATCTTAGGCTTCCCATTGAATCCGTCATCTTGTCAACTATAGTAATTAAATCGCAAGCATGCTTGACTATGTGATTATCTTAACTATTTATTTGGGTGGATATATACTAATCTTTATCTTCTCTTATTTTGCATGAAACGCACCGGAGCAACAAAGAGTCTCATGGCGAGACTCATCGTAGTAAACGGGAAAACCCACATATATGTGCATCTATGTTTGCGCCAGAAATTCCAAGCCTCAGGCGAAATCACGTCGCCACTCTTCGAGTCACCTTTATTGCTTTCCTATCCCGCCCATTTATGTGTTGTAATTTAATTGCTTAGCATTGCACTACTAACATTATCTGAATCTTGAGACTACGGATTAAGAGACAATCTGACACTAAAATTTATTTTCCTTTAGGATTAATTACCTTAGGCTTGTCATGCTTAGCTATATTAAAACATCTAATAATCTTCGCCCACATAATTACTCAAGCAGTTAGTATATTAGTTGTTGCGGGATGCCTAATCGATTTTCTATAAACTCTTTCAACAACCTTACATAAATCTTATTTTTTCTTTGCATATCATGCTATACTAATTGAGAGTCATTTAATAGGTAAGTGCCCTTTTTAGTCTATAAAAATAAATTTTCATCGTTCATTTCATTGTAAATAATATACATACATACTTTTGAACTTTGCGCATATTTTATAGTATCAACCTTGTGGACCTTTCATAAAAAACACATTCTGTTCTCAAATACTCTTCAAAATATGCCTTTTTTTGAGCAATAATAATTAACCCTAGGTTTGAATGGACAACCGCAAGTTAGCGGATCCTTTAGGGTGCCTGACCCCTTCCCTTTAGGATAATAAAGAACCCTTACCCAGAATCTCATTAAGTTTAGCAGACCATTAAAATGGAGTTAATGTTTTACTTTAAACTAGTTAAACATTTAGGTGTCCTAATTCACCCAAACTAATTAGGTGGCGACTCCCTAGCAACCCTCTTAGCATTTTTAACATTTCTAGCACCTTTTAGCACCTTTTAATATTTTAGCATTCTTTTAAACATTTAACATTTTTATTGTTTATTTTCTAACATTTTTACTTGAGCAGGGTTCGCTAGAATAAAGTCGCGGTCGAAATCGGGCGCGACACCTACCATAGTAGGATTTGTGGTTTTATGGTAAAGACTTAGTGTACAAGGCTACCAGATTTCTTGTTATAATTATTAAAATATTTTAGAGTCCTACAAGGAAAGTAAAGTTGCGTGAAGATGCAAGAATCCCAAACCAACTCAAACTCTATTCTATCATGATGGGCCGTATCATGTAGGGTTTAGTTCAGTTGCATTGATGAAGACAAAGAGCTATATAATCAAGTTTTGCCTTGATGAAATTTATGCACTCACAAAAAGAGAAATTAGAATATTGAGCAAACTCTGTCAAGCATAATTCACAGACTTCTGATTTCTTCAGTACGACCTAATGCGACGAAGAAGATTAAAGAAATTGTGTTATAGAGTTTATGTTTACAGTTCTTGAGTCTAGACTCTTGTATAAGGATTGATCATCGATATGTACCTTTATTCGCTTTCATAGAAGCATATTATTAGGTATAATCTGCTAGTCAAATTTAACTTCAAGTTGGGGATTAACTTGGAGTGGGCTCACTAGTCTATGGAGATTAGTAAGATAGGAATTAGAGTTTACAGTAACTAGGTTACATAGTTTTTAACTTGAATTTGCATAGGCTCACTTTGTAGTGGGGTTTGGGTTAAATATTCCTTGTTTTACTATTCTTTACTATTCCGCCGACGTTATACTTAGAACATGTAGAGTAACATGTTTCATCTTATAGGAAAAAATTAGGTATTGCATAGGATATATATTTGAGTGAGCAGAATAACAATTGATATCAAAGTAGGTTCTCTTCACCAAGGTTAACGCCTTAAGAGAAACTATGATAAATATTACACCACGTATCGGCCATGGTGAAGGTCAATCTACTCATCACCCACCAATGTTCAATGGGAAGTATTACGCCTGGTAAAAAGCTCGCATGGAGGACCACTTGAAAGCTGAAGCTTATGACCTGTGGGAAAGAATTACTGACGGTAAAAAATGTCATACCAAAAAGGGTAGAGATAGAACAAATGTCATAAAAGAGAAAAAGGAATACGAGGAAGCTGACTACAAATCCTCGAGAAGAATGCAAAGGCAAAGAATGTCTTGATCTTGGACTGGGTCCAGACGAGTATAATAGAATCTCTGATTGTACCACTACCAAGAAAATTTGGGATGCATTAGTGAATGCACATGAATGGACAAGTCAGGTTAGAAAATTCAGGAAAGCTATGCTTGCCACAGATTTTGAAAACATCACAATGAAGTCAAGAGATATTGTTTCTGAAATGTTCACAAGGTATACATCTCTAGTTGATAAAATTCTGAGAACCCTACTAAAGACTCTCAAAATGAAAGTCACGGCGATAAGAGAAGCCAAGGACATAGGAAATATATCCTTGGATGAACTGGTATGAAACTTGAAGACTTATAAGATGGACATGAAAAACTCTAAGAATGGTGAATCAAGTTTTGAAAGAACCTTGGCATTGAAAGAGATTGTAAGTGACAATTCTAAAGTAGATGAGAAAGAAATGGTGTTGATCACAAGAAACTTCAGAAAGTTTATCACCAAGGAGAGACAGAATGGCATAAGAAACACCTACGATAGGGGAAAAGGTGACAAACCTCAAACTGGTGCTTGCTTCTAATGCGAAAAGACTGGTCATCTAATTAAAGATTGTCCACTGTGGGAGATCGATTGGAAAAAAGAAAGAGCTGAAAAGAACAAGCTAAAGGAACAAGTACAAGAAAAAAGAAACAAGGGAACACATAAGGCAATAAAGGCCATTTGAGACTCCACTGATGATTCTGAAGATGAAACAATTCATTATTCCCTAATGTCCATATGAGATTCTGACTCAGAGATCGAGGAAGACACAAGGTAAATATTATTGATTTAAAGGATAAGTTAGATTTACTTTCTAAGAAAATTTTGCCCTATTAATGAAGTCCCATAATTGATGAATATCTTAAAATAGGTTCAAAAAGAGATAAGATGTTTAGCGCCTTTACTGGTCTAAGATATGAATTCGTTGATGTAGAGACTAGTAAGAAAAAATCTGAAAAGGAAGTGTGTTCTTTAAGGGAACAAGTCAATCAACTTGGTTCAGCTAACATGTATTTAAGATCTGAAGTCATTAAACATACTAGAAATAGGAAATATTTTAAGGATATTTAACTTTTCAAAATCGAATATGATCTAACTAGGACTAAGACTGAACTGATCTTTGAAAAGGAAAAACCTACAAAGTTGAACACGAAGTTAATTAAAGTGAAAAGTGATCTAGACAAAGCCAACCACTAGATGAAATCGACTGGGATTCTTAATAATCTTACCAGCAAAACCTACAGTATTACTACTAGATTAGGCTTTAAAAATGAATCTGAAAATGAGAACTTGTAGAAAAGGGGATGTGTGCACTATGTGGTAGAACGGGTCAATATAGAACAAATTACACATTAGGAAAAAATCATGAAGAAAGAAATCTGAAATTTGCGAAAAAAAACTTTCAACATGTAAAATCAGATAAATGGAACAAGTCTCCCTTTATACTGCCTAGATGGACAAAACAAAATTTTATTCATCCTTTTGTTAAAAAATGGACCCAAGCTAGTCTGGTTCATAAAACTAACATCTTATTATTCCATGTAGGTGAGGGTGAAGGGAAGTAAGAAGAATTGGTACATGGACAATGCGTGCTCTAGGCATATGTCTGGAGACAAGGAAAAGTTTTGCTCACTCTTAGTTGTGGAGTGTGGAAATGTGGCTTTTGAAGGAGGCAAGAAAGTAAAGGTCAACATGATAAAAATAGGTAGATTTGAGAAACATGTAATTGACAAATGTGTATCATGTAGATGGTCTACAACACAATCTACTGAGCATCACAACTATGTGACAAAGGGAATATGGTAGTGTTTACCTCAACATTCTGTAATGTTACGGATAAAAAATAAGTTACATTGTTCTGAATGACATGAGGTACAACAATGTATACAAGGATGATATAATGGGGATACCAAGTAATGATTTCACCTACCTGAGTATGATTGACGGTGACCTCTTGTTATGGCACAAAAGGCTGGGACATGCTAGCCTGGGACAACTTAATAAATTAGGCTCTCAGAACTTGGTGATTGGGTTGCCAAACATTAAGTTTAAGGACGACAAAGTGTGTAGTTCTTCTGCAAGGGGAATGCAAGTTAGATCTTCATTCAAATCTAAGAAGGTAATAAGTACAAATAAATCTTTGGAACTAGTTCATATTGATCTATGTGGGCCAATAAGAGTCATGATTCATGGTGGAAAAAGATACATGTTTGTGGTTGTTGAAGACTTTACCACATTTATCTAGACACTGTTTCTTTCAACAAAAGATGAAGCTTGTGAAGCAAGCATAAGCAAGTCAAACTCGATCTTGCAGCACGCGGGCACGAGTCTCTCAAAGAAATTTGGGAAACAACTGGGTGTCATCAGATGTAATCATGAAACTGAATTCAAGAATGCAAAATTTGAATAATTCTGCATGGTAAATGGCATTGACCATAACTTCTCATCTTCGAGAACACCACAACAAAATGGTGTGATAGTAAAAAAATCAGACTCTTGAAGAAATGACCAGAACTATGATGCTGACTAGTAATATTGCGAGAAATTTCTAGGTTGAAGCCATAAATAATGTATGCTATATTCTTAACAAGAGTATGACCAAATAACTGTTGAAGAAGACTCTGCATGAACTGCTTAAAGGAAGGAAGCCAAATATCTCACATCTAAGAGCTTTTGGGTATAAATGTTTTATTCATAACAACAGAAAGGATTTCCTGGGAAAATTTAATACTAGGAGCGATGAATGAATCTTCATGGGCTATTCACATAGTAGTAAAGCCTGTATGGTCTACAATAAAGGAGCCCTGTGCATTGAATAAAATGTGCATGTTGTGTTTGAAGAATCCAGTATTGTATCTGAGAATCAAGCGTATGAGTATGATGAAGTGCCTTTTAGTGATCCCACTAGAAAAACATTCAGCTAGCTGATGGAAATGAAATAAGTAACCTTCTTGATGAACCAGGTCCAAAATCAAGCCACACTGACAGGGGAACCATTGATGAAGAGCAGGATGAACTTGGTTTACCCAACTATGCTAAAAATAAAACTCAAACAACCCTCAGGGATAGTTATGAAAAGATATAGATATCAGGGATCTCATCCCATTAATAATGTACTTTTAAAAAATGTGGTGAAGTTGCTGCAATAGCTTCCTCAGCTGTTACAAAAATCAGAACAAAAACAAATATATTTCAGGTTGTTGCAGCAAGTGAAAAGACTTTATAAGTTGTTTGGAACAATTTGTCCTGACAACCTCAAAAACTTCTTGATTTTGTCAAACAAGTACTGAAGTTGCTGCAACAGCTTCTCAGCTATTGAAAAAAATTAAAACAAGTGCAAGCCTTTTTTTTAACCATAGGAGGATAACAAGACCAAGAAAAACATAAATTGCACTGGCAGTGTACGTTATTTATTGGAAATAAAGCAGTACAGGAATAGTAAATAATTATTACAAGTGCTTCGAAAGGATAACAATAAATATTACAATAGCAACAAGCTTGTAGTAAGTAAGAGTTGTGGCAACAACAATCATTTTGAGTTCTTGAATCAGTCTTGAATCTTTGTACCAATTGCAGAAAGCTGAATCTTGATAACCTGAAATCAAGAGACACTAAATCAGGAAATGTTACAACTATATTGAGTCGAGTAATGACACTATGTCTTTAAGACAAAATTGCCCTGTATATATGTTTTTACGATAATGGGCAATAGTCTCTCAAGATAAAACAACAAACTATAATTTGTGCAAAGCAAACACAAGTGATTCTAGCGAAGAAAACAAATAACAAAAGATTGCTAAGAGGAGAGGATTTGCCACAAGAATTTCAGATTTGTTGTTCTTGAAAAGTGTGTAGAATTGAGCCAAAGACCTCAATTTATAGTAGTGTAAGAGTGGCCTCTTCAAGTGCCCATGTAATGATCATTTAAATATCACGTTATGTCCCTTTAATTCACCAATTAATGCAGCCAAATAATGACTAATATATGTAAGAAAATCCTCCATTTTAATGCTCCAAAACATCTCCATAATCAGCCAAACTTTTGGACTTCCGTCACACTTAAGTGAAGCGTCGCGGCTCGGCCACACTGGCGACGCGACGCCTCAGCTCCAAAGACGCCACATCTTACACTTTGCACAATCATTCCTTCGTTTACCGACGTGGAACACTTGTTGTTTTGCCAATAACCGTCCATTATTCTATGCGTCAAACATTTACTTACGTACCAATATCTCTTTCACTAACAAAATTTACGATATTTGGCACTACGAGTGCACGTGTGTGAAAACGATGTTTCCGACGTGCCCCCAATTATTCGAATCATAAAATAATGGGATAAACTTAATTTCACATTAATAAACTTTCAATAATATTTACAAACACAAAACCACAACAAGTAACTAAATATACCAAATAAGAGTTTTTTAAGCATGTAACAACAAAATAAACAACTTTGAAGAGAAATCCATGTTCTTCTTATTTAATCAAATCATCTTTACATGCTTATGAATGCTCTGCAGAGCAACAGAAAGAGACGATCGACAACAATGGCGAGGCAGAACTTCGAAGAGAAGATAGAAGAATGAAGTCGTGCAGTCCTCTGGGACATAGTCCAGTGGTAAAGTCTGGGCGCTATAAGGCGCTCTGGCATGGACAGTGTGAGTTCGATTCCCCGCAGGCGCGAAGAAATTCTGCATGTTGGAGAATTTGACTTTATCTCATTGATCAGTTGTACTCTCCTAGAAACTAGCCACTGGAGCACATCCCGTGATTTACTGGTGATGTTGAAGGAGCCATTGGAGCACATCCCGCGATTTACTGGTGATGTTGTTGAAGGATCGGTGCCATCACCTCGAAGACGTCTAGGTAATACCAGGGAAGTAGTCAGACGCAAGCCTGGAAACTTCGATTATCAAAAAAAAAGAATGAAGTCGTGCAATTAAGAAAGAGAAAAGAGTTCTGGCAACGACGGTTGATTTTTAAAAGTACAGTTTTTTTTCTGAAATCAATGGATTGGTTGGGGGGGGGGGGGTTGGGGTTAAGTTAAGCTGTGGGTCTTTTTATATTTTATAAAAGTTTAACAAGTTATAAATATTACATTACATACTCCATTTAACTTAAATCAAATTTTAAGTGGATTTTGACCCAACTGGTCAAACTTATCACCTATTGTAAATTCAAGACTTGGAGAGTATCTTCTGTTCATTTTACTTGATTTAGTATTTATAAAAAAATTGAATACTTAATACTTATAATATGTCTAAGTCTTAGTAATAGCAAGTAATATGAATTTAAAAATTAAAATAATTGGTAAGGAAAATAAATTTTGTTCATAAGTGAACAAAGTCATTTTCTTCCTTCTCACAAAAAGTGTTTGCCTTGGAAAAATACTTCGCATCAAAATAAGACATCCTTATTGAAAACAATCAGGATTTGAAACACTTAAAAAACAATTTTTTTGATGAAAAATACTTGCCTGAAAGATAACTTCTTTATGAAAATATTTTAAGATACCATGTTTGGTACGATGTATTACGCTGGACTGCACTGAACAAAAAAATAATACAGCATTTGGTGGACGTTTTCTGCCGGACTGGACTGTGAAATTTCTAAAATAGTACACTTCAACTGTCATTTTTGAGACTCGTCTAATAGATGTGTCTCCCCTGGACTGTACTAAAAATAAAAAAAATACAATCAATTATATATTAATACTCTAATACCGTTTATTATATATTAATACAGTCCAGTCCATTAAAATACAGTTCAATATAAAAATAGTGTACCAAACGAGCCCTCACAAGCTGCAAACGCATATGGTAATTTCTCTTTGACACGAATGAGTTCCTGTTTTTAAGATACCCAAATCAACTCCTTTATCTCGGATGAGTTTTAGGCCTAATTATATTCTCATAATTGGTGGACAAAAATATTACTACTACTCCATTATTCTCTATTGATTTTTCAGTTTTCAAATTACTAGTCCTTGTCACCAATGAAAGAGGAAATTGTCCTTTAAGGGCTCGTTTGGTACGTAGCACTGGACTGTATTAATTTTATTGGATTGAACTATATTGAACTGGATTATATTAATATATAATGGACGGTATTAGGCTATTAACATATAATGGACTGTATTTTTTTATTTTTTTATTTTTAAGATATCAGGAGACCCACCGTTAGATGGCCTCAAAATGATTGGATGCATCTTATTTTTAGAAATAAGATCAAGTATGGCTAAAAATGCTCACCAAACACTTTATTATTATTTTGTCCAGTATAGTTCAGCTTAATACAGCGTACCAAATGTGCCTAACGAAATAGGTTTGCATAGAGTATTCGAACATTTGAATTTAATAGACCTAATAATAGAAGGTCACGTATACATAATTCTTCCATGTGCCAGCCTAGCCTGTAAATAAAATAACGGCGTGACAGAGGAACGATTGGGTTTTGGGGGGGTGTTACTCTTTAACAATTATTTGTGTCCTAAAGTTTCAAAAAAGTCTACTCTTTCTATTAGCCTGTGAATTAAACATATTGGGAATGTTTATCGTTGTATGGTATGTTGAGGGATGAGGATGTCGCTGTGCACCAACGGTGGGGTTAAATAAATTGTACAAATAGGGCAAGGAGAGCTAAGAAAAAAATTCATATTATTTATAAATTGTTTATAAAAATAAAGAAATATAAAATAGAAATT
Organism: Przewalskia tangutica; assembly: GCA_029844215.1. Lineage (NCBI taxonomy): Eukaryota > Viridiplantae > Streptophyta > Magnoliopsida > Solanales > Solanaceae > Przewalskia > Przewalskia tangutica. The sequence goes on along the minus strand of CM056736.1, from coordinate 85,130,706 downwards.
TGAGAATATGATAGGAGCAGGGGTAGTGTCGGGGGTGGAAGTAAGAAAAAAAATTATTTTTTTATAAATTATTTATAAAAATAAAAACAAATATAAAATAAAATTTTGAGAATGTGGTAGGGCAAGGGAGGCGGGGGGGGGGGGTAAAAAAAATTATATTTTTTATAAATTGTTTTTAAAAGGAAAATATATAAATTAGAAATTTGAGAATGTGGTAGAGGGGTGGAAGTAAGAGGGTGAGGTGGGGTTAGGGTAGGAAGGGGTAACAAAAATTTAATATTTTTTATAAATTGTTTATAAAATTAATGAAATATAAAATAGAAATTTGAGAATGTTGTAGAGGCAGGGAGGGTAGGGTAGGGGTGGAGTTGAAAAAAATCATATTTTTATAAATTATTTATAAAAGTAAAAAAATAGAAATTTGATAATGTGGTAGTGCGGGGGGTGGGGGTAAGGGCAGGCGGGGGTGGAGGTAAGAGGGTGAGGTGGGGGGTTAGGGCAGATAGGAGTACAAAAAAATCATAATTTTAATAATTTTTTTATAAAAGTAAAGAAATATAAAATAGAAATTTGAGAATGTGGAGGGAGTAGGGCGGGAGGTAGGGGTAGGGGCGGGGGAGATACGAAAAAATTTCATATTTGTAAATAATTATTTTATAAGCGGCCCATCTGCCACCTCTAATTATATTTAATATACTTAGTTATGGATAATAATATTATTTATAAATAAAAATCTTAATCTATAGTGGAACTCTAATTATTAAAGTTAAGTATTCTGATGAGTCGAGTTTGGACATCATCATGGGCTTATTTGGGCTACTTGGGCTAGCCCAAACAACCCATCATCAAAATCACTCTTGTCCAAACCCATAAAATCTTGGACGGATTGAGCGGATCATTTGGGTTTGGGCTAATTTTGTCACCCTAATCAAGACCTACCAGGCTACCACTACAGAGGGATTTGACAGGATGGTTGAGATTTCACCACCTTTAAACGGGTTTAATAACATTCCCTAGAATGAAAAACTTCTTTAACCCCTTTGTGATCTACCCTCCGCGAATCTGGTACAATAGGGCCATTGAGTTTCATACACCCGGATCCCTAATAAGAAGGAAAGTCATGAGCTCTTGCTTCGTGCACTCAATCTCTGTTAAAATGAGATTCTTCCAATGCACCTACAGATTGTGGCAGTGCAGTTCTTGGTGGCATTAGCCACTGAATAGAACATCTAACGTTTAGAAATTCTTCAGCAATCAGCACACACTTATGAACATACTTTGTTTTGTTAAAATTCAACACAAGGATAGTCATACCCAAGAGAATGAAAGTTTATATACACCACATGATGAAGTAATCACCCTGTGATATCAACATACTAGAAAGCTAGTTAAATCAATCAAAGCAATTAACAAAGGGGCAGATTTCTAGTCTAAAGGCTAGGTGATACAAAAGTACTAGGTCAGCAAGAATAAGGAACACAAGAAATGTGAATAAATCAGTACTAGTCCAAAATTTCCCAACAAGAGGAAAGCCCACGAATGTAAATGTTATCTGGGAGCATTATCAGGAATTGATATACTACAGCATACAGAGTTACGCACATGTTTCGAACTAATAGCAGTTCTGCAACAGCAAACTCCCCATTTGTCCGATCGACATGCTTGATCCTCCTGAGAAAACAATATCCAAGAAGTTATATACAAAATTCCTCTGACTTCCCAAATCTGAGTATTCATCCAATCATTCCGTAGGATTGTCATTGGACTTGTAAGGAGCAATGAAGAACTGCACCCTCGACATTAACAAAAAGAAGATATAACAAAACACTGCTAAATCACCCACTTTCTCTCAAGCAATTACCCGGCAACAGAAACTTATACTTGTCTGCATCTTCGAAAAGATAAGCCGGCAGGTGAACAGCTGAATAAGAGTGAGGAATTGGTCCCATTTTGCCAATGATTTCCCTGAATGTATACTCTTCAGGTAGCATATCGAATAAATCATCCCCGTTGCAGATAACCCTTTGGACTCTCTTAGGGTTGAGAAAATGAGAAAATCTGACCCTGTCAAAATGGCTGTAGGCTTTCATCTTAAATATAAATTCACGTATGTGGCGGAAACAAAAGCTACAATGCCACCCTGCGTCTGCCAAGATGACGTCTGATTGTCGGTAATGAGCATACCTTGTCTTACCCGATTGGTACCGATGTACAGAAGCTCTCCAGCTATCGTTATCCACAAGAAACTCAAAAGAGTAAAGATAATTCTTCAACCGAAGATGAAGAACCGAAGGTATGTCATCACACCACCTCAAGAGATTGATGGTATGTCTACTAGGTATCTCATCAACATCCGACATTATCAACAAGTCGTCATCTTGAATACCTGCTTGTTTGAGAAGATAATCCAATGCAAGCCGTTGATAAGCCTCCTCAACGAAAGGGTTTTCTCCTCTTCTAAATCTCCCAGGAATCTGTCCATACGTCAATCTTGACTCAACGAATTCAAACTCATCTCTGTGATTAGCAAAGTAAGAAGGCTTTGGCAATCCAGTGAACGTCGAATTCGATTCGAGTAGAATAAACTCTGTAATATAAGGGTATAACTCCTTCCACCGTATGGTAAGCATGTCAACCTCATTATTGAACAGCACGGCATCAAACACACGCCTGGGGTACTCACGGGTTCCCCAGCCGTGAAGTTTACAGAGATTTTCCATTGACACATTCTCATGATAATAGTGAGGCATTTCATTAAATGCCTTTGGTGGTTTCTCCCATATTGGCCGTAGAAAGTAGGTGATTTTCTGCCCATGGACGTATATACCCCAGACACATGTTGGTATCAACACAAAGAGAAAGATATATGTTTTAAGATCCAAGCCACGCAAAATACATTTTAGTCTCGACATGCTCAAGGCTCGTCCAGTTTCCTGCATTCAACAGAATCTCTTGTTAGAGATAAACTAAGAACAGCGTTTAATACTAAGAAATATATCGACATGCATTATTAAAATCTCTCTTATAAACAGCAAATATCATGTACAAGCAAGAGAATGCCTTAAATTGAAGTACAAGTGAATAATCATGAACCCTTATGGGTGTAGCTCAGTTGGTTTCAGGGTGGCAGATTGCTCCCAAGTGAATAACCATGAGCAATAACCAGATCCCCCTTTGGAATATGAACAAGAAAATAATTTACCTGATTACATAGATCATCCTTTTTCTTGGAACAATAACCAGATCCCCCTTCAATTTTCTCACAACATCTAGAAATACCCCACATCTTTCTAGATTATATATAATACTACCTTGTTGATTAATAACAGATCACAATCCAAATCAACTTTCACTCTAACAATTAAAGATTTTTCAACAAAAAAAGCCTAGGTTTTTCACACCCTTGAAATAGCTAAAACCCAGAAAATATTGGTTCTGATTTTCAAAATAAATTGAGAATTAGAAAAGGATTTGTGGGAGACAAAATTGCTAGAGAGCAGTTTGTGGTGTGAAGTGAAGGGTTTACTTAACTGGGTAATGCGTAGCAGTTGTAAAGAATAGTATTAAGAAAGCCGTTTTTCTTTTCTACTCCACTTTTTGCTGGCTCTCTATATAAGTAGAGCTTTTGTTTTTTCACGGGACAGAATTACCCATGTGCTCATTCAAATTACATAAATGATCCCTTATCTTCGGTAATAGGTGCTAATACAAATTGTGAGAAAAATGACATTAATAGTCTCCACTTAGTAATTTTCATCATTTACTTTTTATCAAAAGTAAACACTTTTTTGGCATTCTTCAAATATTTACTAAAGTCTAATATAACTAGAAATGTGAGAAAAAAAATAAGCGCCAACAACAAAAAAATTTAAAATTTCAAAAACCGAAACATAAAAGTTACACCAAACACAAAAAATAGATAAAAATAACAAAAATGCACTATAAAAAGTACACTAGACTCTTGAAATAGACAAAAAAAAACATACTATAGTTAAATATTTTCGATTTTCACAGTTTCTTAGAGACCAAAAATGTTCACTTTTAACAAATTTGAAGGACCAAAATAGTTAAATGAATAATTAAGGGGAAATTTTGAATTTACTATCAAAGATAAAGGATCATTTATGTCATTTTCTCTTCCCATTATTGCTGAAACTGTCAATGGGTAATTATGTCATTTAAGGTGTACGGTACCCTTTAACATTGTCCAGGTCTCCTAACGCGTCAAATTGACTAACTCAAATGCAACTGGTTGGGTCACTCGGTCAGGGCCCTTATCGACATGGGGGTCGGTAGATGAATTAAATTTTGGAGTAACAAGTAGTTTATTGAGTTGTTAATTGCACTATATTATATGATGATGTTTCACTATTTTTGGATTTTTTGTTAGTGTCCGTTTGGTTAAGCTTCTTAAAAGGTTAAAAGTGTTTTATTTGGCCTTTTTTTTTGGGTGTTTGGCCGGAAAGACTAAAAATACTTTTGCCTGAAAAAAACACGTTTGGCCTCTATTGGGAGAAGCTCAAATTTTAGGTTTTTGTCCAGTAGAGGCAAAATCGCTTTTGTCTTTTTTCATTTTTAAGCCAAAATCATTTTTTTTTATTGACAACCAACCACCTAACAATTTTTTGATAAAAAAATCTACTCCTAAAAGCTCAAACTTCTAAAAACTCTTTTTAATAAATTGTACCAAACGGGCCCTTAGTATCTAGGGTCACGATCCCATCTTCTCTTCATTACCCTCTTTGAGATGTGGAATTTTATTAGTTTCAATTTATTTTTAACTTGTTTCTTTAAGGATTAATTGATTACTTTATAAAAAGAGATCATGTGTCAATCGGGATTCCAAAATAGTGGCGCAACGGGATATCACATCAACGAGAGGGGCGAGGACTTAAGCTTTATTTGGATTGACAGTGGACAGAACTGATTCTGACACAATTGATTTTGTCAGAATTGATTCTGGCAGAAATGATTTATGTTTGGATGCAACAATCTAAAAGTGATTGTTATTAATAAATAATGTTTGGATAGTTTTGATCAAAATTACTTTTGAATGTAGAATTACCAAAATAGACATTTAGTCAATACATATAAATAAAAATTACTAATAAATAAAAGTATGTAAATAAATAATAAAATTTAAACTGCTTACAATGCTAATTTAAAATACAAATAATATTAAATATTATTATAATACTAATTTTGCATATACTCTAACTCGGTGGATTTAACACAATTTAAGTCCCCACGGAGCTAAGTTTCATAAATCTCTCATTTTTAATATGTTTAACAGGAATGTTTTGTACAACGGATTGAGTTGTCAAAGAGTTTTGCTTTGGTTAAACCGTTAAAGTATTGAACAGAAATCATTTGACTGAGGAAACTATTTGAGAGGCTGAGCAAGACATTGAGGATAGACACCCAAAACTATTTGACCCCAAATACATTTTTGTAATATATTAGAATAATTATTTTTAAGAATTTCTTTCATTAATCACAATATATATATAATTGTACAAAGATGATTTCTAATACAGTAAAAATTCTAAGTTATCTTAAATACATAACAATAATAATTACAATATATACTGTGAATATTCTGAGAATATCCGCTAATACTTCACCTCAGACGGAGCGGGAGGAGGTCGAACGCTCAGGTTGGATCTGAAGTCTATGAACAATTGTTTGGGTAGTCCCTTTGTGAAGATGTCTGCATACTGATAGAAGGAGGGCACATGCAGTATTTTGACTAGACCAAGTGTTACCTTCTCACGTACAAAGTGGATATTCATCTCAATATGTTTGGTCCGCTGATGCTGGACCGGATTATGAGACATATATATGTCAGGTATGTTATCGCAATAGACTATAGATGCCTTACGCAGTGGACATCTGAGCTCCTAGAGAATATTTCGGAGCCAACGGACTTCAGCAACTACATTAGCAACACCCATATACTCGTCAAAGATCGAGCAGAGATAAAGTGTCTTGTCGCTGATGCATCAAGAAATAAGATTATCCCCTAAAAACACACAATAGCCGGAAGTAGATCGTCGGCGTCCGGCATCCCGCCCAATCAAAGATCTCTGTAAAAAGATACCCGGCCTGAGCGAGGGCAGTAGACGCAACTCATATTCAGGAGTACCCTTAATGTATCTGATAATACACTTAAGAGCAGCAAAGTGGGGTTCCCTCGGGGCATCATAAATAGACACACCTGCTGAACGATATATGCAATGTTGGGCCTGGTAAGTATGAGGTACTGAAGAGCACCTGCAAGACTCCGATAGAGAGTAGGATCAGACACTGGATCACCCTCAGAAGCACTGAGCTTGGATTTGAATCAACCGGAGTAGGCATAGCTTTGCAATTCGACATCTTAGCTCTGAACACAATTTCTTCTGCATACTTACGCTGACTCAGAAACATATTATCTGCAGATCTAGTAACTGATATACCCAAGAAGTAGCTCAGCTTGCCCAAATCAGTCATAGCAAATTCAGTTTTGAGAAGAGCAATAATGTCATTTTTCAATTTGTCAGATGAGGCAGTGAGAACAATGTCATCCACATATAATAATAAGTAAGCAATGCCACTATCATGGTGAAAAATGAACAGATATGTGTCACACCTGCTGCAAATAAACTCAATCTCCATAATGTACCTGGCAAAGCGGTCATACCAAGCACGAGGTTCCTGTTTTAGTCCATAGAGTGATTTCCTGAGACGGCAGACATACCGAGGAACTGCAGGATGAACAAAACCAGGTGGCTGATGCATATACACGGTTTCTTTCAAATCCTCATGAAGAAATGCGTTCTTGCCATCCAGCTGATGAATCGACCACTTTTTACCCATAGCAATACTAAGAACAGTACGAATCATAGTCGGTTTAACAATCAAAGCAAAGTATCACCACGCCAACGCTTCCTCACGATTAGTACCATTTGCCACAAGTCTTGCCTTGTAGCGCTCCAAATCACCACTGTCTCTGAATTTGTGACGAAAAAGCCACAAGCATCGGATCACATTCACCTCATCCGGTCTAGGTACTAGATCCCAAGTGTGCTGCTTAGTTAAATCATTATATTCCTCATACATGACCACACTCCAATTAGGGTCTAGTTTGACCAATTTGTGGTTCTTTGGAATTGGAGAAATTGTTTGAGCAGACAAGTTAAACTTGATTTTGGGTTTGAAAATCCCGTGTTTGGCATGAGTTTCTATTTGGTGACTGGGGACAGTGGGTGGTTGCATTGGTTAAGTAGCAGGATCCGAGACAGATGGTATGGTCGGAGATGGGGAGGATGGAATATTTACTACGAGCGTCGCGGCGCCGTGATCAAGGGCCGCGGCGCCTGAGTTACAGTCCTCTCTAAAGTTTTGGTACCGCGGCGCATCTCCGAGGGGTCGTGGCGCTGACGACGGTGAAAAATCAAGTTCATCACTAGAAGACTGACGCCGCGGAGCATCCCCGAGGGGCCGCGACGCTGACGACGGAAAAGAATCAGTGTGCTCAATAGAAGGCTGGAGAGGAGGGGATGTTTCGGTGGTTCCATGAGTGAGTTGACTGAGATTGATGGGAGAGATGACGGGCTCATCAAGAAATGAGTAGTCCGGTTTTTGGTATTTCTGAGGATTTGAAAACGGGAATATGGTCTCGTCGAACGTGACGTGACTGAAAATGTGGATCTGACGAGTAGACAAGTCATAACACAGATATCCCCTATGATTAGGTAGGAAACCGAGAAATATACATGGTGTAGTTCGGGGAGACAACTTGTGGGGGTAGTGGAGGTAAGATTGGGATAGCACATACAAATGAAGATTCGTAGGTGGTCATATGATGGAGTCCTACGATATAGAATTTCGGTGGGGGTTCTATTTTGTAGAGTGCTAGTGGGTAAAATATTGAGGATGTATCTACCATTTTAACAACATAGACCCAGAAGGAAGGTGGTAAACAGTTGTGAAAGAGAAGGGTACAAACCATGTTATTGATAGTACAAATAATTCGTTCAACTTTTCCATTTTGAGGGTAGGTGTGGGGACAAGAGAAACGGAACACCATGCCCTGTTGGGAGCAAAAATTATGGAATGCTTGTTACACCCCGTAATTTCATGACATTGATTTGAGAACGTGATTAAGGAATCAAGATTTGAATATTGGAAGAAAAAAATAATTACTTTTCTAAAGGGAAAATTTCAGAAAAATGTGAAGACGAAAATTTATTAACTTGGAGTTAATTTCCCTAATTTGGGTTATGAACTTAGTATTGGATTATGAAGTCTTGACATTGATAATATGAGGCCCACCGAAAATTTCACAATTTTGTGGGGCCCTTCGATTTTAAGATATTTTGGGCTAAGTATAGATACTTATGTGAAGAAAGATTATGTGACCAATAGGAGGGTGACATGTGTCCCTCATCCACTTGTCTTGCAAGACAAATATCTATATAGAGATATGTATTGAGACTTAGCTTCATTTCACATTATCTTCATCAACCAAAACTTGCTCTTTTCTCTCCCTTAAGCCTAAGTTTCGAATTCTCTTGAAAGTGCAAGAACAAGAATTGATTATTATCCAAGATTAAGCACCCTAATCAAGTTCTAAGCCAAGTTAACTCTCCAAGATCTCCAAAAACAGTTTTGGGCCGAGAATGGGGTTGAAACTATAGGCTTGTTTATGAACTTCTTGGAAGTAAAACAAAAAGGGAAGATGGTTACAAGCTTGTAGTGGATACATGTGTGTGATTGGAACTTGAAGAAGTGGAGCTAAGACAAAACTGTGGGTCGACTTTAAGTGGACTGTTTGGGGCAATATGAAAGGTAAAATTTCTTCATCCTCTTGAAGTAATTGGATATTACATGTTGTTATAGTTAATATATGAACTTGTATTAAGAAGAATGAAGAATAAGAAGTGTAGGGGCAGTTTTTATTGGTTGGGCCAAAACTAGGCAGTTTCGGGACTTTGGATTCGTGGTTATAATTGTTGTTGTTATCTTCACCTATTGCATGTTATAATGAAGGAATATTATTGTTATTAAGTTGTTATGATTTGTATAAAGTGTTGAAACTTGAATTGGATTATAAGGCATTATGAAAGGGGTTTTGGATTGTTGTTGTTGTTGTTGGCCGAGAGGTGTACCAAACTGTTAGATAATTGTAGTGCAGTTTTAGGGACTGTTTTGTGGTGTTATAAAGCTAGAAATTCAGCCACCAATATGCATGTTTAAATATAGTAATTGCTAATGAAAGTCCTAAGGGAATAAGGGTGTAGAAGGGTGTTGAAAGACCTCACATTTTACCCTTGTTGTTGTTGAATTGTGGACTGTTTTTATGTACTATTTTGCCGAGATTGTGGACTGTTTTTACGTGAGAAATAGGTGTGTGAATCACCTTGGTTAACTGTTGGTTGTGCGCTTAATTGGTGCCTTGGTTATTGATGAAATTGGCCTTCTTGAAAGGTGGAAAAGTACGTATAAATAGGGGAAGTGCTGCCCGAACTTTTATATGAAAAGAGAACCATTATTGTGGTATAGTGTATACTAGTACCATGAAGTTGATAGACGTGTTGTTGTCATTATAGGTTGAAGTACCTATTTGAGACGTATTCTACTTGTCGTGTGGTTAGTCGTTAAAACGGTATGTGAACCTTTTTCTTCTTTCTTTTGGCATGTTCTACGTGTGAACCATAACTGTGGTATTGTTTCAAAAGTTATTCTACTCTTAGAAGTTAAAGAGTATTCATGTTATTGATTCTATGCTAAAGGCCTGTCTTTATTATTCCTAAGTCCTTACCAAGTCTTATGGGAGATGTTGGTACGAGTTTTTAGTAAGCTTTGGTGTCGTGTTGATCTTGCTAAGCTACAACACTAATAAGTATTAAGCGTTGAGACTGATTTTGGTAAACGTGTTAAAACAAGTCATTGCAGCGTTAAATGAAAAAGGTATCGAACAAGTCATTGCAGCGTTAAATGAAAAAGATATCGACAATCATTATATTGAAATGAGTAGAATTTTTATCTGCATAGAAGCTAAGATATAACCAGTTCGTTTTACATTTTCTAGGTTCACAGCTGATTAGATAAAATCATTATTAATATATAACCTACTAACAGCTCATAAAATGGATTAATTTGGCAATTCGGATCGGTTATCACCATGCAAATATTTCCATAATGTTAGCTAGAGGAGCGAGACGAATTTAAATTATCGAGTTGATACAAACGACAAACGGTATGTGACTCTTCCTTTCACCTTTGAGCATGAACTTTATAAAATGAGTGTACGATGGACTTACGTGTTTTAAATGAATCTAGATTTCATGTGGTACATGAGGTGATAGTAACTTGATTTTAAAAGAGTAAGTGGCTTGATGTTACAAGGCTAGTGCCTTTGGGGTTTTATAAAGGAAAGGATGTACGGCGGACGTACATGGTGCTATTGGGGTTCAAGTCCCTAATAATTAATGATATGATAAGTGTCTTGATTTTCCAAATGAGTATCTAAAATGAAAGTTGAGTTTATAAAGTGACTGTACGGCGGACGTACATAATTTTATTGGATCTTAACCCTTAATGGGCACGAGATGTTGGTACCTAAGTTTGTTTAAAATGAAAGATTTTATGTGTTTGGTACATGATGGTTTGGTACCTTGGCATAGCTAAAATGAAAGATTTTATATGTGTTTGGTACATGATATGTTGGTACCTTGACATAGCTAAAATGAAAGATTTTATATGTTTTTGGTACATGATGTTTTGGTACCTTGGCATAGCTTAAATGAATGATTTTATATGTGTTTGGTACATGATGTTTTGGTACCTTGGCATAGTTAAAATGAAAGATTTTATATGTGTTGGGTACATGATATGTTGGTACCTTGGCATAGCTAAAATGAACAGTTCGTATATGTGATTGGTACATGAGATGTTGGTACCTTGGATTTTTTTTTTCTAAAAGGAAAGTTCCTTTTAATGGTTGGTACATGAGATGTTGGTACCTTGGTTTTATTCCTTTGACAGTCAAAAGATGAGTTAAATTGCACAAGGTTACTTATAATAGCTATTCGTGCAAGTGTTATTATTCTATTTCCCCGAGTCCCTCAATAAAGGGCTGGGATACGTTATAGTTTGTTCGCCGAGTCCCTCACTAAAGGACCGGGATGTGTTATATGATAACAGATTCGATGACTCTCATTTTTATAAGGTACATCGGTACAATGGTACAACGGTACAATGATACAAGGTATAATTGGCTCTTCTTTTATATGGCACGGTAGGATCTGGGATTTGATTTTCATACTTGTCCCTGTCATTCTTTTATACAGTTTTGATCTTGTTTACTGTACCTCATGTTTACATACTTGGTACCTTGTTGTACAGACCCCCTTCGGGGGGGCTGCGTTCATGCCCGCAGGTATAGGTACTCCGTTAGGTGATCCTCGAGCTTAGGATCTTTGCCTAGTTTTTTTAGATAGCTTCACTGTTCCGGAGCTTATCATTTTGGTATAGCTCTTCCATTAAGACTTATGTATATTCCGGGGTACGACGGGGCCTTGTCCCATCACATGTCTTTATCAACTCTTAGAGGTCTTGTTGGCAGGTGTGGGTTGTATATGTATTTGGACATATATGAGTTGTACTAGTTTTGGTTATATCTATATACAGTGGCGACCTTGTCGGCTTGCCTGTTTTTATAACATGATTTTTCCTAGAGCTTCCGCTGGTTATATGTGATGTGTGGGTTTAAGGGTGTCCAGGTAGGGCACCAGTCGTGGGCCTGGGGTTCGGGTCGTGACAAGAGTGGTATCAGAGAAGTTAGTCCTCGGAATATCTACATACCGTGTGCAATAGAGTTTTGGTTATCGGTGTGTTATGCACCACACCGATAAACAGGAGGCTACAATATATTTAGGATTGGTTTCTATTCTTCTTACTCTAAGATCGTGCGATAGAGCTATGTTGTTAGGGTAGTCCCTCCCTAACGTATTATTATGGTTGCAGCTATGAGAAAGCGACAGCGGCCCAGAAGGAGAATATATAGACTTGGTATACAGGTTGGTAAAATTGTTGTATAGTTGACATGATAATGATGTTCATCTATACGGACATATTTATTTGGGCCATGTGTGTGTTGCCTAATGTGATGGTGGGTTATCACGAGTTAGTTAAGCTTTGATAATGGATTGGAAGGTATGAAACAGTTTAATGAATCCACATCAAGGTTATATATATGCTAATTTGGAATAATTTAAAGGTTATGAGCTGTCTGAGAGGGTGATGAACCCTTAAAGGATCATGTTTAATTGACTAAATGGCATAACATGTTGTTAGATTAAGCTATGGTGTATGCTTAATTGAGATGCATGAATAATATTGGTATGGAGTAAATAGGGTTGTTGTGATTAAGACAACATAATTTTGAGATATTGAGAAGCTATCTTGCCCGTATACGGGGAGAGATAATGTAAACTTGGGACATGAAATATTTGAGGATCTTGGAGTATTGGATAATCGTTGAGACCTTAGATAGAGAAGGCCTTCAAGAGTATAGTATTTTATGCGTGATCGTGGTTAAAGTACATGGTATATATGAAGTATATTAGAGGTGATGATTCCTTGGTTTGAGTATAAACCACTTGTGATTTTTGTTGATGATTGTTGAGCCGATTGGGAATTTGTAAAGCTTGAGACCTTGGATGAACATTCGAGTACGAATGTTCCTAAGGGGGAATGTTGTTACACCCCGTAATTCCATGACATTGATTTGAGAACGTGATTAAGGAATCAAGATTTGAATATTTGAAGGAAAGAATAATTACTTTTCTTAAGGGAAAATTTCGGAAAAATGTGATGACGAAAATTTATTAACTTGGAGTTAATTTCCCTAATTTAGATTTATGGACTTAGTATTGAATTATGAAGTCTTGACATTGATAATATGGGGCCCACAAAAAATTGCACAATTTTGTGGGGCCCTTCGATTTTAAGATATTTTGGGCTAAGTATAGATACTTATGTGAAGAAAGATTATGTGACCAATAGGAGGGTGACATGTGTCCCTCATTCACTTGTCTTGCAAGACAAATATCTATATAGAGATATGTATTGAGACTTAGCTTCATTTCACATTATCTTCATCAACCAAAACTTGCTCTTTCCTCTCCCTTAAGCCTAAGTTTTGAATTCTCTCGAAAGTGCAAGAACAAGAGTTGATTATTATCCAAGATTAAGAACCCTAATCAAGTTCTAAGCCAAGTTAACTCTCCAAGATCTTCAAAAACAATTTTGGTTTGAGAATGGGGTTGAAACCCTAGGCTTGTTTATGAACTTTTTGGAAGTAAAACAAGAAGGGAAGATGGTTACAAGCCTGTAGTGAATACATGTGTGTGATTGAAACTTGAAGAAGTGGAGCTAAGATAAAATTGTGGGTCGACTTTAAGTGAACTATTTTGGGCAATATGAAAGGTAAAATTTCTTCCTCCTCTTGAAGTAATTGGATATTACATGTTGTTATAGTTAATAGATGAAGTTGTATTAAGAAGAATGAAGAATAAGAAGTGTAGGGGCCGTTTTGATTGGTTGGGCCAAAACTAGGCAGTTTCGGGACTTTGGATCCGTGGTTATAATTGTTGTTGTTATCTTCACCAATTGCATGTTATAATGAAGTAATATTGTTGTTAATAAGTTGTTATGATTTGTATAAAGTGTTGAAACTTGAATTGGATTATAAGGCATTATGAAAAGAGTTTTGAAAGTTGTTGTTGTTGTTGGCCGATAGGTGTACCAAAATGTTGGATAATTGTGGTGCAGTTTTAGGGACTGTTTTGTGGTGTTATAAAGCTGAAAATTCAGCCATCAATATGCATGTTTAAATATAGTAATTGCTAATGAAAGTCCTAAGGGAATAAGGGTGTAGAAGGGTGTTGAAAGGCCTCACATTTTACCCGTGTTGTTGTTGAATTATGGACTGTTTTTCCGAGATTGTGGACTGGTTTTACGTGAGAAATAGGTGTGTGAATCACCTTGGTTAACTGTTGGTTGTGCCCTTAATTGGTGTCTTGGTTATTGATGAAATTGACCTTCTTGAAAAGGTGGAAAAGTACGTATAAATAGGGAAGTGGTGCCCGAATTTTTATATGAAAAGAGAACCATTATTGTGGTATAGTGTGACTCTTCCTTTCTCCTTTGAGCATGAACTTTATATAATGAGTGTACGGTGGACGTACGTGTTTTAAATGAATCTAGATTTCATGTGGTACATGAGGTGATAGTAATATTTTAAAAGAGTAAGTGACTTGATGTTATAAGGCTAGTGCCTTGGGGTTTTATAAAGGAAAAGATGTACGGCGGACGTACATGGTGCTATTGGGTTCAAATCCCTAATATTTTATGATATGATAAGTGCCTTGATTTTCCATATGAGGATCTAAAATGAAAGTAGAGTTTATAAAGTGAGTGTACGGCGGACGTACATAGTTTTATTGGATCTTAACCCTTAATGGGCACGAGATATTGGTACCTAAGTTTGTTTAAAATGAAAGATTTTATATGTGTTTGGTACATGATGTTTTGGTACCTTGGCATAGCTAAAATGAAAGATTTTATGTGTTTGGTACATGATATGTTGGTACCTTGACATAGCTAAAATGAAAGATTTTATATGTTTTTGGTACATGATGTTTTGGTACCTTGGCATAGTTAAAATGAAAGATTTTATATGTATTTGGTACATGATGTTTTGGTACCTTGGCATAGTTAAAATGAACGATTTTATATGTGTTGGGTACATGATATGTTGGTACCTTGGCATAGTTAAAATGAACAGTTCGTATATGTGATTGGTACATGAGATGTTGGTACCTTGGATTATTTTTTTTCTAAAAGGAAAGTTCCTTTTAATGGTTGGTACATGAGATGTTGGTACCTTGGTTTTATTCCTTTGACAGTCAAAAGATGAGTTAAATTGCACAAGGTTGCTTATAATAGCTATTCGTGCAAGTGTTATTATTCTATTTCCCCGAGTCCCTCACTAAAGGGCCGGGATACGTTATAGTGAGTTCGCCGATTCCCTCACTAAAGGGTCGGGATGCGTTATATGAAAACAGATATGATGACTCTCATTTCTATAAGGTACAGTGGTATAATAGTACATGCAGTGATGTCTGAGTACATTTGGCTCTTCTTTTATATGGCACGGTAGGATCTGTTATTTGATTTTCATACTTGTCCCTGTCATTCTTTATACAGTTATGATCTTGTTTACTGTACCTCATGTTTACATACTTGGAACCTTGTTGTACTGACCCCCTTCGGGGGGCTGCGTTCATGCCCGCAGGTATAGGTACTCAGTTTGGTGATCCTCGAGCTTAGGATCTTTGCCCAGCTTTTTGAGATAGCTCCACTATTCCGGAGCTTGTCATTTTGGTACAGGTCTTCCATTATGACTTATGTATATTCAGGGGTACGGCGGGGCCTTGTCCTGTCACATGTCTTTATCAACTCTTAGAGGTCTTGTAGACATGTGTGGGTTGTATATGTATTTGAACATATGTGAGTTGTACTAGTTTTGGTTATATCTATATATAGTGGCGGCCTTGTCGGCTTGCCTATTTTTATAACATGAGTTTTCCTAGAGCTTCCGCTAGTTATATGTGATGTGTGGGTATAAGGGTGCCCAGGTAGGGCACCAGTCGCGGGCCCGGGGTTCGGGTCGTGACAAGAGTGGTATCAGAGCAGTTAGTCCTCGGAATGTTTACAGATCGTGTGCAGTAGAGTCTTGATTATCGGTGTGTTGTGCACCACACCCATAAACAGAAGGCTACAATATATTTAGGATTGGTTTCTATTCTTCTTACTCTAAGATCGTGCTATAGAGCTATGTTGTTAGGGTAGTCCCTCCCTAACGTATTATTGTGGTTGCAGCTATGAGAAAGAGACAGCGGCCCAGAAGGGGAATATATGAACCTTTTTTTTGGTATACAGGTTGGTAAAATTATTGTATAGTTGGCGTGATAATGATGTACATCTATTCGGACATATTTATTAGGGCCATGTGTGTGTTGTCTAATATGATGGTGGGTTATCATGAGTTGGTTAAGCTTTGATAATGGCTTGGAAGGTATGAAACAATTTAATGAACCCACATCAAGGTTATATATGTGCTAATTTGGAATAATTAGGAGGTGATGAGCTTTCTGAGAGGGTGATGAACCCTTAAAGGATCATGTTTAATTGACTTATTGGCATACCATGCTGTTAGATTAAGCTGTGTTGTATGCTTAAGTGAGATGCACGAATAATATTGGTATAGAGTAAATAGGGTTGTTGAGATTAAGACAACATGATTTGAGATATTGAGAAGATATCATGCCCGTATACGGGGAGAGATAAGGTAAGCTTGGGACATGAAATATTTGAGGATCTTGGAGTATTGGATAATCGTTGAGACCTTAGATAGACAAGGCCTTCAAGAGTAAAGTATTTTATGTGTGATCTTGGTTAAAGTACATGGTATATATGAAGTATATTAGAGGTGATGATTCTTTGGTTTGAGTATAAACCACTTGTGATTTTTGTTGATGATTGTTGAGCCGATTGAGAATTTGTATAGCTTGAGACCTTGGATGAACATTCGAGTACGAATGTTCCTAAGGGGGGAATGTTGTTACACCCCGTAATTCCATGACATTGATTTGAGAACGTGATTAAGGAATCAAGATTTGAATATTTGAAGGAAAGAATAATTACTTTTCTTAAGGGAAAATTTCGGAAAAATGTGATGACGAAAATTTATTAACTTGGAGTTAATTTCCCTAATTTGGATTTATGGACTTAATATTGAATTATGAAGTCTTGACATTGATAATATGGGGCCCACAAAAAATTGCACAATTTTGTGGGGCCCTTCGATTTTAAGATATTTTGGGCTAAGTATAGATACTTATGTGAAGAAAGATTATGTGACCAATAGGAGGGTGACATGTGTCCCTCATTCACTTGTCTTGCAAGACAAATATCTATATAGAGATATGTATTGAGACTTAGCTTCATTTCACATTATCTTCATCAACCAAAACTTGCTCTTTCCTCTCCCTTAAGCCTAAGTTTTGAATTCTCTCGAAAGTGCAAGAACAAGAGTTGATTATTATCCAAGATTAAGAACCCTAATCAAGTTCTAAGCCAAGTTAACTCTCCAAGATCTTCAAAAACAATTTTGGTTCGAGAATGTGGTTGAAACCCTAGGCTTGTTTATGAACTTTTTGGAAGTAAAACAAGAAGGGAAGATGGTTACAAGCCTGTAGTGAATACATGTGTGTGATTGGAACTTGAAGAAATGGAGCTAAGATAAAATTGTGGGTCGACTTTAAGTGAACTATTTTGGGCAATATGAAAGGTAAAATTTCTTCCTCCTCTTGAAGTAATTGGATATTACATGTTGTTATAGTTAATAGATGAACTTGTATTAAGAAGAATAAAGAATAAGAAGTGTAGGGGCCGTTTTGATTGGTTGGGCCAAAACTAGGCAGTTTCGGGACTTTGGATTCGTGGTTATAATTGTTGTTGTTATCTTCACCTATTGTATGTTATAATGAAGGAATATTGTTGTTAATAAGTTGTTATGATTTGTATAAAGTGTTGAAACTTGAATTGGATTATAAGACATTATGAAAAGGGTTTTTGATTGTTGTTGTTGTTGGCCGATAGGTGTACCAAAATGTTGGATAATTGTGGTGCAGTTTTAGGGACTGTTTTGTGGTGTTATAAAGCTGGAAATTCAGCCACCAATATGCATGTTTAAATATAGTAATTGCTAATGAAAGTTCTAAGGGAATAAGGGTGTAGAAGGGTGTTGAAAGGCCTCACATTTTACCCGTGTTGTTGTTGAATTATGGACTGTGTTTCCGAGATTGTGGACTGGTTTTACGTGAGAAATAGGTGTGTGAATCACCTTGGTTAACTGTTGGTTGTGCCCTTAATTGGTGCCTTGGTTATTGATGAAATTGACCTTCTTGAAAAGGTGGAAACATACGTATAAATAGGGGAAGTGGTGCCCGAATTTTTATATGAAAAGAGAACCATTATTGTGGTATAGTGTGACTCTTCCTTTCTCCTTTGAGCATGAACTTTATATAATGAGTGTACGGTGGACGTACGTGTTTTAAATGAATATAGATTTCATGTGGTACATGAGGTGATAGTAATATTTTAAAAGAGTAAGTGACTTGATGTTATAAGTGTTACACCCCGTAATTACAGGACATGTTTTATGAACGTACGAAAGAACTCACGAGTGTTAAGATTTGAGACTTGTAAAAAGTTATCGGAAATATTGGAATTTGTCGGAAAACGTATTATTGTGTGAATGGGACGACACGTGTCACCCCCCTTATAGATGCCTTGGACGAAATTGGCATGGCCAATATGGTCATTGACCATAGTCTTAAGATGACAAAGTCTTCCAATTAATGAGCTTGAGTTTCTTGACCAAAGTCAAAGGTCCCACTAGTCTTGATATTTTATAAGAGACCATCCAAACCCCCCAATTGTTTGCATCTTGACCCTACATTACACTATATAATACTACTAGTAGTGAGACTAGTTCCATACTTAGCCAAATTTTACACAAATTGAAGAACATAGAGCAAGAGCTCTCAGGTTTGGGTCCAACTAGAAGGAAAAAAATTTGTTTGTTATCCAATAATCTTCCCACTTTAAACCAAGGTTCCTATGTGTATTGTAAGCTTATCTCAATAGAAAAATCCGGAAAAGAGAGTTTCGTATTAGTCGCAAAGTGAAAACCTAGTGGCTTTCTAGGTTTTGGATTGGAAGTTTGAAGGAAAGTTGTTGGTATGGTTCTAAGGGTCTCAGTAGCGGATTGAAGTGTCTTGAAGAGGCTCTAAGTTACTAAGGAAGCGACTTGGTTGAAGATTTGATTAAGATTCGTTGAGGTATAATCTTGTTCTTTGAAAGTATTACAAGATTATTTATATTGTTGTTAGATTTACTTGTTGCTAGCATGAAGTATATGTGTTGAAGTTTATAAGGATTATGGATTGATTGTAGCCTTGAAAATCCGAAATGTAATGTAAGTCATGTTAAGTTGGATTACAATTTTGGTCGTTTATTAGAATCGTCGCATGTTGTTGACTTGAAGATATTAGTAGTTATAGTCGTTTGCGACTTGATATCATGTATTGCTAACAACTTGGATTGAAATGGAAATTTGATAAGAATTGGTATGGTTGAACTCAAGGTGGCCGAATTTGGACTTTTAGTTTGTTATTCATTTGTATTGAACTACTTTGTAAATTGTGAGCCAATTGGAAATTTAGTTATTCATTTGCATTGGAATACCTTCTATATTGTTGTGAGCCAATTGAGGCTGTTTGGTTATTGTATTCGGCCTTGAAAAAGGTGCAAAGTTAGTAAAAACAAAGGAGGTGCTGTCCGATTTTCCATAGAATTTAGCGACTTAGCACCTAGAATATTCTACGTATGAAGTAAGAGGTTAATGGACGTATGGTGACCATTATAGGTTGATGTACTAAGTATAGCGTATCCTACTTGAAGAATGGAATAGCTCAAGGTGGAAGTACTTTGGAGCTTTTGCTACTTGTCGATAATCGTCGCGAGGTATGTGAACCTCTTCCTTCTTTTGACATGATTCTATGTATGGAATATACATGTAGTACTATTTCATGATTCCTTACTCTTAGAAGTTAAGAGGTATGTATGTCGATTTACTCACGTAAAGGTTATGTATAAGTTATCCCAAGTTCTTACCAAGTCTTATGGGGATGTTGGTAAGAGTCGTTAGGAGGTATTTTGGAGCAGTTGACTTGGCTAATTTCTGACACGAATAAGAATAAGTATCGAACAAGCCATTGCGGCGTTAATAAAGGAAAATGTAATGACAATTAATTGTGTTAAAACAAGTAGAATTCTCCATCCGCATAGAAGCTAAGATAAGACAAAATTGTATTACATTTTCTAGATCATGGCTACTTGATTAAGATAGTTATAAATAAGTATAACTTATTCACAACGCACCAAGTATATGTTACTTAATTTATAAGAATTTACGTATGAAGTTTTAAGACTATGGACCTCAAATTGTTAAAAGGTTAAGGGACTTTATTTTTCAAGTTATGAGACTTGATTCTTAAAGGGAGAAATGAATTGATTTAAAAGTATAGAATACTTGATTTGGAAAGTATTGATTTCTTGCCATTCTAAGTTAAGAAACTGGTTTTCCTAAAAGTTAAGAGACTTGAAGTATTTTGAAAGCTATGTGATTTGAATTGAAGTATAAGTTTCTTGGTTATCAAATGAATGAATTCGTCTAAGAAATAAAGAGTTATAACGGCTTTATGGGAAGTTGGTTATAACAACTTTATGGAAGATTTAAAAGAATGGTTTTCTTCAGTATTGTAAGCAAAGTAATGATTTGAAATAAAGAAGGGCAAAATTGTTTTAAAGGTACCAATTGCTTAAGGTTTTAAAGAAAGAAGTCACTTGATTTAGAAGCCTATAATTGTATTTCTAAAAAGCATTGTGACTTGTCGTGAAAAGTAGATATGACTTGATACTACGGTTATTAGTATCTTGGAAGTTTTATTTGAAAGAGAATCATTTTAAAGGAGTAGAGGCACGTAGTACGTTGGGTTAAATTCCCGGATTTTATAATGACATGTTAGTGCCTTAAGTAAACAAAAATGAGAGTGTATATGAACAAGCTAATAAGAAGTTAGGGGATTTCTTAACTTGCTTATATTATGTATGATAAGCCGGTAGTGCTTATGTTATGTATGATAAGTCGGTAGTGCTTATGTTATGTATGATGGCCGGTTGAGTTAGGGTAAGAGTATAAATGAGGGGCAAGCCCCAAGACGTTATACCACCTTCTCCAGGGTAAGAGTATAAGTGAGGGGTAAATCCCCAAGACGCTGTACCACCGGCTTTATGGGTTATTTGACGACCGGTCGAGATAGGGTAAGAGTATAAATGAAGCAAGCCCCAAGACGTTATACCACCTTCTCCAGGGTAAGAGTATAAATGAGGGGCAAGCCCCAAGACGTTATACCCCCTGCTTTACCACCTTCTCCAGGGTAAGAGTATAAATGAGGGGCAAGCCCCCAGACGTTATACCACCTGTTTTGATTGATTTTATGGGCGTGAGACCCATGGTTATGTTTTACACTTTTAGCTGTCGACAGTGATGGGGGATTCCACGGGCATGCTTTGATATTGGTGTGACTGATCGCGTCCCAGTTTGGGCCGGGTAGTATATGTGTCCCTCCGTAGTGGGCCGGACTATGTTATGAAAGATAAGTAAGTTAGATAGAAATGAACTTAATGACTTCTCCTAAGTAAGTACGTAAGATATGGCTATAACTCTTAATGGAATGGAAAAAGATATTGATGTGAAATTAAGTTCATAAGTGGTAATGACACGGCAGGATCTGGTATGTATTTTTATACTTGTCCTTGTCATTCTTTTGTCTGATTATGATCTTTCTGCATGACGTTATTTACATTCCATATTAAATTGTTGTTATCGACCCCGCCGGCTGCGTTAAATGTCCGCAGTTTAGGTCTGTGATTATGGATCCGCGAGCTTAGGATCCCCGGTTCAAGATTTTGAGATGGCTCCATGTTCGGAGTTGTCATGGATATGTATATTCGAAGTGCGGCGGGGCCTTGTCCACGATGGTTATGTTAACACTCTTAGAAGTGCATGAGTCACATATTGTGGGTCGATTTGTAAAAGAAAGCGAGGCAAGCTTGGTTGTTTTTATATATGTCTTGGAAGGTAGCACTGTCGGCTAACCTGTTGTATTACTTCCGATGTTTTATTTATAAGTTTCATGTATGTTCCGCTGATTTTCTCTGATGTTTACCTGTAAGGGTGCCCAGGTAGGGCACCAGTCGCGGTCCCGGGGTCGGGTCGTGACAAAAGTGGTATCAGAGCAGTTAGTCCTCGGAAAGTGTCTGAGACCGTGTCTAGTAGAGTCTTGATTATCGGTGTGTTGTGCACCACATCTATAATCGGAGGCTGCAGGACATTTAGGATTGGTTTCCATTATTCTCACTCGAGATCGTGCGATAGAGTTGTGTTGTTAGGTCGTCCCTCCCAACGAGTTATATTGATTGCAATTCGAGAAAGCGGCGGTGACCGGGAATGACTATGTGGATTGCGTATCCAGGTTGGTAACGATTATAGTATAGTTGGTATTGTGACATGCATCTATACGGAGTTATGTATGAGGGTCAGACGCGTGTTGCCTAGAGTGATTTTAGATTACCAGGAATCGGTAAGGACTAACTAGATACCGGGAAGGTATGGAATAGTTAATGAATTTTCGCCAAGGTTTTGTGTTTTATTTCGAGATAATTGGGAAAGGATGAGCTGTCTGATAAGGTAGTGAACCCTTAAGAAGCCATATTAAGGAACCTAACGGAATGTCATGTTAATAGATTAAGCTGTGTAGTATGCTTAAGAGAATTATACGGATGAGGCCTGTATAGAGTAAGTAATGGTTGTTGTGATCGAGACAACATGGTTATGATTTTATGAGAAGTTTTTTTTTATATACCCGTTATTGGGGGATTGGTAAGGTAGGCTTGGAGCATGGAAATTGCGAGCCTAAGAATATTGATAACTGCCGAGACCTTAGATGTATGAGGCTTTCTCTGGCAATAAGATTTTAAGTCAGACGAAGGATAAGAGTCAAGTCGCGACGAGTAGGGTCGAGGACACATTACTGGTCTCCCATGGCCTGGAATGGAGTGGGATCAGTTGGTAGTAGTTCCGCTACGTGACAGGGTCACGAGGGTGCAAGGCCCAAGTCTAGTTAATTGTTTTACGGGTTCGGGGACGCGTTCCACGGAATCCAGTCGTGGCAGGAAATGGTCGATATTGTCTTATAGAGTGACTCAAAGATTAGAGGCCAGAATTGGTATGGAAGTTATGTATGTATGCTAGTATGAGTTAGAAATGCGAAAAGGTAACCTCGTTTGGGCTTATGATGGGCGGATATGCGTGTGCGAGGTATTAGGGCCATGTGTGGCATTGTTGGTATGTCGGGGTTGTGAAAGGGAACTATGTCGCTAATTATAAGTTTGACTCCGAAAGAACATTCGAGGACGAATGTTTCTAAGGGGGGAAGAATGTTACACCCCGTAATTACAGGACATGTTTTATGAACGTACGAAAGAACTCACGAGTGTTAAGATTTGAGACTTGTAAAAAGTTATCGGAAATATTGGAATTTGTCGGAAAACGTATTATTGTGACGAATGGGGGGACGACACGTGTCACCCCCCTTATAGATGCCTTGGACGAAATTGGCATGGCCAATATGGTCATTGACCATAGTCTTAAGATGACAAAGTCTTCCAATTAATGAGCTTGAGTTTCTTGACCAAAGTCAAAGGTCCCACTAGTCTTGATATTTTATAAGAGACCATCCAAACCCCCCAATTGTTTGCATCTTGACCCTACATTACACTATATAATACTACTAGTAGTGAGACTAGTTCCATACTTAGCCAAATTTTACACAAATTGAAGAACATAGAGCAAGAGCTCTCGGGTTTGGGTCCAACTAGAAGGAAAAAAATTTGTTTGTTATCCAATAATCTTCCCACTTTAAACCAAGGTTCCTATGTGTATTGTAAGCTTATCTCAATAGAAAAATCCCGGAAAAAGAGAGTTTTCGTATTAGTCGCAAAGTGAAAACCTAGTGGCTTTCTAGGTTTTGGATTGGAAGTTTGAAGGAAAGTTGTTGGTATGGTTCTAAGGGTCTCAAGTAGCGGATTGAAGTGTCTTGAAGAGGCTCTAAGTTACTAAGGAGCGACTTCGGATTTGAAGATTTGATTAAGATTCGTTGAGGTATAATCTTGTTCTTTGAAAGTATTACAAGATTATTTATATTGTTGTTAGATTTACTTGTTGCTAGAATGAAGTATATGTGTTGAAGTTTATAAGGATTATGGATTGATTGTAGCCTTGAAAATCCGAAATGTAATGTAAGTCATGTTAAGTTGGATTACAATTTTGGTCGTTTATTAGAATCGTCGCATGTTGTTGACTTGAAGATATTAGTAGTTATAGTCGTTTGCGACTTGATATCATGTATTGCTAACAACTTGGATTGAAATGGAAATTTGATAAGAATTGGTATGGTTGAACTCAAGGTGGCCGAATTTGGACTTTTAGTTTGTTATTCATTTGTATTGAACTACTTTGTAAATTGTGAGCCAATTGGGAAATGTTTAGTTATTCATTTGCATTGGAATACCTTCTATATTGTTGTGAGCCAATTGAGGCTGTTTGGTTATTGTATTCGGCCTTGAAAAAGGTGGAAAAGTTAGTAAAAACAAAGGAGGTGCTGTCCGATTTTCCATAGAATTTAGCGACTTAGCACCTAGAATATTCTATGAAGTAAGAGGTTAATGGACGTATGGTGACCATTATAGGTTGATGTACTAAGTATAGCGTATCCTACTTGAAGAATGGAATAGCTCCAGGTGGAAGTACTTTGGAGCTTTTGCTACTTGTCGATAATCGTCGCGAGGTATGTGAACCTCTTCCTTCTTTTGACATGATTCTATGTATGGAATATACATGTAGTACTATTTCATGATTCCTTACTCTTAGAAGTTAAGAGGTATGTATGTCGATTTACTCTACGTAAAGGTTATGTATAAGTTATCCTAAGTTCTTACCAAGTCTTATGGGGGATGTTGGTAAGAGTCGTTAGGAGGTATTTTGGAGCCAAGTTGACTTGGCTAATTTACGGCACGAATAAGAATAAGTATCGAACAAGCCATTGCGAGCGTTAATAAAGGAAAATGTAATGACAATTAATTGTGTTAAAACAAGTAGAATTCTCCATCTGCATAGAAGCTAAGATAAGACAAAATTGTATTACATTTTCTAGATCATGGCTACTTGATTAAGATAGTTATAAATAAGTATAACTTATTCACAACGCACCAAGTATATGTTACTTAATTTATAAGAATTTACGTATGAAGTTTTAAGACTATGGACCTCAAATTGTTAAAAGGTTAAGGGACTTTATTTTTCAAGTTATGAGACTTGATTCTTAAAGGAGAAATGAATTGATTTAAAAGTATAGAATACTTGATTTGGAAAGTATTGATTTCTTGCCATTCTAAGTTAAGAAACCGGTTTTCCTAAAAGTTAAGAGACTTGAAGTATTTTGAAAGCTATGTGATTTGAATTGAAGTATAAGTTTCTTGGTTATCAAATGAATGAATTCGTCTAAGAAATAAAGAGTTATAACGGCTTTATGGGAAGTTGGTTATAACAACTTTATGGAAGATTTAAAAAGAATGGTTTTCTTGATATTGTAAGCAAAGTAATGATTTGAAATAAAGAAGGGCAAAATTGTTTTAAAGGTACCAATTGCTTAAGGTTTTAAAGAAAGAAGTCACTTGATTTAGAAGCCTATAATTGTATTTCTAAAAGCATTGTGACTTGTCGTGAAAAGTAGATATGACTTGATACTCCGGTTATTAGTATCTTGGAAGTTTTATTTGAAAGAGAATCATTTTAAAGGAGTAGAGGCACGTAGTACGTTGGGTTAAATTCGGATTTTATAATGACATGTTAGTGCCTTAAGTAAACAAAAAGGAGAGTGTATATGAACACGCTAATAAGAAGTTAGGGGATTTCTTAACTTGCTTATATTATGTACGATAAGCCGGTAGTGCTTATGTTATGTATGATAAGTCGGTAGTGCTTATGTTATGTATGATGGCGGTTGAGTTAGGGTAAGAGTATAAATGAGGCAAGCCCCAAGACGTTATACCACCTTCTCCGGGGTAAGAGTATAAGTGAGGGTAAATCCCAAGACTGTACCACCCGCTTTATGTGTTATTTGTGGCCGGTCGAGATAGGGTAAGAGTATAAATGAGGCAAGCCCCAAGACGTTTACCACCTTCTCCGGGGTAAGAGTATAAATGAGGGCAAGCCCAAGACGTTATACCATCGCTTACCACCTTCTCCGGGGTAAGAGTATAAATGAGGCAAGCCCCAGACGTTATACCACTGTTTTGATTGATTTTATGGGCGTGAGACCCATGGTTATGTTTTACACTTTTAGTCGGCGGTGATGGGGATTCCAGGCATGCTTTGATATTGGTGTGTGATCGCGTCAGTTTGGTAGGGTAGTATATGTGTCCCTCCGTAGTGCGCGGACTATGTTATGAAAGATAAGTAAGTTAGATAGAAATGAACTTAATGACTTCTCCTAAGTAAGTACGTAAGATATGGCTATAACTCTTAATGGAATGGAAAAGATATTGATGTGAAATTAAGTTCATAAGTGGTAATGACACGGCGAGATCGGTATGTATTTTTATACTTGTCCTTGTCATTCTTTTATCTGATTATGATCATTTCTTATGCGTTATTTACATTCCATATTAAATTTTGTTATCGACCCCGCCCGGCTGCGTTCAATGTCCGCAGTTTAGGTATGTGATTATGGATCCGCGAGCTTAGGATCTGGTTCACATTTTGAGATGGCTCCAATGTTCGGAGTTGTCATGGATATGTATATTCGAAGTGCGGCGGGGCCTTGTCCCGCCATGGTTATGTTAACACTCTTAAGTGCAGTAGTCACATATTGTGGGTCGGTTTGTAAAAGAAAGGCAGCTTTGCTTGGTTGTTTTATATATGTCTTTGGAAGGTAGCCTATCGGCTAACTTTGTTGTATTACATTCGACGTTTTATTTATAAGTTTCATGTATGTTCCGCTGATTTTCTCTGATGTTTACCTGTAAGGGTGCCCAGGTAGGGCACCAGTCGCGGTCCCGGGGTCGGGTCGTGACAAAAGTGGTATCAGAGCAGTTAGTCCTCGGAAAGTGTCTACATACCGTGTCTAGTAGAGTCTTGATTATCGGTGTGTTGTGCACCACATCTATAATTAGGAGGCTGCAGGACATTTAGGATTGGTTTCCATTATTCTCACTCTGAGATCGTGCGATAGAGTTGTGTTGTTAGGGTCGTCCCTCCCTAACGAGTTATATTGATTGCAGCTACGAGAAAGCGGCGATGACCGGGAATGACTATGTGGATTGCGTATCCAGGTTGGTAACGATTATAGTATAGTTGGTATTGTGACATGCATCTATACGGAGTTATGTATGAGGGTCAGACGCGTGTTGCCTAGAGTGATTTTAGATTACCAGGAATCGGTAAGGACTAACTAGATACCGGGAAGGTATGGAATAGTTAATGAATTTTCGCCAAGGTTTTGTGTTTTATTTCGAGATAATTGGGAAAGGATGAGCTGTCTGATAAGGTAGTGAACCCTTAAGAAGCCATATTAAGGAACCTAACGGAATGTCATGTTAATAGATTAAGCTGTGTAGTATGCTTAAGAGAATTATACGGATGAGGCCTGTATAGAGTAAGTAATGGTTGTTGTGATCGAGACAACGTGGTTATGATTTTATGAGAAGTTTTTTTTTTATATACCCGTTATTGGGGGATTGGTAAGGTAGGCTTGGAGCATGGAAATTGCGAGCCTAAGAATATTGATAACTGCCGAGACCTTAGATGTATGAGGCTTTCTCTGGCAATAAGATTTTAAGTCAGACCAAGGATAAGAGTCAAGTGCGACGAGTAGGTCGAGGACACATTGGGTCTCCCCATGGCCTGGAATGGAGTGGGATCAGTTGGTAGTAGTTCGCCACGTGACAGTCACGAGGTGCAAGGCCCAAGTCTAGTTAATTGTTTCTGGGTTCGTGGACGCGTTTCACCGGAACCAGGTCGTGAAAGCCGGAAATGGTCGTATATTGTCTTATAGAGTGACTCCAAAGATTAGAGGCCAGAATTGGTATGGAAGTTATGTATGTATGCTAGTATGAGTTAGAAGTACGAAAAGGTAACCTCGTTTGGGCTTATGATGGACAGATATGCGTGTGCGAGGTATTAGGGCCATGTGTGGCATTGTTGGTATGTCGGGGTTGTGAAAGGGAACTATGTCGCTAATTATAAGTTTGACTCCGAAAGAACATTCGAGGACGAATGTTTCTAAGGGGGGAAGAATGTTACACCCCGTAATTACAGGACATGTTTTATGAACGTACGAAAGAACTCACGAGTGTTAAGATTTGAGACTTGTAAAAAAGTTATCGGAAATATTGGAATTTGTCGGAAAACGTATTATTGTGACGAATGGGGGGACGACACGTGTCACCCCCCTTATAGATGCCTTGGACGAAATTGGCATGGCCAATATGGTCATCGACCATAGTCTTAAGATGACAAAGTCTTCCAATTAATGAGCTTGAGTTTCTTGACCAAAGTCAAAGGTCCCACTAGTCTTGATACTTTATAAGAGACCATCCAAACCCCAATTGTTTGCATCTTGACCTACATTACACTATATAATACTACTAGTAGTGAGACTAGTTCCATACTTAGCCAAATTTTACACAAATTGAAGAACATAGAGCAAGAGCTCTCGGGTTTGGAGTCCAACTAGAAGGAAAAAATTTGTTTGTTATCCAATAATCTTCCCACTTTAAACCAAGGTTCCTATGTGTATTGTAAGCTTATCTCAATAGAAAAATCCGGAAAAGAGAGTTTTCGTATTAGTCGCAAAGTGAAAACCTAGTGGCTTTCTAGGTTTTGGATTGGAAGTTTGAAGGAAAGTTGTTGGTATGGTTCTAAGGGTCTCAGTAGCGGATTGAAGTGTCTTGAAGAGGCTCTAAGTTACTAAGGAAGCGACTTGGTTGAAGATTTGATTAAGATTCGTTGAGGTATAATCTTGTTCTTTGAAAGTATTACAAGATTATTTATATTGTTGTTAGATTTACTTGTTGCTAGCATGAAGTATATGTGTTGAAGTTTATAAGGATTATGGATTGATTGTAGCCTTGAAAATCCGAAATGTAATGTAAGTCATGTTAAGTTGGATTACAATTTTGGTCGTTTATTAGAATCGTCGCATGTTGTTGACTTGAAGATATTAGTAGTTATAGTCGTTTGCGACTTGATATCATGTATTGCTAACAACTTGGATTGAAATGGAAATTTGATAAGAATTGGTATGGTTGAACTCAAGGTGGCCGAATTTGGACTTTTAGTTTGTTATTCATTTGTATTGAACTACTTTGTAAATTGTGAGCCAATTGGGGCTGTTTAGTTATTCATTTGCATTGGAATACCTTCTATATTGTTGTGAGCCAATTGAGGCTGTTTGGTTATTGTATTCGGCCTTGAAAAAGGTGGCAAAGTTAGTAAAAACAAAGGAGGTGCTGTCCGATTTTCCATAGAATTTAGCGACTTAGCACCTAGAATATTCTACGTATGAAGTAAGAGGTTAATGGACGTATGGTGACCATTATAGGTTGATGTACTAAGTATAGCGTACCCTACTTGAAGAATGGAATAGCTCAAGGTGGAAGTACTTTGGAGCTTTTTGCTACTTGTCGATAATCGTCGCGAGGTATGTGAACCTCTTCCTTCTTTTGACATGATTCTATGTATGGAATATACATGTAGTACTATTTCATGATTCCTTCTACTCTTAGAAGTTAAGAGGTATGTATGTCGATTTACTCTACGTAAAGGTTATGTATAAGTTATCCTAAGTTCTTACCAAGTCTTATGGGGGATGTTGGTAAGAGTCGTTAGGAGAGGTATTTTGGAGCCGTTGACTTGGCTAATTTACGCATCTAATAAGAATAAGTATCGAACAAGCCATTGCAGCGTTAATAAAGGAAAATGTAATGACAATTAATTGTGTTAAAACAAGTAGAATTCTCCATCCGCATAGAAGCTAAGATAAGACAAAATTGTATTACATTTTCTAGATCATGGCTACTTGATTAAGATAGTTATAAATAAGTATAACTTATTCACAACGCACCAAGTATATGTTACTTAATTTATAAGAATTTACGTATGAAGTTTTAAGACTATGGACCTCAAATTGTTAAAAGTTTAAGGGACTTTATTTTTCAAGTTATGAGACTTGATTCTTAAAGGGAGAAATGAATTGATTTAAAAGTATAGAATACTTGATTTGGAAAGTATTGATTTCTTGCCATTCTAAGTTAAGAAACTGGTTTTCCTAAAAGTTAAGAGACTTGAAGTATTTTGAAAGCTATGTGATTTGAATTGAAGTATAAGTTTCTTGGTTATCAAATGAATGAATTCGTCTAAGAAATAAAGAGTTATAACGGCTTTATGGGAAGTTGGTTATAACAACTTTATGGAAGATTTAAAAGAATGGTTTTCTTCAGTATTGTAAGCAAAGTAATGATTTGAAATAAAGAAGGGCAAAATTGTTTTAAAGGTACCAATTGTTTAAGGTTTTAAAGAAAGAAGTCACTTGATTTAGAAGCCTATAATTGTATTTCTAAAAAGCATTGTGACTTGTCGTGAAAAGTAGATATGACTTGATACTACGGTTATTAGTATCTTGGAAGTTTTATTTGAAAGAGAATCATTTTAAAGGAGTAGAGGCACGTAGTACGTTGGGTTAAATTCCCGGATTTTATAATGACATGTTAGTGCCTTAAGTAAACAAAAATGAGAGTGTATATGAACAAGCTAATAAGAAGTTAGGATTTCTTAACTTGCTTATATTATGTATGATAAGCGGTAGTGCTTATGTTTTGTATGATAATTCGGTAGTGCTTATGTTATGTATGATGGCAGTTGAGTTAGGGTAAGAGTATAAATGAGGGGCAAGCCCCAAGACGTTATACCACCTTCTCCAGGGTAAGAGTATAAGTGAGGGGTAAATCCCCAAGACGCTGTACCACCTGCTTTATGTGTTATTTGACGACCGGTCGAGATAGGGTAAGAGTATAAATGAGGGGCAAGCCCCAAGACGTTTTACCACCTTCTCCAGGGTAAGAGTATAAATGAGGGGCAAGCCCCAAGACGTTATACCCCCTGCTTTACCACCTTCTCCAGGGTAAGAGTATAAATGAGGAAAGCCCTGCACGTTATACCACCCGTTTTGATTGATTTTATGGGCGTGAGACCCATGGTTATGTTTTACACTTTTAGTATCGCGGTGATGGGGATTCCACGCATGCTTTGATATTGGTTTGATCGATCGCGCCCCGTTTGGGGGTAGTATATGTGTCCCTCCGTAGTGGGCCTGACTATGTTATGAAAGATAAGTTAGTTAGATAGAAATGAACTTAATGACTTCTCCTAAGTAAGTACGTAAGATATGGCTATAACTCTTAATGGAATGGAAAAAGATATTGATGTGAAATTAAGTTCATAAGTGGTAATGACACGGCAGATCTCGTATGTATTTTTATACTTGTCCTTGTCATTCTTTTGTACGCTTATGATCATTTCAGACGTTATTTCGTTCCATATTCGTACTGTTTGATCGACTTCAGTGCGTTCAATGTCCGCAGTTTAGGTATACGCTATGGATCCGCGAGCTTAGGATCCTGGTTCAACATTTTGAGATGGCTCCAATGTTCCGGAGTTGTCATGGCTATGTATATTCAGGGGTACGGCGGGGCCTTGTCCCGCCACAGTGGTTAACACTCTTAGAGGTCTGTAGTCACATATTGTGGGTCAGTTTGTAAAAGAAAGGAGGCAACTGCTTCGGTTGTTTTTATATATGTACTGGAAGGTAGCCCTATCGGCTAACCTGTTGTATTACTTCCGATGTTTTATTTATAAGTTTCATGTATGTTCCGCTGATTTTCTCTGATGTTTACTGTAAGTGCCTGTGTAGGGCACCGATCCGCGTCCTGTGGTCGGGTCGTGACAATAAGGCTAGTGCCTTGGGGTTTTATAAAGGAAAAGATATACGGCGGACGTACATGGTGCTATTGGGTTCAAATCCCTAATATTTTATGATATGATAAGTGCCTTGATTTTCCATATGAGGATCTAAAATGAAAGTCGAGTTTATAAAGTGAGTGTACGGCGGACGTACATAGTTTTATTGGATCTTAACCCTTAATGGGCACGACATGTTGGTACCTAAGTTTGTTTAAAATGAAAGATTTTATATGTGTTTGGTACATGATGTTTTGGTATCTTGGCATAGCTAAAATGAAAGATTTTATGTGTTTGGTACATGATATGTTGGTACCTTGGCATAGCTAAAATGAAAGATTTTATATGTGTTTGGTACATGATGTTTTGGTACCTTGACATAGTTAAAATGAAAGATTTTATATGTATTTGGTACATGATGTTTTGGTACCTTGGCATAGTTAAAATGAAAGATTTTATATGTGTTGGGTACATGATATGTTGGTACCTTGGCATAGCTAAAATGAACAGTTCGTATATGTGATTGGTACATGAGATGTTGGTACCTTGGATTTTTTTTTTCTAAAAGGAAAGTTCCTTTTAATGGTTGGTACATGAGATGTTGGTACCTTGGTTTTATTCCTTTGAGAGTCAAAAGATGAGTTAAATTGCACAAGGTTGCTTATAATAGCTATTCGTGCAAGTGTTATTATTCTATTTCCCCGAGTCCCTCACTAAAGGGTTGGGATACGTTATAGTGAGTTCGCCGATTCCCTCACTAAAGGTTCGGGATGCGTTATATGAAAACAGATATGATGACTCTCATTTCTATAAGGTACAGTGGTATAATAGTACATCGGTACAGTGATACAAGGTACATTTGGCTCTTTTTTTATATGACACGGTAGGATCTGGTATTTGATTTTCATACTTGTCCCTGTCATTCTTTATACAGTTATGATCTTGTTTACTGTACCTCATGTTTACATACTTGGAACCTTGTTATCGACTTCTTCTGGCCGCGTCATGCCGCAGTATATGTACTCAATTTGTTGATCCTCGAGCTTAGCATCTTTGCCCAGCTTTTTGAGATAGTTCCACTGTTCCGGAGCTTGTCATTTTGGTACAGGTCTTCCATTATGACTTATGTATATTCAGGGGTACGGTGGGGCCTTGTCCCGTCACATGTCTTTATCAACTCTTAGAGGTCTTGTAGACATGTGTGGGTTGTATATATATTTGGACATATGTTAGTTGTACTAGTTTTGGTTATATCTATATATAGTGGCGGCCTTGTCGGCTTGCCTATTTTTATAACATGAGTTTTCCTAGAGCTTCCACTGGTTATATGTGATGTGTGGGTATAAGGGTGCCCAGGTAGGGCACCAGTCGCGGGCCCGGGGTTCGGGTCGTGACAAGAGTGGTATCAGAGCAGTTAGTCCTCGGAATGTTTACAGATCGTGTGCAGTAGAGTCTTGGTTATCGGTGTGTTGTGCACCACACCCATAAACAGAAGGCTACAATATATTTAGGATTGGTTTCTATTCTTCTTACTCTAAGATCGTGCGATAGAGCTATGTTGTTAGGGTAGTCCCTCCCTAACGTATTATTGTGGTTGCAGCTATGAGAAAGAGACAACGGCCCAGAAGGGGAATATATGGACCTTTTTTTTGGTATACAGGTTGGTAAAATTGTTGTATAGTTGGCGTGATAATGATGTACATTTATACGGACATATTTATTAGGGCCATGTGTGTGTTGCCTAATGTGATGGTGGGTTATCATGAGTTGGTTAAGCTTTGATAATGACTTGGAAGGTATGAAACAGTTTAATGAATCCACATCAAGGTTATATATGTGCTAATTTGGAATAATTATGAGGTGATGAGCTGTCTGAGAGGGTGATGAACCCTAAAAGGATCATGTTTAATTGACTTAATGGCATACTATGTTGTTAGATTAAGCTGTGTTGTATGCTTAAGTGAGATGCACGAATAATATTGGTATAGAGTAAATAGGGTTGTTGAGATTAAGACAACATGATTTGAGATATTGAGAAGCTATCATGCCCGTATACGGGGAGAGATAAGGTAAGCTTGAGACATGAAATATTTGAGGATCTTGGAGTATTGGATAATCGTTGAGACCTTAGATAGACAAGGCCTTCAAGAGTAAAGTATTTGTGTGATCGTGGTTAAAGTACATGGTATATATGAAGTATATTAGAGGTGATGATTCCTTGGTTTGAGTATAAACCACTTGTGATTTTTGTTGATGATTGTTGAGCCGATTGGGATTTGTATAGCTTGAGTCCTTGGATGAACATTCGAGTACGAATGTTCTTAAGGGGGGAATGTTGTTACACCCCGTAATTCCATGACATTGATTTGAGAACGTGATTAAGGAATCAAGATTTGAATATTTGAAGGAAAGAATAATTACTTTTCTTAAGGGAAAATTTCGGAAAAATGTGATGACGAAAATTTATTAACTTGGAGTTAATTTCCCTAATTTGGATTTATGGACTTAATATTGAATTATGAAGTCTTGAAAGTGCAAGAACAAGAGTTGATTATTATCCAAGATTAAGAACCCTAATCAAGTTCTAAGCCAAGTTAACTCTCCAAGATCTTCAAAAACAATTTTGGTTCGAGAATGGGGTTGAAACCCTAGGCTTGTTTATGAACTTTTTGGAAGTAAAACAAGAAGGGAAGATGGTTACAAGCCTGTAGTGAATACATGTGTGTGATTGGAACTTGAAGAAGTGGAGCTAAGATAAAATTGTGGGTCGACTTTAAGTGAACTTTTTTGGACAATATGAAAGGTAAAATTTCTTCCTCCTCTTGAAGTAATTGGATATTACATGTTGTTATAGTTAATAGATGAAGTTGTATTAAGAAGAATGAAGAATAAGAAGTGTAGGGGCCGTTTTGATTGGTTGGGCCAAAACTAGGCAGTTTCGGGACTTTGGATTCGTGGTTATAATTGTTGTTGTTATCTTCACCTATTGTATGTTATAATGAAGGAATATTGTTGTTAATAAGTTGTTATGATTTGTATAAAGTGTTGAAACTTGAATTGGATTATAAGACATTATGAAAAGGGTTTTTGATTGTTGTTGTTGGCCGAGAGGTGTACCAAACTGTTGGATAATTGTGGTGCAGTTTTAGAG
Organism: Przewalskia tangutica; assembly: GCA_029844215.1. Taxonomy (NCBI): domain Eukaryota; kingdom Viridiplantae; phylum Streptophyta; class Magnoliopsida; order Solanales; family Solanaceae; genus Przewalskia; species Przewalskia tangutica. The sequence goes on along the minus strand of CM056736.1, from coordinate 85,095,736 downwards.
ACTGTTTTATGGTGTTATAAAGCTGGAAATTCAGCCACCAATATGCATGTTTAAATATAGTAATTGCTAATGAAAGTCCTAAGGGAATAAGGGTGTTGAAAGGCTTCCCATTTTACCCTTATTGTTGTTGAATTGTGGACTGTTTTTATGGATCTTTTTGCCGAGATTGTGGACTATTTTTACGTGAGAAATAGGTGTGTTAATCACCTTGGTTAACTGTTGGTTGTGTCCTTAATTGGTGCATTGGTTATTGATTAAATTGACATTCTTAAAAGGTGGAAAAGTACGTATAAATAGGGGAAGTGCTGCCCGAATTTTTATATGAAAAGAGAACCATTATTGTGGTATAGTGTATACTAGTAACATGAAGTTGATAGACGTGTTGTTGTCATTATAGGTTGAAGTACCTATTTGGGATTTATTTTACTTGTCGTATGGTTAGTCGTCAAAGTGGTTTATGAACCTCTTCCTTCTTTCTTTTGGCATGTTCTACGTGTGAACCATAACTGTGGTATTGTTTCAAAAGTTATTCTACTCTTAGAAGTTAATGAGTATTCATGTTATTGATTCTATGCTAAAGACATGTCTAAATTATTCTTAAGTCCTTACCAAGTCTTATGAGAGATGTTGGTAAGAGTTTTTAGTAAGTTTTAGTGTCGAGTTGATCTTGCTAAGCTATAACACTAATAAGTATTAAGCGTTGAGACTTATTTTGGTAAACGTGTTAAAACAAGCCATTGCAGCGTTAAATGAAAAAGATATCGACAATCATTATATTGAAATGAGTAGAATTTCCATCTGCATAGAAGCTAAGATATAACCAGTTCGTTTTACATTTTCTAGGTTCACTGCTGATTAGATAAGATCATTATTAATATATAACCTACTAACGACTCATAAAATGGATTAATTTGGCAATTCAAATCGGTTATCACCATGCAAATGTTTCCATAATGTTAGCCAGAGGAGCGAGACGAATTTAGATTATCGAGTAGATACAAACGACAAGCGATATGTGACTCTTTCTTTCTCCTTTGAGCATGAACTTTATAAAATGAGTGTACGGTGGACGTACGTGTTTTAAATGAATCTATTTTCATGTGGTACATGAGGTGATAGTAACTTGATTTTGAAAGAGTAAGTGACTTGTTGTTACAAGGCTAGTGCCTTTGAGGTTTTATAAAGGAAAGGATGTACGGCGGACGTACATGGTGCTATTGGGTTCAAGTCCCTAATATTTAATGATATGATAAGTTTCTTGATTTTCCTAATGGAGATCTAAAATGAAAGTTGAGTTTATTAAGTGAGTGTACGGTGGACGTACAAAGTTTTATTGGATCTTAACCCTTAATGGGCACGAGATGTTGGTACCTAGGTTTGTTTAAAATGAAAGATTTTATGTGTTTGGTACATGATGTTTTGGTACCTTGGCATAGCTAAAATGAAAGATTTTATATGTGTTTGGTACATGATATGTTGGTACCTTGGCATAACTAAAATGAAAGATTTAATATGTGTTTGGTACATGATGTTTTGGTACCTTGGCATAGCTTAAATGAATGATTTTATATGTGTTTGGTACATGATGTTTTGGTACCTTGGCATAGTTAAAATGAAAGATTTTATATGTGTTGGGTACATGATATGTTGGTACCTTGGCATAGCTAAAATGAACAGTTCGTATATATGATTGGTACATGAGATGTTGGTACCTTGGATTTTTCTTTCTAAAAGGAAAGTTCCTTTTAATGGTTGGTACATGAGATGTTGGTACCTTGGTTTTATTCCTTTGACAGTCAAAAGATGAGTTAAATTGCACAAGGTTGCTTATGATAGCTATTCATGCAAGTGTTATTATTCTATTTCCCCGAGTCCATCACTAAAGGGCCGGAATGCGTTATATGAAAACAGATATGATGACTCTCATTTCTATATGGTACAATGGTACAACAGTACATTGATACAAGGTACATTTGGCTCTTCTTTTTATATGGCACGGTAGGATCGAGTATTTGATTTTCATACTTGTCTTTGTCATTCTTTTATACAATTATGATCTTGTTTACTGTACCTCATGTTTACATACTTGGTACCTTGTTGTACTAACCCCCTTCGGGGGCTGCGTTCATGCCCGCAGGTATAGGTACTCAGTTTGGTGATCTTCGAGCTTAGGATTTTTTCTAGATTTTTGAGATAGCTCCACTGTTCCGGAGCTTGTCATTTTGGTATAGGTCTTCCATTATGACTTATGTATATTCAGGGGTATGGCGGGGCCTTGTCCCGTCACATGTATTTATCAACTCTTAGAGGTCTTGTAGACAGGTGTGGGTTGTATATAAATTTGGACATATGTGAGTTGTACTAGTTTTGGTTATATCTATATACAGTGGCGGCCTTGTCGGCTTGCCTATTTTTGTAACATGAGTTTTCTTAGAGCTTCCGCTGGTTATATGTAATGTGTGGGTATAATGGTTCCCAGGTAGGGCACCAGTCGCGGGCCAGAGGTTCGGGCCTTGACAAGAGTGGTATCAGAGTAGTTAGTCTTCGGAATGTCTACAGACCGTGTTCAGTAGAGTCTTGGTTATCGGTGTGTTGTGCACCACACCCATAAACAGGAGGCTACAATACATTTAGGATTAGTTTCTATTCTTCTTACTCTAAGATCGTGCGATAGAGCTATGTTGTTTGGGTAGTCCCTCCCTAACGTATTATTGTGGTTGCAACTATGAGAAAGCGACAGCGGCCCATAAGGGGAATATATGGACTTGGTATACATGTTGGTAAAATTGTTGTATAGTTGGCGTGATAATTATGTACATCTATACATACATATTCATTAGGGTCATGTGTGTGTTGCCTAATGTGATGGTGGGTTATTATGAGTTGGTTAAGCTTTGATAATGGCTTGGAAGGTATGAAACAGTTTAATGAATCCACATCAAGGTTATATATATGCTAATTTGGAATAATTATGAGGTGATGAGCTATCTGAGAGGGTGATAATGACTTAATGGCATACCATGTTGTTAGATTAAGATGTGTTGTATGCTTAAGTGAGATGCACGAATAATATTGGTATGGAGGAAATAGGGTTGTTGTGATTAAGACAACATGATTTGAGATATTGAAAGGCTATCTTGCCCGTATACGGGGAGAGATAATGTAAGCTTGGGACATGAAATATTTGAGGATCTTGGAGTATTGGATAATCGTTGAGACCTTAGATAGACAAGACCTTCAAGAGTAAAGTATTTTATGTGTGATCATGGTTAAAGTACATGGTATATGTGAAGTATATTAGAGGTGATGATTCCTTGGTTTGAGTATAAACCACTTGTGATTGTTGAGCCGATTGAGAATTTGTATAGCTTGAGACCCTGGATGAACATTCGAGTACGAATGTTCCTAAGGGGGGAATGTTGTTACACCCCGTAATTCCATGACATTGATTTGAGAATGTGATTAAGGAATCAAGATTTGAATATTTGAAGGAAAGAATAATTACTTTTCTTAAGGGAAAATTTTCTGAAAAATGTGATGACGAAAATTTATTAACTTGGAGTTAATTTCCCTAATTTGGATTTATGGACTTAGTATTGAATTATGAAGTCTTGACATTGATAATATGGGGCCCACAAAAAATTGCACAATTTTGTGGGGCCCTTCGATTTTAAGATATTTTGGGCTAAGTATAGATACTTATGTGAAGAAAGATTATGTGACCAATAGGAGGGTGACATGTGTCCCTCATTCACTTGTCTTGCAAGACAAATATCTATATAGAGATATGTATTGAGACTTAGCTTCATTTCACATTATCTTCATCAACCAAAACTTGCTCTTTCCTCTCCCTTAAGCCTAAGTTTTGAATTCTCTCGAAAGTGCAAGAACAAGAGTTGATTATTATCCAAGATTAAGAACCCTAATCAAGTTCTAAGCCAAGTTGGCTCTCCAAGATCTTCAAAAACAATTTTGGTTCGAGAATGGGGTTGAAACCCTAGGCTTGTTTATGAACTTTTTGAAAGTAAAACAAAAAGGGAAGATTGTTACAAGCTTGTAGTGGATACATGTATGTGATTGGAACTTGAAGAAGTGGAGCTAAGATAAAACTGTGGGTCGACTTTAAGTGGACTGTTGTCACGACCCGACCCCGGGCCCGCGATTGGTGCCCTACCTGGGCACCCCTTACAGGTATACATCGGAGAAAAGTAGTGGAACATACATACAACTCAAAAAAAACTACAAGTCATGAAATATCAACAGGCTAGCCGATAAGACCACCTTCCCGAAATATATACATAAGCCCTAAAAGCAGTTACCTTTTTTTTTTTACAACCCAATCCACAAGATATGACTACAGACCTCTAAGAATTTTTCATAACAACTGTGACGGGACATGGCCCCGCCATACCCCTGAATGTACATAAATCTACAACATCAGGGAAACTGTACCAAAAGACAAGCCTCCGAAGAAATTGTCACGCCCCGACTTTTCTTAAGTCTTTCCTTAAGGCGTGATGGCACCTGGACAATTATTTATTTTCCAGGCGAACCGTCAACTCCTTTTCTTCCTAGATTAAACATGTATTTAAGTGCGGAAATAATACATATATCATAATAAGCAATTCAAAGCTTACAAAGAACAATTTTGTGTGGGGCATTCCCCGAGATAATGGAACCTAGTTCTTAAAACATACTTTATGAGAATAACTTTCACCAAAACTGAAATAATGGATTGGTGGGGCAAAGAGGCTGCGGGACGATCGCTAGCCCTGTTGCGGAGCTTTTCCTCTATCACGCTTCCCTGAAATATGTTAAATAAAAGAGTCAGCCCTACCATCCGGGGCTGAGTGAGAACCTCACCCTATAAATCAAAGTAATCTCACAATATCTTAAGTACAAACATATTAGAACACAATAACCATGTTGTGAGACAAACTTCAACATTTTCAATGTATTATAATCAAGTATTCACACAATAATATTCTCTTTCAATTCGTTTCAGGATGTACTCAGCTTAACCCACATACATGTTTTATCTCATGTTACATATTAAGGTATTCCTTTGTATTTACATATTTGTTGCGGCGTGCAACCCGATCCGATGCATTTACAAATGCATTTACATATCTGTTGCGGCTGCAACCCGATCCATTAAGTTTACGATTTGTGAACGTGTATTCACTTTACGCTTTGTTGCGCGCAACCCGATCCATTATATTTACGTATTTGTGAACGCCGTATTCACTTTACGCTTTGTTGCGCGCAACCCGATCCATTATGTTTACGTATTTGTGAACGCGTATTCACTTTACGCTTTGTTGCGGCGCAACCCGATCCATTATATTTACGTATTTGTGAAGCGTATTCACTTTACGCTTTGTTGCGCGCATAACCCGATCCATTATATTTATGTATTTGTGAACGCGTATTCACTTTACGCTTTGTTGCGGCGTGTAACCCGATCCATTATGTTTACGATTTGTGAAGCGTATTCACTTTACGCTTTGTTGCGCGCAACCCGATCCATTATATTTACGTATTTGTGAACGCGTATTCACTTTACGCTTTGTTGCGCGCAACCCGATCCATTATGTTTACGTATTTGTGAAGCGTATTCACTTTACGTTTTGTTGTGGCGTGCAACCCGATCCATTATATTTATGTATTTGTGAACGCGTATTCACTTTACGTTTTGTTGCAGCGTGCAACCCGATCCATTATGTTTACGTATTTGTGAAGCGTATTCACTTTACATTTTGTTGCGGCGTGCAACCCGATCCATTATATTTACGTATTTGTGAACGCGTATTCACTTTACGTTTTGTTGCGGCGTGCAACCCGATCCATTATATTTACGTATTTGTGAACGCGTATTCACTTTACGTTTTGTTGCGGCGTGCAACCCGATCCATTATATTTACGTATTTGTTTTGTATGTGTTATATGTTCAAAAGACTCAATTAATATATCATTCTTTCAATATTTCGCCCTGCCCACTTGTACGGGCTACAACTCTCAAACCGTAAGTCGGATTTATGTACGCAAAGTCTCAAACTGTCGAGAACAGAATAACCTAGAACTTCTATTCAACACAAAATTTTAAATTCCCCACCGAAACATTCAGTTTTTCAGTTTTAACAAATGCATTAAGAACTGTTTGCCGAATTTATTATCAGAACGACACACGATCTTAAAACAGTCATAACTTCTTATCCGTAAGTCGGACCAAGCCCCGTAAATTCTCAAACTGATGAGAAAAGACAAATATAGGACTTTCATTTGAATCAACATTTCATATTCTGTACCAATTGCTACAGTTTTACCATTTTAACCACTGCTTTACGGACTTTCAACCGATCCGGCGTAGAAATTTTAAAATACGATAACTTCTAAACCGTAAGTCCATTCTACCTCTTATTTAGTTCAATCTGTTCGTAACAAATTGATTTACAACCATACCAAATTTCGTCTAATTAAAACAAGTATAACTCCGAAAAACAGTTTGTAACGTTCATGTCCCGAACTAGTTGTTTAAGAAATCTAAATTCATAATTTTTCTTTTAACATCAACATTATATTCTAACATGTATAAAACTTAAAATACAGGATTTCACTAAGAAATTTGAGTGATAAAAACTCACCTTTGTTGCTTCGTGATTGTGGATGAAAATCTCAAACTCTTTTTGCTAACACTCCTTTCTTCCAAATTTCTTTTGGCTTTCTATTTCTGCCCCTCTTTGATGTGTTTGTATAATTGTGTTGTGTATAAAAGTACATGTGTGTGTTTATTAAATATAGGTGGGGGAAGTTGAGGGAGTGGAGAGAGTGGAAGAAGGGGTTGAGGGAGGGGTTAGTTTAAAAGGGGGGGAAATGCATTTTTTTTTTTTTTTTTTTTGTGATATTATTCTGTTTCTTTTTTTTTTTAAATTGTTATTATTATTATTATTATTATTTTTGGGACTTTACATTCTTCCCTCCTTAAACAACATTCGTACTCGAATGTGAATAAGGTCGTGAGACGTGCACATAGACACGCAATCTGCACACACATGAAGCACAACATAACACATTTTTAAATTTCCAAGACTTTACATTCTTCCTTCCTTGAATAACATTCGTCCTCGAATGTGAATAAGGTCGTACCAAAACACATAGTCATACTATTGCACACACATAAAGTACAATTTAACACATTTTATATTCTTCCAAGACTTTACAGAAATGGAGCCTTCTGACAACTGATCAGTGATCCTAAGAGTGAGGATCCACAACATACTTACCCCTACCTGCGGCATGAACGCAGCCCCCGAGGAAGGGGGTCAGTACAACAGATGTACCAAGTATGTAAAAACTGAAAGTACTGAGATGAAATCATATAGTCTAAAATAAAGCTGGAGACATGTATGATAACTCAAATAATAAGACAATCAGGCCTTACTAATAATGAGAGTAAACAAGAGTATACTTTACTGCGTAAAAATAGGAAACTCATTATCAAAGTAGGGCCACCCGCCCGTAGTATCATTAAGCAATCCTACTCCTGGGACTATTTCACTCGCATAGGTCCTGTGGACCCGCAATGGAGCGATTTGCTCCGCATGAGACTATTTCACCCGCACAGGACTATTTCACCCGCTTAGGCCCGGTGGGCCCGCAATGAGTACAAACGCCGCACTCACATCATGGGTAGCAAATCCATGGAATAAGTAGTAACCCGGGGGTTTACCCCGCAAGAATAATATAACACTAGCACAACCGGCTATTATACATAACATAAGCACCACCGACTTATCATAATTATCATAAGCAAGTTAAGAAATCCCCTAACTTCTTATTAGCCTTAATTATTATGCACTCTCATTTTATTTTACTTAAGGCACTAACATGTCATTAGAAATCCGGAAATTTAACCCAAAGTACTATGTACCTTATCCTTTCAAAAATGACTCTTTCTCGTATAAAATTCCCAAGATACTAACACCCGTAGTATCAAGGCTTGTCTACATTTCGAAACAAGTCACTACACCTTTTAGAAATACATTTAGGCTTCTAAATCAAGTGACTTTTTACTTTAAAACTTTAAACAATTGATGCCTTTAAATCAATTTGTCTTTCTTCATTTCAAGTCATTTATCTTTGTTTACATCACTAGAGTAAACCATTCTTTTAACTTTTCATAAAGTTATTATAACCAACTTCCCATAAAGCCGTTATACTAACTTTATGCTTTAGAAACTAAGGTATTTTTATCCTTTAAAAACAAGTGAGTTAATTCTCTAACTCAACCAACTTGGACATTCTTAAAACAAGTCAAGGATACCAAATGAAACTAAATTCATTTAAAGCTCGTACGACTACCGTACTATACATTTATAACTACTCATGCTCAAAAGATAAGAAAAGTTCCACATACCTCTTCGGTTCAATCCATTTGCTAAGTCCAAAATATCGTACGTAGTATGTCAACCTATAATGACCATAATACGTCTATTAACTTCTAGCTTCAAACGTAGAATATTGTAAGTGTAAAGTCACTTGTTCTACGGAAAATTGGACAGCACGTCCTTTGTTTCTACATACTTTTACACCTTTTTCAAGGCCCGAAATCAATAACCAATATGCCACATTTAAGGCTCAACACATCAACCAATCAAAGGGGATTACACGCCTTACAGGACGTGTAAAATTCTGCCCCACAATTTATAAAACAGTCCAATATTAAATGTCATTCTCGGCTACAATGTACAACCACTACATCCTTATTTAGATAACATGCGACGATTATAACTATCGACCAATTTGTATTGTACTTTCAATGGCTAATAAGCTCGTGTTCGAATTTAGGCTCCCAATATTCTATAACACTTATCAAACTTCAATGTATAATTTACATGATCAATTATCAACTACTACATGTATCCTAATTTACTTCCAAGAGGAGAGAGAATTTACCTTTAGGATTTCGCCCAAACCAGTAAAATCTTGCCCACTGTAGCCCCTTTTTCGCAACTCCTTTTCACGTCAAAATCATCCACACGAACCCTCTACAAGTTTATCAACATATTATCTTCTTGCCGCCCTTCCAATAATTCCATGAAGGCTTTGGGTTTTATAAACTTTTAGGGAAAGAGAAGGGAAATTTCTATTTTGGATGGAGTCTTGCAAATGACCAAGTCTTGCAAGACTTGGTCATAATATAGGACCTTTCTTGGTCTACAAGTTGGGAGGAACACTTGTCTCCCTCCCATAGGCCCTCTACACAAATATCTTCTGATTTTTACCCATTTTCGGCAAAAATCCCGCCTCGGCGCCGCGGCGCCGTGGCGCTGCAACTTCAGAAAGTTTCAGGGCTTACGGAGCCACGGCCCTGCAGCCGGCGCCGTGGCGCTGTGGCGCCTGACTGAAACATTTTTCCTTCTCTTCTGCCAGCTGAACTTCTAACGTCTATAATTCTCTGCTCCGATGTCCTATCGACGAGCGGTTTGTTGCGTTGGAAACTAGACTCAACTAACTTCATTTTAGGCTTTTGAAACCCCTAAAACTCCTAATATACCTGGATATATACCGCTCCAAAGTTGACTAAAAAACTGTCCAAAAACATTCTGCCAACTTATCTTTCAAATTTCAAATCTTATTTCCTTTCGCACGTTCCCAAATGCATGTTCTGGAATTACGGGGTGTAACATTCTTCCCCCCTTAGAAACATTCATCCCCGAATGTTCTTTCGGAGTCAATCTAACAGGTAGCGACATAGTCTCCTTTAACAACCCCCACATACCAATTATGCCATATCTGTCCACATAACAACACTTAAACAAATACTTCAATTAAAACTGACAAGTAAGGGAAATGAATTACCTGAAAGTGTAGGAAATAAGTGAGGATACTTATTCATCATGTCCTCCTCTGCTTCCCAAGTCATCTCTTCTCTATTATCATTCTGCCACAAGACTTTGACGGAAGCCACATCCTTAGTCCGCAGTCGCCTGACTTGGCGATCGAGTATCGCTATGGGACTCTCCTCATACGATAATCCCTCTGTCACCTAGACATCACTAGCTGGGAAAACTCTCGATGGATCTCCGATACACTTCCGCAACATAGAAACATGGAAGACCGGATGTACTGCCTCCAAGTCGGACGGCAGTTCCAACTCATAGACAACCTTGCCTACTCTACGGATGATCTGATAAGGCCAGCTAAGTTTCCCCTTCTTCCCGAACCTCATCACACCCTTCATGGGTGATACTTTCAAGAAGACTCAATCGTCAACCTGAAACTCCAAGTGTCGACGTCGATTATCTGCATAAGACTTCTGACGACTCTGAGCTACTAACAGTCTCCCCTGGATAAGCTTCACCTTATCCACAGCCTGCTGAATCAAGTCCGGGCCAACTAACTGAACCTCGCCCACGTCGAACCAACCAATCGGCGACCTACACTTTCGCCCATACAAAGCCTCATATGACGCCATCTGAATACTAGAATGGTAGCTGTTGTTATAAGCAAACTCAACAAGAGGCAAATGATCCTCCCAGCTACCTCTGAAATCAATAACACATGCCCGCAACATATCCTCAAGTGTCTGGATAGTACGCTCTTCCTGTCCGTCGGTCTGAATATGAAACGCGGTACTGAGACTCACCTGTGTCCCTAACCCTTTCTGGAAAGACCTCCAGAAGTTAGCCGTAAACTGGGCTCTTCTGTCTGATATAATAGATATAGGAACTCTGTGCAGTCTTACAATCTCCCTGATGTAAAGTCTAGCATAATCCTCAGCCGAATACGTAGTCTTGACTGGAAGAAAGTAAGTTGATTTCGTCAGCCTGTCCACAATAACCCAGATGGAATCACACTTCCTCTGAGTACGAGATAACCCTGTAACAAAATCCATGTTAATCACCTCCCACTTCCATGTCGGAATATCTATCGCCTGCAATAGCCCACCGAGCTTCTGGTGCTCCACCTTGACCTTCTGACAATTTGGACACTGAGCAACAAACTCTGCTACGTCCCTCTTCAGGCCATCCCACCAATACATACATCTGAGGTCATGGTACATCTTAGTCGACCCCGGATGAATAGAGTAACAGGCACTGTGTGCCTCTCCCAGAACCTGCTGACGAAGTCCTGTAACATCGGGAACACATAATCTGCCCTCATATCTTAGCACCCCATCAGGCGCTACCTCAAATAAACTCTTCTCCTCTCGAAGAGCCCCATCTCGATACCGTATCAGAACTGGATCTTCATACTGTCGCCTCTTCACCTCCTCGACGATGGAAGACTCGACAACCTCACGAACCTGTACCCCACTATCATTGGTATCGACCAATCGAACCCCAAGGCCCGCCAGCTGATGGATCTCACGGACCATGTCCTGTTTATCTGGTTGTACCTCTGACAGACTCCCCATAAACCTACGACTCAAAGCATCTGCAACCACGTTGGCTTTTCCCGGATGGTATATGATATCAACATCATAACCCTTCAGCAACTCTAACCACCGTCTCTGCCGCAGGTTCAGCTCCCTCTGCCTGAAGATGTACTGGAGGCTCTTATGGTCTGTATAAATATCCACATGAACCCCGTATAAATAATGTCTCCAAATCTTCAAGGCATGAATAACTGTGGCTAACTCTAAGTCGTGAGTAGGGTAATTCCTCTCATGCTTCCGTAGCTGTCGGGAAGCATAGGCTATTACCTTGTCGTGCTGCATCAATACGCACCCTAGCCCGATACCCGAGACATCACAATAAATCACATAGCCCTCTAATCCCTCGGGAAGAGTAAGAACTGGAGCCGTCGTCAACCTTTCCTTCAGTAACTGGAAGCCCTTCTCACAATCTTCCGTCCACTGGAACTTAGCCGCTTTCTGAGTCAGCCTAGTCAAAGGTGTTGATATCGAAGTGAACTGCTCCACAAACCTACGATAATAACCCGCCAGCCCTAAGAAGTTGCACACCTCTGTCGGAGTAGTAAGTCTCGGCCAAGTCTTGACCGCCTCAATCTTTGTCGTATCAACCTGAACACCGTCAGCCCCGATAATGTGCCCCAAGAATGCCACTAAGGCCAACCAAAACTCACATTTGGAGAACTTGGCGTACAACTGCCGGCTCCGGAGGACTTTAAGTATCGTCCTCAACTGATCTGCATGCTCCAGCTCTGTGCGAGAATAAACCAAAATGTCATCAATGAATACTATAACAAATGTATCCAGAAATGGCTTGAACACCCGGTTCATCAAATCCATAAATACCGCTGGAGCGTTAGTCAAACCGAAAGACATCACCCTGAACTCATAATGCCCATACCGGGTCCTGAATGCAGTCTTCGGGATGTCTGCCTCTCTAACTCGCACCTGATGATAACCAGATCGCAGGTCTATTTTGGAGAAACACCTCGCACCCTGCAACTGGTCAAACAAATCATCAATCTTGGGGAGGGGGTATCTATTTTTTATGGTTACCTTATTCAGCTGTCTGTAGTCAACACACATACGCAGCGTCCCATCCTTCTTCTTTACAAACAAAACCGGCGCTCCCCAGGGAGAAATACTAGGTCTAATAAAGCCTTTTTCCAGCAATTCTTTCAGCTGGTCCTTCAATTCCCTCAACTCAGCAGGTGTCATCCTGTACGGCGGAATAGATATAGGCCGAGTGTCTGGCAACACATCAATACAAAACTCAATCTACCTCTCTGGAAGAATAGGTGGGAGATCATCTGGGAATACATCCGGAAACTCTCTAACCACCGGAACTGACTGAAGAACTGGCACCTCAGCCTATGTATCGAATACCCGAACCAGATGATAGATGTACCCTTTCTGCACCATCTTTCTAGTCTTGAGGTAAGAAATAAACCTACCCCTCGACGACGATGTATTGCCCTTTCACTCTATAACCGGCTCACCGGGAAACTGGAATTGGACCAACCCGTCTCTACAGTCAACGTTGGCATAACAAGAAGCCAACCAGTCCATACCCATAATGACATCAAAATCTGTATCTCCAACTCTATCAAGTCTGCTAGGGTCTGACGACTGTTTATGAACACCGAGCAATCTTTGTACACCTGCTCAACTAACACCGAATCACCCACTGGCGTAGCTACCTCAAAAGGCTCTATCGACACCGGCTCTATCCCTATTCTACCAGCAATAAGAGGGGACACATAGGACAAGGTAGAACCTGGATCTATCAAAGCATAAACGTCACAGCATGAAATCAATAATGTACCTGTGACGACATTCGGTGAAGCCTCCTGATCCTGCCGGCTGGCTAAGGAATATATGCGGTTCTGTGGACCGCTAGAACTAGGACCCCCACCACGACCTCTACCGCGGCCTGCCGGCCCGTGAACACCCTGCCCTCCGGGGCGCATAACCACAGAGGATGAAGAACCAGCAACTGACCCTGTAGGCTGAATCATACCACCCATGCTGCCTATGGTCGGACAATCCCTCTTCAAATGGCCCTGTTGGCCGCAAGAGTAACAAGCTCCTGGAGAAATATGACACTCCCCACGATGGGACCTACCACATCGACCACACCGAGGTAAAGGTAGCCTCCTCTGACTAGGACCCCGGTTCCCCTGGAAACCCGAAGCCCTGGAGCCCTGACCTGCTCCCGAATAACCCGGCTGATCAAACCTCCTGCCAGAAAACCGGGAAGGGGCACTCTGTGCTGGCTGAACTGTAGACCTAGTCTGCTGCTGATGTTGTCCGCCTCGAAAGTTACTTTGAGTCCCTGCAGTCCTGGCCCTCTTGGGCTGGCCTGGGTCTGGCTGGTCCTCTCTCTCTGTCCTCAATACCCTGTGCGTATGCCAACATCCTGGCAATATCCATACCTGGCTGAAGGGCCACTCCCAGGCATCCAGTAATCATATAACGGTCTAGCCCCATCACATAGCGATGAACTCTGTCAGCCATGTCAGCCACAATAGTGAGCGCATACCTGGACAATAAGTCAAACTCCAGGTTGTACTCTCTGATGGTCCTCTCATTCTGTCTCAATGTCAAGAACCTATCCACGCGAGCTCTCCTCATCTCAGGAGGCAAAAAGTGGTCAAGGAAGGCCTCTGTGAATTCATCCTAAACAGCTGGAAGAGCACCCACACCTCTAGACAGCTCCCATGACTCAAACCAGTTCAACGCAATATCGCGTAACCGGTAAGAAGCTAGCACAACTGACTCTGCCTCTGAGGCCCTAAGCACATGTATAGTCCGCTCTACCTGCCGAATGAACTCCTGAGGATCATCCTCAGATCTCGAACCATAGAACTCGGGTGGATTACAACCCAGAAAATCCTGAATCCTCAAACTGTCGGCTCTAGGGTTAGCTACCTGTTCCTGTCGGCGCTGCCCTACCACTATGTTGGTCAATAACCTGATCTGCTCTTCATAATCTCTATACTCTGCCCCTGTCTTCGGAACTGGAGGCTCAGGTATTGGAACCTCTGGAGCTACGACCGTTCTCGGCTCCTCTAATACTGCCGGCGTGGCTGAACTCGCCGACCGGCCCACAACCTCAGGCATAGTCTGTGCCTGAGTCCTAGTAACCCTCTGCGTACCACTAGCAGCTCCTGCTGTTGTCTTGCCCTTCTGGGCCCTGGTCGCCTTCCGTGGAGGCATAACTGATACATAAGAATAGGTCAGAGAGGATTCAACCTAATAAGACAGCTCTACTGCACGATCTTAGAGAGAGAATAATGGAAACCAATCATAAATGTCCTTCAGCCTCCTGATTATAGATGTGGTGCACAACACACCGATAATCAAGACTCTACTAGACACGGTCTGTAGATACTTTCCGAGGACTAACTGCTCTGATACCACTTTTGTCACGACCCGACCCCGGGCCCGCGACTGGTGCCCTACCTGGGCACCCCTTACATGTATACATCGGAGAAAAGTAGCGGAACATACATACAACTCAAAAAAAACTACAAGTCATGAAATATCAACAGACTAGCCGATAAGGCCACCTTCCCGAAATATATATATAAGCCCTAAAAGCAATTACCTTTTTTTTTTTACAACCCAATCCACAAGATATGACTACAGACCTCTAAGAATTTTTACATAACAACTGTGACGGGACAGGGCCCCGCCATACCCCTGAATGTACATAAATCTACAACATCAGGGAAACCGTACCAAAAGACAAGCCTCCAGAGAAATGGAGCCTTCTGACAACTGATCAGTGATCCTAAAAGTGAGGATCCACAACCTGCTTACCCCTACCTGCGGCATGAACGCAGCCCCCGAGGAAGGGGGTCAGTACAACAGATATACCAAGTATGTAAAAACTGAAAGTACTGAGATGAAATCATATAGTCTAAAATAAAGCTGGAGACATGTATGATAACCCAAATAACAGTACATTGTGCCTTACTAATAATGAGAGTAAACAAGAGTATACTTTACTGCGTAAAAATAGGAAACTCATGATCAAAGTAGGGCCACCCGCCCGTAGTATCATTAAGCAATCCTACTCCTGGGACTATTTCACCCGCATAGGTCCTGTGGACCCGCAATGGAGCGATTTGATCCGCATGGGACTATTTCACCCGCTTAGACCAGGTAGGCCCGCAATGAGTACAAACGCCGCACTCGCATCATGGGTAGCAAATCCATGGAATAAGTAGTAACCCGGGGGTTTATCCCGCAAGAATAACATAACACTAGCACAACCGGCTATCATACATAACATAAGCACCACCGGCTTATCATAATTATCATAAGCAAGTTAAGAAATTCCCTAACTTCTTATTAGCCTTAATTATTATGCACTCTCATTTTATTTTACTTAAGGCACTAACATGTCATTAAAAATCCGGAAATTTAACCCAAAGTACTATGTACCTTATCCTTTCAAAAATGACTTTTTCTCGTATAAAATCCCCAAGATACTAACACCCGTAGTATCAAGGCTTGTCTACATTTCAAAACAAGTCACTACACCTTTAGAAATACATTTAGGCTTCTAAATCAAGTGACTTTTTACTTTAAAACTTTAAACAATTGATGCCTTTAAATCAATTTGCCTTTCTTCATTTCAAGTCATTTATCTTTGTTTACATCACTAGAGTAAACCATTCTTTTAACTTTCCATAAAGTTATTATAACCAACTTCTCATAAAGCTGTTATACTAACTTTATGCTTTAGAAACTAAGGCATTTTTATCCTTTAAAAACAAGTGAGTTAATTCTCTAACTCAACCAACTTGGACATTCTTAAAACAAGTCAAGGATACCAAATGAAACTAAATTCATTTAAAGCTCGTACGTCTATCGTACTATACATTTATTACTCATGCTCAAGAGATAAGAAAAGTTCCACATACCTCTTCGGTTCAATCCACTTGCTAAGTCCAAAATGATGTACGTAGTATGTCAACCTATAATGACCATAATACGTCTATTAACTTATAGCTTCAAACGTAGAATATTCTAAGTGTAAAGTCACTTGTTCTACGGAAAATTGGATAGCACTTCCTTTGTTTCTACGTACTTTTCCACCTTTTTCAAGGTCCGAAATCAATAACCAATATGCCACATTTAAAGCTCAAAACATCAACCAATCAAAGGGGATTACACACCTTACAGGACGTGTAAAATTCTGCCCCACAATTTATAAAACAATCCATTATTAAATGTCATTCTCGGCTACAATATACAACCACATACCATCATTTCCAATTCCTTTTCAATCCATATTGTCGTTCTAACATGTTATATAGTCGGAACCAATTTCAACAACTATAATCCCTCATTTAGATAACATGCGACGATTATAACTATCGACCAATTTGTATTGTACTTTCAATGGCTAATAAGCTCGTGTTCGGATTTAGGCTCCCAATATTCTATAACACTTATCAAACTTCAATGTATAATTCACATGATCAATTATCAACTACTACATGTATCCTAATTTACTTCCAAGAGGAGAGAGAATTTACCTTTAGGATTTCTCCCAAACAAGTAAAATCTCGCCCACTGTAGCCCTTTTTCCGCAACTCATTTTCACGTCAAAATCATCCACACGAACCCTCTACAAGTTTATCAACATATTATCTTCTTTCCGCCCTTCCAATAATTTCATGAAGGCTTAGGGTTTTATAAACTTTTAGGGAAAGAGAAGGGACATTTCTATTTTGGATAGAGTCTTGCAAATGACCAAGTCTTGAAAGATTTGGTCATAATATAGGACCTTTCTTGGTCTACAAGTTGGGAGGGACACTTGTCGCCCTCCCATAAGTCCTCTACACAAATATCTTCTGATTTTTACCCATTTGTCGCAAAAATCCCGCCTCGGCGCCGCGGCCCTGCAGCCGGCGCTGTGCCGCTGCAACTTTAGAAAGTTTTAGGGCTTAAGCCACGACCTGCGTGCCGTGTGTACTGTGGCGCTGATCAAACATTTTTCCTTCTTTTCTGTCAGCTGAACTTCTAACGTTCATAATTCTCTGCTTCGATGTACTATCTACGGGCGGTTTGTTGCGTTGAAAACTAGACTCAACGAACTTCATTTTAGGCTTTTGAAACCCCTAAAAATCCTAATATACCTGGATATATACCGCTCCAAAGTTGACTAAAAATTTGTCCAAAAACATTCTGCCAACCTATCTTTCAAATTTCAAATCTTATTTCCTTTCGCACGTTCCCAAATACATGTCCTGGAATTACGGGGTGTAACAACTATTTTGGGCAATATTAAAGGTAAAATTTCTTACTCCTCTTGAAGTAATTGGATATTATATGTTGTTATAGTTAATAGATGAACTTGTTGTTACACCCCGTAAGTTCAGGACATGTATAAGAGAATGTAAGTAAGGAACGCAAGACTTGAAAAGGGTACGAAAGGAAGAATTGTTTTTCCGACGGAAAATCTTCCGAATGTCGGAAAGGAAAAATGTTCGTTGAGGAGAATTAGGTTCTCAAAATGCATTAATTGAAGAGTATGGAACTTATTATCATTATGGAATTTAATTTTACGGATTTGGTCACGTGGGGCCCACCCGAGGAATGTTACGTTTTGTGGGGCCCACGAGGGTTACGGAATTTTATGGACGAATGGGAGGGCGACACGTGGCACCCCCCCACATTGGTCTTGGACAAAATTGAAGCAAGGGTATAATGGTCATTTGACCAAAGTTTAGATGACAAAGTCTTGCAAGCTAGAGCTTGATATTGTTGACCAAGTCAAGAGCCACTTGTCTTGATCCCTTTCATCCAAATTTAACATGTGTTGTAATCTAGACCCTCCATTGTATTATATATACACAACTAGTAGCAAGACCAAGTCTTGAACACTTAGAAAAATTTCACTACATTCTTGTCCCTCTAGGTTGCTCTCGGGTTTGCTCCATTTGAGCAAGAAAATATTTTCGTTTGTGGTTCTTTAGCCACAAGACTTTAACCCAAGGTCCCTAAGGGTATTGTAAGGTTATCTCAATAGAAAGATCCCGGAAAAACCGCATTTTTACGTTAGTCGCAAGGCGAAAACCCAAGGTGTTCTTCAACTTTGAAGTTGGAAATAGAAGAGGAGTTTTTCACAAGCTTCCAAGGGCTGCAAATAGCGGATTGGAACATCAAGAAAAGGAGTTGGAGTTGCTAAGGATCGACTTAGGGTTTTGGATCATTTTGAGCTTAAAGAGGTAATAATCTCCGTCTTGCTATTAAAATTCAAGATTTCATGTTGTAGTAGTTAGAAATGATCATGTGGATTATATTATGAAGAATGATATGTGTTATGGAATATTTGGATGGAATTCAAAAACTAGTATGTTTAGCCCCTAAGATTGTAATTCAATTGGATTATTAGTTTAAGTCGTCACATGTTATATAAAAAAGGAATTATAATTGTTAAGTTGTTTATGACTATATATAACATGTTATACCTAAGAAGTTGGATTGAAAAAGAATTGGAAAAAAAGACTTTGAGTTGTTGTTTATGTTAGCCGAGAATGGCTTTAAATTGGGAACTAGTTTCGTATTAATTTGTGGGGTAGAATTGTACACGTCGTGTTAAGGCGTGTAATCCCCTTTGGTTAGCTGAATTGTTGAGCCTTAAATGTGGCGTGTTTGGTTATTGAATTCGGCCTTGAAAAAGGTGGCAAAGTATGTAGAAACAAAGGAAGTGTTGTCCGATTTTCCGTAGAATTTAGTGACTTTGCACTTAGAATATTCTACGTTCGAAGCTAGAGGTTAATGGACGTATTATGGCCATTTTAGGTTGAAGTACCAAGTATAGCGTATTCTACTTGAAAGATGGAATAGCTATCAAGGTTGAAGTACTTTGGAGCATTTTGCTATTTGTCGATAATCGTCGCGAGGTATATGAACCTCTTCCTTCTTTTGACATGATTCTATGTATGAAATATACATGTAGTACTATTTCATGATTCCTTCTACTCTTAGAAGTTAAGAGGTATGTATGTTGATTTACTCTACGTAAAGGTTATGTCTAAGTTATCCTAAGTTCTTACCAAGTCTTATGGGGGATGTTGGTAAGAGTCGTTAGGAGGTATGTGGAGCCAAGTTGACTTGGCTAAGTTACGGCACAAATGAGAATAAGTATCGAACAAGCCACTGCAGCGTTAATAAAGGAAAATGTATTGACAATCAATTAAGTTAAAATGAGTAGAATTCTCCATCTGCATAGAAGCTAAGATAAGACAAAATTGTATTACATTTTCTAGATCATGGCTACTTGATTAAGATCGTTATAAATAAGTATAACTTATTCACAACGCACCCAAGTATAGGTTGCTTAATTTAAAAGAGTTTACGTATGAAGTTTTAAGACTATGAACCTCAAATTCTTAAAAGGTTAAGAGACTTTATTTTTCAAGTTATGGGACTTGATTCTTAAAGGAAGAAATGAATTGATTTAAAAGTATAGAATACTTGATTTGGAAAGAATTGATTCCTTGCCATTTTAAAGATAAGAGACTTGATTTCTAAAGTTAAAGAAGCTTGATTTCAAAAGTTAAGAGACTTGAAGTATTTTGAAAGCTATGTGATTTGATTTGAAAATATAAGTCTCTTGGTTATAAAAAGGAATGAATTTGTCTAAGACATAAAGAGTTATAACGGCTTTATGGGAAGTTGGTTATAACAACTTTATGGAAGATTAAAAGAATGGCTTTCTTCAGTAATGTAAGCAAAGAAATGATTTGAAATAAAGAAGGGCAAATTGTTTTAAAGGTACCAATTGCTTAAGGTTTAAAGAAAGAAGTCACTTGATTTAGAAGCCTATAAATGTATTTCTAAAAGGTATTGTGACTTGTCTTGAAAAGTAGATATGACTTGATACTACGGTTATTAGTATCTTGGAAGTTTTATTTGAAAGAGAATCATTTTAAAGGAGTAGAGGCACGTAGTACGTTGGGTTAAATTCCCGGATTTTATAATGACATGTTAGTGCCTTAAGTAAACAAAAATGAGAGTGTATATGAACAAGCTAATAAGAAGTTAGGGGATTTCTTAACTTGCTTATGTAATGTATGATAAGCCGGTGGTGCTTATGTTATGTATGGTAAGCCGGTGGTGCTTATGTTATGTATGATAAGTCGGTAGTGCTTATGTTATGTATGATGGCCGGTTGAGTTAGGGTAAGAGTATAAATGAGGGGTAAACCCCCAAGACGTTATATCACCTTCTCCAGGGTAAGAGTATAAATGAGGGGTAAACCCCCAAGAAGTTATACCACCTGCTTCAGGTTAAGAGTATAAATGAGGGGTAAACCCCCAAGAAGTTATACCACTTGTTCCGTGGATTTGCTACCCATGATGCGAGGAATACCTCATGCGAGTCCTTATGGACTTATGCGGGTGAAATATTCCCATGCGGTAGTGCGACTATGCGAGGAATACCTCATGCGGGTCCACAAGACCTATGCGGGTGAAATAGTCCCAGGAGTAGGATTGCTTATTGATACTACGGGCGAGGGACCCTGTTTTGATCATGAGCCTCCTATTTTTATGCAGTATACCTTTATGGGCATACTTATGTGATTTTATCGCGTCCCAGATTGGGTCGGGCAGTATACCTTTATGGGCAGACTTATGTGATTTTATCGCGTCCCAGATTGGGCCGGGCAGTATACCTTTATGGGCAGACTTATGTGATTTTATCGCGTCCCAGTTAGTAGGCGGTATACCTTTACGGGCGGACTTATGTGATTTATCGCGTCCCAGTTGGTAAGCGGTATAAGCGTTCCTCCATAAAGGGACGGATTAGGTTATGCAAGATACGTAAGTTATATGTTTATGAACTTGATGAGTTTTCTTAAGTATGTACGTAAGAATTTGACTATACTCTTATGGAAAAATGGGAAAAGATAATAAGGTACGATTAAGTTCACGAGATGGAAATGACACGGTAGGATCTGGTATTTACCCTTTTATACTTGCCCTGTCTTTCTTTTGTCTGATTATGATTTGTTTATCGCACCTTATTTTTTGTTCCATATTAAATTTTTGTTATCGGCCCCGAAGTGCGTTCATGTCCGCAGTTTAGGTACTGATTGTGGATCCGCGAGCTTAGGATCTGGTTCAAGATTTGAGACGGCTCCAATGTTCGGAGCTTGTCGTCATGGTTATGTATATTCGAAGTGCGGCGGGGCCTTGTCGTCATAGTATTTGTTCAAATCTTAGAGTGCATGTATTCATCCGTAAATTTGGGTGGCTAGAGTTGTTTGACATTGTTAAACAGTGTAGCCCCTTTCGGGTAATTTTTATGTTATGGCAGCCTTATCGGCTTGGCCTTAGTTTTTAAAGAAAAAAAAAGTGTTATTTATCTTCCGCAATTTATTATGTTGTATGAATAGAATGGTGCCCAGGTAGGGTACCAGTCGCGGCCCGGGGTCGGGTCGTGACACTTGTATAAGAAGAATGAAGAATAAGAAGTGGGCTTTGATTGGTTGGGCCGAAACTAGGCAGTTTCGGGACTTTGGATTCGTGGTTATAATTGTTGTTTTTATCTTCACCTATTGCATGTTATAATGAAGGAATATTGTTGTTAATAAGTTGTTATGATTTGTATAAAGTGTTGAAACTTGAATTGGATTATAAGGCATTATGAAAAGGGTTTTGGATTGTTGTTGTTGTTGTTGGCCGATAGGTGTACCAAACTGTTGGATAACTGTGGTGCAGTTTTAGGGACTGTTTTGTGGTGTTATAAAGCTGGAAATTCAGCCACGAATATGCATGTTTAAATATAGTATGCTAATGAAAGTCCTAAGGGAATAAGGGTGTAGAAGGGTGTTGAAAGGCCTCACATTTTACCCTTGTTGTTGTTGAATTGTGGACTTTTTTATGGACTTTTTTGCTGAGATTGTGGATTGTTTTTACGTGAGAAATAGGTATGTGAATCACCTTGGTTAACTGTTGGTTGTGCCCTTAATTGGTGTCTTGGTTATTGATGAAATTGACCTTCTTGAAAGGTGGAAACGTACGTATAAATAGGGGAAGTGCTGCCCGAATTTTTATATGAAAAGAGAACCATTATTGTGGTATAGTGTATACTAGTACCATTAAGTTGATAGATGTGTAGTTGTAATTATAGGTTGAAGTACCTATTTGGAACGTATTCTACTTGTCGTGTGGTTAGTCGTCAAAGCGGTATGTGAACCTCTGTCGTCTTTCTTTTGGCATGTTCTACGTGTGAACCATAACTGTGGTATTATTTCAAAAGTTATTCTACTCTTAGAAGTTAATGAGTATTCATGTTATTGATTCTATGCTAAATCCATGTCTAAATTATTCCTAAGTCCTTACCAAGTTTTATGGGAGATGTTGGTAAGAGTTTTTAGTAAGCTTTGGTGTCAAGTTGATCTTGCTAAGCTACAACACTAATAAGTATTAAGCGTTGAGACTGATTTTGGTAAACGTGTTAAAACAAGCTATTGCAGCGTTAAATGAAAAAGATATCGACAATCATTATATTAAAATGAGTAGAATTTCCATCTGCATAGAAGCTAAGATATAACCAGTTCGTTTTACATTTTCTAGGTTCACATCTGATTAGATAAGATCATTATTAATATATAACCTACTAACGGCTCATAAAATGGATTAATTTGGCAATTCAGATATGTTATCACCATGCAAATGTTTCCATAATGTTAGCTAGAGGAGCGAGATGAATTTAGATTATCGAGTTGATACAAACGACAAGTGGTATGTGACTCTTCCTTTTTCATTTGAGCATGAACTTTATAAAATGAGTGTACGGTGGACGTACGTGTTTTAAATGAATCTAGATTTCATGTGGTACATGATGTGATAGTAACTTGATTTTAAAAGAGTAAGTGACTTGATGTTACAACGCTAGTGCCTTGAGGTTTTATAGAGGAAAGGATGTACGGCGGACGTACATGGTGCTATTGGGTTCAAGTCCCTAATATTTAATGATATGATAAGTGTCTTGATTTTCCAAATGAGGATCTAAAATGAAAGTTGAGTTTATAAAGTGAGTGTACGGCGGGCGTACATAGTTTTATTGGATCTTAATCCTTAATAGGCACGAGATGTTGGTACCTAGGTTTGTTTAAATTGAAAGATTTTATATATGTTTGGTACTTGATGTTTTGGTACCTTGGCATAGCAAAAATGAAAGATTTTATATGTGTTTGGTACATGATATGTAGGTACCTTGGCATAGCTAAAATGAAAGATTTATATGTGTTTGGTACATGATGTTTTGGTACCTTGGCATAGCTAAAATGAAAGATTTTATATGTGTTTGGTACATGATGTTTTGGTACCTTGGCATAGTTAAAATGAAAGATTTTATATGTGTTTGGTACATGATATGTTGGTACCTTGGCATAGCTAAAATGAAAAGTTCGTATATGTGATTGGTACATGAGATGTTGGTACCTTGGGTTTTTTTTTCTAAAAGGAAAGTCCTTCTAATGGTTGGTACATGAGATGTTGGTACCTTGGTTTTATTCCTTTGAGAGTCAAAAGATGAGTTAAATTGCACAAGGTTTCTTATGATAGCTATTCATGCAAGTGTTATTATTCCATATCCTCGAGTCCCTCACTAAAGGGCCGGGATGCGTTATATGAAAACAGATACGATGACTCTCATTTCTATAAGGTACAGTGGTACAATGGTACAGTGATACAAGGCACAGTTGGCTCTTCTTTTATATGGAACGGTAGGATATGGTATTTGATTTTCATACTTGTCCCTGTCATTCTTTTATACAATTATGATCTTGTTTATTGTACCTCATGTTTACATACTTGGTACCTTATTGTACTGACCCCCTTCGGGGGGCTGCGTTCATGCCCGCAGGTATAGGTACTCAATTTGGTGATCCTCGAGCTTAGGATCTTTGCCCAACTTTTTTGAGATAGCTCCACTGTTCCGAAGCTTGTCATTTTGGTACAGGTCTTCCATTATGACTTATGTATATTCATGGGTACGACAGTGCCTTGTCCCGACACATATCTTTATCACTCTTAGAGGTCTTGTAGACAGGTGTGGGTTGTATATGTATTTGGACATATGTGAGTTGTACTAGTTTTGGTTATATCTATATACAGTGACGGCCTTGTCGAATTGCCTGTTTTTATAACATGAGTTTTCTTAGAGCTTCCGCTGGTTATATGTGATGTGTGGGTATAAGGGTGCCCAGGTAGGGCACCAGTCGCGGGCCCGGGGATCGGGCCGTGACAAAAGTGGTATCAGAGCAGTTAGTCCTCGGAATGTCTACAGACCGTGTGCAGTAGAGTCTTGGTTATCGGTGTGTTGTGCACCACACCCATAAACAAGAGGCTACAATACATTTAGGATTGGTTTCTATTCTTCTTACTCTAAGATCGTGCGATAGAGCTATGTTGTTAGGGTAGTCCCTCCCTAACGTATTATCGTGGTTGCAGCTATGAGAAAGCGACAGCGGCCCAGAATGGGAATATATGGACTTGGTATACATGTTGGTAAAATTGTTGTATAGTTGGCGTGATAATGATGTACATTTATACAGACATATTTATTAGGGTCATGTGTGTGTTTCCTAATGTGATGGTGGGTTATCATGAGTTGATTAAGCTTTGATAATGGCTTGGAAGGTATGAAACTGTTTAATGAATCCACATCAAGGTTATATATTTGCTAATTTGGAATAATTAGGAGGTGATGAGGTGTCTGAGAGGGTGATGAACCTTTAAAGGATCATGTTTAATTGACTTAATGACATACCATATTGTTAGATTAAGTTGTGTTGTATGCTTAAGTGATATGCACGAATAATATTGGTATGGAGTAAATAGGGTTGTTGTGATTAAGACAACATGATTTTGAGATATTGAGAAGCTATCTTGCTCGTATACGGAGAGAGATAATGTAAGCTTGGGACATGAAATATTTGAGGATCATGGAGTATTGGATAATCGTTGAGACCTTAGATAGACATGGCCTTCAAGAGTAAAGTATTTTATGTGTGATCGTGGTTAAAGTACATGATATATGTGAAGTATATTAAAGGTGATGATTCCTTGGTTTGAGTATAAACCACTTGTGATTGTTTTTTATGATTGTTGAGCCGATTGAGAATTTGTATAGCTTGAGACCTTGGATAAACATTCGAGGACGAATGTTTCTAAGGGGGGAAGGATGTTACACCCTGTAATTCCATGACATTGATTTGAGAACGTGATTAAGGAATCAAGATTTTATGCCTGAAGTGACTTTTTCGAATTTTATAAACTCCAACTTCATAACACTTTTTCCCACTTCGTTCTAAACCATCTTTTTGGAAAGAAAACACCTTAGGGATTCCCCAAAACATCCAAGGTGAGTTTCTACTCAACTCCTATTGATTATTACCTCAACCTAACAAAGATTAACACTAGAATCTTTATCTATTTCATAAATTATTGATTGAATCTTCATCTTGGATAAAAATAACCCTACAATCCGAATTCAAGTGACTTGATCATCAAAAAGGTAAGACTTTTCTACTTCAATTGATTATAGCCTTGTATTAGTGATTATAGACTATGAGTTTTTGAGATTTAAGTCGATGAATATGATAGAAAAGTATGAACGATTATATGTTTGGGTTTTTGATTAAGGGTTATTGTTTATCTTATAGGGTGAAGAGGGATGATGATAATTGTATCAATAAGAAATTGTAGAATCATTTAGAAGTAAGAGGATGGGTTGTTGGGTGTAGAAACACCATTGATGTAGGTTGTGAAGCTTCATGCCCATTAAGTATTTGATAAAATGCTTAGATCACAAAAAACATGAGTATTATTACTAATATTGATTCCCTTTGCCATGTATTGCTATAGATTAAGGTCGAAAGGGGGTGACGAACATTGTAGTATGCTTAAAAGATGAAATTGAGGTATGTATGGCTAACTCTCTACGTGTAATAATGTTAATGATTCTCCTCACGCCACATATCATGAACAACTTTATACAAATTAAATCATCATTTGACTCTCAATGGAATAAATAGAATGAACTATCACTTGTAAAATCAAAGGCAACTATCATATCAAGTATCACTAGGGATTAGGATTCAATGGAATTATGTACGTCCGCCGTACACTCATTTTATATAAATCATGCCGAAAGAAGAGATGATAGTTTGACCTACCGCTTGTCGTCTGTACCAACTCGATAATCTAAATTCGTCTTGATTAGCATTTCAACCTATAACAATGGTAACATGTTCGTCAACTCTGTGATTACTAGTATACGTTATATATCGAATGATAACTCGCTTTATATAAAAACAATTGGGCAGCACTTCCACTACTTGCACACAAGGCCAACAACATCAATAATAAGGCACAACTCAAGGACATAACAAATCAGTCCCATATACCCTATATACACCATTTTTATACATTCTTTCTCTTTACATCCATGGAATACAACAACCATAGCAACAAAAGTGATTAATACACCTATTTCTCATGTTAATCCAGCCCCTTAAACAATACAACAATGCCCAACAACCTCATGGACATCTAATCCACAAGAACATAGTACCATAACTCTCCTCATAATTCCACAAAATTCAATTCATATTTCAACAATTTCATATAAACAACTAGAACTTTAAATATCAAGACTCCTTCACTTTTAACACATAATCAATGACAACAATCAAACCCAATTTAATTGAAACAACTCCAATTCAGCCCAATTACAGCACCAATACAATTATATGCATTTCTTACTTTCAATTTTGCTTAATACGAGTTAATCTCTCAATTACAACATTGTTTAACTCCAATTACCCTATAAAAAGAGGAAATCTTACCTCGAATAATAACGGAACCAGCCTCTTTTAATTCTTTTGCTTTGCTGGGACGTTGTTGGTATAATAAAAATGGACTCTCAAAGTCAAGCAAAATATCTCCAATTGAAAGCAAAGTGCTGCTCACCTTATTTGTTCTCAAAGCAATGCCAACATCCTAGTACTACTAAAGACTATTTCGTACCTTTTTCCCAAATCACTACTTTCTTTTTGTTCCAAATCATCAAGTGAAGTGCACTGTTTTTTGTCAGTATCATACAAGAATAAAAGAAAATGTTTAGAGGGGTCTATATCACGAAATAGTACTGTCCTACTACTATTGTTACTTCACGTTGGTTCCTAGGGAAAAAATTGTTACTTCTCCAAAGAATATAATCTCTAACTATTCTTTTTTTTCCTTTGCTTTGAGCGTCCCTCCGACACACACCTGTCATCTCTTATTCTAGATACTCACACATAACCCCTCCTTTCATATACATGCATCTTAGTGGAAGGCCATATAAGTGATTCCTTGAAGTCCTACACGTTCACACTTCCACCTACACTTAGTCTCCTCCACTCAAATTATCAATCTTCCACATAATTAATCTTATATAAAATCTGAAAATTTCATGTCCTAATAATGTTTTGCACGGCACTTGGTCCCTAATTCTATTGGGGGTATACAACCGTTGTTATTAATTCTCATCGTCACACTTGTTGTATCCAAAGTTATTCCATATTAGCATATGTAAATATACTTTTCTTCCAACACTCGAATCTTATTTTCTTAATTACGTTCTCAAATTATTGCCCCAATATTACGAGGTGTAACACATTATCTCCTCCGTATCCCAAATGTTCATACTCTAAGACGATAATATAACATTCACACCTTTGGTGTATTAATAACCTGCTGGTGGGCTTTCATTTAATTGCCATGAATAGGGGTTGGCCGGAGTCTTTCTGGTAACCAAAAATACTGGAACTGTATAAAGTATGAGTTAGACTCGAATTCCAACAACTCAACTCTACTGCACGATTTATGAGATGAAGGAACAAAACCATCCATAATTGCCTTGTAGCCTCATATTTATAAGTGTGGTACACAACACACCCATAAATAAGACTCTACTAGATACAACTTGCTAACTCCCTAGGACAGACCTTCTCTGATACAAAGTTTGTCACACCCCAACCTTAGAGGGGGGTGTGGTTGGCACTCAGCACCCTAAGGCCTGAGCGTACAAACTATAGTCCTTGGAATCTCTAACACGAAACTTGGGCCGACAAGGCCTAGAAATAACCATAACATGACAATAATATACAATCTGTAAGCAGAAGAGGTCCAACAACATTATTTATACATAACTCAGGCCGACAAGGACACATCCAAAGTATTGACAACTAACAAGAAGGCCGACAAGGACAAACAAAATGAATACACACTGATATTGGTCTACAAGCCTCTAAGAGTACTATAATACAACAACTAGTCGGGACAAGGCCATGTCGTACCCAAAATGTCAAAATATATATAAGTACCTATCGACTCCAAACAACGACTTCGGAGAAGTGGAGTGTGACTATCAATAGTTGAAAGCAAGTACCCTATTGGGGAGGTACATCTGTCTGTCTATATGTACTTGCATGCATGAACACAACACCCAGAGAAGGGGACGTCAGTATGAAATAATGCACTGAATATGTAAGTCTTAAGTAAATGTAAGTAAAGGCATCAATGTGTAGAGGAAACTGAAAGCAACAACTTATAACTCAGAAGTGTCGTTGAGAATCATACTATACTTAAATGGGATATAATCGCATATATATAATATCGTTGGCCTCTGTGGGAAATATAATCAATATCATATCTATATAAGCTACGTAAATAATGTCATAGGCCTCTGTGGGCAATATCATCAATATCATATCTATATAAGTTGCGTAAATAACGTCATAGGCCTTTGTGGGCAATATAATCAATATCATATCTATATAAGTTGCGTAAATAATGACATAGGCCTCTGTTTTTAATATCATCAATATCATATCTATCTAAGCTGTGTAAATAACGTATAGGCCTCTGTGGGCAATATTATCAATATCATATCTATATAAGCTGTGTAAATAACATCATAGGCCTCTGTGGGCAATATTATCAATATCATATATATATATATATATATATATATATATAAGAGTCATTTGGAGAATATGGACTACTCTATAAGTCTATTGGAGTAACATAAGGTCATTGCACCTACGACTATCCTTATGCAGCTAACATATCATTTTACATTTCTATATGAGTTAATACGAAGGGACAACACTTACTATTTTCTTTATCTTTCAGGAACCAACAAACAAACATATTACATCAAGAGGAGAGTGACCTTATAGAGTATAGGAGTTTCATCACGCTAAAGGAACAAATAATATTCGTATGATTCTTTATACTAAGAATAGACGCGCTTCTTATACACAAATTTCACCAAGAATAGAATTTTAATGTAGAACCTTTAACCTTTAATATTTTTTGTAAGATCATGTCGATGAAAACAAAGGTAAGCTTTACATATTTTTTTTGATAGTTCACGAGCTCCCAAATGCTTTACGAATGATAATCTATATTATACGAATGATTTTGGATCAAAATAGGATCAACAACTCACAAGGAAATTCATTTAAATATTCTATCGAATGCTTAATGTAAATAGTGCTCATGCTTCTATTTCCATGTCAACTAGTTACAATCACTTCCCCTCCATCAACTACTACAATATCAATATCACAACTAACATACCCTATCACATCAAGTCATAAACACCTCAAGAATTCCATTAAAATAGTCCAAAAATCCTTATACAACATAATTATTCTTTTAGGCAACTATCTAGCATTTCTTTGTAGTGTTTAAATTCTATATCTCAACCAACACAATATTCAACTTAAGTACAAGAAAGAGAACACTTTACTTACCTTATAGAACAACTCTAAATTGAATTCCAAGCTTTCTTTAGCTCACTACAACCCACAACTTTACCAAAACATGAAGAGGACACTTCTTTCCCTTCTACCAAACCTTTAAGGTTAGATTGGTATAATCCCCTTTGAATTTTCTCTTGAACCTTAGTGATTTGGGTTTGGTTTGGTCAAGAAATGGCAACAATAAAGTCCGATTGAATTTAAGACGAGCTTGGTCAGCCACCGCCTCATTTTGGTCACTCTAGCTTGCTGAGCGCAGCCTAAAGCAAGCAACAACCTCGCTATGGAGGTCGCTCGGTAAGCTCTCTCGGCGTGGCTGCCGGCAATTGCATAGTCAGACAAAAATGCGAATATCATTCAATTCCGACGTCGTATCGATGAATGGTTTATTGTGTTGGAAAAAAGACTCCCTGAAGTTGAATTTAGATAGGTTATTCACCCTATATCTACTCATATACCATCAGATATATCCCCGCCAAGTTGAGCCAAAAATCCTATTCGAAATTCGTCCTGCATTTCCCGAGTTTCAACGAACTTAATTTCTTTGATTCGTTTGATCCCGAATTCTTACGAAACTTTTGTAGCATATGTTTAAACTTATTTTCATCCAAATATGGTATCTTATCCTCACCGAGATTTACATTACTTACGACGCATACGAGCATGAAAATACGGGGTGTAACACTTTAAGGCATACAAATATTCATCCCATCTGGAAAAAGGTAAATGGTATCGACTACGCATAAAAGTTTGATGCCATTCAATAGCAACCCCATCAAAATGAATTGAAATAACCTTAATCCTCTGAGAAAAAGAAACCTCATCGAGAGAAAAGAAATGTTCGATCTTATAAACCAAGTTCTGAGATCCTTACCATCAAAACGAGGGAATTAAAGCTTACCCATTTGTGACATCGATCCAGTAGTTGTATTGACTATAGGACCAAATGAACAACCTAAAGCTTGATTTCCTCCCACACTTGTTGGTTAATGAGGACCACCAGAGTAATTGGTTCCTGCAGCCACACCCACTCTATATTCAAGAACTGATTGCTACCTCCGGCGATAGTAGGATCTAGATACCCAAATGACCTGTCATAGGTGAGTAATAACCAGCTCGTCCTTCAAAGGCTGGAACATTCTTGCCTCTGTCCACTTGAATTCAACTGGATTCAAATGATTCTTTTAGCTCATTGAGAACCTTGTCCCGCTTCTCCTCAATTTTATCCTGCATTGCAGAGATGTTCACACATCTGTCGAGATTTTTTCGATTGCTTCCATTATTTTTCTCATGTCCATGTCCATTTTCCCACAGTGCGAGGATGTGGGCTCTGATATCAAATGATGAGCTTCTATTTCAAGCTAAGAAAAAAAGAAGATTCAAAAGGAAAAATTAGGTTAACAATCCAAATTTGGATATTTTCTGATATTGATAATAGGAATAAAGGATTATTACAACTATTCATAGTGCTCCACGACTGACATTCGTACTATATTCTTCCACCTGTCCACAAATCCTAACGGACCGGTAGGGACCAAATCAGACAACTCAAATAAATATAAGGGACTAATACTGAATAAACTAGACTTGGAAAAGAAAGATAAGTTGGGCTAAACTGTAGCTCTAAAGACTTTATTTACTAGGCCCCATTTAACTACTTTAACGACTTGGTATCACCTTCTAAGCTTAAGGTACTCCTTCCAGCACAACATTAACTTCTCTATTTCCATTTGTATCAGTACTGATGGCTCAGCAAATTCAGACAAAGGAAAATATGACATTGGTGGACTTATACGCAACTCTTTTGTAAGAGGTCGTGAAGTTACTCAACTTCTTTTCATGCTTTGTCCAAAGCGATAAACTCTGATTCCATCACTAATCGATCGATGCAAATTTGCTTAAAGGATTTTCACAGACACACCATACACATCCATTTGTGCCTTTCGTGTTCTTTAAATTTGATGTCCAGTTTGCACCACTATGTTCTCTCATAACCACTGGACATCCAGACTACCACAATCTATAGATAAGCGAATATTTCAGATATCGTCATATCCATTTTAACGTCTTCTATCGATCATTACCAGTGAACTTTAGTTCAATTGATCTAATTTGTGAGCCGATACCAGGTCAGTTGTAGTGTGTAAAATACATTGAACTACATGTGACCTACGCCTATCTCTCCTGGTATATGGGTGAACTATGATTCCAATCAATTCTGATTCATATTCATTGGTGGATTCAACGAGACTATCAAACACCTAGTCTGTTAGATGTCTTAGAAATCCCAATTCCTAAGATGTCATCTGTAATACCCATATCATTTCATGTCGAAACATCATTTCAACATACTCTCAGTCTCTAGGATCAAACTAGGACTGTTTCATGTGATCAACATGTCGTCTACGTAAAGGCATATTATGATAAAGAATCATAATTACCTTTCACGTAGACACATTTGTCACACTCGTTAATAGAGAAATCCTTCGATAGTAGAGTACTATCGAAGTTTTCGAGCAATTTCTTCGGGCATGTTTCAGCCCGCACAGAGACTTGACAAGTCAATAGATTTTCTTCTCTTGCCCCGGAACCACATACCCCTCGGGTCGTTCCATATACATTTCTTCTTCCATTTTCATACTGTTGGTTTTCCAACTGTTGGCTTTCTAATTTAGAGTCAATATTTCTGTGGTCAGATTCATTTTTTCTGTTTCATCTGAAACTTTCAGGACCAAAATGTAAATATTTCAGTGACCAAAAGGAAGTTCTGGAAGAAGTCCAACAATCCACCAAACCAACTCTCCGGTTAGGAAGGTTGTCTCAACATCCATGTCACACAAGACTGCGGTGGCCCTGGATGTTAAGTTATTCACAGAGGAGCACATGTCCAAGTAGCCAAGGTCTTATACTCGTTAGTAGATATATCTACTTTGTACTCAATTTGAGTATCCACTTTTACAACCCAAAGGTTATTTTCCTGGAGGAAGATCAACCATCACACAAGTATGGTTTTATCTAATGGATTCTATTTCTCTCTCTTGTAGCTTCTTTCCAAAGAAGTGATTTTGGAGTTGACAATTCTTCGTTAATTGTCCATGGTTCATTCTTAACCATATAAGATAGAAAGCTTGGAACAAGTCTTTGTCCCCTCTTTTTGCTCTGTATCGGTTCAACATCTGGAATCCATGAGTTTTGTAGATCTGGAACATTAAGTTTTGGATAGTCAGCAACTTCTGAGTCCTATAGATCTGGAATGTCTAGTTCTGGGTAGTCAGGCACTCGCGGGTTCTTGTTAACCTCGAGCAATTACTTCTTTTCCCTTCTTAAGGAAAGTTATCTTCAAAGAACTCATCATTCTTCGACACCAAGAGGCGATAATCACTACTGATATTTGCAGATCCAATGGATATGAAATCTAAAATCTTAGGTCCAACTTGACCTGTTTCGGTATTCCAACCTTTACCAAGCCACCCCACATCACAACATTTGTATGTGGGATTCTTTACATGTTTCACATGGAGGGTTATCATTATCCTTATGCATAATTCTGATGAGAATCGAATCAGCGGTAAGAATCACCTTCCCCACATATCTTGGGCATACAGCTTTGTGCTTAGCTAACATCATTAGACTGAGGTGAGTAAGGAGCAGTCGTTTGATGAGTGATGCTTCACATTCTCCTCCTCTATCACTATGAATTTGTTTAATCTGTAGGCTTTTGAACTTCTTTTTGTAGTGCTTATCCGCTTCAATAACTTCATATTTGCTTCTCAACAAACAAAGGATCTCATACGTTGTACCATTGTCAACAACGGTCACACAGAACTTATCTCCCCCCTCTATTTTGTACTAGCTTCAAATCACCCATGTAGGTGTGACTAAGTTCTAGAGGAGCAGTGCTTCTTTCGCTATTTCTTTGACAAAATAGAAAGGTGATTTTGCCTCTTCGTATACCTCACACTCAATTTGAGGCTTTATGTTGACAGATGACAACAATCTCAAATTAGTTATCCTTTGAATGACTTTCTATTTAACGTGTCTTAATCTAAGATAACATAAATGCACGGATTACAAATACATCATTCATTTGGCCACAGACATACTGTACCACTCTTAGTTATTACAGACCTTTTGGACTAGACTCAAACCAGTTTGACCAACATCGTCCTTGAAACTAAGTTTGAGACATGTATCACCTCGTTTTAGAGTCATCACATTCCCTTGAGTGCTTTTAAGGACAACTTCTCTAACTCTTCTACTTTAGAGGTGGTGTTGCTTCACATGAACAATCTCTTATATACGCACCACCACCTGATCAGCTGATATATATGATGATTATGCATAGAGAGGACGCTATGATATGATGGATGCCCACAAAGGCTTGATAGCATTATATACGCATATGTATATAAATGACCGACATTGTGCATGTACAAACAAGATACTTAGACACATTATAGTCCTCAAATGCATTCAATATGGGTTGATTATTCTTGTCTCGTGTTACTTTCTTGTCTTTATTATGATATTCTTCATTCCTAACATACTCGATACATTTTTAGTACTGACATCCCTTTTGTTGGGGGATGCTATGTTTCATGCCCACAGGCTCAGGTAGATAAGGTGACAATCCGCACTAGTAGGTTGCTGGTTTAGCTGATATTGGAGCACTCTAATTATTCCAGAGTTGTAGTCTAGTCTTGGTATGATATTGTTTATATACATAGGGGTATGTCGGGGCCCTGTCTCGACCTTATGATTTCACGTACTCTGTAGAGGCATGTAGACAATTGTCTTATGTATAGTAGTCAAGTATGGCCTTGTCGGCCTTAGTATGTATATATATATAGGTTGGGTTTTTCTATTTGTAGGATTGTACGTAGCAGCTTTTCAGTTTATTATTTCAAGTGTCAGCAGGTTACCTAATGATGACCCTCGTAGCCCACGCTTAATTATAATTAGGTGGTAAATATATGATTAGTGGTACTCAGCAAGTAAGTCCCGGGTGCCCGTCATGGCCCTCCACTTTTGGTTGTGACAAACTTGGTATCAGATCAGACATATCCTAGAGGGTCTACAAACCATGTCTAGTAGAGTCTTATTTATGGGTGTGTAGCGCACCACACTTATAAACATGAGTTTATAGGGCATTTAGGATTGTATTCTTCCTTCATAATCTAGATCATTTGGTAGAGCCGAGTCGTAAGAAAATTTGTTCCTAATGTTATTTTCCCATTTGAAATTACAGCAATGTTTATTACTAGAAAGACCCCGGTTAGTAAGAGTGTGGATACGGATGGTACGGGTTAGAGGGCTACGGATGTAGTAAAAAGATACGTAAGTTATACTATAGAGTCAGACATGTCAGAGATCATGGTTTCTATTGAGAAGGATCCATATGAGTCACCCACTCGAACATTTTTTGTTCTGCCAATGGATGAAGGGGTGATGCAAGTTCCGACCTCATCGAGGCCCTTAGTTTTAGTATTTGGCCCCGTTGATCACGGTATGAGTGGAGCAGCACAGGGATTGGCTAAGTCGGTTTCCTCTCAGGCTCAACACCATGTGAGGCTATTTAGTTCATTTATCGACACTAATTCTTCTGAGGTCCTGGATAGTCCACAGTCTTGGGAGTCCATCAATCAGGGCTCGTCGATGTATGTCACGAAAT
The DNA here is from genome assembly GCA_029844215.1 of Przewalskia tangutica. Taxonomy (NCBI): domain Eukaryota; kingdom Viridiplantae; phylum Streptophyta; class Magnoliopsida; order Solanales; family Solanaceae; genus Przewalskia; species Przewalskia tangutica. The sequence continues at coordinate 85,059,799 of CM056736.1, read as the reverse complement.
ATGCGGAGGAAGAGTAGAGTAGGAAAGACAAGAGGATGCGAGTAGTTGATAAGGATACTAGGGTTCTACTCCAAAGTGTGCCTGATCAAGGCTCACATATAGGACTGAGGACAGTACATGTACATTAATCAATTTAGTGAAATTGCTTATATATATACACACACACACACACACACACATAAACAACTTATTATTTGTTATAAGGGAACCAATGATATTCTAGTAGCAACGGGCCGAGATTGTAAAGAAGAGAGCATAGTAGAAGTAACAGGATCATAACACTGTTCTAGCAGGCTAATAAGATATGAGAGTTCACAGATGGACAATTAATACATGATTCGAACCCATTGTGACCTTGTATTCAGAAACCCCAAACTCACCTTATGCTGAGTTAATTGGTTGGGAGTAGGTTAGATGTGTTGTTTAACTCTTTACGGGAGAAACCATAATAAGCATGTATTGTTAGAAAATAGTTACAATATGTAACACTAATGGAAGGGCAAAGGCAGAGTACGGAAAACATATCAGGGATTATGTCACCCAAGGGTACAAACCAAACATAGAGGTATGACACTGCTAACAAGTAAGGATGGTTAGAAATAGGAAGAATTAGCCATAAAGGAATACCTCATGAAGGCTTCGGGAGCAGATAAAAGGCAAAATGGTGACAGGGGAAGGATTGCCATCAAATCAAGCATTATAAGTGGAGCAGAGAACCCACGGTGATGGTAGACTATGCAAGCACAAGAGTCACTTTAATGAATACCAGTTGCAACATCTAACAATTATTCAATAACAACTGTGTAGGATGAACTTGACAACATATTGGTTGTAGTTATATTGGCTAAACTTGACAACAGATTAGTTGTAATTATAGAAAAGGAAGTGAGTTGAGAATCTAGTAAGTGCTCACTGGAGAATGGTCATTTCCAGAGGAATAGACGGATGCTAGTAGTAACAAGCAACTTGAGGCAAGCTAATATAGAATTAGGTATTTAGAATGTTCAGCAGGACTAGGTGATGTCATGATACAGAAAAGATGAATGACAGGACATTGGGAGGATACCAATAAGTAATGAAGGAATAACTATTGTAAGTCAACTACAGTTGGAAATGTCACTAGTAAGCTTCGTAGGGCAAGAAATAACCACCACAATCAAATTTTGTATGTGTATATGTGCATGCCCTTTCTGGGCACCCAAATTACGTTGAAGTTGTCGTACTATGAGATGTATATCCCGACGGGATGTTAAGTCATAGGAAAAAGGAAATTGGATGTAAAAAATCGATATGGGAGATGATATTCTAAGGAGTTAAGGTGGTGATTACACCTATTATAGGAGGGGAGGACGATGCAATAATACTTATTAGACTCGATCTTCCAACAATCAATCAATAAAAAAATTATAGCAAAGTTAACAGCCAAGGGGAACTATGATGCGTAATAATCAAGTAGGGTGCCTAAATACAAATGATAAGCTTACTAAGAAAGAAGTAACGGGAGGGGAGATATAAGGGAATGTCGAAATACTCAAAAGGTTAAGGCGGTGAAGGTAAAAGTAGCCAAAAGGGTGTTGACTTAAAAGAAGCTACTACGACTATGGAGAAAGGTAAATAGATTCAAAAGTTAGTAACATGCTAAAAAGATCGAGATAGAGATGAGTGATAGCAGATGGTTTAGGAAAGGATGACAAAAAGGATAACATAAGTCAAAATAAGTACGTTTGGTTTATCTAACTAACCACCCCCTTCATAACGTATGTCAACAGTCAATGCTATCAGATAAATAATGGAATACGTTCATAACAGAAGACTTCAAGACTGCCAATGCAAGGAAAAACGTGTGTGAGATTCCAAGAGAGGTGACCTATGGTAAAGAATATGTCGAGACCACGAAAAAAGGGAGTACAATAAGTTACCCTATAACATCGGGTTTCCAAAAGTGGCAGGTACTCAATACGGAGGCAAAGTATTAACATTATTGAGGTTAAATATGTTAGTTGAGAAATAAGGGACAACGACAACATTTAGACCACACAAAAGGAGTTATAAGGCATATGGTTATTAAAACAATTTGCGTATGTATATAGGGAGTGTCAAAAAAAGGCAATGGTGGAAATCACACAACGGATGGCGTGAAAATAAGGAACTAGAGGAGCTAGATAAAATGAGAGCAGAGTCTGATCTATGAGGTAACGTATAATACAAGTGCTTCCCAGAAGTATAATGGCCATGGTAGTTTCAATATCGTATATGTGTGTAAATGAAAGCAGTGATTGCATTGCCCTATGTGACATATAAGTTGAAAATAGTACTTTTTGTAATCGCAATGGAGGCAAAGACAGTCGGTATTCCTGGCGAGAAGCCTAGAGATGACTAGAGTAGCCGCTTTAGGGTAAGTTATAGACTATGGGCCTATGAAATGACAAGAGATAAATTTCACATTGAGAGCCAAGAAGGAGCCCGATTTATAGATATTAAGTGAGACTAGAATGAATTACCCAGGCTTAAATCAAAGAAATTAAAATCGGAACGAAAGTAGTAGCCATTGGTTGGTCCGCAGGTAAATGGCATTTGTATGAAGACAATTGTGATCATGAGAAAGCTAAACGTAGAAACCCCAATATTGGAGGATGAATATTCCTAAGGGGGAAGGATGTAACACCCCGTACCTTAGCATTATGATGCGTCGTAATAAAACCATATGAGTAGGAAGGGATTAAGGACGTAAATATGGTTATAGTTATAGTTATAAGACTGTGTAAGTTTGTGTAATTTCGAAACCATTATATATTGCCTTGATATGGTATTTTCCTTTAAGTGACATTTCTTTTTGTAAATGTTTGATAAATATGATGTTTTATAGTTAGTAATATTACTACTTTTTGGATTCACTTTAAAGTATATACATGATATGAGGAAGTTTATAAAGAGGATTTTCTTTAATATATATATAGAAATTACTTTTTCATAAGAAAAGTTGTCTTTTCCCGTTTTGAAATTTATAGTACAAAATTTACTTTTTAGGTTGAAAAAATACGATTTTGATAAATTATATTTTGTACAATATTTAAGTGAATTGTGATAAAACAATAATTATGTGTAATTGGTTAAATGTTGAATTGTAGCGGAGAAAATGATTTAAATAAAGTTAATGAATAAGAGAGGAGTGCCACACCTTTTTTTTCCATATGGAAGCATGTGTTTAAAGATGCACCAAGTTGCATATAAGTGAATTAATGAGTCAAAATTCACGGATTACATGAATGACACGTGTAGGAAATGTGTCAAGATTTCACAATAATTTTTCATTACACAAAACTATGTTTTCAAGATTCATACCGTATTGGAGGGACCAAATTGATTAACCACGTCCTAAAATCTGAAAAGTGCAACGAACTAGGGCTTTTATATCTGAATTTTTCATATACAATAGGGTCTTCGCATGTGAGAACGGGTTTTGCTCACCGATTTGTTCTTGTTATTCCATTTTTCATCGCAGTAATGTTAACGTTCATTTATTTGCTTGGACCCAGAAATAATCTGAGGTATGTTAAGGCTAACTCTTCCTTATTTTGGCATGACCCGTATGTAAACGAACATAAACGAATGTCCGTCCAAAGTAACTCTACTCTTAAGAGCTCGGAATGTATATGTCCTTCATTTTATTGAAGAAGTTTGTTGATTCATGTATATCTTATCATGTTGACTCACAATGAAAGATCTATTTATATGGTAGTTCCATAATGTTAATCGGAGGTGCAACGACCTTACGTCACCCCGATAGACTCAAAGTGTCTTATTATCATTAGTGCATTATATACATGTATGAACCTTGACCTCAAAGGAGGTATATACGCTACTATATGGTATGCATTATATGTATGTATATGTGGTATGGAAAAGAGAAGGTGTTATATACACACCACCACCTGATCAACTGGTATATATGATAATTATGCCTAGAGAGGCCGATATGATATGATGGGATGCCCACAAAAGATTGATAGCATTATATACGCATATGTATATATATATATGACCGACATTGTGCATGCACAGACATGATACTTAGGCACATTATGGTCCTCAAAGACATTCAATATAGGTTAATTATTCTTGTCTCATGTTACTTTCATGTCTTTATTATGATATTCTTCATTCCTAACATACTCGATACATTTTTAGTACTGACATCCCTTTTATCGGAGGACGCTGTGTTTCATGTCCGCATGCTCAGGTAGACAAGGTGACAATCCGCACTAGTAGGTTGTTGGTTTAGCTGATATTGGAGCACTCTACTTATTTCAAAGTTGTAGTCTAGTCTTGGTATGATATTTTTTATATACATAGGGGTATGTCGGGGCCCTGTCTCGACCTTATGATTTTCACGTACTCTGTAGAGGCATGTAGACAGTTGTCTTATGTATAGTAGTCATGTATGGCCTTGTCGGCCTTAGTATGTATATATGTATAGGTTGGGTTCTTCTATCTGTAGGATTATGCGTAGCAGCTTTCCAGTTTATTATTTCTAAGTGTCAGCAGGTTACCTAATGATGGCCCTCGTAGCCCACGTTTAATTACGGGTAGGTGGTAAATATATGATTAGTGGTACTGCAAGTAAGGCTTGGGTGCCCGTCATGGCCCTCCACTTTTTGTTGTGACAAAATTGGTATCAGATCAGGTATATCCTAGGGAGTCTACAACCCATGTCTAGTAGAGTCTTATTTATGGGTGTGTAGCACACCACACTTATAAACATGAGTCTATAGGGCATTTAGGATTGTATCCTTCCTTCATAATCTAGATCATTTGATAGAGCCGAGTTGTAAGAAAATTTGTTCCTAATGCTATTTTTCCATTTAAAATTACAGCAATGTCTATGACTAGAAAGACCCCGGTTAGTAAGAGTGTGGATACGGATGGTACGGGTTAGAGGGCTACAGATGTAGTAAAAAGATACGTAAGTTATACTATGGAGTCAGACATGTCGGAGATCATGGTTTCTATTGAGGAGGATCCATATGAGTCACCTGCTCGAACATTTTTTGTTCTGCCAATGGATGATGGGGTGAGGCAAGTTTCGGCCTCACCGAGGCCCTTAGTTTCAGTATCTGGCCCCATTGATCATGGTATGAGTGGAGGAGCACATCGATTGTCGTAGTCGGGTTCCTCTCAGGCTCAACACCATGTGAGGGTATTTATTTCATTTACCGACACTAACTCTTCTGAGGTCCTGGATAGTCCACAGTCTTGGGAGTCCATCAATCAGGGCTCGCTGATGTATGTCACGAAATATGCAGAGGAAGAGGATAGAAGGCAGCACAAGAGGATGCGAGTAGTTAATAAGGATACTAGGGTTCTGCTCCAAAGTGTGCCTGATCAAGGCTCACATATAGGACTGAGGCAGGACTGTACATGTACATTAATCAATTTATTGAAATTGCTTATATCTATATATATATATATATATATACACACACTCATACACCCAGAAACAATTTATTATTTGTTATAAAGGAACAAATGATATTCTAGTAGCAACGAGCCGAAATTGTAAAGAATACAACATCGTTGAAGTAACAGGATCACAACACTATTCTAGTTGGCTAATAAGATATGAGAGTTCACCGATGGACAATTAATACATGATTCGAACCCTTTGTGACCTTGTATTCAGAAACCCCAGACTCACATTATGTTGAGTTAATTGGTTGGGAGTAGGTTAGATGTGTTGTTTAACTCTTTACGGGATAAATCATAATAAGCACGTATTGTTAGAAAATAGTTACAATAGGTAACACTAATGGAAAGGCAAAGGCAGAGTACGAAAATCATATCAGAGATTATGTCACCCAAGGGTACAAACCAAAAACAGAGGTATGACACTGCTAACAAGTAAGGATGGTTAGAAATAGAAAGAATTAGCCATAAAGGAACACCTCATGAAGGCTTCGGGAGCATATAAGAGGCAAAATGGTGACGGGGGAAGGATTGCCATCAAATCAAGCATTATAAATGGAGCAGGGAACCGATGGTGATGGTAGACTATGCAAGCACAAGAGTCTCTTTTATGAATACCAGCTACAACATCTAACAATTGTTTAATAACAACTGTGTAGGCTGAACTTGACAACAGATTGGTTGTAGTTATATTTAACAATTGTTCGAGAATAGTTGTGTTGGCTAAACTTGACAACATATTAGTTGTAGTTATGGAAAAGGAAGTGAGTTCAGAATCTAGTAAGCGTTCACTAGAGAATGGTCATTTCCAGAGGAAGAGAAGATACTAGTAGTAGCAAGCAACTTGAGGCAAGCTAAGGTCGAATTAGGTATTTAGAAAGTTCGGCAAGACTAGGTGATGTCACGATACGAAAAGATGAATGACTGGACATTGGGAGGATACCAATAAGTAATGAAGGAATAACTAGTGTAAGTCAACTACAGTGGGAAATGTCACTAGTAAGCTTCGTAGGGAAAGAAATAACCGCCACAGTCAAATATAGTATGTGTATATGTACATGCGCTTTCTAGGCACCCAAATGACGTTGCAGCTGTCGTACTATGAGATGTATATCCCGGCGGGATGTTAAGTCATTTGGAAAAAGGAAATTGGATGTAAAAAGGTTACCATAAGTCAAAATAAGTACGTTTGGGTTATCTAATTAACCACCCCCTTCATAACGTATGTCAACACTCAAGGCTAACAGAAGATTTCAAGACTGCCAATGCAAAGAAAAACATGTGTGAGATTCCGCGAGAGGTGACCTATGGTAAAGAATATGTCAAGACCACGAAAAAAAAAAGTACGATAAGTTACCCTATAACATCGGGTTTCCAAAAGTGGCAGGTACTCAAGACGGAGGCAAAGTATTAACATTATTGAGGTTAAATATGTTGGTTGAGAAATAAGGGACAACGACAACATTGAGACCGCACAAAAGGAATTCCAAGGCATATGGGTACTAAAACAACTTGCATATATATATAGGGAGTGTCAAAAAAAGGTCAATGGTGGAAATCACCCAACGGATGGCGCTAAAAGAAAGATTAGAGGAGCTAGATGAAATGAGAGTAGAGTCTGATCTATGAGGTAACGTATAATACAAGTGCTTCCCGGAAGTATAATGGCCATGGTAGTTTCAATATCGTATGTGTGTAAATGAAAGCAGTGATTGCATTGCCCTATGTGACATATAAGTTGAAAATAGTACTTTTTGTAATCGCAATGGAGGCAAAGACAATCGGTATTCCTGGCGAGGAGCCTAGAGATGACCAGAGTAGCCGCTTTACGGTAAGTTATAGACTATGGGCCTATGAAATGACAAGAGATAAATTTCACATTGAGAGCCAAGAAGGAGCCCGATTTATAGATATTAAGTGAGACTAGAATGAATTACCTAGGCTTAAATCAAAGGAATCGAAATCGGAACAAAAGTAGTAGCCATTGGTTGGTCAGCAGGTAAAGGGCATTTGTTTGAGGACAAGTGTGATCATGAGAAAGCTAGACGTAGAAACCCCAACATTGAAGGATAAATATTCCTAAGGGAGAAGGATGTAACATCCCGTACCTTAGCATTCTGATGCGTCGTAGTAAAACTATATGAGTAGGAAAGGATTAAGGACGTAAATATGGTTATATTTATAGTTATAAGACTGTGTAAGTTTGTGTAATTTCGAAACCATTATATATTGCCTTGATATGATATTTTCCTTTAAGTGACATTTTTTTTGTAAATGTTTTATAAATATGATGTTTTTATAGTTAGTAATATTACTACTTTTTGGATACGCTTTAAAATATATATATATGATATGAGGAAGTTTATAAAGAGGATTTCTTTAATATATATATATATATATATATATATATATATTACTTTTTCGTAAGAAAAGTCGTCTTTTCCCGTTTTGAAATTTATAGTACAAAAACTTACTTTTTAGGTTGAAAAATACGATTTTGATAATTTATATTTTGTACAATATTTAAATGAATTGTGATAAAAAAAAATAATTATCTGTAATTGGTTAAATATTGAATTGTAGCGGAGAAAATGATTTAAATAAAGATAATGAATAAGAGAGGAGTGCCACACCTTTTTTCGACATGGAAGCATGTGTTTTAAGATGCACCAAGTTGCATATAAGTGAATTAATGAGTCAAAGTTCACGGATTACATGAATGACACGTGTAGGAAATGTGTCAAGATTTCACAATAATTTTTCATTACACTAAACTATATTTTCAAGATTCATACCGTATTGGAGGGACCACATTGATTAACCACGTCCAAAAATCTGAAAAGTGCAACGAACTAGTGATTTTATATTTTAAGTTTTCGTATACAATAGGGTCTTCGCATGTGAGAACGGGTTTTGCTCACCGATTTATTCTTGTTATTCCATAAATCATCGCGGTAATGTTGACATTCATTTATTTGCTTGGACTCGCGATACTATCATTCACCCAGAAATAATTCGAGGTATGTTAAGGCTAACTCTTCCTTATTTTTGCATGACCCGTACATAAACGAACATAAACGAATGTCCGTCCAAAGTAACTCTACTCTTGAGAGCTAGAAATGTATATGTCCTTCATTTTATTGAAGAAGTTTTGTTGATTCATGTATATCTTATCTTGTTGACTCACAATGTAAGGTCTATTTATATGGTAGTTCTATAATGTTAATCGCAGGTGCAACGACCTTACGTCACTCCGATAGATTCAAAGTGTCTTATTATCATTAGTGCATTATATAAATGTATGAACCTTGACCTCAAAAGAGGTATATACACTACTATATGGCATGTATTATATATATGTATATGTGGTATGAAAAAGGGAAGACGTTATATACGCACCACCACCTGATCAACTGGTATATATGATGATTATGCATAAAGAGACCGATATGATATGATGGGATTCCCACAGAGGCTTGATAGCATTATATACGCATATGTATATATATGACCGACATTGCACATGCACAGACATGATACTTAGGCACATTATGGCCCTCAGAGGCATTCAATATAGGTTGATTATTCTTGTCTCATGTTACTTTCATGTCTTTATTATGATATTTTTCATGCCTGACATACTCGGTACATTTTTAGTACTGACATCTTTTTTGTCGGGAAACGTTGTGTTTCTTGCCCGCATGCTCAGGTAGACAAGGCGACATTCCGCACTAGTAGGTTGCTGGTTCAGCTGATATTGGATACTCTACTTATTCTAGAGTTGCGTCTAGTCTTGATACGAAATTTTTAATATGCATAGGGGTATGGCGGGGCCCTGTCTCGACCTTATGATTTCACGTACTCTGTAGAGGCGTGTAGACAGTTGTCCTATGTATAGTAGTCGTGTATGGTCTTGTCGGCCATAGTATGTATATATGCATATGTCGTGTTCTTCTATTTGCAGGATTCTATGTAGCTCATTTCCAGTTTATTATTTCTATGTGTCAACAGGTTACCTCTTGACGACCCTCGTGGTCCATACTTAATTATGGTTAGGTGGTAAATATATGATTAGTGGTACTCAGAAAGTAAGGTCTGGATGCCCATCATGACCCTCCGATTTTGGGTCATGGCAGTTCCCTTGGGAAACCCTAGCCACAACACATCATCTTCCTTGTGCCAAGAATGGTAAAATGGCAGTGTACGTGGTCCTATCTGTGTTGTTGCTTTGATGTAAGAGGAAAGGTAATTAAATTCCCTTTGTCCCTCTCATCTCGCACGCCACCAGACCCACCCCCTCAAACCAAGGTGATGTTACCCCTCTTAGTATTTTTGCTGCAAGCATTTATTGTCTCTTGTCTGATGCAATTTCAAATTCTGATTTTCTTAGTTGGAGAAACAATTGGAGGGAATTTACCCTAAATTTGGTTTTCCCACATTGGATCGTTGGCTTTGCACGGGTTCCCATCGAGGGCTATAAGATACAGACCCTTGGTCTTCATTTTACAGGTCGGAAAAACTCGATTCCTTGATTTTGCATTTGTCACAAGCTGGATTGAGTTCAATTTTTGATTAATTAAGCATAAGTGTGGATCCATCCCTTTAGTAGAACCGATATAGTGTAATTAGTCTTCAATACTAAAACCCTGTCTTTTTTTGTGTGTTTGCGGGCTATCGAGGTCCCGGAGTGAACACGAGCTCCCCTTCGACCTTTCGGCTATCTCCACACAAGGTAATTCCATTTCCTTTTTAATTCTTGCTTAATTCGTGTCTTATGAACTAAATTATGTGTTAAGTAGTCTATTAATGTATCAAGTATTTGGTATTACTGATTGCTCGTTCTATTTTGATTATGCATAATTTGATTCATGATATGGGTTCATTATTGTCAGTGACTAAATGATCCTTTAGATTTGATGTACCCTTATAAACATGATTCTAGGATCATTAAAAGGGCGATCAGTATATAGTATTAGTCGAGATTAAAATAGTCTAATCTAGATATAATAAATTCGGAGTAGTTTAGCGTGGAAACAACTAGCCTAATGTTTGAACTTCAGTCCTGGTACTACGGGCGTATGTGGAGCCGTATGTGCGGTCCTAAAAATCACTGAAGCTTGGGGAAATTTCAAGTCTTTTAAGACTTACAGATCCACTTACGAACCGTATATCAATGTATATCCACTATCTGTAAAAAGTATTGAAAGCTGAAAATTTTGGGTTGGACCGTATGTGCAACATACAACGTATATTAGTCGTATATCAAGTATCCATCGTCGTAGGCTTCAGGAGCTGAAGTACGACCGAAATTCTAATCGAACATCTCACATATGAATCATGCATGATGTCCGCAGATAAAAAATGACAAAAACTCTATAAATAAGATAATTTTTTGAAGTTGTCGCTCCACTTTGATTTTGGGTGATGTTTGAGAGAGAAAACATCCTAGAGCTTTCCCAAACAATCTAAGGGAGTTCTTACTCAATTACCATAATTAATACATTCAAATTAACAAGGATCAACACTAGAATAATCATTTTAATCCTTAGATTGCAAGAATCGAATGTAAGAGTGATTGAAGGAAATTTGTGGGGAATCTTTGAGAGGTAAGTCTCTTGTTTAATTATTGCTATTAGAGGGTTAATTAGGATTGGTGTAACCTATGAAAGGAGTTATTAACATTGGGTTGTTCTCCAATTTGCCTATGAACATGAATTTGATCTAAAACCCTTTTATGAGCGTGTGGAACAAGCTTGCATCAAAAATTCATATTTTATTTAATAATATCATATATATGTACAAAAACGTGTTTTACCGTGTGAAGGAGTGTTGAATATGATTTTAAATTGATGATCTCTAAATTTGACTTTTGCCCTATGAACGATTTTTTGAATTCAAAACTGGATAAATGATTTGAGCAGGGTTTCTAAATCAACTTATGATTTTGAAATATCTCTATTAATGAGAAGATGGTTAATAATGGTTTCAATTAATATGGCATGATTAATGTTAGTGGTGTTTGAGTCTGTATGGACAGCCTTGCTTTTGGGAGGACAAATAGTCATTATGGATCCTAACACATCACCCTGATAAGTCGTGCCTATTCAGAGGACAATTGAATGTCGCGGGTTGGCGCCATGGTGCATAATGTTTTAGCAATGGGAACATCGAGCAATCTTATCTTTAAGTTTGCATAATTGGTGTAATTAATAATAACGATACATTAGAGTTTATCTTTATAAGGTGCTTCCAATCTTATTCCTTAGCATCGGATATCTATTACGCTAGGGTTAGATTTGGGGTGTGATAGAAGAGAAGTTCTAGCTAGAATCACTTACCACAAGCTCGTAGATGAAACCCTAGCTTCGAACCTCTCAAAATCCAAAAGTTGGTAAATGAAATACAAAGCACATAATCTAGCCTTAAATAATTCCGGAAGTTGTTGTCAAAAATATGCCCAACGATCCGTAAATTATGTTTGTGGTTCGGATCAAGCCACAAAATGGTCCAAACATCAAATGTGCACTGCCACCATTCAGTAAAACGGTCATAACTTTCTGAACAGATGTCGAAGTGACGAACCATTTGAATGGCTGGAAACTAAACTCAAAGGAATACATTTATCATTTGAACATCACCATCAAATTCTCTAAATTATTGAGAGAAATTCTCTTGTTATGTCAGGCCAACTAACATAAAAGTCATGTTGCAATAGTTTAAATCTTCCAAAACTTGCTACAAATGCACCAAAATTCATCTGAGCCCCTCGAGTCCCCTCTAAACCATCTCAAAAGTCCGAATACCCTATTTTGACTGGTCCAAGGTTTCAAAACAACAAGAGTCGTGTTACAACACAAAGTCAACTATCAAGCTCATGCAATAATGTTGAAACACACCCGACGCCCTGGATCTTAATCCTAACATATGCATCAGTCCAAGATCAGCATATATACCTATATGAACCTTTAAATGATGAATCTAAGCTCGTTTACTTAAAATATTGAATTTGGCAAACTCTTAGCACTTTGGACTTCTAGTTAACAACCTTTTACGTAGATGACCCATCAGGCGGTCGAAGAAGGACTTCTTTGGAAAAAAAAAATCCCATCATTCGGGACCCGAACCACCCATACCTGCAATCACAAGTTACCAAATGAACCTGTGAAAAGTCTCAAATAAAGAATGAGATCTTAGAACTCAAAACGATTGGGTGAATCGTTACATCTTCCCCGCTTAAAATAATTTTCATCTTCGAGCATGCCAAGAATCTTTGCAAAGCATCGTGCAGCTATAAAAAATCATCATACATGATCCCTCTGTCTATATCATGTCACCTTCCTATAAATAATATCCTCTACATATCTTAACTGAATATTGCTTCATCAACCTAAGTTTGTGTAAGCTCATAAACCCATCTTTAACACTGGAACCTCCTCAAAAGTCCATGTCATGTATATATTCACTATCTCAATTTGAATACATATTTTGAGTCATAAATGAACTTCCAAAGCGTACCTACATGATATATCCCGCATCTCTTATACCCGTATAAATACCTTTTGGCCATATTAACTTCTCATTGCCAAACCTTGTACCAACAAGATGCACCAATTCAAATAGATCATTCTTATGCAATGGAAAATACATGTCCAGAAAACAGGTGATGAAGTGTCCATTCCATTTGCCATTTTTAAATCGAAGGAAATATAAAACAAAATTAATAATTTCCCATTATATTTACACGATATTGAGGAGTAAATTTCATAAATGATCACTTGAGTTGATGAACTTATCTAATAAAACCACTTTCTTTGTTTTGTATCAACAAAGTCACTTGGCTATTCCTTTGTTTTCCAAAATGTGAAAAACACCAGAAAATACACAAATCCACCGGAAAATGAGAGAACCCACATAGACTACTGCAATAATATCCCTGTGTAAGAAGATCACCAATAATCGGTAACGATCGTTTTTTAGCAAAGACCGTTATTTGACTAAATTACCTTTCTTGTAGACTCTGTATGGGGTTTGTGATGTGCGGGGATGGGTGGCATAGATCCCGAGGTTAATTTATGTAATTTTCGGAAGAAAAATCCAAAATAAGAATCTTAGAGTTGGATAGTTTGACACAAGGTTGAATTTTGAGTATATGGGTTCCTTTCCGGTTTTTGTCCCTTCCAGTAGTTCTGGAGGGTCATTTACGACTTAGTCGAGTTATTGGTTTACTTTTTGAGGTAATCAAATATGTTTTGCGGCCTTATTTATGAAATTGTGATATTTTGTTATTTCGGGCAATTATTTAGAAAAGTATGTTTTAACTCCGTTAAATAGGAAATTTGAGGGCACAAGTGAAATCGTAGCATTGTTTACCTTGGGAGAGCATGTCTGGTTTATGTTCGGAGCATCTCGGAAGTGTTTCGGGTATTTGGTGGAAGTTTGGTAGAAAGTTCATATTGTTGGTGTTTGGTGTACCCCTAGCGGGTAAGTTGTCCGCTCATGCGTGTCCGCCTCTGCGGAGGTTCGCTCGCAGAAGCGGGTCTTGAGATTATGTTGGAGTTTCTCTCCAACGGGGTTTTCACGCATGGGCGAATGCGCCTCTACGAGGTTTTATTCCGCTATTGTACTGAGGCTAGGTGTCAAGTGACTACGCCTCAGCGAGATTTTGTCTGTTGAAGCGAGACCGCGCCTGCGGAGTCAATTCCAAAGGAGCGGAATCGCTGGAACAGGCAGTCTCATAAATTCCCCAGGTCAAAATACTTTTCCAAAATATCATTACTTCAGTTCTAGAGCTGTCAAAGGGGAATTCTTGAAGGATGGGGTTAAATTCTTCATTTGAGGTAAGATTTTTCACCCTTATGGTTATATTTCATGTTTTAAGTCTCTAATGATGGTATATATGGTGTGTAAATTGGGAAAGATGAATTCTAGTGTACATATTAGATTAAGAGAGGTTGAATCTTTAATTTAAGGGTGTAATATGATTTAATTTGTCTTCATATTGTAAATTAGTTTTGGAATATGATAGAAGTTTATGTTGTAGCATGAAATTTGTGTATAGAAACCCTTTCCGATTTGGGGGAAATCCTAGGGTTCATAAATTGAGGTTTTTCCCTAGAATATGCAATTGAAGGTCCTAATGAGCTTAGACTTTTAATTAGCTTAAGGATATAATTATCTAGTATGTGTGTATGTTTTTTGGATAATAAAGTTTGGATTTTGATAGCGTGGGCCCGGGTTGGTTTTTGAAGTCTTGGTATGTCGAAGGACTAGGTCCTTCTATTGCGTGTTAGCTTAATATTAACGTATAATACATGTGTGTTAGAATTTGAGTACTACGAGGCACTCCAAAAGGGCAAGGCATAGATGGTCGACCGTTTGTGGCTCCTGCTCGACCTTAAGGTAGACTACAGTTTCCTTTATTAGACTCTAATAGAAGTACGTAATTAGTTATAAATATTGATGGGTATTGGGTGTGTTTGGGGTACTGTCGCACCCGATTTTGAACTCTCAGGCTTAAATGCGCGACGGAATGGTTATCCTCCCAAAAGTGTAAAAAATGTTAAATGATGTTTAAGGGAGTCGCCACCTAATTAATTGGGTGAATTAGGACACCTAAATACTAACTGATTAAAGTCAGCATTAACTCCATTTAATGGTCTGTGAAACTAAATTAGATTCTGAGTAAGGATTCTTTATTATCCTAAAGGGAATGGGTAAGGCACCCTAAAGGATCCGCTAACTTGCGGTTGTCCGTTCAAACATAGGTTAATTTATTCTGCTGAGGGATATACGTTTTAGAAAAAAAAAAGATTATTTAAGTAAAAAGGGATGTGACAAATATTTAAAGAATATATATATTGATAATAATAAAAAAGGTCTTATGAGATTCATAAAATATATATACAAAAGTTGATTATACATTTATAGGACATGAAATTATTTTATTTAACAAAAGTGGGAAAATGATGAATTACTCCTATTAATATATGTAAGGTTAAAACCCTTATATATAGTTAATTATGAAATTATTTTATATACGTGTATGCGAACATTACTTTTTATGAAGAGTTTAGGAGAAGGTTTATTTCTTAAGAATTAAATATGGAGGAACATATTAACTATGTGACTAAAGCATAACTAGGATTAATTATTAGATTTATATAGTGAACCTAGAATAAATAAGGGGGGATGGATTTATCTTTTAAAACTACACTTCCAATGTATTCAGAGCCTAGTAGAGTTGATTTTCCTATTAATTACAATGTTAGCAAATATGACGATAATGAATGAACAGATAAATAATACATAAATAAACAAGGGAGGAATGAGCTTAGAATTGTTGCAATGTCTAAGACGGATGGCGACACCATCTATCCTTATAGCTGTTTGGAAACCCTGCGACAAAAGCGTGGCGGCGATATGGAAATCCTGACGAGTCTCATACCGAGACTCTTGATTTGACTCCCAATGCGTGTCAGATAAAATAAGAAAGCAGATAAAATGGAAAGATTAGTATACATCCAAGCTTATCAAAAAAAAATAAGTAACCATTGCCACAGCACCTAAACACATATTAATCACTTATTTTAATAGGCAGACCCGAAATGCAAGAACAGGACAGGTTGGTAATCAGCCCAAAATAATGAATTGCAAGCCCACTAGTTTTAAAGTTTTGCGGGTTTTCTTTACAGTAAACAATTACAACAGCAAACCAAAAGGGATGGCAACAGAATAACATCGGTGAACTTATGGATTAATATGTGTATACTTGAGGATTCAGAAACAGTCACAACATAGCCAACATACATGATAATTATCCGATGACATTTAACATTCGTTTAACTTGTTTTAAAACCAGTCGACAGACCTAAGCAATAACCGAATTGAGATAAAACAATTAACCATCACATAACTTGATCATACAGGCCACACAATGCAGATTAAAGAGACAAAACTTAAAAGGAGATGAGTTTATGGATGGACAATGACAATAGGAATACTAGAGCACATTTTTTTTTCATGGATAAATGCAGCAGCGAAATCGAAAACCAGTCCAAACAGGGGGGCTAAAATCAGTCTAAGCAGGGCTGAAAATCAGACTGACCCATGCTAAAAATTGGTCTAAAAAAATGGCCAAAACAGTGGCCCAAAATGATCGGTGGTCCAACAATCCTACGGGATTACAGCAACATTTCATATTAATCACACGCATATAGGATGACCTTTGAGAACATCTCATGTTATGAGAACTCCTATAAGATTCAGGAAGACTTCACATGCATTTAACTCAGACTAAAATGCCAACGAGACTACTTGACTAGGCCTAAATCCATACAGATACGACATGATTGCATGTGATATTAGGCTAGCTCACTCAAAAGTACAAACACGGTTGAATATAACATACGGATGGCTCGTGGCTATTTATTCGGGATGAAATCGAGTATGATGCATACATGCTTCACATAGGCAATTATAGACACGTATATATGCGATCGACGAAGAATATAGGTATAAGACATTCCTATTCATCGTTAAGTATACGATTACGCTTTCTGATGATTTTATTATCATTCCCACATAACGTAAACTTTAATTACACGAGCGGTGGAAACAAAGTAGAATAAATATTATGATAGATATTACACTTGTATAGTTGGCTTAAAGTGAATACATTACCATTTTTTTAAGAGATGAGAACGCGGGGGTTTATTTTCACAATTAAAATGTTTGTTACTTATCTCGGGAGGATAACACGACATTGTAAATCGTATATCCTTGATCTTAGTAACATTTTTATTTGGAGGCCAGTTTTAAGTTATTAAAGCACGATAGTAATGTTTTTTTAGAAAGTAAGTAAAGATTTGAATCTTTTGAACGTGAAACATACAAACACATAATCACCTTTTGAAATTTGGGTTGTTATTACACATATGTGGACACATAATCTTTCTTATGATATTTTGGAAAATGAGTAAAAGGTTTGAATCTTGAATATAGGCACATAAATATACATACATATAAACACATATAATCCTTTTGAATATTGGTTGTTGTTATTTCCGGGAGCATGTCGGCTCGATTTTAAAATTCGGGATTAGACCTCGTAATCCCTTTTACTTCCCGCTAGCTATTTGTTAGGAGAAGTATTTATTTATAGAGAAAGTTACGAGAAACAACATATATAGTGAATTTCGATTTTAACAGTTCATCATGATTAATACTGATTTTTGAATTAACGTATCAATACATTCCTACTAAACATCCAGTTGCATACTAGCAGGTTAAAACAGAATATCCAAGTCAATGTTTACCTGACCATCTGATACAACCAACAAAATGGATCTACGACCGCTTATACAATCGTTATACACTTAATCGCACTTTAGAAAGTACTATCGAAGCACGCATACGCTCGTAAGCAGTCGACGCTACGGATATCGAAGGCTCTGGCGATAGACTATCTGAAAAGCGATCACCCAAATCGAACAAATTTGAACAGAATGATGCAGATACCATCATGCAGAACACATAGTATCAATCAGACAACTAAATAAATGAAAGAGAATGGGTTTCCGGACCTTTGTGGGTAGCGAACTGAGGCGACGACAAATGTTTTCCAGAATCGTCGACGGGAAGTTCGCAAAAGGAACTGTTTGCAAGAATGAATGACAATAAACTGAAAGCGAGGAAGGGATTCTAGGCTTCGACTGCTAAGGGTAATCTCCGCGACTGATGACTGATTCGATGATCCTTCTGCATGTCTAAACGTCGGTACTTATAGCCCCTGTTTAGGATTCGCCCTTATGGTAAGTCTAGGATGGGTGTTAAGGACGATTTGTACTGATTTTTCGAGTGATTGTTTACCAAAAATAGGTGCTGATTTTTTACCATTCTAAGGACTGATTCGCGGATGATTTGAAGAGGATTTTGGTGTGATTTTAGGTGTTGTATGGTAAGGTTTGACTTCTGAAGTTTCGGTTGTGGCAAGTTACCATTTTAGGGGACGATTTTGATATTATTCTTGTTGGAACGATTTGGTTACGCCAGATTTTCCACCTGAAAATCTGGCGAGATTTGTGGGTAGGGGGGAAGGGTGCATGCGGCGGATGAGTTGAATGGAAGGTATTGCAATTAGGTTTGTTTTGTTGAAGAGGGTGAGGGAGAAGGAGATATGGGGCCTTTGCTGAAGTGGGCCGGTCGAGGGGGTGAGTTAAAGGTTAAAGGGAAATGGGCCGCGGGTCGTGGGTTGAAGGGGTGATGGTTGTGGGCCGCGGGTTGACGAAAATAGGGTGGGCTTGGGGTATTTTAATTAGTTTTGGGTTGGGTAGAGTTTTAGGTATTTGTTATTTAATTAATGGGTTATAGATAAAGCCTTAGGTGTATTATTTAATTAGTGATAGACAAAATGAAATCTAAATTGTGATTAAATTATTTAGGTGTTTTATTAGTCTAAGTTATTATTATCCTAATAAATGTGGGCATGCTAATTAATTAGTGTTTAATATTTATAATGCGAGACTATTATAAAATTGCTTATTTATGTCTGTATTTAATGTTTTATCGCTGCATATTATTATAAAAATCATAAAAAATTATTGTTGTATTATTAGTCTAATTTTATAGCTAATGACTGGACGGGAGGGTCAAAATTGGGTGTCAACAGGTACCACTGAAACGGTTGTGATGAATGTTTGAGTGGGTACCAGTGTTGAACTGTGATGATGGGTGATTTGGGAAATCAGTCTTACGCTGATTCCGACTGCTAATTGATTGGGCTTGTCGTCATTATGTGGGCTCGTCGCTATATTTTCTATTGATGTATTTATTCATCACACATGCTTTTGATATGATATCCTGATTTGAACGCATGTATGCGGGAGATGAAATGTGTCTGACATATGCATTGCATTCATATCATTCATACATTCACTCATACAACGATTACTTATTATTTGGTAACGTGATATGGATTGGTTATTGGACTTGGATGATGCCTTGATTAAACGGATTGGATGATGGATTGATTATATTTGACCGGATTGGTTGTCATGATTATCTTGTTCTCTGTGCAATGGATTGTGTGGTTACACCTTTATGATTCTGAGTTCTAGCTGTCGAATTATGTTGTGGTCAGTGGATTTATTGACAAAACTATCATGTTGATCATAGAGATCTGGGTATGTCTTTTTTTGCTTGATAATCGATAACATTATTTGATAGAGAATCTAGAAAAGAACTGGACCGAATGTGGTGTGGTAGTTAAATGACTTGTATGTTATGCATGTGTAGATTCCCTCCATAATCAAGGATAAACGGCGTAGATTTCTACTTAGAGTATAATGAGGATGTTAAATGAATAAATATGTGTTCTGCCCTTGTGTAAAACTGTAATCAAGCCCATGAATCAGAGAGAATAAGAAGCTAGTATTGTTATGATTAGGCTAATCATGATACCCTTGATAAGGTTTGTGATTTGATGTATGTACTAGGGTCAACCTGACTTAGTTGATTATTTGATAACTTAGTAGTGGTGATAACATGTATGCGACTTAGATAGAGTTGGTTGACAAAGGGGGTATTAAGTGTAAGATTCTTGGGTGCAACATGTTTTGAATTGTACCTGAGTGTGGTTAAACCCATATGAACAAAGTGACTTGTTGATTTCGTGAACTATTATGTGGACAATATGACTTAGTTCGGTTATTGAAATGTCTATTATAGTATTATTTGGTGTCAACTTGATATTTCTTTTTGCATATCTTTCGTCGTTATTGGCTTATGATGCCTACGGGGTACATTGTATACTCATACTACACTTGTTGCATTCATTTTGGATGCAGATACAACTCCTTATACCAGTTCGGGACCTCGAGTTTGAGTCCGAGTCGATTGATCGTCAGTATTCAAGGAGAGGATGCTATCTTCTGGCATGCCTTGAATGCTCCTATATATCCCTTGTATTTTATTTATCCGAGAGACATATTTAGGCACTTAGACTATGATGTTTACTTCTCTGGCTTATATTGCCCTTTATTCAGACTTGTACTTGGTTTAGAGCTCTTGTATTGTTGACTAGATCTATGGGGATTGCATTATGATTCTCAGGCTTATGTTCCGCATTTTATATTATGATCGACATTTTATTTAAGTATTTTGTTATCTTTCCGCATTTCTTTCTTATATCATGTTAATGGATTGGGAGTGGTTCGCCTACCGATGAAAAAAGTATAGGTGCCACCACGATTCATAAAAGGGGTCGTGACATAATCTTAACAAGAACACTAACCTTGTACAAAATGGTGGAATCCAATCTTGTCTCTAATAATTAGTTTTCTGTTGTAATGTTCTGATATTAACTTTGCTACATGATGGCAATCTGCACATATTGTAAGCTTTTTCACTGTCCTTATAGTGGATCCAGGTTCAGAATTGATTGGAGCAAATGCAATTGCCAACTTCTTGTAAAGAAATGGATCTTGGACCTAACTCAATCTCAAAAGTTAACTCATGAGGAGGAAATGCCCAAATCCATATAAGGAGATCATCTATCTCATTAACCAGCAATGGGAGGCTTTTTCACTTTTCAACACTTGCCACTGTGCCGATTAAGGGAGTTCTCTTTATCCTCTTCTTCAATGCCAAGAGAAACCTCTGAAGTATCAGCAGCAATACCTGCAAATTTTGATTCTTCAATCAACTCAGCCAACTACCAGTAGATGCTTTTAGATTGAGGATGAGATTGATCCCTTGCAACGAATTCATGAACAATTCCACGCATCTCAATCAATTTTATGTTTAAATGTATTTTCCGGTGGCTGTGTATCTTGTCCGGAGTGTGTGACTATATATAAATTAAAGGAATAGTTAAAGTGATTTTAGTAGATAAATTCCATAAGTTGAGTGACCATTTGAAAAATTTCCTCCTAAATTGGACTCATATTTTCATTAATAAACCAAGGATCCGGCTCCTCTGTAGTGCACTTTACGTAAAGTGCAAAATTTTAATGTGTTGGCGTTGTTAGAAACCATTAGATCATTTGCGACTTATATATTTCAAATGATCTAATGGTTTCTAACAACGCCAACACATTAAAATAGTGCACTTTACGTAAAGTGCACTATAGAGATCCATAAACCAAGGACGGATTGACAGTAAAAAAAGTACCAATCATGTTAATGATTTACACGCCTTTCTTAGTTCTTATAGTACATTATATGTATATATATACATATCCTCCTCTTTTTTCTTCTTTTCTTATTGGATGGCTTCTTTAATTAGGTATATACTTAGCAAGTTTAGGTATATACTTATGTTCCAAGAAGTTCATCTGGTCCTCGTGCACAGAAATAGCTGCTATTAATTATTGCCAGTAGTAAAGGTAAGGTCTGCGTACATTCTACCCTTCTCAGACCCAACATGCACCGGATATGTTGTTGTAATTATTGCAAGTGGTTGCCGTAGTGAATCAGATAAATATGGCTACTAGCAGTGTTTCCAATCCCAGGACCATGGTAGGCATATTGTGGAAGTTTTCCTGCAGCTTTCTGATAACAGAGAGGAAACACCACCTGTGGCTTCGCCATCGTCTGACGGACACACCTCTCGTTAATTGGACCATGATACCTAGATGTATTAGGCGAGTTGGCACTCGTAGTTGATGAGGAAGAAGCCATTGAAGAATTTGGAGATACAACTTTTTTTATGGATTTAGGTGGTGAAAGAAATGATCTGATCTTGAGGGAGGCCGATGGTGATGATGCAATTGCAGTATGATCATACTCCTCGATGAGATTGGCCAGATCTTCATCTGAGGTGATTGAAACAAGAGCATCCAAATCTTCTGTTGGTAATTGACACCTTAAACAAACTGATCCTCCACACATCCCCCCTAGCCTCACCATCAGCTCTGTAATTCATAAATTCCAGTTTCATGATTTCCATATTCCAATATTAATAACTACTAGAGCTCAAAATAAATAATTTATCCGTCCCAATTTATGTGAATATTTTTACTAGGCACGAAATTTAAAAGAAATAAAAAAACTATCAGTTTTTGTGGTCTAAAATAAGTTATATAATTTTGTGACTAGATAAGTTTAAAGTTAGATTGTTACTAAATGTAGAAAGATGTTTGTAAAGAATGAATCTTGGACCTAACCCAACCCCAAAAGTTAGCTTGTAGGGTGAGGATTGTCCAAGTCCATATAAAGAGTCCATGTTCTCATTCCATTACCGATGTGAGATTCTTAACATTCCCCGCACGCCCAGACTTCGTTAACTGGAACGTGTACAATATAATTTGGGTGCCCAATATCGGTGAACAAATATTTGGAAAGGGTCTGACTCTGATACCATGTAAAGACTGAATCTTGGATCTAACTCAACCCCAAAAGCTAGCTTGTAGGGTGAGGATTGTCCAAGTCCGGATCCATGTTCTCATTCCATTATCGATGTACGACTCTTTAACAATGTTATTTTTTTTTAACCGACTAAAAATAAAATAGTGTTACATAAATTGAAACAAATTAGGTACTAAAACAGAGCAGCTAATTAAGTGTGAACCTACGAGCTGACATAGGTAATTCAACTTGATCTACATATAAATATTAGGGAATTTTTGAAATGTGTATGTACAACAAAAATTAAATACAATGACATTTTGCATCCATTGACTTAATAAATTCTAGTTGGCCTGAACGGAGAAGGGAGAAATAGGTAATTACCAGCAAAGGAAATGGAGCGATGAACGGAAAGTACACGGGTTTCGCCGCCATAATAACGGAGCTTGCCGTCAGGGTGACGGGGTAAGATCTTGCCACCATAGCTACATAAGAATTTAATATTGGTGGACTTATGAATATTAATGGAAGGTCCAACCATGATTTAAAATTGAGATGACAAAAAAGGGTTGGAAAAGAAGAAGTGGGATTATGTGGAGGAAGAAGGAGAGCTTAGAAGATGCTTTGTTCTTCAAGCCTATGGAAGGTTCACTTCACAACTCATTTATAGTGTTGTTTGAAGAGGCAGGGAAGGGAAGGAAGGACATATTTTCAGGTAGGGTTGGATCGGATAAACTAGAAAGGGACCCCATGCCTATATGTCAGCTAAGATTGGCATAACTTTTATCTATTCCCTTCTTTTATCTTCTCATACAATATTGTCCAATTTTATATATGTATCCTTTAAGTTATAATTTAAATGGAAAACCCAACATGTCCCTAATATTAGGGTCGGGTACAGGCTACCGAGATACTCAATCGAAACCGATACTAATGAATAGATTTTAGATAAATATATTATAATAACGGATAGAATTTGAGTAGTTCAAAAAAGTTTGGATACTCGGACCCGCTCACCTTACCTAATATATATTATTTGAATTTTGCTCTCCTTTCACTTAGTGATTTACAATTGTCTTTAACATTAAAGTTGGGGGTTAAAACTGTGCCTCCTCCCACCTATTAGACCCCAATTGCATTACATAATTAAAAATGTTTTTCCTTTTAACGAAATTATAAAATAATATATATGTAGCTTTAATTAAAAATATTGTATTGATTTATTAATTCACCTGGTATTTGACTCAATCCATAAATAACTATCTCATTTGAATTTATTGTTCGGTATTATTGGTGTTGGATTTCTAAGTATTTATCATTGTCATATATAAATTCCTGATATTATATCAGTGTCACCTATTTAATTAATTCCTGATATTATATCTCGCAAAGGAACCCTCATAATTGTCCTTATGAGCAAAAATTCACATAGAGCAAATAATATTAACACCAGATGGACGGGGTACCAACTGTCACGTCTTATTATCAATAAGCTTTATATTCGTCGATCATAGCAATTTTTCAATTCGGGTCATTTAAAGCAGACACGGAGTTACGAGGTAAAGGGGATTTAAGAACATTAAAATTAAAATTAAAATTAAAATATCTTTTTGGTTTAAAAATATCACGTTAACTACGAGTGACCGATTTATGACTCGAGGAAGAATTATGTGGATTATGGGAAAATTCTAGACACGGGACGGACTGGCCAGCAGGCAGTGGGCCTGCTGGCACAGAACTGGAACATAGAGCCAAGCCTGAAGTGGGGATTGGACCAGTTTCCGTATTGGGTTGGGCAACTGGCCCAATTACAGAAACTGGTCTAGTGAATTCACTAGAAATTGGTCCAGTTTCGACATTGGAAATTGTGGGTATCGATGACTCAGTGGGGGAGGTTGGGCCCGCTTGCGGATTTGGGGTGCGGGACACTTCAAAAAATGATGAATAAGATACAGAGATATCTCATCGTCCAAAAAATTATATGAACTAGGCGCTGGATTACATACCTTATTAAATGGAAATTGAGATTCATCGAAAATTACTTGGCGACTAATGATGATTTTATTAGAAGATAAATCAAAACATTTGTAATCACGATGATTTGACGGATAACCCAAAAACACACAAGGGGTAGACCGAACCTGAAGTTTGTTAATTGTGGTGGAGGAAAGAGTGGATAACACAAATACTCAAAGACCCTAAGATGTGAATAAAATGAGTCTTATTATATAAAATTTGAAGAGAGGACGAATATGTCAAACATTTGGTGGGAAGAATGTTAAGACGATATGTAGCCATTTGTAAAGCATGATGCCAAAAAGACGGAGGTACGGAAGCATAAATCAATAATGTTCGAAAAATGTTATTAATGGTACGAATTTTGCGTTCGGCTTTCCCATTTTGTGAACACGTATCAGGAAAGAAAAATGAAAATTGATCTCATTATTAGCACAAAATTCCCGAAATACCCCGTTTTCATATTCTTTGTCATTATCACATTAAATATTTTTTATTTCTCATTCGAATTGGGTTCTAATGAATGGTCTAAATTTTAGGAAGATGGAAAACTTGAGATTTTTTCGCTATCGGAAAAGTCCATAAAAATTTAGAATAATCATCCAAAAAGATAACATAATATCGATGACTCAAAGAACTAAGAACAATGAGATTTCCATAAATCACAATGAATAATATCAAATGACATTAAAGTATGAGAATTAGAGTCTATGAATGGCAACTTAATAATTTTTTCTAAAGAACAAGATTGACAATTCAGAATACTACGCGTACCCTTACAAGAAATAAAATTATTTCTATCTAAGGAAGATAAAATAGACGACCCCGGATGACCTAGACGAGCATGCCACATTGAAGGAGACAGAGTGGCAAAATTTGATGGCAATGCGTGACTGGAGAAACCGGAACTTGGCGTGATAGCATATAGATCTCCCCTACTATCACACTTCATGAGATGATTCTCCGTCTTGAAATCTTTTATAGAAAGCCCAAATGGATCAAATTCGACAGAAACATATTACCGGTGATGAATTTACAGACAAACACAAAGTTTTTAATCAATTTAGGAGCGTAAAGGATATTTTTCAAAATAAGGGGTGGATTGGGGGGAGACAACGTTTTATGACCATAACCACGAATTGGGAATTGAATGTCCATTACCAACAATTATACCACGATTGTTGCTCAAATTGTAATAAGACGAGAGAGTACCTGAGTCAGACGTCATGTGAGTCGTGGCACCGGTGTCCATGTACCAATTTGTGTCCGAAGGATTTATTCCAAACATGTGCATCGCGGCTTCAATGTCGTTAGGGGTGGGACCCGCTGCGTGATGGGCCTAAGGAGGTCGGGGCCCAGCCAGCGCTTGTTGCCGACACAGAAGTGGCGAAACCACCGGCCCAAACCGATTGGTGAGAAAAGCGATTATTAGGCGCCCAATGACGGCAGTGCTGTTGGGCGGCTGCCAGCCGCAGTCGCGGCCGGGCCAATCTGGGACGATTGGGTTGTGGCCCACTGTCGGTAATTCGAGACCCAATTCCACCGTTACCACCTCCGGAATCACCACATTTGCCCCCGCGATTTTTGGCATTATTTTACCGACTATTTTTTTCCGCCACCGTGAGTACGGTTTTGGCTGGAATTATCAACAAAACCCGGAGATTTAGTAGAGGACGTCACCATGAATACGGTACTAGCATTGATAGCCGCCTTTTTAGCCAAGTCGACTTCTTCAAGCGTGAGCATAGAACGAGTCTGATAAAATTACGGAAGAGGGATGCTCTGACGGAGAAGTGTGCCAACACTACTATAAGTCTCATATAGCCCTGCAACCATCTGAAGGACAAGACAATAGTTGGTAACTGGGCACCATCGTTGCAAAGTTGGTCAGCCGATTCTTTCAACCTCTTGCAATATGTTGAAACGTTTGGGAAATCTTCCATATTGACGTGGGAGAATTTTTGCTCAAGGGTAACATCACGAGAATTATGATTATCTTGGAATATATCATGTACTCTATTCCAAGCCGCCATCGCCGTAGCGTCTGGTTCGATAATCATTTGCAAGAGATCGATAGAAATAGTGGACTATATCCACAGAAGAACAATAGCATCAAGCGTCGTCCATAACTTAGGATCATCCTCGGGTTTGGGCACCTCTGTATCCGTAGGAGCCGTGAGGATAATATGATGAAGGACTTGATGCGAGCGTGTATGAACTTTGAACAGTTATGCCCACATCGCGTATTGAACGTTTTCTATTTCAAGAATAATAGAGATGTGATTCTTGATGTTAGAAATAGTGAGGGCAGGGTGGAACATGTTCGTAGCCATAATAGCAACGCAAGACGTGATGTATGGATTGGGAAGAATTTTTTTTGGAAGAGTGGAGGTACCGTCGGAATGAAAAACCGAGGACAAGAGCCGCAGGAATTCAAGGGAGCCGACGGAAAAGTTGGAGAATATGGGAGAGGAGTTTAACACCTAGACTTCTGATACCATGAAATAAATAATCTATTTATTATTCTTATTGAATGAATAGGTATATATACAAGTTACAATTTTCAAATATTGAAAATTCTATTCCTACTATACATCTACTATCTTTGTTCTACTTGTACAAGAATTCTACAATTATGGTAATTATACAACATAATTTACATCTTTTATTTATGGTACAATATTAGGCAAAATCGTGTATATCATAGGGATATACACGGGTATTCTATCATAAAATATATAGTATGATCCAACTCAAATTTTTGCTATTAGCTTAAGATTTAGGGAGTGTATTGTCCTGCCTTTCGGAAGTCAAAAGGATACTATTTTTAGACTTAGAAGGTTAAGGGATTAAATGGGATTTACACTTCTAAAAAAATGTATTTTAGAGAAGCATCAGAAGAAAAGAAACACGTACGCTTGGACGCAGTTTTAATTTCCATAACAAAAGAAGATGCGAAGGACGGCCAAGAGTAAGCAGGAAAATTAAATACGTACGAAGAAGGAACGCGTGCATGTATAGTCGTTCATAAATAAAAGACATACTCACTATGTTCTAATTTATGTGATACTTTTCGCTTCATGATATTCAAACTGCATAAATTTTAATCAACATTTTAAGATGTATTTTTTCATCAAATTAATATGAAAAAAGTTGAAACTTATAGTATTTTTCAAATATATAAATTTTAATATTAGAATATTAAATTAATCTAATCCAATTTTATTTTAAATTTAGTTAAATTAATTCAAAAGACTAAAAATATCAATAAATTAGGACAGAGGGACTAATCTTAATGAGAAATCTTTTGAGAATACAGAAGTACATGTGTTTGGAAGAAGTCACTATTAATCAAGAAAGCATCTCTCATTTTGGAGCCGCGTAATATACCTACAAACACATAATTCTATACCATATATATATGCTATGTAACGGACCAAGCAATTTCTCTGATTCACTACTGCAGATTTCAGCTTGCTTGCGTAACGCAGCTTAGATAGTATTATTTAAGTAACAATTTAGATAACATTTTTTCAAATTTTCAAATAAAAAAAAAAATATAGCCACAACGCTTTTCAGAAATTTTAATCGAAGTGCTATGCAAGTTACTTCTTGCATATCATTTATTTAAAGCGCTATTATAATTTGCGTTACTTACGTAATTTATTAATATAATAATATAAATATTCTTATTTAGATAGCTTGTGGGAGCATTATTGAAATAAATGTTACTTCAATAGCCAAAATTAATTAGCATAAATCGATTCCACCTAAATCGTTTTAACACTCAAATCGATTTCACCAAAACCCTAGGCGCCGCCAGAAATTTTTCGGCGACCTGAGTTGTTATCGTCAGTCGTGATAGATACCAATACACTCGTCATCATCTCACCGACATTCTACACCCACCCACCACCTTCAATTCATCACCAAACTATTATTGTTGTCCAGTTCACTGTTGTTTGAATGGCACTATCTAAAGGGGGAATGCTTCAACTGTGATTTCTCCATTTTTGGCTAAGAGTCAGAGGCATTTTGCTTTCCCCATTCAATGAGCGCCATTGTCTTCTCCAAACGGTAACATTTCTTTTTCGGATTTCAAACAAACTTGAATGAATTCCAAAAAATAGGGCTCTTTCCCTTCATTTTCACACCACAATGGAGTTTTCAGCCCACTTAGAAACTCGGCAAAGCCTTAAGTTTTGAGGAATTCTCATTCATAGTCAAAAATTTTGCTCCGTTTTTGTTCTTCTGAAGCGGATTCGGGTGAAAGAGTGCTCGTCGCTGCCCGTCAAAAAGGTAATTCTCAAAATCCCTCTCTTTTAATTCTATCATGGTATAACACTATGAATTCTTTATGTGGTTTGTGTTTTAGACTAGATTAGGTCTAATCATGTGTAATAGCTTTATGTCCGGAGGTTGTATTAGTTTGACCTTTGGCGATTAGCAATACTCTAACATTTGTTTGATACTGTCTTGAATAGATGCTAACATTGATCAGTCTCAGCTTCTTTTACATGATTAGTTTAGCCTGGAACTAGTGAGAGATCTTACTAGCCAATTAGTATGCGACTAAGTTAATACGAATATTGTTTGCAACTATCAACGTACATTATCTTCAGTGTTTGCTGGTTTAAGTTGTATCAACAAGATTAGCTAATGTTTTAGGTTTCAACAACCATTTAGATATGCTAGAGTGTCTTGCAACCTTGATATACAGTTACTTAGTTCAAACTTGTGTATAATCTTGTAGTTGATCCTTGCTTCATTGTTTGGGGTAGCTGCTATCTTGAACCATATTATATCGATCTTGTTATGTATTTAAATTGCCAGTGACTTCATTCAGGATGCTTTGAGTTATGTATTTTATCTGTGTTATTGTCTGAATAATGTAGATAGTTTAGAGGGGAGAAGAGAGGTGTTCTTATCAATATATAAGGTAGAGGATGGACACAGCCGCGGACCTTCAGTGTTCAAAGTTGTGCACGCGAACAAGCGGTCCACCCCTATTTTTTCTTCATCTTTTGGCCAAAGATTTAGTTCAACGCCCCTCCCCATTGTTTTCCATTTGGATTTTGTGAAGAAAAGATTGAGTATTCTTTTAAATAGTTAGGCTCTGATTCTGTCCAATTCAGTAATAGCTTTGGTCCCATTTTATTTTAAGTTGGATGCTTTATTCTTATTTATGTCAAAGTATGATTATACATGGGGGCTATTGCGTTTGTCTTAGTGTTTCACAAGAATTACATTGAAATATTTTTGTGATAGGTTTGCCC
The DNA here is from genome assembly GCA_029844215.1 of Przewalskia tangutica. Taxonomy (NCBI): domain Eukaryota; kingdom Viridiplantae; phylum Streptophyta; class Magnoliopsida; order Solanales; family Solanaceae; genus Przewalskia; species Przewalskia tangutica. The sequence goes on along the minus strand of CM056736.1, from coordinate 85,029,701 downwards.
TCTTATTTTCATTTCCTGTTTATGCATATATTGTCATGTAGGTCAAGTATTGGATATTTATGTAAACTTCTGAACCATCTGCTATGTTATATATACTAATCCTATCTCTTTAAATTTTTATGCATGAATATACTGAGTCCACATTTGAACATTGTTTCTTATTTAATATAACCACTTTCTCTTTATTGTTTCAGTTCTGAATGTAAATGTAAAATTCAGCATTTCCCCTTTAGATAAGCTAACTTAAGTGAAGTATTTTATTGTCTATTTGTGAGTACCCTGCCAATGTCCTTGCTTTTAGATACTCATTCTTCACACACACACCCCTTTCTTTTGTATGACTTGGAGAGTTTCAAACCTCCTTGAATTGCTATCTTGAGCTACTGCATGATGAAAATAGCCATTGCTTGATTTGTTGTTGGTTATGAGTTGTTGCTCTGCTCATTGAAAAATAGGTATTTAACTTAGTTTGAATGACCATAGAGTTGTGGAAACACCATATTTAAATGGATAGAGCCTTACATAAGAACTTGCTAATATGTATCTTAGGGATATCTTGCACTTGTATGGTTCTAAAATGTGGTACTTTGAGAAATGATCTGCACCTCGAGGCATTTTTGAAGCAAAACCTGCTGGTTTCCAGTGGAACAGATGCTGCTACTGTCTCTGAAAAAATGAATAGATATTATCCTGGGTTTTTTTCACTGCTGCTGCATTTTAATGCCCACTGCTGCTATATTTTTTTGCCCACTGCTGCTGCATTTTCTGTTTTGATGCCCACTGCTGCTGCATTTTCTGTTTTGATGCCCACTGCTGCTGCATTTTAATGCCCACGGCTGCTGCATTTTCTGTTTTGATGCCCACTGCTGCTTTTCATAGCATACTACTGCTACATCTTATTACTATCGTTTCGAGGCTATTTCTGCTGAGTATTTCAGCCTACTATTGCTACGATTTGATTAATTGTCTTGAAGATGTTCCAAATGGAGTCTATTACTTCTGGTATTTACTGTTTTGAACACTAATACTACACTTAGGCCAGTGAAATTGAAATTGAGGCCGCGTCCCTTCGGTTTCGACATAACCTTGAGTTGAACATAATACTACATGACCCTCCCGGAAAGGTTGTCCCTCGGTTTGCTTTCCTTCAGAAAAAGGCGATGACACTTATGGATTTATTACATATATACCGGATACCAACATGCTTGGGGGGCGACTAGATTGACTGACAAGTCACTAGGACACACCCATGACTTGCTTGAGATGTCCCTTTACAAAATATAGATCTGAGCCTTCCGTAATTAAAACTCCTATTGTTTTATTATGGATCCGAAGGTTTTACTCGTATTTATTCATTTTACTAACTCTTTTACTAAGTGTCTTTTGCAGGTACTCGGAGACGCATTCTAAAGTTAAAGCCCGCGCAGAAAAGGAAAAATAAAAGTGAAATACCGCTAAGTTCTCTTCACTCTCTTTTTATGTGATTTTTGTTTTCTTGTTAAATGCATATCTTATTTAAATATTTACATACCTATTTATTTGTTGGACGTTTCTATTCTAACTATGTTTTTGTAACATCTATGTTTTGCAGTTTGTTCATAGTTCACCACTCAAAGTTTATCCTACAAGCAAAATGAAGAATTTTCGAATTAATTGGGCAGACTACTTGTACAATCGATTCCTCAAAGAAAAAATGGAAGGTTGAAGCTATTAGTTAGTATTTTGATGTAATTGTTTACTATGTCGTATTGTTATTAGTTAGTGATTGTAAGCTACTAATGATTGAGATACTATTTTAAATATATTATTATGTTTTATGCAAATGATTATATTATATTATATTTTGAATGGGTATTCTTTTTGATCTTTTTTATATTTTATTTATTAGGTGAAAAAACAGGGGGGGGGGGGGGGGGGATAGGTACCAAAACAATAAATAAAAAGTAAAAAAAAAGATAAAAAGCTTGGATAGCGCTTTTTTAAGTGCTATGCAAGCTAGTATCTTCAAAATATAAGCGGTATCGGAATTATACTAACATAGCGCTTTTTTTTGCGTTATACAAGAAAAGCGCTATGGTAGTAGCATGCTTGCATAACGCTTTTTTAAGCGCTATCTAAGCTATCATAGCAGTAGCTTAGATAGCGCTTAAAAGCGCTATGCAAGTTTGAAAAAAGACGTTATGCAAGCTTGAAAAAAAGCGCTATGCAAGCTGAAATCTGTAGTAGTGATTCTCTATATATTCAAAAGGATAAGACGATAAACCTAGGGTGGATATTCTCGACTGCTTTGGAACAATGCTCAAGCATAAAATAAGGAAGCCCCTCCCACCCAATGGCAGATCTAGAGCACGGCATACGGGTTCACGAGAACTTAGTAGTTTTTATAGGGACTATCTACATATATATTAAAAAATTATCAAATATTTATAAATAATTAACTGTAAATCATGTTATTATTATATATTAACTTCTTATCTTCCTGAATTTGGAGTTTGATAATAAGATTTTCAAAGGTTCCTTTGTTTTGAGTTTTAAGTAACTCATAAACTCACTTCACGAGGGAGCCAACTTTTCAATCAGTGATGCAATAAAAAACTGCTCATTTAGTTTCATACCCTCGAAATCAAGGTGATGCAGAATCATTTGGAATTCTTGGACTTGAGACATCACTGTCTTGCTATCCACCATTTGAAATTTCAAGAATTTCCCAACGATGAACTTCTTTGTACCTGCATCTTGTGCGTTGTACTTCTTTTGAAGTTTCTCCCACAACTCTTTGGTGGAGCCTACGGTGCAATACACCATGTAGAGCGGGTCTGACAAGCAGTTTATGATGTAGTTCTTACACATGAAATCATTATGAATCCATGCATCAAGAGTCATTTCCAAACGAACCTGGAAACTTTGGCCCCCTTCAGCCGTATCAATAGACTAAGGGTTAGCGCCATCTCCTATTTTAGGAGGATCTTCTGTGACACAGCGTGCCACTCCCATCACAGTTAGGAAAAACAACATTTTATGTTGCCATCTGTTGAAATCAATGCCCATAAACTTTTCAGGACGTTCATGATTAATCCGGCAGATGGAGGGATTCTGACATTCCCTTGAGTAGAAGGAAAGCCAATAGTTGTTCCTTTGGCAGCAGTGGGAAAGACAAAAGTATTGCCTTGAGGAGCAGCAACAGAGGGAGAGACAAAAGTATTGCCTTGAACAGCAGCAGCAGATTCAGAAACAAATTGTTCTTGTCCAGTCATTTTCACTAAGTTCTAATACAATCTTGTCTTAAAATTATTAGGAAAATAAAGGCAACAAACGAAAAATAGTAAACACCTATTACAAGAACTAGAAAAGATGAAGAATAAAACATTACAACAAAATAAATAAGCTTAACAAACAACTGGAAAGTAGAACCAGCACTTGATCTGAATTTCTTGCCGAGTCGAGTGATGACACTATGTCTTTAAGACAAGATTGCACCGTATAAACCCTTTTACGTTTCTAGGCAATAGTCTCCCAAGATAAAAAAAACTACTAACATACTTGATCAAAGCAAATTCAAGTGTTTCTCTTGAAGAACTTTGAGTATTGAAAGGATGCTAGAGAGGATGAAGATTTTTTTTTTTAAATCAGAAGTGTTTTAACAATTGAGCCAAAGGCATCAATTTATAATTTAAGATTTGTCTCTTCAAGTGCCTAGTAATGACATTGAATCACCCATGTAATGGAAATGAATTGTCCAAGTAACGACACCCATTTATTAGCCAAATATAATGCTGGAATGAATGTCATTAAGGGCAGCTCAAACCTTTCCAAAATCATATTTTCGTTTCAGACTTTCTGCATGGGTAGCGCCGAGGCTCTGCGGCCCTGACGGGGTTGGAGCCGCGGCCCTTTCCGACCAGTTCTATCTTTACACTATGCACATTTCTTCCTTCGTTTACCAACGTGGAATACTAGTCATTTGGCCAATGAACGTCCATCATTCTATGTCTAAAACACTTTACTTACGTACCAATATCTTTTTCACTAATGAAATTTACGATCCTTGGTAAACATGTGCACATGTATGGAAACGACGTTTTCGACGTGCGGAGCCCCAATTGTTCGTGTCATAAATAATGAGATAAACTTTATTCCACATTAGCAAATTTCCAACATTTTAGAATTCCTACATTTTTTCTTTTAGAGCTGAATTACAATCCAATATTTTGTTCAAACAGACTGATATTTTAACCCTTTTTAATCTATAACCAAAAAACTTTTTTTTAAAAGCATATAATATTGTAAACGTGTACAACACATATAATATAATCCATACCCATAATTAGAATATATCTCATATATTGTGTAAATATTTAGTGATATATAATTATGGTAAAACTAGGATTTCTCTTGTAATTCGGATTAGGATTCCTATTGTATAAGGGATGTATATTGTACACTATATATATTGATATTAATGAGAAAGACTCCCCAAGGGAGATTAATATCATTTTACATGGTATCAAGAGCCAAAACCCTAAAAACCTAGAATTTTTTTTCCATGGTCGTCGGCACCCCCCCTCGGGTTACCCCTCGGCAGCCAACCCCTTTTTCACTAAATTTCTTAGTTTTCCCCATTCCTCTCTTCTCTAAATGAATCCTCTGGCTTCTCCCACACTTTCTGATGCTTCCACTTCCACACCACCCACCACCAATTCATCACCATCTTTCCATCCGGCTCTCGTCATTACAAACATCAAGAATTTCATTTCTCTCATTCTTGATCAGGAAGATGGTCAATACTGGTCGTGGGTTGAACTCTTTAAAATTCATGCATGTGTTTACCATGTGCTTGATCACATCGACGATTTTGTTACTCGCCCCCGGAGATTGATGACACAACATGACGTCGTCTTGATGACGTGGTTAAATAGTGGATATATGACACTATATCCAAAGACCTACTTCTCACCATTATGAAAACGAGGGCTTCTTCACGCGATTTGTGGATACGATTGGAAGAAATTTTCCAGGACAACAAGAATATTCACGCAGTGTACTTGGAGGAGCAATTCAACAACACATGTCTGGAGAATTATTCCAATATGTCTGAATACTGTCGACAAATGAAAATAATGGCAGGCCAATTGTCCAATGTTGGTACGCCCGTATCCGAAACAAAGATGGTGTTGCAGTTGATTGCAGACCTCCCTAAATGGGAATACTACACCCTAGCCATGATGATTCAGCAGGCTGACCCTCTTCCCGGTTTCAACAAAGTCCGCTCGCAATTACTATTGGAAGAAACCCGTCGTGCAAAGCAAGATAAACACAACAAGAAGGCGTTAGTTGTTGAAACGCCTGCACAAAATATTGTCGCCGTCTGGCAGCAACAACTGTCGGAGAACATCCAGTTGCGGCAAAACCGCGGCGGCAAGGGTGGCAGGGGGTGTGGCAATGGGCGAGGCGGAAAGGGTCGCGGTAAAGGGAAGGGCCATCAGCCCAACCAGTTCACTCCATGGGCCGACCCAGCAATCAGTCCCCAGCACCCGCAGTGGGCCTCATTCACTGGATAATCACCGACCCAATATCCCTTTTAGCAGCAGGGAGTTCTTGGCCCTATACCAGGGTATCGCCCAACCCAACATCCACAGCACCAGGCCCACGTCACACATGCCCAGTTCTCGCAGCTGTTTCCGCAGCAGCCCAATATTCCGACCGATTTGGGCCAGGCATTCAGCAGTATGAATTTACAGCAGCCCGATGCAAATTGGTACATGGACTCCGGAACCTCGTCTCACCTTACCCGGTCTGCAGGTAATCTTTCTAATTGTTTCGTTTAAAGTATCCTCAATTTATTACAGTTGACAATGGTCACCGCATTACAATTCAGGGTTATGGTTACACCAATACATCGCCACCTCACCCACATTTCTCCCTAAATAACGTCATGTATGCACCACACATCATCAAAAATCTAATCTCTATTAGGAAATTTACCCGAAATAATTCTGTGTCGGTTGATTTGATCCTTTTGGTTTTACTGTGAAGGATATACGTACGGGGACTCCTCTTACGAGATGCAATAGCATAGGGGACCTATATCCATTCACAACCTCATCCGTCACCAGTCCTCGCTCACACTCCGCCCTAGCTGCTCTGTCCCCGTCACTTTGGCACAATAGGCTTGGACACCCAGGAGCTCCTGTCTTTAATTTCCTTAGAAGCAATAATTTTATTTATTGTAATGGGAAACTTCCCAAAACTGTGTTTCTTGTCAATTAGGCAAACATGTTCGTCTTCCGTTTAATTCATCTGTTAGTATTATGTTTGCTCCTTTTGATATTGTTCATACTGATTTGTGGACGTCCCTTATTACCTGTCACGACAGACCGGGGCGACTAGTACCTACCGGGTACCGCCGGTATATGTCGAGAATAGCAATGAACATAACACAACACATAACCGTAAAAAGGGTAAAACATAACTGGTCAGTCGATAAGGCTGCCTTCCATAAACATACTTAAACAAAGTATTTATAATACAACTGGTTCTTATAGCCCAAAATATATAGGTGGCCACAAACCTCTAAAGAAAACAAGCGTGGCGGGATGGCCCGCCATACCTCGGATGTACAAAATACCTATAGCATCGTGGAATATCCATACTAATAAATAAGCTTCGGAGGAATGGAGCTTCGACAGGAATAGTGATCTAAGAACGAGGATCTCAATCGCTACTTACCTGCGGCGTGAACGCAGCCCAGGGAAGGGGGTCGACACAATATGTACCAAGTATGTAAAGCTGGAAAATCTTTGTAATATGATATCATAAGTCTAAAAGCAAGTGAGTCATGGAAGACAATAAAATACCTTTTATCGTGCCTTACTAACAATGAGAGTGACAAGTATATGTACATATATAATCTGCATAAAATAGGAGGCTCGTGATCAAAACAGGTACCTCGCCCGTAGTATCAAAAGAAACCATCCTACTCGGGACTATTTCACCGCGTGGGTCTGTGACCCGCGTGAGGTACTCGCGTGATCGTACACTGCCGCACGGGACTATTTCACCCGCATAAGCCCATAAGGACTCGCGTGAGGTATTCTCGCATCATGGGTAGCAAATCCAAGCAGTGGTATAACGATCTTGGGGACTTTCCTCGATATACTCTTACCAAACAGATGGTATAACGATCTTGGGTCAGACTCGATATACTCTTACACCGAGCGGATGGTATAACGATCTTGGGGCTTGCCCGCCGATATACTCTTATATCGTGCAGATGGTATAACGATCTTGGATCCGCCTCGATATACTCTTACATCAAGCGGATGGTATGGCGATCTTGGGGCCGCCTCGGACATACTCTTACATCTGAAGGAGGTGGTATGACGATCTGGGGCTTGCCGCCGGATATACTCTACCCTATCACAAACGTCATCATATCATAATAATAATAAGTTAAGAAAACTTATAACTTCTTTTAGTCTTGTTCACATACTCTCTCATTTTAGTTTACTTAAGGCACTTAACTATATCTTTAATAAAGAACAGAATTTAACCCAAGTACTACATACTTCAACTCTTTCAAAAATGACTCTTCTTTATACATAAAAGCCTTTGGGCAATTGATGCCTTTAAATCAATTTGCCTCTTCATATAATTATCTTACTTAGAGTAAATCCCTTCATTAACCTTTTATGAAGCTAATAGACCAACTTCCCATAAAATTGTTATATTAACTCTATACTTTAGTAAAAATCATACTTTTCCCTTAACGAGGACTCATAATGTTCTTAAAGCGAAAAGTCATTTTATACTCAAAACAAGTAAGAACACCAAATCTTGTCGTCACCGTACTACATAGTTTCATCTATTCATGCTCAAGAGATAGGAAAGCTTCACATACCTCTTTGGTCGATCCACTTGCCAAGTCCAAACTACCGCAAGTAATATTTCAACCTATAATAGTCATGATACGTTTATTAACCTCTAATCTTAATGTAGAACAATCCAAGTTCAAAGTCACTAAATTCTAAGAAAAATCGGGCAGCATTTCCTTTGTTTCTACTCACTTTGCCACCTTTCTCAAGGCGAAATTATCATCAAAACACCACATTTTTGGCTCGATCAATCCAACAATTCAAAGGGATTTCACACCCAAAATTTACGCCTCGTAAGTTTACAACAAATCACTTAACAATTCTAAGGTAGTTTTAGGCTACAACAAGCTCATTTGTTCTTCTTAACCCATTCTTCATATCCAAACCACATTTACTTGCATGCAAAGACTCTAAGTGCATTATTTTACTACCACGAGATCTTGCTTTCTAAGCGCAACACTAGAACTAAGTTTAAAGGAAGAAATGTTACCTTAAAGTTTTAGCCAAAACTTATTCCAAATATTGCTAGCTTCCTTGCCAAGAACACTACCACAACAATGCCAACAAGCTAGCTACAAGCTTCCTTTTCTTGTTCTTAACTTTGATTTTTCTAAGGGTTTTTAGAGAGGGGAGCAATTTGAGAGAGAGAGAAGATGAAAGATAGACAATGACCAAGTCTTGGTCAATATATTGCATGCAACAGAAAATCAGATGGGGACACTTGTCACCCTCCCATGGTCTCTTTAAAACAAAAATCAGATTTTCTAAGTTTTTCGCCCAAATTTCGCCGCGGCATGTACTGAAACCTCTGCGAGCTCTCGAACTTTCGCGCCGCCTGCTGTTTAGCGCGGCGCTGCAACTTCTGCGACCTCAAGACTTTAGGCGCGCGTTCTGCATCTGGCGCCGCGACCTGCCGCTTTGCACAGAACGCATTTACGCCCGATTGCCGAACTTGTAACTCTCATAACGTTCTCCTCCGACGCCCTATTGACGAACGGTTGGTTGCGTTGGAATCAAGACTCAACGAACTACGTCCTAGGCCTTTAAAATACTTAGGAACTCTCAACGAATCGGGTCATAACCCGCCTCAAAGTTGACTAAAAACCGTCCGAACGACGTCCACAACCTCGCCGGAAATTTTAAGTCTTACATACTTTAAATGCGTTTCCATACGTAGGGTCAGAACTACGGGGTATAACATTCTCCCCCCCTTAGAAACATTCGTCCCGAATGTTCCTTCTAGGCTTACTCAAATCACAACATCGACATAGACCTCCTTAACTATTCATTCGCAATAAAGAAGCTCCACGAGCCACAACATCTGAAGCGTAAATGCTAAATCAAAACTAACAAGGTGAAAGTAGGTTACCCGGAGGTATAGGGAATAAGTGAGGATACTTCTTCATCATGTCATCCTCTGCTTCCACGTCATTTCCTCCTGTTGCTCCGCCATGGGACCTTGACTAAGCCACGCTCTTCGTCCAAGTCGTCTAACTCGACGATCGAGTATCGCTATGGACTCTCTCATACGATAACTCCTCATTACTTGGACATCTGAACCGGTGCACTCTAGATGGATCTCGATACATTTCCGCAACATGGACACATGAAAATCGATGCACCGCCCAAATCGGACGGAAGATCTAACTCATAGCAACCTTGCATACCCTACGGACAATCCGATACGCCCAATGTACCTTGGGCTAAGCTTCCTTTCTTCCCAAATCTCATCACGCCTTCACGGGCGATACCTTTAGGAAAACCCAATCATCCATCTCAAATTCCAAGTGTCGACGCCGATGATCTGATACGACTTTTGCCGACTCGAGCCGCCAACAACCGCTCTGGATAAGCTTCACCTTATCCATCGTCTGTGGACTAAGTCCGCCCGACTAATCGAACTTCTCCCACTCGAACCAAATTATCGGTGACTGCACTTCCTCCCGTATAAGGCCTCATAAGCGCGCCATCGAATACCGGAATGGTAGCTATTGTTATAAGCAAACTCCACGAGGTAAATGATCCTCCCAGCTACCCGAAATCAATAACACAAGCCCGCAAAGATATCCTCGAGTGTGCGGATAGCGCTCGGCTGCCCGTCCGTCTGAAGGTGAAACGCCGCATCGAGACTCACGCGTGTCCCTAATCCATACGAAAGGACCTCAGGTTAGCCGAGAAGCCGGGCTCTCTATTCGATATAATCGACACCGGGACTCCGTGCGATCTCACAATCTCTCTAATATATAATCGGGCATAGTCCTCACCAAAACGCTGCTCGATCGGAAGAAAATGGGCTGATTTCACACCGTCGACAATCGCCCAAATGGAATCATGCTTCCGAGTGGTAGGTAGCCCGTAATAAAATCCATATTTATCACCTCCCACTTCCAAGTCGGAATATCAATGGCTCGCAATAGCCCTCCGGCTCGTGCTCAATCTTAACTCAGCGACAATTCGCATCGCGCCACGAACTCCGCAACGCCCCTCTTAGGCCATCCCACCAATACACGATTCGAGGTCATGGTACATCTTAGTCGACCGGATGAATAGAATAACGAGCACCGTGTGCTTCCCAGATCTGGCCGACGGTCCCGCACATCGGAACACACAACCGCCGACCTCTTAGCACCCCATCAGCGCTACTCAAATAGACTCTTCTCCTTCGGAGAGCTGCGTCTCTGCATCGTACCAAAATCGGATCCTCACATCGCCGCTCCTTACCTCGCCGATGATAGAAGACTCGCAACCTCTCGAACCCGAATTTCACTATCGAATCAACCAAACGAACCCCAAGGCTCGCTAATCGATGTAACTCTCGACCATATCCTCTTCTCTGGTGAACATCGCAGACTACCCATCGACCGCGACTGGGCATCCGCCACCACATTGGCCTTCCCCGGGTGGTATAGAATATCAACATCGTAATCCTTAAGTAGTTCCAACCACCGTCTCGCCGCAAGTTCGGCTCCTACGGCCGAAGATATACGGAGACTCTTGCGTGCGTAAATGTCCATGAACTCCATATAAATAATGTCTGCATCTTTAAGGCATGAATCATCGCCGCCTCCAAGTCATGTGTGGATAGTTCTTCTCATGTTTCCTAAGCCGCCGGATGCATAAGCTTATAACCTTGCCGCGGCCGCATCAAAGACGCACTCCAAGCCCGACACTGACGCGTCACAATAAACCACATATCCATCTAAGCCCTCGAAGAGTAAGAATCGAGGCGGTTGTCAACTTCTCCTTTAGCAATGAAAACTTTCTCACAAGTATCCGTCCACCGAACATAGCCGCTTCTCGAGTCACCTTAGTCAAAGTCTTTGAAATAGAAGCAAACTTCTCCACAAACCTCCGATAATAACTCGCAAGGCCCAAAGTCGCGCACTGCTGTGTAGCTGGTCTAGGCCAAGTCTTGATCGCTTCAATCTTTCTTTGTATCAACCCGAATACCATCGGCCCCGATAACATGCCCTAAGAAAGCCAGCGACGCCAATTAACTCGTGACTTCGAGAACTTGCATACAATCGCGGCCTCGAGGACTCTAATACCGCCTCAAATGATCAGTATGCTCCCGCCTGCGCGAATACACCAAGATATCATCAATAAACACTATAACGAACATATCCAAGAATGGCACGAACACCCTATTCATCAAATCCATGAATCTTTGGGCGTTGGTCAACCCGAAAGACATCACCGAACTCATAGTGGTGCCCATACCGGTCCCGAATGCGCTTTGGGATATCTACCTCTCTAACTCGTGACTGATGATAACTGCATCGTAGTCTATCTTGAAAACACTTTGCACCTCGCAATCGGTCAAACAAATCGTCAATCACGGGAGGGATATCTATTCTTGATAGTTACCTTGTTCACCGCTGTAATCAATACACATACGCAGCTGGCCCCATCCTTCTTCTTTACAAATAACATCGGTGCTCACGAGGAGAAACACTTGGCCTAATAAAGCCTTTCTCCAAAGAAATCTTTCACCTGGTCCTTCAACTCCTTCACCGGCAGTGCCATCTGTATGGCGGAATAGATATCGCCGAGTATCCGCGCCAAATCAATGCAAAACTCAATCTCCTTTCGGGAGGATGCGGAAGCTCATCCGGGAATACGCCCGAAACTCTCTAACGGCGAATCGATCAAGGTCCGTACCTCACCTCGGTCGAATACCCAACCATATGGTAGATATACCCTTTCCGCACCATCTTCCTAGCCTTGAGGTAAGAAATAAACTTACCTCGGCGATGCAGATTCCCTTCCACTCGATAACCGGCCACGGAAACCGAACCGAACTAATCTCTCCATACCCACGTTGGCATAGCAAGATGCTAGCCAATCCATACCCATAATCACCTCAAAGTGCGTCATATCCAACTCTATCAAGTCGGCAGAGTCCGACGGCTATCTATAGTCACGTGACAAGCCTTATACACTCGCCACTACCATCGAATCACCATCGGCGTAGCCACCTCAAAAGGTCTTATGGACTCGGGCTCTATCCCTATTCTACCGGCAATATGAGGAGATATGTAGGACAAGGTAGAACTGGATCTATCAAAGCATATACATCACAAAGAAGAAACCAATAATGTACTGTGGCGACATCCGCGACGCCCCGGTCCCGCTGACCGACATAGCATAGATGCGGTTACGAGGACCGCTAGAATCGAACCCTACCACGACCTCTGCCGCGCCCATCGCCCATAAGTACCGCCTCCGGCGTCTAACCATCGAAGATGAAGATCCAAAGAATGCACGTCGGTTGAACCGTACGCTCCCGCCGCCAAGGCGACGGACAATTTCTTCGGATGGCCCCGCCACAAGAGTAACATGATCTCGAACCCATACGGCACTCGCCGGATGAGACCTACGCGATCGAACGCACCGAGGTAGGTGGTCTCGACAGTCTTTGGTCTCGCCTCGAAACTCGACGCCCCGAGCTCGACCGCCTCGAATAACCTCGCGACGACTCCCGCCGTAAAGCGTGAAGGAGCACTCGAGCCGGGCCGGAAGGTGGACTAGTTCGCCGAGGCCGCTCGCCTCAAAATCGCTCGAGAACCCGATGTCACGCCCTCTGGCCGCCCAAATCTAGCCGATCCCGCTCTCTGCCTCGATCTCGCGTATGCTGCATCTCCGCAATATCCATCCTCGGCTGAAGTGCCACTCCCAAGCAGCGATGTCGTGACGGTCCAGCCCCATCACGTATCTATGAACCCCGCTCGCCATATCGCTACAATGGTGTGCATATCCGCCAAGGAGTCAAACTCAGCCGTACTCGATAGTCCTCCCGCCCCGTCTCGAGGTCAAGAACCTATCTACGCTGGCTCTCTCACCTCGGGAGGCAAGAAGTGGTCTAGGAACGCCTCTGTGAACTCCTCCCAATCACCGGAAGAGCATCATCACCTCGACAATACCCATGACTCAAACCGGTTCAACGCAATATCGCAGAACCGGTAAGAAGCTAGTGTAATGCACTCAAGATCTCGATGCCCTAAGAACTCGCATGGTCCGGTCAGAATCGTCGGACAAACTCCTGCGATCCTCATCGAATCTCGAACCATAGAACTCGGGTGGGTGACAACCAGAAATCCGAATCAAGAAAGCCGTCGGCCAGGGTTGGCGCTGCTCGCTTCGGCGCCGCTCGCCACTATCGCTGCCGCAAGAATCTGCTTTCCCATAATCTCGCATTGTTCGATCGCGAGCCGAGGCTCCTGCATGATCTCGATGGCCGCGTCCGCCGCTCGAACTTCGAGGCCGGGCGACGACGTGGAACTTCGCCGCCTAAACATCATCTCTCGTAAGGATTGGGCTGTGCCTCGTGATTCTCCGCGTCCCACTAGCAAAGACTCTCACCGCCTTTGCCTTCGGGCCGCGGTTGCCTGCGTGGAGGCATAAGCGATACATAAAGGAAAACATCGGGGAGATTCAACCTATAACTCACTTTCTATTGCACGATCTTAGAGTGAAAGAATGGAAACCAATACTAAATATCCCGCAGCCTCGATTATAGATGTGGTGCACGACACCGATAATCAAGACTCTACTAGACACGATGCGTGGACACTTTCCGAGGACTAATCGCTCGATACCACTTTTGTCACGACCGACCCCGGCCGCGACTAGTACCCTACCGGTACTTGTCGTATATGTCGAGAATAGCAATGAACATAACACAACACATAACTTCATAAAAAGGGTAAATATAATCGCCACCGATAAGTGCCGCTTTCCATAAACATACTTAAACAAAGTATTTATAATACAACCGGTTCTTATAGCCCAAAATATATAGGTGGCCATGCACTTAAAGAAAATAACGTGGCGGGACAGGCCCCGCCATACCACGGATGTACAAAATACCTATAGCATCGTGGAATATCCATACTAATAAATAAGCTTCCGAGGAATGGAGCTTCGACACCTAATAGTGATCCTAAGAACGAGGATCCTCAATCGCTACTTACCGCAGATTTAACGCACTCGGGAAGGGGTCACACAATATGTACCAAGTATGTAAAGCGGGAAAATCTGTAATATGATATCATAAGTCTAAAAGCAAGCTGAGTCATGGAAGACAATAAAATACCTTTTATCGTGCCTTACTAACAATGAGAGAGTGACAAGTATATGTACATATATAATCTGCATAAAATAGGAGGCTCGTGATCAAAACAGGTACCTCGCCTGTAGTATCAAAAAGAAACCATCCTACTCGGGACTATTTCACCCGCACGGGTCCCGTGGACCCGCGTGAGGTACTCGTGATCGGTGTACTGCCGGCACGGGACTATTTCACCGCGATAAGCCCATAAGGACTCGCGTGAGGTATTCCTCGCATCACGGGTAGCAAATCCACGAACAGTGGTATAACGATCTGGGGACTTTCCTCGATATACTCTTACCCGAAACAGATGGTATAACGATCTTGGGTCAGACCGATATACTCTTACACCGAGCGGATGGTATAACGATCTGGCTTGCCTCGATATACTCTTATACTGCGCAGATGGTATAACGATCTTGGATACGCCTCCGGATATACTCTACATCAAGCGGATGGTATGACGATCTGGGGTGGCCCTCGGACATACTCTTACACCAAGGAGGTGGTATGGCGATCTGGGGCTTGCCTCATATACTCTTACCCTATCACAAATCATCATATCATAATAATAATAAGTTAAGAAAACTTATAACTTCTTTTTAGTCTTGTTCACATACTCTCTCATTTTAGTTTACTTAAGGCACTTAACTATATCTTTAATAAAAGAACACCGGGAATTTAACCCAAGTACTACATACTTCAACTCTTTCAAAAATGACTCTTCTTTATACATAAAAGCCTTTGGGCAATTGATGCCTTTAAATCAATTTGCCTCTTCATATAATTATCTTACTTAGAGTAAATCCCTTCTCATTAACCTTTTATGAAGCTAATAGACCAACTTCCCATAAAGTTGTTATATTAACTCTATACTTTAGTAAAAATCATACTTTTACCTTAACCAAGGACTCATACGTTCTTAAAACGAAAAGTCATTTTATACTCAAAACAAGTAAGAACACCAAATCTCAGACGTCACCGTACTACATAGTTTCATCTATTCATGCTCAAGAGATAGGAAAGCTTCACATACCTCTTTGGTCAATCCACTTGCCAAGTCCAAACTACCGCAAGTAATATTTCAACCTATAATAGTCATGATACGTTTATTAACCTCTAATCTTAATGTAGAACAATCCAAGTTCAAAGTCACTAAATTCTAAGAAAAATCGGGCAGCATTTCCTTTGTTTCTACTCACTTTGCCACCTTTCTCAAGGCCGAAATTATCATCAAAACACCACATTTTTGGCTCAATCAATCCAACAATTCAAAGGAGATTTCACACCCAAAATTTCTGCCTCATAAGTTTACAACAAATCACTTAACAATTCTAAGGTAGTTTTTAGGCTACAACAAGCTCATTTGTTCTTCTTAACCCATTCTTCATATCCAAACCACATTTACTTGCATGCAAAGACTCTAAGTGCATTATTTTACTACCACGAGATCTTGCTTTCTAAGCATGCAACACTAGAACTAAGTTTAAAGGAAGAAATGTTACCTTAAAGTTTTAGCCAAAACTTATTCCAAATATTGCTAGCTTCCTTGCCAAGAACACTACCACAACAATGCCAACAAGCTAGCTACAAGCTTCCTTTTCTTGTTCTTAACTTTCAGATTTTTCTAAGGGTTTTTAGAGAGAAGGGGGAGCAATTTGAGAGAGAGAGAGAGAAGATGAAAGATAGACAATGACCAAGTCTTGGTCAATATATTGCATGCAACAGAAAATCAGATGGGGGGGGGACACTTGTCACCCTCCCATGGTCTCTTTTAAAACAAAAATCAGATTTTCTAAGTTTTTCCGCCAATTCGCCTCGGCGCGGCCACGTGGCAACAAACCTCCGCAGCTCTCGAACTTTTGGCGCCGCCCTGCTGTTTTGGCGTCGCGCTGCAACTTCGCGACCTCTCGATTTTTAGGCGCCGCGACCTGCATACGCGCCGCGCCCTCGCCGCTTTGCTCGAACGCATTTACGCCCATCACTACCGAACTTGTAACTCTCATAACTTTCTACTCCGACGCCCTATTGACGAACGGTTGGTTGCGTTGGAATCAAGACTCAACGAACTACGTCCTAGGCCTTTAAAATACTTAGGAACTCTCAACGAATCGGGTCATAACCCGCCTCAAAGTTGACTAAAAACCGTCCGGAACGACCCGTCAACCTGTCCTTCGGAAATTTTAAGTCTTACATACTTTCGTACGTTTCCATACGTAGGGTCAGAACTACGGGGTATAACATTACCAGCTCCCTGGGTCACAAATATTATCTCGTACTGTTGGATGACTACTCTCACTTTATTTGGATTTACGCACTCAAGTACAAGTCTGAGGTCTTTGCCAAATTTTTAGAATTTCACATATTTATTAAAACTCAATTTAAACGAGCCATAAAATCTTTTCAATGTGTTAATGACCGTGAATTTAATACTTCCGCATTTCAAAAATTCTGCAAAAATCATGGCATGATCTTTCGTTTCTGTTGTCCTCACACGTCCCCTCAAAATGGTAAAGTCGAGCGTATTATCCGTACAATAAATAACATGGTCCACACGTTCATGTTTCATGTATCTCTCCCTCCTCCATTTTGGGTATATGCAATAAAAATGGTAAAATACGTCCTCAATATTTTACCCACTAGTACCCTCCACAACATGACTCCAACGGAAATCTTGCACCGTCAGATTCCCTCTTATAATCACCTTCGAATATTCGGTTGCCTATGTTATCCTAACTTCACTTCCACTGCCCCTCACAAATTAGCCCCCCGCACTTCATTGTGCGTCTTCTTAGGATTTCCATCCAATCATAGGGGATATCTCTGCTATGATATGGTCACTCGTCGCATTCATGTCTCTCGTCACGTCACTTATGACGAGACCTCATTCCCTTTTTCGAACATCCAAAAGTTTTGAAAAAATGACTACAATTTTCTTGATAAGTTAGATATTTCTCCCATCATTTTTCGGGAACTGTGTCAGCCAAACATCACCGCCCAGTCACGTGCACCCACTACCGGACACCTGGACGAACGACCGGTGTCCCTGACACCGATGCCAAATCTGCCACCATCTTCGTCGATTGTCGCCTCTTGCAATCGACCACATATCGCCACCAGTCCACCGGTTGTTCTCCCCGTCTCTGTGCCATATTTTCAGTCTCCTCTCTCTATCACTAGCAACCCATCTAACGACAACGAGTCAACCAACCCCATCACTGGACCCACTCCCCTACTGACGTCGTACTCCACCTTAATACACCAATGGTCCCGGTACACCAACTCTAGTTGCCAGAACATATACAAATAATGTACCCGACATCGACCCGACACAATCGATGCCACCAGTTACTATTTCGATCAATTCCCATTCGACGGACCAGTCGAGTCATCCCGTTTCCTACCCATCACCCTCACATCATATGGAAACCCGTGCCCAATACGAGATTTTCAAACTTAAAGTCCAATTTAACATGCCCGCTCACATAATTTCCCCTATTTACAAAGGTCCTAAATTAGCCAAACTAGACCTGAATTGGAATGCGACCACGTGTGAGGAGTTTAATACTTTAACGAAACAACATACTTGGGACTTGGTTCCTAGACCAGAGGAGGTGAATGTGGTCTGTTGTATGTGGCTTTTTCGTCACAAGTACAGGGATAATTGAGACTTAGAGAGATATAAGTTCAGACTTGTGGCTAATGGCACTAATCAGCAGGTAGGTATTGATTGCAGAGAGACATTCAGTCTGGTTGTCAAACCGACAACTATTCACATAGTTCTGAGCATTGCTTTGGGAAAATAGTTGCAAATTCATCAGCTTGATGTCAAAAATGTCTTTCTTCATGGGGATTTAAGAGAAATTGTTTACATGCACCAGCCACCAGGTTTTGTTCTTTCTGTCGCACCTCGGTATGTATGTCGTCTCCGTAAGTCATTGTATGATTTAAAACAAGCCCCTAGAGCATGGTATGATCGGTTTGCACAGTTTATTATGCGTATTGGTTTTACATATAGCAGATGTGATACCTCCATTTTTACGTTCCATAGAGGTCGTGATACTACTTATCTACTGTTATATGTGGATGATATTGTTCTTACTGCCTCCACCACTGTGTTGAAAAACGAGATCATTGCACTGCTAAAATCTGGATTTGCTATGACTGATTTGGAGATGTTGAGTTATTTTTTGGCCATCTTAGTGACTAGATCTGCCGACTGTATGTTTCTTTGCCAGCGTAAATTTGCGGAAGAGATTGTGCACAGGGCTAAGATGAACAATTGCAAAATCGTGGCTATTCTAGTTGATTCTAAGTCCAAACTAAGTGTGACGGATAGTAATCTAGTGACTGATCCTACTCTATATCGGTGTCTCGCAGGTGCATTTCAGTATCTCACGTTCACCAGTCCTGACATTGCTTATGATGTTCAGCATGTATGCTTGTTTATGCATTCCCCCATGGAGCCTCACTTTACTGCAATATGTTAAGGGCACACTTGATTACGGACTACACCTATACCCCTCCGCACATAACAAGTTATTATCCTACACAGATGCAGATTGGGAAGGCTGTCTAGACACCTGCCGCTCTATATCCCGCTATTGTGTGTTTTTGGGTGATAATATCATCTCTTGGTCTGTCAAGCGGCAAGC
The DNA here is from genome assembly GCA_029844215.1 of Przewalskia tangutica. Lineage (NCBI taxonomy): Eukaryota > Viridiplantae > Streptophyta > Magnoliopsida > Solanales > Solanaceae > Przewalskia > Przewalskia tangutica. The sequence continues at coordinate 85,010,565 of CM056736.1, read as the reverse complement.
CACATTATCACATTCCAGTGCAGAAGCTGAGTATCGAGGAGTTGCTAATGTTGTTGTCGAGATCTGTTGGCTCTGAAACCTTCTCTTGGAGCTTCAGTGTCCTGTCAGTAAAACGTTGCTGGTCTACTGTGATAACATATATGCCATACACATGTCTCATAATCCTGTTAAGCATCATCGGACCAAGCATATTGAGATGTACATCCACTTTGTTCGTGAGAAGGTTGCTCCCGGACATGTTAAAGTATTGCACGTGTCTTCCTCCTATCAATACGCGGATATTTTACAAAGGGCCTCCCGAGACAGTTGTTCCTTGACTTCAGATTCAGTCTTAGCGTTAGGCCTCCTCCCGCTCCGACTGAGGGGGTGTGTAAACGTGTACAACACATATAATATCATCTCTACCCATAATTAGAATATATCTCATATATTGTGTAAATATTTAGTGATATATAATTATGATAAAACTAGGATTCCTCTTGTAATTAAGACTACGATTCTTATTGTATAAGAAATGTATATTGTACACTATATATATTGATATTAATGAAAAAGACTGCTCAAGAGACTTGGGTAACTGTGGTCCGAAAACTACTCAATTCGAACTCGTAAAAATCAGTCTTGGTCATCTTTTTGTTCAGCAAAGAAACTAGCTGCAGGCTAGTTGAAGTTTATTAAAAAGTCCAAAAGTTTGTACAGAAATCAAAAAGCAATGAAAGCAGAAAACATAAAACAAAACAAAGGCAGAAAGTGCGTTGGATCAGACAAAACGGTTTACAAAACTGAAATGGCTTTGAATTGCGACTAATTTCCATGTCTTCGTTCAATTACATCTCAAGTCACCTCAAAGCTCCCACCATGTGCTATGCGATCAAATACTAGAAAAGAATCCTTCAAAATAAGAATATTGTAGTCTCAGTCCTCTATCAGTGTTGTAACCTAATTATGGTGCTTCCTTGAATTCCTGAACGAGATAGTTTGGGACCGTTAATCATCTATCGAACACCATTGCTATTGGCATTCTTCCAATAGATTGAACTATAAGTTAATATTGCACATTGAATAGAGTTTCATTAGCAGTAGTATCAATAACATGATAACCTGTTACAAGCTTTGTTAACCAAGATTCCTCTAGTCTCTCTTCTGATATCTAGTTTGATCTTCTGAATACACCTTGTGAAGAAGGCTATTTGCACCTGTTATATTTCTGTTATCAGCGTTGACTTTAATCTGGATCCCTTGCTTTAATAGTCTTGAACCTCAAACTGGGCATGTGCAATTTATCAACATTGACAAGTCTTCTAGTTGTTGAAGGTAATTCATTAAAGGAATTGAACTGAACTGCCCCTGCAAAATAAAGAACAAGGTTAGTAAAAATGTCTGCCAGCTGATTTCCTTCCCTTAACACATGGACTATCTGTATAAATCCTTTATTCCTCCACTTTTTTTTTTATCTTGTTCACCTCCATTCAAATGCTTCATGGAACCTCCCATTCTCCATCCACCACCTTCATCAAGCTAAAAGAGTCTGTTTCCAGAATTAGTGGCAACGACTGTTTAGATACACATTATGAGATATAATCCTGCATGGCCTTTGCCCAACTAGTAGTATCAGGGATATTTCTTGCACATGCATGAATAAAGTCACATTTACTGTCTCTAAAACAAAAGGCTGATTAGGTCAGGATCACCCTTTGAAGCTCCATCATTATTGTATTTAGACCATCCTATGGGGGGGACAGCTCCATTGTACTGCTTTGCACTCTATTTGAGGCTTGTTACCCAGTACCCTCCATGTATTGAATCAACTATGGCCATGTATTAGGAATACTTTTCAACCAAGTAAACTTCACCCTAGCCAACTGAGTGAGATTGATCTCGTTCCCCTGCTTCTAGACATCCATGAATTATAATATTCCTTCTTTTCAACAGTTTCCATAAGCCAATAGCAGGAGCTTCTTGATAAAGAGGTTTTAACTTTAGAAGCACAAGTTGCATTCCACCATATGTTCACTGCCATATGTGCATTTGTTTGCTTCCGGATACTCTATACTACTATTGATTTATCTGCTCAAAGGACCTTGTAAACTAGCTACAAAGGAAAACAGTTTCCAAATACCTGTTGTATAGTTTCCCGTGAGAAATAAATGAGTCATAATTTCTTGTTGAGGATGGTCACAAAACCTGCATCTAGACAATATGAAAATTTCAATACTTGATAGCACATCATCCATGTTAGGTCCCGGGCTACGGATAAACAAGAATACGTAATAAAAAATTCGAACAACTAGAACAACAAAAACAGTTTTTGTATGTTGCCTTCAATGTTGTGTCAATATCTGAGACAACATTGTGATAAAACAGTTATAAATCTTTGTAGAGTAAATACAGCGAAAAAGTAAAGAGACAAAGTTTATATTTTCAAGGGTATATATTAATATATCCCTTGATGGTCAATGACCAAAATAATTTTATAAATTATATACAATTACAAATGAATTTCTTTTACAAGATTGATCAAAAATGCGAAAAAGAAATTACAAACAAAAGTGAAGTCGCAGATGACTTCAGCCTAAAGTTAAAAGATCTAAAAAGACAAATACAACATCTTCATTACAATCGTTTGAACATTAAGCTTAATCTAGATAAAGATAGCAATTGTAATGTGAGACTAGATGTTGTTATACTACTTTAGGCTAGGTGTGTTGATCCAGTTTCTATGATAATTATCCGAGAGCTCTCTTGGTAATTCTTCTCGTTCAAGTCTGGATATCGATACTCTGAAGCTCCCCTCTATTTATAGTGTAAAACTTCCCTTGAAATCATCACTGATTGATTGCGGAGGTTGAGTAAAAGAAGACTTTGACTTGGACCGATTTTGCTCCTTAAAAAGCTCAACGTTCTGGACTCGGTCTTCACGCAACTTCTTCTCCAAGCTTTGACTGTTTCTTTTACCACGTTTTAAACACATCATCATTATAAGCTTGCCAATGTCATTTTTTACTCATAGTAACACAACCTGTTTTGGCCGGAAGAGTAGGCAAAATCGTTACAGAGATATTATCAGGAATGTTGTCACAACATCGCAGACAACATTCCTATTTCCATATTTCCATAAGATGTTGTTCTGAGCATTTAAAGATGTCACAACATCCATCCAACATCAACAATCCACATGCAATTTCAACTTCCTAACCTTCCATAAGAAAATATGTTTTTATAATACAGGCCTTTTATACACATTTGACTGAAATGCCAATTCTTATTCTGTCTTTGCCTCAACAATTCTCATGCACTACTAACAGTGAATTTTCCACTGTTAGTTAATATCCACCAGGCTTTATCACACAATTCAGATGCCTTATTTAAATGCAGCTCACTTCTAACATGCTCAACTATATCTTGAGGAACAGTTTGCTGCAGAAGCTAATAATTCCACTTACCATTCGTCATAACATTCTCCACATCTTCTATCCTTTCGTCAATAGGATAGTGTTGGTCATCCATTTTTCCATCGGAAGGAAAAAAGTAAAAATAATATTAATCTGATCTAATAGTTTAAATTTTTAAATGAGATGATATACATTTCAACTTAATTATTATAAAGCATTAGAGATTTTGATGTTCAATTTTCTCCTTTTTTTATTGCATTGTCTTATTTGGTGTATGTCAAGAGGATGAGGCTCCTAGCAATGGAGTTTGTTGGGGGTGAGGCAGTGGTTAAGCGGGCTCAGATTCCACCAATATTATTTTTCTTGCTTTGATTCCTAATATTTTGATTTAGGTCTACCTCTATTAAAATCTAAAAAAATTCTCATCAAACGTATGATCATTCAGTGAAGTTTCACCCATTATAAAACAAAGAATATGTAAAAGTATGACATTGTAATTGTAATTGTAATTGTAATTGTAGCTAACTATAGTTAAAGTGTAGTATAACTGTAGTTACAAGTAGTTACTTAGTTACTTAATGATTAGTGATTAAGTATAGTGATTAAAGATGTGTATATATATGAGATACACAAGTGTAAACCGTAAGCTTTTCATAATACATTTCTCCTCTCCTTTCTCACATTCTCTCTCTTACGCTCTCTCTCTCACCACTTCTTCTTCACGTCTTCTTCTTCTACACAGATACTCAATCCTTTCTTTTGCTTTCTCGTCTTCTGTTAATTCAATATGGTATCAAAGCCAAGTGCATAAACGATTCAATTATATAGCTCACATGCAGTTGAATCGAAGAGATTGTGATTCAATTGATGAATAAGACAGATCGAAACAAGAAATTTGTAGATCCAGATAAATCGAAGCATGAAACAAGGACATGCAAGATGTTTCTTCCTCCAAAGATCTTAGATCGCAAGAGAATTGAAGATTGAGGGTAATGTTGATTACGAGTGACAGAATCCTGAAGATAGGGTGAAATTTATGTTAGATCTGGAGGTAATCAAGTTACATCCATATATTACAAATTTCAGTTAAATCTGGAGCTTTTCTGTTAGATCTGGAGGTTTTGTTAGATTCGAGGGAATTGTATATCAGGAGTTGGAGGAATTTTGTTTGGTTAGATTTGGAAGAATTACATATCAGGATTCTACTTCTTTCTGTTGTTGTCGATTAAGGACTGATTTTTTCTCCTTTGAAATTAGTATAGAAAATGACTATATCAGAGACTATTGAAGACGGGGGAATGAATGTGACAGGAGATACAACAAGTCTAAAAAGCAATATGGATCATAATTATCCCTTATACTTGTTTCCATCGGATGCACCTGACTCTCTGTCAGTTGGGATCACTTTAAGTGGAATGGATAACTACACATTTTGGAGTCGAGCTATGAAACTGACACTGTTGGGAAAGAACAAGATGGGGTTCATTGATGAAACAATTAGAAGAGAACATTACAATGATGATATGGCAAGGGTGTGGGACAAGTGCAATGACATTGTGGTGTCCTGACTTATGGGAAATGTTAGCAAGAGCTTGTTAACAGGAATGTTATTCAATGTTGATTCGGACAATATATGGGAGGAGTTGAAAGAGAGATTCGATAAGGTGAATAGCTCCAGAGCATTTCAGCTTCACAAGGAAATATTAACTCTAAGACAAGGCACCTTATCAGTCTCAGGATACTACTCAAAGTTGAAGGACCTTTGGGATGAGTATGATTCTATCATACCCCCACCATCATGATGTCCAAGGTCAAAAGAATTTGCTAATCATCTGCAATACCAGAGACTGCTGCAGTTTCTCATGAGATTTAATGAGAGCTATAATCATGTAAGGAGCCAAGTTTTGATGATACAACAAGTTTCGGGTCTGAATCAAGCCCATGCTCTTGTCAATCAAGAAAATAGTCAAAGAATTCTACAGGAGGCTACAGGTAGAAAGTGGTACTCATAGAAGCCGTAAATGATAGTCTAACGTGTTTCCCTAACTGACACGAGAAGCAACTATGAGAAAGGTTCTATTTGTTACATTGTATTAAATTTTGGTTTCTAAGATAATAAAAAACGTGATAACCCGGATGACCAAGTCTACTATGTCACGTAGAGGAAGATATGATTGTTGAAGCGGTGGGAGGAGTGACACTAACAACAGATGTGGGTATGAACAAATACCCCCTCACTATTGCATCTCGTAAGGAGTTTCCCAATATGGAGGTCGGTTACATAGAATCCAAAAGGGTCAAAATTAATTGAGACAAAATTATCGGTGGCAAACTTTCTAACAGAATTGAGATGAGACGTGTCGCCCGTGTCCATATACCATGCATTATAGGGCTATTGATCGAAAAGTGCAAAAACTCGCCCAAATGGCTTGGGCGTGCGGGACGACGGATGCCCTCGTGATGGGCGTATCGGTTGCCAGGGCTGGTGTTTGCTGCACTATTGGGCGATGATGGGCTATACGGCTCGATTGTCGAGGCTCGCTCAAGGCTCCTGGCCAGCGGGCCACCGTTGGCCGGATGAAGTTAGCTCGCCTGTGGCCCGGTTGGCTGGCTTGGGACAGCCGTTGCATTGCAGGTTCCACGTGGTCGTTGGAGTCAGACGCGGCCAGAGCCCAATCCTACGTAGGCTTCGCCGCTCAGAAACCGCTGTGATTAATCTCCGCCATGAATGCTTGCCGGGAAAAAATAAGTTGGGGTTCGGGGCGTATATTTATGGGGTATGTGAGGCAGTAGAAACTGTATACTCAGTGTATATCGATTTGTTATAGAGATAAGGGGGCTATGAAGGCTGTATATTTACTGTATATCATTGTATACTAGTGGGATACTGCCGGATTTTGACGCCGGAAAGAGAAGAGGGGCGGCCGAAATTGAAGGGATTAGGGTAGGGAGGAAGTTTTAGCTTCTGATATCATGTAAAATTATATTAATCTTCTTTGGAAAGTCTTTTTCATTAATACAAAATATATATACGGTATACAATGTGAAATCCTTATATAATAGAGATTCTATATTTATCATAATTATATCAGATTAAATATAACTAAATAATATTGCACATATTCTAATAGTTTGCTCTTTTTACCGTTTAAATTTTAAATAAAATAATAAATCATGCCTCAAGAATGACCAGAATTGATAAGGCGGTTTCACGCAATCCTACCAACAAGTGTGGAATGAGAATGGTTTGCGTTTCTTTGCGTCGGTCAGGGTTTCTGCAAGTATTCTGAAAGAGTAGCACGCGTGCCTTCACAACAAAAAAAAAAAAAGTGTGGAATGAGAATATACAAGGAGGTTGCACACGAAAACCAATATTTACTAATTTTGTGGGAATATTTTGAAGCCTACGAAGCCACAGGTGTCATGACTCATGATCAATGCCACGCCATCTCCATATAACCAGTGATGTGGGACAATTGATGTTTCACACTTTTTGATCGAAACACAGTGGAAATTTGACGTGTGTATGATATGGAAAAGCAAGAGTATGGAGTGGAACCCTTCAAGCTCTAAGGAGTGAGTGTGGGGTGGGGTGGGGTGAGAGAGGGGACAAATCAAGGGTATCAGGTGGTGAGTTTTCGAGAACTCAGTAACTTTTGAAAAGTGTGAATGTATTTTTTAGATTTTTTCTTTCAATGATTTTTGATTGTCTTGTCTAATTTCTTTATTTTTTTAAATTGGATTGACATAATTTCTCGATATTTTCTTGAAATTGCTAATTCATTAACGATAGAGTACTCTGCTTTTAAGTACGGCAGATTCTATATTTATATTAAAAATCTATTAAATATATAATAAACGTTTATTGGGAACACATTAACAAAGTAGGCTTTTGATCCAGCAACAGTAATGCAACCGGTTTAAACGTTGCCAACCTCCTCAACGAGGGGTTCAATTTCCCTTGAGTGCAATAAAGTTTTTTAGTTATTTGAGATTCCTGCCAAGCTTGACAAATTTCAATTTTGAATTCGCCTTCGGGTACTTAATTAGGTAGAGATGGGCATGTGAATCTACATGCTAAATTATTAGGTTGTTTAATGTTGAGTTGGGGAGCCTAATTCATCGCCGACACTATAAAAATCGTAGTTTTCGCTATATTAATATATTCTAAGGCGCCGTTTTTTTTGGTAGAGATCAAAAGAGAATTGTAAACACAAACTCTCTATTCTGATTATTGTGAAATCTGCGGCGGCAAAGTGAACGTAACTTTCGCATTGAGAGTGAACCACTATAAATCTGTGTGTATTATTTGTTATTCACTTATTTGTAATTATTTTCTGATTAGGTCGGATTTGGGACTCAAATCCTTACATTTAAATCCAATCCTCGGATTTCAGATTTTTGTTTTGGCCAATTGACAAATAGAGTGACTATTCGATTTATACAACCATGCATGAAGAGCTAGTAATTCTTGAACATTGGAAAAAAATAATGCTGAAACTCAGATAGAATGAAAATTTAGATATGTATAACTGTTCATTTTCTATTAGGTTCGGACAAGTTCTTTTCTTTAATGTTTTAATTAGTCCAAGGAGTAAGGGCAAGGAAGCAGGAAATATTGGCTTCAAGATTTTAAGCTGTATGTGCTTTATGACCACTTAAATGGTCACCATACATGTTCGACACATAGGATATGCCACATTCGTTTGCAGCCACAAAATTTCTCGAACTTTTTATTGGGAGACAAAAAAGACAAGAACGAAATACTCACCACCAAATGAGGAGGATAATACCAGTAGTAACTAGGGCTGTCTAGTGGGGTAGGGCGTACCGATCTGACCCCACTCCGACCCCGTTCCGATTCCACCTCCACTATAGCGGTAGCGGTATACCGGTATACGATATCGGTAATGGTACGGGATCGACATTTTTTGTCGACCCCGCCTCCCACCCCGACCTATCCCACCCCTCCCCCTCCCCTTTCTAGCAGTTGTCAACGGCTTTGATGAAAATTAAGTTGTTGGACAACGGCCCTTTTCCCCTTCCCTCCTCCTCCAACCCCCACCCACTTATATTTATTTTTAACCCTTAAATTATTATATTTACACTTTAACCCAATTTTTTCCAACTATAAATACTTCATTTTCTCTTTATTATTTCTTACAAATCTCCTACAATCTATTATCTTTCTAAAAATCTCTCAATCTACCTTTCATTACGTTTACATTGTCTACTAAATATTCAATTTTATTTATTCATTCGGGACTCGGGAGTGAAGTTGGCAACTAGCTTGAGGATCATCCATCGAGCAAAATTTCAATTTCAACATCTCGATTACACGTTGACGTTACGTCGACGTTTGGTACATTCGTTCCTTTATTAAATTATTATTATTTCTTTATTTTAATTAGCGCACTTAATTTCATTATCTTTAACTATTTATTAGTATAAATTAAAATGAAAGGTGTCCGAGGTATGTTGGGTAAGGTTATTTCTGGTTCTAGTAGGGGTGACAAGGGCAAAAGTCTTTGTACTAGTCATCCTATTCCTCCTATACATGATGATTTTATTGATACTCAAAATTTTCCTGAAGTACCAGTAGATTTAGACGATGAGCTATTTTCTGAAAATCCACAAGAGTTTAATTTAGAAGAACATCTAGGTGACACACCAACTAATCTAGATGACACGCCAACTAATGCACCTCAAACTGGAACGCCTTTTATTCCCCCTAGTATGAGACGAGGCCCACCAGAAGACTACAACTACAACGAAATCTTATCCGACGGATGTGCAAGCGACGTCGTCCAATTTGATCAAGATATATCAATTCCAACCGAAGAACCACAAGACATTATAAAGAAACTAGAAAATGTGTTTCTTAAAATGTAATTCTTTTAATTGTAATTTTACTATGTTATTTATTTGCAACTTTCAATATCACTAAGTTGCAATTTTGAAATTGTATTACAAAAAAAAAATCATACTTCTAGTCGAATAATATAAGAGGCACAAAAACAGTCTTGTGATATTTTTATTAAACTATCTTGTTGTGTATGTGTGTTATTTATTTATTTAATTTAAAGACAAATACAAAAATGACCCACCCGACCCCAACCCCGACCCCCTCTGGATTGGGACGGGGTGGCGGCACACCCCGCCAGCCCCGCCAAACTCCGACCCCGCCCACCCCGACCCCGCCCCGTTGGACAGCCATAGTAGTAACTAAACAATGCACATATGCATAGGATCATGACATAAAAATAGTCAAATTTTGAATCTGGTAAATGTTAAAAGTCATGCATCGCAGGAATTCGCACAAAATTCGGCCCGACCGAATCGGACGATCAACTCGGACCGACCAACTGTTGACGACCAACCGACCGAGAAATTCAGTCCGGTCTTCGGTCCTGTATTTTCATAAATCGGTTGCTCAGTCTGGCCCGAAATTTTTTTATTTTTTTTTATTTTTTTATAATAAATATAATATATATAATATATATAATTTCTAATATATATAATATATAATATATATAATTCCTAATATATATAATATATATAATTCCTAATTTTCTAAATTCCTAATATATAATATATATAATTCCTGAAGTTCCGGCCCGTTTTTTTTAAAAATTGAATTACCAATCCGAAATTGACATTCTCGCATCGCGGTGCACAAATTTTTACGTTGAAATATATTGTACATCGCGAGATATTTAGATTTGAAAATGGGAAAAACGTAACGATTTGGGGGAAAAAAGAAATTGAGGGGCAAGATGGACGTTTTTGGATAAATCCGGTGAAGCAAACGGACTTTAGTCCGTCTTTAGTCCGTTTGGGATTATTCGTCTCGAAAAAATACGCGAAATCAAAAAAACAATTAGATCAAACGGACGTCCGAGCGCAAAGTTATGACCATTTAAAGTTTCACTAATTTACGACTTATATTTGATATGTCAATACGTACGGCCGTGGTGGGTGTGTGGCTGGTGGCTGGGGGTGGCTGGGGCTGTGGGCCGAGCCGGGCCGTGGGGGCTGGGGTCTGGGGTCTGGGTCATTGGGAGACCGCTTGGGAGGGGATCGGTCCATTCGGTCAGAGCCGGACCGACCGAAAATTGACCGGACCGAGAAATTCGATCCGGTCTTCGGTCCGGAAAATCCGAATTCTCGGTCCTCGGTCCGGTCCGGTTCGGTCCGGTCCGGTTTTGACCCTTTGTGCAGCCCTATGCATCAGTCGGCAAACTTAGGATTATTGTCCAAACAAATATACAGCAGAATGAAAGTCGCTAGTGGTCTATTCTTTATTCTAATAAGTTGTAAGTTGTAACGTACCCACGTAAGTTACTTTGTCCGAGGGAATAGCATAGTATGCTAGAAATATGGTATAGTGGACCCGTCCAGCAAGAAATCATGCTTTGTGTAATTATGGAGAAATTCCATTGAATTGGGGCCAAGTGGAATACTATATTCTTTTTTTTGGGTCCTATGTTAGGATGGGAGGATGGATGAAGTTGTTACTAGTTTTTATTTAGAATGATTCAAATTTTAATGTTACTTTTGGGTAAGACTGATTATGAAAAAGCCGTTAGGATGGTTAGAGTAATTATGGAAATATCTCATAATTATCTCTCATTTATTATAATTAATAAATAATATATTGTAATTATTATGATTGTAATTAGTATCTCATAATTTAGGTAAGGTAGATTAGTCTTCTATTATTTAAGCATAGGATGATTGTATATATATATTATATCTTTGGATTAATATTAATCAAGAAATTATCTTCGTATCAAGAGTCTAAAAATCATTTGCCCTAATTCTTTCTCATTCCTTTCTCCCCTCACTACAAGAAAAAAGACCTACAGTGACAGTCAGAGTGTGACAGTTTTTTCAACAGTCACATAGTGTGACCGTTTTTTCTTTGACTTCTTGGTCAACATACACTTATGATATATGTGCGACAAATATTTAAACTGTCATAACATTATGAAAGTCATATGGTAGATATTTGCACCGTCACATGTTGTGTGACGATTTATAGAGTTGACTCATTTTTTTTAGTTGACCCGACCCAATACGTAAAAACCGGCCCATACCCGATTTATGCTAAGTTAAACCCATCGATTAGGTCGAATCCAGAGCTTTCTTCTTCGTTGCATCTGCTAACCCTTCGATAAATTTCCTTTCTTCTTTGTTCCATATGAGTTGTTAACCCATCAATTTCGTTCCATCTGAGCTTTCTTGCATGTCATCATTTTCGTTCTGAGCTGCTAACCGAAAAAACCATCGAATTGAACCGTTTTTAATTTTGGTTTCGATATTTTAATTTATTCGGTTCAATTCAATTTTAATTTTTGAAATTTCAATAATTTGATTTGGTTTCAGTTTATGAAAATTTTAATTCGATTAAATTAAACAACCGAATTTTAGCAATCCTATTTATTCGGCGAAACATTATGCATATTATATTGGGTTCTTCCCATTCCTAAATAATAAACTATACCCCAAGCCCAAATTCCAATCCTAAAAAATACCCAAGTCCTATCAGATAAATGTTAATCCCTCACTTCAAACATGTTTGGTAATATCGACGAACAACTAGGGTTCCTTCTTCTCTGCTGTATCAAATTAGGGTTTAGTTCAGTCCTATCTTCTCTGCGATTTCAACACTCACCCTCTTCCTTACTGTCAACTAGGGTTCGTCTGCCTTCTTTTCAGGTAAACTTCTTTTTTGCTTTTGATTAAATAAGCTTTTTTTAATCAAATAGCTTCTCTGTGATTCGAAGAGTCATTTTTTGTTGTGGGTCTAATTTTACTTGTTGGATTCAACTATTTTTCTGATTTTTTTGTTATGACCTGTGTAATTTTTGCATTCTTCACCCATCATTTTCAGCCCACTGTGTTAGGGTATTGAAGCTTGCTAAGAAAAATCATTGTGTGCACAAGAGGGTTACATTGATGTTAAATATCGTTTTTTATCAAGTCTAAATTCGTTCTTAGCTGCTGCAAATCGAAATCTAAGCCCTAAAATCGGTGTTAGAAATTTAGAAGTTGCTTTGCTAGTTTCGTTGCTGAGCTACAATATGTTTACTTTTAAATTAAAAAATCTGCATTGGTATATGTCACGACCCGACCCAACGGGCCGCAACATGGTGCCCTAATTGGACACATTTATACTACCCTGTCACATATAATCAGACTGACACTAAGGACAATATAAAATCCGGCAGCATAACACTGCAATCATAACATACGTCCGAATAGGCAAGCCGACAAGACTGCCTTTACACATGAACGGCCTTGTCTCTAGAGGAGTCACATCTAAATCAAATATAACGAATAGGAGAGCCGACAAGGTTGCCACTATATACAAGAGCATCCCCACAAAGAAAATGAAGTACCATAATACAACTTACCACAATATGATACAATCCACATATGTACAACCAACAACTGTCTACAGACCTCTATGAGAAGGATAACGACATATGACGGGACAGGGCCCCGTCGTGCCCCTAAATATTCATAAGTCTATAGTAGTGAATCTGTACCAAAATGAATAACTCCAGAACAACGGAGCTTCCAATAAAATAGCTGAGCAGGAATCCTAAGCCGGAGGATCGCCGAACTGAATATCTGTACCTGCGGGCATGAACACATCCCCGAAGAAAGGGGGGTTAGTACGAAATAATGTACTAAGTATGAAAAACATGAAGTACTGTAAGAAAGATCATAACTGGTCAAGAGGTAACATGAGACAAGTATAATAATCAAATACCAAATCCAACTATGCCATATAAAAATGAGAGTCAACTGTGCCTTATAAAAATGAGAGTCAAATCAAAATCAGGGATGCCTGTCCGTAGAATCATTCAAAAATTATGTTTCGCAATTTCATAATCCAATTTTTCAATGTCTAAGTGACCTTTGGATACAAATCACGAGAATGTGTATTTGTTCTTGTCTATATACATTGCCGACCCTTAAGTGAGGGACTCGGTGGAATCATCATATCTATATACATTGTCGGTCCTTAAGTGAGAGACTCGGTGGAATCATCATATCTATATACATTGCCGGCCCTTAAGTGAGGGACTCGGTGGAATCATCATATCTATATACATTGCCGGCCCTTAGGTAAGGGACTCGGTGGAGTGATATAATCACATTAGCACGAATAGAATATCATGAGTAGCTTTATACATATCAAATCATCATTTGTCTCTCAATGGAATGGATAAAAGACACTATCATATCATGTATCATTTTAAAACATCCTTTGGAAACTCAAGGCACTTATCATATCAAGAATCATTTTAAAACATCATTTGGAAACTCTATAAAATCATTAAATGAACTTTTTACTAGAAAGTCAAAGGCACTTCTCATGACACATATCTTTAAAATTAACTGGGTAGAAATTATGTACGTCCGCCGTACGTTCATTAAATCATGTCAAAAAGAAAGAAGGAAGAGTTTCACATACCTTACTGTCGAACTAACCAACTCACTAATTAAAGTACGTCTCGTCTAGCACTTCAACCTATAGCAATAGTATTTCGTTCGTCAATTCCATGTCTTCTAGCATACTTAATATGTATCGAATGATGACTCATTTTTTTCTATAGAAATTTGGGCAGCACTTCCCCTATTTATATACATATCCACAACTCATAAACAATGTCGACAATACCAATAACCAAGCACAATTTAAGGAATGTACCAAAACAGCCCTATATACTTCATTATGCTACCATTATACATTCTTTTTCTTTTCGTTCATAGAAGACAACAACTACAACAACCAAGGGGATTTATCCACTTATTTCTCATGTTAATCCATCCTCTTAGTCCATATCAATCAGCCCCTAAAACAGTCCATATACCAACAATAACAAGAATATAAAATAACACCTTCCTACACTTTAATTTCTTTAAGACATGAATTAGTAATTACCACAATGTATATACATGTTCATAACTTAATTTCCATCATTATAATTACAACAAAACAACCCCTAAAACACCATAACGGGGCTCACGATTTCTGGACAGATTCGGTCCTAATCAACATAATGTCACCACTATCCTTACAACTTCTTAAAATCTAATTTCATATTTCAATACTTCCATATAACCAATTATAACTTAAACATCATGGTTTTCCTTCAATTTTCAACATGCAATCTGTGACAAGGGTAACAACAATAATACTCAAATTCAATGTATACAAAACAGTCCCTAATTCGGCCATATCACCCAACAATCACATGCAATCTCTTATTTTCAATTCTTCTTTAACATGAGTTTAACTCTTAACTACAACATCACTTAATCTTCCAAATATTCCATAAAAAGAAGAATTCTTACCTTAATTTTCTTGCCAAAACAGTCCCAGATTTCGGTCCCTGCACTATCCACTTTGCACCATTTTTTCATCCTTTCTTCAACTCAAAGTGACATGCATGCGTTCTATAAGTTTAATCCACATTTCTTACATGTTTTTCTTCCAAAAACTCATCTCAAAACTCAAAATTTCTGGGCTAACATTCACGTTCCAGCAGTGGTGTTTTTGCCACTGTTTTGGGGTATTTCTTTAGCTTGTAATTGTGGAAGAACTTAGGCTAGAAAGGAGGAACAAAAAGCTTAAATTTTTGGGCCATGTGGAAGGGAGATTTCGGCCAAGTGACGGAGACAATGGAGAAAATGAGTTTGAAAATGAAGTCTTGAAACTAGGAGGAGGTGGAAGGTTTCAAGACTTATGGGCAACAATCTAAAAATTAAGTTACACTTTGGTCCCTACTTGTATAATTAAATCAACCCCTCAATTAATAAAAATAAATCTTAAACCCCACTTTTTTTAAATCCCAAAAATTTCGTAAGACCTCGTATTCTTAATGTCATAATTCTTATAACACGACACTATAACGGGAAATATACAACTTATTATTACTAACTTCCATCGTCTCACACGTTGTAACCAACACTTCTCCGGAATCACATCCTTTTGTATACTAATTTCCGGATTAACATATATGAATATACTCTATATCCAAGATTCGAATCATATTCCTTAACTACGTTCTCTAATCATCGTCTTAAAACCACGAGGTGTAACGTCCTTCCCTCTTTAGAAACATTCGTCCTCGAATGTTCATAATATGTCTTATGCTTTAGAAATTTTGGCAGAGTCTCCTTTATAGCTATGCCTATCCACCTATACTCAGCAAACCAACAGATGTCTCACAGGGCCACAAATGAAATTATAACTTTAAAACAGTCCTTACCTGATATTTTACCTCAACAACGCCTAAATAACCAATATACTTTTTATACATCATAGAGATACCCTTAAGCAGGTAGTCCATGCATGAATACAACATTTGACAGAAGCAAGACATTTCTTTCTAACAATATCTTATTCAATTCATTTATCAAGATCTTTCACTTACTTGGACATTTCTAACACCACACCATGGTCCATGCCCGTCACTACGTAAATATGATTGAGTTAAATATGAGGTGCAAACAGGTAAACACTTCAGCACAGCAAAGCCAATTCAATTAGATATAAAAGGTCAGTGTTAATATTATTCAACAATTTGGTAGATGTGACATGTCACAGAAGGAGCTAAGGGAATGTTTTCTACTGAAATTGGCATACATTTGATATTAGACAAACAAGAATTCAGGTAATCAATTCAGAGAGACACATAATTTAAAATACAAATGTAGTCATCTAAATGGAACATATGAGTTATTCAATATCTGTTAAGTGCTCAAACTAAGTGCCCAAAATCTTACATTCACTATGTCATTGGGTCAATAACACTGAGACCTAGCATGATACTACACGGTTCATTTATTTGCTAAACAAGAACATAAAATTAGATCACCCAGCTAGACCTATAAACAAGATACTAGGTTTGTTATTATTACTTAATATGAGGCAGACAATTAAGGTTAAGATACAAGCATTAAATATTGATTATATCAAATCCTAACTTACAAAGTGAACCAAGACATCATCCCTACTTTATGCATCACAAATTTTTATATACATTATATAGAATCAGCTCTGAACATCAACCTAGTATACATGAGTATAAACAAGATATTCAAGCAGCTAGTGAACATTTGGAAACCAATACACTTATCATATCATACTATTGATACCAAACAGAGGTGAAATACCACTAAATAATTACAACTAATATACCTCACATCACTTTTTAGATCATATAAAAATGTATCCATATCTGTTTAACAATACAGTAATCTTATATATACATGGTCTATTTACCTCTTATATGTCCTTTATCTTTAGATATCAGGTTCATACATCTTTGGCAAAGACAATCCTTCCGGGCTAAACTAACACATTACCCTACATGCAAACTTAGCAAGGCTTGATATCATTAAAGGGAAGTAAACAGATGACTATGAAATACAACACCTTTGGAAACAGTGTATTGAAGATAGGAAAGGCCAAACATGAATTCATATAGTTGAATACATTAGCATGATAAGGTTTCATACTTATCTTCAGACAACCAGATCAGCAAAGTAAGATTTTAAATTATTGTCTTTTGTACCAAACCATACACATACTATTCCATCAATCTACTATGTATAAGTCTTGTTGGAACATGTTTTTATGAAAATTAATATCATTATCTCCCTAAACCATTCAAACAACAGATGTTGTCCATATTATGCTATTGAGCCCAACATACGCTTAATACCCTACACTAAGAGTAACTTTCGAACAACGATTGTAAATTAAATACTTAAGTTAATCAAAACATGTTAATATCTTATTTAACAATGATTAGCAGGACTTCATCTATCACAAGTCGATACTTTATTTAACTTACTAATTCAGAACTATGGTTATATCCCAATCATATTAACATTAATCAAGAATGATCAATCATAACTGCTAACATACCATGAATTAGTAAAGCAGGCTCAGAATAGTTTTAGAAAGAAGCATTTAGATAATGTCCATAACTCACAATCATCACATATGCTATCTTTTCTCAATTCCCATCATAAATAACATCATATCAGAATGTATAAGACAAGTACTGTTAATTAGGACAATTAATCTTGTTCTTAATCAGTGACACCTGTTTTAGGTAGATAATATGACTACACAACTTACAGATAGCTAAATCAGTTTTCAAAACAGTACATTGGCCATCACATTAAAGCAAAATAACCCATACACGCAACTTCAATCTAATATGTCAATCCATTAAATCAAATATAGACACTTCATATATAATTAATATCTTTAAATTAGCAATATTATGCATTAAATCAACTAAGTAGCCTATACACGACTAAACAAATCTGAAATTAACATGATAGACTATTCTAAATCAGCTTGAAACATTTATCAGTTTATCTAAAAACAGGCACATTCTCCTGGTGCACTATTTCAGACCTAAACAAACTGAAATATACCCTAATAGTAATAAGCATCAACCAACTACACTAATCTACAAATTCATTCAGTCACTTTAACACAGGCAAAACCATCACTTAAGTCTAGACATGCACATCCCTGAACAATCCCATCCACCACATACATTAACCAAGCTCAATCGTCAAATATCATATTCAAGAAGGCCTTATCTACGGTCTCAACGGTTATCTAGCGTTCTAATATTCTCAAATATTCTGCTTCCCAAGCTTACATTATCGTTTCCCCTTATACGAGTGATGTAGCTTCTTATAATCTCAAAATCGTTTCGCCCTTCTGGCATATCAATAGTCGGGGTATAAATCGCTTCACCTTCCAAATAATTACTAAAGCTTAAACAACTCATGATACCCCATAATCACTTCAGGCAACACACACATGGCCCAAATAAATATGTTCGTATAGATGCACATCATTATCACACCAACTATACAACCATCTTACTAGCCTATATACAGAGTCCATATATTCCCTACTGGCCGCTGTCGCTTCCTTTGGAGGCATAGCTGTAACACAATAATTCGTTAGAGGTGGATTATCCTAATAACATAGCTCTATCGCACGATCTTAGAGTAAGAAGAATAGAAACCAACCTAAATGTCCGGCAGCCTCCTGAGTATGGTGTACAACATACCCATACACAAGAATCTACAAAACACGGTCTGTAGATATTCCGAGGATGAATTGCTCTGATACCACTTTTGTACGATTCGACCCGACGGGCCGTGACCCCGTGCCCTAATTGGACACCCTTATACTACATTGTCACATGTAATCAGACTGACACTAAAGACAATATAAAATCCGGCAGCATAACGCTGCAATCATAACATACGTTCGAATAGGCAAGCCGACAAGACTGCCTTTACACATGAACAACTCTGTCTCCTGATGAGTCGCATCTAAATCAAATATAACGAATAGGAGAGCCGACAAGGCTGCCACTATATACAAGAGCATCCCCACAAAGAAAATGAAGTACCATAATACAAATGACCACAATATGATACAATCCACATACGTCTGACCACAATCGCTTCTGCACTTCATGAGAAGGATAACGACATATGACGGGACAGGGCCCCGTCGTGCCCCTAAATATTCATAAGTCTATTGTAGTGAATCTGTACCAAAATGAATAACTCCAGAACAATGGAGCTCCCAATAAAATAGTTGAGCAGGAATCCTAAGCCGGAGAATCGCCGAACTGAATATCTGTACGTGCGGGCATGAACACATCCCCGAGAAAAGGGGGGTTAGTACGAAATAATGTACTAAGTATGAAAAACATGAAGTACTGTAAGAAAGATCATAATTGACCAAGAGGTAACATGAGACAAGTATAATAATCAAATACCAAATCCAACTATGTCATATAAAAATGAGAGTCAACTGTGCCTTATAAAAATGAGAGTCAAATCAAAATCAGGGATGCCTGTCCGTAGAATCATCTTGTCTATATACATTGTCGGCCCTTAAGTGAGGGACTCGGTGAAATCATCATATCTATATACATTGTCGGCCCTTAAGTGAGGGACTCAGTGGAATCATCATATTTATATACATTGCCGGCCCTTAAGTGAGGGACTCGGTGGAATCATCATATCTATATACATTGCCGACCCTTAGGTGAGGGACTCAGTGGAGTGATATAATCACATTAGCACGAATATAATATCATGAGTAGCTTTATACATATCAAATCATCACTTGTCTCTCAATGGAATGGATAAAAGGCACTATCATATCATGTATCATCTTAAAACATCCTTTGGAAACTCAAGACACTTATCATATCAAGAATCATTTTAAAACATCATTTGGAAACTCAATAAAATCATTAAATGAACTTTTTACTAGAAAGTCAAAGGCACTTCTCATGACACATATCTTTAGGAATTAATTGGGTAGAAATCATGTACGTCCGCCGTACGTTCATTAAATCATGTCAAAAAGAATGAAGGAAGAGTTTCACATACCTTACTGTCGAACTAATCAACTCACTAATTAAAGTACGTCTCGTCTAGCACTTCAACCTATAACAATAGTATTTCGTTCGTCAATTCCATGTCTTCTAGCATACTTAATATGTATCGAATGATGACTCATTTTTTTCTATAGAAATTTGGGCAGCACTTCCCCTATTTATATACATATCCACAACTCATAAACAATGTCGACAATACCAATAACCAAGCACAACTTAAGGAATGTACCAAAACAGCCTTATATACTTCATTATGCTACCATTATACATTCTTTTTCTTTTCGTTCATGGAACACAACAACTAAAACAACCAAGGAGATTTCTCCACTTATTTCTCATGTTAATCCATCCTCTTAGTCCATATCAATCAGCCCCTAAAACAGTCCATATACCAACAATAACAAGAATATAAAATAACACCTTCCTACACTTTAATTTCTTTCAGACATGCATTAGTAATTACCACAATGTATATACATGTTCATAACTTAATTTTCATCATTATAATCACAACAAAACATCCCCTAAAACACCATAACGGGGCTCACGATTTCTGGACAGATTCGGTCCTAATCAACATAATGTCACCACTCTCCTTACAACTTCTTAAAATCTAATTTCATATTTCAATACTTCCATATAACCAATTATAACTTAAACATCATGGTTTTCCTTCAATTTTCAACATGCAATCTGTGACAAGGATAACAACAATAATACTCAAATTCAATGTATACAAAACAGTCCCTAATTCGGCCATATCACTCAAAGAGGTATGGCAAACTGCAAAGAGGTGCCTACTCCAGTTGATTCTAAATCTAAGCTCAATGTCATGGATGATGCTCTAGTCTCTAATCCTACTTTGTATAGGAGCCTTGCAGGTGCACTTCAGTATCTCACATTCACCAGGCCAGACATAGCTTATGATGTTCAACAGGTGTGCTTATTCATGCATGCCCCAGAGAGTCTCATTTCTGTTATACCCTGTAATTCAGGTCATGCTTTTGAGAACGTACGAAAGGAATTGAGACTTAAATTTTAGAATGATGGGTTGACGGAATGTTTTGGACGGGTTTTTAGTCAACTTTGGGGCGGGTTATGCCCAGTTACCTTAGGAGTTCCTAGGAGTTTCAAAGGCCTAGTGTGTACATGCCGTATCTAGTAGAGTCTTGATTATCGGTGTGTTGTGCACCACACTATAATCAGGAGGCTACAGGATATTTAGGATTGGTTCCCATTCTTTCACTCTAAGATCGTGCAATAGAGATGTGTTATAGGTTGAACTTCCTCTGACATATTTTTATGTATCAGTTATGCCTCTACGCAAGACTACCGCAGCCCAGAAGGGCAAGGCAGCTGAGGGAGCTGCTAGTAGGACACAGAGGGTTACGAGGGCACAGACCCAGTCTTTACCTGAGGTTATGTTTCGGACGGCGAGTTCCACGACGTCGCCCAAAGAAGTTCGGGCAAAGAAGAACGGCCATCGAGACCATGCACATATGCCTCCGCCATAGCCCGAGCAGAGGATATGGGCTACAAGGAGATGAACCAGTTATTGGCCAGGATCGTGGCAAGGTAGGAGGACAGACGGGAGACAACGGTTCCGATTGTACCCGTAGTTCACCCCAAATCTGATAGCTTGAGACTTCAGGACTTTTTGAGTTGCAGTCCACCAGAGTTTTATGGGTCGATGCCTGAGGAGGATCCTCAGGAGTTTATCCGACAGTTTCAGCGGATCATGAGAGTGATCAAGGCCTCGGAGACAGAGTCGGTAGTATTGGGTTCACATCGGCTGCGTGACACCGCGATTGGTAGTTTGATTCATGGAACCGCCCCGGGAGCATGCGCTTCCAGCTGTTTGGGGCGAGTTCTCAGAGGAATTTCTTAGCCATTTCTTGCCTCCGCAGATGAGGAGAGCTCGGGCTGATAGATTTCTGACGTTGAGACAGAGCGGGCGGACGGTCCGGGAGTACAACGTAGATTTTGACTCGTTGGCTCGGTACGTCCCGCTTTGGCGTATACATGGAGGACAGTGCACCGCTATGTCACGGGCCGATGATTACTTAGCGAGGTTGCACGGAGTAGCTCTTCACCGACATGGACATTGCCGCACGCAGCTTATGCGCAGGTGTGAGCGTAAGTAAGCGAATTGATAGATATCAGCAGAAAAGGGTCAGGACAGCAGGGTCCTCTGGTAGTTTTTGAGGCAGACAACCTCAGCAGCAGACCAGATTTGCACCTTAGCCGGTTCAGAGCGCTCCTCCACCGCGTCTTCTGGACGCTCAGTATTCAAGGCGTGACAGGCTCCAGGCTTCGGGTTCCTGCAGAAACGAGTTCGGCCGACGAGGCCACCTATGCCTCGTGTGGTCGATGGTGATTACCATCGTGGTGTCGTGTTCCTCCGGAGCTTGTTACTCTTGTGGCCAACAGGCCATTTGAAGAGAGATTGTCGACCGTGGCGGGAATATTATGGTTCAGCGGTCGATTCTTTGGATCTTCGCCTTCGGTGGTCACGCGCCCGGGCGAGGTGTTCACGGACCAGCAGGCCGCGGCAGGGGTCGTGGTGGGGGTCCCAGTTCCAGCGGTCCTCAGAACCGCATTTATGCCATGTCCAACCGTCAGGACCGCGAGGCGCCACGGATGTCGCACAGTACATTATTGGTTTCATGTTGTGATGATATGCTTTGATAGATCCGTGTTCTACCTTGTCCTATATATCTCCTCATATTCTGGTAGAATAGGGATATGGCGAGTCCATAAAACCTTTTGAGGTGGCTACGCCCGAGTGATTCGGTGGTAGTTGAGCGGGTATATAAGGCTTGCCCAATGACTATATCTGATCGGACCACTGCCGACTTGATAGAGTTGGATATGACGGACTTTGATGTGATTATGGGTATGGATTGGCTAGCGTCTTGCTATGCCGGTGTGGATGAGAGAGAGATCGCACGATTCCGGTTTCTGAGCCGATTATCGAGTGGAAGGGGAATACTGCGTCGCCGAGGGGTAGGTTTATTTCTTACCTCAAGGCTAGGAAGATGGTGTGGAAGGGGTATATCTACCATATGGTTCGGGTATTCGATACTGAGGCCGAGATACCAGACCTTCAGTCAGTTTCGATTGTTAGAGAGTTTCCAGACGTATTCCCAGACGATCTCCCGGGTATCCCTCCTGAGAGGGAGATTGAGTTTTGCATTGATATGTCGCCAGAAACTTGACCTATATCTATTCCAGGCACCTGCTGAGTTGAGGAAATTGAAAGACCAGCTGGAGAATTTGCTGGAAAAAGGCTTTATCAGGCCTAGTGTTTCTCCCTGGGGAGCGCCAGTTTTATTTGTAAAGAAGAAGGATGGGACGCTGCGTATGTGTATTGATTACAGGCAGCTGAATAAGGTAACTATCAAGAACAGATACCCCCTCCCCAGGATTTATGATTTATTTGACCAACAGCGGGCGAGTGTTTTCCAAGATAGACTGCGGTTATCATCAGGTGCGAGTTAGGGAGACAGATATCTCAAAGACTGCATTCAGGACCCGGTATGGGCACTATGAGTTCAGGGTGATGTCTTTCGGGTTGACCAACGCCCCAGCAGTATTCATGGATTTGATGAACCGGGTGTTCAAGCCATTCTTGGATATGTTCGTTATATTATTCATTGATGATATCCTGGTTTATTCGCGCAGCGTGAGCGTACGCAGATCATTCGAGGCGGTATTGAGTCCTCCGGACCGTGATTGATGCCAAGTTTTCAAACGCGAGTTTTGGTTGGCTTCATGGCTTTCTTAGGGCATGTTATCGGTAGATGGTATTCGGGTTGATACTGAAAGATCGAGGCGATCAAGACTTGGCCTAGACCACTACACCGACGGAGGCGCAACTTTTGGGCCTCATGGGTTATTATCGAGATTTGTGGAGAAGTTTGCTTCCATTTCAAAGCACTTTACTAGCCGACCTGCAGCGGTATGTTCCGACGGATGCTTGTGACCACAAGAGCCTCCAGTATATCTTCAGCCAGAGGGAGCTGAACTTGTGGCAGAGACGGTGGTTAGAGCTACTTAAGGACTATGATGTCGATATTCTATACCACCCAGGGAAGGCCAATGTAGTTGCAGATGCCCTTAGTCGCAGATCGATGGGTAGTCTGTCAGGTGTGCAGCCAGAGAAGAGGGGCATGGTCCGCGAGTTACATCAGCTAGCGAGCCTTGGGTTCGTTTGATTGGGAAGAAGGGGAAACTTAGCCCAAGGTACATTGGGCCTTACCAGATTATTCGTAGGATAGGCAAGGTGGCCTATGAGTTGGATCTGTCGTCCGATCTGGAGGCAGTACATCTAGTTTTTCATGTGTCTATGTTGCGAAAGTGTATTGAAGATCCATCTAGAGTGCACCCGATTTGTGATATCCAGGTGACAGAGGGGTTATCATATGAGGAGAGTCTCATAGCGATACTCGATCGTCAGGTTAGACGACTACGGACAAAGGATGTGGCTTCCGTCAAGGTCTTATGGCGGAACGAGAACAGGGAAGAAATGACATGGGAAGCAGAAGAGGACATGATAAAGAAGTATCCTCACTTGTTCCCTACACCTCCAGGTAACCCACTTTCCTGCTTGTTAGTTCTTAATTTGGCAATTATGCTTAAGTATTGTTGTGACCATGTGGGGAGTACTTATTTGCAAGAAGAATAGTTAAATGGTCTATGTCGATATTGTGATTTGAGTAAGCATAGAAGGAACATTCGGGACGAATATTTCTAAGGGAGGGGGGGGGGAGAATGTTATACCCCGTAATTCAGGTCATGCTTTTGAGAACGTACGAAAGGAATTGAGACTTAAATTTTAGAATGATGGGTTGACGGAATGTTTCGGACGGGTTTTTAGTCAACTTTGGGGCGGGTTATGCCCAGTTACCTTAGGAGTTCCTAGGAGTTTCAAAGGCCTAGTGTGTAATTTGTTGAGTCTAGTTCCTAACGCAACAAACCGTTCGTCGATAGGACATCGGAGTAGGAAGTTATGGAAGTTACAAGTTCGGTCTGTGATCGCGTAACAACAATTTCGGTCAGGCCAGTACGCGGCCACGGACGCAGCGGCGCGGTTATCTTGAGATTCTCTGAAGTTGCCGCGGCGCCGAGGCGGTTTTCTGCGAACTGGGAAAATCATAAGCTTTTTTAAAGAAGGCCATGAGGGTGACAAGTGTCCCCATCTGATTTTGTGCATGTCCTATTTATTGACCAAGTCTTGAAGACTTGGTCATTCTTGAAAGAACTTCCTTCTCTTTAAAAATTCCTCCTCATTCTCTCTAAAAATTTCATCTCCCTTCTCTCTAGAAATTCAAGGAGAAACCAAGGCCTAGAGAAATTTTGGAAAGGTGGCAAGAAGGAAACATGTTGACAAGCTTGTAGGAGGTTTGTGGAGGTGTTTGTGGAAGGAAGACAAGTGGAATTTGTTGGACTAATTTGGGTAAACTCCAAGGTAACAATCCGTTCATTTCTTTAAGTAAATTGTGTTGCATGTATGGAAGAAAGGACTTGTAGTTGTCAATATTGCCTTTAGATATAATGCATGTAGGAATTGGATAAGAATTTTGGATTAAAAAGAAATTGGATAAGAATTTATGTTATTATACCTCAAAGTTGCCAAATTGGACCTTGTAGTTTGTACTAGTTTGATATCAATTGTGTGGCGGAATTTTACACGTCTAGTAGGCGTGTAATCCCCTATTTGTTAACTGCATTGTCGAGCCTTAAAGGTGGCGTGTTTGGTTATTGAATTCGGCCTTGAAAAAGGTGGCAAAGTATGTAGAAACAAAGGAAGCGCTGTCCAATTTTTCGTAGGAATAAGGGACTTTTCAATTAGAATGTTCTACGTTGAAGATAGAGGCTAATGAACGTATTATGGTCATTATAGGTTGACATACTACGTGAGGTATATTGGACTTGCGAGTGGATTGACCCGAAGAGGTATGTGGAACTTTCCTATCTCTTGAGCATGAATAGTTGCACTTATATAGTACGGTAGACGTACAAGACCTTGATATCCCTTACTTGTTTTAAGAATGGCCAAGTTGGGTGAGTAAGGGGATTAACTCACTTCTTTAAAAGTGTTAAGGATGTCTTAAGTTTTCAAAGTTGAGAGACTTGAAGTGTTTTAAGTATATGATACTTGTTTCGTTTTAAAAGTATAAGTTCCTTGGATATAGGGGAATGTATTTGACTAATGTATAAAGTTAATATAACGACTTTATGGGAAGTTGGTTATATTAGCTTTATGGAAGGTTAACAAAAGAAAGATTTACTCCAAGTAAAATGAGTAAAGATAAATGATTGGAATTTATGAAAGACAAATTGATTTTAAGGCATCAATTGCCTAAGGTTTTAAAATAAAAGAAGTCACTTGATTTAGAAGCCTTTATATTTCTAAAAGGAAATGTGACTTGTCTTGAAAAATAGTCGTGACTTGATACTATGGTTATTATTATCTTGGAAGTTTTATATAAAAATGAGTCATTCTTAAAAGGTTAGAGGTATGTGGTACTTGGGTTGAATTCCCAAATTTTCTCTTAAATGACATGTTAGTGCCTTAAGTAAACTAAAATGAGAGGATATATTAATAATGTTATTAAGAAGTTAGGGGATTTCTTAACTTGCTTATGTTATGATAAACCGGTAGCGCTTATGTTATGTATGGCAGCCGGTTGTGCTAGGTTATTTATTATTACGGGGTAGACCCCGGGTTACTACTTATGTCACGACCCGACCCCGGGGCCGCGACTGGTACCCTACCGGGGTACCCTGTCAGGTATACATCAGAGAATAGCAGCGGAACATACAAGTGCTTTAAGTTCTCTAAAATGAAAGATTGTTATAATAACTTTATGAGAAGTTGTTATAACGACTTAAGAAGAAGTGAAAGAGTGGTTTAAAATGTTTTGTAAGGAAAATCACATCGAGCCCCACAGGCGGGCCGGATTATGCTACATGATTTCACAGTACATCGAGCCCCACAGGCGGGCCGGATTATTCTACATGATTCCACAGTACACCGAGCCTCACAGGCGGGCCGAATTATGCTACATGATTCCACAGTACACCGAGACCCACAGGCGGGCCGGATTATGCTACATGATTCCACAGTACACCGAGCCCCACAGGCGGGCCGGATTATGCTACATGATTCCACAGTACATCGAGCCCCACAGTCGGGCCGGATTATGCTACATGATTCCACAGTACACCGAGCCCCACAGGCGGGCCGGATTATGCTACATGATTTATCAGTACACCGTGTCCCGCAAATGGGTCGGGTTACGTTATCACGTATGGGTAATCAAAGTAAGCTCCCAAATAAGAAGTCCATCCATAAAGGGACGGATTATGTTATGTAAGATATGTAAGTTATGTGGAAAAACTTGATCGAATTCTTAAGTATGTATGTAAGAATATGATGTTAATTCTTATTGAAAGAAGGAAAAAAATGATTAATGTACGATTGATTTCATGAGTTAAAATGACACGGTAGGATCTGGTATTTTAATTTTTATACTTGCCCCTGTCATTCTTTTGTATATTTATGATCTTGTTTAATGTACTTTATTTCCGTTCCATACTTAGTACTTGTTAATCGACTTGCGGGCTGCGTTCATGTCCGCAGGTCTAGGTACACGGTTGTGGATCCGCAAGCTTAAGATCCTTGTTCAGCATTTTGAGATGGCTCCAAGTTTCGGAGTTTGTCATTATGGCTAGGTATATTCAGGGGTACAACGGGGCCTTGTCCCGTCATAGTTGTTTTCACCTTCTTAGAGGTCTGTATTCATATGTGGGCTGGACTGGTGTAAGTTGTATTTACATTGTTGTACAGCGTAGACCCTTTTGGGTGATTTATATTTATACGGAAGCCTTTCCGGCTTTGCCTTTGTTTTAAAAAAATGAGTGTTATTTATCTTCTGCGGTTTATTTATGTTGTATGGGTAGAAGGGTGCCCAGGTAGGGGCACCAGTCACGGACCCGGGATTTGGAGCATGAAAGACAGGCTACCATATCTCGCTCCAGTGCCGAGGCTAAGTACAGAGGCGTTGCAAATGTAGTAGCTGAGATTTGTTGGCTCAGAAATTTACTGTTAGAACTTCAGTGTCCTTTACGTCAGACATCTATTGTGTACTGTGATAACATCTCTGCCATCTATTTGTCTCATAATCCGGTTCAAAATCAGCGAACCAAGCACATTGAGACAGACCTACACTTTGTTCGTGAGAAAGATGCACTAGGCCATGTCAGAGTGTTACATGTTCCATCATCCTATCAGTATGCAGATATATTTACCAAAGGACTTCCCAGACAATTATTTCTTGACTTCAGATCCAGTCTCAGCGTCCGGCCTCCTCCCGCTCCGACTGAGGGGTGTGTAAACATGTATATTATAGAAACAATTGTATCCCTACTCATAATTAGAATATTTCCATATATTGTGTAAATATAATTATGGTAAGACTAAGATTCCTCTTTTGTATAGGTTTAGGATTCCTATTGTATAAGAGATGAACATTGTACTCTATATATACTTTGATATTAATGAAAGACTCCCCAAGGGAGATTAATATCATCTTACAATAATGTTAAACTTCGGAGGATGTTTCTTTTTTGATCTCCAATAGTAATAACTCTTCCAAAAGTTGTGAGTTCACCAACAAGTTTTACAAATCTGGTGAACATACCATCGATAGTGTAATCATCCTTCATCATGAATAACTCATAATCAAGAATAATTAGACTTATCCTTGTTTGTTTCACTTTAATGGTTCCTTCATAGGCAACCTCTAATTTATCTCACATCTCTTTGGCAGTGGCATATGAATATGTTTTGTCATGTTAATGATAATTATGGATATCATTATATATTCTTAATTATCTCCATTATGTAAAATTATCTATGTAATTAAGGAGGATATTATGTAATTAATATGATTAGATAATGAGTCTATAGTTAGGATATGATTAGGTTAGTCTTTCAAATTTATAGCCCTAGATTGATCTTATAGGCATATATATATATATATATATATATATATATATATATATATATATATATATATATATATATATATATATATATATATTGTATTATTAGTATGAAATAAATAATGAAATGATTTTCTTCATGGTATCAAGAGACAAAATTTGAATTTTTCTTGCCCTACTTCCTAAGCCGGCTACCCACCCTCTTTCTCTTCTCGAAAAACCACTAACCGAAACCCTAAAACCACCCTCAAGAAACCCTAAACAACTCGGCTACCCTTCAAACCCTACTTAGTTTTTTTCTTTTTTTCTCTCTAATCCTAACCCTAGCCGACATCATTAGGGTTTCCTCCACCAAATTCCATCAATCACAAAATACTTTTTCCTTCTTTATTCTTGTTTTTTTTGTGATTTAATGGGTAACTATGGCCAACAAACAAAAATTACATTCCACTCTTACAGTAAACAACGTCAAGAACTTCATTTCAATTACACTTGAGATGGAAAAATGGTAATACTTTAATCAAAATCCATTTTCGAGCATACGAAGTTATAGACCATATCATCCCTTCCAAAAATTCATCGAACACCACCGGTGTTGATAAAAAGTTATGATCCCGCTTAGATGCTATTGTCCTTCAATAGATTTATGACACCATTTCTAACGACCTTTTGCATACCATTTTGGAAGCGGATTCAACGGCTCAACAAGCGTGGAGACGTTTGCAAAATATTTTTCAAGATAATAAACTTTCTAGGGCAGTATATCTTGAGAATAAGTTGACCAATGTCAAATTGGATAATTTCTCAAACGTTTTCACCTATTGTCAAGAGTTGAAAATGCTTACCGAACAACTATCCAACGTTGGTGCACCAGTGACAAATCAAAGGTTGGTGTTTCAATTAATTGCGGGTTTAAATGAACAATATGATGGTGTTGCAACGTTCATTCAACAAAGTAACTCATTACCACCTTTTTATGAGGCTCGTTCGAGGTTGATTCTTGAAGAAACCTAAAAGGATAAAAAGTAGTGACGACGCCAAACAATGTCGGCATCACCCTGAGGCTATAGACTAGCATTATATCACATGACTATGATAATAGAGATTGGAAGTGTGGCAAAACATTTATTATCTGAGTGAATTGAGATCAAGAGATTAATTACACGTGTAATTGGTTCAATATTGAATTATAGCGGAGATAAAGAATTAAATAAGCAATTAGAAAAGTAGTGAAAACCACCCCCCCTTTCATGTGGAAGTAGGGGGCAATGAAACTTATGACTATGCATTTGCATGGATTTTGGTGTCACCATTTGGTGGAGGAGTGTTACTACAAAGTGATTATGTGTTAGTGGGCCCACACCCACTAAAAGAGGGGAGATATGCAGCAAAGTAGTCCCATGATAAATATATATTTTTTGACCTTATCTTCAACCCACGTTTTAACTATATATTGCTACAAGTCACCTATCCTTTACATATGACTTTGTATCAAAATTGGGTTTGAGAATTGCTTTTGATTTTAAGGGAATCTTGGCTTTCTTTTTAGGAAGGAATCAGCAACTAATTTGCTGTTATAAACCATCGGTTGAACATGAAGTTTGGGGATTTCGGGAGCATGTAATCTTAGCTTTCATCCACAATTCATTGAACACTTTTGTTTTTAGCAAGGTATATTAAGGCAAATTCTTCCTTCTTTTGACATGTTCTAAATACGGAATGTAAATATAATATTATTCCATAAATGATTCTACTCTTAGTAGTTGAGGATGTTCATGTTATTCATTCCTATTTTTAAGGCATGTCTAAAAATGTTTCTAAATCCTTATTGAGGTATATGAGAAAGATGTTAATGTTCATAATGTTAATCGGAGGTACAAAAACCTTACGTCACTCTAATAAATTCAAAGTGTCCCAATATCATTCATGCATTACATTCATATATATACCTTGACCTCAAATGTATGGGGATGGGAAATGAGATACGGCACCACCTGCATCTAGTATATGATGATGATTATGCCCACAGAGGTCGATATGATATGATGCCCACAGAGGCTAAAAGGATACGACGTTATAAACGCATATATATATATATATGACCGCATTATGCATGACATTTAGGCTTATTATGGCCCTCAGAGGCATTCTACACAGACATGATACTTATGCATATTATGGCCCTCAAAGGCAATCTCTACTGGTTGGTTGTTTTTTCTCTCAGTTTACTTTATGTCTCTATTATGCTATTCTTCATGCCTGACATATTCGGTACATCAGTCGTACTGACATCATTTTTATCGGGGGACACTGTGTTTCATGCCCATAGGCTCATGTAGGCAAGGCGACGATCCGCATTAGTAGGTTATTGACTCAACATATATTGGAGCACTTCCCTTATTTCAGAGTGGCGGTCTAATCTCGGTACAATATTTTTGCATGTACATATGGGTATGTGTAACACCCCTAACCTTCGGGTGATGATTTGAGCATCTGGACCTATAAAGAGCTTAGTATATAAAAGAATGTGTCCCGAACCTAATTTAGGACTTATCGGCTAATTGAAAACGCTGATCGGCTACTTAAAAACACTGGTCGGCTAATTGGTAAATTACAACGGGAGACAGTAGTGATCGGCCACTTAATTATTAAATAGTGGGGGACAGGATTAGTGGTTATTGGATAAGTATCCTGGGGACCTTCCATGTGTCTCATGACACAACAAGTAGTGGTGACTCATATAAATAATGGATTAAGTGACATCCTTATGGTAGGTAATAAAGGTTGAGAACCCCCCTTATTTTAATATAAAGGAAATAGAGTTTGCTGGGTTTGTCCAGAATTCGGCCCACCTAGATTATTGTTGAATCTCTGCTGTCATTGGCCATTGGGCTTGCTTTGTTGCCTGGCCCAATTTTCGTTTTGGATTGAGGATGGCAGCCCATGGCCACTGCCATGGTGTTCACATCGGTTGCTGCCACTTCCCACTGTACCTGCCGCCGGGCTACTGCCACTGTACGCCTTGCTGCTACCAGTTCCCGCCGCTGGAGTTGGTGGTGCCGCCACTTTCACCGCCACCGAAATTCTGGTGGCCCTCAACTTTATTATTTCCACGATTTCCATCCTTATTTTTATTATTGTTACGTTCTTTTTGTCCCTTATTTTGTTGAGAAGGGTAAAAAAATTTACCATTATTGGAAGACGTGGCAATCATGACGGAGTTTGAAGTAGTTGATGCCTTTTTCATCAAGCCAGACTCTTCAAGCACAAGCATGGATCTTGCTTGATAAAATTTTGGGAGTGGAGTACTTTGACAAATTACGATTCCCACACCGTTGTACGCATGATGAGACCAACGACCAATTGTAAAATCAACCGGTTATCAGTGAGCGGTGAACCCACGTTCTCAATTGATCTGCCAACACTTTGAGGCGTTGACAATAGATTGAAACGTTAGAAAAATCTGCCATTGCAATGGTTGAAAATTCATGCTCCAACGCAACGACACGATAATTTTGGTTGTCTTGAAAGATGTCTCTCAAGCGTTCCCAGGCCGCCATGGTTGTAGAATTCGATTCCATTATTGTATGCAACAAGTCAGTGGATATAGTTGCATAAATCCAACCAAGAACTGTGGCATCAAGGGTATCCCACAATTCTTTGTCTGCATCAGATGGTTGTTCCTTTCATTTATCATCTTTTGGTGGAATTATATGATGAAGAACTTTGTGAGCCCTGCAACATATTTTGAATAACGTCGCCCATGTTGCATAATGAACGATTTCCATCTCTAGTTTGACAGAAACACGTGTTTTAATGTTGGAGACGGCAAGGGCTGGGTGAAAAAATGATTTTGATTCAGACATAATTGGTTGTGATTGAGTAAGATCAATAATGGAGTAAAAATTAAAAAAAATAATGGAATTTTCGGCCACTAGAGTTAGTGGAGGAAGAAGATGACCGAAAATTGGAAAGAAATAATGAAAATATTTTTGGATCCTTTTCTCCTTAATCTCTTGATATCATGTAAGAGTTTTGAAATGTTTTCTTCAATTGTATTCATCTTCAAAGGTAATAGTATATACACAAGGTAACATTTATTAGGAAAAATAAGTCTCGCCTAATATCCTCCTATTCTATCCCCTAATATCTTCTTATAATATTTCTTACCACATATACATATGATATTACATTAATACTATTCATTATCTACCATATATGCATATGATACTACATTAATATAATATTATTACTATTTATTAATAATATTCTAACAATGCATACCAAAAATAAGAGAGAGAGAGACCGAAATAAGGTGAAAAAGGAAAAAGTGCTTTAGCATTTTGATATTTACATAATACTATGTATTTAATTTTTTCCTTGGATTAGCATTATCAAAATTGAAATCGTTTTTTCTTTTCTATCAACATATATAATGTGTGTTCTCGATTAAATTTTGAAAAGATCAAGTTTTTCATATGTGATTACATCCAAAAGGGATTCTCTCTTTTTTGAAATGAAGGATTAACTGTTTAATAAGTTAGTTTGACATGAACTATATTTATTTCGCTAATGCATTGAATGAAAGAGGAGCAAATATGGGTGAGAAAAACCGGTTTAATCGATAAATTGAACGGATAAAAATGCTATTAGTTTATCAGAATTGGAATTTTGGGTTAACGGTTTGTAAACGGTTTTGTCAATATTTTATTGGAATTTCGGTTTGGTTTTCGATTTTAAGGATTTAGTTAATGGTTAAACCGATAACCCAATAAAATTATATTAAAATTATCTTTTTATTCTTAATTATATAATAGTGACTTTAAATTTTAATTTTTAAATACAAAACCTGTATTTCTAGATTCTTACCGCAGACGACACTTATTCTCTCAAACAAAACTAGGGCTTGTGATTCTCGACTCTCTGCCACTCTCCCAACACTTGGTTAACAAACATGTATAAGATTTAGAGATGAACACTTTAAAATAAATCTATACCAATCGCGTGATTTATCTTTTGATACCTGATTATTAAAAGCTAAGAGTAGATTACTACAAATATTCTAGTAAATTGTCTTAGTTATGTATTTGTATGTTTATATAATTATTAATTAATGAGACCCTATATTTACATAGGGATTTTTTGAAAATATATTATCTTATTGAAATTTGTTAATTTATCAACTGACCCAAGTTGAGATTGGAGAAAAATATTATCTTAAAATTTTTATTAATTTATCGAATATTAATTTATAAAGATTTTACCGTACAACAAAGTAAAACGCAAAAAGAAAAGATTAACTTGATCACTTATGGGTTAGAAAGTGCATAACAAAACCATCTTCTAAGTAAGGAACAAAACCTTTTATATTGTACTCCCTCCATTCACTTTTATAATTTTTTACTTTTTCGATTTTATTCATAATATTAATTACTCATTTTAAATTATTTTTTAAATTTATTAAAATTATGCACTAATTAATATGAATATCGTGATAAATTATCATTTATTTATTATTTCTTAAAGGATGTGTCAATAATGGACAAATAAGTAAACGGAGGAATGATAATATTTGTCCGCATGGGCAGCTCAACTGGTTCTCAAGGGGGATAATTGAAAAAAGGAATGATAATATTTTAATTATGATGGAGCAAATTCAGATTTAGAGAGTAGGGTGGGACCACATGAAAGAACATATGAAAAGTTTTTTTTGTAAACAACTGTTTACAAAGAACATTAATTACGGAAATGGATTGAAACATTACTTGTCAAATTCGGTGGGTTATAATATAATTATAACATAATAAGAATGATAAATAACCTGAATTCACATGTTAAGCTATACGGAAAATGTGCATAACTTAAATAAACTATTACGGTAACGCACAAATAAGGATCGGACCCGAGCTTTGAACAGGTCTAGTACAAAGCAAGCTAACTTGAGTTATTATGTTCTAAAGAAACTATTACGGTAACGCACAAATAGAAGCAATCCCAAGAATAAAGCAAAGCTAGTTTCAATTCCATATGAAGTTAAATTCCGAGTCACCTCATTGCCGGGAAATAACAAAAGCAGGGAAATTACTGGGCCTCATCCGAAGGCCAAGTACATAAATGAGCCCCCTTAACTGTTAACCCATTCTTTAGAGTTTTGCTTTTCAGTTAGAAGATGAACAACTTACATAAATAATTACCTTTTAATGCTTGCTTTCAATTCGTAGCTATATTTTTGTTATTTATAATTCGTAGCTGTATTTAGACATTATCATTGTATTTGAATATACTGTTTAGTTGTATCCAACCATATTTGATGTCACATGTATTTGACTGTATTTGGATACATGCAACCTTAATTTCTCTGAATACATATGTATTCAAAATGATGTATTTAAGTTCACTTAAATACACGAAGGGGCTGTGTATTTTAGTGTGTTTATGTATTAATATATCCTTTTGTTTTGGGTGTAGATGAATGTATTCGACTGTATTTCAATAAAATTTTAGATGAAAATTTTCAAATACACAATATTTACTCGAAATATTATGTACATATATATATAGATTGTTGTCAAATTGAAATACATTGAATGTGCAAATTTCTATTGTATATAAATACAGTCAAATACACCTGTATCTGATTGATAAACTGTAAGTCTGCAAGATTCTACAACAATTGAATACGTCCGAATACATATGTATTCAACTAGATATGTATTCAGCCATCATTCAAATGCATATGTATTCATCCATAATTCATATAACTCAGCATCCATGATTCATTCAAATACATATGAGTCAAATGTGTTTAATTTCAACTACACATGTATTTAATTCATTCAAATCAAAATACAATCATATACATATATAAATACATATATATTCAACCATTATTATAATATACATGTATTTAATTCACAAAAATAAGTGATTCATATACATTTGTATTTAAATTCATTCAAAGCAAAATACAATCATGTATATGTTTTTGATGTATTATAATGTATTCATAATTTCCAGCAGCAGTGGGAGAGGAAAAAAACATGGATTTGAATGAAACAGTGGTGGAGGAAGAAGCCATGGATTCTCGACATCAGATCTGGTGCCTTCGATCTTCTTCCTCCATTATTTTCACCGCCGGTAATGGATTGATCGCAACTTTGTGATTTCAGATTTGGATATGAGGGTGGGTGACGACAATGTTTAAGGGTGAAAAGTAGTGGTGAAGGAAGAAGTTTTCAGCTAAATTTGATGTGTAGAGATGAGAGAAGAGAAGAGAGAGATGGTTGTTTGATTGAGCTCCGATAGAGCTCCGTCGTAGAAGACGACCAATGGCTACAGAACTAGATCTAGCCGAGGGAGAGAGAGTGAACGGAGAGAGAGAAAGAGGAGTGAAGGAGAAGAGAGGAATGAGGGAGAAACATAAGCCATAAACCTAATGTATTTTGATATAGCTATGAATGATAATTTACAAAATTATTGTAGGTACTAAATAAAAATAAATTAAAAGGTAATTATTATCAATGATTACCTCTTAGAGATAGATTTTCCTTAGAAGATAGCTAGATGTGTATCACACCCCAAAACTTTGATGGGACGGACTGCCCTTAGTGCTTTAATATTAATCGAGCGGATCAACCTTACATCCATTAATAAATGTAACATGTACATAATTGCAGAACTGAAACTTTTCATTACACACTTTTCCTTTCATAAAATGTAAAATCATAATTACAAAATAATAGTTATTTATATAAGCCATGCGAGACTACAATAGAAATAACAAAAGGGCATGACATAATTAACGTGTATATGAAGCCTCTATGACTAAATGAATAAAAAAATGTCAGTGACAAGACCCCGACTATACCCAAAAGAATACATAAGTTTATTTATCAACAAGATGCCCCGAGTAATAAGCGAGGTTCACCAAAAGAAGAGACGATGAGGGACGTGCCTAGCGAGGATTCACACCGCCCTAAGTATCGTATATGCATCCACAATAAAGATGCAACGCTCCCGATAAGAAAAAATGAGTACATCAAGTGTGCGGGTCTCGGCTTGACTCACCTTGCCTTTGCAGATGGCCTAATGCTCTTTGCTAAAGGTAATGAAACATCTATTGGAGTTCTTATGGATTGTCTTGAAAACTTGAACGAGGTGTCGGGTTTGTTCCTAAATCCTTCTAAGTCATCTATCTACTTGGCCGGTGTACATGGAGTTAATCGTCAAAGATCATAGAGAGGGTTGGTTTTTCAGAGGGAACCTTTCCCGTGAGGTACTTAGGGGTCCCGTTAGCCCCTATATCAGTCTCCGTGGATCAGTTCACACCCTTCACGAATGTCATCTCAAGTTATATTCAGAAGTGGGGCCATCACGGTCTCTCGTATGCAGGCAAAGTAGAATTGATTCGCTCTGTCATTCAAGGTGTTGAAGGGTTTTGGTTTCGGGCCTTTCCTCTACATACTGTCGTATTAGACAAGGTTCGGCTTGCATTCAATTCTTATGGGGAGGTAAGCCACCACGAGTTTCTTGGGACGAACTTTGTGTCCCGCAATCAGAATGAGGTTTAGGACTTATGAATATCAAAGTTTGGAATCTTGCTCTACTTGCTCGCTCAGTTTGGCTCTTTCACACCAACGCGGACACTCTTTGGGTGAAATGGGTCAATACCATCTACTTGAGAGGCCAAACAATCTGGGATTATGTGATTCGAGATAGGGACTCACTCCAATTCAAAAAGCATTGTGGAATTCGGGATATGTTCACTAGCATCTTTGGCAGCCGTGATGGTGCTATTGACGGCCTTGGACAATGCTGTGTTAATGGAAGGTTAGACTTTGCCCTTGGCTATGACGTCTTGCGCACCCCACGTGAGCCCAAGCCTTGGATGTCTCAAATTTGGAAAGGATTTATCCCGCCCAAGTTCTCATTCGTGGTTTGGCTCAATTGCCTCAAGCGTTTGGCTACTAAGGACACTCTCTCATTTCTGAATATATCAGATACTACTTGTGATTTTTGCAAGCATGATAATGAGACACAAGCTCACATTTTCTTTGCCTACCCATATTCGGGAAAGATCTGGAAGAACGTTAAAGATTGGTTGGGGATTAGAAGAGAAATGACGACTATTGAAAGTGCTCTTAAATGGATCAAGAAGGAGCACCGTGGGACGAGTATTCGGTCCAGAGCTATACTTCTTGCATTTTGCGTAGTAGTGTTTGAGATTTGGAGGGCAAGGAATGTATTGATTTTTTTACGGGACTACTCTGACTGAGGACGGCGTTATTGCTAGAATCAAACTGGCAACCTATCGAGTCCTTTACCGTTTATTCCCCTCATGTAGCTTCCCTTCTGAGTGAACACCCCATTTCCTTGAGTCTTTTTAGCTTATTGTTTTTACTTTGCGTTGTATTACGTTGAGACTTGAGAACCCTCAATGATGGATTGTACTTACTTGATTTCTAGTTATATAAAATTTATTAACCTTTCAAAAAAAATAATGAAGAGTAATCGTATGGATCGATGTTCCCTCACATAAAATGCCACAAGATAATTAAAGAAAAATGTGAAGAAACTCTATGCAAGTTCCAAAATAATTTTATTTCATCAAAATTAAATATGAGTTTGAGCTTTAAATAAACAATTTAATTTTTTTTGTGAGATTTCATTTAATTATTGACCTTATCATTAAACCACCATGAGTATGACATGGAGTTCGATCTCGAATAGATCAACTAAACCATATCACCACAATGTCGTTTGGCCCGACACGTCATTTGTTAGGATTTCATAAATCCCAACCATATCACCACAATATACCAAGAAGTTTTCAATTCATTTTCTAATAATAAGTTATCCCAAGACTAGAAACATGAAGTACTATCAAAAAAGGGTTAATGGATTACCTCGCAGGTCAGCCCCAACATAAATATATGAGATTTTTGGAAAGTGGAGTATTTTAGGGCATTTAGTCAGACTGGGCAGATAGAGATTCCGCTCCTGCGGACATGCTTCAGCGAATAAGGCAACCGCTAGGGTGCAGACACTTGACACCTCGTCTCAGCGCAAAAGTGAGAACAACTCCGCAGACGCAGACCTAATACTTCTGTCGGTGCAGACTAAATGTCGTTGGCACAATTACACAGGGGCGGTGATACCTCACTAGATCAGAAATGGACTTTCAAATTCTTCGAATTGATTAATCTTTTTTCCGAGTAGTAAGAGTTACTTTTACAAGCAATATTTCACATGTAATAGTTATCGGTAAGTGCCTGGACGAGGGATATTAATCAGGCGAAAGGTTTGTAACGATCGAACGGGTCATTACATGACTCTTCACCCACTATATCACCCGAAACCCGAAACCCTTCACTAAATATATAACCCACTCTAACAAACACCATCCAACCAACACCACTACGAGATGGCAATCCCAATGCAACCCCCCTCCCCCCCCCCCCAACAAAATTATCCTCCACCATCAAATTACCCTAATGCACCACCACACAATGACCCATATCCACCACAATCACTCTAAAATTCCCGTCAACCACTTCGTCAACTAATCAGAAATGTTCAATCATTAAGTGATAAGTTCCAAGAGGATCTAGGAGGTTTCGATGATCCATTTGACAATCAAATAAGGGGACAATGATTGCAATTCCAAGGTCTTCATTGCGGTAAAGGTGGAAGGAATGGTCTTATCCCTCAAGTTGGTAGGAAAATAGGTTATAGGTAGTGAACCCAATGTATTTCTTGTTTGGATAATGCAATGTGATCGAATCTTCTTCACTAATGACATGTTCGAGGTGAAAAAACGTCTTATGACATTGCTCAATTCGAAGAGTTCACCTCTATATGGTGGGAAACTCAAGTGAAAATGAGAAGATTGCATGGACTTTCTGTCACACTCCAACCTTATAGAATGTGGCTGACACCCGGTGCCTTACGGCCAGAGCGTACCACGTCTCATCCATAAGGCACCCGGTGCCGGCCACACCCCTAAGGTTAGGGTGTGATAAACTTAGTATCAGAGCAGGTCAGTCCTAGAGATGTTTACAAGTTGTGTCTAGTAGAGTCTTATTTATGTATGTATAGCAGGCCACACTTATAAATAGGAGGCTATCAGACATTCATGATGATTTTTTTTCATGATCTAGGTCGTGCGATAGAGTTGAGTCGTATGAATTCACATCTCACTCGTGTTATATGTTGTACCAGTAATGTTGACTACCAAAAAGGATTCGGTCAATTCATATTTGTAGCCAGTTAATAGAAAGCCTCTACTTAATTTTTGATACGTTAGAGATACGAGTATTATACCAAAGTTTTGGAGCGTGAGAAATTGTCTTTTACATATACGGGGAAGGTGAAGCAAATATAGGATGGTGAAATGCTAACTTTAGAATAATGTGTATAACGTACATTTTTCCTAATACAGATTGTCTCTAGGACATAAATATACTTTCATATACAAATTCAACTCTACAATTTTACGTATGGGTGAACATTCTTCCTACCATTGCGATTCCAAAATCGTAGGTTTGAGTTTGTAAACAAGACCACGATTGTCATGAGGGGTAAGTTTATTTCGAAGAACATTTTGCAAAATTTATTACTATGGTTACTGTCACACCCCTGGTATGCTACTAATATTTTCGCACACAAAAGGCGTGATGACAGTCGACAACACTCGTGCCAACCCAAACACTTCGTCCTTTCAAGATCAAAAGAACGTAGAACTGCAGAAGCTTATCACAAACACTTAGAAGAGGCTTATAACAACACTTAGAACCACACACAACACACCAA
The DNA here is from genome assembly GCA_029844215.1 of Przewalskia tangutica. NCBI lineage: Eukaryota > Viridiplantae > Streptophyta > Magnoliopsida > Solanales > Solanaceae > Przewalskia > Przewalskia tangutica. The sequence goes on along the minus strand of CM056736.1, from coordinate 84,969,869 downwards.
TAGTTTACAGGCTAAAAACAGCCCAACGTTTAATTTTATTTCACTCAAAAATAAAGGAACGCCTCTCGGGAAATACAATGAAGTATTAGAACTAGACGTCTAACACCTGAACTCTCAAAATAACCTAGTCTCACACTATTTAGTTTAAGATCTCGGAACCACACTCACAAGAACACACACTATTCTTAAGTTTCAAATACTCGAAGCTCAACACTTAGCCTACTCTCGGAATAAGGACTTTCAGATTCTCGTGTCGTGAATAAGTTCTATTAACTTATTCTACTTATAGGGGGAGGGGAGTGGCATGACATACCTTACAAAGGGGAACGTGTAAAGGAAATGGATGTGGTAACACACATTCGCAAGTTTCGTCCATTACACCCATACATACACATCACACGACCAGACTATCCTCAAGACTTGGTCAATTTCGCCCATGTCTTCCTTTCTTCAAGCCACGTGTATTGTTGACCACTTCAGCCTTCTCATTCGACTTGTACTGGTCCCACAAGATCCTAGTCATGTCCCACACGACTTACACATCATCTACACCACCCGCAATACGTCTAGCTCACCACACACCACAGTTGCACTAAATTCGAAACTTCGGTTGAACCATTCTGCCCGTGTTGAGTCCTTGAAGCTCACCCACTTCAATACTCAACCAATTCAGCTCAGACCTCTTGCCACGTGTCCCGGAGGCCTGTAGGGAGATCCACGAACCTGCCCCAAGTTACCCGGTGCTCCAACGCGACCCGTATCTCACCCGCATCGAACTTGGACTTAATCAACCTTGCGTCTTGGCTTGCCACGTGTATATGATTCGGTCGAACACTTAGCATCACTTCACCTCGTGATCTAGTTGACCCATATGCACCATAAGGAACCCCAGAACACCTTTCATGCATTCCGCACCCACACATCATCCACATTTTGCAAGCATTAACTCATGCCTCCTTTTCTCGACTTCTTGTTCTTCCCTCGGACTTGGTCAATTATCCGTTGTTAACTCTTAGCTAAACTTGGAGAATGTATTAATGTCATTATTGATACCTTGTCATGTGCCTCGCACATGTCTAGATGTCCCGTGACTGGCACATGTCTATTGAACACGTGTAACACCCCTTCAGACACCCAACACCAATGTACACCCTTGTCGAATGTTGTTGATCCTTAGCATGTGTTGCATCCTCTTGTAATGTTCCCCAACTGTTTCCTCATCTCTGAACCTTATACTTTAGCTTTTGTTGACCCGTATGTTCTTTCACATCATGCCTTAACTTTCATATACGAAATATATGTCGATATGATCCATCTTCGTCTCGATCCGTGTCTTAGCTCACATCGAATTTCCCATGGACCAATTCACGGGTGTAACCCACTTTAATTGGTTAAAGTGATGAAATACAACAGCTGGCGAAGAAAAACAAAAAACCAAAAACGTAGTACAGCTGCAGTCAAGTCTCCTCTGCGTGGGGTCTTTCCAACTCTAACCAGAGTCCACAAATTTTAAGCAATTTCCCAGAAAACATCGATGTAGACATATGGTATATTTGTAAGAAGAGAAATCAAACTAAAACTTCCTCTTGTCCCCATAAAACAAAAGAATAAACTGCAACAAAGCCTCCGTCAGTAAACAATTGTCAAACAGAAGTACAAGTCATTCTTGGCGGCCATGGATATAGAGGAAAAGAGAATAGAGGAAGTGTTATCATTTCCAATTTTATTGTCCGACCGGATTAGGCAAGCCGCAGATGAAGCCCACTTTTTCAAAACTGACTGTTCCGAAGTCGGAAAACAAGCCGACCGGCTTTGTCAGATGCTCCGGTCCGTTGCCCGGTTCAACACCTCAACTACCTCTTCTCTTTACGAACGTCCGGTCCGTCGAATCGTGTCTGATGTTTCGAAGAATCTCGACCGTGGCTTAACCCTAGTTCGGAAGTGTAAACGCCGGGGAATCCTCCGGCGTGTTGTTAGAATGGTCACCAACGCCGATTTTCGTAAGCTAAATAATGTTCTAGAATCTTCTATTGCTGATATGAAGTGGCTTCTTAGTATCTTTGATTATGATGTTGGTGGTGGTGGAGGTATTGTTCTTTCTCTTCCACCAATTGCTAGTAATGACCCTATAATTTCTTGGGTTTGGTCTTTTATTGCTTCATTATATTTAGGTCAATTGAATGATAAAATTGAGGCTGCTAATGAATTAACTTCACTTGCTAAAGATAATGATAGAAATAAGAAAATTATAGTTGAAGAAGGTGGAATTTTCCCTTTGTTAAAGATGTTGAAGGACAAAAGTTCGTCCCCGGATGCTCAAATTGCTGCTTCTGTAGCCCTTTGTTATCTAGCTAATGATGAAGAACGGGTTAGGGAAATGGTTCGTGAAGTGGGGGTACCGGTTATAGTTCAGTTATTGGGGGATTCCTCGACGAGAATTCAGATTAAGTTGGCTGATTTAGTGGCAGGAATGGCGGATTATAGTTTGTTAGCTCAGGAGGAGTTTGCTAGGGAGAATGTCATTAGACCGCTTGTGACATTGTTATCGTATGATATTCCAATAGATGAACCAAAATTGGGAAATGGGAAGCAAAGCATACATTCCATTGTGCAGATTAATAAGGAGTTGGAGATGAATTCGTCAGGGTTGTATAGCTACAGACGTGTACCTGGATCGCAATTGTCAACACATTATTCTGATGGGAGTAGCAAAGGTGTGAGTTACAGGAAGGAGAAAGAAAATGAGAAGCCAGAAATGAAGTATCAGCTGAAGGTTAGCTGTGCTAAGGCTCTGTGGATGCTTTCCAAGGGAAGTGTTGTGATTAGTAAAAGGATAACGGAGACCAAAGGTTTGCTTTGTTTAGCTAAGCTTATCGAGAGAGAACGGGGAGAGTTGCAGATTAATTGCTTGATGACGATAATGGAAATAACTGCTGCTGCTGAATCAAATGCTGATCTTAGAAGGGCTGCATTCAAGACAAATTCTCCTGCTGCCAAGGCTGTTGTGGATCAGTTATTGAGGGTGATTAAAGAGTCTGATAACCCGACATTACAGATTCCGGCTATCAGTTCAGTTGGTTCACTGGCTAGGACATTTCCAGCGAGAGAAACTCGTGTAATTGGTCCTTTAGTCGAGCAACTGAGTAATAAGAACCTGGATGTGGCAGCAGAAGCTGCTGCCTCTCTAGAAAAATTTACCTGTCCTCAAAATTTCTTGTGTACGGAGCACTCAAAAACGATTATTGAATACAGAGGTGTCCCCCCTCTGATGAGACTGTTGAGAGGAAATGAACGATCGAAATTGCATGGGTTGATACTCCTCTGCTACCTAGCATCACATGCTGGAAACAGTGAGGCTCTGGAACAAGCACGAGTATTCACTGCTCTCGAGGGGGTAGATCGCTCATTATTTGCTGTACATCCCGAGTTGAAGGAGTTGGTGCCAGAGGCAATGTATCACCTAAATGTTTATCACTCTGGTGTACTTACTGAGAGGCAATATAATGGTCATTGATCAACAATTTGGAAAGATTGTTATAGAGCTGTACATACATTTTGAGGTGAGGGAAAATGTAACATTTCAATATGACTTGGCAAATAATACTTCCGTCGTTGTACATACACGGAGTTCTTTCCATTGAGCTCCTCATTGTTTGTTGTGAAGGTGGTTCTAAATAGAAATGAAATTTTGCAAATTCTTGTGATGCTGCTTGTTGCTAATCCGATTCTTGTGAGTTTTTGTGATACTTCTTACACGTTCCATATGATAATTTACTAAGCTTTTTTTTTCTTTTTGATAAATACACATTCCATATGATATTGTTATCTTAATTTTTGCCTTTGTTAATTCCGATGTTTATACCCCTTTTGATGTTGTTGTGTCACAGAGCAGGTTTTGTTTACATACCAAACAGATAGAGGCTGCATCATGACCGGTAAATTACCGTTAGTTTAGTTCCTCTACTGGGAAAATTGATCCTCTAGTACAATGTTCATTTTCCAATGCACTTTGTGCTTTTTGTGTTTAAGGTTTCCTTTTCCAGGATCTACATCCAGAAGTTCAGGAGAGCATAAAGGCGTTAAGAATCAAGTAGTTCGTGTTGGAATAATAATCTGTTTAAATAACGTTTCAACACAATCTGTTAAACACTTAGTAAAAACAGATTACACAGTATAAAAAATACTTAGTTAAAACCAGTAGACGAGACATAATCTGGTTTGGAAAATAATTTCAGAATATAATCAAGCCAACTTAGTTCAAAGTGTGTCCTTAAGGAAATTATTCCCCTAACAGTACTCGAGGTTAATGGAATATCGCCTCTCAAGATAGAACGATTATCTTACCAGAATAGTAGTATTCCAAATTCCGGTATCCGCGAACCACTCAACGGTAGTATATCACCAGAATAAAGAAGGGAATTTTTTCGAGATCCAAGGAAGAAATTCGTACTGAATTGGATGAATAAATTTTTGGAACAAATCAAGAATTTATAGTTGTTGGAGGTACTGATTCTGAATGTTTGCAACCATTCAGAATAGTCACCAAAATTTTGGAGGAAAATTCGAAAAGAAAAAGGAAAACCGGTCGCGGGTCTTGGGTCAATCCGTTTGGATTTATTTTTTAATTAAATAATGAATTAAAGAAAAGTGTGTTAAAAAAGATTATCAATCAATCGATCTTTTTTCAAATTCAAATCCTAATTCGAATTCGAATCCGAAGCCGAGCCGAGCGAGCGACGACGACGCGAAGGGTCCTTGCCCCCTCAACCCTCTTAGCAACTAGAGAAGGTGTAAATGTAATATATACACCTCTCTTTCCTTCTCTTTTTCCGATGTGGGACAAATGACCTTTTGCATCCCCTTTAATTTTCATTCCATCATTTTTCATTCACCAATATCAAAACCCAACAATCTCCCACATGAATGGGGAATGACAATAAGATAAAAGAATGTGCGGACAAGTGTGATATACAAGCGAGAATTGACTGCATCTGGATAAGTAGGTTTTCCTTTGAACTTTTCGTAGTGAACTTATATCGGATATACTCGATCAATCGGTAGATTTGATATCTTTGAACCGTCAAACTTTGTTGTATACCTAGACAACATAAGACACACAATCAACCCTCAACTGTTTATGGTTCTCACGGTTGTGTTCGTTTCAGCCATGAACACCGTCTGGTTTCATGAGTGCATAGATAATGGGCCTTCACTGTCATTCCCCTTTAAAGCGGCTTACACTTAACACTCACATAGGTGATTTCTAAACATGTGGTCCTATAGCCACATTATCTGGTCATACATTGCCAGATTTAGATAATCATTAAAAAACCTTAATGCTTTATTAACTCATTAACAAGCCATAAAGTTTTATCCTTATTTCTGAACATTGTCTTCATCCGAGAATGAGTTGAGTTATTTGACAATGTTGAACCGTCAGTCACAACTTTGTTTGATCTCCTTGAACCTAGCTCTTGGGATCTCCAGTCTGCTAGGTAGAGTTACCGCCATGATGACTTGTCCTCGGCCTTAACCCCATTCCCATTGATGATCTATTAACTCCCTCTCTAGACAAGCTTTGCTGTTTGTAGCATAGCCAATAAAAACACAATCCACAATTTTTGGTCCGATTTTTATCCTTTTGGGCAAAGGAACTTGGACCTTTGCTAAACACCTCCACACTTTAAAATATTTCAAGTTGAATTTTCTTCCATTCCATAGTTCATATGGAATAGATTGTGTTTTGTTGTAGGGCACTCTGTTGAGTATTCAGTTAGCTGTAAGGATAGCTTCCCCCCACAAGCTCTGCGGCAAACCGGAACTTATTAATAAAACATTCATCATTTCCTTTAATGTTCGGTTTTTTCCTTTCCGCAATTTTATTTGATTGTGGTGTGTAAGAGACAGTAGTTTGATGAATAATTCCATATTTCAAATATGTCTCTGCAAAAGGAGATTTGTACTCTCCACCCCTATCACTTGTAATCATTTTGATCTTTTTATTCAATTGATTTTTCACTTCGTTCTTATATTGCTTAAATGCATCAATTGTTTCATCATTACTATTAAGCAAATACACATAACAATATCGAGTGCAATCGTCAATAAAAGTTATAAAATACTTTTTCCCACCGCGAGATGGTATTGACTTCATATCACATATATATGTGTGAATTAAGTCTAAAGGATTTGAATTCCTATCAATAGACTTATATGGATGTTTAACAAACTTAGATTCAACATAGATTTCACATTTTGATTGATTACACTCAAATTTAGGCAATACTTCTAAATTAATCAATTTTCGCAAGGTTTTGTAATTGAACATGTCATCCAATAAGTAAGATGAAGCTGAACTCTTATTAATACTGTCAACAACCATTACATTGAGTTTGAAAAAGCCCTCGGTGAGGTAGCCCTTTCCTATGAACATATCATTCTTACTTATTACAATTTTCTCACTAACCAACACGCACTTAAATCCGTTTTTGACGAGTAGTCCGACTGAAATTAAATTCTTCCGAATTGTTGGAACGTGCACAACATTGTTGAGAGTCAGGACCTTGCCGGAAGTCATCTTTAGAAGTATCTTCCCATATCCTTCAACCTCGTCATTGCGGATTTCCCATAAAAGACCTCTTGGTCAATGGAGCATAGGTTGTAAATGTTTCTTTTGCAGCGCAAACATGTCGAGTGGCACCAGAATCAAGCCACCACTTTTTTGGGTTTCCAACCAAATTGCACTGTGATAGCATTGCATACAGATCATTCATATCATCATTCATTTCCACCATATTGGCTTGTCCTTTTCCCTTGTCCTTTTTTGGGAGACGACAATCTGGCTTTTGTGGCCAGCTTTCCGACAATTATAGCAGTTGCCCTTGAACTGTTTCTTGTTAGAGTCCTTCTCCTTTCCAGAAGGCCTTCTTTTTTCTTGTTCTTTTTCGGAGCAGCATTTTCAACGATGTTTGCCCCTTCAATTGGTGAACTCTTACGGTACCTCTTCTCAGCGGTTTTGTTATCTTCCTCGATCTTGAGACGAATCACAAGATCCTCCAACTTCATTTCCTTTCTTTTGTGCTTAAGATAATTCTTGAAATCTTTCCATGAGGACGACAACTTCTCAATCATTGCAGCCACTTGGAATGCTTCATTCACTACCATACCTTCAGCAATAAGGTCATGGAAGATAAGTTGAAGCTCTTGAACTTGGGTTTCAACGGTTTTTCCATCCACCATTTTGTAGTCTAGGAATTTGGCAACCACAAACTTCTTCAAGCAAGCATCTTCTGTCTTGTACTTCTTTTCAAGTGCACTCCATAGTTCTTTAGAAGTCTCTACTGCACTGTAGACGTCGTACAAGTCATCTTCTAAGACACTTAAAATGTAGTCTTTGCACAAAAAATCAGCCTGTTTCCAAGCCCAGTAACCATGAACTGTTGGTTGTCAGGAATTTTGGCTGCAGGCACGGGAGGGTCCTCACTGGTGAACTTTTGCAAACCAAGAGTGGTAAGCCAAAAGAACATTCTTTGTTGCCATCCTTTAAAGTTGGCACCGGTGAACTTCGCAGTTTCTCGGTGATGCTGCATGCGGATTGTAGGAGTAACCGCTGGTGCAGTATTGGCAGAGGTAGTTCCAGTCTCAATTTTCATTGTTTGTCACTGTCAAATCGACAAACTGTTTTAGTTAATAAAACCAGAATAGCAATTAATTCACAGACTTCAACGATGAAGATTTTATTTCTTCAAATCGAAGTATAATTATGAAACTTTAGTATTCCAACGAAGTTTTTATATCTTCGAGTCAGAATACTAATATTCATATGGAGTAGAAAAAACTACACAAGTTTTAATCTCCAAAACAGAAACATGAATTTTAATATTCCAATGAAGTTTTTATGTCTTCAAGTTAGAATACTAATATTCATATGGAGTAGAAAACTACACAAGTTTTAATCTCCAAAACAGAAACAAGTATGAACTTTAATATTCCAACGAAGTTTTTATGTCTTCAAGTTAGAATATGAAATTTCATACGGAGTAGAAAATCATACAGGTTTTAGTCTCCATAAAATAAAAATATAATTTCCTTAAGATTGTTGGAATAATAATCTGTATATGTTTAAATAACGTTTCAACACAATCTGTTAAACACTTAGTAAAAACAGATTACACAGTATAAAAATACTTAGTTAAAACCTGTAGACGAAACAAAATCTGGTTTGGAAAATAATTTCAGAATATAATCGAGCCCACTTAGTTCAAAGTGTGTCCTTAAGAAAATTATTCTCCTCACAGTACTCGAGGTTAATGGAATATCTCATCCCAGGATAGAACGATTATCTTACCAGAATAGTAGTACTCCAAATTCCGGTAGCAGCGAACCACTCAACGGTAGTATATCACACAGAATAAAGATGGGAATTTTTTCGAGATCAAGGAAGAAATTCGTACTGAATTGAATGAATAAATTCTTAGAATAAATCAAGAATTTATAGTTGTTGGAGGTACTGATTCTGAATGTTTGCAACCATTCAGAATAGTCACCAAAATTTTGGAGGGAAATTCGAAAAGAAAAAGGAAAATCGGTCGCGGGTCTTGGGTCGATCCGTTTGGATTTATTTTTTAATTAAATAATTAATTAAAAAAAAAAAATTAATTATATAATTAAAAAAGAGTTTGTCCAAAAAAATTATCAATCAATCTTTTTCCAAATCAAAATTCAAGCCAAATCGCTTATTAACGACGACGCTGGCGCCTCGCCCTCAACCTTTAAGAACTGCAGGTGTAATGTAATATATACACCTCTCTTTCCTTTTCTTTTTCTGATGTGGGACAAATGACCTTTTGTATCCCCTTTAATTTTCATTTCATCATTTTCCATTCACCAATATCAAAACCGAACAGTTCGCTTGTAACCCCTTAAAATGCTTTGTTTTTTAAGAACATGTACATTATGTTTTTCTAATTGTACAGCAAGTAATAGTATCTGATTGCCATGCCATGAGGAAAACAACAAAGAAAAAAAACCGCTGAAAGAACATGCAACGTCTGCCACAGAAAGGATCGTCCAGCTGGTTGCGTACAAAGATATTCTGAAAAGGCCAAAATAAAGCACAAAGATAAGCCATTATTTAAGTAGGCGTTCATAGTGAAACCAGATATTTTTTACTTTATTTGAAATTTTGAAGTTGGAGTTAAAGATGGAGTTGTGTTTGGTTATAATTTTTGCAAAGAATATTTGATTGTTTGAATGTACTGAAAGTCTGAAAGTGAAAAAAGTAAAAGATATTTTAGGTTTTTCAAAAATTTCAAATACAACTTCAAGTTGTATTCGAAATTTTCATGGCGAAACATTGATTTTCAAAGAAAGATAAAGTTTTTCGGAAAAAGGTGAAATATTCTCATAGCCAAACGGGTGCAAAGAGAACTCTTTTGGCTTAAACTGCCTTGTATTGTCACAGAACTATTGAACATCAAACGTGTAATTACAGTAGAACCAATATACCTGGCATCTCAGGAAGATGAGAGGTAAAATTTTAAAATAAAGATGAATGGAGCGCATGAAGTTGGCAGTAACAGAGAAAATCAATCATTGGGATGAACACAAAGCGCGCCAATAGTGAGAAAGAAGCTGGGCTTGGTCATGAGAAGAAGTTGACATTTTAATTCTTGATGTGGTCTGCTGTCGTCTCTCCCAGCTCGAATGGCCACTTCCCAGTACACCACAATCCACAGTTTACATCTTGTCCCAACTGAGCAGTATATATTGTAAAATTATATTAATCTCTTTTGATGAGTCTTTTTTATTAATATAAAATATATAGGTGTACAGTATTGAATCCTTCTAGAATAAGGATCTTTAATTCTATTATAATTATACAATACAAAATATGGTAAATATACATAATATTACATAGGAATAGCAAATGGGGCAGGGCAAGACGGGGTAGGACAGGTCAAACGTTTGTGGGGCAGGCGGGACGATGCTTAAACGGGCGAGCGAGGGTGAGAGTCAAAAACACATTTTAGAAAATTAAATAGGCAGAAGCGATTAATAGGACAAAAAAATTTTTGTGCAAATTTAAAAATATAATTTGTTACGCTCGGTTGTACTTGTTATAATTGTATAAAATTTTATAGAGTTGTACATCTTTTTGTTACTGTCATATTGAGACTTTACGGGGATTAATCCGACTTACGGTTTGCAAGTTATCGTTGTTTAAAGTTTTTGTCTCGGATCAACCGAAATCTGAAAGGGCAGAATTTAACGTAAAACGATACAAATAGATAAAGAATCTAAAAGTTTGTGCTGAATAAAAGTTCTAGATTACTCCTTTATCGACAGTTTGAGACTTTACGGGGACAAATCCAACTTACGGTTTGAAAGTTATCACTGTTTAAACTTTCTGCCTCGGATCAACCGAAATCTGAAAGGGCAGAATGTATAACGTAAAAACTGTACAAATCGATACAGAATTTGAAAGTTTTTGCTAAATAAAAGTTCTAGTTTTCTATGTTCTCGGCAGTTTGATATTTTATGGGGATTAATCCGACTTACGGATAAGAAGGTATGACTGTTTTAAGATTGTCTCATGTTTCATAAAAATTCTGGCGAGACAGTTTTTATAGGGTTGTTGTTGCGTGAATTTGTACTAGTTACACTAAGTATTTCAAGAGTAAACTTGGGATAGTGTTAGGTCTCCATATTACCTTCAGTTCGGCGTAAGAAATACCTTATTTGGGGTTACAGTTTAGAGTTGTAACCATTAGAAGTGGGAAGTGTGAAAGGTTGAAAGAAAGGAATAACATTTAAAAATAAACACAGTTCATAAATTACTTAATATTAAGAAATTATGACAATAGACTGATTGTTCATCCATTTTTTTAAAAATAAATAAAGAAGATAACAAAATAAATATCAAGTTGAAAGTGAAAAATGAAAAATAACATAAATAGGGCAGGGCGGGGCAGGGCTTAACGGGGCAGGGCAGGACAAATTTTAAAAAAATTCTAAACGGGGAAGGGCAGAGCGGATTAACATCTTAGCAGGTCAAGACTTGCCCTGCCCTATTTCGCCCTAACTCGCCCCATTGTCTCCCCTAATATTACACCTATACACACGTGTGCTAATACACCCCCTCAGTAGGAGCGGGAGGAGGTCGGACGCTGAGACTGGATCTGAAGTCAAGAAAGAGCTTTCTGGGAAGGCCTGTTGTGAATATATCTGCATACTGATACGAGAAAGGCACATGCAATACTCTGACATGATCGAGAGCAATCTTCTCACAAACAAAGTGTATGTTCATCTCAATATGCTTGGTTCGCTGATGTTGAACCAGATTATGAGATAAATGACGAATATGTTATCACAATAAACCAAAGACGCTTTCTGCAACGGACACTGAAGGTCCAAAAGTAGGTTTCTAAGCCAACAGATCTCAGCAACAACATTAGCAACACCTTTATATTCTACTTCTGCACTAGACCGGGATAGTGTGGGTTGTTGCTTGGCAGACCATGAAATAAGATTATCACCTAAGAAACACACAGTAGCCTGAGGTAGAACGTCGCGTGTCCAGATAACCTACCCAATCAACATCTATATATGCTAACAACCTGGTTGGGGAGGATGGGTATAGATGCAAACCATAGTCAAGTATGCCTTTAACATATCGAATGATACGTTTGAGGGCAGTAAAGTGAGGCTATCTGGCGGCATGCATAAACAAACATAGCTGCTGAACGACATAAGCAATGTTTGGCCTGGTGAAAGTGAGGTATTGTAGTGCACCTTCAAGACTCCTGTAGAGAGTGGGATCTGACACGAGATCACCATCCAAAGCACTGAGATTTGATTTAGAATCAACTGGAGTAGCAATGATCTTGCAATTAGCCATTTAGCTATATACACAATCTCTTATGCATACTTACGCTGACAAAGAAACATATTATCTATAGATCGAGTCACCGAAATACCCAAGAAATAACTCAACTTTCCCAAGTCAGTCATAGCAAATTCTGATTTTAGCCGGGAAATAATCTCATTTTTAACAACTTAGATGAGGCAGTGAGCACAATATCATCCACATACAACAATAAATAAGCAATGCTACTACCTCGGTGAAAAATAAATAGAGAATTATCACACCTGCTGCACACAAATTCGATCTGCAAAATATACCGAACAAAACGATCATACCGTGCTCTAGGGGCTTGTTTCAAGCCATACAATGACTTACAAAGACGACATACATATTGAGGGGCGACTGGATGGACAAAATTAGGAGGTTGATGCATATAAACCGTTTCTTTCAAATCCCCATGTAGAAAGGCATTTTTAACATTAAGCTGGTGAATAGGCCAGTGCTTACCCATAGTAATACTTACGACTGTGCGAATGGTGGCCGATTTAACAATCGAACTAAATGTCTCTCCACAATCGATGCCCTACTGCTGATTAGTGCCATTAGCCACTAGTCGTGCCTTGTACCTCTCTAAATCACCAATGTCTATGTATTTGTGACGAAAAAGCCACATGCAACGAATCACATTCACCCCCTCCGGTCGAGGAACCAAATCCTAAGTGTGTTGTTTCGTTAAAGCATTAAACTTCTCACACATGGCCACATTCCAATTTGAATCTAGTTTGGCTAATTTTAGGTTTTTGGGAATGTGTGGCACTGTTTGGGTGGACAGATCGAACTGGACTTTGTGTTTGAAAATGCCATGTTTGGTACGGGTAGCCATACGATGGGTTGGGAGATGAAAGATGGGTCCTGGTAGTGATTGGCTCATCGGAGAGGGGAGGTTGAATTCGACTAGGTGTCGGTGAGGAGCAGTGGGATACGAGGTCGGTGGAGGGGTGGTTATCGAGGTACTGGGTGGGTCGACAGAGTACGGTGTGGAGGTTGACGAGAGTCTCATCGGGAGTGGGTTGTTGGACGATGCTCGGAGTGGGGTCCCTGTGTCGAGGGATGGTGAGACCGAACGATGCGAGTGTTGGTTGGGAGACGGAGCGATGCGATGGAGGTGGGCGAGGCGATATGAACTCTGTCGAATCACCGCTCGGAGTTAGCGATGTGATTTGTAAATGGTGGCGAGATGGCGTCTTATTGCGGTGAGAGCGGTGGCGGTGACGATCGGACTTCCGATGGTGGCAGTTTGGGCGTATGTCGCCGTCAGAATATTGGCAGCCTGGCAGAATGCTTGTTGGACAAGCAGTGATGGGTTCGAATCTTCGAGGAATTGGTAATCGGTGACTCGAAATTTTTAATATAAACAGGAAGTCATATTCGACAAAGGTGACGTGGTGAGAAATTATAATTTTGTTAGTAGATAGCTCATAGCACAAGTACCCCTATGGTTTGACGGGAAACCTAGGAAGGCGCACGGAGTAGACCGGGGTGCTAATTTGTGAGGTGTCGTGGATGTCAGATTTGGGTAACACAGACAACCCAAATTTCTAAGGTGGTCATAGGTGGGGATTCAACGATAGAGAATTTTGGTGGGTGTCCTATTTTGAATCGCACGGGTAGGTAAAATATTGAGAATATTTTCTGCCATTTTTAATGCATAAACCCAAAAATTAGGGGGCAGAGACTCATGAAAAAGGAGGGTTCGAATCATATTATTAATGGTTCAGAGAATTCTTTCGGCTTTTCCATTTTGAGGGGAGGTATGAGGGCATAAGAAATGAAAAATGCCATTAGCCACACATAATTCATGAAATAAATAATTATTGAACTCACGACCATTATCACATTGGAACGATTTTATATCTTTTTCAAATTGTGTTTTAATCAGGGTACAAAACTCAACAAATTTAGAGAACACTTGAGATTTGAGTTTGAGTGGATAGACCCAAAGAAAGGGAGATAAATCATCCAAAAACATCAGATAGTATTTGTGGCCTAAGTTGTTGGTTATGGGAGATGTCCATACATCAGCGTGAGTAATATCAAAGGGAGAGAAAGTAGTACTCAGAGAAGTCGCATTTGGTAGTCTAACATGTTTCCCTAACTGACACGAGGAGTAACTATGAGAAAAATTTCCTTTGTTGCAGTGAATTAAATTTTGTTTTCTAAGAGAATCAAACATGTGAGAGCCCGGATGACCAAGTCTACTATGCCACGTGGAGGGATATATTGTTGTTAGAACGGTGGGATGAGTGACACTGGCAGCAGATGTGGGTAGGAAATGATATAAGTCCCACTCGCTATTGCATCTTTGAAGGAGTTTCCCGGTACGGAGGTCTGTAAACAGAAAAACCGAACTGGTCAAAATTAATTGAGAAAGAATTATCTGTAGCAATTTTTCTAACAGAGATTAGATTTTTATTATGTTTGGGGCATATAAGACGTTTTTAAGAGAGAAGTATGGATGCGGTGGTGGGGTAAGGGTGTGGCCAAATCTTTGAATTGGAATTCGGTGACCACTACCGACCATCATAGATTGTGGAGTTGGTAACTGACGCAGTTGAGGAAGATTACCTGAATTGTTGGTGAGATGAGATGTGGCGCCCATATCTATATACCATGAATTATCAGGTTGTTGACGAGTCAAAGAAGCCATTGATTTAGTTCACGTGAAAAGGACAAAATTTTAATTATTTTGAGATAAGAAAAATTAAATAGAGGACACAGATGTGTGTCTCGGGCAGAGGGCTTTTGAGGACTGACCGAAAAAATGACACAACTTTTATGGTACCTTTTGTTGACTAGTCGAAATCAAAGAAAAGGAGAAGGTATAAAAGTTAAGAAGGAAACAGAGAAGGGCTTTCACGTTGGGAAAGAAAAGAAACCAATTGGAAAGATGTGTAATGATGTCTCTGAAGGAAAGAAGTAAAAAAACGATTCTTTGGAAATTGGAACAGAGAGAAAAGGCCAAAGGAGGCTAAGGTGACAACCGCTACAGTAATTTTACTGCAATTTGCAGTCGAGCAGAGAGGAGTTCTCGGGAACAGAGGGAAAAAAGGAATTTTTTCAGACCCTGAGGTGCTCCGACAGCTGAGAAATAGAGCAGGATTTAGGTTTTGGCTCTGATACCATGTAAGATTGTATTAATCTTTCTTGAGGAGTCTTTCTTATTAATACAAATTATATAGGTGTACAGTGTTGAATCCTTCTAGAATAAAGATCCCTAATTCTACCATAATTATATAATACAAAATATAGTAAATATACATAATATTGCAACTATACACATGTGTGCTAATAATATAATGTAAATCATGGTCTCTCCGTTTTAATATATGGGGCGGTACTTGACGAGGCACAAGTTTTAGGAAGAAGGATATATTTTAGGTACACTAATAATTATAGTCATAGTGTTGTAAATTAAGAGCAAATAAGACAATATAAAATAAGAAATAGACGAGACAATGAGAAGATTTTCTTCTTATTTCAAGTATGTTCAAGTCTCTTCAAATATATATAAATGTTTCAAGTGTGTCTTACGTAATGTGGGAACACTTCTATTTATAGAATGTTGTGATCATCCTAAGAGTTACAAAATTTAAGCACACACTTTAATAGATACATGAATTAAGTTGATTCATAGAATGAGAATGGCATCCGTACAATTAAATGGATTCATAACATATATGAAATTGGGAAACTAAATGGACAGCCACAGAACGTAATGTATTCATCATCATAACGTAATGTATTCGTAACACTCCCCCTTGGATGTCCATTTGAGAGATAGCATGCCTCGTTAAAACCTTACTAGGAAAAATCCAGTGGGAAAAACTTTAGTTAAGGAAAAAAGAGTACAACGTGTATTTGTCTCTCCTTGATGAAAACTTCAATTGATATCTCGTAGACGATGCATTCTAATTTTATATCTCAACTTCTCAAAGGTTGATGTTGGTAATGGCTTAGTGAAAATTTTTGCAAGATTATCACTTGAACGGATCTGTTGAACATTTATCTCATCATTCTGTTAAAGATCATGTATGAAAAAGAATTTTGGTGAAATGTAGTGTTATGTCTCCTTTGATAAATCCTCCCTTCAATTGAGCTATGCATGCATCGTTATCTTCATACAATATAGTTGAAATCTTCGTTTGCTTTGAAAGATAATATAATTGCAAATTTGTTGAGTCATTGATCTCAACCATAGACACTATCGACTGGTTCATGAATGGCTATTATCTTAGCATGATTTGAAAATGTATCTGATAGGGATTGTTTCGTTGAACGTCATGATATAGTTGCATCTCCACAAGTAAATAGGTAGCCTGTTTGAGACCGGACTTTATATGGATCAGACAAATAACATGCATCTGCATAACCAATCATCTCTAATTTGGATTCATTAGAAAAAAATAATCTCATATCAATGATTTCTCGTAGGTATTGAAAATATGTTTAACACCATTCCAGTGTCTTTTTGTTGGTGAGGACTGAATCTTGTCATTAAGCTTACTGCAAAAGTTATATCTAGTTGAATATTATTAGAAAGATACATTAGTGTCCCAACTGCATTAAGATACAATGTTTCATCTCCAAGGAATTCTTCATTATCTTCTTGAGGCCGGAATTGTTCTTTATTTATATCAAGTTACCTTACAACCATCGGGGTGCTCAATAAATGTGATATATCCATGTAAAATTGCTTTAGTATATTTTTGATGTATGTAGATTGATGGATAAATATTCCACTCTTTAAATGCTCAATCTACATGCCAATACAAAATTTTGTCTTCCCAAGATCTTTCATTTCAAACTCTTTCTTCAAGTATTCTACTGTCTTCAAAAGTTCACCAAGAGTTCCAATGATATTTAAATCATCAACATAGATGGGTATTATAACAATTCATATTCAGACATTCTCACAGAAAAATACAAGGATAAATAGGATGTATCCTTCTTTAAGTAAATACTTGCTAAGACGATTGTACCACATTCGTCGTGATTGTTTTAATTTGTATAGGAATTTCTGAAGCTTTATTGAACAAGTTTCTCGAAAGCCTTTGTATGTTTCAGGTAGATTTAATCCTTCAAGATTTTTCATAAAAAAATCATTGTCTAGTGAGTCATATAAATAGGCTGTGACAACATCCATTAGGAGCATATCAAGTTTTTCATGCACTGTCAGACTTATCAGATATCTGAGAGTGATTGCATCCACAACATGAGAGTATGTCTCCACATAATCAATATCAGGTCTTTGAGAAAATCCTTGTGCCACAAGTTGTGCTTTATATCTGACGACTACACCTTTTTTATTTCATTTTCGCTCAAACACCCATCTTAACCCTATTGTCTTGACATTTTTTTGTGTTCGAACTATTGGTCCGAAAACCTCACATTTTCAAGTGAAGTCAATTCGGCTTGAATTGCGTCCTTTCATTTTGGTCAATCTCTTCTCTATCTACATTCCTCAACGGATTTTAGCTCATAATCCTCATCTTGTTGCATTATTTCAACAACAACATTATAAGCAAAACTGTTATCAATCACATTATCATTTTGGTTACACCTCTTTCCTGTTGAGATATAACTTATTGAAATCTCTTTATTCTCAATATATTCAGGTACTTGGACCTCCTATGTGATATTACCATTTGTTATGTCTCAGGGCTCTTCTTGCGAAATTGCCTCCATATTATGATCATTTACTATTTTACTTTTTGAGGATTTTTATCCTTGGAATCAATTGATCTACCACATTTTAGACATGGACTAGACTCATTTGCATTAACCGTTTATCTTGCCATGATATCAACTCGAACTGGAGCATTTACAGTTGGAATATGAGATTTAGTAACCCTTGGAAGATTAGTAAATGCATCTGGCAGTTGATTTACAATATTTTACAAATAAATTATCTTTTGAACCTCTTGCCTGCATTGATTTGTTCGAGTATCTAAATGAGATAGTAATAATGCATTCCAATCTATATCTTTTTTTCATTGCTTATTTTTCCCCCTAGTATTGGGTATATTGGTTCATCAAAATGATAATCAACAAACCTTGCCGTAAATAATTCTCTAGTATTAGGTTTTAAATATTTAATAATAGAAGGAGATTCATACCCAACATATACCCTCAATCTTCTTTGGAGATCCATCTTTGTGTGTTGTGGTGGAGTAATGAAAACATATACAACACATTCAAATATTCTAAGATGAGAAATATTTAGCTCTTGGCCAAAAATTAATTATAATGGGGAGAATTCATGATAATTGGTTGGCCTTATGCGCACAAGTGCTGCTGCATGCAAAATAGCATGCCCCCATACTGAAACAGGAAATTTTGTCCTCATCAGTAATGGTCTAGCTATCAACTTCATTTATAATGGGGAGAATTCATGATAACTTGTTGGCCTTATGCGCACAAGTGTTGCTGCATGCAAAATAGCATGCCCCATATTGAAACAGGAAGTTTTGTCTTCATCAGTAATGGTCTAGCTATCAACTAGAGTTGTTTAATCAATGATTCTGCTAGATCATTTTGAGTATGAACATGAGCAATCGAATGTTCAACCATTATTCCAGCGGACATACAAAAATCATTAAACTCCCGAGATGTAAACTCACCAATTTATCAAGACGAATTTTTTTATTGCATAATCTGCAAATTGTGCTCTTAATCTTATTATTTGGGCCAACAATCTCGAAAAAGCTATATTGCGAGTTGATAATAAGAAAATATGTGATAATCTTGCAAATGCATCTATCAAAATTATATATTATTTGAATGGTCCACATGGAGGGTGAATTGACCCACATATATCACCCTGTATACAATCCAGAAATGTAAGGGATTCAATTCCAACCTTAGTTACAGATGATTTAATAATCAATTTTCCATGAGAACAAGCAACACAAGAGAATTCCTTTGATTGAAAAATCTTTTGGTTCTTCAAAGTATGCCCACGTGAATTTTCAATTATTTTGCGCATTATATTAGAATCGGGATAGCCCAACCTGTCAGGTCAAATGATAAAATTATTGGAACCATTAAACCTTTTGCTTACCACAACATGTGTTTCAACGACACCAATGCTTGTATGGTGCAATCCGGAAGAAAGTGCGGGTAACTTTTCATGCATAAACTTTTCTCCTGCCCTTATTGTAGTAATATAAAGGTATTCAATATTTCCTTTATTCGCAATCTCAATATGATAGCCATTTTGGCGAATAACCTTGAAACTTAACAAGTTTCTTTGAGACCTACTACAATACAATGCATTATTACTTATCAATATTTTTCCTCCAGGTAGTAACAAGACCGATCTTTCAAAGACCTCGATTAATTTTATACTACTGGATATTGTATATAGGCCTTTTTCATAACCAAATGAGAGAAATATTTCTTCTCTTAGTATCGTGTGCATTGTAGCACTATCCAAAAGGCAAATCTCTCTACTATTCATCTTGAATTTAATTGAAGACTGTAATTTTTATTTGTCTTCATAAAAGTAAAAATATATAGAGATATTGAAACGAACAGTAGAAAACTTAAGTACTTCTTGAACAAGAACATGATAATTAAAACACACATAAATAAAAATATCAACATAATTGATTTTTCCACAGTAAATTATTCAAATTTAATTTTGATCTTCAAAAAAGTCTTCAACTTCCAAATGAGTAATATCATCAAGGCCATAAAATATATAATCTAGCAAAATTCGTTTCAGCATTCCCATCATATTTTTGTGAGGGCCCTACCTCAACATCATTTTTAAGAGTCAAGTGTGACTCCACTCGGGCATTAGTAGAAGAGGTGCCACATTTGTTTCCCTTTCTTTTGATTTTTTTTTATGAAGCATAGCAAAATACTTAGACGCCCGACATTCACTTTTTAAGTGACCTTTCATACCACAACGATGACAATTGTTATTTGAAGAATTTCCTTGAGAATTCGTATTGTTCTCTCTTTTATTATGATTATGATCATCACCATGACGACTATAATTATATCATCCCTTGTATTTGTCCTTACACTTGCCACACCCACGTACATTATTATGACCCTGATTTTGATCTCTCGCTACGACATTCACTTCAAGGAATGAAGCAGATCCAGTGGGATGGGCTTCATGATTTTTCATCAAAAGGGCATTCCTCAGCCACCAGAAGGCATGAGATCAAATTAGAATACTTCTGAAAATCTTTCTCACGATATTATTATTGTAACACAATATTTGAGGCATGAAAAGTAGTAAGTGTCTTTTCCATCATATCCTCATCATTTATTGCTTTCTCACATAATATTAGGACTGGCCAGTGGTCCGGGCCGACCCAACACCGTCCCGGTCCCGACCGACCCACCCGTCCCCGACCGTGTAAAAAAAAGCGGACCGAGCTCGAACCGGGCGGGTAGTATGGTCCCTTGATGCGACCCATCCGGTCTCGTCGCGATCCCGCCCGATCCCGCCTCGATCACTATTTGCAAAAATAGCGTTGCTAACGGCCTATTTTACATGTTGTCGTTAGAAACGACCATTTTTGGCTTCCCACTCCCAACCCCTACCCCTTTATATATATTTTTAACCTCTAAGTTATTATATTTACTCTTTAACCCAATTTTCCAACTATAAATACCTCATTTTCTTCTTATTTCTCACAAATCTTCCTACATTTCTCTAATTTCTATACAACATTGTCTACTACATATTCACTCTATTTATTAATTTGAGAATTGGGAGTGAAGTTGGCAACTAGCGAGGATTAATCTATCGAGCAAAGTTTCAATTTTCAACCTCTCTCGATTAAACATCGACTTACGTCGTTTGGTACATTAGTTCTCATTAAATTATTATTTTGTTTTTATTTCATTTAGCACATTTAATTTCATTATCTTTAAGTCTTTAACTATTTATTATCATAATTAAAATGAAAAGAACAAAAGTCTTTTAAACAAGTACTTCTTCTAGTAGTATGTATGAGGGCAAGGTACTTTCTAGTATTCCTAGACAAGATGATTTTATAGATCTAACTGTTTCCTGAAATACCATATGATCTTGACACAAATGTTTATCCTCAAAATGAAGAAGATTTTAATTTAGATGACACTCTAGATGATGATACACCTACTAATGAAGATGATGATACACCCACTAGTGAAATGCCTCATATCCCCCTAGTATGAGATGAGGTCCGACAAAACGACCATTAAAATCAGTTGTATGGAAATATTTTGACAGGGACGTACCGAATCAAGTAGCTATATGTAAAACTTGTAAATCTGTTTATTCTTTTAAAACTGGACAAGGTCATGGTGGGACGGGGGGGTTTAGGAAGACACCTATTGCAAAAACACAAAGTCTTGCATGCCCAATACATTATTGAAAAAGATGGTGAGCAGGCGTCCTCTCAATCGGGACAAAGTTCACATACTATCCCGGACAAAGTACAGGGTCAAATTAACCCTATGACGGAGGGAGTTGTAGGCCCTAAATACGATAAACATAAAGATAGGGAAGCACTAGCAAAATTAGTTGATGTGGAGGGTTTGGCTTTTTCATTTCCTGAATCGCCTGGTTTTATTCATTATATTAGAGGTATGTATAATCCTGCTTATAAAGGTTTTCCTAGATCAACGGTTAAGAGAGACGTGTTTAAATTTGCACACGAATATCAACAATATTTGCGTTATTCATTATATCATTTAAATTGCAAAGTCGCTCTAACTTCTGATATAGGTCGTAGTACTAACGACCATGATTATTTAACGGTAACCTGTCATTGGATAGATTATAAATGGTCTATGCAAAAACGTATTTTAGCATATAGATTTATAGATAGTAGGCACACTGATGAGTTTATTTCAAAAAATATTTATTCAGTCTGCGATTATTACGGAATAACTGATAAAGTTATGAGTATTACATTAGATAATGCATCTTCTAACAATGCTGCTATTTATATTTTAAAAGAAGTTTTAACTCCGTCTTTTCCAAAACATTTTCATATCAAATGTGTGTGCCATATTTATAACTTAGTTGTAAAGGACAGTCTTTCACTTTTTCAAGATATTCTTGAAAAAATACAATTTGCTATACACTTTATTATTAAAAATAATAGAATTCAACAGAGAAAAGAATATAAAAAAACTTGTCACGATTGTGGACTATCTTACAGAAAAATTCCCGAAGAAGTACCTACTAGGTGGAATTCTTTATATGACCAACTAGTTGTTGCTTATGACTATAGAAAACCTATCACTTTATTTTTTAACGCCTATAATCAAAATCCAAATGATATGATTGTGGATAATGATTGGGACAAAATTAAAGAACTTATTGTATTTCTAGAGAATTTTCAACGAGTAACAAAAGAATTTTCTACTTTATATTATCCTACTATTTCAACTATGTTGTTTTATATAACTATAATATTTTTACTTCTTAAAGAATATATGGAAAAACCTGCTTATAAGGAAGCTATTAAAAAAATGTTTATGAAATTAAAGAAATATTTTATTCCTATTCCCCCTATTTATATTATTGGTGTTGTATTAAACCCACTATTAAAGTAGAGGTTGTAAAAGTCTTATTGAAAATATTTATAACTGTATGGACGTACTACCACCTCCAACTCCCAAAAATTTAAATGTTGAGCCACCTATTGAACAAACGCTAGAAGAAGTGTTGAATAGCGTAGAAGATGAATGCAAAAAAGTATATCGACATTACCAGCAAGAAAGTGCTAGTAACCGACTTTCGCACCATCTTCTTCTCGCTCAACATAGCCTAAAAAAGACATGTTATTTCGCGCTAGTATTGATTCTATTGAAAGCCTCGAAATAGAATCATGATGGTAGCAAAGTGCTAACCAAATTAGCGAGTTCGATGTTTTGTTTTGCAGGGTAATTTACCTTACCAAGCGCTTATCAATGAAGGCGGAAAGGAAGACTTGCTGAAATATTGGATGCGGAATGAAAGACATTTCGACACTTTCAATGATGGCGAGATATTTTGAGCATTGGCGTCAATCGCTTCGAAAGCGCTTTTAGCAGATTTCAAATAGGAGAGCACAGACACTCATTAGCCGGAGCGGCTTGGAGATGGCGGTACTATTCGAGATTTGATCTGGCGGAGCGAAGGAGGTGCGGTCAACCAAAGATTAACGAAGAAGAAGATGAAAACTACAACGACATTTTATCTGAAGGCATAAGTAGCGACGTGGAACAATTTGACCAAGATATACCAATTTCAACCGAAGAACCACACGAAATTATAAAGAAACTAGAAAAAGTATTTTCAAATTGGTAATTTATTTCATTGCAATTTTTTAATTTTTCTATGTCTTTTGCAATTTTTTTCAACAATAGTACACTTCAATGTTGTAATTCTGAATCTTGTATATTTCAATGAAATAATTAATAATATAAGAGGCACAAAAACAGCCTTGAGATGTTTTTTTTTTACACTCTTCTTGTCTTTGTTTAATTATTTAGTTTATACTTTATAAATATATTATATATATGAGTATAATACTATAATATTATAATAGTATAATATGAGTATATGAGTCTATGACTATCACTATATGACTATATGTTAATGTTACTTTGTTAGTAATTTAGTATTTTTAATTTAGTGGAAAAAAAACCGCCCGTCGGCCCGCACTTCAGGGACTGCGGTATCGTCCCGCTAGTCCCGATCACTTTGGCCCGCCCACCGACCCGCGCCTCTCCACCCCGTCCCCGTCCCGATCCCGTCGGTCCCGATCCCGGTGGGCCCGACCCGACCCACTGGCCAGCCCTACATAATATTAACCGGAAAGTGATCCTATGTACAACAAAATTATACTCAATTACATTCTTAAGTCTTGAAACTGTAAGTGCATCCACTCATAACGAGTTCTTGGTAATATCATGGCCTTTAGATGGTCATACCGCCCCTTCAAACTAGTCCATAGTTTAAACGGATTTTTAAAGATTAAACATTCACATATTAATCCTTTATCAAGATGATGGCGAAGAAAAATCAAAACTTTTGCTTTATCTTGACTTAATGCTTCATTTTCTTCGACTATAGTATCACCAAGCCCCTTAACGACAAAGTGTATTCCATCATCAAGTACCCATGACAAATAGTTCTTTTCAGAGATGTCAACTTCCATAAATTCAAGCTTTGATAAATTTGACATAGTGAAAATTATCATAAAAATAAATAATTTAGAAATGATAAAAACTTTCTTTAGTTAAAATCTTTCAAAATCATATGACAATATACTAACTCATGAAAATAAGGAGGATGCAAAACGACTAAGATTTGAGCAATTTGTGTTGATAACGTGTTGTAAATTGTGAGAAAATAAGACAATATACAATAAGAAATAGATGAGACAAGGAGAAGACTTTCTTCTTATTTCAAGTATTCAAAGTCTCTTAAAGTGTATTCATGTGTATCTTACATAATGTGGGAACACTTCTATTTATAGAATGTTGTGATCATCCTAAGAGTTACAAAACTTAAGTACATACTTTCATAGATACATGAATTAAGTTGATTCATAGAATGAGAAGGGCATCCATACAATTAAATGGATTCAGAACAGATATGAACTTGAAAAACTAAATGGACATCTAAATAATGTAATGTATTCGTGTGTGTCTATATAATTATCTCATTAAAAATAAAATATAAAGTTTAAAAATAAATTAGTTCTACATAAAAAATAAATAAAAATTAGGACAAAGTACAAAAAATATGCTATATAAATGGAAACAAAAGCGAGTACATTCAATGTACATATCCCACCTTTTGCTGCCCAAAATTTTCACCCTGCCTGTGCAACAAAAGGAAAAAGAAACTACTCAGAAGCAATTTTTCCATGAGGCCATTCCAGTCCATTGTATAGAGAGACGAAAAGTAACTGTAGGATTTTGTTGGGTCTAAAACACATAAGTAAGGCACAACGGAAGTTTAAAATTTTGTTCATTTACTTGCCCCAACGATTTCGTCTGGTATGATTATGTTACAATTGAAATCTGCAAAGACATTAGAAAACTTATGGTTTATGTTTTGTAGTATCTACTAAAAGGTGCGCACGCGATTGTCTGCTCGGATGCAAGCCTTGCTTCGGTATATCTCTCTGTCAGGAAAGCTAGGAAATCTTGGCAGAGGTTTGAGAGGATTTTAATCTCTGAACTCTGAGTTCAGAAAGTAAGAATTGCGTGTCTTAAAATTATTGGTTAAGTTTTGGAATTGAAATCTGCAAAGACACAAGAAAACTTATGGTTTATGTTTTTCAGTATCTACTAAAAGGTGCGCACGCGGTTGTCTGCTCGGATGCAAGCCTTGCTTATATCCCTCTGTCAGAAAAGCTAGGAAATCTTGATAGAGGTTTGAGAGGATTTTAATCTCTGAACTCTGAGTTCAAAAACTAAGAATTGAGTGTCTTAAAATTGTGGATTAAGTGCTAAATATATAGGGGGGAGAAAACCAAATCAAACTTCGATCAGTCTTAAAACCTGATCCAAAATCCGAATTCGCACTGGTGGATCGACGATCAGTGTATGCACCAGCGACTTCCACCGTGGCGCCTCCCTTGTTTTCAATATTTTTGCATGTTTTAATTTGATTAAATCTAAAATCCAATTTTGACCTAATTAAATAATTTTCATCAAATGGAAATTATCCCATAATTTATTATTGATTAAAATATCTCGACTCTAAATCGAATATTTTATATTCTCTCAATATACCCTTAGACCGAAAAAACAATCGAATTAGTGTGACCCTTTAGGCCTTCACACATCGACACTTAATCAAATTAAGATTCACACGGAACTCTTAGACTGCGCCATATGATGAACTCAATGTGTGAAGTACGTTTAAAAGACTCTAGTAAACACAACCTTTATGTGGGATGATAAATTCCTTTCATTCGCGACACACTCGATCAAGCTTAGGATTTGCCAAGTGTCTATCCAAATGGCTTGATCACTTTATCTCATCTATATTAGTCGACAACTAGATCATACCCTAGATATGTCTCTTGCATTGGCCAATGACTTGGTCGACCTAATATCACTGAAAAGTTGAGTGTTCTCTCGAATATCTAATCGATGAATGAATCTTATTCTTGACTCAACTACCACCTTAGTCTGTATCGCAATCTACCCAATTCAAGCCATGGATTATCCTATAAGGAATTTAAGCTTAGGACAGGATCAAAGTACATTACTCTACAAACCAGTTGCGTATTGACCTCAAGTCAAAGGACCTTTATCTCTCACGATAATACTCTAGACATGTATAACAAATAGTTTATCAGCAGGGTATGTCAATACCCTCTAAGAGTATCCATGTGTCCATCACTAGCAATCATTACTAGTAGTAAGTGAGACATACTACATTCTCTAATAATGTGATGCAGACTACATGTCGACTTATAATATATCATTGATATCTCATTCTCAATGATCATCAGTCGATGCTACTTTAAGAGCTACGCTCTATCATTAATATCTCACCATATTAATGACAACGTAAGCTCAAGGGATGCACATTAATGAATAATACAAATAATCAAATAATAATTCAGTAATTGCAAATGCCATAAATATATTAATCTCATTAATAATACGAATGTGTTTAAGTACATTTGTCCCTAAAATGATTGTCTCTAGGACATATATACTTTCAATCTACCACTTGGCCTAGAGCCAATCTCCAACGTATCTAATGCCCACGTTTTCAAAATGATCATTATGCTTGACTAAGCTTAATCGTTTAGTAAACGGGTCTGCTAGTATTTCATCTGTGGGAACGTAGTCTAACTTTATTTCTTCAGTCTCCACCATCTCCCTGGGTATGTGGTATTTTCTTGGTACATGTTTATTTATGTTCGTTGATCTTGGTTCCTTAACTTGCGTAATCACGCCAGTGTTGTCACAATAAATCGTTATTGGACAAGTGACACTTGGAACGACCCTTAGTTCTTTTAAGAACTCAGATATCGCGACAACTTTCTACCTAGCTTCTGATCCAGCAATGTACTCAGCTTCAGTAGTTGAATCAGTAGTTGTAGCTTGTTTGGAACTTTTCCAACTCACTATTCCACCATTTAAAATGAAGGCATAACCAGACTGAGATTTGAAGTCATCAAGGTCTGTCTGGAAACTAGCATCAGTGTACCCAGTAGCTACTAGCTTTTCTTGTCCACCATAGACTAAGAAATATTCTTTAGTTCGTCTAAGATACTTAAGAATACTCTTGACTGTTTTCCAGGGTTCCTCTCCAAGATTCTGCTTGAATTTGCAAGTCATGCTAAGTGCATAGGCCACATCTGGCCTCGTACGTGTCATGACATACATGATTGATCCTATAGTTGAAGCATATGGAATCCTCTTCATGCGTTCAAATTCTGCAACAGTAGAAGGACTATCCTTCTTTGATAACTGATCCTTGACCTATAGGAAGATTTCCTTTCTTGGAATTCTCCATTTAGAAACGTTTTAGCATTTTGTCTATGTATACGGACTGTGACAACCCCAACAATCTATTAGGTCTATCACTGTAGATCCTAATTCCAATAATGTAGCAGGCTTCACCCAAGTTCTTCATCATAAAAGTGTTGGATAACCATTCTTTGATTGATTGCGTGAGAGTCTTATTATCTCCCACTATCAATATGTAATCTCCATATATGACAATGAAGACAATACTCTCATTTGTGCATTCACTATAAACGCATGTGTCTTCTTTGCTTCTAACAAAGTCAAACGATTTGACTGCATTGTCAAAACAAATATTCCAACTCCTTGAGGCTTGCTTAAGTCCATAAATGGACTTCTGTTGCTTGCATTTTTCTTTGGGTTGAGTCTTGGATGTAAAACCCTCTGGTTGTATCATATACACCTCCTCAATTAGATTACCATTGAGGAAGACATTCTTAACATTCATTTGCCAAATATCATAATCATAGTATGCAACTATTGCAAGCAAAATCCGAATGGACTTAATCTTTGCAACAGGTGAAAATGTTTCGTCATAATCGACACCAGGCCGTTAATTATAACATTTAGCCACCAATCTTGCTTTATAAGTCTGTACTTTGCCATGTATATCAATCTTCTTCTTGAAGACCCACTTGCATCATATGGGTCTAACCCCTGTTGGCAAATTAACCAAGTTCCATACTTGATTTATGTACACTGATTTCATTTCAGATTTCATGGCTTCTTGCCATCTCTGTAAATCAATGTATAACATTGCTTCACTGTAGGTAATAGGCTCATCATCATCAGAAATATCTATCTCATTGTGTGTTTCAATAAGGAGGTTAAGTCTTTCAGGTGCATGATGAGTCCTAGTGGTCCTACGGAGTTGAATATTCTGTGTTTCAGTGTTTGTTGTATTTTAATTGTGAGAAGGTGTTTGTGTGTTGGATAATCCAGCACCTTGAGAGCTTTCAAGAATATCATTTTGAATAGGATGATGCACAACTACTGTGTCATCTTTCATTAGTTGTGTATGAGAGTCTTGCATTTCTGCATTATCCCTCACATCACTCCCACTGGCTGAAGAGTGTACTCTAAGTACCCAATCATCATCAAATACTCCCACTGAATCCTTGCCTAGGTTATTTGACAAGGGTTCATCTTCTATGCTATTTTGCACTTCTTGCATTTCTTCAAATTTTATCTTGTTGTAACTTGTAACTCTGTTCCTTATAGACATAGTCTTCTTTAAGAAAAGTTGCATTTTTGGAAACAATAACCTTATGTTCGCCAGGAAGATAGAAGTAGTATCCCCTTGTTTCCTTAGGATACCCCACAAAATAATACTTCTCACTTTTAGATTCCAATTTGTCAGTAAGCAACTTCTTTACATATGCAGGGCACCCCCAGGGTCGCATGTGTCTAAGTGATGACTTCTTGTCATTCCATAACTCATATGAAGTTTTCTCTACTGACTTTGAATGAACTCTGTTCAAATATAGATTGAGCTTTGTAATGCATATCCCCATAGGTATGTTGGTAGAGATGAGAAGCTCATCATGGATCTAACCATATCTAATAAGGTCCGATTTCTCCTCTCAACAACACCATTCATTTGTGACGTTCCGGAAGGTGTCCATTGTGATTGAACTCCATGAAGCTTCAAGTATTCTAGAAATTCTTTACTTAAGTATTCACCTTCTTGATCTGATCGAAGGATTTTGATACTTGTTTCAAATTGCTTCTCTACTTCTGACTTGTACTCCATGAATTTCTCACAAGCTTCGGACTTATGCTTCATAAGATACACATGCCCAAACCTTGAGAAATCGTCTATAAAAGTGATGAAATAAAGAAAGTCTCCCTTAGCTTGAGTTGAAATGGCCCACAAACATTGGTATGGACTAACTCAAGCACCTCTTTGGCACGCACCCCTTTCCCAGAAAGTGACTTGGTGGTCATCTTTCCTCTCAAGCAAGATTCGCAATTACCATAGGACTCTAATTCAAATGGTTCTAGGTAGTCTAACTTCTTTAATTTTGTTATCCTTGATTCATTGATGTAACAAAGTCTGCAGTGTCATAAGTAGGTGGAGTTTCTTGGATTACTTATTTTAGCTCGCTTATTATGTAAATTGAAAATTTCATGACTATAGTTTAGAACAAACAATCAATCCATAAGCGGAGCATTTCCAGAAACAAAACCATTAAAAGACAGTACATAATTGCCATTGGTAATGAATGAGGAAAACCCCATAGTGTCTAACATTGGGATAGAAATAATATTCCTTGTCAATGAGGGACAAAATAACAATTATTTAGTTCTAAACAAAATCTAGAGTAAATCTAGTCTATAAGTTCCCACGTGTTCAACATCCACTCGTGCTCCATTTCCAATGCACAGGTCTACCTCCCATGGTCTGACTTTTCTGTTGTTAGTCAGACCCTTCATATTATTACAAATGTGAGAGCCACATGCAGTATCAATACCCAGCAGTGAGAGTTATTTATAGACATATTTATCTCAATGACAAACATACCTTGTCCAACAGGTCCAGAAGCACCTAGTGTCTTGTCTTCTCTTGGATCTGTGCAATGTCCCTCATAAGCTTTTAGCATGTTGTGAAGTTCTGGAAGATTCATCGTGGTTCCATTCATGTTGAAGTTCACAATGAAATTTTCAAATGAATCAAGAAGCGAATTCAGGATCAGATTGACAGAGACATTTACAGGCAGCTTCGTTCCAATCGAAGACAACCTCTCTATTAGCCCAATCATCTTCAGAACATGCGCTGACACTGGACCCCCTTCGTTTAGCTTACACTTGGAAAGGTCCCTCAACAGTTCATACTCCATTGTCTGAGACTGTGAGTCATAGAGACTCTTCAAGTGTTCTAACATCTCGTTAGGGCCCATGTTTTCATGTCTCCTCTGTAACTCTACAGTCATGGAGGACAATATTATACAATGTGCCAGGGTAGCATCATCTAGATGTTTCTGATAGGCTTCATTGTCAAACAAGACAAACTCAGCAGAATCTTTAGCAGGGAATGTGGGGAATACAGTGTCTAACACATACTCAATTCTTTCTAGTTTTAACACTAATCGCATATTTCTTAACCATTCAGGGTAATTAGCTCCAGTCAACTTTTTTGTTTCAACCAATATTTTAAGTGACAGATTCGACATTGTAAACTGAAGAGAAGATAGACTTGAAATTAACAACCTAATATAATTTCTATTGAACACATTCGTTAACTAACTAACATGGTCTTTAGTTTAATTAGCTCCCACTATTTTAACATACTTGTTGACACCCAATTTTGTCCCCTCTTTATCTACTTTAGTTCAACTCGTCCTATTATCTTCAATTAATTTCACTATGCTTCTCAACCTTGAAAATTCTCCAAAAATGCTAAGTTTTAATATTTTTATTAATTACAACATAATTTTAAAATATCGTGTATTATGTTTTACTAGCAAAATAATTTTTATATCTCGACATCGGATTGGTGATTGATTTTGTCCTAATATTTTCACTAATCACTAAATTAATCATTTTATTAATATTATATTTTTACTCAAAAACTAAATGCATATATTAAATCTTCGGTACCGTAACTTATACAGGTGTGCACTTTTGGAATTAATTAGGAGAGAGAAGCATATTTTGATTAACTAGGAATTTGGATTAGTTACCAATTAATTCATAATTGTGTTAATTAATCCCCTCCACATTTCAAGCCCATTTTCGGCAAACCCAAACCCCCCAAATTGTTGAGTGTATTTTATACACTCTTTTGAGTCCTTTTTACTCTTTTATTTTGCGTTTAATATATTGTTAGGTGTGTTTTTCTTTCTTTTGTGTCACAACGGTTATAAAGGAGAGAATCTACTTTTGAGGATGAAGTTGCACAATAAAATGAAGCCTAAGAAGTCTTGGGAAGACTAGAAGAAACCAGACGAAATCCTGACAAAAAAATACAATGTAAACCGGATGGGGTCTACAAGGCTAATTTGCAGAAGTTGCTCGGAGTTAGAGAATCAAGCATAATCGGGCCAAAAAAAGGAGACACTGCGGTGCCTGGCCAACTAGCGTCGCGGTGCTATGGAACCGCGACCGAAAGGTGACGAACCGCGGCGTAAAATTTCCAGTAGCTGAGACGAAAATCACCGTCGAAGGCACCGCGGTACCGACGCGTAAATTTCAGAATCCTGGGCCGAATTGGACAAGGTTTTTATTTTCCGAAAGACAATTTATCTCAACTATAAAATCCCTAAACCCTGACCTTATTGGGGGGATGTCATATATCATACTTTGGACGGCTAAAAGCAAGATTAGAGACATCTTATTGTTCAAGTTATTTTCTTTCCCTTATTTTATTTCAGTTTATGTTGGATTGTAATTCAGTTCTTGACATGACAATGTTTAGGAGCTAATTACTTTAGTAGGATTTCCATCGAATCTTCTTGAAACTCTTTCATATAGTTAATGCATTGATTATTGATTTTTTCTTCATCATATTAAGATCTATTTAATATTGTTATGATTGCTTGATAATTAACTAGCTATTAATTGTCATCACTTATATGATTTCGAATCAAAAGTCGGAAAGGTGAGATTTGAATATGTTGTAATTGTCTAGACATAGATTAAAACCGTGAATGAAAGTACCCCGATACTTGTGTAGTATTTAAAGGTTATTGTTCTTAATTTTCCTGTGTGGTAAAACTTATCATAGAAATATAGAAGGTTTCTGCACTAGGTTGAACTCTTGTATGTCCTAACCGGAATATAATGACAGATTAGTTAATCTGCTATCTTAATAAGAAGAAGAGTCATTAGCATTGCATTAATGCGTGAAAGAGTGAATAATTGAGGACCTTCATAACTGTTATAAACCCAAAATATCATAAGCTTTAGTTATTTTCTGCACTTAGTCACAATTCTTAGTATAATTCTCAAACTAAAAGAACGACAACCAAATAAATACTATAGGATAGATAATCGGTACTTAATAAACCAGTCTATGTGGACGATAAACTCAGTCTTACAGATCTTTATTACTTGAACGATACGTACACTTGCGTAAGCACTTAGAAATATCGCAACAAGTTTTGGCGCTGTTATCGGGGACGGGCGTACTATTAATATCGATTTATCTATTCTTATTTCTAATTTGGTTTTTATTTTCAGTTTTTATTTTATTTTGCTTTAGTGCTGTTTTTCGTGATCTGTTTGATGTTTTTGATTAATCTCAGGAACTTAGTTTATGCGAAGTAGGAGAGGAGATGACATTCCTATCCCTCTGAACCCTGAGATTGAGAGATTGTGCAGACAGAATAGGAAAAAGAAAAGAACAGTTGATTCCTTAGCAATGAGAGATCAGCGAAACAATAATTTGGTAGATGATGAGTTACCGCTTGTCTTAAGACAAGTCCCTGCAGAAAGGAGCTTGGGGGACTATGTGATGCCTATTATTACATGGGTGCAGACTTGCATCAGACTTCCAGCTGTTGAAGCCAATAATTTCAAAATCAAACCATCAATCTTGCACATGGTCCAAGGTTCAGTCCAGTTTGGGGGATTACCAACAAAAGATCCACATCGGTTGGTGTTACTGATGATGCCAATCGGTTGAGGCTCTTCTCATTCTCACTCAGGGAGAGAGCAAAGTGCTGGTTGAATTCATTATAGGCGAACTCCA
This sequence comes from Przewalskia tangutica, assembly GCA_029844215.1. NCBI lineage: Eukaryota > Viridiplantae > Streptophyta > Magnoliopsida > Solanales > Solanaceae > Przewalskia > Przewalskia tangutica. Next base: position 84,936,750 of record CM056736.1, on the reverse strand, counting down.
TCACTACATGACAAAACTTAGCCTAGAAGTTCCTTGCCAATTTCTTTCCCTCTATCTAAAGCAGCAAAGCTCATATGAGAGCTTAATAATTACTATCAGATGGATGGAGAGTCACTCTATGATTCATGGGAGCGGTTCAAAGATTTGCAGAGGAAGTGCCCATATCATGAGATTGAGAAGTGGATGTTAGTCCACATATTTTATAATGGGCTGAGTGGTACAACTCGTACCATCATTGATGCTGCAGCAAGAGGTACGTTCATGAAAAAGAGTGCCAATTAGGCACATGATTTGCTAGAGGATATGGCCACAAACAACCATCAGGGGGCCGATGAGAGAGCAATGAACAGTAGGAAGATGACTAGGATTCATGAGCTAGATGTTATCACTTCATTGACTGTGCAGGTAGCTACTTTGACAAAACAGATGCAGCAGAGTACCATGACAGTTAAAGCAGTTCAGACACCAATGAGATGCGAAATTTGTGGGGGTCCTCATACCTTTGATAGATGTACAACAGTAGACCCAAATAATGTGCCTATGGAGCAGGTGATCGGTGTATTTTATATACACTTTTTGAGTCATTTTTAGTTAGTATTTTGCCCATTTTTGTACAAATATGTGTCGTCTTAGGATAAATTTTTTTCCTTTTGAGTCATAATGGTTTAAAGTGGCACATTGGTGAAAAGGAGCGAAAAGAGGGCAGAAACAGAGGTTCCAGAGCTCAAAAAGCTAGAAAGTTGGTGACCCGAGCTAGAAACATGGCGGCGCCTCCAACCCACAAAGATCGAGCGCCACGACGCCAAAGTCTGAGTCAGAGAGTTTCAGCCGCGCCGAGGCGGAAATTCTGCCAAATTCGAATGGGAATGGGCCAAGGCCAAGAAGGAAAAGTCTGGGAACCCTTAATCTGACCTAAAAAGGACCTTTCTAGGTCAGATTAAGGGTTCCCACTTTTGCCAATTCATCACAACCTTGGAGATCAAGATTGGAGACTACTTTTGTGTAATTTCTTTGTTCTTTATTTTATTTCCTTTTAGTTTATGTTGGATGTTAGTTTAGTTCTTGGCATGCATATGGCTAGGAACTAACTTAATTTAAGGCTCTCCGTATCGAATCACTTGAAACTCATTCTTATGAATTAATGCATATTTTGGTTTCTTCTTATTATTTTTGAGATTTATTCAATATTTGTCTTGATTGCTTGGTAATTAATTGATCACTAATTTTCATAACCTATATAGTTTCTAATCGAAAGCCGAAAGGGGAGATTGTGAATATGCTATAGTTGAATAAACATAGGTTAAATCGTGGACGAAAGTACCCCGATACTTGTGTAGCTTAATAGGTTATTGCTCTTAATCCTCCTTTATAGTCAATCTTGTCACCGAAAGGTAGAAATGTTCTATATTGGGGTTAAGTGTTTATATTACCTTAACAGGAGTATAAAATGACTTAGTTAAACTGCTGTCTCATAATAGAAGAAGAACCATAATTAATTGCATTAACAAGTAAGATGAGCGAATAGTTGAGGAGATTTGAAAGCCCTATTTCCACCATATCTGAAGTAAAATAAAGTAGTTTAGTTAGCATCCATAATTATAGTTATAAACAATTCATCAATTATTGGTTACCAAATAGATACCATAGAATAGAGGTTGATAATTGGACACTAATCCCTGAGGACAATAACTCGGTCTTCTAGACTATATTACTTGTCACGACATGTGCACTTGCGTTTAGTGTGTGCATAAATTGCGCATCAAGTTTTTGGCACCGTTGTCGGGGATTGACGTAGTTCAATATCATTCTATCTATTCCTAATTTCTAATTTGGTTTTTGTTTTTGTTTTTTATTTATTACTATATTTTTCGCTTGTATTCGTGAAATCGTGCGCCGTGATCCGCTTGTTGATTTTGATCTGTTGCAGACATCTAGTTTATGCGAAGGAGCAGAGGAGAAGATACACTTGTTCCCTTCAACCCGAAGATTGAAAAGACTTGCAAGCAGAACAGGAGAAACAGACGAATTTTGGTCTTAATAGCAATTGGGGGCTTGCAGAACAACAATGAGATGAACGAAGGGTTAGGTGATCATCAACCTAACCAAAGGATGCCCCTGAGGTTACCAATGGATGTGGAAAAAAGGGTTCAGTCCGTGAGAAGCCGAGAGATTATGTACGCCAAGGATGAACGGAGCACAAACTCGCATCGCTCCCGGTAATAAGAAAATAATTTCAAATCAAGCTCGCGATCCCGAGTACGGTGCGAATCGCCCACCCGGAGGTTGTCATCGGAAGATCCTCATATGCACATAGCGAACTTCTTGGAATTGTGTGCAACTTTCAAGTATAATGGCGTTACTGACGACGTCATCCGATTGAGGCTCTTTTCCTTCTCACTCAGGGATAGAACAAAAGTTTGGTTGAATTCCCTGCCTACAGATTCTATATTCATATGGTAGGAGTTGGCACAGAAGTTCTTAGCAAAGTTCTTTCCACCGTCCAAAGCCGCTAAGCTGAGAGGGGAGTTGAATAATTTTTACCAAGCTGGTGGAGAGTCACTCTATGAGGCTTGAGAGAGATTTAAAGATTTGCAGAGGAAGTGTCCACATCACGATTGGAATGGAATTTGGTCCATATTTTCTACAATGGGCTAAGCGGGACCACAAGAACTATCATTGACACAGGTGCAGGTGGAACTTTCATGAGGAAGACAACACATGAACATGACTTGCTATAAGACATGACCACCAATAATCATGTAACAGAGGACAGAGAGGTGAGTGGAAGAAGAGTAATAGGAGTTCATGAGATTGATGCCATCACAGCGTTAAATGCACAAGTTGCTCTCTTGACCAAGCAACTGCAACAGAACACAGTGTCAGTAAATGCAGTTCAAATGCTGTTGAGTTGTGAGATGTGTGGAGGTCCTCATACCTTTGATAGGTGACCATCAGCAGACCCCAACAACATCTCTATCGAGAAAGCAGAATGTCAAGCAGTGGAGAATTACCAAAGGCCCCAGAACAACCCCTATTCAAATACCTACAATCCAGGGTGGAGGAATCACCCTAATTTTTCATGGAGGGGTGATTAAGGACAGCAGAACCAATTTCGAGGTCAATACCAAAATCAACAACCATTCACTCAGGCCTCATATTCACAACAATTCAGTGCACCTGCTCAACAAGAAAATTCAGATGAGTTGAGAGCAGCTCTGTTGACACTCACCAACCTGCTGCACCAGTTCATGGCAGACAAAATCCTCATCAGAATTTGGACGCATGGGACAACTAGCAAAGATGGCAAATAGCAGGCCACGGGCACTCGCCTAGTAATACATAGATGAACCCAGGAGAACGATGCCAGCTGCGGTGAGAAATGGAAGCGGTAGAATGACCTACACCCCAGCCTGTGGTAGAATAGAAAGTAGATGCAGAGAAGGAGAGGGTTACTGAAGACCGCCCTATGTTAGAGAAAGTTCCAACAGTCCCAGTGAGAGAATACATTGAGAGGATTCCTTACCCGCAGAGGTTGCAAAGGAAAGTGGTTGATAAGCAATTCTCCAAGTTCTTGGAGGTATTCAGAAAGCTACACATTAACATTTCGTTCATTGAGACATTGGAGCAAATGCCTACTTATTTTAAATTTATGAATGAAATTCTTAGGAAGAATAAGAAGAAGTTGGCTGAGTATGAGACAGTGGCATTGACAGAGGAATGCAGTGCCATCTTGCAAAAGAAATTGTCCCCCAAACTCAAGGATCCATAGAGCTTCACATTGCTTTGCACAATTGGCAGGGTGATATGTAATATGGCCCTTTGTGATTTGGGGGCTAGCATAAATCTTATGCCCTTGTCCGTTTTCAAGAGGTTGGGGTTGGATGAGGCCAAACAAACCACTGTGAGCTTGCAATTGGCAGATAGGACAGTGGTGCATCGCAGGGGAACGATTGAAGATGTCTTAGTTAAGGTGGGAAAATTCTTCTTTCCTGCGGACTTCCTCATCCTTGATATGAAAGAAGATGATGAGATCCCCATCATATTGGGAAGACCATTCGTGGCAACCGGGAGAGCCCTGATTGATGTGGAGAAGGGCGAGCTGACACAGAGTAGAGAATGAAGAGATGGTGTTCAAAGTATTTAAACACATCGTTGAACCCCCAGTCATAAGCAAGTGTTATGCACAAGATCACACATCGGTTGAGCCGGACAAGCCAAAGCAAGGAAATAAGTCCGCGAGCAGTGAGCAACGCTAAACCTCCTCTTGAGAAAAAGGAGAAAAAGAAAAACAGAAGGCAGAAGCGAAAAATATTGATGAAATGGATAGGTTGTGGGGTTAATTTACCCCATGTCTCTGGATAAGGAACTTGCGTCCGGCTAAAATACGTTAAAGAAAACGCTACTTGGGAGGCAACCCAAAGTTATTTTATTTTATTTTATTTTATGCAATTTAGTTTTAATTAGAACAGTCTCATGGGATGTATTGTTTGCATGTTGTGATGACAGGTACAAGGCCAAAAAAATTTGAGGATGAAAACGTGAAGAAAAAATCGGCTCGGCGCCACGGCGCCAAAAGTCCAGAAGGTCTCTGAAGTTTAGGCGCCGCGGCGCTAAATCAGAGCGCCACGACGCTGGAAGTTCAGAGCGCGCAGTTTGGCAGCCGCGCCGATTCTGAGGACGCGGCAGCGGAAAATCTGAATTTTAAAAGAACCCTAATCCAATTTCCTATTCCAAATAAAAACACAAACCTTTCCTTCCTCCAAAACCCACGAAATCAACCTCCCTTACTCAAAATCTTCCACAAACTAAACTCAATCACAACCAAAGTACTTAAATTCCTTGCACCCTTAGCCATCTCAAACAAAAACCCTCATTCCATTGCCTCAATACATCATTAGGAACAAGAAAATCTTGAAGAACACTGTCCAAGGTAACCTTTATCACTTTTCTTGAAATCTTCAATACAATCAGGGGAGGTAATAGGTTTGGGGAGGTGCTTTATTGGTGGATGGTGTGTGGTGTGTTGAAGTTAGGTGTGAAAATTTCGCGGAAGATTATACGTAGTGAGCATGGGGTGTTGTACCGGTGCTTTGAGTGAAGTTTGGGGGTTGAAGAGTGTTGTAGCTTGCTGACTACACTGTGTGTTGATTGGTTTGATTGATAGTTGCTGGGTAATATCACTGACACAAAGGAAACGCTGCCGAATTTATCTAAATATGTCTGCCAAGAAGAGGAGAGCTTCCACATCCACCTCCGTCCCTCAATATGATACTACTAGGTTTGTGAGTAAAAAAACAGAAGATAGATATTACAAACTTAGTACTAGACCCTTGATCCTTGAGAGAGGAATGGAGTACAAAAGAGAGTCATTTGAGGAGGGATATGCCTATGAGCCTATTCGGGCGATGATAGAGGTCATAGGGTGGAAGAGATTTGTTAACCCGGAAAGAATAGCACCACAGAACACCGTAATGGTGAAATAATTTTATGCTAACTTTTCGGAGAGGGTAAATGGTAGATGCTTTGTGAGAGGACAGTATGTGCCTGTGATGGCCGAAGTGGTGAATGAGCTATTAAGAACAACCGACGTTGAAGAAAGAGGCGATGATCAGAGCTATTTCAGAACTTGGTCTAGAGACGCCAACAATATCAACTGGGATATCGTCGCAAACACATTATGCTACCCTGGGGCTGAGTATGATATTGCAAGAAATGGATCAAGTGGTGGCGGATGTCGGTCAACAAAGCAACCAAGGGTTGGTTATATTTCGTCGATGCGCTTAATTCCATCGATGCAATTCACGAGTGCGGTGAATAGAATAAAAATGATATATGGAATCATGGAAGGGAAGACGATTGACGTTGGAAAGGAGATATTGCAAAACATTGGAGAAACCAGTAGGTTGGTAACTACAGGTGGGTTGGGACATGGATCACTTATTTGCATCTTATGTTCCAGACATGGAGTCCCAACCACAGCTGATACATATGATAAGGGTCGACCTCGCATGTCATATGGGATAGTGCGTGACTTCCCGAACCAATCCTCCAAAGAAGAACGAAGGAGACCAGCGCCGCAGCGATGGCAGAGGCGAAAGTGCCGTGGATGAAGATGAGCACGAGGCAGAGGCTCGGCGTAGAAGCGGTAGCGCCGGCCGGAATTAGAACCTCCGGTGCCTATAATGGAGCGATTGCTCATGAACGAAGAAGGATGATGCAGAATTTTGACATAATGATACAAGGTCAATAGGACTGAGGCAAGAGGCAAGAACTAAGGCAGGAGCAACAACAGTTGCACCAGAGATTTGATGAGATGAGTTCCTTGTTCAACCAGTGGTTCATGCATTATCCGCCGCCACCGCCACCACTTTAAACCAAGTTTGTAAGTTGTCATATTTTTCTTTTATTTTTGAGTCTTGCACACATTGGGGACAATGTGTGATTTAAGTTTGGGGGGGGGGGTGTTTTATTGTTTTTGAGTCTTTTGATTTGTTTTAGTATTTTTGAGTATTTTTTGAGTCATAATTTTTTTTAAGATCATGCATGCTGTAGTTACTGGAAACGCCTAGTGAAGTAAAAGTTGAATAATGTAATGGAATTAGAAGCAACCATCTGAACACTTAGGTTAGATATGCCAAAAATTCATGAAATCGAACTATTTGGGGTATCTTACTTGATTTGTGCATTGTTAATAATGAAAACCTATGTGTCTGCTTGCTTGCTATTTGAAGCGAAATAGTTAGGATATGCATGCTAGAGATATGACTCAGACATTTCTTTGTTAGCCCTTTCTTACCATTTTTGGCCTATCCCTGACATTCAAATTATATCCCTAGTCAACCCCTTTGAGCGTAAAAATAAGACCTTTCTTTGACACCCTATAATTCTATATTTGTGCCATAAGTGAAAAAAATTGAGATATTGGAATACAAAGTATTGAAAAAGAGAAAAAAAAAGTGAATAATTTTTTATGCATCCCAATGAAAAAAAAAATTAATAATAATAAATAGGCAAAAGCCTAAGTTTGGGGGTGTCGGCTATTCATAATACACTTCATTCTCTCAAAACAAAAGAGAGAAAAGATAGGTATGAAGTGAAAAAGAAAATCAAAAGAAAAGGGAAGAGTTGAAAGAAAAAGAGCTTATGGTACGTGAGTTGAGCCTAAAAGCCTATTTTTATCTACCCCTGCCTAAGCCTACATTACAACCCTGAAAAGCCCTTAAGATCTCTAATATGTGTATCCATGATTAGTGGAGAATAGCAAGTAAACATGTCATAGGATTTTGAAATTAACATGCACAGCTAGGTATTCTTACTTCCATTGAGCATTATTAAAGTGAAATTGCGAAATATCTGACTTGATGTGTTTAGAATGCTAAAAATCCATGCCATATGTTTCTGCGTATTATTCTGCTAACCTTCATTCTTTTCTAAGTAACAATGATGCAGCAAAGTGATCAATGTCTTTGAATCATTCTATTTTCTTTTTCCTTGTGTCTTTGTTTCTTTCTTTTGATCTTTGCTCGAGGGCGAGCAAAGGTTAAGTTTAGGGGTATTTGATCGGTGTATTTTATATACACTTTTTGAGTCATTTTTAGTTAGTCTTTTGTCCATTTTTGTACAAATATGTGTCGTCTTAGGATAGATTTTCTTCCTTTTGAGTCATAATGGTTTAAAGTGGCACATTGGTGAAAAGGAGCGAAAAGAGGGCAGAAACAGAGGTTCCAGAGCTCAAAAAGCTAGAAAGTTGGCGACCCGAGCTAGAAAGCGAGGAGGCGTGCGCTACTCCAACCAGGCATCGAGCGCCACGACGCCAAAGTCTGAGACGCGGGAGTTTCGGCGCCGCGACGCCGAGGCGGAAATTCTGCCAAATCCGAATGGGAATGGGCCAAGGCCAAGAAGGAAAAGTTTGGGAACGTTTTCTAGGCTATATAAAGGACCTTTCTAGGTCAGATTAAGAGTTCCCACTTTTTCCAATTCATCACAACCTTGGAGATCAAGATTGGAGACTACTTTTGTGTATTTTCTTTGTTCTTTATTTTATTTCTTTTTAGTTTATGTTGGATGTTAGTTTAGTTCTTGACATGCATATGGCTAGGAACTAACTTAATTTAGGGTTCTCCATATCGAATCACTTGAAACTCATTCTTATGAATTAATGCATGTTTTGGTTTCTTCTTATTATTGTTGAGATTTATTCAATATTTGTCTTGATTTCTTGGTAATTAATTGATCACTAATTATCATAACCTATATGATTTCTAATCGAAAGTCGAAAGGGGAGATTGTGAATATGTTATAGTTGAATAAACATAGGTTAAATCGTGGACGAAAGTACCCCGATACTTGTGTAGCTTAATAGATTATTGCTCTTAATCCTCCTTTATAGTAAATCTTGTCACCCAAAGGTAGAATATTGAGTTTGAGTGTTTATATTACCTTAACAGGAGTATAAAACGGCTTAGTTAACCTGCTGTCTCATAATAGAAGAAGAACCATAATTAATTGCATTAACAAGTGAGATGAGCGGATAGTTGAGGAGATTTGGAAGCCCTATTTCCACCATATCTGAAGTAAAATAAAGTAGTTTAGTTAGCATTCATAATTATAGTTATAAACAATTCATCAATTATTGGTTACCAAATAGATACCATAGAATAGAAGTTGATAATTGGACATTAATCTCTGAGGACGATAACTCGGTCTTCTAGACTATATTACTTGTCACGACACGTGCACTTGCGTTTAGTGTGTGCATAAATCGCGCATCAGCAGGCTCATGCAGTGGGAAATTTTCAAAGGCCCTACAACAATGCATTCTCCATCACATATAATTCGAGGTGGAGAAATCACCCAAATCATTGATGTTGCAGCAACCATAACAGTTCAGCCCACCAAACCCACAAGAGAAGTCATAGGAAATAAGAGCAGCACTGATGACCTTGGCTAAATCCCAGACAGAATCCAACAACCCCCAGACTCAATTCATAAAGGAGACCACCTAGTTCATGACTGATACTAGGTCATCCATCAAGAGTTTGGAAACATAGGTGGGACAACTGGCGAACACGTTGAATAATAGAGATCAAGGTAACCTTTCTAGTAATACAGTGATGAATCCAAGAGAGCAATGTCAAGCAATCAATTTGAGAAGTGGGAAGCAGTTAGAGCAGGGGCACCCCAACCAATGGTTGAAAAAGAGAAGGATGCGGGGAAGACAATTGAGGTAGAAAATGAGGGGGTTACTGATGACCGCCCTATTTTAGAGAAGGCTCCACCCGCAGTGATGAGGGAGTATACAGACAAAATTCCTTACCCTCAAAGACTTCAGAAGAAGAATTTGGATAAGAAGTTTTCGAAATTTTTGGAGGTATTCAAAAAACTGCATATCAATCTTCCATTCATTGAAGATTTGGAGCAGATGCCAACTTATGTGAAATTCATGAAAGACGTCCTGTTTAAGAAGAGGCGTGATTATGAGGCAGTGGTCTTGTGAGTAGTGCGCTATATTGTAGAAGAAACTCCCCCCTAAGTTGAGAGACACAGGGAGTTTCACCTTACCTTGCACCATAGAGAGTGTTACATGCAAAAGAGATTTATGTGATTTGGGGGCAAGTATCAATCTTATGCCCCTCTCTGTGTTCAAAAGACTTGGGTTGGGGGAAGCGAGACTAACCACAATCACCTTGCAGCTAGCTGATCGCTCGATTGTGCATCCCCAAGGAATTATTGAAGATGTGTTGGTACAAGTGGGTAAATTCATCCTTCCTGATGATTTCCTCATTTTAGACATGGATGAAGATGAAAATATGCCCATGATCCTTGGGAGACCATTCCTAGCCACATGAGAGCCCTTATTGATATTGAAAATGGGGAGTTAAAACTCAGAGTCCAAGGTGAGGAAATGATATTCAAAGTCTTCAAACAGCCCATTGAACCTCAAGTCGATGCTAGATGTTTTGCTATTGGGTAGTTGACAAGGCTGTGACTGAGAAAATCCTCACAAGTACTAACGCTCTGGGGTACCACCAAAGCAGCATGAAGAACCTGATGGTAAGACTTCTGAACTAGCTATTGATGAAAAATAATTGAACTCCTCTGAAATCAGAATTGTGAAAAAGAAGAGAAATAGGAGAAAGAGAATGGTGCTAAAATAGATATGCGGAGGGGACACTCTACCCTCTTGATTTAGTAAGTAACTTGCGTCCGGCTAAAGGACATTAAAGACAGCGTTACTTGGGAGGCAACCCAATGTTTTATAATTATGTTATTTCAAATTTTATTTTAGTTTGTTTTAATTTTATCTTGAACAGTCTCACGATCTGGTATATTAGTGTTTTTGGATGACATATGAAAGACAGGACTCACTCCGAAGGGCGAATGGTTAACAATACAGAAAAATGAAGACACTGTAATTCTACAGGAATTAGCTGCCACTGCAGGTCATGGACGCGTTCCTCCTTGAAGCCGAGTGCACATAATTTGTCCTTCCTCCTGCACTGTATGACCGTTGTGTTGTGTCAATAAGTTGTCCTTTTAATTCTAGTCTTCACACATTGGAGACAATGCGTCGATTAAGTTTGGGGGTGTCTTATTTTTTCTTAGTGTCTTATTTTGTCTTATTATTTTTTAGTCTTTTTTATTTGTCTTTGTGTTGTTTTATGTGTTTTTGAGTCATAATTTTTTTATGGATCATGAATGTTGTAGTTGCTAACGATATTGAGTCGATAAAGTGGGATGATGTAATGGAATTGAAAGTAAAAATTTGTGTTCTTAAAATAGATATGCCAAAAATTCATGACATCTAATTATTTGAGATATTTGTGCTTAGCCTATGTGTGTCAGTTATGGAAAGAAAGGTTGAGAAATGTATAAAAAATATGTTTGCTTGTTATTTGAGGCGAAATAGTTAAGATGTACATGTTTAGGGAGATGGTTCAGACATTTCTTTGATAACCCTTCTGATCAGTCATTACCTATCATGACATAAATTGTATCACTAATCAGCCCATTTGAGCCTAAAATAAGATTTTTCTTTGACACCCTATGTTTACTTGTTTGTGCCACAAGTAATAATTGAAAGTTAGTGGTATGAAAAGTGTTGAAAAAGAAACAAGAAGAGAGTGAAAATTTGATGCACCCCAATGGAAAATATGCAAAGCCTAAATTTGAAGGTGCTTGTTATTTATAATGTATCTCATTCTCTCAAAAGAATAGAGGGGAGAAAAATAGGTGTGAGATTAAGAGAATAGTCAAAAAGAAGGAAAAATAGTTGAATGGAAAATGCTTATGGTACGTAATTGAGCCTAAATGCCTACTTTTACCTACCCCAGCCTAAGCCTACATTACAATCCTTGAAAGTCCCGATGATTTCTAATATGTATGTCAATGATTAGTGTAGAATAACAAGTAAACATGTCTAAAGCATTTTGGGAAAGATGGAATGAAATTGACACGCATAGGTTAGGTGTTTATGTTTCTATTGATTATGATCTAAGTGAATTTGCGAAATATCTAACTTGAAATTCTAGATTGCTGAAAGTTCATGCTATATATGTTCTAACATATTATCCTAGATTTCATCCATGATTTTGAAGAAGCATTGATATAACTACTTGATCCATTTCACAGAGTCTTTTATTTTATTTTTGTTTTTGTTTTTGTCTTAGGCTTTACTCGAGGGCGAGTAAAGTGTAAGTTTGGGGGTATTTGTTGAGTGTATTTTATACACTCTTTTGAGTCCTTTTTAGTTAGTATTTTACTCTTTTATTTTACGTTTATTATAGTGTTATGTGTTTTTTTTGTCACACCGGTTATAAAGGAGAGAACACTACTTTTGAGGATGAAGTTGCACAATAAAGTGCCAAGAAATGAAGCCTAAGAAGTCTTGGGATGAATAGAAGAAATCAGACGAAATCCCTGTAAACCGAATAGGGTCTACAAGGCTAATTTGCAGAAGTTGTTCGGAGTTAGAGAATCAAGCGGAATCGGGCCAAAAAAGAGAGGCATCGCGGTGCCTGGCCAACTAGAACCGCGGTGCTATGGAACCTTGGTAGAAAAGTGACGAACGCGCGCATAATATCCAAAGAGGCGAGGCGAAAAATCATCGCTGGCGTAACCGCTGCGACAACTAATCGCAGCGACGCGTAAATTTCAAAATCTCGGGCCGAATTGAATAAGGTTTTTATGGTCCAAAATGCAATTTATCTCAGCTATAAAATCCCTAAACCCTGACCTTATTGGGGGGATGTCATATATCATACTTTGGAGAGGAGAACGACGGCTAGAAGCAAGATTATAGACATCTTATTGTTCAAGTTATTTTTTTCCCTTATTTTATTTCAGTTTATGTTGAATTGTAATTCAGTCCTTGACATGACAATGTTGATGAGATAATTACTTCAGTAGGGTTTCCATCGAATCTTCTTGAAACTCTTTCATATAGTTAATGCATTGATTATTGATTTCTTCTTCATTATATTAAGATCTATTCAATATTGTTATGATTACTTGATAATTAACTAGCTATTAATTGTCATCACTTATATGATTTCGAATCAAAAGTCTATAAGGTGAGATTTGAATATGCTATAATTGTCTAGACATAGGTTAAAATCGTGGACGAAAGTACCCCGATACTTGTGTAGTATTTAAAGGTTATTGTTCTTAATTTTTCTGTGTGGTAAAACTTATCATAGAAATATAGAATGTTTCTGCACTAGGTTGAGCTCTTGTATGTCCTAACCGGAATATAATGACAGATTAGTTAACCTGTTATCTTAATAAGAAGAAGAGTCATTAGCATTGCATTAATGCGTGAAAGAGTGGATAGTTGATGAGATTGGAATGCCCTATTCCCTTCATAACTATTATAAACCCAAAGTATCATAATCTTTAGTTATTTTCTGCACTTAGTCATAATTTTTAGTATAATTCTCAAACTAAAAGAACGTCAACCAAATAGATACTATAGGATAGATAATCGGTACTTAATAAATCAGTCTCTGTGGACGATAAACTCGATCTTACAGATCTTTATTACTTGAACGATACGTACACTTGCGTAAGCACTTAGAAATATCGCAACACAAATTCATCCAATCCTATAGCCCATATCCCACGACCCGAACCCAACCCCCAATTTCTTCAGTACCCCTTACCTAATTGTACAAACTCGACCCCTTCACCAAACTAACCTAAAAACCCATGGACACCCAAAACCAACGACCACTTTTTTACCCACCAGTCCAACGCCTTTACCCATCACCTGACACCACCCATACTTTGAACCCATCCCCTCGTCCTTTTACTCGAAAATTCATCCTCTTTACCCCTAAAATTGGGATGCCAGACCCTTTACATCAACATCACCCATGCCCAGTGTACTTGGTCTACAACTCGAGCCATGCACCTAGTATTGACCATCAACGGGTCTCCCATCAGTTCCCTTTAATTCAAATTCGTGAAGAGGGGATGGGGGGTTCAGGATTCGGTATAAATACAACCTCTCTGGGTTGTGTTGGGGATCGAATTTCTGTATTTTAAAAGCCTAGAACAAAAACTCAGATTCTGGTATTGAAGGTTATCAATTTTTCTGTTTTCAAAAGACCCAAGAACAAAACTCATATCATTATTGCTATTACAAAGTTTAAACTCAGAAAAATAAACATCTCCCTTTAAACTCAGCTCTTTGGACGATAGACACCTATTAACCATAGTAGGGGTGATCATCTAGTTTTGAGATTTGTCTAATAGTCACTTTGACCTCATTGTATTTATATAAAAGATGTCATCTTGTTTAACATAAGGTTGATATGTGAAGCTTTGAGATCACTTAATCCAGCATGCCTAGAGATGTCATTTCTCCATTATAACTATGTGCATTTTTGCACCTAGGATCTCGTCTATGTCTCATCTTTGCCCACCATTTCTGTGATTAATATATATATTATGTTAGCCTTGTCATGCCTTTTCTCTGTCTGAACATCTTTGACTTTGGCATAGCATGAACTGAGATCTATATACACAATTTTAGGAGTGAATGTCCAAAGTTATTATTATTTCATCTTCTATAATTTTGGGACTATCCCCTGCATATCTGGATATGTTACGTACCCATCTAGCTAACACAATACATGTATAGGATCTTATATGTGTGATATGACATGAACAGTCTTGGCATGTTTAAGATATGCCTTCGGATTGATTGTCTGACCTTGTCATTATGTCTCTGGCAGTTTGATTTCTTACATACCTGGCATGTTTCATATTCAAACGCTCTTATGATAAGTACATCAATTTCGTTAAAGTTATCCTCTGTATGAAACACCTAAGATGCCTAGACAAGCCACATGCAATTCCAAATGTATTGAGTCCTTAGTATAATACCAACATGCATACTTAATATGTCATCCTTATTTGTCATCCCAGGATATTTGTGGGTTCAGCCCATTCTTGTTATCTTGTTTCTTACTTTGTATTCTTGCAATATTTTTTGGGCCCAGCCCACTGCTTATCCTTTCTTAATTCACTATGTTAATTTGAACCAATAAAATGATTGGAATTAATTTCCTCTTGCTATAGGCTATTGTTTGTCTTGATTTTAATTTGCATAGATAAATTTAGATACCCTTTAACTAGAACATTTATTGTCCCTTCTTCTCTCCCATTGTATTCTGTCGAGATGGGCTTGTATAAAGCCCATCACTTTTGTTCAACGGATAGCAAGTCCAGTTCATTCCAGCCTTAGCCGATTAGATCAAGGCCCAATTTCTATTAAAACTGTTTGGATCAATATTATGGGCCTGTTTGCCCGGTGACCAATAAAAGAAATGTGATTTATGTTTACTTAAATTTTATATCATGTTTATTCATTGTTGATAAGGTTTGGAATACCTTTTAATCCTTTCTTTTTTATTATTGGCATGGAATACATCGGAAATGACGAAGAGTCTCGGTACGAGACTCATCATGATTTGCCAAGCGAAGATTCGTATCCATATTCCTTACATTCCCCGGCCTTGGGACTTCTAAACAAAAAAGGCGGGATGACATCGTCACTCGCCTTAGACGCTTTAATTCTTTAAATTCCGTCATCTTTATTCTTCTTCTTGTTGCATTTTAATTATTTGTACTTGTGTAATTATTGAACTGCTTAGAATAGTTAGGCCTAGAATTAATAACTTAAAGGGGTAGATTTAAAAATCAGAAACCGCTAGCTTACTTAGTTTAGGCCCGTCATCCATATTTTTAAAACGTTAGTTTTATTTATTTTAGGTTCGTCGCTTATATTTTCAAAACTCTAGTTTATTTTATACTATATCTACTTCGGCATAAAACAAAATCATGTTATGTTATATCAAAACTATATTTTCATAATACATTCTATCATACTTTATCAAATAAATATGTCATTTTACACAAAATTGTTTTAGTATATATTTCTAAACGCATCTTTAAACAACTCTTTACAACATCATTTTATTAAACTGCATATTTTCAAAACATATGTTTTCTAAAACATGATTGATTAAGCCTAAGTTTTACCGGATAATCGCAAATTAGCAGATCTTAAAGGATGTCTAACTCCTTCCATTTAGGATAACAGAGAACCCTTACCTAGAATCTCATAAGTTTCGCAGATCAGTAAATGGAGATCATTTGTATCATTTTTATGCTATTTAAAAGTGTCCTAGTTCGCTATAATAATTAGGTGGTGACTCTTTTAAACGATGGTCTAATTCAACAATCACCGACGCACGTCAAAAGGCCGCGGCAAAAACGGGCGCGACAATACTCTTTTAACCCATGAAAGAATACAGTCTCATATCAAATACGGTCATAATGGCCAAGATCCAGACTCATGTTGTCTCCGCGTTTGCCGAGGCTGATAACTTCAACAACATGATCTGGTAGGTCTCTAAACCAGTTACAAACAATTTGCAACTCTTGGTTGACCGAATGTTCTAAACAAACGATCTGCGTCCCTCGGCTGTCCAACACTGGAGCGTCAAGACAGCCTAGCAAGTCAACCCCGTTATACGATTGCAATTATGTATCTAAGTGGGTTTTGCCTGCATCGAGCAAACACTTGAGTGTAAATACTCATGAAGGTTTATCACCTACTAAAACATTTATATGCATCTATGAAAAGGTCTGAGTCCTCGTAGACTCAGAGCAAATACTGGGGCATAAATACTCATCTAGCTAAAAAGGATTTTGCACCACAATCAATTATAACGGACGACGCGTTCATTTTAAATGAGACTTATATTAAATTTTGGGGAACATTTTAATTCAGAGTTATATTCAAGATCAACTATCACATGTTTCAAACATTACTCAAAGCATTTAAACATGTATTTGGGCGCCGCCTACCCAAGTATGATTGCGGACTCTAAACTAGTTTTGGGCGCCACCTACCCAAGCATGAATTGCGGACTCTAGACTAGTTTTGGGCACCTCCTATCCAAGCATGATTTGCGGACTCTAAAACTTAGTGAAGTAAATGACGATCATTTAGAACATAAACAGTATACCAACATATTGTGTAATAATAATTATGGATTAAATTTCAAAAACTGAGATTTTAACTTTTTGGGCGTCGGCGCGCACATGCAATGTGCGTAAACTTTTGGTTTCGCTTTACGTGAATTGCGGTCGTGGCACTTCAGTTCTAATAAGATCTGCGGCCGTGAAACCTGAATCAGCGTGTATTTCTACAATAAGTGGTCGGCGTACACGCCCTTTTAGAGCGGTTTCCGTGCTAATTTTCTAAAAATCATTCAACCCCTAAATCTAATTTAGGGTTAAGATTACAGGTCCTTTACTATCACCCACCATTATCAATAACGCACATGTCGACTATCATCCATTACAACACGTTCTTCGTCGTGCACCATGTTCGCAATAAATCGGTTTCTACACAAAGCTCCGTTCGTGCTAGAACGGAATGACTTCATCGATTTAGCGTAGTTGATAATTTTGGGTGATTACAAAGGTTAATCGCTCAGTCAAAGTATGTCAGATTTCAAGTAGCCTTATTTTAATTCAGATTAAAATCAATTTTACGTTTAACTCATATTATTATGTCTTTCAATTGTTACATAACCATTGAACCAACCTGGACTCTGATATCACTGTAGGGTTTTGTTGGGTTTAAAACACACAAGGAAGGCACATCGAAAGTTTAAAATTCTGTTCACTTACTTGCCCCAATAATTTCTTCTGATATGATTATGTTACAATCTAAATCTGATAAGGGACTATTTCTTTTACACATTTTAAATAGCTCCTTTACCGGTTTAGATATGTGTTTGCAATTTGTCTACATTTGACTTTGTGGTTAAAAGGTGATATAGCATAGACTTAGCTTTAAACCTTTGCTAGCCTTTCTGTGGATCTGCGCATATGATGTTAGGATAGTAAATTTAGCGTCTCATGTTTGAGTAGTTATAGACCAAAAAGATGTGAAACTTTGCTACCCCGAACATGTTTTCTTAACTGGTGCATAAGTAATAATCCTTCATTAGTTATTAAATATTAATTGTTTACTTCATAGCAATACTAATCAAATTGCGTCACGAAATATCTCAGTCCAATATATAATATACACAAAATTCTCTCCAGTTTTTCTTTTCATTTTTTCTCTCGCGAATGGTACTCAATTCTTGTTGTGTAGTGACAGTAGTAATCCTTACTGCATTATGTATTGACGTGCAAGTGCATAATGTTTTGAAGGGTCAGCATTATGGAACTAGTGAACTGTTGTGAGACTTAGAAAATGTTTAAAGTGAGTCAAAATTTCTTCATATGTAGCAGCAACAGCAACCACTTTGACTTTACTGCAGGAATTTGAGTCTTATCGCGATACTCAAACAAATGAGGATCTATATCTATGTGCATCTTCATCTCCATCTCGGGAATTCCAAGTCACCGGCGAATGACATCGCCATTACCTCGAATCACCTTTATGGTTTTCTTATCCCGCCCATTTATTTGTTATAAACTAATTGTCTAACATTACACTAACATAAGTATACTTAGAATATTTTTTTTGAGTTGCCATTAGAAAGTAATTTAATCGTTAGAAATTCATTTTCCCTAAGTTAATTATTCTTAGATTATAATACACCGCCTAAGTCACATTAAAACCGCTTAGTAACATCTTGCTTATGATTTTCTTTTATTATCAAAAAATGCATTTTCTCTTAGGGAT
This sequence comes from Przewalskia tangutica, assembly GCA_029844215.1. Classification (NCBI taxonomy): domain Eukaryota; kingdom Viridiplantae; phylum Streptophyta; class Magnoliopsida; order Solanales; family Solanaceae; genus Przewalskia; species Przewalskia tangutica. The sequence continues at coordinate 84,918,533 of CM056736.1, read as the reverse complement.
ACTCACAATATCTTTTACTTAAATATTTTTTTAAACATGTCTTTTCTTAGCATAATTATTAACCTAGGTTTGAACGAACAACCGCAAGTTAGCGGATCCTATAGGGTGCCTTACCCCTTCCCTTTAGGATAATAAAGAACTCTTGCCCATAATCTCATTAAGTTTAGTAGACCGTTAAATGGAGTTAACGTTGACTTTAATTAGTTAACATTTAGGTGTCCTAATTCACCCAAAATAATTAGGTGACGACTCTTCGAACCCTTATATTTTATTTTATTTCTAACATATAACAGGATTCGCCGGAATATAATGTCGCGGTCAAAAAAGGGCGCGACAGGATCTACCAAGTGTCTTTCAAAATGGCTTGATCATAGTATCTCATCTATATTAGCTGACAACAAGACCATATCAAAGATATGTCTACTGCATTGACCAATGACTTAGTCAACCTAATACCATATGAGAATCTGAATGTTCTCTCGAAGATACATTCGAGGAATGAATCCTAATCTTGGCTCAACTACCACCTTTAACATACATCGCAATATACTCAATACAAGTCGCGTCTTAACCTATAAGACATTTGAGCTTAGAACAGGATCAAAGTACATTACTCTGCAAACAAGGCGCGTATTGACCTCAAATCTAAGGACTTCTATCTCCCACACGCTGATGACACTTTAGACATATATAACAAACAATACATCAACAAGGTATATCAATACTTCCACAAGTTGCCATAACTCGTAGCAAGTGAGTCATACTACATCCCTAATGATATGATGCAGACCACATGTCGACGTATCACATATCATCGATATCCCATTCTCGATAATCATTAGTCGAGGAAATTTAAGAATTACGTTATAATATTAATCTCTCACATTATTAAAAATCATGTAACCTCTAGGGATGCAATTATAGAATATTACAGACAATCAACAAATAATTCAATAACTGCAAATGTCATAATATTAATCTCCATTAATATAAATATGAATGTGTATAAAGTACATTTATCCTAATACAGATTGTCTCTGAGACATAAATATACTTTTAATTACTAGGCTGTGTTAAAATAAATAAGTAGAAATTTGGAATAAGGAGATCGAATGAATTTCATAAAAAGTATACAAATGTAAGCCTCAAACAAAAATACTAGGATGGTTATTTGCTGCTTCAAGAGGTGTAGCCACAACTACAAGGAGATTGTACTCCAACTGCAAGTTAGAGAACAACATCTTGGCAGAAGAAGAAAGATATTAGATAAGTTTAAATACTTATATTGTCTAGATTGTATAGATTTTCTTTCTATATGCGAATTAGATAGGTAATAGAGTGTAGAGATACTAGTTCAATAGTCCAAATGAACTAGTTGGTTATACATAGGGGTGTCAGATGAGCCGATTAGGCTAAAGTTTGACGGGTCAAGATGGACTGAATCAATAGATAGACCGATGCTAAATCCGTTCAAAACTTACATGGACTAAGATGATCGGGTCAAATAGGCTAAATGATGGGTCATAACCCAACTTGACCCATTACTTTTACAAATTTTAAATTTATATTATTTTATTTTGTATGATATTTGATTTTTCCATATCTTTATTTTTAAAATAAGAATAATATTTTTAAGATTTTATTTTTATAAAAGTAAAAAAAATATGAAATAGAAATTTGAGGATGGGGTGGAGGGTGGGGGAGGTAAGAAAAAATATCATATTTTAATATTTTTTTTATAAAAGTAACAAAAATATGAAATAAAAATTTGAGGATGAGGTGGGGGTGGAGGGGGGTAGGTGGGGTTAGGACGGTAGGGGGAGGTATGAAAAAATCATATTTTTTATAAAACTAAAAAAAATATGAAATGAAAATTTGAGGATGAGGTAGGGCAATGTGGTGGGGTGGATGGGGTAGGTGTGGGTAGGGTGGGGTAGGTGGTGGGGTGAAGTAGGCAAGGTAGGGGGCATAGAGCTGATGATGGTTCAGTGCTTAGGTCGGGGTTATGTAGGGGAGGGGGTAGGGTGGATGGATAGTGTGGTTGGGGTGCGTTGATGTATTTTTATTGTTCCGAAATAATAAAGAATTTTTTAAAATAATTATTTATAAATAAAAATATTAATCTAGAGTAAAGTTCTAATCGTTAATATTGAGCATTTTCGTGGGTCAAGTTTAGACATAATCATTGGTTCATTTGGGTTGTTGATTTATGATGGGTCAACTTGGATTAGTCCAAACCAACTTATCATCAAAATCACTCTTGCCCAAACCCATAAAATCTTAGGCGGGTTGGATGAGTCATTTGGGTTTGAGCTAATTTTGTCACCCTACCTTATACATATTTCCAATTGGTTGAATAAAGTTTTTAACTTCCAACAAAAAACAAAATAATCCCTTTGTCCCAAAAAAATCTCTTACTATTCCTTATTAGTTTGTTAAAAAAAGATTGACATATTTTTATATTTAGAAATAATTCTACTTTATGAGATGATTTACAGTCATACAAATATCTAATACTTGTTTTCAACCACGCATTTCAAAAGTTTTTTTTATTTCTTAAAATCCGAGCCAAATCAAACTAGGACAATCTTTTTGGGACGAAGAAACTATTTTTTTATGTTTAATATAATTATACTTTGCACCTTTTTAAAAATCTATGTAATGAACCTACCTATATAATAAATAAATTTAATTTTTATAATAAAAAGGAAATCATGTTTATAAGTTAATGATATTTGTTAATCACATTGATATCAGTTAGTGAGGATGAGAAGAAAATAGAACATTGTGGAAGCTTTTCTGATATATTATTCTCAAGTCTCAAAATGAGATAATGGATACAGGTCTCTGTTTAAGCTAATGGAGAAAAGAGAAAATACAAAATGCGCTGTAAAGGAAAATAACAAGTAACCGGGCCCCACTCACTAACTAATATAACTATCAATATCAATTAGCTAATTAACCTTTAACTAAACTATCACTTATGCATAACTTCAACACCCCCTCTCAAGCTAGGGGTTAAGAACAAATTCTTCAATCCTAGCTTGGAAAGAAGGTAAGCATGTTGTCCCGGTAGCAAAGCTTTAGTCAGCATATCTGTCAGCTGCTCATCAGTCGTGATGTATTTTGTAAAAATCAGGCCTGATTGCACCTTCTCCCTGATAAAATGGCAATCGATCTCGATGTGCATGATTCGCTCGTGGAATACTGAATTGGTAGCAATATGGATCGCGGACTTGCTGTCACAATGAGTTGAGATGGGGAGTTGCAAGGACACACCAAGCTATGAAAATAACCCCTTAATCCAGACTGTACTCAGATTCTGCCGAGCTCCGAGAAACTGTCTGTTGTTTCTTGAATTTCCAAGAAATAAGAGAGGAGCCAAAATATACTAAGTATCCTGACACTGATCTCCTGGTAATGGGACAGAAATTCCAGTCTGCGTCGCAATAAACTGATAGAATGTTGTTGCTTTCTGCTGCTATCAACACTCCCAGACCTAATGCTTGCTTCACATACCTGACAACCCTTTCTGTTGCTACCATGTGAGACTGTTTGAGAGCTTGCATAAATTGACTCAAGCATTGGACTGCAAATGATGTATCTGTCCTGGTGTTAGTCAGATAAAGCAGTTGTCCAACCAGCCTTTGATATGCTGCTAGATTCTTTAAAAGGGCATCTGCATTACCATCCTTCCTTGCACTGTCATCCATGCTGGACAATTTTTTCTTCACATGTGCATCATAAACAACAGAGGTAAGCTTCACATTTACTTCCATTGGTGAGATCATTGGTTTTGAACCAGTGAGTCCCATATCCTCAATCAACTCCAAGGAATACTTTCATTGATGCATCACTATCCCCTTATTGTTTCTTGCAATCTCAAAACCCCGGAAGTACTTAATCTCACCAAGGTCCTTGATTTTGAAATGATGTTGCAAGATGGTCTTTGTCTCATCAATAATTTCCTGGTCATTTCCAGTGAGGAAAAGGTCATCCACATATATCAACACTATAGCTATTTTTATCTCCATTTCTCTTGATAAGTAAAGAATAATCAAAGTGACTTTGGACAAATCCAGATGATACCAAGGCAGTGGTCAATTTGATGTTCCACTGTCGGAAGGCTTGCTTAAGACCATACAGTGATTTAATTAACATGCAGACCTTTCCTTGCTCATGTGCAATCCCCCATGGTAAAACCATATACACCTCTTCATTTAAATCTCATTGCTAGAATGCATTAAATACATCTATTTGTTGAATGGCCCATCCTTTAGCAACTGCAACAGAGATCACACTTCTCACAGTGGCCATCTTCACTACTGGAGAGAAAGTCTCTTAGTAATCAATCCCTTCTCTTTGATTGTACCCCTTAGCTACAATTCTGGCCTTGAATCTTTCTACTTCCCCAGTAGCCTTGTACTTGATTTTAAACACTCATTTACACCCAATGGCCTTCTTGTTGCGAGGCAAGTCAACTACCTCCCAAGTTTTATTGTCTTCTAGAGCCTGAATTTCTGAATTCATGGCTTCCACCCACCTTGGATCCTTGGCTGCTTCATGGAATGTCTGTGGCTCATGTTCTGCTGAGATTCTGACCAAGAAGCAGTGATATTGATCAGATACCCTAGTGTAACCTACAACCTTTGACATTGGATACACACAACCTGCTTGACTGGATGTGGATGTAGTCCCAGGGTGCAAAAAATCATTCAACCAGATTGGAGTTCTCCTTATTCTGTTGGACCTTCAGACAGCTTCAGCAGCATCCTCAATAGCTTCACCATCATCCACCTCAGCAGCTCCATTATCATCCAAATTGTCTATGTGGTTAACAGCACTGGTGCCAGTAGATGATGACATCTCTGCTGTCACAAATTCTGTGTATACTGGCCCTCCTTCATCAGTCTGTACATGAGGCTTATTTCCCACATTTTCCACTGGAACAATCTGTGAAGGAACCTGTGCAACATCAACAAACAGATTATAGTCAGAGCATGTAGATAGAGCTGAGTCACCATTCTCCTTGAATTGTTGGTAGGGAAATAAATTTTCATGGAAAGTCACATCTCTGCTGACAAAAACTGTCTCATTGGACAAGTCCAACAGCTTGTACCCTTTCCTGTTGATTGCATCGCCTAGCAACACAACCTTGATAGCCCTGGGCTCAAACTTGTCCTTCATTACCAAGTTTGATGCATAACAAATACAACCTATCACCTTTAAGTGTGAAAGTGATGGTATCCTTTTGAACAACTTCCCATAAGGTGAAATGTTCCCTAATATAACAGAAGGGATTCTGTTAATGATATACACAACAGTTTTAACACACTCACTCCAAAATTTAGCTGGCAAGTGGCCTTGCAATTTAATGGACCTAGCAATCTCCAATATATGTCTATGCTTTCTTTCAACCACTCCATTTTGCTGTGGAGTATAGGGGCGAGACTTTTGATGTATGATCCCTAATCAATTGAATAGATCTAGACAAGCTGAGTTAACAAACTCTGTCCCATTATCTGTCCTAACACCCTTAACAACCATACCAAACTGAGTTCTTATCTGTATAAACAGATTTTTAAGAACAGTCGCTACATCAGATTTAAGATGAATCAAGAAGACTCATGTCCACCTAGTTCAATCATCCACCACAGTAAGAAAATATCGCATGTTATTATAGGATGACACTTTATAAGATCCTCATACATCAAGGTGTAAAAGTTGAAAAGGAACTTCAGTCATACCAAGACTATCAGGGAAGGCCTTTCTTATTTGCCTAGCTAATGAACAAATGATGCGTGATTTATGCACACACTAAACGCAAGTGCACGTGTCGTGACAAGTAATATAGTCTAGAAGACCGAGTTATCGTCCTCAGGGATTAGTGTCCAATTATCAACCTCTATTTTGTAGTATCTATTTGGTAACCGATAATTTGATGAATTGTTTATAGCTATGATTATAGATGGTAACTAAATTACTTTACTTTACTTCATATATGGTGGAAATAGGGCTTCCAAATCTCCTCAACTATCTTCTTGCTTTACTCGTTAATGCAAATAATTATGGTTCTTCTTCTATTTTGAGATAGCAGGTTAACTAAGCCGTTTTATACTCCTGTTAAGGTAATATAAACACTCAACCCCAATGTAGAACCCTTCTATATTTCGATGACAAGATTGACTACAAAGGAGGATTAAAAGCAATAACCTATTAAGCTACACAAGTATCGGGGTACTTTCATCCACGATTTAAACCTATGTTTATTCAACTATAGCATATTCACAATCTCCCCTTTCAGATTTCGATTAGAAATCATATAAGTTATGATAATTAGTGATCAATTAATTACCAAGCAATCAAAACAATTATTGAATAAATCTCAATAATAATAAGAAGAAACCAAAACACGTTAATTCATAGACGAGGTTGGCGATTCGACATGGAAAGCCCTAAATTAAGTTAGTTCCTATCCATAGACATGCCAAGAACTAAACTAATATCCAACATATACAAAAAAGAAATAAAATAAAGAACAAGAAATTACTCAAAAGTAAGTCTCCAATCTTGATATCCAAGTTGTGATGAATTGTAAGGTGTGGAACTCTTCAAATCTGACCTAAAGGTCCTTTTTATATCACCAAAAATGTCCCAAACCTTTTCCTTCTTGGCCTTGGCCCATTCCTATTCGGATCTGTCAATTTTCCCGCGTTGGCGTCGCGGCCCTGCCGGCGCGCGGCAAAACCTGCGACTCTCTGCTTTTTGGCGCGTAGTGGCGCTCTGCTTCTTTGGTTGGTTGGCGCGCGTCGCCTCTGTTTCGCCCGGGTTACCAACTTTTTAGCTTTTTGAGCTCTGGAACCTCTTTTTCTGCCCTCTTTTCGCTCCTTCTCGCCAATGTGCCACTTTAAACCATTGTGACTCAAAAGAAAGAAAATATATCCTAACACGACACATATTTGTACAAAAATAGGTCAAAGACTAACTAAAAATGACTCAAAAGGTGTATATAAAATACACCGATCAAACACCCCCAAACTTAACATTTGCTCGCCCTCGAGTAAAGATCAAAAATAGAAACAAAGACACGAAAGAAACGCAAATAAAATGACTCAAATACATTGATCAAGTTGCTGCATCATTGTTACTTAGAAAAATATGAAGATTAGTAGAATAATATGCAGGAACATATAGCATGAATTTTTAGCATTCTAAACACATCAAGTCATATATTTCGCAAATTCAATTTAATCATGCTCAATGGAAGTAAGAATACCTAACTATGCATGTCAATTTCAAAATCATATGACATGTTTACTTGTTATTCTCCACTAATCATGAATACACACATTAGAGATCTTCAGGGCTTTTCAGTGTTGTAATGTAGGATTAGGCAGGGGTAGGTAAAAATAGGCTTTTAGGCTCAATCTTACGTACCATAAGCTCTTTTACTTTCGATTATTTCCTTTTCTTTTGATTTTCTTTTTAACCTCATACTTATCTTTCCCCTCTTTTGTTTTGAGAGAATGAGGTGTATTATGAATAGAAGGCACCCCCAAACTTAGGTTTTTGCCTATTTATTATTATTTTTCATTGGGGTGCATCAAAATTGTTCACTCTCTTTTGTTTCTTTTTCAACACTTTATATTCCAAACAACTCAATTTTTTCACTTATGGCACAAATATGGAATTATAGGGTGTCAAAGAAATGTCTTATTTTTTGCTCAATGGGGCTGACTAGTGATACGATATTTTAATGTCAGGGATATGTAAAAAAATGGTAAGTGTTGACACCCAATTTTGACCCTCTCGTCCAGTCATTAATTATAAAATTACATTAAATTTTCCAATAAATTTTTAACAATGTTATAATAATAAAATGCAACAATAAAATATTAATACACGCATAAATAAGCGATTTAATAATGGCACCGCATTTTACGTAGAGTACTAAGCACACTTTGAGTCTCGCGCCCGCATTTATTAATTTTAAGCCCTATCATAATTCTTAAATGATAAATAAATAAATACATAAAATAAATAATTTAACAATGATGTCGTATTAAATAGTATAGTCGCATCTTATTAATACGCAAAGCAATTTCATAATTATTGTAGCGCCTAAAGTCATATTAAGATAATTTAATTTTAGCTTAAATAATAATAAATAATGCACAATAAATAAGATTCTTTTCAAAATAATAGCGTCACATTTATGAAAGCATTAAGCAACCCTTAAATATCATATCCGCATTTAGCGTTTAAATAGTTTAATAATAATCTAAACCCCGTTCAATTTTAATTTAACATCGCAAAGTACGCATAATAAATAAGATTTTAATAACGGCATCACATTATAAAATATTAAGCACTAGTTAAATAGCACGCCCGTCGTTATTTTTCGTAATAATTTAAACTCAAGTTTAGACTAATAAATCACCTAAATAATTTAATCACAATTTGAATTTTTTAATTTATCACTAATTAAAACTAATAACACACCTAAAACTAATACCCAATTAAATAACTACCAGCCCACTCCCTACCCAATAAATCGCCCAGCCCACTACCAGCATCCCAACCCGCTAGCCCACTTTTCCCCCCCAGCCTTTATCTTTTTCACCCCCGCGGCCCAGTACCCCTCTATCCTATATACCAGCCCACATGCCCAGCAACCCTTTTCTTTACCTTTCCCCCTGTCGTCCCTTTCCCCAACCTCAGAAACCCTAAAAAATATTTCCCTCACCTGCCGCATGCACCCCTCCCCTTACCCGCGAATCTCGCCAGATTTTCAGGGTGGAAAATCAGGCATAACCAAATCGAATCCTCTCCTCGTTCATAACCGAATCGTTCCAACAAGAACAAATATCAAAATCATCCCTAAAATGGTAACTTGCCATAACCGAAATTTCAGAAATCAAACCTTACCATATACCACCTAAAATCGCACCAAATCTCCCTCAAATCAACCCAAAATCGCCCACAAAATCTTAACAAATCAGGTCAAAATCAATATCAAGATTCGCACAAATCAGTCCTTACCAAAGCTTTGAAAGGCAGTCCAAAACCGCACCTAATGGGGAACCCAAATGGAGACTATAAAAGGATAGCAACATACACATGCAAAGAGAAAAAAACAAGCATCGGGAGTTAGGGATTCATCATCTAGAAAATTAGCATCATAAGAGTAGGAAATCCGAAAACCCTATCCTGAATCAGTCAAGAATCAACAATTTTCGCAAAAACTTCATTTTTCTTCCTATCGCATAATCGCATTCTCCGAGTGAATCGACGACTTGGTACGCTGCCTCGGTTCGCTGTCCGGAGAAGGTAAATTCGTCACCCTTTCTGTTTTTGGATTTCGTTTGGCTATTCGTGTTATGATACGCAACGATATTGGTGGTTGTTATGTGTACTGAGTCGACTGTGAGGTCTGTTCAGTTAATATGGATTTCTACTAAAATTCGTGAATGTGATTGTAAACATGTTCAGGTCTGTATTAGCATTTGTTGTGTATATGCGTCTGTGACTAAATGAATCGGCTATTGTTTGGAGTCTATCTGAAAGTATTTTGATCATATTAAATTTGTTTTTAAGGTGTTGGAACTTATGTTAAAGTAATTCCGTATGCCGTCTTTAGCTGATGTCGTGTTCATCTACAGGTCTGTAGTGATACATTTGTAAGCCTATATGTATTTAAGGACACATAAAAGCAAGATAATCTTAACTGATTTACAGACTCAAATATGTATTTGTGTAACTCCTTTATGTGTCTATCATGATTTGCGAGTTAGGAGATTTGCTTCAAATGTTTACTAGTTCGGCTAGAAGTCTCTGTACCTGAAAAGTTTTTCTTTACGTATGATATTTCGAGCCCTGTTTGATTGGTTGTGGGCAAAACATGTGAAAGCTCCTTGTCGGGATTAGTTTGTTTCCATTCAGTTCATGTCTGTAGTTGTGGTTGTTTATCCCAAGTAATTGTTTGGGTCATTGCTTGCACTATTTCCCCAACATCAATGTGTATTGGGGCATGATCTGTAACCATTTCTTTAGCCCACTGTGCTGCGCATTACCATATTATGAAGCATTCCCATTAAACAGTAGGAATGTGAGTCTGTACCTATTTTGGTCAAATTGGTTAGGCATATCAAAGTAGTCTCTCTGGTAGTGACTCATCATTCTTACTAGTCCAATGAAACTGGCTCTGAATTTACTCTCTGTCTAAGTGATAAAAACTGATCATATTAATATTATTTCAAGATACAGTTTGTGCCATGTCAATCTATTGTGCAACCTAAATAATGCTTGTATCAAACACCCTGCACTCATTCGAATTCCCCTCTGTGGCATGATGTCTCGATTTACAGTCATAATATGGTGTCAAACTGCTTAAGTGAAGGAAAAGTCTAGTGTATGACTTGAACTTTGGATCCTTACTTAATAAGTCACGCCCCTATTGCTTATTAAGAATGTATATGTTTGTCTCTCTTGGATTTCTATACTAGTACATCAAGAAAGCCTCATAAGCCATAGAAATAGCTGGCGTTACTGGTTCTGTTAGCACAATCTCGATAGTGCTGTTGCTGTTGTTTGAAATTCGTGGTTGCTGCTTTGCTTTTGTATTGTTGCTGCCATTCCATCGCTGCTGATTAATTAGAATATACTGATGTTATCTCGGCATTGCTATTATAATGGACTACCATAAAGAAAACCTGAAAATTCTAAATTATGGGGTCTGCATAATTTCCTCTCATCCTGCGTGTACACTGAGTTCCTTTCTTGATTGCTGTGTGGGTGTGCTATTATCCAGGAACAGTGATTTATATGCAGATATTTATTTATTATGTGACAAAGTTTAGAATATATGTTAATCCTTATTTTTCTTTGTTTTACATGAAATGCATTGGAGCAACGAAGAGTCTCATTACGAGACTCATCACACCGCAAATAATGACATGCATCCATCGTCGCACCCTCTTCGGAATTCCTGAACCAAAAATGGGACGAGATGACGTCGTCATCCGTCGTAAAGAGCACTCTTAAATCCCATCCTCTCTCTCTACTTGCTATTCATTCATCTATTCGTTTATTGTAATTTAATTACTCTATTTCTGTAATATTTAGGATATCTAGAATAATTAAGTTTCAAACATATAAGTGAGAAGGTAATTTTAAAATTTGGAAATTCATCGCTAGCTTATTTGTCTTTAGGATTGTTACACATGTTAAAAATCCGCCAAACAATATCTAATCACGAAACTAATGCCTTACTCCTTATTGAATTCATAACAAAAGAATTAACTTTCTAAACTCTTATTAGTATTATATAGGAGTTTTATTTTTATTCTTAATAAAAATCATCATTGGGTATATCATGATATACTAACCAAGATCAATTAAGTAGATAAATGCATACAATAAATCAACTTAGCGTCACATATTTTATAAATAATATAATGCATGCTTTTAAACTTTACATGTATTTTTATCTTATTAATCTTTTGTCAAAAAATGCATTCATTTACTAAAAGGCCTTTCAAACATGCATCATTCCTTAGCATAATAATTACCCTAGGTTTGACCGGACAATCGTAAGTTAGCGGATCTTAGAGGATGTCTAACCCCTTCCCTCTAGATTAATAAAGAACTCTTACCCAGAAAGGCAAGCAAACCTTTAAAAGGAGTTAATGTTGACTTGACTTAGTTAACATTTAGGTGTCTTAATTCACCCAAACTAATTAGGTGACGACTCCGCGAACCCTTTAGCACTTTTAGCACCCTTTTAACGTTTTAGCATTTTCATTTATTTCCTAACGTCATTTATTTAAGCAGGATTCGCTAAAATAATGTTGCGGTCGAAAAAGGGTGTGACAGTAAAAAGGGGCTAACAAAGAAATGCCCGAATCATCTCCCTAACATGCATATCCTAACTATTTCTCCTCAAATAGCAAACAAGCAGACACATAGGTTTACTCACTAACAATGCATAAATCAAGCAAGATACCACCAAATAGTTTGACTTCATGAATTTTTGACATATCTAACCTAAGTGTTCAGATGGTTGCTTCTAATTCTATTACATTATTCAACTTTACTTCACTAGGCGTTTCAAGTAACTACAACATGCATGATCATAAATAAAAAAATTAGACTCAAATAAACATAGGAAATAACACAAAAAGACTCAAAAAAACACATAAAACATAACTAAGAACTCCCCCCAAACTTAAATCACACATTGTCCCTAATGTGTGCAAGACTCAAAAATAAAAGAAAGACGGGACAACTTACAGACTTGTTTTAAAATAGTGGCGGTGGCGACGGATAATGCATGGCAGATAACGTCAGAAATCCCGTCAGAATGGAAGAGGGAAATCGTTTCTAGGGATCTTATTTTCCAGTTTTTTTTCGTCGCGGCGCCACGGCCCTGAGATCGGCACCGTGGCGCCCAAACATCTGCGACCCTTTGAACTTCCGGCGCCGCGGCACCCGAACTTCAGAGGCCTTCTGGACTTTCGGCGCCGTGGCTCCCAACTTCCTGCGCCTGTCTGCATTCTCGGCGCCATGACCCTCTGCTGGGCGCCGAGCCGATTTTTCTCCTTTCTCACGTTTTTCGTCCTCCACTTTTTAGCCATGTACCTGTCATCACAACATGTAAATAATACCTTCTGTGAGACTGTTCTAACTAAAACTAAATTGCATAAATTTAAAAACCTTGGGTTATCTCCCAAGTAGCGCTGTCTTTAACGTCTTTTAGCCTGACGCAGGTTCCGTATCAAGAGGTATGAGGTAACTTAACCCCACAGCCTACCCATTTCATAATTATTTTTCTCTTCCGCCTTCTGTTTTTCTTTTTCTCATTTTTCTCAAGAGAAGGTTTAGCGTTGCTCACCTGTACTTGCATCGATTTCCTTGTTTTGCTTTGTCTTGGCTCAGTGATGTGTTACTGCGGTCTTGCAAAACATTTGCTTATGACTGGGGGTTCAACGGTGTGTTTAAACACCTTGAACACCATCTCTTCTTCCTCAACTCTGAGTTTCAGCTCGCCTTTTTCCACATCAATCAAGGCTCTCCCAGTTGCCAAGAATGGTCTTCCCAAGATGATAGGGATTTCATCATCTTCCTCCATATCAAGGATGAGGAAGTCTGCAGGAAAGAAGAATTTTCCACCTTAACCAATACGTCTTCAATTACTCCCCTGGGATGCACCACTGTCTTATCCGCCAACTGCAAGCTCATAGTGGTTGGTTTGGCTTCACCCAAACCCAACCTCTTGAAAATGGACAAGGGCATGAGATTTATGCTGGCCCCCAAATCACACAGGGCCCTGTTACATGTCACCCTACCAATTGTGCAAGGCAATGTGAAGCTCCCTGGATCCTTAAGCTTGGGGGACAGTTTCTTCTGCAATATGGCACTGCATTCCTCTGTCAATACCACTGTCTCATACTCAGCTAGCTTCTTCTTCTTCCCAAGAATTTCCTTCATAAATTTAAAATAAGTAGGCATTTGCTCCAACGCCTCAATGAAAGGGATGTTAATGTGCATCTTTCTAAATACCTCCAAGAACTTGAAGAATTGTTTATCAACTGCTTTCATTTGCAACCTCTGAGGGTAAGGAATCTTCTCTGTGTATTCCCTCACTGGAACTGTTGGAGCCTTCTCTAAAATAGGGCGGTCCTCAGTAACCCCCTTCTTCTCTGCCTCTACTCTCTGCTCTGCCACATGCTGAGGTGTAGGATTTTCTAGCTGCTTCCCACTTCTTATGCCTGCTTTGACACTACTCTGCAGGGTTCATCTCTGTATTACTAAATTCGCTCATGATTAAATGCGGATTTTCTTGTGGAGCAGGTGTACTGAACTGTTGGGAAGGTGAGGCCTGGTTAAATGGTTGCTGATTTTGGTATTGGCCTCGGAACTGGTTCTGTTGCCCTTGATCACCCCTCCATGAAAAGTTAGGGTGATTCCTCCACCCTGGATTGTAGGTATTTGAATAGGGGTTGTTCTGGGGCCTTTGGTAATTCCCCACTGCCTGACATTCTGCTTGCTCAATAGGGATGTTGTTGGGGTCTGCTGATGGGCACCTATCAAAGGTATGAGTACCCCCACACATCTCACAACTCAATGGCATCTGAACTGCATTCACTGACACTGTGTTCTGCTGCAGTTGCTTGGTCAAGAGAGCAACCTGTGCATTTAACGTTGTGATGGCATCAATCTCATGAACTCCTATCGCTCTCCTTTCACTTACCCATCTATCATCTGTCACATGGTTATTGATGGTCATGTCTTCTAGCAAATCATGGGTCTCATGTGATGTCTTCTTCATGAAGGTTCCACCTGCAGCTGCGTCAATGATGGTTCTTGTGGTCCCACTTAGCCCATTGTAGAAAATATGGACCAAATTCCACAGCTCAATGCTATGATGTGGATACTTTCTCTGAAGATCTTTAAATCTCTCCCAAGCCTCATAGAGTGACTCTCCATCAGCCTGGTAGAAATTGTTCAGCTCTCCTCTCAGCTTAGCGGCTTTGGACGGTGGAAAGAACTTTGTCAAGAACTTCTGTGTCAACTCCTGTCATGTGAATATAGAATCTGTAGGCAGTGAATTCAACCAAACTTTTGATCTATCCCTGAGTGAGAAGGGAAAGAGCCTCAATCGGATGGCGGCGTCAGTAACACCATTATACTTAAAAGTTACACACAGCTCCAAGAAATTTGCTATGTGCATATGAGGGTCTTCAGATGGCAACCCTCCGAATTGAACTGTATTCTGCACCATACTCAGGATCGCAGGCTTGATTTTGAAATTATTTGCTCCTATTGCCGGGAGCCTGATGCAAGTCTGTGCTCCATTCACCCTTGGCAGCACATAATCTCTCAAGCTTCTCTCAGCTCGGACCTGGACCCTGTCTTCCACATCCATTGCTAACCTCTGGGGCATCCTCTGGTTAGGTTGATGATCACCTAACCCTTCGTTCATCTCATTGTTATTCTGCAAGCCTCCCATTGCTATTAAGGCCAAGATTCGTTTGTTTCCTCGGTTCTGCTTGCAAGTTTTTTCAATCTCCGGGTTGAAGGGAACAAATGTATCTGCTCCTCTTCTCCTTCGCATAAACTAGATGCCTACAACAGATCAAAATCAACAAACGGATCACGGCGCACGGTTTCACCAATATAAAAAAATATATTAAAAAACCAAATTAGAAATTAAGAATAGATAGAATGATATTGAACTACGTCAATCCCCGGCAACGGCTCCAAAAACTTGATGCGCGATTTATGCACACACTAAACGCAAGTGCACGTGTCGTGACAAGTAATATAGTCTAGAAGACCGAGTTATCGTCCTCAGGGATTAGTGTCCAATTATCAACCTCTATTCTGTAGTATCTATTTGGTAACCGATAATTTGATGAATTGTTTATAGTTATGATTATAGATGGTAACTAAATTACTTTACTTTACTTTAGATATGGTGGAAATAGGGCTTCCAAATCTCCTCAACTATCCGCTCGCTTTACTCGTTAATGCAAATAATTATGGTTCTTCTTCTATTTTGAGATAGCAGGTTAACTAAGACGTTTTATACTCCTGTTAAGGTAATAAACACTCAACCCCAATGTAGAACCCTTCTATCTTTCGATGACAAGATTGACTACAAAGGAGGATTAAGAGCAATAACCTATTAAGTTACACAAGTATCGGGGTACTTTCGTCCACGATTTAAACTTATGTTTATTCAACTATAGCATATTCACAATCTCCCCTTTCGGTTTTCGATTAGAAATCATATAAGTTATGATAATTAGTGATCAATTAATTACCAAGCAATCAAAACAATTATTAAATAAATCTCAACAATAATAAGAAGAAACCAAAACATGCATTAATTCATAAGAACGAGGTTCAAGCGATTCGACATGAAAATCCCTAAATTAAGTTAGTTCCTAGCCATAGACATGCCAAGAACTAAACTAATATCCAACATATACAAAAAAGAAATAAAATAAAGAACAAGAAATTACTCAAAAGTAAGTCTCCAATCTTGATATCCAAGTTGTGATGAATTGTAAGGTGTGGAACTCTTCAAATCTGACCTAAAGGTCCTTTTTATATCACCAAAAACGTCTCAAACCTTTTCCTTCTTGGCCTTGGCCCATTCCTATTCGGATCTGTCAATTTTCCCGCGTTGGCTCCGCGGCCCTGCAACCGGTGCTGCGGCGCCGAAACTTCTGCGGCTCTCTGCTTCTTGGGAGCCGTGGCGCTCTGCTGCTGCTGGTTGGTTGGCGCCGCGCCGCCGCCCTGTTTCTCGCCCGAGTTTCCAACTTTTTAGATTTTTGAGCTCTGAAACCTCTGTTTCTGCCCTCTTTTCGCTCCTTCTCGCCAATGTGTCACTTTAAACCATTGTGACTCAAAATAAAGAAATTATATCCTAACACGACACATATTTGTACAAAAATAGGCCAAAGACTAACTAAAAATGATTCAAAAGGTGTATATAAAATACACCGATCAACAAACATCACAATGGTTTATTGAAAAATTCGACTTGATTCCAAAAGCAGTAATTTTCCTCAGCATACTCAATTTGACATGACCCAATCTTTTGTGCCAAAGTTCTGCTTCCAGCTCATCCTTAGAGATCATAGTTGGTGCATGAGCATGTGCCTTTATTGTTTCCTTGTAGTTTCTACCTGATTCCAGTATGTACAACCCATCAACTTTCTTACCAGTCTCCTTGACCCTCCCAGTAAACAGATCCTGCAGGACAAATCAGGTAAAAATCTTACACAACAGTTCAATTCCCTGGTTAACTTTGACACTGAGAGCAGATTAAGATTAAAGGTAGGGACACATAACACGTGCTCAATGAGATCACCATTCTTTAATCTACAACTGCCTGCTTATGTAATTTCAGCTACATCACCTGTAGGAAGATGTACATGTCCTGCACTATCCTTATCTCTTCTTTCAATCATGTTTTTATCACTAACCATATGGTTAGTTGCCCCTGTATCCACTATCCAGTCTGAAGTGATGGTACCCATATGTTCATGAGACATAAGGTTACCTGCCATGTGAGCCTTGACTACTGTTGCCTTGTCATTGTTTCCTTCCTGTTGATCAAGCACATGCAACACCATTTCATATTTATCTGGAGTGTATAAGGATAACCTGCTGTGGAGAAATTCCTGCTGCTCCTTAGACAATTGCCTCATGTTCCTACTGTGTTCATGATCAACAGTTGTATCAGCCTGAGTTCCCATTACTGCAACATTCACATTTCTTTTATCTTTGGAATCTGCTGGATGGCCAACCAGTCTATAGCATTTTTCTGCAAGTGTCCTTGTTTCTTGCAGTGGTCACAGAACAACAACAGCCTGCGACAGTTCTCTCTAGTATGCCCCTTCATCTGACAATAATCACAGAAACTATACTGATTTGGCTTCCTTTGTTTATATTGTGTTTACTTGCTATACATAGCTAAAGATTCATTAGAGTCATTGCCTCCAAACCTTCCAGTAATACACTTTTGACTTTCATCCTGCGCAATCATAGTGTATGCTTGATTGACACTAGGTGTAGGTGATAACAATAAAATATAGCTTCGTGCTTGATTATAGCCATCGTTTAATCCCATCAAAAATTCTAATAGTCTCTGATTAGCAAGGTGATCAACATAAGCCCGAGGACTATCGCATTCACATGTAGGTGGAGGGATAATGGAATCGATCTCATCCCATAGATCCTTCATTCGTGAGTAATAACTGACTCACGGGACACTCATCTGCGGCATCCTCGGTTCTGTCATGACGACCAGACCCGGCGGTGCCCTACCTGGACACCCTTACAGGTAAACATCAGAGATAATCAGCGGAACATACATAAACACAACAAGAAATAAATAACAGGTTAGCCGATAAGACTACCTTCCTGGATACATATAACTACGTAAAACTAAAAGCAATTACCTCTTTTTTTTTACAAGGCGACCCACAAGATATGACTACAGACCTCTAAGAGTTTTGACGTAACAACTGTGATGGGACAGGGCCCCGCCATACCCCTGAATGTACAAAATCTACAACCTCAGGGAACTGTACCCAAAATACCAAGCCTCTGAAATAATGGAGCTTCCCAACCAGCTGGACAGTGATCCTAAGAATGAGGATCAACAAGCTATGTACCTCAACCTGCGACATGAACTATGCCCCCCGAAGGAGGTCAGTACGAAATATGTTCCAAGTATGTGAAACTAAAAATACTGTAATGAAATCATAACAGTCTATATAAAACAGGAGACATGTATGATCACCAAACTACAGTACACAATATATAAGCAGTCATGTCAAGCCAGGGACGTATGCCCTCAAGTCATTACTCACATATAACCATGGGTCTCACGCCCATAATATCAATCATGCCCGTGGAATTCCTTCCTCACTGTCGGCAGTCCATAATATAACATAACACCAATAAGTATACATGAACACCAGGTCCCACCTGTGTCATAAAAACTGTACGGGCCAAGTAGGAAAGCGAACCACCAGATCCAGCCAGCATCATAAAATTGACCGGGGCAAGTACGAAAGCCAACTACCAGATCCAGTCTGCGTCAACAACTGACCGGGGTAAGTACGAAAGCCAACTACCAGATCCAGCCTGTCGTCACGAGATATGACCGGAGCAAGTGCGAAAGCTATCTACCATAGTCTACCGTACCAAACTGTGCCATAGAACTGACGGGGGCAAGTACGAAAGCCAACTACCATACCATCCTGCGTCAGCCACTGACCGGGGCAAGTACGGAAGCTAACTACCAGACCATCCTGCGTCACTAAACCTCATGGAGATCTAGTCCATGAAATAACAATATTCAACATGGTCGCATGACCCGGAATCCCACATCGTATAAGCATGTCCATGGAGAAATAAAAACAATCCGGGAATCTAACCCGCCTCCTAGTCGCATGCCCCGAAATCCCACATCGTATAAGCATGTCCAATGAGTAATAAAAACAATCCGGGAATCTAACCCGCATCCTGGTCGCATGCCCCAGAATCTCACATCGTATAAGAATGTCCAAGGATCAATCACAATGGAAGCATACCCGTGGAAGCCTCTGTCACTGTCGGTACGTCCAAGTAAATTCACAACAAGACAGCCGTCCCTCCAACTGAGAGTCACGGCAGCGTAAACATATAATACTTGCACTCAAGGCTATCACAAGCAAGCATAGGCAAGTTCATAAAATCTTTAGACTTTCATTATCATACAAAAATGAATTTCATTTTATAAACTCAAGGCACTTTTCGTTTCACATAAAGATCCGAGAATTTAACCCAAAGTACTACGTACTTCCATTCTTTTCAAAAGACTCATTTTCATATAAAACCTCAAGATACTAACACTCGTAGTATCAAGGCATGTCTACATTTCAAACAAGTCACTACATTTTTAGAAATACATTTCTAGGCTTCTAAATCAAGTGACCCTTACTTTAAAACTTTAAGCAATTGATACCTTTAAATCAAATTGCCCTTCTTTATTTCAAGTCATTTCTTTGTTTACATTACTCGAGAAAATCATTCTTTTAACCTTCCATAAAGTTGTTATAACCAACTTCCCATAAATCCGTTATACTAACTTTATGCTTTAGAAACTAAGACATCTTTAACCTTTCATAAAGCCGTCATAACTAACTTCCCATAAAGTCGTTATAACTCTTTATGTCTTAGACAAATTCATTCTTTTTATAACCAAGAGACTTATACTTTCAAATCAAGTTACATAGCTTTCAAAATACTTCAAGTCTCTTAACTTTAAGAAATCAAGTTTCTTAACTTAGAATATCAAGTCTCTTTAACTTAGAATATCAAGTCTCTTAACTTTAAGAAAAATAAAGTCTCTTAACCTTTTAAGAATTCAAGGTTCATAGTCTTAAAACTTCATAACGTAAACTCTTTAAATTAAGTAACATATACTTTTATGCGTTGTGAATAGGTTATACTCGTTTATAACGATCTTATTAAAGCAGACATGATCTAGAAAATGTAATACAATTTTGTCTTATCTTAATTTCTATGCAGATGGAGAATTCTATTCATTTTAATATAATTGATTGTCGATACATTTTCTTTTATTAACGCTGCAATGGTTTATTCGATACTTATTCTCATTCGTGCAGTAAATTAGCAAAGTCAACTCGACTCCAAATACTTCCTAACGACTCTTACCAACATCCCCCATAAGATTTGGTAAGAACTTAAGATAACTTAGACATAACGTTTACATAGAGTAAATCAACATACATACCTCTTAACTTCTAAGAGTAGAAGGAATCATGAAATAACACCACATGTATATTTCATACATAGAATCATGCCAAAAGAAGGAAGAGGTTCACATACCTCGCGACGATTATCGACAAGTAGCAAAATGTTTCAAAGTACTTCAACTTTGATAGCTATTCCATCCTTTAAGTAGAATACGCTACTCGTAGTACTTCAACCTATATTAATCATAACATGTCTATCAACTCCTAACTTTTTAACGTAGAATCATACTAAGTGTAAGGTCTCTTATTCTACGGAAAATCGGGCAGCACTTCCTTTGTTTCTACGTACTTTTCCACCTTTTTCAAGGCCCGAAAATCAATAATCAAACGCCACATTTAAGGCCCAACAATTTAGCAATACAAAGGGGATTACACGCCTAATAGGACGTGTAAAATTCTGCCCCACAATCAATATAAAATTGTCCAATATTTCCAAGCCATATTCGGCTACCATTGTCACAACAATTATCAATTTCCTTTCAAATCCTTTTTCAATCCAAGTTATTATTCCAACATGTTATATACATAATAACAATTACAACAACTATAAATCCTTTCTTCCTTAACATGCGACGATTGTAACTATCGACCAAATTGATTACAACATTAATGGCTAACTTGTCCATTTTTGGTTTTAACATGTCGACATGATCCAAATCTTTTCAAACTTCATTCTATATACCGCATGCTCATTTCTTAACTACTATAACATATAATCTTCAATTACATTAAGAAGATGAAGAACACCCAAATACAATCCAAGACTAAAAGTCGATCCTTAGCAACTTTTATCTCCTCTTCTTACGTTCCAATCTGCTCCAAGCACTCCTTAGAAGCTCATGAAGAACTCCTCTTCAAGTTCCATCTTCAAAGTTGAAGAACACCTTAGGTTTTCGCCTTGCGACTAACGTAAAAACGTCGTGTTTCCGGGATCTTTCTATTGAGATATCCTTACAATACCCCTAGGAACCTTGGGTTAAAGTCTTGTGAATTATGGACAACAATTGAATTTTTTTGTGTGGATGATGCCTCAAAGCCGAGAGCTCAATGAGCAAGACACAAGTCTTGAAATTTTCTAAGTGTTGGAAAGATCAAGTCTTGCACTACTAGTATGGATATATACTACAACCAATGATCTAGATCAACACAAATGGATGACTTAAGATTGGTCCATTATGTCAAGCTCCCACTTGACCCCTTTGACTTGGTCCATTTTTCAAGTCAATATGGCTATTCTTTATGACTAATTTTCGTCCAAGATGACTATGTGGTCCATAACATTTCGTTTCCCGAAATTTCCATAATTGGTCAAAATATCGGAAACCTCGTAGGCCCCACAAAAATGTAAAATTTCTCGGGTGGGCCCCACGTATAAACTTCCATAATCCCGATAAATCCTACAAGTCTCAAATATCAAATTTGGGAACTCAATTCTCATTAACGAACAATTTTTCTTCCCGAGGCTCGGAAAACGTTTCCTTAAGAATAACAAATCTTTCCTTCGTTCAAATTTATAAGTCTTGTGCTCTCACGTCTATTCTTGTATACATGTCCTGGAATTACGGGGTGTAACAAGTTCCTTCTTTAATTGATACACTCGAGACAAGTTGATTTTGTCGAATCGCTCCTTTAAATCCCTCCAAACAACTAAAGCAGTAGATCGATATAAAATACCACTCAGTAGATCTCGGCTAACATTTTTCATGATCCACGATATCACCATTGCATTACAACGATCCCACTGCTTCATCGAGTTACCTTCATACATATCTTTTCGCACTGTACCATCAATGAATCCAATCTTATTCTTCGTCAACAGATTTAGCTTCATCGCACGACTCCATAATATATAATTTTCCATTCCCGTTAGCTGTATTTCGACGTGCACATCTCCGGGAGTATCATATGAACTCAAAAATAATGGATTATTGTGATCCACTATGTTTGAACACATGTTCGAAATCTCCTCAGTGACCGCTGGTACATTTTGTGAAGTATTTTCCATTGTAAATGATTATCAACAAAACTAATCAACAACGAGATCAATCAATAGCTACAGAAACAACAAATTGATACTAGTGACATCTACAATTGATCGATCGATCTTCGGAATTCCAATTTCAACAAAAAAACACAATGTCGCATATGAACTGAATCAGAAATTTGATTTTCACATATCGATTGTAATAGTTATGTTGTAAACTATATTGCATGTGTCGGATTTCTCTCGAATTGAGTTGCGAACAATTATCGATCTTCGGTTTTTTCATAATCGATCTTCGATTTGATCGATCGCCTGCTTCGATCTTCAACAACAATCGTCAGCTGACTTTGATACCATGTTAATCACAATGATATTAGTTAGTGAGGAGGAGAAGAGAGTAAAACATTGTGGAAGCTTTTTTGATTTCTTATTCTCAAGTCTCAAAATGAGAGATACAAGTCTCTATTTAAGCTAATGGAGAAAAGAGAAAATACAAAATGCACTGTAAAGAAAAATAACAAGTAACCGGGCCGCACTCACTAACTAATATAACTATCAATATCAATTAGCTAATTAACCCTTAACTAAACTATCACTTACGCATAACTTCAACAATATTGAACAATGAAAATAATGAGCTGAATAAAATAAATAGAACAAAATAACTTGCTCGTATCAGTAAAATATTAAAAGCAATCAAATCTCAATTTTGTTACACAATTGAGAATGAACAAGAATGATAATTTTATAAACATATACTCAATGCAGATAATTCAAGAATATAATTATTTAAAATAGAGGTAGATTTTATAACAAATTTCTAAGAGACTATCTATTTAACTGTAAATGAATTTGAATTATAATTAAAATATAAAATTTCATAAAATGATATTACAGTTATAATTTTAATAAACTTAAATTAAAATTTATAATAAGGTATAACATAATTTAAATTATAGCTAGGTAAAAGAAAATAATATATAATAAAAAAAGTATACATAGAGTGGTCTGGGGAGTTGAAAATGGGAAAGGCAAATCAGATATAGTGTTAAGTTAAAGGGGGGGGGGGGGGGGTGTCAAATGTTTCATAGTTGGAACTTATCATATTGCAGTGAAGAAACGTATGCTTCTCCCTTAATAAGAGTATGCAGTGAAGAACTTGTCATATTGCAGTGAACTTATCACTATTTAAATTGTAAAAGAAACGTATCATATCAATTGAAAGTGAAGAATTACTCTACACCACCGAAGGATAAAAATATAGTGCAGTGAATGATTATGCTTCTCCCTTAATATGAGTTCTCGGAGGACTTATTCTTTAGATATGAAATAATCTTTGATAGAGATCATTTCTTTTAAATTTATACTACGCGACACGAATTCGAATATAATCAAAATTCAATATAAATATAGTATATCGGGTGGATCAAAAAATAAAAAGAATTACTCTAACAGTAGAAAAAACTTTGTAGACGAGGAAGAGACTCAGTTGACGGCTGATAAAGAAAGAATGGCTTTTTAGTTGGTGCCAAGGAATCTAAATAAAGCCAAGATTGTCAAATCTTTAATAATCTTTTTCTTCTAATCTTTATTCTTCACCACTGTGACACTGCCTGCCCGCGGTCAGGATTTCTCACGGGCACATTCACTCCTTTTTCCCTCTACATTTAACCCTTTTTTTAAGTGGGAATGGGTCATATTTGCGTTAGACGTTTAAAAAAAGATTTGTATTTGTCATTCGTTAATGTTTGAGATCAAATATATCATCTGTTAGTTCGAATCTTTTAAATTTATCCCTTTTAATGGATTTGCCACGTGGCAGATACGTGGACGACACCGTAAGCAATTTTCATAACGTCGACAATTTCAGATCGACCAAATCGAAAAAATTGATCGGTTTTTTGAGTTTTTAGGCCAGTCCGGGTATCGTCGACGACGGTGGGTGGCATCGTTGTGTTCGTCTCTTCATTCTCTACAACATACACTAAACCACGATGTTCAGTTCAATCTTTAACTCAAACTCCATTGTTTCCGGCGAACTATTAGCGGCGTTGATGACGACGCTGATGACTGGGCAACCACGTATCTGCCACGTGGCTGTCACATGACAGATTCATTAAAAATGGGTAAATTTAAAAGGTATGGACTAACGGAGGGCATATTTGACCCCAAACATTAACGGAGGACAAATACAATTTTTTTTCTAAACATGGAAGATAAATACGACCCTTTTTCCTTTTAAAAATCTTCTTATGCTTTTTCTTTGGTCACGGTTTCCTCGGGTTCCTTTCTAATTCTACCTCCACCCTATTATTGTTTTGGAAACTAAAAAATAAAAATACCATAAAAACAACATTCAATATTCAACTCCATTCCGTCAGGTTAGCCCGATACAAGATTAACCCGGTACACTAAGTTTCCGCTATGCGCGAAATTCAGAAAATGATTGCACCATAATGATCTATTGTACATAATCTGACCTTGCATTTGTATAAGAGTTTGTTTCAACGACTTAAATATGTGACCTCCTGATCATATGACAAAAACTTTATTAGTTATTTCAAGGCTCCCTTCTATATTCAACTCCATTCTTCATTTCAAATTTGCCTTTTACACTTGTTCTTTTAATTCTCTAGTCTTTATTTTCTTATCCCCCCTAAAATAAAGTGTTCCATAGCCAAATTGTCTTTAAAGTTCCTTTTATTTCCATACATAACCCCTTTTCTTCTTCCTTTCTCTTCAAGATTTTTCCAGCTACTACTACTTTCTTCAAGAGAGAATATATTCTAATTTCCAATAACAAAACAAGCACAAATCATTTATATTCTTCTTCTTCTTTTTAACTTTTTATCTCTTATTTATACTAGTCCAAAAGATTTGGTTAACTCATCAATGGGAGTTGGAGAAAATTCTAATAATCAACCAATGGATAGAATAGTTGACTCATGGATTATTGCATTGAAAAGACCACTGAAGCCCATAAAAACCAAGTCATGCAACAAGAAAATTGATGATGAAGACGAAGAGAACTCAAGTACAACACCAACTTCAGAGGAATCAAGAATTCCACGAAGATTCACACGTCCACCACCAGCTCCAAAGAAGAGAAAACCTTCTTCAAGGTGTCATAAATTAATTAATAATGGTGTTAGGGAGTTTTTTAATCCTCCTGACTTGGAATCAGTTTTCATACGCCGAGTTGAGACTTGAAAAACTTACCTTTATAACTTCACTTCAACAATATTCTTCTTTTTTAGTTAAACCATGTATGCACTTTGACTATTTCATCGAATATGCTGATACCAGCTTCCACCAAAACTTTGGTTCAACAATGTCAAGTACTACTTTAGCTCTCCCAGTTCCCATTAGCTCCTAGCTAGATTCGATGAGTTATGTGTACATGGCTCTCTATGTATTATTAAAATGGCAATTTTACATAGTTACCTATATGTTCAGGTTGTGTCAACTTTTCTCTGTACAGATGGTAGATGGTAAATTCCCCTTTTGCATCTTTTAAACATGTCAGTTTGCTTAAGTGTTATATTTTTTACATTACGATTTTGTTCTCTTTTTCTCTTCCATTTTCTGGTGTTGGTTATATCTCTATTGAGCCGAGGGTTTATCGGAAACAACCTCTCTCCCCGCAAAGATAGAAAGGTAAGGTCTGCGTACATTTTTACCTTTACTTGTGAGATTACACTAGATATTGTATGATACATATAGTTACTTGTAGCACTATACTATGTCCCGAAACAGGTATCACATTCTAGAATTGGACTTTGGAAAAGCCAGTTCTTGCCTGTTGTTTCTTCTATTTGTTAAGAAGAAGAGCTTCATTTGCATAATGTTGGCAGATACAGACTTTATGGTTCTGTAGAATGGTTAAACTTTGCTTCTTCAACATACATATATAATTTAAGTTTTAAATTTTAAACAATATTAGGTGCATTTTAACATAGAAGAATACTAATAACCTCGATTACTATTAGACAATTATCAATAGTTATCTTATAAATGGAGAAACTTATTAGTGTAATTATTTTTTAGATATAATACATGAGCGTAAAGAATTATATGCATTATCAGATTATCTTATTTTTACTATTACAGATCTCATATCTAAAAAAAAAACTTACAAATACTTTTTAGAATGACATTATAATATAAAAATATTATTACCCGACGAAGTAAAAGTTTTAACTCTGTCATCACACTTTAAATGAAGAGAGATACATGCACATGCAAGTCAAGATCTAGCCAAGCATTACAACAGCAAAGGTTGGCAAACAGAAGTAAAAAATCGTTGAAACGGGAAGTTTTCTTCCTTTTTTTTTTTTTTTCATATGATCATTATGAACAAATCCAAAATCTTTATAGATAGAACTAATCACTAATTCCCAACGGTGAGGTGAATGGAATTCAATACATAAATCAATTAATAAAAAAATAAAAAAAGTTTTTACTGTGTCACTTAAGTTATATAGAAATTCCTGAGCTCTAAGAGAAAAAGATTGACTATGACAATTATCTCATAAGACTCAAGTCATATATGTATCACTTTCAGTACTTTAGCCTTTAATTTATACTCTCTGCCATTATCTTCTTTAGTTACTTTAGTCTTTGTTTATGTCCCACACTCAACAATGACTGACC
Organism: Przewalskia tangutica; assembly: GCA_029844215.1. Taxonomy (NCBI): domain Eukaryota; kingdom Viridiplantae; phylum Streptophyta; class Magnoliopsida; order Solanales; family Solanaceae; genus Przewalskia; species Przewalskia tangutica. The sequence continues at coordinate 84,891,554 of CM056736.1, read as the reverse complement.
ACCCACCTAGGACGGACACCCTTCAGATAGTGGGGAAGCTTCTCTCTAATACTTTTATGGTATATAGTAGTAATTAGTTGGAACCAAGGAGTGCATTCCACTGGGTTGACGCACCGGACCGAGGACCGAATATTTAGAAAATTATGATTGAAGATCGGACCGAATTTATCGGTTCGATCCAGTCTGATTATATGGACTAAGGCTACACAACAGGTTAAAATCGGGCCGGATCGATCCGGACCAGACCGAAAACCGAATATTCAGAAAATTAGGATCGAAGACCGGACCGGTTTGTGCAGCCCTACGTGCCACTGAATTAGGATCCTAGGTGAACTTCTTTATTTGAAGTTGGAAGACTTTAAATATAATTCTTATTTGAAGAGCAATTGAGAAACGCAAAGTATGGATAACTAATTCCAATTTCAAATAAAGTTGGAAGACTTTATCCAAGAAATGAGCCAAAAAGTAGAAAGGTTAAAGCATGAGAATATATAGATCTTATACCAATATGAATTATATCTCTTTCATAAGTTGTACCTTATGAAATTATGTACTTTTACAAATTAAAGTTTGCTTCACGATTTTATAAAATTTTAGCGATATATAACATATATCCAAACATATAGTTAAATATACGACGTGACATATTTAACAGTAATCTACTTCAGTTGAATTCTCAAAATGGTTTCTCCAAATCATATTTGCGATTACTAATAATTTCATAGCCCGACTCTTTAGCAGTAAGGATAGAAGCTTAATTAAAGAATCTCAAATATTGATTGATTTCGGTTGGATGTCATTATCTTCTAATTGTAATAACAGACAAGGGATAGGGAACAAAAGGAATATGTTCCTTGTATGGCTGGCCAACGGGACGGGGTCGGGTCGGGGCTGGCGGGGTCGGGGTCTGGCGGGGTTGGGGTAGGGCGGGGTCGGGGGCTGGCGGGGTTTGCCACCGCCCTGTCCCCTTCCAGAGGGGGTCAGGGTGGGGTCATTTTTTATTTGCCTTTAAATTAAATAAATAAATAACACAACAAGATAGTTTAATAAAATAACCCAAGGCTGTTTTTGTGTCTCTTATATTATTCGACTAGAAATATGATTTTTTTTTGTAATACAATTTCAAAATTGCAACTTCGTGATATTGAAAGTTGCAAATAAATAACATAGTAAAATTACAATTAAAAGAATTACATTTTAAGAAACACATTTTATATTTTCTTTATAAATTTCTTGTGGTTCTTCGGTTGGAATTGGTATATCTTGGTCAAATTGGTCGACGTCGCTTGCACATCCGTCGGATAAGATTTTGTTGTAGTTGTAGTCTTCTTTTACGATCTCGGTTGGCGCACCTCCTATGCTCATACGAATTGATCTTTGAATAGAACTGCAATCTCTAATGAGTCTCCTGCCAATGAATGTCTATGCTCCCCTATTTGAAATCTTCCCGCAGAAAACGTGCTTTCAGACGTTGTTGATGACGCTTGAATGTTCAACACATCTCGGACCATCTTAGCTGTTGGAAAATTCTTCTCATTCTTCTTCCAGTATTTTAGCAAGTCTTCACGTCCCTCTTCATTTTCAGTTGCTTCGTACAGTACAACACTCTGCAAAACAAAACATTAAACTCACTAATTTGGTTAGAAACGGTACCACTAAACATTCTCTGTCTGAGGCTTTGAATACTAGCCGCAGAAACAACATGTCGTTTTTGAGGTTGTGTTGAAGAAGAAAAAGATGGCATAGAAGCCGGTTGGTTGCTAGCACTTTTTTGTTGGTAATGCGTATATACTTTTTTACATTCATCTTGAATGCTAGACAGCACTTCTTCTCTAGTTTTTTCAACAGGTGGTGGGTCATTTGGATTTTTAGGAGTTGGAGGTGGAAGTGTATCTATGCAATCATAAATAGTTTCAACAATTTTTTTACAACCGTCTATTTTAATAGACGAATTTAATACAACACTAATAAAAAACTATTCTAAGATGTCGCCGTACTTTCCTTTCTTACTGGCAAGTAAAGGACGAGGGCGGAAACTGCAATCAATTCTTCAGGTGACCTACCAGCTATTAGCCTTAGACCTTTTTCTATTACTATTCCATTAAATTTGGGGAATAAGAATAAAATATTTTTCCATTTTTAGAAACATTTTTTAATAGGTGTCTTATAAGCTGGTTTTGCCATATATTTTCCTAAGTAATATAAATATTAGATCTATATAAAATAACATTGATGAAATAGTAGGATAATAAATATCGGAAAATTCTTTAGTAGCTAGATAAAATTTCTCTAAAAATGTATTAAGTTCTAAAATTGTATCCCAATCGGAATATATAAGCATATCATTAGGTTTCGATTACGGGCGTTAAAAAATTGGGTTATAAATTGTCTATACTCATAAGCAAAACGTAGTTGGTTGTATAAAGAATTTCATCTAGTGCATACTTCTTCGGGAATTTTTTGTAAGGTAGACCACAATTGTGACAAGTTTTTTTATATTCTTTTAGTCGTTGTATTCTATTATTTTTTAAAAATATGATTTGTAGCAAATAGAATTTTTCCAAAAATGTCTTCAAAAAGTGATATACCATCATTTACAACTAAGTTATAAATATGACATGCACATTTTATATGAAAATGATCTGAAAAAAGATGGAGTTAAGACAATTTTTAATAATCTAACAGCAGAAATATTAGAAGAAGCGTTATCTAATGTAATAGTCATGACTTTATCAGTTATGCCATAATAATCGCAAACAGGAGAAATATTTTCTTGAATAAAAATGTCAGTGTGCCTACTATCTATATATCTATATGCTAAAATACGTTTTTGCATACACCATTTATAATCTACCCAATGACATGTTATCGTTAAATAATCATGATCGTTAGTACTACGGCCTATATCAGATGTGATAGATACTTTTTCAGGGTAATGATATAAATAATAACGTAAATATTGTTGATATTTGTGTGCAAATTTAAAAACATCTCTCCTAACATTTGATCTAGGAAAACTGTTATAAGCTGGATTGTACATTGATTTTAGTAATGAATAAAACCAGGAGAATCAGGAAATGAAAAAGGCAAACCCTCCACTGCAACTAATTTTGATAATTCTTCCATATCTTTCATTTTATCGTATTTAGGGCCTACAACTGCCCCGTCATAGGGTCAATTTGACCCTGTACCGGGTGCGGGACAGTATGTGAAACTTGTCCCGACTGAGATGGCATTGTTGACTCACCCTTCATTTGAGCCTTATATTCATCTCACCTAGCTTTGTGTTTGTTATTCAAATGCGTAGTTAAACCTCCTGTCTCGCTCTGACCTTTTCTCATTTTAAATTTATAAACAATTTTACAAATTTTGCATATAGCAACTTCATTTTGTACGTCTCTATAAAAAAAAGCTCATATATGTGATGTTAATTTTCGTTCTGGTGGACCTCGTCTCATACTAGGGGAAATAAGAGGCGTTCCAGTTTGAGGTGCATTAGTGGGCGTGTCATCTAGATTAGTTGGTGTGTCATCTAGATTAACTTCTAAATTAAACACTTGTTGATTTCCAGAACTCATCGTCTAAATCTAATGGTACTTCAGAAAAATGCTCAGTATCAATAAAATCATCATGTTTAGGAGGAATAGGATGACTAGAAGAAGTACTCTTGTCCTTGTTACCCCTACTAGTAGAACCAGGCATACCCAACATACCTCGTAATCCTTTCATTTTAATTTATGCTAATAAATAGTTAAAGATAATGAAATTAAGTGCGCTAATTAAAATAAAGAAATAATAATAATTTAATGAAGGAACGAATGTACCAAACGTCGACGTAACGTCGACATGTAATCGAGAGATTGAAAATTAAAACTTTGCTCGATGGATGATCCTCAAGCTAGTTGTCAACTTCACTCCCAATTCCCAAATGAATAAATAAAATTGAATACTTAGTAGACAATATAGAGAGAATGAGAGATAGATTAAGAGATTATTAGAGAGATTGTAATTGTAGGAAGATTTGTGAGAAAGAATGAAGTATTTATAGTTAAAAAAATTGGGTTAAAGTGTAAATATAATAACTTAAGGGTTAAAAATAAATATTAGGGGGTAGAGGGGGTTGGGGAGGGGGATTTGACCGTTGCACAACGACCAAATTGGGCAAAGCCGTTGTCTGTGACTCTGAGTTGGGGCCTGGGGCGGGGTGAGTCGGTGTCAGGGTCATTTTTGGCCCGATCGACATGCAGATCACAGAATACGTGCAGATGCAGATCTGCGGTATCTGATACCGATGCGAGAACGCAGTCGGGCGGGATCGGTATGGGTCGGGCGAGTGCAGTCGAGTCGGTATACCATACTGTTGGACAGCCTTAGTTCCTTGTAGTACAAGAATATTTAAACTAAGTAACTAATCAACCTAATTACAATAGAAAATATAATTCTACCTAAAATAGAAGACCTAATTACAATAGGAATACAATTTTACATAAAATAAGAGATACAATTAATGAAAGAATATTCGAAAAATATTCTATTACACCCTCGCAGTCGAACATGGAGGTTCACGAACACTGAGACTGACTCGAAAATCATCAAATAGTATGCGCGGAAGTCCTTTGGTGAAGATGTCGGCAATCTGATATCTGGAATGAACATGTAGGACACGAACTTGACCACGAGCCATTTTTTTGCGAACGAAATGAATGTCCGTCTTAATGTGTTAAGTGCGCTGATGTTGGACGGGATTGCCATAAAGATATATCACACTAATATTATCACAGTAGACCAGTGTTGCCTTTTAAATCGGGCAGTGAAGCTCAAGTAGAAGGTTACGGTTCCAACAAGACTCAGAGACGGTGTTGGCGACACCTTTATACTCTGCTTTGATATTGGATCGGGATAATGTAGGTTGCCTTTTGGAAGACCAAGAAAATAGGTTATCTCCGAGGAAAACACAGTAACCAGATGTGGAGCGTCGGGTGTCAGGACATCCACCCCAGTCAGCATCAGAATAAGTAGTGAGAGCAGTTAGCGAGGACCTATATAGATGTAATCCGAAGTGAAGTGTACCTTGGACATATCGTAAAAGACGTTTGAGGGCATGCATGTGTGCTTCCATCAGATTATGCATGGGTAGGCAGATTTGTTGCACGACATAGGATATGTCAGCTCTCGTGAATGTGAGGTATTGCAGGGCCTCATTCAGGATACGATAGTGAGTCGGGTCTGAATATGGGGCCTGAATTAACGTTGAGCTTGGAATTACTTTCTACTGGTGTGTGGGATAGTTTGCAAGATGTTATTCCTGCATGGTCAAAGATCTCTGCGACGTACTTCTTTTGACACAGAAATAGGCTGCCAGAATGTCGAGTGACAGAGATACCCAAGAAATAACGCAAGAGGCCCAAATCCTTCATAGCAAACTTAAAGAAAAGAAGAGATATAATGGACCAGCGGAGAGCATCAGATGATATGGTAAGGATGATGCCATCAAAATATAATAATAGGTAAGCCATGTCTATACCCTTATTGTAGATGAACAGGGAATGATCGTATTTGTTGTGTGAAAAACCGATAGAAGAGACATAATCAACGAACCACCGGTACCATACTCAAGGAGCATGTTTCAGTCCATAGAGTGATTTCCACAACAGACACATAATCTGGATGAATAGGATCCCTGAAACCCATATGTTGATGCATATATACCATTTCATGAAGATACTCATGTAAGAAGTCATTCTTGACATCAAGCTGATGAATGGGCCAAGATTTGGATAGAGCAATGCTGAGGACGGTCCAGGTTGTTGCGGGATTTACGTCTGGGCTGAACATTTCATCACAGTCCACTCTCACCTGTTGAGACTTGTGTTAGCTGTATTTCGAATGCGCATGCAAGCGTACGCATCGTTGACAAGTAATATAGTCTGATAAGACCGAATATCGTCCTCAGAGACTGGTTTCTATTTACCGTTCATCTTCTTTATGTTATCTATTTGACAATCGATATTTGAGTTGGGTTTTTATTTAACTACTAGAATAATTACAAGAATTACTGAACTATTTAAGTTGTAATCAGTTATGAATGAATTAGGGCTTCCAAAATCCTCGACTATTCACTCTATTCAATCATTAATGCAACTAGAATGCCATCTTCTTCTACGTTAAGCTAGCGGTTAACTAAACTGTCTTATATTCTGGTTAGGACATATAATCATTCAACCCCAGTGCAGAACCCTTCTATATTTCTATGATAGCATTTACCACATAGGAGGATTAAGAACAGTAACCTATAATGCTACACAAGTATCGGGGTACTGTCGTCCGCGATTTTAATCTATGTCTAGTCAATTACAGCATATCCAAATCTCTCCTCTCAGCTTTTGATTCGAAATCATATATATTATGATAATTAGTGATCAATTAATTATCAAACATTCATACCAATTATTGACTAAATCTTAATCAAGTGAAGAAGAAATCTAACTACTGCATTAATCCATGAATAGAAATTTCAAGCGATTCATAAGGAAAGCCCTAATAAAATGTTTAGCTCCTAGTCATAGTCACGCTAAGAACTAACACAAAATCCATACATAAACTGAATTAAAAACGAAATAAAAGAAATTACTGCGAACTAAGTCTCCAATTATAGCCTCCCTTGTTGTCTTGTGTTGTACTATGTTGTAGAATGACCAACCTCTCTCATAGCATTAATCTCTAGGGCTTAAATATGTTCCAAATTTCGTGCCCTATGGACCAATCTGCCATTAGCCAATTCTTCCGGGCGAGATTTTCCGCGGCATGATTACGCATAATGGCACCGCGGTACCGAAACTCCTGCATCTTCTCAGCAAATATGGTACCGCAGTTCTGCATAGTGGCACCGCGGTGATGAAAATATTTCGTCCTGATGTGTCAACTTTCATCCTTTTTGCCTCGGGAGCATCTTTTCTGCCCAATTCTCGCTCCTTTTCGCTATTTTGCCTTTTGGAACCGCTGTGACTCAAAAGAAAGAAAAACAAACCTAATAATATACTAAACACAACAAAAACGAGTAAAATACTAACTAAAAATGACTCAAAAGGCGTATACAAAATACGCCTAACAAACACCCCCAAACTTAACTTTTGCCCGCCCTCGAGCAAAGATCAAAACAAAACAAAGACACAAAAACAAAAGACTCAAAGACTCAAATCAAGCAGCTGCACAAGTACTTAGAAACACATGAACGTCAGTTGAGATAATATGTAGAAACAGATATAACATGAATTTAGCAATCTAGAATTTCAAATCAGATATTTCGCAAATTCATTTCGATCATAAGTAATGGAAGCATGAATACATAACTTATGCATATCAATTTCATTTAGTTATATGGGTCTGTTTACTTGCTATTCTCCACTAATCATAGACATACATTCTAGAGATCATCAGGACTTTTCAGGGTTGTAATGTAGGATTAGGCAGGAGTAGGTAAGATTAGACATTTAGGCTCAATTTACGTACCATAAGTATTTTTCTTACTCAACCATTTTGTCCCTCTTTTTGTTATTCTTTTCAGTTCATACTTATATCCTCCTTTCTCTTTTTGAGAGCATGAAACAATTCACATAGGCACCCCCAAACTTAAGCTTTGACATTTTTTCATTGGGGTGCATCACTTTTTCACTCTCTTTTTGTAATCCTTTTTCACTCTTTTTCATCCCAATTTTTCAATTACCGTTTATGGCACACGAGGAAATCATGGGATGTTAAAGAAAATAACTTATTTTATGCTCAAATGGACTGACTAGGGATACAATTTATTACAAGGTAGGTAATGAATGGTAAGAAGGGCTAACAAAGAAATGCCTGAATCATCTTCCTACCATGTACATCTTAACTATTTCGCCTCAAATAACAAGCAAGCAGACTTCACAGATATTTTTCAATTGACAGCACATAGGCTAAGCACCAAATATTCCAAATAATCAAATTTTCATGAATTTTTGGCATATCTAACTTAAGCACACAGATTTTAGCTTTTCATTCCACTACATTATCCCACTTAGTTCACTAGGCGTTCCAAATAAGCATAGCATGCGTGATCATAAAAAAATATTGATTCACATAAAACACAAAAATAAACAAAAGACTCAAAAATAAACAAACAAAAGACTCAAAAACAAACAAACAAAAGACTCAAAAATAAAATAAAATAAGAAACTTCCAAAAACTTGTTAGCTGTATTTGGAATGCTCACGCAAGCGTACGCATCGTTGACAAGTAATATAGTACTCAGAGACTGGTTTCTAATTATCGTTCATCTATTTTATGTTATCTATTTGACAATCGATATTTGAGTTGAGTGTTTGTTTAACTACTAGAATAATTGCAAGAATTACTGAACTATTTAAGTTGTAATCAGTTATGAATGAATTAGGGCTTCCAAAATCCTCGACTATCCACTCTATTCAATCCTTAATGCAACTAGAATGACTTATTCTTCTACGTTAAGATAGCGGTTAACTAAACTGTCTTATATTTCGGTTAGGACATATAATCACTCAACCCCAGTGCAGAACTCTTCTATATTTCTATGATAGGATTTACCACATAGGAGGATTAAGAACAGTAACCTATAATGCTACACAAGTATCGGGGTACTGTCGTCCGCGATTTTAACATATGTCTAGTCAATTACAGCATATCCAAATCTCTCCTCTCGGTTTTTGATTTGAAATCATATATATTATGATAATTAGTGATCAATTATTTATTAAACATTCATACCAATTATTGACTAAATCTTAATCAAGTGAAAAAGAAATCAAACTACTGCATTAATTCATGAATAGAAGTTTCCAGCGATTCATAAGGAAAGCCCTAATAAAGTGTTTAGCTCCTAGTCATAGTCACGCTAAGAACTAACACAAAATTCATATATAAACTGAATTAAAAACGAAAGAAAAGAAATTACTGCGAACTAAGTCTCCAATTGTAGCCTCCCTTGTTGTCTTGTGTTGTGCTATGTTTTAGAATGACCAACCTCTCTTATAACATTAATCCCTAGGGCTTAAATATGTTCCAAATTTCTTGCCCTATGGACCAATCTGCCCTTAGCCAATTTTTTTTGGCGAGATTTTCCACCGCAAGACCTGCATGCATAACGGCACCGCGGTGCCGAAACTCCTGCACCTTCTCAGCTAATATGGCACCGCGGTTCTGCATAGTGGCACCGCGGTGCTGAAAATCCTTCGTCCTGATGTGCCAACTTTCGTCCTTTTTGTCTCGGGAGCACCTTTTCTGCCCAATTCTCGCTCCTTTTCGCCATTTTGCCTTTTGGAAACGCTGTGACTCAAAAGAAAGAAAAACAAACCTAATACTATACTAAACACAACAAAAAACGAGTAAAATACTAACTAAAAATGACTCAAAAGGCGTATACAAAATACGCCTAACAATTTGTCATCACCTACAAGATGAGCCTTGTACCTCTCAAAAGAACCATCAGATTTCTTTTTATGTCTAAAAATCTACATAGAACGAATAATATTAGAATCAGGTAGATGGGGTACTAGGTCTGCCGTCTTATTATCAATAAGAGCATTATATTTGTCAATCATTGTGGCTTTACAATTAGGGTCAGACAAGGCATCCTTCAGATTTTGAGGGACATGAGAAGGGACAACTGAAACTGATAGGTTAAACAACCATTTAGGTTTATGAATTTCGTGCATAGAATGGGTTTACATGGTTCGAGAGCGTGTCTCGGGATGCGGGATGGGAGGGGGAGTGTGTCACGGGACTTCCAGGAAGAGGAGAAAGGGAATGGGTGGTGGGACTGGCTGGTTGATGCTCGGTTTACCAAGAGGTGGCTGCAGAATCACCTTGAGTCAGGCTATTTCGGGCTACCGTCGGCAGAACCAGGTGAGTAGTGTGTCCCGGACTATCTGAGGTGGAGGCAGGTGCCGGGGTCTGGGACGGCGGACTATGTAAATGATGAATTAGAAGAGGGTTCAGGTCATCATCTAGCAAGTCGTAGGGATGCCTAGGTGGCGAGTTTAGGAAGGCAAAGGGGAATTGAGACTCATCAAATAGGACATGATGTAAAATAATAATTTTACGTCTTGACAAGTCATAGCTCGAGTAACCACGATAATTGGCGGGGTAACCCATAACACACACATGGAAAATCGGGGTTGGAGTTTGTGAGTGGTCAGATGGAGAGGATAACAGAGACATCCAAAGATACGTAAGTGTTGGTAGGAGGGGTTCCTACGAAACAAAACTTGAGTGGACGACCGTTGAGCTAGAGACTTGTTTGGAATTATGTTTAGGAGATAGGTGGTCATAGAGAGTGTGTAATGCCAGAAATGAGGCGTAAGCAAGTAGGACACAAATTAGGTTATTTATGGTTCAGATTTTCTATTTGGACTTACCATTTTGGGTGGAGGTAGTGTTGTTATCGGTCCGGACCGGTCCGTATCCTCACTAGGAACCGGTCCGATAAGCTACGTCGGACGATCCGGACGATAAGGTTTCGGTCCTGGAACGAGATCCGGTCCCGGACCGAAACCTTATCGGTCCGGTTCTCGATCCAGACCGGTAAGAATTTTCCGGGTCGGACTTTTTTTTTTTTTTAAAATTGAATTTCCAATACTGAAATTGACATTCTCGGGCGCGGTGCCACGCAATTTTTACGTTGAAATCAATTGAACATCGCGAGATATTTAGATTTGAAAAGGGGAAAAACGTAACGATTTGGGGGAAAAGTGAAATTGAGGGGCAAGATGGACGTTTTTGGAGAAATCGGCGGGGGCAAAATCAAATTTTTTTTTAGGTAAAACGGACGTCCGAGCGCAAAGTTATGACCATATAAAGTTTGATCAATTTACAACTAATTAGAGGCGAGGAGGGGCTGGGGCTTCTTGTGGAGGGGCGGGGTGTGTTACCGGGTATTTTACCGGGTTAGGCTCCTTATCGGTCCGGGTATTTTTTTGATACTCGTATCCGGACCGTTAAGGTTTCGGTCCGGTTTCGGTCTGGGTTTACCGGTCCGGTTTCGGTCCGGTTCTCGAGTATATCCGAACCACTAACAGCCCTAGGTGGAGGTGTGAGGGCAGAAAAAACGAAAGGTAAGACCATTATTGGAGCAAAACTATTTGAATTAATTATTATTAAATTCCCTGTCATTGTCACATTGAAAACATTTAATGCTCTTTTCAAATTGCGTTTTTATGAGAGCACTAAATGAGGAAAAAATAGAGTATACCTGAGATTTATTTCCAATTGGAAAAGTTCATAGAAAATTGGAATAATCGTTCAAAAATAATACATAATATCGATGGTCAGCCGTACTTAAAATATGGGACGTCCATAAATCACTATGTATAATATCGAAAGGTAGTAAAGTACAGTTTATGGCTGCAGAAAATGGTAATTTACCATATTTCCCAAAAACGCATAATTCACATATAGGAGTCCAAGAAATACGGTTGCAATTAATAAAATTATTTTCATAAGAGAGGGTAAAACAAAATCTTTCGGATGTCCTATGTCACGACCCGACCCGACGGGCCGCGACTAAACGCCCTAATGACGCCATTATACTAACCTGTCACACATAATCCAACTAACACTTAAGAGATATGAAATCCGGCAGTATAACACTGCAACAATAACATATGCCAGAATAGGCTAGCCGACAAGGCTGCCTTTACACAAGAATGTACCTGCCTCCTCGGGAGTCACAACTAGCCACACAATATAACAGGCAAGACGACAAGGTTGCCACCAGATAGTATCACATATACACGGGAACACCCCAACACATAGTACAATAACACGGATGACCAAAATAGATTTATAACTATACATAAGTACAACCCACAACTTGTCTACAAACCTCTATAAGAAGGATAACGACATATTGTTATACCCCGTAGTTCCAGGGTATATAGGTGAGGATGTACGTGCGAGATTACGACAGAAATTTTGGAAAGAAAGAAAGATGTGATTTTTCGACGGAAAAGTTTAGGTTTTGTGAAGAAAAAGGTTCGTTAATGGGAATTGGATTCCCAGTTTGGTATTCGGACTTCTTAGAATATTTGAGAATTATGGAATTTTATTTAGGAAATGGTCACGTGGGGCCCACGGGTGAAATTCTGGTTTTGTGGGCCCGCTTACTTTTGAGATTTTGGCCATTATGGATATTTTCGGAGATGAAATATTTTGGGCGAGTAGGAGGCGACACGTGTCACCCCACTAGGTGGCCACTTGGCCGAAATTAGCTAGACAGTGGCAAGCAGTGGCCAAGTCTTGCTAGATATTTTGTGGACAAGTGGCTTGTGGGTCCCACCCACACTTGTCCCCAATCTCAACCACACACTTGCCTTCATCCTATCCCTTGGTTGTCCCATATATGCACCCTTAGTTGATGAAATCTTCCACACTTAGACATTTGAAGACTTGAAAAACCCTCCTTCTCCCTTGACACAGAGCTCTCGGTTTTGCCCCATTTCTTGAGCAAAATTTGTCCAACAATTCTTAAACTCTCAAGTGTTCTTCCTAAGGTGTTAGGAAGATTGTGTACCAAGAGTTGGAAAAGATTTCACACCACAGCCTTGAAGGGATGCCTTGGCGAAAGTTGTCATCTTGAAACCCTAAGTGTTCTTCACTTTTTGGAGTTGAATCTTGAAGAGAAGTTGGTTAGGAGCTTCATGGGTTGCTTGTAGCGGATTGAACGTAAAGATTTGGAGCTAAGACTTGCTTGGAGCGACTTTAAGAACTTGGATATTTTTGGGCTATTTGAGGTAGTGGAACTTAAACCTCTTTGTGAATTGGTTGTTATACATATATTATAAGTATATTATGGATTATATAATATATGGAGTAAGTTTGGAAGAGTTGGATCTTGTTAACTTGTTAAAAGAAAGGATTGGCCGTTTGCCATTAAAATGGTAAAACGTATCTTACTTGCTAAGAAGCTAATAACAAAGTAACTATAACTTATATTAAGAATGGAAATATAAGTTGGGTGACTAATGAGTAAATTGGATAAGTAAAATGGACAAAGTTGGCCAAGGACCCCAACTTAAGGTGTATTTACTTTGGACCGTATTTACTTTGGTATGTATTTACATTGGTATGTTACATTTACATTAAGGAAGATTTTTCAATCGCGTTAGTTTGGGCGTGTGATCCCTTTTTAATTATTGTATTGTTATGAAGCGTGATAGTAAACGCGTTCTGGGTTGGCGCGTAATCCCTTCTTTTACTTATTGTTGTTATGGAGGCGTGATAGTAAACGCGTTACCGTTTGGGCGTGTAATCCCTTCTTTATGTTGTTTAATTATTACGCCTTATATATATATATGGTATATATATTACGGTTATTCGGGCCTTGGTAAAAGATGGAAAAGTGAGTATAAGCGGGAAGTCTTCTAATTTTCCGTAGATTTTGAGGGCTTTTTATTGGTATAAGTCTTGATGATAAGAAAGGTTTGATAGAGTACTATGACCATTTTAGGAGTGGAGTACTACGTGTGGCGTGATCTACTTGGCTTAAGGAGTAGCCAATGGCTTGAAGTACTTGGGCGTTTTGCTTATTGTCGATAAATCGTCGCGAGGTATGTGAACCTCTTCCTATCTTTTCTAGCATGATTGTTGTGAACTATGTAGTACGGTGACGCATGTGCTAAGTGATTTGGTTGGTTTAAAACATAGGGTGTTATAATAGCTTTATGGGAAGTTAGTTATAACGACCTTATGTAGTGAAAATGGTTTCTTGATGTTAGAAGTTAAGAGACTTGATCTTATAAGATAAGAGACTTAACTTATTTGTTTTAATGTGGATGTTTGTGTGAAACCTCATTCGTGAGTAATGAGTACTTGGTTTTTAAAGGGATAATGTTTCTTGATTTGGGAATCGAATGTGTATCGACAGGACCATTGCAGCGTTAATAAAGGAAAATGTATTGAATAATGATGTGTTGTATTAAAACCAGAGAAACCTCCATCTGCGTAGAAGCTAAGATGAGACAAAATGATATTACATTTTCTAGATCATGGTTTGTTGTAATAAGATCGTTATAAACAAAGAATAAACTACTCACATATATGACATATGTTACTCAATTGTTTTAAAAGAGATTAAGACTATGAGTTATGAAACCTTTCTAAAATAAGTGACTTGAGCATTTGAAAATGAGAAGTTTGAGTAATTGAAACTAGGCAAAGCTGGAACTTAGGAAAAGAATGTTGTTACTTGATTTTGAAAAGGAATGTGGGTTGGTCATTCTAATACTACGGGTATAGGGTGACTTTTATAAAAGTAATGGATCTCTTTTAAAAGAACTTAACGTATGTAGTACTTTGGGGTTAAAAACCGAACTTTGGCATAAAATGAAAGTACTTTGAGTTGTGTGAAACTTGCTATGCTTGTTGTTGTGAAACTTGCCTATCTTGTGATGATAGCCTTTGTTGTGCAAATGTGGTATTTACGTATTCTGGCGTCTCTCGATAGAGGCGGTCGACTTATTGAGAACTTACTTGGAGCGTCTTTGGCGGTGATGGAGAATTCCACGGGTATGTTTCCATTTTGATTCTTGTCTTGTTGTTGATGTCACATGGACATGTCTACACCGTCTGCAATTAGGGCACGCGGCCGTGCGGTCGGGTTGATTACCCGATATATTGTTATTGTGGTTACATGGACATGTCTACACCGAGTAAGTCCGGGGCATGTGGCCGTGCGGCGGGTTGATCACGGTGTATTATTGTTGATGTCACGTGGGCGTGTCTACACCGAGGTAGAATTCGGGGCGTGGCCGTGGGGCATTGGTATTATTGTTGCATCATGGACATGTCTACACCGTCACGAGTCGGGGCGTGCGGCCGTGATGCGAACATGATTGATGTTGTGGGCGTGAGACCCATAGTTATATTTGAGTGATGACTTGAGGCGTGAGTCACGGATCGACATGTTGCTTTTATGTTGTGAGCGTAGTTTGGTTATCATACATGTCTCTGCTTTATATAGACTAGTATGATTTCATTCTGATATTTTCTGATTTCCCATACTTGGTACTGTTATGCGACCTCCTTGGGCTGCGTTCATCTGCGCAGTAGAGGTACATCGATCGTGGATCCTCGCTCTTAGGATCTCGATTGACGTTTTGGGAAGCTCCGTTTCTCGGAGGCTTATCTTTTGGTATGTGTTCCACTGAGTTGTAGGTTCTTGTACATTCGGGGTATGGCGAGCCACTGTCCGTCATAGTTGTTGTAAATCTTAGAGTGCATGTAATCTTGTTGTGGCGGGGTTTGTAAAAGGATTAAACTATTCGTTTTGAAAGAGTTGTATTTATTATGTTATTGGAAGGTAACAGTTGGGTTGCTTTGTTTTATGTTCATATATCATTTCTTGTTTAAGTTTTATTTTCCTGGTTTTCTCGATGATTGTATCACTAGGGTGCGGGATAAGGCACGATGCGCCCGGGCAGTCGTTACAAAAGTGGTATCGAGCGATTAATCCTCGGAAAGTGTCTGCACGTGTCTAGTAGAGTCTTGATTATCGATGTGTTGTGCACCACGTCTATAATCGAGGCCGAGACATTTAGGATTAGTTTCCATTCTTCTCATTAGAGATCGTGCCTTAGAGGCGTGTTGTAAGTTGGACCCTCCAGCGTATCTCGTTTTACCGATTATGCCTCCGCAAAGCAACGAGCCACGAAGGGCAAGACAGTAGGAACCGCTAGTGAGATCTGAGAGATGCAGCGCGAGCCGAGCGATCACGAGGTTGTGCTTGACGGCGGGTTTTGTACGCCGCCGGCCCAGAGAGGTTAGAAGCGCGGCAATGCTGCGAGACCGCGATACTGAGCCTCAGTCCCCGATGCAGAGGCGAGAGGAGATGGGTTATAAGGAGATGGCGATTCTTGGCGAAGTCGTGGCAGATATGAGATAATTTGGATCACGTGATTCCAGTTCGATGCACGATGGTTCACCGGCGAATAGTTTGAGGCTACGGGACTTTACGAGTTAGCCGCGAGTTTTATGGGTCGAGGCACGAGGATGATCCGCGAGTTCATCCGGCGATTCTGACGGATCATCACGGGTGATCGAGGCTTGAGACGTCTGTGACCTTTGGTTCGCATCGGTGCGTGATACCGCGATCGATTGGTTTGATTCATAGGAGCTTTCGGGAGAGCATGCACTCGGCAGATATGGGATGAGTTTTGGGGCGTTCCTCACGCACTTCTTGCCTCCGCAGATGAGGAGAACGCGGGCGACGATTTTTGATGCTTAGAGCGGGCGTGCGGTTGAGTACAATGTGAGTTCGACTCATTGGCGATGCGTCAGCGTTGGTAGCTAGTATGGAGGATCGAGTGCACCGATATGTTCTGAGGCTCGATGATTACATGTCGAGGCATGTTCGGAGTAGCTCTTCTGGGCATGGACATTGCCCGCATGCGAGCTCATCTGCTGGGATGTGAGGCACGGAGAGGTCGGCGGAATGACGAATCGGCGAAGAGGGCGAACAACAGGTCCTTTGGTGACTTTCGAGGCGGACCGCCTCGGTGGATACTAGTTTTGTACCTCGCCCGGTGCAGTGGTCCTCCGACCTTGAGTATTCGGGGCGGTCGGGGCTCGAGGTTGAGTTTCGAGGAAGTAAGGGTGTTGGCGGATCGGTCACCCTACCTCGGTGTGGTCGATGTGGTAGACCGCATTTCGGGAGTGTCGTGGTGCGGGGAGCTTGTTATTTTTGCGGCCAGCGAGGCCATTTGCGAGGAACTGTCAGGCGAGGGTAGCGGATGTTACGACTCGACCTACGGATCGATGGTGGTTCATCGCCTTCTACGGTTATGCGCCTGCAGTGAGGCCTATGATTAGAGTGGGCGGTAGCCGGGTATATCCTTAACCCTCAGAGTTTGGTTTGCGCGATATGATGATCTTATTATTGTGTGCTATGCGGATAGCGTTGTGTTGTTTGTAAGTTAGAAAACATGGTTAGTTGGAAGGATAAGTGTGGGGGCATGGAAAGTGTGAACCTTAGAGTTTTATACGTGGAGACCTTAGAGGCGAGGCCGTCTTGAGTGGGTGATTTTACGGTTGGTCTTTGGATGTACTTGGTATGCGGGGAAATATTGTGGGATAATTACATGGGTAGTGTGAGATGGAAGTGGTAGCTTTCATGGCGTGAATTAGTAAGATTGTTCGGATCGGGAACAAGAGTTGGCGCGTTTAGGGGTCGGGTTGAGGGCCATTTGCGGGTCAACCGCAGCCCATATTGAGGTGGGGTCGGTTCGAGGTGGTCGCCGGTGGTAGGGTCACGAGGGTGCTAGGCCCAGTTTAGGTAACCATCGTGCGAGTTCGTGGATCGTTGACGAATCGGATCGTGAAGGCGGGAATGGCCTTAGAGTAAATTGAAGCTAGTGGGAGCTGTTGTAAGATTAGAAATGATTCCTCGTTGGCTTGGATTTGAGTTTTGCGCACATGTTATATTCGGCCATTGGTGGCGTGATCGGTTTGTAAGTATAGTAGTGAAGACTATCACCGACACAAATGCGTTTGGAGACTTAGAATGAACATTCGGGACGAATGTTTCTAAGAGGAAGAATGTTATACCGTAGTTCGAGGGTATATAGGTGAGGATATGCGTGCGAGATTACGGCAGAAATTTTGGAAAGAAAGAAAGATGTGATTTTTCGACGGAAAAGTTTAGGTTTTGTGAAGAAAAGGTTCGTTAATGGGAATTGGATTCCCAGTTTGGTATCGGACTTCTTAGAATATTTGAGAATTATGGAATTTTATTTAGGAAATGGTCACGTGGGGCCCACGGGTGAAATTCTGGTTTTGTGGGCCCGCTTACTTTTTGAGATTTTGGCCATTATGGATATTTTAGGAGATGAAATATTTTGGGCCAGTAGGAGGCGACACGTGTCACCCAGGTGGCCCGGCGAAATTAGCTAGACAGTGGCAAGACAGTGGCGAGTCTTGCTAGATATTTTGTGTGGACAAGTGGCTTGTGGGTCCCACCACACTTGTCCCCAATCTCAACCACACACTTGCCTTCATCCTATCCCTTGGTTGTCACATATATGCACCCTTAGTTGATGAAATCTTCCACACTTAGACATTTGAAGACTTGAAAAACCCTCATCTCCCTTGACACAGAGCTCTCGGTTTTGCCCCATTTCTTGAGCAAAATTTGTCCAACAATTCTTAAACTCTCAAGTGTTCTTCCCTAAGGTGTTAGGAAGATTGTGTACCAAGAGTTGGAAAAGATTTCACACCACAGCCTTGAAGGGATGCCTTGGCGAAAGTTGTCATCTTGAAACCTAAGTGTTCTTCACTTTTTGAGTTGAATCTTGAAGAGAAGTTGGTTAGGAGCTTCATGGGTTGCTTGTAGCGGATTGGAACGTAAAGATTTGGAGCTAAGACTTGCTTGGAGCGACTTTAAGAACTTGGATATTTTGGGCTATTTGAGGTAGTGGAACTTAAACCTCTTTGTGAATTGGTTGTTATACATATATTATAAGTATATTATGGATTATATAATATATGGAGTAAGTTTGGAAGAGTTGGATCTTGTTAACTTGTTAAAAGAAAGTTGGCCGTTTGCCATTAAAATGGTAAAACGTATCTTACTTGCTAAGAAGCTAATAACAAAGTAACTATAACTTATATTAAGAATGGAAATATAAGTTGGGTGACTAATGAGTAAATTGGATAAGTAAAATGGACAAAGTTGGCGAGGACCCCAACTTAAGGGTGTATTTACTTTGGACCGTATTTACTTTGTTTGTATTTACATTGATTTGTATTTACATTTACATTAAGGGAAGATTTTTCAATCGCGTTAGTTTGGGCGTGTGATCCCTTTTTAATTATTGTATTGTTATGAAGGCGTGATAGTAAACGCGTTCTGGTTGGCGCGTAATCCCTTCTTTTACTTATTGTTGTTATGGGCGTGATAGTAAACGCGTTACCGTTTGGGCGTGTAATCCTTCTTTATGTTGTTTAATTATTACGCCTTATATATATATGGTATATATATTACGGTTATTCGAACCTTGGTAAAAGATGGAAAAGTGAGTATAAGCGGGAAGTCTTCTTAGAATTTTCCGTAGATTTTGAGGGCTTTTTATTGGTATAAGTCTTGAATGATAAGAAAGGTTTGATAGAGTACTATGACCATTTTAGGAGTGGAGTACTACGTGTGGCGTGATCTACTTGGCTTAAGGAGTGGCAGCGGCTTGAAGTACTTGGGCGTTTTGCTTATTGTCGATAAATCGTCGCGAGGTATGTGAACCTCTTCCTATCTTTTCTAGCATGATTGTTGTGAACTATGTAGTACGGTGAGCGTACATGTGCTAAGTGATTTGGTTGGTTTAAAACATAGGGTGTTATAATAGCTTTATGGGAAGTTAGTTATAACGACGCTTATGTAGTGAAAATGGTTTACTGATGTTAGAAGTTAAGAGACTTGATCTTATAAGATAAGAGACTTAACTTATTTGTTTTAATGTGGATGTTTGTGTGAAACCTCATTCGTGAGTAATGAGTACTTGGTTTTTAAAGGGATAATGTTTCTTGATTTGGGAATCGAGAATGTGTATCGACAGAGACCATTGCGGCGTTAATAAAGGAAAATGTATTGAATAATGATGTGTTGTATTAAAACCAGTAGAAACCTCCATCTGCATAGAAGCTAAGATGAGACAAAATGATATTACATTTTCTAGATCATGGCTGCTGTAATAAGATCGTTATAAACAAAGAATAAACTACTCACATATATGACATCTGTTACTCGAGTGTTTTACAAGAGATTAAGACTATGAGTTATGAAACCTTTCTAAAATAAGTGACTTGAGCATTTGAAAATGAGAAGTTTGAGTAATTGAAACTAGGCAAACTGGAACTTAGGAAAAGAATGTTGTTACTTGATTTTGAAAAGGAATGTGGGTTGGTCATTCTAATACTACGGGTATAGGGTGACTTTTATAAAAGTAATGGATCTCTTTTAAAGAACTTAACGTATGTAGTACTTTGGGGTTAAAACCGAACTTTGGCATAAAATGAAAGTACTTTGAGTTGTGTGAAACTTACTATGCTTGTTGTTGTGAAACTTGCCTATCTTTGTGATGATAGCCTTTGTTGTGCAAATGTGGTATTTACGTATTCTGGCGTCTCGATAGAGGCGGTCGACTTATTGAGCTTACTTGGGCGTCTTTGGCGGTGATGGAGAATTCCACGGGTATGTTTCCATTTTGATTCTTGTCTTGTTGTTGATGTCACGTGGGCGTATACTGCCGTCTGCAGTCGGGGCATGCGGCCGTGCGGTCGGGTTGATTACGATATATTGTTATTGTGGTTACATGGACATGTCTGCACCGAGGTAAATTCGGGCATGTGGCCGTGCGGCGAGTTGATCACGGTGTATTATTGTTGATGTCACGTGGGCGTGTCTACGAGGTAGAATTCGGGGCATGTGGCCATGGGGCATTGGTATTATTGTTGCATCATGGACATGTCTACACGTCGAATTAGGGCATGCGGCCATGATGCGAACATGATTGATGTTGTGGGCGTGAGACCCGTAGTTATATTTGAGTGATGACTTGAGGCGTGAGTCACATTTGGACATGTTGCTTTTATGTTGTGAATCGTAGTTTGGTTATCATACATGTCTCCCGCTTTATATAGACTAGTATGATTTCATTCTGATATTTTCTGATTTCCCATACTTGGTACTGTTATGCTGACCTCCTTGAGGCTGCGTTCATCTGCGAGTAGAAGTACATCGGTCGTGGATCCTCGCTCTTAGGATCTCGATTCGGCGTTTTGGGAAGCTCCGTTTCTCGGAGGCTTATCTTTTGGTATGTGTTCCACTGAGTTGTAGGTTCTTGTACATTCGGGGGTATGGCGAACCTGTCCCGTCATAGTTGTTGTAAATCTTAAGTGCAGTAATCTTGTTGTGGCGGGGTTTGTAAAAGGGATTAAAGCTATTCGTTTTGAAAGAGTTGTATTTATTATGTTATTGGAAGGTGCAGTTGGGTTGGCTTTGTTTTATGTTCATATATCTGTTTCTTGTTTAAGTTTTATTTTCATTGGTTTTCTCGATGATTGTATCACTAGGGTGCAGGATAAGGCACGATGTGAACCGGGCAGTCGTTACACATATGACGGGACAGGGCCCCGTCGTGCCCCTAAATACGTACATAAGTCTAAAAATAGGTTCTGTACTAAAATGACAAAGCTCTGGATCAAAGGAGCTTTCCAACCAGCTGAGTAGGAGTCCTAAGCCTGAGGATCACCGAACTGAGGACCTGTACCTGCGGGCATGAACGCAGCCCCCCGAGAAAAGGGGGTTAGTACAAAATAATGTACTGAGTATATAAAACATGTAATACTGTAAGAAAGATCATAAGTAGCCAATATATAACAGGAGACATGTATAATAATCAGGATCCAAATCCAACTGTGCAATATACAAATGAGAGTCAACTGTGCCTTATAAAAATGAGAGCCATGTATATATATATATATATATATATATATATATATATACCGTACCCGGCCCCCCAGTGAGGGTCTCGGTGTGAATGAAACCATATACACATATATACCGTACACGGCCCATTATGAGACTCGGTGTGAAATCATATACATACCGTACCCGGCCCATTATGGGACTCGGTGTGAAATCATATACATGTCGTACTCGGCCCATTATGGGAATCAGTGTGAACTCATCATTCGACTCTTAATAAAATCATTAAATCGAACTCTTTACTGAAAATCTAAGACACTTTTCATAACTCATATTACTAGGAATTAGACTATATAGAAATCATGTACGTCCGCCGTACGTTTACTTAATAAAAAATCATGCCAAAAGAAAGAATGTATAGTTCACATACCTCCTCGTCTATATCAACTCGATAATCTAATAATCGCCTCGAGTAGCACCTTGACCTATAATAATAACAACATGTCCGTTAACTCTATGATTCCTAACGTGAGTTATATTAAAATACGACTCTCTTATTCTATAAAAATTCGGGCAGCACTTTCCCTGTTTATATGTACATCCACAATTTACAACAAATGCCAACCAAACCAATAACCAAGCATAATTTCAAGATATAACCAAATTAGTCCCATGTACTTCATATATGCTACCATAATACATTCTTTTTCTTTTACATTTATGCAATACGACAACTTCAACAATCAAGGTGATTAGTACACCTATTTCTCTTGTTAATTCAGTCCTTTAAACCACATTAAGATAACCTTAAAAACAGTCCATCAACTCTAACAACAACAACAAGTAGTGTAAGTTCTACAATTTCAACATAATATCCTTCTTACTCTTTAATTCTTCAAGACAAGTATTATTATTTACCACAACACATATATACATGTTTATAATCAAATCTCCAACATTTAAACTTTACAAAACCAGCCCCTAATTCGATGCGACAATGTCCAATCATTTCAAGCCAGTTTTCGGCCAACATCCACTAAACCAATTCTTTTCTTAATTCCTTAGAGTCCAATTCATGTTCCAATAATTCCTTATAAATAACTATAACTTAAATATCAAGATTTTCTTCCAATTTCAACATGCAAAGCAGCGAAGAACTTCACAATACAATAATCGAATACGACAATTCCAAGATTAGTAAAATTAGTCCAATATTGACTACAACATCCAAAATATTCACATGCAATGTCTAAATTCCAATTTATCTTTAACAAAAATTCATTCCCTTAATTCTAACAATATGCACTCCAATTATATCATAGAAAGAAGAATTTTATACCTCAAATTCGTCCAAAACAATCCCTAGAATTCGGTCATTTTGCCCTTGATTTTTGCTTCAATTTCACACTTCTTCAACTACAAATTGACATGCATACATTCTACAATGTTAATACCTCCTTCAAACAAATTTGTATTCCCAAAAACTTGTCCAAAAAACCGAATTTTCTTGCTCAAAATCGGCCCAGCAGTCCCGATTTTTTGCCACAGTTTTCTCAACTTGTTGGCTTACTAATTTAGGTGAACATTCTTAATCTAGGAGGGAAATTGAAAGCTTAATAAATTTTAGCTATGGGAATGAGGGAAAGGGAGGTCTCGGTTAGGGGGAGAGAGATGAAGAAACTTGTTTGAGTTAGAATGAAGGAGATGAAGAAACTTGTTTGAGTTAGAATGAAGGAGATGAAGAGTGTAGGTTAATAAAAATCTGAATTTATTTTATTACACATTGTTCCCAAGTCCCCCAATTAATAATTTTTAAACCCACTTCTTTTAAATCTTAACTCCCGCTTCCTTTAATTTTCCGAGAATTTCATAAGGCCTCGTATCCTTTTGTATACTAATTTTTGTATTAACATATGTAATTACACTTTAAATCCAATATTCGAATCTTATTTCCTTAATGACGTTCTTAATTATTTCCTTAAACTTACAAGGTGTAACATCCTTCCCCCCTTAGAAACATTTGTCCTCGAATGTTCAGCATATGTCTC
This sequence comes from Przewalskia tangutica, assembly GCA_029844215.1. Taxonomy (NCBI): domain Eukaryota; kingdom Viridiplantae; phylum Streptophyta; class Magnoliopsida; order Solanales; family Solanaceae; genus Przewalskia; species Przewalskia tangutica. The sequence goes on along the minus strand of CM056736.1, from coordinate 84,868,028 downwards.
ATGCTAGAGAAATTTCGACAGAGTCTCCTTTATAACTATGCATATCCACCTATATTCAGCAAACCAACAGGTGTCTCACAGGGCCACAATATAATACACATGCAACTCATCAATCATTATAATCAAATAAGGAGTTAAATTGAATTACCTGGAGGCACAGGGAACAAGTGAGAATACTTCCTCTTCATTTCATCTTCTGCCTCCCAAGTCATTTCTTCTCTATTGTTGTTTTGCCACAACTCCTTGACGGAAGCCACATCCTTTGTCCGTAATCTCCTGACATGGTGATCAAGTATGGCTATGGGACTCTCCTCATATGATAACTCCTCTGTCACCTGGACATCATCTATTGGGAAGGCTCTGGAAGGATCACCAATACACTTACGTAGCATCGATACGTGGAAGACTGGGTGTACTGCTTCCAAATCAGATGGAAGATCTAACTCATAGGCAACTTTGCCTATCCGACGAATGATCTGGTAAGGCCCAATGTATCTCGGGCAAAACTTCCCTTTTTGCCAAACCTCATCACACCCTTCATGGGTGACACCTTTAAGAACACCCAATCATCAACCTGAAACTCTAAGTGCCGACGTCGATTATCAGCATATGACATCTGTCGACTCTGTGCTGCTAATAATATCTCCTGAATGAGTTTCACCTTATCAACAGCTTGTTGAACCATGTATGGGATGATCAACATAGTCTCATATACATCAAACCAACCAATAGGTGATCTGCACTTCCTCTCATATATGGCCTCATACGGGGTCATCTGGATACTAGAATGGTAGTTGTTGTTATATGCAAACTCAATGAGTGGTAAATGATCAACCCAGCTACTTCTGAAGTCAATAATACAGGCTCTCAGCATATCCTCCAGTGTTTGAATAGTACGATATGCCTGCCCATCCATTTGGGGATGAAATGTTGTGCTGAGACTCACCTGTGTCCCCAATCCCTTCTGGAATGATCTCCAGAAGTTAGCTGTAAACTGAGTTGTTACACCCCGTAGTTCAGGTCCTGCTTATGGGGACGTACGAAAGGAGTTAAGATTTAAATTTTTGACGGAATATTTCAGACGGGTTTTTAGTCAACTTTGAGGCGGTGTATGTGCAGTTACATTGAGAGTTCTTAGGTGTTTCAAAGGCCTAGTACGTATTTCGTTGAGTCTAGTTCCCAACGCAACCAACCGTTCGTCGATAGGACATCGGAGTAGAAAGTTATGGAAGTTACAAGTTTAGTGCGATCGGACGAAAGATATTTGTCGAGAGCCACGAGGCGCGACGCTGGATGCGAGGCGGCGCGGATGTTCTGAATGTTCGCTGAAGTTTGAGCGCAGCGGGAAGCGGCGCGCGCCAAAAAGTTGAAGAGTCTCGGATGTTTCAGCGCATGGCCGAGCGAGTGCGGTGGGAAAAATTAGAACTGTTTTGTTTTAAAAAAGGCCATGGGAGGTGACAAGTGCCCCCCATCTGATTTTGCATGTCTGTTATTGACAAAGTCTTGAAGACTTGGTCATTCTTCAAGCTCTCCTCTCTCTCTAAAAATTAAAAGCTCTCCCTTCTCTCTAGAAAATCAAGAGGAAATCAAGGCTTGAGAAAAATTTGAAAAAGGTGGCAAGAAGGAAACTTGTTGGCAAGCTTGTAGGAGTTTTTGTGGTGGTGATTGTGGAAAGGAGGCTAGTGAATTTGTTGTATTTATTTGGCTAAGCTCTAAGGTAACAATCCTTTCTCTTTTGCTAGTTTATTGTGTTGCATGTGAAGAAGAAAGGACTTGTAGTTGTAAATATTGCTCTTAGATAAATTGCATGTAAGAAATATGATTTGGATTTGAATGGATTGAATAAGGTTAGCATGTGAACATGTTGTAGCCAAAATACTACCTTTAACTTATTGATTTAGTTAATATGCATGGTGGGGCAAAATTTTATACATCCAAGATTAGGTGTGTAATCCCCTTTGTATTGATTGGATTGTTGGGCCTTAAAAGTGGCGTTTGGTTATTGAATTCGGCCTTGAAAAAAGTGGCAAAGTATGTAGAAACAAAGGAAATGTTGCCCGATTTTCCGTAGAATTTAGTGACTTTGCACTTAGAATATTCTATGTTGAAGCTAGAGGTTAATAAACGCATTATGATCATTATAGGTTGACGTACTACGTGCGGTATATTGGACTTAGCAAGTGGATTGACCCGAAAAGGTATGTGGAACTTTTCTATCTCTTGAGCATGAATAGTTTTACCTATATAGTACGGTAGACGTACAAGACCTTGGTATCCTTTACTCGTTTTTAAAGTGTCCAAGTCGGTGGAGTTAGGGGATTTACTCACTTCTTTAAAAGTAGTAAGGATGTCTTAAGTTTTCAAGGTTAAGGGACTTGAAGTGTTTTTAAGTATATGATACTTGTTCCGTTTTAAATCTACAAGTCCCTTGGATATAGGAAAATGTAAGTTACTTATAGTATGAAGTTAATATAACGACTTTATGGGAAGTTGGTTATATTAGCCTTATGGAAAGTTAAAAAGAGAGATTTACTCTAAGTAAAATAAGTAAGGATAAATGACGGGAATTAATGGAAGGCAAATTGATTTTAAGGCATCAATTGCCTAAGGTTTTAAAAGAGTAGAAGTACATAGTACTTTGGGTTAAATTCTCGGATTTCATAAAGACATGTTAGTGCCTTAAGTAAACTAAAATGAGAATGTATATGAACAAGACTAATAAGAAGTTAAGGGATTTCTTAACTTGCTTGTATTATGTATGATAGTCGGTTTGTGCTAGTGATATATTATTCATTACGGGGTCATTCCCCGGGTTGTGGCATTTGCATATTCCGTGGATTTGCTACCCACGATGCGAGGAATACCTCATGCGAGTCCGTAGGGCTCATGCGGGTGAAATAGTCCCATGCGGTAGTGCGACCTATGTGAGAATACCTTATGCGGGTCCACACGACCCGTGCGGGTGAAATAGTCGAGTAGGATTGCTTAAATCTGCGGGTGGGTGACCTTGCTTTGATCATGAGCTTCTATTTTCATGCGATATAGTATATGCTTGATATTCTCATTATTAGTAAGGCACGGTGTTACGTAATTGATTATCATACATGTCTCGGTTATTTGGACTTATGAGGTATTTTAGTATTTTCGGTTTCTGCCATACTTAGTACATATTGTGTCGACCCCTTCGCCGGGGGCTGCGTTCATCTGCGCGGTAAGGGTAGCGGTGGTGGATCCTCATTCTTAGGATCATTTGGTCGGTGTCGAAGCTCCATTCCTCGGAGGCTTGTTTTGTTAGTGCGGTTTTTCCACGATGCTATAGGTATTATGTACATTCGGGGTATGGCGGGGCCACATCGCCTTATTATTCAAGTGTCGTAGTCACGTTTGTGGTTTGGGCTGTAAGAACAAGTTGTACTGTTTTACTTTTGATTAAGTATATTCTATGAAAGGCGGCCTTGTCGGCTAGCCAGTGATGTTTGCTATCTACAGGTTTATGTATTATGTATCTTCATTGCTATTCTCGATGTATACAGGCAGGGTGCCGGTAGAGTACGATCGCGCCCGGGTCGGTCGTGACAAAAGTGGTATCAGGCGATTAGTCCTCGGAAAGTGTCTGAGGCGTGTCTAGTAGAGTCTTGATTATCGGTGTGTTGTGCACCACATCTATAATCAGGAGGCTGCAGGATATTTAGGATTGGTTTTCATTCTTTCACTCTAAGATCGTGCAATAGAGCTGTGTTATAGGTTGAACCCCCTCTGACATATTTTTATGTATCAGTTATGCCTCCACGCAAGGCAACCGCGGCCCAGAAGGCAAAGCGGTGAGGAGTCGCTAGTAGGACGCGGAGGGTCACGAGGGCACAGGCCCAGTCCTTACCTGAGATGATGTTTCGGGCGGCGAGTTCCACGGCGTCGCCAGTTTCAGCGGAGTTCGGGGCAGCAGCAGCGGCTACTGAGACCGCGATACCTGAGCCTCCAGTTTTGTGGTAGAAAACTGCTGGAAAATCAGCCACCAACTTGCATGTTTAATGTGGTAAAATGGCTAATGAAAGTCCTAAGGAATAAGGGTGTTAAAGGCTTCACATCGTACCCTTAATGTTGGTTTATTATGGACTGTTTTGCGGACTGTTTTGTATAGATTGTGGGGCAGAATTTTACACGTCAAGTTAGGAGTGTAATCCCCTTTGGTTAACTGTTGGTTGTGCCTTAAATGTGGCTTGTTGGTTGATAAATTCGGGCCTTGGAAAAAGTGGAAAAGTACGTAAAAACAAAGGAAGTGCTGTCCAATTTTTCGTAGAATAAGAGGGCCATTATTTGGTATAAGTCTTATAATAGTAAGTATGATATTGATAGAAGTGCTATCGTCATTATAGGTTGAAGTACTACGTGTAGCATATTCTTCTTGGCATGAGGAATAGCTAATAAGGTTGAAGTACATTGTGGCGTATTGCTACTTGTCGTGTTGGTTAGTCGTCAACGAGGTATGTGAACTTCTTCCTTCTATCGGCATGATTATTTGGAGTATACTTGACTTGTTTCTTGAAGTATACTTGCCTTGTTATTGAAGTATACATGACTTCTTTCTTGAAGTATACTTGCCTTGTTATTGAAGTATACATGACTTGTTTCTTGAAGTATACTTGACTTTATTTTTTTATAAAGAGAAGTGATTCTACTCCTAGAAGTTAGGGGTATTCGTGTTGTTGATTTTATACTAAATGCATGTCTAAATTCTTCCTAAAGTCCTTACCAAGTCTTATGGGAGATGTTGGTAAGAGTTTTAGGAAGCATTGGAGTCGAGTTAATTGATTTAAAGAGAAGAAGTTACTTGATCTTGAAAGAAGAAGTACCTTGATACTACAAGTATTAGTATCGTGGGGTTTATTACATGAAATGATTCTTTTATAAAGAATAGATGTGCGTAGTACTTTTGGGGTTCAAGTCCTTAGTATTTCATGAAATGAAAATGCCTTGAGTTTATAAAATGGAGATTGTTATAACTATATCTTCGATAGTACTTTGAGGTTTTAAAACGAAAGATTGTTATATCTATTTCATTGGTAGTACCTTGGGTTCTTAAAGGGAAAGTTGTTCTCCCTATAGTACTTTGGGTTTCAAAAGGGGTGAAGTGGATTGATTTGAAAAGTATGAGTAACTTGGGTTTAGATTGAAAGTTACTTGGTGATAGAAAGTGGAAGTGTTGGAGACTACATGTGTTAGTGTCTCGGGTGTTATAAGAGAGGGAATGTATGGCAGACGTACGTTGCATAGTTGAGCTTTATAGAGTAGAAGATGTGTATTTTCTTCTACCCTTACTCTTTCATGTCATGATAACGCCTTAGGCTTTCTAAAGTAGAAGACGTGTCATACCTTCTAGTAAAGTGAAAAGATGATTTCTACTTGTACATGGTTTCTCATGATGGTTATTCGTGCAGGTGTTGTATTTCACCTCACCGAGTCCCTCATCTGGGGGGGGAGAGGGCGGCCTTTGTTATATGTATACATGTGATATTGATTATATGTTATACTACGGACGTGCTGACAGTGATGTTGGAATTCCACGGGCATGCTTCTGTAGGGTTGATTTTATATTATATCATGGACTGCCGACAGTGATGTTGGAATTCCACGGGCATGCTCCAGTGATACTGGTTTTATATTATATCATGAACTGCTGACAGTGACGTTGCAATTCCACGGCGTATTCGGTGATCTTGATTTGATAGTATACCGCACGCGATAGTGATGTTGGAATTCCGCAGGCGTATACGTGAGGTTGACATCTTGTGATGATGTTGGAATTCCACGCACGCTTCGACGTCGGCTATATATTGTTCTCTGAACACGCGGTGATGTTGGAATTTCACGGGCATGCTTCTGTGAGGTTGACATGCTGACAATGATGTTGGAATTTCATGGGCATGCTTCCTTGATACTGACTATATATTGTTCTACAAACACGCTGACAGTGATGTTGGAATTCCACGGGCATGCTTCTGTGAAGTTGACACGTCGACAGTGATGTTGGAATTCCACGTGCATGCTTCCTGGATACTTGTTATATATTATACTTTGTACATGTCGACAGTGATGTTGGAATTCCAAGGGCATGCTTCTCTGATGATGATTGTATATTATAATTGTTATATGATGACAGTGATGGTGTATTCCACGAGCATGCTTCTGTGATATTATATTATGAGGGCAGGTGTCCCTGATTTTGACATGGCTTTCATATTTGAAAGTAGTACAGTGGTACAAGGTACAATTGACTCTTATTTTATATGACACGGTAGGATCTGATATTTGATTTTCATACTTGCCCCTGTCATTTTTTTGTACAGTTATGATTTGTTTACTGTACTTTATTTCCGTTTCATACTTAGTACCTGTTATGCGGCCCCTTGAAGTGCGTTCATGCCCGCAGGTTTAGGTACTCAGTTGTGGATCCGCGAGCTTAGGATCATTGTTCAACATTTTGGGATAGCTCCAATATTCCGGAGCTTGTCATTATGGTTAGGTATATTCAGGGGTACGGCGGGGCCTTGTCCCGTCATAGTTACTGTCCAAAATCTTAGATGTCTATATTTATATATGGTCTGGATTGGCGCGAGTTTTATTTATATTATTGTACAATTGTAGTCCCATTCGAGCGTTATATATTATGGAAGCCTTGTCGGCTTTGCCTTTGGTTAAAGAAAAAAAATGAGTGTTATTTATATTCCGCAGTTTACTTGTGTTGTATGAATAGAAGGGTGCCTAGGTAGGGCACCAGTCGCGGGCCCGAGGCGTGAAAATCTCCCTGATGTACAGCCTAGCATAGTCCTCAGCTGAGTAAGTAGCCCTAACTGGAAGAAAATGGGCTGATTTCGTCAGCCTATCCACGATAACCCATATGGAATCACACTTCCGCTGAGTGCGAGGTAAGCCTGTAATAAAGTCTATATTGATCACTTTCCACTTCCAATTCGGGATCTCTATCTCCTGTAATAATCCACTAGGCTTCTGATGCTCGACCTTAACCTGCTGATAAGTCGGGCACTGGGCAACAAACTCTGTTATGTCTCTTTTCATACCATCCCACCAATACAAGCATCTAAGGTCATGATACATCTTCGCCGATCCTGGATGAATGAAATAACAGGAATTATGTGTCTCTCCCATAACCTGTTGTCGTAGCCCTGCAACATCAGGTACACATAATCTTCCCTCATACCTCATCACACCATCAGTGGTCACCTCAAATAAAGCCTTCTCCTTTCGGAGAGTTGCATCCCTATACCGTGCCAGAACCGGATCCTCATACTGATGTCTTTTTACCCCTTCTACGATAGAGGACTCCACAACTTCTCGAATACGAACCCCACTACCTCACGAATCCGCCAACCGAACTCCAAGACTAGATAGCCTGTGTATCTCACGAACCATCTCTCTATTGTCTGGCTGCACATCCGACAAGCTACCCATGGATCTACGGCTAAGAGCATCTGCCACAACATTGACTTTCCCCGGGTGGTACAAGATATCAACATCATAGTCCTTTAGCAACTCTAGCCACCGTCTTTGATGTAGGTTCAACTCCTTCTGCTTAAAGATATATTGGAGACTCTTGTGATCCATATAAATATCAACATGATCCCCATACAAATAATGCCTCCAAATCTTCAAGGCATGAATCACCGCTGCTAGCTCCAAATCATGAGTGGGATAATTCTTTTCATGCTTTATGAGCTGTCGGGAGGCATAAGTTATAACTCTGCCATGCTGCATCAACACATAACCAAGTCCCACACCGGAAGCATCACAATAAATGACATAACCATCCGGTCCCTCAGGAAGAATCAGAACTGGAGCCGTAGTCAACTTATCCTTCAACAACTGGAAACTGTGCTCACAAGCATCCGTCCACTGAAACTTAGATGCCTTCTGAGTTAGCCTAGTCAAAGGCGTTGAGATCGAGGCGAACTTCTCCACAAACCTCTGGTAATACCCTGCTAGTCCCAGAAAACTGCGTACCTCAGTAGGTGTAGTATGTCTGGGCCAAGTCTTCACTGCCTCAATCTTCTGTCTATCCACCCGAATACCATCAGCCCCAATAATATTCCCCAAGAATGCCACTGAAGTCAACCAGAACTCACACTTAGAAAACTTGGCATACAAATGCTGGTGCTAGAGGACTCTAAGTAATGTCCTTAAATGGTATGCATGCTCCTGCTCTGAACGAGAATAAACCAAGATGTCATCAATGAATACAATGACGAACATGTCTAAGAACGACCTGAATACCCGGTTCATCAAATCCATGAACATTGCTGGAGCATTGGTCAGTCCAAAAGACATCACCCTAAACTCATAATATCCAAATCGGGTTCTGGACGCTGTCTTTGGAATATCTGCCTCCCTTACCCGCACCTGATGATAACCTGACCGCAAGTCTATCTTCGAGAAACACTTAGCACCCTGCAACTGGTCAAATAAATCATCAATCCTGGGGAGGGGATACATGTTCTTGATGGTTACCTTATTCAGCTGCCTATAATCAATACACATCTGCAGCGAACCATCTTTCTTTCTTACAAATAATATTGGTGCTCCCCAAGGAGATGTACTAGGCCTAATGAAGCCATTTTCCAACAAGTCTCTTAGCTGCTCCTTCAACTCTGCTGGTGCCATTCCATAAGGAGGAATAGATATGGGTTGGGTACCTGAAAATACATCTATACTGAAATTTATCTCCCGCTCTGGAGGAAGTCCTGGAAGATTATCTAGGAATACATCCAGAAACTCACTAACTACTGGAACTGACTGAAGAGCCGGTACCTCTGCTTCCGTATCATGCACCCGAATCAAATGACAGATACAACCCTTTCTAACCATCTTCCTTGCCTTGAGGTAAGAAATTAACTTACCCCTCGGCGATGCTGTATTCCCTTTCCATTCTATAATCAGCTCACCTGGAAACCGAAACCGAACCAACTTCTATCTACAATCAACGTTGGCAAAACAAGAAGTCAACCGATCCATGTCCATAATAACATCGAAGTCGGTCATATCCAACTCTATCAAATCCGCTAGGGTATGACGGTTATATATCACTACAGAACAATTTTTATATACACGCTTAGTTATAACCGAATCTCCTACCGGTGTAGCTACCTTAAATGGCTCTATCGACTCAGGTTCAATCCCTATTCTACTAGCAACAAGAGGGGATATGTAGGACAAGGTGGAACCTGATCTATCAAAACATATACATCACATAAAAAGACCGATAGTAGACCTGTAACAACATCTGGTGATGCCTCCTGATCACGTCTACTGGCCAAAGCATATATGCGGTTCGGAGAACCGCCAGAACTAGAAATTCCACCACGACCCGCTGGCGTCTGAATACCCTGCCCGGTGTGGCGCATAGCTATGAATGATGATGAACCAGCAACCGACCCTGTAGACCGAGCCATACCACCTGAACCACCTCTGGACGGACATTCCCTCATCATACGGCCTTGACGGCTTCAAAAATAGCAAGCACCTGTAGCAAAACGGCATTCCCTAAAATGGGACCTACCACACCGAGAACACTGAGGCAAAAGTGGCCCCGACTGAATAGAGCCCCTGGTCCTCTGAGAACCTGAAGCTCTGGAGCTCTGACCGGCTCCTGAATACCCTGGACGGTCAAATCTCCTGCATGTGGACCATAGGGGAGCACTCTATACTGGCTGGGATGAGTATTCAACCTGCTGTTGCTGAGGCTGCCTGCCTCAAGACTAACCCGAATAACCTGCCGACCTAGCCCTCTTATGCTGGTCCCTGTCATGACCTCTGTCTGGCTTCCGCATGATCGGTGTAATTTATATACTCTTTTTGAGTCATTTTTAGTTAGTATTTTAATCATTTTGTTGATGTTTAGTATAGTATTAAAGTCGTTTTTCTTTCTTTTGTGTCACAATGGTAAAAAATGGAGAAATGACAAAAAGAAGATGAAATGAGCATAAATGAGATGGAATTGCACACAAAAGGGCCAAGAAATGAAGTTTAAGAAGTTCCGGGAAGTATAGAGGAGATCAGACGAAGTCCGGACGAAAAAAAGGACGAAGAAACAAAAAAATGCCAAATTCACGCCTCCGGCGTCGCGGCGCCTGTTAGCAGCGCCGCGGCTCCCAATGTTCTGCGGAGTCCGAAAGTTGCAGATTTTTCAGCGCCGTGGCGCCCAATCTCAGGGCCACGGCGCCAACGCGAGATTTTTGACGTTTTGGGCCGAATTTGACACGTTTTTCGAGTCCAAAAGGGATAACTTTTCCTACCTACAAAACCTATATAATTCCTAAAACTCTGCTCATTATTCATTCCATCCATTGTACATACAACACAACTCTAGGAGGCGAAGATTTGAGACCTAGTTCAAGTATTTTCTTTTCTTTCTCTTTTCTTTGTTTATTTCAGTTCATGTGTGGAGATTGTATTAGTTCTTAGCGTGACTATGGCTAGGAGATAATTACTTTATTAGGGATTTTCTTGTGATAGGCTTGAAACTCTTATTCATGAATTAATGCATTAGTTTGTTTTCTTCTTCACTTGATTAAGATTTATTCAGTAGTTGTTTTGATTGCTTGATAGTTAACTAGCTACTAATTATCATCACTTATATGATTTCGAATCAAAATCTGAAAGGGGAGATTCTAAATATGCTATAGTTGAATAAACATAGGTTAAAATCGTGGACGAAAGTACCCCGATACTTGTGTAGTTTTATAAGTTATTGTTCTTGATCCTCCTTTGTGATAAATCCTATCATCGAAAGATAGAAGGATTCTGCATCGGGGTTGAGTGTTTGTATATCCTAACCAGAATTAAAACGGTCTAGTTAACCTGCTATCTTAACGTAGAAGAAGAAGCCAATCTAATTGTATTAAGGATTGAATAGAGTGGATAGTTGATAATCATGGAAGCCCTAATTCTCCGTCATAACTGATTTAAATCAAAGTATTTTCATAATTAGTTTATTTCCTGCATTATTAGTCTAGAATTCCAAACCAATTAACGTTAACCAAATAGAAACTAAAGCATAGATAATCGGTACTTGAAAACCAGTCCCTGATGACGATATTCGATCTTACCTAGACTATATTACTTGTAACGATACGTACACTTGCGTTAAGCGTGTGGATAAATCGCGATCACCACCCTTTATGTCGGTTCTCCACCCCCTGTGCATACACCTGGATCCGAGTAATATCCATACCCGGCTGAAGAGTCACTGCCATACAACCATCGATCAAGTAGTGGTCCAGCCCCATCACATAGTGATGCACCCTGTCTGCTATATCTGCTATAATATTGGGTGCATATCTGGCCAATGAATCAAACTCAAGGTTGTACTCTCTAATGCTCCTACCACCCTGCCTCGAGTTTAGGAACCTATCAACTCTGGCTCTCCTCATCTCTGGAGGTAGGAAGTGGTCAAGGAAAGCCTCTGCGAACTCGTCCCACACGGCTGGAGGAGTACCCTCGCCCCTAGATAGCTCCCACGACTAATACCAGTTAATAGCTACATCACGCAACCGGTATGAAGCCAACATGACAGACTCAGTCTCTGAAACCTTTATCACCTTCAACATACGTTGTATCTATCGAATGAACTCCTGTGGATCATCCTCGGGCCTTGACCCAAAAAACTCTAGTGGACTACAGCTCAAGAAATCACGGACCCTCAGACTACCTGCTCTGGGGTCAACTCGTCCTGTCATGGAGTCCGCCGCCACTAACCTACTCGGAAATGAACCGCATCTCTCATGGCTCGTCCTGCCCGCAGGCTGATGGTGGAGGCTCAGTCTTTGGGGTCTCAGCGGTGATGTTGCCCCCTGAACTGGAGCCTCTGGAGGTGGCAATGAAGCAGGACTCATCGACTGGAGTACAGTCTCCGGCATAGACTGAGTACGGGACCTGGTAACTCTCTAGACCCGGCTAGTATCCCCCGCTACTGATTTGCCTTTCTGGGCTGCTGTCTCCTTCTTCGGAGGCATAGCTATAAACATATTAAGTCGTCAGAAAGAGATCATCCTAATAACATATCTATATTGCACGATCTAAGAGATGAAAGAATAGAAACCAATCCTAAATGTCCGGCATCCTCCTGTGTATAATTATGGTGCACAACATACCCATACACAAGACTCTACTAGACATGGTTTGTAGACATTCCGAGGACTAACCGCTCTGATACCACTTTTGCCACGACCCGACCCGACGGGTCGCGACTAAACGCCCTAATGACGCCATTATTCTAACATGTCACACATAATCCAACTAATACTTAAGGAATATGAAATACGGCAACATAACACTGCAACAATACCATATGCCAGAATAGGCTAGCCGACAAGGTTGCCTTTACATAAGAATGTACCTGCCTCCTGGGAGTCACAACTAGCCAACACAATATAACAGGCAAGCCGACAAAGCTGCCACCAGATAGTATCACATATACACGGGAACATCCCGACACAGAGTATAATAACACGGCTGACCAAAACAGATTTATAACTCTATAACCCACAACTTATCTACAGACCTCTATAAGAAGGATAACGACATATGATGGGACAGGGCCCCGTCGTGCCCCTAAATACATACATAAGTCTAAAAATTGGTTTTGTACCAAAATGACAAAGCTCTAGATCAAAGGAGCTTTCCAACCAGCTGAGTAGGAGTCCTAGGCCTGAGGATCACCGAACTGGGGACCTGTACCTACGGTCATGAACGCAGCCCCCCAAGGAAAGGGGGTCAGTACAAAATAATGTACTGAGTATGTAAAACATGTAATACTGTAAGGAATATCATAAGTAGCCAATAGATAACAAGAGACATGTATAATAATCAGAATTCAAATCCAACTGTGCCATATACAAATGAGAGTCAACTGTGCCTTTTAAAAATGAGAGTCATGTACATATATATATATACCATATTCGGCCCCCAGTGAGGGTCTCGGTGTGAATGAAATCATATACACATGTATACCGTACACGGCCCATTATGAGACTCGGTGTGAACTCATCATTAGACTCTTAATAAAATCTTTAAACCAAACTCTTTACTGAAAATCTAAGACACTTTTCATAACTCATATTACTAGGAATTAGACTGTATAGAAATCATGTACGTCCGTCGTACGTTTACTTAATAAAAAATCATGCCAAAAGAAAGAAAGAATAGTTCACATACCTCGTCGTCTATATCAACTCGATAATCTAATAATCGTCTCGACTAGCACCTTGACCTATAATAATAACAACATGTCCGTCAACTCTATGATTCCTAACGTGAGTTATATTAAAAGACGACTCTCTTATTCTATAAAAATTCGGGCAGCACTTCCCCCTGTTTATATGTACATCCACAATTTACAACAAATGTCAACCAAACCAATAACCAAGCATAATTCCATGATATAACCAAATTAGTCTCATGTACTTCATATATGCTACCATAATACATTCTTTTTCTTTTACATTTATGCAATACGACAACTTCAACAATCAAGGTGATTAATACACCTACTTCTCTTGTTAATTCAGTCCTTTAAACCACATTAAGATAACCTTAAAAACAGTCCATCAATTCTAACAACAACAACAAGTAGTGCAAGTCCTACAATTTCAACATAATATCCTTCTTACTCTTTGATTTTTCAAGACAGGTATTAGTAATTACCACAACACATATATACATGTTTATAATCAAATCTCCAACATTTAAACTTTACAAGACCAGCCCCTAATTCGACGCGATAATGTCCAACAATTTCAAGCCAGTTTTCAGCCAACATCCACAAAACCAATTCTTTTCTTAATTCCTTAGAGTCCAATTCATGTTCCAATAATTCCTTATAAACAACTATAACTTAAATATCAAGATTTTCTTCCAATTTCAACATGCAAAGCAACGACGAACTTCACAACACAATAATCGAATACGACAATTTCAAGATTAGTAAAATTAGTCCAATATCGACTACAACATCCAAAATATTCACATGCAATGTCTAAATTCCAATTTTCCCTCAACACAAATTCATTCCCTTAATTCTAACAACATGCATTCCAATTATATCATAGAAAGAAGAATTGTATACCTCAAATTCGTCCAAAACTGTCCCTAGAATTCGGTCATTGTGCCCTCAATTTTGCTTCAATTTAACACTTCTTCAACTCCAAATTGATATGCATACATTCTACAATGTTAATAACTCCTTCATACACGTTTTTCTTCCCAAAAACTTGTCCAGAAATCCAAATTTTCTTGCTCAAAATTGGCCCAGCAGTCCCGATTTTTTTGCCACAGTTTTCACAACTTTTTGGCTTACTAATTTAGGTGAACATTCTTAATCTAGGAGGGGAATTGAATGCTTAATAAATTTTAGTTATGGGAATGGGGGAGAGGGATATTTAGCAGTCCCGATTTTTTTGTCACAGTTTTCTCAACTTTTTGGCTTACTAATTTAGGTGAACATTCTTAATCTAGGAGGGGAATTGAAAGCTTAATAAATTTTAGCTATGGGAATGGGGGAGAAGGAGGTCTCGGCTAGGGGGAGAGAGAAGGGGGAGGGAGATAGAGAAACTTGTTTGAGTTAGAATGAAGGAGATGAAGAGTGTAGGTTAATAAAAATCTGAATTTCTTTTATTACACATTGGTCCCAAGTCCCCCAATTAAAAAATTTTAAACCCACTTCTTTTAAATCTTAACTCCCGCTTCCTTTAATTTCCCGAGAATTTCATAAGGCCTCGTATCCTTTTGTATACTAATTTTTGTATTAACATATGTAATTACATTTTAAATCCAATATTCAAATCTTACTTCCTTAATGATGTTCTTAATTATTGTCTTAAACTTACGAGGTGTAACATCCTAGTCTAGAGTGTCATAGGAAAGACGAAAGAGCAGCAAAGGTTGATGGAACTAAGGCTGGATTATTGACAACGTTTGAAATAGGGTATAGATCTCCGGTGTTGTCACATCTTATTATTCGTCTCCCTGTAGTAAATCCTTCACAGAACAACCAAAAGAATCAAAGCCAAGAGAAACATTATTATCAGTTGTCAAACGTCGCACAAAGATTAGATTCTTAATGAGTTTAGGGACATGAAGAACATTTGATTAGTGGTGGATGTGGTGGGGATAAAGATGAATGACCAAGACTGTGAAAGGGAATGCCTTGTCCACTACCAACAGTAATATTCTGATTTAAATTACTCAAATTGGAATAAGACGAGAAAGTACCGTGTGATGCCGTCATGTGAGATGTGGCGCCTATGTTCATATACCATTTTTTGGCTGGAGCATTGAGTGGCATTGTGTTCATAGCTGCTTCAATGTTAGTCAGTGCATAAGTTGAGTGTGGGGGCTTGTGTTGTGTAGGCTTGTTGAGGACGTGGGCTGAGTATGCCAATGTGGGCCTTTCGGTTCTAAGCTGGAGTCTACAAGAATGTCTGATATGGTTTAGGAGGATAGGCCCATGAAGGTGGGACCTACGCGACCAGCGGGTGGCGGCTACGGTGGAGGCCGCTTCCGCCGTGGTCGGCTCTTTGGTTGTTTCTGCCGGTGATCGCTTCCATCCGCCGTTGTTGCTAGAATTCCATCTGTCGCGTGCCCTTGTCGAACTGCCTGTTCCTGCGAAAGTTGCGGGTGGATGCGGGTCCTCGGGCCGATGGTTCTGGTTGCCGGAGTTGGAGGCCCTGCCGTCGATTGAGGGCACGACGATAGCGGTGAGGAATGCATCAGCAATGTTGGCTTGAGTGGTCTTGCGCTTGATTTTTTGGGTTTCCTCGAGAATTAACTTCAAACGGGCCTCATAAAATGGAGGTAACGACATGCATTGTTGAAGAATGGTGGCAACGCCGTCATAGAATTCGTTCAAGCCTACAATAAGTTGCATGACCAATCGCTGATTAGTGACTGGTGCGCCAACGTTGGAGAATTGGTCGGCAAACATCTTGAGTTCTTGACAATATGCAGACACGTTTGAGAAATCGTCCTGATGAACATCCTTGAACTGATTTCAAGGTATAACGCTCGTTGAGTTTTATTGTCGTGGAAAATACTTTCCAAATGTTCCCACATTTGGTGGGCTACACATCGGTCTCAATGATAGTGTGCAACAGATCATTAGAGATTGTGTTGTATATCCACTAGAGGACGGCTGCGTCCAAACGAGACTAGAATGCATCATCAGAAGTCGTAAACGGGGGTAAGTATGTGGACTTCGGTGTAGGAGAGATGATGTGGTCGATAACTTCGTAGACACACGACAATGGATCTTAAAAAGGTCCGCCCACGAGGAGTATCGACCCTTTTCCATCTCATGGGTGATAGGGATAAAGTTTTTGATATTGTTTACTGCAAGTGCAGGATGAAATTTGATTTCTTCAGCCATGGAAGATGAAATTTAGGAGGAGAAGGGAGAGAGAATGACTGGAAAAAAACATTAGGGTTCCGTGGGGGTGGCGGCCGAGAGCTATGGTCGGTGGCGGTGGAAGTATTTTTAGGCTATTGATACCATAAAAAATATGTTCATTGATTGTATTCATCAATAATGTACAATATATATAGTAGTGTAATAATATTTAAAATATGTATCTAATCAATCTAATTACAATAGAAAATATAATTTTACTTAAAATAAAAGACTTAATTATAATAGTAATATAATTTTACCTAAAATAAAAGATATATAATTAATAAAAAAATATTCTATTAGGAACCACTCAGCTATATATAAATCTATAAATTAGAGTCGTATTATGAATTACTTTAATGTTTATCACAAAAAGTTGTTAAACCCCAGTAGTTTAATACTTTAATGAGTGGATAAAGTGGAGCATTTTCAATTCACTTGATCATATAATAATGGTATATTGACAAGGGGGAGTTCACCTAATATTTAGCTTTAATTTTTGGTACAGTAATAAAGACACTAGTATTGGGATCGGAGCAGCTGGAGAAACAATAGTTTTTGAACACGTCTTTTGAAAAAGAATCACTAGTTTCATTTGAAAATTTCAACTTGTCATTTAGTGAACCCCAATACTGGCCGTAAAGATAAGTTGACCAGTATTGGGTCGCCGATATTACTATCTACAGAAATAATTGTGTGGGCATAAATTAAAAAGCTGGATATTAAAAAAAAAAAATTGGTACGAGGCAATTATTGAAGACAAGCATGAGTGAATATATATATTATTTCTTGAAAATATATTAATTAATAATAATATATTTATAAATAATATTGTAAAAGTAATAATATATTTTCAAATTAATAATATTTTAATTTAATTAATTATAAAAATTAAAAACACACATTTTATAAAAACTTCATGAGTTGTATCTATGTTTGACAAAAAGATTAATATTAATACGTACATAGAATGTTATAACACTATTAAAAAATGTTTGACAAAAAACAATCTATCAATTGTAAGTGAAAAAAATAATATTCAATGTAAAACAACAAGTGAATAGTATTAAAGCAAATAAACTGAAATCACAAATATAACATAAATTCAAAATTTTAAAAATAATAATTTAACATGATACTTTTATGTCAAATTCCAACATAACATAAAATAAATTCCAACATAACTTAAGTAAATATAATTCAAAAGAAAATGAAAACATTTATAAGTCTATAACCTCATTCAATAATGGAATTTTACTTTAATATAAGGGTGGCCAGTGTGATGGAACGGGGCGGGATTTGGGGTACGGGGTGGGTGGTCGAGATTGGGACTTGACAGATCAGGATAGGGGAACGGGAAGAGATCCCATCCCGTCCCACATCCCGCCGGGAGAGGGGACGAGTTTTGGGGGGGCGGAATGGATCAGGTCGAGTAGGGGGATTTTGGGGGATTTTAATTTTGTAGACACTTAATTTTAAAAAATATATATTTAAACATTTAAATAATTGAACAAGATGTGAATAAAAACATCTCAAGGTTGTTTTTGTGTCTCTTATATTATTTAATAAAAATATGATTTTTTTTTTGTAATACAATTTCAAAATTGTAACTTTGTTTCGTAGTTCAAAATTTGTAAATCACATAATAAAATTGTCATTAAAAAAATTACATATTCAACCATACTCTTTCTAATTTCCTCACAATCTCTTGAGGATCTTCTGATGAAATTGGAAGTTGTTGGTCATATTGTTCGACGTCGCTTCCTACTCTCTCGGATAAGATTTTGTTGTAGTTGTAGTCGTCTTCTTCGTTGATCTCTGGTTGACCGCACCTTTTAGGTCCGCTCTAATTCAATCTCTGAATAAAACTGCATTCTCAAAGTTGTCTCCCGCCAATGAGTGTCTGTGCTCTCATATTTGAAACCTTCCAGCAGAAAAAACGCTTTCAGAAGCTGTTGATGACACTTGAATATTCAACACATCTCGGGTCATCTTTGATAGTATCAGAAATGTCTTTTCATTCTCCTTCCAGTATTTCAGCAAATATTCACGCCCATCTTCATTGACAATTGATTTGTACGGTACAACACCTGCAAAATATAAACATCTTACTCGCTAATTTGTGAAGAACTTGAATCATTATACATTCTATTTCTAAGGCCTTGAATACTAGAAGCAGAAACAACATGTCTTTTATTAAGTTGCAGTGAAGTAGAAGAAGATGGTACAAACACTATTTGATTATTTGCACTTTGCTCTTGGTAATATATATATATATATATATATATATATATATATATATATATTTACATTCAATGTCTATGCTAGACATAACTTCTTCTTTAGTTGGTTTTTCAGTTGGGTCTGTTGGAAGTATTTCTAAGCTTTCATAAATCGTTTCAACAATTACTTTACACCCGTCTACTTTAATAGTAGGATCTAATATAACTCCAATAAAATAAATAGTGAAAATAGGAAAAAAGTATTTTTTAAATTTTATAATCATTTTTAATAGTTGGCGCGTAAGTTGGTTTTTGTATATATTCATTAAGTAACACAAATATTAGAGCTATATAAAAAAATAGATGAAATAGTAGGATAATAAATTCCAGAAAATTCCTTAGTAGCTAGAAAATATTTCTCTAAAAATTCAATAAGTTCCAAGAAAATTTTCCAATCATCATCTACAAGCATATCCGTTGGATTTTGATTATGAGCGTTAGATAATAAAGTTATAGGTCTTTTATACTCGTGAACAACAAGTAATTGTTCATACAAAGAATTACACCTAGTCGCAACTTCTTCTGGATTTTTTCTATAAGGTAATCCATAATCAAGATAAGTTTTTTATACTCTTTGGGTCTTTGTATTTATTACTTTTAAAAATAAAGTTTATAGCAAATTGTACTTTATCAAGGATGTTTTTAAAAAGTGTAGGTCGTCCTTTACAACTAAGTTATAAATAGGACATGCACATCTAATATATAATATATGGGGGAAATATGAAGTAAATAGAGTTTTTAAAAGGTTTACAACATAATCATTAGAAACATCATTATCTAATGTAACAGTCATAATTTTATCAGTAATACCATAACATTCACAAATTTCATGAATATTTTTTGAAATAAAATATCCAGTGTGCATATCACCAATATATCTATATGCCAATATATGTTTTTGCATAGACTAATTATGATCTATTCAATGACATGTAACAGTTAAATAATCATTATTGTTAGTACTACAACCTATGTCAGAAGTGATAGTCAGTTTGCCATTAAAATGATACAATGCATAACGTAAATATTATTGATATTCATGCGCAAATTTAAAAACATCTCTTCTAACAGTTGATCTAGGAAAACCGTTAAAAACAGGATTATATGTTTCTCGAATGTAATGAATAAAATCAAGAGATGAAGGAAATGAAAAAGGCAAACCCTCTACATCAACTAATTTTGTTATGTTTTTCCTATCTATGTGTTTATCATATTTAGGACCTATAACTCCCCCCGTCATCGGGTTAATTCGGCTCTGTACTTGGTCGAGGACACTGTGAACCTTGTCCCGACTCAGAAGGAATTTGCACACCCGATTTTTCAGGCAAGTATTGGTTATGCCTTGCTTTGTGAGAGTTTTCTACATGTCTAATTAAACTTCCTGTTCCACCTTGACCTTTTCCAGTTTTAAATTTATAAATTTCGCGATAAATTTTACAAATAACTAGTTGATTAGGAATGTCCCTATCAAAAAAAATTCATGCATGTGATTTTAATTTTTGTTGTATTTGTCCTTGACTCATACTAGGGGGTTTATGGGGTGGGGGGATGACCGTTATTAGCCGCTGCCAACGTCTAAAATCAAAAGTTGTGCAACGACAATTTCTGCAAAGAGGGGGGGAGGGGGGACGGTGCGGGTCGCGGGCCATGGACGGGATCGGGACGAACCCTAGTCCCGTCCTGAGTTTGATCTCCTATGCCGACGGTGGACATCTTGGTTTTTTTTGGGGGTCGGGGCGTGTTGCGTGATGTTCCGGGGAGGGATCGGGTCGTCCCGACCCACTGGACAACCTTACTTTAATACCATCACTCGTATATGTCATGTTTGTTAATGACTCATTCTTTCTAATATTAGAAAGTGTAATTTCAAAAACTAAAATAATAACGTAATTAAACTAAATAAAAAAAATAAGAAAACATTTAAAAATGTACGAGTAATTACATGAAATCACAAGTAAAGGTTGTGAAATAAGAAGAAAGAGAATGAAAGATAAGAATATAAGAAAAAAATTAAAATATAAATAATTTAAATTGTAAAAATAAAAAATAGAAATATTTTTTAAAAAAAAATTAAAATGTAAAAATAAAAGTAAATTAAAATAAAAAATAAATTTAAAATATAAGAATTTTAAATAAATAGAAAAAGAAAAGAAATTTAAAAGTAACCTTATAATTACATGATGTAATTACACTCAATTCTCAATCCCTCATTGAAAATTGAAAAATGTTATTACCCCCTCATAATTACATCCAATTACATGTTTTTCCAATTTTTTCAATTATCCTCTTGAGAACCAGTTGAGCTGCCAATGCGGACTAATTACATTTTTTTGTTGTGAAGGAACATGGCCGCTACTCTTTCGAGTGCGCCAGGTAAACCGGTGACCGATGGCACGCAAACCACGTCAGCCATGTAAACCACACGTGGCAAGCCATGTGTGACAGGCTCAACCAAGAAGGTTTATGCCGGGGATCGAACTCGTGCCCTTGCGGTCCCGCTCTCTTCTTCTGGCTAACATTTCTGCTTGAGTTAGACTAATTACATATTGATTATATAATTATTTGATCTGTCAAATATGTCAAACTATATAATTACACTTAGTTCCAATTAGCTGGGTAATTTTCCAAAACAGGCACTAATGTATGAAATTGTGAAGCTTTTAAGGGCCAGTTTGGACATATGGATGTTTTGCTTTTTTCAAACTTTGTACAGTTTGGTTATATATATATATATATATATATTGTAAGAAAAATCACCCACTATAACTAAATATGATCCTATATTGTTAAATATAAGGATATATTTTTATCTACCAAATATAATAAGATTTTACAAAGAATAGCAAATTAAAATATAAAAAAAAAAAAGCCAAACGTACTCAGCCCCCTTGTCCTTGACGCTCTTTTGTTTTCCAGTTATAATAAGCATCGACACCACCTTTCTACTAATGCGCTAAAGTTCAATTAAAAAGAGATTGAACCATGGAGAAGTGAGTATGTTATACTCCCTTAGTTCCAGGTGTTTGAAGATTATAAATTTTCAGATTTATGATCTGGATTAAGTCATAAAAATTATTTTAGAATGAAAAGTTTAAAGTTAAATTATTATTAAATACGAAATGATTACTTTTTTTATTGATCAAAAAGGAAAGAATGTCAATATTAAGACAAAGGGTGTAATCATTTTCCACTTAATTTGAACTTGAGCTTTTTAACTTTGAAAAACTGGTTCTAACCACTTTTTGAAGTAAAACATTCCTCATAAAACTTCAATATTTTTTCAAATGCATATTCAAACACAATTTTAATTATCAAATGATTTTATGTAACTTTACTTGAACTACTATTTTTTTCCCAAATATTACTACATTCATGTCCAAACGTATACAAGTAATTATATCCACACAATGACTTAATTACAAAAACTAAATACTTCTACAACATATATATTATTGGAAATTTATCAAATGTGAAATAAAGTTAATCTTATTAATTATGACTCGGATAATTGGTTCCCCGCACGTCGAAACAATATTTCCACACACGTGCACATATTGTGCCAATGATCATAATTTTCATAGTGGAAGAGATATTGATACGTATATAAATTGTCTGAGACGTAAGATGATAGACAGTTATTGGCCAAATGACAATGGTTTCACGTTGGTAAATGAATGAAGAATTGTACGATGTGTAAAAGATGAAACGAGTCAGGAAATGGGTGAAGGGTCGCGGCTCTAATGACGGTAAATAACCACCGAGCTCTTTGGAATTTAGGCGCGCGCGCTACCCGAAAGTCGCGACGCTTGACTCGGTGTGACCGTTGGACACGAAATTCACCTGACGTTTTGGCTGACTTTGGAGCATTAAGTCTCCATTATTTGCCTCATGAATTCATCCATTACTTGACTGAATTGTAACCCCTAAACCAATGACCATTACATGGCATTGAAGACCTTTATTAGGTTATTTTGGAAGACACAATCATCTTGCAATAAATTGAGGCCTTCGGCTCATTTCATAAGAAACACAACACATTTCAGATTTTAACAATCTTCTTCCTCTCTTGCAATCACCAATACTCTCAAGATCTTTCTTCCTTAAGCGAACACTTGAGTTTGTCCTTTGCTCACTTGTTTGATTGTTGTTTTATCTTTTGAGATAGGTTGCTATCACACCGAAAAGGAATATACGGGGCAATATTATCTCAAGGATAGATTGAACACTCAATCTACTCAGCAAGCCAATTACTTTGTTCATTTTCAGATTTCTAACATCTTTGTTGTTGTTGTTTCATTCTCATTTCCTTGTTACTACACATTTTTCTCACAAGCTTAAGAAAATATTCGCTGTTTTCAACAACAACATGACTAGTCAAGAGCAATTGAACGCTAGAAATGCCTCCACTGCTCAAGGCAATACCGTTGCCTCCAACGCTGCTACTCAATGCGGTAACACTACCTTTAACTCCACTGGTTTTGGCGCAACTGGTGCCAACAATGCTGTTGCTCAAGGGAGCGCTACGGCTCCAACTCCCGCTGGTTTTCACCATGAACGTTCTGAGAAGTTCATGGGTGAACACTTCAAGCGATGGCAGCAAAAGATGTTATTTTTCCTGACGGTTATGAGAATGTCACGTTTCCTAACCGAACACCCTCCACAAGTTGGGGAAGACACGGATCCTCAGCCAAATAATATGGCGGGAGGAGGCCAAGGTATCCATGTCATTGACGACATGAAGTTGGTTTGTGATGTATGGAAACACAGTGATTTCATGTGCAGGAACTACATTCTAAACAGTTTGTACGATCCTCTCTACACTGTATGCTATACCGTTGAAACTGCCAAGCAGTTATGGGACAAACTACAAAAGAGTACTACACCCAAGATGCGGGAAGTAAGAAGTTCATCATCGGGAAATTTCAAATGGTGGACAACAAAAGTGTGTCATCCCAAGTCCAGGAATTTCAAATGATTCTTCATCACCTAGACTTGGAAGGATTGAAGCCCAACGAGCAATTCTTGGTTGGGGCGTTGTTGAGTCTATTCTAGATACACATTTTGAGTCTTTTTTAGTTAGTATTTTACTCTTTTCTTTCGCGTTTAGTATATTATTAGGTTTGTTTTTCTTTCTTTTGAGTCACATCAGTCATAAAGGAGAAAAAGTTGCTATTGAGGATAAATTGCACAAGAAAAGACCAAGTAATGAAGCCAAAGAAGTCCCGGGAAGAATAGAAGAAATCAGAAGAAATTCGGACAAAAATAAACTGTCAACCGCACGGGGTCTACAGGCATGAAGTGTCGTGGCGCCAAATGCAGGGCCACGGAGCTGCAAGAGTTTCAGCGTCGTGGCGCCAACCACGGTGACGACACATAATTTTGTGATTTTTGGGCCGAATTTCAGAAGGGTAAAAGGGCCCGAAACACAGTTTTTCTCATATATAAAACCTTGAAACCCTTTCATTATTTGATATCATACTTGGGAGAGGAAAAGGAGGCTACAAGCTACACAATTTGAGATTCTTGTTCAAGTTCTTTCTCTTTCCTTTATTTTAATTTCAGTTTATGTTGGATTGTAAATTAGTTCTTAGCATGACAATGTCTAGGAGCTAATATCTTTAGTAGGGTTTTCCGTTGAATCTTCTTGAAATTCTTTCATATAGTTAATGCATAGTTATTGATTTCTTCTTCAGTTATATTAAGATCTATTCAATATTGTTATGATTGCTTGATAATTAACTGGCCATTAATTGTCATAACTTCTATGATTTCGAATCGAGATCCGAGAGGGGAGATTTGAATATGCTGTAGTTGTCTAGACATAAGTTAAAATCATGGACGAAAGTGCTCCGATACTTGTTTAGTATTTAAGGTTATTGTTCTTAATCCTCCTGTGTGGTAAAATCTATCATAGAAATATAGAAGGTTTCTGCATAAGGTTGATTTTTTATATGTCATAACCGGAATATAAGACAGATTAGTTAACCTGCTATATTAATTAGAAGAAGAATCATTAGCATTGCATTAACACATGAAATAGTGGATAGTTTAGGAGATTGAAAGCCCTATTTTCATCATAACTGTTTTAAACCCTAAGTATCATCATCTTAGTTTATTTTCTGAAATTTACTTTAGTCTTAATTCTTACTATAATTCTCAAACAAAAGAACATTAACCAAATAGATACCATAGATTAGATATTCGGTACTTGACAAATCAGTCTCTGTGGGCGATAACTCGGTCTTACAGACTATATTACTTTAGTGATACGTACACTTGCGTAAGCATACATAAATATCACAACAAGTTTTTGGCGCCGTTGCCGGGGACTGGCGTACTATCAATATCGAAATATCTAATTTATCAGTTTTTGTTGTTTTTCTTATTTTGTAGGTAAAGTTAGTGTATAAAAAAAAGGACACATGGACTACTACTACTATCAGGGGCAGTGAAATCATCAACAGAATCCTAACCCACAGGTTCCAGAGAAAGATCTAGATGAGTTGCAGACAACCATACTCACCAAGTGCCAGACTCAGTTTACGGCTAAAATAAGGTTGTTCCTAAAAAATTTGAAAACACAAATGGGGCAGCTGATGGATATGGTGATAAATGTACCGCAAGAAAATCTGTCTAGCGATACAGTTGTGGGGAGTGATAAGCAGAGTGAGGAACATGAATCACAACAAGCTGTTGAGAATAATAAGTAATTGAGAGAGGTAGTTGGTATAGATAAAGAAGAGGTTACTGAAATCCAATTTTTCACTTTTTTGGATTCCTTGGAATTCCCTTTTTCTGTACCCATTGTAGAAGAAACACCACCAGCTGCCAAATGATTGCAAGAAAGGCACCATGAGCGTGCGCCGAAATCTCTTCCAAGAGGAGATTGAACGTGAAATATAGTTAATCCTATTAATTATGACTCGAACAATTGGAGCCCCGCACGTCGGAGATAATGTTTCCATACACGTGTACATATTGTGTCAATGATCATAATTTCCTTAGTGGAAGAGATATTAGTACATATACAAATTGTTTGAGACGTAAGATGATAGACAGTTATTGGCCAAATGACAATGGTTTCATGTTGGTAAATGAAGGAAGAATTGTACGATGTGTAAAAGATTAAACGAGTCAGGAAATGGGTGAAGGGACGCAACACCTCGATGGTTGAGCTGCGGTACCTCTCGGAAGGGCCGCGGCTCTGATGACGATAAATAACCACTGGGAGCTATTGGAATTTAGGCGCCCCGACACCCTCCCAAGGTCCGCGGAGCTTCAACTCCAGTGTGACACGAAATTCACCTGACGTTTTGGCTGACTTTGAAGCATTAAATCTCCATTATTTTCCTCATGAATTCAACCATTACTTGGTTGAATTGTAACCCCTAAATCAATGACCATTACATGGCATTGAATGCCTTTATTAGGCTATTTGGGAAGAGACAATCATCTGGCTATAAATTGAGGTGTTTGGCTCAATTAACAAGACACAACACATTTCAGATTTTAACAATCTTCTTCCTCTTTTGCAATCACCAACACTGTCAAGATCTTTCTTCCCTAAGAGAATACTTGAGTTTTCCTTTGCTCACTTGTTTGATTGTTATTTTATCTTGGAAGATAAGTTGCTATCACACCGGAAAGGAATATACGGGGCAATATTATCTTAATGATAGATTGAACACTCAATCTACTCATCAATCCAATTACTTTGTTTTTCTAAATTTCTAACATCTTTGTTGTTGTTGTTTCATTCTCATTTTCTTGTTACTACACATTTTTCTCACATATATAACTCTGAACTAATTAACTTGATAGATAATACCACTTAACCTGTCTAAATTAATTAAGATGCAAACATAATTTATAATGTTTCATCATTTATGTCTACAAATGAACACGAAACTGATATTGAAATATGCAAATTAGCCACTAGGCTAAGTCATGAGTCTTTAAGATTCTAGATACATAATGTCTTCTAGGCATTCCCTAGAATACTAAAAAAACTAAGAAATATTAATAAAGATGAGCTCCCATTGAAGTGATTGGAATAAGTAAGTTGCAATGAAGTTTGAATTTATCTGTTCGTGCCTGGAGCGTGATACACAATATTTGCATCTATGAAATAAAATTGACAACATGAGACGAAAGTGTTAAAAACCGTAAAAGCTCTCCCTTCTCTCTATAATTCCAAGGCTTAACGAAGTCACAAGAGCGAATCTCTTGGCTTGGATTCATCCAAGTGCTTTGTTTATGTAATTAGATTCAAAGAGGGGAACGTATTTGGTCACCATGAGTTTGTTGACATCTTTCAATCACGCAACGTGTTCATTTATGAGAGCCTTGCTATAAATGTTAAGCTCTTAAGGTTCTTGGAGGAATAACATTTATTGAAGACTTAAAGCCTCAACTACCGGTGAGAAGTGCATTCACTTTACACTTCTCTCATCTTTGCTATATATCTCTCGGCTATCCAAGCTGCAAGTCTCATCTCTCACCCCCCCCCCCCTTTGGGGGTTGAGATATTCACTTTGTGGCATTCTCCTCAAGACGAAGCAACAACGGAAGCCCCACAACTTCCATTGAAGCTATACATCTCCGTTAAAGCTCAACAACTTCAACATTCGGGAAACACGAGAAGACGCACATCCGAGTGATTCCTTTCCATTTTCCTTCCTGTATGTTACTTTTGATTAAGGTCTAAGTGTTAGTTTCTCTGGATTGGTGTTCTTTAGTGTGTTTCCTTCCATTTCTTGTTCGTTGGTGTTGCTTTGATTGCTCTTGTTTGTGTATTAGCGATTAATGTTCCTAGCACCTGCGGGTGCTCTTCGAACTCCTTTGTTGCTGGAACTTGTTCATATAGGCTTGCTTGACTGTTCTAACTCTAGTATTGACCTTGCCTCGCCTTATATTTTTCCTTGTTCATCCGTGTTCTTGAGGTTCTACTAATGGCTCCAATCTAGGTCTCTTGACTTTCCGGGTGAATGCAGTGAATCTTGTCTCTATTAGTGCTAATTTTGTGCATTTAGACCTTGTTAACTTGATACTTGAGGGTTATTGACCATCTTAACGTTTTCTCATAATCCTATCTTGTCTTGTTGATTAACGTCTTTGAAGTTTAACGATTATTGTCTTGCTTGTTCTTCGTGTTCTTCGTGTTCTTCGTGTTCATAGCAAGATTGTTCTACATTGTTCTTGTGTTCTTGATAAGTTGGTTGCTTTGATCCTTAGGAAACAGTCCCACCCTCTTTCTTGTTGTTTCCCTAGTCTCAATTTGAATTTTTCGGAGCCATTATGGCTTGATAGTGACGTTTTTCCTCTTTTGTGCAAGCCTATGCCTGGGCTGGACTCTTCCTTGCTGCGCTTTGCCATTTTGGGCATGCGCACTAAGCCTTGACTGCCGCGCAGTCCTTGTTTCCGTTTTGGTGCAAGTCCAACGCCCAAGACACCCTAGACTCTTGTTAACTTGCTTTTTGTTTATTTCTTGTACACTTTGTTATATACTATATATATATATATATATATATATATTTATATTTAACATATACTATATTTTATATATTTGTACTCACGTGCTCATATATACCATATATTATAATCGTTATTTATAGATATATACACGTATATACTTTTTATTCTTTCCGTGATACGACCTTGGCTTAGCTGGGCTTTGTCTTTGCAGATCTTGCGAGTTATTCTAAGTGACCTTGCGAGTTATTTGCCTAAGTGTGAGGCAATGGAAAAAGGATAGCTACACGCACGCCGTAGCTCAACGTCCTTACCTGTTCACGGGTAAAACCGTTCGAACCAACGAGGCACACGACAATGAGGTATTCCTAAATCCTTTCTTGATTACATTTCATTCCTTAATTTATTATTTTATTATCTATATTCATGTTACACCCCGTAAGTCCAGGACATGTATAAGAGAATATACGTAAGGAATCAAGACTTGAAAATTGGTACGAAAGGAAGAATTGTTTTTCCGACGGAAAATCTTAGAAACGGAAAAGGAAAAATGTTCGTTTTTGAGAATTGGATTCTCAAAATGCATTATTTGAAGAATATGGAACTTATTAACATTATGGAAATTTATTTTTACGGATTTGGTAATGTGGGGCCCACCCGAGGAATTTTACGTTTTGTAGGGCCCACGAGGGTTACAGAATTTTATGGATGAATGAAAGGGCGACACGTGGCACCCCCCCCCCCCCACATGGTCTTGGACGAATTTATGCAAGGGTAAAATGGTCATTGACCATGGTAGATGAACAAGTCTTCAAAGCTTGAGATTGTTGACTTGTCAACTTGTCCACTTGGCTAATTATCCAAGTGTTCTTCATCCTAGCCACACATTTGTTATAATCTAAGCCCTCCATTTTGTTATATATACACCACACTAGTGCAAGACTTGTCTTCAACACTTAGAAAAATTAGAGACCTTGTTCTTGTCCCTTAAGTGCTCTTGGGTTCACCTATTTTCCCACAAGAAAATTTTGTAGTTTTGATCCATTATTCACAAGACTTTAACCCAAGGTCCCTAAGGGTATTGTAAGGATATCTCAACAGAAAGATTTCGGAAAAACGACGTTTTCACGTTAGTCGCAAGGCGAAAACCTAAGTCGTTTTCACAAGTTTGGATTGGAAATGGAAGAGAAGTTGGTTGTGAACTTCTAAGGGCTTCAAATAGCGGATTGGAGCGTAAAGGAAAGGAGCTAAGAATTGCTAAGGAGCGACTTTGAATCTTGGAAATTATAAGGGCTTATAAAGGTAACAAATCTTGTCGTTTTAGCAATTAAAGTTTACTTATCATTGTAGTTATGGATATTAGCAAGCATGAGGTATATATTATGAAGTTTGATAAGTGTATTGGCTATTGGAACCCTAATCCGAAAACTAGTATGTTTAGCCCTTGAGATTACAATTCAATTTGATTATTAGTTTAAGTTGTCACATGTTATATAGAGAAGGAATTATAGTTGTTAAAGTTGTTTATGACTATATAACATGTTAGACCTAAGGACTTGGATTGAAAAAGAATTGGAAAGAACTTTGTGTTGTTGAATAAGTTAGCCGAGAATGGCTTTGATTATGGACTTAGTTGGTATTAATTTTGGGGCAGAATTTTACACGTATTGTAAGGCGTGTAATCCCCTTTGTTGGTTGATGTATTGAGCCTTAAATGTGGCATGTTGGTTATTGATTATCGGGCCTTGAAAAAGGTGGAAAAGTATGTAGAAACAAAGGAGGTGCTGCCCGATTTTCCGTAGAATAAGAGACCGTATACTTAGTATTATTCTACGTTAGAACTAAAAGTTAATAGTCGTGTTATGGCCATTATAGGTTGACACTCTACGTGCGGCGTATTCGACTTAGCTTGTGGATTAAGCCGAAAAGGTGTGAACCATATCCTCTTCTTCTAGCATGATTCCTTAAGATAAAGAAAGTAAGTCCTACTCCTTAAATGATCCATTCCTTGATTGTACTTGGATTGCCTAATATAGAATTTGTTCTATATACTTCCTTGATTGTACTTTGATGTTTAAATTGTAAGTTGGTATAATCCATTTCTCTTGGTTTATGTAAAAAGAAGGCATGATAATTGTCTTGGTTTATGTGAAAAGAAGGCATGGTAATTGTCTTGGTTTGTGTAAAGGCATGGTATTGTCTTGGCTTATGACAAAAAGAAAGGCATGGTAATTGTCTTGATTTGTGTAAAAACATGGTTTTGCCTTGGTTTGATTGCATATGGGTTGCTCATATAGACATTCGTGCAAGTGTCATATTTCCACATCTCCGCGTCCCTCCATAAAGGGCCGGCAACTTGTTTCAAGGATACCATGGGTTAGCTCACGTGGGGGTGAGTGTACACACTTCGCGTGGTCGGTATTTGACTCGGGCGGGTTAAATTCTCGGGATATATATAAGCCATGGATTAGCTATCCGTGATGCGAGTATCATGTACCGATGACTCATTGCGGGTCCTCATGACCTAAGCGGGTGAAATAGTCCCTTGCGGGCGAAATAGTCCTATGATAGGTTGCATTATAACACAGAGGGTGGTTGACCACAGGCCCGACACACGCGCCCATGTTTTGAAAGCGGTATTGATTTCATTAATGAAAGTGCGGTGTGTTCATGACTTAAAGTGGAAACGATTTGGTACGGTAGGCCGGTGGATAGCTTCGCACTTGTCGGCCATATCTCGTGACGATAAATTTGGATCGTAGTTAGCTTTTCGTACTTGCCCGATCGATTGATAGCGCAGGCTGGATCTGTTAGTTGTCTTTCGTACTTGCCCCGGTCAGTTTTATGATGCAGGCTGGATCTGGTGGTTCGTTTTCCTACTTGGCCCGTACAATTTTTAGGACACAGGTGGGACTTGGTGTTCATGTATGCTTATCTGGTGTTATATTATATCATGGACTGCCGACAGTGAGGAAGGATTCCACGGGCATGATTGATATTCTGGGCGTGAGACCCATGGTTATATTTGAGTAATGACTTTGAGGGCATGCGTCCCTGACTTGATATGACTGCTTATGTATTGTGTATTGTAGTTTGGCTATCATAGATGTCTCCTATTTTGTATAGACTGTTATGATTTATTTACAGTACTTACTGTTTCATATACTTGGTACATTCTTCGTACTGACCTCGCCCGGGGGTTGCATTCATCCGCGAGTTTAGGTACCTTGATTTGGTGATGCAGTGTAGGACCTGCTCGAGTTTTGGATAGCTCCATCTGCTCGTGAGTTTATCATTTTGGTATAGAACCTCTATCAGGCTTTTATGCGATTATGGATGCAGCGGGGCCTTGTCCGTCATATTTGATAAAACTCTTAAGTGCGTATTCATATGTGGGATTGGACTCGTGTACAGTGTAGTGTATTTTGATTATGTATATTATATGGCAGCCTTGTCGTCTTTGCCCTTGCATGTACGTTAGTTTAACAAAACGAGGTGTTATTTAAGTTCCGCGATTTACTTGTGTCAGTCAGGTAGAAGGGTGCCCAGGTAGGGCACGATCCACGGGCCGGTTCGGGCGTGGCGAGTAGTATCGAGCGATCGATCCTCGAAATGTCTGACCGTGTCTAGTAGAGTCTTGATTATCGGTGTGTTGCGCGCCACACCCATAAACGAGGCTACATGACATTTAAGAGTTAGTTTCTATTCTTCTCACTCGAGATCGTGCCGTAGAGTGTGTTATTAAGATAATTCCTCTCGACGTATTGTTGTGTTCTGGTATGCCTCGAGAGGGCAACGATGCCTGAAGGCAAAAGCGATGCAGAGCTACGAGCGACTCGAGAGTTGATAGGGCTTATGCCCGGGGTATACGGATATTGTGCGCGATGGGAGAGTTCTACTGCGCGAGTTTTGAGGCCACGCGGCACGAGCCTCCAGTTTCGATTAGGGAAGGCTATAGGGTCATGGAAGCGATTATGTTATTGACCAAGATAGCGGTGCTACAGTTTCATCGGCGAGTTTATTCGGTCAGACAGTGTACGAGAGGGTAGAGGCCAACGCGGAAATCAACGTAAGAGGCTAGACCGGTTGGTTATCCGGTGAGTGTTTGACGAGCACTCAAGGCTGAGTGAGATATTCGTCGGCCTACCCGATACATACCCCCCAGCTCACAGGTGGGAGATTTGACCCCACCAGGTATTTAGGAGCCGGCCCAAGCTCTAGGGGTCGAGGTTCTCAAAGGAGCAGAGGATTTTCTCAGTCGAGGCCACCTATTCCTCAGTGTTTCCGATGTAGTAAGCGTCATTTGGGGAAATGCCGTCATGGCACAGGTGTTTGTTATTATTGTGACCGTCCGGGCCACAAGCAGTGGGAATGTCCTATTAGAAAGAGCACCGGTAAGGTGGCTCAGCCTATGAGGCCGGTAGTTGGTTCCCTTTCCTCCACAGCTGTGCGTCCCCCAGGGCAGGGTGTTCAGGTGTTAGCCAGCCGTGGTAGAGGTCAGGGTGGAGTTTATAGTTCTGGCGGTCCTTCGAACCGCATAGATGACGTGACTACTGGGCAGGATCAGGAGGCAACATCGCATGGGGTTACAGGTATATTTCGATTCTTTTGAATCATATGTGCATTGATAGATTCAGATTTCGCTCTAGCGTATATGTTTTCCATTTGTTTCTAGCAGTTGTAAAGTGATAGTACCCCCAGAGGTAGGGATACTTTGATTAGTAAAGTGAAAAGTTAAGAATGTTGACAAGAATGATAAAGTGAACTGAGACTATAGTTGTGTAGGGTTCACAAGTTGTAATTACCCCATAATAAGTGTAAGACCGATAGGGAAGAATGTACAGTAGAAATGCTTTGGCCTATGTGACGAACATCTAGTGAATAGGGGATAGGGTGAGAAGTACCTTGGGATAAGAGAGATTTATTTCAGACTAAGAATGAGAAGTTAAGTGTGAGGATGGGTCGGGTTATGGACTCATCTCGGGTCAGCCAGTAGTATGAAATGGGGTGATGTCAGTTAGAAATGGTCCCGCTATGTGATAGGGTCACGAGGATGCAAGGCCCAAGTCTAGTTAATCGTTGTACGAGTTAGTGGACGCGTTCCACCGGAACCAGGTCGCGAGAGCCGAGAAGGGCCTTAGCGGAAATTCAAGTAGCATAATGGCCAAGTTTGGATAGTAACTCCAAGGATGGGAGAACAGAATCAATAATTGAAATTTTGTACGTATGCTAAATAAGTTTGGAAGTGCGAGAAAGTATGACAAGTAAGGAAAGAAAGGAACCTCTAAGGATCCCGTGTTTGAGAAGACTGTAACCTTCGAGTATTGTGAGAAGGGACCACGGACGGAAGGTCCATTGTTATGTCTACGTATGTTATGTGGTGGCCATGTGTGGCATCGTTGGTCTTATGGAGTATTGATTGATAGGCATAGTATAGAGACTGTACCGGAGTTTGTATAGCTTGACAACCGACTAAGAACATTCGGGGACGAATGTTTCTAAGGGGGGAAGAATGTTACACCCCGTAAGTCCAGGACATGTATAAGAGAATGTACGTAAGGAATCAAGACTTGAAAATTGGTACGAAAGGAAGAATTGTTTTTCCGACGGAAAATCTTCCGAACGCCGGAAAAGAAAAATGTTCGTTGTTGAGAATTGGATTCTCAAAATGCATTATTTGAAGAATATGGAACTTATTAACATTATGGAAATTTATTTTTACGGATTTGGTCATGTGGGGCCCACCCGAGGAATTTTACGTTTTGTAGGGCCCACGAGGGTTACAGAATTTTATGGACGAATGGAAGGGCGACACGTGGCACCCCCACATGGTCTTGGACGAATTTATGCAAGGGTAAAATGGTCATTGACCATGGTAGATGAACAAGTCTTCAAAGCTTGAGATTGTTGACTTGTCAACTTGTCCACTTGGCTAATTATCCAAGTGTTCTTCATCCTAGCCACACATTTGTTATAATCTAAGCCCTCCATTGTGTTATATATACACCACACTAGTGCAAGACTTGTCTTCAACACTTAGAAAAATTAGAGACCTTGTTCTTGTCCCTTAAGTGCTCTCGGGTTCACCTATTTTCCCACAAGAAAATTTTGTAGTTTTGATCCATTATTCACAAGACTTTACTCAAGGTCCCTAAGGGTATTGTAAGGATATCTCAATAGAAAGATTTGGAAAACGCAGCGTTTTCCACGTTAGTCGCAAGGCGAAAACCTAAGTCATTTTCACAAGTTTGGATTGGAAATGGAAGAGAAGTTGGTTGTGAACTTCTAAGGGCTTCAAATAGCGGATTGAAGCGTAAAGGAAAGGAGCTAAGAATTGCTAAGGAGCGACTTTGAATCTTGGAAATTATAAGGGCTTATAAAGGTAACAAATCTTGTCGTTTTAGCAATTAAAGTTTACTTATCATTGTAGTTATGGATATTAGCAAGCATGAGGTATATATTATGATGTTTGATAAGTGTATTGGCTATTGGAACCCTAATCCGAAAACTAGTATGTTTAGCCCTTGAGATTACAATTCAATTTGATTATTAGTTTAAGTCGTCACATGTTATATAGAGAAGGAATTATAGTTGTTAAAGTTGTTTATGACTATATAACATGTTAGACCTAAGTACTTGGATTGAAAAAGAATTGGAAAGAACTTTGTGTTGTTGAATAAGTTAGCCGAGAATGGCTTTGATTATGGACTTAGTTGGTATTAATTGTGGGGCAGAATTTTACACGTATTGTAAGGCGTGTAATCCCCTTTGTTGGTTGATGTATTGAGCCTTAAATGTGGCATGTTGGTTATTGATTATCGGGCCTTGAAAAAGGTGGAAAAGTATGTAGAAACAAAGGAGGTGCTGCCCGATTTTCCGTAGAATAAGAGACCGTATACTTAGTATTATTCTACGTTAGCACTAGAAGTTGATAGTCGTGTTGTGGCCATTATAGGTTGACACTCTACGTGCGGCATATTCGACTTAATTTGTGGATTAAGCCGAAAAGGTATGTGAACCATCTCCTCTTCTTCTAGCATGATTCCTTAAGATAAAGAAAGTAAGTCCTACTCCTTAAATGATCCATTCCTTGGTTGTACTTGGATTGCCTAATATAGAATTTGTTCTATATAATTCCTTGATTGTACTTTGATGTTTAAATTGTAAGTTGTTATAATCCATTTTCTTAGTGAAGTTTGGATTCTCAAAAGTGAAAGTATTTTACTTAAAGTACATAGAGTCTTGAAAAGGAAGTGGTTTCCAAATATTTTGGCTAGTGCCTTAGTTCCAAAACTTAAAGGTTGTTATAATGACTTTAGGGGAGTCAAAGAAGTGATTTACTTAATTGATTTAAAAGAGGAGAAATGACATGATTTAAAGAGAAGTAACTTATTTTAAAGGTATGAGTTACTTGAGATTTAAAAGTAGAAGAAACTTGATTTCTAAAGTTAAGAAACTTGATTTTTAAGTATGTGATACTTGGTTTTAAAAGTATAAGTCTCTTGGATATAAAAATGAATGAATTGGTCTAAAACCATAAAGGGTTATAACGGCTTTATGGGAAGTCGGGTATAACGGTTTTATGGAAGGTTAAGAAAGTTGTCTATTTTGATTAATGGGCATAAGTTGCCTAGATTGTGAAAATTTGAAGTTACTTGGTTTCAAGCTTTGAAATGAGTTTCTAAAAGTGTAGTAACTTACTTTGAAAAATAGACACTCCTTGATACTACGGGTGTTAGTATCTTGGGGTTTTACATAAAAATGAGTCTTTTGAAAAGAATGTACGTATGTAGTACTTTGACTTGTTTAAATGAGAATTTTTCCATTTGTGCCTTGATAGTACTTTGGCTTGTTTAAATGAGAATTATTCTATGTGTGCCTTGATAAGTACTTTGACTTGCTTAAATAAGAATTTCTCTTGGTTTATGTAAAAAGAAGGCATGGTAATTGTCTTGGTTTAGGTGAAAAGAAGGCATGGTAATTGTCTTGGTTTGTGTAAAGGCATGGTATTGTCTTGGCTTATGACAAAAAGAAAGGCATGGTAATTGTCTTGATTTGTGTAAAGGCATGATTTTGCCTTGGTTTGCTTGCATATGGGTTGCTCATATAGACATTCGTGCAAGTGTCATATTTCCATCTCGCGCCTCCATAAAGGGCCGGCAACTTGTTTCAAGGATACCATGGGTTAGCTCCCCATGGGGGTGAGTGGTACACACTCACGGCGGGTCGGTATTTGACTCGGGCGGGTTAAATTCTCGGGATATATATAAGCCATGGATTAGCTATCCGTGATGCGAGTATCGTGTACCGATGACTCATTGCGGGTCCTCATGACCTAAGCGGGGTGAAATAGTCCCTTGCGGGTGAAATAGTCCTATGATAGGTTGCATTATAATACAGATGATGGTTGACCCTGGCACTGGCACGCCCTTCATGTTTTGAAACGGTATTGATTTCATTAATGAAAGGGTACAGTGTGTTCATGACTTAAAGTGGAACAGTTTGGTACGGTAGGCCCCGGTGGATAGCTTTTCGCACTTGCCCCGGTCATATCTCGTGACGATAAATGGATCTGTAGTTAGCTTCGTAATTGCCGATCGATTGATAGCAGTGGATCAGTAGTTGGCTTCGTACTTGCCGGTCGATTTTATGACGCAGTGGATCCGGTGGTTCGTTTTCCTACTTGCGTCTGATTTTAGGACACAGTGGGACTTGGTGTTCATGTATGCTTATCTGTTGTTATATTATATCATGGATGCGATGAGAAGGATTCCACCGCATGATTGTTATTGGCGTGAGACCCGTGGTTATATTTGAGTAATGACTTTGAGGCGTCGTCCACGACTTGATATATCGCTTATGTATTGTGTATTGTAGTTTGGCTATCATACATGTCTCATTTTGTATAAGATTATGATTTCTTTACAATACTTCTTGTTTCACATACTTGGTACATTCGTCTTGATCTCCTTGAGTGCGTTCATACGCGAGTTTAGGTCTGATTTGGTGATCTGCAGTGTAGGACCGCCTTTCGAGTTTTGGATAGCTCCATCTGTTCAGGAGTTTATCATTTTGGTATAGATCCTCCCGTACAGGCTTTTGTACAGTTATGGGTACGGCGGGGCCTTGTCCCGTCATATTTCAGTTAAACTCTTAGAGGTCTGTATTCATATGTGGGATTGGACTCGTGTACAGTGTAGTGTCTTTTGATTATGTATATTATATGGCAGCCTTGTCGGCTTTGCCCTTGCATTACGTTGGTTTAAAAAAAAATGAGGTGTTATTTAAGTTTCGCGATTTACTTGTGTCAGTCAGGTAGAAGGGTGCCCAGGTAGGGCACCAGTCACGGGCCCGGGGTTCGGGGTGTGACAATTCACTAGGCAAACCTAAGAGTGTCGATAGGAAAATATTAGGATTACGACATATTGTATGAATGAATGAATGTTTACTACCGCATTAGATAAACTGTGTATAAATTAGAAAGCCTTGTAACTTAAACTCCGGGCCTGTCCAGACTTCATTTACGGTCTTTTCTAGTTTATATATTGAAATAGGCAAGTGTTTGTATAATTAGTAGAAGCGTTGTAATTCATAAACCGAGCCTGTCCGGATTTAAATTAACACATTTCTCTATTGTATTCATATCTTGCTTGTAATCGTATTTGGTAACTTTGAGGATGGCGAAAAAGAAAAAAAAGTGGACTCATAAGAACTTCACGCCACTGCCCATCCGGATGGGACAAACTTCTATTGAAATCACCAACAACGTCGAGTTCCCCCTGATTGCTCACGAACCCACCACATCCGGGCTTGTGAGCAATGGTCTTCAAGTGGGGGACGCTCACACGGGAAACAATGAGTTATCTACCAATGAGGGAACTTCAGACTTCATTCCCTCCTCTTGCACCCTTGGTTCTCAAGACACTGCATCAAATTCAAGTGGCAACAATTGTGAACCCGTCGTAGGGAATGTCGCGGATGGAAAGAACAGGACTACAGACCACGGGAGCCAGAACAACAAGAAGGCTTATGCGTCCATTGTCAAAGGAAACCGTGATGTTTCGAATGGAAAACGTTTGCATTTTGTCGTTGATTGCCGTAATGTGGGCCCTCTAGACTTACCTAGGAGTGATTTGGATGATCTTATGGAAACTGTGGGGCATCTTTTAGTTGGTTACTTCGCGGGGTCTTACCCGGGGAGCTTGGCATTAAGGAAGCTATGTCGCTCATGGGGAGTTGCATACAGATTTAATGTCCACGCATCGTGCTGGATCATCTTCAAGTTTAACACTGAAGTCGACAAAGAGAAGGTCATAGCCAATGGGCCACACTTTGTTTATAGCACTCCATTTCTGCTTAAAGACATGCCTCAATGCTTTACCTTTGACAAGCATGATATATGTACCATTCTAATATGGGTAAGGCTTCCGTCCCTCCCATTAGAGCTTTGGAACGTAAACGCTTTGAGCCGTGTCTTGTCCCGTATTGGCAAACCTATTGGAACCGATAAACTCACTAGTAAAAAAGAGCTTCTCTCTTATGCACGGGCTCTAGTTAAGATAGATCTCTCGAAAGGTACACTTGATGCTATTGAACTCAAGCTTTGGGACGGCACCATCATTGACCAAAAGCTCGTTTATGAAAAGCTTCCGGACTATTGTGAGAAATGCCATAGGATTGGGCACTCCACTACGGGTTGTGAGAAGAACTACGCCGACACTAATAGGCGGGTACAAGGGAAAGGCGTGACACAAACCCTCAATGCCAAGGCAAAGGGGGTACACACCTATTTGGACTCACCCGAGGTGAAGGATGCCCCCAGGGAGACTACGGATACTAACAGGAATGGTAGTCATGCTAAATGTGGTGTCCAGCCTTCGGGTGCACAGACCGGGGTTGGTACAAGTCAAATTTTGGAGGATGCGGAAGGGGGGGATCAACCATCGGGGCCACAAACCATAGTTGATGTAGGTTGGAATTTGGATGATGCGGGTGTGGGTGGCCAGCCTTCTGGGGCACAAACCAAGACTGTCAAAGGTCAGAACATTATTGTAGGAGACTTTAGGGCCCCCGCGGGTACTAAGGGGAGTGTTGGCGAGACACGCAAAATGGAGAGCCAAGCTGTGATTCAAGCTTGGGTAGGAGTTTGGGAGAGGTAGCGGGTTTGGGTGGTCAGCCTTCGGGGACACAAACTGGGGTTGAAAAGGGTCGGAAATTAGCACCGGGAGACCATAGGGGTCCCCCGGAACCAAAAGGAATCAAGGATGATACCCGGCAGCCCTCAGGCCAACCCGTGGTTTCTCATACTGCGACTGGCGCTAAGGGGAGCTCGGGTGACGACTTTACAGGTGGTCAGCCTTCGGGGACACAAACCGGGGTTGACAAAGGTCGGAACTCAGCAGCGGGAATGCATAGGGACACTGATAGTAGAGGGAAACCTGCGGTTACTGTGGGGTGTCCTAATGATGCGGGTGAACAAACTTCAGAACCTCTACCCGAAGCTGGTAAGGGTGTGAAGGCACAATTCGCCAAAGCTAATGACACGGGCACCATGAGCCCGATCGTTAAACAATCCGCGATCTTCCGGAAGCTTGTGGACATGCACGATAACATCTTGGTGCAAAATGCAGTCGATGTCAAAGCTAAATCATCCATTGAGGCAGTCCTTGCGCAAAGTTATGCTCTGTCTACTATTTCGGATGAGCACAAGGGTGGCCAGCCTTCGGGGACACAGACAGGGGCGGGCAAAGGTAAGGATGCTTCGACGAATGATGGTTTCATGGAAGTAAAGAAGATAGGGAAGGTGAATACTATCATGGGGTCATAAATCGTGCCTAGGACAGGTCCGCAAACGAGAGCCCATTACCGGTATAGTGAAGGTCAAGGGGTGCACACCTATTTAAACTTTCATGTGAATGACGCGTGTACAACTGGTAGTTGTATCCGTGTTCTTGAGCCTCAGACTCATGGTTGCCAGTCTTCGGGCCCCAAACCGTTGCTGGAAAAGGTCAGACTAAGCCTAGGATAGAAGGGGGGAATGCCAGAGGGATTTTGATCAGAGATGGGGGCCAGCCAGTGGGGATACAAACCGTGGCTAGCACAGGACTGCCTATTGATACTGAAGGTGTAGGATAACCCACGGACAGAGCGGGTAGTCCAATGGTTGTGAATATTGGTGGCCAGCATGCGGGAACACAGACCGAAGTTGGCATGGGTCGGACAAATATGAAAGCTCAACCTTTCGGCCTATCGGCTAAGGTTGGGAAATGTGGGAACTCTGAAGGTACCAAAACGGAGGAGGGGCACGTAGGAATGAAGACGAGGGCGAAAGCTAAAGCTAACAATGGCAGGAAAAGCTTGCCCATATCCTTGAGCAGAATGACGACCCTTTCCACTAAAAAGAAGGGACCTTTCGGTAGCACCAACTCTATTAACACTTTTTTTGGGTAAATAAATGATATTATTACTAGAAATCAGAAAGTTACAATCAATCATTGAGGGTTCTCAAGCCTCAATGGAAAACAAAATAAATAAGAGCATGAACTCAAGCATGCAATAGACGAGAGGGGTACATTTTAAAAAATGTAAGAAGGGGATAGATGTTAAAGGACTCTATAGGTTTCTATCTTGACTCTAGCAATAACTTCATCTTCACTCGAACTTGTTCCCTCAAAGATTAATGCATTTCGGGCCTTCCAAATTTCATAAACTACTACACAGAAGGCAAGTAGAGTAACCTTGGACCGAATGCTCGTTCCTTGGTGTTCCTTTTTGATCCACTTGAGAGCACTTTCGATGGTGTTCATTTCTCGCCTAATCCCCAACCAATATCTGATGTGTTTCCAAATCTTGTTTGAATAAGGACAAGCAAAGAAGAGGTGAGAACGATTTTCATTTTCCCTCTTACAAAATCCACAAGTCACATCCTCAATATTAAGATAAGAGAGAGTGTATTTGGTAGCAAGGCGCTTCCTCCAATTGAGCCAGACCACAAAAGAGTACTTGGGTGGTATATAACTCTTCCAAATTTGAGACATCCATAGCTTACGCTCACTTGGGGTGCGCAAAACATCATACACAAGGCTAGAGTCTAACCTTCCATTGACACAACACCTCTCAAATCCAGTTATAGTATCCTCGTGGTTACCAAAAATGCATATGAAATTATCATGGATACCACAAAGTTTCTTTAACAAGAGTGAGTCTCTGTCACGTACCTCATAAGCCCAAATCGATTGACCTCTCAGATAATAAGAATTCACCCATTTCACCCACAATGAATCCGCATTCGTATGAAAGAGCCAAATGGATCGAGAGAGCAAGGCCTGATTCCATACCTTCACATCCATAAGTCCTAAGCCACCTTCCAATTGAGGAACACATATCTCATCCCAGGAAACACGAGCAGGCTTGCCCCCCCACAAAAACTTGATACAGGTTGAGCGCACCTTGTTGAGAACCGCAATAGGGAGCGGGAATGCAACCAAAAGCCTTCAACCCCTTGAATAACCGATCAGATCAACTCAAGTTTTCTTGTATAAGATAAGGAGTGATGCCCCATTTTTTTAATGTAACCCGAGATGGCATTTGTGAATGGAGCAAACTGATCCACCGAGACTGAAAGTGGGGCAAAGGAACCCCTAGATATCGCACGGGAAACTCACCTATCGAAAAACCAACTCGAGTCATGATTCTGTCTCGATGAACACCGTGAACTCACGCTAAATAGATGGCGGACTTAGAGGGATTCAGAGATAGACCGGAAACCTCTTCCAAATTCTCAATACACTCCATAAGTATACTAACCGAGGCTTCATCTCCTTTAGCAAAAAGCATGAGATCATCCGCAAACGCAAGATGAGTGATACACAAAGTTTTACACTTAGGATGATAGGAAAATTCCGAATCCAGTGTCTTCTTCTGTAGAAGTCTTGAGAGATATTCAATGCAAAGTATAAATAAAGTAGAAGACATAGGATCCCCTTATCTCAAGCCTCGTCTACCTGCAAAGTAGCCATGTAATTCACCATTGATGGAAAGAGAGAATGAAGTTGAAGAAAAGCACTCTATAATCCATCCGACAAATCTGTCCGGAAACCCAAGACTCCGTAGCACCGATTCAAGGAAAGTTCAAGAAACCGTATCAAATGCTTTCCTAAGATCAACCATAAACATACACCTTGGGGAGACCCACACTCTATTAGAGCCCCTTACAAGTTCCTGAGCAATGGAGACATTATCTACAAGATTCCTCCCCTTCAAAAAGGCGCCTTGGCACTCATTAACAAGACTAGGGAGAAGAGGTGCCATCCGATTTGCTAGAATCTTTGTGATGATCTTATAAGTCACATTAGTCAAGTCGATAGGCCTAAAGTCACTTACCTTGGGGTCCCGATCAGTTTTGGGAGAAGAGTAAGTATGGTATGATTCAATTGTTTCAATAAAATGTCTGTTTAAAAAAATTCTTGCACACTCCGTACGACATCATGACCAACATCCTTCCACCGCGTTTTGAAAAAGACCGCGGAAAAACCATCCGGGCCGGGTGCTCTATCATTCCCAATATCAAATAGGGCATCATGAATTTCCATATAAGAGATAGGTTGCAATAGATGTGCACCATCATCATCCCCAAGTTTAGGCCCGGAGTCAAGACCATGGGGTAAATAGGAGTCAAAGGCCGAGAGGAACCGAGTAGGTCCTTATAAAAGTCGACAAGACTTTCTACTACTTCTTCGGAAGAGGATGTAGTGGTTCCATCATCTTTAATAAGATAGGATATTGAGTTCCTGACATTGTTCCTTTTGATCAAGCTGTGAAAGTATTTAGAATTCTTATCACTTTCAATCAAGTGTTTTTGCCTCGCCTTTTGCCGAAGAAAATGTCTCTCGGATTCAAGCAATAAGTTTGCTTTAGATCTTAAGTTTCAAACATTAGCATTCAACTCATCATTAAAAGGATCCTCCATATGTGCACTGATGACCTCTTTAAACTCCAAGTTTGCCTCAG
Source organism: Przewalskia tangutica (assembly GCA_029844215.1). Classification (NCBI taxonomy): domain Eukaryota; kingdom Viridiplantae; phylum Streptophyta; class Magnoliopsida; order Solanales; family Solanaceae; genus Przewalskia; species Przewalskia tangutica. The sequence goes on along the minus strand of CM056736.1, from coordinate 84,824,813 downwards.
TAGCTCTCTGTGCAATGCTACCAAACTCACTTGTATTCAATTCCCGCAATGGCTTTTTTAAAAGCTTCAATTTGGTGGCCAATATGTACTGAGAAGTTCCTATTATCCTCTGCCTCCAATATGAGGAGAGAATGCCTCCAAATGAAGGGTGTGTGAGCCACATATTCAGGAACTTAAATGGCCGATTCCCACTATTGGAAGATGTAATCATCGAAGCAATCACCAGACAGTGGTCAGAGACCGGTTCCATTGGAAAGAAGGATGTCTTACATTCCAAGTTCAAATCACTCCAACGCTGATTCATCAACACCCTATCTAGCTTGGACCATATTGACCCATTCGACCAAGTGTAGAAGGAGCCCGAGAATGGAGCATCCGCAAGTCCATGAGCCGTCATGAGTTCCCCAAGGTCCCGGAGTGCATATGATGAGATGAGGGGACCACCAAGTTTGTCCTGGGGGGATCAATATGCGTTAAAATCACCAAAAATCATCCAAGGTTTGACAATGCTAGTGCCCAAATGGGTAAGATGATGTCAAAGTAACCTCCTTTCCGGAATGCTATAAACCGGATACACAAAGGTAACAAGGAAAGGTACTTGAGTGACTTTGCAAAGTGCTTGGACATGGATATGCTGAGAATCCATTCCAAATACCTCTCATTTCACTCTAGAAGGGTCCCAAAGTAAAACCATTCGTCCTCCATCAATATAATCAACATTAGAATACATTTTCCACGTTGAAAATCTTTGTGACGGAAAAGATTCAATCCGAGCACGAGAGAATTTAGTTTCAATCAAGCATACCATTGCTACCGAATGTTGTTTTGCAAGCCTACACACTAGAGATTACGTGGCTGCCCTATCCCGGCGTCCGCAAAGACCCCAGACATTCCAACAAAGCACCTTCATTTGGAACCATATGAGGATTTAAGGGCTCCTCCGCACCTCCAATTGGATGCCATGCTATTCTTCTTAGATGAACCCTTCTTTGAAGTAACCTCTTGTCAACCCTCATCCTTATTGTTAGCAGGCAAGGTAGAAGAGTCACCCATGTTACATCCTCCCTTTTCAGTATTCACACTTCGTATTGCATGATTAGTCACAACCGAAGCACCATCAAGAGTTGTACCTTCCTTCAATGATTGCGGGACTAAGGGTGTGGCAGATACACCATGATTTGCCACGTCTCCGAGCCTACCATCCTTACAATTATCACCACAAGGTGCCCGTGCAAAAGAAACTCCTTGCGCAACCCGCACACCAGACGTATCAAACTGACCCGCAACAGACGGTATACCAAAGTTCAAAACTTCCCCGACACTTCTGGGGATGTGTGGTGGATCTTGTACAATTTTATCCACTTCCATCGAGGCATCACCACCCACGGGTTGTGGGACAAAGAGGGGATTAGAGTGAAGAGGTGTTGAGTGACCCGTAGTTCTAGCATTTCCCGGTTCCTCACCAATGTTAGGTGGAGTAGGCGGAATCAGTGGGAGGGGTTGTGAAAAATAAGGGAAACTTAAAAATCTGTGGAGGAAGATGAGAGATGTTGGAGGGGTGAAATTTTCGAAGGTGAGGAAATGAGTGGTACGTGGATATATGTGAGCTGAAAATTGTTGTGCATGTTCACCACGTTTTTGAGGGCACAAGTCTCCACAATTTGACCACTAGTTCCCACTTATTATCATCCTTTCCATTAAAATTAATCCCACAAATAATAAATCAATCTCCCACATAATCAATCTTATTTAAATCCTGAAAATTTCGAAATGGCCTCATATTCTCAATGTCAAGTTTTTTTATACAACACTAATCCATAACTCCATTGAAAAAATTCAACTACTAGTACTAATTCTCATCGCCACATATGTTATATCCAAAATTATTCCGTATTAGCATATGTAAATATACTTTTCTTCCAACACTCGGATCTTATTTTCTTAATTACGTTCTCAATTTATCGCCCTAAAATTACGGTTGTAACACAACTGATATAGAAGGTGACAATGAAAGTGTTGATGAAGAGCATCAACCTATTGCTACTTGACTGAGATCCAGGTTCCCTGGATCCACGTGTTCCTAGCCGGGCCTAAATGGATGAATGAAGAAGGGCACCCGGATAGACTTCAAGAGCTCTACCATAAGGAATAAAGTTCCGCATCGGGAAGCCTGCTCCTCGGGTTGTTCGCTCTTAAACAACCTTCAAGGGAAAGCTATTGAAATCTCTTTTGCTGAAAATTTGGATAAAATTATTCGTCAATTCAAGCGTTATATTATCGATAATAGATTAGAATTATGAAACAACCTATAATTGTAAAATTCTTACGCCAAACTTGAAATTGTAGTTAAATTCTCAATTAATTGCAATTGTTCATTAGATTTCAATTATTTATCGGTATGGTACAACTAGTCATGAATTTATTTGTAATTTATTAGTATTTTTAATTTTTAATTAATGAAATATGAAAAATTACAAGTATATTATTTCCGTTTATAACTTTAAAAATATAGAAAAATAATTATTTGTGTACTTTTATTTATAACAGTTAAATAAAATTTAAATATTAAATATTAATATACATAAATAACAACACCTCACTATAGTAATTATGAAATTTTAAGACAAATATTATCATTATAAAGAGAGGTTAGACTGTATGTTATATATTACTACTACATTCTTTAGAGTAACATATACATCAGAAATAAAAATAAAACGGTCAAACCTAGGGGGAACGTGAATTAGCCAAACTTATATCTCAGTCGGAAAGACGGAAAAGAATAAAGTAACATGTTTTCCCATTCAGAGAGTGATAGGGTCGTTTTATTTGTGAAAACAGAGAAATCTTTTTCTCTATTAGTAACTTATTAGAATAATATTATGTATATTCTAGTATATTTTTATGTATGATAAGTAGTAAAATGATTATTGATTAGGAAGATTATGCTTAATTTTCTCTTCTCTTTAAATGTATATTGTGTATATATTTTCTCCTTTATGAAAAAAAATAATTGAGGAAAATATTTCAAACTCTTACATGGTATCAGAAGTTTAAGGAAAAGATCCTAAATATTTTTTCTCCTATTTTCGGTCATCTTCATCCAAAGAAACCCTAGTAGTGGCCGAAATTTTCTTCCAACTTTTCTTAATTTTTTCATACTCCATTCCAACCAATTATGTCTAAATCCAAATCATCCTTTCACTCTACCCTTGTTGTCTCGAACATCAAAACACATGTTTCCGTCAAACTAAAAATGGAAACCATTCATTATGCAACTTGAGCGGAATTATTCAAAATATGTTGCCGTGCTCACAAAGTTCTTCATCATATAATTCCTCCGAAAGAGGAAAAGGGGGAGGAATTAACAACCGATGCAGACAAGGAATTGTGGGATACACTTAATGCCACAGTCCTTGGTTGGATTTATGCAACAATCTCCACTGACTTGTTGCATATAATAACGGAACCGGATTCAACAGTCATGGCGGCATGGGAACGCTTGCGAGATATCTTTCAAGATAACCAAAACTCTCGCGCTGTTATATTGGAGCAGGAGTTCTCAACCATTAACATGACGGATTTTCCTAACGTTTCTGCATATTGTCAACGTCTCAAAGTGTTGGCAGATCAATTGAGAAACGTTGGTTCACCGGTTACTAATAACCAGTTAGTCTTGCGATTGGTCGCCGGTCTCACTGATGCGTATAGAGGTGTGGGAACTCTAACCCGTCAAAGTAATCCTCTACCAAAATTTTATCAAACAAGGTACATGCTTGTGCTTGAAGAGTCTGGCTTGGTGAAAAAGGCTTCAACTACTTCAAATTCCGCCATGATTGTCACTTCTTCAAATTATGATAATTTTTTAACCCTTCTCAACAAAATAAGGGACAAAAATGACGTACTAATAATAAAAATAAGGCTGAAAATCGTGGAAATAACAAAGGTGGAGGCCACCGGAATTCCGGTGGCGGCGAAAATGGCGGAAACACTAACTCCGGTGGCGACGTGCTACAAGACGGCAGTGGTGTTGACGATGGCAAGAGCCAAAGTGGGCTATACCACTGACCAAAGACCAACAGCAATTGGGCGAGCGGCCCATCGCCACCCTATCCCACCCCTATTTCCCAAACAATCGACAAGAGCGACATGCCCAGCAGCCCATTTCTTTGGTCTGCTTGTGCAAGAGCATTGGGCCTTAGCCGACCCATTGGCATGAGGCTCATTCAACAACGGTCCAACCTACAAATATTGAGTGTGATATGCATACTCTTGGACTCAACCCACCGAATTCAAATTGGTATATGAACTCCGGAGCGACGTCCTCCCAAGGTAATCTCTCATCCTATTTTAATTTGAGCAATGATAATGGTATAATTGTCAGAAATGACCATTCAATTCCAATAAAAGGGTAAGGTTCTAGCAAATTGTCACCACCAAACCCACCACTAATTTTAAAGAATGTCCTTCATGCTCCCAAATTAATCAAAAACTTGGTCTATGTTAGAAAGTTTACTAATGATAATTGGGTATCTGTTCGTTTTGACCCCTTTGATTTTTCGTACATGATTTTCAGATAGGGAAGCTTCTCATGAGATGTGATAGCAAGGGGGAGTTTTATCCAATAACTCCACCAAATCAACAATCCAAGTTTCAATATACTTTTGCAGCCTTGGCACCAACGTTTGGGACATCCGGGATGGCTTTCGATCTTCTTTCCCCCATATAGATATTGAATAGAACGAGTTCGCTTTATGATTTAGTGACATACTAGGGTTTAGGGTTTAAGGTTTAGGGTAGGCTGTTTTGACCTCTCTTAAACAAAATAAATTTATTTTTTGTACCCAAACACACTCTAAATAAGGGTCATTCTTGTGCACTTGGTAAATATGTTAAATTACCAATTATTTCTTCTACTTCATGCACCCTTTTATCATTTCATATTTTACATTGTGATATTTGGACATCACCCGTTTTGAGTTCTTCTGGTCATAAATATTATTTGCTCATACTAGATGACTACTCTAATTATTTGTGGACATTTCCTTTGTCGAAAATCACAAGTGTTTTCCACTTTTCTCACATTTAGAGTATTCATCCGAATTCAATTTGAACGTGATATAAAAAATATTCAATGTGATAATGGGAGGGATCTGAACAATAAACAGTTTTGGGATTTTATCAAAACAAATGGTCTAAATTTTCTTCTGTCTTGTCCTCACACTTCATCACAAAATGGGAAGGCGAAACGCAAACTTAGAACCATAAACAATATTGTTAGAACATCTCTTGCACATGCTTCACTCCCCCCCCCCCCCCCCCTCCGTATTTTGGCATCATGCACTCCAAATGGCCTCTTACTTGTTGAATATACTTCCTCATAAAAACATGTCTTACCAAGCTCAACAAAAAATGTTTTATTTACGAGAGTCATCTTATCTACATTTGAGAGTGTTTGGTTGTCTTTGCTACCCTCTCTTTCCATCCACCACAATCACAAAACTTCAACCCCGTCTACTCCATGTGTCTTTTGGGATATCCTACTAATCATCGTGGTTATAAATATTACGACATTTCTTCCCAAAGAATAACTATAAGTCATCACGCAATTTTTTATGAAACAATTTTTCTTTTTGCCAAGATACATGAAATCCGGACTCACACGTATGATTTTTTGGATGATTATAAGCTTCCGTATCTAACACATTTTTTCCACAGCTCGGTACCTACTGTTTGCAATGACAAAATGAGGTTGGGCCCATTGGACCAACTAACGATGGCCCAACTGCTTGACAATTCAGTCCAGCAGCTTGGGCCTTCGGCTATGCGGCCCAGTCCCCCTCCCTCCAGCTCCCGTTCCACACATCCTCAGTCTACTAGTCGATTGGGACTGAACACTGCTCTAAGCCCAATTCCAAACCCAATAGACATTCATCCCAAACCCACTGGACCGTCAGGTAGCCAACTATCCTCTCTCTCTGCCAGTGGCGTTTAGTCCACTAGTCATACCAGTCGTCCGGAAACTCGTAGCCAATATGGGATTATCAAACCCAATGTCGAGTATAGCCTACACACTTAGGTCTCGAAATCACATTTTCCTCATAGCCCAGCGTCTGCTCTAAAAGACCCGAATTGGAAAATGACCATGGATGATGAATATCGCACTCTAATTAAAAATAGGACGTGGGATTTAGTACCTCGTCCCTCTAATGCTAATATAATTCGGTTTATGTGGATTTTCAATCATAAAGAAAAATCTGATGGCACTTTTGAGCGACATAATACCCGTCTTGTAGGTGATGAAAAGACATAACATGTTGGTGTAGATTGCGGGGAGACGTTCAGTCCAGTGGTCAAACCAGTAATGATCAAAACAATTCTAAGCCCGTCTCTCTCAAAATAATGGCCCCTTCATCAATTGGATGTTAAAAATGTCTTCCACCATGTGCACCTCAATGAAACTGTTTACATGCATCAATCATTGGGATACAAAGATCCCAAATATCTCAATCATGTGTGTTTGCTTAATAAATCATTACATGGACTGAAGCAGGCCTCAGGGCATGATATAAGCGGTTTGCACATTTCGTGTCACAAATTGGTTTTATTCACAGTTGTTCCGATAATTCTCTATTTATTTATCATCAGAGTAATAATATTGCATATCTTCTTTTATATGTGGATGATATTATCCTAACAACATCTTCAGACTCTCTTCACAATACTATCATGCCACAGCTTGGCTCCGAATTTGATATGAAAGATCTTGGTCAACTCCACTACTTTCTAGGAATTGCTGCGACATGCCATGCATGAGGACTATTTCTCTCCCAGAAGAAGTATGTATCTGAGATTGTTGAACGATCTAGAATGTCTTCGTGCAAACCATCTGCAACTCCGGTAGATACTAAGTCTAAATTGAGTGCCACCTCAAGCAAACCATTTGTCGATCCCACATTATACAGTAGCCTAGCAGGGGCTTTGCAATATCTCTCGTTCACCAGACCGGATATTACTTATGCAGTGCAAGATGTGTGCTTATTTATGCATAATGTGATTGAGGAACATATGCATGCTCTAAAATGCATTGTGAGATATATGCATAACACTCTGGAGTATGGATTACATCTATACTCGTCCTCTGGTTCCAAACTTGTCACTTACACGTATGTCGACTGGGCAGGCTATCCGGACACCAGACGCTCCACCTCAGGTTATTGTGTCTTCCTCGGTGATAACTTAATCTTCTGGTCTTCAAAAAGAAAAGCCACAATTTCATGCTCAAGTGTTGAAGCTGAATATTGTGTTGTTGCCAATGTGATGTCTTAATCATGCTAGATTCGAAATCTGTTGCTTGAGCTTCATTGCCCAATTCCATCAGCTACATTAGTATAGTGTGATAATGTTAGTGCAATCTATCTCTCAGGAAACCCAATCAATCATCAACGCACTAAACACATTGAGTTAGATATCCATTTTATTCGTGAGAAGGTGGCTCGCGGACAAATGCGAGTGTTACATGTCCCAACTAGGCATCAAATCGCACACATTTTCACAAAATGACTTTCGCTGATATTATTTCAAAATTTTCGGGAATAATCTCAACATTCACCGTCATCCGGCTTGAACTGCAAGGGAGTATTAGAATAATATTATATATATTAATGTAGTATCATTTTATGTAGTAAAATGATTATTGATTAGGAAGATTATAGGGATTATTGATTAGAAAGAATATTAGGGATTGCTATTGATTAGGAAGATTAGGTTTAATTTCCTCTTCTCATTAAATTGAGTATATATCTTGCCCTTTATGAAGAAAGATAATTGAGGAAAATATTTCAAACTCTTAAAGTAACTGTTAGTATCAAATCTCAATTTAATAAGTACGTGTGTTTTTTTAAAAATAAGCTTTTTCCACATAGTATTATTAAATTAATACTGTATATGTTATTCCTATAGTTTAGCTAGATTATTTAGTTAAACACGGAGTAGTATTTACTTGGAAAGAAAGAACTTAATTCGTATCTATTAACAGTAATAAGTAAATAATTTTTATTATCGATAAAGTTTAACTTGTAAAAATAGGTAATTACACTTGTACAAAATTATGAGTTAATCTTCATTCTAAAATTTTAGGTATAAGTATCGTATATGATATGATCATACAAATATTCTTTATAACATTAATTTAAGTTAATAAATTTAGGAATTGTTTGGTTAATGGAATAAGATGGTATAATTCAGATTTAAATTTATATTTTGATTAATTGAAGATATAACTTTATTTAGTGATAAATTTATATCTTTAATCAAATAATATACTCCCTCTGTTCCATAATACAAGATTGTCTAGGAATAAAGTGTTTTATTAAGAGATTGTGATAGTTTACTAATATACCCTACAATCATTAAAAGCAAATCAATCATTATATATTTATTTCATAAAAAATACTTTCAAAGTATTATGGATTAGGGGTAAAATGGAGAAAATAAGATTAAAACTACATTGAAATTGCAAACAATCAACTATTATGAAAAAGTAAAAATTTCCTAATTAATCATGTATTTTGAAACGGATGGAGTATAAAATTATAAATTTAATCTCTTCTAGACACCACACACTATCTCATTAAATTTTATATTATTTTATCCAGTTTCATAAATAATTCAAAAACTTACAATCCCACAGCTATAATTGTGTAATAACTTAATAAAAGGCGATGACAATTGAGCAGGGCGGGTGCTGGTATCCCTCCATTGCATTCGTCCCGCTAGAAAATTTTATATTTGTCATCTGTCCGCCATTCATGGCGATTACATATTCAATATTCATATTCGCTTAGGCGGATATATTTTTAAATTCACATCCGCTCCACCATTCAAGTGAATATTCGTCACTAGCCACTCGAGTAGAATTTTGTCTCAAAATTCATTATTATTGGATTTATGAGCTACTAAAATTGTATGTGTCAAGTTATTTGGACTTTAGATAAATATAAAATTATACAAATAAAATTATAATTGACAGATATAAAGCGGAAGTATGAATTTAAGGCGGACTATGCCGGGCGGAACAGGCGGATATAAGCGGGTATAATTATAAATACACCACCAATTCATACCCGCCAAAGTTATACCATGTATACAGCCGCAAAATTGTACCACCTGCCATCCGCACCTGGCTGCCGCAATTTATAGTGGCCCTTAGTTCCGTTGCACACGCAGCAGACGACAACACACACCCCCAGTCCGCCATAACACATCCACAGTTCCACCACATGTCAGCCACAACACCACCACCGCCACCACTATTTCGTTCCCATTCCTCAAACAAACTCCGTACTAATTCAATTCCCTCCATCCTTCTCTTGAAGCGTAAGGATTTATCCATTCGATGTGAATTCGAGAATAATAGTGAAAGGTGGACTGTTGGTTGTGTCTCCGGCACTGATCCAATTCATATTATTCTTAAACCTCCTTCTATTCCAATGGCTTCTTCTGTCAAGAATTCTAAGAGAGTTTGCCTTTTTTATTGCAATGAAATGAAGGACCTTGCTCACAGAATTGCTTCACAATCTGATGCCATTGATCTTCGTAGCATCACTTGGAGGTATCAAACCCCCAACTTTTATTTTTGTTTTTATGGATTCTGGGATTTAATTAACTAACCCCTCTGTCGTTTGAATTTCGAGAATCTGCCGTTTATTCCTATGACTCTCGAAATTCAAACTATATCAAATAAATTGGGATAAAGGGAGTGTCTATGCGTTAAATTAGTGCTCCATCGTCTCAATTTTAATTTGAACGTCTCTAATATCTGACATTGTTTTATTAATAATGTTATTTTTATATAAATTCTTTCAAATTTGAGTTATCACACAAACCGCTTGAGAAAAACTTTTTTTTTTGTCCAACTAGATTCTAAAGTTGGTAAATTTGAATAGGTTCCACATTTTGAGTTTAACAAATTAATTTGACTTGTATAATAAATTAGTGATTGTGGAAGATAACATTGAATTCATGAATGAAAGTGGTTTCATTAATAGAACACCATTTCAAAATTCAAAATTTAAGTAGTATAAATATTTTGAATTCTTTAAAGTTTGTGAAAGTTGTGGAAAAACTAATGGTATTGAATGTTTAGGATATCCGAAGATGCAAGTGTTTGAAACAGAGTGAGTAACTTTTAAAGAGCAAGAAGAAATAAAAGGGGAATTTACCGGCGTTTATTAAGAGATCTAAACCAATACTTTTAACTATTTGGCTAATTTGTGATTCCCATGTATGCTATAAAAATGCAAACCATACTTATGTGTTAAGTTCCGTGTCACATAAAATGGGGCAAAGTAAGTACAAAGTGTATTCTGGTTAGTTGGTCTAGAAGGATAGGTTTTGGAGATTGGAGTTTTGCCTGCTTACTATGAGATCAAAGTTTCCTTCTTAGCACCATAGAAACATGCTTATAAAAAAAAATTGAACTAAAAGTTCTATTGGATATATTTCTGTTATCCGAAGTAAAATGAGGGTAGAATTTATTGAATTTTCTGATCGCTATAAATGATTTGAGGAAACATAAATGATTTCAGTAACAGAAGTACTGTCTGTTGTAGAGTGTATTTTTCTGCAAAGTAGATTTGGTCTTAAATAAATTCAGAACGTTTAACTTTTACCTTATCCAAAAAAAAAAAATTCAGGACTTTTGAAGATGGATTCCCCAACTTATTCATATCTAACGCTCATGGCATCCGTGGACAGCATGTAGCTTTCCTTGCTTCATTTAGTTCTCCTGGAGTAATTTTTGAACAACTATCAGTCATTTATGCATTGCCAAAGCTCTTCGTCTCCTCGTTCACACTTGTACTTCCATTTTTCCCAACGGGCACATCTGAGCGTATGGAGGATGAAGGTGATGTTGCCACAGCTTTTACGCTTGCCAGGATTTTGTCAAACACCCCAGTTCCTCGAGGAGGACCAACTAGTTTAGTTATCTTTGATATCCATGCCTTGCAGGTGTACACCAAATTCGAATCTTCGCAAAAAAAAATGATGTTTTTCGTGCTGGTCATTTTCTAGCTTATATGTCATCCTAATGTTAAGCTGAGGACACTTGTTTATATGACTTCTCTGATTACAGGAGAGATTCTACTTTGGGGACAATATACTACCATGCTTTGAGAGCGGGATCCCCTTGCTTCTAAATAGGCTACAACAACTCCCTGACTCTGACAATGTAAGTTTCTCTCCCTTTCCTTTTATCCTGGTATATAATAGAGCATACACAAGTTAATGATATGTGTGACATTCTGTTGCGGGAATAACATTATTTTTCATTTTGATTTCCTTGTATTCTTCACATAATCTGCTATTGGAGAACTCCAGTAAACTAACATGATGAATTTTATAGCATGTAAAGGCTGAAGGGTTCATGAGGATATTGAAAAATAACCCTCTCATCTCATTAAGCTAAATGCTTTTATCCCTTCAGTTCAACCTCTGATTAGCAAATCTGGGTGCATGTGACTCGGCATTTTTTGATAAAATGACTGTTACTAGAGTCAAGGCATCTTCTCTGTTAGATTTAGCTACCTCAAGGCTCAAGCTTAACAACTGTTACTTTTCCTTTTTTGATAATGGTGGTGTCCGGGTCAGTTTGCCCACTGACTAATCCAACAGAGACCTAGAGACCTGCTACCTCCCGCTAGTGTAGATACCAAGTAACTTTGTCCATCAACACTTGCACAGATGGGAAGATATCACCTACGTTTTTTGCCTCTGCTAGGATTTCAATCCTCCTCTCCCGTTGTCATTTGAGCTTGATTGCCGTTAGGCCACACCCTTGGATTTTGTAGGCTTCTTAAGAGCTGTTCTAGTTTTGGTTTCCAGTTCAGATTCCTCAAAGTGTTAGCTCTCAAACAGATATCCAGCTTTGTGTAATTTCTTTCAACATGAGCTTATAAACAGAATGAATTTGTATTAGCTCGTCCTTCCAATAACCCCAGGTTATAGTTTTTTCCTCACACTAATGTTTAGATTCAGTGGTTCAGAATTCAAGCATGAACTGGTTAGAAGTATGAGTCCAGCATATGATTATATTCCCATTGCATGCAGTCACAAAAATAAATTTAATGGGCTCTTGGTCCTATAATTTTTAGTTCACATAACAGCTATGCTTATGACATTGCAGGAAGGTGTCCTTTCACTTACTAGTAATATGGTTGAACCGACGGGAGTGGTGAATGGTTAAATAACTTTCCTGCTAATAATTGCCTCTATTGTTTCTTTTTGTAGATATCTCTAGCTTTTCCTGATGATGGTGCATGGAAACGTTTCCACAAGCAGCTTCAGCATTTTCCAATGGTATTCCTTCCAAACTAGCTTGGTGCTCAAAATAATTCCATCAGCATGATGATCAGACATTCATATTCATGTTTTTATGCTCATAAGCTTTGTTCTTGCATGTTCTAATGAGGGATTGAATCATATTTCCATTCCTGTTGTCCTATATGAGCTCATTCACATTGTCCCAAGTCCGGATAGAGAAGGAAGGTTGCCCAGGGTCAATCAGAAACAGCCCTCTACCCCATAAAGGTAGAGGTAAGGCTGCATACATCTTACTCTCCCCATATCCCACTTGTGGGATTACACTTCTTTGTTGTTGTTGTTGTATTGTCTCATATCTTCAGTTTCTTCGTTCTGCACTTGTATTTTACAAATTGCAAGTAGGACTATTGACCTTTGTAATTGCGCTGCAGTACCAATGCTGAGAGGCCTTAAACCAGTTAAATACCCAAAGTTGGAGACCATAAACCGGTTACTTAAATATCCAATGTTGGAGGCCATAAACCAGTAACTTAAATAGTATGAAATGTATTTTACAAATTGAAAATTGGACTATTGACTTTTATATATGTGGTGGAGTACCTGCGCCCGAAGTTGGAGGCCATAAACCACGTATATAAGTACATAGTGGCTAACATTATAAAGTGATCCCTCCCTGCCCCTCACAAAACCAAATAAATAAAAGATAAAGAAGGAAAATACCAACCCAAGCTTTCATAAAAAAAACAGCTGATCTGGGATAAAGGCAGGGCTGATTTATTGATTGATTGATGTTTTATCTTTGGTGAGGTGGTAAGTAAGAGAGAAGTGGATCCTGCTATGTTACGAGCTTCTTAAAATGCCCAGTATAAGAGCTTGCGAAGTTCGCATGCATGTCTGTATTGACATTGACAACAATACCATGCTATTTTGGGTGTGAGTTTCCTGGACTAGGCAGATTGGGCAAGTCACTGTCATCTACTTGTTTGTTGAATTTAGTCTATTTCCTTAAGAATTTGTTTGGTCCTTAAATAATCAAGCTCCTGGCTTTTTTATTATTTCATTGAAAGACTACATCTTTGCTGATCGATTTGCTTTATATCTGGAACCATGTTACTGCTGCTCATTGACATGGCGTATATTGATTATCAGATTGTCTGTGCTAAAGTTAGGGAAGGTGATCAACGGAATGTACAGATTAAGGAGGGAGACCCTGCTGGACGTCATGTTGTGATAGTGGATGATCTTGTACAATCAGGTGGCACCCTAACAGAATGCCAGGTGAGAAATTAGGTAGGCATATGGACATGAACTGAGTGATATTTGAAAACAAGTATGTAATATTTGAAGTTAAGTTGAAAAAAGGATTTTTGAAAGTTATGTTTGGACATGCATTTCACTTAAAAATATGTTGAAGTTATGTTTGGACATGCATTTCACTTGAAAAAATGTTGAGGTGTTTGAGAGAAATTTCTTTTACTTAAAAAACCTTTTCTCAAGTTTGGAGTGAAAAATTGACACAATGTATAACCAAACGTGTTTTTTTTTAAAACATGAAAAGAACAACAAAAAGAAAAAAACAATTACGTCCGAACGGGCCCTAATAGTGTTTTCTGCTAGTCTACATCTAGACAAATTTACTTATCGTCACATTAGGCTAGAATGGTTACATTTAGCTATAAATTCCCGACCTGGTCTGTTTTGGAAAAGAAAAGGGGAAATTACTAACATTCTTTATAGTCTAATGCTCCTCAATAGTAGTCCTGGTACTCTTGCAACACATCTCCATCGTGGTTAATCTGTGTTACTTGGAAGAAATTGGTTTAGAAACTATGTATGTATAGTCTTTCGTTTTAGACACAATCTCTGATAAGTGAAAAGCTAGCCTCATTTAGGAAGTTGATAACTAGTTGTTCAGACCCTTCAAAATCCTGTCTGTTGATCAGACATGATTTGGGTATGGGCGTCGGTGTGGGATCCACACCATATTTGGCCAACTTACTTTGGTTGGGTGTTATGACTACGTCTATGACCAAGACATATTGTTTGTTGGGTATTTGGTTTGATCTTTGGGTATTACACGAAATATCTTATTAATAAAAGATTGGAGTTTATAAGAATTATTTTTTATTAGTTTTAGTCAGATAACTTCAATTAATGGAAACATATACTTATTTATGTCGTAATATACAATTTGTAGGCTGATAATACAAAGTAAAGAAATCCTAGCATTTAGAAAGTAGAATTGAAAAAATGCGGAAAGTACCATTTATTGGGTCCATGATTCAAGGTAATGATTCATAGATGTTTTTTATGTAATGCTCTAAATCTGGAGAAAGCAAACATCTTACGAGGTAGTAGTTTAGATTTCTTTTCCTCCGTGTTACAGGATTGTCTTCTCAACGAGAAGATAATGAAGTGTGGAGAGGGTCATGGTAGCACACATATTTTCTTAACAAACCTAATTGTTATAATGAGCATTGTTTAACAGGCTTAGATGCATATCGAATTGACATTCTTGAAAATTGGCACTCACTTCTTTTCCTCTTTTCTTATTTGAAGTAGCACTACTAATCTCTGCCTTTTTGCAGAAAGTGTTGGCTAAGCATGGAGCTCAAAAAATAAGTGCTTATGTGACCCACGGAATTTTTCCAAACAGATCATGGCAGCGTTTTAACCATGATAAAGGAGGTAGGCGTGCATTCTCAGATTAATTTCCTTCTATAAGATTGGTTGTTCCAAGAAGTCTAGAAGCCCTTAAAAATTTTAGGGGGGACTTGAGTGTGGCATCAAGTTTGAGAGCTGTTTTGATTTGTTAGACATTCATAAATCTTCTAACAGGTTTTATTTTTACAGAGGTCTTGAGTAGCATCAAGTTTGAGATTTGTTTTGATTTGCTAAACTACCATGATTTAATGTGCTTCTTTTTAAAATGTTCCTCTACTATTCTTTTGACAGAATGGTGCCCTTTTTAGTTCAACTAGTACATTCCTGCTATTTATGTCACGAGGATATCCTTATAAATTGGTAGACTGGACAAATATTGTACTAATCAAATTTTGCAATTTGGCAACTGAATGAGTTAGATATCGTGCAGCAATACAACACATTTAGACACCAAGACTATTTGCAGCATGATGTTTCTTTTTCGATGAAAATGTTTGTTTAGCAAACCAATATTATAATCTATTACCACATCTGAAATTTTGGATTCTCAATGAAATGCACAGCTCCACTGTGACTGACTGTTGAGTTTTGGTCCATCTTTTTTTAATCTTATCAGATAATTTCATCCCTGTTTACCTTTTAATTTTTCAGGTAGTCCTGAGAATGGGATGACTTACTTCTGGATCACAGATTCATGCCCTCAAACTGTCAAGGAGGTGAAAGACAAAAAGCCATTTGAGATTCTGAGCCTTGCCGCTCCCATAGCAGCTGCACTTCAGATTTAACTGCAGTGCCTAAGCTGTTCCGTCATTCTTTAAAATTGCTTTGTTCTTCTACGATTCAAGATATATAGAGAAAGCTGTGAGAAGCCGGAGCTTCCTGCCAGCATTATCACAATGAGTGGTGCTACTCAAGTGTGAGGAGTTTTGATTTGACGTAGATAGAATTTCTAATGACCTCTCAGAAATGACAGACTTTGATGCCACCATAATGAAAGATGTTTACTACTCTTTCAATCAAAGTTCTTGATTTGAAGATTTCCTTTAAAACGATTTACCTCGAAAATGAATCCTTCCTTCGCCATAAAACGCTTGCTTGCATCATACGGTTCAGCTTTTAAGGTTCTTACCCGAGTCTAATTTTAGTTGAAATTTTATAGATTCTCTCTAGATCCCTAATATGTGTGTGCAGGGTTCTTGTTCCATTTCGTCTCTGGTTTGTATGAGCAATTTTTATTTTCAGCCATAAAAGCTTGTTGTGACTTGTGGATTCGCAAAAACGTACTTTTCATGCAACAATCTGTTCAACATATCATTTGTTTGGTTTATGCATGTGGTTCCCCCCCCCCCCCCCCCCTCCCACAAAATAGAGGAACAAAGGAGATGAGTGGAGTTACCTAGACATAATCCATGGCACTTGAATACACGTGACTGGCAGTTGATATACTACTCGATCCGAGCGAATCAAACTCATAATTTCCACTTATTATTCTTCTTTAACTTAGTTTTTGTGCAATGGTGTATGTCAATTTTTTTCAGTTGAAGTATAATAACTTTGAATGAAAATAAAATTGCGTTTAACTCAAGTGGGTAGTGTTGAAAAAACTTGAAAACATTCGCAAATCACTATTGCTCTAAGCTTGAAAATGTAATTCTTGAATTTATAATATGAAAAGTCAGTTTAAACCAAGTGAATGTTGTTGGAAGAGTTTGAAAACATTGGTAAATCAAAATGGGCGTTAGAAAAGTCGGAAAATTTAGACATGCATGTTTAAAGTGTGGGCTTGGCAAATCAAACTTTATGATACCGGAAGTTTAGCCTTTTTAAGGCTAAACTTGAAAGTATTGTTTGTACATTTTCAGCATTGACGAGCTAAACATCCCTAGAGATGTCAAAACAGTTGACTGAGATGAGCACAAATAGAACGTAATATACAAAGGAATCATATCGCTGATTCAATCTAGTGTGGCATATAAGTAAAGTTCATTGGTCATATCACATTTGATGACTTCTTCACATTATTCTGCACCTGGAAAATCAACGTTATAGATGATTTGAAATGCAAATAATAGTTCTTTGCACTTCAGAATGAATTGGCAACTGGGAGAGGAATGCTTTCTACAGAAAGCAAGGGAATCATAGCAATAACCAGTTAGAACCCGAAAACCAAACTTCAGACGCAAATTTTTGCAACTTAAATCTTGTATGCCTGAAATTGTTTCCGAAGTGGCTGAACTAACAAAAAGGTATGAACTACAATTATGGCTTAAATGGTGGTCCTAAAACCAGCTATCTGTGTACTTTCCCCAATACTATCATAACCTCATAACCAAATAGCAGAACAAATACTTAGAGCAGTTCTGAAATCCTCTATAGAAGAGACCTTTTCAAGTGGGGGAAGAAATGGAATGGGGATAACAGAGGCTTGCTTAAGCAAAACAGGAACACTGAAAATCCTGTGGTCATACATAGGGCGAAGCCAGGAGCGGAAGGAGGGACTTGAACCCTCAACCTCAGCCTTGGCAAGGCTATGCCTAACTCACTCATCCTTCGTCCGGAGACTAATGAGGGTTCCCGCTGACTGGACTCACAGGGAGCCAACGACCTGCTCTCTCTGCGGCTTACCCTGCTCTCCGCCATGTCATATCGGCTTGTTTTTTTTTTTCGTTTTCATATTGAAAAAGTAATAAGAATGAGAGGTGTTAAGCTTTTTATCATCCTGACGTCGAGCTATTTTTCTATTACACCCCGAAAAGTCCTTACTACATGCAGCAGTACGACGGACATTAAAACAGGGCGAGCTCGAATCCGCTTTCTTTAAAAAAATTGAAAGGCATTCTAGTCCAGACACCACTTCATTTAGGGAGTCCCCTATTCTATTGAATCAATCTCTATGTATCATATTCAACAAAGCCACCTTGCCACCCACTGCCACTAAATCACCACCCCCAAGTTAAACTGGTGCTTGCTGTTGCACCAGGAGCCGTTGCACCATGTGCTAAAGCATGAGTGTTTTGTATCCATTGAGCAAAAACGAGTTGTAATTGTATAGCGGTATCTGAAAACATATCTTGAGGACGTCCTAAAGCGCTCATGGTATCATTATGAATATAAAAACCAAAACTGTGAAAGCCTAGAAATATTATTGAAATAGGTTTGATTGTCCATCTTTTTGATATATATCAGGCATTGCATTCTTCAGATAATTCAAATCGAAGCAATTGGATGTCCAACTCGGTAGAATGACGATTTTGTTATAATAGAATAGTGAAATTCGAACTGCGTAGCAACTCTCCTTAGAACAACTACGCCACTTGACTGCGTCGGAAAGAAGCTTCAAGCTGCTCGAACGAATGTTAGAGTAAGGAAGCACTGCTTCAGAATAAATCAATTTCAAAATGGGATAACATGCTCGATTGGGCATGAGTTCTAGTATCATAAGTGTTTCCTCATAGGAACGTCCGCGAATTTGATCAATTACTCTTCGTGTTTTGTCGTGATTTAGGTCATTAGCGGTCGGATACTCCGTAATTACGAGATCGGACCGTGAAACCCGACCGATACTCGGACCAAAAATTAATCGGACTTAGGTCATTGGCGGTCCGATAACCCAGAACACCCCCACCACTCCCCAAATTTCAAAGAAATCCTAATTATATTTAATTGTAATATTTCCTAATGTTGGATTATTTTACATGTTTTAAATATATGTGATGTAGACTTTATGTTTTAATTTGAAGCATTGACATATAAAATATAGGCAGGGAGAGAAGAAAGTAAAATAGTTGTAAATTAGTGAAACTTTAAATGGTCATAACTCTGCGCTCGGACGTCCGTTTGACCTAATTTTTTTTTGATTTCACGTATTTTTTCGAGACGGGGACGGACAAAATTTGGAGCAGCCGATTTCTCAAAAAACGTTCGTCTTGGCAATCAATTTCAATTTTCCCTCAAATTGTTACGTTTTTCCCTTTTCAAAGCTAAATATCCCGCGATATACAATAGATTTCAACGTTCAAATTTCGTGGTAACGTGTCCGAGAATGTCAATTTCAATATTGAAAATTCAATTTTAAAAAAAAATTCGGGCCACGGACCGGACCCGAAAAAATCTTACCGGTACGGACCGAGAACCGGACCGATAAGGTTTCGATCCGGTCCCGGATCTTAACTCAGGACCGAAACCTTATTGGTCCGGTAAGCTTATCGGTCCGGTCCGAGTATGTCGATACCCGGACCGGACCGATAACAGCACTAGTCATATACAACAGCTTTGAAACACAAAAAGATAAAAGAGAGAAAAAGTTCTTCATTTCATCGTCCATAAGACTATTTCACTTGTGTGGCCAAGGAGGAAGGAGAAAATCCTACATGGCTCAAATTATGATATGACTTTGTTTGATATCTTGATGTAATGTAGGAGTCTTCTGAGGGCCTTGCCGCTGTCAATGGCTTCCCTGGCTCTATCAAAGGATGCACTTATGTCTTGAGCTCCATCAGACCCAAGCAAATGGTCAACCATTCCAGCATTTAAGACAATTCTGTCATAGGCTGGACCTTTCTCACCACGTAAAGCTGCTAAACCCAACTCTATATTCCTCACAACCTAAGAAAATTCAGAAAGGACATAGGGTTAATAACCTTGAGACCAGCAGAATGATAAAATCACGAGTAGCGTACAACTTGAGAACAAAGCAATGAAATTGAAACAATTACACTCATCTTCTGTGAAGAAGTTTCAGTTCCGACATAGTTAACTTACACAGAAATATGGTCATTTGAGAGAGAAGCAATCATGTTGAGACAATTAGCCTTAAAAGGGCAGTCCGGTGCACTAAGCTCCCGCTATGCGCGGGGTCCGGATTTAGCCTTCCGTATATAAATTTCAGATCCCAAACTAAGTAAAGAGACTCGGACACATAGTTAACTCCACATAAGCTATGATCATTTATAATCTTTTAGAATTGATGTGCTATCAAGAGAGTAGTCCAATTATACAATGGCCTAAAGCAATCACTGTAACATGCAAAATGATACTCCCTCCGTCCTAATTTACGTGGCATCGTTTCCTTTTTAGTCTGTCCCAAAAAGAATCTCACCTTTCGATAATTAGAAACAACTTAACTTTAAAATTCCCCTTTTACCCTTAATGAAATAATTTATAGCCACACAAATGTTTAAGGTTTATTTTAGACCCCAAATTTCAAAAGTCTTCTTTTCTTTCTAACTTTATGTCAAGTCAAACGGTGCCACGTGAATTGGGAAGGAAGGAGTAATTGAAAGCTAGCAGGTGAATAAGTTTTGTCTGTCCTTTCTGTTTGATAATTCACCCATTAAGCACCTTTCAGAACAATACATCAATCTAGATCACTTTGCGTTCAGAACTTAAAAATAGTCTATCACCATGATATTAACAAGAAAAAAGGAATAACTTGTTCATGTTTTATGCCTTTAAGATAGGCAGCAGGCAAAATAAGTATATCACTTATTGCCTGACAAGTTTTGGTGCTAGCAAAGTACCATCGAAACCAGGAACAGAAAAAATATTTGAAAGATTACAAGAGAGACGAAGCTTACAGATCTATCTGTTCTTGGAGTATCTGTGGATGCAAATCCATAATCCCCAGCATTCACCTCAATATTGAAACTCTCACGTGATACACCTGCGACATCTTAATAAGCTTGAGCTTGCAGAAGACATTGCTTAAAATCAGCTGTGAGCTGCCTCATTGTCTATTTTCTTCAGAATACGTAAGCTGTTTCTATGTACTTGGAGAAGTGGGAATTCAGCAACTCAACATAGAAAGTAGAGGATAAAATTGATGATAGTATGGTAAACACATACCATCAACTGCACAAGCAGGTGCCAAATTCACCGAACGAAACCCTGAGCAATAATTAACAGGAAGTCCTTTTGATGCATTCGCCGACCGCAACCTCGTCGTCATTGAAAGTGCACCTTCCTCACCCTAAAGATGCAAACATATACAGAGATTATGTATGACTCATGAAATCAATGTCTCCATGAAAATTTTCAGGTCGGAGATGATGATAATAGAAAACAGGTCCCTTCCGCCCTCCCTCCCCCCCCCCCCCCCAATGGGAAAAAAATATTTACCCGGATTAGCCTATATTTCTTAAATTACCCGAAAAGACTTAATTTTTAACTTTTCTTTCATCCTCTCACTTCCTAACTTTCAGATCTCAAAAATATTTTCCCTTCTTCTCCGATCACTGCTCCGGTGACACAGCCATCTCCGGCGACGCTGCTTTGTTCCCCACTTCTCCGTCACTACCGTGTCCGGCGAAGCACCACCAGCTCTGATGACGAGCCCAACCCCCTATCTCTTCGCTCCTTCCATTCTCACCTGCTACTGCCTAGCGACGGCTAACCACAGCCCTTTCCTTTCCCCCACCCACTCACTCCGTCTGCTCCTCTGCCTCGCCGGATCTGACCACCGGCGACTGGTAGGATTCAATTGACCAAAACCAAACAGCAACTAACGCCACCCTCTCCCCTTTGCTTCGGCGTGCATCTCCTTCATCCTAGGTCGCCGATCTTGCTACGCTGGCGCCGGATTTGCTATCCAGATCCGCCGGAGAGGTCACCGGCGCAGTATATATTTGTATACTTTTGTATACCAGTGTAAAGTGTGTATAAACACCTCTTATACACTTATATACAAGGTTGGTACATTGTCTCTAGCAAGTGTATAAAATTGTATGTTATTGTATAATATTGTATATACACTTTTAAACAAGATTGATACATGTCTACTTCAGGTGTATAAAGTTGTATACTATTGTCTAATGTTGTATACCGTGAATATGTGGTTATGTAAATGTAAATAAAAAAATTGGTTATAAAAATGTAATTTCTTATGTTAAATTGTGTATTATTGAAATTTTCCCAAAAAAAAGAAGAAGAATCTCTTTGAAGTACCTTTACAACCAAACCAGCATGCACACCCCTTCTTCTCATAAGCATTAACAATGGTTCTTCATAGCCTTCATGATAGAAACCAGCAACAATTGCTTCCTTCCCCCGAGCCTGAAGAGAAAACAGCACATTTCAACTGAAGACCAATTTGTTCAAGCTGCGATGAGCTTCTATTTTTTAAGGTGAATATACACAAATGGGAGAATCTGTAAACCAGTAACTTCTTTCTAAATAACCTACATGTGATTGAAAGTCAATCAAATTAAATCATTAGTTCATAACCAGTTTCAAGCTAAGCTCGTCAGTCAACAGACAAGATAATAATATGAGCAACTTGGAATTTAGAAATTTAAATAAGCCAAGTTAGATGAATTTTATGTATTTGGTACAACAGAAACAAAAAGTACCATGACCTACCCGCACAATTTGTTGAACTTTCTCTGCTGTTGCTAGTGGTGGGCGTTTCTTTATATGTTCCCTTAACCCAATCAGTGAATGTCTGCAATGATAATAACATATGTACCATCGTGTCAGTGCTTTTTTTTAATCATATGAAGTTGAACGCAGGTTAAATTCATAAAGCAGCCTAGAACTTTAGAAGCCTACGGAACTGAAAACACCAGATTAAGTATCTACGGCAGAAATATATCCTTTTTATTTTTAATTGATGTCTAGGACAGTTTCTGAGAATTTAATTGAGGCATTGTCTTTCTCTAGAAAGTGCAAAACAAAAAGAAAGGAAAAAACAAGGACAAAAAACAATCATTGATTTTTGTAAGGTTGGATCGACGTACAAAGATGGGCGAGCTTCGCGTAGACTTACATAAGCAAAACCAACTTCTTCATCCTGAACACAATTGGGAATACTAAAAAACTGCAACAGTTTATTTAAGTTTAAGGCAAAAAAGGTATCAAGGGCAGGCAGAATCATGGACCTCAAGAAGCTTTTTTGCTTGGGAGGGGGTTAAGTGTGTGTTTGCCCCCATAAACATCAGCATTTGTTCTTCAGTAATGCCTCCCTGGAATAAGATAATGAGATTTGAGTAAACCACTTGCTTCAAAAAAATAGAAAGTACAAAATTAAACAGATGAGGAAATCTATCTGACATTATCAAGTCATAACATTTCTGCAAATTCAAAATTTCATTTGGAGGTAGAAGCAGGTGCCTCTTCAAGTAAATATTTGCATTTACCTCACATATTCATGTGTGCTATTAATAAAATATGTATCTCAGTTTATACATCGCACATAAATTTCAGATTAAAATATAAGTAGTGGACATCCTATTAGTTATTAGTTATTACAGCACATAGGCTCATATGACCTTTGGTGGCATCCAATCCACACCATGGAGCAAGCAAGATTCACCATAGCAGGATCTAACAGCAGCAACAAACAATGTGCTTCTGAAGTAGCGGGTGTTTCCATCATAAGGCTCACCGTAGTGAGTCAATGAGTTTACATCAGCAATTGGTGCAGGGCCTGATAGGGGAAGATGATAAGAATTAGGCAGATGATAACAAATGGCATTTAGCAATAGGCATGTATCAAGCAACAGCCAATTTTTTTTGGACGAAAGGTAATAGTACATTACCAAGTTCATCATCAAATGCAAGGCAGTAGGCTTTCAACTCGCGGTCTGTTTCCCGGTTCATTCGTTGGCCTATCATAAATGCTGAAAAGAGTGACTCGCTTACACTACATGATCCCATTTTCAATGGAAGGACGTCTTTTAGAACACCCTGAACTTCCTCATATCCAAGATGACCCCCAGCCAAAACTTCCCTGAGGGCACCAACTAGTCTCATCTCGGCAGTACCATTTCCAACAAATTGGGGGCCTATTGAACTGCCAATTCCCATTATCGAGCCTTCTGGATCAGCGATAAATATGGTATCTTCAGGAAGCACTCGAATCAATTGGGGCCAATAATGATTCATTGCACGCCTTTCCCCTTCACTCCATTGGGTTGGCTCTGGAAAGGCATTGGCACGAATGGTCATTGCAGCAAAAAATGCCCCAAGTTGTGCCTTTGATACTGGCTCTTCATCGAGCTCTCCCTTTGCTGAAATCAAACACTATGGTACTAAGTATCTTCAGTAGTTAACTGACAAGTCTTGCACAAATATTTGTTGCGGTATTTAAATTACTTGACTTTTCGATTTATCTTCTGAAAGTCTTCTGCAAATATCTAAATCAAGCTACGAATGGCATGCAGATTTATGGAAGAGGGACAAAATCGGGATACCAGATGTATTAACCATCAATAATTCTGAGCTACAATAAGAACCCGACTTATTTGAAGCATACTTGGTGGGGATTGGTTAGACTGTTCGACTTTCCTATTTGTTTTCTTTTTCCTGTTTCTTTTTGCATTGAGAGATGTAGATTAAAGATCAACTATGTAATCTCAGACTAGTTGGAGAATCCACTATATCCAAAGGTCAATTTCATTCTAATACCACAATTTATAGGGTTCTCCACTCCATCCCATGGGAAAGGCAATTGAAGAATTAGAGTGACAACTTTGGAAACCAACATTCGAATCCTAACAAAGGCGATACTAGGCAAAGCTTTCCCATCCATCGCAACCTTAGTGGGTAAAGTTATCGAATACCTATACTGGAGGAAGTAGCAACTACCTGGTAGAATACTCGAGGTGTAAAGCAAGCTGACCCGTACACCATATAAAATATGTATATATATGTGTTTGTACACTGTACGCACGTGTGCGTGTTACTTATTATTTCTCGAAATCTCACTCTTGTCCCTATATGTACATATAAATCTCTAACAAAAATAACTGACAGAAAACAAACCTAATGTAAGAGTAACAAAAACATCTAAGAGATAATCCTGACCAGTTTGTGGTATAAGTGGTACCTTTGCTCTGGGTGTTCTTAGCTAAGTTCTTCAGAGTAGTATGTGCACACAATTAAAGATTTTCTTGTTTGGTAAAACCACAATGCATCCAATTAATTCAATGTACAAACAAGTTCTACTCCAACAATGAAGCTTAAAATCCATGCATGGATGGTTTAAAAATATGTATATATATATACACACACACACAATAAGTCACTTAAAATCTAACTTTTAGGTAGAGTACGATGATTCCGTTGTACAAGAACAAGGGTGACATTCAGAATTGCAATAACTACAGAGGTATCAAGTTTCAAAGCACACTATGAAAGTTAGGGAGAGAGTGGTGGAGATGAGGGTCAGGGGCGTGACTATTTCAGAGAATCAGTTTGGATTCATGTCGGGGCGCACAACAACAGAAGTCATTCATCTTGTGAGGAGAGGTTGGTGGAGCAGTATGGGGAGAGGAAGAAGGACCTTCACATGGTGTTCATCGATCTTGAAAAGGCTTACGATAAAATCCCTAGAGAGGTTGTTAGAGGGATCAAGGACATGTACGAGGCAGCCAACTCCGGGGTAAGGACAGTAGGAAGAGATCCGGATAACTTTTCAATCGTGATGGGATTGCACCAGGGATCCGCTATTAGCCAGTTTTTATCTGCCTTAGTGATGGATGTTTTGACGCGGCATATCAGGAGAGGTATCATGGTGTATCTTATTTGCGGATGATATAGTGTTGATTGACAAGACCAGAGTTAACGCTAAGCTGAAGGTTTGGAGAGACACCCTGAAGTCTAAAGGCTTCAGGTTGATAAGGACCAACAAAGAATAGTTGGAGTATAAGTTCAGCGGCGTGATGCAGGAAGATGCCATGGAAGTAAGGCTTGATACACATGCATCCAAAAGAAAGGAAATTTCAAATATCTTGAGTCTATTATCATCCAAAGTAATGGGGAGATTGACGATAATGTCACATATCGTATTGGTGCGGGTGGATAAAATAGAGGTTGGCATCGGAGTTTTGTGTGATAAAAAATGTGCCACTAAAACTCAAAAGCAAGTTCCACAGAATGGTGGTCAGACCATCTATGTTGTATGGGGCGGAATATTGGTCAGTCAAAAACTCACGTTCAGAAGATGAAAGTTGCGGAAATGAGAATATTGCGGTGGATGCATGGGCATACTAGAAGAGATAGGATTAGAAATAAAGATATCCGAAACAATGTGGGAGTGGCCTCGATGGAGGACAAGATACGGGAAGAAAGTCTGAGATGGTTTGAGCATGTAAAGAGGAGATGTGCGGATGACCAGTGCGGAGATGTGAGATGTTGGATATGGATGGCTTCAAGAGAGGTAGAGGTAGGCCAAGAAGTATTGAGACATGTGATTAAATGGGACATGACATAGTTGTAGCTTACCGAGGACATAATCTTAGATACGAGGTTGTGGAGGACACGGATTATGGTAGAATGTTAGTAGGTAGTATCACGTTGGCTTGCTTATCCTTCCTTACTAGTAGTAGTAGTATTTCTCACGTAGTTTCTTGTCTTTTGATTTCTGTTATTATTTATTGTTTTTTGTTCTTCGCTTAGCATATTATTTTTTTGTAGTTACTATTTCCTTTTTCCTATTTGACCTATTGCTTTATTCTGAGCCGAGGGTCTCCGGAAAACAACCTCTCTATCTCAAGATAGGAGTAAGGTCTGTATACACTCTACCCTCCCCAGACCTCACTTGTGGGATTACACTGGGTATGTTGTTGATTACCTGGATAAAAATGATCAGTAAGTAATTTGCTACAACTGGTTAAATTATACTTATGCCATAAAAAAAGTTATATTTTGTGGGATTTCACTGGATATGTTGTTGTTCGCATAAAAAGTTTTAACTAGCTCCAATTTGGCCATGGATAGTTCACTTTTTTTCGAAAAGTATCTTGATATTTTGTTGTATTATTACTCTTAAATCCTGCATTAATTACGTTTCTTTTGTGCCGAAGATCTACTGGAAACAACATCTCTACCTCACAAAGGTAGGGGGTAAGGTCTGCATAGATCTTATCTTCCCCAGATCCCACTTGTGGGAATATAATGGGTATGTTGTTGTTGTATTATTCCGGAAAATTATTTGGATATAGAATTGTTATAATTTTTCGGAATTCAAAAAACTCCAAAAAGTTGCTTTCACAATTTTCAATCCAAATCACTCACAAAATTAAAAAACAACTCCAATTTGTATACATGTCCAAACACAATTTCAATTTCCAAATACCATTTTCAACTTGCAAACAAATAACTACTTTTTTTTTTCAAATTTCGCAATTCTTATGTCCAAACGCCCACTTAAATCCTAAAACATATGAGAGTAGCAGAAAAACGAAATAAATGAATATTAAATAGAGAGAAGAAAGCCAAATCTTTAGAACCTGATCTGAGGATGGTGTCCAAAACCTTGAAGGCCTGTTCCTCATTGAGAGGTTTAGTTTGAGTGGGCCCAGTACAAACTTTGGTTTGAGCATCCAATACAGTCTGGTTAGGCTTCGGAAACTGAGAATTCCGATACGAAGTTGACAAAGCTGGGTTCTTTATATCTGGTTCTTGATGCCTAAGTTCTCCAATCGATGCCGAATCCAATACAGCATTGATAGTGCCAAAATAACTCCTCCTTCCCACCCAATAATCAACACGTTTGATGGGAATTCGAAAAGAATTTTGAGGATTCCATAAAGATCTTGATTTTGGTATGGGTAGTAGTGGAGATACCAATGGGTCTGGGTATAACAAAGCTTTCATATCGAAATTGACACTATTATATGGAAGAAAAAGTTGTATGAGCCTTGCGAGCTACAAAACTGTCTTTATTTGGGCTGACGATATAACTGGTACTAGTTTATGTTGTGTGCTAAATTGTTTGGTTTCGTAATGGGTTGATAAGTCGTGAGGGCGGTGAGGTGACCGTTTACCTTGGAACGATAATGAAAAAGGATTGAATACATAGGCACAAACATACAATATTACCACTATGTTGCAAGTTGTTTGAGAACATTGCTGCCTTCCTTCTCCGGCTCTCCTTTCCTTTTTTTTTTTTATAAAAACAAATGAAATTACAAAAAGAAATTATAAATCACTTTAAAATATTTGGTGACTGTGTTTCCAAAACAATATCTTTTTTTTTCCGTTGACGAAGGAACCCGCAGCCGCTGCTCTTTCGAGCCAAAACAATATTTCTGACTCATAAAGACAAGTCACATATGTATATTTGCATGTGGCATCCTTCGTGTGTTTAAAATTATATTAATCTCCCTTGATGAGTCGTTCTCATTAATACATAATATATATAGGTGTACAATGTTGAATCTTTCTATAATAAGGATCTCAATTCTACATAATTATACAACACAAAATATGGTAATTATGTGCTAGTACACGTGCTAATACACCCACTCAGTCTAAGCGGGAGGAGATCGGACGCTAAAACTGGATCTGAACTTAAGAAAGAGCTGTGTAGGAAGACCTTTAGTGAATATATCTGCATACTGATAAGAGGAAGGCACATGTAATACTCTGACATGATCGAGAGCAACCTTCTCACGAATAAATTGGATGTCCATCTCAATATGCTTGGTTTGTTGATGTTGAACCGAATCATGAGATAAATGGCAGATATGTTATCACAATAAATCAAAGACGCCTTACGCAAGGGACACTGAAAGCTCCAAAAGAAGGTTTCGAAGCTAACAGATCTCAGCAACTACATTTACAACACCTTTATACTCAGCTTCTGCACTCGAACGAGATATGGCGGTTTGCCTCTTGGCAGACCATGAAATGAAGTTATCCCCTAAGAAAACACAGTAGCCGAAAACGGAGTGTCGCGTGTCCGGACATCCTGCACAATCAGCATCCATATATGATAACAATTTGATCGGTGTTTAGGGGTATATATGTAATCCATAATCAAGTGTGCCCTTTGAGTGCAGTAAAATGAGGCTCTCTGGGGCATGCATAAATAAGCATATCTGTTGAACATCATAGGCAATATCATGCCTGTGAAAGAAAGGTACTCCAGTGCACATGATCTTGCAATTTTCCATTTTGGCCCTGTACACAATCTCTTCTGCATACTTACGCGATAAAAAAAATATAGTATCTGCAGATCGAGTTACTCAGATCCCAAAAAAATAGTTCAACCTCCCCAAGTCAGTCATACCAAATTCAGTTTTAAGCAAGGCAATAATCTCATTTTCAGTAAATCAGAAGAGGCAGTAAGAACAATAACATACATTTACAACAATAAATATGTAATGCTACTACTTCTATGAAAACTAAATAGAGAATTATCACACTTGATGCATACGAACCTAATTTGCCAAATAAACTGTGCAAAGCGATCATACCATGCTCAATGGGCATATTTCAACTCATACAATGACTTACGAAGACGACATATATATTGAGGGACTATTTGATGAACAAAACCAGGTGTTTGGTGGATATAAACAACCTCTTTTAAATCTTCGTGTAAAAAAACATTTTTCACATCAAGCTGATGAATAGGGCAATGCTTACCCATAAAAATACTCAAAACTATGTGAATGGTAGTAGGTTTAACAACCGGACTGAACGTGTCACCACAATCAATACCCTCCTGTTTATTTGTTCCATTAGCCACAAGTCTGGCCTTGTACCTCTCAAGGTCACCACTATCTCTGTATTTGTGATGAAAAATCCACATGCATCGAATCACTTCACCCCCTCCAGTCTAGGAACCAAATCTCAAGTGTTATGTTTCGTTAAAGCATTAAACTCCTCACACATGACTGCATTCCAAATTGGGTCTAGTTTGACCAATTTTGGTTTCTGGGAATTGAGGATATGGTTTGTGCGGATAGATTAAATTAGACTTTGGGTTTGAAAATATCGTGTTGGGTATTGGTTTCCATATGGTGTGAGGTGTATGGTACTGATGAAGTGTTCTGCTTGGTATCTGGTTTGCGGGTATGGTAGGTCTCGGGATATGTGAGGTGTCGATTTGCTGGACAGACGGTGGATGTGAGGCATCGAAATCGGTATAGTGCAGTGGGTGAGGACTTGTGGTGGCATGTGACACTTGTTTGGTGGGGTACATTATCGGAGGTGGTGAAGATACAGGTGACGCTGGTTGGGAAGGGTACGTTGTCGAAAGTAGTGATTGTTATACCCCGTATTTCCAGAGTATGTACGTGAGGGCGTACGTACAAAGTTTAAGTCTTAAGTTGGCATTAGGGACGAAAATTTTGTTCACAACTACCGAAAAGAATCGTTTTTCGATGAAACGTTTTACAAAACTTGCGGAGGGAAAATTACGGCTATGTCATTTATATTTTTTGCTGATTTTTCCGAGAGATGAAATATTTTGGACCAACGAGAGGGCGACACTTGTCACCGCCAAGTGGCGTCAAGGGCCGATTGGTTGCACGTTTTCCTCCCATTTTTGTGGCCTAAAACTTGGGTCAATGTTTGTGAGGGATTTGTGGAGTAGGGTTAGGGTGCACTTGGGCAAATCTTGACCCTCCACTTGCCCCCCACTTGGCTTGATCTTGGCCATTGATCTCCCTATAAATACCCCTCCAATGCAAGACTATTTCTTCATCCTCACTTGAAATTCCAAGTCTAAAAACCCCCTCCCCCTTAGTGTAGTTTTCGTCCAAGGCTCACTCCCTTTGAGAGGCCTTGGCGAAACCTTCCCGCCTAATAGTTTTCGTAAAATACCCCCTTGGTAGAAAAGTATTTCTCAGTATTGTTACTATTCCAAAATACTGGCCCAAATACCTTGTAGTATTCCAAGGTTACACCTATACTAAAAGCCCAGAAATACTATTATACTTCCTATAGTCACTAAACGAAACTCTAAGGAAAATCTTCATAGCGGGTTGAAGTATTAAGAAGAAGTTGTGTAGGACTTCTAAGAGTTGTTTGGAGCGGGTTGGGCGCCGGCAGTGAGCTAAGCGTTGCTCGGGATCGACATAAAACTTGAATAATTTTGGGCTTATCGAGGTAAATACTCTTTCTTCTATTATAGTTGGAAATTATATACTAAAGTAGTATAGAAATGAGTATAAGATATAGAAGGATGGTATAAGAAGAGAATTGAATTGAAATCACATCGGAAGAATTTTAAAGAAGATAAGATCAGACTTACATGGAAGTGTATTCTGATGAACTTGTGTAGTTGGGCGGGTAGGAAGTCTTGCCCGATTTTCCGTAGATTAAGGAATCAGTATCTAGAATTATTATCTGAGTAGTCTAGACGTTGATAGACTTGTATAACCGTTATAGGTTGAAATCGCAAGTAGCGTATTCTACTCGAAGGGTGGAAAGGGCTAGCGGATTCTGATGCTGGAGCTATTTGCTAATAGTCGATAATCGTCGCGAGGTATGTGATTCTTCCTATCCTCTTGAGCATGATATTTAAAAGAATATATATATATAGTACGGTGAGCGTCGTGTGTTAAGCGAACGTGGTTTTACTCCGATGTCTTTTGACGTGAGTTTAAATAATAAGAATCTTGAAGTATTTCAAAAGAATTAAGAAACCTTTTTAAAAGAAGAGTAAGACTTGGTTTTAAAAGCTTAAGAGTTATACTAGCTTTATGGGAAGTTAGGTATAACGACTTAAGAGAGATAA
This sequence comes from Przewalskia tangutica, assembly GCA_029844215.1. Taxonomy (NCBI): domain Eukaryota; kingdom Viridiplantae; phylum Streptophyta; class Magnoliopsida; order Solanales; family Solanaceae; genus Przewalskia; species Przewalskia tangutica. The sequence continues at coordinate 84,793,357 of CM056736.1, read as the reverse complement.
AAAGAATGGTTTATTGATTTTAGAAGTTAAGAGACTTGATCTTAAAAGATAAGAGATTTGACTTAATTGAATTAATATGAATTTTGTTAAAAAGTGTGAAACCTCATTCGTGAGTAATGAGTACTTGGTTTTTAAAAGGAATAATGTTTTTACTGATTTCGGAAATCAGAATAAGTATCGAACAAACCACTGCAGCGTTAATAAAGGGAAATGTATTGACTAATTAAGTATTATTAAAACCAGTAGAAACCTCCATCTGCATAGAAGCTAAGATGAGACAAAATGATTTTACATTTCCTAGATCATGGCTGCTTTAATAAGATTGTTATAAACAAGAATAACCTACTCACATATAAGGCATGTGTTTCTCAAATTGTTTTAAAGAGGATTACGTTATTAAATGATTAAGACTATGAACTATGAAATCTTTCGAAAATAAGAGACGTGAATAATTGAAATTAAGCAAACTTGAACTTTGGAAAAGAATGTTGTAACTTGATTTTTAAAAGGAGAAGTGTTTTGGTTTAAAAAGGAAAGTATGGAAGTTGTTTTGGTTTACTTAAAAATGTTAGTCACTCTATTTTTATAATACGGGCATCGGGTGACCTTTGTAAAAGAAATGGATCCTTTAAAAAGAATTTAACGTACGTAGTACTCTGGGGTTAAAAACCTGGACTTTGGCATAAAATGAAAGTACCTTGAGTTGTGTGTAACTTGCCTATGTTTGCGTGTGATAGCCTTGTCGTGCTAGTATTGTATTTCTATACCGCCGCGTCTCAACCGATGGGCGGCTGATTTGTTATGATATTACTTGGGCGTCTGGCGACGGAGAATTCCACGCACGCCTCGCTGATAGTGTTATTCCATGGACTAGCTCTCCGCGAGGTTTTACCGATTCGCCTTGGTATCCGTGGTTGGCTTCGATTGCCCGCCTCCGTGGTGATTCGGCCTTAGTACTGGTAGTTAGCCTCGTGACTTGCCAGATTCGGTTTAGTGGCGAAGTCTCGTGATCTGACGCGGTATCCGGTAGTTAGCCTCAGACTTGCCACGGCCACCACGTGACACGCCGCAGTATCGGTAGTTGGCTTCGTACTTGCCGTGACGCCGTGGCGGAGTCTCGTGATCTGACGCAGTATCTGTAGTTAGCCCTCGTACTTGCCGATCGGCCACACGTGACACGGCCTTGGTATCCGTAGTTGGCTTTACTTGCCCCGTGACGCTCCGTGGTTTGATTGTATAGTATTGTTAGTACGGCTTTGGTATCCGTAGTTGGCTTTGCCCACTTGCCGATTGACGCGCTTTGGTATTCGGTAGTTAGCCGTACTTGCCCCGCACGGTTTTATGACTCAGTAGGACTTGGTGTTCATGTGTACTCTCGTGTTATTATATCATGATCACGGTGAGGAAGGTATTCCACGCATGATTGATGTTGAGGCGTGAGACCCATAGTTATATTTGAGTGATGCCTTTGAGGCGTGAGTCCACGACTTACATGATCGCTATTTATTATGGATCGTAGTTTGGTTATCATACATGTCTCCCGCTTTATATAGACTACTACTATGATTTCATTTCTGATTTTCGCCACATTCTTGGTACTTGCCAGATCGACCTCCTTCGGGCTGCGTCACGCCGCAGTAGAGGTACACCGCCGTTGATCCTCGCCATGGATCACGATTCAGCGTATTGGGAAGCTCCGTTTCTCCGGAGGCTTATCTTTTGGTATAGTCCCCTGTCACTGTAGGTACTTGTACATTCAGGGGTATGGCGGGGCCCTGTCCTGTCATGTTGTATAAAAACTCTTAGAGGTCTGTAGTACTGTTGTGGGCAGGGTTTGTAAAAAGGATTAAACTGTTCGGTTTGAAAGATTTGTATATATATTTTATTGGAAGGTGACCGTTTTGGTTATCCTGTTCTTATCATATATCTTGTTTCATTTTTAAGTTTTTATTTCCGCTGATTTTCTCTGATGTTGTATCACTAGGGTGCCCGGGGTAAGGCACCAGTCACGGGCCCGGGTTCGGGTCGTGACAGTGATGATGCAGGTCTCGACGGAGGATCTAGTGACACTGAGGCTGGTCAGGGAGTAGATGTTGTATCGATGGTTGGTAATAGGGATGGAACCGACACACTGGTGGTGATAGCGGGTGTTGTCAGCGGTGGTGAAAACCCTGATGATTGGTGAACAATGGGTGTAGTGCCTGTCGGTAGTGATAGACAGTGGTACATTGGTGGTGGAACGACTGAGTTCGTAGAGGATAATGGGAGAGGTGTCAGACTCGTCAAGAAAGGTGTAGTCCATATTGCGGAATTTTTGAATGTTAGCAAACAGAAAAATCATCTCGACAAACGTGACATGACGAGAGATATGAATTTGACGAGTTAATAAGTGATAGCACAAATAACCCTTATGGTTCGGTGGAAAACCTACAAAGGCATATGGAGTGGTCCGGGTGCTAATTTATGAGGAGCGGTGGGCGCGAGATAAGGATAACAAAGACAACCGAAAATTCGAAGATGGTCATAGGAGGGGATTGGACGGTATGGTATTTCGATCGGGGTCATGTTATGAAGAGTACTAGTAGGTAAGATATTAATGACATATTCGATCATTTTGACTGCATATACCCAAAAGGGGGGAGGTAGGGAGGCATGAAACAGGAAAGTATGAACCATGTTAGTTATGGTGCGAATGATTCTTTCTGTTTTGTCATTTTGCGGAGAAGTGTGAGGACACAAAAAATGAAACACCATGCCATTATTTTTGCAAAATTTATGAAAGGTGAAATTATTGAATTCACGACCATTATCACATTGAAAAGATTTGATGGATTTTTCAATTTGCGTTTTGATGAATGGGCAAAATTCAAAGATTTTAAAAAACTTCGGACTTGAACTTGAGTGGATAAATTCAAATATAGTGAGAGTAATCTTCTAATCAACCAGATAATATTTATGACCCAAAGAGCTAGTGATGAGAGATGTCCATAAATCAAACATGAACAATATCAAATGGAGCAAATATGTCACTAAGAGATGATTTAAATGGAAGGCGAACATGTTTGCCTAACTGACAAGAATTGCAATTTTGGGAAAGATTCCCATTATTACAACGAATGAAATTATTACTTCTAAGAAAATTAAAAACTGGAGCTCCTGGGTGTCTAAACCTATTGTGCCAAGTTGACGTAGAGAGAGCGACAAGAAAGGTGTGAGAGCGGGAACTTGCAGTGGGAGGTGGTGTGAAAGGATAGAGGTCCCCTGTGCTATTTCATCTCATAAGAGGTATCCCCGTACGCAGATCCTTCACAGTAAAACCAAAGGGATCAAGGTCAACAGACACATAATTATTACGAGTAAATTTTCTAATGAAAATTAAATTTTTAATGATGTGTGGGGCATATAGGACATTACTGTGGGTGAAGTGGTCCAGTGTGGGTGTGACCATAGCCCTGAATTGGAATGCGATGACCATTGCCAACAATAATAAATTGAGGAGAGTTTAAATAAAATAGTTGGGAGAGATTACATGTCGACCGATTGAGGTGACATGTGGCACCCGAATCCATGTACCAATTTCTATCGGGCTGCTGTAAATTTAAACTAATGAAGGCCTGACCTAAATTAGTGGGGGGCAGACCAATGGGTTGCATCGATATCTAGGCATGGGCAGAATAGGCCTGATGGTGAGGGGCTTGGATAGTGGGCCCATGCCCCAGAATTGGACCTAGTACGCCAGGTCGTTGGGACTGGAACTAGGCCTGAGCAACTCCCATGTAAGTGGCCCAGTTGTTGGGCTGCGGAAGATGAACTAGGCTGGCCTAGTATTGGAATTGATGGGCCTGTAAAGTGGGTTGCTTTTACCGTTGTCACCGGTCGTGGCCCTTTCCCGCGCTTCTTTTCCACCTCTTCCACCACCGCGTTCTTTGCGTCTATTGCGCGATAGTTTCGCGACTATATAGTTCGGCGGTGGTGGTGGCGATGGTAGTGTTGCCCTGCGGGGGCATTTTAACTGTGACAGCCTTTTGGTTACGATCGTCCTGTTTAGCACATCAAGTTTCTTCTAACAACAATTATGAACAGGCTTTATTGAAACTAGGTAGAGGATCATCCTACTGTATCAACGTGGCGAGAGTGTCGTATTCACCTTTCGGTAGGCCTGCAACTAATTGCAAAACCATCTTTGTTTCTGAGATAGGTGTTCCGACGTTGGATAATTGATCGATCACTAATTTCAATTGTTTGTAGTAATCAGACATGTTAGCGAAATTTTCAAGACAAGTATTATTGAATTATTCTTCCAAGTACACTGCACGAGTGTTCTTGTTGTCTTAAAAAATTTCCTCTAAACGTGTCCACAAGTCATTGGCGGAGGAACCTGTTTTCATAATTGTGTAGAGTAAATCCTTAGATATCGTGCCATAGATCCATTATTTGACAATAGCGTCAAGAGGATGCCATGTCAAGTCTGCAATATCTATAGGGCGAGAAATGTAGTCATCGATATAATCAAGTATGTTGTACGCACATGCGTGGTTAGTGAAGAGTTCAACCCACGAAGAGTATTAACCGTCTTCCTGATCAAGAATTAATGGGATGAAGTTCTTGCTATTTGAGACGGTGAAAGCAGGATGTGATTGAAGGGGGGTTATCAACGACGTTTGTGGAGGATGCGAAAGTATTAGGAGAAGTGGAAAGAGACATAGTGGCTTAATAAAAGAACATAAAACCGTGAAAGGAGAAAAATATTTTTACTGAAAGCGAGAAAAAGAAATTTCAGCCAGTGGGGTCACGATGTTAGGAGGAAATTTTTTAGGGTTTTAGGTTTTGGCTCTTGATACCATGTATTAATGTGTTATGACCCAAACTAGAGGGCCTAGCACCACTAATCATACAATCAACACCTAATTCATAATTAAATACGGACTAAGCCGAAATAAGGACTATGTAAAATCTTAATCAGAAAAAACCAACTTGAAAATATGTATACACCCCCCAAGGCCGACAAGGCCATACAAGACTACTACACACATGACACTCTTCTACAAGCCTCTAAAATAGTACATGACATCAAAAAATAGGGTCAGGACATGGCCCCGCCATACCCGTATAGACATACAAAAATTGTTGTACCAAGATAGACCGACACTCTGAAATAAAGGGTGTGCTCCAAAATCCATTGAGTCAGCAACCTACTAATGTGGATCGTCGCCTTGCCTATGTTAACCTACGGGCATGAAAGACAGCATCCCCCGACAAAAGAAACGTCAGTACGACTGATGTACCGAGTATGTCAGGCATAAACAACAGCATAACATGAATACAATAACAACTGAAACAGAATAGTTGACCAGTAGTAAATGCCTCTAAGGGCCCTAACACATATATGCCTAAATGTTATGCGCAATGCAAATGCGGTATATATATATATAAATATTAGCCACACAAGAGCATCTTACTTTCCATAATAGCCTCTGTGGGCATCATTTCATTATCATATTGGCCACACAAGGGCGTCAATATTAGCCTATTCGGGCTCTTTCGTGTTAGTCTGTACAAGCTGCAGGTGGTGTGCGAATATTACGCCTTCTCTTTTCCCCATCCCCTACATATATATAATATTTACCATATAGTAGTGTGTATAACACATGTGGGTGCAAGGTAATACATGAATATAATGCAAATGCATAAATGATAATGAAACATTTTGAGTTCTCTGAGTGACATAATATCCTTGCACCTTCGGCTAACATTGAGAACATTAACATTTTCCCATATACCTCAATAAGGATTTAATAGCATATTTAGACATGTTTTTAACATAGGAACCAATATCATGGACATTCTTAACTACTAAGAGTAGAATAATTTATGGAACAATATCACGATTACGTTTCGTTATATGGAACATGCCAAAAAAAAGAATGATTTTGCCTTAACATACCTTGAATATTATTCCTAAATAGTAACGGAACCATCCCCTTTTAATATTTTCTTTCTGGAACATTGCCTAAACTTCCACGAACGAGCTCGTTCGGCTAATCATATCATTGCCTAACTTTACTAACCAAGGTGTACTACCTATGTTTCTTACTCTAAAAATTAATGGTGTTACATGTAAAAAGGTCTACAAAGAACCTTTTATATAATAGGACCACAATTAACTCGTCCCCCACCCATAATAATTTCCCCCAAGTCTCACAATCACAAACCCACGCCATTAATTAACATGCAAACTTGTCCAACAACGTGTCCACTTACTAACTTATATAGCCTTAGTCATTAGGAAGCCCTTTAAAGATTACATGTTTATCCCCGCTAAATTGTGTCCCCCATTAATAATTACTAATCCATCCTGCAATTAATCAATTACACACACAATTAATTTCGTTATCTCAATCCACTTAAATCTTAATAACTTCTAAGACCTTCATATACTCAATATCATAATTTTGTGATATGACACTAGTCCATAACCTTTTTGGAGATATACAACTATTATTATTATAATTAATCTCATCATCACACTTGTTACATCCAAAATTATTTTGGGGCTGCATCCTTTTATATACTAATCTCTTTATTTACATACGTGAATATGACGTATATTCTCTGAGGCCCGGGTCTATTTTCCTACGTACGTTTAGGTGCTCAAATCATTGCCCAAAATTATGAGATTTTACATCCTTCCCCTCTTAAAAACATTCGTCCTCGAATGTTAGGGTGACACATCTAATTCTCGTCACGTACGCACCGGGTTCAGGTAGAAAAACAAAGGGAGAGTGCAAATCGGTGAACATCCTTTGGAAGCCTTCAAATCATTTTTTTAAAATCAGTTTTCAGAGCCAAAAATCCGAGAAACATAGCAAGAAACCCCAGAGCATTTTTTACACTCTTTTGGTGAGTTTTCGGCAAGAAACCCGGGAGCATTTTTACACTCTTTTAGTGAGTTTTTAGTAAGAAACCCGAGAGCATTTGTCACATTCTTTTAGTGAGTTTTCAGTGAGAAACTGAGAGAAATTTCAAACACTACAACAAACAAAAAGCCTCATTCTTTTCACTCGCATAACAGCCAATTCTGCGAGTGGCTTCGACGACTCAAAACGTCGCCTCGGTTCGCTATCTGGAGAAGGTAAAATCAATCTCTCTTCCTTTAATTTCAGTTTCATGCATGTTTGTTCAAATTGGGTTATTAAGTTTATGTGAGCATATTTTATCCAGATTGTTATTGTAGTCTATGCATATCTATGTATGTTGCTTTAAGATGTTGATATTTTACTTCTAAGTGTCTGTCTAAATTTGATTACAGTATATTTGCATTCGTATCCGATTAAAGATATATGACCCTTGTTAACAATAGATTATTATTCAAGTTTAGATGAATTGAATACAAGGTTGTCCCTAATATAGAATTTATACTATGGTATTAGGTGCATTAATGTTATAGTCTTGTTTTTGCCAAAAATGCTTTGTTATCATTTATTTTTGTGACCTAAACAAGTGAATCACTTGAGAAATGATTTGATAACCAAGTTTAAGTGCAGGATGGTCTATTACTCCATTTGTTGTGTCATTTGGGAAGTATTTTTAAGTTTTATAGTATAAGTTGATGTTGTAAAAATTGTGGGTATGAATGAGAACGGAAGAACTGAAAGGTTAGACACAAAGAAGTTTAGTGCAATGTTTGTCGAGTCGATTGTTTGACAATCTCTCCTTAAGACAAAATTATTCTCGTATATAATGGATCACGGTAGATAGATAATAGTCTCCCAAGATAAAACAACAATACTTTCTCAAACTTAAGCCCAATACTTGAGAATCCTTGTAAAGAAACAAGAAACAAAAGATTGCTAGAGATAGAAGAAGAGCTCTCAACAATTTTCAGATTTTTGTGTTATCAAATGATAATTTAAATCTGAATTTTGAGTCCCCTTTTATAGTTGCAAAATGATCATTCACATACCATGTGAATGCACTAAATGGGGTGCATAGATTTCTCCAAAAGACACCTTGATCATGCCAATAGTTGGCTGATCTTTGGCTCTTCAAATCAGTCAATGAATCAGAAGATTCTGGAGAAATTTAGGTTCTCTGAACCTAGAGCACCGCGGCCCTGCACTGGCGGCACCGCGGCGTTGACCTGTCAGAAAACCGTCTCGAGTCGCAGAAGTTTTGGCACCGCAAATACCGATCGCAGCGTCGGGAGCCATACCGCCGTGACTCGATCGCCAGCTGGCTACGGCGCTTAGTCCGTCGTGACTCGGTACGCGTTCTATTACGGCGCCGCGGCTCTTCTCCATTATTCGTATTTTGCACATTTCTTCTTTTCTTATACCGTCGTGGGAGACACATTAATTTGGCCAATTAATCATCCATCCTTACCTAACTTAAGAATACTTTAACATGTGTACCAACATCTCTTTCACTTCGTAAAATTTAGCTAGACATTGTACGATGTATGCATGTGTATGGAAATAGTATTTCCGACATGTGGTTCCCCATGTGTTCAAGTCATTAAGGACGGGATAACTCAATCCCACTAGTTAAATTTTTCAACAGGATAACTCAATCCCACTAGGTAAATTTTTCAACAATCCCCTCTTGAAAGAGGTGTTGGTGCACGCGGAGTGCCAACCATTAGCAATCTAGTAGCGGAAGTGTATTGCATCGGAATAGGTAGCACGCAACTTTGAATCTTTCCTATTCAACTATCATCGGACATATTTACTAAGCGGTGAACGTGATGTCTTGAACCGTCAGTGTTTATTATATGCCAAGACAATGATAGAGACACAAATAAAAGTCCAATCTCTCATTTCTTCTTATGTTTTGTCCGTTGTGGTCGTGGAAACGCTTGGATTCTTAAGTGCATTCAACTGAGGCGGCATGTCCTCGCACTTAAATAGGTGACCTCCTACAAGATACCCTGCAGTACCCCACTGTGTCAGTGCTAGGAGTCATTAAAAGTATCTTTATCTAAACCTCGACTCTCGAGTGTTACGTTAAGACTTGACACTTAACCTGTATCCACCATGAAGGTAGCACTTTAATGTCTATTGCGGGAAGGCTTTGTATTAGTGTTTCCATATAGAACCAATATCCGAAGTGCTCTTGTTTTTCTTTAAGCGCTCAATTGGACCTTTACAACTTAGTTTTCCCATTGAACTAAATTTATGGGATCTCCAGTCAGTATGGATGGGTTACCACCATATCAGTCCTTATTGATTGGCTTTTAAGCCCATTCTCCTTGACAAGCAATTCATCTGATCATTGGGTTATCCCTTAGTCAAAGGGTCAGCTATATTCTCCTTTGATTTTATGTAATCAATGGAGATAATACCCGTGGAGATCAATTGCCTAACGGTCTTATGTCTTCGACATATGTGCCAAGATTTGCCGTTGTATATGCTACTTCATGCCCTTCCTAATGTCAACTGACTGTCGCAGTGGATCACCACCGAAGGTACGAGTTTATCCCAACACGGGATATCCTCCAAGAAGTCATGAAGCCACTCAGCTTTTTCACATGTTTTGTCTAAAGTGATGAACTCCGATTCCATGGTGGATCAGGCGATGCAAGTTTGTTTGGACGACTTCCAGAACACAGCCCCACCACCAATTGTAAACACATACCCACTGGTGGACTTGGTGTTCCATATATCGGATATCTAGTTTGCATCACTGTACCCCTCTAGTACAGCTGGATACCTCGAGTAATGCAATCCGTATGACATTGAATATTTCAAATACTAGAGTATTCGATTAAGCGCTTTCCAATGGTCATCTCTGGGATTGCGTGTAAACATCGCCAACTTATCGCGCATGTTTATATCGGTCGTACAATTTTTACATACATCAAATCGCCGATTATCGGTAGACGCTTCCCGAGCATGGGTGCACAATGATTCTTGTCAATGCTTTGACTCATATCCATTGGTGACCTTAATGGCGGATAGTCAAACATCTCAAACTTTCTTAATACACTCTCTATGTAATGAGACTGAGATAACACTAGTCTGTCAGATAGCTTAGAAATCTTAATTCCTAGGATGACATCTGCGATACCCATGTCCTTCATGTCAAAACATTGTTTCAACATGTTCTTTGTTTTCAGGATCAAGGCTCGACTACTGCATGTGATCAACATGTCATCTACGTAGAGGCAGATCATGACGAAGGAGTCAGAGTCTCATTTCATGTAGACACACTTGTCACACTCGTTAATGGAGAAACCTTTTGATAGTAGTGTACTATCAATTTTTTCATGCCATTGTTTTGGAGATTGTTTCAGCCCATACAGAGACTTGATAAGTCTATAGACTTTCTTCTCTTGTCCTGGAACTACATACCCCTCGGGTTGTTTCATGTAAATCTCTTCTTCCAAATCACCATTTAGGAAGGCTGTCTTAACGTCCATTTGATGGATTTCAAGGTCATGCAGTGTTGTAATGGCAATGAACACCCTTATGGAGGTCATTCTTGATACTGTGGAGTACATATCGAAGTAGTCAAGACCTTCGGTTTGTCGGTATCCTTTGGCTACCAATCTAGCCTTGTACTTGTCTATAGATCCATCAGCTTTGTACTTACGTTTAAGTACCCACATACAACCTAGTGGTTTATTTCCCGGAGGAAGATCAACTAACACCCAGGTGTGATTGTGCATAATGGATTCTATCTCACTTTCCATAGCTTATTTCCAAAGCGGTGCTTCTGAAATTAACAATGCCTCTGCAATTTTTAGAATGAGAAACTACTAACTAAAAATGACTCAAAAAGTGTATATAAAATATGCCTAACATCGGTGGCAAGTAGGGGTGCACAAAAGGTTAAAATCGGACTGGACCGGACCGAAGACCGAAAATCCGGATTATTAGATCAAGACCGACCAAAATTCGTCCGGCCCGGTCATTTTCGTCCGGTCAGCTTTGACCGAATGCACCAGCCCCTCGCCCCCGCCAAAGACTTCAGTCGGCACTCTCACCAGCACAAATCGCCCGGACGTATTGACATATCAAATATAGGTTGTAAATTGATCAAACTTTATACGGTCATAATTTTGCGTTCGGACGTCCGTTTTACCTAAAAAAAAATTGATTTCGCGTATTTTTTCGATACGGGGGTGGCCAAACTGCTAAAGAAGTTTGATTCCTCCGATTTCTCCAAAAACGTCCATCTTGCCCCTCAATTTTACTTTTTCCCCAAATCGTTACGTTTTTCCCCTTTTCAAATCTAAATATCTCGCGATGTACAATTGATTTCAACGTAAAAATTGTGTGGCACCGTGTCCGAGAATGTCAATTTCAGTATTGAAAATTCAATTTAAAAAAAAAACGGGCCCCGGATCCTGACCGGTAATTATATAATATTTTATATTAGAAATTTAGAAAATTAGGAATTATATATATTAGGAATTTAGAAAATTATAAATTATATATATTAGAAATTATATAATTTAATATATATATTAGGAATTATATATATTATATATATTTAAAAAAAAAAATCGGTCCGGACCGAACCGAACCTGGACCGGACCGAAAACCGAAAACTCAAATTATGAGGACCGAAGATCGGATCGAATTTCTCGGTCCGGTCCGAACAGGTTCGGTCCGTTCCAATTTTTCGGTCCGGACCGATTTTTGTGCACCCCTAGTGGCAAGCCCACCGGAGGTAGTGGCCAGACCTGGCAGTGGCGATGGATAGTGGGGGAAGTACCCACCGTGGGCCTGGATCCCACAGTGGGATGCCTCACCATGCCCATACCCGACCTCTTCGTTGGCTCGGCCTCCTCCTTCTTCAAATCGCCAACCCAATATTCTTATATCTCATCCACAATATGTGTTTGTGGTTCAGGCACCATCTTCGGTCGGTTATTGTTGCGATATTTCTAATTGCTTACGCAAGTGTACGTATCGTTCAAGTAATAAAGATCTGTAAGACCGAGTTTATCGTCCACAGAGATTGGTTTATTAAGTACCGAATATCTATCCTATGGTATCTATTTGGCAATTGTTCTTTTGTTTGATTTATGACTAAGTGCAGAAAATAAACTAAAGATTATAATACTTTGGGTTTATAACAGTTATGAAGGAAATATGGCTTCCAATCTCCTCAACTATCCACTCTTTCACTTGTTAATGCAATACTAATGATTCTTCTTCTTATTAAGATAGCAGGTTAACTAATCTGTCATTATATTCCGGTTAGGACATACAAAAGCTCAACCTTGTGCAGAAACCTTCTATATTTCTATGATAAGTTTTACCACACAAGAGGATTAAGAACAATAATCTTAATTACTACACAAGTATCGGGGTACTTTCGTCCACGATTTTAACCTATGTCTAGACAATTACAACATATTCAAATATCCCCTCTCAGATCTCGATTCGAAATCATATAAGTGATGACAATTAATAGCTAGTTAATTATCAAGCAATCACAACAATATTGAATAGATCTTAATATGATGAAAAAGAAATCACTAATCAATGAATTAACTATATGAAAGAGCTTCAAGAAGATTCGATGGAAACCCTACTAAAGTATTTAGCTCCTAAATATTGTCATGTCAAGAACTAAATTACAATCCAACATAAACTGAAATAAAGTAAAGGAAAGAAAAAGAACTTGAACAAGAGTCTCCAATTGTAGCCTCCTTCTTGTCTCCCAAAAGTATGTGTTATACCCCGTAGTTCCTGGGTATGTATGCGAGGACGTACGTACGAGAATACGACAGAAAGTTTGGAAAGGAAGAAAGAGGTGATTTCTCCACGGAAAAGTTTCCGGTTTTTGTGAAGGAAAAAGGTTCGTTAATGGGAATTGGATTCCCAGATTTGGTATTCGGACTTCCTGGAATATTAGAGAATTATGGAATTTTATTTTTGGAAATGGTCACGTGGGCCCACGGAGAAATTTACGGTTTTGTGGGCCCACTTTGTTTTCGAGATTTTGGCCATTGTGGATATTTTCTAAGATGTTTTATTTTGGGCCAATATGAGGTGACACGTGTCACCCCGCCAGTGGCTCGCCGAATGGCATTTGTGCACAACACCTTGCTAGAGTCGTTTGACTAAACGCTTTACATAACTTAGGGAAAATTCGCTATGTCTTTTCTTATTTTTATGGATTTTTCCGAGAGACTAACATTTTGGACCAACGAGAGGCGGACTTGGCACCCTCTCATCAGTGGGCAAGGGCGCTGACGACTTTGGGGTCAGTGGTAGATATTTTTGTAGATATTTGCAGGTTTTAAGGAGTAGGGTCTGGGGCACTTGGGTGAATCTTGGCCTTACACTTGTGTAGCACTTGGCTAGATCTTGCCATTGGTTGCCTTGGCTCAGAGTATAAATACCCTCCCTTTGATGAACTTCTTCATCCATAAATTTGCCTAAGTCTTGAAAGCTCTCCTTCTCCCTCCTTGTGTTGAGTTCGCCATGGCCTCCCTCATGTCGAGAGCACCCCTCTGTGGTGCTAGCCGAGAGTGTAACCCCCAAATTTAGTTGCTTTGATAATACCCCTTTGGTGTGTAGAAATACTCTCAAAAGTATTGTTATAGTGCCCAAATTACCTTAGCCAGATACCTTGTTGTATTCTAAGGTTATACCTATACGAAAAGCCCGTAAATACTATTATACTTCCCACACACAAACCGAAACCCTAGGAAAATCTCCATAGTCAGTTGGAGTATTGTGTGTTGGTTAGAACTTCTAAGGGTGGTTTAGAAATGGGTCGAGCGCTGAGTCGGAGCTAAACGATTGCCCAGATCGACTTTAAACTCGGATAATTATGGGCTTATCGAGGTAATTATCTTGTCCTCTATTGTAATTGGAAATTACATATTGTTAGAATATATAGTCAAGTATACTATATATAGAATCAACGTAGTTATCGCAATGTCTTGCGACTTAAGCTCAAGAATCGAATCAACTGCTTTTTACATAGGATCAGACATGAGGCTTGTGTAGCTTTTCGTGAAGTAGAATTGTACTGTTCGTTAGATGTAACCCACTGGTTGGCTTGGTAGCCTCGTTAAAGCGAGAGATTTACGCTGCCATGTGGAGGTCGCCAATTTTCGTAGAATGTTCTCGCGATAAGGTCTAAATGTTAATAAGCGCCTTGTGGGCCTTATAGGTTGAAGTGCTACGTATGGCGCGATCATCGCTAAGGAGTAGCGGCGGTTTGAAGTACTTGGAGCGCTTTGCTATTAGTCGATACTCGCCGAGGTATGTGAACCTTTTCCTACCTCTTCTAGCATGATATGTGAACTATGTAGTACGGCAGACGCATACGTGTGCTAAACGTATTTGATTGGTTTAAAACATAAAGTGTTATAACGCTTTATGGGAAGTTGTTATAACGACTTTATGTTGGTAAAGAAAGTACTTGTGGTCTTGAAAAGGTAAATCGATTTGAACTATAACCGCTTGTTACGTGTTAATAAAGAACTTGAAGTATTTCAAAAGATTTTTGAATCATTTCGAAAAGAAGTAATATTTGGTTTTTGAAAACTTAAGAGTTATACTAGCTTTATGGGAAGTTAGGTATAACGGCTTAAGAATGTTTTATCGATTTCGAAATCGAATGTGTATCGACAAACCATCGGCGTTAATAAAAGGAAATGTTTTGAATAATTAAGTACTATTAAAACCAAGAGAAACTTCCATCCGCATGAAGCTAAGATGAGACAAAATGATATTTCCTAGATCACGGTCATTGTAATAAGATTGTTATAAACAAGATATCCTACTCACATATAAGGCTTATGTTTCGATTGTTTAAAGGAGAATTATATTCTTAAATGAATAAGACTATGAACTACGAACCCTTTCAAAAAAATGAGAAACTTGAACATTGGAAATTAGGCAAACTTGAACATTGGAAAAGAATGTGCTACTTGATTTTACAAAGAGAAGTAATTGATTTATCAGAAAAGATAATCACTCTATTTTCATATACTACGTATTGTGTGACTTTTGTGAATGTAACGATCTTGTTAAAGAGTTAATGTATGAAGTACTTTGGGGATAAAACCCGATCTTGTTAATCATATAGTAGGTACCTTGTGTGAACAACTTGATCAGATTGGTTTGTGATAGCCTTGTAATACTTTCTTGATTGCTTTGATAAGTAAACGTGTTAGATGCTACGTGTGTTAGTATCTTGTGATGTTTGGGTAAAGGGTTTCCGCGATTGTGCTTATTAACTATCATCGTTATGATAGTATTGTGGCATTCACCTCGAGATGATTCCGGGTTAAGTCGCCCACGCGGGTAGACTCAAAGCGGTCGATGGACCTATGATTCGAGAATACCTCACGCAGTCCCGGCCTACGCGAGCTACGAGAGTTCCGTGTTAACGACGCCCTTACGGGCACGCGGTCCATGCGTGGCTACGCGGATCGCGTCCGTGACGACGCCGGGAGTAGCTACCTCGACGCGGAATACCTACGCGCCGATGAGATTGGCCTATGCGCGAGTCGCGGAGTTCCGTGGTTAGACGCAGACATCGATATCGCGGGCAAGTGGCGGCTTTGATCATGTGACGATGCAGACAGATCTTATGATACGATTCACGACCTTGTTACCGTGGTTTTAGTAGTCGGCTATGCCTTCGACTTACCCCGTCTGACAGATATTATGACACAGTGGACTCGTGTTCATGTGTGTTCCATGGTGCTTTTATATCATAGATCGCCAGCGGTGGCGAAGGTATTCCACGGGCATGATTGATGTTGGGCCCGAGACCCATTGTTATACTTGAGCGATGACTGAGGGCGAGTCCCTAACTCATACGACTTGGTTGTAAATCGTAGTTCGTTATCATACATTGTCTCTTGCTTTATATGATCGCTATGATTTCATTTACGATGTATTTTCGCCACATACTTGCACTGCAGATCGACTCCCGGGCCGCGTCACGCCGCAGTTGAGGTACACCGCCGTTGATCCTAGCTCGTGGTCACGCCAGTTTGGGAAGCTCCGCTTCTCCGAGGCTTATTCGTATAGTCCCCGTTGTCGTAGGTGCTACATTCAGGTATGACGGCCCCGTCCGTCGTTGTTGTCATATCTTTCGTAGAGGTGCAGTAATCGCTTGGGCGTGGTTGTAAAAAGGATTAAACTGCTCATGTTGAAAAAGTTGTCATTTTTATATACGCCAAAGGCAAGTTTTTCTCGATCATTGTTTCATATGTCAGATCGCTTTATGTTCACCGATTACTCGATGTTGTATCACTAGGTGCCCGGTAGGCACGACCACGCCCGGATCGGGTCGTGACAAAAGTGGTATCAGAGCAGTTAATCCTCGGAAAGTGTCTACAGACCGTATCCAGTAGAGTCTTGATTATCGGTGTGCGCACCACACCAATAATCGTGAGGCTATAGGATATTTAGGATTGGTTTCTATTCTTCTCACTCGAGATCGTGCTTAGAGCCGTGTTGTAAGTCGACCTCCGACGAAATTCATTCCCTTATCATTATGCCTCCGCAGGCAGCCGCCCGTGAGGCGCGCACCGGCGGAGTCGCGAGTTGAGTTCGGAGGGTCATGAGGCATGCACCCAATCATTACCTAGGTAGTGCTTCATTCGGGATTTTCTGCGACGCCACTAGCCCCGCAGAGTTTAGCACGGCGACGGCAGCCTCACCGGCCCATGATATTTGAACCTTCGCCCACGAACGATGAATATAGATTGCAAAGAGGCGACCTACATTAGCTATGGATTTGGCTACCAGAGATTATACCGATGTATCACGAGTCTTGATGACTACCAAGAGAGTGTGCAAAGAGTAATTCTTGATTGGCTTGAGCATGGCACGTATGCGGGCTTATGTGCAGCAGTCGAAAACGTAGATCGACGGGTTAACCAAGACAGGGTAAGAGGCCAGAAAGTGTCCTTCGGTAACTTTCAAGGTGAGTATACCTTAAGTGCTATGTTCGATAGCAAAGGTGTTAGTTGTGATTTGAAATCATGGTTGTTTAACCGAGTAAGATTTTGGGGATAGAAAGTGTGAGCCTTAGAGCTTTATACGTAGAGACCTTGTGAGGCAGGCCATCTCGAGAAAAGGTGTAGGTTATGGTTGACTTATCGGAGTGCATAGTGCACGTGAGTTATGTTGGGACAGTCCCTAGTAGTGTGGAATGAAAGAGGTAGTTGAGCTAAGACCGCCAGGTTTTCGTAACGTGATTAGTGAGATTGTTCCTGCCGGAAGCTAGTATGACGCGCGTGGCCGTCGGGTTGAGGCCACGTTGGGTCAACCCGCGCGCTTTTGGCGCGGGTTTGTGGTCCCGCTGCGGGTAGGGTCACGAGGGTGTTAGGCCCATGTTCGCTAACCAAACAGACGAGTTCGTGGATTTATTCGACCGGTGGTCGGTCAACGGGCAGCCCATCGTGTTCTTCGTTCGAACCATTTACTCTACCGTGTTGAGTTATCCAAGGGTTGAAAGGCTGCAGACGGTGCCTACCTTCACCTTATGTCGCAGATGAAGCCTGTGTCAGGCTATTTTCGTTTTCTAAAAGTTTACTGTGCAGGTTAGAACTCAGCAGTCTCGACCGCATTCGCCTGCGCCGTTGTTTGATTTCGTGGATAGTTGTGGGATTGTTGTCTCGTGGAGGTAGTGTTTGATCTACCATTTCGGTGTTCGGATGTCGCCACGAAGCCTCAGAGGCGTATGTAAGTGCCGGCCGATTGGTTCGATGTTGGCGCGTTCGATAGTTGATCAGCTTGTTCCAGCAGATCGTGGATGGGTAAGCTCGTTTAGAAGGAGTTCGCAGCTCGAGGAATCGTGGCGATAATCGGCGCGACGCCAGAGTTCGCCGACGGTCGGTCTTCTTGAAAGTACCACCGGACAGGCGTGACGAGTTTTGGAAACTAAAGCGATCGTAAATGTGGTGCGGTTCGGTTGCACGATACTGAGTGATCGTGACGGCCGGTACCATTTGTTGGGTCGTCGAGCAAGGCTCGCGACAAAGTGACAAAAGTGGTGATGTTAGAGGTGTTTCCTCGTAGACTTGGATATAAGTATGTTGCGCAAGTATTTTCTCGCGCCGTATGGCGGGATTGTTTCGTAAGTATAAAAAGTGAAGACTATCTCGGGCGCACGACGATGTTTTGAGACTTAGAAGGAACATTCGGACGAATGTTTCTAAGGGAAGAATGTTATACCCGTAGTTCCCGGTATGTATGCGAGGACGACGCACGAGAATACGCATGTAAAGTTTGGAAAGGAAGAAAGAGTGATTTCTCCACTAAAAGTTTCCGCCAGTGAAGGAAAAAGGTTCGTTAACGGGAATCGATTCCCGTGATTTGGTATTCTGACTTCCGAATATTAGAGAATTATGGAATTTTATTTTTGAAATGGTCACGTGGGCCCACGGAGAAATTTACTGCTTTTGGGGCCCACTTTGTTTTCGAGATTTTGGCCATTGTGGATATTTTCTAAGATGTTTTATTTTGGCCAATATGAGGTGACACGTGTCACCCCGCCTAGTGGCTCGCCGAATGGCATTTGTGCACAACACCTGCTAGAGTCGCTTTTCGACTAAACGCTTTACATAACTTCAGGGGAAAATTCCGCTATGTCTTTTCTTATTTTTATGGATTTTTCCGAGAGACGGAACATTTTGGACCAACGAGAGGCAGACTGGCACCCTCTCATCAGCGGCAAGCGCGGCGCTGGACGACTTTGGGGTCAAGTGGTAGATATTTTTGTAGATATTTGCAGGGTTTTGGGCGAGTAGGTCTAGTGGGCACTGGGTGAATCTTGGCCTTACACTTGTGTAGCACTTGGCTAGATCTCGCCATTGGTTGCCTTGGCTCAGAGTATAAATACCCTCCCTTTGATGAACTTCTTCATCCATAAATTTGCCTAAGTCTTGAAAGCCTCCTTCTCCTCCTCAGTGTTGAGTTCGCCATGGCCTCCTCAGGGTCGAGAGCACCCCCTCTGTGGTGCTAGCCGAGTGTAACCCCTAGCCTAGTTGCTTTCAGATAATACCCCTTCAGGTGTAGAAATACTCTCAAAAGTATTGTTATAGTGCCCAAATTACCTTAGCCAGATAATTGTTGTATTCTAAGGTTATACCTATACGAAAAGCCCGTAAATACTATTATACTTCCCGTCACTACAAAACCGAAACCCTAGGAAAATCTCCATAAATTGGGAGTATTGTGTAGAAGTTGGTTAGAACTTCTAAGGGTGGTTTAGAGCTGGTCGAGCGCTCGAGTCGAGCTAAACGATTGCCCAGATCGACTTTAAACTCGGATAATTATGGGCTTATCGAGGTAATTATCTTGTCCTCTATTGTAATTGGAAATTACATATTGTTAGAATATATAGTCAAGTATACTATATATAGAATCGAACGTAGTTATCGGCAAATGTCTTGCGACTTAAGCCCAAGAATCGAATCAATCGTTTTTACATAGGATCAGACATAAAGAGTTTGTGTAGCTTTTTCGAAGAGAATTGTACCCGTCGTTAGATGTGTAACCCCCTGGTTCGTAGCCGCCTCATTAAAGGAGAGATTTACGCTGCCATGTGGGGAGTGCCAATTTTCGTAGAATGTTCTCGCGATAAGGTCTAAATGTTAATGCGCCGTGGCCTTATAGGTTGAAGTGCTACGTATGGCGCGATCATCAAGCAAGGAGTAGCCGACGTCAAGTACTTGGAGCGCTTTTGCTATTAGTCGATACTGTCGCGAGGTATGTGAACCTTTTCCTACCTCTTCTAGCATGATATGTGTGAACTATGTAGTACGGCAGACGCATACGTGCTAAACGTATTTGATTGGTTTAAAACATAAAGTGTTATAACCGCTTTATGGGAAGTTGTTATAACGACTTTATGTTGGTAAGAAAGTACTTGTGGTCTTGAAAAGGTAAATCGATTTGAACTATAACCGCTTGTTACGTGTTAATAAAGAACTTGAAGTATTTCAAAAGATTTTTGAATCATTTCAAAGAAGAAGTAATATTTGGTTTTTGAAAACTTAAGAGTTATACTAGCTTTATGGAAGTTAGGTATAACGCTTAAGAATGTTTTATCGATTTCGAAATCGAATGTATCGACAAACCATCGCAGCGTTAATAAAAGGAAATGTTTTGAATAATTAAGTACTATTAAAACCAAGAGAAACTTCCATCCGCATGTAAGCTAAGATGAGACAAAATGATATTTCCTAGATCACGGTCACTGTAATAAGATTGTTATAAACAAGATATCCTACTCACATATAAGGCTTATGTTTCTCAGATTGTTTAAAGGAGAATTATATTCTTAAATGAATAAGACTATGAACTACGAACCCTTTCAAAAAAATGAGAAACTTGAACATCGAAATTAGGCAAACTTGAACATTGAAAAGAATGTTGCTACTTGATTTTACAAAGAGAAGTAATTGATTTATCAGAAAAGATAATCACTCTATTTTCATATACTACGTATTGTGTGACTTTTGTGAATGTAACGATCTTGTTAAAGAGTTAATGTATGAAGTACTTGGGGATAAAACCCGATCTTGTTAATCATATAGTAGGGTACCTTGTGTGAACAACTTGATCAGATTGGTTTGTGATAGCCTTGTAATACTTTCTTGATTGCTTTGATAAGTAAACGTGTTAGGATGCTACGTGTGTTAGTATCTCGTGATGTTCGGTAAAGGGTTTCTTGATTGGCTTATTAACTATCACCGTTATGATAGTATTGTGGCATTCACCTCGAGATGATTCCGGGTTAAGCCGCCTCCACGCGGGTAGACTCAGCGTCGATGGACCTATGATTCGAGAATACCTACGCAGTCCCGGCCTACGCGAGCTACGAGTTCCGTGTTAACGACGCCCTTTACGGGCACGCGTCCACGTGGCTACGCGATCGCGTTCGTGACGACGCCGGGAGTAATACCGACGCGGGAATACCTCACGCGGCCGACGAGATTGGCCTACGCGAGTCGCGGAGTTCTGTGGTTAGACGCTGCACATCGATATCGCGGCAAGTGGCCGCCTTTGATCATGTGACGGCTTCAGACAGATCTTATGATACGCTTCATGACCTTGTTGGTACCGTGGGTTTTTAGTAATGGCTATGCCTTCGTACTTACCCCGCAGAGATATTATGACACAGTGGGACCGTGTTCATGTGTTCCATGGTGCTTTTATATCATAGATCGCGGCAGTGGGAAGGTATTCCACGCATGATTGATGTTGTGGCCCGAGACCCATTGTTATACTTCGAGCGATGACTGAGGCGCGAGTCCCTAACTCGACACGATTGGTTGTAAATCGTAGTTCGTTATCATACATTGTCTTGCTTTATATGATCGCTATGATTTCATTTACGTGATGTATTTTCGCCACATACTCTGCACTCAGATCGACCTCGGCCGCTCATGCCGCAGTCGAGGTACACCGCCGTTGATCCTAGCTCTCGTGGTCACAAGCCGTTTGGGAAGCTCCGCTTCTCCGAGGCTTATTCGTATAGTCCCCGTTGTCGTAGGTGCTACATTCGTGGGTATGACGGCCCCGTCCCGTCGTTGTCATATCTTTCGTAGAGGTCCGTAGTATCGCAGGCGTGGTTGTAAAAAGGATTAAACTGCTCATGTTGAAAAAGTTGTCATTTTTATATACGCCAAAGGCAAGTTTTTCTCGCATCATTGTTTCATATGTCTTGTATCGCTTTATGTTCCGCTGACACTGATGTTGTATCACTAGGTGCCCGGTAGGCACGACCACGCCCGGATCGGTCGTGATGATGATTTGTATTATGGAATAAGGTCTTTAATAACGAGCGGGGTTTTAGGGTTTTATAGCTGGAAAAGTTGTCCTTTCGGACCCTGAAAACGTGTCAAATTCGGCCAAAAAATCAAAAATCTCGTGATTGGCACCGCGGGTTCTACAGTCGCAGCCACTACAAAAATACTGCAACAAAATCAGAGCACGCAGGATATTTGGCGCCGCGACGCCGGCGACGTGAATGGCCAGATTTTCGGTTTTGTGTCCTTTTTTCGTCCGGACTTCGTCAGATTTCTTCTATGCTTCCCGATACTTCTTAGGCTTCATTTCTTGGCCTTTTTAGTGTGCAATTCCATCTCAATTAAGCTCATTTCATCCTCGATTATGTACTTCCTCCTTTATGATCGCTGTGACTCAAAAGAAAGAAAAACAAACCTAATATTATACTAAACACAAACGAAATGAGTAAAATACTAACTAAAAATAGACTCAAAAGCGTATATAAAATACACATAACAAACACCCCCGAACTTACACTTTACTCGCCCTCGAGTAAAGCACTAAACAAAGAATAAAAATAAAAACAAAGACTTTATGAAATGGATCAAGTAGTTATAGCAATGATTCTTCAAAATCATGGATGAAAGTTGGGATAATATGTTAGAACATACATAGCATGAATATTCAGCAATCTAGAATTTCAAGTTAGATATTTCACAAATTCACTTAGATCATGATCAATGGAAATACAAACACTTAACCTATGCATGTCAATTTCGTTCCATCTTTCCCAAAATGCTATAGATCTGTTTACTTGTTATTCTTCACTAATCATAGACATACACATTAAAGGTCATCAGGACTTTCAAGGGTTGTAATGTAGGCTTAGACTGTGGTAGGTAAAAGTAGGCATTTAGGCTCACATTACGTATCATAAGCATTTTTCATTCAACTCTTTTTTTCCTTCTTTCTGATTTTCTTTTTAATCTCATACCTATTTCCCCCCTCTTTTCTTTTGAGAGAATGAGATATATTATAAATAGCAAGCACCCCCAAACTTAGGCTTTTGCATATTCTTCATTGGGGTGCATCAAGTTTTCATTCTCTTTTTATTTCTTTTTCAACACTTTTCATCTAAATATTTTCAATTATCACTTATGGCACAAACAGGGAATCATATGGTGTCAAATGTCAAAGAAATGTATTATATTAGGCTCAAAGGGGCTGACTGGTAATACAATTTATGTCAGAGTAGGTAATAAATGGTCAGAAGGGCTAACAAAGAAATGCTTGAATCATTTCCCTAAACATGTATATCTTAACTCTTTCGCCTCAAATAATAAGCAAACATATTTTCTAGACATTTTTTCAACCTTTCTTTCCATAACTGACATACATAGGCTAAGCACAAATATCCCAAATAATTAGATGTCATGAATTTTTGACATATCTAACTTAAGCACACAGATTGTCACTTCTAATTTCATTACATTATCCCACTTTATCCACTCAATATCTTTAGCAACTAAGCATGCATGATCCATAAAAAAAATTACGACTCAAAAACACATAAAACAATACAAGGACAATAAAAAGATTAAAAAACAATAAACCCCCCCCCCCCCCAAACTTAATCGACACATTGTCCCCAATGTGTGAAGACTAAAAATAAAGGGACAACTTACTGACACAACACAGTGGTCATAACAGAGGGTCTGGGAGGAAAAATTCTAGAAATTGCATGCCTTGGGCCTCTCAAATTTCAGTGGCCTCTCAGATTTAGCGCCACGGCCACGGCCGCCAATTTTCTCGCCAAAGCATTTTTCGCTCTTTTCTCCTGAGTCGGCCTCGCTTATCTGACAAAAGAAAACAAACTAAAACAAAATTTAAATAACATAATTAAAACCATTGGGTTGCCTCCCAAATAACGATGTCTTTAACGTCTTTTAGCCGGACGCAGGTTACTTACTAGATCAAGGGCATATCCACTTTAACACCGTTTTTCTCCTCCTTCTCTTTTTCATTTTCACAGGGCTCATTTCAGAAGGGTTCATTCCCTTGTTCTCATCCACAACATCATTTACGGTGCGCACTTTACCATCATGACATCGCACTTGGAACTTTCATGATGAGCCTTTTTATCATCTGCACCAACAACAAATCATCTATCAGTGTCTTGAGGTTCAGACGATGTCTTGAACACTTTGAAGGTCATCTCTTCATCTTGCACTCTGAGCTTCAACTCTCCCTTTTCAACATCAATAAGTGCCCTCCCTGTGGCTAGAAATAGTCTTTCAAGAATGATAGACATATTTTCATCTTCATCCATGTCTAAAATGAGGAAATCAGTAGGAAAGATGAATTTACCTACTTGTACCAACACATCTTCAATTATTCCTTCGGGATGCACGGCTGATCGCCTAGTCAGTAAGGTGATCGTGGTTGGCCTTGCTTATCTGAACCAAAGTATTTTGAATACAGAGAGGGGAATCAGATTGACACTTGCCCCCAAATCACATAAAGCCCTTTACATGTAACATTCCCTATGGTGTAAGGTAAGGTGAAACTCCCTGGATCATTCAACTTTGGGGGAATTTTCTTTTGCAGTATAGCACTGCACTCCTATGTCAGCACCACTATCTCATAATCTGTCAGTTTCCTCTTCTTAAAAGGATATCTTTTATGAACTTCACATACGCTGGCATTTGCTCCAAGGCTTCAATGAAAGGAATGTTAATGTGCATTTTTTTTAAATACCTTCAAAAATTTCAAAAACTGCTTATCCACAGCCTTCTTCTGCAGTCTTTGAGGGTAAGGAATTTTGTCTATGTAATCCCTCATCACTGCGGGTGGAGCCTTCTCTAAAGTAGGGCAGTAATGAGTAACCCCCTCCTTTTCTACCTCAATTGTCTTCCCCACATTTTTCTCCTTTTCAACCTCTGGTTGGGGTGCCCTCTGCTCTAACTGCTTCCCACTTTTTAAACTAATTGCTTGGCATTGCTCCCTTGGATTCATCACAGTGTTGCTGGGAAGGTTACCTTGCTCTCTATTATTCAACGTGTTCGCCAGCTGTCCCACCTGTGTTTCCAAACTCGTAATGGATGACCTAGTCTCGGTCATGAACTGGGTGGTCTCCTTCATGAATTAAGTCTGGGAGTTGTTGGATTATGTCTGGGACTTAGCCAAGGTCATCAGTGCTGCTCTTATTTCTCTTATTTCATCTGACTTCTCTTGTGGGTCTGGTGGGCTGAACTGATGTTAGGACGATGCCTGAAATTGTGGTTGCTGCCCTTGTTCATTCTTCCATGAAATATTTGGGTGATTTCTCCACCTCGGATTATATGTGTTGGAGAATGGATTGTTGTAGGGCCTCTGAAAATTCCCCACTACCTGAACCTGCTCCATGGGCACATTATTTGGGTCCACTGCTGTACACCTATCAAAAGTATGGGGACCCCCACAAATTTTGCATCTCATCGTGTCCAACCGCTTTAATCGACATGGTATCACGCATCCGCTTGCCAAAGTAGCTACCTGCGCAGTCAATGCAGTGATATCATCTAGCTCATGATTCCCAACCATCTTCCTACTGTTCATTGCTCTCTCATCAGCCTCCTAATGGTTGTTTGTGGCCATATCCTCTAGCAAATCATGTGCCTCATTGACACTTTTTTTCATGAACATACCTCCTGCTGCAGCATCAATAATGATATGAGTTATACCACACAGCCCATTGTAAAATATGTGGACTAGCATCCACTTCTCAATCTCATGATGTGGGCACTTTCTCTGCAAGTCTTTAAACCGCTCCCATGCATCATATAGTGATTCTCCCTCCAGCTGATAAAAGTTATTCAACTCACCTCTGAGCTTCGCTGCCTTAGCTGAGGGAAAGAACTTGGCAAGAAACTTCTGGGCTAAGTCTTGCCATGTAGTGATGGAGTTCACCTGTAATGAGTTCAGCCAGCACTTTGCTCTATCCCTGAGTGAGAATGGGAAGAGTCTCAACCGAATGACATCATCAGTAACACCATTGTATTTGAAGGTTGCACACATCTCAGAAAATATGCGAGATGCATATGGGGATCTTCGCACAGAATCCCCAAATCGAATCGAAGCTTTGAACCATGTGCAATATGGCTGGTTTGATTTCAAAATTATCTTCAACGACTGGAAGCCTGATGCAAGTCTGCACCCCTGTTATTGTAGGCAACACATAGTCCCCCAAACTCCTTTCTGCAGGGACTTGTCTTAAGACAGGCGGTAACTCATCATCCACCAAATTGTTGTTTCACTGATCTCTCATCGCTAATGAATCATCACTTCTCTTTTCATTCATATTCTGTCTACACAATCTTTCAATCTTAGGGTTCAGAGGGATATGAATGTCAGCTCCTCTCCTACTTCACATAAACTAAGAACCTAAGACTAATAAAAAACAACAAACATATCACGAAAAACAGCACTAAAGCAAAAAAAAAAAACTGAAAATAAAAACCAAACTAGAAATAAGAATAAATAATTCGATATTAACAGTACGCCAGTCTCCGACAACGACGCCAAAAACTTGTTGCGATATTTCTAATTGCTTACGCATGTGTACGTATCGTTCAAGTAATAAAGATCTGTAAGACCGGATTTATCAACCACAGAGACTGGTTTATTAAGTACCGAATATCTATCTTATGGTATCTATTTGGCAATTATTTTTTTGTTTGATTTATGACTAAGTGCAGAAAATAAACTAAAGATGATAATACTTTGGGTTTATAATAATTATGAAGGAAATAGGGCTTTCAATCTCCTCAACTATCCACTCTTTCACTTGTTAATGCAATACTAATGATTCTTCTTCTTATTAAGATAGCATGTTAACTAATCTGTCATTATATTCCGGTTAGGACATACAAGAGCTCAACCTTGTACAGAAACCTTCTATATTTCTATGATAAGTTTTACCGCACAGGAGGATTAAGAACAATAACCTTAATTACTACACAAGTATCGGGGTACTTTCGTCCACGATTTTAACCTATGTCTAGACAATTACAACATATTCAAATCTCTCCTCTCGGATCTCGATTTGAAATCATATAAGTGATGACAATTAATAGCTAGTTAATTATCAAGCAATCACAACAATATTGAATAGATCTTAATATGATGAAGAAGAAATCAATAATCAATGCATTAACTATATGAAAGAACTTCAAGAAGATTCGATGGAAACCTACTAAAGTATTTAGCTCCTAAATATTGTCATGTCAAGAACTAAATTACAATCCAACATAAACTGAAATAAAGTAAAGGAAAGAAAAAGAACTTGAACAAGAGTCTCCAATTGTAGCCTCCTTCTTGCCTCCCAAAGTATGATTTGTATTATGGAATAAGGTCTTTAATAATGAGCAGGGTTTTATAGCTGGGAAAAGTTGCCCTTTCGGACCCTGAAAATGTATCAAATTCGGCCAAAAAAATCAAAAATCCCGCGTCGGTGCCGTGGCCCTGCAGGCTGGCGCCACGGCGCCGAAAATACTACAACAAAATCAGAGCACGTAGGACATTTGGCACCGAGGCGCCGACAACGAGAATGACCAGATTTTCGGTTTTGTGTCCTTTTTTCGTCCGGACTTCGTCAGATTTCTTCTATGTTTTCCGGGACTTTTTAGGCTTCATTTCTTGGCCTTTTTAGTGTGCAATTACATCTCAATTAAGCTCATTTCATCCTCGATTATGTACTTCCTCCTTTATGATCGCTGTGACTCAAAAGAAATAAAAACAAACCTAGTACTATACTAAACACAAACGAAATGAGTAAAATACTAACTAAAAATAGACTCAAAAGTTTATACAAAATACACTTAACAATTATGCACCCACAGACATTGAACAAGCCATGAACAACATGCATCTAAATATTCCCGATGAATTATGGTACATGAACACAGGGGCTACATCACACATGACATTATCTCAAGGTAATCTCTCGCCTTATTGTAATATGAGCAATAATAAAAACATTGTTATCGGTAGTAGGCAGGAAATTCAAATTCGTGGAATTGGTCAGGTAACACTACCCTCTCCACACTCACCATTACATGCACCGAATCTAATCAAAAACCTGATTTATGTTAGACATTTTACAACTGACAATAATGTTTCTATAAATTTTGATCAATTTGGTTTTTCTGTGAAGAATTTTCATACGGGGATGCCACTTATGAGATGCAATATCACGGGGTACTTGTATCCCATCACCTCTGTTTCCAAAAATAGCATGAACAACCCATCAATTTTTGCTGTCATTTCTCCTACTCTATGACACAATCGATTGGAAAACCCAGGAGTACAAGTTTTAATAATTATAGGAAGAATAATTTAGGTTTGTGTAATAAATCTTTGGACTCTTTTGTTTGCCAATCTTGCGTGTTTGCTAAACATGTTAAACTTCATTTTCCATCTTCTACTTCCCATACTTTTATGTCGTTTGATATTGCCGGTTTTGAGTCTTGCAGGTCATTAATACTATATTTAATTGTAGATGATTATTCAAAAAAATTGTGATCTTTTCTATTAGGACATAAATCACAAACCTACACCATTTTAAAACAATTTAGTGTTTTTATCAAAATTTAATTTGGCAAAAGCATTAAATATTTTCAATGTGACAATGGGGAGAATTCAGAATTTCCCACTTTAATGATTTCTGTCACAAAAATAGGATGTCTTTGCGTCTTTCGGGTCCACATACCTCACAATAAAATGGGAAATCCGAAAGCAAATTTCGAACAATTAATAATATGATTCGCTCTCTTCTTGTGCATTCTTCCACACCACCAAAGTTTTGGCACCATGCACTTCAAATGACTACATACCTTTTAAATATTCTTCCTAGTAAACTATTATCCAATGTGTCCTACACAACTGTTATACCATCGTGTCCCATCTTTTACAAATTTGAGGGTGTTTCGTTGTTTGTGTTATCCTTTGTTTCCATATTCTTCCATTACTAAGTTGCAGGCTTGTTCAACTCCTTACATGTTTTTGAGATACCCAGAAAATCATAGGGGATATAAATATTTTGATTTGATTAATGAGAAACTAATTATCTATCGTCATGTGATTTTTGATGAGTCTTCAATTCCCGTTTGCTAGGTCTCATGTGGCATCCTCACCTTCATATGTTTTTTTGGACAATGGATTACATCCCATTTTACACCAACACCTTCCTATCCAACCACAAGTGGAACAACCTCAACAAAATTCCCAACACCTTTTGGCTCAATCGCTACATAGGACTGGACCGAAGACCACAACTCTTTTACCACTGGTCACGGCCCAGTCCTGTGTCCGTGGAGGTCCAGCCCAAGAAGGGCAGTCCACAACCACATCGTCAAGCCCAACAATCTCGAAGCCCAGCCACAAATCGTAACACCTAGTCACTTGGGCCAACATCATTCTCATCGGCCTAATAACATATCGGACCATTGAAACTCGTGACATGCACGGGATTTTTAGGCCCAAACGTCACTTTAACCTACTATCCTCTGTTCAACCATCATCTCTACCAAAAAATCCCAAAGCTGCCTTATCCGACCCGAATTAGAAAGTTATCATGTTAGACGAATTTAATGCTCTTATTACAAATAATAAAAGGAAATTGGTATCGCGTCCGTCTAATGTGAACATCATTCGGTCTATGTGATCATAAGAAAAATTTTGATGATTCTTTTGCGAGATACAAAGCTCGTCTTGTTGGTGATGTCAAGTCTCAGCAGGTTGGGGTAGATTGTGGTGAAACATTCAGTCCGGTAGTTATGCCAGTAACTATCCGGACTGATCTCAGTTTGACTCTTTCCAAATCTTGGATCATTCACTAGTTAGATGTTAAAAATGTCTTCTTGCATGACAACTTACATGAGACAATATACATGCACCAGCCGCTGGGTTTTTCGTGATTATACCCATCCATATCATGTTTTCCTATTGAAGAAATCATTATATGATTTGAAACAAGCTCCTATAACAAGTTTACTGGATTTGTTTTTAAATTCTCACAGCAAGTCTGATCAATCATTGTTCATTTATCGGAAAGGCACTGACATGTCGTATATCCTTTTGTATGTCGATGATATTATTCTCACATCATCATTCATTACGCTTCGTCAATCCATTATGTCCCTTCTTGCAACAAAATTTGCGATGAAGGACTTGGATCCATTGAATTATTTTCTTGGCATTGCTGTCTCACAATATGCAGGTGGTCTATTTCTCAATCACAAGAAATATGCCAAAGAAACAATTACCAAAGCACGGATGTCGTCCTGCAAACCCTCACATACTCCAGTGGATACAAAGGCAAAATTGAGTAATGATGTCGGAACTCCATACAACAATCCTACCCATTACCGGAGCCTAGCAGGGGACTTACAGTATCTGACTTTTACAAGACCAGACATTTCCTATGCGGTTCAACAAGTTTTCTTACACGTGCATGATCCGAAAGAGGAACATATTTGGGCTCTCAAAAGGATTTTGCGGTATGTTAAGGGTACTCTCCATTTCGAACTTGTTGACACCCAATTTTGACCCTCTCGTGCAGTCATTAACTATAAAATTACACTAATTTTGCAAAATAATTTTTCATGATTTTATAATAAAATGCAGCGATAAAACATTAATACAGGCATGAATAAACAATTTAATAATAACACCGCATTTTACGTAAAGTATTAAGCACTTAGAGTCTCGCGCCCGCATTTATTAATTTTAAGCCCTGCCAAACAATTCTTAAATAATTAATAAATAAATAAAATAAATAATTTAGCAATGACGCCGTGTCAAGTAGCATAGTCGCATTTATTAATACACAAAGCAATTTCATAACTACTTTTACATAATAATGCACAATAAATAAGATTTTAAATAAATAGCGCCGCATTCTAAAATATTAAGCACTAATTAAATAGCACGTCCGCATTTATAACAATTAGATTAATAAAACACCTAAATAATTTAATCACAATTTATTAATTTAATTAATTAATAATACACCTAAAATTATTTAACCATAATTTAAATAACTTATCACTAATTAAATACCTAATACTTAAAACTAATACACTTAAAACTCTACCCAAATTAATACCTAATTGACAGCCCACACCCGCAGGCCCAGCTCCCCTTTACCCGTCGCCCTGGCCCAAACCCGTCGCCCCGACCCACGTCTTTAACCCTTATATCGCCCCAGGCCCCTTATCCCTCAGCCCACAAGACCTTATCTCATTTCCCCTTCCACGCCTCACCTTCACAAAACAGAACCTAACCTAAACCTAAAAAAGAAACGATCGCCGCACCTCTCCCTCGCATCCCCCGTCGCCCCAGCCTGGATTCTCGCCGGAGAATCCGGGGTTTCCCTTTACCCACGCACACCTAGCCGATTTCTTACCATAACCAGCACACAAATCTTGCTTCAAAATCAGTAACAAATCGCACAAAATCACTTACGAATCAAGCCCAAATCTCGTCCAAAATCAGCCTTTATTACTTACCAACTTGGAACCCAAAATCCTAGCTATAAATACAGAACGTTTAGACATGCAATAGGCATTCGAGGAGCACAGCAGGGAGAGCTCAGTCGGGGTAGCAGTCGGGTAGCAATCGACAACCCAGAGTAGCAGCAGAACATCGGGGAAGGAGCAAGGGCTCAGCAGCCAGACCATTAGCATCGCACGAATAGGAAGTTCGAAACCCTTTCTTTCAAATCCAGCCAAGAAATCAGCAAACAAACCTTGCCCTTTCATTCGCATCGCAACAACAAAACTCGAGTGGACCGACGACTTGATACGCTGCCACGTCCTAGAAGGTAAACCCGAACCCTCTCTCGCATTTCAATTATTTTGTGTAGTTGGGCGTATTTTCTGTTGAATATGTTGTGGTGTCTGATGTATAATTAGTTATTAATGTATCCCTGTTGTTAAAAATTGATTGTTGCCTTAAGGATTGGGTGTTGGACTGGTCGAATGTTTGTTCCAATTATTCGACCTGTTGGGATGCATACTGCAACTTAGGAATAACACATATAAATTAATCTTGTATGTCCATCATGATGTTCCTAAGCATATAGGCATGAATCTAAGGATAATAAAAATGAAAACTTTCATGCACATGTCGTTTTAAACCAGAATGCCGGTAAATTGCCCTGTTGAGTCTCTGTATTTGGTGTTAGTATTTCAGATCTTAGTTAAATAGAATATGTAGCTGATATTTTTTGAGTGTCTGCCTTATATTATTAGATGAGCTTTAGCATCAATGTCTATAAGAATCAACCCAGCTAATTGTTATTTCGGTATGGTAGCTATCCGCTTGTCTACTCTCAGATACTAAGTTTAAATCAAATTAGGGGAAAAAAGGTGACTGAGAGTTGAATATAGGTCACACTGAGCATGAGTAGTATGAAGAAAAGTCGATGCTTGTTTTCTATTGTCTCAAAAGGGTTATGAACAGCACACTGCTTCAGATATAGTTCTCTTTGGATCGAGTTTTATGTCCTGACTTTGTGTACATCCTGAAACATGCCTTAAAACATCGGAAATTGGCCTGACAAGCAGCAAAGGGGGGATGACCCTATACTTTAAAATGTTACCCTCAAGTGCCATCTATTTCATTTTCTATATTTGTATATCTACTTAGTCGATTATGTATGCCTTGTATGGAGTCTGTTGTGATGTAACCTAGGTATGTTTTGGCCTTTGAATATGTTCCTTATACTCATTTTACATTGTTCTTGCCTTCTGTCCTGCATAAGTCCCTTAGCCCTACTGTCTTCTTTTCTTTTCTTTTTCTTGTATGTTGCTTTAGGCCTTGTTTTGCATTCTCGCCTAATTGTTTGCCTCAGTGGTCCACCGACTATTGGATTGTTTTTTCTTTCCCGTCATTGTATCGCTATGATTGACCGGAACATTTAAGTTTAAATGGAACCCTACATTGATTTTTGGCAAGTTGTTCCCTGAGGTTATTTATTTGACTAAGGGCCCAACTGATCATTTGCTTGGTCCATCAGCCTTGCTTATTTTCTAAATACACATATGCATATCATATCCGCCACTTACATTCTCGCATACTTCGAGACATAATTCTAATCGTGATAGATCGATATCAATTGGGCCTCCTATTGCGAAATGAAACAATTATATGTGTTTGAATTTTGTGCCAATGTTGTTTATTATTCGATGTGGTTTAAAGCATTTACTAATCCTTATCTCTGTTTATTTTTTACATGGCACGCACCGGAGCAACAAAGAGTCTCATAGTGAAACTCATCGTGGCAAACGTAAAGGCATGCATATACATCCATCGAGTTCCCTCTTCGGCAATTCCTAGAAAAACAAATAGACGGTCATCCGCCTAATCCCTTACTCTCTTATCTCATCCTTATCTTACTTTATTTGTTATTGTAATTTATAACTTTGTAATTAATAGGAAACAAAGAGCAATTAGCATTTGAACGCATAAGGGGAAGGTAATTTATAATTAGGAACACATTTCCACTTTACGCGTCTTTTACGATTGTTATGCATGTCTAAATTTTACCAAAGTAATCTAAATGATTTAACTTGCATCATAAAACCAACAGTTTGTTTCTTATTAAACCCATAACGAATTTTCTTCTAAAACTCTCAAGATCATCTTAAGCATTTTTTATAAAATATACGCAGGTTAAGCAAGATTAATTTAGCTAGCAGTACACATAATTAGTCCATAAAAAACCTTTGCATGCACACATAATTAGTCCATAAATAATCTTTGCATCATTTACATTTTTGGGCCTTAGTCTTATAAACTTTTATCAACATGCATGTTTTATTTTGAAGCATCTTTTATTCTCAAAACAAGCATTTTTAAACATAATAATTACCCTAGGTTTGGCAGGATAACCGCAAGTTAGCGGATCTTAGAGGGTGCCTAACCCCTTCCCTCTAGATTAATAAAGAACCCTTGCCCGGAATCTCATTAAGTTTAGCAGACCATAAAAAATGGAGTTAATGTTTACTTTAAACTAGTCAACATTTAGGTGTCCTAATTCACCCAAAATAATTAGGTGGCGACTCCGTGAACCCTAGCACAACTGTTAGCATTTAACATTTTAGCACCCTTTTAAACATTTAGCACTTTTTATTTTATTTTCTAACATTTTTATTTAAGCAGGAGTTATGCTAAAAAATGTCGCGGTCGAAAATGGGCGTGACAGAAATGGCGACTCCGCTGGGGACTTTAGGTTCTTAACCACAACAGATCTAGGGTTATTATTTGGCATTACTTTTTGCATTTAATTTTGTGTGATGTATTGTGTTTTATTTATTTTAATTGCTACATGTTTTACTGCTTTCCTTAAACTGGCATTCCGCTCATATTTCTTCCATTCTGGAAAATTCACACTATCACACACTCACGCGCTGGTGTGCTTCGCGCACCCGCAAATTTCTTCAAATACCCAAATTTTAAGAGAGTTGATGCCTGCGCGGAGTTAGATCGGTTCGTCGATCACCAGCGTGTTTACCACTCGAGTTGTCCGCTCGGGAACCTTGCGTCTAGAAAAGCCAAATCTTAGAAACTTAAGATAGAGCTATACCACCCTTATTTAAGGCATGCATGCATTTACCCTAGGTGGGTCAATCCTTGGCATTGATATCACAATTAGGAAGACACCAAATTGGTCAACAGGTTATTATAACCCCGCAGCCCAAAAGCATATTATGTGTAGCGTGACAATGATAGACAAATCCAAGCCTAATCATGACATGCTGAAATTGGGAAAAGTGCACCGTCATTTGGTCGCCATTTCCAACAAAGGCATTATAGTTGGACGACTTGGACAAATCCATCACGACCTCGCATATGTGACGTTTAGGCCTACCTCTGGCATAAAGGGGTCCCCATGCATGTTAGGACGCTGCAATGTGAAAATTTATGTGCAACATGTACTTGCTAAATGTTTTTACACTTCTGCAAAATCACATGCTTTACACTAACGCAGTTTGCTGCATTTTGTCTAAAAGGATTTATCATCTTCCCCAAAAGTCGATTTGTATTTGACTAAGCAATGGCAGAGCATCGATATCTCACAAGATCAAAGGCACGGTCCAGCGATATGACTGATTCAAGGGCATTTGAAGCGAGCAGTCGAACCTGTCTTGGTTCCTATAGGCAGCGAGGTCTCGTAAGAAAAGCAGCATAGACCCGATCGAACACCTTGCCCAATTACCACAGCAAATGACAATCCTGCAGGCCGAAATCAAAAGGCTCAGAAACATCACTCAAGTACTCGTCACTGCAAATAACTAAAACAGTCAAAATCCTCCAAATTATTACCAGTACCCGCTTACTACATATCCCATTCAGCCAATATACAATGCACCCATACGTCCCACACAAAACCAAATGCCTATTATGCTTCAGCCAAACACAAATCAAAGGCCACAACGAACCTATTTTCGCAATACATATGACAGCCCCTTGCGATACCCACTTGTGTATACGCCACAGCCAAAGGCCCGTCCACTAAACATCTTCAAACCCCGCATGAATGTTGAGAGAAAGCCAACCAAAACATATACACCTTTAGCCGAACTCATAACCCAAGTGTATGAGGAGCTGAAAGCCGCAGGAATACTCCAGGAAATTCCCAGAAATATCCCCAGGCCTACTTCCCGAGGGCACGATAAAACCAAACATTGTTCATACCACTCCGGTGTCGAGGGGCACGACATCGAAAATTGCTATACACTCAAGGACAAAATAGAGGAGTTAATCAAAGAGGGAGTCATTCAGGTGGAGGATGCCTCCCCTAATGAGTACAATGAACCCCAAAGGAAGAAAGATGTTCCTTGACCAGAACCCGCCCCACCTGAATCAGTCAGTTATCCAAGCATGCACCGCGCGGAAATCAAAAGAAGGAGATACTGATAGCAGAGCATGAAGACTCAGCCAGCCATGATGCAGAGCAGGAAGGCATATTGGTTAGATTTGCACCCTTGTTCTGGTCCGCCTAGAGCCCGGATAAGAAAGAGCAATTTAGTTTAGCAGAATAATTGAAGACTCATATTTAATGTTTTGCTTAAGTTTTCATTGGAACTACGTTCGACCTGATTCCCTTGACGGATACGTAGGCGGCCATATCGGCCTCGGTCTCACCTTTAGAATTTTACCCAATATTCGCTTGTAATGAACTACGTCATGACCTGATTCGCCATTGGGATACGTGGCGGCCTAAATCGGCCGGTCACACCATTAGGAAGCGTTCGCCGTTACGAAAATAACAAGAATACACATAACATCAAGACTACATTGAGACCCACTTTAGGCCAAACACCCTTTTCAAAGCGGGACAATGTAGGAAACGGTGGGGTTGCAAGTCCAAACAGGCGCACGCGGATATCAAGGGACAATGGCGAAGTCAAATCGAATCGACCCCAAAACTCACAAATTTTCTTTGAGCGCAGTCTTTTCATATTAACGAGCGAAAGTGCAATAGCCAAGCGAGAAAATACGGCAAGAAGTTTCTTCGCAGCGAGAAAAAAGCGGCAGAGGCAGAGGATATGACAACAATCCAAAATTCAAAGTCGCATCGAAGCGTGAAGCGAGAAAAAGGCATCGACAATCAGCGGTCGAGTCGAATTCGCAACAAGGGCTAGCGCGTCGGTAGCGAGCATAAAGTCAAATTTGCAACCAACGCATCGCACACAACAAAGGCATCATGACAATTCGTCAGTCGCGGCATTTAGCATGTCTGTGCAAGGACAACATCTCAGTATTCATCTGGTGTATCAGGGACGACATCTCTACCCATAAAATTGCACGTCTCATTTATCATTTTGTTTAAGCAGTATACACTAACGCGTTTTCTCAAGCTTAGCTTGCGGAGCATTTATTCTACGAGAGCGGCAAGATATCGCCCGCACAACGGCGTGATCGGCGTATGTCTACGCAACGACGCCCGGAAGAACACGTCCAGTAACGACGTTATCGGCCGACAAGTCCAAAACGACGCCCGGAAGAACACGTCCAGTAACGCGGCGTTATCGGCCGACAAGTCCAGCGACGCCAAGAAGAACACGCCCGCATAACGGCGTGATCAGCATTATGTCTACGCAACGACGCCCGGCTACTCGTCCAGCAACGGCGTTATCGGCCGCAAGTCGAAAATGACGCCCGAAGCAACACGCCCGCATAACGGCGTGATCGGCGATTATGTCTACGCAACGACGCCCGGCAATAACACGTCTGAAACAGCGGCGTTATCGGCCGCAAGAGCCCGGCAGCGACGCCCGAAGCAACACGTCCGAACGATGGCGTGATCGCATTATGTCACGCAGCGACGCCCGGCGGAACACGCCCGAACGCGGCGTTATCGGACAAAGAAGTCCGAAACAGCGCCAGCGGAACACGCCCGCATAACGGCGTGATCGGCGTATGTCTACGCAACGACGCCCGGAAGAACACGCCCGAAACGGCGTTATCGGACAAAGAAGTCCCAAACGACGCCAAAGAATACGTCCGCATAACGACGTCATCAAGGCGTGCGTCTACCGCAACAGCGACACGCCCGTCCGAACGAGCGTTGTTGTTGACACCCATTTTGACCTCCGTCCGACCATTAACCATAAAATTACACTAATTTTGTAAAATAATTTTTAGGATTTTTATAATAAAATACAACAATAAAACATTAAATACAGCATAAATAATTAATTTAATAATGGCATTGCATAGAGTTTTAAGCACTTAGAGTCCGCGCCCGCATTAACTAATTTTAAGCCACAAGCCATTAATAAATACATAAAATAAGTAATTTAGCAATGACGCTGTGTCGTAGCATAAGCGCATTTATTAGTAATCATTTGTAATTTAAAATCAATTTTAATCTAATACATGCATTTAATAGCACCGCATTTGTAAAAGCTTTAAACAATTCTTAAATATCATACTTGCATTTAGCATTTAAATAATTTAATCTAAACTCAATTCAATTTTAATTTAACTTTAATAATGCATAATAATAAGTTTTTAAATAATAGCGCCGCATTCTAAAATATTAAGCACTAATTGAATAACACGCCCGCATTTATTATTTTAATAAAGCACCTAATTATTTTAATCACATTTTGTTAATTTAAGTTATCACTAATTAATTAATACACTTGCCTAGAATTAATTAGCTAACTAATTAACTAAGCCTAAAACTAATTAAATAACTTAACTAATCTAATACCCTAATTAATTAACTACCCAGCCCAATTTCCCGTCGACCCGCGACCCGCGAGGCCCACCCGCAAAGCCCACACGCCCCTGCCCTTTATGCCTTACCTTCAGAAGCCCACGCTTCATTCCCATCAGCCCCATCGTCTCTTCCAAAAAGAAAACAAAAACGAACCCTAAAACCTCTGCTTTCGTCGCCCGGATTTCTCGCAGGAGAATCCGGGCCTTCCTTACCCATGCAAGCGCAGTCGACTCCTCTTACCTTAAACCCATTATCCACTTTCCTTCCTATTGCGAAATCTTCCACAAATCCCGATCGAATCAGCACGAATTATCAGTCCAAAATCAGCCTTTATTGCTTACCATTATTAGAACCTAGGGTTAGGCTATATAAGAACATGCAATAGAACTCAGTCAGGGCATCGACGGAGAGGGGTCGAGCACAGTAGGTCAGTAGCAATCGTTTTCTTTACGAGAGCAGCAGCGAATAACCCTTAGCAGCAGTTAAAGCACCACCATAGCAGAGTTCAGCTTGGAGAGCATCAATTCAGGGATCAGTCGAACCTTTCTCTCAGTTCTAGCCAAAATCAGCAAGCATTTTACCCCTTCTATTCGCATCGCAAACCCAAAACCCGTCGAGTGGCTCCGACGACTTGATACGCTGCCTCGGTTCGCCGCCGGAGAAGGTAAACTTGACCTACTTTCTCTTTCGAGTTTTTCGACTCTTAATGCAAATCTGTGTGTTGTTCGATTATACATTTCTTGATGATATTTGTTAGCATTATTACATTAGTGTTCAATATGCTTCAGTTTACTCAAACATGTATCGATTATGTATCGAGTTGGTGTCGACGATTGTTTATGATCCCTGAAATTAGTCGCAAGACCTGTTTAGTTAATTGTCGCTGCAATTGTATTTTAATGCGATTAGACCAATATCTAGCGTTTATCGAATGTCTGTATGGATTAGCCCAGTTATGTGGTGTATTGGATGTTAGAAGCCCTTCTTGCTGCTTTTGCTTGCGAATAAAAGGTGTTAATATCAAAATTGGAAATCTGTGTAGTTATTTGCGTCATGCAGTTTTATGCTGTCATTGCTTCCGTTGGAATCTGAATTTGTTAAAAGATGAGTTGTGGTTAGGACAGTCTTCAAGGTCATTCAATGTTACTCATGCTATAATGTGTTGTTGACTCTTCATGAAATAGCTAAACTTATTTGCATTTTTCAATCAAAATTCACTGTTATCCCTTATTCACTGAACTGCCCATGTTATGCCCTCTTAAGGGGTTTGCACCTAGCTAAAGTGATTTTTTTTGCACAGGCAGCCTAATCTTCATAAATATTGAACTCTTAAGAATCACGAGATGATGAGAAATTGTGTCAATATGCCATAGTAATGCTTCAATACACATGTTGGTGACTCTAGCTTGAATACAGTTTCAAGTTTGGTCCCATTTTGGCAACTGGTTTTCTTTTGTGTCTTGCTTAGTCGAGGTGTTATTGATATGGCCTTAGTCTGGGTTACAACGATTGTGTCTTTATTTGTTTGAACTGAACATCTATGATATTGGGTTGTAACTCACACAATTTAACATCGATGGGATGTAAAAGAGGCTAAAAGAAAAATAGCAATTGTCCTGTTTGTTGATTGGTGTCCGACATGTCCTAATTAGCTTCTATCCCCACAGGATCTCTCTGATGTGTTTGTTTTCCCACTGCTGTCCTGATTTGTTCGATTAAAGTATAGATATGATGTGTTGATATGCCAGAATGTTGTCGGGTCTACTCTTTACTTTGAGGTTGTCTATTGGAATTATAAGACTCATTTGTTTCACATCTTGTGTGGACTGTTTTCTAATGTGGTGCCACTACCCGATCGATGTGTTGTACCGCTTAAAAGTGTACCTATTGACTATATACATTCAGTCTAAACATGTCCACATGAAAAGAAGGAAAATCTCACCTGCGTGCACCCATAACCCACTGTTTGCCTGCTGCGTGCACCCATAACCATTTGTTGTCTTGCTTAACATAGCAATTCGCCATTCTACTCACTAATTTATACATTCTTATATCGATTACATGCAAATATATTATGTGTATAGATTTTTATGATTCAAGTAATTATATATATACTAATCCTTATCTTCTCTTATTTTACATGAAATGCATCGAGCAAAAGGAGAGTCTCATAGCGAGACTCATTATGTCTTCAATCAATTGAAGATTTGCATTCAC
This sequence comes from Przewalskia tangutica, assembly GCA_029844215.1. NCBI lineage: Eukaryota > Viridiplantae > Streptophyta > Magnoliopsida > Solanales > Solanaceae > Przewalskia > Przewalskia tangutica. The sequence continues at coordinate 84,753,139 of CM056736.1, read as the reverse complement.
CCGCATTCGTGTGTATCTTGCTATCCGCATCAGAAATTCCAAACCACAGGCGGAATCACATCGCCACTCCTTCGAGTCGCCTTTATTGGTTTTCTATCCCGCCCTCATTCATTTGTTGTAATTAATTGTCTAACGCTACATTAATTATTAGAACACTTAGAATAGTTAAATCTTGAATCAATAAATTAGCGAGTAGTTGGATACTAGAAATTTGCTTCCCTTTAAGTTAATTATTTTAGGTTTGCCACGCATAACTAAACTTTGCCAAATGATAATCGTCCTTTGCACTATGCCACCTATAAAAAATCAAATTTTCCGGTAAATGCATACATTTAGTCTATAAATCAACTTTGCATCACTTATTTATAAATAAAAATAAATGAATACTTTTAAACCTTACATGTATTTTTTAGAACACAAGTCTTACAAATCTTTATCAAAATGCATCCCTTTTATAGACATTTGCATCATCTTTCTCTTCAAATATTTTCAAAAACATGCATCGCACCTTGGCATAATAATTACCCTAGGTTTGGCAGGACAACCGCAAGTTAGCGGATCTTAGAGGGTGCCTAACCCCTTCCCTCTAGATTAATAAAGAACCCTTACCCGGAATCTCATTAAGTTTAGCAGACCATTAAAATGGAGTTAATGTTTTACTTTAAACTAGTTAAACATTTAGGTGTCCTAATTCACCCAAACTAATTAGGTGGCGACTCCGCGAACCCTTAGCATTCTAGCAACCCTTTAGCATATTAGCACCTTTTTAGCACCCTTTTAAATTTTAGCCTCTTTTCCATTTTTAGCATCTTTTGCAATTTTAGCATCCTTTTAGCATTTTTAAAACCCTTTTTAACCTTTTAGCATTTTATTATTTATTTTCTAACATTTGCATTTTTGAGCAGATTCGCTATTTTTATAAAAAATGTCGCGGCCGAAAAAGGGCGCGACAGAAATGGCGACTCCGCTGGGGACTTTAGGTTCTTAACCACAACAGACCTAGGATAATTATTTGGCAATTATTTTGCATTTAATTTTTGTGTATTGTATTTTGTTATTTTTTGCTACCTGCTTTACTGCTTTCCTTAAACTGGCATTCCGCTCATATTTCTTCCACTCTGGAAAATTCACACAAACACACACTACATGCGAGGTGCGCTGGGTGCATCAGCAAAATTCTTTCTTCAAAATCCAAATTTAGGAGAGTTGGTAATATACGTGGAGTGCCCGGTCTAACCGGTGGCCGCGTAGCCTTCTCACTCGAGTTGTCCGCTCGGGAACCTTGCGTCTAGGAAAGCCAAATCTTAGCAAACTTAAGATAGAGCTATACCACCCTTATTTTAGGGCATGCATGCATTTACCTTAGGTGGGTCGGTCCTTGGCATCGACACCACAATTAGGAAGACACCAAACTTGTCGACGGGTTTCTCAACCCAACGACCAACCAGCATATTATGTGTAGCGTGGCAATGACAGACAAATCCAAACCCAATCATGACATGCTGAAATTGGGAAAAGTGCACCGTCATTTGGTCGCCATTTCCAACAAAGGCATTATAGTTGGACGACTTGGACAAATCCGTCATAATCTCGCATAAGTGACGTTTAGGCTTACCTCTGGCATGAAGAGGTCCCCCTGCATGTTAGGAAACGTTTGAATGTGCTATGTGTGATATATCTGCTACATACCTGCAAATTATGTGCTTTATGCTAACATCGTTTGTTGCATTTTGTTTAGAAAATTTATCATCCTCCCCAAAGGGTCGGTTCGTATTTGACTCAACAATGTCGGAGCATCCACACTTCACCAGGTCCAAGGCAAGAAATGATGATATGGCGGCTCGGGCGTCGAGCCAAATGGTTTGGGAATTATTCTGTCGGTAGCAGAACCTTGAAGGAGGAATATCACGATCGGAAGAATGTATTGCAATTTGCTGCAACAAATTGCGATATGCAGGTTGAGATGGAGAGGCTACGAATCGACCAACCTATCCATTAGCTTGAATACCTATGCGGATCAAAGGGCCACTACTTCACAAACCATCCCAGATCAACCTCCACCACCACATATCTCCCAAAACTCTCCACAAAGGCCACCAGTCACCGAACAAACCGCCCCTCGCCCAGCCAACCCTCAACCCCACCTTCAAAATGACCCTCCTACTACCCATATACCTCAGCCCCCGCCTGCTTACTTCACCATAATCAGCCCCAATCGCCAGGCCAACCAATACCCACGCACCACACCCATTACGGCCCAAAGAAACAGCCATACTAACTTATGCAGCGAAGCCCACTTTTACCGTCCGTGCTTCACGAAGGGATCATTATGAAGAGATGGAGAGGGAAGTCCGAGCCAAAATGGACGAGGACGTGGCCAAAGAAATTCATAGTCTGAAAGAAGCGGTTCGGGGCATGCGATCGGACAAAGGTCACGAAGGACTAGACTACGAGGATCTTTGCATGCATCCAGACGTGGAACTGCCTATGGGGTACAAGGTGCCGAAGTTTGAACTATTTGATGGAAAAGGGAACCCCCGTGCACACCTGAGGTCATATTGCGACAAGCTAATCGGGGTAGGGAAGAACCCAGCGGTCATTATGAAGTTGTTCATTCGGAGCTTGACCGGCGAGGCACTAGATTGGTATACCAGCCAAGATCCGCGGAAATGGCATAGCTGGAATGCATTGGCCCAAGATTTTGTGGAGCGGTTCAGGTTCAACACAGAAACCGTTGTGGACAGGTTCTATTTAATGAAGTTGGAGAAGAAGACTACAGAAACATTCAGAGAATACGCCATGAGGTGGCGTTCAGAGGCAGCGAAAGTGCAACCACCCATGGTGGAGAGTGAGATGACCACATTATTTGTACAATCTTTGAAGGATGCAACCTACATGAGCGGATGATAAGCGTCGTGGGCGGAATTTTGCGGAAGTTATTAGAATGGCGACCGTGAAGAAGGTATTAAAGCGGTAGGATTACAAATCGGCGGCATTACAGGCAACTAATAAGGCGATTGATCGGGGACACTGGGAGTACTTCACGGAGGAAGAAAGAGAGCGGTTTCCCTTCCATGTTTGTCTGAACGCAAACGAAGCATTCATAACATACCAAAACCCATCATACTACCACAACTACCACACGGCCTATATATAACACTTCACGCACGTTTATCACGCCCGCATAGATCCACCCATCAAGCCCGCCAAGAATAGAGCACCCGATGCGCCCAGAGCAAATAAGAATTTTGAAGGAAAACCACCCAAAGTTCGCACCACTAGTGAACCCATACCTCGAATATATGAAAGGTTGCGGTGCGGGCCTAATCCAACCGATTCGGGAAGGATCACGACCCTATCCCAAGATGGTATGATGAGAACAAGCGCTGCGCGTATCACTCAATAGCCGGGACATGACGAAGGTTGCCACTCCTCCGGGGACGAATCGAGGCACCGATCGGAGAAGGGTAATTCGGCTAAAGGATCACGCCCCAAATGTGCATGATAACCCCTTGCCAAACCACGGCCACGTCAATGTGCACTGATAACCTTAGATGAGAATACACTCGCCTATGCCCATTCCGCCTCGAATCGGTCATTTATCCGGCATGCACGCGAGAGGCGGAAGAGGAGATAGCGAGCGTGAAGACCCGGCCATCCACGGCGAGCGTGAAGGCACGTTGATTGGATTTGCACCTGTCTTGGTCCGCTAGAGCACGGATAGGAAAAAGCGATTTATTTTAGCGAGAATAATTTATAAACTCATTTTTAGCTTTAATAATGTTTTCTTCGTTTTGCTTGTAATGAACTACGTTTGACTGATTCCCAGTGGATACGTGGCGGCGTCTCGAGCGGTCCCACATCTAGAAATTTTAATTTTCCCAATATTCGCTTGTAATGAACTACGTTCGACTGATTCCTCGTGGGGATACGTGGCGGCCTAAATCGGCAGTCGCGCGTTAGGAAACTTTCCCTTTGCTTGGAAAATGACAAGAATACACATAGCCTCTGGCAACTACATTGAGACTCATTTTAGGCGGACACGCTTTTCAAAGCGGGGCGGTCACGGGGGAGACGAGGGTTGCGAGTCCAAACAAGCGAACGCAGATATCAAGGAACAAGCGACAAAAGTCAAATATGAATCGACCCCTCCCAAAACTCACAAATTTTTCTTTGGCGCAGTCTTTTAATATTATGAAGCGAAAGTGCAACGGTAGAAGCGGAAGATACGACGAAAAGTCTCTTGCGAAGCGAAGCAAAAGCGAGAGGATGACAACAATCCAAAGTCGCGGCAAAGCGGCGGCAGAAAGGCATCAACAATCGGCGATCAAAGTTGAGTTCGCGACAAAACCTAGCGCATCGGCTCGGACATAAAGTCAAAGTTGCAACCACGCGCAGCAAAGGACACTATGGCAATTCGTCATCCGTGCAAGGACAACATCTCGATATTCATCGGCATATCGGGGGCGACATCTCTACCCGTAAAATTGCACTTCGTATATATTTATCATTTTGTTTAAGCGGTATACACTAACGTTTTCTCAAGCTTAGCTTGCGGAGCATTTATTCTACGGGAAGCGGCGGCAACACGTCCGAGCGGCGTTATCGGCCGCAACAAGTCCATGCAGCGGCGCCCGGCGGAACACGTCCGGACAACGGCGTAATCGGCAAGTCCGTGCAGCGGCGCCGGCCAATCGTCCAACAGCGGCGTTATCGGCCACGATCCACGCGCCAGCGGCGCCGGCGGCACGTCCGGACAACGGCGTGTCGGCAAGTCCACGCAGCGGCGCCCGGCGGCACGTCGGACAGCGGCGTGTCGGCAAGTCCATGCAGCGGCGCCAGCGGAACACGTCCGGACAACGGCGTGTCGGCAAGTCGCGCAGCGGCGCCCGGCAACACGTCCGGACAACGGCGTAATCGGCAAGTCCATGCAGCGGCGCCCGGCAATACATCCAACAACGGCGTTATCGGCCGATCCACGCCAGCGGCGCCCGGCGGCCGCGTCCGACAACGGCGTAATCGGCAAGTCCACGCAGCGGCGCCCGGCGGCGGCACGTCCGGATAACGGCGTAATCGGCAAGTCCATGCAGCGGCGCCCGGCGGCCACGTCCGGACAACGGCGTGTCGGCAAGTCACGCAACGGCGCCCGGCGGCTGCGTTGGACAACGGCGTAATCGGCAAGTCCACGCAGCGGCGCCCGGCGGCCGCGTTGACAACGGCGGCGTGTCGGCAAGTCCGTGCAGCGGCGCCCGGCGAATACGTCCGCAATGGCGTTATCGGCCACGGCAAGTCTGCAACGGCGCCCGGGCCAACGCGTCAAGCGGCGGCGCTATCGGACAACAAGTCCGGCAGCGCCATCGTGACATATCACGCGGGGCGATTTCTATACTCCGAAATTGCATTTCTTACGCATCTTTATTATTACGTCTTGCGGTTATGCACTAACTCTTTCTTGAGCTTTAGTACCGAGGACAATTGCGGCAAGGACAACATACGCGTTCACAATCGCAACACGTGCGTGCGGGGCGAAAATCACGGCGTTCGCAAAATCGCATCAACACAGCAGCGTCGCGTTTTGCGGGATAACCTTTTCTATTCACGATTACATTGTTTTAAAATTATTTTGCCTTAGCGATTTATGCACTAACCGTTTGTTCAAGTCTTAGCATGCGTGGCGAGCCTGGCGTGGATTTTCTCTTCTGACAGGGCAATCTGTTGGGGGCGACCTTCAACGATTGGCGGCGACCTCAGCGTCGGTCCACTCGCTCGCATCACCGTAGAACCAGCGCGCAAGCCATGCGCGACACCCGAGTTCAAGCGATTATTTTCTTTTACTTTTGCACCATAACTTGATGTCATCATAACTCGACAACGGGGCGGCTAAGTCGCGTTAGCGCGCGAGTGTTTTGACCATGGTAGCCCGGTGTCGCGTAACTCGACATTTGGGGCGATCTTTAAGCCGCGTTAGCGCGCCAGTGTTTTGACCATGGTAGCCCGGTCGTCATAACTCGACCTTGGGGCGGCTGAGTCGCGTTAGCCGGCTTGGTGTTTTGACCATGGTATCCAAGTTTCGTCATAACTGGACACTGGGGCGATTTGATTTTTGCGTCGGCCTTGTCTACACTTGACATTTTTGCAAATCGAAGATCGAGACAAAATTGGCATGAGTCAGCGTCTTTGTCAGAAGATTCTTCCATCATCTCCATACAAAGAGGACATCTGTTGACACGATTTTGACCCTCCGTCCGGCCATTAACCATAAAATTACACTAATTTTGTAAAATAATTTTTAGGATTTTTATAATAAAATACAACAATAAAACATTAAATCTGAGCATAAATAATTAATTTAATAATGGCATTGCATAGAGTTTTAAGCACTTAGAGTCCCGCGCCCGCATTAACTAATTTTAAGCCCTGTCGTCATTAATAAATAAATAAAATAAGTAATTTAGCAATGACGTCGTGTAATCGTAGCATAGCGCATTTATTATTAATAATTTGTAATTTAAAATCAATTTTAATCTAATACATGCATTTAATAGCACAGCATTTGTAAAAATCTTTAAACAATTATTAAATATCATACTTGCATTTAGCATTTAAATAATTTAATCTAAACTCAATTCAATTTTAATTTAACCGCAATAATGCATAATAATAAGTTTTTAAATAATAGCGCGCATTCTAAAATATTAAGCACTAATTGAATAACACGCGCATTTATTATTTTAATAAAGCACCTAATTATTTTAATAACATTTTGTTAATTTAAGTTATCACTAATTAATTAATACACATGACTAGAATTAATTAGATAACTAAATAACTAAGCCTAAAACTAATTAAATAACTTAACTAATCTAAAACACTACTTAATTAACTACCCACCAATTTCCGTCGACGCGACCGCGAGCCACATAAAGCCCACACGCCCGCCGCTTTATGCCTTACCTTGAAGCCCACGCCATTCCATCACCATCGTCTCTTGAAAAGAAAACAAAAGCGAACCCTAAAACCTCTGCTTTGCGTCGCGAATTTCGCGGGAGAATCCGGGCCTTCCTTACCATCTGGCGCGATCGACTCCTCTTACCTTAAACCCATTATCCACTTTCCTTCCTATTGCGAAATCTTCCACAAATCCCGATCGAATCAGCACGAATTATCAGTCCAAAATCAGCCTTTATTGCTTACCATTATTAGAACCTAGGGTTAGGCTATATAAGAACATGCAATAGAACTCAGTCAGGGCATCGACGGAGAGGGGTCGAGCACAGTAGGTCAGTAGCAATCGTTTTCTTTACGAGCGGCGGCGAATAACCATAGCGGCGGTTAAAGCACCACCATAGCAGAGTTCAGCTTGGAGAACATCAATTCAGGGATCAGTCGAACCTTTCTCTCAGTTCTAGCCAAAATCAGCAAGCATTTTACCCCTTCTATTCGCATCGCAAACCCAAAACCCGTCGAGTGGCTCCGACGACTTGATACGCTGCCTCGGTTCGCCGCCGGAGAAGGTAAACTTGACCTACTTTCTCTTTCGAGTTTTTCGACTCTTAATGCAAATCTGTGTGTTGTTCGATTATACATTTCTTGATGATATTTGTTAGCATTATTACATTAGTGTTCAATATGCTTCAGTTTACTCAAACATGTATCGATTATGTATCGAGTTGGTGTCGACGATTGTTTATGATCCCTGAAATTAGTCGCAAGACCTGTTTAGTTAATTGTCGTTGGCAATTGTATTTTAATGCGATTAGACCAATATCTAGCGTTTATCGAATGTCTGTATGGATTAGCCCAGTTATGTGGTGTATTGGATGTTAGAAGCCCTTCTTGCTGCTTTTGCTTGCGAATAAAAGGTGTTAATATCAAAATTGGAAATCTGTGTAGTTGACTGCGTCTGTCTGGTTTGTCTGTCATTGCTTCCGTTGGAATCTGAATTTGTTAAAAGATGAGTTGTGGTTAGGGCGGTCTTGAGGTCATTCAATGTTACTCATGCTATAATGTGTTGTTGACTCTTCATGAAATAGCTAAACTTATTTGCATTTTTCAATCAAAATTCACTGTTATCCCTTATTCACTGAACTGCCCATGTTATGCCCTCTTAAGGGGTTTGCACCTAGCTAAAGTGATTTTTTTTGCACAGGCAGCCTAATCTTCATAAATATTGAACTCTTAAGAATCACGAGATGATGAGAAATTGTGTCAATATGCCATAGTAATGCTTGATACGTGTTGGTGACTACAGCTTGAATACGGTTTCAAGTTTGGTCCCATTTGCAATGGTTTTCTTTTGTGTCTTGCTTAGTCGAGGTGTTATTGATATGGCCTTAGTGCAGGTTACAACGATTGTGTCTTTATTTGTTTGAACTGAACATCTATGATATTGGGTTGTAACTCACACAATTTAACATCGATGGGATGTAAAAGAGGCTAAAAGAAAAATAGCAATTGTCCTGTTTGTTGATTGGTGTCCGATATGTCCTAATTAGCTTCTATCCCCACAGGATCTCTCTGATGTGTTTGTTTTCCCACTGCTGTCCTGATTTGTTCGATTAAAGTATAGATATGATGTGTTGATATGCCAGAATGTTGTCGGGTCTACTCTTTACTTTGAGGTTGTCTATTGGAATTATAAGACTCATTTGTTTCACATCTTGTGTGGGTGTTTTCTAATGTGGTGCCACTACCAATCTGATGTGTTGTACCCTGCTTAAAAGTGTACCTATTGACTATATACATTCAGTCTAAACATGTCCACATGAAAAAGAAGGAAAATCTCCCTGCTGCGTGCACCCCTTATTTGTTTGCTGTTTACCGTGTAACCATGCTTGCTGTTTAACATATAGCTTGCGCCATTCTACTCACTAATTTATACATTCTTATATCCGATTACATGCAAATATATTATGTGTATAGATTTTTATGATTCAAGTAATTATATATATACTAATCCTTATCTTCTCTTATTTTACATGAAATGCACGGAGCAAAGGAGAGTCATGGCGAGACTCATTATGTCTTCAATCAATTGAAGATTTGCATTCACCGCGTTCGTGTGTATCTTGCTATCCGCATCGAAATTCCAAACCACGGCGGAATCACATCGCCACTCCTTGAGTCGCCGTTATTGGTTTTCTATCCCGCCCTCATTCATTTGTTGTAATTAATTGTCTAACGCTACATTAATTATTAGAACACTTAGAATAGTTAAATCTTGAATCAATAAATTAGCGAGTAGTTGGATACTAGAAATTTGCTTCCCTTTAAGTTAATTATTTTAGGTTTGCCACGCATAACTAAACTTTGCCAAATGATAATCGTCCTTTGCACTATGCCACCTATAAAAAATCAAATTTTCCGGTAAATGCATACATTTAGTCTATAAATCAACTTTGCATCACTTATTTATAAATAAAAATAAATGAATACTTTTAAACCTTACATGTATTTTTTTAGAACACAAGTCTTACAAATCTTTATCAAAATGCATCCCTTTTATAGACATTTGCATCATCTTTCTCTTCAAATATTTTCAAAAACATGCATCGCACCTTGGCATAATAATTACCCTAGGTTTGGCAGGACAACCGCAAGTTAGCGGATCTTAGAGGGTGCCTAACCCCTTCCCTCTAGATTAATAAAGAACCCTTACCCGGAATCTCATTAAGTTTAGCAGACCATTAAAATGGAGTTAATGTTTTACTTTAAACTAGTTAAACATTTAGGTGTCCTAATTCACCCAAACTAATTAGGTGGCGACTCCGCGAACCCTTAGCATTCTAGCAACCCTTTAGCATATTAGCACCTTTTTAGCACCCTTTTAAATTTTAGCCTCTTTTCCATTTTTAGCATCTTTTGCAATTTTAGCATCCTTTTAGCATTTTTAAAACCCTTTTTAACCTTTTAGCATTTTATTATTTATTTTCTAACATTTGCATTTTTGAGCATATTCGCTATTTTTATAAAAAATGCCGCGGCCGAAAAAGGGCGCGACAGACGTTATCAACACAACAAGTCCGAAAACGACGCCATCATCAGCGTATCACATCTACGCAGGGACGATTTCTCTGTTCTCAAAATTGCATTTTTCTCATTCATGTTTTATTACTGTCTTAGCAGTTATGCACTAACTCTTTCTTGAGCTTTAGTCTGCGAGGCGATTCAGTGAGACAACATATCCGCATTCACAATCGCAACACGTCTGTGCAAGGGTGAAATCACAGCATTTGCAGCAGGCATCACATGTTTGCAGGATAACATTTTCTACTCACAGTTGCAGTGCTTTTTTAAAATTATGCATTATCATTTTGTCTTAACAGTTATGCACTAACCGTTTGTTTAAGTCATAGCATGCAGGAGCAGGAGCATAACGTGGATTTTCTCTTCTGACGGGGCAATTTGTTGGGGCCAACCTTCCCGATGAATGGCGAAGCGGCCTCAGCGTCGGTCGCTCGTTCCACATCACCATAAAACCCAAGACCATAAGCCATAGCGGTACCCTGAGTTGGCGATTATTTTTATTTTACTTGTTGCACGCGGCCAGTGTCGTCATAACTCGACAACTGGGACAAATTAGTCGCGTTAGCGCGCAGTATTTGACCTGGCGGCCCGGTGTCGTCATAACTCAACCGGGACGATTTTGATTTTACGTCGACGCGTCTACGCGCCAACATTTTTGCAATGCGAGGATCGAAACAAAATTGGCTATGAGTCAACGTCTTTGTCCGAAGATTCCTCCATCATCTCCATACAAAGAGGGACAAGTTGTTGACACCCAATTTTGACCCTCTCGTGCAGTCATTAGCTATAAAATTACACTAATTTTGCAAAATAATTTTTCATGATTTTATAATAAAATGCAGCGATAAAACATTAATACAGGCATGAATAAACAATTTAATAATAACACCGAATTTTACGTAGAGTATTAAGCACTTAGAGTCTCGCGCCCGCATTTATTAATTTTAAGCTCTGACAAACAATTCTTAAATAATTAATAAAAACATAAAATAAATAATTTAGCAATGACGCCATGTCAAGTAGCATAGTCGCATTTATTAATACACAAAGCAATTTCATAACTACTTTTAAATAATAATGCACAATAAATAAGATTTTAAATAAATAGCGCCGCGTTCTAAAATATTAAGCACTAATTAAATAGCACGCCCGCATTTATAACAATTAGATTAATAAAGCACCTAAATAATTTAATCACAATTTATTAATTTAATTAATTAATAATACACCTAAAATTATTTAACCACAATTTAAATAACTTATCACTAATTAAATACCTAATACTTAAAACTAATACACTTAAAACTCTACCCAAATTAATACCTAATTGTGACCAGCCCAGCTCCCTTTACGTCATCGCAGCCCCAAACCGTCGCTCGACCACGTCTTTAACCCTTATATCGCCCCAGGCCCCTTATCCCTCAGCCCACAAGACCTTATCTCATTTCCCCTTCCACGCCTCACCTTCACAAAACAGAACCTAACCTAAACCTAAAAAAGAAACGATCGCCGCACCTCTCCCTCGCATCCCCCGTCGCCCCAGCCTGGATTCTCGCCGGAGAATCCGGGGTTTCCCTTTACCCACGCACACCTAGCCGATTTCTTACCATAACCAGCACCCAAATCTTGCTTCAAAATCAGTAACAAATCGCACAAAATCACTTACGAATCAAGCCCAAATCTCGTCCAAAATCAGCCTTTATTACTTACCAACTTGGAACCCAAAATCCTAGCTATAAATACAGAACGTTTAGACATGCAATAGGCATTCGAGGAGCACAGCAGGGAGAGCTCAGTCGGGGTAGCAGTCGGGTAGCAATCGACAACCCAGAGCGTGGTAACATCGGGAAGGAAGCGAGGCTCAAAGGCGGACCATTAGCATCGCACGAATAGGAAGTTCGAAACCCTTTCTTTCAAATCCAGCAAACAAACCTTGCCCTTTCATTCGCATCGCAACAACAAAACTCGAGTGGACCGACGACTTGATACGCTGCCCCGGTTCGCTGTCCGGAGAAGGTAAACCCGAACCTTCTTTCGCATTTCAATTATTTTGTGTAGTTGGGCGTATTTTCTGTTGAATATGCTGTGGTGTCTGCTGTATAATTAGTTATTAATGTCTCCCTATTGTTAAAAATTGATTGTTGCCTTAAGGATTGGGTGTTGGACTGGTCGAATGTTTGTTCCAGTTATTCGACCTGTTGGGATGCATACTGCAACTTAGGAATAACACATATAAATTAATCTTGTATGTCCATCATGATGTTCCTAAGCATATAGGCATGAATCTAAGGATAATAAAAATGAAAACTTTCATGCACGTATGCGTTTTAAACGAGAATCTTGGGTAAATTGCCCTGTTGAGTCTCTGTATTTGGTGTTAGTATTTCAGATCTTAGTTAAATAGAATATGTAGCTGATATTTTTTGAGTGTCTGCCTTATATTATTAGATGAGCTTTAGCATCAATGTCTATAAGAATCAACCCAGCTAATTGCTATTTCGGTATGGTAGCTATCCGACATCTACTCTCGGATACTAAGTTTAAATCAAATTAGGGAAAAAAGGTGGTGAGAGTTGAATATAGGTCCTGTGAGCATGAGTAGTATGAAGAAAAGTCGATGCTTGTTTTCTATTGTCTCAAAAGGGTTATGAACAACACACTGCTTCAGATATAGTTCTCTTTGGATCGAGTTTTATGTCATGACTTTTTGTACATCATGAAACATGCCTTAAAACATCAGAAATTGGCCTGACAAGCAGCAAAGGGGGGATGACCCTATACTTCAAAATGTTACCCTCAAGTGCCATCTATTTCATTTTCTATATTTGTATATCTACTTAGTCGATTATGTATGCCTTGTATGGAGTCTGTTGTGATGTAACCTAGGTATGTTTTGGCCTTTGAATATGTTCTTTATACTCATTTTACATTGGTCTTGCATACATCTGCATAAGTCCCTTAGCCCTACTGTCTTCTTTTCTTTTCCTTTTCTTGTATGTTGCTTTAGGCCTTGTTTTGCATTCTCGCCTAATTGTTTGCCTCCAGGGTCCAATGACCATATTGGATTGTTTTCTTTCTTTCCTGTATGTTGTGTACTGCTATGATTGACCGGAACATTTAAGTTTAAATGGAACCCTACATTGATTTTTGGCAAGTTGTTCCCTGAGGTTATTTATTTGACTAAGGGCCCTACTGATCATTTGGTTGGTCCATCAGCCTTGCTTATTTTCTAAATACACATATGCATATCATATCTGGGCCACTTACATTCTGCATACTTCTTGAGACATAATTCTAACTGTGATAGACTGATATCAATTGGGCCCTCCTATTGCCGAAATGAAATAATTATATGTGTTTGAATTTTGTGCCAATGTTGTTTATTATTCGATGTGGTTTAAAGCATTTACTAATCCTTATCTCTGTTTATTTTTTACATGGCACGCACCGGAGCAACAAAGAGTCTCATAGTGAAACTCATCGTGGCAAACGTAAAGGCATGCATATACATCCATCGAGTTCCCTCTTCGGCAATTCCTAGAAAAACAAATAGGGCGGTCATCCGCGATCCACTTACTCTCTTATCTCATCCTTATCTTACTTTATTTGTTATTGTAATTTATAACTTTGTAATTAATAGGAAGCCAAGAGCAATTAACATTTGAACGCATAAGGGGAAGGTAATTTATAATTAGGAACACATTTCTACTTTACGCGTCTTTTACGATTGTTATGCATGTCTAAATTTTACCAAAGTAATCTAAATGATTTAACTTGCATCATAAAACCAACAGTTTGTTTCTTATTAAACCCATAACGAATTTTCTTCTAAAACTCTCAAGATCATCTTAAGCATTTTTTATAAAATATACGCAGGTTAAGCAAGATTAATTTAGCTAGCAGTACACATAATTAGTCCATAAAAAACCTTTGCATGCACACATAATTAGTCCATAAATAACTTTTGCATCATTTACATTTTTGGGCCTTAGTCTTATAAACTTTTATCAACATGCATGTTTTATTTTGAAGCATCTTTTATTCTCAAAACAAGCATTTTTAAACATAATAATTACCCTAGGTTTGGCAGGATAACTGCAAGTTAGCGGATCTTAGAGGGTGTCTAACCCCTTCCCTCTAGATTAATAAAGAACCCTTGCCCGGAATCTCATTAAGTTTAGCAGACCATAAAAAATGGAGTTAATGTTTACTTTAAACTAGTCAACATTTAGGTGTCCTAATTCACCCAAAATAATTAGGTGACGACTCCGTGAACCCTAGCACCACTGTTAGCATTTAACATTTTAGCACCCTTTTAAACATTTAGCACTTTTTATTTTATTTTCTAACATTTTTATTTAAGCAGGAGTTATGCTAAAAAACGTCGCGGTCGAAAATGGGCGTGACAGGACTTCATCTGTATAAGTCCTCCATCTCGAGTCTTTTGGCCTACACAAATGCAGATTGGGATGACTGCCCAGACACACGTTGTTCCATTTCCGGTTATTGTGTGTTCTCAGTTGACAATCTCATTTCATGGTCATCAAAATGCCAATCCACCCTGTCCCGGTCAAGCGCTGAAGCAGAATATCGAGGGGTGGCCAATGTTGTTACTGAATTATGTTGGCTCCGTAATCTACTACTGAAGCTCCATTGTTTGATTGAAAGGGCAACAGTGGTCTATTGTGACAATATGAGTGATATCTACTTATCTGACAATCTTGTTCAGCATCAACGCACGTAACACATTGAAATGGATATCTTATTTGTCAGTGAGAAAGTTGCCTATGGTCAGGTCCGTGTTCTCCATGTACCGTGCTGTTATCATATTGCTGACATCTTCACAAAAGATCTTCCGCACGTACTTTTTGATGATTTCAGGGACAGTCTCAGCATCCGAAAACCTCCAGCTAAGACTGCGTGGGACTGTTAGAGTAATTATGGGGATACACCATAATTACCTCTCATCCACATTTATTATAATCGATAGTATAATATTTTGTAATTATTGTAATTATTGTAATTATAATTAACATCTTATATTTTAGATAAAAGTAGGTTAGTCTTCCATTATTCAAGCATAGGATGCTTATATATATATTGTATATTTGGGAGAATATTAATCAAGGAATTACTTTCCTACCATTACTATTTCCACTGTTACATGCTTAGTTAATCTATGATTAAATTTTCTTTTCTACAGAGAATCAAGAAATGTGGATGGATAGTGACGGAAACCTTGAATAAACCTTTTACTTCTTCTCCGCAGAAACTTGACGGGAAAAGAAAAGATAAGAGAAGAGCAAAACACTATTTGCCTCACCCATTTTTCTCCAGTGCTAACAAGGTGATAATATCATAATTTTACCCTTACTTTGAGTTTTAGGACGGCCTCCTTCAACCATACCATCTTGTCTCATAAGCCTCCTTTTCTCTTGGAAAGAATTTAGCAACTCTTCAAGACAATATTGGACAGATCTGGAGTGTTTTTCAACCTAATTATACATGCTTCATATCTTTCGGGTATGGGGCAGTAATTTTTCAACATTGGTAAATCTTTAAATTCAGCGCCTAGCAATCTTACCTTGTTAACAATGTCAAACAATCTTTATTATTATTCTTTGATCGTGTCTCGTACTCTTTCATTCTCTGCAACTTGAATTCCCTTATTAAATTCAATACCTTAATCCCTCGTGCTCTTTCATCTCCAACATATTTTTTTTTCTTTTCATGATTCTGAGTTCCTTTTGGTGCTATGAAAGCCATAATTCTCATTAAAATAGTTGTTAAAACAACAACAATCAAAGTTGATTTTGCCTAGGACTTTCTGATGGGTCATGGTGAGATTGTTTGGCAGTGGATTAACTTCATTGTAAGATGTTGGAATAATTTTCTTTAGGGATTTCTTTCATTAATCACAATATATATAGTTGTACAAAAGTGATTCCTAATACAGTAAGAATCCTAAGTTACCTTAAATACATGATACTAATAAATACAATATATATAGCTAATACACCCCCTCAGACGGAGCGGAGGAGGCCGAATGCTCAGGCTGGATCTGAAGTCTGTGAACAGTTGTCTAGGTAGTCCCTTTGTGAAGATGTCTGCATACTGATAGGAGGAGGGTACATGTATAATTTTGACGAGACCACGTGCGACCTTCTCACGGACAAAATGAATATTCATCTCAATATGTTTGGTCGTGGTCTTTGGGCCGGATTATGAGACATATAAATAGCAGATATGTTATCACGATAGACTATAGATGTCTTACCAACGGACAACTTAGCTCGAGAAGACTCGGGCAGCGGATCTCAAGCTACATTAGCAACACGATGTACTCTGCTTTGGAGGCGGGATAACGTAGCTTGTCACTTGGCGGACGAGAGATAAGATTATACCACAGAACACCTGATAGCACGAAGTAGATCGTCGTGTAATGCGGGCACGCCCGCCCAATCAACATTTGTGTAAGAGAGCAACATGTTCAAAGCGGAGGGGTAGAGATGCAACCCATAGTCAGGAGTGCCCTTAATGTATCTGATAATACGCTTAAGAGCAGCAAAATGGGATTCCCTCGGAGCATACATGAACATACACACCTGTTGAACGACATATGCAATGTCGGGCCTGGTAAATGTGAGGTATTGAAGAGCACCTGCAAGACTGCGATAGAGAGTAGGATCAGACACTAGATCACCCTCAGAAGCACTGAGCATGGATTTCGAATCAACAGGAGTAGCATAGCCTTGTAATTCGTCATCTTAGCTCTGAACACAATTTCTTCTGCATACTTACGCTGACTCGGGAACATAGTATCTGCAGATCTAGTAACTGATATACCCAAGAAGTAACTTAGTTTGCCCAAATCAGTCATAGCAAATTCAGTTTTGATAAGAGCAATAATGTCATTTTTCAACTTATCAGATGAGGCAGTGAGAACAATGTCATCAACATATAATAACAAGTAAGCAATGTCACTAACATGATGAAAAATGAACAGAGAGGTGTCACACCTGCTGCAACTAAACCCAATCTGCATAATATACCTGATAAAATGGTCATACCAAGCACGAGGTGCCTTTTTTAGACCATAGAGTGACTTCCTGAGACGACAGACATACTGTGGAACAACAGGATGAACAAAACCAGGTGTCTGATACATGTACACAGTTTCTTTCAAGTCCCCATGAAGAAATACGTTCTTGACATCCAACTGATGAATCGACCACTTTTTACCCATATCAATACTAAGAACAGTACGAATCGTAGCCGGTTTAACAACCGGGCTAAAAGTATCACCACAGTCAATGCTCTCCTACTGATTAGTACCATTTCCCACAAGTCTAGCCTTGTAACGTTCCAAAACACCACTATCTCTGAATTTGTGACGAAAAAGCCACAAGTATCTGATCACATTCACCCTCTCTGTTCTAGGTACAAGATCTCAAGTATGCTGCGTAGTTAAAGCATTATATTCCTCAGACATGGCCGCATTCCAATTAGTCAAGTTTAGCCAATTTGGGGTTCTTTGGAAGTGGAGAAATGATTTGGGCAGACAGGTTAAACTGGACTTTGGGTTTGAAAATCACGTGTTTGGCACGAGTTTCCATTTGGTGACTGGGGACATTGGGTGCAGGAACCAAGATAACTTGCTCACTGGAGGACTGGCACCGCGGTGCTTCCTCGAGGGACCACGGTGCTAAACGCGAGACAAGAACAGTGGACTCACATGAAGGCTGGCACCGCGGTACTTCCTCGAGGGACCGCGACGCTAAAGGCGAGACAGAAACATTGGACTCACTCGAAGGATGGAACCGCGGTGCATCCCCTAGGGACCGCGACGCTAAATGCGAGACAGAAATAGGAGACTCACTGGAAGGCTGGAATCGCGGTGCAACCACTAGAGGCCGCGGTGCCGAAGGCGATATTTGAGTGAGCTGACTTAGAATGTTAGGAGATATGACTAGTTCATAAAGGAATGAGTAGTCTGGTTTCAGTATTTCTGATGGTTTGAAAACGAAAATATCGTCTCGTCGAACGTGACGTGATGAGAGATGTAAATTCGACGAGTGGACAAGTCATAGCACAGATAATCCCTGTGGTTGGGTGGGAAACCGAGGAATACACAAGGTGTAGTTCGAGGAGCCAACTTATGAGGGGTGGTGGAAGTGAGATTGAGATAGCACAGACAGCCGAAGATCCGTATGTGTTCATAAGATGGAGTCCTACGATATAGAATGTCCGTGGGGGTCCTGTTTTGTAGGGTGCTAGTAGATAAAATATTTAGGAGGTATTCTACCATTTTGAGAGCATAGACCCAGAAAGATGATGGCAGACATGCATGAAAAAGGAGGGTACGGATCATGTTATCAATAGTATAAATAATTCATTCAGCTTTACCATTTTGAGGTGAGGTGTGAGGACAAGAGAAGCGGAACACCATGTCTTGTTGGGAGCAAAAATTATGGAAAGCTGAATTATTAAACTCACATCCGTTATCACATTGAAAGGATTTTATGGATTTTTCAAACTGAGTTTTAATAAATTTGTGAAACTCAAGAAATATAGCAAAAACCTCATATTTGAATTTGAGTGGATAAATCCATACAAAATGTGAAAAATCATTTAATAAAACAAGATAGAAGTTGTGACCTAGAGAGCTAACAACAGGAGAGGTCCAAAAGTCAGCATGAACAATATCAAATTGTGAAACTGTAATACGCATAGAAGACAGAAAAGAAAGACAAGTATGCTTGCCAAGCGGGCAAGAAAAATAGTTTTGGGCAAATTTCCCATTATTACATTTAATACACTGATAATTTCTAAGAAAAGAAAAAACATGATCTCCTGGATGCCCGAGCCTATTGTGTTAGGTGGATGGAGACAATGCAGCAAGGGAGACTAGTTTTTGAGTTCTGACAGCAGAAGAATTTGTGAAAGGGTAGAGGTCTCCCATACTATTGCATCGCGTAAGAATTTTCCCCGTATTGAGATCCTTCATAGAGAAACCAAAAGGGTCAAAATCTATAGACAACCAATTATTACGAGTGAATTTCCTAACCGAGATCAACTTTTTAATAATTTGAGGGGCGTAGAGGACATGGTTGAGTGAAAATGGTGGATGGGGATTTTTAATGTTTGTTTTGTCATAACCTGCAATTGGAATGCGGTGACCATTGCCAATAGTAATGTATTGAGGATACTTTAACTGAAGCAGTTGGAATAAATTACCTGAAGAGTTGGTCAGGTGTGATGTGGCTCAGGAGTCTATATACCAATTATTGTCAGGCGGTTGCAGAGTGAGAGTGTTGAAAGCATGGCCCAAATCAGTGGTTTGCATCTGTGGTGACATCGAGATGGGCTGCTGGTCTTTGGGCCGAGAATCCGGACCTCCTTCTTTGGCCAGGCCCCTTCTTTCGGGAATGGGCAGGCAGGTGAGGCCCAGTTGACGTGGAACTGCTACTGCGGCCACTGGAATTCTTCTTGCTCGGATCTTTGGATTTCTTTCGCTGCGCGCGACTTCTTCTTCTTGTTTACCTTTGCCGCAACCCTTCCCCTTTTGTCCTTAGTCGCGACCCCTGCTGCCTCTGCCCCCACCACGGGTCTGCTACTGCTGGTTGTCCTGCGGTGGTGGAGCAGTGGAGATAATCGGTGATTGCAGGTTTTCAACAGCTAATGCTTTTTTATTATGTTCATCATGTTTAGCACGTCGTGTTTTTTCCAACAATAATTGTGAACGTGCCTTGTTGAAAGATGGAAGTGGATCAGCCTGTTGAATCACTGTTGCAAGAGTACCATACTCCCCCTTTGGTAATCCTGCAACAAGTTGTACTACCATCTTAATCTCAAAAACAGATGTCCCAACATGAGAAAGTTGGTCAGCAACAAGTTTCAGTTGTTTGCAGTATTCGGTCATGTTGTTAAAATTCTCAAGGCGTGTGTTGTTGAACTGCTCCTCTAAATACACCTAGTATTTTTATTATCCTGAAAGATTTCCTCTAGTCGTACCCAAAGTTCGCGTGCCGAAGTACCTGTTTTCAGGATAGTACACAACAAGTCTTTTGAGATGGTATCATAGATCCATTGTTTGACAATGGCGTCAAGACGACGCCATGTTGAATCATAAATGTCAGATGGGCGAGGGATTGACTCATCAATATGGTAGAGCACGTTGTACGCGCAAGCATGAATGTAAAATAGTTCTACCCACATAGAGTATTGACAGTCTTCTTGATCAAGAATAATAGGGACAAAATTCTTGATATTTGTGACAGCAAACGCCGGATGAAAAGAAGATTTTGAGGAAAGATGGGGTGTCAACTAAGACAGAGGTAGAACCAGTAGATTTAAGAGAGGTGGGAGGAGACATGGTAGCTACAGGATTAGAAATTCAGAGAATGGGCACCGCGGCCGAGAGGAGAGGGGGGGGGGGGCGATTTTGAGAAAGAATTTCTAGGGTTTTGGGAGTTTAGGCTACTGATACCATGTAAGATGTTGGAATAATTTTCCTTAGAGATTTCTTTCATTAATCACAATATATATAGTTGTACAAAGGTGATTCCTAATATAGTAAGAATCTTAAGTTATCTTAAATATATGATACTAATAAATACAATACATACTGTGAATGTTTGAAGAATATTCGCTAATATTCATAATTCTCTTCTACGGCTTCCCAAATATAAAGTGCCTCCAAGTATTTTTTTTATTAACCCATAATCGATGATTTTCACCATCTGAATCCCTTTTTCACTCACGTCCATTAAAAAAGATGCTCTAGATACTAATAGTTGGTTTGTAAGGAGAACAAACAATAGAAAATAATGAAGAAAGAAAATTTTGAAAGAAAAAAATATAGCATTGTATTAAAAAATAGCAGAAAAGAAAACTACTGAACTGTAGTGAGACAAGAAACCTCATTAACAAGCATAAGAATAAGTAAGTTATTAGAGTTAAACGGGTGTACAAGTGAAGTTAAATAAACCTTTTACTTCTTCTCCGCAGACCCATCCATTGCCTGGATAAACACGAACCTAATATTT
The DNA here is from genome assembly GCA_029844215.1 of Przewalskia tangutica. Taxonomy (NCBI): domain Eukaryota; kingdom Viridiplantae; phylum Streptophyta; class Magnoliopsida; order Solanales; family Solanaceae; genus Przewalskia; species Przewalskia tangutica. The sequence goes on along the minus strand of CM056736.1, from coordinate 84,732,065 downwards.
TGTGAGTGGTAATGTGTAGAACGGGAAAATAACAATAACAACTATTTGTTAGAAATCTGGAAATGATCAAATATGATGGCTTGCTGAGTCGATCAAATTCTTGATCTATCCTTAAGATAATATTGCCCCGTCTATCATTTCAACGGTTGTAATGACAACTTATCTCCCAAGATAAAACAGCAATCAAATAAATGAGCAAAGGGAACTCAAGTGTTTGCTTTGGAAGAAAGATCTTTGAGTGTTTTGTGATTGCAAGAGAGGATGAAGTGTTTCAGATTTCAAGTGTGTTTCCAAATGAGCCTTGTGTCTCATTTTATAGTGTGCATATGATGACCCTCCAAATGACTAAGTAATGGCCATGAATGACATGTTAATGCCTTGAATTTGGAGTTACAATTCAGCCAAGTAATGACTGAATTCATGAGCAAAATAATGGAGAGTAAATAGTCCAAAGTCAGCCCAAGAATCAGTTTTTAATTCACCTACAATGGATTGAAGCGATCGAGGCGCGGCCGCCGGAGAGGACTCGCGGCCGCCCAATTCGATAACTCACCGGGCTGAGCGTCAATTAAGTCGCGGCCCGCCGGGGCGCGCGGCCGCCGATTCGGTGAGTTCTCGGAATTGAACGTCAATCGAGCCGCGACCGCGGAAGAGGCGCGGCCGCGACCCTTACTTGGAGGATTCGCGGCCCTTCTCGGTTTCGTGGTGATTTCTGATTCATTTCATCTTTACACATTATATACTTCTTCCTTCATTTACCAACGTGAAATCATTCGTCATTTGGTCAATAACCGTCTATTATCTTATGTCTCAAATAATTCGTATACGTATCAATATCTATTCCATTAAAGAAATTTTGATCTTTGGCACTACGTGTGCACGTGTGTGGAAACAAGGTTTCCTACGTGCGGGGCCCCAATTGTTCAATTCATAATTAATAGGATTTACTTTATTTAATGTTTAATAAATATTTCCAACAATCCCCTCTTGGAAGAGATTTTGGTGCACGCACATGGTGCCTTTTTAGCAATCACTTGGCGGAACGATGTTGCATCCGGAGAGGTAGCCGAAGCTTTGAACCTTCCATAGTAGAATACCATCGGACATATTTACTGCGCGGTGAACGTGATGTCTTGAACCGTCAGTTTTTAGTATATGTCAAGACAATGGTACCAACACAACACATTTTCTACTCAATTTTTCTAGTGTTTTGTCCATCATGGGCCGTGTACACCCTTGGATTCTTAAGTGTGTTCATTTGAGGCGGTCTGTCCTCGCACTTAAATAGGTGGTTTCCTACAAGGTATCATGTAATACCCATTACCTGGCGTTAGGAACCATTAAAAATTTCACCAACCTAACCTCAACTTTTGAGGATCTTTAAAGGTTTGGAAACTTATCCTTTACCCCTCTTACAGGTAGCACTTTTTGTCTATCACGGGAACGGTCTTGGATTATGTTTCTTAAGAAAGACACATTATCCGAAGTGCTTTTGCTTCCACCGAAGCGCTCACGGAACCTTTACAGTTTAGTTTTCCCATTGAACCTTATTCCTGGGATCTCCAGTCTGTAAGGTTGGGTGTCCACTATATCGGTTCTTATTGTTTGGGTTTTAAGCCCATTCCACAAACGAGCGAGAACAAATGATCTTTGGGTATTCCGCCGTCGAGGATTTGCGATATTTTCTTAGATTTTATGTAATCAATGGAAATAATACGAGGTGATCAATCGCTAACAGACTCGTGTCTCGTCGAATATGACGAGACTTACCGTTGTATATTGAACTTCGTGCCCTTCATAGAGCCGACTGACTATCGCAGTGGATCATTACAGAAGACACGGGTTTATCCCAACATGGGACATCCTCTAGAAAACCATGAAGCCACTCAGTTTCCTCTCCCGCTTTATCTAAAGCGATAAATTCCGACTCCATCGTGGATCGGGCAATAAGAGTTTGCCTAGAGGATTTCCAAGACACGGCTCCACCACTGATTGTAAAAATATATTCGTTGGTGGACTTGATGTCGTCGCTATTAGATATCCAGTTTGCATCGTTGTACCCCCTCTAGTACCGCTGGATATCTTGAATAGTGTAACCTGAAATGTATCGTGAACTTTAGGAACCGTAGTATCTTGTTCAACGCTTTCCAGTGATCCTCACTTGGATTTCGAGTGAACCTAGCCAATTTATTATTGCGTAGGCGATATCGGTCGAGTGCAATTTGTGATATACATCAGACTACCAATCACCTGCGCATATTGCTCCTGGCGTACGGGTTTACCCAGATATTTGTCAAGCTTTTGACTTATATCCAATGGTGTTGATACCGGTGAACTGTCGAACATCCCAAATTCTTCAGTACATTCTCGATGTAGTGAGATTGAGATAAGACCAGTCCATAAGATGTCTTAGAGATCTTGATCCGTAAGATGACATCTGCAATGCACATATCTTTCATGTCAAAACATTGTTTTAACATGTTCTTAGTCTCTAGGATTATTTCAGGACTGCTTCTAGTGATCAACAAGTCATCTACATATAGACATATCATGACGAAGGATTTGACATTTCCTTTCATGTAGACACATTTGTCACCTCCAATAATGGCGTATCCTTTTGATAGTAGAGTACTATCAAATTTCTCGTGCCATTGTTTAGGGGCTTGTTTCAGCCCGTACAACGATTTAACAATCCGACATACTTTTGTCTCTTGTCCTGGAACCACATACCCCTCAGGTTGATCCATATATATTTCTTCTTCCAAATCACCATTTAGGAAGGCAGTCTTAACATCCATTTGATGTATTTCAAGATCCCACAAGGCGGCGATAGCTATGAACATACGTATGGTTATAATTCTTGACACCGGAGCGTAGGTGTCGAAGTAATCAAGGCCCTCCTTTTGGCGATAATCCTTGACTACTAACCTAGCTTTGTATTTGTCGATAGAACCATCTGTCTTTAACTTCCGTTTAAGGATCCACTTACAACCCAACGGTTTGTGTCATGGGGGAAGTTCTGCCAACTCCCAGGTGTGGTTATGCAGAATGGATTCTATCTCACTTTCTAAAGCTTCCTTCGAGCGGTCTTACGGAGTTGGCAATCTTGGCGATTGCGTGGTTCATCTGAACTAAATAAGCTACAAATGCGGAGAAGGACTTGTCCTTCCGGTGCCACTTTGCTTTGCCTTGGTTCCATCTCCGAATCTTCCAAGTCACGAGAATCTAGAATACTAAATGCGGATCATGACTTTCTTAATTTACTAGATCTGAACCGTTTCGATCTAGATAGTCAGTGACTCCTAGTTCATCAGAGGTTTGCTCATAACTGCGTTTGCGAGAGGTTATGTTATTTTCCTTATATGGAAATGTGTCTTCAAATAACTATGCGTTCCTTGATTCCATGATCGTATCTTCATAAATGTCCGGATGATCCGACTTGTGCACTATAAAGCGATAAGCACTACTGTTATTGGCATATCCGATGAATATGTAATCCACAGTCTTAGGTCCAATCTTGACCTGCTTTGGCATAGGTACTTTTACCTTGGCCAGACAACCCCATACTTTCAAATACTTGTAGGTAGGTTTCTTTCCTTTCCTTTCCATAGCTCGTATGGAGTCTTGTCTTTACCATTGTGTGGGACTCTGTTAAGAATCTTGTTTGCGGTAAGGACAGCTTCCCCCCACATGGTTTGAGGGAGGCCCGAATTGATGAGTAGAGCATTCATCATTTCCTTTAGTGTTCGGTTCTCGCGTTTAGCAACCCCGTTTGATTGAGGTGAGTAAGGAGCCGTTGTTTGATGAACTATATCTGATTGGGTACCAAGTTCTTCAAAAGGTGCTACATATTCTCCCTCTATCACTACAGATAGTTTTAATCTGTCCGCCTAGTTGATTCTCAAATTCTGATTTGTAGCGTTTGCATGCTTCAAAGGTTTCATCTTTACTTTTTAGTAAGTAAAGGTAACAAAACCTTGTGTCATCATCTATGAAAGTCACAAAGTACTTGTTCCCCCCTCTAGTTTGAGCGAACTTCAAATCACATATATCAGTGTGTATAAGTTCTAGAGGAGCGGTATCCCTTTCGACGGATCTAAAAGGACTCTTAGAAAGTTTTGCCTCTATGCACACCTCACACTTACGTTGAGGGTTTATGTCAATAGACGACAATAATTCCAGCTTTACCAATCTTTGAATATATTGATAGTTTACATGTCCTAATTTATGATGTCATAGATTAGATGACTCAATCAAGTAAGTAGAAGGTGCAATTTTATTGATAGTTGAAACAAAAGGCATTACATGTGCATCATTGAACTTAAAGAGGTCTTCACAGACGAAGCCCCTTACTACAAATGTTTCATTTTTAGTGATTACAAACTTGTTAGCCTCTAACACTAGCCTAAAACCATCATTTACTAACAGAGGTCCAGAAATTAAATTTCTTCGGATTTCTAGGACATGCATCACTTCCTTCAGAATCAGCTCATTTCCGGACGTCATCTTTCGGGTCACCTTTCCTACCCCCAGCACCTCTGAAGAAGAATTGTTGCCCATGAACAATTTCTTATCTGTGACTGGTGTATATGTGGATAAGGCATCTTTATTGGAACAAATGTGACGGGTAGCACCCGTGTCTAGCCACCATTGCACCGGATTCTCAACGAGGTTAGCTTCAAGAACTACCGCTGAGAACTCCTCAATCATATCGTTGACGAGCGTGTCTTCAACGATGTTAGCCTTGGCCTTGCCTTTGGATTTATTCTTACGTTTGAGCTTGCGACAGTATTTGGCCATGTGACCAACTATACCACAGTGGTTACAATTTCCCTTGAACTTTTTAGCTGTTTGGGGCTTGCCTTCCTTCTGGAACTTCCGCTTATTGCTTGAGTTCCCTTTGACTTCGCCGAGTTTGCCTTAGCCTCGTGGGTTACTTTCACTTTGGCATGGCCTTTATTGTCTTCACGAATGAGGTTTGACAATAAGTTCATCTAGGGCATCTCATTCGTTTTGAGTTTTAGATAGTTCATAAACTCAGTCCACGAGGGAGGCAACTTCTCGATTAATGCCCCAACCAAGAATTGTTCGTTGGGCTTTAATACTTCCAAATCCATGTGATGTAGAATCATTTGGAATTCCTGGACTTAGGATGTCACACTTTTGTTGTCCACCATTTGAAATTTCAGAAACTTCTCAATGATGAACTTCTTACTACCCGCATCTTGGGTGTTGTACTTTTTCTGAAGTTTGTCCCATAACTGCTTGGCAGTTTCAAGTCTGATAAGCGTGTATAGTGGATCGGACAAACTGTTTAAAATATAGTTCCTACACATGAAATCACTATGTTTTCATGTTTCGCGAACCATCCTCATGTCGTCAGCGACATGGTTACCTTGGCCCTCTCCCACTAAATTATTTGGTTGAGGGTCCACGTCTTCCCAAACAAGTGGAGGATCTTCGGTTAGAAAACGTGACATTCCCATAACCGTCAGGAAAAACAACATTTTTTGCTGCCATCTCTTAAAGTGAGCACACATGAACTTTTCAGGACGTTCATGGTGAAAACCAGCAGGTGTTGGGGCAGTAGCGCCCCCTTGAGGAGTTGCAAAGGCATTGTGAATGCCTCCAACATGAGTATAGTTGTTGTTGACGCCTTTGGTAGGAGCAAAGGCACGATAAGTGCCTGGAGCAGCAGTGGAGGCATTGGTTGTGCCAAAGGCAGTGGCACTTGACGTACCAAAAACAGTGGCACTTGACGTGCCAAAAGCAGTAGTAGGGAAGACATTAGAAATGCCATGATCAGTGGTGACACTAGGAGTGCCAAAATCAGTGGAGTTGAAGGCAACGTTAGTGCCTTGAGTAGTGGGATTGCCTTGAGCATCGGTGGAATTTTCAGTGTTGAATTGGTTGAATTGATCTTGTCCAGTCATGTTGTTGTTGAAATAACATATATTATCTTAAGCTTGTGAGTGGTAATGTGTAGAACGGAAAAATAACAACAACTATTTGTCAGAAATCTGGAAATGATCAAATATGAGGGTTTGCTGAGTGGACCAAATTCTTGATCTATCCTTAAGATAATATTGCCCCGTATATCCTTTCAACGTTTGTAATGACAACTTATCTCCCAAGATAAAACAACAATCAAATAAATGAGCAAAGGGAACTCAAGTGTTTGCTTTGAAAGAAAGATCTTTGAGTGTTTTGTGATTGCAAGAGGGGATGAAGTGTTTCAGATTTCAAGTGTGTTTCCAAATGAGCCTTGTGTCTCATTTTATAGTGTGCAGATGATGACCCTCCAAATGGCTAAGTAATGGCCATGAATGTCATGTTAATGTCTTGAATTTGTAGTTACAATTCAGCCAAGTAATGGTTGGATTCATGAGCAAAATAATGGAGAGTAAATACTCCAAAGTCAGCCCAAGAATCAGTTTTTAATTCACCTCCAACGGATTGAAACATTCGAGGAGCCACGACCCTTCGTAGAGGAGTTGCGACCCTTCAATTCCAGTAACTCACTGGAACGTCAATTAGAGTCGCGACCCTTCAATTCCAGTGAGTTACTGGAATTGAAACGTCAATTAGAGTCGCTGACCGCTTGGCGTCGCGACCGCACTTGGAGAGTCGCGACCCTTCTCGGTTTCGTGGTGATTTCTGATTCATTTCATCTTTACACATTATACACTTCTTCCTTCATTTACCAACGTGAAATTATTCGTCATTTGGCCAATAACCGTCTATTACCTTATGTCTCAAACAATTCGTATACGTACCAATATCTCTTCTATTAAGGAAATTTTGATCACTGACACTACGTGTGCACGTGTGTGGAAACAAGGTTTCCTACGTGTGGGGCCCCAATTGTTCGATTCATAATTAATAGGATTTACTTTATTTCACGTTTAATAAATATTTCCAACATATTTAGTTATATTCGTGGCGGTCGGTCCTCGACCCTACCGATGCCCCGCTTTATCGGTGCGGATTAAAATATCGATAACGAGTTGACGGGGCGAGATCTGGACTCGCTTGAGCCAGTCCGACCCAGGTCCGCCAAGACCCGCCCATCCGGTCTGCCCGTCCAGTCCTGCCCCGCATCGCCCGCCCACTCTTTGCACAAAATAGTCGTTGCACAACGGTCATTTTTAGTCTCTCCCTCTCCCCCTCCCCCTACCCCTTAATATTTATTTTTAACACTTAAGTTATTATATTTACACTTTAACGCAATGTCCCAACTATAAATACCTCATTTTTTCTCTTTATCTTTCTTACAAATCTTCTTACAATCTCTCAATTTATCTGTCTACAAATTTACATTGTCTACTAAATAATCAATTTTATTTATTCATTTGGGTGTGAAGTTGACAACTAGCTTGAGGATCATCCATCGAGCAAAGTTTCAATTTTCAACCTCTCGATTACATATCGACGTTACGTCGGCGTTGGGTACATTCGTTTCTTCATTAAATTATTATTGTTTCATTATTTTAATTAGCGAACTTAATTTTATTATCTTTAACTATTTATTAGCATAATTAAGATGGAAGGATTAAGAGGTATGTTTAAGGGTAAGGGTACGGGTAAGGGTCAAACTTCTTCTAGTAGGGGTAACAAGAGCATGAGTACTTCTTCTAGTCATCCTATTCCTCCTAGACAGGACGATTTCGTTGATACTGGATTTTTTCCTGAAGTACCATTAGATTTAGACGATGAGATATTTTTTTAAACTCAACAAGACTTTAATTTAGAAGATAATCTAGATGACACATCCACTAATGTAGATGATACACCCACTAGTGCACCTCAAACTGAAACGCCTCCTCCTATTCCCCCTAGTATGAGACGAGGCCCAACACAACGAAAATTAACATCAGATGCATGGGCTTTTTTGATAGGGACCAAGAGAATCAAGTAGTTAAATGTCAAATTTGTAAAAATGTTTATAAATTAAAATGAGAAAGGTCAGGGTGGGACGGAAGGTTTAATTAGACATGTACAGCGCTTTCACAAAGCTAGGTGGGATGAATAGGATGCTAGAAAATCGGGTACGTCAATGCCCTCTCAGTCGGGACAAGGTTCACATAGTATCCCTGTCCTGGACCAAGTACAAGGTCAAATTAACCTGATGACGGGGGGAATTGTAGGCCATAAATACGATAAACATAGAGATAGAGAAGCAACATCAAAATTAGTGGATGGGAAGGATTTGCCTTTTTCATTTCCTTCCTCTCCTGATTTATTCATTACATTAGACTCTAAATGTATAATCATGTTTTTAACGATTTTCCTAGATCAACTGTTAGGAGAGATGTTTTTAAATTTGCACATGAATATCAACAGTGTTTACGTTATTCATTATATCATTTTCCTGACAAAATATCTACCACGTCTGATATAGGTCGTAGTACTAACGACCATAATTATTTAACGATAACATGTCATTGGATAGATTATAAATGACTTATGCAAAAACGTATTTTAGCGTATAGATATATAGATAGTAAATACACAATAATTTTATTTCAGAAAATATTTATTCAGTTTGCGATTATTATGATATAACTGATAAATTACGACTATTACATTACATAACGCTTATTCTAATAATTCTGTTATTAAACTTTTAAAAGAAGTTTTAACTCCATCTTTTTCTACAATTTGCTATAAATTATATTTTTAGTAGTAATAGAATACAACAACAAAAATATAAAAAAAAATTGTCACGATTGCAGACTACCTTATAAATAATTCCCGAACAAGTAGCCACTAGGTGTAATTCTTTATATGAGCAATTACTTGTTGCTTATGATTATAGAAGACCTATAACTTTTTTTTAACTCCCATAATCGAAATCTTACTGATATGGTTGTAGATTCCGATTGAAATTCAATTTCATAACTTCATGTATTTTTGGGGAAAAAAATTAAGCTACTAAAGATTTTTTCGGTATTTATTATCCTACTATTTCAAAAATGTTATTTTATATAGCTCTAATATTTTTATTACTTAGTAAATATATGAAAAAACCAATTTATAAGGCACATATTAAAAATATATAATTCAAATTAAAAAAAAAATTCCTATTCCCACTACTAATATTATTGGGTTGTAAATCACTGATTCGAACTATTTATGATTATATAACAATACTTCCACCTCCAACTTCCAAAAATTCAAATGACTCACCACCTATTGAACAAACTAAAAAAGAAATGTTGTCTATCATACGAGATGAATGCAAAAAAGTATATAGGTATTACCAACAAGAAAGTACTAGCTTCCAACCGATTGTCATACAATCTTCTTCTTCAACACAACCTCAAAAAAGACATGATGTTTCTGCGACTAGTATTGAAAGTCTTAGAAATAAAATATTTAGTGGTAACACTACTAACCAAGTTAGCGAGTTTGATGTTTTTGTTTTGCAGGGTGATGTACCGTACCAAGCAGTTCTCATTTCTCATTGAAGAAAGACGTGAACACTTGCTGAAATACTGAAGGGAGAATGAGAAGAGATTTCTGACACTGTCAATGATGGCCCGAGATGTGTTTAACATTCAAGCGTCATCAATAGCGTCTGAAAGTGCTTTTTCAGATTACAAATTTCAAACAGAAGAGCACAGACACTCATTAGCGGGAGACAACTTGAAAATTATAGTATTATTCTGAGATTGGATACGAGCGGAGCGGAGAAGGTGCGGTCAACTGGAGATCAACGAAGAAGAAGACGAAAACGAAAACTACAACAAAATTATTCGACGGAGGTGGAAGCGATGTTGATCAACGACCAACAAATATCAATTCCAACCGAAGAACCACAAGAAATTATAAAGCAACTAGAAAAGGTGTTTTTGATAATGTAATTTTTTTAATTGTAATTTTACTATGTTATTTATTATTATTTGCAACTTTCAACACCACAAAGTTGCAATTTTGAAATTGTATTACCAAAAATCATATTTCTATGAAATAATATAAGAAGTATAAAAACAATCTTGAGATGTGTTTATATATACATACACATATATATATTATTTTTAACATTAAGTGCAAAAAAAATGAAAAATCTAATCCCCTACCCGACCTTGTCCCGCCCGATATTAACGGTCCTTTTCCGACGGAATCGGGACCGGAACCGGACATCGGTAGAATTCGCCAGTCCCGCCGGGTACCTATCCTGCCCTACCCCATCCCGTCGGGACCCGCCCCTTCCCCGACCCCGCCCCGCCCCGTTGGACAGCCCTACATTGGAGTAGACATGAAAGAAAAGAAACTACAGTCCCTCCTCTTTGGAAATTTTAACGTAGTCTGCAAGCAGCCATAGAGACCACACATCATATCATTTTCACAATCTTGCCAATGATAAAAAGTATTATCACCATTGCAAACTGATGTTTGAATGTAGTCTACATCATCTACGAAACCTCCCGTGAATAGCAAACAGTTAAAAGAGAAGTCTTATACTTCAACGAAGCAAAGAGTATCATCAGTTTTTTAGAATATATATACCGGGTCGTCTACTGAAGACAAACACACACATGATTCTTGAACAGACATATCCATGCGCCGCATAGCACACTCATTATTCTTGAATAGACACATGCATACGCTGCCAGACTAAACACGAACCTCAGTTGAATATTGAGTTGGGAGCCATTTATAAACATCTATAATGGAACAATATTTCAAGTGTGAAGGTAAATCAACAATAAATCGCAACAGCTGCAAGACTGCAATCCCTTGAATCATCAAAAACATTGGGAGTGTCACTGAAGCAAGAAAATAAGATACCACAATTTCTAATTACCAATTGCATGATAAGGGAGAACACCTGACAGAAACTTCTCAAGACCTAACCCATCTCGAGACACATCATATAACTACCATGTTACTCCTAATAAGTGATATTAGTTGTAATCGGAGATGACATAATGATAAAGAAAATATCTAATTTAGGGATCACATGTTCCATTCAATTTGTGCTAACAAGGAGAAAAGCTCAAAGGCACCTCCAGAAGCATTCCTATTAATTAGGAAGAACGGACAAACTAATTTCATAGTAACACCTTTCCTCCTCCTTAATCCGGGCATGGGACCAGCTGATTTAACAGGCAGAGTTACAAGGGCCACACCTAAACAAAAAGAGTAGCAACAAGCAGACCAAACCACAAGGAGAACCATTGTTGGTGTCAAGACGAGCCAAGATCATATTGAACAACTAAAATAGACTTCAATAGAATGCGTCAACTCAAATGCAATCAAGAATACAGAGCTGAGAAACAACCTGGAAATAAGTTGGATTATACAAAAGGAAATGAAGCAGATCAGGCATTGGCTTCAAGGTAAGGAATAAATTTTGGCGAAATTGCCCGAATGGAGACAAGTAGAGACTGAGGGAGGGATGCAAAGCGAGAAACACAGGGATTACCTATGAGAGAATCTAGGATAATTTTTTTTTAAATGTCGAACTGAAACTTGGACTTGGCAATGACCTTCTAGGTACGATTCATAACTGAAAGACTTGAAAGGAGAAAATTACACTAGTCAAAATCGAAATTCGAAGTCATTGTGCTAACCTCATTGAAAATAAGTCATTGTGCTAGAATAGTATGCAAAAGTTCCATTACCCCACACAAGCTTTTATCTCATCCAAGATACTAATCCACAAATCCCAAATCAAAGACACCAAATAAGCATGAGATAAGCCAAAGCTAAAAAGAGATACCCAACTGATCATAATTTCCCAAAACAGAATGGCTGTTAGTTCACAACTATACTGCATTTCATACATGCGAGAGGAGACAATAATTTTGAGAAGCATTCAGGTCTTACTCATAGTTAAATTCAACTACCAACACTACCACCCCCAACATAACACTCATCCTCCATAGACTGCAAGGTGCACATAGATTAACAAATTACAACACATCATAGGAGAAAGCGCATTAGATAGTACTTAGAGCATTCAAGTGTAATTAAACACATCTCCACACAAAACAAACCAGAAGCTCATGTAATGCTATCCAAACAGTTGTAAACACTATGGAACATGCAAAAATGACTAGACCGGGTCAATGTCTATACAGAAATTCAGATGTCCAAAACCAGCATGTTTTTTGTTTAAACATGCTCCACATTTACCGGTTTATCCATCCTCCAACTTCTCATGTTGATCACCTCCAATGGAGAGCGCAAAAATGCGGACTGAATTTGTGGACTTTAGCCAAAAAGAATGTTCCTTAAAATCAGCGCTATCAAAATAGCTACAAGAACTTAAAAAACAAGCTGGACCAATAGTTACTCCAGTACCAACATCTCTGTGCTGATAACTCTTGACTGACAAAGTTGGACAACGGGAGCTTAGGCAAAAGAGAAATATACCATGGCTATATCAAACAAAAAAGAAATACCCCGACGAGCTGAAGCCAAAGTATCCCAGCTGCCTCAAGATGCCAATTTCACCTACCCCCCTCAACTTCATAAATAGTACAAGCTCTTCTCACATCCATAGTACTATATTACAGGTAAGAGATCCAGATCAACAAATACTACATATGCTTTACAAAACATGAGGTGAACATTATCAAAAGGACTGTAATAGCTCCAATATCAGACTGCTTTTTAGAAGCCCCTTAATCTCGTCCATTCTCATGTTTGGTGCATGAACTCACCTAACCAATTGCGTGGATAACATATGATATATCCGTGCAACTAATACTTGCTCATAGCATAACACATTAACAGTCCACCACCCTAGCACCCCGATGACAGTCTATTTAAAAGCTCATTAGCAGTCACAGATCAAGAAAACTAGAAGAAATAATGGTCACAATTTTGATCCAACTTGAGTGGTAGCAACATGGAATACATATAGTAATATCTACAAGAGAAGACACAGAAACTTGTACTAAACTGTGCTCTAGAGGAGAAGATGCAAGAAAAGATGATCTTCCGCAGGTACCAAATTAGGTTAACTCCGTCTAAAAATAATCTTTTTGACATCCAATAAAACAGAAACAACACGGTCTTTACCCTTACCAACAATAAACAGTGTAGAACCAGAAAAAAGTTGAAATAACATAAATAGGAAACAGTTCTTGGATTGCCTCTAGAAACCAACAAAAGTGAGAATTTAGAGTAAAGTCGAACATCAAACTATCTGCAACACCGAGAATTAGATTCCTTCCATTCTTTTCTGCAACTGACAGATTTGTTCATGTTCCATACCTCTGTGTAAGAATCAAGATGAGACAACTTAAGGAACTACATTTACTTGGGCCAAGCAACCAAAATACCAGGGAATCATAGATTGTGAGAATTAGAAAAGCAAGACCCGATAACAAAAGACCAATTAACTAAAACTCAAACATACCTCTCCAGGCTAAGAAGTCTCGAACAACAGCACTCTACAAGGAGAGAGACTGTGGAAAACAAAATCTCCAAGGGGACACCAACCAAGTTTCATCATGACTGTGAGAGGAAACTCAAACCCAAATACACTGAAAGAGATAGGGACCCAAAGTAAAACTGAAGATACCACCAAATATTATCTTGCCAAGTACCACTTTAACAGTGCTGATTACCATCACCAGAGTAAACAAAGGTGTCTGTAGAATAGCCCACAAGAAACAGTAACGACCACAAAGAGAAAAGGGTTTCATCTTCTATCATGCCCTGTATAGAATGGCTGAAAGACAATAAGCAAGCTTGCGTATATATAAGAAGTTATGTAGCACGGCCACGTTAGAGGTGTCCGACACGGACACGCGGAAACGGCAATTTTGAAAAATAGGGACACGACACGGCAGGGACACGGCTGTAAAAATAAATTAAAAAATATTTATATATATATATAATATATAAAATACTAAAATTAATATTATTAAAGCTTCACATTCATAAATAAATTATAAATTTAATTCAAATTTGTTATATACCAAATAACCAAAATACCAAATTAAATATGTACCAAATTAAAAAGAAACATTCATAACAAATTGACAATCAATCAAATATTCAATACATAATTCATAAGAACATAGTCCATAAACTAATACATAAGTATGTCCCAAGACCCAAATTCAAATAAATATAATAAATCAAATAAAATTAAAACTAAACTTTTTCTAAAAAAAAAAAAAAATGTCCCTGCCGTGTCCCCCGCGTGTCCCTGCCGTGCCCGATTTTTTGTTTTTTGCTGGGAAACGTCCCGGACACGTGTCCGAGGCGTGTCCGAGGCGTTTCGTGTCCGGTGAGGTGTCCGACACGGACACCTCACCCTAAATGAGGTGTCCGTGCCTCATAGATAAGAAGTCATATCAATTTTACGGCAATGCAGAACAATAATAACCAAAAAAGAAACAACACAAGGCAATTCATTTCTTACTCGTTCCACAGAAATCTCTCTCCTAGCATAAACAAACCATTAAATTAGATATCCTCTTGCTGGTAGATTTAGAAACCACCCATAATCCAATCTTAACAGCAAATTTCGATATCATCCTAAAACGCCACGTAAGTCAGATGGAAAGGCATCTGAGACAACACATCATTCACTGAATAGCATTTCTGCACTTTCACCTTTCCTCCACAAGATAAAGCCTTGTCAAACTATTTACAAAATTCATGTCATAAAAAAAGCTAGGGATATTACGCAAGCCAACACTCCTAACAAGATAAAATCTGCTAGACAGATACTTGTTGAAAGTTATTACATTGGTTAGTATCATTCTTAGGGAGTCTTATGGACTTGGTTCAACTAGTGGAAGCTCTTGATCAGCTGCAGTAACAACTAGGGATGGTCAAGCACCTTGGGCAAGGATCAATACCTTCGTTGTGTTGCCCGCTAGTTCTGGCAGCATCTGCTTGGACAAACAAATGACTAATGATCATAAATATTACACAATATTAAACCTTTAGCAACATGCATGATGTATTATGTCTACTCATACGGCAATTGATGGATATGCAATGAAAATTAGTTGAATTCAAAAAAGATAATTACGGCCCAGTGTCGTCGGCCTTCTAGCCTCTAGGTTATCAGATTTGGCCCAATTTCTCTTTTATACCTGCATAGCTCACGTCTAACCTTTTTTAGTTTCTTTTTAAGACCCTGATCCCACCTCTGGGAAGATCATTACAAATATAGTCATCTTAGCACCAAATAAATCAAATATATCCAACACATCCTATAAAGCTATTGTGGGCTCATGGCCTATTTTACCATCACAAGTGAAAATACTTACTACCACAGAACAGAATTCAAGACCGCAAATTCCCAGAGGAGACGGCATAGAAGAAACAAGTCATCTCAACAGATATGGTTCACTGGGGAATATTAAACAATCAGCTACTCGTTTAAAACCAAGTTGTCGAGTACCGGCTAGCAGCTACAACATCAAGATCCCTTAAACACATTCTCAATTCAGGAAAGAGGATAAGGAAGCATTTCACTGTTCCGTCCGGGAGAAACACATTGCAAATCCAGCCAACGTGCAATATCTAACTCGGGACTAGAGTTCAAAAGAAGCCAAAGACTAACATACTTCCATCGTTGCTCGCAACACCAACACACCTAGAGATGGCAGAGGCAATTGTATCATCTCTGCAACTTCATACATTTGTCAAACAAAACACTGATGACTACAAACATGTAAACCACAGAAGTGGGAAGTCCAAAGATGTTGTGTGACGAAAGAAAGGTTACAACTGACCAGTCAGGAAAAGAAAGAAAGCCCACATATTGAGCAGCAGCAGCAGATAAATATAACCCATCGAAAATCCTCTTAAGGGAGACCGGTATGTGAGTCTGCATAGCCGCCACAAATATAAAATGACAAGCTTAGTTATATAGTCCTCACCAGTCAGAAGCTGATCAATGCAGAGCCTTCACTCGCAGACAAACAGCGAATCCACATGCCTTCAACATACCCCAAACAATATTTAACAGTTGAAGGTCAGGAGATAGATGGGATATTGATCAACGTAGAACCTTATGATATACATGAACAAGGAAGATGGTCAGGAAAGAAATTGAACTGAACATCAGCAGTATAGAATTAGAGCAACTTGACGCAATAAAGGCGGAAAAATCTCACAAACCAACAACAACGTTGTCCCATTAAAACAAGAACAAAAATATCCTTCACTGCTTATGACCCATCATCTGCAAGCACAGAAAGGGTCGGGTCCGGAAAGTACGTAATTGGAAAAAACCCACACCATCGAAGAAATCACTAGAAATTCCAGACACAAGATACCAAAAATCCCTTTTCCTCTAAGCTGACACGATCCACATCACTGTATTGAGTACCATAAAGAAAACACCAAGGCCCACAAGCGCATAATTAGATATGCCCTTCCCGAGTCTAGTTCTTTATTATTATAGTCAGATGTGGTCTACTACCATTCAACAAACAAAATCAAACTGGTCCGATATACAGAAGAAAACAGAAGCAGGAAAGATAAGATAGCGAGAGAACACCAAATATGGAAGACTACTTTTCGCAGCTATCAAAGATGCAAGCGAAAACACCCAATGTGGACAATCATTCAACACTGGTTGCGAAGACTCTGCAAGAGCTTCCATCCAATGACCAAATAACACAAGCATCTGGATTTGAAATGGCAGCAGAAGACACAATGACAAGAATCGTTGGTTGAATTGGGAACTTCAAAAAAGAAACAGTTTCGGGAAAGCTTCGAGACACAAGAAGAAATTAACTGATACCCATAGCCAACAGTGAAAAAGCCCGCTCCGCTACTTCCCAACACAAGGACTACTGTGACACATATTCCAGTAGAACTGCAACAGGATATGAAAGTCTACTGCAGACCAAATAAACAAACAGCATGCAGCCAAACCTCAGACACCCCCGTCCATCTACCTTTGATGACTAAGCCTGCACTTGGAAAAATATGCAGCTAGACAGAAGCCTCCAAAGAAACTGAGGAAAAAAAGACACTAAAGAAAAGAATGAGATAGTCTTGTCTTAGTAAGAAAAAAGAAAAAGAGCAAATAAACTAAAATCCAGACCTATCACTCAATGGTCAAAGCTGAAATTATGCGGAAGTCATCAAAACACCATTCCAAAAAGTACAAGAGAATCAAGTAAATCTAAGATATAATAATACAACTACACCAACAAAATCCAGACATATTCTGTGGATACCGAAAAATCATCAACTGTCTCTGATAATCAGGGAAATGAACACACTAGACTAGTTGCATAACACCAAGAACCTCAAATCATCCTTAATCCCTCAGCCAAACTCACAACAGCCACAACAAAGGATTGCGGAGCAGAAACCTACATCAGGGAGAAAATCAAACCCAACGAATCAGATGGACAACTGGCAGAATAAAAGAACTAGAGATTCCCACCCTCCCCCCCTCCCCCACAAACAGGGATGCTTATAGAGGACCAATTGCTGATTGTAAATAAACAGAGCAGAGATGTTGAATCCAAGAGAAGACTAGTAGCATTTTTGCGAAAATCACCAGGAACTAATAATCACATTATGCAGACCTGATTAAGATACCATCTCTAACAATCAGGGAGAGGGGCCCGACCACCAGGAAGAAGACAGGACTGATCGAAATTTGATTACACAAAAAGATTCAAAGAGAATTCCTAAGAAATTGAACACCCGAAATCATAGTTGGATCCCTCTTACCCAAAATTTTATTATATACATCTAATGATGCAACAGAGAATGATTACGGCTGCAGATAGATCACCTAATAAAAGAATCAAAAATTGAATGGACCAAGAAACAAAACAGCCACAGACATGTTTTCTTTAAAAATGACTAGCAGAAGAGCATATCACTTCAAAGCACGTATGGTGAGAAGAAAATCACTCTGCTAGAGAAGAAAACTAAATTAAGAATCTGACACCAATAGAACCCTGAACTACAGAAATCTCAACACAAATCGATAAACAAAGGACATTGAATGAAAAGAAGAAAATCAGAGGACTGACCAACAACTGCAAGCACACCAAGTGTAAAGCTGGCAAACCCAAACCACTTTAGGAAATCACCAGAGATGCCAGAGACAACATTGAAAAAACACTTTCTCTTGAAGCCTGACGGTATTTAGATTGCAATCGAGCTCCCAAACGACCAAGAGAAAGAGCGTACATGGGAATGAACACTGAACACCAAAGGAAAGACACTAACCCCTTTTACGCATGCTGAACACCAACCTTTGAAATTTCGAAATATAATCCTCTATTACTGTTCACTACATGGTACACACATTCTTCCAACAAATAAACTCAAGCTGGCGTGATAAGCAAAAGAAAATGAAAGCAGAGAAGATACACCAAAAGGCAGAGCAGCACCTTACAAGGATATCAAAAAATCTAGAATTGAGATTTGAGTACTTACCAGATTCAGATCTCATCAGTTGGATCATTGAAAACATAAGCATCTGGGCTAAAAAACAAAAATGACACCAAATACATCATATGTAAAAGGAACTACCGTATAGCTGAGAACTTCCATATAACACCAATTTTGACAGAGAGAAGGGAATCACTATGACCAGGGAAGAAAACTGAACTGGAAATCTAGATACTATGCCCGTAGAAGCTTAAATCGAAAAAACCCTCAATGCTAATAGACAAAAAAGACTGCTCCATGGAAGGAAGAATTCACTGCTCTGAAAGACCAACAGCTGCAAGCATAAAGAAGGGAGCAGTTAAGTGCAAAGCCAAGAACCCATGCCGCAGAGAAATCACCAGAGTGAAACACCCCCTTTTCTCAAAGCCTGCGAAATCCAGACTGTAGTGCAAGCACCAAAATGCCAAGAGGGAGCACATGATGCACAGTGCAACTGAACTCCTAAATTGCTAAATGTAATCCCTATCACCGTCACCATGTGGTCCACACACATCCTTCCAACCAAACAAAATCAAGTGGTGTGATAAACAAAAGAAAACGGCAACAAGGAGTACTTTACTGGGATAAAAAGATCCAAAATTGAGTTTGGGAACTTCAACAGGTGTCCATAACCATCAGGGATCTCATCACTTGGATCATTGAAAGGATAAGCATTTGGAGTAAAAACTTCATGGCAGCAGAACACAATACACACTAGTGAAAATATCATCTTAGTTGAGATCCATACAACAATAATTTTGACAAAGAGAAAAGGGAGCCACCGATTAGGGAAGAAAACTGAATTGAAAATCACAGTACTAAAAGCCTGAACTAATGAAACCTCAAATAAATCGACAAACAAGGCCGCTCCATGAAAAGAAGATATCATAAGAATTCACCGCTCTGAGTAAGACACAATGGCTGCAAGCACAGAAATAAGGGAAGAGTTAAAGTGCAAAGCTCGCAAAACCCATACCACCTAGGAGCAGGAGATCACTAGAGATGTATGATGATCTCATCTAACATCAAGAGACAGAGAGCCAATTAAATTGAACTCAGACCTATCTCCATGAAAAAGTTGATATTCTCTGGACGTCATCAAACCACCATCCAGAACACGAGAATCACATAACTCGGGGATATGCCATTGCAATGATATCATCAGAATCCAGGCATAGCCAATTCTACCAATAATGACAAATCATCAACCATCTCCGATTATCAAGGAACACACAAAACTAATTGCATAAAACCATTCTCAACCTCAATGGTCGAACTCCTAACAGCAACAGCCAAGACCAAGGTTGCCGAGCAGAAGAACCCTATATCAGGGAGAAAGCCAAAGCCAGCGAATAGGACAGACAACTGCCATGAGAAAACTGGAATTGCCCCTAGGATGTTTATAGCGGATAGCATGTGAAACTAATGAGTACAAAATTAACTGATGAATTTAAGGAGAGCAAAGATATCAAATCCAAAGCGACAACTGGCAAAAGAAAACTAGAATCACCCCAAGGATGCTTATATCGGGTAGCGTGTGAAACTAACGAATGTATGTAAATAAGGAGAGCAAAGATATCAAATCCAAAACCACTGAAGAAGACTAGCTGCAGTTATGCAAAATTTTATGTCACCCAAGCTTTTCCAGCTTCCTCGCCTTCCCAAATATAAAAGCGATCATGTAATCAAAAGCACCAGAATGTTCTCACCATCACATCATACGGATCTTGCACACGTAGACCAGCCAACAACCATCTCTAACCGTTAGGGGTTGGGAGTTAGGGGGAGGGGAGAAGACAGGACACAACCATCTCAACCCACAGTTGGATCCTGCTTTTTCGAAGTCGGTTTATCCTACATCTGATGATGCAACACAGAAATCAAAGCCCATTGGAACAAACATCATAAAAAGTAAATCGTTCCAAAGGTTTAAAACAGCCACACGTGAAGTGTGGCAGGCTGGATGAAGAGCTATACTCGATGAATGAAGGGGTAAAGGCGTCATAATTGTAAAGGCGTCATAATTATTCAAAGTGATCAAGCTGTTCAGTCAGGGACGTTGGATGGCTTCCTAGAAAATATCCCGTACAATATTCAGGGTGCCTAATCAATCAAACAATAAAAGAAAACCAAGGAACCCAGAGACAATTTCAGAAATAAGAATGAACTATATATAGCTGGTATTAAGACATGACCTGACCGAGGATAAACTGACAAAACCATCATGTTGTAACCGAAAGCTCCAAAATGCCTTAAAGGTTTATTGTAGCATATCATGACCCAATCAAGGAAGGAAGCAGCATCACCTTTGTGTACTACATGCTTATCACACCTGTTGGAAAAATATTCCAAACTAGAATAGCATGCAGAATAAGAATAGCTAACCCTGAACTGGTGTTTGTAACAAAGCCAAAAAGATAAAATTCAGCCACCTTGCTAGCTCACACCACATCTACAGAAACAAGAATCATTGTTGCATTGTTGAGCAAGATGAAAAATAACAAGAAACTAGAGTGAAAAGAAACTGAACCGGGATGCATTAGATAAGACAAACCACGTGCTTTTGAGGGATCCCTTAACCGACGACAGCTAATCCAAAATTGACAGATATGTGAAGTGACGAGGCTGAACGTGCTATCTGTGAAGTGACATTTAACATAGAAAAAAATTGCATATAGGTCAACGGTAACTTCAATCATAAAATTAGTACAAGTTAATTTTGGAAGTGCTTAATAAGAAAGGTAATTGACTTTGAACCAAGGTTTATTGGAACACTTGCCAGCTCAGATGACAATCAAATTGATTTACAAGGATTTCAAAAGCTATTCTCGAGAAGACACATTATAATAATGAACAAAATAATTACCATTAAATTCACATACATAAATAAAACAAGGGATACTTGACCTGTTTTACCCAAAAGTTTTTCTACACAGGTACTATTAATTTGTTCTAGATCAATGAATAGCTCTTCTTGTTTAAAGACAGTTCAAGTAACAATGTTTTTGCGAAGAAAAAAGTGTGGAGGGGCTTTTTTTTAGATAAATGAACTCAGCACAAAAATTGCCTATTAGTCAACCGTAATTGCAACCATATTAAGCAAATTAGCACAAGCTAATTCAAAGGTGCTTATAATGAAAGGCAACTAACTTTGAACCAAGATATATTGAAAAACATGTCAGCTCACACATCAATCAAATATGTGATGGATTAACAAGGTTTCAAAAGATTCTCGAGAAGATAAGTTATAATGAGAAAACGTTATTACCATTTTATTCACATACATTAGAGAATACTCGACTTATTTTAAGAAAAAAAGATTTTTAATAGGTACTATTGATCTTGTTTTAGATATGTGAATAGCTATTCTTGTGTAAAGATGGTTCAAGTGACAATGTTTTTGCGGGGGAAAAAGTGCGGAGATGCTCTTTCTACATAAAAGCTATTACTCCCTCTGTCCCAATTTATATGACACACTTTCCTTTTTAGTCAGTCCCAAAAAGAATACACACTTTCTTATTTGGCAACAATTAACTTTAAACTTAACCTTTTATGCTTAACGAGATGATCTATAACCACACAAATATCTTTGGCTTGTTTTAGACCACAAGATCTAAAAGTCTTCCTTTATTTCTTAAACTTCGTGCCCAGTCAAAGTACATCATATAAATTGGGACGGAGGGAGTACATAGTATAATAATATGAAGCAAGTCTTCAAATGAATGAATATCAAAAAGAGGATATGCATTTTCAAGAAAAAGGAGAGAGAGCTCCAGACAACTTGTTTACCTAACAGTGAATAGTTTATACACAGATTCACAAGAGAACTAATAAGAAAATTATGAGCAGTTCAAACCCCTTGCTTCCTAGTGAAGAAATTGATTGATCAAAATTAATTAAATCTAAAATATATAAGTATGCACCTTAAAAATAGAAATAATTAATCAATGGAATCTGAAATAGTAAAATAAGAACATACGAACAGTAAAAACCCTTTGCTTCCAAAGTGATATGTGAAAGTTCCAAGAAAAAAGAGAGAGCTCCAAACAAGGAGGTGTTGTGTACCTAACCGAGAATAGTTTACATGCAGATTCACTAGTGAACTAATAAAAAATTATGAGCAGTACAAACCCAATGCTTCCTAGTTAAGAATTGACTGATCAAAATCAATGAAATCTAAAATTATTAAGTGCCCCTTAGAAATAGGAACGATTAATCAATGAAATCTAAAATATATAGTATATAAGTATGCACCTTAAAAAAAGAAACAATTAATCAATGAATATGGCTACTAAATCACCCAATAAGAGAACCTAAAATTGAAGCAAAATGATCATACCCGCCTACATGTAAGGAAGCAAGAGGGCATGTAAAATTTCTACAAAACAACTAGTACAAGTGCACCACTTCAGTATGATGAGAGAAGGGGATCACTCTTAAGAAGGCTGAATTGAGAATCATCATCATACTCATTGAAGCCTGCACTACAGAAACCACAATGCAAATCGACAAACAAGGCCGCTCCATGAAGGGTAAAATTCACAGCTCTAAGACCCAATGGCTGCAAGCATGGAAAGGCAACAGTCAAGTGCAACACTAGCGAAACCCAAACCAGGTAGGAAATCACTACAGATGCAAGAGACGACACTGAAAAAAGAACCCTTTTCTTGAAGACTTTGACAATATCCAGATGGGAATGCAAGCACCAAAAAGACCAAGAAACAGCATGCACAGGAACGAATACTGAACACAATTTGAAATCCAAATCCACTCCTCTATTGGTGTTCGCCATGTGGTATACACATCCATCCACCCAACAAACAAAGTCAAGCTGGCGTGATCAAAAAACAAAAAAATAGAAGCAGAGAAGACAAGGAGCGAGAACATCGAAGGTGGTAGAGAGGCACCTTACGCTATCAAAAGATCCACACCTGAGTTTTACTTATCAGATGTCCATAGCCATAAGGGATCTCAACAGTTGGATCATCGAAGAACACAAGCATCAGAACTAATAGCTAAAATGGAAGAAAATATATTACACACATTTGTGAAAAAAATTATCTTAGTTGAAAACTTCCATATAACAACAGTTCTGGCAAAGAGAGAAGGGAACCACTCTGGTTTAGGAGGAAAACTGAATTAAGGATCTCAATACTCATAAAAGGCTAAGCTAAAGAAACCTCAAGTCAAATCGACAAACAAGGCCGCTTCACGAAAAGAATTCACAAGACCCAATAGCTGCAAGCACAGAAACAACGCCACAGTAAGTCCGAAGCCGGTGAAACCTTAAAACCTAGGAAATGACTGGAGATACCACACAAGATTGAAAACCCCCCTGTTTTTTGAAGCGTGATAATATCCAGATGGCAGTGCAAGCACCAACATGGCCAAGAACAGGGTGCATAGAAACGCACACTGGACATCGACTTTGAAATTTGCAAATCTAATGCATCACTCACCAATCACCATGTGGTCGACAAACATCCATCGCAACAGCTGCAAGACTGCAATCCCTTGAATCATCAAAAACATTGGGAATGTCACTGGAGCAAGAAAATAAGATACCACGATTTATAATTACCAATTGCATGACAAGGGAGAACACCTGACAGCAACTTCTCAAGACCTAATCCATCTCGAGACACATCATATAACTACCATGTTACTCCTAATAAGTGAAAATAACACCGTCTGATTTAGGGATCACATGTTCCGTTCGATTTGTCCTAACAAGGAGAAAAGCTCAAAGGCAACTCCAGAAGCATTCCTATTAATTAGAAAGAACGAGGGACAAACTAATTACATAGTAACACCTTTCCTCCTTAATCTGGGCTTGGTACCGGCTGATTTAACAGCCAGAGTTACAAGGGCCACACCTAAACAAAAAGAGTAGCAACAAGCAGATCAAACCACAAAAGAAACCACAAGGAGAACCACTGTTGGTGTCAAGACGAGCTAAGATCATATTGAACAAATAAAACAGACTTCAATAGAATGCGTCAACTCAAATGCAATCAAGAATACAGAGCCGAGGAACAACCTGGAAATAAGTTGGATTATACCAAAGGAAATGAAACAGACCAGGCAGTGGCTTCAAGGTAAGGAATAATTTTTGGCAGAATTGCCCGAAGTATAGACAGGTAGACTGAGGGAGGGATGCAAAGCGAGAAACACAAGGATTACCTATGAGAGAATCTAGGATAAAAAAAAATTCAATGTCGAACTGAAAAACTTAGACTTGGCAATGACCTTCTAGGTAAGATTCATAATTGAAAGAATTGAAGAAGAAAATTACACAAGTCAAAATCGAAATTCAAAGTCACTGTGCTAAAATAATGTTGCAACCGTTCCATTCTCCTTGGAGTCATAATGCTGGAACATTGATGCAAACCTCATTGAAAATAAGTCATTGTGCTAGAATACTATGCAAAAGTTCCATTACCACATACAAGCTTTTATCTCATCCAAGATACTAATCCAAAAGTCCCAAATCAAAGACACCAAATAAGCATGAGATAAGCCAAAGCTAAAAAGAGATATCCAACTGATCATAATTTCCCAAAACAGAATGGCTGCTAGTTCACAACTATATTGCATTTCATACATGCGAGAGGAGACAATAATTTTGAGAAGCATTCAGGTCTTACTCATAGTTAAATTCAACCACCAACACTACCGCCCCCAACAGAACACTCATCCTCCATAGACTGCAAGGTGAACATAGATGAACAAATTACTATACATCATAGGAAAAAGCGCATTAGATAGTACTTAGAGCATTCAAGTGTAATTAAACACATAGGGGATGATCCTTTCTTCTATAAATAGAAATCCTTTCTTCTCAAACACAACACAATAGCATCCACAATGTAGTCGTTTAGAGAGTTTCGTTTAGGGGATGATTATTCTCTCATAGTTTATGCTTTCTTTTATATATGTTTTTCATATGTGGGTCAATTGACCAAACCATATCCAAGTATTATGAGTCTTCAATATACTTTTCTTTGTCGTCTGATTTATCGTCGTTCAAAGTTTGCAATCATTAGCTTCTGCATGACACCCAGATTATTTCGATCCCAAAAAATGATATCAGAGCAAGTAAACAAGCATCTCTACAAGCAGCCTCAGTCGCACAATTAATACCGCCGTATCGTAGGTTGTAGACTGTGGCACTTCTAATCATATTTCTGGTGATAAATCACTTTTGTCGAATATTAATTATTCACCGTCTCTTCCCGCGATTACTTTACCCAATAGGATCCAAACAAAAGCAAAAGGAGTTGGACAAGCTAAACCCATATCTTCGGTCACTCTAAATTATGTCCTCTATGTCCCTAGTTGTCCTTCTAATCTTGCATCGGTCAGTCATTTGACTCGTGCCTTGTGGCATACTATTTCTTGATGATTCTTTTATTGATATGAATTACAAGGCCTCTACTACCTTACCTCTACTTCTAAATCCTCTATAGCAGGTCTAGTTACAGATCCTCCAGACTTAATCCATAAACGATTGGGACACCCGAGTCTGTCCAAGCTACAAAAGATGGTGCCAGTTTGTCTAGTCTGTCCAAATTATATTGTGAGTCGTGTCAACTTGGAAAACACACTCGCACTATCTTTCCATGTAGTGCTGAGAGTCGTGCAGAGTCTATTTTTTCAATAGTTTATTATGATATTTGAGATCCTAGTAGAGTCAGCTCACCTTTAGGATTTCATTATTTTTGTTAGTTTCATTGACAATTTTTAAGATGCACTTCCTTATTCTTAATGAAAGATCATTCTGAGTTATTCTCTATATTCAAGAGTTTTTGTGCCGAAATACAAAATTAATTTGGTGTTTCTATTCATACTTTTCGTAGTGATAATGTCTTAGAATACAAATCTTACCAGTTCAGCAGTTTATGACGCACCAATGAATTATTCATCAAACGTCTTATCCATACACCCCACAGTAGAACGGGGTAGCAGAAAGAAAGAATAGACATCTCATTGAGACTGCTCGCATTCTTCTCATAGAATCCTATGGTCTGCTGCGTTTTTGGGGCGATGTAGTCCTCACAGCTTATCATTTAATTAATTTAATGCCCTCATCTTCTATTCAAAACCTAGCTCCGGGAATAGATAAATTAGCCCCTCGCTCTCTTAAATGTGTCTTTTTTTGTTATTCTCGAGTTCAAAAAGGGTATCGTTGCTTCTCACCTGATCTTTGTCGATATCTTATGTCTGCCAATGTCACATTTTTCGAGTCTCAACCTTACTTTAGGTCTCCTTCTGATCATCCTGATATCTCTGAGGTCTTACATGTACCTCAGGTTTTACCTACACCGACCTTTGAGAAATCTACATTTACTTCTACATCTCCAGTCACTGTGCACCACTTCTGACTTATCATCGTCGATCGCGTCCGACATCAAACCCAATTTGGCCCAGAAGATCCATGTCATGCGTCGGATCCACCTACTGTGGACTGGTCTCCTTCTGATCAGTCGATTGCACTTCAGAAAGGTAAACACGGTCCACTAGTAACACTAATCCACATTATATCCTTTTAAATTATCATCGTCTATCATCATCTCATTATGCCTTTGTATCATCATTGTCCTCAATTCCCATTCCTAAGTCTGCAGGTGAAGCCCTTTCTCATCCCGAATGGAAGACAAGCTATGATTGACGAAATGTCTGCTTTACACATGAGTGGTACTTAGGATCTTGTTCTTCTCCCTGTAGGTAAATCTACTATTGGTTGTCGTAGGGTTTATGCAATCAAAGTTGGTCCGGACGGCCAAGTTGATCAGCTTAAGGTTCGCCTTGTTGCGAAGGGATATACACAGATATTTAAGTTTGATTACAGTGATACTTTCTCTTCCATGGCTAAAATAGCATATGTTCGTCTTTTTCTATCCATCGTTGTTGTCCGCCATTTGCCTCTTTATTAGTTGGACATTAAAAATGTTTTTCTCCATAGTGAACTTGAGAAGGAAGTTTATATGGAGTAACCACCCGATTTTATTACTAGGGGGAGTCTAATCTGGTGTGTCGATTGTGTCGGACACTTTGTGGTCTGAAACAGTCACCTTGAACCTGGTTTGATAAATTCAAGAGTTTGATATGACTCGCAGTGAAGTAGGTCATTCTGTATTTTATCGACATTCTGCTCCAGATACGAGTATTTATTTGGTGGTTTACGTTGACGATATCGTTATAACTGAAAATGATTAAGATGGTATCACTAATTTAAAGCAACATCTCTTTCACTGAAATATTTTTTAGGTATTGAGGTTGTCCAATCCACGTCAGTTATTGTTATTTCACAACGCAAGTATGCATTAGACAATCTTGAGGAGACAGGAATGATGGGATGTAAACCCATTGATACTCCTATGAATAACCTTTCTAGGACAGGGGAGCCACTTAGTGATCCTGGATGATATAGGCGGTTTGGTTGGTTGGTAAGTTGAATTATCTCCCAGTGAATAGACACATTTCGTTTTTTGTGAATGTTGTAAGTCAGTTTATGGATTCTGCTGTGATAGTCATTGGGATGCAGTTATCCGCATTCTGCGATATATTAAGTCAGCCCTAAGTAAAGGATTGTTTTTCGAAGATCGAGGTCATGAACAGATCATTGGATATACAAACGATGATTATCGTTCTACATCCGAATATTGTGTTAATAGGAGGTAATTTGGTGTCCTGAAAGAGTAAGAAACAGAGTGTCATTGTTCGATCTAGTGTTGAATCAAAATATCAAGCAATGGCGGTAGCAACTTGTGAGCTAACTTGGATTAAGCAGTTGCTCAGAAAACTAAAATTTGGAGAAATCAGTCAAATGAAACTTGTGTGTGATAACAAAGCGGCCCTTAATATCGCATCAAATCTGGTATTTCATGAGAGGACTAAGCACATTGAGATTGACCGTCACTTTGTCAAAAAGATACTCTCCGGAGATATTGTTACTAAATTTGTAAAGTCGAGTGATCAGCTTGCGGATATTTTCACCAAGTCACTCAGTCGTCCTCGTATTAATCACATCTGTAACAAGCTCAGTACATATGATTGGTATGCACCAGCTTGAGGGGGAGTGTTAGATTAGGAATAGAATTTCATATATTGTATCCTACAGGAAAAAGATTATAATGTAGTATCTATAAATAGGGCTCAGTGTAATCATGTAGATACAACAATTTAATAATATATTTTCTCTCATAATTTCTCACAAGATCAATAGAGGTGCCATATACAAGATTGGAGAACTCCCTTTTCCCGACCAACATTGAAACCAAAGTACCAAGCTTGCGACATTTCCAAATCAAAAATCATCTATCAATATCACCATGTGGTCTACAAACATGCATCCAACCAACAAAATCAATTGGTGTGTTAAACAAGAGAGAACAGAAGCGGAGAAGATAAATAAGCGAGAACACCAAATGTAGGGTACTTTACAGGGCTATCAAAAGATCAAAAATTAATTGAGTTAAGAGTACCTATCATGTGTCCATAACCATCAGGGATCTCATCCGTTGGATCACCAAAGAACATAAGGCAGCAGAACACAACACTAGTGAAAAATAGTTGAGGATAAACAACAGTTTTGACAGAGAGAAGGGAACCACTCTGAAGAGGGAAAAACTGAATTAAAAATTTCTTTAATCATTAAAAGTATTAATTAAAGAAAACGAGTATTAATTAAAGAAACATCAACAAATCTTCACAAACAGGGCCGCTCCAGGAATAAAAGGAATGTCCTAATGACCAAACAGAAAGAAGGGAACAATTAAGTGCAAAGTTGGAAACCCAAACATCCTAAGAAATCACTAGAAAATGCCAGACAAGATCGGAAAACCCGTCTCTCGAAGCCTGATAATATCCAGATTGCACTGCAAGCACAAAGATGATATGGAAACAGGATGCACAGGAATGCAAACTGGACACCAACCTTGAAAATGTCAAAATCTAGTCCCTTCTTTACTTATCATCTTGAAAAGCTAGCATGATAAGCAACAGAAAACAAAAGCAGAAAAGATAAGTAAAAACACCAAAGATAGAGGAGCACTTTACTTTACGGGGCTACCAAAAGATCAAAATTGAGAGAGTACTTATCAGATGTCCGTACCCATAAGATATCTCATTAGTTTGATCAAAAAACATAAGCATCTGGACTGAAAAACCGAAAATGGCACACAGTACATTAGACACACTTGTGGAAAGAATTATCATAAGTTGAAAACTCCCATATAACTGCAATTTTGATAAAGAGAGAAGGGAATACGTATGATCAGGGAAGAAAACTGAACCGAAAATCTAGATAATCATAGAAAGCCTGAACTAAGGAAAACCTCACTGCCAGTAGACAAACAATGCTCCATAAAAGGAAGATTTCACTGCTCTGAAAGACCAAATGACTGCAAGCACAGAAAGAAGGAAACAAGTTAAGTGCAAAGCTGGCAAAATCCATGCCACATAGGAGAGATCACTAGATATTACAAACAAGATTGCAAACCTCCCTTTTCTCCGAACCTTGCTACATCCAGAACGCAGTGCAAGCACTACGGCCAAGAAGAAACATGGTCACAGGGCATTACATAAACTAGATATTACCAAATCTATCACTGTCACCGATCCAACCAAACCAAATCAAGTGACGTGATAAACAGAAGCAGAGAAAATAAGTACTAAGAACACCAAGTGGAGGAGTACTTAACGAGGATATTAAGAATTATGTTTAGGTGCTTATCAAGTGTCCATAATGTAAGAATTATTTAAAAATGGTAAAACTTCCTTCGTCTTTATTCATTCAAATGGTAAATTTATATACACTAAGTAACAATTAATAGGAAGATTAAGTCTTTCCTAAAATCCTCCTCCCTATCCCATAATATATTCATATATTAATACTACTCTATTAATACATAATACTATTTACCATATACATAAGATTCTACATAATTATATTATTAATTGTAATTAATAATAAATATTCTAACACTCCCCCGCAGTCGAAGCCTGAGGAGGGCGAATGCTGAGACTGTCCCAAAATTCTTCAAATAAGATCAGCGGAAGCCCTTTTGTGAAGATATCTGCAATCTGATGTCGCGTCGGGACGTAACACTCGCACTGTCCCGAGCCACCTTTTCACGGACGAATGAATATCTAACTCAATATGCTTAGTGCGTTGATGATGGATTGGATTTCGAGAGAGATAAATCGCACTAATGTTATCACAAGATACCATAGTGGGTCGGAATAGACATGAAGCTCAAGTAAAAGATTCGAATCGGCGTAGAGTCGGACACATTGGCTACGCATGCGGTATTCGGGCCAAGATCGAACGTGATACGGTGGGTTGCCTTTTGGAGGACCATGATATTAAATTATCACCGGGAAGACGCGATAGCGGAGGTGGGCGTCAGGTGTCTGAAATCCCGCCCGATCTGCGTCGTGTAGGTGACAAGCTTGGTCATGGAAGAAGTGCAGATGCAATCCATAATTCGAGTGCCACGAATATATCGCATAACGCGTTTGAGTGCGTCGTATGTTCTTCCATCGATCGCGTGAACAAACACACTTGTTATCGCATATGTAATATCTGGCCTGGTGAATGTGAGATATTGCAAAGCTCCTGCCAAGCTGCGATACAATGTCGGATTGGCAAAAGGACTACTGGATATGACACTCAATTTTGACTTGGTATCTACTGGATTTGCAGAAGGTTTGCAAGATGACATTCGGCCGTTCTACGATCTCTGATGCATACTTCTTCTGGGAAAGAAATAAACCACCTGCATTACGTGTCACCGCAATTCCTAGAAAGTAGTGAAGTGGACCGAGGTCCTTCATAGCAAATTCGGAACTCAGCTGGGTCATGATATTCTCGCAAGAGAGTCCAAGAGGTTTAGGATAATATCATCTACATATAAGAGAATATAAGCGATATGATTACCACGTTGATAAATAAATAGTAAATTATCCGAACTACTTGTTTGAGAAACCCATGTTGAACACAAAATCGCAAACCGCTTGTACAAGTCTGGGAGCTTGTTTGAGGCCATATAATGATTTTTAAGTAAACACATGATTGGGATATCGAGAATCTTTGTACTGATGGTTGGTGCGTGTATCTGATCTCGCTCAGTGTCCATGTAAGAAGTCATTCTTGACATCCAATTGATGAAGTAACCATCCTTTTGAGAGGGCTAGGCGAGAACAATTCGATGGTTCTTTGGTTTAACCATCAATTTGAATGTCTCGCCGCAATCTAATCCCACTGCTTGAGTCTTGCCATCACCTACAAGTCGGGCCTTATGCCGCTCAAAAGAACCATCAGATTTTTCTTTATGGCTAAAAATCCACATAGAACGAATTATATTAGCATTAGATGGACGAGGTACTAATTCCCATGTCCTATTTTTAATTAGAGCATGATATTCATCATTCATGGCAATTTTTCAATTAGGATCTTTTAGAGCGCATACGTGGTTACGCGCAAAGGTGATTTGAGACTTGAGTGTGTAGACTGTATTTGGCATTGAGTTTTGTAATTCCATGTTGACTACGGGTGGTGGCGGTTAAGTGGGCGATGATCGACGCCATCGTCGGGAGTGAGGTAATGGGTAACGCCATCGCCAGCATTATTGTTATTTTCTCCACCGTCAGAAATTTGGGCGAGTAGTTTGTGTGTAGTTGGGCT
Source organism: Przewalskia tangutica (assembly GCA_029844215.1). NCBI lineage: Eukaryota > Viridiplantae > Streptophyta > Magnoliopsida > Solanales > Solanaceae > Przewalskia > Przewalskia tangutica. The sequence goes on along the minus strand of CM056736.1, from coordinate 84,699,985 downwards.
GGATTTGGAGGTTGGCCCAGTGAAGGCGGCACCGTGCGAGGTATGGGGTTCTCGTGCACTGGGCCTTGGAAGTGATGGCCCAGTTCGCTGGACTGTATTTTCCAGTGGCTACCACTGGACCATCGGTCCTTGGTCCAGTGGGTCCATCTGCGTTTGTCCAGTATTTTTTGTGAGTCCCGGGCTGTGGAAAAAATGAGTTAGATACGGGAGCCTATCATCATCCAAAAAATCATAAGTATTTGTCCCTGTGTCATGTATCTTGGCAAAGGGAAATTGTGACTCATAAAAAATTACATGACGACATATAATCATACGTTTGGAAGAAATGTCATAACACATGTAACCACGGTGATTCGTAGGATATCCCAAGAAGACACATGGAGTAGACCGGGGTTGAAGTTTTGTGATTATGGTGGATGGAAATAGAGGGTAGCAAAGACAACCAAATACTCTCAAATGATGATATGAGGGCTCTCGTAAGTAAAGTATTTTTAGTGGAGCTTGGTAAGACATGTTTTTATGGGGAAGGATATTCAACATGTAAGTTGTCATTTGAAGCGCATGATGCCAAAAAATGGGGGGTATAGAAGCATGAGCAAGGGATGTTCTCACAATATTGTTTATGGTTCTAATTTTGCGTTCCGCCTTCCCATTCTGTGAAGAGGTGTGAGGACAGGATAAACGAAATTGTAAACCATTTGTTTTGAAAAATCCCAAAGCGATTATTGTCAAATTCCTCCCATTGTCACATTGAATACTTTTAATCTCCGCTCAAACCGAGTTCGGATAAATGCTCTAAAGTTTAGGAAAGTGGAAAACACTTGTGATTTTTTCGACAAAGGAATGTCCACAAATAATTAGAGTAGTCATCAAGAAACGAGAAATAGTATCTATGACTGAGAAACTCAAAGCGGTGATGTCCAAATATCACAATGTAAAATATCAAACGGCATAGTAGTGCATGAAGTAGAAGAAGTAAATGGCAACCTAACATGTTTACCAAGGGCACAAGCATGACACTTATTCAAAACATGAGTTTGAGTACATGAAATAAAATTGTTTTGTTTAAGAGAGGCCAAAATGGACTCCCCCGGATGTCCCAATCGTTCATGCCATAGTGATGGAGCCAAGGCTGCAAAAGTGGAAGGCACTTTAGATTGTGGATTTGGTAAACTTATTGGATAGAGCTCCCCCTTGCTATCACATCTCATGAGAAGATTCCCCGTCTGAAAGTCATGTACGGAAAAACCAAATGGGTCAAATTTAACAGAAACTCAATTATCACTAGTAAACTTCCTAACAGAAACCAAATTTTTTATTAATTTTGGAGCATGCATGACATTATTTAAAACCAGTGGTGGTGACAGTGTGTTTGACCCATAACCTTTTATTGGAATTGCATGGCCATTTCCGATAATAATACCATTTTCTTTGTTCAAATTAAAATAGGGTGATAGTGTACCTTGGGACGTCGTCATATGTGACGTTGCCCCGGAGTCCATATACCAATTAGAATCCGGTGGATTGAGTCCAAGAGTGTGCATAACCTGCTCAATATCCGTAGGATGGGTCGTGGTTGAATGGGCCTCGCCCGTTGGGCGGAGGAGGCCCAAATCGCTGTTGCCTTTGAAACATTTCCAGTGGCTGGGCTGCGCTTTCTTGAAACATTTCAGTGACCCGGGCTCTTGGGCCTCTCTCTGCTGCGTGATGTTGCCTCTCTGCTGAAATGGTTGGCCGCCATCGCCATTGGGCTGTTGGTTTGCTCGCCCATTCCGTCTGAGTCTTTGCCGGTGTGTTCTTTGCCGATTCTGTTGTTCTGCCAGTGAGCCTTCCGCTGGCTAACTTCCGGTGGCACAGTGGTTCTTGCCGATAACCACCGGAGTTGGTGTTGCGCTTATTGGCCGGAATTCGGTGACCCACTTTATTATTTCCGCGATTTCCACCTTCTTATTATTATTACCACGCCCTTTTTGACTCTTATTTTGTGAAGAATAGTCAAAATAATTACCTTCACGAATACGCCAACCATGGCGGAATTTGTAGTCGTTGAAACCTTAATCAAACCCGACTCTTGAGAACAAGCGTGGATCTTGCTTGATAAAATTTTGGTAGGGGATTACTTTGATGGATTAGTGTCCCCACGCCACTATAAGCATCCGTGAGACCGTGACTAATTGTAAAACTAACAGGTTGTCGAAGCGGGTGAACTACGTTCTCAATTGACCGCCACCTTTGAGGCGTTGTGATGGGTTGAAAGCGTTAGGGAAGTCTGCCGTGACAATGGTTGAAAATTCTTGTTCCAACCTAACGGCACGAGAGTTTTGATTATCTTGAAAAATGTCTCTCAGCGTTCTCGTACGCGCCGTGGCGATAGAATTTGGTTCCATTATTGTATCTGACAAATGCGTGGATATTGTTGCATAAATCCAACCAAGAAGTGGCATCGGGTATCCCACAATTCTTTGTCCGCTTGCACGATTGTTCGATTGTTGTACCATTTTTTGGTGGAATTATATGATGAAGAACTTTGTGAGCCCTACAACATATTTTGAACAACTCCGCTCATGTTGCGTAGTGAACAGTTTTCATCTCTAGTTTGACAGAAATATGTGTTTTGATGTTGGAGATAGTAAGGGCTGAGTGAAACGAAGATTTTGATTCAGACATGGTTGACACAATAATGGAGGAAACAAAAAAATTAACAATGGAGAAGACAAATTCGGTTGGATGGATGAGGAAGATGACCGAATTTGGAAGGAATATTTTATTTAGAGTAGGATCTTTGAATTACGCTTTGATACCATGTAAGAATTATTTAGAAATGGTAAAACTTCCTTCGTCTTTATTCATCCAAATGGTAACAATATATACACTAAGTAACAATTAATAGAAAGATTAAGTCTTCCCTAAAATCCTCCTCCCTATCCCATAATATATTCCTATATTAATACTACTCTATTAATACATAATACTATTTACCATATACATAAGATTCTACATAATTATATTATTAATTATAATTAATAATAAATATTCTAACACATAACCATCAGTTGGATCATCCAAGAACATAAGCATGTGGACTAGAAAACAAATAAAGGACCAGGAAATAAAAACCAAACCGATCCTCCACCGGACAAACAATTACTTATCAACAAATTGAAAGAGACCAAATCTAATATCTCAACAACAAATCGTATACAGAGAAATTGTGTTCCTAGACAGTTTATTTGTAAGATTGTTGGGATAAAGCCGTTGCCCGTGTATTTATTTCTCAAGTGGTGGCGTTAAGTCGGTGATTTACCTGGCTCAAATATAGGTGAAAAACTAATTTCACAATTCTTTTTGACATAAAATGTTGATGAATAAATTAAGTTACATTTCTTTTCCAACTTTATTTTCAAAATAACGTTGGTAGTATATTGGATTGATTTTTACATGTCTGGCATATATCGTGTTGTAACCAATCTCGTATAAGGTTCGGTATATTTTAAATTGGGACAACTTTCACCAACCGTTAAGTCGGGATAATTATCACTAGCATTAAAGCTAGGATATCCCAAATATCAAATCAAGGGGCAGTATAGACTAAGGGTGTCCAATGGACCGGGTCGGTCTGATCCCGTCCCCGCTATCCGCCCCGACCCCTTTAAAAAACGGGATAGAAAATAATGGTGTTGGGGATCGTATTCGGGACGGGACTAGGACTCGCCCCGCCCGTCCTGACCCGCCCCGACCCATCCCCTTTGCAGAAATAGTCGTTGTAAAACGGTCCAATTTCAATTTTAGTCGTTGGCAACGACTATAACGACCATTTTACCCCCTCCTCCACCCAATAAATTCTCTACCCCTTAATATTTATTTTTAACCTCTAAATTCGTATATTTACACTTTAACTCTATTTCTCAACTATAAATACCTCATTTTTCTCTTCATTTTTCTCACAAATCTTCCTATCATCTCTTTAATCTCTCTCTCTATAAGTATACATTGCCTACTAAATATTATATTTTATTTATTAATTTCTATCAAAGTTCAAAAATTGGGAGTGAAGTTGACAACTAGAAATTTAAAAATTTATCAGGAAGTTTATAAATTTAAAACTGAAAAGGTCAAGGTGGGACGGGAGATTGAATGAGACATGTAGAAAACTCTCACAAAGTAAGGTATAATCAATACCTGACTGAAAAATCGGGTGTGCAAATGCCTTCTGAGTCGGGACAAGGTTCACATAGTGTACCCAATCAAGTACAAGGTCGAATTAACCCGATAACGGGGGAATTATAGGTCCTAATTATGATAAACACGGAGAAAGGAAAAATATAGCAAAATTAGTTGATGTGGAGGATTTACCTTTTTCATTTCCTTCATCTCCTAGTTTTATTCATTACATTAGAGAAACATATAATCCTGTTTTTAACGGTTTTTCTAGATCAACTGTTAGAAATGTTGGTTATCCTGGAATATATCACGCAATCTATCCCAGGTATCCATAGTTGTAGTGTATGGTTCAATGATCGTCTGTAAAAGATAGGTAGAAATAGTGGAGTAAATACACTGAAGGATGGTAGCATCAAGAGTTATCCATAACTTAGGATCCTCCGCTGGTCTAGGGACATCGGCAGTGCCAGGTGCCGGAGGAATTATGTGATGGAGGACTTGATGTGAGAGTGCGTGAATTTTGAACAATTCTGCCCACGTTGCATATTGGACGTTTTTCATCTCAAGAACAATAGGGATGTGGTTCTTGATGTTGGAAATAGTAAGGGCATAATAAAACATGTTCTTTGACGTAGACATAACGGAAGAACAATCGGTGAATTAGGAATTTGGAAGAAAAATTGGGAAGAGAGTAGGTAACATTGCACGGATTCTGAGAATGGACACGGAAACTGAGGCAACAGAAGAGAGGAAATCGGTAGAAGCAAGATAAAACTAGACTTCTGATACCATAAAAGAAATAATCCCTTCATTATTTTCATTAATGAATGAGTATATATACAATTTACAATATCCATAATATGGTAAATCATATTCCTACTCTACTCTCAAAATCATATTCTATTTGTACAAGAATTCTACAATTATGGTAAATGTACAATGCTTAATTAAATACAACAACCTATTATCAAATATAGCTCCAAACCGTGATATACACGACTATGTATAATGTGATATACACGACTATGTATATCGCGTATATCACGATCTCCAAATTATCTAAATTGTATTGTGTTTTTGTTATATACACAAAATATTGTATATGTCATGTATATCACTGTATACTTTCAATTTAAAATGGCCCTTTCTTGGACTCCATACATAGTGAAAGTTTAGTGCATCGAGCTGCTCATAAAAAATAAAAATAAAAGATTGTCGCATTTAGATTGCAACTCGTTTTTAGCAATTTAATGGTTCATACTCACTCTCCAGCCTTGGAACATGGATGCACAATCTCATTGTTATCTTTATTATGAAGTATCTAATCAAAGTTTTAGCAATAACAACTTTGACTCGCTACCACGTAGTATTCCTCATTAGGAAATGCTACATAAGAAAATCAACATAATTAGGGATGCCAGCGGGGCGAGGCGGGAGTGGGGGAAAGGTACCATATACTCGTACCCACCACCTAAAGTCCAACCCCACACCCGCCCCACCACCCATCACGGGTAGTAATTCATCCACACGTACCCGTCTGACGGGTATAGGATTATACCTGCTCCTGCACCCGCCCCCACTTACCCAGCGGGTATTCATTACCCGCCTCACCACCTGTTGGGTACCCGTCTCACCTACCCACCTAAAATATTTAACTAATCAATGTATGTTCTGCACTTCTACACCACTTGTATCATTAAAATTAACAAAGCTCAAATCTTGCATCAGTAAGTTAAGTCTTCAATATTTGATTAAAACATTCTACACTGATTGATACCACAATGTACCAAAGTTCATTTACAAAGCAACTAACAAAAACAGCTCCCACAAGTTTTTTTAAAGCAACTAAAAATAATAATTCTACATTGATTGATACAACTCTTCAGCGGCTGAAGTTCAACATTTGCATCCATGACTTCTTCAAGCAATCCTTATCATACATCAACCTCCTTCACCTAAAATATAGAAATTTAAAAATTTAACATTGTTTGGAGATGCGGGTACGATGTGGGTCTTGTATGAAATCTACTCCGTCCCACTACTTATGACGGGTAACACTTTTGATACGCATACCCGCCCCACCACCCATCAAACCATCCTCATACCCGACCCAAATGGCGGGTGTGGGGCGGTACCCGCATTTACCCGCCCCACTGACATCCCTAAACATAATGTCAAGGCTCAAAATCTTACCAATAATATGGGCCTCTACGCAACTCAAATTTTAGGTCATCGACGATGATAAGTATGATCTGCAATTTCTTAATCCCATGGCTAATTTGATTGTCAAAAAGATGCAAAAATAGCTTGGCGGTATCGAAACTCAGATATGACATGGTTAAAGAGTGGAATAGAAATAATAAGTGCCTGTTTGGATTGGCTTCTGGGTACTCACTTTTGTAAAAATGACAAAATTGACATGTTTGGTTTGGCTTTTCTGGCAGAAGCTAAAATTTGTAGTTTCTGCTAGAAGTGCTTCTGCCAGAAGCAATTCTACCATTTATTTCAATTTAGTTTTACCATTTCCTTTATTACTCTCTTTAATTTTCATCAACAACTATATCCACATTTATTACTCTCTAAATATCTAGAAATAATTACTAAAAAAAAATCAAATATACAACTTTCATTACCCTCTTTAAATATCTAGAAATAATTACTAAAAAAATCAAATATACTACTCATGTTCTGTTTTAATTATAAAAAAAAATCAAATATACTACTAAAGTTGACATTTATTCATGTGTAATTCCAAATTGGAACTTTAAACTCCTTAAACATCCTAACGTTGTCCGATTATACGAGAATTATCATTCTCCTTTTTCTATTGTCTTTTTTCAAATACTCTGAATATTACTACTATAATACATTATATTTTGAAAAACAAGAAATAAATATACTCAAGTTGAAGTATCGAACAATTATAGAGTACATGCAAAATTAGTATTGTAATAATATTTAAATACTATTTGCACTTTAAATTAGTATTGTAATAATATTCTACTAATATTTAAGTACTATATTGCACTTTAAATTCTATTATATATTTGTAATTTTTATTTACATCCATTTATTAGTAATTTGTATTTATATGTATTGACTAAATATCCATTTTGGTAATTGTTAAGCGTATTTTGTATACGCTTTTTGAGTCATTTTTAATTAATATTTTACTCGTTTTTGTTGTTTTAGTATAGTATTAGGTTTGTTTTTCTTTCTTTTGAGTCACAGCGGTTCAAAAAGGCAAAATGGCGAACAGGAACGAAGAATTGGCATAAAAAGAGGAATCCAAGGCCGAAAAGAACAGAAATTGAAGACCCGGACGAAAGCCAGGAAGCGCCGCAACGCCGGTCAGCAGGACCGTGGCGCCGGAACATCAGAGAAGCCACAGAACTTTGGGCGCCACGGCGCCAGTCTGCAGGGCCGCGGCGCAGGTATGGAAATCGAGAATCCGAGGTTAATTTGGCCAGGGGCAGAAGGGTCCATAGGGTACGAAAATTGCAACATACTAAAAGCCCTAAGGATTATTCTAGGAAGGAGGTTGGTCATTCTAACACACAACACATCACAGGGCAAGGATTGGAAGCTACAATTGGAGACTTTAGTTCGCAATACTTTTCTTTCTTTCTTTTTAATTCAGTTTATGTTTAGAATTGTATTAGTTCTTAGCGTGACTATGGCTAGGAGCTAAACACTTTATTAGAGTTTTCCTTTAGAATCGCTTGAAACTTTATTTCATGACTTAATGCATTAGTTGATTTCTTCTTCATTTGATTAAGATCTATTCAATAATTTATATGAATGTTTGATAGTTAATTGATCACTAATTATCATAATCTATATGATTTCGAATCAAGAATCGAGAGGAGATATTTGGATATGCTGTAATTGAATAGATATAGGTTAAAATCGCGGACGAAAGTACCCTGATACTTGTGTAGCATTATAGGTTAATGTTCTTAATCCTCCTATGTGGTAAATCCTATCATAGAAATATAGTAGGGTTCTGCACTGGGGTTGAGCGATTATATATTCTAACCGGAATATAAGACAATCTAGTTAACCGTTATCTTAACGTAGAAGAAGAAGTCATTCTAGTTGCATTAAGGATTGAATAGAGTGGATAGTCGAGGATTTTGGAAGCCCTAATTCCTTCATAATTGATTACAACTTCAATAGTTTAGTTAATTCGTGCAATTATTCTAGTAGTTAAACAAAAAAAAACCAACTCTATTATCGATTGCTAAATAGATAACATAAAATAGATGAACGGTAATTAGAAACCAATCTCTGATGACGATATTCGGTCTTATCAGACTATACTACTTGTGAACGATACGTACACTTACGTGAGCACGTGTGTCGCGCCCTTTTCCGGCCGCGACTTTATTCTAGCGAACCCTGCTTAATAAGAAATGTTAGAAAATAAATAATAAAAAAGCTAAAGTGTTTAAAAAGGCTTAAAATATTAAAAAAAGGGCTAAAAGATAAAGAATGCTAAAAGTAGTGCTAAGGTTCGCGGAGTCGCCACCTAATTATTTTGGGTGAATTAGGACACCTAAATGTTTAATTAGTTTAAAGTAAACATTAACTCCATTTTTATGGTCTGCTAAACTTAATGAGTTTCTGGGTAAGGGTTCTTTATTATCCTAAAGGGAAGGGGTTAGTCATCCTAAAGGATCCGCTAACTTGCGGTTGTCCGTTCAAACCTAGGGTTAATTATTTATGCTAAAAAATGCATGTTTGAAAGATATTTAATAGAAAGTATTTTTAGTCAAAGATTAATAAGATTAGTGCTATAAAACACATGTAAAGTTTAAAGCATGCTTATATTATTTGTATAAAAAATATATAATGCAAAAATAGATTAATTGACTAAATGTGTACATTTGCCTGCCTTGATTAGTATATCACATGCTTAAGGGGATTTCTTAGTATATAAAAATAAGATTTCTATATGGATGTTATAGCAAATGGGTTAGGAATCTTGAAAATAATATCATAGCTACATATGATTAATTATGCAAGTTAAGATTATTAAGTGGTTTAATGTATCTTAACTTATCTAAATATTTAATTCAAAGGGAAACAAATTGCTAATTAACTACTTTCTAATTTATGGACTTAAGGTTTGGCATTCTAAGAACTCTACTAATAACGTAATGTTAGACAGTTAATTACAATAAATAAACGGGGCGGGGTAGGAAATAAAAGAAGATGACTCGAAGGAAATGCGATGTCTTTTCGCCGGCGGCTTAGAATTTCTGGCGCGAACATAGATGCACATAGATGTGGGTTTCACGTTTACTACAGTCTCGTCATGAGACTCTTTGTTGCTCCGACGCGTTTCATGCAAAGTAAGAGAAGATAAGGATTAGAAAATATTTTAAACTTATTAATAAACAACAAACATTAATATGGAAACACATTAAACATGCATTAGTTGCTTCGTTTCAAACTGTTCACAGAAACAAATGGGCCCGTAATTGATTTAAAACATTTGAATAGACAATAATGAGAGCAATAAGCCAAACATGACATGTTGGACATTTATATGTTTAGCAGAAACAAAAGGAAGGCCCATTTCAGCATGGACGACAACAAGTAACTGTACAAACACAAAGCAGGTCACAAAATAATTGTTTCACTCAGGACAAAACCTTTCATACACAAATCACAATGCTTTAAGTAATTCTTACTACAAATGACCCCACATTCCTCCCAGACCTAAAACTCTTCAAGATGCAGATGTGATTAACTCCAAAAGACATATATATGATCGTTGTATTACTATCAAGTTCCTGGTTATACAAACATGTCAAGCAACATCTATCTGTATATGTTATAGAAGAGCCAGTCCCAACGAGGAAAGAGATGTGGAAAATAATACATGTTTGTTCAAGATATAAAGTAGTATAAGAGGAGAAACCATGTGATCCGTGAACAGTTAATGTTCCAGATCATATATCCAAGATTTCCTGCTGTTTTAAAACTATTTCAGTACCAAACCATACCCTTTTCATGCTTATTAACTGATCATGAATTAAATACGGGATGCAAACCAATAATAACCCAATATGGCATAAACTAGTTCAAATAAGTACAAGATGTTGCACAGATACTGTCTAAACAGTCCAACAAACATATTACGATACAAAAATAGCTTAGTTAATGGAAATCTGATATGAACACCCGACTCATATGAACAAGCAAGGTAACAACATAGTAGGATGGACATTTAGCATGCCACAAGTCAAATGACGAATCTACAACTGATAAACCATTAATAGCCATTAGGAATGAGTTAGTTAGAAAAAATTGACAAGATAGCGATTTTAACATTTTAGTCTCTGAAGGATCGTGATTCGAAACCACCCCATACAATATTTCTATTCACATTTTTACTATCTGCGCTCGCGACACAACAAATTTCATATGAAGGCTAGTCGGGATTCAAAGTTAAAATTGCCTTGTAATCCGGTATGACGAGAAATGACAATCGTATATATTCTTTGATCACATGGATATGATCTAAAGTCTTTATTTTTTTAAACATCCTTGTTGAAACCAGCATTTTCGAATAAGAAACCACCATCATATAGTGCTGGATATGAAACTAACATAGCTTTATCAAATATTCATGGCCAAAATGGGTAAGCATGCCATTAGGCAGTAACAAATATCAACGAGAATACTGCAATTTATATTATCGATATCATATTACTTCGAACGAGTGGTTACAATAAACATAAATCTACTCAATGATTTAAATAAACAAAAAAACCTAGATTACTTAGAGCAGACTAGTCCAACATTGCATTTTAAGCATTAAATAGAAAAATAGTAACACAAACAGACGTAGCTACACATGATTAATCAACAGGAAACATAAAAGAACATATCAAACACATAAATAAAAAGAGTCAGGAGGAAGTCGAGTTTACCTTCTAGGACGTGACAAAGCCACGTATCAAGTCGTCGATCCACTCGACGGGCTTCGGGTTTGCGATGCGAATGAAAGGGGGCAGGTTTAGTTGTTGGTTTCTTTGCTGGAACTAAGAGAGGGATTCAAACTTCCTGTTCTGGTGAAAACTAAAGGGTCTGGGTGCTGTGTTACCCTGAATAAACTCTACTGTGCTCTTCCCCCGTTTCTGCTCTTAATCGCTATATGGCTGCTCTTGAGCTCTCTCGTATATGCCTACTGTCTATGTTTGATCCCCCCCCCCCACGATTGCCCTTTGCATGTGCTTTATATAGCCTAACTCTAGGTTCTAATATTGGTAAGTAAATAGGCTGATTCGTGCTTGATTCGACGAGATTTCGTATTTATTCTCTGCGATCTCGGGGTGTGATTTCGAGCTGATTTGTTAAGATTTGTGGGCTATTTTGGGTTATGTGAGTCACGGGTAAGGGGAAGATCGCCGGATTTTCGTGAAAATCTCGGCGAGGAAGGTGGCGTGAGGGCGGCGATTGAGAGGGTACTAGGGTTTTCTGAGATTGGGGAAGAGGGACTTAGGTTCGTTTGGTTTTTCTTTTGTTTTATGGGTTGTGGGCTGAGGTAAGTGGGCTGCGGGTCTTGGGCTGCGGGTAGCGGGTTTGGGCTGGTAATCTTAAAGAGTGGGCTGATTAGGGTAGCATTTTAATTAGTTAGGGTAGTTAGATTTAATTAGGTGTTTAATTTTAAGAGTTTAATTAATTAATTAGTGGTGAGTTTTAGGTGTTTAATTAAGTGTTAGTTTTAGGTGCTATTTAATTTAGGTAGAGTTTTAATGTTGTGTTTTAATTCTAGGTGTATTAACTAAATTAAATTATTTAAATTGTGATTAAATTATTTTAGGTTCTTTATTAACCTAATTGTTATATAAAAAATAAGTGCGGGCGTGTTATTCAATTAGTGCTTAATACTCTACGTAAAAATGCGATGTTGTTATTAAATTGCTTATTTAGGCCTGTATTAATGTTTTATCGCTGCATTTTATTATTTTAAAATTATTAGAATTATTGTTGAAAATTAGTGTAATTTTATAGTTAATGACTGGACGGGAGGGTCAAAATTGGGTGTCAACAACGTGGAAATCGGCCTAACAGTAATTCTACATTCAAAAACAATTTTGATCAAAACTATCCAAACATCATTTATTGATAACAATCACTTTTACATTGTTGCATCCAAACATAAATCACTTCAGACAAAATTACTTCTGTCAGAAGTACTTTCTATCCACCGTCAATCCAAACAGGCCCTAAGTCATACATTACATGCTCTCCAGAAATTACAAACAACCTCCTCATGCATGTTTCTTTATATGAGTTTCATGTCATCATCCCAAGGTTTAACGTCCAAAAGAAGTAATGTCTTTTCACCTAAAAAGTAAGACCATAATAACAGAATAAAGCATTTACTCAAGGGGGTGTGAATAAGCATTATCCAAAGAGATCGATATCATCATCTAATTAGCATTATCAGCAAGCTAAGCTACATACATCTAATGTGTTAAACTACACTTGGTCATTAAGAAAATAAACATTAACTCGAGAAAATATACCTTCCTATTCTGAAAAATAAGTTGATCGAATATTATATATTAAATATCAAATTGGCTCAATTGTTTAATTTAATAGAATTTTATTAGTGCCTCCAAAAATCTTATATGAGTTGTCTCTTTACTTCTTAGAGGATTGTGAGTCACTTGGCTTAATGTTTAGTAAGAATTTTTTTTTTTGACAGTGCAATGCCTTTTTCTTTAGTGTTGTACTTCCAAACTTCTCCATCGCCATGACAATTGGCTCAGTTGTTTGATTTATTAGAATTTTATAATAATTTATTCCTTCGTATAAGTATATATTTATGTGTTCTCTATTTTTCTGTACATCATGAATAATATTCTAAAATTTAGTATTATATGCATTAATTATGATAAAATTGGATCCCAAATATATTTAAATATTGATTTAATATTTTTTTAAAATTTTTGTAGTTGTTACATTATTAAATAGGTATCAAAAATTATATTTATGATTAAAATGGTAAAATTGAGTAATTTTTAAAAGATAAAATAAAATTGAGTGATTATGATGGTCAATTATCTAATATTAAGTGACTGTCCAAGCTTCTAACTTAAAATTGAGTAATTTTTAGAAGATAAACTAAAGTTGAGTTAAGCGCCCGTCAATCTTTTTTTTTTTTTTCTTTTTTGACGAAGGAACCCGCAACCGCTACTCTTTCGAGTGCGCACAGGGTAAGCGTCCGTCAATCTTAACTCTATAGAATTGGGTCTTGTGTCTCCATATATACTCAAACGGGGAAACGGATGCTGATCGTAGCTACATTTGGATATTATTGTCCTGCAAACAAATGAATTTACTAACCATTCAACAATGAATTAAATGTGAACAATCCATCTTCAAATCCTGAAGTTATAGTGCCCTCAAAATCATATAAAATTCCAACCCACCGACTCGACTTCTTAGTTTTATGGTGATTTGTGTATCTATCCAAAATGTGTGTTTTCACGGAGTATGGTTCAACCCGGGCTAGCTATGGAACATGCTTGTGAACTAGGGACTCCGTTTCGGGATCTTCAACCCTGATGAAAACAATTCCAGTGAGCTCGCCAAGGAAATTCTATCTCCAATTCTTGGGTTGAACAAAAAAGGTTCAATCTTGTGAAACCGTTGCGTAGGCGAACCTGGCAGCCCGCCCAGAGTTTGACCTTCTCTGATCAATCAGCCTATTCTAGTTTGCGTTGTGTCATCTGATTTTCAGGCTCTACGAATCTCTGGACCATTGTGTACATGTACTATCTGTTGGATTTTGATATTGGTGAATGAGAAATGATGGGATGAAAATTAAAAGGGGTAAAAGGCTCTTTTGTCCCACATCAAAAAAAGAGAAGGAAAGAGAGGTGTATATATTACATTACACCTTCTCTAGCTGCTAAAAGGGTTGAGAGGGCAAGGACCCCTCGCGCCGTCGTCGCTCGGCTTTGGCTTTGGATTTGGATCGATTGATTGATAATCTTTTTGGACAAACGTTTCTTTAATTAAATTAATTAATTAATTATTTAATTAAAAACAAATCCAAACGGATCGACCCGCGACCCGACCGTCGACTCTCCTCTCTTTTTCGAATTTCCTCCAAAATTAGGTGACTATTACGAATGGTTGCAACCATTCGTAATCGATACCTCGACCTATAAATTCTTGATTATTCCAAGAATTTATTCATTCATTTTCTAATCAATTCTGATTCAATTCTGAAGTTGCTCTTCAACTCGAAAATTTCATTCTGTGTGATATACTGCCGTTGAGTGGTTCGTTGCTACCGGAATTTGGAGTACTACTATTCTGGTAAGATAATCGTTCTATCCTGGGAGGCGATATTCCGTTAACCTCAGTCTTGTGAGGGAATAATTTTCTTAAGGACACACTTTGAACTAAGTGGGCTCGATTACATTCTGAAATTATTTTTCCAAAACAGATTCTGTTTTCGTTTATTGTTTCATTAATGTTATATGTTTCACTAAGTGATTAACATATTGTTTTGAAACATTATTTAGCCAAATACAGATTATTATACCAACAATCTTAAGGAAATTATGTTTATTGTATTTTAATCTGTATCCTGGTTTGGAGATTAAAACCTGTGTGGTTTTCTACTCCGTATGTAATTTCATATTCTAACTTGAAGATATAAAAACTTCGTTGGAATATTAAAGTCCAGGAAAAAGTGTTTTCCAAAAGGAAAAAAAATGTTTTTTCAGAAAAAAAAAGTATTTTTTTTGTATGTTGTTTGGAGATTAAAATCTTCGGATTTTCTACTCCGGTAGAGATTAAAATTTTCATAACTTTCTACTCATTTGGATACTTGATTTGAAGATATAAAAATTTCATCAAGTATATAACATACAATCTATTGCACTTCGTTTCTATCAATTTTGATTCGGTTTGAAGAAATAAAATCTTCACCGTTGTGTATTATATTTGTTGCTATCAAAATTGATTCGGTTTGAAGAAATAAAATCTTCACCGTTGTGTATAACGATTTGAAGAACATAAAAACTTCATCGTTCTGTTTAAGGAGATTAAAACTTGTGTAGTTTTCTACTCCATATGAATATTAGTATTCCGACTCGAAGATATAAAAACTTCGTTGGAATACTAAAGTTTCATAATTATACTACGATTTGAAGAAATAAAATCTTCATCGTTTAAGTTTATAATTCGACTGCGATTTGAAGAAATAAAATCTTCATCGTTGAAGTCTGTGAATTAATTGCTATTTTGGTTTTATTAATTAAAACAGTTTGTCTATTTGACAGTGACAAACAATGGCAATTGAAATTGGAACTACCTCTGCAAATACTGCACCAGCGGTTACTACTACAACCCGTACCGCAGTACCACCGGCTGAGAAACCTGCGAGGTTCACCGGTGCCAACTTTAAAGGATGACAGCAAAGAATGTTCTTTTGGCTTACCACCCTTGGTTTGCAAAAGTTTACTAGTGAGGACCTCCGTACTGCCGCGACATGCCCGACAACGGATTCATGGTTACTGAGGCTTGGAAACAGACTGATTTTTTGTGCAAAGGCTACATTTTAAGTGCCTTAGAATATGACTTGTACAATGTATACAGTGCAGTAGAGACTTCCAAAGAATTATGGAGTGCACTTGAAAAGAAGTACAAGACAAAAGATGCTTGCTTGAAGAAGTTTGTGGTTGCCAAATTCCTAGACTATAAAATGGTTAATGGAAAAACTGTTGGAACCCAACTTTAAGAGCTTCAACTTATCTTCCATGACCTTATTGCTGAAGGTATGGTAGTGAATGAAGCATTCAGTGGGCTATGATGATTGAGAAATTGTCGTCTTCGTGGAAAGATTTCAAGAATTATCTTAAGCACAAAAGAAAGGAAATGAAGTTGGAGAATCTTGTGATTCGTCTCAAGATCGAGGAAGATAACAAAACCGCTGAAAAGAGGTATCGTAAGAGTTCACCAATTGAAGGGGCCAACATCGTTGAAGATGCTGCTCCGAAAATGAACAAGAAAAGAAAGAGGCCTTCTGGAAGAGAGAAGGGTTCTAACAAGAAAAAGTTCAAGGCATTGCTTTAATTGTGGGAAAGGCGGCACAAAAGCCAGTTGTCGTCTCGAAAAAATGGAAAAAGACAAGCCAATATGGTGGAAATGAATGATGATCTGTGTGCAATGCTGTCAGAGTGCAATTTGGTTGGAAACCCAAAGGAGTGGTGGCTGGATTCTGGTGTCACTCGACATGTTTGCGCTGCAAAAGAAGCATTTGCAACCTATGCTCATTTGGACAGAAGAGTGCTTGTTTATGGGAAATACTGCAACAGCCAAGGTTGAAGGATATGGGAAGATACTTCTGAAGATGACTTCCGGCAAGGTCCTGACTCTTAACAATGTTCTGCACGTTCCAACAATTCGGAAGAATTTAGTTTCGCCGGACTACTCGTCAAAAACGGGTTTAAGTGTGTGTTGGTTAGTGAGAAAATTGTAATAAGTGAGAATGATATGTTCATAGGAAAGGGCTACCTCACCGAGGGCCTTTTCAAACTCAATGTAATGGTTGTTGACAGTATTAATGAAAATTCAGCTTCGTCTTACTTATTGGAGTCAAATGATTTATGGCATGTTCGTTTAGGACATGTCAATTACAAAACCTTGCGAAAATTGATCAATTTAGAAGTATTGCCTAAATTCGAGTGTAACAAATCAAAATGTGAAATTTGTGTTGAATCTAAGTTTGTTAAACATCCATATAAGTCTATTGATAGGAATTCAAATCCTTTAGACTTAATTCACACAGATATATGTGATATGAAGTCAATACCATCTCGTGGTGGGAAAAAGTATTTTATAACTTTCATTGACGATTGCACTCGATACTGTTATATGTATTTGCTTAATAGTAAGGATGAAACAATTAATGCATTTAAGCAATACAAGAACGAAGTGGAAAATCAATTGAATAAAAAGATCAAAATGATTAGAAGTGATAGGGGTGGAGAGTACGAATCTCCCTTTGCAGAGACATGTTTGGAATATGGAATTATTCATCAAACTACTGCCCCTTACACACCACAATCAAATGGAATTGCGGAAAGGAAAAACCAAACATTAAAGGAAATTATGAATGCCTTACTAATCAGTTCTGGTTTACCTCAGAGCTTGTGGGGGGGGGGGGAAGCTATCCTTACAGCTAATCGAATACTCAACAGAGTACCCCACAACAAAACACAATCTATTCCATACGATCTATGGAAAGGAAGAAAACTCAACTTAAAATATTTCAAAGTGTGGGGGTGTTTAGCAAAGGTCCAAGTTCCTTTGCCCAAAAGGGTAAAAATCGGACCAAAAACTGTGGATTGTGTTTTTATTGGCTATGCTACAAACAGCAAAGCTTGTCGGTTTTTGGTTCACAAATCGGACAATCCCGAAATTCATGTTAATACGGTAATTGAATCAGATAATGCTGAATTCTTTGAAAACATCTATCCGTATAAAACTGAATGTGAGTCGTCAAGTGAAAGATCTAAACGACCGCGGGAAGAACCAAAAGAAAGTATATCAAGCAAAGAGGATCTAAGGCGTAGCAAACGTCAAAAGACATCTACTTCCTTTGGACCAGACTTTGTAACATTCTTGCTTGAAAATGAGCCTCAAACATTTAAAGCAGCAATGTCATCTTCTGATTCAACATTTTGGAAAGAAGCAGTCAATAGTGAGATAGAATCAATTTTAAACAACCATACATGGGAGTTAGTTGATCTTCCTTGTTATACCCCGTATTTCCAGAGTATGTACGTAAGGACGTACGTAGAAAATTTGAACTTGAGAAAGTAGCTTGGCCGAAATTTATTTGTGCACAACACCCGATTAGAGTCGTTTTTCGACGAAACGTTTTCCACGACTTTCGTAGGAAAATTCGGCTATGACTTTTTAATTTTTGCGAATTTTTCCGAGAGGCGAAACATTTTGGACCAACAAGAGGCGCCACTGGCACCTCTCATTGATGCGGTAGAGTGGGCAATTGGTGACTATTTTGTCAAGTAGTTGGTAGGATATTTTGTGTGTAGTTGGTTAAGGTGCACTTGGCAAGATCTTGGCCTACACTTGCCTTGCACTTGGCAAGATCTTGGCCGTTGGTTGGCCTTTGCTGAACTATAAATACCCCCACTTTGAAGACTAATTCATCCACAAATTGCCTAAGTCTTGAAAGCTTCTTCCTCCCCTTAGTGTAGTGTCTTGGTGAGCCCTCTCCCCCATGGCGAGAGTTCCCCACAGTGGGGTAGGCCGAGGGTAGCCACCCTCCTTGGGGTGCTAGCCGTGGGTACCCCTAGCCTAGTTGTTTTTCATATAATACCACTCTTGGTAGAAATACTCTCAAAAGTATTGTTATAATGCCCAAATTACCTTAGTCATATACCTTGTAGTATTCTAAGGTTATACCTTTACAAAAAGCCGAGTTATACTATTATACTTCACGTCAGTCACAAAACCTACCCCTAAGTAAATCTTCACCCGTAGTTGAAGTTATAAGTAGAAGTTGGTTAGAACTTCTAAGGGTTGTTGGGGCCTGGTCGGGCCGTGAGTAGGAGCTAAACCTTGCTCGGGATCGACATTTAAACTTGGATAATTATGGGCTTATCGAGGTAAATATCTTGTCCTATTGTAATTGGAAATTACATGTTGTTAGATTATATAGTTGAAGTATACTATATATATATAGTCTTGAACGTTGTTATCGCAATGTCTTTTGACTTAAGCTTTGAATAATAAGAAACCTTTCGAAAGAAGAGTCTTGAATCTGTATTTACATAGGGTGTATTCAGATGAGACTTGTATAGCTTTTACGTGGAGTAGAATTGTACCGTTCGGGTTAGTTGTATAACCCACTGGTTGGCTTGGTAGCGGCCTCGATAAAGGAGAGATTTCTGTTTATTGCGGGAGAGTCTTCGAATTTTGGTAGAATGTTCTACGATAGGATCTAATTGTTAATAAGCGCCTTGTAGCCTTATAGGTTGAAGTACTACGTGGTATTTGTCTGCGCTAAGGAGTGGCCAGCGGTTTGAAGTACTTGGGCGTTACGCTATTAGTCGATACTCGTCGCGAGGTATGTGAACCTCTTTCTATCTCTTCTAGCATGATATGTGTGAACTATGTAGTACGGTGAGCGTCACGTGTGCTAAATGTATTTGATTGGTTTAAACATAAAGTGTTATAACGGCTTTATGGGAAGTTGGTTATAACGACTTTATGTTGGTAAGAAGATCTTGTGGTTTTAAAAGGTAGCGGTTTGAACTATAAGCGGCTTGTTATGTGTTAATAAAGAACTTGAAGTATTTCAAAAGATTTTGAATCATTTTGAAAGAAAGTAATACTTGGTTTTTGAAAACTTAAGAGTTATACTAGCTTTATGGGAAGTTAGGTATAACGGCTTAGAATGTTTCTTGATTTGGAAATCGAATGTGTATCGACAAACCACTGCAGCGTTAATAAAAGGAAATGTTTTGACTAATTAAGTATTATTAAAACCAGTAGAAACTTCCATCTGCATAGAAGCTAAGATGAGACAAAATGATGTTTCTAGATCATGGTTCTTTGTAATAAGATTGCTATAAACAAGAATATCCTACTCACATATAAGACTTATGTTTCTCAGATAGTTTAAAGGAGAATTGTATTCTTAAATGAATAAGACTATGAACTACGAAACCTTTCTAAAATAAGAAACGTGAATATTTGAAATTAGGCAAACTTGGACGTTTGGATAATAATGTTGTTACTTGATTTTACAAAGATAAGTGTTTTGATTCACTTCAAAAGATAATCACTCTATTTTCATAAACTACGGGTATTGTGTGACTTTTGTGAAAGTAACGTATCTTTGAAAAGAGTTATTATGCAGTATTTTGGGGATAAAACCCGATCTTGTTAATCATATAGTAGAAAGTGCCTTGTGTGAATAACTTGATTGTATTGGTTTGTGATAGCCTTGTAATACTTTCTTGTTGATTTGATAAGTAAACATGCTAGGATGCTACGTGTGTTAGTATCTTGTGATGTTTGTGTAAAGGGGTTTTTCCTTTGTTGTGCTTGTGTTGTTTAACGATAAGCTGTTATGATAGTATTATACATCACTCATCTCTTGAGATGATTAGGGGATTTGCCCTCCGTCACGGGGTAGACTCGGCGGGTCGATGGACCTATGATTCGAGACTACCTCATGCGGGTCGAGGGCTATGCGAGCTGCGGGAGTTCCAGTTGAGACGCGGCCGCTTGTGGTCATGCGGTCCTTGTGGCCATGCGGACGGCGAGTCGGGGCAGCTGCCGGAGTAGCTACCCTCGATGCGGGGTTATACCTCATGCGGGCGATGAGATTGGCCTATGCGGGCTGCGGGAGTTCGAGGTTAGACGCGTACATTAGA
Source organism: Przewalskia tangutica (assembly GCA_029844215.1). Taxonomy (NCBI): domain Eukaryota; kingdom Viridiplantae; phylum Streptophyta; class Magnoliopsida; order Solanales; family Solanaceae; genus Przewalskia; species Przewalskia tangutica. The sequence goes on along the minus strand of CM056736.1, from coordinate 84,679,373 downwards.
TCTGCGGGCAAGTGGCGGCTTTGATCATGTGGCCGGTGCTAGCGAGATCTTATGATCTGATTCGACCTTGTTGATGCTGTAGGTGTTAGTAGTCGGCTATGCCTTCGTGCACACCATGCGTTTTCATTATGGCAGTGGGACTGGTGTTCATGTGTGTTCCTTGGTGCTTTTATATCATAAAGCTGGCGGTGAGGAAGGTATTCCACGGCATGATTGATATTGTGGGCGTGAGACCCATTGTTATATTTGAGTGATGACTTGAGGCGTGAGTCACGACTTGATATGACCGCTTGGTTGTGTGGCGTAGTTTTGTTATCATACATGTCTCCCGCTTTATATAGACTACTATGATTTCATTTACTGATATTTTCGATTTCACATACCGGTACATGTTATCGACCTCCTTGGCTGCGTTCACGCCGCGAGTAAAGGTACACGCGATCGTTGATCCTCGCTCTTGGAGTCACGATTCAGCTTGGGAAAGCTCCGTTTCTCGGAGGCTTGTCTTCGTATAGTCCTGTTGTTGTAGGTGCTTACATTCGGGGTATGGCGAGCCTGTCCGTCGTTGTTGTCATATCATTCATGAGTGCATGTAATCTTGTTGTGGCGGGGTTTGTAAAAAGGATTAAAGCGTTCATGTTGAAAAAGTTGTTATTTACATATATCGAAAGCAAGTTTTCTCAATTATTGTTTCATATTTCATAATATGTCTTGTATCGTTTATGTTCCGTGATTACTCGATGTTGTATCACTAGGGTGCGGGTAAGGCACGATCCACGGGCCGGAATCGGTCGTGACAAAAGTGGTATCGAAGCGATTAATCCTCGAAAAGTGTCTACGACCGTATCGATGAAGTCTTGATTATCGGTGTGTTGTGCACCACCAATAATCGAGAGGCTATAGGGTATTTAGGATTGGTTTATATTCTTCTCACTCGAGATCGTGCCTTAGAGTGTTGTAAGTTGGACCTCGGCGTATTTCTTTCCCTTACCGCTATGCCTCCGCGTAGGCAACCCGAGCCCGGGAGGGCAAAGCGGCCGAGGAGCTGCGAGTAAGTCTGAGAGGGTTACGTGGGCACAGCCCAATTATCACCTTGGGTGGTGCTTCATTCGGGAGTTCTGCGACATCACTAGCCCAAATAGAGTTTAGTACGGCGGCAGCGGTGCCTCTGCGGCCATGATATATGAACCGGTTCCACGGCCGAGAACGATGAATTTAGATTGCAAGAAACGACCACATTACTAGCTATGGATTTGGCTACCAGAGTATACCGATGTACCGGGTCTTGATGACTATCTAGAGAGGGTTGTGCAAGAGTAATTCTTGATTGAAGCTTGAGCATGGCACGTATGCGGGCTTATGCGGCCAGTCGAAAACGTAGAGATCGACGGGTTAACGAAGGGCGAGAAGAGGCGAGCAGCAAGGTCCTTTGGTAACTTTCGAGGCGAGTCACCTCGCGAGATTAGATTATGCACATCCACGGTCTGGCGAGGTCCTCGCGAATTTCGGGGCGTTCGAGTGCAGGAGTTGGTCAGAACTCCAGATCATCCGGTTCACAGTGTGACAGACGTCAACCCGGGGAATGTCGTCTTTTAGTTGGTACTTGTTGTACCTGCGGCCGTCAGGGCCATGTGTCGAATGGGTGTCCTTGCGGGAGGACTTAGCCTTCAGGATCGATGGGTAGTCGTCACCTTCGCCAGCTATCGCCTGCAGGCGAGTTTGATTAGAACGACTAAGGGAGTGAAGCGGTGAATATAGATATATCCTTAACCCTGCAGAGATCGTATGTGTGATAAGGTGAGTATACCTTAAGTGCTATGTTCTGATAGCAGTGTGTTAGTTGTGATTAGAAATCATGGTGGGTTAACCGAGTAAGATTTTGGGGGATAGAGAAGGTGTGAGCCTTAGAGTTTTATACGTAGAGACCTTAGAGGTAAGGCCATCTCGAGTAAAAGATGTATTGTTTATGTTTGACCCTTATAGGAGTGCATAGTGCACGTGAGTTATGTTGGTGGGATTAGTCCCCGAGTAGTGTGGAATGAAAGGGGTAGTTGAGCTAAGAAGACCGCTAGGTTTTCAAACGTGATTAGTGAGATTGTTCGGATCGGGAGCTAGTATTGTGCGGCGTTCTTGGTCGGGTTGAGGCCACGTTGCGGGTCAACCCGCGGCGGGTTTGGTGGTGGTCGGTTGTGGTGGTCGCCTTGTGATAGGTCACGAGGGTGTTAGGCGAGTTTAGTTAACCAACGTCACGATTTCATGAATCGTTCGACCGGTAGTTGGGCGAGGAGGTCGGTAGTGTTGTCTTCAGCAAAGACCGTTTACTCGTGAGAGGGTTATGCGAGATGATATATCGAGAAAAGTTGTAAAGCTGCACGAGGTGCCTACCTTCACCTTATGTCGCACGGTGGAGCCAGTTGTGTTGTTTCTTTTCCGGAGGTTTTACGAGGCAGGTTAGGAACTCGAGTAAGTCTCGAGAATCACATTCGCCTCGGGCGGTGTTTGAATTTGAGGATAGTTGCGAGAATTGTTGTCTCCTGTTGAAGAAGTGTTTAAGCTACCATTTCAGTGTTCGGATGTCGCCTTTTGAAGCCTTGTAGGGGCGGATGTGTGAGTCGCCGGTCGATTGGTTCGATGTTGGCGAGATTGAGATAGTTGGTTGAGCTTGTTCCGTGATGTGGTTAGGGTAAAGCTTGTCTAGAAGAGGTTACGGCGGCTCGGAGAAATCGTGCGGATAATCGGCAATGACGGCAGAGTTCGAGTTGGTCGGTCTTCTTGAAAGTACCACCCGGGTTGGGTATGACGAGTTTGGGAAACAGAGGGAACTTAGCCCGAGTTACTTTGGGCCTTTGAGTCCATGTGAAGAATAGGCCAGGTTGCCTATATGTTAGCTTTTGTCGTCCGACTTAGGAGGCAGTATGTCCGGTCTTTCGTATTGTTATGATCGGGAAAGTATCGGAGGTCCATCCAGAGTGTTCCCGGTTAATGATGACCACGTTAGAGATAGTAACCCCGAGTTTTGGAAACTGAAGCAGTATCAGAAATGCGGTAAGAGTTCGAGTGTACGACAGCCTCAGGGATCGCATGTAGTCCGATACCATTTGTTGGGTCGCCGGAGTGACACTAGAACCTCGCGGCAAAGTGACAAAAGTGGTATCGGGAAGAAGCGAGCATGTATGGCGAGCATTGATGTGACCATTTCTTTTGTTTGGAAAAGTGTGGAAGAAGTATATTTTAGACCCCGGAGAGAGGTGTTTGTGGTGATGTTAGAGGTGATTCCTCGTGGACTTGGATGTAAGTATTTTGCGCAGTTGTTTCTGTGGCCATTGTGGCAGGTTTGTTTCGTAAGTATGGTAGTGAAGACTATACTGGCGCACGTTGTTTTGAGACTTAGAAGGAACATTGGACGAATGTTTCTAGAGAGGAGAATGTTATACCGTATTTCCGCAGTATGCGTGGGGCGACGTAGAAAATTTGAACTTGAGAAAGTAGCTTGGCGAAATTTATTTGTGCACAACACCCGATTAAGTCGTTTTTTGACGAAACGTTTTCCACGACTTTCGTAGGGAAAATTCGGCTATGACTTTTTAATTTTTGCGAATTTTTAGAGAGGCGAAACATTTTGGACCAACAAGAGGCGCCATGGCACCTCTCATTAGGTGATAGAGTGGACGAATTGGTGACTATTTTGTCAAGTAGTTGGTAGGATATTTTGTGTGTAGTTGGTTAAGGTGCACTTGGCAAGATCTTGGCCTACACTTGCCTTGCACTTGGCAAGATCTTGGCCATTGGTTGGCCTTTGCTGACCTATAAATACCCCACTGAAGACTAATTCATCCACAGTGCCTAAGTCTTGAAAGCTTCTTCCTCCCCAGTGTAGTGTCTTGGCGAGCCCTTCCCGGCGAGAGTTCCCCCACAGTGGGGTAGGCGAGGGTAGCCACCCCTCTCCAGGGTGCTAGCCGTGGGGTACCCACTGCCTAGTTGTTTTCATATAATACCCCTCTTGGTAGAAATACTCTCAAAAGTATTGTTATAATGCCCAAATTACCTTAGCGTATACCTTGTAGTATTCTAAGGTTATACCTTTACAAAAAGCCAGTTATACTATTATACTTCCCGTCGGTCCACAAAACCGACCTAAGTAAATCTTCACCCGTAGTTGAAGTTATAAGTAGAAGTTGGTTAGAACTTAAGGGTTGTTGGAGGCGGAGTCGGGCCTTGTGAGTAGGAGCTAAACCTTGCTCGGGATCGACATTTAAACTTGGATAATTATGGGCTTATCGAGGTAAATATCTTGTCCCTATTGTAATTGGAAATTACATGTTGTTAGATTATATAGTTGAAGTATACTATATATAGTCTTGAAACGTTGTTATCGGCAATGTCTTTTGACTTAAGCTGAATAATAAGAAACCTTTTCGAAGAAGAGTCTTGAATGTATTTACATAGGGTGTATTACAGTGAACTTGTATAGCTTTTACGTGGAGTAGAATTGTACCGTTCGGGTTAGTTGTATAACCTCCCCGGTTGGCTTAGTGGCAGGCCTCGATAAAGCGAGGAGATTCTGTTGTTGCGGGGAGAGTCTTTGCGAATTTTGGTGAATGTTCTACGATAGGATCTAATTGTTAATAAGCGCCTTGTGGCCTTATAGGTTGAAGTACTACGTGGTATTTGCTCTTGGCTAAGGAGTAGCCGACGGTTTGAAGTACTTGGGCGTTCGCTATTAGTCGATACTGTCGCGAGGTATGTGAACCTCTTCCTATCTCTTCTAGCATGATATGTGTGAACTATGTAGTGCGGTGAGCGCATGTGCTAAATGTATTTGATTGGTTTAAAACATAAAGTGTTATAACGGCTTTATGGGAAGTTGGTTATAACGACTTTATGTTGGTAAGAAGATCTTGTGGTTTTAAAAGGTAATCGGTTTGAACTATAAGCGGCTTGTTATGTGTTAATAAAGAACTTGAAGTATTTCAAAAGATTTTTGAATCATTTTGAAAGAAGTAATACTTGGTTTTGAAAACTTAAGAGTTATACTAGCTTTATGGGAAGTTAGGTATAACGGCTTAAGAATGTTTCTTGATTTGAAATCAGAATGTGTATCGACAAACCACTGCAGCGTTAATAAAAGGAAATGTTTTGACTAATTAAGTATTATTAAAACCAGTAGAAACTTCCATCTGCATAGAAGCTAAGATGAGACAAAATGATGTTTCTAGATCACGGTTTGTAATAAGATTGCTATAAACAAGAATATCCTACTCACATATAAGACTTATGTTTCTCAGATAGTTTAAAGGAGAATTGTATTTTTAAATGAATAAGACTATGAACTACGAAACCTTTCTAAAATAAGAAACGTGAATATTTGAAATTAGGCAAACTTGGACGTTTGGATAATAATGTTGTTACTTGATTTTACAAAGATAAGTGTTTTGATTCACTTCAAAAGATAATCACTCTATTTTCATATACTACGGGTATTGTGTGACTTTTGTGAAAGTAACGTATCTTTGAAAAGAGTTATTGTACGAAGTATTTTGGGGATAAAAACCCGATCTTGTTAATCATATAGTAGAAAGTGCCTTGTGTGAATAACTTGATTGTATTGGTTTGTGATAGCCTTGTAATACTTTCTTGTTGATTTGATAAGTAAACACGCTAGGATCTTCACGTGTGTTAGTATCTTGTGATGTTTGTGTAAAGGGTTTTCCTTTGTTGTGCTTGTGTTGTTTAACGATGGTCATTATGATAGTATTATACATCACTCATCTCTTGAGATGATTAGGGTTAAGTCGCCTCCGACGCGGGGTAGACTTCAGGTGGTCGATGGACCTATGATTCGAGACTACCTATGCGGGTCGAGGGCTATGCGGGCTGCGCGGAGTTCGAGTTGAGACGCGGCCGCTTGTGGTCACGCGGTCCTTGTGGCGTGCGGGGGCGAGTCCAGACGCCGGGAGTAGCTACCCTCGATGCGGGGTTATACCTCATGCGGGCGATGAGATTGGCCTATGCGGGCTGCGGGAGTTCGAGGTTAGACGCGTACATTAGATCTGCGCGCAAGTGGCGGCTTTGATCATGTGGCCAGTCAGACAGATCTTATGATCTGATTCGCGACCTTGTTGGTGCGTAGGTGTTAGTAGTCGGCTATGCCTTCGTGCTACCACCATGCGTTTTCATTATAGCGCAGTGGGACTCGTGTTCATGTGTGTTCCTTGGTGCTTTTATATCATAAATCGCAGCGGTGAGGAAGGTATTCCACGCATGATTGATATTGTGGGCGTGAGACCCATTGTTATATTTGAGTGATGACTTGAGGCGTGAGTCACGACTTGATATGGCTTTGGTTATTGTGATCGTAGTTTTGTTATCATACATGTCTCCCGCTTTATATAGACTACTATGATTTCATTCTGATATTTTGATTTCACATACTAAATTTTTGTTATCGACCTCCTTCGGGGGGCTGCGTTCATGCCGCAGGTAAAGGTACACCAGTCGTTGATCCTCGCTCTTAGGGTCACAGTTCAGCGCTTGGGAAAACTCCGTTTCTCCGGAGGCTTGTCTTGGTATAGTCCCCTGTTGTTGTAGATGCTTACATTCAGGGGTATGACGGGGCCCTGTCCCGTCGTTGTTGTCATATCATTCGTAGAGTGCAGAAATCTTGTTGTGGGCAGGGTTTGTAAAAAGGATTAAACTGTTCATGTTGAAAAAGTTGTTATTTACATATATGCCGAAAGGCAAGTTTTTCTCAGATTATTGTTTCATATTTCATAATATGTCTTGTATCGTTTTATGTTCCGCTGATTACTCTGATGTTGTATCACTAGGGTGCCCGGGGTAAGGCACCAGTCACGGGCCCGGAATCGGGTCGTGACATTCCTCCTTGAAATAAACCTTTAGGATCAAAATGGATCTTTAAAAGGAAAATGAAAGCTGATGGTACTATTGACAAATATAAGGCAAGACTTGTGGTCAAAGGTTATAGACAAAAGGAAGGTCTTGATTACTTTGACGCATACTCGCCGGTGACAAGAATAACATCTATTCGGGTGTTAGTGGCACTGGCGGCCGTATATGGTCTTGAAATCCATCAAATGGATGTCAAGACAGCTTTCTTAAATGGAGAATTGGAGGAAGAAATTTACATGGAACAACCTAAGGGTTTTGTGGTTCCTGGTAAAGAAAGGAAAGTATGCAGACTTGTTAAGTCACTTTATGGACTTAAACAAGCACCCAAATAATGGCATGCGAAATTTGACCAAACAATGTTGGCAAATGGATTTAAGATTAATGAGTGTGACAAATGTGTTTACATTAAAAATACTTCAAATCATGAAGTCATTGTTTGTTTGTATGTTGATGACATGTTGATAATGAGTAAAGATATTGTCGATATAAATGATACGAAGTGTATGCTCGCTAGCAAATTTGACATGAAAGACTTAGGGGTTGCAGATTTGATCTTAAGAATTAGGATCCATAAAACTCCACAAGGTCTAGCATTATCACAGTCACATTATATTGAAAAAGTACTTGACAAGTTCAAGTATTTAAATTTCAATGTTGCAAAGACTCCAATTGATGTAAGTTTTTCACTTCAAAAGAATGAAGGTGAAAGTGACTCACAATTGGAATTTGCACGAGTTTTGGGAAGTTTGATGTATATTATGAATTGTACACGACCAGATATAGCATGTGCTATAAGCAAGCTGAGTCGATTCACGAGTAATCCCAATCAAACTCATTGGATGGCAATGAAACGAGTCTTGGGATATTTACAACACACCCAAAACCATGCTTTGCATTATAATAAATATCCTGCAGTACTTGAGGGATATAGTGATGCAAATTGGATCACCGGATCGTTTGAAGTTAAATCCACGAGTGGATATGTTTTCACCGTTGGCGGAAGAGCAGTGTCTTGGAAATCATCAAAACAGACATGCATTGCCCGCTCTACAATGGAATCAGAATTTATAGTTTTAGACAAGGCCGGTGAAGAAGCTGAATGGCTCCGGAATTTCTTAGAAGATATTCCATTCTGGCCCAAACCTTTGGCTCCTATATGTATACATTGTGACGATCAGCGTGATAGGTAGAGGCGAGGCGTAATGTATAACGGAAAATCTCGTCACATCTGACGAGACACAATACCGTTAGACAACTCCTCTCTAGTGGCGTTATCACAATTGATTATGTAAAGTCAAGAGATAACGTGGCGGATCCGCTTACAAAAGGCTTATCTAGAGAGGGAGTTGGTAGATCATCAATAGGAATGGGGTTAAGGCCAAGGACAAGTCATCATGGCGGTAACTCTACCTAGCAGACTGGAGATCCCAAGAGCTAGGTTCAAGGAGATCAAACAAAGTTGTGACTGACGGTTCAACATTGTCAAATAACTCAACCCATTCTCGGATGAAGACAATGTTCAGAAATAAGGATAAGACTTTATGGCTTGTTAATGAGCTAATAAAGCATTAAGGTTTTTTAATGGTTATCTAAATCTGGCGAAGTATAACCAGATAATGTGGCTATAAGACCACATGTTTAGAAATCACCTATGTGAGTGTTAAGTGTAAGCCGATTTAAAGGGGAATGACAGTAAAGGCCCATTTTCTATGCACTCATGAGACCAGGCGGTGTTCAGGGCTGAAACGAACACAACCGTGAGAACCATAAACGGTTGAGGGTTGATTGTGTGTCTTATGTTGTCTAGGTATACAACAAAGTTCGACGGTTCAAAGATATCAAATCTACCGATTGATCGAGTATATCCGATATAAGTTCACTACGGAAAGTTCAAAGGGAAACCTACTTATCCAGATGCAGTCAATTCTCGCTTGTATATCACACTCGTCCGTACATTCTTCTATCTTATAATCATTCCCCATTCATGTGGGGGATTGTTGGGTTTTGATATTGGTGAATGGGAAATGATGGGATGAAAATTAAAGGGGGTAAAAGGCTCTTTTGTCCCACATCGAAAAAAGAGAAGGAAAGAGAGGTGTATATATTACATTACACCTTCTCTAGCTGCTAAAAGGGTTGAGAGGGCAAGGACCCCTCGCGCCGTCGTCGCTCGCTCGCCTTTGGCTTTGGATTTGGATCGATTGATTGATAATCTTTTTGGACAAACGTTTCTTTAATTAAATTAATTATTTAATTAAAAACAAATCCAAACGGATCGACCCGCGACCCGACCCGTCCGACTCTCCCTCTCTTTTTCGAATTTTCCTCCAAAATTAGGTGACTATTCTGAATGGTTGCAACCATTCAGAATCAGTACCTCCAACCCTATAAATTCTTGATTATTCCAAGAATTTATTTGTTATACCCCGTATTTTCTGAGTATGTACGTAAGGACGTACGTAGAAAATTTGAAACTTGTACTAAGGCTTGGCCGAATTAATTTTGTTCACAACACCCGTTTAGAGTCGTTTTTCGAAAACGCGTTTTCCACGACTTTCGTAGGGAATTTCCGCTATGTAATTTTTAATTTTTTCGGATTTTTCCGAGGCGAAACATTTTGGACCAACGGGAGGGCGACACTTGTCACCCTCCAATTGATGGATGTGAGGCGTTATTGTGGCCGATTGGAATGGCTTTAGTTGGTAGGATATTTGTGTGTTAGTTGGTTAAGGGGCACTTGGCAAGATCTTGGCCCTACACTTGCCTTGCACTTGGCAAGATCTTGGCCATTGGTTGGCCTATAAATACCACCCTATGTTGAAGACTTTCTTCATCCAAAAATCTTCTAAGTGTTAAAATCCCTCCCTCTCCCTTCTTGTGGTTCTCGTCCAAAAGCCTTGCCCCCTCGTCGAGAGTTTCCCCTAGTGGGGTAGGTAGAGGTATACACCCTCCTTGGGTGCTTGCAGTGGGTACCCACTGCCTAGTTGTTTTCGTATAATACCCCCCCTCTTGGTAGAAATACTCTCAAAAGTATTGTTATAATGCCCAAATTACCTTAGTCATATACCTTGTTGTATTCTAAGGTTATACCTATACAAAAAGCCCAGAAATACTATTATACTTACCGTCAGTCACCAAACCGAAACCCTAAGGAAAATCTCCATGGTTAGTTGGAGTAGTATGTAGAAGTTGGTTAGAACTTCTAAGGGTAGTTTGGAGCGGGTTGGAGCGCGGAGTTGGAGCTAAACGATTGCCCGGGATCGACTTTATACTTGGATAATTATGGGCTTATCGAGGTAATTATCTTGTCCTCTATTGTAATTGGAAATTACATATTGTTAGAATATATAGTTGAAGTATACTATATATAGAATCGAACGTAGTTATCGGCAATGTCTTTTGACTTAAGCTTTGAATAATACTTACGCAATGTCTTGCGACTTAAGCCCAATTTAAAGAAGAATCTTGAACTGTAATTACATAGGTGTATTAGACTTGTGTAGTAATAGTGGAGTAGAATTGTGCAGTTAGGGTTAGGCGTATAACCCCGGTTGGCTTGGCGGCCTCGTTAGAGGAGATTTACGTTGTTGCGGGGAGGTCTTTGCCGAATTTTACGTAGAATGTCCTACGAGGGGATCTAAATGTTAATAAGCGCCTTGTGGCCTTATAGGTTGAAGTACTACGTGTGGCGCGATCTACTTGGCTTAAGGAGTAGCCGACGGTTGGAAGTACATGGAGCATTTTGCTATTAGTCGATACTCGTCGCGAGGTATGTGAACCTCTTCCTATCTCTTCTAGCATGATATGTGTGAACTATGTAGTACGGTGAGCGTCATGTGCTAAATGTATTTGATTGGTTTAAAACATAAAGTGTTATAACAGCTTTATGGGAAGTTGGTTATAACAGCTTTATGTTGGTAAGAAAATACTTGTGGTTTTTAAAAAGGTAACTGATTTGAACTATAACTGGCGTGTTATGTGTTAATAAAGAACTTGAAGTATTTCAAAAGATTTTTGAATCATTTCGAAAGAAGAAGTAATACTTGATTTGTTTTGAAAACTTAAGAGTTATGCTAGCTTTATGGAAAGTTAGGTATAACGTCTTAAGAATGTTTCTTGATTTTGGAAATCGAATGTGTATCGACAAACCAACTGCGGCGTTTATAAGAGGAAATGTTTTTAATAATTAAGTATTATTAAAACCAGAGAAACTTCCATCCGCATGTAGAAGCTAAGATGAGACAAAATGATATTTCCTAGATCATGGCTGCTGTAATAAGATTGTTATAAACAAGAATATCCTACTCACATATAAGACTTATGTTTCTCAGATAGTTTAAAGGAGAATTATATTCTTAAATGAATAAGACTATGAACTACGAAACCTTTCTAAAATGAGAAACTTGAACATTGGAAATTAGGCAAACTTGATCATTGGAAAAGAATGTTGCTACTTGATTTTACAAAGAGAAGTAATTGATTTACTTTAAAAGGATAATCACTCTATTTTCATATACTACGGGTATTGTGTGACTTTGGTGAAAGTAACGTATCTTTGAAAAGAGTTAATGTACGAAGTATTTTGGGGATAAAAACCCGATCTTGTTAATCATATAGTAGAAAGTGCCTTGTGTGAATAACTTGATTGTATTGGTTTGTGATAGCCTTGTAATACTTTCTTGTTGATTTGATAAGTAAACATGCTAGGATGCTACGTGTGTTAGTATCTTGTGATGTTTGTGTAAAGGGGTTTTTCCTTTGTTGTGCTTATGTTGTTTAACGATAAGCTGTTATGATAATATTATACATCACTCATCTCTTGAGATGATTCCGGTTAAGCGCCTCCGTCGCGGGGTAGACTTCGGGTCGATGGACCTATGATTCGAGACTACCTCATGCGGGTCGAGGGCTTTATGCGGGATCGCGGGAGTTCGAGTTAGGACGCGCCGCGTGGTCACGCGGTCTCGTGGCTACGCGGACGGCGAGTCCAGACGCGCCGGGAGTAGCTACCCGCGATGCGGGGTTATACCTCATGCGGGCCGATGAGATTGGCCTATGCGGAGCTGCGGGAGTTCCAGGGTTAGACGATACATTAGATACTGCGGGCAAGTGGCCAGCTTTGATCATGTGGCGATGCAGACAGATCTTATATACGATTCGCGACCTTGTTGCGTAGGTGTTAGTAGTCGGCTATGCCTTCGCATTTACCCCATGCGTTTTCATTATGGCAGTGGGACACGTGTTCATGTGGGTTCCTTGGTGCTTTTATATCATAAATCGCCGTGAGGAAGGTATTCCACGGGCGTGATTGATATTGTGGCGTGAGACCCATTGTTATATTTGAGTGATGACGAGGCGTGAGTCACGACTTGATATATTTGCTTGTTTATTGTGAATCGTAGTTTTGTTATCATACATGTCTCTCCCGCTTTATATATCGCTATGATTTCATTTACTGATATTTTGATTTCATACTAAATTTGTTATCGACCTCCTCGAGGCTGCGTTCATCCGCAGTAAAGGTACACGATCGTTGATCCTCGCTCTTAGGGTCACGATTCGGTAGCTTGGGAAAGCTCCGCTTTCTCGGAGGCTTGTCTTCGTATAGTCCCTGTTGTTGTAGGTGCTTACATTCGTGGGTATGGCGGCCCTGTCCGTCGTTGTTATCATATCATTCGTAGAAGTGCATGTAAATCTTGTTGTGGCGGGGTTTGTAAAAGGATTAAAGCGTTCATGTTGAAAAAGTTGTTATTTACATATATCGAAAGGCAAGTTTTTCTCAGTTATTGTTTCATATTTCATAATATGTCTTGTATCGTTTATGTTCGTGATTACTCGATGTTGTATCACTAGGGTGCGGGGTAAGGCACGATCCACGGGCCGGAATCGGTCGTGACAAAAGTGGTATCGAGCCAGTTATCCTCGGAAGTGTCTGAGGCCGTATCGATGGAAGTCTTGATTATCGGTGTGTTGTACACCAATAATCGTGAGGCTATAGGATATTTTAGGATTGGTTTCTATTCTTCTCACTCGAGATCGTGCCTTAGAGTTGTGTTGTAAGTTGGACCTCTAACGTATTTCTTTCCACTTACCGCTATGCCTCGCGTAGGCAACCCGCCCGTGAGGGCAAAGCGGCCGAGGAGTTGCGAGTAAATCTGAGAGGGTTACGTGGGTACACGCCCAAACATCACCAGGGTGGTTCATTCGGGAGTTTTTGCGACGTCACTAGCCCCCAGAGTTTAGCAGCGGCGGCGATTCTACTGCGGCCATGACATTTGAACCTTCCGGCCACGAGCAGAGAATTTAGATTGCAAAAGCGACCACATTACTAGCTATAGATTTGGCTACCGCAGAGTATACCGATGTACTGCGAGTCTTGAGGACTATCTAAAGAGGTTGTGCAAGAGTAATTCTTTAGTTGGGCTTGAGCATGGCACGTATGCGGGCTTATGCGTGGCAGAGAAGCGTAGAGATCGACGGGTTAAACAAAGGGCGAGAGAGGGCGAGCGGCAAGGTCCTTTGGTAACTTTCGAGGCGAGTCGCCTCGCCAGATTTGATATGCACCTCCGCGGTCGCAGTGGTCTTCCACGGATATCAAGATGTTCGGAGTATCAGGAGTTGGTCGAACTCCGGGCTTCCGATTCATGATGTGACGTCATCCCGGAATGTCGTCTTTTAGTTAGTACTTGTTGTACTACGACCGCCAGGTCCGATGTCGATAGAGTGTCCTTGCAGGAGGACTTAGCCTTCGGGGCCGGTGGGTAGTTCGTCACCTTCCAGCTATGCGCCTACAGGCGAGTTTGATTAGAACGACTAAGGAGTGAGGCAGTAGATATAGATATATCTTTAACCCTCAGAGATCGGTATGTGTGATAAGGTGAGTATACCTTAAGTGCTATGTTCGATAGCGGTGTGTTAGTCGTGATTAGATCATGGTTGTTTAACCGAGTAAGATTTTGGGGATAGAGAAGGTGTGAGCCTTAGAGCTTTTACGTAAAGACCTTAGAGGTGAGGCCATCTCGAGAAAAGGTGTAGCGTTATGTTTGACCACTTATCGGAAGTGCATAGTGCGTGAGTTATGTTGGGACAGTCCTAGTAGTGTGGAATGAAGGGTAGTTGAGCTAAGAAGACCGCTAGGTTTTCAAGCGTGATTAGTGAGATTGTTCGGATCGGGAGCTAGTATTGTGCGGCGTTCGGGTCGGGTTGAGGCCACGTTGGGTCAACCCGCGCGAGTTTGGTGGTGGGGTCGGTTTGTGGTGGTCCCGCCTTGTGATAGGTCACGAGGGTGTTAGGCGAGTTTAGTTAACCAACGACGATTTCATGAACGATTCGACCGATGGTTGGGTAGGAGAGTCGGCCGTGTTGTCTTCTAGCAAAGACGTTTACTCGTGAGAGGTTATGCGAGATGATATATCGAGAAAAGTTGTAAATTTGCGAGGTGCCTACCTTCACCTTATGTCGACAGTGGAGCCAGGTTGTGCTGTTTCTTTTACGGAGGTTTTACGTGCAAGGTTAGGAACTCGAGTAAGTCTCAGAATCACATTCGCCCTCGGGCCAGTGTTTGGATTTCAGGGATAGTTGCGAGAATTGTTGTCTCCTGTTGAAGAAGTGTTTAAGCTACCATTTCAGTGTTCGGATGTCGCCTTTTGAAGCCTTGTAGGGGCGGATGTGTGAGTCGCCGGTCGATTGGTTCGATGTTGGCAGGATTCAGATAGTTGGTTCAGGCTTGTTCCAGCAGACTGTGGTTAGGGTAAAGCTTGTCTAGAAGAGGTTCTGGCAGCTCAGAGAAATCGTGCGGATAATCGGCAATGACGCTTAGAGTTCAGGTTGACGGTCGGTCTTCTTGAAAGTACCACCCGGGTTGGGTATGACGAGTTTGGGAAACAGAGGGAACTTAGCCCGAGTTACTTTGGGCCTTTGAGTCCATGTGAAGAATAGGCCAGGTTGCCTATATGTTAGCTTTTGTCGTCCGACTTAGGAGGCAGTATGACCGGTCTTTCGTATTGTTATGATCGGGAAAGTATCGGAGATCCATCCAGAGTTCGATTAATGATGACCACGTTAGAGATAGTAACCGAGTTTTGGAAGCTGAGCGATGTCGAAATGTGGTAAGAGTTCGAGTGTCACGACGACCTCGGATCGCGTGTAGTCCGATACCATTTGTTGGGTCGCGGAGTGACACTAGAACCTCGCGCAAAGTGACAAAAGTGGTATCGGGAAGAAGCGAGCATGTATGGCGAGCAGTGATGTGACCATTTCTTTTGTTTGGAAAAGTGTGGAAGAAGTATATTTTAGACCCCGGAGAGAGGTGTTTGTGGTGATGTTAGAGGTGATTCCTCGTGGACTTGGATGTAAGTATTTTTGCGCAGTTGTTTATGTGGCCATTGTGGCAGGTTTGTTTCGTAAGTATGGTAGTGAAGACTATCTTGGCGCGTTGTTTTGAGACTTAGAAGGAACATTCGGACGAATGTTTCTAAGGAAGGAAGAATGTTATACCGTATTTCGAGTATGTATGCGTGGGGCGTGCGTAGAAAATTTGAACTTGAGAAAGTAGCTTGGCGAAATTTATTTGTGCACAACACCCGATTAGAGTCGTTTTTCGACGAACGTTTTCCACACTTTCGTAGGAAAATTCCGGCTATGACTTTTTAATTTTTGCGAATTTTTCCGAGAGACGAAACATTTTGGACCAAGAGGCGCCACTTGGCACCTCTCATTAGTGGCGGTAGAGTGGGCCAATTGGTGACTATTTTGTCAAGTAGTTGGTAGGATATTTTGTGTGTAGTTGGTTGGTGCACTTGGCAAGATTCGCCCTACACTTGCCTTGCACTTGGCAAGATCTCGCCATTGGTTGCCTTTGCTAGACCTATAAATACCCCCTTCAAGACTAATTCATCCACAAATGCATAAGTCTCAAAGCTTCTTCCTCCCCTTAGTGTTGTTCGCCGAGAGCCCCTTCCCTCGTCCGAGTTCCCCAGTGGGGTAGTCGAGGGTAGCCACCCCCTCCAGGGTGCTAGCTGGGTACCCCTAGCCTAGTTGTTTTTCATATAATACCCTCTTGTAGAAATACTCTCAAAAGTATTGTTATAATGCCTAAATTACCTTAGCCGTATACCTTGTAGTATTCTAAGGTTATACCTTTACAAAAGCCCAGTTATACTATTATACTTCCCGTCAGTCACAAAAACCGAACCCTAAGTAAATCTTCACCCGTAGTTGAAGTTATAAGTAGAAGTTGGTTAGAACTTCTAAGGTTGTTGAGCTGGCCTGAGCGCATGAGTAGAGCTAAACCTTGCTCAGGATCGACATTTAAACTTGGATAATTATGGGCTTATCGAGGTAAATATCTTGTCCCTATTGTAATTGGAAATTACATGTTGTTAGATTATATAGTTGAAGTATACTATATATAGATCTTGAAACGTTGTTATCGCAATGTCTTTTGACTTAAGCCCAATAATAAGAAACCTTTTGAAAGAAGAGTACCGAATCAGATTACATAGGGTGTATTAAGAGACTTGTATAGCTTTTACGTGAGTAGAATTGTACCGTTCGTTAGTTGTATAACCTCCCTGGTTGGCTTGGTAGCCTCGATAAAGGAGGAGATTTACGCTGCATGTGGGGAGTGCCGAATTTTCGGTAATGTTCTACGATAGGATCTAATTGTTAATAAGTCACTGTGGCCTTATAGGTTGAAGTACTACGTGAGGCGCCGCTCACTTGCTAAGGAGTAGCCGACGGTTCAAGTACTTGGAGCGTTCGCTATTAGTCGATACTCGCGAGGTATGTGAACCTCTTCCTATCTCTTCTAGCATGATATGTGAACTATGTAGTACGGTAGACGCATACGTGCTAAATGTATTTGATTGGTTTAAAACATAAAGTGTTATAACTGGTTAGGAAAGTTTTATGTTGGTAAGAAGATACTTGTGGTTTTTAAAAGGTAACTGGTTTGAACTATAACTGGCTTGTTATGTGTTAATAAAGAACTTGAAGTATTTCAAAAGATTTTTGAATCATTTTGAAAGAAGAAGTAATACTTGGTTTTTGAAAACTTAAGAGTTATGCTAGCTTTATGGAAAGTTAGGTATAACGTCTTAAGAATGTTTTACTGATTTTGGAAATCAGAATGTGTATCGACAAACCACTGCAGCGTTTATAAGAGGAAATGTTTTTAATAATTAAGTATTATTAAAACCAGTAGAAACTTCCATCTGCATAGAAGCTAAGATGAGACAAAATGATATTTCCTAGATCATGGCTGCTGTAATAAGATTGTTATAAACAAGAATATCCTACTCACATATAAGACTTATGTTTCTCAGATAGTTTAAAGGAGAATTATATTCTTAAATGAATAAGACTATGAACTACGAAACCTTTCTAAAATGAGAAACTTGAACATTGGAAATTAGGCAAACTTGATCATTGGAAAAGAATGTTGCTACTTGATTTTACAAAGAGAAGTAATTGATTTACTTTAAAAGGATAATCACTCTATTTTCATATACTACGGGTATTGTGTGACTTTGGTGAAAGTAACGTATCTTTGAAAAGAGTTAATGTACGAAGTATTTTGGGGATAAAAACCCGATCTTGTTAATCATATAGTAGAAAGTGCCTTGTGTGAATAACTTGATTGTATTGGTTTGTGATAGCCTTGTAATACTTTCTTGTTGATTTGATAAGTAAACATGCTAGGATGCTACGTGTGTTAGTATCTTGTGATGTTTGTGTAAAGGGGTTTTTCCTTTGTTGTGCTTGTGTTGTTTAACGATAAGCTGTTATGATAGTATTATACATCACTCATCTCTTGAGATGATTCCGGGGGTTAAGCCGTCCACGCGGGTAGATCAGCGTCGATGGACCTATGATTCGAGACTACCTCTACGCGTCTGGGGCCTACGCGGATCGCGGAGTTCGTGTTAGACGCGCCCGCGTGGTCACGCGTCCTCGCGCTACGCGGACGGCGAGTCCAGGACGCCGCCGGAGTAGCT
Source organism: Przewalskia tangutica (assembly GCA_029844215.1). Taxonomy (NCBI): domain Eukaryota; kingdom Viridiplantae; phylum Streptophyta; class Magnoliopsida; order Solanales; family Solanaceae; genus Przewalskia; species Przewalskia tangutica. Next base: position 84,661,467 of record CM056736.1, on the reverse strand, counting down.
ACCTCGATGCGGGTTATACCTCACGCGAGTCGCGGAGTTCCAGGTTAGACGCGACATTAGATATCGCGCAAGTGGCCGCTTTGATCATGTGGACGGCTCAGACAGATCTTATGATACGATTACGACCTTGTTACCGCTAGGTGTTAGTAGTCGCTATGCCTTCGCATTTACCCTCAGACGTTTCATTACGGCACAGTGGACTCGTGTTCATGCTGGTTCTCGGTGCTTTTATATCATAAACCGCCAGTGGCGGAAGGTATTCCACCGCATGATTGATATTGTGGGCGTGAGACCCATTGTTATATTTGAGTGATGACTTGAGGCGAGTCACGACTTGATATGATCGCTTGTTTATCAGGAATCGTAGTTTTGTTATCATACATGTCTCCCGCTTTATATAGATCGCTATGATTTCATTTACGATTTTCGCCACATACTCGCATGACTGTTAGATCGACCTCTGGGCCGCGCTCACGCCGCAGTAGCGTACACCCGATCGTTGATCCTCGCCTAGTGGTCACAGCCATTGGGAAAGCTCCGCTTTCTCCGAGGCTTGTCTTCGTATAGTCCCCTTGTTGTCAGTGCTACATTCGTGGTATGACGGCCCCGTCCGTCGTTGTTGTCATATCATTCGTAGAGTGCAGAGTAATCGCTGTGGCGTGGTTTGTAAAAGGATTAAACTGCTCATGTTGAAAAGTTGTTATTTACATATATGCCGAAAGGCAAGTTTTTCTCAGATTATTGTTTCATATTTCATAATATGTCTCAGACGTTTATGTTCGATTGATTACTCGATGTTGTATCACTAGGGTGCCCGGTAGGCACGACCACGTCTTAATCGTCGTGACATTATTCATTCATTTTCTAATCAATTCTGATTCAATTCTGAAGTTGCTCTTCAACTCGAAAATTTCATTCGCGGTGATATCCGCCGTTGAGTGGTTCGTCATACCGAATTTGAGTACTACTATTCTGGTAAGATAATCGTTCTATCCTGGGAGGCGATATTCCGTTAACCTCGAGTACTGTGAGGGGAATAATTTTCTTAAGGACACACTTTGAACTAAGTGGGCTCGATTACATTCTGAAATTATTTTTCCAAAACAGATTCTGTTTTCGTTTATTGTTTCATTAATGTTATATGTTTCACTAAGTGATTAACATATTGTTTTGAAACATTATTTAGCCAAATACAGATTATTATACCAACACTATCATCATTTTCTTTTCATTTTTCTACTGACATATCAGTTTAAATAACTATTGCAACACTAAACAAGTACTCCCTTCTTCGAAAAGATTGTCCTAGTTTGATTTCATATAGAATTTAAGAAATAAAGAAAGACTTTTGAAATGTGTCCGATCAAAACAAGTGTTAGATATTTGTATGACCGTAAATCATCTTATAAAGTTAAATTATTTCTAAATATAAAAATGTGTCAATTTTTTTTAACAAACTAATAAAAAAAGTAGGACAAATCTTCTAGAACCTGGTACATGCACAAATTCTGTTAATTTGTCGTAGTTAAGTGACAAATTAACATAAAATTACATGAAATAATTAACTCTAGTAAAGTGAAAAACTTGTGCAAAAACTACTTGTCAATTGTCATACATTTAATGCTTTGGTGTATATACTGAGTAGGGGTAAGGCTACACATACACATCATCATCTTCAGACTCCAATTATGAAATTACTCTAGGTACGTTGTTGCTTGCTGACCGAGTATGGCCAAGTATTTTTCTTTTTAAACAGGTTGGTCTGTTTCAGATTTTTTTTTCCCTGGTTTTATAATGTACTGGTATTAAGAGGCAACCTAGCAGTTCTAGTCACAATATACTAATCACACCTCTTACATGCAATCAACCCTATCAATGATTCATTGATCATGACAATACATAATTTTTACAGAATCCTAACTTGTTTTATTGTGAAATGATGCTGACACATGAAATGTTCATTTTTAAAAACACTATACACTGCCAAATACCCCTTTAACCGACTTGTAATTACATATGTTTACCCTGTTAAAATGGCAAGCAAAATGACTAATGAATAGCATATATATACTAATAGATTAACATATCTTCATCAATCAGACCATTGTACATGAGGATGGCTAGACTTATGCCTCCATCCTCAGGAAATTTAAACATCTTTAAGCTATAAAAAAGACCTAATGGGATCTTAGTTACACAGTGAAATGACACATAAAATTGAGGGAGATAGGAACTATGAACTCAGCTGTTGATTATAAGAACCGAATTATACATGACCTTTTGTGTTCTTTTTACAGATTAATGCATGAATTCAACAGCTATCAACGACCACATATTCCTCATTTTCAACTTCAGGAACTCAAGGAAGCTAAGGATAGAACGTGTAAGGAGAAGAACGATAACCAGATGTCATCTAGGTCCTGAAAGCTCCATTGCTTCAACTACTAGTGATGATTCTTCTATATAATCAGAATATCTCTTTGGTGTATTTTCAGAGGTTCTGTACCTTGGAGTCTCGATTTTTTGTTGTGAAGCCTCCCATTTTTCAGCTAATCCATCTCCCTCCAACATCCTTAATACTTCGGACATCTTTGGGCGATAAGTTGGATTGAATTGGGTACAGAGAAGCGCAATTTGAACCATCTCTTCAAGTTCAATTCGGTCGAAATTGTTCCTTAAATCTTTGTCCACCATAAGGTTCAGCTTTTTCTCTAGATGAAGCTTCTTTACCTGCATTACATTTGCAGTAAATTTAACAAGGGAATCCAATAACAGCATGCTTAGCAAAGCACTAGCCAAGATTCATTGTTCAAATTAGTAAACAAACTAAAATGATAGCCGGTATTACAGTAGCTACTCCTTTAAAAATCTTTTTATGGCATTCTGCTACTCATTTCACACTATGTTTTTGGCACATAAAACAGAGGCGGGGAACGCACCCAATCAAGCATTACACCTTTCTGGTTGGCCCCTCCTCCAAAGTCCACAGCCTTCTGACATGTAATTAGCTCGAGAAGCAAGATTCCGAACCCAAACACATCAGTCTTCTCTGACGATTGACCGGTTGACAAATATTCTGGAGCAATGTGGCCAACTGTGCCCCTGACAGCAGTCGTTACATGAGAATCCCGGTGATCCAAGAGCTTCGCCAACCCAAAATCTCCAACAACTGCTTCAAATTCCTCATCCAACAGAATGTTGGCTGCTTTGACATCACGATGGATAATTTTGGGGTCACACTGCTCATGCAAATATACTAGCCCTCTTGCTGTACCTAATGCTATTCCTTTCCGCCTTGACCAGTCCAAAACTGGCCTGCCATGGATGTGATCTGCAAATTTAGGAACCACAAAAAACATGGTTAATATAAGGCAATGTTCGCCATCCTTTCTTCAAAATGATGCAAAGTTTATAAAAAGCGGCTGTAGCTCTGTGAAAAAAGCAAAATGGAAGCAGCTTGGAATTTTAGCACATTAAAAAGATAAAGAAAATAAAGAAACTACATCACTGTGGTGGCTGATGATGTCTTACCATATACTTGAAGAAGAAGAAGAAATATGACAAGGGACAGCAAATAGGATGAGTTCACTGATAGAATGGGTCAAACATTAAAAGCTTGTACTTGTATTAAAAATAAAGGATAGTGTCACATGACACTTCTTCAATTAAGTCAGTGATAATTGTAGTAGCCATTTATCATAAAAACACTTGTAGAAAGTGTATTTAATTAAGCTTGTCCTCTCAATCTCCGGTACAAGTGGCAGAGAAGCTTCCATATTTATAAGATACTATGTTAGGACCGTACATTAACCTACCAATAAACTATGCTAAACTAATGTAATCGTGACATTGCAAAATATAACATATTTTACATTGAGAAAAAGTGGATCTCTAAACATCATGGTGAAAGGCAGAAACTGAAAGTGTCAAGAAACCTTGTGAGATGAGTAGGGTTGAAATATCAGCTAAGCTGATTTATCCTTTAAGATTTGTCAAGTCCCACATTGGTTGATGAATCCACTTTTGGGGTTGAAATTAGATTCAAGGTTCATCTTTTCACAAGAGTCATTCTTGTAAGATAATAGTTATTCTGTTAAGTCTCGCTTTCTGTCATAGCAACTTGTGCAGCTTTAAGAGATTTAAGTTCGAGAAATCATGCAGAATGAATCACAGATGTGTTACCAAGCACCTAAAAATGCAAAAGAATAGTAACCACAATTGAAACTAGTTAACAAACACCTTCTCAAGCACGTCCAACTTCAAAGAACATAGATGCTGGATTAATGATCTGAAGCTAGCAGGCAAAGCACTAACAAAACATGATGGCCAAGAGGCTGACCTTTTAATCGTGCAGCTACACTTCCATTTGGCATAAAGGGGTAAACAAGAAGCCGTTCACTTTCAGTTGAACAAAAACCCCAAAGACGGAGAAGATTTCGATGGACAGCCAAACTAATCAACTCGACTTCTGTCTGAAATTGGATTTCACCACCAACGGCATTGTAGTCTTTCAATCTTTTGACAGCCACAACAGCTCCATTATTTAAGCGGCCCTTGTACACAACTCCAAATCCTCCGCTCCCCAAAATATTTTTTGAGTTGAAATGATCAGTTGCATTCCGCAGTTCCTTAAAGGCATACCTTTTCAAGTGGCCCAAGCATACCTCTGGGTCATATTGCTCTGAGGTTGATAAATCATTGCTCAGATAGACGATAGCTGGAGATAGGGATGAAAAAATACAAGTGCAACTATTTATATATTAGCATTTTATTTATCCTACCTTCTTCGAAATTTTTAGTTCTACTTTCACAAGAAAATGCAAGTGCAACCAATTATATTATTAGTAAATCTTTCCATGTCAACAGCTCGTTCATTGTGTACTGGGGAAAAGATGTACTATTATCAAACTTTTGGACTATAATGTGCCCGTAGAAACTAGTGAAGGGGAGAAATCATGTACAACTTTGACAATCAGCAGATACAATCTTTTGGTCTTTATAGGTAGTAACTAATAAAAATACGATTGTACTAGTCCCAATTTGAAGAAACATTGACCAGTATTTTCACAGTATGTAGGGCTGTGTAATTTGCTAAATAAGAGAATTATCTGGCCTTCAATATATTCTCGATCTGGATAAATGCAGAACTGCTGTTAAACATCTACTACTTGGAAATTTGATTCCTACACAATACTAGACTATCAGATTGACAATGAAATGTCAATGTAAACCTTCTCTATGTCAGATTAACTGAAATATGTATTATTAAGAAACTAAGATAACCAATTAAACCACAAGCTACCAAAATCTGAAACGCCCTTGTTTGAAAAAATAATCAAATGATGACAAATCTACGAGCTTAATACATCCGAGAAGATATGTACATAACCAAATCAACAAGAAATACACAAACTAGAACAAAAAGAACTTGAATTATCTTATATGGATAAAAAGCAAAAGAAAATCAGCTAACCATTGGCATCAAAGAAGATCTGCTGATTATGCCGGTAGCGCCACCAAAGAACCAGTGCTATAACTATGATAACCAAGAAAGCAGCACCAAAACTTGATCCAAAAGCAACAGCCACATGATGGCTTCTACTTCCTGCTCTTTGATCTATGAAATTGAAGAAAAAGCAACACAATTTCATTTATTGTTTTCCACTTCTAAATTAAAGGAAAGGGAGGTGAATGGAAGTGATGTTATACAGACCTCCTAAACTATCTGGCGGGAAGGACAGTGGTTCTGGATAAACTGCTGAACAATTGTTCCCGAAATTTTGTCCACAAATCAAAGGATTTCCAACAACTCTGAAAATCATGATGATAAATTTAAATTCAATATAGTAAGGTTTAGCAATCTATTAAATATCTTCCTATAAAAGATATCAAAAATAAAAAGCAAATACATTCCAAGTAACAATTAACCCAGAAGCACTATAGTAACTACTCGGTTATTGTTAATGGAAATTAAAAATACAGAGGCATGAACAAGTCAATTTCAATATAATTGAGAACTATTACTTCAACTGCAGCAACTTAGTATTGAAACACAATCGTAAAGGTGACTCACTTGAAAGCTCTTGCAGATATTTTGGGCAACGGACCATTAAGATTATTGAAAGAAACATCCCTACAAGCAAGATCAGCTAAATCAATAAAATGTACGAGGAAGAAACAGAACATTAGAGTAATTCAGGCTCTTTCTAAGGATATGATAACAAATTTTGAAGCAAGATGGCTTACACAAGAGCAAGGCCTCCAATGTTAGAGAGAGATTGAGGAATGGATCCTGTGAGGCTATTGTTGTTTAATCGCCTGTCTTGCTCAACAGTGAAGATACACAATAAGATTCAAGTTTAGTTTGATAAGAATGTCTGGAACAGTGAATATAAAGAAAAAAATTCCTGAACTCACAAATAATTCAAATTCTTCAGGTCTCCGAAAGAAGCAGGTATTTCGTCATCAAATTTGTTGTTGGAGAGATCAAGTGTCTGAAGCTTTTCTAAATTCCCAACCACATCAGGAATAGGACCATAAATAGCATTATTTTGCAGCAATCTACACGAATTGGTCAATCCAATATGATTAAGAAAACGGCTTCAGATTAGGTAATTCTTATGCCCGAAAAAATAACATGATATGGGAATTGGATTTAGCCTATAAAATAACAGAAGGAAGCACTAAGGGTGTGTTTGGTGTGGAGGAAAACATTTTTCAATTTACCAATTTTCTAATGTTTGGTTGGTCAAAATGTTCTGATGAACATAATCTCAAGTTCCTTAAAATTGAGGAAAATGACTTCCCGAATAGAAGTATGGAAAACAAGATCCATAAGTGAATTTCCAAGTTCATTGTTTCCTCCCCACCCACTCAACTCCCCTAACCCCCACCCCTTGACCATCCCACCCACCGCCACCCTCCAACGCCCACTCCACACTCCATCTCACCCCCATAGTGTTTTGTTAGATTACATATAAATACTTTTTTGCTTACTTAACAAACACTAGAAAATCGCTTGTTTTCCAAGAAAAACATTTTTCTCCATACCAAACACACCCTAAGAGAAGCATATGAGTAATAAAGAACTTACACAGATTGCAATTTAGTGAGGTTGCCAATTCCAAGTGATAAGGTGCCAGATAAACTTTGACTAGATAGTACACTGATTAAGGAAAAAAAGATCAGTCCTGATGATTATCTAGAGTGAACATTCTGCTAAATTACTCAAAGCTCAACTACTTACAGAGCAGAAACATAGCCATCAGAGGAACAAGTGACCATTCTCCAACTGCAAGGGTCGACAGAAGTCATATCCCAATTCTCCAGAACATTGTGAGGATCATGTAAAGCCTTCTTAATTTCAGTTAAAGCAACAACTGCATAAAATTTCACACAGTTTTCCCACTGTTATGTTTGTCATTAAGTCAAAATATTTGAAGGTATTTTTTCACGTAGCCTAAGTTTTCGATGAGATCCTTAATAGGAGTAATATCCTAGAAAATTCTTGATTTATTCGAGAAAATAATTCTAAAACAAATAAAATCAGATAAGCTTTACCGTTTGAAATCTCTATTAAAAAATTGAAATTGGTGGATATTCATGAGAAATCTGAGTTAACTTATTTCCTTATTTTGATGCTTTCCTTTCCTGTGAAAGATGTTATTACGCTCCTCTCTTGTGTATATGAAAAATTTAGTTAATCACAAACTCTTATTACAAAGAATTTTCATTTGAGCCGTGGAAGCAGTCATTAATAACCCATTAGGATGAGGGCCTTCCCAAAAATGTTTTGTGCATCGGGCTGTCCTTTCATAAAAAAAAAATTGAGAAGGAGCTTCATTGTAAAACTAGGATAATATCATAGCTTGCAATTTATACTGGATTTAAAAGCAGATGAAGAGGATTTCACCCCCAATTAAGAGTCTGTTCAGAGAGAACAACTTTTATTGATAAAAGCTATGAGAAACACTATAGCAATTGAACTTAAAGTAAGCTTAGTATGATAGAGAAAGAAAATTACCTTCATAGTTGATACCAGTAGGGGAAAGAGAAGCAAAGGAACTCTCCACCATTAATGTTAAAACCAGCAACCCCACATGCCACAACATAAACCACTTTCTCTCCATTCTCTACCACTACTCTTTTCTACAATTTATAACCTTGTCATAAAAGGGATTACTTACCTTACATTAAGAGAAGAAAAATACATTCTTCAACATTGCTTTATCCATAGCAAGCAAAAGGGTCACTCTCAGAATAAGAACCTTTTAAAGACCAACCACACACACAATTTTCCCAACAAAAACAAAAGATAAATGCTTTTCACCCCACACACACAGCAACCACAAATCTTGCTCTTATCAAGATTCAATAATTCTTGAAAATACCAAACACCAAGATACCAAAGTTGCTGTCTTTACACAATTATTATGCTTTTAGAATGAATAAAAAGGAATTTTTCTCGAGAAAATATGGTAACCTTGAGATCTGATAATGTTACTGATCCCAACAAATTCCATGTAGGAATAATATTGTGTTTAAGCTAAACTTCAATGAAGCTCTGTACCATATTCATTCAAGAACATCATCAACACCATCTCCCTCTATTATTATTCATTCTTAGTACTACTTAATATAACATACAAACACAACACAAAAAGCCAAAACATAGGCCAAAAACTCACACATACAGAGATGTGGACAGTTTTTTTTTTTTTTAAATAATTAATTTAACCAGTTTAAACTTTAAAATGTGAAAAAGAAACAAATGAAGAATTGAATTTTGCTTTATATATTCAGTGATTGGACTGAAGGAATTGAGAAAGAACAAGAGCATGAAAATGTATGCAGCTTTTTGGCAGGTCACGTGCTTGGCTTGTTAGTGCTTTTGGACTTTTTCACTTCTTTTTGTACATTTTTATATCATTTTGTTCTATTAATATGGCCCACATTGCTATCTTGCGCCAGATTTATAGTTTTGTATATGCAAAATTATTCCTCTTACCGGTATTTTGTATTTTAATTTAGAAATATACATTAATGATTTAAAAATTAGTATATTATTTTATAATTATATATTTATAGAATAATTATGAGTAAAAACTTTATTGAAAAATAGTCATTGATAATTGTTAAATATACAAGTATTCTGTGATATACACCTATTGTATATCACGATTTCTAGTCCCATTATACATCTCAGCTTGGCCCATCACAGGTAGATTATTAAAATGTATAATTTGTATATAAATATGTATTAGTCTAGTACACTTACCTTAATTGTATAGTTAGTCTCCAAATAAAAGGGTTTTAGGAGTAGAATAGGAAAAAGATTTCCTATTATGCAAAGATGTAAATTGTATATATTGTCGTTCAATTAATAAATATAATCAAGTGGATATTTTCTTTCATGTTATCAAAAGTCTATGTTATTTTTCCTTGCTTCCGCTCTATCTCGCTCGATTTCCGTGAACCCCCCCCCCCCCCCTCCTCAGTTTTTTCCAGAACCCGAGACTACTCCCCAAACTTTCCTTGTCCAAAATTCATTTTTTGTTCTATTCACTATGACTGATAAAAACATGTTTCATCCTTCCCTAACAGTTTCTAACACCAAGAGTGTTCTTCCTATTGTTCTTGACCTAGAAAACGTTCAATACATGACGTGGACAGAGTTGTTCAAAATTCATGCACTGGCATATCAAGTTCTCCACCACATAATCCCTCCGGCTCCTGGTACGGAGGGTGTGCCCACCAAAGAGGAAGATCCTAAATTAAGGATTACTCTTGACGCAAAGGTTCTGCAGTGGATTTATGCCACTATCTTCCTCGACCTCTTACAGAAGATTATGAAACCTAAATCTTCAGTTATGGTTGCTTGGAATAGATTGCGTGATATATTCCAGGATAACAGTCATTCTCGCATTGTCACATGTACGATGAATTAATCTCCCTTGAGAAGTCTTTCTCATTAATGTCAATATATATAGTGTACAATATTCATCTCTTACACAAGAAGAATCCTAGTCCTAATTACAAGAGGAATCCTAGTTTTACCATAATTATATTTACACAATATATGAAATATATTCTAATTATGGGTAGGGATACAATATTGACAACTATACATGTTTACACACCCCCTCAGTCGGAGCGGGAGGAGGCCGAACGCTGAGACTGGATCTGAAGTCAAGAAAACAAAAGATAAATGTTTTTCACCCTACACACACAGCAACCACAAATCTTGCTCTTTTCAAGACGTGTATTGTTAAATTGTTCCTCCAAATACACCGCACGAGTGTGCTTGTTATCTTGAAAGATTTCCTCCAAGAGGTTCCATAAATCACGGGTTGTGGCGCCAAATTTCATGATAATAAGAAGAAGATCCTGAGAAATACTACCATAAATCCATTGTTTGACGTCGGCGTCTAGACGATGCCAAGTAGAATCATCAACCTCCGAAGGGCGCGGCATAGTGTCATCGATATGATCAAACATATTATAGAGACATGCATGATTACGAAACAGTTCAACTCGAGAGAATATCGATCGCTTTCTTGATCAAGAATGAGAATATAATTTTTATGTTGCAATGCTAGTATGGGATGAAAAGAGGATGACGATGTGGTGCTGGGATTTGTGGAGGTGGAAGCGTCAGATTCTTGAGTATCCATTTAGAGAAGAGATGAATAAAGAAGAAACCTATGAATTTCGGTGGGTAGCGCCGCGCTTGAGATCCGAGATGGGGGGTCTCGGCGGCGTGAAAGAGAAAGGGGAGAAAGAAATTCTAGGATTTTAAGGTTTTGGCTCTTGATACCATGTACGATGATATTAATCTCCCTTGAGGAGTCTTTCTCATTTATAGTGTACAATATTCATCCTTATATAAGAGGAATCCTAGTCCTAATTACAAGAGGAATCCTAGTCTTACCATAATTATATTTACACAATATATGAAATATATTCTATGGGTAGTGATACAATATTGACAACTATACACATTTACATCACCCTTGAACATGAATTTTCTCAAGTCGATATGGAGAATTTTCCGAACGTTTCATCTTATTCATCCATATTTGTTGCTTATTCTAACCTGATTTTCATGCTGCTTTAAGAGACAAAAGATGCAAGAACTCGCAATGTGTGTCGTCGAAGTCACGATGCTAGTGTTTGGCTATCGTTTTCCAAAACATATTTCACTTTTTTTAAAACATGAAACATGATTTATATTCATAAGTTTTAAAAATTATCAAAAATATTCTATCGTACCAAACAAACATATTTGCTATTTCATATTATTCCTATGTGTTTTAATTTTACTGTTCAATTTGGTTTCAGTAATCTTATTTTATTGAATGCATATCAATTTGTGTAATTTTGTTGTTGAATCATGTTGTTTTCTACATTTTAATATGTGAAATGTGAAACGTCTTTGGATACGGAGAATCAATAATTAGTTATTGGACATTACAAGTAGTGACATAATTTTTAGGATTAAAACAAAAGTGATTGCTTAGAAGATAGTTTCAAGCCTTCAAATAATTCTTACGTTTTGAATTATTCTTGATTAATTGCAAAAACACGATAAATACAAATTAATTGAGTCATAAATAAATGGACTTTTTTTTTAATAAAATATAATAGTTTGGGGTAATTCGTTTAAAAAGGTTAATGAATAGATCTTGGCTCCAAAACAAATTTAAGCCAGAATTTGAAATTTAAAATATTTATTTTCAAAATCTGTCAAAATTTCATAGCCAAATAAAAATTTGAAAAAGTATTTTGAGCATATGCTCCCAAAATCTTTGGTAAAAAAATGTACTAGTGAACAATCATTATTATAAAAAATAGTAAAAAAAAACAGTTTTAGATGTGATTTCCTTGGAAAAAAAGAACTGATAGTCATTATCTGGTAGCTATAGTTGGTGAACCCCCCACCCCCACCCCCACCCCTTCCTTTAAATTGCTACAAATAAATTAATAAAAGGGAATAAACACTTGGCTTAAGATCATTGGAAAGGTGGAGCTAACCAACAATTCTTCTTATAGGCTGCTAATATATATGGAGCTCTTAGAATTTACTAACAACCTAATGAGCCATTGCCATTTGCCAGTAGGTTATCTTTGTTCCTTTCAAGTTTCATCGGACTTTGTGACACACAGAATCTCTTCTAAAATGCGCACATAAGCTGGCGCAAACGTATTCCACATGCCTACTTGACTTCCCCTTGTGAGATAATGCTCAAAAAGCACTTGATGTATCACTTTGTTACGAGTTTTCTACTTGAATTATTAGATGTTTGAGTTTTTTTACCTATATTATTATCAATTATTTATAAAAATAAACATCGACTACTATCTGATGGTGCGTGATGTACATTCTCTTTATTTGTTTAAAAAAGATGTCAAATGGAACGCCCTCCATATAATCAAAGTAATTAATTAGAAATTATATATATACACACACATGAAGTATTATTGTTATTGCAAGTTTTCTACCTGCACTAGCAGGTGTTTGTGTTTCCTCCTTGAACTATCACTAACTATTGTATTTGTGTTCCTCCTTGAACTATCACCAACTATTTATGAAAACACACCTTGAAATTAATGAATCGCCTGACATGTGCACAACATTTTATGGACAAATTAAGTTATCACGCACCTTTTGGCAAATGGAGATTGTATTCAAATATTTGGTCTAGTCCGCTTCAAGATGTGTTTTAATAAATAATTAGTGATAGTTTATATATAAAACGCAAACACATAATAATACAAGTAGAAAACTCGCAAAAAATATTATACTTCAACGGTGCTTTTGACTATTATCTCTTTAATTATTGGTAAAGCAAATACTAGTAATGTTTCGAGTTCCATCTTTCAGATAGGTATATAAATAAATATACACTTGTACCCAAGTATTATATTTCACTTTAAATTCTATTATTTATTTATAATTTTTATTTACGTACTTTCATTTTAGTAATTTTATTTATATGTATTTGACTAAATGTTTATTTTGATAATTCTACATTCAAAAACAATTTTGATTAAAACTATTCGAACATCATGAATTGATAACAATTACTTTTACATTATTGCATCTAAATATAAATCAATTATTATCAAACTTAATTCTGTGAAAATTAATTCTTTAAAAATTAATTATGTCCACCGCATAACCAAACATGTATTTGGACAAACCATATTCCTGCACACCATCATGTCACAACTGTCAAAATTAAATATTATATAATAAAGCTTTAAAATGCATAAATTTGCTCACCTCGTGGAACCCAAAGCTCAATGGTATTTTTGTCGCTTTGGGAAAGCTGAATATTCTCTAGTCTACACTTGCTGATGACTAGTATTCAAACCCCTCACCTCGGGACTTGCGAAGGATGTTATGTTGCCAGAGTAGTGTGACGGAGTTGGCTGAGGAAGAAGGAAAAACAAAGGTGGTTGGCGAAGAGCGAAAATAATTACATTTATTATGTATGAACTCATGAATCTACTTGATCTAAAGAAAGATCTATTGTACTAGTAAGGGAGGTTAACAAATAAATCTAGTTCACAAGTTTGAATCCCAAATTCAATACTTATACCTTTTTAATCACCTCATATGAAATTCTCACTTCCCGCTGATCATAAGTATATATATATATATATATATATATATATATATATATATATATATATATATATGTGACAGATTATCAAGATTGTCGGCCCTTAAAATGGAGTACGACGTGAGTGGTACCTGTTGGGTTCCGGGATATACTATGGAAATAAAAACAAATTAAAAGTAAAAATAAATTGAATGTCAATATAGTTTGCAAATATCGACAACAATGTTGTCAGTCACAAGTGACAACACTTCGATAAAACAGAAAAAACTTTGAAGAATAAATTGCAGCGGAAATAATAAAGAACACAAAAGTTTAATATTTACATATGTTATATTGATTATATAAACTATGACGATCAGTAACCGAAAATATTATATATATTTATATACAATTGAATAAATTCATTCATTTACAATTTTACAAAATAAAACAAAATGAATTAAAAAGTTGAAGCCACAGATGACTTCTGTCTGAAAAATCTACCTAAATAGACATAGATAACATCTCATTATAATTGTTTCAATAAAGAACAAATCTAGAATCTAAGAAGCAATTATAATGTTGGACAGAATGTTGTCGACATGCTCAAGCAACACTTGCGATCCAATTTTATGAGATGAATTCTCGAGAGCTCTCTTGATATTTTTGCAATCTGATTCTGAATATCGATTCACTCTTCTTCCCTCTCTATTTATAATAGATGGTCTTCCTTGAAAAGCACATCGACTTGTTGTAGAGGTTGAGGGAAAGGTGGACATCTGATAAGGTTTGTTGGAGAAGATCATTGAGCAATATCCTTCAACTTCTTGGACTTGTTCCCCAAACATTGCAACGACTTTGACTTGTTCTTTCCACATTTTTAATTAGCTTGCCAAGTCATTTTACCATCGTGGTAAAAATACCACGAGAATTGCTTTAGTCCGTGAAGTAAGGCAAAATTGTTTGTCATAGAAATGTTAGTCCGAATGTTGTGACATTTATTCCAATTTTTTTGAATTTTAACTTAGTACTAAAAATAATATATTAGGCAAAATGTCACAACACCAAACCCAAAATTAACATTCTCCCCCTTTTGCCGTTCTTCACAAAACCTATTCTAATTTGTGCAAGTGACTTACGACAATGTCATAGATGTTGTACCAACATCTATGATTATAGTTATGCTCCCTTTAACCTATGATGGCATACACGAAATCATACCTACATCATTCTTATAGGATTAGAAAAACATATATAAATATACACAAATCATCCAATATACAAAATCATATTCTCAACACCAATTTATCAAACATCTAGTTAACTACATTAGCCAATAAAAACAATGTGTTCAGTAGTTTAGACAGCACAAGATTCAGTTAACAAATCATCAGCAAATGAGCTTGTTTCTCCTACTAGTTATGTATCGATGAGCTTCCAAATGCTTACTGCATACAATAACTTGCCTCTCGCTTCCTATGTTATTTTTCCTCCGCTACCTATTCTCCCCCTGTATCAGCACTTCCCCTTGCTTCATCAGCTTCATTACCTCATCTTTTTTTTTGAAGAAAACAGTAACATAAAGTGGTTCCTGGCTTATACCAGAACATTCCGCACCATATCAACCTCATAGATTTGTTAGTTGACTTTTGTAATTTGATTAACAAGTTATTCAGTAGACATTGAAGACTGTCTTGGACCAGTGTTGCCAAGAATGTCAGTGGCATTCATGTCAACATCTGTACTACTCATTTCTTTTTTCCAGGGTAGATCAATGACTCTATCTCTACTTTTCAAAACTGTCTCGTTTACTGTGTACAACTCAAGATCATTCCCTAATGTGTACTCTCTCTTAGGCTTAAGATCTTGGGTAGTTAAAACTTTGAATATCAGAGAGGGGTATGGGAGGATTGAGGTTGATTCTTTCCGTGTCAAGTTGGAAACTTGATGGAAAATTATTGTGCCAAGATCAACTCTCAACCATTTCCCTATTATATACTGTAAGGTGGCTTGTTCTGTAGTCACAATTGACCCATTCATCGAAGGAATCCAATTGTGTATATCAATTTTGTGAAGGGTAGCAAACAAGGTTGTTAGTTTAGAAGCAGGACACCTAGAGATCCACTTATGCATTATACCTCCTGTGAGGTACTCAATTATTTCATCTCTATTGTCCACTACATGGTCTGTTTCTCTAACATTTTCTTCAACATTTACTCCCATACATTGGTTTATAATAGCAGGTGTGAAAGAATATACTCTGTTATAGATATATACCTTTCCAGACTTCTTTGAGGGGTATTCCCTATAGCAGTACTCAAATTAGCATAAAATAACTTAACTATTTTATCAACATATAGTCCCTTGTCCGTAACAGATCCTAGAAGCTATCTTTCTTTCAGGAACTATATCAAATCATATTCAGAGGCAATGTCTAACACTTTTTCATACCTAGTAATTCTATTTTTGTAACAGTCCCAATTATCAGAGTTAGTTTTTGAATAGAATTTATCTTAGTGAATAGATACCTCAAGATTCGAATCAGACCTGTCTAAACTGCTGGAGGAAGTTGGGGTGTGTGCCTCTTCAGGTGTTGGATGAAATGTTGCTTGAGATGTTGTGGCAACATTTTGAGCAGCACTTGGCCTTATAGTTATGGGAACTCCCTATGGAAAGAATTGCTTCAAGGGAGTTTCATATGAGATTTTTCTTTTCCAGAGGCATACTTTGTGGTACAGAAGTAGCTTGTTCTTCTTCACTTTCTGCAGTAGAGAGTTCAAAGATCGTTTCCTCACTGTCACTGTTTGAACAAGCATGTGTAGGCATTTCAAATTTGGACCTTTTATTGCTTTGTTCTGCTCAAACTAATTTTTCAAACACTCTATTTGATCGACGAGTAGGGAATGTGGAGGAGCTAGGTCGTTTGCCCAGGGCTGAAATGTCATATGTTTCATCAATATCTATCATATTGTTATCATCGCATGGGTAGCTTATAACTAAAGGTTCCTCTAAACCCTTAAATACAATGACCTTAGATAAGTCCTCTATGAAATGTGAAGACTAGCAATGTTGTTGAGGTTCAGTGCTTAAATGAGGGCTAGTACTCATGGGTGTGCTGGTCGGTGTGTTGGCTGACATTGGTGTTGACACAGAAGATGTTTGCATTGGTGAGTTTTGAGAAGAGTGTTATGGGAAATTAGGGTTTGAGTTTTGGAATGGAGTTTGGAACGATGATGGTTCCATCGGTTAGGTAGGAATTTTACCGAGGTTTGTGATGCAATTTTTTTTTAATTTTACTTTTAGGAAAAACAAGAATGGTAAAAAGAAAACACAAATGAAATGAATATTTATATACTTGGCAAGCTTTTTAAAACAAATTCTTAATTTTAGATATTTATTCAATAACTTACACCTAAAATTTTGGAATAAAACAACAAACATCATATTTGGAATTTAATCTTATCCTTTTACAATTTGAATTTCAATTAAAACATGACATAAAAATAGGGAAGAAAAAATGATTTTTTTGAAATCAGTTAAGATCAATATCCCAACACATATCACGTTCTGCAAATGTCAACAACAATATTGGCAACATTTTGGATGACACAAGTATTATGATGCCGCAAGAACCTCTTGTTTTAGCAACAAATCAAGCCACATTTTATATGTATATTTATGAGTTTAACCACTAGACCAATGTAATATTTTCATATAGTGTCCTTGATCTAATCATAAAACACATATAAAAAGATTTTTGTGTCAAAATACTAATACTTATTTAGCATTCTCACAATTCTTTTATAGCACTCGATACTCCTATAGAATAGGAACAATATCTTTTCAAGGGCTTTGCCCATTTTTCACAGTTGCCAAATATTTGTAAAGATTTTGCCTTATTTTGATACTCTCTTTTTATAATATTGACTATCATCGCAGAGAACAATATCACTTTCTAAACAATTTCTTCTCAGAGGATCAAGCTTGTGTACCCCAAAATTATGCACAATACAGTAACGATAATCAGTCTGTAATATCTTATAGGTAAATGTCACTTGAAATGTTAGAGAATGTTTCAGCCGACATTCCCCAAAAATTCAATTTTAGAGATTACACAGACCAAGAGATTTCTTCAAACTTGAAAATCTCTCATGATCTAAAGCTTTTGTAAAAATATCAGCTAGTTGATGAGTAGTATCAACATTTTAATTTTGACTAGCTGTTTTTCTACTAAATCTCTTAAAACATGATGTCTAATATCAATATGTTTTGTACGTGAGTGCTGAACTAGAATACAAAACTAAAATGTTATTAGTAAAACCATAGTCTTCTAACATGTGTCGTAGCCATATTAATTGAGAGCAACAACTTACAGCTGCTACATATTCAGATTCATCAGTTGAAAGTGAGACACAGTTTTGTTTATGACTATACCATGAAACAAAATTATTGCCAAGATAAAAACATCCTCCACTAGTACTCTTTGTTGAGAAAGCCAACACAGGTTTTAAGGCTCAAACACTAGTCGAGATAATGATAATATCGGAAGGAATACAAATGGTTCTTAACTGAAATACATTAATGAATCGTAGAGTTGAAAATTTGTTGAGAAGTTTTAGAGAGAAGAAAACTTGTACATCGCCTAGAACATTCTACCCGCTTTTTACTTTTACCATATATTAATATGTACAACATATAACCTTTTACATCAATGATACAATAGTAATATTATTTATTGGGTGCTCAAAGATATGCAAGTGTTTGTTGATGTATTCAATTATCCCGATCGAATCTTCTCCTAATAAAGTGAAGGTCAATCTCTATGTGTTTTGTCCTTTCGTGAAACATCGGATTAGTGATTTGAAATGGTGCTAGCTAGACTTCTATATTGAGCTTCGAAATCTTAGACTTCCAGATATGAGAGTCTCCAAACTTGACTAAGTAACAATGCATTTTCTTATATGTGAGTTAGAGTTGTTTATTCTTGGATAACAACCTTTTACATACCTTACTATTGAGATGTGACTTCTTTGGATTTTGTAAACCGACTAAGTGTTTGCACACTATAAGCAATATCCGGTCTAGTAAGAGTAAGATATAGTAACCAATTATCCTTTGATAAGAGTTGATGTGGACCATCATCGTGACTATTTTCCTTTCATTTTCTTATACTTATCATATTGGTAAGTTTCATATTGGAATTGTGTTAATAGGTTTGGCAGCAAGTCCAAGTTGAAATGAGTTCTAAGGCATACTTCCTTTGATGCATAATGATCCAAATTCTATCCCTAGAAAGTACCTTAGCTCTCCCGATCTTTCATTTTAAAGACCTTAGTTTATGAGCCTAAAATTATCTCCAATTAGCATGTCATCCACATAGATAAGAATGACTAGTATACCCGGCTATTTTGTTTTAAAAGCAGAGAATGATCAAACTATCTTTACTAAAGCCTGAAGTTCCGTCTTGGAGCTTGCTTGAGCCCATACAAGGACTTAGTAAGTCTACGCATTTATGAATCTGGTAAGGTCATATATCTCATCAAGTAAATCCAAGGAAGGCATTATAAACATCCATTTGATGGATATGCCAACAATAGTTCTTATAGTAACCATTTTGACATAATCAATTCCTTCATTGTATAACCTTTAGCAACAAGTCTAGCTTTTAATCTTTCTACTTCTTTATATTTTATTTTATAGATCCATTTGAACTAATAGTGTTTTCGTAAATTAACAATTTCCAGTGTGATTATCTTGATCTATTACCCACCTAGGATCTTTAGATGCTTCGGGTAACGTTCGAGAAAAGGAGCTTAGAAAGGCTTGATAGGTAGGTTTTAGACTATCATAAGAGATATAGTAACATTGTTGGCATTGGTGGTAACAAAGTCTTTAAGCCATATAGGAGGTTGTTGTTGACATAAATATTGAGCATTATCGAATTTGTTTTGGAATTACTACCATAACAGGTTCTATCCTTATGATATCAGAACTTTCGGGTTATACTTTGATTATCATTCGAAAGATAGGGTTCAAAAGGGTAAATATTCTCTCTAAATTTAACATCTCTACTAACAATGAGGGTTTTAGTCATACAAAATGTACCACTTTTGTGTTTGAGTAACCAACACATTTTAACTTTGGAATGGAGCTTATGCAAAGACATCCAATGGTTTTATATGATCTATGGATGGTTTCTTGTGATAGAGACTTGGTGTAGTTTGAGTAATGATCAAATATTTTAAAGAAATGTTGGCCTCATTCTGCTTTAGTAATTTCTAATATATTGTATATCTTTTTTGGTGAATGATACATAATCTTGATTTGATTAGGTTGATATATATTTGAGGGTATACCCAAGTCATTCTAGTGTGATCATCTACAATTGTGAGAAAAATCTCTTCCCATTATATGTTTCAACCGTAAGTAGTACTATTGCACACATTACAAGTTTTTATTGCCTTTGCTATTTCATCAATACTAATTAATGTCTCTTATCATGATTAAAAGTATATAAAGTCCATCTTGAGTCTACATAACAAATTATATTTAAAACATTTTCAAGTCAATTCTTGTATTAATCTTATCTAACATGTTTATGTCATAAACCGTGTGATTCATTTAAGGCTTTGAGTTATGATTGAATACCGAGATACTCTAATTGGTTATTGTTAAGTAGCTTAGAGAATTTAGGTGCTTTGGTTTTATCTCCTTCCTCTTTGACTTAAAGGAGGATATCGTGACCTCTCATTTTGCATTCTCTTGGAATACATAGGAGGGTTTAATTTTCAGACTAATTCCTTTCCGATTTTCATCACGTAGCTTTCATTTAACGAGAAATTGATAGAGTTTTTGTCTCTGTGGTAGTCAGTAAAGTCTTTGTGGTGGGATAATGGCTTGAAACTCTAGATTTTTAGTTTAGTGTAATAATGGTAGCAATTTCAATTTTATCGAATCAAATCTTCCCATACCATATAATACCATCATTCATTAGCGACTCTATTCGATTTTATAAAGCCTAACTTATTTGATTTGCTCCAAGTTGAAAAGAAATTAAAGAACTACAGGAAAAGGGGGTATGGATAACATTTGTTAGATCTCATACCATCCTTTTAAGATGTTAAAGACTAGAACCATAAACTTTCTTTCGATCTAGACAAACTTGAGTTAAAGACCTCACAAGAAAGACGAGAAATACAGATACCTCGGTGATTTCCTCGGATCTTGTAATCAAGGAAGACAAATGGTTCTTAACAAATACTCATAGACTTCCATTAATGAATCGTAGAGTTTTGAGAAGTTTTAGAGAGAAGAAAGAACATTCTACTCGCCTTTTACTTTTACCTATATTAATATTTTTACATGATACAATAGTAACTAAAAACAGGCCCTATTATTTATTTTTACACTCTTTCAGTCATCCACATCACCATCCCAATATGAGTCACTATACCCTATTAAATTAGGATTAGTGTATTTGAAATACCAAATTCCCAACTCACACGTGTCAACAACATATCTAATGATACGTTTTATGATATTTAAGTGGGAGATTTTAGGACAGGCTTGGAACCGAGCACAAACACAAACGCTAAAGATTATATCAGGACGACTAGCAGTAAGATATAGAAATGTACCTATCATAGATCGATATAAAGTTGGGTCGACATTTTCACCAATATTATCCTTACATCTTCTGTGACGATCCCATTTTAGTCTTCATGTGCTTAGCATTTTCCAACTCAAACCTCTTAACTAGATTCTTGGCATATTTACTCTGGGATATGAAATTTCCATCTTCACTTTGCTTAATCTGCAAGCCTAAGAAAAACGTTAGTTCACCAATCATGCTTATCTCAAATGTCGATGACATTGCTTCAACAAATGTCTTTAGGTAAGACTGTGAGGTCGAACAAAAAACTATGTCATCTACATAGATTTGAGCAATAATAATATGTATACTGTGATATTTAATGAATAAAGTATGATCAGCTTCACCACGATTAAAACCAAAGTTAGTTAAACGACCATACCATGCACGAATAACTTGTTTCAATCCATACAAAACTTTTTTGAGCTTGTATACATAGTGTGGATGGTAAGGATCTTCAAATCCTTTTGGTTATTCAACATAGACTTCCTTATCTAGAAAACCATTTAAGAATGCACAATTTACATACATTTGGTGTAAAGTAATTTTTAGAAAGCAGACAATGGCAAGAAGTCGTCTAATTGATTCAATTCTAGCCACAGGTGCGAAGGTTTCATCATAATCGATTCCTTCAACCTGAGTATAACCTTGTGCAACTAGACGAGCTTTATTTCTAACAAAGATTCCCGATTTATCTGATTTATTTTTAAAAATCCACTTAGTTCTAATTATATTTGTATTAGTTAGACGTGAAACTAAGTCCCGGACTTCATTTCGAGTAAATTGTTTAAGCTTTTCTTGCGTTGCTTGAATCCAAAAATCATCTTTAAGTACTTCTAAAATAATTTTTGGTTCTAAAGTGGATATAAAATAAAAAAGACTAACTTTTTGGTATATGGTAGACATACATACATACCTTACCATATCTCTGTAATTGAGTGGTTTTTTCCCTTTTGTTCTAATTCCCTAAAAAACTCCCCCTATCACCTGACCCGTTGGATGATTCTTCTCAATCCTTGATGAGGGATCCCTTCACACTTGATCAATCAATTCAAAATTTGATTCCTCATTGACGACCTATGTGTTCTCTGTTTCTGGTTCAGATGTTGCTTCATCTATGACAATATTTGAAGCAACGCCTATTCTTTTGTAGTCTACTTTTTTCCACTGAAACTATAATGTCATTTTCAGTTGTATCTCCTAAAAGATTAGTAAAATCTTCAAAAATAACATTAAGAGACTCTTGTACATTTTTAGATCTCAGATTGTATACTTGGTAAGCATACTATTTTGAGAATATCCAACAAAAATTCATTTATCACTCTTAGGGTCAAACTTTGCCAAACGATCTCTATAATTTAAAATGTAACAAATACACCCAAAAAACATGAAAGTAGCGCAAGTTAGGTTTCTTTCCATTTATAATCTCGCAGGGTGTCATTTTTGTTCCACGCCTTAGGTAGACTTTATTAGTGATGTGACAAACAATATTTAAGGCTTGAGCCAAAAAATGTTTTGGCAATGTTTTAGAACTAAGCATAACTCTAGTTATTTCTTGCAATGTTTTATTCTTCCTTTCTGCTACCCCATTCTGTTGAGGAGTTTTTGGAGCAGGAAAGTCATGGAAAATTCCCTTTTTCTCACAAAATTTTGTGAAGGAGCTATTTTCAATTTTTTTTCATGGACGGATCTAATATGAAAATAGGAGAATAGAACAAGTTCCTAATTCTAGAGTGCAAAATTTTAAACACGTCAAAAGTTTGTGTCTTTCAAAAAATATATCCAAGAGTATCTAGAAAAATCATCTACTATCACATATGAATACCCCATGCCTCATAAATTGTCTACCTCAATTGGATCCATAAGATCCATGTGCAATAATTGAAAATAGTAAGACATACCTGAATTTTGTCTGTCATTCTGAACAACATTATGAGAAACACGGGTTGACTTACATTTTAGACAATATTCACAAACTGTTTTACCTTAATGGCTAAGATTGGGTAAGCCCCTGGTCGCTTCATATGAGATCAATTTTTTCAAATTGCGGTAGTTGACATGCCCTAAATTTTGATGCCATAGTGGTATGTCATTGATCTTAACATTATTACATATTTCTTGTCTTGCAACAAGATAACAATTATCACATATTCTAGTACCTGACATGACACATCCATTAGCTTCATTCATAACTTTACAAGCATTCTTATTAAATTTTACCTCAAGATTGTCATCACACAGTTGACTAATACTAATCAAATTAGTCATTAATCCCTCAATGTGTAAGACAATTCTTAAAGTTGGAAATCCAGGAACATCCAAGATTCATTTTCTAATTATTTTGCTTTTACTGTCACATCCGTAAGTTACATTACCTCCATTGAATGACTCATAGTTCTTTAGAAACTCCTTTGTATCTGTCATGTGGCGAGAACATCCACTATCAAAGTACCAAGAATGTGCAATGTTAGTTCTTAAAGCAACTATCGCAACATTATAAGTTATATCCATTTTGGGAACCCAAACTCTTTTAAAATATTTTTTTACCTTTCGGCTCAGAAATGTTGCTTCGAATGTTGTTCGAGATGTTGGACAGCCTTTTAGGCAACATTTTGCTCACAAAAATCTTGATGTTTGAAACAATATGGTTGTAAGTGTCCAGGAGAGTTACAGTGATGACACACAAACTTCATATTCTTTGACATATACGAGAATCTATTATTTGTTCCTCTTTCTTTTACAAAGCATATTTTCTCGTTTTTGTCAAAAAAACTAGAGCATATAGTTTTAAGAGAGTTTTCGTACCCAATACTTGCATGTGAAGGTTTACTAAAATTGAGTATCTCATTCAATGTAGAAGTCCCTGATTTGAGAATACGAAAGGTTGCTTCGACTAAATCCAATTTTGTACGAATCTTACCAAATTATGTATCCTTTTTGGTAAGTGCAACCTCTAGTCGGGTTATTGTGTCTTTTAGATCTACATTCTCACGAGTTAAAGATTTTATCTTTGTGTTAAGTTGTTTGGATTCTATGATTAAGGCTTTACAAATGCTTTGTAATTCATTAATCATGACATTGTTGCTTTCAACTTGATCCATATACTCAGCTTCACTACTAGAAATAAAACCACTAAAGCAATTTACATCAGGATGGTTAGAGAATATGTACCTTTTGGATGTTGCTGGAGATGCAGATATTGTTTTGAATGTTGCTGGAGATGCAGATATTGTTTCAGATGTTGCCTGAAATGTTGTGACATCTGTGATAACATTACAGACGATATCTTCATTATCAGACATAGATTGTTCGTAAACAGTGGCCAACATTGCTTGTGATACGACTTTTTGATCTCATTCATATTCTCCTTCATCGTCACTAAGCGAGACCCATATATTCGTACCAAATTTCCTAAGAGTGTTTGCACATTTTTTAAGTCCATTTTAGGACTGTTTTAGAGCCTGTTTAGGAAGTCGTTTACGTGTCTTTTTAGTGTTTTGTACCATATTATGCGTCTTGTTTAGTGTTTTCAGGTTTTTAAGCGACTCATATGTAATATGGAGAATTCAAGCAGAAATTGGTTGATATTGAGGATAAAAATGCACAAGCAAAGCCCAAGCAATCAACTAAAGAAGCCCCGAGAAGAATGGAAGAAATCTGACAAAATCCGGACAAAAAGAGGATCAGCGAATGCTGGGAATAGTACCGTCGAAAGCGCCACGACGCCAAAATGCAGGGTCGCGGCACTGAAAGTCCAGAGAGCCCCAGTTGTTCTAGCACCGCGACGCCAACCTGCAGGGCCGCGGCGCCGATGCAGGATTTTCAGGAAACAGAGTTGAATTTGCTGAAGGGTAAAATGGTCCGAAATGAGGTTTTGCTCAGATATAAAAACTTTGAAATCCTCTCATATTTCAGATCATATTTTGGGGAGGCAAGAATTGGAGGTAGACACAAGATTGGAGACAACTTTTATTCAAGTGCTTTTTTTCTTTCCTTTGTTTTATTTCAGTTTATGTTGGATATTAAATCAGTTCTTAACATACAATGTCTATGAGCTAATTTCTTTATTAGGGTTTTCCGTTGAATCACTTGAAACTTTTTCATAAGTTAATGCATAATTATTGATTTCTTCTTCAAATGTTAAGATCTATTCAACTTGTTATGATTGTATGATAATTAACTGATCATTAATTGTCATAACTTATATTATTTCGAATCGAGATCTGAAAAGGGAGATTTGAATATGATATAGTTGTTTAGACATATGTTAAAATCGTGGACGAAAGTACCCCGATACTTGTGTAGTGTTTAAGGTTATTGCTTTTAATCCTCCTGTGTGGTATAATCTATCATAGAAATATAGAAGGTTTCTTCATAAGGTTGAGTTTTTATATGTCCTAACCGGAATATAGAACATGTTCGTTAACCTGCTATCTTAATAAGAAGAAGAATCATTAGTTTGCATTAACAAGTGAAAGAGTAGATAGTTGAGGAGATTGGAAACCCTAATTCCCTTCATAAATGTCTTAAACCCGAAGTATTATCATCATTAGTTTATTTTATGCACTTTACTTTAATTGTAGTTCTTAGTTGAAAATTCAAACAAAAGAACGTTAACCAAATAGATACCATAGATTAGATATTCTGTACTTGCAAACCAGTCTCTGTGGACGATAACTCGGTCTTACAGATCTTTATTACTTTAGCGATACGTACACTTGCGTAAGCATACAGAAATATCGCAACAAGTTTTTGGGGACCAACTCCGGGGGAAAAAGTGTAAAAAATGCTGAAATTCAGAAAAATGAGGGCAGCGCCGCGACGCCAAAACTTCAAAGAATAGTCCCGTGATCAGCGCCGCGGCGCCAAAAGTTCAGAAAGTTTTAGGCGAGAAAGTTCTGTGTCGGAGCCGCGGCGCCATGTCGAATTTCAAAATTAAAAGCCATTATTTCTCCATTCTCTCCCCACAATCACAAAACCCTCTCTTCTCCCTTCCCAAATTCCGACATCCCAGTACAAAAATATTTCCTTTATCCTAAAAATCTTCCATAAATCTTCCAAATCTTACCCACTAGTACCACTAAATCACCACAAACATCTCAATCAATTGGGACAAAGTTGCTGAGTCACTGTGCTATCCAGGAGCACAATTTCATCTATCACACAACCAATATAGAGGACTAGCCAGATGTCAATTCAACAGAATAGCCAAAGCATGACTATATTTTGTAAGCGCTCGTTTGATTTCATCCACACATTTTTATAATATCCCTACAGACAGGATCAAGCTAGTATATGGCATCGTGACTGGAAAGGACATTGATATTGGTGTCGAGATATCAAATAATATAGCAGGGATTAGTAGGCTGACTACTACAGGTGGATTGGGACATGGATCCCTCATCACTATTTTATGCGCTAAGCATGAAGTCCCCACTTTCGCCACAGATATCCTTGATAAGGTTCAACCATCCCTGACTATCAGCCTAGTGCATTCCTACCCTGAGCCTGTAGCAGTCCCAGAAGAGAGAAGAACAGTCCCAAAAGAGAGAGGAGCAGTCCCAGAGGAGAGAAGAAGAGGATAAGGTAGAAGTAGATGAGATGAAGCTGCTCAGCCAACAGCTGCTGACATTCCAGGCCCAAGCCATCAGGAACCACCATTGGAGATGCATCCCCCAGATGCATCAACTCAGGGCACTCAATAGGTGGTCCTCCAAAATCACTTCATCATCCAGAACCAACAGTTTATGATGCGAAGACAGCGGAACAGGGACAATTTTTTTGATGAATATGTGCTACAGAGGGATGACGTATAAAATGCCAATATCGAGCAAATCAACCACTTCATGCATCGCTGGAACATGGATGATGCCTCTTCTGAGCCAACACTGAACTACCTCCCTGCCTATCAGCCACCTGAAGAAGAATCGTCTCCCAGACCACCATTTTGAGTCGCTTATGTATCTGTAAGTCTTCCTACCCTTGCTTTACTTTCCACATTAGGGACAATGTATTAGATAAGTTTGGGGGGATTATTTTATTGTTTTGGGTCATTATTTTGAGTTAGAGTTAGAGAATCTTTTAAATTGTTTATGTTTAGTTGTTTCTTACTGTTTATGTCTTTATTTTAGTATTTTTGTGTTAATGAATCAAGTTGAAAACATAATGAGATTGAGTGAATGCTTGTAATGAAATGGGATGAAACTGATAGCCATGAAATACATAAATATGTATGCTAGTTGGATATCCTTTGAGTTTGCTTTTGATTATTGATAATAATAAAAACTTATTCATGACTATCGACTCTCGTGTACTTAATTAATTGAGTTATGCATAAGTGAATTTGGATTTGAGGATAGATGGTGGAAAATTCTAGAAATTGTCTGCTTGCTACTTGAGACAAAATCCTAGATAATGCATGCGTAGAGAAATGATTTAGGCCATTTTTGGACCGTTTGACCTTCCAAGTCACCCTTGATTATATTAATCTCTAGTCACCTCTTTTGAGCCTTAATAAAACCTTCATTTGTTGATCAATACCCATCTCAGAACCTATTTAAAACACTTTACTATTATTGCAGTCCCTTGAATTACCATAAGTATAGAAGTATACAAGTTTGGGAGGGGGGGTTGTATTTTAGTGAATGATATTGTAAGAATGATTGTCATCAATAAGAAGTGCAAAAGATTGAGAAAAACATTGAAAAATAAAAAAAAAGAATAAACTACACACCTCTTGTATACGACACAATGAAAAACAAGTTTGGGGGTGTTGTAGTTCAAAAAGAAAGAAAGAAAAGTGTGGAAAGTCTCAATCTAGAACAGAAGAAAAATGGGGGATTGTGATGAATTGTAAAGTGAATTCAAGTTTGGTTTGTTTGGTTTCTATGCTTATGGTAATTATGAGCCTAAATGTCATTTTATCTGCCAATGGCTAAGCCTAACGATACAACCCTGAAAAAGTCCTAATGATTCTTGAGCATATGTGTCTACATTAGTGGAGAGTAGCAAGTGAGCAATCTATAGAATTTTGGCCTGATGGATTGTTGGAGAGAATTCGCTTGTGCATAGACTGATATTGAATGCATGTTTGAGTCAGTAGTCAAGTTTGAATGATCATATTCTTTAATAACCGTAAGCAAGCTTAATGATTATCTGACTTGGAATTCTAGATAGCAAACTAGTGGTTAGAAGGTTTCTGAAAATGATATTGCATGTGTTCATGATCTTCGAGGCAGAAATATTGTGATTGACTTGATTCATGTTTAGAGTCTGTGTGTCTTTTTGTTTTTTAGAGTGTCTAGAGTTCTTTACTCGAGGGCGAGTAAAATTTAAGTTTGGGGGTATTTGTTAAGTCAATTTTGGGACTGTTTTAGAGCCTGTTTAGAAAGTCGTTTACGTGTTTTTTTAGTATTTTGTACCGTGTTATGCGTCTTGTTTAGTGTTTTCAGGTTTTTAAGCGACTGTTATGGAATATGGCGAATTCAAGTGGAAATTGGCTAATATTGAGGATAAAAATGCACAAGCAAAGCCCAAGCAATCAGCGCGCGCTGGGAATAGTACCGTCGATAGCGCTGCGGTGCCAAAATGCGGTCGCGATCTTTGAAAGTCGAGATAGCCCATTGTTACGGCACCATGGCGACAAGCGAGATTTTCAAGCGGCGAATTTGCTGAAGGGTAAAAGGGTCTAAAACAAGGTTTTGCTCAGATATAAAAACCCTGAAACCCTATTATATTTCAGATCATACTTTGGGGAGGCAAGAATTGGAGACAGACACAAGATTGGAGAAAGCTTTTGTTCAAGTGCTTTTTCTTTCCTTTGTTTTATTTCAGTTTATGTTAGGATATTAAATTCGTTCTTAGCATGACAATGTCTAGGAGCTAATTTCTTTATTATGGTTTTTCGTTGAATCGCTTGAAACTTTTTCATAAGTTAATGCATAATTATTGATTTCTTCTTCAATTGTTAATATCTATTCAACTTGTTATGATTGTATGATAATTAACTGATCACTAATTGTCATAACTTATATGATTTCGAATCAAAATCTGAAAAGAAAGATTTGAATATGCTATAGTTGTTTAGACATAGGTTAAAATCATGGACGAAAGTACCCCGATACTTGTGTAGTGTTTAAGGTTATTGCTCTTAATCCTCTTGTGTGGTAATATCTATCATAGAAATATAGAAGGTTTCTGCATAAGATTGAGTTTTTATATGTCCTAACCGGAATATAGAACATGTTCGTTAACCTGATATCTTAAGAAGAAGAAGAATCAGTAGTTTGCCTTAACAAGTGAAAAAGTGGATAATTGAGGAAATTGGAAATCCTAATTCCCTTCATAACTGTCTTAAACCCGAAGTATTATCATAATTAGTTTATTTTATGCACTTTACTTTAATTGTAATTCTTAGTTGAAAATCCAAACAAAAGAACGTTAACCAAATATATACCATAGATTAGATATTTGGTACTTGACAAACCAGTCTATGTGGACGATAACTCGGTCTTACAGATCTTTATTATTTTAGTGATACGTACACTTGCGTAAGCATACAGAAATATCGCAACAACATTCATTAGCATAATAACCCCAACCTGAGCATGCATGACATTACACAGACTCTAGTTGTTTGTGATCAAATTTGTTACGATCTGAATTGGTTCTTCTTAGTAGACTTCCTTTTTAAGTACTTGGAAGGAACTTGATGGGCTTTTGATTGAAGCCTTGATTTTGATGTTGTTTAGATTTAGATTAATTTCTCTCATTGTTGAACTTCCTCACCGTTGAATTGTATTTTCGAGTGAGTAAGTCAACATTAGCACCTTCACCAAGTTCTTTAAGATTCTCATCCTCTTCATTGATTTGATTCTCCGAGGATTGAACTTGAAGTGTCATATTCTTGCTTTTATATAGTTCCATTTAATTTTCAATGTTCATCTCATAGGTTTTGAGAATGCTCATCAAGATATGAAGGTCCGTAGTAGCCAGATTGTGAGTTTCTCAATGACACAAATCTTTAAATTGAACTTTTTAGGAAGAGAACAAAGAGCCTTTTCAACAAATTGAGTGTTGGTTAATGGTTCACCAAGCACTTGACATTCATTAGAGATGTCAATTAACTTTTCAAAATAAGATTTAATATCATCCGCTTCTTGCATCCTTAAATGTTCATATTTGCTCATGAGCATGTGTGGCTTAGTTCGACGAACACTTGAGCTACCTTCACAATGAATTTATAAAGTATTACATGCATCCTTAGACGTTGTGCAGTTTTAAATGAGTTTAAATATGTAAAGATCAACCCATTCAAAATTGCATTTACGACCTTTTCCTTAAATCTAGCATTATCGATTTCTTCAGCCGTCCATTTAGATTCAGGTTTAACAAGAATGTCACATTCCTAATCCGGCGACAATATTGGAACAACATACTCTTTGGTTATAGATCTCCATATCATAATATTTGATGTGAGAACGTAGGCTATAGATCTCCATGTCATAACATTTGATGTGAGAACGTAGACGAATCTTTCAATAGACATAGTTTGTACCATTTAAAATGGGAAGTATATCAATATTTAAATTAGCCGGATCTATAGCTTTGAATAACAAGACCAAACACTTATTGTGTTAAGTGTTGACTCCGATACCACTTGTTGGGTCCCGGGGTATGCTATGGAAATAAAAACAAACTGAAAATAAAAATAAATCGAATGCCAATACATTTTGCAAATGTCGGCAACAACGTTGTCAGTCACAAGTGAGAACACTTTGATAAAACAGTAAAACATTTGAAGAGTAAATTGTAGCGGAAATAATAAAGAACACAAATGTTTAATATTTACATAGGTTATATTGATGACGGTTAGACCAAAAGTATTGTATATATTTATATACAGTTGAATAAATTCATTTTTTTTATAATTTTACAAAATAAAACAAAAGGAATTAAAAAGTTGAAGTCGCGTATGACTTCTGCCTTAAAAATATACCTAATAGACATAGACAACATCTCATTATAATTGCTTCAATAAAGAACAAATCTAGAATCTAAGCAACAATTATAATGTTGGACAAAATGTTGTCGACACGCTCAGGCAACACTTGCGATCCAGTTTTCTGAGATGAATTCTCGAGAGATCTCTTGATATTTTTTCAATCTGATTTTGGATATCGACTTACTCTTCTTCCCACTCTATTTATAATAGAGAGTCTTCCTTGAAACGTACATCGACTTGTTGTAGAGGTTGAGGGAAAGGTGGATAGCTAATAAGGTTTGTTGGAGAAGACCATGAAGCAATATCATCTAACTTCTTGGACTTGTTCCCCAAACATAACAATGACTTTAACTTGTTATTCCCCAAACATAACAATGACTTTGACTTGTTATTCTCACGTTTTTCATCAGCTCCTAATCACCTTGCCAAGTCACTTTATCATTGTGGTAAAAATCTCACGAGAATTGCTTCAGTGAAGTAAGACAAAACTATTTGTCATAGAAATGTTGATCCGAATGTTGTGACATTTATTCCAACATTTTTTAATTTTAACTTAGTACTAAAAGTGATATGTTGGGCAAAATGTCACAACACCAAACTCAACATTAAGAGTACCCAACTTGTACTATCGGCGAGTAAATCCTATCAAGTTAGCTGAATCACTATTTAATGTTAAACTTAATAGGGAAATAATATCCAACATAAGGAAAGTTGAATGATTTTATCTGAAACTATTTGAATTTCTGTTACAGATGATATGCAATACAACATAATACAATTATACAGAGAATCATAACCTTATAATACAAGTCATGAGACACTAAAAATTAAACATAACAAAACATAAAGTCTATAGAGCATTTTCTGAAAGTAAGCAATCATTATCGATGTAAAGCATGTTTTAAGTAGAAAACTAAGGAAACTGGCCACTGCTAAAGGAACAACAGAGCTCACCAACCGAATCAACATAGTTTGAATCTAGTCGAACGACTCGTCGCCTACGACCTCAACACCTATCACAAATAGTAAGCAAGATCAAACAAGCTAAATATACATTATGAAATACGGTAGAGAAATATAAGCAGCTCAAAAATTTGTTGGAAATTTACTATTATGGAATTAAGTTTAACCCATTATTTATGATTCGAACAATTGAGCCCTCGCACGTCGGAAACGTCATTTCCACACACGTGCACTCGTAATGTCAAGTATCATAAATTTCATTAGTAAAAGAGATATTGATATGTGAGTAAATGTTTGAGACATAAAATGATGGACAGTCGTTGGTTATATGACGCATGTTCCACGTTGATAAATGAAGGAAGAAGTGTGCGATGTGTAAGATGAAATGAGTCAAAAATGGCCGCAGAGCCGCGAAGGGCCACGATGCCAACCCGTCGAAGCGCGGTGCCTTCAAGCCAAAGCCGTGATGCAAGTTGGATAGTAGGCTACTGGAGCCGCGGTGCCGCGACGCTAATTCAGTAGAGTCGCGGTGCATCGGAGGCAGAATGGTCGACGGGAAGCTGAAAGTTTCTAACTCTTGGGCTGATTTTGGAGCATTGAATCTCCATTACTTGACACATGAATTCAGCCATTATTTGGCTGATTGTAACCTCTCAATAAGTGTCATTACATGACTATTGAAGATCATTAGTTGACTAGTTGAGAGGTCATCTTCCTTACACTATAAATTGAAGCTTTTGCTCAATTGGAGAGACACACCACACTCAACACTTGACACTAAGTTCAGATTTTCTGAACTTCTTCCTCTCTAGCATATTTTCATACACTCAAGGTTCTTCATGAGAAACACTTGAGTTTCGTTTAATCATTTGTTAGTTATTGTTTTATCTTGGAAGACGATTGCCCACTAACGTAAAAGGATATATACGGGGCAATCTTATCTGAAAGACAAAGTGAATATCACTCGACTCAGCATCACCTTTGTAACTCTACCAGATTTAGTGTCTCTTGGTTTTAAGTGATCAAGATACAAGGAGCGTTCGACATTTGAAGACAAAGACTCAAGATGCAATCAAGAACGAAGATCAAGATCTCATAAGCTTATCGTTGCCACAATTCTGGTTGGCTACAAGTTTGATGCTATTGTAATCCTTATAGTTTACCCTTTCGAAGCACTTGTAATAATTGTTTACTATTCTCGTACATCCATTATTTTCCAACAAACTTAAGACAAGATTTGTACTAGTGCTCGAAAGATGTTTTCCAGCAGATATAATCTCAAATCTGCCTGTGGTTTTCTTGTTGAAACCAGTTATGTTGACAGTTCTGTAAACAGTTCAAACACTCTCTGTCAACAAATCTGATCATAATTTTGGATCTCTTTTTGATGATATTTACAAATGGGTTTCTGTTAAAGGTAGGGTCTCTGTCTCTGATGATGAGCTTCAATATACTGTTGATAATCATGCTAGCAAGGCTAAGGATCAAGGAAGAGTCGTTGTCACCGCTCCCGGAAGTGGTGGAAACAAGCACCCACGAGAGGCGAAAGACGTCAACTAGGACAAGAGGAGAAGATTGAAGATATTGTTCTACCTTGTAGCAGAAGGACTACATCTGTCTAAGACAAAGGATCTGAACCATGATAAGGAGATTTGGACATGTGACTGACGTAGGCTAGAATCCAAAAGGTCTAAGTTAAATTTCTTCCTTGTCAATAATGAGATTACAGGGCTTGAAGTAAAGTTAGGAATATGAAAAGATTTTCTTGAAAAATTATATTCCATATGCTTTAAAATTATAAGCTTAATCTCACTTTCCTTTCCTTTTAAAGATTGAACTATAATAAACAACATCTTAAAAGATGTGGTCTTAGATTGTAATATAATTAAAATTATAGGCAATCCTAAGTAAACGCCAGAAGTTTCCCTAGGCACCAATCACAAGGAAAGATGACTAGAGGACTAAAGACAAACATGTCACTGTTTCCGACAGAATATTCTTCATTTGATAGGATGATGTTGGACACTCAGTCATACAAAGCCTACGGACGACTGAAGTGGACCAGAATTTCCAGATCTTAAATATTCTGAAGGCCAAAAATTAAGGCAGAAAATAAATTGTACACTCAGTCTGCCAAGACAACTGGAGTGAGCCAGAGTATCTAGATCATATATGATCCGGTTATGCCCTAACCACGGGCAATATGTTATTCATGTGAAGCAACACCACCTATAAAGTAGAAGGGGTTGGAGAGGCAGTCCCCAAAAGGACTTAAGGGAATGGGATCATTATGAAAGGAGGTGATACATGTCCCAAACTTGGTTTCAGGGACGCTATTGGTCAAATTGGTTTGAGTATAGTCCAACAAGTCTGTAATAACTAAGAATGGTATAGTACGTCTGTATCCAAATGAATGATATATTTGTAATCCATGAATTTATTCTATCATAGATTAAGACATATTAAATAGAAAGTCATTCAAAAGTTAACTAAGTTGACATTGTTGCCTTCTGTCGACATAAACCCTCAAAATGAATGTGAGGTAGGCGAAGAGGCAAAATCACATTTTCATTCCGTCAAAGGAATATCGAAAGAAGCACCGCTCCTCTAGAACTTAGTTACACCTACACGAGTAATTTAAGCGTGTACAAAATAGATAGGGGAGAAAAGTACGTTGTGACTTTCATTGAGGATGGTACAACTTGTTGCATCCTTTTGAAAAACGAAGATGAAGTTGTTGAAGAGGATAAAACGCTATAAAGCAAAAGTTGAAAAGTCTATGAATTGAGGAATTCATAGTGATAGAGGGGGAGAATGTGAAATATCGTTCATCAAATGACTTCTCCTTACTCACCCCAGTCTAACGATATTAGCCAAGCGCAGAGCCGTATGTCCAAGATATGTGGGGCAATATGATCCTTACCTCTAATGTGATTCTCAAGAGAATTCCGCATAAGGATAAGGATAACCTTCCATGTGAAACATAAAAAGGATCCCATGTACATATGTTGTGATGTGGGGTGGCTTGGTAGATGTTGGAATGCCGAAACAGGTCAAGTTGGACCTAAGACTGTAGATTGCATATCTATTGGATCTACAAATAACAGTAGTTCTTATCACATCTTGGTATCAAAGAATGCTGAATTCTTTGAAGATAACTTTCCTTGAGAAGGAAAAATAAGTAATTTCTAGAGGTTAACAAGAACCTGCGGGTGCCTGACTGTCCAGAACTAGACATTCCAGATTTACAGGACTCGGAAGTTGCTGACTATCCGAAATTAATGTTCAAGATCTACAGAACTCGGGGATTCTAGTTGTTGAATCGAGATAAAGCAAAAAGAGGGGACATAGATTTGTTCCAGGTTTCTATCTTGTGTGGTTGAGAATGAACCATGGACGATTTACAAATAATTGCCATCTCCAAAAGCGCTGCTTTAGAATGAAGCTACAAAGAAAGAAATAGGCTCCATCAGATAAAATCATACTTGTGTGATGGTTGATCTTCCTCCGGGAAAAGAACATTTGCGTTATAACAGTGGATACTCAAATTAAGTACAAAGTAGTTGGATCTACTGACCAGTATAAGGCCTCGACTGCTTGTACAAGTGCTCATCTGTTAATAACTTAACATCTAGGGCCACTAAAGTCTTGCGTGACATGGATGTTAAGACAATCTTCCTAACCAGAGAGTTGATTTGATGGACTGTTGGGCTTCTTCCTGAACTTCTTTTGTGCTCCCTGAAATATTTATATTTTTGTCCTGGAAGTTTAAGATAAAATAGAAACAATGAATCTGACTACAGAAACATTGGCTCTGAAATTAGAAATCCACCAGTTGGAAAACCAACAGTCTGAAAGTGGAAGAAGAAATTTATGTGGAACAACCCGAGGGGTATGTGGTTTCAGGGCAAGATAAGAAAGTCTGTCAACTTGTCAAATCTCTGTACATGCTGAAACATGCCTGAAGCATTGACACGAAAACTTTGGTAGTACTCTACTATCGAAGAGTTTCTCTATTAATGAATGTAAGGATATGTTGAAATGATGTTTCGATATGAAGAATATGGGTATCTCAGATGACATCTTACGAATTGGAATTTCTAAGATATCTAACAGACTGGTCTAATTCCAAACTCATTCGTGAGGTGTTTAACAGTCTCGTTGAAGTCACCAATAGATATGCGTCATATAATTGATTGGAATCATGGTGCACCAATATACCAGGAGCGATATGTGCAGGTCATATGTAGTTCAATGTATTTTACACACTACAACCGACCTGATATCGGCTTACTAAGTAGATCAGTTGAACTAAGGTTCACTAGTAATGATCAATAGAAGGCGTTAAGTCGGATATGTCGATATCAGAAATATTCGCTCATCTACGGATTATGATATTCTGGATGTTCAGCGGTTCTGGAAGAACACAGTTATGCAAACTGGACATCAGACTGGAAGGATACCAAAAAGCCACAAGTGGATGGGTATGGTGTGTCTTTGAAAATCTTCTAAGTTAAAATTGCATCGGCCGATTCGTGATGGAGTCAGAGTTTATCGCTTTAGAGTAAGCATGCAAATAAGTTGAGTAACTTCACGACCTCTTAGAGGATGTCCTTTATTGGGAGAAACACATGCCTTCGTCTACACTGTAGGGCACGGATGACAGCAGCTGGACGTATGTGTCGAAGACATAAGACCGTATGGCAGTTGATCATCATGGGTGACACTTTTTTGATTACTAATCAAAGGATATAGCGGGCCCTTTAACTAAAGGGCTACCCGAAGATCAAAAGTTCTGTCGGACTAGGGAAATAGGCGTAAAACCCAAACGATAAGAACTGATAAGGTGGATATCCAATCTTGCTGACTGGAGATCCCAAACTTCGGATCCACGACGCCTCCAGGCCAGAGCCGCGACACAAGTTGGACAGTAGGCTACTGAAGTCGCGTCGCTAATTCATAAGAGTCGCGGCACTTCGGAGGCAGAATGGTCGACGGGAAGCTGAAAGTTTCTGACTCTTGGGATGCTTTAGGAGAATTGAATCTCCATTACTTGACACATGAATTCAGCCATTATTTGGCTGATTGTAACATCTCAATAAGTGTCATTACATGGCTATTGAAGGTCATTAGTTGGTTAGTTGAGAGGTCATCTTCCTTACATTATAAATTGAAGCTTTGGCTCAATTGGAGAGACACACCACACTCAACACTTGACATTAAGTTCAGATTTTCTGAACTTCTTCCTCTCTAGCATACTTTCATACACTCAAGGTTCTTCTTGAGAAACACTTAGAGTTTCCTTTGCTCATTTGTTAGTTGTTGTTTTATCTTGTGAGACAATTGCCCACTAACGTAAAAGGATATATATGGAACAATCTTATCTTAAGGACATAGTGAATATCACTCGACTCAGCAGCGCCTTTGTAACTCTACCAGATTTAGTGTCTTTTGATTTTAGGTGATCAAGATACAAGGAGCGTTTGGCAGTTGAAGACAAAGGCTCAAGACACATTCAAAAACGAAGATCAAGATCTCAAAAACTTGTTGTTATCACAATTCTTGTTGGCTACAAGTTTGATGCTATTGTAATCCTTATGGTTTATCCTTTCGAAACACTTGTAGTAGTTGTTTATTATTTCCGTACATCCATTATTTTCCAACAAAATTAATATGGAAAATCTAAAAGATAAAACAGATCTTGGGAGCCGAGTCATAATATGAAATTAATTCTATCTGAAAATAATTATTTTGAAAAACTTTATAACATTGGCCTTGCATTACGTGCAATTGGGTCACACACTAGGAGCAATAGCACTTGAAAATATGGGGTAGCTAACCCTAGCCTTGACGATACACACACTTGGAAAGATTGGCTACTTCTTCGCAAGCTTAATATAATCTGTCAATATCTGCATCTAAAATGAATATAGGCAAGGCAATACAATAATTGCACATAACAAGTAGTCAAATCAAGTCATATAATTTAATTACTTTTTGAGATCTGAGCTAACAACAAATATATAATTTAATAACTTTTTCAAAGATCTGAGCTAACTAAATATGTTGTGTATTTTTTTTTTGAATTTCATCCCAGAATATATCTAACAATTTGAATACATGAAAATTCAAGTGCTTAGTTGCACACAAAAACACTTAAGCTCAAATTGTTTACTTAGATAATTCGTCGAACAAACAACACTCGGAGTAATGGCACACCAAGCCAACCAGTGCAGACTGATACAATAAACCCTTGTGGTCTTTTTATTACCATAAACCCTGAGTACCATATTTAAATTGGGCATGTGTAAACTTCGAGACTATGCAATTACGTTTTTAAATTCGCTTTTCCACGTTCTGATACTATTAAACGCCACCGTCGTGACACTAAATCAATTGTTGAAATATGATTTAAGAAAAAAAAATCTTCCAAAATTGTTCCTTGCATACTTAATTTTTTTCTGTTTTATATGAAGCATATTTAATTTTCTTGAAAATAAGAGCTGAACAAATTAGGGCAATTTGCAGTAATCTCCTTATTTTGGGTTGATATTTAATTTTTGCTCATTAAATAAATTTTTAAAATTTTTGCCCTTCTCCTAAAAACTTTTGGGTTCTGGGTTCGAATCTTAGCTCAATCAAAAATTTAATAAAAATTTGCAAGGCAGAGCTTGAGATTCGCAAGACATAGTTTGTCTTCAAGCATAAAACAAACTCTATCTTAAGACATAGTTTATTTTATACAGTAAGACGGAGTTTGCCTTATGTTTGAAGAGAGTTTACAGGTAAACTGTGCCTTGCGAATTTAAAGTTTGTCTTGCGAATTTTTTTCTTTTTATAATTTTTGACTGAGCAGGGTTAGAACCTGGGACCTCGAGGTATTTTCGGTCACTTTTTTTAAGCGAATGGCAATTTTAGGGGGGAAATTTAAAAACAGTGCCTTTGAAGGAAATCCGCCCAAAAATATGACAAATTATAATGGCAAGTACTTTTAAAGCGTGGAAACTTTTTATCTCAAAGGGATTAGTAACAGAGAGAGTAAGTTAATTAATGGCTTAGAGATTAAACTACAATTGCACAGTAATTCAAAGGTTATAAAGAAGAAAATTCAAAATAAGAAAAAGGAAGTTAAGGCAGATGGAGACCCTGTATTGAATTTTATGCTATTTTGGGATTTCGTTTGGAGAATATTTGATATGTGAACTTTAATTTACATCAAATGAAATGCTAAACCTATCAGATACAGTAGAATATGGTCCCACCAGCCCAAAACCTAACCAAAAGATAATAGTAATAGGAAATAAAGTTGATTGAATAATTGGAAAAAAATAAAGGAGGGCCGGCGTGTTAATGATCTAACTTTTGAAAGTCTTGTCTAGAGGTGTGTGGGGCTAATGGGGTGGGAGATCTACCTTTTTGAAAAAAGGAAATAAAGTTGATTGATGTAAAGGAAAATCTTTGTTCTTCTTCAACATGTCATGCATTGATTGGAGTTGTGCCATATTCAACATTACGTTATAATTAAGCAAACCAGCCTTACATTGATGTGATTCTACTTTTTAACAACTTTCTTATCCTCAAGGAAGAGGCAATAAAAATATTAATTTCTCCAATAACTGAAAATTTTACTTTTTTGGTGTTAGGTTGAAGTAGGGGTGGCCAACTGGTCGGGTTAGCCCGATCCCGTTCCGACACCGCCCCGAGCCCAAAATAAATAAATAAAAAAAAATAATGGTATCGGGACTCGTCCCAATCCCGCCAAGACCCGACCCGTCCCGGTCCCGCTCCCTGTCCAGCCCGTCCCCCTCCCCTTTGTACAAAATAACCGTTGACCAATGACCATTTTATATTCGGCCGTTGTGCAACAACCATTTTTGGCTTCCCTCCTCCCCCAACCCATCCTACCTCTTAATATTTATTTTTACGCCTTAAGTTATTATATTTACACTTTAACCCAATTTTTCAACAATAAATACTTCATTTTCTCTTCATTTTTCTCACAAATCTTCCTACAATCTCTCTAATCTCTCAATATATCTTCTACAAATCTACATTGTCTACTAAATATTCAATTTATTTATTTATTTGGGAGTGAAGTTCAGAACTAGCTTGAGGATCTTCCATCGAGCAAAGTTTCAATTTTTAACCTCTCGATTACACGTCGACGTTACGTCGGCTTTTGATACATTCGTTCTTTCATTAAATTATTATTGTGTCTTTATTTTATTTAGCACACTTAATTTCATTATCTTTAAATCTTTAACTATTTATTAGCATAATTAAAATGAAAGAATTAAGAAGTATGTTGGGTAAGGGTAAGGGTAAGGGTCAGACTTCTTCTAGTAGGGGTAACAAGGGCAGAGATATTTCTTCTAGTATTTCTTGTCCTACTCCTAGATATGATGATTTTATTGATACTGAACATTTTTCTGAAATACCATATGATTTAGACGCCCAGATATTTTCTGAAACTCAACAAGACTTTAATTTAGAAGATGATTTAGATGACACACCCACTAATGTAGATGAAACATCCACTAGTGAACATCCAACTGGAACGCCTCTTATTCCCCCTAGTATAAGACGAGGTCCAGCAAAACGACCATTAAAATCAGCTGCATTTTTTTTTTGATAGGAACGTACAGAATCAAGTAGCTATATGTAAAATTTGTAAAGGGATTTATAGTTTTAAAATTGGAAAAGATCATGGTGGGACGGGGGGTTTATTGAGACACATATCACACAAACACCCAGCTAGGTATTTCCAATACAAGGCTGAAAAAGATGGTGCGCAAGCGCCCTCTCCATCGGGACAAGGTTCACATACTGTCCCAGACCAAGTACATGGTAAAATTAACCCTATGACGGGGATAATTGTAGGCCCTAAATACGATAAACATAGAGATAGATAAACATTATCAAAATTTAGTTTATGTGGAAGGTTTGCCTTTTTCATTTCCTTCATCTCCTGGTTTTATTCATTATATTAGAGATATATATAATCATGCTTTTAAAGGTTTTTCTAGATCAACTGTTAAAAGAGATGTATTTAAATTTGCACATGAATATCAACAGTATTTACGTTATTCATTATATCATTTTAATGGCAAAGTGACTCTCACTTTTGATATAGGCCGTAGTACTAACGACCATGATTATTTGACGGTAACCTGGCATTGGATAAATTATAAATGGTCTATGCAAAAAACGCATTTTAGCGTATAGATATATAGATAATAGGTACACTGATGATTTTATTTAAGAAAATATTTATTTAGTTTGCGATTATTACGGAATAACTGATAAAATTATGAGTATTACATTAGATAATGCATCTTCTAATAATTCTGCTATTACAGTTTTAAAATATGCTTTAACTCCATCTTTTCTAAATAATTTTCATATAAAATGTGTGTGTCATATTTATAACTTAGTTGTAAAGATCACCTATTACTTTTTCAAGATATTCTTGAAAAAATATAATTTGCTATAAGCTTTATTTCTAAAAATAATAAAATACAACGAAAAAAAGATTATAAAAAAACTTATCACGCTTGTCAACTACCTTATAGAAAAATTCTCGAAGAAGAACCCACTAGGTGGAATTCTTTATATGAACAACTACTTGTTGCTTATGATTATAGAAAATCTATAACTTTATTTTTTAACGCCATAATCAAAATCCAACTGATATGATTGTAGATAACGATTGGAAAAAAATTAAAGAACTTATTGTATTTCTAGAGAAATGTTTTCAAGCAACAAAAGAATTTTTCGGTATATATTATCCTACTATTTCAACTATGTTGTTTTATATAGCTATAATATTTTTACTGCTTAGAGAATATAAAACGAGCTTATAAGGCCACTATTAAAAATGTTTATGAAAATAAAAAAATATTTTATTCCTATTCCCCCTATTTATATTATTGGTGTTGTATTAAATCAGAATATTAAAATAGACGGTTGTAAATTGCTTATTGAAAATATTTATAACTGTATAGAAGTACTACTACCTCCAACTCCCAAAAATTTAAATGTCCCACCACCTATTGAAATTGAACAAACGAAAGAAGAAGTGTTGTCTAGCATAGAATATGAATGCAAAAAAGTATATAAGTACTACCAACAAGAAAGTGATAGCAATCAACCGGCTTCCATACCATCTTCTTCTTCTTCTTCTTTAACACAACCTCTAAAAAGACATGATGTTTCTGTGACTAGTATTGAAAGCCTTAGAAATAGAATGTGTGGTAGTAGCACTACTAACCAATTAGCGAATTTGATGTTTTCGTTTTGCACGGTACTTTACCGTAACAAGCAGTTGTCAATGAAGAAGGAAAAGAAGACTTGCTGAAATACTGGAGGGGAATGAGAAGACATTTTCGACACTTTCA
The DNA here is from genome assembly GCA_029844215.1 of Przewalskia tangutica. Classification (NCBI taxonomy): domain Eukaryota; kingdom Viridiplantae; phylum Streptophyta; class Magnoliopsida; order Solanales; family Solanaceae; genus Przewalskia; species Przewalskia tangutica. The sequence continues at coordinate 84,618,846 of CM056736.1, read as the reverse complement.
ATGATGACCCGAGATGTTTTGAACATTCAAGCGTCATCAATGTCGTCTGAAAGTGTTTTTATGCCGGTAGATTTCAAATAGAAGAGCACAGATACTCATTAGCCGGAGACAACTTGGAGATTGCAATACTATTAAGAGATTGGATACGAGCGGAGCGAAGAAGGTGCGGTCAATTGGAGATCAATGAAGAAGAAGACGAAAACTACAACGACATCTTATCCGAAGGTAGTGGAAGCGACGTGGAGCAATTTGATCAATAAATACCAATTCCAACCGAAGAACCACATGACATTGTGAAGAAACTTGAAAAAATGTTTTCAAATTGGTAATTTATTTAATTGTAATTTTACTATGTCATTTTCAACTTTTGAACACCACCACAAAGTTGTAATTTTGACAATTGTATATGTATTACCAAAAAAATATATTTCAATGAAATAATATAAGAGACACAAAAACAGTCTTGAGATGTTTTTATTATACCATCTTGTTCAATTATTGAGTTGTTCATATATTTAATATATGTTATTTTTTTAAATTAAGTACAAAAAAAATTAAAAATCCCGACCCGATCTCGGCCGGCCTCGGCCCTATACCTTTTACAGATGGGATCAGTACCGGGACGGGACATTGGCCAAGCCCGATAGTCCCGGCCCGCCAGTCTTGCCCCACCCCATCCCGCCCAAATCCGCCCCGGCCCGCCCGTTGGCCACCCATAGGTTGAAAACAACTTTCAGAAAGGAAAAAAAATCGAATAAGATTTTCAAATTTTGAAGCAAACACCATAGTATTTATCATTTTTTTAAAGCTTGCCAATTTATATGTTGGCTATGATGGTAGCAAATTAAAGTTTATGAGAGGAATCTATGAATGTAATGCAGTTTGAAATAATTTGGAACAAATTAAGGAAATTTAGGGTGTGTTTGGTAGGAAACAACCTCTTTCAGATATGCAAGGTAAGACTGTGTACAATAGATCTTTGTGACCCAGCTTTTTTTTTGGACCTCGCACATAACTGCAGCTTAGTGCACAGGGATGCCCTTATTTGTTTGGTAGGAAAGAAAATAAATTTTCCTAAGAAGTAAGTGATTTTTTCCATTTAATTTTGGTTTGGTAAATAAATAAATAATTATTGTCATAGACTCACAAACTCACGAGAGTATTTATATGTAATCTAGAAAAATAATATGGGGTTTGAGAGAGGGGGTCGGGGGTGTGGTGGTGAGAAGACAATGAACTTGAAATGTCACTTAAAATTTGTTTTCCCTACTCTAATTAGAGAAGTCATTATTTCTTGTTTTTAAGGAAATTATTTTTTTAAAGAAAAAGTTATTAAACTATTATGACCGATACAACATACCCAGTGAAGTCCCTCAATGTGGGGTCTGAGGAGGGTAGATTGTAAACTGACCTTACTTCTACCTTGGTAGGTAGATCGACTGTTTTCAAGAGATCCTCGACTCAAAACAGAGCATACGCAGAAGCAAGATTAATAGTTTGGGAAAAATTCAAAACTTTAAAGCAGTGTGAAAAAGTTGGTATCAAAGCTCATACGCCATGATAACACATTTAAAAAAGTAAGCATTAACTAGCACATGTAAATTAGCTAAACAAAGTACACTAAAGGATACATATCAGCAGAAAACCAGCTACGGGTTACTATAAAACTATAATGTGACTATTTGTATGATAGACTAAGAATACCTACAATACTAACATTACCACTACCAGTTTGCAAGCATAAGTAGGACTACACTCAACTACATACTACCCTTCTACCCTAATTTGAGTCCTCCACAATCTCCTATCTAAGGTCATATCCTCAATAAGTTTCACCTGCGCCATAATCCGTCTAATCACCTCTCCCCAATACTTCTTTGGCCTACCTCTACCCCTTCAAATTCGTCCATAGCCAACCTCTCGCACCTACGCACTATGACATTTGTGTCTCTCTTCTGCACATGCCAAAACTATCTCAAACTCAATTCCCGCATCTTATCCTCCACGGAGGCCACTCCCACTCTATCTCGGATAAAATTATTTCTAATCCTATCCATCCTTGTATCCCCGCACATCCATCTCAACATTCATATCTCCGTAACTTTCATTTTTTTGGATGTGGAAAGTCTTGATTGACCAACACTCCACCCCATACAATATAATCGATCTAACTACCTTCCTATAGAACATGCCTTTAAGTTTTGATGGCACCCTTTTATCGCATAAGACTCCAGATGCAAGCCTTTATTTCATCCACGCTGCTCCAATACGATGTGTGACATCGTCATCAATCTCTCAATTCCATTGGATAATAGACCTGAGGTACTTGAAGTTTTCTTACTCTGGGATGACCTGAGTATCAAGCCTCACCTTCACGTCTGTCTCAAGGTCTCTTCCATTACTGAAATTGCACTTCAAGTATTCTGTCTTAGTCCTGCTTAGCCTAAATCCTTTAGATTATAGAGTCTGTCACCAAACCTCCAACTTAGCGTTCACTCCGCTGCGAGTCTCATCAATCAGAACTATGTCTTTTGCGAATAACATACACAATGAGACATCCTCTTGTATTTATAGCGTCAGTCCATCCACCACCAAGACAAATAGGAATGGTCTAATCCTGGTGCAGCCCCACGAAAGTGCTCCGTGTCTCCTCCTACTGTTCGTATCCTGGTCTTAGTTCCATCATACATATCCTTGATTGCCCTAGTTTAATTCATAGGTACATCTCTAACCTCCAAACATTTCCATAGAACCTCCTTAGGAATTTTGTCGTATGACTTCTCGAGGTCGATGAAAACCATATGTAAGTCTCTCTTCCTCTCCATATACTACTCCACCAACCCCCTAATAAGATAAGTGGCTTCTGTGGTCGAACTCCCCGACATGTATCCAAATTGGTTCTCAGAAATAGATACGCCTCTTCTCACCTTCATCTCCACAACTCTCTCCCACACTTTCATAGTGTGGCTTAGCAGTTTGATACCCCTATAGTTTTTATAACTCTGGATATCACACTTGTTCTTGTACAGAGGAATCATTGTACTCCCCCTCCATTCTCTAAGAATTCTCACCGTCTTTAAAATGATGTTAAACAACTCAGTCAGCCACTCCAAACCTGTCATGTCCGCGCTCTTCCAAAATTCAATTGGAATCTCATCAGGCCCGGTCGTTCGTCCCCTGCGCATCCTGCGAACATCATCATTAACCTCCTCTACTCTAATGCTATCACAATACCCAAAATCCTGATATCTACCAGATTGTTCTAGGTCTCCCAACACATGTATTTATCTCCTTCTTCATTCAAGAGTCTATGGAAGTAAGACTGTCACCTATGCCTAATATGTGTGTCCTCCATCAATATGTTATCATCCTCGTCCATGATACACCTCACGTGATCTAAGTCACGGGCCATCATCTCCATCGCCTTGGCTTGTTTGTACAACTTTCTATCCCCGCATCTCTCATCTAATTCCAAAGACATGTGTTCAATAAAAAATAGAAAACAGGCTCTTAATAAAATTGCTTAGAGAGTAGGAATTTCTTGCTGACGAGAAGATTTCATGAAAGTGTGAATTTTAGTGGGAAAACACTTAATAAGTAAAAGGCTAAATGGTAGATTGTGATTTATACCTTGACAAAGCTCCATCATTCCGACGCAACTCGTTGGAAAAATTGAAGTCTAACCTTGACTACTTTGAGACAACTCGAGGCAAAAAAGATTGGGTAATATTTATATTTATATTTAGCCTAAATGAAAGGCTAAATACCTTGTGTTGAACTATGTTGCACTAGATTACGTAGGTGTCGTGGTAATAATGCTTTAATTAGCAGAAAATCATGTGAGAAAATATTGAGGTTTGACAGAGGATAACCTAGACAGAATATCTAAAGCACAGACTGATGGTCCTGTTTTAGCCCGCTGAGTCATGGTGGCGTTAGGGAATTTTTATGGGTCTATTTTGGGTTAAGATAGCATCCGCCAAGGTTGTTAACCTGTAAAATATCACCTTGAGTCTCCTCTATGGTCATTCCGCCAAAATAATGGTATATATGTTTAATAAAAATTGCAAGCATGATGTTTATAAACAAATGTTTGCTAGGTGGCAAGCTTTATTGGCACCATTTGATTTTAAAATCCAATACAAAAAGCGGTCAGATAATAGTCTCCATGATTTTCTAATAAGAGAATATTTGAGTTCATAACTCTATTGTTGTATCCATTTGTAGGATCATGAGGCCAACGTGTCAAGGAGACCCCAACCATTATAGAGGTAGGGGAGGAAGAAGACGTGGAACTGGATGTGGTAATACCTTAGTTCAGCTAGGAAACCAAAGGCTCATAGCCGAAGATATTGCAGGAACTTTCAATATTGATAAGAAAAGTATGTTATATCAACAGTTTATAGATTTTATAAAATCCAAAGAGAATGATAGTAATACACCACCTTCTTACTCAGAAGTCATTAATGATGACCAGAAAGATAATGACGCTTATGAGCAGAGTGATAATAAAGAAGTAATACTTCTTCTAGATCATAAAAACCTTAAATGGAAGGATGAATCGTCGAATGATGGAAATATATCTGGAAACTAGATCATATCCATTTCTTAATTATAAATCCAGAATGCATTATGAGACTATACTCTCTTCCACCGGATCAGCTGATATTTAACACTATTATCTGACAAATACCAGAAATGATTATAACTTTTCTAAAATTATAATTAAGAAAATATTTACCCCGGAAGATTGGGGATTCAGTACAATGAAGGAAAGAGAATATTTTCATCTAGAACAGAAAGTCCAGGTAAAATTCAATTATTGAATTACGTGGACAGTTTTTATAAAACTTTTCTCTATGAAAATCCTACTAATATGCATTCTTGGTTTATAAAACAAATATTCGAAATTGGTTTTGGCAATTGTGGATTTATTATGGTCCATCTACAACTATTTTACCTCAGCAAATCAAAAGTTTATATACACAATGGATTGAAGTGTCTCCCAAAATTATAGAATGGAAAATAATGAAATGGTTATTAAAGGAATTGCTAATATGCATTTCTTCATTGAATTTTCCAACCCCTGGATAATCAAATGGTCAGTGGAATTGGGTTATACCTCACAACATATACCTTGTCTTCATCGAACTTTTTATACAAGGTTCTGGAAAAAGCTCTTACAAAATACCAAGGATGGCCTCTTAAATGGGCAAGAACTAATAGGCCAGGTTACTATTACCATTACTCATTATAAAGAATTGAAAGAAAAGGTCCAGCAATCCGAGACTAATAGTCCGTTCAAGTACATTGCAAGGAGACTACAAATTAAAAAAAGAGTAGTTTCAAGATAAAAAATTATATCTTCTTATATGGCAGAAGTTAAGAAAGATTTAATTAGAAATCTAGATGAGGAATTCCCCTCGGATACATCAATGGCGTCAGGTCATACTGAGGAAGAATCTCAATACCCATATGACGCAGACTTTGACATTGAGGGTTGCCTCAAAAAATTTCAGAATAAAATGGAGTAATCCTCCACCTCAGACAAATCCAAGGGCAAAGACAAAGTTTGATAAAGCAAGTGATACCGCGACATTATTCGAGGGAAAAACGAGAGGAAAACTTTAATAAAGACGAATCTACTTTTATAAACTAGAAATAATAATTGTACTATATGTCGACCATTAATGATATGGGCCACTTTTTACTGTTTTGACGGCTACATGTTGTGAACCCTTTTATTTTTTTGTTTTGTTGTTTTGTGTACCAGATCCTCTATATAAAGGATCTATATTTTACTTTCAGAGACAAGTTTTGGCCATCTCTCTCAACTTTGTAAAAAATCCTCTACGAATAAATGTTTAAACTTTATTATCTATCTCTCTTGTCCTGTTGAGCACAACCTTAAGACTTCGGTAATTTTCTCTTCTTTTTCTTTTTCTTTTAATATTTATATTCATATTGAGCCTAAATGAAAGGCTAAATACCTTGTATTGAACTATATTTTACATAGATGTCATTGTAATAATGCTTTAATTAGCATAAAATTATGTGAGGAAATACTGAGGTTTGATAGAGGATAACCCAAGAAGAATATCTGATGGCCCTGTTTTAACTCGCTGAACCGTGGTGGCATTAGAGCGTTTTTATGGGTCTATTTTGGGTTAAGATAGCATCCGCCAGGGTTGTTAACCTGTAAAAATATACCTTGAGTCTCCTATGTGGTCCTTCCGCCGAAAAAATGGTATAAAAGATTGGGTAAAGAATAGACATTTTTACAGAAATATACAAATAAAATTAACTGACAATAGTATCTTACTTTGAAAATATAGCAACAATTTTTTTACGTGATATGTACGATCCGCAATAAAGTATATAATTAGAATTTAAAAGATTTGAGATTTCAAATTGTGCTGACCATTCATTGGTTGGTTGAGTTGGTTATGGTTGGTATCATTCTCGAAGTCGAACCCCGGGGTCTTGCTGGTTCGAAATCATGACTGAATTGTCGAAAATTATTGAATGAAATTGAAACTTAAAATTTTGTTTCTTCTCATAAAGGACTATGTAAATTTTAATTAACTTTTGTTTTGGTGATTAAGACGTGAAGAATCAAAGTCAGTTGTCTTTAATGAAACTTTGAAGCTTCAGAGCTGAAATTTAGTTATAATCATTTTCGACTGGATGTTGTTGCAAAAGTTTGACAACTCTTGAGGAGCTTATATCTCAAGTTTGAGAAAATTTGATAAAGATTTGACGAAGTTTTGAATTAAACTTCATATTGAAATTCAAGGTTGAAGAAAAGTTACATGAATGTTGCTTAAATATCATTTTCATGCCACGTGTATGTCAATTGTATATTTGAAAGTATGTATGTCCTAGACACAATCATTATTAGAGACAAATGTACTTGAACACATTCGTATTATTAATAAGATTAATATATTTATGACATTTGCGATTATTGAATTATTATTTGATTGTTTGTAATTATTCATTAATGTGCATCCCTTGAGCTTACGTTGTCATTAATAGAGTGAAATATTAATGATAGAGTGTAACTCTGAAAGTAGTCTCAACTAATGATCATCAAGAAATATCGATGATATGTTATAAGTCGACATATAGTCTGCATCACATTCTTAGAGAATGTAGTATGTCTCACCCACTACTAGTAATGGTTACTAGTGATGAACACATGGATACTTTTGGAAAGTATTGGTATACCTGTTATACATGTCTAAAGTGTTATCAACGTGCGGGAGATAAAAGTTTGTTGACTTGACGTCAATACGCATCTTGTTTACAGAGTAATGTACTTTGACCCTGTCCTAAGCTTAAATTCCTTATAGGATAAGATACAACTTGTGTTGGGTGCATTACAATGTAAACTACGGTGGTAGTTGAGCCAAGAATAGGATTCGTTCCTCGATTGAATATTCAAGAGAACACTCAGCTTCTCAGTGATATTAGGTCGACCATATCATTGACCAATGCAAGAGACATATTTAGAATATGGTCTAGTTGTCGACTAATATAGATGAGATAAAGTGATCAAGCCATTTGGATAGACACATGAAAAATCCTAAGCTTGACCGAGTGTGTCGTGAATGAAAGGAATTTATCATCTCACATAAATGTTATGTTTGTTGGATTCATGTAAACGTACTTTACATATTGAGTCTGTTGTACGTCGCTGTCTAGGAGTTCCGTATGGACCTTAATTAGATTAATGTCAACGTGTGAAGGCTTATAGGGTCACACTATGTCGATTGTCCTTTCAATCTAAGGGTGTATTGAGAAAGTATTAAATATTCGATTTGGAATTGATAATAATTATGGGATAATTTCTATTTGATGAAAATTATTTAATTAAGTCAAAATTGAATTTTGAATTTAATTAAACGTGCATATATATTAACGAGACGTGAGGGCGCGGCGGCAGGCGTCGAGGGCCTACTAAGCGAAGTCGCGGCCGATCCGTGGTGGACCAGCAGGTCGCCCAGCTGTATTTTGGTTTTTGGGTCAGGCTTGAGGACCAACCCTAATCTGATTTGTAACCTAATCTCTCCTATATAAACAACACTACCCCATAAGTTTAAGGGTGATACAAAACCTTATTATCAAGACTAATTGAATACTAATTTCTAGACTTAGAGTTTAGAAAAGAAATTCTCTCGAACCTCTGTCAAGATTTTCTGGCTTTCTTGACAGAGGAATACACCTTAGGATAATGCTTGCAGTCGAAGGGACAACCGTGTGTGTACCCTTTAGTAAAGACTCCAGATTTTACAACCTGTAAGTTTCATGTTCATGTTTTACATTACAAGTTTGATTGTCATATAACCATACCAGAATTATTGTTGGGGTAAGTAAACAAAACAAAATTTTAATTTTCGATGCGCCTTACTTATGTGTTTTGAACCCAACAAAATCCTACAATATTATATGTCATGTACATAATATTGATAGAAATGACATACATACAATGATATATGTATAATATACACAATCGTCTAATCTGCAAAATTCAACTTGAAAATCTTTTTTACATATCAAAACGAATTTGAATCAATTCTAAATGCACCCAAACATCATAATCGACTCCTCCAAGAAATTTCCAACAAGATCAAGTAATACCAATTGTGATACCATCATATTTTGGTTGCATCAAGTGTATTCAAAACCTTAGATCCCCTGTCTATATTCTATTCGTGTCAAAAATGATAATAAGATTCAAAGTATGATAACGTCGACAAATAAATTTAGACATCAATCATTTATTTTTATTTTAAAACCAAATGTACGTAGCTATATAGATTCAAATTCTCTAAATCACGATTTCTTATTATTAAAATATTTAGAAAATGTTTGTAAAATTTGTAACAACTATTCGATCCCTAAATGATAATATTAACATATAAATTGGAACAATAGAAGTTATCATACTTTACTCTTTCTATGTATGAAATTTGTCTTTAAGAGGATACACTTGACTGGGGATTGTGAGATGTGTAATCTGACATGTACAATAGAGTATAATCTCTTGATTGGAGTCTTCTCATTAATACAATATATATAGGTGTTTACAATTGTAATTTCAATTGAATGATAATATTTACTTTACATAATTACACTAAAATAATAATTACATAATATATGGAGAATATTTACGTATTCTCTATTACACCCCTCAGTCTGAGCAGGAGGAGGCCGAACGTTCAGATTGGATCTGAAGTCAAGGAACAACTGTCGAGGAAGTCCCTTAGTAAATATATATGTGTACTGATAGGAAAAGGGAACATGTAACACCCAGACATGGCACATGACAACCTTTTCACGAACAAAGTGAATATACATCTCAATATGTTTGGTTCGCTGATGCTGAACCGGGTTATGAGATAAGTAGACAGCAGATATGTTATCAAAATAGATAATAGATTCATTACGTAACAGACAATGAAGCTCTAGAAGAAGGTTTCGGAGCTAACAAATCTCAGCAATAACGTTTGTAACACCTCTATATTATGCTTCTCCACTCAAACGGGAAAACTTGGCTTGTTGTTTGGCTGACCACGAGATGAGGTTATCACCCAAAAATATACAATAGCCAGAAGTGAATCGACGTGTGTCCGGACAGCCGCCTCAATCAGCGTCCGTATATAATATCAACATGGTCGGTGCAGATGGATAGAGATGTAATCCAATAGTCAAAAGTACCCTTAATGTACCGAATGATACGTTTAAAAGCGGTAAAGTGAGGCTCTCTGAGAGCATGCATGAACAAACACACCTGTTGAACAACATAGGAAATATCGGGCCTAGTGAATGTAAGATACTGAAATGCACCAGCAAGACTCCTATAAAGGGAAGGATCGAGCACCGGATCCCCATCATCGGCACTGAGTTTTGACTTTGAGTCGACTAGAATGGGCATGATCTTGTAGTTTGCTATTTTAGCCCTGTAAATAATTTCTTCGGCATACTTACGCTAACACGGGAACATTGAATTTTCGGATCTGGTCACTAAAATCCGCAAAAAATAACTCAACCTACCCAAGTCTGTCATAGCGAATTCGGATTTAAGCAGGGTAATGATCTCGTGTTTCAGCACATCAGATGAGGCAGTCAAATAATATCATCCACATAAAGCAAAAGGTATGTAGTGTCATTTCCTTGATGAAAACTAGAAAATAAATTATCACTTTTGCTGCACACGAACCCGATCTGCATGATGTAAGTGGCAAAGCACTCATACCAAGCCCTGAGGGTCTGTTTCAAGTCATAGAGTGACTTTCGAAGACGACAAACATAATGAGGAGCCTCCGGATACATAAAGTCAGGCGGTTGATGTATATATACGGTTTCTTTTAAATAATCATGAAAGAACGTATTTTTCACATCAAGTTGATGAATTGGCCAGTTCTTTCCCATAGTTATGCTCAAAATAGTGTGAATGGTGGTTGGTTTAACCACTGGATTGAAGGTCTCACCACAATCAACTCCTTTTTGTTGCCTCGTGCCATTTGCCACAAGTCTCACCTTATGCGTTTAAGCTCACCACTATCTCTTAATTTCTGACAATATAGCCATATGCAATGAATCACATTCATCCCTTCTGGTCTCGAGATAAGATCCCAAGTGCGATGTGTAGTGAGCGCATTAAATTCATCACGCATGGACGTATTCCAATGAGGTCAAGCTTGGCTAATTTTTGGTTTTTAGGTATAAGAGAGATGGTCTGAGTGGATAGGTTAAAGTAGAATTTCGATTTGAAAATCCTGTGTTTGTACGAGTTTTCATCTGATGGATCGAAGCGATTTGTTTGGGTCGTGGGCGGTGGGGTGAATTCTGGCAGTGGGCTTGGTGACACGTGAACAGTGGTAGGAGGGTGGGTAGTGAACTCGGTGACGGGATGGATGAGGCTAAAATGAGAGACGTGGGTGGGATGTTAGTAGACGGGATGAAAGGGGTAGTTGACGAGGGCTGGGGCAGTGACGGAACGGGCTAGGGCAGTGATAGGATGGGCTGAGGCAGTGACGGGATGAGATGGGTGCCATGATGTATTGTGTTTATAATAAGTGGAAAGTATCCGGACCATCAAGAAAGCTATAATCAGTGACCTGAAACATTTAGACATTTGAAAATGGAAAAACGTTCTCCTCAAATGTGACATGGCGAGAGACTAAAATTTTATTTGTAGATAAATCATAGCATTAGTACCCCCTATGATTTGACGGGAAACCTTAGAAAATAGAAAGGGTAGTTCTAGGTGGCTAATTTGTGAGGGACCGTGGAGGCGAGATTCGGGTAACATAGACACCAAAAAATCCAAAGGTGATCATTAGAGGGTATCTGATGGAAGTGAATTTCGATTGAAGTTTTATTTTGAAGTGTTCGTGTTGGTAATATGTTAATGAGGTATGTCATCATGTGTAAGACGATACCCAAAACGAAGGGGGATGAAAGCATAGTACGGATCTTATCGTTGATGGTGCATATGATTCTTTTGGCTTTACCATTTTAAGGTGAGGTATGGGGCAAGAAAATCGAAACACCATGACGTGATCTGTATAAAATTTAGGAAAAGGGAAAGTTGTCAAACTCTCGGTCATTATCACATTGAAATATTTTGATGGTCTTTTCAAATTGTATTTTAACATATGCTTGAAATTCAAGAAAAATTGTGTAGACTAGACTTATATTTTAGAGGATACACCTAAAGAAAGTGAGAGAAATCATCCAAAAATACCAAATATTATTTGTGATCTAGTTTGGAAGCAATGTGAGATGGTCATAAATCCGCATGAATAATATCAAAAGGAGAAAAAGTAACACTCAAAGATGATTTAAACGAAAGTCGAACATGCTTTCCTAAAGGACAAAAATAACAATTTTGGGTAAATTTCCCATTATTATATTGAATGAAATTTCGACTTTAAGAAAATTAAACACTGGTGCTCCCGGGTGCCCAAGTCTACTGCGCCAGGGATGGAGAGATTACAGCTAGAGAAGTATGTGGATGTACACGTGGAGCAGAATTGGATGAGAAATGATAGAGGTCCCCCACACTATTGCATCTCGTAAGAGGTGCCCCCGTATGTAGGTCTTTCACAGAAAAACCAAAAGGGTCAAACTCAATATATACGAAATTATCACTGACAAATTTCCTAATATAGATTAAATTTTTAATGATGTTAGGAGCATATAGGACATTTTTTAGGGAAAAGAGAGGGTGAGGTGGTGGTGTATGAGGGGTTACATAACCTTGAATTGGAATGCGATTGCCATTTTCGACCAAAATAAATTAAAGGATTGTGCAAATTAAATAGTTGAGGAAGATTACCAAAGGTGTGAGTGAGGTGGGATATGGATTTCATGTCCATGTACTAGGCATCATCGGGCTGCTATAGATTCATAGTGTTGTAGGCATGAGCCAATTCGGTAGGGGTGAGTAGGCCGGAAGGTTGTTGCTGCTGTTAGGCCGACGTAATATGGGCCTGCTCTGTGTGGCCTGCATGCTTATAAATAGAGTCCACATCCGTCGATGTCCCTATATTGTTCTCCAACACCGTGATTCTCCCTTGAACCACATTGTACACAAGTGAACCCCTTCACTTAGTTTAGACCAGTCCTTTCTTCATCACATTGTTTCCACTTAATGCTTCACTCGCATTATACAACGCCAAAGAACAATGCATTAATCCTTGCCCGTCGTGTATTCCTATCTCCATTCGGGACTTCTCAAAGATATTTAGCACATTTTTTTCCATAAAAAAATCTGTAAAGTTTTGAGAATTTGCGCGTAGCTTCTGGTCTTTGACATAAAAAAAGAAGGTTGTAATAACGAAAGGGACATGTAAGAATTTGGCACTTATTTGTATCTATTTAGTGATCAGCCCGCTAGTTTCTTCGATCCCACTCGGTCTTTCTTTTATGTTTTCTTCCAATAGTTCGACCTATCCAGAAAAATTGTCAGCCTACGAATGTAGTTTCGATCCTTCCGGTGATGCCATAAGTCGTTTTGATATAAGATTTTATCTTGTTTCCATTTTATTTATTATTCCTGAACTGGAAGTAACCTTTTCCTTTCCTTGGGCGGTACATCCCAACAAGATTGATCCATTTGGATCTTGGTCCATGATGGCCTTTTTATTGATTTTGACGATTGACCTTTTCTATCTATCTTTAGAAGTAGGGCGAGTGAGTCCGTTCCTTTCCCGTGAAGTTTTTGGGATATGTGACCAGATGCTTCCTCCAGATCTAACGTCTCTATTAACTAAATTATCGCTTCTTTATACTACGTCATCAAAGGCCGTACAGACTGGTCTAATTAAAAGAATTTCCATTTTCCAGAAGATTTCAGCGACTGCCTTCTTAGTATCTTCCCAGGCTTTCAGCGCAGCTTGCTCAGATTCTTCGATCCTGGCCTTCTGCTCCTCTAAGTTGGTGTCTTTCCGGCTCGCTTCTCAATCTCTGCCGCGATGCTTTGAGATGAAGGTCACCGATGGCCCTTCCTCACTCTAACTTTAGGAAGCTCACTTCTACATTTTCTGGGGAGAAATACAAACTTGAATTGTAAATGTATATAAGTCTCTCGATTGATTGGTTGTAATGTTCACGAGGTTGTATTTATTTTCATCTCATTCACCCGCCTATTCGACAGTCGACACATTGCGATCAAAAGAAGACGTGGACCTGGATGAGGGCCCAGTATGCTGGGCTGTTGCCACTGGCCAATGTGCTGGGCTGGCAAAATAGGGTATGGGCCTAGAGGGGCGGCCCAGTTTCCGAAAATTGCGCAAGGCCCAAGGTGATGAGTATATGGCCTCATGTGTTGGGCCGGTGGAATTGGATCGTCCTCTATGAACCTTCCTCTTCCGCCACGCCCGTTTATGCGGCCACGTCTCCTCTACTGCCTCGGCCACCACGGTGGGAGTCCGTGGGTTGCGGAGGACCGACGAGTGTGTTGGTGGTTGGCGGTACGTCAACCGCCAATGCCTGTTGAGTGTGTTCATTCTGTTTGGCTCGTCTGGTCTCCTCCAACAACAATTGTAAATGGTTTTGTTGAATCTAGGGAGGGGATCAACTTGTTGGATCATCGTTGCAAGTGTATCGTACTCACCCTTCGACAAACCATTGATAAGTTGTAAAACCATCTTTATTTCAGAAATTGGAGTGCCAACATTAGACAATTGATCAGCAACCAATTTTACTTGCTTACAATAGTCTGACATATTGGCAAAGTTCTCAAGACGAGTGTTGTTGAATTGTTTCTCCAAATAGACGACACGTGTATGTTTATTGTCTTGAAAGATTTTCTCTAGTTGTATCCAAAATTCGTGAGCCGAGGCACCTGTCTTCATAACAGTACGAAGCAAATCCTTGGATATGGTATCATATATCCAATGTTTAACAATTGCATCTAGCCGCTTCCACGTCGAGTTGTCGACGTTGGGCGGGCGAGTCGTGATGGCATCGATGTGATCAAGGACGTTGTATGCACAAACATGTATTTGAAATAATTCAACACACGATGAGTATTGTCCATCCTCTTGATCAAGAATCAAAGAGATAAAGTTCTTGATATTTATTACGGCGAATGCCGAATGAAATGAGTTATGAGATGAGGATGGAGGAGGAGGATGTGTGACATCGGGGGTGGAGGAGGAACCCTCGGGAGATTCAGGAGTAGCCATGAATTGGTTGTTTTCGATGGTTCAAGAGAGAACAGAAAAAAATTAGGGCCGCGGCGGAGGGTTGCCGCCGTCGGAATCAAGGAGAGATAGGTGCGGGGGTGTGGCGGAAAGTGTAGTAGAGAGAGGGCGTTTAGGGTTTGACTCTTGATACCATGTAGAATAGTGTAATTTTCCTTGATTGGAGTCTTCTGAGTATATATGTGTGTGTGTTTACAATAATAATTCTAATTGAATGGGAATATCAATTTACATAATTATACTAAAATAATAATTACAGAATATATTGAAAATATTTATGTATTTTCTATCCTTACTAAGCTGAGTATTGTTTTCCCTAAAGTAAAAGGTCTAACTCGAATAGGGTTGCACAAAAGTCGGTCCGGACCGAAAATTGGACCGGACCGAACCGGACCGAGAAATTTGTTCCGGTCTTCGGTCCTAATGATCTGAGTTTTCGGTTTTCGGTCCGGTCCAGGTTCGGTCCGGTCCGATTTTTTTTATAATATATATAATTCCTAATATATATAATTTCTAATATATATTGAATTATATAATTCCTAATATATATAATTCCTAATTTTCTAAATTCCTAATATATAATATATATAATTTCGGGTGGGGTTCTGGGGCCCGGTTTTTTTTTAAATTGAATTTCCAATACTGAAATTGACATTCTCGGACAAATTACCACGAAATTTGTACGTTGAAATCTATTATATATCGCGAGATATTTAGATTTGAAAAGGGAAAAAACGTAACGATATGAGAGAAAAGTGAAATTGAGGGGTAAGATGGACGTTTTTGGAGAAAACGACTTAATCAAACCACAATAGCAGTTTGCCCACCCCCGTATCAAAAAAATACGCGAAATAAAAAAAAAATAGGTAAAGCGGACGTCCGAGCGCAAAGTTATGACCATATAAAGTTTGATCAATTTACAACATATATTTGATATGTCAATACGTCCCGATGTGGCGAAGTGCGGAGGCGGTGGGTGGTGGGGCGGGGGCAAATGCATTGGTCCATTCGGTCGATGAATCGATCGGACCGAAAATGACTGGGCCGGACGGGCCAGAAATTCGGTCCGATCTTCGATCCTAGTGATCTGAGTTTTCGGTCTTCGATCCGGTCTGATCTGATCCGATCCGGTTTTAACCTTTTGTGCACCCCTAAACTCGAAGACAGGAATAACTCTGCAGTTTAATGATGGATTGAATTTTAACTTTATTCATTAACCTATATATTGAATCTAACTTTAATTTCATCGAGGCCAGTAACTTCCATGTTACCTGTTTAGCGAACAAAAATAACTGATGAAAGATGTTTTAACCTAACTTATCCTGATCTATAAAGCAAAAGTCTAGAATAATTATTCCCTCAATATCATTTTGTATGACACTTCATTATTATGGAGCAAACATTTTATATTTTTAATAATTTTTTGAATCGTTTAAATTTGTAATGTTCATATTACTCTCTCTTTTCAATTTATGTGTCTTACTTAGGGAGGTTCATGAGTGTGAAAACCGATTCGAACCGAAAAATTAAACTAAATCGATACTTTTCTGATTTTGGTTTTAAATTTTTAAAAATCAATAATATTTAATTTGGTTTTAGTTTTATTAAAAACAAACAGAAGAAAAAATCGAACCAAACCGACAAAATTATATACACAATTCTTAAAATTATATATATATGTAATATACCATTTTTCATTTATAATTTTAAATATTTTGTGTAATTCTTCATCAAGAATTTGCTTTTACCATTAATTTTATCTTTAACATACTAATGGACTTTAGGCCTTAAGCCCATTTCTTAAAAGAATGACATGGATCAAGATGAATTTATGTAAATACATTACTATAAAATTTTCACATGGACTTTTTATATTTCTTATAAACTTTATTTACCTAATTAAAACAATAACTCTCAAGACATTTTCCACGATCCAAGAAAATTATAGTCAGCATAATAAAATGATAGTAAAAGGTTATAAGTTAGCAAAGAGTGAAAATCATTTAATTATTGGGGAAAAAAGAGATACAATTAAATTTCTTAAAAATAAAAAAAAAAGCCAAATCGAACCGAAGCCGACAACAATCAAACTGATAAATATGGATTACATTTTATTAGAATAGGTTAGGAATTTGATAATTATGGTAATGTAGAATTTATAGTCATATTAGAATAGGGTTATCTTTTACCCTATTAAACTAGGAAAATGAGGATCTTACCTCTATATACGGAGGTCATTATGATGAATGAAAAGTAGAAAATAATTCTCTCATTATTCTTGTCTCTCTAAATTCTTGTTCATGTCTCGATTTTAACATGGTACCAGAGACACGTTAGAAAGAACATCAAAATCCAAGAATAATGTCAGGTGATGGTAAAGAAATTGACGATAACGATAACAGAATAGTCGGTGAAGAAAACAAAACTCAAAGATAAATAATCTCTCCCTACTGCATTACAATATCTCCTTACGACATTACGTTGAATGATAATCCTGGAATTGTGGTGACACAAGTCCAATTGAACGATAAAAATTATGAATAATGGGCTAGATCCATGAGGACAACCCTAAGACCAAGAAAGAAGTTTGGCTTCACCGATGGTACAATAAAAAATCCGAACGAAGAGTCTCTGGACTTGAAAGGATTGGTGGACTATAAACTCACTGTTGGTATCGTGGATTCACAACACCATAGAACTGATGCTTCGCTCAACGATTACACATAAAGAGGAAGTTGAGGAATTATGGACGAGCATCCGAGAGTGATTCGTCATTATTAACTACCCTCGGATGCAACAACGAAAGGTGGAACTAGAGGAGTGCAAGCAAAAATGAAGGACCATAGTGTATTACAATGGAAAACTCACTAATATGTGGGAGAAACTGGCTAATTACGAATAGATTCCAACTTGTACATGCGAAAAGTGCATATGCAATCTCCAAACGGTTCTAGAAGCCAAAAGAGAAGAATAAAAATGCATTTTTTTCTCATGGGATTAAATGAGGGAACGTATGGAACTATGAGATTGAACATACTGGCCTAGGAACCATTGACATCATTGAACAAGATCTACTCAAAGTTAGTGCAAGAAGTGCGTGTGAGGAATCACATGAAAATAGAGCACCAGACTGAAATCATGGCTTTTGTCGTACAAGGGAGAAACCCTTACTGTGATCGAGGTGAAGGAAACAATGATGGTGCATTCTACACATATTATAAGAGATCCGGACACATTGTGAACTGATGTTTTCAACTCATTGGTTATCCAAATTGGGGGCCTATAAAAAAGGAGATGAAAAAATTAGAAGAAGAGGACGAGGATAGCAACAACAACATATGAGTGGACCATGATCCAGTCGTAGTAGAGGCAACTACCAGGTTAACGCATAATTGCCAAAGAAGGAACTCAGATGGAGATAGGAACGATGAACACATGCAGCACATGACTTCACAATTTGAGAGATGAGATCCGGAAGACTGTGATTCACATGTTGAATTCCCAGAGAATAAACTCAAATGGAAAGACAGATAGTAAGATTGAAAAATCATCCTAGATTATAGACCCTGGAGCTATCAATCACGTGAAAGGTAATCCAGAAGAACTGAGCAATTTGCAAGACATTCCTAAGTGTTCGATTGATCTTCCAAATGAAAGTAGCTCGATGGCTATAAAAGAAGAAACAACCAGGCTGAATAACAAAATATGGTTGAAGAATGTCCTTTATGTTTCGGATATGACATGCAATTTGATTTTTGTATCACAACTAGTTGATTATTTAGATTGTGATGTGACATTTAATAGAATTATGTGTGTTATACTGGACTCCACCGTGAGAAAGCTGATTGGAAAGGGTGAGCTTCGAGATGGACTTCACTATTTTCGAAAATGTGTCGCTGATACGGGCTATGAAGGCAGAGACGGTTGATTGATTCGATCATTGACACAAATAGTTGGGTTATCCTTCAGCACAAGTAACGAAGTCTATTACGTCATTAGGCTTAAAAGAGAATGGTGATGAATTAGATAGATAATGTGATGTATGCCAATGGGCAAAGCAAACGAGAAGTATTTTTCCTTTAAGTGACAATATTGCTTCGGATACATTTGCGATGATTCATTGTGATTTATGTGGACATATATAACCCTTCTTCTTGTGGTGCTTCATATATTTTTACTATTATGGATGCTCTTTCTCTTAGTTGATAAGAAAGAAGTATCCCAAACCTAGAAGAATTTCTTCGCCTTGATGGATAGATAGTTTGGTAAGAAAGTGAAGATTGTTAGAAGTGTTAACAAAACTAAGTTCACATGTATTAAGACTTACTTCTTCGAACATGGAATTCTTTTCCAAATATCTTGCACAGGGACACTACAGCAGAATGAAAGGGTCAAAAGAAAACACCGTCATATTGTTAATATAGCGCGAGCACTGAGATTTCAGGGTCATCTTTCGATCAAATTATGAGAAGAATATGTTTTGACTTCGGGGTATTTGATCAATAGAATGCCATCTTCGGCGTTGAATGGAAAAACCTCCTATGAAATTTTATACAGAAAAGCTCCTCGGTATGATCATTTAAGTGTGATAGGGTCACTATGCTATGCACACACAAAAGAAAAAATAAGGGACAAGTTTGCGAGTCGGAGTAGTAGGTGTGTCTTCTTGATGGGTTCAAACAGTCGTACTCTTATTATTCTCTATTCATTATGCACAGGAGAAGTATGCAACTTAACGTCTTAGTATATGTGCATGACTTGATTATCTCCAGAAATGACCATAGTACCATTAAACAATTCAAAGACTATATCCACATCTATTTTTATATGAAGGATTTGGGCCCTCTGAAGTACTTTCTAAGAGTTGAAGTTGCACGTGGACTAACTAAGTTGTTTCCTTGTCAACGAAAATATGCATTGGATATAATTTCTGAGTCCAATTTACTGGGAGTTAAACCAATCAACACTCATATGGAATAGAATTACGGTTTGGTGTTGGCCAAAGGAACTACTTTAGGAGATTCGAAACCTACCGATGTATGGTCAGTAGACTAATATACCTCAGTTTCACGAGACCTGAGTTGTCGTATTGTGTGCATGTTCTATCTCAATTCATGCAACAACCAAATGAAGCACACTGGAACACGACTCTCTGTATGGTGCGGTACTTGAAGAAGAACTCAGGAAAAGGCATTGTGATGAGAAAATATTGTGATGTCTAGTTGTACGGATGGTGTGATTCAGACTGGGACGTATGTCCATTGACTCAAAAATCATTATCGATTGATTTATATCCCTCGGTAATTCACTCGTATCACGGAAAACCAAGAAGTAGCACATTATCTCTCGCTCGTCAGTAGAGGCAGAATATCGATCAATGGCAATGACAGTCTGTGAGTTGAAATGGTTAAAGGAAATTTTACATAGTTTGGGTGTTGAACAGAAATCTCCAGTGAAAATATATTGTGATAGTTAAGTAGTATTGTATATTACGTGAAATCCGGTGTTTCATGAACGTACCAGCGATCATTTGTCACTATATGCGGCAGCGCTCGATCGAATAATACTCGATCGTGTATCGACGGTGAGAAATTGGCCAATGTATTTACAAAAAGCTTTGGGAAAATCGCAACATGAATATTTACTAGACAAGTTGGGCATTCAAGATCCTTATGCTCCGACTTGAGGGGGTATTAGAATAGGTTACGGATTTGCTAATTATGGTAATGTAGGATTTGTAGTCATGTTAGAATAGGGTTACCCTTTACCCTATTAGACTAGGAAAAAGAACTTACCTCTATATAAGAAGGTCATTATGATGAATGAAAAGTAGAAAATAATTCTTTCATTATTGTTGTCTCTCTAAATTCTCGTCCCTGTTTCGATTTTAACGCATTTTATTTGATTTGGTTTTAATAATTGAAAAATTGATTAAATTGGTTTGGTGTTGATTTTAATCCAAACCGGACTATGAACACTCCTAGTCTTACTTTCACTTTGAGTCATGTTATTATAACAACTGAATTCCTCGTTTTGAGAATTTGCACTCCGTTTTGTTAAGAGTCTCAAATCGGATATGAAATGGGAACACGAACTCCTTATATGGACTTGGACAACCCTCACCATACAAGTTAGCTTTTGGAGTTGAGTTAGGCCCAAGATCCATTCTTTACATGATATCAGAACCAGACACATTTCAATTCTTTGTTTATCGATGTTGGACCCCCAAATTATATTATTCACGCTCCAGTTAACAAGTTCTGGGCGTGCGGGCAGGGACGAAGCCAGCCAATTTTTTTCCCAGGGAGCTATTATTATATTATACAAATTTGTTGGTGGCTTTTTGACAATTGTTAATATAGTAGTAATAGAAAAAAATTATTGGGGTCTATAGCCCCCGGTGGGGTGAGGGAGGCTTCGTCCCTGCGTGCGGGGGAGTTAAGAGACCCACATCGGATATGGAATGAGATCATTGACTCCTTATATGGACTTGGACAATCCTCACCTTACAAACTAGCTTTTGGGTTAAGTTGGGCCCAAGATCCATTCTATACACGTATTATGTTTCATGACTTCCCATAGTTCAGTTTATATGATATTTTGGGACTTGGTGGTATGTTTGATTTGGGACCCGAGGCGCTTGGGGGTGTTTTGGTGCAATTGGAACTTAGTTGAAATAGCCTTTTTTAATATCGGGTGCAACCTCAATCCCGGTGAAGGCAATTTCTGTCTGAAGCGCTGTGGCGCCAAGACAACATGATCGTGATGTTGGTCACGTAGTTAACCATCACGATTATGGCTTTTTTGGCCGACCACACTGGGTAAGTTTCCCTCCTGGACTGCGATCGCGTGGCCTGACCACGATTGGCTGAAGGTTATGTTCAGGTATAAAATGGGCAGAATCAGAATACATTGTTTATTTTATCATCAAATTCACTGGAATGTTAACTCAGCTGTGGGATTGACCTTTCCAAAGTGCAAGTTAGCTATGCTTTGGTTCAAACTTTGTGATATTCGTAGTAAAAAATCTGAGACAAATATCAACCTGGGACAAGTTGATTCAGAAAGGGGAAGAGGAGTAGCCTAGCCTGGTTCTTGTTTGTTTTCCTTAGCGGTATAGTACGGCACATGGGAAATCACAATCAGAGAGAAGTAACGATACGATAGATCCGCAGGAAATCGCGAAGTACATGAATTCTCTATCTCTTTCCTTAGCTGAGAGAGAGGGAGCGTATTCGTCAAGAGCATTTCCAAGTCTTATTCTATTTGTCCTACTCTCTATTGATTGGTTAAACCTCAGAAGACCTTGAACTCAGAAACAAAGGTCTGTTGGGAACAACCACCACACGAATTTCACTCTAGAGCTGGATTAACTAATCGTCAAAGATATGCTTACAAAATCACATCTGAGTAACCTTAGACTGAAACACCTTATTGATAACATATCACAAATTCTAAATCAGGCAAGTGCTAAATCTATATTCACTGCTTTAGAGAAGTCAATCATGAAGTGTTATTTAGGCAAAAAATGCATCTGTTAAGGGTGAATCTTTCATGTATTTTGCCTTTCAGAATATCCCTAGAGATTCGAAGGGCCTTTCATTTGGATAAGAGCCAATTGCTTAGTTTTAGAATTATATATGATAAGGCTAATTTTTTTGATATATGATGGTATAAAGCACACCCAAGCTTAAATGGGTGAATTTAATAAACAAAATACGTTGGTCTATATGTTGCATTAGTTGTTTTCTTGCACATTGAATTGAACACACACATAGAGTTTTGAGAGCAAAAACAAGAAGCAATCTTGTGTGCCAGAAGATCAAGTGGACGAACCAAGACCCACACGTTTGAAGTTCTTTTTCATTCGGTTCTACTGTTGGTCTAGTTATTATAGTGATGTTTTGACTTGTAACCTAATTTACTTTTTAAAGTACTTTGTTAGGCCTTCTCTACAAAAAATCTTTTTTATTTTTATTTTTAGGCTAGAATTATCTTAAAAGTGTTGCTATAGTCGCAGTCGAGTAATCGTAGACATTGAAGGTGCTAAAGGAAGTGTCTTTGTTTTAGCGGAGGTTGAGCTGAAATGCTATAAAAGCAGGTCATAATTTTTACTCCCCTAAGCAAGGAGGTTTTCTATGGAAATTTATTTCCACATTATATTCTTCGCATAGTTAATTTTACAGTACAAAGAACCGGCTACATGTACCTAAGTTCAACAGGTTGTTATTCGAGTTTGCAAATTTTTACAGAGGTAAAAATTTTAACAAGACATAAATCACCTCCATCTTGTGTCTAGGTGTGCGAAACTAACAGATTTGAAACAAAGGACAATATATTTTCGATAGAAGTCATGTTTACTTAAGAAACTGAAACTAAATTCATAACTAGAGCCCATTTGCTGATGGCTCATTTATGTAAAAGATGTCACAAGTACAAAACAATCTCTTTTATCTTCGGCAAACAACATTATGCTAACACAAAGCTAAAAAGAAAACCAAAAACAATTTAAGCTTGGAGAATGCAGAGTTGCTTGCTTTATGCAGCTGCAGTGATGCACTCAATAGCCTGTTTGCAGATGCCAGTCATGGTTGCCTCAGGTCCATATACCTACGACAATAAATTAAGAGACGGGAAAAGATTAACAACATCGATATTTGAGTTGTGATGTCGAAATTGCTTGAGTGTATTGAATAAGAAAAAAATAGTTTTAGCGATATTTGAGTTGTGATGTCGAAATTGCTTGAGTGTATTGAATAAGAAAAAAAGTGTTTTAGACTAGCTATGGTTGGATACCAATTCATACCTCAATTGGGATGCCAATTTCCTCCCCAAGAGACCGCATTTTAGCGAGACCCTTCTGGTAGTTTGGACCCCCTCTTCTGACATATATGTGCATTCTTGCAGCTTTAAGCTTTGATTCCTGTTACAAGAATGCCGAGTTAGGAGTGTACAAATTTCTGCAAGTCATTGAAGATGACTATGAGTTATGATTGTTTCATACCTTCTCCTTGAGAGCTCGAATTATACCACTAAATGTAGCAGCAACATCAGTGAAGTTGGCTATTCCACCGCCTATCACAAGGGCTCTCTTACGGCCATCAGGATTTGCGGTTGCACACTGCAAAATTGGAAACGAAGTATCTTTCTCATAATAAAAATGTTGTTTTCATTCTCTAGACACATAAATTATGATGGTATATTAGGTTCCAAAAGCATTTCTGATCCTGTTACTTTATGTGAATAACTTTATGCTTACATCAATTACAACTCTGGCATACTGCAAGACCTCTTCTTCATTTGGAGCACCGCTGTATTCTGCATAGTTCCCAAGCTCGGAAGCATATCCAAGATCACCGACCTGAAAGCAACTCAACATGGCAATTAGAGCAATGCAACAGAAGCATATCTAAGTAACCAGCTACAGAGGGCAAACAAGTTCCGCAAAGGTCAGAAACATACAGTATCTGCATAGATGACACTGGCACCTCCACCAGCAACCATCGTCCAAATTCGCCCCTTGGGGTTCAAGACCGTGAACTTCAAAGACGCACTTGTCTGCAATAGAACATTGAATTGAACACTTTTAGCATGTTAACAGTTCATAGAACCATCTGCTACCTCAACTGACACATTTTGGACTAGAAACACTTCCCAGAACACTGTAATGCTCTATATTTCATGAAATGTCTATATTAAAAGAATCAGTTTTCTTCTCTTCTTGAATTTGTATTACTTGAAGAGAGTTTCTAAGCTTTTTAAGAAAAAATAGCAGCTGTTTCTTTCCTTATTCATCTCTTACAATTCCCAAAAGAGGGACTATTAAGTCCAGGTAGAAACATCTTTTTCTACTTTTGGGGAGTGGGAGAAGGTTGGCAATTCCAAGTCTTTCATTCCCCATGCTTTTATTAATTAAATGCCAAAGTATCAAGAAATACCTTTTCATCTAGCCCATGAATAAAGCTCTCTGTAGCACTCATCACTCTTCCAAATGGCAATGGAAATTCAATATTTCCCCACCTGCAGAACGAAAGATATATATATTTAAACTAATGATGCGTGCATACTATACTTGATGTATCCGAAAAGCAGTAGAATGTGTAAATGCCAGTGTGCCAAGAGATTTACTTTTTGAAATTCTTAAAAGCAGCAGTGTCATCAAGCTCTCCCCTCATATCCAGTGGATAAGGCTTTCCTTCGACCAATGTGAAAGGATTCATCTCCAGGAAAGTAAAGTCCAGATCTGAAAGAAAGAAATATTCAGTGGCTAAAGCAAATGCAAAGGCTATTAATGATGTGATAACGAGATTTGGGCATACCTTGAAACAAAGTATAAACAACTTTAAGGAACTCCTCAATTACACCTTTGATCTGTACAATACAAGTGAAATTCACATCAGTGGTTTCAGATTACATTGCAGAAACTAACATACAGCAGTACTTAAAATTGATCTTCCTTTACTTAGTTACCCTTTTTCCTCTCTTTTTGAAGAATAAGATCACTACTCAATGCTCCAACTTGACAATGAATTTTCAACAAGGAGCAAATTTTCAAACATTTACCTCTAATGGTAGAGTAGCAACAAGTGGTGCACAAACTTCTGATGTAAAAGATGTCCCCGTTGGCAGAAAGATTGTCTTAACCTGGATTTAACACGGTTGTCATGTCAGATCAATATACATGTATAAAATACTGCACAGTTTTTCTGTGGACTTGTAACAAAAATAAGCACATGTCACATACCTTGTCCCAGTTCTCTTCAATATCTATTCCCCCACATTCAGAAAAGCTAACACTACAACCAAGTCTCTTTGAAACAATATTAAGGTAAAACTCCTCATTGTGAGGTACAAATGGCTCAACGATGAAGGTTGTGATGGGCCCTTTGCATCCACCCATCTCCACCTGTTAATGTGAAAATACATGAAAACAAAGAATCACTAATAGCATAAATAATGTGTTTCTTGATATAGTATATAATGTGTTCTCTTTATAACAATATCAGCACAAAGATATGGTCCGGGAATATTTGAATCACCTCTTTTCCTAAGCGTTCCTTCACAAAAGAAGCAACTTGAGCCAGATCAAGATTCAAGGCAACTAGCCCGCTTTTTCCACGCTTCCCAAATAACATATCAGGCTTTACCACCAATTGTGTTGAAGAAAGCCATGGCTCTTTCTCTACAAGCTCATTCAAATCAGTTGACTCTGTAACCTAAGACAGAGAAAGGACAAATACCATCATCATATTGCACAGAGGAATAAATTTCCGCCTTCTTATATTCTCTAAAGTAAATAATCTAAGACAGTGTTGCATGAACTCTGGACCATAGAATAAACTTAGTTTGCTAATTGCTTTGAGGGCCTGAATGCTAACAAAAAGATACAGAATGAGAGACTTGAAGAAGATACACTCTGGTTGATATGCAGTGAATAACACTTTAGTAGCTACCTAACATTCTACATACACTACCATTAGGCTGGCAAAATGGTTTTTAAAAAGCAAGTAACTTCCAATCCGAACTGACAAAAAACGGATCAAATTTGGATATTATCCGTATTATCCACTAAAAATGGACATCCATCCAAATTATCAATAATACCTATTTGTCTGTCATGCTTTCAAGAAGTCTAAACTTATTTTGGCTTTAATCTTGTGTTCTCACCCGACTATTTCTGAAGCCATGGATATCTATATTATCCGTGAGTTAAATCATTTTTTATCCGTGTTAAATAAGGCTGGACAACGAGGCGGGGTATACCGACCCCGACCCGACCCCATACCGACCCCACCTGCCCTGTACCGGTATCGATGCGGTCTGAGGCCGAAAAAATTCGACCCGACACGACCAACCCCACCCCACCCCACCCCTTCCCACACACCGCTTCTAGTTTGCACAACGGCTTTGCCCAATTTGGCCGTTGTGCAATGGTCAAATCCCCCTCCCCCTACCCCCTAATATTTATTTTTAACCCTTAAGTTATTATATTTACACTTTAACCCAATTTTTCCAACTATAAATATTTCATTTTCTCTTCATTCTTTCTCACAAATCTTCCTACAATCTCTCAATCTATTTCTCATTCTCTCTACATTGTCTACTAAGTATTCAATTTTATTTATTCATTTGAGAGTGAAGTTGACAACTAGCTTGAGGATCATCCATCGAGCAAAGTTTCAATTTTCAACCTCTCGATTACACGTCGACGTTACGTTGGCGTTTGGTACATTCGTTTCTTCATTAAATTATTATTGTGTCTTTATTTTAATTATCGCACTTAATTTTATTATCTTTAATTATTTATTTTGCATAATTAAAATGGAAGGATTAAGAGGTATGTTTAAGGGTAGGGGTCGGGCTTCTTCTAGTAGGGGTAACAAGAGCAAGAGTACTTTTTCTAGTCATCCTATTCCTCCTAGTCCTAGACAAGACAATTTTATTGATACTGAATTATTTCCTGATGTACCAATAGATTTAGACGATGAGTTATTTTCTGGAACTCAACAAGACTTTAATTTAGAAGATAATCTAGATAACACACCCACTAATCTAGATGACACGCCCATTAATGCACCTCAAACTGGAACGCCTCCTATTCCCCCTAGTATGAGACGAGGCCCACCAGAATGAAAGTTAACATCATATGTATGGCTTTTTTTGATAGAGACGTACAAAATCAAGATGCTATATGCAAAATTTGTAAAATTGTTTATAAATTTAAAATGGGAAAAGGTCAGAGCGGGACGGGAGGTTTAACTACGCATTTGAATACCAAACACAAAGCTAGGTGAGATGAATATAAGGCTAAAATGAAGGGTGAGTCTATGCCCTCTCAGTCGGGACAAAGTTCACATATTGTCCTGCACTAGGTACATGGTCAAATTGACCCTATGACGGGGGCAGTTGTAGGCCCTAAATACGATAAAATGAAAGATAGAGAAGAATTATCAAAATTAGTTGCAGTGGAGGGTTTGCCTTTTTCATTTCCTGAATCTCCTGGTTTTATTCATTATATAAGATCAATGTACAATCCTGCTTATAACGGTTTTCCTAGATCAACTGTTAGGAGAAATGTTTTTAAATTTGCACACGAATATCAACAATATTTATGTTATTATTTATATCATTATCCTGGAAAAATATCTATCACATCTGATATAGGTTGTAGTACTAACGACCATGTTTATTTAACGGTAATATGTCATTGGGTAGATTATAAATGGTGTATGCAAAAACGTATTTTAGCATATAGATATATAGATAGTAGGCACACTGGTATTTTTATTCAAGAAAACATTTCTTCTGTTTCCGATTATTATGGCATAACTGATAAAATCATGACTATTACATTAAATAACGCTTCTTCTAATATTTCTGATGTTAGATTATTAAAAACTGTCTTAACTCCGTCTTTTCCAGATCATTTTTATATAAAATGTGCATGTCATATTTATAACTTAGTTGTAAAGGATGGTATATAACTTTTTGAAGACATTCTTGAAAAAATTCAATTTGCTATAAACTATATTTTTAAAAATAATAGAATACAACGACTAAAAGAATATAAAAAAACTTGTCACGATTGTGGTCTACCTTACAGAAAAGTTCTCGAAGAAGTATGCACTAGATGAAATTCTTTATACAACAAACTACGTGTTGCTTATGAGTATAGACAACCTATAACCCAATTTTTTAACGACCGTAATCGAAATCCTAATGATATGCTTATAGAGTCCGATTGAGATACAATTTTAGAACTTAATACATTTTTAGAGAAATTTTATCTAGCTACTAAAGAATTATCCGGTATTTATTATCCTATTATTTCATCAATGTTATTTTATATAGCTTTAATATTTATATTACTTAGTGAATATATGACAAAACCAGCTTATAAGACACCTATTAAAAAAATATTTCGAAAAATGAAAAAATATTTTATTCCTATTCCCCCAATATTTTTTATTAGTGTAACATTTCTAACCAAATTAGTGGTAACATTTCTAACCAAATTAGCAAGTTTGATGTTTTGTTTTGCAGAGTGTTGTACCGTACAAAACAATTGAAAATGAAGAGGGACGTGAAGACTTGCTAAAATACTGGAGGGAGAATGAGAAGAATTTTCCAACACTATCTAAGATGGCCCGAGATGTGTTGAACATTCAAGCGTCATCAACTGGCGTTTCAGAAGATTTGTGAGTAGGACTACATACATTCATCACGCAGACTCAGAGAGATTTGCGTTCTATTTCGTAGATGATTCGCGCGATGAGAGAGAGGCGCGCCAACCAGAGATCAACGAAGAAGACTACAACTACAACAAAATCTTATCCGACGGATGTGCAAGCGACGTCGATCAATTTGACCAAGATATACCAATTCCAACCGAAGAACCATAAGAAATTATAAAGAAACTAGAAAATGTGTTTCTTAAAATGTAATTCTTTTAATTGTAATTTTACTATGTTATTTATTTGCAACTTTCAATATCAGGATGTGCAAGCGACGTCGACCAATTTGACCAAGATATACCAATTCCAACCGAAGAACCACAAGAAATTATAAAGAAACTAGAAAATGTGTTTCTTAAAATGTAATTTTTTTAATTGCAATTTTACTATGTTATTTATTTGCAACTTTCAATATCACGAAGTTGCAATTTTGAAATTGTATTACAAAAAAAAAAATCATACTTCTAGTGATCTAGTCGAATAATATAAGAGGCACAAAAAATATTTTTATTAAACTATCTTGTTTTGTGTGTGTTATTTATTTATTTAATTTAAAGACAAATAAAAAAATGACCTCACCCAACCCCACCTCGACCCCCTCTGGATCAGGACGGGGCGGCGGCAGACCCCGCCAGTCCCCCGACCCCGCCCTACCCCAGCCCCGCCAGATCCCGACCCCCCAGCCCCGCCCCACCCCGCCCCATTGGCCAGCCCTAGTGTTAAATATGGGTGAGTCGGTATATTTTATCCATTTTTGCTTAACATGTTTTCGAACAACCCATATCCGATCCAACCTGCCGGTTTGCCACTCGTAACTAGTACTAAATATTAAGTAATGCAACCTAAAACTCTCTGCAATATTAATTGACTCACCTGAGCAGATTTGATGGCCAAATAATAACCAGCAAGCCTCTTAAAGTGTTCTTTCAACAATCTCTTTGAATCATACTCTCTGATCTTCTTTCGGGCCATTTTTCTTTTCTTAATATCTGAACACAGATCCAAAAACTATAATTAACAAAGCCTCAAATTTATATCTGACAAATGAAAATGCAAGAAAGTTGGGATCCTTACCGTTAAAAAGCTGATTTAAAGAATCTTTGCGATGTTATCAAAGATTTACAAACTTATAACACGCAGACCAGACCGTCTATATTTATAGTTATGATATTAATATGGTTTTCAGAGATGGCTGCTGTAAATTATAAAATGAATAAATTGTATAAAGAAATATGCATACAGAAAATAGAGTGATATAGTAAAATATATTAGCGGACAAGGCCGCTATATTTTGGGCACTGTTTTAATTCGTAAAAGTGAACCCTTAATTGAATTAAGACCTGTGAATTATGAGCCTTTATAATAAATTCTGGCTTATACTACTTAATAAATAATGAAAAATAGGGGGCCTAAAATTTTTCGTTTTTCGGGACCCTGTACAGTAGCACACCTCGCACCGATTCAAATACGATTTGAAGTTGTTTGTCTGCGTATGGACAGCAGACACATGAAGCACCAGACACTACCCACCCACAAATGTGGACCATCCAACCAACCGATAAAATAAAAACTATGTATGCTAATTAATGGCTTTAGCTACCTTAGTATATAAAATATTTTATTAATTCTGTCTGTTTTTTCTTTTGGTATTTATAGTTCAAATGGTCCAAAAGATGGAATCTCAGGTTGCAGATATTAGTAATCAATACGGTGATTTCTATGTATTATTTTAGATGAAATTAGTTAGGTAAGGTCCAATCTGATATAAAATAATACATAAATTTTATTAGAGTCACTTTGAATGAATTTATGACCTATAAGTCAAAAGCGATAAGTTAGAAATTTTAACTTATTACTTTTGATTTATTTTATTATTTTGACTTTAAAACAAGTATTTAAAAGTATTTTTTTATTTTCTAAACATTACAAAAGTGTTTATAAATTATTTTCGCTTAAAATAATCTAATCCGTAGGTGTGTTAAATTTCATACATAACAAAACAATGGTAATACTTATGGAAGATTTAGTATATAAATGACTTAGCTCTTAATCAACTATCAAATGACCCCTTAATGTTTGGCAACCTCATTTGATTTTGTTTAATTACCATATCTCCACGATTGTGAATTAGAGATCCTATTATGACTTCCCTATGTCAATCTTAATTAGGTAATTGAATCTTTTATTGTCATTAAGATCTGAAAATTCTACAAGTAACAACCACATACGTTTAAGTTCTCCATATTGGGTGACCAAAATGCCTCAATTTGAATTGCAATATAACATGTTTAAATCGCAGAAGCCGTATTATCACAATTTTGAATAGCATACATCAGGTAACAATTAATGTTTGCATCAAATCATACTAATTTACTATGGTTAATATATAAATTAAGATGAAAATACATATTAATTAATTACTCTCTTCGTTCCATTTTATATGAAGGTCTTTGACTTATACAGAGTTTAAGAATTAAAGAAAGTATTTTTGAATTTTATAGTCTAAAATAAGTCAAAAATATTTGTGTGGTTATATATCATCTCGTTAAGTGTAAAAGGTAAGTTTAAAGTTAAATTATTGTCAAATAAGAAAAAATGTCATTCTTTTTTGGATTGACTAAAAAGGAAAGTATCACATAAATTGAAACGGAGTGAGTATGATTTAATGATCAAAGGTGTATATATATATGTATCCTGTATTTATTAAGTTGCTTAACTTATATTTTTCTAAACTTCTTGGGAAATAAAAGTGATTCCATTGTACCAAACAAATAAATCTGTTTAAGCTTTGATAAATAAAATTATCCGATATATTAATAAAAAAGTAACAGACACTCCATAAAATAGTGAAATTTCAATTGGCCTCGGAGAGAGATTAATATATATATATATATATATATATATATATATATATATATATATATAGTGCAGTATGGTTAACATATATATGTGCAGATGTTTGGGATTTAGTAGTATGACTTGTAACTCTGCTGTATTAGTCAAACTGATTATCTTGTGTTAAAACTAATTCAGTCAATACTGCACTGCGTCTGCCCTCTTAGTATTTGTTTGACTATTGTTTTTGGCAGCCATCAGAATTCACTTCCGCAACTAGGGATGGCAAATGGGGCAGGGCAGGGTGGAGTAGAACATGTCAAATATTAAACAGGACATGGTCGGCGGGACAAGTCAAAACACATTTTTAGAAAATTTTAAATAGGGCAAGACAGTTAATAGGTTATAATTTTAGAAAATTTCAACTAGTTTGGATTGTGCAATTATAATCTGTTACGCTGGGTTATACTTATTAGAATTGGATAAAATTTTATAGATTTGTACATCTTTCTGTTACTGTCAAATTGAGACTTTATGGGGATTAATCCGACTTACGATTTGAAATTTATCACTGTTTAAAGTTTCTGCCTCGGATCAATCAAAATCTGGAAGGACAGAATGTATAACGTAAAAAATGTACAAATCGGTAAAGAATCTGAAAGTTTGTTCTGAATAAAAGTTCTATATTACTCCGTTATCGACCGTTTGAGACTTTACGGGGATAAATCAGAGCCTCGGATCAACCGAAATCCGGAAGGGCAGAATGTATAACGTAAAAACTGTACAAATCGGTAAAGAATCTGAAAATTATTAAGAGCCAGCAATTGGCTGTCGGAAAGTTTGTGCTGAATACAAGTTCTAGTTTTATATGTTCTTGACAGTTTGATACTTTATGGAAATTAATCCTACTTACGGATAAGAAGTTATGATTGTTTTAAGATTGTGTCTTGTTTCACAAAAATTCCGGCGAGACAGTTTTTATAGGATTGTTCTTGCGTGAATTTGTACTAGTTACACTAAGTATTTCAATAGTAAACGTGAGATAGTGTTAGGTCTCTGTGTTACCTTCAGTTCGGCATAAGAAATACCTTATTTGGGGTTACGGTTTGAAAGTTGTAACCCTTACAAGTGGAAAGTGCGAAAGGTTGAAAGAAATGAATAACATTTTAAAAATAAAATCAGTTCATAAATTACTTGATATTAAGAAATTATGATAATAGACTGATTGTTCATCCATTTTTTAAAAAAAATTAAAAGAAGTTAACAAAATAAATACCAAGTTGAAAGTGAAAAATGAAAAATAACATAAATAGGGCAGGACTTAACGAGGCAGGGCAGGAATTTTTTTTAAAAAAATGCTAAACGAGGCAGGGCAAGGAAGGTTAACATCTTAGCAGGTCAAGACTTGCTCTGCCCTAACCTACCCCATTGCCACCCTATCCGCAACTACAAATAGTTGCAATCCCCCGGCATTTCTATTAGTCTAATAATTAATCATGTTTATTTTAGTTTCTTATTTTTCTTTTTTGGGCAAGTTTAACTTTACCAATTTGGATTTAAAATATATATACAATGACAGTTTACAGAATTTTATTGTTGGATCTCGGGTGTTATACTATGGAATGAACAAAAGCAAGCAGTAAGTAAAATACTTGCACGCTAAAACAGTTTGCAAATGTCGTTAACAATGTCGTCTGATAGAACTGCCGACACTTAAGAAACAAAAAAATCTTTGAAGAGTTAAATTGCAGCGGATAATAAAGACACAAAGGTTTAATTTTACATAAGTTATATATTAATATAACCTATGATGGTCAATGACCAAAGTATTATATATATATATATTCCTTCTTTTACAATGTTATAAGATGATACAAAATGAATAAAAAGGGTTAAGTCACATATGACTTATGCCTGAAAAATCTATCTAAATAGAAGTGCACAACATCTCATTACAATTGCTTTAAAGAAAGAACAAATCTAGAATCTAAGCAGCAATTATAATGTTGGACAGAATGTCGTCACAAACTCAGACAACACTTGTTGATCCAGTTTTTTATCTAAAATATGGAGAGCTCTCTCGATCTTTTTACTTGTAATTTTTTGGAGATCGATTCACTCTTATGCCTTCTCTATTTATAGTAGAAGTCGTCCTAGGAAAACTCATCGATTGGTTGTGGAGGTTGAGCTAAAAGTGGGCACGTGAAGCAGTAGCTTGAGGCGTGAGTTTCTCAACTGATTTGACTTGTTCTTCCCTCATCTTGATCTCCAAGCTTTGACTCCTTCTCCCACGTTTTTATTTTGCTCCAAATTTCCTTGCCAAGTCACTTTACCATCATGGTAAAAATCCCACGAGATAATCTTCAGTCCGTGAAGAAGGACAAAACTATTACCAGAATGTTGGTTCGAATGTTAAAGACATTTGTTTCAACATTTTGATTTTTAATTTAGTACTGAAAATGTTATGTTAGGAAAAATATCATAACATAAAACCCAACATTAACATTCTCTCCCTTTTTGTCTTTCTTGACAAAATCAAACTTTTTAATGTGAGTGACCTTTGGCAATGACATAACTATTATGAATACTCCCCCTCAACCTGTGATAACATACAAACAACATATACAAGACAATACATACATAGGATTAGACACATTTAGTGAAATTAATCATTCATGACATCATTCACATACCATCATCCATAGAACCGAAAGTTAGAGCATTTACAAACCAAAAATTACCAATAACCATTGTCTTCACACAACAAAAAATAATTAAGTCATTCATCAAAATAGACTTAGCAGGAACAACAATCACACCAATAGCTTCAAACTTCAAACAACCACAACACGTATCATCACACAGTCATTCTTCAGCAGTTTCCTTAGCTCCCCCTACATTTTATTTCTCGTTACTGTTTCTCTTAACTATCTCTCCCTTTTTGGGAAGAAAGCATCATAAGGAATCTATCTCTCGTTTGAACCAGGACTTCCTGAATATCTATAATCTCTGAGATTTGATGATTGATTTTTGTAATTTGTTTGACAAGCCAATCTGTGGTCAGTGGAGAGTCTTCTCCTTCTGTGGTGCCAGGATTGTTGGTGACATTTCCTCCAGTACTGGTTCCAATACCGCTTTGTTCAAATTTCCAGGGTAAATCAATGACTCTATCCTTGCTTCTCAGAATTGCTCTATTTACACTGTATAGTTCCGGATCCTTCCAAAATTTGTCCTTTTTCTTTGGTTTAAAGTCTTGAGTTGTAAGGACTTTAACGATTAAATAGGAAAAGGGTAGAACTGAATTGGATTCTTTCTGAACTAAGTTGACTATTTGATAAAAGATTGTTTTCCGCAAGTCAACTTTTAATCCTTTTCCAATTCTGTACAGTAAGAAGGCTTGTTCTGAGGTGACAATTGAATCGCTCATCGAAGGAAGCCAATTGTGAATCGTCAGTTTGTGTAGGGTCGAGAACAAAGTTGTCAGCTTGGAAGCAGGACATCTAGAAATCCATTTTACCATTTTCTCTCCTGTGAGAAACTTAATGACTTCATCTTTATTATCTACTGCAGGATCAGCTTCCATAACATCCTCCATAACATGAAAGTCCAAACATTGATTAATTACTTCATGTGTGAATTGATATATTTTGTTATCAAATTATACCTTCCCAAAGTGTTTAGAGTTGGTATCTTCAATAGCATACTCTAAGTTAGCATAGAACAACCTGATAGTGTTTTCAATGTAAGGTCATTTATTTGTTAAAGATCCAAGGAGGTGTCTGGAATTAAGGAACTCTACCAGTCAACACTCTGCACATGAGGCAATATCTAGTGTCTTTTCTGACTTGACGATTCTGTTTTTGTACCAAGTCCAATTCTGTGAACTAATTTTGGAATGAAATTTTTCAGAAAAGAAAATTACCTCTTCATCAGACTCTGTGTCTGATTCCTTTTTGCTGGTAGATGCTGGTGACTGTGACGGCTCATGAGTTGGTTGTGATGTTGTCTGGAATGTTGAGGTACCTAGGACAACATTTGACTTAGCACTTGATTTTGTAGCTGGGGAAACCTTCTTCAGACAGAATTTCTTTAACGGAGTGTCATCAGGGATTTTTTCTTTCTCAGACGACTCCACGGTATCAGCAACAAGAGACTCAGGCTGGGATGGTGATGCTGGGGATTCAGTGTGTTTATCAATAGGAGGCGTGACCTCTGCATCATCCTCAGTGGACCAATTAAAATTCGAATCATCCCAGCTATAGTTAGGGCTAGCAGGAACAGGAGCCTTCTCTTCAACTCTTGATTTTTTTGCAACAGGTGGAGTGTTAAAATCCCTTTCAAACACCCTACTCGACCTCCTAGTAGGAAACTTAGAAGTGTTTTATCTTTTTCCCAACACCGATACATCGGGAGTGCTTTCTAAATCGATGGGATTATTGTTGTCTCCGGGGTACGCTATTTCTAATGGCTCTTGGAATTGGTTGATCACAGTGTATGTACAAGTGGGTGGACTTGTACTCATTGGTGACATTGGTGAAGAATAGTGAGAAGATGGTAGTGAGGGTTTAGGGTTTTTAAGGGTTTTGGAAGATGGAGGGGTGGTTGAGTGTTCCATCGGTCTTGTTTTAACCGAGATGATGTGATGATTACTTCATTTATTTTTTCGGAAACAAAGCAGCAGATGATACATAATAGAATTAAAGAGGAAGATTATATACATTGGAAAATAAATCTTGGTTTAAGGTGTTTGAGTTTTAGTCAAATACTTACACCTAGATTATACGAAAAAGATAGACATCAATAAGAAAAAAAATAACGGCACAAAAATAGGAAAAATAACAGAATTTTCAAAAATTAGTTATAAACAGTATCCCAACAAATATCATCATCTGAGACTGTCAACCGTAATGTTGGCAACATTTTGGATGACACAAGTATTATGATCCCACAAGAACTTTTTCAATTTTGGCAACAAATCAAGACACATTTTATATGTGCATTTATAAGTTTAACCTCCAGATCAATGTAACATTTTCCATTGTCCTTGATCAAATCATAGAAACACATACAAAATTTATTTTTGTGTCAAAAGATAAGAATACTTATTTAGCATCCTCACAATTTTCTGTTTAAGCACTTGATACTCCTATAGAATAGGAACGGTATCATCTTCAAAGAGCTTTGCTCATTTGCACAGTTGCCAAACTTTTAGTAAAAGTCTTTGCCTTATTTTGATACTCCTTTTTTATGATATCTAATATCATTGCAGAGAACGGTATCACTTTTAAAAACGTGTTCTTACCTTTTAGGATCATACTTAGAGTGAACACAAAATTAAAAACCATCAAAAACAGTAAACACGACCAGATTCTGATATTTTACAGAGGCAAATGTCACCCAAAATGTTAGAGACATTTCAGCTGACATTCCCCCATCAGTGCTGATTCAGAGATTACATAGACCAAGAGAGTTCTTCAAACTTGAAAATCTCTCATGATCCAAAGCTTTTGTAAAAATATCAGCTAATTAATGAGTAGTGTCAACATGTTCAATTTGAACTAGCTGTTTTTCAACTAAATCTCTTAGAAAATGATGTCTAATATCTATGTGTTTTGTACGAGAGTACTGAACTGGGTTTTTGGAAATATTTATTGCACTCAAGTTATCACAATACAGAACCAAGATATTATTTGAAAAATCATAGTCGTCTAATATGTGTCTTAACCATATCAATTGGGAACAACAACTTTCAGCTGCTACATATTCATATTCAGCAGTTGAAAGTGAGACACAATTTTGTTTGAGACTATACCAAGATACTAGATTATTGCCAAGGTAAAAACATCCTCCACTAGTACTCTTTCTGTCATCCACATCACCAGCCCAATTCGAGTCACTATACCCTATTAGATTAGGATTAGTTTTTTTTGGAATACCAAATTCCCAACTCACATGTGCCGGCTACATATCGGATGACACGTTTTAAGGCATTTAAGTGGGACATTTTGATATAGGCTTGAAATCGAGTACACACACAGACACTAAACGTTAGATCAGGACGACTCGCAGTGAGGTAAAGAAGACTACCTATCACAGAACGATACAATGTTGGGTCGACATTTTCGCCAACATCGTCTTTGCATATCTTCTGTGTTGATCCCATTGTAGTCCTCATCTGTTTATCATTCTCCAATACAAACTTCTTAACCAAATTCTTGGCATACTTGCTCTGGGTGATGAAGATTCCATCTTCATTTTGCTTAATCTGCAAGCCTAAGAAAAAAGGTTAATTCCCCTATCATGCTCATCTCAAATGTGGAGGACATAACATCGATAAATGTCTTAAGATGAGACTGTGAAGTCGAACCAAATACTATGTCATCTACATAGATTTGAGCAATGACCACATCTACTCTGTGATGTTTTATAAACAATGTGCAATTAGCTTCACCACGTTTAAAACCAAATCAAGAAGAAACTGAGTTAAACGATCATACCATGCTCGAGGTGCTTGTTTTAAACCATACAAAGCCTTTTTTAAGCTTGTATACAAAATATGGATGGTGAGGATATTCAAATCCTTTAGGTTGTTCAACATAGACTTCTTTGTAAAGATAGTCGTTCAAGAATGCGCCTTTGACATCCATCTGATGGAGAGTAATCTTCAAACAGCAAGTTACTGTAAGTAACAACCTAATCGACTCAATTCTGGAAACAGGAGCAAATGTCTCATCGTAGTCAATTCCTTCGACCTGTGTGTATCCTTGAGCAACTAGTCTCGCCTTGTTTCTTACCACAGTTCCAGATTCATCAGTCTTG
Source organism: Przewalskia tangutica (assembly GCA_029844215.1). NCBI lineage: Eukaryota > Viridiplantae > Streptophyta > Magnoliopsida > Solanales > Solanaceae > Przewalskia > Przewalskia tangutica. The sequence continues at coordinate 84,580,238 of CM056736.1, read as the reverse complement.
TTCTTAAAGATCCATTTAGTTCCAATAACATTCGTATCTTCTAGACGAGGAACTAAATCCCAGACTTCATTTCTGGTGAACTGTTCTAGTTCTTCTTGCATAGCTTGTATCCAACAATTGTCCTTGAGTGCTTCTCCAACATTCTTTGGTTCTAGAGTAGATACATACCAAGAAAGACTTACCTTCTGATATGGTAGACATACACATATCTGACCATATCTCTGTAATTCTGAGGCTCTTTTCTTCTTGTTCTTATCCCTTCGAACACTTCTCCTATCACTTGTCCTGTAGGATGGTTCTTTCTAATCCTGGATGAGGGAAACCTGCGTACTGGGTCTTGTAATTCATCATTTGATCCCTCAGTTTCACCTTCTATGTTTTCAGGTTCAGACTCAGGTGTTGATTCAGATGTCGTGACATTTGGGACAACATCTGAATCTTCTGCATTCTGCTCATTCTCCACTGTTATCACAACGTTATTTTCAGGCCTATTTCCTGCAAGATCAGCACAATCATCGAAAACAACGTTAACAGACTCTTGTATAGTTTTGGTTCTAAGATTATACACACGGTAAGCATGGCTATTTTGAGAATAACCGACAAAATTTTCTTTGTCACTTTTAGAATCAAACTTGGCTAGTTGTTCCCTATCATTCAAGATGAAACACACACACCAAAAAACATGGAAATAACGCAGATTCGGCTTCTTTCCATTCAACAACTCATAGGGTGTCATTCTTGTGCCAGACCTAAGATAGACACTATTTGTTATGTGATTCGCAGTATTCAAGGCTTCGGCCCAAAAACGTTTTGACAATTTCTTTGAACTCAACATGACTCTAGCCATCTCTTGTAAAGTCCTATTCTTCCTTTCTGCTACAACATTCTGCTGGGGAGTTTTGGGAGCTGAAAATTCATGGAAAATACCATTTTTCTCACAAAATATTAAGAACATATTATTCTCAAATTCCTTTTCATGATCTGACCTTATTCGAAATATGGAAGAATGATACAGATTCTTTATCCTAGAGTGCAACACTTTGAACATGCCAAAAGTTTGAGACTTTTCTTTCAAAAAGAATATCCATGAGTACCTTGAAAAGTCATATACAATCACATAAGAATACCTCATGCATCCTAGGCTATCTACTTCAATTGGACCCATAAGATCCATGTGCAAAAGTTGAAAACAGTGAGACGTACCTGAATGTTGTCCGTCACTTTGGGAAACATTATGGGAGACACGAGTTTGCTTACTTTTTAAACAATCTTCACAAACCACTGTTTTATCTTTAGGACTCAATTTTGGGATGCCTCTTACAGCCTCATAAGAAATTAATCTTTCAAGGTTACGATAGTTGACATGTCCCAATTTTTTATCACAAAGTAGTGTCATCAGTCCTAACATTATTGTATATCTCTTGTTCTCCAACACGATAGCAATTGTCGCCTGTTCTTGTACCTGTCATTACACATTGGTTAGCTTCATTTGTAACTATACAAGCATGCTTATTAAACTTTACCTCTAAATTGTCATCACACAATTGACTTATACTGACTAGGTTAGCCAATGATCCATCAACATGTAAGATATTTTCCAAGGCTGGAACTCCTGGAACATTTAAGGTTCTTTTTCCTATGATTTTACTTTTGCTTCCTCCTCCATAAGTAACATTTCCCCCACTGAGTGCCTCGTAGTTCCTTAGGCAGTCCTTTGTCCCTATCATGTGACGAGAGCACCCACTATCAAAGTACCATGAACCTGAAATGTTAGTCCTTAAATCAGTTATAGCAACATTACATCGCACATGCATTTTAGGAATCCAAACTCTCTTTAAACATTTTCTGTTACTAGGCTTAGGAATGTTGCTTCGAGTGCTGTCTGAAATGTTGGACAGTTATCTTGGCAACATTCTGCTCTTGGATTTTTCCAGTTTAGAACAATAAGTTTTTAAGTGACCAGACTTGTTACAGTTATGGCACAAAAACTTTCTTTCTTTTACAAAGCTCATTTTCTCATTTTTGTCAAATAGATTGGAGCATATGACATTAAGAGAATTCTTGTAACCCAAACCTGCATGTGATGATTGACCAACATTCAGTATTTTATCCAGTTTAGATGTACCTGTATTTAGCTTATGGAAAGTTGCTTCAGCTAAGTCCAACTTTGCACTAATCTTACCAAAATCAAGATCCTTTTTGGTAAGTGCAACCTCTAAGCGGGTTATTGTGCCTTTTAAATCTGCATTCTCAAGAGTTAAAGATTTTAACTTTGAGTCAAGTTGTTTCGATTCTAGAATCAAGTCCTTACATAGTTTTTGCAAGTCCTTAATCATGTCATCTTTAGGATCAACTTGATCGTCAAAGCTAGTCTCACTACAAGAAATAACACTAGTAAAACAATTAACATCAGGATAATTAAAGTATTCATACCTTTCTAATGTTTCTGGACCTGCAGATGTCGTCGTAGATGTTGACGCAAATGTGGTGACATATGGGACAACACTGTCGATGACATTTTCATCTTACGAGTATTTGTCAGAAGATGGCGGCGTTGCTTGTGACTCCATTTCTTGGTCTTCTTCCTCTTCTCCTTCGTCATCACTAAGGGGGATTCATAAATTCTTACCAACTTTTCTCAAGGTATTCGCACAGTCATTTGCATAATGACCCCAGCCTGAAAGCGCATGGCATTGCACATATTCAAGTTGCCTGGGATCAAACTTGGTTCGATCTGAGTTTGTTCTCCTTAGTTGATTTCCTATTTGTACTATAGGAAGGGGGTTAGTGGATTTTTGATTGAAGTTTTAGTTTTGGTGCATTTTGGATTTAAAATTACTATTCTTGTTGTTGAACTTCCTTACCATCGAATTGAATTTTCGAGTAAGGAGGGCAACATTTGCACCATCACCAATTTCGACAAGACTTTCATCCTCATCATCGACGTGACTCTCTAAGGATTTAGCTTGAAGTGCTATATCTTTGCTTTTATACAATGTCTTTTGATTCTCCATATTCATCTTATAATTTTTTAGAATACTTATTAAAGTATGAAGGTCCATTGTAGCAAGATTGTGAGCTTCTTCAATCGCACATATCTTTATATTGAACTTTTCAGGAAGAGAGCGAAGTGTCTTTTCCACAAGTTGATTGTTGGTCAGTGGAGAACCAAGAACTTGACAATCATTAGAAATGTCTATCAACATTTCAAAATAAGTTTTGATATCCTCAGTCTCTTCCATCCTTAAATGTTCATATTTACTCATGAGCATGCGGAACGCCGTTCGTCGAACACTTGAGCTACCTTCACAATGGGTTTGCAAAGTATCCCAAACATCCTTGCCTGTAGAGCAATTTTGTATGAGCTTGAACATGTAGAGAGCAACCCATGCAAAAATAGCATTTAAGGCATTTTCATTTAAGCTTGCATTATTGATTTCTTCCACACTCCATTCGGCCTCAGGCTTAGGAAGTATGTCACCTTCCTCGTCTGGTGGCAGTATGGGGATATCATATCCATTGGTAATAGATCTCCATGCTCTAATATCAATGGATTTGATATGAGAGCGTAGGCTAATTTTCCAATAGGCATAATTTGATCCATCTAAAATAGGAAGTCTACCAATTATTGGATTAGCCGGATCCATAGTTTATGTAAAAGGACCAAATACTTATTATGTCAAGTGTAGACTCTGATACCACTTGTTGGGCCCCGGGGGTTATACTATGGAATAAACAAAAGCAAAGAGTAAGTAAAATACTTGCACGCTGAAATAGTTTACAAATGTCGTTAACAATGTCGTCTGATAGAACTGCCGACACTTAAGATAAAAACAGAAAAACCTTTGAATAGTTAAATTGCAGCGGATAATAAAGACACAAAGTTTTAATTTTACATAGGTTATATATTAATATAACCTATGATGGTCGATGACCAAAGTATTGTATATATATATATATACAATTGATATATTTCTTCTTTTACAATGTTACAAGATGATACAAAAGGAATAAAAAGGGTTAAGTCGCAGATGACTTATACCTGAAAAATCTATCTAAATAGAAGTGCACAACATCTCATTACAATTGCTTCAATGAAAGAACAAATATAGAATCTAAGCAGCAATTATAATGTTGGACAGAATGTCATCACAAACTCAGGCAACACTTGTTGATCCAGTTTCTGATCTAAAATCTGGAGAGCTCTCTCGATCTTTTTACTTGTAATTTTCTGGATATCGATTCACTCTTATGGCTTCTCTATTTATAGTAGAAGTCGTCCTAAAAAAGCTTATCAATTGGTTGTGGAGGTTGAGCTAAAAGTGGACACGTGAAGCGGTAACTTGAGGTGTGAGTTTCTCAATTGATTTGACTTGTTCTTCCCTCATCTTGATCTCCAAGCTTTGACACTTTTTCCCACATTTTTATTCTGCTCCAAAGTTCCTTGCCAAGTCACTTTACCATCGTGGTAAAAATCCCACGAGATAATCTTCCGTCCATGAAGAAGGGCAAAACTGTTACCAGAATGTTGGTCCGAATGCATTCGTTCCAACATTTTAGTTTTTAACTTAGTACTGAAAATGTTATGTTAGGAAAAATGTCATAACATAAAACCCAACATTAACATTTATATTAACGTAGTTTTATCTAAGTGACTTTACGTACCATAATTTATATGTTACCGAATCATGCTTGCTGCAGATTGTTATATGCAGTGGCGGATCCATATTTTCTTTAAGGGGGTTTGAAAAATAAAAATATAGTGTTTGGGGTTTGAATTTAGTACCTCAAAATAAATTTTGAACCCCCTTAACCATTGAGTGTTTAATATATATATATATATATATATATATATATATATATATATATGTGTGTATTGTTGGAAATTTATTAACGTAAAATAAAAGTAATCCTATTATTAATGACTCGAACAATTGGGGCCCCGAACATCGGAAACGTCGTTTTCACACACGTGCACACATAGTACCAAGGATCGTAAACCTTAATGAAAGAGATATTGGTACGTATACAAAATGTTTGAGATATGAAATGATAGACGGTTATTGGCCAAATGACAAGTGTTTCACATTGGTAAATGAAGGAAGAAATGTATGATGTGTAAAGGATGAAACGAGTCGGAAATCGTCGCGTAGCCGTGAAGGGCCTCGGCGCAACACCGTCGGAGCGTCGCAGCGCCTCTAGCCAGCGTCGCGACGCTAATTGGGCAAAAACCACCGAAGCCAGTGCGTCGGTAGCGCGCGGGCCTCGGGAAGAGCGCGGCGCTGGTCGCGACAACCGATGGCAGAATGTTCGACGAGAGCTGAAAAGTTTCTGACTTTTGGGCTGATTTGGGGCATTGATTCCTCACGAATTGACTCATGAATTCAGTCATTATTTGGCTGAATTGTAACCCCATATTAAGTGTCATTACATGGCCATTGAAGGCCATTACTTGGCTAGATGGGAAGTCATCTTCTTGCACTATAAATTGAAGCCTTTAGCTCATTTGAAGAACACACAAAACTTCAGATATTTCCAAGTTTTTCTTCTTCTCTAGCAATTTTTCACACACTCAAAAGGCTCTTCTTTTTCGTAAATATTTGAGTTTCCTTTACTCAATTATTTGTTGCTGTTTTATCTTGGGAGACAAGTTGCCAAACACCGTTAAAGGATTTATACGGGACAATATTGTCTTAAGGACATGGTGCTAACACCCGACTTAGTTAATCTTTGTAGTAGTTGTTTCTTGTTCTTATTTCCAGATTGTAACCATTGTCGTTGTTGCTTTCATTCCCATTTTCTTGTAACCATCATTGTAACTCACAATCTTAAGACAATATTCATTGTTAACAACAACAAGGTGACTGGAGTAGATCAATTCCACACTGAAACATCCGCCACTGCTCAAGGCAACTCCAATGCCTTCACCACCACTGCTCAAGGCACAACTAGTGCCAACCCCACTGCTTCTCAAGGCGCACACAATGCCTTTGCTGTTTCTCATGGGAACGCTCCCGTTCCACCACCTGCTGGCTTTCATCATGAACGCCCAGAGAAATTCATGGGCACAAATTTCAAAAGATGACAGCAAAATATGTTGTTCTTCCTGATGGTTATGGGAATGTCTCGTTTCCTAGCCGAAGATCCTCCAAAAGTTGGAGATGAAGTGGACCCTCAGTCTAATGAAATAGCAGGAGGGGGCCAAGATTTCCATGTCACTAATTGCATGAAGATGGCTCTAGATTCTTGGAGTCATAGTGAGTTCCTTTGTCGGAATTATATCCTGAATTGTTTGTCCGATCCTCTTTACACGGTATACTGCACAGTTGGCACTGCCAAAAAATTGTGGGATAAACTTCAGAAGAAATACAACACACAAGATGTGGGATCTAAGAAGTTATCATTGGGAAATTTATGAAATTTTAAATGGTGGACAACAAAACGGTGGCATCCCAAGTCCAGAAATTTCAAATGATTTTACATCACCTGGATTTGGAAGGATTGAAGCCTAACTAGCAATTCTTAGTTGCCTCGTTAATTGAGAAGTTACCTCCCTCGTGGAATGAGTTTATGAGTTACCTAAAACTCAAAACGAAAGAAATGACCTTAGAGGAACTTATTATCAAGCTCCAGATTCAGGAGGATAATAAGAAGGTCATGCCAAAGGGGAAACTACATGCTGAGGCTAAGGCAAACCTGGCGGAAGCCAAAGGGAGTTCAAGCAAGAAGCGAAAATTCCAAAAGAACGGTAAGGACCCAACAACTGACAAGTTTAAGGGGACTTTCTATCACTGCGGTAAAGTTGGTCACATGATCAAGGATTGCCGCAAACTCAAGAATGAGAATAAGGCCAAGGGCAAGGCTAAGTCTAACATCGTCGAAGACACGCTCGTAGACAATATGATTGAGGAGTTCTCGGCGGTGGTACTTGAAGCCAACCTTGTTGAGATCCTATGCAATGGTGAATGGACACGGGTACTACCCGTCATATCTATTCCAACAAAGACGTCTTCTTCACATATACACCAGTCACAGATAAAAAGTTGTTCATGGGCAACAATGCTTCTTCAGAGGTGTTGGGTAGGAAAGGTAATCCTGAAGATGACTTCCCGAAAGGAGCTTACTCTGAAGGAGGTGATGCATGTCCCGGAAATTCGAAGAAATTTAATTTCTGGACCTTTGTTGGTGAATGATCGTTTTAGGCTAGTGTTTGAGGCCAATAAATTTGTAATCACTAAAAATGGAACATTTGTAGGAAGGTGTTTCGTCTGTGAATGCCTCTTTAAAGTTAATGCTTCATATGTAACGGTTGCTCCTATTATTAATAAAATTAAGCCTTCTACTTATTTACTTGAGTCTTCTAATTTATGACATCATAAATTAGGACTGGTAAATTATCAAATCTACAGTTATATGAACACCTCACCCCCACATAGATCCGTCTCTGGTTATATGTATTTTGGCTTAGAATTTAGATGTATAAAATATGTATTTACTATGAAACCTACAGTTCTTCTTTCCACGTACAGTTAACAGACAACGCTTGAAATGGCATGTACTTACTCCTACAAAAGATTAAAGATTATTAGCTGATAATACCAAATTTATCTATTATTCAATTTTAATCTCTATAACCCATCACAATTGTCTTTCTTTTTTTTCCTTTTCTGGGGCACCACATTATGTGTATTAACTCTAAGCTTTTGTAACTTAAACACACATTTAATGAATACTCAATTTTTAAAGAATTTTCATTTTTATGCACTGATAATGTAAAATAATTATCCGTAAGTGCAAATTAACTGGATATAGCGGTCACTATGAAAAGTTATAGCAAAGAAATCTATATATTGTTAGTGTGCATTACTTAAACTAATTAAAGGCAAAAGTATTAAGGAAGTCGTTGCGATTTTTTCACTCCACCAGTGGTGGGTGCTGGCTGATTTCGGCTGCATTTTCTAATTAAATGCGTAATTCACTTAATATGGTAAAGTCTAAGGATCATTCAATAAATAGGAATGTAAATGGGGCGGGTTAGCCAGAACAAGTAAGATTTTAACCCCTCCTATCTTGTTCACCGTTTCTCAATAAAATTTGTCCCGTCCCACCTCGCTAACATTATTTCGGATGTTATCACTATTTTGTTGATCTGAAATATACAACCTTTTATAAACGAATTAAAAGCATCATTTTATTATTCTTTAATTAAAAAAATACTATAATTTACTTTAAGCTCCAACCTGTAATGCATATAATAACATTTCATTCAAGACAGGGAAATCGATTTCAATTTGGGTGCATATTTTAAAAGTAATGAAAATTGAATTTCTCAATAAAATGATTAAGATTCAAATTTTCATAAAAGGCAAACAAATGAGGCATTAAGTACTCTCTTGAATTAGTAAGAACGAATTTCTCCATCAAAACATTATCTAAAGGAAGTGTGCAAGAGATAGATACTGAGTTTCTCAAGTTAAGCAATCTGAATTTCAGTGGAATCACTATCTTCTTATTACGATCATTGTGAACACCATGACTTTTGCGACCTTATATTCATGTATAAGATTTCGCGCTAGATCATCGAATGTTCACAACTTATAACCACTGAAATTCCTAAAAAAATATGCACACAAGTTATGAGCAACATTGGGAAGTTTAAAAAGTTGAATTGTCAAGCAAGAATCAAGGCAAATAGACCAACTTATGTCAGAGCAAGGATTCGATGATGTTTATGTCTCTCTCTCAAGGGACGAGACAAAACTCAAAATGATGGAAGTCTGGGCTTAAAGTAAAGCAAGAATGGAAGTGCAAATAATTAATCTTATAAGCACATATAAACTACACATTCATGGTTTTTATCATCTCAAAACCTAAGAGATTAAACGCCTTTCAATAATTAGAGAGATTCACATCAGGGACAAAAAGAGGAAGTACAATCATTAACCATTAACAAAAGCTTCATAAAGAACTACTCATTGTTTACAAATTTATGGAAGTATACCTAAACAAATCGCATTACATATATCCAACTGTTGTATTACAAAGCCATTTCATCAAGTCCTAACAAGATGCAAAATCCTTTCAAGACAATGTTCATAACCACACTGACTTGGGGAAAGAAACTACATAAAAACCTGCCTGCATCCAGGATCAACCCACAAGAACTCTCCCATTGCCTTAGGACTGTAAATAGAGGACAAAAGGGAGAAAACAATGAGCACACAAAGGTGATCTCAACACCAAAAGGAAAAGATCGAAGCCTAATTTAATCATTAGGAAGTGTACACGTACCTTGTTAGCAATGTTGTTAGAAAGCCAATCAAGACCCTCATAAAGCCCCTCTCCAGATGTTGCACAAGTGCTCTGAATGTACCTGAAAGCAGCCGAGACAAAATTTAGTGCCTTCAGAAGTATGGGAAGCTGTCACAACTGCTAGCAAGGTGCCTACCAGTGACGCTGCCTGAGAGAGTGCAGTCCAAGCTTATCAGTTATTTCGGCAGCATTCATTGCATTGGGAAGATCTTGTTTGTTAGCAAAAACAAGAAGCACTGCATCCCGGAGCTCATCCTGGTACAGAGAGTAACGACTATTAAACTCCACAAGTCAGCCAGCAAAGTCCAACTTAAGTACAGAATCCCCAGTGTATATTTCACTTTGTCGTTTAATAATAAATGAATGTAGCTATGAGCATAGTAAGCATGAGCTATAAGCAGCAAAAGCATTTTGGGTGCTGTGGTTTCCACATAGATCGCTCCCTGATCCTACTTATCCTTCACTATTTTATGTGTTCTTTCTTAAGAAAAAATAAAAGGACACATTGACCAGTGCAAACATAAGGCGAAGTATTGCAACTTATCTGCCTGTTTGATTAGTTAATGAGCAGAAGAAAAAGTCTGCTCTTTTACCTATTCTCCCAAAACTCTTCTAGATACCTCACCAACTAATGGTTAATCATAAATAATAAACCGTCACATTCAACAATGGGTCAAAGCTGATGAATTGTATCAATTATGATATTCATCTTACTAACAACATTCTAAATATAACATATCAAAGACAGAAGGGAAAAAGGCTTGAGCGATAAGACACTCCATTTGTTGTTCAAGAGGAAAATGTTGACAATGCAGAATCACCAAAACAGCATCTTTGGCTCCCCTCGAAGTTCCACAATTGAATTGGATTAGGTGCAATCAATTCCGTCACAAGTTATCCAGTTTTCTTTTACTGTACCTCCATCCTTGTTATAGAAACTTATAACATAATGCAGACTATCTGCGTGAAGTGTCAAAGTTTTGACATATCTTGTAAACGCAGATCAGAGTAAAGTGTATATCTAACTCAATTAACTCCCTCTAAATTGAAACTACTTTAACTTTAAGGCAAATGAGATTAGAAATTTACCAAATTAATATTTTAAAAGTGGACTAATCTAAATAAAGAAGGTAAATTTCCATACATTAGCCAGAATCCATTTCAAAATCAAAATTTGCCAATATCCTCGAAGCTCCGTTTAGGAACTGTGAATTTCATCAAATTAAGTTATATCCAAGATATTTTTGAAAATGAAGTTATATCCAAGATTAATCTCAGCGATGACAAGTATTTACTTTTTCTCATCCATAATTTTGATCTATTATTAGTCCATGTTCAGGGATTTTCAGAAAATTAGAGTTATCACTTTGTAGCAGTTTTGGAGAGTGAGAAGCGGAAAAAAGCGATGAGGCCTCGCGTGAAGCGAAGCACGCACTTTTTTCATGTGAAGGGCAACTTAAAATAAAAATAAAAAATATTAAATAGACATAGATAAATAACCAAAAACTCATTAAAATTAACATATTAAGCAAATCTTTCAATTCTTAAATTAAGAAGTAAATAATAGATACTAGATAGTCAATAATCCTCATAAGTCATAACATATTAAGCAAATGCAAAACCAAATCACAAAGGGAGCAACATTGAATTAAAAAACAGAATTTACTACAATTACAACAAAGAAAAAACAGAACATAAAAACAGAGAAACAATTGCAGAACAGTCAACAGAGAGAAAAAAAATCAGAGCAGAACAGAGAAAAACGTTACTACAAAATAGAGAAAAATTGAAGAACAGAGACAAAAAAACAGAGCAGTACAGAGACCAAAAAACAGAGCAGAGCAGTGAAAGAAATTACAAAACAGAGAAAAACAGAGCAGAACTAACTGCAGCAAATCGAAGAACTGAGAAAAACAGAAAAGAAGAGAAAAAAGAGCAACCAGCCTCAGCAGTGAAGTCGAGTAGAAGCAGGTAAAACAGAAAAATGAAGAAGAGGAAGAGAAGAGAAGAAGAGAAAACATAGGCTTGCAGAGTCCAAGTCGAAGCAGATCTTTTGGAAGAGAAGTCGCGTAAGAGTGTATTTACAAAAAATTATTAAACCCTCGGCAGCCGTCAACCTCGCTTAAGCGAGCTTTTCCCGCTCGCCTTGCTTCTCGCTTCTGGGCCTGAAGCATACGCTTTTGAACCCATGCCTCGCTTTATGGCAGAAAAGTGCAAGGGCTGCGCCTCGCCTCGCTTAAAGCAGAAGCGCTCGCTTTTAATAATATTGCTTTGTAGTTTATAAAAAGAAGGAAAACCAAAGGGAAAATAGTTCATTTCTTAGGTTAAATAATTGCTAAGCAAGTTTCAACTAACAAGATTGAGGGCAAAAACAAAGTACTCTTTAACATGCCGTGAGATTTTTGTGGGCAGTTTGACTTAACATAGAATTTAAGAAAGAAAGACCGACTTTTGTAACTTGTACTCTTTAACATGCCGTGAGATTTTTGTGCCAATAAAAGTAGTTTGTCACTGAAGGTACAATAGGAAGTATATAGTAAAATTGTTTCAAAAATGGAAAGGTGCTCTTCTTTTTGGAGCGAACTAATAAGAAAAAAATGTCACATAAAATGAAAATGAGGGAGTAATTTACACTCACAAGCTTTCATCTATTATTCGGTCCATGTTCACTAATTTTCAGCAAATCAAGAACTGATTTACTTAGTAGTTTATAAAATAAAAAAAGGGGGGCGGGTGGGACTGAGTTCATTTCTTAATTCAAGCTTTGATTAGAACAAGATTAAAGAGAAAAAGTAACTAATTCAACCCAAATCTCGTACAAATTTTAGTCATGTCACCGTAACTACCTTTTTATCTGCTTTGGATCTCCTTATCAAAAAAACTACTTTTGGATCTATCTTAAGAAATTCTATTATATGGTTACATTGTGCATTGTGATCCACCTTAATTACCTAATGTTGATATGCTTCAGACAGTTACTCCCTCCTCCGTCCCAATTTATATGAAGGTTGATCAATTTGGTTGATTACGATTTTCTCCAACTCTTTTCGTATATTGTGAATTATTAATTATGCAGACTTATAGTACTCCCTCCGTCCCAATTTAAGTGTCCTACTTTTCCTTTTCGGTCTGTCCCAAAAGTGTCTCTTTCTATATCTAGTAAGTTTTCCAATTCCAAGGCAAGTTTAAGACCACAAGATTCAAATGTATCTCTTTGTTTCTTGGACTCCGTGTCAAGTCAAACTAAGACACTTAAATTGGGACGGAGGGAGTACTTTTTATGTAGTTTTCAAATATGTAAATTTTATTATAAAATACTCACAGAATCTACGTTTGAAATTGAGTCAAAGTTGTTTGACTCCCCAAATAGGTCCATCCTCGTATAAATTGGGACAGAGGGAATATAATACATAACATAACCCATAAATGCAAACGACACTAAATCATCTTTACTTAGAAACAAGATCATGCTGAAGCAACAAATTTACTTTTATTTTGGAGAATGGTTAGTGGCAAAGCATTGATGACATATATAACTATGTAAAACTGTCGTGTTTTAAACGCAAACTCAAGAGATAGAGTTGAGCAAACATATATGTTGTGTGACAAGTTGTAATCACTCTTAAAGAAACAACTGTTGCAAATGCTTGTGCAGTAGTTTCAAGCGTTTGGCCATCAGCTTTGAAGAGCTAATTAGTACACACAATGCAGATTTCAGCACTATTCAGTTAAAATGGGCACATAGATTTTCTTTGCCATGCAGCTTAAAGCTTTAGAAGCTAAATCTCATTTCCTAGAAAAAATAAAAAAAAGGTGCGAGAATTATTACCTCGTTCAACATCCTATGCAACTCATCTCTTGCCTCCACAACACGGTCTCTGTCGTTGCTATCAACCACGAAAATGAGACCCTGAGTGTTCTGGAAATAGTGCCTCCACAATGGACGGATCTGAAAAAGAAAAAGAAAGTGGCTACTCATTAAGCAGTTGAATCAAAGGCCTCATTCTATGAGACATAAGAGAACTACCAGAATTAACACAGAGAAGTCAGGAAAAAGGGGAAACTAAGAAGAGAGAAGAAAATATAAGACTTACTACAAACAATACCGAACTCAATGTTACCTTAGATTCTTTAGAAATTAAAAGCATCTATACCTTGTCCTGACCCCCGACATCCCAAACAGTGAAGCTGATGTTCTTGTACTCAACAGTCTCCACGTTGAAACCTGCAAATTACCAATTACTATTGATAGCACATCCAAGTAGTAATGTTATAAGCATCCAATTACAGAGTTTAGATTAAGCTAGAAACAGGGCTGATTATCTATTCACAGCAACACTTCAACAAGTTGTGTAAATCAGAGCATAGAAGAAACAGAACATACTTCCTGTTTTTAGTTCATCAAAAGAACAGGCTCTCTTTTGGGTGCACAGAATCACAAATAACTTGCTCATCTTAAAACCAAAAAATTGCATTAGAAGCATAAATAATTTTCTCCTTACAAGTTATTCCCAAAAAAATGAAAAATTAACCTCATTCTACTATGAAATGTTGACCTGGCAGACAATAGAGTTTAATTAGCATAATTTGATTTAATCTTTCATGTCAGTGCCCCAACCAGAGCATGAAAAAAAAATCTACACAACACGAATCAGGTGAATTGAACAAATGGCTCTCTTTGTTTTGTTCCCTTTTTAAGGCGCTGTGCAATTATGGTCTATTTTAGTCTAATCGATAAAATTTGAACTCAATAGCTCAACTTATAAATTAGGGGGAAAACCATTTCGCGACATTGATGACCACTCCGGTCATCGGACGACCTCCCACTGAGGTCTTCCAACCACCACTCACCACCGATACACCACCACAATACTCTAGCTTCTTCAACAATGCAATAGGGAATCCAAACAATTCGGCAACTGAAGCGACAACCAGCATCGTCGCAACTCAAATTCCAAATCGGAGTAAGTTCAGGCCCATTTTGTATCTACATGGAGTTCCTACCTTCTTGTACGATGCAGCAGAGCTTCAAAACACAATAATTCTACAAGAATTGCAATTTGCGGTCATTGGGAAATTCAGTCGAGGTTGTCCGGAAATCGAACACCTCAGGAATATACTCCCACAACAATGTGAACTCAAAGGGAAGGTAAGAACTGGACTCCTTTGTAATAGACATATCCTGATGCGATGTAGGTTGTTTGAAGATTACATCACTTTAATGTCAAAACCATGTTTTTGGTTGAATGGGAAGAATTGGACATTACCAATGCGGACATTTAAATGGACACCTTCCTTCAATCCGGAAGAGGAAACCAGCATTGCAGTAGCGTGGGTCTCATTCCCTAACTTACCACCTAACTGGTTTGGAGAAGATGATTTATTCTCCTTTGCTGCGGCCATTGGAACTCCTTTGGCAATAGATGCTGCAACTAAGAACAAATCTAGGCCAAGTTGCGCGAGTGTCAAAGTGGAGATTGATTTGCTAAAAGACCATCCATCCAAGTTCTTGATTCAAGTGGCCAAAGGAGATGTTCTGGAGAAACATTGGATTAGAATCAAATACGACTTCCTCCCTAAGTACTGCAAGAACTGCAAATTACAGGGACATGACATACATAGTTGCTGGAAGGTTCAGCAGGTTGGACATGACGACTTGACCAATGAGGAGATTGGGAGTGGAGAAGATGTAGCTACTGTTGGAGCAGATGTGATGGACAAGAATGCAGATGTGGTTCAAGTGGAGGTGCCTACTACACAACCTGCACCTAGGCAGTTACCTACTGGAGCTGTTGTTGGTGATTATGAAGTATGGACAACAAATGTGGGCAAAAGAAATGCTAAGCAAAGAAGCAGGGAGCAGTTGCTAAATGAGGCAACCAACAACAAAGAAGAGATGAACAAAGAACCAGCACATAACAACAAAGGAAGACAAGATAACAATGCCAAGCTATACAATAACAGGAGATATCATCAGCAGCAAAGAGGGTTCTACAGGGAGGTTGGAAGTAGTTCTAATCAATTTGCAGCACTGGACACACTTAAGGAGAATCAGGAAAAGGAGATTGTTGATGAGTCAACAAGGCAACAGCAACAATGGGAATGAAGGGAATAAGAACAAAGATAGGGGGGGAAATGTACCTGAATCTGCCAGAGCATGGGTTCAGATTGCCTTTTACGAGACAGCTAATTCAAGAGAGCTTAATACCTTGAATGAAGCATGTGTGGAAGTAACAAGTAATGATGCTATGGGGGAAGGTGAACAATATCATAGTGTGGATCATATGGAAGAAGAAAGTGTAGAACAGATATGCCCTATACAGACTGTAGCTCAACAATCAGCTGCTGATGGAGATGAAGATCCTCTTAAGGTCTCAGAGGATGGGGGATCAGGTGTAAAGAACCTTGTGGTGGAACTGGTTGACAGTACTATGGGGACTACCACACCTAGGTTAAAGGCTGGGAATTGTGTGCTGCTTGAGAAAGATGTTGAGAAACCACCAGACCCTCCAGAGTCAAATATGGAGCTCATCTCTCCTATGGAAGGCGCTAAGGGTGTTGAAGTAGTGGAGGTTGCTGATGGTATCACTGAAGACATGCTGCATAATATGGAGGATGTGCAGGTGATCAACCCTCAGGGGAATGATAATGACAAGGTCTTGATGACAAGAATCAATAAGCTAAGGAATGCACAAAATGAGGAGTCAGAAAGGTTGATACGGAGGGATGAGAGTGAAAAACACACTGCTACAGACCCTGTAAGGAGGGGTGAAAAAATTGGTGTAACTCAGGGCTCAGTAGGAAAGAAGGACCATACTGAAAACTCTAAAAAGAATGACAAACATGGTGGGAATGCCAAGAAGAAATTCAGCAATCCTTTTGCATCTCCTCTCCTTAGAATACAAGCAAGGAGAAATAAAGTTTCCAAATCCAACTGATGACCATGAAAGCCATTATTTGGAATGTAAGGTCAGTCAACACAGAGAGGGCATTTAGCAGACTTATGAAAATGCATACAAGGCAGAAGTTCTTCTTTATTGGACTCACTGAACCAAAACAGAAGAAGTGTACTCTTGAATATCATAGAAGGCAGCTGAATCTGACAAAGGCCTTCTGCAATGTCTCAGAGAAAATATGGGTGTTTGTGGAGGAGGATTGGCAAGTGGGCATCATTTCTGATGATGTGCAGCAACTCACACTGAGATTGTTGAATAACAAGTTGGACAAAGATTTAATCATCACCACAGTCTATGCTAAGTGTTCAAAGACTGAAAGAGTAGAACTTTGGGACAGTTTGGTAGACTTGTCCACCAGGTATAACAGCCCTTGGCTTGTGGGTGGGGACTTCAATGTAGTGATTGATCAAGAGGAGAAGTATGGTGGATTACCGGTTACCATAGCAGAAACTGAAGACTTCAGAGAGTGTATCCAGAGCTGCACACTCAATGACCTAGGCTACAAGGGAAGTACATATACATGGTGGAATGGAAGGACATGAAGTGATTGTCAATTTAAAAGATTAGACAGATGCCTGGGAAGTTTGGAATTTCTACAATTGTTCCCAGGAGTAGAAATCACCCATTTGGATAAAACTGGTTCAGACCATAGACCTATGCTTATCACTTTCAAGGATCAAGTTAAGAACTTTAAAAAGTCTTTCAGATTCTTGAACTTCTGGACACAGCATGACAGCTTCATCACTGTGGTTAGAGATAACTGGAAGGCAGATGTAGCTGGTAATGCATCCTGGATCCTGAATTATAGGATGAAGAATTTAAAGAAGGTTCTTAGTAAATGGAGTAAAGACACATTTGGTGACATCTTCCAAAATATCACCAACTTGGAGGAAGTGGTTAAAGTGCATGAGCAGAAGTTTGAGGAAAATCCAACAGAAAGTAACAGAGAGGCATGGCAGAAGGTGAAGGCAGAACTCTTTAGAGCACAACACCTTGAAGAGTTGTTTTGGAAACAAAAAGCTAACATGGAGTGGTTCAAAGATGGAGATAAGAACACTAAATTCTTTCATGCACATGTCAATGGCAAGAGGAAGATGTTGGAATTAAAAAGAATCAAGAGTGCACAGGGCATTTGGATTGAAGATGAGCAAGAAGTGGCCTCAGAAGCAATCAGATTCTTCAGGGATCAGCCAACAACACCACTAATTTTGACATTCTCAAATGCTTGAATAAGGAGGTATCACCTGAACAGAATGAGAGATTAATAGAAATCCCTAATGCAGAAGATGTTAAGGAGGCGGTATTTGGGCTCAATCCTACAAGCTCTGGGGGACCAGGTGGCTTTAATGGTATGTTTTTTCATACTTGTTGGGACATTGTTAGTGAGGATGTGATTAATATGGTGAAGGAATTCTTCTGTAGTAGAGAAATTCCGAGGTATGTCACCCATACTAATATTGTTCTAATACCAAAGAAGAAGGAGGTGGAAACCTTTAATGACCTGAGACCTATCACTGAGTAACTTCATTAATAAGGTCATCTCTAGAGTTATACATAATAGACTTATCACCCTGTTGCCTTCTCTGATATCTGCCAATCAAGCTGGTTTTGTGCAAGGGAGGAGTATCATAGAGAATATACTGTTGACTCAGGAGATTGTTGCAGACATGAGATTAAAAGCAGGAAGGAAGAACAAGGGCAATCCAAATGTAGTGATGAAGTTAGACATGACCAAGGCTTATGACAGATTATCTTGGAACTTCCTGATGCAAGTTCTGAGAGCTTTTGGTTTCTGTGAAACTTTTATCAGTCATGTGCATGAACTAGCTGGGAAAAACTGGTACTCAATGCTCATTAATGGGCAACCACATGGTTTTTTCCAATCTTCAAGAGGGCTCAAACAAGGAGACCCCCTATCCCCTGCACTGTTTATTATTGCTGCTGAGGTGACGTCAAGATCTCTGAATTCTCTATTTCAGACATCTAAATACTGTGGCTTTAGCTTGCCCAAATGGAGCCCACAGATTAACCATCTCTGCTATGCTGATGACACCATCATTTTTGCATCTGCCTGCAACATTTCTCTTCAAAGAATTATGAAGGCGTTAGGAGAATATGAGAAAGCTTCTGGACAATTGATCAACCAGAACAAAAATGGTCAGTATATTCATGAATTGAAGGTATCACTAACATTAAGAGGAAAGCATTCCCTATTATGTATCTTGGGTGTCCCATATATTACAGCAAAGGGAAAGGTATCTTCTACACAGAAGTATTGGCTAAGATCAGGAACAAATTGCAGAGCTGGAAAGGGAAACTATTATCTTTTGGTGGTAGAGCAATACTTCTAAAACATGTTTTGCAAGCAATTCCCATCCACATCCTCTCTACAACTGCTCCTCCACGGTTTGTTTTTTAAAAAATGCATAAGATTATGGCTCAATTCTTTTGGAGCAATGCAGTTGGTGAGAGAGGAAAACATTGGGTGAACTGAGAGGAAGTTTGTTTGCCACAGAAGGAGGGAGGATTGGGATTTAGAAACTTGGAGAACTTGTCCATGGCCCTGTTCATGAAGTTATGGTGGAGATTTAGAACCACATCTTCCTTGTGGAATAACTATATTACTAATAAGTACCTAAAGAAGCAAGATGCAGTTACAGTAGAGTGGAAACAAGGAACACAAACATGGAAGATGTTGCTGAAAGCTAGAGACCACATGGAGCAATACATTTGGTGGCAAGTTAAAAGTGGCTCCTCTGCCTTCTGGCTGGATAACTGGACTGGATTAGGGCCACTATATAACATGGTCCCAGAAGGCAGCCAATTGAATGTAGAGCTTACAAATGTTTATGATGTTGTAGCAGATGGAAGATGGAATGAGAACTTGCTTAAAAACAACATGATAGATGAGGCAGCAGAGTTCATAATTCATAATATTAAACCACCTGCACTCCCAGCAGTTCCTGATAAAGCTTGGTGGAAACTTGAACCTGATGGGCAATTCACTATCAAATCAGCATGGGAAGTGATCAGAGCAGCCACTAGGGAAGAATATTCATATATGTGGCCCAAGGACATTCCATTTAAGATCTCTTTCACCCTGTGGAAAGTGTGGCACAGGAATATACCTTTGAATGATGTGGTTAGAAGTTGGGGATACCATATGCCATCAAGATGTAGCTGCTGCAGCAACCATCAACAAGAATCCATTGAACATGTATTCATTCAAAGTGAGGCTGCAAATCAGGTGTGGGCATACTTTTCAAAAGCTATTGGTTTGAACACTACTGGGAGGCACCTGAAACAAACCATCTGGACATGGTGGAAGGCAAATGTGAAAGCCAGATACAGACCATACTACAGAGCCATACCAGCCATAATTATCTGGGAACTATGGAAAAAAAGAAATGAGGAGCTTCATGGCAAGAAAACCTCCATCGGTAGGGTAATTTTTCAGGTGTCCACTATATTACAAAACATGCTGAAAGTCAAGATTGGAGGAAATGCACCTCACAGGTGGATAGATATTTTGGCTATCCTGGAGGGAATGAAATCTAAATGGAAAATCATACCTGTGATGTGGAACCTACCACAACCAGGTAGATGGAAGTGCAACACTGATGGAACTGCAAGGGGCAACCCAGGAAGAAGTTCTTATGCATTTTGTGTAAGAGATGAGAAGGGGGACTTGGTGTATGCGGAAGCTAAGGAGATAGGAGACAAAACCAACACAGAATCTGAAGCTAAAGCCATCCTAGAAGCTGTCAAATTTTGTAAATCTCAGCAGGGGCAACATTTCATTATTGAAACAGACTCATTGCTACTTCAAAAGGTGTTAGATAAAACATGGAGGATAATTGGTATGGTTGAAGAACTGTGGAATCTGGCTGACAACACTGAGTTCTATATTACTCACATTATGAGAGAAGGAAACATGCTGGCTGATCATCTGGCTAATTTAGCTCTTGATGAAGGAAATGTGGTTGCAAACACTTTCTCAGAGCTAGACACAAAAGGAAGAAGGATTCTTAATTCTGATAAGCTATTATGTCCTTACATAAGGAGAAGAAAGCTGAAGAATTGAGGGGAAGATACCTGGCTGAGTCACTGATCTTCCAGTGCACCAGTCAGGACACAAAAAACATACACAAGCAGCTGTGTAACTGGATGGACAAAGAGGTCAATAGCAAGAGGCAGATCATTCATTATCTGATTCTCTGGGATCAGATAAGGAAAGATATGTGCTTCACTAACCTATTTATTTGTTTTGCAGGTACATCAAAATACTCAGATAGGAATGAAGGATTGAAGGAGTTCATACAGGAAGAACAACCAAGAAGGGGACAGAACATGCAGGCTATACTATGGAAGGCAAGCAATTCTATGGGAGGATGGAATCAATATAGAAACAAAGGCAAGACCCAAGCATTGAACACCTTGCAGCTTGTGGTATTAGCTTTGGCTCAACCTACTGCAATGTGTACAATGCAGCAGTGGAAACACAAGCGTACACTCTGCTGCTACTAGTTTTTTACATTGCTACTGGGACACTAGTGCTGCAACACAGAGGAGATATTTGCAAATCCAGCAGCAGGTGAAAGGAAACAATGGAGCTGAGGGAGACATACACAAAACTGAGAAACTCAGTAGTGGACTCACCAGCAGATTAATTATTACTGATGGATGGAAAAGATGACACTGCAGCAATGAAATTACTGCAACACAGACTTATATCTACTCTTCTACAAGTTGAAATCAGATGGATAACAAGAATTGAGGAAATGGACAATTCAAATCTCAGCAAGAGCTTCTTCACAGGACTGCACATTTTTTGTACAAAAGCTGATATACAACCAGGTGTTCAGATAGGCTGGTTGGTAACATATTTTTTGCGGATTGGTATACATGTGATGTGCTCACATTATACACATAGAATATACAAGCTAGGACCTTTGGGTCAGGCGCAACACTTTTGTAACATAGCAGGGTATATATTAAACTCTGCCATGATTGTAGATTACTTGATTAAATCAAGTTCTTTTTTCTTACACTCTAGCTTGTAGATTAGGCTAACTTTGAGTCTCATTAGGTAGCTTTAGGTTTGGACGTCCACCAAACTTGTAATCTCCCCGATGGGGCTCCTCTTGTACCTTTCCTTTTCGATATATATAAAAATTACCTTGGGCCGCGAGTCCGTGGATTGTTTAAAAAAAAACCAGAGCATGACATACTTTTTGGTTTTTTAAACATGGAAAGCCAAGCTGTAGAATTGCTCCCTAAAGAATTTTAGGATATTAACTTAAGTGTTATATGCATACCCCTACTCTATGCACCAGATGCCCATACTGCAATATACATCAACAGATTATGATAAAAGATGCTAATGCCGAATAATTTTAATTCAAATGTGCCTTCTATAATGCCCATTTGTAACAAATCATAAATGAATGCTAACATTCAAGTTAAGCTTCAAAATTGATACGCTTCTTTATCTAAAATTCTAGAGTTTCAGCAGAATCATCAGTTCACCTGTAAAGGGTTCTCTTTTGAGGAAAGAAAAATCCAACAATAGCATACATTTATGAATTTCTAAAGTTATTCTTTCAATACTTTATGCAGCAGAGGTACTTTAGATGCAATTTTTGGATGTTATACACTACAGTTAAACTGTTAATTTTAATCATAGATCTACATGTAAGTGAAGTACATACCAATGGTAGGAATTGTAGTGACGATCTCACCCAGCTTGAGCTTGTACAATATGGTGGTCTTACCAGCTGCATCGAGTCCTACCATGAGAATTCGCATTTCTTTCTTGGCGAAAAGCCGGCTGAAAAGCTTGGTGAATGTCAGCCCCATTTCTCCTTCTTGTTGATGATCCCTATGTTATAAAAACACTAGAATATATAAACAACAACATACACACAATTGGGGTCTGGGGAGGGTCTCGGCTAAAGATAAACCGTTTTCAGAACAGGTTTGGAAAAAATGGAAGAGTAAAGAAGCTATGAAAATATTGAAGAAAGACAAGTGTTGACTGCAACAATAGTAAAGACAACCAAAGTAAAAGAAACAATTATAGTAATAAAATTGAAGAATAAGATAGTGCTAGAATAAATCAAATATATTAACAAATATATAATTTGACTTAAAAATCAAGTGATAAGAAAGTATATATTCCCGCCTCCCCAATTTATATCACAACTCTCTATTTTGGAATGTTTGAAATGTTAAAAAACATTCTATTTTACACAACTTCCACAGTGTGCATAAATGAAAATATTTTTCTGAAAACATTTTACACAACTTCCAGTGTCATTGTCTGAATTTGTATCAAAAAGTTCTCTTTCATCAAAAGGGGAAAACTTCAATCACACGGAAAACATTTTCCTTCACAAGTATCTCAACCCTTACTCCATATTCCTTAATTTCAACAACTCTTAGGGCTCGTTTGGTTGGGGAACAAGTTATTCCGGGATTAGTTATCCCACCCTCAATGTGGGACAAAAATAACATTACAATCCTGCTTATCCCAACCAAACGAGGGATAAACTCATCTAAAATTTAATCCCGGGATTTATTATCCCTTATCCCTCATACCAAACGAGCCCTTAGATATTATTATCAATCTTAATACTAAAAAAAAATCATCAAATTGTCAATGCAAAACACCTTCAAATCCATTAAGCTATTCAAACTTTAAACTTTGATGTGATGTTCTTCAATTGTTGTTGTTGTTAAAACTCCGAGTCGAATCAAATATCCTCCTATCCAGGGGCAGACACCCTCGCCAAAAAATTACAATGTATATATAGGATAGATTTTATGTATTTATGAAGATATATTAACTTTTGAAAAACCTGAACAAATACAAAATGTTAGCTCAAGTGGTCCGAGGTGTTCAAAATTGTCTCCAAACTCCTAGGTTCGATTCTTAGGGACAACATTATTTTATTTTTAGCTTTTGTTATTTTATTCAAACACCTTGAGTGAAAACTCTGGATCCGCCACTGCTCATATCAAACGGAATGAATCGTGTGCATTTGTTGCATAATACAGTGTATCAGTAAATAGCTCTGAAAAAATTAGGGCTGGCCAGTGGGCCGGCCCGGTCCCGTCCCGGTCCCCGTCCTAACCCCGAATAATTTAAAAAAAAATTAGCGGGACCGGGGCTCGAACCGGGATGGGACATGGTATGGTCCCGCTCTGACCCGTCCCGCCCCGGTCCCGTCCCGACCGAAACCCACCCAATTGCAAAAATAACCGTTGCAATAACGACCATTTTACATTTTGGCCGTTAAGCAACGGCCATTTTTGGCCTCCCCCAACCCCCATACCCCCTTTATATTTATTTTTAACCCATAAGTTATTATATTTACACTTTAACCCAATTTTCCAACTATAAATACCTCCTTTCCTCTTATTATTTTCACAAATCTTCCTACTCTCTCTAATCTCAATCAATCAATCTCTATACAACATTGTACTACATATTCAATCTATTTATTAATTTGGGAATTGAGAGTTAAGTTGGCAACTAGCTTGAGGATTATCTATCGAGCAAAGTTTCAATTTTCAACTTCTCGATTACACATCGACTCTACGTCGGCGTTTGGTACATTCGTTCTCTCATTAAATTATTATTTTGTCTTTATTTCATTTAGCACATTTAATTTCATTATCTTTAAGTCTTTAACTATTTATTACCATAATTAAAATGAAAGGGTACTTCTTCTAGTAAGGCGGGTAACAAAGGCAAGGGTACTTTTTCTAATATTCCTAGTCCTACTCCTAGACAAGATGATTTTATTGATCCTGAACAGTTTTCTGAAATACCATTTGATCTAGAAGACCGTGTATTTTCTCAAAATGAAGAAGCCTTTGATTTAGATGCCACTCTAGATGATGATACATCCACTAATGTAGATGATGATACACCCACTAGTGAAATGTCTCCTATTCCCCCTAGTATGAGACGAGGTCCGACGAAACGACCATTAACATGTATGAAAATATTTTCACATGGACGTACCAAATCAAGTAGCTATATGTAAAACTTGTAAAGTTGTTTATACTTTTAAAACTGGACAAGGTCATGGTGGGACGGGGGATTTAGGAAGATCTACTACAAAAACACAAAGCCTTGCATGCACAATACATTATTGAAAAAGATGGTGAGAAGCGCTCTCTTAATCGGGACAAGGTTCACATACTGTCCCGGACAAAGTACAGGGCCAAATTAACCCTATGACGGAGGGAGTCGTAGGCCCTAAATACGATAAACATAAAGATAGGAAAGCACTAGCAAAATTAGTTGTTGTGGAGGGTTTGCCTTTTTCATTTCCTGAATCTCCTGGTTTTATTCATTATATTAGAGATATGTATAATCCTGCTTATAAAGGTTTTCCTAGATCAACTGTTAAAAGAGATGTATTTAAATTTGCACATGAATATCAACAGTATTTACGTTATGCATTATATCATTTTAATGGCAAAATCGCTCTAACTTCTGATATAGGTCGTAGTACTAACGACCATGATTATTTAACGGTAACCTGTCATTGGATAGACTATAAATGGTCTATGCAAAAACGTATTTTAGCATATAGATATATAGCTAGTAGGCACACTGGTCAGTTTATTTCAGAAAATATTTATTTAGTCTATGATTATTACGGAATAACTGATAAAGTTATAAGTATTACATTAGATAATGCAGCTTCTAACAATTCTGCTATTTATGTTTTAAAAGAAGTTTTAACTCCGTCTTTTCCAAAACATTTTCATATCAAATGTGCGTGTCATATTTATAACTTAGTTGTAAAGGATGGTCTTTCACTCCCTCCTCTCCGTCCCGACCCCGTCCCGTCCCAACCCCGTCCCGTCCCGTCCCGTCCCGTCCCGTCTCGTCTCGTCCCACTGCCAACCGGGACGGACACTCAGACGCCCCGCTAGTACCGGCCCGCCGCCCGCCTCACCCGACCTCTCCTCCTCCGTCCCGACCCGCCATCCCGATCCCATCGACCCGCCCGCCCACCGGCGATCCTAGAAAAAATCAAAATTATTAGAGAACCATAATTTTACATTCAAAATTCAAAGCTCTCTACAATAAAATCCAATAGATCAAAGGTAATACGATTCGATCTTACAACAACAACAACATACCCAGTGAAATAACACAACGTGGAGTCTGTGGTGGGTAGAGTGTACGCAGACCTTAACACGAGGTAATACGATTCGATCTTCAGATCATAAATTAAACATAAAATGCATTGGCAGCTAATAACCTTAAACGTTAGATAAATAACCTCAAATCAAATGCAAATCACCGAAAACGGTAAATGTAGCAGAAATTTCACCTAAACGGTAAATATTATAATTAATGAATGGTAAAAGATTAAGATATACCTGAAAGGTGGTTTTAGGAAGAGGGATCTAATGAAGAAAGGAAGAGAAAACGTAGAGAGAGATGGAAGCCTGAGATTAACGCCAAATATTGAGAGGGTATAATAAGGAAGACCTAAGGCAAATAAAGGGAATGACACTAAATTGCCATTGGTTATAAAAATATTTATTGGGCTATTAGTTGGATTTTTTATTTTGAGGTTTTAGTTAATGATTAAATCGATAACTATTTATTATATTAAAATTATCTTTGTACTCCTAATTAGGGGTGTACATTTTTTAGACGGGATCGGAGTTAATGATTAAATCGATAACTCAATAAGATTATATTAAAATTATCTTTGTACTCCTAAGGGTGTATATTTTTAGACCGGATCGGTGGATTCCGGTTCGGTCCCCGACAGTGGCGGATGCAAGTGTATACATGGTGGTGCAGTTGCACCACCAGATTTTAAAAAAAAAATTGCCTTCTAGGCATAAAAAAAAAATTGTTATGCAAAATATTATTATTTCATATGTTTGCACCACCAAAATTTGTCGTCTGGATCCGCCACTGGTCCCCGGTCCTTCATTATATAGGATTCCGGTCTTCCTTTCTTGTCTTGCCCAAAAACTTTCTTGATTCTCATTGGAGAATGACTCTCCCGCGACAAGATTTCACGGGGGCAGGGAAAAGAGTCGAGTCGATCAGGCTCGACGATCGGGAGAAGGTCCGGTCCGGGTAAAAACAAGAATCATCCGGACCGGAATAGAACGGTTCCAGCCCAAACTTTTTTTTATCCCTTTATTTTCGTCCATCTCTCCCCCAAGACCAAAACCGACAAGCCCAATTAAAATGTACGTGCATCAATTGCCTTTAAATTTTGTGTATATATAAAAAAGTTTAATTTTTTTTTGGTTGAATGCTCAAATACATTCATTGAACGAACAAACGTTTCAAAGAAATACTATGAAATTGCTCATACATTTAAAAAACACGTTTCATATAGAAAGATATCAAACATGAATATTACTACACTGTAGAAGGAATTCAAATGCTTCCTTCATAACAACATATTTATGCTATAAACTTCAACATATTCATACAGTGATGTTGGATTTGAAATATTGGTGTCGTGTACATATTCAAATAAAATATACTGAAGGATAAGAAAAAAATACAAACATATTTAATGAAATTGATAAACGAACACATTGTTAAAAAATTACAAATAAAAATAAATTAAAAATTGCATTTAAAAAAACATAGGTCCAACCGATCCAAAACCTGGATCGGACCAGATTTTTCAGGTCTGAACCGGAATTATTCCGGTCCGGTCTTTAGTCCAGAAAAATGAAGATTTTGGTTCCGATCCGATCCGATTTTGGACCGGTGTACATCCCTACTCCTAATGATATTCGTGTCTTTATATTTAAATACAAATCCTATTTTCTAAATTCTTACATTTGTTCTGGGATCCTATTTTCACATGCGATACTCTAGTTCTCCTAAAGTAGGGCTCTCGCCTTTCTGTCTCACTCGACTAGAAAGAAAATAAGTTTGTTATAGCAATAACACGTTTGAATATGCTTCTACTTGTAATTTGTGTAGACTTTTATGTATAAATGCAATGTATATATTAATAAACAAAAATACGAGAAAGTAAAAAAGGTTAGCGCCTTTTTTATCGGTTAAATCGGAAACCGAACCGTTAAGAATCCTAAACCGATTAACTGATAAGGAATATATTATTGGTTTAATTATCGATTTAGCGTGTTTACAAATCGAAAATCGGTAAATCAAACCGACAATATATAAAACTGAACCGAATCAATTAACGAGCACCCCTATGATAAGGAGATGTTAAGTTGAGGTATTTTTATGACTTTTAAGTACTAAGTGAAGACTTTTTCGTGTTTGAGCTGATTTTAAAAATAAGCACGTAATTAAATAAAAATATTTAAGCGGAAAATAAGTAGTCAATGTTTGATGAAAAAACCCTTTTCCGTTAAAATGAGGGTAATATTCTTAAACTTATTAGTACTATAAAAAAGTTGATGTACTACAAAAAATTAATTTTAAATTGATCAAATATCTATTTTTAAATTACGTAGAGTCACAAAAATTAAAGGGTCGTTTGGTTATTGACTAATCCTTACATTATAAAACCATTAATCCAACGACTTCAGCCGCACAGTAGTCTAACCTTCAAATCGGTTGAGCTTCTACGATTAACTCTTTCACAATCACGTTTGATCGGCCAGGTGTGCTTCCTGAGTGGGAGATCCACCTTTTAATTGGAAAAATTAATCCAACGACCCCTAAACGAATAGATATACATATAAATAAAGTGGACCCAACTTTATACTTGTTATTTCCCAATGCTTTTAAAACATGATGGATACTTGATATTAAGTTTCAGTAAGCAAATAGGAAAAATAATTCTCACAAGTTTTATACTCTATTAAATCAACTTGATTATCTTGTATATGTTCGTGCTAATGCCTTCATCAGTGTTAAAGTGTTATATATTTATCTCCATTTAGAGAAACAGATAACAGAAAACTATTAACACAAAAAAGAAGTTGACACCCCATTAGAAATCATAGAGATGCATTGTAGAGATGGAAGTCATTGTTAACATAGTTTGTTATTTTCAATTGGGAATTGAGTGAGGATTTTATTAATTGAGAAATTGATGTTAATATAATTGATAGGATTATGTTGACATCCAATTTTGACCCTTCCGTTCAGTCATTAACTATAAAATTACACAAAATTTTAAAATAATTTTTTGATAATAAAATGCAACAATAAAACATTAATACAAGCATAAATAAGCGATTAATAACAACACTGCATTTTTACGTAGAGTATTAAGCACACCTTGAGTCTCACTTCCGCATTCGTCATTTTAATAATAAGCCATTTCATTAATATTATTTGTAATTTAAATTAATCTTAATCTAATACGTGCGTCTTAATAGCGTCGCGTTTATAAAAACATTAAACAATTCTTAAATATCATATCTGCATTTAGCATTTAATAATATTCCATTTTAATTTAACATCACAAAAAATGCATAATAAATACGATTTTAATAACGGCATCGCATTATAAAATATGAAGCACTAATTAAATAGCACGCTCGTCGTTATTTTTTGTAATAATTTAAACTTAAGCTTAGACTAATAAAGCACCTAAATAATTTAATCACAATTTAAATAATTTAATTTACCACTAATTAAATAATACACCTAAACTAGCACCTAAACTAATACCACTAAATCAGCCCACCCCTTTAATTTCCAAAGAATTTCATAAACCCGCTACCAAATCGCTGGCCCAAACGCCCCAGCCTTTATTTTTATCAGCCCCATCACCCTTTATCTTCCCTCCCATCGCCCAAACCAACCCCTGAGCCCTTATTTCGTCTTTCCCCCTAAACCCTAAAAGAGAAAAACGCCGCCGACAAACCAGCAAGATCCTCGCCGGATTTTTCGGACGGAAGATCCGGCGAGTCAAACATATCACCTTCCATAAATCCCTCGAGTAAGAATCATCCGCGAATCAGTAAGAATCGTTCGAAATCAGTCCCTAGATGGTCACAAATCTTCATCCAAAATCTCACCAAGAATCGAAGCTTACCTTAAACGAATACCTAAAATCTTACCCAAATCAGTTAATACCGAAACCCAATACTATATAAACCAACAACCTACACATGCAGGCATCGCTTTTCCGCAAATGAGAGACCCGTGAAAACACAGCGAGTTTTGACAGAGAAAAAACATCCGAAATCGCAGAAACAGGGAAAGAGGTATCGATTCCCACGAAGCAAACATTGTGGAAAAAGCGTTAACATCGATGGTCAGAAGGTAATCCATTCGAGAATTAGAAGTCTAGTTCTCGCTTTCCAAATCGCATCGCAATAAACCCCGAGTGAATCGATGACTTGATACGCCGCTTCGCCACGCCTGCAGGCGTAAACCCATTACCCTTTCGCCTTAAATTCGTGCAATATCGCTGCGGTAACGTGTCTCTGCACGATCGATTATTCATGATTCAGTACCAAATTAATAACGCTGCGCTTATAAAATTAATCGAACTTGTTTAGTTAATATCGATTGTTATTGATATTCGCGACCATGATCGTTAATATGCTTTACTAACATTTGTGGTGTGTTGAGTCAAGTAGTCATTGTTTGAGTTTGTGGACCGATCGAGTTATGTTACTCATGTTCATTAAGTCCGTGATCGTTGCAATTATTATAGTAATCATTTTTGTGTACATTAAGTGCTCATCATCGTAAAGCGATGACATTCACAAATTCTCAAGTTAAGAAATCAGTATGAGTAGATCATAGATTAATTTAGCGTGATAGACTCTTCTATGGTAAATCTGGTTCAACCTTAGAGTATAGTTAGATCTTTAAAAGCATGTCTTGTAGTTCATTAATGTGGCATAGTGTCTTAATACTAATCTCAACTAAAAATGGGTCGAATAGGTTGGTCGAAGCATTGTGTTCCTTAGCATGGGGGTAATATTTGGACCTCTTACTTTCTAGATTAAGGTTCTAAATGAAACTAGAATTCCTCTCAGTTTGTTTTACTTGCTGTGTTCTGTGTGTTTTATTATTGATTCAGTTTGGCGGTTCAAGTTGTTGCGTTCTTAAGAGTCTAAATGTGATGTTCGGTTAATCTGTTTGTAATTAAATCAAGCGACCTAGCTTACCAAGTTTTGTTAGATTTATTTTGATGCAATATCTTAAAAGTGATGTTAACAACTCATTTCAAAGGAATATGACAGTGATTAGGTGAAATGCCTCATGATATTTGTTGGTCTGATGGTTTGAGTATGCTAAGTATGTAATTGGGTCTATGTGCAGGGCTTATGTGATAAACTTGTTTTAATAAATGTTGCAGAGTAGATAACTAGTAGAATTGTTTGTCTTCACTTCGAGAATCATATACTGTAATAGTTGATTTTAGATATGTGATTGTAGTTTAGTCTTTGGCATGTTTTCCTTTTAGATAATGTGTTAGGTAATAACATAAGCATATATAAAGTGCATTAACCGAATTGCTAATTAGTTTGGCCAGTCAAAATATCAATATTTCTTGCTCCTATCGATATGTGTTTAGGGCTAGACTCATATGTGTTACAATTTTCTTCTGCAT
The DNA here is from genome assembly GCA_029844215.1 of Przewalskia tangutica. Classification (NCBI taxonomy): domain Eukaryota; kingdom Viridiplantae; phylum Streptophyta; class Magnoliopsida; order Solanales; family Solanaceae; genus Przewalskia; species Przewalskia tangutica. The sequence goes on along the minus strand of CM056736.1, from coordinate 84,549,403 downwards.
ATTATTAGCAAGTGGGCTACGCCCATTAACTTGATTGCTTCTTAATTATTGTCAACTGATTTCCTTGAATATGGGCCTCTCCATGTAATTTCTCTGCCTGAATTTGTTGGAGTTTAACCACTCTCTAGTGTTCAATTATGAGTTTTAACCACGAAATAATGTTTTTACATCTCTTTAATTTACGTGCACATATGCGTTAGTTTATACATACGTATAGTTTATTTTTATGCACGATAAAGTTTTGATGTGTACTAATCCTTATCTTTTTCTTCCTTTTACATGAAATGCACCGGAGCAATCAAGAGTCTCATGGTGAGACTCATCGTGGCAAACGCGAGGACCCACATCTATGTGCATTTATCTCCGCATAGAAAACTCCAAACTACCGGCGGAATGACATCGCCATTCTTCGAGTCATCCTTATTGATTCCTATTCCGCCCCCATTTATTTCTTTTAATTATTTGCCTAACGCTACATTAATTAGCAGAACACTTAGAATAGTTAGACCTTGAATCAATAAATTAGAAGATAATTGGGTATTAGAAATTTGGCCATTCCCCTAGTTGCTTATTTAGGATTGTCATGCATGTTGGAATATTTTTTATCATTGCAAAGAGAGTAATTAAAAACTAAACTACATTTTTGCATAATTAACAAAGCAAATTCATAAATAACTAACTTTCCCTTTATTTTCCATTGCCAAAAAGAGTATTTTATAAACAACATGAATGCGTATTTTGGAACTTTATACTATGTTTTATAAATTATGTCATGCCTACTTACCTAAATGCATTTTTGTCAAAGAAACTGATTCTTGCATTATTATCTTTGCACTATACCATGCAATATATATTTTATCCAATATAGTAAACTTATATGTTCTTTAAGTATCTTATGAACATATATTTTCATCCAAAATTAATTCTACTTTATAAAACCATAAACCTTTTATGTCATCAAAGAACACATTTTTTTTCTTACTTTATATAAAACACTTGCAACATTCTTTTACTTCAAATACTTTTCCAAGCATGCATTTTCTTATCATAATAATTAACCTAGGTTTGAATTGACAACTGTAAGTTAACGGATCTTAAAGGATGTCTAACCCCTTCCCTTTAGGATAATAAAGAACCCTTGCTCAGAATCTCATTAAGTTTTGCAGACCATTTAATGGAGTTAGTGTTTGACTTTACCTAGTTGACACTTAGGTGTCCTAATTCACCCAACTAATTAGGTGGCGACTCCGCGAACCCTTTAGAATTTTACCCCTTTAGCACTTAGCACCTTTTACTTTAGCCTTTTAGCAACCTTTTTAGTATTTTAGCATCATTTTAGCATTTTTAACATTTTAATTTTCTAACATTTTTCTTAGTAGCAGGGTTCGCTAAAATAATGTCGCGGTCGGAAAAGGTCGTGGCAGAAATGGCGACTCCGCTGGGGATTTAAGGTTCTTAACCACAACAAACCTAGGGTTATTATTTGACACTATTTTTGCATTTAATTTTTATGTACTGTATTTTGTTTTATTTGTTTTAATTGCTATTTGCTTTACTGCTTTCCTTAAACTGGCATTCCGCTCATATTTCTTCCACTCTGGAAAATTCACACTATCACAAACTACACGCGAGGTGCGCTTGGTGCATCAGCAAAATTCTTTCTTCAAAACCCAAATTTAGGAGAATTAGTAATACGTGGAGTGCCCGGTCTAACCGGTGGCCGCGTAGCCTTCTCACTCGAGTTGTCCGCTCGGGAACCTTGCGTCTAGTAAAGCCAAATCTTAGAAACTCAGGATAGAGATATACCACCCTTTATTTTAAGGCATGCATGCATTTACCTTAGGTGGGTCGGTCCTTGGTATCGACACCACAATTAGGAAAAATACCAAACTTGTCGACGGGTTTCTCAACCCAACGACCAACCAGCATATTATGTGTAGCGTGACAATGATAGACAAATTCAAGCCTAATCATGACATGCTGAAATTGGAAAAAATGCACCTTCATTTGGTCGCCATTTCCAACAAAAGCATTACAGTTGGATGGCTTGGACAAATCCATCATAACCTCGCATATGTGACGTTTAGGCCTACATCTGGCATAAAGGGATCCCCACGCATGTTAGGACTCGCTTGCAATATGACAATTTATGTGCAACATACACTGCTAAATGTTATTTACATCTTTGCAAAATCACGTGTTTTACACTAACGTAGTTTGCTACATTTTGTTTAAAAAAGATTTATCATCTTCCCCAAAGGTCGATTTGTATTTGACTAAGCAATGACAGAACATCGATATTTCACAAGATCAAAGGCACGATCCAAATGATACGATCGATTCAAGGGCATTTGAGCAGAACGAGTCGGAACCCGTCTTGGTTCCTATAGGCAAAGCAGAGGTCTCAGAAAAGAAAAGCAGCATAGATCCGATCAAACACCTCGCCCAATTACCGCAGCAAATGGCAACCCTGCAGGCCGAAATCAAAGGGCTCCGAAACCTCACTAGAGCACTCGTCACTGCAAATAACCAAAACAATCAAAATCCTCCAAATTATTACCAGTACCCTCTTACTACATATCTCATTTACCACACTCAACCAATATACAATGCACCCATATATCCCACACAAAACCAAATGCCTACCATACCCCAGCCAAACACAAACCAACATAAAAGGCCACCACAAACCTATTTTCGCAATACATACGACAACCCCTTGTGATACCCACCCGTGTATACGCCACGACCAAAATCACGTCCACTAAACATCTTCACACCCCACCTAAATGCCACAGAAAGGCCAGCCAAAATATACACCCATTTAGCCGATCCTTTGTCGCAGTTGTACGAGAGGTTGAGAGTTGCAGGGATACTCCAGCCAATTCCAAAGAATGTTCCCAATCCCAAGTCCAAAGCTCATGATGAGAACAAAATTTGTGCATACCATTCTGGAGCCATCGGACACGGCATGGTAAGGTGTTATACACTCAGAGACAAAGTAAGGGAGCTGATCAAAGAGGGAGTCATTCGCGAGTGAGGCCTCCCAACGAGTACAATGAACCCCAAAGGAAGAGAGGTGTTCCTGCCGTAACTCGCCCGCATTTAATCAATCATTTATCCAAGCATGCACCACACAGAAGTCAAAAGAAGGAGATACTGATAGCAGAGCATGAAGACCCAACCAACCATGATGCAGAGGAAGAAGGCATATTGGTAGATTGGATTTGCACCCTTGTTCTGGTCCGCCTAGAGTCTAGATAAGAAGAACAATTTAGTTTAGCAGAATAATTTAAGACTCATATTCAAGTTTTAATAATGTTTTGCTTAATTTTTCATGTAATTGGAACTATGTGTGACCTGATTCCCTCGTGGGGATACGTAGGCAGCCATATCGGCTTCGGTCCCACCTTTAGAAAATCCCAATTTCTCTTTTGCTTGTAATAGGAACTACGTTCGACCTGATTCCCTTGACGGATACGTAGGCGGCCATATCGGCTTCGGTCCCACCTTTAGAAATTTTAGCTTTACCAAATTGCGCTTGTAATGAACTACGCCACGACTGATTCCTCTGGGATACGTAGCGCCTAAATCGCTGGCCACACCATTAGGAAACTTTCCCTTTGTTTTGAAAATAACGAGAGTACACATAACTTACAAGCAACTCCATTGAGACCCACTTTAGGCCAAACGCCCTTTGCATATTCAAACTAGGACAAGGTAGGAAACTGCATGCGGTCAGTCCAAACAGCCAAAGCGCGCAGATGTCAAGAAACAAGCTGCGAAGTCAAATACGAATCGACCACCCCCCCAAACTCAAAAGTTTTCTTTGAGCGCAGGTCCTTCATATTAGCAGAAGCAGAAAGAAGCAGCAGAGGCAGAGGATATATCCAAAGTTCAAAGTCCGCAGTAGAAGCAGAAAGGGGCATCGACAATCAACAGTCAAAATTCAAAATTCCACAACAAAGTCTAGCGCATCAGCTCGGGCATAAAGTCAAATTTGCAACCCACGCATCGCACAAAGGCATTATGGCAATTCGTCAGTTGCAGCATTTAGCATGTTCGTGCAAGGACAACATTTCAGTATTCACATCATCTTGCATATCAGGGGCGACATCTCTACCCACATAATTGTATTTCTCATATATTTATCAGTTATACACTAATTTTTCTCAAGATTAGCTCGCAAGAGCATATATTCTATAGGAGCATCAGCAACACGTCCAGGCAACGACGTCATCAGCATCACGTCTACGCAACGACGCCATCAGCATTACGTCTACGCAACGACGCCAGCAGCAATACGACTAGGCAACGACATCAGCATCAACACGTCCAGGCAACGACGTCATCAGCATTGCGTCTACGCAACGATGCCGACATCAATATGTCTAGGCAACGCCGTCATCAACATTACGTCTACGCAATGACGCCATCAGCATTGCGTCTACGCAATGACGCCAGCAGCAATACGTCCAGGCAACGACGTCATCAACATTATGTCCAGACAACGATGTCATCAGCATCACGTCTATGCAACGACGCTAGCAGCATTACGTCTACGCAATGACGCCAGCAATAACACGTCCAGGCAACGACGCCATCAGCATTACGTCTACGCAATGACGTCATCAGCATTATGTCTACGTAATGACGCCATCAGCATCACGTCTATGCAACGACGCCAGCAGCATTACGTCTACGCAATGACGCCAACAACATTACGTCTATGCAATGACGCCATCAACATTACGTCTACGCAACGACGCCAGCAGTAACACGTCTAAGCAACGACATCATCAACATCACGTCTATGCAACGACGCCAGCAGCATTACGTCTACGCAATGACGCCAGCAGCAACACGTCCAGACAACGACGCAACGACGTCATCAGCATTACTTCTACGCAATGACGCCATCAGCATTACGTCTACGCAACGACGCCATTAACAATACGTCCAGGCAACGACGTCATCAGCATTACATCCATGCAACGACGTCATTAGCATTACGTCCACGCAACGACGTCATCAACATTATGTCTACGCAACGACGCCAACAACATTACGTCTACGCAACGATGCCAGCAACAACACGTCCAGGTAACGACGTTATCAGCACAACACGTTCAGGCAACTACGTTATCAGCGCAACACGTTCAGGCAACGACGCCATCAGCACAACGAGTCCGAAAACGATGCCAAGTCCGAAAACGACGCCAAGTCCGAAAATGACGCCAAGTCCGAAAACGACGCCATGTCCGAAAATGACGCCGAGTCCGAAAACGACGCCGAGTTCAAAAACGACGCCGAGTCCAAAAACGTCGCCGAGTCCGAAAATGACGTCAAGTCCGAAAACGACGCCAAGTCCGAAAACGATGCCAAGTTCGAAAACGATGCCAAGTCCGAAAACAACGCCAAGTCCGAAAACGACGCCGAATCCGAAAACGACGTCAAGTCCGAAAACGACGCCGAATCCGAAAGCGACGCCCATACGAAAACGACGCCACGTCCAAAGACAACGTCATCAGCATATCGCATCTATGCAAGGACGATTTTTCTACTCTCAAAATTGCATTTCCTTATATATTCATGATTTATTATTCTATCTTAGCATTTACGCACTAACTTTTTTTGAGCTTTAGTCTACAGAGCTTCAATCTAAAGGAGAAGTTGTATCACGTCTATGCAAGGACAACATATCCACATTCACAATCGCAACACGTCTGTGCAAGGGCGAAATCACAGCATTTGCAGCAGGCATCACATTTTTACATGATAGCATTTTCTACTCACACAGTTACATTATTAATAAATTCATGCGTTATCATTTTGACGTAACAGTTATGCACTAACCGTTTGCTTAAGTCTTAGCATGCAGGAGCAGGAGCACAACGTGGATTTTCTCTTACTGCGAACCAGGGCAATTTGTTGGGGGCCAACCTTCCCAACGAATGACAGAAGTGGCCTCAAGCGTAGGTCAACTCATTCCACATCACCATACACCCAACAACATAAGTCGATACCGGTACACCCCTAGGGTCAAGCTAGTTTATTTTTATTTTATTTTAACATCACGTCGACCCAAATGGCCGCCATAACTCGACATCAGGACAAATTTTGAGTCCGTGACACCGCTTGATGTTTTGCCATGGTAGCTCAAAGGTCGCCATAACTCGACACTGGGACAAATTTTGAGTCCGCGTTAGCCCGCCTTGGTGTTTGACCATGGTAGCCAGTGTCGTCATAACCCGACACTGGACATGTTTTGAATTTTTGCGTCAGCCTTGTATTAATTGTGTTGACACCCAATTTTGACCCTCCCGTCCAGTCATTAACTATAAAATTACACTAATTTTGTAAAAATAATTCTCTATGATTTTTATAATAAAATGCAACAATAAAACATTAATACATGCATAAAAAAGCAATTTAATAATGGCACCGCGTCTCACGTAGAAAATTACGCACTTAGAGTCTCACGCCCATATTAATTTAAGCCCTGTCATGATTCTTAACTGATAATAATTACATAAAATAAATAATTTGACAATGACGTCGTGTTAGATAGCATAGTCGCATTTATTGATACGCAAAACAATTTCATAATTAATAAAGCACCTAGAGTCATATTAAGATAGTTTAATCTTAGCTCAAATAACAATAAAATACGCATAATAAATAAGTTTTAATAATAGCGCCGCATTCTAAAACATTAAGCACTAATTAAATAGCACACCCGCATTTATTATGGTAGTAATTTTAAAACTCAAGCTTAGGCTAATAAAGCACCTAGATAATTTAATCACAACTTATTAATTTAATTTACCACTAATTAATTAATACACCTAAATTAACTCCTAAACACTAATACCCTAATTAATCACCCAGCCCAATACCCAAAGCCCAATACCCCTAAACCCTATTTCTACCCTACACTACCCTATTTCAACTACCAGCCGACACACTCCCAGGGCTAGCAGGTCTATCCCCCTATTTCAACTATCAGCCGCCTACCCTCTTGCTCCCGGGTCTCTCTCAACCCACTCCTCACCACGCCTCTCACCCTCTCATCTCTCCCACAACTCGCTCTTCCCCACAAAGAAAATCGTAGCCGCTAACTAAAACCGCCGCCTCACCGCCTCCTCACCCACACGCACGCACACACCGCGAACCTCACCATCACAACTCCGCCATCACCGGTGAACCATCTTCACCGTCGGCGAACCACCCTCACTCCAGCGAACAACCCACTGTTCACACACACCATCGCCGACCTCCTCACCTTTCCCGTCACCATCGCCATTATCTCTTCTCTCTAATCCCTCACCCGTCAAACCACTGTCCCACATCCGGACCATCGCGTGGCGCTCCGCGATTTCGCGTGGAAGTGACGCCGCCACCTCACAGCATGGTTTGGTTATATCTTTTAGATTTATTGGCATGTTTTTATTATGACCGATTTCTTATTTTTGAATCTCACGAGTTTGAACTCCGCTACTGTATCACGCGTTGGATCTGTTACGCATCGTTGAATGTTAGACTATTCGATTTTTCGAACTTTTCCGTGACTCGCCTGATTTGCATCGCTTTCACGGTTTGTGCGACCCTCTATTGTTCCATTTCTGGGATCATTTTCTCGGCTATGTTGCTGATTGTTTTACTGTGTCACATCGTTGGGGGACTGATTCTGACAGTTTACGTCCTTTATTTTTATTTATCTATTTAAACTGGTTGGACAATTTGTTACATTTGAAATATTGGGTTGATTTGTAGTTTTGAACAGATGCTACACTATGTTATTTTACTGATTTTGAACAAATTACTATACTTGGTATTTTTACTGATTTTTGAACAAGTTACTACACTTGGTATTTTACTGATTTTGAACTTGATACTACACTGGCCAAAGAAGGACTTATCCGTTGATCTGGAGGCCCCCGTGGTAAGCGAGACTAATATGTGGGCAAGGAGGAAAGTGAAAAGATTAGACGAGAACGCATAGTATCGCTCACCGTGAGGCTTAGTCGACCGCCACCGTAGCGATATTGGCTTCTCATGTTTTAGTATCCTCGCATAACACTAGCCGAGCCCACACTATATAAAATATATATTTTTTCACAATATCTTCTACATATATATATATATATCTATATATATATATACATTGTGTTTTTTCGGTAATTTATTTATTATTTAATAACTCTTCTACTAAGTGTCTTTGCAAATTCCGAGGCGCACTCAAAGTTAAAGCATTCGCTTTAAAAATAAAAGCGAAATGTTGCTAATTTCCTTCATTACATCTTTTATGATTATTTGCTTTATTTATTATTTATTAACTCTTCTACTAAGTGTCTTTGCAGTTCCGAGGCACCTCAAAGTTAAAGCATTCGCCTAAAAATAAAAGCGAAATGTTGCTAATTTCTCTTCATTACATCTTTTCATGATTATTTTCTTTATTACTATCTTGTTAAACATATATCTATTTTAAATATTTGCATGCCTAGTTTAAATATCTCTTGATTAGTTTAATAATTAGAACACTTTTAGAATTATAGAATACATGTCACCACAATAATATTAAACCTAAGTTTGAACGGACAATCGCAAGTTAGCGGATCTTAAATGATGCCTAACCCCTTCCCTTTAGGATAATAAAGAACCCCGATCCAGAATCTCACATAGCTATTGCAGACCTTTAAATGGAGATCATTTATAGCATTTTATGCTATTTAAAAAGTGTCCTAATTCACTATAATAATTAGGTGGCGACTCCTTAAAATACATTTAGGAATCAACCGTACGTAGTACTCCCGTTTTCGACTCCGGTTTAAAATGGGGTGTTACAGATGGCTACTCTGCTGGGGATTTTAGGTTCTTAACCACGACAAACATAGGTTAATTTATTGTGCTTTATTTTCTTTATTTTGCTTAAATTGCTTCATTTATGTTTTACACTTATCTGCTTTTATTGTTTTGCCTAAATTATTCTGCTCTACATATAAATATCTTGCATATTGTATTAGCTGCTATTTGTTACCGCTTTCCTTAAATTGACATTCCATTCATATTTCCTCCACTATGGAAAATTCACACTATCACATACTCACGCGCTGGTGTGCTTCGTGCACCCGCAAATTTCTTTCAAAATATCCAAATTTAAGGAGAGTCATCGCGCTGTGAGTTAGATCGGTTCGTTCGATCACCGCGTAGCCTTCTCACTCGAGTTGTCCGCCGGGAACTCAAGGCCTAGTAAAGCCAAATCTTAGAAACTCAGGATAGAGCTATACCACCCTTTATTTTAAGGCATGCATGCATTTACCTTAGGTGGGTCGGTCCTTGGTATCGACACCACAATTAGGAAGACACCAAACTTGTCGATGGGTTTCTCAACCCAACGACCAACCAGCATATTATGTGTAGCGTGGCAATGACAGACAAATCCAAGCCTAATCATGACATGCTGAAATTGGGAAAAGTGCACCGTCATTTGGTCGCCATTTCCAACAAAGGCATTACAGTTGGACGACTTGGACAAATCTATCATGGCCTCGCATATGTGACGTTTAGGCCTACCTCTGGCATAAAAGGGTCCCCATGCATGTTAGGACTAGCTTGCAATGCGATAATTTATGTGCAACATGTACTTGCTAAATGCTATTTACACTTTTGCAAAATCACGTGCTTTACACTAACGCAGTTTGCTACATGTTGTCTAAAGGATTTATCATCTCCCCCAAAGGTCGATTTGTATTTGACTAAGCAATGGCAGAGCATCGATATCTCACAAGATTGAAGGCACGGTCCAGCGACATGACCGATTCAAGGGCATTTGAGCAGAACGAGTCGGAACCTGTCTTGGTTCCTATAAGCAAAGCAGGGGTCTCAGAAAAGAAAAGCAGCATAAATCCGATCGAGCACCTCGCCCAAATACCGCAGCAAATGGCAACCCTGCAGGCCGAAAGCAGGAAACCAAACAGGGGTTGCAAGTCCAAACAGGCCAGGCACGCTGATATCAAGGAACAAGGCGGCGAAGTCAAATGCGAATCGACCCCCCCCCAAAAAACTCACAAATTTTCTTTGAGCGCAGGTCTTTTCATATTAATAAAAGCAGAAAGTGCAATAGCCGAAGCAGAAAATACGGCTAGAAGTTTCTTCGCAGAAGTAGAAAGAAGCAGCAGAGGCAGAGGATATGACAACAATCCACAATCCAAAGTCCGCATCAGAAGCAGCAAAAGCAGAAAAAGACATCGACAATCGACAGTTCGCAACAAAGCCTAGCGCATCAGCTCGGACATAAAGTCAAAGTTGCAACCCACGCACACAACAAGGACACTATGGCAATTCGTCAGTCCGTGCAAGGACAACATCTCAGTATTCATCCGGCATATCAGAGACGACATCTCTACCCATATAATTGCCTTTCTCAAATATTTATCATTCTGTTTTAACAGTTATACACTAACTTTTTCTCAAGCTTAGCTTGCAGGAGCATTTATTCCACAGGAGCAAAGAAGAACACGCCCAGTAACGACGTTATCAGCATTATGTCCAGGCGACGACATATATCCGACTCAGTTTCGTCAGTCAAAACTGGGACAATTTTTTTTAAGGATTTCGCCACAAAAAGACACCGACAAATGTGATTCCATATGCTCGAAAGATCGACATAAACTGGGACAATTTTAAGGGTTTTACTACAAATGACATCAATGGACATGGTTAATTTACGCTAAGGGTTCTATGTCCCAAAACTGGGACAAATTTTAAAAGAGAGCCTGACGGCAGCGGAGCACCGAGAGTATGGGAGAATACACCGCCGATTTCGGATAAGGAAGTTTTTGCTTTGTTTCACAACATGTCACTATTCAAATATCGACATAATTTCCTACTCGCATATATAAGTATATTTTCTCAAGATTAGAATATTTTCTAACAAATGTTTTGACCGAGACTCGAAATCAGACAGGAGTTACATGTCCAGACAAGACAACGCGTGCAAGTATCAAGAGCCAACACAAATCGGCCGACCCCCTCCCCGAACTCACAATTTTTCTTTGAGTGAATTTTGCAGGACAACAGGAACAAGGAGGGCAACAACATTCCAATACAACAGATCCGCTCACGAAGTCCATCTGCAACAAGTCTACATCAAATACATCTCGCAAAACCACATCTTCGTTACGCAGGCTACATCATTTACACTTTAATTATTTCATCTAGCTTCGATTATGCATAACACGATTTTTATCTATGCCCTAGGAGGCATCATTTGCATTTCGTCCATACAAGACGATAACGCCCATACAAGGCGTCATTTGCATTTCGTCCATACAAGACGATAACGCCCATACAAGGCGTCATTTGCATTTCGTCCATACAAGACGATAACGCCAATACAAGGCGTCATTTGCATTTCGTCCATACAAGACGATAACGCCCATCTGGCGTCATTGCATTTCGTCCATCTGAGCGATAACGCCCATACAAGGCGTCATTTGCATTTCGCCCATACAAGCGATAACGCCATACTGGCGTCATTTGCATTTCGCCCATCTGAGCGATAACGCCCATACTGGCGTCATTTGCATTTCGTCCATAAGCGATTCCGCCATACAAGGCGTCATTTGCATTTCGTCCATACAAGCATTTATAACGCCATACTGGCGTCATTTGCATTTCGTCCATACAAGCGATAACGCCCATCAAGGCGTCATTTGCATTTCGTCCATACAAGCGATTCCGCCCATACAAGCGATTTATCTCCATACAAGACGTCATTTGCATTTCGTCCATACAAGCGATAACGCCATACTGGCGTCATTTGCATTTCGTCCATCTGAGCGATAACGCCCATCTGGCGTCATTTGCATCTCGCCCATACAAGCGACAATGCCCATCTGGCGTCATTTGCATCTCGCCCATACATTTGAGCGACAACGCCCATACAAGCGTCCAGATCTCGTCCATCTGAGCGACAACGCCCATACTGGCGTCATTTGCATTTCGCCCATCTGAGCGATAACGCCATACTGGCGTCATTTGCATTCGTCCATACAAGACGATAACGCCCATACTGGCGTCATTTGCATTTCGTCCATACAAGCGATTCCGCCATACAAGGCGTCATTTGCATTTCGTCCATACTGCATTTATAACGCCCATCTGGCGCCATTTGCATTTCGTCCATACAAGACGACAACGCCATACTGGCGTCATTTGCATCTCATCCATACAAGACGACAACGCCATACTGGCGTCATTGCATCTCGTCCATACTGAGCGACAACGCCATACTGGCGTCGATTGCATCTAAATCATAGCAAAACGACAACGCGCCATACTGGCGTCATTTGCATTTCGTCCATCTGAGCGATAACGCCCATACTGGCGTCATTTGCATTTCGTCCATACAAGCGATTCCGCCCATACTGGCGTCATTTGCATTTCGCCCATACTGCATTTATAACGCCCATCTGGCGCCATTTGCATTTCGTCCATACGACGACAACGCCCATACTGGCGTCATTGCATCTCGTCCATACAAGCGACAACACCCATACTGGCGCTATTTGCATTTCGTCCATACAGCATTTATAACGCCATACTGGCGTCATTTGCATTTCGTCCATACAAGCGATAACGCCCATACAAGACGTCATTTGCATTTCGTCCATCTGAGCGATAACGCCCATACTGGCGTCATTTGCATTTCGTCCATACAAGCGATAACGCCCATCTGGCGTCATTTGCATTTCGTCCATACAAGGCGACAACGCCACACAAGTGTCATTTGCATTTCGTCCATACAGCGATAACGCCCATACTGGCGTCATTTGCATTTCGTCCATACAAGACGATAACGCCATATAAGGCGTCATTTGCATTTCGCCCATACTGAGCGATAACGCCATACAAGGCGTCATTTGCATTTCAATCCATCTGAGCGATAACGCCCATACTGGCGTCATTTGCATTTCGTCCATACTGAGCGATAACGCCCATACAAGGCGTCATTTGCATTTCATCCATCTGAGCGATAACGCCCATACAAGGCGTCATTTGCATTTCGTCCATCTGAGCGATAACGCCCATCTGGCGACATCTGCATTTCGTCCATACAAGCGATAACGCCCACAAGGCGCCATCTGCATCTCGTCTATACAAGACGGCGATTATCACATCATTCCATATACGATTTGACTACAACCACCACACAAAATTTACATTCTTACATTATTTTGTTTTGGCGATTATGCAAGAATGCTTCTATCTTAGCTTCAATCTACGAGAATCGCACAAGATGGAGCACAACGTGGATTTTCTCTTCTGACAACCGGCAATTTGTTGGGGCCAACCTTCCCAATGAATGGCGTAAGCGGCCTCAGCGTCGGCCGCTCGTTCACATCACCATAAAACCAGCACTATAAGCCACGATGGTACACCCTGTGTTCAAGCCAGTTATTTTTTATTTCTTCACTTTTTGCACCATAGCCCAGTGTCATCATAACTCGACACTGGGACAATTTTTGAGTCCGCGTCAGCCTTGCCTAATTTGCCCAATTGCCCAACATTTTAATTCTGAGGGTCGAGACAAAATTGGCTATGAGTCAACGTCTTTGTCCGAAGATTCTTCCATCATCTCCATACAAAGAGGGACAACTGTTGACACCCAATTTTGACCCTCCCGTCCAGTCATTAACTATAAAATTACACTAATTTTGTAAAAATAATTCTCTATGATTTTTATAATAAAATGCAACAATAAAACATTAATACATGCATAAAAAAGCAATTTAATAATGGCACCGCGTCTCACGTAGAAAATTACGCACTTAGAGTCTCGCGCCCATATTAATTTAAGCCCTGTCATGATTCTTAACTGATAATAATTACATAAAATAAATAATTTGACAATGACGTCGTGTTAGATAGCATAGTCGCATTTATTGATACGCAAAACAATTTCATAATTAATAAAGCACCTAGAGTCATATTAAGATAGTTTAATCTTAGCTCAAATAACAATAAAATACGCATAATAAATAAGTTTTAATAATAGCGCCGCATTCTAAAACATTAAGCACTAATTAAATAGCACACCCGCATTTATTATGGTAGTAATTTTAAAACTCAAGCTTAGGCTAATAAAGCACCTAGATAATTTAATCACAACTTATTAATTTAATTTACCACTAATTAATTAATACACCTAAATTAACTCCTAAACACTAATACCCTAATTAATCACCCAGCCCAATACCCAAAGCCCAATACCCCTAAACCCTATTTCTACCCTACACTACCCTATTTCAACTACCAGCCGACACACTCCCAGGGCTAGCAGGTCTACCCCCCTATTTCAACTATCAGTCGCCTACCCTCTTGCTCCCGGGTCTCTCTCAACCCACTCCCTCACCAGTCGCCCTCACCAGTCGCCCTCACCCCTCTCACCTCTCCCGTCAACTCTCGCCTCTTCCCCCACAGCAAAACCGTAGCCGCCAACTAAAACCAGTCGCCCTCACCAGTCTCCCTCACCCACACGCACGCACACACACTGCGAACCTCACCATCGACTCCCATCACCGTGAACCATCTTCACCGTCGGCGAACCACACTCACTCCAGCGAACAACCCACTGTTCACACACACCATCGCCGACCTCCTCACCTTTCCCGTCACCATCGCCATTATCTCTTCTCTCTAATCCCTCACCCGTCAAACCACTGTCCCACATCCAGACCACTGCGGTGGCGTCGCTCCGGCGACTTCGCCGTGGAAGTGATGCCGCCACCCTCACAGCATGGTTTGGTTATATCTTTTTTAGATTTATTGGCATGTTTTTATTATGACTGATTTCCTTATTTTTGAATCTTGCCAGAGTTTGAAGAACTCGTGGCTTCAGATCACGCGTTTACGTCTTGTTGAATGTTAGACTATTCGATTTTCGAACTTTTCCGTGACTTGCGGATTTGCTCTTATTTAGATGGTTTGTGCGACCCTCTGTTATTCCATTTCTGGGATCATTTTCTCGGCTATGTTGCTGATTGTTTTACTGTGTCACATCGTTGGGGGACTGATTCTGACAGTTTACGTCCTTTATTTTTATTTATCTATTTAAACTGGTTGGACAATTTGTTACATTTGAAATATTGGGTTGATTTGTAGTTTTGAACAGATGCTACACTATGTTATTTTACTGATTTTGAACAAATTACTATACTTGGTATTTTTACTGATTTTTGAACAAGTTACTACACTTGGTATTTTACTGATTTTGAACTTGATACTACACTGGCCAAAGAAGGATTTATCCGTCGATCTGGAGGCCCCCGTGGTAAGCGAGACGGAATATGTGGGCAAGGAGGAAAGTGAAAAAGATTAGACGAGAACGCATAGTATCGTTCACCAGGAGGCGAGTCGACCGCCACCGTAGCGATATTGGCTTCTCATGTTTTAGTATCCTTGGCATAACACTAGCTGAGCCCACACTATATAAAATATATATTTTTTTCACAATATCTTCTACATATATATATATATATCTATATATATATATATACATTGTGTTTGTTCGGTAATTTATTTATTATTTACTAACTCTTCTACTAAGTGTCTTTGCAGGTACCCGGAGGCGCACCTCAAAGTTAAAGCATTCGCCTAAAAATAAAAGCGAAATGTTGCTAATTTCCCTTCATTACATCTTTTTATGATTATTTGCTTTATTTATTATTTATTAACTCTTCTACTAAGTGTCTTTGCAGGTACCCGGAGGCGCACCTCAAAGTTAAAGCATTCGCCTAAAAATAAAAGCGAAATGTTGCTAATTTCTCTTCATTACATCTTTTCATGATTATTTGCTTTATTACTATATTGTTAAACATATATCTATTTTAAATATTTGCATGCCTAGTTTAAATATCTCTTGATTAGTTTAATAATTAGAACACTTTTAGAATTATAGAATACATGTCACCACAATAATATTAAACCTAAGTTTGAACGGACAACCGCAAGTTAGCGGATCTTAAATGATGCCTAACCCCTTCCCTTTAGGATAATAAAGAACCCCGATCCAGAATCTCACATAGCTTTTGCAGACCTTTAAATGGAGATCATTTATAGCATTTTATGCTATTTAAAAAGTGTCCTAATTCACTATAATAATTAGGTGGCGACTCCTTAAAATACATTTAGGAATCAACCGTACGTAGTACTCCCGTTTTCGACTCCGGTTTAAAATGGGGTGTTACAAATTGCCCAACATTTTTAATTCTGAGGATCGAGACAAAATTGGCTACATGTCAACGTCTTTGTCTGAAGACTCTTCCATCATCTCCACACAAAAAGGGACAAGTTGTTGACACCCAATTTTGACCCTCCCGTCCAGTCATTAACTATAAAATTACATTAAATTTTAAAATAAGTTTTTGATAATAAAATGCAACAATAAAACATTAATACATGCATAAATAAACGATTAATAACAACACTGCATTTTTACGTTGAGTATTAAGCACACCTTGAGTCTAACGTCCACATTAGTCATTTTAATAATAAGCAATTTCATTAATATTATTTGTAATTTAAATTAATCTTAATCTAATACATGCGTCTTAATAGCGTCGCGTTTATAAAAACATTAAACAATCCTTAAATATCATATATGCATTTAGCATTTAATAATATTCAATTTTAATTTAACATCGCAAAATACGCATAATAAATAAGATTTTAATAACGACATCGCATTATAAAATATGAAGCACTAATTAAATAGCACGCCCGTCTTTATTTTTTGTAATAATTTAAACTTAAGCTTAGACTAACAAAGCACCTAAATAATTTAATTTACCACTAATTAAATATTACGCCTAAACTAGCACCTAAACTAATACCACTAAATCAGCCCACCCCTTTAATTTCCAGCAGCCCATAAACCCGCGGCCCAAACCAGTTGGCCCAAACGCCCCAGCCTTTATTTTTATCAGCCCCATCACCTTTCATCTTCCCCCCCCCCATCGCCCAAACCAACCCCTGAGCCCTTATTTCATCTTCCCCCTAAACCCTAAAAGAGAAAAACGCCGCCGACAAATCAGCAAGATCCTCGCCGGATTTTTCGGACGGAAGATCCGGCGAGTCAAACATATCACCTTCCATAAATCCCTCGAGTAAGAATCATCCGCGAATCAGTAAGAATCGTTCGAAATTAGTCCCTAGATGGTCACAAATCTTCATCCAAAATCTCGCCAAGAATCGAAGCTTACCTTAAACGAATACCTAAAATCATACCCAAATTAGTTAATACTGAAACCCAATACTATATAAACCAAAAACCTACACATGCAAATGCATCAGTTTTCCGCAGCGAGAGACCCGTGAAAAACACAAAGGAGTTTTGGACAGAGGAAAAAAAGCATCTGAAATCAGCAGAAAACAGGGAAAGAGGTATCGATTCCCACAGAAGCAAACATTAGGGGAAAAGCGTCGAAAATTTTGACTACAGGTAATCCAATTCGAGAATTAGAAGTCTAGGTTTTGACTTTCCAAATCGCATCGCAATAAACCCCGAGTGAATCGACGACTTGATACGCTGCCTCAGTTCGCTGCCCGGAGAAGGTAAACCCATTACCATTTCAGTCTTAAATTCGTGCAATATCGATTATTGTGCAACGTGTCTCTCAGACGATCGATTATTCATGCATTCAGTCAAAATTAATAACTGCTTACGCTTATAAAATTAATTGTTGAACTTGTTTAGTTAATATCAGTTGTTATTGATATTCGCGACCATGATCGTTAATGTGCTTTACTAGCATTTGTGGTGTGTCTGAGTCAAGTAGTCATTGTTTGAGTTTGTGGGACCGACTGAGTTATGTTACTCATGTTCACTAAGTCTGTGATCGTTGCAATTATTATAGTAATCGTTTTTGTGTACATTAAGTGCTCATCATCGTAAAGCAGTAGACATTCACAAATTCTCGAAGTTAAGAAATCAGTATGAGTAGATCATAGATTAATTTAGCGTGATAGACTCTTCTATGGTAAATCTGGTTCAACCTTAGAGTATAGTTAGATCTTTAAAAGCATGTCTTGTGGTTCATTAATGTGGCATAGTGTCTTAATACTAATCTCAACTAAAAAATGGGCCGAATAGGTCGGTCGAAGCATTGTGTTCCTTAGCATGGGGTAATATTTGGACCTCTTACTTTCTAGATTAAGGTTCTAAATGAAACTAGAATTCCTCTCAGTTTGTTTTACTTGCTGTGTTCTGTGTGTTTTATTATTGATTCAGTTTGGCGGTTCAAGTTGTTGCGTTCTTAAGAGTCTAAATGTGATGTTCGGTTAATCTGTTTGTAATTAAACCAAGCGACCTAGCTTATCAAGTTTTGTTAGATTTATTTTGATGCAATATCTTAAAAGTGATGTTAACAACTCATTTCAAAGGAATATGACAGTGATTAGGTGAAATGCGTTGGTCTGATAGTTTGAGTATGCTAAGTATGTAATTGGGTCTATGTGCAGGGCTTATGTGATAAACTTGTTTTAATAAATGTTGCAGAGTAGATAACTAGTAGAATTGTTTGTCTTCACTTCGAGAATCATATACTGTAATAGTTGATTTTAGATATGTGATTGTAGTTTAGTCTTTGGCATGTTTTACGTTTAGATCATGTGCTAGGTAATAACATAAGCATATATAGGGGGCAGATTAACTGGAATTGCTAATTAGTTTGGCCAGTCAAAATATCAATATTTCTTGCTCCTATCGATATGTGTTTAGGGCTAGACTCATATGTGTTACAATTTTCTTCTGCATATTATTAGCAAGTGGGCTACGCCCATTAACTTGATTGCTTCTTAATTATTGTCAACTGATTTCCTTGAATATGGGCATCTCCATGTAATTTCTCTGCCTGAATTTGGTGGAGTTTAACCACTCTCTAGTGTTCAATTATGAGTTTTAACCACGGAATAATGTGTTTACCTCTCTTTAATTTACGTGCACATATGCGTTAGTTTATACATACGTATAGTTTATTTTTATGCACGATAAAGTTTTGATGTGTGTTAATCCTTATCTTTTTCTTCCTTTTACATGAAATGCACCGGAGCAATCAAGAGTCTCATGGTGAGACTCATCATGGCAAACGCGAGGACCCACGTCTATGTGCATTTATCTCCGCATAGAAAACTCCAAACTACCGGCAAAATGACATCGCCATTCTTCGAGTCATCCTTATTGATTCCTATTCCGCCCCCATTTATTTGTTGTAATTATTTGCCTAACGCTACATTAATTAGCAGAACACTTAGAATAGTTAGACCTTGAATCAATAAATTAGAAGATAATTGGGTATTAGAAATTTGGCCCTTCCCCTAGTTGCTTATTTAGAATTGTCATGCATGTCGGAATATTTTTTATCATTAGAGAGTAATTAAAAACTAAACTACATTTTTGCATAATTAACAAAGCAAATTCATAAATAACTAACTTTCCCTTTATTTTCCATTGCCAAAAAGAGTATTTTATAAACAACATGAATGCGTATTTTGGAACTTTATACTATGTTTTATAAATTATGTCATGCCTACTTACCTAAATGCATTTTTGTCAAAGAAACTGATTCTTGCATTATTACCTTTGCACTATACCATGCAATATATATTTTATCCAATATAGTAAACTTATATGTTCTTTAAGTATCTTATAAACATATATTTTCATCCAAAATTAATTCTACTTTATAAAATCATAAACCTTTTATGTCATCAAAGAACACATTTTTTTCTTACTTTATATAAAACACTTGCAACATTCTTTTACTTCAAATACTTTTCCAAGCATGCATTTTCTTATCATAATAATTAACCTAGGTTTGAATGGACAACCGTAAGTTTACGCATCTTAAAGGATGCCTAACCCCTTCCCTTTAGGATAATAAAGAACCCTTGCCCAGAATCTCATTAAGTTTTGCAGACCATTTAATGGAGTTAGTGTTGACTTTACCTAGTTGACACTTAGGTGTCCTAATTCACCCAACTAATTAGGTGGCGACTTCGCGAACCCTTTATCATTTTACCCCTTTAGCACTTAACACCTTTTACTTTAGCCTTTTAGCAACCTTTTAGTATTTTAGCATCCTTTTAGCATTTTTAACATTTTAATTTTCTAACATTTTTCTTAGTAGCAGGGTTCGCTAAAATAATGTCGCGGTCGGAAAAGGGCGTGACAGATTATACTTGGTAGAGATAATATCGCCAATGTTGTTAAAGAAGACCCAAAGATAACTGAGTCAGATATGGGTTTTATTGTTTAATGGATCAAACTCCAAAAATTAATTTTAGTCGGGGATCACCTGGAAGAATAATGATAAGTGATGAATTCTTTAAACCCAGATGGGAACCGTTTAAAATAGTTTTTTGAAGCTTTTACTAAAGAAGAAATGACTTCTCATCAAGAAGAATTTTATAAAGATCTTTCTGATGCTAACAAGATTATATCTTTTGTTCCTTGGTTTATGGCTAAATATGTAGGAGATTATATCTCTGTCATAGAAAGAAAATATAAATTGACAAGTGGGGAAATTGTTAATATTGTTTTACCCCCCACAACAACCTTTCCAAATTGAAAAAGATGATAAGGTCCTTAATTTTGCAGCATTTTCAAAATTATTTGAAAACGAGACTTTACAAATTACTACTAAGCATATCAATGTTATGCTAAAACAGAATAATTATACAAATATTTATATAAATATATTAGGTGAACAAATTGTTCTATTACAATATAGAGTAGAAAAAATGATTTACGAAATCAGAAAATCACATCCTTCTTCTAGTTTTCATATAATTGTCGCCACTCCTAGTGTGCAGCTTCCCCCTGAAATCAAAGACTTCAAGTTACAAGTGTATTAAGAACTTGAGCAATTACTTGAAGACAAATTTAAGTGATTAAAGATTAGTCATTTAAAATGTGAAAGAAGGGATGATTATGATTTTGACCTTTCTTGAGATGATTATAAGCAGAAGGTGTTGGATGAGATTAATACCCTAGAAAAATATGTTAGGAAACTCGTACAGAGGATGTATTACTATCCTAGACCTACTCCTCGGGATGTTTTATTTGAGGAACAAGAGACAGTTGATAATAACAGTTATAATGGGAAAGTATGTATGAATGGAACATAGATGGTTATACGAAAAGACAGATTTATACAGAGGTACATATAATGCTTATGTATAGTACGATTTGCAAAGCTAATGATAATTCTGATAAAACTGTTGCAGAAATAATTATATCAGGGTTTATTGGCCAATTGAAAGGTTGATGGGACAATTATTTAACCCAAGATCAACGTAATAGCATTGTCAATGCGGTAAAAACAGAACCAGGACTAGCACCAAAAGAGAATGTTGTGTACTCCTTAGGCATTAATATTATAGAACATTTCACTAACAGTGAAAATATTAGAACTCTGCTCCAAAACTTAAGATGTAAAACTATTACCTCATTTATATGTTAAAAGGATGTATTCCTTAGTAGGGTTATGGAGTTACCATAGTCCAATCACTCTCACTGAAAATCCAAACTTTTAGACGGATTACCCACCCAGTTCGCCGAAAGAGTTAAGAAAACTCTAAAACAAGGGGGATTAACATCAGCTATGATGATTATACTTATGGCAAGTTAATAGAGACTTGTATCCAAGAGGAATTATCCTTATGCAATGAGATCAAGCTGAATCAACAGATTAAAAGACAAAATCTCAATGAGAGACAACAACTGGGTGAATTCTACGGCCAGTTTGGAATGGAAATACCCAAAGCAAAAGCACCTCATAGGCGCAAAACAAAGAACCAACCAAATTTCCAAGAATGGGAATCAAAGCGCATAAAAAAGAAAGTGTTGAGGAAACGAGAATTCAAGACCCGAATTTTTTTTATCAAATCAAAAAGTCCAAAAGACTGTTGAAAATGTGGTAGGACATGCCATTATTATAATGACTATAAAGTTAAGGAGAAGATCAAGGCTCTTAATATTGACGAAGATCTTAAGGATACATTATCCAAACTAGTATTGAATTCTGAGCCGGAAGATTCGGGTTCAGAATCAGATACAACAAAGGATTCATCCTCAGATGAGCATATCAGAGTTCTTAATAATGAAATATATATCTCTTTTGAAACAGAGGAGGAATGCATGCCTTATCAATTAGGACAACATTATTCCAGTAATACCAACAAGGAAGACGATGAGTTTTATAATATATTTTCTCAATTTAAGGACATGACTGTTAATGTCTTGAGAGGAATAACTTTATGAAGTTATTAAATATGATTAAAGATCTAGATATGAGATCGAAAATTATAGATCAAGTCCAGGACATCCCGGAAAGCTCACATGAATGATAAGTTCGGGAAAAATCAGGTGCTTATACTATGTCTGAACTAAAAAGACAGATGAAACATAAGAAGGGTACTATAGTCTTACAAAGACTTGGAGAAAAAGAATGATAATATTAAGGGAGAAATCTCAGACCCTAAGATATATAATACTATATTGAATAATAGGATTTCCAATATAGATGGTAAGGATAAACAAATCATAGATACAGATGCCTTAGAAATAACTGATGAAGGTACAAAACCTACAAGTACAGATGTTTTTTTTACAAACTCTTGAGCTCATTACTTCTCAAAGGTTTTTTTTTTATATAAAAAATACTCTTTAAATCGATTATAATTTCAAAAAAGAGTTTAATGATCTTATTGATACCGAAGCAGACGTAAACTGTATACAAGAAGGACTTATTCTTTCTAAATATTTCCATAAGACTAATCATATTGTAAGATCTGCTAATTGGCAGAAACTACAAATTACCTTCAAATTACCAAAACTTATATCTGCAAAGACAAAGTTTGTATAGCAGACAATTTTATTTTGGTAAACGATATGTTTGAGCAAATTATTTTGGGAACACCTTATATACAAAAACTATTTCCAATTATAATAATTGATAAAGAATGTATCATAGGAACCTTTGAAAATAAACAAATCAAGTTTCAGTTTATAACTGAACCATTCTCAAGGATTTTAAATGAAATCAGATATAAATTAATGAATAAGCATCAACAAATTAGTTTTCTTAAATAAGAAATTTATAGCATAAATATTGACGAACTTTTGCAAAACCCCTAAGTTGCAACAAAAAATTGATTTCATAAAAAATCAGTTTTCACTTCATATTTGTAGTGATCATCCCAATGCTTTCTGGGATAGAAAAAAATGTTGTTACTCTTCCTAATGAAATCTCTAGGCTTCTGGGGGTGCCCTTGAGGGTATGAACTTTCTATTTGAGGATCAACAATGACAATTGGTGGTGTCTTTTCTGTACTGGGTTGGTCCGTAGTGACCTCTTCTTTCTACACCAACTATCTCACCCAATTTCTCATTGCTCTCAACAACTTGTTGTGGTTCAGGTTCCTCAATCTGCTGACCACTTCCCACAACAGTGTCGCTAGGCAGATTTTCTTGAGGTGTATTGATCACCATATCCATCAGCTGCCCTATTTGTATCTCCAAATTTTTTAGGAACACCCTTGTCTCAGCCATAAACTGAGTCTGGCACTTGGTGAGCATGAGTATGGCTTCCTGCAACTCATTTCGATCTTCCTGTGGAACCTGTGGGTTAGGTTGTTGCTGATGAATCTGCTGCCTCTGATAGTAGTAGTCCATACGCACTTTTTCCTTTTTTTTCTTTTTTTTCTTTACACTAACTTTACCTACAAAATAAGAAAAACAACAAAAACTGATAAAAAGATGCTCGCAGAACAAGTTAGATTTCTGGAGCAACCAAATTAGAAATAAGATTAGATATTTCGATATTGATAATACGCCATTCCCCGACAATGGCGCCAAAAACGTGTTGCTATATTTCTGTGCGCTAATACAAGTGTACGTATCACTAAAGTAATAAAGTTTGTAAGACCGAGTTATCGTCCACATAGACTGGTTTGTTAAGTATTGAATGTCTAATCTATGGTATCTATTTGGTAACCGTAATTTTGTTTGGATTTTTAACTAAGAACTACAATTAAAGTAAAGTGCAGAAAATAAATTAATGATGATAATACTTTGGGTTTAAGATAGTTATGAAGGGAATTAGAGTTTTCAATCTCCTCAACTATTCACTCTTTCACTTGTTAATGCAAGACTAATGATTCTTCTTCTTATTAAGATAGCAGGTTAACGAACATATTCTATATTCCGGTTAGGACATATAAAAACTCAACCTTATGTAGAAACCTTCTATATTTCTATGATAGATTTTACCACACGGGAGGATTAAGACCAATAACTTTAAACACTACACAAGTATAGGGGTACTTTCGTCCGCGATTTTAACCTATGTCTAAACAACTATAGCATATTCAAATCTCCCTTTTCAGATCTCGATTCGAAATCATATAAGTTATAATAATTAATGGTCAGTTAATCATCAAACAATCAATACAAATTGAATAGATCTTATTATAGATGAAGAAGAAATCACTAACAATGCATTAACTTATGAGAAGAGTTTCAGTTGAATTGACAGAAAATCCTAATAAAGAAATTAGCTCCTACACATTGTCATGCTACGAAATAATTTACAAATATCCAACATAAACTGCAATAAAATAAAGGGAAGAAAAAGAACTTGAACAAAAGTCTCCAATTATAGATTTGTCTCCGTTCTTGCCTCCCAAAGTATGATGAGATGGAATAAGAATCCCTAGGGCTTATATTTTGAGAAAATACCCTCTTGGACCTTTTTACCCTCTTTAAAATTTAGGATTTCTCGCAACTGACGTCGTCGGCGCTGCGGTGCTAATTCCCTGGGATGTTACTGCCAATCAGGCGTCGTGGCTCTTCACACCAAGCGTCGCGACTCTTCACCCGAGCAACTTCTGCAAATTTACCTTATAGACCCCGTGCGGTTGATAGTGTAATTTTTGTTTAAATTGCTTTCAGGTCTTCATTGAATTATCTCTTGTGAATATATATGCATTTTGTCCTCAATATCCGCCTATTTCTTTTGAATTCGCCTTGAATCTTAAGAATCGCTTAAATCCTGAAAACACAGCATAACACGTATAATAATGTACAAAATAACTAAAAACAAATAAAAGACCCCTAAAAAACACTCTAAAACAGTACTAAAAATAGACTCAACAGTCTTTCGGGTTACCAATGCCTAGCAACTTTTATGGATCTAATGAATAGAATCTTCAAACCATTCTTAGATTTGTTCGTGATTGTATTCATAGATGATATCCTAATTTACAACAAGAGTGTTGAAGAACATGAAGAGTGATGTGCGATTTATACACACGCTAAACGCAAGTGCACGTATCGTTATAAGTACTATAGTCTAGGTAAGACCGAATATCGTCCTCAGAGATTGGTTTTTAAGTACCGATTATCTATTATATAGTATCTTTGGCTAACATTAATTGGTTTGGAATTTTAGACTACTAATGCAGGAAATAAACTAATTATGAAAATACTTTGAATTAAATCAGTTGTGATGGATAATTAGGGCTTCCAAGATCGTCAACTATCCACTCTATTCAATCCTTAATATAATTAGACTGACTTCTTCTTCTACGTTAAGATAGCAGGTTAACTAAGCCGTTTTATACTCCTGTTAAGGTAATATAAACACTCAACCCCAATGGAGAACCCTTCTATCTTTCGATGACAAGATTGACTACAAAGGAGGATTAAGAGCAATAACCTATTAAGCTACACAAGTATCGGGGTACTTTCGTCTACGATTTAAACCTATGTTTATTCAACTATAGCATATTCACAATCTCCCCTTTCGGATTTTGATTAGAACTCATGTAAGGGATGATAACTAGTGATCAATTAATTATCAAGCAATCAAAGCAATTATTGAATAAATCTTAAGCAAGTGAAGAAGAAATCAACTAATGTATTAATTCATGAATAAGAGTTTCAATAGAATCACAAGGAAATCCCTAACAAAGTAATTAGCTCCTAGCCATAGTCACGCTAAGAACTAATATAATCTCCATACATGAACTGAAATAAACAAAGCAAAAGAAAGAAAAGAAAATACTTGAAAAGCCTCCAATCTTAGCCTCCTAAGTTGTGTTGTATGTACAATGGATGGATGAATCCCCTTCTAGATAATGATGTAGAGAATATATATAACCCCAGAATCCTTTAGGTCAAGGGTTAGGGATTATGTAGGTAGGAAAAGTTATCCTTTTTTACTCTGAAAACGTGTCAAATTCGGCCCAAAACGTCAAAAACACCGCTTCGGCGCCGTGGCCCTGCAGTCGGGCGCCACGACGCCTGAAAATCAGAGAATTTCAGACAACTTCAGTGGTAGGCGCCGTGGCCCTGCTGCCAGGCGCCGCGGCGCCGGTGGCGTTGTTTCGGCGGTTCTTCGCTTCGTCGTTCAATTTTCATCCGGGCTTCGTCTGATCTTTTCTATACTTCCCGGGACTTCTTAGACTTCATTTATTGGCCCCTTTAAGTGTGAAATTCCATCTCAATTAAGCTCATTTCATCTTCTTTTCGTCATTTCTCCATTTCTGACCGTTGTGACACAAAAGAAAGGAAAACGACCCTAATACTATACTAAACATACATGAAATGAGTAAAGTACTAATTAAAAATGACTCAAAAGGCGTATATAAAATACACCGGTCAAAGAGCATCTGAGGGTAGTGCTTCAAGTATTAAAACATGAGAAACTATATGCTAAATTTTCAAAGTGCGAATTTTGGTTGGAAAAGGTAGACATCTTGTTACACCTCGTAATCTTAGGGTTGTAATTTGAGAACGTAATTAAGAAAATAAGATTCGATTATTGGATATAAATTATATTTATATATGCTAATCGGAAATTAGTATGCAAATGATGTAATTACGGAATAATTTTGGATACTATAAATGTGCCGACGGAAATTAATACTAATAGTTGTATATTCCCAATAGGGTTGGACAAGTGTCGTGTATATATATATATATATATATATATATATATATATATATATATTAAGATATGAAATTTTTAAATTTTATAAGATTGATTATGTGGGAGACTAATTAATTGTTAGTGGAAGGAATAATAATTAGTGGACAAATTATGGAGACTTGTGCCCTCCCCCCACAAAAAATGAGATGGCCAATACACTTATTAATTTTCAGCCCCATGCTCATATACCAACATATCTCTACACTTAACTCAAAATTTATCTTTCACTCATCTTTCCTATCTCTCCAACTGATTTCCTCTCATCTCCATAGCCAAGTTAGAGACAAATTAACTCTTTTCTTTCAAGATTAAGTTCCTCTACATTTTCTAAGCCATGGTAAACCTCTTACCCACTGTTTTTCGGTAATGCTGGACTGAAACATAGCCCAGAAACTTTAAGCTTTTGAGATGAACTATTTGGAAGAAAAACATGCAAGTAAGATGGATTTAAACTCATAAAGAATGCATACATGTCATTGTAAGTTGAAGAAGTGGTGAAATGAAGCAAAAATGGTGCAGTGGCTGATTTGGGACTGTTTTGGCTAAGTAAAGTAAGATTTCTTCTTCTTATAGAGTATTTAAAGATTAAATGATGTTGTAGTTAATAGATGAACTTGTGTTAAGAGAAATTGGAAGTAAGAAAATGCATGTGGTTGTTGTTGCCGATTTTGGGACTATTTTTATTACATTGGATTCAATTGTTGTTGTTGTTATTATCGTCACTAATTGCATGTTAAAGATTAAAGGGAATCTTTCTATTTAAAGTTGAAATAGTTTATATGAAAGTATTGAAAGATGAATTGGATTTTAAGGAATTATGAAAAGAGTTATGATATTATGGTTGTTGGCCGAGATCTTCATGAAATTGTTGGACATTGTTGTGTCAAATTTAGGGGCTATTTTGTGGAGTTAGAATGTTGGAAATTTAGTTATGAATGTGCATGTACATTGTGGTAATTTCTAACGTATGTCCTAAAGGAATAAAGGTATAGAAAGGTGTAGAAAACTTCACATTTCACTCTCATTGTTGTTGAAGTATGAATTGTTTTAATGGATTGTTTTAATATGGATTAAGGGGCTGGATTAACATGAGAAATAGGTGTATTAATCACATTGGTTGTTGTTTTGGTTGTATTCCATGAATGTAAGAAAAAAGAATGTATAATGGTAGCGTATATGGAGTATGGGACTGTTTTGGTATATCCTTGAGTTGTGTCTTGTTATTGGTATTGTTGACCTTGTTTGTAAGTTGTGGATGTGTGTATAAGTAGGGGAAATGCTGCCCAAATTTTTATATGAAAAGAGAGTCATCATTTGATATATAACTTACACAAGTAATTATAGAGTTTACAGACACGTTACCATTATTATAGGTTGAAGTACTAGACGAGACATATTTTAATTATTGAGTTGGTATAGACGACAAGAGGTATGTGAAACTATCATTTCTTCTTTTGGCATAATTTATATAAAATGAGTGTACGGCGGACATACATAATTCTATTGATCCTAATTCCTAGAGATACTTGATATGATAGTTGCCTTTGATTTTACAAGTGATAGTTCATTTTATTTATTTCATTGAGAGTCAAAGGATGATTAAATTTGCATATGGTTACTCATGATATTCTATTTGTGCTTGATGTGATTATATCAATTCACCGAGTCCCTTGCTAGAGGGCCGGGTACGGTATTTATATATATATATGATGATTTTTATCGAGTCCCAAAATGGGTCGGGTAAGATATATGTGGATAGGCATCCACGGATATGATTATTTCACCGAGTCCCACGATGGGCCGGGTATGGTATGTGCACAGTGGAAAAATATCCATGGATATGACTATATGTAGACAGGCATCCACGGATATGACTTCATTCACCGAGTCCCAGAATGAGTCGGGTACGGTATGTGCACAATGGACAGGTATCCACGGATATGACTATATGTGGACAGTCATCCACGGATATGACTATATGTGGACAGGCATCCACGGATATGACTATATGTGGACAGGCATCCACGGATATGACTTCATTCACCGAGTCCCAGAATAGGTCGGGTACGGTATTTATATGTATATGACTTCACTCGCCGAGTCCTAGAATAGGCCGGGTATAGTATGTATATGTATATCACTTCATTTACCGAGTCCCACATTAGACCGGGTACGGTATATGATATGGACATGTTTTGACTCTCATTTTATAAAGCACAGGTACATTGGTA
This sequence comes from Przewalskia tangutica, assembly GCA_029844215.1. Taxonomy (NCBI): domain Eukaryota; kingdom Viridiplantae; phylum Streptophyta; class Magnoliopsida; order Solanales; family Solanaceae; genus Przewalskia; species Przewalskia tangutica. Next base: position 84,520,113 of record CM056736.1, on the reverse strand, counting down.
TACTGATTATCATATTTGTATACTGTCATCTTTTGTCCAGTTATGATCTTCTTTACAATACTTCATGTTTTATATACTCAGTACATTATTTCGTATTGACCCCCTTTCCTCGGGGGGATGCGTTTTATACTCGCAGGTACATATACTCAGTTTGGTGATCCTCTAGTCTAGGATTCTGCTCAGCTATTTGGAGAGTTCCATTATTCCGGAGCCTAGTCATTTTGGTACATATCCTTTGATATAGACTTGTGCATATTCGTGATAGTCAGGGGTACGGCGGGGCCCTGTCCCATCATAATTCATTGTTATACTCTTAGAGGTATGTGGACATGTGTGGGTTGGGCATGTATGGGTTGTAGACGTGTTTGGGTCAGCTATACAACTGAAATTCATTTTGGATATTTCCGTGTATAGTGGCAGCCTTATCGGCTTGCCTATTTTGATATGGTTTACAGTTTTCCGCATTATCCTTGGTATTAGTTTGATTATATGTGACATGTCAGTATAAGAGTGCTCAGCTAGGGCACCAGTCGCGGTCCGTCGGGTCGGGTCGTGACATAAAGTGGTATCAGAGCAGTTTGTCCTCAGAATGTCTACAGACCGTGTCTAGTAGAGTCTTGCATATGGGTATGTTGTGCACCATACTTATATGCAGGAGGCTGCCGAACATTTAGGATGTCATCTTTTCTTCTTACTTTAAGATCGTGCGATGAGCTATGTTATTAGGATAATCCCTCTCTAACGAAGTATTGTGTTTTCAGCTATGCCTCCAAAGAAAGCGACATCGGCCCAGAAGGGAATATATGGACTTTGTATATAGGTTTGTAATATTGTTTTATAGTTAGTGTGATGATGATGTGCATCTATACGAACATGTTTAATAGGACCATGTGTGTGTTGTCTGACGTGATTATGGGTTATCATGTGTTGTTTAAGCTTTAGTAATTGTTTGGAAGGTATGTTACAGTTTCGATAACCCCGGTTACCAAAAAAAATGACTTCAGTCAGTTGATACTCGTAGCCAATAGAGGAGCGATTTATACCCCGACTATTGATATGCCAGAAGGGCAACATGACTTTGAAATTATGAGAAGCTATATCACTCGTATATGGGGAAATAATGTAAGCTTGGGACGCGGAATATCTGAGAATCTTAGAATGTTAGATAACCATTGAGACTATAGATATGCCTTGAATAGGGTATTTGACGCTTGATCTTGTTGAAATATATGGTATATGTGATGCTTGTGAGTTATGAATAGCATCTAAATGCTTCTTCTTAAAACTATTTTGAGTTAGTTTATTGAATTAGGGGTGTCTTGGGAGCTCATGAAATTTGGTATTTGCTACATGATTACACATTAGAGTAATCAAGAAATAAATGGACTGTGTGTGGAATGATAAGATTATTGTACTACTTAATGTTATGAAAAGATGAATATGTTTTTTATATGATCTAAAGTGGTATGAAATATAATAGTTGCGATTATTCCTTGGTGTGCCTTATGTCCATGTGAAATGAATATGGGTATATGACCTAAGAAATCACTATTTCTTCATGAATTTGGTATTTTACCTTTGTTTGATATTAAGTGTATAATGTGGTAAGTGTATTGGTTTCTAAATGTTTACCATGTTGTTAGAATATCTTAATTATACCCCTGCACATAGATAAGGTTGAGAATTGATTCTATATGATGTTTATAGAATACAGTGATGCTTGAAAATATATGTATGTGTTATCTTCTATAAAATTCATTTTGTGTGAACAGGTGAAATATGAAATTACCCTGACCTTGCTGTGTTGCACTGTCCTGTTCCATTTTAATATCTTGTTGAGGTGTTAAGTTTTTATGAGTTATTCTTTTGTATATCTCTTTGTTCGAACCTGTAAGAAAGATAATGCAGTTTTCCTTTCACGTTTTTTTAGTTTGACACATGTGATTTCTGTATTCATTTGAGAGGTCTGCTGGATAGGCTTCATAAGTCTGTTTGGTTGTGTATTTGGTTAAGTGATATGCATATGGAGGAGTTAGGATTAAATATGATATAAAAGTCGCCTTAACATGAAGTTAGGAGGAACTTATGTGTTGTGAAGTACTTAAATATTCATAGAACCTGAATATGAATCGATGGCACTTTAAAAAGATCATATAGGGACCGTTTAAGTTAAAACTGAAATCTGAACGGGGTGGAATGATGTTATCTTGATATATTATTAGACGAAATTTCTTAAATTTGTGGATTTTGTCATGTGGGATTGAACCCAACTGCTTATGTTAAGGATATGCTATTTTAAATGATGCTTAGTATGGTATATGTGAAGAATGGGATATATGTGAACTTATGATACCTTTAGGATGCATGGGAAAGAACTATTATGTGAATAAGTGAAGGATTGAAACTGTTTCTTGATTGATCTGGGTACGTTTGGATTACCTCTACTTATTTTCCTTTGTTATAGAAGTTAAATAATAGGTTGAATTGGTTTTGAATCTCTGTCAGTATGCCCTGAATATGATGGTGTGTCGATTTTAGCATTATTGTCCTTATTTATTTGAAACCTTGCCTTTTAGTGGTCATGCTACCCACCCTACTTATCCTCTATGATTATTTTATTTGCTTATGAAACACACTATGTCATGATAGGTGGTAAATGTTGATTCTTTATATGAATCCCCTGTTAAAGCTGCAAAGTTTCTTTTAAAAAAAATTATAAGATTTGTCTACCTATATCAGGATTTTGTGCCTGATTTATCTGGTATTGGGCCTTCTTGGTATAAAATGATCGGTTCAAGTTTATTTAAGTGTCATACCAATCCTGTTATGCCTATTCCAAGGGAATAATATATCCAGCTAGGTTGGAGTTAAGAGTATGCCTAATTGTCTGAGGAGTTCCTCACCGAGAACCCCTTAGGATACAATCTGCTTGGACCTAGAAGACTTTCGCCTCTTTTTGTTACCCCTGTTTGATAGCATGACCCTGCACCTTGAGAAAGCTTCTTTTAAATAAACTTTTGGCTAATTTTAAGTTAAACAGTCATTTAAGTACTTCCCTACTTGTTAAATAGAACAAGAAATCTGAATATATAAAATTGGGATATCATTTAGTATGTGGATTGTCTAGGGCATGTCTGTTGGTTATGTATGTGCAAAATTATGTGATAATTACTTGATCAAACCTCAAACCTCTGCTTAGCTTTGTTATAGACTCTTAGGCCTTATCACATGTTTAGTAACTTAATGATGAGAAAAATGAAAAGATTTGATTTGAGTGTTATTATCCCAAAGGTGATTGTATGAATCTGTTTTAGTTTAGTAAGTTTGGCTTGAGAATAGCCATGTCTAGAAACATCATATCTCACCTGATTGATGGTAAGTGTATGGGTCATTTTGAATGTTTGAATGCGTTTAAACAGAGTCTCTTAGGTTGTGTCTAGGTGATTCATGTCAACTGTTTTGTGATACGTTCAGAATCATGCCCTTGTGATTTTTCCTTTACTATCCAGTCTGCGGTGACCTGTGATGTCCTAAAGGCTAAATATTTGTACAAGTGTCTTGAAAAATGGTCTTTATGTTTAGTTTTGGGAAACTACTACTAGTGTAGTGCCTTGTATAAAGTTTTGTTTCTCAACATGACTAGACTCACTCAGATATAAGAGATTGCGATTTGAAATCAATTAAGACCTGTTTATATTGCCTAATGTTGTGTGCTATATGTTTTTGAACTATGAATCCATCAAAGTATAGTTTTTGTTGATTGCATGAACTTGTTTGAAATGATCTAAATATTTTATGATGCCCTCTCGTTAGATATAACATCATGTGATAAAAGTTAGGGAGCAGATTGTTAAATTTGACTAAGTGCATATACAGTTAGGATCAACATTCTTCTTTTTCCTCTTTGAAATATGGAATGTCCTATGTCTAGAAATTTATCTAGTATTAAGAAAGCACTAAGCACCGGAACGCGGAAGATTGTTGGAAGATGGAGTTAGTGTGCAAATTATAATTTTATTAGCAAGTGTAGAATTTGGATTCCTTGGAACCTAATGGTGTTTGATTATGATTGTTGACACCCAATTTTGACCCTCCCGTCCAGCCATTAACCATAAAATTACACTAATTTTGTAAAATAATTTTTTAGGATTTTTATAATAAAATACAACAATAAAACATTAAATACAGGCATAAATAAATAATTCAATAATGGCATCGCGTCTTACGTAGAGTTTTAAACACTTGGAGTCCCGCGCCCGCATTAACTAACTTTAAGCTTTGTCGTAATTCTTAAATAATTAATAAATGCATAAAATAAATAATTTAGCGATAACGTCGTGTCAGGTAGCATAGCCGCATTTATTAGTAATCATTTGTAATTTAAAATCATTTTTTTTTATCTAGTAGCGTCACATCTATAAAAGCTTTAAACATCACACTTGCATTTAGCATTTAAGTAATTTAATCTAAACTCAATTTTAATTTTAATTTAACTTCGCAATAATGCACAATAATAAGATTTTAAATAATAGCGCCGCATTCTAAAATATTAAGCACTAATTAAATAGCACGCCCGCATTTATAACAATTAGATTAATAAAGCACCTAAACAATTTAAGCAATTTACTAATTAATACACTTAAAACTCTTAATACTAATAACCTAATTAGTAACTACCCAGTTTCCCTTTACTCCAGCCCACGTCGCCCAGCCCAAACACCCGTCGCCCAGGCCCAAAAACGCGACCCGCTACCCGCAAACCAGTCCCTTTTATTCCGCCACGCCGTCCTTAGCCCTAAACAAAACAAGCGAACATCCGAACTTAAAGAAACCCTAAGCTTCAATCGCGCACTAACACCAAAGACACCCCGAGATTCTCGTAGGAGAATCGGGCCTTCTACCCGTGCAAGCGCGGCCGGCTCTTCTTACCATAGATAAACCAAATCCCTCAATCAAAACTTACCATAACCTGTTCAAGAGCGAATCAGCACCAATATCGTCCAAAATCAGCCTTCATTTACTTACCAATGTTAGAACTCGAACGAGGGCTATATAAAGGACATCTGATAAGAACTGAGGGAGAGCGGAGGCGAGCAGAGCACGATAGAGCATATCTGAGAGAGCTCGGGAGAGATTCGTAAATCGGGGCACCTAAACCGTGACGTCGATTTGCACCCCTAGCAGTGATCATCGACTCGAGCGATGAGGCGTAACATCCGAAAACAATAGAAGAACCAGTGATACACATTTCAGAATAAAAGCACAATTTTAGTAGCCAACCATTCTTTCAAAACCCTTCCTTTTCCATTTGCGTTAGCAAGCCTTCCGAGCGAATGACGACTTGATACGCGCCGGTCGCTGTCCGGAGAAGGTAAAACCATTACCCTTTCAATCTTAATGTTGTTCAATATCAGTATGTGAAATATGTGCGATTATTTGAGTATGTGTCAAATCAATATTTACACTTGCTTATACTTTGCGAATCACTGAACATACTTAGTTAATGCTAACTGTTATTGACATTTTTTCAACTGAAGTGTTAATGTGTGATTGTGATTGAGTGTATGGCTTAGATTTAAGTAGTATGACCTATGGTGTATTAAGTCGACATATTGTCTAATGCTAGTCTTAACTAAATGAGATTTTTGGATACTTGCCAATTATGTTAGAGTCAGCTAATACGGAATCATGTCTTATTTTGTTACCCTTCTTAGTTGGGTCATCCTAGTAAGATGTTAGTATTTATAAGATAGATGCTAATCCATCTATCTTAATGTTGTTCAATACCCTTCTGATTTAAGAAACCAATGCAGTAATCCTTTAAGCATGACCAATACATCAGGGGTTACTAATAGATCAATCCATGTCTCATTATGTTTGGTATGCCATTTAGTATTAGTTTAAGATTTAGAGTGAACTAAACACGTCTAGCGTCTGATAATATACTATTCTGAAGGCTAGCTTGTGAAACCTTGTCTATAACAATTACCCCTAAGTCAGCATGTTTGTCACTTCATCTTTTTATACAACAAAGAAAAAATGAATGAAGTGGTGTTCTCATACATGTGTGAGTGTTAAAATAGGCAATTAGCTCATCCCTGATTGGAACTAGATCTGTTCCCTATTACTAAACATGATTGATGTCTTCTCTTAGCCTTGAAGTATTGTTCTCTCTTGCTTGTGATCTGAATTTGCTCATGACTGCCAGGTTTTCTTGTGCTTTTTCATCTTGTTCTCTATGTGTTTCATGCTTGCTGTCTGAATTTATATGTGTTTTCCTGCCGGCTGCCTTCTCTTAGCATTGCAATAGTGTTCCCTTTTGCGTTTCTGCTCAACTACCTGCACCCAGGGCCCAGCGACTGCCCTGGGCCAGTTTTCCTTTTAGCTCCTTGAGTCATTGTGACATGTTATGTGCTCGTTATAATTATCAATTATTATTTGGGCTCGTACTAATCCTTATCTTTTCTTTATTTAGCTATTCATGTTTAAAGTGAAGTTATATTTGATTAATTCAGGATTGGTATAATGATATATGTGACGCTCATTTACTGTAAAGGTTGTGATTTTTAGGAAGTTATGAGTTAAGAGGGAATAAACATGTTGGAAAATCAGTTTCTATATGTGGTGTATGCTTGTAGTTGAGCATATATATATTATTCATGTACTTCATATGCATCATCCCTGTTTAAGTTGAGCCTTAGTGTAAGTGTCAGTGAAGTGTTTTTATATTCTTTGGAGTTAATCGGATCGAATTTACATTTGACATGAATGCGGTCTAATGAGGTTCTATGCGTGGATGCCATAATGAGTTATTGTGGTCCCAAAGTTCAATGGATGTTTGTTTGGAATGTTTATCTGTATGGCCTCATGTCTTTTGTTTGTCTATTTTTTATAAGTTGTATTAACTTTATGAATATTCCCAAATAATTAGATTGCATTCTAATTGATATTTTGTTTTCCCTCCCTCTGCATGCTTTAAGACTATACTTTAATAAGAACACATTGTTTCTCGCTTTGGTCCAATTCCTTTTGGATTGCCGAACTAATATTTTTATGTGCACTTATTTCATCTTAACATTTCTTTAGAACACATGCTAATCCTTATCTTTCTTTATTTTTACATGGCGCACCGGAGCAAAATAAAGAGTCTCGTGAGACTCATCGCAAGTCATTTCAAATGGCAACCCGCACCGCATTTGCATTCCCGCTTGAAATTCCTAAGACAAAATAGGATAAGACGATGTCGCCACGCATCTTAGGCGCGATCATATCCACCCTATATACTATTTGTTTGAAATTTGTTGCCTAATTATTTAACTTTGTAATTAATAGGATATCTAGAATAATTAGCCTTTAAACATATAAGTGGGGAAGGTAATTTAAAGTTCATCGCTTAATTTACTTGCCTTTTAAGATTGTCATGTCTAATTTTTGCCAAAATGATTTAACTTGCATTATAAAACCAACATTTTGCGTATTAAAATTCATATGAGTTTCTTCCTAAACTCTCAAAAATCATCTTAAAGCATCACTTATATAACATTGTACGCAGGCTAGGCAAGATTAATTTAGCTAGCATGAGCATATAATTAGTCTATAAAGCACTTTAGCATTTAACACTTTCTAGTATCTTAACAGTTTTTGCATTCTTAGCCCCTCTTTAAACTTTAGTAACATTTTAGCACCTTCCTAGCATTCTTTGTACTTTAGCATATAACACCTTTTGCCCTTTCAATACTTTAAGCACCTTTTAAACATTTTAACATGCTAGCATCTATTTCCTAACATTCAGCACTTTAGCATTTAACACTTTTAAGCACCTCTTAGCACCTTTAGCACCCTTCTATCATTTAATGCCTTTTAGCAACCTTTAGTATTTTAAGCACTTTAAACATTTAGCATTTGGCTCTTTTATTTATTTATAACACCTTTTGCCCTTTTTAGACTTAAGCACCTTTAAACATTTTAACATTTTTTTAGCATTTTATTAAGCGGGAAGATCTTTTACTTTGCATTTTTTAAAATATAATAATTACCCTAGGTTTGGCAGGATAACCGCAAGTTAGCGGATCTTAGAGGGTGCCTAACCCCTTCCCTCTAGATTAATAAAGAACTCTTACTCAGAATCTCACTAAGTTTAGCAGACCATTAAAATGGAGTTAATGTTTTACTTTAAACTAGTTAAACATTTAGGTGTCCTAATTCACCCAAACTAATTAGGTGGCGACTCCGCGAACCCTTAGCATTCTAGCAACCCTTTAGCATTTTAGCCTCTTTTTAAACTTTAGCATCTTTTGCAATTTTAGCATCCTTTTAGCATTTTAAAAAAAACCTTTAAGCCTCTTAAACTATTTAGCATTTTATTATTTATTTTCTAACATTTGCATTTTTGAGCAGGGTTCGCTATTATTTTAATAAATGCCGCGGCCGAAAAAGGGCGCGACAATGATGAACTTGAGGAGAAATATCAATACATACATAGAAATGTGCATATTCTGTATTTCAACATTAAGTTTCAGTTTACTTCTAGCTATGGTCCTCACACTATTGAAGCAAGGAAAACACTATGGAGAGAACTTAAAAATATGCATAGGATGATAAAGAACCCTGACTACTAATAGGAGATTATAATACTATTACCAGCTTAGATGATAGAATAAATGGGAGTCCTCTGCAGGAAGGTGAAGTAAGAGATTTCATATTAGATACAGATGTGTTAAATGCATAGATCACTTTGGAAAAAAATGTGTTTGAGTTAGACAAGTTTAAATATATGGTGCTGTATTTGTTCCTGCTATGAGTGATTTCGTGAGTCTGTTCAACCTATTAGTGATAAACTGAGTCATTGACCACTTAGTCTTATGATGTTTGCCTAGTTTTTGGATTAGTCATGTATGCTGGATCGGTATAACACCATATTAGCATTCAAAGTTATCCAAAATCAGTTCTTGTGTTTCTCATGTCTACTTGTAGTCAAGTTAATATTTTGCTTGAACTTCAAACTAGTCACAAGACAATAAAACGGTTGAAGCATGATTAGATGTACTAATTTGGTTATTGCTCTAATAACTATGAACGCATATATGACTCTAAACTAGATGTCAGAACTCTTCATTTTCTTTGCCTACTCTTTGAAACTGAAGAATGTGTAAGATTTACTATAGACCTAGGCAAGAATTCATTAACCTATTAACTTCCTTTTTAAGCAGTTGACTAAATAATGACAACTTCACACAATATTACTGATATTAGAATTTAAAATGTGTCACTACGTGTGTATTATATATGTAGAATTGTACATGTAATTGGCCTGAACTTGAGTCTATTCAGTAAACATAGATTGATGTGTGCTTTCAGTTTTAGATAATAACCTGGATTAATCCATGAGAATCGATTTCCTGTTCAGATAAATTAGCGTGACGATAGCATTGTAGAAGACTACCTAGTACTGCAATATTACAAAACTTAGGTACTGTAAGTATGAGGCTACGTTAGTTGCCTAGAATTAGTTCAAGCTAGTGAAATTCCTTACTTGACTATGTTGATTGGTAAATAATATGTGTTATATTGTGGCCCTGTGAGGCATCTTGGGGTTTGTTGAATATAGGTTGATAGGTATAGTTATAGAGGAGACTATGCCGAATTAATTTTTATAGCATGAGACCTTTTATGAACATTCGAGGACGAATGTTTCTAAGGGGGAAGGATGTTACACCTCGTAATCTTAGGGCAGTAATTTGAGAACATAATTAAGAAAATAAGATTCGATTATTGGATATAAAGTATATTTATATATGCTAATCGGAAATTAGTATGCAAAGGATGTAATTACGGAATAATTTTAGATACTATAAATGTGCCGACGGGAATTAATACTAATAGTTGTATATTCCCAATAGGGTTGGACAAGTGCCGTATATATATATATATATATATATATATATATATATATTAGGACATGAAATTTTCAGATTTTATAAGATTAATTATGTGGGAGATTAATTAATTGTTAGTAGAAGGAATAATAATTAGTGGATAAATTATGGAGACTTGTACCCTCCCCCTCCCTCCCACAAAAAACGAGATGGCCAACACACTTATTAATTTTCAGCCCCATGCTCACATATACCAACATATCTCTACACTTAACTCAAAATTTATCTTTCACTCACCTCTCCTATCTCTCCAACCGATTTCCTCTCATCTTCATAGCCAAGTTAGAGACAAATTAACTCTTTTCTTTCAAGATTAAGTTCCTCTATAATTTCTAAGCCATGGTAAACTTCTTACCCACTGTTTTTCGGTAATGCTGGACCGAAACATAGCCCAGAAACTTTAAGCTTCTAAGATGAACTATTTGGAAGAAAAACATGCAAGTAAGATGGATTTAAACTCATAAGGAATGCATGTATGTCATTGAAAGTTGAAGAAGTGGTGAAATGAAGCAAAAATGGTGCAGTGGCCGATTTGGGACTGTTTTGGATAAGTAAGGTAAGATTTCTTCTTCTTATAGAGTATTTGGAGATTAAATGATGTTGTAGTTAATAGATGAACTTGTGTTAAGAGAAATTGGAACATGTGGTTGTTGTTGATGTTGTTGTTACCGATTTTAGGACTATTTTTATTACATTGGATTCAATTGTTGTTGTTATTATTATCATCACTAATTGCATGTTAAAGATTGAAGAAAATCTTGCTATTTAAAGTTGAAATGGTTTATATGAAAGTATTGAAAGATGAATTGGATTTTAAGGAATTATGAAAAGAGTTATGGTATTATGGTTGTTGGCCGAAACCTTCATGAAATTGTTGGACATTGTTGTGTCGAATTTAGGGGTTGTTTTGTGGAGTTATAATGCTGGAAATTTAGTTATGAATGTGCATGTACATTGTGGTAATTGCTAACGTATGGCCTAAAGGAATAAAGGTATAGAAAGGTGTAGAAGAACTTCACATTTCACTCTCATTGTTGTTGAAGTATGGACTGTTTTAATGGACTATTTTAATATGGATTAAGGGGTTGGATTAACATGAGAAATAGGTGTATTAATCACCTTGGTTGTTGTTTTGGTTGTATTCCATGAATGTAAGGGAAAATAATGTATAATGATAGCGTATATGGAGTATATGAGACTGTTTTGGTATATCCTTGAGTTGTGTCTTGTTATTGGTATTGTTGGCCTTGTTTGTATGTTGTGGATGTGTGTATAAATAGGGGAAATGGTGCCCAAATTTTTATATGAAAAGAGAGTCATCATTTGGTATATAACTTACACTAGTAATTATAGAGTTGACAGACATGTTACCATTATTATAGGTTGAAGTGCTAGACGAGACGTATTTTAATTATTGAGTTGGTATAGACGACAAGAGGTATGTGAAACTATCCTTTCTTCTTTTGGCATGATTTATATAAAATGAGTGTACGGCGGACGTATATAATTCCATTGAATCCTAGTTCCTAGAGATACTTGATATGATAGTTTCCTTTGATTTTACAAGTGATAGTTCATTTTATTTATTCTATTGAGAGTCAAATGATGATTAAATTTGCATATGGTTACTCATGATATTCTATTCGTGCTTGATGTGATTATATCAATTCACCGAGTCCCTTGCTAGAGGGCCGAGTACGGTATGTATGTATATATATATATATATGATTTTTACCGAGTCCCAGAATGGGCCAGGTAAGATATATGTGGACAGGCATCCACGGATATGATTATTTCACCGAGTCCCACGATGGGCCGGGTACGGTATGTGCACAGTGGACAGGTATCCACGGATATGACTATATGTGGACAGGCATCCACGCATATGACTTCATTCACCGAGTCCCAGAATGGGCCGGGTACGGTATGTATATGTATATGATTTCATTCACCGAGTCCCAGAATGGGCCGGGTATGGTATGTATATGTAGATGACTTTATTCACCGAGCCCACATTGGGACGGGTACGGTATATAATACAGACATGTTTTGACTCTCATTTTATAAGGCACAGGTACATTGGTATACTGATTATCATATTTGTCTACTGTCATCTTTTGGCCAGTTATGATCTTCTTTACAGTACTTCATGTTTTATATACTCAATACATTATTTCGTACTGACCCCCTTTCCTCGGGGGGCTGTGTTTCATGCCCGCAGGTACAGATACTCAGTTTGGTGATCCTCCAGTCTAGGATTCTGCTCAGCTGTTTGGAGAGCTCCATTATTACGGAGCCTAGTCATTTTGGTACAGATCTTTTGATATAGACTTATGCATATTCGTGCTAGTCAGGGGTACGGTGGGGCCCTGTCCCGTCATAATTCACTGTTATACTCTTAGAGGTCTGTGGACATGTGTGGGTTGTACATGTATGAATTGTAGACGTGTTTAGGTCATCTATACAACTGAAATTAGTTTTGGATATTTTCGTGTATAGTGGAAGCCTTGTCAGCTTGCCTATTTTGATATGGTTTACAGTTTTCCGCATTATCCTTGGTATTAGTTTGATTATATGTGACAGGTCAGTATAAAAGGGTGCCCAACTAGGGCACCAGTCGCGGCCCGTCGGGTCGGGTCGTGACACTTCTTGGGCCATGTTGTGTCAAGAGATGGAATTATGGTAGACCCCCCAAAGATAAAAGTAGTGAAGAACTGGCCAAAACGACCACTCCGACATAAATTAGGAGTTTCTTGGGCTTGGCTGGGTATTATAGAAGATTTGTAGAAGGCTTTTCTAGTCTTGCTGCTCTCTTGACCCGGTTGACTCAGAAAGCAGTTAAGTACTAGTGGTCAGAGGCATGTTAAGCAAGCTTTCAGAAACTAAAGGAATTGTTGACTACTGCACCAGTCCTAACCTTACCATCGGGACAAGAAGGGTTCACAGTCTATTGCGATGCCTCTAGGGTTGAGTTAGGATGTGTCTTGATGCAGTTTGGAAAAGTTATTGCGTATGCATCTCGACAATTGAAGGTACATGAGAAGAATTATTCAACTCATGCCTTGGAATTGGCCGCGGAATTGGCCGCGGTAATGTTTGCCTTACGAATATGGAGACACTATTTATATGGGGTGCATGTAGATATATTTACAGATCATAAGAGTTTACAGTACATAACCACGCAAAAGGATTTGAATCTCCGACAAAGAAGATGGTTAGAGTTGCTTAAATATTATGACCTTAGCATTATTTACCATTCTGGAAAGGCTAACGCGGTGGCCGACGCACTCAGTAGAAGATCAATGGGCAGCTTGGCCTACTTGGCAGTACAAATGAGAGGTATTGTTCGTGAGGTACAAAAATTGGGAAACCCCGGGGTTAGTTTAACTAAGGTCGGTGAAGGCAGGGTAGTGGTGCATTATACCTCGCAGTCTGTGTTAGCTTCAAAAATAAAAGAAAGCTAGTTTGAGGACATGGAATTTGTTAGATTTCGGGAGAGGATTCAACAGGGAAAACCTTCACAGTTTACATTAGGAGAAAATGACGGTACCCTTCGGTATAAGGGTAGGTTATGTGTTCCTAAGGTAAGGGATCTAAGAAGGAAGATCTTAGATGAGGGTCACAACACAAGATATTCCATCCATCCAGGGTACACAAAAATATATCAGGACCTCAAGGCAAATTACTGGTGGGAAGGAATGAAGAAAGATGTTGCGGAGTTTGTCGGAAGGTGTCTTACATGTCAACAGGTGAAAGCTGAACATCAAAAACCTGACGGACTACTTCAGGACATTGGTGTCCCCATGTGGAAATGGGAGGCGATTCATATGGAGTTTGTAACTGGTCTACCGAAAACTCGAGAAGGGTATGATTCTATCTGGGTGATTATAGATCGGCTTACAAAGTCAGCCCATTTCCTACCGATCAAGACTACGTATTGCGCACCACAGTACGCGCAGATTTATTTGAAGGAAATTGTGAGGTTACATGGGGTTCCATTACAAATTATTTCAGATAGGGGTCACCAGTTCACCTCACACTTTTGACAAAGTTTCCAGCAGGGTCTCGGAACAAAAATTAAGGTGAGCATGACTTTCCACCCTCAAACAGATGGGCAAGTTGAGCGAACAATTCAAACACTTGAGGACATGTTGCGGTCTTGTGTGTTAGACTTTCAGGGCAGCTGGTTGGACCATCTATGTCTAATTGAGTTTCACTACAACAATAGTTTTCACTCTAGTATACAAATGGCCCTGTTTGAAGCATTGTATGGACGAAAATGTATGTCTCCACTTGGATGGTTCGAGGTGGGTGAGACGCAACTGTACGAACCCGAAGTCATTCAAGAAACAAATGATAAGGTGCAGATAATTCGGGAGCAGATCAAAACAACTTATAGCCGTCATAAGTCTTATGTGGATCATCGCAAAAGAGATCTCGAATTTCAAGAGGGGGATAAAGTATTTCAAAAAGTGTCCCCGATGAAGGGAGTGATGCGCTTTGGTAAGAAAGGGAAATTGATGTCACGACCCGACCCGACGGGCCGCGACTAAACATCCTAATTGGACGTCATTACTGACCTGACACTCTCAATCCCTTTAATACTGGGATCTATAGAAATTTTGGCAGAACAACACTGTTTCTATAACATATCCCCAAAATAGGCGAGCCGACAAGGCTACCGTATACAACTAATCAACAATCACAACAGGCTAGCCGACTAGGCTGCCACCAAATAGCATTATATACATAAAAGGATAATCAAAATAGGCAAGCCGACAAGGCTGCCACTAGATAACAACAAGTATAACCGGGAACATCCCAACACAGAGTGTAACAACATCGAAAACCAAAATAAGGTACAAACGTCCAACCCACAACTGTCTACAGACCTCTAAGAGTACAATACTGACATATGAAGGGACAGGGCCCCGTCGTGCCCAAACTATACATAAGTCTGGAATGTAAGGATCTGTACCAAAATAGCTGGCTCCGGAACAAGGGAGCTCTTTAGCAGCTGGTAGATGTCCTAAACTGGAGGGTCACCTAATCGATCACCTGTACCTGCGGGCATGACGCGACCCAGAAAGAGATTCGATCTGAAATAATGTACTGAGTATGTAAGAATGAAATACTGTAAATAAGATCATAACTGTGTCCTGTAAGGTAGAGAGTCAACTGTGTCATAAAAGAATGAGAGTCATACCAGTACTTATGCATGCTTAGTCATAAAATCATCAGATATAAATGAATGAATAACCTGCCCGGCCCTTGGGTGAGGGACGCGGTGGAATATACTGTCATGGGTATCTGTACCCGCATCACGGATGCCTGTCTGTGGAATTGATCGGTGTATTTTATATACACCTTTTGAGTCATTTTTAGTTAATCTTTTGCCCATTTTTGTACAAATAAGTGTCGTCTTAGGATATATTTTCTTTCTTTTGAGTCATAATGGTTTAAAGTGGCTCATTGGTGAAAAGGAGCAAAAAGAGGACAGAAATAGAGGTTCTAGAGCTCAAAAAGCGAGAAAGTTGGCGAACCGGGCAAGAAAGCGAGTGGCGGCGCCTCCAACATGATGTCGAGTGCCACGGCGCCAAAATCTGACTGCAGGAGTTTCGGTGTCGCGGCGTCGAGGCGGGAATTCTGTCAAATTCGAATGGGAATGGGCCAAGGCCTAGAAGGAAAACTGGGAGAACGACTTGGAGACTATAAAAAGGAGTTTTTAGGTCAGAATTAAGGGTTCCAAACCTTGCCAATTCATCACAAACTTGGAGATCAAGATTGGAGACTACTTTTGTGTAATTTCTTTATTCTTTGTTTTATTTCTTTGTAGTTTATGTTGGATATTAGTTTAGTTCTTGGCATGTCTATGGCCAGGAACTAACTTAATTTAGGGCTTTCCATATCAAATCACTTGAAACTCATTCTTATGAATTAATGTATGTTTTGGTTTCTTCTTATCATTGTTGAGATTTATTCAATATTTGTCTTGAATGTTTGGTAATTAATTAATCACTAATTATCATAATATATATGATTTCTAATCGAAAGCCGAAAGGGGAGATTGTGAATATGCTATAGTTGAATAAACATAGGTTAAATTGTGGACGAAAGTACACCGATACTTGTGTAGTTTAATAGGTTATTGCTCTTAATCCTCCTTTATAGTCAATCTTATCACCGAAAGGTAGAAGGGTTCTATATTGGGGTTGAGTGTTTATATTACCTTAACATGAGTATAAAACGGCTTAGTTAACCTGCTATCTCAAAATAGAAGAAGAACCATAATTAATTGCATTAACAAGTAAGATGAGCGGATAGTTGAGGAGATTTGGAAGCCCTATTTCCACCATATCTGAAGTAAAACAAAGTGATTTATGTTAGCATTCATAAGTATAGTTATAAACAATTCATCAATCATCGGTTACCAAATAGATATCATAGAATAGAGTTTGAGAATTGAACACTAATCCCTGGAGACGATAACTCGGTCTTCTAGACTATATTACTTGTCACGACACGTGCACTTGAGTTAGTGTGTGCATAAATCGAGTATCAAGTTTTTGGCGCCGTTGCTTGGGATTGGCGTAGTTCAATATCATTTTATCTATTCTTAATTTCTAATTTGGTTTTTTTTTTTTACTATATTTTTCTTTTCTTTTTTTCGTGAAACTAGTGTGTCGTGATCCGTTTGTTGATTTTGATATGTTACAGGCATCTAGTTTATGCGAAGGAGAAGAGGAGCATATACACTTGTTCCCTTCAACCCGGAGATTGAAAAGACGTGCAAACAGAACAGGAGAACCAACGAAGTTTGGCCTTAATAGCAATGGGGGGCTTGCAGAAGAACAATGAGATGAACGAAGGGTTAGGTGATCATCAACCTAACCAAAGGATGCCACGAGGCGCGATGGATGTGGAAGAGAGGGTCAGTCAGTGAGAGAAGCTTGGGAGATTATGTGCTGTCAAGGGTGAATGAAGCACAAACTTGCATCAAGCTCCCAGTAATAGGAGCAAATAATTTTGAAATCAAGCCTGCGATCCTGAGTATGGTGCAGAATCTTTGCTCGATTCGGTGTTGCCATCAGAAGATCCTCACATGCACATAGCGAACTTCTTGGAATTGTGTGCAACTTTCAAGTACAATGGCGTTACTAACGACACCATCCGATTGAGGATCTTTCCCTTCTCACTCAGGGATAGAGCGAAAGTTTGGTTGAATTCCTTGCCCACAGATTCGATATTCACATGGCAGGAGCTAGCACAAAAGTTTTTAGCAAAGTTCTTTCCAGTCCAAAGTCGCTGGGCGAGAGGGAGTTGAACAATTTTTATCAAGCTGATGGAGAGTCACTCTATGAGGCTTGGCAGAGATTTAAAGATTTGCAAAGGAAGTGTCCACATCATAGCATTGAGTTGTGGAATTTGGTCCATATTTTCTACAATGGGCTAAGCGGGACTACCAGAACTATCATTGACGCAGCCGCAGGTGGAACTTTCATGAGAAAGACAGCACACGAAGCCCATGATTTGTTAGAAGACATGGCCACCAATAATCATGTAACAGAGGATAGAGGGGTGAGTGGAAGAAGAGTAATAGGAGTTCATGAGATTGATTCCATCACAGCATTAAATGCACAAGTTGCTCTCTTGACCAAGAAACTGCAACAAAACACAGTGTCAGTGAATGCAGTTCAAATGTCATTGAGTTGTGAGATGTGTGGAGGTCCACATACCTTTGATAGGTGCCCATCAGCAGATCCCAACAACATCTCGATCGAGCAAGCAGAATGCCAAGCAGTAGGGAATTATCAAAGGCCCCAGAACAACCCCTATTCAAATACCTACAATCCAGGGTGGAGGAATCACCCTAATTTTTCATGGAGAGGTGATCAAGGGCAGCAGAACCAATTTCGAGGCCAGTACCAAAATCAGCAACCATTCACTCAGGCCTCATCTTCACAACAATTCAGTGCACCTACTCAACAAGAGAAACCAGATGAGTTGAGAGCAGCCATGTTGACACTCACCAACTCACAGACCCAATTCATGGCAGAGACCAGATCCTCTATCAGTAATTTGGAGACACAGGTGGGACAACTAGCGAAGATGGCAAACAACAGGCCACGGGGCACTTTGCCTAGCAATACAGAGATGAACCCCAGAGAATAGTGCCAAGCGGTGCAGCTGAGGAATGGAAAATATTTAGAACAGCTTACACCTCAGCCTGTGGTTGAACAGAGAGTAGATGCAGAGAGGGAGAAGGTTACTGAAGACCACCCTATGTTAGAGAAAGCTCCAACAGTCCCAGTGAGGGAATACACTGAGAGGATTCCTTACCCGCAGAGGTTGTAAAAGAAAGTGGTTGATAAGCAATTCTCCAAGTTCTTGGAGATATTCAGAAAGGTACACATTAACATTCCATTCATTGAGGCATTGGAGCAAATGCCTACTTATTTTAAATTCATGAAGAAATTCTTGGGAAGAAGAAGAAGTTGACGGAGTATGAGACGGTGGCACTGACAGAGGAATGCAGTGCCATCTTGCAGAAGAAATTGCCCCCCAAACTCAAGGATCCAGGGAGCTTCACATTGCCTTGCACAGTTGGCAGGGTGACATGTAATAGGTCCCTTTGTGATTTAGGGGCTAGCATAAATCTTATGCCCTTGTCTGTTTTTAAGAGGTTGGGGTTAGGTGAAGCCAAACCAACCACTGTGAGCTTGCAGTTAACAGATAAGACAGTGGTGCATCCTAGGGGAACGATTGAAAATGTCTTAGTTAAGGTGGGAAAATTCTTCTTTCCTGTGGACTTCCTCATCCTTGATATGGAGGAAGATGATGAGATCCCCATCATATTGGGAAGACCATTCTTGGCAACCGGGAGAGCCCTAATTGATGTGGAGAAGGGTGAGCTGACACTTAGAGTGGAAAATGAAGAGATGGTGTTCAAGGTGTTCAAACACATCATTGAACCCCCAGTCATGAGCAAGTGCTTTCAGCTTAGCATCACAAGACATCGGTTGAGCCAGCACAAGTAAAAGCAAGGGAAATAAGTCCGCCAAAACAGGTAAGTAATGCTAAACCTCCTCTTGAAAAAGAAAAAAAAACAGAAGAAGGAAGCGAAAAATGTTGATGAAATGGATAGGTTGTGGGGTTAATCTACCCCATGCCTCTTGAGTAAAGTACTTGCGTCCGGCTAAAAGACGTTAAAGACAGCGCTACTTGGGAGGCAACCCAAGGTTATTTTATTTTATTTTATTTAATGCAATTAGTTTTTACTTAGAACAGTCTCACGGAGGGTATTGTTTACATGTTGTGATGACAGGTACAGGGCCAAAAATTTGGAGGACGAAAACTGGAAAAAAATCAAAAGAAAAGAAAAATCAGCCCAACACCGCGGCGCCAGTTGCAGGGCCGCGGCGCCGCGACGAAAAATCTGAATTTTAAAGGAGCCCTAATCCGATTCTCTTTTCTCCAAATCAAAAACCCAAAAACCCTTCCATTCTGACAGGACCTCTGACGCTATCTGCCATGCATTATCTACCGCCACCACTTTAAACCAAGTTTGTAAGTTGTCCTGTTTTCTTTTATTTTATTTTTTTAGTCTTGCACTCATTGGGGACAATGTGTGATTTAAGTTTGGGGGGTGTCTTATTATTTTTGAGTCTTTTTTATTTGTTTTGTGTATATTTTTAGTATTTTTGAGTCAGAATCTTTTTTAAAAGATCATGCATGCTGTAGTCACTGGAAACGCCTAGTGAAGTAAGGTTGAATAATCTAATGGAATTAGAAGCAACCATCTAAACACTTAAGTTAGATATACCAAAAAGTCATGAAATCAGATTATTTGGGGTATTTTGCTTGACTTGTACATTGTTTATGATTAAACCTATGTGTATGATTGCTAGCTATTTGAGGCGAAATAATTAGGATATGCATGTTAGGGAGATGACTCGGACATTTCTTTGTTAGCCATTTCTTACCATTTTTGTCTACCCCTGACATTCAAATTATATCCCTAGTCAGCCCCTTTGATCCTAATAATAAGACTTTTTCTTTGACACCCTATAATTCCACACTTGTGCCATAAGTGAAAAATTGAGGTGCTTGGAATATAAAGTGTTAAAAAAAGACAAAAAGAGTGAACAATTTTGATGCACCCCAATGAGAAAGTAATAATAAATAGGCAAAAGCCTAAGTTTGGGGGTGCCTGTTATTCATAATACACTTCATTCTCTCAAAACAAAAGAGGGAAAAGATAGGTATGAAGTGAAGAAGGAAATCAAAAGAAAAGGGAAGAATTTAAAGCAAAAGAGCTTATGGTACGTAAATTGAGCCTAAATGCCTATATTCACCTACCCATGCCTAAGTCTATATTACAACCCTGAAAAGCCTTGAAGATCTCTTACATGTGTATCCATGATTAGTGGAGAATAGCAAGTAAACATGTCATAGGATTTTGAAATTGACATGCATAGTTAGGTATTCTTACTTCCATTGAGCATGATTAAAGTGAATTTGCGAAATATCTAAGTTGATGTGTTTAGAATGCTAAAAGTCCATGCTATATGTTCCTGCATATTATTCTGCTAACCTTCATGCTTTTCCAAGTGACAATTGTGCAACAAAGTGATCAGTGTCTTTGAGTCATTCTATTTTCTTTTTCCTCGTGTCTTTATTTCTTTCTTTTGATCTTTGCTCGAGGGCGAGCAAAGGTTAAGTTTGGGGGTGTATGATCGGTGTATTTTATATACACCTTTTGAGTCATTTTTAGTTAGTCGTTTGCCCATTTTTGTACAAATACGTGTCGTCTTAGGATAGATTTTCTTTCTTTTGAGTCATAATGGTTTAAAGTGGCTCATTGGCGAAAAGGAGCAAAAAGAGGACAGAAACAGAGGTTCCAGAGCTCAAAAAGCGAGAAGCGAACAGGGCAAGAAAGCAGGCGGCGCGCCTCGATCAAGCGATGTCGAGCGCCATGGCGCCCAAAATCTGAAGAACCGCAGAGTTTGAAGCTGCGGCGCCGATTCTGGCGCGCCGCTGGGCCAGGCGGCAGGCGGGATCTGTCAAATTCGAATGGGAATGTGCCAAGGCCTAGAAGGAAAACTAGGAGAACGACTTGGAGGCTATAAAAAGGAGTTGAGCCTGATGAGTTGACCAATTCCTCTTTTAGGTCAGAATTAAGGGTTCCAAACCTTGCCAATTCATCACAAACTTGGAGATCAAGATTGGAGACTACTTTTGTGTAATTTCTTTATTCTTTGTTTTATTTCTTTGTAGTTTATGTTGGATATTAGTTTAGTTCTTGGCATGTCTATGGCCAGGAACTAACTTAATTTAGGGCTTTCCATATCAAATCACTTGAAACTCATTCTTATGAATTAATGTATGTTTTGGTTTCTTCTTATCATTGTTGAGATTTATTCAATATTTGTCTTGAATGTTTGGTAATTAATTAATCACTAATTATCATAATCTATATGATTTCTAATCGAAAGTCGAAAGGGGAGATTGTGAATATTCTATAGTTGAATAAATATAGGTTAAATCGTGGACGAAAGTACCCCGATACTTGTGTAGTTTAATAGGTTATTGCTCTTAATCCTCCTTTATAGTCAATCTTATCACCAAAAGGTAGAAGGGTTCTATATTGAGGTTGAGTGTTTATATTACCTTAACATGAGTATAAAACGGCTTAGTTAACCTGCTATCTCAAAATAGAAGAAGAACCATAATTAATTGCATTAACAAGTAAGATGAGCGGATAGTTGAGGAGATTTGGAAGCCCTATTTCCACCATATCTGAAGTAAAACAAAGTGATCTAGTTAGCATTCATAAGTATAGTTATAAACAATTCATCAATCATCGGTTACCAAATAGATATCATAGAATAGAGTTTGAGAATTGAACACTAATCCATGAGGATGATAACTCGGTCTTCTAGACTATATTACTTGTCACGACACGTGCACTTGCGTTAGTGTGTGCATAAATCGCGCATCAGGAATCATCATATAAAAATATACATAAACTGCCCGACCCTTGGGTGAGGGACGTTGTGGAATATACTGTCGTGGGTATCTGTACCCGCATCACGGATGCATGTCCGTGGAATCATCATATAAATATACATAAACTGCCCGACCCTTGGGTGAGGGACGCGGTGGAATATACTGTCATGGGTATCTGTACCCGCATCACGGATGTATGTCCATGGAATCATCATATAAATATACATAAACTGCTCGGCCCTCTAAGGAGGGACGCGGTGAATCATCCTGAAATCTGTGCACGAATCCGCCCGGCCCGGGACGCGGTGAAGTAGAGAAATGACTCTTAGCACGAGTAGATATCATGAGCAACTGTATGCAATTTAAATCATTTCTTTGACTCTTATTAAAATCATTAAGTAAACTTCTTACTAGAAATCACATGTACTTTGCATAACTCAGATTACTAAGAACAAGACTGTGAAGAAATCATGTACGTCCGCCGTACATTCTCTTGTATAATATTCATGCCAAATGAAAGAATCAATAAGTCACAAAATCATGCCAAAAGAAAGGAAGATAGACTCACATACCTCTTAGGCGAACTAATCAACTCAATATTAAGGTATGCCTCGTCTAGTACTTCAACTTATAATAATAATTTAGGCTTGTCAACTCTATGATTCCTAACGTAAGTTAAATTGAATGGCGACTTCCTATTCTACAGAAATTTGGGCAGCACATCCCCTGTTTATATGTACATCCACAAATTTCAAACCAAGCCAGCAATACCAACAGCAAGTCATAACTCAAATATATAACCACAATAATCTCAGATATTCCATTTATGTCATCATAACGTATTCCTTCTCTTTTATTTTTAAGAGATATCACAACTACAACAAACCATGTGATTACTACACCTATTTCTCATGTTAATTCAGTTCTTAGTCCATATTAGAACAATCTTAAAATAATCCATCAACTCTAATGACAACAACAATAACCAAGTTCTATAATTTGTAACATAACACCTTTTTTACACTTTACTTCCTTTAAGACATGTATTAGTAATTACCATAACTTATATACATGTTCATAGTCAAATTCCCAACATTTAAACTTCACAAAATCAGCCCCTAACTTGACGCGATAATATCCAAAAATTCCAAGCAAGTCTTTGACCAATATTTACAAAACCAATCCTTTTCTTAATTGCTTAGAGCCCAATCTTGTTCCAATAATTCTTTATGAACAATTATAACTTATATGTCAAGATTCTATTCCAATATCAACATGCCAAGTAGCGACGAATTTCACAACACAATAATCGAATACGACAATTCCAAGATTAGTAACATTAGTCCTAATATCGGCTACAACATTCAAATTATCCACATGCAATGTCTAAATTCAAGATTTCTTCCTAACACAAGTCCATTACTTCAACTACCACAATATGAAACTTCAATTATAGCATAGATAGAAGAATTTTCATATCTTAATTAAATCCCCAAAACAGTCCCGATTTTTAGTCACTACTTCGTCAGCTGAACTTGTAACGTCCATAACTTTCTACTCCGGTGTCCTATCGACGAGTGGTTTATTGATTTGGAAACTATACTCGACGAACTTCGTTTTAGGCTTTTGAAACACCCAAAAACTTCTAATATACTAGGAGATATACCCTTCCAAAGTTGACTAAAAATCTGCCCAGCAGTCCCGATTTTGCCACTGTTTTCGCTCTAATTTTGGCTTCAATTTCACACTTCTTCAATTCCAAATCGACATGCAACAATTCAATAATGTTACTCCATCATTCCTTATGTTTTTGTTGCCAAGAACTTCATCTTAAACTTGAAAATGCTGGGCTAAAACTCACGGTAACAGTGGTGTCGAGACCCACTATTTTTTTGTGAAATTTTCTTGGCTAAAAATTTTGTGGGAGACTTAATCTAGGGAAAGAAGTGAATTGAACCCTAAATTCTTGCTTTGGGGAGGGTGGTTTCGGTTTTGGGGAAGGAGAAAGAGGAGTGGGGTGTATTTTGAAATGAAAATGAGATTAAGAAGATGAAAGGGGTTTGTTTTTAAGTTTTAGAAGAAGAAAAATCTGTTTTTTTTTGTCTTTTAACCCCCTTCTCTTAATGTTTAATTAAAAAGGGTCCCTCTATTAAAACAAGCTCCCCATAAGTCCCCATACTCCTCATGTCAAGATTTTTAATATCATACTTAATCCATAACTCCATTGGGGCAATTTCTACTACCCGTATTAATTCTCGTCGTTACATTAGTTGTAACCAACATTTTTTTCTTTCCGGCATCACATCCTTTGGAACACCAACTTCCGAATTTAGTTTGTATAATTATACTTTATATCCAATATCTGAATCTTATTCCTTAATGACGTTCTTAATCCTTGTCTTAACTTACGAGGTGTAACAATTGAGCCCAAGGTTTATTCGGCCATATGAGATCTTGTGAAGAGTGGGGAATGTGGCTTACGAACTAGCACTTCCGCAAGAGCTAAAAGCAGTGCATCCGATATTCCATGTGTCAATGTTACGAAAATACTTGCACGATCCAAGTCACGTCATCTTCCCCCAAGAGATAGTTCTTAATGAAGAGTTTCAATATGAAGAAGTTCTAGTAGAGATACTTGATAGGAAGGTTAAACGTCTAAGGAATAAATGTATTGCTTCCGTGAAGGTCCTATGGAGTAATCACTCCACGGAGGAAGCCACCTGGGAAGCCAAAGACACGATGAAAGTCAAATACCTATTTCTCTTTGAATAAGGTAATAAGAATGTGTTAAATAGTACTCCATATGTGTACTTTTTGTGTGCCTATATGCATGTGTTACGAACTTATTCACATTCGAGGACGAATGTCGTTTAAGGAGGGGAGAATGTAAAATTCCAAGATTTGTTGTGTGTCTAGGCGATTATGTTACGACCTTATTCACATTCGAGGACGAATGTTGTTTACGGAAGGGAGAATGTGAAGTCCCAAATTATTGTTAAAATAACAACAACAACAATAATAATAATAATAATAATAATAATAATAATAGTGGGGTGTATTAAAAAAAATAGAGGTGGGGTAGTGGGGTTTATTGGAAAATTAAGAATTTAAGTTATACTATATTAACATAGTATTAACTTTCATTTACACTATCCTATGAAATAAAAGATGATGACCTTTTATATTTCACATGATGGTGTTAAATTTTATCTTAACACTAAATGGAAAAATCTGCACACCTTTTCCCCTCCCCCTCCCCTCACTCACATGTTTTTCTCCTCCCCTTAATTTCCCTCAACCCTTGTCCTTCCACCTTTCATAGGTTATACAAACACCTCAACTTATATATTGTACTTGGCACAAAACAAAGTACCTAGCACAAAGAATAAAAAAAATATCAAGAGAGCAAGAATCAGAAAATACTAGGGAGCAAGGATCACTTTTAGAAACCGAACAACAATCCTTTCGCGCTTACGAAGAAAAAAAGGTGAGTTTTCTCACTCGAAATTCTTAGTTAAATCCTTTATTTTAAGTTCAATACATGTTGGAATATAAATCGGGTGTTGAAAAGAAATCCTGAACTTTTGAGTTTTTAAACAACTAGTTGAGTCATGAACATTCAAACTATTTTGTATTGGGTTGTACTAGTTAGAGTTGAATGAAATTCGGAAGTATTGTACACCTCTCTATTACAATCATATTGAGACAAATAAGAGATAAAACGGACTTATGATTTAAAAGTTATCATAGTTTAAAGTTTCTGCCTCGGATTGATCGGGATCCGGAAAGGCAGAACACAAAAGTGTAAAACTGTACAAATCGGTAAAGAATATGAAATTTTGTGCTAAACAAAAGTTCTATATTTCTTTGTTTTTTACATTTTGAGACCTTACAGAGGGCTATCCGACTTACAGGTTGGGAGTTATCGTTGTTTAAAGTTTCTGCCTCTGTTTGACTGAAACTCGGGAAGGCAGAAATTTACAATCTGTTTTCACTAAGTTATACATGTTGGAATTGATTAAATTTGGAAGTGTTTTAAATCTATATGTGAAGGTCAGGTTAAGCCAAATAAGGGATAAAACGGACTTACGGATTGAGATTTATTATGGTTTAAAGTTTCTGCCTCGAATTTATCGGTATCCGGAAAGGCAGAACACAAAATGGAAAACTGTACCAACTGGTATAGAATTTGAGTGGGTGATTCATGTGGAGTCATATAACTCTTTGTTCTCATAATTTTGAGATTTTACGAGGCTTGATCGGGCTTACAGATTAGAAGTTATGACTATTTTAAGATTTGGTCCTGTTTAATAAAAATTCTGGCGAAACTAGTTACATGTGGCTGTTTTGCGGATGAATTTGTACTATTTAACCAAAGTGTTTTCTGTAAATGTGTATAATAGAAAACATAATATTCCCTACCCATAATTAGAATATTTCCATATATTGTGTAAATATAATTATGGTAAGACTAGGATTCCTCTTTTGTATAGGCTTAGGATTCCTATTGTAAAATGACTGAATATTGTACTCTATATATACCTTAATATTAATGAGAAGACTCCTAAGGAAGATTAATATCATCTTACATGGTATCAATAGCCGAACACAAAAACCCTAGAATTTCTTTTCTCTGCACTAGAACTCCCCACATAGCCTCATGCGACCACCTCTCCTACCTAAAATTCTTGGGTTTTTTTCTCCATTTCTCTCTTCTCTAAATGGCTACTGAGGAATCTTCCAATACTTCTGATGCTTCAACCTCCACAAATCCCACCACAAAAAGAAATAAATAACAGGCTAGCCGATAAGGCCACCTTCCAAAAAATATATATGTAACCCAAAAGCAGTTACCTCCTTTTTTTTTACATAGCCCAATCCACAAGATATGACTACAGATCTCTAAGAATTTCTGAGATAACAACTGTGACGGGACAGGGCCCCACCATACCCCTGAATGTACATAAACCTACAACCTCAGGGAACTGTACCAAAATACAAAGCCTCCGAAATAATGGAGCTTTCCAACCAGCTGAACATTGATCCTAAGAATGAGGATCAACAAGCTATGTACCTCAACCTGCGGCATGACGCGGCCGAAGAGTCGATGCGAAATATGTACCAAGTATGTGGCGAAAATCGTAATGAGATCATGTGATCATAATAATAAAGCTGGAGACATGTATGATAACCAAAATAACAGTACAATGTGCCTTACCGAAGTGAAAGTAATGAAAGTCAGTTTTACCTTGTACAGATTATTTCAACACATGAACAATAGTCACACCAGGGCTATGGACACAAGCCCTCAAATATCAAAGCGTGCCCGTGGAATCCCACATCACTGCCGGCAACTATAAGTGTAAAATATAACCATGTGACGCGCCCGTGGCATCCTGCCTCACTGTCGGTGTACACACATACAATACATATATATATATATATATATATATCCCCTACCCGTGGAATCCCCCATCATTGTCGACAGCCGTAAGTGTAAAATATAACCATGTGACGCGCCCATGACATTCTACCTCACTGTCGGCGTACACACATATAACATATATATATATATATATATATATATATATATATCTCATGCCCGTGGAATCCCTCATCTCGGGTACATGACTTCATGGAGAGCTAATCCATGGGGTAATAATCGTATATAACATGCCCGTGGAATCCCTCATCTCGGGTACATGTCTTCATGGGGAGCTAGTCCATAGAGTAATAATCGTATATAACATGCCCGTGGAATCCCTCATCTCGGGTACATGTCTTCATGGAGAGCTAATCCATGGAGTAATAATACATAACATGGTCGCATACCCCAGAATCTCTCATCGTATAAGCATGGTCATGGGGTAATAAAACAAATCCGGGAATCTAACCCGCCTCTTGGTCGCATGCCCCGGAATCCCACATCGTATAAGCATGTCCAAGGATCAATCACAATGGAAGCATACCCGTGGAAGCCTCAGTCGCATCGATGCGTCCAAGTAAATTCACAACAAGACAGTCGGCCCTCCAACTGAGAGTCACGGCAGCGTAAACATATAATACTTGTACTCAAGGCTATCACAAGCAAGCATAGACA
Organism: Przewalskia tangutica; assembly: GCA_029844215.1. Taxonomy (NCBI): domain Eukaryota; kingdom Viridiplantae; phylum Streptophyta; class Magnoliopsida; order Solanales; family Solanaceae; genus Przewalskia; species Przewalskia tangutica. Next base: position 84,492,069 of record CM056736.1, on the reverse strand, counting down.
AGTTCATAAAATCTTTAGACTTTCATTTTATATACCCAAGGCACTTTTCGTTTCACATAAAAATCCGGGAATTTAACCCAAAGTACTACGTACTTCCATTCTTTTCAAAAGACTCCTTTTCATATAAAACCCCAAGATACTAACACCCGTAGTATCAAGGCATGTCTACATTTCAAACAAGTCACTACATTTTTAGAAATACATTTCTAGGCTTCTAAATCAAGTGACCCTTACTTAAAAACTTTAAGCAATTGATACCTTTAAATCAAATTGTCCTTCCTTATTTCAAGTCATTTCTTTGCTTACATTACTAGAGAAAACCATTCTTCTAAACTTCCATAAAGTTGTTATAACCAACTTCCCATAAAGTCGTTATACTAACTTTATGCCTTAGACTAATTCATTCTTTCTTTTATAACCAAGAGACTTATACTTTCAAATCAAGTTACATAGCTTTCAAAATACTTCAAGTCTCTTAACTTTAAGAAATCAAGTTACTTAACTTAGAATATCAAGTTATCAATGCTTTTCCCAAATCAAGTATTCTATACTTTTAAATCAAGTCATTTCTTTCTTTAAGAATCAAGTTCCATAACTTGAAAAATAAAGTCTCTTAACCTTTTAAGTATTCAAGGTTCGTAGTCTTAAAACTTCATAACGTAAACTCTTTAAATTAGGTAACCTATACTTTTATGCGCTGTGAATAGGTTATACTCGTTTATAACGATCTTATTAAAGCAGCCATGATCTAGAAAATGTAATACAATTTTGTCTTATCTTAGTTTCTATGCAGATGGAGAATTCTACTCATTTTAATATAATTGATTGTCGATACATTTTCCTTTATTAACGCTGCAATGGCTTGTTCGATACTTATTCTCATTCGTGCAGTAAATTTGCAAAGTCAACTCGACTCCAAATACTTCCTAACGACTCTTACCAACATCCCCCATAAGACTTGGTAAGAACTTAGAATAACTTAGACATAACTTTCACATAGAGTAAATCAACATACATACCTCTTAACTTCTAAGAGTAGAAGGAATCATGAAATAACACCACATGTATATTTCATACATAGAATCATGCCAAAAGGAGGAAGAGGTTCACATACCTCGCGACGATTATCGACAAGTAGCTAAATGCTCCAAAGTACTTCAACTTTGATAGTCATTCCGTCATTTAAGTAGAATACGCTACTCGTAGTACTTCAACCTATATTAATCATAACATGTCTATCAACTCCTCACTTATTTACGTGGAATCATACTAAGTGTAAGGTCTCTTATTCTACGGAAAATCGGGCAGCACTTCCTTTGTTTCTACATACTTTTCCACCTTTTTCAAGGCCCGAAAATCAATAATCAAACGCCACATTTAAGGACCAACAATTCAGCAAATACAAAGGGGATTACACGTCTAATAGGACGTGTAAAATTCTGCCCCACAATCAATATAAAATTGTCCATTCCTTAAGGCACATTCTCGACAATAACACTATCCATAACAATATCAATTCTCTTTCAATTTCCTTTTTCAATCCAAGTTGTTATTCCAACATGTTATATACATAATAAAAATTACAACAACTATAATTCCTTTCTTCCTTAACATGCGATGATTGTAACTATCGACCAAATTGATTACAACATTAGCGGCTAACTTGTCCATTTTCGGTTTTCAACAAGTCTACATGATCCAAATCTTTTCAAACTTCATTCTATATACCACATGCTCACTTCTTAACTACTATAACATGTAATCTTCAATTACATTAAGAAGATGGAGATTTTACCTCAATAAACCCTAATAATGTCCAAGCGTAAAAGTCGATCCTTAGCAACTTTTAGCTCCTCTTCTTATGTTCCAATCCGCTCCAAGCACTCCTTATAAGCTCATGAAGAACTCCTCTTCAAAGTTGAAGAACACCTTAGGGTTTCGCCTTGCGACTAACGTAAAAACGTCATTTTTCCGAGATCTTTCTATTGAGATATCCTTATAATACCCCTAGGAACCTTGGGTAAAAGTCTTGTGAATAATGAACCACAAATGAAAAAATTTCCTCTTCCCTTTTAGCTCAAACCTGAGAGCAATATTTCAAGAACTCTAGTTCTTGAATTTTTTTTCTAAGTGTGGGAAGCTTATCTTGCTACTAGGATGATTATATAAAACATTGGAGGGTCTAGATTACAACACATGTTGGGTTTGGATGAATGAGATTAAAATATCAAGCCAAGTGGCTTTTGACTTAGTCAATTATCTCAAGCTGTTAGCTTGCAAGACTTGGTCATCTATACTTTGGTCAAATGACCATTTTGCCCTTGGCATAATTCGAACAAGCCCACGTGGGGGTTACACGTATCGCCCTCCCATTCATTCATAAAATTTCGTAACTCTCGTGGGCCCCACGAAACGTAAAATTTCTCGGGTGGCCCGTACGTGACCAAATCCGTAAAATAAATTTCTGCAATGATAATAAATTCTATACTCCTCAAATAATGCATTTTGAGAATCTAATTCTCATCAACGAACATTTTTCCTTTCCGACGTTCGGAAGATTTTCCTTCGGAAAAACAATTCTTTCTTTCGTACCCATTTTCAAGTCTTATGTTCTCGCGTCTAGTCTCTTATTCATGTCCTGGAATTACGGGGTGTAACATTCTTCCCCCCTTAGAAACATTCGTCCCCGAATGTTCTTTCGGATTCCAATCTAATTAGATAGCGACATAGTCTCCTTTTACTACACCCTTCATACTACATATGCCACCCACGGCCACATAACCATAGTCATACTAAAACGTCAACCTGAACTCCAAGTGTCGATGTCGTTCATCTGCATAAAGTTTCTGCTGACTCCGAGCTTACTAAAAATCTTTCCTGCATAAGCTTCGCCTTATCCACTGCCCGCTGAATCAAGTCTGAGCCAATTATCTGAACCTCGCCTACGTGGAACCAACCAAAAGGCGATTCTACACTTTCTTACTGGTTGTATTCTTTCCGTACCTCCAACTTATACTAGCATACTTACATAACCTCCATAACGATTCTGGCCTCCAATCTTTGGAGTCACTCTATTAAACAATATAAGGCCATTGCCGGCTCTCACGACATGGTTCCGGTGGAATGCGTCCACGAACCCGTAAAATAATTAACTAGACTTGGGCCTTGCACCCTCGTGACCCTGTCACGTAGCGGAACTACTACCAACTGATTCCACTCAATTTCAAGCTATGGGGCGACCCGTAATAGGTCCCCAACCCGACCCACCGTCGCACTTAACTATTACTCTTAGTCTGAATTAAATCTTATTGCCCGAGAAGGCCTTATATACCTAAGGTCTCGGCGGTTATCAACATTCTTAGGCTCGCAATTTCCATACTCCAAGCCTACCTTACCAGTCCCCTCGTAAACGGGTACAATAACTTCTCATAATATCATAACCATGTTGTCTTGGTCTATTAACATAGCATTCCATTAAGTTCTTTAACATGCACAACCAGTTTATGAGAAGTTCATGCACAACCAGTTTCGGCAGCCTTCGTCCAGCATGACACCCACTGAGATAGGTCAGACCTTCAGCAGTCTCAACATGCAACAACCTGACAACAACTGGTATATGGACTCCGGAGCCACATCTCACCTCACCCGGTCTGCAGGTAATATTCTCAAATTGTTTGGTTTAAAGCATCCTCAATTTGTGACAGTTGGTAGTGGCCACTGCATTTCAGTAAAAGGTTATGGTACATCTTACACACCACCTCCTAATCCATTCCCTCTTCAAAATACCCTATATGCCCCACATATGATTAAGAATCTAATCTCTATCCGCAAATTTACTCGTAATAACTCTGTCTCTGTTGATTTTGACCCTTATGGTTTTACTGTGAATAATCTTCATACGGGGACACCTCTTACGAGATGTAATAGCACGGGGAATCTCTATCAATTCACTCCCACCTCCGCTGTCAGATCTAGCTCTCCCTTCTCTCTAGCGGTCATTTATTCTTCAACGTGGCATAATAAGCTTGGTCATCTAGAAGCCCCGGTTTTTAATTTTCTTAGAGGCAATAATTTCATTACTTGTAATGGGAAGCTTGCCCAAAACTGTGTTTCTTGTTCTTTAGGCAAACATACTCGTCTTCCGTTTAAATCATCTACTAGTGTTACTTTTGCACCCTTTGATATTATACATGCAGATTTATGGACATCACCTGTTGCTAGTTCTCTCGGTCATAAATACTATCTTATCCTACTAGATGATTTTTCTCATTTTATTTGGTTGTATCCTCTCAAATTTAAATCGGAAGTGTTTGCCAAATTTCTTGAGTTTCGAACATTCATTCAAACACAATTTGAAAAAGGTATAAAAAAATTCAGTGCGATAATGGTCGTGAATTCAGTAACTCTATGTTTCACCATTTTTGTACTAATAATGGCATGGTTTTTCGCTTCTCCTGCACTCACACCTCACCTCAAAATGGTAAAGCTGAAAGAATCATCTGCACAATTAATAATATGATTCACACTCTTTTGATTCATGCCTCCCTACCTTCGTCTTTCTGGGTCTATGCTGCTAAAATGTTAGAATACGTTCTAACTATTCTCCCAACTAGCACCCTTCATAATATGACCCCTGCCGAAATTCTCTATCATAGAGTCCCCTCTTATGATCATCTCCGAATATTCGGTTGTCTATGATATCATAACCTTGCCTCTACTGCCCCTCACAAACTAGCCCCCCCGGTCCACTCCATGTGTCTACCTAGGCTTCCCGTCGAACCATAGAGGCTATCTATGCAATGACTTGTCCACTCTTCAGATCCACATCTCTCGTCACGTCACATTCGACGGGACCACATTCCCGTTTTCGAATCTTAAACAGTTCCAAAAAATTGGATTACTCTTTTCTTGACGAACTTGCCATCTCTCCCATCATCCTAAGTCAACTAGAGCATAACAGTTCTTCTGCAGCGTCAATGTCGCGGCCCCAAGGTTCAGCGTCGCGGCGCCAAAACTCCTGCGAATAGGTCCCTGATTCACCATCAGCAGCGCCGCGACCTAGTGCTGAGGTGTCGCGGCGCCAAAACTTCAGAGAGGTCTGTCAGTTCTCCAGCGCCGCGGCCCTTGATAACATCGCCAACGACGGCCCCTTCCATCACCGCGGTCCATGATCTAGGAACTGTGGCGCCTCCTCCGGTGTCGGCCCCTCCTTCTCTGTATCTAACAAATCCCTCCGCCTTGGAACCTCACATTATCCCCACTCACCAAATGGAAACTCATGCAAAACATGGAATTTTCAAACCCAATGTACAATTTAACTTGTCTGCCCAAACCATCTCTCCAATTCCCAAGAACCCTATATTTGCTAAACAAGACCCTAATTGGAATGCAGCTATAACTTAGGAATTCAATGCTTTAACTAAACAACACACATGAGATCTAGTACCTAGATCTGAGGAGGTGAATGTGATTTGTTGTATGTGGCTATTTCGTCACAAATTCAGAGACACTGGAGTTCTTGAGAGGTATAATACACGATTTGTGGCTAATGGCACAAATCAGTAGGAGGCCATTGATTGTGGTGAAACCTTCAGCCCGGTTATCAAACCAGCTATCATTCACACAGTTTTGAGCATTGTCATGGGCAAACATTGGCCGATCCATCAGCTTGATGTGAAGAATGCATTCTTACATGAGGATCTGAGAGAGACAGTCTACATGCATCAGCCGTCAGGGTTCACCCATCCAGCAGTTCCTCACTATGTGTGTCGTCTCCGTAAGTCACTATATGACCTGAAATACCCCCCCCCCCCCGTACGTAGTATGATCATTTTGTCAGGTATATCTTGCAGATTGAGTTTGTATGCAGCAAGAGTGATTCATCACTCTTCATTTTTCATCGAGGTAGTAGCACTGCTTACTTATTACTTTACGTGGATGATATTGTTCTTACTGCCTTCGACGACGAATTGAAAAATGACATTATTGCCTTGCTTAAGTCCGAATTTGTAATGACTGATTTAGGGAAGCTGGGTTACTTTTTGGGGATATTAGTGACCAGGTCTGCCAATCATATATTCTTGTGTCAGCGTAAGTATTCAGAGGAGATTGTATACAGGGCTAAGATGGCGAACTACAAAGAGGTGTCTAATCCAGTTGATTCTAAATCTAAGCTCAGTGCCTTGGATGGTGCTCCAGTCTCTGATCCTACTCTGTATAGGAGCCTTGCAGGTGCACTCCAGTATCTCACCTTCACCAGACCAGACATAGCTTATGTTGTTCAGCAGCTGTGCTTATTCATGCATGCCCCAGGGAGTCTCATTTCACTTCTCTTAAGTGTATCATTCGATACATTAAGGGCACTCTTGATTATGGTTTGAACTTATACCTCTCTGCACCAAACATGTTGCTTTCATATACGGATGCAGATTGGGCAGGGTGTCTGGACACGCGACGCTCCACCTCCAGTTTTTGTGTTTTTTAGGGGATAATCTAATTTCTTGGTCTGCCAAGCGACAGACTACCCTATCTTGCTCCAGTACAGAGGTGTTGCAAATGTAGTAACTGAGATTTGTTGGCTCAGAAATTTACTGTTAGAACTTCAGTGTCCTTTGCGTCAGGCATCTATTGTGTACTGTGATAACATCTCTGCCATCTATTTGTCTCATAATACGGTTCAACATCAACGAACCAAACACATTGAGATAGACCTACACTTTGTTCGTGAGAAAGTTGCACTAGGTCATGTCAGAGTGTTACATGTTTCATCATCCTATCAGTATGCAGATATATTTACCAAAGGACTTCCCAGACAGTTATTTCTTGACTTCAGATCCAGTCTCAGCGTCCGGCCTCCTTCCGCTACGACTGAGGGGGTGTGTAAACACGTATAATAGAAAACATAATATTCCTTACCCATAATTAGAATATTTTCATATATTGTGTAAATATAATTATGGTAAGACTATGATTCCTCTTTTGTATAGGCTTAGGATTCCTATTGTAAAAATGTTGAATATTGTACTCTATATATACCTTAATATTAATGAGAAGACTCCTAAGGGAGATTAATATCATCTTATATTTTCAAATGAACTTTGGTACAGTGAAAGTTTCTCGTGTTACCTTCGTTTCAGCGTAAGAATCACCTTAGTTGAAGTTACGGTTGAAGAGTTATGACCATTACAAGTATGAAAGGCAAAATGTTGAAAAAAAATGAATATTATTTATTTGACCTTCTGAAAATACAAAGTGAATATATGTTCACAAATATGTAAATGCATCGGATCGGGTTGCACGCCGCAACAAAGATGTAAATGCATCGGATCAGGTTGCACGTCACAATAAATGTATAAAAGCAAAGAAATATCTTAATGTGTAAGATGGGATCAAACGTAATAGTGGTTAAACTAAGAATTTCCTATAAGGAGTTGGGAGGAGATGTTGCATACTTGTAAGATAAAAGTGTTGTAACCTAATATGTTTTTTTTGCAACATGCTTATTATGTTATAATGTGATTGTACTTAGAATATTGTGAGGTTACTTTGAATTGCAGGGTAAGGTTCTCACTCAGCCCCGGATGGTAGGGCTGACTCTTTATTTAAAATGTTTCAGGAAAACGCGATAGAGGAAATGCTTCACATCAAGGCTAGCGATCGTCCCGCAACCTCATTGTCGTACCAAATTCATTGCTTCGGACTTGGTGCAAGTCGTGCTTAATATATAGTTGAAAATTTTAGTTTCAGTATCTCGGGAAATGCCTGTATAAGATTGTCTTCTTTCAAACTTGAAATACCCACTCTCATTAAGTCTAGACAGAAACAAAGTTTGCACGAGCATGAGCTCGCACTATAATTACTGAAATTATTAGATTTTTTTTTTACTTTTAATATTGATATTATTTCCATATTTAAATACACGTATGAATTTAGAAATAAAGAGAGTTAGATGATGCTCCTGGAAATGGATAATTATCCAGGTGTTATCACGCCCTAAGTAAAGACCTTGAGAAAAGTCGGGGCGTGACAACTTTGATGTAAACTCAATACACCTATTGATAGGAATAATTTTTCCCTTTTCAATATTATGGCCTAAAACCTTACCTTTGTTTGGAAAAGAGCCATTTTTATTTAGATATAACTAAGTCATTTTGAATAATAATCTTTTTAAATATATCAAGATGTTTGAAAATGTATTTCTATATTATTAGAAAATACTAAAATATCATTAATATAAACGATGATAAAATTACTATAAGGCGTGAATATATCATTCATGATGTTCTGGAATTCAGAAGTGACATTTTTAATCCAAATAGCATAACATTTCATTCGAATTGTCCAATAGGACATTAAAATCAGTTTTATATCTATCAGCTTCATCAATCTGAATTTGCCAATAACATGATTTTATATCAAATTTAGAAAATATGATGGCACTATTAAATCTGTCAAGTAAATTTTTTTTATTAGATATAGGATACCTGATCCATTTCAAAACTCTATTAAGGGGTTTATAATTAATTACGAGTCTAGGAACTCCTCTTTCCTGTTCAGCATTTTTATTAACATAAAAAGTAGTACATGACCATGGTGATTTTGAGGGCTTTATTAAATTCTTTTGTAAAAGAGAAGAAATTTTCTTTTTACATAATTCTGGATATTCAGAATTCATTTGGCACGGTCGTGCCTTTTGTTGGAATATTACCCTCCTTGAAACTTATGATTCCCTGCACTGTAGGGAATTTTGAATGCAAGCAAGTATTTGGCGATTTGGGGGCAAACATAAAAGTACTGCCCTTTCCACCACTGGTGCTCCATGTGACACCAGTAAGATTTTTTTTTCTGTGTTTTATAGAAACGGTGTAGGTGAAGTGAGACCTACAACAATAAGTGTTCGGATCGCAGACCGTTTGGTGAAGTATCCACGGGGTACTAGTGAAAATTATATGCGTCTGGCTAAATGACTTTAAAGACAACACTAGTGGGAGGCAACCCAACATTTTACTTGTTTTATTTTATTTTATTTTTGAACAGTCTCACGGTCTTTTGCTTCTTGGTTTATGTTTTTTTTTGCAGGTGAAATGACACCAACTTCGAGGAGAAAAGGATTGAAATACTGAAAGTTGAATAATTTTTTTACGGGAAAGGGTCGTGGAGCTTGATTGACAGAGTGCATGAATCGATTTTTGGGTTAAAAAGAGTCGTCACCACCACCATTCTGAGTCGCTTTGTGTGTTTGTAAGTCTTCCTTCTCTTGCTCTACTTTACATATTGGAGACAATGTGTCGAGTAAGTTTGGGGGGGGGGATTTATTATTGTTGTGTCAGTTTTTGTTGTTGTGTTGAGTTAGTAGGTTTTAATTATTTAGGTTTAGTTGTTTGTTTACTATTTGTGTCTTTGTTTTTAGTGTTTTGTGTCAAGTGAATCAAGTTAAAAACTTTGTGACAATGAGATTGAGTGGATGCCTGTAATAAAATTGGAGGAACTTGATAGTCATGAAATGCATAATATGTGTAATTGAGTTGGATCACTGTTGAGTTTGCCTTCGGTTATTAGTAAAAATGAAAACTCGTTCATGACTATTGACTCTCTTGTACTAAATTAATTAGTTTATGCATAAGTGAACTTGGGTGGAGGACAGAAGGTGATTTTATTTTAGAAATTGCTTGCTTGCTACTTGAGACGAAATCCTAGATAATGCATGCTTAGGAAAATGATTTAGGCGATCTTTGGAACGTTTGAGCCTTCAAGCCACCCTTGATTACATTAATCCCTAGTCACCCATTTTGAACCTGAATGAAACAAGTTTGGGGGTGTTGTAGTTCAAAAAGAAGAAAAAAATGTGTGGAATTTCTCAATCTAGAAAAGAAGAAAAATGGGAGATTGTGGTACATTATAAGTGAAAACAAGTGTGGATTGGTTGGTTCTATGCTTATGGTAATTGTAAACCTAAATGTCATTTTATCTGCCGCTTGCCTAGCCTAACAATACAACCCAATAAAGTCATAATGATTTTTAAGTATGCATGTCTACATTAGTGGAGAGTTAGCAAGTTAAGCAAGCTTATAGAATTTTGGCCTGATGGTATGTTGGAAATAGTTCATTGATGTATAAACTGATATTGAATGCATGTTGAGTCAGTAGTCATGTTTGAGTAATCATATGCCCTAATAACCTTAAACAAGCTTAATGATTATCTGACTTGAAATTCTAGATAGCAAATTAATGACTAGAATGTTCTGAAAGTGATAATGCATGTGTTCATGATCTTCGAGGTAGATTTATTGTAATTGACTTGATTCATGTTTAGAGTCTTTGAGTCTTTTTCTTTTTAGAGTGTTTAGAGTTCTTTACTCGAGGACGAGTAAAGTTCAAGTTTGGGAGTGTTTGTTGAGTCTATTTTTAGTACTGTTTTAGAGTGTGTTTTAGGGAGTCTTTTATGCGTTTTTAGTTATTTTGTACAGTATTATGCGTGTTATGCTGTGTTTTCAGGATTTAAGTGATTCATAAGGTTCAAGGTGAATTCAAAGGAAATAGGCGGTAATTGAGGACAAAAATGCATATTTGTTCACAAGAGATAAGTCAAAGAAGCTCGGAAAACAATTTAAACAAAATTTACACTGTCAACCGCACGGGGTCTACAAGGTAAATTTGCAGAAGTTGCTCGGGTGAAGAGTCGCGGCTCTTGGAGTCAAGGGCCGCGACGCTTGGTGTGAAGAGCCGCGGATCCTGATTGGCCGTAACATCCCAGGAAATTAGCGCCGCGGCGCCTGGCTGAAGGGTCGCGGCGCCGACGACGTCAGTTGCGAGAAATCCCAAATTTTAAAGAGGGTAAAAAGTTCCAAGAGGGTATTTTCTCAAAATATAAGCCCTAGGGATTCTTATTCCATCTCATCATACTTTGAGAGGCAAGAACGGAGGCAAAGCTACAATTGGAAACTTTTGTTCAAGTTCTTTTTCTTCCCTTTATTTTATTGCAGTTTATGTTGGATATTTATAAATTAGTTCTTAGCATGACAATGTCTAGGAGCTAATTTCTTTATTAGGCTTTTCTGTTAATTCAACTTGAAACTCTTCTCATAAGTTAATGCATTGTTAGTGATTTCTTCTTCAGCTATATTAAGATATATTCAATTTGTACTGATTGTTTGATGATTAGCTGGCCATTAATTATCATAACTTATATGATTTCAAATCGAGATCTGAAAAGGGAGATTTGAATATGCTATATTTGTCTAGACATAGGTTAAAATCGCAGACGAAAGTACCCCGATACTTGTGTAGTGTTTAAGGTTATTGTTCTTAATCCTCATGTGTGGTAAAATCTATCATAAATATATAGAAGGTTTCTGCATAAGGTTGAACTTTTATATGTCCTAACCGAAATATAGAACATGTTCGTTAACCTACTATCTTAATAAGAAGAAGAATCATTAGTCTTGCATTAACAAGTGAAAGAGTGAATAGTTGAGGAGATTGGAAACCCTAATTCCCATCATAACTGTCTTAAACCCAAAGTATTATCATCATTAGTTTATTTTCCGCACTTTACTTTAATTGTAGTTCTTAGTTAAAATCCAAATAAAATTACGGTTACCAAATAGATACCATAGATTAGATATTTGGTACTTGACAAACCAGTCTCTGTGGACGATAACTCGGTCTAACAGACTTTATTACTTTAGCGATACGTACACTTGCGTTAGCGCACAAAAATATCGCAACAAAGACATGACCAAGAATTCATAATGGCCATATCGGGTTCTAAAAGTTGTTTTGGATATATCATCAGGATTTATTTTCAGCTGGTGATATCCCGAACGAATGTCAATCTTGGAGAAATAGCTAGCTCCTTGAAGTTGGTAAAAAAGATCACCGATTATTGGTAACGGGTACGGTTCTTGATCGTGACTTTATTGAGTTGTCGATAATCGATGCACATTCGGAGCGATCCATCTTTCTTCTTCACAAAAAAGGACTGGTGCACCCCAGGGGGAAACACTGAGCCTTATAAAGCCTTTATCCAGAAGATCCTTCAACTGTTCTTTTAACTCTCTCAATTCAGCTGGGTCATTCGATATGGAGGAATAGAAATAGGTCTTGTACCCGAAATTAACTCTATAGCGAACTCCATTTCTCTTTTCGGAGGAAGGCCTGGAAGATCTTCAGGAAAAACCTCCGAAAAATTACGAACAATAGGGACATCATGCACCGCTGGGGACTTTTTTTGGGTATCTACTATATTAGCCAGATATGTGTACTCCACTTTGTGACTTCTTAATAACTTTTGAGCCCTAAGGTAGAAAATAAGCTGACATGAGGATATTCCAATCCTACCATTTATAATAACTTCCGGTTCCCTGGAAAAAGATAATTTCACTATCTTTCGCCGGCAATCTAACATGGCATAACACGCTGATAACCAATCCATACCCAAAATGATGTCAAAGTCTACTGTTGACACCCAATTTTGACCCTCTCGTTTAATCATTAACTAAAAAATTACACTAATTTTCTAAAATAATGTTAACAATTTTATAATAATAATACGCAATAATAAAACATAATACATGCACAAATAAGCATTCTCATAACGACATCGCATTTATAAAGCATTAAATACTAATTACATAATACGTCCGCATTTAATATTTTAACACCGTAAATAATTTTTAAGGGATCCGTAACATGCACAAACGCGTAAATATATAAATAAGTAATTTAATAATGACATGCTAAGCATTAAGCACTTCATAAATATTACGCCCGCATTTAGCATTTTAATAATAATAAATACATAAATAAATAAATAATTTAATAATAGCGTCGCACCAAACATTCCTTAAAATTATATTCATATTTATTAATGCCCAAAGCAATTTCATAAGCAATTGAAACCCCCCATTAATTTAATTTTAATTTAACATCGCAAAGTATGCAGATTTTAATAACGGCCTCGCATTTTAAAACATTAAGCACTAATTAAATAGCACGCCCGCATTTATTATTGTAATAATTTAAACTCAAGCTAAAATTAATAAAGCACCTAAAATCATATTAAGATAATTTAACTTTAACTTAAATAATATGCACAATAAATAGGATTTTAAATAATATCGTTGCATTTATAAAAGCAATAAGCAATCCTTAAATGTCATATCCACATTTGTCATTTTAATAGTAAGCAATAATTAAAACCTCATTTATTTATCACTAATTAAAATTTAACACTTAAAACAAACACCTAAAACTAATAAATAAAACCTACCCAATATACCCCCATATTTTCGTCCAAGTTCCCCAAGCCCAAAACCTACCCAGCCCAACTACCCAAACCAGCGGCCCAACTCCCCTCAGACCTTTATCACCCCCACAACCCTTAATACAAAACTAAAAGGAAAACCTAAAAAAACTAAACCTAAAAGAATCTGCCGCACACTCCACTCCCGCTCATCGTCGACAACACCCCCAACCCCGCGATTCTCGTCGGAAAATCTGGTAGTCCGCACCATAATCATACTCCCATAATAGTTTTAAAATCACATACCAAATCAAAGGCTTACCATAACATTTTCCCATTTGATTTCGGTAAGAATCATTTGAAATCAGTACCAAATATTGCACCAAATCATCCTTAAAATCTTACCAAAATCAGAACCTAAACGTGACTATAAGTATGTCGATTCATATATGCAATGGGTATCTAGGGGGAAAATCAGTCAAGCCGCAAGAACAAACATTCGAAGACTCCTTTCTTCTTTACAATAATAGTCAAGAACCTCTTTCGCACACTTATTCCGGAACATCGGATAAGCCCTTAGAATAGCAGACACCCATCTCATTTCAAAGTCAGGCAGGAGTTTCACACAGAGGAACCCCCCTTAAAATCAAGAAAAATTAACAGCGAAGGATAAGCAAATCGGGAAAATTTTAGCAGCCTAGGGACAACAATCAGTAGGCGTCGAAAATCAGTCTAAATATCCTTTAGCATCCGAAAACCGTCAGGACTAGTCGAATCTTAATCGCATAGCAACCAAACCCCGAGTGGATCGACGACTTGATACGCTGCCTCGGTTCGTTGCCCGGAGAAGGTAAAACTTATTTCCTTCTCGATTTTCTGTTGATTTACAATTTTATCTGTACGACGACTGCATCTTATTAAATATATTTGGCATAATGTAGACTGTCATGTAGGTGTGTTAAACTAATGCGAAGCGAGTTTAATGAGGATTATTTGGGTGTTTGAATCTGTTAGTATAGGATCAAGCATCTTGCATCGTGTCTAAATGTTAGCATATTAGTGTTGTTATGCGATGTCGACACTGTTTACTTGATTGTTAACCTATCCATTTGACTGTTAATACTCATAATGCTATGTTGGAGTTCATATTTGGTATTACGTGATCAGAACGCCATTTTAGTATTTGTCTAGTGTTGACAGTCAATTTTGACCCGTTTTTCGTATATTTGTTGCAATTTTATGTGTTTTAGGACACCGCATTCTAATCAGCATTTTTTGCATTTTTATCTTTTTATTTTAAAATTAAGCATTATGTCTTTGTTAATATTATGTTTCTATTATTACTACACCGTCGTTTATTTTAATAATATTTGCATCTCTTTAAATAATTAATTGTCATCCCACTTTAATTTTAATTAGACATTAAACATTTGTTAAATATCGTATTTTTATTATTATTGCATCGGCATTTGCATTTTTTAATAATCTTGCATGTTTTTAAATATATTTTTTCTTTTAAATAATTAACCCGTTTTGCATTTGTCAAACCAGTCCAGTACCAGACCCAATCCGAATCATTCCAATCCAACACCCTTTTTAATTACATCCAAACACCCTCTTTTATTTCCCCCCCTAAATTTCAAATACCACTTTTCATTTTCCCCCCAAATACCAAACCCTATACCTAAATATCCTACCCCTATATAATAAACATTACCCCTCCTTTAATAAAAGGGGGGGCAGCCCACAGAGATCAGCCGCACAAAATAAGAGAGCCCAACCCTCTCATTTTTCAAAACAATCATCTTCCTCACTCTTCTCCTTCCCGTCGCCCTTCGCCGGAGCTCCAAGCTCCGGCGAACCCCCTTTAAACACCTTCAGTCGCATATCTCCCACCATCACTCCCATTATCCCCGTCGCCGCCAGTCTCCCGTCGACCTCCACACCTCCCGTCGCCCACCACCGGCGAAACCACCATCACTGCCATCGCCGACCCATCCCCCTCCAGCACCAGCACACGCCCACACCCCTCATACCCCTTTTTCATTTTTATGAAGCTCTCATCTATTTGAAACCAGCAGTACCACCTTCATCTCCGTCGAACTGCTCTCTCCCGTCACAACCAGTGACTCGTCGGCGAACTGAACCAGTGACCCATCGATCCCCTTCCCGTTCACTGCCTGTCGGCGAACCACTGCTTTCCCACACCCCAGTCGCCGGCGAACCCACCACTGGGGTGGCGACGCTCCGGCGATTAGCCGTGGAAGTGACGCCACCCATCTCCCCGTTTGTTCGGTTTATATCTTGTTTGGTATGTTTGTTGGTTGTGGACTGATTTCTCCTTTTCGTAATCGTCGAGTCTTTAAACTCCGGCGACCTCCATTGCTTTGTATTTTATATATAACTGCGATATATTTTGATTGCTGGGCTGATTTCTGGAGTTTTGGTATTTGGCCGGAGTTTGCAAAACTCCGGCGATGTCCGTCGGTTTATATTCTATAAGGATCGTTGAGTCTGGTTTGTGGGTTAATTTGATATGATTTTTAAGACCTGGTCGGAGTCTTTAGATTCCGGCGACGTTTAAAATTTCGGCGAACTATGCCGCCGGTTGTTTCCACTGTTCCGGCGAACCACTATCGCAGCGGTGTTGATATTAAACCACTGGTGTTTTCTCGTTGGCTGCGTTTTTCTGTTTGGTATTGTTGCTTACTGTGTCGCTGGCTGCGTTTTTCTGTTTGGTATTGTTGCTTACTGTGTCGCTGGCTGCGTTTTTCTGTTTGGTATTGTTGCTTACTGTGTCGCGGTGTTGCTACTGATTTTGACAGTTTCACCCCTTTATTTTATTAAACTGATTTTTAAGAACAGATATTACACTTGGTATTTTACTTATTTTTGAATATGATACTACACTGGGTATTTTACTGATTTTTTGAACATGATGCTACACTGGCCGAAGAAGGATTTATCCGTCGATCTGGAGGCCTCCATGGTAAGCGAGACGGAATATGTGGGCAAGGAGGAAAGTGAAAAGATTAGACGAGAATGCATAGTATCGTTCACCGGGAGGTGAGTCGACCGCAGCCGAAGCGATATTGGTTTCTCATGTCTTAGAATATGTTCGTTAAATGCTCTTTTGTTTTTTGCAACAAATCAAGACACGTTTTATATGTGATTTTATGAGTTTAACCTCCAGACCAATGTAACATTTTCTCATTGTGGCATTGATCTAATCATAAACCACATACAAAATTTATATTTGTGTCAAAAAATAAGAATACTTATTTAGTATTCTCATAATTTCTTGTTTAAGCACTTGATACTCATATAGTATAGGAACGGTATCATCTTCAAGGGTTTTGCCCATTTGCACAGTTGCCAAAAGATTTGTAAAAAGGTTTTGTCTTATTTTGATACTCTTTTTTATGATATCTAATATCATCGCAGATAACGATATCACTTTTTGAAACATGTTCTTATTTTAGGATCATACTTGTGAACACAAAATTAAAGCCATCAAAACAATAACAACAATCGGATTCTGATATTACAGAGGTAAATGTCACTCAAAATGTTAGAGACATTTCAGCCGACATTCACCAACTAGTGCCGATTCAGAGATTACAGAGACCATGAGAGTTTTTCAAACTTGAAAATCTCTCATGATCCAAAGCTTTTGTAAAAATATCAGCTAGTTGATGAAGAATGTCAACATGTTCAATTTGGACTAGTTGTTTTTCAACCAAATCTCTTAAAAATGATGTCTAATATCAATGTGTTTTGTAGGAGAGTGCTGAACTGGATTTGTGGAAATATTTATTGCACTCAAATTATCACAATACAAAACTAAAATATTATTTGAAAAATCATAGTCGTCTAACATGTGTCTTAACCATATCAATTGAGAACAACAACTCCCAGCTGCTACATATTCAGATTTAGCAGTTGAAAGTGAGACACAATTTTGTTTACGACTATACCAAGAAACAAGATTATTGCCAAGGTAAAAACAACCTCCACTCGTACTCTTTTTGTTATCCACATCACCAGCCCAATCCGAATCACTATATCCTATTAAATTAGGATTAGTGTCTTTGGAATACCAAATTCCCAACTCACATGTGCCGGTAACATATCAGATGACACGTTTTAAGACATTTAAGTGGGAGATTTTGGGACAGGCTTGGAATCGAGCACACACACATACACTAAACATAAGATCAGGACGACTAGCAGTGAGATACAAGAGACTACCTATCATAGATCGATATAATACTGGGTCAATATTTTCGATAACATCGTCTTTGCAAATCTTCTGTGTCGATCCCATTGGAGTCCTCATTTGTTTAGCATTCTCCAATTCAAACTTCTTAATCAAATTCTTGGCGTACTTACTCTGGGAGATGAAGATTCCATCTTCATTTTGCTTTATCTGCAAGCCTAAGAAAAAGGTTAATTCCCCTATCATGCTCATCTCAAATGTTGAAGACATAGCTTCGACAAATGTCTCAAGGTGGGACTGTGAAGTCGAACAAAAAACTATGTCATCTACATAGATTTGAGCGATGACTATATCTACTCCGTGATGTTTTATAAATAAAGTACAATCTGCTTCACCACATTTAAAACCAAATTCAAGAAGGAAATGAGTTAAATGACCATACCATGCTCGAGGTGCTTGTTTCAATCCATATAAAACCTTTTTGAGCTTGTATACAAACTGAGGATGGTAAGGATCTTCAAATCCTTTGGGTTGTTCAACATAGACTTCCTTATCAAGATATCCATTCAAGAAAACACCTTTAACATCCATCTGATGGAGAGTAATCTTTAGACAGCAAGCAACAACAAGTAGTAACCTGATTGACTCAATTCTTGCAACAGGAGCAAAGGTTTCGTCATAATCAATTCCTTCGACCTGAGTGTATCCTTGAGCAACTATGCGAGCTTTGTTTGTCACAACAGTTCCAGATTCATCTAACTTGTTCTTGAATATCCATTTAGTTCCAATTACATTGTTATTATTTGGACGGAACTAAATCCCAGACTTCATTTCTAGTGAACTGCTCAAGTTCTTCTTGCATAGCTTGAATCCAACAATTATCTTTGAGTGCTTCTGAAACATTCTTAGGTTCTAAAGTAGATACATAACAAGAAAGATTTACTTTTTGATATATGGTAGACATGCACACATATTTGACCATATCTCTATAGTTCAGGGGTTCTTTTCTTCTTGTTCTTACACCTTCGAATACTCCTCCTATCACCTGACCTATAGGAAGGTTCTTTCTAATCCTGGATGAGGGATTCATTCATACTTGATCTTGTAATTCAGCATTAGGTTCCTCATCTGTACCTTCTGTGTTCTCGGGGTCTGACTCAGATGTTGCTTCGGATATCGTGACAGTTGGGGCAACATCTGAATCTTCAGCATTCTGCTCATTCTCCACTGTAATCACATCGTTATTTTCAAGCGTATTCCCTGTAAGATCAGAAAAATCATCGAAAACAACGTTAATAGATTCTTGTACAATATTGGTTCTAAGATTGTACACACGATAAGCATGGATATTTTGAGAATAGCCGACAAAGACTCATTTGTCACTTTTAGAGTCAAATTTTGGTAGATGGTCTCTATCATTTAAGATGTAACAAACACACCCAAATACATGAAAGTAACGCAAATTGGGTTTCTTTCCATTTAATAGCTCGTAGGGTGTCATTTTTATCCCAGGCCTAAGATAGACTCTATTAGTTATGTGACTTGCAGTATTCAAGGCTTCGGAACAAAAACATTTTGACAATTTCTTAGAGCTAAGCATGAATCTAACCATCTCTTGTAAAGTCCTATTCTTCCTCTCTGCTACACCATTCTGCTGAGGAGTTTTGGGAGCAGAAAATTCATGAAAAATACCTTTTTTCTCACAAAATGTCGAGAACATATTATTTTCAAACTCTTTTCCATGATCGGACCTAATCCGAAAAATAGATACAAATTTCTTATCCTAGAGTGCAACACTTTGAACATGCCAAAAGTTTGAGACTTTTCTTTCAAAAAGAATATCCATGAATACATAGAAAATTCATCTACAATCACATATGAATACCTCATGCCTCTAGGCTGTCTACTTCGATTGGACTTATAAGATCCATATGCAAAAGCTGAAAGCAGTGAGACGTACCTGAATGTTGTCCGTCATTCTGGGAAACATTATGGGTGACACGGGTTTGCTTACCTTTTAGACAACCTTCACAGACCATTGTTTTATCTTTAGGACTTAATTTAGGAATGCCTCTTACTTCCTCATAAGAAATTAATCTTTCAAGGTTACGGTAATTGACATATCCTAATTTTTTATGCCACAAGGTTGTCACCTGTCCTAACATTATTGCAAATCACTTGTTCTCCAACAAGATAGCAATTGTCGCATGTCATTGTACTTGACATTACACATTGGTTAGCTTCATTTGTAACTATACAAGCATACTTATTAAACTTTACCTCTAGATTGTCATCATACAATTGACTTATACTGACTAGGTTAACCATTAATTCGTCAACATGTAAGACATTTTCCAAGGCATGAACACCAGGGACATTTAAGGTTCTTTTTCCTATGATTTTACTTTTGCCGCCACCTTCATAAGTTATATTTACTCCACTGAGTGACTCGTAGTTCTCTAGGCACTCATTTGTCCTTGTCATGTGACGTGAACACCCACTGTTGAAGTACCATGAACCTGAAATGTTAGTCCTTAATGCATTTATAGCTATATTACATTTCACATTCATTTGAAAACCCAAACTCTCTTAGTACCTTTTACCTTTCTGGACTTAGGAATGTTGTTTCGAGTGATGTTCGAGATGTTGGACAGTCATCTTGACAACATTCTGCTCCTGGAATTCTGAAGTTTGTGACAATATGGTCTTATGTGCCCTGGGGAGTTGCACTGGTGGCACACAAACCTCATATCATTTGACGCAACTGGGAATTTATCTTTCAGTCTTTTTTTTTTACAAAATCTATCCTTCCAGTTTTATCAAATAAATTAGAGCATATTGCATCAAGAGAGTTCTTGTATCCAATGACTGCATGTGGTGGTTGACTAACCCTTAGAATCTCATCCAGTTTCCAACTTTGCACTAATCTTACCAAATTCAAGATCCTTTTTGGTAAGTGTAACCTCTAAACGGGTTATTGTGCCTTT
Source organism: Przewalskia tangutica (assembly GCA_029844215.1). NCBI lineage: Eukaryota > Viridiplantae > Streptophyta > Magnoliopsida > Solanales > Solanaceae > Przewalskia > Przewalskia tangutica. The sequence continues at coordinate 84,471,620 of CM056736.1, read as the reverse complement.
TAAACCTGCATTCTCAAGAGTTAAAGATTTTAACTTTGAGTCAAGTTGCTTGGATTCTAGGATTAAGTCTTTACAAAGATTTTGTAATTTCTTAATCATGTCGTCCTTGGTTTCAACTTGATCTCCAAAGTTAGTCTCACTACAAGAAATAATACTAGTAAAGCAATTAACATCAGAATAGTTAAAATATTCATACCTTTCAGATGTTGTTGGACCTGTATATGTCGTCGTTGATGTTGACGCAAATGTGGTGACATTTGGGATAACATTGTCGATGACATTTTCATCGTCTGAAAGAGATTGCTCGTAAACAGTGGTCAGCATTGCTTGTGACTCTATTTTTTTATCTCATTCCTCTTTTACTTCGTCGTCACTAACAGAAACCCACAGACTTTTACCAAATTTTCTCAAGGTATTCACACATTCATTGGCATAATGACCCCACCCTGAACAAGCATGACATTGCACGTTATTTGGGATCAAATTTGGTTCGGTCTGAGTTAGTTCTCTTTAGTTGATTCCTCTTTGTACTATAAGAAGAGAGTTAGTGGACTTTTGATTGAAGACTTGGTGTTGGTGCTCTTTGGATTTAAATTTATTTTTATCATTGTTGAACTTCCTTACCATCGAATTTAACTTTCGAGTAAGGAAGGCAAAATTTGCCCCATCACCAATTTCTTCAAGATTCTCATCCTCTTCATTGATTTGATTCTCTAAGGATTTTACTTGAAGTGCTACATCCTTGATTTTATACAATGTCCTTTGATTCTCCATATTCATCTCATAAGTTTTGAGAATACTCATTAAGGTATGAAGGTCCATTGTAGAAAGATTGTGAGTTCTTTCAATCGCACAAATCTTTATATTGAACTTTTCAGGAAGGAAACGAAGTGTTTTTTCCACAAGTTGAGTGTTGGTTAATGGAGAACCAAGCACTTGACATTCATTAGAAATGTCAATCAACTTTTCAAAATAGGTTTTAATGTCCTCCGTCTCTTCCATTCTGAAACGTTCATATTTACTCATGAGCATACGAAGCTTCGTTCGACAAACACTAGAGCTACCTTCACAATGAGTTTGTAAAGTATCCCAAGCATCCTTGGCCGTGGAACAATTTTGTATGAGTTTGAACATATAAAGATCAACTCATCCAAAAATGGCATTTAAGGCCTTTTCATTGAAGCTTGCATTGTTGGTTTCTTCCACACTCCATTCGGATTCAGGTTTAACAAGAATGTCGTCTTCCTCATCCGGTGGTAGCATTGGAACAGTATATCCATTGGTAATAGATCTCCATGCTCTAACATCAATGAATTTGATATGAGAGCGTAGACGAATTTTTCAATAGGCATAATTTGATCCATCTAAAATAGGAAGTCTACCAATTGTTGGATTAGCCGGATCCATAGTTTATATAACAGGGCCAAACACTTATTTAGTCAAGTGTTGCCTTTGATATTACTTGTTGGGTCCCGGGGGTAATACTATGGAATAATAAAAAACAAACCGAAAGTAAAATTGCTTGTATGCTGAAACAGTTTGCAAATGTCGTTAACAATGTAGTCCGACACAAGTGACGACACTTAGATAAAAACATAAAAAACCTTTGAAGAGTAAAATGCAGCGAAAATAATAAAGAACACAAATGTTTAAATTTACATAGGTTATATATTAATATAACCTATGACGGTCAATGACCGAAAGTATTGTATATATTTGAATATATTCCTTCTTTTACAATATTACAAGATAATACAAAAAGGAATAAAAAGGTTTAAGTCGCAAATGACTTATGCCTGAAAAATCTAACTAAGTAGACATAGACAACATCTCATTTCAATTGCTTCAATAAAAAACCAATCTAGAATCTAAGCATCAATTATAATATTGGACAGAATGTTGTCGACACGCTCAGACAACACTTGTGATCCAGTTTTTTTATCGTGATATCGGAGAGCTCTCTTGATATTTTCTTTTGATTTTTCTGGATATCGATTCCTTGATGTAGCCTCTCTATTTATAGTAGAGAGTCTTCCTTGAAATACTCAATGAATCGTTGTAGAGGTTGAGCTAAAGGTGGGCAGCTTGATAGGGTTTGTTGGAGAAGAATGCGGAGCAAGATCCTCTAACCTCTTGGACTTGTTCCTCAAGTTTAGCAACGCCTTGGACTTGGTTTTCCCACGTTTATAATCAGCTCAAAAGTTCCTTGCTAGGTCACTTTATCATCGTGGTAAAAATCCCACGAGATCAGCTTCTGTCCGTGAAGTAAGGACAAAACTGTTATCAGAATGTTGTGTCCGAATGTCATGACATTTATTCCAACATTTTCTGATTTTAACTTAGTACTGAAAATGATATGTTAGGTAAAATGTCATAACATCAAACCCAACATTAACAATAGGTAACTCCTTTTTAATAGATTGTGCTTCTGGAGATAGAATCCTTGAGAAGGAGTCCTCATCATAGCTAGTACTCAAAAATATTAATGAGGCTCATGGAATTATGTTCATTTCAGGATTATGTAGTGGAATGCCTGTTGAAGTTCCCTTAGGAATTTGACTACACAAAGAAGAAATGAGTAACTGGACCTTGAAAGCCTTCTCAATATATTTGCACACTGAACATAATTCTCAATAAATGTGTACGAAAATTTAAGTATATAATATATATCCGTATTTATATTAATGAATCCCTGTAGAACAGTATATAGCTGTTATCTTACCTAGTTAGGAATCTAAGAATCTGAGATTACTCAAATCAGTAAGAACCTAAACTACGAGATGTATATTAAAAATATCTGTTTCAATAATCATCATGTTGGAGTGATGGCATGTGGAAGGCAATTCAGAGCTCAGTATGAACGACGTATTCTTCCCTTGATTCGTCACCTCCAGCTTCCATTTTCTGGTTAATTTTCTTGTCATCAGAGTTGAGACACTCTGCCGATGGATGAATATATCCATAACCTATTCCTGTGGCAGAGTTGCAGTAGACCTCAGCAGTAACATCGCTGGTCTCTAAGTTGATGTTATTCAGAACAATGTGGCTGCAGGGCACGTTGTTGCTACATGCAAATTTGATTGCCTTTTTGCTCTTTGAAGTACCACTAACATTACGGTAAACTGTCTTACTTATCTCAACTGCAGATGTCTATGATGTCAAGAACAAATGACACTTTGTCACATTAGCTATCGGAGACAACTTATTTTTTCCTTTGCCGAGCAAGTAACACATTATCAGTTGAAAACATGACAATTGAGAAGAAGAATACCTGATTCTGGCAAAACTTCGGTGAGTCACAATAGAATTGGTCAATGATGATAGGATTGGAAACATCTTGCATCCTTACATTTTGGAAGCGCACCGCACGCACATAACCTGATCCTCCCTAAGAGAACATCTACTTTTTGTCATTCTGATTCCAAGATGAAAAGAAAATTATTTCTATATTAGCAGACAAAATCTAAGTGCCACTGTGAACTGGGCAAGCGTTTTCCTCGTCGGGGCTCAGAATTTTTGTATAAATAAATTGATCTTTTGCATGACAAGGTCACTGAAGACTCTAGTTATTTGCTAATTAAAAGGACAACTGTTGTAAAACCTGTTTAAAAAGTCTTAATTTTCAAACAATCATGTAGGTATTGCCATATATAGGAATAAATTCGAGTGCTATACAATACTAGAAACGGCGTACCTGCCATGTCTTGATCCGCAGACCATTTGTGGTACCTCTGAGAAATGCATTATCAAGTACAACCCGAGTAACTATGCCAACAGAGTTGTCCTTACCAAGGCTTCCGATGCTGGCAGGCATCATTCATGCAACAGAATCAGTTTAGAAGACAACATGAGAATGATATTTTCGCTTATTCTTTCATAATTAAACACTCGAATTTATTTATCAACTCCTAGATCCCTTCTGTAGAACTTCTAAAGGTAATTTTACAAAAAGGGCATCGATAACTGGAAAAATGTGCAACCTGATTCCATGGCCAGGTCCACAGTAAATTCTCTTCATCTTGATATTGGAACTAGCATTGACAATAGAGACACAATCATCACCTAAAGAAAGGAAGGTAACCAGTATTTATTCTTTGATCATAAAGCATATTCATGATATCAATAAAGGCACCTTCATCATAACAGTGCATGTGCCAGTTTATTTGAGAAAACACAGAGCGATGAAATGAGGGACTAATACATGTTGGCAAGCTAGCTTTTTCATATAGTAAAGTGAGATGAAAAGAGCTCAAGCCAAGAATTATGGTAGTTATGAAGTGCCCTTGTTTGATGCACATTCAAGAAAGCAATACTATTGCACACTAAAATTTTATTTTCAAAAGAGATTGCAACTTCCGTTATTGAGTTCAATCAGTCAAATAAGGAGATTTAATGTAGATAATACGAGAGATGTCGAGACCTGTTCCAATTTTGGAATTTTGTAGTACAACATTTGTAGATTCAGTTATATGGATTCCATCAGTATTAGGACTGTCTCCAGGAGCAGAAACCGTAACACCAGTGATTCGTATAGAGTCTGATCGAGAAATGACGAAATTCATCTGTTGGCCATTTTGAATTGTTAGGCCCTTCACCTTTATACCTGAGCTCGCGTATATAGTTAATGCCTGCAATTAGAATTCTGAGTAAGTGGATTTCACAATTCTGATAAGAGTTACAGAAAAGGTCCCCGTGGTAGTATAGTCCACTTACAGTTGGTGCTGCTATGCAAGGCTGTTATCGGGATAAAACCCAAAAAAAAAAAGAATTAAGACTATCATCTCTGTCTGTCAAGCACAAAAGAACATATAAGTAGTGTATGTGTCAGTTACATTAGTCTTGTTCTTCTTGCATGAAGCTGCCCACCATTTGTTGTCTGATCCATCAATAATCCCTCCTCCTTGGAAGTGAACTCCAGTCAAGTTAAAGAAGCCAAGCAAAATTCGTCCATTCTTTGTAAAATCCCAGTTCTTAGGATCATCCGATGGTACTATAGTTCCTTCGATCTGTTGATTCACGTTCCAATTTATGAGAATAGTTAGGTACGCTTGAGCTGGCTTAATAGATGCTATAAGGGAAATGGTAATGATTTCAACCAAGTATAATATGCATAAGTTTCTTCTAGGGTTAATGCTAGCAAAATGGAGGACATAAATTGAAACAAGATGTGAAATAGATGCAATTAGTCTAACCTGGACTCTCAATGTGCCTGCACAAGGCCCTCGGAACCTTGTTGCATTTACTAGATAACTGCGTCCTGCAGGGACCAAGAAGACTGATTTTGGTGTAGAACAAGCTTGTTTCCACGCGTCAACAAAAGCCTGAGATAGTACAATTCACAAAGAGAGAAGGTAACTTGCAAATTGCACAGTAAAGAATGGCATTGGTCGTCTATGTTGTCCACTCCACTAGAAGAGGAGAATTAAACAGTAAAAAATAGAAACCTGAAAACAATCAGTATGAAAGACAACCTTGACGATCACATTTCACTTGCCTAACACTCTTCCAATCCATTAATTGACTAAATTTTAATGAAAAAATGTGTGGAAGTCAATCAACATATATTTGTGATGAACATTCCAGTTTATGAAACATTAAAACGAATTACCTTGGTGTCATCTGAAGCCCCATCACTAACTGCACCAAAGCTATCAACATTGACAAGAATCTTGTTTCCACGATCAACTCCCCATCTGGGGAGGTAAAAAAACTCTGCTTCATCATCACCTTCTTCTACGTCAAAATCCTCAAGCTCTGACAGGATGACTTCATCTGATAAATCGGTTTTTGCAGCTCCATGAGCCCCCATTAGCAAAACAAGAAACAAGCAGAAGATTATCTTAGCCATGATATAGGAGGTTCTGGTATTTATTTTCTGTATTTCTAGATTCACATAAATCAAGGGAGAACATAGAGTATTAATTTATATGTATTAGTGCTGAAAATGAAGGATTTAGTGGGGTTATATGGCTTGGCTTGAAAGTAGATAAAGGTGTTTCATTTTCTACAAGACCACACTTCAAGTGTAAGAATATCATTCTAGAGATCTTTGCTTTACTTCTCAGCCATGGTTCAATATACTGTTCATAAGTAAAAAAGTGCTCGTCTAGATTCTTTCTCACCCATACAGCAATAAATGTTGCAGCGCCGATCTTCAAAAGTCCCCTTTCCAGCAGTCAAATTATCAATCCAATAGTTTTACCTCATCAACAAAGTGAAAATATTGAAAAAGAAAAGTAGAACTAGACAAAAGGTGTTTGGCGATTGGACATACCAAACAAGGCATATAAATTTCTTTGGAAACTTGTATTTTGGTGGAGTTGGTTATCAAGCAGCACAGTGTCCTTGCTTCAAAAGTATAGAGGCAGAGGAAGTCTCTCCATTCTTTAAGATGTACTTTTTGAAAGAAAAAGTATACCCAGAATGTCGTTTTTACACTATCTTTTATTTCAGTGTATATTTAATGGCACTCATGCACCCGAATTAAACTATAGCCAATATCTCTACTCATCGTCCTCGCGACTGCAACCAGTCGAATATATACTGCAGTCTCGAACTCCCTAATTTCAGAATAAAAATTTGAGGCCTGTAACCAAACAGAAGGATCCTCTGGCTCAAGATCCATTAACGTTTTAGCTTATCTTCTTCCAACATCCTCATTTTGATGAATCCTGCAACTTCGCAAAAGTGAGCTCCACATGACAGAATCTCCTGTCGATGATGCATGATTTAGCAACTCTTCTGCCTCATTAACTCGACCTGCAGGGCCTAGAAGATCCACCAAACATGAATAGTGCCGCCTGTCTGGATAGACCTCATGAAGAGTTCTCATTGAATAAAAAAAATCCCCTCTTCGACTAGACCTGGATGGTTGCAGCTCAACAGTATACACAAGAATGTTACTTCATCTGGTTTTACACCCTTTTGGATCATTTCTTTAAACATTCCAAGGGATTCACTTCCAATTCCTTTCCGAGCATATGCATTAATTATTGAAGTGAAACCGATGATATTTGGTGAGGGAAGTGCTTCAAAAATCTGCTCAGATAATCTAAGCTGCCCAGATCTTGAATATGCATCAATCAAAGAACATAAGACCATACTATCAGAATCAAAAACTGATTTTATTGTACAACAATGCAACGAAGCACAGTTATAGAAGCTAGGAGAGGAACACAATGATAATGCCTTTATTGTTGTCTGTTGAGAACAAACTCACTTCATCAAACGCAATATTTTCACAAACTGTCCGACTATAAAGCTCAAACACATCTTCGAGAAAACCAAGATGCAGCAAAGATGTCATCATTGAATTACAACATTCAAGACTTCTCTCACGGGACTCTGGAATACAGAAACTGAACTTTCAATATCGTCATTTTACCCATATATATCAATCAAAGCCGACTGAATGAGGACACTCCCACAATCAACACCCAATTTTACAACAAAATTATGTATTTGTTTCCAAATAGCAATTCCTTTCTGCGACTTCATAACTTCAACAATGCTACGAAAGACATAGCAGATGGATGTTTGTCACACAATCTCATCTCTTCTAGGACTCGAACAGCCTCACGCAACAAATCATTTGCAGCACTGACGGAAACCATTGAATTCCATGAAATGACATGGAATACAATCAAATGCTTTATCCGCATCAACCAAAACACCACAAGCAGAGTAAAAATCCTCCAATGCATTAGCTAACAAAATATTCGATTCTAACCATCCGATCTTAATCACATGTGAATGTGGCTGCCTTCCCTCGTCAAGAAGTCTCTCTTTACAACAACCGTGAATCAAATAACAAAATGTAAGCCCATTTGGCTCCACATTGTCCAACTTCATATCACTATACAACCTTAATAACTCACTAAGAGCCGTCCCTGAAGTCGGCGCGCCGCCAAGCATAGGGCCCCGACTGCGAGGCCCTGCTCGAAGATTTTCATTTTTCTTTTATTGATTTCAAATATTAAGATATGTATTAATAATGTCTCCAATCTTATCAATGAGAGTTGTAGCCTAGCTTTTTGAAGGCTCTCTTCAAAAGTCCTTCCCCAGTGAGAAGTTACGTGTTCGAATCCAATGAACAGCGAAAAACTTTTTTTTAAAAACACAAAATCATTGTACTGAAATTGAAAACATTGAATCAAATATAATGTTTACTATACATTTGATGTTTTGATCAATGATTTTTTTTAATATTGATTAATTAGTTAATTTTAATATTTCATGTGAATAAAAAATGGTCGTTTCTCGCACCGGACCCTTAAAAGTATAGGAACGGCTCTGAACTCACTCGACCGACCCAATTCACAAATTCCACGTAAAACCAAGTTCCATACGGGTAAGTTTCGTTTTGGTAAGTATAAAACAATTTGAAAGCAACATTTACAAGACCCGTTTGTATATTAGTATATACATATTAACAAGTGAACTAGCAATATATAAGTTCATATTACATCCCAAAACAACTACTCTACTATGAATCTCAACCCCTTCTTTATATAAACCTGTATTAGCACATATACTTAATATAGATGACAAAATGGATGAATTCTCCTTAATACCTTGAGAAATCATTTTATTATACAAGTGCAATGATTTTCTTGGACACCCATTATGATTATATCCAGAAATCATAATATTCCATGTAATTACATCTCGTTTAGGCATTTTGTCAAACAGGTGGAGTGCAGAGGTTAAAGATCCACATTTGACAAGATCATGTAATGTTTTGTTTAGTGAGTAAACATCATAGTTGCGAGGAGGGTGGTGGTGGGTTGTTGGCACTTGTGAGAATGAGTTGTCACGTATATGAACTAGCAAACGACGCTATAGTAAGTTTGGCCCGCATTGGTAATGAATTCAGGGGGTAAATGTGGAACTAAATGAAAGAATTAATCTTTTGATTATTCTAAAGACATATATATACAAGTTACAATAGAAAATTTTTTTTCCTATTCTACATCTAAATCTCTATTTTATATGGAGACTAACTATACAATTATGATAATATTACACTCCTAATTAAGGTATCAGATTAAGTCTAATATATACCAAATATACAATAGAATAGGGCTCTTGGTTGGACTGAAATTACTCTACCCGTGATGCGCTTTCTTCGGCTGGCCCATATCTTTAACACACCCCCGCAGTCGTAGCGTGCGGTCTTCGTACTGTCTCTAAAATCTTCAAAAAGGACCGAGAGAAGACCCTTTGTAAAGATGTCTGCAATTTGATATCTGGAAAGGACATAGCAGACGCGTACTTGTGCTCTAGCTACATTTTCTCGAACAAAGTGAATATCTATCTCTATGTGTTTAGGGCTCGTTTGGTACGTCGTACTGGACTGTACTAATTTCATTTGACTAGACTGTATTGTATTGGACTGGATTGTATTAATAAATAATGGACGGTATTAGAGTATTAATATATAATGAATTGTATTTTTTTAATTTATTTTTAGTACAGTCTAGGGGAAACTCACATGTTAGATGGGTCTCAAAATGGCTGTTGGATTGTACTATTTCTAAAAATAAGACAATGCGATCTTGCTGAAAATGTCCATCAAACGTCAGTATTTTTTTGTCGATACCGACTTAATACAACATACCAAACGTGTCGTAGTACGCTGGTGCTGAACTGGATTACTAGAAAGGTAGATGACACTTATATTATTACAATACACTAAGGTAGCCTTCTGAATAGGACAATGGAGTTCTAAAAGTAGATTATGTAACCAACATGACTCAGAAACCATATTGGCTACCCCTCGATATTCGGCCTCTACACTTGAGCGTGATAGCGTGGACTGACGCTTGACAGACCACGAGACCAAGTTATTATATAAAAACATACAATAGCCCGACGTAAATGCGGTGTCGTGACAACCACCCCAATCAAGATTCAGATAGAGAGTGTAGACGTCGACGAAGGATACAAATGCAAGCCATAATCAAGTGTTCCCTGAATGTACCTACGAATGCGTTTGAGCGTATTCATATGTTCAATCCTGAGATCATGCATAAACAAACACACCTGTTGTACAACATATGTAATATCAAGTCGCGTGAATGTAAGATACTGAAGGGCGCCTGCAAGACTACGATAGCGGGTTGGATCCTCATAGGGAGAGTCAGCTACAACACTCAACTTGGGTTTAGTATCAACTGGAGTAGAAGTGGACTTACATGATGACATCTCAGCCCTCTCAATGATCTCTGCTGCATACTTCCTGTGTGATAAGAACAATCTACCTGCATGACGAGTGACAACAATCCCTAAAAAATAAATCAATGGGCCTAAATCTTTCATGTCAAACTCAGAACTGAGCATTGTCATAATAAACTGGCGTAATGTATCAGAAGAGACAATCAAGATAATATCATCCACATATAATAGTATATAGGCCATCGAAGAACCCCGACGATATATAAATAAGGAATTATCAGACCTGTTGTGAGAGAAACCAGTAGTCGATACATAGTCAGCAAAACTTTTATACCAAGCCCGTGGAGACTGCTTAAGCTCATACAAGGACTTTTTTAACAAACACACATGATGAGGAAATCGAGTATCCCTAAACCCCAAGGGTTGATGCATATACACTGTCTCCTTGAGATTACCATGTAGGAAAATATTCTTCACATCTAGCTGATGAATGGGCCACAATTTTGAAAGAACCAAGCTGAGCACAGTGTGAATGGTAACCGACTTCAGCACCGGGCTAAATGTCTCACCACAATCCATACCAACCTGCTGAGTCTTACCATCACCTACAAGACGAGCCTTATGTCTTGCAAAAGAACCATCAAAATTATCCTTATGAGCAAAAATCCACACAGACCGAATAATATTAAAACCAGATGGACGGGGTACCAAATCCACGTCTTATTATCAATAAGAGAATTATACTCATCGGTGACAATCTTCCAATTTGGGTCATTTAAAGCAGACACAGGATTACGGGGTAATGGTGATTTAAGAACATTATAATTTAAATTAAAATGTCTTTTTGGTTTAAAAATATCCCGTTGGGCTCGGGTGACTGGTCCATGACTCGGGGCGAAATTGGGTGAATTTTTGGAAGGACCAGGACACGAGGCATCGGCGTAGCGGTGGGCTGCTGGCCCAACACGGACAAGGCGGAGCAAGCTGAATCGATCTCGATATCGGGCTCGAAACCGCCCGATTGCGAAATCGCCCGATTATTTCGGGAGGATGAATGGTTGTATCGAGATAGTGGGACCGTGAGCGGTGGGACGTGAGCGATGGGCATTGGTGGAGTTGAGGTGCGGGATATATCTGAAAAATGGTGCATAATATACGGGGATATATCATCATCCAAAAAATTATACGAACTAGGCACGAGATTATTTACCTTAGCAAACGAAAATTGGGATTCATCAAATATGACGTGACGACTAATAATGATTCGACTAGAGGATAAATCAAAATATTTATAACCACGATGATTTGACGGATAACTCAAAAACACACCAGGGGCAGAATGAGCCTAAAGTTTGTTAATTGTAGTGGATCGAAAAAGTGTATAACACAAGCACCCAAAGACTCTAAGATGTGTATACGAGGGAATGCTATTATATAAAATTTGTAGAGGGGACGAATATGTCAAACATTTGGAAGGAAGAATGTTAAGACTATCAGTAGCCATTTGTAGAGCATGATGCTAAAAATATGGGGGTACGGAAGCATGAACCAAGAAAGTTCGGATAATGTTATTAATGGTACAAATTTTGTGTTTGGTTTTCCCATTTTGTGAGAACGTATGAGGACAAGAAAAATGAAAATTGATTCCATTTTTAGCACAAAACTCCCGAAACTCCCCATTGTCATATTCTTTGTCATTATCACGTTGAATATTTTTTATTTTCCGTTCGAATTGAGTTCTAATGGATGCTCTAAATTTTAAGAAGATGAAAAATACCTGAGATTTTTTTTTGCGATTGGAAAGGTCCATAAAAATTTAGAATAATCATCCAAAAATAGAACATAATACCGACGACCTAAAGAACTCAGAACAGGAGTCGTCCATAAGTCACTATGAATAATATCAAATGACATTGAAGTATGAGAAGTAGAGTCTACAAATGGTAACTTGACAATTTTTCCTAAGGAACAAGATTGACAATTCGGAGTACTATGTGTACCCTTACATGAAATAAATTTATTTTTATCTAAGAAAGACAAATTACATGACCCCGGATGGCCGAGACGTGCATGCCATACGGAATGAGCAAGAGCTGCAAAAGTGAATGGAAAATTTTGACGCGAAAAACCGGATGTGGGTGTGATTGGATTAAGATATCCGCTACTATCGCACCTCATGAGAGGGATTTCCGTCTTGAAATCCTTCACCAAAAACCCAAAAGGGTCAAAATTAACAGAAACCCAATTATCAGTTGTGAATTTACAGACTGACACCAAAATTTTAATCACTTTTGGGGCATGAATGGTATTTTCAAGACAAGTAGTGGAAGGGGTGAGAAAAAGTTTTATGACCATAACCACGAATTGAAATTGAATTACCATTACCAATAATTATACCACGATTACTGCTCAAATTGAAATAAGACGAGAGAGTACCTTGATCGGATGTCATGTGGGTAGTGGTGTCGGTGTCCATGTACCAATTCGGGTCCAGTTTAGTCAATCCAAGTGTATGCATCGCGGTCTCGGTTTCGGTAGGAGTGGGTCCCGCTGCATGATAGACCTGCGGAGGTCGAGGCCCAAACACCCCTGCTTGCTGCCTCGGCCCACTAGAATTTTCGAAACTGGGCCATTTCCCACTGTTGGTCCTAGAACTCTGCTGGCCAGCCCACTGACTGGGCACTGGACACGACGGAAATTAGGTCCAGTGGTTGTTGGGCCACTTCATCGTCTGTGCCATGCCGTGGTTGGTCGTGGCCCATCGCATCTGGATTGGACCCGATGCCGCCGTTCCTATCACCTGAACCACCGTGTTTGCCGCCACGATTTTTCCCGTTGTTTTTACGATTATTTTTTAGCCACTTTAGCACGATTTTGGCCCGAATTATCACGAAAACCTGGAGAATTTGTGGAGGACGTCATCATGACTACGGGGCTAGTACCGGTAGCCGCTTTTTTAGCCAAACATGCTTCTTCCAATGTAAGCATGGAGCGGGCTTGATAAAATTCTGGGAGAGGGTTACTTTGACGAAGGATCGAAGCAACACCGTTACAGGCCTCAGACAGGCCTGCAACCATCTGTAGAAAGAGATGACTATTGCTAACAGGAGCACCCACGTTGCGAAGTTGATCCGCCAAGTCCTTGAGTTGTTTGCAATAAGATGAAACATTCGGATAATTCTCCATAGCGATTTGAGAAAATTCCTGTTCAAGAGTGACAATGCGGGAATGACTGTTATCTTGGTATATATCACGCAATCTCTTCCAAGTATCCATAGCGGAAGAGTTCGGTTCCATAATCATCTATAAGAGGTCGAGGGAGATAGTGCCATAAATTCACTAGAGAACTTTAGCATCAAGAGTAATCCATAATTTTGGATATTTCTCCTTGGTGGGCACACCTTCCGTATCGGGAGCCGGAAGGATGATGTGATGGAGGACTTGATGTGCTAGGGCATGAATTTTGAATAATTCTGTCCACGTCCCATATTGAACGTTTTCTAGGTTAAGAACAATAGGAAGATCGCTTTTGATGTTAGAAATTGTTAGGTCCGGATGAATCATGTTCTTATCAGTCATAGTGAATATAACAAGAAATTTTGGAGAAGAGAAATTTATGTGTGTGTCTCGGGTTTGTAGCAGAAAATTCGAGAGGGATGGGGGATATTTTTCATGGAAATCGAGAAAAGAGAAGAGCGGAAGCAAGGTAAAAATAACCTAGACTTTTGATACCATGAAAGAAATAATCTCTTGATTATTCTTATTGATGAAAGACATATATATATACAAGTTACAATAGGAAAATCATTTTCCTATTCTACATCTAAAACTCTATTCTATTTGGAAACTAACTATGCAATTATGATAATATTACAATACTAATTAAGGTACAAGACTAATATCTAATATATACCAAAATATACAATCTGCCTGTGATGGGTTGTTCCCGTAATGGGCCTTGTTCTCGTGATACTGCATTGGGCTGCTGCTTGGCCGTGATCCTTACTGTCTTCAATATACACATAATATACATTTGTATATTGTATATTATGTGTATATTTAACAAAAATATATTGTAATTCGAAGATTTAAAATAAAATTTATTGATAAATTTAAAGAGCTATCGTGTAATATTCTATCAAAAGATAACCAGAGAACTATAGAAGGATTTCCTCAATCTTTCTTATTTACTATAGCCATAGTTGTTTTCGCAAATACTATCTACTTCAAATTATTAATTTTACTCACTATTGGTATTGGGAGTTTTAACAACTAACAAAAAAAAAAATCACATTTAATATTTTCCCTTGCATGTATGGTCAAATATTGTTAGTGTGACGTAGTTTATAGGCTACGCGTCAGTCCGGGGTTTATCCAGAGCGCACCTACGGATAGCGACTGCGGTTCCTTGTAAACAAAAAAAAAATATCGTTAGTGTACAAGATCTCCCAGTTGTTTGTGACCCATTGTTTTTATTAGGGGTCAAAACAAAAGATACTAGTGGTCTTAAAACACCAAAACAACGTTGTCTATTCCAATTGCATGTATTCCTGGAAAAGCGCCCTATCCCAACCTGTCCTTCTCCATCTTCTTGTCTAGGTTTGATTTCTCTTTTCCCATGAATTTTTTTATTGCTTTCATTAGTTACATCTAGTATTTCATTTTCCAATTTCAGCAATTTCTCTCTAAAATGAATTTTGTATCAATAGTCTAAGGGGAGTAACATGGCTTTTGGTTTCTTCATATATAACCTTTCTTTGAATCAACAACTATTCATGCATAAATAACATCCTTAAAATGATTATAAGATTTCATTTAGAACATTTTTTGATGATTTTCCTCAACAATACAAAATGGCCAATTCAAGAAATTGTTGAATTTGGGGAATGTTATGTAGCCCTTGGATTTTTCATGATGCCACATTCTTTTAGGGTGGGTTCAATATGGAGGATTTTTTTTTTTTCAATTTTTTCATTTTCGGTTGGTTAATTTTTTTTTTTTTGATAACATGTTCTCTAGAAAAATAAGTCCTGCAAGTGGCATTTCACGATGATAGTATCCTCTCCATCCTCCAATTAGGGGCGGAGCCAAGTGGGATGAAGGGGGTTTTTCCTTGGGCGGAAAATTACACTGTATATATTTAAGTTAAAATTATTTTTTATGTCGATACAGTAGATATTGAATCCCTTGACTTCTCGTGTGTTTACTTATTCACATTTTGAATCCCTTAGTGAAAATCATAGCTTCGCCACTGCTTCCAACATATGTCATCTTGACCCCCAACCCCATAATCCCCACCTCACACCCCCACCTCCCACGGTATTTGTCTAGATCATATACAAATGCTTTAGAATAATACTATTTTGCTTACGTACCAAACACATGAAAATAAGTGACATTTTTCTTCATACCGAACTCACCCTTAGTAAACATTTATTTATCCATTCATAACTTTCTTGTTCATGTTAATGATTTTGAAACAGAAGACGCGCGAAGATGCCGGAAATAGAATTTGGAGGGCACACGGTGAGATCCCATGGGGCTAAGGTGGCCAAAAAGCACAAATGTGACTGGTTGATTTTACTTTTGCTTATAGCAATGGATGGCTTCTTAAACTACATTCAGCCTTTTAATCGCTATACTAACACAAAAATGTTAGAAGATCTCAAATATCCTTTCAAAGAGCAAGACACAATACCAATGTGGGCTGTTCCTGTATGTATTTTACCTCGAATTTAACTTATATATACTACTAACAATCTACCTAATTTATCTATCAATGTAGTTTAACATATTGTAGTGAGTTGCATGACGTATTTTTCAGGCTATTAATCCCATTTATTATGGTTTGTTACTTCTAGCTACCTTTAAGGTGACCTGATAGCATAAAAAAGTCTTACACTACCAATAGTGTGTTGAAGTTAAACTCTACTACTCTTATGTCTTTAAAAGTTCAATAATTCCCATACCTCCAAATGATTATATAGCCCCTTTGTTACATTCTTTTGTGTTGTGGTAGAAGTGAGTATTTATTTTCTGAGTTGTTTCCCCTTCCTTTTTTGCTCATTTTCCCGCTGTAACAGATCTTTGCAGTAATTCTACCGTGCACAGTATTTCTCATTTACTATCACTACAGGAGGGATGTTTACGATTTGCATCATGCGATATTGGGTGAGTTCTACTAGACGTTTTATAAGGAAAAACTGTCTTTGATTTTTTTGGATTTTAATTGTAGTTAATACTAAGAAGTTGACGAGCTTTTTCTTGTAAATCTAGGCGTCATGTATTCTGTTCTAGTGACTGCAGTAATCACCGATAGCATCAAAGATGCTGTTGGTCGTCCACGCCCAAATTTCTTCTATAGGTGCTTCCCGGATGGAGTCGCGGTGTGTCTCCTTTTTCACACTTTTAACATAACATTGTGGTTTGAACTTGGGATATTTTTTCACATGGTCCAAATTAACCTAAGTGGATAAAATATGAGGTCTGTGCTAGGAGCAGAATTCAATTTTTATTGTTCATGGCAATGTGGGAATTGGAAAAAGGCATGGCCTTAGAGTTCGAGAGTTCATGAAATTGTATTTTCTTGCTTTCATCATAGTTTAATTTTCTTCATGTTTTGTCTGAGAACATATATATATATATGTAAATCGTGTGTTTAATTTTGTCTGTTATTGCGAGTATGTCATAACATAACAGTTAACTCGAAAAGTTTGACTTCAACTCTTAAACAAAATTTTGCATTAAGATACATTTTCCAATTCATGTGCAGGTCTTTGAAGCTAATGGGAACGTTAAGTGTCATGGAGACCCTAAATTTGTCAAAGAGGGATATAAAAGCTTTCCTAGTGGACATACCTCGTGTCAGTAGTTTTTCATTTATTCTTACTGTCTTCGTTGCTGTTGTTGTTATTCTTTTTCTACTTGTTAATAAGTTTACGGTTGTCAAAATGTAGGGTCATTTGCTGGCCTTGCTTTCCTCTCGTGGTACCTGTGTGGAAAAGTGAAGGCTTTTGATAGAAGAGGCCATGCTGCAAAACTCTGCATTGTTCTGCTTCCTTTACTATTTGCTGCATTAATCGGAATTTCTCGGATTGATGACTATTGGCATCACTGGACAGATGTATTCACTGGATCCATTATAGGTTTGTTCAACTATTACTTGTGTGGATTCACTACTTTGATATATTATTTTCAAACTGAATTTAGCTTATATATATACCTGATAAGATAAATATTTGTGTCATGTTGGTTAACCACTATAGATATTGCCTATAGTTAGCTTTCTAATGACCTGATAGTGTGAAAAACTTTATACTATCAAAAGAAAACTTTATATTGTTCAGTGCATTAAGTTAAACTAGGACCTTTTCACTTTGTAATTCGCGCCTTTCAATTGTCAAATTCTGACTATGCTATTATGAAAAGTATTGCTGCTAAGTGCTAAACATCTCATTGGCTTTTTCTTCCAGGAACCGTGGTTGCCTCGTTATGCTACCTGCTTTTCTTCCCGTTCCCTCATGATATCAATGGTACAAGCTGAAACCTATGGAAACAGAATTCAATATTGTGAATCTTAGTTCAATGTTAGCGGTACTAGTTATTTTCTAAATCTTGTTCCTTTTGCCTCGATAACAGGATGGGCACCTCATGCATCTATTAAAATGAGAAAAAAACTTCCAGTGTACATCAATAGCAATGGACATTGTGTAATGCAACAAGAGTACAAGAGGGAACCCTCATTATCCAGGCCTGAACAGTAATGCAAGATCTTTAGGTTGTTGGAGATGGAAGGAGATACCGAATTCAGATCTCCATAGCCTCGTCAAAAGAGAAAACATATCATCTAAGCCTTTTGTCGTCTTCTTTCTGTTGAGTCCGGCTTTTGTTGATTCAGTCTGCAGTCGTATCTGTATATCAAAATAGTTGTACAACATCGAGAGGACATGGTCCCTTACCTCCACATTTTTTTCTATGGGGAGAAAGAACAGGCTCAAGTTCTTACAAAACATAGTCTTTTTGTACATTTACATCTACTATGTAGAAATGTAAGATCACTAAAAATACCAACAGATGGATATGCTTGTTGTGAAAATGTAAATGATGAAATTTTCCATTCTTGTTAGTAAAAGCAAAGCTGAGGGTCTATCGGAAACCTCTCTAACCCACAAAGGTAGGGGTAAGGTATGTGTATATCCTACCCTCCCAGACCCCACTTATGGAACTACACTAGATATGTTGTTATTGCTTGTTTGTTTCTAAAAGCAGGGAACTCAAGCTGAACAAGACCTTTTACCTGCATTTGTGGTGAGCTAAACTTAGAGAATAGCTTCTTGACCGAGTATGCATGTCTGTACTTAGCAAGGGAATGATTCCGCTGCATATCCACTTGGCATACGAATTAATACGTGAAGCACGAACCTCAAAATCTTCAGCTTCTAATTGGAGTTTAACTTCTACTAACCAACAAAAATAACATACCCAGTGTTATCCCACAAATTGGATTTGGGTAGGGTAGGATGTACGCGGTCCTTATCCTACCTTTATGGGATAGAGAGACTGTTTCCGATACGCTCTTGACTCAAAAGAAGTGTAATCAATTAACTTATACTAACCTAAAAATAAAATATTGTAAAACGTTTTGTAGCAAATTAAACTGCATTGATCGCGTAAAGTTTTTACTACACTGACAGTAAATACAATAACAATAACAATAACAATAATAATGTACCTAGTGTAATCTCACAAGAAGGGTTTCAGGAGTACCCCTATCATGAGAGGTCACTATTAGAAAATAAAGGGTTTTCCACCGATATTCAATGAGAAATTTGTGTTATAAAACATGATTTTCCACCTTATTCCTACCAAATCAGTTCACTGGAAAATCAATGGAAAATGCATGGTGTAAACCAAGTTCCATTGAAATACAGGGAAACTTTCTAATTTTTTTCATGTGATCACACTAATATTTAAGTTTTTACAAATGACATTCAGTGGAAATAGTCACTGAACATTTTTCAGTGGGAAATTCAGTGGGAAAAGAGTGATTTTCTAGAGAGGTTATTTCCGATATAATATATGCATGTGCCCGTACGCAACACTAGTCTAAATTGTTAAGAGTCCACATCGGATATGGAATGAGAACATGGGCTCCTTATATGGACTTGCACAATTCTCACCCTAAAAGCTAGCTTTTGGGGTTGAATTAGACCCAAAATTCATTCTTTACATGATATCAGAAGTCAAACTCTACCCCATCCCTTCTCTCTATAGTCCATATCAATACTTATTTCTGTGTCCTGTGTACAATATTGCTTCTGTAGCTTCCACCAAAATTGAACAAACAATGAGCATTGCTTATTGATGAGAAACATGCCTTGTGGCTTTGAACCCACAAAAATACATATCTTAAGGTCTTTTTTTAGTTTTAAATAATTTTTTAAAGTGTATCGCTCGCTTTTAAGGTTCTTCAACAACTCGTCTTTCTCTCTCACCTACCATCCACGAACATGACACGATATTTCTCCTTGCAGCCCAGAATCCTGGGCTCACCTCCATACCCACAGTATGCGGGCCACCAGCACCAGGCCCACTACACAGCGGCCCATCAGCAGTAGCCTAGCCTAAATTCAACGGATTTGGGCCATGCTTTCGGTTCTTTAAAAATTCAGCAGTCCGATAATGCGTGGTATATGGATACATGCGTCACGTCTCACCTCACCAAAAATTCTGGTAATCTTCCTCAACTGCGTAATTTAAATACTCCTCAATCTATTATGGTCAGAAATGGTCATCGCATTCCAATTCAAGGGTTCGGCCACACACTAACTCTACCATCGCAACCCCACTTCTCCCTTAAAAACGTCATATATGCCCCTAACATTATCAAGAACATCATCTCTGTTAGGAAATTTATCACCGATAATTCCCTATCCATTAATTTTGACCTGTTTGGTTTTTCTGTAACAGACATACGTAGCGGGAAACTTCTTTATGAGATGCAATAGTGAGGGGGACCTCTATCCTTTCATATCCACGTCCGCCGTTAGTGTCAATCCGTCCCCGTCACTACCCGAAACGACACCCCAACCCACTGCCAGCCAAACCCTACCCGCCACCCTACCCAACCCCACTACTCGTCACCACTGCCCAGTCCCGACCCCGCTGCCAGTCTTGCCTGTCACCACTAAGCCCCCTTGCCCACCCGTGATCGTCCCCTCTCACCGCATAGAAACTCGTGCACAACAAGAGATTTTCAAACCAAAAGTTTACTTTAACCTATCGATTCAAACCATTTCACCCATTCCTAAAAACCCAACATTATCCAAACTTGATCCGAATTGGAATGCAGCCATGCGAGAGGAGTTTAATGCGCTTACTTCACAGAGCGCTTAGAATATTATTCTGCGACCTGAGGGGGTGAATGTAATCTGTTGTATGTGGCTATTTCGTCATAAGTTCAGAGATAATGGTGCCCTTGAACGTTACAAGGCCAGACTTGTGGCAAATGGAACAGGGAAGTAAGAGGGTGTTGATTGTGGTGAGACTTTTAATCCAATGGTTAAGACGACTACCATCTGCATAGTTTTGAGCATTACTATGGGAAAGAATTGACCTATTCACCAACTTGATGTAAAAAGTGATTTCTTACATGGGGATCTGAAAGAAACCGTCTATATGCATCAACCGTCATAACTTGTGCATCCGGAGGCTCCTTATCATGTTTGTCGTCTTCGTAAGTCGCTATATGGGCTGAAACAAGCCCATAAAGTTTGTCACACATCATATAGATCGGTTTCGTGTGCAGCAAGAGTGATCATTCATTATTCATTTTTCACTTTTCATCGGGTACCGACACAGCTTACCTTTTGTTATATGTGGATGATATTGTTTTGACAGCTTCTTCAGATGGCCTAAAGCACGAGATCATTGCTCTACTCGTCTAAATTTGTTATGACTGACTTGGGTAAGTTGAGTTATTTTTTGGGGATATCAATGACCAGATCCGCACATGCACTGTTCTTGTGTCTGCATAAGTATGCAGAGGAGATCGTCTACCGAGCTAAAATGGCAAATTGTAAGATCATGCCCACTCCCGTCGACTCCAAGTGCATATAAGAAGTCCATGTTCTCATTCCATATCCGATGTGGGACTCTTAACAGAGTCAGGCCCATTCTTAACAGAGTAAGGAGAATTACATTATTCTACATGATATCAGAGTCAGACTCATTCCAATTTTTTGTTCACTGATGTTGTGAACCCAAATTATACTATACACGCTCCAGTTAATAAGGTCTGGGCATGCAGGGGGAGTGTTAAGAGTCCCACATCAGATATGGAATGAGAACATGGACTCCTTATATGGACTTGGACAATTCTCACCTTAAAAACTAGCTTTTGGGATTGAGTTAGACCCAAGATCCATTCTTTACCTAAATCAGGCTAATATAGTCAACGAGGCCTCCTTTTATATTCTCCCAAACAAACATAGAACAACCATCATATTGTCACAATCAGCAGAAGATTAATTAGCACAATTTGATTTTTTTAATCAGGATTGAAAATGTCAATAGCTAAGAATCTATATGGTAATGAAAATAACTGAAAACTGACAGATAAAATTAAAACATATAATCTGGACAAAGAAAATTGTAGGACTTGAGTTGTGTCAACCTTGCACACTTAATTCCACAAAGCAGTATGACATATAGGCATCAAGCTCTTTATAGTAAGAAGCAATATCACAATTAGCATTCTGCTTCTTCAGTAGAGATAAGAGGCAATTGGATTAGTGGAGCAGTATTTGGTTGTGTTGTGAATACAATATAATTGAGCATCCTTGGTATAAAACCAAAAGCAATGGTGTGCTTCTTTTCTCCAAATTTCTTGCAAAACAAATTAAAGTCCATACTACTCATGTACGGTAAGTTTGTACAAAGTAACTAAAACAACTGTAATGCTAAGTTCTAATTATTAAAATATTCTAGAATAGAATATTCTAGAAGTAATACCATTATTATAGAAATATTGTGTAATATCTTGTATTAATGTAGTATCTCATCTTATATGGTAAGTAGTTTATTGTATAGGAATATTTTTAGGATTATTCTATATTCTTCCTAGTTAGTGTAAAGATATATATATTCTTATCTAATGGAATGAAGTCTTTTGAGGAAAATATTCTATCATGGTATCAAGAGCTTAGGAAAAGATTCATCTTCCTAAACACCAAAATTGCTTTTTCTTTTTTTCGAAATTTCGTTCTCCTCCACATCGAAATTTTTGATTTTCCTGTTCATCGTGTTTTTTGTTTTTCATCCAACTATTATCAACATGTCTGAATCCAAATCGTTCTATCACCCAAATTTCCACAGATTTCGAATATCAAAACTCATGTTCATAACTTTACAAATGGAGAATGTGCATTATGCTTCTGGCGAACTTTTAAAATATGTTGTCGTTCTCACCGGGTTCTTCACCACATCATTTCCCCAGAAAAAGACAAAGAAAAAGTCTTGACAACGGATGAAGACAAAGAATTGTGGGATGTCCTAGATGCCACTGTTCTTGGTTGGATATATTCAACAATATCCACGGATTTGTTGCACACGATCATGGAAACAGATTCTAAGGCAATTGATGCTTGGAATCGATTACGGGACATTTTTTATGATAATCAAAATTCCCGTGCAGTTGCTTTGGAACAAGAATTCTCCAGTGTTGATATGGAGGATTTTTGTAATGCGTCTGCTTATTGTCAACGCCTCAAAGTGTTGGCGGATCAATTAAAAAATGTTGGCTCCCCCGTCTCCGACAACCGTTTGGTTCTACAACTTGTTGCTGGATTGACAGAGGCATATAGCGGAGTTGCCACCGTTATCCGTCAAAGTAACCCACTTCCGTTATTCTACAAAGCAAGATCTATGCTAATCCTAGAAGAACAAGGTCTTTCTAAAAAGGTTGCTAACACAACCGAATTGGCGTACATGGTCACTAATGATGGAAATAACCGGGGTCAAAAAGGACGGCATGGAAATAAAAAAGGTGGAAACCGCAACAAAAAAGGGAATCATCGCAGTCGGTGGCGATTCTGGCGGCTCGTGGCGGCGGCGCGTGATTCGGCGTAGCGATGGCGGCGGCGCAGCGGCAGCTGGCTCGCCACAATGGACTTGGGCTGACCCCTTGTCCTTACCTACCACAAATGGCCAGCCAATTTCAACCAACAAATCACCCACAAAGGCGAAGATTCTTTGCCCGGCCATCGGGAGCGATGGAAGCGGCAACAAATGTTGAACCCGACCAATGATGGAAGCGGAAGAAGCGGCGATTTGGCCAGCCAGATGGCCAACAATGAGCAAAGAAGAAGACAGGCGGCCAGATGGGCGGGAGGCGCAGCGGTGAGGAAGCGACGATTTTGGGCCTCGGCGTAACGAGGCCCACTCAGCGATGGCCAATCGGCGGAAATTGAACATGCCATGCACACGCTGGATTAATCCACCGCATACGAATTGGTATATGGACTCAGTGCGGCGTCACATATGGCGTCATCGAAGGTAATCTCACGTCTATTTTAATTTGAGCAAATCAAATGGTATAAGCGCCGGAAATGGTCATTCCATTCCAATAAAGGTTATGATTACTAAATTGTCCAAACCAAATCCACCATTAGCCTTGAAAAATGTTATTCATGCACCACAATTAATCAAAAACCTAATCTCCGTTCGAAAGTTTACTTCAGATAACTGGGTTACCGTAGCTTTTGATCCTTTTGGTTTTACTGTGTATGATTTTCAGACAGGGGCGCGGCTAATGAGATGTGATAGCCAGGGAGAACTTTATCCAGTTACTTCACTACTACAACCGGACAAGAAACATTTTAATTTTGTTGTTTAATTCCAATTTATGGCATGAGCGTTTGGGACATCAGGAGAGTCTGTTTTAAACTCTCTCAAATGCAATAATTCAATTTCATGTACACGAACTCTTAATAAGTGTCAGTCGTGTCCTTTGGGTAAGCATATTCAACTACCTTTTGAGTCTTCTTCTAATTGCACCTTTTTGCCATTTGAGACTATACATTGTGATATTTGGACATCCCAGTTTGAGCTCTTCAGGGCATAGATATTATTTGCTTGTTTTAGATGATTACTCTAAATTCTTGTGGACATATCCCATATCAAAAAAATCACAAGTGTTTTCTACATTCCTTAGTTTTAGAGCTTTCATCCAAAAACAGTTTGAAAGGGATATCAAAAACATCCAATGTGATAGCATGGGGAGTTTGATAATAGACAATGCAGGATTTTTGCAAAACAAATGGTTTGAATTTTCGCTTTTCATGCCCCCACACATCTTCTCAGAATGGACAGGCGGAACGCAAAATACGAACCATAAATAATATTGTCAGGACATCCCTTGCTCATGCCTCACTTCCCCCTAACTTTTGGCATCATGCACTTCAGATGGCTACTTATTTGTTGAATATACTACCAAACAAACATACATCACACCAAACACCCCTTCAATTACTATACCTTCGAAAACCGACATACTCTCATCTCCGGGTTTTTGGGTGCTTGTGTTTTCCATTATTTCCATCCACCACCATCCATAAATTACAACCGAGATCTACTCCATGCATTTTTTTGGGATACCCATCCCATCATCGGGGATACAAATGTTATGACCTATCCTCCAATAGGATTTTTATCAGTCGTCATGTTATATTTGATGAAACTCAATTCCCATTTAGAAAAATCAATGAGTCACAATCTCCCACTTATGAGTTTTTGGATGCTGGAATACACCCAATTTTTACCCAACCATTGTCTCATAGTTCGGTCACTGCTACTGCAAATGGACAAAATTCTTTTAACCCATTACCCGTGTCCTTACCAAATGGTGCCCAACCCACTGTCCCGGATACTGATACACATTCGGGCCCATGTGCTTTGACACCTACCCTTAATTCAACCCAAGCCCCTGATCCAGTCCCAGCTATACAAATACCACATTTGGCGATGGCGTCGATCCATCGCCCGACAACACGCCCGGTCACGTAGTCAACATGGTATTGTCAAACCCAACACTAAATCAGCTTCACACCCAAATTTCCAAATCACCATTACCATGTAACCCTGTGTCTGCTCTGAAAGACCCAAATTGGAAAATGGCCATGGATGATGAATATCAAGCTCTTATTAAAAATAGGACATGGGATTTAGTGCCCCGTCCATCTAATGCTAACATCATTCGGTCTATGTGGATTTTTACCCATAAAGAAAAATCTGATGGTTCTTTTGAGCGGCATAAGGCCCGTCTTGTAGGTGATGGGAAGACGCAGCAGGTTGGCATCGATTGTGGAGAGACATTCAGTCCAGTAGTCAAACCAGCTACTATCGAGCGATTCACTGTCTCTCCAGAGGATGGTCACTCCACCAGTTGGATGTTAAAAATGCATTTCTATATGGTCACCTAAATGGATCATTTACATGCACCAACCATTGGGGTACAGAGATCCAAAATATCCCAATCATGTATGCCTGCTAAACAAGTCTTTGTATGGTCTCAAACAAGCACCCAGGGCCTGGTATCAGCGGTTTGCAGATTTTGTATCACAGATGGGGTTTTCACACAGCCGGTCCGATAATTCCCTTTTTATCTATCATCAGGGTAATCATACGGCTTATCTTCTATCAGTATGTGGATGATATTATTACGGCCTTCCTCGTAATCTCTTCGCAAGAATATCATGTCTCAACTTGGTTCAGAATTTGCTATGAAGGATCTTGGTCCATTGCACTTCTTTCTAGGAATTGCTGTGACAAGACATGCAGGGCTCTTTCTCTCGGAAGTATGATGCATCTGAGATCGTGGAACGGGCTGGAATGGCCTCTTGCAAACCCTCAGCAACAGGTGGATACAAAGTCCAAATTAAGTGCTATCTCTAGCAAACCTTTTGCTGATCCAACATTGTACCGCTAGCTTCAGCGTTGCGCAATATCTCACTTTTACTGCACTGCATATAACCTATGCCAGACAACAAGTATGCATATTCATGCATAATCGATGGAAGAACATATGCAAGCACTCAAACGGATTGACGCTACATTAAGGGCACTCGGGAATATGGATTACATCTTTACCCATCTTGCGTCTCCAAACTTGTCACTTATCTGAGACGGCAGGCGTTTGTCCGACACCGCACGCCCACATCCGGGTATTGTGTATTCCTCGGTGATAATTTAGTTTCATGGTCTTCCAACGGCAACCACGCGATGTCGCGCTCGGTCTGAAGTGAATACCGTGCGTTGCCAATGTTATATCGATTAAATGCTGGATTGGAATCTTTTCTGGAGCCGTTGCCAAATTCCGAAAGCTACTATGGTCTACTGTGACAACATTAGTGCAATATATCTTTCTGGAAATCCAATACATCATCAGCGCACTAAACATATAGAGTTGGATATCCATTTTGTCCGTGAAAAAGTGGCACGCGGACAAGTGCGAGTACTCCATGTCCCAACGCGTCATCAAATCGCCGATATCTTCACGAAAGGACTTCCGCTGATTTTATTTGAAGAATTTCGGGACGATTCGCGTCCTCCACTTCAGCGAGGGAGTATTAGAATATTCTAGAATAGAATATTCTAGAAGTAATATCATTATTATAGAAATATTGTGTAGTATCTTGTATTAATGTAGTATCCCATCTTATATGGTAAGTAGTTTATTGTATAGGAATATTTTTAGGATTATTCTATATTCTTCCTAGTTAGTGTAAAGATGTATATATTCTTACCTAATGGAATGAAGTCTTTTGAGGAAAATATTCTATCACTAATTATATAACCACTAGAATATATAGTTGAATGTGCTTTAACATGGTTCTTACTTTCTACTCCACGGGCGTAGCTATGGTCAGTTCAATATCCTTTGTGGGAAAATTATGCTATGTATATAGTTCAAATGTTACTTTACATGCATATATACTATAAGCTTGAAACTATCCTGGAACATCCTTAACAAAATTTCTGACTTCGACTCTTGTTCTACTCCTATCATTCTTTCTTGTTCTCATATGCCTGTGGATATCCAGGATCAGGCTCATCACAGAAGGCCAATTCTTCTTCAGTCAAGGACTCAAAAGGTCCATCTAATGGTGGAAGTGCAGTTATAGCAGGATATAGCGGCCATTCAGCATATATCGGCGCTACTGCTGCTGCTGTTGACGAAGAACTCGGGGCATCCTGAGAATATTTAGTACCCAAACTAACCTTCCTCGTAATGCTACACAGAACAGAGTCTTCGTATCGGATTTCACCACGTTGTCTTAACGCCTTCACAATGGTCTCGTCAAGACAGTATTCTTTCATAATCCAGTACACGGTTCTTGTATTACCAATACTTTCTTCGTCAAAACGTAAAGTTTTCTTGAACCCAATCGTTGATCTTTCCTTATCCAAAATTGGTTTACTCGTGTCCCGTCCCTTCCACGAACCACCCCCAGCTATTGTCCTGTTGAAGTTTCTACCATGCACGGATTTTTTCTTCAACTGAGTAAAGAAATAGTTTACATGATCAGCACTACATAATAAGTCTTCGAATAATTCACATGGTTTCTTGTTACCATACAAGTCTATATATCGAATATGATTGCATTCAACAGGCTTTCCACAAACGAATTTCCGTAAATAGCTTATGAGATCTTCATCATCATAGGTTTGAAATGGTACGCCCATTGTACGTGAGGAACACTTTCTTCTTTTATTTGTTTGAATAAAAAGAACTTAGGAATAATGTGAATTTCATCTTTAGATACAGAAAGAAGAGGATGTAGAAATATTCTACATATATAGAGGAAGTTTAGAGGAAACAAAGAGATCAAGAAAACTTAAAAGTATTTCCTAATTCGAATAGGAAACAATTCGGTGTTGTAAAATCAAATTAGGAAAACTCCTGGATGGATACAAGGTATTATTATGATTTATCTAATATTATTTTATTCATATACAACTTTCACAGCCTTTAAGAACTTTGATTCATTAAATTACCGACGTTTTCTCTACCAATATAATTTCCCAACCATTATTTTGATATTTATCTTTGTTAAATATGGTATATTTTGTATAATAGACTTGTATATTAATTAGTCATGTAGTCTTACCATAATTGTATGATTAGTTTCCATATAGAATAGAGATTTAGATGTAGAATAGGAAAATGATTTTTCTATTGTAACTTGTATATATATGTCTTTCATCAATAAGAATAATCAAGGGATTAATTCTTTCATGGTATCACAAGTCTATGTATTTTTTCTTTCCTTGCTTCTGCTTCTCTCAAAAATACCTCTCGGTTTTTGTGCCACTTTCTCGGCCAAAAACAGTACCTTCCCTTCAAAATTCTTTCTCCCAAATTCCTCAATCACATATTGTTCTATCAATATGTCTACATAAAAGAACATGTTCCATCTTTCCCTTACAGTTTCTAACATCAAGAATCACATCTCTCTTGTTCTTGAAATAGAAAACGTCTTATATGCGACGTGAGCTGAACTGTTCAAGATTCACGCACGCTCGCATCAAGTCATACATCACATAATCCCCGCGGATCCTGAGGATACAGAGGTGTCAAAACGCGAGGACGACGCTTGATGCCATCGTACTTCAGTGAATTTACTAAACTATATCTATCGACCTATTGCAAACGATTATTGAGCCAGATGCTACGACAAAGGCTGTTTGGGATAGAATGCGTGACATATTTCAAGATAATCAGAACTCCAGAGCTGTTACACTTGAGCATGAATTTTCCCATATCAACATGGAAAATTTCCCGAACATTTAAGCTTATTACAAAAGGTTGAAAGAATTGGCAGACCAACTCCGCAACGTTGGTGCGCCAGTTGGTGACGATTGTCTTGTTTTGCAGATGGTTGTCGGCCTCTCCGAGGCCTATAGTGGCGTTGGAACTATTCTTCGTCAGAGTAATCCTCTCCCGAAGTTCTATCAGGCCCGCTCCATGCTTACCTTGGAAGAAGTCGACTTGGCTAAAAAGGTGGTTATCGGTGCTAGTCATGTAGTCATGATGACGTCCTTCACAAATTCTCCGGATTTCATTGAAAAGTCGGGTCAAAACCGTGCTCACGATCATGGCAAGAACACTAGGAAAAATAATGGCAAAAATTGCAGGGGAAAACACGGCGGTGCGTTAGCGGCGTCCGATCGGCGATGGGCCACCGCCATCGGTCGCCTTAGGCCCTCGCCGTGGCCTGGCGATGGCGATGCCCAACAACCTGATCCCAACAACTACATTCTGGTGGCCAGCCCGGCCAATATTCTGACCAACGGTGGCCGCATGGTCCCACGTCATGCCGCCGGCTGCCTGCTTCTGGCCCAACAGTGTTATCGGCCCAGCAGTGGATTTCACCCCAGTTATGGGTCGGGGCATCAAGCTGGTGTGCTTGGGCCTCGACCTCCTCAGGCCCATCATGCAGCAGGCCCCAATCCAACCAATATTGAAGCGGCTATGCACACACTTGGAATAAATCCATTGGACCCAAATTGGTACATGGACACCGGTGCGACTATCCACACGACGTCCGATCGAGGTACTCTCTCGTCTTATTCCAATTTGAGTAACCTTCGTGGCATAATTGTTGGTAATGGTAATTCTATTCCAATTCGTGGTTATGGTCATAAAACTTTGTCTCCACCCCATCCACCTCTTATCTTGAAAAATACCCTTCATGCCCCTAAATTGATTAAAAATTTGGTGTATGTCCGTAAATTCACCACTGATAATTCGGTTTCTATTAATTTTTATCCGTTTGAGTTTTCTGTGAAAGATTTCAAAACAGGGATTCCTCTTATGAGGTGTGATAGTACGGAGGATCTTTATCCTATCACGCCAAGTTTAGGTCTTTCGAGTCAAGTCCTGTCATCTACATTTGCCGCCCTTGCTCCTTCCTTGTGCATGCTCGTCTAAGTCATCCGGGGTCGTCTATTTTGTTTGTTTTAGAAAAAAGTAATCTTATCTCTTGTATAGGTACGCGTAGTACTCCGAATTGTCAATCTTGTTCTTTAGGGAAAATTGTTAAGTTGCTCTTAATCCTCTTTTGTAGTCAATCTTGTCATCGAAAGATAGAAGGGTTTTCCATTGGGGTTGAATGTTTATATTACCTTAACAGGAGTATAAAACGACTTAGTTAACCTGTTATCTTAACGTAGAAGAAGAAGTCAGTCTAGTTGTATTAAGGATTGAATAGAGTGGATAGTTGATGATCTTGGAAGCCCTAATTCTCCATCATAACTGATTTAATTCAAAGTATTTTAGTTAATTTCTTTATTTCCTGCATTATTAGTCTAGAATTCCAAACCAATTAACGTTAACCAAATAGAAACTAAAGCATAGATTTTGGTACTTGAAAACCAGTCCCTGAGGACGATATTCAGTCTTACCCAGACTATATTACTTGTACGATACGTGCACTTGCGTTAAGCGTGTGTATAAATCGCGCATCAGCCGCTCCCCCCTTCGCCGGAGTTCTGTCTCCGGCGAACACCATGGACCGCCACTGTTTCCAGCGAACCCATTAACCTCACCATCATCACCCCACACTTTGTCTCGCCGGATGTGATGATCGGCGAGAACCTTGTCGTTGAACCCCCCCCCCCCTCCCCTGCTCCATCGACACCACCACTATTACAACTGCCCACGTCGGAGCTTTGAGCTCCGGCGAACCACCATTCTCGTCACCACTGGACCACCCCGTCACTGCCGCTGTCGGACAACTACTGGCGGCGTCGCTCCGGTACTTTGCAGACGAGGTGATGCTGGTTGTTCCCCCTTTCCCTTTTGTGTATGTTGTTGGTTTTGTTCACTGATTTTGTTGTTTATTACTTCCCGTTTGGGCTAGTTTTGTTTGGATTAGTCTTAATCTCTTTAATATTGTTGTTAGTGGTTGGATTGTTTTGGTTTTATGATCGTTTGAGGCATGTCTGGCCGAAAAATGACGACTAGTTCGGCTCTCTTTTGGTTATCTGTCGTGGGACTGGTTTTCAATTTCTTTGGGTATCCTGCCGGAGTTTTAACCTTCGTTGGCTTTGTTTTTGTGATCCACTGGCTGCTTTGGTATTGAGTTGATCTGGCGACGTCTTGTTTTCCAGTGAACCGCTGCGGTTTTGCTATTTTTGGGCTGATTACTGACGTTTTTGCCCTTTCGTTGGTTTTATTAAACTGCTTGGAACAGACTGCTATTTCCAAGAAGAACAGATTGCTACATTTTAAATATTGGGTATTTGCTGACTTGAACATGATGTTACACTTTGGCCGATGAAAAAGTTATCCGTCGATTTTTGAGGCCTCCACAGTTGTGAAGACGAAAAATAAATAAGTTCATCGGACGTTGATGATTTCTTTTACTTACACCGGATACCAACAGGCTCTGGCGTGACGATTAGATTGACTAATAAGTTTGGTGATATGTACTGAGGTGTTCGCAAGGAGCTATGAGGAAGAATAGCTCGTTGGCAGATGTTTTTAGCAGAATTCGACATTATCTATGTGACTCAGAAGTCAATAAAAGGGCAGGTAATTGCAGATCAGTTGGCAGAGAACCCGATCCCGGATGTTGAGTCCATGATAAGTCACTAGTTCGCAGCCAAGACTTATTTAGGACGTCCCACTTCATTTTTCATATCTGAGCCCTCTGTAATCAAAACTATTATTGGTTTGGGTGCGGATCTGAAGATTTTATTTATTTTATTGTATTGTTCATAACAATGGCCGATGAAGGAATCTCCGTCTGATTTCCAAGGCCTCCCATGTATAAAAGACGGGTTTTACTTTTAATTCTTGTCATTATTTGAAAATTTATTTACTCTCTTACTGACACTTTTACTAAGTGTTTATACATGTACCCGGAGATGCATTTTCAAAAGACGTCACAGAGTTCTATTTTATGTCGTATTTAATTTTAGTTTTATTATTCTGTATTGCATTTTATTTTAATTGTAAATTATGAAAAATGCTTAGAATAGGTAGAATAAAAGTCAATATATAATTAACCTAAGTTTGAACGGATAACAGCAAGTTAGCGGATCTTAAAGGATGTCTAACCTCTTTCCTTTAGGATAAAGAACCCTAATTCAGAATCTCATAATTTCGCAGACCATCATATGGAGATCAATTGCAGTATTTTTATTGCAATAATTTTAGTGTCCTAATTCACTTAAATAATTATGTGGCGACTCCTCAAAACAAATATTTTTGCTCCATCCAGGGAACCGCGCCAAAAGAGCAACGTTGTAGTACCGTTCCGACCTCGAGGTAAAAAAACGGGCGCGACATTTGTTTGTATGCCCTTTCAGGTTGAGGGGGAGTATTTGTATAGCTATGCCATTGCTTTAGGTCACTCTCTCTTAATAGATTTGGTTTTGTGAAAAAGGCAAAAAGGGGGGAGAATGTTAGTGTTGGGTTTTGGTGTCATGACATTTTATCCAACATATCATTTTTTGTACTAAGTTGAAAAACCAAAATGTTGGAACAAATGTCTTGACATTCGGACCAATATTCTGGATAATAGTTTTGCCTTACTTTACTTGACAGAATCTAAAATCATGGAGTTTTACCACGACAATAACTTTGACTTGGCAAGGAACTTTGGAGCAGAATAAAAAGGTGGGAGAAAGAGTCAAAGTTTGGAGATCAAGACGTGTGAAGAACGAGTCAAAGTAGTTGAGAATTTCACTCCTCAAGCTACTGCCACACGTGCCCATTTTTAGCTCAACCTCCACAACAAATTGATGAGTCTTTCAAGGAACTCTCTACTATAAATAGAGAGGTCACAACGAGGAATCATAATCCAGAAAATCAAAGAGAAAAAAATCGAGAGAGCTCTCCAGAAATCTCATTCAGAAAACTGGATTCACTGTGTTGCCTGAGTTTGTGATGACATTCGGTCCAACATTATAAATGCTGCTTAGATTCTAGATTTGTTCTTTCATTGAAGCAATTGTAATAAGATGTTGTGTACATCTATTTAGATAGATTTTTCAGGCATAAGTCATCTGCGACTTAACCTTTTTAATTCCTTTTGTATTCTATTGTAATATTGTAAGAGAATGAATTTATTCAATCATATATATATATATATATATATATATATATATATATATATATATATATATATATATATATATATATATAATATTTTAGTCATTGACCATCATAGGTTACATTAATATATAACCTATGTAAATTAAACTTTTGTGTCTTTATCATTTCCGCTGCAATTTAACTCTTCAAATGTTTTTGTTTTTTACAAAGTGTAAATCGATTCTATCAGACAACGTTATTAATAACATCTATGGCTGTTTTAGCATACAAATATTTTTACTTACTTTTGATTTTGATTATTCCATAGTATAACCCCGGGACCCAACACTAATTTTAAATAAAGCTAACGGGTCCATTTCCATAATTAAACACACAGTCTAGTTCAAAGTCAACAAAAGTCAAACCAGAGCACCGGGTCAAAATTGAAAATTGACTTCAAAATTAATTTATTCATAACCTAAGTGTTCCAAATCTTCAACATTGCCTCAATCCAACATCAAATTAACACTCAAATCACAAATTACAATATCGTAAACATAGGGTTAAACCCAAATTTTTACTCTTAAAAAACACGAATTAACAAGCTAAATCTCTTGGGTAACGAGTATAATAATGAACTATAAGCTTAAATTTTTTACCCCAACTAAGTGGGTGTTTGGAGTAGCTTATCTACTCTAGCTTATGGCTTAAATGTAGAAAAAGTTGTTTTTTGAATGTTTGAGAAACTGTTTTTCACGTTTGCTTCTCTTAAAAAAAAATTAGATTTGGCTTAAATGGGAAGCTGGTCACTACCGGTTTAAGCGGCTTGAGCTTTTTTGTTTAACTTGAAATGACACTCTTATCCCTTAAAAAATAAAAGATTATATCAGTTATCATGTTGAGGGCAATATGGATATTTCATTTTTATAAGTTGATATAATCTCTTTTATTATAAATAAGCTCTTTTATCATAAATATATGCAAACATTTATTTTATAAATTTCTTTATTTTTCAACATATTTTCCAAACACCCCATTTCTCTAAATCTCATCACTTCTCAAAAAGCTCCGCCCACTGCAAACACCCTCTAAAATGAAGAATTTCTCCTTAAACATCGCATATGTCGAGCTCCAAAATCTCCAAAAGACTTGAAATAAGATGATAATTCCGAGAATGATATTTAAATACCTAATAACATTGCCCTTTCTGACCGCGATAGGGTCTCACACGACCACGATGAGTAACTTGGCTGGACCCTATGCAATCACGGTCAAGATTTGTGATTGTGCTGACCAAACTCACCATATGTCGTGATTGTGGCTCTGGCCCTCGCAAACACCAAAGATTGTATCAACATCAGAAAAAAAGATATGGTGCTTTCCAAAGGTGGGCTTTTTATTTCAAAATCAAAACTCACCTGAACCCTCAAATAAGTTTCAATTTTCAAATGGTAAATATGACCAGTACAAAGTATTGATTCCTCAAAAGGAGCGTTAAAACTTAAAATTCAGAGTCAAATTATTATACTACATTGTCTCAATTTACGTGACACAACCATTTTAGTTTTGGTCTGTTATAAATAGAATGTCACCTTACTATATTTTAAAAAATACTTTTTATGTCCATAAATTGATTAAAAATTTGGTGTTTGTTCATAAATTCTATTTCAATTGAATTTGATCCATTTGGTTTTTGTGTGAAGGATTTCAAGACGGGAAGTCCTCTCATGAGGTTTGATAGTAGGGGAGATTTTTATCCTTTTCTCGAGTCAAGCCTTGACATCAACCTTTGCAGCTCTTTCTCCTTCCTTGTAACATGCTCGTCTAGGTCATCCGGGTCTTCTATTTTGTCTTCTTTAGATAAAAATAAATTTATTTCATCTAAGGGTACGCGTAGTAGTCTGAATTGTCAATCTTGTTCTCTAGAAAAATTATTAAGTTGTCATTTGAAGACTCTAATTCTACTACTTCAATGTCATTTGATATTATTCATAGTGATTTATGGACGTCTCCTGTTATTAGTTCATTGGGTCATTAGTATTATGTTCTATTTTTTTTATTATTATTCTAAGTTTTTATGAATGTTTCCGATAGCAAAAAAATCTTAAGTTTTTTCCATCTTCATAAAATTTAGAGCTTTCATTAGAACTCAATTCGAACGGAAAATAAAAAATATTCAATGTGATAATGGCAAACAATATGACAACGGGGTGTTTCGGAAATTTTGTGCTAATAATGAGATCAATTTTCAGTTTTCTTGCCCTCAAACGTCTTCACAAAATGGAAAAGTCGAACGTAAAATTCGCACCATTAATAACATTGTCTGAACTTTATTTATTCATGCTTCCATATCCCAGTCTTTTTGGCATCATGTTCTACAAATGGCTACAAATATTCTTAACGTTCTTCCTTTCAAAGGTTTGACATATTCGCCCCCTCTTCAAATTTTATATAATAAGACTCTTTCATATTCACATCTTAGGGTCTTTGGGTGCTTGTGTTATCCACTCTTTTCTTCCGCCACAATTAACAAATTTCAGGCCCGTTGTGTGTTTTTGGGTTATCCGTCAAATCATCGTGGTTACAAATGTTTTAATTTATCATCTAATAAAATCATCATTAGTTGTCATGTTATTTTTTATGAATCCCAATTTCCATTTGCTAAGGTTAGTAAACCCGCACCTAGTTCGTAATTTTTTGGATGATATTATATCCCCATATATTATTCACCATTTATCGGACCTATCTCGTACCCAAAATCTGGCCTCTGGCCCTCCAGGCTCCAGTGGCATCATAGTCGTCTATTTTGGGTCCAGTGACTGGGACATCAATCCAGCCCAGTCTTGGTCCAGTTTCTGCTTCGATTCCATCGCCTTGTCTCGGGTCTAGTTCCAGTGTTGGGCCAGCGGCTGGTCTGTTTCGGGTCCCGATATTTTTTAAATTCAGTCGAATTCTTCCCCGAGTCAAAGACCGGTCACTCATAGTCAACAGGGTATCTTTAAATCGAAAAGACATTTAAAATTTAAATTCTAATGTTCTTAAATCACTCTTACCCCGTAATCATGTGTCTGCTCTAAATGATCCGAATTGGAAAATTGCTATGACTGACGAATATAAATATCTTATTGATAATAAGATATGGGAGTTGGTGACCCGTCCATATGGTATTAATATTATTCGGTCTATGTGGATTTTTGATCATAAGGATAATTCTGACGATTCTTTTGCGAGGCATAAGACTCGTCTTGTAGGTGATGGTAAGACTCAGCAGGTATGTATGGATTGTGGTGAGACATTTAGCCTGGTGGTCAAGTCACCTACCATTCGCATAGTGCTCAACTTGGCTCTTTCAAAAGCATGACCTATTCATCAATTAGATGTGGAGAATGTTTTCTTGCATGATGATCTCAAGGAGACAATTTATATGCATCAGCCGTTGGGGTTTAGGGATCCCAAATATCATCATCATGTCTGTTTGTTGAAGAAGTCCTTTTATGGACTTAAGCAGTCTCCACGGGTGTGGTATAAGAGGTTTGCAGACTATGTTTCGACTATTGGGTTCTCTCACAGTAGGTCTGATAATTCATTATTCATATATCGGCGTGGTTCTTCATTGGCTTATATACTTTTATATGTGAATGATATTATCTTGACTGCCTCTTCTGATGCATTACGACAGTCTATCATGACAATGCTCAGTTATGAGTTTGTTATGAAAAACTTAAGGCCCTTGAGTTATTTTTTGGGGATTGTTGTCACTCGTAATGCAGGTGGATTGTTCTTATCACAGAGGAAGTATGCGGCTAAGATCGTTGAGAGGGATGATATGTCATCCTGTAAGTCCACTTCTACTCCAGTTGATACTAAACTCAAGTTGGGTGTTGTGGCTGGCTCCCCATATGAGGATCCCACTCGCTATCGTAGTCTTGCAGGGGCTCTTCAGCATCTTACATTCATGAGATCAGATATTACATATGTCTTACATTATGTGTGTTTGTTTATGCATGATCCCAGGATTGAGCACATGAATGCGCTCAAATGCATCATTCGATACATCCAGGGGACACTTGATTATGACTTACATTTATATCCTTCGTCAACGTCTACACTTGTCTCGTATACAGATGATGATTGGAGTGGCTATCCAGACACTAGACGGTCTACGTCTAGATATTGTATATTTCTTGGTAATAACTTGGTCTCATGGTCTGCCAAACGTCAGTCAACTTTATCATGCTCTAGTGCAGAGGTCGAGTATCAAGGAGTAGTCAATGTGGTCTCTGAATCATGGTTGTTACGTAATCTTATTTTAGAGCTTCATTGTCCTATTGAGAAAACTACTTTGATTTATTGTGATAATGTTAGTGTCATCTACCTTTTTTGGGAATTCGGTTCAGCATCAGCGCACTAAACATATCGATATGAGATGAACATTCACTTTATTCACGAAAAGATAGCTCGTGGACAGGTACGCGTCTGTCATGTCCCTTCCAGGTATCAAATTGCAGACATATTTACAAAGGATTTTCCCTCCGTCCTTTTTGAAGATTTTAGAGACAATTTCAGCATACGAAGACCGCACGCTATGACTGCGGGGTGTGTTAAATATACATAAGTATACACACGATATACACATGTATACTTATGTATATTTGACAAATGAGCATCACGGGATTATGGGCAGAAAGCCCATCTCGGGTTTATGGACATAAGCCCATCTCGGGTTTATTGGTGTATATTTGATATATATTGTGTATTAGCCTTGTACATTAATTAGTGGTGTACACTTACCATAATTGTATAGTTAGTCTCCAAATAGAATAAAATTTTAAGAATAGAATAGGAATAAGATTTTCCTACTATGGAAATATGTAAAGTGTATATATTGTCCTTCAATTAATGAAAATAATCAAGGAATTATTTCTTTTATTTACTTTATGAGATCATTTACAATCACACGTTTATATAAGATTTGTTTTAAATAGCACATTTCAAAAATCTTCATTTATTTATTAAAATTTGTGTTAAATTAAATGATAGCCATATAACTTTGGGATGAAGGGAGTAACTTAGTGTATGGTTTGGGTACAATGTGATTTTTACTTAGATATCTTATTTCTCTATTCATATTTATCAGGCTTTATAACTGTCATTTCATATTTCTTTCATATTGTCAGTATGCTTTATTTAGAGGATTCGCCTGACAGGGATAATAACTCTTGGGTGCCCAATCACGGCTTAAATATTAGATTTGGATAGTGGCAAATGATATAAAAAGGTAGGTTCAAAATCCATAAAATAATGGAGAAGTGTCTAATAGATTATTTTTGTAGGGTTTTGTCGGGTTCGTACACGCAGCGAAATTTGAAAATTTATGTTTCAAACTCGACGGACGGTCAAACTGTAAGATGATTATATAATGTAAAACACATATAAATTGTAATGCTTCGAACGAATACTTACAATTTGCAAATCTGGAGTCTTATTCCTGAATCTTCAAGTGTGTAGCCAATTGTGAGCACGCAACCGTCTCTCGATTTGCAAGTTCAAGACTTCGATGTAATATCTCTTTTGGAAAGCTAGGAAATCCAACAGAGTTTCAGCAGAGTTGAATTCAAGTGAATTCAGTGTATAAAATCCTTGGCTGAGCCCTCTATTTATAGCTGCAAGATGAGCTAGGGTTCCCTAAGTGGGTCAGGCCCAGAAACCGAAACAGATTGGGTCACTCGGACCCACTGGACACGTGGCGCCACAGCTCTGCATAAGTGGCACTGCGGCGCTATGGCGCCGCGGCCCTGGGTCTTACGCGTTGCGGCCCTGGTCCAATTCTGCCACGTTTCTATTTTATTCTAATATCTCGATTATAAACCGAACATATATATTCTCTCTGATTACATCCTTGAATCGACGAAACAATTGGCTTAGTGTTACCCTACATGCCCTCACATATCGACACTAATATCATTACGGTCTACACAGAACTCCTAGATGGCGCCGGAAGACGAACTCAATATGTGAAGTATAGTTACACGAAACCTGTGAACTGAACCTCTATGTGGGTAGATAAAATTCTTTCATTCACGACACACTCGATCAAGCTTAGGATATGCCAAGTGTCTATCCAAATGGCTTGATCAATATATCTCATCTATATTAGTTGCCAAAAAGACCATATCATAGATATGTCTACTGCGTTGGCCAACGACTTAGTCAACCTAATACCATATGAGAATCTGAGTGTTCTCTCGAAGATACATTCGAGGAATGAATCCAAATCTTAGTTCAACTACCACCTTTAATTCACTTCGTAATATACCCAAAACAAGTCGCGTTTCAACCTATAAGACATTTGAGCTTAGGACAGGATCAAAGTACATTACTCTGTAAACAAAGTGGTATCGACCTCAAGTCTAAGGGCTTCTATCTCCCACACGCTGATGACATTTTAGACATATAAAACAAACAGTGCATCAGCAGGGTATACAAATACTTCAACAAGTATCCATGTGTCCATCACTAGTTGTCATAACTCGTAGCAGGTGAGACATACTACATCACTAATGATATGATGCAGACCACATGTTGACGTATCATATATCATCGGTATCCCATTCTCGATGATCATTAGTCGAGGCAGTTTAAGAGTTTACGTTATAATATTAATCTCTCACATTATTAATAATCACGTAACTTCTAGGGATGCATTTATAAAATATTATAAATAATCAACTAATAATTCAACAAATTCAAATGCCATAATATTAATCTCCATTGATATAAATGTGAATGTGTATAAAGTACATTTGTCCTAATACAGATTGTCTCTATGACATATATATACTTTCAATCTCTCACTTGGCCTAGAACCAATCACCAACATATTTAATACCCATGTTCTCAAAATGACCATTATGCTTAACCAAGCTTAATGGTTTAGTAAATTGGTCTGCTAGATTATTGTCTGTGGAAACATAATCTAATCTAATATTTTCAGCCTCTACCATCTCTCTGAGAATGTGGTACATCCTTGGTACATGCTTGTTTCTGTTTGTTGATCTTGGTTCCGTTGTCTGTGCAATTGCACCAGTGTTGTCATAATAAATGGTTATTGGACAACTAGCACTCGGAACAACCCCTAATTCCTCCAGGAACTCAGAAATCGCGACAACCTCTTTATCAGCTTCCGATCTAGTACTCAGTTTCAGTTATCGAATCAGCAGTAGTAGCTTGTTTGGAACTCTTCCAACTCACTGCTTCAATATTGAAAATGAACGTGTAACCAGACTAAGATTTGAAATCATCAACATTTGTCTGGAAGCTAGCATCAGTGTAACCAGTAGCAATTGGCTTCTCATCACCACCATATACCAAGAAGTAATCTTTAGTATGTCTGAGATACTTAAGATACTTTTGACTATCTTCCAGTGTTCATCGCCAGGATTCTGCTGGAACTTGCAAGTCATACTAAGTGCAAAGGCCACATCTAGCCTAGTACAGGTCATGGCATACATGATTGATACTATAGCCAAAACATATGGGATCCTCTTCATGCGCTCAAGTTCTACAGCACTAGAAGGGCAACCTTTCTTAGATAACTTGATGTCTTGACCCATTGGAAGACCGCCATTCTTGAAATTCTCCATAGAAAAACATCTAAGCACTTTGTCTATGTAGACCGACTGTGACAGCCCCAACAATCTATTAGATCTATCTCTATAGATCCTAATTCCCAGAATATAGCAGGTTTCACCTAAGTCCTTCATCATGAAGGTATTGGACAACCATTCCTTAACTGACTGCATGAGAGTCTTATTGTCTCCCATTATCAATATGTCATCAACATATATAACAATGAAGACAATACCCTCATTCATGCGTTTGGTATAAACACAAGGATCCTCTTTGCTTCTGACGAAATCAAATGACTTGATAGCCTTGTCAAAACAAATATTCCAACTCTTAGAGGCTTGCTTAAGTCCATAAATAGACTTCTACAGCTTGCACACAATATTTGGTCTGGACTCTGATGAAAAACCTTTGAGTTGTTTCATATACACTTTCTCAATTAGATTACCATTAAGGAATGTAGTTTTGACGTCCATCTGCCAAATGTCATAGTAATAATGTGCAGCTATCGCAAGCAAAATCCGAATAGACTTTATCTTAGCAACTGGTGAAAAGGTTTCATCATAATCCCCACTAGGACGCTGATTATAACCTTTAACCACCAGTATAGCTTTATAAGTCTGAACCTTGCCAAATGCATCAATCTTCTTCTTGAAGACCCATTTGCATCCTATGGGTTTAGCCCCATTTGGAAAATCAACTAAGTTCCACACTTGATTGACATACATAGATTCCATTTTGGATTTCATGAATTTTTGCCATCTCTTCGAATCAATGTCTACCATTGCTTCGTTATAGGTTGTAGGATCATCATCATCATCTGGAATATCTACCTCACTATGTGTTTACACAAGTAGATTTAGTCTTTCTGGAGGACGATGAGTTCTAGTCGACCTACGGAGTTGATTGTCTTGCAGTTCAGTTCTAGGTATGTTCTAACTGTGAGAATGTTCTTGTGTGTTGGTTGATCCACCAACATGAGAGATTTCAGGAATATCATTTTCATGTCTTTCCTGAATGGGAGGAGGTGCACTCACTGCACTTGCTCCCATGGTTTGTGTAGGAGGGTC
Source organism: Przewalskia tangutica (assembly GCA_029844215.1). NCBI lineage: Eukaryota > Viridiplantae > Streptophyta > Magnoliopsida > Solanales > Solanaceae > Przewalskia > Przewalskia tangutica. Next base: position 84,429,647 of record CM056736.1, on the reverse strand, counting down.
TTGAATTTCTGCATCATTCCTCGCAACACTCTCACTGGCCGAAAGGCGTACTCTAAGTATCCAATCTTCGTCCAAATCTCCCACTGAATTCTTGCCTTGATCATTGAGCATCTTCTTGACATATGCATGGCACCCCCAGGGCCTCACATGTCTAAGAGCTGGCTTCTTCCATCACCATACCTCATATGACGTCTTTTCAACTGATTTAGAAGGAACCATGTTTAGAACATAAATGGAGGTTTGTATAGCATATCCCCAAAGGTTTGTAGGTAAAACTGAAAATCTCATCATGGATCGAACCATATCAAGTAGGGTTCGGTTTCTCCTCTCGGCAACACCATTCATCTGTGGTATTCTAGGAGGTGTCCATTCTGAATGAACTCCATGTAGCTTCCAGTAATCTAGAATCTCTTTACTTAAGTATTCACCTCCTCGATCAGATCGAAGAGTCTTGATACTCTTTGAGAGTTGTTTCTCCACTTCACATTTGTATTATCTAACTTTTCGAAAGCCTCGGATTTATGTTTCATAAGATACACATATCCATACCTTGACAAGTCGTCTATAAAAGTGATGAAGTAAGGAAAACCTTCTCTATCTTGAGTCGAAAATGGTCCACATACGTCAGTATGTACCAATTCAAGCACCTCATTGGCTCGTATCCCCTTTCCAGAAAGAGGCTTATTGGTCATCTTACTCTTCAAACAGGATTCACATTTACCATAATATTCTAAGTCAAATGGTTCAAGGTAGTTAAGTTTCCTCAACCGTTCTATCCTTGTTTGATTGATATGACCAAGTCTACAATGCCACAGGTAAGTAGAATTTCTTTTACTTATTTTAGCTCTTTTGTTTTGTAAATTGGAAATTTCTCTTTATATCAATGACGTGCATACCTTATCCACTAGAGGTATAAACATCTGGTGCTTTTCCTCCTAGTGCAGTGTAGTCCTTTCTTCCAATTCCCCTTCCTATTACAGTTGAGGCATACATCCTTGACCGAAATCACTTTTTCTTCTTCACACCTCCCTTAGGCTTCATAGCTGAGGGCGTAACGATTGCCTTGTCCTTTTTCTTCTGTAATTCCTTACCTTTCGGCTTGGGCCGACTAGAGGAGCTCATCATGAGCACAACTTTGCTCTTGGAATTTGATGATTCAAAGGTCTTTAGCATGTCATGCAGTTTCGACAGACTCGCCTTTGTTCCGTTCATATTGTAGTATACAATAAAATTCTCGAACGAACGAGGGAGAAAGTTCAGGATAAGGGTGGAAACGACGTTATTCTGCAGCTTTATACCAATCGAGGCTAGTCTTTCTATCAGCCCAATCATCTTCAACATATGCTGAGACACTTGACTCCCTTCACTTAGCTTACACTTAAATATTTTCTATCAACAACTCATATACCATAGTTTGGGACTGAGAGTCATAAAGTCTCTTCAAGTGTTCGAGCATTTTTTTAGGGGACATGTTCTCATGTTGTCTCTGTGGTTCCACTGACATGGAAGACAACATGACGCATCGTGCTGAAGTGGCGTCATCTAGGTTCTTATGGTAGGCTACCTTATCAAATGTGGCATATTCTGCAGAATCCTCGGCAAGGACTGTGGGGAATAATTTGTCTAATACATATTCTATCTTTTCTTGCCATACGACAATTCTTAGATTTCTTAGTCCAGTCTAGATAGTTTGGTCCAGTGAGTTTGTTCATTTCAATGATAGGCTCGACATTTTGAAGTTTTGAAGATTTAGATAGAAGGGAAATTACAATCAAAATGTATTTCCCTATTATACATATTCATTATAGACTAATCAAACATGACCTTTTGTTTAATTAGCTCTCACTATTTTAGCATACTTTTACGACCCCAAGGTAGAATACGGACCTAAAACATTTTAAGGTCATAATGGGCCAAGATCCAAACATATGATATATCCGCGTTTGCTTGGGCAGATACCTTCAATAGCACATTTTGGTAGGTCTTAAACCAATTGCAAAGCCTATTTGCAACTCTTGGTTGATTAAATAATTCATTTTAATCATGCGTCCTTAGATTAGTCCGACACTTGGGCGTCAAGATTTGTCTAAGTAAGTCAACCCCATTACACGACTACATTTATGTATCTAAGTAAACTTGGCCTTTGCGAGCAAACACTTGGGTGTAAATACCCACAAAAATTTATCATCTACTTTTACGTTTAACACATCTATGAAAGGGTCTGAGTCCTCGTAGACTTAGAGCAAATGCTTGGGCATAAATACTCGTATCGCCGAAAAGGATTTTGCACCCTAACAATTATAATTGACGACGCATTTTAATTTTAGACTTGTATTCAAAATGTTGGGGAACATTTTTCAGTTTTCAGGGATTTCAACCAAGATCAACATACATGTCATATTTCATACGACATCCTATCATGCAATTTCTAAAACGCATTTAGATGGGAAACTATCAACCCAATAGACATGATAAAAGATTGTTTTAATCAACTACTGAGCGCCGCCTACCCAGACAGTTATTGCGGTCATTTATGTAAATCAATTACTATGCACCGCCTATCCAGACAATAATAGCGTACACTATGCTAATAATTTAAATGCTCACATTTAAAATACTTACACATTTATATATTATACAATAATATACTATTAATGATAATCATGAGTCTATTTGTCTAAACTCTAAAATCTATGTCTATGTCAAACAGTCCCTAAACATTTTCGGATTTTAAAATTCGGATTTTCAGGAAAGTCTGTAAATTTTTAAAATTTACAGTTTAGTCTCTCAAGAATTTAAAATTTCAATTTGAACCCTATTAAATTCAGAAAATGCGATTTTAATTTTCAGGTTTCAGGGACCTGTCTGCACTTTCCAGATTTAAAAATTCTGATTTTCAGAAACTTTGTTAAATTATAGAATTGCCCGAAAGGATCAAATCTGTCCAATTAAAAGTTTTAATTTCAGATTCTGAATATTTTAGAACTTTGGAATCAGAATATGAATATTTAAAACTTCAGCTTCTGATTTCGATTTTTGTTTTGAAAAAATCACCGTCGGCGCCACGGCCCCATAAGGTGGCGTCACAGCGCCTGAAGGCAGAATCAAAAAATTTCGAAAATTTACCATCGGCGCCGCCATTTGTGGCGAAGCGAGCGATAACAAAAAAATTTAATTTTAAGCTTCGGGATGAACAGCGTATGGCGATCCGAGCAGTCGCGACGCCGACAAACCCGTGCGGCTGCGGCGCTTTATTGGAGTCGCGATCATCTACCAAACCACTAGCGTGCTGGCTCTCGTCACTAACTTATGGCGAAAGTGCGAAGCCCTAAAGCGGTTCGGTCGATTTCCAAATTCATCCCCGTATCTCCTTCACCATTAGACAGCACGTTCATCGACCATCATCCAATCCATTCTCGTTCTTCGTCTCAATGCACTATGTTCGAAACGAACCGATTACGAATATCAACTTAGAAGAGTTAGATAGAAATGACTTCCTCGACTACACCATTGTTTAACAGATTCGGGTGTAAGGATTATGCGTTCTTAAGATTTAGGATTTTAAAGCTTCTAAACGACATAAAAACACATTTAGACAAATCCTAACCCATATTATCATTAATATCCACTATATAATCACACAAAACAGCCCAGGCTTTAATACCACTGTAGAATTTTGTCGGGTTCGTACACGCAGCAGAATTTAAAAATTTATGTTTTAAACCCGACGGGCGATCAAACTGTAGGATGATTATATAATGTAAAACACATAGAAATTGTAATGCTCGAGGAATACTTACAATTTGCAAATCTGGAGTCTTCTTCTTGAATCTTCAAGTATGTAGCCGAGGGTGAGCACACAATCGTCCCTCGATTTTGCAAATTCAAGACTTCGATGTAATTTCTCTTTTGGAAAGCTAGGAAATCCAGCATAGTTTAATTCAAGTGAATTCAGTATATAAAATCCTTGACTGAGCCCTCATATATAGTTGCAGGATCAGCTAGGGTTCCGCAATTGGGTCAGGCTCAGAAATTGAAACAAATTGGGTCACTCGGACCCACTGGACATGTGGAGCAGAGGCTCTGCATAAGTGGCGCCGCGACGCTATGGCGCCGCGACCCTTGTCCAATTTTGCCTCATTTTTATTTTATTCTAATGTCTCGATTATAAACCGAACATATATATTCTCTATGATTACATCCTTGAATCGACATAATAATTGACTTAGTGTTATCCTACATGCCCTCACATATCGACACTAATATCATTAGGGTCTACACGAAACTCCTAGACGGTGCCGGAAGACGAACTCAATATGTGAAGTATAGTTACACGAAACCTGTGAACTGAACCTCTATGTAAGTAGATAAAATCATTTCATTCATGACACACTCGATCAAGCTTAGGATATGTCAAGTGTCTATCCAAATGGCTTGATCAATATATCTCATCTATATTAGCTGACAAAAAGACCATATCATAGATATGTCTACTGCGTTGCCCAACGACTTAGTCAACCTAATACCATATGAGAATCTGAGTGTTCTCTCGAAGATACATTCGAGGAATGAATCCTAATTTTTGCTCAAGTACCACCTTTAAACCAATACGCAATGTACCCAAAACAAGCCGTGTTTCAACCTATAAGTCATTTGAGCTTAGGACAGGATCAAAGTACATTACTCTGTAAACAAGGTGGTATCGACCTCAAGTCGAGGACTTATCTCCACGCCCGATGACAACGGACATATAAAACAAACAGTGCATCATCAGGGTATACCAATACTTCAACAAGTATCCATGTGTCCATCACGAGTTGCCATAACTCGTAGCAGGTGAGACATACTACATCACTAAGGATATGATGCAGACCACATGTCGATGTATCACATATCATCGATATCTCATTCTCGATGATCATTAGTTGAGGCAGTTTAAAAATTTACGTTATAATATTAATCTCTCACATTATTAATAACCACGTAACATATAGGAATGCATTTATAGAATATTATAAACAATCAACTAATAATTTAATAAATACAAATTGTCGCGCCCTTTTTCGGCCGCGGCATTCTAAATAGCGAACCCTGCTCAAAATGCAAATGTTAGAAAATAAATAATAAAATGCTAAAAGGTTTAAGAGGCTTAAAGGTTTTAAAAATGCTAAAAGGATGCTAAAATTGCCAAAGATGCTAAAGTTTAAAAGGGTGCTAAAATGCTAAAGGTTTGCTAGAATGCTAAGGGTTCGCGGAGTCGCCACCTAATTAATTTGGGTGAATTAGGACACCTAAATGTTTAACTAGTTTGAAGTAAAACATTAACTCCATTTTAATGGTCTGCTAAACTTAATGAGATTCTGGGTAAGGGTTCTTTATTAATCTAGAGGGAAGGGGTTAGGCACCCTCTAAGATCCGCTAACTTGCGGTTGTCCTGCCAAACCTAGGGTAATTATTATATTTTAAAAATGCAAAGTAAAAGATCTATAAAAAGTGCAATGTTAGAAAATAAAGTGCTAAATGTTAAAATAATGCTAAGTAGTTAAAAAAGGTTTTAAAATGTTGGAAGATGTTTAAAGGTGCTAAGAGGTTAATTTTAAAAGTAAAGGGTGTTAAATATTAACGTGGTGCTTAAAATGCTAAAAAAGGTGTTAGAAAATAAAGGTGTTAAAAGGTATGAAAGGGTGCTAGAATATAACAATGCTAAAAGGCTAAGGTGCTTTATGGGCCATAGATTTATCTGCGCAATTAAAGAAGTGAGACGTTAGTTTTAGATATGCGATTTTAATAATTCAGGCAAAGGATTAGATATGAAGTGACAAACCTAAAATAGATAATTAGAAGTGCCTTGCCGATTTTAAACTAACCCGCCCAATTTATTTATTTCGACAATAATTGTTCTATGTCTCTTATTATTACAAAATAAATAGAATTGCGAACAAATAAAGGCATAATTAGGCAATTAATTTTAGAGAGTAAGAGGAGTCGAGACGGATGACCACGACATCTTGTCCTATTTGTTTTTCCTAAGAGTTGCTGAAGATGGAACTCGATGGATGCAGGTGCGGGTTGCCATTTGAAGTGGCTCATGATGAGTCTCGTAGTGAGACTTTTTGCTCCGATGCATTTCATGTAAAAAAAAGAAGAAAAGATAAGGAATTAGCATATATCCTAATTACTTGAATCATAAAAATCTATACGCACATGATCTATATTTGCATGTAATCAGCATATAAGAATGTATAAATTAGTGAATAGAATGGCGCATTTGCCAAGCGACAATGATAAGATTCGATGTGAACAACACGTGAATAGGGAAAATAAATATGCCAGCCCCCCTGCTGTTGTTTTCAAACCTTTTAGGAAGAATCGCCCAAACGAAGTGAATCTAATAACAAGTATTCCTATCTTATATACATGTATTCAGACTTGGATTATCATAAATAATAGTTTCCATATTAACGAAAGCATGCATATGTCTATTCTATTTTTACTTGATCTACCTAACAATATACTAAACAGATATTTATCAAAAACAAGATTAAACTAGCAGTACCACATGATTTTGTACACAAGCACGAGAATGGGGGGTTATGAATTGAATATAGGATGCAAAACAGAGACATAACTTCACACAGTGTCACTTAATCCAGCAAGCGCAACCTAGCAGATTGGGGCAAAGTACAAGGCAGTTTAGGAGACTTCACCTATTGACACAGGAATAATCTTGATACCTAAATAGGCAAGGGAAGTACACTGAATTTGACATACGAGCATGAGGATGGACAGAAGACATCGTGACATTGAAACATTTGGATATGCCTATTTGTTTACTGACCAGCTTAAAAAAAACATGAGGCAGCTACAGTTTCCCTGCTGCAGTGAATACTCACATATGTTGTGAATGCTGGTCGATTGCAAGCGATGGCGGAGGCGAAATAAGCAAAACAGGCCAAAGACATATACATGTTAATATACTAAACATGTGGGTAATTCAGTTGTTGTTCAGTTGAGCGTAAAGATGCAAATCCAGTTACTGACCCTCTACATGTATGTCCAAACATATCCTTGCCATTTAGAATGTTTAGAACCTATCCGATGCAGCGGATATACATTGCAATGAGTACTCACGGAAGATTCATTTTATATGACGTATATGGGGAGGTTCGGTTTTGATTTAAGGAAATAGCCTCGCAAAGAACTTAGCACTTCAACAAGCGAGGCGATCAACATTATTTGATGTTTTCTATGCTTTGCCAATTATTGGTGATATAAGACATCTAACTAACCAAATATGATCCTCGAACGAATAAGCATGCTTTTGAACATTCACACGAATTCGGATGATTTGCGACAAACATATGTTCTGCATCGACACATCTGATACATTGCGGGCTCTGGACCTCGAATGGCGACGATTAAGCTTAAATGCCTTTTCAAGAAGAAAAACACATACATAGATACAGGATATGCAGAAAGCGAGAATTATAGGTCATCTGGATTTAGAAACATAGACAATGGCTTATTGCGTATTGACATACTCGACCTACTAAGTGGCAAATATCTGGCGATCACCTAAACATCACGATGTCCTTGCGACAAGTTATTAACGTTATTTCGAAATACAATATTAGATATGAATCTGACGACAATTAGTAAACTGAATCAATTACAGATAGATTGACCAAACATCGTATTTAGACATTTATAAACAAACGAACTAAATTGATGATGAAGCATGCGAAACAGTGGAAGTAAAAAAAAACAAAACTGAAAGGGATTCTAGTTTACCTTCTCCGGACAGCGACCCGGGGCAGCGTATCAAGTCGTCGGTCCAATCGACGGGTTTTGGGTTTGCGATGCGAATGAAAGGGCGAGGTTTTGTTTGCTGGTTTTGGGGTTTGCGATGCGAATGAAAGGGCGAGGTTCTCTGCTCTGTGTTCCACTGCTGCTAAGGGTTTCCATGCTATCGGTTCCCTAAATTGCTATCAGATTCCTCTCCTCGAGCATGAATCGATGCTCCGACTCTCACATGTTCGACACTGCTTTGCCAAGGGTCCTCGATTGGTCTATTGCATGTGCTTATATAGCCTCCTTCTAGGTTCTAACAACGTAAGCAATTAAAGGTGATTGGGGCGAGATTTGGTCTTTGATATTTCGTAAGATATTTGTGCTGATTTGGTTCGATTCGAACGGGTTTATATGGTAAGGTATCGTTGGAGAAGTGTGTGCAGGTAAAGGGAAAGGAAAGTCGTCGGATTCTCAGGCGAGAATCTCGGCGACTGTGAGGTGCTGTTGCGGCAATTTTAGGTTTAGGGTTTTCTAAGGGGAAAGGGCGATAGGGAGGCAGTGAGGTAAAGTCAAGTGAGGCTTAGGGGAGATGGGCTGAGGAAATAACAGCTGGGCGTGGAGTTGGGCTGCGGGTCGCGGGTCGCGGGTTTGGGCCAGGGCGTGGGCTGGTGATTAATTAGGGTAGTTAGTTATTAATTAGTTTTAGGCTTTTAATTAATTTAATTTTAGGTGCTTAATTAATTAGGATTAGATTATTTAATTTAGTTTAATTATTTAGGTGCTAAATTAGTCTAATTATTTAGGTGCTAAATTAGTCTAATTGTCATAATAAATGCGGGCGTGTTATTTAATTAGTGCTTAATATGTTAAAATGCGGCGCTATTATTTATCTTATTATTGTGCATTATTGCGAAGTTAAATTAAAATTGAATTGAGTTTAGGTTAAATTATTTAAATGCTAAATGCAAGTATGATATTTAAGAATTGTTTAAAGCTTTTATAGATGCGACGCTATTAGATAAAAAAAATGATTTTAAATTACAAATGATTATGAAATTCTCTTGCGTATTAATAAACGCGACTATGCTACTTGACGCGACGTCATTGCTAAATTATTAATTAAAAATCCTGACAGGGCTTGAAATCAATTAATGCGGGCGCGGGACTCTAAGTGCTAAAACTCTACGTAAGATGCGATTAAATTATTTATTTATGCCTGTATTTATGTTTTATTCGTTGCATTTTATTATAAAAATTACTTGAAAATTATTTAACAAAATTAGTCTAATTTTATAGCTAATGACTGGACGTGAGGGTCAAAATTGGGTGTCAACACAAATACTATAATATTAATCTTCATTAATATAAATATGAATATATATAAAATATATTTATCTTAATACAGATTGTCTTTAGGACGTATACATACTTTCAATTTTTTATATGGTTGGATGAGCATGCCCACCTCCAAAGAAAAAAGGGTTTTGAATATTGGTATCAATTTTTTTTAATCTCTCTGCAACTGAAGCAGACATATCTTCGCTGACATCTCTACTTGCTAAGAGGGTAGTTTTGGAATTTCATATTTTTTATCAGCCTTACACGAGGACAATTACCTCTACCGTTCTACCTATCAAGTGAATGTAATATTTATGTACATTCTATTCGCTCTAACTTCGTGTGAAATTATACTAGATATGTTGTTATTGTTACACGAGTACAATTGCCTTATCAGCTGTACACGCGTGGATGGACTTTGCTGACAGTATGGGGCTGGATTTGCTGATGCAATTTCTGCTTCCTGGCCATGCGGGCCCTTGCATTATATACTTCAATTTGATATTTGACTTCCATTTGTAGGCTTTCCAGATCACAATGTAGTTTGTTCATATTTTTACTAAATCTAGCCATGGATTATTTAAAGTATATTTTATCTTTGGCCACTACTACACATGGTTAAAATATTTATCTTTGGCCACTACTACACACTATCTTAGAAAAAAACATTAAAAATATTATTTCTCATATAGAAAAAGAAATTAAAATTGTATTATATATAAAAAAAATCCTTGATTAAATGCAGTCGCACTTTTTGATGTATCTCAAAAAGGGCGACGGACTGTAGTCGCCTTTTTTGATATGATTCAAAAAAGAAAAAAAATTAAATGCAACAACTGATATTCGAACTCTGATCTGAACTCTGACACTATACTATTCTACCACTACACCACCACTTATGCAATATTAATTGCCACAAATACATCCTCTGCCAAGGATCGAACTTGGGTCTCCTTTGTGGAACTTTGTCATTCTACCACTAAACCAGTCATCAATACTTGTTATATTTATGCTTCTCATAATCATAAATCCCTTGATCGGTTCTAACAAGATGTCTATTGTTTACTTATGATTTATAATTTCGGATCCGAATATTTTGAATATCCAAAAAATCGGATATTCGCAATTTTTGGATAATTTCGGATCGGATTCGAATCCGAATATTTCGGATATCCGTAATTTTTGGATAATTTCAGATCGGATTCGGATCTGAATATTTAGGATATCCAAAAAATCAGATATCCGCAATTTTCGGATAATTTCGGATCGTATTTGGATCCGAATTTTGGATATTCAAAAAAATCAGTTATCTGCAATTTTTGAATAATTTCGGATCGGATTCGGATCCGAATATTTCGGATATCCGCAATTTTCAGATAATTTTGGATTGGATTCGCATCCGAATATTTCGAATATTAAAAAAATCGGATATCCGCAATTTTCGGATAGGATTTGGATCCGAATATTTCGGATATCCGCAATTTTTGGATAATTTCGGATCGGAGTCGGATCCGAATATTTTGGATATTAAAAAAATTCGGATATCCGCAATTTCGGATAATTTCGAATAGGATTTGGATCCGAATATTTCGGATATCCGCAATTTTCGGATAATTTCGAATCCGAATATTTAGGATATTCAAAAAATAGGATATCCACAATTTTCGGATAATTTCGGATCGGATTCGAATCCGAATATTTCGGATATTCAAAAAAATCGGATATCCACAATTTTCAGATAATTTCGGATCGGATTTGAATTCGAATATTTCAGATATTCAAAAAAAATGAATATCCGCAATTTTCGGATAATTTCGGATCGGATTCGGATCCGAATATTTCGGATATTCAAAAAAATTGAATATCCGCAATTTTCGGATAATTTCGGATCGGATTCACATCCGAATATTTCAGATATTCAAAAAAATCGGATTAATGATCGTATTCGGATCCGAATATTTCGAATATTCAGAAAAATTGAATATCCGCAATTTTCGAATAATTTTGAATCTGATTCGGATCAGAATATTTCGGATATCCAAAAAATTGGATATCCATAATTTTCGGATAATTTCGGATCGGATACTACACTTGCACCCCTATGAGGTGAGGTATATCTGTAACTAAATATAGTAAAATATAATTATTAAAAAAAGAAAATAAAATTATCAAGAAGAAGCTTTTATGCATTTATTTTTATGAAATTTAGATAATATTTTTGAATATCTTTATTCATGTATTAGATTAAAATACAGAATAAACATTGTGAAACATATATCTCTCGAAACTTATTAACAAGAAATGAACACAACTTACTTAATAAGATGTACCGACTACTAATAATAATAATTTACTACAATTTATATATTTATTAATAGATATAAAAAATTAAATATTTATTGACACATTTTTAGTATTTCGTTACTTAATTTGTACAATAATCAAATCTTTTGAATAAAACAAAATAAAATGAAAGTTAAAAGTGCAAGAATGAATGTCACGTGGAGATGGATGCAAAAATGAATGCAAAGTCTAAAATTGAAATGCCTAAACTACCCTTAATTTATATTTTAATACCTTCAAAGGGGGCGACTTTAAAAATCGCCCTATTTGAGCACACCAAATAGGGCGATTTTTAAAGTCGCCCTTTTTTGTTAGGACAAAAAATGACGACTTTTCAAGTCGCCTCCTTTGGTCCTCACCAAAAAGGGCGACTTTTCTTGTCGCCCCCTTTGGTAAGGATAAAAAAGGGCGACTAGAAAAGTCGCCCTTTTTGGTGAGGACCAAAGGAGACGACTTTAAAAATCACTCTACACTACTACATATTTGAGCTAATGCGACGCCATATGTAGTACCGTCGCATTAGATGTTGCTAATGCGACGGGTCAAAGTGTAATAAATGAAAAAATTAGGCTAATGCAACGGCAGAATTGGACCGTTGCATTAGCCAGTGTCCTTGAGGCGTTTTCAATAAGAAGAAACGTTGGGAAAACTCGCCAAAGCCACCTGGGAGAATTCCTGCTCAAGGATAACAATTCGAGAATGACTATTATCTTGGAATATGTTTTGCAATTGATCTCACGCCACCATAGCCGTGGAATTAGGTTTCATAATCGTCTGTAAAAGATCCAAGGAGATAGTGACATAAATCCACTAAAGAACATTGGCATCAAGAATGACCCATAATTCTGGATCTGCTTATTTAGTGGACACAACCGTCATAGAAGTAGACGTCATATCACCCTCCTTTGGAGGAGGTGGAGGAATGATGTGGTGGATGACTTTGTGTGCCAAGACATGAATCTTAAATAATTCCGCTCACGACCCATATTGGACGTTTTCTAGGTCAAGAACGATAGGGATGACGCTCTTGATGTTAGAAACTGTGAGGGCAGGATGCAAATTGTTCTTATCAGCCATAGGGAATAGAACAACAAGATTCGGAGAAGGGAAATTGTAAGATAGAATTTTTAAACAGAGAAGGGCGGCTGCTGGGCAAAACCGAGAAGGAGGCGCCGCGGTTTGGAGAGGAAAAAAATCCGAGAAAGAGAATAAGAAATTTGAGGAGCGAAAGCAGGGTAAAGAGAACCTAGACTCTTGATACCATGAAAAAAAAATCTCTTGATTATTCTTATTGATTGAAAACATATATATACAAGTTACAATAGGAGAATCTTATTCCTACTTTACATCTAAATCCCTATTCTATACAATTAAAGTAATAGAATAATTCTAATTATGGTACAAGACTAAGTCTACCAAATATACAAATATACAATAATACAATAATAATGTGTGTCCACTGCTGGACACGTTGTGGGCCCTGGATATGGCCTGACCGGGGCCCACTGGACGTGGGCCTGAGCCGCGGCGCTGTGCCCTGGAGCCGCAGCGCTAAAGCCTTCTTTTGGACACTGTTTAACAAGGTGTATATCAACTATTCAGTATAACAATTATAAATATCCGGACCAATAAAAGAGATACATCTTTCTTTTTTCAGTATATAAAAGAGATCGATACATATTAGAAGATGAATAACTATATAGAATGCAATAACCACACTACAAAAGTGTTAATATACCCAGACCTAGAGAATCAATAGAACACAATTTCATTCTATCTTTTATAACATATATATCTTACTCTGAACACAGGAGGGTGGCGTGTGGCGGGCGACCGTTCTGCCCGATCCGTCCGGTCCGATCCGTCGGCCTCGATTTAATTTTAAAAAAAATTAGCGGGTCCGGGGCTCGAACCGGGACGGGACATGGTATGGTCCCGCCCGACCCGGTCCCGCTAGGACCCGTTCCGGTCCCGCCCCAGTCCCGTCACTTGCCAAAAATAGTCGTTGCAATAACGGCCATTTTACATTTTGGTCGTTATTGCAACAACCATTTTTGGCTTCCCCCACTCCCCCAACCCCCTACCCCATTTATATTTATTTTTAACCCTAAGTTATTGTATTTACACTTTAACCCAATTTTCCAACTATAAATACCTCATTTTCTCTTCTTATTTCTCACAAATCTTCCTACAATCTCTAATCTCTCAAATCTCAATCAATCTATTTCTATACAACATTGTCTACTACATATTCACTCTATTTATTAATTTGAGAATTGGGAGTGAAGTTGGCAACTAGCTTGAGGATTAATCTATCGAGCAAAGTTTCAATTTTCAACCTCTCTCGATTACACATCGACTCTACGTCGGCGTTTGGTACATTCGTTCTCTCATTAAATTATTATTTTATTTTTATTTCATTTAGCACATTTAATTTCATTATCTTTAACTTTTTAAGTATTTAACTATTTATTACCATAATTAAAATGAAAAGAACAAAAAATGTTTTGGGCAAGGCCTTGGGTATAAAGGGCAAGGGAAAGGGTACTTCTTCTAGTATTCCTAGACAAGATGATTTTATGGTTCCTGAAATGTTTCCTGAAATACCATATGATCTTGACACAAATGTTTATCCTCAAAATGAAGAAGATTTTAATTTAGATGACACTCTAGATGATGATACACCTACTAATGTAGATGATGATACACCCACTAGTTAAATGTCTTCTATCCCCTCTAGAATGAGACGAGGTCCGGCAAAACGACCATTAACATAAGATATATGGAAATATTTTCACAGGGACGTACCGTATCAAGTAGTTTTATGTAAAACTTGTAAATCTGTTTATACTTTTAAAACTGGACAAGGTCATGGTGGGACGGGGGGTTTAGCAAGACACCTATTGCCAAAACACAAAGTCTTGCATGCCCAATACCTTATTGAAAAAGATGGTGAACAAGCGTCCTCTCAATCGGGACAAGGTTCACATACTGTTCCGGACAAAGTACAAGGTCAAATTAACCCTTTGACGGAGGAAGTTGTAGGCCCTAAATACAATAAACATAAAGATAGGGAAGTACTAGCAAAAGTAGTTGCTGTGGAGAGTTTGCCTTTTTCATTTCCTGAATCGCCTGATTATATTCATTATATTAGAGATATGTGTAATCCTGCTTATAAAGGTTTTCCTAGATCAACGGTTAAGAGAGACGTGTTTAAATTTGCACACGAATATCAATAATATTTGCGTTATTCATTATATCATTTAAATTGCAAAGTCGCTCTAACTTCTGATATAGGTCGTAGTACTAACGACCATGATTATTTAACGGTAACCTGTCATTGGATAAATTATAAATGGTCTATGCAAAAACGTATTTTAGCATATAGATATATAGATAGTAGACACACTGGTGAGTTTATTTCACAAAATATTTATTTAGTCTGCGATTATTACGGAATAACTGATAAAGTTATGAGTATTACATTAGATAATGCAGCTTCTAACAATTCTGCTATTTATGTTTTAAAAGAAGTTTTAACTCCGTCTTTTCCAAAACATTTTCATATCAAATGTGCGTGCCATAATTATAACTTAGTTGTAAATGATGGTATTTCACATTTTCAAGATATTCTTGAAAAAATACAATTTGCTATAAATTTTATTTTTAAAAATAATAGAATTCAACAGAGAAAAGATTATAAAAAAACTTGTCACGATTGTGGACTATCTTATAGAAAAATTCCCGAAGAAGTACCAACTAGGTGAAATTCTTTATATGACCAACTAGTTGTTTCTTATGACTATAGAAAACCTATCACTTTATTTTTTAACGCCCATAATCAAAATCAATTGATATGATTGTGGATAATGATTGGGACAAAATTAAAGAACTTATTGTATTTCTAGAGAATTTTCAACGAGCAATAAAAGAATTTTCTACTTTATATTATCCTACTATTTCAACTATGTTGTTTTATATAGCTATAATATTTTTACTTCTTAAAGAATATATGGAAAAACCTTCTTATAAGGCAGCTATTAAAAAATGTTTATGAAATTAAAGAAATATTTTATTCCTATTCCCCCTATTTATATTATTGGTGTTGTATTAAACCCGACTATTAAAGTAGACGGTTGTAAAAGTCTTATTGAAAACATTTATAGCTGTATGGACGTACTACCACCTCCAACTCCCAAAAATTTAAATGTTGAGCCACATATTGAACAAACGCTAGAAGAAGTGTTGGATATCGTAGAAGATGAATGCAAAAAAGTATATCGACATTACCAGCAAGAAAGTGCTAGTAACCAACCGGCTTTCGTACCATCTTCTTCTGCTTCAACACAGCCTCAAAAAAGACATGTTGTTTCTGCGGACAGTATTGAAAGCCTCAGAAATAGAATGTGCGGTGGTAGCACTGCTAACCAAATTAGCGAGTTCGATGTTTTTATTTTGCAGGGCACTTTACCTTACCAAGTAGTTGTCAATGAAGATGGAAAGGAAGACTTGTTGAAATATTGGATGCAGAATGAGAAGACATTTCCGACACTTTCAATGATGGCCCGAGATATTTTGAACATTCAAGCGTCATCAATCGCTTCGAAGCGTTTTCTGCAGCGATTTCAAATAGGAGAGCACACTCATTAGCGGAGGCGGCTTGGAGATGGCGGTACTATTCGAGAGATTGGATCTGAGCGGAGGCGAAGAAGTCTGATCACAGATTAACCAAAAAGAAGACGAAAACTACAACGACATCTTATCTGAAGGCATGAGTAGCGACGTGGAACAATTTGACCAAGATATACCAATTCCAACCGAAGAACCACACGAAATTATAAAGAAACTAGAAAAAATATTTTCAAACTGGTAATCTATTTCATTGCAATTTTAGTATTTTTTTCTCTGTCTTTTGCAAAAAAAATCAACAACAGTACACTACAATGTTGTAATTCTGAATTTTGTATATTTAAATGAAATAATTAATAATATAAGAGGCACAAAAACAGCCTTGGGATGTTTTTTTTACACTCTTCTTGTTTTTGTTTAATTATTTAGTTTATACATATATATGAGTATAATACTATAATAGTATAATATGAGTATATGACTATCACTATATGACTATATGTTACTTTGTTAGTAATTTAGTATTTTTAATTTAGTGGAAAAATTTTTAAAAAAAAATATCCCGCTCAGGTCCTGGCCCCGTTGCCAGGCCCCGACTGATCGCCACGGATCGGGACGGGACACGATATCGTCCCGCTAGTACCGGTACCGCCTAGCCCGCCCCAGCCCGACCCCGCCCCTCCTCTCCGTCCCGACCCCGTCTCGACCCTGCCTATCCCGATCCCTGTGGGCCCGGCCCGACCCACTGGCCATCCCTAGTTGAACCTAATGTCATAGGCCATAATTCCATTATCTCCAAAAATACCAAAGTGCCTCTCGAACTCCTCTCCACTCTTTCCATTCTCATCAAACAGATCAAACAAAAAAATGTCCAAGCCAACTCCAGGCCTTTTAGGAGTACCCACATTGTTCAAATCTCTTCTCACAATATTCTGCATATAAGTAAAAGCATTGTCAATGCTCGCTCCATCAATTCCAGCAGTTGGCCATCCGGTCTCTGTGACCATAACAGGAATGCCTTCAAATCCTTCCTTTTCAATGGCATAAACAAATGCATCAATGGAAGCATCAAACATGTTGTCATAAGCCAAGTTCTGGTCATATTCCACATATGATGACCTAATAGTGCATGGTCCAAAGAAACATACTTTGGTTTATTAATGTACGCGAAAAAGGGGTACACATTTACCAATAATGGCGATCCAGTGTCACGTAGGAATTGTAATAAAGGAAGGAGAAATGGTTTGATATTAGAATCAAAAGTTGAAGATGATGGAGGGTATGAATTGGAAAGTATGGTAGATGCATGGGAAGAAGAAAGCTTAATGGTTGTAGCTAAGCCTAATGTTTGAAGAGCTTGGTAAAGTTTTGTAATTGTAGGAACTATATAAGGGGAGTAATATGGATCTTTAAGGAATATTTCATTGCCAACTACTAAATATTTAACTTGATTAGGGGAAACATGGGCAAAAATGTTTGATTGTAGCCATTCAATGGAGGTTGTCACAGGATTATTGGCTAGGGTAGGTAGGATTTCATTGGGAACTCCAATCAAGAGCTCAATTCCAGTGCCAGAAAATGGTTGTAATGCTTCTGGATCTGGATTAAATAGACGAATTCTTGAAATGCCATTTGATTTTATGAGATTGATAGCTTCGGAAATTGGTGGGAGATTTGTACCAACACGACCATAACAAACTCCAATTGATGCTTCAACTACAAGGAAATCACAAAGGTTAAGGAATTAATTAAACCATTGATGGATATTAGTTAAACTCTAAATTAAATAATTACTACTGCTGGTAAACTATTCATATAGAGTAAATAACCTACTAGTTGAAACATATTAAAATACACTAATATTATAAAAATATTTATACCTTCAGAATAATTAAGTTAAATCCTTGCATATATATATATATATATATATATATATGGACCTTGGTTACTTCTTGGTGTAGTTTGGTTGAATTTAGGTTGATGTTGAAATATAGTTCTAATCTCCTTTTTGATATTCAAAATTATAAAGCCAAATGGTAGAGTTCAAAGATTAACTAATTATGCATCATGTATACTATTCGTCATACATTATTAACTGATTACTCAAATAACAAAACCTTTTCACTTAACAAAAACTTCCTAAGTTAAAAAAACCCAACCTAGTAAGTCATTAAATTTAAATATCGAAAATTATTATATAAAATAACTAAACATTTAGAACAAAAATTAATTATGTATCCAACGAATACTCCACCTATTAAAGTGTTAGGCATGAAACTTTACCTCCAAAGCAAACCCCAAAAAAATTAGGGGAAGGAACGTAGATGGCCCCTGAAAATAAAATTATTACCCGTCTATATTACTTTGTTTTCATGTCCTACAACTATTTATCCGAAATTCCCTCGAGATTATGATACTAATAAGGTATATAAATATAATGAGATGGTATTATGGAGCATCATATTTATTTATTCAAAAACACTCTTTTCTATAGAAAAAAACTCTATGATACTATCATCTTATGAACATATAATGTGATGGTATCATGGAGGACTGCTTCAGTCCTTTAATGAGACACTTCTCAGTTCTCCATAGTACTATCGTGCTATATAAATATACTGAGATGGATTATGAAGGACTGCTTCAGTCTTTCTCTTAGTCTCCAGTCCTTCTCTTAGTCCTCCATGATACCATCATGATATACAAATATAATGTGATAATATCATGGAGGAAAAGTTTTGGGTGAGGGAGTATTTGGATAAATATTTACGGTCGAAGCGAAAGTTTAGGAGAAATATGAGACGAATAAATTATTTGGTGTTGTTTCCCCAAAAAAAATACATCTTTTTTTTTTTTTTTTGACGAAGGAACCCGCAGCCGCTACTCTTTCGAGTGCGCACAGGGTAAACCCCGGGCTGACGCAATAGCCTGCAAACCACGTCAGCCGATTAATCACACTTGACAAGCCATGTGTGACAGGTGAGCCTCAGAGGTGAATCCCAAGTTAATTAGCCTTCTAAAAAATGAAATATATATTCTTGACTCTTCAATTGACAGTATTCTTCACATGCTTCTGTGTACTATTTATATAATGAAGCAAATAAAAGGCCTTAGTCATGATCTTTTAGTGATATTGACAATTGTTGGTAAAGCTTCGGTAGATCTAAGTACACATTAGCAGTTAACATGCTCCTCAAACATAAACATATATGTTATTATGCTTAGACATCTTTTATGAACTACCATCACTATTAATTTATGCGCACGCTTTATTCGCTGATATCTAAGTCGTGTATCACACCAAACTCATTGTTTTTTTTTTATGATTGTGATATTCTGCACGATTAAATATCTATCCTAAGTGATACTTAATTTTCGCCTATAGGATAGAACACATTACCCTACTTGTTCTACGAATAGCGTCTGCAGAATGGTAAAGAATAATAAAGCAAAGACACATCAATTTTACGTGAAAACCACCCGACTCACAAAGGTAGAAAAAACAACGACATACACCTTTGTAGGAGTTAACACAAACTCTACTACAACGTGTGTCTGTGCAAATTCAAGTTACAAACTCTGTAACCTAGGAAGTAAAATCTAATTCCTATATTACTGATCTCTCTAGACTAGTAAGCCCACTCCTAGCTATCCCAACTTGAAGTTGAATTTGACCGGTATGAAGTAGCAGTCGAGGTAAACCCGGATAAGATCGAGCCAGTTGACACCGAATGAAGTTCCGGAGGTACCTAACGTATATCCGATCCGAATATGCTGCCAGTTGGTGACACCTAACTTTTACCCTCCGTATTTAATTGCTTAAAATTTCCGAGTCATGGACGGAGTGAAATATGTATTTACAAAAATAAAATGATTTTATGAAATTATCTCGGTGACATTTTGCCATTATATTTGGCAAAATATCATCGAATATATTATTGTATATCATTTGCCTACTTTTTTTTTACATATTTTTAAGAAATATCTATCGATTTATATAATTTAAAGAAGACGATTATCTAATTAATTATCTAAATTGATTAATATTTTACTCCGTAAAATTAAGAAAATTGAGTTAATTAAATAGAGAGTCCAAATACATCTCAATTTTATTTAATGTCTTAAAGTTTTTATGGTTTTAGTTCTAATTACTCATTTTTGTTTTAATTTTAACCTAATAGATTTTCTATTTCCCATTTCTTTAAAAATTCAAAGTCAAGTGGCCATATTTTAAATTGATTCATGGCCTAATTTGCAAAAGCTATACTTTATATCCTATCCCTCTTTAAAACCGATTTGGGCCTCATTTAATTTGAAAAAGTTGGTCAGGCCCAGTCCAAGATAGACCAGACTCAGCCCAAGGCTTGGGATAAAGGGCAAAAAGCCAAGGGTTTTGAAACCCTAATATCGCGGCACCCTTTCTGCTCTCCTCTCATCAACGTCATTATCGCCAAGTTTAGTGTTAAAAATGCTTATATTAGTATTGATTAGTTTAATATAGTTAGAAATATGTGTTATAAGTTCAACTTTGGATTAGTAAAGTGTCACAAATAAATATTGTGACAATTAATTAACAGTTTTTAGTTTTAGCCCTTAAGTTTAGTTATTTACTTTTCAGTATTTACAACTTTGGTCCTTGCCTTTATAAGGGCTTGTAATGACATTAATTCACTATTGAAAAGAAAACCTAAATTTCTCTTACATCTTCTCTGTTCCCTCTCCCCTTTCCCCCGACTTCATAGTAACAGATCTCGAATCTGTTACAAATGGTATCAGAAGCCTTGCCGACGACGGGAGTCGACATCTCGCCGGAAATGCAAACCATCCGCGATGAAATCAGGATGCTCAAGACTCAACTTTCGGTGATAGCAGAAGACAACAGTAAGAGATTTGAAACCTTCGAAACAAATACATGCAAAAGATTGGAGGGCATAGAACGCGAAACAGACCGAAAGTTCGAGCTCATTATGGCTAGCTTGAACATCCGTCAATCGGGAGGGTCAGCACCGGTGACTCCAGCAGCAAACCCTGCTACAACTCAGGCAAACATCAAGATTGGGTCAGTTCCAACCAACTTGCAACTCGTTCCTCCAACAACCGAACTGGAACATCCTTCAGGTAGCAAAAATCCTATATATTACTCTAATCAGTATGCATCATCGAGTCACAGTGTGGGTAGAGGGTTTACCTTCCCTCCGACACCACTGTTAGAGAGTCCCCCAATTTTTAGAAGAAACCCTAACTATACAAATTCACCATCTACCTTAACCAGTGAGCTAATACACACTCCCGAGACCCCAAACAACACACGAACCCTAAAACCCAAAATTAATTTCCCTGAGTTTGATGGTAGTAACCCGAGGAGTTGGTTGAGGAAATGCGAAAAGTTTTTTGAAGTATACAATATACCAAACCATGAGAAATTGAACTATGTTGTAGTACACATTGGGGACAAGGTTGATATCTGGTTAGATGGATATATGATGCATCTAAAATGCGTGAAACTAAGAAAGAGAGATGTGCCTAAGGCGGCATGTAAGCAAACTAGGCGTAGAGAGCTTTTTGCGGGGAAACTTGCAAGCGAAATGACTTGGGGAAGATTTTGTGTGGAAGTATGTAGGAGATTTGGAAGTCTAAGGTCTCATGATGTTGTGGAGGAATTAAATAAACTCACACAACATAGTACTGTAGAACAATATCAGAATAGCTTTGATGAATTTGCTAAGCCGCATGACTATCATAAACCCTTTGCTCAATGAAGCTCATTATGTAGCTAGCTTTATTGGTGGACTTAAACCCGAAATTAAGCCCTTGGTTAAACTGGCAAATCCCTCAACCATACTAGATGCATATGAGATAGCCAAACTATATGAAGAATCCTTTAAAGCCCTTATCCCATTCATTACCCCAAAATACAATTATCAAAATCCAAAACCTCTATCCACTATCTATCAAATAAACCAACCAAATACCACCAACAAACTGCCACCACAGTATATCCTTCCTATACCTCATAAACTTACCTATCCCAACCATAAATTACCACCCATAAATCCATACAAACCTAACATCCTACCCCCACATTTGGAAACCTTAAAGGAGCAGGGGCTGTTTTATAGGTGTAGAGAGAAGTATACTCCAGGACACCAATGCAGGACAAGGGGTATTCATGCCATGGAGGTACAAGAAGTAGAAGGGGAGGAAGACCACACTGAGGTCTTTGTGGATGTGGCTGAGACATTGGAGGAGGGTAATGAAGAAAAGGTGTCCCTGAATGCAGTATTGGGTTTGAGCTCATCTAAAAACCAAGCCTCTACTATCAGAATCAAGGGTTATGCAGGGAAGGTGCCTATGATAATACTGATTGACAGTGGATCCACTCATTCTTTCATGGATCCATTCATTGTTAAAAAAATGAAAAAGACCATTCAATTATTGAGTAAACCTATGAAGGTCAGGGTAGCTAATGATCAAATGATGATATGCTACAAAGAAAGCCCTGCCTTTGAATGGAAAATGCAAGGAGAACAATTTACATTTAGAATGAGACTACTGAAGGTGGGGGGCTGTGACATGATTCTGGGAATGGACTGGATTGATCAAGTTACTCCGGTGATATTACACACAAGACCCCCTAGTATCAGCTTTATGATCAAAGGGAGGATGATTACATTACAATGAGAAAGAAATGACTCTAAGTTAGACATCATAGAGTCTGAAGGGTTGAGAAGGATGTTGGACTGTGGAACCTGTGAAATAATAGCTGAACTAAGTATAATACAGGTAGAGGGAAGCAGAAAAGAACCACCCACAGTACACCCAGATATCAAACAGTTACTACAGAAATATTACCCCATTTTCCAAGAACCCACTAAACTACCACCCAAGAGAAACTGTGACCATATGATAACCTTGATCCCTGGAGCCCAACCTTTCAATATAAGACCCTATAGATACTCTTATGACCAAAAGAACACCATAGAATCTATTGTAGCTGAAATGCTGAAGGCTGCCACTATCATACCCAGCCAATCTCCTTATGTTTCTCCTGTCCTGCTAGTCAAAAAGAAAGATTCAACTTGGAGGTTGTGTGTGGATTATAGAAAGCTGAATAGTCTTACTATAAAAAATAAGTACCCCATACCTATGATTGATGACTTGTTAGATGAACTCTTTGGAGCAAATGTATTTTCAAAGATTGATTTGAGAGCTGGATACCATCAGGTGAGGATGAAAGAGGGGGATGAGCACAAAACAGCTTTCAGAACACATCATGGGTTATGGGAATTTAGAGTCATGCCCTTTGGGTTAACCAATGCTCCAGCTACCTTCCAATCACTCATGAATCATGTTTTCAAGGAACAACTAAGGAAATTTATCCTAGTCTTCTTTGATGATATCTTGATCTACAGCAAAACCATGGCAGAACATGTGACACATCTAGATATGGTATTCAAATTACTGAAAGAGAATCAGCTATTTGTAAAAATGAGTAAATGTGATTTTGGGAAATCTCAAGTGGAGTATTTGGGACACATAATCTCTAGCAGAGGGGTAAGTACTGACCCTAATAAAGTAGTTGCTATGGTAGAATGGCCAACCCCTAAGACAGTGAAGGAACTGAGGGGATTCTTGGGACTGACAGGGTATTACAGGAAGTTTGTCAAGGATTATGCACACATGAGCAAACCATTGACAAACCTGCTTAAGAAGGGTGAGTTTGTGTGGAATAGAGAAGCTGAAGTGTCATTTATCCAGCTGAAGGAAGCTATGTCCAGCACCCCAGTATTGGCCCTGCCAGATTTTTCTAAACCCTTTATTATGGAAGTGGATGCCTCTAACCACAGAATTGGAGCTGTTATAATGCAAGAGAGAAGACCACTGGCCTATTTGAGTCAAGTTTTGAGCTTGAGGCACCAAGGATTATCAACATATGAGAAAGAGTTGATAGCCTGACTACATGCTGTAGATAAGTGGAGACACTACTTGCACCCCCATCATTTCTTCATAAAAACTGACCACTTTAGCCTGAAATTTTTACAAGACCAGAAAATTACTACCTCCCTACAACACAAAGGTCTCACCAAACTGATGGGTTTAAGCTATGAGATACAGTACAAGAAGGGGGTGGAAAATGTAGTGGCTGATGCACTTTCCAGAATACCAAAAGATCAGGCACAGTGTACCATTATTACCCAGATACAACCTAGATGGATTGAAGAGATTGCAGAAAGCTATAAGGGGGATCCAAGTGTATTGCAATCCTTCACCATGATAGGGAGCAATTCCGAAACTGATGATGCTTTATCACTACAACAAGGAGTACTAAGGTATAAAGGCAGAGCATGGGTAGGACAGTATGGAGATCTCAGGGAGCAATTGATCAAAAAGGTGCATTGTTCAGGTTTAGGGGGACACTCAGGAGCTTGGGCTACTTATCAAAGGCTCAAAATAGTATTTTATTGGCCTGGAATGATAGAACAGATTAAAGAAGTGGTTAAGACTTGTGAAGTATGTCAAAGGTGTAAAGTAGAACAGGTAGCCTACCCTGGGTTGCTGCAGCCACTACCCATCCCTTCAGGAGCCTGGGAACACATTTCCATGGACTTCATTGAAGGGCTACCCAAATCAGAAAACAAGGATACTATATTAGTTATAGTGGACAGGTATAGCAAGTATGCTCATTTTTTAGCTCTCTCTCACCCCTTCACTGCTGGACAGGTAGCAAGAATCTTCATGGATAATGTTTACAAATTACATGGGTTGCCTAAGAGCATGGTGTCAGATAGAGACAAGATTTTTGTAAGCAGTTTCTGGAGAGAAACTTTTAGACTGCTGAAAGTACAGCTGTTTGATTGACCTACCATCCACGCATGTAGCGGACCGAGATGTTAAATAGATGTTTAGAGGACTATTTAAGGTGTATGACAAGCCACAAACCACAGAATTGGCATAAATGGTTAGCACAAGCAGAGTTTTGGTATAATAGTAACTACCACACCTCCCTGAAGATGACCCCTTTTAAGGTGTTATATGGTTATGATCCTCCCCAATTAACTTTTGAGCTTATTGCTCAAGCCAAGATGGACACTTTCGATCAGATGTTGCAGGAAAAGCAACTGATGTCAAAAGTACTGAAAGAGAATTTGACAAGGGCACAAAACAGAATGAAAACTAATGCAGACAAGAAGAGGACAGAAAGGGAGTTTGCAGTGGGAGATTGGGTCTTCCTTAAGCTACAACCTTATAGGCAAACTTCTATTGCTATAAGGAGAAGTATTAAGTTGGCTTCAAGATATTATGGGCCCTATCAGATCACTCAGAAGGTGGGAACTGTGGCATATAAATTGGCCTTACCTAGCACAGCCAGAATTCATCCTGTCTTTCATATTTCTCAACTCAAGAAGAAGATAGGGAAACACAATATACCCTCAATTGATTCTCCATATTGTTCAGCTGAAGGTCAGCCATTGGTAGAACTTGTGGCTATCTTAGACAGAAGGTTAGTTAAAAGGGGCAACAAACCAGCCACACAGATCCTAGTCCAGTGGGCCAACTTGATGCCAGAAGAAGCAACTTGGGAGGACTACAATTTTATGAAATCCCAGTTTCCAGGGATTGCTGAGTTTTGAAGCCAATCGCAGGGTTGAGGTGATCAAGCACAGTTTCAAGGAGAGTAGAATGTCACAAATAAATATTGTGACAATTAATTAGCAGTTTTTAGTTTTAGCCCTTAAGTTTTGTTATTTACTTTTCAGTATTTACAACTTTGGTCCTTGCCTTTATAAGGGCTTGTAATGACATTAATTCACTATTGAAAAGAAAACCTAAATTTCTCTTACCTCTTCTCTTCTCTGCTCCCTCTCCCCTTTCCCCCGACTTCATAGTAACAGATCTCGAATCTGTTACATAAAGTGTTCAATTTCAAATATGATAGTTTTACCTAATTTAATGATATTTAAGGATTACATTTTGGATCAAACATGTGGATCTTGTATGACCTGATAAGCTGTAGGATATCCATGTTAACATAGGGTAGTTAGATGTCTTGCTGGACTGTGATTGTGATTAGAGGTTGGGTTAGTGTGTATTTGAGATGATAAGCTAATGCTTACAGACCCATAGTGTAGGCATATAGTATGGTATTTGTTCAGATGAAGGACCTGATGTGGTTAATTTAAGCCTCATATTTGACTGTTAATTCTTAAACATGCTTAAACAAAAACATGCTGATGGCTTGTCATGTCCTGAGCATTTGCCTATGTTTTAAGTTTTGACTTATTCGGATCTCCTGTTAAGTTGTGACAAGAGCTTAGCTTAGGTATATGTTTGCTTTTGGTCCGTTTCATGTGGTTTAAAGGTGGTATGAGGCATATATTAGCTTTGAATTTTCACTATGCATGCCTAAATCTGTATGAAATGAGCATGAGATAGTCAACAAGAGTCTTATGTGTGTCTATTGGTCAGGGGCGAAGCCAGGATTCCGGGCTAGGAGGAGCCCGGGCTAGGGGAGCCTATTTTGGTCTAGGGGGAGTGAAAAATTGAGGATTCTATTGTAATATCATGAATATTATTAGTAGTATACTAGGAAAATTTTAAATTTGAGGGGGAGCCCGGGCCCCCCTGGCCACCATGTAGCTCCGCCCCTGCTATTGGTTCTCAAATTTGATTGACTAAGGATAAACTAAGTAATGTTGAAATATGTTTGCTCCTGATAAGTCCTTGTTCTTAGTTTAACAAATATAATAGTTCTTGACTTAAAGTCTATTTGATAACTATGTTAACCCTGTCATGCCTAATTTAAAGTGTCACCATGCTTAATACAGTATGAGTAGGATTGCGTATGCCTAATTTGGTTTCTGTAGCCCTGCACATTTGAGATGTTGTCTTTAAATGACTACTCAAACTTGTTTGTTTGTCCTTCATGTCTGTTTTGAATTGGTTATGCATCCTTACTTGCTTGTCCTAGTATAAGTTTGTTTTCTGTGATAGTGTGGAGTCCTTTAAGTCATGTTGCTAGTGTGTACAGCCTACTTGGATGAGATATGTATGTCTGGTCTAATTTAGATAATTTGTGCCAAAAATTGTCTTGAGAATAAGCCAACTCTATATGCACATGTCTGTCAGTCTATTCACATGCTTACTTTGTCTGTATAAGTGCCAAAGCATATCCATGCATGTCTAAAGAATTGCATAAAATAGTCATATGTACACCCTGAGTTCTTTCCTAAAATTGGTTACATGTTTGTTTTTGCTTGTCTAAATAAGAGGAGTCCCCATGACATCATTGTAGTATTTCTTAGGTGCTTCTGTGATGACATGACTAGTGGATGTTAAGTCCTCAATTGGTATTTGTATTAGTATCCTGATTTTTGTTAAATTCACTGTTGTCATATCAATCATGTGCCTTTGATACTTTTGGTTTGCATTTCTGGCTTCATGCTAATGTGAGTTGAGTTAGGGGATGTTGAATTGCTGTCTGCTTGTCTTACATGTCTGATTCATAACTAGGATCATGGGAAAATCATACATGGTATAAGGTTTGAAATTGAAGTTGTTTTAGTGATAGAGAAGATGAGAACATGTACCGCTTGACAAGTTATGCACATGTGTTGAGTTTGTGTTGTTGTTACATATGCCTTAATTCTGTCTGGTTGTGTCTTAGTCTGTCTTTTCGAGCATAGTTTCTCTGATTCTATGTGAGTTTGCTTTAGTCCATATGTATATGTTTCATTTAAAACTCGGTGTGGATATATAAATATGAACTTGTTTGGTTTGAACACTAGAATAATTACATACTTTTGCCTTTGGATATCGGAGTTTGCCTATCATGTCTTGCTCTGGTATGATGGAGTGTTTTGAGTTTATGAGAATCTGTAAAATATGCCTTCTTCTCCCTAAAAAACCAAAAACTTGTTCAAGTCCAGTTTGTATTTGATCTGTCCAAACCTAAAAAAATGTGCTTCTTTTCATTTCCTTCATGATTGATTAAAGGCATGGTTATGTTCCTAGCTTATCTTCATTTCTCTTGCTTGTTGAGGGTGTATACTATGTGGTATATATGGCATAGTATTTGCAAGAAGACCTAGCCATGAGTAAAAATGGTCTAAAAATTAGAATTCTTTTATATACGGCGACCTGTATATCCATCAGTACGTTTTGCTTTTATTTTATTTTTATTATTGTATTACTTGGTTGTAAAACCTTAATTAATTATTGAAAAGAATTTAATTATATAGAGTTGCCCTTTCTTTATGTCTCAAAAATTAAAAAAAATCATTATGGATATAATAAAATGTGTTTCCATGTTCCCTTATCTCATTTTGCCTTTAAATAAGAGAGTAAGATTTCTTCTTAAATTCGGGTTTCCTTTAAAAGAATAATTTTTGGGCTTAAGTTTTTTTAAAGAAAAGTCAAGTCCTGAATAATTATTGATTTCAAACTAAGTTTTTAATTACGTTCAATAAAAATTAGAAAATCCTTTATAACTATAGTTTGGGTTAAAGGGAACTAACAATTAGCGGTTGACCTTTTTTTAAAATAATGGATACATTTTAAACTCTGCTCTATAAAGATGAATATGAAAAAAAAAATTGCTATCTCTTTTTATGAAAAAGAAAGGATTTTGCATCTCAAAAGTTTTTTTTTTCAAAAGAACTATTTACTTTTAAAAGTCTAGTGTGAAAGAAGTTGTTTTTGGCAGAAAATGATTTGAATAACAATATTGGCAATATTTTGAATACTTTAAGTAATCAAAAGTAAATTTTATTATATAAGATCCGATGTCAATCGTATTTTACGAATCTTTAATATCGGGGTGCCTAACATCTTTTCCGGGGATCATTTGAATCCTTACCCGAACTCTGGTAATTTTAGAATTTTTCTTTCATTTTGAAAAACCTTAAAAGAATTTGATTTTCCTAATAAATTAAGTGGCGATTCTAAATAAAAAATAAATTTCAAGAGATCCACAAGTTATCCGGTAGCTTTTATGCCTTCGCGTAAAAATGAACCGTAACACCAGTCGTTACTCATTAATCATTAAGAGGTCATTATTAGCATTAATGACATTTAATTTGAGAGGGATTCTCGGACATTAATGCCAAATTTTCATAGTTATAAAAGGAGTCCAACCTTCATGTTGGAAGAGCATCCAATTTTCACAATCCGTACTTTACACTGATAATTCCATAAGCTCTATACTTTATTCTTGATTTTCGTTTATAACCGTAGCTATACTGTTAAAAGACACTATCATCTCGGACCAATCTTGCTCATGAAGTTTATCCGAGTTCAAGAAGGGTCAGGCTAATTAATTATATTTCTTGTCATTTCTATTATTTACTTATTGCTAATGTTTTACTATCTACTATAACAAATCAGTCCACGTATCCTGTAAACCAGTAATAAATTTAACTGTACTTTTTTTGGGGTAAACACTAGATTTTAACAAGTTATTGAATTTTATTATTCCTTTCGTTTCATTTTATTTTGGCCTTGTTGATGGAAACATGAGCTTTTTATATGAATCGAGGATTGTCCAAATCCATATAAGCAGTCTATGTTTTTATTTTATTTCCGATGTGAAACTCTTAACATTAACAAATATTTTTTTATTAAGAATATAGTTGTCTCTTTATTAAAGAAAGTGCTCTTCCTTTTTTTGAATTTAAAACCTCCCCTCAAACCAAACCTTAGAATGCAACCATCCAACATGTGTTCTCCAAGCTAGCTAATTACTTCCTTCCATTTCCTTTGGTTTCACTCAAAGAACACACAAGATTCTAGCCTAAAATCCTAACCAAACCCATTAATTAGCCAACATATAATCATTTCCACCTTGTTCCAACCAAAATCTATCCCAAGAAAATGTCTCAGCCTAATGATATGCCTGTTCAGCCTAAAAATACACCAATTAGTCAATCTTCTTCTCATTCAAACGGATCATTTGGCACAGTTTTCATTATTCTTGCTGTTGTTTTGTTTATATCTGTTCTTGCTTGCTTAATTGGTCGCTTTTGTAACAAAAGAAGCCAAGGTCATCACTCACCAAAACAAAGAGAAGCTAAACATAGCAATGACATCCATCCAAGAGAAGGTCATGACATAGAATATGGTATTGATAAGAGAAATCAAACCTCCAAAGTGGCTGCATCAAGTGGAGATTCAAATATTCCAACAAGTTTTATGTCATCTGACAATGGAAATGAAGGTAATGCTAGGGTTTGCGTTGACTGTGTTTGTTGGTGGAAAAGGGTTCTTTCATATTTTTTTTTATTTCTTTCATATTTGATTAATTCTTTCAGGGAGATATAATTTTGAATTTATAAATTGAAGATCTTTTCTTCTCACACAATAATACTATAACATCCACAATGTAATCATTTATGGTTAGACAGTTTTGTATAATATTCCGTCAATTGATCAAACCATATAAAAGTATTATGCTTTTTCTTTATTCTTTGATTTATCTACTCATTCAAAATTTGCAATTAGTCTCTGTGTGACGCTTTGTTACTTTGATCCCAACAGATAAAAGAGGAGTGAGATTTGCCGAAGATCATAAAGAATTTACGCCTGGTTCATGAAAATTAGAAAAAGGTTCAGAAAGGAAGTCCTTCTATAGATATACTAGTATTGCTCATTGGCCTTTTATTTTATTTTCTTCTTCATTCTTCAGTATTTATTTCAACTTTTCTGCTGATGCAACTGAGCTAATGCGAATGAGGTTGTAAATAAAAATATTTCCTGTTCATCAACAATTAGTGGTTAAAAAATATGCTAGAGCTGTTTGTTTTTATTTCCACTTGTTTCTTTCTTTTTGAAAGTATGAGGAAGTGATGTTGTTGTTAACCAATTGTAATCAGTTCATATGACATTGCTTGATCGGTCGGGCACAGAATTTAACACACAGAAAAGAACATTTGATAAAATGGCTAAAGATATGTAACATACCAAAAGTATTAACCAATTTATACTAATCCGCCCAACTCATTCAATTTTAAATGGGTTGGGTTATGACACATTTGTTGACTTGATCAAACAGGATGAACCTAAAATGACCCATCAGACTATTGAGTCAAAACAATGCAACTATCAAACTTCAACTCAAACATATGTACTAAATCAAATTTGGAGATTGAGAATTATGTTAATTTGGAATAACTTAAACTAATATGTTAAGAAAATTACATTAGCTATTACTTTTTGTTTTGTCAAAAAGCAATATAGAAAAAGAGTAGAGGAGAGGTCATATTGGGAAGATTGAATTATGACTAGTTATTTGATCCATCTTGATCAACAAGCATTAGGATCGTTGGGTCGTCATAACCTTTTATGTTTTAAGTGATTTTACTTTTAATGACATGTCAAAGTTGTTGGAAATTTATCAATGTGGAATAAGTTTATCCCATTATTTATGACTCGAACAATTGGGGTCTCGCACGTCGGAGACGTCAATTCCACACACGTGCAAACATTGTACCAAGGATCGTAAATTTCATCATTCTCCTATTCGAAAAGCTACATTGGTCTATCGCGATAATGTTAATGAGATATATCTCTCGGAGAATACTGTCCAACATCAGCACTAAATATATCAAGATGAATATTCACTTTGTTTTCGAAAAGGTAGCTCGTGGACAAGTACGTGTCTTGCATATCCCCTCACGTTATCAAATAGATGACATATTTACTAAGGGTTTTCCCTTAGTTTTGTTTGAGGATTTTAAGGACAGTCTCAGCGTACGACAACCGTCCGTCATGACTCATGACTACGGGGTGTGATAGAATATACACCGTATATTCCTGTGATATTGTAAATCTGTAATTCGAAACTTCTTCAAAATTAACATAGAGGCTGAACTAGACTTTTATGGTTATCGGATTACTTTTCCACGTTGACACCTTTGAGGGCAGGTGGAGCCCCCGAGATCTGTTCTTTTCGGTCATTTTACTTCTTTATTTGACACATAGGCTCTCCAAGAGTGTAATATGCGGTTCGGAAGAAACAATGCCTTGTACCAATACTCCAGTCCTCGAGCCTTCGGTCTTTGAATTTTCGGGGATTCCCTCTATCTCTATGTCGGAACTTCTAGGTGTCATATTAAAGGTTTACCCCTGATTGATTATGTTCTCGGTTTCATGGGTGATTTCTTGTTTGCATTTCTGATTAGGGATAACAAGGCACTATCAAACATTTGATTCCAAGTTTGTTATTGGGCTATGAAGTCTTCCAAGTTGGGTTGCACTTCACCTTTTCCTTTGTCTAAACTTCTGCGGGGAGATGCATCCCCAGACTGTCGTGCTGACTGAGTCGTATGAGCCCTACCATGAGTTTCTGACTGACTTTGTTCCTCGTCTAGGTCATGTAGTCCATCATCGGTTGTTATATATGTACTCCATCCATATTCAAGGCTTGGTTTGCATTCTGGAGTGCGTAAATTTGTCACGACCCAAACCAGAGGGCCGCGATGGGCATCTGAATCTCACCTGTCGGGTACCACCATTCGTACATTTAACATTTAATTATAATTAATTACGGACTAAGCCGAAAGAAAGCTATGTAAAATCTTTATCCAGAATACCAACTTATATATATACATACCCATACTAAGGCCGACAAGGTCATACAAATCTACTACACCCACAGGACACCATCTACAAACCTCTAAAGAGTATACACCATCAAAAGGTCAGGACAGGGTCCCGCCATATCTATATAGACATGCAAAAAGTATAATGTACCAACATAGACCGACACTCCGAAATAAGGGGAGTGCTCCAAAATCCGCTGAGTCAGCAACCTACTAACGTGGATCGTCGCCAGGCCTATGCGGGCATAAAACGCAGCGTCTCCCGATAAAAGGGACGTCAGTACAACTAATGTACTGAGCATGTCAGACATGAATAATAACATAACAGTGATATAACAATAACCGAAACAAAAAGAGTTGACTAACAGTAAATACCTCTGCAACCCGTCCAATATATATTAGTGTTGCATAGGCCTGGCCAGTGGGTCGGGCCGGCCCGGTCCCGATCCGATCCCGAATAATTAAAAAAAAATTAACGGTAACGGGCCTCGAATCGGGACGGGACATGGTATGATCCCGCCTGGCCCGGTCCCGCGATGACCCAACCCGTCCCGTGTCCCGTCCCGCATCCCGCCCCGGTCCCGCATCCCGCCCCACTCCCGCCCGAAACCCAGCCAATTGCAAAAATAGTCGTTTCAATAACGACCATTTTACATTTTGGTCGTTTTGCAACAGCCATTTTTGGCCTCCCCCAACCCCCCTACCCCCTTTATATTTATTTTTAATCCTAAGTTATTATATTTACACTTTAACCCAATTTGTCAACTATAAATACCTCATTTTCTCTTCTTATTTCTCATAAATCTTCCTACAATCTCTTAACTCTCAATCAATCTCTATACAACATTGTCTACTACATATTCAATCTATTTAATAATTTGGGAATTGGGAGTGAAGTTGGCGACTAGCTTGAGGATTATCTATCGGGCAAAGTTTCAATTTTCAACCTCTCGATTACACATTGACTCTACGTCGGCGTTTGGTACATTCGTTCTCTCATTAAATTATTATTTTGTCTTTATTTTATTTAGCACATTTAATTTCATTATCTTTAAGTCTTTAACTATTTATTACCATAATTAAAATGAAAAGAGCAAAAAGTGTTTTGGGAATAGGTAAGGGTACGACTCAGGCTTCTTCTAGTAGGGCGGGTAACAAGGGCAAGGGTACTTCTTCTAGTATTCCTAGTCCTACTCCTAGACAAGATGATTTTATTGATCCTGAACAGTTTCCTAAAATATCATATGATCTTGACGGCCATGTATTTTCTCAAAATGAAGAAGACTTTGATTTAGATGTCACTCTAGATGATGATACACCTGTAGATGATGATATACCCACTAGTGAAATGCCTCTTATTCCCCCTAGTATGAGACGAGGTCCGGCAAAACGACCATTAAAATCAGCTGTATGGAAATATTTTCACAGGGACGTACCGAATCAAGTAGCTATATGTAAAACTTGTAAAGTTGTTTATACTTTTAAAACATGACAAGGTCATGGTGGGACGGAGAGTTTAGGAAGACACCTATTGCAAAAACACAAAGCCTTGCATGCCCAATACATTATTAAAAAAGATGGTGTGCAAGCGCCCTCTCAATCGAGACAAAGTTCACATACTGTCTCGGACAAAGTACAGGGTCAAATTAACCCTATGACGGGGGGAGTTGTAGGCCCTAAATACGATAAACATAAAGATAGGGAAGCACTAGAAAAAATAGTTGTTGTGGAGGGTTTGCCTTTTTCATTTCCTGAATCTCCTGGTTTTATTCATTATATTAGAGATATGTATAATCTTGCTTATAAAGGTTTTCCTAGATCAATTGTTAAGAGAGATGTATTTAAATTTGCACATGAAATCAACATTGTTTACGTTATGCATTATATCATTTTAATGGCAAAGTCGCTCTAACTTCTGATATAGGTCGTAATACTAACGGTCATGATTATTAACGGTAACATGTCATTGGATAGATTATAAATGGTCTATGCAAAAACGTATTTTAGCATATAGATATAGATAGTAGGCACACTGGTGAGTTTATTTCAGAAAATATTTATTTAGTCTGCGATTGTTACGGAATAACTGATAAAGTTATGAGTATTACATTAGATAATACATCTTCTAACAATGCTACTATTTATGTTTTAAAAGAAGTTTTAACTCCGTATTTTCCAAAAAAAAATCATATCAAATATGCGTGCCATATTTATAACATAGTTGTAAAAGATGGTCTTTCACTTTTTCAAGATATTCTTGAAAAGATACAATTTGCTATAAACTCTATTTTTAAAAATAATAGAATCCAACGGAGAAAAGATTATAAAAAAAACTTGTCACGATTGTGGACTATCTTATAGAAAAATTCCCGAAGAAGTACTCACTAGGTGGAATTCTTTATATGACCAACTAGTTGTTGCTTATGATTATAGAAAACCTATCACTTTATTTTTTAACGCCATAATCAAAATCCAACTGATATGATTGTGGATAACGATTGGGACAAAATTAAAGAACTTATTGTATTTCTAGAAAATTTTCATCGAGCAAAAAAAGAATTTTCTACTATATATTATCCTACTATTTCAACTATATTGTTTTATATAGCTATAATATTTTTACTGCTTAAAGAATATATCGAAAAATCTGCTTATAAGGCAACTATTAAAAAAATGTTTATGAAAATAAAGAAATTTTTTATTCCTATTTCTCTTATTTATATTATTAGTGTTGTATTAAACCCGACTATTAAAATAGACGGTTGTAAAAGTCTTATTGAAAATATTTATAACTGTATGGACGTACTACCACCTCCAACTCCCAAAAATTTAAATGGCTCACCACCTATTGAACAAACGCTAGAAGAAGTGTTGGCTAGCATAGAAGATGAATGCAAAAAAGTATATCGGCATTACCAGCAAGAAAGTGCTAGCAACCAACCGGCTTTTGTACCATCTTCTTCTACTTCAACACATCCTCTAAAAACATGTTGCTTCTGCGGCTGGTATTGAAAGCCTCGGAAATAGAATGTGCGGTGGTAGCACTGCTAACCAAATTAGCGAGTTAGATGTTTTTGTTTTGCAGGGTACTTTACCTTATCAAACAGTTGTCAATGAAGACGGAAAGGAAGACTTGCTGAAATATTGGATGCAGAATGAGAAGACATTTCCGACACTTTCAATGATGGCCCGAGATGTTTTGAACATTTAATCGTCATCAATCGCTTCTGAAAGCGCTTTTTCTGCCGGCATATTTCAAATAGGAGAGCACAGACACTCATTAGTCGGAGACAGCTTGGAGATGACGGTACTATTCAGAGATTGGATACAAGCGGAGCGAAGAAAGTGCGGTCACCCAGAGATTAACCAAGAAGAAGACGAAAACTACAACGACATCTTATCTGAATGCATGAGTAGCGACGTGGAACAATTTGACCAAGATATATCAATTCCAACCGAAGAACCACACGAAATTATAAAGAAACTAGAAAAAGTATTTTCAAATTGGTAATATATTTCATTGCAATTTTAGTATTTTTTTCTATGTCTTTTGCAAAAAAATTCAACAACAGTACACTACAATGTTGTAATTCTGAATCTTGTATATTTCAATGAAATAATTAATAATATAAGAGGCACAAAAACAGCCTTGGGATGTTTTTTTACACTCTTGTTCAATTATTTAGTTTATAAATATATATGACTAAATGTTAGTATTTTTAATTTAGTGGATTTTTTTAAAAAAGAAACATGTCCCGCCCGACCCGTTTCGACCCCGTCCCGACCAACTGCCCACCAATATCGAGAAGGAACACGGTATCGTCGGGCACAGAATTTAACACACAGAAAAGAACATTTGATAAAATGGTTAAAGATATGTAACATACCAAAAGTATTAACCAATTTATACTAATCCGCCCAACTCATTCAGTTTTAAATGGGTTGGGTTATGTCACATTTGTTTACTTGATCAAACAGGATGAACCTAAAACCACCCATCAGACTATTGAGTCAAAACAATGCAACTATCAAACTGCAACTCAAACATATGTACTAAATCAAAATTTGAAGATTGAGAATTATGTTAATTTGGAATAACTTAAACTAATATGTTAAGAAAATTACATTAGCTATTACTTTTTTTTTGTCAAAAAGCAATATAGAAAAAGAGGAGAGGTTGGGTCATAATGGGAAGGTTGAATTATGACTCGTTATTTGATCCATCTTGACCAACAGACATTAGGACTGTTGGGTCGTCATAACCTTTTATGTTTTAATTGATTTTACTCTTAATGACATGTCAAAGTTGTTGGAAATTTATCAATATGGAATAAGTTTATCCCATTATTTATGACTCGAATAATTGGGGTATTGCACGTCGGAGAAAGCGTTTCCACACACGTGCAAACGTTGTACCAAGGATCGTAAATTCCATTAGTGAAAGAGATATTGGTACGTGAGTAAAATGTTTGAGACATAGAATGATGGACGGTCATTGGTCAAATGACAGGTGTTCCACGTTGGTGAATGAAGGAAGAAGTATGCATAATGTAAAAGATTGGAACGGGTCGGAAAGGGTCGCGGCACCACCTCGGAGCTGGAGAGCGCCGCGGCACCACCTCCTTAAGGGTCGCGGCGCTACCCTGGCAGAAATTTTGAAACGAAAATTTGATTTTTGTGATGTTTGGGTTGCCCTCAATAGCATTCATTCCACCATTATTCAACCATTATTTGACTGATAAATTGATTTCATTACTTGGGTAATTCATTGTCATTACATGGGTGATTCAATGTCATTACTTCGCACTTGAAGGGACAAATCTTACACACTATAAATTGAGGCCTTTAGCTCAATTGAAAAACACTTGCAAATTTTTCTGAAAAACCTCTTCCTCTCTAAGTATTCTTTCATTACTAAAAGTTCTTTAAGAGAAACATTTGAGTTTCCTTTGCTCAAGTGTTAGTAGTTGTTTTATCTTGGTAGATTATTTCCTATAAACGTAAAAAGATATATACGAGGCAATCTTATCTTAAAGACAGAGTGTCATCACTCGACTCATCAAATATTCAAATCAAGTGTTCGTTCTTGTTTTCAGTCTTAAGTTAAGGTTATATCTTTTGGTAATTTTCCTAGTTCGTGTAATAGGTGTTTTACTGTTTACTATTTTCCGTTTTTTGTTGCTTTCATTTTAAATAACAAAAGTTTGATTGAGTTCGCCTCATTGGTACATCTACATGTAGTCTAGGACAACCATGTCAATTATAGTAGAGTCATTAAGGGTAAAGATAAAATGTTAAAATTAAAGAGTCTTTCAATATAGAACTAACGTTATTTTTAAACGCATAAAAAGTATCACATAGATGAAACACGTAATAAGAGAAACACATAAGTTGTTGTAAATTTACTAATTTGAAATTAAGTTTATCCCATTATTTATGACTCGAAAAATTAAGGCCCCGCACATCGAAAATGTTATTTCTACACACGTGCACTCGTAGTGTCAAGTATCTTAAATTTCATTAGTGAAAGAGATATTGGTATGTAAGTAAATTATTTGAGACATAAAATGATGGACGGTTCGTTGGCTAAATGACGAGTGTTCTACGTTAGTAAATGATGGAAGAAGTGTGCGTCGAGCCACGACACTTAGGTGACAGTAACTCACTGGAGCCGTGACGCTTCCGAGGCAGTGTTTGTGCGCCGGAAGTCCAAAAGTTTGGCTGATTATGGGGATGTTTTGGAGCATTCAAATGTAAGTTTTTCCTCCATAAATCAACCATTATTTGACTGCATTACTTGGTGAATTAAGTGACCATTACATGACACTTAAATGACCATTACATGGGCACTTGAAGAGACCCTATTACACTACTATATATTGAGGCATTTGGCTCAATTGGAGATGAACTTGAAATACAACACTCAGATTTTCTGAACTTATTCCTCTCTAAGCATACTTTCAAACACTCAAGATTCTTCTTGAGAAACACTTGAGTTTTCTTTGCTCATTTTTTTGATGTTGTTTATCTTGGGAGACTATTGCCCATTAACGTAAAAGAATTATATATGGGGCAATCTTATCTTAAGGACAAAGTGAACATCACTCGACTCAACACAATTGTAACCCTTCTTGTTTAGTATTTATTGATTTTAGGTTATCAAGATTCTAGGAGGTTTCGACAGTTGGACATAAGATCCAAGAATCCAACACATATTCAAGAACGAAGATCAAGATCTCAAAAGACTATTGTTTCCACAATAATTATTTACTACAAGCTTGTCACTGCTGTTGTAATCCTTATAGTTTACCCTTTCGAAGAACTTGTAATAGTTAGTTACTATTCTCGTACACACATTATATCCAACAATCTTAAGAAAAGATTTGTATTGGTGCTCGAAATTAAAGATGTTTTCCAGCATATATGATCCCAAATCTAACTATAATTTTCTTCTTGAAAACAGTTATGTTGACAATTCTGTTAACAGTTCAAACACCGCTCTGTCAACAACATTGCTTTCAAATTTGGTCCTAGTTTTAGCTCTCTTTTTTACGATAGCTACAAATCTGTTTCCATCAAATGTGGGATCTTTATCTCTGATCTTTGAGCTCAAGAATCGCTAATAGTCCCTCACGGAGCCTTGCTCATTATACCGTAGTTGCAGGGTATGTATGTGAGGACGTGCGTCTGAGTACTACAGAAATTTTGAAAAGAAAGAAAGATGTGAGTTTTCACGGAAAAGTTTCCGGTAATTTGTGAAGAAAAAGGTTAGTTAATGAGAATTGGATTCCCATATGTGGTAAATGGGCTTCTTAAATTATATTAGAATTTTGAGATGTTCTTTTAGGAAATGGTCACGTGGGGCCCACGGGAGAAATTTACTGGTTTTGTAGGGCCCGCTTTGTTTTTGAGATTTCGGTATTTTGGATATTTTGGAAGACGAAATATTCTGGCGAATCTGGGGCGACACGTGTCACCCCATGGCACCTTGGCGAAAATATTTATTGTGCACAACACCCGATTAGTCGTTTTCGTTAAACATTTTGCATAACTTGCGAGGGGAAAATTCCGACTATGTCGTTTTGTATTTTGCGGATTTTTCCGAGCGACGAACATTTTGGGCCAACGAGAGGTGACACTTGTCACCTCAAGTGACGGTTTGGGTAAGCGAGGACGTCTTCCTCCTTATTTTGTGCCTTGTTTTGGCCTTGTTTGGTGCATTGTTTTGTGGCATGTTTTGTGGAGTAGGGGTTAGGGTGCACTTGGCTTAATCTTGCCCTACACTTGCCTTGCACTTGGCGTGATCTTGCCGTTGTCGCCTTGTCAGGCTATAAATACCCCCAGTGATGAACTTATTCATCCACTCTCACTTTGTCTAAGCCTTGAAAACTCTCCCTCCTCTTGAGTGTTCTCGTCCTAAGCCTTCCCTCCCCTTTGAGTGGCCTTGTGGCCGAGAGCCTCCTCCCCTCGGGAGGTGCTAGCCGTGGTACCCCTAGCCTAGTTGTTTCGTATAATACCCCTTTTGTGGTATAGAAATACTCTCCTAGTATTGTTATAATGCCCAAAATACCTTAGCCTTTACCTAGTAGTATTTCAAAAGTTACCTCTATCGTAGAGCAGGAAATACTACCTTTTGTCCTTTTAGTCTCAAACCGAAACCCTAAGGAAATCTTCATAGTTGGTCAAGTATTTGAGTAGAAGTTAGTTAGAACTTCTAAGGGTTGTTTGGAGTGGTTTGGAGCGCACTGAGTGGAGCTAAACCTTGCTCAGATCGACATTATAACTTGGATAATTTTGGGCTTGTCGAGGTAAATATTCTTGTCCTTATTGTAATTGGAGATTACATGTTGTAGGATTATATAGTTGAAGTATACTATATATAATCGAACATAGCTTGCAATGTCTTTTGACTTAAGCACAATTTAAAGAAGAGAATCGAATCAGAATTACATAGATCAGACATGAGACTTGTGTAGCATTCTTGTGTAGAATTGTACACGTCGGTTAGGCGTAAACCCACTGGTTGGCTTGGTAGCCTCGATAGAGGAGAGATTTCTGTATGGCGGGGAGGTGCCGAATTTTACGTAGAAAGATCGAAACTTGTGTTTAAGATTTAATGACGTTTGTGGCCTTATAGGTGGAAGTACTACGAGTAGCGTATTCTACTTGAAGAGTGGAAAAGGCTAGCCGGGTTCTGATCTTGTGGAGCGTTTTTGCTTTTGTCGATAATCGTCGCGAGGTATGTGAACCTCTTCCTATCCTCGAGCATGATGTTTTGTAAACTATGTAGTGCGGTGACGCATACGTGCTAAATGAGTTTGGTTGGTTCCAAACATGGTGTTATAATAGCTTTATGGGAAGTTAGTTATAACGACTACATGTAGGTAAAAGATCGTTCATTGATTGTAGAAGTTAAGAGACTTGATTTTGAAAGATAAGAGACTTAACTTGTTTTACTTGGTAATTAACATTTTGTTAAAAGTATTGTGAAACCTCATTCGTGAGTAATGAGTACTTGGTTTTAAAGAATAATGTTTTACTGATTTCGGAAATGAGATTAAGTATCGAACAAACCATTGCAGCGTTAATAAAGGAAATGTATTGACTAATTGTTATTAAAACCATAAGCCTCCATCTGCATGTAAGCTAAGATAAGACAAAATTGTATTACATTTCTAGATCATGGTCATGTAACAAGATGGTTATAAACAAGAATAAATCGCTTTCACACATAAGACATATGTTACTCAATTGTTTTAAAAGGGGATTAAGACTATGAGTTATGAATCTTTTCTAAAAAGAGATGGAGTAATTGAAATTAGGCAAACCGGAACTCTAGGAAAAGGAAGGCATTGTTTGTCTTAAAATGGTTTAAAACATAAAGTGTTATAACACTTTATGGGAAGTTTAGTTATAACGACTTTATGAAAAGGGTTTATCATTGATTTTAATGTGGTAACTTGACTTTAAAAGAAAAGTGTTTTGGTTTACCTAAAAATGTAAGTCACTCTATTTTTATACTACGGGTATCGGGTGACTTTTATAAAAGAAATGGATCTCTTTTAAAAGGTATTTAAAGCACGTGGTACTTTAGGGTTAAAACCCGGACCTTGACATAAAATGAAAGTACTTTGAGTTGTTGTAAAACTTGCCTATGCTTGTTGTTGTGAGCTTGCCTATGCTTGTTGTTGTAAAACTTGCCTATGCTTGTCGTGATAGCCTTTGTTGTGCAAGAATTGTGTTTATACTACCGCGCTCTCGATAGAGGTCGGTTGACTTGTTGAGAACTTACTTGGACACGCCGGTGATGGAGAAATTCCAGATGCGTTCTCGTTGATTGTGTTACTTTTGCTAATCGCTTTGGACATACCGACACACGATCGTAGCGCGCGGGTATGCTTCCATGTTGATCTCGCTTTATTGTTTCCTTTGGGCATACCTACACGATCGTAGCGCACGGGTATGTTTCCATTTGGAATGTTGTCTTATTGTTTCCTTTTGGACATACCGACACGATCGTAGCGCGGGTATCTTCCATTTTGATTCTTTGTCTTGTGATTCCCTTTTTGGACATACCGACACGATCGCGTAGCGCACGGGTATGCTTCCATTTGAATTATTATCTGACTTTGGCATCGGTAGGACTTGGTGTGCAGGTGTACTTCTTGGTGTTATCATATCATAGGCCGCGATGAGGAAGGCATTCCACGGGCATGATTGATGTGGAGGCGTGAGACCACGACTTGATATAAGCGATATATGTGTATCGTAGTTTGGTTATCATTCATGTCTCCGCTTTATATGATCGCTATGATTTCATTTACTGATTTTACGATTTCACATACTTGGTACTGTTATGCGACCTCGCCGAAGTGCGTTCATCGCCGCAGTAGGTACATCGGTCGTGGATCCTCGCTCTTAGGATCACAGTTGACGTATTGGGAAGCTCCGTTTCTCGGAGGCTTATCTTTTAGTATGTGTTCCACTGAGTTGTAGGTTCTTGTACATTCGTGGTATGGCGGGGCCTGTCCGTCATAGTTGTTGTAAATCTTAAGTGCATGCCTTTGTTGTGGGCGGTGGTTTGTAAAAAGGATAATTGTTCGGGTTTTATATATATATATACCGGCAAAGCTGTTGGGTTGCTTTGTTTATTTATTATGTCTCTCATTTCATGTGTAAAGTTTTTATTTCA
Source organism: Przewalskia tangutica (assembly GCA_029844215.1). Lineage (NCBI taxonomy): Eukaryota > Viridiplantae > Streptophyta > Magnoliopsida > Solanales > Solanaceae > Przewalskia > Przewalskia tangutica. The sequence continues at coordinate 84,386,759 of CM056736.1, read as the reverse complement.
TTGGTTTTCTCACGATGTTGTATCACTAGGGTGCCGGGTAAGGCACGATCACGCCCGGGTTCGGGCGTTACAAGTGGTATCGAGCGATTAATCCTCGGAAAGTGTCTGAGCCGTGTCTAGTAGAGTCTTGATTATCTGTGTTGTGCACCACATCTATAATCGGAGGCTATAGGACATTTAGGATTGGTTTCCATTCTTCTCATTACGAGATCGTGCCTTAGAGGCATGTTGTAAGTTGGACCCTCCGACGTATCTCGTTTTACGATTATGCCTCGCAAGGCAACCAGAGCCCGAAGGGCAAAGCGGCGAGGAGGCGCTAGTGAGATCTGAGAGTACGAGCGCGCAGCGTGCAGCACTGAGATTGTGCTTGAGACGGCGAGTTTTGCGACGCCGCCAACAGAGTTTAGAGCGCAGCAGCGTGGGCCGAGACCACACGAGCCTGAGCCTCTCGCGGCTGGAAGCGAGATGAGATAAGTACAAGGAGATGGCGATTCTTGGCGAGGTTGTGGCGAGCGTGAGGATAGGCCGGACGCAGCAGCCCAGCCTCGTAGCACGATGTTCACCCCGGCGAGATAGTTTGAGGCTACGGACTTTACGAGTCAGAGCCCGCGAGTTTTATGGGTCGAGGCACGAGGATGATCCGCAGGAGTTCATCCGGCGATTCTGGTCGTGAGTGATCAAGGCCGGAGACCGAGTCGGTGGTCTTAGGTTCGCGTCGTTTGCGTGATACCGCAATGATCGGTTTGATTCGTGAGTTGTCGGGAGAGCACGCGGCTTCCAGCAGATGGGACGAGTTCTCGAGGCATTCTCACTCACTTCTTGCCTCGCAGATGAGGAGGGCACGCCGACAGATTTATGATCTTTGGCGAGAATGGGCGTCTGATTCGGGAGTACAACGTGGAGTTTGACTCGTTGGCTCGGTATGTCCCCGCTTTAGTGGCAACCATGGAGGATAGAGTGCACCGCTACGTCACCGGGCTAGATGATTACTTGACAGAGGCTTGTTCGGGTGTAGCTCTTCAGTCGGGCATGGACATTGCCCGCATGCAGGCTCATGCACTGGGATGTGAGGCACGGAGAAATCGACGGAATGACTGTGGTCGAAAAAGAGGCGAGCAGCAGGGTCCTTTGGTGACTTTCGAGGCAGACCGCCTCACCAGCAGACTAGTTATGCGCCTCCGCCAGTGCAGAGTGGTCCTCCACAATCTTCAAGGCATCCAGAGTATTCAGGAGCAGGTCAGGGCTCCAAGGGTTCAGATTTTCGGGAGAGCAGGGGTGTTAGCAAGCTGAAGCCACCCCTACCTCGTTGTGACCACTGTGGTAGACTCGCGGTGGGAGTGTCGTGCTAGTCCGGGAGTTTGTTTTACATGCGGCAGGGGCCATTTTGGGAGAAATCCGACCAGTGGGTAGCTGGTAGGATAGCACAGCTGAGATCGATGCGGGTTCTTCACCTTCCACACTAGCGGGATGTTCATACACCGGCGGCCACGGTAGAGGTCGCGGTGGAATTTCGATCTTAGCGGTCCTTTGAACCGCCTATTTTCCGGTCTATCCTTAATCCTAGAGAGACTTGTATGTATGGATGTTAAGATAATGTGTTAAGTGTTATGTTCGGATAGCTTTGTGCTAATATGTGATTGAGAAACTGGTGAGTGTAGCGGTAAGCACCGGGGCATGGAAGTGTGAACCTTAGACTATTTCACGATTGAGACCTTAGAGGTGGTCGTCATGAGTACAAGATTTAATTTATGTTTGACCTTTATCGAGTCGTAGTATACGTGGGATTTATTTGTGTGATAAGTCCATGGGTAGTGCGAGATGGAAGTGTTAGCTTTCATGGCGTGTGTTAGTGGGATTGTTACGTATCGGGAACAAGAATGTGGCGATTGTGGGTCGGGTTGAGGACCATTTGAGGTCAACCCGCGGCCCGGTTTGTGGTAAGTCGGTTCGAGGTGGTTCCGCGGTGGTAGGGTCACGAGGATGCTAGGCCCCGGTTTAGGTGACCATCGTATGAGTTCGTGGATACGTTCTACGAGAATCGGTTCGTGAAGGCGGAATGGCCTTGGGAGATCGAAGTTAGTAAGATGACCAAGTTTGAGGTAGTAACTCCAAAGGTTGGAAACGAAGCATTGTGGAAGTGTGGTACGGATACTAGAAAGAGTTCGAGTGTTCGAGAAGCGGTACAACGAGTTAGGGAGAAGAGAACGTGTGTTAGTTCGTGGTATGGCGTCGGCAACTTGTTAGAGGAACTTTATCGTTATCCGACTTGAGAAGGAACATTCGGACGAATGTTTCTAAGGAGGGAGAATGTTATACCCGTAGTTGCAGGGTATGTATGTGAGGACGTCGCACGAGAGTACGCAGAAATTTTGAAAAGAAAGAAAGATGTGAGTTTTAACGGAAAAGTTTAGGTAATTTGTGAAGAAAAAGGTTCGTTAATGAGAATTGATTCCCAGTGATTTGGTATATGGGCTTCTTAAATTATATTAGAATTTTGAGATTTTATTTTGGAAATGGTCACGTGGGGCCACGGGAGAAATTTACTTTTTGTGGGCCCGCTTTGTTTTTGAGATTTCGGTATTTTGGATATTTTCTAAGACGAAATATTCAGGCGAATCCGGGGCGACACGTGTCACCCCACGTGGCACCGGCGAAATATTTATTGTGCACAACACCCGACAGAGTCGTTTTTCGACTAAACGTTTTGCATAACTTGAGGGGAAAATTCCGACTATGTCGCTTTTGTATTTTTATGGATTTTTCCGAGCGACGAACATTTTTGGGCCAACGAGGGTGACACTTGTCACCCAGTGACGGTTTGGGTAAGCGGGGGCGTCTTCCTCCCTTATTTTGTGCCTTGTTTTGGCCTTGTTTGGTGCATTGTTTTGTGGCATGTTTTGTGGAGTAGGGGTTAGGGTGCACTTGGCTTAATCTTGGCCCTACACTTGCCTCAGACTTGGCATGATCTTGCCGTTGGTTGGCCTCGCCAGGCTATAAATACCCGCTTAGTGATGAACTTATTCATCCACTCCTCACTTTGTCTAAGCCTTGAAAACTCTCCTCCTCTTGAGTGTTCTCGTCCTAAGCCTTCCCCTCCCCTTTGAGTGGCCTTGTGGCCGAGAGCCTCCCTCCCCGGAGGCAGTATGGGTACCCACTAGCCTAGTTGTTTCGTATAATACCCTCCTTTTGTGGTATAGAAATACTCTCTAGTATTGTTATAATGCCCAAAATACCTTAGCCTTTACCTAGTAGTATTTCAAAAGTTACCTCTATACGCAGAGCGGAAATACTACCTTTTGTCCTTTTAGTCTCAAATGAAACCCTAAGGAAATCTTCATAGTTGGTTGAAGTATTTGAGTAGAAGTTAGTTAGAACTTCTAAGGGTTGTTTGGAGTGGTTTGGAGCGCACTGGTGGAGCTAAACCTTGCTCGGATCGACATTATAACTTGGATAATTTTGGGCTTGTCGAGGTAAATATTTTTGTCCCCTTATTGTAATTGGAGATTACATGTTGTAGGATTATATAGTTGAAGTATACTATATATAGAATCGAACATAGCTTGCGCAATGTCTTTTGACTTAAGCTGAATTTAAAGAAGAGAATCGAATCGTAATTACATAGATCAGACATTCTGAGACTTGTGTAGCATTCTTGTGTAGTAGAATTGTACACGTCAGGTTAGGCGTGTAAACCCCCTGGTTGGCTTGGTAGCGGCCTCGATAGAGAGGAGATTTCTGTGTGGCGTGGGGAGGTCTTGCGAATTTTCGTAGAAAGATCGAAACTTGTGTTTAAGATTTAATAGGCGTTTGTGGCCTTATAGGTGGAAGTACTACGAGTAGCGTATTCTACGAAGAGTGGAAAAGGCTAGCCAGTTCTGATCTTGTGGAGCGTTTTGCTTGTCGATAATCGTCGCGAGGTATGTGAACCTCTTCCTATCCTCGAGCATGATGTTTTGTAAACTATGTAGTACGGTGACGTCATACGTGTGCTAAATGAGTTTGGTTGGTTCCAAACATAGGGTGTTATAATAGCTTTATGGGAAGTTAGTTATAACGACTCTATGTAGGTAAAAGATTGGTTCATTGATTGTAGAAGTTAAGAGACTTGATTTTGAAAGATAAGAGACTTAACTTGTTTTACTTGGTAATTAACATTTTGTTAAAAGTATTGTGAAACCTCATTCGTGAGTAATGAGTACTTGGTTTTAAAGAATAATATTTTACTGATTTCGGAAATGAGATTAAGTATCGAACAAACCATTGCAGCGTTAATAAAGGAAATGTATTGACTAATTGTTATTAAAACCAGTAGAAGCCTCCATCTGCATAGAAGCTAAGATAAGACAAAATTGTATTACATTTCCTAGATCATGGCTGCTGTAACAAGATGGTTATAAACAAGAATAAACTGCTCACACATAAGACATATGTTACTCAATTGTTTTAAAAGGGGATTAAGACTATGAGTTATGAATCTTTTCTAAAAAGAGACTGGAGTAATTGAAATTAGGCAAACTGGAACTCTAGGGAAAAGGAAGGCATTGTTTGTCTTAAAATGGTTTAAAACATAAAGTGTTATAACAGCTTTATGGGAAGTTTAGTTATAACGACTTTATGAAAAAGGGTTTATCATTGATTTTAATGTGGTAACTTGACTTTAAAAGAAAAGTGTTTTGGTTTACCTAAAAATGTAAGTCACTCTATTTTTATACTACGGGTATCGGGTGACTTTTATAAAAGAAATGGATCTCTTTTAAAAGGTATTTAAAGTACGTGGTACTTTAGGGTTAAAACAGGACCTTGACATAAAATGAAAGTACTTTGAGTTGTTGTAAAACTTGTCTATGCTTGTTGTTGTGAACTTGCCTATGCTTGTTGTTGTAAAACTTGCCTATGCTTGTCGTGATAGCCTTTGTTGTGCAAGAATTGTGTTTATACTACCGCCTCTCAATAGGGTCGGTTGACTTATTGAGAACTTACTTGGACATGCGCGGTGATGGAGAAATTCCACGCACGCGTTCGCTGATTGTGTTACTTTTGCTAATCGCTGGGACATACCGACACGATGCGTAGCGCGCGGGTATGCTTCCATGTTGATCTCGCTTTATTGTTTCCCTTTGGGCATCTCGACACGATCGTAGCGCGGGTATGTTTCCATTTGGAATGTTGTCTTATTGTTTCCTTTTGGACATACGACACGACGCGTAGCGCACGGGTATGCTTCCATTTTGATTCTTTATCTTGTGGTTCCTTTTTGGACATATCGACACGATGCGTAGCGCACGTATACTTCCATTTGAATTGTTAATCTGACTTTGGCATCGTGTAGGACTTGGTGCGGTGTACTTCTTGGTGTTATCATATCATGCATCGCCGGTGAGGAAGGCATTCCACGTACATGATTGATGTGAGGCGTGAGACCGACTTGATATAAGCGATATATGTGTATCGTAGTTTGGTTATCATTCATGTCTCTGCTTTATATAGATCGCTATGATTTCATTTCTGATTTTCTGATTTCACATACTGGTACTGTTATGCGACCTCGCCGGGCCGCGTTCATGCCGCAGGTAGAGTACATCGGCCGTGGATCCTCGCTCTTAGGATCACATTCAACAGATTAGGAAGCTCCGTTTCTCGAGGCTTATCTTTTGGTATGTGTTCACTGAGTTGTAGGTTCTTGTACATTCTGTGGTATGGCGGGCCCTGTCCGTCATAGTTGTTGTAAATCTTAAGTGCAGAGACTTGTTGTGGGCAGGGTTTGTAAAAAGGATAACTGTTCGGGTTTTATATATATATATACTGAAGGCAACTGTTGGGTTGGCCTGTTTATTTATTATGTCTCTCATTTCATGTGTAAAGTTTTTATTTCCGCTGGTTTTCTCTGATGTTGTATCACTAGGGTGCCCGGGGTAAGGCACCAGTCACGGGCCCGGGTTCGGGGCGTTACACTTACCCCATTGCCCCCCATCCCATCGCTGACACCACCACCAACCCCCTCTCTTTTACGCTGACACCCTCACACATCTCTCCATCACTTCAACCCACACCTATATCCCACAAAATCTGGTTAAAAACGTCAAATCATTGCCATTTAATTCAAAATTCAAATTTAATTTGAGAGGGGGTTGGTTTGGACGTTTTTGGGGGGGAAATCTATCTATAAAACCCCTCATTCATTCTTCATTGGAGGAGGTCCGATTTTTTAGTATTGATTTTTATATATCTTCCTTTTATTCTTCATTTTAAGGGGAAATTAGAGAAAGAAAGAAGAAAACAGGTCTTGTATTTTTCAGGTCAAAAGTCCGAAATTTGAAACAAAATTAAAAAAAAAAAAAGGAAAAAAAAACTGTTTGAAAGCACCAATTTCGGGTTGGTTTGTTCTTAAATCTTGGTTATAAGAATACTCTAATGGTTTCCTAATTCTCAATCCGAAAAATATCATTTTTTAGTTTCAAGCTTGAAAATCTCTTGTTGTTCTTCATATTTTGGGTCAGGTCAAAAATCCGAAAATACTCCTTTTGGTTCCAAGTTTGCAATCTGAAAATCAGAATTTGTTCCTCACGTTTTCTGACTTTTTAATCCGGGTCGGGTCATCAATTCAGATCGGGTCGGATCAGAACCGAAACCTGTTCTGTTTCGGGTAACAATTAGCATTTCGAAAATCATAAAATCAGCACTCCAAAATCGAAAAATCATAAATAATAAACTTCTCCGATCGGATTCGACGATTCGAAATACGCCTCGGTTCGCTTTCCGAAGAAGGTCCGTAAATTCAAATTATTTTCTGTTCTTTTATTTTCTGTAATTTTGATTGGTTTGGTTACTGATTTAGTGATAATGTAGCCTATTCATGTTGTTGTACTTGGTTTTTAAACATGCTAAAGTTGGTTTAAATTTTATTTATGTTTTAGCAATATTTTGTTTGATGGTTATTGTTTGTTTAGAAGAATAAATAATGATAATTAGCTAAATACTATGTGAAGAATGTTGGTTATTTTGGTGTTCATTAGCTAAATATTATGGGATAAATGTTGGTTATTTTAGGTGTTCTTAGGATACATGTTGATTAATTTAGCCGTAGCTTAATGTAATTAAGTGTATGTAGTTCAACTCGTATGATTTGGATATTTTGAGCTTAAAGTGTGATAGGTTAGTAATTTAAAAATGGCTAAAAATATGTATTTGATTATCACCCATGGTTTTAAAACATATGAAGTTTGATAAATCTTGTGTATTCAATTTAAACTCGAAATTAAAAGTTTCTATGTGCTTTTTCTTGTTTAGTATGGATTCATTGTAGTTCGATTGACACATTGGTATGAATGTAGATATAAATGTATGATTAACTTCAAAACAATTTTAATGGAGTGTTTGTTTGAAAGTTTATATATTTTTATGGCCTAGTCTAAGCAATTCCTTAATTCATAATATCTTGTGATGTTTTCAATGCTATAGAATTCTTAGTATTTGCCTTAACTTACTTTAATATGATTTTGACTATGTTTATTTTCATGTAGCGCTTAGTTAATTAATCGCTCTTTGAATATTTACTAGTCCTTTCCTTTTTTTTTATTTACATGACATCCATCGGGAGCGACGATGAGTCTCGTTATGAGGCTCATCATAACTTTGTCAAACAAATGATTTACATCCACATTCATCGCATATTCTTGTCTCGGGCTTTCCAAACCAATAGGGCGAGATGATAGCGTCATCCGTCCTAGTCACTGCTTTTTAATTCTTTAATTATGCCCATTTTATGTTGTTGTAATTTAATTATGCAATTTTATATTATTATTAGAATGCTTAGAATAGTTAGGCCTAGAATTAATAAATTAAGAGGGTAGTATTAAAATCGGAAATCCAACGCTAGTCTATTTTAGGCTCGTCACGCATATTTCAAAATCCATCGCTAGCTTATTTATTTTAGGCTCGTCATGCATATTCAAACTTTCGAAATAATTTGATCATCTTTTACTCGCCTTATTAATTATGCACATGAAGCTTTTGTTTTCATCCGAAATTGCATTATTATTTATATAAATGTAGTTTTGATTTTTAATCACTTTCTTTGCATCACAAACAAATTGCTTTTCTCTTTATTTTCAATTGGCAAAAAAAAATAAGTATTTTATAAACAATATAAATGCACACTTTTCAATTTTATACGTATTTTACAAACAATGCCTTACAAATGCATACTTTCATCCAAAAAATAAATATTTTTATAAACAAGTCTTACAACTCTTTTATGTTGTCAAAAAATGCATCTTTTTTTTAATACTTGCAACATATTTTTTACTTAACATTTCTAAAACATGTATTTCTTAGCGTAATAATTAGCCTAAGTTTAATCGGATAACTGCATGTAAGCGGATCTTAAAGGATGTCTAACCCCTTCCCTTTAGGATAATAGAAAATCCTTACCCAGAATCTCACAATTTCACAGACCAATCATATGGAGATCATTTACAGTATTTTTATTGCAATAATTTAGGTCCTAATTCACCTTAGAATAATTAGGTGGTGATTCCTTAAAAATGATGATTTAATTCATGAATCACCGGCATACGTCAAGACCGCAACACAAAAGACCCCCACCCTCGCGGAAAAAGCGGGCACGACACCCGCTCTACCACTTGTGTGTTCCTAGGGTACCCATCTAATCATCGTGGTTATAATTTTTTTTATTCATCCTCTAATAAATTATCATTAGTCGTCATGTTATTTTTTGTGAAACTCAATTTTCATTTGCTAAGTTGCATAATTCTGCGTCCAAGTCTTATGATTTTTTGGATGATGGGATATCACCGTATGTGGTCCAACCCACTTCTCGGGATCTGGACTAGCAGGCACGGTCTAGCCAAAATCTTGCTAGCCCAATTGGTCGTGTCTCTCTCGCCAGTGGACCACCACTGTGACCCAAACAACCTTCCGGTCGGTCGCTCTGCCAGAGTCCATCACTCATCGGCCCAACCCTATATTTCCCCACTAGAGTGTGTAGATGGGCTTTGAATAAGAGTTGGGTGATTTATTTCCAATAATGCCAACGATGGATGATATTATGGATTAATTGCTTGTCGGGAGCGTGTTACTTTTTAAAGCTTACCTTATATTATTAAAGAAATGGGAAAAGGCTTTTTTTTCATGTTGTGCTTCCCCCCGAAAGAAGTGGAATCCAAGAAATTAAAGCTTATGCTGCCTTCTTTCGTAGCTCTTTCTCGTCGAACCCTTGTTGCCCCTTTCCAAAAAAAGTCAATTAGTTTGGGCTGGCATAGGCATAAAAGATTTGATTGAATGAATGCCACCTTGGTTCGGTCCAGTTAGTTTGCCAGCGGGCACAACATATTCCAGTATCCAGTCGTCCCAGTACCTCCCAACCCGATCCGATTAAGCGTCACTCTGTGTCCGAGTCGGCCGATTCTATTACTAGTCAAGGGCCCATTAATCATAGCTAACAGGGTATTTTTAGACCAAAAAGACAATTTAATCTCAAATCTAATGTTACTAAATCACCCCTACCACGTAACCCTGTGTCTGCCCTTCGTGACCCGAATTGAAAAATGGTCATGAATGATGAATATAATGCTCCTATAAAAAATAAGACATGGGTGTTGATGCCCCGTCCGCCTAGTGTCAATGTGATTCGTTTTATGTGAATTTTTAGTCATAAAGAAAAATTTGATGGTTGTTTTGAGAGGCATAAGACCCGTCTTGTAAGTGATGGAAAAACTCAACAGGTTGGCGTGGATTGTGGTGTGACATTTATTCTGGTGGTCAAACCAGAAACTATTCACATTGTTTTCAGTCTGACTCTCTCAAAAGCATGGCTCATTCATCAGCTTGACGTGAAAAATGCGTTCTTACACGGTGAACTCAAGAAAACTGTATACATGCATCAGCCCTTGGGTTTCAGGGACCCTGCTCATCCTAACCATGTGTGCTTACTGAAGAAGTCATTGTATGTGCTAAAACAGACCCCTCGAGCCTGATACAAAAGGTTTGCAGATTATGTGTCTACTTTTGGGTTTTCTCACAACATGTCTGATCATTCTTTGTTCATCTACCGTCACGGTTCTTCTATGGCATACATTTTGTTATATGAAGATGATATTATATTGACGGCTTCCTTTGACAAACTGCGCAAGTCTATCATATCTCTTCTCAGCTCCGAATTTGCTATAAGGACTTAGGGTCGTTGAGTTATTTTTTGGGTATTGTTGTCACTCGTCATGCAAGTGGTCTATTTCTCTCTCAGGGGAAATATGCAGCAGAAATTATTGAACGGGCTGACATGTCATCTTGTAAATCATCTCCTACTCCGGTTGACACTAAACCGTAGCTGAGTGCTACATCTACCACACCATACGAGGATTTCTCCCACTATCGTAGTCTTATGGGGTTCTTCAATATCTCACGTTTGCGAGACCAAATATTACTTATACAGTGCAACATGTGTGTTTATTCATGCATGGTCCACGGAAAGAACACATACACACTCTCAAACGTATTGTGTTTTACATTCCGGGCACTCTTGATTATGATTTGCACTTATATCCATCACCCGTCTCTACTCTCATGTCTTATAGAAATGATGATTGAGATAGATGTTCAGATATCAGATGTTCAACGTCTGGTTATTGTATGTTTCTTGGTGATAACTTGGTCTCTTGGTCAACTAAACGCCATGCTACTTTATAGCGATTCAGTACGGAGGCCAAATAACGAGGGATAGTCAACGTGGTGTCTGAGTCCTGTTGGTTGCATCATATCCTCTTAGAGCTTCATTTTCCTATTCTAAAAGCTATCTTGGTCTATTGCGATAATGTTAGAGCGATATATCTCTCGGAGAATCATGTCCAACATCAGCGCACTAAACATATCAAGACGAATATTCACTTTGTTTGCGAAAAGGTAGCCCATGGACAAGTACGTGTTTTGCATGTCCCCTCACGTTATCAAATAGATGGCATATTTACTAAGGGTCTTTACTTAGTTTTGTTTGAGGATTTTAAGGACAATCTCAGCGTACGACAACCGCCCGTTATGACTACGGGGGTGTGATATAATATACATCGTATATTCCTGTGATATTAGTGATATTGTAAATCCGTAATTCGAAACTTCTTTAAAATTAGCATGGGAGTTGAACTAGACTTCTATGGTTATCAGATTACTTTTCCACGTTGACACCTTTGAGGGCAGGTGGAGCCCCCGAGATCTGGTCTATTCGGTCATTTTACTTCTTTATTTGACACAATAGGCTCTCCAAGGGTGTAATATGCGGTTCGGAAGAAACAATGCCTTGTACCAATATTCCAGTCCTCGAGCCTCCGATCTTTGAATTTTTGGGGATTCCCTCGATGTCAGCACTTCTAGGTGTCGTATTAAAGGTTTACCCATGATTGATTTTGTTCTCGGTTTCATGGATGATTTCTTGTTTGCATTTCTGATTAGGGATAACAAGGCACTATCAAACATTTGATTCCAAGCTTGTTATTGGGCTATGAAGTCTTACAAGTTGGGTTGCACTTTGCCTTTTCCTTTGTCTAAACTTCTGCGGGTAGAGATGGCAATAGGGCAGGCGTGATGGGATGGGGCAGGGCAAATCTTCACAAACTTAAATTCTAACCTACCCTATCCTACCCCGTTTAACATGTTTTTTAAAATTTTGCCCTATTCTGCTCCGTCTTGTTAAGTCCTGCCCTATCCTGCCCCGTTTAAAATTTAGACTCTCTCAAATCAAATTTCTTGTCCTGTCCAAGCTGCAATTAAGCTATTGATAATGTTTATCAACAGTATGAAGCATAATTTATGATATCGAAGATCACATTATCACATACTACAAGATTTATTTTGAATTCTCCCTGATGGATCATATTAAATAAGAAGGAAAACAATTATTGGAAGATTAATTTCTTGTCCCCTCAAATTCAACTTCTAATCTGCATTGAATTATAGAATTCAATCATTCATGAGATGTGTCCTAAAAGTAGATTAATTCATGAGATGTGTCCTATAATCCTATTGCCATCCCTATCTGCGGGGAGATGCATCCCCAGACTGTCGTGTTGACTGAGTAGTATGCGCCCTACCATGAGTTTCTGACTGACTTTATTCCTCGTCTAGGTCATGTAGTCCATCATCGGTTGGTATATATGTACTCCATCCCTATTCAAGGCTTGGTTTGCATTCTGGAGTGCGTCAATTTGTCACGACCCGAATCTCATCTTCCGGGTACCACCATTCGTACATTTAACATCTAATCATAATTAATTACAGACTAAGCCGAAAGAAAACTATGTAAAGTCTTTATTCATAATACCAACTTATATATATACATACCTATACTAAGGCCGCCAAGGTTATACACATCTACTACACCCACAGGACACCATCTACAAGCCTCTAAAGAGTATACGCCATCAAGGTCAGGACATGGCCCCACCATACCTATATAGACATGCAAAAATATACTGTACCAACATAGACCGACTCCGAAACAAGGGGAGTGCTCCAAAATCCGCTGAGTCGGTAACCTACTAACGTGGATCGTCGCCTTCTTGGAAGTGGAATGAAAGGTATGATCCACGCATACCCATATGTCTGTTCTATAAAAAAAAAAATCTTAATTAATTGTTTTCGATTTTTCCTATGCGGACATAAAACGCAGTGTCCTCCGACAAAAGGGACGTCAGTAAGACTGATGTACTGAGCATGTCAGACATGAATAATAACATAACAATGATATAACAATAACCGAAACAAAAAAAGTTGACCAACAGTAAATACCTCTGCAACTCGTCCAATATATGTTAGTATTGCAGATTATGCAACACGTCCCAATATATGTTATATATATATATATATCTATATAATGCATGAATAACAATACAATTTCTGAACTTATCAGATGACATAATATCCTTACCCCCTTGGGCAACATTGGAAATATTTAACATGTACCTTCGGCTAATATTGGGAATATCAATATTTTTCATATATGCCTCAATAAGAACTTAGGAACATATTTAGACATGCTTTTAACATAGGAATCAATAATATGAACATTCCTTAACTACCAGAAGTAGAATAACTTATGGAACAATATCACGGTTACATTTCATTACATGGAACATGCCAAAAAAAAGAAATAATTTGGCTTACACTACAAAAAAGGACCTATCGTGACAGTTTGGGCGTGACGAATTAAAAAACCGTCACACGTTATGACGGTTTTAGCATTGACTTTCTGGTCAATGGACCTTTGTAACAAATATGTGACGGTTTTATTAATCGTCACAACTTTGTGACAGCGGTGTGACGGTGATTTCAACCGTCACATATTTTTGTGAAGGTTTTTAAAATACGAATTTAATTTTCTTTTTTTTAAAAAAATAATTTATACCCGACCCGACCCATTTTTTTTCTAAACACAATATCCCTAAAAATTAAATCCAAATCAGAAAAGCAAAACCCTACATTTCTTTACTCCTTCTTCACAAAAACTGAACCCAGCGCAACCATCTTATCTCTTTTCTAGAAATCCTTAACATAAAAAAGAGTTTTCTGATCCTTTGCCTTGAAGCGTGAAGCTTGTTGTCCCAAAACGTGAAGCTTGTTGTCCCAAAATGTGAAGCTTGCTGTCGAATGTTTTAGTAACCCTAGCCGCCGTCGAGCGTTTTTCGGCATCGCCCTATAACTGGGAAGGTCGAAAGTGGTCTCGTTGAGTTTGTCTTAACTTCATCTACATTTGTCATACACCCCCGTATCTCAATTTTCAACCTATTGATTTTCGTCATTGTTGCAAAGCTTTCTGTTGAAGCTTCAATGGTTGAGATGGTGACTGGACGAGCCTCCCCCTGAGGTCGTCCACTCCTATACCGCTAATTTTCCAACTCTCAATCACCCTCAACAATCAAATTACAATCCGGGTCACCTTTCAATTCGTGAATGTGATGTGCTTGAACAAATTGGAGCTACAAATTTGATCGATCCGAAAATATCCCTTTGTTTCATACTTGAAATCGAAAGAATGAAAGGGTGTTCGTCGTCTTGTGACGCCTCAGTCGCGGCTCCTAAACAGGTTTTGTTCTTCATTTGTTTGAGTTCCAAATGAATGTCTAATTATTTGTATTCCGTTTTCATTCCATGTCTATTGAAAAACTAACATTCAGAGTCTCGTCTATCTTTGCTTATCCTAAGTATTTAAGGTATCTCTTACATGTGTGGATTGTGTCCATTTTAGGTTCTATAAACTGTTTCATAGCTATATTTGTCATTAGATATTATATGTTGGTTGTTTCGACTTCTAATCTATTTAATAGTCACCCCCAATCATGTGGTGCCATGTCCTAAGGTGTCATTATGTTTAGTAGGTATCATGAATTGGATTCTATGTGTGTGTCCTGGACTAATTAATTTTGCATGTCTAAAATCATGTCTTTGAGTGATGGTTTGGACATCCCTGGTTACTTAATACGTCTACTGAGTTGACTATATATTTGTCTTGCTTGTTTAGGTGTTAAAGTTCCTCCACATCATCTAAAGTCTTTTAAGTTATCTTGTATCATGTATTGTCTACTAAGTTGCTGAATGATATATGTATGAGCATTTTTGCGTATTTGAATTAGTTTATATCGTGTTTACCTGCAATAATGCATCTTACGTTTACCTGCAATCCCGTTTCATTGTAGTAACCATGTATATGTTTTACCCGCAATCCTGTTTCAGTTATATTTCGCGCTATCTGGACTTTTTCTATCATATGGCTTTACCGGCTGAAAGCTAATGCAATCTTTGTGGGATGTTTGCTCTAAAAAATGAATAAATACTATGCTTGGGTTCCTACTGTTTTTTCAAGCCCACTGCTGCTCTGTTTTCAAGTCTTTTGTTGTTGCATTTTAAGCCAAACAACTGTTGTTTTATGGCCACTTGAGCCAGTTTACTGCTGGATTTTCAAAGCAATTACTGCTGCATTTTCTTTAAAAAATATATCGCTATACTAGGTAAAAATCCCACTGATATGAATACAAATACTATACTTAGGTCGATGAGAATAATTTATTTTGAGGTCATGACCCTTCCAGAAAGGTTGTCCCTCGGTTTGTTTTTCTTCGGAAAAGGGCGATGATGAGACTTCCCTATTTCTACTCATTCTTCACTTCTCTATTTCTTGCATGATCTGGGGGAGTCTTCAAAAAACACAATTGCCATGAAGATCGTTTCAAAAGAATTCTGTCATATCAGGGAGAAATGCTTCATTTGAGGTGTTGCATTTTTCATAAGTTGTCTGTTACACTCTTGAGCTGCTGTTATACTTGAGAATGCCTGCTATTTGCTTTGATGTTGTTATGTTGGAGGTCCCCACTGCATTTTCTAGGGGCAGCTAAGTAGTTGTTCTATTCTGATATTATCCCTTCGAAGCGATGTTTCTTTGGGATTTGAGTCTAGCTATGTGCGATGCATTGAGAGAGAAATTGGCACCCTCTGTTGATGCAAATAACTATGACAAATGAATTGTCATATTATGGCTAAACTGCTGACTGCATTTTGAAATAGCTATTGTGTTCCCTTGGTTGGTGTATATTTTGTGGCCATTTTATTGAAGTATTGTTGGCCATTTCGCTGCTGTATTTTGGGTCATTTTGCTACTGATTTTCTTGGCCATTTTGCTGCTGATTTTGGGTCATATGCTACTGATTTTGGGCCATTTCGCTATTGATTTTTGGCCATTTCACTGTTGTATTTTGGGCCGTTTTGCTACTGATTTCTTGGCCATTTGCTACTGATTTCTTGTCTATTTTGCTACTGACTCTGGGCCATTTTCACTTCTGATTTTGGCCATTTCACTGCTGTATTTTGGGCCATTTTGCTACTAATTTTGGCCATTTTGCGGCTATACTTTGAGAAATGGATACTATACCTTGAAATGAACAGATTGCTACACTTGTGAAAAAATATCATTGATTCGAATATGGTACTACACTGGCCGATGAAGGATTTATCCGTCAATTTAGAAGCCTCCATGGTAAGTAAGACGGAATATTTGGGCAAGGATGAAAGTAAAAAGAACAATATAAAGACGAGAATGCATAGTATCGTTCACCGGCAAGGCAAGTCGACCGCAGCCGAGACGATATTGGCTTCTCATGTCTTAGTACCCATGGCATAACACTAGCTGAGCCCACACTATATAAAAAATTAAAAAAAAAATCTTATATATATATATATATATATATATATATATATATATATATATATATATATACACTGTGTTTATTTGAGAATTTATTTATTATATACTAACTCTTTTACTAAGTGTTTTTGTAGGTACCGGAGATGCATCCCAAAGTTAAAGTCTGCGCAGGAAAAAAAATAAAAGCGAAATACCGCTAAGTTCTCATTCACTCCCTCTTTATAGGATTTTTGCTTCATAAAACAGTGAATTCAATTCAAGAATCACGCATATGCATGTCGTATTCCGTTTCGACTCCGGTGAAAATGAGATATTATAGTTAATGCTTTGGTTAATTTTATTTCAAGGTACCACAACAATCTTATGGATATGAGTATGCTTACTATATGTTGCGTTTCATTAAAGATCTAATGCATGATTTGTCTTTGCTTCATAACAATGTAAGTATCTAACATTATTTTTGTTTATGTATTTATCTATAATGGCTTAATTATAATTAGAAAATTTAACTGATCTCTATTGTGTGTTACAGTACAATGGGGAAAAAAATCGCAGCATGACCTTGATGAAGTTCGGATCGAGTGAGCGTAACATGTTTCAAAGATTCTCCGTGCTGCATAGTTGTGTCACGTTTATGATGATTTAGACAATATCATGTTTTTTTTGTTGTATTTGATGATAACATTAATTATTTTGTAAGACAATTTGTAATGTTTTGATTTAATGTATTAGAATTTAGAACAATTTCATTATGTGGGTAACATTTTAGTTATAATATGCTTACAATTCTAATTTATTTTTATTTAATAAATTAAAATATTAAAAAAATCACCAAAATTAATTTCCCTGCCAATTTAAATCAAATTTTATGCCAATTTAAATAAAATTTATTTAAAATTTTCCGCCAAAAATATTATTTCATTAATAAATTTTGCGAAAAAAATTAAAAAAAAGAGGGAAATAGTCAAAGTCAAACACCACAATTTGTGACGGTTTATAACTGTCATAAAAAACTGTTACAACAACTATTACGAATTTATGACAGTACCTACCGTGACACTTAAGTAGATTTTTTTTTTTGTAGTGTTAACATACATTCGTTTTGCTAAATGGAAGGAAAATATTGTTGCTAACACTGGATTCCAAATTGTGTTGCTAACACTGGATTCCAAATTGTGTTGCTAAACGTCTTTTCTTTTGGTCTTCAAAACATTCTCAATAGCCTACTTGATTCCTTACTAATTGCTAGAGTTAAATAAGTCACTTCTTGAGTGCTTTACGTGTCATCTCCCCCTTAAACATGCCTTGAGTTATTCTAAACATCATTAATAGACTCCATAATCTTGTCTCCCACTAGCCCATTTAAACTTTCTAATTGCTGCTACATTTTAGCCTTTTAGGCTTAAGTCACTTAGGTAACCTCTTTAGAGATTACACGTCCAACTTCCACTCAACTTTTGTTTCCTCCACTAATTAAATTTATTCCATAATTAATCAATCACACACATAATTAATTTTGTAATCTCAATTCAATTAAATCTCCCAGACTTATAAAACATTTATATACTCAATATCATAATTTGTGATATGACACTAGTTCATAACCTCATTGGGGGATATATAACTATTATTATTAATCTATTGTCACGCTTGTTACATTCAAAATTATTTCGGGATTACATTCCTTTATATAGTAATCTTTTTATTAGCATACGTAAACATAACGTAAATTTTCCCAACGCTCGAGTCTATTTACACACGTCTAGCAATTTTACATACACCTAGCGGTTCAAACCGTGACCCTAAAGTACGGGATGTTACACAAGGTTTAGGACTCCAAGAACATTTTGGATCCCAATAGCATTTTGGACTTCAGTGACATTTTGAATTGCAACCAGACGTTATTCTTCAGCCATTATGCTTCACAAAGCTAGTAATAAAAATATCAACCGAAGATTAGCAGTGTTTTGGGATAATTACTATTGCTAGGGTCCCACGGTAGATGTCAAACTATTTAGCCTAAAATTTAATTATTAGGCTGATCGATTGAGTTTATTTGAATGAAGTCACAAGAAACGTAATTAATTCAATTATAAGTATTAATCCTTTAATAATATTGTAAAGAATGGATCTTGGTCATCCGAAGCCCTAGACCAGTTGGTTTTGAAGGCAGAGGGTATCCTCATTGGGTGGTGTGAGAGAGCTTGGTCACAAGTTCGAAACCCAGTAACGTCGACCGCCGCCTCTTGGGGAGCACATCACACTGGTTTGCCAAGTGTGGTTTAAGCTGGTGGCGTGGTTTGCGAGCTATTGCGTCGGTCAGGGTTTACCACTGCGCACTCGAAGAAGCGTGGCTGCGAGTTCCTTCGTCAACAAAAAAAAAAATGGATCTTGGTCCTAACTCAACTTCAAAATCTAGCTTTTGAGGTTTAGTTAGGCCCAAGATCCATTCTTTACATGGTCTGAGCGTGCGGGGAGTATTAAGAGTCTCACATCAGATATGAAATGAGAATATGCACTCCTTATATGAATTTGGACAATCCTCACCTCCACAAGCTAGCTTTTGAGGTTGAGGTAGACCCAAAATTCATTCTTTACAAATATGAACGAGATAATTGAAATATTTAAAAGTAAATAATTGACAAAGTAATAGAAATAAAGATCTTAGTAATTTTCCTGGATCAAATGATGAATATTGTTGAAGAACAATAATGAACGGTCGTGTTTACAAAGAACAATCATAAAGTTATAAGTAATCATGTGAAAAATCATATTAGTACAATCGTGGAGAAGTGTGACTTTTGTAGAGTAGCTAACAATAACTATTTCCCATAGCCTAGTCATTATTTAAGTTATCCTCTTAATCAAGCACTCTGAACCTTTCGTATAGATCGTTTCGGATCTCAATGTTCCGGTGCTAACAAAGCACATCGGGGTAGTAACTCTCGGATGATCGTTGGTTGACTATGGTCATCTCTATAATTGAACATAGATCGTCGGTGAAACTCTTTCTCATCCAGGCCAGCGACAAGCTATAATTGAGGAGATATGTCTTACACTCTAGAAATACTTGGGAACTTGTTTCTCTACCTCCAGGTAATTCTTGGTACTCGTTGGGTATATAGAGTGAAAGGCCCTGATGGATAGATTGATCTAGCACAATTTGTTGCCAATGGCTATACACAAAATTTTTTTGTCTTTGACTATGGTGATACCTTCTCTCATGTGGCTAATGTTGCTTCAGTCCATATCTTATATGGTTGTTGTTTGTCATTGGCCTCTCCACCAATTGAATACTACAAATGTTTTCTCGAAGATGAGGTATATATGGAGTAACCACCAAAGAGATTTTGTTGTCGGGGGGGGGGGGGCTCTTAGTGATCTCCAGGAAAATGACTATTTTACGAAGACCGAGGACATAAGCAAATCGTTGGATATACATATGTAGATTGGGCAGAGCCACCATCTGACAAACGATCAATTTTATATAAGAAGCGAAAAACACAAAAAAGCTCTAGGTCAGCTGGGGCTTTAAGCGCAAATAAAATATGGGCTTTAATGAAAAAAAGTGCAATGGTGCAAAAAATACAAAAATAATATATATATATATATATATATATATATATATATATATATATATATATATATATATATATATATATAGTTTAATCCAAGACTAATAATAATAAGTATGAATAACAAATATATGGACAAAGAAATCTTAAAAACATTATGATAAAGTGAAATATCAATTATCTAATGGCACCTCTTCAAGAGAGGCTCATTGGCAAGGAAAAGTATGTCTTAGAACCTTGATGATGACACTGAAGCGCATATAAATCGAGGCAAAGCACACAACATGTTTTGAGTCTCGCTTCAGTGCTTAAGCGTGCCTTTGACAACACTGCGATCTACTTTCGTCCACGATTTTAACATATGTCTAGACAATTATAGCATATTCAAATCTCACCTTCCAGACTTTTGATTCGAAATTATATAAGTGATGACAATTAGTAGCTAGTTAATTATCAAGCAATCATAACAATATTGAATCATAATCAAGAAATCATAACAATCAGAACTAAATTACAATCCAACATAAACTGAAATAAAATGAGGGAAAGAAAATAACTTGAATAAGAAGATGTCTCTAATCTTGCTTCTACCTGTCGTTCTCCTCTCCAAAGTAGAATAATTGTAATCTCGTATAAGGTCCAGAATATGAGCAGGGTTTAGGGATTTTATACTTGAGAAAATTTGCCTTTCGTACCATAAAAATCCTCTCCAATTCGGCCCAGGACTTCTGAAAATACGCGTAGGCACCGCGGTTCCGTTGTCCGACACCGCAGTGCTTATTCAGCCAAAATCACTGTAGCTTCCTGAAAATATGGCACCGCAGTTCCATGGCCAGGAATCGCGGTGCCTTCGACGGTGTTTCAGTTTCGGACTTTCGGCAATTTTTACGCCTCGGTGCTAATTTTCCTGACCGCGGTTCCATGGCGCCGTGGTGCTGCTTGGCCAGGTACCGCGGTGCCTCTATGATTTCTGTCCGGATTGTGCCAGATTTCTTCTGTTCTTTTTGGCACTTCTTAGGCTTCATTCTTGGGTTGTGCTTGTGCAGATTTCACCTCAATTAAGCTCATTTCATCCTCGATTAAGTACTTCTCCTTTATGATCGCTGAGACACAAAAATGAAAGAAAAACACACCTAACACTATACTAAACGCAAAATAAAAGAGTAAAATACTAACTAAAAAGACTCAAAAGAGTGTATAAAATTCACTCAACAGGATGATATTATATTGATTGCTTCCTCTGATAAACTGCGCAAGTCTATCATATCTCTTCTCATCTCTGAATTTGCTATAAGGACTTAGGGTCGTTGAGTTATTTTTTGGATATTGCTGTCACTCGTCATGCAAGTGGTCTATTTCTATCTCAGGGGAAATATGCAACAAAAATTATTGAAAGGGCTAGCATGTCATCTTGTAAGTCATATCCTACTCCAGTTGACACTAAACCGTAGCTGAGTGCTACATCTAGCACACCATACGAGGATCCCTCCCACTATCGTAGTCTTATAGGGGCTCTTCAATATCTCACGTTTACGAGGCCCGATATTACTTATGCAGTGCAGCAGATGTGTTTATTCATGCATGATCTGAGGGAAGAACATGTCACGACCCGACCCCGGGCCCGCGACTGGTGCCCTACCTGGGCACCCTGACAGTTATACATCAGAGATAATCAGCGGAACATACATGAAACTTATAAAATAAAACAACAGAAATAAAGCAACAGGTTAGCCGATAGGGCTACCTTCCTGGACATATATATATACAACTGAAGCAGTTGCCTCATTTTCTTTACAAACTGACCCACAATATGCGACTACAGACCTCTAAGAGTTTTAACATAACAACAGTGGCGGGACAGGGCCCCGCCATACCCCTGAATATACATGAATCTACAACCTCAGGGGAAACCGTACCAAGAGATAAGCCTCCGGAGTAAATGGAGCTTTTTCCCAAAAACTGAACCGAGATCCTAAGAGCAAGGATCACCAACCTGTGTACCTAATACATGCGGGCATGAACGCAGCCCCCCGAAGGGGGTCAGTACAACAGGTACCGAATATGGAACGGAAATAAGGTACAGGAATTAAAACATATATGTATAAAAGCATGACAGAGGTAAGTATAAAAAGGGTAAATACCTGAACCTACCATGTCATTACCATCTCGTGAACTTAATCGTACCTTATTATCTTTTCCCATTTTTTTCAATAAAAGTTATAGTCACTTTCTTACGTACATACTTAGGGAAATTATCAAGTTCATTACCATATAACTTACTTACCTTACATAACATGTCCGCCCTTTACGAGGACGCCTATCTCGCCCGACCCAACTGGGACGCGATAAAGTCACATAGTGCGCCCGTAAAGGTATCTTCGCACGACCCATTCACGACGCGATAATGTCATATAGTGCGCCCATAAAGGTATCTTGCCCGCCCATTTCGAGACGCGATAATGTCATATAGTCCGCCATAAAGGTATCTCGTCCGCCCATTTCGACGCGATAATGTCATATAGTGCGCCCATAAAGGTATCTCGCCCGCCCATTTCGGACGCGATAATGTCATATAGTCCGCCCATAAAGGTATCTTGCCCTACCATTTCTGGGACGCGATAATGTCATATAAAATTCGGGAATTTAACCTAACGTACTACGTACCTCTACTCCTTTTAAAAATGACTCTTTTTCAAATAAAACTTCCAAGATACTAACAACCGTAGTATCAAGTCATATCTACTTTTCAAGACAAGTCACAATACCTTTTAGAAATACATTTACCGGCTTCTAAATCAAGTGACTTCTTTCTTAAAAACCTTAAGCAATTGGTACCTTTAAAACAATTTGCCCTTCTTTATTTCAAGTCATTCTTTGTTTATATTACTAGAGAAAATCATTCTCTTAACCTCCCATAAAGTTATTATAACCAACTTCCCATAAAGCCGTTATACTAACTTTATGCCTTAGACTAATTCATTCTTTTCATAACCAAGAGACTTATACTTTCAAAACAAGTTACGTAACTTTTAAAATACTTCAAGTCTCTTAACTTAGAATTTAAAATCTCTTATCTTTAGAATATCAAGAAATCCATGCTTTCCAAATCAAGTATTCTATATATTTAAATCAAGTCATTTCTTCCTTTAGAAATCAAGTCCCATAACTTGAGAAATAAAGTTTCTTAACCTTTTAAGAATTCAAGGTTCAAAGTCTTAAAAACTTCATACGTAAACTCTTTTAAATTAAGTAACATATAATTTGATGCGTTGGGAAATAAGTTATAATTATTTATAACGATCTTATTCAAGTAGCCATGATCTAGAAAATGTAATACAATTTTGTCTTATCTTAGTTTCTATGCAGATGGAGAATTCTACTCATTTTAATATAATCAATTGTCATTACATTTTCCTTTATTAACGCTGCAATGGCTTGTTTGATACTTATTCTTATTTGTGCCGTAAAATTAGCCAAGTCAACTTGGCTCCAAATACCTCCTAACGACTCTTACCAACATCCCCCATAAGACTTGGTAAGAATTTAGGATAACCTAGACATAACCTTTACATAGAGTAAATCACATACATACCTCTTAACTTTCTAAGAGTAGGAGGGAACATGAACTATTACCACATGTATATTCCATACATAGAATCATGCCAAAAGAAGGAAGAGGTTCACATACCTCGCGACGATTATCGACAAGTAGCAAAATGCTCCATAGTACTTCAACCTTGATAGCTATTCCATCCTTCAAGTAGAATACGCTATACTTAGTACTTCAACCTATAATGTCCACAATACGTCTATTAACGTCTTACTTCAAACGTAGAATATTATAAGTGCAAAGTCACTAAATTCTACGGAAAATCGGACAGCACCTCCTTTGTTTCTACATACTTTGCCACCTTTTTCAAGGCCGAATTCAATAACCAAACACGCCACATTTAAGGCCCAACAATGTAATTAACAATAGGGATTACACGCCTACTAGACGTGTAAAATTCCGCCCCACAAATGATATCAAACTAATACAAACTACTAGGCCAATTCGGCAACTTGAGATACAATAACACCAATTCTTATCCAATTTCCTTTTCAATCCAAGTTGTTAGCATAACATGATATCAAGTCGCAATCGATTATAACTACTATAATCTTCAAGTAAGTAACATGCGACGATTCTAATTAACGACCAAATTGTAATCCAACTTCAAATGGCTTATAAGACATTTCGGTTTTTAGGCTACAACAATCCATAACACTTATGAAACTTCAACACATATACTTCATGCTAGCAAACATGTAAGGCTAACAACAATATATAATCTTGTAACACTTTAAGAGACAAGATTATTACCTCAACGAGTCTTAGTCCAACTTCAAATCCGAAGTCGCTCCCTAGCAACTTAGAGCCTCTTCTTGACACTTCAATCCGCCACTTGAGACCCTTAGAATATCACAAACAACTTTCCTTTAATCTTCCAAACAAAACCTAGAAAAGCAACTAGGTTTTCACCTTGCGACTAATACGAAAACGCTATTTTTCCGGGATCTTTCTATTGAGATACCCTTACCCTCATGAACCTTGGTTTAAAGTGTGGAGCTTAATGGACAACAAACAAATTTTTTTCTTGTTGGGACTTAGTGAACCCGAGAGCACACCCCTTGTGTTCTTCAAATTCTTAAAAACATTTCTAAGTGTAGAAGTTAGTCTTGCTACTAGTACTACTATATAGTTCAATTGAGGGTCAAGATGTGCACAAATGTGTGGCTTGGATGAAGTTCTTTTAAATATCAAGACTTGTGGTCCCATTGACTAAGTCAATTTTATCAAGCTCTTCAACTTGCAAGACTTTGTCATCCAACAATGGCCAAATGACCCTTTTGGCCATGCTTACTTTCGTCCGAGATTACATAAGGGGGTGACACGTGTCGCCCTCCCATTCGTCACAATATTACGTTTTCCGACAATTTCATAATTCCGATAAATTTTTACAAGTCTCTAATCTTAACATTTGGGATTCTCGCGTACGTTCTTAAAACATGTCCTGTAAATACGGGGTGTAACAGAACACATACACGCCCTCAATACATTGTGTGTTACATTCAGGACACTATTGATTACGATTTACACTTATATCCATCAGCCATCTCTACTCTCATGTCTTATATTGGGGTGGATATCTAGATATCAGGCGTTCAACGCCTGGTTATTGTATGTTTCTTGGTGATAACTTGGTCTCTTGGTCAGCTAAACGCCATGCTATTTTGTCGTTATCCAGTGCGGAAGCCAAATATCGATGGGTAGCCAATGTGGTGTCTAAGTCCTGTTGGTTGCGTCATCTCCTCTTAGAGCTTTATTTTCCTATTCGGAAAGTTACCTTGGTCTATTGCGATAATGTTAGTGTGATATATCTCTCGGGGAATCCTGTCCAACATCAGCACACTAAATATATCGAGATGGATATTCAGTTTGTTTGCGAAAAGGTAGCTCGTGGACAAGTATGTGTCTTGCATGTCCCATCACGTTATCAAATAGATGACATATTACTAAGGGCCTTCCCTTAGTTTTATTTGAGGATTTTAAGGACAGTATCAGCATACGACAATCGCCCGTTATAACTGCAGGGGTGTGATAGAATATACACCATATATTACTGTGATATTATTAGTTATATTGTAAATCTGTAATTTGAAACTTCTTCGAAATTAGCATGGGAGATGAACTAGACTTCAATGGTTATTGGATTACTTTTCCACGTTGACACCTTTGAGGGAAGGTGGAGCCCCCGAGATCTGGTCTATTTGGTCATTTTACTTCTTTATTCGACACAATAGGCTCTCCAAGAGTGTAATATGTGGTTCGGAAGAAACAATGCCTTGTACCACTACTCCAGTCCTCGAGCCTCTGGTATTTGAATTTTCAGGGATTCCCTCGATGTCGGAACTTCTAGGTGTCGTATTAAAGGTTTACCCCTGATTGATTATGTTCTCGGTTTCATAGGTGATTTCGTGTTTGCATTTCTGATAAGGGATAACAAGACACTATCAAACATTTGATTCCAAGTTTGTTATTGGACTATGAAGTCTTCCAAGTTGGGTTGCACTTTGCCTTTTCCTTTTTCTAAACGCCTGCGGGGCGATGCATGCTGACTAAGTCCCATGCGCCCTACCATGAGTTTCTGACTGACTTTGTTCCTCGTCTAGGTCATGTAGTCTATCATCGGTTGGTATATATATACTCCATCCCTATTCAAGGCTTGGTTTGCATTCTGGAGTGTGTCAATGTGTCACGACCCAAATCATAGGGCCGCGATGGGCATCCGAATCCCACCTATCGGATACCACCATTCGTACATTTAACATCTAATCAAAATTAATTACGAACTAAGCCGAAAGAAAACTATGTGAAGTCTTTATCCAGAATACCAACATATATATATATACCCATACTAAGGCCGACAAGGCCATACAAGTCTACTACACCCACATGACACCATCTACAAGCCTCTAAAGAGTATACTGTCACGACCCGACCACGGACCTGTGACTGGTGCCTTACCCCGGGCACCCTTGTGATACATCATCAGAGAAAACCAGCGGAAAATAAACTCACAACAAGAACCCATATAGAAAATAAACAGGCTAACCAAAATGGCTACCTCTAATATAACAAAGCTGAACAGTTACATCCTTAACAACCCAAGCTATAACAGGACTACAGACCTCTAAGAAAGAGTAAACACTATGACGGAGGCCCCGCCATGCCCTGAATGTACAAATATCTACAACAGGGAGAACTGCACTAAAAGTCGAGCCTCCGGAGAAATGGAGCTCCTGACACCTGAGTAAAGATCCTAAGAATGAGGATCCACCACCTGTTTTCCCTTACCTGCGACATGAACGCAGCCCAGGAAGGGGTCGACACACATGATATGTACCAAGTATGTAAAACTTGAAAATACTGAAATAATATCATAAGTTTAAAATAAACTGGAGTCATGAAAGAGAGTCAAAAATACCGTACACTGTGCCTTACTAACAATGAGAGTAACAAGTATAAATTTTACTGCATAAAATAGGAGGCTCATGATCAAACAGATCTCCCGCGTAGTATCATTAAGCAATCCTACTCCGGACTATTTCACCCGCACGGGTCTGTGGACCCGCATAAGGTCATCACCTCGCATGGGACTATTTCACCCGCACGGGACTATTTCACCCGCGTGAGGTCATCCGCCTCGCACGGACTATTTCACCCGCGTGGGACTATTTCACCCGCGTGGACCCCGCGGGCCCGCATGAGTACAAGCGCGCACTCGCGTCATGGGTAGCAAATCCATGGCATAAATAGTAATAATAATAATAATAATACATAAATCGACAACCGGCCATCATACATAACACATAAGTCACACGCTTATCAAAACGTAAACGTAAGCAAGTTAAGAATTCTCCTAACTCCTTAATAACATTTCTAGTACATCCTCTCATTTTAGTTACTTAAGGCACTACATGTCATTTTAAAAGAAAATCCGGGAATTTAACCCAAGTACCACGTTCCTTAAACCTTTTAAGAAAAATGACTCTTTTTTATGTAAAACTCCCAAGATACTAATAACCGTAGTATCAAGTCACGACAACTTTTCAAAACAAGTTACGTTTACCTTTAAAAATACAATAGGCTTCTAAAATCAAGTGACTTCATCTCTTTTAAAAACCTTAGGCCATTAATGCCTTAAAAACAATTTGCCTTCCACAAATTCAAATCTTTTATCCGTACTTATTTTACTTGGAGTAAACCTTTCCTTAGTAACCTTTCATAAAGCCAATACAACCAACTTCCCATAAAGTTGTTATATTACCATTATACACTAGTCAAACACATCTCCCTATATCCAAGGGACTTATACTTTAAAACGAAACAAGTATCATATACTTAAAACAGGTGAAAAATGTCAAATCTTGTACGTCTACCGTACTACATAGGTACAACTACTCATGCTCAAGAGATAAGAAAGCTCCACATACCTCTTCGGTCAATCCACTTGCTAAGCCCAAAATACCGCACGTAATATGTCAACCTATAATGACCATAATACGTTTATTAACCTCTAGTTTCAATGTAGACATTTCCAAGTTCAAAGTTACTAATTTCTATGGAAAATTGGGCAGCATTTCCTTTGTTTCTACATACTTTGCCACCTTTTTCAAGGCCGAATTCAACATCCAAACGCCGCATTTAAGGCCCAACAATCCAAACATTTCAAAGGGGATTACACACCTAAACTTGGGTGTGTAAAATTCTGCCCCATAAGGTACAACAATTAACTTAACAAGTCTAAGGTAGGTTTTAGGCTACAACATGCTCACATAACCTTTTTGACCAATCCTTTCATATCCAAACCATATTTCTTACATGCAATGAATCTAAGAGCATTATTTACTACTACAAGTTCCTTCTTCTTCACATGCAACACCAATAACTAGCTACAAGAGAAGAATTGTTACTTTAGAGCTTTAGCCAAAATTATTCCAACAACTTTGCTAGCCTCCTTTCCAAGAACACCACCACAATAACTCCTACAAGCTAGCCACAAGCTTCCTTGCCACCTTTCATATTTTCCTCAAGCTTTGAATTTCTCTTGGAATTCTGAGAGAAGTGAGAGCTCAGCTTTAGAGAGAGAAGGACTTGAAAGATGACCAAGTCTTCAAGACTTGGTCAATATATAAGACATGCAAAAAATTAGATGGGGGGGGGGGGGACACTTGTCACCCACCCATGGCCTATTTTAAGATAAAGCAGTCGAAATTTTCCACTTAACCCGCAAAACCCGCCTGCCTCGCAGCGTGGCCGCACACTGAAACCTCTGTCAGCCCTCCGAACTTTCCGGCGCCGCGGCGCTGCAACTTCCGCGAACCCTCAGATTAACCGGCCGCGCGCCTCGAGGCTCACGATCAAACACCTTTCTCGCCCAATCACAGACCGAACTTGTAACCCCCATAACTTTCTACTCCGATGTCCTATCGACGAACGGTTGGTTGCGTTGGAAACTAGACTCAACGAACTACGCACTAGGCCTTTGAAACATCTAGGAACTCTCAATGTAACGGGTCATAACCCGCCTCAAAGTTAACTACAAACCCGTCCGAAACAATCCGTCAACCTATCTTTCAAAAAATTTAAGTCTTACTCCTTTCGTACGCTCTCACACGTATGGCCAGAACTACGGGGTATAACATATACGACATCAAAAGATCAAGATAGGGCCCCGCCATACCTATATAGACATGCAAAAATATACCGTACCAACATAGACCAACACTCCGAAACAAGGGGAGTGCTCCAAAATTCGTCGAGTCAGCAACCTACTAACGTGGATCGTCTCCTTGCCTATGCAAATTCCCGCTGGCATAAAATGCAGTGTCCCCCGACAAAATGGACATCAGTACGACTGATGTACTAAGTATGTCAGGCATGAATAATAGCATAACAGTGATATAATAATAATCGAAACATAAAAGTTGACCAGCAGTAAATACCTCTGAGACCCTAATACATATGTCTAAATGTTATGCCCAAAGCAAATGCGGTATATATATATATATATTAGTGTTGCGGATCGTACAACAGGTCCCAATATATGTTAGTGTTGCGGATCGTGCAACCCATCCCAATATATGTTAGTATTGCAGATTGTGCAACCCATCCCAATATATGTTAGTATTGCAGATTGTGCAACCCGTCCCAATATATGTTATATATATATATATATAATGACATGAATAACAATGCAACTTCTCAACTTATCGGATGACATAATATCCTTACCCATTTGGCCAACATTGGGAATATTTAACATGTATCTTCGGCTAAAATGGGGAATATCAACATTTTTCATATATGTCTTAATAAGAACTTAGAAACATATTTAGACATGATTTTAACATAAAAGTCAATAATATAAACATTTATTAACTATCATGAGTAGAATAACTTATGGAACAATATCACGATTACTTTTCGTTACATTGAACATGTCAAAAGAAAAAAAAATTGCCTTTAACATACCTTCCTTTTGCTAAAGTCGAAAGAAAATATTGTTGCTAACACTGGATTCCAAATTGTGTTGCTGAACGTCTTTTCTTTTGGTCTTCAAAACATTCTCAAAGCAAAGATACAAATTTCTAAAGTAAAATGAATTCCCATTTTGTCTGTAACGTTCCAGCTTTCTTTTTAGCTTTAAGCCATGATCAATAGTTCCCTATTCTATACCTACTTTGCTTTCTAAAAGAATTTTTCAAATTCAAGAAGTTGCTGTAACGTACTGGTTACTAGTCTATAGCCTACTTGATTCCTTACTAATTGCTAGAGTTAAATAGGTCACCTCTTGAGTGCTTTACATGTCATATCCCCCTTAAACATGCCTTGACATTCTAAACATCATTAATAGATTCCATAATCTTGTCTCCCACTAGCCCATTTAAGGTTTCTAATTGCTGCTAGATTTTTGCCCAACCTTCCATTCAACTTTTGGTCCCCCCCTAATTAATTTATCTCATAATTAATCAATCATACACATAATTAATTTTATAATCTCAATTCACTTAAATCTCCGTGACTTATAAAACATTTATATACTCAATATCATAATTTGTGATATGACACTAGTCCATAACCTCATTGGAGATATATAACTATTATTATTAGTCTTTATTGTCACACTTGTTACGTCCAAAATTATTCTAGAATCGTGTTTCTTTGTATACTAATCTCTTTATTAGCATACGTAAACATATCATAAAGTTATAAGTAATCATGTGAAAAATCATATTAGTACAATCGTGGGGAAGTGTGACTTTATTGGAAATTTTACTTACGGAGGAATAAGTTTATCCCGTCATTTATAAATCAAACATAAGGCGTGCAACACGTCAGAAACCTCGTTTCCACACACGTGCACACGTGGGGCAAAATATCGTAAATTTCCTTAGTGAAAGAGATATTGACACACGTAAGAGTAACATGTTTGAGACATAGAATGATAGACGGTTATTGTCGACAATAACCTATATTCCACGTCGGTTAACAAAGAAATGATTGTGCGAAGTGTAAGATGGAAAGGTCGGACCGCGGAGCCGTAAAGGTCGCGAGTTCGACCGAGCAGCCGCGTATGGCGTACGGGCGTGTTGCTTGGCGCCGCGACGCCAGTTAGGCAGGGTCACGGCGCCTCTCGGGCAGTGAATCTAGAGACGGAAATTTAAGAGCTTCTCTTGAATTTTGTGTTGGGTTTTGGAAGGATGAACTTCCATTAAGTGAGTCATTGGTTTGAGTGTGTTCCACACACTCTTTACTTGACTCAATGAACCTCTATTAAACATTCACATTGCAATTGAAGAGGCATTTTTGTCCTATAAATTGAGGCCTTTGTGGATCAGATAACATGGAAAATATGTGACTAACAAGTGTCTATCATTATACTTGAGATTTAAGAAAGCCGCATGCACTTCACTTCAGATAAAAGTCTTACACACTTCGCAAACATACTATCTCAGGAGATTATGAACTTGTTACACCACAAAATTTATACACATCTCTAAGACAATCCTTTTCTTAGCAATTCCATATTTGTGTTCTTCGATGGATCTTCTTCGTTGTGCTTTACGAAGAAGATAAACCGCTGCTTTATCTTGGGAGACGAATGCCCTGCTAACGTAAAAGCATGTATACGGGGGCAATATTTTCTTAAAGAGAAAGGGTCATCCCTTGACTCAGCGTGTGGTGAAACTTAACCAATTTGTTATTTGAGTCCTTATTGCAGATAAAAGGATCAAAAGCTTGCAGCAGTTGACATTGCCAATGACAGTCTGAAGAAGCATGAAGTTGTTGAATCTACAGACACCACGTCACGAGACTTGATGGTGGTTGACACAGAGAATCAAGAACTTAGATACATAATGATTGTAACAGATGATATTATTGTAATGATGTTGTAATGATCTCCTTAGTATAGCCTTTAGATCACTTATAATAGTTAGTTTAACTATTTTCCGGATGTACATGTGTGGACAATATCCAACAACTTTTGTAGAGTAGCTAACAATAACTATTTCCCATGATCTCCTCCTGTTTCATGACTAAGATCTTGAGAGTTAATGAGATTAAATATATGGAACCCCTAGTATCTCAGAGCCTAGTCATTATTTGAGTTATCCTCTTAATCAAGCACTCTGAACCTTTCGTATAGATCGTTTCGGATCTCAGTGTTCCGGTGCTAACAAAGCACATCGAGGTAGTAACTCTCGGATGATCGTTGGTTGACTATGGTCATCTCTATGATTACCATGTGTTTAGTAAAATAGTCATTGCTTCCGTGATATTTTCACCAACATACTACATCTTGGAAACTGTTTGTGCAACACAAGCTTGGACTTGGTGCCCGTGTATACAGATTACACATACACACTACATGCCAACTTTGACATTTTAATTTATAGTAACGTATTTGTCACGTAAACATTATAGCAGCCAATCAGCAATTCCTTAATCAGAAATAACACGCAAATTAAATATCCACAATATTAATCTGACACTAAATTTGTGTACACCAAATATTTAATTATGAAAATCCACGTTCCCACAAGTTTCCTTTTCCACTTCTACTTTGATTTGGATACCTATACAAATATATATATACTTACAAAGAACAGAAAGTCTACTGCCGAAACATCTTTTAGAAGGAACCTAGTAACTCCGAATAACATCAAAAACCTAGAAAGGTTTTCTTCTTTCTCCTCTTCACCCAAAACATTTTTTTTCCATTGAAATGGCGAAAACAAGAATTAGAGCAGAGATTGATTTGAGAAGAATGGACGAGCAGCTAGAGAGGCTTATAGATCGAATGTTTAACGACCATAAGGATTGTAAAGAGTCGAAAGTCGAAGTCACTAAAAAAGAAGAATGGGAATTGGATCCCAGCAAGAAGCTTAAAGTCAACAAACTTATTGGCCAAGGCGGATATGGATCAGTTTACAAAGGTTTTTATGATGGAAAAGAAGTTGCAGGTACTTATAATTAACTATATTATGCATGCTATAGTTTATACATGCTACAACTTATTACCCCGTATATATGTATGTTCTATGGACTATAGACTATGATCGATGTTTGTTTTCTAATAGTACTACTTGATTCTACTGTGTGCTAAACCCTACGTATACTTGTATATACTTGCTTTGGTTCTTGTAATATTGTTAGGGTTAGGTTTATAGAGCTTTCAAAGATTTAGCAATAATTTGTACCGGTAAATTTGTGACTAAATATTACTTAGCTTAAATGAAAAAGGGTATGGAATTTATTACAGTCAAAGGATTGCTTGATATTGTTAAGATGTACGTGAACGATTCATCAATTAACATAACCCTGATAATATTACATAGATGGTTATACATCTATAGTGAATATACCAAACCCTAAAATATACTTTTTTATTCTTCCACGTCTCTAATGCTCATCTACAGAATATACCAAACCCTAATAGATTCCCATAATATTCTCTCCTCTTTTTAATTCAGAAACAATATATGAAATATTGAAATTATGTAGCCAAATAGAAAGAGACAAACTAAGTAATAAAGATTTGTCTTCAATTAGTTCCTCTTGATGCTCGGCTAAAAACCCTAAGAGTGTTTTTTTATACAATTATGTCATCTAGTTTCAGTTGACAGAATTTAATGACATTTTAGTTTTCGATTCATGCAGTTAAAATACTTGATATGAGCAATGAAAAGAGAAGGGCTGTAGTAACAAAGGCTTTCACGCAAGAAGTTTCTATATGGTACAAGCTAGATCATCCAAACATCGCAAAGGTATATGTTATTCAAATTTCTTTTCCTCCTATACTTGGTTCTATTTATTTTTGACGGTATACCTATAGTTATCTTTTAGTATAAAATAAAGTTCATTGTCAGTTATGAATATACGTAATATTTTGGTGGATGCATCACCTAACAAACGTCAAATCATTTTTCTTCAGATAATCGGAGCTTCAAAGAGGTTGCCTGAAGTTAAACCCAAATCTACAAGTGGTAAAAGTTGGATGGAAAAATGGACTGAGCTGACTAATCGCTTGATCACCCCCTGGAATTTTATTACGAGAAATCATTCATTGGGAAAACAATCATTTGGGTATGCTGAAGGATATTGCATAGTGGTTGAATATGTCTCTGGAGGCACTCTTAGATCACACCTCTTGAAAAAACGTATCCAAACGTTGCCATTGAAGTCTGTAATTCAACTAGCATTGGATGTTGCAAGAGGGTACGTCACACTATCCATATCTTAATATGCCTACTCCCTCTCTTTCAATTTGTTTGTCTTACTTCATTGTAATTAATCTATTTAATAAAGAATATCACTTTTAAAATTAGTACTAACTCCTTACGCCATATATTCTACATGACATATTTAGGACCACAAGATCCAAAGGGCAGTTTTTGGTACATTACACACATCATTAGTATATGACCACAAGATTAAAAAAATCTTAATTTCTTAAACTCGTGTTGAGTCAAAAGACAAACAAAAGTGAAACAGATGGAGTATTTTATTAGCTAATATTAACATTATGAACATTCTTCCAAATCACAAGCTCTTTGAATAACCTTTGTTCTCTTTATCCCCTTTGTGTAGGTTGAGTTACCTTCACTCTAAGCAAATTGTTCACAGAGATATAAAGAGTGGGAATTTAGTTGTGGACAAGGAAGGAAGAGTGAAAATAATAGACTTTGGAGTTTCTCGAGTTGAGGCTTCATGTCCTATTGATATGACTGCCCAAACTGGCACCGTGGGGTACATGGCTCCTGAGGTATGTCATTGTGCATCTCTCTATTGTTTTTCCGCAAGTGCATATACAATCAAGTCAGTCAAAAGACAGTAAGTTAATGTTATTATTCTTGCGTATGCAGGTTCTTGCTGGTCTGCCATATGATCATAAATGTGATGTCTATAGTTTTGGAATATGTTTGTGGGAGATGTACTGCTCTTCAAATCCGTATCCTTATCGGACTTCCCTTTCTCGCATATCTCCAACTATCTACAAGGTATATTTTCAATTTTCATGTTCTATTCATGGTTTGCCATGCCACAGCTAATTAACATACAAATAATAGCAATCACTAATTTAATTTTTGAAATTTTAGAGTCGAAGGCCAGAAATACCAAAATGTTGCCCAAGTGCACTGACCAATATAATGAAGCAATGTTGGGATGCAAATCCAGAAAATAGGCCAGAGATGCAGGAAGTGGTGCTGATGTTGGAAGCCATCGACACATCTGAAGTTGCACAAAATGGTTGTTTTTGCTTGACAAGACGAAAAGGATTTAATGTACAATAATTGGCTATGGCCAGTGAAGCTTGTATATGTTTAGGACCATTCCTTCTATTTCTTGTAGAAATCATTCATTTTAGCTTCTATGTCAAATTTAAATGGGAATTAAGCAATGTAATTTTTATAGCCTTGCTTGCTTGGATATATGCAGTGGCTAGATTTGTACTGCTCATCTCTAATATAACACTTATTTCAATTTGGGAATGATTTGTTTTCTCAAGTCCTTTCATTATCATTAAGCTATTTCTGGAAAATTCAAGTGCGTAATCCAGATAAACCAACGTTTAAGAGGGTTTGTTTGGTAAGTAAAGAACCCCTCATCTGCAAATAATTCCTGAGGTGAAAAAACACAGCCGCAGAAACTAATTATTGAATATGAAAAAAGACTGGATCTGCAACATCTACCTGAATTGGCTCATTTCTAGAAATATCAAGTGGGAAGAAGCAGTAAAAGTTGATGCATGATCCAAAAGAGTGAAGAATTTGTTGCTTCATTCAGTTGTGCTTTGACGTTACTTATATTGTTTGCTTCATCAAAATTTACATGAACCATGTGACGCTGTTTTTGGAACGAAAAACTGCCAAAATTAGAAGGGACAAATGATGATCCACAGAGACCTTCCATCTTTGAAGTGTATATTGCTGCAACTTCTGGTTTTAGGGGTTACTCGTTTCAGCAGATGGTCAACATCGATTCACCTGAACCTTCTGGCTTTTTCCCTTGGTCGATGTTTAATTATGATATCTGTACAGTGTATATATTTGCCCAGGAAATTCTACTAAATTTCTCCTTCCCATCTGATGGTCAATATCAGTTCTCCTATATCTGCTGCCTGTTTATGGTGGACATTCAATTTGATTTCTATACGATGAACCTTACTCCCTAGGGAAGGCTATAGCATAGTTCTCCTCCTCCGATTTTGATGAGAAACTTCGCTTTACAGAGGATACAAAGAGCATTTCATAATCTCTAATGAATAAGGATATGTGACTGATGACAGTATCCAACTTTGCAGCTATACATGGCAGGCATTTGATGAACATTGGTGATTGGCAGTTCCTTGTCTATGCCAAAACCTGTTAGTAGAGTGCTTTAAGCAGGAGCAGTTACATGGGCGCCAGTATCGATCCCAAAAAATATCAATCCTCACTCACATTCTTGAATTCTAACTTGAGTATGCAGCGGATTTTCATCCTCAAACAAGAGGCTTCTTCAGGTTTGAACCACTTTCGTCCAAACTGTCAATAGGATTATTTTAAAATAAGGACTGATGCAATTATTCAAGAACCAAAAATTGGAGAAAGCTAAAGTAAACAAAAATTATACCATCTCGAAATCCTTCTTTTTAAGCCTTCCATGAACTTCTTTAATGAAACGCTCCATAAAGAAAAGAACAAAGAGACCGCAGTCATACTCATTTCTTTGTTGTGGGACCTGTTACCAGAAAAGTGCAAGGAAAGCGGTCGCCATGAACTTGCAGACATAGTCACGAAATATGTACACAAATTTACTTCTATAGGTTTCATGAAGTTCTCAAATTGAATATCCAGAACTAAGCTAATGTTTTAGACCCCCTCCCCCGGGTTGACTATAAGTTTTATTAGGATATCCTTCTAACCAAGAAAAAACACCCAAAAAAAGGAAAAACTAAGCCAGTATAGTAGATATTTGGAATTTTAAAACAACCTAAACCCAGAAGATTATCAAAATAAACAAAACCCATGTTTTTCACTGCAATAGAGAAACTACTTTTCACACAAATCTGCAAAATGGTATATACATCAAATATCAGCTGAAAAGAATTATCCACAAACTCCAACCATGCCCCAGGTCATGAAAAGAAAAAACAAAACTCACATCCTATGTGATGCCAAACCGAACTACCTGTATCACAAGGTATTTGAACAGACAAGATAGCTTCTAGTATGAAAAGAATTCCGAAGAGTGCTTCATGCCGTAAGTTTCAAATGAAGAATACCTGAATGATGTTTACATCTATTCTTCGTGGAAGATTTTCCCAAATTTTGTCTGAAATAGGAAGAGCTGGAGCTTCTTGTCTTAAGAATTTCCATTCTTGTACCAAAAATCTGCAGGAGAAAATCTCCAGGTTTAAAAAGCTTCCACTTCAAAATATCATCGTCCGCGTATTTGAATAGAAAATTGGTTATAATAGAGCAAATCTCCAAGATCATAATATTCACATTGTGAAGCTACAACACTATAAATGACCAAAGCGCCTCAATCGAAAACATCCAAACAATATATTGATATCCAAGGTACGAAAACCTGAAAGAACGACCAGAATTTTTAACCCTGCCAATTGCCCACTCCAATAAGACATAAGTTAGTTAGCAATAATGACTTTTCTGTCAAGGCATTCCAGATCTCAACAGCAAACTATTTTCTCCCTTTGGCATACTGAGTGGAAATCAATTAGCACAGATATAAGCCATGCGAGGATTCCATCTGGTATTGGTATCTTTCCCACCTAACCTCCCAAGTGTCACTAAGTTTCCCATGCAATTTGATCAGCTTGATTAAGTTCCCATTTCTGTCCAGCACACGTATGATAACAGTAAACAAAATAAAATAAAATATCAAATCACAGCTTGTCAATGTTGAAGAATATAGGAGAAAGAAAAGGGGGAAAACAGAAGATTTGAGCTAAAGCCGACTAAGAGGGAAATAGAAAAGCCAATAGACTGCTAAAAAATACCCTTTAGTTCTCAAGCTGTTACAATTCATGCTTTAATTAATTATTTGTTCCTATATTGTAGAATATCATAAACAAGAAAAATATAGGACAACAATTTTCGAATAGTCAAGTTATAGCTTATACAATGACAACGTTCAGAAATAATATCAAAATAGTTAGTTGCAGTCATTAACTATAACAACTCTGAATCAAGACTATAATTTACAAGAAGTAAATTCTGTAGCATGGATGTCACATTATTTTACAGCCAACGGCAGAGTTCAGCTTACTTTCTTATGGTAGCAAAAAGGTCTTTGCTGCAGTGGAGCCCTAATGAATCCAAGTGAAGTAAAATTGGCCCCAGTTGGTCTTCTTTATCTGGTATGCAAATTATAACCAAGCTCCAATGAAGACTACAAAGGAGAAGAACCAACACAAGGACATAAATAGCAGCTGAATATAAATAGTGTAAGAGGACAAAGAGCTATCTTAAATGCACCAAAACCGACAAAAAATAGTTTTTGGAGCAAAGTCAATGAACCCCTGTGTCAACTACCAATAGAAAGGATCTCTAAGTTTCTTTTTATTAATATTATATCATTTTGACAAAAATTAAGATCTATTAGAATCTCAGTTAACAAAAGATAGAAAAGGTAAATAAATCTCCGGAATTTATCACTTGTATGGAGTTTTCCTTCCACCACAATAGAACTATTATACCTCATCAAAACATATTCCTAATTATCTTACAATAATTCAGTAGTTGTTGTTGTATTCTAACACTCCTTTAAAGTAGAGTGTTCAGGTTATATTTTCAAAATTTTCCATAATGGTCTCCGGTCTGAATCTAACCAAAACCCGAACAGAAGAAAGAATGACATCATCGAAAAACTCAGAAACAATTTTCTCCTTTTTTGGGGGGAGAGGAGGGCATGAGCAATGACTAGACATGCCCGCTAACTACCGGCTGAACTAGTCAATGTGCGTGGATTGTTGAGTAGGCTGGTTGACCTGCTGATGTAGCAGCTAGTACATGGATTAAGATGTGGCTGCTGACAAGTAAAACCACCCAGTATAGAAACCTGGTAGCTGTGAAGCAAAGACTCTAAGTCGTGTGTGCAGGCAAGTAGAGAAGATTTTGAGAATGAGATTTTCACCAGCCTGTCTGACTTGATACAAAGCTCCGATCAGTTGATATGACGACGGAGAAGAACCCCCAGCACACACCAGATAAAGGCTTTCTTGAGGCATGCTTAAATCTTGAAACTAGATGAAACCGAGGAGACCATCTATTGTTTGTTGAAAGAGATTGATTGGACTTCATACTGTCACTTTTTGAAGTCCATGAGACTTACACCATGCGCCCATTATCCTTGCTGTATTATGCTCATGTATAACAAGTCATTAAAGAATGACTATTGAACAGTTTAGAGTACTAGACAAACAACTGACCGATATAAGGTTAAAACTTAAAAGAACAACCAGGGACATAAAACATAAACTTCGGAGTCAAGGAGGTAAAGGATTGGCTTGACCAACTGCGGACTGCGGTTGCTGTGGTCTGAGATCTATTAGCTAAGATAACGGTTGGAAAGGATTGAGAATAATTAATGGCAGACAAAAGAGATTTGTATTGGAAATGCCATCAGAAAGGCTCACAATGACCCAAGGACCGAGGGTGGTAGACTATGAGATACTAGCAACAAGATTACCGCTTAGAGCAGCTGAAGCTACTTGTGAAGATGCATGCTTACTTGCCTAATACTGAAGGAAGTCATTGTATGCTGCCTCAGATAAGGTGAATATCAAATTGGTCGGGTTACCAGTGAACTCAGCTTGAGCAACATGAGCATCTGGAATGTCGAGCATGAAATGAGTAGCAATTCTCACAAACATGACCAATTTTATGACAAGCTACATTTCGGCCTATTTCTTCCAAAACGACCTCCATTCTGATTTTCAATCTAAGATGCTAAGGCAAGTAAAAAAGATCCAAATATAGCATACTTGAATTAAATCGATGTAAATCAACCCCATGGTAAAAGAAACCACACAACTTACTGCTCATGTATGGGAAGAAATATATAGGCTTTCTCAAATATATTCACCCCTTTCCACCACCTTCTTAGTCTGACAAATGAAGCTTCCTTTTCATTCTGCTGTAGAGAATTAGGAACTGGATTCAGATTTACTGATATTCGAAGGATGTGATACACTGCAAGAACTAGGAAAGAAAATAAAAATAGTATCAAATAGTTCCTGAGTATTCAGTATATGTTCCATTAGAAAATTAAGAACAAATGACCTAGTCATCTGCAACTTTACGTTTTGTCTTCGGACTATCCATACAGCATATGAAGTCATAATTAATTAAATAAAAGTGTGTTTTCTCTAAAGCTTAAGCTTTTAAATGCGATGGTCGGGCACACTTCAACATGGTATCAGATAGATCCTGGGTTCAAGTCTCACCTCCACGCATTATCAAAAGAATTTCAACATGTTTGGCCCATGAAAAAGAATCAGGCTCGCGCATGAAAGGTGTGTTGAGACATAATTAATAAAGTAAAAGTGTGCTCTCTCTAACAGTTTAAACTTTTAGATGAGATGGTCACATACTTCAAC
Source organism: Przewalskia tangutica (assembly GCA_029844215.1). Taxonomy (NCBI): domain Eukaryota; kingdom Viridiplantae; phylum Streptophyta; class Magnoliopsida; order Solanales; family Solanaceae; genus Przewalskia; species Przewalskia tangutica. Next base: position 84,346,269 of record CM056736.1, on the reverse strand, counting down.
ACCGATAATATTAAGACAGAGAAATATTAACGACACACCAACAATCAATCAGAGTCTAAGAGCCTTTTACAGGGTCATTTTACCTTAACTATCTAATTTTTTCAGAAAAAATATATAAAGACAAAGCCGATGCTCTCTTCTCCATGTTTGTCCCATTAAAAAGAAGCTGCAAACAAGGCTTAGTACTTTTGGGATAAATCTACCAAGTTCAGTATTGATATAACACATAAAACTTTCATTTGTCTTGATGCACCCGTGTCAACATGTACGTCATGGCTACTTCGCACAGAATTTCAGAAATACACTCAAAATTAGCAAAGGACCTACACGTCCCATACTAGATACTTTCACACACCAGTACTCGATGTATACTTGGTAACCAAGTTCATGTAACATAGTTATTAATATGGAAATTAGAAAAGATTACTAGTCAGCGCACCAAAGTTAAACTTGCATGAAAATCTTTTAGCTCAGAGGGAAGATAATACCTTGCTCAGTACAGCCTCTTTGAGCTTCTGGTAAAAATATGTATTGAAAAAGTGATACTCATCTACATCTGCATGAAGTTGTGTCTTCTGGAGGTACCTGACAACAAAACAATGCAATTAGGGTATAACAGATTGAGAAACTCAGTGTCAAGTTTCATCTTACTCTTCTACTAGCAACACTATGGAAAACATTTGACCACCAACCTATCTTATTGGTTACTAAAATAAGGTTCACACAGTTGGTGAAGTTAAGGTTATGTTTCATTGATAGAGAAGTTTACCCCGTAATGCAATATCAAGCTACCATGAGGATTTATATGCCAGTTGACTAGACTTTTATCTTTGTGTGATTATTTTGTGATTCCAACGGTCTAACCAATTGAAGAAAGATCATATGAGGGAAATATTTTCAAGTAGACGTTACCAAGACGTAAATAGTACAGAGAATTTAAAAGATAATATTAAAAGAAAATTATTTTACATACAATTGTAATTTGTGAGAAAATATTATTGAATTGTGTATCTACAACATTACATAGATTCCTATTTATAGGCATTATATCCCAATTCTTTTCCAGGTAGGATACTATATACAAACCCTATTACTATTCATATTGTAACACTCCCCCTCAAGCTGGTGCTTACAAGTCATATGTACCGAGCTTGTTACAGATGTAACTAATACATAACCAGTGAGGGACTTGAAGAAAATATTTGTACGTTGATCACTTGACTTCATAAATTTTGTAACAATATCACCGGAGAGTATCTTTTCTCTGACAAAGTGACAGACGATCTCAATGTTCTTAGTCCTCTCATGAAATACCGGATTTGATGCGATATGAAGGGCTGCTTTGTTATCACACAAAAGTTCCATCTAACTGATTTCGCCAAAATTTAGTTCTCTGAGCAACTGTTCAATCCAAATTAGCTCACAAATTTCTATAGCCATCACTCGATATTCTGATTCTGCACCAGATCGAGAAACCATGCTCTATTTCTTACTCTTCCAGGATACCAAATTACCTCCGACTAAAACATAATATCTAGATGTAGAACGTCTATAAAAGGTGAAATCAGTGTCTGTATATCCAACGATCTTCCCATGGCCTCGATCCTCGAATAGTAGTCTTTTGCCAGGAGCTGACTTTATATATCGCACAACCGCATCTTAATGACTATCACAGGGAGAATCCATAATCTGACTTACAACACTCACAGAAAAAAAGATGTCGGGTCTAGTCACTATAAGATAGTTCAAATTACCAACCAGTCGCCTATATCTTCCAGGATCACTGAGTGACTCCCACTGTCCTGGCAGGAGTTTAGCATTAGGATCCATAGGAGTGTCAATGGGTCTACATCCCATCATTCATATCTCTTCAAGAATGTCTAAGGCATACTTACATTGCGAAATAACAATACCTGACCTGGATTGGTCAACCTCAATACCTAGAAAATACTTCAGTCTGTCAAGATCTTTAGACTGAAAATACGGAAAGAGGTGTTTCTTTCAATTAGTGATATCATTGCTAGTTATAACGATATCGACAACATAAACGACAAAATAAATACACAAATCTGAGCAGAATGTCAATAAAACACAAAGTGATCTACTTCACTGCAAGTCATGCCAAGTCATGCCAAAGTCCTAAATTACTGTGTTGAATTTACCAAACCAGGCTCGAAGACACAAGGGTGGGATTTGGATCTTAGAAGAGACTTGAATGATTGGGAAATGGAGATGATAGCAGACTTTCACAATACAATGGCAGTGTTCAACAACTTAACAGGAGAGGGATACTTTGGAATGGAAGAAGGATAGCAAAGGAATTTTCACTGTGAACTCAGCATATAAGGATCTGAATGTCTCTAGTTTTCAGGATGAGGGATGGTCATGAAAGATGATATGGAAGACTAAAATACCTTATAAAGCGAATTGTTTCAACTGGCTGCTGGCAAAAGAAGCTGTGTTGACTCATGAAAATCTGAACAAAAGAGGTTTTCATCTGTGTTCTAGATGTTTTTTTGTGTGGTAATCAGAATGAGACAATCAACCATCTTTTTTTGCATTGTAGTTGGACAGACTAGCTGTGGATGATGTTTAATAGCCTGAGGAAGATTACATGGGTGAAGCCTGGGAATATAGGAGTGTTAAAGTGCTGGAATACGGATGGGAATGCAACAAGAATGGAGGAAAGTTGGAAAATTGTCCCATCATGTATTTGGTGGACTGTTTGGAAAGAGAGAAATCAGAGGTGTTTTGAGAACAAGCAGAAGATCAAGATGAATTGTTTAGCTCTTTATTATTTTTGGTGTAAACAGGAAATTCTAGGTCAGGCAGAAGACATTTCTGATGTGCTAGATCTTTTGTAAGAACAGAAATCAGTAGAGATCAATGTTGTAAAATGTAATCTTTTGGAGGGGGACTACATCTTTTGATGTAGTATACCTGTGGATATATAGATTAATTGTTACAAGTCTCAAAAAAAAATAACTGATAAGAATAAGTAAGGGATTAAAGACTTAGGTATTCTTGAAACCAAATGCCAAGACCTAAATGAGTTATGATATGTTGGTCATGTAATGGTAAAGTTGTTGGTAAAGTTATTGTCATGTAACTAGGAGGTCACCAGTTTGAGGCGTGGAAACAACCTCTTGCAGAAATGCAAGGTAAGGTTGCGTACAATAGACTCTTGTGGTCCGGCCCTTCTCCGGACGCTACATAGTGGGAGCTTAGTGCACCGGGCTGCCCTTTGGTCATGTAATGACAAAATTGAGATGTTATTATGTAGATTGAACACATTGAACGTGTCAGCGCATTAAGTGATTGAAAGACAAGATAAGCTAAGATTGAGGTAAGTTGAGTCCTAATCTTTCTTGTGGCTTTTTCCCCAAGTGCGTGATTTCAAAATATGATTCTAAATGTTGATTTATGCTCGTGGGAGTGGGTAGGTATGTGACACACCATGTGTTTCGATTGACTAGTGTTATATGCACTATCTTGATTCTATATAAAATATTCGAAATATGAAGTAATGCCTATGTTGCATGTATTTTGTTTTCAAGAATGATCCTACATAAGAACATTATGATGATTATGATTTCGAAGACCAAGTCCATGGATTTGCACCTAATCTATATTTTGGAATGTATAAAGGTTAAGCGAGGCCTTGAGTGCCAAGAATATTAGTTAAGGTTAACGGTATCATATTTGAATATTTATGAAAACTAGGCAAATCGAATCATATTTGTTGATATGAAATGTTTTTGGAGTTGCTATAAATATCGAAGAAGGGTAATTTGTTGTCTAATTGTGGCATGTCTTGTCTAGAAACTACATGGCAGTGTGATATAGCTAGAACCCCTAGATGTCAACTATGTGTATTCTATCCACTTAAAAATAGTGGTCTTTGGTATCTTGGATTTTCTGCCAACACCTTGCCTATCCATACGACATTGCGGTGGAATTTAACTCTCTAGATGATCGGGTGCATGATTGAAATTGATTACACGATGGTATGTCCTAATGTCAGTGTCTAGGTGGTACTCCCGGCATAAAGGATTATGGTTCTATTATTATGATTATTGCCCCTAAAGAGCCCAAATGTGATTTTTAAGGGATGAGATCAATTGCAAGGATGCATATGCACATTATGAGTTATGTTTGACATGTAAAGATAAATGGTCTACCTATGTCATTATGCATTTTCGTCAAGTCTTGTCCCAGCACTTGAGGAGTAGGTCTGACACTTACCGAATGCAAATGGTACTCATGACTTCGGCCGCGTGTGTTATTGTTCCATTACAAGGACAGGAACTCCAGGTGACGGGAACAAGAGCTAGAGTTCATCCTTTCCATCCATACTTTTGGTGAACCCCATTATATGTCCAGTGGAGGCCTAATTTACTTAATTCTTTTGAACGGTCAATTGCATCCCGAATGTTTCATTTGGTTGTCCTAGAGGTTACATAGATGTACTTTGGGTTATTTTGTATATGATATGGATACTCATTATGGCATACCGGAATGAAACAGTATTTCTTTTATATGATGAGGCTCAAGAGCCCACATTTATGTTATTCGTTAAAATGATATTTCATTTGGCATGTCACACACATTTGTCATACATGGCATATGAAATAGGTGGTTCGGTCTAAGGAAGTTAAGGGCATCAAATGTCGGTCACGCGCTCATCTATTTTTTATCTCTTTTCTATTGTCTTTGGTTAAAGAAATAAGACACGTGCGTGGGTGCTAAATAAGGCATTCCAGTGCAATAAGCTCCCTCTATGCTCAGGGTCCTAGAAAAGGTCCAGACCACATTGGGTCTATTGTATGCAACACACCTCGCATTTTTGCACGAGGTTGTTTTTACGACTTGAACTTGTGACCTCTTGGTCACACCGTGGAAACCCTTACCCGTGCTAAGCTATTACTACATCAAAGATATCTATTTTTAATATGCAACTGCTTCTATGATGTTAAAATGTTATGATAGATTGGATAGAAATAACGATAACACAAGTGTTGACCAACTTCATGAATCCCAGAAGTCAACAATGTCATTCTATGAAGACAGTAGTGAAGAGATTATCGAACCCAGCTATTACAGAACCTTTTCAGGCGGCTAACTAGCAATAGTACCAAATGATCTGCTGATGTTGCGAAAGGGCAAAACGATGTTACTGCGGTACCCATCAAATTCAAACACAAGATTTCAGAAAAATTAATATGAGAGAACATATATTTAATCAGCCAAGCTCTATAATAGACATTACTAGAGATTGCTTTAATGGGGAACAGAAAGTAAGAAAACAGCTTTTTGTTCAAAAGGTGGATATTTTCTTTGGAACTGACATCACGATTCCTTAGTTTCATTTCTTTTCCTTTTTATAATATTTTCCCTTTTCTTAGGGAAAATTTAAAGCAACCTATTCCTAATAAATGTCTAATATATCTATTCATCGATCAACAATGTAACTACTCCATTAGACAAAATATTTGTTAACTCACCGGATGTAGAAATTCATTATAGTCGATGACAAATATGCTTCAGGTGCAAGAGATTCCATGTCCGAATAAGAAATTTCAACGGATTCAGGATCAACCCTATTTCAATGCAAAAATAATAAGGAAACCGCAAGCAATAAAAAAATGGTACTCCCCAAGGTAATAAGTAATGCATACTGGACTAGTAAGGTTGTGATTATGCCATACCGTGAAGGATAGTATATCTTGCTTGTCTTTCTGCAGGAAAAAGAGGAATATAAGAAATAACAATTGCTCACTAGTACTCAGATCAGGTGCTGATATGTCACTGTGAGAAGATGCTAATTTACTACTAATATATTACCGTTCAACCACTTGGTCGACTTGCTGTGTCGTTTTAATTGCATCAGGTTCCTCCTCATCCACTAGAACAACAGCCTCCCCCTGGGAAAATAATGAATCCCATATGGCAAGAAAGACAACATTAGGAATAAAGCAAAAGCTCATGACTTCCAAGAGAATGAACAATATTCAGAGAAAAAAGAATAAATAAAGCACGAGAAACTACAGCTTCATCATGTCCCTCCGCAATGTCTTAGCAAATTCTTGACTTATCATCGTCCTCCGGGTTCTTCATCCGGTTTGGACGATTCACGCCGGACACCAAATTCTTTGCAGGTTGCCGACTTGTGGCTGCAGACTTGCCAACAGAGAGTTCTCTCATTGCCACTCAGAAAAGTATCCGTCCCAATCCTATCTATACTTGTCTAAGTTATCATCGTTTGTTACCATCTCATTATGCTTTGTATCAACACTATCGTCTGTTTCTATTCCTAAGACTAGAGGTGAAACTCTTTCTCATCCAGGCCAGCGACAAGCTATAATTGAGGAGATATGTCTTACACCCTAGAAGTACTTGGGAACTTGTTTCTCTACCTCCAGGTAATTTACCTTGGTTCTCGTTCGGTATATACAGTGAAAATTGGCCCTGATGGATAGATTGATCTAGCACGATTTGTTGCCAATGGCTATACACAGATTTTTTTGTCTACCTTCTCTCATGTGGCTAAGGTTGCTTCAGTCCATCTCTTATATGGTTGTTGTTTGTCATTGACCTCTCCACCAATTGAATATTACAAATGTTTTCTCGAAGATGAGGTATATATGGAGCAACCACCAAGAGATTTTGTTGTCGGGGACCTCTTAGTGATCTCCAGGAAAAGGACTATTTTACGAAGACCGAGGACATGCTTATCGTTGGATAACATATGTAGATCGGGCAGAGCCACCCTCTGACAAACGATCTACCAGTTTTATAAGAAGCGAAAAACGCAAAAAAGCTCTAAGGTCAGCTGGGGCTTTAAGCGCAAATAAAACATGGGCTTTAATGAAAAAAGGCGCAATGGTGCAAAAAATACAAACATAATATATATATATATAGTCCAAGACTAATAATAATATGTATGAATAACAAATATATGGACAAAGAAATCTTAAAAACATTACGATAAAGTGAAATATCAATTATCTAATGGCACCTCTTCAAGAGAGGCTCATTGGCAAGGAAAAGTATGTCTTAGAGCCTTGATGATGACACTGAAGCGCACATAAACCGAGGCAAAGCGCACAACATGTTTTGAAACTCGCTTCAGGGCTTAAGCGCGCCTTTGACAACACTGCGATCTACCTCTGGTACTGTGTTTATGTCGAAGGAAATTTGGTATTTTGAAAAAGTAAAAAACAAATTGTGGTTGCTCAATCGAGTGCAAAAGCTGAATAATTGGCTATGGAACTGGCTACATGTGAACTTATATGGATCAAGCAACTATTGAAGAAGTTAAAATTTGAAAAAATAAATGAAATGGAACTTGTTTGTGGTAATGAAGCTACACTTCACATTGCATCGAATCTGGTATTTCACGAGAGGACCAAACACATAGAAATTGATTGTTATTTCGTTAGAGAAAATATACTCTCAAGAGACATCGTCACAAATTTCGTGAAGTCAAAACATCAACTTGCAACATATTCACCAAGTCTTAGCCAGTCCTCGAACAAGTAATATATGTAGCAAGCTTGGTACCCGTGATTTGTATGCATCAGCTTGAGGAGTGTTAAAATACTTGTAAATATTCTAAAATAATGTAAATATAGTAGATCACTTGATTTACTCCTATTGTGCTTATATAGTGATTTTCTTTCCTTTTTAACACATGTAAACATAGTTCTTTAAACTCAATAGCTTGAGGGAATAATCAAGTCGAGTTCTCATTTTCACTTTCATGTCACATTTTTTTATCATTATGATGGACTAAGTGGTTAAAGTATTAAGAACCTCATCAATCAATGTGTACCTACTGCAACTAGCCACTCCCACCCCTAACGAAGGAAAGAAAAGGAGAGAAAGAAAGAGGTAGTGGTGCACCGGAACAACGTTAGCATGTGAATATTGACAATTGACCAAAGGACTTAAGGTATTGCCCGAAATTATAATAGAGAAGTACACTAGTGATATTGTCTGCTTTGGGCCTAGACCCGCACAGCTGTAAAACACGTCATTAGGGTCTAAGACTCATTTTTTATATACTCAGCATTTCTCCCATATTTTGCCGATGTTGCATTTGCATGGGTGTCACATACACCTTCCCTCTCGGATTCAATGTCCTTGTTGAGGTTTCCCCCACTATCATCTCAAAGATGTGGGATTCACCTAAATTTTAGTTGAACGATAAGGTTTGCCCCACTGTCGCCCAAGGTTGCACGCGGAGTGACTCTGATACCATCTATAATAGCCTATCCCACTAGTTATATCATCCGCTTTTGGCCTACAAATGTGTCGCTAGAGTCTCGGACTTGTTTTCTTATATATCAAACATCTCTCCCGAGTTTGTCAATGTGAGATTTTCCTAGAGTGTCGCAGAAAGCCAATAGCAGCTAACAAAATACCAAATGCAAGTTGTCATATTGACAAAAAAGTAGTTACACACCTACATGGAAGCTAACCAGAATGGAATAACTAAGATACATGAGAAGCCTTACATTTGCATGCCTTCTAGTATATGAAGATTGGGCTTGAGAGGCTTTAGTCCTGAAAAGAAAAAGATTAAATCAGTAGCAAATGCATTTTTCTTTTGTTTCATTATTTATAATAGGACACCCAAAAGTACAAATTGCAGCCAAGGTGAGGCAAGAAAGGAAATGAATAATCATAACAAGTCAATTTCATGGCTCATACATGGGTTTTTTAGCAAACAAGCACAACAAATAATGTCTCAATGTAGCTTGAAGATCACAAGTGTTTATTTAGAATATCAAATTAATATCATGACCCAAATGATCTCCAAAGTATCTTTGAACTTAAAAAACGAAACTCAAGTAGGAGAAAAAGGAACAACTACTACTCCTACGCCCCAGTCTTAAACAAGTAGGGGTTGGCAATATGAATCCTCACTTTCATTTAAGCTCATTTCGTATCATCATCATACTCAATAAAATAAAGTAAAAAAGACAAGTTAAATATATATACATATACATATACATACATACATACATACATATATACCCTCCCTTGTTGTATACATACATACATATATGTATATATAATAATTCTAATAATATTAGAAGTTCTCTGACAAGTCTAAAACCTATCTTCAACAAGTAGTTATCACCTATATAGACTTTTTTATGAGAATGTGCCTTATCTTTGGCTCAGTCTGCATTGATACCAAATATTTGTAGGTCTTCGAGGAAACTTCCTTCCATGTGATTTTAGGTCTACCCGGCCCCTTTTAACATCTTCACTTACCATAGTTTCACACCTATGTACCGGTGCATTTGTAGGTCGACGCAGAATATGTCTAAACCATATATAGACACCTTCTCGTATTTTATCCTCAATTTCTGCTATTTGCACCTGCTGAGTCATTCAAACGCACAAGAAAAAGTACACATTCTCTCAGAAGAAGGTTCGGGTCAATAAGGGATCGGATAAGGGGGTTTACAATTCCCCCTATCTCTTAACCAGATTTTGGTTCACTTTTTGGGGGAAGCAGATTATGAACCCTATCCCAGAGTTCATTTGCTTAGGTAAACAATCAATCTGGTCTGTTGAACTGATAAGCAATCCCATGGGGTTGCAGGATTGCAATCCTATCCTACCTTAAAAAGACACAAAATACCATCTTACTAAGTGGAAACCTCCAACCTTATGCCTGTGGGTTAGAGCCACCATGTTACCATATAAAAAAATTAGGTTAGTATTAAAAAAAAAAAAAATCCCTTTCACAATCGTCTAAAAACAATAACCCCCAATCGCCACATTATAATTCCTTTTCCTTCACCAATCCACTTATACACATTCCCCTCACCAGGGTCTGGAGGTACTTCTAATCCACCTTTATCATATCTGTGAGCTAAAATACTGTTCTAAGGAAGTATGGACAAGATGGTCACTGGAAAACGGAAAGAGTGAACACTCCTTATGGGATGGGTGCCTGGAGATCTATAATGGTTTTCTGTAATAATCTTGCCACTAACACGAATATAATAACTGGAAATGGTAGAAGAACATATTTGGAATTACAAATGGATTGGACATGGGCCTTTAAAAGATCAGTTTCCAGATATTTGTAATTAGGTTCTTTCACATAAAGCAAAGATTGAGGAAGTATGGGGACAACACGGATGGAATCACAACTTTAGAAGATTTTTGAATGACTGAGAGGTTCAAAGTGTTGCTGAATTTTTTGAAGTTTTAGAGCCTTTTCGAGGTCTTAGAAGCAATGAAGACAGAGTGGTTTGGGAAGGAAACAGTAAGGTTGCTTTACTGGCAAAATCTGCTTATTCTCTACTTTCAAATACTGGATAACAAGGATCTAATAGGTCTTGAAAATTCATCTGGAAATTTAGATCTCATACAATGTGGCTTGCTTTTCATGTCTTGTGGAAAAAGAGGCATGCTTAACTCAGGGAAAATTTGAAAGGAAGGGGTTTCCAACTGTGTTCCGGGTGCTTTATATGAGGAGATGAAATCTGAGTGTGTTAACCACCTTTTTTTTGCATTGTCATGTAACAGCTTAGTTGTTGGGTCATGCCAGAGTCTACAATTGATGTCTTAAAATGTTGGAACAACAATTGTGGTAGCGTAAGACAGAAGAAGTGGTGGAACATGGTTCCAGCATGTATTCGGTGGACTATATGAAAGGAGAGATATACAAGATGCTTTGAAGATTGCTAAAGTTCAACTCCGAAAATTGAGATGAACTGTACTTTCTTGTTTCATTTTTGGTGTAAAGAAAGTTCATTATAAGATGGAGAATATTTCCTAGACACTATGGACTCCCTGGGAGTTTTTTTTATCAAAGTAAAAGTATTTTCATTCATAAACATGGCCAAAACGGCCGTATACAAGTGGTATACCAAAAAAGTAGAGAATTTACAAAATATGATTCTCTACAAACTCTACCCAATCATATATACAAGGAACTTTCTGTGTGCACCAAAAGAAAATAAGGGAACGGAGACTACTCCTCAACTGAGAAAAACTCGACTCTACACCTTCAAACGCTCTCCTATTTCTCTCTCTCCAGACAATCCACATTAACGCAAGTGGACTCCCTGTGAGTTAGAACAGGGACACACTTCTGTCTTTTGAATTGTAAATATGTCTTAGGCACATCCTTTGCGCTGACATTAATATACTCTTATATTCTCATCTTTCTCAAAGAAAAAAATTCATTCTAATTTTGGGCCTTTAATCGTTTAGCTCTAGTTCTCTGATAATAACATTTTAGAAATGAACATGCTCTACAGATCAAACTCGAGACAATTTTATGCAGTTAAGTAAAAAGGAGTATTATCCACAAAGATTGTTGAATGAAGCTGACTAAGAAATATCAGTATAGAAAAGGGTAGGGAGATCAAAGATTAGGCTGCAGCAATTTTTCCTCCTTTTACAGCAATCATGTTTTGAGAAAAAATCATAATTAAAATATGTAGAGGAGTCGTGACAAAGTATTCTATTTCAGGAAGGTGGCCACAGTTTTCAAAGGCTCAAAGTAGAAATCTCAACTTTCAGTTAGAAATATGGAGCATTAAATATGATTTTACTTCTTTTCAGCTGTTGTACTTGCAGACCTGCTGTAGAGTGAAATGCACAAGAGCTTATGGTGTAGAACTTATTTTCAGCAGTACAAAACTTATAAATAAAAAACATGAGCAGCTTTTTTTCTTCTTTTCTAATTTAGGTCTCTGAAAAAACAGGAGCAGCCTTGACACTCCCGTTGATCTAAACTAAAAATTAGTGGACCCATCTTTCAAAATGAACCTTATTCAATTACACTAATTCCTAATGACTTATCTCATCTCAAATAACTAATTCCTAATGAGTGACAGCTTCCAGTAATAACCAAGATAATAACAACAATAAAGTGATATAGCAGAAAAATTGCCTAAGAAAGTTAAGTGAAATGGAAGAACCCAAAAAACTAAACACATACTTCTTCGAGTAACAGCTGGCGATATTTTCTTCAAAATGACGAGTAGCAGAATCCCTTCCCTTTAGATCAACATTTAAAACTTGTTCACCTTTGTGTACAGGAAATTTATAAGGTGCTTCCTGTGACGACTCTCGCTTGTGTCTTCTTCTTTGTGAAAACTGGTTGTTTAATGTCCTTTTACGGTCACAGGAATTCAGAGTATATAATTCTTCTTGGAAAGCATTGCCTGGCTTAGACTCTACCTGCTATTTAATACAGAAAAGTAACAAAAATTAATAGTTAACTTCAAGCAGAAGAAGAGAAATGAGTTTAAGAATGAGACTGTACTTTTGCTTCCAACTTGTTCAATAAACAAACATCAAAGGTGGAGTGTGAAGAGGGCATAGATGGTGAAACCTGTGACTCGAAGTCATCAGGTGCACCTATAAAAGCGCATCCAACTTTCAGGCTCTCCTTTCAAACTAATAACTTTAGTAAAGCAAATTAAAATGACAAATAAGACGCAGTTCTGATTCCCACATAGTTGCCCATGTACATGCATGAAAAAACTCGCAAAAATACCTACAGTGAACTATAAATCTCTTGAAGATGGGCAGTAGGCACACTAGGCATAGGCGAGATGTATGTTCTTTATTCATGCAGCAGCTTCAGCACTATATGGAGCATGCAACTCAAGATAGAGCAAAGCTCCAATAGAGTCTATTAGAAGTAAGCGAAAAAGCAATAAATATGAAACAAAAAATGAGCCTATAAAAGAACGATGTATCAGTTATGCAACTATGTAAGTAAAGTTCCTACAGGAGATATCAAGAAAAAGATTCATTGTTGTAATCCCCGAGTCTGATGATTAGCTGTGAACCTAAAGAGGGAAAAAATTGTAAAATAAATTCGGAACAACTTTTCAGTAGTTCCTAGGGAGACCAGTGCACAAGTCATGTGCCTCATGCATGTGATACAATTGATTATTTTTTTTTATCAAGAAATTTTTTCAGGGTAACTGAAGACATGTGATACAATTGATTATGTTCGTACACCTCTCAGGAACTCCGAAGTCCGAAGATTTCTGCCTCTGTACTTCCTTTCCAAACTCCCATTTCCCCTAAAGGAACTGCCCTTAATTTAAATATATAAAAACTTATTTTCATCAAAAAAAATGTATATATAAGAAGCTACAAAGCACGGACACCTAATTTAGGGTGAGGTGTCCGTGTCGGACACCGTTTCGGACACGAAACGCCTCGTACACGCCTCGGACACGTGTCCGGGACGTTTCCGAGTGGGCCCAGCAAAAAAAAAAACGGACACGGCAGGGACACGGGTAAGGGCGACACGGCAGGGACAATTTTTTTTTTTTTTTTTAGAAAAAGTTTAGTTTTAATTTTATTTGATTTATTTTAAGTAAATTTATATTTATTTGAATTTGGGTCTTGGGACATACTTATGTATTAGTTAATGGACTATGGTCTTATGAATTATGTATTGAATATTTGATTGATTGTCAATTTGTTATGAATGTTTCTTTTTAATTTGGTACATATTTAATTTGGTATTTTGGTTATTTGATATATAATAAATTTGAATTAAATTTATAATTTATTTATGAATGTGAAGCTTTAATAATATTAATTTTAGTATTTTATATATTATATTTTATATTATATATATATATATATATATAAAAAATATTTTTTAATTTATTTTTACAGCCGTGTCTCTGCCGTGTCGTGTCCCCTATTTTTCAAAATTGCCGTTTCCGTGTCCGTGTCCTATCGGACACGTGAGAGGTGTCCGATTACATAGATAAGAAGTTATAGAGTGAATACAGCAAAAAAACTTAACATAGTTCCAACACACACACAGAGACCGGAAGTATTGACCTTACCAACAGAACAAAAATCATGCCTCACGCATCCATCAACTTGCTATCGAAATAGATGCAGCAAGGATGCTCAATTATACTATAATGGAAGAGTATAAAACATATTGCTTTAGAAGGTGGAATGTGGAATAATTGAGAAGACCATTAATTATGAATACAAATAAAAAAAAACAATATTCACAACACCAAACAACCACATACCCTAGGGCGTACACTAGGGGATATGTATGATGGAGCCAAGACCAGGATACGGACAGTAGAAGCGGACTCAAAACACTTCCCAGTGACGATGGAACTGCACCAGGGATCTGCTCTTAGTCCATTCTTATTTGCCTTGGTGATGGATGGACTGACGCGACAAATTCAAGGGGAGGTGCCGTGGTGTATGTTATTCGCAGACGACATAGTTCTGATTGATGAGACTCGTAGCGGAGTGAACGCGAAGCTGGAGGTTTGGAGACAAACTCTGGAGTCTAAAGGGTTCAGGCTGAGTAGGACCAAGACAGAATACTTGGAGTAAAAGTTTAGTAACGGGAGCGACCTTGAGACAGTCGTGGAGGTGAGTCTTGGTTCTCGGGTCATTTCTGAAGAAAGGAAGTTTCAAGTACCTCAAGTCTATTATCCAAGGAAATGGAAAGATTAATGACGATGTCATACATCGTATTGGGGCAGGGTGGATGAAATGGAGGCTCGCATCTGAAGTCTTGTGCGATAAAAAGGTGCCACCAAAACTTAAAAGGCAAGTTCTATAGGGTGGTGGTTAGACCGATTATGTTGTATGGGGCGGAGTGTTGGTCAGTCAAAACTTCGCACATCCAAAAGATGAAAGTTGCGGAGATGAGGATGTTGAAATGGATGTGTGGGCATACAAGGACAGATAGGATTAGAAATGATGATATCCGGGACAGAGTGGGAGTGGCCTCGGCGGTGGATGATAAGATGCGGGAAGCGAGGTTGAGATGGTTCGGGCATGTGCAGAGGAGAGACACAAATGACCAGTGCGGAGATGTGAGAGGTTGGCTATGGACGGGTTCAGGAGGGGTAGAGGTAGGCCGAAGAAGTATTGGGGAGAAGTGATTAGACGAGATATGACGCAGGTGCAACTTACTAAGGACATGACCTTAGATAGGGCGTTGTGAAGGACACGAATTAGGGTAGTAGGTAGTCGAGCGTAGTCCTACTTACGCTTACAAACTGGTAGTTGTAGTGTTATTATTGTAGGCCCGATTAGCCTATCATACTAGTAGGCACAATATTACTTTATAGTATTGTTTGATTTCTGATGTTATGTGTTCTTTAGTGTACTTTGTTTATTTTATGTACCTGCGTTAGTTACTGCTTTCTTTTTCAGAATGCGCTAGCATTGCTTATTCGCTTTTGATACCAGCATTTTCATACCGCTTTAAATTTCTTGTCCGGGTCTGACTGTTTCTCTTATTTTGTTTGTGCTTATGTTCTATCTTGAGTCGAGGACTCTGAAGCGATACTCTCTACCAAGGTAGAGGTAAGGTGCAGATACACTCCACCTTCCTAGACTTCACGTGGGATTTCACTGGGTATGTTGTTGTTTGTAAACAACCACATACCCAGTGTAATCCCACAAGTGGGGTCTGGAGAGGGTAGAATGTACGCAGACTTTACCCCTACCTTTGTGAGGTAGAGATGTTTCCAATAGACCCTCGACTCAAAATAAAATAAGATAGCAAGATACTAAACAAATGCAGCAACATATAGTAATACACATTATTGAAGAATACACATTCGACCTACCTCCACCTCTCCTAACCCCCGCTACAGCCAACCTCTCACACCTTTTTACTGGCGCACCTCCTCTTCACATGTCTGAACCATCTCAGTCTCGCTTCACTTATCTCGTCTTTGCCACTGATATCACTCCCACCTTGTCTCGTATAGCTTTGTTCCTAATAATATCTCTCCAAGTAAGCTCACACATCCATCTGAACATCGTCATATCTCCAAGTAAGCCCACACCAATACTATAGAACTAAAATGGCATGATCGTAAAAAACCCACAAAAATGCAGAATTTAGCATCAAGACTCATGTAAATTCCATTATGAATTATAGATGTTATAGGTTTCAGTAAAGAGCTTTCTGCCATCTTGCTATGGTGCTAGGGTCTGCAATCCCAGAAGAAAAAATTGGAATGCAGCACCTCAAAATTTGGAATGGTCCTTATGAAAAGAATGTTCTTAGTGTTGCTCCATAGGAATATAGGTGTCTTTATGTAGAAAATCATTTTTTTGTTCAACACCATATTTTCAATGTAAAGAGGAGTGCGTCAAGAAGCTGAAGAGATCTTCCTTTTTCATGTATGTACTATATTCTTGTATTAGATAGCTTTTCCAAGGTTGATTTGCTACTTTTAAAACTTGGTATCATATCTGGGAGCTACCAACCTGTGAGTAAACAGTATTTAAAAGAAGAAAAAGAAAACAATTTTATATGAATGGTAACATCAAAATATGAGGCAGAATATTCTGCAAAAAAATTACCTTTACTGATAAGTCAAACAAGGTGCATTAGCGGTTAATACGTTGTAATTGGATAAGTTATTAGGAATATGACGGAACGAAAGACCAAGGAAAGAAAGAAGAATACACCAAAATGCAAGTGCTGCACCAAAGACCGGTGGTTGTTTCTTGTTGTAAGTGAATGCAACGAAAAGACCCGTATTTCTTCCAAATTTCTACTTACCAGTTTCAAGGAAAATATTTCTTCCAAATAATGGAAATTATGGGGTTAATTCTTCTTGCCAGAATGTAAGTTCAATCGATATATTTTAAAGATCTTCAGTTTTGCATTACATGTGTCAGCCAAATGACTGAAGACGTTGGAGCTCCATAGTTAAGTATGCAAATTGATTTTTAAATTAAGCAAGCTAATCTTGAAAATATTGAGAACAGAACACAGTTATAATGTTCAAGAGAAAAATATTGAAGTTTTTCCTGCACGCTAAGGGAAGAGCAGAAAAGAAACTATCAAGTATGCAAGCACAAACAACTGAAAGATTTACTTTATGCAATGTCACTAATAACTGTAGAGAGAGTGTATTTTCCCTATAATTATCACCTTACACCATTCAAGGGGAGGAAAATGGATACAGGAGTAAAATCTAATTTAATACTCAATTTATGTGGTGCACTTCCTTTTTTAGTTTGGCACAAAAAGAATGTCACCTTTCAATATTTATAATCTGTTAACTTTTAAATTCTCATTTTAACCTTAATAAAATTATTTATAGTCACACAAATGTCTATGGCTTGTTTTCAACCACAAGTTTCAAAAGTCTTTCTTTCTTGATTGAACTTTGTGCCCAAACAAACAAGGCGACATAGAAGGAAATAACTCAAGTTGTACATGTAAAGCAACAATATAAAGAAATCGATAGCCCCCTTCTTGCAATCACAAAATGAAGAGGTTTCATAACTTGTAAGTGCAAAACCAAAGTTTGTCTTGTGCAAGCAAGCAGGACTGGAATAGGTCCAGCATAGCTGGTCTTTTGCCAATTGGTACTGATCTGACATTAATAGATTTAAAAACACAGGTATAAAGCAAAAGAAGATGGCTTCGTATCGCGCAACCAGGTTCTTTATGACAAAAAAGGAAGAATGGAAATAATAGGAATAAAGGATCTATTACCCCTTATCCAGATTCAAACTTGGATGGTCAAGCTGCAAAAACAGTCCATTCCATTATCCGGAGTATCATATGCTCTGGGTTATAAAAGGAAATCTACTACTCTTCCAACACCCTTTTTGATTGGGCTTGCCACCGAAGGCTTACGAGGATTCTAAGGAAGGACCTTCTGAGTTTCTCCAGAAACCAGGAAACTGTTCATGACATTTGAACAATGAGTTTCAGGAGCACACCCTCACGAACGTCCCCCCATAGAAACCTTAAGAGGATTTCTCAAATCTCTCTAGTAAAAGATAAAAAAGGGCAGCCTGGTGCATTAAGCCCCTGCTATGCGCGGGGTGCGGGGAAGGGCCGGACCAGAAGGGTCTATTGTACGCAGCCTTATCTCACTAAGCTCTCTAGTAAAAGATGCGACAACAAAATTGAACTCATATGTTCTAACTGATTACAACAACAACAACAACATACCTAGTGAAATCCCACACCGTGAGGGCCTGGAGAGGGTAGAGTGTACACATACCTTACCTCCACCTTGATAGGTAGAGCGGTTGTTTCCGGGAGACCCTCGGCTCAAGACAAAAGAATAATCACAAGCAAGGCAATCAAAACAAAGCACTAGTAAAGCAAGAGTAAAGAGTAAAGCAAACGGACATACTCAGATAAGGAATTAAAGCATTATAAAGTGCATTCGAACAAAAGGGAACAGTAGCTAACACAACTAAATAAGCTAAACAAAATACACTAAAGAACACATATCAGCAGAAATCAAACAACAGTGGATTATAAAGCAATAATGTGGATTATAAAGCAATAATGTTCTAACTGGTTCTATAAAAGAAATAGAGATCCTCTTGACTCTCGTCATCCTTAATTGGATAAGTAATAGAGGCCTAGAGGTTGATGAAGTTGGAACGAAGACCATGGGAGACTAGTATTCAAATTTCAGTAGAGACAAAACACAGGCAATTTCTTCCAATCTGCATAAGTACTAGTGCAGAGTTATTTGACACATATACTGGTGCGATAACACAGGTACCTGGTTAAATAACCGAGGAGCAAGCAAGCTAGCCCAGACACCGTTTGGAAAGAAAAAAGGTTGACAAGTACTAGTATTTTATTCTCCTTACTATGGTAATACAAATGATTCAAAAAATATTATAGCTCTAAGCAAGCTCACAAGTTATATAACATTGTCTACGCCATTTACATCATTTTGATTGCACCGGAAAAAAAGTTACTTAAGCAACTATTTATCAATTTATTTCTAGCAACTATTTTTCCTTTCAGAATATCTGTTTTCCTCTACCTCTAACTTGCCATGCTATGCACAGGGTGGTGACATCCTAGGACCGTTCATGCTGTCCTTGAAATCACTAAGCCCAATAATCAATACGGACACCAACAGTTGTTCTTTGTATTAGGGCGAAATATGTAGATAGCCCCTCAAACTCGGCACCAATTATCAGTTATATACATTAACTATAGTGATCATATAGATACCTCTTCTCGGTAGGGGTGTCTCGTGCACATGCCGATCTGGCCTAGCAACACAAGTGTATTTATTCACTTTTCATTAAGAACACATCTCCAGCAGTAAAAAGCAAAGGAATTTCCTTTTTTACCTTAATTTCCACTTACAGTTGTTCCCAAATAAAAAATACTAACTATTTCCACCTTCTTCTCCCTCCCATCTTTCTCTCCCCCCGTTTTAGCAGATGAAGTTGAAGTTTTAACTAAGAGGGAGCTACAGTAAATGACAAAATATGATGGTCAATCGAGAAAATCCTATGGAATTTATTTACCCATCTGATCAATTTAATTTGAGAGGCTATCTATGCATTTTGCCTTGCATTAGCCATGCCATGCCAAATAGCATAAAAGACATCATCAGATATTGCGAAATAAAGGGTTTACTGACTACTCATGTTTATCAACATGAATTCATGAAAGAGTAGTAAACAATGACAACCTCTTTTTTTAATGTTATCTTGGGTTTAAAACAGATTCACGCAGCTGTCCCTCCAGAGAATGAGACCAAAAGATAATTTTACTTTTCAAGGAGATGGTAATCTTTCTTGTCCTTAACATTGTTATCTTGTTATTCCAAGTTAAGAACCCTGTATGTGAGTAATAGTTTGGAGCTTTGTTTCACTAGACACTAGCAACCCATGATTCCCTTTTTTATTTTCCACAGCAAAGTGAGTGGTGCTTATCACCGGGAGGAGCTGAGGCAAGGTCAGTTGCATTGCAAAATAAAGAAAGTGATTCATTAAACTTTCAGTCATGATCACTGGTTCCGCTGAGGATTTCTTCTCAACTCCTGTCCATTTTTTGTTTATAACGGTGATGATAGGTCTCAACTTGATGCTTAAACTGGATGATCTTCTCAGAGTCATTTTCTGTGATGAGTCTAATAACTATGTTGTCTACATATACCACCAGACAAACACATCACCAGGTGAAATATGATAATCAAACACTGAGTGATCTGCTTCACTGCCTTCTCTACCAAAATTTAGAATAACAATAGAGACCTTTCCAACCCTAGCTCATAAAGACTTTTTAATCCACAAAAAAAATACATTTTGCAGGAAATGGTACTCTACATAGTCCACAATCACATTACTCCTAGTTCATACTTCTCTGAATTGTAACAAGAATACTGCAATTTAATAACTGTTTTCTTGTACAGCTGACTGTAAAGCATAGGATTCTTCAGAGGTTAGTCTAAAATAAGTGGACGTTTGGCCATGAATATTTTTTACTTTTTCTCCAGAGTTAAATTCCCGAAATCATGTTTGGTCATAAAATTCCGCAAAAATTCCACCAAAAAGTTAGTTTTCACTTTTTTCACTCTGAATATATGTTGCTTGGACTCTTCATAATGGCGATGGGTGCGTGTGGGATCCCCAAAAGTAGTGCATTTTTTAAGGATCCGACACGGGTGCGGCATTAATTTTGGAGAGTCCGAGCAACATAGCTCCCAATCACTCACAACAATTCAAAAACAGCTCCAAATTTTTATTCATAGCCAAACACAACTCCAATTTGTATTCATGGCCAAACGCAACTCCAATTTCCAAATAGTACCATTTTTCACTTTGAAAACAAAAACTAATTTCTTTATCTCAATTTATGTGATATTTTTCACTTCACGAGATTCAAACTGCATCAACTTTGACCAATATTGCAAGATGTATTTTTCGCCAAATGGTAGAAATGTAACTGTGAAATTAAAGATGTGATAAAAGTCAAACGTCAAACCTTTTCGGACCCGACCCGTCTCCTCTTTTCTAATTCATCTTCGTGCAATTTGATATTTGCCTTAAGCTTTTCACCTCCATCAGGTAACCTAGCACCAACGGTACCAGACAATGACTTTTTTAACCTAGTAATTTTGTCGGTTATTTCTCTAATTGATAAGTAAGATAGTCCTTCTTTGTTGTTCTCTTCTCCGTCCATGATGAACGGTTGATGTTTTATCACCGGCAGCCGTGGTACGGCGGAGGTAACTACCAGCTCCGCCGAAGAGTCGCCGTTGTTGATTATCTGGTCCCAGTCTATTGCTATTCCTTTACTCCCCAATTTCTCTTCTTTTTTCATGCGTCTATGAAAAATTCTCTACTCTGCAACTCGTTTTCTATGTTTTTTTATTGCCAAGAGAGAGAGAGAGAGAGGGGGGTTTAATGCCACAACGATCCAAGTAAGCGCACTGCACTGGCGACAACGCTTAGGGGTCATTTGATTTAGGATCACGTGGGTCTACTAATTTGACAAATAGATAGCTGATAACTATATCAAATAATGAATAACGATTAAAAGTAATTAGTCTAAGCTGATAGAAGCTTGAGGCCTCCGGTTAAGTGTTTCAATAGTATAAAAGCACATATATTGAGAGATATAATATGAATAGAAAAATAGTATTGTAGTATCTTGAATATGATGTCTTTACAATGGAATAATTGGTCTTATTTATACATGGACTCACGGGTACCCATTTTACGATTTATACCCCTATTATGTGTTCATAAATGTCATTAATGCACCCTTGGAAAATGTAGAATTGGACAAGTACGCCCGTTGAAATTCGAATCGGCTCTCTCATCTTCCTGTTTTCTGATACTTGTGACTTTTGATCCCCTCGGTGCTACTTTTACGCGACTGGTAGTACAGAAAGCTGACTTGGATCTGACTCGTCACTACTTGTCACGTGTCACGATATAATTCGTCCATCTTTATAATATGAATTTTGACATCTACAGATAGTTCCTACACTTTCCTGGCGCGTCTCTCGCGCATCCGGGAAGTGTAATTGATTATCAAAAAAACTGGAAATGCAATGATGCCACAATTTCAAACGTCAAATGTCGCATCCCATTTAATGTTACTGCGGCAACCATCAGTCACACTGATCGACGTAAAGTTATGCAAACATGATGAAAGTTGTCTTTTCACTTCCCAATCCTTACTTTTTCCTTCCTTAAATAGGAGGTCAAAGTTCTTCACAAAGTGCAACCAAGATGTCCTCCTTTTTCAAAAACTTATAAACCCCTCAAATTTCCTTTCCCTTCTTTATAACCATATTCTACCACAATGTCATATTCCAAATCTTCCCCCTCGCATTCTCCCAAGAACAACGATGACTCTCCTCCAAGCCGTCATCCAGAGAAAGACCGTCTTCCCCCAAGAGTCGTGAAATTGACTTGAACTCTCTTGCCACAGAAATTCTCCACGTAGGGTTTTATTATTTCGGAGACTTTCGCGTCAAAGAACACTTCGAATCTGTAGAAGAGATAGAGTCACTAATAACGGCATAGGTTCTCCCAGAAGTCATCGACTGCAACTTCGATTCCAACACCGATGTTAGGATAGTAAGTCCAACATCAAGAATGAACCATCACATAGAAGGGTTTCAATGGTTCATATGTATCCATTCACATCGGTTTTTGTCTCCAAGTCCCGAAGATTATCGAGAACATTTGTCGTTGATATCGTGTATGCTTAGGGCAGGTTGCCCCTCAAATTAAAGACTGGTATACTGCATCCAGATGCTGACCGTGGCAACGCGTTATTCATCATCGACTATCTTTTCCTTCTTTACTATCCTCAGTTGTTCTGGGGTAGCATCATTCATTTATACCCTTGTGGGAATTGAAGTCTCGTCAATGTCGAGGATAACTTTGACCAGAGCTGGCTAACTAGATTCTTGATGATCGATAAAGTTCACTATCCCACTTCTGAATCTTTCCCTAAAGAATGGAATAGTGCTCGTAAGTTTTCTTTTCAATCAATACTTCATCCATTCTTTGTAAGTAAGGGACCTCACTACTCATGCATCGATAATTTTCTTTTGCAATTGTCCTTGTTGAACCACAACTGATCGAATGGATCATTTAATAGTTGCTCAGTCTCCTCCATGCATCCCCCAATGTGACCCAGATATGGAAGAGCATAACTTCTAAATGGTGGAAGGGTAAATACCATAGTAAGGACCAACCTTTCGAATTGATTCTAATGCGTCTTTTTGAGATTCTTGCTCATCCCCCATGTATCTCCTACAGGACTCCCTACGAGAAAACCTACAGCTCAGAAGGTGTCTTCTCATGCAGCCGCTTTGGCTAACATAATTTAGTCGGCTTCCAGCAATCGGAAGCAGAAATTCCAAGAGGGAACTCCTAAGATTTCAACGAGAATTGACTCTAGGTGAGAACACATCGTAGGCTTATGAATTATGAAGAGAATTTCAAGCAGGAGTTATCCATAATGACGATAAGGATAAGGAAACCGATAAAGACTTGAATACCATAAACCTCCCGTCCTATTGTTACACCTCATGTTTTCATGCGTCGTCATTATCGTAACATAGCCAACATAGGCTTAGAAATGGTAGGACACCTCCAAGAGGTTTACGGGTGTATTGAGTAAGTTTCAGGAAGGTATAAGACTCATCGGATCAATAGAAGTGGGTTTCGATGAAAATTCTTTAATACATCGCCTCTCGGAGCCCTTTGCGACTTGCAGGATGGTCGCAGGATCTCACATACACTTTTAGGGCTAGGGGCATGTCATGTGAAACGCAGAAAGGTTCTGCGACTCGCACAACCTATTTCGGACAGGTCGGTGCCAACTTCTCCTTTTCCTATAAATAGGCCCTTCATTTGACATAGCCTTATTTTACTTCATTTTAGAACCCTAAGCAACTCTAATACTCTCTAAGGAATTCTAAGAGAACATAGGTGAAATCAAAGATAAATTATGCAAATTCGACGTAAGGAATCCCGTGATCAACGCTAGATCATCTTCTTCATTGTTCTAACAATTTTGGAGTAAGCTTGGTGATGAAATAAGCTTAGAGTTGAAGTGTTCATGGTGGTTTAAGGTAAGTCTCACCTCCCCCATCATATTCTTAAGATTTTCTAAGTGTTCGGGGATTGGTTGTTGAAGAAATTCTTAAAGAACATGAACTTGTGAACTTGAAGCTATGATAACTTATTATTGGGTTGTTTTGTTAAAGTTATGGAGTTATGGAAATAGTGAATTCATGTTGTGTGTGTTAGGGATTCTTAAGAAAGGAGTTTGAGTAGGTTGTGGTATTTTTCTAAGTATAAATTAATCCAGGAGGATGTTGCAAACGTTATGCAGGCAAATTGCTCAATGAAATATCTAAATGAACTTCCCTGTAAGCTATGGATTGGTTATTAATACAAATCATTCGTATAACGTAGATAATCATTCGTAGAGCGTATGAGTACGTACGGAACTGAAATAGCAATAACGACAATGTATGTAGGGCTAACTTCTTTCTTGGCAAAACTTGGTGTAAATGTTTCCTTGAAATTGTCTTCTTCTTGTAAAGTTTGAGATAACCATGCTCCTTTCTTGTTGAAGTTGTTCATGTCTATTGTGTATTCCTTATAGTCGTACTTTCCGTATTCTATATTTTTTTATGATTGGATTAAGGTTGATTAACATAGCGACAGTAACATAGTCGAATGATAATGACCATAGGTCACTTCGACTCTATTTATGGTATCCATTGAGGTCAGTCCTGCATTGAACCTATATATATAGCTATTTTCCTATCGCGTCACGCTATAATCGGTTAGGCAGACACTTATATATGCATACCACTGATCAATTGGGCAGATATTATTGTGTCCTATATGGCCGGGCAGTTTATGATGAGTTTATCCTACAAAGGGACTTAACACTATCCCATATGGCCCCATTGAGTGGCCCGACTTTACTTATATGCATCAATTTATGATTATGTCAGTTGTATGCCCTCAGTGGCCTATTTTTGAGTTTCATGTTGATTTATATACCATTCCCTAATGTTACATCTTTTATTTACATGTTACATGTCTTACATATTTAGTACATTTTTTGTTCTTTTATTCCATTCTAGGGAGTTGCGTTTTATGCTCGCATGTATAGATAGATAGATCGACTCACCTCTATAGTAGGATATCTTCTTACATCTATTGGTAGTTGCACTCCACTTCTCCGGAGTTGCTACACAGATTCAGTAGGTGTTATTGCATATGTATATGATTGCATTGGATATGTCGTGGCCCTGTTCCGACTTAATGAAACATGTTGGTACTCCTAGAGGCTTGCAGACTAGAGGTTGTTGTGCATATGTTTTGTGTAGCCTTATTGACCCTTGACAACTGTTGATACACTTATGACGACCTTGTTGGCCCCACCTTATGTATCTATAAATATGTTATGTTTGGCCTTTTCTGCGTGCAAGTTATTGTTGATTTCTATCTTATCATGGTCATTTAGAGGTCTTGTCGGCCCAAGTTTCGTGTTAGGTAACTCAGGTACTATAGTTAGTTCGCTCGGGTCTTAGGGTGTCGAGTGTCGGCCACCCTCTAAGGTTGGGGTGTGATACACTTAGTATTAGAGCAGGTCTGTCCTTCAGAGTCTTCAATTTGTGTCTAGTAGAGTCTTTTTTATGAGTGTGATGTAAACCACACTAATAAGTAGGAGCCTACAAGACATTTAAGATTGTTACCTTTCTTCTTAATCTAAAATTGTGCCATAGAGTTGAGTCATAATGATCTTTTCCATAACCCTTATCGTGTTTATAGATACATGAATACAAGCTTCCAGCAGAATGGTGGCTAGTAGAGAGATTGGGGATGAGTTAAGGGGGGATACGAGTAGCACGCTCTCTATTGAGTCAGATCTACCAAGGGACACGAGTGAATCGCCTTTTCAATTATCTTTGAGTCCAATAATACTCGAGAAGCTTAGGGAAGCTCCCATTTTACTAGTTCCGTCTAATGAGGATATTAGGAGATTGATGCATGTATTGATTCCATCTGCATGATTTGAAAGAGGTATTTTAACAAACAAAAACTGCAACGGGGGATCCTCAGGTACCATGACCATTGTGTACTCCCAATCTAACAAGAATTACGAAACAAAATTACTACATAAGCCCCTTAATCACTATGCTAGTATTCATAGAGGATGTACTAAAGAATACTATTACGTTAAAGGGATGTTTAGTGGGATGGCGCAAAAAAGGAACCCCCATATGGGTTATAGTCGGTATGTTAATGGTCAGTATGTAAAAAATTGTGCACCAGAAGTCAATGAATAAACTCTGAACATTAGAAACCCGAGAAAGTTTGAAGATAGTAAATATGAATTTTCATCTAAGGATTTATCTTGTCAACATCACGAGTTGAATCATCCAAGTGATGCTAATAAGATGATTAGCCAGCTCACTTTTTGTAAATCAGAACTTTCGAAGTGACTGAGGACTACGTCAGAAGGTATAACTGAGAAGATAGTTCATCTCCACAGTGTCTTGGGTTGTATGACTTTTTGCAGGGTACTTAATCTAAGACTAAGTTCAAAAGATTATTCGAAAGGACTTCAAGGCACTCCGGTTAGCCCTACTCTTAGATAAATATGTAGTTTTATAATATGATTCGGATGATTTAATGTATGTTAAAGGAAATTCGGATAACCACCTATCTCTTGGAAAATTGTATGCCACAATAGATGTCGCGTTGAGCATCAGAATAATACCATTTGAAATTGTGAATGAACGAAGACGTTGGACCCTATCAAATGGTTATAAGTAGTGAACCAAAGACAATGAGACTTGATTTAATGTATTAAGTCATAAGGCATATAGAATCTCTCGACAAAGGATGTTGACTACCTAGAATCGACAGTAAATTGCCTTTAGAATATTAGCAACAAAACCTAAAATTCCACGTTAGTGATTTCTTGAGGTGTTGTCCAGCAGGGGCATGAGGAGAATCGAAAGGAAGAGCAAGCTTAGTCTCTGATATGTTGAACTAGATGAGATTACTCAGAGAATTGGTTAGGTGACCTATAAACTTAAATTACCTCTGGGATTCAGAACAACTCATCCAGTGTTTCATAAGTCATCCACTTCATAAATACATAAGGAATATTTCCCCTATTACCCATGTAGAGGACGTTTAAATTACAGAAGACTTACTGTACGGAGGAATCTTAGTTATTATTTTGACTCATTAAATCCAAAAGCTTCAGGCCAAAAACTATAGTGTTGTGGAAAATAATAAAATCGAAAGATGTGAAATTCAAATATTCCTGCTTGCTTCAGATAACAAGTTCACGCTATCCTTCGTGTGATGTGATTCTTATCCTTTAAATATCAAACTTATTTTACGTGATTTTATAGGTAATGCTATTGACACATATATGGAAGATGCGGCACAGGGTTCCGACAATTGAGGTGAATTATGGTTAATCATTTTGATGTCTGAGTAGATGAATAGTTGTGAGAGGCCAGTATTACTGTGTTTTAGTTGTTTGTGGCCTTATATAGCACTAGATATATCTTTTGGGTTGTCTGACAAGTTTCAGATAGTTCTATTTATAGAGGAAAATTTGTCGAAATTTTCAGAAGTCTTAAGAGCCAGAATATTTCTCAACATTCAAGGATGAATATTCTTAAGGGGAGAAGAATGTTACACCTCAGATTTTTGTGCATCCTCGCTATCGTAATGTATCCAACATAGGTTCAGAAATTGTAGGACACCTCTAAGCGGCTTACGAAGGTTTATAGATGTATTGAGTAAGTTTCGGAAAGGTTTAATACTCATTATATCAATGAAAGTAGGTTTCAACAAAAATTCTTCAATACATCGCCTCTCGAAGCCCTTTATGAATTGCAGGGCATAACATGCGACTCGCAAGAACTGCTTGTGAAATACATGAGCTGAGACACTTTTAAGGCTCAGGACATGTCTTGAGACATGTTCTATAAAATGCACAAGGTCCTGCGACTCGCACGACCTGTCTCTGGAAAGGTCAGTGCCAACTTCTCTTTTTCCTATAAATAGGACCCTCATTCGACCAAAGCCTTATTTTACTTCATTTTAGAACCCTAAGCAGCTCTAATACTCTCTATAAGGAATTCTAATAGAACTTAGTTGAAATCAAGGATAAATTATGCAAATCATTGCTAGATCATCTTCTTCCTTCTCCACTTTCATATTCTTAAGATTTTCCAAGTGTTTAGAGATTGATTGTTGGAGAAAGTCCTATAGATCATGAACTTGTGAACTTGAAGCTATGATAACTTATTGTTGGGATGTTTTGTTGAAGTTATGGAGTTGTGGAAATAGTGAATTCATGTTATGTATATTAGGGAGGCTTAAGGAAGGAGTTTGATGAGGTTGTGGTATTGTTCTAAGTATAAATTAAGCTAGAAGGATGCTGCAAATGTTATTCATACAAGTTCCTCGATGAATGTCTAAATGAACTTTCCTATAAGTCATGGATTTGTAAATAGTTTGTATAATATAGATAATCATTCGTAGAGCATACGAGTACGTGTGGAACTGCGATAGCTACAACGATAATGTATGTAGGGTTAAATTCTTTCTTGGTATGACTTGGTGTAAACATATCCTTGAAACAATCCTCTTCTTGTAAAGTTTGAGATAACTGATGCGCGATTTATGCACACACTAAACGCAAGTGCACGTATCGTTACAAGTAATATAGTCTAGGTAAGACCGAATATCGTCGTCAAGGACTGGTTTTCAAGTACCGATTATCTATCCTATGGTATCTATTTGGTTAACGTCAATTGAATTAGAATTCTAAACTAATAATGCAGGAAATAAACTAATTATAAAAATACTTTGATTTAAATCAGTTATGACGGAGAATTAGGGCTTCCAAGATTATCAACTATCCACTCTATTCAATCCTTAATACAATTAGACTAACTTCTTCTTCTACGTTAAGATAGCAGGTTAACTAGACCATTTTATACTCGTGTTAAGGTTATATAAACACTCAACCCCAATGGAGAACTCTTCTACCTCTCGGTGACAAGATTGACTACAAAGGAGGATTAAGAGCAATAACCTATTAAGCTACACAAGTATCGGGGTACTTTCGTCCACGATTTAACCTATGTTTATCCAACTACAGCATATTCACAACCTCCCCTTTCGCCTTTCGTTTAGAAATCATAAGGATTATGATAATTAGTGATCAATTAATTATCAAGCAATCAAAACAATTATTGAATAAATCTTAAATAAGTGAAGAAGAAACCAAACTAATATATTAATTCATGAATAAGAGTTTCAAGAGAATCACAAGGAAATCCCTAATAAAGTAATTAGTTCCTAGCCATTGTCACGCTGAGAACTAACATAATCTCCATACATGAACTGAAATAAATAAAGCAAAAAGAAAGAAAATAAAATACTCAAGAACGAGTCTTCAAGTCTTCTAGCATCCAAGGATTGTGTTGTGGAATATTTACAAGATGGAATGGTGGATGGAATGTATGATGGTGGATGTAGAATGTAGAATGAAGAATGAATTCTTCTAATGATGTAGAGACTATTTATAGACCAAGAATCCTTTTGGTAAATAGTTAGGGATTATGTAGGTAGGAAAAGTTATTAGAATCCTTTTAGGTAAAGGTTTTAAGGTAGGAAAAGTTATCCCTTTAGGTAGGAAAAATTATCCCTTTAGGACTCTGAAAACATGTCAAATTTGGCCCAAAATCTCAAAAATCCCGCGTCGCCAAGGCCATACGCAGATCGCCACGGCCAAAAAACTCGCAACGCTCAACTTCCAAAGACATCAGCGCCGCGGCTGCCGCTGGGCGCCGGTGGACGCTTTTTCGCTGATTCCGTTTCGTCGTCCTTTTTTCGTCCGGACTTCGTCTGAACTCCTCTATAATTCCCGGAACTTCTTAGACTTCATTTCTTGGCCCTTTTAGTGTGCAATTCCATCTCATTTATGCTCATTTCATATCCTTTTCGCCATTTCTCTATTTCTGACCGTTGTGACACAAAAGAAAGGAAAACGACCCTAATACTATATTAAACATAAATGAAATGAGTAAAATACTAACTAAAAATGACTCAAGAGGTGTATATAGAATGTCGCGCCCTTTTTCGACCGCGGCATTTTCTAAATAGCGAACCCTGCTTAAATAAAAGCGTTAGAAAATAATAATAAAATAAAATGCTAAATATTTTAAAAGGCTTAAAGGTAAAAATGCTAAAGGATGCTAAAATTGCAAAAAGAGGCTAAAGTTTAAAAGGGTGCTAAAATGCTAAAGGGTTGCTAGAATGCTAAGGGTTCGCGGAGTCGCCACCTAATTAATTGGGTGAATTAGGACACCTAAATGTTTAACTAGTTTGAAGTAAAACATTAACTCCATTTTTATGGTCTGCTAAACTTAATGAGATTCTGGGTAAGGGTTCTTTATTAATCTAGAGGAAAGGGGTTAGGCACCCTCTAAGATCCGCTAACTTGCGGTTGTCCTGCCAAATCTAGGGTAATTATTATGCTAAATAATGCATGTCTTGAAAAGTTTTTAATAAAAGATATATGCAAGTATAAAACACATTTTTAAGAATGCAAGATTTGTTTATTGTGTCTGAAGTTAGCTTTGATTAAAAGAAAACATATTCATAAAGTAATTAGTGGTGAAATCATTTTTTCTTGTAGTGCTTAGCTAAATATAGGAGTAATAATGCGAAAGTAGAATATACGGGGGTTTTCATACGGAGCCTAACGATCTGGGACCTAAATATCTTTTGCTATGTCAATGCTAAAGTGTTACTCCTTCCGAATCATGGCCTCCTGCGTTTATGAAAATGTTATTATTGAGGGGTTAGCGTGATTTGAGCAATGCGAGACAAAATAATTACCTTAAGGAGAGTGGGGTTTCTAGTATCCAATTACTTGCTAATCTATTGATTCAAGATTTAATTATCCTAAGTATTCTACAAATTAATGTAGCGTTAGATAATCAATTTACAACAAAATAAATAAAGCAGAATAAAGAATAAATAAAGATGACTCGAGGGAATGGCGATGTCATTCCGCTTATAACGAAATTTCGACACGAGAGGTGCAATTGCGGGCACGTGCTTTCGTGTGATAAGAGGCGTGATGAGTCTCAGATCGAGACTCTTCCTTTGCTCCCACGCATCATTGCTCATGTAAAATAAGAAAGAAATAAGGATTAGTGTATGTCTCAACTATTTGAAGCATACAAAAAGATCTACACACACATGACCCATACTTATACACAACCAAAGACATAGGGATCATAAATCGGTGAACAAACTAAAACCAATACGCAATAGCCACCAACAGAGCCGAAATTACCGAAATATAGTGAGATTGACATTCTTAGATCGCGATATGTATGAGTATTACAATCGATGCATACGAGGGGTAGATCGCAATTCCTTTTCAACATGTATTATAGTAGTAACGAGAAGTGCAATCGACAAAGACACGATGGGCTTAAGCCAAACCAAGCAAATGTTCGTCCAAACAGGGGAATATTGAATGATCATGCAAATAGGACCATGGCTTAAAATATAGGCAGAGATGGATAAGGAATCAGATATCAAACATACGCATTTCCACTTGTTTGAAAACAGTGGGTAAGCATTTTTTGAGATGAAATAGAGACATATATGCCCCTTTTTTACGGTTTAAACAATCAACGATTGACGGGAGAAGCATTCACTTTAGAAAATAATGGACTGATTTAGTAAGCATGCTAGACCCTTAACAATCAAATAAGCCATTCCAAATAATATTTAAGCAGGCTCAACTGCAAGCATATGGTAAGACCCAAATATGTATTGCAGGGGAGGTCAACTCCTACACAGACCTGATAGGCATATGTTCATAGAAGGGACTTATCTAGGCTAACACAGATTTCCTTAAGGCAGCGGCTATAAGGGTTGAGTCAGGTACGTATATTGGCAATATACTCAGGTAATCTCACAGTAGTACATACATAAATCATGCTGAAACCAACAAGGACAAACACAATATTCTCTCCAATTCCTTATTACAATTTTTTTAGCCACCTGCCAGCATATTTATAGCTGAATCTTTTTCTACAATATTCATTCAATTATGAAGGTGTTTGAACATGCTAACAGACAGACATTTATTTGGCGCAAACCGTGATCGAGACAAACACCCGATTAATCACTTAACTAATCTCAACTGATTTAAACAAATATTAAGATAGTGAGGCAGATAACACAAGAATGACATGAACTTGATCGGTGCTTGCTAAATGGACTAAACGTCAAAGTATACATACCTGCATGTGATTACGCATAAACAACACAGACATACATAATGCAAAAATAAGGAAAGAGTAGTAATGGACGTAGCAGCAGGAATGGACCAACATATGTTTAACACACAAATTACACCAGCATTCTGCAGGCAACAAACATCATACAAAAACCATAAAAATACAGACTTAAACAGAAAGTTTGGTAAAAGTGAT
The DNA here is from genome assembly GCA_029844215.1 of Przewalskia tangutica. Lineage (NCBI taxonomy): Eukaryota > Viridiplantae > Streptophyta > Magnoliopsida > Solanales > Solanaceae > Przewalskia > Przewalskia tangutica. Next base: position 84,313,930 of record CM056736.1, on the reverse strand, counting down.
GAGTTTTACCTTCTCCGGACAACGACCCGGGGCAGCGTATCAAGTCGTCGATCCACTCGGAGAATGCGGTTTATGCGATAGAAAGGAAAATGAAGCTTTGCGAAAACTGTTGGTTCTTGACTGATTGAGAACAGGGTTTTTTGAATTTCTACTCTTAGTATGCTAGTTTATTTTGGATGCTGAGTCACTAACTCCCGATGCCTTGCTGTGTTCTTCCCCTCTCTGCTCTGTGTTCGACCCCTCTCTGCTCTGTCTTCGACTCCTCTAAACTGGTGGTGGTTGCTAACTATTGCTAAGGTGTAAAATGATTGCTATCTCCCCGACTCTCAGTGTCTTGCCCTAAATTGCTATGTAGTTGCCCCCCGACTCCGCCCTGAATTCCTCTCTCGATGCCTATTGCATGTCGTTTAAATAGCCTAACTCTAGGTTCTACCATTGGTAAGTAAATAAAGGCTGAGATTGGGCTAATATTTCATAAGAGATTTGTGCTGATTGGTAAGTGATTCGTATCGATTTGCTACTGATTCGAATGGGTTCTGATTTTTGGAAGGATTTGTTTGGTTATGGAAAGGTATCGTTGGATTCGTTTGGGTGATAGATATGGTAAGAGGTGAGCTGTCTGTGTGCATGGGTAAAGGGAAAGCCCCGGATTCTCAAAGAAATCCGGCCGAGTCTTCAGTGCCTTAGCGTACGAGTGCGAGGGTTTTTTAGGGCTGCGTTCAATTGAGGGAGACGAGGGGGATAGGAAAGGGCTGTGGGTGAGTATAATCTGGGCTGGGCAAAAGATTAAAAGGTAAGGGGCGACGTGGGCTTGCGGGTCAGTGGGTATGTTGGGTACGTGGGTCAATGTGTTTTAATTAGGGTAGTTAGTTATTAATTAGTTTTAGGCTTTTAATTAATTAGTTTTAGGAGTTAATTAGTGATAAATTAAATTAACAAATGTGATCACATTATTTAGGTGCTTCATTAATCTAATTGTTATAATAAACGCGGGCGTGTTATTTAATTAATGCTTAATGCTTTAGAATGCGGCGCTATTAAAATCTTATTATTGCATTATTGTGAAGTTAAATTAAAATTGAATTGAGTTTAGATTAAATTATTTAAATGCTAAATGCGAGTATGATATTTAAGAATCGTTTAAAGCTTTATAAATGCGGTGCTATTAAATGCATATATCAGATTAAAATTGATTTTAAATTACAAATGATTACTAATAAATGCGGCTATGCTACGACGATTGACGTTATCGCTAAATTATTTATTTTATGCATTTATTAATTATTTAAGAATTACGACAAAGCTTAAAGTTAATTAATGCGGGCGCGAGACTCTAAGTGCTTAAAACTCTACGCGATGCCATTATTAAATTAATTATTTATGCCTGTATTTAATGTTTTATTCGCTGCATTTTATTATAAAAATCCTAAAAAATTATTTTACAAAATTAGTGTAATTTTATAGTTAATGACCGACGAGGGTCAAAATTGGGTGTCAACAATCCCTCTTTGTATGGAGATGATGGAAGAATCTTCGGACAAAGACGTTGACTCATAGCCAATTTTGTCTCGATCTTCGAGTGCGTAAATGCCGGGCGGTAGACAAGCGCCGACGCAAAAATCAAAACCGCCCCGGTCGAGTTATGGCGACACCGGGTTAATATGGTCAAACACCAGGCGGGCTAACGCGACTCAAAGCCGCCCCAAGGTCGAGTTATGACGACATTGGGCTACCATGGTCAAAACACCGCGCGCTAACGCGACTCAAAATTTGTCCCGTGTCGAGTTATGATGACATCGGGCTATGTAAAAAGTAAAAGAATATAAGCGCTTGAACACGGTGTATCGCATGGCTTGTGGTCTGGGTTCTACGGTGATGGAGCGAGTGGGCCGACGCTGAGGTCGCTACGCCAATCGTTGGGAAGGTTGGCCCCAACAGATTGCCGGTTATTGTAGAGAAAATCCACAGGCTCTCGCTCCCGCATGCTAAGACTTCAAACAAGCGGTTAGTGCATAATCATAAGGCAAAATGATGATGCATAATTTTAAAAGTAATGCAACCGTGAGTAGAAAAGGTTATCCCGCAAATGTGATGCTGTTGTGTTGATGCGATCTGCGAATCCGTGATTTCGCCTTGCACGACGTGTTGCGATTGTGAATGCGATACGTTGTCCTTGCTGCAATTGCCTCGTGGACTAAAGCTCAAGAAAGAGTTAGTGCATAATCGCGTAAGACGAATAATAAAGCATGAATGAGAAAATGCAATTTTGAGAACAGAAAGTCGCCCCGCAGATGCGATATCGATGATGGCGCTTCCGGACTTGTCGGCCGATAACGTTGTTGCTGAACGTGTTCTTCTTTGGCGTCGTTGCTAGACTTGTTGTCTTGATAACGTCATTGCTCGGACGTATTCCGCCGCGTCGTTGCGTGGACTTCTTTGGCCGATAACGTCGTTATGCGACGTATTCTTCCGCGTCGTTGCATGGACTTGCCGATTACGTCGTTGTGCGGGCGTGCCGCCGCCGGCGTCGCGTGGACTTGCCGATTACGCCGTTGTGCGACGTGCCGCCGGGCGTCGTTGCGTGGACTTGTTGATTACGTCGTTGTCTGGACGTGTTGCTGCGGGCGTCGTTGCGTGGACTTGCTTTGCTGATTACGCCGTTATGCGGGCGTGCCGCCGGCGTCGTGCATGGACTTGCCGATTACGTCGTTATGCGGGCGTGTTCCGCCGGGCGTCGTTGCGTGGACTTGCCGACACGTCGTTGTGCGGGCGTGTTCGCCGGCGTCGTTGCACGGACTTGCGATTACGCCGTTGTTCGACGTTGCCGGGCGCGTCGTTGCATAGACTTGATGTCTTGATAACGCCGCCGGACGGGTCGTTGCCGGGCGCTGCGTAGACTTCGCGTGTTGATAACGCCGCGCTGGACGTGTTCCGCTCCTCAGAATGAATGCTCGCAAGCTAAGCTTGAGAAAGACGCGTTAGTGTATACTGTTTAAATGAAATGATAAATACATATGAAGTGCAATTTTGTGGGTAGAGATGTCATCCCCGAGATGTTGTCTTTGCGGACATACGCTGAACGTTGCGGTGAATTGCCATGATGCCTTTGCCGTGTGCGACGCGTGGGTTGCCAATTTATGCTCGAGCGACGCTTAGGTTTTGTTGCGAACTCTGAACTTTGATTGCCGATTGTTGATGCCGCCTTTCTTTGCCGCTTCTTGCTGCGACTTTGGATTGTTGTCATCCTCCGCTTTCTGCTTCCTCGCTTGCGAAGAGACTTTTCGTCGATTTTCGCTTCATTGCACTTTCTCGCTTCATAATATTAAAAGACTCGCGCCAAAGAAAAGTTTGTGAGTTTTGGGGGTCGATTAAGATTCGACTTCACGCTTTGTTCCTTGATATCTGCGCTACCGCTTGTTTGGACTTGCAACCGCTGCAGTTTCCTACACTGTCCCGATTTGAAAAGGTGTCCGCATAAAATGGATCTTAATGTAGTTGCTTGTATGCTATGTGTATTCTTGTCATTTTCAAAGCGGGGCAAAGTTTTCCTAATGGCGACTGGCCGATTTAGGCCGCCACGTATCCTACGAGGGAATCAGTCGAACGTAGTTCATTACTGGCGAATATTGGGAAAATTAAAATTTCTAGATGTGGGACCAAGCTCGAGGCGGCGCCACGTATCCACTAAGGGAATCAGTCAAACATAGTTCATTACAAGCAAAACGAAAGAAAACATTATTAAAGCTTAAATATGAGTTTATAAATTATTACGCTAAAATAAATCGCTTTCCTATCCGTGCTCTGGCGGACGAAGCGTGGTGCAAATCCAATCAATACGCCTTCATGCTCGCTCGTGGATGGCCGGGTCTTCACGCCCGCTATCTCCTCTTACGGCCTCTGCGTGGTGCGTGCCGGATAAATGATCGATTCGGCGGAATGGGCATAGCGGGGAGTGTATTCTCATCTAAGGTTATCAGTGCGTTGACGTGGTCGTGGTTTGGCAAGGGTTATCATGCACATTTGGGCGTGATCCTTTAGCCGAATTACCCTTCTCGATCGGTGCCTCGATTACGTCCCCGAGGAGTGGCAACCTTCGATGTCATGTCCTGGGCTATTGGAGTGATACGCGCAGCGCTTGTTCTCATCATACCATCTTGGGATAGGGTCAGGGATCCTTCCTGGAATCGGTTGGATTAGGCCTGCAGTTCACAACCTTTCATATATTTGAGGTATGGGTTCAATGGGGTGCGAACTTTGGGTGGTTTTCCTTCGTAATTCTTATTTGCTCTGGAGTGCATTGGGTGCTCTATTCTGGCGGGCTTGATGGGTGGATCTATGCGCGGGTGATAAGCGTGCTTGTGAAGTGTTATATATAGTGTGTGTGGTAGTTGTGGTAGTATGATGGGTTTGGTATGTTATGAATGTTTGGGTTTGCGTTCTTGTACAAACATGGAAGGGGAAATCGCTTTTCTTCCTCTGTGAAGTACTCAGAGTGTCCCCGATCAATCGCCTTATTAGTTGCACGTAATGCCGCGATTTGTAATCCTACCGCTTTAATACCTTCTTTACGGTCGCCCATTCTAATAACTTCCGCAAAATTCCGCCCACGACGCTTATCATCCGCTCATAGGTTGCATCCTTCAAAGATTATGCGAATAATGTGGTCATCTCACTCTCCACCACGGGGTGGTTGCACTTCCGCCTCTGAACGCCACCTCATGGCGTATTCTGCGAATGTTTACGTAGTCTTCTTCTCCAACTTCATTAAGTAGAACTCGCCCACAACGGTTTACGTGTTGAACTGAACCGCCCACAAAAATCTTGGGCCAATGCATTCCGGTATGCCATTTCCGCGATCTTGGCCGTATACCAATCTAGTGCCTCACGGCCAAGCTCGAATGAACAACTTCATAATGGCCACTGGGTTCTTCCTACCCCGATTAGCTTGTCGCAATATGACCTCGTGTGCACGAGGTTCCTTTTCCATCAAATAGTTCAAACTTGGCACCTTGTATCCCATGGCGGTTCCATCGCGGATGCGCAAAGATCCTCGTAGTCTAGTCCTTCGTGACCTTTGTCCGATCGCATGCCCCGAACCGCTTCTTTCAGACTATGAATTTCTTTGGCCACGTCCTCGTCCATTTTGGCTCGGACTTCCCTCTCCATTTCTTCATAATGATCCCCTTCTCGGTGAAGCACGGGGATGGTAAAAGGCTGGGCTTCATTGCGTAAGTTAGCCATGCAGGTTGTTCTTTGGGTAATGGAGTGCGTGCGTGGGTATTGGTTGCTGGCGATTAGGGCTGATTATGGTGAAGTAGCGGGCCGAGGTATATGGGTAGTAGGAGGTCATTTGAAGGTGGGGTTGAGGTTGGGTGGCGAGGCGGTTTGTTCGCGATTGGTGGCCTTTGTGGAGAGTTTTGGGAGATATGTGGTGGAGGTCGATCTGGGATGGTTTGTGAAGTAGTGGCCCTTTGATCTGGCATAGGGGTATTCAAGCTAATGGATAGGTTGGTCAGATTCCGTAGCCTCTCCATCTCAACCTGCATATCAACAATTTGTTGCAGCAGCTGTGCAATACATTCTTCCTGACTGGTGATATTCCTCCCTTCTGAAGGTTCTGTTTCGCTGACAGGAATAATTCCCAAACCATTTGGCTCAGACGCCCCCGAGCCAGTCATATCATCATTTCTTGCCTTGGACCTGGTAAAGTGTGGATGCTCCGACATTGTTGAGTCAAATACGAACCGACCTTTGGGGAGGATGATAAAATTTCTTCTAAAAAATGCAACAAACGGTGTTAGCATAAAGCACATAATTTGCAGGTATGTAGCAGATATATCGCACATAGCACATTCAAACGTTTCCTAACATGCAGGGGGGACCTCTTTATGCCAGAGGTAAGCCTAAACGTCACTTATGCGAGATTATGACGGATTTGTCCAAGTCGTCCAACTATAATGCCTTTGTTGGAAATGACGACCAAATGACGGTGCACTTTTCCCAATTTCAGCATGTCATGATTGAGTTTGGATTTGTCTGTCATTGTCACGCTACACATAATATGCTGGTTGGTCGTTGGGTTGAGAAACCCGCCGACAAGTTTGGTGTTTTCCTAATTGTGGTGTCGATGCCAAGGACCGACCCACCTAAGGTAAATGCATGCATGCCCTAAAATAAGGGTGGTATAGCTCTATCTTAAGTTTCTAAGATTTGGCTTTTCTGGACACAAGGTTCCCGAGCGGACAACTCGAGTGAGAAGGCTACGCGACCACCGGTTGGACCGGATTCTCCGCGCAGAATACCAACTCTCTTAAATATGGGTGTTTGAAAGAAATTTGCAGGTGCGCGAAGCACACCCGCGTGTTGTGTGATTGTGTGAATTTTCCAGAATGGAAGAAATATGAGCGGAATGCCAGTTTAAGGAAAGCAGTAAAGCAAGTAGCAAAAAATAAACAAAATACAACACACAAAATTAAATGCAAAATAATTGCCAAACAATAACCCTAGGTCTGTTGTGGTTAAGAACCTAAAATCCCCAGTGAAGTCGCCATTTCTGTCGCGCCCTTTTTCGACCGCGGCATTTTCTAAATAGCGAACCCTGCTTAAATAAAAGCGTTAGAAAATAATAATAAAATAAAATGCTAAATATTTTAAAAGGCTTAAAGGTAAAAATGCTAAAGGATGCTAAAATTGCAAAAAGAGACTAAAGTTTAAAAGGGTGCTAAAATGCTAAAGGGTTGCTAGAATGCTAAGGGTTCGCGGAGTCGCCACCTAATTAATTGGGTGAATTAGGACACCTAAATGTTTAACTAGTTTGAAGTAAAACATTAACTCCATTTTTATGGTCTGCTAAACTTAATGAGATTCTGGGTAAGGGTTCTTTATTAATCTAGAGGGAAGGGGTTAGGCACCCTCTAAGATCCGCTAACTTGCGGTTGTCCTGCCAAATCTAGGGTAATTATTATGCTAAATAATGCATGTCTTGAAAAGTTTTTAATAAAAGATATATGCAAGTATAAAACACATTTTTTAAGAATGCAAGATTTGTTTATTGTGTACGAAGTTAGCTTTGATTAAAAGAAAACATATTCATAAAGTAATTAGTGGTGAAATCATTTTTTCTTGTAGTGCTTAGCTAAATATAGGAGTAATAATGCGAAAGTAGAATATACGGGGGTTTTCATACGGAGCCTAACGATCTTGGGACCTAAATATCTTTTGCTATGTCAATGCTAAAGTGTTACTCCTTCTGAATCATGGCCTCCTACAGGTTTATGAAAATGTTATTATTGAGGGGGTTAGCGTGATTTGAGCAATGCGAGACAAAATAATTACCTTAAGGAGAGTGGGGTTTCTAGTATCCAATTACTTGCTAATCTATTGATTCAAGATTTAATTATCCTAAGTATTCTACTAATTAATGTAGCGTTAGATAATCAATTTACAATAAAATAAATAAAGCAGAATAAAGAATAAATAAAGATGACTCGAGGGAATGGCGATGTCATTCCGCTTATAGCTTGAAATTTCTGACACAGAGAGGGTGCAATTGCGGACATGGGCATGTGCTTCGTGTGATAAGAGGCGTGATGAGTCTCGTATCGAGACTCTTCCTTTGCTCCCATGCATTGCAGTTCATGTAAAATAAGAAAGAAATAAGGATTAGTGTATGTCTCAACTATTTGAATCATAGAAAAAGATCTACACACACATGACCCATACTTATACACAACCAGTACATAGGGATGCATAAATCAGTGAACAAACTAAAACCAACAGCTGCAATAGCCAGCCAACAGAGCCAGCAGTCCACGAAATATAGTGAGATTGACATTCTTAGATCGCGATATGTATGAGTATTACAATCAGATGCATACAGTAGGGGGTAGATCGCAATTCCTTTTCAACATGTATTATAGTAGTAACGAAGTCGACAAAGACACGATGGGATGATTAAGCCAAACCAAGCAAATGTTCGTCCAAACAGGGGAATATTGAATGATCATGCAAATAGGACCATGGCTTAAAATATAGGCAGAGATGGATAAGGAATCAGATATCAAACATACGCATTTCCACTTGTTTGAAAACAGTGGGTAAGCATTTTTTGAGATGAAATAGAGACATATATGCCCCTTTTTACGGTTTAAACAATCAGCGCAGATTGATCGGAGAAGCATTCACTTTAGAAAATAATGGACTGATTTAGTAAGCATGCTAGACCCTTAACAATCAAATAAGCCATTCCAAATAATATTTAAGCAGGCTCAACTGCAAGCATATGGTAAGACCCAAATATGTATTGCAGGGGAGGTCAACCCCTACACAGACCTGATAGGCATATGTTCATAGAAGGGACTTATCTAGGCTAACACTGATTTCCTTAAGGCAGCGGCTATAAGGGTTGAGTCAGGTACGTATATTGGCAATATACTCAGGTAATCTCACAGTAGTACATACATAAATCATGCTGAAACCAACAAGGACAAACACAATATTCTCTCCAATTCCTTATTACAATTTTTTTAGCCACCTACCAGCATATTTATAGCTGAATCTTTTTCTACAATATTCATTCAATTATGAAGGTGTTTGAACATGCTATGACAGACATTTATTTGGCGCAAACGTGATCGAGACAAACACCCGATTAATCACTTAACTAATCTCAACCGATTTAAACAAATATTAAGATAGTGAGGCGAGATAACACGATGGCGGACATGAACTTGGTGGTGCTTGCTAAACAGACTAAACGTCAAAGTATACATACCCAGACAGGATTACAGACAAACAACACAGACATACATAATGCAAAAATAAGGAAAGAGTAGTAATGGACGTAGCAGCAGGAATGGACCAACATATGTTTAACACACAAATTACACCAGCATTCTGCAGGCAACAAACATCATACAAAAACCATAAAAATACAGACTTAAACAGAAAGTTTGGTAAAAGTGATGAGTTTTACCTTCTCCGGACAGCGACCCGGGGCAGCGTATCAAGTCGTCGATCCACTCGGAGAATGCGGTTTATGCGATAGAAAGGAAAATGAAGCTTTGCGAAAACTGTTGGTTCTTGGTGATTGAAGCAGGTTTTTGAATTTCTACTCTTAGTATGCTAGTTTATTTTGGATCTTTGAGTCACTAACTCCGATGCCTTCGTGTTCTTCCCTCTCGCTCGTGTTCGACCACTGCTCTGTCTTCGACTCCTCTAAACTGGTGGTGGTTGCTAACTATTGCTAAGGTGTAAAATGATTGCTATCTCCCCGACTCTCAGTGTCTTGCCCTAAATTGCTATGTAGTTGCCCCCCGACTCCGCCCTGAATTCCTCTCTCGATGCCTATTGCATGTCGTTTAAATAGCCTAACTCTAGGTTCTACCATTGGTAAGTAAATAAAGGCTGAGATTGGGCTAATATTTCATAAGAGATTTGTGCTGATTGGTAAGTGATTCGTATCGATTTGCTACTGATTCGAATGGGTTCTGATTTTTGGAAGGATTTGTTTGGTTATGGAAAGGTATCGTTGGATTCGTTTGGGTGATAGATATGGTAAGAGGTGAGCTGTCTGTGTGCATGGGTAAAGGGAAAGCCCCGGATTCTCAGGCGAGAAATCCGGCCGAGAATCTTCAGTGCCTTAGCGTGAGTCGAGGGTTTTTAGGGCTGCGTTCAATTGAGGGAGACGAGGGGGATAGGAAAGGGCTGTGGGTGAGTATAATCTGGGCTGGGCAAAAATTAAAAGGTAAGGGGCGACGTGGGCTTGCGGGTCAGTGGGTATGTTGGGCTGCGGGTTGGGCTGTGTTTTAATTAGGGTAGTTAGTTATTAATTAGTTTTAGGCTTTTAATTAATTAGTTTTAGGAGTTAATTAGTGATAAATTAAATTAACAAATGTGATCACATTATTTAGGTGCTTCATTAATCTAATTGTTATAATAAACGCGGGCGTGTTATTTAATTAATGCTTAATGCTTTAGAATGCGTATTATTAAAATCTTATTATTGCATTATTGTGAAGTTAAATTAAAATTGAATTGAGTTTAGATTAAATTATTTAAATGCTAAATGCGAGTATGATATTTAAGAATCGTTTAAAGCTTTATAAATGCGGTGCTATTAAATGCATATATCAGATTAAAATTGATTTTAAATTACAAATGATTACTAATAAATGCGGCTATGCTACACGACAGCGTTATCGCTAAATTATTTATTTTATGCATTTATTAATTATTTAAGAATTACGACAAAGCTTAAAGTTAATTAATGCGGGCGCGAGACTCTAAGTGCTTAAAACTCTACGCGATGCCATTATTAAATTAATTATTTATGCCTGTATTTAATGTTTTATTCGCTGCATTTTATTATAAAAATCCTAAAAAATTATTTTACAAAATTAGTGTAATTTTATAGTTAATGACTGGACGGGAGGGTCAAAATTGGGTGTCAACATAGAATACACCGATCAATAACCATGCTCCTTTCTTGTTGAAGTTGTTCATGTCTCTTATGTATTCCATATAGTCGTACTTTCCATATTCTATATGTTTTTTGATGATTAGCTTAAGGTTGATGAATGTAGCGACTGTTACACCTTGATGTTTTATGTTCCGTCGTGTCGTCAATTGACACCGGTGTCCCAAGAAGAGGTATGGTATTATAGAAGGGTTATAAAGGTTTTAGATTGTGTATGGAAGCCAGAGTATATGAAAATTAAATTGATCAAAGGAAATATATTTTGATGAAATCAGAAAACTGAGCATTTTGACGGCAAGGTTGACGGACCGTCAAAGTGCCAATATGAACTGTCAATTTCTCTGAATGTTTTAGATTTTAGGTTCTGGTCGACGGTCCAGATTGACGGACCATCAATCTAGCCATCCTTTTGCAGTGGTGGAAAATTCTAACGAGTTTAAATTCAGATTATGCCGAATTAGGGCTCCTTTCTCCCCAAAATCATATCTCAAACTCTCTCCAAACCCCATCAATCATGTCATATCATCCCTAGATCAAATCAAATCCAAGTTACACAAGATTAGCGTGATAATTCCCATCGTAATCGTAAGAATCATCTTCTTCGTATTTTACCGATTTTGGAAACCCTTAGTGGTGGAATAAATATTGTTTTAGGAGGGTTTGATTCTTTAAGGTAAGATTTAATCTCATTTACTTATATTTGTGATTAATTGATGGGTTGTAATTGGTTATGGAAGGATTATTGCAATCGAAACTCGTAAACCTATGAAATTATTATAATATGACTTATGAGCTGTTTTCTTGGAGATATGAATTAGAATTGATTAGTAAACTGATGGTTGAGAAACTAAGAAAGAGCATTTTGGAGAATTGTGGAATCTAATTACCTAAATATCCTTTGTTGAAGGATCTAAAAATATATATGCTTAAAGTTGTGGATAAGATGTCTAAATGAAGTTTATCTATTGAATAAAGATTCGATATTGATATTGACCCTTTGGTTGCTATAGATAATCATTCGTGAGAAGTATGATGGCTTCTAGAACAATTTGTAGCTTCGTGGATAAGGTATGTAAGGCTATCCCTTTCTTTCAAAAGAATGAATCCAAAGAGTTATCAATTTCAAAAAGAAACATCAAAAGCTTCATTCTATTGTATATTGAAATTACTTGTTGAGAAGCGTTCATTGATTATTCATATCTTCATGATCATTGTTATTTGGTTACTGAGTTTATTTTATCATAAGTCTACGAGAAGAAGTATTTTAAAGAGTTAATTATCAAAGTCGACTAAAAGTCATTCCAAAAGTAAAGTCAAGGAGTTCTAAAGAGGCCTTAAGTGCTATTATTACTATATATATATATATAATTCACACCACCATTGCAAATAACCATTGAGTAAATGTACATGTACATTATACAGTTTGATATTGCCTCATCATGCCTTACGTAGGTATATTTCAGTCATTCGTATTGACGGCTCTTTTGTCAGGGATGATGTGTGTTCATTCCGTATGATCTGATAGGGACTCAGCTAGGCCACAACAGTATAAGCTATTGAGTTCAGCCGTAAAAAAGTAAGCTTCATCTTTCCTGGAGCTTTATGGTTAGATATGGAGTATGTTATATAGTGTTATGTACAATATGGGTAGGTCGAGGCTCTGTTCCAGCCATATGTCAGTTCAGTTACTCGTAGAGGCTCACAAACCTATTTTGGTATGTACAGTTGTTGATATATAACCTTGTTGGCTATGTTGTCTTTTGTTGAACCATGTTGTGACCTTGTCGGTCCAGTGATATATATGTTGGGTTAGTCTTTCTCGTTCAGTGTTGTTATTGTGATATATCCATGTACGGCCTTGTCGACTGAAAGTTTTACTCATGCAGAAGTCTGGTCATTAGAGTGGTACACTAGGGCCAGTAGGACACCGAGTGTCGACTCTCCTAGTATACGGTGTGACAACGACAATAAATAGTATGATGATAACATCCATAGGTCACTTCGGCACTATTTATGGTATCACTTGAGGTCAGTCTTGCATTGCACTTATATATATGTAGTTATTTTCCTATCACTCCGTGCTATAGTCGGTCGGGCAGGCACTTATATGTGCATACCACTAATCAGTTGGACAGTTATTACCACGTTCTATATGACCGGGTAATTTATGATGAGTTTACCCCACGTAGGGACTTGATACTATATGGCCCCATTGAGTGGCCTGACTTTACTTACATGCATATATTCATGGTTATGTCAGTTGTATGCTATCATCGGCCTTTTTCTGAGTTTCAGGTTGATTTCTACACCCTTCCCTAGTATTATATCTTGTATTTACATGTTTTACCTGCCTTATATATTCAGTACATCTTTCGTATTGACGGATCCTTTTGGGGCGCTGTATTTCATAGCTGCGGGTACAAGTAGACAGAGCGATTCACCTTCATAGTAGGATATCTGCTTCCAGCTATTGGTAGTTGCACTCCACTTCTCTAGAGTTGCTATATAGAGTCGGTAGGCAGTATATGATTGTATTCGGTATGTCGGGGATATGTCCTCACTTGATGACACGTGTTAGTAATACTAGAGGCTTGCAAATTAGAGGTTGTTGTGCATATGTTTTGTGTGGCCTTGTCAACCTTTGTAATACATTTGTAATGACATTGTCAGCCTTAACTTATGTATATATAAATATATTGTGTTGGGCCTTTTCTGCATTCATGTTATTGTTGCTTTCTATCTTATCATGGTCATTTAGAGGCCTTGTTGACCCAGATTTCGTGTTAGGGAATTCATCTGCTATAGTTTGTTTTCTCGTGCCTTAAGGTGTCGAGTTCAGGCCACGCCTCTAAGGTTGGGGTGTGACACTGATGCTCCTGAAAATGAAACAGCAATCCCTATGCCCTTCCCTTTCACACCTAGCGGATTTTCCTCTTCAGGTAAAATATTGCTTTCCTTTTGTAACATTTAAAAGCATGGCTCATTGCTGCATACTCCTCCTTGTTCAGGGGCATGCCACTTCTCTCTCCACGGTAGATTTGGCCAAGGCTATGACCCCTTCATAGGAAGAATAAAAGTTACGAGAAGAGAATCAACACTTACGAACCGAAGTATAGAGTCTTCGAGGTGATGTTCGAAACTATAACTCTATTCAAGCCTCCCTTAGTTACGCTTACAGGATGCTATTGACTCATTAGGGATTGAGAGAATTCCCTTCAAATCTTGACTCCCTCGTACGTGACCCTTTAGGGAAAGACTAACAGATTAGACGTTGATTTGGCGACAGTCCGGGAGTAGTTTATTTTCCTTGAGAATACTGTAACCGAGCTTCAAGCCGAATATCAAAGATGAAAGCTCTGCAGGGATCTGACCATCCTAAATAAGTGCAAGGATACACTTGAACAGGCCAACAAGCCAGGAATAAACATCTCCTCAGAACTTCTTGATGCAGAGGTTGACCTTCATGAAGTTGAGTTATCCCCGGAGGAACTACGCAGTGAAGATGGGAATGATTCAGATGTGGATGATGATAACACCCCTCCTGCTTAGCCTTTGATATGTTATTTTATAATTTCTGAGAAACACCCCAGAGGACCATGGAACGAGTGTATTGTTACCTTTTGCATGAGTTTTATTTTATTTGTTTTTGTCTTGTACCTGGGTCACTTTTCGGCCCGACACTATCCTTTGTAATCGGGTCAGTTTAGGGCCTGGTACTATCTCTTGAATGCATGAAGTTTCTTTTTGCAAATTGTTTTTTCTTAATACCTTTCTTTACGAAATAATACTCATACCCCCCTATAAACTAAGCCATAGTTGTAGTTTTACCACACTTTAATTGTCTAAGTAAAATTTGAGACTTTTGGACTGCCTCTAGAAATTCTAAGTCTTAAATCTCTTTGATGTCTTTTAACAAGACTTGAAATTATTTGTAAAAATATGTGTTTTTGTTTGGCCTTCTTATGACCTTGTATTTGATCCCGGATTTGCTTTGATCTCGATTAACTTCTTATTCGGGTGATTTGAGCACCCGAAATTTTGACTTTTTTCTTTTAAGTTTTTTAATAAGAGAGCCCTCATTTTTAATGGTACTATAGAAAAGGACATCTCTCATTCATAATGTCATGAAATTTTTATATGTTCATAACAACACACATTTTAATAATTCTTATGCTTTTAATGGCAAGAATTTTATCATAAAAAAGAAAATTGTATTAGTTCCCTTAACTTACGGTTGTAAAGACAAATGCAAAGACAAATGCAAGAATAGTTTGGCTGCCATCTATTATGGTCATTTGGTTACATATATATAATATTTTGGGATCCAGATAGTCCCCGGTGGTGAGTGATTTTCCCGTGAACCTACCAGAGACATTCTAGGACTATCACAACAGACATATATTGATAAGGTGCTCAATAGATTTGGAATGCAAAATTGTGCACTAGGAGATACACCTGTGTGATAAATTTAGTTTGCGTCAATGTCTAAAGTTGGACATAAAGAAGAGAGAGGTGGACAAAGTCCCATATGCATTAAGAGTGGAAAGTCTCATGTATGCACAAGTTTGTATGCATCTAGATATAGCGTACATAGTGTGAATGTTGGGCAGATATTTAAGTAACCCATGAATAGATCATTGGAAACAGCAAAATGAGTTCTAAAGTGTCTTTAAAGAATTAATTATTAAATGCTCACTTATCTGATGTGGGATATTTTGATTCAGATTTTGCTAGATGTCTTAATTGTAGGAGATTCACATCAAGTTATGTCTTTATGATGGCTGGGGGAACTATTTCTTCGGAAAGTGTCAAACACTAATAGCTTATTCTACCATGGAAGCTGAATTTATAGCCTACTATGAAGCATCAAATAAGAAAATATGGCTATCGAATTTTATTACTGGTTGTAGATAGTCAGTGGAATAGAAAGACCATTAAAAATTATTGTGATAATAAAACTGATGATTTATATTCGAAAAACAACCGAAGTTCGTCGAAGTCAAAGCACATAGACATTAAATTTCTGGTTGTGAAGGAAAGAGTTCGAAGTCGTCTTATGTCGATTGAGCATATTAGTATAACTCGATGATTGTGGACCACTCACGAAAGGCTTATCACCTAAAGTGTTTCATGCGCATGTAGCTCATATGGGTGTTCTCATATTCGATAATAAGCAACTTTAGTGGGAGTTTATTATTTTATTTATACTTTTCACATGTTAAAGTTTATTTTTTTTGTACAGATTGAGGTTTTATGAAATTTATGAATTATGTGTGTTCATTGATAACTCTGAATATAAGATATTGACTTTATATTCTAGTTTTGCATAAGGTATACGAAATTGATTTTGGACTATTCTAAGTTATATAGTTGGACCAGTTGAAAATAGACATAATTTAGACAATTTTATATGTAATTTTCATGTTAGATCTGTGTCGTTGATTTTGCTAATATATGTGACCATTAATGGGTTTAGTTTTGAATATATGTTACGAAAACCTCTTTAATCTTATATTGATATTATCGAAGGACCAGATTGTTTTGAGATATTTCAATTAAGATAGCAAAAGTTTGTGCACAATAAATTTTAATATGCGCATGATTATTCAGAAATATATTTGATCCAAGTGGGAAATTGTTAGTAATTTTCTATTTTATGGACTCACATATTAATATATATATTTATACATAGATATGCTATCATTAAAGAAGTTTATTTTATGATCTAATAAAGTATTATTATATGGCATAAGAAGTATCAATTATTCTTTTCACATGGTATGTTTGATGGACACATACGTTATGAAAAGACACCTTTTGATTTTAAAAGGTACCAACATAACATTTATAAGGGGGTTCCTAAAGTCAAAATATGATTCTTCTTCATTTCTTTCCCATCTCTGAAAAGAACAAAAGTAACTAGAGCGATTTCAGACTTAGAAGACTCACTTCTCTATCAAAATTTCTCCGATGGATCAAGGTTAATCTTGTTTATCATTGTGTATTAGTTTAACTAGTAATTCTGGATTGTTGTTTCTATCACTTCCATCATAAAAACTTTTTAATTGCTAATGGCAATCTATTGAGTTTGTCTTGAAAATTTCTTATTTAAGATCTTATCATGAGCCTTGTTGGAACTTCCAATGCTTTATTCACGTCCTTTAATAATGTTGAGCTGCCGTGAATGCTATCATTTATCTTCCAAACTTATATCATTAAACAATATACTGTACTGTAATCATCTTTACAAAGAGTTTAGAAAGTTCACATACAGGGAAGACGAAGTTACTACATTTACAAGAATATTATAAGGATTATGAATGTATTTCTAGATCAAGACATGCAGTTGACACACTCTTTTATTATTATAATTTCAGTTGCATTATTTAGCCACCGGTTAATTTTAAAAATAATAATATTAATAAGAGCTAGTTGAACTTGTGGTCTGGGCTGCTGAGAGGACGAAGCATGACCCATAGGTTGTTGTTGATTGCCCTGCTGATACTGATTTTGGAACTGTGGTTGTTGGTTCTGGCTGTTTCTCTAAGAAAAATTTAGGTGATTTCTCCATCCTGGATTGTAAGTGTTGGAGAATGGATTGTTGTAGGGCCTCTGGAAGTTTCCAACTGCCTGAACATGTGTTTGCTCGATAGATATATTGTTGGGATCCACTGCTGTTCAATGATCAAAAGTATGTGGTCCCTCATAAATTTCACATCGAACATCTGTTTGAACAACATTTGCAGTCATAGTACTCTGCGGTAATTGCTTTGTCAAAGAAGCAACCTGAGCAATCAACGCAATAATAACATCTAACTCATATACTCTAGCCACCTTTTAGCTATTGGTCGATCTTTCATTGGACCACTGATGGTTATTCGTTGTCAAGTCCTCCAACAGCTCATATGCCTCATTAGCACTCTTGCTCATGAATGTTCCCCAGCAGCAGCATCAATTATGGTACGAGTAGTACCACACAAACCATTATAAAAATTGTGGACCAACATCTATTGCTCAAGTTCATAATGAGGACACTTCCTCTACAACTCCTTAAACCTCTCCCACGCATCATACAAGGACTCCCCATCAAGCTGATAGAAATTGTTCAGTTCTTCTCTTAGCTTAGCGGCCTTTGATGGAGGAAAGAACTTGGCAAGCAATTTCTGAGCTAAATCTTGCCAAGTAGTAATAGAGCTCGCCTGAAGAGAGTTCAACCAGCTCTTGGTTCGATCCTGAGTGAGAATGGGAATAGCCTCAACCTAATTGCATCATCAGTAACACCATTGTATTTAAAACTCGCACATAGTTCCTAGAAGTTTGCCAAGTGCATGTGCGGATCTTCTGAAGGTAGACCACCAAACTGAACTGTGCTCTGAATCACGTGTAAGATCGCTGGCTTGATCTCAAAATTGTTGGCTCCACAGCTGGTAGCCTTATGCATGCCTGCACACCAGTAACAATTGGCAAAATATAGTCCCTTAAGCTTCTAGCGGCAGGATTCTGGACTCATTCTATCATGTCTGTTGGTACTCCTCCATTCAACCCGTTATTATTATGTTGATTTTACATCGCGATTGAATCAACTATTCTTTTATTTTTCATGTTCTGCTTGCACGCTTTCTCAATCTCATAATTCAGAGGGACAAGGTTGTTTGCTCCTCTTCTGCTTCACATAAAACAAAGATCCCTAAAATTGATAAAAAAAATGTAGCAGCTTAAGTTAAATTTGTGTTCTAGGAACAACCAAATTAGAAATAAGGTTAATTATTTTGATATTGATAATACTTCAATCTCCGATAACGGCGCTAAAAACTTGTTGCGAAATTTCTATATGCTACGCAAGTGTACATATCACAATTTGTAATAATCTGATAAAATTGAGTATCGTCCAGAGAGACTGAATTATCAATTACCAATTAACTAACCTTTCATTTCTATTTGGCAAACATATATAAGTTTTGATTTCTAAACTAAAAACTAATAAACTACAGTAATATGCAGAAATAAAATAAGAATGAAAATACTTGGAGTCTAACTCAGTAATGAAGGTAATTAGGATTTCCAATCTCATCAACTATCTCCTCTATTATTCGTTATTGCAAGACTAACAATTCTTCTTCTTATCTAGATAGCAGGTTAACTGAGGTGTTCTATATTCCGGTTAGCATATATAAAAACTCAACCTAAGTGAGAATTTTATATATTTCAATGATAAATTCAACCACATAAGAGGATTAAGATCAACAACCTAAAATGCTACACAAGAAATCGTGATACTCTCGTTCAAGATTAAACATATGTCTAATCAACTATAGAATATTCAAATCTCCCTTTTTAGATTTTGATTTGAAATCATATAAGTAATGAAAACTAATGGCCAATTAATTCTCATACAATAAACGCAATTTGAATAGCTATTGATAGATGAAGATGAAATACTAACAATGCATTAATTCATAATAGAGGTTCAAGTGAATCGACGGAAAATCCTAATAAAGAAATTAGTTCATAGACATGCTAATAAAACTAATTGTCTTAACAACCAACAAGTACTAAATTAAAGAAAAGAAAAGAAAAAGAACTTGAATAATCGTGGTCTCCAATTGCTCCTTAGCCTTCTTGTTTCTTTCGCCAAAGTGTGATATTTTCTAAAATCAGCCTCCCCAAGCTTATATAACGGAAACCCCCTCTTGGACCTTTTTACCCCCGTTAAAAATAGAGTTTCTCGCGTATTTCCGTCGTCAGTGCCACGACCCTTGATCCAAGCGTCGTGACTCTAATTCACTATGAAGGTTCTGCCAGTCAGGAGTCGCGACCCTAGATCTAGGCGTCGCGGCTCTTCAGCCTTTTTCGTCCAGATTTCTGGCAGATTGCTTCATACGCTTCCCAGGACTTCTTTTACTGATTGCTTGGAACTCGATGTGCATTTTTGGGCCTCGATAAACTCTTTTTCTCTTTGAATTCACCTCAATCCTTACTTAATCGCTGAATACCTAAAAACACAACACACATAATATTGTACAAAATAATTAAAAGACAATAAACGAATCCCTAAAATACACTCTAATACATTACTAAAAATAGACTCAACAATACCACGCCCTGGGAGCCTATTTCAAGCCATATAAATATTTGTTCAATAGGAAAACATAATTCGAATATGTAGGATCTCGAAACTCAAAGGTTGATGCATGTAAATTATCTCATGTAGGTGACCATGTAAAATTGCATTTTGACATTCAATTGATGAATGGACCATGATTTTAATAGTGATAGGTTAAGAACAGTCTTAATAGTTGTTGGCCTACACCGGACTGAATGTTTCACCACAATCCACGTCAACCTACCATCACCAACAAGACGAACATTATATTGTCGCAAAAGAGCCATTATAATTATTTTTATGACAGAAAACCCACATAGACCTGATTATGTTCATATTAGATGGACGGGACACTAACTTCCACTTCTTATTTTTAATAAGAGTATCAATTTCGTGTAACATGGAAGCTTTCCAATTCGGGTCTGATAGGGCTGCTTTGGTATTTTTTTGAAGAGGTGATGGTTGGACCGAAGATGTTAGGTTAAAATGACATTTAGGCCGAAATATCACGTGTATGGGTTTTGATGGTCCACAATTGGGATAGTACTGACGATTGGTATTAAGGTTGTCGGGTAGGGAATTGGGCCGAGGGGAGGTCCAAAATTAGGCCAAGACAGACGACTGGGTATTTTAGTTTTCTGGTGGGTGATTGGGCCGATAGGGGTCGAGGTTTTGGGCTTGAAGATATTGGCCTGAAATCCTGGTTGGGGATACGAGTGAGGGAGCAGCTGGATCCCTCTTTTGGGCATGCCAGCCACAAGACGTGGACTGGGCCGAGGTCGAAGGAAAAGAGGCGGTGAGCTCCTCTCCTCAGACTGGCCCAGTCCCACTTCTTTGTTGGGCCAACACAGTTTGCGGGTATTATGGGTTGGTCCCATATAATTTTTGGTATTGAGATTGTGATTTCAAAATTGGATGTATTTTGTCGTCCAAAAATTATATGAAGGTGGGGATGCCACATGAGAATTAACAAACGGGAATGTAGACTCATAAAAAACTATGTGATGGGAGATGATGATTTTCCCATTCGTCATATCATAACATTTAAATCCCCTATGATTTTGTGGGTATCCTAAAAACACATAAGGAGTGGAACGAACCTGACGTTTGTTAATGGTTGTGGACGGAAATAAGGGGTAACACAAACACCCAAAAAACCATCAAATGTGTAAAAGACAAGAAACGATGGTCAACATTTGTGTAGGTGATATGTTTGAGAGGAGTTTACTAGAAAGAATGTTTAAAAGATATGTGTCCATTTGAAGTGCACGATGCCAAAAGGATGATGGTGTGGATGAATGCACAAGTAGTGTGTGAATTATATTGTTAATCATTTGAATTTTTCTTTCGGCTTTCCTATTTTGAGGTGAGGTATGTGGACATGAAAGACGTAAAGACATCTCATTTTGGTGACAAAATTCTTTCAATTGAACATTTATGAATTCCCTCTCATTGTCACATTGAAAACATTTAATGGATTTATCAAAGTGAATTTTGATAAAAACACTAAATTGTTTAAAATGGTGAAGACTGGCGATTTCTACCCTAAGCCAAATGTCCAAAGTAAATTAGACTAAACAACCAAAATAAGCATATAATAATTATGACATGCGGAACATAAAATCGAGGACGTTCACAAATCACAATGCATAAGATCAAATGACACAAGTGTATGTGAAGTAGATAATGAAAAAAGAAGTTTAAAATACTTCCAAAACATACAAGTCTGACAAACAGAAGAGTCCAAAGTTTGTTACAATCAACAAATTATTCTTTCTAAGAGCATTAAACACTGGTGCTCCCGGTTGTCCCAACCGATTATGCCATACGATAGGGGAAATAGCTGCAAAAGTTGATGGTTTGGTGACTTAGTTTTTGGTAGTGGTAGTGACGAGATACAAGTCTCCCATTCTATTACATCTCATTAGTGACACCCCCATATGAAAATCCTTCACAAAAAATTCAAATGGATCAAAATTCACATAAATATTGTTGTTAGTTGTAAAACATCATACATTATATCAAGTCTTTAATTAATTTTGGTGCATGTAGGACGTTTTTCAAATATAAAGGTTGGTGAGGGGAAAAGTTTTACTTGACTAATACCACAAATTAGAATTTTTTGTCCACTGCCGACAATAATATTTTTATTACTGTTCAAATTAAAATAAAATGAGAGATTACCTTGAGATGTCATCATGTGTGATGTAGCCCCCATGTTCATGTACCACGAATCATCTGGAACATTCATATTCATGTTGTTCATGGTCTGTTCGATATCGATGGGAGCATAACTTGCGGGGGATGGTCCATGGGCTGCAAAAGCTTATTGCGGGGGATGGTCCATGGGCTGCAAAAGCTTATTACGGACGAGAACCTAGAACTCCGGGCTATCAGTTTGAAGACGATGGTCTGGCCCACGATGAGGTGGGGTATATTCAAGGAGAGGCAACCCATTGTGGTGCCCAAGCCCACGGCAGTCGCTTCCATCGCCCCGCCGATCGGGCTGCGGTCGCATCGCTCGGGCCGCCACTACCACTGCCTGGGCCGCCACTACCCCTGCTGGTGGTAGTTGTTGCTACCGCCGGCTGGTTGGCTGCCACCCCTACCACATCCCTTTCCGCCATTATTTTTTCCTTTGTTATTGTTGTGATTTGACCCCCATTTTTTTACCATTAGTGTTGTTGTAATTTCTGTTCCTCTTGAACCTGAATTTAATGTCGCAAAATCCATGAAATATGAGTTGGTGGAGACAAGGGTTGTTCCGGCAGTGGTTGTCCCCGAGGTTGTCTGATTTGCCTTTGTGGGTTTCTTCGAGAATCAGCCTCGAACGAGCCTCATAAAATGGAGGCAACAGATTACTCTATTGAATGAACGTAGCAACCCCATCATAATTTTTATTCAACCCCGCAATCAATTGAATAACTAACCTTTGATTTGTCACCGGTGCACCAACGTTGGATAGTTGGTCGGCAAGCATTTTAAACTCTTGACAATAGGTGGAAACATTTGAAAAATCATCCAATTTGACATTGGTGAATTGGTTTTAAAGATATACCGCCCTAGAAATTTTATTATCTTGTAAAATATTCTGCAAACGCTCCCACGCTTGTTGAGCCGTAGAGTCCGGTTCCAAAATGGTATGCAAAAGGTCATTAGAAATTGTGATGTAAATTCTTGAAGGACTATAGCATCTAAACGAGACCATAAATTCTTGTTAACAACGGTGGTGTCCGATGAAGAATTGTAAGGAATAATATGGTCTATTACTTCGTATGCTCGACAATATATGGATTGTGAATAACTCCGCCCAAGAGGAGTATTGCCCTTTTTCATCTCAAGTGTAATCGGAATAAATTCTTGACGTTGTTCACAACTGGAGTGGGATAAATTTTTTGTTTTTCGGTCATAGTTACCCAAAAAAACAAAAACAAGAATAAAATAAGGAGAAAAAGTATTTGTTTGATTGGTGGAATTTGGTGGAAAAACCCTAAATCGTGAATTGGTTTGGAGACTAGGGATGAAAGAGAGGAAGAGTGGTGTTAGGGTAGCCGATGGGTGGATTAGGGTTAGGTATTAGTTTTAGGTTTAGGGTTTGTAATGAGGCCCTTTGGTTGTGGCCGAAACAAAATTATTTCGGGGTGGGTAGATCGAGTTGGGAGGGGGGCAAAATTAATTTGTGGCTTTTGATACCATGAAAGAAGTTAATTTCATGAGTTATTTCATTCCAAGATTGTAATACATATATAAGTGTACAAATCTAATATTAAGGAAGACCTATCTAATCATATCTTAATCATTCTAAATTATATGATACTAATTACAATTACAATTGATACGATATGATTGAGATAATTATGGGATGACCCCATAATTATCTTAACAATTCTACTATAGTTGACGTAAATTTCATTAAAGAAATGTTTATATTTTTTTACTATAATTATATTTTACAAAGATATTAACCCATAAACTTGCCAATCTGAAAGCCTATTAAGCTTGGCCTATTTTTATCAGGTTGTGCTTGTGCACATTCTCAACACCGACTAGAAATGAGATTATTTTAACTTTAGGGCCGGCCAGGCATGAAGCCATGCAATACTACAAGAAGAAGAAAAAGGAACAAGAATCATAAGAACAATACAAAAATGATAAAGAAATTATCATGCTTTACATTTCCATACAAACATGTTGCTCTTCCCACATGAGCAAAGTTGCTTTTTGTTGCTATATTAAATCATGGTGAATTTTTTATTTATGCACAAATGGTGAAAAATATTTGTGCTTTTTGCTAACTCATATGGTATATAAATATAATTTTTTATAATAAGCATTAATTATTAACTTAATAAAAATAAAATTAAACAACAGTAATCGTTTTAAAATCTTTTGCACTGTCTATTGATAGAACTTAAATCCTTAATCATTCTTATGATTGCACTTTCTTCCCTTAAACCCTTTTAGGTATTAACTAGTAATTGTGTATTATCAATCACATCATTGTTAAATGTGTGAATAGAAAATATGGGGTATTATTGGAACTTGTAGAAGAAGAAGAGTAAAGTGATAAAAAATGATTTCGGAAAATATTGGTCGAAGCACCGCGGCGCCTCTGGTCCAGTGAGCACGGGAAATAATCTCGTGATTAGGGCCGCGACGCCTGATTTCCAGAGAGCTACTGGAATCCCGAAGTGAATTAGGGCCGCGGCGCTTATCCAACGGTAATTTCTAGAATTGTCCAAAAGTTATGTCTCTTCCCATGGGTCACAACCTTTGGAGTGGAAAGCTGCCATGGACGAAAATTAATGCTATAAAAGCATGTTGATCACTTGTTTGAACACACAATACTCAATACATTACAATCTATCATTAATACAATTAATGATCTAAGATTGTTGCTCAATCTTCTTCTTCTTCTTCTTCTTCTTCTTCCTAAAAAGACATTTTCTGGAAAAACACATAAAGTAAATTTGTCAGGGATCAAGTTCTCGTGCAAGAACCTGAACCAGATAGTTGTATCCTCAAGATAGACGTCCGTGAAACTACAACACGAGTGAGGGCGAATTTCTGTCTTAGGTCACTGCATTGCAGGCCTCTATCGACACAAGTTAGTATGTATCTCCAATTTGTTTTATTTTCACTATTGTTAATTTCAATTACATATGAATTATTATTATATTATTATGATTGCTTATTGAAAGGTCTAGATTGATAATAACAATCATCACCCTATGTTGTCTGCGGTCTAATTTGCTATTATGAGCAGTTCACTCATCAAATCTTCTTATAATATCATTATTCTTTCATATTGCCCGACACATCTCACTATAATAATAACCTATTTTCACTACTAAAAATTTCTATTTTCTCACTGGAAAATATTTCTCACATAATATCGATGAGAAAAATTTAAATAGCAGTATTTTCAAACAAAAAAAATTAATAAGTTTTTCACCGTTTCAATGGAAACTTGATTCCCACCATGCATTTTCTCAGTGATCTGAATCGGTAAGAATGAAGTGAGAAAATCATGTTTTATAGTACAAATTTTTCACTGAATGTCTGTGGGAGAAACCTATATTTCTAATAGCTAATGTTCAAGAAGAAGATTAAAATTATCTAAGATGATAGTGTAATTTTTTTATATATCATTATGTGTATTCTAACTTGTTATAACAGATTATTTACTACATTTATTTTAAGTTGTCGATCAATGTTTCTAAACAAAATTACATGCAATTATCTTTTAATTGACCAGATTGTGCAAGTATATTTTATATCAATAGAACTTAAAACTTTCTTAGAAATTATTTCACTACAAAAACAAACTATTATGCATGGCTAGCTGATCAATGTGATCATACCATCAATACACCGCTACGATCACTACAAGAGAAAGATATTTGCTAACAACATTTTTATTGTTATATATTGAATGTTGTTATCAAAAGTACTTTTCTCAATAACAAAAGTTGTTGCAATGCCGTTACAATAACACTACAAGAAAACACTTTAAGGAGGGCGACTAAATAATGTCAAAAAGGGCGATTTAAAAATGTCATATTTGTTAGGATAAAAAAGGGCGACACACAGTCACCTTTTTTAATTTCACCAAAGGGGACGACTTTTTTTGAAGTCGCCCTTTTTGGTTATCACCCGAAGTCGCCCCTTTTGGTCCGAATAAAAAAGAGTCTCCTACCACCAAGTTAGCAATGTTAGAACTTTACATTAACCGAAAGATGTTAAAACAAACCTAGATACATAATATTTAGCTTCTAATTTATTTGTTATGATTTTCTTTAAAAATAAAAGCTTGGAAATTTTGAAGAAAAAAAAAGTTATAAACCGAAAGAACACGACTAGAAATATTGGCTCATTGAAAAATTAGAAAACGTCAAGTTTAGTCCTCATAAGAAATGCTTGGTGATTTTGAAATCTTAGCGTATATTATTGGAAATTAGTGCATTGAATACAAGAATTTATACGAAAATTTTAAAGTAAAGTTATTGTACAGTTAATAATAAAAGTTGAAATAGAACAAAATAATTACATACTGATCTATATTTAATTATTTATATTCTCTACTTCTACATATTTATATCTACCCATCTCTATATATAAAGGAAGAAGGCCTTTTTTAAAATGTCATTTATTTTTTTGATCGTTTAAAAACTTACTTTCACACTAAAAAAAATAACCACTTAATTATCTTTTTAATATTTAGAACTTTAAAAATTCGACTAAGTTATTAAAATTTTGATAAAAAATCTCAAAATTTAGGACACTAAAATCAATTGAAATTTTACCATATAAATCTTTTCCTTATTTGAATTTTAAATAACATCATTATTATTCCTTTTATGGATGTGTATTCTGTGGCAAAAAAGAGTAAATTGACATGTGTTTTTCTTAACTAAGTTAAAGTTATTAACAATTTCTACAAATTTATGTCTAATATTTAAAAGAGCACATAAATAGTATTTTAATAAGTATTTATGGAAGCATTAATGACAATTCACCAAAGGGGGCGACTTCTTTTGGTCCGAATCAAAAGGGGCGACTTGAAAAAATCACCCTTTTTTATTCTCACGAAAGTCGCCCTTTTTGGTCCGAATCAAAAGGAGTATATATATGATATTTACATCAATAAATATATGATGTGTGTCGAGAAGCGTACTAAAATTTGTTATTTACGGATCTCAAAAACAATCTCAAATTAATATAATATAATAATTAATTATTCACTATTAAATATTAATTTATAGATATTTAATAGATTCATTAATACAAATATAAAATTTGGGCAAACCCTAATGAATTAACATGAACCTATAGCTTGCTAAATTCACCTCAACATGTGTCTTCGTATAAATGGTTAGTTTTCACTTAATCATAATTAATTAAAATTATTAATCATGGAAACTAATATAAGTTGGTGTAAACATTGAATTTAGATTAATTTTTCTCATTTGAATTTATGAATTAATTTATAATGTAATATGCCTGATGTTTTAGTGGCTAAAACTTGCTACTTTTCTTTATTACTAACACTTAATTTTTAGTACCAAAGCTTTTTAATCGGATTAAAAGGGCGACTTTTCCAACACTTAATTTTTAGTACCAAAGCTTTTTAATCGGATCAAAAGGGCGACTTGGAAAAGTCGCCCTTTTTTGTCATCACCAAAGGGGGCGACTTGAAGTCACCCCTTTTGGACCGAATCAAAAGGGGCGACTTGAAAAAGTCGTCTTTTTTGCTCTTCACTTTATTTATAGCTTGTTCCCTCGCTTTGTATTTATGAGAAAGACTAAACATAACAAGTAATCATTGCATAACTTAATGTTGATATTTATGTTGGGATTAAGTTTCCTCAAACTCAACCAAACATGTAATATAATGCTGATTTGCTAAAAGTTTTCGTAACAATTAGTTGTTGTCATTTACGTTTTTTAGTAATAATATATTAAAGTTTTTTGTCATTTATATTTTCTAGCAACAATTTTTATTGTCTAATTCTATACTTTCTTCTAACGCGTACATAAAATAATGTGAAATTTATGAAAAGTTGGTTGCAAATTGGACCACTTGGCGCCGTGATTGTCTCAATTACATTACCAACTAACTGATTAGGCAATCAGGATTTGAGTTGTGATTGCAGTGGTTATACAAGATTTTGTTGTCTATCTTTTATGCCCTTCTGCCTCCAACTACTCGTAGACTTTGCTGCTTGTTTGGATGGTTATTACTTACACCTTGTTTGGATCGCTACTGTATTGTATTGTTATTTTGAATATAATGTTTGTTTTGATTATTACTTAAATTTTACTGATACATCGTTAAATTCATCTTTATCTAATAATGAAACCATCCAAACAATCTGTTAGTGGAAACACCAAGAATTGCCTGTGGCTAATGCTGCTGGACCAGAGACCAAACACTACGAAAAATTCAACAACAAAAAAATCGTACCTCAAAAATGTCTAACAGGTTTTTTCTGCTTTTCAGAGTGCCTATTTTCACCATTTGGGTTAAATAAAAGGACTACTTTTCCTAGTCTGGCCTCCACTTGAACAAATCTGTGGAACATGATGTATCTTTTCAGAACATGTCTTTCTCAATTGCACATGATAACATGAACTTTTTGATACTGTCCACAATATTTCCCATCCAAGAATAAAACATCACCCTTTTAATGGGATTCCTCTGTATAAATACCTCTGTTTTGCCCCCACATTTCTTTGATTCATAGACATAACACAACAAAAAGAAAGAATTATGGAATTCTTTCATCACGACAAAACAATCTTACTATCAGAATTGTTGACTATCTGCATGATAGTTGTGGTTTCGTCTCTAGGTCCAGTCTATACACCTCCAGACGTCGAGCGATTAACTGATCGCTTCAGTAGATTACCCGTTAATGAGGGATACAACGCATTTTTCGGAGGTGCTAATGTCCGTTTCACTAATAATGGATCAAGCGCTGATCTTATCTTAGACAAATCTTCAGGTATATTCACCACATTCACTATAGAAAAAGCCTGAAAAATTAGCTACGAATTTCGACGACACAACTTTGATGTTTAACTACAGAATTTGTCTATCGTTAATTCCTATTTTTTTAAGAGATATTAATCTCCCTTGAAGTGTCTTTCTCATTAATATAAATAGTGTACAATATACATACCTAATATAATAGAAATCCTAGTCCTAATTACAAGACAAATCTTAGTTTACCATAATTATATATCACTAAATATTTACACAATATATGTGATATATTGTAATTATGGGTAGGGATTGTTTTGTTGGACACTACACATTTACACACCCCCTCAGTCGGAGCGGGAGGAGGCCGTACGCTGAGACTGGATCTGAAGTAAAAAATAACTGTCTGGGAAGTCCTTTGGGTAAATATATATGTGTACTGATATGATGAGGGCACATGTAATACTCTGACATGTCCTAGCGCAACTTTCTCACGGACGAAATGTATGTCTATCTCAACGTGTTTGGTTCGCTGATGTTGAACCGGGTTGTGAGAAAGATAAATCGCAGATATGTTATCACAATACACAATAGATGTCTGATGTAAAAGACACTGGAGCTCTAACAGTAAATTTTTGAGCCAACAAATCTCAGCTACCACATTTGCAAAGCCTCTGTACTCTGTCTCGGTACTAGAACGGGATATGGTGGCCTATTGTTTGACAGACCATGAGATCAGATTATCCCTAAAAAAACACAATAGCCAGAGGTGGAGCGTCACGTTTCCAAACACCCTGCCCAATCTACATCCGTATAAGAGAGCAACATGTTTGGTGCAGAGGGGTATAAGTAACCATAATCAAGTGTGCCCTTAATGTATCGGATGATACACTTAAGAGCAGTGAAATGAGACTCCCTGGGGGCATGCATAAAGAGACATATCTGCTGAACAACATAAGCAATATCTGAAGTGCACCTGCAAGGCTCCTATAAAGAGTAGGATCGGAGACAGAAACACCATCCATAGCACTGAGCTTGGATTTTGAATCAACCGGAGTGGGCATGATTTTGCAATTCGCCATCTTAGCCCGTACACAATCTCCTCTGCATACTTACGCTAACTCAAGAACATGTGATTGGTAGACCTGATCACTGATATCCCCAAGAAGTAACTTAACTTGCCCAAATCACTCATTGCAAATTCGGTCTTAAGTAAAGTAATAATATCTCATTTTTCAACCCTTCAGATGAGGTAGTAAGAACAATATCATCCATATATAGTAATAAGTAAGCAACGCTACTACCTCGATGAAAAATGAAAAGTGAAGTATCACTCCTGCTGCATACAAACTCAATCTGCAAAATATACCTGACAAAGCGGTCATACCACGCATGGGGGACCTGTTTCAGGCACTTACAGAGACAACACACATAGTGAGGGACTGTTGGATGGGCGAACCCCGACGGCTGGTGCATGTAAACTGTCTCTTTCAGGTCCCCATGTAAGAATGCATTTTTCACATCAAGTTGATGTATCGGCTAGTGTTTGCCCGTGGCTATGCTCAGAACGGTGCGAATGGTAGCCGGTTTGACAACCGGGCTGAATGTCTCACCACAATAAATGCCTTTCTGTTAGTTTGTGCCAGTAGCCACAAGTCGAGCCTTATACCTCTATAGATCTCCAATGTCTCTGAATTTGTGGCAAAAACCACAACGGATCACATTTACCCCATCCGGTCTAGGTATTAGATCTCACGTGTGCTGCTTAGTTAAAGCATTGAATTCCTCATACATAGTCACATTCCAATTAAGGTCTTGTGTGGCCAATTTGGGATTTTTGAGAATTGAATAGATGGTTTTGACAGACAAGTTAAATTGGATTTTGGGTTTGTAAATTTCATGTTTGACACGAGTTTCCATTTGGTGAGTGGGGACAGTGGGTGGCTGCAGCGACTGAGTGGCAGGATCCGAGACAGATGGTATGATTGGATATGAGGAGGGTGGTGAAAAATCCATCGGAGGCGCCGCGGCGCTGATATCAAGGGGCCGCCGCGCTCGAGGTCCAGTGGCTACTGGAGCTGAGGCACCGCGGCTCATCATCGATGGGCCGCGACGCTGACGACAGTGTGGAAGAATTTTGTTCACTGGAGATTAGGCGCCGCGGCGCCTTATCGATGGGTCGCGGCGCTGACGACGGTAAGGAAACACTTTGTTCACTGGAAGGTTGGCGCCGCAGCGCCTCATCGACGGGCTGCGGCGCTACGACTATGATGACTGAAGTTGACTGAGAATGATGGGAGAGATGGCAGGCTCGTCAAGAAAAGAGTAATCGGGTTTTTGGAATTTCTAAGGATTCGAAAATGGGAATATGATCTCGTCGAACGTGACGTGACGGGAAATGTGGATTTGACGAGTGGATAAGTCATATCAGAGATAGCCCCTATGATTTGGCGGGAAACCTACAAAGACACATGGTGTGGTTCGGGGGGCTAGTTTGTGAGGGGCGGTAGAGGCAAGGTTAGGATAATAGAGACAATCGAATATCCGTATTGTAAGAAGGAATTCTACGGTAGAGGATTTCGGTGGGGGTCATATTGTGAAGGGTACTTGTCGGGAGAATATTTAGAATGTATTCTGACATTTTTGCGGCATAGACCCAGAATGACGGAGGAAAAGATGCATGAATCAATAGAGTGCGAATCATATTGTTAATGGTGCGAATGATTTGTTCAGCTTTACCGTTTTGTGGGGAGGTGTGAGGACAGGAGAATCAAAAAACCATGCCATTATTTGTACAAAACCGGTGAAAGGCGGAGTTATTGAATTCACGACCATTATCGCACTGAAAAGATTTTTATATTTTTCAAACTGTGTTTGGATAAAAGTGCAAAACTCAAGAAATTTGACAAACACTTTCGATTTGAATTTAAGAGGATAGATCCAAATGTAGTGAGAAAAATCATCTAGCAACACAAGATAATATTTATGACCGAGGGAACTAGGGATAGGAGATGTCCATAAATCGACATGTATAATATCAAAAGGTGCAAATGTAACACTAATAGATGATTTAAATGGAAGACGAGTATGTTTGCTAAAAAACAAGAAACACAATGTTGGGCTAGTTTTTCATTATTACATGGAATAAAACTATTGCCTATAAGAAAATTAAAAATTGGGGCTCGGATGACTATTTGTGATTATAATATAACAAATGCTTTGCATAAGTTTAAACTATGTTTAAACTTATCCATGTCTTGCTGGTTCATCCATAGGTGCTGGATTGGTCTCAAGAGACAAATACTACTATGGTTTCTTCAATGCAGCACTAAAACTGCCTGCAAATTTTACATCAGGAGTTGTAGTTGCTTTTTATGTAAGTTTCATGCATGCCTCTTTGCTCTTTATTTGATCATTTGGGCTAATTGATGCAATAACTTTGTTTTATTTTATTTTTTGTTGCAATTTTCAGCTATCTAATCAAAATATATTCCCAAAAAACCATGATGAACTTGATTTTGAATTGCTTGGGTATGAGAAGAGAAGAAGGAGTTGGGTTTTACAGACTAATGTTTATGGTAATGGAAGTGTTAGCACAGGGAGGGAAGAGAAGTTCTACCTCTGGTTTGACCCAGCACAAGATTTCCACGACTACACCATCCTATGGAACAACCATCACATAGTGTAAGCTACTTCAAATTCATTAATAGACTATTCATTACTTATGTGACTTCCATTTTTTTTTTCCTGCTTACAATAGACTCTTGTGGTCCGGCCCTTCTCCGAATTCCGCACATAGCAAGAGCTTAGTTCATCGGGCTGTCCTTTTTAGTTTAAATTCTATATACGAACAATGCAAAACTTTTACATTATCAGATCACCTAAAAGATAAGTAGTATTCCCTCCGTTTTAATTTGTTTGTCTTATTTTTTTTAAGCCTATTTAGAAAAGAATGTCACTTTTTTATCTTTAATAACGCTTTACACCCAACATCCTAAGTGGTATATTTAAGACCACAAGTTTCAAAAGACATTTTGGTACCACAACATTCATAAGTCTTCTTTATTTTCTTAAAGTTCGTGTCGAATCAAACTAAGACAAAACAAATTGAAACGGAGTAGCAATTATCCATATCAAGTGGAACTATATACTTCACAAAAAAACTATGTTGTTCGGACTCTTCAGAAATATCGATGTGTCAGATCCTACAAAAGTAGTGCATTTTAAGGATCCGACATGACTGCAACAATATTTCTGGGGAGTACAAGCAACACTGCAAAAAAGTTTACCTAATACAATCGGTAAAGTTACACTAACAGTCTGAAAAATTCTTTACATAATTGTGAGTGTGTACAAGTCAAATTCATATAGCTATTACTTGTAACTTTTGCAGATTTCTAGTGGACAATATCCCAATAAGAGAGGTAGTCCATAATACTGCAATCTCTTCTGTTTACCCATCAAAGCCGATGTCTATTTTTGCAACAATATGGGATGGATCAGAATGGGCAACTCATGGAGGGAAATACGCAGTAAATTATACTTATGCCCCATTTGTAACATCATTAAGAGGAGTAGAATTAGAAGGTTGTGTAAGCCAGCAAAATGATACTTCATGTGATAATAAGAGAAGCACATCAAGTTTGGATCCTGTCGATGGAAAAGAATTTGTGAAGTTGTCACAACAGCAGATGACAGGGTTGGAATGGGCAAGGAGGAAGCATATGTTCTACTCCTATTGCCAAGATACTAGGAGATACAAAGTCCTACCACCAGAGTGCACTGCTAATTAATACTTTAACATATAGTTAAATCTTATTTTTTGTTCCTAACGTATTAAAACAATTGAAACTTTAGAAGATAATACAGTGATGTAATAAGGGGTTGTTTGGTATGATGGATAAGCAAAAATAGTCTCGGGATAAAATTTTAGTATCTCCTTATCCCATGTTTGGTTAGAATAAAATTTCGGAATAACTAATCTCGGGATAGTGTTTTTTATCCCACATTGAGGGTGAAATAACTTGTTTTCCAACTAAACGAGCCCTAAGAGTTTTAAGTTATATACATTGTTTGTGCGTGAATTTTTTTACACTAGCTATCAGAACATACCTCCTTAAATGGTGAGAATTATAATCTTAAAAATAAAATAGATCAAAGATTACCTAGTGTTAAAATTTTGTACGCTAATAGTGTATAAAACTCATATAGTAATACTAAAGGAGAGAATTCTAGATGATAGTACTCATGGACGAAATCCTTCCTATGATTTAGAAGTTTGTTAATTTGTGTTTCTTAGTGTTGAATTGACAAGAATAATGTTTTATTATGTTAATTGCAAATGTCTCATCTATTTTGGAAACAGAAGAGCTCCTACAGGCTACATCAATTCCTCGAGTGTCGTTACTGTATTCTTAGAGCTATTTAAAGTATGGGTGGCCATGGAATGAGACTGGACGGGGTGGGTCGGAACCGGGACAGGGTGGGCCGGGAAGTGGTCCCATCCCGTCCCACCTCCCGCTATCAGAGGGGATGGGATTTGAGGGGACGGAATGGGACGGGTCGGGAAGGAGTTTTTTTTTTGGGGGGGGGGGGGGACTTTTTTTTATATTTATACGCTTAAATAATTGAACAAGATAGTGAAAAAACATCCCAAGGCTAATTGTCTCTTATATTATTTAATAAAATATGATTTTTTTATAATACAGTTTCAAAATTGCAACTTTGTTTTGTAGTTCAAAAGTTGCAAATCACATAGTAAAACTGACATTAAAAAAATTACATACGCAACCATACTTTTTCTAATTTTCTGACAATCTCTTGAGGATCTTCTGTTGGAATTGAAATTTGTTGGTCAAATTATTCAACGTCGCTTCCTGCTCCCTCGAATAAGATTTCGTTGTAATTGTAGTCGTCTTCTTCGTTGGTCTCTGGTTGACCGCACCTTCTACGCTACGCTCTAATCCAATCTCTAAATAAAACTGCAATCTCCAAACTGTCTTCCACCAATGAGTGTCTGTGCTCTCCTATTTGAAACCTTCTAGCAGAAAAAGCGCTTTCAGAAGATGTAGATGACGCTTGAATATTCAACACATCTCGGGCCATCTTTAATAGAGTCGAAAATGTCTTTTCATTCTCCATTCAATATTTCAGCAAGTCTTCACGTCCATTTTCAGTAGCAATTGATTCGAACGATACAACACCCTGCAAAACATAAACATCAAACTCGCTAATTTGTTAAGCACTTGAACCACTATACATTCTATTTCGAATGCCTTGAATACTTGAAGAAAAAACCGCATATTTCTTATAAGGTTGAATTGAAGTAGAAGAATATGATACAAAAGCCGGTTAATTATTTGCACTTTGTTGTTGGTAATACATATACATAATTTTTGTATGCTAGAGATAACATCTTCGTTAGTTAGTTCTAGTGGAAGTATTTCTAAACATTCATAAAACAGGGCGGGAAGGGCCGAGTCGGGTGGCGGGACGGGCGGGACCAACCCTAGTCTCATCTCAATTTCGAACCCGGTTACCAACAATCCCCATCCCATAATTTACCCGGTGGGACCGGAACAGGCCATGGCGGGATCGGGACGTCCCGGCCCACTGGACAACCTTACTTTAAACTATGTTCTCGTCTTACTACTTCAACAAACTTCTTACTCTCCCAATGTTCAAAACATCTCGGGTCATCATTAAAAGTGTCGGAAATGTCTTCTCATTCCCCCTCCAGTATTTCAGCAAGTCTTCCTTTCCTTCTTTATTGACAACTGCTTGGTACGGTAAAGTACCCTGCAAAACAAAAACATCAAACTCTCTAATTTGGTTAGTAGTGCTATCACCACACATTCTATTTTTGAGGCTTTTAATACTAGTCGCAGAAACATGATGTCTTTTTAGAGGCTGTGTTAAAGAAGAAGAAGAAAATAGTATGAAAGTCGGTTGGTTGCTAGCACTTTCTTGTTGGTAATACCTATATATTTTTTTGCATTCGTCTTCTATGCTAGACAACAATTCTTCTTTCATTTGTTCAATATCAATAGGTGGTGGACATTTGAATACTTGGGAGTTGGAGGTAAGGGTGGCCAACGGGGCGGGGTCGGGATAGTGGGGTCGGGGTCCGGCGGGGATGGGGGTAGGGCGGGGTCAGGGTTTGGCGGGGTCGGTCGTCGTCCCGATCCCGAGGTGTCGGGGTCGAGATGGGTAATTTTTTTTTTTGCCCTTAAATTAAAAATAACACACTCACACACAACAAGATAGTTTAATAAAAACATCTAATGTTATTTTTGTGTCTCTTATCTCCAATGAGTGTCCCGCCAATGAATGCATGTGCTCTCTTATTTGATATCTGCCGGCCGAAAAAACGCTTTCAGATGTTGTTGATGACGCTTGAATGTCTATTAAAATAGACGGTTGTAAAGCACTTATTGAAACTATTTATGATTGCATAGATAAACTTCCACCTCCATCTCCCAAAAATCCAAATGACCCACCACCTATTGAAAAAACTAGAGAAGAAGTGTTGTCTAGCATACGAAATGAATGTAAAAAAGTATATACGCATTACCAACAAGAAAGTGCTAGCAACCAACCGACTTCCATGTCATCTTCTTCTTCTTCAACACAACCTCAAAAACGACATGTTACAGCTAGTATTGAAAGCCTGAGACATAAAATGTTTAGTCGTAACATTTCTAACCAAATTAGCGAGTTTGATGTTTTTGTTTTGCAGGGTGTTGTACCGTACGAAGTAATTGAAAATGAAGAGGGACGTGAAGACTTGCTAAAATACTGGAGGGAGAATGAGAAGTCATTTCCAACACTATGTAAGATGGCCCGAGACGTGTTGAACAAATTTAATACAACACTAATAATATAAATTGGGGGAATAGGAATACAATATTTTTTCATTTTTAGAAATATTTTTTTAATAGGTGCCTTATAAACTGGTTTTTCCGTGTATTCACTAAGTAATATAATTAGAGATATATAAAATAACATTGATGAAATAGTATGATAATAAATACCGGAAAATTCTTTAGTAGCTAGATAAAATTTCTCTAAAAATGTAATAAGTTCTAAAATTGTATCCCAATCGGAATCAATAATCATATCAGTAGGATTTCGATTACGGGCGTTAAAAAATTGGGTTATAGGTCTTCTATACTCATAGCAACACATAATTGGTTGTATAAAGAATTACATCTAGTGCATACTTCTTCGGAAATTTTTCTGTAAGGTAGTTGGCAATTGTGAAAAGTTTTTTTATATTCTTTGTATTCTATTACTTTTTAAAATAAAGTTTATAGCAAATTATATTTTTCTAAGAATGTCTTCAAAAAGTGATAGACCGTCCTTTACAACTAAGTTATAAATATGACATGCACATTTTCTATGAAATGATTTGGAAAAGATGGAGTTAAAACATTTTTTAATAATCTAACAATAGTAACACTAGAAGAAGCGTTATCTAATATAATAATCATGATTTTATCAGTTATGTCATAATAATCGCAAACTGAAAAAATACTTTCTGAAATAAATAGACTAGTGTGCCTACTATCAATATATTTATATGCTAAAATACGTTTTTGCATAGAAAATTTATAGTCTATCCAATGACATGTTACAATTAAATAATCATGGTCGTTAGTACTACGACCTATATCAGATGTAATAGATACTTTGTCAGGAAAATGATATAATGAATAACGTAAATATTGTTGATATTCGTGTGCAAATTTAAAAACATCTCTCTTTGATCTAGGAAAACTGTTATAAGCAAGATTGTACATTTCTCTTATATAATGAATAAAATCAGGAGATTCAGGAAATGAAAAAGGCAAACCCTCCCCTGCAACTAATTTTGATAATGCTTCTCTATCTTTATTTTTATCGTATTTAGGGCCTATAATTGCCCCCGTCATAGGGTCAATTTGACCCTGTACCTGGTCCGGGACAGTTTGTGAACCTTGTCCCGACTGAGAGGGCATTGATGCACCCGTCTTTTTAGCCTTATATTCCTCCCACATAGCTTTGTGAAATCTATTCAAATGCGTAGTTAAACATCTGTTCCGCTTTGACCTTTTTCCGTTTTAAATTTATAAACTTTTTTACAAATTATGCATCTAGCAACTTGATTTTCTACGTCCCTATAAACAAAAGCTCATACATCTGATGTTAATTTTTGTTGTGGTGGGCCTCGTTTCATACTAGGGGCGGGGGGAATATGAGGCGGTTCAGTTTGAGGTGTTAGTGGGCGTGTCATCTAGATTAATGGGTGTGTCATCTAGATTATCTTCTAAATTAAAGTCTTGTTGAGTTCCAGAAAATAGCTCCTCGTCTAAATCTAATGGTCAGGAAATAATTCAGTATCAACAAAATCGTCATGTATAGAAGGAATATGATGACTAGAAGAAGTATTCTTACGCTTATTACCCCTACTAGAAGAAGCAATACCCTACCCGTAATCATACGTTTCAATTCTTCCATTATAATTATGCAAATAAATAATTAAAGATAATGAAATTAAGTGCGCTAATTAAAGTAAAGAAACAACAATAATTTAATGAAGGAACGAATGTACCAAACGCCGACGTAACATCGACGTGTAATCGAGAGGTTGAAAATTGAAACTTTGCTCGATGGATGATCCTCAAGCTAGTTGTCAACTTCACTCCCAAATGAATAAATAAAATTGAATATTTAGTAGACAATGTAGAGAGAATGAGAGATAAATTGGAGATTATTAGAGAGATTGTAAGAAGTAGGGCTGCACAAAAAAAGGACCGGACCGATAAATTCGATCCGGTCTTCGGTCCTTTTAATTTGTATTTTCGAGTTTCGGTTCGGTCCAGTCCTCGGTCCTTTTAATGTATATTTTCGGATTTCGGATCAGACCGGACCGATAAATTCGATCCAGTCTTCGATCCGACTTTTCTGAAAATTCGGTCCGATCCGATTTTAGGTTTTTTTGCAGCCCCAAGAAGATTTGTGAGAAAGAATGAAGAGAAAATGAGGTATTTATAGTTAAAAAATTAGGTTAAAGTGTAAATATAATAACTTAGGGGTTAAAAATAAATATTAAGGGGTAGGGAGTTTGGGGTAGGGGGGATTTGGTCGTTGTGCAACAGTTGGGGAAGGGTCGGGGTCGGGTCGGTGTTGGGGTCAGTGAAATTTCTCGACCCCGTACCGAATCTGATACCGAGTACCGGTATTCGATCTCGGTATAGGGTTAGGCGGGGTCGGTGTGGGTTCGGGTAGCCCCGCCCCGTTGGACAACCCTAGTTGGAGGTGGTAGTACTTCTATACAGAAGCCTGACCCTTACCCTTAAATATATCTCTAAATCCTTTCATTTTAATTATGCTAATAAATAGTTAAAAGACTTAAAGATAATGAAATTAAGTGCGCTAAATAAAATAAAGACACAATAATAATTTAATGAAAGAACGAATGTATCAAACGCCGACGTAACGTCGTGTAATCGAGAGGTTGAAAATTGAAACTTTACTCGATGGAAGATCCTCAAGTTAGTTCCGAACTTCACTCCCAAATAAAATTGAATATTTAGTAGACAATATAGATTTGTAGAAGATAGATTGAGAAATTAGAGAGATTGTAGGAAGATTTGTGAGAAAGATGAAGAGAAAATGAAGTATTTATTGTTGGTAATTGGGTTAAAGTATAAATATAATAATTTAGGGGTTAAAAATAAATATTAAGGGGTAGGGGAAAAGCCAAAAATTCATTGCACGACGGCCAAAATATAAAATGGTCGGTGCAACAGTTATTTTGTGCAAAGGGGAGGGGGACAGGCGAGACAGGGGCGGGACCGGGACAGATTGGGTCTTGACGGGACCGAGCTTGGCGAGACGAGACCATGTCCCGTCTCGGTTCGAGTCCCGATATTTTTTTTTTAATTTCGGTGTCGGGGCGGAATCGGAATGACCCTGCCCGTTGGCCACCCTTAGTTTCTCCTTCCTAATGGAGCGCATGTTCTAATGATACCAATAAGTTACTTGGCGTACATTTCTATGAGATTCTACATGCTGCTCTTTGCTAGATTAAAATTCCTAAACATAAATTATTTGTTCAAGCCTTGGTGGATAGGGTTACAGGTAGGGATGTCAGTGGGGCGGGTAAATACGGGTACAACCCCGCATCCGCTCCAGTTGGGGCGGGTATGAGGATGGTTTGATGGGTGGTGGGACGGGTATGGAGATGGTTTGGTGGGTGGTGGGGCGGGTATGGAGATGGTTTGGTGGGTGGTGGGGCGGGTATGAGTATCAAAAGTGTTACCCGCCAGGGTAGTGGGACGGGGTGAATTTCATATAAGACCCGCCCCGCTACCCGCACCGCCCGTACCTGCACCGCCAATACCCGCACCGCCTATAAATTTAATTAGGCTATTTACTAATTTATTTAGCCATTTCTTGATTTAAAACGTGACTTCACTAACTTGGGTCGTTCTCTTTTTATTAAATCAGCCGAGCGAGCCCAGGCCCAAGGCCCAACTTAACTCAACAAAAGGACAAAGAACCCTACATCTCATTACTAAAATGTAAAATCCTAATTTCACTTCGCAGAAGGCAGAATCGCAGTACCACCTGTAGGGTGCCTTAAGCTAAAAAAAATTCCATATCACAGTAGTCATTGAAATATGATATTTATTTACATGATATTTCATCGAAGGAGATTCAGTTGATATATATTGAAATATGATACATTGCTTTAGTAATCTGCAAAATAAGGGAAGTAAAGTACTAATAGTATGGAGGATTTTTATTCACCTTATGTGATGATGCCTTCTTCAACGCAATTTTCAAGAGACCTTTTTGCGATCAATTTTTAAAATTTTGCCTTGATAGATTTGAAGTCGGACTATGGTCGTCTCCATGGAGTTAGTATTCGCAAATTGAATTGATTTAAATCTAGTGATTTAATTATTTAATCTATTGAAACAACATTTTTATTATAATTTTAATTTGTTTTCGACGCTATTTTAGATAACATCATGGTTGGGCTTAGAAGAAAGTTGTTAGTTGTGGAAGTTGTTTAGGTGGGTACCCGCCAGGGGTAAGTGGGGCGGGGGCAAGTGGAGGATTTTCTACCCGTGATAGGTGGTAGGGCGGGGATGGGGGTGTATTTTAGGTGGTGGGTACGGGTATGGGGTACTCTTCCCCCGCCCCGCCCCATTGACATCCCTAGTTACAGGTAGGAAATAGTATGTGTACCCCAACGAATTAGTCGAGATAGGTAAAAGTTTGCCCGAATATTACAGATATAAGAAATCCTAAACAGTGATGAAAGCAACAATGAATAGGGCAGTGCGTAAGTGGAGAAAGATATTGTTAAATGCAAGGTGTTTACGTAATAAAAAATGATTGGATAAACAAAATTATGTGCTGAAACAACACAGATGGAGAATTGTTGGACAAGAGCCAATATTCAGGGTTCAATACAATAAGAGGTCATTAAGAGAAGTATGTAACATGGTGGTTCAGTCTTGGAGCATTCACAGCGGGCACATAGAAGTACTACTTCTAGGATATACCTATCACTTCCACCGACAAGTACCAGATAACTCTAGGCTTGAACATATGGGAACATATCACCCAGGATTTTTGTCTCGACTAGGTTTTGAACCTGAAAACTCAAGATTCTTAGCCTACTTCATTAACCACTAGGACCAAAGAGATTTCACTCTAACATCTTAAATCACATATAAAATGCTATCACTACAACAATCATTTTCAGTACATGTTGAAGTTCTTAATTAGGAAGCATAGACTAAAACAAACCAACCTGCCTTCCTCCAAATATGCTGGAGTGATCTAACAGATACTTATAGGATGCTTCAACGAACAAAATGGAGGTGCTATTTATCAAATGAATTAACTATAAATTTCTTTCCCTGGGGAAAGCAACTCATACTAAGGCCAAGCAGGTGCATGCGACATAATATACAAGAAAGATTTATAAAAACCAATACTAGCTTCAGGTTCACAAATCCAATTTCTGATTATCAAGATTTTAAACTGAAGAGGTATGTAAAATATGCATGCCAAATAGTTTCTCCCTCATGGAATTAGCTTTGTTTTCTCATGTAACACCTAAACTTTTTGCTCATTTGAGCTTTCCTTTAGTCCAAACTATGGCAATTGCAAACAGAAATGTGTCCATACTGATAGTAAGAATCGAACTAAGTGCAAGGACAAAAAGCTACTACGTAATAAAAATGGAATCTAATTCATGATTCATCTACTTATGCATGAATTTAAGACATCACATTGCAGTCATTTAATAAAACTTTAAGATCCAAAAC
Source organism: Przewalskia tangutica (assembly GCA_029844215.1). NCBI lineage: Eukaryota > Viridiplantae > Streptophyta > Magnoliopsida > Solanales > Solanaceae > Przewalskia > Przewalskia tangutica. Next base: position 84,272,033 of record CM056736.1, on the reverse strand, counting down.
ATGAAAATCACTTCAAAATTCTTCGCAGAACTTCAAAACCCTAGCATTAAAGGACAAATAACAGTAAGAATCAAACTAAGAGCAACGCCAAAACGCACAATACAAATTCGCAAATAAAATCTAATTCATGATTCATCAACATAAAGCATAAATTTAAATCCATCAAATTTCAGTCATTTAATAAAACTTCAAAATCCAAAACATAACTCACTTCAATATCCTTCACCAGAACTTCAAAACTATAGCATTAAAGTACCAAAATCAGCAGTAAAACAGCAAAGCATAAACAAAATCTAACGGTAAGATTTCTGGAACCTAGAACGAGCACCACGACCACCAAACTTCTTAGGCTCACATCGCCTCGGATCAGCAACAAGCAAAGTCCTATCATACCTCACAAGTATATCCTTAATCTCCTTCTTCGACACCTCATCAACATACTTCTGGTAAAATGCAACAAGTGCCTTCGCTATCGACTGACGAATAGCGTAGATTTGTGAAGTGTGACCTCCACCTTTCACACGGATTCTCATGTCCACTCCAGCAAAACGGTGTCGTCCTAACAGTAAAATAGGTTCGAAAGCCTTGTACCTGAGAAATGGCTTTAATTAGGATTTAACTAAATATCATATAATCATGCCGTTAATTGAAGGGACAAAGCTTGAAAATAACGTTAGTCCAATAAGTGAGACCGAGAGTATTTTCGAACCATTTCTAACATTTGTTATCAAATAGGTGGAAGGAGAGGCAAATTTGACGGAAGGTCATTTTTTAGCCATTTCTAACACGTTAAGGGCATTTTTGACCTTTTTCTGTTTAAACTATATAAGCTGATACCGTGATACAACATCAACAACATAATCAGTAGTAGACCCTCGACATAAGGACAATCCTTTCAAAACAATATGAAAAAAGAAATAACAGAACAAATAAACCATAGGCAACATACTATAAAAGTACGATAGAACAGAAACGATCACCAAAAGGAGCAATAACAACTACAAGTCAAAGAACAAAAAACAACAAATGGTAGCAGAAATCAGAGGGCAAGAAACTACTAGAGTAGTAATACTACGACTACTAGTATGGAAGATTTGGCGCACTCTGAGATAAACTTATAGTGGATAAAAATTATTAGACTGATCGGCATATCTACTCCAGAAAAACGGCATCGTCTTAATAGTAAAAATTAATTAAATGTCATATAATTATGACGTCAATGAAGGGGAAATTAGATATAAAGAGACTTTTGAGCCATTTTTAATGTATAAAACATTTATACACGGATCCGCATACGTAATACAGCAAAACGATGTCGTTCTAAGAGTAAGAAATAGGTTGGAAGGGGTATGTACCTGAGTATTTCAGGTTGGACAAGCTCGATAGGTACACCGTTGATCTTGATCAAGCCTTTTCCACGTTTGCAGTGGGTTACTGCTACAGCTGTCTTCTTTCGACCGAAACATTGAACGGATTCCGCCGTTGCTGTTGCTGCCGCCGCCTCCATCTCCTTGCTTTGGCTTTTGAAGGACAGACAAGGGGAAACGACGACTTATATACTAGGGTTTTGAGATTAGGATAAAATTGGTAAAAAGACATTTTTAATACCTTACACTATTTTAGATGTTATTAATATTTAGGTGGTGTTTGGCCAAACTTTTGGAGGTGTTTATGTTTCTCAGAAATATTTCTTTGCCCAAACACTCTCTTTCCAAACAGTCTCTTTTCAGAAGTAGAAATACTTTTTTCCAGAAACCAAAAAGTGTTTCTAGATGGAAAAGAAGCAGAAACACCAATTTGGTGGTTTTGGAGAAGTGCTTATGCAGAAGCCTTTTTTGCTAATTCATTGAATTTTTTTTGGACTCATTTACCATTTTCTTTTCATAAAATTCTTTTTAATCTCATATAATATCCTCATATAAAATAGAAATTTGGGAATAGGGGTAGGGGATAGGGCGGGGGTAAGAAAAAAATCATATTTTTTAATATTTTTTTTTATAAAAGTAACAAAAAATATGAAATAGAAATTTGAGGATGGGGTAGGGCAATGGGTGGGAGGTGGGGTAAGAATTTTTTTCATATTTTTAATCATTTTTTATAAAAGTAACAAAAAATATGAAATAGAAATTTGAGGGTAGGGTAGAGTTAGGGGTAGAGGCGGGGTTAAGGGGATGAAAAAAATTCATATATTTTATAAAAGTAAAAAAAATATGACATAGAAATTTGAGGATAAAGTGGAGTAGGTGTGGATAGGGCGGGGTAGGTTTGGACATATGAGTCATTGGCTATCATATTGTCATTACATTTCTTATGTACAATATACTATTATTTTTTTATTAAATGTTGCAATTAAATAATTTTTTTTTTTTTTATTAAATTGTAAAGATATACTAATTTTTAGAAACATATGATAGAAAAAAATATTTTAAATAGTTTTAAATCTATTAAAAATAATATTCTAGTAAATTTGCATAAATGTTGGCCAAACAAAAAACTGTTTCTGTTTCTCAGAAACACTTCTATAATTATAGGTCAAACACCCTAACTGATTCTCCAGAAACAGTTTCTGCAGAACTACTTCTGAAAAACAGAAACATCTTTTTAGAAGCTTGGCCAAACAGACGCTTAGTCACTTTTTAGACAAATTTTTGAACAAAAATGACCCAACTAAAAAATGAGGTTCAAACTCTTTGAATCATTTATGAAGTTCAAACCTTTATTAATTTAAACTTCATGAACGATTTATTGAATTCAAATTTTCACAATCTGAGTAAAGTCTTTTTAATAGTTCTCAATTTGTTAAATATTTCTCTGTTATGTAGAAAATGATTTTTTTATGTTAAATGTGTGAGGCGTCGGTCGGTCCTAGAAACGGCGGCAGCGGCGCGAGGAGTTAACGACCGGACGTGCTGACTTAAGGGTTGTCTGATTGGTGGGACAATGGATAAGAATCTTTGAATAAAATGCAAAATTATTTTATTCTGGATTTAATTATGGATATTAATTAGTCCAGCAACCCATTTTGTATTAAAATGGTGAGATTAGCTATCACGTATAGAAAGTAGGATATTTAATTGTAGGCGTTTTGTCGGGTTCGTATACGCAGCGAAATTTGAAAATTTATGTTTCAAACTCGACATGGCGGTCAAACTGTAGTATGATTATATAATGTAAAGCACAAATTAAAATGTAATACTTCGAACAAAGACTTACATTAGTAGCAATCTCGGAATCTTCAAGCTTTTGTATACTCTGAGGGTGTGCACGCAAATGTTCCTCGATTTGCAAGTTCTGAAAACTTTGATGTAATTTCTAACTCTTGAAATGCTAGGAATTCCAGCAGAATTTTAGAAGAGAATACTCTCTTGATTTTGGGGTAGAAAATATGTGAGGGAAACCCTCTTATTTATAGATGAGAAGGACAACTAGGGTTCCCCAAATGGGTCGAGCCCAGCTGGTCAACTTTCGGACCAGCTGGGCGAGCCTCGGCCATGGCGAGAAGCTGGCCGCATGACCCATTCCATTTTCTGCCTTGTTTTCTATTTTCTTTTAATATCTCGATCATAAACCAAACATATATATAATCTCTTTTTACATCATTGAATCGACGGAACACTTGACTTAGTGTTATCCTTCATGCATTTACATATCGACACTAATAACATTAGGGTCTACACATAACTCCTCGACTGCGCCAGAAGACGAACTCAATATGTAAAGTATAGTTACACATAACCTGTGAACTGAACCTCTATGTGGGAAGATAAAATCCTTTCATTCACGACACACTCACTCAATCAAGCTTAAGATTTGTCAAGTGTCTATCCAAATGGCTTGATCATTATACCTCATCTAATTAGATGACAACAAGACCATATCAAAGACATGTCCATTGCGTTGGCCAACGACTTAGTCAACCTAATACCATATGAGAATCTGAGTGTTCTCTCGAATATACATTCGAGGAATGAATCCTAATCTTGGCTCAACTACCACCTTTAATCCACTTCGCAATGTACCTAAAACAAGTCGCGTCTCAACCTATAAGGCATTTGAGCTTAGGACAGGATCAAAGTACATTACTCTGTAAACAAGGTGGTATCAACCTCAAGTCTAAGGAGTTCTATCTCCACACGCCGATGACACTTTAGACATATATAACAAAAGTGTATCATCAGGGTATACCAATACTTCAACAAGTATCAATGTGTCCATCACGAGTTGCCATAACTCGTAGCAAGTGAGACATACTACATCCCCTAAGGATATGATGTAGACCACATGCCGACGTATCACATATCATCGATATCCCAATCTCGATGATCATTAGTCGAGACTATTTAAGAGTTACGTTATAATATTAATCTCTCACAATATTAATAATCACGTAAACTTTAGGGATGCATTTATAGAATATTATAAACAATCAACTAATAATTCAATAAATGCAAATGTCATAATATTAATCATCATTAATATAAATACGAATGCGTATAAAGTATATTTTGTCCTAATACTGATTGTCTCTAGGACATACATATACTTTTAATCTCTCACTTGGCCTAGAGCCAATCACCAACATATTTAATATCATGTTCTCAAAATGACCATTATGCTTAACCAAGCTTAATGGTTTAGTAAATTGGTCTGCTAGATTATTGTATGTGGAAACACAATCTAATCTAATATCTTCAGCTTCCACCATCTCTCTGAGAATGTGGTACTTCTTCGGTACATGTTTGTTTCTGTTTGTTGATCTTGGCTCATTTGTCTGTGTAATCGCACCAGTGTTGTCACAATAGATAGTTATTGGACAACTAGCACTCGGAACAACCCCTAGCTCTTTCAGGAACTTAGAAATCATGACAGCTTCTTTAGCAGCTTCCGATCCAGCAATGTACTCTACTTCAGTAGTCGAATCAGCTTTGGAACTCTTCCAGCTCACTGCTGCTCCATTGAAAACGAACGTGTAACAAGACTGAGATTTGAAATCATCAACATATGTCTGGAAACTAGCATCAGTATACCCATTGTCAACCAACTTATTATCTCCACCATAGACTAAAAAGTAATCTTTAATACGTCTGAGATACTTAAGAATACTTTTGACTGCCTTCTAGTGTTCCTTGCTAGGATTCTGCTGGAACTTGCAAGTAATACTAAGTGCAAAGACCACATCTGTCCTAGTACATGTCATGGCATACATGATTGATCCTATAGCCGAAGCATATGTGATCCTCTTCATGCGCTCAAGTTCTACAACACTAGAAGGGCAACCCTTCTTAGATAACTTGATGCCTTGACCTATTTGGAAGACCATTTTTCTTGGAATTTCCATGGAAAAGCGTCTAAGCACTTTGTATATGTAGATTGACTGTGACAGCCCCAATAATCTATTAGGACTATCTCTATAGATCCTAATTCCTAGAATGTAACAGGTTTCACCTAAGTCCTTCATCATGAAGGTTTTGGACAACCATTCCTTAACTGACTGCATGAGAGTCTTATTGTTACACCCCGTAGTTCAGGTCATGCTTATGAGAACGTACGAAAGGAATTGAGACTTAAATTTTAGAATGATGGGTTGACGGAATGTTTCGGGCGGGTTTTTAGTCAACTTTGAGGCGGTTTATGTCCCGTGACATTAGGAGTTCGTAAGTGGTTCAAATGCCTAGTATGTAGTTCGTTGAGTCTAGTTCTCAATGCAACAAACCGTTCGTCGATAGGACATCGGAGTAGAAAGTTATGAAAGTTACAAGTTCGGTCGTGATCGGCGAGAAAAGTGTTTCGGTTAGGTGCCACAGTGTGCCATGGATCTGGATGCGGCGCGGAGATACTGAAGGTTCTCTGAAGTTGCAGCGCCGCGGCGCCGGAATGCAGGGCCGCGGCACCGGAAGTACAAAAATTCTCGGAGGTTTCAGCGTCGCAGCGCCGACTGCAGGGCCGCGGCGCCGAGGCGGGATTTTTGCGAAATCTGGGGGAAAATCAGATATTTTCTTTTAAAAGGCCATGGGAGGGTGACAAGTGTCCCTCCCATCTGAGTTAGTGGAAATGCTATTTATTTGACCAAGTCTTGAAGACTTGGTCATTCTTCCAAAAACCTTCTTCTCACTACAAAATTTTCCTCTTCCTTCTCTCTAAAAATTCCTCTCCCTTCTCTCTAGAAATTCAAGAAGAAACCAAGGCCTAGAGAAATTTCGGAAAGGTAACAATAAGGAAACATGTTGACAAGCTTGTATGAGGTTTGTGGTGGTGATTGTGGAAAGAAGGCAAGTGAAATTTGTGGGACTAAATTGGGTAAACTCTAAGGTAACAATCCTTTCTCTTTTTGCTAGAAAATTGTGTTGCATGTGAGGAAGAAAGGACTTGTAGTTGTCAATGTTGCTTTTAGGTATATTGCATGTAGGAAATATGATTTGGACTTGAAAGGATTGGATAAAGATGATATGTGAACATGTTATAGCCAAGATAATACCTTAAACTTATTGGATTGTTTATTTTGTATTGTGGGGCAGAATTTTACACGTCTAAGTTAGGCGTGTAATCCCCTTGTATTGCTGAATTGTTGGGCCTTAAATATGGCGTTTAGTAGTTGATATCGGACCTTGAAAAGGTGAAAAAGTATGTAGAAACAAAGGAAGTCTTTGTCGATTTTCCGTAGAATAAGGGGCTTTTCAATTAGAATGTTCTACGTTGAAGCTAGAAGCTAATGAACGTATTATGGTCATTATAGGTTAACATACTACGTGCGGTATATTGGACTTGCGAGTGGATTGAGCCGAAGAGGTATGTGGAACTTTCCTATCTCTTGAGCATGAATAGTTGCACTTATATAGTGCGATGAGCGTCTGAGACTTTGATATCCCCGACTTGTTTAAAGAATGGCCAAGTTGGGTGAGTAAGGGGATTAACTCACTTCTTTAAAAGTATTAAGGATGTCTTAAGTTTTCAAAGTTAAGGGACTTGAAGTGTTTTAAGTATATGATACTTGTTTCGTTTTAAAAGTATAAGTCCCTTGGATATAGGGAAATGTATTTGACTAATGTATAAAGTTAATATAACGACTTTATGGAAAGTTGGTTATATTAGCTTTATGGAAGGTTAACAAAAGAAAGATTTACTCTAAGTAAAATAAGTAAGGATAAATGATTTGAATTTATGAAAGGCAAATTGATTTTTAGGCATCAATTGCCTAAGGTTTTAAAAGAAAAGAAGTTACTTGATTTAGAAGCCTATTATATTTCTAAAAGAAAATGTGACTTGTCTTGAAAAGTAGTCGTGACTTGATACTACGGTTATTAGTATCTTGGAAGTTTTATATAAAAAAGAGTCATTCTTAAAAGGTTAGAGGTACGTGGTACTTGGGTTGAATTCCCGGATTTTCTCTTAAATGACATGTTAGTGCCTTAAGTAAACTAAAATGAGAGGATATATTAATAATGTTAATAAGAAGTTAGGGGATTTCTTAACTTGCTTATGTTATGATAAGCCGGTAGCGCTTATGTTATGTATGATAGCCGATTGTGCTAGGTTATGTATTCTTACGGGGTAGACCCCGGGTTACTACTTATTCCATGGATTTGCTACCCATGATGCGAGTGCGGCGTTTGTACTCATTGCGGGCCCACCGGGCCCATGCGGGTGAAATAGTCCCATGAGAGGCGGATGACCTCATTGCGGGTCCACAAGACCTATGCGGGTGAAATAATCCCAGGAGTAAGATTGCTTAATGATACTACGGGCGGGCGACCCTGTTTTGATCATGAGCCTCCTATTTTTATGCAGTAAAGTTTATACTTGTTACTCTCATTGTTAGTAAGGCACAGTGCACTGTAATTTGATTATCATCCATGTCTCCAACTTTATTTAGACTTATGATATTATTACAGTATTTTCCAGTTTTACATACTTGGTACATATTGTGTACTGACCCCCTTCGCCGAAATTTGCGTTAAATCATAGCGGTGGTGGATCCTCATTCTTAGGATCTTTGATCAGGTGTCAGAAGCTCCATTTCTCCGGAGGCTTGTCTTTTGGTACGGTTCTCCCTGATGTTGTAGATATTATGTACATTCAGGGGTATGACGGGGCCCTGTCCCGTCATAGTTGTTACAAACTCTTAGAGGTCTGTAGTCCTGTTATAAATTGGGTTGTAAAGGATGTAACTGTTCAGTTTTTGTTATATTCATATTTACGGAAAGGTAGCCATTTTGGGTTAGCCTGTTTCGTATTTTATATTGTTTCTTGTTTATGAGTTTACTTCCGCTGGTTTTCTCTGATGTTGTTGTCACGCCCCGACTTTTCCTAAGTCTTTACTTAGGGCGTGATGACACCTGGACAATTATTTCCCACCAGGAGCACCATTTAATTCTCTTCATTTAGAAATTTGAACTTATAATCAAATACGGAGCTATTAATAAAAATAACAATAAAAAAAAATTGTTTATGGCTTTATTAAAAACATAACGCGAGCCCATGCTCGTGCAAATATTGTTTCTACATAGACATACTGACAAAGATTATTCTAAGTTGGAAGGGAGACCATTCCACAGGCATTTCGAGACACTGGGCGACATTACGAACTGCAGTACGAGCGAGCGATGGACTTGGTATGACAAGAGGCTGCGGACGATCGCTAGCCTTGGCGTGGAGCCTTTCCTCTATCACGCTTTCTGAAACATGTTAAATAAAGAGTCACCTACCGTGCAAATTTGGTGAGAACCTTACCCTGCAATTCAAAGTAACACCACAATATTCCAAGTGCAATCACATTATAACGTAATAAGCATATTGCAAAAACATATCAGGTTAAAACACTTTTAAATATGCAACAACTCCTCATAGGAAATTCTCGGTTTAACTAACACTTCATTTTATCTCGTATTATACGTTAAGACATTCCCCTGCATTTCCATATGTTTATTACATTTATATATTTGTGAACGCGTATTCACTTTTCATATTTATATATAGGTGAACATGTATTCATCTTTCATATTTGTTGCGGCGTGCAACCCGATCCATTATATTTACGTATTTGTGAACACGTATTCACTTTACGTTTTGTTGCGGCGTGCAACCCGATCCATTATGTCTACGTATTTGTGAACGCGTATTCACTTTACGTTTTGTTGCGCCGTGCAACCCGATCCATTATATTTACGTACTTGTGAACACGTATTCACTTTACGTTTTGTTGCGGCGTGCAACCCGATCCATTATGTTTATATTTATATATTTATGTGAACACGTATTCACTTTTCATATTTTTCAGAAGATCGAATAAATAATATTCTCTTTCCCAACATTCTGTCATTCATACTTATAATGATTATAACTTTTTAACCATAACTCCAACTAAGGTGTTTCTCAAGCGGAAACTAAGGTAAGACGGAGATCTTTCACTGTACCAAATTTCATTTAAAACTACTTTGGGTAACTAACACAAATTTATCCTCAAAACAGCCACAAGAAATTTATCTCGGCAGAATTTTTATTAAACAGAACTCAATCTTAGAATAGTCATAACTCTTAATCTGTAAACCCGTTCAAGCCCCATAAAATCTCAAAACGACGAGAACAGGGAGCTATACGTCTCCATGTGAACCATCATTTCATATTCTGTACCATTTGGTACAGTTTTACACTTTTATTCGCTGCCCTCTCTGGATCTCGATAGATCCGAGGCAGAAACTTTAAACAACGATAAATCTCAACCCGTAAGTCTGATAGACCTCCGTAAGGTCTCAAAATGTCCACAACAGAGATATCTAGAACTTTTATTTAGCACCAATTTTCATATTTCCCACGGATTAGTACATTTTTACGTTTCAACGTCCTGCCCTTCTGGATTCCGATGAATCCGAGGCAGCAACTTCAAACTACAATAACTCTCAACTTGTAAGTCCGTTTTAACAACTCTTTATCTATATTTGTCCGTAACAGATATATTTACAACCATGTAAATTTTCATATAATTCTAATAAGTAAAACTCAATAAAAACAGTCCGTAATTATGCCTTTACGAATTTCGGCCAAATCTAAGGCAAAAACTTTTCATTATGATAACATTCAAACCGTATGTCCATTTTACCTCATTTTTAGTTCTATATGATCATAGTAGAGAGGTGTACCATTCTTCCGAATTTCATCAAATTCTAACACTTATAACTCAGTGAAATCAGTTTGTAACTATGCCTTTCCGAATTTCGGCCAAATCTAAGGCAGGGACTTTGAACTATGATAACTTTCTAACCGTATGTCCATTTTACCTCAGTGTTGGTTCTATATGATCATAGTAGAGATTTGTACCATTCTTTCGAATTTCATCAAATTCTAACAATTATAACTCAGTGAAATCAGTTCGTAAAGTTCATGACGCAAGTAGTTGTTTAAACAATCAAAAGCTCATTATTTATTTTCAACACTCAATTCTTATTCTAACATGTATTGAACTTAAAATAAAGGATGTTACCAAGAATTTCTGAGTGAGAAAACTCACCTTGTAAGTGTGAAGATTATTGTTGTGTGGTTGCTAAAATTATCCTTACTCTCTAGTATTTTGATTCTTGTTCTTCTTGCCCCCTTGGTATTTTTTTCCAGATTTTTTCCTCTTCTTTTCACTTGTTTTTTTCTGATTTTCTATTCTTTGTGCTAGGTATTTTATTTGTGTCATGTACAATGTATAAGTAGAAGAGTTTTCTATAACCTATGGGAGGTGGAATGACAAGAGTTGGAGGGGAAATAAAAAGGGGGGAAGGGAAGGGGTGGACGTGCAGCAACTACTGCATGTTTTTTTTTTCTTTTGTTTTTTTGTTTTCTTATTTTCATTTTATCTATCTACTTATCCAACTTTAACACTAACTCTATCTCATGCAATTTATTCTTTGTTTTCTTATATATATATATATATTTATTAACTCAACCACAACTATATATTATTATTTTTTTTCCGGATTTTACAGTTGTATCACAAGGGTGCCCGGGGTAAGGCACCAGTCACGGGCCCGAGGTCGGGTCGGACACTTATTGTCTCTCATTATCAATATGTCATCAACATATATAATAATGAAGACAATACCCTCATCATTGCGTTTGATATAAACACAAGGATCCTCTTTGCTTTTGACGAAATCAAAAGATTTGATAGCCTTGTCAAATCAAATATTTCAAATCCTAGAGGCTTGCTTAAGTCCATAAATGGACTTCTGCAGCTTGCACACAACATTTGGTTTGAACTCGGATGAAAAACTCTCGGGTTGTTTCATATACACTTCCTCAATTAGATTACCATTGAGGAATGCAGTTTTGACGTCCATCTGCCAAATGTCATAGTCATAATGTGCAGCTATAGCAAACAAAATTCGAATAGACTTTATCTTAGCAACTGGTGAAAATGTTTCAGCATAATCCACACCAGGACGCTGATTAAAACCTTTAGCCACTAGTCTAGCTTTATAAGTCTGAATCTTTCCAAATGCATCAATTTTCTTTTTGAAGACCCATTTTCATCCTATGTGTTTAACCCATTTGGAAAATCAACCAAGTTTCATACTTGATTGATATACATAGATTCCATCTCGGATTTCATGGCTTCTTTCCATCTCTTTGAATCAATGTCTAGCATTGTTTCACTGTAGGTTGTAGGCTCATCATCATTGGGAATATCTAACTCATTTTATGTTTCCACAAGTAGATTTAGTATTTCCGGAGGACGATGAGTTCTAGTAGACCTACAGAGTTGAGTGTCTTCTGATTCGATTCGGTATGTTCTGATTGTGAGAAGGTTCTTGTGTGTTGGTTGATCCACCAACATTAGAGCTTTCAGGAATATCATTTTCATGTCTTTCCTGAATGGGAGAAGGTGCAACTGGTGCACTTGCTCCCAAGGTCTGTGCAGGAGGATCTTGCATTTCTACATTACTCCTCGTAGCACTCCCACTGACCGAAGGGCGTACCCTAAGTACCCAATCTTCGCCAAAAACTCTGATCGGTGTATTTTATATACACCTTTTGAGTCATTTTTAGTTAGTCTTTTGCCTATTTTTGTACAAATATGTGTCGTGTTAGGATAGTTTTTCTTTCTTTTGAATCAAAGTGGTTTAAAATGGCACATTGACGAAAAAAAGCAAAAAGAGGGCAGAAACAGAGGTTCCAGAGCCAAAAGAGACGAAAAGTTGGCACCCCAGATGAAGTACAGGGTGGCGCCGTGGCACCACTCTATCAGTAACAACAGGCCCACGGCGCCCAAGATGATCAGCAGTTGCAGGAGTTTAAGCGCCACGGCGCCAGACTGCAGGGTCGTGGCGCCGACGCGGGTTTTATGCTAAATCCGAGAAGGAAAGGGCCAAGGGAAAAAGGGAAAAGTTGGAAACGTTTTTGGAGGTTATAAAAGGGCCTTAGGGCAGATTTTTGAAGGGTTCCACAATCCCTAACTCATCACAAACTTAGAGTCTTGGAGGCTTGTTCTTGAGTAATTCTTTTTCTTTACTTTATTTATTTTCAGTTTATGTTGGATAATCTTTTAGTTCTTGGCATGTCTATGGCTAGGAGCTAAACTTTATTTAGGGCTTTCCATTCGAATCACTTGAACCTCATTTTATGATTTAATGCATGTTTTTTATTTCTTCTTTATATAGTTGAGATTTATTCAATAATTGCTTTGATTGCTTGGTAATTAATTGATCACTAGTTATCATCACATATATGATTTCGAATCGAAATCCGAAAGGGGAGATTCTGAATATGTTGTAGTTGAATAAACATAGGTTAAAATCGTGGACGAAAGTACTCCGATACTTGTGTAGTTTAATAGGTTATTATTCTTAATCCTCCTTTGTGGTAAATCCTATCATCGAAAGATAGAAGGGTTCTGCATCGGGGTTGAGTGTTTATATATCCTAACCAGAATATAAAACAATCTAGTTAACCTGCTATCTCAACATAGAAGAAGAACCTTGATTGTTGCATTAATGAATAAAGCGAGCGGATAGTTGAGGAGATTGGAAACCCTATTTCCACCATATCTGATTTAAGTAAAGTAATCTAGTTAGTTTTTACAATTATTCAGCAGTTCTTAGATAAAAACCACAACAACAATATCGATAACCAAATAGATACCATAGATAGATGTTTGGTAATTGAACACTAATCCCTGAGGACGATATTCGGTCTTTCCCAGACTATATTACTTGTACGATACGTGCACTTGCGTTACGCGTGTGGATAAATCGCTATCAAGTTTTTGGCGCCGTTGCCGGGGATTGGCGTAGTTCAATATCAGATTATCTATTCTTAATTTCTAATTTGGTTTTTATTTTTTTGTATTTTTTTTCTTTTATTTGTGGAACCGTGCGACGTGATTTGTTTGTTGGTTTTGATCCATCTCAGGGACCCATCGAACATGGACCACCACTATCAAGAGTTACAGAACTATCAACAGCAATGTAACCCTCATATTCCACAGGGAGAGCAGAACGGGTTGCGAGCGGCCATACTCAGGCTAACTAAGCACCAAACTCAGTTCATGGATGAGACAAGAGTGTCTCTAAAGAATTTGGAGACACAAATAGGACAACTCGCGGGCCTGCTGAGCGACTGAATACAAAGGAATCACCCTGAAAATATGGTTGTGAGTCCAAAAGAGCAGTGTCAGGAAGTTGATCTAAGGAATGGAGAATTAGTGGGAGAGAGACCACCGCCACAATGTTCGCAGAAGAAAGACTCAGAAGGCTTGCAGAATTCTCAGCGCCACGACGCCGAATTGCAGGGCCGTGGCGCCCAAAGTTCAGAGAAACTGCAGGATTTACAGCGACATGACTCCGAACTACAGGGCCGTGGCGCTGAGACATCAGATGACGAGGTGATTGTTGGAGACCCTCATCCGAAGCAAGGGACATTACCAACAGCTGTTGGCAATCCTCAGGTCAAGATACCGTATCCTCAGAGGCTAAAGACAAAGTCCTTTGACAAATAGTTCTCTAAATTTCTGGAAGTCTTCAAACAACTGCAAATCAATATCCCATTTGCTGAGGCTCTGGAGCAGATGCTGAGTTACGTTAAGTTCATATAGGAGATTCTCAGTAAAAAGAGGAGGCTAGATGACTATGAAATAGTGTTGTTAACTGAGGAATGCAGTGTCATCATACAGAGGAAGTTACCTCAGAAGTTGAAAGATCCAGAGAGCTTCACCATCCCTTGTACCATAGGGAAGTTTGAATGCCAGAAGGCCTTGTGTGATTTGGGAGAAGGTATAAATCTGATGCCCTATCTGGTGTTTTGCAAACTTGGAATGGGGGAAGCACGGCCTACGAACATCACCTTACAGCTAGCTGATCGCTCCATCGTCCACCCTAGAGGAGTCATCGAGGATGTGTTGGTTAAAGTGGATAAGTTTATCTTCCCCGCTAATTTCATCATCTTAGACATGCAAGAAGATGAATTGATCCCCACTATCCTTGGAAGGCCATTCCTAGCCACAGGGCAGACACTCATTGATGTTCAGAAAGGTGAGCTGAGACTTCGTATTCAGGAAGATGAGGTGATTTTCAATGTATTCCGAGCAGCCACCTTCCCAGAGGCGAGTGACAACTGTTATGCCATTGATATGATTGAAGAAGCAATTTCAGAAAATGGGTTCAGAAGTGCTGATGCTCTTGAAGAAATGCTGACACAATGGGGTGAGGATAGTGGCAATGACCCGAAATTGATGGAGTTTGCAAATTGGATGGATTCTTATGAGCAATGTTTTAAGAAGAAATATGAAGAGCTAGGGCAGATGCCAGAGAGATCAGTACCATCCACAGAAAAAGCTCCAGAGTTAGAGTTGAAGACTCTACCAGATCATTTGCAGTAGGCGAGAACCAATCCTTACCAGTGATCGTATCATGTCATCTATCCACAGTGGAGGTTGAGAAGCTACTGAGAGTGTTGAGGGCTCACAAGCGTGCCATTGGGTGGACATTGGCAGACATAAGAGGGATAAGTCCTTCAACAGTGATGCATAAGATCCGTCTAGAAGATGAGAGCAGATCCTCCATTGAGGCACAGAGGAGACTGAATCCAAACATGAAGGAGGTAGTAAGAAAAGAGATCATGAAATGGCTTGATGCTGGGGTAATCTATCATATCTCTGACAGTGCATAGGTGAGTCCTGTGCAAGTGGTGCCCAAAAAGGGTGGCATGACAGTGGTGACCAACAAAAACAATGAGCTCATTCCATCTAGAACAGTTAATGGGTGGAGGATTTGCATTGATTACCGCATGTTGAACAAAGCAACCAGAAAAGATCACTTTCCATTACCCTTTTTGGATCAGAAGCTGGATAGGCTCGCAGGGCACAACTATTATTGCTTCTTGGATGGCTACTCAGGGTATAATCAGATTGCCATAGCACCAGAAGATCAAGAGAAGACAACATTCACCTGCCCCTTTGGTACGTTTGCTTTCAGAAGGATGCCATTTGGGCTTTGCAATGCACCTGCTACCTTTCAGCGGTGCATGATGGCAATTTTCTCTGACATGGTAGAGAGGACCATAGAAATTTTCATGGATGATTTTTCTGTCTTTGGGTCTTCTTTTGATGAGTGTTTGAAGCATTTGGAGGCAGTATTGAAACGGTGTGAAGAGTCCAACCCTGTGCTAAATTGGGAGAAGTGTCATTTCATGGTGAAATAGGGGATTGTCCTTGGCCACAAAATATCCAACCAAGGTATTGAGGTGGACAGAGCAAAGATTTCAGTAATTGAAAATCTACAACCTCCAGTGTCAGCAAAAGGGGTTAGAAGTTTCCTTGGACATGCTGGTTTCTATAGAAGATTCATCAAAGACTTCTCAAAAGTTTCGAAACCCCTTTCCACCTTGCTAATGAATGGAGTTGCTTTTGAATTCAGTAAGGAATGCATGACCGCTTCAGACACTCAAGGAGAGGCTAATCTCAGCACCCATAGTCATTGCACCAAACTGGGAGCTTCCATTTAAACTAATGTGTGATGCAAGTGACTATGCAGTGGGAGCAGTTCTTGGGTAGAGAATTGATAAGGTATTCAGATCCATTTACTATGCTAGAAAAACTCTTAATGATGCACAATTGAATTATGCCACTACAGAAAAAGAATTGCTAGCAATAGTATATGCATTTGAGAAATTCAGGTCATACTTAATTGGGAATAAGGTGATAGTATACATTGACCACTCTGCCATAAAATACTTGATGACAAAGAAGGATGCAAAACCCCGTCTTATCCGATGGGTGATGCTATTACAAGAATTTGACATGGAAATCCGTGATAAGAAGGGGACAGAGAACTCGGTTGCTGACCACCTGTTAAGGCTTGAAAACAAAGAGAGCCAGAACACCAAGGATGTGCAGATAAATAATCACTTCCCAGATGGGCAATTGTTTCAGGTAAGCGTTGTCTCTAATTTACCTTGGTACGCTGATTTTGTTAATTTTCTTACAGCTAAGGTAGTACCCCTAGGATTGACAAGACATCAAGTGAAGAGGTTCTATTCAGAGGTAAAACATTACTATTGGGAGGAGCCAATGCTATACAAACACTGCGCCGACCAAGTCATCAGGCGATGTATACTAGAGGATGAGATGCACCAGATTCTCACCCATTGTCACACCTTACAATGTGGTGGGCATTTTGAGGCATCAAGAACAGCTGCCAAAGTACTGCAAAGTGGGTTCTATTGGCCATCCCTATTCAAGGATGCCCACACCTTTGTGTAGGGCTGTGATCGTTGTCAACGAATGGGGAACATATCAAGGCGAAATGAAATGCCTTAGAATGTGATCTTGGAGGTGGAACTATTTGATGTGTGGGGGATTGACTTCATGGGACCATTCCTTTTGTCCTTTGGGAATCAGTACATTCTTCTTGCAGTGGATTATGTGTCCAAATGGGTAGAAGCAGTAGCCACTAAAGAGTGACAGTAAGACTATCCTAAAGTTCCTCCAAAAGAACATATTCACAAGGTTTGGTACTCTCAGAGCCATCATCAGTGATGAAGAAAGCCACTTTTGCAACAAGCAGCTTGATACACTACTTTCCCGCTATGGAGTCTACCACCGCACCACATTGCCCTATTATCCTCAGGAAAATGGGCAGGCATAAGTTTCAAATAGGGAAGTGAAAAGCATATTGGAAAAGACAGTGGATGGCTCAACGAAGAATTGGTCTATCAAGTTGGATGACGCACTATGGGCGTATAGAACAGCGTTTAAGACACCCATTAAAATGTCACAATATCGGTTAGTTTTTGGGAAATGATGTCATCTTCCAGTAGAGTTAGAACACATGGCTTATTGGGCAATGAGGAAGCTGAACATGGATGCCAAGGAAGCAGGGCAGAAGAGGTTGTTACAGCTAAGTGAGTTGGATGAATTCAGACACAATGCCTATGAGAATGGAAAGATCTACAAGGAAAGAACCAAAGTATGGCATGATAAGAGCTTGATCCCTAAAGATTTCCAACCAGGACAACAAGTGTTCTTATTCAACTCAAAGTTGAGGCTTTTCCCAGGCAAGCTCAAATCTCGTTGGTCAGGGTCGTACACTGTTGAAAGAGTATTCCCCTATGGTGCAGTTGAAGTAAGAGAAAGAGATGGAGGACCATTCAAGGTAAACGGACAGAGGTTGAAACCCTACTTGATCAATGACATGGAATATGTGAGCTCCGTGATCTATCTCAAGCCAATATGAAGAGGAACCGACGTCCGGCTACAAAACATTAAAGACAACGCTTGTTGGGAGGCAACACAACAGTTTAGAAAGTTTTCTAGTTTTTCTCATGAACAGACTCAAAATCTTGAAATTTCAGGCAAAAATCATGGACTAAAAGCAGAGAGGGAGTCGCAGGAAACATGGCGTCACGACGCCCAGATGCAGGGTCGTGGCGGCCAAAGATCAGAGATCATGTAGTAGTTTCGGTGCCGTGGCGCCGTTCTGCAGGGTCACGGCGGCGATCGAAGATTTTTGGCCCATGCATTATCTCCCACCACCGCCACCATTTTCAACCACCAGTCTGTAAGTTGTCCCGTCTTTTTTTTTGAGTCTTGCACACATTAGGGACAATGTGCGATTTAAGTTTGGGGGGATTCTTAGTTTATTTTATTTTTGTATGTTTTTGAGTCTTTTTGTTGTTTAGGTGTATGTTTTATATGAGTCTAAATTATTATTTTTATATGATCATGCATGCTGTAGTTACTTGAAACGCCTAATGAAGTGAAGTGGGATAATGTAATGGAATGAGAAGCAAACAATCTGAACACTTAGGTTAGATATGCCAAGAATTCATGAAATCAAATTATTTGGGGTATCTTGCTTGATTTATGCATTGTTAATAATAAAGTATATGTGTCTTCTTGCTTGTTATTTGAGGCGAAATAGTTAGGATATACATGTTAGGGAGAAGACTCAGACATTTCTTTGTTAGCCCTTTATTACCATTCATTGCATATCCCTGACAATAAATTGTATCCCTAGTCAGCCCCTTTGAGCCTAAAATAAGATCTTTCTTTGACACCCTATAATTTCATGTTTGTGTCATAAGTGAAATTTGAAGATGTTTGGAATGAAAAGTGTTGAAAGAAAAAAAAAGACAAAAAGAGAGTGAACAAATTTATGCACCCCAATGAGAAATAGGAAAAAGCCTACGTTTGGGGGTGCCTGTTATTAATGCCCATCATTCTCTCAAAACAAAAGAGGGGAAAGATAGGCATGAGGTTAAAAAGAAAATCAAAAGGAAGGAAAAAAGTTGAAAGCAAAAGAGCTTATGGTACGTAAATTGAGCCTAAATGCCTATTTTTACGTACCCTTGCCTAAGCCTACATTACAATCCTGAAAAGTCCTGAAGATCTCTATATTGTGTGTCTATGATTAGTGGAGAATAGCAAGTGAACATGCCATATAATTTTGAAATTGACATGCATAGTTAAATATTCTTACTTCCATTGAGCATGATTGAATTGAATTTGCGAAATATCTGACTTGAGAGTTTAGAATGCTAAAAATCCATGCTATACATGTTCTTGCATATTATCCTACTAACCTTCATACTTTTCTTGTGATAATTGTGCAGCAAATTGATCAGTGTCTTTGAGTCCTTTAATTTCTTTTCTTTCATATCTTTATTTCTATTTTTTCTTATCTTTACTCGAGGGCGAGCCAATGTTAAGTTTGGGGTGTTTGATCGGTGTATTTTATATACACCTTTTGAGTCATTTTTAGTTAGTCTTTTGCCCATTTTTGTACAAATATATGTTGAGTTAGGATAGTTTTTCTTTCTTTTGAGTCACAGTGGTTTAAAATGGCACATTGGCGAAAAGAAGCAAAAAGAGGACAGAAACAGAGGTTCCAGAGCCAAAAGAGATGAAAAGTTGGCACCCCGGACGAAGTATAGGGCAGCGCCGTGGCGCCACTCTATCAGGACCAGCAGGGCCACGGCGTCCAGGACGATCAGCAGCTGCAGGAGTTTTAGCTCCACGGCGCCAGACTGCAGGGCCGTGGCGCCGACGCGGGTTTTATGCCAAATCCGAGAAGGAAAGGGCCAAAGGCAAGAGGGAAAGTTGGAAACATTTTTGGAGGCTATAAAAGGGCCTTAGGTCAGATTTTTGAAGGGCTCCACAATCCCTAACTCATCACAAACTTAGAGTCTTGGAGGCTTGTTCTTGAGTAATTCTTTTTCTTTACTTTATTTATTTTCAGTTTATGTTGGATAATCTTTTAGTTCTTGACATGTCTTTGGCTAGGAGCTAAACTTTATTTAGGGCTTTACATTCGAATCACTTGAACCTCGTTTTATGATTTAATGCATGTTTTTTGTTTCTTCTTTATATAGTTGAGATTTATTCAATAATTGTTTTGATTGTTTGGTAATTAATTGATCACTAGTTATCATCACATATATAATTTCGAATCGAAATCCGAAAGGGGAGATTCTGAATATATTGTAGTTGAATAAACATAGGTTAAAATCGTGGACAAAAGTACTCCGATACTTGTGTAGTTTAATAGGTTATTATTCTTAATCCTCCTTTGTGGTAAATCCTATCATCGAAAGATAGAATGGTTCTGCATCGGGGTTGAGTGTTTATATATCCTAACCAGAATATAAAACAATCTAGTTAACCTGCTATCTCAACATAGAAGAAGAACATTGATTGTTGCATTAATGAATAAAGCGAGCGGATAGTTGAGGAGATTGAAAGTCCTATTTCCACCATATCTGATTTAGGTAAAGTAATATAGTTAGTTTTTACAATTATTCAGTAGTTCTTAGATAAAAACCACAACAACAATATCGATAACTAAATAGATACCATAGATAGATGTTTGGTAATTGAACACTAATCCCTGAGGACGATATTCGGTCTTACCCAGACTATATTACTTGTACGATACGTGCACTTGCGTTAAGCATGTGGATAAATCGCTATCAAGCTCCCACTGAATTCTTGCCTTTATCATCTGGCAAGGATCCAACCTCTATGTTACTTTGTTCTTGAATTTCTTCAAATTCTATCTCTGTGCAACTCTCTTCCTTGTAGATATATTCATCTTCAAGAAAAGTTGCATTCCTGGAAATGATTATCTTATTCTCCAGGAACATATAAATAGTATCATTTAGTTTCCTTTGGATACCCTACGAAGTAATATTTCTCACTCTTTGAATCCAACTTATCAGTGATCAACTTCTTGACATATGCAGGACACCCCCAGGGCCTCATGTGTCTAAGTGATGGCTTCTTGCCACACCATACCTCATATGACGTCCTTTCAACTGATTTAGAAGGAAATATGTTCAGAAAATATATCGAGGTTTGTATAGCGTATCCCCAAAGGTATGTAGGTAGAGTTGAAAAGCTCATCATGGATCAAACCATGTCAAGCGAGGCTCGGTTTCTCCTCTCGGCAACACCATTCATCTGTGATGTTCCAGCAGGTGTCCATTATGAATGAACTCCACGTAGCTTTAAGTAATCTAGAAATTCTTTACTTGAGTATTCACCTCCTCGATCAGATCAAATAGTCTTGATACTCTTTGAGAGTTGTTTCTCCACTTCGCACTTATACTCCTTAAAATTTTCGAAGGCCTCGAATTTGTGTCTCATAAGATACACATATCCATACCTCGCCAAGTCATCTGTAAAAGTGATAAAGTAGGAGAAACCTTCTCTAGTTTGAGTCGAAAATGGTCCACATACATCAGTATGTACCAACTCAAGCACCTCTTTGGCACGGATCCCCTTTCCAGAAAGAGGTTTTAATGGTCATCTTACCTTTCAAATAGGATTCACAGTTTCCATAAGATTGTAAGTCAAATAGTTCAATGTAATTTAATTTCCTCAACTGTTCTATCCTTGTTTGATTGATATGACCAAGTCTACAATGCCACATGTAGGTAGAATTTCTTTCACTTATCTTAGCTCTTTTGATTTGTACATTGAAAATTTCTCGGCTGCAGTTTAATGTATACAATTCATTCACAAGAGGCGCAATTCCATACACAACATCATCAAAAGCCAAAATCATATTGCCATTAGAAGTGCTTGAGAAAAACCCCTCAGTGTCTAAAACATGAATGGAAATAATGTTCCTCGTCAATGAGGGAACATAAAAACAATTTTTTAATATTAACACTTTTCCGAAAGGTAAATCTAATCTATAAGTTCTCACGCGCTCAACATCAACTCATGC
Organism: Przewalskia tangutica; assembly: GCA_029844215.1. Taxonomy (NCBI): domain Eukaryota; kingdom Viridiplantae; phylum Streptophyta; class Magnoliopsida; order Solanales; family Solanaceae; genus Przewalskia; species Przewalskia tangutica. The sequence goes on along the minus strand of CM056736.1, from coordinate 84,250,329 downwards.
TCCATTTCCAACCGGCAGGTCCACCTCTCGAGGACCGACCTTCTTGCTGTCAGTTAGCCCTTGCACATTTTTACAAATGTGTGAGCCACAAGCGGTATCTAGTACCCAGGAATGAGGATCATTTATAGATAGATTTATTTCAATTACAAACATACCTTGTCCACTAGAGGATGGAGCACCAGGTGCCTTACCTCCTCCTGGAGCAGTGCAGTCCTTCCTCCAATGCCCTTTCATGTTGCAGTTCATGCACACATCCACTGTCGGGAGTTTCTTCTTCGCCCCTCCTTTGGGCTTCATTGATGTGGGCGCAGCGACAGCTTTGCCCTTCCTCTTCTGAGGTACTTACCTTTCGGTTTGGGATGACTAGATGAGTCAACCATGAGCACAGGTTTGCTCTTGGAGATCGAACATTCGCAGTTCTTCAACATATTGTGCAACTCCGGCAACTTCGCTTTAGTTCTATTCATATTATAATTTATGATGAAACTCTCAAACGAACGTGGAAGTGAATGTAGGATAAGGGTGGAAGCAACTCTTTCGTGAAACTTTATATCAATGGAGGTCAACCTTTCGATCAACCCAATCATTTTCAGCACATGTGGAGACACCTGGCCCCCTTCATTGAGTCTACATTTAAAGAGCTCTATAAGCAGCTCATACTTCATGGTTTGAGACTGAGAGTCATAGAGACTCTTTAAATGTTCTAACATTTCATTGGGACCCATGTGCTCATGTTGTCTCTATAATTCCGGTGACATGGAAGACAACATCAAACATTGTGCCGATGTGGCGTCATTATAATGCTTCTCATAAGCAACTTGATCAAAGGTGGCATACTCGATAGAGTTTTCGGCAGGCATTGTAGGGAATACCTATCCAACACATATTCAATTTTCTATTGTCTCAGGACGATCCTAACATTCTTGAGCCAATCGATATAATTGGGTCCAGTCAATCTGTTCGATTCCATCAGCATTTTCAATGAGAAATTCGACATTCTGAAGATCTGAAGATATAGATAGACAAGAAAATGCAATCAAAATTCATTCTCCTTATTATACACATTCATTTATGAACTAATTTAACATGACATTTTATTTAATTAGCTCCCACTATTTTGCATACTTCTACGACCCCAAGGTAGAATACGAACCTAAATCATTTTAAGGTCATAATGGGCCAAGATCCAAACATATGCTATATCCGCGTTTGCTTGGCTGATAACTTCAATAGCACATTTCGGTAGGTCCTCAACCAATTACAAAGCTTATTTGCAACTCTTGGTTTGATTAAATATCTTTCATTTTAATCTTGCGTCTTTAGATTATACCGACACTTTGGCGCCAAGATTCATCTAAACAAGTCAACCCCATTACGCGACTTCATTTAAGTATCTAAGTAAACTTGGCCTTTGCGAGCAAACACTTTGGTGTAAATACCCACAAAAGTTTCTCATCTACTTTTACTTTAACACCTCTATGTAAGAGCTTGGGTCCTCGTAAACTTATAGCAAATGCTTTGGCATAAATACTCATATCGCCGAAAAGGATTTTGCACCCTAACAATTATAGCGGACGACGGATTTTAATTTAGACTTGTATTTTAATGTTTGGGGAACATTTTCAGTTTTCGGGGATTTCAACTAAGATCAACAAATATTACATTTTAATGTATGTCATACATCATATGACATCCTATCATGCAATTTCTAAACACATTTAGATGAGAAACCATCAACTCAATAGACATGATATAAGATGGTTTTAATCAAATACTGGACGCCACCTACCCAGATAGTTATTGCGGTCATTTAAGTAAACAATTACTGGGCGTCGTCTACCCAGACAATAATTGCGGACGCTATGCTAATAATTTAAATACTTCACATTCAAAACACTTAGCACATTTGTATATTATACAATAATATACCATTAATGATAATCATGAGTTTATTTGTCTAAACTCTAAAATCTATGTCTATGCCAAACAGTCCCTAAACATTTTCTGATTTTAAAATTCTGATTTTCAGGAATTCTGCAAACTTTTAAAATTTATAGTTTAGTCTCTCAAGAATTTAAAAATTCAATTTGAACCCCATTAAATTCAGAAAACACAATTTTAACTCTCAGAAAATATTTTCAGGTTTCAGGGACCTGTTTGCAATTTCCAGATTTAAAATCCAATTTTTAAAAACTTTATTTAATTACAGATCTGTCTGAAAGGACCAAATCTGTCCAATCAAAAGTTATATTTTCAGTTTCTGATTTTGAAATATTTTTTTAAAATCACCGTCGTCGGCGCTGCGGCCCTAACAAGTGGCGCAGCGGCGCCTCAAAAGTAGAGACTCAGATTCTGTAAAATGTTCGTCAGCGTCGTGGCCCTAACAGGTTCGTACACATAGCGGAATTTGAAAATTTATGTTTCAAACTCGACATGGCGGTCAAACTGTAGTATGATTATATAATGTAAAGCACAAAGTAAAATGTAATACTTCGAACAAAGACTTACATTAGTAGCAATCTCGGAATCTTCAAGCTTTTGTATACTCCGAGGGTGTGCACGCAAATATTCCTCGATTTGCAAGTTCTGAAAACTTTGATGTAATTTCTAACTCTTGGAATGCTAGGAATTCCAGCAGAATTTTAGAAGAGAATACTCTCTTGGTTTTGGGGTAGAAAATATGTGAGGGAAACCCTCTTATTTATAGCTGAGAAGGACAACTAGGGTTGCCCAAATGGGTCAGGCCCAAAAAACCAAAACAGACCGGGTCAACTTTCGGACCCACTGGACGCGCCTCAACGCTGCGGCGCTGACGCGCTCTGGCGCCGCGGCCCTATTCCATTTTCTGCCTTGTTTTCTATTTTCTTTTAATGTTTCGATCATAAACCGAACATATATATAATCTCTTTCTAATTACATCCTTGAATCGACGGAGCACTTGACTTAGTGTTACCCTTCAAGCATTTACTTATCGACACTAATAACATTAGGGTCTACACGAAATTCCTAGACTGCGCATGTAAAGTATAGTTACACGTAACCTGTGAACTGAACCTCTATGTGAGAAGATAAAATTCTTTCATTCACGACATACTCAATCAAGCTTAGGATTTGTCAAGTGTCTATCCAAATGGTTTGATCATTATACCTCAACTATATTAGATGACAATAGGACCATATCAAAGACATGTCCATTGCGTTAGCCAATGACTTAGTCAACCTAATACCATATGAGAATCTGAGTGTTCTCTCGAATATACATTCGAGAAATGAATCCAAATCTTGGCTCAACTATCACATTTAATCCACTTCGCAATGTACCAAAATAAGCCGCGTCTCAACCTATAAGGCATTTGAGCTTAGGACAGGATCAAAGTACATTACTCTGTAAACAAGGTGGTATCGACCTCAAGTCTAAGGACTTCTATCTCTCACACGCCGATGACACTTTAGACATATATAACAAAAGTGCATCAGCAGGGTATACCAATACTTCAACAAGTATCCATGTGTCCATCACGAGTTGCCATAACTCATAACAAGTGAGACATACTACATCCCCTAAGGATATGATGCAAACCACATGTCGATATTTCGCATATCATTGATATCTCAATATCGATGATCATTAGTCGAGGCTATTTATGAGTTACATTATAATATTAATCTCTCACAATATTAATAATCACGTAAACTCTAGGAATGCATTTATAGAATATTATAAACAATCAACTAATAATTCAACAAATGCAAATGACATAATATTAATTATCATTAATATAAATACGAATGTGTATAAAGTATATTTTTGTCCTAATACTGATTGTATCTAGGACATACATATACTTTCACAAGGAATATCCTTATCTATCTAATTACTAAACGACTCCAAGGCTTTAAGTGGGAGTGGATGCAGTGGTAGACACATAGAATTTTACAACCGGGTGCACACATTTAATAAAGTTTACAAATCATCCGGGTGCCCAAGTTTAATAAAGTTTACAAATCATAATTATTCCCTACGCGTTTTTATATTTTGAAAACGTTTAATTACATCATCATTTGTAACACTTTTAAGTAAATCTTTTTCAATAAAACATACAAGACAGTCATTTAACAATTGATCACAAATTCTGTTTTGTAGATCCGTCTTGACAATATTTATTGCAGAGAAGCATCGTTCCACGCTTGATGTTGTTACCGGAAAAATCAATGCGAACTTCAAAAGCCAACACACCAATGGGTACGACAAATATTTTCGTATTTGCACAAGCACTGTAGATAGATCAACAAGTTTTTCCTCCAATTGACTGAATCTGTCATCTGATCGCAAATCCATAATATATGTCTCTAGTTGATTTTCAAACATCATACAATCAACTAGAGAGAAGTCATCCGGATAAAACAGAGTCATTCTTACCAATTTTGCTATATTGATATCAACAAAATCAATACTTGAATTCAAACAAGCAACACAAAGAAACAACTCATAATTGACCTCATTGAACCGATCATTAATCTCTAAAATTTGATGATCCATAATGGCATTAAAATATTCCACACGATAATGAAAATCGTTAGTAATGTTTGTCTTACGCCGATGACGGTGACGATTAACATATTCAACATTCATATCGACACAATCAATCGTGTTCTCATTGCAAAAATCAGTAATCTTACCTAGAAGAGATTCTCATCCATCATTTTTTTGCCGCTTGTAATTTCTGCCTAGTTACTTTAATAAGTGTCATAGCATTCAAAATATATGTAACTTTCCTTTGCAAAGCTAATGACAACTCATTTGCTAACGAAAGTACAGTCAACATCAATAACAGATTTCAAAAACAAAACAGAAGTCTCCATCACATGCACAATACAAATAAAACTCTCTTGAACATTCCCACAAGAGTTAACAATTCGCAAAACCACAACCATTTGTTCTTTGTCAGATACATCACTAGACTCATCCACCATTAATGTAAAAAAATCATTTTTGATCTCTTCAATTATTTTTCGTACTATCTCTTGTGCAAAACAATGAACAATATCTTTTTGAATGTGCGGAGAAATCATTTGACAATATTTTTGAGCATTTCCCATAATGACTTTACGAACATAATCATTTTGATCAACACAAAACTTAATCATTTCAAGAAAATTTCCTCTATTTGAGACGACACATTTTATTTTCCATCATTTTCTGAGGGAAATCATGGCCACGGGGTTGACAAGGCCCCTTTATTAGATAAGTTCTTCTAATTTCATAAATTTGGTTTGGGTGAAATTCAGATATCTTTTTCCTTTCTACAGGATCTGAAGGAAGACTATTCAAATCAACAAAATCTTTCCTAGTTGAAGTTATGGGAACAGACAGTTGAGTACTAGGAGATGCACCACTAGAACCATCAATTCCAATTTCTGTCAATTTTCGTTTAAAAAATCTCTTCATATTCCCTTAATAGTAAAAAATCTCTAACCGTGTTGAAAAGACAAAAATCAAAATTCACAATTTAAAGATTATAATTTAAACAACTAAACATGTAACATGTAACAATAACACAAATTACAAATTCACAATTTGCACCCAAATAAATATGCAAATAAAAAAAGCCTTAATTTTGAATATAACATCAAGCCCTAATTCCAAGTTTTCAATCAACCAAATAAAAAGGCCCTAATTTTAGACATCAAACATTTGAATATTCAAATTCAATGATTCAAAATTTCAAACCAACAATATTTTATGAATATTATTAAAATAAAAGATAAACAAAAATTAAATATATTAGAAATAGTGACAATCAGACAAATCTTGATTTTGATAAAGTGAATTGTGAAAACAACATAAAGTGTTTTGTCCTTTACTTCTTTTTTGATTTGTAATTGTGAAGATTGATTGAAGATTTGAAGACAAAAATGGAAGCCTCTCTCCTGCTCTCCAGACTTCAGCAGCGCCTCTCCTCATCTTCCTCTCGGTCTCTCTCTCTCTTTGAGACTTTGAATGTAGTGTTTTGAGTTTCCCATTCTTAGATTCCCAATTCCCAGTTTTTTCTCCCCGACTCGACGACTCGGCAAGTGGAGATTGCCGCGACTCCTCAGTCCCTCAGTTCGACGGCGGCGGTCTGTGGCACAAGTCACAACGCAGCTGCGCAGCAGCGCAAGGCTCTGAGGTCCCATCGATCTCCCTCCCTCCCTCTCTTTCTTTTAGGCTCTTAGCGACTTAGGAAATTGAAGGTGGGTCACGTACGTTGCTAATGAAAATGATAGGTGGGTCACGTTGAAAATGATTGGTGGGTCACCTTGTAAAACGACGTCGTTTTACAAGGTGATAAAAAAAATTGAAAGTGGTGCACTTTCACCCAGTTTGGTGTGTGTCCTCCACTGAGTGGATGTCGGTTTTGCTTATGGATGTCGTTATTGCAGTTCATGCTTTTGCTAAGGTTTTGCCTATCTTTTTTGTACTAAAATTGGACACGTTTCCGATATTTTTTAGATCTAGGGACAACAATAACTGAATTAGAGAAGATTTTTATCGTTGGGGAGTGATTTTACGATTAAAAGCCTCAAATTTGTTCCAGAAAGGGACCTATGGGGAGGGGGATTGGGAGCTTTCGGAACTTTGGGGGCTAGGATGTAAGTCATTTAAACCTAAATCTGCCTAATCATTCTAAATGGGTATTCTCCTAATTTTTAAAATTACAAAGCGTCAAGTATAAAATGGTGAATTGCCGGAGATATGATTTTTTTCGCCCATAAAAGAGAAGAAGATTAAACTTGTGTTTCTAAAGGAATACGATAATTAAAATTGGGGTGAGTCGTTTGATTGTGAGTTTGACACATGTGTCTCTGTCAAAATTAAGGGTAAATTTATGTTAAAGTATAATAGGAGGGGTATATTTGAACCGAAAGTATAAGAGGATGTTATATTTGGACCGAAACTCAAATGAGGGTATATTTAAACTATTTCTGATAGTATAGGGGTATACTTGCCCCTTTTCTGTTTTTAAAACTTATGATTATTTTTCTAACCTGAATGATTTTATTGTTGAAATATGCCTTGAACCCGGGCATATTAGGTTTATATCATGTTTAGGAATCCTTTTTCTTTTCTGTTTGAAAAACCTTTTCCTTTTCTGTTTGAAAAACCTTTCCTTAGTCTGTGTAAGAGGTACTCTATATAAACCTGTAAAATCCAGGGAATTTCTTTTAAATAAGTATATATATATATATATATATATATATACACACACATTAATTAATTCCAACAAATGGATTTGCAATCTTCAATTATTCTTTAGTAAATGGGCAACACATCCGACAATGATATTTCCACTATTGGTAGTGATTGGTGAATACTAGTTTATGTTAATTAAGAAGGTGGTAGTAATAAAATCACCCAATTTTTGAAATTTTACCAAAGTTATTACATATTGGAGTAATTTTTGAAATCTTACCAAAATTATTACATATTGGAGTAATTCTGAAATTTATACCAAAGTTATTACATATAGGAGTAATGAGCATTTTGTCTTCTCCTTTTAGAATGTAACGTGCAAAATGTACATATTGGAGTAATTCTGAAATTTATACCAAAGTTATTACATATTGGAGTAATTAACATTATGTCTTCTCCTTTGAGAATATCACGTGCAAATGTACATATTGATGTACTGAGCATTTTGTCTTCTCCTTTGAGAATGTAACATGCACATGCTCCCCTTTTCATCTCCCTCAATCTCTTGACATTCCCTCTCCCACAAGTCATACAAACATCCCTAGTTATATATGTTACTTATACACAAATAAAATACCTAGCACAAAGAATAGGAAATCAGAAAAAAAAAACAAGTGAAAAAGAAGAGGAGGAAAAATCTGGGAAAAATACCAAGAGGGCAAGAAGAACAAGAATCAATATACTAGGGAGCAAGGATCATTTTAACAACCAAACAACAATCATTTTCACACTTACAAGGTGAGTTTTCTCACTCAGAAATTCTTGATAACATCCTTTATTTTAAGTTCAATACATGTTAGAATAAGAATTGAGTGTTGAAAAGAAATAATGAGCTTTTGATTGTTTAGACAACTAGTTGCGTCGTGAACTTTACGAACTGGTTTCACTGAGTTATAATTGTTAGAATTTGATGAAATTATAAAGAATGGTACACCTCTCTATTATGATCATATAGAACCAAAAATGAGGTAAAATGGACATACGGTTTAAAAGTTATCAAAGTTCAAAGTTCTTGCCTTAGATTTGGCCGAAATTCCGAAAAGCATAATTGCAGACAGTTTTTATTGAGTTTTACTTATTAGATTTATATAAAAATTTACATTGTTGTAAATATCTCTGTTATGAACAGATATAGCTAAAGAGGGGTTAAAACGGACTTACGAGTTGAGAGTTATTGTAGTTTGAAGTTGCTGCCTCGGATTCATCGGAATCCAAAAGGGCAGGACGTTGAAACGTAAAACTGTACAAATCTGTGAGAAATATGAAAATTGGTGTTAAATGAAAGTTCTAGATCTCTCTGTTTTGGAAATTTTGAGAGCTTAAGGAGGTCTATCTGACTTACTGATTGAGAGTTATCGCTATTTTAAGTTTCTGCCTCGGATCTATTGAGATCCAGGAAGGGCAGCGAATAAAACTATAAAACTGTACCAAATGGTACAGAATATGAAAGTATGGTTCACATGTAGATGTGTAGCTCTCTGTTCTCGTCGTTTTGAGATTTTATGGGGCTTGAACGGGTTTACAGATTAGGAGTTATGACTATTTTAAGATTTGGTTTTGTTTAATAAACATTCTGCCGAAACAAATTTCATGTGGCTGTTTTGAGGATAAGTTTGTGTTAGTTACCTAAAGTAGTTTTAAATGAAATTTGGTACAGTGAAATATCCCCGTCTTACCTTAGTTTCAGCTTGAGAAACACCTTAGTTTGAGTTATGGTTGAAAACTTATAATCATTACAAGTATGAATGGCGGAATGTTGGGAAAGAGAATATTATTTATTTGACCCTCTAAAAAATATGAAAAGTGAATACGTGTTCACATAAATATATAAATATATAATGGATCGGGCTACACACCGCAACAAAACGTAAAGTGAATACGCGTTCACAAATACGTAAACATAATGGATCGGGTTGCACGCCGCAACAAAACGTAAAGTGAATACGCGTTCACAAATACGTAAACATAATGGATCGGGTTACACGCCGCAACAAAACGTAAAGTGAATACGCGTTCACAAATACGTAAACATAATGGATCGGGTTGCACGCCACAACAAAATGTAAAGTGAATACACGTTCACAAATACGTAAACATAATGGATCGGGTTGCACGCCGCAACAAATATGAAAGATGAATACGTGTTCACCTATATATAAATACTTTGGATCGGGTTGCACGCCGCGACAAATATGAAAAGTGAATACGCGTTCACAAATATATGGAAATGCAAGGAAATGTCTTAACGTATAATACGAGATAAAATAAGGTGTTAGTTAAACTAAGAATTTCCTATGAGGAGTTGCTGCATATTTAAAAGTGTTGTAACCTAACAAGTTTTTGCAATATGCTTATTACGTTATAATGTGATTGCACTTGGAATATTGTGGTGTTACTTTGAATTGCAGGGTAAGGTCCTCACTCAGCCCCGGATGGTAGGCCTGACTCTTTATTTAACATGTTTCAGGAAAACATGATAGAGGAAAGGCACCCCGTCAAGGCTAGAGATCGCCCCGCAGCCTCTTGTCGTACCAAATCCATTGCTTCGGGCTTAGTACTCGTCAGGTTCAGAATGTCAGTTACAGTGTCTTGGGAAATGCCCGTGTGGGATGGTCTCCTTTCCAACTTAGAATAATATTTGTCAGTATGTCTATGTAGAAACAGTATTTGCATGAGCATGGACTCGCGTTATGTTTTTAATAAAGTCATAAACAGATTTCTTTATTGTTATTGTTATTAATAGCTCCGTATTTGAATATAAGTTTAAATTTCTAAATAAAGAGAATTAAATGGTGCTCCTGGTGGAAAATAATTGTCCAGGTGTCATCACGCCCTAAGTAAAGGCTTAGGAAAAGTCAGGGCGTGACAAGTTGATATCAGAGCTAAACCAGGTTAGGAGATTCTAGGAAGTTTCTTCGAGTTGGGTGTTTGAACGGTTACTTATTGCGACGGTGTGCGCGCCACCTTAGTAATAAGTGAACGGAATAACATCCTAAAGTTTTCCTTCTTTCATACTCTTCTCGTGCCTATCTTGAGTCTTTTTCAAGACTTGATTCTTATACTACCTCTTTCACGCGGGTTAGGAAGAAGATTGTACAACGTTATACTGACAAATAATTGTTGTGTAGATGGTGATTATAAGGCGAGTTCCAACAAAGAGGGAAGTACTCGAGGAACAAGCAAGGAAAATGCAAGCTTAGAAGGAATTCATGCGTCGTAAGATGAACTCGGGAGATGATTTTAACGACTACATGGGCGACACAATCGTACTTTGTGTGTGTTTGCTTAGGAGTAGACAGAAGAGGCGTTCCTACGACCCGACCTTCTTCAACTTTCTGATTAGAGTCATATTACAGATAATATTCAACTCTGTCCCGAAAAAATTCCAATCCTCATTCAAAGGGGCAAAGATGCTAAGAGGAGATGTTACAGAAGATTCCTTGACCAAATTTCTATTTCAGGTAATAGTAGTAAGGGAAAGAATGAGCGAAATGGAAAGGGAAGCAAGGAAGAAGGTTCACAAGGAGTTGAATGCCAATCGGCAGAATAGGCGAATTATGCGGTTAAGCCCTTTAGAACGTGTTGTAGTAGGTGCATGTTCGAGTAAGAGAGCTATAGGGAATGGCATAGAATTACATGCTCTGATGTATTTGTCGAGGACCGAGCCGGGCATGGCCCGGTGCCATACACAGGCACCCTCTCGAGCATACGTCGAGAGAATAGCGGCGGAACATACAACACGTAAACTGTGTGAGCAATAAACATCACAAATTGGCGATAAGGCGTCTTCTATAAAATATACATAACCAAAGTAAGGCGATTACAACTTTGATCTTACACCCAAACCACAAATGTAACTCTGGACCTCAGGATAAAAAGCAGTGGCGGGGCCGCCATACCCTGAATGTACATAATATCTACAACATCAGGGAAAACCGTACCAAAAGGAATAAGCCTCCGGAGAAATGGAGCTTCTGACACCTGATCAGTGATCTTAAGAATGAGGATCCACCACCGCTACCCCTACTGCTGGCGTGACGCGGCCGAGAAAGGGGTCGACACAATATGTACCAAGTATGTAAAACTGGAAAAATACTGTAATTTAATCATAAGTCTAAATAAAGCTGGAGTCATAGATGGTTATCAAATTACAGTTCACTGTGCCTTACTAACAATGAGAGTAAATAAGAGCATACTTACAACATAAAAATAGAAGGCTCACGATCAAAGCAGGACCATCCGCCCGCAGTATCATTAAGCAATCCTACTCCTGGGACTATTTCACCTGCATGGGTCGTGTGAACCCGCATGAGGTATTCCTCGCATCATGGGTAGCAAATCCATGGAGTGGTATAATGTCTTGGGGGTTTACCCCGCAATCATACTCAGAAGGTGGTATAACGCCTTGGGGATTTACCCCGCATTTATACTCTTACCCTAAAGAAGGCGGTATAACGTCTTGGGGGTTTACCCCGCATTTATACTCTTACCCTAGAGAAGGTGGTATAACGTCTTGGGGGTTTACCCCGCATTTATACTCTTACCCTAGCTCAACCGGCTATCATACATAACATAAGTAAGTTAAGAAATCCCCTAACTCCTTATTAGTCTTGTTCATATACCCTCTCATTTTAGTTTACTTAAGGCACTAACATGTCTTAATAAAAGAATCCGGTAATTTAACCCAAAGTACTACATACTTCTACTCTTTTAAAGATGACTCCTTTTCATAAAAAAAAACTTTAGGCAATTGATGCCTTAAAATCAATTTGTCTTTCATAAATCAAGTCATTTGTCCTTACTTATCTTACTTAGAGTAAATCTCTCCTTTTAGCTTTCCATAAAGCTAATATAACCAACTTCCCATAAAGTTGTTATATTAACCTTATACCTTAGTCAACTACATTTTCCTATATCCAAGGGACTTATACTTTTAAAACGAAACAAGTATCATATACTTAAAACAAGTAAAGGATATCAAATCTTGTACGTCTACCGTACTATATAGGTACAATACTCATGCTCAAGAGATAGGAAAGTTCCACATACCTCTTCAGGTCAATCCACTCGCAAGTCCAATATACCGCACGTAGTATGTCAACCTATAATGACCATAATACGTCCATTAGCCTCTATCTTCAACGTAGAACATTCTGATTGAAAAGTCCCTTATTCCTACGGAAAATTGGACAGCACTTCCTTTGTTTCTACATACTTTGCCACCTTTTTCAAGGCCGAATTCAATAGCCAAACACGCCACCTTTAAGGCTCAACAATGCAGTTAACAAATAGGGGATTACACGCCTACTAGACGTGTAAAATTCCGCCCCACAATTGATATCAAACTAGTACAAACTACAAGGTCCAATTTGACAACTTTGAGGTATAACAACATAAATTCTTATCCAATTCCTTTTTAATCCAAATTCTTATCCAATTCCTACATGCAATATATCTAAAGGCAATATTGACAATTACAAGTCCTTTCTTCCATACATGCAACACAATTTTACTTAAAGAAATGAACGGATTGTTACCTTGGAGTTTACCCAAATTAGTCCAACCAATTCCACTTGCCTTCCTTCCACAATCACCTCCACAAACCTCCTACAAGCTTGTCAACATGTTTCTTTCTTGCCACCTTTCCAAAATTTCTCTAGGCCTTGGTTTCTCCTTGAATTTCTAGAAAGAAGGGAGAGGAAATTTTTAGAGAGAAGGAGGAGGAATTTTTAGAGTGAATGGAGTTCTTTCAAGAATGAAGACTTGGTCAATAAATAGGACATGCACAAAATCAGATGGGGGGGACACTTGTCACCCTCCCATGGCCTTTTTTTTTAAAAAAACAGTTCTGATTTTTCCCCAGATTCGCAGAAACCCGCCTCGGCGCCGCGGCGCTGAAACTTCTGCAACCTCTCGGCACTTCCGGCGCGACTTTCTTTTCCGGCGCGCTGCAACGCTTCAGCGATTTTCAGACTATCCGCTGCGACTGCGCATCCGGCGCGGCCGTGGCCCTGACGATCAAAAATACTTTTACGCCGATCACAGACCGAACTTGTACCTTCCATAACTTTCTACTCCGATGTCCTATCGACGAACGGTTGGTTGCGTTGGGAACTAGACTCAACGAACTACGTACTAGGACTTTGAAACACTTAGTAACTCTTAATGCAACTGGACATAAACCGCTTCAAAGTTGACTAAAAACCCGTCCGAAACATTCTGTCGACCTATCTTTCAAAATTTTAAAAACTTAATTCCTTTCGTACGTTCTCATAGGCAGGACCTGAATTACGGGGTGTAACATTCTCCCCCCTTAGAAACATTCGTCCCGAATGTTCCTTCAATGCTTACTCAAATCACAATATCGACATAGACCCTCTTAACTATTCTTCTTGCAAAAAGAACGCTCTACACGGCCACAACAATACTTAAGCATAATTGCTAAATTTAAAAACTAACAATCAGGAAAGTGGGTTACCTGGAGGTGTAGGGAACAAGTGAGGATACTTCTTCCTCATGTCCTCTTCTGCTTCCCATGTCATTTCCTCTCTGTTCTCATTCCGCCATAAGACCTTGACGGAAGCCACATCCTTTGTCGATCGCTAACTTTGACGATCGAGTATCTCTATGGGACTCTCCTCATACGATAACCCCTCTGTCACCTGGACATCACAAATCGGGTGTACTCTAGATGGATCTCCGATACACTTTCGCAACATAGACACATGAAAGACTGGATGTACTGCCTCCAGATCGGACGACAGATCCAACTCATAGGCAACCTTGCCTACCCTACGGACAATCTGATAAGGCCCAATGTACCTTGGGCTAAGTTTCCCCTTCTTCCCAAACCTCATCACGCCCTTCATGGGTGATACCTTCAGGAAGACCCAATTATCCACCTCAAACTCCAAGTGTCGACGTCGATTATCTGCATACGACTTCTGTCGACTCTGAGCTGACAATAACCGTTCCTGGATAAGCTTTACCTTATCCACCGCCTGCTGAATCAAGTCTGGCCCGACTAACTGAACCTCGCCCACATCAAACCAGCCTATTGGTGACCTGCACTTCCTCCCGTATAAGCCCTCATAAGGCGCCATCTGGATACTAGAATGATAGTTGTTGTTATATGCAAACTCCACAAGAGGTAAATGATCCTCCCAGCTACCCCTGAAATCAATAACACAGGCCCGCAGCATATCCTCAAGTGTCTGGATAGTACGCTCGGCCTGTCCGTCGGTCTGAGGATGAAACGCAGTACTGAGATTCACCTGTGTCCCTAATCCCTTCTGGAAAGACCTCCAGAAGTTAGCCGTGAACTGGGCTCCTCTGTCTGAAATAATCGATATAGGAACTCCGTGCAATCTCACAATCTCTCTGATATACAATCTAGCATAATCCTCGGCCGAAAAAGTCGTCCTGACTGGAAGAAAATGGGCTGATTTCGTCAGCCTGTCGACAATAACCCAGATGGAATCATGCTTCCTCTGAGTGTGAGGTAACCCTGTAATAAAGTCCATATTGATCACCTCCCACTTCCATGTCGGAATATCAATAGCCTGCAATAGCCCACCGGGCTTCTGGTGCTCAACCTTGACCTGCTGACAATTTGGGCACTGCGCCACAAAATCCGCAACGTCCCTCTTCAGGCCATCCCACCAGTACACTACAAGTCCTTTCTTCCATACATGCAACACAATTTTACTTAAAGAAATGAACGGATTGTTACCTTGGAGTTTACCCAAATTAGTCCAACCAATTACACTTGCCTTCCTTCAACAATCACCTCCACAAATCTCCTACAAGCTTGTCAACATGTTTCCTTCTTGCCACCTTTCCAAAATTTCTCTAGGTCTTGGTTTCTCCTTGAATTTCTAGAGAGAAGGGAGAGGAAATTTTTAGAGAGAAGGAGGAGAAATTTTTAGAGTGAAGGGAGTTCTTTCAAGAATGACCAAGTCTTCAAGACTTGGTCAATAAATAGGACATGCACAAAATCAGATGGGGGGGGACACTTGTCACCCTCCCATGGCCTTTTTTTTAAAAAACAGTTCTGATTTTCCCAGTTCGCAGAAACCATGGCCAGCTGAAACCTCTGCAAACTTTCAGCACTTCCGGCGCCGCGGCCCTGTTTTCTGGCGCCGCGGCGCTGTAACTTCAGCGATTTTCAGACTATCCGCGCCGCTGCCTCAATCCGGCCATGGCACTGGCCCCTGACCGAAAATACTTTTACGCCGATCACAAGACCGAACTTGTATCTTCCATAACTTTCTACTCCGATGTCCTATCGACGAACGGTTGGTTGCGTTGGAAACTAGACTCAACGAACTACGTACTAGACCTTTGAAACACCTAGGAACTCTTAATGCAACTGGACATAAACTGCCTCAAAGTTAACTAAAAAACCGTCCGAAACATTCTGTCGACCTATCTTTCAAAAAATTTAAAACTTAATTCCTTTCGTACGTTCTCATAGGCAGGACCTGAATTACGGGGTGTAACAATATTGTAATATCATGAAATATTTTCAAATATGAGGAATGAAGCATTATTAATGCAAGTTATGAGTTGTCATTATTATTTAATTAATCTGCGTTTCCTTGTGGTGTTGCATGCTTATGAACTATAAGAAATTTTTAGGAGCAGAGTAGACATTCCGTCTTCTAAAATATGAGTGTGTTTGTCTTCACAGGAAATGGTGAATTCACAAATCCCGGGGGCTCAAGAGGAGCTTTATCACGAAGCTCATGTACCTCCAGTTGACGTAGTGGTGTCTGAAGGAAGCGGAGAAAATGTCAGAGAAAATGTTGGAGAGAACGAGAGTCAAATGGCCCAAGAAACGGTGGGACAAAAACTAGATAGACTCATAGAGTTAATGACAGCTGCAGTTCAACACATGGTTCCGCCCGCACCTAGTGTCTCTGTCATAGCCCAGGGACCAATTGCGACTGCACCACGGACCGAGAGTGTAGAAGCTCAAGCAGTACCTGATAGGCTATGGGCAAATTTTATGAGGAGAAGAGAACCACTTTACTCAGGGAAGGACCCCAATGCCGACCCGATAGTATTCCTCGATGAAGTCGAAGACTTAATGTTCACATTGGGATGCGTGAAGACGCATGGCTTCAACTTGGTAGGCGCACGACTAGTGGATGATGCGGGGGTGTGGTGGAGAAATTTTAGGAAAAATCGTCCCCCGATGTCACCATCAATGACTTGGAGAGGGTTCAGAGGGGCATTCATTGAGAAATTCATGCCTAATACGTGCAAGGATGCGCTCAGATGGAAGTTTGAATAGTTGAAGCAAGGTGACCGCAGTGTACAATAATATGATACACAGTTCGTGAGGTTATCGGCATACAACACACATGTCGTCCCTACAGAAAGGGAGAGAGTCAAGTGATTTGTTGAGGGTTTAAACCCAAACATAGCAGAAAAGGTGGTGGCGTTAGCCAATGATCGAACTTATCTTCAGATTGTCGATATGGCTATGAGGGTAGAAGGTTTCGCTAAAGCAAAAAGAGAATATTCGCAGAAGAGATTTCGGACATCAGAATCATTTAATCAGAGTCAAAATCAGAAGTAGGAGTTTAGTAAGGGATCTTCAGGACTGAACCAACCTGTGGGCCAGTCTTATTTCATGTCTAAGGGGCACAGTTGGTTTAATTACCAAGGTAGCAAGGACAAGGCCACCAACCCTAACACAGGAGGTGACAAACCGATTTGTAAGATTTGTCAAAGAAAACACACTGGAGAATGTCGACTCTTAACGAAGGCATGTTATAACTGTGGAGAGTCAGGTCACTATGCCAGGGATTGCAAAAAAAAGACTCAAACTCAATCTATTCAGGGGAGGTCAAAAGCAACCACAACTGCCTACAGGGGAAATCAGGGAAACCAACCCCGCCAGAGTCAGGGAGGTGAACAACCCAACAATTCTAACCGGCTCTACGCTTTGCCCCAGAGGAATGAGGCAGAAGCATCTAATGCGGTGGTCACAGGTATTTTGCTGGTCTCGAGTATTCATGTATTTGTCTTATATGATCCGGACTCTACATTTTCATATGTGTCAATGGGTTTCGCAAAGAATTTACACGTAGAACCTTCATATTTAAGTGAACCTTTTGAGGTTATGACACTAGTAGGGGCCTCAGTTTGGGCCTCTCGAGTAGTTAAAAACTTTCCATTAGAAGTGAATTGCAGGGGAACAATAGTGGACCTAGTACTAATTGATATGGTAGACTTCGACGTCATTTTGGGTATGGATTGGTTGTCGACATGTTACGCCATATTAGATTGTCGACGAAAGATAGTGAGATTATCTTTTCCCGGGGAGCCAGAAGTTGTTATAATGGGTAGGATTGGAATATCCTCACGTTAGTTTATTTCCTATCTTGGGGCCCAAAAGTTATTGAGAAGTCATAGAGTGGAGTACGCATATCTAGCTAATATAGTGGATACCCAAAAAGAATCCCAGTGGTACATGATGTCCCTATTGTTATAAATTTTTTGGAGGTTTTTCCTGAAGATCTTTCAGGCCTTCCTCCAGATATAGAGGTAGAGTTTGCTATAGAGTTAATTCCGGGTATAAGACCCATTTCTATTCCTCCATATCGAATGGCCCCATATGAATTGAGGGAGTTAAAAGAACAACTGAAGGACCTTCTGGATAAATGCTTTATAAGGCCTAGTATTACCCCCTGGGGTGCACCAGTCTTTTTTGTGAAGAAGAAATACGGATCACTCCGAATGTGCATAGATTATCGGCAACTCAATAAGGTCACGATCAAGAACCGATACTCATTACCAAGAATCGATGATCTTTTTAACCAACTTCAAGGAGCTAGATATTTTTTCAAGATTGACCTCCGTTCGGGATATCATCAGCTGAAAATAAATCCGGGTGATATATCCAAAACAGCCTTTAGAACCCGATACGGCCATTATGAGTTCTTGGTCATGCCTTTTGGGTTAACCAATGCCCCAACGACTTTTATGGATTTAATGAACAAAATCTTCAAACCATTCTTAGATTTGTTCGTGATTGTGTCCATAGATGATATCCTAATTTACAGTAAGAGTGATGAAGAACATGAAGAGCATCTGAGGGTAGTGCTTCAAGTCTTAAAACAGGAGAAACTATATGCTAAATTTTCAAAGTGTGAATTTTGGTTGGAAAAGATAGCCTTTTTGGGCCATATTGTGTCAAGGGATAAAATTATGGTAGACCCCCAGAAGATAGAAGCAGTGAAGAACTGGACAAAACCGACCACTCTGACAGAGGTTAGAAGTTTCTTGGGTTTGGCTGGGTATTATAGAAGATTCGTAAAAGGCTTTTCTAGTCTTGCTGCTCCCTTGACCCGGTTGACTCAAAAGGCGGTTAAGTACCAGTGGTCAGAAGCATGTGAAGCAAGTTTTTAGAAACTAAAGGAATTGTTGACTACTGCACCAGTCCTAACCTTACCATCGGAACAAGAAGGGTTCACAGTCTATTGTGATGCCTCTAGAGTTGGGTTAGGATGTGTCTTGATGCAGTTTGGAAAGGTTATTGTGTATGCATCTAGACAATTGAAGATACATGAGAAGAATTATCCGACTCATGACTTGGAATTGGATGCGGTGGTGTTTGCCTTACGAATATGAAGACATTATTTGTATGGTGTGCCTGTGGACATACTTACAGATTTTTGCAGTACATAACCACGCAGAAGGATTTGAATCTCCGACAAAGAAGATGGTTAGAGTTGCTTAAGGATTATGACCTTAGTATTCTTTACCATCCTGGGAAAGCCAACGTGGTGGCTGACGCACTCAGTAGGATATCAATGGGTAGCTTGGCCCATTTGGCAATACAAAAGAGGGGTATTATTTGTGAGGTACAAAGATTGGGAAACCTCGGGGTTAGTTTAACTGAGATCGGTGAAGGTAGGGTGGTGGTACATGATACCTCACAGTCTGCCTTAGCTTCAGAAATAAAAGAGAGTCAGTTTGAGGATACGGAGTTTGTTGGATTTCGGGAGAGGATTCAACAGGGAAAACCTTCACAGTTTACATTGGGAGATAATGACGGAACCCTTCTGTATAAGGGTAGGTTATGTGTTCCTAAGGTAAATGATCTAAGGAGGAAGATCTTAGATGAGGGTCACAACACAAGATATTCCGTTCATCCAGGGTCAACAAAAATGTATCAGGACCTCAAGGCAAGTTACTGGTGGGACGGGATGAAGAAAAACGTTGCGGAGTTTGTCGGGAGGTGTCTTATATGTCAACAGGTGAAAGCTGAACATCAAAAACCTGGCGGACTACTTCAGGACATTGGAGTCCCCATGTGGAAATGGGAGGCGATTCACATGGATTTTGTAACTGGTCTACCGAAAATTCGAGAAGGGTATAATTCTATTTGGGTGATTGTTGATCGGCTTACAAAGTCAACCTATTTCTTACCGGTCATGACTACGTATCGCGCACCACAGTACGCGCAGATTTATTTGAAGGAGATTGTGCGGTTACACGGGATTCCGTTACAAATTATCTCAGATAGGGGTTTCCAGTTTACCTCACACTTTTGGCAGAGTTTTCCAGCAGGGTCTCGGGATAAAAGTTAAGTTGAGCACGGCTTTCCACCCGCAAACAGATGGACTAGTTGAGCGAACAATTCAAACACTTGAGGATATGTTGCGATCTTGTGTGTTAGATTTTCAGGGTAGCTGGTTGGACCATCTCTCTCTAATTGAGTTTGCCTACAACAATAGTTTTCACTCTAGTATACAAATGGCCCCATTTGAGGCATTGTATGGACGAAAGTGTAGATCCCCACTGGGATGGTTCGAAGTGGGTGAGGCGCAACTGTTCGGACCCGAAGTCATTCAGGAGACAAATGATAAGGTGAAAATGATTCGGGAGCGGATCAAAACAGCTCATAGCCGTCATAAGTCTTATGCGGATCATCGCAAAAGAGATCTCGAATTTCAAGAGGGGGAGAAAGTATTTTTAAAAGTATCCCCAATGAAGGGAGTGATGCGCTTTGGTAAGAAAGGAAAATTAAGCCCAAGGTTTATTGGGCTATATGAGATCTTGCGGAGAGTGGGGAATGTGGCTTACGAGCTAGCACTTCCACAAGAGCTGGAAGCAGTGCATCCGATATTTCATGTGTCAATGTTACGAAAATACTTGCACGATCCAAGTCACGTCATTCTTCCTCAGGAGATAGTTCTTAATGAAGAGTTTCAATACGAAGAAGTTCCGGTAGAGATACTTGACATGAAGGTTAAGCTCCTGAGGAATAAAGATATTTCTTCCGTGAAGGTCCTATGGAGGAATCACTCCACGGAAGAGGCCACGTGGGAAGCCGAAGACGCGATGAAAGTCAAATACCCATTTCTCTTTGAATAAGGTTATAAAAAATGTGTTACATAGTACTTCATATGTGTGCTATTTGTATGTCTATGTGCTTAAGTTACAACCTTATTCACATTCGAGGACGAATGTTGCTTAAGGAAGGGAGAATGTGAAGTTCCAAATTATTGTTACCTTATTCACATTCGAGGACGAATGTTGCTTAAGGAGGAGAGAATGTAAAATCCAGAGATTTTTTTTAAATAAGAATAAAAAAAGATATATATATATATATACACACATTAATTAATTCCAACAAATGGATTTGCAGTCTTCAATTATTCTTTAGTGAAGAAATGGGCAACACATCCGACAATGACATTTCCACTCTTGGTAGTGATTGGTCAATACTAGTTTATGTTAATTAAGAAGGTGGTAGTAATAAAATCACCCAATTATTGAAATCTTACCAAAGTTATTACATATTGGAGTAATTTTTGAAATCTTACCAAAGTTATTACATATTGGAGTAATTCTGAAATTTATACCAAAGTTATTACATATAGGAGTAATGAGCATTTTGTCTTCTCCTTTTAGAATGTAACGTGCAAAATGTACATATTGGAGTAATTCTGAAATTTATACCAAAGTTATTACATATTGGAGTAATGAGCATTATGTCTTCTTCTTTGAGAATGTAACGTGCAAATGTACATATTGATGTACTGAGCATTTTGTCTTCTCCTTTGAGAATGTAACATGCACATGCTCCCCTTTTCCCCTCCCCTTTTCATCTCCCTCAATCTCTTGACCTTCCCCCTTCCACAAGTCATACAAACATCCCTAGTTATATATGTTACTTATACACAAATAAAATACCTAGCACAAAGAATAGGAAATCAGAAGAAAAAACAAGTGAAAAAAAAGAGGAAAAAAAATCTGGGAAAAATACCAAGAGGGCAAGAAGAACAAGAATCAATATACTAGGGAGCAAGGATCATTTTAGCAACCAAACAACAATCATTTTCACACTAACAAGGTGAGTTTTATCACTCAGAAATTCTTAGTAACATCCTTTATTTTAAGTTCAATACATGTTAGAATAAGAATTGAGTGTTGAAAAGAAATAATGAGCTTTTGATTGTTTAGACAACTAGTTGCGTCATGAACTTTACGAACTGGTTTCACTGAGTTATAATTGTTAGAATTTGATGAAATTATTAATAATGGTACATATCTCTATTATGATTATATTGAACAAAAAATGAGGTAAAATGGACATACGGTTTAAAAGTTATCATAGTTCAAAATTCTTGTCTTAGATTTGACCGAAATTCGGAAAGACATAATTATAGACTGTTTTTATTGAGTTTTACTTATTAGAATTATATAAAAATTTACATGGTTTTAAATATCTCTGTTACGGACAGATATAGCTAAATATTAGTTAAAACAGACTTACGAGTTGAGAGTTATTGTAGTTTGAAGTTGTTGCCTCGGATTCATCGGAATCCAGAAGGGCTGGACTTTGAAACGTAAAACTGTACAAATTCGTGAGAAATATGAAAATTGGTGTTAAATGAAAGTTCTATATCTCTCTGTTTTGGAAATTTTGAGACCTTACGGAGGTCTATCCGACTTACGTATTAAGAGTTATCGCTGTTTAAAGTTTCTGCCTCGGATCTATCAAGATCCAGAAAGGACAGCGAATAAAAGTGTAAAACTGTACCAAATGGTTTGTGTCTTTTACATTCATTATTATTCTTTCTTCTGTTTAATTGCTTCCGCTATAACAAATTGGCATCAGAGCCGGATTTATTTATTTGAAAGATGTCTGGAATGAATGTAAAAATCGACAACTTTACGGGGAGAAACAATTTTAGTATGTGGCATTTCAAGATGCGAGCCTTGTTAAAACAACAAGGACTTTGGGCGCCGCTTGCTAGTAAGCCGACAGAACTCATTAACGCTGAGATGACCGTTCTGGAAGAGAAGACTCATTCAACAATTATGTTGAGCCTTGCTAATGATATTATCACTGAGGTCGCGGAGGAGGAAATCGCACATGGTCTATGGGTTAAGCTCGAGAGTCTTTATATGACGAAGTCCTTAACCAACAAGTTGCTTCTGAAGCAACGTATGTTCAGTCTACGAATGCAGGAAGGTATGCCTCTTCGAGATCACTTAGATCAACTAAACACAATCTTGTTAGAGTTGCGTAATATTGATGTGAAAGTTGAGGATGAGGATGCTGCATTGATTCTGCTAGTATCTTTACCATTATCGTACGAAAATTTCATACAGTCGTTCATTATTAGAAAAGATATTGTGTCTTTAGAGCAGGTGAGATCGTCTCTCCATACTAGGGAGCTGCGCCATAAGGCGGCTGGTACAGGTATAGATAATCAGGTTGCATGGTTAGTAGCCTGTGGAGGTCATGGACATAGAAATTCGGGGGAGAAGAAGTCCAAGAACCATTTTCTAAAGGTCCAAAACCAAATGATGTCTGTAATTACTGTAAGGAGAAGGGACACTGGAAATCTGATTGTCCCAAGAAGAAAAGGCAGCAGAATAATCCAACAGGTACTGCTGATATAACAGATACTAACTTTGAAGATGATATTGCTCTAGTTGCTAATGAGTACACGCATCACAATGATGTGTGGATCCTCGATTCAGCAGCATTTTACCATATATGTCTGCGCATGGAGTGGTTTACAACCTATGAGCAAGTGGATGGTGGCAGTGTGTTATGGCTGACAGTTCTATTTGCAAAACGGTTGGGATAAGCTCTATTAAAATTCAGACACATGATGGTAAATTATGCACATTGAATGACGTCAGGCATATTCCATCCATGACAAAGAATCTGATATCATTGAGCATGTTAGATAGCAAGGGGTTCATATTTCGAGGTGGAGGTGGAGTTCTATATGTCTGCATGGATTCGAATGTGGTTCTGAAGGGCATAAAATGTGGTACCTTGTATTTCCTTCAAGGTTCTATGTTATCAGGTTCTGTTTCTGTTGCATCCTCAGAGGTTGATAAAGAAAACTTGACCAAGTTATGGCATATGAGGCTTGGCCATATGAGCGAGAGAGAGATGCAAATTCTGTCAAAAAGAGATCTTCTTTGTGGTCACAAGGTCAAGGACCTTAAGTTTTGTGAACACTGTGTATTCGGGAAATTACATCGCAACAAGTTTTCCAAAGCAATACACAGAACAAAAGGCACACTTGATTACATCCATTCTGATTCTTGGGGTCTTTCCCGGATGGAGTCTCTAGGAGGTCACATATATTTTATGACAATTATTGATGATTTCTCAAAGATGACTTGGGTGTTATTTATGAAGCATAAAAGTGAAGCTTTCAAGAACTTCAAGCAGTGGAAGACATTAATGGAAAATCAAACAAGGAAGAAGATCAAAAGACTGCGAACTGATAATGGTCTGAAATTTTGTTGTTCTGAGTTCAATGAGTTTTGCAGAAAAG
Source organism: Przewalskia tangutica (assembly GCA_029844215.1). NCBI lineage: Eukaryota > Viridiplantae > Streptophyta > Magnoliopsida > Solanales > Solanaceae > Przewalskia > Przewalskia tangutica. The sequence continues at coordinate 84,226,266 of CM056736.1, read as the reverse complement.
AAGGGATTGCTAGGCATCATACAGTCAGGGAGACGCCACAGCAAAATGGTGCAGCGGAACGCATGAATCAGACATTTTTGGAGAGAGCTAGATGCATGCTCTCTAATGCTGGACTAACTAGGACATTCTGGGCAGAGACGGTTAGTACAGCTTGCTATCTGATAAATCGTGGACCTCACACAGGTATACATCTCAAAACTCCTTTTGAGATGTGGTCTGGTAAGCCTGCTGATTACTCTGGCTTGAGAGCTTTTGGTTGCAATGTTTATTATCATGTGAATGAGGGTAAATTAGAACCACGAGCTAAAAGGGGAGTGTTTGTGGGTTATGGGGATGGTGTTAAAGATTACAGAATATGGTCCCCATCTGAGAAGAGGGTTATAATGAGCAGGAATGTAGTTTTTGATAAAAATTCTATGTTTAACCCTACTGTGAAGTCTATTATTGGTGGCAGTATTGGGAAACAAGTGGAGCAGCAAGTCACTCCAGATGAGGGTGAACCATCATATGAAGTCCAACAGCCACAGTCAGAAGCATAATCATCAGGATCTTCATTACCAGCAGCAAATCAACACAATTTGGCTTTTGATCGATCAAAGAGAGCAAATTATGGAATACCTCCCAGAAGGTATGGTTTTGAAGACATGGTAGCTTATGCATTGCAGGTTGCTGAAGAAGTGGATCCTGACTCACATGAGCCATCCACTTACAAAGAAACGATATGATCGAATCTTCCCAATGGCTTGTCGCATGGGAGAGGAGATGGAGTCACTCCATAAGAATCGACTTGGGAATTAGCCAATCGCGAGGCGTAAAAGTTGTCACTTGCAAGTGTATCTACAAGAAGAAGGAAGGAGGAACACATGTTGAGGGTATCAAGTATAAAGCTCGAGTGGTAGCTAAGGGGTTCACTCAGAGAGAGGGGGTAGACTACAATGACATTTTCTCGCTAGTAATCAGACACACTTCCATCAGGGTGCTACTAGTAATAGTTGCACATCAGAATCTGTAATTGAACAACTAGATGTGAAGACAACTTTCCTACATGGAGAGTTGGATGAGGAAATATACATGACTCAGCCAGATGGGTTTCAGGTTCCTGGTAAGGAGGACTATGTTTGCAAGTTTAAGAAGTCCTTGTATGGGCTAAAGCAGTCTTCGAGGCAGTGTTACAAAAGGTTCGACAACTATATGATAGAGATTGGCTACAACAGAAGTCCATATGATTGATGTGTTTACTACAACAGGTCAGCAAACAGTTCTTTGATTTACTTGGTCATGTATGTAGATGATATGTTGATAGCTGTGAAGGACAAGTCTGATATCCAGAAGTTGAAGGATCTTCTCAGTGCTGAGTTTGATATGAAGGATTTGGGTGCAGCCCGGAAAATTTTGGGAATGGAAATCTATAGGGATCTAAGCAGAGAGAAGCTCTTCTTGTCACAGAAGGGCTACATTCAGAAGATTTTGTTAAGGTTTGGCATGTCTACATCAAAGCCTATAGATACTCCCAGTGCTGCAAATGCACATCTGCCTGTTGCCTTTGCACCTAAATCAGCTGAGGAGAAGGAGTACATGTCTCGAGTTCCCTATGTTAGTGCAGTAGGAAGCTTGATGTATGCAATGGTCTGCACTAGACCTGATCTTGCACAGTCTGTTAGTGTTGTTAGCAGGTTTATGAGTGAGTCTGGCAAAGAGCATTGGCAAGTTGTGAAGAGGATTTTTCGGTACCTCAAAGGTACGTCTGATGTTGGTCTCATTTATGGAGGTGATACAGATTGTTTGATGACAGGGTTTTAAGACTCCGACTATGCTGGAGATGTTGACAGTAGAAGATCTATGACTGGTTATGTTTTCACTCTTGGTGGTCCAGTTGTCAGTTGGAAAGCTACTTTGCAGCCTACAGTGACTTTGTCGACTACAGAAGTAGAGTACATGGCAATAACAGAAGCAACCAAGAAGGGAATCTGGTTGAAAGGATTGATCAGTGATCTGGGTATACATCAGGATCAGGCCATAATGTATTTGTTGACACCCAATTTTGACCCTCCCGTCCAGACAGTAGCCATAAAATTACACTAATTTTGCAAAATATTTTTTATTGATTTTTGTAATAAAATGCAACAATAATACATTAATACAGACATAAATAAACAATTTAATAATGACACCGCTTCTTACGTAGAAAATTACGCACTTAGAGCCCTGTCATAATTCTTAATAATAAATAATAAATACATAAAATAATAATCTAACACACGCGTTTTAATAATAGCATTCATAAAAGAATTAAGAAGTCCTAATTTTTATTTAATAAGTCTTAATAACGACATCACATTATAAACATTAAACACTAATTAAATAGCACACCCGCATTTATTATTATAATAATTTAAATTCAAACTTAGACTAATAAAACACCTAAATAATTTAATCACAATTTAAATAATTTAATTTATCACTAATTAATACACCTAAAACTAATTCCTAAATCTAATACCCATTTAACTTGCCCAATTCTCATCCCTTAAATTAATAGCCCGACTTCACTATTCTCACCACCCACTACCAAAGACCCATCCGCCCCTTATTACCAGCAGCCCGCAAGCCCAACATCCCCCTCAGCCTTATCCCTTCTTTCCCATCGTCCCTCAAACCTAAAAAAAGACAAAAGAACAAACCAGCAAACCTAAACCTAAAAAAACAAAAACGAAGTCGCCGCATACACCCCTCCCCTTCACCCGCGAATCTCGCCGGATTTTCAGTGGGAAATCCGGCATAACTAAACCAAATCCTTCAGAAATCCTTTACCTTACCATAACCTGCACGAATCGCACTAAATCAGTAGTGATTTCTTACCATAATCAAACATGAATCAGCCCATAAAATCGTCCAAGATCAATACCAAATGGGTACGAAATATTGACCAAAATCAGCCTTTAAACTCAACCAAAATTAGAACCCAGGGAAAAAGCTATAAAGGGAACTAATATATACATGCAAGGGCATCGACGAAGAAACAGAACTGGGGGGGAGAGTCCAGAATCGATCACCTTTCTGAAACCCTGAGACGAACAAAAAAATCGACTCAACTGTCATAGAACATAGGGGAAACCTGAGGGAACCTGTTAGCATCCTTTAGCCGAAACCTTTCTTTCAAAAAAATAGACTAGAATCGACCACAAACTGCGTCGCTTTCAATAGCATAGCATAAAAATCTCCGAGTGGCTTCGACGACTTGATACGCTGCCTCGGTTCGCTGTCCGGAGAAGGTAAAATCAACTCTCTCTCGATGTCGGCTCGTTTCTGTATTTCTGTATGAAGTTTGTATTAAATATATGTTAGATGTTGAAGATAATGTTCGGAGATTGCGAGATAGATAAAATAAATACTGTGTTTGTTTATGTGGTTTGCTGTGATGTTGTGGGATGAGTAGACTGCTGCAATAAGTCTGAATCATGGGTGTGTTGCATTTGCCTGTTTACATTATAAGGTCGACTGTCAGGTAATATGACTAGGAAGGAGATTAGGCATATCGAAATTCTGGTTTAGATGGTTTTGCATATCTAAGTTAAACCCTGTATAATTATATATTGTGGCATATGGATCTTCCCTTTTAGTTGAGAATCTGAATATTACCAGCTTTCCACCAGTGCACTAGCAGTCCAATTTACATCATAGATCCTCATAACTGCATCGTCCTCGCATCATGTGGATCTTTGGCATATCTAGGTAAACTATAAAGTGTAGATATGCTCTATAGATTGTTTCAAGAACCTGTTAATTGGGCATATCAACATCTATGTTTAAATAGTCATCTGAGTTAATTTGGATGACTGAAAGTTATCTAAAACCTGCTTGAAAGCCTGCTTGTGCTTAAAATGATTCAAAGTAGTAGCCAACTGATTTTTATTGGAGGTAAGTGACTTTCTAGGCTTGAGTGTACCCTCAGTGTTTGGACTAAACATACGCGGCATCGGGTTGTAACTTATATAAATTAGCATTGTTAGGATGTAAAAGAGGCAGAGTAAAAGATCAATCGTCCGGGTTGTCGTTAGCTGGTGTTTGGTATGTCCTGTTTTTTTTAGACTGGAAATTGAATCTCTTAGTCCCTTTCCTTGTATGATTTCTTGTCCAATGTCTTGTCCCTTCATGCTTCCTGTCTCTTGCCTGATTTGCTTAAATAAAGTGTAAATGGGATGTGTTGACTGCCCGCCATATGTTCTAAAATGCTTGTTAATACTAATTGAAGCCAAATCAAGTCATATATTCACATCTGAATGAAAACTCCTGACGACCTTTGTCATATCTGTTTAATCCTGCCCATTTTCTTTGTGTGACTGTTAGTTGCCATGATTAAAAGTATGCCTTTATTGACTGTGAAATGTGCATGTTGTCCCTGATATATCCAGCTACATCTATGTGCTTTATTCTATTTTTGTGCCTTAATAAGATTCAGAATACATCCTGGTTCGATTAATCATACTCACTGTTAAGATGCAACAAGGAAACTGTTGCATATCGGGATTTACTGCACCAATTCTAGATAAATTAAAAATATGAAAGGATCATTGAAGTTGTATAAATCATAGCCTGGTTGCTTGTGACCTGGTTCTTCACATGTTTAAGTGTTTATTCACTGCTTTGCTCACTATTCCGTGTAATTACTTAAATGTCTAAATACATATTGATTTCGGTCCCTTTTGTCTGGTTTAAGTGTTATCCGTTTCAGGGATTGATTTAATTAAGTGCTATCTAAAATACGCACGTATTCATTTAGAATATTTACTAATCCTTATCTTCTTTTTTTTACATGAAATGCATCGGAGCAAAACGAAGAGTCTCACGGCGAGACTCATCATAAGCTACAACAAATGAAGACCTGCATCTTATGTGCTTCATCCTCTCCGCATCACAAACTCCAAATCATAGGCGAGATGGCCTCGCCGTTTCTTCAAGTCATCATTAATTCATATCCTCACTCTATTATTTGTTGTAATTATTTGTCTAACATTACGCTACTAATAGTACACTTGGAATAATTAAACTTTGGGCTGTCATTAGAAAAAATAGTTTGACGTTAGAAATTCACTCTCCTTTAATTAGTTATTTTTTTTTACTAGTTATGCATTGTCTAAGCCATACTAAAATAACATAAATATTCACGTAGCTAAAGCGTCACTCACTATTAAATCCTTAGTATAATAAATTAATTTCTTCATAAACTCTTACTAACATTCATAATTAAAAATTATTTTGTTAGCCTTTGCATAATAGATATTTTACAAGTACACATTTCGTCATAATAAGATTTTGCATTATTACAACACATGTATCTTATCTAATACGTTATAAATGCATAAATCATCTTTGCACATAATAATACATGTTTTAGCTAGAACTAGCTTTATATATTTTAAAACAAATCTCACATTTTTATGCTAGCAAAAAATACTTCCTATATTTTTACTTAAATACTTTTCAAGACATGTATTACATCTTAGAATAATAATTAACCCTAGGTTTGAACGGACAATCGCAAGTTAGCGGATCCTTTAGGGTGCCTAACCCCTTCCCTTTAGGATAATAAAGAGCCCTTACTCAGAATCTCATATAAGTTTTGCAGACCATAAAAATTGAGTTAGTGTTGACTTTAACCTAGTTGACATTTAGGTGTCCTAATTCACCCAAACTAATTAGGTGGCGACTCCTAGCAACCCTTTAGCATTTTAACACCTTTTACTTTTAAAAATTAACCTTTTAACACCTCTTTAGCATTTTAGCACATTTTTAGCACCTTTTAACATTTAGCACTTTTATTTATTTTCTAACATTTTATTTAAGCAGGGGTTCGCTAGAAAAATGTCGCGGTCGAAAAGGGGCGCGACAGTATTGTGACAGTCTCAGTGCAATTTGTTTAGCCAAGGATCAAGTCCATCATGAGAGGACTAAGCACATTGATGTGAGGTATCATTTTTTGAGAAGTGAGAAGAGAATCAAGGTCAACAAAATGGGTACTGCTGATATGTTCACAAAGTCAGTTCCACACAGCAAGTTCCAACACTGTTTGGACTTGCTCAATGTTAGGAGTTGCTGATTGCCCCTTGAGGGTAAAATCTGGGGCAAAAGGAGTCTAGTACATATGACACTATAATGGTGCATCTGGTACATCTGTTATTTGTGAGAAGATTCAAGTCAAGGTGGAGATTTGTTGAAATATGTCTTGAATTCGGGCATATTAGGTTTATACCATGTTTAGGAATCCTTTTCCTTTTCTGTTTGGAAAACCTTTTCTGTTTGGAAAACCTTTTCTTAGTCTGTGTAAGGGGTACTCTATATAAACCACATAGGTCATAACCTAATAAGCAATCTGAAATACAGTCCAGAGAAATCCCAAAAAATTGTATTCCTCAAGATCAATAAAGTGTTTCTCTCTTCTGCCCATGGACATAGATAACACATTGTTAGTGAACCACGTTAAATCGTTTGTGTCCTTTACATTCATTATTATTCTTTCTTCTGTTTAATTGCTTCCACTATAACTTTTATAATTAGAAAAATAAGATTGATTATTTTATTATGATTATTTTATTATGATTATTTTATAAATTGAGTGACCTTCTATGTAGTTAACTCTTTATTTCACCATAGATGTTTAAACAACCTAACATATATGAAGTATAGTTTAGTTAAATTAATTTTAAAAAGAAAAATATAACAAGTATTTTAAGAAGGAGAAATAGCTATAAATAGGCTTTTCTCTCCAGCATAAATGTGGCCGAAAGTTAATTGGAGATGCAATAAGCCTTTCTTTAGCTACTAAGAAATGGAAGATTTTTATTTATTTCCCACTTGATGTCATTTACCGGATGAAAAGCAAAAGAAAAAATATGGAGGATATTCTACTAAGGAGTGTGTTTGCATGTTTTTGAGTGTGTATCCATTTTCTTTGAAATTCGTCGAAATATTACATAAATCGAATGTGAAGAAGCAACGAATGATAGAAATGGGTCATTGAAACGATAAACACTTAGTCGTGTTTACATTTAGGGTGTCAAATGATTGGGATAGAATATTGAACGAGTCAAAATGAATTGAAATAATAAACAAGTCGGATCATAACTTTTCAAAAATCGATCTGGTAAAAAATAATCGAGTCAATTTGAACTAAACAACGAGTCATAACCAACCCGAACAAATCATAATTATTTTGTTGAAAATATTTATTAAACGTGAAATAAAGTAAATCTTATAATTATGAATCGAACAATTAAGGCCTCGCACGTAGGAAACCTTGTTTCCACACACGTGCACACGTAGTGCCAAGGATCAAAATTTCCTTAATGGAAGATATATTGGTAGGTATACGAATTGTTTGAGACGTAAGGTAATAGACGGTTATTGGCCAAATGACGAATGATTTCACGTTGGTAAATGAAGGAAGAAGTGTATAATGTGTAAAGATGAAATGAATCAGAAATCACCACGAAATCGAGAAGGGTCGCGGCTCCTCCAAGTAAGGGCCGCGACTCTAATTGACGTTTCAATTCCAGTAACTCACTGGAATTGAAGGGCCGCGACTCTAATTGACGTTCCAGTTCCAGTTCTGGGGCCGAAGGGCATGACTCTCGAATGTTTCAATCCGTTGGAGGTGAATTAAAAACTGATTCTTGGGCTGACTTTGGAGTATTTACTATTTACTCTCCATTATTTGCTCATGAATTCAGCCATTACTTGGCTGAATTGTAACTCCAAATTCAAGGCATTAACATGGCATTCATGGCCATTACTTAACCATTTGGAGGGTCATCATCTACACACTATAAAATGAGACACAAGGCTCATTTGGAAACACACTTGACATCTTACACTCAACAATTCTCTGAAATTATCTTCCTCTCTTGCAATCACAAACACTCAAAGATCTTTCTTCCAAAGCAAACACTTGAGTTCCCTTTGCTCATTTGTTTGATTGCTGTTTTATCTTGGGAGATAAATTGCCATTACAACCGTCAAAAGGATATACGGGGCAATATTATTTTAAGGATAGATCAAGAATTTGGTCGACTCAGCAATCTCTCATACATGATCATTTCCAGATTTCTAACAAATAGTTGTTGTTGTTATATTCCCGTTCTACACATTACCACTCACAAGCTTAAGATAATATTCGCTATTTCAACAACAACATGACTGGACAAGATCAATTAAACCAATTCAATACTGAAAATTCCACCGATGCTCAAGGCAATCCCACTACTCAAGGCACTAACGCTGCCTTCAACTCCACTGTTTTTGGCACTCCTAGTGTCACCACTGATCATGGCATTTCTAATGCCTTCCCAACTACTGCTTTTGGCACGTCAAGTGCCACTGTTTTTGGTACGTCAAGTGCCACCGCCACTGCCTTTGGCACAACCAATGCCTCCACTGATGCTCCGGGCACTTATAGTGTCTTTGCTCCTACACAAGGCGTCAACAACAACTATACTCCCGTTGGAGGCATTCACAATTCCTTTGCAAAAAGGGGGCACTACTGCCCCAACACATACTGGTTTTCACCATGACGGTCCTGAAAAGTTCATGGGTGCTCACTTTAAGAGATGGCAGCAAAAAATGTTATTTTTCCGGACGGTTATGGGAATGTCACATTTCCTAACCGAAGATCCTCTACTAGTTGGGGAAGATGTGGATCCTCAGCTAAATAATTTGGCGGAAGGGGGCCAAGGTAACCATGTCGCTGACGACATGAGGATAGTTCACGAAGCATGGAAACATAATGATTTCATGTGTAGGAACTATATTCTAAACAGTTTGTCCGATCCACTATACATGGTATATTGCACCGTTGAAACTGCCAAGCAGTTATGGGACAAACTTCAGAAAGAGTACAACACCCAAGATGCGGGTAGTAAGAAGTTCATCATTGGGAAGTTTCTGAAATTTCAAATGGTGGACAACAAAAGTGTGACATCCCAAGTCCAGGAATTCCAAATGATTCTACATCACCTGAATTTGGAAGGATTAAAGCCCAACGAACAATTCTTGGTTGGAGCATTAATCGAGAAGTTGCCTCCCTCGTGAACTGAGTTTATGAACTATCTAAAAGTCAAAACAAAGGAGATGACCCTAGATGAACTTATTGTCAAACTCCAGATTCAGGAAGACAATAAGAAGGCCATGCCAAAGGGAAAATAACCCGCTGAGGCTAAGGCAAACCTGATGGAAGTCAAAGGGAACTCAAGCCAGAAGCGGAAGTTCCAGAAGGAAGGCAAGCCCCAAACAACTGAAAAGTTCAAGGGAAATTATAACCATTGTGGTATAGTTGGTCACATGGCCAAAGACTGCCGCAAGCTCAAACGTGAGAATAAGGCCAAATGCAAGGCCAATGCTAACATCATTGAAGACACGCTCGTCAATGATATGATTGAGGAGTTCTCAGCGATAGTTTTTGAAGCTAACCTCGTTGAGAAACTGGTGCAATGGTGGCTAGACACGGGTGCTACTCGTCATATTTGTTCCAATAAAGATGCCTTCTCACCTATACAACAGTCACATATAAGAAATTGTTCATGGGAAATAATTCTTCTTCAGAGGTGCTGGGGGTAGGAAAGGTGACCCTAAAGATGACGTCCGGAAAGGAGCTGATTCTGTAGGAAATGATGCATGTCCCAGAAATTCGAAGAAATTTAATTTCTGGACCTCTGTAGTAAATGTTAGTTTTAGGCTAGTATTAAAGGCTAACAAGTTTGTAATCACTAAAAATGAAACCTTTGTAGGAATGAGCTTCGTCTGTGAAGGCCTCTTTAAGTTCAATGCTGCACATGTAATGCCTTCTGTTTCAACTATCAATAAAATTGCACCTTCTACTTACTTGATTGAGTCATCTAATCTATGGCATCATAGATTAGGACATGTAAACTATCAATCTATCCAAAGATTGGTAAAGCTGGAATTATTGTCGTCTATTGACATAAACCCTCAACGTAAGTGTGAGGTGTGCATAGAGGCAAAACTTTCCAAGAGTCCTTTTAGATCCGTCGAAAGGGATACCGCTCCTCTAGAACTTATACACACTGATATATGTGATTTGAAGTTCGCTCAAACTAGAGGGGGGAACAAGTACTTTGTGACTTTCATAGATGATGGCACAAGGTTTTGTTACCTTTACTTACTAAAAAGTAAAGATGAAACTTTTGAAGCATTCAAACGCTACAAAACAGAAGTTGAGAATCAACTAGGCGGGCGGATTAAAACTATCTGTAGCGATAGAGGGGGACAATATGTAGCGCCTTTTGAAGAACTTTGTACCAAATCGGATAAAGTTCATCAAACAACGACTCCTTACTCACCTCAATCAAACGGGGTTGCTGAACGCAAGAACCGAACACTAAAGGAAATGATGAATGCTCTACTCATCAATTCGGACCTCCCTCAAACCATGTGGGGAGAAGCTGTCCTTACGGCAAACAAGATTCTTAACAGAGTCCCACAAAGGGTAAAGACAAGACTCCATACGAGCTATGGAAAGGAAAGAAACCTATCTACAAGTATTTGAAGGTATGAGGTTGTCTGGCCAAGGTAAAAGTATCTATGCCAAAGCAGGTCAAGATTGGACCTAAGACTGTGGATTGCATATTCATCGGATATGCCAATAACAGTAGTGTTTATCGTTTCATAGTGCACAAGTCGGATCATCCGGACATTTATGAAGATACGATCAAGGAATCAAGGAACGCATGATTCTTTGAAGACAGATTTCCATATAAGAAAAATAACATAACCTCTCGCAAACGAAGTTATGAGCAAACCTCTGATGAACTAGGAGTCACTGACTATCTAGATCGAAACGGTTCAGATCTAGTAAATTCTGAAGTAGCTGATGATCCAGAATTTAGTATTCCAGATTCTCATGACTTGGAAGATTCAGAGATGGAACCAAGGCAAAGCAAATGGGCACGGAAGGACAAGTCCTTCAGTCCAGACTTTGTAGCTTATTTGCTTCAGGATGAACCATGGACAATCGTCGAAGCATTGTCAACTCCAGAAGCACTGCTCTGGAAAGAAGCTTTAGAAAGTGAGATAAAATTCATTATGCATAACCACACCTGGGAGTTGGCAGAACTCCCCCCAGAACACAAATTGTTGGGTTGTAAGTGGATCATTAAACGAAAGTTAAAGGCAGATGGTTCTATCGACAAGTACAAAGCTAAGTTAGTAGTCAAGGGTTATCGCCAAAAGGAGGGTCTTGATTACTTCGACACCTACGCTCCGGTGTCAAGAATGACATCCATACATATGTTCATAGCTATCGCTGCCTTGCGGGATCTTGAAATATATCAAATGGATGTTAAGACTGTCTTCCTAAATGGTGATTTGGAAGAATAAATATATATGGATCAACCTGAGGGGTATGTGGTTCCAGGACAAGAGACAAAAGTATGTTGGCTTGTTAAATCATTGTACGGGCTGAAACAAGCCCCTAAAAAATGGCACGAGAAATTTGATAGTACTCTACTATCAAAATGATACGCCATTAATGGAGGTGACAAATATGTCTACATGAAAGGAAATGTCAAATCCTTCGTCATGATATGTCTATATGTAGATGACTTGTTGATCACTGGAAGCAGTCCTGGAATAATCCTAGAGACTAAGAACATGTTAAAACAGTGTTTTGACATGAAAGATATGGGCATTGCAGATGTCATCTTAGGAATCAAGATCTCTAAGACATCTAATAGACTGGTCTTATCTCAATCTCACTACATCGAGAATGTACTGAAGAAATTTGGGATGTTCGACAGTTCACCGGTATCAACACCATTGGATATAAGTCAAAAGCTTGACAAATATCTGGGTAAGCCCGTACGCCAGGAGCGATATGCGCAGGTGATTTGGTAGTCTGATGTATATCACAAACTGCACTCGACCTGATATCGCTCATGCAGTCAATAAATTGGCTAGGTTCACTCGAAATCCAAGTGAGGATCACTGGAAAGCGTTGAACAGGATACTACGGTTCCTAAAGTTCACGATACATTTCGGGTTACACTATTCAAGATATCCAGCGGTACTAGAGGGGTACAACGATGCAAAATTGATATCTGATAGCGACGATATCTAGGCAAACTCTTATTGCCCGATCCACGATGGAGTCGGAATTTATCGCTTTAGATAAAGTGGGAGAGGAAGCTGAGTGGCTTCATGGTTTTCTAAAGGATGTTCCATGTTAGGATAAACCCGTGTCTTCTGTAATGATCCATTGCGATAGTCAGTCGGCTCTAGGAAGGTCACAAAGTTTAATATACAATGGTAAGTATCGTCATATTCGACGGAGATATGATTCTGTTAGGCAGTTGATCATCTCGGGTATTATTTCCATTGATTACATAAAATCTAAGGAAAATATCGCAGATCCCTTGACGAAGGGAATACCCAAAGATCAGTTGTTCTGCCTGTCTAGGGGAATGGGCTAAAAACCCAAATAATAAGAACCGATCTAGTGGACACCCAACCTTACAGACTGGAGATCCTAGGAATAAGGTTCAATGGGAGAACTAAACTGTAAAGGTTTCGTGAGCGCTTCGGTGGAAGCAAGAGCACTTCGGATAATGTGTCTTTCTTAAGAAACATAATCCAAGGCCGTTCCCGTGATAGAAAAAAAATGCTACCTGTAAGAGGGGTAAAGGATAAGTTTCCAAACCTTTAATGATCCTCAAAAGTTGAGGTTAGGTTGGTGAAATTTTTAATGGTTCCTAACGCTTGTGTAGCGGGGTATTACATGATACCTTGTAGGAAACCACCTATTTAAGTGGGAGGACAGGCCGCCTCAAATGAACTCACTTAAGAATCCAAGGGTGTCCACAACCCACGATGAACAAAACACTATAAAGATTGAGTAGGAAAGGTGTTGAGTTGGTACCATTGTCTTGGCACATACTAAACATTGACGGTTCAATATATCACATTCATCGCACAGTAAATATGTCCGATGGTATTCTACTATGGAAGGTTCAAAGCTTCGGCGTACCTCTCCGGATGCAACATCGTTCCGCCAAGTGATTGCTAGAAAGGCACCATATGCGTGCACCAAAATCTCTTCCAAGAGGGAATTATTGAAAATATTTATTAAACGTGAAATAAAGTAAATCCTATTAATTATGAATCGAACAATTGGGGCCCCGCACGTAGGAAACCTTGTTTCCACACACGTGCACACGTAGTGCCAAGTTTCAAAATTTCCTTAATGGAAGAGATATTGTTACGTATATGAATTGTTTGAGACGTAAGGTAATAGACGGTTATTGGCCAAATGACGAATGATTTCACGTTGGTAAATAAAGGAAGAAGTGTATAATATGTAAAGATGAAATGAATCAAAAATCACCACAAAACCGAGAAGGGTCGCGACTCATCCAAGTAAGGGTCGCGGCGCCTCACCGAAGGGTCGCGGCTCTAATTGACATTTCAATTCCAGTAACTCACTGGAATTGAAGGGCCTGATGCCTCAGAAGGGCGGCTCTATGGCGTTCGATTCGGTGAGTTCTGAGGCGAAGAAGCGCATGACTCGATTGTTTCAATCAGTTGGAGGTTGTTAAGTGAATTTTGTATACACTTTTTGAGTTATTTTTAGTAAGTATTTTTCTTATTTTCGTTGAAATTAGTTTCGTGTTAGAGTCCTTTTTCTTTCTTTTGAGTCACAGCGGTTCTAAATGACAAAATGGCAAAAAAAAGCTAAAAGTAGGCAGAAAAGGAGCTCCCAAAGCAAAAAGGACGAAAGACTGCAGGACCGCGATGTCGGACTGCAGGACCGCGGTTCCATAATTACTGAGAAGTCGCAGCACTTTCGGCACCACGGTGTCATTCTGCAGTATCGCGGTGCCGAGGCAGAAAAATCACGTTCTGGGCCGATTTTGACACGGTTTTTAGTGTCCGAAATCCATATTTTCTCAACTATAAAATCCCTAAACCCTAGAATCATTATTCATCTGGGATATTACATCTCATATCATACTTTGGAGAGGAAAATGAGGCTACAACACAAGATTGGAGACAACTTTTGTTCAAGTTTCTATTCTTTTCTTTGTTTTTATTTCAGTTTATGTTGGTTTGTATTAGTTCTTGACATGGCAATGTTTAGGAGCTACTTACTTAATTAGGGCTTTCCTATTGAATCGCTTGAAACTCTCTTTCATGAATTAATGCATTAGTTTGATTTCTTCTTCACTTGATTAAGATTTATTCAATATTGGTATGAATGTTTGATAGTTAATTGATCACTAATTATCATAATCTATATGATTTCAAATCAAGAACCGAGAGGAGAGATTTGGATATGCTGTAATTGAATAGACATAGGTTAAAATCACGGACGAAAGTACCCCGATACTTGTGTAGCATTATAGGTTATTGTTCTTAATCCTCCTATGTGGTAAAACCTATCATAGACATATATAAGGTTTCTGCACTGGGGTTGAGCGATTATATATCCTAACTGGAATATAAGACAGTCTAGTTAACCGATATCTTAACGTGGAAGAAGAAGTCATTCTAGTTGTATTAAGGATTGAAAAGAGTGGATAGTTGAGGATATTGGGAGCCCTAATTCCTTCATAACTGATTTAAACCAAAGTATTATCATAATTAGTTTATTTTCTGCAATTACTTAATCTTAGTTATTAGATAAAAATACAAACAAATTAACGTTCACCAAATAGAAACTAAAGCTTAGATAATCGATACTTGATAACCAGTCTCTGAGGACGATATTCAATCTTACCAGACTATATTACTTGTAACGATACGTACACTTGCGTTGAGTAATTGGAAATCGTCCTAACAAGTTTTTGGCGCCGGACTGACGTACTTTTAATATCGAATTATCTATTCTTATTTCTAATTTGGTTTGTATATATTCGGTTATGTTATTTTATTTCTAATTTGGTTGCTCCAGGAATAAGTTTCTAACTTATTCTGCGAGCATCTTTTTATCACTTTTTGTTGTTTTTCTTATTTTATAGGTAAAGTTGAAATATATATATATATATAAAGGGACACACGGACTACTACTATCAGGGGCAGTGGAATCAACAACATCAGCCTAACCCACAGGTTCCAGAGGAAGATCTAGATGAGTTGCAGGCAGTCATACTTAAGGTCACCAAGTGTCAGACTCAGTTTATGACTTAGACAAGGGTGTCCCTAAAAATTTTGGAGACACAAATAGGGCAGCTGATGGATATGGTGATCAATGTACCGCAAGAAAATTTGCCTAGCGACACAGTTGTGGGGAGTGATAAGGAGAGTGAGGAACCTGAACCACAACAAGTTGTTGAAAATAATGAGGAATTAAGAGAGGTAGTTGGTGTAGAGAAAGAAGAGGTTACTGAAATCCAATTTTTCACTTTTTTGGATTTCTTGAAATTCCTCTTTCCTGTACCCATGGATGAAGAAACAACTATCATTACTGAGCCCCAACCAGAAAGTCCATACCCTCAAGGGCACCCCCTAAAGTTGAGAGATGTAGGGAGTTTCACTGATTCCTATATTATAGAGAGCCTAGAAGACAAGCATGCCTTGTGTAAATGGGGGACAATCTTAAATCTGAGGCCCTTGGTTGAAAAAAGTGTTGTAGGAGAAGTGAGACGTGCGGATTGCAAGAAGTTCGTAGAAGGATTCACTGGGCACTAGTAAAGATTAACTGCGTCCGGCTAAAAGACGTTAAAGACAGCGCTACTTGGGAGGCAACCCAATGTTTTTAATTATGTTATTTCAATTCTTGTTTTAGTTATTTTATTTTATCTTGAACAGTCTCACGGTCTTGGGTTTTGTATTATGTTTTGGTGGCAGGTGGACTAGGGATTGACACTGAGTGGAAAAGGATCAAAAATGCTGGAAAAGTGTAAAAATTGAGCACTGTAGTGGCACAAAAATGCGAGGACATGGCTGAAACTCGTGAGAGCCAGGCGTGTGCAATGTCCAGAATTTCCTCCAAGACCTCCGTTATGACCGATGTGTTGTGTATGTAAGTTGACCCTTTATTTCTAGTCTTCACACATTGGGAACAATGTGTCGTTTAAGTTTGGGGGGTTCTTATTTTTATTTTAGTGTGTCTGTTTTTTAGTTTTTTTATTGTGTTTTTGTATCTTATATGAGTCAATTTTTTTTCTTAATTATGATCATGCATGTTGTAATGTTTGAAACGCCTAGTGAATTAAGTGGGATAATGTAATGGATTTGAAAGCTAAAATTTGTGTGCTTAAGTTAGATATGCCAAAAATTCATGAAAATATAATTATTTGAGATATTTGTGCTTAGCCTATGTGTGTCAACTAGGGAAAGAATGATTGAAAAATGTTTATGAAGTCTGCTTGCTTGCTATTTGAGGCGAAATAGTTAAGATGTACATGTTTAGGGAGATGACTCAGACATTTCTTTGTTAGCCCTTCTTACCATTCATTACCTACCCAGTAATAAATTGTATCTCTAGTCAGCCCCTTTGAACCTAAACTGAGTTATTTCTTTGACACCCTATGATTCCCTTGTGTATCATAAGCAGTAATTGAAAATAGGGAGGAAAAAGTGTGAAAAAGAAATACAAAATAAGAGTGAAAAATTGATGCACCCCAATGAAAACATATGAAAAAATCTATGTTTGGTGTGCTTGTTATTTATAATGGGTCTCACTCTCTCAAAAAAGAGAAGAGGGGAACGATGAGTATGAACTGAAAAGAATACCAAAAAGAAGGACAAAATGGTTGAATGAGAAAAATGCTTATGGTATGTAAATTGAGCTTAAATGTCTACTCTTATCTACCCCTGCCTAAGCCTACAAGATCTCTAAATTATATGTCTATGATTAGTGGAGAATACCAAGTAAACAGGCTCATAGGTCTTTGGGCAAAAATGAAATGAAATTGACATGCATAGGGTATGTGTTCATGCTTCCATTGATTATGATTGAAATGAATTTGCGAAATATCTGGCTTGAAATTCTAGATTGCTATATTCATGCTATATATGACCCATCATATTATTGTTGCGATATTTCTAAGTGCTTACGCAAGTGTACGTATCGTTCAAGTAATAAAGATCTGTAAGACCGAGTTTATCATCCACAGATACTGGTTTATTAAGTACCGGTTATCTCTTCTATGGTATCTATTTGGTTGACATTTTTTAGTTTTAGATTGATGACTAAGAATTATGACTAGGTGCAGAAATAAACTAAAGATGATTATACTTTGGGTTTATAACAGTTATGAAGGAAATAGGGTTCCAATCTCCTCACATATCCACTCTTTCACGTGTTAATGCAATGCTAATGATGCTTCTTATTATTAAGATAGCATGTAACTAATCTGTCATTATATTCCGGGTAGGACATACAAGAGCTCAACCTAGTGCAGAAACCTTCTATATTTCTATGATAAGTTTTACCACACATGAGGATTAAGAACAATAACCTTTAATTACTACACAAGTATCAGAGTACTTTCGTTCATGATTTTAACCTATGTCTAGACAATTACAGTATATTCAAATCTCACCTTTCAAACTTTTGATTCGAAATCATATAAGTGATGACAATTAATAACTAGTTAATTATCAAGCAGTCATACAATAATGAATATATCTCAATACGTTAAAGAAGAACTCAAAAACTAATGCATTAACTATATGAAAGAGTTAAAAAAGATTCGATGAAAACCCTACTAAAGTAATTAGCTCATAAACATTGTCATGTCAAGAACTAAATTACAATTCAACATTGTTATACCCCGTGGTTCGGGCCGACATGATCGGTCTCGGCGCGCGCGCAAGGCGGTGATTGTAGGCCGCGCGGAAGTCGGGCCGCGCCGAAGACTGAGGTGGTCGCTGGTTTCAGCGCCGCGGCCGGGAAGGCCGCGCGCCGAAAGATCCGAGGGTCCGCAGAGCGCGGCCACGCGCCGAAAGGAACCACGGCGCGAGGCGGAAATCAGTGAAAAACTTAGGAAAAGTCGATTTTTCTTTAGAAAGGGCCTAGTGGGACAAGTGTCCCCATCTGATTTTTGCATGCATTATATTGACCAAGTCTTAAAGACTTGGTCATCTTTCATCTCTCTCTTAGAAAAGCTCCTCCTTCTCTCTTAAATCATTTTCAAGCTCCTCCTTCTCTCTAAAACTCCAAGAGGTATTCTAGCCTTAGGAAAAATCTGAAAAAAGTAAAAGGCAAGAAGGAAGCTTGGGGCTAGCTTGTGAAGGTTGTTGTGGTGGTGTTCTTGGAATAGAGGCTAGCAAATTGTTGGATAAATTTGGCTAAAGCTCTAAGGTATTGATTCTTCCTCTATTAGTAGTTTTTATTGTTGCATGATAAGAAGGAAGTACTTGTGGTAGTAAATTATGCTATTAGAGTCATTGCATGCAAGAAATGTGGGTTGGGTATGAAGAATTTGGCTAAAGAGATATTATGAGCATGTTGTAGCCTACAAACTACTTTAGAATTGTTAAGTGTATTATTATAACTTATTGTCACGACCCGTTCCGGGGCCCGTGACTGGTGCCTTACCCCGGGCACCCTAGTGATACAACATCAGAGAAAACCAGCGGAAATAAAAACTTAAACATGCAAAATAGACATGGATCATGATGACATAAAATAGGCCAACCAAAACGGTTGCCTTTCCACATATATATATAAAGACGTTTGAACAGTTACAATCCTTACAACCCTGCCACAACAAAGGTTACTGCACTTAAGATTTATACAACAACTATGATGGGGCCCGCCATACCCCGAATGTACAAGGACCTATGCACTGTGGTAACATACCAAAGATAAGCCTCCAAGGAACGGAGCTTCCAAGACGTGAAATGAGATCCTAAACGCGGATCGACAAATACGATTTCTACCGTGGCATGAACGCAGCCCGGGCGAGGTCAAGATAACCGTACCAAGTATGTGAAATCAGAATATCAGAAATGAAATCATAATATATAAAGCGGAGACATGCATGATATCCAAACTACAAGACACAACATATAAGCGATTATATCAAGTCGTGGACTCACGCCTCCAAATCATCACTCGTGCGTGGAATTCCTTCCTCACCGCCGGCATCTATGATACAACAACACCAAGGAGTATACATGAACACGTGTCCCACCTGCCATAAAACCGTGACGGCAAGTATAACTACCAGATCCGACCGCATCAATAATATCGCACAACCATATCATGAAGCCGACGCGGCAAGCGCAATAGCCTCCACCAGCCTCCCCGCGCCACATAGCCGACGGGGCAAGTGAATCGCCACGCACTGCATCACATCCGTAAGTCACGGCTCCCATCCAAACAAAGGACTCGAAGGTCGACACGCGGCGGTGCAATATCCTATACCGATCCACCGCGCCACGTGGCCGACGGGGCAAGTAAACAGGCTACGCACCCGATCACAACCGTAAGTCACGATACTTCGCCGTAAATAACCAGAATGGCCACATGTCCACATCATCGGTGTAGACATGCCCATGAAACAATAATAATGGAAGCATACCCGTGGAATCTTCCGTCACTGCCAGTACGTCCAAGTAAGTCCTCAACAAATCAACCGGCCCCCCATCGAGAGACGCGGTAATATAGAAACACAATTCTTGTACAACAAAGGCTATCACAACAAGCATAGGCAAGTTACACAACAACAAGCATAGGCAAGTTACACAACAACAAGCATAGGCAAGTTATACAACAACAAGCATAGGCAAGTTATACACAACTCAAGTACTTTCATTTTATAACAAAGTCCGGGTTTTAACCCTAAAGTACTACGTACGTTAACTTCCTTTTTAAAGAGATCCATTCCTTTTATAAAAGTCACCCGATACCCGTGGTATAAAATAGAGTGACTCACCTTTTTAGGTAAACCAAAACACTTCCCTTTTTAAAGTTAAATTACCATTTTAAAACCAATGATAAAACCCTTCTTTTGTTTTCATAAAGTCGTTATAACCAACTTCCCATAAAGCTGTTATAACACTTTAAGTTTTAAACCATTTTAAGACAACACAATGCCTTTCTTTTCCCTAAAGTTCCAGTTTGCCTAATTTCAATTACTCAAGTCTCTTTTTAGAAAAGTTTCATAGTTTAATGCCTTAATCTCTTTTTAAAACAATTGAGTAACATATGTCATAGGCGAGTAGGTTATTCTTGTTCATAAATCTTATTAAGCAGCCATGATCTAGGAAATGTAATATCATTTTGTCTCATCTTAGCTTCTATGCAGATGGAGGTTTCTACTGGTTTTAATAATACTTCATTATTCAATACATTTTCCTTTATTAACGCTGCAGTGGTTTGTCGATACACATTCTGATTTCCGAAATCAGTAAAACATTATTCCTTTTAAAAACCACGTACTCATTACTCACGAATGAGGTTTCACACAAAACTCATATTAATTCATTTAAGTTAAGTCTCTTATCTTATAAGATCAAGTCTCTTCACTTCTAAAACCAGTAAACCATTTTCTTTACCTCTCTTAAGACGTTATACCTAACTCCCCATAAAGCTAGTATAACTCTTTTTTAAAACCTTTAAAACCAAGTGTTACTCTTCTTTCAAAAATGGTTTCTTAACTCTTATGACATACTTCAAGTTTCTTGTTATTCAGGCTTAAGTCAAAAGACATTGCATAACCACGCTTCAATTAGCACACGACGCTCACCGTACTATATATTATTCATGCTTAAGTCAAAAGACATTGCCGTACGACTACGTTCAATTAGCACACGTACGTCTACCGTACTATATATTATTCAGGCTTAAGTCAAAAGACATTGCCGTACTATATATATCTTCCTTTAAAATATCATGCTCAAGAGTATAGGAAGAATCACATACCTCGCGACGATTATCGACTATAAGCAAAACGCTCCACGCTTATAACCCGCTTAGCCTGTCCACCTTCTAAGTAGCCCATGCTACTTGCGTAACATTCAACCAATAAAGGTTATCGATCTATATATACAAATTCTATGTAAGTACATTTTAACTTCTACTTATATTCTTCGAAGTGATTTGATTCAAGTCTATTCTCAGAATATCCTTCTATTACGCTTCAATTCTCTTCTATGAATCTTATATTCATTTCTACTATTTACGATGTAATTTCCAATTACAATAGAAGGACAGTAGTATTTACCTCGATGAGCCCAAAATTATCCGAGTTTAAAGTCGCTCCTGAGCAACGCTTAGTTCCTACTCCGAGTGCTCCAATCCGCTCCAAACAACCCTTAGAAGTTCTAACCAACTTCTACTTAAATACTTCAACTATCAATGGATATTTTCCTTAGGGTTTCGTTTAGTGGCTAAAGAAAGTATAATAGTATTTTTTGGGCTTTTGTATAAGTGTAACCTTGGGAATACTACAAGGTATTTGGGCCAAGGTATTTGGGCATTATAACAATACTAGGAGAGTATTTATATACCACAACAAGGGGTATTATACGAAAACAACTAGGCTAGGGTACCTCGCTAGTGGCACCACAAAGGGGGGGGGGGAGGCTCTCGGCCAAGGGCCTTTCTCAAAGGGGGAGGGGGTGTGGTGGACGAGAGCAACAAGAGGGAGGGAGTATTTGAGACTTAGAAAGATTGCTCAAGTTTTTGGATGAAGAAAGTCTTCAAGTAAGGGGAGTATTTATAGGCTAACCAAAGGCCAACCAATGGCCAAGATGAAGACAAGTGTGGTGCAAGTGTAGGGCTAGATTTTAACCATGTGGACCTTATCCATCTACCACACAACTTGCACAAATATCCTACCTACTCCCACTAAGCCAAATCGTCCCTTGGACGCCCACAAGTCCTTCCAATGTGAGGGTGACACAAATGTTTCGTCTCTCGGAAAAATCCGCAAAAATTAGAAATGACATAGCCGGAATTTTCCCTTCGCAAGTTTAGTAAAACGTTTCGTCGAAAAACGATTCTTTTTGGCACTTGTGCCCAAATTTTGAACTTGCCAAATCTTTAAGGCTCAAATTTTATACGTACGCCCTCACGTACATACTCTGGAAATACGGGGTATAACACTTATGGGGCAGAATTTTACACACCCAAGATTAGGTATGTAAACCCCTTTGTGTTGGTTTGGATGTTGGGCCTTAAAAAGGCGTTTAGTGTTAAAAATCGGCCTTTGAAAAATGTGGCAAAGTGAGTAGAAACAAAGGAAATGCTGCCCAATTTTCCTTAGGAATTGGTAACTTGAATTTGGAATTTCTACATTGAAATTAGAGGTTAATCAACGCACTATGGTTATTATAGGTTGACATATTACTCATGTAGTTGGACTTAGCAAGTGGATTGACCAAAGAGGTATGTAGAGTTTTCCTATCTCTTGAGCATGAATAGTTGTATCTATGTAGTACGGTATACGTACAAGATTTGATAATCTACACTTGTTTTAAAGTATATGATACTTGTTTCATTTCAAAAGTATAAGTCCCTTGGATTTAGGGAAAATGTATTTGACAAAGGAATAACGCTAATATAATGACTTTATGAGAAGTTGGTTATATTAGTTTTGAAAGGTTCACAAAGAATGGTTTACTCTAATTAAAACAAGTGCGGTTAAGGATTTGAAACTATGGAAGGTGGATTGATTTTTAGGCATTGGTTGCCTAAGGTTTTAAAGGAAATGAAGTCACTTGATTTAGAAGCCTATTATATTTCTAAAAGGAAATGTGACTTGTTTTGAAAAGAACTTGTAACTTGATACTATGGTGATTAGTATCTTGGAATCCTTGTATAAAAAGAGTTTTTCTTAAAAAGCTAGAAGTACATGGTACTTGGGTTGAATTCCCGGATTTTCTATTGAAAGACATGTTAGTGCCTTAGGATACTAAAATGAGAGGTTATATTAATAATGTTAATAAGAAGTTAGGGGATTTCTTAACTTGCTTATGTTACGATAGGCCGGTAGTGCTTATGTATGATATGATAGGCCGGTAGTGCTTATGTTGTGATATGATAGGCCGGTAGTGCTTATGTTGTGATATGATAGGCCGGTAGTGCTTATGTATGATACGATAGGCCGGTAGTGCTTATGTTATGTATGATAGCCGGATGAGCTATGTTATATATTTGTATTATTACGGGGTAAACCCCGGGTTATTTCTATGCTATGGATTTGCTACCCATGATGCGAGTGCGGCGCTTGCACTCATGCGGATCCGGACCACAGGATCTATGCGGGTGAAATAGTCCCATGCGAGTACGGCGATGGTACTCATGCGGGTCCACAGGATCCATGCGGGTGAAATAGTCCCATGCGGGTGAAATAGTCCCATGACGAGGCGGATGACCTCATGCGGGTCCACAGGACCCATGCGGTGAAATAGTCCCAGGAGTAGGATTGCTTAATGATACTACGGGCGAGGTACCCTGTTTTGATCATGAGCCTCCTATTTTTATGCTATAAGATTTATACTTATTACTCTCATTGTTAGTAAGGCACAATGCAAGGAAATTGATTTTTATCTATGACTCAAATTATTTTGACTTATGATATTACTCTGATTTTCCGCTTTACATACTTGGTACGTTGATCGACTTCCTGGGCCTGCGTTCATGCCGCAGGTAAGGGTAAGCAGGTGGCAGATCCTCATTCCTAGGATCTTTTACTCAGGTGTCAGAAGCTCCATTCCTCCGGAAGCTTGTTTTGTTGGTACGGATATTCCCTGATGCTATAGGTATTTTGTACATTCAGGGGCATGGCGGGGCCCTGTCCCGCCATAGTTGTTATCTTTAGAGGTCGGTGGTCACATTTATGTTTGGGCTCTAAGAACCAGTTGTACTACTATACATTGTTAAGTATGTTTATGGAAGGCAGTCTTATCGGCTGGCCAGTGATGTTTACCCTTTTTATAAGCTTGTGTTATGTATGTTCCGCTGCTATTATCTGAAATATACCGATGCGGTACCCTGCAGGTACCGCGCCCCGGTTGGGTCGTGACAAAAGTGGTATCGAGCGCTTAGTCCTCGAAAAGTGTCCACGCATCGTGTCTAGTAGAGTCTTGATTATCGGTGTGTCGTGCACCACATCTATAATCAGGAGGCTTCAGGATATTTAGGATTGGTTTCCATTCTTTCACTCTAAGATCGTGCAATAGAGCTGAGTTATAGGTTGAACCTCCTCTGATGTTTTCCTTTATGTATCAGTTATGCCTCCACGCAAGGCAACCGCGCCCGAAGGCAAGGCGAGAGGAACTACTAGTAGGCAGGCACCGAGGTTACGTGGCACATGCCCGCCCCACCGGATGAGGTGTTTGACGGCGAGTTCTACAACGCCGCCAACCCAAAGAAAGTACGAGGCAGCAGCAGCGGCTACTGAGACCGCGGTACCTGAGCCTCCAGTCCAGCAGCCAGGGGCACAGGATATGGGCTACAAGGAGATGGCCCGATTAGCCAGATCGTGGCGGCATGAGGATAGGCTAGAGAGCTAGCTCCATTGTACCGTAGTTCAAAGACAGAGCCGCTAGCGAGATCGAGGGACTTTTGAGTTGCAGCCACCGGAGTTTTATGGTCGAGGCACGAGGATGATCTCGGAGTTTATCCGAAGCGATTCTGGATCGCGAGGTGATCGGGGCTTCGAGACCGAGTCGGTGGTACTAGGTTCGTGATCGCCGCGGACACCGCAGTTGGATCGTATGATTCACGGAATCGCCCTGGGAGCATGCGCTTCCGGTATTTGGGACGAAGTTCTCGAGGCGCATTGGCCATTTCTTGCCTCCGCAGATGGCGAGGGCTCGCCGATATATTTTTGACACTGAGGCAGAGTGGGCGGACGGTTCGGGAGTACAATGTGGAGTTTGACTCATTGGCTCAGATGTGCCCGCTGGTAGCGCACATGGAGGACAGGGTGCACGGTATGTCACAGACTCGATGATCACTTGGCCGAGAGTTGCACGGAGTGGCTCTTCACCGGCATGGACATTGCCCGCACGCAGCATATGCACTGGTGAGCGAACGCGGGCCGACGGATCGGCAGTATCGCAGAAGAGGCTGTGACAGCAGGTCCTCCGGTAGTTTTAGGGTAGACAACCCCAAAGCACCAGATTTGCACCACGGCCGGTCAGCGCCCTCCACCATCTTCGGACGTCTGAGTATTCAGGAGCGGGACAGGTTCCGTGGCTTCGGGTTTCAGAGGACGAGTTCCGCCGACGAGGCCACCTATGCCTCGGTGTGGTCGATGTGGTGATTGCCATTATGGGGGGTGTCGTGTTCCTCCAGGAGCTTGTTACTCTTATGGCCAGCAGGGCCATTTGAAGAGAGATTGTCCGACCAGAGGCGGCGGAAATACTATGGCTCACCGACCGATTGGGCTTGCCGGGTCTTCATCTTCGCTTGTCGCGCCGAGGCGTGGTGTTCACGGGCCAGCAGGCCGCGGCAGGGGTCGTGGCAGGGGTTCTAGTTCCAGCGGTCCTCAGAACCGCATCTATGCTATGTCCAGTCGTCAGGACCAGGAGGCGTCACCCGATGTTGTCACAGGTACATTATTGGTTTCTTGCTGTGATGTATATGCTTTGATAGATCCAGGTTCTACCTTGTCCTATATATCTCCTCATATTGCTGGTAGAATAGGGATAGAGCCCGAGTCCATAGAATCTTTTGAGGTGGCTACGCCGGTAGGTGCTTCAGTGGTAGTTGAGCGGGTATATAAGGCTTGCCCAGTGACTATAGATGGTCGTCAGACTCTAGCTGACTTGATAGAGTTGGATATGACAGACTTCGATGTGATTATGGGTATGGATTGTCTAGCGTCTTGCTATGCCAATGTGGACTGCAGAGAGAGGTTAGTTCGGTTCCGGTTTCCTGGTGAGCCGGTTATCGAGTGGAAGGGGAATACTGCATCGCCGAGGGGTAGGTTTATTTCTTACCTCAAGTCTAGGAAGATGATACGGAAGGGGTATATTTACCATTTGGTTCGGGTATTCGATACTGAGGCGGAGATACCGGACCTTCAGTCAGTTCCGGTTGTTAGAGAGTTTCCAGACGTATTCCCAGATGAGCTTCCGCATCCTCCCGAGAGGAGATTGAGTTTTGCATCGATTTGGCGCACACTCGACCGATATCTATTCCGCCATACAGATGGCACCCGCCGAGAGTTGAGGAATCAAGGACCACCGAAAGATTTGGCCGGAGAAAGGCTTTATTAGGCCAAGTGTTTCTCCTCGAGGGCGCCAATGTTATTTGTAAAGAAGGATGGGACGGACGCTATGTATGTATTGATTACAAACCGAACAAGGTAACTATCAAGAACAGATATCCCATCCCTGGATTGATGATTTGTTTGACCATTGCAGGTGCAAAGTGTTTTCAAGATAGACTGGTCCGTTATCATCAAAGTGCGAGTTAGAAAGATAGATATCCCAAAGATCGCATTCAGGACCGATGGGCACTATGAGTTCAGTGGTAATGTCTTTCGGGTTGACCAACGCCCCAAAAGATTCATGGATTTGATGAATAGGGTGTTCGTGCCATTCTTGGATATGTTCGTTATAGTGTTTATTGATGATATCTTGTGTATTCGCGCACGAGCGTGAGCATACAGATCATTTGAGGACGCAGACGAGTCCTCCGAGACCGCAACAGATGCCAAGTTCTCGTACGAGTTCGTTGGCGCCGGTGGCTTTCTTAGGACATGTTATCGGGCCGATGATATTCGTTGATACAAATAAGATTGAAGCGATCAAGACTTGGCCTGCACTCCACTACACCGACGGAGTGCGCAGCTTTGGGCCTTGCGTGCTATTATCTGAGGTTTGTAGAAAAGTTTGCTTCTATTTCAAAGACTTTGACTAAGTCGACTCGTAAGGCTATGTTCCGTGACGGATACTTGTGAGGAAAGTTTCCAGCTAAAGGAGAAGTTGACGATCGCCTCAGCCTTACTCTTCCAGAGGCTTAGATGGATATGTGGTTTCTTGCGACGCGCCGTGTGTTGGAGTGCGTCCGACGCAAAGACGACAAGGTTATAGCTTACGATCTCGACAAATTAGGAAGCATGAGAAGAACTATCCCACACATGACTTGAGTCGCGCAGTGATTCATGCCTTGAAGATCTGGAGACATTATTTATACGGAGTTCATGTGGACATTTACACAGACCACAAGAGTCTCCAGTATATCTTCAGCCAGAGGGAGCTGAACTTACGACAGAGACGGTGGTTGGAGCTACTTAAGGATTACGATGTCGATATTCTATACCACCCGCGAGGCCAACGTAGTCGCGGATGCCGCCTTAGTCGCAGATCGATGGGTAGTCCGTCTGCATTGTTCACCCGCAGAAAAGGGATATGGTCCGGAGTTACATCGCCAGCGAGCCTTGGGGTTCGCTTTGGTTGATTCATTAGTGACGGAATTCGGGTTCGAGAGGTTGCCGAGTCTTCCATCGCCGGCGAGGTGAAGAGGCGATGCATGAGGATCCGATTTTGCACGGCATCGAGACGCAGCTCTCCGAAGGAGAAGAGTCTATTTGAGGTAGCCACGGGTGCTAAGATTCGAGGGCGGTTGTGTGTTCTGATGTGACAGACTTCGCCAGATTTTGGTGAGGCACACAATGCTCGTTATTCTATTCATCCGGGGTCGACTAAGATGTATCATGACCTCAGATGCGTGTATTGGTGGGATGGCCTAAAGAGGGACGTTGCGGAGTTCGGGGCACAGTGCCCGAATTGTCAGCAGGTTAAGATTGAGCACGAAGCGCTGGTCACATTGCGAGCTATTGATATTCCAACTTGGAAGTGGGAGGTGATAAATATGGATTTTATTACAGGGCTACCTACCACTCAGAGGAAGCATGATTCCATTTGGGTGATTGTCGACAGACTGACGAAATCAGCCCATTTTCTTCCGATCAGAACGACGTTCACCGAGGACTATGCCGATTATATATTAGAGAGATTGTGAGACCGCACGAGTCCCGGTGTCGATTATATCGATAGAGGAGCCCAGCTTCTCGCTAACTTCGAGGTCTTTTCGTGGCGGATTAGGGACACAGTGAGTCTCAAGATCGCATTTCACCTCGACCGACGGACAAAGCCGAGCGCACTATCCAGACACTTGAGGATATGCTGCGGGCTTGTGTTATTGATTTCAGGGATAGCTAGGAGGATCATTTGCCTCTTGTGGAGTTTGCTTACAACAACAGCTATCATTCCAGTATTCAGATGGCGCTTTATGAGGCCTTATACGGGAGGAAGTGCAGGTCACCTATAGGCTGGTTCGAGGTGGGAGAAGTTCGATTAGTCGGGCGGACTTAGTTCACAGCGATGGATAAGGTGAAGCTTATCCAGAGCGGTTGTTGGCGGCTGAGTCAGTAAGTCGATGCAGATCATCGGCGTCGACACTTGGAATTTGAGATAGATGATTGGGTTTTTCTAGGTATCGCCACGAAGGCGTGATGAGATTTGGAAAGAAGGGAAGCTTAGCCCAAGGTACATCGTGCATCGATTGTCCGTAGGGTAGGCGGGGTTGCTATGAGTTAGATCTACCGTCCGATTTGGAGGCGGTACATCCGATTTTCCATGTGTCCATGTTACGGAAATGTATCGAGATCCATCTAGAGTGCACGGTCATGATGTCCAGTGACGAGGAGTTATCGTATGAGAGTCCCAGCGATACTCGATCGACAAGTTAAGCGACTTGGACGAAGGATGTGGCCAGTCAAGGTCTTATGGCGAACGAACATGGAGGAAATGACGTGGAAGCAGAGGATGACATGATGAAGAAGTATCCTCACTTATTCCCTATACCTGTGTAACCCACGCTCTAAATCACGGTCTTTAAATTTAGTATTTATACTTGAGTTTTGTGTGGCCGTGTGAGCGCCTTTATTTGAGTCTATGCCGATATTGTGATTTGAGTAAGTTTGAAGGAACATTCGGACGAATGTTTCCGGCGAGGGAGAATGTTATACCCCGTGGTTCGGCCTGGGACCGCGTCGTGGTCTCAGCGCACGAGGCGGCGCGCGCCAAGGCGGTGATTGTAGGCACGCGGAAGACTGGCGGGTCGCTGGTTTCAGTGCCGCGCCGGAAGCGAGGACGCGCTACCAAAGATCCGGCGGTCCGCAGAGTCGCGCGCCGCGACGGAAGCTGCCGCGCCGAGGCGGGAAATCAGTGAAAACTTAGGAAAAGTCGATTTTTCTTTAGAAAGGGCCTAGCGGGGACAAGTGTCCCCCATCTGATTTTTGCATGATTATATTGACCAAGTCTTAAAGACTTGGTCATCTTTCATCTCTCTCTAGAAAAGCTCATCCTTCTCTTAAATCATTTTCAAGCTCCTCCTTCTCTAAAACTCCAAGAGGTATTCTAGCCTTAGGAAAATCAAAAAGTAAAAGGCAAGAAGGAAGCTTGGGGCTAGCTTGTGAAGGTTGTTGTGGTGGTGTTCTTAGAATAGAGGCTAGCAAATTGTTGGATAAATTTGGCTAAAGCTCTAAGGTATTGATTCTTCCTCTATTAGTAGTTTTTATTGTTGCATGATAAGAAGGAAGTACTTGTGGTAGTAAATTATGCTATTAGAGTCATCAAATGCAAGAAATGTGGGTTGGGTATGAAGAATTTGGCTAAAGAGATATTATGAGCATGTTGTAGCCTACAAACTACTTTAGAATTTTTAAGTGTATTATTATAACTTATGGGGCAGAATTTTACACACCCAAGATTAGGTATGTAAACCCCTTTGTGTTGGTTTGGATGTTGGGCCTTAAAAAGGCGTTTGAGTGTTAAAAATCGGCCTTTGAAAAAGGTGGCAAAGTGAGTAGAAACAAAGGAAATGCTGCCCAATTTTCCTTAGGAATTGGTAACTTGAATTTGGAATTTCTACATTGAAATTAGAGGTTAATCAACACACTATGGTTATTATAGGTTGACATATTACTCATGGTAGTTGGACTTAGCAAGTGGATTGACCAAAAGAGGTATGTAGAGCTTTCTATCTCTTGAGCATGAATAGTTGTATCTATGTAGACGGATAATGACAAGATTTGATAATCTACACTTGTTTTAAAGTATATGATACTTGTTTCATTTCAAAAGTATAAGTCCTCGATTTAGGAAAATGTATTTGACAAAGGAATAACGCTAATATAATGACTTTATGGGAAATTGGTTATATTAGTTTTTGAAAGGTTCACAAAGAATGGTTTACTCTAATTAAAACAAGTACGGGTTAAGGATTTGAAACTATGGAAGGTGGATTGATTTTTAGGCATTGGTTGCCTAAGGTTTTAAAGGAAATGAAGTCACTTGATTTAGAAGCCTATTATATTTCTAAAAGGAAATGTGACTTGTTTTGAAAAGAACTTGTAACTTGATACTATGGTGATTAGTATCTTGGAATCCTTGTATAAAAAGAGTTTTTCTTAAAAAGCTAGAAGTACATGGTACTTGGGTTGAATTCCCGGATTTTCTATTGAAAGACATGTTAGTGCCTTAGGATACTAAAATGAGAGGTTATATTAATAATGTTAATAAGAAGTTAGGGGATTTCTTAACTTGCTTATGTTATGATAGGTCGGTAGTGCTTATGTATGATATGATAGGCCGGTAGTGCTTATGTTGTGATATGATAGGCCGGTAGTGTTTATGTTGTGATATGATAGACCGGTAGTGCTTATGTATGATACGATAGGCCGGTAGTGCTTATGTTATGTATGATAGCCGGATGAGCTATGTTATATATTTGTATTATTACGGGGTAAACCCCGGGTTATTATCTATGCCATGGATTTGCTACCCATGATGCGAGCGCGCTTGCACTCACGCGATCCGACCACGTGATCCATGCGGGTGAAATAGTCCCACGCGAGTACGCGCGATGGTACTCACGCGGTCCACAGATCCACGCGGTGAAATAGTCCCACGCGGGTGAAATAGTCCCACGACGAGGCGGATGACCTCTGCGGGTCCACAGGACCCATGCGGGTGAAATAGTCCCGTGAGTAGGATTGCTTAATGATACTACGCGCAGGTACCTGCTTTGATCACGAGCCTCCTATTTTTATGCTATAAGATTTATACTTATTACTCATTGTTAGTAAGGCACAGTGCAAGGAAATTGATTTTATCTATGACTCCAGCTTATTTTGACTTATGATATTACTACAGTATTTTCCAGTTTTACATACTTGGTACGTTGTGTACTGACCCCTTCCTGGGCCGCTCATGCCGCAGGTAAGGGAAAGCAGGTGGCAGATCCTCATTCCTAGGATCTTTTACTCAGGTGTCAGAAGCTCCATTCCTCCGGAAGCTTGTTTTGTTGGTACGGATATTCCCTGATGCTATAGGTATTTTGTACATTCAGGGGCATGGCGGGGCCCTGTCCCGCCATAGTTGTTATCTTTAGAGGTCTGTGGTCACATTTATGTTTGGGCTCTAAGAACCAGTTGTACTACTATACATTGTTAAGTATGTTTATGGAAGGCAGCCTTATCGGCTGGCCAGTGATGTTTACCCTTTTTATAAGCTTGTGTTATGTATGTTCCGCTGCTATTCTCTGACATATACCTGACAGGGTACCCCGGTAGGGTACCAGTCGCGGCCCCGGGGTTGGGTCGTGACAAACATAAACTGAAATAAAATAAGGAAAAGAAAGTAACTTGAACAATAAGATGTCTCCAATTGTCGCTTGTAGCCATCGTTATCCTCTCCAAAGTATGATCCTCTAATAATGGTTGGGTTTAGGGTATTTATATCTGAGAAAAACCTTGCTTCGGACCTTTTTACCCTTGTCAAAAATTGACTCGGAATCTGATTTTTACGCGTCGGCACCGTGGTTTCGCTTTTCGGCACCGCGGTGCTTATTCAGCCAAAATCACTGTAGATTCCGGGAAATATGGCACAACGGTTCCATGGCCAGGCATCGCGGTGCCTTCGACGGTGTTTCAGTTTCGGACTTTCGGCAATTTTTACGCCTCGGTGCTAATTTTCTTGACCGCGGTTCCATGGCACCGCGGTGCTACTTGGACAGGCACCGCGGTGCCTCTTTGATTTTTGTCCGGAATCTGCCAGATTTCTTCTGTTCTTCTTGGCACTTCTTAGGCTTCAATCCTTGGGTTGTGGTTGTGCAATTTTCCTCCTCAGTTAATCTCATTTCATCTTCCAAAGTAGTATTTTCTCCTTTATGACTGTTGTGACACGAACGAAAGAGAAACACACCTAACACTATACTAAACGCAAAATAAAAGAGTAAAATACTAACTAAAAAGGACTCAAAAGTGTATACAAAATACACTTAACAATTATCTCAACTGACATTCATGCTTTTCTAAGTAATCTTGTGCAGCTGCTTGATTTGAGTCTTTGAGTATGTTTGTTTCTGTTTCTTTGATTTTGTTTTGATCTTTGATCGAGGGCGAGCAAAGGTTAAGTTTTGGGGTATTTGTTAGGTGTATTTTGTATATAATTTTTGAGCCATGTTTAGTTAGTATTTTCTTATTTTCGTTGAAATTAGTGTCGTGTTAGGGTCGTTTTTCTTTCTTTGAGTCACAGCGGTTCTAAATGGCAAAATGGAAAAAAAAAACTAAAAGCGGGCAGAAAAGGCAGAAAAAGAGCTCCCGAAGCAAAAAAGCGCTATGCAAGTTATACTTCTATTTTGAAGATACTAGCTTGCATAGCGCTTAAAAAAGCGCAATCTAAATTCCATGACTGAATTTTCCTATCACTGCCCATTTTAAATCTTGTCTAGCAATCAGTACATCAATTTCAGATTCCACAAACACGAATGTAGGTTCACCATGTAAGTATTGTACCTGTTTTGATGCAACCGGAGGAGGCAAATCATAATTTTGTTTAGAGCAGGCTATGGCAAATCCCGTAGCATTCCCTGTTGATTGTGAGAATAATAGAGGTACTATGGGTGTTTCTGAGTTGAGGATTGACTGTTGAGAAGCCATTAACACCGATGCAGCTGGCCGAGAATGGCTAATGTTAGTAGTCGGAATGATTTCCGAATTCAAAATTGGTTGTTGTTGATGTTGTGATGAAATCAAGGGTGGAAAAGATGAGTCATGACACTGGACACCCTCAGTAGGAGGGCGTCCAGTGCTTGTTGCCACCATAATGTCCCGAAGTTAACTTTTCGATCAATAATGGTGTTTTCCGATGGGTGATGAATTGAGAGACGGTGGTGGGTATAGAATGTAGAGAACAACTATACGAACACAATGAGACCTCTCTTGATGCTCGATGTTACCGGAGATAATCGAAAAATTGAAAGATGCGCCTAGGAATTTCGATTTGGAAGATGTAGATGTAGGGGTTGAATCGAAGGGTGTTGTTAGGTGCAAACTGTAGGTCTAATGAAGACGAACCTTTTGGCACCACACTTTGACCCTCGAATCGATCGGAGATGACCGGAAATCAAGAACGACGATCGAAAAACAGGGGGATTTTTTGATCTGAGATTGC
This sequence comes from Przewalskia tangutica, assembly GCA_029844215.1. Classification (NCBI taxonomy): domain Eukaryota; kingdom Viridiplantae; phylum Streptophyta; class Magnoliopsida; order Solanales; family Solanaceae; genus Przewalskia; species Przewalskia tangutica. Next base: position 84,192,828 of record CM056736.1, on the reverse strand, counting down.
CGACGATGTAGGTAGAATCGACGATTGTGGTTGATATGGAAATGACGGGCTTGAAGAGGCGAAACTAATGGTATAAGTCTCGTCTCCAATGGAGTCCTGTGGTGGCCGAAATCGATGATTCGCCGTCGGAATCACTGTTCACTGACAAAAATCGTCATTCTAGAGAGAATTTCGGATTTGCTTACATGTACAAGTTCGGCTAAGTCCTTCATTATTTTGTAAATTCTTTACAACTTAATGGTAACATTTACTTCAATAGCGCTTCCACAAGCGCTATCAAAGTGGGAATATTTATATTATTATATTAATAAATTACTTAGGTAACGCAAATTATAATAACGCTTTAAATAAGCGTTATGCAAGGAGTAACTTGCATAGCGCTTCAATTAAAATTTCCGCAAAGCGCTATGGCTGTATTTTTTGTTAGTTTTTTTTAATTTGAAAATTTGAAAAAGCGCTATGCAAGCTGTTACTTAGATAGCGCTTTGTAAGTAGAATTACGCAAGCTGAAATCTGTAGTAGTGTCCAAAGTATGTCTCCAAACCTCCAGCTTGGCGCTGCTGCGAGTCTCATCAATCAGGACTATGTCATCTTCGAATAACATACATCGTGTTACCTCTCCTTGGATTTATCGCGCCAGACCGTCCATCACCAAGGCAATTAGGAATGGGCTAAGAGTTGATCCCTGATGCAGGCCCATCATCAATGGGAAGTGCTCTAAATCTCCTCGTATCCAAGAAAATTTGTGTGAAATACACTCATATACAAAGTGTTATACACATGTCATAGTGGCGTCCATGAAAATCTGCATGGTGACAAGCCAAGACCCTTAAAAGTAATTAATAAAATACCACATTTAGAAGAACATTTACTCCGTAATTTAGGCAAAAATAAAAATAAAAAGAATCTATATTTATATTTAAAACATTCTTGGCCACAATTAAAAAAAGTTAGAAAGTTAGACAAAACAAAATGGTTTCAAAATAGAATCAAATAGTTTCGATGAGTTCTTAATTTTTACTAGAGATTTTTATGTAGTAAAATTATTCCTCATCTAAAAATATCTAAATTTTGATGCCCAATACTCCATAGATAATTCGAACCGTATAAGAGTAATAATTAATTTTAACTTGAATAATTTGTATGGAACCTGATGCGCGAAAAGATGCACACACTTTAACGCAAGTGCACGTTATCGTAACAAGTAATATAGTCTTGGTAAGACCGAATATCGTCCACAAGGATTAAGGTTCAAGTACCAACTATCTATCTTTTGGTATCTATTTGGCAATCGATATTTGATTTTGTTGTTTATAACTAAGAATTATAAAGACTAATTTAACTAATGTGTTTACTTCAGTTGTGATGAGTATAGGGCTTCCATGTCTCCTCAACTATCTGCTTATGTTATTTCTTAATGCAATGAATTATGGTCTTCTTCTCTCGGAGCTAGCAGGTTTACGAAATCGTTTTATATTCCCGTTAAGGATATATAAACACTCAACCCCAGTATTGCTCCTTTCTACCTTTCGGTGATAAGGATAACTCTATAGGAGGATTAAGAACAAAACCTAGTTAACAGTCACGCACCATGCGTAAAATTAGGGTTTTTAAGCCTCTCATTAACGCTACATAAATAATTGAGGTATTTTCATCCCCAATCCAAAATATGTCTACCCAACTTACAGCATATTCACAACCTCCTCCTTTCGAAGTTTGATTAGAAATCATATAAATAATGATAATTAGTGATCAATTAATTACCAAGCATTCAAAGCAATTATTGGATAAATCTCTCAAAGAAGAATAACCATAACATGCATCAATTCATAACATAAGTTTCTAGTGAATTAACATGGAAAGCCCTATAAAAGAATTAGTTCCTAGCCATTGACATGACAAGAACTAATTCAAGGTTCATCATACAAAACTGAAATAAAAGAAAGAAAAAGGAAAGAAATTACTAAGTTTAGGTCTCCAATCTTCAATCCAAGAAATCTTGTGTTGTGCAAGAAAGGGAACCCTTTAGAACTGCCTAGGGTTCTCTTTTATAGGCTGAAAACCGCCTCAAACTTTTCCTTCAGGCCTGGCCCAGAATTTCGTCTAAAAACCTGATTTTCCCGCGTCGGCGCCGGAACTTCTGCAGTACTTCGGGTATTTCTGCGCCGCGACCCTGATCTCTGCTGTCTGTGGGCGCCTCGGCGCTGGAACCTCTGCAACCTCTCTGATGATTAGGCGCCGCGCTCGCTTCGATCGCAGGAGGCGCTACCGGTCCAAGCCGCTGCTCGCCACTTTCTCTGCTTAGCTCGAACCTCCTCTTTTGCCCTCTTTTAGCTCCTTTTCCGCCATTTGGCCATTTTAACCACTTTGACTCAAAAGAAAGAAAATCTATCCTAATACGACACTTATTTGTACAAAAAGGGACAAAAGACTAACTAAAAACGACTCGAAAAGTGTATATAAAATACACCGATCAGAACCCAACCCCTATTGTTTTTGAAATTCAATTGTAGATCTTGTGCCAGCCATACCTCTATTTTTTTCTCTTAGCATTTGTTTGGCAAACTGCTGTAACAATGAGATCCTTAATAATGTCCTAGAAAATTTATGATATATTCGAGATTTATTTTTAAAATTAGATAAGTTTTACTGTTTGAAACGTCGATTCAAACATTGAAATTATTGGATAGTCACGAGAGATCTAGCTTAACTTACATCCTTATTGGATATGTGATGATATACAACGTGATATACACATCCCGTGGAGGCGTTTTCAAGATTTTTTTATATTTGAAACAAGTCCAAATCACTTCAAATCTTCCATAAATGTTGTTTATATATAGCCTTGTTTAGGTGTTTTCAATCAATAAAGGAGTGAAATTTGTCTACCTTAATTTTTGGAAGGGATATATACATTTCAAGCATAAATTAAGTAGAAAATCTTTAAAATCTCCCATCATTTAGTTGATCTTCGCTAGAATGGCTATACAATGTCAATTATTGGTTTTATTGCTAAATATATTCTTTAGCCAAAACTATAACAATATTAATTGAGAATTGTATATGAATGTCAATATTTTTGAGAAAATTTGTTTTATATTGCCTTGTCCGGGTTGCCCCGCCGCTCTCCGCAACCCCCCTCTTCATGCCTTATGAAACACGGCCAAACGCTAGTCTCGACTCATAATGTAAGGGATCGTTTCGTTGGGGAATACGTTATCCCGAGATCAATTATTCCGAGACTAATTATTCCGAGATTGCTATCCCACCCTCAATGTGGGATGATAATAACACTACAATCTCGGGATAACTAATCTATTGTATTAGTTATTCTTGAATTTTATCCCAACCAAACATGAGATAAATTCATCGCAAACTTAATATCAAGATTAATAATCTATTATCCCTCGTACCAAACGAGACTTTAACAACTCGATTGGATACAACTCAACGTGGCTCTACTAAAGAAGTCGGTTCCTTTGTCCCAAAAGAAAAGTAAAATAAATACTCCCTCCGTTCCAATTCTTTTGAAGGTCAAGTAGTTTTGGGAGTCAAACTGATTTTCCTTTGACTTAATTTTAAATATAGATTCTCCGAGTATTTTATAATAAAATTTACATACTTAAAAACTACGTAAAAAAAATACTATAAATCTGCATAATTAATAATTCACAATATATAAAAAACATTGAGAAAATCATAATAAAAAAAAGTTATTTAATTTTTCAAATTAATTAACCTTCAGACAAATTGAAACCATAGTTGAAATGAGATGCTGTCATAAGAGAGATATGTTACTCTTATAAGAAGAGAGTGTCAACCTCTTGACAATCTGACACAAGCATTCCATCCAAAGCTGAGGAGGCGCCCTCATAATAATATATCCCTAGGGAGGATGGAACCCCACTCGACCAACCGAGAGGATTCCTTATATAAATATAAAGGAAGAAAGTTTTAATGACGTTATATTTTAAATTGTTCTTTCTCCTTCATTCTTGTGCTTACGTACTTGCCTTCCAAGATAAAAGAATTCGAATTTTTGCATTCTTTCTAAATTTCTAAACTTTCCATTGTCATTGTACTCTAATAGAAACAACCAATCAATTAATCAAATACTCAATTATAACTAATATTCTTTCTTATGGTTGATTTAACCTTGTGTAATGTGAAGACGTTCATGTGTTTAACGTAATCGCTAGTGACCAATGAGGTTAAGTAGGCCTTTTGTTAATATCAGCCACAAACCTAAACCTTATGGGGGTAATTAATCAGTATTAAATAAAATAATTTGGACCACCTATACAAAATTTAATTCTTGTTTATACGTACTCTCAAAATCCACGCAGGACAAATAGTAGGTGTACATGTGGAGAAAGTTCTCTTTAACGGAACTTCAATTAATATAATTAAACAATTATTGCGTCCCCCTTTCGTGCCATGCATGGGTCACTCGAGTAGCTTATTTGTTGAGTTTGTGGAGTCAATTCATCACCGACACTATGAAGACCCTACACAGATTGTGGAATGATGATCGACATGTTAAGGCTATTTAGTGGAGGGTATTTTGAAAATTTCGGGTTTGTATTATGTTCGCGTTAGTTTTCGCTATATATATTGGGGCGCTGTTTTTCTTTATATGTGAGCAAGAAAGAATTGTAAACAAACTCCCTATTTTCGATTATAGTGAAATCTGCAGCGGTAAAGTAGACGTAGCTCTCGCATTGAGAGTGAACCACTATAAATCTGTGTTATTTGTTCTACGCTTATTTTACTGTTTTCTGATTAAGTCGGATTTATGACTCAAACCCTAACATTAATCACTTTCAAGTAGCTTAACCATTCCATGAAAGGTTACCTTTTTTTTTCGTATACAAAAAATTGAAATAATGTGTCTCCTATGGGTGGCCAACGGGGCGGGGTGGCCTGGGTCGAGGTTCTGTCCAAGCCAGATCCGTCTAGAGGGGTCGGGTCGGGGTGTCGAGTTGGGTCATTTTTTTATTTTTCCTTAAATTAAATAAATAACACACACACAACAAAATAGTTTAATAAAAACATCCCAAAACTGTTTTTGTGCCTCTTATAATATTCGATAGAAGTATGATTTTTTTTTTGTAATACAATTTTAAAATTACAACTTCGTGATATTGAAAGTTGCAAAAAAATAACTTAGTAAAATTATAATTAAAATAATTACATTTTAAGAAACACGTTTTCTAGTTTCATTATAATTTCTTGTGGTTCTTCAATTGGAATTGATATTTGTTGGTCAAATTGGTCGACATCGCTTGCACATCCGTCGGATAAAATTTCGTTGTAGTTGTAGTCTTCTTCGTTGATCTCCGGTTGACTGCACCTCCTACGCTCCACACGAATCCAGTATCTGAATAGAACTGCAATCTCTAATGAGTCTCCTGCCAATGAATGTATGTGCTCCCCTATTTGAAATATTCCCGCAGAAAACGCGCTTTCAGACGATGTTGATGACGCTTGAATGTTCAACACATCTCGGGCAATATTAGATAGTGTTGGAAAATTCTTCTCATTCTCCCTCTAGTATTTTAGCAAGTCTTCACGTCCCTCTTCATTTTCAATTGATTCGTACGGTACAACATCCTACAAAACAAAAACATCAAACTCGCTAACTTGGTTAGAAGTGTTACCACTAAACATTCTATGTCTGAGGCTTTGAACACTAGTTGCATAAACAACATGTCGTTTTTGAGGTTGTGTTGAAGAAGAAGATGGCATGGAAGTCGGGTTGTTGCTAGCACTTTCTTGTTGGTAATGCGTATATACTTTTTTACATTCATCTTGTATGCTAGACAACACTTATTCTCTAGTTTTTTCAATAGGTGGTGGGTCATTTGGATTTTTAGGAGATTTTGGTGAAAATTTATCTATGCAATCATAAATAGTTTCAATAAGATATTTACAACCGTCTATTTTAATAGACGGATTTAATACAGTACGAATAATATAAATTGGGGGAATAGAAATAAAATATTTTTTCATTTTTAGAAACATTTTTTAATAGGTGCCTTATAAGCTGGTTTTTCCATATATTCACTAAGTAATATAAATATTAGAGCTATATAAAATAACATTGATGAAATAGTAGGATAATAAATACCGGAAAATTCTTTAGTAGCTAGATAAAATTTCTCTAAAAATGTATTAAGTTTTAAAATTGTATCTCAATCAGAATCTATAAGCATATCATTAGATTTCGATTACGGGTGTTAAAAAAATTGGGTTATAGGTACGATATACTCATAAGCAACATGTAGTTGGTTGTATAAAGAATTTCATCTAGTCCATACTTCCTTCGGGAACTTTTCTGTAAGGTAGTTGATAATCGTGACAAATTTTTTTATATTCTTTTAATCGTTGTATTCTATTATCTTTATTATCCAAATACCAAGAACACATACTAGGTAATCATATCCTTAAGTTAATTAGGAAATTATACACATTTGAGCCTTCAATTGAATAATATACCAAAAACCCCAATTCTGAAACCCTAGAATTCATTAACACCCTTTTAAAAAATCATGATTTAACTCTCTTAATCTCATAAGAACTTGCAATTAATCTTCCCCAACTTATAAACATACTATATCACCATTACAGGACTTAGAAACATAAAATGAATTCACAAGGAAGTAACTCTTTACCTCTAGGTTTCCACTCTTGAACCTCAGATTACTCTCCCTTGTGGCTCTACGTTCGAGATATGCTATTTCGGGAAAAGAACCTAACCTAGGGAATAAAATAGGAAACCTGATACAGTGATCTCGCCCTAGCATAATCAACACCGATGGAGCGGACCCGCTTCCACGAACAAGTACCTCATTGGAGCGCAATCACTTGACACCTTGCCCTAGCGCCATGGCGAATCCAATACCGCAGAGGCAGACGCCCCGATGGACAAATCCTCCGCCACGGCAGAAACTCCACAACTCTTCAACCCCCGATTCTATGAGCCAATCTCCCACCTAGGTGGACACACAAGAGCAAACAGAGATGTGTTGAGGCAGACACCAAACACCAGATCATGTGAAACAACCTCAAACTCATATAAAACACCTGAAACAGTGCCGAGACCCCCCAAACACAAACCTAACATGCTCGCCTAAAGTAAACAGTGCTATGAACTCACTCGTACCCTCGGATTTCTTATCTGATCGAGTTAAGGCATATTTTTCTAAAGAATCATCCAGGAAAATCAAATATCTAAATTTTACAAATAAGGCCACAAAATATATCTAATTACCTCGGGAAGTGAACCAATAACTAGACTAAGTCATAAATGACCATCCGGAGCTATCGAAAACGAACACATCTACTCAAAAGTCAATCTTGAGTTAAACTATCCAACTCTAAGTTTCTAGTTTTGAATTATTCATCCGAAATTCATAAAAATGGACATGAGATCCGTGCCATCCATCCCCGCGCATCAAAAACTTCACACAGTCTACGGACCGAACGGATCCTTACAAAATATTCAATCCCAACAATAAAATTGATGAAGTAGGAAAAAAGAAGAAAAATAACATTGCAACATGAAATCAATGAAGAACTAATGAGTATTTCTTAGCTTTTTCCGTTATGTGATATCAATGAAGTAGGAGAGTGGGTATTTGGATAATGATAGAGAGATTTGGGGAGAATCTTTGTGCATGAGATTAGGAAAAGTAATTGAATAAATTTTTTAGAAGAGATGGAATTTAAAATTTTAAAACTATTTAACGGAAGCTTTTTCCATTATGTGATACAAATTTTGTAGCCTGAAAAAGTGGCATGTACTATCGGATGCAATTTTCAGATTATGATTTTTATGCCATTTAGTAGACCAACTTGCATACGGTGCCATTTCAATGTCCCGTTATCTTGGGCGGCGAAGATGGAGATAAAGAGTAAGGATTAATCCCCAATAATGGCCAAAATTATCCGAGAAAAATGTCTGTCCAAGAACTCCTAGCGGGTCTATGCGGAGTGGAGAGGGTTAAAATTGAAACAAAATGGGAACTGATTTTCTTGCTATTTCATCCACCATATCCGTCATGATATGATTTGGCACCCAACATCCCTGCTATGTCACGAACCAAAACCAATTAGAATGAACTGTCACAATTCTAAACAATAGGTAAATAACACTGGATATCTTTAAACTAGGTACACGTAATTTACTGTATTCATGCTACATTTGCTGCACGTTTTCTGCCTTTTCTGGATACACGCGATTTATTGTACTCATGCTACACTTATTACACGTTTTATGCAAATACTGACCCCGTATTATTGGAGCACGTGGCAAGCCTCAGGAGCTGATATGGAAACTGTCGTGTGTTGAGATATTTGTTCGAAGTGCCATGAAATTTTCTTCCTTTTTAATTGATTTGTTATTGTTTCCAATTTTCCAGAACATTAATGTATTTTGAGAACTGTTTTTTCTTTTTTAGTTGCTCATGACTTGTACCACCCTTTCTTGGGGGTTATTTATGATATCTATGCTCTTTATGACTACAAAACTTAATTTTGGGGTTACACTTGTCTCTACTTTATTATTGTCTTCTTTATAAAATTTTAAAAGTGGAACGTAACTTCACATGTTTTCTTTTGGGGTACGTCTAACTGATTGGGGTTAAGTGCTATCATAGCTTAGGTGATTTGGATCATAACACTATCATGTATAATATTATAGGCATATTCATCATGCTAGTGTATCATTAAAAAAGTACATGTATGTCAGATTATGTGATTTAAGTTGCTTAGTTATTCACTAAACCTATGTCTAACTTTTTGCATATGTGATTCACATTATATATTTGTTTGAGATACTGAGTCTAGTGTGATCCACGACTTGATTGTCAATGGCATGATCTGATGAGTCTGGTGTGATTCACGACTAGGACATCAATAATTATATTCTCACATGATATATGTTTTAAGCTAATAAGTCTTGTGTGATCCACCACTTGGATATCAGCATATAAAGCATGTGGATAAGAATTTATCCCTCATGAGTCATTATATAACCCGAGCACCTCAACCAGTGTGTGTTTAGAGTTTTTGCACAGGGAGTGCTAGTCAAATCTGTTGAAGATAATGATCAAGATCAGGCTAAAAAACTTGATAATGATCTGAGATCATCTTGTATAAGTCCACTCGGATAGGGACTTTTGTTACAGTTATTCTAGAAGAGTTCTACACTTAGTTGTACAACCTACAATATAGGATCAATCTCTTGTATAAATAGATAGGCTTATGTAACTCTTATTCATAATCAATATACCATCTTCTCGATATTGTTCTGTTCCATATTTTCTCATTGTATCAGAGCTTCTTTGAAGCTATTTTTGCCGCCAAATTCAGTTCTTTGCTGCACAATACAATTCTATTCATATGGCCTCCAACACCTTTTCAACAACCTCTCTTTATCACCTCACTGCTTCATGTCCTGTGAAGTTGAAGACCTATAACTATTTGATATGGATACAAATGTTACGACTTATTCAAGTGATGATATTGAATTATCTCATTGAGGAAAAGCCAAAAGTTATCAATGTTGAGGGCACCAATGAAAGTATTGATAAGGACAATGGCAAAAACAGTGACAAAAAGAGTGATATTGCTGATGAATGTGTAGAAAAAGATGTTTTGTTAAGGAGTTGGATATCTGGGACAATATTAGAAGAGAGTATGTATCTTATTGTGGGATGCACAACTACAAAACAGATGTGGGAATGCCTGGAAGAAACAAATGTGGGAATGTATCTTATTGTGGGATGCACAAGGAATTGCAGTTGAATCAACAACTTCAAATGATCAAGCTTGGAAACAGAACCATTGATTAGTATTTGAAGGAATTCAAGAGCATTTGTGATGGCTTGGCTGCGATACACAAGCCTGTGGTTGATGATAGCAAAGTAATCAAATTTGCTAGAGGTTTGGGTCCTAAATACACGACTTTTAGGACTGTGATTCTTGACAAAACACCTTATCCAACTCTGAGTCAGTTGGTGTTCATTCCCTAAGAGGTTTGATCTTAGAGAGGATGAAAGAGATGATTCACAATAAGTAAATCAAAACATGAAATTTGCAGCACAACAGACATATAACAACAATGGTAGAGGAAACTTCTCAAAACATTGAGGTAACATAAACTATACTTCAAAAGGTAGAGGTTTAAGCCTACTAGTCAAAACAACAACTAGAACTCTCAGGGATCTGGAAATGCTACTAAGGACAGGAAAGTTCAGGATCATCAGCATGTCAGATATGTGACAGGAATAATCATATTGCAATGAAGTCCTTATCCATATAAGATTTTTTTTATCAAGCACTAGAATACCTTCCTCAGGCCCTTGCAACTCTCAACATGAGCAGTTAAAATGGTAGAGATAATGCTCACTATATGGACTCTAGGGCAATCACTCATATGGCCAACACTACAGGTAACTTATTTAAGATAAACCTTATAATGAAAATGATAAAATTGTAGTAGGTAATGGACAAGAACTAGATATCACACATGTTGGAAAGGGGACAATTTATGGTTTAAGGATGAGTGAAGTATGTGTAGTCCCTAAACTCAAAAGAATTTATTATCATTAAGTAAGATTACTAGATACAAATTGTTCCACCATTGAGTTTGATGAATCATCTTTTATTGTAAAGGAAAAGAGGACAGGAAAACAAATGGTCAAGGGTGCTAGAAGATGAGATATATATGCCTTGTAGGTGGACAACCTGCTTGCTTTGAGTGCAACACAATGAAGGAAGAGTTCTAGTGACATCTGGCATACCAGACTTGGGCATCCAAATTCTAAGTCCTTAGAAATACTTAGCAATAATAAGTGTCAATACCACATGTTGGAATAAAACTCCCACAATTTGTGTTAGTTGTCAAATAGGAAAAGGTTGTAAACTACCATTCAAGTTGAGAAATAAAGTTGAGGATAAACCTTTGTTGAAAATTCACTGTGACTTATGGGTCCTGCTCCTGTTGAATTATCCCAACATATGAAATATTATGCCTTGTTTGTTGATGATCACAGTAGATATACATGGATCCATTAAAAAGAAAATCTAATTTCTTTAAAATATTTGATAAATTTTACAAAATGGTTAAGAAACTGTTTTCAAAGAGTATCAAGATCTTTCAATGTGATGGAGGTGGAGAATTTCAAGTTCTGAATTTGTTACGTACTTAGAAAACTGGGGCATTATAAGACACATTTCATGTCCTTATACACATGAAAAAATGGAATTATAGAAATAAAACATAGATATGTAGTAGAAACTGGACTGACACTAATGTTGCATGCCAAGTTACCTCTATATCTATGGACTGAAGTATTTCTCGCGACAATTTTCTTAATAAACAAGTTTTACTCATCTGTGCTTAAAAAGGAAACACCATTTCATAAACTACATGGTTCACATCCTGACTACAATAGTTTGAAAGTATTTAGGTGCAGATGTTTCCCTTACTTGAAAAGAAAACACAAGTTTTCTCCTAAGTCATATCCATATGTGTTCATTGGTTACAACAGCTTGTACAAAGGATATATGTATTATAATCCACCCATAAGGAAGGTCTTTGTATCAAGACCTGTTGTATTTGATGAACTAACACTACCCTTTATGCAGGAAAACAAGACCGACAGTTCATCAAATAACTCTAGTCATATGGACACATTTTTTATATTTTTTCTCAAAACCACAAGCTAGGCCTGATTCATCAGATGATACTGCTACAGTGGAAGTGTTGTTGGGAGATGATCAAAATAATATAGCAGATGATCATAATGATGTTTCATATACTCAAATTTTTGATGTTGCAAATGTCCAAACTGTTAGTGTTGATAATGCAACTGCTAAACTACTGAGGTTGATCATAATTATGGTTGTGCTGCTGCTGAACTTTCTACAGAAATGCAGAACTCAATCACTAATGAATTGCACTCAGAGGCCTTTTACTAAGATAAAGCACCACTACATTTCAGTGTGGAAGATCCAAGAGAATTGTAGTTACAAGTGGACTTGTCATAATTTTTCAAGACTCAAGATGAATTGCCCCCAACAACTCAAGTCATTGTTCAGGATGAACCAGCTGCAACCACTGCTCAAAACCATAAAATGATTACCAGACTCAAAGCTAAGTTCATTCCCATAACTCATACCTCAATAACTGCTGCTACAAAAAAATAAAACCTATGTCCATAAAAAAAGCTCTTAACTCTCTTCACTGGCTTACTGCAATGCAAGAAGAAATAGAAGCCTTACATCAAAATGAAACTTGGATCTTAGTCCCTAGAACTCTTACAATGAATGTAGTAGGTTCTAAGTGGGTGTTTAGGACAAAAATAAAATTAGATGGATCAATAGAAAGACACAAGGCAAGGCTAGTTGCTACATGATACTCACAACTTGAAGGGATTGATTTTGAAGAAACTTTCAGTCCAATAGTTAAAGTTACAACCATCTGAGTCATCATGTTTGTTGATGTTACTTTACATTGACCCATTAGGCAATGAGATGTTAAGAATGTATTTTTGAATGGTCATCTACAAGAAGAAGTCTATAAGAATTAACCACCAGATTTTATTGATTCAGATTACCCAAACCATGTTTTCTCCCTAAAGAAGGCACTCTATGGATTCAAACAAGCTCCTAGAGCATGGTTTGAGAGGTTTAGCTTATTTTTGCTTCATTTTGGCTTCAAATGTAATAGGGTTGATTCCTCCTTATTTACTCTCAATAATATATAAGTAAAAATCTTACTTCTCCTTTATGTGGATTGTTGACACCCAATTTTGACCTTCTCGCCCAACCGTCAACTATAAAATTACACTAATTTTCCAAATAATTTTAACGATTTTTATAATAATAAAATTCAACAATAAAATATTAATACATGCATAAATAAGCGAATAATAACGACACTGCATTTTTACGTAGAATATTTTACACACTTTGAGTCTCACGTCCGCATTCGTCATTTTAATAACAAACAATTTCATTAATATTATTTGTAATTTAAATTAATCTAATACATGCGTTTTAATAATAGCGTCGCATTTATAAAAGAATTAAGCAATCCTTAAGTATCATATCTGCATTTAGCGTTTAAATAATTTAATAATAATCTAAACCTCATTCAAATTTTAATTTAACATCGCAAAATACGCATAATAAATAAGATTTTAATAACGGCATCGCATTATAAAACACTAAATAAATAGCACGCCCGCATTTATTATTGTAATATTAAAAATCCAAGCTAAAACTAATAAAACACCTAGGGTTGTATTTAAATAGTTTAATTTACCACTAATTAAATAATACACCTAATACCTACACACTACCCAAATTAAAACTAATACCTAATTAAATAATTACCAACCCACAACTTAAATCGCCCAAGCCCAACCCGACGGCCCACTCCCTTCAGCCCACTCCCCCTTCAGCCATTTATCCCCACTTTCTCCCCCTCCACAACCCTTAAGCCTTTTCTAGACCTAAAAAACGAAGAACCCTAAATCGCCACTCACCTTTCTAAGCCCATCGAAATGACCCGCGATTCACGCCTGAAGATCTGGTAGTCCATACCATGGTCTTACCGAGAATCTTCACAAAATTTACCAAAATCTGCCTTAATATTTGTACTCCAAAAGAATGATGCAAGTACCGAAATCGCACGAAATCAAAGTTTACCATAAATTACCATAAGAAGCTTGAAGAATCACTCCCAAAATCAGTCCTAAATTAGAACCAAAATCTTAACTATATAAATGGGCGATTTATACATGCAAGACAGATGAGGGGATACGGGGGAAAAACCCTTCAATACAATTGAAAGACAACTGCAAGAACACCTAGAAACCCTAGTTTCGCACATCTTAGCCCCGATAACACAAAAATAAAAATCCAGAAACAGCTTCGTTGTCACTTTCAAATCGCATAGCACAAAACCTCCGAGTGGATCGACGACTTGATACGCTGCCTCGGTTCGCTGCCCGGAGAAGGTAAAACCATTACCCTTTCAATCTTAAGGTTGTTCGATATTAGTGTGTGAAATGTGCCTCTCTGTGCGATTAATTGAGTATGTGTTAAATCAATATTTACAACTGCTTAAGCTTAGCGAATCACTGAACTTGCTTAGTTAATGTTAACTGTTATTGACATTCGCAATTGGGGTGTTAATGTGTTATTGGATTGAGTGTATGGCTTAGATTTAAGTAGCATGACCTGTGGTGTATTAAGTCGATACATTGTCTAATGCTAGTCTCAACTAAATGAGGTTCTGGATACTTGCCGATTATATTAGAGTCAGATAATACGGAATCATGCCTTATTTTGCTACTCTTCTTAATTGATTCACCCTAGTAAGATGTTAGTATTTATAAGATATGATAGTTAAACTCGCCATATGGCTTATGATCTCCAAACCTTATTGTGTCCAAGTTATGGTGGCTTGTATGCGCTTACTTTGTATTTCTTGTCAAGTTCAGAACCCATATTGTGCTCATTTTTATATCTGGACTGTCAATATGTTGAGTTGTCTACCTTTGGGTCTCCAGTAATGGCCTAAGCCAAGTAATCAGTTGTATGCTATATTTCGGCTCTGTTTGTGTACACTTTGTTTTTTTTTATGTATAAATAGCCTAGTGTCATATACAAATATGCTATGTATACATTCATGTAGATTTAAACTTTGTTAAGTAACCCGATTGACGTTTCTGTTTGAGATGATGCATATGGAGCCTCTGAAGTTTATATGAGTTCATTCACGTCAATCTTAGGTCTACTAACTGTTAATTTTTAAACCAAGTAGCCATACATCCCTATTGAAGTTTTGTCTTGCATATGTGTATCATGTTTCTTACTTTGAATCACATGTATAGATTAATCATGTGCTAGCTTAAGTTTGATATGCTCACTTGTTGAAATCAGGGCTGAATGCATTAATGTGTATTTTGGCTAGGAAATGATTTGCATCATATCTTTTAGTTGAAAGAGGTAGATAAAAAATCAATATGCTTGTTTGGCTTCTGTTAAAATAAACCAGTAGTCACGTTCTAGCTTAAGTCTAAAAGACTTCAATGCCTAATACGATAATATCTTAATGCTTGCTCCTAATCTTGTAACAGATGAGAATCCCTAAAATTTCCAGCAATTTCGCAAGTCTAGCTTGAGTAAGGTCTCTAGGTTGATCATGTTTGCGTGCTACTAATCTGTGTATTCTAATTTTCATGTTAACTCGTTTGAGTTTACAGGATTGTTCGTCTAGTTTAGTGCATATACTAATTTTTATATTTTCTCTTATTGTTACATGAAATGCATTGGAGCAAAATGAAGAGTCTCACAGCGGGACTCAACACGAGCTACAACAAAATGAAGACCCGCATCTTACGTGCATCTTTCTATCCGCATTGGAAATTCCAAAACCGCCGGCGAAAAGACATCGCCTTTCCTTCGAGTCGTTTTTATTAATCATTTCTTCTCCATTTATTTGTTGTAATTATTTGACTAACGCTACTCTAATTAGCAGGACACCTAGAATAGTCGAACCTTTAATCAATAATTAGAAAGTAATTGGATATCAGAAATTTGGTCTTCCTAGGCTTGATATGCATGTCTAAACTTTCGCCTAACAATTTAATTTGCATATCTAATCATAAAATTAATGCATAACAAAAGAAGTTGATTTCCTCATAAGTCACTCAATTCATTTCGCAATAAAAATTATCTTCTTATTATCAATAGTGAAAAATAGCATCTTTTATATTATACCTCGCATATATTAATCAAAATTGTTTTTTTTGCAAATGAAAGGCATATCTTAGTAAATACATCATTTTATAAATACACACTTTAAGTCGCACGTATATTTTTGCAGCATTAGTCTTATAAATCTTTTATAAAAAATGCATTCTTTCATGAAGTTCTTCCAGAATCCTTTTAAACACGTATTTTTCTATAGCATAATAGTTTACCCTAGGTTTGGCAGGACAACCGCAGGTTAGCGGATCTTAGAGGGTGCCTAATCCCTTCCCTCTAGATTAATAAAGAACCCTTATCCAGAAGCTCACCTAGTTTAGCAGACCATTTAAATGGAGTTAGTGTTGACTTGACTTAGTTAACATTTAGGTGTCCTAATTCACCCAAAATAATTAGGTGGCGACTCCGTGAACCCTTAGCATTATCTTTAGCACTTTTAGCACCTCTTTAACCTTTTAGCATTTTATTTTATTTTTCTAACATTTTTACGAAGCAGGGTTCGCTAAGATAAATGTCGCGGTCAGAAAAGGGCGCGACAGAAATGGAGACTCTACTGGGGATTTAAGGTTCTTAACCACAACATACTTAGGGTATTATTCGGCATTATTTTTTGCATTTAATCTTTATGTACTGTATTTTGTTTTATTTGTTTTAATTTCTATTTGTTTTACTGCTTTCCTTAAACTGGCATTCCGCTCATATTTCTTCCACTCTGGAAAATTCACACTATCACACACTACATGCGAGGTGCGCTTGGTGCATCAGCAAAATTCTTTCTTCAAAACCCAAATTTAGGAGAGTTGGTAATATACGTGGAGTGCCCGGTCTAACCGGTGGCCGCGTAGCCTTCTCACTCGAGTTGTCCGCTCGGGAACCTTGCGATTAGTAAAGCCAAATCTTAGAAACTCAGGATAGAGCCATACCACCCTTTATTTTAAGACATGCATGCATTTACCTTAGGTGGGTCGGTCCTTGGTATCGACACCACAATTAGAAAAACACCAAACTTGTCGACAGGTTTCTCAACCCAACGACCAACCAGTATACTATGTGTAGCATGACCATGATAGACAAATCCAAGCCTAATCATGACATGCTGAAATTGGAAAAAGTGCACCGTCATTTGGTCGCCATTTCCAACAAAAGCATTACTGCTGGACGGCTTGGACAAATCCATCATAACCTCGCATATGTGACGTTTAGGCCTACCTCTGGCATAAAGGGGTCCCCATGCATGTTAGGACTCGCCTGCAATGTGACAATTTATGTGCAACATATACTTGCTAAATGTTATTTACATTTGTGCAAAATCACGTGCTTTACACTAACGCAGTTTGCTACATTTTGTTTAAAAGGATTTATCATCTTCCCCAAAGGTCGATTTGTATTTGACTAAGCAATGACAGAACATCGATATTTCACAAGATCAAAGCGCGATCGGCGACATGGTGATTCAAGGGCATTTGAAGCGAGCAGTCGGAACCCGTCTTGGTTCCTATAGACAAAGCAGAGGTCTCAGAAAAGAAAAGTAGCGTAGATCCGATCGAACACCTCGCCCAATTACCGCAGCAAATGGCAACCCTGCAGGCCGAAATCAAAAGGCTCTGAAACCTCACTAGAGCAATCGTCACTTCAAATAACCAAAACACTCAAAATCCTCCAAATTATTATCAGTACCCTCTTACTGCATATCCCATTTACCACACTCAGCCAATATACAATGCACACATATATCCCACACGCAACCAAATGCCTACCATACCCCAGCCAAACACAAACCAAGATAAAAAGCCACCACAAACCTATTTTCGTAATACATACGACAACCCCTTGCGATACCCACCCTTGTATACGCCACGGCCAAAGGCCCATCCACTAAACATCTTCCACCCCACCTAAATGCCACAGAAAGGCCAGCCAAAATATACACCATTTAGCCGAGCCTTTGTCGCAGTTGTTCGAGAGGTTGAGAGTTGCAGGGATTCTCCCGCCAATTCCAAAGAATGTTCCCAATCCCAAATCCAAAGCTCATGATAAGAACAAAAGTTGTGCATACCATTCTGGAACCATCGGACACGACATGGGAAAGTGTTATACACTCAGAGACAAAGTAAGAAAGCTGATCAAAGAGGGAGTCATTCAGGTGGATGATGCCTCCCCCAATAAGTACAATGAACCCCAAAGGAAGTGAGGTGTTCCCTGGCCAGAACCCCCTCCGCATGAATCAGTCATTTATCCAAGCATGCACCACGCAGAAGTCAAAAGAAGGAGATACTGATAGCAGAGCATGAAGACCCAGCCAGCCATGATGCAGAGCAAGGAGGCATATTGGTTGGATTTGCACCCTTGTTCTGGTCCGCCTAGAGTCTAGATACGAAGAGCAATTTAGTTTAGCAGAATAATTTAAGACTCATATTTAAGTTTTAATAATGTTTCGCTTAAGTTTTCATGTAATTGGAACTACGTTCGACCTGATTCCCTTGGCGGATACGTAGACGGCCATATCGGCCTCGGTCCCACCTTTAGAAATTTTAGCTTTACCAAATTTCGCATGTAATGAACTACGTCATGACCTGATTACCTCATGGGGATACGTAGGCGGTCTAAATCGGCTTCGGTCACACCATTAGGAAATTTTTCCTTTGTTGTGAAAATAACGAGAATACACATAACATACGAGCAACTCCATTGAGACCCACTTTAGGCCAAACGCCCTTTGCATATTCAAAACTGGGATAAGGTAGGAAACCAGATAGGGTTCTGGTCCCAAGCAGGCGGTAGCGCGATGTCAGAAACAAAGCGGCGAAGTCAAATACGAATCGACCCCCCCCCCCCCCCAAAACTCACAAATTTTCTTTGAGCGCAGGTTTTTCATATTAACAGAAGCAGAAAGTGCAACAGCCGAAGCAGAAAAACGGCAAAAAGTTTCTTCGTATTAGCAGAAGCAGAAAGAAGCAGCAGAGGCAGAGGATATGGCAACAAATCCAAAGTTCAAAGTCCGCAGTAGAAACAGCAAAAGCAGAAAGGGGCATCGACAATCAACAGTAAAAATTCAAAATTCCGCAACAAAATCTAGCGCATCAGCTCGGGCATAAAGTCAAATTTGCAACCCACGCATCGCATAAAGGCATCATGGCAATTCGTCAGTTGCAGCATTTAGCATGTTCGTACAAGGACAACACCTCAGTATTTACATCATCTTGCATATCAGGGACGACATATCTACCCACATAATTGCATTTCTCATATATTTATCATTTTGTTTTAACAGTTATACACTAATTCTTCTCAAGATTAGCTCGCAGGAGCATATATTCTACAGGAGCATCAGCAACACGTCCAGGCAACGACGTTATCAACATTATGTCTATGCAATGACGCCAGCAACAATACGTCTACGCAACGACGCGGCGGCGAATCGTCTGAGCAGCGGCGTTATCGGCCTGCGTCCGAGCGGCGGCGTTATCGGCGTATGTCTGCGATGGCGCCATCGGCGTGCGTCATGCGGCGGCGCGGCGGCCAATCGTCTGAGCGGCGGCGTTATCGGCAACACGTCGAACGCGGCGTTATCGGCGTATGTCTACGCGATGGCGCCCGTGGCGTGCGTCTGCGGCGATGCCAGCGGCCGATACGTCTGCGGCGGCGTTATCGGCAACAGCGTCGAGCGGCGGCGTTATCAACATTATGTCCTACAATGGCGCCATCGGCGTGCGTCTGCGGCGGCGCCAATGCGTCAAGCGGCGGCGTTATCGACCTGCGTCCGAGCGGCGGCGTCGGCGATTATCGTCCGAGCGGCGTCGTCAGCGTGCGTCCAGCGGCGGCGTTATCGGTATGTATACGCGATAACGCGTCGGCGTGCGTCATGCAGCGGCGCCCGGCCAATCGTCTGGCAACAGCGTCGGCGATCAGCGTCCGGTGCGGCGCGCCGGCGTGCGTCTACGCGCGGCGGCGCCCGGCAATACGTCTAAGCAATGATGTCGGCGTGCTGCGTCCGGGTAATGACGCCGGCGTGCGTCTGCAGCGGCGCCCGGCCAATACGTCTGAGCAGCGATGTCGCCGATCGGCGTCATGCGCGGCGCCCGGCGGCATTGCGTCTACAGCGCGCGGCGGCAATACGTCCGACGGCGATGTCATCGGCGTGCGTCTGCGGCGCGCCGTGGCGTGCGTCTGCGGCGGCGCCCGGCGACAACCGTCGAACAGCGGCGTTATCGACC
Organism: Przewalskia tangutica; assembly: GCA_029844215.1. NCBI lineage: Eukaryota > Viridiplantae > Streptophyta > Magnoliopsida > Solanales > Solanaceae > Przewalskia > Przewalskia tangutica. Next base: position 84,172,825 of record CM056736.1, on the reverse strand, counting down.
GCAACCGTCCGGACAGCGGCGTCATCGTGACAGTCCGAAAATGATGTCATGTCCAAAAATGATGCCAAGTCAGAAAACGACGCCATGTCCGAAAACGACGCCAAGTCCGAAAAAGACGCTGAGTCCGAAAACGACACCACGTCCAAAGACGACGTTATCAGCACATCACATCTACGCCAGGACGATTTCTCTACTCTCAAAATTGCATTTCTTATATATTCATGCTTTGTTATTTTGTCTTAGCAGTTACGCACTAACTCTTTCTTGAGCTTTAGTCTACAGGGGCAGTTGCTACAAAGACAACATATCCGTATTCACAATCGCAACACGTCCGTGCAAGGACAAATCACAGCATTGGTAGCATCACATCAACACAACAGGCATCAATTTTTACAGGATAGCATTTTCTACTCACACAGTTACATTATCTATAAATTCATGCGTCATCGTTTTGCCGTAACAGTTATGCACTAACCGTTTGCTTAAGTCTTAGCATGCAGGAGCAGGAGCACACCGTAGATTTTCTCTTACAGCGAACCGGAGCAATTTATTGGGGGGCCAACCTTTCCAACGAATGGTAGAAGCGGCCTCAAGCATCGGTCCACTCATTCCACATCACCAATAAACCCAGCATCATCATAAGTCGATACCGGTACACCCTTAAGTTCAAGCCAGTTTATTTTTATTTTAACATCACGTCGACCCAGTGTCGTCATAACTCGACACTGGGACAAATTTTGAGTCCGCGTTAGCCCACCTTGGTGTTTTGACCATGGTAGCCCAATGTCATCATAACTCGACACTGGGACAGATTTTGAGTCCGCATTAGCCCGCCTTGGTGTTTCGTCCATGGTAGCCCAGTGTCGTCATAACTCGACACTGTGACAAATTTTGAGTCCGCGTTAGCCCGCCTTGGTGTTTGACCATTGTAGCCCAGTGTCGTCATAACTCGACACTGGGACAAATTTTGAGTCCGCGTCAGCCTTGTCTTAATTGCCCAACATTTTTTTAGTTCTTTGGATCGAGACAAAATTGGCTATAAGTCAACGTCTTTGTCCGAAGACTCTTCCATCATCTCCATACAAAGAGGGACAAATTGTTGACACCCAATTTTGACCCTCTCGCCCAACCGTCAACTATAAAATTACACTAATTTTCCAAATAATTTTAACGATTTTTATAATAATAAAATTCAACAATAAAATATTAATACAGACATAAATAAGCGAATAATAACGACACTGCATTTTTACGTAGAATATTTTACACACTTTGAGTCTCACGTCTGCATTCGTCATTTTAATAACAAACAATTTCATTAATATTATTTGTAATTTAAATTAATCTAATACATGTGTTTTAATAAGAGCGTCGCATTTATAAAATCATTAAGCAATCCTTAAGTATCATATCTGCATTTAGCGTTTAAATAATTTAATAATAATCTAAACCTCATTCAAATTTTAATTTAACATCGCAAAATACGCATAATAAATAATATTTTAATAACGGCATCGCATTATAAAGCACTAATTAAATAGCACGCCCGCATTTATTATTGTAATAATAAAAATCCAAGCTAAAACTAATAAAACGCCTAGGGTTGTATTTAAATAATTTAATTTACCACTAATTAAATAATGCACCTAATACCTACACACTACCCAAATTAAAACTAATACCTAATTAAATAATTATCAGCCCACAACCCACAACTTAAATCGCCCAAGCCCAACCCGACATCCCACTCCCTTCAGCCTACTCCACCTTCAGCCCTTTATCCCCACTTTCTCCCCCTCTACAGCCCTTAAGCCTTTTCTAGACCTAAAAAACGAAGAACCCTAAATCGCCACTCACACCCTAAGCCCATCGCCGACAACCCCGCGATTCACGCCTGAAGATCTGGTAGTCCATACCATGGTCTTACCGAGAATCTTCACAAAATTTACCAAAATCTGCCTTAATATTTGTACTCCAAAAGAATGATGCAAGTACCGAAATCGCACGAAATCAAAGTTTACCATAAATTACCATAAGAAGCTTGAAGAATCACGCCCAAAATCAGTCCTAAATTAGAACCCAAATCTTAACTATATAAATGGGCGATTTATACATGCAAGACAGAGGAGGGGAGACAGGGGAAAAACCCTTCAATACAATTGAAAGACAACCGCAAGAACACCTAGAAACCCTAGTTTCGCACATCTTAGCCCCGATAACACAAAAATAGAAATCCAGAAATAGCTTCGTTGTCACTTTCAAATCGCATAGCACAAAACCTCCGAGTGGATCGACGACTTGATACGCTGTCTCGGTTCGCTGCCCGGAGAAGGTAAAACCATTACCCTTTCAATCTTAAGGTTGTTCGATATCAGTGTGTGAAATGTGCCTCTCTGTGCGATTAATTGAGTATGTGTTAAATCAATATTTACAACTGCTTATGATTAGCGAATCACTGAACTTGCTTAGTTAATGTTAACTGTTATTGACATTCGCAATTGGGGTGTTAATGTGTGATTGGATTGAGTGTATGGCTTAGATTTAAGTAGCATGACTTGTGGTGTATTAAGTCGATACATTGTCTAATGCTAGTCTCAACTAAATGAGGTTCTGGATACTTGTCGATTATATTAGAGTCAGATAATACGGAATCATGCCTTATTTTGCTACTCTTCTTAATTGATTCACCCTAGTAAGATGTTAGTATTTATAAGATATGATAGTTAAACTCGCTATATGGCTTATGATCTCCAAACCTTATTGTGTCCAAGTTATGGTGGCTTGTATGCGTTTACTTTGTATTTCTTGTCAAGTTCAGAACCCATATTGTGCTCATTTTTATACCTGGACTGTCAATATGTTGAGTTGTCTACCTTTGGGTCTCCAGTAATGGCCTGAGCCAAGTAATCAGTTGTATGTTATATTTCGGCTCTGTTTGTGTACACTTTGTTTTTTTTAAATGTATAATAGCCTAGTGTCATATACAAATATGCTATGTATACATTCATGTAGATTTAAACTTTGTTAAGTAACCCGATTGACGTTTCTGTTTGAGATGATGCATATGGAGCCTCTGAAGTTTATATGAGTTCATTCACGCCAATCTTAGGTCTACTAACTGTTAATTTTTAAACCAAGTAGCCATGCATCCCTATTGAAGTTTTGTCTTGCATATGTGTATCATGTTTCTTACTTTGAATCACATGTATAGATTAATCCTGTGCTAGCTTAAGTTTGATATGCTCACTTGTTGAAATCAGGGTTGAATGCATTAATGTGTATTTTGGCTAGGAAATGATTTGCATCATATCTTTTAGTTGAAAGACGTAGATAAAAAATCAATATGCTTGTTTGGCTTCTGTTAAAATAAACCAGTAGTCACGTTCTAGCTTAAGTCTAAAAGACTTCAATGCCTAATACGATAATATCATAGTGCTTGCTCCTAATCTTGTAACAGATGAGAATCCCTAAAATTTCCAGCAATTTCGCAAGTCTAGCTTGAGTAAGGTCTCTAGGTTGATCATGTTTGCGTGCTACTATTCTGTGTATTCTAATTTTCATGTTAACTCGTTTGAGTTTACAGGATTGTTCGTCTAGTTTAGTGCATATACTAATTTTTATTTTTTCTCTTATTGTTACATGAAATGCATTGGAGCAAAATGAAGAGTCTCACAGCAGGACTCAACACGAGCTACAACAAAATGAAGACCCGCATCTTACGTGCATCTTTCTATCCGCATTGGAAATTCCAAAACCGCTGGCGAAAAGACATCGCCTTTCCTTCGAGTCATTTTTATTAATCCTTTCTTCCCCATTTATTTGTTGTAATTATTTGACTAACGCTACTCTAATTAACAGGACACCTAGAATAGTCGAACCTTTAATCAATAATTAGAAAGTAATTGGATATTAGAAATTTGGTCTTCCTAGGCTTGATATGCATGTCTAAACTTTCGCCTAACAATTTAATTTGCATATCTAATCATAAAATTAATGCATAACAAAAGAAGTTGATTTCCTCATAAGTCACTCAATTCATTTCGCAATAAAAATTATCTTCTTATTATCAATAGTGAAAAATAGCATCTTTTATATTATACCTCGCATATATTAATCAAAATTGATTTTTTGCAAATGAAAGGCATATCTTAGTAAATACATCATTTTATAAATACACACTTTAAGTCACACGTATATTTTTGCAGCATTAGTCTTATAAATCTTTTATAAAAAATGCATTCTTTCATGAAGTTCTTGCAGCATCCTTTTAAACACGTATTTTTCTATAGCATAATAATTTACCCTAGGTTTGGCAGGACAACCGCAGGTTAGCGGATCTTAGAGGGTGACTAATCATTTCCCTCTAGATTAATAAAGAACCCTTATCCAGAAGCTCACCTAGTTTAGCAGACCATTTAAATGGAGTTAGTGTTGACTTGACTTAGTTAACATTTATGTGTCCTAATTCACCCAAAATAATTAGGTGGCGACTCCGCGAACCCTTAGCATTATCTTTAGCACTTTTAGCACCTCTTTAACCTTTTAGCATTTTATTTTATTTTTCTAACATTTTTACGAAGCAGGGTTCGCTAAGATAAATGTCGCGGTCAGAAAAGGGCGCGACATGGATGATATAATTATGACAAGAAGCAACTAAAGTTAGATAGGGGAAGTAGTGCAAAAGCTAGGAGTTGAATTTGCTACGAAGCATCTTGGACCCTTGAGTTTCTTCTTATGGATTGAAGTAAGCTATTTTCCAAGAGGAATTCACTTGAATTAATGCAAATATGCAAAGGATTTGCTTAGAAAAGTGGATACAGAGAATATGAAAGCAGTGTATACTCCACTAGCTCAGAAACATGGCTTACAAGAAGTTGTTGGCAAACTAGTTGATCTCTCAGCTTACAAGAGAATTATAGGAAGCTTACTGTATCTCACACTCACCAGACCACACATCACTCATGTTGTGAATCTTGCAAGTCAATTCATGCAAAATCCAAACAACATGAATCTCTAAGCAGTAAAAAATATTGAGGTATGTCAAAGAAATCATTAATTATGGATTGAGGATCATATCATAGTTCTCCTTCAGGCTATATGGATTCTCATATGCAGAATGTACATAATATACCATAACAAAGAGTTCTACTACTGGATATAATGTATATATTGGTTCAAAGTATATGTCATAGTCATCAAAGAAGTAAAGCATTGTTTCAAGATTAAGTGCTGAAGCTGAGTATAGGGCACTGGTAACAACTACAGTTGAGATTACTTGGATAAGCTATATCCTACAAGACAGTGGGATGTATATCAAGACTACTCCTATCCTATTTTGTGATAACTTGAGTGCTCTATACATGAGTACAAAAATGCATGTTAGAACTAATCATGTGGAACTAGATTATCACTTTGTCAGAGAGAAAGTAGCTCAAAGACAACTGATCACTCAATTTGTTAGATCCAAGAACCAATTGGCAGATGTTCATACAAAAGCGATTGGCAAAGACCAGTTCCAATTTTTTTAGAAACAAGCTAGATATGGTTAACTCACCTCCCACTAACTTAAGTGTTGAAGATAATGATAAAGATCAAGCTAACAAACCTGATAATGATCCGAGATAATCTTGTATAACACCACTAGGATATGGTCTCTTATTATAGTTATCCTATATGAGTTCTACACTTAGTTGTATAGCCTAAAAGGCTTATGTAACTCTTATTCATAATCAATATATCATCTTCTCGATATTATTTTGCGCCATATTTTATCAGATTCATCATCATGTATTTCTAATTTATGACCCGTGAGCATGTATTTCACTTAAATGTCGTATCTATGATTATCTATTAATGCAACAGATGTTCATACTTTATTTGATATCAATGCACTCCTTTCTATCAATGTATTATGCCTGATATATAGGTTGTGTAAGCAAGTTTTCTGTTTCCAACCCTCGCCACTACATTGGCAGGGGAGGCTGATGCTATTTACATGGTATTTGATATTGTACTCATGCTATACTTGTTATACTTTTTGTGTTTAATCCTTTCACTTGTGGAGCACATATACAGATGTAGGAGTTGCTTAAGGTTTAGTAGTGAGTTGGTTAGCCTAGTTTGTAGCACTGTGGACATTCTTTTTATCTTTATTTATCATTCGTTAATCCAAGCAATGTGTATTTTATGAGACATTTGTACGTTCATGTATTAGCTGCTCATGACTTGTAGCATCAATTTTTTTAGGGAAATTTGACATTTATACGTTGTATATATAGGTTTTAAACCTCACATTTTTCTAAACTTATTTATGTCTTTTGAATAAGTAGAATAGATTTGCATATTTTTAAGTTTACCTAATGTTTTCGGGGCTAGGTGTCATCGTAGCTAAAGAAAATTGGATTGTGGAATTAATATTGAAGCAAAAGAAGCACGTCCAAATGTTTGAGCAAAAGAGAATTGTCATGCCCCAAGCGTGGGATGGGCGAGACACGACACTCGGTGCCTAGCTACATGTGGCCGAGTGAACAATATGGCTGCTGAATCAATATGGGCATCAAAACATTCTATAGTAATGATTTAAAACATTTAAAACAAACTGCTGAATTTATAGTCTAAAAGTATATTGCGAAAGTGGTCTCAATATATCATAACGCTATAAATGGTAATACTGACATGTCTGACATATTGAACTCGTCTAGTCTATGAAACCTCTAAAATATGATTCTGTAAATTTGTGTACCGAAACAAGGCCCTGACATACCTCTACTAATAAAACATACTTATGAAATACTAGACTGACACCCCGAATGAGATGAGGCTCGCCAAGAATCTGAGACCGAAGTAATCCTACTGAGCATATCCGTCGTCGTGAAACCTGGCACATGCACAGTGAAGTCCAAGTCCCATGTAAAGAGATGTCAATACATTTGAATTGTACTGTATGTAAGTAACTGAAAGAACAATTAGTTGTGGGGTGCTCAGGAAAGGGTAACCTGAATCAATAAACAGATAATACACTAAAACTAAACTAAAACTGAATATTGAACAATGAAGCAAAGAATATGAATACTCCCTGTACTGAAATGAAGAATCACCCATGTAACTGAATAATAAATAATTGTAGCCTTAGGCCCAATATATGTGCACAAATATGTGGCCTTAGGCCTAAGTATACATATACATAAATTGTGGCCTTGGGCCCAAATACATGTGTTCAACATTAAACAATATATATATATTAAAGAACTGAGAATCATGATGAAATATACAACACTGATATACTAAGCAATGATTCACTGAGACATGTGTTCATGAACTGATTATGAGTATTGGAGCGTTAACTAGTTTACAAGCATGCTGAGTATTCTAGACTGAGACTCGTAGATATCAAATCACAAGACTATGTTGATTACGTACTGAGTCCATAACAACCAAAATGAGAATTATGAATAACTACTAAGCTTTAATCACAAGTTTTAGTCTTTTCATGAACTAGGGTAAAGATCTCAAATTCTAATATAATTCACACTAATCTTGATGAACGAGGCATGGGGAAGAACACGGATATTTTCGCATGTGGATAGAAGCTCTACATACCTTAATTGTTGCAAAACTTATCTTAAAAATATGGACTTGGAAAAAGGAACCCAAAGCTTGAACTTTAATTCCTTGAGTTGCGTTTTCTTGAAAACCCTAGGTTAAGAACAATGTATTTCGCTTAGAATCTATGATATTTATGTTAGAAACGCGCGAAATCACTCGACATAGGCTTACCTTGATGTAGGAGAATTATAGGAGGAGGAGAACTTCATGCTAGCGCTTGGGGGAATGAAGAATGAAATATAAAGACTGAAAATAGGAATTATATACTGTTCAGTCATCGGGGACTTTTATGGTGACATTTTATGGCCCGTAAAATAATTACGATGGGCTTGACGGTCTGTAAAACTTTTACGGCCCATAACTCCTATCGTAATCCTTAACGGTGACTTGGATTTCTGGGGTCTGTTTTACGATGCAACTGATGGTCTGTAAATCATTTTATGATCCGTATTTCTGGGCATAAAAACTGAAGAATGTTATTTTTGTCAAATTTCTAATTCTAACACTTCCCTCTGGGTGTTAAGTCCTTGAATCATGAAAATTAATTTGTCTAATGGTACGAGTATTACAATATCTCCCCCTTGGGATCATTCATCCTCGAATGATGGATCGTGGTTAAGAATACTGAATTGTCATGAACACATTAATACTGAGCTAGATACTTAACTGAATACTGGGATATCTTCATAGGTCAAACCATCCCTAACTATAATGGAGTCGGTAGGGACAACCAGTGATGGGTCCCACACTCACTTCCCAATATAGATACATGAAACACTGAATGAACATCAACTAAGTCTTGTGGCAATTCAACTTCATATCCACCAAACCAACTCCTCTCAAAATATTATAAGGTCTGATATATCTGGGACTAAGCTTTCCTTTCTTTCCAAATCTTATGACACCTTTCAAAGGTGAAACTTTTAGAAAAGCCCAATCATCAACTTGAAACTTTAGATTTCTATGCCTAGCATCTGAATAGGACTTTTGGCGACTCTGAGCTATTTTCAAATTCTCCTGAATAAACTTGACTTTCTCCATAGCCTTATGGACCAAGTGTGGTCCAAACAATTTAGCTTCGCCAACTCCAAACCAACCAATTGGTGATCTACACCTAAGCTCATACAGAGCTTCAAACGGTGCTATTTGGATGGTATGATGATAACTGTTATTAAGAAAATTCAATGTGAGACAAATGACCATCCCAATTACTTTTAAAATCAAGAACACATACCCTCAACATATCCTCAAGAGTCTGAATAGTGTGCTCTGCCTGGCTATCTGTTTGAGGATAAAAAGTTGTGCTGAGATTTACCTTGGTACCCAATATGTTCTGGAAAGACTTCCAAAAGTGTGTTGTGAACTGAGCGCCACTATCTGAAATAATGGACACGAGGTCCCATGAAACCTGACAATTTCATGGATATACAACTTAGCATAATCCTTTGTTGAATTCGTAGTTTTGACTGGCAAAAAGTGGGCTGAATTAGTGAGTCGATATACAATCACCCAAATCCAATCATGCATTCGTTCTTAGCGAGGTAGACATGTTATGAAGTCCATGTTTATCATCTCCTATTTCCAAATGGGAATATCAATAATTTGAGCCAACCCACTAGGCCTCTGGTGCTCAGCTTTCACCTGTTAACAATTCAGACACTTGGCTACAAAATCTACTACATTCCTCTTCATACCTTTCAACCAATAAATTTGCTTGAGATCATGATACATCTTGGTATAACCTGGGTGGATAGAATATCTGGAATTATGCACTTATGTCAAGATTCATTCTCTAGGCCTGTCCACATTTGGAAGACATAACCTGCCTCGGCATCTCAAAGTACCGTCATTTTCCTCTTATTCAAAAGTCGTAGTCTTATGCTTGTGAACCCCTCTTTCAGCTGCAATAAGAAGGGATCATTAAACTATTTCTCCTTTACCTCGGCTACTAAGGAGGATCCAGACTTGTTCTGAACAACAACAACACCATCTTCAGAGTTCATAAGTCGAACTCCTAGACTGGCTAGTCTATGAATCTCCTTTATCATGATTATCTTATGTTCTTCCATATGAGCTAAACTTCTCATGGATCTCCGACTAAAAGCACCGGCTACCACATTTGCTTTTCCTATATGGTTGAGAACATCTACATCATAATCTTTTATCAATTCGAGCCATCTACTCTGTCTAAGATTCAACTCCCGCTGCTTGAAAATATACTGAAGGGTCTTGTGATCCGTGAAAATATCAATGTGAACTCCATACAAATAATGACGCCATATCTTGACTGCAAAAATCACAGTTGTCAATTCTAAGTTATGAGTCAGATAATTCTTTTCATGAGGTTTAATCTGTGTGGATGCATAAGATATAACCTTACCATGCTGCATTAAAACACACCAAATACTAACTTCGGAAGCATCACAATATACAATGAACCCCTCGGTTCCTTCTGGTAATGTTAACACTGGACCTGAAGTCAGTCTCGCTTTCAATTTCTCAAAACTACGCTCGCAAGCATCTGACCACTGAAATTTGACTTTCTCTTGAGTTAATCTAGTCAATAGAGCTGCAATGGAGGAAAATCTTTCTACAAAACGTCTGTAATAGCCTGCCAAACCTAAGAAACTCCGAATATCTGAAGCAGAAGTTTGTTTGGGCCAATTCTTAACAACATCTAATTTTTGAAAATTAACCTGGATGCCTTCGCCCAAAATCACATGGCCTAAGAATATCACTAACTTAAGCCAACATTCACACTTGGAAAATTTTGCATAAAACTCGCAGTCTTGAAGTTTCCATAATACAATCCTGAGATGTTTTGCATGATCAACCTCACTACAGAAATAGACTAAGATATCATCAATGAAGACAATGACAAAAATATCAAGATAAGGATTGAATACCCTGTTCATAAGATCCATGAAAGTAGTTGGGGCACTTGTCAATCCGAATGGCATGAAACAAAATTCAAAATGACCATAGCGAGTTCTGAAGGCAGTTTTTGAAATATCAGCTTCCTTAACCTTAAGCTTATGGTACCCTGATTTTAGGTCAACTTTGGAATAACACTAAGCACTCTGAAGTTGATCAAATAATCATCAATTCTGGGGAGAGGATACTTGTTCTTAATGGTGACCTGTTTAACTTGAAATGGTCAGCGCACATACGCAAATACCCATCTTTATTTTGAACAAACAAGACTGGTGCACCCCATAGTGAAACACTTGGTCTAATGAATCCCTTATCAATGTGGTCTTTTAACTAGGCTTTAAATTCTCTTAACTCTGTTGGAGCCATTCTGTATGGCGGAATAAATATCGGCTTAGTGCCGTGAAATATATCAATTTCAAATTCAATATCCTTGTTGGGAGGAACTCCGAGAAGATCTTCTACAAAGACTTATGGAAACTCATTGACAACTAGTATGCACTGAGGTGTCGGGTTTTGGGTATCTGCATCCCTAACCCGAACTAGATGGTAAATATACCCATTTGATATCATATTTTTGGCCTTAAGATAGTAAATAAACATACTCATGGGTGTTGATGCATCACCCTTCTATTCTATGACAGGTTTACCAGGAAACTCGAAATAAACAATTTTGGTTCTATAACCTACTGTGGCATAATAGGAAGACAATCAATCCATACCTCACATCGACGTCTACCATTTCTAACTCTACTAAATTAGCTATGATAATTTGGTGATAGGTTTTAACTGGACAACACTTATATACCCACCTAGCTATAACTGACTCACCAACTGTAGTAGATATTTCGAAGGGTTCATGCAACTTTTCTGATACTATCCCAAATTACTTAGCAACAAAAGGGGTTACATATGACAAAGTGGATCCAAGATCCATAAGAGCATAAATGTCAAAAGTGAAGACCATTAATATACATGTGATGACATCTATACAAGCCTTTGTATCCTGACGGTCGACTAAAACATATAGGCGGTTTGGACCTCCACCTGTGTTACTAGACTTAGTTGCACCATGACCTGATTGGTCCTGAGAATTGTGATTGGATGCTAAATTAGTGGACTAAGCTACGTTACCACCAATACCTTGCTTTGCCGATGGGAAATACCTCAGAAAGTGACCCTGCTGACCACACCCAAAGCAACCATCCATTCCTGAATGCCACACATCTGAGTGTCTCTTACCACAAGTGTTGTAAGTAGGATGATGGAAACCCCGATGGTCCACGTTAACCTGTGACTGTGAGCCTGCTGCTCTAAAGTTCTGCCACTTATTATCATTCTTGGATTGTAGTACTGGGGCACTAGATGAAGATGAAGCAGTTCCTAATGACCTATTTTTAAAGAATTGTCTGCCTCTACCTCCCACATGACTGAAGTGACCCAAAGACTTAACTCTCTTATTAAACTCTTTGTCATTCTCTTTCTGTAAGGCTTTCTCTTCCTTCAACCTGCTCTGATTACCCTATACGAAAGCAACCATCTTTGTAATAATTATCTCTATGTTCGAAGCTGTAATATTAGTTACATTGTACAAATGGTGATCATGACCATACACAAAAATGCCTAACTCTGGCCCTCATGTGTGGAACTATATATGGAGCATACTTTTCCAAAGAGACAAACTATAAATAGTACTTCTGCACACTCCTGCCTTTCTATTTAATCTTTTAAATTTAATGACCTTTCCTTCCTGACCTCAACTGACATAAAATGCTCAATAAAAGCATCAACAAACCCATTCCAAGTTGCTGAAGGTGCATCTTCCCCGCGGAACTACTTCCATGACTCATACTAGATATTGGTAATATCATGTAATTGATAAGCTCCCAACTCTGCTACCTATATCTTAATAACATGCATAATAAGAAAGATTCTCTACAACCTATCAATAAAATTATGTGGATCCTCTATCTTGCTTGACGCTGTAAACACCGGCGGGTCATAAGAAAAAACTCACGATTTTAAGAACTAGATGACTCCCCATTGGTCCGCGTACTTGGAGTTATTCCCTGACGTCGGGCTTGAGCAGTCACTAGCTGGGTGAGCAACTTAATAGCTCTCCTAACATCCGAATCAGTAGAATTGAGATATCCGCATGCCCTGTGGTATCCAGTGGTGTTGTACCCAAATTGACTCTCTAAGCCTGAATATTTTCCTCTCGAGCAACATTAGCAGCATCTTCTTTCTTGTAGCCGATTTTCTTTTCACAAGCATTATCTAAAATATGTAATACGCACGAGTTAGAAGGATGCCCTAAAGGTATAACTCTAACTAAATTATCTAGAGTACAAAAGAAGTGAGACAATACTAAATGTCTTTGTAGTCAACTGTTTATATGTGTGGGCCTCTCACATATATAAAAGTGACCCCACTAGATACAGTTTCATAGACTCTCTAAGACACTTAAACCTAGACTCTGATACCAGGCTTTATGACATCCTGAACCATGGCCTGGATGAGACACGACACTCGGTGACGAGCTATATGTGACCGAGCGAACCACATGGCTGCTGAATCAGCATGAGAATCAAAACATGCTATAGTAATGATCTAAAACATGTAACTAGAGCCACTGAATTTGTAATCTAAAAGTATATTACAGAAATAGTCTGAAAATATCATAAGTTTGAAAATAGTAATACTAACATGTCAGACAAACTGAACTCGTCTAGTCTATGAAATCTCTAAAAGATGAGTCTGCAAATCTGTGTACCAGGAAAAGGCCTTGACATACCTCTACTAATAAAACATACTTATGAAATACTAGACTGACACCCCGAATGAGATGAGACTCACCAAACATCTGAGACCGAAGTAATCCTACTGATCATATCCATCGTCGTAAAACTTGGCACCTGCACAGTGAAGTCCAGGCGCCATGTAAAGGGACGTAAGTACATTTGAATTATATTGTATGTAAGTAACTGAAAAAACAATTAGTCATGGGGTGCTTAGGAAAGGGTAACCCGAATCAATAAACAAATAATATACTGAAACTAAACTGAAACTGAATACTGAACAAGGAAGCAAAGAATATGAATATTCCTTGTACTGAAATGAAGAATCACCCATTTAACTGAATAATAAATAATTGTGGCCTTAGGCCCAATACATGCGCACAAATATGTGGCCTTGGACCTAAGTATATGTATACATAAACTGTGGCCTTAGGCTCAAATACATGTGTTTAACATTAAACAATATATATATAAAAGAACTGAGAATCATGCTGAAAGATATAACACTGACTATGAGTACTCGAGCTTTAACTAGTTTACAAGCATGCTGAGTATTCTAGATTAAGACTCATGGATATCAAATCACAATACTATGTTGATTACATACTGAGTCCATAACAACCAAAATGATAATTATGAATAACTACGAATCTTTAATCACAAGTTTTAGTCTTTTCATGAACTAGGGTAAAGATCTCAAATTCTAATATAATTCACACTAATCTCGATGAACGGGGCGTGGGGAAGAACATGGATATTTCTGCATGTGGATAGAAGCTCTACATACCTTAATTGCTCCAAAACTTGTCTTAAAATCCGGACTTAGTAAAAGGAACCTAAATCTTGAACTTTAATTCATTGAGTTGCGTTTTCTTGAAAACTCTAGGTTAAGAACAATGTATTTCGCTTAGAATATGTGATATTGATGTTAGAAACGCGCTAAATCACTCGACATAGGCTTACCTTGATGTAGGAGAATGATAAGAGGAGAAAAACTTCATGCTAGGGCTTGGGGCCATGAGGAATGAAATAAAAAGACTGAAAATTGGGATTATATACTGTTTATGTTGGGTCCCGGCGCTACGGATTAGTAAAAAATGTAAGATTAAAATCGCAAAAACTAGATCAACAAAAACAGTCACTGGATCTTGCCTTCAATATTGTGTCAACATCTGAGGCAACATTGTGATATAACAGTATAAACCTTTGTAGAGTAATTGCAGCGGAAAAAGTAAAGAGACACAAGGTTTATATTTTCAAGGGTATATATAAATATATCCCTTGATGGTCGATGACCAAAAGAATTGTATAAATTATATACAATTACAAATGAATTTCTTTTTACAAATTGAGCGTTACAAATGAAAAAGAAATTACAAACAAAAATGAAGTCGCAGATGACTTTGCCTAAAGTTACAAAGTCTAAAAGATAAAAGACAACATCTTCATTACAATCGCTTGAACAATAAGCTTAATCTAGAATAAAGATAGCAATTGTAATGTGAGACTAGATGTTGTTAAAACAACTTTAGGCTAGATGTGTTGATCCAGTTTTCTAAGGTAAAATCCGAGAGCTCTCTTGGAAATTCTTCTTCTACAAATATGGATATCGATATTGTGAAGCTCCCCTCTATTTATAGTATTGAGCTTCCCTTGAAATCCTCACTGATTGTTACAGAGGTTGAGCAAAAGATGGCAGCAACTTGGACTGAGTCTTCCTCCTAGAAATCCTTAACGATCTGAACTTGGTCATACGCTGCTTTCTCTCCACGCTTTGACTCGTCTTTCACCACGTTTTAAACATATCAATCTTGTAAGCTTGTCTATGTCATTTTTTACTCACAGTAACACAAGCTGTTTTGGCCGGAAGAATAGGCAAAATCGTTACTGAGATGTTGTTAGGAATGTTGTCACAACATCGCAGGCAATATACTGAAGATGTTGTCCTGAGCTTTCACAGATGTTGTCACAACATCCTATCCAACATCAACAGTCTCCCCCTCTTTGTCTTTCTTCACAAAACTCCATACGATGCTAAAATGACTAGGATACTGATTCCCGATGTAGCCCTTACATTCCAAGAATCAGTAGGATCAGTGTTATGCTCCCCCTTAACATGCAGTATAAAATCTCAAGCAGTTTAGTACCGATGTTATGATTAGTTAGGAGTTTATATTATGTCCGTCGTGACTTACTTACAGCAGATGCATAGTCAGTCTACAGTCATAACAATCCACGTGAGGCAAACATATATATAATAATCACAAACATATATCTCCCAAAACAAACCTAAATATCCCATAGTTAAATATTACAAACCAAAAAAATAATTCCATTGTCAGTGAATCCAAAACTCAAATAAAACAGTATCAAATTATCAACCTTCAACAATTCATCATTCCAATCCATCCATCGATCAACAACACCTATCAACATCTTCATCTCTATAAAACTAGTAGTCATCATCATTTCAATTTTTCTCCCCTGCAACATTGCTTGGCCCTGCACCATCAGTAGCTCCCCCTGGCTGTCTGCTTCCAACAACATCATCAGCATCATATCCCCCTTTTTGTGAAGAAAGTATGTCCTCATAATAACTCTTGGCTTGCACAAGTTCTTGAATCTTCCTGTCAATTTCAGCAATGTATTTTCAAAGCCAGTCTGGGAACATCGAGACCTTTCCATGATCAATGTTGTCAGGAATGTTGGCAACATCCTTCGATGTATCACAATCCCATTCTCTCTTCCAGGGCAGATCAATCACCTTGTCCCTGCTGTTTACAACTGCTCTCTGTACTGAGTAAACCTCTAAGGCTGGACTCAGTTTCTCTCCTTTCGGAGTCTTAAGGCCTTGGTTGAGCAGGATTTGGAAGATTAAAGAGGGGTATGGAAGGGCAATGTTTCTTTGTTTTTCTGCCAAATTGGCAACATGGTTGAAAATAATTATTCCTAAGTCAACCTGATGGTTCCTTCCAAGTTTATAAAGTAGTGATGCTTGGTCAAGGGTTACAACTATCTCATTGAGAGAGGGTAGCCAATTGTATATAGACAGTTTGTGCTTGGTGGCAAACAAGGCAGTGAGCTTAGAGACAGGACTGCGAGGGGCCCAAACAGTGATCAGATTCCCGGTAAGGTATTTGATCATTGTATTGAGTTCTTCGACAGTGGGGTTCGGTTGAGACTCTCTTTCAGTAATACTTATCCCAAGTGTGGAGTTGATAATATCGGGAGTAAATTTGTATACTTTGTTGTATAGATACACTTTCCCGAATTTCTTCGAGTTGGTGTCCCTCACAACAAGTTGCAGATTAGCATAGAAAACCCTAATTACCTTCTCACAATAAGGTCTCTTTCCAAAAACAGAGCTCAAGACTTTGCGACTACTCAAGAATTCAACTAAGCGGAAAATGAAGAATGGGCAATCACCTTATCTCCTTTTACTCATCTATTCTTAAACCAATTCCATCTATCAGAGCATGATTTATTTAGAACTAAGCGGAGTAAGGCATTACCTCAGAATCTGAAACAGATTATGTGTGCCCCTGTCCTGATGAGGTTGTTGCTGGTGTTGCCTTGGATGTTGAGGCAACATAGTCAGGATCTTTTGCCTCATCAGTTGCTCTCGATATTGAGGCAACATTTGGTGTAAAGCTCCAGAATGTTCTACGGGTCCCCTTTGGAATAAAGTTCCTTATGGGAATGTCATCTGATATTTCCTCTTCTACTTCTTTCTGGGCTTCATCTGATGGAGTGGATGTGAATGGAGAGTTGGGAGGACTTTGCACATCAAAATCAGTATCAGTGCTTATGCTTGTGGAGATGTCAACAAGCGGCGTCGATTATTCAACAGGGAAAGTCGACTCTGTCCTAGACCTCTTAGTAGTTTGACCTTCACCGAAATGGCTTTCAAAAACCCTTTTTGATCTTCTGGTCAACATCGTTGATTTTGATTCTCTCGATGTAATGTTGGAGAAATTGAATGTTGTATCAAAATCGATTGGGTTTTCTGAGTCACCTAGATAACAAACCTATAATGGATCATCTGAACCAAGCAGAATCATTGCTACAGTGGCATCTTCCTCAGCAGGTTTCAGTTCATTGATGGCTGCATAATGTTTGTACATCTTGCTGCTATTCGGTGGACTTGTTGACATAGGAGAATACTCTTTGGTGTTTTTCGACTTTGGAGATATGGACATGGGAGAGGGTTTCGAAGAGATGGGAGTGTTAGAGAAGTCTTGGGTTTAAAAAATTGGCGGTGATATTTTGATGGATTGATGGGTGGCTTAATGTGACAAGGCAAAAACAAAAATGGGGGTTTTCATCATGGCAAACTATAATTACACTCAAACTCTATTTCCTTAAATTTAGGTAGTATAAAATAATATGAACTCTTCACATACCTAAAACAAAGAATTTTACATAGCACAAAACATCATTAAACATTTAAAAAAGAAACGGTCCTCCAGATTTTTGGATTTTTGTTATTTAAAGAGACGTGTTACATACCACAACCCAGAAAAAATAAGAAAAACAAGATTGAATAATGTACTGGAACACAATGTTGTGAATGATGTTGGCAACATTTCTAAGTTTAACAAGCATTTTGAGACTTCAAGGATTTTCTGATTTGACAAATGGTTTTCTGTATATGTTCCCTATGAGACTGATCGATGGACATTTTACCATTGTCCTTAATCAAATTAGTTGAACACATACATATAAAAAAAATTAAGGAATTTTCAACCTTCTTGAAGCGCCTGGTACTCCTATAGAATAGAAACGGTACCAAACTTAGAGTTTTGCTATTTTTGTATAAAACCAAATCTTTAATAGAGGTTTCGCCTTCTTATGATACTCCTTTTTTATGATATACAGATATATATCATCGCAGAGAATGGTATCGCATTCAAACATTGTCCTTGTGAAGTCATGCTTGATTCTTTTGAAAAACATTGCAACATTACTACAACACATATCATGTACATTGACTCAAACAATAAATGTTATCCAGAATGTTAGGACAACATTTCAGACAACATCTACCTAGCCTGTCTTATTTTCAGAGAAAACAGAGACCAAGATATTTTTTCCAGCTAGAAAATCTCTCATGATCTAGGGGTTTGGTAAAAATATCAGCTAGTTGAGAAAGAGTATCAATATGTTCTATTTGAACTAGCTGTTTTTCCACTAAGTCTCTTAAAAATGATGTCTTATATCTATGTGTTTTGTACGTGAATACTGAACAGGATTTTTGGAAATATTAATAGCACTCAGATTATCACAGTACAAAATCATGGAGTTATTAGAAATGCCATAATCATCAAGCATATGTCTTAACCAAATCAGTTGAGCACAACAACTTCCGGCTGCCACATATTCGGATTCGGCGGTCGAGAGTGACACACAATTTTATTTACGACTGTACCATGAGACTAGATTGTTTCCACGATAAAAACAACCACCACTAGTGCTTTTCCTATCGTCGACATCACCGGCCCAATCCGAGTCATTATACCCTATTAGATTAGGATTAGTGTCTTTGGAGTACCAAATTCCCAAGTCACTTGTACCGGCAACATATCGAATGATACGCTTCACGGCATTAAGATGAGATATCTTGGGACTAGCTTGGAACTTGGCGCAAACACACACGCTAAACATGATATCAAGGTGACTGCAAGTAAGGTATAAAAGGCTACCTATCATAGATCGGTACAATGTTGGGTCAACATCTTGTCCAACATCATCTTTACATACCTGTTGCGTAGAGCCCATTGGAGTCTTCATGTGTTTAGCATTTTCCAGATCAAATTTCCTAACAAGATTCTTGGCGTACTTGCTTTAAGATACAACGATCCCTTCTTCATTCTGCTTAATCTTCAAGCCTAAGAAAAATGTTAGTTCTCCAATCATGCTCATTTCAAATGTTGTCGGCATCGCTTCGACAAATGACTTCAAGAAGGATTCTTTAGTCGAGCCAAAGACAATATCATCAACATAGATTTGAGCTATGATTACATCTACTCCGTGTCTTTTAATGAATAAAGTTCTGTCAGCTTCTCCACGGATAAAACCAAAATCAATAAGAAAGTTAGTTAAATGATCATACCATGCACGTGGTGCCTGTTTTAGACAATACAAAGCTTTCTTGAGCTTGTATACATATTGTGGATGGTGAGGATCTTCAAATCCTTTTGGTTGTTCAACGTATACTTCTTTGTCCAAGTATCCATTGAGAAATGCACATTTAACGTCCATTTGGTGCAAGGTAATTTTCAAGTAACAAGCAATAGCAAGAAACAATCTTATTGACTCAAGTCTAGCCACAGGAGCAAAGGTCTCGTCATAGTCGATACCTTCAACTTATGTATATCCTTGAGCAACAAGTCGAGCTTTGTTCATCACAATCTTCCCCAACTCATCTGATTTGTTTTTGTATATCCACTTGGTCCCAATAACATTAGTGTTGTTGGGTCGTGGTACCAAATCCCAAACCTCATTTCGGGTAAATTGCTCAAGCTCTTCTTGCATGGCTTGAATCCAAAAATTATCTTTCAATGCTTCCCTAATATTCTTAGGTTCCACAGTAGATGTAAGACAAGAAAGACTAACATGTTGGTATATGGTGGACATGTACACATACCTTACCATTTCTCGGTAGTTCACTGGTTTTTTCTCTCTTGTTCGCCTCTGCCCAAAAACTCCCCCTATCACTTGGTCGGGTGGATGGTTCCTCCTAATCCTCGATGAAGGGTCTTTTCTCACTTGATCATTCAGCTCAGTAGAAGACTTCTCCTCGACATCATCCTCTGTGTTTTCTCTTTGAGGTTCATATGTGTCCTTTGATGTTGGGACAACATCTGCTGCTTCAGTGAGTTGCTCCTCTTCAACTGAAACCACAATGTTGTTTTCTGAAGATCTATCAGATATATCCAGCAGGTCATCAAAAATAACATTGACAGACTCCTGAGTGGTCTTTTTCCGAAGGTTGTATATTCGGTAAGCATGGCTATTCTGAGAGTAGCCGATGAATATCCCCTTGTCGCTCTTAGAGTCAAATTTAGCCAGTTTATCTCTGTCATTAAGAATATAGCACACACACCCAAAGACATGAAAGTAACTTACTGTAGGTTTCTTTCCATTTAACAGTTCATAGGGTGTCATCTTGGTCCCTGGCCTTAGATAGACTCTATTACTTATATGACATGCTGTGTTCAAGGCTTCTACCCAAAACCTCTTTGATAGTTGCTTAGAACTCAACATTACTCTAGCCATTTCCTATAAAGTTTTGTTCTTTCTCTCGGCAACCCCATTTTATTGAGGTGTTTGTGGTGCCGAAAATTCATGAAATATGCCTTTCTTTCACAGAATTTTGCAAAGGTTTGATTTTCAAATTCTTTTTAATGATCAGATCTTATTCTAAAAATTGAAGAACAAAACAGATTCCTAATTCTATAGTAAAGTGTTCTAAACATCTCAAAAGTTTGTGATTTTTCCTTTAAAAAATATATCCAAGTAAATCTGGAAAAATCATCAACAATCACATAAGAGTATCTCATTCCTCCTAGGCTATCTACCTCAATTAGACCCATATGCAATAATTGGAAACAATGAGACGTACCTGAATGTTGTCCGTCATACTGGACAACATTGTGAGAGACTCGGGTCTGCTTTCCCTTCAAACAATCTTCACACAGTGTTTTATCTTTTGAATCCAGTCTAGGAATGCCTTTGACAGCTTCAAACGAGATCAGCTTCTCCAAAGTGTCGTAGTTGACATGTCCCAACTTTTGATGTCAAAGTGTCAAGTCACCTACCATTGTGGAGTTGCAAACCTCTTGTCTACCTACTAGATAGCAGTTATCTCCGGTTCGTGTTCCTGACATGACACACTTGTTTGCAGAATCTATAACTTTGCATCCAAGCTTGTTGAATTTCACCTCTAGATCGTCATCACATAATTGGCTTATGCTAAGGAGATTAGCAACTAAACCTTCTACATGAAGCATATTCTTCAAGGTTGGTACATTTGAAACATTAAGAATTCCTCTACCAATAATTTTACTCTTACTTCCTCCTCCAAAAGTCACGTACCCTCCGTTGAATGCTCCATACTCATTCATGAGACTTTTGGTACATGTCATATGACATGAGCAATCACTATCAAAGTACCAAAAACCTGTAATGTTGGTACGCAAGGCAGTTATGCACATATTACATTTCGGATTCAGTTTGGGTACCCACTCCTTTTCAAACTTTTTCTTCCTTCTGCTTCCAGACTTGTTGATTTGAATGGTGTCAGTGATGTTGGGCAACATTGGTGACAATACTTTAGGCAATAGGCTGAGTGTAGAGTTTTGAAGTTTGTAGCAGTAGGGCATAAGATGTCCTGACTTTTTACAGAAGCTACATACAAACTTCGATCCAATCATAGTGCTCTGAGAGTTACTAGCATTTTCTTTGACAAATTTTATCCTCTCAGTCTGGCTATGGATCCTGGAAGTATTGATTTTCTTAGAAGATTGGTAACCAAGCCCAGTCCTTGTGGGATTGCTGAAGTTCAGTAATTCATCCAGTTTGGAGGTTCCCATGTTGAGCCTTTGAAATGTGATCTCAGATGTGTTCAATCATGCATGAATCTTACCAAGCTCTAGATCCTTCTTGGTAAGTGTCACCTCTAATTGGTTGATTGTGCCTTTCAAATTGTTATTCTCAAGAGCCAATGATTTTGCTTTTGAGTCTAGTTTCTCAGATTTAGTGATCAAGGCTTTACAAAGATTTTGTAATTTCTTTATCGTTTCGTCTTTGGAGTCAACTAGATCCAAATCTGCAGCTTGGACCGAGTCTTCCTCCTGGAAATCCTCAACGATCCGGACTTGGTCATACGCTGCTTTCTCTCCATGCTTTGACTGCGTCTTTAACCACATTTTAAACACAACAATCTTGTAAGCTTGCCTAGGTCATTTTTTACTCACAGAGTCACAGTAACACAAGCTGTTTTGGCCGGAAGAATAGGCAAAATTGTTACTGAGATGTTGTCAGGTTGTCACAACATCGCAGGCAACATACTGAAAATGTTGTCCTGAGCTTTCACAGATGTTGTCACAACATCCTATTCAACATCAACAGTTTAGTCGTCATGGACTTTTACGGTGACTTTTTACGGTCCGTAAAATAATTATGGTGAGCTTGACGTCCCGTAACTCCTACTGTAAAATCCTTAACAGTGACTTAGATTTCTGGGGTCTGTTTTACGATGCAATTCACAGTCCGTAAATTATTTTATTGTTCGTATTTCTGGGCGTAAAACTGAAGAACGATGTTTTCATCAAATTTCTAATAAAAATGAAGAACAATGTTTTCGTCAAATTTCTAATTCTAACACTTCCCTCTGGATCTTAAGTCCCTAAATTATGAAAATTATTTAGTCCAATGGTACGAGGTGTTACAAAAAGGAATTGTGAACATTCAAGTATGCAGATCTAAAGCAATAAATCTAACTTTGTGGGGGGGGGGGGGGTTATAAATATCTGACTCAAATGGGTGGGGGGAGGAGGAAAGGTGAAATCTAACTTTGTAGTGGACTGGAGTATTTGTAGTGAGAAACAGATACTATGTAGTTTTCTTTTTTCTTTGATAATCGAGAATTTCCAATGACCAACTAGCACGACTCAAAACTCATCGAATAGTGAGTTCGTCTTCTACCTGTCTCTACTGAAATAACAATATTTTAGTCTACAACAAGACGTAAGTGTGTGACGTGCACCTAATTCACACACATTACCTCTGTGCTTTTGACATTTTGAATCGCGAATTTATGTAATTATATTTCTCTTAATTAATTTGATAACTTTTGTTTGATTTTTGTATTTCAAGAAAAGGAGAAGAATATATACTCTTCTTGACAATTATATAAAACAAACCAACATATATTGCCTACAAACTCAAAGAAGACATTTCTTATGGTAGAAGTTGACATTGTTTTTAAAATGTAATCTTTCAAAATGTAGGTTTGGGTTGACACTCTATATATGATTGATTATATGTTGACTAATATGAAGGGAGAGAAGTAGTAATAATAAGAGGTTTTCTTAGGAGAATACGTAGCGCACGTCTCCTGATATCATTCAAAGCGCGCAACTTAATTAAGTATTTTCCCCTTCTATGTAAAGGTCAACCTGTTAAAAATTTGTATTTAGTGAACTCACATATTTAATATGGTTGTACATAGATATGCTAATAACTAAAGACACTCTTTTCTAATCTAGTAAAGAGTTATTTTTATGGGCTATATATACAAATCTAATATTATATGGTATGAATTTTATATGTATAGAAACCTAGTTAACTCTTCAGTTATATTTGATGTGTTCATAATTGAAGAGTTACACTTCTTCTGAAATGTTACATTTGAAGAGTTGTGTCTCTTCCGAAGCCTTACTATTATATATGTGGTTGTGGTCCCTAAGTCTGTTACACAATTCTTTCCTTTATGTCCCGTTATGAAAAGTGTACATAAAGATAGTTGTTAGAATATTATAATAATTAGAATTAGGAAGAAGATTATTAGGGATTGATTTGATTAGGAAGATTAGAGGCATGATTTACTCTTCTCATTTAATTATATATTGTGTATTTATTATTCCCTTAACGGAAGAATACAATTGAGGAAAATATTTTCAAATTATTACATGATATCGGAAGTTTAAGGAAAATATCCAAAAATATTTTCCCTACCCATTTTCGGTCATCTTCCTCCCCAAACCCTTACCTTGGCCGAAAATTATTCTTCATTTTTTTTTGTCTTTTTCGTCACTAATATCATTCACCAAAACCAACTATGTCTGAGTTAAAATTATTTTTTCATCTTGCCCTTACTGTCTCAATATCAAAACACATGTTTCCGTCAAACTCGAAATGGAAACCGTTCATATGCAACTTGGGCGAAATTATTCAAAATATGTTATCGTGCTCACAAAGTTCTTCATCATATAATTCCTCCAATATATGGAAAAGGGGAGGAGGTAACAACCGATGCAGACAAGGAATTGTGGGATACACTTGATGCCACGGTCCTTGGTTGGATTTATGCAACAATCTCCACTGACTTGTTGCATACTGTCGCGCCCTTTTTCGGCCGCGACTTTCTAAAAGCGAAACCTGCTTAGTAAAAATGTTAGGAAATAAATAATAAATGCTAAATATTAAAAGGAATGTTAAAAAGGTTAATTTTAAAAGTAAAAGGTGCTAAAATATTAAAAGGGGCTAAATGCTAAAATATTAAAGTGCCAAAAGGTGCTAAATGCTAAAGGGTTCGCGGAGTCGCCACCTAATTAGTTTGGGTGAATTAGGACACCTAAATGTTAACTAGTTTAAAGTAAACATTAACTCCATTTAATGGTCTGCTAAATTTAATGAGATTCTGGGTAAGGGTTCTTTATTATCCTAAATGGAAGGGGTTAGGCACCCTAAAGGATCCGCTAACTTGCGGTTGTCCGTTCAAACCTAGGGTTAATTATTATTGCTAAGAATGCATGTTTGAAAGATATTTAATAGAAAGTATTTTTGACAAAAGATTAGTAAAATTAGTGTTATAAAACACATGTAAAGTTTGAAACATGCCCTATATTATTTATGAAAAATAGGTGATGCAAAGTGGATTTATTGACTAAATGTATATATTTGACTACCTTAATTAGTATCCCATATGCTTAAGGGGGTTCCTTAATATACATAAAAATAAAATTTCTATATAGATTTTGTAGCCAATGGATTAAGAGTTTTGAAAATAATATCCTAGCTGCATAATTAATTATGCAAGTTAAGATTATTAGATGGTTTAATATAGCTTAAACTATGTATGGGTAATAATCTAAAATATTTAATTCAAAGGGAAACAAATTGCTAATTAGCTACTTTCTAATCTATTGACTTAAGGTTTGGCATTCTAAGAGTTCTACCAATAACATAATGTTAGACAATTGATTTACAATAAATGAATGGGCAAGATAAAGGAAATAATAGTGACTCAAAGGGATGGCGACAACATCCGCCGGTGGCTTGGAGTTTTTCGAGACAGAGGTGAAGATGCACATAGATGTAGGTCCTCGTTTGCTGTAGCTTTGTGATGAGTCTCGCCATGAGACTCTTCATTTTTGCTCTGATGCGTTTCATGTAAAAGAAAAACGATAAGGATTAGTATATGTCCCAAATTTATCACAAACATTTGACGTAAATTTTAAATAAGTATAAACCAATTCATTTCGGCCCATATCAACAACCAAACAGATTTTAATAACCCCAAGATGTGACAAGATCGCGAGAAAAACAGACCCAAACACACCCCTCTTTTAGGTCCAACAAACGCCATGCCACACTATCCTTAAACAAGCAGATTTTAATATTAGAACTAACCTAAAACTAACAGATCAAGTTCTCACACACTGTCTCCAAATCTGTTACAAACATTTTCAATGATCTGGAACATGCATCATCTCATTACGTGAACCAAACTGCACTCCAAACAGACTAAAATAAATCCCAACAATGTGAAATGCCAACTGGAAACATGTTGAGCTAATCATATAAACACATATGTATAGTACATAAACCAAGTAAACATACTTCTTAGATTGACAAGCCATTAAACATGCCCCTAACTATGGACATTCACATTTTCCACATTTTTGGATCAAAGTCATGTATATTTTTTTTTTGTTAAACTAAGAAACATCTAATAACATGAAACTACTAAAGAAACTTAATAAAATACACCAGTAGTCATGTTAGGACTCATATTTGCCCAAAGGAACCCCAACAGTATAGAAAACAACAAACATGCTAATCTGAACACAGAATTACATATATATTTTTTTTCAATATATTAAAAGCAAGAAATTAACAGGATTAGGCATTACCTTGTATTAAGCATTAAGTTAACTAAATGGCTTGTATATGAACAGAACTAACACATAATTAACCAATACAAAACAGATGGCAAACAATAGAATACGAATAGACTAAATCAGGTATGAGTTAGGTTTACCTTCTCCGGCGGCGAACCGAGGCAGCGTATCAAGTCGTCGATCCGCTCGGGTTTTGGTTCTTGCGATGCGAATAAAAAGGGACGAAGCTTTTGCTTCGAGGATGGTTGCTGGTTCTTGACTGATATTGTGAGGAAGAAACAGGGCTTGAGAATTTTTGTTCTTGCCGCTTGACTGCTGTTTTCCTAGATTGATTTTTTTTCTTTATTTGCGGATGAAGAGTGACGGATTTAGGAGCTTTCTCCCTTCTTCCCCGGATGCCTGTCCATGTGTAAATCGACCCATTTATATAGCCCAGTTTGGGTTCTAATGTTGGTAAGTAATCAAGGTGCGATTTTGGACTGATTTGGTACGATTCGTAGACGATTTGACTATGGTAAGTTTGGCTATGAGATCCTGGGCGAGATTGAGGTTATTTCTGGATTCATTCTGGACGATTCTTACTTGTGGGATTTATGGAAAGTGATATGTTCGACTCGCCGGATCTTCCGTCCGAAAAATCCGGCGAGGATCTTGTCGGTTGTCGGCGGTGTTTTCTCTTTTAGGGTTTAGGGATGGGGAAGACGAAAATCGGGGCTTTAGGGAAGGTTTGGGCAATGGGGAAAAGTTAAAGGGGACGGATGGGCTGCGTTTTAGTGGGCTGAAGATGGTGGGCTGAGGGTATTAATATTGGGTAGATAGTTTAAACTTAAAGTGTTAGTTTTAATTAGGTATTAGTTATTTAATTTTAGGTGCTTAATTAGTTAATTAGTGGTAAATTAATAAATTGTGATTAAATTATTTAGGTGCTTTATTAATCTAATTTTGAATTTTAGAACTATTACAATAATAAATGCGGGTGTGCTTTTTAATTAGTGCTTAATATTTATAATGCGACGCCGTTATTAAAACTTTATAAAAAATTGAGTTATTTAAAAGCTACATGCAGATTGGACTTCTTAATTCTTTTATGAATGTTATTATTAAAACGCGTGTGTATTTATTATTATGACAGGGCTTAAAATTAATAAATATGGGCGCGAGACTCTAAGTGCGTAAGACGCGGTGCCATTATTAAATTATTTATTTATGCTTGTATTAATGTATTATTGTTGCATTTTATTATTAGTGTAATTTTATGGTTAATGACTGGACGGGAGGGTCAAAATTGGGTGTCAACAGTTGTCCCTCTTTGTATGGAGATGATGGAAGAATCTTCGGACAAAGACGTTGACTCATAGCCAATTTTGTCTCGATCCTCGGAATTGAAAGGTTTGGGCAAATAGACAAGGCTGACGCAAAAAATTTAAAAAATTGTCCCAGTGTCGAGTTATGACGACACTGGGCTACCATGGTCAAACACCAAGGTGGGCTAACGCGGACTCAAAATTTGTCTCATTGTCGAGTTATGACGACACTGGGTATGTGGTGCTAAAAAATAAAAATAAAAAATAAAAAATAAAATAACTGGCTTGAACCTGGGGTGTACCGGTGTCGACTTATGATGCTGGGTTTTATGGTGATGTGGAACGAGTGGACCGACGATTGAGGCCGCTTCTGCCATTTGTTTGGAAGGTTGGCCCCCCAACAAATTGCCCCGGTTCGCTGTAAGAGAAAATCCACGTTGTGCTCCATCTTTTGCAGTTCCTGTAGATTGAAGCTAAGATAGAAGCATTAGTGCATAACTGTCAAAACAAAACAATGTAAGAATGTGAATTTGTGCTGTGGTTGTAGTCAGATTGTATATACTATATAATGAAATGATGTGATGATACGCCGTCTTGTATAGACGAGATGCAGATGACGCCTTGTATGGGCGTTGTCGTCGTTGTGTAGACGAAATGCAAATGTTCGTCGTTGTGTAGACGAAATGCAAATGACGCCTTGTATGGGCGTTGTCGTCGTTGTATAGACGAAATGCAAATGTTCGTCGTTGTATGGACGAGATGCAAATGACGCCTCCTAGGGCATAGATAAAAATTGTTCTATATATGGAGTAATTCATGCGTAATCAAAACTAGATGAAATAATTAAAGTGTAGCCTGTGGTTTTTTGCAAGATGTATTTGATGTAGACTTGTTGCAGTTTGACTTTGTGAGCGAATCTGTTGTATTGGAATGTTGCTATTGGCGTCGTTTTCGGACTTGGCGTCGTTTTCGGATTTGGCGTCGTCTTTGGACTTGTCGTTGTTTTTGGACTTGTTGTGTTGATGACGTCGTTGTCTGGACGCGTTGCTGTTGCCCCTATAGACTAAAGCTCAAGAAAGAATTAGTGCATAACTGCTAAGACAGAATAATAATAAAGCATGAAATGAGAAAAAATGCAATTTTGAGAACAGAGAAAATCGTCCCTGCGTAGATGTGATATGTTGATGATGGCGTCGTTTTCGGACTTGGCGTCGTTTGACTTGGCGACGCTTTTGACTTGGCGCTGCCGACTTGTCGCCGCTTTGACGTGGCGTCGTTTTGGACGTGAGTCGCCGGACCGAGTCATTTTCGAACTCGACGTCGTTTTGACCGGCGCTGCCGGACGTGGCGTCGTTTTCGGACTTAGCGTCGTTTTCGGACGTGGCGTCGTTTTCGGACGTGGCGTCTTGGCGTCGTTTTCGGACATGGCGTCGTTTTCGGACGTGGAGTCTTTTTCGGACTCGGAGTTGTTTTCGGACTCGACGTCGTTTTCGGACCGGCCATTTTGACGTGGCGCCGCTGACGCGTCGCCGGACGTGGCGTCATTTTCTGACCACGCGTCGCTTTCGGACGTGGCGTCGCTTTCTGACGGAGTCGTTTGGACCGACGTCGCCGTTTTGACGTGGCGTCATTTTCGGACGCGAGTCGCTTTGACCGAGTCGTTTCGGACTCGACGTCGCTTTGACCGGCGTCGCCGGACGCGAGTCGTTGACTCGAGTCGCCGACACGACGTCGCTTTGGACCGGCGTCGCTTTTGGACGTGGCGTCGTTTCGACGCGAGTCGTTCCGACTCGGAGTCGTTCGACTCGACGTCGTTTCGACCGGCGTCGTTTTGACGCGAGTCGTTCGGACTGAGTCGCTTTGACCGGCGTCGTTTCGACCGGCGTCGTTTTGGACGTGTGTTGATGCTCCCAGATAATAAATGCTCCCGCAAGCTAAGCTTGAGAAAATTAGTGTATAAGCGGTAAAACAAGATGATAAATATATGAGAAATGCAATTATGTGAATAAAGATGTCTTCCCTGTATGATATGTGGGGTGTTGTGAATGCTGAGATGTTGTCCTTGGGCGGACATGCTAGATGCTGCCACTGACGAATTGCCATGATGCCTTTGTTGTGATGCATTTGTGAACCATATGGATTGTCAGGATGTCTTTGTTATGCGTTTGTGCACTGCATGAGTTGCAATTTGACTCTAGGCCCGAGCTGATGCGCTATAATTTGTTGCGGGATTTGAACTCTGATTGTTGATGTCTGTCTGCTTCTGCTGCTTCTGAAGAATTTTGTTATATTTTCTGCTTCTACTAGTATGAAGAACTTTGTTGTACCTTCTGCTAATATGAAGGACCTGCGCTCAAAGAAAAATTTGTGAGTTTGAGGGGGGGCGGTTGATTCGCGTTGACTTTGTAGTTTTGACTCTTGATGCCGGACGTCTGCCTTGTTTGGGACTCATAGCCCCTGCCTGGTTTCCTGCCTTGTCTCAGTTTTGAATTTGCCAAGGGCATTTAGTCTAAAAGTGGGTTTCCATGGGGTTGCTTGTATATTATGTGTGTTTTCGTTATTTTCAAAACAAAGGGAATGTTTCCTAAAGGTGTGACCGAAGCCGATTTAGGCCGCCTACGTATCCCCATGAGGGAATCAGGTCATGACGTAGTTCATTACAAGCGAATATGGGTAAAAATTTCTAGAGTTGGGACCGAAGCCGAAACGGCCGCCTACGTATCCACCAAGGGAATCAGGTCAAACGTAGTTCCAAAGTTTGGCGAGGTGTTGATCATTGGTGTTTCTCCTTTCTAACGCCTCTGCATCCTCTACAGGAACGGGGATGAGTCCTAAGTTGTTTCGTTCCGGTGCCTCTGGATTAGTCATTTATTGGATGATTGTGCTTCTACCAGTCAACGCGAATCAACCTTTTGGGGATAAGCTAGACAAAAATAACCCTTTAACAAATGAAGCAAACCAAGTTAGTATAATATGCAAAAGTTGCAGGCAATATATAATAATAAGCAAATTGCAAATCAAGTGCGTGTTCTAACACGTTTGGGACCTCTTTATGCCAGAGGTAGGCCTAAACGTCACATATGCGAGGTTGTGATAGATTTGTCCAAGCCGCCCAACCGTAATGCTTTCGTTGGAAATGGCGACCAAATGACGGTGCACTTTTCCCAATTTTGGCATGTCATGATTAGGTTTGGATTTGTCTATCATTGTCACACTACACATAGTATGCTGGTTGGTCGTTGGGTTGAGAAACCCGTCGACAAGTTTGGTGTCTTCCTAATTGTGGTGTCGATGTCAGGGACCGACCCACCTAAGGTAAATGCATGCATGCCCTAAAATAAAGGGTGGTATAGCTCTATCTTAAGTTTCTAAGATTTGGCTTTTCTAGACGCAAGGTTCCCGAGCGGACTACTCGAGTGAGAAGGCTACGCGACCACCGGTTGGACCGGATTCTCCGCGCAAAACACCAACTCTCTTAAATTTGGGTGTTTGAAAGAAATTTGCAGGTGCGCGAAGCACACCTGCGTGTTCTGTGTGATAGTGTGAATTTTCCAGAGTGGAAGAAATATGAGCGGAATGCCAGTTTAAGGAAAGCAGTAAAGCAGGTAGCAATTAAAATAAACAAAATGTAGCACACAAAATTAAATGCAAAAAAAAATAATGCCAAATAATAACCCTAGGTTTGTTATGGTTAAGAACCTTAAATCCCCAGCAGAGTCGCCATTCTGTCGCGCCCTTTTTCGGTCGCGACTTTCTAAAAGCGAAACCTGCTTAGTAAAAATGTTAGGAAATAAATAATAAATGCTAAATATTAAAAGGAATGTTAAAAAGGTTAATTTTAAAAGTAAAAGGTGCTAAAATATTAAAAGGGGCTAAATGCTAAAATATTAAAGTGCCAAAAGGTGCTAAATGGTAAAGGGTTCGCGGAGTCGCCACCTAATTTGTTTGGGTGAATTAGGACACCTAAATGTTAACTAGTTTAAAGTAAACATTAACTCCATTTAATGGTCTGCTAAATTTAATGAGATTCTGGGTAAGGGTTCTTTATTATCCTAAAGGGAAGGGGTTAGGCACCCTAAAGAATCCGCTAACTTGCGGTTGTCCGTTCAAACCTAGGGTTAATTATTATTGCTAAGAATGCATGTTTGAAAGATATTTAATAGAAAGTATTTTTAACAAAAGATTAGTAAAATTAGTGTTATAAAACACATGTAAAGTTTGAAACATGCCCTATATTATTTATGAAAAATAGGTGATGCAAAGTGGATTTATTGACTAAATGTATATATTTGACTACCTTAATTAGTATCCCATATGCTTAAGGGGGTTCCTTAATATACATAAAAATAAAATTTCTATATAGATTTTGTAGCCAATGGATTAAGAGTTTTGAAAATAATATCCTAGCTACATAATTAATTATGCAAGTTAAGATTATTAGATGGTTTAATATAGCTTAAACTATGTATGGGTAATAATCTAAAATATTTAATTCAAAGGGAAACAAATTGCTAATTAGCTACTTTCTAATCTATTGACTTAAGGTTTGGCATTCTAAGAGTTCTACCAATAACATAATGTTAGACAATTAATTTACAATAAATGAATGGGCAAGATAAAGGAAATAATAGTGACTCAAAGGGATGGCGACAACATCCGTCGGTGGCTTGGAGTTTTTTCGAGACAGAGGTGAAGATGCACATAGATGTAGGTCCTCGTTTGCTGTAGCTTTGTGATGAGTCTCGCCATGAGACTCTTCATTTTTGCTCCGATGCGTTTCATGTAAAAGAAAAACGATAAGGATTAGTATATGTCCCAAATTTATCACAAACATTTGACGTAAATTTTAAATAAGTATAAACCAATTCATTTCGGCCCATATCAACAACCAAACAGATTTTAATAGAACCCCAAGATGTGACAAGATCGCAGAAAAAAACAGACCCAAACACACCCCTCTTTTAGGTCCAACAAACGCCATGCCACACTATCCTTAAACAAGCAGATTTTAATATTAGAACTAACCTAAAACTAACAGATCAAGTTCTCACACACTGTCTCCAAATCTGTTACAAACATTATCAATGATCTGGAACATGCATCATCTCATTACGTGAACCAAACTGCACCCAAAGGACTAAAATAAATCCCAACAATGTGAAATGCCAACTGGAAACATGTTGAGCTAATCATATAAACACATATGTATAGTACATAAACCAAGTAAACATACTTCTTAGATTGACAAGCCATTAAACATGCCCCTAACTATGGACATTCACATTTTCCACATTTTTGGATCAAAGTCATGTATATTTTTTTTTGTTAAACTAAGAAACATCTAATAACATGAAACTACTAAAGAAACTTAATAAAATACACCAGTAGTCATGTTAGGACTCATATTTACCCAAAGGAACCCCAACAGTATAGAAAACAACAAACATGCTAATCTGAACACAGAATTACATATATATTTTTTTCAATATATTAAAAGCAAGAAATTAACAGGATTAGGCATTACCTTGTATTAAGCATTAAGTTAACTAAATGGCTTGTATATGAACAGAACTAACACATAATTAACCAATACAAAACAAATGGCAAACAATAGAATACGAATAGACTAAATCAGGTATGAGTTAGGTTTACCTTCTCCGGCGGCGAACCGAGGCAGCGTATCAAGTCGTCGATCCGCTCGGGTTTTGGTTCTTGCGATGCGAATAAAAAGGGACGAAGCTTTTGCTTCGAGGATGGTTGCTGGTTCTTGACTGATATTGTGAGGAAGAAACAGGGCTTGAGAATTTTTGTTCTTGCTGCTTGACTGCTGTTTTTCCTAGATTGATTTTTTTTTATTTGCGGATGAAAAGTGACGGATTTAGGAGCTTTCTCCCTTCTCCCCCGGATGCCTGTCCATGTGTAAATCGACCCATTTATATAGCCCAGTTTGGGTTCTAATGTTGGTAAGTAATCAAGGTGCGATTTTGGACTGATTAGGTACGATTCGTAGATGATTTGACTATGGTAAGTTTGGCTATGAGATCCTGGGCGAGATTGGGGTTATTTCTGGATTCATTCTGGACGATTCTTACTTGTGGGATTTATGGAAAGTGATATGTTCGACTCGCCGGATCTTCCGTCCGAAAAATCCGGCGAGGATCTTGTCGGTTGTCGGTGGTGTTTTCTCTTTTAGGGTTTAGGGATGGGGAAGACGAAAATCGGGGCTTTAGGGAAGGTTTGGGCAATGGGAAAAGTTAAAGGACGGATGGGCTGCTTTAGTGTGAAGATTGAAGATGAGGGTATTAATATTGGGTAGATAGTTTAAACTTAAAGTGTTAGTTTTAATTAGGTATTAGTTATTTAATTTTAGGTGCTTAATTAGTTAATTAGTGGTAAATTAATAAATTGTGATTAAATTATTTAGGTGCTTTATTAATCTAATTTTGAATTTTAGAACTATTACAATAATAAATGCGGGTGTGCTTTTTAATTAGTGCTTAATATTTATAATGTGACGCCGTTATTAAAATTTTATAAAAAATTGAGTTATTTAAAAGCTACATGCAGATTGGACTTCTTAATTCTTTTATGAATGTTATTATTAAAACGCGTGTGTATTTATTATTATGACAGGGCTTAAAATTAATAAATATGGGCGCGAGACTCTAAGTGCGTAAGACGCGGTGCCATTATTAAATTATTTATTTATGCTTGTATTAATGTATTATTGTTGCATTTTATTATTAGTGTAATTTTATGGTTAATGACTGGACGGGAGGGTCAAAATTGGGTGTCAACACATACAATAATGGAATCGGATTCAACAGCCATGGCGACTTGGGAACGTTTGCGAGATTCTTTCAAGATAACCAAAACTATTGCGCTGTTACATTGGAGCAGGAGTTCTCAACCATTGACATGGCGAATTTCCCTAATATTTCTGCATATTGTCAATGCCTCAAAGTGTTGGCAGATCAATTAAGAAACATTAGTTCACCGGTTACTAATAACCGATTAGTCTTGCAATTGGTCGTCGGTCTCACCGATGTGTATAGCGGCGTGGGAACTCTAATCCGTTAAAGTAATCCTCTACCAAAATTTTATCAAGCAAGGTTCATGCTTGTGCTTGAAGAGTCGGGCTTGGTGAAAAAAACTTCAACTACTACAAATTCCGCCATAATTGCCACTTCCTCAAATGATGGTAATTTCTTTGACCCTTCTCAACAAAATAAGGGAAAAAATGATGTAATAATAATAAAATAAGGGTGGAAATCGCGAAAAATAACAAAGGTGGATGCCATCGAAATTCTGGTGGCGGTAGAAATAGCGGCAACACCAACTCCGATGGTGGGCAGTGGTAGCAATACGGCGGCAGAGTGGCGGCGATGGCGGCAGCGGCAGGCCGGGCAGGTGGCTGGCAGGCTATACCGCCACCAATCCCAATAGGAATCGGCGATCCCCAATGGCGCCCCACCACCCGCTTTTTCTTGCATACTGGACAACATCTCAGACGGACCCATTAGGACCATTTTGCTGGGTCTGTCTCGATAGGCAGCAATATTGAGCCTCAACCGACCCAGTGGCAAGAGGCCCATTCAGCAGTGGCCCACCCCATAGATATTGAGTCTGATATGCACACCCTTGGACTCAACCCACCAGATTCAAATTGATATATGGACTCCGGAGCGACGTCCCATATGACGTCCTCCCAAGGTAATCTCTCATCCTATTTTAATTTGAGCAATGATAATGGTATAATTGTCGGAAATGATCATTCAATTCCAATAAAAGGGTATAGTTCTAGCAAATTATCACCACCAAACCCACCACTAATTTTAAAGAATGGCCTTCATGCTCCTCAACATGTAAGACATTCTTTAAGGCAGAAAAATCAGGAACATTTAAGTTTACTTCCACCTCCATAAGATACATTACCTCCATTGAATAACTCGTAGTTCTTTAGAAACTCCTTTGTGCCTATCATGTGGCGAGATCATCCACTATCAAAGTACCAAGAACCTATAATGTTAGTTCTTAAAGCAGTTATCGCAACATTACAAGTTACATCCATTTTGGAAAAGCAAACTCTTTAAAACATTTTTTACCTTTCGGCTCAGAAATGTTGCTTCGAATGTTGTCCGAGATGTTGGACAACTTTTTAGGCAATATTTTGCTCACAGAATTTTGAACTTTGAAACAATATGGTTTTAAGTGTCTAGTGGAGTTACATGATGACACAAACTTCATATTCTTTGACATATATGAGAACCTATTATCTATTCCTTTTTCTTTTACGAAGCATGTTTCTCATTTTTGTCAAACAAACTAGAGCATATAGTTTTAAGAGAGTTCTTGTACACAATACCTACATGTGTAGGTTTACTAAAGCTGAGTATCTAATTCAATTTAAAAGTCCCTGAATTAAACTTACGAAAGGTTGCTTCAGCTAGATCTAACTATGCACTTATCTTACCAAATTCAACGTCCTTCTTGGTAAGTGCAACCTCTAAATGGGTTATCATGCCTTTTAAATTTGCATTCTCAAGAGTAAAGATTTTAATTTTGTGTCAAGTTGCTTGGATTCTATGATTAAGTCTTTACAATGTTTTTTTAGTTCCTTAATCATGTCATCTTTGGAGTCAACTTGATTTTCAAAGTTAGTCTCACTACTGGAAATAAAACTACTAAAGCAATTAACATCAGGATACTTAAAGTATTCGTACCTCTCGGATGTTGCTGGAAATGTAGATGTTGCCGCTGATGTTAACGCAAATGTTGTGACATTTGGGACAACACTGTCGATGACATTTTCTTCATCCGATAAGGATTGTTCGAAA
The DNA here is from genome assembly GCA_029844215.1 of Przewalskia tangutica. Classification (NCBI taxonomy): domain Eukaryota; kingdom Viridiplantae; phylum Streptophyta; class Magnoliopsida; order Solanales; family Solanaceae; genus Przewalskia; species Przewalskia tangutica. Next base: position 84,136,442 of record CM056736.1, on the reverse strand, counting down.
ACAGTAGACAATATTGCTTGTGACTCTATCTCTTGGTCTCCTTCCTCTGCTCCTTCGTCGTCACTAAGAGAAACACACAGACGTTTACCAAATTTCCTCAAGGTATTTGCACATTCATTTGCATAATGACCCCAACCTGAGCATGCATGACATTCCACGGTTTTAAGTTTTTTGGGATCAAATTTGGTTCTCTGTAGTTGATGTCCTCTTTGTACTATTGGAAGGAGTTTAGTGGACTTTTGATTGAAACCTTGGCTTTGGTGCTCTTTGGATTTGAATTTATTTCTACCATTGTTGAACTTCCTTACAATCGAATTGAATTTTCTAGTAAGGAGGGCAACATTTGCACCATCACCAATTTTTTCAAAATTCTCATCCTCTTCTTCGATTTGACTCTCCAAGGATTTGACTTGAAGTGCTACATCTTTATTCTTGTACAATGTCCTTTGATTCTCAATATTCATCTCATATGTTTTGAAAATATTCATTAAGGTATGAAGGTCCATTGTAGCAAGATTATGAGCTTCTTCAATCGCACAAATCTTTATATTGAACTTTTCAGGTAGAGAACGGAGTGCCTTTTCCACAAGTTGAGTGTTGGTTAAAGGAGCACCAAGCACTTGACATTCATTAGAGATGTCAATCAAGTTTTCAAAATAGATTTAACGTCCTCCGTTTCTTCCATCCTTAAACGTTCATATCTACTCATGAGCATACAAAACTTCATCCGACGAAAACTAGAGCTACCTTCACAATGATTTTTTAAAGTATCACATACGCCTTTGGCCGTGGAGCAGTTTTGTATGAGTTTGAACATGTAAAGATCAACCTATCCAAAAATGACATTTAAGGCCTTTTCGTTGAAGCTTGCATTGTTGGTTTCTTCCACAGTCCATTCGGATTCACTGAAGCAGTCTCTCTATTTATAGTAGAAGGTCTTTCTTGAAATGCTCATTGAATCGTTGTAGAGGATGATAGAAATAATGGGCAGCCGATAGGGTTTGTTGGAGAAGATTATGTAGCAAGATCCTCTAACTTCTTGGAGTTGTTCCCTAAGCTTAGCAACTTTGACATGTTCTTCCCATATTTTTTATCAGCTCCAAATCACCTTGCCAAGTCACTTTATCATCGAGGTAAAAATCCCACGAGATTTGCTTCAGTTCCGTGAAGTAAGGCAAAACAGTTTCTCAGAATGTTGGTCCGAATGTCGTGACATTTGTTCCAACATTTCTGAATTTTAACTTAGTACTAAAAATGATATGTTGGCAAAATGTCACAACACAAAACCCAACATAAACAATTTCTATTATTTTTTGTATACAGAAAATTGAAATGATGTGCCTCCATAAATATGGAAGACTGGATCATTCGGAGCCATAGAAATTGGCAGGAAAACACACACACGCATAGAAACAAAAAAAGAGAATGAGAGATGTGTGTGAAGGTTGCGATAGGAGAAATGCTTCCATGCATAGCCATGCTCATAGTTGAAGCTTGCACCATTTTCTTGACGATTATGGCTAGCACTGCCATGTCTAAGCTAGCGATGAGTTCATTTGTATTCGTGGTTTATACAAATGCTCTTAGCTTTATCTCATTCCATTCTCCTTCATTTTCCACAAAAGAGACAAGTATTACTATAAACTTTCATGAATTCATTTTTCTTTGTATATTTATCCAAAATAAAGAGTGACTCGTATTTATCGTTCTTTTCGATATAATGAATTGCAGGACAAAAGTGTAGGGTTTTGTCGGATTCGTACACGCAATGAAATTTGAAAATTTATGTTTCAAACCCGACGACGGTCAAACTATAGGATGATTATACAATGTAAAAAAACACAAGCAATAATGTAATACTTCGAACGAATACTTACATTATAGTTTAGCAATCTGAAACATTGAGACTTGTGTAGTCCGAGGGTGCGCACGCAATAGTTCCTCGATTTGCAAATCAAAACTATGATGTAATTTCTCCTTGGAAAGCTAGGAATTCTAGTAGAGTTTCAGTAGAGTTAATCTTATGAAAATATGGTGTAGAAATTATGAGGCTAAACCCTGTATATATAGCTGAATAAATCAGCTAGGGTTTCCCTCGTGGGACAGGCCCAGAAACCAAAGCAGAGTGGGTCATTCGGACCCACTGGACGCATTTTGGCACCACGACACTGAGTAAGTGGCGCCACGGTGTTGTGGCGTCGTGGCCCTAACTCTGGCGCCGTGGCCATGCTCCAATTTTTGCTTCATTTCTATTTTATTCTAATGTCTCGATTATCAATCGAACATTTATATACTCTCTGATTACATCCTTGAATCGACGGAACAATTGACTTAGTGTTACCCTTCAGGCTTTTACATACTGACACTAATAACATTAGGGTCTATACGAAACTCATAGACTGCGCCGGAAGACGAACTCAATATGTAAAGTTTAGATACACGAAACATGTGAACTGAACCTCTATGTGAGAAGATAAAATCCTTTCATTCATGACACACTCAATCAAGCTTAGAATCTGTCAAGTGTCTATCCAAATAGCTTGATTATTATACTTCATCTATATTCTTTGACAATAGGACCATATCACAGATATGTCCATTGCGTTGGCCAACGACTTAGTCAACCTAACATCTTATGAGTACCTGAGTGTTCACTCGAATATACATTCAAGGAATGAATCCTAATCTTGGCTCACATACCATCTTTAATCTACTTCGTAATGCACCCAAAACAAGTCGAGTCTCAACCTATAAGGCATTTGAGCTTAGGACAGGATCAAAGCACATTACTCCGTAAACAAGGTGATATTGACCTCAAGTCTAAGGACTTCTATCTCCCACATGCCGATGACATTATATACATATAACAAAATAGTACATCAGCAGGGTATACCAATACTTCAACAAGTATCCATGTGTCCATCACGAGTTGTCATAACTCGTTGCAAGTGAGACATACTACATCCCCTAAGGATATAATGCATACCACATGTCGACGTATCGCATATCATCGATATCCCAATCTCGATGATCATTAGTCGAGGTAATTTAAGAGTTACGTTATAACATTAATTCTCACATCATTAATAAACACGTAAACTCTAGGGATACATTTATAGAATATTATAAACAATCAACTTATAATTTAACAAATGCAAATGTCATAATATTAATCATCATTAATATAAATACGAATATGTATAAAGTATATTTTATCCTAATACAGATTGTCTCTAGGACATACATATATTTTCAATGTCCCACTTGGCCTAGAGCCAATCACCAACATCTAATACTCATGTTCTCAAAATGACATTATGCTTCACCAAGCTTAATGGTTTAGTAAAAGGGTCTGCTATATTATTGTCTGTGGGAACATAAGTTATCCTAATATCTTCAGCCTCCACCATCTCTCGGAGAATGTGGTACTTCCTCGGTACATGCTTGTTTCTGTTAGTTGATCTTGGTTCCTTTGTCTGTTAAATTTCACCTATGTTGTCACAATAAATGATTATTGGACAACTGACACTCGTAACAACCCCTAGTTCCTTCAGGAACTCATAAATCGCGACAGCTTCTTTAGCAGCTTCCGATCCAGCAATGTACTCCGCTTCAGTAGTCGAATCGACAGTAGTAGCTTGTTTGGATCCAGCTCACTGCTCCTCCATTGAAAATGAACGTGTAACTAGACTGAGATTTGAAATCATCAACATATGTCTGGAAACTAGCATCGGTATACCCAGTAGCAACCAGCTTATCTCCTCCACCATAGACTAAGAAGTAATCTTTAGTACGTCTAAGATACTTAAGAATACTCTTGACTGCTTTCCAGTGTTCCTCACCAGGATTCTGCTGGAACTTGCAAGTCATACTAAGTGCAAAGGCCACATCTGGCCTAGTACAAGTCATGACATACATGATCGATCCTATAGCCAAAGCATATGGGATCCTCTTCATGCGCTCAAGTTCTACAACACTAGAAGGGCATCCCTTCTTAGATAACTTGATGCCTTGACCCATTGGAAGACCGCCTTTCTTGGAATTCTCCATTGAAAAACGTCTAATCACTTTGTCTATGTAGATTGATTGTGACAGCCCCAACAATCTATTAGGGCTATCTCTATAGATCCTAATTCCCAGAATGTAGCAGGCTTCACCTAAATCCTTCATCATGAAGGTCTTGTATAACCAATCCTTAACTGACTGCATGAGAGTTTTATTATCTCTCATTATCAATATGTCATCAACATATATAATAATGAAGACAATACCCTCATCCTTGCATTTGATATAAACACAAGGATACTCTTTGCTTCTGACGAAATCAAAAGATTTGATAGCCTTGTCAAAGCAAATGTTCCAACTCCTAGAGGCTTGCTTAAGCCCTAAATGGACTTCTGTAGCCTGCACACAATATTTGGTCTGGACTCGGATGAAAACCCTCGGGTTGTTTCATATACACTTCCTCAATTAGATTACCATTGAGGAATGCAGTTTTGACGTCCATCTGCCAAATGTCATAATCATAATGTGCAGTCATCACAAGCAAAATCCGAATAGACTTTATCTTAGCCATCGGTGAAAAGGTTTCATCATAATCCATGCCAGGACGCTGAGTAAACCTTTAGCCACTAGTCTAGCTTTATAAGTCTGAACCTTGTCATATGCATCAATCTTCTTCTTGAAGACCCATTTGCATCTTATGGGTTTAACCCCATTCGGCAAATCAACCAAGTTCCACACTTGATTGATATACATAGATTCCATTTCGGATTTCATGGCTTCTTGTCATCTCTTCGAATCAATGTCTAGCATTGCTTCGCTGTAGGTTCTAGGCTCGTCATCGTCTGGAGTATCTAGCTCATTTTGTGTTTCCACAAGTAAATTTAGTCTTTCTGGAGGACGATGAGTTCTAACAGACCTACGGAGTTGAGTGTCTTGCAGTTCAGTTACAGGTATGTTCGGACTGTGAGTAGGTTCTTGTGCGCTGGTCGATCCACCAGTATTAGAGCTTTCAGGAATATCATTTTCATTTCTTTCCTGAATGGGAGGAGGTGCAATTGGTGCACTAGCTCCCAAGGTCTGTGTAGGAGGATCTTGCATTTCTGCATCTCTCCTCACAGCACTCCAACTGGCTGAAGGGCGTACCCTGAGTACCCAATCTTCGCCATAAGCTCCCACTGAATCCTTGCCTTGTTCACTCGACAAGGGTTCAACCTCTATGTTACTTTGTTCTTGAATTTCTTCAAGTTTTATCTCTGTGCAACTCTCTTCCTTGTAGACATATTCATCTTCAAGAAAAGTTGCATTCCTAGAAATAAATATCTTATGTTCTCCAGAAAGATAGAAATAGTATCCTTTAGTTTGATCCCCCAACAAGCAGCGGATGAGCGCACTAGCGCGAAAGCCGTTGCGCAACAAGCAACGGATGAGCGCACTAGTGCGAAAGCCGTTGCGCAACAAGCCGCGGATGAGCGCACACCTTCTTCCTTCAACCCTGATGAAAACAGTTCCAGTGAGCTCGCCAAGGAAAGCGGATTGATTCTATCAAACTCTTTGTTCGCAGCTAAGCTAAACAAGATCTAACCCTCCTCTTCCACTGATGCCACTTCCTTCTTACATTTTCTTTGGATATCCAACAAATTAACATTTCTCACTTTTAGACTCCAACTTATCAGTGATCAACTTCTTGACATATGCAGGACACCCCCAGGGCCTCATGTGTCTAAGTGATGGATTTTTGTCACACCATACCTTATATGGTGTCTTTTCAACTGATTTAGAAGGAACTCTGTTCAGAACATATATAGAGGTTAGAATAGCGTATCCCCAAAGGTATGTTGGAAGAGCTGAAAAGCTCATAATAGAACGAACCATGTCAAGCAAGGTTCGGTTTCTCCTCTCGGCAACACCATTCATCTGTGGAGTCCCAGGAGGTGTCAATTCTGAATGAACTCCATGTAGCTTTAAGTATTCAAGAAATTCTTTACTTAAGTATTCACCCTCACGATCAGATCGAAGAGTCTTGATACGTTTTTAGAGTTGTTTCTCAGCTTCATACTTAAACTTCTCGAAGGCCTCGGATTTGTGTTTCATAAGATACACATATTCATACCTTGATAAGTCGTCTGTAAAAGTAATGAAGTAAGAGAAACTTTCTCTAGCTTGAGTCAAAAATGGTCCACATACATCAGTTTGTACCAACTCAAGCACCTCATTGGCACAGATCCCCTTTAATGGTCATATTACCCTTCAAACAGGATTCACAGTTACCATAAGATTGTAAGTCAAATAGTTCAAGGTAATTTAATTTCCTAAATTGTTCTATCCTCGTTTGATTGATATGACCAAGTCTGCAATGCCACAAGTAGGTAGAATTTCTTTCATTTAACTTAGCTCTTTTATTTTGTACATTGAAAATTTCCTTGCGGCAGTTTAATGTATACAATCCATTCACAAGAGGTGCAATTCCATATACAACATTATCATAAGCCAAAATCATATTGCTATTATTAATGCTTGAGGAAAAGCCCTCAGTGTCAAGAACATAAATGGAAATAATGTTCCTTGTCAAGGAAGGAAGGGGGTACGACTGAACCAGAAGGAGATAGGAGAAAAGTAATAACAATTGTTTAACATTAAAATATTGTCGGAAGGTAAATCTAATCTATAATCTCCCACGCGCTCAGCATCAACACGTGCTCCATTTCCGACGCGCAGGTCCACCTCGCGAGGTCCGACTTTCCTGCTATTAGTTAGCCCCTGCACATTTGTACAAATGTGTGAGCCACAAGCGGTATCTAGTACCCAGGAATGAGAGTCATTTATAGATAGATTAATTTCAATTACAAACATACCTTGTCTACTAGAGAATGGTGCACCTGGTGTCATCCCTCCTCCTGAAGCTGGACAGTCATTCCTCCAATGCCCCTTCCTGTTGCAATTCATGCACACATTCGATGCTGGAAGTTTCTTTTTCTTCTTCGCCCCTCCTTTGTGCTTCATTGCTGCTACTGGAGCAACAGTTTTGCCCTTCCTCTTCTGTTGTCCCTTACTTTTAGGTTTGGGATAATTAAAGGAGCCAACCATCAGGATAGGTTTGCTCTTAGAGACCGAAGATTCAAAAGTTTTCAGCATATTGTGCAATTCTGGCAACTTCGCCTTAGTTCCATTCATATTGTAATTTATAATGAAACTCTCGAACGAACGTGGAAGTGAATGGAGGATGAGTGTGGTAGCAACTCTGTCGTGAAACTTTATTTCAATGTATGCCAACATTTCTATCAACTCAATCATCTTCAGCACATGAGGAGACACTTGGCCCCCTTCAATGAGTTTACATTTGAAAAGTTCTACGAGCAGTTCATACTCCATTGTCTGAGACTGCGAGTCATAGAGACTCTTCAAATGTATCAACATCTCATTGGGCCCATGTTCTCATGTTGTCTTTGTAATGTAGGTGACATAGAAGACAACATCAAACACTGAGCTGAAATGGCATCATCATAATGTTTTTGATAAGCCACTTTATCAAAGGTTACATATTCGACAGAGTCCTCCGCAGACACTGTAGGGAATATCTGGTCCAATGTATATTCAATCTTCTCTTGTCTCAGGACTATTCTTACATTCCTGAGCCAATCCATAAAGTTGGGTCCAGTCAATCTATTGGATTCCGTTAGCATTTTCATTGAGAAGTTCGACATTCTGAAGATCTGAAGATATAGATAGACAGAAAAATGCAATAAAAAATTCATTCTCCTAATTATACACATTCGTTATATGTTAATCTAACATGACCTTTTGTTTTAATTAGCTCCCACTATTTTGCATACTTCTACGATCCCAAGGTAGAATACAGGCCTAAAACATTTTAAAGGTCATAGTAGGCCAAGAATCCAAACATATGCTACATCCGCGTTTGCTTTGGCTGATAACTTCAATAGCACACTTTGGTAGGTCATCAACCAATTGTAAAGCTTATTCACAACTCTTAGTTTTATTAAATATCTTTCATTTTAATCTTACGTCTTTAGACTAGTCCGACACTTTGGCGCCAAGATTCATCTAAACAAGTTAACCTCATTACACGACTGTGTTTAAATGCCTAAGTAAATTTTGTTTTTGCAAGCAAACACTTTGGTGTAAATACCTACAAAAATTTATTATCTACTTTCATTTTAACACATCTATGAAAAGGATCTGAGTCCTCGTAGACTTAGAGCAAATGCTTTGGCATAAATACTCGTATCGCCGAAAAGGATTTTGCACCCTAACAATTATAATGGACGACGCGTTTTAATTAGACTTGTATTTTAATGTTTGGGGAACCTTTTTAGTTTTGGGGATTTCAACCAAGATCAACAATTATGTCATACATCATAGACATCCTATCATGCAAAACACATTTAGATGGAAAACCAGCAAACCCAATAGGCATGATATAAGATGGTTTTAATCACATACTGGGCGTCGTCTACCCATACAGTTATAGAGGTCATTGAAAGTAAATAATTACTGGGCGCCACCTACCCAGACAATAATTGTGGATGCTATGCTAATAATTTAAATGCATCACATTCAATCACTTAGCACATTTGTATATTATAAAATAATATACCATTAATGACAATCATGTGTTTATTTGTCTAAACTTTAAAACTATGTCTATGTCAAACTGTCCCTAAACATGTTCTGATTTTAAAATTCTGATTTTCAGGATTTCTGCAAACTTTTAAAATTTACAGTTTAGTCCCTTAAGAATTTAAATGTTCAATTCAAACCCTAATAAATTTAGAAAATACAATTTTAACTCTCAGAAAATATTTTCAGGTTTCAGGGACCTGCATGCTATTTCCAGAACTAAAAAATCAAATTTTCAGAAAGTTTCTTTAATTACAGATTTGCCCGAAAGGGCCAAATCTGTCCAATTTAAAATTTTATTTTAGATTCTGAAATTCTAAAACTTTCAGAACCAGATTCTGAAACTTTTAAAACCTCAGTTTCTGATTTCGATTTTTTTTATAAATCTCGTCGACGGCGTCATGGCCCTGCAAGGAGGCGTCGCGGCGCCGCAACTTCAGAGACGAAAAATTATGCAGGTTTTCTCAGAAATTTATTTTAAGCTTCTGGATGAACAGCGTCATGGCCCTATTGAATAGAGCCACGGCGCCGCCGCAAAAACCCTAGTCAGCGCCACGTCGCTTCATGGTGGAACTGTGGCGCCTCATCCCCAGAAACTCAATCTTTGCAATTCTGAAACCCTAAAACTTGTTGAGGCTCAGATTTGCAGATTCATTTCGTACCCCTTTCACAATTTTACAGCACGTTCATCGGCCATCATCAGATCCCTTCTCGTTCTTCGTCTCAATGCACCATGTTCGAATCGAACCAGTCACGCATATCAACTTAGATGAGTTAGATCTGAATGACTTCCTCGATTACATCATTGTTCAACAGATCTGGGAACAAAACTATGTGTCATTGGGACTTTAAGGTTTTTAAAACTTTTAAACGGCATAAATCGAAATTCAAACAAATACTAACTCATATTATCATTAATATTCATTGTATAATCACACAAAACAGCCCAGGCTCTGATACCACTGTAGGGTTTTGTCGGGTTCGTACACGCAGCGAAATTTGAAAATTTATGTTTCAAACCCGACGACGGTCAAACTATAGGATGAATATACAATGTAAAACAACACAAGCAATAATGTAATACTTCGAACGAATACTTACATTGTAGTTTAGCAATCTGAAACTTTGAGGCTTGTGTAGTCCGAGGGTGCGCACGCAATAGTTCTTCGATTTTCAAGTCAAAACTATGATGTAATTTCTCCTTTGGAAAGCTAGGAATTCCAGCAGAGTTTCAGTAGAATCTTATGAAAAAATGGTGTAGAAATTATGAGGTTAAATCCTGTATACATAGCTAAATAAATCAACTAGGGTTTCCCTCGTGGGCCAGGCCCAGAAATCGAAGCAGAGTGGGTCATTCGGACCCACTGGAAGCGTGTTGGTGCCACGACGCTGAGTAAGTGGCGTCGTGGCCCTGACTCTGGCGCCGTGGCCCTGCTCTAATTTTTGCTTCGTTTCTATTTTATTCTAATGTCTCGATTATCAACCGAACATTTATATACTCTCTGATTACATCCTTGAATCGACGGAACAATTGACTTAGTGTTACCCTTCAGGCCTTTACATACTGACACTAATAACATTAGGGTCTACACGGAACTCTAGATCGCGGAAGACGAACTCAATATGTAAAGTTTAGCTACACGAAACATGTGAACTGAACCTCTATGTGAGAAGATAAAATCTTTTCATTCATGACACACTCAATCAAGCTTAGAATCTGTCAAGTGTATATCCAAATGGCTTGATATTATACCTCATCTATATTAGTTGACAACAGGACCATATCACAGATATGTCCATTGCGTTGGCCAACGACTTAGTCAACCTAACATCTTATGAGTACCTGCGTGTTCACTCGAATATACATTCAAGGAATGAATTCTAATTTTGGCTCACATACCATCTTTAATCTACTTCGTAATGCACCCAAAATAAGTCGCGTCTCAACCTATAAGACATTTGAGCTTAGGACAGGATCAAAGCACATTACTCTGTAAACAAGGTGATATTGACCTAAAATCTAAGGACTTCTATCTCCCACATGTCGATGACATTATAGACATATAACAAAACAGTACATCAGCAGGGTATATCAATACTTCAACAAGTATCCATGTGTCCATCACAAGTTGTCATAACTCGTAGCAAGTGAGACATACTACATCCCCTAAGGATATGATGCAGACCACATGTCGATGTATCGCATAGCATCGATATCCCAATCTCGATGTCATTAGTCGAGGTAATTTAAGAGTTACGTTATAACATTAATTCTCACATCATTAATAAACACGTAAACTCTAGGGATACATTTATAGAATATTATAAATAATCAACTTATAATTTAACAAATGCAAATGTCATAATATTAATCATCATTAATATAAATATGAATGTGTATAAAGTACATTTTGTTCTAATACATATTGTCTCTAGACATACATATACTATCAAAAAGAACCATTATTCACGTTTCCTATTCTTTTGCGTGCCTTCGTCCTAGGTTTAGTAGGGTTAATACTCTCTTAATTAATTTCTCATTATAACTTGACAAATGTGATGGATAAAATCTAATGAAATCATATATGGATGCAGGGTAACAATAGCTCAGAACCTCGCATTTGCGGGACTAAGTTATAGTTCTCCAATAGTAGCATGTGGTGCAGCCAACATGATACATGCTTTTTCATTCATTATTGCCATTGTTCTCAGGTTCTTTCCCAAAACCTATTTACACTTATTGTGGCCTTTTGATTGAGAGCATATATATTAATTCAATAAATACAAAAATAGATTTCGAACACAGAAAATTAAATGTGATGTGGTAGATGTTAGAATTTGAGTCTCAAATCCTACCTAATCAGAAAATAGTAAATAAATGAAGAATAAATAACACACAGATTTATAGTGGTTTACCTTCAATGCGAGAGCTACGTCCACTTTGCCGCTGCAGATTTTACTATAATCAAATAGCGAGTTTGAGTTTTTTACAATTCTCTTTTGCTCGACCTCAAAAGAAATAAATCAACATTCCACACTCTGCGTAGGGGCATAGTGTCGGTGATAAATTAGGACCCACAACTCAATAATCTCCCACTTGGAGACTAATTTCAATCATTTGTCTCCATCTGCAGCGACGACTCCGATTCTTCCAAGAAGTCCAACTGAAGTTCCACACAACTTCAGTTTATCATTCGGAACAACCTTCATCAGCATGTCTGTTGAATTCTGACTCCATGTGATCTTCTCAAGCACTAATACTCCATCTTCCAAAGTTGGTCTGATGAAATGATACCGGAGTTGTATGTGCTTCATGCGAGCATGGTAGACTAGGTTCTTTGCCAAATAAATGGCATTCTGGCTATCACAGTATAGAACACTCCCCTCATGGTCCTGATCCAATTCCCACAAAAAAGATTGTAGCCAAATCATCTCCTGCATGACCTCCGTCATGGCAACGTACTCAGCCTCACAACTAGAGAGAGCTACTATCTTCTGCAACTTTGAAACCTACCAAATTGCAGTACCTACGAAGGTGTAAACATACCCGGATGTGCACTTTCTTCTATCAACATCACCACCATTGTCAGCATCAACATATCCCTGCAATCTTGTCTCTGAGTTCCTGAAACACAACGCTGAACTTGAGCTGCCCTTCAGATACCTGAAAATCCACTTGACAGCCTCCCAGTGTTGCTTTCCCGGATTGCTCATAAACCTGCTAACAACTCTCACTGCATGTGCAATATTTGGCCTCGTACATACCATCGCATACATAAGACTGCCAATAGCAATGACATAAGACCTTATCCATATGCTCTATCTCATCCTTGGTCAAAGGCGATTGATCTTTGGACAAACGAAAGTGTCCAGCCAAGGGAGTACTGACTGGCTTGGCAGTGTCCATGTTAAACCTATTGAGAACCTTCTTCACGTATTCTTCCTATGAGAGTTTGAGGCCCTCCTTACTTCTGATGATTCTCAGCTCAAGGATTTGCTTTGTGGTTCCTAGATCCTTCATTGCAAATTCTTTGGACAACTTCTTCTTCAGCCTATCAATCTCATGTAGGTTTGCTCCTACGATCAGCATGTCGTCAACATAAAAGAGTAGTATCAAGAGTGATCTGCTTCACACCTTAGGAATTCGGCTTACTTCATAAAGCTGTCAAACTTCTTAGACCACTGTCTTGGAGCCTGTTCAGTACGTACAGGCTCTTTTGAAGCTTGCACACCAGTTTCTCTTTCCCTTTTCAGGTTGTTGATAATGATTGTCAGGTTTCTGGTAGTTGTTATCAGGTTGATGGTACCGTTTTCCTGTTGTTGATAATGATTTTCAAGGTTCTGTATCCATTTTCAGGTTACTAGTACCTATTTACAGGTTGTTGACGTCTGTTTCCAGGTTGCTGATACGGAGGACAATAGTAATAGTAATAATTTGGTTGAGAAAATTGCAACAATTGTGGTGGTGTCTGATAAATAAAGAGCCTCGTGATTTCACGAATTTCTGGTGGAAATATGGAGTGGTGCCCAATTATGTTGATCCCAAAGCGTGTTTCCATTGTTGGTGATAGTCAAATTGATAAGCTTCTGTATCAATTCACAAGTTGACAGATTATTGGTATCATTAATTTGGTGCTGTTGTCACTTTGGTCAAAAAGGTTTCTAGGAATGGAAAGGCTAATGCAGAGAGAGACAAATGGAAAGTGTTGGGAAGAACCATACTGATGTAGGCAAAAATAGGTTGTGAATGAATAATGAAACGTCCTTTTATAGTGCTAAAAGATGGAATCCCAATTTAAGTTTGGTTACGTTTTCTCATCTCATCTTTTGTATCAAACTCGAGTTGTGCTGAAACCAGAAGTCATACTTTTTTATTTTAGAAAAAACCAAAAAAGGAAAATTAAGATACTCAATAAATGCTGATGAACGTGAATTTGCTTATCAGGAAAACAGTATGATAGATCTAACATTATACAAATAGGTTTATTATTTATATGTCATTTCCTATTAAAGGTTGAACAAACCTTAAACAGACTTTAGGTCGCATAGCAATAAGTCCTAAACTGCAATGAGGTTGGAAACCCTTGTGCAATTGCACTTTTAAAAATGAAGAATATATACTACCCATATTAAGCAGATTTTCATTACAACAACTAAGAGCCCGTTTGGATTGGCAACTTATAAGTTGGTCAACTTATAAGCCTTTTTTAGCTTATTTGACTATTCGGCTTTCTGGCTTAAAGTGCTGACTTTAAGCCAGAAAGTGCTTAAAATCAGTCATTTTTTAGAAGTTAGGAATCCTAACTCTTTTTTGGGGGGGCTTATAAGTCATTTCTGTTGATTTTTAAGATTACTTTTGTATCTCTTATATTTTATTAAAATTTCCACACTACCCTCTCACCAATAAGCACTTTTATCCAAATTATTTTTAAAAACAACTTTCACCACTTAAAAAGTCGAAAAGCACTTTATACATAAAAGTCACTTTTTTTAAGCCCATCCAAACGGACCCTAAATGCATCCCACTTATAACGGCACCTGTGAAAAAACATTACCAAGCCAACTAGAAAATCCTGCATTACAATTTTTCATTTTGAATCTAATTAGCCAAAATCTTAGAAACAAAATAATACTTGCACAATGCAATTCTCAAAACTATTAACGAGTCAAGCACATGATCTCCTCCTGTGAGTGCCTCATAGGCAAAAATTGACTTTGACAATGGCATACATGGTAATCAGATCATAATGTACAATGCCACCTTTGAAGGTAAAAAGAAGTAAGCAATGCCAAGCATCTGAGCGATTCCCCAGGTAAAGCCGCCACTTGAAGTCCAACCAGTACTGCCTCTTCTTCCAAAACAATTGAATAAATTGCTCTAGGGAGTACAAACAACGAGCAGAAACTTCTTCATAGTGAAAAAAAACAAAAAAGACGAAATACTACAAAGCATCCTCTTATAGGGCCATTCAACCTCACAAATCACGAGGAAAATTGCTGATTTGGCCTTCCTCCAAGACATCTTTGTTATTCACCTTATAACTTATCCGTATGCGCATGACAAGGGATTTCTGGGAAAATTAATATAATTATATAGCTGCTGAATCACAGGAAATCATCAGAGAAGTGAAAAGTACACTCAGTCTCACTGTTTAAGGGAACTGCATAATTTTGAAATACATTCAATACCGATAGCTGATAAACAAAATTCCATTACTAGTTTCAGTTTCTTATAGCAAAGATTGCTAAATAATAAGAACGTACACCTGTAGCTATCTTTTCAAACCTCTACAAGGAAATAAATGTTGCAACAATTTCAAGAGTTACCCATCTCTCCCATCTCATAGCCAATTCACTCAGAATCCATGAAAAGTAGCAGTGGTAAAAACCTGAACTCATTAAGCATATTTTCATGTTTATAATTATGTGGATCGACGTGCAAACATTTGGTAAAAGTTTTTTTCTTCATGAGCGAATGGAACAAATGAAATTCTGAAGTTACTATTGACTAGTAATACTGTAACTAAACTCATATAAGGTTGGACATGCGACATGCCTGCCAGATTATCAGTATCAAATTGATAATGAGCCTGGACGATGTTTTAAATATGAATCTGGAACTCTGGGAAAGAATGATAGAGCATATAGACTTGGGAAAGAGTGGCATTAAACTCATGAATCATACGATGGAACTCTAGGAAAGAGTGATAGAGCATACACTTAGGAATACGACAAGAGTGACAGCACCAGTTTGGATTTATGCCCGGTAGATCTACAACAGAGGCTATATTTTTTCAAAAAGATTGATGAAAATGTATCGCGACAGAATGGTGCTTTCTCGTTAAATCATATTATGAAAAGCTTTTGAACAGGAAGGAGGTGGACTTTCCTTATAGAGCGATTTGGATCCCGAAGATACCGAGAAAGGTGTGTTTTTTCATCTAGCAACTAGAGGAGTGATCTTGACGGCAAAGAATCTGAGAAAGAGGAAGATCACTTATGTCAGTTGGTGCTTTATGTGAAAGGATGCGGTGCAAATGCCAACCATCTCCTCATTCACTGCCCAGTAGCTTCGAGATTATGGTGGGAGATTTTTACATTGTTTTGGGATTTTTTGGGTGTTGGCAGGCACAGTTAAAGATGTTATGGCCAGTCCCGGTGTCTTTGGTGCCCAAATAACTCTATAAGGAAAGTCCTCCTCCCTATTCAAAAGCATTTCATAATATCCGTTTGTTGTTTTAATCATCGATGTTCATTCACTCTATTTGGGTCTATTTCATTTGAATAGGGGAAATATTTGTGCATTAAGACAAAATAGGGGCTAAGAGAGGTTTCTAAATCATATGATTCATACATTTATTTCTACCCAGAAAATGTCTAGTAAAAGTAACCCAAGATAGAAAATGAACAATTCATATACCTTGCCATGTTGACTGTTTGTGATTCTCAACTTCTGTGTGATTGATCCATTACCACTTGCAGGTAGGGTATTACTGCTAGCTGGATCCAATTGTAGTTGAAGGAACTGCATTAAAATGCAAATAAGCTTAGTCAAGAAATGACCAATGGTACATGTATTGAGAATTTGTAAATTAGGTCATCCAACATATATTACAATTCACATTCAATTGCAATTAATCAAAGGACCTGTATACCAAGCATTACCCAATTCATTTAGACCTTCAGCAAATCGTTTCAATTTTTTTTCTTTTAGAACTTCAAAGAAGTGGATTTCACTTCCTAGTTCCTACAACATTTCGTATACCTCTTTACAACAGCCTCCAAGCTATCCCTAAAATTTTAGCCTTCCAGAAAAGTCAACCATGATGAAATATTTGCAAGGCATGAAATCCACATCAAGGGCAACACCCTCCCCGTATAGAGAAAAGATTTGACACACTTAAATGAATTTTTTTTTATAAGGACACACTTAAATGAATTTATACCCCATAACTACCAACTCCACCTATGTGAGCTTGCTCACATTGCCGATCCCAAGCCCAAATAAAGGAGGAGGGTTGGGGTAGATTGCAAGCCAGCGTAAAGCTATCAATTCATAACAACTCCTCACCTACCTAAGTGAAAGATAAGTTATATCGAACCGCTAGACCGCTTATATATTCTGTCAAGATTCTTTACGCCATTAGAAAATTAGAGAACTTCCTCGGACATCGATCAAGGGAACCCTGATTTCACTTGTCGTAGTAAGACCAACCCTCTATAATCTTGCTCTGATGAACCTCTTTCCGCCTGTTCTCTAGAGTTCAAGAACAAGAACAGATTCTTGCCTATTCCTATGTGTCCATTAAGTTTGTTTCCGCTAATGGCAGTATGAAAAGCACCTATATTATAATACGTGAGAGTAGGGGTGTTATCGGTCCGGTCCGGGTATCTGGATACCCGGACCGGTAAGGTTTCGGTCCAGAGTCCACATCCGGGACCGGACCGATTCGGTCCGGTTACGGTTCCGGGACCCATTTTTTTTAAAAAAAAAAAATGAATTTTCAATACTGAAATTGACATTCTCCGACACATTATCACGAAATTTGTACGTTGAAATCTATTGTATATCGCGAGATATTTAGATTTGAAAAGGGGAAAAACGTAACGATTTGGGGGAAAGTGAAAATGATTGGCAAGATGGACGTTTTTGGAGAAATCGGCTGAATCAAACGGCTTTAGCAGTTTGTCCGGCCCTGTCTCGAAAAAATTCACGAAATCAAAAAAAAAAAGGTGAAACGGACATCCGAGCGCGAAGTTATGACTATTTAAAGTTTCACTAATTTACAACTAATTTATATGTCAATGCTTCAAATTAAAACATAAAGTCTACCTCACATATATTTAAAACATGTAAAATAGTCGAACATTAGGGAATATTGCAATTAAATATAATTAGGGTCTGCTGGGGAGTGGGGTCTGGCTGGGGGTGGGGTGTTACCGGGTTACCGGTCCGGCTCCTTATCGGTCCGGGTAATTTTTTGGTACTCGTATCCGGACCGTTAAGGTTTCGGTCCGAGTATCGGTCCGGGTTTACCGGTCCGGTTCTCGGGTAATTACCGGGAGTATCCGGACCGCTAACCGCCCTACGTGAGAGGAAGGACAACTAAGCAACTATTTTTATTTTTATTTTATATAATAAAGTTGTTGTCATGTGACCAGGAGGTCACCGGTTCAAGCCGTGGAAATAACCTCTTGCACAAATGCAGGATAAGACTGTGTACAACTACCCTTGTGGTCCGGCCCTTCCCCGACCCTGCGCATAACGGGAGCTTAGTGCACCGGGCTGCCTTTTTTAATATAATGTTAGCCTGAGATGAGTTTAAAAGAAAAAATATGGTCAAGTGATGATTCATGTTGAGATTATAACTAAGTAAATAAAAGTGTGCTTTCTCTTATAGCTGAAGTTTTTAGATTGAGATGGTCCACACTTCAAAATGGTATCAGAATTGACAATGGTACTAGGATCGAATCTCACCACAACTCATTATCAAAAAGAAATATCACGTGCTTGGCTCATGAAAAAGGAATCAGGCCCGCATGTGAGGGAATGTGTTGAGAATAATTAAGTAAATAAGTGTGTTCTCTCTAACAACTTAAGCTTTTAGATGAGATGGTCACATACTTCAACAATTCATATATTCCACCCAAACTTTATGGAACTGAGGTGCAATAGTTATGTACAGTATAAGTAGCAAGGTTGTGTAAGCCCGGGAAGACCAATCAATCAACATTATTAAGAAAATGGACTCTGGACCTAACTTTATGAGGTGAGAATTTACCAAAATCATATAAGGAGACAACAACTCATTCCCTCAAACCAATGTGAGACACTTAACAAGCCCCTTGACCCCCCCCCCCCCCACCTTTGCAAATTCCACATCCAAACAGGGTTGGACATCTGGGAGTGGACAACATGAGGACCAAACCTTGTGCAAACGAATAATTGGCATGGACCGACTATGAGAGTGACATAGTGTAAAGAAAATGGACTTTGGGACTAACTCAACCAAAAAAGACAACTCATGCGATGATGATTGCCCAAAATCACACAACAAGACAACAGTCTATTAACTTAGGAGTTAGGACACTCTAATACATGGGCCGATCGTCATTCAAAGTGGAAAATAACAAAAAGGAAAACAATAACACAACAAAGTAACTATTGGATGATGGTTCCTTTGTTTACCTTTGGAACTGCTGCCTGGAAGATGAAGTCCGTGAAAACATCTTGTGACTTATTTGTAAAACTACCGTCAATAAGTGTCATCTGCGGGTTTCCAGGCTTCTTTGAGAAGTTGAATGTTAATATCAAGGAGCTGCTCTCAAACGCAGTAACTGATGAATGTGCCGGACCATTGCCTTCTGTAACTTAAAAAATCTTGTGTCAGCATTTCAAGAATAAAATTAGACGGGCCGGGAGGTTAAAGAGCTGATAGAGATAGTACCAGACATTGGTGGACTGGAAGGAAGCCCGTTCAATAAATCCAACATAGAAGAATTTCCACCTGTAGAAGAGACTTGCGCGGAAGGAGCTGAAGGTGTGGACAATCTATCTAATATATCCAATGGACTTCTATTGTCTGTATTGGAGGATAACACCTGAGGTGGAGATGAGCTGCTCTGAGCAGGAGGAGTTCCAATCGACAAAAGATCCAGTAAAATATCAGAGCCACTCTTTTGGGCCTGATTTGTATCTGAAATTCAAAGAGCATAAAGAGAAAATCCACTATGAAGTCAAGTTTAAGCTAGATGTCAGTTTGTGCTTGGAATAGTCAAAAGATGCCAATTTAAAATTATAAATACAGTAAGGAGGAAAAGAAGAAATGTGAGGGTGATCAGAATTATAAATCAGGAAAAGCATTCTGAAAGATTCATGCAATACAGTAAATGTGACCTGGTTGCAAAGACACTGGCATCAGATTGACCCCAAGAAGATCTTGAAGAAACTCTCCACCAGAAGAGCTAGGTGCAGGAGCATCATCTAAACTAAAATCGAGCAAGTCAGCAACAGGAGCAGTACTAAGCTTGGCAGATCCATTTGGAAGATTAACTGATACTCCTTGTGAAGTTGACACAGCTGCTGGCACAGAACCAGCTCTCCTTCCGCTGAAGGTTGCTTCATCCAGAACCGGCATTCTCTCTGCGAGTGAAGACCTGAAAACATGCATCACTGCTCAGCATAAATCGCACTAAGAAGACAACAAAAGGAATAGAAACAACTTTCTATAAGATATCAACCAAACCTCATATTTTGATGCCTCTCGATAATAGAGTTAAATTCAATAGCTCTCTGTTGCAGTTCAAGCACAAAACTTCCTTTATACTGACCAATGATTTCAGTTATCCGGCTACATTAAACAAGAGCATTGCAGTTTACTCACTTAAGTGTATATTCAGAGCAACCGTTTATTAGTATCCAACTAGATGTAAGGGCACCAAGCGTCAAGTTAAGAATATAATATAGGAAAAAATACAATTTACCAAATTCGAGGCATGTGAGATTGCAAGTAGAGATAACATTCCCAAGGAACAATACAGTATAATAGTCTCTGAGTAATGTAAACAACAAACAGATAAATAAAAAGTTAAATACAATACGTCCTTCTCTGCATTGATGAAAAGAACAGGTTTGTTAAGAAAATGTACCTTAGGCCCAACTCAAACCGGAAAGTTAGCTCAAGTGGTGAGAATTGTCCTAAATCAATAAGGACACTATAGCCCATACAATTTACCGATGTCGGGTTATAACCCCGGGCGTGAAATTTGGAACGAGCAACATATCATGGATGGCCAAACATTGGTTAGTCCAACATGCCCCCGTGGCTTTGGTCCGACAATGAAAGAAGTACAGTGCAATGTGGAGTAAACACACATCACGAGAAAGCCTGGTATTTAAGTGGCAGGAGGATAGAGAGGCAATCTCATACTCCTCGGAGTTTTGGACATGTGCACCAACTAGGGCTGGGTCAACTAACCCAGGGATTTCTAGGTTAACATTGGGTAGTCCAATATCAAATATTATTGTGCCGGTGAATCCATATTAAAACAGACCTTGGACCTTATTCAAACCGAAATGCTAGAGCAAAGAACATGGACCATGAACCAAACTCAACTCAAAAACTAGCTCATGAGATGAGGATTGTCTGAGATCATATAAGAAACAACATCTCGTTCCCTCAACTAATGTAAGACTTTTTTGAAACCCGCTTGCACAACCAAACTGGACCTTAGTGCATGAACAATATAACACAAGGGATCAACATTGGGTGAACCAAGAATTAGGATGGATATGACTCTAATACTATATAAAAAGGATTAACCTTAAATCTAACTCAACCCCAAAAGTTAAGCTCCTAAGATAAGGATTGTCCAAAACCATATAACTGTAACAAATGGATCTTGAGCCTAACTCAACCACAAAAGCTAGCTTATGAGGGAAGGATTGTCCAAGTCCATATAAGGTGACCATGTACCCTTTAACCCACCAATGTGGGACTCTTAACACCTACATCACGCCCGTGACTGGACATATGTAAGCTAGCTTATGAGATGAGGATTGTCTAAGATCATATAAGAAGACAACATCCCGTTCCCTCAACTAAAGTAAGACTTTTTTGAAACCCGCTTGCACACCCAAACTGGACCTTAGTGCATGAACAATATAACACAAGAGATCAACATTGGGTGAATCAAGAATTAGGATGGATATGACTCTGATACTATATAAAAAGGATTAACCTTAAACCTAACTCAACCCCAAAAGCTAAGCTTCTGAGATAAGGATTGTCCAAAACTATATAACAAGACTGTAAAGAATGGATCTTGGGCCTATGAAGCACGGACACCTCATTTAGGGTGAGGTGTCCGTGTCGGACACCTCATCGGACACGAAACGCCTCGAACACGTGTCCGGGACGTTTCCCAGCAAAAAAAAAAAAAAAAAAAAAATCGGACACGGCAGGGACACGCGGAGGACACGCCAGGGACACGGCAAAGGGGGACACGGCAGGGACTTTTTTTTTTTTTTAGAAAAAGTTTAGTTTTAATTTTATTTGATTTATTTTAAGTAAATTTATATTTATTTGATTTATTTTAGTCTTGGGACATACTTATGTATTAGTTTATGGACTATGGTCTTATGAATTATGTATTTAATATTTGATTGATTGTCAATTTGTTATGAATGTTTCTTTTTAATTTGGTACATATTTAATTTGGTATTTTGGTTATTTGGTATATAACAAATTTGAATTAAATTTATAATTTATTTATGAATGTGAAACTTTAATAATATTAATTTTAGTATTTTATATATTATATTATATATTATATATATATATAAATATTTTTTAATTTATTTTTACAGTTGTGTCCCTGCCGTGCCGTGTCCCCTATTTTTCAAAATTGTCGTTTCCGCGTGTCCGTGTCCGTGTCACCTCTCATGTGTCCGTGCTACATAGTCTTGGGCCTAACTCAACCACAAAAGCTAGCTTATGAGGGAAGGATTGTCCAAGTCCATATAGGAAAACCATGTACCCTTTAACCCACCAATGTGGGACTCCTAACACCTACATCACGCCCAGGACTAGACATATGGTGCGTGGGTAATTTTAATATGGGGGTCCAACATCGAAAGTCTAGCTCTGATACTTGGGTCTAACCATCTATTCCCTCAACCAGTGAGTCACTTAACAACTCGCTCAAGTGATAAGAATGGTCCAAGATCATATAAGGAGACTATAGCTCATATACTTATCCGACGTGGGACTCTAGCAAAGTTAAAAGGAATGTATACTTCAAGAAAATGAGTGTTATAGAAACCAAAAGAAGTTGCATTGAGTTGAAACAAAGATGGACAAGTAGCCTCTATACAATGTTTCTATCAGGAATGTATACTTCTTCAAGAAGATAAGTATCATAGAAACTAAAAAAGTTGCATTGAGTTGAAATGAAGATGGACAAGTAGCCTCTATAGATATCAAACATTCTTTCTAGAAAGCGAAACCCCAAGAATTACCCCCGAAGACCCTTGAAGGTGAATTTACTTGATTGCAAAAAGAATGTCTTCAGTTCATCGGTATCAGGTAGGTAATTTACTAACTGGATCTTGGCCCTAAATCAACCCCAAAAGCTAGCTTGTGAGAGAAGATTCCCCAATACCATATAAGGAGACCATTAACCCATCTCATATCTGATGTGCGACTTTTAACACTCCCCCGCACGCTCAAACTTCATTAACCAGAGCATGGACAATATAATATGGGGCCAAACATCGAAGAACAAAGAATTTGAATGGACCTAGCTCTGATACCATATAAAAAATTAGGACTTGGGCCTAACTCACACCCCAAAAGTTAGCTCATGAGGGGAGGATTGACCAAGTCCATATAAGGAGTCCACACCCCTATCCCACAACCGTGTGGAACACTCAACCCCTCCCCCTCCACGCCCAGGGTTGGACATCTGGAGTGTGGGCAATTTAATATGGGGTCCAACATTAGTAAATCATGAATTGGGATGGATCTGACTCAGACAACATATAAAGAAATGGATCTTAGGCCTAACTCAACCCCAAAAGTTAGCTCATAGTGTGAGGATTGTCCAAGCCTTATAAGGAGTCCAGAGATCTCATCCTTCACTGATATGGTATATTTCTCTACTCCCCCTCCTCAGGCCCAAATCCAGACATTCTTATTCGGGGTTCAACTGTCCGGTCTAGAGCATGCACAATCACGAACCATAGTATTTCCACCCTTTCAATTGATACGGGGGCATTCCACCACCACCACCAACCGGGGGCCCACATCGGATATAATGAATTGATATGAACCTGTCTTCACCAAACCATACGCTCTAATAACACTCCCCGCACGCCCAGACCTCGTTAACTAGAGTGTTGACAATATAATATGGGGACCCAACATCAGTGAACAATGAATTTGGATAGACCAAACTCTAATACCATGTTAAGAATGGATCTTAGGCCTAACTCAACCCCGAAAGCTAGCTCATGACGGGAGAATTTTCCAATACCATATAAGGAGACCAATAACTCATCTCATATCCGATGTGGGACTTTTAACAAACTCAAAAGTCAGAAAGGAAAGGAGTTTCCTCAGCATAACTTTAGGATTACATCAATTATAGAGGCAAATGAGCTTAATTAGTGACAACATGATATGGACTTAGCAAGGCTATATCAAGGAAGGAATAAAACAAGAACAGCCTCTGGTTACCAGAAAACAGAGCAAGAGATTGCTGAACTGAACATCAAAGGCTGTGGTGATCAGCATTGTTCTAAATGGCTGAAACTAATCTGTCTTAAATAAATATCAGAATTTTAAGATGGAACTTGTATACAGGTTTTCAAAATCATCAATAAAACCTTACTGAAAGAAAATGAAAAGTTACTTGGCTCTACCGAAATTTAGGAATTAGTCAATTAACCAATCATATTAATACTGACGGAAGAAACATTAAATTATTCACGGTGCTTGAATATAAAGTTGTTTGGTGTCCCAAACATCACATCACATTATTGCTTAATTGAACTGGTTAATGAATACAACATACTCAGTGAAATCCCACATCGTGGAGTCTAGGGAGGGTATTGTGGGGTCTGGGGAGGGTAGAGTGTACGCAGACCTTACCTCTACCTTGGTAGGTAAAGCGGTTGTTTCAAAACATTAATGAATAATGTTTTGAAACTTGTGAAGAGTTGAGAGCAGAGAGAGCTGAAGATTGTAAAGCACAAGAGGCAGATTTGATTGTGCAGACTATTTACCAAAAATGAAGAGTATCACATCACATCATTGCTTAATTAAACTAGTTAACGAATAAGGTGTTTAAACTTGTGAAGAGTTGAGAGAAGAGAAAGCTGAAGATTGTAAAAGCACAAGAGGCAGATTTGATTGTGCAGACTATTTACCAAAAATGAAGAGTTTCACATTAAAATAAAGCACGATAGACTATATATTATAGCTGAACAGCACAAACAGATATCAACTGAATGAATGTGAATTCAGGAAGAAATGTCAGCTGATGGATAAGTAAGATGTGTGTGCTTCGTATACTGAAGTCAAGAGTATTTTAAGCATAGTAGAAAAGAATACATACTGTGAACAAGATGGAAAGCGACTTGACAGCTTTAACAAAGCAATCAGACACATCGCCTGAGATGTGAGATCACACGAATGGCTTTTGATAGATGTCTCCAACACATCCACAGCATCCGACTCTGTCACCTGCTCCAACAAACTTCTTCATATATGCCCCAGAAGGAGAAAACTATTATGCAGAAAAAGCTGAATTGATAATAACATGCACCCAACTACAAAATGGCAAAAAGCTAAATTTCTTTTATGGAAATATTGAAATAAAATACAAAATATTTAGTATTCTTTTTAATAAGTCATGGTGATGATTATAAGCCATCTTTGGACTATCCATCATTTGTTTTCAAAATTACATATTTATTTGACTACAGTACATTACTAGACGGCAGATTCACATTATAACAATAATGTTTCACAATATATCATCATATTCTGGTCTTGAAATACACTAGTAGCAGCATATTGGATAAAACATAAGTGTTTGTCGATATTTCTTTCTTTTTTCTCCTACTTTGGTATTTTGTTGAAATAAGGCATTTCTTGGAGATCTGTATTTTATATAGTACTTGAAAGCACATGGAACTAGTTACATTCATTACTACATTCAACCAGAGCATAACTTCACTATTAGTGAATTTCCAATAAATGTAAGAGGAAATTCAACAGCTATAGTTATTTATTCTCAACACATCCATCGTGAGTTGCGTAGAGGATGACAATAATGAGTGAGAAACTTCATCCAAAGAATGCTAGATCACAAATGAAACACAAGCAGGTTAAGATATGATGCATACTGAAATGGAGAAAAATATTCATAGATCATATTTGCTAACTGTCCAAAAGCATGAACTCACAGTTAGGGGTTCTTCTATGTCAAGCCTTCCAACATTATTGACTAACATTTCACCATACTCTCCAATGCACCAAACTGCAACTCGAACAAGAGTTTCCTAACAAAAGCAATCAAATAGAATACAGTAAACAATATGGACCTATATAAGACCAGAAAACTGATCATGTTACAGGAACCTAGCTTCTTATAGAAGATAAAGGAAAAGCGTGACGTACCTGTTCCACTGCTGCCTGTACAGCTCTGTACAAAGACCGTACAGCATATCCATGGAGGTCGGAAGCATTTGTAATCACCACAATCAGAGCATGCCACACCTCATCCTTGACATACTTTCCAGCCTATAGCACAGCTGACATATTAGTACTTTTTACCACACGAAGAAAGAAAGAACAAGTAGATCCACCAAAACAGGCCGACATGAATCGGATGCTAAGGACTGACACTTTGATAGATATTGAGAAATATGTATGATAATCAAAAAATTTATCCAACAAGGGGCTTCAAGTATGTAGAGTCAAATCTAAAACTAGTAGCATACCTCAGAAAGGACCTTAAGCATCTGATCAATGTACCAAATTTTCTCAGGGGAGAACCTAGTTCACCATAAGCAGTTGTAAGAACAAGATGCATTTGAAGCGAACGAACAATCCACATGTTCGGGAAGTTATATAATCATATTACAACACAAGAATCCCCTTGGGGACAGCCAGAAAAATAAACAGAAACAAAAACAGGAAATAGCAAAGAAATAACCAGAAGATCTCTTTCCAGAATATTCGAAAGCAGGAGTTTTCTGTGAATTATAAAAATAAGAGATGATAAGCAATAACCGAACCCTGCTAAGGCGGGATGCTTTGAGCACCGGGCTGCCCTTTTTTTTTAAGAGATGATAAGTTTGACAGTTATTCAGTATTGACTTACTTTTCCACAATGGAACAGATTTTAGCAGTCAGATCTCCCTTAAACTCTGGATCGCTTACTTCCAGATGTTCAGTTAACTCTTTGGTCAATGGCTTCACATTGGTGTCGTTTACTAATAGATACACTAGCTCAAGGGCTCTTTTACGAATTGATGGATCGGAGTCCTGAAAATTAAATAAGCACATAAGTTGCAACAGAAATGATAAATATGCAAAATTTGGGAAAAGATGTAAGACATTTGCATTTCAACTGAAGAGGCCATATAATGACGTAAGTACCAGTATGAAAAAATGCCATTAACTATGTATATATGTACCTGTTATACATTCCCCTGCTGCATCTACAAAACTTTTAAGACAGACCTTATAAACCTAGAGTACTGCATATCTAGAGCACGAATCATGAAAAGTGCTAGCTAGCAGAATTTTAAGCATACGCTGGAGAAGTATTATGAAGGAGGTAATCCACATATGAGAGGAAAAAAACACTATGGATTGAACAAGAAGAAAAAGAGAAGCAGTAAGTTGTTATGTTTTACAAGAAGAAACAATAAAACATAAAGGTAATATACCTTCACACATTCCAAAATTGTTGCCCGGTGTCTTTGTACCGCTTGACTATCTACAGCTATAGCTCTCGTCAGCATGTTCAAGGCAACATATCTGAAATAATTGGACCTCAATAAAATGGAATCATAATACCAGTAATTATGCAGCCACAATAAATGTGGCTTTCAATACACAGAAGGAAACCCCTTTTCCCTCCTTTCCCCCAAAAGAGAGAAGAATAAACTAAGAAAATTAACCAGGTATCGTTATCAGGATTGTTGTACACAGTCAGGAGCATCTGAAGGTGGCAATAATGGTAAGCCAACTGACAGCATGAAGATTTTTGTACTGAATTTCCATGCAGATTGCAGTCAGATTCACATCATACCAAAATCATGGATGTTTTGAGACACAAGCTTGTCTTGACTGCACATAATTAAGGTACAGTGTAGGTGGAATAAGTGGGAGCTGCGAGGGACTTTGCCCCCCTCCTTATATGTATCACCAAAGAGTTCTCTTTTCACCAGTGGAATAGCTTTCATCCATTTATGTCTGGAACACATGAAAGAATTACTGACTCCATTTCATTTTATATGACATTATCTGACCACTCATGGAGTTAAGATTTTAATTTAATTTAAAAATTATATCAGTGATAGTGGAAAAAGATTAAAGTGAAGTTGAAGTTAGTTTTATAGAGAAAATATCACATTGAAGTTTAAATAGTTTTATAGAGAAATATCTCATCGAAGTTTAAATTTTGAGTAGTTCGATAAATCTCTACTTTTAGCTATAGTGAAAGTTTTACAGAAAAGGAATCGTGTCAAACATTTTGGAACATGACAAAATGAAAAGAGTGTCATATAAATTTGAACAGAATGAGTATATTTTCTTTCAGTTCCTTACTCCAGCACTCTAGGAGCCACTTGGACGATTTCTTAGTTCATACTTGTCTTGCTTAATGTTGTCTTCATTTAAGATGCGCTTAAGCCCTGAAGCACAGAAAAACTCACGGAAGGAGATTCGCCTTACTTAAGCTAGGCTTCAATGTAGGCAACCGACTAAGACGTGCTCCTCATTGCCCATGCATGCTATATTAAATTGAGTAGTACTAAACAACAAATGTAATCCACAAAGAGATACACTAATTGTTACGGAAAACATTGTGAATGAATTTGTTAGTTTTTTACATATATATTTCAAATTTTTTCTTCATTGCCATTTGCCCGTTTTGACAAAATCCCACACTTTAACTGCGCTCTGCGCTTAAAGCCCCAATAGACGTGGACTGCTTTTTAAAGCTTTTCTCCATTGACAACACTGGTCTCCTTGATATTTTTTTCTTTAGATTTTAAATAAATATGACGATATTTTGAAGGCAGAGTACCTAAAACCCCCGTAACTTGGTACGGATTATTAGTTGCACCCCTAAACTATTCGCATCCTTAGTTTATCCCCCCCCCCCCCCAAAAAAACACGTGACTATTTGATAAATGTTGCCCCTTGGCTAGGGTGGATACACTCTCTTTTTGCGCGTGGAAGTGAAGAAACATCGAAAAATCAACTTCCGGGTGGCGTATTTTTCAACTGTTAATTGTCGCATAGTTATATACAATGGCTTATATGTTATAATTGTGTAGTTCTTGCTCATCTTAATATACAATGCATATTTTATGTCAACTTTGCAACAACAACAAAGAAATCCCACAATGTGGGTACTATGTATTTCTTATTGTTTTTTTCTATAGATGCAATAGTTATTTATTTCAACTGTATATTCTTGTTTTCAGGTCAAATCAATAAAAAACTTGACTAAAGCTCTAGTATTTTTATCCAATTAAAAAAGTTATAGACAAAATAACGAAGTTGCAACTGACTACATTTTTATTTCTTCTTCAGATGCAATTTCTATTTATTTCAACTATGTATTTTTCTTTTTCGACAAAATCATGCTTGTCTAGAGCTTCATTAGTCTTAGAGAAATAAAAACTTTTAGCCAAAATAATAAAGTTCAACTGTGTATTTCTTTTTATATCTTTTTTAGATGCTATGACTGTTTGGTTCAACTATGTATTTCTTCTTCTTCAGGCCAAATTTGTAAAAAGAAAAAAAAAAACTGAAACTAAAAAAATTAGCCTAAATAAGGGAGTTCTAGGAAAATTCTTTTACAAATTTGACCCGAAAAAGATGATCTAAAAATTAATGAATTTAAAAAGGTAAAAGAACTATTTTACTTTAAAGAAATGTGACGTGGACAGAAAAATCCGTGTGACAGGCGTGTGCATATGGGCAACTAATAATGCAACTAATAATCTGTGCCAAGTTAAACACAGATTTGTAACGCAACTAATAATTTGTGCACGGAGTCAAACACTATGAATAGTTTAAGGTTGCAATGCAACTAATAATCTGTGCCAAGTTAGGAGAGCTTTTAAGTATTTTGCCAATTTGTAATTTTAGGTTTGGTCCAAATTATTTTTCTAGTTCCACTCCTGATGTAACACCAATAGCATCATAACACAAGAAGACTTTGCACATTCAAGGTGTGCGACAAGCAAACAATAATATATATCACTCATTTTTCCAACATATCTGAAAAACCAATTGGAGGGTGTTCAGGAAGAAGTCACATATTGAACGTGCACAAACTTTGAAAACGATGAAATTCGATTTCAACCAAAGAATACTATAAGGTGCAATCATATGACACAAAAAAGGAGTCTCAAGTCGCAACATATTCGAAGATAACCCCAAAAGAATTTAGCAAGAAAATTTAACTAGATGAATGAAGATGACCTGATATTATTGTCACGGTTGGACAAAAATCTTCCCAAAATATTAATAGCAAGCACATGTAAACCACCATTATCTTCAATGTTCATGATGGTTTCAACACATTCATATAGAATAGCGTTGCCTGCATTTTTGTTTGACTCCGTCTTCGTTGCCACCT
This sequence comes from Przewalskia tangutica, assembly GCA_029844215.1. NCBI lineage: Eukaryota > Viridiplantae > Streptophyta > Magnoliopsida > Solanales > Solanaceae > Przewalskia > Przewalskia tangutica. The sequence continues at coordinate 84,106,406 of CM056736.1, read as the reverse complement.
AAAAGTAATTTAAAATTGTTAGGTTATATTTCTCTGTACATAATAACTTCCTTGATATTCAGCAGATTACCATGTTTCTTATTTATACAGTTAATAGTAGTTTCAATGATGGTATAGTCCAACTTGCCACAAATTAGTTGTAAAAAAGTGCTAGGAGAAAAAAAAAAGACAATTGCCTCAGATTGTTGTATTTGCTAAGATGCTTGTGTCAATCACAGTCTCTGAACTGTGAATAAACTTACATGATGCATATGCTTAATACAATCATTTACTAATAGAGCTTCATTCAGTCTCCTCATCAAGGGTTCGCATAGTAAAATTTCCAAATAAAGATAGCTAGACCAGAAGGGTGATTGAGAGTATGAATAAAGATCTCGATGAGAACAAAATAAAATGAAAAGAGTCGTGATCTAACACCCAATGTACTTAAAGTAACTACATACACTTGGTCTTTATCTTTGACTACAAGCAAACATTTATCAACTGCAATTATACTTCCTCTCTTTATCCTTGACAATAAGCAATCATTTATTAACTACAGTCCGTCTATCTTGTACAGACATAGAGGAAGACAACCCGTTCTTCTATCCTGTACAGACTAATCAAGGGAATGGGCCATTCTAATGCAAGATTTCACAAGTGAACTGCCAAAATGTTGACAAAACATGCCTACGAGGAAAGCATTCTAAAAAATCCACCTGTACAACTCCATGACATTCACATATGCTTCAATAATCATTGATCTATAACTGACCTGAGCAAGAATATCATTCATGGAATCACTAGCGTCAGCATCGCCTTGGCCCAAAACACGTAAAACCTTGAGCAATCTTATATGAAGAAAAGGGTCTGTAATGCCGGAAATGTCATATTCAGGTGCATATGGGCTGTTGGCAACATCCTTTAGAACTTTCACTAAACCATCTGTGCATTTCTACAACCACGGATGAAGGGAAACAAAAGAATAAGAAAATGTAAATGCCTTGTTGAACTGAAATAAACCTTTAAATTTTATCTATATCATAATTCAAATACGGCATTTAAATTCAAAGCTTATGCGCGGAATATTTTAACACAATGTTTTTTGCATTAAAATCCAACATGTTTATTCCTTAAGATATTTCAACACTATGTTTAATACAAAAGAAGACAAAGTGAAGCATTAAAATGTGGAGGTGGGATCATTGATTACTTCCGTTAGCTAAAGTATTCAACGTTTACCTCCAGTTTTGATCTAAAGGATAGAAGTAAGCAAAATACGTCATCCTTCCCATTAAATATCAAAGATGACAAGACACCGAAAGAATAGCTCATTTCCTCTTATACTCATATTTAACCAAAGAGACACAAAACTATGCCTCCTCTTTTACTTCATATCATCCCACCTCTCGTCTTTTCACCCCAACCAATCATGGGAATAAGTAAATTTAAGATATTACCTGTACAAGTTTAGTCATTCTTTTCAGTTGGAACATAAAAAAAACGGTCTGAGGTGTAGAAAGGAAGAACCAGATCTGAAAAAGTGGTCGAGATCCTAATAATGTGCTTTGACCAATAAAAGTAGAGGCTTATTATCAAATCTAACATATCAGGTCAGATAAAACTCTAACTTTCTGGAAAGCAGTCAAAGTTATAACAAGCAAGAAATAAGATACAATAGGTTGACCAAGCATTGCTGCTTCAAAACATGTACATGGAACGAAAACAGCATGGAAATCTAGCCCAGTATGCCCTTTTTATGCATTTGGAACGAAAGGATTGGGAGGATGTATCAAAGCAACGAGGAAGAGCTTAAAGAGATTTAAGGGTTTCTTATTGTTTCACATGCACTTTTGGCATAAAGAAAGAATACCTTCTTGTATAGGTAGTTGGGTAGGCTTGACAGGAGAATGACAGTAGCCTACATAGCCCGAATGAACTTATAGTTTTGGAACCATCTTAAAAAATGAAAAAATGATATTTAATTTATCAAACAAAACATCTCTCCTAGTCCCCCCCCCCGGACCCTTGGGGAACATCTTCCACTTTTTCCTTTAACCTTCGTGATTGTACTTACACGGTTATACCTGGTTGACATGCCAAAGCTTCATATTATTAGCCTTTGGTTTGGAGACTAGAAAAGGAAAGAGCAAGGAAGAGAAACAAACTGAGGGAAAACGGGAAGAGTGGAGAAAAGTATTAACTTTCCTTTCTGAGCTGAAAGAGAGAACAGAAAAGAAAATAAGTTTTTTGTTGATCTAGTGAGAAAATTTGCGGGCCCCAGAGGAATATAATTTCCATTTTGCATACCAAACAAGAGAACAGAAATTTCTATAACTTCTATTTGGCATTCCTTTCTTACCTTCCAGACAAACCGTTAGTCACAATATTCATTCATAGATTTTCCCCACGTTATCAAATATCAAGTAAAGAAAAGGATTCCTAAATTTGAAAAATCAATAAAATCAGCAAATAAAAGAATTTTATGTAAACAAAATAATTCTTATTCTTTTGTATTAAGGGTAGGTAAACAAAATATATCCTTGTAGAACCAAAAGTGAAAAGAAAACAGTAGTAGACACAAGAATGATATCAGCAAAGGCCTAAATCACAAAAAGATAGTAAAATCTGGAGTTACCATCACAAAAGTCATGCTCCAAACAAGTACATAGAATAATGATGGAAGCGAAAATCTTAATACCAATCAAAATATCTCCCCCCCCCCCCCTTTTCCCCTTCTCTCTATATTTTCCCTTCTTTTCTGGTTGGGTGGGGGGTCTTAGGTTACGGCCATATTTTTCAGTGCATATATTCCCCATCAATTTTGATTATCATGCCCTTTTCTTTTGGGCCCAGGTTCGCGCATTCAATTAAAGAAGATCTGATCCCCTAACCGGAGTTGGGAAGATCTATAGAAAGAGAAAATGCTGTTTTTTATGTAACTATGTCTGTATTTAGTATTGTACACCAGTTAAAATGAAGATGTGTTCCTTTCTTAACAATAGTTTCTCAGAACTGCATTTAAGAGAATAATGTCACAAAAAGGGAGAAAGAACGAGCAATACCAAGGTAACAGATTTCCTAGTGACGGAATGTACAAGTATCAAAAGATAATGTTGCCCATATTCTACTTACCTTTCTAAAATAGTCGAGGGCCTCTGGACTAGCTTTACATAGATCTGCACAAAGCTGGACACCAGTGATGAGAACTCCATGGTGCTTCTCTTTTAGCAAGGCAGCTACAGGCTTTACAAAATTTTCGGCAAGATCTGGGACCTTCTTTATAATTCTTATGGAGCAAAGTGCTGCCTACAGTAGACCAGTAGACCAAAGTAAAGTGAATAAATGTTGGCAACAACCATATGTAATTGTAGGAATAAAGACACATCAGACCACTTGTACTAAAATACACAGAAGAGAATACTTGAGGAACAATTACCTTGAATAATATGCATAAGTTAATTTTGTTCAAAGGAGGCCACAGAGAAAAAGGAAGAGTGATAAACTAGACCAGGAGCCCAAGAGGATTGATTTTCTTGTATGGCAAACCCCACCCATAACCAATCCCACCTTCTCCGCTCTCCTATGCAGGGGTCAATAGTGGCCCTTTCCCACTTTGCTTCCTTGGTGACTCCAACCTCCGTAGGTTGGAGGTAGAATGTCCTTTCACTGGGCTATTCCTCCCTTAGTGGAGCCCAAGATGATAGTTCACAAAGGAAATTTTGATGGTTGATTATGGAAAATAAACATATAAATTCACGGTTTCAAAAAGGATCTAATGAGATATGCCTACAGACCTAATGTAACAGCTACTCATAAAACAATGTATGGTCTGCATTGGTGACTCCACTAAGCAAAAGTAAATCTGAGTCTGATTTTTCCCGTATTTAACTTGATTGTGGAGTCAATTTTCTGTTCAGCGATCAACATCAAGCAAGAACTTTTAATTTCCTAGGATAATCAGTTCTCATCCATATTTATTCCTAATTCCTACTTGGGAGTTTGATGACAGCTCTGCAAAAAAATAATACAAAATTACAAATTTCACCATCTACGATTGCATAGAGGAAGGCTTTCACTATAATGCCTCCATCTCAACATTTTACTAAACAGCAACCTCTGATCTGAAGGACAGTCTCCATATTACTGCTGGTCAAGGAAAAGCCACCTTCTAATAACAAATCCTGAAATTCCTGATAAATTTCTCGTTTCTCACACACTGAATTGGATCACACATCCCACAGACATCGTAATTAAATTGAGCAAGTTCACTTTCTCTAACACAACATACGGAAATTCCTATTAAGCTATCAGTGTTAACAGACATGTACTAAACATTTTGTCTTTTCCTTTTAACTCACCATCCCCCGTGTTCCCTACAGATGGACCTCAACTTTAATTGATTCATCAATGAATTCCTTAAGAAAATAATATTTAACGAGTTTGCGGGCAAAATTAATCCCGCAGAATTTCACATTTTGGAATGGTACTTACACAATTTAAATGAAAACTTTATATTAGCAAGACATATAAGACTAACCTTCTTTCGGATATTAGGATCTCTAAACTGCAGCAACCTTTCAACTTCAGGTGCTAAATCACGAGCCATTTCTGCAGAACAAATGTTTCCCAAGGCGCAAAGTGCAAGTCCAACAATATATTGGTTGGTGTGATTAAGATCTCTATTAAAAGTTAAGATATCTCAGAAAATAAAATTTCATCTTCCAAACAAACAGACCAGCAAAAGCTTTTTCTCTTTTCTTATTCTTTTTTTTTCTCTTTTTTGGGGTATAAATCAACTGGCAACAGTTTATGCAGTTCAGTTGTTTTTCGAAAGAAACAAAAGAGAAGGTATGGAAAAAACCCTTCTCCAGTAATTCTTTTTTTCAATCATTTTAATATGGTCTAATTATTCAAGTGACTTCTACTAATGTAGAGAAAGAAATAAATTAAAGAGAGACCACTAGAAAAGCAGTAAGTCTGAAATGGATACTGTTTTATAGAATTTGTAACCAGCATGAGAACTTCTTGTCTTTCATCAAGCAGCAACATTAGACCAAGATATCCTATTCGTTTCTCTGGGAATCCCGGAGATGCGATTAACTTCAAGCATTCCATTTGACCGAAATGTGTCGGGTAACCAAGCATGTGAATGAACATTAGTTTTGCAAGATTACGATGTCTATAGTCTGGATCGTTTTCACTGATTGAATCTCTAATAGCAGCACACTCCTTTCTTACTACGCCACGCTCTTCTGCTGCAGTTTTGCAAGCACGGATAGCCCGAATCATGTCCCTGCAGGAACAATAAGGGTACATCATCATCTATATCACACCTACGCTATCTTATGAATTAAGCATCTTTAGTTAACTAAACAGAATCTGACACAAACATAGCATCAGCATCCTTACACACTTTTTCTTTTTCCTGTGGGAAATGGGTTATGCAAAGATGGGGCAAATAAAATGACATAGTCAGTCAGTAGCTGGAGAGGAAAATTGTTTCATAAAAGATATTGTAATGCAGGTAATTCCTGTTTCCTGGATGCTTACTGTGAGAAAATAAAATAATCCTTAATGAGTTACACCTCTTAGGGTCCATCCACACTGTTGTCTTATCCATCAGAACAATTCGAAAACTAAATAAAGAGAACAAATAGCAGTTAATATCAGATGCAATGTAAAGAATCACGTTGCTATGAGTCAAGGCTACAGAGGTGCCAACAAAGCTGTAAACCCATCAATTCAGAGGAAACAGATCTGGAATATGTAGAAAACAGCCCACTTTTAGATTAAACCAAACTAAACTAAAAGTGTTTTTTACATTTAAAAAAAATTAGGTTAGTTTGGTTTAATTTAAAACTAGTAACCTGCCAACCCCTTGTGAAAAATAATGGGAGTTGCATACACTCCATACCTACACAAGAGGTAGGGGGAAGGTTTGCATACACTCTCCTCAGGCCCCACTTGTGGGACAACACAGGGTATGTTGTTGTATTACAGTAGTATGATATATGTAAAGAATGGATCTTGAACCTAACTCAAGCTCAAAAGCTAGCTCCTAAGGAGAGGATTATCCAAGTCCATATAAGGAGTTCAGATTTTCATCCCATAATCGATGCGGGAGAATCAAGACCACCGTGCACTCCCAGGACTGGACATCTGGAGCATGGACAATATACGACGGGGGCCTAACATCGGGTAAACAATGGAGATGGATCTAGCTCTGATACCACGTGAAGAATGAATCTTGGGCCTAACTCAACCTCAAAAGCTAACTCCTGAGGGGAAGATTGTCCAAGTCCATATAAGGAATCCAGATTCTCATCCCATAACCAATGTGGGAGAATCAAATGGTATCAGAGCTTGGTTAAGGCAAAGACACATGAAGAGAAAATCTTCAAACTCGAGAAAACAAAAAGAATTCGACAACCTTTCTTGGCTTTCTGATGAGATACTTCGTTTCCGTAGGTGTTGTGACCAAACCAACACCATGAGAAACGGAATAGCAGCACGAGCCAACCCCAGCAAGCTCCACCGCCGTCCGACCTCTGACGCGCCTCCACGCGCCGGTCAGATCCCAAAAATTCCAGCCAGATCTGTGCGTGAGATCTGTTCCGGCCACTTTCCGCTAAACTTTTTTTCCCAGTAAGGTCGCCCCATCAGTATGATCCTACCCATATAATTTTTTCTGTTTCCGAGTATTTTCTGGCGAACAGATCTACTTTTCCGGTGACAACAACCACCTTTTCCAGATTCCAGCGACAGCTCACTGTTTCTAGCAAATCTACTCATTATTTCCGATAATCTGCTTCTATCTAAGACTTGAGTTACTATTTATTTCTCTGGTAATTGTGAAGAATGGATCTTGGTCTAACTCATCCTCAAAAGCTAGCTCCTGAGGGGAGGATTGTCCAAGTCCATATAAGGAGTCCAAATTATCATCCCACAACCGATGTGAGAGAATCAACAATATAGAAGGGGGAATCAGAAAATACAATGAATCATTCAATCAATAATGCTTCAAATCCCAGACAAAATCTAAAAATGTAATTCCGCTGAAATTTTTAATATTATGAACAAAAAAATCCGAATTGAGCTTATAAAGGCATAAAGATAAAGTTGAAAGAAGAATTAATTGCATATGCCCAACTGCTCAACTCTTCAAACTTGTCTAGATATACCAAACACTGCCAAGCTCGTGCAGCCAAGAACTAATATCATACATCAGCGTAGAAAAAACACATTTGTTTCATAATTTTGAATCTCTAGATTACATAATGCAAATCCTTACATCTGAAAGATCATTGCTTCATAGATAGTCAAATATCATATTCAGATAACCTTAATTTTCATACTTATTAGCCGTATTTTGTATTAGCGACCAACAATTTCTTCAAAGCACCATATACTAAATACAAAGGTTATGGCAAATCCAACAACGCCCATGTCCACACTCTCACTTCTAAGGCCTAGTCATCGAGGAAAAGGAGAAACACCTCTTAGAGAAGCTATCACCAAAGGCTTTGAATTCTATGCAAACATGATATGAAGCAACAGGCTCAAAAGAACAGACAATATGTCACATTGGGAAGATCCTTCAGTTTGATTTTTCTCTCTGGCATTTCAGGAAAATCTGGAAATCAGCGGATGCATGCAATCTAGGATTACTGAGAAGCTTCTTGTCCTAACAAAATTATGATGGGAATTTCCATATATATCTTGATAAATACAAAAAAGAAACATGTGGCTCATGGGTCTTCATTTCTTGTGTATTGTCCAGATTGCAAAGTCTAGGACTATAACTATCCAATGAAGAGAATTAAAGAAAGGGTAGAGAAAAACAAGCAATTAACTTTAGATTGCTATAAAATTAGTCTTTCTCGTGGTAAAAGACGAAAGCTAAGATTATACCCACTTAATGGTACTAATTACTAAATTACTGCATTCAAGGGAGCCACATCACATAACACTTGCATGAGATTATTGTTCATAGCTAAGCAGGTCATCTACTCAACACCATATTTTATGGTTTAAGAGACGCTTGATCATGGAATTTGAGATTTTGTGTCCATTATAAATATGAGCTAAACAACCACGAGCATTTTCATTCTGATCAATCATCCAATTCCAATAGTACCTTCTTCCTCTTAACTGAGGCCAGAACCAACAAAGTTCCCGAGTTTCTTTTATTTTATAATCGTGGTGTCCTAGCCAGTTTACGCGTACCTCGACTAATTCTACGGGATACCTGACACCTTCTACCACCAACAGGTACCAGGTAACTCTGTTCACCAATGCTAGAACACATGAAAAAAAATATGTAGGTTTTGGCTTGGGAATAACCCGTGGATGAGCGAGAATATACGAATATTTTTGTTAGAAGGTTTCCATGGGTCTCATGATTCTCAACTCACTTCATTGACCACAGCCTTGGGTGCAAAACAATGTTGTATTTCAACATAGCACTAAACCAATAAACCCTATGGACAATTACTTAAAGAAGAAATAAACAATATTTACACTTGACTACAAAGTGATAAAATAATTACCTGAAACACTAACCTAGTAACACATTACCTGAAATTAGGCCTTAAACAAATTAAACATTTAACCCATTACCGATAATACAATAACAATCACCCTCACTCCTCTATGAATTCCCAACTCATAAGTAACAATGCAATAAGTAGATTTCAGCAAACTTAAGCACAATCACAATGACAGAGCGGAAAATTGAGTAGACATTTTTAACGTAGTAACCTGAGACGCGTGCCGGAGGAAAAAGGGTTCATGATTGGGTCCGTTTTGAAACTGTCGATCAGATCCACGAGTCCTCACTTCTTTTTAACTCTTTATTAATTATGCTGAGAATTGGAGATCTGGGGAAGATACAATTGAAAGATCTCAGTTGCTGATCGGTTTAGGTTATGTTTGGATCTGGAAATGGAGTGTGTGTGTGTAAAGAGAAATACCAGTGTCGAATATGAATTTATGCAAATTGAATTGAATGAACAAACTCTATGTATCACATGGAAAAAGGAAAAAACATACTGTACAAACAAACTGCAATTCCTCTTCCTACCTTAGTTTTTCCCTATTTTTATCCTCTCTTTTTTCCCTTTTTTTTCTTTTTTTGATATTGAGCTTACTTGCTTGTGCATGAGTAATTGATATCACCTACAAGTTCCTTTTCCAGAAGAGAGCAAATACTCTCACCAGGATTCGAACTCACGCTATAGGTATCCAGTTGGATTTTTTTCCCTTTTTGACAGCTTTAATTTTATGGCATAAATGTGTGGGGCTTTGGTTGGACCAAGCCTTAAAAATGAAGAAATATTTTAATGAAAAGTACTAACTCTTATGGTATAGTATTAGGCACAAAGCTAACCCATTTTGGTATACTTCAATTAATGTTCATAGTTGCATTATTTCATGCACAGTGTTCAATGCATTTTAATCTCCGATCAGAATATCGTAGTTAGTTCAGTTCAATTAGCTTACATATGTGCATTATTTTCTTCTAAAAACTTATCAAGATTTTTCGGCATGATCAAGGATGCTTACTGGGTTTAGATGACTCACTCTCATATATAGATACAATGACAATGTCACGGCCTAAAATCTCATTTGTGTTACGAGGTCACCTATCCTAAACCCATAGGCGAACCTAAATAGTTTATAAGTCGAAATAGAAATGTAAATGCAAAAATAGAAATAAAACACCTGAAAAGTACTTAACTTGTCTTAATAACGTAATATAATAGAAGTATGTCTAAGACAACTACTCTCAAACCTGAAAGTCATAATTATAAGAGCTTGCTCATACAGATATAAGTCTGAAAATACTATATAAAGTTGTCTTGCGAAACAAGGAAAGACGGGAAATAATGATAAGAAGAAGTCCAGTGTTGTGGGACCGTCATCAGCTCACCCTGAACTCCGGAATAGCACTCCTCAATGGTCACCGGAACCTCGAACTCCACTTGTGCTCAGATCTAAACATGTATATAAAAGGTGGAGCAAGTGTAGATTGAGTACGGAAAGCACATGTACCCAACATAATCGTTGACCAATCTTAAACTATAGCGATAGCGAAGATTTGTACTTTGAATGTTCACCTTCTCACTTTATTATCATTAAGATTATAATTCATAAAAGGAATCTGTAGCTCAAACAAGTCATAAAGTTTATTCTTTTTCGTGTATAATCATAAAGATCCAACTTTTTTAACCATTCAAGACAAGTTTAGCCATAAAGATTCAGTCTTTCCAACAATTAAAGCTAGCAAGTCGTAAACGTTTAAGCTTTCCATCTATTAAAGTATGCAAGGTCATAAAGATCACATCCTTACGTCATTTAAGGTACATATGGCATGAAAATAAGTCAATCAAAGATGAATGGTATGGAATAATGGAATGCAAGTGAAATATATGTTATGTAATGGTCATACATATCAGTATACACACACTCCTATAGTGGGTTTCACATGACCCATGAAAAACTCATGAGGTCCATATACCTATCGGGAATACCAGATCTCCAAGATCACATGGGATATCGGCCCGTAGGCTATAATATCATCATCATCACTCTTGTCATCTACAATATCCACATCCAGCCTCTCCGGGCCCTTTTCCTCATATCTCATCAACTATACCAATAATATCATGAATAAATATAATGGATATGAGTATGCCATGCAAATGCATAATATCTAGAATTTATCAAGATGAGTTCTTCGTTCATAGTTCAAACGAGATGTGCAGTGATGAATGCATGACAAGTCAATAATCAAGAAAATCAATTAATCATGGCTAACATAGCTCAAATAAGCAACAATCATACCAGCCTAGTGGATTTAATCATCAATTCCAAGTCCCGAAGGCTAAACACATAATCTCCATCACAAGTATAGTTACTTCATATTTTAATTACCCATACAGCTACGTCGGTACCTGCACAAGTGCTCGTCACCTCATGAGTATGGAACCCCTAATTTCTTATTATGCCTCTTAATTAATTTAAACCAACACAAAACACTACATAAAGGATACAATAAATCTCAACTTGCCTGAATCCGAAGCCGAATAATCACTTTATGACCTTCCCTTTCCTTAGAGCCTCTAAACAACCTACTCTGTTCAAATATGATATCTACATGAGAATATGAAGTTAACGATACAAAAGTTTTTATGCATACAAAAGTTTTTATGCGTACAAAAGTTTTTAAAGCATACAAAAGTTTTTACTAAAACAAAAAAATTGCAAAAAAGATGTTCAAAACTCCGCAGCAAAACAATCTTTCTTACAATTGATACTTAGTAATTTTTACCTTTATAATAATATTTTTAAGGGAGAAATAAATTTCATTCCAAATTTCATATCCCATGAATTCTTCCACAACAGAATACAACTTCATGATACTGGTCAAGAAACAACAATGTCTTATCATTGTCCCAGGCCCGGCTGCTTGAGCTTCAAAGATAAAATATCAAGTAAGGACATGCGAGAATCTCGACAATACTGTAACCAGACAATGTGTGAAGCCTTACACCAAAAGAGGAAGGATGAAATTACTTCACGAACAAATAACCCATTAGTTATTGTATCACAACAACAAACAAATCCCATTGTCACCAAGCAACCCACAAACTCCACCACTTCCAACCCCACAAACCCTTCCAAGGAACAAAAAGATGAATTCCCTGTCAAAACTCCTGCCGAAAAACCCATGACATGGTATGATGCAGTCATGAAAGAAAAAAATAACGCAACTTCTCGCAAAATCCCCAAAACTACAGAAGACGTTGTTGAAACTACAAATTCTAAAACAAGAAGTTGTTCAGAACATAGGAGAGGTTAAATCCTCTTAAAATTTTACTAAATTAGAGAAAGGAGAATCTTCAAAAATGCTTTCTCAAAAATCTTTTTAGAAATCCCAACTTTTGGTGTCACAACTCCCCAAAAAAAACTACTTCTGAATTTTTTGTAACATTTTTTTTCGAAATATTGTGACTCTTGAAAAGGATTTTTTGATGAAAAACCTTTTTTAGGAATCCAAAAATATTTTGGACAATGATGGTTTTACAATTAATGGGATATATTAAAAACCCCACATTTTTATCATGCTATCCTAGAAATATCAAGATCAGTTACAATAAAAAATTATTATTATAAAAATAACAAAGATCTTTCTTACTCTATTTGTAAAATATTTAGAGTAATTGCTCCAAGTGATTGAGGAAATTATCTGTCTCAACTCCTTAATTTTTTCGATACCCATCAAAATACCACATTCTTTGATATTTCATTTAATTACTGAAATTACCAACAATCTTGGTTCAATTCCTTTTCTGTTCAAAATACCAACCGAATTCATACCTGGCTTTTTCATTTTGATACCTCCTATGTTCCATCTCAATTCCCGACATGGTGGAATTCATGGTGGGAACAATTTGGATCCACCTTCGATATATTAAAATCATAAATCATTAAAACTTTTAACCTCTTTAAATCTCTTTATAAACCTACTTATGAGGAAAAAAGATTTGTGCCACTACACCTATTTCACACCAGATTCCATCTACCGTGGGTATTCACATGGTTCGTAGATTATTCTGAAAATAAAATTCCAACAGTCCGAAGAAGGTTCAAAATAAGATGATGGGACAGCTATAAAATACCAGCAAGTCTAGCCCCGTCAAAATTCCAAGAATGGTTAAATGAAAATATCAGGAAGCCCATTCATGAACATGTACCCCTATAAATACCGGAGCACACCCAGTTTCTTACCCAGAAATCTCAAATGGCCTCAATGCTTGCAGCGGCCAAAAATTCAAAAGAAACGCAAGCAACAATTCAGAAGTTTGCGTCATCTTCATCAAAACAAGATTATTCGCAGAGTAAGACGAACCAAAAATTGAATTGGAAGATGGAGAAGAGTATGGGCCCTGGGTTCCTTTTATTGGCACTATGTTTTTATTTATTTTTATTTCTAGTTGGTCAGGAGCTATTTACCTTGGAAAATCATACAATTACCTCATGAGGAGTTAGCCGAATCTGATGTTCTAGCTCAGACCAGGCTATCTCCGAGAAAATAGGGGTCCCGAACGGGAGAAGAATAAGGCAGGTTGTCATTTGACTAGTTTGTAGTTTTTTCTGGGGAATTAACACTATTTTCAGCTGTTGTTCCCCTCCCAATGACAGGTTCTTACGCGTTACTCACTCGTTCGCCACTGGCCGTGTTTCCCGTGTTACTTGCTGGTTTGTTGGCAAGTCAAGTAAGGAAAGGTCTGTTTATTTGTCCTGAAATATGTTTTCGGCCTATCTATCGATTGAACCAGGGATTGGGCTCTTGTTGACTTCAGAATCGGTAGTCAATCCTATTTTCGATAGGGGCAGTTGACAATTGAATCGGATTTTGACCATTATTTTCATATCTGTAATAGTGCGAAAAGAAGTCCCTTGTTTTTTTTAGATTTGGCGAGCATCTGGAATAACTAGTGAATTACAACTATATTGTACAGAGGCGATGTTCGAATTGAACTATTCTAAGCGTAGCAGTTCTAATTAAAGAAGTATTAGTAGCGTAACAGTTCTTCTTTCCACGCCTTTCCAACTTCCACTCATCTCTTTCCTTATAGTCTGTCTCGTTGCTGTGGATTCTGAAAAGATTGCCAAAAGAAGACAAAATACCAAGAATAAAGTTCAGACAGAATACCAACAAAAGAAAATGCCACAAAAAGATACTTTTAAAAAGGAAACAATAAAAGTAAAAGATTCCAGCAATAATTCGAGAAAATGCCAAATCAGGATGGTGTCATGGATGACGTAATTCTCCACTCAGATGTTATCATGAATAGTGTAGTTACTTTTTGTATTTACCAAAATGCCATGTAATACTCCTATAAAAGTAGACACGCCCCCCCTTCATTTGGAATAAGTTTTTTCTTTCATAAATTTTCAGATTCTAGAGATAAATTCTCGGCATATGAAACTCCTCTCATCCCAAAATACCATATCCGAAATTTTCAAATTCCTTGTAAACTCCCAAGGTCTCCTTGAAAATATTCAAGTATAAATCTTTGTAAAATATTTTGAATAAATATGATTATGGATGGTACTACCTCCTAATCTTTTAAATTCATGTTTTTAAATTCTTGCACTATTAAATTCATGTTTAAATTTTTGCCCGGTTCTATCGCCTATTTCGTTTAAATTCTTGCAGATCCTTTGAATTATGGATTCCTTAATAGGAACCGTAATTTGTAAATTAATCTTACTTTACTTTCTGCATATCTCATTTATCTTTTAACTTCTCAATCCCTTATATTTCAATTCATTCCTTGTCTATTATCTCATTTAGATCCTCGGGCGTCGTTTGACATCATGATTATGGATGGTACTACCTCCTAATCTTTTAAATTCGTGTACTATTAAATTAATGTTTAAATTCTTGACCGGTTCTACTGCCTATTTCGTTTAATTTTTTGGCAGATCCTTTGAATTATGGACTCCTTAATAGGAACCGTAATTTGTAAATCTTACTTTACTTTCTGCATATCTCCTTTATCTTTTAACTTTTCAATCCCTTATATTTCAATTCCTTCATTGTCTATTATTCCCTTTAGATCATCGAGCGTTGTTTGGTATCAGAGCCAGGGGGAGATATAGAGAAATATTGTTCAGATTTATGAAATTCTTGCCTAGAGGTTTAGGCTCCTATGAGTTTTCTTGCCTAGGAAGGTCCGGGTAGTAAGTCCTCAAGGGAAGACAGTTAGACCCGTGAATAGCTTGGAATTGTAGGAAGAACTTAAGTTTCGAAAATAAGATTTCATAAAAATGGATACGTTTTTCAATAAATTTATTTTTTTTTAATTTTGGTTCAACGTCTTCCATGAATTCCAAGAAGATAATAAATTTGAAAAAAATCGTTATACAAGATTTTAAAAAATCAATTGATAATTGGGAAAAATCAAAAGTAAATAGATCAAATTTACAAAAAATCAAATACCAATTTTTTAAAACCGATTTCACAATTAAAACAGAAGAAAGAGATATTTCATTAACAAAACCCTTTGAAACAATACAATTGCTTTTTCAAAATTTCTTGAAAAATATAGGGAAAGAAATTATAAATATATCCATATTGACTTAGTTCAAGTAGGGATAAAACCCTTAACTAAGGAATGATTAAATATCTCAATTCTTGCGATCTTAAGAGATGTCAGATTCACTAATTTTGAAGATTCCTTATTAAGTTCTTTTAAGTCTAGTCTCTGCACATGGTCAATCTTTTTTATTTGTTACCCAAACTTTTCAGTATCTCTTAATGATAAAAATATCCAAAAATTCATGGTCTTACAAATAAAAATCCACAATTTTCAAATGTTTGAAGGTTCAATTTCGATAGCAATAATCTTTAGAATCCATTACAAAGCTATGCTTTCTGTTTTTACCACAAAAGTTAGGTACCATAGTAAAAAGGTGAGACACTACTTTTACAAACAGATCTTTCCAGATCAAACACCGTAATACTAAGACCTATTAGGTGGAAGAATATTACCCTAGCAGAAGAATTGATCTCGTAAGGAGTAGTTAAACCTGAACCCATAGAAACTTCCCAACCAAATATTCATCTTAAAGAAATAACTCAATACCAAAATGGTAGAGTTAGCCTATCATTTTCCTAAGAAGATCTACGAGTAGTAGATACGATGATACAAGTTCCATAGAGACCCTAGATTTAGGAAGAGTCTCACAAATTCCTTCAGTAATAAA
The DNA here is from genome assembly GCA_029844215.1 of Przewalskia tangutica. Classification (NCBI taxonomy): domain Eukaryota; kingdom Viridiplantae; phylum Streptophyta; class Magnoliopsida; order Solanales; family Solanaceae; genus Przewalskia; species Przewalskia tangutica. The sequence goes on along the minus strand of CM056736.1, from coordinate 84,090,644 downwards.
TACTCCTTATAAAATAAAACCTAGACATTCTACGTCAGATTTACCCAATCTAAGAAACGTAGACTACATCAATAAAATACCCAGACCCGTATATGAAAATTCCATTGTTAGAGAGAAAACAGATGACCAAGAACCTACTAGTCCGATATTTTCCTCGATAACAGAAAATATAGTAAACGAAATTGGAGTTTTAGAAAAATTATTCCAAATAGATAAAAAAAATCCTACAAAAAGATTTTTATGAAAAATATAACTTAGAAAAAAGAATTTGGTTCTTTAAAAACTTTTTAAATACTAGGAAACAAATACAAGAAAAGTTCTATGAATTTTCATTTCTCTAAGTTATATTTTTCATAAAATTCTTTTTGTAGGAATTTTTTCCAAATTCCATAGATTATCATTTTTCTAAATCAGTAAATCCTATTACAACTAGGAATAAAACACCGGAATAGAAAATCCTAGCTGATTCTAGGAAAATCCAATCCAATCACCCTCCTCTATAAGGTATTAAGCTTAACATTCATGTCCGATCTTTAGACGCAATACCTTTTAAAAACACAGCAGAAGATGAAAAAACAAATATAAAATTCATTCTCGCAAAAAATAATTTTACAAATATTACTTTAAATACCATAGAGAAATAATTAGATAGAGTGGAAAAATGCATAAAACCCACCATTTGGTCACTATAGATCCCCAGAAACGTCTAAAGAAATGAAATTTAAAAGCCAATCTTTAAACCCTTTCAAGTGTCCAAAAATAGCGTTAAAAATACCCAACAAAATAAGTCTGAATTTATCTAGGCTATACAAAATCAATTAAGTAAAATTGGGACATCCAGTAGTTTCAATACAAAACCCATTGTTCCAATACCCCACAATCAATCAATAAAATAATAACTTTAACATATGATTCCAATAATAGTGATACCTTAGAACAATTTCAAAATAAAACACCTCTTGTTAATAAAATTGATTGGAAATAATCCGTACAACAACAACAATTACAAATAATTCCTGATCCAGACCTAGGAATAGTAAAACCCCTAGCTCAATCCTGATTTAATGCCTCTTCCAGTTACAATTGAAACATAGATGGAATGACTGAATACACTATCCTTAGCTTCTCCAACAAATGACCATGGCCGCAAATACTATAAAACGCAAAATGGTGAACAAGATAAGGCCATAGCAGAATTGCTCATCACATGATTCTCTGGTCAATTAAAAGGATGGTGGGATAATTATCTCACCGACCAACAAAAAGAAGACATCTTAAATTTCATAAAAATTGATGAAGAAGGAATACCAATCTTACATGAACAAGGTGAACCCCTACAAGATGTAGTGTCAACTTTAATACTGACAATCTCTTTAAATTTCATAGGTGATTTTTCACATCTAAAAGATAAAAATGCCTAGTTACTTTCAAATCTAAAATGCAAAAAATTAAGTGATTTCCAATGGAAGATAATTCACTTGATTCCTATTTTTAAGAAATAAATACAAAAGCTTTCGAACTTGATCTTGAATTTTATGCATTTTAATTCAAGGGCTTGCAACTTGATTTCAAATTTTATATATTTTAATTCAAAAGCTTGAAGCGTGATCATGAACCTTTATCTCGATCTTTTAATCCTTAGAACATTTGAATGCCCGTAAATAAATCACTAGCGTTTGGTCCACAAGTCACCTCTGGCTTCTTATTATGAATTATGGGTAATTTTTAATTAATGATGACCCTTATTTATAATAGTAGAAAGAAAAAATTGTGTTGATGACAAACTCTTTTGATCAATCGGATTGAAGTAGGATGATCATATTTGGTTGGTCGAAACATGTCACTGTACGTTTGGCATTTTATCAGAGGTTTTGAATCTATCCTTGTGTGATTGCTGTTGAAGCATATAATCGGGGGTGAGTGCAGGGCAGATGCATTTTCATTGGTCTTTTGATTTGACTGATCATGCTATATCATTTTGGCATGTGGTACAATTCTATTGGCTCTTTTATTTGACTTGGTATGCTACATCATTGGACACGTAACGCCAAACTTGACTTCTAGAATAAGATGACATCTTGATTTTAATAAAGTGCGTTCATCATTTTTGGCTAAACTAAATGGGCTAGCTCAATGTATTTGGACTTATTTATTATGAGATTTTTAACTGACTACCAATCAAGAGTAAAAAAGTTACCCACTCGACCCATATATAAAAATAATCCATCAAAAAATTAAACAACACAATTATGTACGTTTGTATAACGTCGTGCTATACAACTCACAATTGTATATCCCATGATACACAACAGTTGAATCACACAATTGTATACTATTCATGTATATAACATATGAATTGTATACCCAACATATACAACATAAATACATGTTGGGTATTTTTGTAAATAAGTTTTTAAAATAGGTATAAATTGTATTTTTTTAAAATACTCATTTTTGGGTTATTATTTTTTTATTGCATGAACATTCTTAAAAAATCATTTATTAAAAAGAAAACTGCCTAGTCTGACAACCCAGAGCAAAAAAAAATAAAAAATATAAACATTAGTCCAACTCTTAAGATGCTATTAATATTAGTCCCTTTTTAATTACAAAGTGGCTAATGATTCCTTATCTGACTTATGTTTCTTATTATAGTTATATAGTAAGAAATAGGCTCTAAAAGGCATCACTTTTTGCAGTAGAACACTTTAATATGGGGGAAAAAGCTAAAATATTTGACAAAAATATATTACCATGTAAAGATGCATAGGAAACCAAAAAAAAAGTTAAAAGCAATGTTTTAAAAGGAAGTTTCAGGACTCGTTCCGGGGCTTACCCGGACGGAGTACTGGCAAAATGTCCGAGACTCACGTGAGGGGGTTAGTTCATGTGAGGCTTACACTTTAAGCGCTCGACTGTATGTCCTAAACGTGCCTAACTCCAATGCTCGGAGCTCGTCTAACAGTTCTTACCCAAATTATATGTTGAGTTCCTTAATTAAATTTGTTGACCCTCAAAAGTTTTAACAAATGAATGATACTTAATAGTTATTCATCTATAGAAATAAGAAGATTTGGTGTAACTCAAATAACAAGTCGTAATATTGCATATTTACTATTTGAGAACATCATGAGGGTAATATCACTTAATATTTCTTTTAAAAATACATAGCCAAATTGTATATCTTCACTTGTCATTGGTCTTTTGTCCTATGTATTAAACTTATTATATTTTATTATTTCACTATTTGAAAGTAATTTTATTTTTATTCATGAAGGTGTTATGCTTTAATTATAATACTGATAAAGTTTATTGATTATTTGCTTATAGAGAGATAAATTGAATAGTATAATAGTAATATTATTTTAAGAATTTGTGATTTTTTCATTGTTTGAAAGTTAATATGTTAGAGTTGATTTGCATTACATAATAGCTATTTTTTCATTGTATTGTTTATACTTGTAAAATTATGTTATATATAATTACAAGTTATAAGTGGCGTAGAATGGATTGCTTTGATTAGTTTTTTGTGAGGATCAAACACACACACACACACACACACACACATATATATATATATATATATATATATATATATATATATATATATATATATATCATTTATTTACGATTTTATTTTATTTTCATGTAATTTTACCTATTGAAAATATTTATTATAATTATATTATTTTATGACATATTAAAAATTAAGTTGTTCACAAATCTTGCTAGATTGACAGAATTAGCATATATTTAATTTGTCACAAATTATGACAGGTTCTTCATAGTTTTAGTACAATTTCCATTATCATGTCCTGTTAAATTGTTCACAAATCTATCGAATTGATAAAACATCTCTATATTCAACTGCTCACAAGTTATGACAGGCGAGTCATAACTTTAATACAATCCTCATTATCCAATCTTATTTAATTATTTACAAATCTTGCCGGATTGACAAGACAGTATGCGTTCAATTGTTTACAAGTTATGACTGTGGCGCCATAACTTTAGTTCAATCTTCATCTCCTATCCTATCTTGTTAAATTGTTCACAAATCTTATCGGATTAACAAAATTTATATGTCTTCAATTGTTCACAAGTTATGACGGACAAGTCATGACTTCATTATAATCTTTATCTCTTATTTTATTAAATTATTCACAAGTCTTACCGGATAGGCAAGATGTGCGTATCTTGTAGCTCTGAGGCAAATTTTACACATGTTCCCATGAAGTATCATATTTATGCAAATTTTCAAATTAGTACTCCAAATCAACTCCAGGTGACCCCAAATTTAATATCCAACCTTCTAATACCAATCTATCAATTTTCAATATTTAGATTCAAGTTCAACCCAAGCCCTCAAAAATTATTGTACTCACTTAGTCTTCTTCAAGAAGCTTTTTCAAGTTCACAAAATTCAAAAAACGATATTCTTTTATTTTCTCCAACCGGAGAAGTATTGGCGAAAATATATATTTGTACTTTTTTTAACAATAACAATAATAAATTCACTGTAATTTTTCAAGTGAAGTCTGAAGAGGGTGGATGAAAATTTAAATATCAATTCTAAAAAAGACCAACCCTCAATATTCTTGAAACTAGATTGGGCCAATGAATGGTCATGAACTCACTTGATTAAACTTACTTTCGCTCTAATTATGTTTGGTCACAATGATTGAGGTGGTTATAATCCAACCTGCTTAACTCAAATCATGTTTTCATTTATTTGTTTGTCTTTTTTCTTTTCTGCTTTAACAAAACTCTTTAGAGGGTTGGTAAGTACTAGAAACGTAGCTTAAGTTTACCCAACCTTATGGATTAATACCAAAGTGCTCTATACCTCTTCACTACTCATATAGGCTTGACAGAATTAAGTTGTATTCAAGGAATCGTTTGGTTATATTTAGGATATACCCATTTTTACCCTTATACATCAAAAACTAACCAAATTTGAACAGATTGAACGAGTTACACAAGGGTACTAGTATACTGTGTATGAGAAAGGATGAGAGACACAGGCAAGTGAAATTACAGTAAGAAAAAACAATACTCATAAAGTATCAGGACTAGAGATTTTGAGCTCATTTCTCCATATATTTTATGTATTTACAAGCAAGATCGTGGTATAAAAGTCTTACCATCAATCGACAATATAGCGTTATGGTATATATTTCTCATTCCCAAATCTCAATCAAGATAATTGTTAGCACTTCTCTAGTATTCTTACAAAAACTACAAACACATGTAGAGATTTTATTATCAGTTTCTCTTGTATACACAAAATCATACATGATAGACCATTCCTACCTCTATAGTAGAAGCATGAGGTACAGTCAATGCATAGGCAGGTGGTCTACTACTCCTTGTCAAGAAGTCATACCCAAAATTTATGACTATTTTTTTTAATAAGCTAGATCCTTGTTTGGCTCGGACGTAGGAATGCCCCAATATGTAAGCTATGCCAGCTTCACTAGCTTCCATCAGTTCACGCAATTCCTCTCGTGCATGTCTCTCAATTTTTAGAGTTTCCGGTATGAGAAACCTCACTCTTTTCTTAGGCTTGGATATATGTGTAGTGTGCATTTCTCTAAGTTTCGACGTTTCAACTGATTCAGAGTTCACTTCAGTGTCCTCACAAAGTTGAACTCCAGATATATGAGTCGAAGGGGTTCCAAGAACAGTCATATCCTCCAAATCCTTTGATAAATCTTCAGCAGCATTACCATTCAACCGTGTCTTTCCTGTCCTTATGTACTCAGCTATGCTACATACAAGATCATTCTCAAACTGGAGATCATCCTTGTGAGCATCACGATAACCATACCTAACAATGCATCTATAAAGGTGGTGCTCTCTTGGTCCAATGTGTCCGACAAGGAACCGTTCCTCGTGTCTAACATGAGGAATTGGGACAGATTTGACACAAATGAAAACTAGGACCTGGTGAAAAGCTGGAAAATTGGTTACAAAGTGTGGGAAGATTGCTGGGATTCCAGATACAAGCTCGGTGTATATGAGGCCAATACCACGGACCCTTACAATGCCTAGGCTGGGACCTACACTGAGTAGCCAGTCAATAGACACCCTATTTTGAACATCAAACTCGTACTTTTTCAGTGAGCCATAGTGCCAAATGCACATAACTATCATGAAAACGAACGAAATGGCAATAGGCACCCATGCTCCTTCAAGAAATTTAATCAAAGAAGCAGAGAAATATAAAGCCTCAATTGTCCCAAAGAAGATCACAAAGCAAACTGCAAGGAGGACACTTTGGTGCCAACACAAAACAATTACCAATGACATCAAACAAGTGGTGACCAACATTACAGTTATGACTGCCAAACCTGATGCACAGAAGAAAAGAAAAGTTAGGGATGAGTCAGTAATGAAGTTCACTCATCATGGGCATGTTAAATGATGCTTCTTCACTAATATCATTTGTCCACCACGTAAACAAGGACAAAAATGAATATGAAAAAGAAACAAACGACTGAAACGAGCATCTAAGCATGAGAGTTTGAGAAAATACAGAAAATGAAACATGAGAACTTGGGTCCATCCGCGCGGGGGGGTGGGGGGTGGGGGGGATTTGACATAAGTTGGTCTTATTAGGAGGTTGGTGGAGCAGTATAGGGAGAGGCATATATTTTTATCGACCTCGAGAAAGCATACGACAAAGTCCCTAGGGAGGTTGTATGGAGATGTTTGGAGGTTAGAGTTGTACCTGTGGCGTACACTAGGGCGATCAAGGATATGTATGATGGATCCAAAACCAGGATACATACAGTAGGAGACTCGGAGCACTTCTCAGTAATGATGGGGCTGCAGCCGGGATCAGCTCTTAGCCCATTCTTATTTGTCTAGCCCATTCTTATTTGTCTTGGTGATGGATGGACTGACGTGACAAATCCAAGGGGAGGTGTCATGGTGTATGTTATTCGCATACGACATAGTCCTGATTGATGAGACTCGTAGTGGAGTGAAAGCTAAGCTGAAGGTTTGGAGACATACTATAGAGTCTGAAGGGTTTAGGTTGAGTAGGATCAAGACAGAATACTTGGAGTGTAAGTTCAGTAATGGGAGCGACTTTGAGACAAGCGTAGAGGTAAGACTTGGTACTCAGGTCATTCCAAAGAAAGGAAGCTTCAAGTACCTCGAGTCTATTATCCAAGGGAATAGAGAGATTGATAACGATGTCACACATCGTATTGGGACAGAGTGGATGAAATGGAGGCTCGCATCTGGAGTCTTGTGCGATAAAAAGGTACCACCAAAACTTAAAGGCAAGTTCTATAGGGCGGTGGTTAGACCGACTATGTTGTATGGGGCGGAGTGTTGGCCAGTCAAGACTTCGCACACCCAAAAGATGAAAGTTGCAGAGATGAGGATGATGAGATGGATGTGTGGGCATATGAGAAGGGATAGAATTAGAAATGATAATATCCGGGACAGAGTGGGAGTGGTCTTGGTGGAGGATAAGATGCGGGAAGCGAGATTGAGATAGTTCGGACATGTGCAGAGGAGAGACACAAATGTCTCAGTGCGGAGGTGTGAGATGTTGGCTATGGACGGGTTCAGGAGGGGTAGTATGCCGAAAAAGTATTGGGGAGAGGTGATTAGACGGGATATGACGCAGATCCAACTTACTGAGGACATGACCTTAGATATGGGGTTATGGAGGACACGCATTAGGGTAGAAGTGTAGTAGGTAGTCCAGCGTAGTCCTAGTTACGCTTACAAACTGGGAGTTGTAGTGTTATTATTGTAGGCTCGCTTAGCCTATCATACTAGTAGGCGCGGTATTGCTTTATAGTCCCTTGTCGTTTGATTTCTGCTGTTATGTGTTCTCTAGTGTACTTTGTTTATCTTATTTACCTGCGTTAGTTACAACTTTTTTCAGAATGCGCTATCATGACTTATTCGCTTTTGATACCAACATTTTCATACTACTTTGAATTTCAGAAAAAATGAAGTGATGATTCATGTTATGAATTCTAGACTCAATGTTTGGCTCTTATGTTCACTAAGTAGTCTCTTTAGGATATGAGTGACTTTCTTTGAGTTCATTTGTTTCAATTGGGTCTTGGATACATATTTCACGTGAGTTTGCATGTGCCATGTGTGGTGAGATTTTGTGAGTTCTTTTGCATTATTTGTGGTCTAGAACTTTCCTTGAATGTGTTTCAAGGCAAAATCCTAACTACATTTCATTTGAAAAATGATGTTAGGCCTTCCTTGGACAGTCTTTGCCTTAAATTGTCTAACCTTGCTTACTCTCACTAGTCAACCCCTTTTGAGCCTTTAACCTTTTCTTTAACAATCATGTTACAAGTTTTAACCTTTTGTTCTTTATTGATCTATCTTTTGGCACCCTACCTCTCTAAGTACTTTGAAAGTGCAAACATAGGCTAAAATCCTAAGTTTGGAGGTGATGGTTGAAAAAATTTGTGATCTGGGAGTTACTTTAAAGGTGAAGGTGAAAAAAAGAAGATGGAACCTTATTAGATTGAAAACGAACAAAAAAAGAAAAGAAGGAATAATAAAAATTGTGAATAATGGAAAGGATGGTGGTGCAATGAAAAATGAAGAAAAGGATGGAAAAGTTTTAAAGGAAGTGTATTTTGATTGTTGAAAATTGTAGCGCTTAGGGAGGTTTTGAGTCACTTTTACCCAAATTGTGCCCTACCTTATATTACAACCCTTTAAGTCCTGATTGATTTTGAACCAAGTGTTCTACATTAGTGAAGAAATACATTAAGGGCAAGCTTATGGTACTACTTGTGTGCATTTGAACATCTTTGTGAGAGACAGAGATAATTCTTTCCATTTGATATCCCATTTGTGTTTTGAATTGCATTTTGTGAGTGTGGGATTCTCTCTTGATTGTGAGGGCACATGGAAATTTGAGTTGTTTGTTTGTTCCATTTTCCAATTGAAGAGAATGAACAAAAGAAAGTTGTTTTGTGACAAAGAGGCAAATTTTGAAGCTTTAGTGTCATGACTTGATTGCTACTTTGACTAACTTAGTGTTTGAGCACTTGAAATGAAAATGAAGTTTTTGAGAAGTTGGTAGTGATTCATATGTTCTGGATTAATTGTTGGTACCAATCAAAGTCAAGTCTTTATGCTTAAAGTGGATTTTCTGGCTTGGTGTGATGTTGGTGCATTATTGAATCCTTAGAAGAATATTGTATGTTTTGATTTACTCGAGGACAAGCAATAGTTTAAATTTGGGGGTTTGATAAGTTGGTATTTTACCGACTTATCACTTCTTTAATCTTACATTTTTGCTATATTTGATTGAGAAAATAGTGCATTAACGTCATTATTCCATTTTATAGGTTTTATATGATTTAGAAGTGATCGGGAAGAAAAAAAGTGAAAACGAGCCAAAAAAGAGCCAAATTGAATAAAGTGAGAAAAGTGGTTAAAATGCAAAACGTGGCCAGATTTGTGAATCTGAAATCTGCAAAGTTGGACGCTATTTTCGTCATTTTTGGACTTGGAAAAAGTTGGGAACTATAGAAGCAAGACTTGGAGAAATTATTTTTCATCTTTGGCAAAAACACAAGTATTGGAGAGCTAGGGTTTCATCAACTCACACCTTGAAAGAGAAGATTGGAGCACTTAGTGAGAAATTTTGTATACCTTTCTTCACTTTCTTGTTTTGTATTGAATATTTAAGTGTGTAGTATTTCATTCCTTTACTTGAAACTTGTTTATGAAAATATACATTGTTAAAGTTTGGATTGAAACTCTTGTTATGCTTATGTATTGGATGATTTTTATTTCTAATGAAGTGGGTTTTACTTCTTTAACTAATCTTGTTTTTTAATATTTCTCAAAGGATTAGCTAACCCTAGGACTTGCCCATTTACTTCGATTTGAGCTCGGAAGAGGAAAATTGAGGTTAAAAAGGATTAATTAACAAGAATTTGAGGCTTTAAACCTCATCTAATAACTTGAGCTAGGAATAGGATAGTTAACTTGAGGTTAAATTGATTGTGCTTAATATCACACTCTAAGGCTTGGAAAAACTTAGAGTGAAATTCATTGATTTGGTTGGAAATTTTAGAAATCGTTATCTATTAACATAAACTCGCTCTTAGTTGTAAAATCTTAAAATACATTGGATCGTTACTTAAGAGTAATTCCCTTGTATCCATGCTTGTGGTCATTGCTCATTTTACTTGCTTTCTAGGTTAGTTTGATCTTTGTTAGTTTTTCAATCAAAAATCAAAATATAAAGTGTTTGGCTTAGCTTAGAAAGTGATAATTCCTTACTTGCTTGATCGCCTAGTATATTGTTCCCAGTGGATTCGACCCCAACTCATAGTTGGGTAAATTATATTGCATACGACCGTGTACACTTTCTCACTTGAGCGGATTTGGACGTTATCAGTGATGGAAAATTTAATAAAGTTGACCTAGTCATGACACTATCCAATTCACAAGTGGCAGAGGCATATTAAGTCTGCCACTACATTCAAGGAAGATAAAGTGATTAGCACTAAAATTATTCCCATACTTTTTGGGTATGATTAAATTATTCCTATACTTTTTGGGTATGATTAAATTATTTCTGTATTTTTATGCAAGATTGAAGGCCATACCTGCAGCATTGCCCAGCCTTTTGGTGTCTCTGAAACCAATAGTAACAGCCAAGCATAGTATCATCAACGTCCAGTTAATCTCAGGGATGTAAACCTGGCCATGTATTTTTGACGATGTATGAACTATTTTGACTCTTGGGAAGCATCCCAGCGCGCAGCATTGTTTAATAATTGAGAAGGTTCCAGTGATAGCGGCTTGGCTCGCCACTACTGCAGCCAGTACAGCAATCACCAGTACTGGCCATCTTAGTTTCTCTGAAACAATACAAGGAGATGTCAATCAAGAATTTGCTTAATTAATCTCGTCCTAGCAAAAGCAACTCCTAAAATACATACCAGGTACAGAAACATAGAAGCCAATCTGATATTCATTCTCCATAACATGATGCCGCGACAGATAAGCAGCTTGGCCCATATATGCAAGAACTAATGATGGATAAACCATGGAGGTAAAAGCAATCTGAAAAATGGAACTAGTCTCATATACAATGGTACATCTCACGGTGATATGAACTGTACGAGTCTGTACAATTCACACAGACGACTAGGTTTTGGATTTCCCTTTTTCTACAACAAGAGGAAACTTCAAAATACAGTATTTAAAAAAATCTATCTTCAAACTGTATTCGTTCATGTCTCTAGTTTATATCATTTTCCCTTATTGATAGTTTCATCAGATTGTAAACACATCACTGGTGATACACGTGATTATGGTACACCTATCATAATCTGGAATAAAAGTAAACCAAGAGTAACAATTGTCAACTGATATAAACATGGGATGTAATTGTAAATATTTCAGCAGAACTAGCATTGATCTCTACAAAAATTAAATAGATAAATTCAGCGATTGAAAACAAAGGCTGCTAAAAAAATTATCTTTTGTGGGAACTACGTGCTCCAATAAATTAATCAACTACGATTGATGCTGACCAATTGATTGACTATAACAGTTACGGATCATTTATTTCATCAAAATTGACAGTTAATTGTAACTACTTTTGACATTTGAGTATCAAGTTCCAACAATCATGCAAGATTGATTTGTTAAAAACTTACATGTACGAGGTTGCATGGACACCAATCAGAAATGTTTTCTTCCTGAAGAGAAATCTCTTCCACACTTTCAATTAGGAAAAAAGATTGTATTAGACAAGGGAAATTAAACCGAAAATTATCCTAATTAATGATTCATGCCTTTTATCTTTTAAACAGTACCGATCTTTCATTTCTGTGATATATAATTTGCTGTCTCTCTCTCACTTTTACTCTTCATCCAGATAACAAATTGTGGATTTAAAATCCCTAGTTAGTAAATTCAAACTTTTGTTCTCTAAAAATGATCATTTGTTTGTGAAAGTTGAAGAGCTACACAAAGTCTTAGGTTGGATAAAGAGGATGTGTATCAGGATGGATAGACACATACCTTTATTGACAACTGGGAGAAGTGCCCAAGATCAGCAAACATTGCTTCTGAACCTGAAAGAATGAGTTTTGTATTAAGTGATATTGAGAGAAGTAATAGATATCTATTCATTTGAGAGACATGGCTATGTAGTTGCCTGTTATGCACAGGAGGATTCCTCCCAAGGACATCCAGCCTCCTTTTCGGGTTTTCTTCAGGAACTTGTACACATAATACGGAGACAGTGCTCGGTACACACTTGGATTCCAGTGTATTATATTATATAAACCAATACCACTGATACACACAAGCCATGTCACGACAATCGGTGCAAACAAAAATCCAACCCTGTGGGTACCATAATGTTGAAGGGCAAACAACGCTATCAGTACGATACAAGCAACTGGAACTTCTATATCTGCAAAATTTTCATATTTTAGGAGAAAGGATAGCATGTCATTTTGGGCATAGGTAATAAGAATAATATTTTATTCTAAATCCTTTAAATAATGGGAACTCAATCAGCAAGCAATGAAAGAAAGAAAAAAAAAGAGCGAATTAAGCCCCAATCCCTAAGATTTCTCAAAATCATGGAACTCGACATGATTTATCACGCTAATTCGTGATTACCTTGATTATCAATTCGATCTCCTGTGTATATGCAATCAACATAAAGCATATGCAATTAACATAACTCTCATCAAGGTGGAATCATCCCACATCAACCAAAACTACCATAATAATAATGCAAAGTGTATGTTAGCACAGTATCATTAACCAATCAATACTCAAATTTGATTTATACATTCATCATTCCCTTTATGTTCTTTGGAGATATATCTAACCAATGAAATTTAGCGAGTCCAAATGACAGTCAAGATTAAGAACTATTGCTCAAACTCTGAGATGCTAGAGGGATTTAACATTGCTAGCATTGAATCACTATTTTTTGTATAAGTCCAATGTTTTTATCAGTATAATAACATGCTCCTCAGCAACCCACTTGAGGTCTTCACCTTTTTATTTTAGTTTCTCAGCCACAAGACGCTTCTTTATGGTTGATGGATCTCATTTAAGATCAGCCAACATCTATTAGACCTTCCTTTGGTATAATATTAGCAAACTCCCAACCACCAAAAGAGAAAAAAGTATAGTCAGTTTTCTCCTCTTCGGTTCAACTGCAGCCCCATTTACGGAACACATAGATGCTCCAGAAGAGTGTGACTTCCCCATCCATCATAAAGACAAAAGGGGGCACCAGCATCTGATTGAGTTTTACTTAAATCACTTCTGTGATATAGCTGGTATCTAAAACCAAACACCATCCAAAGTGTTAAATGAGGAACTTTTCAGCACTTTAATTCTATTTCAACAGGCATGACCTGATCATGAATGAACATCCAGAGCTTCTACTTCTCTCTAAATTTAACCAACAAAGTATAGGCATGGAAAGTTCGTGCAGATAAAAAAAGCAACAGAAGACGACCTTCGGACATGAGATTCTGCTTTCAACTCTTGAATCCATAGGACTTCAACTAGAAGCACTTTGAAAGTAGTACTCCTATTAGTTTGTAATCGTTAACTTTAAATTGTAAAGCAATCAACAGAATAACTATTAGTCTATTACTGATTTACAGAACATATCGTCAAGTTTCCTCATGACCAAATCTATCGGTAAACTATGGATTATGTTAAGAACAAAAGATCGCAGAAACTGTTCCCCGTGATAAGTCAACTTTTCTTTGGGGTTAAGCAGATACTCCTTATGTCCCACTCAATCGTTTTTGCTGTTGCGGAAAACAATGACACTGTTCTATATCAAAATTTATTTAATTTCAACATTCCTGCTTTACTTTTGATGGCATGCTTTAATAAGAATGATATGGCATGTCAGACCACAAGATTCTAGGGGATTAGCTTTTGGATGTTTTATACATATTAAGCTTGTGTGTCAAAAGTCCGTCTTTCTTTCCCAAATTCCGTGTTCAGTCCCCAGTCATATAAAATGAAACAAAGGGAGTTAAAAACTGCATATACCAATAATGATCTAAGCGAACGAGATAAGAGTCTTACATAAGTGATGTTCTTTTCCCAGAGAAAGTTCAGCACCAGAAATCGCCGAGAAAACTGCAAAGAATTCCCCCAAAAATGAATTTAATTTTTCATAAAACTAACACAAAATGAATAATAATTCTTACCTGAAATAGCAGGTGTAAGAATTCCATCACCTATTACCATAGAAGCTCCACTAAGAGCCAAAACAAGCAGAAATCTCTGTAATACTCTATGCCTCTCTAGAGTTGACTTAACTTTTACCCCAAAAGTAGTTTGCATAGGAGTATTAATATCCTTCTTGTAAGTTGATAATTCTTCATCAGCTAATTGGGAACTAGGCAATGAATTCACTTTAGCATGTCTACAAAGTAGTGAATACAAAGCAAATGTTCCTCCTTCACCATTATCATCAGCTTTAAGCACAATAAACACATAATTTAAGAGAGGAATCAAAGTCAATGTCCAAAAGATACAGGATAAAACACCATAGACTTCTTCATTGGTCTCTGAATGTTCAATGTCTTCAGCAAAAGTACTTGTATATACATATAGTGGAGACGTACTTAAATCCCCATACACAACCCCTAAACTCTGATATGCCAATGTCAACACTGTCCTCCAAGATTCTTTCTGCATAATCAAGAACACTCTTTTATCAAGAAAAATAATCAACAACACATTTTTTATCAAGAAAATAAAATCAAGGACACATTTTTATCAGGAAAATAAAATCAAGAACACTTTTTTATCAGGAAATCTGAAACTAGGATGATTAATACTTAAAACAAAAACTCACCTTTAAACGATTCTGATAAAACCCAGTTTCAAGATCCATGGCAAGTCCTTTTAAGACCATAAAACAACCATTTGCAGAGCAAATTTTACAATTTCAACTGAACCCAATTGGCTTAACGTCCCTATGGACTTACCCAACAATGGAACTTCTGGAAAAATATAAGCTTACAGCATGAAAATTTTGTATAGCAGAGAAAGTGATGGTATATATAAAGGACAGTTTAGAGATGTACAAACAAGAAAAGACAGAGAGATATTAGTGTTAACACATCAGAGTCTTCTCTTCTCATATATATGACAGGGAGACAGGAACAGTTTTTTTTGTTTTTGTTTTGGGAAGAAACGAAGAAAACAAGAATGTGAGATATAGTATGGTTGGCCGCCCCTCCCCCAACCCCCTACCCCTTTATATTTATTTTAACCTCAAGTTATTATATTTATACTTTAACCCAATTTTTCAACTATAAATACTTTATTTTCTCTTCATCTTTCTTACAAATCTTCCTACAATTTTTCTAATCTCTCAATCTATCTCTCTACAAGTCTACATTGTCTACTAAATATTTAATTGTAAAATTGACAACTAGCTTCAGGATCATCCATCGAGCAAAGTTTCAATTTTCAACCTCTCGATTACACGTCGACTTTACGTTGTCGTTTGGTACATTCGTTCCTTCATTAAATTATTATTGTTTCTTCATTTTATTTAGCGCACTTAATTTTATTATCTTTAATTATTTATTTGCATAATTATAATAGAATGATTTAAACGTATGATTATAGGTAAGGGTAAGAGTACTTCTACTAGTAGGGGTAATAAGGGTAAGGGTACTTCTTCTAGTTCTAGTCATCCTATTCCTAGACAGGATCCTATTCCTAGACTGGATGATTTTGTTGATACTGAAAATTTTCCTGAAGTAAAATATGATTTAGACGATGATATATTTTCTGGAACTCAACAAGACTTTAATTTAGAAGATGATCTAGATGATGACACACCCACTAATGTAGATGACACATTCACTAATGCGCCTTCAACTGAAATGTCTCATATGCCCCCTAATATGAGACGAGGTCCAGCAAAACGACCATTAAAATCAAATGCATGACAATATTCTGGTTCAGGAAAGGGTCAACACAAGGATCTTATTTCGAAGCAATCTCTTTTATTAGAGACGTAGCGAATCAAGTAGCTATATGTAAAATTTGTAAAGTGATTTTTAGTTTAAAACGGAATAAGGTCAGGGTGGGACGGGGTTTTAATGAGACACTTCAAACAAAAACACCTAGCTAGGTATGCCCAATACGATGCTAAAAAAAGGTGTGCAAACACCCTCTTCATCGGGACAAGGTTGACATACTGTCCCGGACCAAGTACAGGGTCAAATTAATCCCGACAGGGAGAATTGTAGGCTCTAAATACGATAAACATAGAGATAGGGAATCACTAACAAAATTAGTTGTTGTGGAGGGTTGCCTTTTTCATTTTCTGAATCTCCTGGTTTTATTCATCACATTAGAGAAATGTATAATCTTGCTTATAAAAGTTTTTCTAGATCAACTGTTGAAAGAGATGTATTTAAATTTGCACACGAATATCAATAATATTTACGTTATTCATTATATCATTTTCCTGACAAAATATCTATTACGTCAGATATAGACTGTAGTACTAACGGTCATGATTATTTAACTGTAATATGTCATTGGATAGATTATAAATGGTTTATGCAAAAACGTATTTAGCGTATAGATATATAGATGATAGGCCCACTGATAATTTTATTGTAGAAAATATTTATTCTGTTGCAATTATTATGACATAACTGATAAAATTATGACTATTAATTAGATAACGCTTCTTCTAACAATTATGCTATTAATATTTTAAAAAATAGTTTAACTGCATTTTTTCCAGATCATTTTCATATAAGATGTGTCTGTCATATATATAATTTAGTCGTAAAGGATGATCTATCACTTTTTAGTTTTTACAGACATTATTGAAAAAATATAACTTGCTATACACTATATTTTTAAAAATAATAGAATACAATGAAAAGAAAATATAAAAAAACTTGTCACGATTGCGAACTACCTTATAGAAAAATTCCTGACGAAGTACCCACTAGGTGAAATTCTTTGTACCATCAACTATTTGTTGCTTATGACTATAGAAGACCTATAACTTTATTTTTAACGTCCATAATCAAAATCCAGCTTATATGCTTATAGACAGCGATTGAGACAAAATTAAAGAACTTATTGTATTTTTTGAGAAATTTTATCAAGCAACAAAAGAATTTTTCGGTATATATTATTATACTATTTCTACTATGTTGTTTTATATAGCTCTCATATTTTTATTACTTAATAAATATATGGCTAAACCAACTTATAAGAAAGCTATTAAAAAAATATTTATCAAAATAAAAAAATATTTTATTCATATTCCAACTATTTATATTATTAGTGTTGTATTAATAGACAGATGCCAATCACTTATTGAAACTATTTATGATTGTATAGCAGTACTACCACATCCAACTCCCAACAATCCAAATGATCAACCACCTATTGAACAAATCAAAGAAGAAGTGTTGTCTAGCATACAAGATGAATGCAAGAAAATATATAAGTATTACCACGAAGAAAGTGCTAGCAATCAACCGGCTTCCGTACCATCTTCTTCTTCAACACAACTTCAAAAAAGACATGTTGTTTCTGCGGCTAGTACTGAAAGCCTCAGAAATAAAATGTGCGGTGCTAACACTACTAACCAAATTAGCGAGTTTGATGTTTTTGTTTTGCAGGGTGTTTTACCGTACTATGCAGTTGTCAATGAAGAAGGACAAAAGACTTGCTGAAATACTGGAGGGAGAATCAGAAAACATTTTCGACACTTTCAAGGATGACCCGAGATGTTTTGAACATTCAAGCGTCATCAAAGACGTCTGAAAGCGCTTTTTATGCGGGAAGATTTTAAATAGGAGAGCGAAAACATTCATTGACGGGAGACTCATTGGAGATTGCAGTTCTATTCAGAGACTGGATTCGTATGGAGCGTAGGAGATACGACCAACCGGAGATGAATGAAGAAGAAGACGAAAACTACAACAACATCTTATCTGAAAGTATGAGTAGCGACATGGAATAATTTGACCAAGATATACCAATTTCAACTGAAGAACCACATGAAATAATTATAAGGAAAATAGAACAAATTTTTTTTAAATATAATTTATTTAATTGCAATTTTACTATGTCATTTGCAACTTTTAAATGACACTACAAAGTTGTAAATTTTGATAATTGTATCTGTATAATGTATTAGAAAAAAATAATATTTCTATTAAATAATATAAGAGGCACAAAAATAGGCTTGAGATGTTTTTACACTCTTGTTCAATTATTAAGTTGTTTATATATATATATATATGTTATTTAGTGCAAAAAAAAAATCGCCCCGCCCCGTACCAACCCGATCACGCCCCGATCCCTAGCCAACGGGATCGGAACCACCCTTTTTTTCGGGATTGATTAGTTCCATGTATTATAGATAGCTATATATATAGTTATCTTTTAATTGTTCGGGTGGCTCATAAAAAATCTTTTATATGGAGTATAATAATAATAATGTATATAAAAGTTAAAACCACCCTTTTTTTTTATTCAGTTTCTTGCTTGTGGGAGGCTTTTAGTACCCTTGGCTGCGGCAGAGGGCCTACATGTCTACGTGTGCTCTTATATAAATATTTTTTTGGTGATTCTTGGATTTTTGCTTCTTTTTTTTATATTCAGAGTACGTCGGATGTGTCTGAATGACCAAGATTTGAGAACAGAGCAACTGATATCACTTACAAGGTCTTATTTCAAAAGAGAGTAAATTATTTCCATCAGGATTTGAACTCACACTATAGACCTTCAGCTGGATTTTAAGTTACCCTACTTTGCTATTCAGCTATGCTCGGGACTGTATTTATTGATATGAAGTCTCTATATCTGCTTATAAGTTATAGTTGACTTTTTAGAGTATGAAAATGATGGCTATCACAAGTAGTCTTTTATGGGCAGGTGCTCATTGGATATTCTCCAAGTTAGAAAAAGTTATATTGAAAGTCACCTAATGAGCTAAATTAGATGGTTGATTTGTTTTAAAGTAAAATATGGATATCTAGATATTGTGATAAGCACTACTAATTATAAATTTCTGATATCAAAATTAAGAAAAGTTGTCATTTTAGATATTAGTCAAACTTCATTAAATAATATTTTGAGAAACGTATATTGAGGACGAAAAGCATTAAATGCTATAAATTAAATGGCATCAAGTGGGGAATCGGGTATACCTCTAAAAAAAAGATCATTATACTCCTTCCATTCCATACTAGTTGTCATATTTTATTTTTAGTAACCACGACAAATAATTTGAAACGGAGAGAGTATAAATTTTGACCAATATTTAACATGTCTTTTTCACTGTATGAGAAAAATTCTTTAGCCAAGGTCTATTGGAAACAACCTCTCTGTGTTTATAAGATAAGATAAAGATATGTGTATACACTACTCCGCCTAGACCTTACTCGTGAAATTACACTGAATTTTTTCTTGTTGTTGTTGTAGTACTAATACGAGAAAAATTTCTACTTATAGTATATTTTGTATAATTTTTAAATATCTAAATTTTAATTTTAAAATACGGAGTTAATCTAATATGATTTTACTCTAAATATTAATCAAATTGACATAGGGAAACGAAACATGACAAGTATTTCGGGACGAAGGGAGTAATAGTCTAACCGAGTTATTGTACTTGGTTATTTTCTACTATTCGAAAATTAAATGCGCGGTTCAAAATTTTTATATAATAAAAGTACCTTTAAAATAATATGAATATTATGTCACGCCCCAAACCCGACCTTGAACGTAACAGACATTCGATGCTATGAACAACACCAGAAGCACCTTACGAATTTATAATATCAAGTACCTGCTTAGTCTTTCAGTAGTTATTTCAATGAAGTTATAAGTAACTAACTAAAGATCATGGTCATAATTTATGAAATAAAATCAGCGAAGTCTATAATAAATAAGTTGTCAAAATGTAGCAATGCCCATGATAGTCGAATAACGACCTCAAGCAAATACCCACAAACAACGTCTATCTATGGAGCCTCTAAGATGATAAAAGGAAATAGTCTAACTTCATGACGCAACCTAAAAACTAATACTAATAAAATAAAGTTAGAATGGTGCCCACGAACAATCATGTGGGCTCACCGAATAGTCTCGAATGCAGTAAGTTCTCCTAAGTCGTAGGCGTATCACGAACCTACTCTTATTTGTTACCTGACACACCATAAAAAACAACAATGGTATGCCTGAGTACTGGGTACTCAGTTAATGTCTTCAGGATAATAAATAATATAAAATAATATAATATTGAGCAGTAAAACAATGTAGGTAAAACATTTCAAGATCCAGAGATAAAACAATTCACCAAACTTAGAGAAACCATTAGTAGAAATCATTAAGAGAGAATTAAATCACTTTCAATATATTATGTCGTTTCTCAAGATTAAGTCTTCCATTTATGAGCTTAAGATCAACATCAAGTAGCTTACGAACAACCATAATTATGTCACTATAAGCCAAGTCAATGAAACAAAAGAATGGCCATTAAGGTTTCCTAAAATTCATAGAAGCACCACATCGGGATTGTCACCCTCGATGGCTATCATTCCTCCCGAATATCTAGACAGAATCACATCGGGGTCATAAACCATTGATGGCCACTCTTCCTCCCGAATGGATAGACAAACCACACCGAGGCTATTGGCCTTCGGTGGCCACTCTTCCTCCCGAATGACTAGGCAAGCCACACTAGGATCCATGGTGACTACACTTCCTCCCGAATAGCTAGGCCAAACACAGACAATAGAATCATGCCAAAATAGCTGAATTACAATCATAGCATAAACGTTGAATCACGATCTCACCCAAATTACACCTTAATATGGTATAACGTGGCCATTATCAAATATAGTAACCCAACTAGATTGGGGTCGAGTTTCACAAGAAATACGATAAGAAATTTATCTATTCACGTTTGTATTATGCGTTTACTAATTACTTTACTCCTATGGTAACCGAATTTGTTTGATTGGTTGGTTTGTTTTAACTACTCAAATTACAATTCAAATAAAGATTAATTTATCAAGTAATTGGGATGTTAGGATTGTGATTTAATGCATGGAAGTGGTGTTGGGTTTATGGTTAAGTGGGCATATTTAATGTGGTATGAGCAATTGAAACTATTATCTAGGTGGAGATTTCTCAATTGACCCACCTAATTTCACTTTAGGATTTCTCAAGCTCTAAAGTGTGACAAATGTGAACACCTATTATTACCCTTAGTTGATTACCTTCTATTTAAAGTTGGAAATCATTAAATGGGGTTTAAAGCCCCAAGTACTAATCAACATACCCATTTCCTAGACTTTAGTCTTTTTTTTTCAAGTTTGACTAGATACAATAGGCAAGAAAGATGTGCTTTCAACCAACTGTTAAATATTAAGAGTGAGGGGTAGTTGAATCCCACATTCATACACCATTTTCATGATTTATAAACTACCTCAACTACCACATTCCATTATTTTATCACAACTCCAACCTAAATCTAGCCACTAATGTTAGGTAATAAATGCATAACAAAGTAATAAATACAATAAGAAATAATGAACATAAAAGAAGACATACAGTGATTTAATATAAATAATGACTTGTCTTTACACAATGGACCAAAAATCTTATGGAATAATGCACTAAAGATGAATAGAAAATGTTGTAGACAAGACACAATGAATCTTCAAAAAGTGACTAGAGTGATAGGAATCAATGTAGAAAATAATGTGTCAAATCACAAAACTCTAGGTGGGTATATATATGGACATAATTTTTAGACTACACTTAATTATAAAAATGCCATCGTCTGACCACTCTGCGACCGCAGAATAGGTCTGATGTCCGCAAAATGGATCTACAGTTCGCAGAGTGGTTTCTTATTTGGATTGTCTAGAACTACGGTCCGCAAAATTAAACTGCGGCCAGCAGAAGTGTCTTGAGTCTTCGCAATCTGAGCTGAACTTGAACTGGAGCAGTGGTTCACAGACCGAATTGTGGTCCACAGAACGGAAGTGCAGATTGCAAAATAGGTCGCACTTCGGGGCTCCAGAGTCTTCTTCTCACTGTCTATTTCTGCGGCTTTGGCTACCATCTGAGGTCCGTAGTCTAGTTCTGCATTCTGCAGAAGTGGCATTCTCAGCACTTCATCCTTATCAATTTTTGTCCATGTTTCAGCACATTTCCTCACTATTGATGTCTCAATACGAAAAATCTATAAAAAACCAAAATAACATAAGAAACGACTACTACAAATGCATAAAGGACAATAATAATCTATGAAATTGATATCAAATGTGCCATAATTTCTAGACACATCAATACCCCCAACTTAAACTATTGCTTGTCCTCAAGCAACCTAAACATCACTAAAGTATACAAGTGACTTTTTCCTCATTTGCAATACATGTTTTTCATGTCATGGATCAACTCTTCTTTTGTTTTCCAACTTCCTTCTCCACCCTCCATTTTACTTCATTTTTTTGTGGTTCATTTTCTCTTTTCTTTTGTATTGTTTTTGCATTTCATTTTTTTTTCTCAATTTTATCTTTTTTAGAACCACTCACATCACAATCTTATTCCCTTCTTTTCTTCTCGCATCCCACCCCCAACTTAGGCTTCTGGCCTCATTCATCATTTTCATGCATTCAAGGAGGGATTTGGTTCAAAATATGGTTTATTTCAAAAAGGGTTTCAGTTTATAATGTGGTAGCCAAAGAAAAAGTTAAAAAAATCAAAGGGAAAAAACTAATTCTATCACTCACGGCCCACGGGTAGGTCAAATAAGTCTTTAATCAAGAAAATTCACTCTCATGTGAAGACATAATATCATTTCCTCAATCAAGCAAATCTAGTTTTGCGGTGACAAACTGTTAGGCGTATTTTGTATACGCTTTTTGAGTTATTTTTAGTTAGTATTTTTCCCATTTTCGTTTAAATAAGTGTTTAGTAAGGGTTGTTTTTCTTTCTTTTGAGTCATGTCAGTTCTAAATGGCAAAATGACAAAAAGAAGCTAAAAGTGGGAAGAAAAGGAGCTCCCGAAGCAAAAAAAGACGAAAATTGGCAGATCAGGACGAAAGACCGCAGGATCATGGGTGATCGCAGGACTGCAGTGCCACAATTACCGAGAAGCGAAGATTTCGCACCGCGTGCCATTCTCGCGATCACGCGGTGCCGAGGCGGAAAAATCACGTTCTAGGCCGATTTTGACACGGTTTTAGGGTCTGAAATCCATATTTTCTCAACTATAAAATCCCTAAACCCTAGCCTCATTATTCATCTGGGATCTTACATTTCATATCATACTTTGAAGAGGAAAATGAGGCTACAACACAAGATTGAAGACAACTTTGGTTCAAGTTTCTTTTCTTTTCTTTGTTTTTATTTCAGTCTATTTTGGGTTGTATTAGTTGTTGACATGACAATGTTTATGAACTAATTACTTAATTAGGGTTTTTCTATTGAATCGCTTGAAACTCTCTTTCATGAATTAATGCGTTAATTTGATTTCTTCTTCACTTGATTAAGATTTATTCAATATTGGTATGAATGTTTGATAGTTAATTGATCACTAATTATCATAATCTATATGATTTCGAATCAAGAACCGAGAGGAGAGATTTGGATATGCTGTAATTGAATAGACATATGTTAAAATCGCGGACGAAAGTACCCCGATACTTGTGTAGCATTATAAGTTATTGTTCTTAATCCTCCTATGTGGTAAAACCTATCATAGAAATATAAAAGGTTTTTGCACTGGGGTTGAGCGATTATATATCCTAACCGGAATATAATACAGTCTAGTTAACTAATATCTTAACGTAGAAGAAGAAGTCATTCTAGTTGCATTAAGTATTGAAAATAGTGGATAGTTGAGGATAATGGAAGCCCTAATTTAACCTTACTATCAGGGGCAACAGTACTACGACTACTATCAACATCAGCAGTACCATCAACAATAATTTAACCCATAGGTTCCACAAGAAGATAGAGATGAGCTGCAGGAAACCTTACTCAGACTCACTAAGTCCCAGACTCCTCATGGGCAATTTCAGCAGCCACAGAGTCAGGCCCTATCAGAGACGATGGATGAATTGAGAACAACATTGTTGGCAATCACAAACGCCCAAACTCAATTCACGGTAGAAGTAAGATCCTCTTTGCAGAACTTGGAGACTCAAGTAGGACAATTTCTGTATTTGGAACCACAAATCGGGCAACTGATGGACATGGTACCCATTACACCTTAAGAAATTCCACCGAGTGACCCAGTTATGATGAGTGGTAAGCAGATTGAGTAACCTGAACCACAACAAGCTGTTGAGGAATTTGGAGAGATAGTTGGTGTAGAGAAAGAAGAGGTCACTGAGGACCACCCTATTGCAGAAAAGACAACACCAACTATCATTGCTGAGCTCAACCAAAAAGTTCATACCCTCAAGGGCACCCCCAAAAGTTGAGAGATGTAGGGAGTTTCACTGATCTCTACATTATAGAGAGCCTAGAAGACAAGCATGCCATGTGTAAATGGGGGACAATCTTAAATCTGAGGCCCTTGGTTGAAAAAAAGTGTTGTAGGAGAAGTGAGACCTGCAACAATAACTGTGCGGATTGCAAACAGTTCGCAGAAAGATCCACTGGCACTAGTAAAGATTAATTGCGTCCGGCTAAAAGACGTTAAAGACAGCGCTACTTGGGAGGCAACTCAATGTTTTTAATTATGTTATTTCAATTCTTGTTTTAGTTATTTCATTTTATCTTGAAAAGTCTCACGGTTTTGGGTTTTGTCTTATGTTTTGGTGGCAGGTGGACTAGGGATTGACCATGAGTGGAAAATGATAAAAAATGCTGCAAAAGTGCAAAAATCGAGCACAGCGCCGTGGAGCCAAAATGCAGGGCCGCGACGCTGAAACTTCAGAGAGCCTAGAAGCATGTGCAATGTCCAGAATTTCCTCCCAGACCTCCGTTATGACCGTTGTGTTGTGTCTGTAAGTTGTCCATTTATTTCTAATCTTCACACATTGGGGACAATGTGTCGTTTATGTTTGGGGAGGGGTCTTATTTTTATTTTTGTATTTTTATTTTTGTGTGTCTGTTTTTGAGTCTTTTTTTTGTGTTTTTGTGTCCTATATGATTCAATTTTTTTTATGATCATGCATGTTGTAGTTGCTTGAAACGCCTAGTGGATTAAGTGTGATAATGTAATGGAATGAGAAGAAAAAATCTGTGTGCTTGAGTTAGATATGCCAAAAATTCATGAACATCTAATTATTTGGCATATTTGTGCTTAGTCTATGTGTGTCAATGGTGAAAAGAATGATTAAAACATGTCGATGAAGTCTGCTTGCTTGTTATTTGAGGCGAAATAGTTAAGATGTACATATTTAGGGAGATGATTCAGACATTTCTTTGTTAGCCCTTCTTACCATTCAATACCTACCTTGCAATAAATTGTATTCCTAGTCAGCCCCTTTGAGCTTAAAATAAGTGATTTCTTTGACACTCTGTGATTCTCTTATGTGCCATAAGTGAATTGAAAAATTGGGATAAAAGAAGTCTGAAAAAAAATATGAAAAGAGAGTGAAAAATTGATGCACCCCAATAAAAAAGATGTAAAAGCTTAAGTTTGGGAGTGCCTATGAGAATGTGTTTCATGTTCTCAAAAAGAAAAAATGGGAGTGATAGGTATGAATTGAAAATAATACCAAAAAGGACAAAATTGTTGAATGAGAAAAACGCTTATGGTATGTAAATTGAGCCTAAATGTCTGATCTTACCTACCCCTGCCTAAGCCTACATTACAACATTGACAAGTCGTGAAGATCTCTAGTATGTATGTCTATGATTAGTGGAGAATATCAAGTAAATAGGCTCATATAACTAAATGAAATTGACATGCATAGGTTAGGGGTTCATGCTTCCATTGATCGTGATTGAAATGAATTTGCGAAATATTTGGCTTGAAATTCTAGATTTTTATATTCATGCTATATATGTTCCAGCATATTATCCCAACTAACATTCATGCTTTTCTAAGTAACCTTGTGCAGTTGCTTGATTTGAGTCTTTGAGACTTTTTGCTTTTTTTGTTTCTTTGATTTTGGTTTGATCTTTGCTCGAGGGCGAGCAAAGGTTAAGTTTGGGGGTATTTGTTAGGCGTATTTTGTATACGCGTTTTGAGTCATTTTTAGTTAGTATTTTTCTCATTTTCGTTTAAATAAGTATCTTGTTAGGGTTGTTTTTCTTTCTTTTGAGTCACAGCGGTTCTAAATGGCAAAAAAAAGCTAAAAGTGGGCAGAAAAGGAGCTCTCGAAGCAAAAAAGGATGAAAGTTGGCAGATCAGGATGAAAGACTGCAGGATCGCGGTGCCGGACTGCAGGACCGCGGTGCCACAATGCGATAAGTCACGATTTTTGGCACCGCGTGCCATTCTCGCAGATCGCGGTGCGATCGCAGATCGCGGTGCCACAATTACTGATAAGTCACAGTACTTTTGGCACCGCGGTGCCATTATACAGTACTGCGGTGCCATTCTGCAGTACCGCGGTACCGAGGCGGAAAAATCACGTTCTGGACCGATTTTGACACGGTTTTTAGGGTCCGAAATCCATATTTCTCAACTATAAAATCCCTAAACCCTAGCCTCATTATTCATCTGGGATCTTA
This sequence comes from Przewalskia tangutica, assembly GCA_029844215.1. NCBI lineage: Eukaryota > Viridiplantae > Streptophyta > Magnoliopsida > Solanales > Solanaceae > Przewalskia > Przewalskia tangutica. The sequence goes on along the minus strand of CM056736.1, from coordinate 84,063,917 downwards.
CATCTCATATCATACTTTGGAGAGGAAAATGAGGCTACAACACAAGATTAGAGACAACTTTGGTTCAAGTTTCTATTCTTTTCTTTGTTTTTATTTCAGTTTATGTTGGGTTGTATTAGTTGTTGACATGACAATGTTTAGGAGCTAGTTACTTAATTAGGGCTTTCCTATAGAATCGCTTGAAACTATCTTTCATGAATTAATGCATTAGTTTGATTTCTTCTTCACTTGATTAAGATTTATTCAATATTGGTATGAATGTTTGATAGTTAATTGATCACTAATTATTGTAATCTATATGATTTCGAATCAAGAACCGAGAGGAGAGATTTGGATATGCTGTAATTGAATAGACATAGGTTAAAATCGCGGATGAAAGTACCCCGATACTTGTGTAGCATTATAGATTATTGTTCTTAATCCTCCTATGTGGTAAAATCTATCATAAAAATATAGAAGGTTTCTGCACTGGGGTTGAGCAATTATATATCCTAACCGGAATATAAGACAGTCTAGTTAACCGTTATCTTAACGTAGAAGAAGAAGTCATTCTAGTTGCATTAAGGATTGAAAAGAGTGGATAGTTGAGGATATTGGAAGCCCTAATTCCTTCATAACTGATTTAAACCAAAGTATTATCATAATTAGTTTATTTTCTGCAATTACTTAGTCTTAGTTATTAGATAAAAATACAAACAAATTAACTGTCACGACCCGATCCGACGGGCCGCGTCTAAACGTCCTAATTGGACGTCATTAATGATCTGTCAATCTTAATCCATCTAATACAGAGATCTATAGAAATTCCGGCAGCACAACGCTGCTTTTACAACATCTCCCTAAAATGGGCGAGCCGACAAGGCCGCCAAATCAACAACAACACAACAATCATAATAGGCTAGCCGACTAGGCTGCCACCAACCAATATTATGTACACAAAGGAATAATCAAAATAAGCAAGCCGGCAAGACTGCCACTAGATAACAACAAATATAACCGGGAACACCCCAACACAGAGTACTGTTGACACCCAATTTTGACCCTCCCGTCCAGTCATTAACTATAAAATTACACTAATTTTCCACAATAATTCTAATAATTTTAAAATAATAAAATGCAGCAATAAAACATTAATACATGCATAAATAAGCAATTTAATAATGGCACCGCGTCTTACGTAGAAAATTACGCACTTAGAGTCTCGCGCCCATATTTATTAATAATTCTTAAACGATACTAAAATAAATAAATACATAAAATAAATAATTTAGCAATGACGTCGTGTCAAGTAGCATAGTCGCATTTATTATTGTAATAATTTTTAAACTCAAACTTAGATTAACAAAGCACCTAATAATTTAATCACAATTTGTTTACCACTAATTAATTAATAATACACCTAAAATTAACTCCTAAACACTAATACCCTAATTAATTAACCCAGCCCACATCGCAGGCCCAGCTCCCGCGGCCCAACGCCCCTTATTCCTTTATCACCGCAAGCCCACGGCCCTTCAGCCTTTCACTTTCATTCCTCAGCCCAGCAGCCCTCATTTCTCTATACCTTCCCCTCCTCTCTCAGCCCTTGACCTTACCATCATCAGCAGCCCTAACAAAACCTAAACGAAACCTTTCATTCGCCGCCATGCCCGATTTTCTCGCCAGAGAATCCGGGTTTTCCTTACACATGCATACTAAACCTAGCCATTTCCCCCCCCCCCCCCCTTTCTCCAACGATTTTCTTACCATAATCTGTGCGAAATCCCTCCAGAATCTTTACCTTACCTGTTAAAATCGTACAAATCAATACCAAATCAATACATATTATGGTAGGAGATACCCAAAATCAGCCTTTAAGGTTTACCAAACTTAGAACCCAAAGGAGGGCTATAAAAAGGCACATGCAATAGAACGAAGGGGGCATCGGTCGAGCACAGTTAAGAACCCAGACGGCAGTCCGATCGAGGGCATCAGGGGAACATCACAAAAGATAGAGGAAAGGCGTCGAAACTTAGCAGTCCAAATCAGTCGCAAACCAGTAAGTATTCTCAATAACAAGCTCTACCTTTCAATCGCATCGCAATAACCCGTCGAGTGGACCGACGACTTGATACGCTGCCCCGGGTCGTTGTCCGGAGAAGGTAAACCCGTTCCTTTTCAGTTTTATTATGCAATTTACACTTTGCAATCTGTTTGAGTAATGTGCTCTATGGATAATGCTAATGCTTTTAATCGCTGCTGTTATGGTCGAAATTGCTGGTCTAATGTCGTCACTGTTTTACTTGATTGTTAAACTTATCTACTCATATGTTTCTTCTCTGGTTTGCGATAATTGAAGGCTTGCCATATTAACCTATTCAAATGCCTCCCTGATCAAAAGGATTTGACTGCTAATATGCCCATGAATCTGTTCAGAATAGTCAGTTGTGTATAAATAATTATGGGAGTATTGTGCTATTGTGTTTGCCCCCTGTGGAGAGGGTTCATACCTGCTTCATGTTTGGTTATAGAGGAACCTACCTTTTAGCTCTGTTTGAAATATCTATTGTCTATTGCTTAGTGTTTCTCATTTATTGTTTGAATTGGATCTTCATGTCTAAATTGCCTATTATGATGTGTGTGCTTGCCTGCTGGGTCCCTGAATATTGTTTATAAATGTCATATCATAACTGTATGTTTAGTCCAGGCTAAATGGATCTCTGCCTATCTGGATAATGTTGCATCCGGCTTATCCATTCCTGTATCCTTTCTGCCCCCTTGCATACTTGTTAGTTGATCAATGTTATGCTCAGACTCGAGGCCAATGGTTGAACATGACATAACTGGCCATATATTGTTTCTTTCCTATGTTAGTACATGAGTCTACATCCACATCTGGTAATCTGACCTTAGAGGACATCAAGCAAGCCTATAATTGACTCATAAATGAATTGAATATATGGCATCTAGAATAAAAGTTCATTCGTCCCATCTTCGTAAATGTTTAGCAAGTCGCAATAGATGTCGCTGCCAGGTCAATTAATCCAGGGACTGACTACACATGTTGAGCTGATTTATGCTAAAAACTGCCTAACAAAAAAAATGAAGCCTTGTTTCCCTTTCGGTTTGCCAGGAGTGACCATATTGGACTGTTTTTCTCACTTTTCTGTCTGTTGTGTACTTTATGATTGACTGGAATAGTTAAGTTAAATGAAACCCTACATTGATTTTTGGCAAGTTATTTCCCTGAGGTCATTTATTTGACTGAAGGCTCAACTGATCATTTATTTGGTCCAGCAGCCCTACTTATTTTCTAAATACACATAGGCATATCATATCTGGGTCACTTACATTCTGCATACTTCTTGGGATGTAATTCTAATTTTGATAGACTGATATCAATTTGGCCCTCCTATTACCGAAATGAAACAATTTCATGTGTTTAAATTCTGTGCCAATGTCGTTTATTTTTCGATGTGGTTTAGAGCATTTACTAATCCTTATCTTCCTTTTTTTTGCATGAAACGCATCGGAGCAACAAAGAGTCTCATGGCGAGACTGTAGTAAACGTGAAAATCCACATCTTATGTGTTTCATCCTCTCCGCATTATAAACTCAAAACCGCGGCGAAAGGACATCGCCATTCTTCGAGTCATCCTTGTTAATTCATATCCTTTCCCATCCATTTGTTGTAATTATTTGTCTAACATTCCCTCTAACATTAATATATTTAGAATAGTTTGAGCTCGGGTCGTCCTTAGTAAGGAGTCTAAAATTAGAAACTTACTTGCCCCCCTTTAAGTAAACCATCTTAACTTAAGTTATAATTAAACCGTTTAGTCACATAATTACTCATGTAAGTCTAGACATTATTTTTGTCATTAAATCTTAACTTGCATAATTAATCATATGTAGCTATGATATTATTTTCAAGATTCCTAACCCATTTGCTATAAACATCCATATAGAAATCTTATTTTTTTTATATACTAAGAAACCCCTTTAAGCATGTGGTACACTAATCAAGGCAGGCAAATGTATACATTTAGTCAATTAATCTATTTTGCATCACATACTTTTTTTATATAAATAATATAAGGCATGCTTTAAAGTTTAAACTTTACATGTGTTTTATGGCATTAATCTTATTAATCTTTTGCCAAAAATATTTTCTATTAAAATACCTTTCAAACATGCGTTTTTTTTTTGCATAAATAATTAACCCTAGGTTTGAACGGACAACCGCAAGTTAGCGGATCCTTTAGGGTGCCTGACCCCTTCCCTTTAGGATAATAAAGAACTCTTACCCAGAATCTCATTAAAGTTTAGCACTCCATTAAAATAGAGTTAATGTTTACTTAAAACTAGTTAACATTTAGGTGTCCTAATTCACCCAAAATAATTAGGTGGCGACTCCGCGAACCCTTTATCATTTTAAGCACCTTTTAATATTTAAACACCCTTTTAAACTTTTTTAGCACTCTTTTAAACATTTAGCATTTTAGCATTTATTTCCTAACATTTTTACTTAAGCAGGGTTCGCTAGAAAAGGAAGTCGCGGTCGAAAAAGGGCGCGACAAGTACAACAATATTACAACCCCAAATAAGGTACAAACGTCCAACCCAAAACTGTCTACAGACCTCTAAGAGTACGATAATGACATATGACGGGACAGGGCCCCGTCGTGCCCAAAATATGCATAAGTCTGAAAGATGAAGATCTGTACCAAAATAGCTGGCTCCGGAACAAAGGAGCTCTCCAACTGCTGTACAGAAGCCCTAAACTGGAGGGTCACATATCTGAACACTGACTGCAGTATGAACGCAGCTTCGAGGAAAGGGGGTCGATCTAAACAATCCATCGAGTATATAAAACATGAAATACTGAAAATAAAATTACAACTGTTTCAAGTAAAGATAGAGAGTCATCAAGCTTAACAAAATGAGAGTCATATCAGAAATCATGAATGCTTGCTCATACTGTCACTATGTCTATGTATGTATATCAATATGTATAACATGTCTCGGCCCTCTAGTGAGGGACTCGATGGAAGTCTGTATATGTGCGCATATCATGTCTCGACCTACATGGAGGACTCGATAAAATCTGTATATATGTATATAACGTGTCTCGGCCCTCTAGTGAGGGACTTGATGAATTCTGTAAAGTTGTGCACGAACATGATCCGGCCCGAGACTCGGTGGAGTGAAACAATAATACTTAGCACGAGTAGATATCATGAGCAACCATATGCAATTAAAAATCATCTTTGACTCTCGATAATTTCATCATAATAACTCTTTTACTGAAAATCATAGACACTAATCAACAATTATCCTTTAAAACTGAACTTATAGGAATTACGTACGTCCGCCGTACTTTCATTAAAATCATGCCAAAAAGAAGGAAGAAAGAGTTTTACATACCTCTTAGGCGAACTACTCAACTCAATACTAAGGTATGTCTCGTCTAGTACTTCAACATATAACAAGGAATGATACGCTCGTCAATTCTATGATTTCTAATGTATGTTATATGAATAATGACTCCCTTATTCCTATAAAAATTTGGGCAGCATTTCCTTTGTTTATGTGCGTATCCACAATTTTACCAATAATCCAAATCAACCAACAATTCAAATCCAACCAATAATCCAATTCAATCCAACAATCCAAATCAACCCAATGATCCAAATTAAACTAATAACCACTACCATTTCCATATGTAGTCAAAATTACCTAAACATTCAATTTATCAACTTCCATAACCAAGGGAATTTATATACTTATTTCATGTCATTCCAACCCTTAATCCGTATTAAAGAATAGTCCATGAGAACAACTCACACTTTAGTTAACAATGAGAGGGAAATGCAAAGCTTTTCTACACTTTCCTATACTTTGATTCCTTTAGGACTTGCGTAAGCAATTATCACATTGTTTATGCATATTCTTGATGAAATTTCCAGCATTATTACATCACCAAATCAGCCCCTAAGCAGCCCCTAAGTCGCGACGACGAGGTCCGATAATTCCTTAAATGTTATGGTTCAAAAACACATTGCATTGACTCTTCTTTTAGCTCTTTATACCCAATTCGTATTTCACTAATTCCATATAGCAATTACAACTTTAAACTATCAAGATTTCCTTACAAGTTCATCATGCAATTGGTAACCATATTATAATACAACAATCAAACTTAGTGTGTACAAAACAGTTCCAATCGACGTATATATCCCAATACAATCACATGTATTTCATATTTCCAATTCCATCTTAACACCAATTCATATCTTCAATTACAACAACATGCAATTTCATTTAAACTATAAAAGAAGAATTTTATACCTCGAATTCGTCCAAAACAGTCCCGAAAAATCTGCTCACTGTCCAGCCCCCTTTTCCCGTCGTTTATTCGATTTTTCTTCACTAATCTTACCCCTTTTCAACTCCAAATTGCCATGCAACAATCCCACAATGTTAACCCATCATTTATACATGTTTTCCTTCCAAAAATTGTCTTAAAAATTTGGAAAATTGGAGCCTCAATTTCGGTACAGCTGGGCCGATGCCCACTGTTTTTGGGTGTTGTTTTGACTCCTAATTTAGGTGAAGAATTCTAGTCTAAGAGGAGGAAATAAAGCTCAAATTTGACTATGGGGGAGGTGTATTTTCGGTTGTTAGTGTAGAAGAGAAGAAGATGAAAAGACAATGTTTTTCTTGAAATGAAATGGAAAGGTAAGGGTTCATAAGTTTTAAGGGGCAATTTGAAAATCTGAAAATTACACTTACTATTTGGTCCCCAAAGTGTCCTCTTAAGTTAAATCAATCCCCCAAGTAATAAATCTTAATCCCACTTCCTTTAATTCTCGGGAATTCCATAAGGCCTCGTATTCCTCATGTCATAATTCTTATAATATGATACTAATCCTTAATGGAAATATATAACTTATCATTTTAAATTTTCATTGACATGCTCGTAGCTTGTGTAAATATTCTTACATCCATTATCCGAATCTTAATCTTAATGACGTTCTTAATCCTCGTCTTAAACTTATGAGGTGTAACATTAACGTTCACCAAATAGAAACTAAAGCTTAGATAATCGGTACTTGATAATCAGTCTCTGAGGATGATATTCGGTCTTACCAGACTATATTACTTGTAACGATACGTACACTTGCGTGAGCAATTGGAAATCGCCTAACACAAACCAATGAGGCAAGTTCTAGATGACACAAGAACCGCTACCTTTTATACTCTCTATCGAACACAAAGCTATTATCTCATGAGATTCAAACACAAGTAGACATAAAGTGACAAAATGAGGCATGTTTTCATAGAACAATCATTTAAATGATCCTGCTACTCTTGTTTTCAAAATTCAAATTTTCGAGGAGTGCCATCACAACCAAAAAATAGCTACACATGCTAGAACTATATACAAAAACCAACCAAGTCATACTATTTTATTACTAGGCCATGGTTACTGAACATACACCCTTGGAAAAGAACCAAGCGAAGAAAAACCAAGGGAAACAAAATATAACACAACACAAAACATAACAAAATATAAAATATAATAAAATACAGAATCTAACAACTATAGTGGTTGTGGACAGATTTTTAAAGTATGCCGATTTCATGACCGACTTACTGGAATGTACAATCAAGGAAGCCGCCAAACTATTCTTTAAGAATGTAGTAAAGTATTAGAACTTATCAAGAAATATCATCCGTGATCGATACTTTCTCTTTAGTAGAAACGTTTGGAGAGAGTTATTTGATATCCTTGGAATGGAGCTACACTTCTTTACTAGTTTCGACCCACATACAAATGGATAGATGGAGTGGGTCAATGCCTTATTAGAGTGCTACTTGAGGCATTATGTTAGTGCGTATCAAAAGGATTGAGCAAGGCTCTTAAACATAACTTAGTTCTCCTATAACAAATTATTTATTTTCCGATCGCCTAGAAGAGTCCAGGGGCGAACACCTTTTGATTTATCCACATGCCAACAACCACAAACTCCACATTCACTACCGACAACGTTCGAGGGAAAGAGTTTGGAGGCTTATCATATGACGAAAGGCCAAAAAGAGTAGCTTGATACTGCTAAGTTCTACTTGGACAAGGAATCCAAGCGGATGAAGTTTGCGCACCGCAAGCGACATTTCACATACTATACAATTAGGGACATAGTAGTGATAAAGATTAACCCGAGACAGTTCAAGGCACTGCGGGGTCAATCGAGTCGCTCTCTTATTACTATCACGCCTATTATGATTGTGAAATTAAGGTTATCATAGGCATGGCAAAAATGAGGATAAAAGGCCATTGGTATATTCCTAATCAATTGGAAGGGGCAAACGCCAGAAGAGGCCGCATCGCAACGATATTAAAACTTGTGACAATTCAAAGATAATATCTGAGACTTTATGAAGCATCATTGCGTTGCGGTCATCACAACATCAAGTAGGGATAGTGTGATGACCCACCACATCGTCACGCCACTTCGGTGCCATTTGGAATATACTCTCTATGCATGGGCTTACATATGAATGATACTAGCTCTTGAAAGAATATTCTCGAGCCATGAGAGATTCTCTAGATATTTAAGGATTGGTTGGAAGAATCAGTAGCAATGACTTGAAAGATTCTAGGCATGTAGAGAGTTCTAGAGAGGGAACTTAGGCTATGTTTGGCCAAGCTTCTAGAAAAGTGTTTCTGTTTCTTAGAAGTAGTTCTGCAGAAACTGTTTCTAGAGAATTTGTTAGGGTGTTTGACCTATAATTATAGAAGTACTTCTGAGAAACAGAAACAGTTTCCTGTTTGGCCCACATTTATGCAAATTTACTAGAATATTTTTTTAATAGATTTAAAACTATTTAAAATATTCTTTTCTATCCTATATTTCTAAAAATTAGTATATCTTTATAATTTAATAATTTTAATTTTTTTTATTTAATTGCAACATTTAATCAAAAAATAATATTATATTGTACATAAGAAATGTAACGACAATATGATAGTCAATGACTCAAATATGTCCAAACCTACCCCCTGCCTACCCCACCCCATCCTCAAATTTTTATGTCATTTTTTTTTACTTTTATAAAAAATATGAAATTTTACCCCCCACTGCCTAACCCCACATACCCCCTCCACCCTATCCTCAAATTTCTATTTCATATTTTTTGTTACTTTTATAAAAAATGATTGAATTATGATATTTTTTCTTACCTCCCCCCGCGTCCACCTACCCCATTCTCAAATTTCTATTTTATATTTTTTTTACTTTTATAAATAATTTATAAAAAATATGATTTATTTTCTTACCCCCCCGCCCTACCCCCACCCCACCCCATTGCCCTACCCATCCTCAAATTTCTATATTTTTTGTTACTTTTATTAAAAATGATTGAAAATATGATTTTTACCTCCCCTCCCCTGTTCTCAAATTTCTATTTTATATTTGTTTTACTTTTATAAACAATTTATAAAAATATGAATTTTTCTTATCCCCGCCCTACACCCCTACCCCCACCCCACCCCATTGCCCTACCCATCCTCAAATTTCTATTTCATATTTTTGTTACTTTTACCTCCCCTACCCCACAGTCCAATTACCCATTCTCAAATTTCTATTTTATATATTTTTTCTTTTATAAACAATTTATAAAAAATATGATTTTTTTCTTATCCCCTCCCCTCCCTACCCCATTGCCCTACCCCATCCTCAAATTTCTATTTCATATTTTTTGTTACTTTTATATAAAATGATTGAAAATATGATTTTTTTCTTACCTTCCCTACCCCGTCCACCTACCTCATTCTCAAATTTCTATTTATATATTTTTTTTACTTTTATAAACAATTTATAATAAATATGAATTTTTTTCTTACCCCCAACCCATCCTCAAATTTCTATTTCATATTTTTTGTTACTTTTATAAAAAAATGATTGAAAACATGAATCCCCCTACCCCCGTCCACCTACCCCATTCTCAAATTTCTATTTTATCGAGCGGTGAGGGAACCCGTAGGGTTGGGAGCACTAATGAAGGCTGGTTGGTGTAGACATATTGGTGAGTGCACTGGGAAGAAGGATAACCAAGCCTGGTAGCTCACCAAGCCAAGCGTTATTGCTAAGCGGAGTCCAAGGCGGCGATCAAGCCCCTTAGCCTTAAGGTTACATATGTTATTTCCAAACAACTAGAATCTTCGACCTCATAATAAGAATAAGAAGAATGGGGAATCTGGTAGAGAGTAGAGAATAGAATAGGCTGTGATGCGAGAGATATTTTCACTCTTGAGAGATCCTTTGAAGACGACCAGATGGTAGAAGCCCACGGAGCGGTACGCTAAGCCGGAAAGGGAGAGAGTTGAGTTAGATCTGATGCCATTGATTCTGCTGGAGGAAGATCCACAGGACAGAGAATTGATGACAAGGCGTGAGATTGACGCCAACTCTCACTCTCAGAGTCAAAGCTTTGGTTGGCACAATCCTCTTTTTATTGCTCGACGAGGCTTTTCCTTCGCTCATCTCGCATGCCAGTCCCCTTTAAGTAAAGTCCTCCCTGGATTCAATCGAGTAGGACTCTATGACCTTAGGCCAGTAACTCTCATTATTAAGATTGGGGTCGCATCTAATGAAGCAATACAATTCAATGAAGCAGTAGCTCGCTACATCGATACGATAGCAAACTCTTTTTCTCCTCCTTCCACTATGGTGAACCTTGCTCCTTATAATTCTATTGATCAAACCGTGGCACTCGAGGGCAGAAGGTCCGGGTCCAGAGAAAGATTTGTCTTACATGCCAAGAGGCACCCTGGCGATCTGCATTTCTCGGTTATTTTTTTTACTTTTATGAAAAATTTATAGAAAATATGAATTGACCTACCCCATCCTCAAATTTTTATTTCATATTTTTTCTTACCTCCCCCGTCCACCTATCCTATTCTCAAATTTCTATTTTATATTTTTTTCTTTTATAAATAATTTATAAAAAATATGATTTTTTCTTACCCCCCCTCCCCCTACCCACACCTACCCCCACCCTCATTGCCCTACCCCATCCTCAAATTTCTATTTCATATCTTTTGTTATTTTTATAAAATAAATTATTAAAAAATATGAATTTTTTTCTTACCCCGCCCTACCCACACCTACCCCCTCCCATGACCTACCCTATTGTCAAATTTCTATTTTATATGTGGATATTATATGAGATTAAAAGGAATTTTGTGAAAAGAAAAGAGTAAATGATTCAAAAAAATTCATTTAATGAGAAAAAAAGCTTCCCGAGAAGCACCAAATTGATGTTTCTGCTTCTCTTCCTATCTAGAAACACTTTTTGTTTTTTTTTTAAAAATATTTCTACTTCTGGATAAGTATCCGGTTGCCTAAGAAGTGTTTCTCAAGTTGAGAAACACTTCCAAAAGTTTGGCCAAACATGTACTTACTTGTAAATATTAGAGGACTTGTGTAACATTAATATTTATCCACTAGTTCATAGGTGTCTGATATATAGGAGGTCATTCATTTATAAATTATCAATCAAGAAAATAATTCATGAGTAATATAAAAGCTTCTTTTGGAAAATCTCTCGTCTTTCTTATCTAGTATTTGTTGTAAAATTTGTGGGTGTGAACGGAAACGAAGAACTGAAAGAGAATAGAGAAAGTTAATTGTGATGTTGTCGAGTCGATTGTTTGACAATCTCTCCTTAAGACAAAATTATCCCCATATATATTGGCTTATGGTAGATGGATAATAGTCTCCCAAGATAAAACGACAGTACTTTCTCAAACACAAGTCAAATGCTTGAGAACTCTTGTAGAAGAAACAAGAACAAATATTGCTAGAAGAAGAATAAAAGCTCTCAACAATTTCCAGTTTTGTGTTGTATTGAGGTGTATAAAATCTGATTTTGAAGCCTCTATTTATAGGTGCAAGATTGTGGATCACAAGACATGTGAATGTCTTAAATGGGTGCATAGATCTTGCCAAGAGGCATCTTGATCTCTTCAAAAGGCACCTAGATCATGCCAAGAGTTGGATGATCATTAGCCCTTTAATTCTGTCCATGAATCAGAAGATTCTGGAGTGTTTTTCGTTCACTGTACCGTAGGCACCGCGGTCCTAGGCCAAGTGGCACTACGGTGCTGATCCCATTTTGGCTCGGTGCTACGGTCCTTTTCTCGAGGCCCCGCGACTCTTCCCCATTTTCCGTATTTTGCACATTTCTTCTTTTCTTATACCGTCGTGGGAGATACATTAATTTGGTCAATTAATCATCCATCCTTACCTAACTTAAGAACACTTTAACATGTGTACCAACATCTCTTTCACTACGTGAACTTTAGCTAGACGTTGTACGACGTATGCATGTGTGTGAAAATTATATTTTCGACATGCGGGGCCCCTTGTGTTCAAGTCATTAAGGACGGGATAATTCAATCCCACTAGGTAACATTTCCAACAATCCCCTCTTGAAAGAGGTGTTGGTGCACGCGGAGTGCCAATCATTAGCAATCTAGTAGCGGAAGTGTATTGCATCGGAATAGGTAGCACGCAACTTTGAACCTTTCCTAGTCAACTACCATCGGACATATTTATTGAGCGGTGAACGTGATGTATTGAACCGTCAATGTTTAGTATATGCCAAGACAATGATAGAGACTCAAATAATTGTCCAATCTCTCGTTTCTTCTTATGTTTTGTCCGTTGTGGCCGTGGACACGCTTGGATTCTTAAGTGTGTACAACTGAGGCGGCCTGTCCTCACACTTAAATAGGTGACCTCCCACCAGGAGTCATTAAAAGTATCTTCATCTTAACCTCGACTCTCGAGGATTGTTTTAAGACCCCGACACTTGACATTGTACCCATAATTCAGGTAGCACTTTAATGTCTATCGCGGGAAGGCTTTGGATTTAGTGTTTCCGTAAGGAATCAATATCCGAAGTGCTCTTGATTTTATATAAGCGCTCAACTGGACCTTTACAGCTTAGTTTTCCCATTGAACCAAATCCCTGGGATCTCCAGTCAGTATAGATGGGTTACCACCATATCGGTCCTTAGTGATTGGGTTTTAAGCCCATTCCCCTAGACAGACAGTTCATCTGATCATTGGGTAATCCCTTGGTCAAAGGGTCAGCTATATTCTCCTTTGATTTGATGTAATCGATGGAGATAATACCCGTGGAGATCAATTGCCTAACGGTCTTATGTCTCCGATGTATGTGCCAAGATTTGTCGTTGTATATGCTACTTCGTGCCCTTCCTAATGCTGACTGACTGCCGCAGTGGATCATCACCGAAGGTATGAGTTTATCCCAATAAGGGATATCCTCCAAGAAATCATGAAGCCACTCGACTTCTTCACCTGCTTTGTCTAAAGCGATGAACTCCGATTCCATGGTGGATCGGGCGATGCATGTTTGTTTGGAGGACTTCCAGGACACAGCCCCACCACCAATTGTAAACACATACCCACTGGTGGACTTGGTGTTCCGTATATCGGATATCCAGTTTGCATCACTGTACCCCTCTAGTACAGCTGGATACCTCGAGTAGTGCAATCCGTATGACATTGAGTATTTCAAATACCGGAGTATTCGATTAACGCTTTCCAATGGTCATCTTCGGGATTGAGTGTAAATATCGCCAATTTATTAACGGAATAAGCGATATCAGGTCGGGTACAATTTGTTACATACATCAAACTGTCGATTATCTGCGCATATCGCTCCTGGAGCACGGGTGCACCACGATTCTTGTCAATGCTTTGACTCATATCCAATTGGTGATCTTAATGGCAGACAGTCAAATATTTCAAACTTTCTCAACACACTCTCTATGTAATGAGACTGAGATAGCACTAGTCCGTCAGATGACTTAGAAATCTTAATTCCTAAGATGACATCTGCAATACCCATGTCCTTCATGTCAAAACATTGTTTCAACATGTTCTTTGTTTCCAGAATCAAGGCTCGACTACTTCCTGTGATCAACATGTCATCTACATAGAGACATATCATGACGAAGGAGTCAGAGTCTCTTTTCACGTAGACACACTTGTCACACTCATTAATGGAGAAACCTTTTGATAGTAGTGTGCTATCAAATTTTTCATGCCATTGTTTTGGAGCTTGTTTCAGCCCATACAGAGACTTGATAAGTTACCGACTTTCTTCTCTTGTCCTGGAACTATATATCCCTCGGGTTGTTCCATATATATCTCCTCTTCCAAATCACCATTTAGGAAGACTGTCTTAACATCCATTTGATGGATTTCAAGGTCATGAAGTGCTGCTATGGCAATGAACACCCTTATGGAAGTCATTCTTGATACTGGGGAGTACGTATCGAAGTAGTCAAGACCTTCAGTTTGTTGGTAACCCTTGGCTACCAACCTAGCCTTGTACTTATCTATAGATCCATCAGCTTTGTACTTGCATTTAAGTACCCACTTACAACCTAGTGGTTTATTTCCCGGAGGAAGATCAACCAACACCCAGGTGTGATTTTGCATGATGGACTTTATTTCCATTTCCATAGCTTCTTTCCAGAGCGGTGCTTCTAGAGTTGACAATGCCTCTGCAATTGTCCGTGGTTCATTCTCAACCAAGTAAGCTAAAAAGTCCGGATCGAAAGATTTCTCTTTCCTGACCCTTTTGCTCCGCCTAGGTTCTGTCTCAGGATCAGTTGGATTCTCATCCACATCAGTCCGAATCGCTAGAAACTTTTCGGGTATTTCGGCTTGGAAGTTTGATGGAATCATAGTATTCCCAATGGTACCAAAAGTGATACCAGTAGCAGCAGTAGCACTTCCAGAGGATGTGGCATTGTTGGAAGCAGAGACTTGTTCCTTTCCGTTGACCATATTTAGTTCTTCGTAATAACAATTTTGTCTTAACTGTTGTAAAATTTGTGGGTATGAACGGGAACGAAGAACTGAAAGAGAATAGAGAAAGCTAATTGTGATGTTGTCGAGTCGATTGTTTGACAATCTCTCCTTAAGACAAAATTATCCCCGTATATATTGGCTTACGGTAGATGGATAATAGTCTCCCAAGATAAAACGACAGTACTTTCTCAAACACAAGTCAAATGCCTGAGAACCCTTGTAGAAGAAACAAGAACAAAGATTGTTAGAAGAAGAATAAAGGCTCTCAACAATTTCCAGATTTTGTGTTGTATTGAAGTGTATAAAATCTGATTTTGAAGCCTCTATTTATAGGTGCAAGATTGTGGATCACAAAACATGTGAATGCCTTAAATGGGTGCATAGATCTTGCCAAAAGGCATCTTGATCTCTTCAAAAGGCACCTAGATCATGCCAAGAGTTGGATGATCCTTAGCCGCTAATTACGTCCATGAATCGAAGATTGCAGGTGTTTTTCGCTCATCTGCAGTAGGCACCGCGGTTCAAATTCGACCGAACCGAAACTTCGAGCTGCTGGACAAAAGGCACCGCGGTCCCTGCCAGAGGCATCGCGGTGCTTGGAGCACCGCGGTCCTAGGCCAGGTGGCACCGCGGTGCTGCCCCCATTTTGGCTCGGTGCCGCGGTCCTTTTCTCGAGGCCCCGTGACTCTTCCTCATTTTTCGTATTTTGCACATTCTTCTTTTCTTATACCGTTGTGGGAGATACATTAATTTTGCCAATTAATCGTCCATCCTTACCTAACTTAAGAACACTTTAACATGTGTACCAACATCTCTTTCACTACGTGAAATTTAGCTAGACGTTGTACAACGTATGCATGTGCGTGTAAATCGTATTTTCGACATGCGGTTAAGGACGGAATAACTCAATTCCACTAGATAATATTTCCAACAGTATTCTTTAGCGATCTTGAATGTATTAAAACTGACTTGGCATAGCAAAAAGTGTGAGCAATTTATGCAAGTTGTCAAATACGACACATTGCGCTTAATCGAAGTCTAAGACCGTGATACTAAGCACAATCACATAAAATAAAATGAAATGAGTATATTTTTCCTCTCCTGCTACTATATATTAAAAGAGGCGATATGCACCGGTAATCCATGAGATTTTTGTTTCCTTAAGTTTGATAAATAATCATATGCACAGTGTATCTGAACAATCAAAGGAACTGGGTGCATTTTTGTAGGGAGGTTGGTCAAAGTTTTTTTAAGAAATACTACCTCCGTTCTAAAATTATTATCTTACTTTATTTATTAGTTTATTCAAAAAAGATTGACACATTCTATATTTTTAAATAATTCAACTTAATGAGATGATTTATAACCACACATATATCTAAGACTTGTTTTAGATCACATATTTCATAAGTCTTTCTTTATTTTTTAAATTCTATGTTAAGTCAAACTAAGACAATTTTCTTGAGAGGACGAAAATATTTTTTAAGAAAATAATTTTAGAAGTCTATGCTGTTCAGTTGATGAAAAGAGACCAATAACTTTTGATAGGACACTTTCATCAAATTTAGGACTTAGCTGTCATTGAGGTTGACATAAAAAATTGAACAGGTAAATGAAAAATTAAATCTCCATATAAAAATTTACATGTTGCTCTTGTTAATTAGCTCCCACTCCAACCCCAATAAAATAAAACTAAAATGACGTTGATTTGGTTGAGTCTCCTTTTTTATTAAAGAAAAAAAAATAATAATACTAATAAGATTTTAACTGTCTCTTGGATGAGTGGTTATGCTAATTCAAAATCCTAAAATATATTGTAGGATTTTGTCTTATTTGGGTTACATGTCTGCCTATACCTTATCAAATAGGGGAAGCTTTCTTGAAATGGGCCCTTTTATGGCTCAATTCCAATAAAAGGAGTAGGAAAAAGGAAGAGGTAATATGTACCTAAAAATCTCTTAAATGTTAAATATACCATGTATACTCGGTATTGATTTTGTCTATATTGTGTCCGTGCATAGTGTAGGTTAGTGTAGGTAATTTAGGCATTATTTTATTGTAAATATTACATTGTACACTTACCATAATTATAGGAGTCTTGTACTACTAGAATGAGGTTTTGAGATCATACATCTTCACAAAATAAAAAAGTCGAACGCAAAATTCGCACAATTAATAACATTGTCCGAACATTATTGATTCATGTTTCCGTACCAACTTCCTTTTGGCATCATGCCCTACAAATGACTATCTGTATTCTTAACATTCTTCCTATCAAAAGTTTTGACGTATTCGTCCACTCTTCAAATTTTATATAATAAGACTCCTTCATTTTCATGTCTTAGGGTCTTTGGTGCTTATGTTATCCATTGTTTCCATCCACTACAATTCACAAACTTCAGGCATGTTCTACTCCTTGTGTGTTTTTGGGATATCCGTCTAATCATCATGGTTTCAAATGTTTTGATTTATCGTCTAATAAAATCATCATTAGTCGCCATGTTATTTTTTATGAGTCCCAATTTCCGTTTGCTAAAGTATGTTGGGCCAGCAAGCCCACTGCCTGCTGGCCAGTCCGTCACGAACCATTATTCACCTTTTATATTTTTCAGAATTTAGGAAATTCAATTCCAACAATGTGTCCCGAATTCTCCATCGTGTCATAGACCAGTCACTCGTAGTAAATGGGCTATTTTTAAACCAAAAAGATATTTTAATTTAAATTCTAATATTCTTAAATCACCCTTACCCCGTAATCCTGTGTCTGCTTTGAATGACCCGAATTGAAAAATTGTTATGACCGACAAATATAATGATCTTATTGATAATAAGACGTGAGAGTTGGTGCCCCGTCCACCTGGTGTTAATATTATTCGATCTATGTGAATTTTTGCTCATAAGGACAATTTTAACGGTTACTTTGCGAGGCATAAGACTCGTCTTGTATGTGATGGTAAGACTCAGCAGGTTGGTGTTGATTGTGGTGAGACATTTAGTCCGGTGTCAAGCCAGCTACCATTCGCACAATGCTCAGCTTGACCCTATCGAAAACATGACCCATTCATCAGTTGGACGTGAAAAATGTTTTCTTACATAGTGATCTCAAAGAGATAATTTATATGCATCAACCCTTGGGGCTTAGGGATCCCAAATATCCACATCATGTCTGTTTGTTGAAGAAGTCCTTATATGGGCTTAAGCAGTCCCCACAGACATGGTATAAGAGGTTTGCAGACTTTGTGTCGACTATTGAGTTCTCTCACAACAGGTCTGATAATTCGTTATTCATATATCGTCGTGGTTCGTCATTGGCTTATATAATATTATATGTGGATGATATTATCTTGACTGCTTCATCTGATGCATTACGTCAGTCTATCATGACAATGCTCAATTTTGAATTTGCTATGAAAGACTTGGGACCCTTGAGTTATTTTTTGGGGATTGTTGTCACTCGTCATGCAGGTGGATTGTTCTTATCACAAAGGAAATATGCAGCTGAGATCATTGAGAGAGTTGTGATGTCATCTTGTAAGTCCACTTCCACCCAAGTTGGGTGCTACGGCTGGCTTCCCATATGAGGATCCGACCCGCTATCACAGTCCTGCAGGGGCCCTTCAGTATCTTACGTTCAACGCGACCTGATATTACATATGCCGTGAAGCATGTGTGTTTGTTTATGCATGGTCCCAGGATTGAGCACATGAATGCACTCAAATGCATTATTAGGTACATCCAGGGGACACTTGATTATGGGTTGCATTTGTATCATTCGTCGACATCTACACTTGTCTCATATATATATGTTGATTGAGGTGGCTGTCCGGATACCAGATGGTCTACGTCTGGCTATTGTATGTTTCTTGGTAATAACTTGGTCTCATGGTCTGCCAAGCGTCAGTCAACACTATCACATCCGAGTGCAGAGACCGGGTATCGAGGGGTAGTCAATGTGGTCTCTGAGTCATGTTGGTTACATAATCTTCTTTTGGAGCTCCATTGTCCTATTCAGAAATCTACCTTGGTGTATTGTGATAATGTTAGTGTCATCTACCTTTCTGATAATCCAGTTCAGCACCAGCGTACGAAACATATCGAGATGTACATTCATTTTGTTAGAGAAAAGGTAGCTCGTGGACAAGTACGCATCTGTCATGTCCCTTTCAGGTATCAAATTACAGACATCTTTAAAAGGGTCTTCCCTTGGTCCTTTTTGAAGATTTTAGAAACAGTGTCAGCGTACGAAGACCGTCAGCTATGACTGCGAGAGTGTGTTAAATATACCATTGATTTTGTCTATATTGTGTCCGTGCATAGTGTAGGTTAGTGTAGGTAATTTAGGCATTATTTTATTGTAATATTACATTGTACACTTACTATAATTATAGGAGTCTTGTACTACTAGAATAAGGTTTTGGAATTAGAATAGGAATATGTTTTCTATTATGAAAAATTGTAATTGTATATATATTGTTTTCATTAATAAAAATAATCAAGAGATTATTTTTTTCATTAAATTATAGTATATGTTTAGTAAGTGTAGTAATTAAATTATAGAAGTTTATTGTTATTCTTGAATTGTAATATTTATTATCTAAACGCCATTGCAGTGTGTAAATGACACGATCGAGGAGTGAATTCACTCTATATGTCATGTGGCAGTTTATAATTTTTATTTTAGATGTTACCCATTATTTTCAACTGGTTTACTGTTATTAGAAAAAGATGTAACATTTGTAGACGAAAAAAAGAATAAGAAAAAATAACAAATAAGAATAAATAATTTTATAAAATGTGTAAAATGCTAAATGAATGGTTTTTCAACCGTCTTTCTAATTTTACACAAACACTATAAAGAAAGTGAAGTCAATCTCTATGTCACGCTGTACTAAAGGTGGACTTTAGATAAGAAATTTTATAGTTCACGAAGATAACAATAACACTCCATAATTTAGTTAGTCAACTTGTAAAAACGTGAATATTATAGAAAAGTTCAAATATTAATATGATGAGAACTAAAAATATACCATAATATACACGGTATACTATGGTGTATGCACTGCCTTGTGTATACCGTATATATCACGGAAACCAAGACAATTGGGAGACCGTGATCTACATGGTATACACAGCCGTGTATATCTATGTTTGATAATATGTTATTTGTATTTAATTATCATTGTACACTTACCATAATTGTATAATTCTTGTACAAATAGAATAGGGTTTTGGGAGTAGAATAGGAATAGGATTTTCCATATTATGGATATTGTAAATTGTATATATACTCATTCATTAATGAAAATAATCAAGGGAGTTATTTCTTTCATGGTATCAGAGTCAGACTCATTCCAATTATTTGTTCACCGATGTTGGACCCCTAAATTATATAGTCCACACTCCAGTTAACGAGGTTTGGGCGTGCAGAGAAGTGTTAAGAGTCTCACATCGGAAATGAAATGGGAACATGAACTCCTTATATGGACTTGAACAATCTTCATCCTACAAGATAGATTTTAGATTGAGTTAGGTCTAAGATCTATTCTTTACATGGACTTTTCCGTTAGCGGTTTGCCTTTTGACATTATTCATAGCGATTTATGGACATCTCTAGTTCTAAGTTCTTTGGGACATCGTTATTATGTTATATTTTTGGATGATTATTCTAATTTTTTATGGACTTTTCCGTTAGAGAAAAAATCTCAAGTTTTTTTCGCATTCTTAAAATTTAGAGCACTCATCCGTACCCAATTCGAATGGAAAATAAAAAATATACAATGTGATAATGACAAAGAATATGATAACGGGTTGTTTCGAGATTTTGTGATGCTAATGACCTAGTTTTTCATTTCTCGTGTCCTCATACGTCCTCACAAAATGAGAAAGTCGAACGAAAAATTTGTACCATTAATAATATTATCCAAACTTTATTGGCCCATGCTTCCGTATCTTTTTCTTTTTGGCACCATGCTCTACAAATGGATTCTCACCTCTTTAACATACCTCCTACCAAAGGATTAACATATGATTCTCCCCTTAAAATTCTCTATAATAAAGATCCTTCATATTCTAATCTTAGGGTATTTGGGTGTTTATACTATTCACTATTTTTGTCAACTACAACAAACAAATTTCAAGCCCTTTCTACCACTTGTATGTTTTTGGGTTATCCGTCCAATCATCGTGGTTACAAGTGTTTTGATTTATAATTTAATAATCAGTCGCCATGTTATTTTTATGAAATCCAATTTCCGTTTACCAAAGTGTGTAAATCCCGTGCCTAGCTCATATAATTTTTTAGATGACAGGGTCCCACCATATATTATACATCATCTGTTGGACCAATCCCGTACCACTGACACGCCAGCAGGCCCACTACCTGCTGGCCCACAACACCATTCCCAGTCCACTCCTGCCTCTGGTCCGTCTTCCTCAAGGTTGTCCAGTGGGTCGTCTACCCAGTCAACAGTCCCAGCCCACTCCTAACTTTGTCCCGTTTCAGTTTCTGTTTCTAGTGTTGGGCCATCAGGCCCACTGCCTGCTGGTCAGTCTGTCACAGATCCAAAATGTACCAAAAATTCATCTATTTCTACCTCGAGTCAAGGGTCTGTTACTCGTAGTCAAAAGAGTATTTTTAAACTAAAAAGATATTTTAATCTAAATTCTAATATTTTTAAATCCCCACTACCCCATAAACTAGTGTCTGCATTAAATGACCTGAATTGAAAATTGGCTATGAACGACGAATATAATGCTCTTATTGAAAATAAGACATGAGAGTTGGTGCCCCGTCCTTTTGGTGTTAATATTATTCGGTCTATGTAGATTTTTACTCATAAAGATAATTCTGACGGTTCTTTTGCGAGGCATAAGGCTCGTCTTGTAGTGATGGTAAAATTCAACAGGTTGACATAATCCACACTATGTATACAAGCTCAAAAGGCTTTGTATGGATTAAAACAAGCTCATCGTGCATGGTATGGTCGTTTAACTAACTTTCTTATTGAATTTGGTTTTAACCGTGGTGAAGCTGATCGTACTTTATTCATTAAACGTCGCGGTGTAGATATCATTATTGCTCAAATCTATATAGATGACATAGTTTTTTGTTCGACCTCACAGTCTTACCTAAAGACATTTGTTGAAGCAATGTCATCAACATTTGAGATGAGCATGATTGGAGAACTAACTCTTTTCTTAGGCTTGTAGATTAAGCAAAGTGAAGATGTTTTCTTCATCTCCCATAGCAAATATGCCAAGAATCTAGTTAAGAGGTTTGGATTGGAAAATGAAAGCAGATGAAAACTCCAATGGGATCATCGTAGAAGATATGTAAGGATAATGTTGGTGAAAATGTTGACCCGATATTGGATCGATCTATGATAGATAGCCTTCTATATCTCACTGCTAGTCATCCTGATATAATGTTTAGTGTTTATGTTTGTGCTCGGTTCTAAGCCTGTCTCAAAATCTCCCACTTAAATGTCGTAAAATGTACTATTAGATATGTTGCCGACACATGTGAGTTGGAAATTTGGTATTTCAAAGACACTAATCCCAATTTAATAGGGTATAGTGACTCGGATTGGCCTGGTGATGTGGATGATAGAAAGAGTACAAGTGGATGATGTTTTTATCTTGACAATAATCTTATTTCATGGTATAGTCGTAAACAAAAATGTGTTTCACTTTCAACTGCTGAATCTGAATATGTAGCAGCTGAAAGTTGTTGCTCTCAATTACTATGGATAAGACACATGTTAGACGACTATGATTTTTCAAATAACATCTTAGTTTTGCACTGTGATAATTTGAGTGCCATAAATATTTTTAAAAATCCAGTTCAGCACTCACGTACAAAATATATTGATATTAGACATTATTTTTAAGAAATTTGGTTGAAAATAGCTAGTTCAAATTGAACATGTTGACCTCTTCATCAACTAGCTGATATTTTTACAAAAGCTTTGGACCATAAGAGATTTTCTAGTTTGAAAAAATCTCTTGGTCTTTGTAATCTCTAAAAAGACATTTTTGGTGAATGTCGGTTGAAATGTCTCTAACATTTCTGGTGACATTTACCTATGTAATATCATAATCTGATTATTGTTGATGTATAGTGCATTAACTTTGGTCACACAAGCATGATCCCTCAATAAGAACATGATTCCAATGTGATACTGTTCTCTGCGATGATATTAGATATTATAAAAATGGAGTATAAAAATAAGACAAAGCCTTTACACTTTTTGGCAAATGTGCAAAATGAGCAAAACCATTGAAATGATACCGTTCCTATTCCATAGGAGTATCAAATGCTTAAAAGAATTATAAGAATACTAAATAAGTATTCTTATTTTTATACAAAAAATAATTTTATATGTGTTTTATGATTAGATCGATGGAAACATGTTACATTGGTCCAAGTGGTTAAATTAATAAAATACATATAAAACGTGTCTTGATTTGTTACCAAAATGAAAAATTCTTGCGGATCATAATACATGTGTTGTCCAAAATATTGTCAACATTATTATTGACATTTTCAGATAATGATATTTGTTGGGACGTTGCTCGTAACTGACTTTTGAAAAATCAAATTTTTATCTTCCCTATTTTTATGCCATGTTTTTAAGTGGAATTCAAAATTTTCAATAAGATGTCTAGCTTTTTATCCCAAGATTTTAGGGGTAAGTTTTTGAATAAAAACCAAACACCTAAATATAAGAAATTTTATAAATTTCCAAGAGTATAAATATCTACCCCATTTATTCCTTTTTACCATCTTTGTCTTTTCCGAAAAACTAAAAATCAACAAAAAAGGGTAAAGATCACATCATTCTCGGTAAAACCCCTACCAAACCGATGGAACCATCACTTCACTCTTCATCCAAAAACCTCAAAAACCCTAAACCCTCTCCTCCGAACTCTCCCATGGAATCATCTCCTATGTCAACCCCTATGTCTGCCACCAGCACGAACAACACACCTATGAGCAACAGTCCACCACAATGTACAACTATTGTTCTTAGCTCAGTTTAAGAACCCTTAGAAATCAGCTATGCTGGGAATGATAATAACCTCATTGACATATATGCCACTTCAAATTTCTCCACAATAGGCAAGAGTACTAGTTCTTCCTCCTTTTCCACCCGAAGATCAAGTAGGGTGTTTGAGAGAACTGTCCAACATGAACCTGTCACCAAAAAATCCAGGTTTGAGACTAAGGTTCCTGCTTATTCGAGTAGTGACACAAATGACATGAATTTTGAGCTGTCCTCTGAAGAAACCCAAGGAGAACCTGAAGAATCTGCCACTGGAAACTGCTGCTTCTGAACAACAAGATATGCCACTAGAAAGGGAAATTTCTGATGAAACACCATTAAAACAATTCTTTCGAAAAGAGTTCCCAGATTTACAAGATCAATTATTGTCTCAGATGTTGCACCAGATGCCACAACATCTCAGGCAACACCTGAAGAAGCACACACCCCAACTTCCTCCAGCAGTTCAGACATGTCTGATTCGGATCTTGAGGTATCTATCTACCCAGACAAATTCTATTCAAAAACTAACTATGATAATTGGGACTGGTACAAAAATAAAATTATTAAATATGAAAAAGTGTTAGACATTGCCTCATGCTTTGTATATGACTTAATAGAGTTCTTGAAAGAAAGACAGCTAAGTGGGAGTAAATCTCGAAGAGGATGTTAGAGAAGAAGACTCTATAATAGACAATAGAGATGAAATGATTGAGTACCTCACAGGAAGAATAATGGATAAGTGGATCTCGAGGTGTCCTGCCTCTAAATTGACAGCCCTGTTTGCTACCCTTCACAAAATTGCTATACACAATT
Organism: Przewalskia tangutica; assembly: GCA_029844215.1. Classification (NCBI taxonomy): domain Eukaryota; kingdom Viridiplantae; phylum Streptophyta; class Magnoliopsida; order Solanales; family Solanaceae; genus Przewalskia; species Przewalskia tangutica. The sequence continues at coordinate 84,039,160 of CM056736.1, read as the reverse complement.
GGCTTCCTTCGATGAATGAGTCAATTGTGACTACAGAATAAGCCACCGTACTGTATATAATAGGGAAAGAGTTGAGAGTTGATCTTGGCACAATAATCTTCCATTAAGTTGCCAACTTGGCACAGAAAGAATCAACCTCAATCCTCACTTATCCCTCTCTGATATTTAAAGTGTTAACTACCCAAAGTCTTAAGCCTAAGAGAGAGGACACATTAGGGAAGGATCTTGAACTGTATACAGTAAACAAATCAGTTTTGAAGAGTAGATATAGAGTCATTGATCTGCCCTGGAATAAGGAATGAAATAGTACATATGTTGACAGGAATGTCACCAACATTCTTGGCAACATTGGTCCCTGATAGTCTCCACTGTCTACTGAATGTCTTATGAATCAAATTGCAAAGATCAACCAACAAATCTCTGAGGTTGCTGGAATACTCTGATTCAAGCCAGAGACCACTTCATGTTACTACTTTCACAAAAGGGGGGAGAAAATGATGAAGCTGCTGAAGCAAGAGGAAGTGCTGATACGGGGGAAGCAGATGAAGAAGGCTAGAGACTATTGTTCAATGCAGAGAAACCATTATCCAGAAGTAGAAAATTGCTGGAAGCTGCTGCTGCATGATGAGAAAAGGAGGAGTTTTTGCTGTTGATGAATCTTTTTTGTGTTATGGACTGTGTTTGGTTATTTTTTTTGGGTTTTGATATTGGGTGATGTAAGTGACAATGATTCTGACTATATTTGGATGATGTGTTAATATGCTAAGTTATTTCTTATAATCCTTTATGATGTGTAAATCTATGTTGTGCTAACATTGTGTGTAATCCTATATAGTAGTGTACACTGATATACATATGTTTTTTGTATGCCGTCACAGGTTAAGGGAGGAGCAGTATTGTAATCATAGATGTTGGGACAATATCTATGACATTGCCATAAGTCACTTGCACATATTATAATAGGTTTTGTGAAGAAAGACAAAAAGGGGGAAAATGTTAATGTTGGGTTTGGTGTTGTGACATTTTGCCCAACATATCATTTTTAGTACTAAGTTAAAATTCAGAAATGTTGGAACAAATATCATGACATTCGGACCAACATTCTGTAAAACAGTTTTGCCTTACTTCACGGAACTGAAGCAAATCTCGTGAGATTTTTACCACGATGGAAAAGTAACTTGGCAAGGTGATTATGAGCTGATGAAAAATGTGGGAATAACAAGTCAAAGTTGTTGCTAAGCTTGGGGAACAAGCCCAAGAAGTTAAAGGATTTTGCTTCATGATCTTCTCCAACAAACCTTATCGACTGCCCACCTTTCCATCAACCTCTACAACAAGTCGATGAACTTTTCAAGGAAGACTCTCTACTATAAATAGAGAGGAAATAAGAGTGAATCGATATTCAGAATTAGATTGCAAAAATATCAAGAGAGCTCTCGAGATTCATCTCAGAAAACTATATTACAAGTGTTGTATGAGCGTGTCGACAATATTCTGTCCAATATTATAGTTGCTGCTTAGATTCTAGATTTTTTCTTCATTGAAACAATTGTAATGAGATGTTGTCTATGTCTATTTAGATAGATTTTTCAAGCAGAAGTCATCTGCGACTTCAACTTTTAAATTCCTTTTGTTTTATTTTATAAAATTGTACAAGAAGGAATTTATTCAATTGTATATAAATATATACAATACTTTCGGTCACTGACCGTCATAAGTTATATATTCAATATAACCTATGTAAATATTAAACTTTTGTGTTCTTTATTATTTTCGTTGCATTTTACTCTTCAAAAGTTTTTTCTGTTTTATCGAAGTGTTGTCAGTTGTGACGGACGACATTATCGCTGACATTTGCAAACTGTACTGGCATTCGATTTAATTTTACTTTCAGTTTGTTTTTATTGTTCTATAGTATACCCCGGGACCCAATAATATTATTTTTCATTTTGCTAGAAAATGTTAGAAAAAGTAATAATTTGAAAATGAAAACAAGAAAGGTGGAGATGTTAACTTAACTTTCCTTGGAGAAGATATTGTGGTATATTAATTGTGGAAAATGAAAATAATCTTCTTCAGGATACAATAAGTCAAGTTCATATATGTAGATTTTTCTAAGCCACTCAAGGGCGGGTCTATACGGGTTCGGAACCAAGTAAATTTACTCATACCATGTATATATATCTTAAATCTTACTCTAAATGTCAGTTCATAGAGGAACCTTGTTATTTATAGAGCAAAGGCCAAACCTTTTAGAAGAGACTCTTCTCTTATTGAACAATCATGTTCGATTTAGTTCAAACAGATAAACTTAAAAAATTTAAATTCAAATGAGCTTTATATAAAGCCTTTAAATATGGCTCCAACCATCTATGTGGGACAAACTTTTGTCGTGCCCGTTTTTTATCGGCGGGTCGAAACGAAACTGCAACGTATTGCTTCTGGGTGATCCCCTGGAATAAATATAAATGCTAAGGGGTTCGAAGAGTCGCCACCTAATTATTTTTATGGTGAATTAAGACATCTAAATGTTAATTAAAAATACTGCAAAATGAACTCTATTTAATGATCTGCGAAAATATGAAATTCTGAGTAAGAGTTCTTTATTATCCTAAAGGGAAGAGGTTAGACATCCTTTAAGATCCACTAACTTGCCGTTGTCCGGTCAAACCTAAGTTAATTAATATTTACCATGCATGTTTTAAAATATCAAGTGAAGAAAAGAGTGTTGTAAATAATTTATTTTAAAAGATGAATTTTGATGTAAGTAAACACTTTGGGATAAAATCCGAAATTGGTTTAATATATAAAAGGGGGTATGCACTTACACAGCATTGTTTATAAAATATATATAAAAAGTTGTCTTATTTTTAAAAACATATAATGCGTGGCGTAACTGATGAATAGAATATAAGCAAAAAAGGGCATGCATTTAAATGATATGAGATAGGCCCGACATGATTTATACCATATAATGTAAAATTTCGGGTAATGGATTAAAAGATGACCAAAATTATTTTTTAACGTTTAAAACATGCGTGTTACGCCTAAAATAAATTAACTAACACTATTTCTCATTTTTACTACTCCCTTAATTTATTCATTTAATTTAATGAGTTACACAATAAATGTACGAGAATAGTTTAAAACTACTACTAGTGCTTTAAAAGGGTAAACAACATGATTACAATACAATAGACTTGAAGCCTCACAAGAGTTGTGAAAACAACAATAAGATTGATGATCTTGTTCTTTGTTCTTGAATGGTTCTTGTGTCCGTCTTGAGTCTTCGTTCCAATTGCACCAAGTTCCTTGATTTTGATAGCGTGCAACCAAGATACACTAAATCTGGTAGCGTTATAGTTGTGTTACTGAGTTCAGTGATGTTCACGTCCTTAAGACATTATTGTCCCGTATATATCCTTTTACGATATAGACAACTGTCTCCCAAGATAAAAGATCAACTAACCAAATGAGCAAAGGAAACTCAAGTGTTTCTCAAGAAGAACCTTTGAGTGTGTGAGAGTATGCTAGAGAGGAAGAAGTTCAGAAAATCTGAACTATACAAGTATGAAGTGTGTTCTTAAATTGAGCCAAAGGCCTCAATTCATAGTGTGTGTAAGATGTCTTCTCAACTAGCCAACTAATGGCAATCAAAACCATGTAATGGCACTAAATGAGAGGTTATAATTCAGCCAAATAATGACTGAATTCAAGTGTCAAATAATGGAGGATTAATGCTCCAAAACCAGCTCAAAAGTAAGAAATTTCCGTCTTTCATCGATCACACTGCCTCTGAAGCGCCGCGACACCTGAGCTCTAGTGACCAAACATGGAATTAGCATCGCGGCCCTACCCTTTGGGCGCCGCGATGTCGCTGATCTGTGGCCCTTGGTGTGGTAGAGATGCGGTGCCCCGGCTCTACGGCGGCGTCGCTACCCTTTTCCGACTCATTTCGATCTTACACTTCTTCCTTCATTTACCAACGTGGAACACGTGTTATTTGGTCAATAATCGTCCATCATTCTATGTCTCAAACGTTTTACTTATGTACCAATATCTCTTTCACTAATAAAATTTACGATACTTGACACTACGTGTGCACGTGTGTGAAAACGACGTTTCCAACGTGTGAGACCTCAATTGTTTGAGTCATTAATAATGGGTTAACCTTAATTCCACATTTAGTAAATTTCCAACAATCCCCTTTTGAAAGAGATTTTGGCGCACTCACAAGGTGTCTTTCTAGCAATCTTTCGGCAGATCGATATTGCATCTGGATATGTAGCTGTGGCTTTGAACCTTCCATAGTAGAATACCATCAGACATACTTACTGCGTGGTGAATGTGATGTCTTGAACCGTCAATGTTTAGTGTATGCCAAGACAATGGTATCAACACAATAACTTTTCTTACTCTATTCTTCTTAATGTTTTATCCGTTGTGGCCGTGGACACACTTGAATTCTTAAGTTCGTTCATTTGAGGCGGCCAGTCCTCGCATTTAAATAGGTGGTCTCCTACAAGGTATCCTGCTATACCCAACTTTACAAGTGTTAGGAACCATTAAAAGTTTCCCCAAACCTAACCTCAATTGTTGAGGATCATTAAAGGTTTTGGAAACTTAACCTTTACCCACTCTGCAGATAGCACTTAATGTATATCACGAGAACGACCTTGAATCCATGTTTCTATGTAGAAATGATTATCGAAGTGCTCTTGCTTCCACCGAAGTGCTCCACTGAACTTTTACGACTTAATTTTCCCATTGAACCTAATTCCTGGGATCTCCAGTCAGTAAGGTTGGGTGTCCGCGGTATCAGTTCTTAGTTATTGGGTTTTTAGGCCCATTCCCATAGAAATGCAGAATTCTTGATCTTTGGGTAATCCCTTAATTAAATGGTTCGTTATATCATTTGATTTAGTAATCAAGGATGTGTCACCCGATCATTGAACTACATGTGACCTGCGTCTATCGCTCCTGATATATGGGTGCACCATGATTCCAATCAATTCTATGATTTATATCCATTGGTGACTTCAATGAGACTGTCAAAACACCTCACAAATGAGTTTGGTTTAAACCAGTCCGTTAGATGTCTTGGAATTCCCAATTCCTAAGATGTCACCTGTAATACCCATATCATGCATGTCGAAATGGATCTTGAAGTACTATTTATGCATATCCCTGACCAAATCCGCCTACATTAGGATTACTCGTTAATGGTTGATCAAATTTGATAGAATATTATTTCAACATACTTCTAGGATCTAACTAGGATTACTCTTTCTGATCAACATGTCGTCTACGTAAATGCATATCATGAACGAATTAGAATTATTTTTTCATGTAGAGACATTTGTCACACTCTTTAGTGGAGAAGTCCTTCGATAATAAAGTACTATCAAGGTTTTCGTGCCATTGCTTCGGGGCCTGTTTCAGCCCGCACAGAGATTTTATAAGTCGACAAATTTTTTTCTCTTCCCTGAAACCACATGCCCCTCGGGTTGTCCCGTATCCCTTTCTTCTTCCACTTTCAGACTTTTGGTTTTCCAACTGTTGCTTTCTAGCTTCAGAATTAATATTTTTGTAGTCAGATTCATTATTTCTGTTTTATCTGAAATTTCCAGGACCAAAATGTAAATATTTCAGGGACCAGAATGGAAGTTCAGGAAGAAGCCCAACAGTCCATCAAACAACTCTCCGGTTAGAAAGACAGTCTTAACATCCATGTCTCGCAAGACTGTGGTGACCCTGGAGATTAAGTTATTCATATAAGAGAACATGTCTAAGTAGTCGAGGCCTTTGTTAGGCCGATTTCCAATTGTTCAACGCAAGTGTACGTATCGTTACAAGTAATATAGTTTGGTAAGACAGAATATCGTCCTCAGAGAGTGATTATCAAGTACCGATTATCTAAGCTTTAGTTTCTATTTGGTGAACATTAATTTGTTTGTATTTTTATCTAATAACTAAGACTAAGTAATTGCAGAAAATAAACTAATTATGATAATACTTTGGTTTAAATCAGTTATGAAGGAATTAGGGCTTCCAATATCCTCAACTATCCACCCTTTTCAATCCTTAATGCAACTAGAATGACTTCTTCTACGTTAAGATAGCGGTTAACTAGACTGTCTTATATTCCGGTTAGGATATATAATCGCTCAACCCCAGTGCAGAAACCTTCTATATTTATATGATAGGTTTTACCACATAAGAGGATTAATAGCAACAACCTATAATGCTACACAAGTATCGGGGTACTTTCGTCCGCGATTTTAACCTATGTCTATTCAATTACAGTATATACAAATCTCTCCTCTCGGTTCTTGATTCGAAATCATATAGATTATGATAATTAGTGATCAATTAACTATCAAATATTCATACCAAAATTGAATAACTCTTAATCAAGTGAAGAAAAAATCAAACTAATACATTAATTCATGAAAGAGAGTTTCAAGCGATTCAATAGGAAAGTCCTAATTAAGTAATTAGCTCCTAAACACTTGTTAGGCCGATTTCCAATTGATCACGCAAGTGTACGTATCGTTACAAGTAATATAGTCTTGTAAGACCGAATATCGTCCACATAGACTGGTTTCTAATTACCGAACATCTATTCTAGGTTATCTATTTGGAAAACGATGGTTGATTTGAGTTTTTTTTATCTAACACTACTAGAGTAATTGCAAGTTAAATTAAATTATTGAGGTTTAATCAGTTATGAATGAATTAGGGCTTTCAATATCCTCAACTATCCACTTTTTTCAATCCTTAATGCAACTAGAATGACTTCTTCTTCTACGTTAAGATAGCGGTTAACTAGACTGTCTTATATTTCGGTTAGGATATATAATTGCTCAACCCAGTGCAGAAACCTTATATATTTCTATGATAGGTTTTACCACTTAGGATTATTAAGAACAATAATCCTATATTTCTATATTTCTACACAAGTATCGGGGTACTTTCGTCCGCGATTTTAACATATGTCTATTCAATTACAGCATATCCAAATCTATCCTCTCGGTTCTTGAATCAAAATCATATAGATTATGATAATTAGTGATCAATTAACTATCAAATATTTATACCAATATTGAATAAATCTTAATCAAGTTAAGAAGAAATCAAGCTACTGCATTAATTCATGAATAATAGTTTCAAGCGATTCAATAGGAAAACCCTAATAAAGTTTTTAGCTCTTAGCCATAGACATGCTAAGAACTAATACAAACCAACATAAACTGAAATAAAAACAAAGAAAATAAAAGAAACTTGAACCAAAGTTGTCTCCAATCTTGTGTTGTAGCCTCCTTTTTCTCTCCAAAGTATGATATGAGATGTAAGATTCCAGATGAATAATGAGGATAGGGTTTAGGGATTTTATAGTTGAGAAAATATGGATTTCGGACCCTAAAAACCGTGTTAAAATCGGCCCAGAACGTAATTTTTCCGCCTCGGCACCGCGGTACTGCAGAATGGCACCGTGGTGCCGAAAGTACTGCAGCTTCTCAGTAATTATGGCACCGCGGTCTTGCAGTCCGGCACCGCGATCCTGCAGTCTTTCGTCCTTTTTGCTTCGGGAGCTCCTTTTCTGCCCACTTTTAGCTTCTTTTTGCCATTTAGAACCGATGTGACTCAAAAGAAAGAAAAATGACCCTAACAGGACACTAATTTCAATGAAAATAAGAAAAATACTAACTAAAAATGACTCAAAATGTGTATACAAAATACACCTAACAAATACCTTCAAACTTAACATTTGCTCGCCCTCGAGCAAAGATCAAAACAAAATCAAAGAAACAGAAACAAACAGACTCAAAGACTCAAATCAAGCAGCTGCACAAGAATACTTAGAAAAGCATGAATGTCAATTGAGATAATTGTTAAATGTATTTTGTATACACTTTTGAGTCCTTTTTAGTTAGTATTTTACTCTTTTATTTTGCGTTTAGTATAGTGTTAGGTGTGTTTCTCTTTCGTTCGTGTCACAACGGTCATAAAGGAGAAGATACTATTTTGGAGGATGAAATGAGATTAACTGAGGATGAAAATTGCACAAGCACAGCCCAAGGAATGAAGCCTAAGAAGTGTCAAGAAGAACAGAAGAAATCTGGCAGATTCCGGACAAAAATCAAAGAGGCTCCGCGGTACCTGACCAAGTAGCACCGCGGTGCCATGGAACTGCGGTCAAGTAGCACCGAGGCGTAAAAATTGCCGAAAGTCCAAAACTGAAACACCGTCGAAGGCACTGCGGTGCCTGGCCGTGGAACCGCGGTGTCATATTTCCAGGAAGCTACAGTGATTTCGGCTGAATAAGCACCGCGGTGCCGGACATCGGAACCGTGGTGCCGACGCGTAAAAATCAGATTCTGAGTCGATTTTTGACAAGGGTAAAAGGGTCCGAAGCAAGGTTTTTCTCATATATAAACACCCTAAACCCAACCATTATTAGAGGATCATACTTTGGAGAGGAGAACGATGGCTACAAGCGACAATTAGAGACATCTTATTGTTAAGTTACTTTCTTTCCCTTATTTTATTTCAGTTTATGTTGAATTGTAATTTAGTTCTTGACATGACAATGTTTAGGAGCTAATTACTTTAGTAGGGTTTAATCAAATCTTCTTGAAGCTCTTTCATATAGTTAATGCATTAGTTTTTGAGTTCTTCTTCAGCGTATTAAGATCTATTCAATATTGTTATGATTGCTTGATAATTAACTAGCTATTAATTGTCATCACTTATATGATTTCAAATCAAAAGTCTGAAAGGTGAGATTTGAATATGCTGTATTTGTCTAGACATAGGTTAAAATCGTGGACGAAAGTACCCCGATACTTGTGTAGTAATTAAAGGTTATTGTTCTTAATCCTCCTGTGCGCTAAAACTTATCATAGAAATATAGAAGATTTCTGCACTAGGTTGAGCTCTTGTATGTCCTACGCGGAATATAATGACAGATTAGTTAACCTTCTATCTTAATAAGAAGAAGAATCATTAGCATTGCATTAACACGTGAAAGAGTGGATAGTTGAGGAGATTGGAACCCTATTTCCTTCATAACAGTTATAAACCCAAAGTGTAATCATCTTTAGTTTATTTTCTGCACCTAGTCATAATTCTTAGTCAACAATCTAAAACTAAAGAACGTCAACCAAATAGATACCATATAATAGATAACCGGTACTTAATAAACCAGTCTATGTGGACGATAAACTCGGTCTTACAGATCTTTATTACTTGAACGATACGTATACTTGCGTAAGTACTTAGAAATATCGCAACAATAATATGTTGGATCATTTATAGCATAAATATAGCAATCTAGAATTTCAAGCCAGATATTTCGCAAATTCATTTCAGTCATAATCAATGAAAGCATGAACACCTACCATATGCATGTCAATTTCGTTCCATTTTTTCCAAAAACCTATGGGCCTGTTTACTTGCTATTCTCCAATAATCATAGACATATAATTTAGAGATCTTGTAGGCTTAGGCAAGGGTAGGTAAGAGTAGGCATTTAGGCTCAATTTACGTCTCATAATCGTTTTTCTCATTCAACCATTTTGTCCTTATTTTTGGTATTCTTTTCAGTTCATACCCATCATTCCCCTCTTCTCTTTTTGAGAGAGTGAGACACATTATGAATAACAAGCACCCCAAACTTAGATTTTTGTATATTTGTTTCATTGGGGTGCATCAATTTTCACTCTCTTTTTGTATTTCTTTTTCATTTTTTTCTCTCTATTTTCAATTACTGCTTATGACACACAAGGGAATCATAGGGTGTCAAAGAAACAACCGAGTTTGGCTCAAAGGGGCTGACTATGGATATAATTTATTGCAGGATAGGCAATGAATGGTAAGAAGGGCTAACAAAAAAATGTCTGAGTCATCTCCCTAAACATGTACATCTTAACTATTTCGCCTCAAATAGCAAGCAAGCAGACTTTATAGATATTTTTCAATCATTCTTTCCATAGTTGACACACATAGGTTAAGCACAAATATCTCAAATAATTATATTTTCATAAATTTTTGGCATATCTAACTTAAGCACACAAATTTTAGCTTTCAATTCCATTACATTATCCACTTAATTCACTAGGCGTTTCAAGCATTACAACATGCATGATCATAATTTAAAAAAAATTGACTCATATAAGACACAAAAACACAATAAAAAAAGTCAAAAACAAACACACAAAAATAAAAATAAGAACCCGCCAAACTTAAACGATACATTATTCCCAATGTTTGAAGACTAGAAATAAAAGGACAACTTGCAGACACAACACATCGGTCATACAGAAGGTCTGAGAGGAAATTCTGGACATTGCACATGCTTCTGGGCACTCTGAAGTTTCAGCGCCGCGGCCCTGCATTTGGCGCCACGACGTTGTGCTCAATTTTTGCACTTTTCCAACATTTTTTATCCTTTTCCACTCAGGGTCAATCCCTAGTCCACCTGCCACCAAAACATAAGACAAAACCCAAGTCTGTGAGATTGTTTAAGATAAAATAAAATAACTAAAACAAGAATTGAAATAACATAATTAAAAACATTGGGTTGCCTCCCAAGTAGCGCTGTCTTTAACGTCTTTTAGCCGAACGCAGTTAATCTTTACTAGTGCCCAGTGGATCCTTCTGCGAACTGCTTGCAATCCGTACGTCTCACTTCTCCTACAACACTTTGTTCGACCAAGGGCCACAGATTTAAGATTGTCCCCCATTTACACAAGGCAAACTTGTCTTCTAGGCTCTCTATAATGTAGGGATCAGTGAAAATCCCTACATCTCTCAACTTTAGGGGGTGCCCTTGAAGGTATGGACTTTCTGGTTGGGGCTCAGTAATGATAGTTGGTAGTATTTCTTCATCCATGGGTACAGGAAAGAGGAATTTCAAGAAATCCAAAAAAGTTAAAAATTGGATTTCAGTAACCTCTTCTTTCTCTACACCAACTACTTCTGTTAATTCCTCATTATTCTCAACAGCTTGTTGTGGTTCAGGTTCCTCACTCTCCTTATTACTCCCCACAACTGTGTCGCTAGGCAGATTTTCTTGCGGTACATTGATCACCATATCCATCAGCTGCCCTATTTGTGTCTCCAAAATTTTTAGGGACACCCTTGTCTAAGTCATAAACTGAGTCTGGCACCTGGTGACCCTGAGTATGGCTGCCTGCAACTCATCTAGATCTTCCTCTGGAACCTATGGGTTAGGCTGCTGTTGTTGATTCCACTGTCCCTGATAGTAGTAGTCCGTGTGTCCCTTTTTTTATATATTTTTTTCAACTTTACCTATAAAATAAGAAAAACAACAAAAAGTGATAAAAAGATGTTCGCAGAACAAGTTAGAAACTTGTTCATGGAGTAACCAAATTAGAAATAAAATAACATAACTGAATATATACAAACCAAATTGGAAATAAGAATAGATAATTCGATATTAAAAGTACGTCAGTCCCCGGCAACGACGCCAAAAACTTGTTAGGTAGATTTCCAATTGTTCAACGCAAATGTACGTATCGTTACAAGTAATATAGTCTGGTAAGATCGAATATCATCCTCAGAGACTGGTTATCAAGTACCGATTATCTAAGCTTTAGTTTCTATTTGGTGAACGTTAATTTGTTTGTATTTTTATCTAATAACTAAGACTGACTAATTGCAGAAAAGAAACTAATTATGATAATACTTTGGTTTAAATCAGTTATGAAGGAATTAGGACTTCCAATATCCTCAATTATCTACTATTTTCAATCCTCAATGCAACTAGAATGACTTATTCTTTTACGTTAAGATAGCGATTAACTAGACTGTCTTATATTCCGGTTAAGATATATAATCGCTCAACCCCAGTGCAGAAACCTTCTATATTTCTATGATAGGTTTTACCACATAGGAAGACTAAGAACAATAACCTATAATGCTACACAAGTATCAGGGTACTTTTGTCCGCGATTTTAACCTATGTCTATTCAATTACAACATATACAAATCTCTCCTCTCGATTCTTGATTCGAAATCATATAGATTATGATAATTAGTGATCAATTAACTATCAAACATTCATACCAATAATGAATAAATCTTAATCAAGTGAAGAAGAAATCAAACTAATGCATTAATTCATGAAAGAGAGTTTCAAGCGATTCAATAGGAAAGCCCTAATTAAGTAATTAGCTCCTAAACATTGTCATGTCAAGAACTAATACAAACCAACATAAACTGAAATAAAAACAAAGAAAAGAAAAGAAAAGAAACTTGAACCAAAGTTGTCTCCAATCTTGTGTTGTAGCCTCATTTTCCTCTCCAAAGTATGATATGAGATGTAAGATCTCAGATAAATAATGAGGCTAGGGTTTAGGAATTTTATAATTAAGAAAATATGGATTTCGGACCCTAAATACCGTGTCAAAATCGGCCCAAAACGTGATTTTTCCACCTCGGCACCGCGGTACTGCAGAATGACACCGTGGTGCCGAAAGTACTGCGACTTCTCAGTAATTATGGTACCGCGGTCCTGCAGTCCGGCACCGCGGTCCTGTAGTCTTTCGTCCTTTTTGCTTCGGGAGCTCTTTTTCTGCCTTTTCTGCCCACTTTTAGTTTTTTTTTCCATTTTGCCATTTAGAACCGCTGTGACTCAAAGAAAGAAAAACGACCCTAACACGACACTAATTTCAACGAAATAAGATAATACTAACTAAACATGGCTCAAAAATTATATACAAAATACACCTAACAAATACCCAAAACTTAACCTTTGCTCGCCCTCGATCAAAGATCAAAACAAAATCAAAGAAACAGAAACAAACATACTCAAAGACTCAAATTAAGCAGCTGCACAAGATTACTTAGAAAAGCATGAATGTCAGTTGAGATAATTGTTAAGTGTATTTTGTATACACTTTTGAGTCCTTTTTAGTTAGTATTTTACTCTTTTATTTTGCGTTTAGTATAGTGTTAGGTGTGTTTCTCTTTCGTTCGTGTCACAACAGTCATAAAGGAGAAAATACTACTTTGGAAGATGAAATGAGATTAACTGAGGAGGAAAATTGCACAACCACAACCCAAGGATTGAAGCCTAAGAAGTGCCAAGAGCGAAGAAATCCGCGATTAGGACAGAAATCAAAGAGGCACCGCGGTGCCTGGCCAAGTAGCACCGCGGTGCCATGGAACCGCGGTCAGGAAAATTAGCACCGAGGCGTAAAAATTGCCGAAAGTCCGAAACTGAAACACCGTCGAAGGCACCGCGGTGCCTGGCCATGGAACCGCAGTGCCATATTTCCAGAATCTGGTGATTTTGGTGAATAAGCATCTTGCGGACAAATAAACCACGGTGCCGACGCGTAAAAATCAGATTCCGAGTCAATTTTTGACAAGGGTAAAAAGGTCCGAAGCAAGGTTTTTCTCAGATATAAATACCCTAAACCCAACCATTATTAGAGGATCATACTTTGGAGAGGATAACGATGGCTACAAGCGACAATTGGAGACATCTTATTGTTCAAGTTACTTTCTTTTCCTTATTTTATTTCAGTTTATGTTTGTCACGACCCAACCTCGGCCGCTGATCGTACCTACCGGTACTCGTCGTATATGTCAGAGAATAGCAGCGGAACATACATAACACAAGCTTATAAAAAGGGTAAACATCACTGGCCAGCCGATAAGGCTGCCTTCCATAAACATACTTAACAATGTATAGTAGTACAACTGGTTCTTAGAGCCCAAACATAAATGTGACCACAGACCTCTAAAGATAACAACTATGGCGGGACAGGGCCCCGCCATGCCCCTGAATGTACAAAATACCTATAGCATCAGGGAATATCCGTACCAACAAAACAAGCTTCCGGAGGAATGGAGCTTCTGACACCTGAGTAAAAGATCCTAGGAATGAGGATCTGCCACCTGCTTACCCTTACCTGCGGCATGAACGCAGCCCCCGAGGAAGGGGGTCAGTACACAACGTACCAAGTATGTAAAACTGGAAAATACTGTAGTAATATCATAAGTCAAAATAAGCTGGAGTCATAGATAAAAATCAATTTCCTTGCATTGTGCCTTACTAACAATGAGAGTAATAAGTATAAATCTTATAGCATAAAAATAGGAGGCTCATGATCAAAACAGGGTACCTCGCCCGTAGTATCATTAAGCAATCCTACTCCTGGGACTATTTCAACTATTTCACCGGGACTATTTTGGCATAGATAATAACGTAATAATACAAATATATAACATAGCAAAAATCAATCCATAAAGTCATTATATTAGCGTTATTCTGATTAACCTCTAATTTCAATGTAGAAATTCCAAATTCAAGTTACCAATTCTACCTAATCTTGGGTGTGTAAAAAGTTATAATAATACACTTAACAATTCTAAAGTAGTTTGTTAATATCTCTTTAGCCAAATTCTTATAATTTACTACCACAAGTACTTCCTTCTTATCATGCAACAATAAAAATACTAATAGAGGAAGAATCAATACCTTAGAGCTTTAGCCAAATTTATCCAACAATTTGCACTTTTTTCTGATTTTCCTAAGGCTAGAATACCTCTTGGAGTTTAGCTTGAAAATGAGAGGAGTTTTTCTAAGAGAGAGATGAAAGATGACCAAGTCTTTAAGACTTGGTCAATATAACTAAAGAAAAGACTTTTCCTAAGTTTTGATCTTGTATAAATACTAAATTTAACGATAACAGATGGATCTCATCTCAAATTCGTATAAGGCCTCAGAATCTTGGAATGGTAGATGTTGTTGTAAGCAAACTGAGGCAAATGATCCTCAAATCAATAACAAGGTGAAATGCGATCGAGACTCCGATATAATCAATCTCTCTAATATAGAGTGGTAGGTAGCGTAATAAAATCCATATTGTTGGAATATCCAATCTTAACGAGGTCATGATACATCTATAAACCACATATCCATCAGTCGGCTTAGTCAAAGTCTTTGAAATAAGCAAACTTTTCTACAAACCTCAGATAATAGGCCCATGTCCTAAGAAAGCAATGAAGATATCATCAATAAACACTATAACGAACATATCCAAGAATGGCACGAACACCCTATTCATCAAATCCATGAATGACATTACCTTTGGGATATCTATCTCTCTAACTATGATAACTATCTTGAAAAACACTTTGCACCGCTAATTTGGTCAAACAAATCGCATTCTTGATAGTTACCTTGTTGTAATCAATACGGTGCTCAAGCCTTTCTCGAAATCTTTTAATAGATATCGGTAATCAATACAAACTCAATCTCCGTCGAATACTCGAACCATATGATAGATGTACGAGGTAAGAAATAAACTGAACTAATCTCTCTACGGTCGACATATGGACTCGGGCTCTATGAGGAGATATATAGGACAGGTCTATCAGAAACCAATAATGTACGGATAATCCTATGTGGGTGGTCTCGTTGAATAACGGTGATCGGACCGAGAAGGCAATATCCATGAAGAGCCACTCGTATATCGATGAACCGAGTCAAACTCGGTGTACTCTCGATAGTCCTCGAATCTATCTACGGGCTCTCTCATCTCGGGAGGCATGAACTCGGAAGAGCTAGCGGGTAAGCTAGTATAACGGACTAAGTCTCACAAACTCCTGCGGATCCTCTCAAATCTCGAACCATAGAACTCGGGTGGGTGACCAGAAATCCGAATCAGTAAATTATCGGCGGGTTGGCCGCGCTCTGTCGGCGCCGCCGCCACTATGTTGGTCGAGAAGAATATGTTCCGTAATCTCTATACTCGGACCGTAGCGGGGTGGAGGCTCTCTGCGCGGTCTCGATGCGCCTCAAAATCTAACATCATCTCGTGACTCTCCGTGTCCCGCGGTTGCTGGAGGCATAAGCGATACATAAAGGAAAACATCGAGAGAGGTTCAACCTATAGCTCGGCTACATTGCACGATCTTAGAGTGAAAGAATGGAAAACAATCCTAAATATCGACCTCACGATTATAGATGTGGTGCGATAATCAAGACTCTACTGACACGTGGACACTCGCTCGATACCACTTGCGACTAGTACCTATATATCAGAGAATAGCGGTGAACATACATAACACATATCTTATAAAAGGTAACATCGGCGGTAGATAAGGATGCCTTAAAAACATACTAATCAAAAGTATAGCGGTACAACTTGTTCTTACGGATAACACCGCCATACCACAAAACAAGTTTAGGAGGATGGAGTGATCCTAAGAACGAGGATCCAAATATGTACCAAGTATGTAAAGGAAAATCGTAATAATGATATCATAAGTCTAAAAGTAATTTGAGTCATGGAAGACAATCAAAATACCTTTTAATGTGCCTTACTAACAATGAGAGTGACAAATATATATATACATAAAATAGGGCCTCATGATCAAAGCAGGTAGTATCAATATTACTCACGAGACTATTTCACTGGACCGCACGGGACTATTTCACCCGCATAAGCCACAGGGCTCGCATGAGGTATTCATCGTGGGTAGCAAATCCACGAAACATGTGGTATAACGATCTTGGGGACTTACCGCCGGATATACTCTTACCGATGGTATAACGATCTGGGGACTTACCTCGATATACTCTTACACCGGATGGTATAACGATCTTGGGGCTTGCCTCGGATATACTCTTACGAAGAAGGTGGTATGACGATCTTGGGCTGGCCCTCGACATACTCTTACGGAGAAGGTGGTATAACGATCTTGGGGCTTGCGATATACTCTACCCTAGCTCAACATCATATCATAATCATAAATAAGTTAAGAAAACTTATAACTTCTTATTAGTCTTGTTCATATACCCTCTCATTTTAGTTTACTTAAGGCACTTAATCATATCTTTAATAAAAGAAAGCCTGAATTTAACCCAAGTACTACATACTTCAACTCTTTTAAAAGTGACTCTTTTTCATACATAAAACCTTTGGGCAATTGATGCCTTAAAATCAATTTGCCTTTCATAAATCAAATCATTTGTCCTTACTTGTCTTACCTAGAGTAACCCTCTTCTCATTAATCTTTTATAAAGCTAATAAACCAACTTCCCATAAAGTTGTTATATTAACCCTACACTTTAGCAAAATCATACTTTTCCGGACTTATACATTC
Source organism: Przewalskia tangutica (assembly GCA_029844215.1). Taxonomy (NCBI): domain Eukaryota; kingdom Viridiplantae; phylum Streptophyta; class Magnoliopsida; order Solanales; family Solanaceae; genus Przewalskia; species Przewalskia tangutica. Next base: position 84,022,012 of record CM056736.1, on the reverse strand, counting down.
TTAAAACGAAACAAGTCATTATATACTTAAAACAAGTAAGAATACCAAATCTTGTCGTCTCAGTACTACATAGTTTCATCTATTCATGCTCAAGAGATAGGGAAGCTCCACATACCTCTTTGGTCAATCCACTTGCTAAGCCCAACTACCGCAAGTAATATATCAACCTATAATAATCATGATACGTTTATTAACCTCTAATTTCAATGTAGAATAATCCAAGTTCAAAGTCACTAAATTCTATGGAAAATTGGGCAGCATTTCCTTTGTTTCTACATACTTGCCACCTTTCTCAAGGCCGAATTTATCATCCAAACGCCACATTTAAGGCTCAACAATCCAACACTTCAAAGGGGATCAAGCTGGTTAGGCTGTCCATACTTTTGTATTTCTCCTTCCAGAACTACACACCTAAACTTGGGTGTGTAAAATTCTGCCCCATAAGGTACAACAATTCACTTAACAATTCTAAGGTAGTTTTTAGGCTACAACATGCTCATAATATCTTCTTAACCAATTCTTTCATATCCAAACCACATTTCTTGCATGAAATGACTCTAAGAGCATTATTTACTACCACAAGTTCTTTCTTCTTAACATGCAACACTAAAAACTAATTCTAAAGGAAGAATCATTATCTTAGAGCTTTAGCCAAATTTTTCCAACAACTTGCTAGCTTCTTTTTCAAGAACACCACCACAACAACCTTCACAAGCTAGCCTTTACTTTTGATTTTTCCTAAGGCTAGAATATCTCTTGGGATTTTAGAGAGAAGGAGGAGCTTGAACTTTTAAGAGAGAAGGAGGAGCTTTTGTCTAAGAGAGATGAAATATGACCAAGTCTTCAAGACTTGGTCAATATACATGCAAAATCAGATGGGGGACACTTGTCACCTCCCAAGGTCCTTTAAAAGAAAAATCTGATTTTTCCTAAGTTTTTCCGCTGGAATCCGCCGCGCGCGCGGACTCGGAACTTCCGACCGCGCTTTGTCCGAAACACATGCCTTGAACTTGTAACTCTCATAACTTTCTACTCTGACGTCCTATCGACGAACGGTTGATTGCGTTGGAATCTAGACTCAACGAACTACGCCCTAGGCCTTTAAAACACTTAGGAACTCTCAATGTACCGGGTCATAACCCGCCTCTAAGTTGACTAAAATCCGTCCGGAACAATCCGTCAACCTATCCTTTGAAAATTTTTAAGTCTTACATGCTTTCGTACGCTCTCATACGTAGGGTCAGAACTACGGGGTATAACAGTAATGAGATGTATATATAGATGAATATCACATGCTTTCAAGAGTTTAAGAATATAAAAATCCAAGTACAAATTAGGATATCATATCAGAAGCAGGTATAACGAATAAACAAACAATAGGAAATATGGCGACAAACCCACATTTGGTGACAAACCCAATCAATCAGTAGTCGGAATCAGCATAAGACTGATTTCCCAAATCATCCATCAACACAGTTCAATATCGGTACTCACTCAAACGTTCATCACAACCGGCTGAGTGAGACCCCCGAAACACGCAATATTTATAACTAATTACACAGTTCTATCGAAATCTTATGAAAGTAAATCGTAGCCTACCTCTAGGCCGAACAAGAGCGTTAACCAATCAATCCTCGGTGATCGCCTTACTATTCCGATGCGCCTCGTGATAATTAAGTCTAATCACGCATATACTATTCGTTAATGAAGAGCTTACACAACATACACAGATATAATTCTTAACAAAGCAAGACTTTAAATACCAATCCCGGGCCCACATCACCAAGACTCAAACTTAAAAAATATAGTTTATAGCAAATTATATTTTTCCAAGAATGTCTTCGAAAAGTGATAGACCATCATTTACAACTAAGTTATAAATATGACATACACATTTTATATGAAAATGATCTGGAAAATATGAAGTTAACATACTTTTTAATAATCTAACAACAGAAATATTAGAAGAAGCGTAATCTAATTAATGGAGATGATTTTATTAGTTATGCCATAATAATCGCAAACTGAAAAAATATTTTCTTGAATAAAAATACCAGTGTGCCTACTATCTATATATCTATACGCTAAAATATATTTTTGCATGCACCATTTATAATTTATCCAATGACATGTTACCGTTAAATAATCATGGCCGTTAGTACTACGACCTATATCTGATGTGATAGATACTTTTTCCAGGAAAATGATATATAAATAACGTAAATACTGTTGATATTCGTGTTCAAATTTAAGAATATCTCTCCTAACAGTTGATCTAGGAAAACCGTTATAAGCGGGATTGTACATTTCTCTTATATAATGAACAAAACCAGCAGATTTAGAAAATGAAAAAGGCAAACCTGCAGCTAATTTCGATAATGTTTCCCTATCTTTTTTTATCGTATTTACATAGGGTCAATTTGACCATACCTGACCGAGGGCATTGACTCAACCTTTTTTTAGTCTTATATTACTCCTACGTAGCTTTGTAAAACTTATTCAAATGCGTAATTAAACCTCCCGTCCCGCTCTGACCTTTTCCTACTTTAAATTTATAATATTTTTTACAAATTCTGCTTCTAGCTTGTTGATTTACTGCATCCCTTTCAAAAAAAAGTCCATACAAGTGATGTTAATTTTCCAACTATTGGGCCTCGTCTCATACTAGGGGGAATAGGAGGCAGTTCAGTTTGAGGTGCATTAGTGGGCGTGTCATCTAGATTAGTTGGTGTGTCATCTAGATTATCTTCTAAATTAAAATCTTGTTGATTTTCAGAAAATAGCTCATCGTCTAAATCTAATGGTACTTCAGGAAATAATTCAGTATCAATAAAATTGTCTTGTCTAGTAGAATGACTAGAGGAAGTACCCTTCCCCTTGTTACCCCTACTACTAGAAACAGAAACAACCTTACCCAATGAAATTAAATGCGCTAATTAAATAAAGAAATAATAACAATTTAATAAATGAACGAATGTACCAAACGCCGATGTAACGTCGACGTGTAATCGAGATGTTGAAAATTGAAACTTTGCTCAATGGATGATCCTCAAGCTAGTTGCCAACTTCACTCCCAAATGAATAAATAAAATTGAATATTTAGAAGACAATGTAGAGAGAATGAGAGATAGATTGAGAGATTATTAGAGAGATTGTAGGAAGATTTGTGAGAAAGAATGGGGAGAAAATGAGGAATTTATAGTTGAAAAAATTGGGTTAAAATGTAAATATAATAACTTAAGAGTTAAAAATATATATTAAGGGCTAGGGGGGTTGGGGTAGAGGGAGGATTTGGCCAGACAACCAAATTGGACAAAGCTAGAAGGGTTGGGGGTGTGGGAAGGGTCGGGGCTGGGGCGGGTTTGGTCGTTGTCGGGGTCGAATTTTTTCTCGACCGATACCGATGTCAAGTGTCGGGTAACCCATTGTGACCTTAGTTCTTATTGATTGGGTTTAGGCCCATTCCCCCAGACAGGAAGAACATCTGATATCTGGGTATGACCTTCGTCAAAGGGTGTGCTATGTTTTCCTTTAATTTTATAATCAATGGAAATAATACCTGTGGTGATCAGCTGCCTGACGGTCTTATGTCTCTTTCGGATATGACGAGATTTGTCGTTGTACATAGAACTCTGTGCCCTTCCTAGAGCCGACTGGCTGTCGTAGTGGATCATTACAGAAGGTACAAGTTTATCCCAACATGGAATATTTTCTAAGAAGTCATGAAGCCACTTAGCTTCTTCTCCTGCTTTGTCTAAAGCGATAAAATCTGATTCCATCGTGGATCGGGCGATGCAAGTTTTCTTAGAGGATTTTCAAGACACAGCTCCACCACCAATTGTAAAGATATACCCACTGGTGGACTTCGTGTTCTCTATATCAGATATCTAGTTTGCATCACTGTACCCCTCTATGAATACTCATATGGACGTCATTCTCGACACCAGAGAGTAGGTGTCAAAGTAATCAAGACCCTCCTTTTGTCGATAGCCTTGACTACCAACGTGGCCTTATACTTGTCTATAGATCCATCTACTTTCAACTTCCGTTTGAGTATCCATTTACAACCCAACGGTTTATTTCCCGGAGGAAGATCAACCAACTCCCAAATATGGTTGTGCAGAATGGAGTCTATCTTACTCTCTATAGCTTATTTCCAGAGCGGTGCTTCTGGAGTTGACAATGCTTCAGCGATTGTCCGTGGTTCGTCATGAACCATATAAGCTACAAAGTCCGGACCGAAGGACTTATCTTCCTGGCCCTTTTGCTTTGTCTCGGTTCCGTCTCTAGACCCTCCAAGTCTACACTCGATTTCGGAAAATCAGCCACTTCGAAGTTCACTGGATCTGAACCGCCTAGATCCGGGCAGTCAACGACTTCTGGATCTTGGATCTTGTGTTTTTAGTTCATTTACCGATTATAACATCTATTATTTTCATTTATGTAAGGTCATGGCCCCTCTCTTGTCTGTGGGACGAGATTTAAAGGAGGATGATCGCAGTTTGAAAGTTACTCTTCTACGAGTATGTATGATCCAAACCATTCGTAGAAAATGAAGTGCACATTATCTTAACTGCTCCAGCGGCTGCTCTATTTGTTATAGGCGTGGAAGAAACTTCTTAGATATCTCAAATCTCATTTTTATCAACATGTGGAATATGTTATGTCTCATTAACAGTTAATTGGATGTTCGTTTCTTCTTTACGCACTTTTTAACTTTCTAATGATAGCCAATAGAAATGCACAAACTCGTTTCATGACTACTTGTATGGTTAGTTTTCACACTTTTCAGCTAAATAAGTTGGCATTTTACTAGGGTGTGCTTTTGCTTATTAAAGTTTTTCAAGAATCTTTCAGTAAGTATTTTGTACGTACGTTTAAGTTGGCCACGAGAATAGGTAACCAAATTTAGCATAGATATATAACATTGACCAGACAATTTGAAAAACTTGTTTGGTTAAAGTGCGGAGAAACGTATGGCATGTAAAATTTTAAAACGCTTAACTGAAAAGTTTAAAGGGAAGTTCTTTCCATGGATCATTAGATTGGCTCTCAGAAGCTTTTGGATTTTCATCATGCATATGTCTTTTTTGTTCAAGTTTGACATTAGGTAAATATTGTATGTTCAGGTTTCTTACATACTGGTATCACTTGTGATATTTAATGATGAAAAACCAGAAAGATAGTTGTTTCAGGTACCTGGTTTACTTGATAAAGCCTTTTCCTTTTGTTTCTTACATACTGGTACCACTTGTGATTTTTTTCCTTCTATTATGTATTTTTGATACCTTGTTGTTGTTCAAGCCATGCTGAAGCTGTAGCTTTCAGCAAAACATTATATTGCCACGGAGCAAGCTTTTCCTTGAGTAGTGTGACAGGAAATTAGTGTGACAGCAAAAGAACAGAAAATTGGGTTTTTTTTTGTACTTCTGATTTTAACTCAATAAGCAGAAAAATAGGTTATGATGTAATATCATCTTTTATTGATCATGTTCTGAAGGAAAATTGTGCTATTATTACACTATTAACTGCAGTGTTGCTCTACCCAATTCGTGTCAATTGATGCAGAGTTATTGTATAAAAGTATACACTTAGCACAAATTCTAGCCGTCTAGCAGGACATATACAATAACTATTAGTTATCAAATTCATACTAATTGGCTTACCTTTTTCTCTACTATCAGGATCACATCATTAATCTTAATCATTTGCACGCTTCATCTTGCTATGAAACAGAGCTTTAAACGGATCACACCAATCTTGACACGGTTCAAATCGACAAAGTGAACATTAGAATACAAATTGTTAAGAGTCTCACATCGGAAATTGAATGAAAACATGAATTCTTTATATGAACTTCTTATACCATGTACAGAATTGATCTTTGACCTAACTCAACTCAAAAGTTAACGTGTGGATTGTCCAAGTCTATATAAGGAGTTCATGTTCCAATTTCATTTTCGATCTGGGACTCTTAGCGTGAATAATATAATTTGGGGGGCCAACATCGGTGAACAAATAATTGAAATGGTCTGATACCATGTAAAGAATGAATTTGGGCCTAACTCAACTCCAAAATCTAGGGTGAGAATTGTCCAAGTAAGAATTCATGTTTCCATTCCATTTTCGATGTGAGCAGAGTAACATTCGCACAACAAACTATCAGGCAAAAAAGAAGAACAAAGTAAAGGATCCTTAAACGACTATTGCAACTTGACAAACTGAACGTCCAATAATCAAATACTCAATTCAAATACATACATATAGAATAATTTTTTTAAAATTGGTCATTACCTTGTCACCTTGTAGAATAAATTCAATCCATAATGAGGTGTCTAGAAGATCGTGAACCATTGGAACATGAAACTTTTGAGTTCAATGCTTCTGCTTTATTGGTTTCTTCTTTACTTTCGATGGCATTGAAACTGAACTCATTTATTGATTGTTTGATTGATATATTCTATTTCTAGTGTGGCTAGAATTTCAGACGTCACGTTGTGATATTGCACTGAGTATGTTATTGTTATAGTGTGACTAAAATTGAAGCGAAGTAGAAATTGGAAGCAAGAAAGAAAATTATTTGGAACGTTTTTCCAGAGAATGAGAAAGACGTGCCTTTTCTGATTCCTTATTATAACTCAACTTTCACAATTGAGCGATAGATCCGTTCCTTGCCCGTTTTTTTTCACCTTGCGTTTTCTACTTTTTAATTTGTATTTTAAAATTGAAAATTTTCTGGTGGTGACACTTGTCATCCTATTATTGTTTTGCCTCTCCTAGTATATATAAATAGATTTTGTACATTTAAATTGAGATTTTATGGTGATATACTATGGCTGTCCAACGTGGCGGGACTATTCGACTCCGCCTGATCCTGTATCGGGATCGAATATCGGTATTAGGTATCGATTTTGGTACGTGGTAGGGCATTTTCCCCGACCCTGACCTTGACCCTGACCCCGACCCAGCCACGATCCGACCTCGACCCTGCACAACAGTTATACATAATTTGGTCGTTGTGCAACAACCAAATTCCACCACCCACCCCAACCCCCTACCCCTTAATATTTATTTTTAACCCCTAAGTTATTATATTTATACTTTAACCCAATTTTTTAAACTATAAATACCTCATTTTCTCTTCATTCTTTCTCATAAATCTTTATACAATCTCTCTAATAATCTCTCAATCTATCTCTCATTCTTTCTACATTGTCTACTAAATATTCAATGTATGATTACGGGTAAATGTGTTTTAAGGGTAAGAGTACTTCTTCTAATCATCTTATTCCTCCTAGACATGACGATTTTGTTGATACTTAATTATTTCATGAAGTACCATTAGATTTAAACGAGTAGCTATTTTCTGGAACTCAACAAGACTTTAATTTAGAAGATAATCTAGATGACACACCCACTAATCTAGATGACACGCCCATTAATGCACCTCAAAATGAACCGTCTCATATTCCCCCTAGTATGAGACGAGGCCCACCACAACGAAAATTAACATCAGATGTATGAGCTTTTTTGATAGGGACGTAGATAATTAAGTAGCTAGATGCCAAATTTGTAAAAATATTTATTAATTTAAAATGGGAAAAAGTCAGAGCGGGACGGAAGGATTAACTACGCATTTGAATAGATTTCACAAAGCTATGTGGGAGGAATATAAGGCTAAAAAGGCGGGTGCGCCAATGCCCTCTCAGTCGGAACAAGGTTCATATACTGTCCCGGACCAGGTACAAGGTCAAATTGACCCTATGACGGAGGCAATTGTAGGCCCTAAATACAATAAAAATAAAGATAGAGAATCATTATCAAAATTAGTTGCAGTGGATGGTTTGCCTTTTTCATTTTCTTCCTCTTCTGGTTTTATTCATTATATAAGAGAAATGTACAATCTTGCTTATAACAGTTTTCCTAAATCAATTGTTAGGAGAGATGTTTTTAAATTTGTACACGAATATCAACAATATTTACGTTATTCATTATATCATTTTCCTGGCAAAGTATCTATTACGTCTGATATAGGTCGTAGTACTAACGGTCATGATTATTTAACTGTAACATGTCATTGGATAGACTATAAACGGGCTATGCAAAAACGTATTTTAGCATATAGATATATTGATAGTAGACACACTAGTATTTTTATTTCAGATAATATTTTTTCAGTTTGCGATTATTATTGCATAACTGATAAAATCATTACTATTACATTAGATAACACTTCTACTAATATTTCTGCTATTAGATTATTAAAAAATGTTTTAGCTTCATATTTTTCAGATCATTTTCATATAAAATGTGCATGTCATATTTATAACTTAGTTGTAATGGATGGTCTATCACTTTTTTCAAGCATTCTTGAAAAAATACAATTTGGTATAACTATATTTTTAAAAGTAATAGAATACAATGAATAAAAGATTATAAAAAAACTTGTCACGATTGTCAACTACCTTACATAAAAATTCTCGAAGAAGTATGCACTAGGTGGAATTCTTTATACGAGCAACTATGTGTTGCTTATGAGTATAGAAGATCTATAATTTTATTTTTTAACGCCCATAATCGAAATCCTACTTATATGATTGTAGATTCCGATTGGAATTCAATTTTACAACTTATTACATTTTTAGAGAATTTTTTTCTAGCTACTAAAAATTTTTTCGGTATTTATTATCCTACTATTTCATCAATGTTATTTTATATAGCTCTAATATTTATATTACTTAGTGAATATATGAAAACTCAGCTTATAAGACACCTATTAAAAAAATGTTTCTAAAAATGAAAAAATATTTTATTCCTATTACCCCAATTTATATTATTAGTGTTGTGTTGTATTAAATACATCGATTAAAATAGACGGTTGTAAAACATTTATTGAAACTATTTATGATTGCATATATAAACTTCCACCTCCCTCTCCTAAAAATTCAAATGACCCACCACCTATTGAAAAAAACTAAGTGTTGTCTAGCATACGAGATGAATATAAAAAAGTATATACACATTACCAACAAGAAAGTGCTAGCAACCAACCGACTTCCATGTCATCTTCTTCTTCAACACAACCTCATAAATGACATGCTGCTGCTAGTATTAAAAGCCTCAGACATAGAATATTTGTCGCGACCCGACCCGACGGGCCGCGACTAACGTCCTAATTGGACGTCATTACTGACCTGTCACTCTTAATCCATTTAATACAGATATCTACAGAAATTTCAGCAGCACAACACTGCTTTTACAACATATCCCTAAAACGGGCGAGCCGACAAGGCTGCCAAAACAACAACAAAACAACAGTCATAATAGGCTAGCCGATTAGGCTGCCACCAACCAACATCACGCGCACAAAGGCATAAATCAAAATAAGCAAGCTGGCAAGGCTGCCACTAGATAACAACATCAAAACCCAAAACAAGGTACAAACGTCCAACCCACAACTGTCTACAAACCTCTAAGAGTGTAATACTGACATATGACGGTACAGGACCCGGTCGTGCCCAAAATATGCATAAATCTGAAAAATAAAGGTATGTACCAAAAATAGCTGGCTCCGGAACAAAGGAGCTCTCAGTGATGTCTGAAATCCTGATCGCAGGTCACCTATTCAACACACGAACTTGCGGGCATGAACGCCCGGAAAAATTCGATGCGATAGATGTACCAAGTATGTGGAATTGGAAAATATTGTACTAGAAATCATAATGATTCAACATAAAGCGATAAGCAGTAAGAATTCAACTTAATCGTATAATCGTACTCCATCAAATGAGAGTAATGAAAATCGGTTCTTCTCTTTTCAAAATATGCAAGTCAGGCCAAAATCATGATCTTCTATCCTCAGGATATAATAGCACGGGACTCGAACCCGTCTAGGTACAAATATATCATGGGACTCGAACCCAAGTAAGCATGTATATCGTGGGACTCGAACCCACGTAAATATATGGAATAATATAATGTCATCGGACTCGAACCCGCATCACGGAGAGCTAATCCATGGAATAATAATAAATCGGGAGTTAAACCCGCTTGGGACTCGAACCCAAGTAATATAATAATAATAGCCGGGACTCGAACCCGGAACATACTATATAGTGTCGGCCCTCTATGTGAGAGACTCGGTAAATGTGTATTAGGACTCGGTACGAGTAGATATCATGAGCAACTATATGCAATTTGAAATCATCTTTGACTTTTGATAATATCATCATAATACACTCTTTACTGAAATCATAGGCACTTGTCATAACAATTTTCCTTTAAAATTAACTCTGTAGAAAATCATGTACGTCGGCCGTACTTTTATTAAAATCAAGTCAAATGAAAGTTTTTCACAAGATCGTGCCAAAAATAGGGAAAAAAGATTTTCACAAAATCATGCAAAGAAAGAATAGTCTCACATACCTTTTAGGCGAACTAATCAACTCGATATTAAGGTATTCCTCGTCTAGTACTTCAACCTATAATAAGGAATAACATGCTCGTCAATTCTATGATTTCTAATGTAAGTTATATGATTAAAGGCTCCCTTATTCCTATAAAAATTTGGGCAGCATTTCCTTTGTTTATGTGCGTATCCACAATTTTACCAATAATCCAAATCAACCAACAATTCAACTCCAACTAACAATCCAATTCAAACCAACAATCTAAATCAACCCAATGATCCAAATTAAACTAATAACCACTACCATTTCCATATGTAGTCAAAATTATCTAAACATTCAATTTATCAACTTCAATAACCAAGGGAATTTATACACTTACCTCTCATGTTAGTCAATCATTTAGTCACGTTAGAATTATCATGGGGCAATCCAATCTCTTAACGACATCGCCAATTCAAGAATGTGAATTTAACACTTTTCTATGCTTTAATCCTTTCAAGGCATGTATAGATAATTGCCTCAATAAATATGCATGTAGTAACTTATATTCACACACTAATTCAGTCCGTAATACATTATCGAAATTTTCAACAATTTCTATCAACTTTCTGGTCATATCAACATTTTACAATTCCAAAGCTTTTTCCAAAATTCCTTACTTTCCAATTAATCTCCCAACAACTTCAATTAACAACTTTAACTTTAAACATCAAGGTTTCATCTAAATTTTCACATGCAATTAGTAATAACATACCAACACAACTACTCAATTCCAACGTACGCCAAGAATAGGTTCTAAATCGGTTTCGACCTCTATCATTCACATGCATTGTCTTCTTTCCCTTTCTTCTTTGACATGGATAATTCTCCTAACTATAATATCAATTAATCTATCAAATATCAAGTAAAAGGGATACATTTTCACCAATAGAAGAAGAATTTCATACCTTAAAATTTTACCAAAACAGTCCCCAAAAAACGTGACTGTCCAGATTTTTAGCCACTGCTTCGTCAGCTGAACTTGTAACGTCGATAACTCTCTACTCCAGTGTCCTATAGACGAGAGGTTTGTTGCGTTGGAAACTAGACTCGACGAAATTCATTTTAGGATTTTGAAACACCCAAAAACTCCTAATATGCTAGGAGATATTCCCTTCCAAATTTGACTAAAAATCTGTCCAGCAGTCCCGAAAAAATCTGCTCACTGCCCAGCCGATTTGCTCACTGTTTTGGGCCAATTTTGGCTTCAATTTCACACTTCTTCAACTCTAATTCAACATGCAACACCTCCACTATGATAACCCATTATTCTAACATGTTTTTCTTTCCAAAAATCTAAAAATTTCAGGCCTAAAATCGGTCAGGCTGCTCGATGAACCCACTGTTTGGGTCTTAAATTTTGCTTCTAATTTTTAGGATGATTAATCATGGAATGGAGGTGGATTGAACCTTAAGTTTGCTAAAGGAATGGTATGTTTTTCGTTTGAGGGGAAGGGAGTGTTTTCTTCTTGAATTTCTAAGTGAGGAAGACAAAATGAAGAGTTTGAAAAGGGTTTTATGGAGAAAAATAAATCTGAAAATGTAAAACAACACTCCCTTAATATACACTTTGGTCCCTAGTTCTATAATTAACTTAGTCCCTCAAGTATTAATTAAAGCTTAGGTTCCACTTCTTCTAATTCCCGAAAATTTCATAAGGTCTCGTATTCTCGTTGTCGTAACTTATATACATTACTAACCCATAACGGGATATATATATATACAACTATCATTAAAGAAATTTTCGACGTCACACTCGTTGTTACCAAAATTATTCCGTATTAGCATGTAAAATATACTTAAATTCCAAAAATTCGAATCTTAGTTCTTAATGACGTTCTTAATACCCCGAAGTGTAACATTCTTCCCCCCTTAGAAACATTCGTCCTCGAATGTTCATAACAAGTCTCAAGTTCTAGAAATTTCGGCAGAGCCTCCTTTATAATAGTGTCTATCCATCTATATCCAGCAACCCAACAGATGCCACACAGGGCCATAAAAAAACACATATATAGTTCACCAACACCATAATCAAATAAGGGAGTTAGATTGAATTACCTGGGGGCATAGGGAATAAGTGAGGATACTTCTTCTTCATCTCGTCCTCTGCCTCCCAAGTCATTTCCTCTCTATTGTTGTTCCGCCACAACACCTTGACGGACGCAACATCCTTAGTCCGCAGCCTCCTGACTTGGCGATCCAATATGGTCACGGGATTCTCCTCATAGGACAACTCCTCAGTCACCTGGACATCGTCCACAGGGAAAACTCTGGAAGGGTCACCAATACACTTCCGCAACATGGATACATGAAAAACTGGATGTACTGCTTCCAAGTCTGCGGGTAGGTCCAACTCATAGGCAACTTGGCCTACCCTGCGAATGATCCGATAAGGCCCAATATACCTCGGGCTAAGTTTACCCCTCTTCCCAAATCTCATCACACCCTTCATGGGTGATATCTTCAAGAATACCCAGTCGTCGATCTGAAACTCTAAGTGCCGACGCCGATTATCAGCATATGACTTCTGTCGACTCTGAGCCGCTAGTAATCTCTCTTGTATGAGTTTCACCTTGTCGACAGCCTGCTGAACTATGTCTGGACCAATCAACTGGGTCTCACCTACGTCAAACCAACCAATGGGCGACCTGCACTTTCTCCCATACAAAGCCTCATACGGGGCCATCTGAATGCTAGAGTGGTAGCTGTTATTGTAAGCAAACTCAATAAGTGGCAAATGATCATCCCAGCTACCTCTAAAATCAATAATACAAGCCCTCAACATATCTTCCAATGTATGGTAGTACGCTCGCTGCCCATCCGTCACGAGGATGAAATCTTTGTCTTTGAGACTCACTGCGTTCCCAATCCCTACGAAATGATCTCGAGTTAGCCGTGAACTGGGCTCCTCGGTCAGATATGATAGATATAGGAACCCCATGCAGCCTCACTATCTCCCTGATGTATAATCTAGCATAGTCCTCAGCTGAATAAGTAGTCCGGACTGGAAGAAAATGAGCTGATTTTGTCAGCATATCTACAATAACCCAGATGGAATCACACTTCCGCTGAGTACGAGGCAAACTTGTAATGAAATCCATATTAATTACCTCCCACTTCCAAGTCGGGACCTCTATCGCCTGTAGTAGCCCCCCAGGCTTCTGATGCTCGATCTTAACCTGCTGACAATTCGGGCACCGAGCAACAAACTCTGCCACATCTCTCTTCATGCCATCCCACCAATACAAGCTCCTAAGGTCATGATACATTTTCGTCGACCCTGAATGAATAGAATAACGGGCATTGTGTGTCTCACCCATAACCTGCTGATGCAGTCCTGCAATGTCGGGTACACATAACCTACCCTCATACCGTAGCACACCATCAGAGGTCACCTCAAATAAAGCCTTCTCCTTTCGGAGAGCTGCGTCTATCATCTTGTGCGAGCATGATCATCATCGCATCTTTTTACCTCTTCTATGATAGAGGACCCAGCAACTCCTCGAACAAGAATACCACTATCTCCAGAATCCGCCAACCGGACTCCAAGGCTGGCTAGCCTGTGACTCTCTCGAACCATCTCTTTCCTATCCGGCTGCACATCCGACAAACTACCCATGGATCTACGGTTGAGAGCATCTGCCACAACGTTGGCCTTCCCTGGGTGGTACAGAATATCAACATCATAATCCTTTAGCAACTCAAGCCATCGCCTTTGTCTCAGATTCAGTTCCTTCTGTTTAAAGATGTATTGAAGACTCTTATGATCCGTGTAAATATCAACATGGACACCATACAGGTAATGTCTCCATATCTTCAAAGCATGAATCACCGTTGCAAGCTCTAAATCATGAGTGGGATAATTCTTTTCATGTTTTCTGAGCTGTCGGGAGGCATAAGCTATAACCTTGCCATGCTGCATCAACACACAACCTAACCTGATACATGAAGCATCACAATAAATCACATACCCGTCTAACCCCTCCGGAAGAGTCAAAACTGGGGCCGAAGTCAACTTATCCTTCAACAACTGAAAACTGTGCTCACAAGCATCGGTCCACTGGAACTTAGCTACCTTCTGGGTTAGCCTAGTCAAGGGCGCTGAGATCGAGGCAAATTTTTCCACAAACCTCCTATAATACCGCTAGACCAGAAATCGCACCTCAGTAGGTGTAGTGGGCCTGGGCCATGTCTTCACCGCCTCAATCTTTTGAGTATCCACCCGAATACCATCTGCCCCGACAATATGCCCCAAGAATGCCACTGAGGCCAACCAAAACTCACATTTTAAAAATTTGGCATACAATGCCTGCACGAGGACTCTGGCATCGCCCTCAAGTGATCCGCGTGCTCCTGCTCCGAGCGAAAATATACCAGGATGTCATCAATGAATACTATAACAAATGTATCCAAGAATGGTTTGAACACCCGGTTTATTAGGTCCATGAACACTGTTGGAGCATTAGTCAACCCAAACGACATTACCCTGAACTCATAATGTCCGTATCGGTCCCGAATACGATCTTGGACATCTCGCCTCTAACCTGCACTGATGATAACCGGATCGCAGGTCTATCTTCGAGAAATACTTAGCACCCTGCAACTGATCGAACAAGTCATCAATCCCGGGAAGGGGGTACCTATTGATGCGCGAAAAGATGCACACACTTTAACGCAAGTGCACGTTATCGTAACAAGTAATATAGTCTTAGTAAGACCGAATATCGTCCACAAGGATTAGGGTTCAAGTATCAACTGTCTATCTTTTGGTATCTATTTGGCAATTGATATTTGGATTTGTTGTTTATAACTAAGAATTATAAAGACTAATTTAACTAATGAGTTTACTTCAGATGTGATGGGAATAGGGCTTCCATGTCTCTTCAACTATCCGCTTATGTTATTTATTAATGCAATGCATTATGGTCTTCTTCTCTCGGAGAAAGCAGGTTTACGAAATCGTTTTATATTCCCGTTAAGGATATATAAACACTCAACCCCAGTATTGCACCTTACCTACCTTTCGGTGATAAGGATAACTCTATAGGAGGATTAAGAACAAAAACCTAGTTAACCGTCACGCACCATGCACAAAATTAGGATTTTAAGCCTCTCATTAACGCTACATAAATAATTGAGGTATTTTCATCCCCAATCCAAGAATGTCTACCCAACTTACAGCATATTCACCATCTCTCCTTTCGAAGTAAATTAGAAATCATATAGTGATAATTAGTTGTCAATTAATTACCAAGCATTCAACGCAATTATTGGATAAATATCTCAAAGAAGAATAATAACCATAAACATGCATTAATTCATAACATAAGTTTCTAGAGAATTAACATGGAAAACCCTATAAGAGAATTAGTTCCTAGTCATTGACATGACAATAACTAATTCAAAAGTCATATACAAAAACTGAAATAAAGAAAAGAAAAAGGAAAAGAAAGTACTAAATTATGGTCTCCAATCTCCAAGCAAGAATCTTGAGTTGTGCAAGAAGGGGAACCCTTAAAATCTGCCTAGGGTTCTCCTTTTATAGGTCAAAACCGCTTAACTTTTCCCTCAGCTGGCCTAAAAATTGTCAAAACTCGATTTTTCCCGGCGCGCTGCACGATTCAGTGGCCGCGCGAACTGTGATACTGGTGAATTGGCGCCGGCCCGATTCTCGATGCTCGGTGGCGCCGCAACTTCGTAGCCTCTTCGATGATTAGCGCCGCGCCTCGCACTGTTGATATGGCGGCCGCTACTGGTCTTCGCAGCCTCTTCGACATTGGGCGCCGCGCCTCGCTGTCTGGCAGGAGGCGCGCCGGTCCGAAGCTTTTTGCCTCGTTCTCCACTTTATCTGTTTTTAGCTCTGGAACCTCCTCTTTTGCCTTCTTTTAGCTCATTTTCCGCCATTTAGCCATTTTAACCACTTTGACTCAAAAGAAAGAAAATCTATCCTAATACGACACTTATTTGTACAAAAAGGGATAAAAGACTAACTAAAAATGACTCGAAAAGTGTATATAAAATACACCGATCAAATACCCCCAAACTTAACCTTTGCTCGCCCTCGAGCAAAGATAGAAAGAAAGAAATAAAAGACTCAAAGAAACGAAAAATAAAAGACTCACTGACATTGATCACTTCTGCTGCATTAGTGCTAACTAGAAAAACATGAAGGTTAGCAAAATAATATGCCGGAACATATAACATGAAATTTCAGCACACTAAACACATTAAGCTAGATATTTCGCAAACTCATAATTATCATGCTTAATGGAAGTCAATCTACTAAATCATGCATATAAATTCAGAAATCCTATGACATTTTTACTTGCTATTATCCACTAATCTTGGATATACATAAAAAAGATCTTCAAGACTTTAAGGGTTGTAATGTAGGCTTTGGTATAGGTAGGTAAAAATAGGCATTTTAGGCTCATTCTTTGTACCATAAGCTCTTTAGCTTTTCCATTTTCCCCTTTTCTTTTGGTTATTTTCTTCACTTCAATTCTATCTTTTTCCCTCTTTTGTTTTGGGAGAATGAAGAGTATAATAATAACAAGCACCCCCAAACTTAGACTTTTGCCTCTTTCTTATTACTTTTTTATTGGGGTGAAACAAACTCATTCACTCTTTTTGTCTCTTTTTTAACACAATTTATTCCACTACTTCACTTTTTTTTATGGCACAATTTGTGGGAATATAGGGTGTCAAAGAAGAAGTTTCAATTTTTAGGCTCAATGGGGTTGACTAGGGATATATTTAAAGTCCGGGATAGAAAAAAATGGTAAGAATTGGCAAGCAATCATAACACATAAGTATTCATCATTTAGCATGCACAATTCAAGCAAGAAACTCCAATAGATAGATTTTGTGAGTTTTTGGCATATCTACCCTAAGTGTTTAGATAGTTGTTTTTATTCCATTACATTATTCCACCTTCCTTCACTAGGTGTTTCTAGCAACTACAGCGTACATGATCTTTTGACAGACAATTATGACTCAAAAAGAAAAAAAAATTGTGACTCAAAAAATACATAAAAACAATAAAAAGACTTGAATAAAACATAACAAGACACAAATAAAACAAGACACAAATAAAATACCCCCAAACTTAAATCACACATTGTCCCCAATGTGTGTAGACTCAAAGATAATAAAAGAAATAAGACACTTACAGACTTTGGCTAAAATGGTGGTGGTGGCGGTGGATAATGCATCGACCATTGGTTGAACAGGGAACTCATCTCGTCAAACTGCTGGTGCAACTGTTGTTGCTTCCGCCAATTTTTGCCCTTGTCGCAACTCATGTTGTCCCTGTCTCAACTCATTTTGTCCTTGCATCATTGTGTCAAAATGTTGCATCATCATTCTCTGGTTCTGGAGCACTTGCTCCATCATAGGCACTGGAGGTTCTGCTGCGTTGGTCGGGTGGCTAGGTCTGCTGCATATTGAGCCCTATTTCGTGCTCATCTTCGCTCATGGGGCCTCTGCTGCTGCCGCTGGTTGTACTCTTCTTCCGTTGGGGGCTTGGAGTGCAGGAAAGAGCACTATCCCATACGATACGCATATTGTTTCTCTCATTAGTATCGATGTAGGATTGGGACCCCATTCGTGTGACATAGCTTGATGATCGAGCCATGTCCCAATCCACTGTTGTTACCAACTCGCTGATTTCCTCAATGCTCGCACTATTTCTTTCCCCACATCAATTGTTTTCCCGTCATGATCCCATATATCAATTTGATCCTATCTTCAGCACTCGTGAAGTGTTGATGGGATCGACGCACCGATGAAATATAGCCAACCTCGTCGCTTTGTTGAACCGCACTGCCACCCTTTGACCCATTTCTTGCAAGATCAAACGCAGCGGTGCTTTCATCGTCGCAATGTTATTCCAGTCGATGTTGGATGTGCTTCTAGACCATGTTCTAAAGAGGTTCCAATCATCACTTTCTTCAACATCAACCGTCTTCAATTGTGTATTTATATCTTCTGCTGTCACAGGCACATAAACTCCCCTTACTAAGCATCCCCTTTCCACCTTCTCCGGAAAGTTGGCATAGAATTCACGCACCATTGTTGTGTTCATTGGTGCTATTTTCTCCGGATTTACAAATCTCCTCCACCCCCTTAACTCAATCATTGCCCGAATGGGCTCATAAACATCCTCTTCCCCAAACGACTCCTCCGATAGTCCATTCCCCTTTCGGGATTAAGTGGTCCGTATCAAGCTTTTTGTATCTTTGAAAAGCTTGGTAGCTCACAAACCTAGTGTTATCATATTGCGGGGCTGGGGTGGATGTGGAGGCTCTTCTCTTCCTGGTGGCCATGGTTAAAATAGTTTCTGCATCTTACAACTTAGTGGCACAAATGTTTCCCAACACAATCAACAACTAGCAGTTAAACACAACACCCCCAAACTTCAACTCTACTGTCCAATGCCACACCCTCATTTTCTACTCTTTCTCCAAACTTCACAATCAATTTTTCAGCACCCAAACTACTTCACAACTACAATACTCTTTCAAACTACTACCTCCTATGACTTCAGTAAAGATCTCAAGAACAGAAAAAGATTACCTTTTTATGAGAGGATTCAAGCTGTTCTTGTTTCTAATGGTGGTTTGAGGCTATGGAATGGAGCTTTGTTGTTTGAGATAGCTAAGGGTTTTTAGGAATTTAAGAGTTTTGGTTGTGGTTGGATTTGTGGAGGATTTGTGGGCAAATTTTTGGATTTTCGTGTGTTTTTGGAGGAGGGGGTTAGGTTTTTGGTTTTGAATTTGGGGCGATTCTTCGGGCGTTTTTAAGTTTATGGATTTCGCCGCCTGCCATGCGCTTTTACGCGCCCAATTTTCTCGGACTTCTTCGACTTTGCGCCACATTCTGAGCCGCGCGCTTTAGACTTGCATTTTTCGATTTTTGGCGCGCGCGCTTCTAGGCCATGGCGCTTAGATTTCAGCGCTCTTCGATTCTTTTCGCGCCGCGCTCTTTCAGCCGCGCGCTTACCCGCTTTTTCCGAAATCACGGCTTTTCTTCAATTTTTGCCCTTCATTTTATCGTACTGCATCAATCACAGCACAAACACTACCTCCGTGAGACCGTTCTTAATAAAAACTACTATATTAAAATAAAATAAATCAAAATAATTTGGGTTGCCTCCCAAGTAGCGCTGTTTTAACGCTTTTTAGCGGACGCAAGTTCTTGATTTAATAACCGTGGGTGGATCAAGCCCCAACTGATCTATTTCCTCCACATTTTGCGTTTTCGTTTTCTTCTTTTCTTCTTAGCATTATCAGTAAGGGGGAGTTCAGGAACACATACCTGCGTCAGTGGGGGTTTGGCAAACCATGCTCGCTGGGCTCATCTCCCTGGTTGACTTGTAATGGCTCACGGGGGCTTGATGGTGCTGATTGCAAAGCACACCGCTCATGGTTGGTGGCTCGATGACATGTTTAAACATTTTAAATACCATTTCTTCCTTCTCCACCCTTAATGTTAGCTCTCCTTTCTACATCAATCAAAGCTCTCCATTTGCTAGGAATGGTCTCCCCAATATGATAGGGATTTCGCATCTTCTTCCATGTCAAGAATGAGAAAGTCCGCAGGAAAGAAGAATTTTCCTACTTTAACAATCACATCCTCAATCTTCTCTCGATGGACCAATGTCTGTCGGCTAGCCGCAGCTCATCGCAGTCGGTTTGGCCTCACCTAACTCCAATCGTTTGAATACCGATAAGGGCATCGATTTATACTTGCCCCTAAATCACACAGAGCTCATTGCAAGTCACCCCGCCCATCGTGTGCGTAGTGTAAAGCTTCCTGGATCCTTTAGTTTTGGTGGCAATTTCTTCTGCAAGATAGCACTACACTCTTCTGTTAGTGCTACTATCTCATATTCCGCCAGCTTCTTCTTCTTCCCCAATATTTCCTTCATGAACTTGAAATAGGAGGGCATCTGATCTAATGCTTCTATAAAGGGGATGTTGATATGCAGCTTCCTGAATACCTCCAAGAATTTGGAGAATTGTTTATCAACCGCCTTCCGCTATAATCTCTGGGGGAAAAGGATTTTTTCTGTATACTCCTTCTCTGGAGTTTTCTCTATCACTGGGCTAGGTTCAACCACATTCTCTTTTTCTATCTCTGCCATTTTCTCAATCGGCCTGAAGAGATCGCTGCTTCCAACTGTTCCACTTCTCAACCGCATCGCTCGACATCGCTTCCTGATTTACCTCTGTGTTGCTGCAATGTACCGCGTAACTCTTGCTCGCTTTGCTACCGACCCACTTGTGTTTCCAAGTTCTGAACGAGGATCTAGCTTCGCTATGAATCGAGTCTGGCGTTGGCAAGTCGCCATACCGCCACTCGTTCGACTTTTTCACAACCGGTATTGAATCGCTGAGGCCGTGGGGCTTGAATGAAGCGGTCGCGATTCTGTTCGCTGGTTCTGCATCGCCTGTATTGATTCTCGCTGCCTCGGTCTCTCTCCATGAGAAATTTGAGTGATTCTCCACCGGATTATAAGTGTTGGAGTAGGGTTGTTCGTGGTCTCGATAATTACCACACCGACACTCGCCGCTCCATCGTATATTATCGGGATCACCAAGGACACCTATCGAATGTATGCGCCACCACATATTTCACAACTTTTAGGCATCCGACCGCATTCATCGACATTGTATGTTGTCAGAATCGCTTTTGCCAAAAGCGGCCACTGGGCATTCAAGGCAAGAATAGCATCTATCTCGTGGACTCCCACCGTTCTCCTCCCACTTGTCGACCTCTTACGTGATACGGTTGTTGGTGGCCATATCTTCTAATAACTCGCGAGGCCGCGTGGTTGTTTTCCTCATGAATGCCCCACCGCTGCTGATCTATGATGGTTCGTTGTCTTGCGCCACCGTTATAGAAGATGTGGACCAAGTTCCACAACTCAACGAATGGTGTGGGCATTTTCTCGCAAGTCTTTGAACCTTTCCCAAGCTTCATACAAGGACTCTCCATCCGCTGGAGGCGTTGTTCAACTCCTCTCAATTTTGTTGCTTTGCATGGGGAAAGAACTTGACTAGGAATTTCGTGCACTTCGTGCCATGTGAAAATCGAATCACTACAGGAATTCAACCATACTTTTGCTCTATCCTCGAGTGAGAAGGAAAGAGCCTCAACTGACGCATCATCAAATAACCGTTATATCTGAAAGTTGCACATAGCTCCAAGAAATTAACTATGTGCATATGTGGATCCTCCACGGCTTCTTCAAATTGCACTGTGATGTACCATGCTCGTAATCGCGGCTTTATCTCGGTTGTTTGCTTCCTACGGCGGAGCCTAATACATGTGTGCTCCATTCACTCTAGGCGACATAGTCTCCCAAACTTCTTTCTCGCTGGACTTGAACTCTTTCCTCGACATCCATAGGTACTTGCCGAGGTATGGCCGATTGGGTTGATTTTCTCCTAACCCTTCTCTCATCATGTTGTTGTTTCGACACCGTCCATCTCTATCAAGGTTGGAATCCGCTGATTCTTTCTGTTCTGTTTACAGGTTTTCTCAATTTATGGATTGAAGGGAACAAGAGTGTCTGCTCCTCTTCTCCTTCGCATAAACTGAATTCCTGAAATAGATAAAAATGCATAACAAATCACGGCGACTCGATTTTTACCAAAAATAACGAAACGTGAAAATTAAAAATAAAAATTAAAAACCAAATTAGAAATTAAAAATAGATAAATTTGATATTGAACTATGCCTAATCACTTAACGCGCAAAAACTTGATGCGCGAAAAGATGCACAAACTTTAACGCAAGTGCACGTTATCGTAACAAGTAATATAGTCTTAGTAAGACCGAATATCGTCCACAAGGATTAGGGTTCAAGTATCAACTGTCTATCTTTTGGTATCTATTTGGCAATTGATATTTGGATTTGTTGTTTATAACTAAGAATTATAAAGACTAATTTAACTAATGAGTTTACTTCAGATGTGATGGGAATAGGGCTTCCATGTCTCTTCAACTATCCGCTTATGTTATTTATTAATGCAATGCATTATGGTCTTCTTCTCTCGGAGAAAGCGGTTTACTTAAATCGCTTTATATTCCCGTTAAGGATATATAAACACTCAACCTCAGTGATTGCACCTTACCTACCTTTCTGATAAGGATAACTCTATAGGAGGATTAAGAACAAAACCTAGTTAATCGTCACGCACCATGCACAAAATTAGGGTTTTAAGCCTCTCATTAACGCTACATAAATAATTGAGGTATTTTCATCCCCAATCCAAGAATGTCTACCCAACTTACAACATATTTACAATCTCTCCTTTCGAAGTAAATTAGAAATCATATAGTGATAATTAGTTGTCAATTAATTACCAAGCATTCAACGAATTATTGGATAAATCTCTCAAAGAAGAATAATAATCATAAATACGCATTAATTCATAACATAAGTTTCTAGAGAATTAACATGGAAAGTCTTATAAGAGAATTAGTTCCTAGCCATTGACATGACAAGAACTAATTCAAAAGTCATCATACAAAACCAAATAAAGAAAAGAAAAAGGAAAAGAAAGTACTAAATTATGGTCTCCAATCTCCAAGCAAGAATCTTGAGTTGTGCAAGAAGGGAACCCTTAAAATCTGAGTGGTTCTCCTTTATAGTCAAAACCGCCCTTAACTTTTCCTCGCACGCCCGTAAAATCGTCAAAACTCGATTTTTCCGTGCCGCGCCGCGACTGCATTCAGCGCTGGCACGAATCTCGTGATACTGGTGAATTAGCGCGCGGCCGATTCTCTGCTCGGAGCCGCTGGCCGCAACTTCGTAGCCTCTCGATGATTAGGCGCCGCGCCGCATCGGGATACGTAGCCGCGTACTGGTCTTCGCAGCCTCTTCGACATTGCGCCGCGACCGCTTCTGCTCAGGAGGCCGCGCTACTGGTCTGGGTTTTTGCCTCGTTCTCCACTTTCTCTATTTTTAGCTCTGGAACCTCCTCTTTTGCCTTCTTTTAGCTCTTTTTCCGCCATTTGGCCATTTTAACCACTTTGACTCAAAAGAAAGAAAATCTATCCTAATACGACACTTATTTGTACAAAAAGGGACAAAAGACTAACTAAAAATGACTCGAAAAGTGTATATAAAATACACCGATCACCTATTCTTGATGGTCACCTTATTCAGCTGCCTATAGTCAATGCACATCCGCAGCGAACCATCCTTCTTCTTTACAAATAATACCGGCGCACCCCATGGAGATGCACTAGGCCTAATGAAGCCCTTCTCTAATAGGTCTCTCAACTGTTCCTTTAACTCCTTCAACTCTGCAGGTGCCATTCTATAAGGGGGAATGGATATAGGTTGGGTACCTGGCACTACATCTATACTGAAATCTATCTCTCGCCTGAGGAAGACTGGAGATCATCCGGAAAAACATCCGAAACTCACCGACTATTGAATCGATCAAGGGCGGTGCACTTACCTCCGTATCATGTACCGAACTAAGTGATAAATACACCCCTTTCGAACCATCTTCCTTGCCTTGAGGTATGAAATAAACTTACCCCTCGGCGATGCGGTATTCCCTTTCCATTCAATAACCGGTTCGTCTGGAAACTGGAATCGAACCAACTTCTCTCGACAATCAACGTTGGCAAAACAAGAGGCCAACCAATCCATACCTATAATAACGTCGAAGTCGATCATATCCAACTATATCAAATCTGCTGAGGTACGACGGCTATATATCACCACCGAGCAATTCTTATACACACGCCTAGCTATAACCGAATCTCCCACCGGTGTAGCTACCTCGAATGGTTCTATAGGCTCAGGTTCTATCCCTATCCTACTAGCAACAAGAGGGGATATATAGGACAAGGTGGAAACTGGATCAATCAAAGCATACACATCATAGAAAAAGACCGATAATGTACTGCGTGACAACATCCGTGACGCCTCGGTCGTGGTTCATCGCCATGGCATAAATGCGTTCAAGGACCGCCAGAATCGAACCTCGCCATGGCCTTCGCCACGGACAACGATGTCTGAGTACTCGCCTGATGGGCGATAATCAGACATTTATGAACCGGCAATATAACCCGTAGGCTGAGCCATAGTACTGCGGCCATCTCTATACGGACACTCCTCTCGCTACATGGCCCCGACGCATCAGAATAATAGGCTCCTGAAGCAGCATGACACTCCCCAAAATGAGTCTTACCACATCGATCACACCGAGGCAAAGGTGGCCTCGCCTGACTAGGAACCCGAGACATGTGTGAACCCGAAGCTCTAGAACTCTGACCGAACCCCGGACGGTCATACCTCCTACCAAGATCGTGAAGGAGCACTCGGCCTTGGCCGAGGAATACCGGTATCTCGAGGCTGCCCGCCGAAATCACCCAAAACCCACCGATCCGCCTCTTACGCCGCTCCTCCCATGGTCTCTATCCAACCGCCTCCCTGTGTCGCTCTCCGATTCCTCGCGCAAATGCCCGAATACGAGCAATATCCATGCTCGTCGCAGCCGCTATCATGCCCCCATCAATAAGATAGTGGTCTAACCCCATCACGTAACGGTGTACCCTATCTGCAATGTCTGCTACCATAGTAGGTGCGTACTGGGCCAATGAGTCGAACTCCAAGCTATACTCTCTAACCGCCCTCCCATTCTCGTCGCAATCAGAAACTCGCCGACTCTTTCCCGCCTCATCTCCGAGGCGTAAAGTGGCCAAGGAATGCTTCAAAACTCATCCCACACCGCAGAGTGAGCACCTCGCCCCTAGACAACTCCCAAGACTCAAACCACTGATCGCTATATCGCGCAACCCAGATGAGGCCAATATAATCGACTCGATCAAGCCGGATCACCTCAAGGTCCTCTGCGTCTGGCGGATGATATCATGAGGATCATCCTCGGACCTTGACCCGTAAAACTCCGGCGGACTACAACTCAGGAAATCTCTAACCCTCAAACTGCTCGCCACAGGGTTAATCGCTTGGCCTCGCCTATGAACTCGCTCCCGCCACTATCCTTGCTAATAATCGGATCGTTTCTAAAATCTCCATCCCGTGCTCCTCGCTGGGAATCAAGGCTCGTGTATCGGAGTCTCTGAGCACGTGATGTTTCTCGGGAGGAGCTCTAGAATCGGTGACGAGGCATAACCCGCTGCCGGGCACACTCGTGAGTAGACCGCGCAAGACACGTAGCTCTTCGTACCCGACTAGTGTCCCCTACTGTAGATTTGCCCTTCCGGGCCACGGGCGCCTTCCTCGGAGGCATAGCTGTAAACATAGTAAACTATCAGAAGATGGATCATCCTAATAACACAGCTCTATGGACGATCTAAGAGATGGAAGAATAGAAACAATCCTAAATGTCTGGTAGCCTCATGTGTATAAGTATGGTGCACAACATACTCATACACAAGACTCTACTAGACACGGTCTGTAGATATTCTGAGGACTAACCGCTCTGATACCACTTTTGTCACGACCCGACCCGACGAGCCGCGACTAACGCCCTAATTGACGCCACATCGACTGTCACTCTTAATCCATTTAATACAGATATCTACAGAAATTTCGGCAGCACAACGCTGCTTTTACAACATATCCTAAAACGGGCGAGCCGGCAAGGCTGCCAAAACAACAACAAAACAACAGTTATAATAGGCTAGCCGACTAGGCTGCCACCAACCAACATCACGCGCACAAAAGCATAAATCAAAATAAGCAAGCCGGCAAGGCTGCCACTAGATAACAACATCAAAACCCAAAACAAGGTACAAACGTCCAACCTACAATCGCTTCATGCACTCTAAGAGTGTAATATCGACATATGACGACAGACCCCGTCGTGCCCAAAATATGCATAAGTCCAAAAATAAAGGTGCGTACCAAAAATAGCCGCTCCGAACAAAGGAGCTTCCAACCGCTGCACATAAATCCTAGACGGAGGTCACCTATTCAACACTGAACTCGCGGCATGAACGCACTTCTAAAAAGGGGTCGACGATAGATGTACCAAGTATGTGGAATTGGAAAATATTGTACTAGAAATCATAACAGTTCAACATAAAACAGTAAACGAGTAAGAATTCAACTTAATCAGATAACTGCATCTATCAAATGAGAGTAATGAAAATCGGCTTCTTCTTTTCAAAATACGCAAGTCGTGCCAAAATCATGATCTTCTATCCTCGGGATATAATAGCACGACTCAAACCCGCTCAGTACAAATATATCATGGGACTCGAACTCAAGTAAAGCATGTATATCGTGGGACTCGAACCCACATAAATATATGGAATAATATAATGTCATGGGACTCGAACCCGCATCATGGAGAGCTAATCCATGGAATAATAATAAATCGGGAGTTAAACCCGCTTGGGACTCGAACCCAAGTAATATAATAATAATAGCCGGGACTCGAACCCGGAACATACTATATAGTGTCGACCCTCTATGTGAGAGACTCGGTGAATGTGTAATAGGACTCGGCACGAGTAGATATCATGAGCAACTATATGCAATTTGAAATCATCTTTGACTTTTGATAATATCATCATAATACACTCTTTACTGAAATCATAGGCACTTGTCATAACAATTTTCCTTTAAAATTAACTCTGTAGAAAATCATGTACGTCCGTGCATTTTTATTAAAATCAAGTCAAATGAAAGTTTTTCACAAGATCGTGCCAAAAATAGGGAAAAAGGATTTTCACAAAATCATGCCAAAGAAAGAATAGTCTCACATACCTTTTAGGCGAACTAATCAACTCGATATTAAGGTATTCCTCGTCTAGTACTTCAACCTATAATAAGGAATAACACGTCACAATTTTATGATTTCTAATGTAAGTTATATGATTAAATGCTCCCT
This sequence comes from Przewalskia tangutica, assembly GCA_029844215.1. Classification (NCBI taxonomy): domain Eukaryota; kingdom Viridiplantae; phylum Streptophyta; class Magnoliopsida; order Solanales; family Solanaceae; genus Przewalskia; species Przewalskia tangutica. The sequence goes on along the minus strand of CM056736.1, from coordinate 83,994,675 downwards.
TATTCCTATAAAAATTTGGGCAGCATTTCCTTTGTTTATGTGCGTATCCACAATTTTACCAATAATCCAAATCAACCAACAATTCAACTCCAACTAACAATCCAATTCAAACCAACAATCTAAATCAACCCAATGATCCAAATTAAACTAATAACCACTACCATTTCCATATGTAGTCAAAATTATCTAAACATTCAATTTATCAACTTCAATAACCAAGGGAATTTATACACTTACCTCTCATGTTAGTCAATCATTTAGTCACGTTAGAATTATCATGGGGCAATCCAATCTCTTAACGACATCGTCAATTCAAGAATGTGAATTTAACATTTTTCTATGCTTTAATCCTTTCAAGGCATGTATAGATAATTGCCTCAATAAATATGCATGTAGTAACTTATATTCACACACTAATTCAGTCCGTAATACATTATCGAAATTTTCAACAATTTCTATCAACTTTCCGGTCATATCAACATTTTACAATTCCAAAACTTTTTCCAAAATTCCTTACTTTCCAATTAATCTCCCAACAACTTCAATTAATAACTTTAACTTTAAACATCAAGGTTTCATCTAAATTTTCACATGCAATTAGTAATAACATACCAACACAACTACTCAATTCCAACGTACGTCAAGAATAGGTTCTAAATCGGTTTCGACCTCTATCATTCACATGCATTGTCTTCTTTCCCTTTCTTCTTTGACATGGATAATTCTCCTAACTATAATATCAATTAATCTATCAAATATCAAGTAAAAGGGATACATTTTCACCAATAGAAGAAGAATTTCATACCTTAAAATTTTACCAAAACAGTCCCCAAAAAACGTGACTGTCCAGATTTTTAGCCACTGCTTCGTCAGCTGAACTTGTAACGTCGATAACTCTCTACTCCAGTGTCCTATCGACGAGAGGTTTGTTGCGTTGGAAACTAGACTCGACGAACTTCATTTTAGGATTTTGAAACACCCAAAAACTCCTAATATGCTAGGAGATATTCCCTTCCAAATTTGACTAAAAATCTGTTCAGCAGTCCCGAAAAAATCTGCTCACTGCCCAGCCGATTTGCTCACTGTTTTGGGCCAATTTTGGCTTCAATTTCACACTTCTTCAACTCTAATTCAACATGCAACACCTCCACTATGATAACCCATTATTCTAACATGTTTTTCTTTTCAAAAATCTAAAAATTTCAGGCCTAAAATCGGCCAGGCTGCTCGATGAACCCACTGTTTGGGTCTTAAATCTTGCTTCTAATTTTTAGGATGATTAATCATGGAATGAAGGTGGATTGAACCTTAAGTTTGCTAAAGGAATGGTATGTTTTTCGTTTGAGGGGAAGGGAGTGTTTTCTTCTTGAATTTCTAAGTGAGGAAGACAAAATGAAGAGTTTGAAAAGGGTTTTATGGAGAAAAAAAATCTAAAAATGTAAAACAACACTTTGGTCCCTTAATATACACTTTGATCCCTAGTTCTATAATTAACTTAGTCCCTCAAGTATTAATTAAAGCTTAGGTTCCACTTCTTCTAATTCTAAAATTCATAAGGTCTCGTATTCTCGTTGTCGTAACTTATATACATTACTAACCCATAACGATATATATATATATATATATATATATATATATATATATATATATATATATATATATATATATATACAACTATCATTAAAGAAATTTTCGACGTCACACTCTTTGTTACCAAAATTATTCCGTATTAACATGTAAAATATACTTAAATTCCAAAAATTCGAATCTTAGTTCTTAATGACGTTCTTAATACCCCCGAAGTGTAACAATATTTAGTGGTAACATTCTAACAAAGTTAGCAACTTTGATGTTTTTGTTTTGTAGGGTGTTGTACCGTACAAAGCAATTGAAAATGAAGAGGAACGTGAAGATTTGCTAAAATACTGGAGGGAGAATGAGAAGACATTTCCAACACTATCTAAGATAACTCGAGATGTGTTGAACACTCAAGCGTCATCAACATCGTCTGAAAGCGCTTTTTCGGCCGGCAGATATCAAATAGGAGAACATAGACATTCATTGACGGGAGACTCATTGGAGATTGCAGTTCTATTCAGAAACTGGATTCGTGCGGAGCGTAGGAGGTGCGACCAACCGGAGATCAATGAAGAAGAAGACTACAACTACAACAAAATCTTATCCGACAGAGGTGGAAGCGACGTCGGCCAATTTGACCAACAAATACCAATTCCAACAGAAGAATCACAAGAAATTATAAAGAAACTAGAAAACGTGTTTCTTAACATGTAATTCTTTTAATTGTAATTTTACTATGTTATTTATTTACAACTTTCAATATCACAAAGTTGCAATTTTGAAATTGTATTACAAAAAAAGAATCATACTTCTATTAAATAATATAAGAGACACAAAAACAACATTGATATGTTTTTATTAAACTATCTTGTTGTGTGTGTTATTTTTTAATTTAAGAGTATAAAAAAATGTCCGACCTCGACCCCACCCCAACACCTCGGGATCGAGACGGGACGGCGACAGACCCGCCAGCCCCGCCCTACCTCGTCCCGCCGGACCCCGACCCGACTAGCCCCGACCCGACCGTTGTCCACCCTTATGATATACTTGTCATCCTATTATTATTTTTCAAAGGTATAAGTTCTTTACGGGATCGATAAAAACCCAACTGTCTTATGATTCCAATCCGATTAGAAAAACTTCTCCTGGGCAATTCACGTCACTTGAGTAGTAGTACAAAGCCTTAAGAAAAGGCAATCTACTTGTGGAGGATCCATTGAAGAGTTTATGTTCTCTCGGCAGGGAATAGTCTAATCTTTTCTAACATCGGTGCAGAAAGAATGTCTTATTCTCGTGGGTCCTAAAAGTAAGGCTTGATTTGGGCCATGGTCCAACCATTTGCCTCCTGGGCTTTCAAGTCATTTTCTCCTCCCCCCCTTTTGGTTCCATTAACCTCAGTTGCAGAGTGCCCTGCTGCTATGGAGGTTTACAACAACGAAGAGTTCGCAGTTGGATGCATTTTATCAATCAAAACAACTCTAGGCGACGAGTTTGATGCCCAAGTTATCGCCTTTGACAAACCCTCCAACATCCTCGTTCTTCATATCCTTTATTTAGCACTTCCCATATATATTTACTAATTTTATCTCTTAAATTGTTTTCCTTGACTATTTGTTTTTGAAATTACAAGAAGGGGTATCTACAACAGGGCCAAAGAGAGACATAAGGCTATTGAAAACCAACTACATTAAAGAGTTCAGTTTTATTGGTCAAACCCAAGAAGACCCACTTGATACTAATAAATGTTTTCTTGTTCTCACTAGCCTTCAAGCCAGAGAAGATTCTTCGATAAGGTAATTGTCAATTTGCTATTGGAAAGATTCAATTTGAGGTTCGAAATCCCATGTCCTACGACAACATGTGTCACATTTGCTTTCTGGATTGAGCTCGTGCACACGGGCCTTTCCTAGTGCGAGCTATATCTCCTGTGCAGTTTGTGGGCTAGTGCACAGGAGCGGGTTTACCGTGTGCTTATGAAATAAAAAAAGATTCTATTTGTATGAGTTTGAATTTATGAATTAAATTTTGCAGACAAGCAGAGATAGATGCTGAGAGATTTGGGATTGGTGTCACTGCTGACGCTCAGAATATATTTGATGCTTTGTCTAAAACGTATGTTGCCTTCTTCACCCTCACATTTTTAGTAGATTCTTGTGTAATATATTGCTAAATTTAGTAATTCTAGTTATTGCTGTTAGAAGTAAAGAAATACTAATGGATTTTAAATAGTAAAGTGTTCTGCCTTATTTGCCTTCTTTTTTTTCTTTAGTATGATGACTCACTCAAACTGCCAATCCCTGGGCTGGAAGTACAGTACTCTTCCACTAGAAAAATATCATTCGTCAAGTTGGATTTTTATTTAATACAACAACAACATACACAGTTTTATCCCACAAGTGGGGTCTGGAAGGGTAGGAGGGTAGGATGTACGCAGACCTTACAGGGCCTTTGTGGGGTAGAGAGGTTGTTGTTTCCGATAGACCCTCGGCTCAAAAGAAATGTATCTGACATAGGATTGTACGAAAAATAAGACAACAAAGTAGCAAGATACAAAACAAATGCAAGAATAAGAAACTATGTGATAACTAAGTACTACTACTAAACATCAAATGTATTCAATTCCCTATTATGTAATGTGATTTCTATGAAATGTCAACCGGCATGTTTTGATTCTCTTTATCCAGTAGATGGTGCAGAAGTAAGAATTGCTACGTCCCCCATGCTACCTTCCTAAGCCCTTACTCCTTTTCCTTTTCGCACTTGCCTTGTTTACGCAGAGGATGTGGCATTAGTTCGAAAAGACTTTCTTATAATGTGGACTCAGCTTCTTTCTAATGGCCTCGCCAACTTATAAGTAGTATTTTTTTATTGGTCCAACATATAGGTAGTCTAGTTTCTAATAAAGAGTCTCTGATTTTCTGACTTCCACTTAGCTATTCTTGCTTTCTGGTGTATATTAAAAAATATAGATGGTTTAGCGGTATATATATGTACAAATGACGAGCAAGCTTTCCTTTGCTTTTTGGTGTTCACTCAAGAAGAAAATTTATGTGTAGATGTATACTCAATATTTAGTTTATAGTTTCAAAGAGAAAAGTTAATTTCCTTTTTGGTAAATGTGTCATAGGAGAAATAAGATTAGAATACGGAGAGGAAACCAATGGAAACAGATTGTGCTACAAGAAATCAAGCTGCAATATGGTGTAGAAGAAGCACCTAAAGATTTGGAGGTCCATTTCAGTTTGTGTTTTCTGGACTATTTGGAAAGCAACGAACCTGAGATGTTTTGAAATAGACCTCCAAATCTTTATCAACTCATTACTGCCTATGCAAAACAAATAGCTACTAGGAAAATCCTTAACCCCACAAATGTTAAAAAGTAATTCTATTCATATCTTGAAGTTTATATGTTTGTGTAACTTAGCTTCTTGGTGCTATCTAGTTGATATGTATGAAGGGGGTAAGTTGATATATAATTTATTATCTCCTCGCAGGGATGACGATATGGTTATTGATTAAAAAAATTTACGTTATCCAAAATAAAAGGAGAGGCCCAGAATTTATGCCCAAAAATTAGGTTCTAAAGGAACAATTCCCTATGAGAAATTACGATTTGAGTATCTTTCAGATATAGGTCAACAATTGTTGGCATATTTGAAACAAAATATTCATCTCCTAGGTGGCTTTATGTTGAAGGCACAAGAAATTTATTAGAATCCGCACAAGATAGACATCTATACATTTTTGTATTTCTATGAGAAGTTTGACGGAACCCACGTCCCAGTAATAAGTCATCGGCATTATCGCGCGTAACAAATTCTTATTAAGTATTAGGTTTTAAGGGGGCTAGCTTACGGGCCATGCCTCTCTCCGACCTGATAACAAGTATCGCCTCCTCGCCAAGCTATATCAGCTAGCCCTTTCTTTTGCAATACTTAAAAGAGTCTCTCATGGCCCAATATTTTGTTGCTCAATTCCTTAAAAATGGGGATACATCATCTTTGAAAAAAGTACATTTGAGGTGGAATCTTATCCAGCAACTTTGACTAACTTCTCTTACGCATCTATAAGTCAAGTAAAAATCCTCTATTTCACGAATCCAATTCTCGATAGTAAATGAAAAGAGTGGTCGACTAAAAAAGGAATCGCCCAAAGCAAGAAAATCCCTTTTGCTTTGAGATGCTACGAATCTTCTTTTGGTTGGTACCGGTAGGAAGAATGGAACATATCATTACCTGTACTGTAGAACCCTATTCCTACTAGTTAGTCATGCCCTTAACTACTTCTATATCTTAGAATAACCCTGCTCTCTGATTGACGTTTTATAGTCTGCAGATCTATGGAAAAAGGAAGTTAGAAGAGGATTCTGAACAATTATATCTTGGCTAACAACAAATAGAGAAAGATAGAATACCTTTCTTAGCTAGCCTAGTGTGCTATAAACCTACAGGAGACAAGAGCCAAATTGAATGACCCTTGCCGAAGATGCTTCATTAAGACACTGAGTTGTGTCAGGAAGAGTAGAGTCTAACGACATACCGTTTGCATGATAGGCCAGTGAGGTAATGGGAACATCGGCTTAGGTGATTAGGTGTAGGCGCTTTCAGAGATGGAATCTTTTAGTTCTACAAAGCTTTGTTGTCTGGATCGGGTCAATGAGGAAAATGAGTAGTTTGGGAGGTGATAGCACCAAGGAATTCTCAATTCGAGAAACTAAATAATGATAATGTTCATGTGATGGCGGTAGCAAAAATTCAAGAAACATATTCTGGGGTTTGTAATAGATTCAAATCAATAATTTAAAGAACCAGACAATTATAGCAAATATAGATATGTGAGAATGAAAATAAACAATAATCGGTATATGAAACCGAAAACCGTATTAATAATCAAGAAACGAATCAAATCGGAATCCCACCTTGAATCTGAATTTAACCCCACAATCTCACATATAGAAACGAAGGATCTTGGCATTAGAATAGAATTCTAATCAAATTTATCAAGAATAAAAAAATGTGAACAAGTAGTCGGTTTACCTTGCGAAGATCAAGAGTTGTTCAATGAACAAAGAAGAAGGTTTTTCCTCTATCAAATTGATATCAAAGATCATCCAAAATTAAAGTTTACCAGTTTTTTAAAACAAGATCATCCAAAACTAATGCAAAATAGCCCAGTTTCTACTTTATAATCCCCTAGAAAGTGTGCTAAAAGAGAAGGTTGCCCTTAATAAGAATCTCATTAGACTTGTTTGCTTTCGTTAGAACTCATCTTGTGAGTTTGGCCACCTTTACAACATACAAAAAAAGGTAGTTTGACAGTCAAGAATCTCAAAATGCACAAGAGGAGCATACTATTTGGGGGATTTAACGATGAACAAGATGAATTAGGGAAAAAGTTAATCTGCTTTTAGTATCAAAAAGTGGCCCATGGTGTGCCAAATTGATATAATCCTCTCAAAGGAAGAGGTGTATGCAAGATTTAAATATGAGTGATTGGGTTCAACTTTAAGATTCTTAATTTATTAAAAAAGAATGACTCCCTCCGTTTCAATTTATGTGAACGTTTTTGGAGTATGAAGGTCAAACTTTATAACTTCTACTGGAAATTTTGATATAGATTTTCAAGTTTGTAAAAATAAAATTTATATATTTAGAAACTACATAAAAAGTACTACTCCCTCTGTGCCAATTTATATGACACACTTTCCTTTTTAGTCAGTCCCAAAAAGAATGACACATTTTCTTATTTGGCAACAATTTAACTTTAAACTTTACCTTTTACGCTTAACGAGATGATCTATAACCACCAAAATATCTTTGGCTTATTTTAGTCCACAAGATTCAAAGGTATTACTTATTTCTTAAACTCCGTACCGAGACAAACTACATCATACAAATTAGAACGGGGAGTATTAAGTCATGATAATTTATAATTCAAATAATTTAGAAAAAATGTAAGAAAAACATGGTAAAAAAACCACCTCGTAGACTCCCCAAATGGTAATAGGTTCATATAAATTGAAACAGAGGACTAACTTTTAAGATCTTAGCATTGAACTCATTGGTACTATTAAAATTGTAAGTTCAAAATTTAATATTTGTTGATATTTTAGAGGTTTTCACTAGCGCGCGCGCGCGCACACACACACACATATATATATATATACATGCTCGTGTTAAAAATGCTTCATGTTGAACTCGTAGTTTATAAACTCCATCCGCCTCTGTCTCAAGGTATGACAACATGGAAACATATGGAGGAGTTTATGGACGGAATTCCAAAATATGGTGAAATTTAAAGCTGGTGATAGGAGAAAGATTAGTATTATGGTAGGATGCTCGAGTAGATGACGTCACTTTGAAGAAAAGCCTTCTTGATCATTTTAATTTTGCCACTCTCCTCGAGGCTACAATTGAATTGATGAGTGGATTTATGGAATAAGTGGTCCTATTACACACTTTTGGTTCAATTTTAAGAAAAAACTTTTGTGCGTTAAAAAAGTTTAAAACTTCATTTATGTCACCTTCTTTAATAATATACATTTGCCTGAATAAGCCGTAAAACTTCACGCCTAGTCCAATTGAGGTTGATATGTATACTTAAGGAGATAACATATTTCATGTGGTTAACTTAACTACATATTAGATGCTTGAAAATGCGCACGTTTTTTTTTTAAATTTGAACCGTGTCTAATAGGAACACTTTATTATGTGTTTAGGTGGACAATTGGAACAAGCCTTAGTTTGTGTCTAAATGGAATTTGCTGACAAGTTTAAGGGGTTGTCTATGTATTAAGCCAAAAAATTATTAATGGAAATCCCCTGACCAAAGATGAGATAACAGTTGAGAATAGGTTTCATACGATGCATAGATCATAGCAACCCATAGAGCATGGGATTGTTCATCCTACGAGGTAATTGATATGGATTTCTGTCCTTGTCTAGTGAATATCCAAAATCTCATTTACTATTTCTATTCTTTTGAAACAATATAGAGATATGACAATAAGCACATATAAGTGTCCTGTTTTTTCTTATACGAGTTATGTGAACCGCGCTGCGCATATGTAGGATCCCAGTTTTGGTGTCATTAGGATATCTTCTGTGAATTTTGATGTCATTGTTGATGTAATCAGGTTGCCTGTGCGCTGGGACAAGACTGTGATAGTTGTGATGAATGAGGTGCGTGTTAGCAGTCCATACCTTCCCGAATCTGTTGTTGGAGGCACTCCTGCTGCTAATGAAAGAGTGCGGAAAGTGGTAAGATACTCCCTTGTATATTCTGAAATCAAAGAAAAACTAATTCTATTTTTGCGGTTACTTGAATTCATTCATCCTGGTTTCTCCATTCAGCTTGAATTGGAGAGGAAGAGGCTGCAATCCTGTAATACTGGACTGTGAGGATTCCTGAGGTATTCTTTGCATCGGTGGCCTGCTGAGGAAACAAATACCAAAGGGTGTTGGCAAAAATGGGTATACGAGTAGCATCCTACCTGAATGAAGATGTATTTGTGTCTCTACACCTGTAAGAGATTTGAACTTGGTAAATTTCAGTGAAGATAGCTGCTCTCTCCTCTAGCCCTGTCCCCAAAGAAAATACAAGTTTTTTATTTTTCCGTTTGCTTGTCTCAATGAGGTAAATTTCAATGTGTCATATTATGTTTACAAGGAATCAAAGGTTGTTAACTTGAAGGAATGGTGTCTTCAAGTAGAAACCCAGCTTTGGGGGTGAGGATGAGATTGAAGTTTTCCTGTCTAATCAAAATATTGAAAATTTGAAACCTTTGATTTTCTCTACTACTTTTCGTTTCCATTTTATTTGGATGGGCAAGGGTAAAATGAAGTTGCCAGTTAGAAAAGCAGCGGAGTTCTGATATACTCTACGAGTATGAATGTTATGCACTTTTGGTGTAAAAATGACCAACAGTAATCCTCAAAACGCAACGCAGGTAATCCTTATTACAAACATTAATTGGTAACCTTAAAAAGACAGGGTAAAAGTGCATTGAAAGTGTAACACAGTGTATATAGCTCAAAAACCTATAACTATATAAATGAAAATGGATCCAGGTAGATTGGAATATTGTTGTTGGTGAATGGTGAGCCTAGAGTTTCCAGGTTATCTGAGTTAGTTTCATGAATGTGTATATGTTGTGCTTGTTTTCAAACGTATTAAGAAGCTTATATAACTGATAATGAGAAGCCCTTCTCATTTTCCCCTACACTGGTAAAACCGTTCGATACAATTCAAAGTACCCATGGTGTGTTGTAACGACCACAATTAGGAAGTATTGTCCAAACTTTCAATACTACCAATCTTAAACTCTTGGCAGGGTTTCCCCTACAACGCGAATATCTGCGGAGTATATTATTGTTAACGCTACCAATCTTGGAAGAGTTTCTCCTACCAATCTCACCAATGGTATACCACGTCTAACGCTATAACCATCGCCTTACAAATCAAACATCTATCCAATTCAATCGTCAACACCATCACATACATAAATTGTTATTATGCTAGGAAGGAAAATATTTTATTGATAAACTCTAAGAATCTCTGAATGCTTTCTACAATCTCCACAATATCTCTCTTGTTCGATCCTGTTACGAAAATAACCAGCAACACTCTTATTATAATAGTATGAAACATACTTTAACTCAAAACAGGAAAACATATTTGCTATGTTAATTCTAATTATAAGTCCTAACTAGACATGAATTAAAATATCAAATCATAACTAATTTTAGTTTCCTACAACTTTGAATTATTATTTCCAACATTCTCCCGCAATTCAGTTGTATATCCAACTGAAGATGCACTTGTTACCATCTTCCAATTTTTGTTGAAGCACTTAAGCAACAACTCTGTTGATGCACTTGTCACGAACCGTTAATCAATTGTTGAAGAACTTGTCTCTAACCTCGTTGATGCACTTTATCACCAACACTCAATTTTATTGAAACACTTGTCTCCAACCCTGTTGAAGCACTTGTCTTCAATTCTGTTGATTTATCACCAACACCAATTTTTGTTGAAGCATTTGTCTCCAACCCCGTTGATGCACTTGCCACCAACCTTCAATTTTTGTTGAAGCACTTGTCTCCAACCCCATTGATGCACTTATCACCAACATCAAATTTTGTTGAAGCACTTGTTTTCAACCCCGCTGATGCACTTTGTCACCAACATCAAATTTTGTTGAAGCACTTGTCTCCAATTCCGTTGATGCCCTTTGTCACCAACACCAAATTTTTGTTGAAGCACATGTCTCCAACCTCATTGATGCACTTGTCATCAACATCAAATTTTGTTGAAGCACTTGACTTCAACTCCGTTGATGTACTTTGTCACCAACACCCAAATTTTAAATTAACTCACTTCTCCAACTTTTAGAGAAAATTGTTCATTCCTCTTGTGCATATTTGCTTGCACATGTTTAAACCCGATATCTTTACCAGTTTTTCTCAGCATGATTATTTTTCATGCATATATCATCGGTCCGACGTTTGACAGCATAATTATTGGCCAGACGCGCGACACATATTGGCTAGTGCCGCCCGTCAGCAACGAAAACTCTTTGATTCTCTATCAAGGCCGTAGAAGCTCTGATACCAATTTGAAGAAAATATTTTATTGATAAACTCTAAGAATATATGAATGCTCTCACAATCTCCACAATATCTCTCTTGTTCTATCCTGTCATGAAAATAACTAGCAACATCCTTATTTATAATAATATGAAACATATTTTAACTCAAAACAGGAAAATCTATTGCTATTTTAATTCTAATTATAAGTCCTAACTAGACATAAATTAAAATACCAAATCATAACTAATTTTGATTTCCTACAACTTTAATTATTATTTCCAACATGCCAATATACAACATATAACTTTTAAAATTTCAAGTTTATTTACCAACTCTAATAAAGGAACATCAAAGTCCATAAATTGGTTAAGTGTATACTCGTATCTCGAATTAGTTTGGTATGATTTCTCCTTTTCAGACTCCAAGCTTGCATGTAAATGCAACTTGAGCCTATCAATCTATCAATGGATAGCTTCAGTAGTTTAATCTTTTCATACCGAAGTTATTATCCCTTCCTATTCATTTTATATGAGGGTGTTTGATATGATACGAAGTTTAAGAAAAAAAAAGACTTGTAAAATTTGTGGTCCAAAAAAAGTCTATCTCACAAAATTAAATTATTTATAAATATAGAAAGATATCGTTCTTTTTTAAATTGACTAAAAAAAAAAGAGTGTCATATAAAATGGGGCGAAGGGAGTATGGGGGTGTTTGGAATGAAGAATTTTTTTTTTTTAAATGTTTGCCAATAAAATGGGTAATTTTCATGTGTTTGGTTGTTAGAAAAAAATAGGAGAACAATTTTCACAAAGGAGCGGAACATCCTAACTTTTGGACAGAAGTCAGATTTCTTCACAATTATCTCTAACTTTTAACTTCATATTATTATTTTAACCAATACTAAATATTATTATGAACATTTAGTACTTAAAAATTCATTAAAACGTACAATCCTATTTGCTATCAATCTTTAATAAACATTTACCGAAAAATATTCTTCATTCTCCAACCAAACACGGAAAAACTTTTTCTAAAAAAATATTTCTAGAAATTAAGTCATTTAAAAAAAAAAACTTCTGTCGTACCAAAAATACTAAGTAAAGAATAATTTCTATGAACATATTTTTGTCAAAAATTAATGTTTTGTTTTTCTTATAATTAACTTTTATTTTTAAAATTTTAAATATCTAGTTGTGTGCAACCAAACAGTACGCTTGTAATTATAATGTAATTACCTTATGATAAATAAATAAATTATTGTAATTACTATAATGTGTAATTACACCAATTTCAATTACCAGGGCTTTCCAAAACAGACTCTTAATAGAAACAGCCAAGAAATTTCTATGTAATCGATCCATTCATTCGTTAAGAGCCCGTTTAATTTGGCTGAAATAAAGTACTCCCGCCATTTCATTTTATTTGACCCACTCAACCATTCACCCACTCAGTTACCGGTATCTCTCCACTACCAATATTGTACCCCACCCCCTCACCCAACCCACGTCGATCGTTACAGATCGATGACACCATCACCACTGCTATCAAGCCCAAATCTCGACTTTCAGAAACCCATCCCCACCGTACCCAGCAGGTCCGACTCCCCTCCAGACCAATCACTTGACCCTCAGACCCGAACCAAGCCACTAAATACCAAAATAGTCCCTGCACTTACACACCGTATGGAAACCTATTCTCAATACGATATTTTCAAATTCAATGTCCAGTTTAACTTGTCCACCCAAACTGTGTCACCTATTCCCCAAAACCCAAAATTAGTCATACAGGACCCTAACTAGAATGCGACCATGTGTGAGGAATTTAATGCTTTAACGAAACAACACACTTGAGATTTGATTCCTAGACCGGAGAGGGTGTATGTGATCTGTTGCATGTGGATTTTTCGCCATAAATTCATATACAATGGTGATCTAGAGATGTTTAAGACACGACTTATGGCTAATGACACTAAACAGCATGAGGGTGTATATTGTGGTAAGACATTTAGTTCAGTTGTCAAACCGGCAACCATTCGTGCAGTTTTGAGTATTGCTATGGATAAGCTGGCCTATTCATCAGCTTGATATAAAAAATGTGTTTTTACACGGAGATCTGAAAAAAAACATTTTATATGCATCATCCGCCTGCTTTTGTTCATTCTGCTGCACCTCAGTATGTATGTCGCCTTCGCAAGTCACTCTATGACTTGAAAGATGCCCCTAGAGTGTGGTATGATAGATTTGCTTAATATATCATGCAGATTGGTTTTGTGTGCAGTAAATGTGATAATTCTCTATTTATTTTTCATAGAGGTAATAACATTGCATATTTGTTATTATATGTTGATGATATTGTTCATACTGTCTCTTCTGAGTTGTTCAAGAATGAGATCATTACACTGCTCAAGACAGAATTTGGTATGACTAACTTGGAAAAGTTGAGCTATTTTTTGAGGATTTCCGTGACGAGATCTGCAAAAACTATATTTCTTTGTCAGCATAAATATGCAGAGGAGATTGTATAGATGGCTAAGATGACACATTGCAAGATCATGACTACTCCAGTTGACTCTAAATTGAAGTTCAGTGCTTTGTATGGTGATCCGGTGGATGATCTCACTCTTTACAGGAGTCTTGCAGGTGCTCTACAGTACCTCACCTTTACTAGGTCAGATATTGCTTATGTTGTTCAGCAGGTATGCTTGTTTATGCATGCCCTCAGGGAGCCTCACTTTACAGCCCTAAAACGTATCATTCGATATGTTAAGGGCACACTTGATTATGGTTTACATATATATATATATATATATATATATATATATATATATATATATATCCCTCAGCTCCGACCAGATTGTTATCATATACGGATGCTGATTGGGAAGGGTGTCCAGACACGCGATGCTCCACCTCAGGTTATTGTGTGTTCTTAGGTGATAATCTTATTTCTTGGTCTGCCAAGAGACAATCCACATTATCACGTTCGAGTGAATAGACAAAGTACAAAGGAGTTGCTAATGTAGTTGCTGAGATCTGTTGGCTCCGAAACCTCTTTTGGAGCTTCGATGCCCATTACGTAAGGCATCCTTGGTTTATTGTGATAATATATCCGCTTTATACCTATCTCATAATCTGGTTCAGCATCAGTGAACCAAACACATTGAGATGAACATTCACTTTGTTCGTGAGAAGGTTGCTCTCGATCATGTCAGGGTGTTGCACGTTCCTTCTTCATTTCAGTATGCAGATATATTCACTAAGGGCCTTCCTAGACAACTCTTTCTAGACTTTAGATCCAGTCTTAGCGTCCGACCTCCTCCCGCTCCGACTGAGGGGGTGTATTAGCATAGCATATCATGTGTACATTAATTGTATTTTACCATATATTAGTCTTATGTAATTGTGGTAGAATTAGGATCCATAATGTATAAGGATTCATCTTTGTACACATATATATATTGATATTAATGAGAGAGGCTCCTCAAGGGAGTTTGATACAATTCTATATTTAAGACTAAAATTGGCTATTTTTTTACCATTAATATTAAAGAAGAATGCACGGTGTTTAAGAAAAAATAATCAATCTACTTTTATTTAATAATTTTTTTTAACGTGAAATGAGCTAAACGACAATTAAAATTGAACTGGCAGTAGTAGTTATAAAAAATAAGAAGAAAGATAAATATTGGAATCTAAAAATCATCCTGAGAATATCTTAATTCGTAATTCATATAAATTCTCATTATTTTTCTTATTTTAACAATTCACAAAATTTTGAGATGAGAATTGTCCAAATGGGATGAAACATGCATGGCTTCAACAACAGGCAATTCAGAGTTATGGTGGCGTCCATTTGATCCAACTCCTTACCTTTGCTCTATATATTTTAATAAAATATTGTTGA
This sequence comes from Przewalskia tangutica, assembly GCA_029844215.1. Taxonomy (NCBI): domain Eukaryota; kingdom Viridiplantae; phylum Streptophyta; class Magnoliopsida; order Solanales; family Solanaceae; genus Przewalskia; species Przewalskia tangutica. The sequence continues at coordinate 83,979,604 of CM056736.1, read as the reverse complement.
ACGTCAGGTATTCAAGTGGTATTACATTTTAATTCTCTGGTAAACTTTCTTGGAAAACAAGAACTAGGAGTAATATTATATTGTATGAAGACTGTCAACAAATTTAAGAACTATATTAGCTAATGGAATACGTCTTGCCCAAATTACTTATAATGCATTTTATTGTTGACTAGTTTATTGGAGTTTATTACTCTAGTTCTAATTTTTAGTTTTAAAAAAAGGCTGTTCACTATTCACTTATCATATTTGTTAATGTTGGGTTCATTGCGCAACATATCATTTTCAGTACTAAATTAAAAATAGAAATGTTGGATCAAATATCATGAAATTCGGACCAACATTCTGGATAACAATTTTGCCTTACTTCACGGAAACTGAAGATCTCGTGGGATTTTTACCACGATAGTAAAAGTGACTTGACAATGAGTTTTGAAGCTGATAAAAAACGTGGGAAGACCAAGTCCAAGTCGTTGCTAAACTTGGGGAACAAGTCCAAGAAGTTAGAGGATCTTGCTCCACAATTCTCTCCAACAAACCTTATCGGTTGACCACCTTTCCCTCAACCTCTACGACGATTCAATGAGCATTTCAAGAAAGACCTTCTACTATAAATAGAGAGGCTGCATCAGTGAATCGATATCCAGAAAAAGTTAGAAAAAATATCAAGAGAGCTCTCCGATATATCCATCAGAAAACTGGATCACAAGTGTTGCCTGAGCGTGTCGACAACATTCTGTCCAACATTATAGTTGCTGCCTAGATTCTAGATTTGTTCTTTATTGAAGCAATTATAATGAGATGTTGTCTATGTCTATTTAGGTAGATTTTTCAGGCAGAAGTCATCTGCGACTTCATCTTTTTAATTCCTTTTATATTATCTTGTAACATTGTAAAAGAAGGAATTTATTCAATTTTGTATAAATATATACAATACTTTCGGTCACTGACCGTCATAGGTTATATCAATATATAACCTATGTAAATATTAAACTTTTGTGTTCTTTATATTTCCGCTGCGTTTACTCAAACATTTTCTATTTTATTGAAGTGTTGTCACTTGTGTCAGATGACATTATCGCTGATATTTGCAAACTGTTTCAGCATTCAATTTTATTTTACTTCCAGTTTGTCCCTTACTATTCCATAGTTATCCCCCGGGACCTAACAAGTGGTATCAGAGTCAACACTTGACATAATATGTGTTTGGTCTTGCTATTTAAAACTATGGATCCGACTAATCCAACAATTGGTAAATTCATATTTTAGATGGTTCAAACTATGCCTATTGGAAGATTCGTCTTCGCTCTCATATCAAATCAATTGATATTATGGCATGGAGATCTATTACCAACGGATATAATGTTCCAATGCTATCACCGGATGAGGAAATTGACATACTTATTAAACCTGAATCCGAACGGAATGCGGAAGAAACCAACAATGCAAACTTCAACGAAAAGGCCTTAAATGCCATTTTTTGATGGGTTGATCTTTACATGTTCAAACTCATACAAAATTATTCCATAGCCAAAGACGCATGGAATACTACTTAAAAACTCATTGTGAAGGTAGCTCTAGTGTTCGTCAAACGAAGCTTCGTATGCTCATGAGTAAATATGAACATTTTAAGGATGGAAGAATCCGAGGACATTAAAATCTATTTTGAAAAGTTGATTGACATTTCAAATGAATGTCAAGTACTTGGTGCTCCATTGACCAACACCCAACTTGTGGAAAAAACACTTCGTTTTCTTCCTGAAAAGTTCAATATAAAGATATGTGCGATTAAAGAAGCTCATGATCTTGCTATAATGGACCTTCATACCATAATGAGTATTCTCAAAACTTATGAGATGAATATGGATAATCAAAGGACATTATATAAAATCAAAGACATGGCACTTCAAGTAAAATCCTCTGAGAGTCAAATCGAAGAAGAGGATAAGAACCTTGAAGAAATTGGTGATGGTGCAAATGTTGTCCTCCTTACTCGAAAATTCAATTAGATGGTAAGGAAATTCAACAATGATAGAAATAAGTTCAAATCCAAAGAGCACCAAAACCAAGGCTTCAATCAAAAGTCCACTAAATCCTTCCTATAGTACAAAGAGGAAATCAACTAAAGAAAACCAACTCAGATCGTACCAAATTTGATCCCAAACAACTTGAAATTATGCAATGTCATGCATGTTCAGGGTGGGATCATTATGCTAATGAATGTGCAAATACCTTGAGGATATTTGGGAAAAGTATGTGGGCCTCTCTTAGTGACGACGAAGGAGAAGAGGAAGGAGATCAAGAAATAAAGTCACAAGAAATGCTGGCAACTATTTTTGAACAGTCCTTATCAGACGATGAAAATATTATCGACAGTGTTGTCCCGAATATCACCACATTTGCTTCAACATCAGTGACGACATTTGCAGTCCCAACAACATCCGTAAGGTATGAATATGTTAACTATCTAGATGTTAATTGCTTAGTTGTCTTGTTTCTAGTAGCGAGACTAACCTTGAAAATCAAGTTGACTCCAAGGACGAAATGATTAAGGAATTACAAAAACTTTATAAAGACTTAATCCTAGAATGCAAGCAACTTGAATCAAAAGTAAATTTTTTGACTCTTGTGAATACAGATTTAAAAGACACAATAATCCGTCTAGAGGTTGTACTTATCAAAAAGGACATGGATTTTGGTAAGATAAGTACAAAGTTGAATCTAGCTGAAGCAACCTTCCGTAAGCTTAATACAGGTACTTCCAAACTGGATGAGATACTCAATTTCAGTAAACCACCACACGTAGGTATTGGTATAAAAACTCTCTTAACGCTATATGCTCTAATTTGTTTGACAAAAATGGGCTTTGTAAAATAAAAAGGATTGAATAATAGAGTCTCATATAGGTCAAAGAATATGAAGTTTGTGTGCCATCACTGTCACAACAATGGTCATTTAAAACCATACTGTTACAAACTTCAGAAATCTAAGAGCAAAATGTTGCCTAAAAGGTTGTCTAACATTTCTGACAACATTCGAAATAACATTTCTGAGCCTAATATTAAAAAATGTTCTAAGAGAGTTTGGATTCCCAAAATGAATGTAACTTATAATGTTGCTATAACTGCTTTTAGGACTAGCATTGCAGGTTCCTGGTACTTTAATAGTGGGTGTTCACGTCAGATGACAGGTACAAAAGAGTTTCTAAGGAACTACGAGTCATTAAGTGGAGGTCCTGTAACTTATGGAGGTGGCAGTAAACGTAAGATAATTGGAAAAAGAATCCTAAATGCTCCTGGTGTTCCTACCCTAAATAATGTCTTACATGTTGAAGGTTTAATGGCTAATTTAGTTAGCATAAGTCAACTATGTGATGACAATCTTGAGGTAAAGTTTAATAAGAATGCTTGTGTAGTTAGAAATAAAGCTAACGAATGTGTTATGTCAGGTACAAATACAGGTGACAATTGATCTCTTGTTAGAGAACAAGAAATCTGCAATAATGTTAGGACATATGAGACAACTTTGTGGCATCAAAAGTTAGGGCATGTAAACTACCGAAACTTAGAAAGATTAATTTCTTATGAGGCGGTAATAGGTATTTCTAAACTGAGTCCTAAAGATAAAACAGTGATTTGTGAAGATTGTCTAAAAGGTAAGCAAACTCGTGTTTCCCATAATGTTGTCCAGAATGACGAACAACATTCAGGTACGTCTCACTGTTTCCAATTACTGCACATGGATCTTATGGGTCTAATCGAGGTAGATAGTTTAGGAGACATGAGGTATTCCTATGTGATTGTAGATGATTTTTCTATGTATTCATGAATATTCTTTTTGAAAGAAAAATCTCAAACTTTTGACATGTTTAAAGTATTGCACTTTAGGATAAGGAATTTGTTTTATTCTCATATTTTTTAGATTAGGTCCGATCATGGAAAATAGATTGAAAATAATTTGTTCTCAAAATTTTGTGAGAAAAATGATATTTTCCATGAATTTTCTGCTCACAAAACTCCTCAGTAGAATGATGTATCAGAAAGGAAGAATAGATCAGTACAAGAGATGGCTAGAGTCATGCTTAGTTCTAAGAAAATGTCAAAACGCTTTTGGGCAGAAGTCTTGAACACTGCAAGTCACATCACAAATAGAGTCTATCTAAGGTCTAGAACAAAAATGTCACCATATGTGCTAATTAATGGAAAGAAACCGAATTTGCATTACTTTCATGTGTTTGGGTGTGTTTGTTACATTTTAAGTGATAGAGATCATTTGGCGAAGTTTGAATCTAAAAGTGACAAAGAAATTTTTGTTGGTTATTCTCAAAATAGTCATGCTTATCGTGTGTACAATCTTAGGACCAAAATTGTACAAGAGTCTGTGAATGTTGTGTTTGATGATTTTTCTGATTCTACAGGGAATACATCAGAAGATAACACCATAGTTTCAGTGGAGAATGTACAAACTGCCGAAGAACCAGTTGTTGCCCCAAATGTTACCACATCCGAAACAACATCTGAAACTGAACCCGAGAGCACAAAAGGTGCAGATGAGGAGTCGAATACTGAATTGCTAGATCAAGTATGAAGGGATCCCTCATCTAGGATTAGAAAGAATTATCCTACATGTAAGGTGATAGGGGGAGTGTTTGAAGGAGTAAGAACAAGAGAAAAAGAACCACTGAATTACAAAGATATAGTGAGGTATGTGTGTATGTCTACCATGTACCAAAAGGTCAGTTTTTCTTGTTCCATATCTACTTTAGAACCTAAGAATGTTTCAGAAGCACTCAATGATAATTGTTGGATTCAAGCAATGCAAGAAGAACTTGAACAGTTCACTCGAAATAAAGTCTAGGATTTAGTTCCACGGCCAAATAATACCAATGTAATTGGAATTAAATGGATATTTAAAAACAAATCAGATGAATCAGGAACTGTTTTGAGAAACAAAGCTCGCCTAGTTGCTCAAGGATACACTCAGGTCGAAGGGATTGACTATGACGAAACATTTGCCCTCATTGCTAGAATTGAGTCAATTAGATTATTACTTGTCATTGCTTGTTGTCTAAAGATTACTCTTCATCAAATGGATGTTAAATGGTGCTTTCTTGAATGGGTATCTTGATAAGGAAGTCTATGTTGAACAACCCAAAGGATTTGAAGATCCTTACCATCCACAGTTTGTATACAAGCTCAAAAAGGCCTTGTATGGATTAAAACAAGCTCCTCGAGCATGGTATGGTCATTTAACTCACTTCCTTCTTGAATTTAGTTTTAAACGTGGTGAAGCTGATTGTACTTTATTTATAAAATATCACATAGTAGATATTATTATTGCTCAAATCTATGTAGATGACATAGTTTTTTATTCGACTTCACAGTCCTATCTTAAGACATTCGTCGAAACAATGTCATCAACATTTGAGATGAGCATGATTGGGGAACTAACTTTTTTATTAGGCTTGCAGATAAAGCAAAGTGAAAATGAAATCTTCATCTCCTAAAGTAAATATGCCAAGAATCTAGTTAAGAAGTTTGGATTGGAAAATGCTAAACAAATGAGAACTCCAATGGGCTCGACTCAGAAGATATGCAAAGATGATGTTGGCGAAAATGTTGACCCAAAATTGTACCGATTTATGATAGGTAGTCTTCTATATCTCACTGCTAGTCATCCTGATATAATGTTTAGTGTTTGTGTATGTGCTCGATTCCAAATATGCTCAAAAGTCTTCCACTTAAATGTCGTAAAACGTGTCATTAGATATGTTGCCGGTATATGTGAGTTGGGAATTTGGTATTCCGAAGACACTAATCCTAATTTAATAGGATATAGTGACTCGGATTGGGCTGGTGATGTGGATGACAGAAAGAGTACGAGTGGAGATTATTTTTATCTTGACAATAATCTTGTTTCTTGGTATAGTCGTAAACAAAATTATATCTCACTTTCAACTGCTAAATCTGAATATGTAGCAGCTGGAGTTGTTGTTCTCAATTAATATGGTTAAGACACATGTTAGACAACTATGATTTTTCAAGTAATATCTTAGTTTTGTATTGTGATAATTTGAGTGCTATTAATAGTTCCAAAAATCCAGTTTAGCACTCACGTACAAAACACATTGATATTAGACATAATTTTTAAAAGATTTGGTCGAAAAACAGCTAGTTCAAATTGAACATGTTAACACTCTTCATCAACTAGCTGATATTTTTACAAAGCTTTGGACCATGAGAGATTTTCTAGTTTGAAGAAATATCTTGGTCTTTGTAATCTCTGAAAAGGCGTCTTTTAGGTGAATGTCGGCTGCAATGTCTCTAACATTTTGGGTGACATTTACCTATGTAATATCATAATCTGATTTTTGTTACTGTATAATGGCATGATTTTTGTTCACTCAAGTATGATCCGCAATAAGAACATGATTCAAAAGTGATACCGTTCTCTGCGATGATATTAGATATCATAAAAAAAAGTATCAAAATAAGGCAAAACCTTCATTAATTATGTGGCAACTGTACAAATGGGCAAAGCCCGTGAAATGATACCGTTCATATTATATAGGAGTATAAAGTACTTAAACTGAAATTATGAGGATACTAAATGAGTATTCTTATTTTTGACACAAAAATAATCTTGTATGTGTTTTATGATTAGATCAAGGACACAATAGGAAAATGTTACATTGGTCTAGTGGTTAACCTCGTAAAAATACATATAAAATGTGTCTTGATTTGTTTTCAAAACAAAAATTTCATGCAGAATTATAATACTTGGGTTGTCCTAAATGTTGTCAACATTACTGTTGACATTCTTGGATAATGATATTTGTTGGGATGTTGATCACAACTGACTGTCGAAAAATCTCTTCCCTATTTTTATGTCTTATTTTTTTTGGAATTCAATTTTTAAATGCCTAATATCAATTCTAAATCTTGATGTCTATCTTGTTATTCCAAAATTTTAGGTGCAAGTAGTTGAATATGATTCAAACACATACAATCAGGAAATGATTTATTTGCCAAAGATTATAAAACCTACTTCATTCGTTCTTATTTTGTGCTTCCTTCTAGTTTTGTTTTTTTTTCCAAAAATACTTTTTTTTAAAAAGGAAAAAGATCACATCACCTCGGTTTATACAAACAATACCGATGGAACCGTCAATCTCATCATCTTCCAAAACCCCTGAAAACCCTAAATCCTTAGAATCACCTTCTCCTTACTCACCCATGGATACACCCCTAATGTCAACACACATGTCAACCAACATCTCAGATAACACACCAATGAGCACCAGTCCTCCAATATGTTCTGCCATTGTTCTTAGTGCTTTTCAAGAACCACTGGAAATAAGGTACCCAGGGGATGACAATAAGCTCATAAATGTGGATGAAACTCCAGATATTTCGATATTAGGCAAGAGAACTAGCTCTTCTATGTTTCCCCCCCAGAAGATCGAGCAGGATATTTGAAAGGAAATTTCAACTGAAACCTACTGTCAAGAAGTCAAGGTTCGAGTCGTAAGTTCCTACTTGTTCAAGTAGTGACAGGTGATACAGACTTCAACTTATTTTTCGAGAAAACTGATGAAGAAACACCAGTCACGAATCAACAAGGTGAACCACAAGTTTCAGATTCTCAACCCGAGTAAGCAATCTCTGTTTCAGATGAAGAAATGCCAGATGACACTCCTTTAAAGAAGTTCTGTCCCAGAGGAATCTCTCGTAAAGTCAGACCAGAAGTCTCTCCAGATGTTGCCCAAGATGTCTCAGCATCTCAAGCAATATTTCAGCAAACATCTGAAGAGACATCCTCTCTGTCATCATCTGAAAGCTCTAAGTCCGAAAATGAAGCTGAGGTAAAAAAAAAATCTGATAAGTTTTACTCACAAACAAAATTTGAAAGATAGAGTTGGTATAGGAGTAGACTTATTAGGGTAAAATAAATAGTAGATTTAACATCTTGCTCTGAGTACAGATTGATTGATTTCCTTGAAGACCGTAGGCTTCTCAAATCTGTAACGAACAAAGTACATTACATTGATGATGTGATTAGACTATTCTATGCAAACTTAAACTCTGAGATAGACAACACCTCCTCGAAAAAATTCGGGGGGTCTACCTCTATAACAAAATGTATAAGTTTACTCCCCTGATCATCAATAAATGTTTGGGAACTGAACTCACAGCTGATAGTTGTACCACTGAGAAAATAATAGAAAACATGGACGAGATAATTGAATACCTCACAGTAGGTATAGTGAAGAAATGGGCTTCTCGTTGTCCTGCCTCAAAACTAACTGCCCTGTTCTCCACCCTTCATAAGATTGCAATTCACAACTGGCTCCCTTCACTAAATGAGTCAATAATAACTACTGATCAAGCTTCACTGCTATACAAAATCAGGAAAAGATTAAGAGTTGATTTGAGAAAAATGATATTCTATCAAATAGCCAATCTGGCTGAAAAAGAATCAACCTTGACCCTGCCTTATCCCTCACTGATCTATAAAATCCTAGTCAATCAAAGCTTTGAGTCTCAAAGTGATGAGATGATGGGGAAAGAACCTGAGACATATGCAGTGAACAAAACAATCTTGAAGAGCAAAGAAAGAGTTATCGACCTTCCCTGGAAAAAGGAAACAAACTGTGAGAATGTTGCCCGAAATGTCCCAAACATTCAGGGCAACACTGGTTCAACACAGTCTGAACTGTCTACAAATTGGCTGGTAGAACAGATTACTAAAATCAACTCACAAATTGCTGAGATTGATATTGCTAGGGATGCTCTAGTTAAAGCAAGAGACAAATTCTTATTGTTGTTTTCTTCCCAAAAAATTGGAGATAATTCTGCTATGCAGGGGGAGGTTGAGACTGTCAATGTTGTTGCTCGTGAAGCTAATACAGGTGCAGGGGGATAAGTCCAAGACTCATGTCCTGAAGTCATGCAAAAGTAGAAAGTGGCTGGAAGCTACTACTGAGACTTGACTTGCAGAGGAGATTGCGAGAGTTGTTGCTGCTAGAGTTCTTGCTGGTTTCTGGTTACTATGTTTGTTGCAATGTTTATTGGAATTTGATTAATTAGTTACTGTCTTGGGATGTATAGGACAATCTAATGACTTGGTTACTGTCTTTTTAAATTTGGGATGTAATGATCTGACAATTTTTTTTTATTATGGATGATGTAAATAATTGACTATGTTTTAGTAATTCTAATCCTATATATGAGTGACATATATATTGTCTTGTATATGTTGTTATTTATATGCCATCACAGGTTAAGGGGGAACATTAATGTTATCATAGATGTTGGGACAATATCGATAACGTTGTCGTTAAGTCACTCAAATTGAATAAATTAGATTTTGTGAAAAAAGGCAAAAAGGGGGAGAATGTTAATGTTGGGTTTAGTGTTATGACATTTTTCACAAAATATCATTTTCAGTCTAAGTTAAAAACAGAAAATGTTGGAACAAATGTCATGTCATTCAGACCAACATTCTGGATAACAGTTTTGCCTTACTTCACGAAAACTGAAGATCTCATGGGATTTTTACCACGATAGTAAAAGTGACTTGGCAAGGAGTTTTGGAGCTGATAAAAATTTGGGAAGACCAAGTTCAAGTCGTTTCTAAACTTGGGGAACAAGTCCAATAAGTTAGAGGATCTTGCTCCACAATTCTCTCCAACAAACTTTATCGGCTGTCCACCTTTCCCTCAACCTCTACAACGATTCAATGAGCATTTCAAGGAAGACCCTCTACTATAAATAGATAGGCTGCATCAGTGAATCGATATCCAGAAAAAGTTAGAAAAAATATCAAGAGAGCTCTCCGATATATCCATCAGAAAACTGGATCACAAGTGTTGCCTGAGCGTGTCGACAACATTTTGTCCAACATTATAGTTGCTGCCGAGATTCTAGATTTGTTCTTTATTGAAGCAATTATAATGAGATGTTGTCTATGTCTATTTAGGTAGATTTTTCAGGCAGAAGTCATCTGCGACTTCATCTTTTTAATTCCTTTTGTATTATCTTGTAACATTGTAAAAGAAGGAATTTATTCAATTGTATATAAATATATACAACACTTTCGGTCACTGACTGTCATACGTTATATCAATATATAACCTATGTAATTATTAAACCTTGTGTTCTTTATATTTCCGCTGCGTTTACTCTTAAGTTTTAATGTTTTATCGAAGTGTTGTCACTTGTGTCAGACGACATTATCACTGACATTTGCAAACTGTTTCAGCATTCGATTTTATTTTACTTCCAGTTTGTCTCTTACTATTCCATAGTTATCCCCCGAGACCCAACAATATTATCACCAATCTCGTTAATATATATACATATAATTATTATATATAACGCACAAGCGAAATATTTGTAAGTGTACCGAAACTTTTTCCTCAGGTTCAAAGGCGGATTCAGAATTTAAGATATATGAATTCAATCTTTAAAGTTTTTAATATTTTACTCATTATATTTTTAAAGTTATGAGTTCATATATACTATTTTTTATTGATAAGCATTAATATATACTATTTGATACAATTTAATAATTTTTTATATATAGATTGTGCTCCGCATTTGAAATTACTGATTAAGATGAACCCGACAACATAGCATTGCTTCGGCCCCTGATTACTTTTACGATAGCTTAAAATGGCCTCGATGTCAGTAATATTTGTATACTAGCTAGGCAATTAGGCATTTTCTTATATATATATTTTTTCGTATCTAGCTTCCCGGCTTACGCCAGACTATTTCTGGAGATAGTAGTCCCGGTCCCTTAGCAGTACTACCAGTAAATCGTAGGATGTGCCTGAATGATCAGAGTTTGAGAACAGGGCAACTGACATCACCTACAAGATCCTACCACAGAAAAGAGCAAATTGATCTCATCAAAATTCGAACTCACGCTGCAGGTCTCCAGCAAGATTTTAAGTCCCCCTTCTTTTTGTCATCCAGCTATGCCTCGAGACGGCATTTTCTTATATCTTGAGAATACGCCAACACGATTCAGCTAGCATTTGAACACAGTTGACGTAATACATCAACCAAGTGTTCGATATTACATTTTTTTAAATTATACTGTATATAGTGATATTATAAAGATTTTTCACTATATGTGCAACTTAACTTGTAAATTATGTTGTTTATCATTTTTATCAAATAATTAATTATTATTATAAAGTTTAGTAATAACTATTTATAAATAATTTAATTATATAAATATATTTTGTCCCTTCAACATGCACTAAACTAAGAACGTACATTTAAATTTAAATTAAACCCATCGACAGCCTGTGGGTACACCAGTATTGAATTTTTTTGAATTATTTATTACATACCTTGGGAATCCTATTAATTCGTCAGAAGAATATAGATATCTAATCTCGATATTATAACCACGATTTTGTATACATGTGCAAGGGGAAGGAGTGAATGCTACCACATGCAGCATGTACTTGATACAATTCACGTTGATATTTAAATACAATATACAGCCCGTTTAAATTAAGAATTCGAGTAAAATTTAAGTACCAAATACTATTTTTTAAGTATTCAAATTGATTTTATAGATAAATAGCTATTGTTTTAGCCCCGAATTTCGTTCTCTGCCGTTTTATCGATTGACCGTATCAGGAAACAAATTGAATCCTTAACTTAAGCGATTTAGGCTGGAAACGGAACTCTAATTTCCAGCAATGGGTTCCACAACTACTTCAGAAAGTGTTAAGACGGTGGTATGAGTAAACTAAGAGGTAAGAAACATGAATTTAGCTGAGTACGGTAAAGTAAATGATAAAGATAGATAAAAATTGAGTTGTTTGATTGATTGGTTGTGTCCTCTATATACAAAGAATATTTCTATTTATACTACAAAAAAAAGAAGAAAAAATTGTACAACACGATCCCCCCCCCCCCCCCCCCCATGTCAGCCATCAAGTAACCCACTAAGTTCAATGGCCGACCATGGGGGAGGTGGTGTTGATTTTCTCGCTCTCTACTCCTCTTTCTCGGATAATAGCACTTTCTTTTAGCTGTTATTGGCTGTTACCGCTTCTAGGGGTCCGAAAACCCTTTAACTTGGTCGTTGAGACGTCTGCATCTGAGTGGGTCCCAGTCGTACCTCTAACTAACAACTCGGCTAAGATGTCTTAGTAGCCGATGAAGTTCTTATAGTCGAGGGCTAGAAGTAAATTCAGCCTTGGAATAGTTCAATTGTCATAGAATGTGGCTAAACACTTAAATTATTTTTGAGTGTTAACAATTGCCCCCTACATTAACTCGAGTGTGACTGTTGAGTTGATGTATCCAAAAGTAGCAGTTGTTTCAGTCTGACAGCCGCGTATGTCACTTCAATTGTCTCGTTTCTAATGCATGCAATGATGATTTCTTCAGAATTAGATTTCCCCTTCACTCGATGTATCTTTATTACCACGAATCACTCCTAATATTTTCTAACCGTGCATTCGAAGAGGTAGCCCTAATTTCTGTCGTGCATAAAGATATACCTAAGAAGAGACATCTTTCCAAAAAAAATCATTTGATCTTACAGTCATCTCCGATTTCTCCCCTTCTACATAAAAACCCTAATCTCGACACTCGGATGTCATGGCTTCTTCTTCCTCTTCTCAGAAGATATATGGGACCACTCTAGCCGATAAATACCTAACTGATACCTTGGTCCTTTTTTATGAACAAATGGTTCTGGCTCCATATGGTGGGCCAGAATAAGGCGACGTTCTTTTACCTCAACATCTTAGCCCAGTGACCTATGATCTTCCCATCACCTGCGATTGGTTCATCGCCGATCGTTATCCAACTAACTTATGCACCTGGTCGATCAAGGTCGCCAACTATTCTTCTTGGGTGGACCAGGTCAGGTCAGCCTAAGGAACTGAGTGGAAGCGTATGGGTTTTTACATATCCATTGTACTACCGGGGTCTAATATCTCCTGTAATATTGACCTCATATATGCATTTCTTGGTTATTGGTCGACTACAGTCAATGCTTTTGTTTTTCCCTGGGGGATGATGACTCCCACCCTTCTCGATGTAACGGCGATACGAGACCTTCCAATACTGGGAGCCTAAGCTCCTACCACGAGTGACATCAAACTTCCCGACTTGGGGATAGTTGTTTCAAAAAATTCTTCCAGCTATGGTTCTTTTATGACCGCTAACTACCGAAGTCCACCTCTTTCGGTCGATGATGCTGAGCATCATGCTTTTCTGCTCTATTGGTTTAGCCGTTACTTAGTCTGTATGGGCTCTTGTGCAATTTTCAAAGAGCTGGAGATTTATGTGGCTTTGGTCATTTCAAGGGAAGATGTCAGTTGGGCTTTGGTCGTTTCAAGGGGAGATTTATGTGGCTTTGGTCATTTTAAGGGACTCTCGAATTCTAGATACTTTGGCCAGTCCTCTGTGGTTCCTTTAGTTGTGGATCATTTTGTATATTCCAGAGTTCATCCCTGGCGATTTTCATGGCAGCCATTCTCCGTTAGATCCGCCGGTGTTAGCCGATACTCTTCGGAACACCTCTTGTGCCCCAAGATGTTTTCACTGCAGTCTCCACCCTGTATGGCCTATGTCGAGACCATTATGCAAATTGGCAATCGTTCCTTAAAAATGAGTCACTCCCAATTGGGTTAATCAAATATCCGATGAGAGCCTTTCATTCACTCAGCGGAAGGTCATGAATCAAATGTGGGGGTGTGTCCTTATGGCTAGGGATCTTTTGGGAGGCTTGAAGCACAACTCTAGGCATAATAAGTTGACCACATAGCCCTATCGACCCAACTTTGTGGCACAAAAATTTGGCCTGACTCAGCACATACATGGCCTAAACGTAATGTTGCTCGTTCGACCCACCGTTGCTCTCTAAATGCCAAGCAGACAGAGGAGGTAGTCGCTCACAATCTTGATAAGCTTGCCTTTTTCGTCTGGCAACCGCTCTCCCCGAGGGCCAACACCACTGTTGCTTTTGTTGATTGGTGGAAGGTAGCCAAAGAAAAATTCTTCCAATTCTCTATGGAAGTCTACTGCGATCGGCTGATCCAGGCAAAACAGAGTGATCGGCTAGTCCAGCCGATGACGAAAAACCCAGCAGACGTTAAGACAAGGACAAAAAAGGTCCCTTCAAATGTGGTTTCCATTAATTCGTCTAGACCTACTGCCTCTTGGTCTACCTTCGGGCCACGACAGCCGAAGAGAAAAACTGAATTATTTTTCTACATATATGTTGGCTAGAATTTCTCATATATTTCAGGTTAACACTTTTTATGTATCTTTCATTAACTTCAGCCCCTCAGGATTTGTTGATTTGAAGACCATTTCTACCAAGGGATCTCCGCCGCCTAGTCAATCCATTTTAAAGCAACTCAGGCTAGGTGAAGGGGTTGTTATTTGTGAGCGTAAAGAAGAAAGATCTAGCGGAGCCGAAGTCCCTATTTCTGAAGTGGGGGATGATGAGGTATATCCCTTATCTGCCTCGACTACCTCTGTATCGGCTATCTTTCATTACTCATGCTTCTTGGTTTTGTCTTTCAGGAGCCACTATTAATAAGGCGCATTAGGCAGCGGAAAGTACACAATGCCTATCTCCGTGCCGGATGGACATCCTTTTTGGCTCGTACTTCTGAACACCTGCATGATTCTCAATTAGCTAGCCTCAATATCATAGTTCTCTTGTTGAGGTAGCCGAAGAGGTTGACGTAACCGTATATGTATATCCTTTTTCCTTCCAGTCTTGTTATCAATTGTCTCTAGACTATTACTTCTCTTCTGAAACTGTTCTTTTCTGTGCAGGAGACGGCTATGGAAGATCCCTCGGATGAAGCTAGCCCAATTGATAACTCAGAGGTGTCAGTCGAAGTCATACCTGAGGATATTTTTTCAGTATTTTGGCTCAATCGATACCGTACATTCACCCTATTCGCCGGTTTGTCTTCATGAAGAGCGAGTTGAAGAGTTTCTAGCCAAGGGAATCCCCACCAGCAAGAAGGAACTTCATGCATTGAGGACCTCTTTGTTCCGGTTGTCGAAGAAGGCGAGAGACTCTCCAGCTCTGGCGCCCTCTATAATGACATAGCCTTGTCTTTGAATGGCCTATTCTCTTCACATAAGGCAGCCAAAGATAGTCATGATGAAGCAGCCGCAACTCTGCAATGCTTGGTATCTCTTCGGCAACAAACGAGTCGTGTTCAGGCTACTTTTGCCCAGGTAAATGAGGAGAGGCAGAGAAGCGTCGATTGAAGGTGTAATTTGTAGGGGCGACGGTCCCAATTGCAAGCAGAAATAGAGAAGATCTAGGCAAAGATAAGGACTATAACCCCTGAAATAAGTGCCCTAGACTCCACTATTAAAACCCACAATTCATCTCGCTCCTCTTTGTTTCGGCAAGACCGCCATCTGGATAACGAGATATGAAAGCTTGGTAGTCAACAAGTTGTTTGGGAATCGAATCTGAAGATGGGTAATGAACGGATGGCCCAACTGGAAAATGAGTGTGCTGAATGGAGAGGCAAACTTGATTTTTTAAAGTCGTCATTACTTGCTAATCCTTCCAAAGTGGTGTCCGAAGCGCATCGTTCTTCTGCTACGACTATTTCTTTGCTAGTTTATCCTGCCGTCCAAGTGCCAGGTGATCTTCCTATAGCCTTACAAGATGCATCAGCCCGATCGAAAAAATAACCACAAGGTACTTTAGCATCCGATACACAAATTCTTACCGAGACCCAATCAATTGGTGTGGTTAAGATTGCATAGGGGGTAGGAGTGGGAATCCCTGAAGAGTAAGGGGTAGTTGAGGTAGTGGTCATTGGTGCGGCTGGTGATGAGAAGCATACTGTAGAAATTCTAGAAAACCAAACAACTGTTGATTCAGCTGATCTTGGGAATTCAATAGCTGATGATGTAGTGCAGTCTTCGATTGGTTCAAGGCCGACCAATTCAACTTCTCAGTTGTATCGATCCCAAATCGAAGGGTCTGTTATCATGACCAGGCAGCCGATCTATGGCTGTCATTTGCCCGTACATTCTCCAAATCGAAGGCAAATTAGCCTCTTTTGCGACCAGGCAACCGATCTATGGACGTTGATTACTTATGCATGCCCTAAAATTGATGGATAAAATGTCTACCATTTGCCTTTCTTTTCCATGCATATTTATCGCTTGATCTATATTGCCGGCAACCCATGGGTTCGCTACGAAGGGTCCTTTTCTTTTACGATCTGCCATTTCAATCGGCGGGATGATTTTTCAAACTAATTCTCCTTCGGCAAACCTCTTTAAGCTCTATATGTTTGTCGTATGCTTTGGCCATTCTACATTTACCGACTTTGACTCTTTCTATGATTGTCAATTGATTTTCATCCAACTGACCCAACTCCATTAGCATGGCCTGCTGATATTCTTCCAAACTTAGAAAGTTTGGTTTGGCCATTCTTAATGATATTAACTCCTGAGGACAACACTGTATCTTGGCCATAGATTTAGCTGATAGGATGCCATTCCCGTAGCTGTAGTTTTGGAGTTTCTAATTGCCCATTTCATTTAAGACATGTCTTTGTAAAATGAGTTTATTCAAACTTTGCACAAAATATATACAACTCGAGGTATTAAATAACACTCGAGTTTTGTACAAGCGTAGAACAAAGACAAACAAAGCTAGGCGTAAAATTCCTATCGGTAGCTTAAAATGTTGTTGGCCGCCAGATCTGGTTTTCTGTGGTGGTTCTCTAACTGTGATACCTCGGCTATCATTGCCTCAGAACTTTGGGCGATTAGCCGATGCCATGGGTCACATATGATTTGGGTTTCCTCAACCATTTAAATCCTCCAAGGTAAGTCGTGGTTTGGCTAATTATTTTATTTCAAACCCTCGCAAGGTACGATTACAAGATTCCCAAGATCCTTCTTCATACTACTCTGTGATGGCTATGGGAGCCACATAGGGTGAATAGAGGACAACCTCTATGTTCTGAACCCCTGGTCGGAACGGGTTATTATCTGCCAGGACAATTTCTTTTCTTGTCTCCTTCCCAAAAGATGAGCTTTTAATGCATGGTAGAAGGAAGGCATCGACTGGTGTGAATCCATTCCATGTCTAGTAGAATGCTTTCCATCTAGTACAAAGAAGGCATACCTGACCGTCTTAGGACCTACAATGATTTCTGCTACTAGAATCCCTAATGCTTCAGAGGCTTCTCCCATAAAGCTATCCATTTTCATGTTAGTTGGGATGAGATCCTCATTTATTTTGTTAAGATCCTTCAAGGTAAGCAACGATATCACATTCAGCACAATCCTATTGTCGACAAACACCTGACTAATAATTTTGCCGTTAATGTAAGCCTTGACGTAAAAGGGTTTGAGGCGTTTAATCATATCTTCTGTAGGTGCACCAAATACGGTTCTCAAAGTGTCCCTAGATGGGGTATTGGCTATTGTTGCCCATTCCGTGTCTTCTACGCAAACATCACCTTCTAAGTTATCCAGCGCGGAGCAACTGGCCTAGAACTCACATAGGATTAGGCTGACCATTTCAATGTCTGCCCATATCTCATCAACCAGGTCATGGCTAAATAAACCGATGATGGAGTCCCTTTATTAATCCAATTCGGCTGACCAGAAGCTCATATCTTCCATTTCTTGGAGATAAATAGGGATCGGCTGGGGATCCTCTGACTGAATCATTTGCACGATTTGTGGGATTGCCTCAGTTAGAGGTCCATCCGGAGCCATGTTCTCTTGCCGAGGTTCCTCCGTCGGGTTGTCGATAGGCTATTCATACAGCTTTGGTTGACCCGACGTATCTCCTTCAGCTGACATTACCCCTGAAGCAACTGAGTCTAATGCTCGCTCGATAGCCTCAACTACCGCAGACTCAGGATTCTCATGATTTTCGACTGTCTTGGTGTTGGAAATTAGATGTAATGTCTACTGCATCTTACACAAGTCCTTGGCACGTTGCATCCTTCTTTTCTGAGTTTTGGATGCGACTCTCGGTGGTGCATCTTTCTTTCCAAAAGCCTAATTGACAGATCCCATCTTTTGTGTTGGTAGTTGGTTTAATCATTCTTTGGGGTCTCATCTGATCCTCATTTCTCACTGTTATATGTAAGGACGAAAAACTCTCATTTATGTTAAACTCGACCACCCTCTGTTTGGTTTTAGAGAGTAGTTCTTCATCTATTCGAGGCATGCTCGACTGCCGGTTGGTTGACATTCGTACTTGCCCTAAGGCCTACGTCTGGCATCGATAGGGACCCTTCTGAACCTCATGGTTTGTTCTTGAAGTTCTCGTTCAACGTCCCTCGAGTATTTAGGGTGGCCATGAAAATTGCTTCTAGCTGGCTGTCTATCATCACGAATGTCATGTAGGCTGCCTAACCGGTTGAACGTAAAGGTCTTTGTGACCTTCTCCCTTCGGTAGGTTTCTTTGGGACCCACACCTTTCTCATCGGCTGTCTCCCTTTGGTGTCCCTTGACTCATCAGGCTTAGCAAAAGATACCATAGATATTGGTACTGCAAAAAAAAGGGTCGGTATCAATGGACATTCCAGCCATACTCTTGTCGGCTAGCTTGAACCTTCCCTCTTTGATGCCCTTTTGGATCTCTATTCTGAAGACCACACAATTAGAAGTAGAGTGACTGTATGAATTATGCCATTTGCAGTATTTCTTATCTTTAAGTTCCTTGGCAGGCGGAATCCTATGACTATCAAGCAGCCAAATCTGTCTTTGAGCAGATGATCAAAGATCTGATATGCCTTCGTGATGTCAAACGAGTAACTGACCCTGTCATCAGATGGACTCATCTCCTTGCCTTTTAGAGCTTTCAAGGCTGGGCAAGAGTAAACCTTACCCTTAACAATCTCGGCCACCATTGTGTTTGTCGTGCAGTCGACTGACTCTGAGTTGGACTCATCCGCTTCAATGATGGATACGAAGTGGGAGCCTCGATTTTGGTTGGCTCTTCTTCGCTCCTTCTCCTGGATGTAATACTCTATTTGGCTAGCCTTTTTGGCTAACTGGATCAGGTCAGAGCAGGATTGTCCCACAAACTTCTCCTTTAATTGAGGATGCATGTTGTTGATTATCATATAGGTACACTCAGACTCGGGGAAGTGTACGATGCATTTCCCAACATTTTTTCTGAACCTCTCGATAAAATCAGTAGTCGATTCATCGACCTACTGCTTGAGATTCGTTAGATCAGTCACGGTAACCTGAGGTTGGGGCCAATAGAACCTATGGAAGTAACCCTCTATGTCAGCCTAGCTCTGTATGGAATCAGGAGCCGAAGAGGAGTACCGTGCGAAGGTTATTCCCGTTAGAGAGAGAGGGAATAGGAACAACTTGTGCTACTCATTCTGGCCAGCCTCTCCGCATTGGGCAGTGAATCTACCGATGTGCTCGATAGTGGATTTATTGTCGTCGCTAGAGAAGATAGCAAACTCCATTATTTTGAAGCCCCTTAGCAAATGTGTTATCTGATCTACCTAATTGGGGTAAGGCTTCTTATAAACATGCATGTCCAAAGGTTTTAGTTAGATGACAAAGTACCTCCGTATGGTATTAGCAATAATTTTCGAGTTTATCAGTTGTGACGTCCCTTGCCGATTCTCTACTAGATTCGGCTGGTAGGCATTCTGCATTGGCTGCCTCCATTCTGCACTTTGTTGAATAGGGGTTTGAATGTTGTAGGTGATCTGTTGGTCATTACAAATAGGTGGGGTAATGCCCCATTGCTGTTGTTGGGTATGGCCATTAAAACCTGCAACCTGAGCTCCTGGATGACTAACGGGGCTGGAGGACAAGGTGGAACATTATTCCATGGCTGCCTCCTCGGACGTCGGTCGTTCTTAAAAATATTACGCTTCCTGGAAGGTATGGACTGGATATTGGCAATGACTGCTGGAATGGTATTCCACTGTAAACAGTGTCACCAGATGGCCGAGTTAATTCAAAGCCAGGGGCCATCAGTTGCCAATTCGGCTGGAGAACATTATTCACATGCATCGTAGGGCCATTCGTAGAAACATACGACATAACGGGCGACAATCCAAAGTGTCCTGGAGCCTGAACTGGTCTTCGAGTCATGTTGATCTACACATACTGTAGACTCGCTTGGTCAAGTGGCACATTTTTCCCCCAAGGTTCGGCGGAGACCATGCAGCGTGCTGGTTGCTATGTGATTGGGCTTGTATTCCTAGGTGCAATATCGGCTGTACCTAAGTAGGCACTAGCTGATGTACATGCGGCTGAGGAACAACACCGGAAGTCTCGGTCTCATTCTGAACAACACCGCTCGTTAGAGGGATGGCATAACTAGGCGAACATTCTCCTGGGTGCATTCAATTAGTTTTCATCTCTCGCTTGCTAAATCTCATTATGTACCATCGACTTCACAATGTCAGCCAACTGTTTAGAAACTTGGTACATAATATCGTGGATGCCCAAGCCGATTTGTTGTCTAATAAAAGATGTGGTCATTATGGGACCTTCAAATTGGTTGGATTCTTCCACAACTTGGGTTGATAGAGGAAGTGGAGGGGTATCAACCGATGTACGCATACCCGAAGAGGATGCTGGATCATTGTTCTGTCACGACCCGACCCCGGGACCGCGACTGGTGCCCTACCTGGGCACCCTTACAGGTAAACATCAGAGAAAATCAGCGGAACATACATGAAACTTAAAAATAAAACATCGGAAGTAAAACAACAGGTTAGCCGATAGGGCTACCTTCCTGAACATATATAAGAACAACCGAAGCAGTTGCCTCCTTTCTTTTACAAACTAACCCACAATATGTGACTACAGACCTCTAAGAGTTTTAACATAACCACTGTGGCGGGACAGGGCCCCGCCATACCCCTGAATGTACATGAATCTACTACCTCAGGGAAAACCGTACCAAGAGCTAAGCCTCCGGAGCAAATGGAGCTTTCCCTCAATAACTGAACCGAGATCCTAAGAGCAAGGATCACCAACCAGTACCTAAAACTGCGGGCATGAGCATTTAACGCAGAAAGTCGATTACAACAGTGCGAATATGGAGCGAAATAACATACATGATCATAATCATGTACAAAAGAATGACAAGGACAAGTATAAAAATACATACGGATCTGCCGTGTCATTACCACTTATGAACTTAATTTCACATCAATATCTTTTCCATTCCATTAAGAGTTATAGCCATATCTTACGTACTTACTTAGGAGAAGTCATTAAGTTCATTTCATCTAACTTACTTATCTTTCATAACATAGTCCGCCCACTACGGAGGGACATATACTACCCGCCCAAACTGGGGCGCGATCAAGTCACACCAATATCAAAGCATGCGTGGAATCCCCATCACCGCCGACTAAAAGTGTAAAACATAACCATGGGTCTCACGCCCATAATATCAATCAAAACAGGTGGTATAACGTCTTGGGGCTTGCCCCTCATTTATACTCTCACCCTGGAGAAGGTGGTAAAGCAGGGGGTATAACGTCTTGGGGCTTGCCCCTCATTTATACTCTTACCCTGCAGAAGCTGGTCTAACGTCTTAGGGCTTGCCCTCATTTATACTCTTACTATCTCGACTTGGTCGTCAAACAACACATAAAGCGGGTGGTGCAGTCTTGGGGTTTTCCCCTCACTTATACTCTTACCCTGGAGAAGGTGGTATAACGTCTTGGGGATTGCCCCTCATTTATACTCTTACCCTATCTCGACCGACCATCAAACAAGACATAAGCACTACCATGTCTTTTATAAAATCCGGGAATTTAACCCAAGTGCTACAAATAGCGGAAGCATACGTGGAATCCCACATCACCGCTTCGGTGCGTCCAAGTAACTTATAACAAGACAACGCCTCCAACCGAGAGTCGCGGCGTAATAAAACATAATACTTGCACTCAAAGGCTATCACCAGCACATATAGGCTAAATCTCAATTAATCAAGCCAAAGTACTACGTACGTACATTCTTTTCAAAAGACTCCTTTCCAAATAAAACTTCCCCGATACTAACCACCGTAGTATCAAGTCCTATCCACCTTTCAAGACACGTCCCAATCCCTTTTAGAAATACAATTAGAACTTCTAAATCAAGTGACTTCTTTATTAAAACCTTAAGCAATTGGTACCTTTAAACCAATTTGCCCTTACCCAAAACAAGTTATTCCTTTGATTACTTTACTAGAGAAAACCATTCTCTTAATCTTCCATACAGCCGTTATAACCAACTTCCCATAAAGTCGTTATAACCCTTTATGGTTTAGACTAACACGTTCCTTTTATAACCAAGAGACTTCTACTTTTTGAAACCAAGTATTATATACTTTCAAATCAATTCTCATAACTTTCAAAAATACAATTAGTCTCTTAACCATTAGAAAACAAGTGACTCTTTTATTATAAAACCCTAGGCAATTGATGCAGTAAAATCAAGTTGCCTTTTACATAGTCAAGTCATTTATCTTTCCATAAGGCAAATATAACTAACTTCCCATAAAGCCGTTATATTCACTTTATACCTTAGCCATAAACAATTTCCTATCCAAGGGACTTATACGTTTAAAACGGGACAAGTATCACATACTTTAAAACTCTTCAAGTCCCTTAACTTTAAAATCAACTTAAGACATCCTTACTATTTTCAAAGACGTGAGTTAATCTCCTAACCCACCCGACTTGACATTACATAAAACAAGTAAAGAATATCATAGTCTCAGACGTCTACCGCACTACATACGTGCAACTAGTCATGCTCAAAAGATAGGAAAAGTTCTACATAGAGTAAATCACATAACTACCTCTTAACTTCTAAGAGTGAAGGAAACATGAAATGATACCACAAGTATATTCCATACATAGAATCATGCCAAAGGAAGGAAGAGGTTCACATACCTCGCGACGATTATCGACAAAGAGCAAAAGCTCCAAAGTACTTCCACCTCGAGCTATTCCATTCTTCAAGTAGGATATGCTAAACTTAGTACATCAACCTATAATGGTCACCATCGTCCATTAACTTCTTACTTCATACGTAGAATATTTTAGGTTCTAAGTCGCTAAATTCTACGGAAAATCGGACAGCACCTCCTTTGTTTCTACTCACTTTGCCACCTTTTGCAAGGCCGAATACAATAACCAAACAGCCCCAATTGGCTCACAACAATATAGAAGGTATTCCAATACAATGAATAACTAAATGACCCAATTGGCTCACAATTTAGAAAGTAGTCCAATACAAATGAATAACAAACTAAAAGTCCAAATTCGGCCACCTTGAGTTCAACCATACCAATTCTTATCAAATTTCCATTTCAATCCAAATTGGTAGCATAACATGATATCAAGTCGCATTTGATTATAACAATCCATAATCTCTAAGTAGGTAACATGCGACGATTTCTAATAAACGACCAATTAGTAATCCAATTTTCAAGTGGCTTATATAACATTTCGAATTTAGCTACAAGCACTCCATAATACTTATAAACTTCTACATACCAACTTCATGTTGACAACGTATAAAACTAACAACAACAAAAATATATAATCTTGTAACATCTTAAAGGACAAGATTATACCTTAACGATTCTCAATCCAATCTTCAACCAAGTCGCTTAGCAACTTAGAGACTCTCCAAGATACTTCAATCCGCTTACTGAGACCCTTAGAACCATACCAACAATTTTCCTTCAAACTTCCAACCAAAACCTAGAAAAGCCATTAGGTTTTCACTTGCGACTAATACGAAAACTCTCTTTTCCGGATTTTTCTATTGAGATATACTTACATAACACTCATGAACCTTGGTTTAAAGTGTGGGGCTTAATGGACAAGAAACGAAAAATCTTCCTTTTGAAAGTGGAGGGAAGCCGAGAGCAACAATGTGATGTTCTTCCAATTTTGTGAATTTTAGCTAAGTGTGGAACTCTTGTCTTGCTACTAGTATTATATAGGGACATGGAGGGTCAAGGTGTGCACAAATGGTTGGCTAGGATGAGGTCTTAACAAAAATCAAGACTAATTGTCCTCGACTAAGTCAAACATGTCAAGCTTTCAAGTTGCAAGACTTGTCTTGCCAACAAAGGTCCAATGACCCTTTAGCCCTTGCAAAAATCGTCCAAGGCATCATCTAAGGGGGGGTGACACGTGTCGCCCTCCCATTCGTCACAACAAAACGTTTTCCGACAATTTCATAATTCCGATAAAATTTTACAAGTCTCAAATCTTGATACCTCTGAGTTCTTACGTACGTTCTTAAAACATGTCCTGTAATTACGGGGTGTAACATTCTTCCCCCCTTAGAAACATTCGTCCTCGAATGTTCTTTCGGAGTCAAACTTATAATTAGCGACATAGTTCCCTTTCACAACCCCGACATACCAACAATGCCACACATGTCCCTAATACCTTGTACACGCATACCCGTTCATCACA
Source organism: Przewalskia tangutica (assembly GCA_029844215.1). Classification (NCBI taxonomy): domain Eukaryota; kingdom Viridiplantae; phylum Streptophyta; class Magnoliopsida; order Solanales; family Solanaceae; genus Przewalskia; species Przewalskia tangutica. Next base: position 83,955,132 of record CM056736.1, on the reverse strand, counting down.
AGCCCAAAAGAGGTTACCTTTTCGTACTTCCAACTCCTTCTAACATACATACATAACTTCCATACCTATTCTGGCCTCTAATCTTTGGAGTCACTCTATGAAACAATATAAGGTCATTTCCGGCTTTCACTACCTGGTTCTCGCAACGGCCCCCGAACCCGTAAAACAATTAACTAGACTTGACCTTGCACTCGTGACCATCACGCATGAACTACTACCAACCGATCCCACTCCATTCCGTGCCGGGGAGACCCGTAACATGTCCTCAACCGACTCGGCCGCACTTAACTCTTATCCTCGTCCGACTTAAAATCTTATCACAGAGAAAACCTTATATACCTAAGGTCTCGGCAGAAATCAATATTCTTAGGCTCGCAATTTCCATGCTCCCAGCCTACCTTATCAGTCCCCCCGTAAACGTGTACAAAAACAACACATAAAACCATAACCATGTTGTCTCGATCAAAACAACCATAACATACTCTAGACAGGCCTTATCCGTATAATTCTCTTAAGCATACTACGCACTTGATCTATTAACATGACATTCCGTTAGGTTCCTTAATATGGCTTCTAAGGGTCCACTACCCTATCGCATGACTCATCCTTTCCCATTGATCTCAAAATAAAACTCAAGACCTTGGCTAATATTCATTAACTATTCCATACCTTCCAGATATATATTTAGTCTTTACCTATTCCTTGTAATCTAAAATCATTCTAGGCAACACGCGTCGACTTCATACATAACTCCGTATAGATGTATGTCACAATACCAACTATACTATAATCATTACCAACCCGGATACGCAATCCACATAGTCCTTCCCGGTCATCACGCTTTCTCGTTCGCAATCAATATAACTCGTTGGGAGAGACGACCCTAACAACTCTATCGCACGATATCGAGTGAGAAGAATGGAAACCAATCCTAAATGTCCGCGCCTCACGATTATAGATGTGGTGCACAACACACCGATAATCAAGACTCTACTAGACACGATCAGTAGACACTTTCAGAGGACTAATCGCTCGATACCACTTTTGTCACGACCCGACCGGGATCGCGATCGTGCCCTACAGGCACCCTTACAGTAAACATCGAGAAAATCAGCGGAACATACATGAAACTTAAAAATAAAACATCGGTAAAAAACAAAGTTAGCCGATAGGCTACCTTTCCCGAACATATATAAGAACAACCGATTGCCTGCCTTTCTTTACAACCGACCCACAATATGTGACTACTGCACTTAAGAGTTTTAACATAACCATTTGTGGCGGGACGGGCCCGCCATACCACGAATGTACATGAATCTACTACTCGGGAAAAGTACCAAGAGCTAAGCCTCGGAGCAAATGGAGCTTTCCTCAATAATCGAACGAGATCCTAAGAGCAAGGATCACGACACAGTACCTAAAACTGCGGGCATGAACGCGGCCCGAAGAAGTCGATTAACAGTTTAATATGGAGCGAAATAACATACAAGATGCGGTCATAAGCGTACAAAAGAATGACAAGGACAAGTATAAAAATACATACGGATCTGCCGTGTCATTACCACTTATGAACTTAATTTCACATCAATATCTTTTCCATTCCATTAAGAGTTATAGCCATATCTTACGTACTTACTTAGGAGAAGTCATTAAGTTCGTTTCTGCAACTTACTTATCTTTCATAACATAGTCAGGCCCACTACGGAGGGACATATACTACTACCCCAATGGGACGCGATCAAGTCACACCAATATCAAAGCATGCGTGGAATCCCCATCACCGTGACTAAAAGTGTAAAACATAACCATGGGTCTCACGCCCATAATATCAATCAAAACAGGTGGTATAACGTCTTGGGCTTGCCGCCATTTATACTCTCACCGGAGAAGGTGGTAAGCGGGGTATAACGTCTTGGGGCTTGCCGCCATTTATACTCTTACCGGAGAAGGTGGTATAACGTCTTGGGGCTTGCCGCCATTTATACTCTTACCCTATCTCGGCCGTCGTCAAACAACACATAAAGCGGGTGGTGCGTCTTGGGGTTTACCCTCACTTATACTCTTACCACGGAGAAGGTGGTATAACGTCTTGGGGATTGCCGCCATTTATACTCTTACCCTATCTCGTGACCATCAAACAAGACATAAGCACTACCATGTCTTTTATAAAATCCGAATTTAACCAAGTGCTACAAATAACGGAAGCATACGTGGAATCCCACATCACCGCTTGCGACGTCCAAGTAACTTACAACAAGACAGTCGGCCCTCCAACCGAGAGTCGCGGCAACGCAATAAAACATAAAACTTGCACTCAAAGTCTATCACCAGCACACATAGGCTAATTCTCAATTAACCAAACCAAAGTACTACGTACGTACATTCTTTTCAAAAGACTCCTTTCCAAATAAAACTTCCCCGATACTAACAACCGTAGTATCAAGTCCTATCCACCTTTCAAGACAAGTCACAATACCTTTTAGAAATATAATTACGAACTACAAATCAAGTGACTTCTTTATTAAAACCTTAAACAATTGGTACCTTTAAACCAATTTGCCCTTACCCAAAACAAGTTATTCCTTTGATTACTTTACTAGAGAAAACCATTCTCTTAATCTTCCATAAAGCCGTTATAACCAACTTCCCATAAAGCCGTTATAACCCTTTATGGTTTAGACTAACACGTTCCTTTTATAACCAAGAGACTTCTACTTTTTGAAACCAAGTATTATATACTTTCAAATCAATTCTCATAACTTTCAAAAATACAATTAGTCTCTTAACCATTAGAAAACAAGTGACTTATTTTATTATAAAACCACTAGGCAATTGATGCCAGTAAAATCAAGTTGCCTTTTTACATAGTCAAGTCATTTATCTTTCCATAAGGCAAATATAACTAACTTCCCATAAAGCCGTTATATTCACTTTATACCTTAGCCATAAACAATTTCCTATCCAGGGACTTATACGTTTAAAACGGGACAAGTATCACATACTTTAAAACTCTTCAAGTCCCTTAACTTTAAAATCAACTTAAGACATCCTTACTATTTTCAAAGACGTGAGTTAATCTCCTAACCCACCCGACTTGACATTACATAAAACAAGTAAAGAATATCATAGTCTTGACGTCTCAGTACTACATCGTGCAACTAGTCATGCTCAAAAGATAGGAAAAGTTCTACATAGAGTAAATCACATAACTACCTCTTAACTTCTAAGAGTAGAAGGAAACATGAAATGATACCACAAGTATATTCCATACATAGAATCATGCCAAAGGAAGGAAGAGGTTCACATACCTCGACGATTATCGACAAGTAGCAAAAAGCTCCAAAGTACTTCCACCGAGCTATTCCATTCTTCAAGTAGGATACGCTAAACTTAGTACATCAACCTATAATGGTCACCATACGTCCATTAACTTCTTACTTCATACGTAGAATATTTTAGGTGCTAAGTCGCTAAATTCTACGGAAAATCGGACAGCACCTCCTTTGTTTCTACTCACTTTGCCACCTTTTTCAAGGCGAATACAATAACCAAACAGCCCCAATTGGCTCACAACAATATAGAAGGTATTCCAATACAATGAATAACTAAATGACCCAATTGGCTCACAATTTAGAAAGTAGTCCAATACAAATGAATAACAAACTAAAAGTCCAAATTCGCCACCTTGAGTTCAACCATACCAATTCTTATCAAATTTCCATTTCAATCCAAATTGGTAGCATAACATGATATCAAGTCGCATTTGATTATAACAATCCATAATCTCTAAGTAGGTAACGTCGGCGATTTCTAATAAACGACCAATTAGTAATCCAATTTTCAAGTGGCTTATATAACATTTCGAATTTAGCTACAAGCACTCCATAATACTTATAAACTTCTACATACCAACTTCATGTTGACAACGTGTAAAACTAACAACAAAAATATATAATCTTGTAACATCTTAAAGGACAAGATTATACCTTAACGATTCTCAATCCAATCTTCAAATCCAAGTCGTTCTTAGCAACTTAGAGACTCTCCAAGATACTTCAATCCGCTACTTGAGACCCTTAGAACCATACCAACAATTTTCCTTCAAACTTCCAACCAAAACCTAGAAAAGCCATTAGGTTTTCACCTTGCGACTAATACGAAAACTCTCTTTTTCCGGATTTTTCTATTGAGATATACTTACATAACACTCATGAACCTTGGTTTAAAGTGTGGGGCTTAATGGACAAGAAACGAAAAATCTTCCTTTTGAAAGTGGAGGGAAGCCGAGCAACAATGTGATGTTCTTCCAATTTTGTGAATTTTAGCTAAGTGTGGAACTCTTGTCTTGCTACTAGTATTATATAGGGACATGGAGGGTCAAGGTGTGCACAAATGGTTGGCTAGGATGAGGTCTTAACAAAAATCAAGACTAATTGTCCCCTTGACTAAGTCAAACATGTCAAGCTTTCAAGTTGCAAGACTTGTCTTGCCAACAAAGGTCGATGACCACTTTAGCCCTTGCAAAAATCGTCGAGGCATCATCTAAGGGGGTGACACGTGTCGCCTCCCATTAAATCCGCAAAAGCGTTTTCCGACAATTTCATAATTCCGATAAAATTTTACAAGTCTCAAATCTTGATACCTCTGAGTTCTTACGTACGTTCTTAAAACATGTCCTGTAATTACGGGGTGTAACATGTTCCTTCTGGGAGGATTTTGTTTACGATATGGACTGGACTCGGGATTTATTTTCTTACCGGACCTTAAGCGCATACGCCAAGAATGATCCTGACTTGGAGAATCAAACTTTGCTATTAATTCACCTATGATCCCACTAGGCGTGCCAAATTTGTTCTAATCCTGAATTCTGTTCTCTGCCGTTTTATCGACCGATATCGGGAGACAAATTGATTCCTTAACTTAAGCGATTTGGGCTGAAAATGAAACTCTAATTTCCAGCAATGGGTTCTCCAACTACTCCAAAAAGTGTTAGGACAGTGGTATGAGTAAATTAAGATGCCAAAATATGAATGCAGCTGAGTACAGTAAAGTAAAGGATAAAAATAGATTAAAATTGAGTTGTTTGATTGATTGGTTGTGTCCTCTATATACAAAGAATGTTCCTATTTATAGACAAAAAAAAGAAAAAGTTGTACAACATGATCCCCATGTTAGCCATCAAGAACCCACTAAGTTCAATGGCCGACCATGGGAGAGGTGGTACCGATTTTCTCGCCCTCTACTCCTCTTGCTCTGATGATGGCCCTTTCTTTTAGTTGTTGTTAGTCGTTACTACTTCTAGGGGTCCGGAAACCCTTTTGACTTGGTCATTGAGGCATTTGTATCTGAGTGGATCTCAGTCGTACCTCTAACTAACAACTTGACTAAGATGTCTTAGTAGCCGATAAAGTTTTTGTAGTCGAGGTCTAGGAGTAAATTCGGCTCTGGAATAGTTCGACTGTCCCTGAATTTGACTAAACACTTAAATTATTTTTTACTGTTAACAGTTACACTTTTAAATAAAAGCTTTGAAGTTGAAAATAAATTATTGATGTCTGTGATAAAAAATCCTTAAATGAAATATCCTTAAATTTTTTTAACACCATACAAGAACCAATTAATATGAGATTTGTAATTCTAAATTAATTTAAACAACAATGTTTATGTTTTAATTTATTTATGGTACGGGATTTTTAGTTCTCCCACAACATGGCATCTTATCTTGTTAGTATATATTTTTCTATATTATTCATTGGCAGAATTGTTTTTTTGACAGAAAGTGACAAATCAATTACTATGACTTTGTAAGAGAATATTCTTTTTTTAATGGGGTAGGAGAAGGGCAATAGGGAGACGACTATAACATGAGAACTCGAACCCTCGCTAACAAGGTAAAAGTTAAAATAGCTAACCAACTGAGCTACTAAATTTCCGAGAAAATTAAATAATTGAGTAACAGAGAAATTTCACTTCATATTTGGAGAGTCAAAGTTTTATGACAGTTCCCAAATTTGTTTTGACAAAAAATATAGTGTCCTATGTGAAAAAGGAAAACCTTAATCAAACAATTTTTTTTTTTTTTTAAGTTAGTACAATTTATAAAAAAGTTTCATGGCCAAACAGATTAGATTTGTTAATGTTAGGTTCTGTGTCATGACATTTTCCCTAACATATCATTTTTCGTACTAAATCCAAAATAGAAAATGTCGGAACAAATATCTTGACATTCTGCCTATCTTCATGGACAGTTTTTTCAGGAAACTGTGATTTTTTTTAAACGTGGCAAATTGACTTAACAAGGAGTCTTCAATCAGATCAGGATCTATGAAGACCAAGTCCAAGAAGGTGCATAACTTGAGGAGCAAGACGTGGAAGAAACAGTCCACGCTGTTGGAGATTTTTCAGCCTCAAGTTACTGCTCACGTGCTCCACATTTTGCTCAACCTACACAACTGATCGAGGAGTCTTTTCAGGGAACTCTCTACTATAAATAGATAGGTCACTTCAAGGATTCGATATCCAGAAAATTAGAAGAGAAAAGATCGAGAGAGCTCTTCAGATTTTAAGATCGAAAACTGGATCAACAAGTGTTGCATGTATTTGTGACGACATTCTGTACGACATTACAAGTGTTGCCTAGATTCTAAATTTGTTCTTTCATTGAAGCAATTGTAATGAGGTGTTGATCACTTCTATTTTAGATAGAGTTTTCAGGCATAAGTCATCTGCGACTTAACCTTTTTATTCCTTTTGTATCTTCTTGTAACATTGTAAAGAAGGAATATTTCAATTGTATATAAATATATACAATATCTTTGGTCATTGACCATCATGGATTATATTAATATATAACCTATGAAAATTAAACCTTTGTGTTCTTTATTTTATTCCGCTCCATTTTAAACTCTTACAAAGGTTTTTCTTAAGTTTTATCTTAGTGTCGCCACTTGTGTCAGATGACATTTTTGCTGACATTCGACCTTTGTTTCAAAGATCTTGTTGTGATTGTTTCTTTGTTTGATTTTAATTAATCCATAGTATAATCCACGGGACCAAACAAGTGGTATCAGAGCCGACACTTAACATAATAAGTGCTAAGGTCCTTTTACTTTAACTATGGATCCGGCTAATCCAAATATTGGTAGACTTTCTATTTTAGATGGATCAAATTATCCATATTGGAAAATTCATCTACGTTCTCATATCAAATCCATTGATGTGAGAGCATGGAGATCTATTATAAATGGATATACTGTTCCTATGCTCCCACCGGACGAGGAAGGCGATATATTACCTAAGCTTGAGGCCGAATGGAGTGTGGAAGAAATCAATAGTGCAGACTTCAATAAAAAGGCTTTTAATGCTATTTTTGGATGAGTAGATCTTTATATATTCAAACTCATCCAAAATTGCTCAACTGCCAAGGATGCTTGGGATACCCTACAAACCCATTGTGAAGGTAGCTCAAGTGTTCGTAGAACGAAGCTCCGCATGCTCATGAGTAAATACAAACGTTTAATGATGGAAAAGTCGGAGGATAACAAAACTTATTTTGAAAAGTTGATTGACATTTCTAACGAATGTCAAGTGTTTGGGTCTCCATTGACCAACAATCAACTTGTGGAAAAGGCACTCCACTCTCTTCCTGAAAAGTTCAATATTAAGATATGTGCGATTGAAGAAGCCCACAACCTTGCTACAATGGACCTCCATTCGCTAATGAGCATTCTCACAACATATGAGATGAATATGAAAAACCAAAGAACATTGTATAGAGGCAAAAATGTTGCACTTCAAGCAAAATCCTTAGAGATGCAAGTCAATGAAGAGGATGAAAATCTTGAAGAGATTGGGAATGGTGCTAACATTGCCCTTCTCACTCAAAAATTCAATACGATGTTAAGAAGGATCAAAGATGACAATAATAAATCTAAAACCAAAGAGCACCAAAATCAAGGCTTCAATCCACGATTCACTAAATCTCTTCCTACAACACAGAAAGGAAACCAACTTAGGAGAACCAGCTCAGAACGAACCAGGTTTGATCCCAAGCAGCTCGAAAATGTACAATGTCATGCGTGCTCGGGATGGGGCCATTATGCCAATGATTGCGCAAACACGTTCAGAAAAGCTCAGAAAAGTCTATGGATTTCTCTAAGTGACGATGAAGGTGAAGAGGAAGAGGATCCATAAATGGAGTCACATGCTATGCTGGCCACTATTTTCGAACAGTCACTGTCAGATGATGAAAATACCGCTGATTGTGTTGTCCCGAATGTCACAACATTTTCGACAACATCAGCGATGACATCTGCAGACCCAGTAACATCCGATAAGTATGAATTTTTTAACTATTCCGATGTTAATTGCTTTAGTGGTTATATTTCTAATTATGAATCTGACCCTGAGACTCAAGTCGACTCGAAGGACGACATGATTAAAGAATTGCAAGAACTTTGCAAGGACTTAATTATTGAATCCAAACAACTTGACTCAAAGGTAAAAAGTTTAACTCTTGAGAATGCAGGTTTGAAAGGCACAATAACCCGACTAGAGGTTACCCTTACCAAGAAAGATCTTGAACTTGGTAAGGTCAGTGCGAAGTTGGATCTAGCCGAAGCTACCATCCGAAATCTGAACACAGGTACTTCCAAACTAGATGAAATCCTAAGTGTTAGTCAACCACAACATGCAGGTTTGGGCTACAAGAACTCCCTCAATGCGATATGCTCCAACTTGTTTGACAAAAACGAGACAATGGGCTTCATAAGAGAAAGGAATTACGTGTGCCATCACTGTAAAAAGGCTGGCCATTTAAAACCTTACTGCTTTAAATTGCACAAGTCCAGGAGCAGAATGTCGTCGAGAATGTTGTCCAACATTCCAGACAACACTCGTTGCGACATTCCAGATTCCATAAACCGTAAAAAGATAAAGAAAGTTTGGAGGCCCAGAATGAATATGTGATGTAATGTTGCTTTAACTACTTTAAGGACTAACATTTCAGGTTCGTGGTACTTCGACAGTGGATGTTCTCGACATATGACGGGGACAAAATAATGTCTAAAAGACTACGAGATGCTAAATGGAGGTAATGTTACTTATGGAGGAGGTGGCAAAAGAAAAATCATAGGCAGACGAACCTTGAATGTTCCAGGAATTTTGGCCTTGCAGAATGCCTTGCACATCGATGGGTTAATGGCTAACCTCGTGAGCATAAGTCAATCTAGAGGTGAAATTCAACAAGTATTTGTACAGTTATAAATGAATCTAACCAATGTGTAATGTCAGGTACAAGAACAGACGATAATTGCTATCTTGTTGGAGAACAAAAGATTTGAAAAAATGTTAGGACGGATGACACGACCTTATGACATCAAAAATTAGGGCATGTTAACTACCGTAACCTTGAAAGATTAATTTCTTATGAGGCTATACGAGGCATCCCTAAAATCAGTCCTAAAGATAAAATAATGGTTTGCGAAGACTGTCTCAAAGGTAAGCATACCCATGTCTCCCATAATGTTGTCCAAAATGACGGACAACATTCAAGTACGTCTCACTGTTTTCAACTTTTACATATGGATCTAATGGGTCCAATTGAGATAGACATCCTAGGAGGTATGCGGTATTCATATGTAAGTGTGGATGACTTTTCCAGGTATTCTTGGATATTCTTTTTAAAGGAAAAGTCACAAATGTTTGGCATGTTCAAAATATTACACTATAGAATAAGAAATCTATATCATTCCTCTATTTTTCGGATTAGATCCGACCATGGAAAAGAGTTTGAGAATAGTCAGTTTTCTATATTCTGTGAGAAAAAAGGTATTTTCCATGAGTTTTCTGCTCCCATAACCCCACAGCAAAATGGTGTAGCAGAGAGGGAAAATAGAACTTTACAAGAGATGGCTAGAGTAATGCTTAGTTCTAAGAATTTGTTTAAATGTTTTTGGGCAGAAGCTCTAAATACTGCAAGTCACATTTCCAATAGAGTCTATCTTAGGCCAGGAACTAAAATGACACTCTATGAGATACTTAATGGAAAGAAACCGACGGTGCGCTATTTCCATGTTTTTGGGTGTGTGTACTACATCTTGAATGATATAGAACACCTAGCTAAGTTGGACTCCAAAAGTGATAAGGGAATTTTTGTAGGCTATTCCCAAAATAGCCATGCTTACTGAGTGTATAATCTTCGAACCAAAACCATACAAGAGTCGGTTAACACTGTTTTTGATGATTATGCTGATCTTACAGGAAAAAATTCTGATAACAATGTTATAACTTGTCACGATCCGACCCGACGGGCCGCGACTAAACGTCCTAATTGGACGTCATTAATGACCTGTCACACTTAATCCATTTAATACCGGGATTTATAGAAATTTCGACAGCATAACACTGCAATGATAACCCCTGTCCACGTAGGCAAGCTGACAAGGCGGCCTTACACGTGAATGAACCTGTCTCCCGAGGGAGTCACAATTAACCAACACAATATACAAGCAGCCGACAAAGCGCGCTAGATAACAACAAGTATATCGGAAACATCCCAACACGAGTAGAGCAACGTCGCAAACCAAAGCGAAGTACATCTGACCACCCGCGGTGTCTACGGACCTCAGGAGTACAATCTCGACATATGGCCAACAGGGCCGTCGTGCCCAAAATATACCTAAGTCCGGAATGTAAGGATCGTACCAAAATAATCGCTCAAACAAGGGAGCTCTTAAGCTGGAGGGTCACCTATCTGAACACCTGAACCTGCGGGCATGAACGCAGCCCGAGAAAGGGGTCGATGAAATAATGTACTGAGTATATAAAACATGAAATACTGAAAATGAAATCACAACTGTGTCAAGTAAAGATAGAGAGTCATCAAGCTTAACAAAAATGAGAGTCATATCAGAAATCATGAATGCTTACTCATACTGTCACTATGTCTATGTCTGTATATCAATCTGTATAACATGTCTCGACCCTCTAGTGAGGGACTCGATGGAAGTATATATATGTGTGCATATCATGTCTCGGCCCTCTATGCAGGGACTCGATAAAATATGTATATATGTATATAACGTGTCTCGGCCCTCTAGTGAGGGATTCGATGAATTCTGTAAAGCTGCGCACGAACATGATTCGGCCCGGGACTCGGTGGAGTGAAACAATAATACTTAGCACGATTAGATATCATGAGCAACCATATGCAATTAAAAATCATCTTTGACTCTCGATAATATCATCATAATAAACTCTTTTACTGAAAATCATAGACACTAATCAACAATTATCCTTTAAAACTGAACTTATAGGAATTACGTACGTCCGCCGTACTTTCATTAAAATTATGCCAAAAGAAAGAAGGATAGTCTCACATACCTCTTAGTCGTTCAATCAATGTAAAACTAGGATGCGCCTCGTCTAGTATGTCAACCTATAATAATAATAATAAGACCATTAATTCTAGGACTCCTAACGTAAGTTATTTGAATAACGGCTTTCTTAATTCTATAAAAATTTGGGCAGCATTTACTCTGTTTATGTGCGTATCCACAATTAACCAACAATCCAAATCAACCAGCAATTCAAATCAACCAATAATTTAAAGCAACCAACAATCCAACCATTTCAATATGTAATCTAACTAGGCTCCATATACCGCATATACGCCGTCATATAACCCCTTTCTCGTTACTTATGAAAGACAATAATTTAAATCATCAAGGTGATTATCGTACCTATTTACCATATTCATTCAATACTTAAAATGTTACGACAATGTCTAAAAAGATTTCATAATTCCTTTCTTGGTTTCTTAAATCCATTTCGTCTCGCGTCACCTTATATAACTAATTACATCACCAAGTACCAATGTTTCTTTCAATTGTTAACACACAATTAGTGACGATGTCAATAATAGCAACAACGATTATATGGCACCAAAACAGCCCGTAAAGGGTCGCACAATGTCCGAAAGTTATTCATGAGTTTTAGGCCATTTAACATGCAACCATTTACTCTTTCCTTAATAAATAATCCAACTTATTTTCCAACAACTCCATATAATGAACACATATTAAATCTTCACAAGTTATTCCATTTTTAACACGCAATTAGTAATGGAATTTACAACACAACATACAAATCCAACGCATGCCCAAAATAGTCCAATTTCGGTTCAACATCCAAATTCCACATGCATTGTCTAAATTCAAGATTTATTCCTAACACAAGTCCATTACTTCAACTACAACAATATGCAACTTTGATTATAACATAGAAAGAAGAATTTTCATACCTTAATTTAATCCTCAAAACAGTCCCGATTTTTAGCCATTGCTTCGTCAGCTGAACTTGTAACGTCGATAACTCTCTACTCCAGTGTCCTATCGATGAGAGGTTTGTTGCGTTGGAAACTAGACTCGACGAACTTAATTTTAGGATTTTGAAACACCTAAAAACTCCTAATAGTCTAGGAGATATTCCCTTCCAAATTTGACTAAAACTCTGTCCAGCAGTCCCGAAAATCTGCTCACTGTCCCAGTGAAAAATGCCACTGTTTTGGTCCTTTTTTTGCCCAATTCTTCATTTTTTTAACTCCAATTCAACATGCAATCATTCCATAATGTCAATCCATCATTTATACACGTTTTCCTTCAAAAATTTCATCCAAAAATTCGAATTTTCTGGGCTACAACTCTCGGCAGTGGCACATTTTTTTGCCACTGTTTTTGGGTGATTTCTTAAGCTTGTAATTGTAGAGGAATTAGGCTAGGAAGAAGAGAAGTAAGAACATAATCTGACTACGGGATTGAGGTTAATTTCGGATTTGGATTTGAGAGGAAATAGATGAGAGTTAGTGTTTAAGAATGGAATTGAAATTGAAATGAAAAGGGTTTGGGGTGTTTTAATTTAAAATCTGAAAATAGCTTTAAAATTTTACACTTTGGCCCTTTTAATGTCCTCTTAGTTAGAAACAACCCCAAGTAGTAAATCTTAATTTAATCTCAACCCTCGTTGCCTTAAATTCTTACCGTCGTATCTCATATACCTTACTAATCCATGACGGGATTCATGCATATATATAAACCATTATTATTAAAGAAATTTTCGGCGCCACATACGTTATTACCGAAAATTATTCCGTACCCACACGTAAGAATATACTTAAATTCAAAAATTGAATCTTAATCATTAATGACGTTCTTAATCCTTGTCTTAAACTTACGAGGTGTAACATTCTTCCTCCCTTAGAAACATTCGTCCTCGAATGTTCATTACAAGTCTTATGCGAGAAAAATTTCAGTAGAGTCTCCTTTATAACTATGTCTATCCACCTGTATCCAGCAAACCAACAGATGCCTCACAGGACCACAATATAACACACATGCAATTCACCAATTCAAAATAGTCAAGGAACCAAATTACTTGTGAATATTCAACTGAATCTTACGTAATACCTTGAACAAAGTTAAAGAGTCTTTATGCGGTGCTATATTCCTCTATTTTTGAATTTGCCACAATATTCCGGCTGGTACTACCTTGTACATCTGCTTCAATTTATAATGGTATGTAACGTTTCTCCCAAATTTGTATTGCATGCTTAACATGTCGACAATTCATGTGTATACCCGCTGCATTGTTAACATAGCTCCATATAGATTTGACAACTCTCTTGTACGAAACAAGTGATCTCTCATTCCTTGATGTAAGACATTATATCAGCAGCATCTTGATACTATATTAATTCCAATATTATGCAACACTTTATCCACTGGAATTTTAATTTCCACATCGTCCATAGGAAGGAATATATCTTGAATGACACACACCCTTTTTTTTTACCCACATTTACTTATATACATCAAAAGGATATAATTTTTATCTTAACAAATCTCATGCACTTGACACAGTAAATTTACTAGAACTTGTCATTATCCACCAAGGATTATGTATATATCAAGTATGTAGTGACATGTGAGACAATGTCATCGGGTAGATACTGTCCTAGCTTTGACAAATCTCATCAATCCCCACGTAGTAGTTCTTGACATCTTCCACCCTTTCATCACTAAGAAACTATGATAATAGTACATGGTGTAATGTTTCCAATCTGGTCCGATTATCAAACCAAATGTTAGCGGTCCCACTCTTTGTTTCCCATCATATTTCTTGTTCAATGTTATCATTTACCTCAACAACCATTTTCAAGGCCTGAGAACCGCCTTCCCGTTGCACATATTGAGGGTAATGCTTCAGAGTACATATCCCTAAAAAGTCAACCCATAGAGAGTTGGTGGTATTAGATTTCCATAATATCTTTTTACACAATGCATTTAATATATCCAAAAATGAGGTCTGAATTCCAATCCACTATCATCCTTAGGCAAGTACATTTTAACCATGTAAACCAATGTTTATCCTTAACATCATCCTCACTATACACCAGAAGAAAATTACAACTATTTGTATGTATATCTTTGATTACACATTTTGCAAGTCTTATAGCAGGCAGTATGCGTATAGGCACACTTGTGACACACTAGTAATCAACACTGTTTTACCTCATGGTGACAATAATTTTTCTTCCCAAGCCTGTAACTTGTCTTTAATCTTCTTATTTAATTCAGCATAGTCTATCTTCCTCTTTCTAACATGTAGTACTAGACATCCTAAATACATAAATGGAAATGTTCCATTTGTGAAACCAGCAATACATTTTCCTTGCTGAATCAAGTTACTAGGAGTCTTAGCATGCATATAAATAGAACTCTCCTTTTATTGATCAAATGGCCAGAAGCTTCTTCATACTCTTTCAAAGTCTGCCTTAACTCCTTGTAAAATCATTTCATTTGCTTCTGTTGGAAATTCTTCAAACAACTCCTCTTTAAATCTAACAATATCCTCCCTAAAACTTAGTTTCTTAAAAACATCTCCAAAAGTTTACTTACTCCATAATAATAGGGTAGTCTTGACATTCTTCAGTTTCGGTATAAAAGAAACGAAATCATCTTAATCAACAACAGTGTTCCAATTTTGATTTAGCGCCTAAAAGAATGCTTCATATTCTGTCCAACCCAAGCTAAAATAAATATTTGCCAACATCCTATCGAACCTCTTAAAAGTACAGTCACTATCGGTTCTTTCATTCCACTACTTAAAAGGACTTCCTTTAAATTCAATTTCAAACATTTCACATGAATTAGTTCAAAATGCAAAAATTCTCACGCTCTGCAGGATATATATGAAGATCGCTTATTGTCTCCCTTCCATTTATAATAACATTGAAATCCCCACTAACTAGTCAAGGATCCTGCATATTGTCGACAATATAGTATAAATTATCCCAGAGACAACCTTCCCA
The DNA here is from genome assembly GCA_029844215.1 of Przewalskia tangutica. Classification (NCBI taxonomy): domain Eukaryota; kingdom Viridiplantae; phylum Streptophyta; class Magnoliopsida; order Solanales; family Solanaceae; genus Przewalskia; species Przewalskia tangutica. The sequence goes on along the minus strand of CM056736.1, from coordinate 83,939,765 downwards.
ATGCATCACTCCTTGCATATACTATAGTATATCTACCTAGTTCATGTAACTCCTTCACCAGTTAGTCCTTACGTTTGTCATGTTAATCATCCCTCATATTATCTCTGATTAAGTTTCTCTGCTGATCAATATATTTAGGATAGACATATCCGCTTCCACTGCCCTGTTCTGCTCCACATTGGACATCATTACCCCATTTTCCTTTAATATCAATGCGTTACTATTATTAGAGTTGTTACTATTGGTACACACCTCCTGACTCTTGTCAACATTCCGCTCCTCATTAACTTTTGCTGCTACAAAAGCTCCTTCAACCTGTTCTTTAGTAGTAAGAGTTGCTTTTGATTCTTTTATTAATTATGGGTCTTTAATGAGTTGTTTTACTTCTACCACCTTACCATCGTCGTCTTCCTTATTCTATTTATTTATATATTCTTTCCCAGTATCTCTTTGTTCCTCCTTATTTGCATTATTACCGTTTGTCTCCTCATGTGGCTTTTGTTTTATCCTATCGTTGGACTTACTAACTCAGTGGTGTCTTTGGCTGCGTCAACATTTGTCACTTTGGCTACATCACACTGAATATATATTATCACTACGTTGAATTCATCTATATCTTTGTACCTCTCTTATCTGTTTTCCATCATTCTATTATGGTCTGTAGAAATTCAGGATTCAACCTTCACCTATTAAAATATCTGAACTTATACTAAGTCTTTATGCCTACTTCTCATCCAATTTACCCAAGAGAATGTTCATCTAGACCTAGTTTCTTGAAAACACCTTAGAATCATATAGGTTATCAACTCATTCTTGATTAGTAAGTGTTGCTATACACCTTGCATGACACTCATTTCACCATAATCTGCTACATACTGCTTAAAATATCTTATCTCAGTCTTAGCGATATGACACTTCACTCTTCTATTCCATTTTAATGCCCAGTTGAAATCACTCATTATTGTCTATGGTCCTTGTATCTGGCCATGTAACCTTCCAATATCTAACCACAATTTTCTTTTAAGAGTCACGTCATTAAACGCCTACACCAAGGTCACATGAAAACTTCTCTTTGTACCCATATGTGTTACCCCGCAGTATATCAATTATTTTGTACAACTTAATATCTACTTCATAGAGATGAGGCTTCCACCATAACCATATTCCTCCATTTGGATGCTCGGTAAGATTAGTACTTAGAAGATCACCCCCTACACAAATTAAGCGAGGTATTATGAGTTTCTTCTATATTTTAACCTTTGATTCCACGAGACCAAATAGCCTCATCTTAGCATTCTGCGTGAACTAATACGTTGAAACTGTGCACAAATACATACCTCGATTACCGATCCTTCAAATAACTTCTTAACTGAAAATATGAACTCCAGAGGTTACAATATTTAAAATGCTTGACACAACTATACACTAATATGATGCTCATCATTCCCAAGTTCTAAGTCATTTGTGAAAGAAACTCAATTAATCCCTATGTCCAATACTTCCCAACATTAGGTCCAAAGTAAGAAAAATTCTTTCATTCTTTTATATCAACCTTATTATTACAGAAGTAATAGCCACTTCTTATCCTTACATGGGAACAATGTTCTTTTGCAGTTTCCTACCTTCACATTGTCCAATAACATGGTATACCATAAAACAGTCATAGATTCTAACAATTAGCGCTCAAAATTTAATTAGAGGTATGGAGGAGAAAAGAATAGGTAAGCTTCATTTTCTATCTTTGGAAGGAAAAGTTCAATCTCTGTAACTATAGAGCAGATAACGTAGCATAACGGAGTACCAATTCGTAAGATATAGACTACTGCAATTTATTTCACAAGTCAACACCTCATTCATGGTCTGAAAAGGGATCTCTTTACTATTCGTAATTATAAACAACTTCATTTCTTACTTGTCGTACTTTTCATAATTTCAACATATTCTAGTATACATACGTAATCTCGGACATTGCTCCTGGTTCCAATCCCTGATGATACTATCCCCTTAAGTGATGAATTGTTAACTTATTCTCTTATTTGGTATGTAAAAGACTCTGAAGAGTTACCTTACATGACGTTGACCCAGTATTTTCAAACCTGATCATCATACTTCTATTCAAACTCTTCTACTTCCCTTATGGCTTGACACACTAGGTCAAGTCCGATTTACTCTGATTTTTCCCTTCCGAGCCACGGTCGCTGTCTTTTGGAACATAACTGCAACCACAATAATTATTAGGAAGAGGGGGGATTATCCTATTGACATAACTCTATTGCACGATCTATGAGATGAAAGAGTAGAAACCAATCCTAAATGTCCGGCAGCCTCCTGTGTATAAGTATGGTGCACAACATACTCATACACAAGACTCTACTAGACACGGTCTGTAGACATTCCGAGGACTAACTGCTCTGATACCACTTCTGTCACGACCCGACCCGACGGGCCGCGACTAAACGTCCTAATTGGACGTCATTACTGACCTGTCACACTTAATCCATTTAATATCGAGATTTATAGAAATTTCGGCAGCATAACACTGCAATGATAACCCCTGTCCACGTAGGCAAGCTGACAAGGCGACCTTACACGTGAATGAACCTGTCTCCCGAGGGAGTCACAATTAACCAACACAATATACAAGCAAGCCGACAAGGCTGCCACTAGATAACAACAAGTATATCCGGAAACATCCCAACACAGAGTAGAGCAACGTCGCAAACCAAAACGGAAGTACATACAACCACCCCACACCGCCTACAACCTCTGGAGTACAATCGACATATGATTAACAGGGCCCCGTCGTGCCCAAAATATACCTAAGTCTGGAATGTAAGGATCTGTACCAAAATAACTGGCTACGGAACAAGGGAGCTCTTAAGCTGGAGGGTCACCTATCTGAACACCGTAACTGCGGCAAACGCACCCGAGAAAGTGGGTCGATGTAAATAATGTCGAGTATATAAAACATGAAATACTGAAAATGAAATCACAACTGTGTCAAGTAAAGATAGAGAGTCATCAAGCTTAACAAAATGAGAGTCATATCAGAAATAATGAATGCTTACTCATACTGTCATTATGTCTATGTCTGTATATCAATCTGTCTAACATGTCTCGGCCCTCTAGTGAGGGACTCGATGGAAGTCTGTATATGTGCGCATATCATGTCTCGGCCCTCTATGGAGGGACTCGATAAAATCTGTATATATGTATATAACGTGTCTCGACCCTCTAGTGAGGGACTCGATGGATTCTGTAAAGCTACGCACGAACATGATCCGGCCCGGGACTCGGTGGAGTGAAACAATAATACTTAGCACAATTAGATATCATGAACAACCATATGCAATTAAAAATCATCTTTGACTCTCGATAATATCATCATAATAAACTCTTTTACTGAAAATCATAGACACTAATCAACAATTATCCTTTAAAACTGAACTTATAGGAATTACGACGTCATTGATTTCATTAAAATTATGCCAAAAGAAAGAAGGATAGTCTCACATACCTCTTAGTCGTTCAATCAATGTAAAACTAGGATGCGCCTCGTCTAGTATGTCAGCCTATAATAATAATAATAAGACCATTAATTCTAGGACTCCTAACGTAAGTTATTTGAATAACGGCTTCCTTAATTCTATAAAAATTTGGGCAGCATTTCCTCTGTTTATGTGCGTATCCACAATTAACCAACAATCCAAATCAACCAGCAATTCAAATCAACCAATAATTTAAATCAACCAACAATCCAACCATTTCAATATGTAATCTACTAGGCTCCATATACCGCATATACGCCGTCATATAACCCCTTTCTCGTTACTTATGAAAGACAATAATTTAAATCATCAAGGTGATTATCGTACCTATTTACCATATTCATTCAATACTTAAAATGTTACGACAATGTCTAAAAAGATTTTATAATTCCTTTCTTGGTTTCTTAAATCCATTTCGTCTCGCGTCACCTTATATAACTAATTACATCACCAAGTATCAATGCTTCTTTCAATTGTTAACACACAATTAGTGACGATGTCAATAATAGCAACAACGATTGTATGACACCAAAACAGCCCGTAAAGGGTCGCACAATGTCCGAAAGTTATTCATGAGTTTTAGGTCATTTAACATGCAACCATTTACTCTTTCCTTAATAAATAATCCAACTTATTTTCCAACAACTCCATATAATGAACACATCTTAAATCTTCACAAGTTATTCCATTTTTAACACGCAATTAGTAACGGAATTTACAACACAACATACAAATCCAACGCATGCCCAAAATAGTCCAATTTCGGTTCAACATCCAAATTCCACATGCATTGTCTAAATTCAAGATTTCTTCCTAACACAAGTCCATTACTTCAACTACAACAATATGTAACTTTGAGTATAGCATAGAAAGAAGAATTTTCATACCTTAATTTAATCCCAAAAACAGTCCCGATTTTTAGCCACTGCTTCGTCAACTGAACTTGTAACGTCGATAACTCTCTACTACAGTGTCCTATCGACGAGCGGTTTGTTGCGTTGGAAACTAGACTAGACGAACTTCATTTTATGCTTTTGAAACACCCAAAAACTCCTAATATTCTAGGAGATATTCCCTTCCAAATTTGACTAAAAATCTGTCCAGCAGTTCCGAAAATCTGCTCACTGTCCCAGCGAAAAATGCCACTGTTTTGGTCCTTTTCTTGCCCAATTCTTCATTTTTAACTCCAATTCAACATGCAATCATTCCATAATGTCAACCCATCATTTATACATGTTTTCCTTCAAATATTTCATCCAAAAATTCGAAATTTCTGGCTCTGACTCAGCGATGTACGCTTTTTTGCCACTGTTTTTGGGTGATTTCTTAAGCTTGTAATTGTAGAGGAATTAGGCTAGAAAAAAGAGAAGTAAGAACCTAATTTGACTACGGGATTGAGGTTAATTTCAGATTTGGATTTGAGAGGAAATAGATGAGAGTTAGTGTTTAAGAATGGAATTGAAATTGAAATGAAAAAGGGTTTGGAGTGTTTTAATTTAAAATCTGAAAATAGCTTTAAAATTTTACACTTTGGCCCTTTTAATACCCTCTTAGTTAGAAACAACCCCAAGTAGTAAATCTTAATTTAATCTCAACTCTCGTTGCCTAAAATTCTTACCGTCGTATCTCATATACCTTACTAATCCATGACGGGATTCATGCATATATATAAACCATTATTATTAAAGAAATTTTCGGCGCCACATACGTTATTACCGAAAATTATTCCGTATCCACACGTAAGAATATACTTACATTCAAAAATTGAATCTTAATCCTTAATGACGTTCTTAATCCTTGTCTTAAACTTACGAGGTGTAACATAACTACTGTGGAAGAAGCGCAGGATGCAGGAAATTCAGATGTTGCCCCAAATGTCACGACATCTGCAACAACACCTGAAGCAGAACCAGTGAACACTGAAGTTTCGGATGAGGAAACAGATGCTGAAATTCACGACCCAGTATGTCGGGATCCCTCATCCAGGATTAGGAAGAACTATCCCACTGGCCAAGTAATAGGAGAAGTGCATGAAGGAATGAGAACGAGAAGGAAAGAACCACTGAATTATCAAGACATGGTGAGATATATGTGTATGTCTACCATATATCCTAAGGTAAGTCTTTCTTGTTATATATCTACTTTGGAACATAATAATGTCAGTGAAGCACTAAAGGATAGTTGGTGGATACAAGCTATGCAAGCAGAATTAGAACAGTTCACTAGACATAAAGTTTGGGATTTAATTCCTCGCCCCAACAACACTAATGTTATTGGAACTAAATGGATCTTAAAAAACAAATCAGATGAATCTGGAACTATTTTGAGAAATAAGGTTAGACTAGTTGCTCAAGGATACTCTCAAGTGGAAGGGATTGACTATGAGGAAACCTTCGCCCCAGTTGCTAGAATTGAGTCAATTAGATTGTTGCTTTCCATAGCTTGCTGTTTAAAGATCACTCTCCATCAAATGGACGTAAAAGGTGCTTTCTTGAATGGATATATTGATAAGGAAGTGTACGTTGAACAACCTAAAGGATTCGAAGATCCCCACCATCCACAATTTGTATACAAGCTGAAAAAGGCATTGTATGGATTAAAACAAGCTCCACGTGCATGGTATGGTCGTTTAACTCAATTTCTTCTTGAATTTGGTTTCAAATGTGGTGTAGCTGATTGTACATTGTTTATTAAACACCATGGAGTAGATATGATCATTGCTCATATCTATGTAGATGACATAGTTTTTTGTTCGACCTCACAGTCCCACCTTATGACTTTTGTCGAAGCTATGTCCTCAACATTTGAGATGAGCATGATAAGAAAATTAACCTTTTTCTTAGGCTTGCAGATAAATCAAAATGAGGAGGGAATCTTCATCTCCCAAAGCAAGTATGCCAAGAATTTGGTCAAGAAGTTTGGATTGGAGAATGCTAAACATATGAAGACTCCAATGGGATCAACTCAGACTATATGCAAAGATGATGTTGGGAAAAATGTAGACCCAACTTTGTATCGTTCTATAATAGGTAGTCTCTTGTATCTCACCGCGAGTCGTCCTGATCTAATATTTAGTGTGTGTGTGTGCTCGATTCCAAGTCTGTCCCAAAATCTCCCACTTAAATGTCGTTAAACGTGTCATCAGGTATGTTGTCGGCACATGTGGGTTGGGAATTTGGTATTCCAAAGACATTAATCCTAATCTAATAGGATATAGTGACTTGGATTGGGCTGGTGATGTGGAGGACAGAAAGAGTACTAGTGGAGGATGTTTTTACCTTGGCAATAATTTGGTTTCTTGGTATAGTCGCAAACAAAACTGTGTCTCACTCTCAACTGCTGAATCTGAATATGTAGCAGCTGGGAGTTGTTGTTCTCAATTAATATGGTTAAGACACATGTTAGACGGCTATGGTTTTTCAAACAATATCTTGGTTTTGTATTGTGATAACATGAGTGCAATTAATATTTCAAAAAATCCAGTTCAGCACTCTCGTACAAAACATATAGATATTAGACATCATTTTCTAAGAGATTTGGTTGAAAAACAGCTAGTGCGAATTGATTATGTTGACACACTTCATCAACTAGCTGATATCTTTACAAAAGCTTTAGATCATGAGAGATTTTCCAATTTAAAAAGCTCTCTTGGTCTCTGTTCTGTCTAAATTCGGCATTGTTGGGAGAATGTCGTCTGAAATGTCACTAACATTTCAGGTGACATTTACCCTTGTAATATCAGAATCTGATTTTCAGTATTTCGTAATGGCTGATTGGTGTTCACACATGCATCTTTTTAAGTAAGAACGTGGTTTTAATGTGATACCGTTTTCTGCGATGATATTATCATAAAAGGGGAGTATAAAAAATAAGGCAAAGACTTTGTTCAAGTCTCGGCAACTGGAAAATAAAAAACTTGGGGCAAAGCCCTTGAGAGTTGATACCGTTCCTATTTTATAGGAGTATCAAAGTGCTTAATCAAAAGATATTATGAGAATACTAAATAAGTATTTTTGTATTTTTGGCACGAAAATTATTTTGTATGTATTTTTGTGATTAGATTTAGGACTCAATGGAAAAATGTTACATTGGTCTGAAGATTAAACTCACAAAATCATGTACAAAAATGTGTCTTGATTTGTTGCCGATAGAAATATGTTCTTAAGAAATAATGATACATGTGTTGTCCAAAATGTTGCCAACATTACTGATGACATTCTCAGATTATGATATTTTTGGAATGCAGTGTGTAACTGATTTTTGAAAATTCAGTTATTTTTCCCCTGTAAATGTGCCGTTGTTTTCTTTAAAAAGTTGATAAGTGTAAAATCATGATGTCTATCATTTTATTTCTAAAATCTAGGAACAAGTATTGGAATAGAATTCAAATTTCTAAATTCAAGGAACAAAAATATTTTGCCAAGTGTATAAATGTATCTTCATTTGTTATTTTTTTTCTAGTTCAAGTTTTTTCCCGTCCAAAAACAAAAACAAAAAATATATATATATTTTAGGGGGAAACCATCATTTCGGTTTGTATAAGAAAACTGATGGAATAAATTGATAAATCGCAAAGCATCCAATACACTCCACTTTCCCAAATTCTCAAAAACCCTAACCTAAATCCTCCTTCATCTTCTTCACCATTTTCACCCATGGATTATATCACCTATGTCAAACCAAATATCACCAAACATTTCCGAAAGCACTCCCATGAGCACAAGCCCTCCTATCTGCAAAGACATTGTGTTGAGTGAGTTTCAAGAATCACTCGACACTGCCTACCCAGGAGACACCAACAACCCTATTGATCTGGAAAGTACTCCAGATGTCACTGTGTTATCGAAAAGAGAAGGCACATCTAAGTTTTCCACTCGGAGGTCCACTCAAACTTTTGAAAGAGATTTCCGCAGTGCTGAATCAGCTACAAAATGACCAAAGGTCGATACCACTGCATCTGCCGTATCGAGCAATGATTGGAGTGATTCAGACCTCAATCTGTCCACTGACGATGATGCTGAGAGGACTCCATCAGTCGAACAACCAACAGAAGCTCCAGCGTCACCATCGTACTCAAATCTCTTTGTTCCTAATATTGTGGATTCGAGTGAAGAGAAGGAAATCCTAGATGATACGCCATTGAAGAGGTTTTGCCCCAGAAAAGTAGTGCAAAAACCAGTGATTGAAGAACCCTCAGAAGACACACCAAATGTTGCCAAAAATGTCACAATATCTCTTGTGACATCCCAACATGTGACTAAAGAGTCAAGTTCCTCAACCTCATCGAGCAAATCTGCAACAGAATCAGAAAATGAGGTAAGTCCTTTCTCAGATAAGTTTCTGACCCAAGAAAAATCTACACATTGGTCGTGGTACAAGAATAGAACAATAAGAACTGAAAAAGTAATGGACATTGCATCTTGTAGTGAATATGGCCTAATGGATTTCTTCACCGAAAGAAATATACTAGGCTTTGTGAATAACAAATGTCCATATTCTGAAGATACTGTGAGGTTGTTCTATGCAAACCTAGAGACTAAAATGGAGAAAAATAAGTCGAAGAAATTTGGCAAAATTTATCTCTATAACAAGTTTTACAACTTCACACCTGCCATAATAAACCAATGTATGGGTCTGAGTGATGGATTAAAGGAGAAAGAAGAGAGGGATGTTATAAATGACAGGGATGAAGTGATATGTTATATCACTGGAGGTGTGTTGACAAAATGGGTTTCAAGGTGTCCAGCGTCAAAGCTTACCGCATTATTTGCTATCTTACACAAAATTGCTATATATAATTGGCTTCCTTCAATGAATGAGTCAATTGTAACCATAGAGCAAACAATTCTTCTCTTTAAGTTAGGTAAGGGTCTTCGAGTCAATCTAGGAAAGACAATCTTCCAACATATTGTAAATTTAGCTGAAAAAGACTCAAACCAAACCTTACCTTTCCCCTCCCTGATATTTAACGTTCTTATGTCTCAAGGATTCAAACCACCAAAGGAAGATATGATTAGAAAAGAACCTGAGGTGTACATTGTGAATAAAACAGTACTGAAAAACACGATCAGAATAGTTGACCTCCCTTAGAAACTGGTAAGCAGTAGCAGAGAAATGTTGACAAAAATGTTCCCAACATTTTTGACAACACTAATTCAGGACAATCTCCGATGACAGCTGATTGGATTGTGAGACAAATTGTAAAAATCAATTAACAACTGTTTGACATGGATAATGTGAGGCTGGCTCTGATTCAAGCCATGGATCATTTTATGTCATTGCTTTCTTTCCAAAAAGGGGGAGAGAATTCTGAGATACAGGGGGAGACAGAAGTTGCCAAGCAGGGGGAGACAGAGGAGAAAGAGGAAGCTGAGACAAGAAAAGTTGCAACTACTCGTAGCCCTGGTTCTGGTTCCACCACGGGAAGATAAGCAGTAAGGTGTGTCTACTCAAGTAGAAAGATGCTAGAATCTACTACTTGATCAACCTCCAGAGAGACTACTATGATGATGTATTAATGAGCTGCTGCTGAGATGATGTTAGATGCTGCTGGATGAATTTTGTTTTAAATGATTTAGCTTTGGAGATTTAAAGACAATGGTTGATTATATTTTGGGTTGTAAAAATGGTTTAACAGTCTTAGTGTAAGGCCATGGATATTTATCTTTTTTTGATAGTTGTTTCTAATCCTGTATATATATATATATATATATATATATATATATATATATATATATATATATATATATATATATATATATATATATATATGTGTATATGTTTTGCTTTTATATACCATCACGAGTTGAGGAGAGCGGTGTGTGAATATTCTCGCTTTATAGATCACGATACTCACAATTAGGTTTTTTGTGAAGAAAGGCAAAAGGGGAGAATGTTAATGTTAGGTTACGTATCATGACATTTTCCTAACATATCATTTTTCGTACTAAGTCCAAAGCAAAATGCGAACAAATGTTTTGACATTCCGCCGACATTCTGCAACGATTTTGCCTATCTTCACGTGGCGCTTTTGAAAATTGTGATCTTTTTAAACGTGGCAAATTGACTTAACATGAGTCTCTGGCGGATCAGGATCGATGAAGACCAAGTCCAAGAAGGTGCATAACTTGAGGAGCAAGACGTGGAAGAAACAGTCCATGCTGTTGGAGATTTTTCAGCCTCAAGCTCCTGCTCACGTGCTCCACATTCTGTTCAACCTACACAACTGATCGAGGAGTATTTTAAGGGAACTCTCTACTATAAATAGAGAGGTCACTTCAAGGATTCGATATCCAGAAAATTAGAAGAGAAAAGATCGAGAGAGCTCTCCAGATTTTAAGATAAAATACTGGATCAACAAGTGTTCCATGTATTTGTGACGACATTATGTACGACATTACAAGTGCTGCCTAGATTCTAGATTTGTTCTTTCATTGAAGCAATTGTAATGAGGTGTTGATCACTTATATTTTAGATAGATTTTTCAGGCATAAGTCATCTGCGACTTAACCTTTTTATTCTTTTTGTATCTTCTTGTATCATTGTAAAGAAGGAATATTTCAATTGTATATAAATATATACAATATCTTTGGTCATTGACCATCATGGGTTATATTAATATATAACCTATGAAAATTAAATTTTTGTGTTCTTTATTTTATTCCGCTGCATTTTAAACTCTTACAAAGGTTTTTCTTAAGTTTTATCTTAGTGTCGCCACTTGTGTCAGACGACATTTTCTTGACATTATTAATCGCTTTCAAAGATCTTTGTGATATTTTCTTGCTTTGATTTTAATTAATCCATAGTATAATCTACGGAACCAAACAATATGGTACACTTCCAATGATGTCATGCCTGTTATCATGTTATTTGGAAGTTTATGGTAAAAAATTTCTTGCAAAGGAATACAACCCTTTTTTGTTTGGTCAATAATCCAACCCTTTCTTTACTACTCCAATTTTCTTACTTAAGTAACAATTATATATATATAGATCCAAGCAATCACTTCCTATCAAAGTCACAAAATCATAGATATCATTGAGTGAGAGAGAGAAAGAGGGGGAGAGAGAAAATGGAGTCAACTACTTGTGAAGAAATGTACGAGATAGTCATAGTGGGTGGTGGCCTTTGCGGCCTTGCCACAGCTCTCGCTTTGCACAAGTACTTTTTTCTCTACTTTCTTTTCTCTTCATGATCTTCTACTTTGTTACATTAGTATTAGTATTATTCTCGTAATTTCTTGTTCCCGATTTCTATTACCATTTGTGTTTTTGTTCTTCCATTATTACATTATTTTGCTGTTGTTACCGTTCTTTTTCTCTTAATGATGTGTATTGCTTTCCTTTTTATTTACTATGTCTTCTTCATTTTCGTATTTTATTGTTCAAACTGCTTTGAAATGCTATTCTTGAAGCCATATTCTATCGAAAACAGTCTCTCTATCTCCACGAGATTGAGTTAGATCTGCGTATACTTTACTCTTACCAGACAACACCTATGAAATTACACTTGGTTGTATTAATTGTTGTTGTTCTTCTACTTTCTATGGAAAAGTTAGTAGCTATGATAGTAGTTTACTGAAGAAATAACTTTTTGTATATATTAAATAAAATACAGGAAAGGGATAGAGAGTGTGGTATTAGAGAAATCAGAAACGTTAAGAGCAGCAGGAGCAGCCATAGGTGTAATGCCTAATGGATGGAGAGCACTTGATCAGCTTGGTGTCGCTTCTCACCTAAGAACTACTGCTCTTCCTCTTCAAGGGTAATATAATATTTTCCCCCATTTGAATTACATCATTCTTTTATTCTACCCACTACTAAAAAACTGAAATTAACTATGAACTCTGTCGCTAAATTGCTTGTAGCTAACATAATTTTTTGATAATTTATTCCTATCACCATGGGCAGATCTAGGTAAAAATCCCCCTTCATCAGAAAATTACACTATATATATAAGGTCAAATTTTTATTTTATGAATCGATATTAAATGTTGAAGCCCCTTAACACAAGTCAAAAGTTCAGCTCAACAGTAAAGGGGTTCAAATCTCTTAAAGGATGCAGGTTCATAGGAGAAAGGGTACGCGCTAAAGCTAGAGCAACTCTTTTTCGCGATATACATTCTCACTAACCACAGTTAACATTTTTTTTAGCTTTAGGTGTTTAAATTTTTTCTTCAATCCCCTTGCAAAGATTCTATCTCCGCCATTGTATCACTAATTCATTGTTAAATAGGATTAGCAATGAATCTTGCTATTTAGCTATAAAATTTGTCCATTGCTAAATTCTGTTTTTCTTCTACCTACCACAAAAAGAACTTGAATTAGCTAACGAACTTCGCCGCTAAAGCTAACAATTCTTTTTTGATAATTTTTTGCTAATCCTATCACTAATCCATCATTAAATAGGAGTAGCGAAGATCTTGCTGTTTAGCAACTAAATTTGTCCGTCACTAATCTGTTTTTTTTTTCTGCTCACTTGCTCATTTCTACGAACTTTGTTGCTAATCTGTTGCTAAATTACTCATTGCTAGCAAACGTTTTGATAACATTGGCTAATCATATGACTAAGTCATTTTTAAATAAGATTAAGATGAATCTTTTGTCAGTGTAGCTAATTGTTTTCTACTCTACTGTTATTAACTTCATAATATCATCACTTTCAAAACAGGACGCGAATGACATGGATCGACACGGGCAAAGAACAATACACACCAAACAAGTAAGTCGAATTAAACTGAGATGTCACTTTCTTTTTTCTACACTTGAAAGAAAGAAAGTATTTAACATAAATCACTGTATAATTAAGGAATATTGGGGAGGTTCGATGTTTGAAAAGGAGCGATATAGTGGAAACATTTGCTGATGCTTTGCCTCCGAAGACTATACGTTTTGGATGTGACATTGTGTCTGTAGAAATGGATCCTCTTACTTCATCACCTTGTCTTCTACTTTCTAACGGAAAGCGTATTGGTGCCAAGGTACTCTTTCTATATTTGCTCTTTCCTTTTTATGTATAAAGTACCCTTTTTGCCTTTTTAAGGAAATCTTGCAAATTCAATTCTTGTACCACTTGAAAGTGTCAGGTCGTATGATCATTGGTTAGAGTTATATAGGTAGTAATGCAAAAAGTAGTTATGCAGGGTCGATTTAGTTATGCTGGTTTAGTTATTCGTGTTTTAGTTATTTCATTTTTTACCCCGCATAAATAATACATAAATTTCATAATAACTTATACATGTATTAGTTATGCAAGATTGTAAGCCGGTAACCAATCACCGTACTGAATTTTATACATAACAACTAAAATGCTACATGATACTAGTTATGTTGATTTTAATATATGAATATTTCACTTCCTAACCAACAACCAGACGACCCCTTAATGCCACAAGTGTTGTGTTAGTACCATTCGTCACACGGAACTATATATATGATCTGAAGTTGGTTCAATTGAATCTGTCTGGGCGAAATTTTTTACTTCGCATATAGGTTAAGGAGTTTCATATATTTCAAATTTGATGAATCCCCTTTGACACTGGAAATTACTGATGTAGTGGTGGTAAGGATGACTCCCAAAAAATGCTTTAGGTTGTAGGTTTAAATCTCACTTGTGACACTCTAGCACTCTTTTGAATTGCCTCGTTAGAATTCTTGACTCGTTATTATAAATTAGTGATATTGATTTTCATGAATTATGCACATGGATATATAGATATTATGAATTAATCATGTGTTGAGTGTCATCAATTTTATGGACAAATGAGCATTACAGAAGTTTCTGTTTCACTAGATTATTCTTAATTTTAAAGCTTGCAATTATTCTTGACAATTATGAATTTGTTATTAGAAACTTGCTTTTCAATTTCGTTATTATCTCAGAAAATCACTCAATCAATAGTTATTATCTCAGTAAGTCACTTTCTTTTTAATATAGTTGGTTGCTGCTTATGATGCACTAGTTGGCAGAATTTGATTCCATTATGTTTTGAGTGATCATTGCAGATTTTGATCGGTTGTGATGGATCGAGGTCAATCGTGGCAAATTACCTTGGGTTAAAGCCTGCAAAAACATTTCGCACTTGTGCAATCAGGGGCTTAACAAGTTATCCCAATGGTCACTCGTTTCCTCTCGAATTTGTCCGCCTCATAACTGGAAAAACCGCAGTTGGGAGACTACCAATCACTGATAAGTTGGTCCATTGGTTTGTTGGTGTTCAACAGGGCACAGGTAACTCTTACCACTAAAACATCAATTATTTGATGACACGGTTAATCAAATTGATGCAACATGTTAATGTGACCCCAATTTTGATTCTTTTCATGAGGCCATAGATGAATTTTCCGTCTTGTATGAAATTTTAGGCCTGTCACACCCTTGTTTTCACAAAATTTGGTACTTTTAAGATCCAAAAAGTTTTTCAAGATTGAAAGTGACAAAAATTGTGTTTCAAAGAAGGAATTTATCGAAACAAAGCGCCACTTGGCAATGAGTTATGGTGTGCCAAGTCACCATTTTAACCACATATCCCTTTTCACAACGAGTTTGACTCTAGATAACTGATCAGCGACGGAGATTCCAGCTAAGGATTCACGTTTGTCGTACCTTATAAATTTTGTGTCCATTTTTTCTTCTTCTTCTTCTGCATATTGTTTGATTGATTGTGTGCCTTTTATTGCACGTGATTAATTCATAACTCTAACACTAGTTACAAATGTTTACAATCTGCTTATGCAGATGCCAAGTTCCCACAAGATCCAGAACTTATCAAACAAAGAGCCCTAGAAGCAGCAAGTGGACATCCAGCAGATGTACAAGAAATGATAGAAAAATGTGACCTGGATTC
Source organism: Przewalskia tangutica (assembly GCA_029844215.1). NCBI lineage: Eukaryota > Viridiplantae > Streptophyta > Magnoliopsida > Solanales > Solanaceae > Przewalskia > Przewalskia tangutica. The sequence continues at coordinate 83,924,369 of CM056736.1, read as the reverse complement.
TCTGGCTTTCACTCACTTGAGATATCGCGCACCATGGGACTTGATGCTCGGAAATTTTCGCAAAAAAACAGTAACGGTAGCTGGAGATGCAATGCACGTAATGGGTCCATTCCTTGGTCAGGGAGGTTCAGCGGGAATAGAAGATGCAGTGGTGCTTGGAAGAAACTTGGCAAAGACGTTAATGAATGGAAGTGAAAAAGTTGAAGAGGCATTGGATCAGTATGTAAAAGAGAGGAGAATGAGGGTGGTAAAACTGGCAACACAATCTTATCTGACTGCACTTCTTGTTGAGAATAGATCAATGCTGATGAAATTTGTTGTCATTGCTGTGATGGCGATTTTCTTCAGAAACCCAAGTGCTCATGTTCAATATGACTGTGGTCTCCTCTGATACCAATAACTCTAATAACATGTGTTTTGTTGAGTTGAGTTGATTTCTCATATGGTTACTCAACTAATAGTTATGATGTCAAAAAGTCACTTTCTTTGTTGAAGGAAATTGGAATTAAGAAGAAATGTGACTTTTTGAGATAATAACTATTAATTGAGTGACAAGAAATCAATTCGTGTTTTGCATGAATCTTTTTTTTTTTATTTCAGAATTTTCTTTTGTATCCATCTTTTGACATCATTTGTTGATATACAGATAGATATGTATTTTAATTTTGTAATCATATTGCAGAAATTTCTCCTCTTATCGACCCATTTTAATATTCATGATATGCCAGATACGAGATGAAGCAAAATTCAGGCAAGGCTAGTAAGCGCTCTTCTATAGTAGTAATTTCACTTCAAAATATTTGTCTGGTTTTAATTTGGTACGGAGTTTAAGAAAGTATAGAAAACTTTTGAATCTTGCGGTCTTAGATTAAATATATGAAAAATATACCAAAATACTTTTTAATTTTGTGGTCTTAATCATGTCATGTGAAAAGTTAGAAATAAAGAGTTGCCAAAAAAGGAAAGAGACAAACATTTTGAAATAGACCAAAAAGAAAAGTAAGATAAATATTCTGAAATGGATGGAGTATTAAGGAAAACTGAGTCCGGTACACGAAATTATCACTTGATCTCAATGACTGCAATTAGTGGTGGCAAACGGGCGGGTCGAGTCGGATCTAGACGAGTCAAGATGTGATAAATAAAAATGGATCAATTACGAGATCCGCTCATATTTAACACGAATAAAAAATAGGTTACCCAATAGATAATATGAATATCCATATTACCCAATTGTGTGGCTATTCTTGTGCATTATTTTTTCTTAAACTTCATATGCAACCAAATTAAGACACTTTATTGCATTTTAGGATATTTAGTAACTAAAATAATCACAACAAAATCTAGTAAATAAATTTTTTTCTTAAAGTTTTTTTCCCTACACCACCCACCCCAGCCCCCTCTCCCGGAATTTTCTATTTCAGATTTTTTTATTTACTTTTATATAAATTTATAAAAAATGAAAAATCTTTTCTTACCCGCACCCCGCTACACACGCCCTCCCTCCCTCGAATTTTCAATATTATATAATTTATTTTACTTTTATAAAAAATGAAAAAAATATTCTTATCCCATCCGAGGGGTGGGTGGTGGGGTGGGGGGTGGGGGAGTGGGTGGAAAAAGAAAATTTTCGTATTTTTATCAAAACACAATTTGAAAAGCCATCAAATCTTTCTAGTGTGATAATGGTCGTGAATTTAATAATTTCACATTTCACAAATTTTGCAAAAATAATAGCATGATCTTTCGCATTTTGTGTCCCTACACCTCCCCTTAGAATAGTAAAGCAGAAAGAATCATCTGCACCATAAATAACATGGTACGTACTCTCCTTTTTCATGTCTCTCTCCCTCCCTCCTTTTGGGTCTATGCAGGTAGAATAAATCCTTAATATCTTACCTACCAGTACTCTTCATAACATGACCCCAATCGAAATTCTGTACCGTCGGATCCTCTCCTATGATCACCTTTGGATCTTCGGTTGTCTTTGCTACCCAAATCTTACCTCCACTGCCCCCACAAATTAGTACCCCAAAGCACTCCGTGTGTCTCCGTAGGTTTCCAGTCTAATTATAGGGGCTATATGTGCTATGATTTGTCCACTCGTCAAATTCACGTATCTCATCACGCCACATTTGACGAGACAATCTTCCCTTTTGTCAACATTCAAAAATTCCGGAACACGACTATACCTTTCTAGACGAGTTTGACACCTCCCCCTCATACTCACCGAACTCTGTCGTACCATCACCCCCACATCTCTGTCTTAGCAAACTACCACTGCCACCACCGGTAGTTTGTACAACCGCTCTCGGTCATCACCGGTGGCCACTGCCACCACAACCAGTTTTTGATCGATTAATCAGTCAGTTGTCTCTCTAACACATCTCATCGTCGTCCCAACCACCCACCGACACACCCAACCGGCATCCACTGTGTCACCGCCATCGGTCGTCGTCACTCCAATTCCCCAAACTAACCCCACAATGGTACCCGTTTTTGTAACCCGTTACAGTTCCCGCATCCAGACCCAGAACACCCCACCTCCACCCCGTCACTCTTTTACCAACCTACCACCATCACTAGACTCGGTTGTGACTCGCCCACAATCACCCAATCTGACCAGACACCAAACCCCACCCAACCCGTCTCGGTCACCCACACACCCAACACCCTACTCCGACACACAACCCCAACATCCACTGCCTCTAATATCCCTGACCCGACCCCCCCACCCACCAAAATACCCAAACTTCCCCTTCCCCTTCGCATCGTATGGAAACCCATGCTTAACAAGGGATTTTCAAACCGAAAGTCTATTTTAACCTATCCACACAAACTATTTCCCCAACCAAAACCCCAAAATTAGCCAAACTTGAACCTAATTGGAATGCGGCTATGGGTGAGGAATTTAATGCTTTAACGAAATGGCACACTTGGGATTTAGTTCCTAAATAGGATGGGGTGAATGTGATCCGATGTATGTAGTTTTTTCATCACAAATACATAGACAGTGGTGACCTAGAGAGATATAAGGCGAGACTTGTGGCTAATGGTACTAATCAGCAGGAGGGTATTGATTGTGGCGAGACATTCAGTCTGGTTATTAAAATGGCTATCATTCGCACAGTTCTGAGTATTGTTATGGGTAAGCATTGGTCAATTCATCATTTTGATGTGAAGAATGTCTTTTTACACAGGGACTTGAAAGAAACGATTTACATGCACCAACAGCCAGGATTTGTCCATCATGGTTTGAAACAGGCCCCCAAAGTGTGGTATGAACACTTTGTTAATTACATTATGCATATTGGGTTTGTATGCAACAAGTGTGATAATTTCCTCTTTATTTTTCATCAAGGTAGTAACATTTCTTATTTGTTACTGTATGTGGATGACATTGTTTTTACTGCTTCATCTGGTGTGTTGAAAAATGAGATCATTGCACTACTTAAAACTGAATTTGCTATGATTGACTTAGGGAAATTGAGTTACTTTAGTGACTAGATCTGCAGATGTTATGTTTCTGTGTCAGCGTAAGTATGCAGAGGAGATTGTATACAGGGCTAAACTGACGAACTACAAGATCATGCCCACTCTGATTGACTCTAAATCAAATCTTAGTGTTGTTGATGGTGATCCATGTCTGATCTCACTCTTTATAGGAGTCTTGCAGGTGCACTTCGGTATCTTACTTTTACCAGGTCTGATATTGCTTATGATGTTCAGCAAATGTGTTTATTTATGCATTCCCCTAGGAGCCTCATTTTACTGCTCTTAAACGTATCACTCGATACGTTAAGGGCACACTTGATTATGGATTGCACCTATACCCTCTACATCGATCAGACTGTTAGCATATACAGATGCAGATTGGGCAGGCTGTCCGGACACGCGATGCTCCACCTCCGACTAATGTGTTCTTAGGGGATAATCTTATTTCATGGTCTGCCAAAAGGCAAGTCACTCTATCATGTTCGAGTGCAAAAGCATAGTATATATATGTTACAAATGTTGTTGTTGCGATCTGATGGCTCCGAAACCTTCTTTTGGAGCTTCAGTGTCCCTTGTGTAAGGCGTCTTTGGTGTAATGTGATAACATATCCGCGATATATTTATCTCATAATTCGGTTCAGCATCAGCTAACCAAGCACATTGAGATGAGTATACATTTTGTTCGTGAGAAGGTTGCTATCAGTCATGTTAAGGTGTTGCATGTAACTGCTTCATATCAGTATGCAAATATCTTCACCAAAGGACTACGTATACAATTATTCATCGACTTCAGATCCAGTCTTAGCGTTCGGCCTCCTCCCGCTCCGACTGAGAGGTTGTATTAGTGAATATTAGAAAATATTTCCCATATATTTTATAATTATTAGTGATATATAATTATGGTAAATATAGGATCATTATTGTATTAGGATTCCACATTGTACACACTATATATATTTGTATTAATTAGAAAGACTCTCCAAAAGAGATTAATACAATCTTACAAGAACATTAAAATTTTGGATACGATACTATCAACAGATCCATGTACTGAAGGAGTGATTGGCCTTCTCTATGGGGTTCCTTGTGTTTATGGTTTTGAATTTATAAATGTTAATGTTAGGATTGGTATCATGACATTTTTCCTAACATATCGTTTTTCAGAAAATGTCGGAACAAATGTCTTGACATTTGGGCTGACATTCTGGTAACAGTTTTGCCTATCTTCATGGACTGTTTTTCAGGAAAATATGACCTTATTTAACACATGGCAAATTGTAATGAGATATTTGTCACTTCTATTCAGATAGATTTTTCAGGCATAAGTCATCTGCGACTTAACATTTTTATTCTTTTTGTATCATCTTGTAAATCTTGTAAAGAAAGAAATATATCAATTGTATATACATATATTATACAATACTTTGGTCATTGACCATCATAGGTTATATTAATATATAACCTAGGAAAATTAAATCTTTGTGTCTTTATTATTTCCGCTGCATTTTACTCTTCAAAGGTTTTATTCTGTTTTTACCGAAATGTCGTCAGTTATGTCAGACGACATTTTCGCCGACATTTGCAAACTGTTCCAGCATTCGAATTGAGTTAATTTCCAGTTTGTTTTTATTATTCCATAGTTGTACCCCCGAGACCCAACAAGTGGTATCAGAGCCAACACTTGACATAATAAGTGATTGGTCCTATTATTCAAAGCTATGGATACGGCTAATTCAAATATTGGTAGACTTCCCATTTTAAATGGAACACAATGTACCTATTGAGGATTCACCTACGTTCTCACATCAAATCAATTGATGTTAGGGCATGGAGATCTATAACCAATGAGTATGTTGTTCAAATTGTTACACGCCGTATTTTCAAGAGAACGATATGGGAAGGGACGTGAGGAAGTAAGATTTGAATTTTGGAACGAAAGGAAAATTCTTTTTTTTTCCTAAGGTGAATTTCGGAACCTTGCGAAGGAAAAAGGTTTATTAATTGGAATTTTTTCTCAAATTTGGTATTTGGGATTAGTAGAATTTATCGGATTTTTGGATTTTTAAGTTCGGATTTGGTCATGTGGGGCCCACCAGAAAATTTTACGGTTTTGTGGGGCCCACAAAGTTTCGAGATATTTTGACCAATTATAGACGTTTTTGGTGAAGAAATAATTTTGGACCAATAGAAGGGTGACACGTGTCACCCCGCCACTTGTCTTGACTTTAAGACTTGGATATTTTCATGAAATGAAGACAAGTGGACAAGTGGGTCCCACACACACTTGTCCACACACTTGCCCTACACTTGTCATCATCGCATCCATTGAATACATTATATATATCAAGAGAGAGAGCTAGCAAGACACAAGTCTCACACTTAGAAAAATTTCATCTCTTCTCCTTTACTTTGAGCTCTCGGTTTTGGCACTTTTCCAAGACCAAAAATTCCCAAAATCTTCCAAGCTTTGTTTATTATATAATATTAAGGTCCCTAACTAAGTGATTAGCCAAGATAACCCAACATTAACCTCTAAATCTATAGTGGGCCGAAAATAGGGTTGAAACCCTAGGGGTTTTCGTCGACTTTTTGGAAGCGAAACGTGAAGGGAAGTTGGTTACAAGGTTGTGGTGGATGCGTATATGTGATTGGATCTTGAATAAGGGGAGCAAAACGAAAACTACGGACCATTTATGGGTGGACTATTTTGGGGCGTTTTGGGCACAAATAAAAGTAAAACTTCTTCCTTCTCTTGAAATAATTGGATATTAATTATTGTTATAATGTATAGATGAGCTTGTGCAAAAAATAATGGAGATTAAAAAGTATTTGGACCACTTTTGGTGTCTTGGCCGAGAGCTAGGCAGATTTTGGTGTTAATGGACTTCGTTGGTTATTGTCGTTATTTACACTTGTTACATGTTATATAATGAAGGAAATATTGTAGTTGATAGATTGTATAACTTGTATAACATGTTGGAACTTTAATTGGAATAAAAGGAATTAAGGAAAAAGGGCTTTGGATTGTTGTAGTTGTTGTTGGCCGAAAACTGCCGAAAACTGTTAGACATTGTGATGTCATTTTTATGGAATGTTTCATGGTGTAGTAATTCTGGAAAATCAGCCCCTATATTACATGTTTAATGCGGTAAAATGGCTAATGAAAGTCCTAAGGAATAAGGGTATAAAAAGGGTGTTAACGGCTTCACATTGTACCCTTAATGTTGATTAATTTGTGGACTGTTTTGTATCGTTGTGGGGCAGAATTTTACACGTCAAGTTAGGCGTGTAATCCCCTTTGGTTAACTATTGGTTATGCCCTTAAATATATGGCTTGTTGTTTGTTGAACTCGGGCCTTGAAAACAGTGGGAAAGTACGTAGAAACAAAGGAAGTGCTGTCCAATGTTCCGTAGAATAAGAGACTCTTAGTTGGTGTTAATCTACCTTAGAAAGCTTGGTATTGATAAACATGTTATTGTGTTTATAGGTTGAAGTACTTGAGACGTATCCTAGATTGTAGAGTTGGTTAGTCGCCAAAGAGGTATGTGAACTATCCTTTCTCCTTCTAGCATGATTCCTTGATTTAAAGTGAGTGGATTCTACTCCTTAATGATCTATTCCATTGATTGTATTTTGGATTGCGTATAATAGAAATTGTTCTATATACTTCCTCGATCGTACTTTGGATTGCGTATAATAGAAATTGTTCTATATACTTCCGTTGATTGTACTTTGGATTTTCCAAAATAGAAGTTGTTCTATATATATCCTTAATAGTACTTGAATCTTATAAAATGGAAGTTGTTAAAATCCTTTGTAGTGCTTTGGGCTTTAAAAGTGAAAGTGGTTCTACTTATAGTACTTTGGGTTTCAAAAAGAGAAAGTTGTTTCTATTTCATTAAAAGTACTTAGAGTCTTAAAAAGGAAGTTGTTCCTAATCTCTTAAATAGTACTTGAATTTAAAAGTGTAGTAACTTGCTTTTAACGGATACAAGTGCCTTAGTTTTTCAAAACCTAAAGTTTGTTATAATGGCTTTATGGGAAGTTAGTTATAACGACTTTAGGGGAAGTTAAAAGAGTGGTTTACTTGATTGATTTAAAAGAGGATAAATGACTTGCTTTAAAGAGAAGTAACTTGATTTAAAGGTATGAGTTACTTGGGATTTGAAAGTAGAAGTTACTTGATTTCAAAACCTTGAATTGAATTTCTAAAGGTGTAACTTGATTTAAAAGTGAAAGTGCATTGATGCTACCAGTGCTAGTATCTTTGGGTTTTATAAAAGGGGAAGTTATTTTACTCTTAGAAGTTAAGGGTATTCATGTTGTGGTTTCTGTGTTTAAAGCATGTCTGAATGGTTCTTAAAAGTCCTTACCAAGTCTTATGGGAGATGTTGGTAAGAGTTTTTAGGAAGTAGTTTTATCTATTTCATTAATAGTACTTTGAGTTTCTAAATAGAAGTTGTTATATCCATTATCTTGATAATACTTTGATATTGGTTTGTTGAAAAGGAAGGCATGGTAATTGTCTTGGTTTGTTGAAAAGGAAGGCATGGTAATTGTCTTGGTTTGTTTAAAAGGAAGGCATGGTAATTGTCTTGGTTTAAAGGAAAGACATGGTATTGTCTTGATTTGCTAAAATGATGGTTTATTCATTTTGTGATAATGAGAGTCAAAGATTATTTTAACTTGCATATGTTTGCTCATATAGTCATTCGTGCAAGTGTTATATTTTCACATCACCGCGTCCCTCGTTAAAGGGCCGACAACATTATATTATTCAGTGCGGGTTCAAATCCCAGGGCATTATATATATCATGGAGTAGCTCCCATGACGTGAGATGGTACACACTCACTGCGGGTCTGAAGGACTCATGCGGGTTAAAATCCCAGGACATAATCCATGTACTAGCACTCCGTGATCCGAGTATCGTGTACCGACGTTCATGCGATGCCACATGTCTCATGCGGGTGAAATAGTCCTATGCGGGTGAAACATCCCATGAATAGGATTGCATAACGATATTGTGGGCAGGTGTCCCGTATATTGACATGGCTTTCATATTTTGAAATGGTTTTGATTTCATTAATGAAAGGGTGCAGTGGTTTTATGATTAGAGATGAAACGATTAATCTCATTGTATAAAGGCATAACTTAATAGGTAAAGTTGATTCTCATTACTCTTATATTTGCAAGGCATAGTTGTACTGTTATTTTGATTATCATACTTGCCTCCTATTATATTTGGACTGTGTGATCTCTTTTACAGTGCTTATCATTTCACATACTTGGTACATTTTTCGTACTGACCACCTTTCTCCGGGGGGCTGCGTTCATGCCGCAGGTTTAGGTATGCAGTTTGGTGATCTGCAAGTGTAGGATCCTTGCTCAGAGTTTTTGGGATAACTCCATTGTTCCGGGGCTTATCATTTTGGTATAGATCTTTCATTACAGACTTTTGTACAGTTATGGGTACGGCGGGGCCTTATCCCGTCATAGTTCTGTAAACTCTTAGAGGTCTGTATTCATATGTGAGATTGGACTCGTGTACAGTGTAATTCTTTTGGCTTATATATATATATGACAGTCTTATCGGCTTTGCCTTTGCATGTTTTTTTTTAAAATAAGTGTAATTTAACTTCCGCGGGTAACTTGTGTCGTTTGGGTAAAAGGGTGCCTAGGTAGGGCACGAGTCTCGGGCCCGGGGTTCGGGTCGTGACACAAATGTTGCCGCCGGATAAGGAAGATGACATTCTTGTTAAACCTGAATCCAAATGGACGGTGAAAGAAACCAATAATGTTACCTTAACGAAAAGGCCTTTAATGCAATTTTTGGATGGGTTGATCTTCACATGTTCAAGCTCATTCAAAACTATCCAATGGCTAAGAATGCATGAGATACTTTACAAATTCATTGTGAATGTAGATGATGCGCGAAAAGATGCACACACTTTAACGCAAGTGCACGTTATCGTGACAAGTAATATAGTCTTGGTAAGACCGAATATCGTCCACAAGGATTAGTGTTCAAGTACCAATTATCTATCTTTTGGTATCTATTTGGTAACCGATATTGATTGTGTTGATTATAACTAACAATTATAAAGGCTAATTAACTATATGTTTACTTCAGTAGTGATGGAAATAGGGCTTCCACGTCTCCTCAACTATCCGCTTATGTTACTTATTAATGCAATGAATTATGGTTCTTCTTCTTTTGGAGCTAGCAGGTTTACTAAATCGTTTTATACTCCCGTTAAGGCTATATAAACACTCAACCCCAATATTGTTCCTTTCTACCTTTCGGTGATAAGGATGACTCTATACGAGGATTAAGACCAAAAATCTAGTTAACCGTCCACGCCTACGCGTAAAATTAGGTGTTTAGACCTCTCGTTAACGCTACACAAGTAATTGAGGTATTTTCATCCCCAATCCAAAATATGTCTACCCAACTTACAGCATATTCACAACCTCCTCCTTTCGAAGTTTGATTAGAAATCATATAAATAATGATAATTAGTGATCAATTAATTACCAAGCATTCAAAGCAATTATTGGATAAATCTCAACAAGAAGAAGAATAACCATAACCATGCATCAATTCATAACATAAGTTTCTAGTGATTTAACATGGAAAGCCCTATAATAGAATTAGTTCCTAGTCATTGACATGACAAGAACTAATTCAATGTTCATCATAAAAACTGAAATAAATAAAAGAAAAGAAAAGAAAGTTACTAAATTATGGTCTCCAATATTCAATCCAAGAAGCCTTGTGTTGTGCAAGAAAGGGAACCCTTAAAAACTGCCTAGGGTTCTCCTTTTATAGGCTCAAAACCGCCTCTAACTTTTCCCTTCAGGCCTGGCCCAGAAAATCGTCATTAAACCTGATTTTCCCGCGTCTGCCGCGTTCGCTATCGGCGCCATGGCGGAAATCTGCGATATTTGGATGATTTGGCACCGCGCCCGCTTCGCTATGCAGCCGCGCGCTGCAACTTCGCGCTTCGATATTGGGCGCCGCGCTCGACTCGCTCATGGTAGCGCGCTGGTCCGTGTTTCTGCCTCGTTCGCCACTTTCTCGTCTTTTCAGCTCTGGAACCTCCACTTTTGCCCTCTTTTAGCTCCTTTTCCGCCATTTGGTCATTTTAACCACTTTGAATCAAAAGAAAGAAAATCTATCCTAATACGACACGTATTTATACAAAAAGGGACAAAAGACTAACTAAAAACGGCTCAAAAAGTGTATATAAAATACACCGATCAAATACCCCCAAACTGAACCTTTGCTCGCCTTCGAGCAAAGATAAAAAGAAAGAAATAAAGACTCAAGAAAAAGAAAAATAACAGACTCAATGACATTGATCACTTTGCTGCATTGGTGTTACTTTAGAAAAACATGAAGATTAGCAAAATAATATGCATGAACATATATCATGAAATTTTAGCACACTAAACACATTAAGCTAGATATTTCGCAAACTCATTTTTATCATGCTTAATGGAAGTCACAATGCTGAATTATGCATGTTAATTTCAAAAATCTCATGGCATTTTTACTTGCTATTCTCCACTAATCATGGATATGCATCTAAGAGATCTTCAGGACTCTTAAGGGTTGTAATGTAGGCTTAGGTATGGGTAGGTAAAAATAGGCATTTAGACTCATTTTTGTGTACCATAAGCTCTTTAGCTTTTTAGTGTTTCCCTTTTCTTTTGATTCTTTTCTTCACTTCAAATCTATCTTTCCCTTCTTTTGTTTTGAGAGCGTGAAGTGTATCATAATAGCAAGCACCCCCAAACTTAGGCTTTTGCCTATTTCTTATAACTTTTTAATTGGGGTGCATCAATTTTTCTTGCTCTTTTGTCTCTTTTTTAACACACTTTATTCCAACTATTTCGCATGTTTACTTATGGTACAAGTATGGAAATATAGGGTGTCAAAGAAAAAGTTCAATTTTTAGGCTCAATGGGGCTGACTAGGGATATTTTTAATGTCAGGGATAGAAAAGAGTGGTAAGAATTGGCTACAAAGAAACGCCTGAGTCATCTCCCTAAACATGCATATCCTAACTATTTCGCCTCAAATAGCAAGCAATCATAACACATAGGTTTTCATCATTTAGCATGCACAATTCAAGCAAGAAACTCCAAATAGACAGATTTTGTGAGTTTTTGGCATATCTAACCTAAGTGTTTAGATAGTTGCTCTAATTCCGTTACATTATTCCACCTTACTTCACTAGGTGTTTCTAGTAACTACATCATACATGATCTTTTGACAGACAATTCTGACTCAAAAGAAAGAAAAAAATTATGACTCAAAAATACACAAAAAAAACAAAACAAAACAAAAAACTTAAACATACTTATAACAATAAGACACAAATAAAACACCCCCAAACTTAAATCACACATTGTCCCCAATGTGTGTAAGACTCAAAGACAATAAAAGAAAATAAGACACTTACAGACTTTGGTTAAAATGGTGGCAGTGGATAGTACTTTGAATTCCGTGAGGAGAGGAGAGCTCTGGATTTTTGATTTGGCATGTGGCCTTGGACGGGCGTCTTAAAGAAATTCAGATTTTTCCGTTAATGGCGCCGGCTGCAGTGGCGCGCGCCAAATTCTGCGTTCTCAGATCTTATGCGCGCCGCTTCCTGGGCGCCGCGGCGCTCTGGCGATTTTCTGGAAATCTTGGTTTCTCTTCAGTTTTTCGCCTTCCAAGTTCTTGGCTTTCACCTGTCAACACAACACAGACACTACCTCCGTGAGACTGTTCTAAATAAAGACTAATTGCATTTAAACTAAATAACTGAAATACCTTGGGTTGCCTCCCAAGTAGCGCTGTCTTTAACGTCTTTTAGCCGGACGCAAGTTCCTTATTATTCTAGGGTGTGAGAGGTTACTAAGTTCATGTATTCCATTTCATTGATCAGATAGGGTTTTAACCTCTGTCCGTTTACCTTGAAGGAAGCTCCCTCTCTCCCTTTTATTTCGATTGCACCATATGGGAATACTCTTACCACCGTGTATGGTCCTGTCCAACGTGATTTTAACTTGCCTGGAAATAATTTCAACCTTGAGTTGAATAAAAGCACTTGTTGTCCTTCTTGGAAGTCTTTCGGTATCAACCTCTTGTCGTGCCATACTTTCGTTTGTTCCTTGTAGATCTTTGCATTCTCATAGGCATTGTGCCTGAATTCATCTAACTCGCTTAGCTGTAGTAGCCTCCTCTGTCCTGCTGCCTTGGCGTCCATGTTTAACTTCTTCATTGCCCAATACGCTCTGTGTTCCAACTCTACTGGCAAATGACATGCTTTACCAAAAACTAATTTATATAGTGACATACCAATTGGTGTTTTGAATGCTGTCTGGTATGCCCACAATGCGTCATCCAGTTTGATAGACCAGTCCTTCTTTGAGCCGTTCACCGTCTTTTCTAATATGCTCTTCACTTCCCTATTTGACACTTCTGCTTGCCCATTCGCGAGGTGGTAAGCGGTTGTTATCTTGATGGTAGACTCATATCGGAAAGCAATGAATTCACCGCTTGTTGCAAAAGTGACTTCCTTCGTCGATGATGTCTCTGAGTCCGAACGCGTGAAAATATTCTTTTGAAGGAATTTTTTAACAGTCTTACTGTCATTTTATTTTATGGCCACTGCTTCTACCCATTTGGACACATAGTCCACTGCCAAAAGGATATATTGATTTCCAAAGGATGGCGGGAATGGTCTCATGAAATCGATTCCCCACACATCAAATAGTTCCACTTCCAATATCCCTTGCGAAGGCATTTCGTTTCGTCTTGAGATGTTCCTGTTCTCGACAATTATCACATCTCTTCACAAAGGCATGGGCATCCTTAAAAGTGTTGGCGATAGAATCCGCATTACGATGCCTTTGTCGTTGTTCTTGATGCCCAAAGTGTCCACCACATGATAGGGTGTGGCAATGGGTGAGAACTCGTGTATCTCCTCCTGCGGTATACATCGCTTTGATGACTTGGTGACAGTGTTTGTATAACATAGGTTCCTCCCAATAGTAGTGCCTTACTTCGGAGTAAAACCTCTTCACTTGTTGTCTTGTCAATTCTGGGGGTAGTACCTTAGCTGCAAGAAAGTTAACAAAATCAGCGTACCAAGGTAGATTAGAATTCATACTTACTTGAAACAGTTGTTAAATGCGGAAAGTGATCATTTATTTGCACATCCTCGGTGTTCGGCTCTGTGTTCTCCAGTCTTGACAAGTGGTCTGCAACTGAATTCTCTGTCCCTTTCTTGTCACGAATCTCCACGTCGAATTCTTGTAGTAGCAAGACTCATCGAATGAGGCGAGGTTTTTCATCCTTCTTTGTCATCAAGTACTTTATGGCAGAGTGGTCAGTGTATACTATCACCTTATTCCCAATCAAGTATGGCCTGAATTTCTCAAATGCATATACTATTGCTAGTAGTTCCTTTTCGGTAGTCGCGTAATTTAACTGTGCGTCATTTAGAGTTTTACTAGCATAGTAAATGGATCTAAATACCTTGTCGATTCTCTGTCCAAGCACTGCTCCTACTGCATAATCGTTTGCATCGCACATCAGTTCAAATGGGAGCTCCCAGTTTGGTGCAATGACTATGAGTGCTGAAATAAGCTTCTCGCGGCGTCGAACGCGGCTAAGCATTCCTTATTGAAGTCGAAGGCAACCCCCGTCATTAGCAATGTGGAAAGAGGTTTTGAGACCTTTGAAAAATCCTTGATGAATCTTCTATAGAAACATGCATGCCCAAGGAAACTTCTGACCCCTTTTGTTGATACTGGAGGTGGGAGATTTTCGATTACTGAAATATTTGCTTTGTCTACCTCAATGCCTTGGTTTGATATTTTGTGTCCCAGAACAATCCCTTCTATTACCATGAAATGGCACTTCTCCCAGTTTAGCACAAGGTTCGATTCTTCACACCGGCTTAACACTGCTTCTAAGTGCCTCAAACATTCATCGAATGATGCTCCAAAGACCGAAAAATCATCCATAAAGATCTCTATGGTCCTCTCTACCATGTCTGAGAAAATTGCCATCATACACATCTGAAAGGTTGCAGGTGCATTGCATAGTCCAAATGGCATCCTTCTGAATGCAAATGTACCAAAAGGACAAGTGAATGTTGTTTTTTCCTGATCTTCTGGCGCTATTGCAATCTGGTGATACCCTGAGTACCCATCAAAAAGCAGTAGTAGTTGTGCCCTGTAAGTCTGTCCAACATTTGATCTAGAAATGGCAAAGGAAAGTGGTCTTTTCTGGTTGCCTTGTTCAACTTGCGATAGTCAATGCAGATTCTCCATCCAGTGACTGTTCTAGAAGGAATGAGTTCGTCCCTTTCGTTGGTCACCACTGTTATTCCACCCTTTTTAGGCACCACTTGTACTGGACTCACCCATGTGCTGTCAGATATAGGGTAAATCACTCCTGCATCGAGCCATTTCAGGATTTCCTTTCTGACTACCTCTTTCATGTTTGGGTTCAGTCACCTTTGGGCTTCGATGGATGGTCTGCTCTCCTCATCTAGACGGATCTTATGCATTACCGTTGACGGGCTTATCCCTTTTATGTCTGCTAATGTCCATCCAATGGCCCGCTTGTGATCCCTCAGTACTCTTAGCAGTTTATCAATCTCTTCGGTGGATAGGTGGCGTGAAATGATCACTGGTAAGGTTTTCTCTTCACCTAGGTATTGGTATTGTAAATGATTGGGTAGGATTTTTAACTCTAACTCTGGAGCCTTCTCTGTGGATGGTAATGATCTTTCTGGCATCTGTCCAAGCTCTTCATACTTCCTCTTATCCCATTTCTCATAAACATTCATCCAATTTGCATACTCCATCAGACCTGGATCGTTTCTACTATCATCATCCCATTTGGTCAGTACTTCTTCAAGCGTATCATCATGTCCGAACTCCTTGGCTGACACTGCTTCTTCGATAATATCAATGGCTGAGCAGTTATCCTTGGCATCTGGGAAAGTTGCTGCTCGAAAAACATTGAAAATCACCTCTTCTTCATCTACCCGAAGCTTCAACTCCCCTTTGTGAACATCAATGAGCACATCCTGTGGCTAAGAAGGGTCTGCCAAGTATGATGGGGATTCCATCGTTATCTTTTATGTCTAGGATAACGAAGTCAGCGGGAAAGATGAACTTGTCCACCTTCACTAATACATCTTCGATGACTCCTCTAGGATGAACTATGGAGCGGTCGGCTAACTGCAAAGTGATGTTTGTAGGTTTGACTTCTCTCATTCCCAGTTTGCAGAAAACTAGATAAGGCATCAGATTTATGCCTGCTCCCAAGTCGCATGATGCTTCGACATTCAAACTTTCCAATGGTGCATGGGATGGTGAAGCTCCCTGGATCTTGTAACTTCTGAGGTAGTTTTCTCTGTAGAATGGCACTACATTCCTCAGTCAACACCACTGTTTCGTAGTCCTCTATCCTCCTCTTTTTGCTAAGCATATCCTTCATGAACCTTACGTAGCTTGGCATCTGCTCTAATGCTTCAGGAAACGGGATATTGAGTTGCAATTGTTTGAGAATCTCCACGAATCTAGAGAATTGTTTGTCAAGAGTACATGTTTTTAACTTCTGGGGATATGGTATCTCCACCGGGCGGTTATTCTGAGATCTGCCGACTTTTCCACGGGTTCAGCGCGGCCGTGTTCCTTGCGCGCAGCTCAAACTCCTGCCTCTCGAGAATCTTGGCGCGCCGCTCTCGGCGCCGCGGCCCTGCTGCTGCTGCAAACTTTCTATCTCCCCTGATTCGGCATCCTTCAGGTCAATTGCCTGACATTGTGCTTCCATGCTGCCTACCCCAGGTGCAGATTGCTCTTCTTGCGTTTCGTTGTTCAACATTATCGCGAGTTTTCCTATTTGCGTTTCCAACTTCTTCATGGCCATTCTCGTTTCGTCCATGAACTGATTTTGATACCTAGTGAAACTGAGTATGGATTCTCGTAATTTCTCCCTCTCTTCCTCTATGGTTGGAGCTCTATCATATTGACAGTAGAAATACATGTCTAAAGGATCCCTGAGATGAATCAAAACCAACAACAAATCACGGCACACTTGTTTTTACAAAAGAAAATAAATTAAAATAAATAATTTAAAGAAACAAAAATAAAAACCAAATTAGAAATTAAAAATAGATAACTTGATATTGAACTATGCCTAATCCCCGGCAACGGCGCCAAAAACTTGATGCGCGAAAAGATGCACACACTTTAACGCAGGTGCACGTTATCGTGACAAGTAATATAGTCTTGGTAAGACCGAATATCGTCCACAAGGATTAGTGTTCAAGTACCAATTATCTATCTTTTGGTATCTATTTGGTAACCGATATTGATTGTGTTGATTATAACTAACAATTATAAAGGCTAATTAACTATATGTTTACTTCAGTAGTGATGGAAATAGGGCTTCCACGTCTCCTCAACTATCCGCTTATTTTACTTACTAATGCAATGAATTATGGTTCTTCTTCTTTTGGAGCTAGCAGGTTTACTAAATCGTTTTATACTCCCGTTAAGGCTATATAAACACTCAACCCCAGTATTGCTCCTTTCTACCTTTCGGTGATAAGGATGACTCTATAGGAGGATTAAGACCAAAAACCTAGTTAACCGTCACGCGCCATGTGTAAAATTAGGTGTTTAGACCTCTCGTTAACGCTACACAAGTAATTGAGGTATTTTCATCCCCAATCCAAAATATGTTTACCCAACTTACAGCATATTCACAACCTCCTCCTTTAGAAGTTTGATTAGAAATCATATAAATAATGATAATTAGTGATCAATTAATTATCAAGCATTCAAAGCAATTATTGGATAAATCTCAACAAGAAGAAGAATAACCATAACCATGCATCAATTCATAACATAAGTTTCTAGTGATTTAACATGGAAAGCCCTATAATAAAATTAGTTCCTAGTCATTGACATGACAAGAACTAATTCAATGTTCATCATAAAAACTGAAATAAATAAAAGAAAAGAAAAGAAAGTTACTAAATTATGGTCTTCAATCTTCAATCCAAGAAGCCTTGTGTTGTGCAAGAAAGGGAACCCTTAAAAACTGCCTAGGGTTCTCCTTTTATAGGCTCAAAACCGCCTCTAACTTTCCCTTCAGGCCTGGCCCAGAAAATCGTCATTAAACCTGATTTTCCCGCGTCGCGCGCGGCCACTATCGGCGCGCGGCCGGAAGTCTGCGATGCCGGATGATTTGGCGCCGCGACCACTCTCTGCTATCACGGCGCGCGCTGCTCGCCTGCGACGCCACGGATATTGGCGCGCGGCCTCGGATCTGCGTAGTAGGCGTCGCGGCGCTGGTCCGTGTTTCTGCCTCGTTCGCCATTTTCTCGTCTTTTCAGCTCTGGAACCTCCACTTTTGCCCTCTTTTAGCTCCTTTTTCGCCATTTGGTCATTTTAACCACTTTGACTCAAAAGAAAGAAAATCTATCCTAATACGACACGTATTTGTATAAAAGGGGACAAAAGACTAACTAAAAACGACTCAAAAAGTGTATATAAAATACACCGATCAGTAGATCAAGTGTTAATCGAATTAATCTATGCATACTCATGAGAAAATATGAATTTTTAAGGATGGAAGAAGCGGATGATATTAAATCTTATTTTTGAAAGGCTCTCCGTTCTCTTCCTGAAAAGTTCAATTTAAAGATTTGTGTCATTAAAGAAGGTCACAATCTTGCTACTATGGACCTTCATACCTTGATGAATATTCTCAAAACCTATGAGATGAACATTGAGAATCAAAGGGAACTATATAAGAGCAAGAATGTGACACTTCAAGTTCAATCCTCGAAGAATCAAATTAATGAAGAGGATGTGAATCTTGAAGAACTTGGTGAAGGTGCTAATGTTGCCTTACTCACTCGAAAATACAATTTGAATGTGAGAAAGTTCAACAATGAGAGAAATCAATCTAAATCTAAAAGACACCAAAACCAAGGCTTCAATTAAAAGTCCACCAAGTTCCTTCCAAGTGCTAAAAAAGGATGTACACTAAGAAGAGGAATAAGATCAAGAAATTAAATCACAAGCACTACTGACCACTATTTACGAACAGCCCCTGTCTGATAATGAAAATGTCGTCTGTAATGTTGCATCAGGTGTCACGACATTTCAGGCAACATCTACAACGACATCTGCATCTCCAACATCATTTGAAAGGCACATATTCTTTAACTATATTGATGTTAATTGCTTTACTGATTTTACTTCTAATGGTGAGGCTGAGAGTATGGATCAAGTTTAATGCAAAGATGACATGATTAATGAATTATAAAACATTTGTAAAGCCTTAATCATAGATTCCAAGCAACTTGAGACAGAGGTAAAATCTTTAACTCGTGAGAATGTAGATCTAAAAGGCACAATAACCCTACTAGAGGTTGCACTTATCAAATAGGATACTGCATTCGGTAAGATTCGTGCAAAATTAGATTTAGCCAAAAGAAACCTTCCGTAATCTCTACTCATGGACTTCTAAATTGAAAGAGATACTCAGCTTTAGGAAACCTCCACATGCAGGTATTGGGTATGAAAAACTCTCTTAAAACTTTCTGCTCTAGTTTGTTTGACAAAAATGAGAAAATGTGCTTTGTAAAAGAAAAGTGATTAAGTAATAGGTTCTCATATATGTCAAAAGGATATGAAGTTTGTGTGCCGTCATTGTAACTCCCCTAATTTTTTTTAACCGTACTGTTTTCAAACTTCAGAATTTTGAGAGCGAAATGTTGCTTAAAATGTTGTCCAACATTTCTGACAACATTTAAAGCAACATTTCTGAGTTGAAATGTAAAAATATTTTAAAAGAGTTTGAGATCCCAAACATGCTGAAACTTGTAGTGTTGTGATAAATTCTTTAAGAACTAACATCGCAGGTTTTTGGTACTTTGATAGTGGATGTACTCACCACATGACAGGTACAAAAGAGTTTCTAAAGAACTGTGAGTTATTCAATGGAGTTAACGTAATTTATGGAGGTGGGAATAAAAGAATTGGAAAAGGAATCTTGGATGTTCCTGGATGTCCAAACTTTAAGAAATGTCTTACACGATTGAAGGTTTAATGGCTAAATTGACGAGTCAATTGTGTAATGACAATCTGGAGGTGAAATCTAATAAGAATGCTTGTAAATTTGCGAATAAAGCTAATGTGTGTGTCAGGTACTAGAACAGGTGATAATTGTTGCACTCTCGTTGCAATACAAGAAATATGCAATAATGTCAAGATGAACGACACAATACTATGGCATCAAAAGTTGGGGCATGTCAACTACCGCAATCTGAAAGAATTAGTCTCATATGAAGCGGTTAGAGACTTACCCAACTTCAGCCATAAAGGTAAAACAGTATGTGCAGATTGTCTTCAAGGTAAGCAAACACATATTTCCCATAATGTTGTCCAGAATGACTACAACATTCAGGTATGTCTCACTGTTCTCAAATCATTGCACATGGATCTTATAGATCCAATTGAGGTAGACAGTTTAGGAGGCATGAAGTATTCCTATGTGATAGCACATGATTTTTTTAGGTACTCATGGATATATTTCTTGAAAGAAAAATCACAACTTTTGACATTTTTAAAAAAAATTGCATTCTAGAATTAGGATCTTGTTCTATTCTCCTATTATTTTTTGTTGGATTATATCCAACCATGGAAAAGAATGTGATAACATCTCCTTCACAAAATTTGTGAGAAAAGAGAAAATTTTCATGAGTTTTTCTGCACCCAAAAACTCCTTAACGGAATGGGTAGCACAAAGGAAGAATAGAACATGGTAAGGAATGACTAGAGTTTTGCTTAATTCTAAAAATTGTCAAAATATTTGTTACTGCCTGTCACATCACTAATAGAGTCTACTTAAGGTCTGTAACAAAGATGACACCCTACGACCTAATATATGGAAACAAACCTAACTTGTGTTACGTTCATATTTTTAGATGTATTTGTTACTTTTTAAATGATAGAGATTATCTGGCTAAGTTTTACTCTAAGAGTGACAAAGAGATTTTTGTTGGCTATTCCCAAAATAGTCATGCTTAATAAGTGTACAATCTAAGGAAAAAAACCGTACAGAAGAAGACTGCTGAAGTCGATAATACAGGTGGAAATGCGCAAAATGCTGAAACTCCAGATGTTGCTCCAAATGTCACGACATCCGAAGCAACATCTGAAGCAGAATTAGAGACCACAGAAGGTGTGAATGGGGATTCAAATGCTGAATTTCTAGATCAAAGGGACCCCTCATCAAGGATTAGGAAGAATCATCTAACATGTCAAGTGATAGGGGGAGTGTTTGAAGGAAGTAGAACAAGAAGCAAAGAACCACTCAATTACAAAGATATGGTAAGGTATGTGTGTATGTCTACCATATACCAAGAGGTTTGTCTTCCTTGTTTTATATGTGCTTTAGAACCTATGTTTAGTGTTTATGTTTGTGCATGATTCCAAGCCTATCCAAAGTCTCCCACTTAAATGTCGTAAAACGTGTCATTAAATGTCGTAAAACGTGTCATTAAATGTCGTAAAACGTGTCATTAGATATGTTGTCGGCACATGTGAGTTGGGAATTTGGTATTCCAAAGACACTAATCCTAATTTAATAGGGCATAGTGACTCGGATTGGGCTGGTGATGTGGATGATAGAAAGAGTACAATTGGAGGATATTTTTATCTTGGCACTTGTTTTTTGTATAGTCGTAAATAAAACTGTGTCTCATTTTCAACTGATGAATTTTAATATGTAGCAGTTGAAAGTTGTTGCTCTCAATTCATATGGCTAGGACACAAGTTAGACGACTATGGTTTTACCAGCAACATGTTTTGTTTACGGTAATATTGATTTTAGACATCACTTTGTTTAAGGAGATTTGATTGAAAAACAGCTAGTTTAAATTGAATATTTTGATACTCTTCATCAACTAGCTGATATTTTTACAAAAGCTTTAGATCATGAGAGATTTTTCCGCTTGAAAAGCTTTTTTGGTCTCTGAAACATGCACTGTTGGGCGAATGTCGACTGAAATGTCTCTAACATTTCGGGTGACATTTACCCTTGTAATATCAGAATCTGATTTTCAGTACTGTGCAGTGGCTGATTTTTGTTCAACCAGGTATGATTTCCAAATAAGAACATGATTTTAATGTGATACCGTTCTCTGCGATGATATTAGTTATCATAAAAAGGGAGTATCAAAATAAGTTAAAGCTTTTCTAATTCTCGGCAACTGTGCAATACGGGCAAAGCCCTTGAAATTGATATCGTTCCTATACTATAAGAGTATCAAAGTGCTTAAACAAAAGAAATTATGAGGATGCTAAATAAGTATTCTTATTTTTTACATGAAAATGAATTCTGTATGTGTTTTATGATTAGATCTAGGACTCAATGGGAAAATATTACATTGGTCTGGAGGTTAAACTAATAAAATCATATATGAAACGTGTCTTGATTTGTTGCCGAAATGAAAAAGTTATTGAAGGATCATGATACTTGTGTTGTTCAAATGTTGCCAATATTACTGTTGTCATTTTCAGATAATGATATTTGTTGGGATGCTGATTGTAACTGATTTTTTAGAATTCAGTTATTTTTCCCTAGTTGTATACATTGTTTCAAGAGGAATTTTAAACTTTAAAATGATAAGATTAATTGAAATTCCTACCGTGATGTTTATCTTTCTATCCCGATATTTTAAGTGTAAGGTATTGTGTAAAATTGAAACACCTAAAACTAAGGAATTTTTGTTGCTTAGAAAGATTTGTCATGCATATAGATATTCTTCCCATTTGTTATTTTTTATCACTCTCTGATTTTCCCTATATATACATAAAAGTTATTATTATTAATAATAAAAAAATTGTTATTTTCTATCATTTCTCTTTTTTTCATAAAAAAGGAGAAATCACATCACAACTCGGGCATATAGGAACTGTTACAATCCTACATACTCGATGGAATATTCACCATTCCAAACACCATTCTCAATCTCCTCAAAACCCTCTCCACCATATTCACCCATGGGAACCTCTTCAACACCAACACCAATATCAACCAACTTTCCTATAAGTACTAGTCATTTCAGTGAACACTGAATCTACTGAGCATAAAGAACCACAACAACCCCGCTGGTTTCCTCACAAAGGACTTGTCTAAATCTACAGTATTGGGTAAGAGATCAAGACCCTCCACCTTCCCTACTTGTCGATCGAGTAGATTGTTTGAGAAGAAAAGTTCGTGCATAGCCAAGCAACAACAGGTCCAGGTCCAGATGTGATACTTCAATACATGTTTGCTCGAGTAGTGACAGTGACGACATGAATTTGGTGTTCTCAACAGAAGAGAGTGAAGAAGAACCAACTGTTTCTATACTGCAAAATGTGTCTCAAGTAAACGAGGAAGTTCCTGATGAAACTACAATGATGCAATTCTTCCCAAAGAGAATTTCCAGATATGCCGAGTCGAGTGTTGCTTCGAATGTTGCCACTGATGCCACAACATCTCAGACAACATTTCACCAACATCAGTAGAGACACAAACTCCAACATTCTCCAGCGAAACTGAATCTGATTCAAACCTTGAGGTATGGATCTGTTACTAAGAAAGGATCGTATGTTGATAAAATAGTCAGTTTTTTTTTGCTAATTTGAGTTCTGCTATAGAAGATACTTCCTCGAAGAAATTTGAGAATGTATATCTCTATAACATAATTTTTTTTTCCACACCTGCCATTTTTAAACCAATGTATGAGATGAAATGCTGAGGAAAATGTTAGAGGTACAGATCCTGCAGTGGACAATAGAGATGAAGTAATTGAGTACCTCACTTAGGTATAATGAATAAGTGGATCTCTAGTGTCCATCCTCTGAAATAACAGCCATGTTTGCCACCCTATTGTACAAGTTACCAACTTGGCACAAAAAGAATCGACATCAATCCTCCCTTCAATCTCTCTCTGATATACAAAGTTTAAACTACCCTGGAAAATGGAAGGAAATAGTGCAGATGTTGACAGAAATGTCACCAACATTCTTGACAACACTGGTCCAAGACAGTCTCTATTGTCTACTAAATAGCTTGTGATTAAAAATTGCGAAGATCAACCAACAAATCTCTGAGGTTGATCTTTGTGAGAATCTGTTGATTCAAGCGAGACCATTCATCTTCTTTGTTTTCTTCACAAAAAAGGGGGAGAAAATGATATGCATATACTACTGTACTGTCGAGAGAATGATAATGCATATGCTACTGTCAAGAAAATGATGCTGCTTCAGAGGAAATGTTAATGTAGGGGGAGCAGAGAAAGAAGGCTAGATGTTGTAGAGGAAATATTAATGCAGGGAGAGCAGAGAAAGAAAGCGAGATGTTGATGTTCTGTGCAGAGAAAGAGTTATGCAGGAGTAGAAAGATGTTGAAAGCTGCTATTGCTATATGCTACTGTTATGTGCAGAGAAAGAATTATGCAAGAGCTAATGTTGCTGTGCTGGAAGCTATTGATGTTTGTTGAAAAAGTTGTTTTGTGAAGAAAGGCAAAAAGAGGGAGAATGTTAAAATCAGAAGTTTTGCCCTTCCTTCTGGTGAAACTAATCTCTTTGGTCGATCTGGTCGATGCTACTAGTTGGTGTTGAGAATATGGGTTGTGTATAAATCTGTATAAGTGGATGATATGTGTATATGTGTCAACATCTTTCTTGTATATGTTGTGTTTATATGCCATTACAGGTTGAGGGGGAGCATTTGTGTGAATTTGTCATTGTTAAGTCACTTATGCTTAGTTGGTTAAGTTTTGTGAAGAAAGACAAAAAGGGGGAGAATGTTAATGTTAGGATTGGTATCATGACATTTTTCCTAACATATCGTTTTCCAGAAAATGTCGGAACAAATGTCTTGACATTTGGGCTGACATTCTGGTAATAGTTTTGTCTATCTTCATGGACTGATCAAGTCCAAGTGGAGCATAACTTGAGGAGCAAGACGTGGAAGAAAAAGTTCAATCTGTTGAGAAATTCTCTCCTCAAGTTTCTGCCACACGTGACCACTTTTAGCTCAACCTCTACAACCAATTGATGAGATTTTCAAGGAGGACTCTCTACTATAAATAGAGAGGGAAGATCAGTGAATCAATATCCAGAATCAAAATGTAAAAATACTAAGAGAGCTCTCGGGATTTCTTCTCAGAAATCTAGATCACAAAATGTTGCCTGAGTTTGTGACGACATTCTGCATGACATTTCAGTCGCTGTTTCAGATTCTAGATTAGTTTTGTATGGAGCGATTGTAATGAGATGTTTGTCACTTCTATTTAGATCTTTTCAGGCATAAGTCATCTGCGACTTAACCTTTTTATTCCTTTTGTATCATCTTGTAAATCTTGTAAAGAAAGGAATATATCAATTGTATATGAAATATATATACAATACTTTGGTCATTGACCATCATGAGTTATATTAATATATAACCTATGAAAATTAAACCTTTGTGCCTTTATTATTTCCGCTGCATTTTACTCTTCAAATGTTTTATTCTGTTTTTAATCGAACACATTTTTTTACGAAATGTAAATCGATTATGTCGACGACATTTTCGCGACATTCTGCAAACTGCTATTAAGATTCGAATTGAGTTAATTTCCAATTTGTTTTTATTATTCCATAGATGTACCCCGGGACCCAACAAAAAAGTCTGTGTCCATATCACTATGAAAAAAATTTGGAATTAGTTACGAACTTCGTACTGCAATATTGCTCGAAGCTAACAGAAAATTCAGATAATTTGTCGCTATTCGCTAACTAAGATTAGCGACGGATTTGCTGTTTAGCTACAGAAATTATCCGTAGCTATTCCTGTTTTTTTCTAGTAGCGATATTCGAGATACAACCATCATCAGCTACTGAACTCAGATATACTATGCAAAGTAGGGCGCCATGATTTGGACCTTGCAGCAGCAGCAGCTGAGTTTGTTATCCGAGGCCTTTGCCTTTGTCTGTCATGTTTAATGCCCTGTAAATGATCAACTATGCGTAAATATTACGCCCACAGTGTTATCAATTAAATAAATAAAATATCACTGTGTTATAAGTCTCTAATTCGTTTTTAGAATTTGTTCTTAATGCAACTCTAATTCATATGCCCTTTAATCTTGTTGTTAGAAAAAGCTTCTGTTTCAATTTGTGTGATATAATTTAAATGAATATGAATTTTAAGGAAGAAATTAAGATTTTTTAATTTTGTGAACTTATATATGCAATCACATTGGTGTGGCTATGAAATTTTTGAAACTTAGATCATATTTGGGTGACTATAAAAAATCGTCATTAAGAATAAAATAAGAAATGTATCGTCTTCCAATAAAATAGTAGCATCCAAATAACAAGACGGGGTATAGAAGTGAATTGGCTGAATGTTTTTACCTGATTGTTGTTATCTGGTTCAGAGTTTGCAGCTTGAAGCTCACAACTTGACCTTGGATTCTCTGTATTTCCCTGCAATTCTTGCTGCTTCTTATTCATCCTTCCATGTTTCTTAGCTCTTAGTACCTTCAGCACCTCTGTAACCATGACAAAAAACAAGATTCAATCACATTAAATTAGAAAACAAAAATTAACCAATAATCAATCAATTAACTATGCCTTAATTCCAGTATAGCATAATATGACTGGTCTAATAAATCCTCTATATTCATTTCCTCTATTAAACATTGGAGAATTCATTATGACTATCTTTATATTTGTTGTCGATGCTCCTCTGTCCCAATTTACGTGTCTATCTTGTGGATTTCGAGAAAAGTTTGATAATGAACTCTGAAATAAGTTTTTTGGAAAAAAATATTTGAAAATTATCTAAAAACAATTGTATTGATAATTTAAAATTGTTTAAATGGCGATAAAAGAGATTACGTCACATAAATTGAAACAGTAACAAAATAGCTTAAATATGAGCTATATATACCTTGAGTTGTAACAAGTCGATAAGCTCTGCCAAGAACTAAAGTATCACTTGGCCGGAGAAGCTTTACTCTGGTGAAACGTACAGTGTCGCCGGAGACGGGAAGTAGAATAATGAGAGTAACATAATGACCAGGATTCATTTTCATCACCTCACTAGCACCGACTGCCCAATACATTCTGTCTATTTTACCATTTGGATGTTGTATTACTAGTGCAGCTGCATCTACTGCCTGACAATTCCCCATATATTGTCACTTTTATACGATTCTTTTATTTTCTCAAAAACAAAGATGAAGAAAAATATGAAGAAAGGAGGAAGCTAAGAATGAAGGATGTGAAACAGCTAAGAGTCTCTTTCCAACCAGTCTCACTCATGCTAGCAAAGCATATATATATATATATATATATGCATGTAATATTAGGTAGAAATTATATATATAAAAAAAGAACATTCTTTATGCATTGTCGAGTAGCAAGTACTTTTACATAAATATATTTGATGGTGTAATTTCGATTGAAACAAGCTGGATTTTCAAAAAGAGTCTAAGCTAAAGTATTTTTGTTGGGGAAAAATGTTGGATATTAGGAGGCGTAGTTTAATTGGATATAAAATTTAAAAAATAAAAACTTTAAAAAAGAACGTATGTTATGAAATTTTATGGCTATAAAAATCATATTATTGATGGTAGAGAGAAAATTTAAAGCTAAATTACTTTTCAAAGTAAGAAAAGAAGATATCATTTTATTGAAATGGCTAACAAAAGATAGAGTCAATTAGTTTTATAGTCCTTTATAAATTTACTTTTAATTTTATATTTTTTTATCAGAGATTTTTATTTTTACTTATAAAAGATCTAAAAAAAATCTTACTCAAATTATAAGTAACTGAAAGAAATAATTTCTTGATTATTTTCATTAATGAAGAGGTATATATACAATTTACAATCTCCAAATATGGAAAATCGTATTCCTAATATACTATTAATATCCTAATTATACTTGTACAAGAATTCTACAACTATGGCAAATTTGTAAAATAAATTTGATTCGTGATATACTTATGTCACATCCCGCAGTCATAGCGGACGGTTGTCGGACGCTGAAACTGTCCCTAAAATCTTCAAATAGAACCAAGGGAAGACCCTTAGTAAATATGTCTGCAATCTAGTATCTCGAAGGGACATGGAGGACGCGTACTTGTCCACGAGCTACCTTTTCTCGAATAAAGTGTATGTCCATCTCAATATGTTTAGTGCGTTGATGTTGGACCGGATTTCCAAAAAGATAGACTGCACTCACATTATCACAGTAGACCAAGGGAGCTTTCTGAATAGAAAAATGCAGCTCTAGTAGAAGATTACGTAGCCAACATGACTCAGACACCACATTGGTTACTCCTCGATACTCGGCTTTCGCACGGGATCATGATAAAGTAGTCTGGTGTTTAGCCGACTAAGAGACCAAGTTATCCCCAAGCATCTGATAACCGGATGTCGAACGCCCGGTATCGAAACGATCCCCAATCAGCATTTGTATATGACACAAGAGTAGAGACTGATGGCAGATATAAATGCAATCCAAAATCAAGTGTGTCATATATGTATCGTATAATGCGTTTAAGCGCACGCATATGCTCAATCCACGGATCATGCATAAATAAACACACATGTTGTACGACATAAGTAATATTTGGTCTCGTGAAAGTCAGTTACTGAAAAGCCCCTGCAAGACTACGATAATGGGTGGGAACCTCGTACGGTGTGCTCGACGTAGTACTCAGCTTCGGTTTTGTATCAACCGGAGTAGAAGTAGACTTACAAGATGACATGCTAGCTCTCTCAATAATATCTGCCGCACACTTTTTCTGTGATAAAAATAGATCACATGCATGACGAGTGATTGCTCTGTCCAAAAAATAGCTCAAGGGCTCCAAGTCTTTCATAGCAAATTCGGAACTGAGAAGGGATATGATAGACTTGTGTAAAATATCTGATAAGGCAGTCAATATAACATCATCAATATATAATAGAATGTATGCCAGAGAAGTACCACGTTGATAGATGAATATAAAATGATCATACCTACTGTAAGAAAATCCATTAGTATACACATAATCTGCAAATCTTTTATACCGAGTCTGTGGGGCCTGCTTAAGACCATACAAGGACGTCTTCAGCAAACAGACATGATGAGCATAATTGGGGTCCCTAAAACCCAAGGGTCGATGCATGTATAATGTCTCCTTAAGATCACCATGTAAGAAATTATTTTTCACATTCAGCTGGTGAATATGTCATTCTTTTGAGAGAGCTAGACTAAGCATCGTGCAAATGGTAGCCGGTTTGACCACCGGACTAATCGTATCTCTACAATCCACGCCAACCTGTTGTGTTTTGCCATAATTTACAAGATGGGTCTTATGCCTCTCAAAAGAACCGTCAGAATTTTCTTTATGAGTAAAAATCCACATAAATCGAATAATATTAACACCAGGAGGACTGGGCACCAACTCCCACGTCTTATTTTCAATAACAGTATTATATTCGTTATTCATGGCCAATTTCCAATTCGAGTCATGAAGGGGCAGACACTGGATTACGTGGTAGGGGTGATTTAGTGACATTAGCATTAAGATTAAAATACCGTTTAGGTTTAAACATACCATGTTGGCTACGAGTAACGGGCCCTTGACTCGAGATGGTTGGGGATAGATTTTGGGGTGGTGGCTGAATTATTTCGGACTGGCCAGCAGGCAGTGGTCCTGGGTTGTGCCGCGGGGAAGGATGAGCCAGCAGGCAGTGGTCCTGCTGACCGAGAACATAAAGCAACCACGAAACTGGGTCGTGCCGCGATATTGTGTATGAGATCTGTGGGGCCAGCAAGCAGTGGGCTTGCGGCGGATCCAAAGAACTGGAGGGTTGGGCCCACTGATGGATAATATACAGTGAGATCCCATCATCCAAAAAATTATACGAACTAGATATGAAACTACACAATTTAGCAAACGGAAATTGAGACTCATAAAAAATAACATGGCGACTAATTATGATTTTGTTAGAGGATAAATCATAACATTTATAACCAAGATGATTAGATGGATAAACCAAAAACTACACACGCGGTAGAGTGGGCTTGAAGTTTATTAATTGTAGTAGACGAAAAAAATGGATAGCATAAACACCCAAATACCTTAAGATGAGAATATGAAGGATCTTTATTGTAAAGAATTTTAAGTGGGGATTGATATGCTAAGCCTTTAAGATGGAGGATGTTAAGTAGATATGTAGCCATTTACAATGCATGATGCCAAAAAGAATGTGGTAATGACGCATGGGCTAGCAAGGTACAGACAATATTATTTATGAAACGAATTTTTCTCTCGACCTTCCCATTTTGTGAGGACGTATGTTGACAAGAAAATAAAAAAGATATGTCATTAGTGTGACAAAACTCTCGAAATGACCCATTATCACATTGAATGTTTTTAATTTCTCATTCGAATTGGGTACAGATGAATGCTCTAAATTTTAAGAATGTGGAAAAGACTTGAGACTTTTTAGATAAAGGAAAGATTCATAAAAAATTAGAATAATCATCCAAAAATAAGACATAATAACGATGGAGCAAAGAATTTAAAATGAGAGATGTCCATATATCACTATGAATAATGTCAAAAAACATCAAAGTAGGAGAAGTAGAGGCTATAAACGGTAATCTAACATATTTCCCTAATGAACAAGAAGGAAAAAGTGGAGTACTACACGTACCTTACAAACAATAAAATTATTTTTATGCAGAGAAGACATAATAGATGACCTCGGATGACCAAAATGTGCATGCCACAAGGAAGGAGCAAGAGCGACAAAGGTAGAAGGTGTGGCTTGACTCGTGGAAATGATTTGGATAAAGCTATCCCCTAATATTGCATCTCATTAGAGGTATCCCCGTATGGAAATCCTTCACAGAAAATCCAAATTGATCAAAATTAACAGAAACTCAATTATCAGTGGTGAATTTTCAGAAAAACACCAAATTTTTAATTAAATTATGGGCATGAAGAACATTTTTCAAGACGAGAGGCGGATGTGGGGGAGACAAATTCGTATGACCATAACCGTGAATTGGAATTGAGTTGTCATTACCAATAATAATGCCACAATTATTGCTCAAATTGAAATAAGACGAGAGATTACCTTGTGCGGACGTCATATGAGAAGTGACTCTGGTGTTCATGTACCAATTTACGTCTGGGGATGTAACTCAAGTGTATGTATTACAACCTCAATATTCATAGGTGTCAGAACCGGAGCTGGGTCCACAGCAGTGAAGGCCTGTTGCCCTGGCCCAGCACTGGATCGTGATGCATTATTCTGGACTGGGAAACTGGGCCTGGAAGCTCACTAGAATTGGGCCCAGTTTCTTGGATATGACGTCGGTGGAAAATAAGGGTTTCGGGCCAATGGCCAATGGCCACTGGCCCAGCCCCACGACCGGGAGGCATTGACCTGTGGTCCTCTATTTTGAGCACTCTTGCCGCGCACCATTTATTCTTATCGTTTACCATCGTTATTGCATCGCCACCAAGATTTGCCATTATATTTTCGATTTTGACCTTTTTTTCCACCATCGTTGGTGCGGTTTTGGCCTGAATTTTGGAGAATGAGTGAGGATCGTCTGAAATGGCCATCATCATGACAGAAATTGCTCTGGTAGCCGCTTTCATAGCCAAACCGGTCTCTTCCAACGTGAGCATGAAATAGGCCTGATAAAATGGTGGAAGAGGATTACTTTGACGAAGTAGTTTCTCAATTCCAATATAGGCATCGTATAGGCCTGCAACCATCTGAAGAACAAGAAGATCATTGGTAACGAACGCACCAACGTTTCGGAGTTGATCCGCTAATTCCTTATGCTTTTTACAATAGGCTGAGACGTTCGAAAAATCTTCCATGTTGACATGGGAAATTCCTTCTCAAGAGTGACAGCATGAGATTTTTTGTTATCTTGGAATATATCACGCACCTTATTCCAAGTTTCCATCGCTGTAGTGTCGGGTTCAATACTCGTCTGCAAGAGGTCTGTAGAGATAGTGGAATAAATCCAATGGAGAATGGTAGCATCAAGGGTTGTCCATAACGTAGGATCATCCTCGGGGGTAGGCACATTCTCTTTTCTAGTTACCGAGGGGATAATGTGATGGAGGATTTGATACGAGCGTGCGTGAACCTTGAATCATTCCGCCCATGTCGCGTATTGAACGTTTTCCATCTCAAGAATAATAGAGATGTGGTTCTTGATGTTGGAGACTGTAAGGGCAGGGTGAAACATGTTATTTGACGTAGACATGACAAAAGAACAATAGGTGAATTAGGGATTTGGAAGAAAATTTGGGAAGAGAGGAAGAAATTGCGCGGAAAGCGAGACTGAGAAAGGGCAACAAAATTGTCTTTGTGAGAAGGTATTTTAGCACTAGACTTCTGATACCATGAAAGAAATAATCCCTTTGATTTTTTTTATTAATAAATAGGTTTATATACAATTTACAATCTCCAAATATGGAAAAACGTATTACTACTATACTACTAATATCATAATTATACATATACAAGAATTTTATAATTATGATAAATTTGTAAAACAATTTGATTCGTGATATACTTGTGAGTATTATAATTGATGTACGAGAATAGTATACAACTACCACTAGTGCTTAAAAAGGATAAACAAAATGAATTACAATACAATAGGCTTGAAGCCTAACAAGAATTGTGACAACCACAACAAAGCTTGATTCTTGATCCGTATTGATTCTACTTTCTTGAGTAGTTCTTGAGTGTTTGATCAAATTTCTACAAGCTTCTTGACCTTGATAGCAACAACAAAATGTTTAGAAATATGGAAATAGAACAAGAAAAATGGTTTGCTGAGTCGATTGATATTCAATTTTTCCTTAAGATAATATTGCCCCGTATAATCCTTTAACAGTGTGTTGACAACTTATCTCCCAAGATAAAACAACAATCAAAAAAGTGAGCAAAGGAGACTCAAGTGTTCTCTAGGAAAGAAGGATCTTTGAGTGGAAGATTGCAAGAGAGGAAGAGATTTCAGAAAATCTGAAATCATATAAGTGTGTTATTGCAAATGAGCCTAAGGCCTCATTTTATAGTGTTGTGAAGATGACCCTCCAATTGGCCAAATAATGGCCTTGAATGACCATGTAATAGCCTTGATTATGGAGTTACAATTTAGCCAAATAATGGCTGAATTCATTTGGGAAGTAATAGAGGTTTAATGCCTCAAAACCAGCCCAAGAGTCATGTCTTTTCGTCTCCCGTCGCAGCTTCTGGACTTCAAGAGTCGCGGCCCTCACTGGGAGGCGCCGCGGCACTGTTGATTACCATCATAGGCGCCACGGCCCTTCGGGATGGCACCGCGGTGCCAAACTTCCAGTAGCTAAACCCGTAATTAGAGCTGCGGCTCAGGGGAGGAGACGCCGCGACCCGTCATTCCTGACTCGTTTCATCTTGTAACACATTGTACACTTCTTCCATCATTTAACAACGTGTAACACATATCATTTTGCTAATAACCTTCCATCATTCTATGTCTCAAACGTTTTACTTACGTACTAATATCTCTTTCAGTAATGAAATTTACGATACTTGACACTATGTGTGCACGTGTGTGGAAACGATGTTTCCGACGTGCGAGACCTCAATTGTTCGAGTCATAAATAATGGGTTAAACTTAATTCCACATTTAGTAAATTTCCAACAATCCACTCTTTGAAGAGATTTTGACGCACGCACATGGTGTCTTTCTAGCAATCTTTCGGCGAATCGATGTTGCATCTAGATAGATAGCCATAGCTTTGAACCTTCCATAGTAGAATACCATCGGACTTATTTACTATGCGGTGAACCTGATGTCTTGAACCGTCAGTGTTTAGTATAAGCCAAGACAATGATACTCATACAACACATTTCCTACTCAATCCTTCTTTATGTTTTTGTCCGTCGTGGACCGTGGACACACTTGGATTTTAAGTGCTTTCATTCGAGGCGGTCTGTCCTGACAATTAAATATGTGGTCTCCTACAAGGTATCCTGGAATATCCCACTACACAAGTGTTAGGCACCATTAAAAAATTTCCCAACATAACCTCAATCATTGAGGATCATGAAAGGTTTGGAAATTTAACCTTTACTCACTCTGCAGGTAACACTTTATGTCTATTGCGGGAACGACCTTGGATTTATGTTTGTAAGAAGAAATCACTATCCAAAGTGTTCTTGCTTCCACCGAAGCGCTCAACTGAACCTTTACGATTTAGTTTTCCGATTGAACTTTATTCCTGGGATCTCCAGTCTGTAAGGTTGGGTGTCCACAGTATTGGTTCTTATTGATTGGGTTTTCAGCACATCCCCTAGATAGGCAGAACTTTTGATCTTTGAGTTATCCCTTAATGAAAGGGTATGGTATATCCTTTGATTCAGTAATCAAGGATGTGTCCCCCGATCAACTGCCATATGGTCTTATGTCTGCGACAGATATGTCCATACACCCTCATCCATGCCCTTACAGTGTATAACTGACGAAGACACGAGTTACTCCCAATAAGGGACATCCTCTAAGAGGTCGTGAAGTTACTCAACTTCTCATCATGCTTTGTACAAAGCGATAAACCCCGATTCCATCACGAATCAGCTTATGTAAATTTGTTTAGAGGATTTTCTAAAGACACACCACACACATCCACTTGTGGATTTTGGTGTTCTTCAGATATGATGCCCAGTTTGCATCACTGTATTCTCCCAGTACCGCTAGACATCCAGAATATCATAATCCATAGACAGGCAAATAATTCAGATGTCGTCACATCACATTTAAAGCCTTCTATCGATCGTTACCAGTGAACCTGTTCAACCGATCTTCTTTATGAGCCGATACCAGGTCAGTTGTAGTGTGTAAAATACATTGAACTACATGTGACATACGTCTATCGCTTCTGATATATGGGTGCACCATGATTCCAATCAAATTTATGATTCATATCCATTGGTGACTTCAACGGGACTGTCAAAACATCTCACAAGTGAGTTTGGTTTAGACCAGTCTTTTAGATGTCTTGGAATTCTCAATTACTAAGATTTCATCTATAATGCCCATATCATTTATGTCGAAATTTTATTTCAACATACTTCTAGGATCAACCTAGGATTACTCTTTGTGATCAACATGTCATCTATGTAATGACATATCATAAATGAGTTAAAATTACCTTTTCCATGTAGACACATTTGTTACACTCTTTAATGGAGAAGCCCTTCAATAATAGAGTACTATCAAGGTTTTCGTGCCATTACTTTGGGGCCTGTTTCATCCCGCACAGAGATTTGACAAGTCGACAAACTTTCTTCTCTTCCTTGGAACCACATACCCCTCGGGTTGCTCCATAATACTTTCTTCTTCCACTTTCAGACCTTTTGTTTTCCAATTGTTGGATTTTTAGCTTCAGAAAAAATGTCTCTGTAGTCAGATTCATTGTTTCTGTTTTATCTAAAACTTCCAGGACCAAAATGTAAACATTTTTGGGAACAACAAGGAAGTTCAGGAAGAAGCCCAACTGTCCACAAAAACCAATTCTCCGGTTAGGAAAGTTGTCTCAACATCCATGTTATGCATGACTGCGGTGACCCTGGAGGTTAAGCTATTCACATGGTAGCACATGTCCAAGTAGGCTTTATACTCGTCAATAGATCCATCCACTTTGCACTCAATTTGAATATCCACTTTTACATCCAGAGGTTCTTTTTCCAGAGGAAGATCAACCATCACCCAAGTGTGGTTCTATCTGATGAAGTCTATTTCTCTCTTTTAGATTATTTCCAAAGCAATGCTTTTGGAGCTGACAATTCTTTGTTAATTGTCCATGGTTCATTCTCAACCATATAAGCTAGAAGGCCTGGAACAAGTATTTGTCCCCTCTTTTTGCTCTGTCTCGGTTCAACGTCTAGAATCCCTGAGTTCTGCAGATCTAGAGCATTAATCTCCGGATAGTCAGCAACTTTCGAGTCCTATAGATTTGGAACGTCTAGTCCCGTACAATCAAGCACTCGTGGGTTGTTGTTAACCTTGAGCAATTACTTCATTTTTCTACTCAAGAAAAGTTATCCTCAAAGAATTCAGCATTGTTTGTCACCAAGATGCGATAAGCACTACTGCTATTTGCAGATCTAGTGGATATGCAATCTACAGTCTTAGGTCCAAATTGACCTGTTTTGGCTTAGGTACTTCAACCCTTGCCACACTACCCCATATCACAACATCTGTATATGAGATTCTTTCTATGTTTCACATGGAGGATTATCCTTATCCTTATGCGAAGTTTTGTTCAGAATCGCATTAGCGGTAAGGATCGCCTTGCCCCAAATAGCTTGGGCGTATGGATCTGCGCTTGACTAATACTGTTAGATTGAGGTGAGTAAGGACCAGTCATTTGATAAATGATGTTTCACATTCTCCCATTTTATCCCAACGAATTCCTCAAACCATAGGCTTTCAGCTTCTGCTTCCGAGGTGCCGCGGCCCTGCCTGAGAGGCGCAGTGACTCTGCTCAGTACCTTCACCGATGCCACGGCCCTAGACCAAGGCACCGCGGCGCCTAGATTCCATTAACCAAACTCGTAATTAGCGTCACGACTCTTGGTGCAGGCGCCATGACTCTCCGGCGCTTCGACGGGGTTTCATCTTTGTTTTCC
Organism: Przewalskia tangutica; assembly: GCA_029844215.1. Lineage (NCBI taxonomy): Eukaryota > Viridiplantae > Streptophyta > Magnoliopsida > Solanales > Solanaceae > Przewalskia > Przewalskia tangutica. The sequence continues at coordinate 83,888,089 of CM056736.1, read as the reverse complement.
AACAAATGATGCAATATGGTATACCATCGTCGATAAATATCACAATGTTCTTGTCTTCCCCCTCTATTTGTACAAGCATCAAATCGCCTACGTAGCCATGACTATGTTATAGATGAGCGATACTTCTTTCGATATTCCTTTTGACGGAATGGAAAGGTAATTTTGCCTCTTCGCCTACCTCACATTCATTTGAGGGTTTAAGTCAACAGACAACAATAATCTCAACTTTGTTGGCTTTTGAATGACTTTCTATTTAACGTGTCTTAATCTATTTCTTGCATAGATGCACGGATTACAAATATATCATCCACTTGGCTACAATTTTACTGTACCACTTTTGGTTATTATCTACCTACGGGACATGAGGCAAAAAACTCAAGCCATATTGCCCAACATCATCCTAGAAACCAAGTTTAGGATATGTATCTCCTCTTTTAAGAGTGATCTCATTTCCTTAAGTTCTTTTGAGGACAACCTCTTCAACTTCTTCTTCTTTGAAGGTCCCGTTGCTTCATATGAACAACCTCTTGCCCGTGGTTAGGGCGTAACCGGATCATATGTGATCTAGATACTCTGGCCCACTCCAGTTGCCTTAGCATACTGAGTGTCCAATTCCTTTTATACCTTTCTTTTGGCCTTCAGATCTTTTAAGATCTGGAAATTTTAGCCTACTCCAGTCGCCCGTAGGCTTCGTATGACTGAGTGTCCAATATCATTATGTCATGTGACGGATCTGGCTCACTCCAATCGTCCGTAGGCTTTGTATGACTGAGTGTCCACTACTATCCTGTCAAAATATGGATCTTCTGTCGGAACCAATGACAGGTTTGTATCTAGTCCTCTAATCCTTGTCTTTGGTCCACTAGTCACCTTCCCTTGCTTAGGATTGTCCATAAATTCAGTTTATTACAATCTAAGTCCGCATCTTTTAGGCCGTTGTTTATAACAGTCCAATTATAAACGGGAAGGGAAGTGAAATTAAACTTCTGATTTTAAAATGTAGGGAATATATATTTTAATGAAAAGCAATTCATATTCCTAGCCTTGCTTTATTCACTTTTATTCAGAAATTATCTTTTAATCTCATTTTAGACAAGGAAGAATAATTGATTCATACCTTTGGAATCTGGCCCACGTCAGTCACGTGTCCAAATCCTCCTTACCATAAGATGGGGCTTCTTCTTAGAAGATGGAACACCAATTTTAGCCTTCTCCTCATGTCCCAGTTGATATCCTCAACCTCTTGTGGACACTTGTTTTCACCGCTATCGGAAGCGGCGATAGCAACTCTTCCTCGACCCTTAGCCTTGCCAACATGACTATCAACGGTATCTTCAAGTTAAAGATCAACAACTAAGATCTCACCTTTGACAAAAATAGATTTGTAACTATCGTCAAAGAGAGACCCAAAACTTGGACCAAATTTGTTGACACACATCTTTCTAGAACTAGTACATATATTATCTTAAGATTGTGAGTATTACAACTTATGTATGGGAATAGTATACAACTATCACTAGTGCTTAGAAATGATAAACAAAATGAATTACAATACAATAGACTTGAAGCCTAACAAGAGTAGTGACAACCACAACAAAGTTTGATTCTTGATCCGTCTTGATTCTGCGTTCTTGAGTAGTTCTTGAGTGTTTGCTCCAATTTCTACAAGCTTCTTGACCTTGATAGCAACAACAAAGTGTTTAGAAATATGGAAATAGAACAAGGAAAATGGCTTGCTGAGTCGATTGATATTCAATCTTTCCTTAAGATAATATTGCCCCGTATAATCCTTTAATGGTGTGTTGGCAACTTATCTCCCGAGATAAAACAGCAATCAAGCAAGTGAGTAAAGGAGACTCAAGTGTTCGCTAGGAAAGAAAGATCTTTGAGTGGAAGATTGCAAGAGAGGAAGAGATTTCAAAAAATCTGAAATAATACAAGTGTGTTATTGCAAATGAGTCAAAGCCTCATTTTATAGTGTTGTGAAGATGACCCTCCAATTGGCCAAGTAATGGCCTTGAATGACCATACAATAGCATTGATTATGGAGTTACAATTCAGCCAAATAATGGCTGAATTCATTTGGGAAGTAATGGAGGTTTAATATCTCAAAACCAACCTAAGAGTCATGTCTTTTCGTCTTCCGTCGTGACCACGGACTTCACGCCGCGGCCTTCATCGGGAGGTGTCGTGGCTGGCGATTACTGCGCCGCGTAGCCCTTTGGGATGGCACCGCGGCGCCAAACTTCCAGTAGCTAAACCCGTAATTAGAGCCGCGGCTCAGGGGAGGAGGCGTCGCGGCCCTTCCAGCTCCGTGGCGCCGCGACGATTCCTGACTCGTTTCATCTTTTAACACATTGTACACTTCTTCTGTCATTTTCTAGTGTGGAACACATGTCATTTGGCCAATAACCGTCCATCATTTTGTGTCTCAAAGTTTTACTACGTACCAATATCTCTTTCACTAATGAAATTTATGATAATTGACACTATGTGTGCAACGTGTGTGAAAACGATATTTCCGACGTGTGAGGCCTCAATTGTTTGAATCATAAATAATGGGTTAAACTTAATTCCACATTTAGTAGATTTTCAACAATACGTTCGTTAGTAACTATAAAAAAACCATTCCCTCTAAAAGATACAGGGCGCCACATAAATAAAATGGAAGAAGTAATAATTAATATATCTTATAGTTAACTTTTCTGGAATTTTTCATCTATAATAAACGCAGTTTCCAAATTTTGAAAAAGGAAAATAGGTGCAATAAAACGGGTCTGGACGTAGTAGATATTGGTCACTTTAGTTTTGTGTAATAATTTTGCTCATAAACCCATGCTAGGTGACGTCGTTTGTAAGGCATAAAAGAATATAGTTAATGATAAAGTATTAGTCGGACTAAATAATATTAGCTTAAAAGTTCTCATGGTTATAAGGAAATAACTTCAGCCTATATAAGGAAAAAATAATTTTTTCCTTCTAGTGAAAAATATTTTACCCGAAAATAACAGTTACCACATGTTTAAAATAATTTTCTTATAAAAATATTTTCTTGAAAATAATTTTTATCCTATTGAAAATACCGGTCATTTCATTTTTCTTTTGATATACAGTTTCCTAACTTACGTCAAACTAGTCCTGAAGATAATAGTACTAATTTCTCAATATTACTATCAATAAATGGATCTAAAAACCATAGTCATTCCATTATTTCTCTCATCAACCACGTCTTAGTACTTATCTTATCCCTGTTTGGCTGCATTCCAACCAATTGATACAATTTAATATTTTTATTTGCATTTCACTACTAAAAATACTTTAACATTTATTTATATTTATTGTAACATAGGTTTGAAAATATTAGATTGCCGACCTAGCTAGTTAGTTGTCATTTCTACTTACAACTTCCCGACGATCGATAATTCTTTCTAACAGCTCCATGAGAACGACAACTAGCATTTATCTCTTTCAAGAAGATCTTTTTAAAAATGAAATTGTAGGGTTGACACATTATTATCAATTTCATTTGTCCGGCTACGTTTTTCGTAAATATTTTATACCGTATTAGTTAGAAGCATTGGTTGCATCATGACAAACTGGAAGAATGGTACATGCACTCAAATAACATTTTCTCGTTATAATAATAAGGAAAATATTAAATATCTATCTAATTTTGTAAAACATGGATCAAGAATAAAGCATTTCAATGATGCATCAACCACTCAATTGGTATTAAGTACTAGACTAGTCAAACATGAGTTTACACAGATTTTATGCACAATAAATAGATTCCGAAAAATGATTTGTTTTTATTAGTAACGGTATCATGTGCATATCTTTTGGTAGGATGATATTGGACACTCAGTTGTATAAAGCTTATGAATGACTAGAGTGAGCCAGAGTTTTCAGGTCTTAAATGATCTGAAAGCCAAAAAGAAATTGTCACGATCCGAACTCTGAGCCCGCGACTGGTGCCCTACCTGGACACCATTTTACCCATTCATCCCAAGTAACCCGCAGAAGATAAAGATACTCATCATCATTTTTTTTTAATCAAGCAAAGGTAAAGCCGGTAAGGCCGCCGCTATATATATATAAGCCAAAACGAAACTACACTGTACACGAGTCCAATCCCACATATATGAATACAGACCTCTAAGAGTTTGAACAATATACTATAACGGGACAAGGCTCCGCCGTACCCATAAATGTACAAAAAAACATGTGTTGAAAGATCATTACCAAAATGATAAACTCCAGAACAATAGAGCTAAATCAAAACTCTGAGCAAGGATCCTACACTTGCAGATCACCAAACTGCGTACCTAAATCTGCGACATGAACGCAGCCCCCCGGAGAAAGGGGGTCAGTACGGAAAATGTACCAAGTATGTGAAACAATAAGTACTGCAAATGAGATTATAACAGGCCAAACAGATAACAAGAGACAAGTATAATAATCAAATACCAGTACACTGTGTCTTTTCAAGATATGAAATCCATGTCAAAATTATGAACGTCTGTCCATATAAACAAATGTTGTCATGGGAGTTGAACCCGAATATTATTCACAAATACTGCCCTGTAAGGTATTCTGTCCGGCCCTATCTAGGAAGCGATAAAGTCAATAAAGTATTCTGCCGGGCCCCTTCTGAAACGCGGTAAAGTCAATAAGGTATTCTGCCCGGCCCCTTCTGGGACGCGGTAACGTCAATAAGTCAAATAAGGTATTCTGCCCGGCCCATTCTGGAACACGATAAAGTCATGTAATATATACTGCCCTGCCCATTAAGGTATACTGCCCGGTCCATTCTGAGACACGGTAAAGTAATGTAATATATACTGCTCTGCCCATTAAGGTATACTGCCCTGCCGATTCTGGGACGCGGTCCAAATATAAAGGAATGTACACATATAGCTATCACAAGCAACTATGTACAATTTAAATCATCTCCGACTCTCATTAGCACAAATAGAATGAACTATCATTTTAGAAGAACTCAAGGCATTATCACATATTGTAATATTAGGGAATTGAACCCAAAGTACTATGTACATCCACCGTATATTCCTTTCCTTTATAATAAATTCTTTGACTCTCAATGAACCAAAATAAAATAACTTTCATTTTGACAACCCAAAGTACTATTAAGAGAATAGATATAACAATCTTTCATTTTTGAAACCCCAAGTACTATAAGGAGAATAGATATAACAATCTTTCATTTTAGAAATCCCAAGTACTATCAAGAGAATAGGTAAACAACTTCCTTTTTATAAAACCCAAAGTATTATCAAGAGAATGGATATAACAACTTCCTTTTTGTAAAACTCAAAGTATTATCAAGAGAATGGATATAACAACTTCCTTTTTGTAAAACCCAAAGTATTATCAAGAGAATGGATATAACAACTTCCTTTTTTAAACTCAAAGTACTATTAGTGAAATAGATAGAACACTTCTATTTTGGAAACTCAAAGTACTATTAATGAAGTACATCATTAAGGAGTAGGATTCACTCCCTTTATAACAAGGAATCATGCTAGAAGAAGAAATGATAGTTCACATACCTTTTTGGCGACTAACCAACTCTACAATCTAGAATACGTTTCAATGTACTTCAACCTATAACGACAATAACACGCATATCAACACGTGCTCACTAAAATAGGTTAGCACCAAATAAAGATCCTCCCTTGTCTATGGAAATTTGGGCATCACTTCCCCTATAAATATGTATTTTTCCACCTTTTCCAAGGCCCAAATTCAACAACAATCAAGCCCTATTTAAGGCACAATCAAAACAGCAACCAAAGGGGATTACACGCCTACTTGACGTGTAAAATTCGGCCCCTTAATCTATACAAAACAGTCCACAATTCCATCAACAAAAAGGGTAAAATGTGAAACCTTTTAACACCCTTTTACACCCTTATTCCTTAGGACTTTCACTAGCAATTTTACCACATTAATCATGCATGTTGACAACTGAATTTCCAGCATATACATGCCACAAAACAGTCCATAAAAACTGCACGACAATATCCAACAGTTTTATAGATTCCACGGCCAACAACTACAATCCGATAACTCTTTCCTTAATCCATTTTATTTCACTTCAAGTTCCAACACTTCTATATATAGTATAACAACTTATCTACAACAATATTACTCCATTTTTAACATGCAATGGGTGAAGATAACAACAACAATAACCAACAAACTCCAAAGATTCGAAAGTTGCCTATTTTCGACCCCAACATTAAAAAATGGTCCAAACACTTTTTAATCTTCATTATTCTTAACACATGCTCATCTAATAACCATAATAACATGTAATATTTAATTACTTCAAGAGGAAGAAGAGTTCTTACCTAAAATTGCCCAAAAAGTCGTGACTATGCCCTAAGGTTTTATGCCCGCAGTTTTCGTTTTGCTCCACTTCTTCAAGTTTCAATCACACATATGTATCCTCTACAAGGTTATAACCAACTTCCCTTCTTGTTTTACTTCCAAAAAGTCGACGAACAAGCTATGGTTTTAATGGTCATTCTCGGCCCAAATGGATTCTTGAAGGATTTTGGAGAGTTAACTTGGTTTAAGACTTGATTAGGATTCTTAATCTAAGAAAATAACTTGTCTTTGATCTTCACTTTCCATGGGATTTTCGAAATCTAAGGCTAAGGAAAGAAGAGAGAAAAATAGTTGGAGAAGATGAGATATTATGAGACCTTTAAATCTCGCATCCATATCTATATAGTTAAGTCCTGCAAGACAAGTTGGGGAGGGACACATGTCACCCTCCCATTGGCCAAAATTCTTTCCCTTTAAAAATATCTAGATATTGTCCAAAATATCTTAAAATCGAAGGGCCCCGCGAAATTGTGAAATTATCGGCAGGCCCCATATTATCAATTCCAATTCTTCGTAATCCAATACTAAGTCCATAGATCCAATTAGAAGTATTAAACTCCAAGTTAATACTTTTTCCGTCGCCACATTTTTCTGAAATTTTCCTTAACAAAATGTAATAATTCTTTATTTCCAAAATTCAAATCTTAAATTCTTAATCACGTTCTCAATTAGTAGCCCTGGTATTACGGGGTGTAACATCCTCTCCCCCCCCTAGAAATATTCGTCTCGAATGTTCATAGTGGGTCTCAAACGATACAGATTCCGACGGCGTCTCCTTACTATACCTATCAGCCAATACTCCACAAAACCAACGATGCCACACACGGCCACAATATATAACATGTATATACACCAATGGACCTTCCATCTGAGGTCCCTTCTCACAATACTCGAAGGTTGCAGTCCTTTCCAAAATGGGATCTTCAGACGTTCATTTTCTATTCCCGTACTAGGGATGACCCTGCCGTATTCTAAGCCATAAGCTATTACTATTTGAATCCTTCAGTCGGACTCCCACTCAACTAACTGATGTGTTCCCTCGTGTCAACTTCTCTTCTTCATCCTCACATTAGTCAAACTACTGGTTGGTGAATGATCATATTGTCTACCTAGCTTTGTTTACTAACTGGTGTAAACTCTAAAACTAGTAGTATCTCAATCATGAACACCTATGGACAATGTTACTGAATCTAAGGTGTGTGTATCATCACAATTAACTCTCAGTCATTGTCTACAATGGATCTCTCTCTTATCTCAAAGTGTTTCTCACGCTATCCTTTTCTCTCATTAGATGTTCATCACCTTTGGCCGAAGTATTCCTACTGTACATCCCCTACTATCAGTATTTACACTGTTATGGGGTAATTACACCTTATAAAACCCTACACAACTATAGTTTCATTCACTTTATCATTCTTGTCAACATCCTTCATTCTACTCATTACTAAACAAAATATTTCTACCTCTAATGGTTCTATAGTCTTCCCTGGCGAGGAGTGGAGGCTCAGTCTTGGGCCTCAAAACCGGTCTTGAGAAGAACTCGATCGTGGTACAATATCCGGTATAGACTGGGAATGAGCCCTAGTAACTCTCTGAGTCTGACTAGTAGCTCCCGCTACTGATTTGCCCTTCTGGGCAACTGTTGCCTTTCTCGGAGGCAAAGCTGTAACACAATAATACGTCAGAGAGAGATTATCCTAATAACACAGCTCTATTACACGATGTCAAAGTAAGAAGAATAGAAACCAAATCCTAAATATCATGTAGCCTCCTGTTTATGGTGTGGCGCGCAACACACCGATAATCAAGACTCTACTAGACACGGTCTGTAGACATTTCGAGGACTGACTGCTCTGATATCACTCTTGTCAAGACCCGAACCCCGGGCCCGCGACTGGTGCCCTACCTGGGCACCCTTCTACCCATTCATCTCAAGTAACCCGCGGAAGATAAAGATACTCATCATCATTTTTTTTAATCAAGCAAAGGCAAAGACGGCAAGGCCGCCGCTATATATATATATATATATATATAAGCCAAAACGAAACTACATTGTACACGAGTCCAATCCCACATATGAATACTGACCTCTAAGAGTTTGAACAATATACTATGACGGAACAAGGCCCCGCCGTACCCATAAATGTACAAAAAAACTGTACTGAAAGATCATTACCAAAATGATAAACTCCAGAATAATGGAGCTATCCCAAAGCTCTGAGCAAGGATCCTACACTTGCATATCACCAAACTGTGTACCTAAACTTGCGGCATGAACGTAGCCCCCCGGAGAAAGGGGTCAGTACGGAAAATGTACCAAGTATGTGAAACAATAAGTACTACAAATGATATTATAACAGACCAAACAGATAACAAGCGACAAGTATAATGATCAAATACCAGTACATTGTGTCTTTTCAAGATATGAAATCCATGTCAAAATTATGGACGTCTGTCCATATAAATAAATATTGTCATGGGAGTTGAACCCGAACATTATACACAAATACTGCCCTGTAAGGTATTATGCCCGGCCCAATCTAGGACGCGATAAAGTCAATAAGGTATTCTGCCCGGCCCATTCTAGGACGCGGTAAAGTCAATAAGGTATTCTGCCTGGCCCCTTCTGAGATGCGGTAAAGTCAATAAGGTATTCTGCCCAGCCCCTTCTGGGACGCGGTAAAGTCAATAAGTCAAATAAGGTATTCTGCCTGGCCCCTTCTGGGACACGGTAAAGTCATGTAATATATACTGCCCTGTCCATTAAGGTATACTGGCCGGTCCATTCTGGGACACGGTAAAGTCATGTAATATATATTGTCCTGCCCATTAAGGTATACTGCCCTGCCCATTCTGGGACGCGGTCCAAATATAAAGGAATGTACATATATAGCTATCACAAGCAACTATGTACAATTTAAATCATCTCCGACTCTCATTAGCACAAATAGAATGAACTATCATTTTAGAAGAACTCAAGGCATTATCACATATTGTATTATTAGGGAATTGAACCCAAAGTACTATGTACATCCACCATATATTCCTTTCCTTTATAATAAATCCTTTGACTCTCAATGAACCAAAATAAAATAACTTTCATTTTGACAACCCAAAGTAATATCAAGAGAATAGATATAACAATCTTTCATTTTTGAAACCCCAAGTACTATCAGGAGAATAGATATAACAATCTTTCATTTTAGAAACTCCAAGTACTATCAAGAGAATAGGTAAACAACTTCCTTTTTATAAAACCCAAAGTATTATCAAAAGAATGGATATAACAACTTCCTTTTTGTAAAACCCAAAGTATTATCAAGAGAATGGATATAACAACTTCCTTTTTGTAAAACCCAAAGTATTATCAAGAGAATGGATATAACAAATTCCTTTTTTAAACTCAAAGTACTATTAGTGAAATAGATAGAACACTTCTATTTTGGAAACTCAAAGTACTATTAATGAAGTACATCATTAAGGAGTAGGATTCACTCCCTTTATAACAAGGAATCATGCTAGAAGAAGAAAGGATAGTTCACATACCTTTTTGGCGACTAACCAACTCTACAATCTAGAATACGTTTCAATGTAATTCAACCTATAACGACAATAACACGCATATCAACACGTGCTCACTAAAATAGGTTAACACCAAATAAAGATTCTCCTTTTTCTATGGAAATTTGGGCAACACTTCCCCTATAAATACGTACTTTTCCACCTTTTCCAAGGCCCAAATTCAACAACAATCAAGCCCCATTTAAGGCACAATAAAAACAGCAACCAAAGGGGATTACACGTCTACTTGACGTGTAAAATTATGCCCCTTAATCTATAAAAACAGTCCATAAAAACAGTCCACAATTCCATCAACAATAATGGTAAAATGTGAAGCCTTTTAACACTCTTTTACACCCTTATTCCTTAGGACTTTCATTAGCAATTTTACCACATTAATCATGCATGTTGACAACTGAATTTCCAGCATATACGTGCCACAAAACAGTCCATAAAAACTGCACGATAATATCCAACAGTTTTATAGATTCCACGGCCAACAACTACAATCCGATAACTCTTTCCTTAATACACATGTATCCTCTACAAGCTTATAACCAACTTCCCTTCTTGTTTTACTTTCAAAAAGTCAACGAACAAGCTATGGTGTTAATGGTCATTCTCGGCCCAAATGGATTCTTGGAGGATTTTGGAGAGTTAACTTGGTTTAAGACTTGATTAGGGTTCTTAATCTAAGACAATAACTTGTCTTTGATCTTCATTTTCCATGGGATTTTCGAAATCTAAGGCTAAGGAAAGAAGGGAGAAAAAGAGTTGGAGAAGATGAGATATTATGAGACCTTTAAGTCTTGCATCCATATCTATATAGTTAAGTCTTGCAAGACAAGTTGGGGAGGGACACATGTCACCCTCCCATTAGCCAAATTTTCCCCCTTTAAAAATATCTAGATATTGTCCAAAATATCTTAAAATCGAAGGGCCCCGCGAAATTGTGAAATTCTCGGCGGCCCCATATTATCAATTCCAATTCTTCATAATCCAATACTAAGTCCATAAATCCAATTAGAAGTATTAAACTCCAAGTTAATAATTTTTCCGTCGCCATATTTTTCTGAAAGAAAATGTAATAATTCTTTCCTTCCAATATTCAAATCTTAAATCTTTAATCGTGTTCTCAATTAGTAGCCCTGGTATTACGGGGTGTAACAGAAATGCAGAAAAGAAATTGGACACTCAGTCTGCCAAAGCAATTGGAGTAGGACAGAGTATCCAGATCATATATGATCTAGTTACACCCTAACCACGGGCAAGATTTTGTTCATGTGAAGCAACGACATCTCTAACGTAGAAGGGGTTGGAGAGGTTGTCCTCAAAAGGACTTCATGGAATGAGATCACTCTAAAAGTATGTGATACATGTCCCAAACTTGGTTTCAGGCACGCTGTTGGTCAAGCTGGTTTGAGTCTAGTCCAACAGGTCTATAATAAATAAGAATGGTACAGTATGTTTGTAGCCAAATGAATGATATATTTGTAATCCGTGCATCTATGCCATCATAGATTAAGACACGTTAAATAGAAAGGCATTCAACAGCTAACTAAGTTGAGATTGTTGCATTCTGTCGACATAAACACTCAAAATGAATGTCAGGTGGGCGAAGAGGCAAAATCACTTTTCCATTCCGTCAAAGGTGTTAAACAGTGGACCCCATTGTTCAAAGAGACCCACACGACTGGAGTAAATATTTGTATATTAGGTAGATTTACATAATAGTCTTGTACCATAATTAGACTTATAATATTACCATAAGTAAATAGGTATTCTTCGTATAGAATAAGGATTCCTAAGTAGAATTGGAAGAGGATCTTCCTCCTTGTAACTTGTATATATATGTCTTTCATTAATAAGAATAATCAAGGGATTATTTCTTACATTCTTTCATGGTATCAAGAGTCTAGGTTCTCTTTACCCTGCTTCCGCTCCTCAAAATTTCTTCTTCTTTCTCAAAATTTTGCCCTAAAATTCTCAATTTTTTTGTGTGTTTCTTCTTTCACAAAAACCGAGTTTCTTCTCTTCCAAAACCCTTTCTCACAAATTCCCTTCTCTGAATCTTGTTGTTCTATTCCCTATGGCTGATAAGAACACTTTTCACCCTGCCCTCACAGTTTCTAATATCAAGAGTGTTCTTCCTATCGTTCTTGACCTAGAAAACGTTCAATATGGGACATGGGCGGAATTGTTTAAGATTCATGCTTTGGCACATAAAGTTCTCCACCACATCATTCCTCCAACTCCTCCAAAGGAGGGTGATAAGGCGACTACGTCTACGACGGTTGTGCCCACTAAAGAAGCAGATCCAGAATTATGGGTCATGCTTGATGCCAAGGTTCTCCAGTGGATTTATGCCACTATCTCCTTGGAACTTTTACAGACGATTATGGAACCCAACTCCACAGCTATGGCAGCGTGGGATCGATTGCGAGACATATTCCAAGATAACAGTCATTCTCGAATTGTTATCCTTGAGCAGGATTTTTCTCAGGTTTCTATGGCGAATTTTCCAAACGTTTCTTCGTATTGCAAACGCCTCAAGGACTTGGCAGACCAACTCAGCAACGTGGGTTCTCCTGTTTCTAATAGTCGTCTAGTTCTTCAGATGGTTGCAGGCCTGTCAGAGGCCTTTACCGGTGTTGCTTCGGTTATTCGTCAGAGTAACCCACTGCCAGGATTTTATCAAGCCCGTTCTATGCTTACTTTGGAAGAAGCCGGATTGGCTAAGAGAGTGGCGATTGGGGCCAGCCCTGTCGTCATGATGACTACTTCCAATTTTTCTCCTTCCAATCCAGCCAACGTGACTCAAAATCACAACAACGGGGGTGGTAAGAAGGGCCAGAATCGGAAGAATAATGGCAAGAATCGTGGCGGCAACAACGGAGGCAACCGTCAGCAGCAACAGCAGTTCTGGAGCCCACAGGGCCCCCCTGGACAGTGGCAGTGGGTCCCAGCACCTAACAGCGCCGCCGCTCCACAGTACAGCGCCGCGGCCCAGCCGGCACAGGCACCGCGGTCCAACTTCTACCCAGGTCAGAATTCAGGTTTCAGACCAGCGTATGGGCAGCAACATCAGTCCAGTATACTTGGGCCTCACCCCCATCAGGCCCACCACGCCGCGGCCCCCACTCAGACTGACATTGAAGAAGAAATGCACACACTTGGCTTGACTAAGCCAGACCCTAATTGGTTCATGGACACCGACGCCACTACCCACATGACATCCGACCAAGGTACTTTCTCGTCGTATTCCAATTTGAGCACTACTCGTGGTATAACTGTTGATAATGACAATTCTGTTCCAATTAAGAGTTATGGTCATAAAACTTTATCCCCTCCCCATCCACCACTTGTCCTGAAACATACTCTTCATGCCCCAAAATTGATTTAAAAAATGGTGTATGTCCGTAATCACCACTGATAATTAGGTTTCTATTAACTTTGATCCGTTTGGGTTTTTTGTGAAGGATTTCAAGACGGGGAGTCATCTCATGAGGTGCAACAGTAGAGGTGATCTTTATCCAATCACTCCAAGTCTCAGCGTCTCGAGTCAAGCTATGCCATCCACTTTTGCAGTTCTTGCTCCTTCCTTTTGGCATGCTCGTCTAGGTCATCTGGGGTCGTCTATTTTATCTTCTTTAGATAGACATAAGTTTATTTCTTGTAAGGGTACGCGTAGTACTCCACTTTGTCAATCCTGTGCTTTGGGAAAGATTATTAAATTACCATTTGTAGCATCGAATTCTAATACTTCAATGTCATTTGATATTATTCATAGTGATTTATGGACATCTCTCGTTCTCAATTCCATGGATCATCGTTATTATGTTTTATTCTTAGATAACTATTCTAAATATTTAGGGACGTTTCCTATTGCGAAAAAATCTCAAATTTTTTTCATTTTCATAAAATTTAGAGCTTTCATAAGAACACAATTCGAACGGAAAATAAAAAACATCCAATGTGATAATGGCAAAGAGTATGACAATGGGGAATTTAGTGCTCAAAATGGGATAAATTTCCGTTTTTCATGTCCTCATACGTCTTCACAAAATGGGAAAGCTGAGCGGAAAATTCGTACCATTAATAATATTGTTCGCACACTATTAGTTCATTCTTCCGTTCCTCCATTTTTTGGCATCATGCGCTACAAATGGCTACCGATCTACTAAATATTCTTCCTTCTAAAGGTTTGACATATTCATCCCCTCTCCAAGTGTTATACAATAAAACTCCATCATATTCTCATCTTAGGGTCTTCGGATGCTTATGTTATCCATTGTTTCCATCCACTACGATCAACAAACTTCAGGCACGTTCTACTCCTTGTGTGTTTTTGGGTTTTCCGTCAAATCACCGTGGTTAAAAATGCTTTGATTTATCCTCTAAATGAATCATCATTAGTCGTCATGTTCTCTTTGATGAATCTAAATTTTCCTTTTCTAAAGTAGACAAATCTGTGTCTAGTTCTTATAATTTTTTGGATGAGGATGTCTCCCCCTATGTTCTTCGTCATTTTTCAGATTTGTCCAAAAAAACACCGTCAGTGCCGCGGCCCTGCACAGAGGCGCCACGGCGCCAAAACATCAGCGAGCTCTGCAGCTCTTCTGGCGCTGCGGCCCCTTCCCCTGCCCCTAGCGCTGCGACGCCTTCGACAGTAATTCCTAAAATTTCTCAAAATTCCCAAAATTCTCCCAATCCAGCCCCGAGTCATGGTTCAGTCACTCGTAGTCAACGGGGTATTTTTAAGCCTAAAGTACATTTTAATTTGAATTCTAATGTTCTTAAATTCCCCTTAACTCGTAATCCTGTGTCTGTCTTAAATGACCCTAATTGGAAAATTACCATGACCGAAAAATATAATGCTCTTATTGATAATAAGACGTGGGAGTTGGTACCCCGTCCATCTGGTGTTAATATTATTCGGTCTATGTGGATTTTTGTTCATAAGGAAAATTCTGATGGTTCATTTGTGAGGCATAATGCTAGACTTGTAGGTGATGGTAAGACTCAGCAGGTTGGTGTGGATTGTGGTGAGACATTTAGCCCGATGGTCAGGTCGGCTACCATTCGCACTGTGCTCAGCTTGGCTCTTTCAAAATCATGGCCCATTCATCAGCTAGATGTGAAGAATATTTTCTACATGATGATCTTCAGGAGATAGTGTATATGCATCAGCCCTTGGGGTTCAGGGATACTAGATATCCTAATCATGTTTGTCTATTGAAGAAGTTCTTGTATGGGCTTAAGTAGTCTCCATGGGCCTGATATAAGAGGTTTGCTGATTTTGTTTCAACTATGGGTTTTTCTCACAGCAGGTCTGATAATTCATTGTTCATATATCGTCGGGGTTCTTCCATGGCTTATATACTGTTATGTGTGGATGATATTATCTTGATTGCCTCTTCTGATGCTTTGAAAAATGACAATGCTCAATTCTGAGTTTTCTATGAAAGACTTGGGCTCTTTGAGCTATTTTTTGGGGATTGCAGTCACTCGTCATGCAGGTGGATTGCTCTTAACACAGAGGAAGTATGCAACAGAGATCATTGAGAGGGCTGGGATGTCATCATATAAGTCCACTTCTACTCCAGTTGATATTAAACCTAAGTTGGGTGCTGCAGCTGGCTCTCCGTATGAGGATCTGACCCGCTATCGTAGTCTTGCAGGCGCCCTTTAGTATCTTACGTTCACGTGACCAGACATTGCATATGCAGTCCAGAAGGTGTGTTTGTTTATGCATGATCCCAGAGTTGAACATATGAATGCGCTCAAACGCATCCGTAGGTACATTCAGGGAACACTTGAGTATGGTTTGCATTTGTATCCTTCATCGACGTCTACACTTGTCTCATATACAGATGCTGATTGGGGTGGTTTTCCTGACACCAGACGGTCTACGTCTGGTTATTATATGTTTTTGGGTACTAACTTGGTCTCATGGCCTGCCAAGCGTCAAACTACACTTTCACGTTCAAGTGTAGAGGCCGAGTATCGAGGGGTAGCCAATGTGGTTTCCGAGTCATGTTGGTTACGAAATCTACTTTTAGAGCTTCATTGTCCTATTGAGAAGGCTACCATGGTATATTGTGATAATATAAATGTCATCTACCTTTCTGGTAATCCTATTCAGCACCAGCGGACTAAACACATAGAGATGGATATTCACTTTGTTAGAGAGAAGGTAGCTAAAAGACAAGTATGTGTCTGTCATGTCTCTTCCAGATATCAAATTGCAGACATCTTTACAAAGGGTCTTCCCTCGGTCATTTTTGAAGTTTTTAGAGATAGTCTCAGCGTACGAAGACCGCCCGCTATGACTGCGGGGGTGTGTTAAACAGTGGACCCCACTGTCCAAAGAGACTCACACGGTTGGGAGTAAATATGTCACGACCCGAACCCCGGGCCCGCGACTGGTGCCCTACCTGGGCATCCTTCTACTCATACAAAACAAGTAACCCGCGGAAGCTAAATAACACTCATCATTATTTTTTTTTGCAAAGGCAAAGCCAGCAAGGCTGCCATAATATATAACAGTCACGACCCGACCCCGGGCCCGCGACTGGTGCCCTACCTGGGCACCCTTACAGGTAACAATCAGAGAAAGTCAGCGGAACATACATAGAATACACAACTTAAATCAGTAAGAAGTAAACAACAAGTTAGCCGATGAGGCTGCCTTCCTGGATATACATATATAAATAGTCAAAAGCAGTTACATCCTTTTTCTTTACAAACCGACCCACATACATGACTACAGACCTCTAAGAATTTTGACATAACAATTGTGACGGGACAGGGCCCCGCCATACCCCTGAATGTACAACAACCGACAATACCAGGGATTTGAACCAAAGATAAGCCTCCGGAGTAATGGAGCTTCTCAACAGCTGAACAGTGATCCTAAGAGTGAGGATCAACAACCTGTATAACTCTACCTGCGGCATGAACGCAGCCCCCCGAAGGAGATCAGTACAACAGGTACCAAGTATGTGGCCCAGAAATCAGAATGAAATCATAATAGTCTAAAATAAAGCTGGAGACATGTATGATAACCACATTAACAATACACTGTGCCTTACTAACAATGAGAGTAAACAAGCGTATACTTTACTGCATAAAAATAGGAGGCTCATGATCAAATTAGGGCCACCCGCCAGTAGTATCATTAAGCAATCCTACTCCTGGGACTATTTCACTCGCATAGGTCCTGTGGACCCGTAATGAGGTCATCCGCCTCGCATGGGACTATTTCACCCGCACAAGACTATTTCACCCATTTAGGCCCGGTGGGCCCGCAATGAGTACAAACGCCGCACTCGCATCATGGGTAGCAAATCCATGGAATAAGTAGTAACCCGGGGGTTTACCCCGCAAGAATAACATAACACTAGCACAACCGGCTATCATACATAACATAAACACCACCGGCTTATCATACATAACATAAGCATCACCGGCTTATCATAATTATCATAAGCAAGTTAAGAATTCCCCTAACTTCTTATTAGCCTTAATTATCATGCACTCTCATTTTATTTAACTTAAGGCACTAACATGTCATTAAAAATCCGAGAATTTAACCCCAAGTACTATGTACTTCCATTCCTTTAAAAAGAACCATTTTTATATAAAAACCCCAAGATACTATCACCCGTAGTATCAAGGCATGTCTATTTTTCAAATCAAGTTACTACACCTTTAGAAATTCATTTCAATGCTTTAAAACCAAGTAACTTCTACTTTCACAACCAAGGCAACTCGTGCCTATAAATCAAGTAGACACTCTCTTAACTTTCCATAAAGCCGTTATAACTAACTTCCCATAAAGCCGTTATAACTCTTTATGTTTTAGACAATTACATTCTTTTTATAACCAAGAGACTTATACTTTCAAAAACCAAGTATCATATACTTTCAAATCAAGTTACATAACTTTCAGAATACTTCAAGTCTCTTAACTTTAGAAATCAAGTTTCTTAACTTTAGAATAGTTCAAGTAATCAATACTTTCCAAATCAAGTATTCTATACATTTTCAAGTCAAGAAATATTTGTTTACCTTATTAGAATAAACCATTCTTTTAAATTCCCATAAAGTTGTTATAACCAACTTCCCATAAAGCCGTTATACTAACTTTATGCTTTAGAAACTAAGACATCTTTAACCTTTAAAACAAGTGAGTTAATTCTCTAACTCAACCAACTTGGACATTCTTAAAAAAGTCAAGGATATCAAATGAAACTAAATTCATTTAAATCTCGTACGTCTACCGTACTATACATTTATAGCTACTCATGCTCAAGAGATAAGAAACGTTCCACATACCTCTTCGACTCAATCCACTTGCCAAGTTGAATACACCGCGCGTACAATGTCAACCTATAATGACCATAATACGCCTATCAACTTCTAGATTTCAACGTAGAATATTTCTAAGTATAAAGCTTCCTTTTCTACGGAAAATTGGGCAGCACTTCCTTTGTTTCTAGGTACTTTTCCACCCTTTTCAAGGCCCAAAAATCAATAACCAAATGCCACATTTAAGGCTCAACAATGTAGCTAACAAAAGGGGATTACACGCCTAACAGGACGTGTAAAATTCTGCCCCACAATTGATATCAAAATAGTCCAAAAGACAATGCCATTCACGGCTAATAGGTGCAACAACATATAATCCTTTCCAATTCATTTTCAATCCAATTTGTTAAGTCTAACATGTTATATAGTCGCAATCGACAATAACAACTACAATCCCTTCTTTATATAACATGCGACGACTAAAACTAATAACTAAACCTAATTACAACCTTAAGGTTAAACATGCAACTTTTGGATTCCATCCAACTATTCCATAACATTTCAATCTCCATTATACATATCTCATACTTGCATATATATATACTATAATCAACATGTAATCTTTAATCACTTAAGAGGACAAGATTGTTACCTTGACAAGCCTTAATCCAACTTCAAGATCCGAAGTCGCTCCTTAGCAATTTAGCTCCTTTTCTTGACGCTCCAATCCGCTATTTGAAGCCTTTAGAAGTTCACAAACAACTTTCCTTCAATTTCCAACCAAAACTTTGAAAATGACTTAGGTTTTCACCTTGCGACTAATGTAAAAATGTAGTCTTTCCGGGATTTTTCTATTGAGATATCCTTGTAATACCCTTAGGAACTTTGGTTTAAAGTATTGGGATTATTGAACCACAAACGAAATTTTTTTCTTCCTTCTATAGAGCAAAGCCGAGAGCTTCAAGAACAAGAACAAGATTTCTAATTTTTCTCTAAGTGTTAGAGACTTGTCTTGCTACTTAGGATGATTATATAAAACAATGGAGGGTCTAGATTAAAACAATTGTGTGGCTTGGATGAATTTCATTTAAAAAATCTAGTCAAGTGGCTCATTGACTTAGTCAATTATATCAAGCTTAGCTTAGTCAAGACTTTATCATATTTGCCTTGGTCATTTGACCTCTTTACCCTTGGTCCAATTCGACCAAGACCATCCAAGGGGGGTGACACGTGTCACCCTCCCATTCATCATAATATTTCGTTTCCCGACATTTCCATAATTCCGATAAATTCTACAAGTCTCAAATCTTAACGTCCTAATTTCTTACGTACGTTCTTATATACATGTCCTGGGATTACGGGGTGTAACATTCTTCCCCCCTTAGAACATTCGTCCCCGAATGTTCTTTCGGAGTCAATCTAATTAGATAGCTCCATAGTCTCCTTTTACAACTCCTACATACCAATTATGCCACATCTGGCCACATAATAATACTTAGGCAAACACGTCAATCAAAATCGACAAGTAGGGTGACTAGATTACTAGTAGGTGTAGGGAACAAGCGAGGATACTTTGTCAACATGTCCTCATCCGCATCCCAAGTCACATTTCCATGTTATTATTCCGCCGCAAGACCATGACGGAAACCACGTTCTTAGTCCGTAATCGACTGACCTGACGATCAAGTATCGCTGTAGGACTTTCCTCAACCGATAACCCCTCTGTCACTTGGACATCACTAACCGGGAAACTCTTAATGGATCTCCGATACACTCCCATAAAATAACAACATGGAAGATCGGATGTACATGCTTCCCAAGCGGACGCATATCTAACTCATAGGCAACCTTGCCTACTCTGCGGACAATCTGATAAGGCCCAATGTACCTTGGGCTTAGTTTCTCTTTCTTTCCAAGCCTCGTCACACCCCTCATGGGTGATGCCTTTAAGAAGACTCCATTGTCCATCTGAAACTCTAAGTGTCGACATCGATTCTCTGCATAAAACTTCTGCCGACTCTGAGCTGCTAACAGTCTCTCTTGGATAAGCTTCGCCTTATCCACAGCCTGCTGCATCAAGTCTGGGCCAATTAACTAAACCTCGCCTACGTCGAACCAACCACTCGGCGATCTATACTTCCTTTCATACAAAGCCTCATATAGGGCCATCTGAATACTGGAAGGGTATCTGTTATCGTACGTAACTCAACAAGAGGCAAATAATCCTCCCAGCTATCTCTGAAATCAAGAACATATGCCCGCAACCTATCCTCAAGTGCCTGGATAGTACGATCTGCCTGTCCGTCGGTCTGAGATGAAATGCAACACTGAGACTCACCTGTGTCCCTAATCCTTACGGAAAACCTCCGAAGTTAGCGTAAACCATTTCATCATGCGACATCATAATGTAGGAACTCCGTGCAGTCTCACAATCTTCCTGCTATTATAATCTAGCATAATCCTCAGTCGAGTAAGTGGTCCTAACTGGAAGAAAATGGGCTGATTTCGTCAGCCTGTTTACTATGACCCTCAGGGAGTCGCACTTCCTCTGAGTACGATGCAACCCTGTAACAAAATCCATATTAATCACCTCCCATTTCTAAGTCGGGATCTAAATCGCCTGTAATAGCCCACTAGGCTTCTGGTGTTCAACCTTGACCTGCTACGAATTCGGACACTAAGCAACAAACTCTGCTACGTCTCTCTGCAGGTCATCTTACCAATACATACATCTGAGGTCATGATACATCTTAGTCGACCCCGGATTAATAGAGTAACGAAGCGTGTGCCTTCGCAAAACTTGGCGACAAGTCTGCGGCGACGGGCACACAATCTATCCTCATGTCACAGCACCTCATCCGGTGTTACTCAAACAGGCCATTCTCCTCTCGGAGAGCCGTATCTCAATTCCGCACTAGAAATGGATCCTTATATTGTCACCTCTTCACCTCCTCAACGAGGGAAGACTCGGAAACCTCTCGAATCTGAGCTCCACTATCATGCTCCCGTAGTTGCCGGGAAATATAGGTTGTTACCTTATCGTGTTGCATCCGCACACAACCCAGCCAAACACTCAAAGTGTTACCATAATAACCTAATCCTCTAGTCCTTCAGGCCTCAGGAGGGGTTAGAACTGTAGTCGTAGTCAGCTTATCTTCCAATAACTGGAAGCCTTTCTCATACTTCCGAAATAGTCAGGGATATAATCTCAATTATGATTCTTGTTCCCATTTCTCTGTTTCAACCAAACTTGGTCACTATACTTAGATTCGATTCATTTGCTTGTCTCATGGCTAAGACTTCCTGCAAATCACAGTTTAGGGGGAGATTTCCTTGATCTCGTCAAGTAGTAATCCTATTACTCTTCCCAGCTCATAGAGCTTATAGTCCGGTGTTCAACCTCAATTCATGATATTACATAATCCAATGGTTTGCCAAGATTTCTTATCTTGTCATGATTAGGTCTCTCATCGTTCGAGTGACTACTCGTCTTACCTTTATTTTTCATTTCAAGTTGCCCTGGGGTCTCTTACCTCCCCGTATTTTTCCTACTATCTTTCTTGTCAGTACAGATTTTTTTCCACCTTTCATCGAGGTGTTCCTACTGCCCATCATTCACTAATGGTCTTTACACTAGTCTGGGGTAATCATATCTCGTGCAACTTTCATAACCATAGTTGCATTCTCTTTTATCATTCTGGTCATAACCCTCAATAATACATAGAACTATCCTTTTACGTGGGGGAGAGAGCTTATCTCCCTTCACCATCTTAATCATCAAGTGCCACCTTATAATCATATAGATTTTTAAGACCTACCAATGATATCTTCTGTTTTTCGTAGGCAGCACTCGTACTTATCTTATTCCTGCCTCGCGTATTTTTTTCCTGAAACCATTCGGAATGTCGTGGCCCTGATTGCCACACTAAACCTAACTCCAAGTACCTCAAAGGGCACTTAACATGAACTTTTTTAATGACCATACATTTCAATTTCTATCTCTAAACTCTTCAAATTCAACTATTCCATACTTTCTACATCCATTTACCCCAATGAACAAGTCACACAGACTTACCAATATGATGCCAAAGAAGGAAGGATAATTCACTTGTTACAATCGCTTCCCTTCCTCTCCTCTCCTCGATGGCAAACTGCCACGGAACCGAATCGAACCAATCTCTCTGTAGTCACCATTGGCATACAAGAAGCCAACGAGTCCATACCCATAATGACCTCAAAGTCTGACATGTCCAGCTCTACCAGGTCTGCTAGGGTCTGACGACTTTATCATCACCGGGCAATTTTCATATATCCGCCCAGCTACCACCCAATCACTCACGGTGTAGCTTCCTTGAAAGGTTCTTATGGATTTAAGCTCTATTCTTTTACACATGGTTGCTCTCTTTCTTACTAGTCGTACTCTTCCCATACTTCCCAACTTATTATAACATACGTACATAACCTCCATACTGATTATGGCCTTCAATCTTTGGAGTTACAATATCGAACAATTTAAGGCCATTTCCGGCTCTCACGACCTGGTTCCGGTGGAACGTGTCCACGAACCCGTAAAATGATTAACTAGACTTGGGCCTTGCACCCTCGTGACCCTTTCACATAGCGGGACAACCCTTAACTAACCCTGCTTTACTTACAGGCTATGGGTCGACCCGTAATAGGTCCATAACCCGACTCGGCGTCGCACTTAACTCTTATCCTTGGTCTGACTTAATTTTTTTTTACTACCCGAGAAGGCCTTGTATACCTAAGGTCTCGGCGGTTATCAATATTCTAAGGCTCACAATTTCCATGCCCCAAGCCTACATTATCTTTCCCCGCATACGGGTAAGATGGCTTATCATAAGCTCTTAATCGTGTTGTCTTAATCATAACAACCATACTTACTCCATACTGATCTCATCCGTACTATTCTCTTAAGCATACTACGTAGCTTAGTCTATTAACATAGTCTTCCATTAAGTCCCTTATCAAGATTTCTTAAGGGTTCATTACCTTCTGAGGCAGCTCATCATCTCCTAATTATCTCAAATTAGTACGTAAAACCTTGATGAGAATTCATTAAACTGTTTCATACCTTCCCGGTATCTATTTAGTCCTTACCTGTCACGACCCGACCTCGGATCCGTGACCGGTGGCTTACCCCGGGCACCCTTGTGATACAACATCAAAGAAAACTAGCGGAAATAAACTTACAAACAAAAACCATATAAGATAAAATAGGCTAACCCAAAAATGGCTACCTTCCCATAACATAAATAACATCCTTAATAACCCAATTTATACGTGCCTCTAAGAGTTGAGCAAAGATCCTAAGAATGAGGATCCACCACGCTACCCTTACTGTATGTAAGGAAAATCGTATTAATATCATAAGTCCAAAATAAAGATATAGATAAAAATCAAATTATGTTGCCTTACTAACAATGGGAGTAACAAGTATAAGTATAATGCATGAAAATAGGAGGCTCAAGATGAAAACGAGGATCTCTGCCCGTAGTATCATTAAGCAATCTGGATCATGTGGATCGCCATCCGATCGTAGGACTATTTCACACTATTTCAGACTATTTCACAGTACAATCGCCACACTCGCGTCATGGGTAGCAAATCCATGGAATAAAATAACAGACCATCCATCGTGTCGGTATGCCAACGAAATAACAAGAATAAGTAGTGAACCATCCTAATGGACCATCCATCGAAATAACAAGAATAAAACATATAAATCTATACATAACATAAGCTTATCATAACATAAACAAGATAAGAAATCTTCTAACAACATTATTAATATAAATCCTCTCATTTTAGCTCATTAAGAAATTTAACGTAAACCTTTCATTTTTATATAAAACTTCCAAGATACTAATACACATAGTATCATGTCACAACCACTTTCAAAACAAGTCACAATTTTCCATTTAGAAAATATCAAATCAAGTAATTTAAAACTTAGTGCCATTAATGCCTTAAAACAATTTACCTTCCACAAATTCAACTCATTTTCTTATTTTATGTAAAGTAAACCCTCTTTATTTACCTTTTCCCAAACTAATATAATCAACTTCCCATAAAGCCGTTATATTAACATTTCGTTAGTCAAACACATTTCGGACTTATACCTTTAAAACGAAACAAGTATCATATACTTCAAAATAAGTGAAGATTATCAATACATAGATACAACTACTCATGCTCAAGAGATAAGAAAGCTCTACATACCTCTTGGTCAATCCACTTGTTAATTCCAACTATCGCACGCACACGCCAACCTATAATTACCATAATACGTTTATTAACTTCTAGTTTCAAAGTAGAATATTTCCAAGTTCAAGGTTACTAATTCCTATGGAAAATTGCAAAGATTTCCTTTGGTTCTACTCACTTTGCCACCTTTTCAAATGCCGATTTTAATACTCAAACGCCACATTTAAGGCCCAACATCCAAAACTAACACAGGGGATTACACACCTAAACTTGAGTGTGTAAAATTCTGCCCCATAAGTTATAACAATTAATCTTAACAAGTTTAAGGTAATTTTAGGCTACAACATGCTCACATGACCTCTTTAGCCAAATCCTCATACCCAAACCACATTTCTTGCAATGACTCTAAGAGCATTATTTACTACCACAAGTTCTTTCTTCTTAACATGCAACACTAAAAACTAATTATAAGGAAGAATCATTACCTTAGAGCTTTAGCCAAATTTTTCCAACAACTAGCTTTCTTTCCAAGAACACCACCACAACAACCTTCTTTACTTTGATTTTCCTAAGGCTAGAATATCTCTTGGAAATTTAGAGAAATTTTTAAGAGAAGGAAGAGCTTTTGTCTAAGAGAGAGATGAAAGATGACCAAGTCTTCAAGACTTGGTCAATATAATGCAAAATCAGATGGGATGGCCTTTAAAAGAAAGATTTTCCTAAGTTTTTCGCCATATTTCATCGCCGAGCGGTTGGTTGAGTTGGAAACACTTTGAAACACCTAGGAATTCTCAATGTACCAGGTCATAACCGCCCCAAAGTTGACCAAAAAACAATCCGCCGACCTATCTTTTATAATATTCTCCCAGAAACATTTGTCCGCCTCGATGCATATGCGGTGTAGTCTTCACTACTATACTTATAAAACCAATTATGCCACTAATATACTAACATAACAACTTATTAGTCCCCATCCGCGATCTAAAAAAGATCGATCCGAGACAATCTCACTATTCAAGTCACAAAACCAGCTACTGGACTTATTACAAAAGATCACAAAATCTTAGCTAAGGTTCCCACGGTTATCAAAATCCTAAGGCTCACAACTTTCATGTCCCCCCTGCAAACTCTCGCCAAGTAATAGTCAAACTGTACTCTGCACCGCCCGCCCCGGCCTCTCGTGTCAAAAAAATCAAAATCCGAGCTGAGGATCCACCGCTACCTACCAACGCAGATTTAACGCAAGCCTCGGTAAGCGGGTCGCGACACAACGCACCAAGTATGTAAATCCAAGATATGGATAAAAATCAAAGTAACAAGTATAAGTATAATACTATTTAAGACAACTCATAACATAAACAAGATAAGAAATCTTCTAACCATTATTAATATAAATCCTCTCATTTTAGCTCATTAAGGCATGATTTTTAAGAGAATTTAAATATAAAACTTCCAAGATACTAATACCCATAGTATCATGTCACAACCACTTTCAAAACATGTCACAATTTTCCATTTAGAAAATATCCATTAATGCCTTAAAACAATTTAAAATTCAACTCATTTTCCCTTGCTTATTTTATGTAAAGTAAACCCTTTATTTACCTTTTTCCCAAACTAATATAACCAACTTCCCATAAAGCCGTTATATTAACATTTTACGTTAGTCAAACCAAGTATCATATACTTCAAAACAAGTGAAGATTATCAAATGAGATAAGAAAGCTCGTTTATTAACTTCTAGTTTCAAAGTAGAATATTTAATACTCAATTACACGTTATAACAATTAATCTTAACAAGTTTAAGGTAATTTTGCCAAATCCTCAGAGCATTATTTACTACCACAAGTTCTTACACTAAAAACTAATTATAAGGAAGAATCATTACCTTAGAGCTTTAGCCAAATTTTGATTTTTCCTAAGGCTAGAATATCTCTTGGAAATTTAGAGAAGGAGGAGCTTGAAATTTTTAAGAGAGAAGGAAGAGCTTTGTCAATATAACGATGCAAAATCAGATGGGGACATGTCACCTTCCATGGCCTTTTTAAAATAAAAGATCGATTTTCCTTTTTTTTCCGTTGAAGTTTGCACTATAACTTCATGCGGACTCTTGCGCCGCCTACTGCGGCTGCCCCGGCGCCGTGCTCGCGGCGCGCGGTGCTGAAACTGAACATCCAACGACGTCCAGCCGCGGTGCCGCGCACGCCGGCCTGGCCTAATGGTCCGCGCGCATTTACGTAAACGCGCGTGACCGAACACTTTGAAACACCTAGGAATTCTCAATGTACCAGGTCATATCTTTCGAAAATTTATAACATTACCAATCCTTGGTAATCCAAAATCATTCTAGGCAACACGCGTCTGACCCTCATACATAAATTTGTATACCCGTATGTCATTATACCAACTATACAACAAGTATTACCAACCTAGATACGCAATCCACATAATCCTTCCTGGGTCACTGCAGCTATTCTCATAGTTGCAATCAACATAACTCGTTAGGGAGGGACGACCCTAACAACACAGCTCTATCACACGATCTCAGAGTGAGAAGAATGGAAACCAATCCTAAATGTCATGCAGCCTCCTGGTTATAGATGTGGTGCACAACACACCGATAACCAAGACTCTACTAGACACGGTATGTAGACACTTTCCGAGGACTAACTGCTCTGGTACCACTTTTGTCACGACCCGACCCCGGGCCCGCGACTGGTGCCCTACCTGGGCACCCTTACAGGTAACCATTAGAGAAATTCAACGAAACATACATAGAACACACAACTTAAATCAGTAAGAAGTAAACAACAGGCTAGCCGATGAGGCTGTCTTCCTGGATATACATATATAAATAGTCAAAAGTAGTTACATCTTTTTTCTTTACAAACCGACCTACATACATGACTACAGACCTCTAAGAATTTTGACATAACAACTGTGACCGGACAGGGCCCCGCCATACCCCTGAATGTACAACAACCGACAATACCAGGGATCTGAACCAAAGATAAGCCTCCGGAGTAATGGATCTTCTCAACAGCTGAACAGTGATCCTAAGAGTGAGGATCAGCAACTCAGATAACTCTACCGCAGATGAACGCACTTCGGCGAGGTCAGTACAACAGGTACCAAGTATGTGAAACTGAAAGTACTGTAATGAAATCATAATAGTCTAAAATAAAGCTGGGGACATGTATGATAACCACATTAACAATACACTGTGCCTTACTAACAATGAGAGTAAACAAGAGTATACTTTACTGCAAAAAAATAGGAGGCTCATGATCAAATTAGGGTCACCCGCCCGTAGTATCATTAAACAATCCTACTCCTGGACTATTTCACCCGCATAGGTCCTGTGGACCCACAATGAGGTCATCCGCCTCGCATGGGACTATTTCACCCGCACAGGACTATTTCACCCGCTTAGGCCCAGTGGGCCCGCAATGAGTACAAACGTCGCACTCGCATCATGGGTAGCAAATCCATAGAATAAGTAGTAACTCGGGGGTTTACCCCACAAGAATAACATAACACTAGCACAACCGGCTATCATACATAACATAAGCACCACCGGCTTATCATACATAACATAAGCACCACCGGCTTATCATAATTATCATAAGCAAGTTAAGAATTCCCCTAACTTCTTATTAGCCTTAATTATCATGCACTCTCATTTTATTTAACTTAAGGCACTAACATGTCATTAAAAATTCGGAAATTTAACCCCAAGTACTATGTACTTCTGTTCCTTTAAAAAGAACATTTTTTATATAAAAACCCCAAGATACTATCACCCGTAGTATCAAGGCATGTCTATTTTTCAAATCAAGTTACTACACCTTTAGAAATTCATTTCAATGCCTTAAAACCAAGTAACTTCTACTTTCACAACCAAGGCAACTCGTGCCTATAAATCAAGTAGACACTCTCTTAACTTTCCATAAAGCCGTTATAACTAACTTCCCATAAAGCCGTTATAACTCTTTATGTTTTAGACAATTACATTATTTTTATAACCAAGAGACTTATACTTTCAAAAACCAAGTATCATATACTTTCAAATCAAGTTACATAACTTTCAGAATACTTCAAGTCTCTTAACTTTAGAAATCAAGTTTCTTAACTTTAGAATAGTTCAAGTAATCAATACTTTCCAAATCAAGTATTCTATACATTTTCAAGTCAAGAAATATTTGTTTACCTTATTAGAATAAACCATTCTTTTAACTTCCCATAAAGTTGTTATAACCAACTTCCCATAAAGCCGTTATACTAACTTTATGCTTTAGAAACTAAGACATCTTTAACCTTTAAAACAAGTGAGTTAATTCTCTAACTCAACCAACTTGGACATTCTTAAACAAGTCAAGGATATCAAATGAAACTAAATTCATTTAAATCTCGTACGTCTACCGTACTATACATTTATAGCTACTCATGCTCAAGAGATAAGAAAAGTTCCACATACCTCTTCGACTCAATCCACTTGACAAGTTGAATACACCGCGCGTAGAATGTCAACCTATAATGACCATAATACGCCTATCAACTTCTAGATTTCAACGTAGAATATTTCTAAGTATAAAGCTTCCTTTTCTACGGAAAATTGGGCAGCACTTCCTTTGTTTCTACGTACTTTTGCACTTTTTTCAAGGCCAGAAAATCAATAACCAAATGCCACATTTAAGGCTCAACAATGTAGCTAACAAAAGGAGATTACACGCCTAACAGGACGTGTAAAATTCTGCCCCACAATTGATATCAAAATAGTCCAAAAGACAATGCCATTCACGGCTAATAGGTGCAACAACATATAATCCTTTCCAATTCCATTTCAATCCAATTTGTTAAGTCTAACATGTTATATAGTCGCAATCGACAATAACAACTACAATCCCTTCTTTATATAACATGCGACGACTAAAACTAATAACTAAATCGAATTACAACCTTAAGGTTAAACATGCAACTTTCGGATTCCATCCAACTATTCCATAACATTTCAATCTCCATTATACATATCTCATACTTGCATATATATATATGACTACAATCAACATGTAATCTTTAATCACTTAAGAGGATAAGATTGTTACCTTGACAAGCCTTAATCCAACTTCAAGATCCGAAGTCGCTCCTTAGCAACTTAACTCCTTTTCTTGACGCTCCAATCCGCTATTTGAAGCCTTTAGAAGTTCACAAACAACTTTCCTTCGATTTCCAACCAAAACTTTGAAAACGACTTAGGTTTTCACCTTGCGACTAATGTAAAAATGTAGTCTTTCCGGGATTATTCTATTGAGATATCCTTGTAATACCCTTAGGAACTTTGGTTTAAAGTATTGGGATTATTGAACCACAAACGAAATTTTTTTCTTCCTTCTATAGAGCAAAGCCGAGAGCTTCAAGAACAAGAACAAGATTTCTAATTTTTCTCTAAGTGTTAGAGACTTGTCTTGCTACTTAGGATGATTATATAAAACAATGGAGGGTCTAGATTAAAACAATTGTGTGGCTTGGATGAATTTCATTTAAAAAATCTAGTCAAGTGGCTCATTGACTTAGTCAATTATATCAAGCTTAGCTTAGTCATGACTTTATCATCTTTGCCTTGGTCATTTGACCTCTTTAACCTTGGTCCAATTCGACCAAGACCATCCAAGGGGGGTGACACGTGTCACCCTCCCATTCGTCGTAATATTTCGTTTCCCGATATTTCCATAATTCCGATAAATTCTACAAGTCTCAAATCTCAACGTCCTGATTTTTTACGTACGTTCTTATATACATGTCCTGGGATTACGGGGTGTAACAATAACACCCGAATGGGACTACAACTGTACAAAAATATAAATACAACTCACGCAAGTCCAGCCCACATCTGAATACATACCTCTAAGAGTTTGGACAGTAAACTATGAAGGGACAAGGCCCCGCCGTACCCCTGAATATACCTAGTCGTAATGGAAGACCTGTGCCAAAATGACAAGCTCTAGAACATTGGAGCTATCCCAAAATACTGAACAAGGATCCTAAGCTCGCGGATCACCCAACTGAGTACCTAATACCTGCGGGCATGAACGCAACCTCCTGAAGGGGGTCAGTACAACAATGTACCAAGTATGTAAACATGAAGTACAGTAAACAAGATCATAACTATACAAAAGAATGACAGGGACAAGTATGAAAATCAAATACTAGATCCTACCGTGCCAAAAATAAGAGTCAATTGTACCTTGTATTGCACCATCGTATTGTTGTACCATCAGACATCAGACATCAGTATCGCTGTACCATTGTACTACTGTATCACTGTACCACTGTACTACTGTATCACTGTATCACTGTACTACTGTATCGTTGTACCACTGTACTATTATATCACTATACCACTGTACTACTGTATCACTGTACTACTGTATCATTGTACTTTATAAAAATGATTCAACTGTATCCTTTTAAAAATAAGATTCAACGGTGCCCACGGTACTTCCTTTTAAAAATGAGAGTCATGTCAAAATTAAGAACGTCTGTCCAAATAAACAAATATTGTCATGCGAGGTATGACATGTCGCAGCCCATTCTGGGACTCGGTGTAACGCTCTATAAGTCACGCAAGGTACGACATATCCCGGCCCATTATGGGACTCGGTGTAATGTTATATAAGTCATGCAAGGTACGACATGTCCTGACCCATTCTGGGACTCGGTGTAACACTCTATAAGTCATGCAAGGTACGACATGTCCCGGCCCATTCTGGGACTCGGTTTAATGTGCTATAAGTCAAATAAGGTACGACATGTTCCGGCCCATTCTGGTACTCGGTGTAATGTAAAGGACTGTACACCTATAGCTATCACCAGCAACTATGTACAATTTAAATCATCTTTGACTCTTAGCATAATTAGAATGAACTATCTTTTTAGAAAAACTCAAGGCATTATCAAACGAATAGGTAAACAACTTTCCTTTTATAAAACCCAAAGTATTATCAAGGGAAACTATCACTAAGGATTAGGATCCGCTCAGTTTATAAAGATCAAGTCAAGTATAGGATCCACTCGTCGTTTGTACCAACTCGATAATCTAATTGCCTCGCTCATACGCTAACATTATGGAAACATTTGCATAGTGATAACTGATCCGAATTGGCAAATTAATCCATTTTATGAGCCATTAGTAGGTTATATATTAATAATGATCTTATCTAATCAGATGTGAACCTAGAAAGTGTAAAACGAACTGGTTATATCTTGGCTTCTATGCAGATGAAAAATTCTACTCATTTCAATATAATAGATTGTCGATTCCTTTTTCATTAATGCTGCAATGGCTTGTTCGATATCTTTTCTCATTAGTGTTGTAACTAGAAATATCAATTCGACTTCAACGTTTACTAAAATCCCTTACCAACATATCTCATAAGACTTGGTAAGGACTTAGGAATAATTTAGACATGCCTTTAACATATAATCAATAACAAGAATACTCCTTAACTTCTAAGAGTAGAATAACTTTTGAAACAATACCACAATTATGGTTCACACGAAGAACATGCCAAAAGAGAGAAGGAAGAGGTTCACATACCTCAATGACGACTGACCAACACGACAAGTGGAATACGCCCCAAATAAGTACTTCAACCTTATCGGCTATTCCACACGCCAAGTAGAAAATGCCACAAGTAGTACTTCAACCTATAACAACAATAATACTTCTATCAACTTCATACACACTAGTATAAGACTTATACCAAGTAATGGTCCTCTTATTCTACGGAAATTTGGGCAGCACTTCCCCCGTTTATACGTACTTTTCCACCTTTTCCAAGGTTCAAATTCAACAACCAACAAGCCCCGTTTAAGGCACAATCAACAGTTAACCAAAGGGTATTACATTCCTACTTGACGTGTAAAATTATGCCCCACAATTATATGGAAACAGTCCATAAAAACAGTCCACAATTAATCAACATTAAGGGTACAATGTGAAGCTTTTAACCCCCTTATTCCTTAGGACTTTCATTAGAAATTTACCACATTAATCATGCATGTTGGTGGCTGATTTTCCAGCATATATACACATCTAAAACAGCTCCAAAACTGCCCCAAAATATCCAACAATTAGAGGGCACTCTCGGCCACAACAACAACAATTCCAAGGTCTTTTCCACAATTCCTTATAATCTAATTCTCATTTCAACATTTTATATAAATCATATAAACTATCAACAATAACATTTCCTTCATTATATAACATGCAACAAGTGTAATTAACAACAGTAATAACCAAAGAAACTAATGACGCCAAAATGGCTAGTCTCGGCCTCAACTCCCAATAATTGTCCAAACCCTTTGAAATCTTCATTCTGTTTAGCACAAGCTCATATATACATTACTACAACATGTAATATCTAATTACATCAAGAGGAGGACGAAATCTTATCTCAAAGTCGCCCAAAACAGTCCGTGATAGATTTGCTCGCAGTTTTCGTTTTGCTCCACTTCTTCACGTTCCAATCACATATATGTATCCACTACAAGCTTGTAACCATATTTCCCTCTTGTTTTACTTCCAAAAAGTTCATAAACAAGCTTAGTATTTCACCCAACCTCTCGGCCAAACCGTGGTTGTTACACCTTGGAGAGTTAACTTGGCTTAGAACTTGATTAGGGTGCTTAATCTAGGAGAATAATCAACTCTTGTTCTTCACTTTTGTTTGAGAAAAATCGAGACACAAGGCTCAAGAGAAGAGAGAAGAGAAGGCTTTTGGTTGATGAAAATATTGTGTAAATGTCTAAGTCTTGCTATCCACTTCTCTAAATAGATGAACATCTCACAAGTGGAGGGGGGCCCCACTTGTCCACTTGTCTCACAAATATCTCTCACACTTAGCATTTGTCATCCCAATTTCGAACCCCCCCTAAAATTGTAAAATTTTCGGCGGACCCCATATTATCAATTCTGATACTTCATAATCCAATACTAAGTCTATAAATCCAATTAGAAGTATTAAACTCCAAGTTAATAATTTTTCCGTCGTCACATTTTTTCCCGAAATTTTCCTTAAGAAAATATAATGATTCTTTCCTTCCAAAATTCAAATCTTAAATCCTTAATCACGTTCTCAATTAGTAGCCCTGATATTACGGGGTGTAACAAAATATTTGTATATTAGGTAGATTTACATAATAGTCTTGTACCATAATTAGACTTGTAATATTACCATAAGTAAATAGGTATTCTTCATATAGAATAGGGATTCCTAAGTAGAATAGGAAGGAGATCTTCCTTCTTGTAACTTGTATATATATGTCTTTCATTAATAATAATAATCAAGAGATTACTTTTTACATTCTTTCAAAAGGAATAACGAAAGAAACATCGCTCCTCTAGAACTTAGTCACACCTACATTGGTGATTTGAAGTTTGTATAAAATGGAGAAGGGAGACAAGTACTTTGTGACCTTCATTGATGATGGTACAACATATTGCATCCTTTGTTTGTTAAAAAGCAAAGATGAAGTTGTTGATGCGGATAAGCGCTACAAAGCAGAAATTGAAAATTAACTCAGCCTACAGATTGATGAATTCGTAGTGATAGAGGGGGAGAATGTGAAACATCGTTCATCAAACGACTGCTCTTTACTCACCTCAGTCTAACGGTTTTATCCAAGCGCAAAGTCGTATGCCCAAAATATGTGGGGCAAGACGATCCTTACCGCTAATGCGATTCTCAACAGAGCTACACATAAGGATAAGAATAACCCTTCATGTGAAACATGGAAAGGATCCCACCTACAAATGTTGTGATGTGGGGTGACTTGGTAGAGATTGGAATTTCGAAATAGGTCAAGTTGGACCTAAGACTGTAGATCGCATATCCACTGGATCTGCAAATAATAGTAGTGGTTGTCACCTATTGGTGTCAAATAATGCTGAATTCTTTGAAGATAACTTTCCTTGAGAAGGAAAAAAAGTAATTGTTTGAGGTTACCACGAACCCGCAAGTGCTTGATTGTCCGAAACTAGATGTTCTAGATATATAAGACTCGAAAGTTGTTGACTATCCGAAACTTAATGTTCTAGATCTACAAAACTTAGGGATTCTAGATGTTGAACCGAGACGGAGCAAAAGGGGACAAAGACTTATTCCAGGCCTTATAGCTTGTATGGTTGAGAATGAACCATGGACAATTAATAAAGAATTGTCAACTTCAGAAGCACTGCTTTAGAAAGAAGCTACAGAGAGAAATAGATTCCATCAGATAGAACCATACTTGTGTAATGACTGACCTTCCTCCAGAAAAGAACCTTTGGGTTGGATAAGTGGATACTCAAATTGAGTAAAAAGTAGATGGATCTACTGACGAATATAAGGCCTCGACTATTTGGACATGTGCTCCCCTGGGAATAACTTAACATCCAGGGCCATTGCAGTTTTGCGTGACATGGATATTGTGACAATTTTCCTAATCGGAGAGTTGGAGGAGGAGGATCAGAGTTGGTTTGTTGAACGGTTGGGCTTCTTCCTGAAATGTTTACATTTTGGTCCTGGAAGTTTCAGATGAAACAAAAACAATGAATCTGACAACAGAAACATTGACTCCGAAATTAGAAAGCCAACAGTTGGAAAACTAACAGTCTGAAAGTGGAACTCATATTGAAATGAAATTTCTATATGAAAGATATGGGCATCACAGATTACATCTTAGGAATTGAGATTTCTAAGATATCTAACAGACTGATCTAATTCCAAACTCATTTGTGAGGTGTTTGACAGTCTCGTTGAAGTCACCAATGGATATGAATTATAGAATTGATTGGAATCATGGTGCACACGTATACCTTGAGCGATATGCGCAGGTCACATGTAGTTCAATGTATTTTACACACTACAACTGACCCAGTATAGGCTTACAAAGTAGATCAATTGAACTAAGGTTCACTCGTGATTCTGGAAATGATTGATAGAATGCGTCAAATCAGATATGACGATATCTGAAATATTCATTTATCTACAGATTATGGTATTTTGGATGTCCAGCGGTTCTGGGAGAACACAGTATTGCAAACTGCACATAGGACTTAAAGAACACCAAAATCACAAGTGGATGTGTATGGTGTGTCTTTAAAAATTCTTATAAGCAAACTTGCATTGGCCAATTCATGATGGAATCGGAGTTTATCACTTTGGACAACATGAAAAGAAGTTGAGTAACTTCACGACCTCTTATAGAATGTCCCTTATTGGGAGAAACCCATGCCTTCGTCAGTTATACACTGTGACTAGCGAGTCGGCTTCAGAGAGGGCACGGATGACGGTGTCTGAACATTTTAGTCTGATACATAAGACCATTGGGCAGTTGATCATCACAGGTGTCACTTCCTTGATTACTAATCAAATGATATAGTGGACCCTTTAACTAAGGGATTACCCAAAGATCAAGAGTTCTGCATGTCTAGGGGAATGTGCTTAAAACCCAAAAATACGAACCTTTGCGGTGGTAATCCAACCATACTGACTGGAGATCCCAAGAATTTGGTTCAATGGGAAAACTAATGTTACACCCCGTAATTCCAGGACTTGAATAAGAGAATAGACGGGAGATCACAAGACTTAAAAATTTGAACGAAAGAAGGAATTGCTTTCCTAAGAAAAAATCTTCCGAACCTCGGGAAGGAAAGTTGTTCGTTAATGAGAATTGGGTTCTCGAGTTTGTTATTTGAGACATTTAGAATTTATCGGAACTACGGAAGTTTATTTATAGAGTTGGATACATGTGGCCCACCCGAGAAATTTTACGTTTTTGTGGGGCCCACGAGATTTCCGATATTTTGACCAATTATGGAAATTTAGGGAAACGAAACATTATGGACGAATGGGAGGGTGATACGTGTCACCCCTCACAATTGGGCTTGGACAAAAATGGGCAAGAATGGGCCAAGTCTTGAAAGGCCAAGGCATGACATTATTGACCAAGTCAATGAGCCCACATAGCTTGATATTTTAATGAATTCATCCAAGCCACACAAATGTTCTAATCTAGACCCTTGAATGTAGTTTATATGTACACTAGTAGTGCAAGACTTTGTCATTACAACACTTAGAGAAAATTTGAAATCTTGTTCTTTCTCTTTAAGGAGCTCTCGGCCATGAGGCCTTATGGAGGAGAAAATTTTGCAATTTTTGTTCATAATTCACAATACTTTAAACCAAGGTTCCTAAGGGTATTGTAAGGGTATCTCAATAGAAAAATCCTGGAAAAACTACGTTTTCACGTTAGTCGCAAGGCGAACACCTAAGGAGTTCTTCAACTTTGAAGTTGGACTTGAAGAGGAGTTCTTCATAAGCTTCCTAGGGTTGAAAATAGCGGATTAATACGTCAAGAAGAGGAGTTAAGGTTGCTAAGGATCGACTTGAGGATTTCTATGGTATTTGGGCTTTTGAGGTAATAATCTTCATCTTCTTATTGTAATTGAAGATTCCATGTTATGATAAGTTAGAAATGATCATGTGAAATATGTTATGAAGATTGATAAGTGTTATGGAATTTTAGAAGCTCAAAACCAAAAATGGCATATTAGCCGTTAAGATTGTAATTCAAGTTAATTATTAATTACGATCGTCGTATGTTATTGAGAGAAGGGAATATAGTTGTTGTAATTGTTATTATGTATATAACATGTTGGAATAACAACTTGGATTAAAAAGGAATCAAACGGAAATTGACATTGTTGTAGACATGGCTTGTAGCCGAGAATTGCACTTATTATTGGACAATTTTATATTAATTGTGGGGCAGAATTTTACACGTCCTGATAGGCGTGTAATCCCGTTTGAATTGCTAAATTGTTGAGTCTTAAATGTGGCATGTTTGGTTATTGAATTCGGGCCTTGAAAAAGGTGGAAAAGTATGTAGAAACAAAGGAAGTGTTGTCCGGTTTTCCATAGAATTTAGTGACTTTGCACTTAGAATATTCTACGTTTGAAGTTAGAAGTTAATAGACGTATTATGGTCATTATAGGTTGACATACTACGTACGGCATATTGGACTTGTCAAGTGGATTGAACCGAAGAGGTATGTGGAACTTTCCTATCTCATGAGCATGAATAGTTGTAAATATGTAGTACGGTAGACGTACGAGATTTTGACGAATCTAGTCCATTTGATATCCTTGGCTTATCTTAAGAATGTTCAAGTTGGTTGAGTTAGGGAATTAACTCACTTGTTTAAAAATATTAAGGATATCTTAGTTTCTAAAAGTTAAGAGACTTTAAGTATTTTGAAAGTATATGATACTTGTTTTGTTTGAAAAGTTTAAGTCTCTTGGTTATAAATAGGCGTCGACAATAGGTTGACTTAAAATTTCGAAACGGGCGGGTTTTGAGCCGTGAAGGCGATTTTTTTTTAGTGTTTCGAGTTCCTGGCGTGGTTAATTGTTTCTAAGTAGTTCGTGTAGGCCCTGATTGTGACGTGAGATTGATACGCAGTTCAACAACCTGAATTCGTAGTTAGGGGAAGAGCGCATGAAGGCGCATTACAAGTTCCAGTCACCATGAAGAAGACAAAAAGAATTGTTTAGATGCGCGCAGCGGCGCGGAATGGATGAGCGGTTCTGAAGGCAGGAGTAACGATCCAGATGTGCAGTCACGGCCACAAAAGTTCCGAAGGGCCGCAGGCTCGCCAAGTTCGAAGCTGAGAGGTGGTTTTTGTGCGCGAAAAGCGGAGTGAATTTTTCGCTAAAAAAGGCTAATGATTCTTGTTTAAATCCCATCTTGAGGGGTGACATGTCCCCCCATCTTATTTTGTTTTGCTGATGATATCATCTCTCTTGTAGACATCTCTTCTCAAAAAATCACCTTTCTTCTTCTAAAAATCCCTCCTCTCCTCTCAAAAATAAAGAAAAATCTGCCAAGAAAAAGAAAAGGTGGTTGTCTGCCAGCTTGCTAGGTGGTTCTTTGGAGAATGCAAACAAGCTAATTTGGCTTAAGCTCTTTGATTCTTAGTTTATTCTTCCTTTTTTTTATTTAGATTATGTGCATAGTAAAAAGAAGAATGTAAAGTAGCTAATTTTATATATGTGGTTTGGCAGTAAAGTGAATCGATCTACAAATTAAGAATGAATTAAGAGAGCATTAAGTATACCTTAGTATTGTAAAGGAAATGTTAGAAACTTATGGAGAGACTAGTCATGGGTATGTACTTTGAATTAATGATCTTTAATCATTTTCCTGATTTGGTTTTGGATAAATTCGTTGATTGAAGATTAAATGCTTAATAGAATTAATTGAAAAAGTCAATAATTAATAAAAGTAGAGACAATTTTGGATTTTTTTGTGATTTTGATTTTGAATTAATAAATTTATCATGATAATTATAGATTGATATTATACTTAAATATACAATAAATATTAAATATAACTAAAGATATGTGTTGCAGTAGTGGAAGTTTGAATATTCAGACGGTTACGATGACTTTACGTTACGATTTGAAGACATGAAGTTTTAAAGGTATAATGATTTTGGTACTTTAAGAAGTATTAATTCTTTTAGCATTGAAAGTATTTTTGATTTGTTTCATTTAGTTAATATAACAACATAGTTATTTTAAGTTGGTTTATTAGTTTATATTTTACTTATAATTCAGGTTTTTTTTACTTGAGATTTTAATAAAATAAGAGAGAGATAAATAAGAGAAATAGTATCAAGATAAATTTAAGGATATGATATCATTTGCCCGTATGTTAAAAAGTATAATGAGAGGTTACTCAAGTTAAAACTTTCAAAGTCCTTTAAAGAAAAATATATTAAAGATTTAATTGTGGTTTTAATAAAAGATGTGTTGGTAACAAGACTAGGAAGATATAGTAAGTTTTATGTTTTCAAGTACTATTTTATGTTTATAGTGATTATATGTTGTTAGCGATAAGCATTATGATGTGAATGGCAAGCCCTATGCACGTTATACCACCAGCAAGAGTACGAGATCGAGGTGTATACCAAGAGAGCTAAACCGGCTATGAGAACGCCGAGAGCAGGGTCATAATACGCGCCCAAGAGCGCGCAATATCGCAGATCGTTATAAGATCGTACTCGGCGAGATAGCGATCGGAGGGTGGCCCCATCTATATACCCCAGTCTCCCGCAATTATATATAAAGAGTAAGAAGTTATCGTTATACCATACCAAGCGCCTGGAGTAAGAAAGTATATGAGAGAAAGTTGAGAGATACCCCAAGCGCATTATATGCGATTTTGCTTGATTCATGATGCGGCACACGAGTCTGAGCGAGCTCTCCGCGGCTTACAAAAGTTTAATAGTCCGGTGCGACGGC
The DNA here is from genome assembly GCA_029844215.1 of Przewalskia tangutica. Taxonomy (NCBI): domain Eukaryota; kingdom Viridiplantae; phylum Streptophyta; class Magnoliopsida; order Solanales; family Solanaceae; genus Przewalskia; species Przewalskia tangutica. The sequence continues at coordinate 83,848,223 of CM056736.1, read as the reverse complement.
TGCAGCCATAAGCGAATCACTCCGCGCGGGTAAAGGTGACTGACCCGAAAGTGAAGTAGAGTGAGTCAGGGGTGCTATGATGAATACTACTATGCAGCTTTCTTCCCCCCTATTTATACCCTATTTATATATATATTATATCACTATCATATTTACATTATATTTTAAAACACATTAAAAGGTATTTTAATTTCTTTCATGACTCCGACTTTCCTTTTATATTATCATACAAATATATTTTACATTTACACACTTGGCCATAATGTACCTTGGACCCTTTTCTCTGTACGTTTGAACCATGGCCATGGTAAGTGGTAGGCAGGAGCTGATTCTTATTTCAAATCACACTATCATCCCCTATGCTTATCCTCGGAAGCTTTTAATTATTTCATAGGTATATTCTGGATGTATTTCGTCTTTTGTATGGGTACGAACTGCCGCCCCCCGCCGCCCATTTATTAGTCTCAGTGTTTTATACATTATTACATTTATATGTTGCTATACACTAGCATTATTATACTTTTGTTTGTGTCGTGACAAAGTTATGAAACTTGACCTGCTGGCCAAAGTACTTTCTTTTTTTTAAACGTATGTGTGTGATGTTCGTTTGTTATTTATTCCGACATTATGTGGGGTGGGTACTTTGGTGGGTATCGCATGGCGGGTGGTTAGTCGTGACAATAAAGAAGAATGTATGTATCTAAGGTATAAAGCTAGTATAACGGCTTTATGGAAAGTTGGTTATAATAGCTTTATAGAAAGTTAAAAAGAGTGGTTTACTCTGAGTAATGTAAGTAATGATAAATGACTTGAATTAATGAAAGGCAAATTGATTTGAAGGAATCAATTGCTTAAGGTTTTAAAAGAAAGAAGTCACTTGATTTAGAAGCCTATGAATGTATTTCTAAAAGGTATTGTGACTTGTCTTGAAAAGTAGATATGACTTTATACTACGGTTATTAGTATCTTTGAAGTTTTATATGAAAAAAAGTCATTTTAAAAAGTAGAAGTACGTAGTACTTTGGGTTAAATTTCTGGATTTTTTAATGACATGTTAGTGCCTTAAGTAAACTAAAATGAGAGTGTATATGAATAAGGCTAATAAGAAGTTAAGGGGATTTCTTAACTTGCTTATGTTATGTATGATAAGCCGGTAGCGCTTATATTATGTATGATAAGCCGGTAGTGCTTATGTTATGTATGAAAGCCGGTTGTGCTAGTTTATGTTATTCTTACGGGGTAAAGCCCCGGGTTACGACTAATTCCATGGATTTGCTACCCATGATGCGAGTGCGGCGTTTGTACTCATTACGGGCCCACCGGGCCTAAGCGGGTGAAATAGTCCTGTGCGGGTGAAAGAGTCCCATGCCGAGTGCATCGCTCCATTGCGGGTCCGTAGGACCTATGCGGGTGAAATAGTCCCAGGAGTAGGATTTCTTAATGATACTACGGACGGGTGACCCTATTTTGATCTTGAGCCTCCTATTTTTATGCAGTAAAGTATACTCTTGTTTACTCTCATTGTTAATAAGGCCTGATTATCGTTAATTGAGTTATCATACATGTCTCCACTTTATTTTAGACTTATGATTCATTCTGATGCTGATTTCGCCACATATTTGGTACATGTTGTCCGACCTCGCCGGGGTGCGTTAAATGTGCAGGTAGAGTATACAGGTTGATGATCCTCATTCTTATGATCACTGTTCAGTTGTTGAGAAGCTCCATTACTCCAGAGGCTTATCCTTGGTACAGATTCCTGGTAATGTCGGTTGTTGTACATTCAGGGGTATGGCGGGGCCCTGTCCTGTCACTGTTGTTATTCTTAGAGGTCTGTAGTCATGTCTTGTGGATTGGGTTGTAAAGAAGAAAAAGATGTACTGTTTTATTATGTATATTTTACGGAAGGTGGCCTTATCGGCTAGCCTGTTGATATTTAATGTCTAAGTATTTTTATGAGTTGTGTATGTTCCACTGCTATTCTCTGATGTATACCTGAAAGGGGTGCCCAGGTAGGGCACCGGTCGCGGGCCTGGGGTCGGGTCGTGACAAAAGTGGTATCAGAGCAGTTAGTCCTCGGAAAGTGTCTGCGGTAGTGTCAGTAAGTCTTGATGATCGGTGTGTTGTTCACCACATCTATAATTAGGAGGCTGCAGGACATTTAGGATTTGTTTCCATTCTTCTCTCTCTGAGATCGTGCGATAGAGCTGTGTTGTTAGGGTCGTCTCTCCCTAACGAGTTATGTTGATTGCAGCTACGAGAAAGGCAGTAGTGACCCAGGAAGGATTATGTGGATTACGTATCCAGGTTGGTTGTAATTGTTGTATAGTTGGTATAATGACGTACAGCTATACGGATTTATGTATGAGGGTCATATATGGGTTGCCTAGAATGATTTTAGATTACCAGGAATTGGTAAGGACTAATTAGATACCGGGAAGGTATGAAACAGTTTAATGGATTCTCATCAAGATTTATGTGCTAATTTGATATAATTAGGAAATGATGAGCTGTCTGATAGGGTAATGAATCCTTAAGAAGTCCTGTTAAGGTACTTAATGGAAGACTATGTTAATAGAATAAGCTACGTGGTATGATTAAGAGAATGGTACAGATGAGATCCGTATGGAGTAAGTATGGTTATTATGATTAAGACAACACGATTAAGAGCTTGTGAGAAGTTATTGTACCCGTTTACGGGGGGACTGATAAGGTAGGCTTGGAGCATGGAAATTGCGAGCCTAAGAATATTGATAACCGCCGAAACCTTAGGTATACATGGCCTTCTCGAGTAGTAAAAAGTTAAGTCAGACCAAGGATAAGAGTTAAGTGCGACGCCGAGTCGGGTTGAAGACCTATTAAGGGTGGCCCCATAGCCTGAAATGGAATGGGATCAGTTGGTAGTAGTCCCGCTACGTGACAGGGTAACGAGGGTGAAAGGCCCAAGTCTAGTTAACCGTTTTACAGGTTCGTGGACGCATTCCACCGGAACCAGGCTGTGAGAGCCGGAAATGGCCTTATATTGTTTAATTTAGTAACTCCAAAGATTGGAGGCCAGATTTAGTATGGAAGTTATGTACGTATGCTAAGTATATGTTTGGAAGTACGGAAAGAGTACGACCAATGAGAAAGAGAGCAACCAGGTGTAAAAGAATAGAGCCTGAATCCATGAGAACCTTTCGAGGTGACTACACCCGTGAGTGATGGGTGGTAGTTGAGCGGGTATATAAAAATTGCTCGGTAACGATACAGTCGTCGAACCCTAGCAGACCTAGTAGAGCTGATATGACAGACTTTGAGGTCATTATGGGTACGGGCTAGTTGGCCTCTCGTTATGCCAACGTTGACTGCAGAGAGAGATTGATTCAATTCCAGTTTTCCGGTAAGCCGGTTATCGAGTGGAAAGGAAGGGAAATGGTTGTAACCATTGAATTATCCTTCCTTCTTTGACATCGTTGATTTTAATAAGTCGGTGTGACTTATTCATTTGAGGTAAATTGATGCAGAAAGTAAGTAATACTTGAATTTGAAGGAGTTTATGCTAAGTGTCCTTGGAGGTACTTGGAGTTGGTTTGGTGTGGCGGTCAGGGCCACGACCTTCCGGATAATTTCAGGAAAGTGCGCGAGCAAGAATAAGATAAGTACGAGTTCTGCCTGCAGAAGACAGAAGACATCGTTAGTAGGTTTTGGAAATCTATACGATTATAAGGTGGCGCTTGATGATTAAGATTTGAAAGGGAGATAAGTTCTCTCCCCCACGTAAAAGGATAGTTTTATGTATTATGGGATTATGTGTACCCATGTTTTTAGACGAAGGATATGAGACTGGTAAGGTCTTCGGTATCGTCATGCCATAGGTTACAGTTTTAGATAACCGTGGAAAAAGTATTGTGTTGGGGTAATTGAGAACGACATTAGGAAATGGTCGAGGATGTGTCGTAAAGATATAAATGCAGGTAATACGCATGGATGAAACTGTATGATCATGAATCAAGATAGAAATACTTTCGCTAATGATAAGCATAAGGAAGGGTTATGACCAGAATGATAAAAGAGAATGCAACTATGGTTATGTAAGTTGCGCGAGATATGATTACCCCAGACTAGTGTAAAGACCATTAGTAAATGATGGGCAGTAAGAACACCTCGAGGAAAGGTGGTAACATCTGTACTGACGAGAAGGATAGTAGGAAAATACGGGGGGGTAAGGGACCCCCGGACAACTTGAAATGAATTATAAAGGAAAGACGAGTAGACACTCGAACGATAAGAAATCTTGACAAGCCATTAGATTATGTAATACCATGAATATAGGTTGAACACCTGATTATAAGCTCTATGAGCCGAGAGAGAATAATAGGATTATTACTTGGCGAGATCAAGGAAATCTCCCCCCTAAATTGTGATTGGCATGAAGTCTTAGTCATGAGGCAAGCAAAGGAATCAAATCTAAGTATAGTGACAAAGTTTGGTTACAACAGAGAAAGGGAAACAGGAACCACAATTGAGATTAAGGGTGCCCGAATATTTCGCAAGTATGAGAAAGGCTTCCAGTTATTGGAAGATAAGTTGACCGCGACTACAGTTCTAACCCCTCCTGAGAGACTAGAGGGTTAGGTTATTATTGTAACACTTTGGGTGTTGGGCTAGGTTGTGTGCTGACGCAACACGATAAGGTTAGAGCCTATGATTCTCGGCGGTTACGGGGGGCATGAAAGGAATTACGCTACTCACGATTTAGAGTTGGCGGCAGTTAATCGTGCCTTGAAGATTTGGAGGCATTACTTATATAGGTTTCATGTGGATATTTATGCAGACCACAGGAGCCTCCGGTATATCTTCGCAGACGGAAATGAATTTGCAGCGAGGCGGTGGTTAGAGTTACTCAAGGATTGTGATATTGATTTCCTATACCACCCGGGGAAAGCCGAGACAGTTACAGATGCTCTTAGTCGTGGATCTATGGGTAGTCTGTCAGATGGGCAGCCATATAGACAGGACGTGGTATGTGAGATTCATCACCAATGGCGAGGTTCGATTATTTGTTTCCAAGGTTAATGGAGTTTAGATCCGAGAGGTTTCCGAGTCTTCCGTCGTTAAGGAGGTAAAGAGGCGACAATATGAGGATCCAACTATGATATGATATCGAGATACGGCTCTTCGAGAGGAGGAGAGTTTATTTGAGGTAGCGCCTGATGGGGTGCCAAGATTCGAGGGCAGATTGTGTGCTCCCGATGTTGCAGGACTTCGTCAGCAGATTCTGGGGGAGGCACACAGTGCTCGATACTCTATTCATCCGGGATGACCTCAGATGTATGTATGGGTAAGATGACTTGAAGAGGGACGTAGCGGAGGTTATTGCTTAGTGTTCGAGTTAGTAGCAGGTCAAGGTGGAACACCAGGAGCCCTGTGGGCTACTACAGGTGATTGAGATCCCAACTTAGATATGGGAGGTTATTAATATGGATTTTGTTACAGGGTGGCATTGTACTCAGAGGAAGTGCGACTCCCTGAGGGTCATAGTAAGCAGGCTGACGAAACCAGCCCACGCTCTTCCGGTTAGGACCATTCACTCGGCTGAGGATTATGATAGATTATATATCAGGAAGAGTATGAGACTGCACGGAGTTCCTATATTTATGGTGTCATACGAATGAGCTCAGTTTACGGATAATTTCTGGAGGTTTTCCAGAAGGGATTAGGGACACAGGTGAGTCTCAGTGTTGCATTTCACCTCGGCCGATGTACAGAGCGGGCGTACTATCCGAGCGCGAGGATAGGTCGCGGGCATGTGTTCCTGATTTCAGAGATAGCTGGAAGGATTATTATGCCTCTTGTTGAGTTACGTACGATAACAGATACCCTTCCAGTATTCAGGTGGCCGGTATAAGGCTTGTATGTAAGAAAGTGTAGATCGCCGGTCGGTTGGTTCGACGTAGGCAAGGTTCAGTTAATTGGCCCAGACTTAATTCAGCGGGATGTGGATAAGATGAAGCTTATCCAGGAAAGATTATTAGTAAGCTCAGAGTCAGCAGAAGCTTTATGCAGATAACCAACGTCGACACTTGGAGTTCAGGTTGACGTTTTAGTATAATAATGTTATGTGGCCACGTGTGGCATTATTGGTATGTAGGGGTTGTAAAAGGAGACTATGTCGCTATCCATAAGATTGACTCCAAAAGAACATTCGGGGACGAATGTTTCTAAGGGGGGAAGAATGTTACACCCTATAATTCCAGGACTTGAATAAGAGAATAAACGGGAGATCACAAGACTTAAAAATTTGAACGAAAGAAGGAATTGCTTTCCTAAAGAAAAATCTTCCGAACCTCGGGAAGGGAAGTTGTTCGTTAATGAGAATTGGGTTCTCGAGTTTGTTATTTGAGACATTTAGAATTTATCGGAACTACGGAAGTTTATTTACAGAGTTGGATACGTGTGGTCCACCCGAGAAATTTTACGATTTTGTGGGGCCCACGAGATTTCTGATATTTTGACCAATTATGGAAATTTCGGGAAATGAAACATTATGGACGAATGGGAGGGTGACACGTGTCACCCCCACAATTGGGCTTGGACGAAAATGGGCAAGAATGGGCCAAGTCTTGAAAGGCCAAGGCATGACATTATTGACCAAGTCAATGAGCCCACATAGCTTGATATTTTAATGAATTCATCCAAGCCACACAAATGTTCTAATCTAGACCCTTGAATGTAGTTTATATGTACACTAGTAGTGCAAGACTTTGTCATTACAACACTTAGAGAAAATTTGAAATCTTGTTCTTTCTCTTTAAGGAGCTCTCGGCCATGAGGCCTTATGGAGGAGAAATTTTTGCAATTTTTGTTCATAATTTACAATACTTTAAACCAATGTTCCTAAGGGTATTGTAAGGGTATCTCAATAGAAAAATCCCAGAAAAACTACGTTTTCACGTTAGTCGCAAGGTGAACACCTAAGGAGTTCTTCAACTTTGAAGTTGGAACTTGAAGAGGAGTTCTTCATAAGCTTCTTAGGGTTGCAAATAGCGGATTGGTACGTCAAGAAGAGGAGTTAAGGTTGCTAAGGATCGACTTGAGGATTTCGATGGTATTTGGGCTTTTGAGGTAATAATCTTCATCTTTTTATTGTAATTGAAGATTCCATGTTATGATAAGTTAGAAATGATCATTTGATATATGTTATGAAGATTGATAAGTGTTATGGAATTTTAGAAGCTCAAAACCGAAAATGGCATATTAGCCGTTAAGATTGTAATTCAAGTTAATTATTAATTGCGATCATCGTATGTTATTGAGAGAAGGGAATATAGTTGTTGTAATTGTTATTATGTATATAACATGTTGGAATAACAACTTGGATTGAAAAGGAATCAAACGGAAATTGACATTGTTGTAGACATGGCTTGTAGCCGAGAATTGCACTTATTATTGGACAATTTTATATTAATTGTGGGGCAGAATTTTACACGTCATGATAGGCGTGTAATCCCCTTTGAATTGCTGAATTGTTGAGCCTTAAATGTGGCATGTTTGGTTATTGAATTCGGGCCTTGAAAAAGGTGAAAAAGTATGTAGAAACAAAGGAAGTGTTGTCCGATTTTCCATAGAATTTAGTGACTTTGCACTTAGAATATTCTACGTTTGAAGTTAGAAGTTAATAGACGTATTATGGTCATTATAGGTTGACATACTACGTACGGCATATTGGACTTGGCAAGTGTATTGAACCGAAGAGGTATGTGGAACTTTCCTATCTCTTGAGCATGAATAGTTGTAAATATGTAGTACGGTAGACGTACGAGATTTTGACGAATCTAGTCCATTTGATATCATTGGCTTATCTTAAGAATGTTCAAGTTGGTTGAGTTAGGGAATTAACTCACTTGTTTAAAAATATTAAGGATATCTTAGTTTCTAAAAGTTAAGAGACTTTAAGTATTTTGAAAGTATATGATACTTGTTTTGTTTGGAAAGTTTAAGTCTCTTGGTTATAAAGAAGAATGTATGTATCTAAGGTATAAAGCTAGTATAACGGCTTTATGGAAAGTTGGTTATAATAGCTTTATAGAAAGTTAAAAAGAGTGGTTTACTCTGAGTAATGTAAGTAATGATAAATGACTTGAATTAATGAAAGACAAATTGATTTGAAGGCATCAATTGCTTAAGATTTTAAAAGAAAGAAGTCACTTGATTTAGAAGCCTATGAATGTATTTCTAAAAGGTATTGTGACTTGTCTTGAAGAGTAGATATGACTTGATACTACGGTTATTAGTATCTTTGAAGTTTTATATGAAAAAAAGTCATTTTAAAAGAGTAGAAGTACGTATTACTTTGGGGTAAATTCCCGAATTTTTCTAATGACATGTTAGTGCCTTAAGTAAACTAAAATGAGAGTGTATATGAATAAGGCTAATAAGAAGTTAGGGGGATTTCTTAACTTGCTTATGTTATGTATGATAAGCCGGTAGCGCTTATATTATGTATGATAAGTCGGTAGTGCTTATGTTATGTATGATAGCCGGTTGTGCTAGTTTATGTTATTCTTACGGGGTAAAGCCCCGGGTTACTACTAATTCCATGGATTTGCTACCCATGATGCGAGTGCGGCGTTTGTACTCATTGCGGGCCTAAGCGGGTGAAATAGTCCTGTGCGGGTGAAATAGTCTCATGCCGAGCGCATCGCTCCATTGCGGGTCCGTAGGATCTATGCGGGTGAAATAGTCCCATGCGGAGCGCATCGCTCCATCATGGTCCGTAGGACTATCGCGGGTGAAATAGTCCCGGAGTAGGATTGCTTAATGATACTACGGGCGGGTGACCTATTTTGATCATGAGCCTCCTATTTTTATGCGAAGAAAGTATACTCTTGTTTACTCATTGTTAGTAAGGCACGTTATCATTAATTGAGTTATCATACATGTCTCGACTTTACTTTAGACTTATGATTCATTCTGATGCTGATTTCACATATTTGGTACATGTTGTCTTGACCTCCTGGGGCTGCGTTAAATCTGCATGGTAGAGTATATATGTTGATGATCCTCATTCTTAGGATCACTGCTCATTTGTTGAAGCTCCATTACTCGAGGCTTATCCTTGTGATTCTGGTATTGTCGGTTGTTGTACATTCGGGAGTATGGCGGGGCCTGTCAAAATCCATGATTGTTATTCTTAGAGTATGTAGTCGTATGTCTTGTGGATTGGGTTGTAAAGAAGAAAAAGATGTCTTGTTTTATTATGTATATTTTACGGAATGTAGCACTTCGGCCAGCCTGTTGATATTTAATGTCTAAGTATTTTTATGAGTTGTGTATGTTCATTGCTATTCTCGATGTATACGAAAGGGTGCGGAGTAGGGCACCGCCGCAGCGGGTCGGGTCGTGACAACTAAGCTGGAAAATGTTTAGTTGAGCGCTTCAGTAGAAGCAAGAGCACTTCGGATGATGATTTCTGTAAAGAAACATGAATTCAAAGTCGTTCCCGCGATAGACTTTAAGGTGGTGTTTGGCCAAACTTCTGGAAGTGTTTCTGTTTCTCAAAAACACTTCTTTGGCCAAACACCCTCTTTCCAGAAGTAGAAACACTTTTCCAGAAGCCAAAAAGTGTTTCTAGATGGGAAGAGAAGCATAAACACCAGTTTGGTGCTTCTGGAGAACCTTTTTTTCTCATTCATTGAATTTTTTTTGGACCCATTTACCTTTTTCTTTTCACAAAATTTCTTTTAATCTTATATAATATCCCCATATAAAATAGAAATTTAGGAATAGGGGTAGAGTGGGGGTAGGGCGGGTAAGAAAAAAATTCATATTTTTTTTTATAAAAATAACAAAAAATATGAAATAAAAATTTGAGGATGGGTAGGGCAGTGGGGTAGGGGTAGGGGGGGGGTAAGAAAAAAATTCATATTTATTTATAAAAGTAACAAAAAATATGAAATAGAAATTTGAGGATGGGGTAAGGCAATGAGGTGGGGGTAGGGGGTAGGGCGGGGGGAAGAAAAAATTTCATATTTTCAATCATTTTTTTATAAAAGTAACAAAAAATATGAAATAGAAATTTTAGGATGGGGTAGGGCAATGGGGTGGGGTCGGGGGTAGGGCGGGGGGGGGGGGGGTAAGGGGGAAGATAAAAATTCTTATTTTTTATAAAAGTAAAAAAATATGACATAGAAACTTGCGGATGGGGTGAGGGTAGGTGTGGGTAGGGCGAGGGGTAGGTTTGGACATATTTGAGTCATTGACTATCATATTGTCGTTACATTTCTTATGTACAATATAATATTATTTTTTAATTAAATGTTGCAATTAAATAATTTTAAAAAAAATTGTAAAGATATACTAATTTTTAGAAACATATGATAGAAAAGAATATTTTAAATAGTTTTAAATCTATTAAAAAGAATATTCTAGTAAATTTGCATAAATATTGGCCAAACAGGAAACTGTTTTTGTTTCTCAGAAGCACTTCTATAATTATAGGTCAAACACCCTAAATTGTTTCTTCTGCAGAAATACTTCTGAGAAACAGAAATACCTTTTCAGAAGCTTGGCCAAACAGACCCTAAAGTGCTACATCCATGGTGGGTAAAAGTTAAGCTTCCAAACCTTTAACGATCCTCAAACAGTTTAGGTTAAGGTTGGGAAAACGTTTAATGATTCATAACACTTGTGAGGACATTTATTTAAGTGCGAGGACAGACCGCCTCAAATGAACGCACTTAAGAATCCAAGTATGTCCACGACCACAACAGACAGAACAATAAGAAGAAACGATTAAAAGGGAGCTATTGTGTTGGTACCGTTATCTTGGCTTACATTAAACACTGACGGTTCAAGACATCACATTCACCGCACAATAAGTAAGTCCGATGGTATTAAATCAGGGAAGGTTCAAAGCGGAAGCTACCTCTCCTGATGTAATATCTTTTCGCTGAAATATTACTGAAAGTAGGCACCTCGTGTGTGCGCCAAAATCTCTTTCAAGAGGGAATTGTTGGAAATTTACTAATGTGAAACTAAGTTTATCCCATTATTTATGACTTGAACAATTGGGGTCCCGCACATCGGAAACGTCGTTTCCACACACGTGCACTCGTAGTTCCAAATATCATAAATTTCGTTAGTGAAAGAGATATTGGTACGTAAGTAAATGTTTGTGACATAGAATAATTGACGATTATTGAAAAAATAACAAGTGTTCGACGTCGGTAAACAAAGGAAGGATCGTGCAAAGTGTAAGATGGTACGGGCCAAAAAGGGCCACGGCGCTACTCGGACGGAGCCGGGGCACCGAAGTACTGAGGCACCTCCGGCCAGGCAGTGGCGTCTTGGGAGCTGAGGTGCTGCGACACCAGTGTGGCCGAGCCGCGGCGCTTCACTGGCAGTAAATGCGACGGAAGTCCAAAAGTTTGGCTGATTATGAAGAGGTTTTGGAGCATTAAAATGACAGTTTTTCCTCCATAAATCATCAATTATTTGGCTTCATTAATTGGTGAATTAAAGGGTCATTACATGACATTTAAATGACCATTACATGAGCACTTGAAGAGATCACTCTTACACTACTATAAATTGAGGTATTTGGCTCAATTCTACATACACTTTTCAAGAACAACAAATCTGAAATTCTTGTGGCAAATCCTCACCTCTTAGCAATCTTTTGTTATATGTTTTTATTCGCTAGAATCACTTGTGTTTGTTTTGCACAAATGATAGTTTGTTGTTTTATCTTGAAAAATCATTTTCCGCTATTGTAAAAAAATATATACGGGACAATCTTGTCTTAAAGACAGAATGTCATCACTCGACTCAACACAATTGTAACACTTCTAGATTTAGTGTCTCTTAATTTCAGGTTATCAAGATTCAAAGAGCTTTCTGCAATTGGTACAAAGATTCAAGACCGATTCAAGAACTCAAAAAGCTTGTTGTTGCCACAACTCTTACTTACTACAAGCTTGTTATTATTGTAATATTTATTGTTTATCCTTTCTGTTAGTGTTAGGTTCTGTGTCCTAACATTTTCCGTAACATGTCTCTTTTTGGTGTTAAGTAAAAACAGGAAAATGTCATCCCAAATGTCGTGACATCTGAGAGGACATTTCTGGCAAAAGTTTTATCTTCAAAGGAACTCTGAGAAGATTTTATCACGTGAATGTTTGGCTTGGTTGGAGCTAAGGGAAACACGATATGACAAGACTCAAGTCCAAGGGAGAGTGGCAACCGGCGATATTTCTCGTGAAGACAAAGTCAACCGGTGAGAGTTTTAAGGCTAAAGAATAGCAACCTCCACCGAGAATCATGGACTCTATAAATAGAGTGTTGGTTTTAATATCCGTTTTCAAATATTGCCTCAAACATTTGGATCGTTGTGATTACACTTGTTCAAAATTAAATTGCTTTCTTAGATCTATAAGTGTTCTTTCAACTCAAAGCAATTGTAATAGGTGTTTTTCTACTATTTTAGATAGATTTTTGGCTTAGAAGTTAGGATTTAACTTCTTTTAATCCCTTTTGTTTCTGATTACTATTCATTCTCGAGGATTTGTAAGATTGTATAAGTTTTATACAATAAATTTTTGGTCATGAGACCACTATAAGTTATATACAATTATATAACTTATGAAAAACAATCTTTGGTGTCCTTGATTTATTTTTTTAGTTCTGTTTTGTTAATGTTCCATTCTTGAGAACATTTTCTTTAAGTTTACCGAAATTATTTATTCCATAGTTTACGATAATCCGACATAATATAATCCAAATATTGGTAGACTTCCTATTTTAGATGGATCAAACTATCCTTATTGGAAGATCATCAAATCCATTGATGTTAGAGCATGGAGATCTATTACAAATGGATACATTGTTCACATTTGAATGGACTTTCAAGAAACTAATAGTAAGGCACTAAATGCTATTTTCGGATGGGTTGATCTTTATATGTTCAAACTCATCCAAAATTGCTCGGATACTTTACAAACAGTAAGTATGAGCGTTTAAGGATGGAGGAATCGGAGGATATTAAAACCTATTTTGAAAAGTTGATTGATATCTCTAATGAATGTCAAGTTCTTGGTTCTCAACAATCAACTTGTTGAAAAGATCTCTGAAAAGTTCAACATTAAGATTTGTGCGATTGAATGGACCTACATACTTTGACCAGGCATTCTCAAAACATATGAGATGAACATGGAAAATCAAAGGTCTTTATACAAAGGGATGTTGCCGAGGATGGAACTTGAAGAAATTGGGGATGGTGTCGCGTTGCTCTTCTTACTCGATGTTAAGAAGATTCAACGAAGATAAGAATAAAACTAAGTCTAAAGAGCACCAAAACCAAGGATTCAATCGAATTTTCCGGCAATCATCTTAGGAGAATAAGTGTGCAAACACTCTAAGAAAGGTTGGCAAAAGTCTATGGATTTCTAAGTGATGAAGGTGAAGGGAAGAGAATTTTTGAACATTCTGTGATACACTAAATGTCATGACATTTCTACGTGGTTTTACGTGATTCTAATCCTAAGACAAGACTACAGGATGATATGATTAAGGGACTTAATCATTGAATCTAATCAACTTGAATCAAAGGTGAAAACTCTAACTCATGAGAATGCAGATTTGATAAGTACCATTACATTGGAAGTGACTTACCCAAAAAGATCTTGAATTCGGAAGATAGTTAGATAATTAGATGAAATCCTTAGTATTTATCAATATACGCCTCCGACTTGTTTGTTAAAAATGAAATGAACTATGTGTGCAATTATTGTAATAAATCTGGACATTTAAAACCTTTTGCTTTAGGTTACTAAAACTCGAAAGAAAAGGTCTTATCTACAAAAATCGTAAGGTAACAAAAGAAAACAAGTTGTAATGTAAATGGAGGAAATGTTACATATGGAGAGGTGGAAAGAGTAAGATAATAGGAAGAGGAATTCGAATAATGTCTTCGATGGCTAACCTAATTAGTATAAGGATGACAAGGTTTTAAATAAACACGCACGTCGTTGCGATGTGATGAAACTAACAAAAACAGTGATAATTGTTATCTTGTCGGAGAACATAAAGTTTGTAATAGTGTTGGGACACATTGACCTGACATTGTGGCATCAAAAATTATCGCAACCTTAGAAAATTGATATCTTATGTAAACTAAGTCAGGTGTGGCAAGTGGTGTGTGAAGATTGTCTCAAAGGTAAGCAAACGTGTCCTCGCAAAGTTGTTGATTGATGGACATTTCATTGCTTTCAACTTTACATATGGATCTTATGGGTCCAATCGAGGTAGATAGCCTAGTTTGTGATTGTAGATGACTTTTCAAGATACTCTTGGATATTCTTTTTGAAAGAAAAGTCTCAAACGTTTGACATGTTTAGAATATTGTACTCTAGAATTAGAAATCTATATCATTCCTCTATTTTTGGATAAGATCGATCATGGAAAGGAGTTTGAAAATAATCAATTTTCTACATTTTGTGAGAAAAAGGTATTTTCCATGAATTTTGCTCCCAAAACCCCCAACAAAATGGTGTAGCGAGAGGAAGAATAGAACCCTACAAGAAATGGCTAGAGTTATGCTAAGTTCTAACAAAATGAGATCTTGAATGGAAAGAAACCAAATCTACGTTATTTTCATGTTTTAAATGATAGAATAATCGAGCAAGTTTGACTCTAAGAGTGATAAGGGAATTTTCATAGGCTATTCTCAAAATAGTAGTGTACAATCTTGAACCAAATCCGCAAGAATCTGTTAACATTGTTTTTGATGATAATGCGTTATGCATGTAATAGAGAAGTATTCGAAGGAATAAAAACAAGGAGAAAAGAGCGAAAAATTACATGGTGAACACGCGGTAGTATCGTATGTCAACACATCGTCACAGAGTAAGTCAATCGTGCTATGTTTCTACTTTGGAACCTAAAAACATTAATGAAGCACTAAAGGTTGGTGGATACAAGCAGAAGAACTAGAGCAGTTCACGAAATGAGGTTTGGGATCATGAGACTAATGTAATAGGAACTAAATGGATCTTTAAGAATAAATCTATTAGAAATAAAGCTAGACTAGTGGCTCAAGGATACTGTATCGACTATGATGAAACCTTTGCTCGTGCTGGAATTGAATCAATTAGATTATTACTTCAGCTTATTTGTTTAAAGATAACTCTTACCAAATGGATGTGAAAGGTGCCTTTTTGAGCGGATATATTGATAAGGAGATATATGTTGAACAATTGAAGATCCATGTTTACAAGTTAAAAGGCCTTGTATGGACTAAAACAAGCTCACGTGCGTGGTATGGTCGTTTAACTCAATTTCTTCTTGAATTTGGCTATTGTACTTTATTTATAAAACACCATGGATCAGATATGGTTATTGCTCAAATCTATGTAGATGACATAGTTTTTGGTTCGACTTGATGTCTCATCTTAAGACTTTGTCGTTTATGTCCTCAACATTCGAAATGAGTATGATAGGGAACTAACCTTTTTCTTAGGCTTGCAGATAAAACAAAATGAGGAGGTATCTTCATTTCACAAAGCAAATATGCCAAGAACTCGGTTAAAAGTTTGGATTGGAGAATGCCAAACATATGAAGACTCGATGGGATCAATATATCCAAAGATGATGTTGGGAGAATGTTGACTGACTTTATACAGATCTATGATAGGTAGTCTTTTGTATCTCTGGCGAGTGCGTCCGCCCACAGATCTTATGTTTAGTGTTTGTGTGTGTGCGATTCCAGCATGCCCCACAAATTTCCCACTTAAATGATGTCAAGCGTGTCATAAGATATGAATTTGGTATTCAAAGACACTAATCCTAATCTAATAGGATATAGTGACTCGGATTGGATGTGGAAGATAGAAAAAGTACTAGTGGAGGATGTTTTCTTGCAATAACTTAGTTTCGGGAGTTGTTGCTCTCGATTAATATGCTAAGACACATGTTGAAGCGATTATGGTGTTTCAAAAAATATCTTAGTTTTGTTTTGTGATAATATGAGTGCCCGTGATATATCTAAAAATATAGATATAAGACATCACTTTCTTGAGACTTGGTTGAAAAAGCATTAGTTAGAATCGATTATGTTGACACTTCGTCTAGCCGATATTTTTACAAAGCTTTAGATCATGAGAGGTTTTCAAACTTGAAAAACTCTCTCTCTTTCGATATAAAAATCAAGGGGTGTGTTATCAAATGTCACGACATTTGTGGTAACATAAATGTTAAAGTTGTTTTGTGTTTCTAAGGGTCATGACTTCCACCTTTTTAAAATGATTCCTTCTGCGATGATATAAAAATCATAAAAGGAGTATCAAAAAAAAATTCCTCGGCAATTGTAAAATGTTGGGCAAAGCCCACAAAATTGATCTGTTCTATTCTATAGGAGTATCAACATACTTATAATGAATCTTATCTATTTGGACTCGATATACATTGTCTAATTTAGAGACAAAACTACATAAAGTGTCTTGTTTAGAAAATGACTCGTGTTACACAAAATGTGCTAACATTACGATAACACTCAGTTTCAGTTTTTGTCGATTAATGTTGAGTTGGTTTTGTTGAAAAATTTCTCTTGGTTTTGATGTCTATTTTGAAACAATCTCTAAACCTTAGGAACTAGTCTTTGTATAGAATTTAAACACTTATGTAGATAGTTTTTGCCAAGTGTATAAATACCCATTCACTAAATACTAATTCGAAAGAAAAGAAAAAAAAAAAGGAGCGAAATTTTCGTACATTACCGCGATGAATCCTCTTCTACTCCCGTTTAGTAAACCGAAAACCCTAAATTCTCCTTCTCTTCTTCACCTTCTCTCGATGGATGTCAAAAATGTCATTTGGTGATAAGTGCTTTCGAGAACCTCTGAAATCGCCTATCCGGAAACAAATAATCCTATCAACTTAGAAACCCGGATGTTTCGTCCTGCAAAAGGACAAATCAAGCAACTTTTCCAAACTTTGAGAAGGCCTTTGGCGATGGTGAATCCTGGAAGAAGTCGAAACTCCTCCCTCTTCTCGATTGAAAAGAGGGTGAGTCCCGGAAGATGAGATTCGAAGTTTTATTTCAAGAAATGGGAAACAAAATCATCATCAACCTCAAGATGTCACGAGAAAATGTTATGACATCTTACAGATCATCTTGATTCCGTTAGGAGAGGCAAGCGGCGAGCTCGAAACTGCGTCACGAGGTAACCTCTTTCTCTCGAATTTTTAGTGATCATTCAAAACATTGGTCTTGGTAAGGTATTGGACATTGCGTCTTGTAGTCGGTGGATTTCTTCACTTCAAGAAATCTACTAGACTCGATAAATAACAAATGTCCTTATGTAGACAAGGTAGTGAAGTTATTTTATGCAAATCTAACAAGCAAAATAGAAACCGAAAAACTTTGGGAAAGTGTTTCCTATAACAAATTTTATGACTGTTTGAATAGAGTGAATGATGATGAGAGGCGAGCGGGAAGTGATAAATGATAGGGATGAAGTGATTTCATACCTCAGGTGGAGTTGTGAAGAAATGGATTTCAAGGTGTCCTTTGTTTTGCACAAGTTAATGATAATTGGTTGTGTTCTTTGAACAAATCAATTGTAACAATTGAACAAGCATTGTTCCTATACAAAATAGGAAAAGGTTTAAGTGTTGATATAGGAAAAACAATCTTTCAGCAGTTGTAAATATGGACACGGGTATCATCCTTCCACTCATTGATCTTTAAGGTACTAACATTTCAAGCGGAAAGAACACGAAGTACGATCACGAAGGATTTTCCATGGGCGAATGGAAGTGCTAGTGTTACGAAATGTCCCACATCTCGGTAACATCTCTCGCGGTGAAAGGCGTTACTATTTTTGCTTTCTTCAGATGGTTATGTGAATGTTCAAACCAGAGGATCTTGATGCAGGAGATGAAACTGAAAGACATCCGAAATGAAATAGCTCACGAGGTTGTGTTATTGTTGAATGCTTTTAGTTATGGTGTAGTTATTTGACTTGTGATTTGAGACATTTTAATGTTTATATATTGTTTATTCTATCTTTATGTGTATATTGATGGTTTCATTAATCTTTTAGATGTATACTCGCATTTGCATCAGATTCGAGTAACTACATAGTGTATATATCGTGCTTTATAAGCATGCGAGGTTGAAGGTTGAGATATTTATGCGTGATAAAATCATTAAACTATTTAGTTTTTTGAAGAAAGGCAAAAAGGGAGATTGTTAGTGTTAGGTTACGTGTCCTAACATTTTCGTAACATGTCTCTTTTTGGTGTTAAGTAAAGGAAAATGTCATCCCAAATGTCGTGACATCCGAGAGGACATTGCAAATATCTTCACGAGCAGGCGGTCTGAGAAGATTTTATCACGTGAATGTTTGGCTTGGTTAGGAGCTAAGGAAACACGATAGTACTTGACAAGACCAAGTCGAGGAGAGTGCATGCGGAGCGTTCTCGGGAAGACAAAGTCAAATCTGGTGAGAGTTTTAAGGCTAAAGAATAGCTCCAACCAACGAGAATCATGGACTCTCCACTATAAATAGAGTGTTCACTCCAAGGTTTTAATATCGAACAAAAATCAGATCGAATATTGCCTCAAACATATTGGATCGTGATTACACTTGTTCAAAATTACAATTGCTTTCTTAGATCTATAAGTGCTCTTTCAACTCAAAGCAATTGTAATAGGGTGTTTTCACTTCTATTTTAGATAGATTTTCTTAGAAGTTAGGATTTAACTTTTTAATCCTTTTTGTTTATTACTATTCATTCTCGAGGATTTGTAAGATTGTATAAGTTTTATACAATAAATTTTTGGTCATGAGACCACTATAAGTTATATACAATTATATAACTTATGAAAAACAATCTTTGGTGTCCTTGATTTATTTCCGCTGCATCTTAAACTCAGTTTTTAGTTCTGCGTTTTTGTTAATGTTCCAGTTCATGTTACAGAACATTTTTGGGAACATTACTTACTGTCTTTAAGTTTACCTCTGTTCTTCTGTGCTGAAATTATTTATTCCATAGTTTAGTACGATAATCCCCTTTCACTTTCGAAGCACTTTCTTTATTTCCAACACTTATTTTCTTCCCTCTGATCAAGAAGCTCCTTATAGTACACAAATACTTATGCTATGGTTGTAGGTTCATTCTGCCAGTTGCCATCTCGATCTTTTATCTGAGAAGTAGCTTGCTGTAACTTCATGTGCTTTATGGCTGAGAAGAAATATCTAGTGTTATCATTTCCCGATCTCACCCAAGTTGCTTTGCTTCTCTGCTGCAAAATCATCTTAGCAAGTTAAGATGACCTCATAATTTCTGATACTCCAGCTCTTATCGTTGTAATTCAATATTCAAAGGATCACCTAGCAACAAGGTCTGGCCCTAATGTACAACAGCTCTATCCTCTGTTGCCTCTGTTAGAATATTTCTAAAGTATTATACGTTGAGTGGGCTCAAACCTTTCTTCAGTAACTTCAATTTCTTCACTACTTGGAACATTTTACAACCTGGAAAGGGCACCCTCCACGCTTCTCTTACAGTTTCCCCAAACAGTGGGTGTTGAGATCAAGCATTACATTATTTAAATGACTCTCTAATCTTGCCAGCATCTGCTACCAATGACATTGTAGTTGTACAATGATCGCTTACTCCTTCAAGTAGGAAAGTGGTTTTGCATTCAGGCATTGTGTCCAACCGCCAACCAAACTCTATTGATGAACACCCAATCAATTTTGGAAAATATTCTCTGATCACCATGTTTGTCATTCCAAGTATATCTTGGTCCTTGTTGAGTTAATTCCCACAACTCACATGTGTCTTTACATTCCTGAAAATCCACAGATATAGCATAAAGTTGAAGTTACCAAGTACTAATCATAGCCTAGTGCATACCATACTATGTTTGAGTAATTGGCTCCCAAAGTTCTCTTCGCCCTTTTCTGGTGTTATAAGCATAGACCACTGACAAATCAAAAGTCAACTGAAGTGGAATATACTTAACTTCACATGTTGTAACCTGAGATGTGATTATCACTGGTGTAACATGGTAGTAGTTAGGCCTCCATGTAATCCACACTCTCCCATTGTAATGAGCTTCCAAATTTGAAATGTAATTCCATCCACCAAACATTTTCTGTGCTATCTGGGGTAAACTACTGCTTTTTTTATTTTAGTTTCTAAAAGTCCAACTAATCCAACATTTTGGTTATTGCAAAGGAGTTTAACCTCTTTTTGATTATTATAGGCCCATTTAGACCTCTCACATTCCAACACATAATCTTAATCATAAGCAGAGACAAGCACCTGCTGGCCTCCCCCATTCCCTTTAATTGATTGACTAGTATTTCTGACTTCAACTGGTTTTGTGACTTTTGTCTAAGCTTGATATGTTATTCCTGCCAACTATTTGCTATTGTTGCTGTCTACTTGGTTTTACAGTGTTGAGTGGAGTAACCCAACCTTCAATCATTGTTGGTTGAGCTGCCACCCTCTTATCTGTGACTTGTCTAATTGCTGATAATGTTTGCTGTGAAATTGATACTGCACCAGTTGCATCAACTGGCAATTGAGCAATATTATATCTCAAAATATAATTTGGAATACAAACGCTCAAAAAGAGGGTAGAGTTGTTATGTTTTCCCCACTTAAACTAAAGTTCATCCTAGAGTGAGTCTAAAAATATAACCGAGACCCTCAAAAGTTATGGGTATCTATCTTAGATATCTTGCTTCGCTTTTCAAACACCTTCCTTATTCGAACGGTTCCCCCACAACAATTTTACTCTAGGAATTTTCTTCAACCTCAACTACATCTTCCTTATTTTAATTGGGCTAACACATACGAATTATGGACATTTACAGTAAATTCTGCCTAATAATACTTAATAAAAAAAAAAAAAAAAGGACCCCTATATTTTTTCATTTTTTGAAAGCCTGTGCGATAACATAGCTTGCACGGGTCAAAACGACCATGCAAATAACAAACAACATGTCTTTTTCTTCAAGAAAAGTATTTTTCAAGACACATTTTTCAACGTGCCAAACACAATTAAAATAGAGAGAGCAATATTTTTGTTCTACAAAAAGAAAAAGAAAAAAAATGAAACATAGAACTTGAACCGGATCGGAGCCAATTTCCAAAACCCTACCGGGTTAACCCCTACAACAATACTACTACTGTTGAAAAGTAAAAGACTCTACACCGCCCACCCATTTATAACCACCCACCCCAACCCCCAGCTCTCACGCTCCCTACCAGGGTCTTCTTCATACCCGAAGGGCTGGCTACCCAACATTGGTGCATTTTCATCCTGTAATTTACGGTATGCTTGTATTTGTTACCTAAAAACTTCGGTTTTGCTGACCCCATTTTTAATTATTTCCTGAAAATTAGGGTTCTAATTTCATTTATCATTTTCCACTTGATGGGTTCAAGCCTCTTGTAAAATGCAAAGTAAGACTGAGCCCTGTGGTCCGGTCCCGTACATAGCATAGCAGGAGCTTAGTGTCAGTGTTTTTTAAAAAAAATATGAGTGAACCCATTTAGAGCTTTCTCTTTGTCTTTCCAATTTGCTGGAAAGATTCGAACTTCGACTCTTAGAAAGATTTGTTTTTGGAGAATTAGAATGTGGGAAATGATAGCTTTCAGTGATCTCAAAGTTTGGATTTTCCTGAAAATTAGAGTTCTAATATTCTTACCTAATTTCAACCATTAAGCTGTGTTGTGCTACTTCATTGTATAATCTTAAGATTGTAAATGAAAAAGGAAAAGCTCGAGTAATATAAAAGCAGAATGAAAAGGGTGTTTTTATTTTTATATTTTGCTTCAAAAAATGAAAACTAAGCTCTTGTATGTAATACATAAGCCTTTAGAAAAAGTATATGCACCTGGTCTTTACACCACATCAATAAATATATTAGATGTGTTTTTTTTTTCCGGGGAAAAGGCCAAATATGCCTTTAAAGTGTTTGAAGTTAGAACAGATATGCCCTTTGTTAATAGTTTAGCTCACACATGCTCTTATCGTTTAATATTTGGTCTGAATTTTCCCTTAATTTAATTGGAGCCCCAATTAACTTAATTAGCTGATTAATAAGTGAAAAAGGACCAAATATGCCCTTAAAGTATGCAAAATTAACCAGATATGCACTTCATTAATAGTTTAACATTTTCTTAACATATATTCATTTAACACTTCTTTTCTACTTGTGTTATGTAATAACCAAAGCCAAGCACCAATTTCTAAGTTTGAAAGTAAATAGTTTAGCTGAAGTTAATATTGTTATTTCTTATGATGCTAATGATTTAAACGATATATCGATGTAGGGGTTAATATCTTAAGTGATGAAAATTATAATTTAAAAAATTCTTCAATTTCCTTAAGTTTTTTACAATCGATTTATGTATTCTCTACACTACACTTGTGTCCTAAACTGGGGAGGAAATAATTTTCAACATGTTATTGTAAAAAAATAAAAAGCAATGGAGCTTGCGTTTAAAGTTTATTTATAGTGACTAAATCAATTTTTTTTTGGCATAACAACAATCCTCAAGAGTCAATTTTCTTAGCGGAGAAACATTGTTATAAAAATCAGTGGGGTTGGAAGGGGTTGCCAGCCAAAAAATTATTTTTTTAATTTGGTTAAATCTGAGAAAATCATATTTGATTTAGTATCATTCATGAGTATTATTAACGAAAGGCATATTTGCTGCATACTTTAAAAGCATATTTGGCCCCTTCTCGCTTAATTAGCTATTAGGTTAGTTGGGGGCTCCAGTTAAATTAACATCATATTGGACCAACTATTGAACAGTAAGGGCATGTGTGAGCCAAACTATTAATGAAGGGCATGTCTGCTCAATTTTTAATACTATAATGATATATTTGGACCTTTTCCCTTTTTTAAACTTAAACTTTTAAGCTAATATTGGTTAATTAGGATGTATTTTGCTTGATATTAACTAAAATCTTTTAATCTTTCCGTTCTCTTTTACTTGTCCAATTTGCATTAGAATAAAACACTTTATTTATAGCAATGATTCATTATTTCAGAAAGCTAATAAATAAACTAACTTGCCTTAATTTGTGAGTAAGATTTTTTAGTTAAATTAACTAAACTTGTGTAAAACGGTAAAGTTGTCTTCGTGTGACCTATAAGTCGTGAGTTCGAGCCGTGGAAGCAACCACTAATTCTTGCATTAGGGTAGACTGGCTACATCACATCCCCTTGGGGTGCGGCCCTGCTAACGCCGGATACTTTGTGGACCGGGCTGTTTTTTTGCTTTTAACTAAACTTGTGTAAAACACGAGGTGCTGGTAAATATTCTCCTAACTCTTGAACTTAGTGAGCTGTGTACTGGAATTTCACTTGGTAACGTGTTTATAGAAGCGGAACACAGAAGAAACTGGCTGAATAAATCAGTGTTTTCTTTCCTCTATTCTCTGCTCGCAAAGTGAAAGGTTTAGGGAAGTCATGCATACATATTGTATCAGTTGAATGAAAAAAAATGATTTTGTTTTCTTTTTTTCCTTTTCTTTTTTTCAGAAACTGGTAGTCTGAGGGAGGAGGCCCTGTGTAATGAACATCTTGTTTAATGCATGTTCTGCTGCAATATTAACCAGGACTAGCAGTTTTGTTGTGAAGAGTTCAATTGGTGCATTTTCATCTCTTTCATGGAAGACAGGTGTTGGACATAGAAAAATTGATTTGGACTTGTTTTTTAAGCGAAATTGCGTTCGCTGCTATTCATCCAAAAAGTCTAGTGGAGATAATTCTAGCTCACAGAAGTCTGATCCTACTCCAAATATGAAGGAATATAGAGATGGTTTCTTTGTTGTTAGGAAAGGAGATCTGGTTGGAGTCTACAAAAACTTGAGTGATTGCCAGACTCAAGTCGGATCCTCGGTAACCACTATTATCTCTCTCATCTATTGATCTTATGAATGTTTCTATTGTTCTTGGACGATTGTTAATAATTTGCAGAGAATGCATATAAATACACTGCTATAGTAAAGCTTAATGGTTCTTTCTTTCTGTACCAGAACCTTGTTTATCCATAATTAACCTGAATTATTTACCAAAACTTTAATCAAGTGTGTTTGGACGATTTTGATAACAGTCTAGGAAATAGCTCGTGAGTGTATGACAATTAAACAAATGTCTGCAGGACGTCATTCTGTGGTCTAATTACCGTTGTAAACCAATGTGTTTCAAGTATCAAAGAAATCATGATAAGATAGTTTACGTGAGTTGGGTGTTTATCCTTCTATTGGTGATCTTTCTCCTTTTACTTCTACGACCCCTTCTCTCTATCTCTGTTTCTCTCTCTCTCTCACTTCCTCTCTGCATCATCAGGATAGTTTACAATTTAGGGAAAAGGGTCAAAAATACCCTTTTACTTTCATAAATTGACTACTTTTACCCTCCGTTACAAGTTGGGGCCAAACTACCCCTCCTATTATAAATTGGGGCCAAATATACCCCTACCGCTAGCAAAGTATTCAAAAAATACCCCTAATTTCTAACATATTCCCACATAAGCAAGTCTAGTCGTTGGAATTGGGTGACATGGACGCTACATGACATTTAACTTATTCTATATAGTGCTTATGTGACATTTTTTTTAAACAAATCTGGAAAATTGATTTTTCTAAAAACAAATCTGGAAAAAATGGCTTTTATTAAAAATCTGAATTTTTTTATTTAATAAAACCCATTTTTTAAAAAAATATTCTGGAAATTGGATTTTTTAATTACAATAACTGGAAAATAATTTTTTTAATCTGGAAAACTGTAAATTATTTTTTAAAAAAAAGTGTCCTAAAAATCTTTTTTTAAATCTGGAATAATTTTTAAAAAATCTGAAAAAACTGATTTAAAAATAAATCATTTTCCATATTTTTTAATAAAAAAGTTCAATTTTCAGATATTTTTTTTTAAAAAAATGGGTTTTATAAAATTTAAAAAATCAGATTTTTAATAAAGGTCCTGTTTTCCTGATTTGTTTTTAGAAAAATCAATTTTCCCGAATGTTTTTTAAAAATTCCATGTAGGCACCAAATAGAATAAGTTAAATGTCATGTGTCGTCCATGTCACCTAATTCCAATGACTAGGCTTGCTTATGTGGGAATATGTTAGAAATGAGGGTTTTTTTTTAATACTTTGCTAACGATAGGGATATATTTGGCCCCAACTTGTAACGGAGGGTAACCGTAGCCAATTTATGAAAGTAAGGGGTATTTTTTACCCTTTTCCCTACAATTTATTCTCACATTCTGTCCATATGCTTTTTTCACTGTACTGTTATTATATTTGTCTGCCTATTATTAGATGTATGGACTGATTGAACTTTACAGCCTATGCGTGATGCTTGTCAGATTTTTCTCCCTGTGAAGATGTTCACTGGCAATGAGCTAATCAGTTGTTTTCTGGCAGATATGTGATCCCCCTGTAAGTGTGTATAAAGGCTATGCAATGCCTAAGGACACAGAGGAATATCTGCTCTCTTGTGGGCTTAAAAATGCTCTTTACTCTATCAGAGCGGCTGATCTGACTGAAGGTCTCTTTGGTACCCTAGTACCATGCTCTTTTCAGGTAACCCAAATCCTGAGATCTACTATATTTTTAATGGTTAAGTATTCAGTTTTAGGAGGTTTCCACCTAGGTGAGCGATAATGAACCAATCTGATCTAAATTATGACTAATGAATTGTGTTGTGAGGTTGACGCGGAACAGATCTTAATGGCAAGTTTCCTTGTGATAACTATTTGATACTAGGAAATTTCTTTTCCACTTGATTATTCAGATCATTATCAACCAAGCATTCCTAAACGAAACTGGAATTCTCCGTGTTAGCTGCTGGAACTTCAAATAAAGGCAAAAGCAATTGGCTGAAGAAACCCTGGAACTCTCGTGTTATTATTGAAATTTAGACCTGGAAAAAACACCACGAGACAAGTAGCTGATTTTTTGTCATGTATCTAAAGATTAGGAATAAGAACAGTGAAGAGTGGCTACTGCATCTCCTACTTAAGTGATAGTTTCCAAATTTTACACTGCAGCACCCTAAAACCACTCTATTTTTGCCTTTATATGCTATAGCAGGGATGAATTAGCTCTGCATACCCCAATTAGTGTGAAAGTTCCCAAATTTCATACTGCACCCTCACTTTATCAACAAATGGTACTCCCAAAAAGGAAAAAAAACTGGGTTTTTCATTGCATTATGTTATGCTTGAAATGCATTTTTTTTCTTTTTTCTTCTACGTTTATATAATCAACATTAAGAGATTACCTCTGCATGCACGTGACATTCCTGTTTCATGTAGTAATTCAATAATAATCATTGGCAAAAAAGATCCTTAACTTTCTTCAATCCTATATTTAATATTCTCTTATCTTCTTTCTGTGTGTATGTTTCTCTCGTCACTCTTTGGCAATAATAAGCACATGCTGGTCAGTCAGGTGAGCTGTTTGTGATCGTAAAGGGTGCAATTGCCAGAAAATGACACATCTTTCCTCTCTTATTCTTTTTTTGTGACTGGGCATACAAATTTATTACCATTTCATTACTTGCAGCAACCTTCTTCTTCAAAAGGTGGGATGCCTGAACATATGCCAAAGAAGAGGTCACAGGATGTAATGTGGTCAGAATATACGGTATGTTCGGGGAATATTAGGTTAATTTGTGTGAAGTGTATCAGAAGTATGTTGTCACTAATTCAACTGGAAAGACATTTTATCTCTCATAAGTAGCTCTGCCTTTTCAATATAAGAATTTGTGTGTGTTTAGTTTTTAGAGATTTGTTGGTATCTTTCTGTTATACCTGGTGCACCTTTTAAGAGACAAGTGGTAGTGCCATGTGATGGAATATATCCAGCAAGGCAACCTTAGTTATGAGGAAGATTTTCACGAATGGATACTGTTAATAGTACATGTTAAATATTTTATTTTTGAGGTTATACGTGCATTCCCCACGTTGTGGGACCTCTGCGTATGTTGTTGTTATACGTGCATTAGTCCATCATTTTCTTCTATTGATAAGAGAATTATTCTTATGAAGGTCCATAGAACATATATTATTTCTTTCTATTTTTATAGGGCTAGCTAACTAAGATTTGCACGGCTTTGCGATGTTAAAAGGTCATGTCTTTTTGTTGTCTGAGAAATTCAATAAATTGGATGATTCTAGATTAAGCTAATTGTAAAACATAAATTCTGCATTAAGCGCCGAACAAGAACTATGCTACCTATTGGTTTATAGCAAACATTGAGTTTTTTTTTTGATCAAGTAAATGTATTTTCATTCATGAACATGGTCAAAATTGGCCGTATACAAGGTGTATACCGAAAAGTAAAGAATCTACAAAATATGATTCTCTACAAACTCCACCCAATCATTTATACAACTAGCAACTTTCTGATTATATCAAAAGAAAATGAGGGATCAGAGACTACTCCTCAACGGAGAGAAACTCTACTCTACTCCTTCAAAAGCTCTCATATTTCTCTCTCCAAACTACCCACATTAAAGCAAGCGGAGCCACGTTCCAAGCCTTTCGTCTTCTCCTCCTTCTCTGTTCCAACAGAACATCAACTTTTTCATAGTTTTGGCATTACCCAAGGGGTGCCAAACCACCTAAACATATCGCACCATAATCTCATGGTTAGCCTGCAATGTATAAGATGATCCACGTCCTCGCCCGCCTCCTTGCACATGTAACACCAACTGACACAAATAACCTTCCGCTTTCTAAGATTTTCCGCTGTCAAATTCACCCTTCTAGTGGCTAGCCAACCGAAAAAACAGCCTTCGTCGGCACACTTGGAACCCATATTGCATTACATGGGAAATCAGACTCCCTAATCAAAAGTTTCTCATTAAAGGATTTCATCGAGACCACTCCATTATTTCCCAAGCCCCACCAGAAAACATCAGATCTATACACCAGATTGGCTTGCGTATGAAGTAAAGTTAGCAATCTTTGTTAGCTCTTTATTTGTTTATCTCGCCCTTATTTCTTTTCTTCGATTTTAGTGGGAGGTCACAGAGAATCGACACAGGATATAGACTATCTTATTCTGTATTCTATTTCTGGAAAAAAAAAGTCACACTTCCCAATCTTGAAAATCTCTTCTAAATCTCAAGTCCCAAAATGTCTCTCCACCTTCTGATTTCCTTGTTTGTTGAATGGTCAGGTATCTTTGACAAGATATTCTGTACAAACTCTGAAATTCATCTCAATAAAATATTCCCTCACCCGCTATGTCCCCAAAAATAAACTCTCCTCCCGTCTCTAACCTTGAAAGAGATATTTTCCACAAAATAATCCCATCCCTTCATGATATTCCTCCACAAACCACATCCGAAAGGCAAAACAATATGTCTAGTTTTCGAACTCCCTTCTGAAACCCCTTACTTATCAACTATCACCTCCCTCCACATTCCACCCTAAACCTCTATGCTCACTTACCCAATAAAGCTTTATAAAAAAAAAATTAAATCTTTAATTCCAAGACCTCCCCATATTTTGGGAGAAGTGAGTCTCCCACCGCACTAAATGAAATTCCTTGCTCCATTCTCCGCGTCCCAGAAGAAATTTCTTTGAATGTTCTTCAACTTTTCGGTGATCGAAATATGAGCAAGAAACAAAGACGTGTCGTAAGTGGAAATGCTCGATAATGTGCTCCTAATAAGCACTTCCTCCTCCCCCGGTACAAATATCTCTTCTGCCACTCTGCTAGCCTCTTCTCAACCCTTTGGGGGACTGGATTCCATGCTGAATGATCCTTGTTTGAAGCACCTAAAGGTACTCCAAGGTAAGTAGTCGGAAGAACCTCAACCGTGCAATTCAAAACTCGAGCAAGCAATCCAATGTTATTCACCTCCTCAACATGAATAATTTCACACTTCCTCAAATTGATTTTAAGGCCTGACACCGCCTAAAACCAGATAAGAACTTGGCCTAAATAATCTAGTTGGGTCTCCATTGTATCACAAAACACCAAGGTATCATCTGCAAACAACAAGTGAGGCATCGAAACTGTCCCCACAACCACAACATCGAAACCCTTCAAGAAACCCCCTAAAACAACTCGATCCATCATCATGCTCAGAGCTTCCATAACTATAATAAATAACATCAGTGATAGAGGGTCCTCTTTCCTCAAACCCCTCGAGCTCCCAAAAAAGCCACACGGATTACCATTCAATAACACAGAAAATCTCACCGAAGAGATGCAAAAGTAGATCCACTTCCTCCATTTCTCCTCAAATCCCATTTGAAGCATAATGGAATCTAGGAATTTCCCGTTCACGTGATCGTATGCCGTTTCAAGGTCAATTTTGCACAATACACTTGACACTCCTTGCCTCCTTCCATTTGTTGGGTTTTAACTGGATGAATTGCAACATCTTTTTGTACATAGAGTTGCAATTGTTAATTGATGTTTATTTGCAAACTCCTGTCAAAGTGAACTGTGTTCTTCTATCCGCATTGTAGAAAAGTGGTTTATGTATATGTTTGGCTTAAAATAGTACAATAATGATATGTTGTATTCTCTGCCCTCATAATGTGTTTGGAAACTGTTTTTTTGGCCATGTTCGTTTGCAGGATGCTGTTGGACCAGCAGTTATTTCAAATGATTCCCTAAGAAAGCATGTCAAGTTAGATGATCATAAGGGTGACCAACCTCTGCCATCTGGTGTGAGTGGCTGTTAAACGATGGCTAATTGTAAAACATAAATGCTTTCTGTAATTAAATTAACAAAGCAAGCTGCTTTATCTAAAAAAACATTTAATTAATTTAACAAAGCAAACTGCTTTATCTAAAAAGAAAGTAGCAAGGGAAGATGTCAGTTATTATACTTGATGGGCTAACATATGCAAATATCTTAATTTACTACTTTAAAAGTGAAAAGTGAACTCTTTGTGACCAACTATCTGGTTGAGCTTTTATGAATATTAGATGGTTTATGTTATTGTGTGGCGAAGAGCCTTATCATTGTTATTGTCAGCAGAGGTCTTGTACTCTTGAATTTGATGGTGCTTCAAAAGGAAATCCTGGACTAGCAGGTGCAGGAGCCGTGCTGCGGGCTGATGATGGAAGTTTTGTAAGTCACTAACTTTGGGATTTTTTTTGACCTTTTTCTTCAAACTTATGATTTATAGCCTTCCAAATAAAAGATCTGTAGGCTACGTGAAGGTTTAGGAGTAGCAACAAACAATGCTGCTGAATATAGAGGCATTATTTTGGGGTTGAACTATGCACTTAGCAAAGGGTTTACAAGTATTCACGTTCAGGGTGACTCCAAACTTATTTGTATGCAGGTCAGTTGCGATTATTACTTTACAAATTAGTGGTCCTAATTACTAGTTTATTCTAAGCAGTATGATTTCTTAGTTTCATTCTCTCTTTTTTAACAATCCCTTTGATATTTGCATTCATCAAAATGTCGTTTGTCAAACAGATCCAGGGCCTGTGGAAGGTTAAAAATCAAAACATCTCCACATTGTATGAGCAGGCAAAACAACTGAAAGATAGGTTTCTTTCTTTCCGGATCATTCATGTCCTTCGGGTAATTCTGTAAATCATCTCTTTTCTTTCCTCTTGGTCTGCATAACGTTTCATTCTCTACTGTTTTCCATCTCTATGTGTCACATGCTTTCTACATATATAAAAGCCCAAACAGCATAGTGCATGCAGGGCCGGCTGGAGGGGGAAGCCGCTAAAGCAATGTGATAGAATAAAAGAAACTAGATTTTTACAATTTCAAAAAAAAAAACTAGAGTTTTATTTTATTATTGGAGGGCCCCAAATTATTATTTTATATATTACAAAATTATGAATAAAAGATACTAGATTTTATATAGTTTTTGAAATATGATAGAGGTTATTAAGATAAATAATTTGAATTATATAATAAACATGCCATATATGAAAATGAACAAATTGATGATGACTTTGATAATTTGAAAAACGAAGTCTCTACAGAGTGGATTAAATAAACTTGAAATATTCTAAATGTATGCAAATTATTGTGAATCTATTGATACAAAATTGAGATTATTAAATTATGAGAATTTATAAAAATATTATCTTAACCGTCAATATATGTTTCTTCCATAAATATTTTTTAAACTTTACTGGGTAGAGTTACTAAGCATCTCTAATGGTAGAAGCTAGCAGGTAACAAAGTGAATAATCAAGATACACACGAGATGGTTTGTATACTATCATTACAAATAAAAATTAGAATAAGAATATATACAAGTCTTATTAAATAAATTTAAGTTCTCTTACAGAGGTATGACTTTAAGCCACTAATCTCGTTGAGCCGCCCCTGATTACGAGTATCACCTTGTTGGTTTTTGAAGATTTAACACATTGCAAACTCTCTTTTGTTAGGAGTCAAACTCCGATGCGGATGCTCAGGCAAACTTGGGTGTTGCACTTTCTGGTGAGAGTTAAAACTTTGTTGTAGACCTGGAGTCTGGGTCATTTCGTGTCTGTCATCAATGTTTTATATAACTTCATGTGTTAATGCAGATGGTCAAATTCAGGAAGAGATAATAGAGAAATGAGAAAAGGGAACTTCTTGAAAATCATTTCAAATTCCATGGCTGGAAAATGTAGTAACGGGACAGATCAGGATTTTTACGTGCTAACCACTAAGATTCATATTCTCTCAGGATAATTTTTTTCTATTTTTGCCAATACCACCAGTATGCCTATGAAGCCAGCGTATTGCGCATATAGCCGCATAGTAATGTTCTTCATTGTTAATGGATTAATGTTATTGCAATAGGGAACTATGTAAATGTAATTAGGGATGGAACCATAACTTGCACCAGCACCAAATGTAGTAAATCGTTGCCTTTGAAATTTTACTGATGAGTGGGTTGATGCTTTTTGTTGATGCAGTTTATATGATGGTTAAGATAAACTATTGCTGAAAAATGCAACTACCTGAGAATATCATTCATCCATTTTTTTGTTTATTTTTTCATTTTGATACGCGGACTGTACAGCTTCCTTGCGTTTGGTGATATGAGAATCCAATTTTCATTCAATTCAATAGTAAAACATTACACCTGATGAATCCTTTGGAGCACCCGCAAGGGCGGCTCAGTTGGTTGAGCATGGAGTTTTCATAATGGAAGTCTCAGGTTCAAAACCTCATGCCTACGACAGTAGGGGATTTGTCTTCTGGTCGTGCTCGTCTCACGGAGCTTGCCTAGTGCGGATTATCTCTTCTGTGTGGTTTGGGGGCTATTGCTCAAGAGCGACATTAATAGATACAAGTGTATCACACAATATACATGATGACATATTTCTTTGACCGATAAAATTGCTCTGTTAATATCACTAATACCATAACAATCAAGACTCAAATTCTAAAGCTATTTGGGGTTGATAAATGAATCATCACTTTCCATTTACGCTTTTACTAGGTGAAATTATGAGCTTGCAAAATATAAGGGTGAGTTTGATTCGCGGTAAACAGGAAAGGAAAAGAGAATGGAGGAATGATATTTTTTTTGTTGTTGTTTGTTTGACCTTATTTTTTTATTTCTTTTATCCCTTTCCCACTTTCATTCTCTTTCCTTGATTCCCCCACCCCACTAGGTATTTGGATTTCCTTTCCCCAACTCGGACCCCGAACCACTCGGACCACCCCGGATTCCGGACCTCGGACCACCCAAAACCAAACATGCAGGGACAATCAGGTAATTCCTTTCCATTCCATTTCCATTCCGTTTACCCTGCCTGCGCAAACCAAACGCACTCGTACTTCTGTTTATCATTTACTACGGGGCCGTGGTTTTCAAATACAAAATTGGTCGTTCTAAGAATCTAGTAATGTTCCTTCATTTGTCAACATTGTTTAAACTTTTAATCCTTCTCGCCTGTTTGCCTAACTTTCAAATTTTATTTTTATTTTAAAGAGTTTTTTTTTGTCAAAAATGCTTTTCAAAAAAGTATTATCGGAGAATAACAGTTAGTGTTTGACTCCTAACTGATTAATATTAAAGTACTTTTGTCGTATTATTTTGTGCTTAACCAATATTTCAAAAGTGTTTTGGGGAAAAGTTAACTTTTTCTAGCTTATGAAAAACAATTCCTACTACAGCTACTCAAAAGCTTGTATTTTTTTCTACAAGCCGGGTCAAACACCTCAAATTTCTCACATAAGCACTTTTTTAAAAATAATATTTTCCCCGTCCCAAAAAGATTGTCTTACTTTCCTTATTAGTTTGTTCTAAAAAAAATTAACACATTTGTGTTTAGAAACAATTTAACTTTATGAGATGATTTACAACCACACAAATATTTAAAGTTTGTTTTGGAGTGCACATTTCAAAAGTCTTCATTTATTTCTTAAACTTTATACTAAATTAAACTAGGACAATTTTTTTGATATAGAAGGAATAATTACTTATAACGACCAAGAAGCTTGGCCAAATAAACTATTACTCGTAAATGTCTAAACAAAGTAACAACACATGAAAGTAAAACCACCAATTGAAAACAGCTAGCTATTTTCACATTTCACATCGAATTCCTCGTTTAATCATTTTCCTAGGTAGCTACATATTATATACATATAAGCTAAAAATTTGTGACAAACATCGACAACAAAACATCGTCTAGGTTCTCCAACATTAAAACCAAGGATCCCATTGTTTTAATATCAGAAATAAAAAAGCTTTACAATATAAATACATAGCTAAGTTGCCATAATGTTCAAGCAAAAGCAAGACATCATCTTCTTGATCTTTATCGAAAGAACTTGAATTCAGAATTGATTATAATGGCTCTACATTTCTCAAATGCTGTGTCTGTTGCATGTTTCGCAATTTTAATCGCTGCTGTGGCAGCCCAATATGGCGATGATCCCGGTAGTAGTACAGACATGGCCAATATGCCGAATATGTCCGGCATGGGTGCACCTACTCCATCGACTAATTTGGCTCCTGCCAATTCTTCTCCATTGACACTCATCAGCATCCTTTGTTTGCTTGTTTCCTTCTTTGTTATCAAAAACAGGGTTTAAGCAGGGGCGGATCTAGAGTATTTGTTACAAGTTCGATAGAACCTAATAGCTTTGATCAAAACTTTGTATTTGTATAAGAATCTATTTAATATGTATAAATAATTTTTCAGAATTCAATAATTTGTCTTTTCTCGAATTCAAAATTCATAAACTCAAAATTTTGAATATGCCGCCTCTGGTTCAAGGCAATCTTAAGTTGAGATTGCCCGTTTTACGTTGTTTTATGTCTTGTTATTCTTATTATTCTATGTGCTGTATGTTGTCATGACACTAGAGGTGTGTTTGTGTTTACCTACATTATATTCACTCTTATATATTGTTGTAATATAAGTATGATCACAGTTGAATAATTTTAAGTAAAAATATTTTTTTATTGACGAATAGCTCTTGCTTTACCTTCTTAGGAAAATATGCACCTTAGTCCAAGCGGAAATTGATCAACCTCAAAATGCTCCGTACATGTTGAGATATAATATAGTTGAGTAATTAAAAGTGTGTCCCAGTAACTTAAGCCTTTAGAGAAAATAGTCATACTTTAATATTTTATCGAAGTAGACAGAGGTCCTTGATTCGAGTCTCACCGTCAATCCACCATCCATTACAAAAAAAAAGTTTCCACGTGTTTGAGCCATCAAAAAGAATTACACATGCATATAAGGTTATAATATAATCCACTGCAATATGGCGACACTCACCACATATTCATCGATCTCAACGAAGCATTAGTCTATGCTCTACTGAAAATCCGCCTTAGTTCTTTTAGTTAGTAAAAAAAATGTAATAGTCATCATATCTAGTCATTATATACAAATCACTTCTTAAGTTGTCTCATATTATTCAAATTAACCTCTTCATCCTGTTAATCTTCCAACTCTTGAAGCAAAACTTATTGGTTGGACAGGTCACAAAATCTCCAATGCATACCTTACTGCTGCGACATCTGTCGGATGTATTTTCCTTTTCCATGACTAATATATTTATCTTTAAGTTTATCAAAGTCGTCTCAAATACTACTCCATCCGTTCCATAATAAGTGTCACATTACGAATAATTTTCTAACTAGATTTGACTTCATGGGTAAATAATTCAAGACCAGCTTTAACAATTAAATTATAAATATGACATGCAGTATTGTTTATAGTCCTCGATAGTTTAATTTCTGGTGCAATGTGTTTTTTAGTGTACTTGATTTAACTTATTTACCCGCGTTAGTTACTGCTTACTTTTTCAGAATGTGCTATCATGACTTTTTCACTTTTGATATCAGCATTTTCATACTGCTTAGAATTTTTTGAACGGGTCTGATCGTTTCTCTTGCTTTATTTTTTTTGTTTTGTTTTGTTTGTGTTTATGCTTTGTCTTGAGCCGATGATCTCTCGGAAACAACCGCTCTATCTACCGAGGTAGAGGTAAGATCTGCGTACACTCTACCTTTTTCAGACTCCACGTTATGGAATTTTACTAGATATGTTGTGTTGTTGTATGGATAAAGGTGACCTGGCCCCACCACGACCACCACCCCTACTTTGAGCAACTCCACCGGTAGGTGTATGTGGTGTATCATTAGTACTTACCTCATCATCATCATCATCCTCTATGTCATAATCTTCTTGTATTTGTACATAATTCTCATTTGGCGGCGTTTCAGAAACACGTGTAAAAAATTCATTTATATTATTAT
This sequence comes from Przewalskia tangutica, assembly GCA_029844215.1. Lineage (NCBI taxonomy): Eukaryota > Viridiplantae > Streptophyta > Magnoliopsida > Solanales > Solanaceae > Przewalskia > Przewalskia tangutica. The sequence continues at coordinate 83,812,469 of CM056736.1, read as the reverse complement.
TACTAATACTAGAAGAACCTCTTGATTTTCTACCTCCACCCTTACGGCTACTACTAGCATTACTATTACCCCGAAGCGCATTAACACATTTTTTAAGATAGTCCATTATGCAAGTTCAAAACTCAAATAACAAAATATAAAAATAATAAAAATTAAATAATAAAAATACTAAATAAGACAAAGAGTAATTCACTAGTTATTTCAGATGCTCGTCAAATCTGAAGAAAACCAGAGGTTATTTGTATTCCTCGGAAACCCCCGCCTACGTCACCATTTAATATTTCTTGGCCCACTATTGGCCAAACCACCTGGACACTAGGCCCAATGTGAGTTGGATTGGTATGTGCCGCTTTCATAATCAAAAGATAGGAGAGCACCCCTTCTCCTGAAGTTACGGGGTCATTTTGCCGAGTTCCTTCGACATGGTTCTCTCAAGCGTCTTAGTATACTCTATTTGTTCACCTGTGTCGGTTTGGGATACGGTCAATTCACCGGGAGGATCGCCCTCCCAATTTGAAGTTTTTTCCTGGAAGTTTCAACTTTGTTGACTATGACAACAGTCGCGACTATAAACATACTCGTATACTCGTGACTATGGCAGGGCGGTACGCTCTGCTCTCTCGCGACCCCTACTCTAATCAAAAGACTAAAAGCCCCTACTGAAGATAGGTCGCCAAACTACGACCGAGAGTTTCGCCTTTTGAAGCGCCAGTCGCGTAGGGCGACCAGGCCAGGCTCTTGAAAGCTTATTCCGACCCTTAGTTGTCCTATTTATTCATACTGTGGAACGAGTATATCAAATTTCCGCAACAAATTGAACAATTGGATGACTTGAATGTTACCACAATTATTTTTTCCAAAATAAACAGCAAATAAAATAAAACAACATTTAAGCTACAAAACTAATAATTATTACTAGCACTTTAAGAGAGAATTGAGAATTCACCATTTGAGATGGAAAATGAAAATTAGTGTGCAAGTAAGAGAGTTGTGTGGAAAAAAATATGATGAAGGGTGAGACTATTTATAGATTTTCTAAAGGGGTGGGATTAGTTTTTAAATTTAAAAAAAAAGGAAAAATGGATGGGGTGGGGCCGTGGGGGTGGTAAAAAATCAGAAACTAGCTCTTTGGGCTTCAGTTTTCATTGGCCCAACGATCATAAAATCCAACAGCTTCAATTTTTTTAAAACATTTGAAAAATTAGCCATTATACCGGTCAGTTAACCGGTTGTGTCATGATGTGGCACTACCGTTCAAATCGATCTGGTTAACAGGCAGACCTAGAACAACCCATGTGGGTTTGGTTTAAGCCCCGACCCTTTCCGGCCCAACCTCTTATTATTCATGTTTGAACCAGTTCGAGTCAGTCCGGTTCTGGATTGACTCGGCCTGTTTGACACCTTTAACGTATACCTCGCGCGCAGGAGAATGGGCAAATCGACATGTTTTATCTGTGAAGCTCAACTCTCATGTGCGTCACAAGAGTCAAGAAAGAGAGAATGAAAAGGTACCCACAAAGATTTTTTGGCTTTGCATTACTTTCAATAAAATTAAAAACTGAAAATGGTAAAAACTCCAACAAGATCCAACTGGACCGCAATGGTAAAGACTAAAGACATCACGAAAATTCGCTATAAAAACGAAGTGAAAGGAAATTAAAACTGATGAAGTATATGAGGCTTCGACATAAAAAATAAATAAAGGAAACGATAATGTATATTATGGTGGATTTAAAATTTATAAGTTGTGGGTGTGTCACTGATTTTAATATAAATTTTACAATGATCATAAAAATTTGTGTAAACATGTATATTATAGAAACAATTGTATTTCTACCCATAATTAGAATATTTTCATATATTGTGTAAATATAATTATGGTAAGACTAGAATTCCTCTTTTGTATAGATTTAAGATTCTTATTATATAAGGGATGAACATTGTACTTTATATATACTTTGATATTAATGAAAGACTCTCCAATGGAGATTAATATCATCTTATATGGTATCAAAGACCTAACACAAAACCCTAGAATTTTTCTTGTGTGAACCGCGGCCGCCGACCAGCCCCTCCCTCGAGCAGTTCCGTCGTGGTTCCTCCCCCCTCTCCTCCCAAAAATTTTGGTTTTTCTTCTTCTTTTCTCTCTTCTATAAATGGATACTCAGAATTACGCTTCTGATTCTGACGCATCTACCTCCACAAATTTCACCACCACGTCGTCATCCTCTTTTCATCCCGCCCTCACTGTTACCAATATCAAGAATTATATTCTCATTCTTCTTATCAAGAAAACGATCGATTCTCCTCGGTTAAAGCGCTCGTAATCACGCATGTCTCTATAACGTGCTTGACCACATCGGCGACTATTCAGCCTCCGAGGTTGATGATCTCTTGGCGTCGTCTGACACAGGCCAAACAGTGGATTTATGGTAGTATTTCTCAGGATCTTCTTCTTACTATCATGAAATCTGGTGCCACGGCCCGTGATTTATGGAACCGCTTGGAGGAAATCTTTCAAGATAACAAGCACACTCGTGCAGTGTATTTGGAGGAACAATTTAACAATACACGTCTTGAAAATTTCTCCAACATGACTGAATATTGCAGACAGTTGAAACTACTGGCGGATCAACTCTCCAACGTCGACACGCCTGTCTCGGACACTAAGATGGTGTTGCAATTGATCACAGGTCTTCCTAAAGGCGACTATGATACATTAGCCGACATAATTCAACAGGCAGATCCGCTTTCCAGTTTTAACAAAGCTCGTTCGCAGTTGTTGCTCGAAGAGACTAGCCGTGCTAAGCAGGATGAGCACACTCAGAAGGCGTTAGCTGTCGAAACACGCCCTCAAGATCCAATACCGCCAGAAAACTCTCAACCGTAGTAGGGAAGCGGTGGCAAGGGTCGCGGCAGAGGAGGTCGTGGTAGGGGTCGCGGATAGCAGAATCAGCAGCAACAACAACAGGGCCCACATATTCAGTTCAGCGCCACGGCGCCCCAACAGTACCGTCTGACCGCGGCGTCGCGATTCCAGCTGACCACCGTCGGCGATGACACCCATTGAGTTGGGTTAGGCCTTCAAATCCGGCAAACATGAAACGGCGACAACAATCGACATGGACTCCGGAGCCACTTCTCACCTCACCCGGTATGCAGGTAATATTCCCAAACTTTTTGATTTAAAGTATCCTCAATTTGTGACAGTTGGTAGTGGCCACCGCATTCCAGTAAAGGGTTATGGTACATCCTACACACCACCTCCTCATTTATTCCCCCTTTAAAATACTCTATATGCCCCACATATGATTAAGAATCTAATCTCTATCCGCAAATCTACTCGTAATAACTCTGTCTTCGTTGATTTTGACCCTTATGGTTTCACTGTGAAAGATCTTCATACGGGGACACCTCTTACGAGATACAATAGCACGGGGGATCTCTATCCATTCACTTCCACCTCCGCTTCCAGATCTAGCTTTCCCGTCTCTCTAGCGGTCATTTCTTCTTCCATATGGCATAATAGGTTTGGTCATCCAGGAGCCCCAGTTTTTAATTTTCTTAGAGGCAATAATTTCATTACTTGTAATGAGAAGTTTGCCCAAAACTGTGTTTCTTGTTCTTTAGGCAAGCATACTCGTCTTCCGTTTAATTCATCCACTAGTGTTACTTTTGCACCATTTGATATTATACATGCAGATTTATGGACATCATATGTTGCTAGTTCTCTCGGTCATAAATATTATCTTATCCTACTAGATGACTTTTCTCACTTTGCTTGGTTGTATCCTCTCAAATTTAAATCGGAAGTGTTTGTCAAATTTCTTGAGTTTCGAACATTCATTCAAACACAATTTAAAAAAGGTATAAAATATTTTCAGTGCGATAATGGTCGTGAATTCAATAACTCTATGTTTCACCATTTTTGTACTAATAATGACATGGTTTTTCGCTTCTCCTGCCCCCACACCTCCTCACAAAACGGTAAAGCTGAAAGAATCATCCGCACCATTAATAGTATGATTCGCACTCTTTTGATTCATGTCTCCCTACCTCCATCTTTCTGGGTCTATGCTGCTAAAATGTCAGAATACTTTCTAAATATTCTCCCAACTAGCACCCTTCACAATATGAACCCTACCGAAATTCTCTATCATAGAGTCCCCTCTTATGATCATCTCCGAATATTTGGTTGTCTATGCTATGCTAACCTTGCCTCTACTGCCCCTCACAAATTAGCCCCCCGATCCACTCCTTGTGTTACCTAGGCTTCCCGCCGAACCATAGGGGCTATCTATGCTATGACTTGTCCACTCGTCAGATCCACATGTTACACCCCGTAATTTCAGGATATGTTTAAGAGAATGTACGTAAGAAATCAGGACTTTAAAAAAATTTGTACGAAAGGAAGAATTATTTTTCCGAAGGAAAATCTTCCGAACCCCGGGAAGGAAAATTGTTCGTTAAGGAGAATTGGATTCTCAAATTTGTTATTTAAGACTTTTAGAATTTATCGGAATTATGAAATTTTATTTTCAGAGTTGGATACGTGGGGCTCACCCGGGAAATTTTACGTTTTGTGGGGCCCACGAGGTTTCCGATATTTTGATCAAGTATGGAAATTTCGGGAAACGAAATATTTTAGACCAATGGGAGGGCGACACATGTCACCCTCCACATGGGCTTGTTGGATGAAGAAATGGACCAAGTCAAAGGGTCAAGTGGAAGCTTGATAATATTTACCATAATTGACTAAGATCCTAGCCTTCCATTTGGATTAATCTTAGCCCTTGGATGTCTTTTATAACTATACTAGTAGCAAGACAAGCACACAACACTTAAGAGAAAATTTCATTCTTGTTCTTGTTGAGAGGAGCTCTCGGTTTTGTTCCCTTTCCCACACAAAAAAAAATTTGTTTGTTGTTCATAATTCACAATACTTAAACCCAAGGTTCCTAGATGTATTATAAGGATATCTCAATACAAAAATTCCGAAAAACTACGTTTTTACGTTAGTCGCAAGATGAAAACCTAAGGTGTTCTTCAACTTTGAAGTTGGAAATTGAAGAGAAGTTGTTTATGAACTTCTAAGAGTTGCTTGGAGTGGATTGGAACGTCAAGAAGAGGAACTAAAGTTGCTAAGGATCGACTTTGAATCTTGGATTAGATTTGGGTTTATTGAGGTAATAATCTTCGTCTTACTATTGTAATTGAAGATTCCATGTTATGATAAGTTAGAAATGATCATGTGATATATATTATGAAGATTGATAAGTATTATGGAATTTGGAAGCTTAAATCTGAGATTGGCATGTTAGCCATTAAAATTGAAAATCGATTTGGTCGATAATTATAATCGTTGCATGTTATATAAGAAAGGGGATTTTAGTTGTTTTAATTGATTGCGACTATATAACATGTTATAATAACAACTTAGATTGAAAATGAATTGAAAGAGAATTAATGTTGTTGTAGCCGAGAATGGCCATTGAATTATTAGACTATTTTATACAATTGCGGGGCAGAATTTTACACGTCCTGTTAGGCGTGTAATCCCCTTTTGATTAGTTGATTGGTTGAACCTTAAATGTGGCATGTTGGTTATTGATTTACGGGCCTTGAAAAAGGTGGAAAAGTACGTAGAAACAAAGGAAGTGTTGCCCAAATTTCTGTAGAATAAGAGACCTAGCACTTAGTATTATTCCACGTTAAAAAGCTAGAAGTTGATAGACATGTTATGGTTATTATAGGTTAAAGTACTACGTATAGCGTATTCTACTTGAAGGGTGGAACAACTATCAAGGTTGAAGTACTTTGGAGCATTTTGTTACTTGTCGATAGTCGTCGCGAGGTATGTGAACCTTTTCCTTCTTTTGGCATGATTCTACGTATGAAATATACATGTGGTGTTATTTCATGATTCCTTCTACTCTTAGAAGTTAAGAGGTACGTATGTTGATTTACTTTATGTAAAAGGTATGTCTAAGTTATCCTAAGTTCTTACCAAGTATTATGGGGGATGTTGGTAAGAGTCGTTAGGAAGTATGTGGAGTCGAGGTGACCTTGCTAATTTACTGCACTAATGAGAATAGGTATCGAACAAGCCATTGCAGCGTTAATAAAAATCTATTGACAATCAATTATATTAAAATGAGTAGAATTCTCCATCTGCATAGAAACTAAGATAAGACAAACTTGTATTACATTTTCTAGATCATGTCTGCTTTAATAAGATCGTTATAAACGAGTATAACCTATTCACAGCTCATAAAAGTATATGTTACTTAATTTAAAAGAGTTTATTTTATGAAGTTTTAAGACTATGAATCTTGATTTCTTAAAAGGTTATGAGACTTTATTTTTCAAGTTATGAGACTTGATTCTTAAAGGGAGGAATGACTTGATTTAAAAAGTATGGTTTCCATGATTTATTTCAAAGGTTCTTAGGCTTGATTTCAAAAGAGAATGTAACTTGAGTTTTCAAAAGAAGAAGTTTATTGATTTAAAAGAGAAGGTGTGGCATGATTCTTTTATAAGTATGCATGTACGTAGTACTTTTGGGTATAGCTTTCCCTAATGTATAAGAAATGAAAGTGCCTTAAGTTCTCCAAAATGAAAGGTTGTTATAATAGCTTTATGAGAAGTTGTTATAACGACTTAAGAAAGAGTAAGAAAAGATGGTTTAAATTATTATGGATACAATACACCGAGTCCTACAAATAGGTCGGGTTATGTTATGAGACACACCGAGCCTACACATAGGTCGGGTTACGTTATGTGACTTTACCGCGTCCCAGAATGGGTCGGGCAGTATACCTTTATGGGCAGACGTATGTGGAACTTTCTCTATCTCTTGAGCATGAGTATTTACAAATGTATAGTACGGTAGACGTACGAGCTTTAAATGAATTCAGTTTCATTGTGATATCATTGACTTGATGTAAAGTATATAAGTATGGTTGAGTTGGAAAGTTAAACTCATGTGATTTTAAGGAACAAAATGCTTGGTTTAGAAAGACATAACGTGTTATAATGACTTTATGGGAAGTTAATTATAACGACTTTATGGGAAGTTAAATGAGTGGTTTACTCAAATGATTTAAACAAGGATAAATGACTTGGTTTTAAGAAAGATAACTTGATTTAAAGGCATAAGTTGCCTAAGTTTTGAAAGTAGAAGTCACTTGGTTTAAAAGCCTTGAAATGAATTTCTAAAAGTGTAGTGACTTGTTTTGAAAAAGTAAGCATGTCTTGATACTAAGGGTGTTAGTATCTTGGGGTTTTATATAAAAATGAGTCTTTTGAAAAGAATGGAAGTACGTAGTACTTTGGGTTAAATTCCCGGATTTTTCATGACATGTTAGTGCCTTAAGTTAAATAAAATGAGAGTGCATGCTAATTAAGTCTAATAAGAGTTAAGAGATTTCTTAACTTGCTTATGATATTTATGGTAGCCGGTTGTGCTTATGTTATGTGATTATGATAGCCGATTGTATTTATGTTACGCGATTATGTTAGTCGGTTGTGCTTGTGATATATTATTCATTACGGGGTCATTTTCCGGGCGTGTTGCATTTTGTCTATTCCGTGGAATTTGCTCCCCACGATGCGAGGAATACCTCATGCGAGTCCGTAGGGCTCATGCGGGTGAAATAGTCTCATGCGGGTGAAATAGTCCTATGCGAGGAATACCTCATGCGGGTCCACGAGGTCCATGCAGGTGAAATAGTCTCATGCGGGTTCAATTCCCATGATTATTCCATGGACTGCTACTCCATGATGCGGGTATATCTATATATATACTCATTGCGGGTCTATAAGATCCATGCGGGTGAAATAGTCTCATGCGGGTGAAATAGTCTCATGAGTTGATTTTTTATTATTAAAAATGTTTAGTTTACTCTCATTATACCGAGTCCCTCACTAGAGGGTCAGGACACATCATAGGCATATAAACATGACAATTGACTTAATATTATACTTGTTACATGCTGACAGTGATGTTGTATTCCACGAGCATGCTTCTGTGATATTATATGTGCGGTTAAGTTCATGAGTTGAAATGGCACGGTATGATCTGATATTTACTTTTTATACTGCCCCTGTCATTCTTTTGTACAGTTATGATTTGTTTACTGTACCTTATTTCCGTTCCATACTTGCATTTTTGTTATGCGACCCGCCCGGGCTGCGTTCATGCCCGCAGGTATTAGGTACACAGGTTGGTGATCCTTGCTCTTAGGATCTCTGTTCAGTTTTTGGGAAAAAGCTCCATTACTCCGGAGGCTTATCTTTGGTTCAGATCCCTGGTATTGTCAGTTATTGTACATTCAGGGGTATGGCGGGGCCCTGTCCCGTCACAGTTGTTATGTCAATACTCTTAGAGGTCTGTAGTCATATCTTGTGGGTCAGCTTGTAAAAGAAAAAGGATGTAACTGCTTTTGGCTTTGTATATATATATATGTCCAGAGAGGTAGCCTTATCGGCTAGCCTGTTGTTTATTTTCCTGCTAATGTACGTTATGAGTTTCATGTATGTTCCGCTGATTTTCTCTGATGTATACCTATAAAGGTGCCCAGGTAGGGCACCAGTCGCGGGCCCGAGGTCGGGTCGTGACACCACATCTCTCGTCAAGTCACATTCGACGAGACCACATTCTCGTTTTCAAATCTTAAAAAGTTCCAAAAATTGGATCACTCTTTTCTTGACGAGTCTGTCATCTCTCCCATCATCATAAGTCAACTAGAGCATAACAGTCGTCAGCGCCGCGACGCCAAAACTCCTGCGAACAGTCCACGATTTCTTGTCGGCAAGACCGCGGCGATCTTTGGCGCGCGGCGCGCCAAAACATCGAAGAAGTGCAGCCGGTCCTCGGTAGCCATGCACCTTGATCACGGCGCCGCCGACGGTTCCCTCCAGCGCCGCGGTGCCTACTTCGGCGGCTGTCCCTCCTTCTCCGTATCCAACAAATTCCTCCGCCTTGGAACCTCCTACTATCCCCACTCACCAAATGAAAATTCGTGCAAAGCATGAAATCTTTAAACCCAAAGTCCAATTTAACTTGTCTGCCCAAACCATTTCACCAATTCCCAAGAACCCTATATTGGCCAAACAAGACCCTAATTGAAATGCGACTATGACTGAGGAATTCAATGTTTTAACTAAACATCACACATGAGATCTAATACCTAGACTGAAAGAGACAGTTTACATGCATCAGCCGCCAGGATTCACTCATTTTAAAATATATTTATGCATACATATCACAATCTGAACAAATTCATGAAGCACCCATATCTCCCATCTAGATCCGCCATTGATTACAACTAATTAATTTGATGTGATGTATTACACTTCACAACTTTTCCAACTAATATTGATGAGATGTATAGATCAAAATTCTTATACGTCATAAACCATGACATATGCTAGTCTTTTATTTACAAGTTGATCAAAACTTGTCGTGTATTTGTGAAATATTATATTGAATTCTAGACGTCGAGATATATAATAAAGGCTTTCCTTGAAAATGTGGAAAATTTCATTATAAATAAAAAGATAATTAAAGTCCTTAAACTAAAATACGAAATCATCGTAATAAATGCTTGATAAAAAGCCTAAATACAAATAAAGTCAGGTACTAGTAATGTATTATAAGTTACATGGAATCAAAATAAGCATTTATGTTACGCCAAGACAATAAACAAAAATATTTATGTTATGCAAATAATTTTGTTTATAATAGAGCAAAATTAAGAGAAAACTTATAAAAGGAAAGAAGGAATTTACTACGAATGTTGAAGATGCAAAAGAAGTGATAAAAACAAAAGAATTAAAACCAAGCTAATAACAAACAGTGTGCAAAACATTGTATAATATTATTCTACAGATTAAACTTTTTGACTGTAGCCATATTTGATGGTAGAGATACAAAATTTACGTTCAATATATTAGTTTACTTAAACATAAACAATGCTGGAATAGCTCAGTTGGTTAGAGCGTGTGGCTGTTAACCACAAGGTCGGAGGTTCAAGCCCTCCTTCTAGCGTTTTTTTCACCTCAAATTTTATTTTGCTAATTTTTCAATACCAAAAGGCTGTCCATTCAGGTTGAGCATGCATATTTATTTTTAGGCCTCATATTTTTTTTTTGGCACCTCAACTCAACCTAGTTCCTTTTAATCACTCCAACCTCCACCATAGTGTGCCTATTAAACACTTGAGCCACAAACTTTCATCAAGATGAGTGTTTTTCAATCATGCTGATGCAGAAAAATTATCAATTAACGTGATCCCAATGATGATTACAATGAAATGAAAAGTACGTAACTGTTGCAAATATTACAAACTTGAACAAGAATAATGTTGACAGTCAATTTTGACCCGTTTTTCGTATATTTATTACAATTTTATGTGTTTTAGGACACCGCATTTCAATCGTTATTTTGCATATTTTTACATAATATTCTATGTTTATTTCTTCACAAAAATGGCATTGCATCTTTTATTTTTAAATTAAGCATTACGTCATTGTTAATATTATGTTTCTATTATTATTATGTTTGCATCTCTTTAAATAATTAATTGGCACCGCGTTTTTACTTTAATCATGCATTAAACATTTCTTAAATATTGCATTTTAGTATTATTGCGTCGGCATTTGCATTTTTTATAATCTTGCATCTTTTTAAATAATTCTGTTTTAAATAATTAACCCGCCTTGCATTTTGTCAAACCAGTCCAGTCCAAGACGCAATTTAAATCAGTCCAATCCAACACCATTTTTTTTATTTCATCCAAATAATACCACACTTTTATTTTCCCCCCTAAAATCAAAATCCACTTTTATTTTTCCCCCCCAAATACCAAACCCTAAACCTACCCTATAAATAAAACTTTACCCCCCCTCCCCCCCCCCATTTTAAAAACCTACCCTATTATACCCTTCAGCCGACCTACACTATAACCCCCCTAGCAACACCTACAGCCGCACACACGCCTCTCTTTCACTCTCTCTCTCACTGTCGAACCCTTACCCCGTCGCCGTTAAACCCACCACTGTGGTGGCGTAGCTCTGGCGACCTCACCGTGGAAGCGACGCCACCGTCTCCTCGCTCTTATTTGTTTTCGATTTTGATGCTATTATATATATGTTAGCGTTTGGGCTGAATGGATTGTTGTCTTTGGGTATCTCGCCGGAGTTTAACTCGTGACCTTTCCCAGTCGTATTTGTGTTGTTCTTATCTTGGTATTGATTTTTGCTATTTTTACTCCTTTTGACTGGGTTTTGCTTTGTGATGGATTGATTTGGAGTCTGTTTTGCTCTGGTCGGGTTCTAAATTGTGGATTGTTATCTATGTTGTTATTTTAGACCAAGAATAAATTTTGTGCCCTATGCGCATTTGTTTGCTCTCGGGTTGAAGCAAGGTGGTCATGTCTGGGTCGGATTCTAAAATGTTGGATTGTTGTTTATTTTGAAATCTTTGGACCAAGAATCAAGCTTTGTTGGGCTGTGTTCTGGGTTGGGTTTTTGTTGGTTTTACCACTGTCACGTTGTTCTTATTTTGGGGACTGATTTTGGCAATTTTACCCTGTTGTTAAGCTGATTTGGAATAGATACTGCACTTGGTATTAAACTGATTTAGAACAAATACTACACTGTTGGTATTGACTGATTTGAACAAAATGCTATACTTATTGGCCGATGAAAAAGTTATCCGTCGATTTTTGAGGCCTTCACAGTTGCAAAGACGGAAAATAAAATAAATGAAACTTTCTGGGCAAGGATGATTTCTTCCACTTACACCGGATAACCAACATGCTTTGTGGCGAATTCTCATGACGCACTTGTTTAGGCTGTCCCACTTTACATTTTTTATATCTGAGCCCTACGTGTTTAAAACTACTACTGTTTTGGCGCGGATCTGAAGGTTTTATTTATTTTATTGCTTTTAACAATATTGACCGATGAAGGAATCTCCGTCTGATTTCCAAGGCCTCCTATGTGCAAAAGACGGATTTATTTATTTTTTGGCTTTACTTATTAAACTCATGTCATTGCTTTAAAATTATTTATTCTAGTACTAACACTTTTACTAAGTGTTTATGCAGGTACCCGAAGATCATCTTGTGCAGAAGGCCTAAAAAAGGCTAAAAGATGTCCCGGAGTTTTATTTTATATCGCATTTAATTGTAGTTTTTATTATTTTGTATTGCGTTTTATTTTAATTATAAATTATGAAAAATGCTTAGAATACGTAGAATAAAAAAGGGCAATAAATAATTAACCTAGGTTTGAACGAATAACCGCAAGTTAGCGGATCTTAAAGGATGTCTAACCTCTTCCCTTTAGGATAATAAAGAACCCTGATTCAGAATCTCATTAATTTCGCAGACCATTAAATGGAGATTAATTGCAGTATTTTTATTGCAATAAATCAAGTGTCCTAATTCACTTAAATAATTAGGTGACGACTCCTTAAAAACAGCTTTATTGCTTCATCCAGGGAACCGCGCCAAAGAGCAACGTTGCGGATACCGTTCAGACCCCCGAGGTCAAAAACGGGCGCGACAGCATGGCGACTCCACTGAGGATATCAGGTTCTTGATCATAGCAAACTCAGGTTAATTAAATATTGCACTTTATTTTGCTTTTATATTTGTTGTAAATATTTTATATTGTTTGCTTTTATTTGTAATTAACTACTTTAATTGCTACATTATTTTATTGCTTTCCTTAAAATGACATTCCGCTCATATTTCTTCCACTCTGGAAAATTCACACTATCACACTACATGCGAGGTGCGCTGGGTGCATCAGCAAAATTCTTTCTTCAAAATCCAAATTTATGAGAGTTGGTAATATACGTGGAGTTTCCGGTCTAACCGGTGGCCGCGTAGCCTTCTCACTCGAGTAGTCCGCTCGGAAACCATTTTGTCTAGTAAGCCAAATCTTAGCAAAATTAGGATAGAGTTATACCACATTTTTTTTAGTCATGCATGCATACACCCTAGGTGGGTCGAGCCTTGGTATCGTCTCCACGATTAGGAAATCCTCCAAATTGTCGTTGGGTTTCACAACCCGACGACCAATAAGCATATATGTGTAGCGTGATAATGATAGACGGATCCAAGTCTGGTCATGACATGTCAAAATTGGAAAAAGTGCACCGTCATTTGGTCGTCATTTCCAACAAAATATTGCATTTTAACGGCTTGGACTTATTTATCATAATTTCGCATATCTGACGTTTAGGCCGACCTCTGGCATAAGAGAGGTCTCATGCATATTAGGGCGCGCGCTTGATTTACATGCTTTTTGTTTACTATTATTTGTCGCTAGCAACTTTGTACATATTATTTAATGCAATAATTACCCTTTTGTGATTCCGGGTTCGAGCATTTGCATTTTTGCACTTTTGCTGTCACCTTGCAATCAGGACTTCTACTGCGTAAATCACTCTTGAATAGCGCGACTTGGACTTTGTGAAACATCAACCACCAGTCCGGTCGAACCAATCAGGGGAGTCTTTGACTATATTGTCACACCTTTGCATTTTTATTATTTTTGTCATTTTCCTACTCACCCATTTCTCATATTTTTGCAGGATGATCTTCCTCGCAAACAGCCGAGGGCGGTCGGAAAAAGAAAAAAAAATCATCACAAGAATGAGCGAGAATTATGTTTACTAATAGAAGTCAGTCTATATCATATTCAACGAGACATCGTTCACAGTTCTTCTATATTTTTGTATCTTTATACATATTTGCAAATTCAATTGATATGTTTAGCGTTCATTACATAGTTCTTTCATATCATGCATTTTACAGCATAATCATTCCGAACTACGCGTGTCTGATTCTCACCACACGGTGTGATACGTAGGCAACTCATTTTGGGTTCGACACCACAAAAATAAAAACCACAAAAAAAAGCGCATTTCTCACTCATGCATCTCATTCATCATGTTTTCGGGCATTCATTTTACTTTGCATTCGTCCACAATGGACAATCATTTCTTTTGCACAGCTTCATATTGATATCCTTTCATTGATAAATTTGTTCCAAACATACATTTTATAACATATTTGAATGAACTACGCACACCTGATTCCCTCGGCGGGATACGTAGGCAGCCCTATTCGGGTTCGGTACCCTTTATTCAAAAAAAAAAAAAAAATGTTCATAAATACAAAAAAAATGTTATTCAAAAATACAAAAACATTTTTTAAGTTTTATTGTTTGACTTTGTTGATACCAACACAGTTACAAGTGTGCATAAAAAAAACAGTATGGGTTGACTTTGTGGTAAACCATAGATTCTTTTGGTGCCTCTTATTCATACCCGTAGATGACATTGTCTTGCATGTTTCCAAGATAAGAATGAAACCAACCTCATCGTTTCATACACATTTTGTGGTGAGTGTTTGAATAAGTTCAATTGCGTTGCATTGTGATCTAGAACTTGACTTGAATGTTTGTTGAGGTGAAATCCTGAACAGCACTCGATATAGGAAATGATCATAGGCTTTCTTTGATCCGTTTGAGCCTTTTTCAGCCTACCAAATAACATTATCCCTAGTACACCCCTTTGAGCCTAAACCTATTTCTTTCGACAACTGCATATTACACCTATACCCTTTCTGAGTGCGTACGCACTATCTCTCTCTTGGCCCGACCTCCTCGAGCGCTTTAGAAATGTGCAAGTGACTGACAAAATTCTAGCTGAAGTTTGCAAGGACAAAATTTTCAAAGTCTCAAAAAAAAAATGCAGAGACAACTTCACACAAAGAGGAAATCAAAAGCCCCGATAAAAAAAAGAGGAGAATATATGACCCCGAAAAAGGGGCTCGAAATGAAAGATTCAAAAGAAGTTAATGCAAAAAAAAAAAAAAACTAAGACAAAAAGAAAGCAAGTCAGCATTAAAGCGCACAAATATCAAGCATGGACGTAGTCCAACTCTCGAGGAATGATTAGTCATTTTTATCCAAATGATATCCATTCCTTTCCCCAAGCCTACATTACATTCTGAGCGGTGATGAGCCTACATGATCTTATCGAGGTTCTCACATTAGTGGATACTTACATGACGGCCAAGCCTATGGTATCACAATTGCATGCATTGAACATCTTTTGAGTGTGAGCGTAATTTTCTCAACGTCCCAAAATTCAAAATACTGGAATATATGTGAGAATGAGATTTTCTTTCTGTGAGGGCATTTGAAACGTAAGATTACGTGTAGTTCGAAACCTTGGATGCAAGCAGGTGTGTCGACACTCAGGTATGTCTGAGGTACTATCTGAAGTTGTGTGAATTACACCAGAGTCAATCTCGTTTATACTGAAAGCAATAAAAGAATATCCTTATGCACAATACTAATTGCTAGGTATCAACTGGAGTCAGAACGTAATGTTGTCTTCCATTTTTTCAGAAAAAAACAACAAAATGCATATTACATAAAAACCCTTATTTTGCATCACGAACTACGTCTTGACCTGATTCCTCGGTGGGATCGTGGCGCCACATCGGCTTGGTCCCACATCATTTTAAAATCTTAAAAATCCTTATTTGGCATCACGAACTACGTCTTGACCTGATTCCCTCGGCGGGATACGTAGGCGGCCACATCGGCTTCGGTCCCGCATCATTTTAAAATCATAAAAAAATTCTTATTTTTGCATCACGAACTACGTCTTGACTTGACTCCCTCGGCGGGATACGTAGACAGCCACATCGGCTTCGATCACACCGTTAGAAATATTGCTTCCTTGTTTTGCACAGGACTCGATTTTGTCCATGGGAGAGTTTAGCATACTCATATATTTTGCATCCATAACTACATACACATGACTGTGCCATATTTTGAGGGTTGCATTCTCATCTACTCAATTGCACATTGTCCATATTCTCGCATTAGCTTTTCATTCATTATAAAAAAAAATACTTACCGAATCGCCTTGATAGCGTCAAGATACAACCTTACCCAGTTCAACATCTTCATTACCAGAAATTGGGACATTTTAAGGAATTCACTGCAAGAAAATGGCAATAGACAGGAAAAAGCAGGTCAAACCAGTCTAAGCATGCAAGCGTCAAGAGCCAAAGCTACAAAGTCGACGCGAATCAACCACTCATTTCCTAAAACTCACAAGTTTTCTTTGAGTGCAGGATCTTCATGTCAGCAAAGACAGGAGCACAAAAATAAACCCATGCGGGTTACAATCGCACAACGTCTATGCAATGACGTTATCTCAACCAAGACATGTCACAAAGCAGGTACGCCCATAAACCAACGCATTTCATATAAGCCTATGCAACGGCTCCATCTATGTTTCGTCTATGCAACGACGAGCATCTGCATTGCGTCTATGCAACGACGCCATTTCATATAAGCCTATGCAACGGCTTCATCTATATTTCGTCTATGCAATTGCGTCCGAAAACGACGTCATTTCATATAAGCCTATCTGGCGGCCATCCATGTTTCGTCTAACGACGAGCATCTGCGTGCGTCAAACGACGGCGTCATTTCATATAAGCCTATCTGGCGACTTCATCTATGTTTCGTCTACGCAACGAACATCTGCATCGAGTCTATCTGGCGGCGTCATTTCATTTAAGCCTATCTGGCGGCCGTCTATGTTTCGTCTATGCAACGAACATCTAACATCAGCGTCTACGCAACGACCGTCTATGTTTAGATCTGTACGGCGACGAACATCTGCATTGCATCTATGTTTCGTCTATGCAACGACGAGCATCTGCATCGCGTCTATGCAACGACGCCATTTCATCTAAGCTTATGCAACGGCTTCATCCATGTTTCGTCTATGCAACGACGAACATCTGCATTGCGTCCGAAAACGACGTCATTTCATATAAGTCTATGCAACGGCTTCATCTATGTTTCGTCTATGCAACGACGAACATCTGCATCGCATCTATGTTTCGTCTATGCAACGACGAACATCTGCATCGCGTCTATGCAACGACGCATTTCATATAAGCCTATGCAATGACTTCATCCATGTTTCGTCTATGCAACGACGAGCATCTGCATTGCGTCTATGCAACGACGTCATTTCATTTAAGCCTATGCAACGGCTTCATCTATGTTTCGTCTATGCAACGACGAGCATCTGCATCGCGTCTATGCAACGACGTCATTTCATATAAGTCTATGCAACGACTTCATCTATGTTTCGTCTATGCAACGACAAACATCTGCATTGCATCCGAAAATGACGCCATTTCATATAAGCTTATGCAACGGCTTCATCTATGTTTCGTCTATGCAACGACGAGCATCTACATCGCGTCTATGCAACGACGCCCTTTCATCTAAGCCTATGCAATGACTTCATCTATGTTTCGTCTATGCAACGACGAGCATCTGCATCGCGTCCATGCAATGACGTCATCAACATCTACAAGCACCCTGCATAACAACACCACATCACCTGCAACCCAGTGTCAATCATACTTCGACACTGGGACATTTTTTAAATCAGCGTCTGCTTTGCTTTTTATTTTTTGCATCACAACGACCCAATGTCATCATGATTTGACATCTGGACAATTTTAGTCCGTGATCATCCCTATTTTTGAGTTCTAATTTATAAAACAGGACAAAATTGGCTACAAGTCAACATCTTTGTCCGAAGACTCTTCCATCATCTCCGTACAAAGAGGGACATGCTGTTGACAGTCAATTTTGACCCGTTTTTCATATATTTATTGCAATTTTATGTGTTTTAGGACACCGCATTTCAATCGTTATTTTGCATATTTTTACATAATATTCTATGTTTATTTCTTCACAAAAATGGCATTGCATCTTTTATTTTTAAATTAAGCATTACGACTTTGTTAATATTATGTTTCTATTATTATTATGTTTGCATCTCTTTAAATAATTAATTGACACCGCGTTTTTACTTTAATCAGGCATTAAACATTTCTTAAATATTGCATTTTAGTATTATTGCGTCGGCATTTGCATTTTTTATAATCTTGCATCTTTTTAAATAATTTTGTTTTAAATAATTAACCCGTCTTGCATTTTGTCAAACCAGTCCAGTCCAAGACGCAATTTGAATCAGTCCAATCCAACACCATTTTTTTTATTTCATCCAAACAATACCACACTTTTATTTTCCCCCCTAAAATCAGAACCCACTTTTATTTCCCCCCCAAATACCAAACCCTAAACCTACCTTATAAATAAAACCTTACCCCCCCCCCCCATTTTAAAAACCTACCCTATTATACCCTTCAGCCGCCCTACACTATAACCCCCCTAGCAACACCTACAGCCGCACACACCCCTCTCCCTCACTCTCTCTCTCACTGTCGAACCCTTACCCCGTCGCCGATAAACCCACCACTGTGGTGGCGTTGCTCCGGCGACCTCACCGTGGAAGCGACGCCACCGTCTCCTCGCTCCTATTTGTTTTCGATTTTGATGCTATTATATATATGTTAGAGTTTGGGCTGAATGGATTGTTGTCTAACTCCGGCGACCTTTCCAGAGTCAGCGCTGTGTTGTTGCTATGCTGGTATTGATTTTTGCTATTTTTTTTACTCCTTTTGGACCGAGTTTTGCTTTGGCAATGGATTGATTTGGGTCTGTTGTGCTACCGGTCGGGTTCTAAATTGTGGATTGTTATCTATGTTGTTATTTTAGACTAAGAATAAATTTTGTGCCCTATTCTTGCCGCTGTTTTGCTCTCGGGTTGAAACCGGGTTGGGTCATAATCTGGGTCGGATTCTAAAATGGTGGATTGTTGTTTATTTTGAAATCTTTGGACCAAGAATCAAGCTTTGTTGGGCTGTGTTCTGGACTGGGTTTTTGTTGATTTTACCACTGTCACGCTGTTCTTATTTTGGGGACTGATTTTGGCAATTTTACCCTGTTGTTAAGCTGATTTGGAATAGATACTGCACTTGGTATTAAACTGATTTAGAACAAATACTACACTGTTGGTATTGACTGATTTGAACAAAATGCTACACTTATTGGCCGATGAAAAAGTTATCCGTCGATTTTTGAGGCCTCCACAGTTGCAAAGACGGAAAATAAAATAAATGAAACTTTCTGGGCAAGGATGATTTCTTCCACTTACACCGGATAACCAACATGCGCTGGCAGGGCGAATTCTCGCAGCCGCACTTGTTTAGGCTGTCCCACTTTACATTTTTTATATCTGAGCCCTCCATGTTTAAAATTATTACTGTTATTGCGCGGATCTGAAGGTTTTATTTATTTTATTGCTTTTAACAATATTGGCCGATGAAGGAATCTCCATCTGATTTTCAAGGCCTCCTCTGTGCAAAAGACGGATTTATTTATTTTTTGGCTTTACTTATTAAATTTCTGTCATTGCTTTAAAATTATTTATTCTAGTACTAATACTTTTACTAAGTGTTTATGCAGGTACCCGGAGATCATCTTGTGCAGAAGGCCTAAAAAAAGGCTAAAAGATGTCCCGGAGTTTTATTTTATATCGCATTTAATTGTAGTTTTTATTATTTTGTATTGCGTTTTATTTTAATTATAAATTATGAAAAATGCTTAGAATACGTAGAATAAAAAAAGGCAATAAATAATTAACCTAGGTTTGAACGAATAACCGCAAGTTAGCGGATCTTAAAGGATGCATAACCCCTTCCCTTTAGGATAATAAAGAACCCTGATTCAGAATCTCATTAATTTCGCAGACCATTAAATGGAGATTAATTGCAGTATTTTTATTGCAATAAACTAAGTGTCCTAATTCACTTAAATAATTAGGTGACGACTCCTTAAAAACAACATTATTGCTCCATCCAGTGAACCGCGCCAAAGAGCAACGTTGCGGATACCGTTCAGACCCCCGAGGTCAAAAACGGGCGCGACAAATAAAATATAAACTACAACAAGAAATTTGCTGAGTCGAGTGTTAGCACTTTGTCCTTAAGATAATATTGCCCCGTATATATCCTTTTACGGTAATTGAAAACTTGTCTCCCAAGATAAAACAACAACTAACAAATGAGCAAAGGAAACTCAAGTGTTTACTAAAAGAAGAACCTTTGAGTGTTTGAGAGATTGCTTAGAGAAGAAGAAGTTCATAAAATCTGATTTTGGTGTGTTCTCCAATTGAGTCAAGTCCTCAATTTATAGTGTAAGGAAGATGATCTCTCAACTAGTCCACTAATGGTCTTCAATAACCATGTAATGACACTTATTGAAAGGTTACAATCAGCCAAATAATGGCTGAATTCATGTGCCAAGTAATGGAGATTCAATGCTCCAAAACCAGCCCAAGAGTCAGAACCTTTTATCTTCCCGTCGACCATTCTGCCTCCGAAGCCCCGCGACTCTGCTGAATTAGTGTCGCGGCTCTAGTAGCCTACTGTCCAACTTGCACCGCGACTCCGACGGGTTGGAGTCGCGGCCGTTCGCGGCTCCGCGACCCTTTTCGCCTCATTTCATCTTACACGTCGCACACTTCTTCTTTCATTTACCAACGTGGAATTCTTGCCATATGGTCAATAACCGTCCATCATTCTATGTCACAAACATTTTATTTACGTACCAATATCTCTTTCACTAAAGAAATTTATGATCTTTTGTACAACGTGTGCACGTGTGTGGAAACGACATTTCCGATGTGCGGGGTCCCAATTGTTCGAGTCATAAATAATGAGATAAACTTTATTCCACGTTAATAAATTTCCAACAGATTATCTGTTCAAATATTCAGGCTCGGATGCCACATATAAGATTAAAAGATAATTCACGCAGGATCTTGAACACAATAATCTTGTATGGAGAGAACACCGAAAACATAACTAATGTGGAAAATATTATCACAAAAGCGGAAGCGTTATGTGTATAAACTCGTTTCTACCTCCTTATCCTAGCCTTATGTTACCATAGCCGTCAGCGATGGAAAACATATAGAGATGTTGTGATAACCATAATAAATGGACGGAGGACCAATTTATAAGAGTTGTAACTTAATATGGTACGTCTATCAAGTAACCGATCTAACATACGAGATTTATTCTTCAATAAATATTAGTTATGACCTTTATTGAGCCACATATTTTTAATTAATAAAATCTAACACATTCCTAAGTCAATTATATTATGTCATGTCTAATCATCTCCTGAGTTAACAGTCTATTGTTATCGAGAAACAACCTACAAATAATTTCATTCGACAAGTACTCTTTCAGTTATCAATAGACGAGTACTACAATTTACAGGAAGCCGGCAGACAAAGAAATAAATTCGCGAGAGACGGGCAGCAGTTGAACCTCCACATTTGACTTTTCTTCTTTTCCCCCTTATTCCCAGTCCCTCACATTTCACGACATTATATATTTGAGCAATTTATGAGCCTTCTTTTATTTTAATGAAACTTTGATGATGTTTTAAGTAAAGGAGGAAATTGACTACTATGTCAATCCTATAAACTTGTTAATGTACCAGTGGCGGAGTAAGAAATTTAAAAGAAAAATTACCAAAAGAATTCAATAACTTATATACATGGAAAAAAATATTTTTATCCTATTTACTATTTAGTACTTCCCCGTTTCAATTTATTTGAAAGTTAGCGAAGTTAAATAATTTTTTCTTTGATTTAATTTCAAATATAAATTCTTCGAATATTTTATAATAAAACATACATATTTGAAAACTACATAAAAATATTATAAGTCTGCATAATTAATAATTACAATAAATGAAAAGAGTCGGAGAAAATTATAATTAGTTGTTGACACCTAATTTTGACCCTCCCGTCCAGTCCTTAACTATAAAATTACACTAATTTTGCAAAATAATTTCTCATAATTTTAAATAATAAAAATGCAGCGATAAAAATATTAATACAGGCATAAATAAGCAATTTAATAATAACACCGTATTTTACGTAGAGTATTAAGCACTTAAAGTCCCGCGCCCGCATTTATTAATTTTAAGCCCTGTCATAATTCTTATATGATATTAATAATAAATACATAAAATAAATAATTTAGCAATAACGTCGTGTCAAGTAGCGTAGTCGCATTTATTAATACGCAAAGCAATTTCATAACTTATTTTAAATAAATTAATTAATAATGCACAATAAATAAAATTTTAAATAATAGCGTCGCATTTATAAAAGCATTAAGCAGTCCTTAAATATCATTTGCATTTAGCATTTAAATAATTTAATAATAATCTAAACCCCATTCAATTTTTAAGTTAGCATAATAAATCAATTTTAATAACGGAATCGCATATAAATATTAAGCGCTAATTAAATAGCACGCCCGTCTTTATTTTTTTAACTCAAGCTTAGACTAATAAAACACCTAAAATAATCTAATCACAATTTAAATAATTTAATTTACCACTAATTAGTTAATAACACACTACCCAAATTAAAACACCTAAAACTAATACCTAATTATACCCAACCCAAAACCTTTAACCCGCTGGCCCAACACCCCCAGCCCACACCTGCAGGCCCAACACCCACAACCCACATCCCTTATACTTCAGTCCTTCCTCCATCGTCGCTAACAACAGCAACAAAAACACAAAAGAAAACTTAAGCGAAAACCTAAAGACCTCTTCAACCACCGCCTTCATCAAAAAACCCGATATTCTCGCCGGATTTTCAGGCTCCCTTACCTTCTCCCGCCCCTTCTCCGTTACCCTTAACAAAATCAGTACCAAGATCGCAGTAATTGTACAACTTACCATAACCGAAAATCTCAACCCAGTTCGTACCATAAAATTCTCTAAGTTTTGGTAAGAATCACTAGAAAATCGTATCTAAAATGATAACTTGCCATAACCGAAATTTCGGAATCAAATCTTACCATTTACCATCCAAATCGCAGGCTACCAAATAAGAACCCAGAAAGAAAATCAGTCCAAAATCGTCATAAAGACTTTCCATAAATCAAAACCTAAATCAGGGCTATAAAAGGAGGTCGACACGCATGCAAGAGGGGGGGGGGGGGGAGACAGGAGAAAATATCACGACCACAAGGAAAAACCCTAGAAAAATAGGTCGAAAACCAGCAGTGAGGGTTCTTACGAGCGAAATCAGAATACCCCACTGGAGCATCAAACATAGAAAATCAGTAAGAAACCTTAATCGCATCGCAATCGCAATTCCGAGTGAATCGACGGCTTGATACGCTGCCTCGGTTCACTGCCTGGAGAAGGTAAACTCATTTCCCTTTCAAATCTCATTCCCTTTATGATGATTGGTGTGCTCTGTTATATGTGTACTGGTCACGATTGTTAATGTCATTATATGGGTTTTATTTGCCTCGATTCATATTTGGACTGATCACATGATAATCTGGGATTGATATACTTGTCTGGGAATACTTAAGTTAAATGCTTAATGTGTGCCCGTCTTGCTATTGAATGTTAAACTGCATCATATCTGCAAATCTTAAACTGGCCAATAAACAAATATGCTCGTCTAAGTGTTTAAATGCCACAACGTCAGCATAAGAGGTCCTTATAGCTATTTGAATCTCGTCATTAAGTCACTAAATGATGCCGACATTAGCATATCGAATTATGTCGACCAATCTATGTCATGTTGTATTATATCCCCCTGTTTGTATTTTTGCCTTCGGTTTGTAACTATATCTCATGTAGTGAGCAAATTAAGGATGTAATCCGACCCTTGAAGATATTAAACAAATAAAATTGGCCTCGTAAATGATCTGAACATGTCTACTAATTACAGTGAAGCATGATAATGCACTGCCCCTCATCCTTATGCATATATGGGTAAAAGGTTGTTTATCTTAAAATATGTGTGCTATGTTTTCATTCCTTTTTCGATTCTGCCCATGTTCCCGTACTGCTAGGGTCATGCACCTGTTCCTGTTTTAATCTGACCTCTGTGTATTCGTTAGCTCTAAACGCATGATGTACTCTAATTCACCCGGTCGAGTGTTGTTATATATTGAATGTAGCCTGACTAGAAAGATGTGTGTTTAGCCCAACCAAAATAGCTTTGCAACCCCTTTGAAATAGGATCTTAAATAGTTATTGCTTCATCTCAATATCTTGGCACATGCTTTCCTAAACTAGTTGTCCATCTAATACTCGTGGCCTATATACAAATACGATTATATCATTCAAATGGACATGCGTATGCGAGGAGTTTTCAGGATTAAGTTATTATGTCTTAAGGGTTGTCTGAAGTGTGAAAGTTTAGTTTGGGTTTATTTTGGTATGTTTCAAAGTACTAATATTCCCTGTAGGTTGAGAATCATGTATGCTTCACGTCATCTATAGGCTCAGCAGGTTGTCAACTTGTTATTTTCCAAAAAAAAAAAAGAAGTCAAAGACTGGAGATGTTGATGTGTACTGTTGTCTGTTACTATCCGTAGGACTCCTACGGAATGTCTCATATCTCCTCCCTGTTTAGCTCCTTTATTTGCACACCTAGCTCTGTTCCCTTATCTGGAATGCTTCGCTTCTGGGCCTGATTTTCCCCTGTTTGTATTGGCCTATTATTGGGTCACCAAGGCCCATCACCTAGGTCGAGTAATGCTTTATATGTGTTTCTTTTCTTACTTTGAATCTGCCAATTCAGTTTAGACTAGTGTATTTCACGAGATTTGAATCATGTATATGACTACGAATATATGTGCATGTGTCTTTATTTGTATTTTTGAAATTTTGGACACTTAACTAATCCTTTTCTTTCCTTATCTTTTTTTTTACATGGCATGCATCGGAGCAAAAAAAAAATGAAGAGTCTCATGGCGAGACTCATCACAAGCTACAGCAAATGAAGACCCATATCTATGTGTATTCTCTATCCGCATCGGAAATTCCAAGCCACCGGCGAATGATTTCGCCATTTCTTCGAGTCCTTATTAATTCATATCCTTACCCCATTTATTTGTTGTAATTATTTGTCTAACATTACACTACTAGTAGTACACTTAGAATAGCTAAACTTTGGGCTGTCATTAAAAAATAGTTTGACGCTAGAAATTCATTCTCCTTAAATTAGTTATTTTATGACTAGTTATGCATTGCCTAAGCCATACCAAGATGACATAAATATTCACGTAGCTAAAGCGTCACTCGCTATTAAATTTTAGCATAATAAATTAATTTCTTCATAAACTCTTACTAACATTCATAATTAAAAAAATATTTTGTTAGCCTTTGCATGATAGATATTTTACGTCTTATTTTATAAGTACACATTTCATCATAATAAGATTTTGCATTATTACAACACATGTATCTTATCTAATACGTCATAAAATGCATAAATCATCTTTTAGCTAGAACTAGCTTTATATATTTTAAAATAAATCTCACATTTTTATACTAGCAAAATACTTCCTATATTTTTACTTAAATATTTTCAAAACACGCATTGTTAGCATAAATAATTAACCCTAGATTTGAACGGACAACCGCAAGTTAGCGGATCCTTTAGGGTGCCTAACCCCTTCCCTTTAGGATAATAAAGAACTCTTACCCAAAATCTCATTAAGTTTAGCAGACCATTAAATGGAGTTAATGTTTACTTTAAACTAGTTAACATTTAGGTGTCCTAATTCACCCAAATTAATTTGGTGGCGACTCCCTAGCAACCCTTTAGCATTTTAGCACCTTTTACTTTTAAAATTAACCTTTTAGCACTTTTTATATGCTAGCACCTTTCAACATTTTTAGCACCCTTTTTTAGCATCTTTAGCATTTTATTTATTTTCTAACCTTTTTTTTATTAAGCAGAAGGGGATTCGCATAATAAAGTCGCGGCCGAAAATGGGCGTGACATTAGTATTATACTATTATTGATGTGAACTCTTTAGATTATCCTCTTAGGGTGTGTTTGGGTTAGCGGTGGACAGGATTAATTCTGGTATAATTGATTTATGTTTGGATGCAACAATGTAAAAATGATTGTTATAATTGATTTATGTTTGTATAGTTTTGATCAAAATTGTTTTTGAATGTAGAATTATCAAAATTGACATTTAGTCAATATATATAAATAAAAATTACTAAAAAATGAAAGTATGTAAATAAAAATTACAAATAGATAATAGAATTTAAAGTGCAATATGGTACTTAAATCTAAATATTAAATATTAGAATACCATAATTATTTTGAAACTCATAATAAGAATTCATTATTAACACGCTAAATTTAACATAACAATAAAAACTACCCCTCAATTTTAAATAAATAGGGATTAACTATATTAATCCTCACTTATAAATAAAAGAATTGAATTAATATTATCATAAAAATATATATGAATTAATGTTGATTCATTAATTACGGTAATATTTTTTCATTATTTAAAGTATAACTTATATAACAGTTGATATTTAATAATTTAATGTTGATTCATGCAATTATATTTTATTAAAATGAAAATAAGTTATATTTTTTTAAAGAAGGTGTATTACCAAACGAGGGAAGTAAATTAAGGAGAATTATTTAGTTTTCCATCACCACGGATCACCTTCAAGAGCCATGTCCCGATGTTTTTTCCTTGATGACGATTAATTCCTAATGATGAATTGTGACGTTAATTCTATGATTCGTGTTGCTTGTCTCAAACCTCGTCGAGATAATTGCAATTCCGAATGAGTTATATTTCATTTTTTAGTAATTATTTATAGATATTTAAAGAGGGTAATGAAAGTTGTATATTTGATTTTTTTTTAGTAATTATTTTTAGATATTTAAAGAGAGTAATGAAAGTGGATAGAATTGTTGATGAAAATTAAAGGGGTGGTAATAAATGAAAGAGTAAAATTCAAATTGAAATAAATGGCAAAATTAATTCTGATAGAAGCTACAAATTTTAGCTTCTACCAAAATCAATTCTGATCTCCAAAATTAATTCTGACAAAATTAATTTTTTCCAATCAAACATATTAATTTTGTGATTTTCACAAAATTATACCAAAGGTTAATCCAAAACATGCACTTAGACTAGCCAGCAGCCAGCATAGAACTATTCCAATTAGTTCTGAAACAACTTCCAAGAAAGCACGACTTTTCTTTTTGACAATGATTTGTTGCAGTCAAATCAGACCTTTTCTCCTTCTTACCTAAAGCTCATATTGAATTAATTACATACCCTAATAAAAGCTCAAATACCCTCTTCCACTTTTCAACAGATTTAACACAAGCAAATTCCTAATGAGGATTCCTTTATTCATGGCCATTATTTTTGTTCTAAGTTTATCAAGTAATATTCAAACTTCAGCTCATTTCTTTCCTAATATTTCTTCAATCCCTCCATCTTTACTCAAACCTAATGCTACTGCTTGGGATTCTTTCCACAAGTTATTAGGATGTCATCATGGTCTCAAAGTTGATGGCATCTCTAAAATCAAAAAATATTTTCATAATTTTGGATACATTAATTCTATGTCTAACTTCACTGATGACTTTGATGATATTCTTGAATCTGCTCTCAAGACTTACCAGCTAAACTTCAACCTCAACACCACCGGTATACTCGACGCCCCCACGATTCAGCATTTAATAAAACCTAGATGTGGAAACGCCGATGTAGTTAACGGTACTAGTACCATGAACTCCGGCAAGCCTCTGGCAGGTTCTCCGACGATGCACACGGTCGCCCACTACTCGTTCTTTCCGGGAAGACCACGGTGGCCGGCGAATAAAAGAGATTTGACATACGGGTTTCTACCGCAAAATAGTCTGACGGATACCATTAAGAGCGTGTTCTCACGTGCGTTTGACCGGTGGTCGGAGGTAACCCCGTTGACATTTACGGAAACGTCGTCGTTCCAATCGGCGGATATTAAAATTGGGTTTTTCGCCGGAGATCACAACGACGGCGAGCCGTTTGATGGTCCGATGGGGACATTAGCACACGCGTTTTCACCGCCGGCGGGGCATTTTCACTTGGACGACGATGAGGATTGGGTCATCGATGGCATGCCGATTGATGATGGGAACTTTTTTTCTATATTATCAGCTGTGGATCTTGAATCAGTTGCGGTTCATGAAATCGGGCATTTATTGGGTTTGGGTCATTCATCAGTTGAAGATTCAATTATGTACCCGACTTTAGGAGCGGGTATCCGAAGAGTCGAGCTTAGAAGTGATGATGTTCAGGGAGTCCAGGAGTTATACGGGTCTAACCCAAATTTTACTGGGCCGAACTCAGTTTTCACTCCGAGCCAAGAGAATGATACAAATGGAGCCCCGAAATTTGGTTCATTGTGGGTTCATGGGTTTCTATTGGTCGTTGGATTGTTCTTAGCATTTGTTCATTGAAACTAAAAAATAATACAAGTATTTCGTTGGCTGCAGGATTTGATTATTTTAGTATATACCATACTTTTGTCTTTTTATTTCAGATTGTTCCACTAGATGTTAATTTATAGCAAAAAAAATAAAATAATTCTATGGTTTTTAAATGTTTATTCTCTGTATAGATGTCAGTTTCATAATGTTTGTCTCTTTTCTTTTTTGATAATTTTTTAATTTTAATTTTACACATAATATATTTAAAATCACATGATTAAAGAGTATTTTAATATATTATTGATATCTTTAATTTTTAATTTAAAATTATAAAATAAAAAATCTATTTTATTTTCTTAAATATCGTGTCAAGTCAAAATAAAAAAGATCATTTTTTGAAACGGAGGGAGTAATTTTTAGACAGATAAATCCGCACCTTCTTAGTTCTGTCATAACTTTTGAAGTTAAATCGGATTACATAATTAAAATTTAACAAATTATATATTTATGGTGAAACTATGACATGAGCTCTTCCAGCATGGCTTGTAAGTGTTGATGTTTGCGCCTTACACAGTACTGAAGTATCAACGAGAAAGGAGTTTGTACGAGAAGTTGCAAGTTTTTCATAACAACACGACGTGAGAAGTTCTTCTTCATAACAAAAACACAAAATAATGCATTTCGAAAGGTAAATAAAGTTCACTTATATTGTTCACTTTTAATTGTTTAGTGTTAATTTTGCATGTATTTTAAGAATTAATACATAAAGTATGTATTTTATAATAATACTCATATTAATTGACGTATAATCTTAATAGACTTTACTCTATCTCATTGAGGTAAGGAATAAAATCTGTGTACACTCTACTCTCTTCAGATTTCACTTATGGAATACACAGGGTATGTTATTGTTGTTGTTATCGTCGTTTTTGTTGTTGTATATCATGAATAGACTTGGTAATGATTTAAAAATGAATAGTTAATGTTTAGCCTAAATATGAAAAAAAAAAAAATTCTTTTGATATACTAAAGTAAATAATTGTAAAAATGAATTTACTTTTAAGGGAAAATAGTCATATTTGCCATCATACTTTCGGAAAAAGTTATATTTACCCTCCGTTAAAGTATGAGGACAAATATATCCTTTCCGTTATTAAAGTTATTGTATTTGCCCCAATCTAACAGATATGTCAAGGTGGACGCCACATAGACCACGTGGATGCCACATAGGATCCACGTGGATGTCACATGGGATCCAAGTGGAGGGTGGGACCCACCATCTTCAACAGCCGCCCCTCCACCGCCGACACCTCCATCGCCGGAGCTTCGACCATCAAGTTTCGCTGAACCCCTCTCCACAGTCACTACCACGCCACTGCCTCATCGCCTTCTCCTTCTCCTTCTACTTCCTCGCCACACTGTCAGATGAGCGGAGCATTCAAAGATCGGAGAGCAATTAAAAGGAAAACCAAAGATATGTACTTTCTATCAACATTAACTTCTCTTAGGACTTTCGTCCAACAATAAGCGTTCAACAATTGAATTTATGGATATCAAATGAGACAATTAGCAGAATTTACAAAATCACAAACACCCACATACAAAAAATCGAAACTTTAACTTTGAGTGCCAAACTTCATGGCTTCAAAACAAAAATTGCAAGTTTTTTGTTTTATAATTATGGAAACAAAATGAACCCTTTAATTGCAAGAAAACTTAATTTGCAGCAATTATCGTCCAATTTTCAGTTTTTTAATTCTGTAAAGTTTGATAGTTATGTTGACGTAAGGAGCAACTACCGTTCTATGTATACAAGTTTCACAAAATACGAAAAGGGATTTTTACACCTTTCTCGACCATCATCATCATCTCAAACACCCAAATCCCCAGTGAATCAAACCCAACCAATAGCACCCTCCCCTCTCGTCTTCCCAACAAAACTAACTCTGAAATAAGAAAAAAGTTACAGATTTGAAACCAAAAAATAATAATCTGTAATGGGTTGCAAAGAATACGTAAAAGAGACTAAATGGAAGTGGGAAAGGCGGCGACGACGGAAGTGGGAAGGTGGCGATGGCGATGGCCAGCCCTTTTCAAGATCAATAAAATCATCTTGTACAGGAATAAGACTAAGAATACTAGAAAAATTACCCTGCCCTTATTACCCCTACTAGAAGAAGTCTTACCCTTACCCAACATACTTCTTAATTCTTTCATTTTAATTATGATAATAAATAGTTAAAGACTTAAAAATAATGAAATTAAATGTGTTAAATAAAATAAACACAAAATAATAATTTAATGAGAGAACGAATGTCCCAAACGCCGATATAGAGTCGACGTGTAATCGAGAAGTTGAAAATTGAAACTTTGCTCGATAGATAATCCTCAAGCTAGTTGCCAACTTTACTCTCAATTCCCAAATTAATAAATAGATTGAATATGTAGTAGACAGTGTTGTATAGAGATTGATTGATTGAGAGATTAGAGATATAAGAGATTGTAGGAAGATTTGTGAGAAATAAGAAGAGAAAATGAGGTATTTATAGTTGGAAAATTGAGTTAAAGTGTAAATATAATAACTTATGGATTAAAAATAAATATAAAGGGGGGTAGGGGAGGCCAAAAATGGCTGTTTCAAAACGGTCAAAATGTAAAATGATCGTTATTGCAATGATTATTTTTGCAATTGGCTGGGTTTCGGGTGGGACTGGGGCGGGACGCGGGACGAGTCGGATCATCGCCGGACCGGGCCAAGCGGTACCATATCATGTCTCGTCCCGGTTCGAGACCCTCTACCGTTATTTATTTACTTTTTTTTAATTATTCGGGATGGGACTGGGTTGGGATCAGGCCGGCCTGGCCCCTTCACATATGTCATGCGCAACATAAAGTACAAAAGATCTATACCTAGTAAAATAAATCAAATTCAAAAATACTGATTTTTTTAAATAAGAGAAATTTATATATGTTAATTGTTAAGACACAACGTTTCTAGTAATCGATGATGGTGCATCTTATCACTTAAATTGTGCTAATTTCTTATTTATGGGTTTTGAGATATACATATTTTACAAAATGTTTGTTATTCCTTTTAACAAATTATTAAATAAAAGAATCTTACTAGGTCGCAAATATACTCTCTTTAAGTTTTCACAAAAATCAAATATATTGCAAGTTTTGATTTTAATTTCAGTTTGTATATAATTATTGATGATAGAATATTACCAGAATATTTTCATCTCATTATATATCTTTTATATTTCGTTAGTTAATATTCTCATTGTAATTAGTCAGATTAGTTACCTAGTTTATAACTTTGTCAATAACCATGTATTACTATATATTGTACACAATATTGAATGAAAAGGCAGGAAACATATTCTTTTATGGCATCAGTCAAACCCTAGTCCTAAAATCTACCTGGCCGTCGGCCTCCCCCCTCTCCTTTATTCCTCTCGGTCTCCCCCTCTCTCCACATTCTCCCCAATTCTCAATGGCTGAACAACTCCAATTTCACCATGTTCTTGTTGTTAACAATATCAATAACTTCATTCTCATTACCCTTGAGATGGAAAATGTCCAGTATTCCTCATGGGGTTGAATTGTTCAAGATCCATTGTCGCATGTACAAAGTCATCGATCACATCATCCCTCTTAAAAACAAGCCCACTGCCGAGAACATGGAAAAACATGATGGTTCTGATGACGAATTTTGGTCACGATTATATGAGGTTATTCGACAATGGGTCTATGGCACAATCTCGAATGATCTATTACATACAATCATTGAAATCGATGCTACTGCACGACAAATATGAGAGCGATTGGAAAGCATCTTTCATGATAACAAGACACAACGTGCCTTGTATTTAGAAAATCAATTTAAGGACATTCAACAAGACGATTTTCCTAATGTGTCGGCCTATTGTCAAGAACTTAAAATGATTGTTGATCAACTCTCCAACGTTGGTGCGCCGATCACAAATAAACGATTGGTCATGCAACTAATTGCGAGTTTAAATGAAAATTATGACGGCATCGCTACAATCCTCCAACAAAGCACTCTGTTGCCTCCATTCTACGAGGCTCATTCGAGACTTATCCTTGAAGAAACCCCAAAAAACACGTAGGCAGCGGCTAACGCTAGCACCGTCAAAACTGCCCTCCTTACCACCGGCGGCCCACCTGCTCACATGTGGGGCTCGGTTTCCGGTCCATATCACCGACAAGCCAATGATCCAAAATGAGGTTCATATATTCGGAATAACAACAAAGGAATAAATTCTGGCAAAAGCCAATGTGGCCGAGCCGGAAGCAGCAGCAGTGGCGGCAGAGGACAACCCCTGCAGGCCAGCAGCCACCCACAATGGCAGCAGCCTCCGCCGGGAGTTGTGTACCCACCGTGGGCAACGTGGGCCCAGCAGGCCTGGGCTGCTCCACTTTTCCCCTACCCGACGACCTCTTGGGCCCAACCTCCGACCCGACAGCCCCAACCCGGAGTCTTCGGTGCACGTCCACAACAGGCATACAATGCAAATGTCTCTCCTCCTTCAACCTATGTGCCAATGAATATTGAGACGACCATGAACACGATGTCTCTCAACAGTCCAGACGACAATTGGTACATGGATATTGACACCATATCTCATATGACGGTATCCCATGTACTCTCTCGTCTTATTTCAATATGAATAATTTAAACTGTAATATTATTGTTGGTAGTGGATAGGCATTCACATTCGAGATAATGGACAATCATCTCTCTCCCACCAACTTCACCTATTTTCATCCACGGAGAGCTAGTCGAGGAATCTCATGCAAGGGGAATTCCAACCACCAAAGATGAGTTACATGCTCTGAGGGCCTCTTTGCTCCGATAGTCGAAAGACACAGATGATTCCCCAGCTCTGGCAGTCACTTACAATGACATGACTTTGGCTCTGAATGATTTGTTTGTTTTATACAAAACGGACAAAGATAGCCATGATGAGGTTGTCACTGCTCTGCAACACTTGGGGCTCTATGGCAAGAGAAGAACCACATTTAGAGTTTTTTCAATGAGGTGAATGTAGCAAGGAAACAAGATGTTAGTCGAAGAAATGATTTGCAGTAGCGGCTGTCCAAATTGTGAGTTGAGTTGGATCGGATCCAGGTGGAGATAGGGGCTATTACTCCAGCTATGAGCACTTTAGACCCGACTATTAGTACCCAAGATTCCACCCGTTCCTTTTTGTTTCGGCAGAGCCTTTAATTGGATAACAAAATTCAGGAACTCGGTAACCAGTAAGTTGTTTGGGAGCAAGATTAGAAAACATGTAGCGAACGACTGGTTAAACTGGAGGATAAATGGACTCTATGGAGAAGTTGTATAGTTCAAGCAATGTCGACAATCACTGCTTCCTAGCCAGTTGATCCTATTTATGAGTTGTCAGCCGATACCCTTATGGACCTGCCATCCGAAGCCACCGTTGCTTCTGTTGTTCAAGTTGTATCGACCAATCCTCAGGCTTTTACCTAGACCCCATCGACTGTAGTGGCTGATCTTTTGTTGGATACTGAAAGGGAGGTCCAAGTAGAAGTGAGGTGGCTGAGGTAGCAGCCATTATTGAAGTTGAGAGAGAGGGAAGATTACGGGTACCCGAGATGCCCAAGCAGTTATGGATTCGGCTAACCCTGAGACTTCTGTTACTGGTGATATATTGCAATCTCTATCTGGTGGAATGCCAATCGACCCAGCTTCATAGTTTTATCGACCCCAAATCGAAGGGTCTATTTCTGTGACTAATCAGTCGGTCTGATAACTTAATCTTTCCCAAAGGTTAATGTTTCTTTAAATATGTCTTACCCCTTTATCTTTCTTCTCCATGCATAGTTATCGCTTGATTCGTATTACCACCAACCCATGGGTTCGCTAAAAAATGTCTTTTCCAATTTGGTGACCATTCACCGAATTTATAATCTTTCATCCTAATCGGCAAAATAGTTTTCCAAACTAAGTCTCCTTCGACAAACCTCTTAAGCTTAACATGTTTGTTGTATGATTTAGCCATTTTACGTTTATCGATTTTGAATTTTTCTATGGTTGTCAGTCAATTTTCATCCAACTGACTCAACTCCATTAGGATGTCCTGTTGATATTCTTCCAAACTTAGAAGCTTTGGTTTGGCCATCCTTAATGATATTAACTCCCGATGAAAACACTACATCTTGGCCATAGATTTAGCCGATAGGATGTCGTCCCCGTAGTTGTATTTTTTGGGGTTTTCTAATTGCCCACTTTATTTAAGACTTATCTTTGTAAATGAGTTTATTCAAATTTTTCACAAAACATACATAACATGGGATATTGAATATCACTCGAGTTTTGTACATGCGTAAAATAAAGACAAATAAAGCTAGGCGTAAAATTCTCATCGGCAGCTCAAAATGTTGTTAGCTGCCGGATCTGGCTTTCTATCGTGGTTTTCCATCTGTGATGCCCCAGCTATCCTTTCCTCAGAACTTAATGTAGTCAGCCGATGCCACAGGTCACGTATGATTAAGGTTTTCTTAACCAGTATATTGGTATAGGATGACTTGTCATCTATCACAAAGAAGGCAGACTTGACCGTCTTAGGGCCCACAATAATTTCTGCCACTAGGATCCCCAATGCTTCAGAGGCTTCCCCCATAAAGCTAGCCATTTTCATATTAGTTAGGATGAGGTCCTCCTTTGTTTTGTTAAGGTCCTTCAAGGTGAGAAGCGCCATCACATTCATCAAAACCACATTATCGACAAACACCCAGTTGATCATCTTACCGTTAATGTAAGCCTTGACGTAAAAGGGTTTGAGGTGTTTAACCATATCTTATGTAGGCGTGCCAGATACGGTGCTTAAATTTTCCTTAGCTGGGGTATCAGATATTATTTCCCATTCTGCATCTTCCACGCAAATATAGCCTTCCAGGCTATCCTGCAAGGAGCGGCTGGCCGAGAACTCACATGAGATTAGGCTGACCATTTCAATGTCTGCCCACATCTCTTCAACTAGGTCATGGACGAATAAATAAAGGATGGAATATCCTCCTTCATTCAATTCGGCTGGCCATAATCTCATATCTTCTATTTCTTGGAGACAAATGAGGATCAACTGAAGACTCTCTGACTGAACCCCCTGCATGATCTGCGGGATTGCCTCGGTTAGAGGTCCATTCGGGGCCATGTTCTCTTTTCGGGGTTCTTCCGTCGAGTTGTCGATAGGTGTTCATCTAGTTTTGGTTGACCCGCCGACGTCTCTCCTTTAGGTGTAATTTCCCTTGAAGCAACTGAGCTGAATTCCCGCTCGATAACCTCAGTTACGGCAGACTCAGTAATCTCCTGATTTTTGGTCGCCTTAGTATTGGAAATTAGATGTAATGTCTGTTGCATCTTACGCAAGTCCTTGGCACGTTGCATCATTCTTTTCTAAGTTCTGGATGCGACTCTAGGCGATGCCTCTTTCTTTACGGGATCCTGATTGACAAACCATTTCCACTCTTCTTTATTGGCGGTTGGTTTAATCATTATCTGGGGTCTCACCTGGTTCTCATTTATCGCTGTGATACGTAAGGACGAAACACCCTCATTTACATTAAACTAGACCACCCTTTGTTTGGTTTTAGGGAGTGGTTTTTCATCTATTCGAGGCATGCTCGGCTGCCAGTTGGTTGACATCCGTATTTGCCCCTCAGGCCTACATTTGATGTCAATAGAGACCCTTCTGAACCTCATGGTCTGTTCATGAAGTTCTCGTTCGAAGTACATCAGGTATTTTGGGCGGCCATGAGAATTGCTTATAGCTGGCTGCCTATTATCATGAATGTCATATAGGATACCTAACCGATTAAACACAGAGGTCTTTGTGGCCTTCTCCCCTTCGGTAGGTTTCTTTGGAACTCATACCCTTCTCATCGGTTATTTCCCTTCAATGTCCTTTGACTCATCGGGCTTAGCAAAAGATACCATTGATATTGGTACCGCTGGAAAGGGATCGGTATCAATAGACATTTCAGACATGCTTTTGTCGGCTAGTTTGAATCTCTCATCCCTGCTATCGTTTTGGATCGACTTTCTGAAGACAACATTATTAGAAGTAGAGTGACTGTATGAATTATGCCACTTACAGTACTTCTTATCTTTGAGTTCCTCGGCAGACATAATCATGTGACCATAAAGTAGCCGAATCTGCTTATCTTTGAGCAGATGATCGAAGATCTGATATGCCTTCGTGATATCAAACAAATAATTGATCCTGTCATCGGATGGACTTATTTCCTTACCTTTTACGGGTTTCAATGCTGGGAAAGAGTAAACTTTACTCAGAATAATCTCGCCACCATCAGATTCGCCGCTGGTAATACCGACTCTGAATCAGAGTCATCTACTTCAATGATGGATACCAAGTGAGAGCCTCGATTTTGGCTGGCTCTTCTCCTCTCCTTCTCCTGGACGTACTACTCTATTTGGCTACCCTTTTCGGCTAACTGGCTCAGGTCAGAGTAGGATTGTCCCACTAAATTCTCCTTTAACTAAGAGTGCATGTTGTTGATTATCATGTGGGCACACTCAGATTCAGGAAGTGTACAATGCATTTCCCAACTTTCTTCCTGAATCTCTCGATAAAACCAGCAGCTGATTCATCGTCCTGCTGCTTGAGATTCGTTAGATCAGTTACGGTAACCTGAGGTTGGGGCAAATAGAACCTATCATGGAAGCAACCCTCCAAGTCAGCCCAACTCTGCACGGAATCAGGAGCTAAAGAGGAGTATCATGTAAATGTTGTTCTCGTTAGAGAGAGATGGAATAACTACAACTTGTGATACTTATTCTGTCCAGCCTCACTGCATTGGGCGGTGAATCTATCGATGTGCTCGATAGTGGATTTGCCATCGTTGCCAGATAATATGGCAAACTCCGATATTTTGAAGCCTCTTGGAAAATGTGCTATCCGATCTACCCAATCAGGGTAAGACTTCTTATAAACATACATGTCCAAGAGTTTCAGTTGGATCCCCAAGTACCTCCATAAGGTGTTAGCAATGATTTCTGGGTTTATCAATTGCGATGTCCCCTGCCGATTCTCGATTGGATTCGACTGGTAGGCGTTTTACACTAGCGGCCTCCATTATGTACTTTGTTAGACATGGTTTTGAAGGTTGTAGGTGGTCTGCTGGCCATTACCAATTGGTGGGGTAATGCCCTATTATTGCTGCTGGGTTTGGCCAGCAAAGCATGTAACCTGAGTTCCTGGAACGACTAACGGAACCTGAGGATAAGGTGGAACAATATTTCATGGTTGCTCTCCTTGGACGCCGAGCTAGTTATAGCCGGGGGTCATCGGCTGCCAGTTTGGCTGAATTGGTCTCTGAGCCATGTTGTTCTGCCCATACTGTAGACTCGTTTGATCAGGTAGTGTGCTAGTTGTCAGGCGATTGGGCTTGTGTTCCTAGGTGTGCTATCGGCTGCACCTGAGTAAGAATCTGATGCACATGCGGTTGAGGAACAACACCGGGAATCATAGTCTCATGCTGAACAACACCGCTTGTCAGAGGAATGGAAGAACTAGCCGAGCATTCTTCTGGGTGAATTCGGTTGGTTTCCATCTCCCTCACTTACTGAATCTCATTATGTACCACCGACTTCACAATGTCAGCCAACTGTCTAGAAACTTGGTACATAATGTCGTGGATGCCCAATTCGATCTGTTGTCTAATAAAAGATGTGTTCATTATGATTGGACCTTCAGATTGGCTAGATTCCTCCACAACTTAGGTTGATGGAGGATGTGGAGGGGTATCAACTGATATATGCATACATGAGGAGGATACTGGTTCGTTGTTCCTTCTGGGATGATTTTGTCTAGGATGTGGACTGGACTCAGGGTTCATCTTCTTAACAGAGTTTAGCCGCATACGCCAAGAATGATCCTGATCTGGAGAATCAACCTTTGTGATGAATTCATCTATGGTCCCACTGGGCGTGCCAAATTTGTTCTCGCCCTGAATTCTGCCTTCTCTGCCGTTGTATCAGCTGATCGAACGGGAGACAAATAAATTTCTTAACTCAAGCGATTTGGGTTGGAAACGAAACTCTAATTTCCAGCAGTGAGTTCCCCAACTACTTCAGAAAGCGTTAGGACGGTGTTACTAGTGAACTAAGAGGCAAAAAAGCATAAATCCAGCTGAGTACATTAAAGGATAAAGTAAAGTAAGTATAAAAGATAAAGATAGATAAAAAAATTAATTTGTTTGATTGATGTGTATATATACAAAAGAATGTTCTTATGTATAATACAAAAGGGAAAAAATTGTACAAATGTGCCCCCCTCATCTCAGTCATCAATTAACCCACTAAGTCCAACGGCCGACTATGGGGGAGGTGGTGCCAATTTTCTCGCCCTCTACTTCTCTTACTCGGATAATGGCCATTGCTTTCAACTGTTGTCGGTCGTTACCGCTTTTAGGGGTCTAGAAACCTTTTTGACTTGCTCGTTGAGGCGTCTGCATCTGAGTGGGTCCCGATCGTACCTCTAACTAACGACTTCGGCTAAGATGCCTTAGGAGTCGATTAAGTTCTTGTAGTCAATGGCTAGGAGTAAATTCGGCTCCAGAATAGTTCGGTTATCACTGAATTTCGACTAAACACTTAAATTATTTTTGAGTGTTAACAATTTTACAGGTAAACAACTAGAGAGGAATACTTGTTGATGTATGTATTTCTATGATATTTTTTAAGACTTGGTTTGTTAATATTTTTTAAATATTCTTTCTAAGAAAATAAGTTCCTTAAAATGAGAAAAATGAATTTCTTAGTGAAAGTAGTGAACAAGTTCCACAAGTGACATTACACATAATTATGTTCTCTCACCTTCTAACACATACAAGTTCCACCAGTCAAGACTTCACACATACAAAAGATGAAAGTTGTGGAGGTGCGGATGTTGAGATGGATGTGTGGGCATACTATGAGAGATATGATTAGAAATGATGATATCCGAGAGAAAGTGGGAGTGACCTCGGTGGATGATAAGATGCGGGAAGTGAGGTTGAGATGGTTCGAACATGTGCAGAGGAGAGACACATATGCCCCAGTGTGGAGGTGTGAGAGATTGACTATGGATGGGTTCAGAAGGGGTAAAGATAGGCCGAATAAATATTGGGGAGATGTGATTAGACGGGATATGTCGCAGGTGCAACTTACAGTGGACATGACCTTAGATAGAGGGTTGT
Organism: Przewalskia tangutica; assembly: GCA_029844215.1. Lineage (NCBI taxonomy): Eukaryota > Viridiplantae > Streptophyta > Magnoliopsida > Solanales > Solanaceae > Przewalskia > Przewalskia tangutica. The sequence continues at coordinate 83,772,934 of CM056736.1, read as the reverse complement.
GGAGGACACAGATTATGGTAGAAGAGTAGTAGGTACTCAAGCGTAGTCCTACTTATGCTTATAAATTGATAGTTGTAGTGTTATTACTGTAGGCTCGATTAGTCTATCACACTTATAGACACATTATCGTTTTATAATCCAATGTAGTCTGATTTCTGCTGCTATGTGTTCTTTAATGTATTTTGTTTAGCTTATTTAGTTGTGTTAGCTACTGCTCCCTTTTTTCGAATGCACTTTATACTGCTATAATTCCTTATCTGATTCTGACTATTTCTCTTGCTTTACTATTTACTCTTGCTTTGTTTTGATTGCCCTGCTTGTGATTATGCTTTGTCTTGAGTCGAGTGTCTCCCGAAAACAAACGCTCTACCTGCCAAGGTGGAGGTAAGATTTGTGTACACTCTACCCTCCCAGACCCTAAGGTGTGGGATTACAATGGGTATGTTGTTGTTGTTGTTATTGTTGTCTCGTCTTCTAACACATCTCATATTCACCTCCATCGCGTAGCCGCCATCCCTACCACCCTCACATCTCTACCCCACCCTCACCTCTCATACTTCATATGTCCCAATTTATAGGACACATTTTCTTTTTTTAATTAGTTTAAAAAAGAATGATACATTTTCTTATTTGACATCAATTTAACTTTAAATTTTACATTTTACGCTTAACGAGATGATCTATAATCACACAAATATTTTTGGCTTATTTTAGATCACAACATTCAAAAGTCTTTTTTTTTTCTTAAACTTTGTGTTCGGTCAAACTACATCATATAAATTGGGACGGAGGAAATAGTATTTATCTGGATTATATACAAATATTTTTAGATTAATTTATTTTCTTACGTACCTAACACAAGAATATAAATAAGAAACTCACCTATCTTTTTAAAAATATTTTCCTTCATACCGAACCTACCCTAGAGTTTAATGTCCCAATAAGTACACGAAACAAATATAATTCTCAACGAGGCATTATATAATTCTCAACGAGGCATTATATGTCTCAATAAATGTATGTATTATTTTTATTTCAAGTTTAGCACTTTAATTTTTTCATTGCAAAATATAACATAAAAAATTAGTAAAATATTATTATACAGAAATAAAATATAAGATGAAAAATTAGTTTCGAATAACAATTATAAACGCGTTTAAATGTAAAATTACATAAACACGAGAATATTACACTTTTGCATTCTGAATTGACGGCGCGATTTTCAAATTAAAGCCACAAACTCGCGAGAAAATGTGACCAATGATGTCAATAAATCGCGTGGATACGGGAAAATCATTTTGACCACCAAAGTGGATTTGAGAATCTCAGCGATATTGTCCTCTTTAATATTAAAAAGTATTTTGAACACTTGTCTGTTCATATCTATAGAGAGAAAGTGATCGGACAAAGCACTCCTGTGTGAATAAAATGAAACAGTCTGAAGAAGTTCATGTTCTTGCTGTTGATGATAGTCTTGTTGATCGAAAAGTCATTGAACGCTTGCTCAAAATCACATCTTGCAAAGGTAAAATTTAAAAAGAGACCTTAAATTTATTCGTATTTTATTTAACCATAGCTTACCCCACATTGTGAGATTTTCACCGGATATGTTGTTATTACCGTAGCTTGTTAAAATGTGATGTAGTTAATTATATTTTGATAACAAATTTCCTTCTTCCAATTGACATTTGACAGTATAGTCAATTCAGTTCTCTTACTATTTATCACAACTGAGATTGTGACTCAAAGTGTGTGTTTCAATTTGCAGTGACCACAGTGGACAGTGGGAGGAGAGCTTTGCAATTTCTTGGATTGGATGAACAGGAAAGCTTTGTTCGATTTGATGTAAGCAACTGTAACCATTAGCTTTCATGCTAAATCTGAAGGTTACAGTTGAAAAGTACTCCCTCCCAGTTTAACTAGATACGGAGTTTAAAATAAAATACAAGATTTTTTAAACTTGTGATTTAAATAAGTCATAAATAGCTATAAATTATTTCATTAAGAGTAAAATAAAAAATTTAAAGTTAAATTACTAGTACTAAATATAGAAATATGTCATTTTCTTTAACTAATTATAAGTAAAGAATGTCTCATAAATTGGGCCCTCGGAGGCTTTGATTAAAAAAGATTGAAGATTTGATTATGTGTTTGTTGTTATTGACTAGTTCTTTCTATGGTTGATGTTAGAGTTTGAAGGTGGATATGGTAATTACAGATTACTGTATGCCTGGAATGACTGGCTACGAGTTGCTCAAAAAGATTAAGGTACTTTTTCATATATATATATATATCTGTAAGAGTGTTGCTTATAATTTTCCAAACTTGGTTGCGTATACAGGGCTCATCGTTTAGGGAAATACCAGTTGTTATTATGTCATCCGAAAATGTTTTGGCACGAATTGACAGGTACTTTCATTTGCTTGTTTATAAGTATTCTTTCATGCATCCGTATTTTTTAATCCACAGTGGTCAATCCTAAAGCATTCCAATGACCTTGCCTGTTGTTTTTTGCTTCAGTTATTCGTTTACCTATGAATATGATATGTGATCTTTTATTGGGATGATAATTTAATGAAGAATCTTTCGTTGAATTGAAAGAATTTTCTATTGAATGAAAGATGATTTTACATCAACAAATAAAGGGGAAAAAATTATTTAGTACTTACTTTTGATACTAATTTAAATTGCGTTGTTATGTCAGAAGAAGGATAGATATACTAATTCGATAAGCCCACGTTTCTCCTGTACTCAGAAATTATTGGTATTTAAATGTTGTGTAGTGGATATATCAACTTTTTCAAAAGAAGTAATATACATTTGATCAATGCAATCCAAATCACCTTATTTCTCTGGGGGGAAAGGGAAGTAAATCATGATTGAAGATTTATTCTTAGTAATAAAACAAAGAAACTTATTATAAAAAGGTTAAGAAAAAACTTAATCTTCAATAGTAAGAACGCAGTGAGAGATGTGTGAATTGAATGCATTTCACGAACTCAAACTCTCTCTTCAACCCGAAGCCGGAGCCAAGTATTTAAGTGGGAGCATAACGGAGGGGCATGCCCATACTCGAGTTTCCTGAGGGACAACTGAGGCTTGGCTAGCTATAAGTAACAGGGGATTTCTCTGACTATTAGGAAAGCCGAGTCTAGTCCGCATGGGCAACTTAGTTGGTTTTAAGGATGAAGTTTGGAACAAGTGACCAAGGATCAAGTCCCGTAAGCGGCAGTGTGGGAGTTACCCTAAAAAAACGAGGGGCTCCTTGTGCGTGGTGTGGCACGGATCTAACATTTGTGAATCAACTAAGTCATCATGATTTAACTCCTCCATTAACTTTGTCAGGTCGGGGTGTGGGGGCTCTTGAGGTGGAAGATTCCACCTTTTTTTTTTGGAACAAGAAAAGTCGAGTCTTTTCCTAGTCACCCTGTGGTGGAGCCACATGTATTCAAGGGGTGTCAATTGACGTCCCTTAGTCGACAAATTACACTATATATATACTACTCCCTCCGTCCCAATTTGTTTGAAGATTGACCAGTTTGAGGAGTGAAACAATTCTTTCTTTGATTACGATTATTCTTCAACTCTTTTCATATATTATGAATTATTAATTATGCAGACTTCTAGTACTTTTTATGTAATTTTCAAATATAAATTTTATTAAAAATACTCGAATAATATATGTTTAAAATTAAGTCAAAAAAAGTTATTTGACTCCATCAACCTTCAAGCATGGGACAAAGAAAATATATATTAATTCCCTTTAATGAAAATTCTTACTCCGTCACTAACCCATGTCACGTCCAGCTAGTAAAAGAAAATACAGGCGGGGAGAGAAAAGTATAAACTTCAGAACCTAAAGCTATCGTCCAACTAGGGCTGTTAGCGGTTCGGATACACCCGGTAATTATTCGAGAACCGGACCGGAAAACCCGGACCGAAACCTTAACAGTCCGGATACGAGTATCAAAAAAATACCCGGACCGATAAGGAGCCGGACCGATAACCCGGTAAAATACTCGGTAACACCCCACCCCCACCCCCACCCCACCCCCACCCTCCACCAAGAAGCCCCCAAAGAGCCCCTCTCGCCAGCTCTAATTAGTTGTAAATTGATCAAACTTTATATGGTCATAACTTTGCGCTCGGACGTCCGATTTATCTAATTTTTTTTTTGATTTCGCGTATTTTTTCGATACGGGGGCGGCCAAACTGCTAAAACAGTTTGATTCCGCCGATTTCTCCAAAAACATCCATCTTGCCCCTCAATTTTACTTTTCCCCCAAATCGTTACGTTTTTCCCCTTTTCAAATCTAAATATCTCGCGATGTACAATAGATTTCAACGTAAAAATTTCGTGGCACCGCGTTCGAGAATGTCAATTTCAGTATTGAAAATTCAATTTTGAAAAAAAAAAATGGCCCGACCCGGAAAATTCTTACCGGTCCGGACCGATAAGGTTTCGGTTCGGGACCGGATCTCGTTTCAGGACCGAAACCTTATCGGGCCGGGACCGGTCCGGACCGGTAAGCTTATCGGACCGGTTCCGGTAAGTGGATACCCGGACCGGTCCGGACCGATAACAGCTAAATTAAGAATCATATCTCTCTGTATCGTTATTCTTGTGTTGTGAAGATCTCTTTGGTTTGATTAAAGCAATTGTAATAAAATAGTTTTGACTTTGTAGTTCGGATGCCATGATCTTCTTTACTTTTTGACTAAAAGCAATGAATGAACAACCACTTCTTCCTTAGTTTAATACTATATTACATATATACCAAAACAAGAGTAATGGGATTCATGCTTTACAAAATCATGTCCAGAGCATCTCTTTGTTTCTTTCTTGATAAAAAAAATCAAAGTTGTTGATAACTATTTAAAGAAGAACCCATCATTGTGAAGGTTGGATTAAAAATTTACTCCTTTCACTATAATTTTTTTATCCTACTTTCCTTTTTTGTTTCTTTAAAAAAGAATGTCACTTTTTATATTTAGTTAACATTACATAATTAAGACCAGAAGATTCAAAAGATATTTTGGTACATTATAAATATCTTTAGTTAACGATTATAAGATTCAAGTCTTTTTTATTTTCTTAAATTAAATATCAAGTCAAACTAAAACAAATAAATTGAAACAAAGAGTAATATTTTGAACAAATATCATTTAAATTCAATACATAATGCATATGGTGTCCATTGTATAGTTGTTGCACTAGCTTGAACATATTTATACCATCAATGCATAGAACTTGAACTCGATTAGGTGAAAGAGTGGTGTGCTTTTTATCTTAAAAAGAGGATTAACTTCTTTGTTCATTGTTATTATCATTGCATCGCATAAATTAGAGCTTTGTCATGAGTTTTGACAAATATTATAGGACATTTTCTTGATCTAAATAAATTTTAAATATGCTATAACAGTTGTTTGGAAGAAGGTGCTGAAGATTTTCTATTGAAGCCAGTGAAATTATCCGATGTAAAACGATTGAAGGATTACATGTTCAGCGAAGATAGGTCTAGAACAGAATCCAAAGTAATGAACAAAAGAAAGTTGCCAGAAACATCATCTGATGATCCATCAAAACCTACTCTCTCGCCATCGCCTTCAATTGACATGTCATCAACTCCTTCATCCGAACCCTCTTCGTCCCCGGGAACATTTTCATCGTTGCTCTATACTGATTCATCCTCTAATTCCAATGTTTCATCCATGCCATCCTCACCAGATTCACCAACAAGACAGACTCAAAATGAGCAGCCAAGATTTGTAACACTGTATTGACTTATGCTGGTTTTTCTTTTCTTTTCCTTGTTCCCTCAGCCCTCGGGCTGACTCTATAGAGGCTTGTCAATTTTTGGCCATTTTTTTTTAATGTTTATAAATATTAGATCCGTAACAATCATCCTTTATAATAACATTTCACTATAATAATCATGTTTTATATGTTATCGATCTTTCATGTTCTGCTAAATTGTATGTTTTTATAATAATAAAAAAATATCGTTGTTATAAAGGAGTTTGATTGTAATGGGCAAATTGAGTTGCAACTCGTTATATTTATTCATTAGCAGATCCAGGATGGTTGGAATTAAATATTGGGATACAGATTTGATTTGACTCGGATACGATCTTTTATTAATGGGCAAATATTGTCTGCTAAGAGGAATATTTGGTTCATGATTTGAGGTAGATCAGCGGCCCACTAAATAAAGAATTTAGGGTCGTTTTTGTTTGGCCCAGCGAAGGTGGGATCTTGGACTAATCTCTGTTTGACTTAGTACTAGTTTGATTGTTCAATGTGTGCCAAAATTTGCCTTTCTGTCCAAACACTTAAACCAGTGCATTGGCCAGTGCGATGCATCTTCTCGATGCTGGCCAAGATCAGGGGCGGATCTATGGTATTAGTTACTATTGCTTACATTAATTCAATAATTTTTACCTAGATTTTATTTTATATTAAAAGTATAAACATATTTGGTTCGGAATGCAATTTGTTGGTCCGATTATTATTACTCTCTTCGGTCCATAATAAGTGTCATTTTGACTTTTGATATATTCCTTAAGAAAATACTATCTCCTAAAAAATTAAGTGTTTTGACTAACTTACTCTTAATAAAAAAATTGATTACATAAAAATTCACTTAACTAAATAAAGGTAATTATTTTTTTTTAAAAATTCTTAATTATGTAAATGAACACTTATTTTGGACCAAAATAAAAAGTCAAATGGACACTTATTATGGACCGGAGGAAATATTATATTAAATTAAAATCTTTATAAAAACTCATAAACTTGGGTGCGTTTGATTCGCGCAGAGTAAACAGAATGAAATCCAGTGAGGAAATTATCCCTACATGTTTGGTTCTGGGTGGTCCGGGGTCCGAGTTGGAGAAAGAGAATGGAAATACCTAGGGGGTGGGGGAATCAATCTAAGGGAAAGGGTAATTCCTTAGATTAAATGGAAAAGAGGATAAAGGGAATGGAAAAATATGTCAAACAAACAACTTTAAAGGGAATCAGAGGATTCCATTTCTTTCTCTTTCCTTATTACCCCGAACTAAACACACCCTAAATCTAATCCGCTCCCGCGAAGATCCTTGACAATATTAATGTTATTTAACTACAACTACAATATTACCCATCCTCAAGCATGTGGGTGCGAAAAGTTAATATGAGCTCTGGTGTTCAAGATTTCTCCATTCAAAACTACTTGGCCAAGGTTTTTTTTTGGGGGGAGGGGGGGGTTAAATTTACTTCGTTTTTTTAGATTCTTTTTTATTTTTAGAGATTTCAGATATCTGCTAGCATTGTGGTTTCCCATCGATTCTTTATCAATGGCCCACTCTATCAGTGGTCCACTTTCATCCGGCTTGAAATAAACATCCAAATCTTGAGAGTCTCGCATGCTTTTGGAAGTTCCCTACTCCAATGGACGAAAAAGGGGATGAAAAGGGTGTCAATTGACCAGCCCTTCCCTTTAGACTCAAGCAAACCTTGGGTGGGTTATATTTTCCATTCAACACATTTAGCCCGCTCAAATATTGTATGAACCCATCCATTTGACATCCCTAAGCGTCACTACAATATTAATTTGCAATTTTGATTAATAACTTACATTTATAAGCAATTCTTTTTGGGTTTCATCTGAAGATATGCATGCGCAAATTAAACATGATGTCGCTTTCCATAAGGATAATTAGTCCTTGCTGCATTTATATAATCTGCAAATGATGTCTTGTAAATATATTTGAATTGCATTGTCTTGTTTTTGTTCACTTTAACAATGAAAAAGGTAGGTAGTAGCCCAAAGGCTGAAACAATTATTAGCAACCTAAGGGATCGTTTAGTTGGGAAATAAATTATTCCGGAATATTTCACTTTCAATGTGGGATAAAATAACACTACAATCCCGAAATTAATTATTCTGAAATTTTATTCCAACCAAACATGGGATAAGAAAGTACTAAAATTTTATTCTGGGACTATTTTTACTTATTCATCATACCAAACGACCACAAAGAGAATAAACGAATTAGTATACATTGTAATGAATTCTGGTGCAGTACTTAATACTAGATATACAATATAATAGAGCTTCAACTTGTTTAATGCCTGTTAGACACTACTTACTCTGCTCAACCTATAACAACAACAGCATAGCCGTTGTAATCTCATAAGGTCTGAGGAGGGTAGAGTGTACACAGATCTTATCTTTACCTTGTTCAGTGAGGTTGTTTTCGATAGACCCTTGACTCAAGAGAAGCAAAAATACATCAATTATGGAAACATAAGCAGTACCAACAACAAGATAGTAAGAAAACCGAGGCACGTGAGACATCGAGTAGTAATAGAAAAATAAGAATGAGAAATACGGAAATAATAAATGATAAAATACTGAAAATAAAACTAATACTCCTGGTTATGGAAGGCAAAACGCTAAACTACCTACTACTAGCCTTTTACTCTGCTCAACCTGTATTCTTCAAAAAGTTTCTGAAAATAGTGTAGTTGAACCTTTAGCTGCTTTAGTAGCTTTTGAATGTAGAATGATTCTGAACTAGTGACCCAATTCTTAATATTCTTTTTATATCAATGTTGTTCAACCCATCCTATTGCGCATCTCAACTATTCCACCAGATGTCTACATTCTCCAAGTAGTACAAATATCGGGCAACGTCCATTTAGGTGATGTAAGGAGGAGTTGCAACAATTATATCAAGCTTGGGCAGCAAAACTTCTAAAGTTTGGCTATGAAAAATCTGAGACTATTTTCTCAGAGTTTTAAACTCTCCATTGCTGATTTAATCCTTTCAATTTAAACTATATTCCTAATCACAACAATGTTACTGTTCTACGTGTTCCACAATGTTAATGTTGGGTTTGGTGTTGTGACATTTTGCCCAACATACCATTTTTAGTTCTAAGTTAAAATTCAAAAATATTGGAACAAATGTCACGACATTCGGACCAATATTCTGTAAAACAGTGTTGCCTTACTTTACGGAACTGAAACAAATCTCATGAGATCTTTACCACGATGGAAAAGTGACTTGACAAGGTGATTAAGAGCTGATGAAAAATGTGGGAAGAACAAGTCAAAGTTGTTGTTAAGCTTGGAAAACAAGTCCAACAAGTTAGAGGATTTTGCTCCAACAAACCTTATCGGCTGCCTACCTTTCCCTCAACCTCTACAACAAGTCGATGAGATTTTCAAGGAAGACTCTCTACTATAAATAGAGAGGGAAGAAGAGTGAATCGATATCCAGAATCGTAAAAATATCAAGAGAGCTCTCGAGAATTCATCTCATAAAACTGGATCACAAGTGTTGTCTGAGTGTGTCGACAACATTATGTCCAACATTATAATTGCTTCTTAGATTCTAGATTTGTTTTTCATTGAAGCAATTGTAATGAGATGTTGTGTATGTCTATTTAGATAGATTTTCAGATAAAAGTCTTCTGCGACTTCAACTTTTTAATTCCTTTTGTTTTATTTTGTAAAATTGTACAAGAAGAAATTTATTCAATTGTATATAAATATATACAATAATTTCGGTCACTGACCGTCATATGTTATATAATAAATATAATCTATGTAAATATTAAACCTTTGTGTTCTTTATTATTTCCGCTGCATTTTACTCTTCAAAGATTTTCCCCCCGTAATTCCAGGGAATATAATTGAGAACATGATTTATGATTAGGAAAATAAGACTTGAATGTTGGAAGGAAAGTATATTTACATTTTCTTATGGAATAATTTTGGATACGACATAAGTGACGACAAAATTATTAACTTGGAGTTTAATTATTCTAATTGGATTTATGGACTTAGTATTGTATTATTAAGTCTTGGAATTGATAATATGGGGTCCACCGAAAATTTCACAATTTTGTGGGGCCCTTCGAATTTTAGATATTGTGGCCAAGTGTTATGATATTTTGTGAAGAAAGGATTATGGCCAATGAAAGGGTGACATGTGTCTCTCATCCACTTGTCTTGCAAAGTTGACAACATATAGAGATAAGTATAGCAAGACTTGGCATTATATCTTCTCCTCCAAGCTTGCTCTTCTCTCTCACTTAAGCTCTAAGTCTCGAAAATCTCTACCAAAGTGAAGAACAAAAATTACTTCTCCTAGATTACCTTATATCCTCCTAGATTAAGCTCCCTAACTAAGTGCTAAACCAAGGTTCTCCAAAACAGTGGGTGGCCGAGAGTTGCCTTGAAAACCTAGGCTTGGAGATGAACTTTTTGGAAGCAAAACAAGAAGGCAAGATGGTTACAAGCTTGTAGAGGATACTTGTGTGTTGTTGGGACTTGAAGAAGTGGTGTAAAAGTGAAGGTGTTGGCCGAATCTAAGTGGACTGTTTTGGCTAAGATTTAAGGTAAGACTTCTTCTTCCTCTTGAAGTAATTGGATATTACATGTTGTTATAGTTAATAGATGAACTTGTGTTACGAAGAATAGAGAATAAGAAGTGCTTGTGGTAGTTTGGTGGTTGGGCTGAATGTTGGACAATTTTACTACTTTGGATTTCGTTGGTTATTCTTGTTGTTATCTTCACCTATTGCATTTTAAAATGAAGAAATCTTGTTGTTGATAAATTGATATGGCTTATATTAGTGTATTGAAACTCGAATTGGATTATAAAGGATTATGGAAAGGGTTATTGTATTGAGGTTGTTGGCCGAGAATACTATAAAACTGTTGGATATTTGTTGTACAGTTTTAGGGACTGTTTTGTGGTATTAAAATTCTGAAAATTCAGTTGTCATTATGTATGTTTAAATGTAGTAAACGCTAATGTAAGTCCTAAAGGAATAAGAGTATAGAAAGGTGTTGAAAGACTTCACATTCTACCCTCGTTGTTGTTGGATTATGGACTGTTTTAGTAAGATTAAGGGGTTGTTTTACGTAAGAAATAGGTGTGTGAATCACCTTGGTTAACTGTTTGGTTGTTCCCTTAATTGGTGCTTGATTATTGATGAAATTGGCCTTATTAAAAGGTGAAAAAGTATGTATAAATAGGGGAAGTGATGTCCAAATTTTTATAAGAAAAGAGAACTATTACTTGGTATATAATCTACTCTAGTGAGCATGGAGTTGATATACGTGTTATGGTATTTATAGGTTGAAGTACTACTTGAGGTGAATTCTAGTTATCAAGTTGGTATAAGTCGATAAGGTATGTGAACCTCTTCCTTCTCCTTTTGGCATGTTCTACGTATGAACCATAATTGTGGTATTGTTTCAAAAGTTATTTTACTCTTAGAAGTTAATGAGTATTCATGTTATTGATTCTATGCTAAAGGCATGTCTAAATTATTCCTAAGTCCTTACCAAGTCTTATAGGAGATGTTGGTAAGAATTTTTAGTAAGCATTGATGTCAAGTTGATCTTGCTAAGTTACAACACTAATAAGTATTAAGCGTTGAGACTGATTTTGGTAAACGTATTAAAATAAGCCATTGCAGCGTATTAAAACAAGTCATTGCAGCGTTAAATGAAAAAGGTATCGACAATCAATTATATTGAAATGATTAGAAGTCCATCTGCATAGAAGCTAAGATATAACCAGTTCGTTTTACATTTTCTAGTTCACAGATGATTAGATAAGATCATTATAAATATATAACCTACTAACGGCTCATAAAATGAATTAATTTGGTAATTCGGATCGGTTATCACCATGCAAACGTTTCTATAATGTTAGCCAGAGGAGCGAGACGAATTTAGATTATCGAGTTGATACAGACGACAAGCGGTATGTGAACTATCATTCCTTCTTTTAGCATGTTTATTTGGAGTAAGTGTACGGTTGACGTACATAGTTTTATTAGATCTTAATCCTAAAATGATACTTGATATGATAAGTGTCTTGATTTTCCAAATGAGGATTAAAGTGATACTTGATTTGATAAGTGTCTTGATTTTTCAAATGAGGATTTAAAATGATACTTGATATGATAAGTGTCTTGATTTTCCAAATGAGGATTTAAAATGATACTTGATATGATAAGTGTCTTGATTTTTCAAATGAGAATTTAAAAATGATAATTGATATGATAAGTGCCTTGATTTTCCAAATGAGGATTTAAAATGAAAGGTATGAGAGTGCCTTGGTGTTTTCTATAAAATGTATGTACGGTGATTACATAGTACTTTTGAGTTCAAGTCCCTAATATTACATGACATGATAGTGCTTTGGTTTTTCTAATATTACACGATATGATAGTGCCTTGATTTTCTGAAATGAAATTTCATTTTAAAGAGATTATATGGAGAGTCAAAGTGGTGATTTAAATTGCATATGGTTGCTCAGGATAGCTATTCGTGCAAGTGTTATTTCATCATTTCGCCGAGTCCCACGATTGGGCCGACAATTTATATTTGATTCCATGGACAAGATCCATGATGCGAGTACAATATACTCATGCGGCCCTATGATTCCATGAACATGTATCCATGATGTGAGTACGAGACACTCATGCGGGTATAAAGACCTATGCGGGTTCGATTCCCCCGAATAATATATGTACATGATTCCATGGACCGACCTCCGTGATGCGAGTACGAGATACTCATGCGGGTATAAAGACCCATGCGGGTTCGATTCCCATGAATATGATATGCATAATGATTCTATGGGAAGGTGTCCCTGATTTTGACATGACGCTCTTACAGTTTTAAAAGATACAGTTGATTTTATATATGTATTGTGATTCCCTCGAGTCCCTCACGAAAGGTCCGAGATACGTTACATAGACATGTATTCATGATTATGATAATTGCACCGAGTCTCTCACTAAAGGGCCGGGATACGTTATATGTAAACAGATACGGTGACTCTCATTTTTAAAAGGGCACGGTTGGCTCTCACTTTTAAAAATGTACAGTTGGCTCTATTTTATATGGCACGGTTGGATCTGGTATTCGATTTTCATACTTGTCCCTGTTATCTTTTGTACAGTTATGATCTTATTTACTGTAATTTATGTTTACATACTTGGTACCTTGTGTCAGACCGACTTTCCTGGGGTCGCGTCATGCCCGCAGTATAGATACTGGGCCAGATCCGCGAGCTTAGGATCCTTGCTCAACTTTTGGGATAGCTCCATTATTCCGGGACTTGTCATTTTGGTACAGGTCTTCCATTATGGCTTATGTATATTCAGGGGTACGGCGGGGCCTTGTCCTGTCATAGTTACAGTGATATTCTTAGAGGTCTATAGTCATGTGTGGGTTGGACATATGTACAATTGTAGTGGTTTGGATATTTTTATGTACAGTGGCGGCCTTTCGGATTGCCTGTTTTATTATACAAATTTGATATTAAAGTTCAGGGGACAGGATCTATTTGTTATGAGATTATAAGTTTGTCTTAAGCTTCCGCTGGTTATATGTAATGTGTGAGTATAAGGGTGCCCAGGTAGGGCACCAGTAGCGGCTCGTCGGTTCAGGTCGTGACACATATCTCCCCGGGACCCAACAAATGGTATTAGAGCCAACACTTAACATAATAAGTTCTTGATCTTGTTATTCAACGATGGATCCGGCTAATCCAAATATTGGCAGACTTCCCATTTTATATGATACAAACTATGCATATTGAATGATTCGCCTACGTTCTCACATCAAATCAATTGATGTTAGGACATGGAGATTTGTAACCAATGAGTATATTGCTCCAATGTTGCCACCAGATGAGGAATGTGACATTCTTGTTAAACTTGAATCTGGATGGACGGCGGAAGAAACCAATAATTCTAGCTTTAACGAAAAGTCCTTAAATGCAATTTGGATGGGTTGATATTTACATGTTCAAACTCATTCAAAACTGCCCAACGGCTAAGGATGCATGGTATACTTTACAAATTCATTGTGAAGGTAGCTCAAGTGTTCGTCGAACTAAGTTACGCATGCTCATGAGCAAATATGAACGTTTAAGGATGGAGAAACGAATGATATTAAATCTTATTTTGAAAAGTTGATTGACATCTCTAATGAATGTCAAGTGCTTGGAGAACAACTTGTTGAAAAGACGCTCTGTTCTCTTCTTGGAAAGTTCAATTTAAAGATTTGTGTCATTGAAAAAGCTCACAATATTGCTACTATAGACCTTCATATATTGATGATCATTCTCAAAACCTATGAGATGAACATTGAGAATCAAATGAAACTATATAAGAGAAAGAATGTGGCACTTCAAGTTCAATCCTCGGAGAATCAAATCAATAAAGAGGATGAGAATATTGAAGAAATTGGTGAAGGTGTTAATGTTGCCTTAGTCACTCGAAAATATAATTCGATGGTTAAGAAGTTCAACAATAAGAGAAATCAATCTAAATCTAAACAACATCAAAACCAAGGCTTCAATAAAAAATCCACCAAGTTTCTTCCAAGTACTCAACAAGAAAGTCCACTAAGAAGAACCAATTCAGATCGTACCAAATTGGATCCCAAACAACTAGATTATGTACAATGTCATGCATGCTCAGGTTGGGGTCATTATGCTAATGAATGTGCTAATACTCTTCGAAAATTTGGTAAGAATCTGTGGGTCTCGCTTAGTGATGATGAAGGAGAAGAGGAAGGAGATCAAGAAGTCGAATCACAAGCAATACTGACCACTATTTACGAACAGTCTCTATCTGATAATGAAGATGTCGTCTGTAATGTTGCCTCAGATGTCACAACATTTCGAGCAACATCTGCAACAACATCTACATCTCCAACAACATCCGAAAGGTATATATTCTTTAACTATCCTAATGTAAATTGCTTTAGTGGTTTTATTTCTAGTGGTGAGGCTGAGTGTATGGATCAAGTTGAATGCAACAATGACATGATTAATGAATTACAAAGCATTTGTAAAGCCTTAATCATAGAATCCAAGCAAATTGACACAAAGGTAAAATTTTAACTCGTAAGAATGTAGATCTAAAAGGCACAATTACCCGACTAGAGGTTGCACTTACCAAAAAAGATATTGAATTTGGTAAGATTCATGCAAAATTGGATTTAGCTGAATCAACCTTCCGTAAGCTCAACTCAGAGACTTCTAAATTGAATGAGATACTCAGCTTTAGCAAACCTTCACATGCAGGTATTGGGTACGAAAACTCTCTTAAAACTATATCCTATAGTTTGTTTGATAAAAATGAGAAAATATAATTTGTAAAAGAAAAAGGAATAAATAATAGGTTCTCATGTCAAAGAATATGAAGTTTGTGTGTCATCATTGTAACTCCCCTGGACACTTAAAACCATACTGTTTCAAACTTCAAGATTATGTGAGTGAAATGTTGCCTAAAAGACTGTCCAACATCTCAGACAACATTCGAAGCAACATTTCTGAGCCTAAAGGTAAAAAATATTTTAAAAGAGTTTGGGTTCCCAAAAATACTATAACTTGTAATGTTGCGATAACTGCTTTAAGAACTAACATTTCAGGTTCTTTGTACTTTTATAATGGATGTTCTCGTCACGTGACAGGTACACATGAGTTTCTAAAGAACTATAAGTCATTCAATGGAGGTAACGTAACTTATAAAGGTGGCAGTAAAAGCAAAATAATTGGAAAAGGGATCTTGGATTTTCCTGGATTTTCAGCTTTAAAAAATTTCTTACACGAAAGTTTAATGGCTAATTTGATTAGTATTAGTCAATTGTACGATGACAATCTTAAGGTAAAATTTAATAAAAATGTCTGTAAAGTTGCGAATGATGTTAATGGATGTGGCATGTCAGGTACTAGAATAAGTGATAATTGTTATCTTGTTGCAAGACAAGAAACATGTAATAATGTCAAGATAGACGACACAACACTATGTAATCAAAAGTTGGGGCATGTCAACTACCACAATCTAGAAAAATTGGTCTTATATTAAGCGGTTAGAGACTTACCCAACCTTATCCATAAAGGTAAAACATTCTGTGCAAATTATCTACAAGGTAAGCAAATCCGTGTTTTCCATAATATTGTTCAGAATGACAGACAATATTCAGGTACGTCTCACTATTTTTAATTATTGCACATGAATATTATGGGTCCAATTGAGGTACACAGTTTGGGAGGCATGACGTATTCCTATTTGATAGTAGATAATTTTTCTAGATATTTATGGATATATATTTTTTGAAAGAAAAATCACAAACTTTTGACATGTCTAAAATTCTGCACTCTAATTAGAAATTTGTTCTATTCTCCTATTTTTTGGATTAGATCCGACCATGAAAAATAATTTGAAAATAGCTCATTCACAAAATTTTATGAGAAAAAAGAGAATTTTCCATGAGTTTTCTGCTCCCAAAACTCCTCATAAAATTGGGGTAGTAGAAAGAAATAATAAAACATTGCAAGAAATGGCTAGAGTTATGCTTAGTTCTAAAAAATTATCAAAACTTTTTTGGGCTGAAGCCTTAAATACTGTTTGTCACATCACTAATAGAGTCTATCTAAGACATGAAATAAAGATGACACTCTATAAGATTATAAATGGAAAGAAACCTAACTTGCGTTACTTTCATGTTTTTGGGTGTATTTGTTACATTTTAAATGATAGAGATCATTTGGCAAAATTTGACTCTAAAAGTGACAAAGGAATTTTTGTTGGCTATTCCCAAAATAGTCATGCTTATCGAGTGTACAATCTAAGGACAAAAATCGTACAAGAGTCTGTAAATGTTATTTTCGATGATTTTTCTGATTTTACCGAAAAAAATTGAAAATAACACTATAGTTTCAGTGAAATATGTGGAGACTGCTGAAGAACAGATGTTGCTCCAAATGTTACCACATCCGAAGAAACATCTGAACCTGAACCAGAGATCACAGAATATGTGAATGAGAATCAAATGTTGAATTGCTAGATCAAGTTCGAAGGGACCCCTCATCAAAGATTAGAAAGAATCATCCAATAGGTGATAGGGGGAATTTTTGAGGGAATTAGAACAAGAGGGAAAGAACCACTCAATTACAGAGATATGGTAAGATATGTGTGTATGTCTATCATATACCAAAAAGTTAGTCTTTCTTGTTTTATATCTACTTTAGAACTAAAAAATATTTTAGAAGCACTTAAATATGATTTTTGGATTCAAGCAATGCAAGAAAAGCTTGAACAATTTTCTCAAAATAAAGTCTGGGACTTAGTTCCACGTCCAAATAATACAAATGTAATTGGAACTAAGTGAATTTTTAAAAATAAATCAGATGAAGCAGGAACTGTTGTTAGAAACAAAGCTCGTCTAGTTGAACAATGCTATACTCAGGTTGAAGGAATCGATTATGACGAAACCTTTACACATGTGGCTAGAATTGAATCAATTAGACTGCAACTTGCCATTGCCTGCTTTCTGAAAATTACTTTACACCAAATGGATGTAAAAGATGCATTCTTAAATGATTTTCTAGATAAGAAAGTCTATGTTGAAAAAACAAAAGGATTTGAAGATCCTTACCATCCACACTATGTATACAAGCTCAAAAAGGCTTTGTATTGATTGAAACAAGCTCCTCGTGCAAGTTATGGACATTTAACTAATTTTCTTCTTGAATTTGGTTTTAAATGTGGTGAAGCTGATCGTACTTTATTCATTAAACATCACTGTATAGATATTATTATTGCTCAAATCTATGTAGATGACATAGTTTTTGTTCGACTTCACAGTCTTACCTAAAAACATTTGTTGAAGCAATGTCAATAACATTTGAGATGAGCATGATTGGGGAACTAACTTTTTTTCTTAGGTTTGCGGATTAAGCAAAGTGAAGATGGAATCTTCATCTTCCAAAGCAAATATGCCAAGAATCTAGTTAAGTGGTTTGGATTGGAAAATGCTAAGCATAGGAAAAATCTAATGGGATCGTCGCAGAAGATATGTAAGGATAATGTTGGTGAAAATGTTGACCCAACATTGTATCGATCTAAGATAGGTAACCTTTTATATCTCACTACTAGTCGTCCTGATATAATATTTAGTGTTTGTGTATGTACTCGGTTTCAAGCCCGTCCCAAAATCTCCCACTTAAATGTTGTAAAACATATCATTAGATATGTTGTCGGCACATGTGAGTTGGGAATTTGGTATTCCAAAGACACTAATCCTAATTTAATAGGATATAGTGACTCAGATTGGGCTGGTGTTGTGGATGATAGAAAGAGTACTAGTTGAGGATATTTTATCTTGGCAATAATTTTGTTTCTTGGTATAGTCGTAAATAAAATTGTGTCTCACTTTCAACTGTTGAATTGGAATATGTAGCAGCTGGAAGTTGTTGCTCTCAAATAATATGGTTAAGAAACATGTTGGACGACTATGAGTTTTCTAGTAACATCTTAGTTTTGTACTGTGATAACCTGAGTGCTATAAATATTTCCAAAAATCCAGTTCAGCACTCACGTACAAAATATATTGATATTAGACATCATTTCTAAGAGATTTGGTTGAAAAACAGCTAGTTCAAATTGAAAATATTGATACCCTTCATCAACTAGCTGATATTTTTACAAAAACTTTGTACCATGAGAAATTTTCCAGTTTAAAAAGATATCTTGGTCTTTGTAATCTCTAAAAGACATTTTTGGTGAATGTCGGCTAAAATGTCTCTAACATTTTGGGTGACATTTACCTATGTAATATTATAATTTGATTATTATTGGTGTATAGTGCATTAATTCTGGTCACACAAGCATGATCTTTCAATAAGAACATGATTCCAAGGTGATACCATTCTCTGCGATGATATTAGATATCATAAAAAAAGTATCAAATTAAGGCGAAGCCTTTACAATTTGGCAACTGTGCAAAATGGGCAAAGCCCTTGAAATGATAACGTTCCTATTCTATAGGAGTATCAAGTGCTTAAAAGAATTATAAGAGTACTAAATAAGTATTCTTATTTTTTACACAATTTTTTTGTATGTGTTTTATGATTAGATCAAGGACACGATGGGAAAATATTACATTGGTCCAGTGGTTAAACTCACAAAATACATATAAAACGTGTCTTAATTTGTTGCGATAATGAAAAATTCTTTACGGATCATAATACTTGTGTTGTCCAAAATGTTGTCAACATCGTTGTTGACATTTTTAGATAATGATATTTGTTGGGACGTTGTTCGTAACTGAATTTTGAAAAATCCATTTTTCTTCCCTATTTTATGCTATGTTTTTAATTGGAGTTCAAACTTTAATAGGATAAGATTAAATTTCAAATATGATGTCTATCTTTTTATCACAAGATTTTAGGTGCAAGTTTTTGAATAAAAATCAAACACCTAAAAATAAGGAATTTTACAAATTGCCAAGAGTATAAAAATCGACCCCAATTGTTTTCTTTTTTAACATCTTTGTCTTTTCCAAAAAAGTAAAAAAAAAAAAAAGATCACATCGGTCTCGGTAAAACCCTACCAAAACCGATGGAACCCTCACTTTACTCTTCATCCAAAAACCTCAAATACCTTAAATCCTTTCTTCCAAACTCTCCCATGGAAACATATCCTATGTCAATCCTTGTGTCTGCCAACACCACCCATACACACCTATGAGCACCAGTCCACCACAATGTACAACCATTGTTCTTAGATCAATTCAAGAACCCTTAGAAATCAGCTATCATGGGGATAATAACCCCATTGATGTAAATGCTACTTCAGATTTCTCCACACTTGGCAAGAGGACCAATTTTTCCTCATTTTCTACCCGAAGGTCAAACAAGTTGTTTGAGAGGACTGTCCAACATGAACTTTTCACCAAGAAATCCAGGTTTGAGACTAAGGTTTCTGCCTATTCGAGTAGTGACACAGAGAACATGGATTATGAGTTGTCCTCTGAAGAAATCCAAGGAGAACCTAAAGAATATGCTGCTCCTGAAGAATCTACTGATGTGCCACTGGAAACTGCTGCTTCTGAACATCAAGATGTGCCACCAGAAAGGGAAATTCCTGATGAAATACCATTGAAACAATTCCTTCTGAAAAGAGTTCCCAGATTTACAAGACCAATTGTTTTCCACTTCTCAACAAAACTTCCTAGCACTGCTATCTCGGATTAACCTCTGTGTTGCTTGGAAGAGTACCCTGCGGTCTGTTATTTACCATCTTTGTCAGTTGCCCCACCTGCGTTTCTAAGTTCCTGAGAGAGGACCTTGTTTCGGACATGAACTGATTCTGTGAATTGGTGAGTGTAAGCAATGCTGCTCTCAGTTCATCAGGCTTCTTGATGCGCGATTTATGCACACACTTAACGCAAGTGCACGTGTCGTGTCAAGTAATACAGTCTTAGAAGACCGAGTTATCGTCCTCAGGGATTAGTGTTCAAGTACCAAATTCTATTCTATGTTATCTATTTGGTGACCGATGATTGATATGATATTTATGACTAGAATTATGAAAACTAATTAAACTATGTTGTTTTACTTCAGTAATGTGGAAATAGGGCTTCCAAATCTCCTCAACTATCCGCTTAATTTACTTATTAATGCAATTAATAATGGTTCTTCTTCTATTTTGAGATAGTAGGTTAACTAAGCCCTTTTATACTCCTGTTAAGGTTATATAAACACTCAACCCCAGTATAGAACCTTTCTACCTTTCGGTGATAAGATTGACTATAGAGGATGATTAAGACCAAAAACCTATTAATACTACACAAGTATCGGGGTACTTTCGTCCACGATTTAACCTATGTCTATCCAACTATAGCATATTCACAACCTCCCCTTTCGAATTTCGGTTAGAAATCATAAGAATTATGATAATTAGTGATCAAGTAATTACCAAGCAATCAAAACAATTATTGAATAAATCTCAACAACAAGAAGAAGAACCAAAAACATGCATTAATTCATAAAGATAAGGTTCAAGTGAATTGACATGGAAAGCCCTAAGATGATTTAGTTCCTAGCCATAGACATGACAAGAACTAAATTAATATCCAACATAAACTGTAAGGAAAGTAAAACAAGAACAAGAATTTACTAAGAAAAGGTCTTCAATCTTGATCTCCAAAAGTGTTGTGATTTGGCAAGAAGAGGAACCCCCGCATCTGACCTAAAGTCCTCATTTTATAGTCTCTAAAACGTGATGCAGGTTTTCCTTCAGGCCTGACCCATTGTCCATTCGAATTTCTGATTTTTCCCGCCTGCCGCGGCCGCTCGCGCATCGCGCTGCCGGCCATGCATCAGCCGCGCCGAATTACTGCGATTCTCTGAAGATTAGGCGCCGTGGCGCCATGGCCCTGCTGGCTGGAGGCGTCGCGGCGCTGGCCTGTTTTGTGCCTGGTTCGCCACTTTCTCGCTTTTCGAGCTCTGGAACCTCCATTTCTGCCCTCTTTTTGCTCATTTTTCGCCAATGAGCCACTTTAAACCAATAAGACTCAAAAGAAAGAAAATCTATCCTAAGACGATACGTATTTGTACAAAAAATGGATAAAAGACTAACTAAAAATGACTCAAAAGATGTCTATAAAATACACCGATCAAACACCCCAAACTTAACTTTTGCTCGCCCTCGAGCAAAAATCAAAAGAAAGGAATAAAGACACAAGGAAAAAGAACATAGAAAGACTCAACGACATTGATCACTTTGCTGCATCATTGTTACTTAGAAAAACATGAAGGTTAGCAGAATAATATGCAGGAACATATAACATGAATTTTTAGCATTCTAAACACATTAAGCTATATATTTCACAAACTCACTTTAATCATGCTTAATGGAAGTAAGAATACTGAATTATGCATGTCAATTTCAAAATCATATGGCATGTTTACTTGCTATTCTCCACTAATCATGGATATGCATGTAAGAGATCTTCAGGACTTTTCGTGGTCAGAATGTAGCTTAGGCATGGGTAGGTAAAAATAGGCATTTAGGCTCATTTTATGTACCATAAGCTCTTTTGCTTTTCAATTCTTCCCTTTTCTTTTGATTTTCTTTCTTCACTTCATATCTATCTTTCTCCTCTTTTGTTTTGAGAGAGTGAAGTGTATTATGAATCACAGGCACCCCCAAACTTAGGCTTTTGCCTATTTCTTATTGTATTTTTTTATTGGGGTGCATCAAAATTGTTCACTTTTTTTGTCTCTTTTTTAACACTTCCTATTCCAATCATTTCACATTCTCACTTATGGCACAAGTGTGGAATTATGGGGTGTCAAGGAAAAAGTTTCTTGTTTAGGCTCAAAGGGGCTGACTAGGGATATTTTTAATGTCAGGGATATGAAAAAGTGGTAAGAATTGGCTAACAAAGAAATGTCTGAGTCATCTCCCCTAACATGCATATCCTAAATATTTCGCCTCAAATAGAAAGCAATCATACACATAGGTTTTAATTATTTAACAATGCACAAATCAAGCAAGAAACCCCCAAATAGACAGATTTCATGAGTTTTTGACATATCTAACCTAAGTGTTTAGATAGTTGCTTCTAATTCCATTACATTATTCAACATCACTTCACTATGTGTTTCTAGTAACTACAACATGCATGATCTTTGAAAGAAAATTATGACTCAAAAATACACAAAACAAATCAAAAGGACTCAAAAATACTAAGACCATAAGACATAAATAAAACACACCCCCCAAACTTAAATCACACATTGTCCACAATGTGTGCAAGACTCAAAGAAAATAAAAGAAACAGGACAACTTACAGACTTGGTTTAAAGTGGTGGCGGTGGCTAATGCATAGAATCCCGTGAGAGGGGGCTGGTTCTGGACTTTTGATTTGGAGAAAGGACAATCGGATTGGGGCTTCCTCACGACTTCAGATTTTTCGTCGTGGCGCCACGCCAGAATCAGCCGCGCGCGCCTGCATTTCGAACTTTTCGACTTTTGGCGCCGCGTTCGCAAATGGGCGCGCAGGCTGAATCTCTCGCGCTTTTCGATCTTTGCGCGCGACTGCACTCAGCCGCGCGCTTAAACCGGTTTCCTAGAAATATTTTTTTTTCTTTTTGGCATCTTTTCAGTTTTTCGCCCTTTAATTCTTGGCCCTGCACCTGTCATCACAACACATAAACAATACCTCCGTGAGACTGTTCTAAGTAAAAACTAACTGCATTAAAGTAAAATAAATTAAAATACCTTGGGTTGCCTCCCAAGTAGCGCTGTCTTTAACGTCTTTTAGCCGGACGCAAGTTCTTTAATCAAGAAGTGTTGGGTAGATTAACCCCACAACCAATCCACAGTTTCAACATTTTCCTCCTTCTCCTTCTGTTTTTCTTCTTATAATTATTTTCAGGAGGAGGTTCAGTATCACTTACCTGCTTTGGCGGGCTTATCTCCATTGTTGCTCATACCGCTCACACGAAGTTCTCGATCTTGATTGCAAAGCACCTGCTCATGACTGGGGGTTCAATAACTTGTTTGAACACTTTGAACACCATCTCTTCACTTTCTACTCTCAGTGTCAGCTCACCATTCTATACGTCAATTAGGGCTCTCCCTGTTGCCAAGAACGGTCTTCCCAATATGATGAGAATCTCCTCATCTTCCTCCTTATCAAGGATGAGGAAATCCGCAGGGAAGAAGAATTTTCCCACTTTAACTAGGACATCCTCAATCTTTCCCCTGGGATGCACCACCGTCCTATCTGCTAACTGCAAGCTCACAGTGGTTGGTTTGGCTTCACCTAACTCCAACCGTTTAAAAACATATAAAGGCATCAGATTTATACTAGCCCCCAAGTCACAAAGGGCCTTATTACATGTTACCCTACCAACTGTGCAAGGCAGTGTGAAGCTCCCTGGGTCCTTGAGTTTAGGGGGCAATTTCTTCTGCAAGATGGCACTGCATTCCTCTGTCAGTGCCACCATCTCATATTCTGCCAACTTCTTCTTCTTTTCCAGAATTTCCTTCATAAATTTAAAGTAAGTAGGCATTTGCTCCAATGCCTCGATGAAGGGTATGTTGATGTGTAACTTTCTGAATGTCTCCAAAAACTTGGAGAATTGCTTATCAACCACTTTCTTTTGCAATCTTTGCGGGAAAGGAATCCTTCTGTACTTCTCCTGGAGCTTTCTCTAATATCGGGCGATCTTCAACAACCCTCTCTCTCTCTGTTTCTACTCTCTATTCAACCACAGGCTGAGGTGCACGATGTTCTAATTGTTTTCCACTCTCACCGTGACCGCTGGCACCGTTTCTGTGGTTCATCTCTGTATTGCTTCTAAGGTACCACGTGGCTCGTTGTTTGCTAGCTTCGCTAGTTGCCCCACTGTGTCTCCAAATTCTGATAGAGGATCTAGTCTCGCCATGAACTGGTCCGGAGTTGGTGAGTGTCAAAAGGTCGCTCTCACTCATCCGCTTCTGGTCAACAGTGCACCTGAATTATTGAAGATGATGCACGAGTGAATGGTTGCCGATTTTGCATCGCCTCTAAATTGGTTCTCACGCTTGCCACCTCTCCATGAAAAATTTGGGTGATTCCTCCACCCTGGATTGTAGGTATTTGAGTAAGGGTTGTTCTGGGGCCTCTGATAGTTCCCTACTGTTTGGCACTCTGCTTGCTCGATCAAAATATTGTTAGGATCAGCTGATGGACATCTATCAAAGGTATGTGGACCTCCACACATTTCATAATTCAATGGCATTTGCACTGCATTTACAGACACTGTATTTTGTTGCAGTTGCTTGGTCAAAAGAGCAACTTGGGCATTTAGTGCAGTGATGACATCAATCTCATGAACTCCTACTGTTCTTCTGCCACTCACTTGTCTGTCCTCTGTTACATGATTATTGGTGGCCATGTCTTCCAATAAATCATGAGTTTCATGTGCTGTTTTTCTCATAAAAGTTCCACTTGCGGCAGCGTCAATGATCGTTCTGGTAGTCCCGCTTAGCCCATTATAGAAAATATGGACCAAATTCCACAGCTCAATGCTGTGATGTGGACACTTTATTTGCAAGTCCTTGAATCTCTCCCAAGCTTCATATAGTGATTCTCCATCAGCTTGATATAAATTATTCAACTCCCCTCTCAGCTTCGCTGCTTTGCATGGTGGAAAGAACTTGGCTAAGAACTTCTGTGCTAACTCTTGCCATGTGAATATCGAATCTGTTGGCAAGGAATTCAACCACACTTTCGCTCTATCCCTGAGTGAGAAGGGAAAGAGCCTCAATCGGACGGCGTCATCAGTAACAACATTGTATCTGAAGGTTGTACACAACTCTAAGAAATTAGCTATATGCATGTGAGGATCCTCCGACGGCAACCCTCCGAACTGAACAGTGTTTTGTACCATGCTTAGGATCGCAGGCTTGATTTCAAAATTGTTTGCTCCTATTGCTGGGATCCTAATGCAATTTTGTGCTCCATTTACCCCCAGCAGCACATAATCTCCCAAGCTTTTCTCAGTTTGGACCTGGACCCTCTCTTCTACATCCATCGGCAATCTCCGAGGCATTCTTTGGTTAGGTTGATGATCATCTAACCCCTCGTTCATCTCATTGTTGTTTTGTACGCCTCTCATCTCTATTAAGGTCGAAACTCGTTGGTTTCTTCTGTTCTGTTTACAAGTCTTCTCAATTTCTGGGTTGAAGGAAACAAGAGTGTATGCTCCTCTTTTCTTTCGCATAAATTAGGTGCCTGAAACAGATCAAAATAAACAAACAGATCACGGCGCACTGGTTTTCACAAAATAATAAAAAAAATAGTAATAAATAAATAAATAAAATAAAAACCAAATTAGAAATTAAGAATAGATAAAATTGATATTGAACTACGCCAATCCCCGGCAACGGCGCCAAAAACTTGATGCGCGATTTATGCACACACTTAACGCAAGTGCACGTGTCGTGTCAAGTAATATAGTCTTAGAAGACCGAGTTATCGTCCTCATGGATTAGTGTTCAAGTACCAAATTCTATTCTATGTTATCTATTTGGTGACCGATGATTGATATGATGTTTATGACTAGAATTATGAAAACTAATTAAACTATGTTGTTTTACTTCAGTAATGTGGAAATAGGGCTTTCAAATCTCCTCAACTACCCGCTTAACTTACTTATTAATGCAATTAATAATGGTTCTTCTTCTATTTTGAGATAGCAGGTTAACTAAGCCCTTTTATACTCCTGTTAAGGTTATATAAACACTCAACCCCAGTATATAACCTTTCTACCTTTCGGTGATAAGATTGACTATAGAGGAGGATTAATACCAAAAACCTATTAATACTACACAAGTATCGGGGTACTTTCGTCCACGATTTAACCTATGTCTATCCAACTACATCATATTCACAACCTCCCCTTTTGGATTTCGGTTAGAAATCATAAGAATTATGATAATTAGTGATCAAGTAATTACCAAACAATCAAAATAATTATTGAATAAATCTCAACAACAAGAAGAAGAACCAAAAACATGCATTAATTCATAAAGATAAGGTTCAAGTGAATTGACATGGAAAGCCCTAAGATGATTTAGTTCCTAGTCATAGACATGACAAGAACTAAATTAATATCCAACATAAACTATAAGGAAAGTAAAACAAGAACAAAAATTTACTAAGAAAAGGTCTCCAATCTTGATCTCCAAAAGTGTTGTGATTTGGCAAGAAGAGGAACCCCCGCATCTGACCTAAAGTACTCTTTTTATAGTCTCCAAAACGTGATGCAGGCTTTCCTTCAGGCCTGGCCCATTGTCCATTCGAATTTCTGATTTTTCCCGCCTCGGCCTACTATCGGCGCGCGGCGAATATGCGATTCTCCAAGATTAGGCGCTGTGGCGCCCGCTTGGCTGAGTCGCCGCATGGCTTTGTGCCTGGTTCGCCACTTTCTCGTTTTTCGAGCTCTAGAACCTCCGTTTCTGCCATTTTTTTGCTCCTTTTTCGCCAATGAGCCACTTTAAACCAATAAGACTCAAAAGAAAGAAAATCTATCCTAAGACGACATGTATTTGTACAAAAAATGGACAAAAGACTAACTAAAAACGACTCAAAAGGTGTATATAAAATACACATATCACTTCTCCTGTTGGGTAGGTGGTCTAAACTGCTGGGAAGATGTAGCCTGATTATGTGTCTGCTGGTTCTGGTAATTACCTTGATATAGTGGCTGTTGGGCTTGGTCATTCCTCCACGAAAAGTTGGGGTGATTTCTCCACGCCGGATTGTATGTGTTGGAGTTATAAGGGGGCTGAAAGTTCCCCACTGCTTGAACCTGCTCCATGGGTACATTATTAGGATCCACCGTTGTGCATCTGTCAAAAGAGTGTGGCCCCCAGCTAATCTCACAATTCACCGGCATCTGGACTGCATTTACAAACATAGTGTTCTGCTGCAGCTGCTTTGTCAAAAGGGCCACTTGCGCATTCAATGCAGTGATAGCATCTATCTCATGTATGCCCATAGTCTTCCTGCTACTCACTGATCTGTCATCTGCGCCTTGATGATTATTCGCAGCCATGTCTTCTAGAAACTCATGTGCCTCATTGGCACACTTTCTCATGAACGTTCCCCCTGCTGCAACATCAATGATGGTACCAGTAGTACCACTCAACCCATTATAAAAAATGTGGACCAACATCCACTTCTATATGCCGTGGTGTGGGCATTTTCTCTCTGCAAATCCTTGAATCGCTCTCATGCATCATATATCGACTCTCCATCTACTTAATAGTAATTGTTCAACTCTCTCCTTAACTTTGCTGACTTTGAAGGAGGAAAGAACTTTGCAAGAAACTTTTGGGCTAAATCCTGCCAGGTGGTGACGGAGTTGGCAGGCAATGAGTTCAACCAGCTCTTGGCTATGTCACTAAGTGAGAACGGGAAGAGCTTCAATCTAATGGCGTCGTCAATAACGTCATTGTACTTCAAGGTGGCACATAGCTCCAGAAAATTGGCAATGTGCATGTGGGGTTCTTCAGAAGACAATCCCCCAAACTATACTGTGTTTTGGACTATGCTCAGGATGGCTGGTTTAATCTCAAAGTTGTTTGTTCCTATTGCTGGGAGCCTGATGCATGTCTGTACACCAGTAACCGTGGGCAGAACGTAGTCCCCCAAACTTCTCTCTGCTGGGACATGTATTGGCTCCCCTACATTCTAGAAACCTCATTGTCCGCCCCATTCTGATTCGGTTGGTTTTCCATGGTCAGTGAATCAGATATCTTCTTCGCCTGTTCTGCTCGTAAGTTTTCTCAATTTCAGGATTAAAAGGAACAAGTGTATCTGCTACTCTTCTTCTTCGCATAAACTACGTCCTAAAGTCGATCAAAATCAACAAACAAATCAAGGCAACAGGGTTCTAAAAATAAAAAATAAAAAATAAACACAACAAAATAAAAACCAAAGTAGACTTAAGAATAAATGGTTCGATATTAGAAGTACGCCATGTTATACCCCGTAGTTCTGGCCATACGTGTGAGAGCATACGTAAGGGATTAAGACTTAAATTTTAGAAGGACGGGTTGACGGATTGTTTCGGACGGTTTTTTTGTCAACTTTGGGGCGGGTTATGACCCGTTACATTAAGGGCTCCTAGGTGTTTCAAAGGCCTAGTGCGTAGTTCGTTGAGTCTAGTTTCCAACGCAACCAACCGTTCGTCGATAGGACATCGGAGTAGAGAGTTATGGGAGTTACAAGTTCAGTACGCAGTCGGACAAAAAGGTGTTTCGGTCAGGAACCTCAGGGCCGCGGCGCCGGATGCAGGGCCGCGGCGCCGGATATTCTGTGGGAACGCTGAAGTTGCACCGCCGCGCAGAGCGTGGCGCGCGAGAGCTAGGCCGCGCCGGTTACGAGGGTTGCAGGGTTTCAGTGGCGCGGCCGAGGCGGGTTCTGCGAAGTTGAGTGGAAAATTCTGCACTGTTTTGTTTTAAAAGAGGCCATGGGTGGGTGACAAGTGTCCCCCCCCCCATCTGATTTTTGCATGTCTTATATATTGACCAAGTCTTGAAGACTTGGTCATCTTTCAAGTCCTTCTCTCTCTCTAAAGCTAAAGCTCTCACTTCTCTCTAGAATTCCAAGAGAAATTCAAAGCTTGAGGAAAAATCTGAAAAAGGTGTGGTAAGAAGGAAGCTTGTGGCTAGCTTGTAGGCGTTGTTGTGGTGGTGTTCTTGGAAATGAGGCTAGCAAAGTTGTTGGAATAATTTTGGCTAAAAGCTCTAAGGTAACAATTCTTCTCTTGTAACTAGTTATTGGTGTTGCATGTGAAGAAGAAGGAACTTGTAGTAGTAAATAATGTTCCTAGATTCATTGCATGTAAGAAATATGGTTTGGAGATGAAAGGATTGGTTAAAAAGGTTATGTGAGCATGTTGTAGCCTAAAAACTACCTTAAACTTGTTAAGTTATTTGTTGTACCTTATGGGGCAGAATTTTACACACCCAAGTTTAGGTGTGTAATCCCCTTTGAAATGTTTGGATTGTTGGGCCTTAAAAGTGGCGTTTGGATGTTGAATTCGGCCTTGGAAAAAGGTGGCAAAGTATGTAGAAACAAAGGAAATGCTGCCCAATTTTTCATAGAAATTAGTAACTTTTAACTTGGAATACTCTACATTGAAACTAGAAGTTAATAAACGTATTATGGTCATTATAGGTTGACATATTACGTGCGGTATTTTGGACTTAGCAAGTGGATTGACCGAAGAGGTATGTGGAACTTTCTTATCTCTTGAGCATGAGTAGTTGTACCTATGTAGTACGGTAGACGTACAAGATTTGACATTCTTCACTTGTTTTAAGTATTTGATACTTGTTTTGTTTAAAAGTATAAGTCCCTTGGATATAGGGAGATGTGTTTGACTAGTGTATAATGATAATATAACAACTTTATGGGAAGTTGGTTGTATTGGCTTTATGAATGGTTAATAAGGAAAGGTTTACTCAAAGTAAAATAAGTGCGGATAAAGGATTTGGATTTGTGGAAGGCAAATTGTTTTTAAGGCATTAATTGCCTAAGGTTTTAAAAGAGATGAAGTCACTTGATTTTAGAAGCCTATTATATTTTTAAAGGTAAACGTGACTTGTTTTGAAAAGTTGTCGTGACTTGATACTACGGTTATTAGTATCTTGGGAGTTTTTACATAAAAATGAGTCATTTTCTTAAAAGGTTTAAGGAACGTGGTACTTGGGTTAAATTCCCGGATTTTCTTTTAAAATGACATGTAGTGCCTTAAGTAACTAAAATGAGAGGATGTACTAGAAATGTTATTAAGAAGTTAGGAGATATTCTTAACTTGCTTACGTTATGATAAGCCGGTAGCGCTTATGTTATGTATGATAGCCGGTTGTGCTGATTTATGTATTATTATTATTATTATTACTATTTATGCCATGAATTTGCTACCCATGATGCGAGTGCGGCGCTTGTACTCATGTGGGCCCACTGGGTCCATGCGGGTGAAATAGTCCCATGCGGGTGAAATAGTCTCATGCGAGGCGGATGACCTCATGCGGGTGAAATAGTCTCATGCGGGTGAAATAGTCTCATGCGAGGTGATGACCTTATGCGGGTCCACAGGACCCATGCGGGTGAAATAGTCCCAGGAGTAGGATTGCTTAATGATACTACGGGCGGGAGACCCTGTTTTGATCATGAGCCTCCTATTTTATGCAGTAGAGTTTATACTTGTTACTCTCATTGTTAGTAAGGCACAGTGTACTGTATTTTGACTTTCTTCCATGACTCCAGTTTATTTTAGACTTATGATATTAATACAGTATTTTCCAGTTTTACATACTTGGTACATATGTGTCTTGACCCCTTCCTCGGGGGCTGCGTTCATGCCGCAGGTAAGGGTAAGCAGGTGGTAGATCCTCATTCTTAGGATCTTACTCAGGTGTCAGAAGCTCCATTTCTCCGGAGGCTCGACTTTTGGTACGGTTCTCCCTGGTGTGGTAGATATTTGTACATTCAGGGGTATGACGGGGCCCTGTCCCGTCATAGTGTTTACGCATTCTTAGAGGCTTGTAGTCTTGTTATAACTTGGGTGGTTAAGGGTGTAACTGTTCAGTTTTGATTATATTTAAAGGTAGCCACTTTGGGTTAGTCTACTTGTATTCTATATGGGTTCTTGTTGTGAGTTTATTTTCCACTGGTTTTCTCTGATGTTGTATCACAAGGGTGCCCGGGGTAAGTCACCAGTCACGGGTCCGTGGTCGGGTCGTGACACGCCAGTCCCCGGCAATGGTGCCAAAAACTTGTTAGGCCGATTTCCAATTGCTCACGCAAGTGTACATATCGTTACAAGTAATATAGTCTGGTAAGACCGCATATCGTCCACAGAGACTGGTTTCTAATTACCGAACATCTATTCTAGGTTATCTATTCGGCAAGCGATGGTTGATTTGAGTTTTTATCTAACACTACTAGAGTAATTGCAAGAATTAAACTAAATTATTGAGGTTTAATCAGTTATGAAGAAATTAGGGCTTTCAATATCTTCAACTATCCACTCTTTTCAATCCTTAATGCAACTAGAATGACTTTTCTTCTTCGTTAAGATAGCGGTTAACTAGACTATCTTATATCCCGGTTAGGATATATAATCGCTCAACCCCAGTGCAGAAACCTTCTATATTTCTATGATAGGTTTTACCACATAGGAGGATTAAGAATAATAACCTATAATGCTACACAAGTATCGGGGTACTTTCGTCCGTGATTTTAACATATGTCTATTCAATTACAGCATATCCAAATCTCTCCTCTCGGTTTTTGATTCGAAATCATATAGGTTATGATAATTAGTGATCATTTAACTATCAAACATTCATACCAATATTGAATAAATCTTAATCAAATGAAGAAGAAATCAAACTACTGCATTAATTCATGAAATAGAGTTTCAAGCGATTCAATAGGAAAGCCCTAATAAAGTGTTTAGCTCCTAGCCATAGACATGCTAAGAACTAATACAAATCCAAACATGAACTGAATGAAAATAAAGGAAAGAAAAGTACGTAGAACTAATGTTTTCAATTGTAGCGGCCAAGCGTTGTGTTGTGTTATGAGAGATGATATGTGATAGGTTAATCCCTAAAATATGTCTCAGGTTTATATATGTTGTCAAAAACGTATGGCTTGGATCCTTTTGACCCTCGCCAATTCTATTTCGGAATAGAAATTCCTGCATCGACCGCAGCGATCGCGAGAATGGCAGTGGTGCCGAAAATCGCGACTTCTCGATAATTATGGCGCTGATCCTGCGATCCGTCTGCGGTCCTTCATTCTTTCGTCCTGATCTGCCAACTTTCGTCCTTTTTGCTTCGGGAGCTCATTTTCTGCCTTTAACTGCCCACTTTTAGCTTCTTTTTGGCATTTTGTCATTTAGAACCGCTGTGACTCAAAAGAAAAAAAAAACAACCCTAACACTATACTAAACACAAATAAAATGAGTAAAATACTAACTAAAAATGACTCAAAAAGTGTATACAAAATATACCTAACAGCTGCAGAAGTCTCAGCGCCACGACGCCACATTGCAGGGCCGCAGCGCCTCTGGGAAATTTTTCGACGAACAGTATCCGCCGTCACCTCCACCATTTTGAGCGGTGTATGTCTGTAAGTCGTCCATTTATTATTTTTGAGTCTTTACACATTTGGGACAATGTATCGTTTAAGTTTGGGGGTTTTGATTTTTATTTTTCTGTGTATGTTTGTTTTATTCTTTTTTATTGTGTTTTTGGGTCTTATATGAGTCAAAAAAAATTATGATCATGCATGTTGTAATGCTTGAAACGCCTGGTGAATTAAGTGTGATAATGTAATGGAATTAGAAGCTAAAGTCTGTGTGCTTAAGTTAGATATGTCAAAAATTCATGAAAATCTAATTATTTGGTATATTTGTGCTTAGCCTATGTGTCAATTATGAAAAAAATGGTTGAAAATGTCTATGAGTCTGTTTGCTTGTTATTTGAGGCGAAATAGTTAAAGATGTACATGTTTAGGGAGATGATTCAGGCATGTCTTTGTTAGCCCTTCTTACATTTCATTATTTACCATGCAGTAAATTGTATCCCTTTCCACCCCTTTGAGCCTAAAATAAGTTCTTTCTTTGACACCCAATGATTCTCTTGTGTGCCATAAGCAGTAATTGAAAATGGGATGAAGAAGTGTGAAATAAGGAATTTTACAAATATGAAGTCTATCTTTTTATCCCAAGATTTTAGGTGCAAGTTTTTGAATAAAAATCAAACACCAAAAATAAGGAATTTTACAAATTACCAAGAGTATAAAAATCTACCCCAATTGTTCTTTTTTTTTTTTATCATCTTTGTCTTTTTCGAAAAAGTAAAAATAAAAAAAAAGGAAAAAATCACATCGGTCTCGGTAAAACCCTACTAAAACCGATGGAACCCTCACTTTACTCTTCATCCAAAAACCTTAAAAACCCTAAACCCTCTCCTCCAAACTCTCACATGGAAACATATCCTATGTCAACCCTTGTGTCTGCCAACACCATGCATACACACCTATGAGCACCAATCCACCATAATGTACAACCATTGTTCTTAGATCAGTTCAAGAACCCTTAGAAATCAACTATCAAGGCCATAATAACCCCATTGATGTAAATGCTACTTCAGATTTCTCCACACTCGGCAAGAGGACCAGTTTTTCCTCATTTCCTACCTGAAGGTCAAGCAAGTTGTTTGAGAGGACTGTCCAACAGGAACTTGTCACCAATAAATCCAGGTTTGAGACTAAGATTTCTGCCTGTTCGAGTAGTGACACAGAGAACATGGATTATGAGTTGTCCTCTGAAGAAATCAAGGAGAACCAAAAGAATTTGCTGCTCCTGAAGAATCCCTTGATGTGCCACTGGAAACTGCTGTTTCTGAACATCAAGATGTTCCACCAGAAAGGGAAATTCCTGATGAAATACCATTGAAACAATTCCTTCTGAAAAGAGTTCCCAGATTTACAAGATCAAGTGTTGTCCCATATATTTCCCCAGATGTCACAATATCTCAGGCAACATTTCAGCCAACATCATAAGAGACACATTCTCCTACTTCTTCCAACAATACAGAATCCAATAGCCCAAACCTGTCTGATACAGACAATGAGGTAAATGCCTTCTCTAACAGATACTACTCTAAAAACAAACATGATAAATGGATTACTATAGAAATAGAGTAATTAGGCCGGAAAGAGAATTAGAAATTGTCACTTGTTCTGAGTATGGTTTGATAGGTTTTCTTGAAGACATACAACTTCTTGACACTGTTACTGGTAAGGAACCTTATGTTAATGAGATTATAAGGTTATTATATGCAAATTTAAACTCTGCTATAGAGGATACCTCATCGAAGAAATTTGGGAAGGTTTATCTCTACAATAAAGTTTATCAATTTACACCTTCAATCATCAATCAATGTATGGGTCTTACTGAAGATGGAGTGAGAGAAACAAAAAGAGTAATTGTTAGGTGTATTTTGTATACGTTTTTTAGTCATTTTTAGTTAGTATTTTTCTCATTTTCGTTTAAATAAGTATCGTGTTAGGATCGTTTTTCTTTCTTTTGAGTCACATTGGTTAAAAAGCGTAAAATGGCGGAAAGGAGCAAAAATTGGGCATAAAAGGAGGGTCCAGAGGCAAAAAGATCAAAAATTGGAGATTCAGACGAACGCAAGCGGCGCCGTGGTGCCATTCAGCATGACCGCGACGCTATTTAATTAGAGAGCCCGCAGGAGTTTCAGCGCCGTGGCGCCGGAATGCAGGGCCGCGGCGCCAAGGCGAGATTTTCCAGATCCGAAGTGAAATTGGTCATGGGCAAAAGAGTCCAGGGCACACGATTTTTGCAGCATATTTAAGCCCTTGGGACAGATTTTGGAGGAGGAGCTTAGAACGGACAACATATCACAACCTTGGAGGCTACAAGATTGGAGACCTAGTTCTAAGTATTTTCTTTTCTTTTCTTTATTTTCAATTCAGTTCATGTTTGGATTTGTATTATTTCTTAGCATGTCTATGGCTACGAGCTAAACACTTTATTAGGGCTTTCCTATTGAATCGCTTGATTTTTCATGAATTAATGCATTAGTTTGGTTTCTTCTTCACTTAATTAAGATTTATTCAATATTGGTATGAATGTTTGATAGTTAAATGATCACTAATTATCATAATCTATATGATTTCGAATCAATAATCGAGAGGAGATATTTGGATATGCTGTAATTGAATAGACATAGGTTAAAATGCAGACGAAAGTACTCCGATACTTGTGTAGCATTATAGGTTATTGTTCTTAATCCTCCTATGTGGTAAAACCTATCATAGAAATATAGAAGGTTTCTGCACTGGGGTTGAGTGATTATATATCCTAACCGGAATATAAAACAGTCTAGTTAACCTGCTATCGTAACGTAGAAGAAGAAGTCATTCTTGTTGTTTTAAGGATTGAAAATAGTGGATAGTCGAGGATATTGAAAGCCCTATTTCCATCATAACTGATTAAACCAAAGTAATTTAGTTTAATTTTTGCAATTACTCTAGTAGTGTTAGATAAAAACCCAAATCAACCATCGTTTGCCAAATAGATACCCTAGAATAGATGTTCGGTAATTAGAAACCAGTCTCTGTGGATGATATTCGGCTTACCAGACTATATTACTTGTAATGATACGTACAGTTGCGTGAGCAATTGAAAATCGGCTAACTGTAACATCAAATAGGGATACAATGATAGAATATCTCACTGGAGGTATACTTAAGAAATGAATTCCTAGATGTCCAACATCAAAACTCACTGCTATGTTTTTAACTCTCCACAAAATAGCAATTCACAATTGGCTTCCCTCTTTAAATGAATCAGTTGTCACAACTGAACAAGCCTCACTACTCTTCAAAATTGGTAAAGGATTCAAAATTGATATAGACAAGTTAATTTCTATCAAATTGCTAACCTGGTAGAACAAGAATCAACTTTTATCCTTCTTTTTCCCTCTTTGATTTTCAAAGTATTAACTAGCCAAGGCCTGCAACCTTTGAGAGGAGATATTTTGGGGAAAGCTCCTGAACTCTACAATGTCAATAAAGATATTCTAAAGAGCAAAGAGAGAGTGATTTATCTCCCTTGGACAAAAGAATCAGATAGATAAAATGTTGCCAGGAATGTTTCCAACATTCAGGGCAACACTGGTCCAAGACATTTTGTACTGTCTACAAATTGGCTTGTGGAACAGATTGCTAAAATCAACTTATAAATTGTTGGAGTTGATAATGTCAGAGATGCACTAGTTCAAGCCAGAGACCATTTCCTACTTCTGTTTTCTTCACAAAAAGGGGGAGATGACTCTACACAGGGAGATCAGATATATGGGAAGCAGAGATAGGCTGGTGAAGGCACAAGTGGAGAAGGTGTAGAATATGTTGCTGAAGAAGAGGTTGTGGATGTTGCCATGCAAAGAGAAGAAGTTGTTGGAAGGAAAGTATTGCTAATAAGACTAAGGTTGAAAGCGGCGAAGGCGATATGCAAAAGGTCAAGCAGAATCTTTGGCGCCAGCGAAGGAGAGAGCAAGCTGAAATTATGCAGAAGTAGAAAGCGGATGGAAGCTACTACTGCTGCATAATATGCAAGGAAAAATTGCTGGTGATGGTTGTTGATTGGTTAATGAATTGACTTGTTTTGGTTGGATATTTGGGATGTAATTGACAATTTTTTTCTTGGATGATGATTTGTGAATGCTTAACCTTCTTATTTCTTCTAATCCTTTATGATGTGTATATCTATGTTTGTGCTAACATTGTATTTAATCCTATATAGTAGTATACACTGGTGTACATATGTTTATTTGTATGTCGTCACAGGTTAAGGGAGAGCAATATTGTAATCATAGATGTTGAGACAACATCTATGACATTGCCGTAAGTCACTTGCACAGATTATAATAGGTTTTGTGAAGAAAGGAAAAAGGGGGAGAATGTTAATGTTGGGTTTTTTCCCAACATATCATTTTTAGTACTAAGTTAAAATTCAGAAATGTTTGAACAAATGTCACGACATTTAGACCAACATTCTGTAAAACAGTTTTGTCTTGCTTCATGGAACTGAAGCAAATCTCGTGGGATTTTTACCACGATGGAAAAGTGACCTGACAAGCTGATTAGGAGCTGATGCAAAATATGGAAAGAACAAGTCAAAGTTGTTGCTAAGCTTAGGGAACAATTCCAAGAAGTTAGGGGTTTTTGCTCCATGATCTTCTCCAACAAACCTTATCGGTTGCCCACCTTTCCCTCAACCTCTACAACAAGTCGATGCGTTTCTCAAGGAAGACTCTCTACTATAAATATAGAGGGAAGAAGAGTGAATCAATATCCATAATAAGATTGTAAAAATATCAAGAGAGCTCTCGAGAATTCATCTCAGAAAACTGAATCACCTGAGCGTGTCGACAACATTCTGTCCAACATTATAATTTTTCCTTAGATTCTAGATTTCTCTTCATTGAAGAAATTGTCTTCAATTGTAATGAGATGCTGTCTATGTCTATTTAGATAGATTATTCATGCATAAGTCATCTGCTACTTCAACTATTTAATTCCTTTTGCTTTATTTTGTAAAATTGTACAAGAAGAAACTTATTTAATTATATATAAATATATACAATACTTTCGGTCACTGACCGTTATATGTTATATAATCAATATAACTTATGTAAATATTAAACATTTATGTTCTTTATTATTGAGTTGCCAAAGGTGCACCAAACAATTTAATTATTGAGTTGCCAAAGGTGCACCAAACAATTTAGCACCCTTTGAAGTTTGAAATAAGTGGGATCACTCCCTGATATCAGAGGGTCTAAAATCTGGAGAAACGGCAGATAACAGGACAAATTTCAATTGCACAAGACATCAACTACAAAGGTAGTGCAAGGTATTCAAAGATGAAACAAACCAATTTTTCTAATTACTTGGAAAATACATAACCACAAATATCTGAGTGAGAAATAGAGAGTTCAAGCACTAAGAACACGGAAATAAAGTGACTCGATTAGATCAAAAGAAGAAGAACAAAAACAAGTCACCTGATTTAAGGGAAGCAAATTATAAATACTTAATTACTGCTTTTGGTGACGCTCTAGGATAGCTGACAAATTCCTTCAAATGTTCAATGCATTAGCTAGAATTACATTCCTTGCACTATTCAACGATCATCCTCTCCAGTTTTGGAGAATGAGCAAGGATGAGTTCTATGAAGTACATCTCACTTCTTGACCCCTTGAATTTCCATAACCTCACTGTTCGAATCTCTCTCAGAGCTTCATCCACATTATTTTGTTCATTCAACACGTAAGAAGACAGTTTTGCTATCTCACTTTGACTTGATGTCTCATCAACCTAAAGAAAGAATCATATTGCACCAAGTCAGTCCTCATATACGTTGAACTATCCTTGAAAAGAAAACTGTCCTAGTCACCATATATCTTACCTTCACAACTTCATCGATGTCAAGAAATAACCTTCTTCACGGGTCGGTTCTCTTCTGCTTTGTCTGTTGTTCCTCTTCCCGTTGACTGTAATTTCCCCAATTTTGGATCTCACGAGTATATTAGATATTAATAATAACAATGGAAGATCTCAATATGAACAATAAACGGACCTTTATCATATATTTGTGTGGACTTTGGCTGGGTACAATACTATATTGCACTATTGAATTGTTATCACCTCTACTCAACTTATGTTGTAGCTGATTCTATGGCAGGCTCATTTGTCACTTCTGTGCAAGATTCAAGTGCATGGCTCAAAAGAAAACATGTGCTAATGTTTTTGGGAGTGAGAAGAAAAACCGTAAATGACACATTGCTAACTCCAACGTCTATTGTCTTTCGTGGATTCTTTGGTGCAAGTCTGATTTCTATCAATAGGGTGCATCTCTTAATAGAGGGGCCTAAGAAGTGAAGACTTTGATAGAATGAATAGGGATTAATTGGTAGATATTTTTATGGAGGAAAAACTTTTTTCATTCGCTACGTGCGGATATTGTCATTGTAAAGAGTATAGCATCTGGAAACCATACAAGCATAAGTGATTTTTTTTTACAAAAATGTATGTAAATAATACTTAACCAATCGTATTTTATGTTGTTTAAATCTGATTTCATAATCACTTAGGTGCATCGATTTTTCTTCTCTGCAATTTCATATCAAGAGAAAGCTAATAAAGATAATAGTTTCAGCTTTTACAATAAATATGCATTTTAAGATTTAATTAATATATATATATAGGGTGAGTACGAAAGGGAGTCTTTGTAGGGTTCTGTTGGGTCTAAAACACATAAATAAGGCACAGCGGAAGTTTAAAATTTTGTTAACTTACTTGCCCCAACAATTTTGTCTGGTATGTTTACGCTATAATTGAAAACTGCAAAGACAGAAGAATACTTATAGTTTATGTTATCTTAAGTCTCTACTAACGGGAGCGCACGCCATTGTCCTCGCTACGGTATACTCCTCTGTCAGGAAAGCTAGGAAATCTTGTTAGAGGTTTGAGAGTATTTTAATTCCTGAACTCTGAGTTCATAAAGTAAGAATTCAAGTATTTTCAGTAACCTAAATTATGAGGCTAAGTGCTGAATATATAGGGGAGATTAGGATACAAATCAGACTGGGATTAGGATTAAATCCTGGCCCAAAATCTGAATTGCAGTGGACTAGTCGGACTGGCCCACTGTCGTACCAGCGTCGCGGCGCTGCCCCCTTTATTTTAAAGTTTCAGCACGTTTTAATTTTAATTAAATCCAAAATCTAATTTTGACTTAATTAATTAAGTTCCACCAAATGGATTTTATATCATAATTTATTATTGGTTAAAATATCTTGATTCTAAATCGGATATTTTATACTGTCTCAATATACCCTTTAGACCGAAAAGACAATCGACTAAGTGTGACCCTTTAGGCCTTCACACATCGACACTTAATCAAATTAAGGTTCACATGGAACTCCTAGACTGCGCCACATGACGAACTCAATATGTGAAGAATGTTTACAAGACTCTAGTAAACACAACCTCTATGTGGATGATAAATTCCTTTCATTCACAACACACTCGATCAAGCTTAGGATTTGTCAAGTGTCTATCCAAATGACTTGATTACTTTATCACATCTATATTAGTCGACAACTAGAGTATATCTCAAATATGTCTCTTGCATTGGCCAATTACTTGGTCGAACTAATATCACTGAGAAGCTGAGTGTTCTCTCGAATAATTAATCGATGAATGGATCCTATTCTTGGCTCAACTACCACCTTAGTATGTATCGCAATGTACCCAATTCAAGCCATGTCTTATCCTATAAGAAATTTAAGCTTAGGACAGGATCAAAGTACATTACTCTACAAATCAGGTGCGTATTGACCTCAAGTCAAAGGATCTCTATCTCCCACATGATGATAATACTCTAGACATGTATAACAAATAGTTTATCAGCAGGGCATGTCAATACCCTCTAAGAGTATTCATGTGTTCATCACTAGCAATCATTACTAGTAGTAAGTGAAACATACTACATTCTATAAGAATGTGATGCAGACCACATGTCAACTTATAATATATCATTGATATTGTTATACCCCGTAGTTCTGACCCTACGTATGAGAGCGTACGAAAGCATATAAGACTTAAAAAATTTCAAATGATAGGTTGACGGATTGTTCCGGGCGGGTTTTAGTCAACTTTGAGGCGGGTTATGACCCGGTACATTGAGAGTTTCTAAGTGTTTCAAAGGCCTAGGGCGTATTTCGTTGAGTCTAGATTCCAACGCAACCAACCGTTCGTCGATAGGACGTCGGAGTAGAAAGTTATGAGAGTTACAAGTTCAGTGCGCAGTCGGACAGAAATGTGTTTCGGACAAAGCGGCAGGCGCGCGCCGGATGCAGTCGCGGCGCCGGAAATCGAGGGTCGCTGAAGTTGCAGCGCACGCGCCAGACAACGTGCCGCGGCGCGGAAGTTCGAAGTCCGCAGAGGTTTCAGCGACGCGCCGTCGTCGAGGCGCAGCGCCGGCGGATTCCTGGCGGAAAAACTTAGGAAAAATCAGATTTTTCTTTTAAAAGACCTTGGGAGGGTGACAAGTGTCCCCCCCCCCCCAGCTGATTTCTTGCATGCCTTATATTGACAAAGTCTGGAAGACTTGGTCATATTTCATATCCCTCACTCTCTCTAACCTTAAGCTCCCACTTCGCTCTAAAATTCCAAGAGGAATTCAAGCCTAAGAAAATCAAAAGTTAAGAACAAGAAGGAAGCTTGTGGCTAGCTTGTTGGTGTTATTGTGGTGGTGTTCTTGGAAAGGAGGCTAGCAAAGTTGTTGGAATAAGTTTGGCTAAGGCTTAAGGTAACATTTCTTCTCTTGTGGTTTAGTTATTAATATTGCATGTGAAGAAGAAGGGATGTGTAGTAGTAAATAATGCACTTAGAGTCCTTGCATGTAAGAAATGTGGTTTGGATATGAAAGAATTGGTTAAGAAGATATTATGAGCATGTTACAGCCTAAAAACTATCTTAGAATTGTTAAGTGAATTGTTGTACCTTATGGGGAAGAATTTTACACACCCAAGTTTAGGTGTGTAATCCCCTTTGAAATGTTTGGATTGTTGAGCCTTAAAAGTGGCGTTTGGATGTTAAATTCGGCCTTGAGAAAGGTGGCAAAGTATGTAGAAACAAAGGAAATGCTGCCCAATTTTCCATAGAATTTAGTGACTTTAAACTTGGAGTATTCTACATTGAAATTAGAGGTTAATAAACGTATCATGGTTATTTTAGGTTGACATATTACTTGCGGTAGTTGGACTTAGCAAGTGGATTGACCGAAGAGGTATGTGGAGTTTTCCTATCTCTTGAGCATGAATAGATGAAACTATGTAGTACGGTAGACATACAAGATTTGGTATTCTTACTTGTTTTAAGTGTATAATGATTTGATTTATGAAAGGCAAATTGATTTTAAGGCATCAATTGCCCAAGGATTTTATGTATGAAAAAGAGTCACTTTTAAAAGAGTTGAAGTATGTAGTACTTGGGTTAAATTCCAGGTTTTCTTTTATTAAAGATATGATTAAGTGCCTTATGTAAACTAAAATGAGAGGGTATATGAACAAGACTAACAAGAAGTTATAAGTTTTCTTAACTTATTTATGATTATGATATGATGACAGTTTGAGCTAGGGTAAAAGTATATCTGAGGGGCAAGCCCCAAGATCATTATACCACCTTCTCCAGGGTAAGAGTATGTCTGAGGGGCAAGCCCCAAGATCGTCATACCACCTTCTCAAGTGTAAGAGTATATCTGAGAGGCAAGCCCCAAGATCGTTATACCATCCGCTGTGGCAAAGAGTATACACGGCGGGTAAGTCCCAAGATCGTTATACCATCCGCTTGCGGTAAGAGTATATCTGGGGTAAGTCCCCAAGATCGTTATACCACTGTTAGTGGATTTGCTACCCACGACGCGAGGAATACCTCACGCGAGTCCTTATGGGCTTATGCGGGTGAAATAGTCTCACGCGGTAGTCTGACCTATGCGAGGAATACCTCATGCGGGTCCACGGGACTATCACGGGTGAAATAGTCCCGAGTAGGGGTGCTTATTGATACTACGGGCGAGGTACCTGTTTTGATCATGAGGCCCTATTTTATGCGATATTATATACACTTGTCACTCATTGTTAGTAAGGCACTGATAAAAGGTATTTTGTTTGTCTTCCATGACTCAACTTACTTTTAGACTTATGATATCATTATTACGGTATTTTCCGACTTTACATACTTGGTACATATTGTGTCTCGACCCCTTCCTGGGCTGCGTTCATCGCCGCAGGTAAGTAGCGATTGTGGATCCTCGTTCTTAGGATCACCATTCGGTGTCGAAGCTCCATTCCTCCGGAAGCTTGTTTATCGTACGGATATTCCGATGCTATAGGTATTTTGTACATTCGTGGTATGGCGGGGCCTGTCCATACGATTGTTATCCTTAGAGTGCGTGGTCACGTATGTGTTGGGCTGTAAGAACAAGTTGTAATGCTATACTTTTGATTAGTATGTTTTTATGGAAGGCAGCCTTATCGGCTGGCCAGTGATGTTACCTTTTTATAAGTTATGTGTTATGTATGTTCACCGCTATTCTCTCGATGTATACTGCGGTACCATTAGGGTACTAGTCGCGGCCGGGTCGGTCGTGACAAAAGTGGTATCGAAGCGATTAGTCCTCGGAAAGTGTCCACGCCGTGTCTAGTAGAGTCTTGATTATCGGTGTGTCGTGCACCACATTTATAATCGTGAGGCTGCAGGATATTTAGGATTGGTTTCATTCTTTCACTCTAAGATCGTGCAATAGAGTGAGCTATAGGTTGAACCTCCTCCGATGTTTTCCTTTATGTATCGATTATGCCTCACGCAAGGAAACCGCGCCCGAGAAGGGCAAAGCGGCGGAGAGTCGCTAGTGGGGCCGGAGAGTCACGAGGCACGAGCCCGATCCTTACGAAGATGATGTTTAGAGCGGAAAGTTCCACTTCGTCGCCACCTCAGAGATTTCGGCGTGAGCGGCATCGAGACAATGCACGAGCCTCGATCCACGATCGAGTGGTCCGAGTATAGAGATTACGAGAGCATTCGATTCTTGACCAACATAGTGGCGGCGGCAAGCGGCAGAGCGGCGCCAACCCAAGCCGGCGGTTCTGATTCGAATTTCTTAGGTTGTCACCCACCCGAGTTCTATGGTTCGAGATTTGAGGAGGATCCGCAGGAGTTTGTCCGGCAGTTACAGCGG
The DNA here is from genome assembly GCA_029844215.1 of Przewalskia tangutica. Classification (NCBI taxonomy): domain Eukaryota; kingdom Viridiplantae; phylum Streptophyta; class Magnoliopsida; order Solanales; family Solanaceae; genus Przewalskia; species Przewalskia tangutica. The sequence goes on along the minus strand of CM056736.1, from coordinate 83,729,194 downwards.
ACCATGCAGGTGCTTAGGGCATCGGAGACTGAGTCTGTTATACTAGCTTCTTACCGGTTACGCGATATTGCGTTGAACTGGTTTGAGTCATGGGTGTTGTCGAGAGGTGAGGATGCTCTTCCAGCTGTTTGGGAGGAGTTCACAGAGGCGTTCCTAGACAACTTCTTGCCTCCTGAGATGAGGAGAGCCCGGGTAGATAGATTCTTGACCTTGAGGCAGGACGGGAGGACTATCAGAGAGTACAGCCTGGAGTTTGACTCCTTGGCCAGGTATGCGCACACCATTGTGGCTGACATGGCCAACATGGTTCATCGATATGTGATGGGGTTAGACCGTCATATGATTACTGCATGCTTGGGGGTGGCTCTTCAGCCAGGGATGGATATTGCCAGGATGCAGCGCACGCGAGGGATTGAGGCGAGAGAGACAGGATCGGCTAGATTTAGGCCACCAAGAGGCCGGGGCAGGTCTCGGGCGATTTCGGCGGGCGGCCTCGGCGAACTAGGTCCACATTCGGCCGGCGACAGAGTGCTCCTTCTCGATTTTCCGGCGAGGTCCGATCGGCCGGGTTATTCGGGAAGCGGTCGAGCTCCGAGACTTCGTGGTTTCGAGGCGGCATCGTGCCAATCGAGACCACCTACCTCTCGGTGCGTTCGACGCGGTAGGTATCATCCGGCGAATGTCGTATGGGTTGGGGCGTGTTACTCTTGTGGCGATGGGCCATCCGAAGATTGTCGTCGCCAGCGGCGGGGCGTTCAGTTGTGGCCGACGGTGCATTCTTTGATCTTCGTCTTCGATGGTCGACTATACCCGGTGACGATCGGGCCGGTAGCCCTTAGGTTTAACCGATTCGGACGGACCTACGCCAACCGGTCCGGTTCGTCACGGATTCGTGTTGGCCGTGCGGTTCGTGTCGAAGCAGTCCAACCGTCCGATTTCTAATTTTTTTTTTTTTAATTTCTAGTATTTATTTTCTATAATATAAACTAAATTCAATTTAAATATGTAATATAATAATATAATATATAATTTAGTTGTATATATTAAAATTGAAACTTTAAAGTTAATTTTTTATTTTATAGTTTATAACTTTATACTTTATAAGTTTATAACTTTATATTGTAAATTTGTAATTATACTTTTATTAATTTATTAGATTAGTAGATATAAGTTAACAAATAAGTAATAACAAATTAACAACTAAATAGATAGTAAAATTAAAACTAATGATAAGATGTTAACTTTTGAACTTTCATAATGTTAATGAAGTAATAATAATTTAATTTACATATTATGCATCCTTCTTGCAAGTTCTTCGTAATCTATAGGTTGATTGAATTGGTTATGCTCCATAGCCTCTAAATCTGGAGTATTAATTCCGATCCGCCTCATCTCGCCTTCAAAATATTGCCTATTTCTTCATCTTAGGAGAATTAACGTCTCCACATCCTTGATTTCTTCTCTCTGATCTGATCCAATCCCTTAAGCAGACTAACACTTCTAATGTGTTTCCACCCAATGAGTGACGTGTGTCTCCTATTTGATCTCGTGCTTGGCTAAATGCACTTTCAGAAGCCACTGTTGAGATCGACACATTAAGAACATCCCGGGCCATCGCTGCAAGTACCGGGAATTGCCTTTTGTTATCCTGCCACCATTGTAAAGGGTCAAAATTTTTCTTGACTCATTGGTTTTGCAAATAAAATTGCATCTCATCGCAATCGGCTAGTGGTTGGTTGTGTTGTAAAAGTGCTCCATATGTCTAAAGATTCTTCTTCATCGTCATCATCATTGAATCCTGCAGGTGTAGACACAGAACCAGAACTAGAAGGAATATTAGTAGCAGAGTTGGTGTTATCATGTAATGTAGCATAATATTCATATAATGTAGTTAAATTAGTATCAAGTTTATTTATGCAATCAAATGAAGATGGAGTTTCATTCCACCTATTTCCATATAAGTATATAAACTAAATATTAGATTATGACAATCTACTTTTTAATAGAAGGATTTAAGACTGCACTAATACAATAAACATCGTGAATAGGAAAAAATATTTTTAAACTTTTCAAACATAATCAGAATCGTGTCAGATATTTCACATTTGATTTTAAACCATAAAGTAAATAGGAAATTTCAGCTATATGAGCTAAAGCATTACAAAATGTTGGGTAATAAGATCCTGAAAATTCAACAGTTGCAGTGTAAAATTTACGTAAAAATTTTAAAAGTTCGCCAATTGATTTCCAATGTTCGTCGGTTAACATATACATCACGTTCTTACAATGCGCATTTGAAACATGTGTTATGGGGTCTTTATACTTATAACATTCTTTTAAAAATAAATAAGTATAATTCCACCGTGTAATAATCTCTTCTGGCATGAATTTAGGTCTCAAATTAAATTGTTTACATTTTTCTTTAAATTCTATAATTCTATTTTTCCTATTATTACCCTGAATAACTCCAACAGCTCTTTTGACAAGTTTTATTTCAGGTGAAAATAAATCAAGACCACTTTTAACAATTAAATTATAAATATGACAAGCACAACGAACATGAAATATATCAGGAAGTGGTGGTTGTACTTCCGCTTTTAAAAGATCTACAGCAGCAGTATTATTAGATGCATTATCAAATGATACACAAAGTATTTTATTATAAAGATTATATTTTTGGGCATAAAAAAAAATAGTTTAAACATATATTTTCGTATGACTTTGATCTTCGCCATACGCAAAGCAATAATACGTTTTCCATTCTAAAATTTTCATCAATCCAATGACAAGTAATTGTTAAATAATCATAAGTTCAATGCATGTCCAATGTCTGAAGTAAAACTAACATGACATGGAAGGTTAGCAAACAAATATTGCAAGAAAATAACATAATCATTATGAAGTCTAAAAATATCGGCTCTAGTAGTACTACGTGGAACACCTTTAAAAAAAGGATTATATACTCTTTGAATATATGTAATTAAATATGAAGAAGAAAGCGAAAGAAAAGGCAAACAACCTCCGACAATCATTTTTGCTAATTCAATGCGATCTTTTTGGATCGCATTTAGCCACCCCCGGTTAATGGATTAAGTTGTTGTTGGCCAGGGTTCTAAATTAGGACAGCATTCCATTGTGCCGTATGATCGAATTTTATATGTCTAGCTATAGTGCGTCCCCCGCGCACCCCGCCTTATGTTTATAAGTTCTCCCACAAATATTACATTTAACTCTATCGGTACCACAACTTTATCATAAAAGAGCCACACTTTACTCCTTTTCTTCTTGCACTGGTTACGGTAAAGGAGGTCTACGACCTTGACTACCACTAGCGATACCAACATTGATGAAGGAACACTGGTAGGTGTAGCGAGTTCTTGTTCTTCAAGTTCAACAATATTATCTAATTGAGCGTTATCACATTCATTATCTTCATTCCAAAATCTTCTTGCATTTGATCATAATCTATATTTTGATTAGATGATGAAGAACCTCTGATTTTTACCCTTGAACTAGATTTACTGGCGCGATCCGACGCAATTCCTTAGTAAAGACATTATAAAATATTTAAATAATCAACAAATAAATATGACAATTTAATAAAATAATTAGAGAATGAAACGAGTGTACCAAACTTGGGATTGAATTCATAGAAACTCAAGCTCAAGTCTTGCGTCTTGCTACTTTGAATTTGAAAACTAATAATATTAATAACTTGAAAATTGATAATAAAGATGATTAAGAGAGTATGAGAATAAGAGAATTGAGAGAAATGTTGTGTGATAAAAATGAAGAAAATGTAGAGAATTTATAGATTTTTAAAGGGTAAAATGGAATTAAAATAAATAATTAAACAAAACAAAAACAAAAAAAAAAATGACCAGCAGTCGAAATGACCGTTAGCCACGCCTCCCCACTTCCCAGCCCAGTCGAAATGGCCGTTGGGCAATTTTTATTTTTGTTTTATGCAGGTCCGGCCCGGTCCGGTTAACCCGAATGGAACCGGTTTTCCAATCTGAGACCTTACCGGTCATCTGGGTTTTGAAATGACCGTGCGGGTTGGGGTTGAGGGACAATCCGACCCCGACGGTATGTCTCTGCGTCGGGCGGTCCGGTTAAACCAGCCGTCGGTTAAGTCAACCCGGGCCGGTTGAGTATAGTCGACGCCGAGGCGTGGTACTTATGGGCAAAGAGCCGCGGCAGGTCGTGGTAGGGGTTCGATTAGCGGTCCTCGAGCCGCGTATATGTTATGTCGGTAAGCGGGACGGGAGGTGTCGCGGATGTCGCAGTACATTATTGGTTTCTTGCTGTTATGTATATTCTTTGATATATACAGGTTCTACCTTGTCCTATATATCTCCTCATATTGCCAGTAGAGTAGGGATAGAGCCCGAGTCCATAAGACCTTTTGAGGTGGCTACGCCAGTAGGTGATTCAGTGGTAGCTGAGCGGGTATATAAGGCTTGCCCTGTGACTATAGATAGTCGTCAGACTCTAGCCGACTTGATAGAGTTGGATATGACAGACTTTGATGTGATTATGGGTATGGATTGGCTGGCGTCTTGCTATGCCAATGTGGACTGTAGAGAGAGATTAGTTCGGTTCCAGTTTCCTGGTGAGCCGGTTATCGAGTGGAAGGGGAATACTGCATCGCCGAGGGGTAAGTTTATTTCTTACCTCAAGGCTAGGAAGATGGTGCAGAAAGGGTATATCTACCATATGGGTTCGGGTATTCGACACTGAGGTTGAAATACCGAACCTTCAGTCAGTCCCGGTCGTTAGAGAGTTTCCAGACATATTCCCTGACGAGCTTTCGGGTATCCCTCCTAAGAGGGAGATTGAGTTTTGCATTGATTTGGCGCCAGACACTCGACCGATATCTATTCCGCCATACAGGATGGCACCTGCCGAGTTGAAGGAATTGAAAGACCGGCTGAAGGATTTGCTGGAGAAAGGCTTTATCAGGCCAAGTGTTTCTCCCTGGGGAGCACCAGTGTTATTTGTAAAGAAGAAGGATGGGACGCTGCGTATGTGTATTGATTCTGACGGTGAACAAGGTAACTATCAAGCAGATATCCTCCCGGGATTGACGATTTGTTTGACGATTGCGAGTGCAAGGTGTTTTCAAAATAGACTTGCGGTGCAGTTATCATCAGTACGAGTTAGAGATAGATATCCCAAAGATCGCATTCAGGACCGGTATGGGCCTATGAGTTTAGGGTGATGTCTTTCGGTGACAACGCCCAGATATTCATGGATTTGATGAATAGGGTGTTGAGCCATTCTTGAATATGTTCGTTATAGTGTTTATTGATGATATCTTGGTGTATTCGCGCTTGAGCGCGAAGCATCTGATCATTTGAGGACGGTATTGAGTCCTCCGAGGCCGATTGTATGCCAAGTTCTCGAAGTGCGAGTTCGTTAGCTTCGGTGGCTTTCTTAGGGCATGTTATCGGGGCGATGGTATTCGGGTTGATCTGGCAAGATTGAGCGATCAGACTTGGCGGACCAGCTACACCGACGGAGTACGCGACTTTTGGGCCTTGCGAGTTATTATCGGAGGTTAGTGGAAAAGTTTGCTTCTATTTCAAAGACCTTTGACTAAGTCGACTCGGAAAGCGATTATGTTCGGTGGGCGGATACTTGTGAGAAAGTTTCGATTGCTAAAAGAAGTTGGCGACCTCCCGATTCTTACTCTTCCGGAGGTTTAGATGGATATGTGGTTTATTGTGATGCGTCGGTGTCGGGCTTGGAGTGCGTCTGATGCAAGACGCAGCAGTTATAGCTTATGCGTCGGCGACTTAGGAAGCATGAGAAGAACTATCTCACATGACTTGAAGTAGCGTGATGATTCATGCCTTGAAGATCTGGAGATATTATTTATATGGAGTTCATGTGGACATTTACACAGACCACAAGAGCCTCCAGTATATCTTCAGCCAGATGAAGCTGAACTTGCGACAGAGACGGTGGTTGGAGCTACTTAAGGATTACGATGTTGATATTCTATACCACCCAGAGAAGGCTAATGTAGTTGCAGATGCCCTTAGTCGCAGATCGATGGGTAGTCCGTGCGATGTCTGACCAGAGAAGAGGGATATGGTCCGAGAGTTACATCAGCTAGCGAGCCTTGGGGTTCGTTTGGTTGATTCTGATAGTGATGGAATTCGGGTTTGAGAGGTTGCCGAGTCTTCCATCGTCGAGGAGGTGAAGAGGCGACAGTATGAGGATCCGATTTTGGTACGGTACCGAGATGCAGCTCTCCAGAAGGAGAAGAGTCTATTTGAGGTAGCGCCTGATGGGGTGCTAAGATTTGAGGGCCGGTTGTGTGTTCCCGATGTGACAGTCGTCGCCAGATCTGAGGAAGCACGCGTGCTCGTTATTCTATTCATCCGGGGTCGACTAAGATGTATCATGACCTCAGATGCGTGTATTGGTGGAATGGCCTAAAGAGGGACGTTGCGGAGTTCGTGGCGCAGTGCCCGAATTGTCAACAGGTTAAGGTTGAGCACCAGAAGCCCGGTGGGCTGTTGCAGGCTATTGATATTCCGACTTGGAAGTGCGAGGTGGTAAATATGGATTTTATTACGGGATTACCTACCACTCAGAGGAAGCATGATTCTATTTGGGTTATTGTCGACAGGTTGACGAAATCAGCCCATTTTCTCCCGATCGGGGCGACTTTTGGTAGAGATTATGCTAGGCGTATATCGAGAGATCGTGAGACCGCGGAGTTCCTATATCGATTATTTCGCATGGGAGCCGGTTCGGCTAACTTCGGAGGTCTTTCCGAAGGATTAGGGACCCATGTGAGTCTCAGATCTGGCGTTTCATCCTCGTGACCGGCCAGGCGAGCGCACTATCCGCACAACGAGGATATGTTGCGGGCTTGTGTTATTGATTTCAGGGGTAGCTGGGAGGATCATTTACCTCTTGTGGAGTTTGCTTACAACAACAGCTACCATTCCAGTATCCAGATGGCGCCTTATGAGGCCTTATATGGGAGGAAGTGCAGGTCACCGATAGGTTGGTTTGAAGTGGGAGAAGTGCAGTTAGTCGGGCCAGATTTGGTTCGTGACGATGGATAAGGTGAAGCTTATCCAGGAGGCGGTTGTTGGCAACTTCGAGTCGTGAAGTCGTATGCAGATCATCGGCGTCGACACTTGGAATTTGAGATAGATGATTGGGTTTTCCTAAAGGTATCGCCCATGAAGGGCGTGATGAGGTTTGGGAAGAAAGGGAAGCTTAGCCCAAGGTACATTGGGCCGTATCAGATTGTCTGTAGGGTAGGCAGGGTTGCCTATAAGTTAGATCTGTCGTCCGATTTGGAGGTGGTACATCCAGTTTTCCATGTGTCCATGTTGCGGAAATGTATTGGAGACCCATCTAGAGTGCACCCGGTTCATGATGTCCAAGTGACAGAGGAGTTATCGTATGAGGAGAGTCCCATAGCGATACTCGATCGGCGAGTTAGCGACTTCGGACAAAGGGCGTGGCTTCGTCAAGGTCTTATGGCGGAGCGAGCGAGGAGGAAATGACGTGGGAAGCAGAGGATGACATGATGAAGAAGTATCCTCACTTATTCCCAACACCTCCAGGTAACCCACTTTCCTGCTTGTTAGTTTTGATTTAGCATTTACGCTTAAGTATGTTGTGGCTCGTGGAGCTTCTTTATTTGCAAAAGAATAGTTAAGAGGGTCTATGTCGATATTGTGATTTGAGTAAGCCTAGAAGGAACATTCGGGATGAATGTTTCTAAGGGGGGGAGAATGTTATACCTCGTAGTTCTGACCCTACGTATGAGAGCGTACGAAAGCATGTAAGACTTAAAAAATTTCAAAGGATAGGTTGACGGATTGTTCCGGACGGGTTTTAGTCAACTTTAAGGCGGGTTATGACCCGATAAATTGAGAGTTCCTAAGTGTTTCAAAGGCCTAGGGCGTATTTCGTTGAGTCTAGATTCCAACGCAACCAACCGTTCGTCGATAGGACGTCGGAGTAAAAAGTTATGAGAGTTACAAGTTCAGTGCGCAGTCGGACATAAATGTGTTTCGGACAAAGCGGCGGGCGCGGCGGATGCAGTCGCGGCGGAAATGCGGTCGCTGAAGTTGCAGCGCCAGGGACAGCGAGGCGCGGCGGAAGTTCCGAGAGTCCAGAGGTTTCAGCGCCGCGCCGAGTCGGGCGTGGCGGGAATTCCTGGCGGAAAAACTTAGGAAAAATCAGATTTTTCTTTTAAAAGACCTTGGGAGGGTGACAAGTGTCCCCCCCATCTGATTTCTTGCATGCCTTATATTGATCAAGTCTTGAAGACTTGGTCATCTTTCAAATCCCTCTCTCTCTCTAAGCTTAAGCTCCCACTTCTCTCTAAAATTCCAAGAGGAATTCAAGCCTAAGAAAAATCTGAAAAGTTAAGAACAAGAAGGAAGCTTGTGGCTAGCTTGTTGGTGTTATTGTGGTGGTGTTCTTGGAAAGAAGGCTAGCAAAGTTGTTGGAATAAGTTTGGCTAAGGCTTAAGGTAACATTTCTTCTCTTGTGGTTTAGTTATTAATGTTGCATGTGAAGAAGAAGGGATGTGTAGTAGTAAATAATGCACTTAGAGTCCTTGCATGTAAGAAATGTGGTTTGGATATGAAAGAATTGGTTAAGAAGATATTATGAGCATGTTGTAGCCTAAAACCTATCTTAGAATTGTTAAGTGAATTGTTGTACCTTATGGGGAAGAATTTTACACACCCAAGTTTAGGTGTGTAATCCCCTTTGAAATGTTTGGATTGTTGAGCCTTAAAAGTGGCGTTTGGATGTTAAATTCGGGCTTGAGAAAGGTGGCAAAGTATGTAGAAACAAAGGAAATGCTGCCCAATTTTTCATAAAATTTCGTGACTTTAAACTTGGAGTATTCTACATTGAAATTAGAGGTTAATAAACGTATCATGGTTATTTTAGGTTGACATATTACTTGCGGTAGTTGGACTTAGCAAGTGGATTGACCGAAGAGGTATGTGGAGTTTTCCTATCTCTTGAGCATGAATAGATGAAACTATGTAGTACGGTAGACGTACAAGATTTGGTATTCTTACTTGTTTTAAGTGTATAATGATTTGATTTATGAAAGACAAATTGATTTTAAGGCATCAATTGCCCAAGGATTTTATGTATGAAAAAGAGTCACTTTTAAAAGAGTTGAAGTATGTAGTACTTGGGTTAAATTCCCGGTTTTCTTTTATTAAAGATATGATTAAGTGCCTTAAGTAAACTAAAATGAGAGGGTATATGAACAAGACTAACAAGAAGTTATAAGTTTTCTTAACTTATTTATGATTATGATATGATGACAGTTTGAGCTAGGGTAAGAGTATATCTGAGGGGCAAGCCCCAAGATCGTTATACCACCTTCTCCGGGGGTAAGAGTATGCAGAGGCAAGCCCAGATCGTCATACCACCTTCTCCGGTGTAAGAGTATATCCGAGGCAAGCCCCAAGATCGTTATACCATCCGCGGTGTAGAGTATACGAGGTAAGTCCCCAAGATCGTTATACCATCCGCCTGTGGTAAGAGTATATCCGGCGGGTAAGTCCCAGATCGTTTTAACACTGTTCGTGGATTTGCTACCCACGACGCGAGGAATACCTCACGCGAGTCCTTATGGGCTTACGCGGGTGAAATAGTCCCACGCGGTAGTCTGACTATCTGAGGAATAACTCATCTTGGTCCACGGGACTACGCGGGTGAAATAGTCTCGGGAGTAGGGTGCTTATTGATACTACAGGCGAGGTACCTGTTTTGATCATGAGACCCTATTTTATGCGATATTATATACACTTGTCACTCTCGTTGTTAGTAAGACACGATAAAAGGTATTTTGTTTGTCTTTCATGACTCAAATTACTTTTAGACTTATGATATCATTATTACGGTATTTTCCACTTTACATACTTGGTACATATTGATCGACCCCTTCTCTGTGCGTTCATCTGCGCGGTAAGGGTAAGCGGTGTGGATCCTCGTTCTTAGGATCATTTGTTTGGTGTCGAAGCTCCATTCCTCGGAAGCTTGTTTATCGAGTACGGATATTCCCGATGCTATAGGTATTTTGTACATTCGGGGTATGGCGGGGCTCCGCCACGCTTGTTATTGAAGTGCGTGGTCACGTATGTGTGCTGTAAGAACAAGTTGTACTGCTATACTTTTGATTAGTATGTTTTTTATGGAAGGCAGCCTTATCGGTTGGCCAGTGATGTTACCTTTTTATAAGTTATGTGTTATGTATGTTCCGCTGCTATTCTCTGATGTATACGGCGGGGTACCGGTAGGTACTAGTCGCGACCCTGGTCGTCGTGAGATATCTCATTATCAATGATCATCAGTTGAGACTACTTTAAGAACTACGCTCTATCATTAATATTTCACTCTATCAATGATAACGTAAGCTCAAGAGATGCACATTAATGAATAATATAAACAATCAAATAATAATTCAGTAATTGCAAAAACCATACATATATTAATCTTATTAATAATCACTACAATAAACCGGCCTTCAAGTCGCCTTATTACGTCTGTTGTCTTAGATCAAGAAGGTCGATTTTTTAAAATCACCCTCTTTGGTAAGGACCAAATAGGGCGACTACAGTCACCCTTTTTTATAAGACTCTAAAAGGGCGACTGAAGTGAGTCGTCCTTTTTGGGTTGGTTCAAAAAAGAGAAAAAAATAAATGCACCAATTGAGATTCGAATCGTGGTCTGAACTGTGACATTGTACTATTCTACCACTAGACCACTAGTTATGCAATAATAATCACCACAAATACAACCCACAACCAAGAATCGAACCCGGGCCTCCTCTGTGAAATTATGTCATTCTACCACTAGACCAGCCATCAGTACTTGTTATATTTATGCTCCTCATAATCATAAATTCATTGAATTCGGATTCGAATATTTTGGATATCCAAAAAATCGGATATTCGTAATTTTCAGATAATTTTGGATCGGATTCGGATCCGAATATTTCGAATATTCGAAAACAAATCAGATAATTTCGGATCGGATTCGGATCCGTATATTTCGAATATTAAAAAAATTGAATATTCATAATTTTCGAATAATTTTGAACTGGATTCGGATCCGAATATTTCGGATATTCAAAAATTCGGATATCCGCAATTTCGGATAATTTCGGATCAGATTCAGATCCGAATATTTTGAATATCCAAAAAACGGATATTCATAATTTTTGGATAATTTCGGATCGGATTCGGATCCGAATATTTCGGATTATCAAAAAAATCGGATAATCGTAATTTTCGGATAATTTCAGATCGGATTCGGATCCGAATATTTCGGATATCCAAAAAAATGGATATCCGCAATTTTCGGATAATTTCGGATAGGATTCGGATCAGAATATTTCGGATATCCAAAAAATCAGATATCCATAATTTTCGGATAATTTCGGATCGGATTCGGTTATGAATATTTCGGATATCCAAAAAATTTGGATCGTATTCGAATTCTAAATTGGATATTCTAAATAATTATCATTTTAACTACTCTTAAGAAGACATGTTTAACCTTTATTAATCTCTAATTTAAGTAACAAATAAAAGTTATTTAATCGCAATTTTTGTGGGACTCAAAGAGGGCGACATCTTAAATCACCCTATTTGGTGAAATTAAATAGGGCGACCTTAAGATGTCGCCCTATTTGGTGAAAAAAAGAAAAGAAGATTGTAATGCTTAACCAAATTAATAATTCGGGAAATCGAAACGTGGTGTTTGCTTTAATTTGATTGAAACCAAATTACTAAACACTTGAATTCAACAATGTGTAACATTATTAATTATTATTGTTAATATTACCCTATTCTATTTAGGTTTTAGACTCCTAATCATTCTAAAATTAACAAAAAAATATTATACGAAAGTTTAGCTTTTTATCAATATGTTTTGGGAATAACCGAATAAGAAGTTATATATGTTGTTTGAGACTTTGAGTTAAAAGGAGAATTCATTAATTACTTGCTCAAAAGAAAATAGGAATACATCAAGAAGGGCGATTTTTTCAAGTCGCCCCCTTTGGTAAGGATTAAATAAGGCGACTAAACTCGCCATTTTTGATGTATCTCCAAAAAGGGTGAGTTCACTCGCCCTATTTGGCCTTAACAAAGGGGCGACTTGAGAAAATCGCTCTTCTTGTTCTAAGAATTATAATTTTTGTTCAATTTGAAATCTACTTTTAAAGATTAAAAATATCAATTAATATTTGTTTTAGTACTATTCACTTGTTTTACATTGCATATTATTCATTTCCACTTACAAATGATACATTATTTTTTTCTCAAACATTTGAATAGTGTTATGACATTATATGTATTAATATTAATAGTTTGTTAAATAATATATACAACACATGATGTTCTTACAAATATGTGCTTTTAATTTTCATAATTAATTAAATTAAAACATATCTAATTTGAAAATATACTATTATTTGTACAATATTATATGTATTAATATTAATAGTTTGTTAAATAATATATAGAACACATGATGTTCTTACAAATATGTGCTTTTAATTTTCATAATTAATTAAATTAAAACATATCTAATTTGAAAATATACTTATTATTTTTACAATATTATTTACAAATATGTTATTATTAATTAATATATTTTCAAGAAATAATATGTATCTTAAATACCTAATTTAATATATCATTTATAATGACACATATTTGTCAAGTATTAATTTTTATTTTTATTTTTAATTGTGTAATTACATATGTGACTTTAGTTAGCTTTGTAATTGTAAGATCAAGAAGGACGATTTTTTCAAGTTGCCCCCTTTGGTGAGGACTAAATAGGGCGACTTCAACTCACCTTTTTTGATGTATCTCCAAAAAGGGCGAGTTCACTCATCCTATTTGACCTTAACAAAGGGGCGACTTGAGAAAATCGCCTTTCTTGATCTAAGAATTATAATTTTTGTTCAATTTGAAATCTACTTTTAAAGATTAAAAATTTCAAACGTGATGAATTCTCTTTTTAACCAAACAACATATATAACTTCTTATTCGGTTATTCCCAAAAAATATTGAATTGAATGGGTAATAACTAATAAAGAAAAAAATCATATCAGCTTAAAGAAGAAAAAAAAAAACAATAGAAACGAATTTTTTACATTTTTAAAAAAAAATTGTTTTTCATATTTTAAGAATATACAATTTTTTAATGAGAAAATACATAAATTATCCCCTCTGAACTTGTCTCAAAAACTTAGTTTAGCACTTTAACTTTACGTGAGTTTATTTACCCATTTATTCACCAAATAGGGCGACACTTAAAGTCGCCCTTTTTAATTTCATCAAATAGGGCGATATATTTTAGTCGACCTATTTGGTGAAATTAAAAAGGGCGACTATATGTCGCCCTTTTTTGTACTAACTAACAGAGCATTTTTTTATCGCCCTTTTTTGTTTAAAAAATCACCCTCTTTGAGCCGATTTGTTGTAGTGAATACGAATGTGTTCAAGTACATTTGTCCCTAAAATGATTGTCTCTAGGACATATATACTTTCAATCTTGGCGTAACTGGTAAAGTTAAAGCCGTGTGATCAGGAGGCCACGGGTTTGAGCCGTGGAAACAGTCTCTTGTAAAAATGTAGGGTAAGGCTGCGTACAATAGATTTTTGTAGTCCGGCCTTTCGCAGACCTCGCGCATAGCGGGAGCTTAGTGCACCGGACTGCCCTTATATATAGGCTGAATATATCGACATTCCTATGAATTTGCCAGTAAATTTCATTTAAACGCTAGAGTTAGAATTATGGTATGTTTCAATTGAGCACCTGAACATATGATAAAATGTTCATATTACATATTTATGGTTCATATATTAAAAAAGTTTATGCAAGTACTCACAAGTGTCCATTACGTAGCTAAGTTAATCGTATAAAATATGTCTCATTTAGTTATATACATCAACATCAATTGAAACATGCATGAGGTTTACAACATATTCACGTTAATGAGTATAATCAGAGAAGGTAACATATTTTAAATGGTTAACTTATCTACGTAAGGAACACCTGAGAACAAGCGTAAAAGCTTTTTCAAATTTTTTAGTCGGAAGTGTCTAATAGCCATATATTTTCATATATTCAGGTGTTCAATCAAAACATGTCGTAATTCGAATGTCTAAATGAAATTTACTGACATGTTTAATGGATTGTCCGTTTATATTATATATATACACACATTTGTAAGTCTGTCCGTATGTATGTACGTTGTGTGCATATACGATATATTAGGAGATGTCTGAGTTGTTCAGACACATGAGCAATAACCTATGGATCCAAAGTTCAAATTCAACTGCAATAGTATGAGTTTATTTCACTCAAATTTTAGTGGACAAATTTATTTGATACGTATGTGTTGATGCTGTGTAACAAGCCTTTTGGAGAATTAATTAAAGTTCACAACGTATATCGACCGGACTCAACACAATAACTGTCTTCAAAGCTCAATAATGTATAATTTAAACCATCTTTAATTAGTCACTATTACAAGCATAAAACTCACAACTCTCCTTGCCACTAGCCTTCACTGATTTCTGCCACATCCATGACAAATTAGCATACCTGGCTAGAAGTGGACATTTCTAGATTCAGTGGCAAGCACCGTTGATTCATTCTCAATGATATAGCAGATTTTTATTTATTTTAGATGTTATGTTATTCCCAGAAAGGTATAGAAGACTTTATTGTATTTATACTTTAGCCTTTAGAGACTCATGACTTGTCAATGCCTTAGTTTCCAGACATTTCCTCGTGCATAAGAAGTTTTTATCAAAAGTATTTTATGCCACAAGCAAAAATGAAGTAGAATTGCTATAAAGACCAACAAAAGTAACCAATGATGTGGCTGCATATAAAGAATATTCACACAGAAATATCATTTTTGGCACGAATTAATCGCGCTTTGGTGGCCATAGGCCTCATAATGGATTTTTCAAAAAGAATTGTTTGAACATAATGGTTGAAATTGCCTCGTCACTATCAGTTAAGAGTCCCACACGTAGAATAATATAATTTGAACGTGGATAATATAATTTGGTTTACATTATTGATTCATGTTTTCATTCCATATCCGATAATATAACAAGCTCAATGTTGAAATTGTCTGGTTCATGTTCCTATTTCATATCCGATGTGAGACTCTTAACACTTTCCCGCACGTCCAGACCTTGTTAACTAGTGCGTGTATAATATAATTTGGGGGTCCAACATCGGTGAACAAAGAATTGGAATGTGTCTGGCTCTGACACCATGTAAAGAATAAATCTTGAGCCTAACTCAACCCAAAAAGTTAACTTATAGGAGGAGGATTATCTAAATTCCAAAGTCCATGTTTTTATTTCATATCCGATTTAAAACTCACTATCAACGCCCATAAAGCCTCCGGCTATTCAAATGGAATATCCCATGTGTTGCTCTTGGAATTTACATTGCTTTTTTTTTAGTTTTAAGGCCCACAAATGCTCAAGTTCCAGAAGGACAAGTTGCACAAGGCAAGTATATATATTTTAAGCATATCCCCCTTGGAAGGAAGCCAATTAAAAGTGATTGAAAACAACTTTGAAGTGTAGACCCATTAACCATATATGAACTGGATACTCCCATTCCCTAACACTTAGGATCGTTTGATAGCCGGATAAGCAGCAAGTTATTGATGTATTAATTTTTACATAACTTATATTATGTTTGATAGTTAATAAGGAGTTATTGTATTCATGTATTAATTTTTATATACTTATGCCACGTTTGGTGGCTAATTAGGATATACGTTATTCATGTATAAAATTTGTATGACGTTTGGCTTACAAATTAAAATCCCGCATAACTAATATATGTATAAGTTACGAGAAAATCTATGTATTATTTTATGCGGGGTAAAATGTGAAATAGTTAATACATAAATAAAAAGTTGAAATGAGAATATTACCCTTATCACTTTCCACTTAAATACTTTTTCGTTTTAAACAAATATTTTTATATAATTTTTTTAAATATTTTATAATAGGAGATTGCATGTATATTAATGACCGCACCATTAATTTATATTAGCAGATTTTTAATCTTTCTACGACACCTTTATCACAGAGACAGATAACAATATGCACATTACTACAATTTTTTATATAAGTGCAGATTGGCACTTTGTCTGGGCTACTGAACTAGAACTCGAATTATCTACTTGCATTACTAATATTCTTTTTATAGTTAGTGGTATTCAATTCTGTCCAGTTTATATATATTTTGATTAATATTATAATAATTTGGTACTTCTTATTAGCACAAGTATTAAATAAATAATATAATATTTTAATTTTAATTACAGATAAATATTTTAATTTTAAAAAGTATATAATATTTATTAATTTTTACTAAAATAAACCAACCTCCAAAAAAATAATTTATGCATAACTATACCCTTCATAAGTAAACCATGCAAAACTAATACCTGCATAACTAATACATGCATAATTAATACTTACATTACTAATACCTGCATAATCTTAATCAGCTACCAAACGACCCTAAGGGTCGTTTAGTGGAGTGTATAAAATAATGATGAATAAGGTGTAATAGTAATGATGATATTAGTAATGTTGGTATTAGTTATGCATGAATTATTTTTGTCTGCCGTTTATTTTGGTGTATTAAAAATGACATTCATTGCATAATTTCTAAAAATAATTGGTTGTTTATAAAAAATACCCTCCATGCTATACAATATTATGTGAGACTCATGGATAATTGTGTCTTTAATCATGATTATACATGCATTAAAATTCATTGCATTGCTAATATTATGGTTTGCTAGATATTAGTTATGCATAGGATAATAACAATAGAGTGTATAACTAATGCTTGCATTAGTTATATATAGAATAAAAAAGTGTACCAAACAAGATATTAATAAATAATAATACATAAAACTAAGGTATGCATTTACACTCTACAAAACAACCCCTTACGTTTTTCTCCAAATCAATGACCCCAATCATTCCGTATAATATAAAGTTATTGGCCACATTAAATATATTTCTTATAATAGAAAAAGGAAAGTGTAGGATATAGATCCCTCACACTATTATATCTCGTAAGAATTGTTCACATACGTAGGTCTTTCATAGAAAAATCAAAAGGGTCAAACTCAATAGATACAGAATTGTCACTAGTAAATTTCCTAACAGAGATTAAGTTTTTAATGATGTTAGGAGCATATAGGACACTTTTATGATAAAGGGTGGGTGAGGTGGTTGTGTTTGAGTGATGTTGTAGCCTTGAATTGGAATGTGATTGTCATTGCCGACCAAAATAAATTGAGGATTGTTCAAATTAGATAGGTGAGAGATTACCAGAGTCGCGAGTGAGATGAGATGTGGCACATGTATTCATGTACCATGAATCGTCGGGCTACTGGAGATTCATAGTGTTGTAAGTCTGACTTAGTTCGGCAGAGGTCATGGAACCGTAGGCCTGTTGTTGGGTCATAGAGAAGTGGGTCTGGTGATGGTGGCCCGTGTACCGTGGGCCTGGAGGTGGGTCCAGAATGTTGGGTTACAACGAGGAATAATGTGCCATATTTGTGAATTATAGGTGATATAGAAAGTGATGGCCAAAGTTGGACCCTAAACATATTAAGCAAGCAATTTAGAAGGGAAAGAACAACAAATTTGTTATTCCTTTTCTCAATATGTCGGTACATACAAATCCAAATGAATCCAACAAAATTGTTCCATCCATGGAACCACCAACAATTTTAATCCCCACACAACAAAAAATCCTCAAAGTTTCAACCATGACTCTGTGTAAACTACTCTTTCCAACTAATCAATCTGTACATGGCCATGAAAGAATCTTCCCATAAAAATAAAAAACCAGAAAATGAATGATGAAACCAAATAATTGGACTACCCAATAAGTTCTCGCTTCATTCTGCTGATCATGCTTAAAGGCAGCCTCGTGTACAAAGTATTTTGTATTAGTAGAGTTCGGAAATGGTCCGCATCCCAAGGGATGTGATCTAGATCTTATGCCATAATTAATTACTTCTTTCGCTGCTGAAACTCATAATCTATAAATTACACGGAGACAATTTTACCGTTGTTTGATCTTGTTTGACTTGTATAAATCATAAGGTTCCCAAAGATAATCCAATGGACATGGTTTCTTCTCATCAAGCCTAACCCATGGTTTGCCTTTTCCACTCCAATGCAACAAGCTAACTGGACCAGGGTGCAATGACCTACAAGACCCTTTAACATTATCCCCACCGAGCCCATGTTGGTTCCATTTATGGTCAATTGGTTCAACATTTCCACCAAATACCAACAAAAATGGTGGCAATGAACCTAGCTCATAAATCCTTCTCTTTCTCTGTAATTTCATCCAACTTTCTATCTTCCATCTGTAGTTACCTTCTCTCCATTTCTCCAAATCCATTACCATTACACCTACATCAGTTGTGAAGCCAGGAATCTCATTAAAGTGGTTCAAATTTAAATAGTATCTATAAAAAGTAATACCATTTTATATGAAGGTCTAACTTTATTATTAAGGAACAAACAAAACTTTTAAAATTTGTAATCTAAAATTAATGTGACTAAAAATCATTTCACTAAAAGTAAAAAATAAATTTAAAATTTAGGACATAGATAGTATTATTATTTATATATATAAAAAATAATTTTCCGACCGAGAGTGTACCATTCTTTCGTCTATGTACCTACGCGACTAACCTGTATTGAAGTAACACGGGTTACTTGACCCGAATACCCGTGACAAAACCGGGTCGGACCAGAATGAATCCGTGAAGTATTTGGTGAAATTTGCATGGCAGTATTCGGGTGCTCCGATTATCCGTGACCCGCTAAGGTGAACATTCCATAGCTTGTGAACATCGTCAACAAGGATGACATCCGAGTCCAGATATATGACCCGGTTCACACACGGCTCAAGTATATCACCCAAGTAATTCCTGGCGTAGTTTAACGGGTTCTCAAGCGCTTGTCGGATGGAAGACGAAATGAGACTTTTAACAGTATCTTGTCGAAAAACGTAGACCTTGAAGTTGAGAGAAGGGAAAATGGATCTGACGAGTCGGGTCAGAACCCGTGGGTTAGATTCCGGGTCGAATTCTGCGGCGATGAAATGGAAGAACACGTGCTCTGGACACGACGCGTGGCGGAGTACTGAGTGTACTGCCGCCATGGATCCTCGGAGATACTCCGAGTCTAACGTCATTGCCACGTGGACCAACGACGGGTCGCAAAAATACGACGTCGTTTCAGCTTGGTCGGGACAACCCACGCCATTTCTGTAATCGGGTGCTTCTGTAAATCCCAATAACCTAGCACTGTCGAGAAGTGGACGAATCGCAATAGACCCAAATGGCATAAACCCAAGAATCAAGAAGCAAACAACTGCTGTTAGCCAATTCATTTCTTGGGTTTTCAATGTAGTGAGCATTTTGATGTGTGTGTGTGTATATTGGGATAACATTGTGGTAGTGAAGGAAGGAAGGAATAATAAAGGGACAAGTAGAAGGGAAAGGAGGGTTCTGTAAATGAGCTGACCAAAGAATGGTCAATAAACAACGATATATATACATACTGAAAACAAATTAAAATTCTTAAACTCAATATGATTTTGTTACCATGGAGAGAGAGAGAAATGGAATTTATTTTCATTGCTCTTTGCTGTCACTTTCTGTAAATTTTGGCAGGCCTGTGAATGACGGGCTAATCTGAGACTGGGACTTCTGGGTTATAAAGTTGAAAAGTGAGCGCGTGCGATTCAGTGTAACGAGTGCTTAGCCTTAGGGGAAGATTATGGGCTATTATACGCTAATATACTTTTTTTTTTTTTGTTTAACGTGAACCCGCGGCCGCTATTCGAAGGTGCGCACTGGGTAAAGACTGACGTAATAGTCTGCAAACCTCGTCAGTCAGTTAAACTACACTTGGCAAGCCATGTGTGACTCACACGGCGAAGCAGGGTGTTCTGCAGGGTTTCCTGGCTGTGGCCACACCACCCAATTAGGATACTCTCTGTCTTCAAGACCAATTGGTCTAGGGCTTCGGATTATTATACGCTAATATACTTGATTGATGGAAAAAAAATTATTGATAAATTTTACTAATCTTGAATGTTCTCTACAATTTTCGTAATTTTCTTTTTCTCTCTTGTTATTTATGAGAATAGTTAACATCATCCTATTTATAATAATATGAAATTTACTTTAAAAAATATATTCATATATTAATTTGATTATAAATCATAATTAGACATAGATTAAAATATTAAATCCTAACCAATTTTAATTTCGTACAACTTTGAATTATTATTTTTAATATTCTCTCGTAATCCAAAGTTGTATATCCATTTTTTTATCTACTTGTCACCATCTTAAAATTTTGTTGAAGCACGTAAACAACAACCTCGTTGATGCACTTATCTCCGGCCATCAATCAATTATTGAAGCACTCTCTCTTTAATATTCACAATTGTTGGAACACTTTCTCTCAAACATTCCAATTTGTTGATGCACTTTCTCATCAAAATTTTAATTATTGAAGCACTTTTTTTTCAACATTTACATTCGTTGGAACACTTTCTCTCCAATATTTCAATTTGTTGATGCACTTTCTCATCAGACCTTCGTTTGTTGAAACACTTTTTTTTCAACCTTCACAATTGTTAGAGCACTTCCTCTCCAACTTTTACAACCGTTGGAACACTTTCTCTCTAATATAATAATTTGTTGAAGCACTTTGTCTTCAACATTCACAAATGTTAAAGCACTTTCTCTCCAACATTTCAATTTGTTGGTGCACTTTTTTTCAATCCATCAATTGTTAAAGCAATTTTTCTTTAATCTTCACAATCATTAGAGCATTTTCTCTCCAACATTTCAAATTGTTGATGCACTTTCTCATAAATTTTCAACTTCAACTGTTGAAGCACTTTCTCTTACTTTCACAATCGTTGAAGCATTTTCTCTCTAACATTATAATTTTTTTCCAACTTTCTCTTTAACTTTTTAGAGACAATGTTCTTTTTCTTGTGCCATATTTTTTTGCACTATTTTAAACCTGCATTATTTTAATTTGATATGATACGAGGTGGTCCATCATGAAATTGGAAGCTTCTTTCCGAACTTCAAAATCCATAATATTCTTATGAGTTATGTGGATGTTTAATGAGTGGAGGACATGGTTCAAGACAATTGGAATCTCAAAAGAAGAAAGAAGACCCATGTCTTTGATTTTAAATTAGGAGGCCCAAAGTTAATGAACACTAGTATAAATATGCTATTTGGTATTTCTTTTGGGAGATAGATTATGTTGGATTATTAGGGTACTCTTTTTAAAGTTGGGGAATTGTCTCATACCTCCTCTTGAACCTTTCTTGAATTACTACAAATAGGTAATTCATGCGTGAGTTCATTCTCTTTTCCCTTTAGATTGCATCTCTTATTTGAATATTAATCTAATTAGTTCTTAGATTCTCTTCGTTGCTTCTTTGAATAAATTGATTGCATTTAAATTCTAGATTAACTCTTTCTTTCTTCATATCCAAAATTTAAGATTATTGATTGCATTTACGTATGTCTAGGTATTTAATTATTTAGGTGTGTTAAACCCAACAATTCTCTTAATCTTCTTATCCTTTTTATTGTTTTCCATAATTATTCTTGGTGTTCATGTGGGGTTGAAGAACCTATCTTCAATTTCTTTGGTTTCTCGAGTTTGTTTCACATCATAATCCTTCTTAGCATAATTATTTTTCATGCATATATTATTGGCCTGATGTTTGCCAACATAATCTTTGGTCAAAAGGGCAGCATATATGGGTTATAGCCGCCCGCCAGCCGAGGAAATTCTTTGATTCTCTATCAAGATCGTAGAAGCTATAATATCAATTTGAAGAAAAATATTTTATTGATAAATTCTATAAATCTCCAGATGAACTCTACAATCTCCACAAATTCTCCTTTTCTCTCTTGTTTTGAGAATATCTAGCAACACCCACATCTATAACAATATGAAACATACTTTAACTCAAAACATGAAAATTTATTCCTATATTAATTTGACTTTATCCTAACTAGACGTGAATCAAAATATCAAATCCTAACCTATTTTGATTTTCTATAACTTTGAATTATTATTTACAACATTGGTGATCTATTAATTAAGGGGTCATTTGGTAGCGAGGTAGAGTTATATAGATATTAATAATATAAAGATAAGTTATGATGAAATCTATGTATTATTCTATGCAATGATTAATTATGTAGCGTTTAGTTATTCACGTATTAGTTACTGTTTCATTTTTTATACTGCATAAAATAATTTAAATTGTAAATCAAACACCGTATTAGGTGTGTTAAATTTGAAACATAGTAAAAAAAAATACTACCAAATATGATATTTACTATGCAAGATTTAATCACTGAATAACTTAACTCCTAATCAGCTAAGGGTGTGTTCGATATAAAAAAATACTTTTAAAGTTTTTTTTAGAAAGTGAACTTCTTATTTATATTTTCATATTTGTAAAAAAAAGTTAAAATATTGGATATAATTTAGACAAATATTATGAAAGGATGGGGCAAGGGTGTGGGCGTGTAGGGTAGAATTTAAATGTTACTTTGAAACTTTTCCTATTTCTACCGCGGAACTGAAATAAGTTAAACAAATATTTTCATCCCTATCAAACACACCCTATATAAATTATAATTAAAGAAAAGAAAAGGTTTTAGTAGCGTTCTTTTTTGTGTGGAAAGGTTTATGTCTCATTATAACAAAGCTAACAATATGCTTCTACTAAACTGCTTTAATATATTAAATTATTAACCAATCCCAACTACCAAAGTTAATATATTAAAGCAATTTAGTAGAAGCATATTATATACGTGGTAGCTTTGCTATAATGAGACATAATTTTCGGGTGGATTTAGTTGGTAGTCACACATAGCTTTGCTAAAATTATTTATAAAAATCATGTCATTAATTAGTACTGCTAAAGAAGCACAAATTTAAAGTTATACCATTTAAATACTTATTTATTAAAACTATATTTATATTTATTATTCCTTCGGTTTCAAACTATGTGTGGTGATTCTCCTTTACATACTTGAAAACGTTCCTTACTATTTTGTAGAAGTTAGTTAAAACACAAAACAACATTCCAGTAATTTATCGTCTATCTTCATTAGCAACTGATGGAATCATCTTCATCTTCCGTCTTAACTTAAATATGTGAGTACTGTGGATGTACGATAATACTAATTAACTATTACTAGTGCATCAAAATGATAAATAATGGTAAATTACAAAACAACAAATTTTGTAGCCTAACAATAATTGTGGCAATAACAAATTTTGTGATTTTGATCTTCTGTCTTGAATTAGTTTTGGATCTTTGTGTGAATCGTCAAACGCTCTTTGAATATTGATGACCTGAAACCAAGCGACACTAAATCCATACTTGTTAATTGTGCTGAGTCGAGTCATATTCACTATGTCCTTAAGACATTATTGCCTTGTATATATCCTTTTACGTTTATGAGCAACTGTCTCCCAAGATAAAACATCATCAAACAAATGAGTAAAGGAAACTCTAAGTGTTTTTAAAGAACCTTTTGAGTGTTTGAAAGAATGCTTAGAGAGGAAGAACTTCAGAATTTTCTGAGAGTGTGTAATGTTGAGTGTCTTCTTCAATTGAGCCAAAGTTTCAATTTATAGGTGTGCAAGATGGCCTTTCAAATGCCCTATAATGGTATTGTCACGACCCGATCCCGGGCCCGTGACTGGTGCCTTACCCCGGGCACCCTAGTGATACTACATCAGAGAAAACCAGCGGAAATAAAAACTTAAACATGAACATGAGACAAGATAATAAAACAGGCCAACCAAACGGTTACCTTCCAATAAAATATATATAAACAACTCTTTCAAGCGAAGTTTAATCCTTTTACAAAACCCCGCCATACGATTACTCTGCACTTAAGATTTACAACAACTATGACGGACGGGCCCCGCCATACCCGAATGTACAAGAACCTACAACTCAGGGAACACATACCAAAAGATAAGCCTCAGAAGGAACGGAGCTTCCTAACGCTGAAAGGTGATCCTAAGAGCGGGGATCGGCGACGATTTCTACTGCGGCGTGAGCGGCCCAAGGAGAGGTCGATCTAACAGTACAAGTATGTGAAAGCGTAAATGAAATCATAATAGTCTATATAAAGCGAGACATGTATGATGACCAGCTACAATACATAACATATAACTAGTTACATCAAGTCGTGGACTCACGCCTCCAAATTATCACTCGTGCGTGGAATTTCTTCACCGGCTGGCTTTATGATATGTGATGCGAGTATACATGAACACGAGTCCCACTGTGTCATAAAACCGTATAGACAAGTATAACTACCGATCCGACCGTACGATAATATAATGCAACCAAAACACGGCCGTCACGGGGCAAGTGCGAGAGCCGACTACCGGATACCAAGGCGGCCACGTGGTCGACGGGCAAGTCTGGTGACCACCAGGACCAAGGTCGTATCACGAGACTTCGTCACTACACCGAGCAGGGCAAGTCACGGTGACTCACCGGTACAAGGCGAATCGATCGTGAGACGGGGCAAGTACGAGGCCGACCACGGGGACCAGGCGAACAAGAAGAAACCTCATGGAAAGCTAGTCCATAAAAATAACAATTCTTGCACAACCAAGGCTATCATCACAAGCATAAGCAAGTTACGCAACAAGCATAGGCAAGTTACACAACATAGGCAAGTTACACAACAACCAGATATAAAGTTACACAACACGAGCATAGGCAAGTTACACAACTCAAGTTACTTTCATTTTATGCCAAAGTCGGGTTTTAACCTAAAGTACTACGTCGTTAAATTCCTTTTAAAGAGATCCATTCCTTTTATAAAAGTCACCGATGTCCGTAGTATAAAAATAGAGTGACATTGTTAAGTAAACAAAAATGCTTTCCTTTGTAAAAATCAAGTAACAACCTTATTTTCCAAACGCTCAAGTTTGCCTAATTTCAAATGCTCAAGTTTCTCATTTTTAGAAAAGGTCTCGTAGTTCATAGTTTTAATCCTTTAAAACATAATTCTCCTTTAATGATTTGAGAAACATATGCCTTATATGTGAGTAGGTTATTCTTGTTTATAATCGATCTTATTAAGCAGCCATGATCTAGGATATGTAATATCATTTTGTCTCATCTTAGCTTCATGCGGATGGAGGTTTCTACCGGTTTTAATACGATACATCATTATTCAATACATTTTCCTTTATTACGCCGCGGTCCTGTCGATACACATTCTGATTTCCGAAATCAGTAAAACATTATCCCTTTAAATAAAACCAAGTACTCATTACTCACGAATGAGGTTTCACACAAACATTCACATTAAACAAATAAGTTAAGTCTCTTATCTTATAAGATCAAGTCTCTTAACTTCTAACATCAGTAAACCATTTTCTTTACCTCTCTTAAGACATTATACCTAACTCCCCATAAAGCTAGTATAACTCTTTTTAAAACCTTTAAAACCAAGTGTTACTCTCCCTTCAAAACGATTTATAAATCTTTTGAAATACATCAAGTTCTTTATTATAACTAGCCAGTTATAATTCACATCAGTTACCTTTTAAAACCACAAAGTATTTTCTTACCTACATAAAGCTGTTATAACCAACTTCCCATAAAGCCGTTATAACACTTTATGTTTTAAAAACAATCAAACACAGTTAACACATGTACGTCTACCGTACTTACATAGTTCACACATATCATGCTATAAGAGATAGGAAGAGGTTCACATACCTCGCGACGAGTATCGACTAATATCAAAACGCTCCACGTACTTCAAACAGTCGGCTACTAATCAAGCCACGTAGATCGCACCTCACGTAGTAATTAAACCTTTAAGGCCACAAGGCGCTTATTAACATCGCTCCATATTCTACGAAAATTCGAAGACCTCCCCGCAATGCGTTAATCTCTCTTTACCGAGGGCCGCTACCAAGCCAACCGAGGGTTTGCACGCCTAACGGACGTGTACAATTTACTCACGAGAATCTTACACAAGTCTCATGTCTGATACACCCTATGTAATTCTGATTCGATTCTCTTATTTAAATTCGTGCTTAAGTCGCAAGACATTGTCGTAAGTATTATTCAGCTTAAGTCAAAGACATTGCATTACTATGTTCAATTCTATATATAGTATACTTTAACTATATACTCCTACAACATGTAATTTCCAATTACAACGGAAGGTCAAGAATGTTTACCTTGATAAGCCCAAATTATCCGAGTTTATACGTCGATCCCGAGCAAGGTTTAGCTCCTACTCCGAGTGCTCTAATCCGCTCCAAACAACCCAGAAGTTCTAACCAACTTCTACTTATAACTTCAACTACGGGTGAAGATTTACTTAGGGTTTCGTTTTAGCGATCGAGGAAAGTATAATGGTATTTTACAGGCTAGTATAAGTGTAACCTTGGGAATACTACAAGGTATTTGGGCCAGGTATTTGGACATTATAACAATACTAGGAGAGTATTTCTATACCACTACTGAGGGTATTTATACGAGACAACTAGGCTAGGGGTACCCAGGCTAACCACTACAAAGGGGAGGAACTCTCGGCCAAAGGCCACTAGGAGGAGGAGAGGCTTTGGACGAGAACTACAAGAGGAGGGAGTATTTTGAGACTTAGGTAGATTGCTCAATTTTTGGATGAAGAAAGTTCATCAACTAAGGGGTATTTATAGGTCAAGTGAAGGCCAACCAATGGCCAAGATGGTGCCAAGTGCAAGGCAAGTGTAAGGCCAAGATTAAGCCGTATGCAACCTTATCCATCTACACAAAAATATCCTACCTAACCGCCGACCAAAATTGGGCAACAAAACGTGCCAAGAATGGCCAATTGCCGTCAACCTCTTCGATGTGAGGGTGACACGTACGCCTCCGTTGGTCCAAAATGTTACGCCTCTCGGAAAAATCCGCAAAAATTATAAATGACATAGCGGAATTTTCCCTACAAAAGCGTGGAAACGTTTAGTCGGCGACTCTAACCGGTGTTGTGTACAAATTTCGAATCTATGCCTACTTAAGTCTAAAATTGTACACGTACGCCCTCACGTACATACTATGGAATCACGGTGTATAACATTCTTCCCGCCTTAGAAACATTCGTCCCGAATGTTCCTTCTCGAACGGAATAACGATAGAGTTCTTCTAAAAGTTGCCAACGCCACAACCGCCACGAAACACGGCGTAAATACTTACATCCAAGTCCACGAGAAACACCTCTAACATCACAAACTTTTGTCACCTTGCCGCGAGGTTCTAGTGTCACTCGACCTAACAAACGGTACCTGATCGCATGCGATTCACGAGGTCTAAAATATACATCCTTCGCACCTTCTCCCGTCACAAGAAATGATCATATCTATGCTCGCAATACATGCTCGCCTTTACCCTTACTCGTCGTACTCTTCTCGAACACTTGAACTCTTACAGTATACGCACCACACTTTAGTCAACGCTTCGTTTCCAACCTCGAGCCATTACCTCCAAACTTGGTCATCTTACTAGCTTCACTTCTTTACTAAGGCCATTCCGCCTTCACGAACCGATTCTGGTCGAACATACCCACGAACTCATACGATGGTCATCTAAACACGGGCTAGCACCTCGTGACCTACCACTGGCGGGACCACCAGTGACCCCACTTTGAAACCGCCGCGGGTTGGCCTCAACGTAGCCCCAACCCGATCCACCAACGCATCACGCTCTTGTTCCCGACCGGAACAATCTTACCTCAACAGTCATGAAAGCTACCACTTCCATTTAACACTACTCAAGGAAATTATCACACAACACATTCTAGGCATAAAATGTATTAGGCAAGGATCACTTGCAAATTCTGGTACTCAAGACGACCTTACATCTAAGGTCTCAACATGAAATATTCTAAAGTTCACACTTTCCATGCCCCCATACAATTCCTTTCAACTAGCCAAGCTTTCTAACTCATAACCATCATAACGCTTATCCGAACGTAGCACACAATAATAAGGTCATCATATCATGCATACAAATCTTTAAAGGGTTAAGGATATACGAAAATAGGCGGTTCAAGGGCCGCTAAATCGGGAACTTCCACCGCGACCTACCGGGGCTGCGGTGTCTAACATCTGCTCGCTATGGAAGGTGAAGAACCGAATCGCTTAAGTAGTCCATGCTATCTGCCCGATGCTACCACGTCGGACGATCTCTTGCGGATGGCCTGCTGCCGCAAAAATAACAATCCCAGAGTTAGTACGACACTCTCGCTATGAAGCTTTCCACCCGGCACACTGAGACAAGGGCAACCTCATCCGCGAGCATTCTGCTCCTCGAAAATCTGAAACACAGGAGCCACGACGCTGCTCCGAATATCTCGAAGGTCGAAAGTGTGGAGGACCACTCTGTCTTGGTGGAGCGCATAATCGCGGCTTTCTTCTGGCGGTCCGCCTCGAAAGTCACCAAAGGACCTGTTGCGGCCTCTTCTGCGACCACAGTCATTCGTCGATTTATCCTCTCGCCGCGTCGGTCATAAGCTGCGTGCGGCGATGTCGTGCGGTGAAGAGCTACACGAACAACTTCGGCTAGGTGATCATAGAGCCTCAGAATAAATCGGTGCACTCGATCCTCCATACTAGCTACCAACGCGGGGACGCATCGCCAATGAGTCGAACTCCACATTGTACTCCCGGCTATGCGCGGATTCTGTCGTAACACCAAAATCTATGCGCGAGCCCTCTCATCGGTGGAGGCAAGAAATGTGCAAGAAAGGCCTCGAGAACTCGTCCCATAAAGCTGGAAGTGCGTGCTCTCCCGGACAGCTCCGCGAATCAAACGATCATGCGGTATCACGCGGTGATGCGAACCTAGGACCAGGCTTCGGTCTCCGATGCCTTGATCACTCTCGTGATCCATGGCTATCGGATGAACTCCTGCGGATCATCCTCGTGCCTCGACCCATAAAACTCGGGCGGCCTAACTCGAGAAAATCCGTAGCCTCGAACTATCTCGATCTAGGGTGAACCATGGTGCATCGGGCTGCTGCGTCGGCTATCCTCAAGTCCGCCTGACCACGGCCATTAATCGGGCCACTCGCGTAACTTCATCTCCTCTGCTCCTGCATGCGGGGTGGAGGCTCAGTCTTGTGGTCTCTGCATTGCTCTACTCGCGGCTCCTCTGCCTTGCCACGGGCCCGGGTTGCCTTGCGGAGGCATAATCGGTAAAAACGAACGCGTCGGAGGGTCCATCTTATCACACGGCTACAAGGCACGATCTCGGAATGAGAAGAATGGAAACCAATCCTAAATGTCCTGCGACCTCACGATTATAGATGTGGTGCACAACACATCGATAATCAAGACTACTAGACACGATGCAGACACTTTCCGAGACTAATCGCGCTCGATACCACTTTTGTCACGACCGATCCGGGCGTGATCGTGCCTTACCGGGCACCTAGTGATACTACATCGAGAAAACCAGCGGAAATAAAAACTTAAACATGAACATGAGACAAGATAATAAAACAGGCCAACCAAGCGGTTACCTTCGATAAAATATATATAAACAACTCTTTCAAAACGAGCAGTTTAATCCTTTTTACAAAACCACCGCCATACAAACTACTGCACCTCTAAGATTTACAACAACTATGACGGACGGGGCCCGCCATACCCCGAATGTACAAGAACCTACAACTCGGGGAACACATACAAAAGATAAGCCTCAGAAGGAACGGAGCTTCGATGCGCTGAAAGGTGATCCTAAGCGGGGATCGACGACGATGTACTTACTGCGGCATGACGCGGCCTTCAAGGAGGTCGATCAGGTACCAGTATGTGATGTGAAATGAAATCATAATAGTCTATATAAAGCGGGGAGACATGTATGATGACCAAGCTACAATACATAACATATAACTAGTTACATCAAGTCGTGGACTCACGCCTCCAAATTATCACTCGTGCTGTGGAATTTCTTCCTCATTCTTTGGCGATTTATGATATGTGATGCAAGGGTATACATGAACACGTGTCCCACGTGTCATAAAAACCGTATAGGACAAGTATAACTACCAGATCCGACCGCATCAATAATATAATGCAACCAAAACACGGCCGATACGGCAAGTGCGAGAGCCGACTCTCGGATACCAGGCGGTCACGTAGGCCGGGGCAAGTACGGTGACCACCGGGGACCAAGGTATCACGAGACCGTCACTACTGGCTGAGCAGGGCAAGTCGCGGTGACTACAGGGTACCAAGGCCGAATCGGTCATGAGACGGGGCAAGTACGGTGAGCCACCGGGGACCAAGGCCGAACAAGAAGAAACCTCATGGAAAGCTAGTCCATAAAATAACAATTCTTGCACAACCAGGCTATCATCACAAGCATAAGCAAGTTACGCAACAACAAGCATAGGCAAGTTACACAACACAAGCATAGGCAAGTTACACAACAACCAAATATAGGCAAGTTACACAACACGAGCATAGGCAAGTTACACAACTCAAGTTACTTTCATTTTATGCCAAAGTCGGGTTTTAACCTAAAGTACTACGTCGTTAAATTCCTTTTAAAGAGATCCATTCCTTTTATAAAAGTCACCCGATGTCCGTAGTATAAAAATAGAGTGTGACATTGTTAAGTAAACAAAAATGCTTTCCTTTGTAAAAATCAAGTAACAACCTTATTTTCCAAACGCTCAAGTTTGCCTAATTTCAAATGCTCAAGTTTCTCATTTTTAGAAAAGGTCTCGTAGTTCATAGTTTTAATCCTTTAAAACATAATTCTCCTTTAATGATTTGAGAAACATATGCCTTATATGTGAGTAGGTTATTCTTGTTTATAATCGATCTTATTAAGCGACCATGATCTAGGATATGTAATATCATTTTGTCTCATCTTAGCTTACATGCGGATGGAGGTTTCTACGGTTTTAATACGATACATCATTATTCAATACATTTTCCTTTATTACTGTGCAGTGGTCCTGTCGATACACATTACGATTTCGAAATCGGTAAAACATTATCCCTTTAAATAAAACCAAGTACTCATTACTCACGAATGAGGTTTCACAAACATTCACATTAAACAACTAAGTTAAGTCTCTTATCTTATAAGATCAAGTCTCTTAACTTCTAACATCAAGAAACCATTTTCTTTACCTCTCTTAAGACATTATACCTAACTCCCATAAAGCTAGTATAACTCTTTTTAAAACCTTTAAAACCAGTGTTACTCTCCTCAAAACGATTTATAAATCTTTTGAAATACATCAAGTTCTTTATTATAACTAGCGATTATAATTCACATCGATTACCTTTTAAAACCACAAAGTATTTTCTTACCTACATAAAGTTATAACCAACTTCCCATAAAGCCGTTATAACACTTTATGTTTTAAAAACAATCAAACACGCTTAACACGTACGCGTCACCGTGCTTACATAGTTCACACATATCATGCTATAAGAGATAGGAAGAGGTTCACATACCTCGCGACGAGTCTTGACTAATAGCAAAACGCTCCAAGTACTTCAAACCGTGGCTACTCCTAAGCCACGTAGATCGCACCACACGTAGTACTTCAACCTATAAGGCCACGCGCTTATTAACATCGTTCCATATTCTACAGAAAATTCGAAGACTCCCGCCATGCGGCGTTAATCTCTCCTTTAGAGGCTACCACAAGCCAACGGGGGTTCGCACGTCTAACGGGCGTGTACAATTTACTCACGAGAATACTACAAGTCTCATCATGTCTGATCCCATGTAATTACGATTGATTCTCTTTATTTAAATTCAGGCTTAAGTCGCAAGACATTGTCGTAAGTATTATTCAGGCTTAAGTCAAAAGACATTGCCGCACAGCTATGTTCAATTCTATATATAGTATACTTTAACTATATACTCCTACAACATGTAATTTCCAATTACAACAGAAGGTCAAGAATGTTTACCTTGATAAGCCCAAAATTATCCGAGTTTATACGTCGATCCTGAGCAAGGTTTAGCTCCTACTCCGAGTGCTCCAATCCGCTCCAAACAACCCTTAGAAGTTCTAACCAACTTCTACTTATAACTTCAACTACGGGTGAAGATTTACTTAGGGTTTCGTTTTAGCGATCGAGGAAAGTATAATGGTATTTTACGGGCTAGTATAAGGGTAACCTTGGGAATACTCCAAGGTATTTGGGCGCAGGTATTTGGACATTATCAAAATACTAGTAGAGTATTTCTATACCACTACAAGGGGTATTTATACGAGACAACTAGGCTAGGGGTACCACGGCTAACCACTACTGAGGGGAGGGGAACTCTCGGCCAAAGGCCACTAGGAGGAGGGGAGAGGCTTTGGACGAGAACTACTGAGAGGAGGGAGTATTTTGAGACTTAGGTAGATTGCTCAATTTTTGGATGAAGAAAGTTCATCAACTAAGGGGTATTTATAGGTCAGTGAAGGCCAACCAATGGCGAAGATGGTGCCAAGTGCAAGGCAAGTGTAAGGCCAAGATTAAGCCATGCAACCTTATCCATCTACACAAAAATATCCTACCTAACCTCGACCAAAATCGGGCAACAAAAAGCGTGCCAGAATGGCAATTGCCAGTCAACCTCTTCCAATGTGAGGGTGACACGTACGCCTCCCGTTGGTCCAAAATGTTACGTCTCTCGGAAAAATCCGCAAAAATTATAAATGACATAGCCGGAATTTTCCCTACAAAAGCTGTGGAAACGTTTCGTCGAAAAACGACTCTAACCGGGTGTTGTGTACAAATTTCGAATCTATGCCTACTTTAAGGCTCAAATTGTATACGTACGCCCTCACGTACATACTCTGGAAATACGGGGTATAACAGGTATTCAATTACCATGTAATGGATGATCTTTATCCCCAAGTAATGGTTATTTTATGGAGGAAAACTGACAATTTAATGCCCCACAACGTCTCCATAATCAACCCAACGGTTGAAATTCCATCGCACAGACACTGCCCGGGAAGCGCCGCGACTCGACCTTGGAGGCACCGCAGCTCCAGTAGCTGAGAAGACCAACCAGCGCCGCGACTCTACACTTGGGGCGTCGCGGCGCCCCAGCTCCGTGGTGACGCCGCGACCCTTTTCCGACGCGTTTCCCACTTCGTACACCTTCATTTACCAACGTGGAACACGCGTCATTTAACCAATGACCGTCCATCATTTTATGACTCAAACGTTTACTCACATACCAATATCTCTTTCACTAATGAAATTTACGATATTTGGCAATACGAATGCACGTGTGTGAAAACGATGTTTCCGACGTGCGAGACCTCAATTGTCCGAGTTATAAAGAATGGGTTAAACTTAATTCCACATTAGTAAATTTCAATAAAATATTCTGGTGTTTTTATGACTTGGTGAGCGAGGTCACATATTTTAAGTGATTAACTTATTTATGTAATGAATACTTGAGAACATGCATAAAATTTTATTTAAAAAAAGTTAAATCACAAATATCTAATAGGATGTGCTCAATTGAAACAAGTAGTAGTTCAAATATCTAATAAAATTTACCAATAAGTTTAAGGAGCTATGTATTAAGCCAAAATAATTAACAAAATATTTTAGGAAAAGTACTACCGCTACTATTAAAACTAACAAGGAATTTTAGGAAGAGTTCAAATTTACTTCTTTGTCGACCCTATGGTGTGTGTTTCTTTGAAAAAATAAACTAAATAAAAATCTTAAAATCGTTCATAACAACAAGGTTTAAGTCCGATAGGAAAAAAAACTCAATTTCCTTAAGTGTATTACTCCAAAGTATCAAAGCAACTTCATAATTGTGTCCTTTATTTACTAGAAAATCGGTATAAGTTTGACAACAATTAAGCAACTCCAATGTAATCCTTGCTTGATGCTCCACAATGTTTTACTCATTTCGGTATTTTTAAGAATATTTTAAATTACAACCAATTTCACTTGCAGTATTACTATGCTATTTCAGTACATGAAAATTCTATTTATAAAAAATTAAAGCATCAATTTCCAAATACACACTATTTCTTCCGTCTCAATTTATATAAAGGTTAATTAGTTGGAGAATCAAACAACTATTTGTTTGATTGTGATTATCTCTAAAAAAAAATTATATATTGTTAATTACTCCATTAATTATACAGACTTATAGTACTTTATATGTAATTTTTAAATATGTAAATTTTATTCTAAAATACTCAAAAAATCTATATTTGAAATAATAAAAAAATTTTGACACTAAAAATTGGTCAACTCTCCGATAAATTGGACGGAGGAAGTACAACTTACTACACATAATATTTCTCATGTTTTTGAATACTTCTCATCTTATTTTGTTCTGAACCTAATAATAATGGAGTTACCAGAGCAATTAATTTCTGAAACAAAAGAGTTGTGGGGTTAATGAGTATTGGAAAAGTAGACTCATAATATTCATTTCTTCAGGTTACAGCTGGTGTTGTCTATATTGTGAGCTGTAATTTGATGCTGATTGTTGCTATCATGGCTTCCCAGTCTTCCTACACACTCTGAATCTCTAGGTTCCATCATAGCTCTGGTTGTCTTGAATGTATACTTGGGGACAATGACGAAATTCCTCGCCCACAAGACCCCCCTCTCGGCCTGACAGAGTTTGGTGGAGAAAGTAAATTATGGTGATTCAGCGACTCACTAGATGGGAGACACAC
Source organism: Przewalskia tangutica (assembly GCA_029844215.1). NCBI lineage: Eukaryota > Viridiplantae > Streptophyta > Magnoliopsida > Solanales > Solanaceae > Przewalskia > Przewalskia tangutica. The sequence goes on along the minus strand of CM056736.1, from coordinate 83,694,303 downwards.
AAGGAGTCATCCCCACAAATGAGGAATGAAACTCCCACACTGCGCCTAACCGACTACTGGCGCAATCTATCATCCCGAACTAGCCGTGAAATGCGTGGTTGTTGAGCTGCAATTCTTTTTTCTTTTACTTTCCAGCACAATTTCCTCTTTTGGTTGATTAGGTGGTGTTTCACTTTCACGTCAGAAAGTGTCTTTACGAGATACAAAAGTTATATAAATTTGGTAAAAGTTAAATCACTTTTTAAGTAATACAGTGCCATTGATTTCAAAAGCAAAAAGGTTCAAGTTTATCCTTGTAACTTTGTAAAATATCCTAAAATCGTCCTCCATCAATAGTGAAGATCAAATATATATGTACTAGTATTGTTATAAGATTGGTAAAACTACCCTTCTTGACTATTAATGGAAGCTTTTCAACGCATAGTCCTTCTTTAATATGAGTGATAAGGGCCAAATTGCCCTTGAGCAGTTGAGCTAGGCAAAATGGTTTTGATTTGTCCATGAACTTTGTGAAATTATGAAGGTTTTACTTTTCTTAACCATTATCTATTATCACCGTAAATAATCACTACCATAACAATTGATACACTTCACCTTAAAAAGACAATTTAAAAATTATCATTCCACCATCACCGCCACTTTTATAATTACCCAACCCATCATTTTGAGCATTTGCACTCCATTTCATGTTTTAAAACTTCCTATAAATTTATGTTGTTGTGAAGCTTGTTGGTATGTTTGATTTGGACCCCGAGCAAGTCGAGAGAGTTTCGTCACATTTGGATCCAAGTTTAAATTGTAATCTTTTTATGATATATGGTGTCATCACAATCATTGGTAAGGCCCGGGTCGTGGTACGAATGAATTTTGGACTGAAGTGTCATCATGTCAAGAGACCATGACCTTGATGTTGGAAATTTATTAACGTGAACTAAAGTTAATCCTATAAGTTATGACTCGAATAATTGAGTCTTGTGGCGTCAGCGTCGCTGCTTTCACACGTCTTGTACGTTGTACCAAAGATCGTAATTTTTCTTAGTGAAAGAGATATTGGTACGTATACGTAAACAAAATGTTTAAGACATGAACTGATAGACGGTTGTTGGCCAAACGATGAGTGTTTCACATTGGTAAATGAAGGAAGAAGTGTACGATGTGTAAAAGATGAAACGAGTCAGAAATCGTCACGGAGCCTTGAAGGGTCGCGACGCTCGACTTCTGGTTGGTTACTGGAAGATGAGCATCGCGGCGCCTCCAGACAGTGTCGCGACGCCTTGGTGGCATAAAGTTTTTGGACGTCAAGCGTCGCAGCGCCTCCCAGGCAGGGCCGCGGCGTTTCGATGACAGAAGGCTTCGACGGGAGCTGAAATTTTTCCGACTTTTGGGCTGGTTTGGGGCATTGATTCTCCACGAATTGACATTTGAATTCAGCCATTATTTGGCTGAATTGCACCCCTTCAATAAGTGTCATTACATGGGTATTGATGGCCATTATTCAGCCATAACTTGAGGCTTAGGCTCAATTGGAAGAACACACTTGAAATCAAAAATCCTTCTTCTTCTCTAGCATTTTTTCATACACTCAAAAGACTCTTCTTGTTGTAAACACTTGAGTTTCCTTTGCTCTATTGTTTGTTGTTGTTTTATCTTGTCTCCCAAGTTGCCAAACGTCGTTAAAGGATTTATACGGGAAATATTGTCTTAAGGACATGGTGCTAACACTCGACTCAACAAATCTTTGTAGTAGTCTTTCTCTTGTTCCTATTTCTAGATTGTATTCCTTGTTCTTGTTACTTTCTTTCCATTTCCTTGTAACTCACGATCTTAAGACAATATTTGTGGAAAGTAACAACAAGATGACCGGAGGAAACCAATTCAACACTACAACATCCGCTGCTGCTTAAGGCAATCAAAATGCCTTTTCCACCACTGCTCAAGACACAACTAGTGTCAATCCCACTGCTGCTCAAGACGATCACAATGTCTTTTCCACTGCTCATGGGAACACTACCGTTCCACCACCCGTCGATTTACACCATGAACGACCAGAGAAGTTCATGGGCACAAACTTCAAAAGATGGCAGCAAAAGATGATGTTCTTTCTGATGGTTATAGGAATGTCTCGGTTCCTAACCGAAGATCCTCCATAAGTTTCATATGAAGTGGACCCTCTGCCAAATGAAACGGCGGGAGAGGGCCAAGATATTCATGTCATTAATGGCATGAAGATGACTCTAGATTCTTGGAGTCATAGTGATTTCCTTTGCCGGAATTATTATCATGAACTGTTTGTCCAACCCTCTCTACACGGTGTATGACATCGTTGGCACCGCCAAAAAGTTGTGGGATAAACTATAGAAGAAGTACAATGCACAAGCTAAAAAGTTCATCGTTGGGAAATTTTTGAAATTTCAAATGGTGGACAATAAAATTGTGATGTCCCAAGTCCAGGAATTCCAAATGATTTTACATCACCTAGATTTGGAAGGAATGAAGCCTAACGAGAAATTTTTGGTTGCGTCGTTAATTGAGAAGTTACCTCCCTCGTGGAATGAGTTTATGAGTTACTTAAAACTCAAGACGAAATGGATGACCTTAGAGGAACTTATTATCAAACTCCAAATTCAGAAAGATAATAAGAAGGCCATGCCAAAGGGGAAGCAACCCGCTGAGGCTAAGGTGAACCTGGCTAAAGCCAAAGGGAACTCAAGCAAGAAGAGAAAGTTCCAGAAGGACGGTAAGGGCCCAACAACTGAAAAGTTTAAGGGGACTTGCCATCACTGCAGTAAACTTGATCACATGGTCAAGGATTTCCGCAAACTCAAGAATGAGAATAAAGAGAAGGGAAAGGCTAAGGCTAACATTGTCGAAGACACACTTCTATACAATATAATTGAAGAGTTCTCGGCGGTGGTACTTGAATCCAACCTCGTTGATAATCCTATGCAGTGGCTGATGGGCACGGGTGCTACCCATCACATCTGTTCCAACGAAGACGCCTTATCCCCACATACACCAGTCACAGATAAGAAGTTGTTCATAGGAAACAATACTTCTTCAGAGGTGCTGGGGGTAGGAAAGGTAATCCTGAAGATGACTTCCGGAAAGAAGTTTACTCTGAAGGAGGTGATGCATGTTCCATAAATTCGAAGAAATTTAATTTCTGGACTTTTGTTGGTGAATGCTGATTTTAGGCTAGTGTTTGAGGCCAATAAATTTGTAGTCACTAATAATTAAACATTTATAGGAAGGGGCTTCATCTGTGAAAGCCTTTTTAAAGTTAATGTTATATCTGTAATGCGTTCTACTTTATCTATTAATATAATTGAGCATTCATCTTATTTGTTTGAGTCGTCAAATTTATGACATCATAGATTAGGATATGTAAACTATCAATCTATCCAAGAATTGGTAAAGTTGGAGTTGTTGTCGTCTATCGACGTAAACCCTCAACGTAAGTGTGAGGTGTGCATAGAGGCAAAAAATTGTCAAAGAGTCCCGTTAGATCCATCGAAAGGGAAACCGCTCCTCTAAAACTCATATACACTGACATATTTGATTTGAAGTTCGCACAAACTAGAGGGGGAACAAGTATTTTGTGGAAATTTACTAACGTGAACTAAAGTTAATCCTATTAGTTATGACTCGAACAATTGGGGCCCCGCACGTCGGAAACATCGTTTCCACACACGTGCACACATTGTACCAAGGATCATAAATTTCATTAGTGAAAGAGATATTGGTACGTATATGTAAACAAAATATTTGTGACATGAACTGATAGACGGTTGTTAGACAAACGACGAGTGTTTTACGTTAGTAAATGAAGGAAGAAGTGTATGATGTGTAAAAGATAAAATGAGTCAGAAATCACCGCGGAGCCTTGAAGAGCCGTGGCGCCACCCCGCCAGGGCTGCGGTGCCGGAGCACCGCGACGCCTCTACCCAAGGGCTGCAGCGCTTCTACCCAAGGGTCGCGACACTCGACTTCTGGTTGGTTACTGGAAGATGAGCGTCACGATGCCTTGGTGGCAGGAAGTTTCTGGACGTCAAGAACCACGACGCCTCCCAGGCAGGGTCGCGGTGCTTCAATAGCAGAAGGCTTCGACGGGAGCTGAAAAGTTTCTGACTTTTGGGCTGGTTTGGGGCATTGATTCTCCACGAATTGGCACTTGAATTCAGCCATTATTTGGCTGAATTACACCCCCTCAATAAGTGTCATTACATGGCTATTGATGGCCATTACTTGGCTAGTTGGGAAGTCATCTCACACACACTATAACTTGAGGCTTATGCTCAATTGGAAGAACACACTTGAAATAAAAAATCCTTCTTTTTCTCTAGCATTCTTTCATACACTCAAAAGACTCTTCTTGTTAGTAAACATTTGAGTTTCCTTTGTTCAATTGTTTGTTGATGTTTTATCTTGGGAGACAAGTTGTCAAACACCGTTAAAGGATTTATACAGGGCAATATTTCTTAAGAACAGGGTGCTAACACCGACTCGCAAATATTTGTCGTAGTCTTTCTCTTGTTCCTATTTCCATAATGTATTCCTTGTTCTTGTTACTTTCTTCCTATTTCTTTGTAACCGCAATTGTAATTCACACTCAATGTCGTCACTTGTTGATCATCCCAATTGTGGCTCCTTGGACGAGATCGCGCAAGGTGAATTTTTTATCTAGACCGCGATCACGTGGTTGGATCGTAATCGCGCTAAAAGTCTTGTTCATCTATAAAATGAGCAGATTCAATATCTCATTTTATTTCATCATTTTTAGTCCTGAGTACCAAATCATGTTTTGAGATCTTGTAAGTCAATAATACCATTTGGCACTTGTTGGCATAGCTTGGGTTGGGAACCGAGTGATTCATCATCATTCGAACTCATTTTGAAATTACAGATTTTTTGCTAGTATAAATTTAAATAATGATGAAATTCATATTTAGGTTTTTCCATTTTGGGAAAGAGGAGCTGGAGGGCGTCGAATCAATGAAATAATTTTAACCTACATCTTTAAGCTAATTGTTCTCTAACACCTTATGATGATTATGCTAAATTTCGTGAGATTTTCACCGTTAAATCATGATATTTGAATGTCTAAATTATGGGATTTTGACCTAATTTCTAAATTAAGTAATTGGGATCTTACTTAGCAGTTGAAGTCAAAATAAAAACTTAATTATAAAATTGGATCATAAGCTTATAAGTAACCCGATCATGTGATTTATTTTGAGATTAAACCGAGTTGATTGAGGATTGACTTTGATTTTTTCTAAATGATAGATTATGGAAATAATCCTTGATTATGGAAATAATCTTTTGATATATTTTATACTTAGAATGTAAATATTCTGATACCGTATTTGTAGCCTATAGTCTTGTAACATGTATATATTATTACATTCAAGGAATAAAAATATCATGAAAAATATTTTCTTCATGGTATCAAGAGCAAAATTTAACCCCCTAGCCCTAATCCTAAATCGCCGACACCACCTCTACTTCGGTCATCTTTCTCGCCGAAACCCTAACCATAATTCGGCCTCTTCCTCGATGAAACCCTAGTTGGGTTCTTCCCCAACTCTCCCCTCATATTTTTGTCATTCTCGACTAACAATGGCTGACCAAAATAAATTTCATACCGCTCTTGCCGTCAAGAACTTCATTTCTGTAATTCTCGAGATGGAAAAATAGCAATATTCATCTTGGGCGGAGTAATTAAAAATTCATTGTCGCACATACCAAGTCATCGACCATATTTTCCATCGAAAACCTCAATCGGGTGTCACGGAGAAAGACAAGTCCACCGATATTGATATGGATATATGGTCTCACTTGGATGTTAAAGTCCTTCAATAGATTTATGGCACCATATCAAACGATCTTTTGCACACCATATTGGAATCGGATTCGATGACTCAACAAACATGGGAGTGTTTGTAAATATTTTTTAAGATAACAAGATGTCTCGTGCGATTTATCTAGAAAATCAATTCACCAATGTCAAGATGGATGATTTTCCAAATGTCTCCGGATATTGTCAAGAGTTAAAAATTCTTGTCGATCAACTATCCAACGTTGGTGCACTGGTGATGAATCAAAGGTTAGTTCTCCAATTAATTACGGGTTTGAAAGAATAATATGATCGTGTTGCTACGTTCATTCAACAAAGTAATTTGTTGCCACCATTCTATGAGGCTCGGTCGATATTGATTCTCAAAGAAATCCAAAAAATAAAACATGCGGCAGTGGCGGCCAACAATGTCGGCACCACCCTTATTTCCACCAATATGTATGTCGATGATTTTGGACCTCAAAAGTATGGTTCGGGTAATTCAGCGAATCACAACAACAACAAATAAAAACGAGATCAAAATCGCAACAACAACAAATGAAAAAATAATGGCGGAAAGGGACTTGGCCATGGTGGTGGCAACAACCAGGCTCGGGAAGTGGAAGCCGCAAACTCAGCCAAACAGTGGGAATCTATGAGAGCAGTACCCACCGTGGGCTTGGGCACCACAATAGTGGAAAACCCCTTGCTCATACCTCATGTCATCATGGGCCAGACCACCACCATCCACTCGGCAGCCCGGGGTTCTTGGCAGTCGTCCATAACAAGTATATGTAGCCTATGGACCACTGTCTTCGAGTTATGCTCCAACGGATATTGAGCAAGCCATGTACACTATGACTCTCAATGCTCCCGACGACACGTGGTACATGGACACTGGTGCTACCTCTCATATGACGGCATCTCAAGGTACTTTCTCATCTTATTTTAATATGAGTAGTAATAAAATTGTTGTGGTTGGCAGTGGACAAGAAATTCCCATTCGTGGCATTGGGAAATCCAACCTCCCCTTAAATAATGTCCTATATGCACCCAAACTTATTAAAAACTTAATATATGTTACGTCATTTCACAACTGATAATAATGATTTTGTTGAGTTTGATCCATTTGGGTTTTCTGTGATGGACATTTAGACATGGATGCCACTAATGAGATGTACTAGCATTGGGGATTTGTATCCTATCACAAACACCACCAATCACCAAGTCACCACTCCATCAACTTTTACTTCTCTTTCTCCTACTTTATGGCATAATCGTTTGGGATACCCGTGTTAAACTCCCTTAGAAAAAATAAGTTTATTGATTGTAAAAAAATTTTGGGTTCTCATGTTTGTCAGTCTTGCATTTTTAGGATACATATTAAATTACCTTTTTCTTTGTCTACTTCGAACACTATTATGTTGTTTGATATCATGCATAGTGACTTATGGACATCTCCGATTTTAAGTTCGGTCGGTCATAAGTATTACATATTTATTTTGGATGATTACACTAATGTTTTGTGGACATTCCCATTGGGAAACAAATCATAGGTTTACACTATTTTCATGTAATTTAGTGTTTCATCCAAACCCAATTTGAGAAGTCTATTAAGGGATTTGTCACGCCCCGACTTTTCCTAAGTCTTTACTTAGGGGGTGATGGCACCTGAACAATTATTTCCCACCAGGAGAACCATTTAATTCTCTTTATTTAGAAATTTGAACTTATATTCAAATACGGAGCGATTAATAAAAATAACAATAAAGAAATCTGTTTATGACTTTATAAAAAACATAACGTGAGCCCATGCTCGTGCAAATATTGTTTCTACATAGACATACTGACAAATATTATTCTAAGTTGGAAGGGAGACCATTCCACACGGGCATTTCACGAGACACTGGAACTGACATCCTGAACCTGACGAATACCAAGCCCGAAGCAATGGACTTGATATGACAAGAGGTTGCGGGACGATCGCTAGCCTTGGCGTGGAGTCTTTACTCTATCACGCTTTCCTGAAACATGTTAAATAAAGAGCCAGCCCTACCATCTGGGGCTGAGTGAGAACCTTACCCTGCAATTCAAAGTAACACCACAATATTTCAAGTGCAATCACATTATAACGTAATAAGCATATTGCAAAAACATATCAGGTTACAACATTTTTAAATATGCAACAACTCTGATCGGTGTATTTTATATACACCTTTTGAGTCAGTTTTAGTTAGTCTTTTGTCCCTTTTTGTACAAATAAGTGTCGTATTAGGATAATTTTCCTTTCTTTTGAGTCAAAGTGGTTAAAATGGCCAAATGGCGGAAAAGGAGCTAAAAGATGGCAAAAGATGAGGTTCCAGAGCTAAAAACAGAGAAAGTGGCGAACGAGGCTGAAACCCAGACCGGTAGCGGCCTCCTGCGATCGGAAGGAGGGCGCGCCAACATCCGTAGAGGCTGCGAAGACCCGGCGCGGCCATGCCAACAGAGTAGGCGCGACGCCTAAACATCCGAAGGCTACGAAGAAGTAAGCGCGCGGCTGCGAATAGCGAGAATCGGGGCGGCGCCAAATCACCCGGCGACCATTGGTTCGGCCGCGCGCTAGCCAGCATGGCGCCGCGCTGAAAAAAATCAGTTTTGGACGAAATTCAGGCGGGCCTGAAGGAAAAGAGAGCGGTTTTGACTATAAAAGGAGAACCCTAGCGCTTTTAAGGGTTCCTTCGCACAACACAAGACTTTCTTGCTTGGAGATTGGACACCATAGTTTAGTAAATTTTCTTTCCTTTTCTTGTTTTTATTTCGCTTTATGAAGAACATGGAATTAGTTCTTGTCATGTCAATGGCTAGGAACTAATTCCTCTATAGGCTTTCCATGTTGAATCTCTAGAAACTTATGTTATGATTTAATGACGCTTATGGTTATTCTTCTTCTTGTTGAGATCTATCCAATAATTAAATTGAATGCTTGGTAGTTAATTGACAACTAATTATCACTATATGATTTCTAATCGGACTCAGAAAGGAGGATTGTGAATATCTGTAAGTTGGGTAGACATTCTTGGATTGGGGATGAAAATACCTCAATTATTTATGTAGCGTTAACGAGAGGCTTAACAACCCTAATTTTACGCATTGTGCGTGACAGTTAACTAGGTTCTTAGTCTTAATCCTCCTATACAGTTATCCTTATCACCGAAAGGTAGGTAAGGTGCAATACTGGGGTTGGGTGTTTATATAACCCTAACGGGAGTATAAAAAGATTTAGTGAACCTGCTTTCTCCAAAAGAAGAAGACCATAAGTTATTGCATTAATAAGTAACATAAGTGGATAGTGAGGAAACGTGGAAGCCCTATTCTCATCACAACTGAAGTAAACTCATTAGTTAAATTAGCCTTTATAATTCGTAGTTATAAACCACAAAATCAAATATCAATTGACCAAATAGATACCAAAAGATAGATAGTTGGTACTTGAACCCTAATCCTTGTGGACGATATTCGGTCTTGCTAAGACTATATTACTTGTCACGATAATGTGCACTTGCGTTTAAGTGTGTGCATTTTTCGCGCATCAAGTTTTTGGCGCCGTTGCGGGGGATTAGGCATAGTTCAATATCAAATTTGTCTATTTTTAATTTCTAATTTGGTTTTTAATTTTTATTTTTTATTTTAAATTTTTACGTTTTTATTTTATTTTAAAAAAAAAAATCGAGGTACCGTGATTGGTTGTTTGTTTTTGATCTATTTCAGGAAATCAGTTTATGCGAAGGAGAAGAGGAGCAGACACTCTTGTTCCTTTCAATCCAGAAATTGAGAAAACCTGTAAGCAGAACAGAAAGAATCAACGGATTGCAACTTTGATAGAGATGGACGGTGCTCAAAACAATAACATGATGAGAGAAGGGTTAGGTGAAAATCAACCTAACCCAGGAATGCCTCGACAAGTGCCAATAGACGTGGAGGAGAGAGTCCAAATCCAGCCAGAAAGAAGTTTGGGAGACTATGTGCTGCCAAGAGTGAATGGAGCACGACGTGCATTAGGCTCCCGCACAGAGCCAACAACTTCGAGATAAAACGGCGATTACGAGCATGGTACGACACTGATGCAATTCGAGGACGCCATGGAGGATCACGTATGCATAGCTAATTTCTTGGAGCTATGTGCAACTTTCGAATATAACGGCGTTGCGATGATCTTGGTCAGTTGAGCTCTTTCCTTCTCACTCAGGATAGAGCAAAAGTATGGTTGAATTCCTGTGGCGATTCGATTTTTACATGGCAAGAGCTGGCACAGAAATTTCTAGCCAAGTTCTTTCCCCCGTGTAAAGCAGCAAAACTGAGAGTGGAGTTGAACAACTTCTACCAAGCAGATGGAGAGTCCTTATATGAAGCTTGGGAAAGGTTCAAAGATCTACAGAGAAAGTGCCCACACCATTGCATTGAGTTGTGGAACTTGGTCCACATCTTCTACAACGGGCTGAGCAGTACAACCAGAACCATTATAGATGCAGCAGCAGGTGGAGCATTCATGAGGAAAGCCACGACGCCACGTGAGTTTTTAGAAGATATGGCCACTAACAACCATGTCACAGAAGAGAGGTCGACAAGTGGGAGGAGAACAGTGGGAGTCCACGAAATAGATGCTATTGCTGCCTTGAATGCCCAAGTGGCCCTTTTGGCGAAACAGTTGCAGCAACATACAGTGTCAGTGAATGCGGTGCAGATGCCTAAAAGCTGTGAGATATGTGGTGGCAGCAACTTCAAACTACAATAACTCTCAACTCGTAAGTCCGTTTTAACAACTATTTATCTATATTTGTCCGTAACAGATAGATTTACAGCCATGTAAATTTTCATATAATTATAATAAGTAAAACTCAATAAAAACAGTCCGTAATTATGCCTTTCCGAATTTCGGCCAAATCTAAGGCAGGAACTTTGCACTATGATAACTTTCAAACCGTATGTCCATTTTACCTCATTTTTGATTCTATATGATCATAGTAGAGAGGTATACCATTCTTCCAAATTTCATCAAATTCTAACAATTATAACTCAGTGAAATCAGTTCGTAACTATGCCTTTCCGAATTTCGGCCAAATCTAAGGCAGAAGCTTTGAACTGTGATAACTTTCAAACTGTATGTCCATTTTACCTCATTTTTGGTTATATATGATCATAGTATAGAGGTATACCATTCTTCCGAATTTCATCAAATTCTAACAATTATAACTCAGTGAAATCAGTTCGTAAAGTTCATGACGCAACTAGTTGTTTAAACAATCAAAAACTCATTATTTATTTTCAACACTCAATTCTTATTCTAACATGTATTGAACTTAAAATAAAGGATGTTACCAAGAATTTCTGAGTGAGAAAACTCACCTTGTAAGTGTGAAGATTATTGTTGTGTGGTTGCTAAAATTATCCTTACTCTCTAGTATTTTGATTCTTGTTCTTCTTGCCCCCTTGGTATTTTTTCCAGATTTTTTCCTCTTCTTTTCACTTGTTTTTTTCCGATTTTTTATTCTTTGTGCTAGGTATTTTATTTGTGTCATGTATAATGTATAAGTAGAAGAGTTTTCTATAACCTATGGGAGGTGGAATGACAAGAGTTGGAAGGGAAATGAAAAGGGGGGAAGGGGTGAAGGGAAGGGACGTACGTGCTGCATGTTTTTTTTTCTTCTTATTTTCATTTTATCTATCTATTTATCCAACTTTAACACTAACTCTATCCCATGCAATTTATTCTTTGTTTTCTTATATATATATATATATTTTTATTAACCCAACCACAACTATATATTATTATTATTTTTTCCCGGATTTTACATTCTCGCCTCCTTAAGCAACATTCGTCCTCGAATATGAATAAGGTCGTAACATAATCACATAGACACAATAATAACATAATCACATAGACACAATAATGTTTATTGTTATTGTAACAAATTTGGGGCCTCACATTCTCTCTTCCTTAAGGAGCATTCGTCCTCGAATGAGAATAAGGTTGTAACACATGCATATAGACACGCAAATGACACACATATGAAGTACTATGTAACACATTTTTTTTATTACCTTAGTCAAATAGGAATGGATATTTGACTTTCATCGCCTCTTCAGCTTCCCAGGTGGTTTCCTCTGTGGAGTGATTCCTCCATAGGACCTTCACGGAAGCAATATCTTTATTCCTAAGGCGCTTAACCTTCCTATCAAGTATTTACACCGGAACTTCTTCATATTGAAACTCCTTATTAAGAATTATCTCATGGGAAAGGATGACGTGACTTGGATCGTGCACGTATTTTCGTAACATTGACACATGAAATATCGGATGCACTGCTTCCAGCTCTTGTGGAAGTGCTAATTCGTAAGCCACATTCCGAACTCTTCGCAAGATCTCATATGGCACAATAAACCTTGGGCTCAATTTTCCTTTCTTACCAAAGCGCATCACTCCCTTCATTGGGGACACTTTTAAAAATACTTTCTCCCCCTCTTGGAATTCAAGATCTCTTTTCCTATGATCCGCATAGGACTTATGACGGCTATGAGCTGTTTTGATCCACTCCCGAATCATCTGTACCTTATCATTTGTTTCATGAATGACTTCAGGTCCGAACAGTTGCGTCTCACCCACCTCGAACCATCCAAGTGGAGACCTACATTTTCGTCCATATAATGCTTCAAACGGGGCCATTTGTATGCTAGAGTGAAAACTATTGTTGTAGGCGAACTCAATTAGACATAGATGGTCTAACCAGCTTCCCTGAAAATCTAACACACAAGATCGCAACATGTCCTCAAGTGTTTGAGTTGTTCGCTCAGCTTGTCCATCTGTTTGCGGGTGGAAAGACGTGCTTAACTTAACTTTTGTCCCGAGACCCTGCTGGAAACTTTGCCAAAAGTGTGAGGTGAACTGGGAACCCCTATCTGAAATAATTTGTAAGGGAATCGTGTAACCGCACAATCTCCTTCAAATAAATCTGTGTGTCTTGTGGTGCGCGTCGTAGTCTTGACCGGTAAGAAATGGGTGACTTTGTGCGATCAACAATCACCCAAATAAAATCATACCCTTCTCGAGTTTTCGATAGACCATTACAAAATCCATATGAATCGCCTCCCATTTCCACACGGGACTCCAATGTCTGAAGTAATCCGCCAGTTTTTGATGTTCAGCTTTCACCTGCTGACATATAAGACACCTCCCGACAAACTCCGCAACGTCCTTCTTCATCCCGCCCCACCGAATTTGCCTTGAGGTCCCGATACATTTTTGTTGACTCGATGAATGGAATATCTTGTGTAGTGACCCTCATCTAAGATCTTCCTCCTTAGATCATTTACCTTAGAACACATAACCTACCCTTATACCGGGCGGTTCCCATTATCTCCCAATGTAAAATGTGAAGGTTTTCCTGTTGATCCTCTCGAAATCCAACAAACTCCGTATCCTCAAACCGACTTTCTTTTATTTCTCAAGTTAAGGCATCATGAGGTATCATGTACCACCACCCTACCTTCACCGATCTCGCTAAGCTAACCCCGAGGTTTCCCAATCTTTGTACCTCCCGAACAATACCTCTTTGTATTGACAAACGGGTCAAGCCGCCCATTGATCTCCCATCGAGTCGCCACCACCACGCTGGCTTTCCCAGATGGTAAAGAATACTAAGGTCATAATCCTTAAGCAACTCTAACCATCTTCTTTGTCTGAGATTCAAATCCTTCTGCGTGGTTATATCGCAAACTCTTATGATCTCAGAATATGTCCACATGCACACCATACAAATAATGTCTCCATATTCGTAAGGCAAACACCACCGCAGCTAATTCCAAGTCATGAGTTGGGTAATTTTTCTCATGTATCTTCAACTGTCTAGATGCATACGCAATAACCTTTCCAAATTGCATCAAGACACATCCTAACCCAACTCTAGAGGCATCGCAATAGAATGTGAACCCTTCTTGTCCCGATGGTAAGGTTAGGATCGTGCAAAGAGTCAACAATTCCTTTAGTTTCGAAAACTTGCTTCACATGCTTCGACCATCGGTACCTAACCACTTTTGAGTCAACCGGTCAAAGGAGCAAAGAAGACTAGAAAAACCTTTACGAATCTTCTATAATACCCACCAAACCCAAGAAACTTCTAACCTCATCGGAGTTGGTCTGCTTTGGCGCTTCTTCACTGCTTCTATCTTCTGGGGTCTACCATAATTCCATCCCTTGACACAACATGGCCCAAAAAGGCTACCTTTTCCAACCAAAATTCACACTTTGAAAATTTAGCATATAGTTTCTCCTGCTTTCAAGACTTCAAGACTACCTCAGACGCTTCTTCATGTTCTTCAACACTCTATCAGAAATTAGGATATCATCTATGAACACGATCACGAACAAATCTAGGAATGGTTTGAAGATTCTGCTCATTAAATCCATAAAAGTCACCGTGGGCATCGTTAACCCAAAAGACATGACCAAGAAATCATAATGGCCGACGGGTTCTAAAGGTCGCTTGATATATCATCCGGATTTATTTTCACCGGTGATATCCCGAACGAGATCAATCTTGGAAAAATAGCTAGCTCCCGAAGTTGGTCAAAAGATCATCGATTCTTGGTAATGGGTATCGCTTCTTGATCGTGACCTTATTGAGTCGCCGATAATCGATGCACATTCGGAAATGATCCGCTTTTCTTTTTCACAAACAGATCGTGCACTGCGGGAAACACTAGGCCTTATAAAGCCTTTATCCAGAAGATCCTTCAATTGTTCTTTTAACTCCCTCAATTCAGCTGGGGCCATTCGATATGGAGGAATAGAAATGGGTCTTGTACCCGGAATTAACTCTATCGCAACCTCTACTTCTCTATCCGCAGGAAGACCTGCAAGATCTTCAGGAAAAACCTCCGGAAAATTTCAAACAATAGGGACATCATTCACTGCTGGGGATTCTTTTTGGGTATCCACTATATTAGCCAGATATGCGTACTCCACTCCTTGACTTCTCAATAACTTTTGAGCCCCAAGGTAGGAAATAAACTGACCTGAGGATATTTCAATCCTACCCCTTATAACAACTTCTGGTTCTCCGGGAAAAGTTAATCTCACTATCTTTCGCCGACAATGTAACATGACATAACATAACATGCCGACAACCAATCCATACCCAAGATGACGTCGAAGTCTACCATATCAAGTAGTACTAGGTTCACCATTGTTCCCCTGCCATTCACTTCTAATGGGAAATTATTTACCACCCGAGAGGCCCAAATTGAGGCCCATTCCGGTCCGGTCCTCGGTCCGTCAAAATGGTGGATTCCGGTTTTCCGGTCCGGTCCGGGTAAAAACCGGAATTTTCCGGTCCGGACCGGAATGGACCGGATTTTTTTTATTTTTTTTATTTTTATAAATTGAATTTTCAATATTGAAATTGACATTCCCGGACACATTACCAGGAAATTGGAACGTTGAAATCTATTGTATATCGCGAGATATTTAGCTTTGAAAATAGAAAAAATGTAACAATTTGGGGGTTCCGGGGCCCAGTTTTTAAAAAAAAAAAATTGAATTTTCAATACTGAAATTGACATTCTCGGATGCGGTGCCACGCAATTTTTACGTTGAAATCAATTGTACATCGCGAGATATTTAGATTTGAAAATGGAAAAAACGTAACGATTTGGGGGAAAAGTGAAATTGAGGGGCAAGACGGACGTTTTTGGAGAAATCGGCGGAATCAAACCACATACTCTGTTTGGCCACCCCCGTATCGAAAAAATACGCGAAATCAAAAAAAAATTAGGTAAAACGGACGTCCGAGCGCAAAGTTATGATCGTATAAAGTTTGATCAATTTACAACCTATATTAGATATGTCAATACGTCCGGGCTGGCGGTGGCTGGGGCTGGCGGGGGCTGGCGGGGGTGGTGGTGGGGACCGAGGCAAATCATTCGGCCCATTCGGTCCGAGTAACTGTAATTTTGGCCTTGGTCGGCCCTGCTTTAACTCAGGCACTCCTAGTTTCAAGAATGTCCAAATTCCAAATAGAAAATAGAAAATATAAATGTGGTGTGTAACTTTAATTAATGAGTAGTTCAAGAGTTCAGATAACAACCAAGTACATTTGGTGATTTTCTTTAAGTTAGTCATATTAATGAAATAAAGTTTATCAAGGATAAGGAAAAAACAAACATATTTAATGAGATTGATAAACGAACACATTCTTAAAAATTTATAATTTATAAATTGCATTTAACAAAAAAAAAACCGTCCAATGGCCCTGGCCCGTAAAATTTCGGATTCCTGCTCGGCCCATTCTGCCGGCCCGTCCCGGCCCGGCTCGACCTGAACACCCCTAGTCATAACCTCAAAAGGTTCACTTAAATAAGAAGGTACTACGTGTAAATTCTTAGCAAAGCCCATTGACACATATGAAAATGTAGAGCCGGGATCGTATAATACAAATGCAGGAATACTCGAGACTAGAAAAATACATGTGACCACCGCATTAGATGCTTCTGCCTCATTCCTCTGGGGCAAAGCGTAGAGCCGATTAGAATTGTTGGGTTGTTGACCTCTCTGACTCTGGCGGGGTTGGTTTCTCTGATTTCCTCAGAAGTACCGTGGTCGTGATCCGACCTCCCCTGAATAGATTGAGTTTGGGTCCTCTTCTTGCAATCCCGGCATAGTGGCCTGACTCTCCACAGTTATAACATGTCTTCGTTAAGAGCCGACATTCTCCATTGTGTTTCCTTTGACAAATCTTACAAATCGGGTTGTCACCTCCTGTGTTAGGGTTGGTGGTTTTGTCCTTACTATCTTGGTAATTAGACCAACTGTGCCCCTTAGGCTTGAAATAAGACTGGCCCACATATTGGTTCGGTCCTGAAGATCCCTTACTAAACTCCTGCTTCTGATTTTGACTCTGGTTAAATGATCCTGACGTCCGAAATCTCTTCTGTGAATATTCTCTTTTTGCTTTAGCGAAACATTCTACCCTCAAAGCCATATCGACAATCTGAAGATAAGTTCGATCGTTGGCTAACGCCACCACCTTCTCTGCTATGTTCGGGTTTAAACCCTCTACAAATCGCTTGACTCTATCCATTTCTGTAGGGACGACATGTGTGTCAGTATGCCGATAACCTCACGAATCGTATCATATTCTTGTACACTACGATCACCTTGCTTCAATTGTTCAAACTCCGCCCGAGCGCATCCTCGCGTATTAGGCATAAATTTCAATGAACGGCGCTCAACCCTCCCAAGTCATTGGTGGTGACATCGCGACGATTTTTCCTAAAATTCCTCCACCACACCTGCATCATCCACTAGTCGCGCGCACTAAGTTGACGCCTGCCTCACGCATCCCAATGTGAACATTAAGTATTCAACTTCATCGAGGAATACCACCGGCCGGCTCGGGGTCCTTCCCTGAGTACAATGGTTCTCTTCTCCTCATAAAATTTGCCCATAGCCTATCAGTTACTGCTTGAGCTTCTACACTCTCGGTCCGTGGTGCGCATGCACCTGGCCTCGGGACGTCTGGTTCAGTTCGGGGCTATGACTGAGACACTAGGTGCGGGCGGAACTATGTGTGGAATCAGAATCGCCATTAACTCTATGAGTCTATCTAGTTTTTGTCCCACCGCTTTCGGGCCATTTGACTCTCGTTTTCCAACATTTTCTCCGCTCCTTCGCATACACCACTACGCCAATCGGAGGTACATGAGCTTCGTGATGAACCTCCTCTTGAGCCCCCGGGATTTGTGAATTCACCATTTTCTGTGAAGACAAACACACTCATATTTTAGAAGACGGAATGTCTACTCTAGCTCTTAAAATTTTCTTAAAGTTCATAAGCATGCAACACCACAAGAAAATGCAGATTAACTAAACAATAATGACAACTCATAACTTGCATTAATAATGTTTCATTCCTCATATTTGAAAATATTTCATGACATTACAATACATCAGAGCATGTCATTCTATGTCATTCCCTATAGCTCTCTTACTCGAACATGCACCTACTACAACACGTTCTAAAGGGCTTAACCGCATAATTCGCCTATTCTGCTGATTGGCATTCAACTCCCTGTGAACCTTCTTCCTTGCTTCCCTTTCCATTTCGCTCATTCTTTCCCTTGCTACTATTACCTGAAATAGAAATTTGATCCAGGAACCTTCTGTAACATCTCCTCTTAGCATATTTTCCCCTCTGAATGAAGATCGAAATTTTTCCGGGACAGAGTTGAATATTATCTGTAATATGACTCCAATCGGAAAGTTGAAGAAGGTTGGGTCGTAAGAACGCCTCTTCTGTCTACTCCTAAACAAATACGCACAAAGTACGATTGTGTCGCACATATACTCATTAAAATCATCTCCCGAGTTCATCTTACGACGCATGAATTCCTTCTGAGCTTGCATTTCCTTTGCCTGTTCCTCGAGTACTTCCTTCTTTGTTGGAACTCATCTTATAATCACCATCTACACAACAATTATTGGTCAGTATAACATTGTACAATCTTCTTCCTAACCCGCGTGAAAGATGTAGTACAAGAATCAAGTCTTGAAAAAGACTCAAGATAGGCACGAGAGGAGTATGAAAGAAGGGAAACGTTAGGATGTTATTCCGTTCACTTATTACTAGGGTGGCGCGCACACCGTCGCAATAAGTAACCGTTCAAACACCCAACTCGAAGAAACTTCCTAGAATCTCCTAACCTGGTTTAGCTTTGATACCAACTTGTCACGCTCCGACTTTTCCTAAGTCTTTACTTAGGGCGTGATGGCACCTGGACAATTATTTCCCACCAGGAGCACCATTTAATTCTCTTTATTTGGAAATTTGAACTTATATTCAAATACGGAGCGATTAATAAAAATAACAATAAAGAAATCTGTTTATGACTTTATAAAAAACATAACGCGAGCCCATGCTCGTGCAAATATTGTTTCTACATAGACATACTGACAAAGATTATTCTAAGTTAGAAGGGAGACCATTCCACACGGGCATTTCCCGAGACACTGAATCGACATCCCGAACTCGAATACCAAGCCCGGCAATGGACTTGGTATGACAAGAGGCTGGACGATCGCTAGCCTTGGCGTGGAGCCTTTCTCTATCACGCTTTCTGAAACATGTTAAATAAAGAGTCACCTACCATCCGGTGAGAGAACCTTACTGCATTTCAAAGTAACACCACAATATTCCCAGCAATCACATTATAACGTAATAAGCATATTGCAAAACATATCAGGTTACAACATTTTTAAATATGCAACAACTCCTCATAGGAAATTCTCGGTTTAACTAACACTTCATTTTATCTCGTATTATACGTTAAGACATTCCCCTGCATTTCCACATGTTTATTACATTTATATATTTGTGAACGCGTATTCACTTTTCATATTTATATATATGTGAATATGTATTCATCTTTCATATTTGTTGCGGCGTGCAACCCGA
Source organism: Przewalskia tangutica (assembly GCA_029844215.1). Lineage (NCBI taxonomy): Eukaryota > Viridiplantae > Streptophyta > Magnoliopsida > Solanales > Solanaceae > Przewalskia > Przewalskia tangutica. The sequence goes on along the minus strand of CM056736.1, from coordinate 83,674,980 downwards.
TCCATTATATTTACGTATTTGTGAACACGTATTCACTTTACGTTTTGTTGCGGCGTGCAACCCGATCCATTATGTTTACGTATTTGTGAACGCGTATTCACTTTACGTTTTGTTGCGGCGTGCAACCCGATCCATTATATTTACGTATTTGTGAACACGTATTCACTTTACGTTTTATTGCGGCGTGCAACCCGATCCATTATGTTTATATTTATATATTTATGTGAACACGTATTCACTTTTCATATTTTTCAGAAGATCGAATAAATAATATTCTTTTTCCCAACATTCTGTCATTCATACTTGTAACGATTATAACTTTTTAACCATAACTCCACCTAAGGTGTTTCTCAAGCGGAAACTAAGGTAAGACGGTGATCTTTCACTGTACCAAATTTCATTTAAAACTACTTTGGGTAACTAACACAAATTTATCCTCAAAACAGCCACATGAAATTTGTTTCGGCAGAATTTTTATTAAACAAAACTCAATCTTAGAATAGTCATAACTCCTAATCTGTAAACCCGTTCAAGCCCCATAAAATCTCAAAACGACGAGAACACAGAGATACACGTCTCCATGTGAACCATCCTTTCATATTCTATACCATTTGGTACAGTTTTGCACTTTTATTCGCTGCCCTTTATGGATCTCGATAGATCCGAGGCAGAAACTTTAAACAGCGATAACTCTCAATCCGTAAGTCTGATAGACCTCCGTAAGGTCTCAAAATTTCCAAAACAGAGAGATCTAGAACTTTGACTTAGCACCAATTTTCATATTTCCCATGGATTAGTACAGTTTTACGTTTCAACGTCCTGCCCTTCTGGATTCCGATGAATCCGAGATAGAAACTTCAAACTACAATAACTCTCAACTCGTAAGTCCGTTTTAACAAATATTTATCTATATTTGTCCGTAACAGAGAGATTTACAACCATGTAAATTTTCATATAATTCTAATAAGTAATATTCAATAAAAATAGTCCGTAATTATGCCTTTCCGAATTTCGGCCAAATCTAAGGCAGGAACTTTGCACTATGATAACTTTCAAACCGTATGTCCATTTTACCTCATTTTTTGTTCTATATGATCATAGTAGAGAGGTATACCATTATTCCTAATTTCATCAAATTCTAACAATTATAACTCAGTGAAATCAGTTCGTAACTATGTCTTTCCGAATTTCGGCCAAATCTAAGGCAGGAACTTTGAACTATGATAACTTTCAAACAGTATGTTCATTTTACCTCATTTTTGGTTCTATATGAGCATAGTAGAGAGGTGTACCATTCTTCCGAATTTCATCAAATTCTAACAATTATAACTCAGTGAAATCAGTTCGTAAAATTCATGACGCAACTAGTTGTTTAAACAATCAAAAACTCATTATTTATTTTCAACACTCAATTCTTATTCTAACATGTATTGAACTTAAAATAAAGGATGTTACCAAGAATTTTTGAGTGAGAAAACTCACCTTGTAAGTGTAAAGATTATTGTTGTGTGGTTGCTAAAATTATCCTTACTCTCTAGTATTTTGATTCTTGTTTTTCTTGCCCTCTTGGTATTTTTTCCAGATTTTTTCCTCTTCTTTTCACTTGTTTTTTTCTGATTTTCTATTCTTTGTGCTAGGTATTTTATTTATGTCATGTACAATGTATAAGTAAAAGAGTTTTCTATAACCTATGGGAGGTGGAATGACAAGAGTTGGAGGGGAAATGAAAATGGGGGGAAGGGTGAAGGGAAGGGACGTACGTGCTGCATGTTTTTTTTTTTCTTATTTTCATTTTATCTATCTATTTATCCAACTTTAACATTAACTCTATCCCATGCAATTTATTCTTTGTTTTCTTATATATATATATATATTTTTATTAACCCAACCACAACTATATATTATTATTATTTTTTTCCGGATTTTACAGGATTCCAATGTGATAATGGAAGGAAATTCATAAATGACAACTTTAAGGTTTTTTGTGGTTTTTCATCTCTCTTGTCCACACACTTCTCCTCAAAATGGGAAAGCCGAAAGAAAAATACGAGCAATAAATAATTTAATTCGCATACTTCTTGCTCATTCGTCCATACCACCATCATTTTGGCATCATGCTCTTCAAATGACCACATACCTTTTAAACATTCTCTCTAACAAGAAACTTTCAAACTTTTCACCCACACAAATTATTTATCATCGGGATCCGTCCTACACACATTTAAGGGTGTTCGAGTGTTTATGTTACCCTCTCTTTCCTTCCACCACAATAAACAAACTTCAAGCTCGTTTCACTCTATATGTATTTTTCGGATACCCACAAAATCATCGGGGCTATAAGTGTTATGATATGTCTAGTGAGAAAATCTTCATCTCTCGGCACGTTATTTTTTATGAGTCCAAGTTCCCATTTGCCAATATACACATTTCTTCCCCGCCCTTGTATGATTTTTTGGACACTGAACTACATCCCCTCTTGCAATTTCACTTAACCAGCCTAACGACTCAAGCCCAATCGATGGAGTCCATTGCCCCTCTCCCTCAGTCTAGTTACACTGCCCAGCCCAACTGAGGGAGCCCACTGCTCCCTCGATCTAGTGTACCTCCTACTGTTACCCACGGCCCAACCCAAAAAATCTTACCACCTCTTCAGCTGGGACGACCTCATTTCTGCCAATGACCGGATCCAATAACTAACATACCACTACCTCAACCAACACCAACCAAACAGTCCCACTACCCCGGCAACCCATTTCGGGTCAGGCCCAAACTCGGTCCATCGAAACTCGGAGCATGCATGAGATTTTTCGGCCTAAGCGTCATTTTAATCTGACATTCTCTATCCAACCATCCCCGATTCTCCGTAACCCGAAAGTTGTCCTATCATACTCGAATTGGAAAGCGACTGTGATAGATTAACTTGATGCTCTTAATAAAAATAAGATGTCGGAGTTGGTGTCCCGTCCATCTAATGTAAACACAATAAGTTCCATGTGGATTTTTTGTCATAAAATAAAATCTGATGGTTCCTTTGAGCGGCACAAAGCCTAACTTATTGGTGATGATAGGCCTCCATAAGTTGGTGTGGATTGTGATGAAATATTTAGCCTAGTTGTTAAACCGACGACTATCCGGACAGTTCTCAGTTTGACTCTATCAAAATCATGGTCCATTTATTAGTTGGATGTAAAAAATGTGTTTCTCCGCGGTCACCTCTAAGAAACGTTTACATGCACCAGCCTTTGGGATTCCGAGATCATAATCATCCAAATTATGTTTTCTTGTTGAAGAAGTCTTTATATGGTCTCAAACAGGCCCCCAAATCATGATATAATAGGTTTGCTAATTTTTTTCCACACTAGGCTTCTCACATAGCAAATCTGATCAGTTTTTATTTATTTATCAGAAAGGAAATGACATGACATACATTATTCTATATGTTGATGACATTATCCTTACAACATCGTCTGATTCCCTTCGCTAGTATATTATGTCTCTCCTTGTATATGAATTTTCTATGAAGGATTTGAGCACCTTATACTATTTTTAGTGTTACACCCCGTAATTTCAGGATATGTTTAAAAGAATGTACGTAAGGAATCAGGACTTTAAAATTTTGTATGAAAGGAAGAATTATTTTTCCGAAGGAAAATCTTCCGAACCTCGGGAAGGAAAAATATTTGTTAGTAAGAATTGGGTTTCCAGAATTGTTATTTGAGATTGTGGAAATTTATTTACGGATTTGGTTACGTGGGGCCTACCCGAGAAATTTTACGTTTTGTAGGGCCCACGAGGTTTTCGATATTTTGGCGAATTATGAAAATTTCGGAAAATGGAATATTTTAGACCAATAGGAGGGCGATACGTGTCACCCTGCATATGACTTGGTTGAAAGTCATGATCTAAGAAGACCAAGTAGAGATCTTGACATTATTGACTATTGACTAAGATCCTAGCCACCCATATGTATTAATCTTAGCCCTTGGATGCCTTATATAACTATACTAGTAGCAAGACAAATCCCATACTTAGAAAAATATCAAGAACTTTGTGCAAAGCATTGAGAGCTCTCGGTTTTGGGCTCACTTTGAGCAAGAAAATTCTTCAAAAGTTGATGATAAATCCCAATATTCAAACCCAAGATCCCTAGAGGTATTGTAAGGATATCCCAATATAAAAATCCCGGAAAAACTACGTTTTTACGTTAGTCGCAAGATGAAAATCTAAGGTGTTCTTCAACTTTGAAGTTGGAAATTGAAGAGAAGTTGTTTATGAACTTCTAAGGGTTGCCTGGAGTGGATTGAAACGGCAAGAAGAGGAGCTAAAGTTGCTACGGATCGACTTAAGGTTTTGGATCGTATTTGGGCTTAAAAGAGGTAATAATCTCCGTCTTGCTATTATAATTCAAGATTTCATGTTGTAGTAGTTGATAGATGAGCATGTGATATTTAGAATGAATATTTATAAATGTTATGGAATTTGGAAACTTAAATCTGAGATTGGCATGTTAGCCATTAAAATTGGAAATCAATTTGGTCGATAGTTATAATCATCGCATGTTATATAAGAAAAAGATTGTAGTTGTTTAATTGATTGTGACTATATAACATGTTAGAATAACAACTCGGATTAGAAAGGAATTGGAAAATAATAGATGTGGTGTTATCCTTGTGATTGCCGAAAATGGCCAAAAATATTGGACAGTTTTACTTTAATTGTGGGGCAGAATTTTACACGTCCTGTTAAGGCGTGTAATCTCATTTGAATTGCTGGTTTGTTGCGCCTTAAATGTGGCATGTTGGTTGTTGATTTTGGGCCTTGAAAAAGGTGTAAAAGTACGTAGAAACAAAGGAAATGCTGCCCAAATTTCTGTAGAATAAGAGACCTAGCACTTAGTATTATTCCACGTTGATAAGCTAGGAGTTGATAGACCTGTTATGTTATTATAGGTTGAAGTACTATGTATAGCGTATTCTACTTGAAGGGTGGAGTAGCTATAAAGGTTGAAGTACTTTGGAGCATTTTGCTACTTGTCGATAGTCGTCGCGAGGTATGTGAACCTCTTCATTCTTTTGGCATGTTCTATGTATGAAATATACATGTGGTGTTATTTCATGATTCCTTCTACTCTTAGAAGTTAAGAGGTACGTATGTTGATTTACTCTATGTAAAAGGTATGTCTAAGAAATCCTAAGTTCTTACCAAATCCTATGGGGGATGTTGGTAAGAGTCGTTAGGAAGTATTTGGAGTCGAGTTGACTTTGCTAATTTATTGCACTAATGGGAATAGGTATCGAACAAGCCATTGCAGCGTTAATAAAAAAAAATGTATCGACAATCAATTATATTAAAATGAGTAGAATTCTCCATCTGCATAGAAACTAAGATAAGACAAAATTGTATTACATTTTCTAGATCATGACTGTTTTAATAAGATCGTTATAAACAAGTATAACCTATTCACAGCTCATAAAAGTATATGTTACTTAATTTAAAGATAGAGATGACTTGATTTATTTGAAGTGAGGGAATTGATTTTAAAGAGTTTATGTTATGAAGTTTTAAGACTATGAACCTTGATTTCTTAAAAGGTTATGAGACTTTATTTTTCACGTTATGGGACTTGATTTTAAAAGGAAGGAATGACTTGATTTAAAAAGTATGGCTTCTTGATTTATTGCAAGAGTTAAGAAAAATGATTTCAAAAGAGTATGTAACTTGAGTTTTAAAAGTATACGTTTGTTGATTTAAGGAAAAGGAGTTGCATGATTCTTTTATAAGTATGCATGTACGTAGTACTTTGGGTTTAGTTTCCCTAAGGTTTCAAGTTATGAAAATGCCTTAGTGTATTTTAAAAAAAGGAAAATGTGATAAAGCGCCTTAAGTTCTCTAAAATGAAAAGTTTTTATAATAGCTTTATGGGAAGTTGTTATAACAACTTAAGAAGAAGTAAGAAAAGATGGTTTAAAATGTTATGGATACGATACATCGAGTCCCACAAATGGGCCGGGTTATGTTATATGACTTTACCGCATCCCAGAATGGGCCGGGCAGTATACCTTTATGGGCAGACTTATATGACTTTACCGCGTCCCAGAATGGGCCGGGCAGTATACCTTTATGGGCAGACTTATATGAATTTACCGCGTCCCAGAATGGGCCGGGTAGTATACCTTTATGGGCAGACTATGTGACTTTATCGCATCCCAGAATGGGCCAGGCAGTATACCTTTATGGACAGACTTATATGACTTTACCGCGTCCCAGAATGGGCCGGGCATTATACCTTTATGGGAAGACTATGTGACTTTACCGCGTCCCAGAATGGGCCGGGCAGTATACCTTTATTAGCAAACTTATATGACTTTACCGCGTTCCAGAATGGGTCAGGCAGTATACCTTTATGGGTAGACTTATATGACTTTACCGCATCCCAGAATGGGCCGGACAGTATACCTTTATGGGCAGACTTATATGACTTTACCGCGTTCCAGAATGGGCCGATCAGTATACCTTTATGGGCAGACTTATATGACTTTACCGCATCCCAGAATGGGTCGGGCAGTATACCTTTATGGGCAGACTTATATGACTTTACTGCGTTCCAGAATGGGCTGGACAATATACCTTTATGGGCAGACTATGTGACTTTACCGCGTCCCAGAATGGGTCGGGCAGTATACATTTGGGGGAAGAATTTTTATGAATTCACCGTGTCCCGCAAATGGGTCGGGTTACGTTATCACGTATGGATAATCAAGTGAACTTCAAAATGAGACGTCCCTCCATAAAGGGCCGGATTATGTTATGCAAAATACGTAAGTTATGTGTTTATGAACTTGATGGTGTTTCCTAAGTATGTATGTAAGAATTTGATTATAACTCTTATTGAAAATGGGAAAAGATAATAATGTGTGATTAAGTTCATGAGTTATAATGGCACGGTCGGATCTGGTATTTACTTTTTATACTTGCCCCTGTCATTCTTTTGTACAGTTATGATTTGTTTATCAGATCTTATTTGATTCCATACTTGGTACTGTTATCGACTTCTTCTGCGTTAAATGCTCGCAGTATTAGGTATCCAGGTTGGTCATCCTCGTTCTTAGGATCTCTATTCAGTTTTTGGGAAGAAGCTCCATTCACTCCGGAGGCTTATCTTTTGGTACGGATCCCAGTGATGTAGATTATGTGTATTCAGGGGTATGGCGGGACCCTGTCCCGTCACCCTGGTTATGTCAAAATTCTTAGAGGTCTGTAGTCATATATTGTGGGTTGGTTTGATTAAAAAAATGATGTAACTGCTTTTGGCTTTATATATATATATATATATATATATATATATATATATATATATATATATATGTCTACGAGGTAACCTTAACTCATTCATTGTTTATTTCCTGTAAACGTACGTTATGAGTTTCATGTATGTTCCGCTAATTTTCTCTGATGTATACCTGTAAGGGTGCCCAGATAAGGCACCAGTCGCGGGCCCGGGGTCGGGTCGTGACAATTTGGTATCAGAGCAGTTAGTCCTCGGAAAGTGTCTACAGACCGTGTCTAGTAGAGTCTTGGTTATCGGTGTATTGTGCACCACATTTATAACGAGGATGCTACAGGACATTGAGGATTGGTTTCCCTTCTTCTCACTCTGAGATCGTGCGATAGAGCTGTGTCGTTAGGGTAGTCTCTCTCTAATGTGTTATGTTGATTGCAGCTATGAGAAAGGCAACAGTGGCCCAGAAAGGATTATATGGATTGCGTATCCAGGTTGGTAAAATTATTGTATAGTTGGTATAATGATGTACATCTATACGGACATGTTTATAAGGGTCATATGTGTGTTGCCTAGAATGATTACGATTTATCAGGAGTTGGTTAAGTTATGTGGTATGCTTAAGTGTTGTGTACGGATAATATTAAAATTGTTTTGATTAAGACAACAAGATTTTAAGATTTTGATAAGCTACATTTTTCGTATGTGGGGACTGATAATGAAAGCTTGGAACATGGAATAATTGGGAACCTTGGAATAATTGGGAACCTTAGAATATTGATAACCGCTGAGACCTTAGAGGTATAAGGCCTTCTCGGGTAGTAAGATTTATTTCAGACCAAGAATGAGAATTAAGTGCGACAATGGATCGGGTTGTGGGCTGATTACGGGTCAACCCGTAGCCTGGAATGGAGTATGGTCAGTTGGAGGTAGTCCTGCTATGTGATAGGGTCACGAGGGTGTAAGGCTCAATTTTAGTTAGTCGTTGTAAGGGTTCGTGGACGCGTTCCACCGGAATCGGGTCGTGAGAACAAAAAAAAAATTGAAATTGACCAAGTTGGATATAGTAACTCCAAGGATTAGAAAAACAAAAGCGATGCTTGAGATTATGTACGTATGCTAGAATAACTTTGGAAGTACGAGAAGAATACGATAAGTAAGAAAAGGAGAAAACAAGGGTTGAAAGAATTGAAGTGCTTAAAGTTATGACTAAAAAAACTACGAAAAGAGAATCCTTTTAGGCCATGAATGAGAGTAAATAGTGATGATGCACACTTTGGATTTGTTTCCTCGTTTGGCTTATGATGGATGGATATGCATGTGCGATGTATTAGGGTCATATGTGGCATAATTAGGTTTCATTAAGTGTACTTTTATGAAACTATACCGAGAAATGTTTAGATTGAGCTCTGAAAGAACATTCGGGGACGAATGTTTCTAAGGGGGGGAGAATGTTACACCCCGTAATTCCAGGATATGTTTAAAAGAATGTACGTAAGGAATCAAGACTTTAAAAATTGCTATGAAAGGAAGAATTATTTTTCCGAAGGAAAATCTTCCGAACCTCAGGAAGGAAAAATGTTTGTTAGTAAGAATTGGGTTCCCATAATTGTTATTTGAGATTGTGCAAATTTATTTACGGATTTGATTACGTGGGGCCCACCCGAGAAATTTTACGTTTTGTAGGGCCCACGAGGTTTTCGATATTTTGAAGAATTATGGAAATTTCGGGAAATGGAATATTTTAGACCAATAGGAGGGCGACAGGTGTCACCCTCCACATGGCCTGGTTGAAAGTCATGATCTAAGAAGACCAAGAAGAGAGCTTGACATTATTGACTATTGACTAAGATCCTAGCCACCCATATGTATTAATCTTAGCCCTTGGATGCCTTATATAACTATACTAGTAGCAAGACAAATCTCATACTTAGAAAAATACCAAGAACTTTGTGCAAATCATTGAGAGCTCTCGGTTTTGGGCTCACTTTGAGCAAGAAAATTCTTCAAAAGTTGATGATAAATCCCAATATTCAAACCCAAGATCCCTAGAGGTATTGTAAGGATATCCCAATACAAAAATCCCGAAAAAACTACGTTTTTACGTTAGTCGCAAGATGAAAATCTAAGGTGTTCTTCAACTTTGAAGTTGGAAATTGAAGAGAAGTTGTTTATGAACTTCTAAGGGTTGCTTGGAGTGGATTGAAACGGCAAGAAGAGGAGCTAAAGTTGCTACGGATCGACTTAAGGTTTTGGATCGTATTTGGGCTTAAAAGAGGTAATAATCTCCGCCTTGCTATTATAATTCAAGATTTCATGTTGTAGTAGTTGGTAGATGAGCATGTGATATTTAGAATGAAGATTTATAAATGTTATGGAATTTGGAAACTTAAATCCGAGATTGGCATGTTAGCCATTAAAATTGGAAATCAATTTGGTCGATAGTTATAATCATCGCATGTTATATAAGAAAAATATTGTAGTTGTTATAATTGATTGCGACTATATAACATGTTAGAATAACAACTCAGATTAGAAAGGAATTGGAAAAGAATAGATGTGGTGTTATCCTTGTGATTGTCGAAAATGGCCAAGAATATTGGACAGTTTTACTTTAATTGTGGGGCAGAATTTTACACGTCTTGTTAAGGCGTGTAATCCCCTTTGAATTGCTAGTTTGTTGCGCCTTAAATGTGGCATGTTGGTTGTTGATTTTGGGCCTTGAAAAAGGTGGAAAAGTACGTAGAAACAAAGGAAATGCTGCCCAAATTTATGTAGAATAAGAGACCTAGCACTTAGTATTATTCTACGTTGATAAGCTAGGAGTTGATAGACCTGTTATGTTATTATAGGTTGAAGTACTACGTATAGCGTATTCTACTTGAAGGGTGGAGTAGCTATACAGGTTGAAGTACTTTGGAGCATTTTTCTACTTGTCGATAGTCGTCGCGAGGTATGTGAACCTCTTCCTTCTTTTGGCATGTTCTATGTATGAAATATACATGTGATTTTATTTCATGATTCCTTCTACTCTTAGAAGTTAAGAGGTACGTATGTTGATTTACTCTATGTAAAAGGTATGTCTAAGAAATCCTAAGTTCTTACCAAATCTTATGAGGGATGTTGGTAAGAGTTGTTAGGAAGTATTTGGAGTCGAGTTGATTTTGCTAATTTATTGCACTAATGAGAATAAGTATCGAACAAGCCATTGCAGCGTTAATAAAAAAATGTATCGACAATCAATTATATTAAAATGAGTAGAACTCTCCATCTGCATAGAAATTAAGATAAGACAAAATTGTATTACATTTTCTAAATCATGGTTGCTTTAATAAGATCGTTATAAACAAGTATAACCTATTCACAGCTCATAAAAATATATGTTACTTAATTTAAAGATAGAGATGACTTGATTTATTTGAAGTGAGGGAATTGATTTTAAAGAGTTTATGTTATGAAGTTTTAAGACTATGAACCTTGATTTCTTAAAAGGTTATGAGACTTTATTTTTCAAGTTATGGGACTTGATTTTAAAAGAAAGGAATGACTTGATTTAAAAAGTATGGCTTCTTGATTTATTGCAAGAGTTAAGAAAAATGATTTCAAAAGAGTATGTAACTTGAGTTTTAAAAGTATACGTTTGTCGATTTAAGGAAAAGGAGTTGCATGATTCTTTTATAAGTATGCATGTACGTAGTACTTTGGGTTTAGTTTCCCTAAGGTTTCAAGTTATGAAAATGCCTTAGTGTATTTAAAAAAAAGGAAAATGTGATAAAGCGCCTTAAGTTCTCAAAAATGAAAAGTTGTTATAATAGCTTTATGGGAAGTTGTTATAACAACTTAAGAAGAAGTAAGAAAAGATGGTTTAAAATGTTATGGATATGATACACCGAGCCCCACAAATGGGTCGGGTTATATTATATGACTTTACCGCGTCCCAGAATAGGTCGGGCAGTATACCTTTATGGGCAGACTTATATGACTTTACCGCGTTCCAGAATGGGCCGGGCAGTATACCTTTATGGGCAGACTATGTGACTTTATCGCGTCCCAGAATGGGCCGGTCAGTATACCTTTATGGACAGACTTATATGACTTTACCGCGTCCCAGAATGGGCCGGGCAGTATACCTTTATGGGCAGACTATGTGACTTTACCGCGTCCCAGAATGGGTCGGGCAGTATACCTTTATGGGTAGACTTATATGACTTTACCGCATCCCAGAATGGGCCGGACAATATACCTTTATGGGCAGACTTATATGACTTTACTGGCGTCCCGAACGGGCTTGGCCAAGATACCTTTATGGGCAGACTTATATGACTTTACCGCGTCCCAGAATGGGTCGGGCCGTATACCTTTATGGGCAGACTTATATGACTTTACTGCGTCCCAGAATGGGCCGGACAGTATACCTTTATGGGCAGACTATGTGACTTTACCGCGTCCCAGAATGGGCCGGGCAGTATACATTTGGGGGAAGACTTTTTATGAATTCACCGTGTCCCGCAAATGGGTCGGGTTACGTTATCACGTATGGATAATCAAGTGAACTTCAAAATGAGACGTCCCTCCATAAAGGGCCGGATTATGTTATGCAAAATACGTAAGTTATGTGTTTATGAACTTGATGGTGTTTCCTAAGTATGTATGTAAGAATTTGATTATAACTCTTATTGAAAATGGGAAAAGTTATTAATGTTTGATTAAGTTCATGAGTTATAATGGCACGGTAGGATCTGGTATTTACTTTTTATACTTGCCCATGTCATTCTTTTGTACAGTTATGATTTGTTTACTGTACCTTATTTCAGTTCCATACTCGGTATTTGTTGTACAGACCCCCTTCGGGGGGTTGCGTTCATGCCCGCAGGTATTAGGTACCCAGGTTGGTCATCCTCGTTCTTAGGATCTCTATTCAGTTTTTGGGAAGAAGCTCCATTCACTCCGGAGGCTTATCTTTTGGTACGGATCCCAGTGATGTAGATTATGTGTTTTCAGGGGTATGGCGGGCCCCTGTCCCGTCATCGTGGTTATGTCATAATTCTTAGAGGTCTGTAGTCATATATTGTGGGTTGGTTTGATAAAAAAAGGATGTAACTACTTTTGGCTTTATATATATATATATATATATATATATATATATGTCTAGGGAGGTAGCCTTAACGGCTAGTCTGTTGTTTATTTCCTGTAAACGTACGTTATGACTTTCATGTATGTTCCGCTAATTTTCTCTGATGTATACCTGTAAGGGTGCCCAGGTAGGGCACCAGTCGCGGGCCCGGGGTCGGGTCGTGACATTTAGGCATTGTTGTAACTCAACATGCATGTGGTCTATTTCTTTGTCAAAGAAAATATGCTAAGGAGATAGTTGACAGAGCCGACATGTCCTCATGTAAGTCGTCACTTATGCCGATGAATACATAGGCTAAATTGAGTAACTCTTCAAGGTCTCCATATGACAATCTGAAACACTATCGCAGTTTAGCAGGGACATTACAATATCTCACCTTTACGAGACCCGATATGTCATAGATTGTTCCACAGGTATGTTTACACATGCATGCCCCGAAGGAAGATTATATGGGTGATCTCAAACGGATTTTGCGGTATGTTTAGGGTACACTTGATCTTGTCCTACATCTTTATAAGTCAGTCATCGCTGGTCTCATTTCTTATACCGATACGGATTGGGGTGGATGCCCGGATACCATACGCTCTACCTCTGGTTATTATGTATTTCTCGCCGATAATTTGATCTCGTGGTCATCGAAGCACCAACCCACATTATCTTGGTATAGTGTTGAAGCCGAATATATAGGGGTTGCGAATGTTGTCTCTGAATCGTGTTGACTCCATAATCTTCTATTGGAGCTCCATTTTCCGATCAAAAAGGCAAACATCGTTTATTGTGATAATGTGAGTGCCATATATCTGTCGGGAACCCCGTGCAACATTAACGCACTAAACATATTGAGATGGATATTTTATTTGTCCGAAAAAAGGTGCACGTGAACAAGTTCGTGTTCTCCATGTCCCGTCTCGCTATCAGATTGTAAATATATTCACATACTCTTTGATGATTTTAGGGATAGTCTCAGTGTACGAGAACCTCCCGCTAAGACTGTGGGGGAATGATAGATTATGGAAATAATCCTTTATTATCGACATAATCTTTGGGTATATTTTATACTTAGAATGTAAATATTCTGATACCATAATTGTAGCCTAAACGGTAATCTTGTAACATGTATATATTATTACATTCAAGGAATGTAAAGATGATAGAAAATATTTCCTTCACTAAATTTATGAAAATGGACCATTTAACCTTATTTGATGCATTATTCGATAATTTGCATAGATTAAGATTGTTAGAAGTTGTTTGATTGGATAAAAATACCTAAAAGAGCCTATTTTACATCAAATTGAGAAAATAATTATATCAACGATGAGTGCACAAATACAGCCTACAATTATCTAAACTGATGTTCTATATCAGTTATTTTAACCAATATCAAAACATTATTATACATACGCTCAAATTTGTTGTCATCCCTATACACTATCCCTCACATTCGACTATTAGTAGGCGTTTGGTAATATTTGTAAAAAGAAATAATATTTTTGAAGTTGAGTTAAAAAAATATATGAAAAAATGTTTCTTAAGGAATAATATTTTTACTTGAAAAAGTAACTAGAACCAGTTTTTTCAACTTGAAAAGCTCAACTTCACGTTGGAATGAGTAAATAACAATGAATACTTGCTCAACCCCAAATTGTGTAAACTCCCTATATAGTTAAGTGATTTAACTGGGGTGAGGATGCAAAAAGATTGTGTACAAACTCATGTTATGCATCTATTGACTTATTGTAAACATCGAGTGTGAATAAAATTTTATTATATAAGGGGTCGGGAAGGATTGAGTGTTTGGAGGATTGGGAGAAATGAATGCACTTGTGAAACTTGTCTTTTCTATTTTTACTAGAAAAATTATATTCCTCGAAAAAAAAATCCTAAAGAAAATATTTTCAAATTTTTTGACATTACAAATACAACATGAAAAAATGTAAATCTTTTTGTGAAAGTTATCTTCCTTCCTACCAAATGCACCCTTAATAAGGAGCTTTTATAATCACATAAGTGTTACGAATTGTTGGGTCTCGTGGGCTACGAATTCGTAAAACGTAACATTAAAATCGCAAAACTACGAACAACAAAAACAATCACTGGATGTTGCCTTCAATGTTGGGTCAACATCTGAGGCAACATTGTAATAAAACAGAATAAACATTGTTAGAGTAAATGCAGCGGAAAAAGTAAAGAGACACAAGGTTTATATTTTCAAGGGTATATATAAATATATTCCTTGATGGTCGATGGACGAAAGAATTGTATAAATTATATACAATTACAAAGAATTTCTTTTTACAAATTGAGCGTTACAAACGAAAAAGAAAATACATACAAAAATGAAGTCGCAGATGACTTTGCCTAAAGTTACAAAATCTAAAAGATAAAAGACAACATCTTCATTACAATCACTTGAACAATAAGCTTAATCTAGAATAGAGATAGCGATTGCAATGTGGGACAAGATGTTGTTAAAACAACTTTAGGCTAAAAGGTTGATCCAGTTTTCTAAGGTAAAATCCGAGAGCTCTCTTAAAAGTTCTTTTTCTCTAAATCTGGATATCGATACTTGTGAAACTCTCCTCTATTTATAGTGTTGAGCTTCACTTGAAATCCTCACTGATGGTTGCAGAGGTTGAGCAAAAGATGGCAACAGCTTGGACCGAGTCTTCCTCCTGAAAATCCTCAACGATCCTGGACTTGGTCTTCGTTGCTTTCTCTCCACGTTTTGCCTTTGTCTTTCACCACGTTTTAAGCACAACAATCTGGTAAGCTTGCCTAGGTCATTTTTACTCGCAGTAACTTCAACTGCTTAGGCCGGAAGAATAGGAAAAACAGTTACATAGATGTTGGCAGAAATGTTGTCGCAACATCGCAGACAACATCCTGAAGATGTTGTCCTGTGATTTTGCAGATGTTGTCCCAACATCCTATCCAACATCAACAATCTCTCCCTTTTTTCCTTTCTTCACAAAACTTCATACGATGCTAAAATGACTAGGATACTGAATCTTGATGAAGTCCTCGATAATCTAAGAAACAGTAAGATTAGTGTCGTGATCCCCATTAACCTACAGTTACAAGATTTCAAGCAATGTGGTATCGAAGTTATGGTTAGTTAGGAGTTTATGTTATGTCCGTCGTGACTTACTTACAACAGATGCATAATCAGTCTGCGGCTATAACCATCCATGTCAGGCAAACATGTATATATAATTTAGAAAAAAAATCACAACCATATATCTGCCAGAACAGACTGACCTAAATATATTATAGTTAAATATTACAAACCAAAACAAATAGTATCCAAATGTCAGTTAAAAAACCAAACTAAAAATAACAAAACAAAGTACACATTTTCAGCCTTCAACAACTCATCCATGGATCACCTGTACCTAAATCTGGATCAACAACAGCTATCCACATCTGCATCTCCACGCTAGTCAGTAGTCAACATCATCTCAACTCTTCTTCCCCTGCAACATAGCTTGGCCCAAAGACCTTGGTTTCTCCTACGGTTGTATGCCAGCAAAGATTATCGTAATCATCTCCCCTTTTTTGTGAAGAAAGTATGTCCTCATAATAACTCTTGGCTCGCACAAGTTCTTGAATCTGCCTGTCAATTTCGGCAATGTGCTTTCGAAGTCAGTCTGGGGACATCGGGAACTTTCCATGATCAATGTTGTCAGGAATGTTGGCAACATCCTTCGGTGTATTACAGTCATATTCTTATTTCTTCCAGGACAGATCAATCACCCTATCTCTGCTGTTTATAAATGCTCTCGGTACTGAGTAGACATCTAAGGCTGGACTCAGTTTCTCTCCTTTTGGAGTCTTAAATCCTTGGTTGAGCAGGATTTGAAATATTAATGAGGGGTAAGGAAGGGCAAAATTGCTTTGTTTTTCTGCCATATTGGTAACATGGTTGAAAATTATGGTTCCTAATTCAACCTGCTGGTTCCTTCCAAGCTTGTAAAGAAGTGATACTTGGTCAAGGGTTACAACTGTTTCATTGAGAGATGGTAGCCAATTGTATATGGACAGCTTGTGCATGATGGCAAATAGGGCAGTGAGCTTAGAGACAGGACTGCGAGGGGCCCAAAAAGTGATCAGATTCCTCGTGAGGTATTTGATCATCGTATTAAGCTCGTCGACAGTGGGGTTTGGGTGAGACTCTCTTTCATTAATGCATATCCCAATAGTGGAGTTGATAATATCGGGTGTGAAGTTGTAGATTTTGTTGTAAAGATACACTTTCCCGAATTTCTTCGAGTTGTTGTCCCTCATAACAAGTTGCAGATTAACATAAAAAATCCTAATTACCTTCTCACAGTACGGTCTATTTCCAAACACAGAGCTTAAAACTTTGCGACTACTCAAAAACTCGACTAAGTTATTGATGGAAAATGAAGAGTGATCAATCACCTTTTCACCTCTGACTCCTCTATTTTTGAACCAATTCCATCTACTAGAACATGATTTATTTAGAAACAAGGGTGAATAAGGCATTACCTCAAAATCTGTTTCAGATTTTGTGTGCTCCTGTCCTGATGAGTGATGCGCGATTTATGCACACACTAAACGCAAGTGCACGTATCGTGACAAGTAATATAGTTTAGGTAAGACCGAATATCGTCCTCAGGGACTGGTTTTCAAGTACCGATTATCTATGCTTTAGTTTCTATTTGGTTAACGTTAATTGAGTTGGAATTCTAAACTAATAATGCAGGAAATAAACTAATTATGAAAATACTTTGATTTAAATCAGTTATGATGGAGAATTAGGGCTTCCAAGATCATCAACTATCCACTCTATTCAATCCTTAATACAATTAGACTGACTTCTTCTTCTACGTTAAGATAGCAGGTTAACTAGACCGTTTTATACTCCTGTTAAGGTAATATAAACACTCAACCCCAATGGAGAACCCTTCTACCTTTCGGTGACAAGATTGACTACAAAGGAGGATTAAGAGCTATAACCTATTAAGCTACACAAGTATCGGGGTACTTTCGTCCACGATTTAAACCTATGTTTATTCAACTATAGCATATTCACAATCTCCCCTTTCGGCTTTCGATTAGAACTCATATAAGTGATGATAACTAGTGATCAATTAATTATCAAGCAATCAAAGCAACTATTGAATAAATCTTAAATAAGTGAAGAAGAAACCAAACTAATATATTAATTCATGAATAGAGTTTCAAGTGAATCACAAGGAAATCTCTAATAAAGTAATTAGCTCCTAGCCATAGTCACGCTAAGAACTAATATAATCTCCATACATGAACTGAAATAAACAAAGCAAAAAGAAAGAAAAGAAAATACTCAAGAACAAATCTCCAAGCCTTCTAGCATCCATGGATTGCGTTGTGGAATATTTACAAGATGGAATGTGGTAGAATGATGGATGGAGAATGAGATGGGTGATGAATGGTATGTAGAATTGTATAGACTATTTATAACCCAAGAATCTTTTAGGTAAAGGGTTAAGGATTATGTAGGTAGGAAAGGTTATGAAATCCTTTTAGGTAAAAGGCTTAGGAAAAGTTATGGAAAAGGGTTAAGGAATATGTAGGTAAGAAAAGTTATCCCTTTTGGACCCTGAAAATGTGTCAAATTCGGCCCAAAAACTCAGCAATCCCGCGTCGGCGCCGTGGCCCTGCAGTCGGCGCCACGGCGCCGAAAAACCTGCAACTTTCGGAACATTCAGAACATTGGGCGTCGCGGCGCCTGAGGCGTTTTTCTGGCGGATTTTCATTTCGTCGTCCTTTTTTCATCTGGTCTTCGTCTGATTTCTTCTATACTTTCCGGAACTTCTTAGGCTTCATTTCTTGGCCCTTTTAGTGTGCAATTCCATCTCATTTATGCTCATTTCATCTCCCTTTCGCCATTTCTCCATTTCTGACAACTGTGACACAAAAGAAAGGAAAACGGCCCTAATACTATACTAAACATAAATGAAATGAGTAAAATACTAACTAAAAATGACTCAAGAGGTGTATATAAAATACATCGATCAATGAGGTGTGTTCTGGTGTTGCCTCGGATGTTGGGGCAACATAGTCAGGATCAGCGTCTTTTTCCTCTGTTACCTTCGATGTTGAGGCAACATTTGAACCTAGGTTCCAGTATGTTCTTCGCACTCTCTTGGGAATAAAGTTCCTTAGAGGAGTGTCGTCAGACATTTCCTCTTCTCATTCCTTCTCGACTTTGGTTGGAGTGGCGGTTGAAGCTGTCGGACTTTTGAGTAGATTGAAGTCTAAATCAGTGCTAGTGGAAGTTGTGGACTCAACAGGGAAATTCGACTCTTTACCAGAGAAAGTCGATTCTGCCCTGATCCTTTTGGCAGTTTGCTCTTCACCGAATCTGCTTTCAAACACCCTTTTCGACCTTCTCATCGGCATTGTAGATTGTGATCCTCTTGACACAAGGTTTGTAAAGTCATATGTTGAATCAACATCTATTGGGTTCTCCGAATCTCCAGGGTAGCACATATTTAATGGCTCATCGGAACCCAGAAAAATCAGGGCTAAACTTGCG
The DNA here is from genome assembly GCA_029844215.1 of Przewalskia tangutica. Lineage (NCBI taxonomy): Eukaryota > Viridiplantae > Streptophyta > Magnoliopsida > Solanales > Solanaceae > Przewalskia > Przewalskia tangutica. Next base: position 83,656,020 of record CM056736.1, on the reverse strand, counting down.
TCTTCTTCAGAAGGTTTTTCTTCATTGATGGCTTTATAATGCTTATACATATTGTGGTTGTTTTGGTGGACTTGTTGACATAGGAGAATACTCTTTTGATTTGAAAGATTGGAAAGATTTTGGGGGATATGGACATGGGAGAGGGCTTTGACGAGTTGGGCGTATTTGAAATGTTTTGAAAATCCGGAGGTGATGTTTGGGCTACCATTTGATGGTTCGATTTGGTGGCTGACTGATGTGACAAGACAGACGCAATAATGGGAATTTTAATCAAGGCAATCTTCAATTTACACAAACTCTTTTCCTTAAATTTAGGTAGTGAAAAATATTTGAACTCTACACATACCCAAAACAAAGGTTTTTACATGACACAAGGCTTTTACAAACTTTATAAGAAACGGTCCTCCTTATTTTTTGGATTTTCGTTATTTACAGAGACTTGTTACAAATTAAAAATCTGAATAAAATAAGGTAAACAAGATCGACCAATGTACTAGAACACGATGTTGCGAGTGATGTTGGCAACATTTCAAAGCTTAACTAGCATTTTGAGACTAGGATTTTCTGATTTGGCAAAAGGATTTCCGTATATGTTCTCTATGAGACTGATCGCAGGACAAATGAGACATTTTACCATTGTCCTTAATCAACATAGTTGAACACATATGGATAAAAAGAAATAAATATTAAGGAATTTTCAACCTTCTTGAAGCACATGGTACTCCTATAGAGTAGGAACGGTACCAACCTTAGAGTTTTGCTTTTTTTGGATAAAACCAAATCTTTAGTTGAGGCTTCGCCTTCTTATGATACTCCATTTTTATGATATGCATCATCACAGAGAATGGTATCACCTTCAAACCTTGTCCTTGTGAAGTCAAGCTTGATTCCTATGAAAAAATTGAGCAACATTACTTACAATTCATATCCTGTACACTGACCCAAATGATAAATATTACCCAGAATGTTAGGTCAACATTTAGGACAACATCTACCTTGCATGTCTTATTTTCAGAGAAAACAGAGACCAAGAGATTTTTTTCAAGCTAGAAAATCTCTCATGATCTAAGGGTTTGGTAAAAATATCAGCTAGTTGTGAAAGAGTATCAACATGTTCGATTTGAACTAGCTGTTTTTCCACTAAGTCTCTTAAAAATGATGCCTTATATCAATGTGTTTTGTACGTGAATGTTGAACAGGATTTTTGGAAATATTAATAGCACTCAGATTATCACAGTACAAAATCATAGAATTATTAGATATGACATAGTCATCAAGCATATGTCGTAACCAAATCAGTTAAGCACAACAACTTTCTGCTGCCACATATTCGGATTCGGCAGTCGAAAGTGACACACAATTTTGTTTACGACTGTACCATGAGATTAGATTATTGCCAAGATAAAAACAACCACCACTAGTGTTTTTCCTATCATCGACATCACCGAACCAATCTGAATCACTATACCCTATTAGATTAGGATTAGTGTCTCTAGAGTGCCAAATTCCCAAGTCACTTGTACCGACAATATATCGTATGATATGTTTCACGGCATTAAGATAAGATATCTTGGGACTGGCTTGGAACCTGGCGCAAACACACACACTAAACATGATATTCGGGCGACTGGCAGTAAGGTATAAAAGGCTCCCTATCATAGATCGGAACATTGTTGGGTCAACATCTTGTCCAACGTTGTCTTTACAAACCTACTGCGTAGATCCCATTGGCGTCTTCATGTGTTTAGCGTTTTCCAGACCAAACTTCCTCACACGATTCTTGGCATACTTGCTTTGGGATACAAAAATCCCTTCTTCAACCTGTTTAATCTGCAAGCCTAAGAAAAATGTTAGTTCTCCAATCATGCTCATTTCAAATATTGTCGACATAGCTTCGACAAATGACTTCAAGATGGATTCTTTAGTCAAGCCAAAGACAATGTCATCAACATAGATTTGAGCTATGATTACATCTACTTCGTGTCTCTTTATGAATAAAGTTCTGTCAGCTTCTCCACGGATAAAACCAAAATCAATAAGTAAGTTAGTCAAACGACCATACCATGCACGTGGTGCCTGTTTTAGACCATACAAAGCTTTTTTGATCTTGTATACATGTTGTGGATGGTGAGGATCTTCGAATCCTTTTGGTTATTCAACGTATACTTCCTTCTCCAAGTATCCATTGAGAAAGACACCTTTCACGTCCATTTGGTGCAAGGTAATTTTCAAGTAACAAGCAATGGCAAGAAGTCATCTTATTGATTCAAGTCTAGCCACATGTGCAAAGGTCTCGTCGTAGTCGATACCTTCAACTTGTGTATATCCTTGAGCAACAAGTCGAGCTTTGTTCCTTTCAATCTGCCCTAACTAATCTGATTTGTTTTTGTATATCCACTTAGTTCCAATAACATTGTTGTTGTTGAGTCGTGATACCAAATCTCAAACCTTATTTCGGGTAAACTGCTCCAGCTCATCTTGCATAGCTTGTATCCAAAAATTATCTTTCAATGCTTCCCCAATATTCTTAGGTTCCAATGTAGATGTAAAACAAGAAGGACTAACCTGTTGACATATGGTGGACATGTACACAAACCTTACCATCTCTCGGTAATTGACTGGTTCTTTCTCCCTCGTTCGCCTCTGCTAAAAAACTCCCCTTATCACTAGGTCGGGTGGATGGTTCCTCCTAATCCTCGATGGAGGGTCTCCTCTTACTTGATCATTCAGCTCCGTAGCAGACCCCTCCTCGACATTTTCCTCGGTGTTCTCTTCTTGAGGTTCAGATGTGACTTCTGGTGTTGGGTCAACATTTGGGTCAACATCTGATGTTTCAGTGATTTTCTCATCTTCTACTGTAACCACAATGTTGTTTTCTGAGGATCTCCCAGATATGTCCAGCAGATCATCAAAAATCACATTGACAGACTCCTGAATAGTCTTTGTCCGAAGGTTATATATCCGGTAAGCATGACTATTCTAGAGTAGTCGACAAATATCCCCTTGTCGCTCTTGGAGTCGAACTTGGCCAGTTTATCCCTGTCATTAAGAATATAACACACACACCCAAAGACATGGAAATACCTAACTGTAGGTTTCTTTCCATTTAACAGTTCATAGGCGTCATTTTGGTTCCTGGCCGAAAGTAGACTCTATTACTTATGTGACACGTTGTGTTCAATGCTTCAGCCCAAAACTCTTTGATAATTTCTTAGAACTCAACATTACTCTTGACATTTCCTGTAAAGTTCTGTTCTTTCTCTCGGCAACCCCATTTTGTTGAGGTGTTTTTGGTGCCGAAAATTCATGGAATATGCCTTTCTTTTCACAAAATTTTGCAAAGGTCTGATTTTCAAGTTCTTTTTCATGATCAGATCTTATTCTGAAAATTGAAGACTAAAACAAATTCATAATTCTAGAGTAAAGAGTTTTAAACATCTCAAAGGTTTGTGATTTTTCCTTTAAAAAATATATCCAAGTAAATCTAGAAAAATCATCAACTATAACATAAAAGTATCTCATTCCTCCTAGGCTATCTACCTCAATTGGACCCATAAGATCCATATGCAATAATTGGAAACAATGAGATGTACCTGAATGTTGTCCGTCATGTTGGACAACATTGTGAGAGACTCGGGTCTGCTTTCCCTTCAAACAATCCTCACACAGTGTTTTATCTTGTGTATCCAGTCTGAAAATGCCTTTAACAGCCTCAAACGAGATCAGTTTCTCCAAGGTGCCGTAGTTGAGTGTCAAGTCACCTACCTTTGCGGAGTTGCAAACCTCTTCTCTACCTACTAGATAGTATTTATCTCCGGTTCGGGTTCCTAACATGACACACTTGTTTGCATAATCTGTAACTTTGCATCCAAGTTTGTTGAATTTCACCTCTAGACCGTCATCACATAGTTGGCTTATGCTAAGGAGATTAGCAACTAAACCTTCTACATGAAGTACATTCTTCAAGGCTGGTACATTCAGAACATTTAGAGTTCCTCTACCAATAATCTTACTCTTACTTCCTCCTCCAAATTTCATGTACCCTCCATTGAATGCTCCATACTCCTTCAATAGACTTTTAGTACATGTCATATGACGTGAGCAGCCACTATCGAAGTACCAAGAACCTGTGATGTTAGTACGTAAGACAGTTATGCACACATTACATTTTAGATTTAGTTTGGGTACCCACTCCTTTTTAAACCTTGTCTTCCTTCCACTTCCAGGCTTGTTGCTTTGAATGTTGTCAGTGATGTTGGGAAACATTGGTGACAACACTCTAGGCAATAGGCTGAGAGCAGAATTTTGAAGCTTGTAGCAGTAGGGCATGAGATGTCCTGTCTTTTTACAGAAGCTATATACAAACTTCGATCCAATCATAGTGCTTTGAGAGTTACTAGCATTTTCTTTGTCGCATTTTATCCTCTCGTTGAACTATGGATCCTGGAAGTATCGGTTTTTCTGGGAGAATGATAACCAAGCCCAGTCTTTTAGAATTGCGGAAGTTCAAAATTTCTTTCAGTTTGGAGGTTCCCATGTTTAGCCTTTGAAATGTGGTCTCAGCTGTGTACAATCGTGCACGAATCTTACCAAGCTCAAGATCCTTCTTGGTAAGTGTCATCTCTAATCGGTTGATTGTTCCTTTCAAATTGTAGTTCTCAAGAGCCAGTGATTTTGATTTTGAGTCCAGTTGCTCAGATGTAGTGATTAAGGCTTTATAAAGATTTTGTAATTCCTTTATCATTTCGTCTTTCGAGTCAACTAGATCCAAATCAGCAGCCTTAGTTGAAGAAATAAATCCACTCAAACAATTTACATCAGAATAATCAAAGTAGACATACCTCTCTGATGATGCAGACATTTCCGATGTGGCCTCCAATGTTGTTTCAGATGTTGGTCAACATCGTCAACAACATCTTCATCGTCGGACAGTGAGTGTTCAAACATGGCTGCAAGCATTGTCTGTGGTTGTTCTTCTTCTCGATCTTCTTCTTCATTCTCATCATCACTGAGGGTTTACCCACATGACCTTACCAATTTTCTTAAGGGTGTTTGCACACTCATTAGCGAAGTGTCCCCAACCCGAGCATGCATGACATTGCACTTTCTCTAGTTGTGTGGGATTGTAATTGGTTCCGTCGGAGTTGGATTTCACTTTGCTCAGAAGTTGACCTATTAGGCTGCTTATTGAAGAAAGGGTTCTGATGCTTGTTATATTTTGCTTTGCTATGGTCAGTGTTGATCTTTCTCACCATAGAATTGAATCTACGAGTGAGTAAGGCAACAGTTGCATCACTCCCCAGTTCCTCCAAGTTTTCTTCCTTATTTTCTATTTCAGATTCGAAGGTTTGTCCTTGGAGTGCCAAAGTCTTGTCTTTATATATATCTCTTTGACTCTTCATGTCTATCTCATATGTTTGAAATATGCTCATTAAAGCGTGAAGATCCATAGTAGCAAGATTATGAGCCTCTTCAATAGCACAAATCTTAGTATTAAATCTTTCAAAAAGAGATCTGAGAGCTTTATCCACAAGTTGTGTGTTGGTTAATGGAGATCCAAGCACTTGACACTGATTAGCAATGTCAATCAACTTTTTAAAATAGGATTTTATGTCGTCAGACTCCTCCATCCTTAAGCGCTCGTATTGACTCAAGATCATGCGAAGCTTTGTACGTTGAACACTTGAGGTTCCCTCACAATGGGTTTGTAAGGTTTCTTAAGTATCCTTGGCCGTTGTACAATTCTGGATAAGCTTGAACATATAGAGATCTACCCATCCAAATATTGCATTTAGGGCCTTTTCGTTAAAGCTTGCTGAGTTGATTTCTTCCTGGGTCCATTCAGACTCGGGTTTAGTGAGAACATCACTATCCTCGTCTGATGGGTACTTGGGGATTACATAGCCTTCGGATACTGATCTCCAGGCTCGAACATCAATGGATTTGATGTGCGAACGCATTCGAATTTTCCAATAGGCATAGTTAGATCCGTCAAGTATTGGAAGTCTACCAACGTTTTGTGCAGCTGAGTCCATAGTCGTAATATTCAGAATCAAACACTTATTGTATCAAGTGCAGGCTCTGATACCACTTGTTAGGTCCCGTGGGCTACGGATTTGTAAAACGTAAGATTAAAATAGCAAAACTACGACAACAAAAACAGTCACTGGATGTTGCCTTCAATGTTGGGTCAACATCTGAGGCAATATTATAATAAAGCAGAATAAACCTTGTTAGAGTAAATGCAGCGGAAAAAGTAAAGAGACACAAAGTTTATATTTTCAAGGGTATATATAAATATATCCTTTGATGGTCGATGACCAAAAGAATTGTATAAATTATATACAATTACAAAGAATTTCTTTTTTACAAATTGAGCGTTACAAACGAAAAAGAAATTACATACAAAAATGAAGTCGCAGATGACTTCGCCTAAAGTTACAAAATCTAAAAGATAAAAGACAACATTTTCATTACAATCACTTGAACAATATGTTAATCTAGAATAGAGATAACGATTGCAATGTGGGACAAGATGTTGTTAAAACAACTTTAGACTAAAAGGTTGATCCAGTTTTCTAAAGTAAAATCTGAGAGCTCTCTTGAAAATTCTTCTTCTCTAAACCTGAATATCGATATTTGTGAAGCTCTCCTCTATTTATAGTGTTGAGCTTCCCTTGAAATCCTCACTGATGGTTGCGGAGGTTGAGCAAAAGATGGAAGCAGCTTGGACCGAGTCTTCCTCCTGAAAATCCTCAACGATCCTGGACTTGGTCTTCGCTGCTTTCTCTCCACGTTTTGACTTTGTCTTTCACCACGTTTTAAGCACAGCAATCTGGTAAGCTTGCCTATGTCATTTTTACTCGCAGTAACTTCAACTGCTTAGGCCGGAAGAATAGGCAAAACAGTTACATAGATATTGGTAGAAATATTGTCGCAACATCGCAGACAACATTCTGAAGATGTTGTCCTGTGCTTTCGCAAATGTTATCCCAACATCAACACGAACCTTTTGGAATCATAATTTTTGAAAGTATTATCTCACAAATATTATGTTGCACTAAATTTTTTACCACATAAATAGAAACGAATAAATAGTTGGCCAGTTTTTCGATTGCGGGTACCAGCTTGTTATAAAAAAAAGAATCACATTTCCTAAGTTGGCGTTTGCAAAATGTGTTGGAAAAGCATTATATATATGACATAGTAGTAAACAGCGTTCCAATATTTTTATTGTTGTTGGAGTCTTATGTTCTATTTTTATTGTTGTTTGAGTCTATGTTCTCTCTGTCTCAACAAAGATAGAAGTAAATTTTATATACATATATCTTATCGACTTATTCTCTTCGATTCTCATCTTATTGAATTACATTGATTTGTGTTATTATCTTACACAATTAATATTAATTGCATGACAGTCTTTTTTATTTCACAATTTAGTGAATTCAAATTTTACACTTTTAAATCTTTAATTTTTGGATACAAAAAAAAATTCAAAAAAATCCCCACTAACTGCTGCAACTTGATTGGTACGTTGAAACCTGTCAGACAGTGTATTTTTGTTTCATCCCAGTGTGTCTCAAATATTTTGAATGTTGTTCTAATTCGTAAAAGTAGGCTTTTAATATAAGTAGATATACAATTTCAATAATTAGAAATTATTTTAAATTGTAAATAACAACTCAATACAACTTCAAGTTAATCAACATCTACTTTGATCGGGCTAAGACCTGCGAATTATGGACATTTACAGTAAATTCTGACTAATACCACTTAATAAAAAATGGAAAAAAAAAAGCTCCTAATTTTTTTCATTTTTCGTGAGACTTGTGCGGTATTACAACTCGCACTTGCCCAAATACTACTATTATAATATAAACAGTTTCTGTATGGTTCATTCCTTATTCATTGTTCAGTATTCAACCATTTTTGGTCTGCAATCTCATATTCCGTACCTGACTTGGTACTTTTTGTTGGTGTAATAATCTGTACTTGGCTAAATAATGATTCAAAACAATATGTTAATCACTTAGTGAAACATATAACATTAATGAAACAATAAACGAAAACAGAATCTGTTTTGGAAAAATAATTTCAGAATGTAATCGAGCCCACTTAGTTCAAAGTGTGTCCTTAAGGAAATTATTCCCCTCACAATACTCGAGGTTAACGGAATATCGTCTCCCAGGATAGAACGATTATCTTACCAGAATAGTAGTACTCCAAATTCAGAAGAAATGAACCACTCAACTACAAAGATATCACACACGATGAAAAATGAAAATATTTTCGACTTGAATATGAAATTCGTAATGAAAAAGTGAATGAATAAATTCTTGGAATAAGCAAGAATTTATAGGGTTGGAAATCGATTCGAATGGTTGCAACCATTCGCAATAGTCACCTAATTTTGGAGGAAATTCGAAAAAGAGAGGAGAGCGGACGGTCGTCATGGTCGATCCGCTTGGATTTGTTTTTAATTAAATAATTAATTAATTAATTTAATTAAAGAAACGCTTGTCCAAAAGATTATCTTTTCCGAATCCGGCCGGCCAAGTCGAGCCGAGAAGCGACGACGACGCAGCGAGGTCCTTGCCCTCTCAACCCTTTTAGCAGCTAGAGAAGGTGTAATGTAATATATACACCTCTTTTTCCTTCTCTTTTTTCGATGTGGGACAAAAGAGCACTTTCCCTTTAATTTTCATCCCATCATTTTCCATTCACCAATATCAAAACCCAACAATCCCCCACATGAATGGGGAATGGTTATAAGATAGAAGAATGTACGGACGAGTGTGATATACAAGCGAGAATTGACTGCATCTGGATAAGTAGGTTTCCCTTTGAACTTTCCGTAGTGAACTTATATCGGATATACTCGATCAATCGGTAGATTTGATATCTTTGAACCGTCGAACTTTGTTGTATACCTAGACAACATAAGACACACAATCAACCCTCAACCGTTTATGGTTCTCACGGTTGTGTTCATTTAAGCCATGAACACCGCCTGGTCTCATGAGTGCATAGAGAATGGGCCTTTACTGTCATTCCCCTTTAAAGCGGCTTACACTTAACACTCACATAGGTGATTTCTAAACATGTGGTCTTATAGCCACATTATCTGGTCATACATCGCCAGATTTAGATAACCATTAAAAAACCTTAATGCTTTATTAACTCATTAACAAGCCATAAAGTCTTATCCTTATTTCTGAACATTGTCTTCATCCGAGAATGGGTTGAGTTATTTGACAATGTTGAACCGTCAGTCACAACTTTGTTTGATCTCCTTGAACCTAGCTCTTGGGATCTCCAGTCTGCTAGGTAGAGTTACCGCCATGATGACTTGTCCTTGGCCTTAACTCCATTCCCATTGATGATCTATCAACTCCTTCTCTAGATAAACCTTTTGTAAGCGGATCCGCCACGTTATCTCTTGACTTTACATAATCAATTGTGATAACACCACTAGAGAGGAGTTGTCTAACGGTATTGTGTCTCCGTCGTATGTGACGAGATTTTCCGTTATACATTACGCTCCCTGCCCTACCTATTGCTGATCACAAGGTGTATACATATAGGAGCCAAAGGTTTGGGCGTAATGGAATATCTTCTAAGAAATTCCGGAGCCATTCAGCTTCTTCACCGGCCTTGTCTAAAGCTATAAATTCTGATTCCATTGTAGAGCGGGCGATGCATGTCTGTTTTGATGATTTCCAAGACACTGCTCCTCCGCCAACAGTGAAAACATATCCACTCGTGGATTTAACTTCAAACGATCCGGTGATTCAATTTGCATCACTATATCCCTCAAGTACTGCGGGATATTTATTATAATGCAAATCATAGTTTTGGGTGTGTTGTAAATATCTCAAGACTCGTTTCATTGTCATTCAATGAGTTTGATTGGGATTACTCGTGAATCGACTCAGCTTGCTTATAGCACATGCTATATCTGGTCGTGTACAATTCATAATGTACATCAGACTTCCCAAAACTCGTGCAAAGTCCAATTGTGAGTCACTTTCACCTTCATTCTTTTGAAGTGCAAAACTTACATCAATTGGAGTCTTTGCAACATTGAAATTTAAATACTTGAACTTGTCAAGTACTTTTTCAATATAATGTGACTGTGATAATGCTAGACCTTGTGGAGTTTTATGGATCCAAGTCTTTCATGTCAAATTTGCTAGCGAGCATACGCTTCGTAGCATTTACATCGACAATATCTTTACTCATTATCAACATGTCATCAACATACAAACAAACAATGACTTCATGATTTGGAGTATTTTTAATGTAAACACATTTGTCACACTCATTAATCTTAAATCCATTTGCCAACATTATTTGGTCAAATTTTGCATGTCATTGTTTGGGTGCTTGTTTAAGTCCATAAAGTGACTTAACAAGTCTGCACACTTTCCTTTCTTTACCAGGAACCACAAAACCCTCAGGTTGTTCCATGTAAATTTCTTCCTCCAATTCTCCATTTAAGAAAACTGTCTTGACATCCATTTGATGGATTTCAAGACCATATACGGCCGCCAGTGCCACTAACACCCGAATAGATGTTATTCTTGTTACCGGCGAGTATGTGTCAAAGTAATCAAGACCTTCTTTTGTCTATAACCTTTGACCACAAGTCTTGCCTTATATTTGTCAATAGTACCATCAGCTTTCATTTTCCTTTTAAAGATCCATTTTGATCCTAAAGGTTTATTTCCAGGAGGAAGATCAACTAACTCCCATGTATGGTTGTTTAAAATTGATTCAATCTCACTATTGACTGCTTCTTTCCAAAATGTTGAATCAGAAGATGACATTGCTGCTTTAAATGTTTGAGGCTCATTTTCAAGCAAGAATGTTACAAAGTCTGGTCCAAAGGAAGTAGATGTCTTTTGACGTTTGCTACGCCTTAGATCCTCTTTGCTTGGTATACTTTCATTTGGTTCTTCCCGCGGTCGTTTAGATCTTTCACTTGACGACTCACATTCAGTTTTATACGGATAGATGTTTTCAAAGAATTCAGCATTATCTGATTCAATTACCGTATTAACATGAATTTCGGGATTGTCCGATTTGTGAACCAAAAACCGACAAGCTTTGCTGTTTGTAGCATAGCCAATAACACAATCCACAGTTTTTGGTCCGATTTTTACCCTTTTGGGCAAAGGAACTTGGACCTTCGTTAAACACCCCCATACTTTGAAATATTTCAAGTTGGGTTTTCTTCCTTTCCATAGATCATATGGAATAGATTGTGTTTTGCTGTGGGGTACTCTGTTGAGTATTCGATTAGCTGTAAGGATAGCTTCCCCCCACAAGCTCTGCGGTAAACCAGAACTAATTAGTAAGGCATTCATCATTTCCTTTAATGTTCGGTTTTTCCTTTCCGCAATTCCATTTGATTGTGGTGTGTAAGGGGCAGTAGTTTGATGAATAATTCCATATTCCAAACATGTCTCTGCAAAAGGAGATTCGTACTCTCCACCCCTATCACTTCTAATCATTTTGATCTTTTTATTCAATTGATTTTCCACTTCGTTCTTGTATTGCTTAAATGCATTAATTGTTTCATCCTTACTATTAAGCAAATACACATAACAGTATCGAGTGCAATCGTCAATGAAAGTTATAAAATACTTTTTCCCACCACGAGATGGTATTGACTTCATATCACATATATCTGTGTGAATTAAGTCTAAAGGATTTGAATTCCTATTAATAGACTTATATGGATGTTTAACAAACTTAGATTCAACACAAATTTCACATTTTGATTTGTTACACTCGAATTTAGGCAATACTTCTAAATTGATCAATTTTCTGAGGTTTTGTAATCGACATGTCCTAAACGAACACGCCATAAATCATTTGACTCAATAAGTAAGGCAATTTGAATTTTCATTAATCATCAACAACCATTACATTGAGTTTGAAAAGGCCCTCGGTGAGGTAGCCCTTTCCTATGAACATATCATTCTTACTTAATACAATTTTCTCACTAACCAACACACACTTAAACCCGTTTTTGATGAGTAGTCCGGCTGAAACTAAATTCTTCCGAATTGTTGGAACGTGCAGAACATTGTTGAGAGTCAGGACCTTTCCGAAAGTCATCTTCAGAAGTATCTTCCCATATCCTTCAACCTTGGTCATTGCAAAGATTTCCCATAAACGCACCTCTTGGGTCCAATGGAGCATAGGTTGCAAATGCTTCTTTTGCAGCGCAAACATGTCGAGTGGCACCAGAATCCAACCACCACTCCTTTGGGTTTCCAACCAAATTTCACTCTGACAACATTGCACACAGATCATTTAGATCATCATTCATTTCCACCATATTGGCTTGTCTTTTTCCCTTGTCTTTTTTCGGGAGACGACAATCTGGACTTTTGTGGCCAGCTTTCCCACAATTAAAGCAGTTGCCCTTGAACTTTTTCTTGTTAGAACCCTTCTTTTCGGAAGGCCTCTTTATTTTCTTGTTCATTTTCGGAGCAGCATCTTCAACGATGTTGACCCCTTCAATTGGTGAACTCTTACGATACCTCTTTTCAGCGGTTTTGTTATCTTCCTCGATCTTGAGACGAATGACAAGATCCTCCAACTTCATTTCCTTTCTTTTGTGCTTAAGATAATTCTTGAAATCTTTCTACGAAGACGGCAATTTCTCAATCATTGCAGCCACTTGGAATGCTTCATTCACTACCATACCTTCAGCAATAAGGTCATGGAAGATAAGTTGAAGCTCTTGAACTTGGGTTCCAACAGTTTTCCCATCAACCATTTTATAGTCTAGGAATTTGACAACCACAAACTTCTTCAAGCAAGCATCTTCTGTCTTGTACTTCTTTTCAAGTGCACTCCATAGTTCTTTGGAAGTTTCTACTGCACTGTAGACATTGTACAAGTCATCTTCTAAGGCACTTAAAATGTAGCCTTTGCACAAAAAATCAGCCTGTTTCCAAGCCTCAGTAACCATGAACTGCTGGTTGTCAGGCATGTCGGCGGCAGGCACGGGAGGGTCCTCACTGGTGAACTTTTGTAAACCAAGGGTGGTAAGCCAAAAGAACATTTTTTGCTGCCATCCTTTAAAGTTGGCACCGTGAACCTCGCAGTTTCTCGGTAGGTGATGCCGCAAAGACGGGTTGTAGTAATCACGTGCGCAGATTTGCAGAGGTAGTTCCAATTTCAATTGTCATTGTTTGTCATCACAATCGATAAACCGCTTTAATTAATAAAACCAAAATAGCAATTAATTGTGCACTTCAACGATGAAGATTTTATTTCTTCAAATCGCAGTCGAATTATAAACTTAAACGATGAAGATTTTATTTCTTCAAATCGTAGTATAATTATGAAACTTTAGTATTTCAACGAAGTTTTTATATCTTCGAGTCAGAATACTAATATTCATATGGAGTAGAAAACTACACAAGTTTTAATCTCCTTAAACAGAACGATGAAGTTTTTATGTTCTTCAAATCGTTATACACAACGGTGAAGATTTTATTTCTTCAAACCGAATCAATTTTGATAGCAACAAATATAATACACAACGGTGAAGATTTTATTTCTTCAAACCGAATCAAAATTGATAGAAACGAAGTGCAATAGATTGTATGTTATATACTTGATGAAGTTTTTATATCTTCAAATCAAGTATCCAAATGAGTAGAAAGTTATGAAAACTTTAATCTCAACCGGAGTAGAAAATCCGAAGATTTTAATCTCCAAACAACATACAAAAAAAACACTTTTTTTTTCCCGAAAAAACACTTTTTTTTTCTTTTGGAAAACACTTTTTCCTGGACTTTAATATTCCAACGAAATTTTTATATCTTCAAGTTAGAATATGAAATTACATACGGAGTAGAAAATCACACAGGTTTTAATCTCCAAACCAGGATACAGATTAAAATACAATAAACATAATTTCCTTAAGATTGTTGGTGTAATAATCTGTACTTGGCTAAATAATGATTCAAAACAATATGTTAATCACTTAGTGAAACATATAACATTAATGAAACAATAAACGAAAATGAATCTTTTGGAAAAATAATTTCAGAATGTAATCGAGCCCACTTAGTTCAAAGTGTGTCCTTAAGGAAATTATTCCCCTCACAGTACTCGAGGTTAACGGAATATCGTCTCCCAGGATAGAGCGATTATCTTACCAGAATAGTAGTACTCCAAATTACGGTAGCAGCGAACCACTCAACGACAGTATATCACACAGAATGAAAAATATTTTCGACTTGAATATGAAATTCAGAATGAAAAAGTGAATGAATAAATTCTTGATTATATAGGGTTGGACGGAAATTCGAAAAAGAGAGGGAGAGCCGGACGGGTCGGGTCGCGGGTCGATCCGTTTGGATTTGTTTTTAATTAAAATCGATCCGAAGCCGAGCCGAGCGAGCGACGACGACGGCGCGAGGGGTCCTTGCCCTCTCAACCCTTTTAGCAGCTAGAGAATGTGTAATGTAATATATACACCTCTCTTTCCTTCTCTTTTTTCGATGTGGGACAAAAAAGCACTTTCCCTTTAATTTTTATCCCATCATTTCCCATTCACCAATATCAAAACCCAACACTTTTCAAACTTTTGTCTTTCTTCTTTGGTTTAACATATGGAGTTGCTGAAAGAGCTCGTGATGCAATTATTAGTGCTAACCTTTTGAAAAAAGTTCTTTAGAAAATATATATTGAAAACAAAAAACTTATGTAAAAACAATTTTTTCAGATAATTGGTGCTATTTTTGTAAAAAAAAAAATCTGTGAATTTGACAGAAAAAAATATTAGTTGAACTATAAATATAATCGTGTTACTCACGATTTAAGAGATGGTCTTTTAAATCGTATTACTCTGTATGAAATATAATCGTATTACTCTCTCATATCACATTCATATTTAAACAGGCTTATTCTTTGACTCTCCTATAGTGTATAGTATATTATTTCCATCTTCCTACTAGGCTAGATATTCTAACAACAAACTACCTAGCTTAGCTAGTTGGCAGCTCCGCATCGTGAACTGCATCGGAATATAAAAAAATAAAAAATCGAATTCAAGAAGTAAAAGAACCCGCAAGTCAAGTAGAAAGAGAGTGCGGATCAGATATAGAAAACAAAGTAAATTTGGGCCCTGTTATAAAGTTCTCATATATTTGGATAGTGATTTGTGACTTAATTGGATAGTTTGGACGAACCGGGAGGGTCTCAGGAGTGATTCTGACGCTTGAGTTGCATTTTAGTAAAATTGAATGTTAACAGTTGATCACGACAAATAGTTGACTTAACGAGTTCAAATTCATGATTTGGAAGTTTTAACAGGGTTGTATGATGATTTTGAACTTGTACACAAGTTTTGGTTAGATTTCAATGAGACTCGGATGGGTTTTTTATCGTGTTGTGCTCATACTTGATGTTTTGACGTCGTTTGAGAATATATGGTACCACACGAAGAAAATAAGCTCGAAATTCTGTTTTAATGAACCATAGGTCTGTATCGTGATTAACCATAGCAACAAGAATCTTTAAATTACGAGGTCGTATTTGAAAATTATGACCATTTTACCTCAAACAGTTGTTACTGGTGTTGCTGCACCGCGGGTGCGGAAAAGGGGTCCGCACATGTGAACCTGCAGGTGGGGAAATGGTGCCTGCGACGCGGGGCTGCACATGTGAAGGCCGTGAGTGTTTTATAATTTGACTTCACATCATTCATTTAGTTTTTTTTAGAGTTCTAGAGCTTCAATTTGAACAATTTTTGCAACATTTTTTTCATTTTAGTGAGGGGGAGTGTAAGACTCTAACCTCATTTTTTTATTTCAACTTGATTACCTAGTTTGTTAGTGATTTAATCTGTGATTTGGTTGGAGATTTAGGGGGTTGTGCCTTAAAACTTAAAGAGTGAAATACAGATTCGAAGTCGTAGACTTCTGATAAATAAGAAGGTGCCTGGAGAATAAAATAACTGATTTCTAGGCTAAGTTTGAAATTGATTTTTTGGGCTTTAACTTCACACCTGGACTTTGAAAGAGCAGTCCGGATTCATTTGGACTGCCGATATTTAGAAGGACCCGAATGAAATAATAAATGGACTATTGAGGATATTTATATATTGGGCTTAAAGTTGATGCTTTTTAAATTTAAGTTACGGGCTAAGTCCAATTTGGCTGATTTTGACTTTTAAAAGCTATCTTGGACTTGAGTTTGGTTTAACTATTTTGGGCTAGTGGATTATGACTTAACCTTGGGAGATATAGCATGCAAAAAGAAATAAAAATCCATTTTGTATTACTTTTTTAATCAAAAACCAACTTGTCATTTTTAAATGTACTATACCATTTTCAAAACTTGAAAAAGATTTCAAAAGATGCAAGTGTGAAATTAGTCAATATGGTTGGACTAAATGTAGAGTTCTACTCAAACTCGCATTTGAGTGTTCTTAATCTGAAACAAATTGACTAAACTACTTATGTGCATACTATTTGGGCAGAAGCTTACTCTTTACTTTAAAATAACACTCTTGAGTTTGAATAAATGAAATGACAAGTTATTTTGCGGATTTTTAAACCTTAGCAATTTAAATCATTTTAAAGCATGATATGGAACCCGTAGGTCAATCGCATTCTATGGATTCTTAATACCGGAGTGCTAACATCTTTCCCGAGGGATTACCTAAACCCTTACCTCGACTCTGGTCTAGATAGGATTTTTAATAAATTTGAATAAACCTTTTCACACTGGTTTTCCTAATTTACCTATAAATTATGTGGCAACTCTAAAATAATTATCTGACTTAAAGCACCATTCAAACTCTTAGTAGATCTTATGCGCTCACCCGTGTAAAAGTGAATCTTAACAAACCTGACAACAAGCCATGGTATGCCGATGTAAAAGCTTATTTGGAAAGGGAGAATATCCCGAGGGTACTACAAGAAATCAGAAGAAAACCCTCTGATGGATGACCAATAGTTTCTTTCTAAGCAAATATATGCTCTATGGGAGAACGCATGATCTTGGGCTACTCAAATATGTGGATGATGCATATGCCACAAAGCTACTGGAAGAAGTGCACGCCGAGTCCTGCGGACCCCATATGAATGGGCTCGTCTTGGCAAAGAATATTCTGCGAACAAGTTACTATTGGATGACTATGGAGACTGATTGTGTGATATTCGTGCAAAAATGTCACAAATGCCAGATATATGAAGATTTGATCAGAATCCCACTAAATGAGCTCAATGCCATGAGTTCACCTTGGTTGTTCATTGCTTGGGGCATGAATATCATCGGACCTATTGAACCAACAACCTCCATTAGGCATCAGTTCATTCTGGGTGCCATAGCTACTTTACCAAATGGGTCGAAGCCACCTCACATAAGTTAGTGATGAAGAAAATGATATTTGATATTATAAGGAACAACATTATTTGTCGATTCGGTATCCCAAAGTCCATCATAACAGACAATAGAGCAAATTTGAATAGTCATTTGATGAAAGACATTTGTGAACAATTGTATACAACTCATCAAAATTCCACGGCGTACAAGGCACATGTGAATGGAGTCATAGAAGACACCAATAAGAATATCAAAAGGATACTACGAAATATGGCAGATAATTATAAAGGTTGGCATGAACAGTTACCATATGCATCACTTGGGTAGAGAATGACAATCATAATTTCGATAGGCTTCGACAGTCATCCCGATCGAGGTCGAGATACCATCACTATGAATTATTCAAGAAGTATAGTTGGAAAACGTGAAATGGGTCTGAAAAAGACATGAGTAGTTGGCCTTAATTGATGAGAAAATGATGATTGTTGTGTGCCACAACTAGCTATATCAATAGAGAATGACTTAAGCATTCAACAAAAAGTCAGAATCCGATGTTTCCTAGTGGGATAGCTGGTACTCTAGCGAGTATTTCCCCACTAGGATGAGTACAAAGGAGAGTTCACATCAAATTGGTAAGGTCCCTACATGGTTCGTAAGGTATTATCTAGAGGAGCTGTGATCTTAGCAGAATTGGACGGTCAGGAATGACCCAAATAATTCAATTCAGATGCAATCAAGAGATATTACGCGTGAAGGCACACTTTTCAACTTGTAATCTTACTTTTACTTGTAATAACTACACAAGATCTATCTCTTACGACAGTGATACATAAAAAATTTGCATAGAATTTTGGTCTTCTCATCTTATAATAGAAAAACCAAATGACATTTCCTTGTAATATGAATTACGCAATGACCTGATTTCTCAAAGTGGGATACGTAGGTAGTCCATTTAGGGCTCGGTTACATTATTAGAAAAAATTAATTATTTTTATTCTCAACTAAGTTCGACCTGATTCCTGCTGCGACAGGATACGTAGGCACTCTCAGAGCTCGATTGCATCAATAGAAAAACTAAAGAAACCCTTAAGAAGCCATAGGGGCAAGATGTTAATCGAGAAGACTGGGGTAATTTTTTTTAAAAGATCTCAAAAATTTCTTTCAACATAGTTCAGAAAATATTGATCAACAATGATCTTGCAACTGGAGCAGAAATTTTGAGAGGGTCTCTAAAATTCCTTCATCATGAGCCGACGCGAGAGTTCGATGGCAGAAGATTCAGATTGACATCTCAAAAACTCCACAAGAAGACAGGAGAGTCAGAAAAGAGTCTCACTCCGAACACGCGTGTCATGACACTAATATAAGATTTTTATATTTTCTAATCAACATATTTTAAATTAAACTTATATTGATTTTTGGAATGATTTTTACTATGTTCCAAAAACTTCATCTTTTTATGCTATCGAGTTGGAAGCTAGGATGGAGCAAAACCACAATCCAACAAAGAAAGAGTGGAAGAATCGACGACACGAGCTAACTTCATTAAAATACACCATTTTTCTGTTGATGCATGTTCCAAATGCCATTGAGAATACGGCAACTCATTTCACCATCCTGTTTTTCATGATGTCAAGAAGGATAAATGAAAACAAATCGGGAGGATTTCTAATCTGTTAAAAATGCCAAAATGCACCACAATCTAGCCAAAAGGGCTATAAAAGGACAAATCACCACAATCAAATATAAATGAACAAAGCGGTAACCTGAACGACAGAGTAATAACCCATATTGAATGAATGAAAACGGCAATCCGATCGAGAGGGTCACAACGGACATAAACAGACAAAGCAGCAATCTGACCAAATGGGTCATAGACAGTATGAATGAACAAAGGAAAATCTTATTGAGAGGGTTGTTAGGCGTATTTTGTATACACTTTTTGAGTCATTTTTAGTTAGTATTTTACTCATTTCGTTTGTGTTTAGTATAGTATTATGGTCGTTTTTCTTTCTTTTGAGTCACAGCGGTCCAAAATGGAGAAATGACAAAAAGAAGATGAGATGAGCTTAATTGAGGTGTAAATTGCACAAGAAAAGACCAAGAAATGAAGCCTAAGAAGTCCCGGGAAGTATAGAAGAAATCAGACGAAGTCCAGACGAGAAAAGGACAGGGTTTCGAAAAATATTTGTTGCAGTACTTTCGGCACCGTGGTGCCAAAAGATCCGCAAGTTCAGGTTGGCTACAAGACTTCCGGCACCGCGGTGCCGACGCGGAATTTTGCAGATCCGAGCCAAAATTGGACAGGGGTATAAGGGTCCAAAGAAATATAGTTTATAAGTATAAAATCCTATACCCTAGGTCATATTATGGAGTCTAGTTGGGAATCCTTGTACATATTACACAACACAACTCTTGGAGGCATCAAGATTGGAGACCTAGTTCAAGTTATTTTCTTTTCTCTTTTCTTTGTTTTATTTCAGTTCATGTTGGATTCTGTATTAGTTCTTAGCGTGACCATGGCTAGGAGCTAAACACTTTATTAAGGCTTTCCTTTGGAATCACTTAAAACTCTTATTTACGAATTAATGCATTAGTTGATTTCTTCTTCACTTAGAT
Organism: Przewalskia tangutica; assembly: GCA_029844215.1. Lineage (NCBI taxonomy): Eukaryota > Viridiplantae > Streptophyta > Magnoliopsida > Solanales > Solanaceae > Przewalskia > Przewalskia tangutica. Next base: position 83,636,040 of record CM056736.1, on the reverse strand, counting down.
TAAGATCTATTCAATAATTAGTTTGAATGCTTGATAGTTAATTGATCACTAATTATCATAACTCATATGATTTCGAATCAAGAATCGAGAGGAGAGATTTGGATATGCTGTAATTGAATAGACATATGTTAAAATCGCGGACGAAAGTACCCCGATACTTGTGTAGCATAATAGGTTATTGTTCTTAATCCTCCTATGTAGTAAATCCTATCATAGAAATATAGAAGGGTTATGCACTGGAGTTGAGTGATTATATATCCTAACCGGAATATAACAGTCTAGTTAACCGCTATCTTAGCGTAGAAGAAGAAGTCATTCTAGTCGCATTAAGGATTGAATAGAGTGGATAGTCAAGGAATTGAAAACCCTATTTCCACCATAATTGATTTAAGTCAAAGTATTATAGTTTTTAGTTTATTTTCTGCAATTACTTAGTCTTAGTTATTAGATAAAAATACAAACAAATTTACGTTCACCAAATAGAAACTAAAGCTTAGATAATCGGTACTTGATAACCAGTATCTAAGGACGATATTCAGTCTTATCAGACTATATTACTTGTCAACGATGCGTGCGCTTGCGTGAGCATTCGAAATATCGCTAACAAGGGTCACAACCGACACAAGCGGACAAAACGGCAATCCGACCAAATGGGTCACAACCAACATGAATGAACAAAAGGCAATCTAACTGAGAGGGTCATAACTGACACAAACGGACAAAGAGGTAATCCGACTGAGAGGGTCACATCCAACATGAATGAATGAAAGCGGAAATCTGACTGAGAAGGTCACAACCGACATAAAGTACGAAGGAAAGACAAACCAGCTAAAAAGGCCATATATGTCATCCATTTTAAATATCTGCATGCCGAGAGTGCCATTCATACAAACTGCCAAGAGGGACACTCCTACAAATAAATACCGAGAGGCCCATTCATACAAACTGCCAAGAGGGGCACTCATACAAACTGCCGAGATATCCATTTATACAAACACTATCGAGAGAGTAATTCATACAAACACTTCCTAGAGGGTTATTCTTACAAACTATCGAGAGGGTCATTTGTACAAACAAATGCCGAGAGGAAATTCATACAAACTACCGAGAGGACCATTCATACAAACTACTGAGAGGACCATTCATACAAACACTGTCGAAAGGGCCATTCATAAAAACTGTCAAAAGGGTCATTCATACAAACACTACCGAGAGGGCCATTCATACAAGTACTGTCTAAAGGGTCATTCATACAAACACTACAGAGATGTCCATTTATACAAACTCCTGAAAGGGTCATCCATACAAACACTCCCGAGAGGTCCATTTATACCAGCACTGTCTAGAGGGTCATTCATACAAACACTATCTAGAGGGACATTCATACAAACACTAGCAAGAGGTCATTAAAAAAATGCCGAGAGTGTCATTCATTTAAATAAAAATGGCGAGAGGGTCATTCATTCAAACAAAAATACCGAGAAGGCCATTCATTCAAACAAAAATGTCGAGAGGGCCATTCAGTCAAAAAATACGCTGAGAGGTCATCCAAACAAAATGATGAGAGGGCCATTCATTCAAACAAAAATCCGAAAGGGTCATTCATTTATGATGAAGTCAGAGGGAGTTATTCTTCACATTATCGGAGATAAAGCATGATCCAAATAATGTCGAGAGGACACCCGCTCAGAAAATCAAATATGAAGGGTATAAATGACACCTCACAGTCCACAATGTTAATAAACAAATAAAGAACAGGTTCAGAGCTGCTGAGAGTGCAAGTCAGTCAAACTAAATCCATACGCATGCGGAGCAAACGTGGAATATTTTCTCACACAACCGGTCAAGACAGGGTGCCACAAGAGTCAATATCTCTGGACTGGGGTTGGAAGCCACACCATACCACGCTACACCACCAGCTTTTATTCTATTTTTCTGAGGTATAACCTCCTCAGTCCAATTGAGTCGAACTACAAGTGAACTGATTTTTGAAACTAGGGATATGTAGGCGGACTCAATACCAGAGAACTGTTCATACTTCAACGAGAGTCTTTTTTGAAATTTTTCTTTAGTTAGTCCTCTCATTGAGTCAAACTATCAGTGGCATGAGTTCTCATATAGCCTGAGATATGTAGGGGATCTAGAAATCAGGATTCGATCATAAATTTAGAAAATTATGCAAAAATTGAGAAGCATTTTGACTTGGTCTGTCAAAAAGCAGGTTTGTCAAATTTCGTTGGTCAGGGATGGTCCCCCATCCCCGAACAATGAAAGACAGTTGTTGACACCTAATTTCAATTTTATATCTCTAATTGATTTTAATCTCAAGTAGTCATTTGTTAAATTATCACGGGGCCACATTTGCAAAAGTTTCCATTTAACCAGAACCCTTTATTAATCCTGATTTGGATCCATTTCTCTTTATTTCTGGCCAGGCCCAGTCCAGAAAGGGAACAGACCCGATCCAAGTTAAGTTTAAAGGGGAAAGGGGGAATTCACCCTATACTCCTCTCATTTTCACCTAAATAACTAGGGTTACAGTATTATGTGTTGTGTGTGTTGTTAGATTAGTTGCTGCCTATTAAATGCCTAATTTCAAGTACGATAGCATATTTTAATTTAATTAATTTAAATAGTGATATCTATATGTTATATTCTAGTTTAATATGTGTAATCTTGGATGGACCAAGTGTATGTTTTAATAGACCTCTTATGATCTGATGGCTAAGTTATTCATGTTTAATATACTGTATTTAGATGCTTACTAAGCTGTGACTATGATTAGTTATTAGTTATTGTGTGCCTTTCTTAATGTTGTGCTTAAGTCTGAGATGTTGGATTTTTCTTAGTCCTATAATATGCATATAGTGTGGTATTGTCTAATAGAGATCCTGTTTAGCTTCAGTATAAATATACTTTCCTCTTAGAAGGATTATGACATGGTTAGTGGTATACCTTGGGATATTTGACTTGTTTAGTTATAATCAGATGTGTTAATAGGGTATGGATTCAATCTTGTAAGATGTGTTAATAGGGTATGGATTCAATCTTGTAAGATGTGTGTGCCTATATGAGTGAAACCCGTGGTATGAATGACTAGTATAAAGGTTGCTTTTGATTTATAGACCAAATCCATGCCATGTTCTGAATGTTGTTGGTATGTTGATCTTTTATCTATTTGAGCCCTTTGTTAAGCAATGTCGAGAGTCAAGTTGCTCTATATGAGTTTGACTATATGTTGAACTGAACTGTTCATAATGTCCTTCTGTAATTTAAGGGTAATATAGGTTAAGTTTTCTTATTCTTGATATCTGCTGGTATGAGCCTGTGTAAAAAGGATCTGAGATAGCCAATATAAGTCTTATGTATTTCTATTAAATCCTGAATGTGACTGACTAGGAATATGTTAAGTAGTTTTGGAACATGCTTGATCCTATTATGATCTTGTGTTTAGTATCATATCCTAGATGTGTTTTGCCTTGGGTATGATGTTTCGTTGACTTAGAATCTGTTTAAATGTCATGTTAATCATTTCATGTCTAAACCCAAGTGTCACCATGACTAGTATAATCTAAGCATGATTACATGTCTAAATTGCTACATGCAGTCTTGCATATTTAAGATTTGTCCTTAAGAGTTAATTAACCATGTCTGAATGTCTACTAGTTTGATTGTGCATCTGTTTTTCTTGCTTGAATATCAGTATACCTAGTTGTGAAGCATGAATGGGGCTCTGCATACTTATTTTTTATTTGATTGACACTATATATATATGAGAAACTACTTAAAAATGGTCATCTGTGCATTTTGGGCCTCCATGTTCTTCCTAAATTGACAACCTGTATGCTTTACTTGTATAAGAATGAAAATGTCCCCATGATATCATTATAGTATTCCTTAAGCACTTATGTGACATGCCATGTCTAGTGGGTATCAAATCATTAACTGATATTAGTTCTAGCAACCTGTTCCAATCAAAGCAGTTATGTCATGTCAACCATATGTCCTTGTCTGTATGTATTTGGTTTGTAAATTATGATTTCATGCAAGTATGAGTAGGTGTAGTTGAGATGCTAAAATTTGTTTAAGAATTGTTAAAGAAATAAGCTGAGCATGTCCATAATAACTGCCTATATGTAGACTTCCCCTTAGGATATATATGTTGATTTGCTTTATTTGTCCTAAAACTGCCTGCAAAAGAGTGTTTATCTTGCCTTAGTCTCTAAATTAGCTCAGTATGAGTATGCCTATTCCCATGTGTCAAAGTATGTGTGTTTGAGAATGACCCTAGTCTTAGTATACTGCTAGGTTGACCAACCTCTTCATCCTTCCTAACGCCTTGTATGAAAGCATGTATACAGTATTTGTTAAGTCTGATGTTAAAAATCCTTGTACCTTCTGGCTTTCTTATGACATTGGTTTTTTGCCTATTATGCTTCTAAGGGTGTGGTGCGTTTGTTTTGAACCTTGGAAAAATGTGAAGTGTGTGTAATTCTTTTCTTAATTGGAATTGAATATGACTGCATAGGCTTCTGTGCCATCTGAATTTAAATGAATAGATTTCTTTTCTTCTCCTATGATTTAGGGAAATATGTTTATATAATTGATTGTATTTTCCTGCTATGTTTGAGTTGGTATGGTTTGGAATTCTGAGCATTGAGTATTGTCCTCCTCCCTTTCTTCGTATCTACTCTATTACTACTGCATTTGGTTTGTCATTTCTCCCCCCTTGATGATTTCTTGTCTGAGGTGATATACCTCAAAATATACATGATGTACAAGTCTAGTTACATCCAGTGTTACACAGAAGTTGTATATGTGTGTATATCTTTCTGGTATATCATATATTGTGAATACTTTGTATATCATCCCCTTTGGTATGTTAAGTGTGGGCTTATGTGTTTGTAATAATGATGTGAATGTGTTGTGGCTCATATTGTATTTGGGTTGATTTGTTTCTTTTGGAATTCGTTGTATTGGGCCTCTCTTTATTGTTGTGCACCGTCTACTTTATGAAAGCCCAACATAAGTAATTTCTTATTTTGGACTACTTCTGTTTGCGCCAGCTTGCTTTGATTATACGAATCGCTTCCGATCAATTCCTGTGGCTCGTTTGGTACGTCAGACCGATCGCATCTAATTTCATCGATCAATTGTATTAATATATAATGGACGGTATTAGAGTATTAATATATAATGGACTGTATTTTTATTTTTAATTTTTAGATGCCTGCGGAGACCCACCGCTAGATGGGTCTCAAAATGACAATCGATCAGACTATTTCTAAAAATAAGATACCCGATCTTAAAACGCCCACCAAACGATGTATTATTTTTTTGTACAGTACAGTCCAGCTTAATACAGCGTACCAAACGTGTCCTAATTAAACACACTTTGTGTTTAATTGTACATATCAATGTTTATCTTCCTTTTATTATTATGATAGGTCTTGGGTGCATTCTAACTCCCTTGTGTGTTACCCCATCTCTTGCATACTCGTGGGCTTAGTAGGTGATCGGTGTATTTGTATACACCTTTTGAGTCATTTTTAGTTAGTCTTTTGTCCATTTTTGTACAAATATGTGTCGTGTTAGGATACTTTTTCTTTCTTTTGAGTCACAGTGGTTTAAAATGGCAATTGGCGAAAAGAAGCAAAATGAGGGCAGAAACAGAGGTTCTAGAGCCAAAAGAGACGAAAAGTTGGCACCCCGGACGAAGAACAGGGCGACGCCGTGGCACCACTCTATCAGGCACTGCAAGGCCACGACGCCCAGGACGCTGAAGAGCTGCAGAAGTCTCGGCGCCACGGCGCCGAATCTCAGGGCCGTGACGCCGACGCGGGAATTTGCCCAGATCCGACCAGAATTGGGCCAGGAAAAAGGAATCCTATTGAAAAACGTTTTTGGAGGCTATAAAGGCCCTTAGGGCAGATTTTTGAAGGTGGACAATCCCTAACTCATTACAACACATAGTTTCTTGGAGGCTTCAAGATTAGAGGCTTGTTCTTAAGTAATTCTTTTTTTTTACTTTATTTATTTTCAGTTTATGTTGGATAATCTTTTAGTTCTTGACATGTCTATGGTTAGGAGCTAAACTTTAATTAGGGCTTTCCATTCGAATCACTTGAACCTCGTTTTTATGATTTAATGCATGGTTTTGATTTCTTCTTTATATAGTTGAGATTTATTCAATAATTGTTTTGATTGCTTGGTAATTAACTGATCACTAGTTATCATCACATATATGATTTCGAATAGAAATCCGAAAGGGGAGGTTCTGAATATGCTATAGTTGAATAAACATAGGTTAAAACCGTAGACGAAAATACCCCGATACTTGTGTAGTTTAATAGGTTATTGTTCTTAATCCTCTTTTGTGGTAAATTCTATCATCGAAAGATAGAAGGGTTCTGCATCAGGGTTGAGTGTTTATATATCCTAACCAGAATATAAAACGGTCTAGTTAACCTGCTATCTCAACATAGAAGAAGAACATTTATTATTGCATTAAAGATTAAAACGAGCAGATAGTTGAGGAGATTGGAAGCCCTATTTCCACCATATCTGATTTAAGTAAAATAATTTAGTTAATCTTTTACAATTGTCCATTAGTTCATAGATAAAAACCACTACAAAACATCGATAGCCAAATAGATACCATAGATAGATGTTTGGTAATTGAACATTAATCCATGAGGACGATATTCAGTCTTACCTAGACTATATTACTTGTAACGATTGATGCGCGTAATATGCACACACTTTAAACGCAAGTGCACGTTATCGTATCAAGTAGTATAGTCTTAGATAAGACCGAATATCGTCCTCTAGGATTAGGGTTCAAGTACCAACTATCTATTTTATAGTATCTATTTGGTGAATTAATGATTGATTGTTTGGTTTGTAACTAAGAGTTATGAAAGCTATTTAAATGTAAAGAATTACTTCAGATGTGATGAGAATAGGGCTTCTATGTATCCTTACTATCCGCTTATGTTACTTGTTAATGCATTACTTATGGTGTTCTTCTTTTGGAGAAAGCAGGTTTACGAAATCGTTTTATACTCCCGTTAGGGTTATATAAACACTCAACCCCAGTATTGTTCCTTACCTAACTTTCGCTGATAAGGGTAACTCTATAGGAGGATTAAACACAAAAACCTAGTTGATCACACGCACAATGCGCAAAATTAGGGTTGTTAAGCCTCTCATCAACGCTTACAAATCTAATTGAGGTATTTTCATCCCCAATTCAAGACCGTCACCCAACTTACAAAGATATTCACAATCCTCCTTTTCGTAACTGATTAGAAATCATATAGTGATAACTAGTTGTCAATTAGCTACCAAGAATTCAACTCAATTATTGGATAGATCTCTCAATAAGAATAATAACCATAAGCGCATTACTTTATAACATAAGGTTCAAGAATTCAACATAGAAAGTCTTATAAGAGAATTAGTTCCTAGCCATGAATATGACAAGAACTAATTCAAAGTTCATCATGCAAAACCGAATTAAAGAAGAGAAAAGAAAAGAAATTACTAATGTTTAGGTCTCCAATCTCCTGTGCAAGAAAACCTTGTGTTGGCAAGAAAGGAACCCTTGAAAACCGCCAGGGTTCTCCTTTTATGTTTAAAACGTCTCCTTCTTTTCCTCGCAGCTGGCCCAAAAATCCGTCCAAAAGACCTAATTTTTCCGCGCTGCGCCGCTTCGCAATGGAAGCCGCGCGGAAGTTCTCGCAATCCTTCGTGTTTTGCGCCGCGCTCGATATCTCGCCAGATGGTAGCCGCGGCCAGAATCTCAGTAGCTCCCGGATGTTTAGCGCGCCGCGCTCAGACTGCTCGGCGGCCGCGCGCCGAAGCCTTCGCTCGGAATAGCGCCGCGTTCGATTAGCGCCGCGGCTCGATCTTCTGCACCTTCTTCGAATGATAGCGCCGCCCCGCTTCGATCGCAGGAGGCGCCGCGCTGGTCCGGTTTTAGCCTTGTTCGCCACTTTCTCTGGCACTCGCATCTCCTCTTTCGCCTCTTTTTGCTCCTTTTCCGCCATTTGGCCACTTTAACCACTTTGACTCAAAAGAAAGAAAAACTATCCTAATACGACATTTATATGTGCAAAATGGGACAAAAGACTAACTAAACAGACTAAAAGGTGTATAAAAATACACCGATCAAATACCCTCAAACTTAACCTTTGCTCACTCGAGCAAATATAAAAAGAAAGAAATAAAATGAAAGACTCAAAAGAATGAAAAATAAAGGACTCCCTGTCATTAATCACTTTTGCTGCATAGATGTTAACTAGAAAAACATGAAGGTTAGCAGAATAATATGCAGGAACATATAGCATGGAATTTCAACACATTGAGCTAGATATTTCGCAAACTCATACTTATCATGCTTAAATGGAAGTCAATATACTAAATCATGCATATAAATTCAAGAATTCCTATGGCATGCTTACTTGCTATTCTCCACTATTTCTGGATATGCATAAAAGAGATCTTCAGGACTTTGAGGGTTGTAATGTAGGCTTAGGTAGGGGTTGGTAAAGATAGACATTTAGGCTCATTTTTCTGTACCATAAGCTCTTTGGCTTTTCAATTTTTCCCTTTTCTTTTGATTCTTTCCTTCACTTCAATTCTATCCTTCCCTCTTTTGCTTTGGGAGAGTGAAGTGTATTATACAAATAGCACCCCAAACTTAGGCTTTTGCCTCTTTCTTATTACTTTTCCATTAGGGTGCATCAAACTTGTTCACTCTTTTGTTTCTTCTTTTAACACAATGTACTCCACTATTTCATATTTTCACTTATGGCACAATTTTGTGGAATATGGGGTGTCAAAGAAGAAGTTTCAAATTTAGGCTCAAATTGACTAGGATATTTTTAAAGTACGGATAGAAAAGAATGGTAAGAATGGCTATCAAAGAAATGCCCGAGTCATCTCCTAACACGCATATCCTAACTATTTCGCCAAATAGCAAGCACTCATAACACATAAGCATTTATCATTTAGATGCATAACTCAAGCAAGAACTCCAAATAGACAGATTTTGTGAGCTTTTGGCATATCTAACCTAAGTGTTTAGATTAGTTGCTTCAATTCCTTTACATTATTCCACATTACTTCACTAGGTGTTTCTAGCAACTACAAAGATACATGATCTTTGACAGCAATTATGACTCAAGAAAGAAAAAATTTTGTGACTCAAAATAAAAATAAAAAAAATAAAAAAATTTAAATAAAAAATAACAATAAAAACAAATAAAAAATAAAAAACAAAAACACACCTCAAACTTAAATCACACATTGTCCCCAATGTGTGTAGACTCAAAGACAAGAAAGAAAATAAGACACTTACAAACTTTGGTTAAAATGGTGGTGGTGGCGGTGGATAACGATCGACTATGGTTGAACAAGGCACTCACTCGTCGATTTGTTGCCTTGTTTCTTGCTGCCCTTGTATTATCGGTTGCGCGTCTGCATCATCTCCTTCCGGTGTTGGTACAATTGCCCGTTGTGGGCTCAAGGTTCTCGCTTGTGGTTGGCCGGTGGCCGGGTCTCGCCATGTGAGCCCCTATTTCGTGCTCATCTTCATCCATGGCGCTCTGCTGCGGTGGTGCTCTCCGTCGCTGGGGCGGTGCAGTTTTAGGCGTTTTAAATTTCTCGATTCCCGCCGCGCCATGCTCGCTTTAGCCGCGGCCAAACATCTCAAGGCCTTCAGACTTTCGAGCCGCTTCGCTCTGAGCCGCGGCTAAATTCTGCAAACTTGAATTCTACCGCGCGGCCTGCTCTGAGCGCGCTAAATTCTGCGCTGTTCAGCCTCTTTGGCGCCGCACTTGCTTCAGCGCCATGGCTACCCGCTTTTCGAAATCGACTTTCTTTCGATTTTCGCCTTGATTCATTCCAGTACTATCAATCACAACTCAAACACAAGACCCATGACCGTGAGATTGTTCTAGACAAAATAAAATAAACTAAAGATCAAATTAAAATAACATAATTGAAAACGTTGGGTTGCTTCCCAACAAGCCCGTTTTTTACGTCTTTTAGCCGGACGCAATTAACCTTTACGAGTGCCTATTGGATACTTCGCGAACCGCTTGCAATCCATGATTTATTGCTATAGGTCTCAATTTCCTATAACTATTTGTTCAAACAGGGCCTTAAACATACAAGTATCCCCAAGTACACAAGATGAGTTTGTCTTTAGGCTTCTTATTTTGTAGAAACCGTGAAATTCTCTACATCTCTTGACTCGGGGTTGCCTCGATGGTATGCAATTCCTAATTGGGAGTCATTCGTGATAGCTAGTGGTGTTTCTTCCGTGATAGGTGCATGAAAAGAATTTCCACGTAATCGAAGGTGAATAATTGATTTCGCAATCTTTTCCTTCTCTACACCAAATATCTCACCAAATTCCTCAATAGTTGGTGATTCGGGCTCTCAATTTGCTGTTCATTGAATATGATCGCGAGTTACGATATTTGCGTTTCCAACTTCTTTATACCCAACCTCATTTCGTCCCATGAACCGAGTTTGGGACCTCGTGATCGAGTAGAGTTTCTCGTAATTCCTCCCTCTCTTCCTCTATGGTTGGAGCTCGATCATATTGACAGTAGAAATCCATATCTTCAGGATCCCTAAGATGCATCAAAACCAACAAAGAATCACGGCACCCTTGTTTTCACACAATAAATACATAAAATAAACAAAATTAAAAAAAACTATACATAAAACCAAATTAGAAATTAAAAATAGATAAATTTGATATTGAACTATTGCCTAATCCCCGGCAACGGCGCCAAAAACTTGATGCGCGTAATATGCACACACTTTAAACGCAAGTGCACGTTATCGTATCAAGTAGTATAGTCTTAGATAAGACCGAATATCGTCCTCTAGGATTAGGGTTCAAGTACCAACTATCTATTTTATAGTATCTATTTGGTGAATTAATGATTGATTGTTTGGTTTGTAACTAAGAGTTATGAAAGCTATTTAAATGTAAAGAATTACTTCAGATGTGATGAGAATAGGGCTTCTATGTATCCTTACTATCCGCTTATGTTACTTGTTAATGCATTACTTATGGTGTTCTTCTTTTGGAGAAAGCAGTTTATTTAAATCGCTTTATACTCCGTTAGGGTTATATAAACACTCAACCCCAGTATTGTTCCTTACCTAACTTTCGCTGATAAGGGTAACTCTATAGGAGGATTAAACACAAAAACCTAGTTGACCGTCACGCACAATGCGCAAAATTAGGGTTGTTAAGCCTCTCATCAACGCTACAAATCTAATTGAGGTATTTTCATCCCCAATTCAAGACCGTCTACCCAACTTACAAAGATATTCACAATCCTCCTTTCGTAACTGATTAGAAATCATATAGTGATAACTAGTTGTCAATTAGCTACCAAGAATTCAACTCAATTATTGGATAGATCTCTCAATAAGAATAATAACCATAAGCATGCATTACTTTATAACATAAGGTTCAAGAATTCAACATAGAAAGCCTATAAGAGAATTAGTTCCTAGCCATGAATATGACAAGAACTAATTCAAAGTTCATCATGCAAAACTGAATTAAAGAAGAGAAAAAGAAAAGAAATTACTAATGTTTAGGTCTCCAATCTCCAGGCAAGAAAACCTTGTGTTTGCAAGAAAGGAACCCTTGAAAACCGCATAGGTTCTCCTTTATAGGTTTAAACGCTCTCCTTCTTTCCTCGCAGTTCGGCCCAAAAATCCGTCAAAAGACCTAATTTTTCCGCGTCGCTGCCGCAGATGGAAGCCGCGCGCTAAGTTCTGCAATCCTTCGGTGTTTTGGCGCCGCCCCGATATTCGCCAGATGAGGCGCCAGCGCCAGAATCTGTAGCTCTCCGGATGTTTAGCGCCGCGCCCGTGACCGCTGCTCGGCGCCGCGCGGCCAGCCTTCGCTCGGAATAGTGGGCGCCGCGACCCTGATTTAGGCGCCGCGGCTCTGGATCTTCTGCACCTTCTCTGAATGATAGCGCCGCGCCCCGCTTCGATCGCAGGAGGCCGCGCTGGTCCGGTTTTAGCCTTGTTCGCCACTTTCTCTGCTACCGCATCTCCTCTTTCGCCCTCTTTTTGCTCCTTTTCCGCCATTTGGCCACTTTAACCACTTTGACTCAAAAGAAAGAAAAACTATCCTAATACGACATTTATATGTGCAAAATGGGACAAAAGACTAACTAAAACAGACTCAAAAGGTGTATAAAAAATACACCGATCAACGATACGTGCACTTGCGTTAAGCGTGTGGATAAATCGCGATCAAGTTTTTGGCGCCGTTGCCGGGAATTGGCGTAGTTCAATATCAAATTATCTATTCTAAATTTCTAATTTGGTTTTTTTTCTTTATTGTATTTTCTTTTATTTGTGGAACCGTGCGCCGTGATCTGTTTGTTGATTTTGATCTATTTCAGGGATTTAATTTATGCGAAGAAGAAGAGGGGCATACACACTTATTCCCTTCAATCCTGAGATTGAAAAGACTTGCAAGCAGAACCGGAAAAACACGCGGATTATAAAATTAATAGCCATGAGGGATCGACAGAATAATAATGAGATGAATGAAGAGATGGGTGATCATCAACTCAACCAAGGAGTACCCCCAGGGTTGCAGAATGATGTAGAGGAAAGAGTTCAGATCCAGGCAGAAAAGAGTCTGGGAGACTATGTGTTGCCAAGAGTTACTGGAGCACATACTTGCATAAGGCTCCCAGCAATAGGAGCGAATAATTTTGAGATAAAGCCTGCGATCCTGAACATGGTGCAAAACACAGTCTACTTCGGAGGGTTACCATCTGAAGACCCACATATGCACATTGCAAATTTCCTGGAGTTGTGTGCCACGTTCAAATATAATGGTGTTACCGACGCCGCCATCCGATTGAGGCTCTTCCCTTTCTCACTTAGGGATTGAGCAAAGGTTTGGTTGAATTCGCTGCCGACGGATTCTATATTCACATGGCAGGATTTAGCACAGAAGTTTCTGCCAAAGTTCTTCCCACCATCAAAAGTAGCCAAGCTAAGAGGAGAGCTAAATAATTTCTACCAGACTGATGGAGAGTCACTTTATGAGGCTTTGGAAATATTTAAGGATCTGCAGAGGAAGTGCCCACATCATGGCATTGAACAGTGAAATTTGGTCCATATCTTCTATAATGGGTTAGTTGGGACCATGAGGACCATTATTGATGCAGCAGCAGGTGGTACCTTTATGAGGAAGACAACACATGAGGCTCACGACTTGCTAGAAGATATGACCACCAATAATCACCTGCCAGATGAGAGGGGGATATGTGGAAGGAGACCGATAGGAGTTCATGAGATAGATGCCATTACATCACTTAATGCACAAGTTGCTCTCCTGACCAAACAGCTCCAGCAGAACACTGTGTCAGTGAACGCAGTCCATATGCCATTGATTTGTGATATTTGTGGGGGTCCACATTTTTTGACAGGTGCCCAACAGTTGACCCCAATAATATTCCTATTGAGCAAGCACAGTGTCAGGCAGTGGAAAATTACCAGAGGTCCCAGAACAACCCTTATTCAAACACTTACAATCTGGGATGGAGGAATCACCCAAACTTCTCATGGAGGGGTGACCAGGGGCAGTAGAATCAATACAGATGCCAGTATCAGAATCAGTAACCATTTAATCAGGCCTCATCTTCACAACAGTTCAGTTCACCTGCCTCACATGAAAAACCAGATGAATTGAGGGCAGCCTTGTTGACACTCACCAACTCACATACTCAATTCATGGCAGAAACAAGATCCTCCATAAGGAACTTGGAGACCCAGGTTGGACAGCTGGCCAATATGGCAAACAACAGGCCACATGGCACTCTTCCGAGCAACACAGAGGTTAATCCAAGAGAGCAGTGTCAAGCAGTGACATTGAGGAGTGGGAAGCAGTTAGAACAACCTATACCCCAGCCTGTGATAGAGCGGAGAGTTGAGCAGAGAGTTCATACAGAAAAAGAGGGGGTTACTGATGATCGCCCTATTTTAGAGAAGACTCCACCAGTTCCAGTGAGGGAGTACACAGAGAAGATTCCTTACCCTCAGAGGCTGCAAATGAAGGCAGTTGATAAGCAATTCTCCAAGTTCTTGGAGGTGTTTAAAAATCTGCACATAAACATTCATTTCATTGACGCGTTGGAGCAAATGCCTACTTACTTCAAGTTCATGAAGGAAATTCTAGGGAAAAAGAGGAAGATGGCTGATTATGAAATGGTGGCGTTGACAGAGGAGTGTAGTGCCATCTTGCAGAAGAAATTGCCTCCTAAGCTTAAGGACCCAGGGAGCTTCACATTGCCCTGCACTATTGGTAGGGTGACATGCAATAGGACCCTATGTGATTTGGGGGCTAGTATCAACCTTATGCCTCTGTCAGTATTCAAGAGATTGAGTTTGGGTGAAGCTAAACCAACCACAGTTAACTTACAATTGGCCGACAGAACAATAGTGCATCCCAGAGGCATTATTGAAGATGTGCTTGTTAAGGTGGGGAAGTTCTTCTTCCCAGCAGACTTCCTCATCCTTGACATGGAGGAAGACGATGAAATTCCCATCATCTTGGGAAGACCATTCCTAGCAACTGGGAGAACCTTGATTGATGTGGAGAAGGGCGAGCTAAAACAGAGAGTTGAGGACGAGGAGATGTTGTTCAAGGTGTTTAAAACCACCATTGAATCCCCAGTCATAAGCAAATATTTTCTTGTCAAGATCACGACACATCGATTGAGCCAAAGACAGCCAAAGCCAAGCGAGACTACCGCCAACACGGTGGCATCGCTAAACCTCCTCTTGAGAAAAAGAAGAAGAATAAAAATAGAAGGCTAAAAAGAAAAATGATCCTGAAATGGGTAGGCTGTGGGGTCAAATTACCCCCAATATTCTTGATAAGGAACCGGCGTCCGTCTACAAGACGTTAAAGACATCACTACTTGGGAGGCAACCCAAGGTTTTTAATTTATGCAATTTTAATTTTAGTTAGAACAGTCTCACGTATGTTATTGTTTGTAATGTTGTGATGACAGGTACATGGCTAAAAGCGGAGGACGAAAAACGCGAGAGAGGGAAAAATCAGTTCAGCACCACGGCACCCAGCAGCAGGGCCATGGCACCGAGAATTCAGAGAGTCCCAGGAGTTTAGGCGCCACGACGCCGAATCTCAGGGTCGTGGCGCCGCGACGGAATTTCTGAAATTTAAAGCCCTAAATCGACATTCCCCCTCCCACACAAAACCCAAAACTTCTAAACCCTAAAAACCCACGAACCACAACCTTTCCCCACTCAATTTTTCCACAAATCTCAACCAAATTCCTTCAATTCCTTGCACCCATCACTATTATAAGCCACTACCTTCCATCCATGGCGTCATTCTCCCATTAAAAACGAGAAATTTGTGAAGAACACCCTCCAATGTAACATTCATCATTTTGCTTGAAATTTCAAAGCAATTGGAGGAGGTAATTCGTAAGTTTGGGGGCGTGAGGGTTATTATTGGATATTGCGCTGTTGGTGGGAGATTTTTGTTGGCTATTTTTGTTGTAGGGTGTGTACGTAGTGTTGTGGGTGTTGTGTGTGTGATGTTGGTGTAGTTGGGGTTGAATTGTGTAGTGTGTATTGTTGTGCTGGTTGTTGTGTTGATTGTGTGATTGATAATTGTCGGGAAACCTCACATAAACAAAGGAAACTCTGCCAAAATTTTCCAATGGGTTCCCGAAAAAGAACTTCCATAGCTTCTTCATCCACCTCAACTCCAGAATATGATATCACTAGGTTTGTTAGTAAAGAAGCTGAAGACAGATATAACAGGCTTAGTACTAGAACCTTGATACCTAAGAGAGGAATGGAGTACCAAAGGGAGTCATTTGAGGATGATGATGCCTATGAGCCAATTCGGGCTACGATTGAGGCAAATGGGTTGAGAAGATTCGTCAACCTGAAGAGAATTGTACCACTGAACACTATAATGGTGAGGGAATTTTATGCCAACTATCCGGAGCTGACAGATGGTAGATGTTTTATGAGAGGGCGGTATGTGCTTATGAATTATGAGGTGGTGAACGCAATGTTGGGAACATCATATGTTGAGGAACGAGGCTATAACCCACAACATTTCGGGTGTTGGACTGGAGCTGCCAACCACATCCATTGGGACACCGTCGCAACAACACTATGCTACCCAGGGGCTGAATTCGAGTTTGCGCGAAATGGAGCGAGGGGACTGCACAAGTGTCAGTTCAATAGAACAACCAAGGGTTGGCTATACTTCGTAAGTGCCCGCCTGATTCCATCGACGCACTTCACCAGAGTGCCTGCAGATAGAATAAAACTGGTATATGGAATCATGACGGGGAAGACGATTGACGTGGAGAAGGAAATAGTGCAGAGCATTGGAGAAATCAGCAGGTTGGCCACCACTGGTGGGTTGGGACATGGATCACTTATTTGCACCTTATGTTCTAGACATGGAGTCCCAACCTTGGTCACTGATACTTTTGAGAAGGAACAACCTCCTGTGACATACAGTGTAGTGCACATTTTTCCTGAGCCATCTCCAAAGCAGAAGAAGAAGGAGAGGAGCCCAAAGACCAAAGAAGACTAACAGCAGAGTGCAGGTCGCCATGGATGAAGAAGAGCCTGAGACAGAGGCTCAGTATGAGGCAGGCAGCAGCCATCAACCACCCTTAGCCTTGGAACCTCCAGTGCCTATGATGGAGCAGCTTCTCATGAATCAGTAGAGGATGATGCAGAGCTTGGACTCAATAAGCCAACGTATAGATCGCTTGGACACAAGGTTTGATCAGTGGTCCATGCATTATCCGCCGCCACCGCCACCATTTTGAACCACAAGTCTGTAAGTTGTCCCATTTTTTTTTATTTTGAGTCTTGCACACATTAGAGACAATGTGTGATATAAGTTTGGGGGGTTCTTAGTTTATTTTTGAGTTTATTTTTGTGTGTTTTTGAATCTTTTTATTGTTTATCTTTATGTTTTATATGAGTCTAATTTTTTTTTATGATCATGCATGTTGTAGTTACTTGAAACACCTAGTGAAGTAAAGTGAGATAATGTAACGGAATTAGAAGCAGAAATCTGAACACTTAAGTTAGATATGCCAAGAATTCATGAAATGAAAAATTATTTGGGGTATCTTGCTTGACTTATGCATTGTTGATGATAAAGCCTATGTAACTGCTTGTTTGTTATTTGAGGCGAAATAGTTAGGATATACATGTTATGGAGATGACTCATGCATTTCTTTGTTAGCCTTTCTTATCATGCACTGCCTATCCCTGACGAATAAATTGTATCCCTAGTCAGTCCTTTTGAGCCTAAATTAAGACTTTTCTTTGACACTCTATAATTCCATGTTTGTGCCATAAGTGAAAAATTAAAGATGTTTGGAATGAAAAATGTGAAAAAGAGACAAAAAGAGAGTGAACAAATTTATGTACCCCAATGAAAATAGAAAAATAGGCAAAAGCCTAAGTTTGAGGGTGTCGATTATTCACAATGCACCTCATTCTCCCAAAACAAAAGAGGGGAAAGATAGGTAAGAGGTTAAAAAGGAAATCAAAAGGAAGGAAAAGAGTTGAAAGAAAAAGAGCTTATGGTACGTAATTTGAGCCTAAATGCCTATTTTTACATACCCCTGCCTAAACCTACATTACAACCCGGAAAAGTCCTGAAGATCTCTAGTATGTGTATCTATGATTAGTGGAGAATAACAAGTGAACATGCCATAGAATTTTGAAATTGACATGCATAATTGAGCATGATTGTAATGAATTTGCGAAATATCTGACTTGAGAGTTTAGAATGCTAAAAATCCATGCTATACATGTTCCTGCATATTATCCTACTAACCTTCATGCTTTCTAGTGACGATTGTGCAGCAGGCTGATCATGTCTTTGAGTCTTTTATTTTCTTCTCTTTCGTGTCTTTGTTTCTATTTTTGGATCTTCAAATCAAAAATTTCACTTCGAATTTCAGACCTCAACATCCTGCTGCTCATGGTGTTTCACGATCAGTATTGACTCGAGGGCGAGCAAAGATTAAGTTTGGGGTGTTTAATCGGTGTATTTTGTATACACATTTTGAGTCATTTTTAGTTAGTCTTTTACCCATTTTTGTACAAACATGTGTCGTGTTAGGATAGTTTTTCTTTCTTTTGAGTCACAGTGGTTTAAAATGGCACATTGGTTAAAAGAAGCAAAATAAAGGCAGAAACAGAGGTTCCAGAGCCAAAAGAGACGAAAAATTGGCACCCCGGACGAAGAACAGGGCGGCGCCGTGGCGCCACTCTATCAGGCACTGCAAGGCCACGACGCCCAAGACGCTGAAGAGCTGCAAAAGTCTCGGCGCCACGGTGCCGAATCTCAGGGTCGTGGCGCCGACGCGGGAATTAGCCCAAATCCGACCAGAATTGGGCCAGGAAAAAGGAATCCTATTGGAAAACATTTTTGGAGGCTATAAAGGCCCTTAGGGAAGATTTTTGAAGGTGGACAATCCATAACTCATTACAACACATAGTTTCTTGGAGGCTTCAATATTAGAGGCTTGTTCTTAAGTAATTCCTTTTCCTTACTTTATTTATTTTCAGTTTATGTTGGATAATCTTTTAGTTCTTGACATGTCGATGGCTAGGAGCTAAACTTTAATTAGGGCTTTTCATTCGAATCACTTGAACCTCGTTTTTATGATTTAATGCATGGTTTTGGTTTCTTCTTTATATAGTTGAGATTTATTCAATAATTGTTTTGATTGCTTGGTAATTAACTGATCACTAGTTATCATCACATATATGATTTCGAATCGAAATCCGAAAGGGGAGGTTCTGAATATGCTATAGTTGAATAAACATAGGTTAAAATCGTGGACGAAAATACCCCTATACTTGTGTAGTTTAATAGGTTATTGTTCTTAATCCTCTTTTGTGGTAAATTCTATCATCGAAAGATAGAAGGATTCTGCATCGGGATTGAGTGTTTATATATCCTAATCAGAATATAAAATGGCCTAGTTAACCTGCTATCTCAACATAGAAGAAGAACATTTATTATTGCATTAAAGATTAAAGCGAGCGGATAGTTGAGGAGATTGAAAACCCTATTTCCACCATATCTGATTTAAGTAAAGTAATTTAGTTAATCTTTTACAATTGTTCATTAGTTCATAGATAAAAACCACCACAAAACATCGATAGCCAAATAGATACCATAGATAGATGTTTGGTAATTGAACACTAATCCCTGAGGATGATATTCAGTCTTACCTAGACTATATTATTTGTAACGATACGTGCACTTGCGTTAAGCGTGTGGATAAATCGCGATCAGTAGGCTCACACCTCCTTCGCTTGCGACTGCTTGCCAATTGGGCTTGATGGCCCAATCTCATTTTCTTCATCAAGTCTCGGAGATACGAAGGCCCGACCATGAGTGAAAATGGTCAGAAAATAGATTGTTATTTATTCCGCAAATTGATGGGTCGGAATGCCCACCAGCCCAACTCATCTCCCTTTGTTATTATTTATTGTATTCTTGTTGATTATATACTGTAAATTTAACACTATTGGAACAATAGTTTTAAATGACGTACGGCGCACCGCGGCGAGGAAGTGTCGCCTTGCCATAGCGGCGCGACGCTCGCCTTTTGGACTACGACGCTATTTACTTGAATAATAGTATTATAATGAAATATGTAATAAAATAAAAATATTATAAAGACTAATTTGCTATAAATAGTTAAGCACTTCAATTGTTACAAAATTTAGTCTTACAAACAATATAAGACGCAAATAACTAAAGTTTTTTTAACCATCAATAGTTTTCATCATACGGAGAGTTATCACCTCCTACATTTTGTTCATTTATGTCCAATAAAGGAGTCATTTCTTCTTCTGAATCCTCATCAACAAGCTTTTTTTTTAACAGGCAACTGAAGAACGGATAACTGAAGAAGAAGAATTTTGAGATCTAAGATTGTAGTCCAGTTCATCCGTCTCATCTGCTCCAACCAATGTTCTAAAAGACGCTAGGCGGAGGCTTGGCGGAGCCTGGCCGCCTAGCCCCTAAACGGCTAGGCGGGGGCCTATGCGGATGTTTTTTTTTAATTTTTTAATATTTTACATCAATTGTATATATATCATATATGCATAAAATATATAAATCATAAAATCAATACATTCTTAAGTAGTTAATAAATTGATAAATCATTAAAGTACCTTTAAGACGAACAACATGAGCAAAAAGAATTTTATAAAATTATTCCGGTGATATTTTGTCGTTTATTTGGAGAAATGCCATCAAGTATTATTGTATATCATTTGCATATTTCAACATATTTTCAAAATATATTTATTAATTGTATAAATTAATGAGGATAATTATCTAAATTAATCATCATTTAATTGATACTTACTCCGTGAAGTTAGCAAATTGACTAATTAAATAGAGCATCAAATAGTATCTCAATTTTATATCTCGAATTAATTTTAATTTTAAAATATTCTTACATTTTTATGGCTTTATTTAAAGGCTAATTTTATTTCTAGAACTAATTATTTTTTATTTTTGACCAATTTGGCCACAATTCAACCAAAGTGGCTATTTGCTAAATTACTTGCCTCAAATACTCTTACTCCCCTTTATCATCGAATTAGGCCTCATTTATATTTTTTTTAAAATACTGGCCTAAGTCTAGTCCAAAGCGGGCCAGACCCGGCCCAAACACCCCTATTAACGTTCATGAGCAAAATTCATTTCATATTAGGGAAAAATCACAGTCAAGGGTGTAAACCCTAGCCTCCATGGCGTTTTTTCTCTCCATACTTGCCGGAATAGGCAAAATCTCAGAGGCGCGATGCTTTTGCAATAGTTGAACACCTATTTTTGGTAAGAGTAATTAATTCTCTTACCTTTATCCTCATCCGTGGCGCCACCCGAGGTAATACCGCTTTGGGCAAAATCGAGATGGTGCAGGGACGCCTAGCGCTACGCCTGTGCCGCTTTTTAGAACACTGGTTCCAACATCAATCCCTGCCAAATCAACATCATCATCATCTTCATCATCAATTACAACACTAGTATCAGACGATGTCTTTTCCGGTTCACCAGTCAACCAGTCACTGACATCATCAATATCACTCAAAGCAATCAGATCAATTTGGCCACGCAAATGATATCGTCGCTTTAAATCCCTATTGTACTTGATATACACCAAATCATTCAAGCGACGTTGAGCAAGTCTATTCCTCTTTTTGTTATGAACCTATCACAATTAATAAAGAAATTAACAAGTATAATTTATAAAATAAAAACCAACATATTTATCAATTATTCTTACTTACATGTTCAAAGAAGCTCCAGAGAGCTCTTAAAGATGCGCCATTGCGACGCCTCGCCACAGCCCAAAAGGCGAGAATGGCTACGCCATCGGGAAATTGTCGCCTTGACACATCTAATGGCGTTACGTGGTTTCCTCGTCTCGCCTTGACGCCATGGCGACAAGGCGCGCGCCTTTTAAAACTATGATTGGAACCCTAGGTTAGAAACTAATTGAGATAGTTTTAAGGGTCTGTTTAGGCAAACTTCTGAAAAAGTGTTTCTGTTTCTTAGAAGTAGTTCTGCAGAAACCTTTTCTAGAGAATCTGTGGTGCCTATAATTATAAGATTTACGAAAATGTAAATGTGTTCTGCTTGTCCCACATATATGCAAATTTACTAGAATATTCTTTTTAATAGATTTAAAACTATTTAAAATATTCTTTTCTATCCTATGTTTCTAAAAAATACTATATTTACACTTTAATAATTTTTTTTAAAATTATTTAATTGCAACATTTAATCAAAAAATAATATTGTATTGTACATAAGTAATGTAACGACAATATGATAGTCAATGACTCAAATATGTCAAAACCCACCCCCTGCCCTACCCACACCTACCCAACCCCATCCTTAAATTTCTATGTCATTTTTTTTACTTTTATAAAAAATATGGGTTTTTTACTTTTATAAAAAATCCCCCCTACCCCCACCCCATGCCATACCCCATCCTCAAATTTATATTTCATATTTTTTGTTACTTTTATAAAAAATGATTGAAAATGTAAATTTTTTTCTTACCTCCCCCTACCCCCTCCCTCATCCCCCCGTCCACCTACCACATTCTCAAATTTTTATTTTATATTTTTTTTACTTTTATAAACAATTTATAAAAAAATATAATTTTTTTTCTTACCACCCCCCACTCCATTGCCCTACCCCATCCTCAAATTTTTATTTCATATTTTTTGTTACTTTATAAAAAATGATTGAAAATATGAAATTTTTCTTACCTCCCCCCACCCCCCGTGCACCTACCACATTCTCAAATTTCTATTTTATATTTTTTACTTTTATAAACAATTTATAAAAAATATGAATTTTTTCTTACCCACCACCCCACCCCATCCTCAAATTTCTATTTCATATTTTTTGTTACTTTTATAAAAAATATTATTAAAAAATATGAATTTTCTTTACCCCCGCCCTACCTCATTCCCAAATTTCTATTTTATATGGGGATATTGTATGAGATTAAAAGGAATTTTGTGAAAAGAAAATGATAAATGGGTCCAAAAAAATCATTTAATGGGCAAAAAGGACTTCTCGAGAAGCACCAAATTGGTGTTTTTACTTCTCTTCCTATCTAGAAATATTTTTTTGGCTTTTTTAAAAAATGTTTCTACTTCTGAAAAGTAACTGTTTGGCCACATAAACACTTCAAGAAGCTTGACAAAACATGTACTAAATGGGATATCTACGTCGCTAGAACGAATAGGATCACTCTTTTTGTATTTTGACCCGAGATTAAATAAAACTTATTGTTTCTCGGCTATTGCTACTGTTTACATACATTTTTTAAAAAACAATTTTTTTAATAAGAAAATCGAAAAAATTGCAAAACAGATTTTCATTCTCAAATTAATAAAAAGTGTTTTATTACTTTGACTTTTAAAAAAGAAAGAGGAGAAAGAAATTTATTTATTTATTTTTATTGTGAACAAGTTTAAACTACTCTTCGTTAAATAAATTGGCAATATAATTAATTCTTATAATTAGAATTCGAGGAAAAAGGAGAAGAGAGAAAAAATGGATGAATGTAGGGGTGAACGGGTTCGGGTATCCTAACTTTTTTGAACTACTCGGACCCTGCCTAGTAAAAGACCGGTTCCTAAATTTACTATCCGGAACCTATCCGTAGCAATCATTATCCGGAACCAACCGGACCCTGCGATTTCGGGTAGATTCCCGGGTACCCTGTAAATGTTTGTGTTGCTTAAAGAGATATATTTGATTATTGATTCACGAAGCACTAAACAAACCGCTTGGAATATGAGATGGCAATTTTGGATTAATTAGACAACTGTAGTGCACATTGTGTCCAACAGCCCCTAGTCCAAATTCGTTAATGATGGTCTTTCTCACACAAGTAGAGCCATTACTCGGAATAACAGTCGTAACTGAGGTATCTGTATAGCCACCTCATGCGCGAAATAGACGCAACCATCGAAGAGCTGCTTAGTTTCCAATTTAACTTCAGAAAGAGATGTTGATTTGTGAAAAAAGACAACTAATTCGTCACTTGGCATTTCATCAGACACACACTGTACATGTTTTGGAATGCATAATTTTCTACACAGAGCAAGAGTTGATGAATACAAAGAAAACTGAATCTCTTCCTTGTCAGCTCGATTTTCCTATACTCCATCCGCATTATCATAGGTTCCGGGTATCGATTCTGGATCCGGGTATCCTGTCTCTATTTGCCGGAATCGGATCCGGACCGACATTGATCGATTCCTAATTTTCTACCCTAAACCTACCCGTTATTATAATATATCTACCCGAAATCTACCCGTTAGTGTCGGTTCCGATCGGATATCTGGGTACCCTGTACCAGTACTCACCCCTATATGAATGGTTGACCTTCTTTTTAATTTAAAACGACTCATTTTCATAAGTCATAGGATTTTTACTAAATCTTTCCCTTTTATAAAAGTTGGAATGTTTGCTCAAAAATATTCTACTATCTTTTATACCGAAGAAAAACAAAGGAATTATTTTACAAAAGAAAAGACTTTGAAAAGAAATATTTTTACTTTAAAAAAATGTTGTGTGAAAAGCAATATTTTTTTGACGGAAGATGATTTTAATGACAGGTTTATTTACACTATTGTTGGAAATATTTATTAAACGTGAAATAAAGCAAATTCTATTAATTATGAATCCAACAATTGAGGCCCCGCACGTAGGAAACCTTGTTTCCACACACGTGCACACGTAGTGCCAATGATCAAAATTTCCTTAATGGAAGAGATATTGGTACGTATGCGAATTGTTTGAGACGTAAGGTAATAGACGGTTATTGGCCAAATGACGAATGATTTCACGTTGGTAAATGAAGGAAGAAGTGTATAATGTGTAAAGATAAAATGAATCAGAAATCACCACGAAACCGAGAAGCGTTGCGGCTCCTCCAAGTAAGGGTTGCGGCGTTTGGAGGGCCGCGACTCTAATTGACGTTTCAATTCCAGTAACTCACTGGAATTGAAGGGCCGCGACGCCTCCCCGAAGGGCCGCGACACCTCCCCGAAGGGCCGCGACTCTAATTGACGTTCGGTTCGGTGAGTTACCGAACCGGGCGGTTGCGGCTCCTCGACTGTTTCAATCCGTTGGAGGTGAAATAAAAACTGATTCTTGGGCTGACTTTGGAGTATTTACTCTCCATTATTTTGCTCATGAATTCAGCCATTACTTGGCTGAATTGTAACTCCAAATTCAAGGCATTAACACGACATTCATGGCCATTAATTAGCCATTTGGAAGGTCATCATCTACACACTATAAAATGAGACACAAGGCTCATTTGAAAACACACTTGACATTCACTAAACAATTCTGAAATTGTCTTCCTCTCTTGCAATCACAAACACTCAAAGATCTTTCTTCCAAAGCAAACACTTGAGTTCCCTTTGCTCATTTGTTTTGATTGTTGTTTTATCTTGGGAGATAAGTTGCCATTACAACCGTTGAAAGGATATAAGGGGCAATATTATCTTAAGGATAGATCAAGAATTTGGTCGATTCAGCAAACCCTCATATTTGATCATTTCCAGATTTCTTACTCACTTGTTGTTGTTGTTGCATTCTCATTTCCTTGTCTCTACACATATTTTCCACAAGCTTAAGATAATATTCGTTGCTTTCAACAACAACAATGTCTGCTGAAGATCAATTCAACTCCATGAACAACACTGATGCTCAAGGCAATCATATTGCCTTCAATCCAACTGCTCAAGGCACTAACGTTGCCTTCAACTCCACTGTTTTTGGCACTTCTACTGTCACCACTGATCATGGAATTCCTAATGCCTTCCAAACTACTGATTTTGGCACTTCTAGTGCTACTGCTGCTTTTGGCACTATGAGTGTCACCACTGCTTTTGGCACAACTAGTATCAACACTGGTTTTGGCACAACCAATGCTTCCACTACTGCTTCGGGGACTTATAGTGCCCATGCTCCTGCCCAAGGCGTCAACAATATTTATGCTCCTGTTGGAAGCATTCCCAACGCCTTTGCAACTGCTCAAGGGGCGTCACTGCCCCTACACCTGCTGGTTTTCACCATGAGCGTCATGAAAAGTTCATGGGTGCTCACTTTAAGCGATGGAAGCAAAAGATGTTATTTTTCCTGACGGTTATGAGAATGTCATGTTTCCTAACCGAAGACCCTCCACTAGTTGGGGAAGACGTGTACCCTCAGCCAAATAATTTGGCGGGAGGGGGCCAAGGTAACCATGTCACTGACGACATGATGATGGTTCGCGAAGCATGGAATCATAGTGATTTCATGTGTAGGAACTATATTCTAAACAGTTTTTTCGATCCACTATACACGGTATATTACATCGTTGAAACTGTCAAGCAGTTATGGGACAAACTTCAAAAAAAGTACAACACCCAAGATGCGGGTAGTAAGAAGTTCATAATTGGAAAGTTCCTGAAATTTCAAATGGTGGACAACAAAAGTGTGAAATCTCAAGTCCAGGAATTCCAAATGATTCTATATCACCTAGATTTGGAAGGATTAAAGCCCAATGAACAATTCTTGGTTGGGGCATTAATCGAGAAGTTGCCTCCCTCGTGGACTGAGTTTATGAACTATCTAAAACTCAAAACGAAGGAGATGGCCCTAGATGAACTTATTGTCAAACTCCAGATTCAGGAAGACAATAAGAAGGTCATGCCAAAGGTAAAACAACCCGCTGAGGCTAAGGAAAACCTGACGGAAGTCAAAGGGAACTCAAGCAAGAAGCGGAAGTTCCAGAAGGAAGGCAAGCCCCAAACAACTGAAAAGTTTAAGGGAAATTGTAACCACTGTGGTATAGTTGGTCACATGGCCAAAGACTGTCGCAAGCTCAAACGTGAGAATAAGGCCAAATGCAAGGCCAAGGCTAACATCATTGAAGACACGCTCGTCAACGATATGATTGGGGAGTTCTCAGCGGTAGTTCTTGAAGCTAACCTCGTTGAGAATCCGGTGCAATGGTGGCTAGACACAGGTGCTATCCATCACATATGTTCCAATAAAGATGTCTTCTCCACATATACACTAGTCACATATAAGAAATTGTACATGGGCAATAATTCTTCTTCAGAGGTGCTGGGGGTAGGAAAGGTGATCCTAAATATGACGTCCGGGAAGGAGCTGACTCTGAAGGAGGTGATGCATGTTCCAGAAATTCGAAGAAATTTAATTTTTGGACATTTGTTAGTAAATGATAGTTTTAGGCTAGTATTAGAGGCTAACAATTTTGTATTCACTAAGAATTGAACTTTTGTAGGAAAGGGCTTCGTCTGTGAAGGCCTCTTTAAGCTGAATGTTGCACCTGTAATGCCTTCTGCTTCAACTATCAATAAAATTGCACATTCTACTTACTTGATTGAGTCATCTAATTTATGTCATCATAGATTAGGACATGTAAACTATCAATCTATCTAAAGATTGGTAAAACTGGAATTATTGACGTCTATTGACATAAACCCTCAACGTAAGTGTGAGGTGTGCATAGAGGCAAAACTTTCCAAGAGTCCATTTAGATCCGTCGAAAGGGATACCGCTCCTCTAGAACTTATACATACAGATATATGTGATTTGAAGTTCGCTCAAACTAGAGGGGGGAACAAGTACTTTGTGACTTTTATAGATGATGGCACAATGTTTTGTTACCTTTACTTACTAAAAAGTAAAAATGAAGCCTTTGAAGCATTCAAATGCTACAAAGCAGAAGTTGAGAATCAACTAGGCGGACGGATTAAAACAATTCGTAGATAGAGAGGGAGAATATGTAGCGCCTTTTGAAGAACTTTGTATCCAATCGGGTATAGTCCATCAAACAACGACTCCTTACTCACCTCAATCAAATGGGGTTGCTGAACGCAAGAGCCGAATACTAAAGGAAATGATGAATGCTCTACTAATTAATTCGGGCCTCTCTCAAACCATGTGGGGAGAAACTGTTCTTACCGTGAATAGGATTCTTAACAGAGTCCCACACAAGGATAAAGACAAGACTCCATACGAGCTATGGAAATGAAAGAAACCTACTTACAAGTATTTGAAGGTATGGGGTTGTCTGGCCAAGGTAAAAGTACCTATGCCAAAGCAGGCCAAGATTGAACCTAAGACTGTGGATTGCATATTCATCGGATATGCCAATAACAGTAGTGTTTATCGCTTCATAGTACACAAGTCGGATCATCCGAACATCTATGAAGATACGATAATGAAATCAATGAACGCATGGTTTTGAAGACACATTTGCATATAAGGAAAATAACATAACCTCTCACAAACAAAGTTATGAGCAAACCTCTGATGAACTAGGAGTCACTGACTATCTAGATCGAAACGGTTCAGATCTAGTAAATTATGAAGTAGTTGATGATCCGGAATTTAGTATTCTAGATTCTTAGGACTTGGAAGATTCAGAGATGGAACCAAGGCAAAGCAAAATGGCACAGAAAGACAAGTCCTTCGGTCCAGACTTTGTAGCTTATTTGGTTCAAGATGAACCACAGACAATCGCCGAAGCATTGTCAACTCTAGAAGCACCGCTCTGGAAGGAAGCTTTAGAAAGTGATATAGAATCCATTCTGCATAACCACACCTGGGAGTTGGCAGAACTTCCCCCAGGACACAAACCGTTGGGTTGTAAGTGGATCCTTAAACGGAAGTTAAAGGTAGATCGTTCTATCGACAAGTACAAAGCGAGGTTAGTAGTCAAGGGTTATCGCCAAAAAGAGGGCCTTGATTACTTCGACACCTACACTCCGGTTTCAAGAATGACATCCATACATATGTTCATAGCTATCGCCGCCTTGCGGGATCTTAAAATACATCAAATGGATGTTAAGACTGCCTTCCTAAATGATGATTTGGAAGAAGAAATATATATGGATCAACCTGAGGGGTATGTGGTTCCAGGACAAGAGACAAAAGTATGCCGACTTGTTAAATCTTTGTACGGGCTGAAACAACCCACTAAACAATGGCACGAGAAATTTGATAGTACTCTACTATCAAAAGGATACACCATTAATGGAGGTGACAAATGTGTCTACATGAAAGGAAATGTCAAATCATTCGTCATGATATGTCTATATGTAGATGACTTGTTGATCACTGGAAGCAGTCCTGGAATAATCCTAGAGACTAAGAATATGTTAAAAAAGTGTTTTGACATGAAAGATATGGGCATTGCAGATGTCATCTTAGGGATCAAGATCTCTAAGACATCTAATGGACTGGTCTTATCTCAGTCTCACTACATCGAGAATGTACTGAAGAAATTTGGGATGTTCGACAGTTCACCGGTATCAACACCATTGGATATAAGTCAAAATCTTGACAAATATCCGGTGGCAAATGCGCCGGGAAGCGATATGCGCAGGTGATTGATAGTCTGATGTATATCACAAACTGCACTCGACCTGATATCACTCATGCAGTCAATAAATTGGCTAGGTTCACTCGAAATTCAAGTGAGGATCACTGGAAAGAATTGAACAGGATACTATGGTTCCTAAAGTTCACGATACATTTTGGGTTACACTAGCCAAGATATCTAGCGGTACTAGAGGGGTACAACGATGCAAACTGGATATCTGATAGCAACGACATCAAGTCCACCAGCGGATATATCTTTACAATCGGTGGTGGAGCTGTGTCTTGGAAATCCTCTAGGCAAACTCTTATTTCCCGATCCACGATGGAGTCAGAATTTATCGCTTTAGATAAAGCGTGAGAGGAAGCTGAGTGGCTTCATGGTTTTCTAGAGGATGTCCCATGTTGGGATAAACCCATGTCTTCTGTAATGATCTACTGAGATAGTCAGTCGGCTCTATGAAGGGAACGAAGTTCAATATACAATGGTAAGTATCGTCATATTCGACGGAGACATGAGTCTGTTAGGCAGCTGATCACCTCTGGTATTATTTCCATTGATTACATAAAATCTAAGGAAAATATCGCAGATTCCTTGACGAAGGGAATACCCAAAGATCAGTTGTTCTGCCTGTCTAGGGGAATGAGCTTAAAACCTAAACAATAAGAACCGATATAATGGACACCCAACCTTACATACTGGAGATCCCAGGAGTAAGGTTCAATAGGAAAACTAAACTGTAAAGGTTCCGTGAGCTCTTCGGTGGAAGCAAGAGCACTTAGGATAATGCGTCTTTCTTAAGAAACATAATACAAGTCCGTTCCCGTGATAGACAAAAAGTGCTACCTGTAAGAGGGGTAAAGGACTTCCAAACCTTTAATGATCCTCAAAAGTTGAGGTTAGGTTGGTGAAATTTTTAATGGTTCCTAACGCTTGTGTAGCGGGGTATTACAAGATGCCTTGTAGGAAACCACCTATTTAAGTGCGAGGACAGGCCGCCTCAAATGAACGCACTTAAGAATCCAAGGGTGTCCACGGCCCACGATAGACAAAACACTAGAAAGATTGAGTAGGAAAGGTGTTGTGTTGGTACCATTGTCTTGGCATATACTAAACACTGACGGTTTAAGACATCACGTTCACAAAACAGTAAATATGTCCAATAGTATTCTACTATGGAAGGTTCAAAGCTCCGGCTACCTCTCCGGATGCAACATCGTTCCGCCAAGTGATTTCTAGAAATGCACCATGTGCGTGCACCAAAATCTCTTCCAAGATGGGATTGTTGAAAATATTTATTAAACGTGAAATAAAGCAAATCCTATTAATTATGAATCGAACAAGTGGGGGCCCGCACGTAGGAAACCTTGTTTCCACACACGTGCACACGTAGTGCCAATGATCAAAATTTCCTTAATGGAAGAGATATTGAGTGCGATATCGAATTGTTTGAGACGTAAGGTAATAGACGGTTATTGGCCAAATGACGAATGATTTCACATTGGTAAATGGAGGAAGAAGTGTATAATGTGTAAAGATGAAATGAATCAGAAATCACCACGAAATCGAGAAGGGTCGCGGCTCCTCCAAGTAAGGGTTGCGGCGCTTGGAGGGCCGCAACTCTAATTGACGTTTCAATACCAGTAACTCACTGAAATGGAAGGGCCGCGACTCTAATTGACGTTCGGTTCGGTGAGTTCTCGGGCTGAACGCGACTCCTCGCGAAGGGCCTCGGCTCGCCATTATTTCAATCCGTTAGAGGTGAAATAAAAACTGATTCTTGGGCTGACTTTGGAGTATTTACTCTCCATTATTTTTCTCATGAATTTAGCCATTACTTGGCTGAATTGAAACTCCAAATTCAAGGCATTAACATGACATTCATGGTCATTACTTAGCCATTTGGAAAGTCATCATCTACATACTATAAAATGAGACACAAGGCTCATTTGGAAACACACTTGACATTCACTAAACAATTCTAAAATTGTCTTCCTCTCTTGCAATCACAAACACTCAAATATATTTCTTCCAAAGCAAACACTTGAGTTCCCTTTGCTCATTTGTTTTGATTGTTGTTTTATCTTGGGAGATAAGTTTTCATTACAACCGTTGAAAGGATATACGGGGCAATATTATCTTAATGATAGATCAAGAATTTGGTAGACTCAGCAAGTCCTCATATTTGATCATTTCCAGATTTCTTACTCATTTGTTGTTGTTGTTGCATTTCTCATTTCCTTGTCTCTACACATATTTCCCACACTAAACATTTTTTAAACAAACAAAGCAAGTCTATATTTTAAAACTAGAAGGTCAACTGCATTATGCGGATTCTTAATATCGGGGTTCAAAGGCATTTTCCTGGGAATCACGTAAACCCTTACCCCGAACTCTGGTTATTTACGATATATTCTTTTAAAAAGTTGAAAGTCTCTTTTTCTTGGTTCTCCTACTTTTTCTTATAAATTAGGTAGCGACTCTAAAACATAATAAAATAATTCAAGAGTCCACAAGTGATGAACTAACATTTATGCCCCGCGTAAGGTTAACCGTAACAAGTACAACAAGTAACTACACTATATAAAGTAAATGCTAAAGATAGCTCCATTTCATAATTTAGACGCGAATTAGAGTGATGAATGCACAATCAATTAATTATCATAAGGATTCATCAAGTTTGGCTATAATGAACCAACTTCATCGAGACATTCAAGTCAATTAAGTAAATTTAGCAACTACCGCTAATGTCTATATGCTTTGACATTCTCAATTACATGACAATTATTTCTTTTTATTAGTTTACACAAAATATGACATCAGTACCTGCATAATTGTTCATCGTCTCATGAGTACGTGAATCCCATTCCTTATTACTTTTCTTAATTAAGTAAAACCAACACTAACATAAAAAGTTTAATAAGTCTCAACTTGCCTTAATTTCGAAGTCCAAACAATCAATCCATGGCCATTCCCTTCCTTGGAGCCTCTGAATGAGGCCAATTAGTTCAAATATGGAATCTACGTAAGCATATGAGTCTGTAAACACCATATTGCTATACTAATATTTCAGGTCTAAAAATCGACCTAAAAACCTGTCACGACCCCTTTTCAGGAATTACGGTGGCACTTACATAATTCCACTGGTAGGCGAACCACTCCCCAAGTGATCTAGTTTGGGAACACAAGAGCATTAAAATATGATACACGTCTGAAATGGGAAACGAAGTGTCAAAACTGAATACATAGTCTGAACATGTCTTTCAAATGCGAATAAAAGACTATAATAGAGAAAGAGCATCCAAGGGTACGCTGGAGGTAGCATCCTCACCCTTAACGTTGAAGAACAACCACTCAAATTCAACCACATAGTCCTGCAGAGGTGAAAGGTACTGAATCTGCATCCCAAAAGAATGCATTAAGCGTAGTATGAGTACACAACATACCCCCATAAACATCATAGATAGACAACAACGGAAGATATATAATCAGAGATAAATACCAAGTTGGCACCAAATAATCCTATACTAATAATTCAATAATCCAAGTAAGTCACGTAGCCCACAGAATGGTTCATAGAGTTCTTACAATAATCCAATTATCAAGTAGCAAGTACAATCCTTTCATGTACAAAATCTAGTCAAGTCATCAACATTCACTCCAAATACAAATCCATCCACAATTAATCAATGACATGACATAAATATGTATGATATGAATGCAATGCATATACAAGGTACCTTTATCAATCATGTATACAATACATCAATATTTTATTATGATCCGTACACCTATGGGGGACCTGCAAAGTCCATGTACTCCTCCGGAATATCCCATCGGAGCCCAACTCTTAGCTGAATAATATCATATTGCAGGCGTGCAACTCTGTTCCGCACGTATATATTATCTAATGTTGCCATAATCTCATAATATTCTTACCTTTCCGGCCTCTTGGACCCATAACATATTCATACCACTCTAATACCAATATCATAGAACCATGAGTGTATGAACGTAAATGATAATATAAAACAAGTATCATGATACAATGAGATGCAATAAAGTATACAACTGACATATCACATGCCTTAAAGATTCAATAACACACATATATAATCCAAGTCAGAATCAAGATAACATATCAAAAGCATGTGTGATGAGTAAATTATCACGACCCGACCCGACGGGCCATGAACATGGCACCCTAATTGGACGTTATTACCAACCTGTCTCGTATAATCAGACTGACACTAAGAACCATATGAAATTCGGCAGCATAACGCTGCAATAAAATACACATGTCTGAATAGGCAAGGCGGCAAAGCTGCCACTATATACGGGGATATCTCAAAATGAAATACAACAACACATATACCAAAACAGGTTTACAACTCCACATACATACAATCCACAACTGTCTACAGACCTCTATGAGAAGGATAATGAAATATGACGGGACAGGGCCCCGTCGTGCCCCTAAATATACATAAGTCCAAAAATAAAGATTATGTACCAATACGACAAAGCTCCGAATCAATGGAGCTCTCCAACCAGCTGAACAAGAATCCTAGACCGGAGGATCACCAAAATGAGCACATGTACCTGCGGACATGAACGCAGCCCCCCGAGGAAAGGGGGTCAGTACGAAATAATGTACTGAGTATGTAAAACATGTAGTACTGTAAGAAGATCATAAGCGGCCAAAATATGTCAGGGGACAAGTTTAGTAATCAAAATATCAATACAAATGTGCCTTATGAAATAAGAGTCATCGTATCTGTTTACATATAACGTATCCCGGCCCATTCTGGGACTCGGTGGAATCATCATAATCATGGATACATATCCATATAACGTATCCCGACCTATTCTGGGACTCGGTGAGCTCATCATCATCATATATGTACATATAACGTATCCCGACCCATCATGGGACTCGGTAATATAATCATATCATATTAAGCACGAATAGAATATCATCTGACTCTCAATGGAATAAATAGAATATCTATCACTTAAAAAGCAAGGCACTACCATATCATGTATCATAAAGAATTAGGATTCAATGGAATTATGTACGTCCGCCGTAAATTCATCTTATATAAATCATGCCAAAAGAAGAAAGGATAGTTTCACATACCTTTTAGTCGAACTAACCAACTCAATATTAGAATACGTCTCGTCTAGTAATTCAACATATAATAATAATAACACGCCCGTCAACTCTATGATTTCTAGCGTGAGTTATATTGAATGACGACTCTCTTTCTATAAAAATTCGGGCAACACTCCCCTATTTATGTGTATATCCCCAACTTACAAACAAACCCAACAATACCAAATAACAAGATGCAACTTGAAGGTATAATTGAAACAATCCCAATTACTCCATATACACTACCATAATCCTTCTTTCTCTTTACATTTATGGAATACAACTATCACAATAACCAAGGTAATTTATACACCTATTTATCATGTCAATCTAACTCCTCTAATCATATTAGAACAACCCTAAAAAAGTCCATACTTTAACAACAATAAAAATGCAAAGTAACACCTTTCTACACCTTAATTATTTTGGAGCATACGTTAGCAATTACCACATTGAACATGCTTCATTGTAACTAAATTTCCAGCATTATAATCTTAACAAAACACCCCCTAATGCATCACGACAATGTCCAACAATTTCATGCAAGTTTTCGGCCAACATCCACATTACCAAAGCTCTTCCCTTAACTCCTTAAAATCCGATTCATGTCTCAACAATTCCATATAACAATTACAACTTAAACATCAAGATTTCCTTCATTTATAACATACAATTAGTGACAAAATTAACAACACAACACACGAATCCAAAGTATACAAAAACAGTCCTAAAATCACATGCAATCTCTTGTTTCCAATTTCTCTTTAACATGAGTTTATCTCTTAACTACAATATCATTTAATCTTCCAAATACTCTATGAAAATAAGAATTTTTACCTCAATTTCAAGCCAAAACAGTCCCCAACAATTCAGTCACTGTTCCATCAATTTTTGCACCATTTTCTCACTTTTTCAACTCCAAAACGACATGCATGAATTCTATGAGTTTAATCTATCTTCCTAGAATGTTTTTCTTCCAAAAACTTGTCTCAAAAATCTGAAATTTCTGGGCAATAATTTGGTCCAGTGACTGCGTGTTTCACCACTGTTTGGTGTTGTTCTTGGCTTCGAAATTTAGATGAAGAATGTAATCTAGGAAGAGGAAATTGTTGTCTTCAATTTGGCTATGAAGAAGGGGAGATTTCGGCTGCACAAGGAGAGTGAGAGGAGAGAAATGAGTGTTTGATATTTGAAGTGGGGAGGGGAAAGGTTTTAAGCCTAAGGGCAAAATCTGAAATTTGTTATTTACACTTTGGTCCAATTTTCTTAATTGTCTGCTTAAATTAATCCCTCTACTAAAATAAATACCCCTTCTTTTAAAACCCGAAAATCTCATAAGACCTCGTATCCTCGTTGTCGCAACTTATATAATACGTTACCAATCCATAACGAGAATATACAACTATCATAATAAGTTTCCAACGTCACACTCGTTGTAACCAAAAATTTCTCCAGAATCACATCTTTCGTATACTAACTTCCGGATTAGCATATAAAAACATACTTTATATCCAATATTTGAATCTTATTTCTTTAATTACGTTCTTAATTATCGTCTTAAACTTACGAGGTGTAACATAAACAAACAATAGCAAATATGGCGACAAGCCTACAGATAGCGACAAACCCAAATAAGCAGCAGTAAGAACCAGCACAAGACAGATTTCATAAATCACCTATCATCACAGTTCAACATTGCTGCCCACCCAAACATTCATCACAGCCGGCTGAGTGGATCCCCAAACACGCCCAATAGCCTTAAATATTTATAACCAATTACGCTCTTCTATAAAAGTCTAAAAAAATTAAATTGTAGCCTACCTCTGGCGGAACATGAGCACTACATGATCAAGCCTCGACAATAGCCTTGCTATTTCTCTGCGCCTTATGATAATCAAAGTCTAATCACGCATACTATTATCATTAATATAAAACGTACACAACATAAAGCAAGACTCAAATACCAACCCCGAGCACACACTTTCAAGACTCAACTTTAATACTCAATTACCAAGAACACATAACAAGTAGTAATATCCTTAAGTTAATTGAAAATCTATACACATTTGAACCCTCATTGAACAATTACAAAAAGGTGTAATTTGAAACCCTAGAAATTTGTCCCAATTGAAATATGTTTCTATAACCAAATAAAGCTTTCAAAAATGATCATCTAACAATATCCATCACTAATTCACAATAATATAAATAAACTAATCCATAGAACCTTCATTAATCATTGATTTAACTCTCTTATTCCCACAAGATTACATAACTCATCTATCCCAACTTATAATCATGCTAAACCACCACTAAAGAACTTAAAACCACAAAATGTAACCTTAAAGGATGAAATTGTTACCTAAAAGATGGATTCATCTTCTAACCCTTTGGAAATGCTCTCTGGATGCTCTAGGTTTGAGATGTACTATTTTGGAAAAATATTTCTAACCTAGGAAATTAAATAGGACACCTGAATAGTGATTCCACCCGGCAGAATTGACTCTATTGTAGCGGACCTGCTACGACGAACCAGACCCTCATTGAGGCGATATCACTTGACACATTGCCTCAGCTCCACGACGAACATGACTCCACAATGACAGACTCACCCCGGCGGACAAACTCTCCGCCCAGGCGGAAACCCACCATTTCCAAGCTCCTGCTTCAGCGAGCCAATCTCTCACCAAGGCGAATACGCTGGAGCAGACACCAGAATCCAACAATGAAAAATAGGCCCAAACTCTTAGTCAATCCTCAAAATACTCTTGAGATCCCGAATATAAACCAGATATGCTCATCTATGGCAAACAGTGCTACGAACTCGCTTGTACACTTGAATTTTTCAATTAACCGAGCCACGACATACTTTTCTAAAGAATTATTTTGGAAAACCAAATATCCAAATTTCACAAATAAGGCCAAAAAAATACATTTGATTGCCTCAGAAAGAGAACCAATGACTCGACTAAGTTATAAATGACCATCCGGAACTCCCGGAAGCGAAAAAACCCGGAAACAAACTCATCTAGCCAAAAGTCAATTTTTAGTCAAACTATCCAACTATAAGTTTTTAGTTTTTGGTTATTTTATCTAAAATGCATATAAATAGACCTCGGGATCTATGCCACCCGTTCCCATGCATCACAAATCCCACACAGAGTCCACATGAATGGTTAAACAAACAACTAAGGGTTTTCAGCTAAAAATGATCAGACATGTCGTTACATCAGATACCAATTAAAATAATGTTCATCCTCGAATAGAGGGACCGTACCGGAAGTAGTAAACAAGACATGATATCTGGTCTGCATATCAAACTCGATCTCTTAAGTCGCATTTTCAACAGGATGATGTCTCCATTGAACCTTCACAGAAGTTATCGCCTTCGATCTCAACTATCTCACTTGTTTATCCAAAATAGCCATAAGCTCCTCCTCGAACTGTAAATTTTGATCAAGTAATACGGAGTCCCACTGAATGATACAAGAACCGTCGGCATGATACTTCTTAAACGTAGACACAGAAATTGGATGAACACCTGAAAGACCCGGTGGCAAAGACAACACACATTCCACCTCCCCAACTCTATGGAGAATCTCAAAAGTCCCAATATACCCCGAACTCAACTTCCGTCTCTTGCCAACACTCATCACACTCTTCATGGGCGAGACCTTCAGAAGAACTCGGTCATCAACTATGAACACTAAGTCTTGGACGTTCCGGTCTGCATACTCCTTCCGCCTGCTCTGAGCTGCCAGAAGCTTATCATGGATCGTCTTCGCCTTCTCTAAAGAATCTCTCATTAAATTGGTACCCCAAGGCCGAACATCGAATGCATCAAATCAACCAATCAGAGATCGACATCTCCTACAATATAGAGCCTCAATCGGTGCCATATCAATACTATAGTGATATCTGTTGTTGTACGCAAACTCTGTCAAAGGTATGAACTGGTCCCAATGACCACCAAAATCAATCATGCAAGCTCGTAACATGTCCTCCAAAACCTGAATATTCTGCTAGGACTAACCGTTAGTATGAGGGTGAAATGCTATACTGAGATCCAAATAAGTACTCATCTTCTTTTGCAAAGTCCGCTAGATATGCGAAGTAAACTAAGTACCTCGATTCGAGATGATAGAAATAGAAACCTAATGAAAATGAACAATCTCACGGATGTAGATCTTGGCCAACTTCTCTGCATTATACGTCGTCTGGACCGGAATAAATATGCGGACTTGGTCAACCTATCAATAATGACCCAAATAGCATCTAAATTACCCAAAGTCTTGGGTAGCCCAACAATGAAATCCATGGATATCCTCTCCCACTTCCACTCTGGTATAGACATCCTTTGAGGCACATCACTGGCTCGCTGGTGCTCATACTTGACTACTGACAATTCTGACACCGAGACACAAAATCAATAATATATCTCTTTATCCTACCCCACTAATAGTGCTGCCTCAAATCATGATACATCTTAGTAGCATTTGGATGAATCGAATACCTAGTGTTGTGGTCCTCCTCCATAATCAATCTGGTCAAGTCTCCCACACGAGGCACGCATACTCTACCCTTAATCCTCAGAACACCCTCACTATCAACCATGGACTCCTTTGCCTCACCACCCATCACATTGTCTTTGATTTTGCACAACTTCGCATCATCATACTGGTGAGTCCAAATCTGATCCAAAAGAGATGACCTCGCCTCCACACAAGACAAAATCCTACCTATATTCAAAATATCAAATCTCACAAAATGGTTAGCTATAGTTTGGACCTTCAATACCAAAGGACGCTCAGAAGAAACCAATCGAGCT
Organism: Przewalskia tangutica; assembly: GCA_029844215.1. Classification (NCBI taxonomy): domain Eukaryota; kingdom Viridiplantae; phylum Streptophyta; class Magnoliopsida; order Solanales; family Solanaceae; genus Przewalskia; species Przewalskia tangutica. Next base: position 83,597,003 of record CM056736.1, on the reverse strand, counting down.
AAGCTTACCATGCTGATTACCTTTCGGCTCATGACATCCGCAACCACATTAGCCTTGCCTGGATGGTACAAAATGGTCATGTCATAATCCTTCAATAACTTTATCCATCGACACTGCCTAAAATTTAAATCCCTCTTATTAAACACGTGTTGAAGACTATAGTGCTCGGTATACACCTCACAGTGAACGACATACAAGTAATGCCTCAAAATCTTCAAGACAAACATAACAGCAACCAACTCCAAATCATGAACATGGTAATTCTTCTCATGCACCTTTAAATGCCTCGATTCATAAGCAATAACCTTACCATTCTTCATCAACACACAACCTAACCCAATCCTAGAAGCATTAAAGTACACAGTAAAGTCTTTTTCCTCCACCGGAAGGGACAAAATTAGGGTTATGGTCAAAAGAGTCTTGAGATTTTGAAAGCTCTCCTCACACTGATTGAATCACTGAAAAGACACCTCCTTCTAAGTCAAATGTGTCATATGCGAAGCGATAGGAGAGAACCCTTGACGAACCGACAATAGTACCTAGCAATACCCACAAAACTCCAAATATCCTTCATAGAAGTCGGTCTAGGCCAGTCCCTGTCTGCCTTTATCTTCTTAGGCTCAACCATGCTCCCATTTTTGGACACCACATGTCCCAAAAACGCTACAAAACTCAAGCAAAACTCACACTTCGAGAACTTAACGTATAGTTTCTTATCATTCAATAAACCAAGAACTATTCGCAGATGACGCTCATGGTCCTCCTGACTCGTCAAATATATCAAGATGACATCAATGAACACAATCACAAATGAATCCAAAAACGGCTTGAGCATTCCATTTATCAAGTCCATGAACGTTGCGGGGGCATTGATAAGCCCAAATGATATCACTAAGAACTCATAATTTCCATAACTAGTCCGAAAAGCCGTCTTGGGAACATCGTCAGCCCGAATCTTTAGCTGATGATACCCAGACTTCAAGTCAATCTTCAAAAACACTGAAGCACCCTAAAGTTGATTAAACAGGTCATCAATACACAAAATCATAAATGTGTTTCTGATGAAGACCTTATTCAACTATCTATAATCTATGCACAAATACATAGTGCTATCATTCTTCTTCCCGAGCAAGACAGGAGCACCACATAGAGATACACTTGATCGAATAAATCCCTTACTCAACAAATCCTAAAGTTTCTCCTTCAACTCTCTCAATACAGTTGGAGCCATATGGTACAGAGGAATAGAAATGAGTCGAGTACCCGACTCAAGATCAATACAGAAGTCAATGTCTCTGTCTGGCGGCATACCCGGTAAGTTTGAAAGAAATACCTCGGTGAACTTACTAACTATTGGAATTGACTCAAGAGAAAAAGTCTCTGCATATCCTGAATGTGAGAAGGATATGCCAGACAACCCCAATCCACTAACTTCCTAGCTTGGATATAAGAAATAACTTTCCTAGGAGCAGGGCTGGGAGCGCCACTCCACTCTAACCTCGAAAGACCAGACATAGCTAACGTGACCATCTAAGAACAATAGTCCAAAACCATATGATATGGTGATAGCCAATCCATACTCAAAATAACATCAAAATCTACCATATCTAAGATAACCAGATCTACCCAAGTGTCGTAATCCATGAAATTAACTATACATATGCGATAAACTCTATCTACAATCACAGAATCACTGACTAGTGTAGACATATGAAAAAGAACATCAAGCATATCACACCACATCTCTAATTTAGCAGAAACGTAGGTAGACACATAAGAGAATGTAGAACCCAGATCAAATAACACAATAACAGACATATGATCAACTGAGATGATACATGTGATGATTGCGTCCGATGTCTCAACCCTACTAGGAAATACATAGCAATGATTACGCCCTACCTCAGACTAAGTATCTTGTTGGCCACCTCAACCTAAATGATATACATATCTCCTCGACTAGGATCCACCACGACTAGACTAATAGCCACCATGATCTGACTGAGATCATTCCCGGCTAGTCTAACTACTACCTCTAGATATCTATGTTGGGGTCCTAGATGCACTCGAAAACTGTGTGGGCAATCTTTCTTGAAGTACCCAACCTCTCCACAACTATGATAAGTTTGGTCTCTAAGGGCTGCTGAATATATATAGAAGAACCCAAACCATCCTAGTCTGTATATCTAGACTGAGAACCTCTAGAAGACTGGCCCCCACTGACCATAATCTAGAAAGTTGTCTGAACTGGTCAACTAGGCCGCGACTGTTGATATCTACCTTGATACCCATAACCATGGGAAGTAAAACTACTAAACAATCTATGTCACCTAGCCCTCTTATCGGGCTCATATCTATACATCTTGCCCCTCACTGACTCCATCATCCTAGCATGCTCAACTACAATTTCAAAAGAAGCTCCAGCATCCACCAACTTCAGCGTAGCCAATTGGAGTTAAAAAATCAATCATCGAACAAGACATATCACTCGCTTCGCCTCAATAGATAACAACATTGTTGCATAACGAGATAAGACATAAAATCGACTCTCATACTGTGCAATTGTAGAATTACCCTGTGCAATCTTCTGATACCCATTATGCTTTCCCGGATGCAAGCTCAAGGGCACATACTTCTCAAGGAACACTCGATAGAACCTAATCCATGTCAATGGAGGCGGCCTTGTGGGTAAGCAATCAACATACCCTCTACCATTATTTCGCATCCCCTAAAAGCTAAAGGGCCACAAAACTAACTCCGTGAGACTCGACAATACCTAGATTATGCAACCTCTCATGGATGCTCACGATGAACTCATACGCATTCTCCTCGGGTTCTCCATAAAATATCAGAGGCTTTATGTTCGAAAAGTGCTCTCAAATCTTTCAATCATTGCGGGTCATAGTTGTCCATCCAACAGGCCAGAGACCAAACTCTGGAGCATGAACCTCATCAATATGGGGCCTTGACATTGTTGGCTAACCCCGAGAGTACAAAACTCAGGGGTATGAGTCTGAACATCTCCTCCACAGGTCTGAGAACAACTTAGAGTAGTAGGATGTACGTCTGTCTAAGCAAAACCATTAAGATCACTCAATAACCTGACCAGTGTGTCCTGTAGAACCGGAGTAACAATAACTCCAGGTTGATCCTAGGCTGGCCCCATCTCTTCCTCTAGCATATCATCCTGAGGCTCAATAACTGGTTGAAGGGACAATAATCTAGCACGAGCCTAGCCAGTTTTCTATGCTCCACCCCGAGCTGGTATTGCCACTCTAGATCTACCTCAACCCCGAGCATGTCATATACCATGACCACATACTATCGGAGCTGGTGTCAATGCGTCCCTCGCTGTGTCAGCATGAGTCCTAATCATTTGTGAGAAAATAGGTACAAATTTCAGATACTAATTTGATTTAACTTAGCATGAAAGGAATGAAGAAATTAAAATTTTCCTAAATGTCTCATATCCTTTCGAAGATAAGTACGGATGTCTTCGTATGAAGTGCCAAAATTGAATAGTCTAAACATATCTCTCAAATGCGAATAAAAAATTATAATAGATAAGGAGAATCCAAGGGTATGTCAGAGGTAACATCCTCACCCTGAACGTTGAAGAACAACTACTCGAACTCAACCACGTAGTCCTGCAGAAGTGAAAAGTACTGAATCTGCATCCAAAAAGAATGCATCAAGCGTAGTATGAGTACACAACATACCCCCATAGACATCATAGATAGACAACAACGGAAAATATATAATCAGAGATAAATACCAAGTTGACACCAAGTAATCATATACTAATAATTTAATAATCCAAGTAAGTCACGTAGCCCACATAATGGTTCATAGAGTTCATACAATAATCCAATTATCAAGTAACAAGTACAATCCTTTCATGTCCAGAATCTAGTCAAGTAATCAACATTCACTCCAAATACAAATACAAATCCATCCACAATTAATTAATGACATGACATAAATATGTATGATATGAATGCAATGCATATACAAGGTACATTTATCAATCATGTATACAATACATCAATATTTTATTATGATCCGTACACATATGGGGGACCTGCAAAATCCATGTACTCCTCCGGAATATCCCATCGGAGCCCAACTTTTAGCTGAATAATATCATATTACAGGCATGCAACTCTGTTCCCCACGTATATATCATCTAATGTTGCCATAATCTCATAATATTCTTACCTTTCCGGCCTCTTAGACCCACAACATATTCATTACCACTCTCATACTAATATCATAGAACTATGAGTGTATGAATGCAAATGATAATACAAAGTAAGATATCATGATACAATGAGATGCAATCATGTATAGAGCTGACATATCACATGCCTTCAAGATTCAATAACACACATATATAATACAAGTTAGAATCAAAATATCATATCGAAATCATATGTGATGAGTAACCAAATAATAACAAATAGGGCGACAAGCCCACATATAGCGACAAGTTCAAATAAGCAGCAGTCAAAATCAACACAAGACATATTTCACAAATCACCTATCACCACAGTTCAACACCGGTACTCATTCAAACGTTTATCACAGCCGGTTGAGTGGGACCCCCAAACATACCCAATACCCCTCAATATTTATAACTACACACTTCTATCAAAGTCTAAAAAAACTAAACCATAGCCTACCTCTGGCGAAACCGGAGCACTACATGATCAAGCCTCGGCAATAGCCTTGCAGTTCCTTTGCGCCTTGTGATAATCATAGTCTAATCACGCATACTATTATAATTAATATAAAATGTACACAACATAAAACAAGACTCAAATACCAACCCTGATCCCACACAATTAACACTCGAACTTTAATACTCAGTTACCAAGAACACATAACAAGTAGTCATATCTTTAAGTTAATTGAAAATATCTACACATTGAACCCTCAATTGAACAATTACAAAAAGGTCCAATTTGAAACCCTAGAAATTTCCCCCAATTGAAATAGGTTTCTATAATAAAATTAAGCTTTAAAATATGATCATCTAACAATATCCATCACTAATTTACAATAATACAAGTAAACTAATACATAAAACATTCATTAGTCATTGATTTAACTCTCTTATTCGCACAAGAATGCATAACTCATCTATCCCAACTGATAATCATGCTAAACCATCATTAAAGAACTTAGAACCACAAAATGAAACCATAAAGGATGAAATTGTTACCTAAAAGATAGATTCCTATTCTAACCCTTTGGAAATGCTCTCTGGAGGCTCTAGGTTTAAGATGTACTATTTTGGAAAAGTAATTCACCTAGGAAATTAAATAGGACACCTGAATAGTGATTCCACCTGGCAGAATTGACTTCACTAGAGTAAACCCGCTATGGCGAACCAGAATCTCATTGAGGTGATATCACTTGACATCTCGCCTCAGCGCCATGGTGAACACGACTCCACAGCGACAGACTCGTCCCAGCGGACAAACCCTCTGCCTAGGCAGAAACCCACAATTTCCAAGCTCCTGCTTCAGCGAGCTAATCTCTCACCGAGCCAGGTACGCTGGAGCGGACACAAGACACCAATAATGAAAAATAGGCCCAAACTCCTTTTCAACCCTCAAAATACTCCCGTGACCCCCCCCCCCCCCCCCCCGAACATAAACCAGCTATGCTCATCTATGGTAAACAGTGCTACGAACTCGCTCGTACACTTGAATTTTTTATTTAACATATCCAAGGCATACTTTTTCTAAAATATCATTCAGGAAAATCAAATATCCAAATTTCATAAATATGGCCATAAAATACATTCGATTGCGTCAGAACACTCGATTAAGTAATAAATGACACTCCGAAACTATCCGAGTCCTGAAGGTCAAAACTATAATTTCATCATAAAACCAGCTTACCGATAACATAAAGGTTAAGAATCACAAAAATCATCGAAATCTGATCACGACTCAAACTTCAATTTCACATTTTACTCAAAATCTCATTTATATGGAAAACCCCATTATATAAGACTAAATCATGGATGAAATCACTAAATAAAAATTGGAAACACGGAGAAATATTTATATTAAGATTAGAAACTTACCCCCAGCCAAAACTTGAAGATGCCTTTGAGATTACCCAAAATCGAGCTTCCAAGCTCTCAAATTTGACTCATGAACAATGAAATTCGAAGTATGGATTTACTTTTGCATAGTCCCACTTCTTTATCAGGACGACCACATCTCGATTGAGATGGCTTAGGCTGGCCCAACCCAAAGCCCTTCCCACTTCTTCGCGAACGCGACCAGCATCTCGCGACCTCGATGGCTTGCCCCTCGCGTACCCTTCGTGATTGTGGGCTCCTATAGCGATTCTGATGACCACTGCTGCCACCAGAAAACCAACAAAAAATTAGTGTTCCAATAAACCAAATATGAATTTCAATCACAAAACACATTACGAACCAGGTCGCTCACTCAAACATCGAAAATGGGTCTTCTTTAATTCGATGTTGACCGTGCTCAACTCCAAATCTTTAACTTAACTAGTTTCTCATCAAATCCAAATCACACCTGAACCCCTCGAGATCTAAACTAACTGATCGACTAAGTCATAAATTACATTTTGAATCTCATGAAATAGATGAATTTTCGCAGCCACAAGAAGAATAGAATTTATAGATCACATAATAATTTATTCTTATTTGTAAAAATGGGTTTCTTTTTTCTCCAAAGCAGTTATAAGAGAGTCACTCATTTAATATAAAACTAATGAGTATATCTTGCTCGTTTTTCATATCGTAGTAGGAAGAGATTACTTATATGCAGAAGAATGAGAGAGTACGGGTCTTTACCCTAATTAATTATAAATACAATCCAAACGTCTTTATTTATTAATCATGTTTTTAAGAAAACAAGATATTGTAAGAATATAATAGATTTGATTAAATCTTGAACTACATTAATTACTCTTGTTCTCATAATTTTTATTGAATTAAAGTCCCTAAATTAAGATTTATCTAATTTTATGTTGAAGGTAAGTAAATTAATTTCTTCCGAAAAACTTCACTCAGTATTAAGTTCCTTCCAATATTAATTATAATTTCGGAGACATGTGTTTTTGGTAAACAGTCGCCCGCTCATTGGTCTTCATCTCAAGTGCTTTCTTCAATGAGTCCAAGTCTGGCTTCACGGATAATTCAAGGGCGTAAAGCGAGTACTTCTAGCTGCTTCGCCGGCTTCTTATTATGGCTCCCTTAGCAACACAGGAAGGCAAGTGATTTAGAATACCGTTGACCTTCTTTTGTAGATAGAATCTTCAATGAGTGAAAACAAGCAACCTTTCTAAGAAAGGTGCTTGTTGAGAAAGGCCGGTCAGGTGTAACGTGTCAAAGGTCACCGAGTCGTCGTAAAGGGGAATACCCAGTGAAATCCACACTGTGGGTCTAAGAGGGTAGAGTGTATACAGATCTTACCTTCACCTTGGTAGGTAGAGCAGCTGTTTCCGGGAAACCCTTTGGCTCAAGACAAAGCATAATCACAAGCAAGACAATCAAAACAAAGTATGAGTAAAGCAAAAGTAAAGAGTAAAGCAAAAGAAACGGTCAGACTCAGATAAGGAATTAAAGCAGTATAAAGTGCATTCGAACAAAAGGGGGCAGTAGCTAACATAACTAAATAAGCTAAATAAAATACACTAAAGACATATTAGAAATCAAATTATAGTGGATTATAAAGCAATAATGTGCCTATAAGTGTCATAGGCTATCGGGCTTACAGTAATAGCACTACAACTATCAATTTGTAAGCATAAATATGATTACTAAATATGTGTCCTCCACAATCCTCTATCTAAGGTCATGTCGCATATGTGTCTCTCATCTGCACATGTCCGAACTATCTCAATCTCGCTTCCCGCATCTTATCATCCACCGAGATCACTCCCACTTTTTCTCAGATATCATCATTTCTAATCATATCTCTCCTTATATGTCCACACATCCATCTCATCATACACCTATAAATATCACCATTTCCTCTTCAATTTCTTCACTCAAATTCATCAATTATTCCTTCTTTTTATGATCCTAAAGTGTTTGTTCCGAGTAGAATTCTTCTCCTCCTGAAGTTCCTCACGTGGTTCTCAATGTTAATGTATGCCCATATATTTTCAAAGGTTACAATATATTTTTAAAATCTTATCCCTATGATATGTTCAAGAAGTATATCAGCAAATGGATTTTATGTTTCACATGTTTTAGTGGGTTCATTTGCATAATTTGTAGGTCACCAGTTAAATTTTCTATTATTTCAACTCCTTCAATATTTGTTTCTTTTTATTTTTTTTCTAAAAAACCTTCTTTTCCTTTAATTAAAGCTGATGTTAATGAAAAATCTTAATTTTGGAGTTCAAGCATATAAATTAGGAACTTCTTTTGTCAGATGTATTCAGAATAACTATATTTTGGATCGTTACTTGTATAGTTTATTTTGTACTAATGCATATTTTATATCTGTAGTACTATTATTTTTTCAACCAAATATAAAAATAAAAAATACACTAAGGTATTAATATAGCTAGCATAGTATTGAGAAGTACGTGAGAATACTTCGGGAGTAGCAGAAACCTACTCATTTTCTCTCTCTTATATGGGATTTCAAGTATAAATTCAAACATTTACACTGTTAATACAATTTAATCTATTATTCTATTGTTTTATCTTTAAGGTAAAATATTCGATTTGAACATAAGAGTTACCCATTATTGTCACATGTTGAATAATTACACGTTCCTTCTTGAGATCATGCACGCCACATTTACAGAAAGGTTACCAAGTTGATGAATTATCTTGCGATCTATGAAAAAATTTGGGCATTTATAGCTTACATGGGGAAAATATTGTGTCTTCGGATAAATTATAAATATATCGTGATATATAAAATTCTATAATCCTTGTGCACATATTAGTGAGGTCAGTTTTTCAAAAATAAAATTGCATTAGATGTGGCAGGATTTGTTGGACTCCTAATCTTATATTCAAAAGAGTTTATATTTTGTGCAGTATAATGATTTGGACATGTTAACTTTGCTCAACACAATCTAATTGAATATTGCATGCATCATCCAATATCGGATCACATAGATGATATCGAGAACAGAAGGAAAAGATGAATGCAGAGAATGAAAGAGAGAGAGTAAATTTGTGCAAGCTTTTCTTATGTTTATTCCTCCTCAAGACAAGTATTTATACTACATAGTTTGCACTACATACCACTACATGAGTATATAACCACCATTACAAACATAACCAAACATAACCAACATGTGAAGTAATACTTGAGTATAACTAGTGTATCTAATGTATACTAAGTAAGACTCTACTTATGTAACTAGAATTTGAGTATAACTAGTGTATATCTTCAACACGCCCCCTCAAGCTAAGGACTGAAAATAAGTTTTTAAGCCCTAGCTTCGACAATAGATAATCATGTCGACCATGAGTCAATCCCTTCATGAGAATATTTGCAGGTTGTTCCTCAGTGGGAAGGTAGATTGTGTGAACCAATTCTTGTTGCAACTTCTCCCTGACGAAATGGCAATCAATATCTATGTGCTTGGTCTTTCATGAAAGACAGGATTGGCTGCTATCTGAATGGCAGACTTACTGTCATTGTGCAAAGGAACAGGAAGCACAATAGGAACATGTAACTCAGAAAACAACCCAGAAAGCCGCACCACTTCTACCACAGCAGAGGCCATGCTTCTGTATTCAGCCTCTGCTGAACTCCTTGAGACAATGTACTGCTTTTTTGACTTCCATGAGATAAGAGATGACCCAAAGAATACTAAATAATCTGTAATGGACCTCCTGGTATTGAGACAAGAAGCCCAATCAACATCACAATAAGCAGTGAGGTTGTTGGTGTCCCATGCTGGCATAAATATGCCCAGGCCTGGTGCTTGTTTAAGATACCTTGCCACTCGATGTGCAGCCAAAAAATGAGATGTCTTTGGACTCTTCATGAACTGGCTTAAGCACTAGACATCAAAGGATATATCAGGTCTAGTGTTTATCAAATACAATAACCTGCCAATTAACCTCTGATAGGTTGCTGGATCATCCAGGAATGAATCATTAATCTTTGAGGCAGCTTCATTTGTATGCTGATCATACACAACAGATGTCAACTTTGCATTTAGCTCCATAGGTGTTCTGACTGTCTTCCCAGCAGACAACCCAAGGTCAGATATCAAATCCACTGCATAGTTTCTCTGATGCACTACTATACCACTGCTATTTCGAGCCAATTCAAATCCTAAAAAATATCGTAAAGTACCCAAGTCTTTGATCTTAAAATTCAGTTGAAGAGACAATTTAGTCTCCTAAATAAGTCCCTCATCATTTTCAGTAATGAGAAGATCATCCACATATATGAGTACCACCAAAATTTTATCACCAATCTTTTTTGTAAGAAGAAAATAGTCTAAATGACTTTGAATAAATCCTGAGGCCTTCAAGGCAGTGGTTAGTTTTATGTTCCATTACCTGGAAGCTTGCTTCAACCCATATAATGATTTTACTAGCTTCCATAACTTCTCTTGCTTGTGATCAAATCATTGTGGCATATTCATATAAACCTCCTCATTGAGATCACCTTGCAAGAATGCATTGTACACATCCATTTGATATATAGACCATCCCTTGGAGGCAACAACTGAGATCACTTCCCTTACAGTCACCATATTTGCAACTGGTGAAAAGGTGGCTTGATAATCAACCCATTCCTTTTGATTGTAACCCTTGGCTACTAGTATTTCTTTGAACCTCTCCACTTCATCATTTGCCTTATATTTAATCTTATAGACCTACTTGCATCCAATTGCCTTCTTATGCTTGGGCAGATCAGTCACTTTCCAGGTATGATTATTTTCTAAAGCTTGCATCTCAACCTTCATGGCATCTATCCATCTGGTGTATTTCCCTGCTTCAAAGTAGGAGATTGACTCCTGTTGAACTTCAATTTTGACAATGTAGCTCATGTAGCTTGCATTCAGTCCAATGTAACTGAGATTACCTGATAGAGGATACAATCAATTATGTCTACTTCCTGCATCACCTGTGTGTTGTGTTTGTACAAAGTCCTTCAACCATATAGGCTATTTCCCGCTTCTGTCTGATCTCCTCAATAGAGGCTCAGATTAAGAGTTGACATTATATGTTGCTTGATCTGTGGAATGAGCATTGTGGTTCTCTTGGGGCCCTTCCTCAGCATCTATGATAGCTTCAATCTGTTCAACCTATTTTGCTCCTGCATTATCCCTAGGGGTGAGCGGGTCCGGGTATCCTACCATTTTTTAACTACCCGGGCTCTACCCTGTAAAAGACTAGTTCCTAAATTTACTACTAGGAACCTACCCGTAACAATCATTACCCGGAACCTACCCGGACCCTGCGGTTCCGGGTATTTTCCCGAGTACCCGTGCTCACCCAACAGATGAGGCTGGTGTAAGTGGGAAGGCTAAGGGAAGCAGCAAAGATAGCTCCAAGGAAGGAAAAAATGAGAAGCTTTCTGTCTCTGCCATGCTTGCCGACATGGACCAGAAACCTAAGAAGCCCAACAAAGGATCTGGTGCTAGTAAACCCAAGCCTAAAGCAGTTCCAAAAGCATCAGGTTACACTGATGGTATTGATCTTCCTCCCTCTTCAGAAGAGGAAGATGAGCATCTTCTTGAAGAAGAGGAAGATCAGAGAAGGCATAGAAGGAATGAACCATGTGCACTCGATACCTCTATAAGTTATAAAGAACTGAAGAAACACGAAAATAAGGACATGCTTGCAGTTCAGGCAGCTGAGGTTGTCGTGTAGGGTCCGGGTATCGGGTTCGTGTTCGGGTACCCGGTCTCTATTTTCCGGAATCGGAACCGGACCCGACATTTATCGGTTCCTAATTTTACTACCCGGAACCTACCCGTTATTCTAATATATCTACTCAGAACCTACCTGTTAGTGTCGGTTCTGATCGGATATCTGGGTACCCTGTATCCGTGCTCACCCCTAATTATCCCCAGGAATTTGCTGAAAGATATCTCCATCAGCCACAACATCGGATTGCTTTATTTGTTCTAAATTCTGTCTGTTATCAGCATCAGGTCTCTTCTTCTGTTAAAATGGAAAGATATCTTCATAAAATGTAACATCTCTACAAAGAGAACATTGTTAGTTAGATTTAGTAGCCTATATCCCTTCTGCCTGGAAGAGTATCGAAGCATTACTGCTTTGGTAGCTCTAGTGTCAAACTTATCAGTTTTCACCAAATTAGTTGCATAACAAAGAAACCCAATAACTCTCAAGTGTGATAGGACTGGGGCCTTCTTATAAAGTTTCTCATATGGTGAGATGTTCCCCAACACCACAGAAGGTATCCTGTTCATAACATACACAGCAGCCTCCACATAATCTCCCTAAAATCTGGCTGGTAATTTGCTATGAAATTTGATGGCCCTTGCAATTTCTAAGATGTATCTATTCCTTTTTTTACTACTCTATTATGTTGAGGACTATAAGGACATGAGGTTTGATGTATAATCCCCAGTTGTGTAAATAAATCCTTACAGGAATTGTTAATAAATTCTAAGCCATTATCAGATCTAACACATTTATCAGGTGTGTCAAATTGTGTCTTAATCATCAAACATAATTCCTTAAGCACAGTAGCAATATCAGATTTAACATGTAAAAGAAATACCCATATCCAGCGAGTAAAATCATCCACTACAGTCAGAAAGTACCTCATACCCGTATAGGTAGGGACCCTGTATGGTCCCCAAACATCAAGATGCAATAACTCAAAAGGAGAATTAGTTCTACTTTGGCTAGTAGAGAAAAGTACCCTGGTCTGTCTAGCCATGAGACATATATCACAATGCTGAATTGTAAAGCTGGAATTATTATTGAAAGAATTTATTTTCCTTATTACACTCATTGGAACATGTTCTAATCTTCTATGTCATAGATCAGCTCTCAACTCGCATGCATTGTATGTTGTCATGTGTGTTTGTGCTCTCATCAATCTGTCCTGCCTTCCTATAGATTTCAGCATATAAAGGCCATCTACTTCTCTACCAATCTCATTCACCTTCCCAGTGAAGAGATCTTGTAATACAAAAAAGTCAGGAAAGAATCTTGCACTACAATTCAATTCCCTGGTCAGTTTTGATACTGAGAGTAAGTTAAACTGAAAACTTGGCAAACAAAGCACATGTTTTATGAGTTCACCTCCTGTCAACCTACAATCTTCAGTCTGTGTAATAGAAGCAGTACCTCCATTAGGTAATTGAACATGTCCTGGATTTTCTGTCATATCAAGTTTCTCAATCATGTTTTTATCACCAACCATATGATTAGTAGCTCCTGAGTCTACTATCCATGGACTATTGCTGTTATCGTTATAAGTGCACTTAACTACCATATGCACTTTAGCAGCTACATCATTCCCATACTGCTTGTCTGTATTTGGTCCCTTGTCATGATTTATCATAGCTATCACTTTCTCTAACTTGTCTGGTGTACATGTCCTCATTATATACTGAAGCTCCTTTTGTTGACCTGAAGACGGTTGGTTTCTATTCCCTTCATGATACCTCTGATTGATATCTGCATATCCTCCATTTTGTTGTTGAGTCATTCCATATCGTTGCACATATCTAGATTGTTGTGGTGTCCCATACTCTTCTAGATTTGGTCCTATAAGTGCATTTACTTTCTTCTTTCCTTTGAAATCTGCATGATGTCCTATGAGCCTGTAGCATGTATCCCTTGCTTTTGTAATAATCACAATACATCAATTTTTAGCAGCCTTCTCTACTATGCATTGTACTTCTTAGATCTGTTACATGATGCCTTGCTTGTTAGTGCCATATTATCTGCAGAGTTTCCCAGAGATGTATATTCCCCTGAAATATGTTTTTGACTCTCATCATGTGCTATTATAGTATAGGATTGATTTACACTAGGTGTGGGTGACATTAACAAAATATGACTCCTTGCTTGATTGTATCTATCATTCAGCCCCATGAGGAATTCTAGTAATCTCTGGTTTCCAAGATGTAATATGTATTCTCTAGGATTCAAACATTCACATGTAGGTGGAGGTATTATCGAGTCTATTTCATCTCATAAATCCTTCATCTTAGAGTAGTAGAGAGACATTGGTGTGACTCCCTGATTCAACATTGTCAATTTCTTTTTTAGTTGATAGACTCTAGAGAGATTAATTTTATCGAATCTCTCATTCAAGTCTTTCCAAAGCATACACAATAGATCTATATAGAATTCCACTCAGCAAATTTTTATCAACATTTCTCATTATCCACTATATAACCAAGGCATTACACATATCCCATTGTTTTGTGTGATGAGGTCCATATGTATCACGCTTTATGGATCCATCAATAAATCCAATCTTATTTTTTGTCATCAATGTTAACTGCATGGCTCTATTCCACAGTGTGTAATTCTCCATACCTATCAGCTGAATCTCAATTTGAATTGCACCTGCTGTATCCGATGCACTAAAAAAAATAATGGATGATTATGATCAATCACATTCGAGTCAGAACTCGAACTCTCATCTGGTATTACTGAAGGCGGTGTTGTATTCTCCATATATTTTTCAATATATAGATCTGACAACTACTCGATGCAGCAATTTCAACAGAAAAATGAAATTGAAATACAGATCGATAGGAAACAGATACAGAAAAGAAGACAAATACAGAAACTGGAAAGCAGTACGATCTAGATCTAGATCGATCAATCAAACATAGAAACAAAAAAAAACAATTCCAAACCTATACAAGGTGAATCCCCCAGTTTCTGCCCCTAGCTTAGCAGAATTCTCCTCGATTCGCCTTGTATGAGTCTGATACCATATTAACTTTGCTCAACACAATCTAATTGAGTATTGCATGCATGATCCAATCTCGGATCACACAAATGATATCGAGAATAGAAGGAAAAGATGAGTGCAGAGAATGAAAGAGAGAGAGAGAGTAAATTTGTGCAAGCTTTTCTTATGTTTATTCCTCCTCAAGACAAGTATTTATACTACATAGTTTGCACTATA
The DNA here is from genome assembly GCA_029844215.1 of Przewalskia tangutica. Taxonomy (NCBI): domain Eukaryota; kingdom Viridiplantae; phylum Streptophyta; class Magnoliopsida; order Solanales; family Solanaceae; genus Przewalskia; species Przewalskia tangutica. The sequence goes on along the minus strand of CM056736.1, from coordinate 83,581,884 downwards.
TACCACTACATGAGTATATGACCACTATTACAAACATAACCAACATGTGAATTAATACTTGAGTATAACTAGCGTATCTAATATATACTAAGTAAGACTCTACTTATGTAACTATTATTTGAGTATAACTAGTGTATAACAAATGTATATCTTCAACATGACATCTATGTAGAACTTGATATGTTAATTATGAAAATGAAGTAATAGCTTGTTGTAAAGTGTAATTGATTAATAACTCTTCTCACTTGAAATAAAGTTCATCAGAGAAAAGGAAAGGTTCAAGTAGGAAGGTTATTCTACGAGCTTAGACGAAAACAAATAGATGTTAACTAAATGTGTCCAAAGTAAAACTATCGACATCGATATTAGAGATGCATTAGTTGATAACATATACAACTATTCCCAATCCTTACTCCATAACCCTAGAGTGACTCGTTTTTCTCATTTAGAAAAATAATTATTTTTCTGTTACATTCATACTTTATGAATTATTTAGATTGTCAATATATATAATTGTAACTCTTTTAACGATCAATATATAAAATTTTGAATACGGCCATCTATATTACCATTACATAGAAGCAAGGGTTGACAATTGATTTCTTGTAGTTCTCCTTCACGTGTGTTTAAACGATTGTGATAATTCCATACTGATTCAAAATGATTGATTTGGAGCTCTCTTATAATTTTTTGAATTGGACAGACTTAAAATCTAAAGTTTTTTTATTTTATTTTGAATTTATCGCCGAAGCAATAGCTCATTCAATTAATATTGAATTCAGAATTAAATATTTATACATATTTAATAAACTTCTTAATAAAAAGACAAGCTCTAAACAAAAGCTACTAAATACATTCGTCTGAATTAATAGATAATATTATAGCTCCCTATGATGACCTTACCTATCTCAAAGTCATACATGAATCTATTGTTTATAAAGTGAAACACATGGGGCAATGATGAACATAATGCAAGGGATAATTCTTATAGAATATAATTATATTTATGATATATGGTAAAGCTCACAATACACGATAAAGCTCTTCCTTTATATATGTAACGTCAAGATCAGAGTGGTGGTCAAGAAAGTCTTGAGCTTTTAAAAGCTCGCCTCACAATCATCAAACCACTTAAATTCCACCTCTTTATAAGTCAATCTAGTCAATGGGGACTCAATGGATGAAAACCCCTCTACAAAATATCGATAGTAACTTGCGAGGTGACTGAATTAGGTCTAATCCAATTCTGAACTGCCTCAATCTTCTTTGGATCCTCCATAATGCTATCTTTGGACATTACATGTTCCAAAATGTCACTGAGGTAAGCCAAAACTTACACTTAGAATACTTGGCCCAAAGTATTTCACCTTCATAATTTCAAGAACAGTCCTTAAATGCTCATCGTGCTCCTCACTATGAGAGTATATAAATATGTCGTCGATGAATACAATACAAAAGAATCTAGATACGGTCTGAACACTCCTTTCATTAAATTCATAAAGGTTTCTCGGGTAGTGGTTAGCCTAAAGGACATTACAAAAACTCATCATGACAATAACACATCCCGAAAGTCGTCCTAGAAATATCCTCCACCCTAATCTTTAGCTCATGATAATCAGATGTCAAATTAATCTTGAGAAGACCGAAGAACCTTGAAGCTGATTAAGTAAGTCATCAATGCAACATATCATATACTTGTTCTTGATGGTAACCTTGTTCAACTACCAAAAGTCGATACACATACGCTTAAATCTGTCCTTCTTTTTCACAAATAGCACCGGAGCACCCCAAGGGGAAATACTAGATCTAATGAACTCCTTACTCAACAAGTCTTATAATTTCTCCATCAATCCTTTAACTCAACCTGTCACATCCTAAATCAGGGGGAAGACGTGAGCACCTATCTACTCAGGAGGCGAACCCGTCCCTTAATCACAACTCAATCAAGTAAAACTATAACCATAAGATATACATGATAAGTCTAGGATAGACAAGGAAATAGTGTAGAAGTAATATAACAATCCCAAGGAATCTGGTATAAGGTCGTACAAGAGCCACTACTACATAACTACAAGTCTGACTGAAAAATAGAATATTGTCTCGAAATAGAAAAATAAGACAAGTAGATAAAGAGAGACACCTGGGCTGCGGATCTGTCCATGTGCTCACCCTAGTTGCTCGTCAGCAAAGCCTCGGGAATCAATCACAAGGAGAGGAAGTAGACTATGTCACGTACTCTGCACTCATAAAAAATGCAACAAAATAGTATCAGTACAAACACTATATACCGGTAAGTATCATAGGCCGTTAATATTTAGTTAAAATATATAAAGTAAGAGACTAAAAGATAGGCATGCTAACAATCGGATATAAAGATTACACCGTCCAAGAATAGCATTACAGTTGTAAATACCAAGTGCGAATCTAATAAGTATGAATATGTGAATATGATGCAATGATACACACGCTCCGGGCGGAATACCTTTACGCCTCGATATTCATGACTCATGGGAGACCCGCGAAGTCCATTTACTTATTGTAGCGCATAACCCGATCCAATATAAGTATATGTTACAGAACGTGAAACCCGATTCAATATATGTATATATATTGCAGAACGTGCAACTTGATCCAATATATGCATATATTGCAGAACGTGCAACCCGATTCAATATATGTATATATGTTGCAGAACGTGCAACCCGATCAAATATATGTATATATGTTGCGGTGCGCAACCCGATCCAAATGCATGATCGTTAATGTATGAATGATATCAAATGTCAATGAGAATATAACAACACCAATGGGAATATATTAAGTCAATCATGTCGTGCATGGACACATATATCATGTCAAGAATGAATCAATCCTTCATGTATATACAGTCAAGTCTAGTATCATACACGTGCAATGAGCCACTAGATCAAATAAGGCAAGAACCACAATCAAGCAACAATACTAACCTAAGTATTTCATCTCAACTTCATACTCGAAGGAGTACCATGCTTTCTCTAACAATCACTAACTCTACATATGCTTCGCTGACTAAAGTCTAACCATAAGGTAAGTCGTAACATACCTGGTAGATTAAAAATCTCAAGATGGTCGTGAGGGCACCTACCCTAACTTGTAGGCAAACCCAAGAGAAAATCCAAGTCTTCTAAAATCATAAAGATGAAATCAAAAAAAGAATATCCCATATAAATATGGAAAACTAAGTGATACGTCTTCCGAAACATGGACTCATAATTACAATAACTACTAATTTGGAGTAAAAGATTAAAAGTATACATTAACAATAAAAAAGTAAAGAGGAAATAAGAAAGATATGGAGTTCAGTGCCGCGAAATAGACATCAACATAACCTAATAACTCCAAAAGGTATGCCTCAACAATCAATGATAACTCGTCAACTCATAACAGACCCTGCACATAAAGAGGTGCAACAAGTGTAAAGTGGGTATGGGAAAATATGTTTACTCAACATCATCATTGACAGACCCTAAACTGAAGTAATGACGAGGGTTGGTCTTTTCGGTACTTATCTCCACACTTCGTTAATAACAAATTCAACAAGTATAATCACTTAAGCAAGTAGATAATAGAAAGTCGACAAATCAAGTAAACCATCAAAACCCGATTCTTCCCAAGAACCCATGCACAAGTCAAGTAAAAAAGATGCAAGAAATTAAGAATGATATAAAATGAAAATGCAATAACCAATATGCACTTGTATACACACACTCATACATTAGGTTTTACGTGACCATGGAGGACTCATGGGGTTAATATACTCATAAGGTGAATCCTAGATCTCCCAGATCACATAGGGCATCAACTTATATTGGCTTTGTTTTCATCCTCACTCCGTCCAGTATCATATTCAATCGGGCCACCCCAGACCATCCTATATGATTCATCAAATAAATATGTCAATGATATCATCTGAAGTATTAAATGAATATGAGTGTAACAAGTCATTAAACTGTATAAAGTAAATGCTAAAGATAGCTCATTTTCATAATTTAGATGAGAATTGGAGTGGTGAATGCACAATTTATCACTTATCACAAAAATTCATCAAGTTTGGCTATAGTGATCCCACTTCATCGAGACAATAAAGTTAATTAAGTAAATTTAGCAACTACCAACTAATGTCTATATGCTTTGACATTCGCAACTACACGAGAGTTATTCCTTTTTATTAGTTTACCCATAACATGGAACCAGTACCGCTTAATGTTCATCACCTCATGAGTACAAAAACCCCTTTCCTCATTACTCCCCTTAATTAAGTAAAACCAACACAAATACTTCATAAAGATTCTAATAAGTCGCAACTTTCCTTAATTTTAAAGTACAAACGATCAATCAATAGTCTTTACCTTCCTTTAAGCCCCCCGAATGAGCCTACTTTATTCAAATATAGAATCTACGTAAGCATACGAGTCCGTAGACACCCATATTGCTATACTAATATTCTGAATCCAAAAGTCAGTTCAAAAACCAATCTCGAGCCCTGAAGATCAAAATTGTAATTTCATCATAAAATCAGCTTACCGATAACCTAAAGGTTAAGAATCACAAAAATCATCGAAATCTGATCACGGCTCAATCTTCAATTTCACATTTTACTCAAAATCTCATTTATATGGAAAACCCCAATTTCTAAGACTAAATCATGGATGAAATCACTAAATAAAAGTTGAAAACACGGAGAAATATTTATATTAAGTTTAGAAACTTACCCCCGAGTCAACACTTGAATATGCCCTTGAGATCACCCAAAATCGAGCTCCCAAACTCTCAAAATTAACTTATAAACAATGAAATTTGAAGTTGGGATTTACTTCTGCCTAGGCCCACTTCTTCAACACGATGGTCACACGCGACTGTGATGTCTTGGGGTGATCTAGACCAAAACCCTTCCCCTGCGAATGCAGCTAGCATCTCACGAACGCGATGGCCTGCCCTTAGCATATCCTTCGCGATCGTGGGGCTCCTCTTGCGACCGCGATGACCGCTACTGGCATCAGAAAACCAGCAAAAACCTGATGTTCCAACACCCGAAACTCATCTAAAACCTCCCAGACACAAACCTAATATGAATTTCAATCATAAAATACACTACGAACCAGGTCGCGCACTCCAAACATCGCAAATGGGTCATCTTTGACCCTATGATGATCGTGCTCAACTCAAAAAATTTAACTTAACTAGTTTCTCAATCGATGAGCCAAATCACGCCACAACCCCCCGGGATCTGAACCAACTGTTCGACTAAGTCATAAATCATGAATTTTCATAGCCGCAAGAAGAATAGAATTTATAGATCACATAATAATTTATTCTTATGTGTAAAAAAAGATTTTTTTTTCTCCAAAGAAATTAGAGTAGAGTCATTTAATATAAAACTAATGAGTAGATCTTGCCCTAATTTTTCATATCGTAGTCAGAAGGGATTAGTTATATGCATAAGATTGAGAGTGTACGGATTTTTACCCTAATTAATTATAAATAGGATCCACCGTCTTTATGTGTTTAGCTGGATTAGTCAGGGGAACGTCAGCGACGGAGACATCGTAAATTGGTCCGCGGGCATCGCGATAAGTCCTATGTCCTACTATAAGTGCTGCGACAACCTTTACCAAGTCCGAACGATTGTCATGAAAAAAAAGTTTTTCTGTCACCATTCTTCAACCAAGAAAGCCTTTACCTTTTTCAGGAAAGCTAAATTTTTTGAGTCTTCCAGCAAAAAAACGGATTGCGCTAAGAAAGAAAACGGATGCAGCAAGAAAATGAATGCGCGTTACTAACACTAACGCGCAACGAATTTCGCACTAGCTAGTCACGTTTCTTTAAGAAAATAAGATATTTTAATAATATATAGATTTGGCTAAATCTTGAACTACATTAATCTTTATTGGATTAAAGTCCCTAAATAATGTTCTTTCTAATTTTATGTTGAAGGTAAGTAAATTAATTTTTTCCCAAAAACTTCACTTGGTATTAAGTTCCTTCCATAGTTAATTATAATTTATTTTTATAATCTCCACCAAAACACCTATAAATACCATTCTTTCCTCCTCATTTTATTCACTCAAATTCATCAATTATTCCTTCTTTTTATTGATCTTAAAGTGTTTGTTCCGAGTAGAATTCTTCTCCTCCTGAAGTTTCGTCTCACGTGATTCTCAATATTAATGTATGAGTATTGCTATATATGACCATACATTTTTAAAGATTATAATATATTTTTAAATTTTTATCCCTATGAGATGTTCAAGAAGTATATTATCAAATGGATTGTATGGTTATCTAAAATATTTTCTTAAGATTAATGGATGGTTGACTTTACAGTACTCTACATAATTTGTAGCTCACCAGTTAAATTTTCTATTATCTCAACTCCTTCAGTATTTGTCTGGTGAAATTTTCTATTATTATATTTGTTTATTTTTCTTTTTCTTTTTAAAAAGGTTCTATTCCTTTAATTAAGATGTATTCAGAATAACTGTATTTTAGTTCATTACTTCTGTAGTTTATTCTGTATTGATACATATTTTATATCTATATATTATTATTTTTCAATCAATATAAAAATAAAAAATACACAAGGTATTAATATAGCTACCATTGTATTGAGAAGTACGTGAGGATACTTCCGGAGTAGCAGAATTCTACTCATTTTTTCTTTCTTATATGGGATTTCATGTATAAATTCACACAGTTACACTGTTAATACAATTTGATATATAATTATGATAAACTATGTTTTCTCTTGTAATTAGGACTAGGATTCTGTTAAACTACATCCTAGCAACGGATTAGACTTGCATATTTGTGTGGAAGAAAGTGAGATGAAGAAGAGAAGAGAAGTGAGAAAGGCGGTTGAGAGAAAGAAGCTACAGAGAAGAAGAAATCATGTGTATTGATAATCAGAATGAATTAAAGAAGAGATTACAAATATCTAAGTCTATATATAGATTAAAGATGATAGATGGATCGTTTGGGCTGAAGTTGGGCGGGTCAACATGAGCTGAAGTTGTAGATGGATCAGTGCCCAACCCGTCCAAAACTTAAATGGACTAAGATGGGCGGGTCAAGATAGGCTAAATGATGGGTCATGATCCAAATTGCCCAACTTAACTCATTACTTTTATAAATTGCAAACTTACCTTCTATTATGTTATTTTATTTTGTATGATGTTTGATTTTTTCATATTTTTATTTTAAAAATAAGAATAATATTTTTAGAATTTTTTTATTTTTTATAAAAACAAAAAAAAATATGAAATAAAAATTTGAGGATGGGGATATGGCAATGGGGTGGGGATGAATGGGGTAGGTGTGGGTAGGGTCGGCGGGGGTGGTAAGAAAAAAAATCAATTATTCTATATATTGTTTATAAAAATAAAAAAAATATAAAATGGAAATTTAAGAATGGGGTAGGGCGGAATGGGGTAGGAGGAGGTAAGAAAAGATATCATATTTTTAATAATTTTTTTTTATAAAAGTAACAAAAAATATTAAATGGAAATTTGAGGATTGGTGCAATGGGGTGGGGTGGAGGGTAGGGCGGGGAGGTAAGAATTTTATTTTTATTTTTATAAAAGTAACAAAAAATATGAAATAGAAATTTGAGGATAGGGTGGGGCCGTGGTGTGGGGTGGAGGGGGGGTTAGGGGGAGGTAAGAAAATATTTAACATTTTTAATAATTTTTTTTATAAACAGAACAAAAAATATGAAATAGGAATTTGAGAATGGGTGGGGCAATGGGGTTGGGGTGGATGGGGTAGAGGCGGGAGGGGGAGGAGGGGTAGGGCGGAGTAAGAAAAATTCATATTTTTAATATTTTTTTATAAAAGTAACAAAAATATGAAATATAAATTTGAGGACGGGGTGGGGTAGTGGGGTGGGGTGGAGGGGTAGGGGAGGTAATAAAAAATTTCATTTTTTTAATATTTATTTTTATAAAAGTAACAAAAAATATGAAATAGAAATTTGAGAATGGGATGGGGTGGAGGAGGGTAGGGCGGGGGATATAAAATAGAAATTTGAGGATTGGGTGAGGTGGAGGGGGTAGGGCGGGGAGGGGGAGGAGAGGTAGGGGAGGTAAGAAAAAAATCATATTTTTAATAATTTTTTTATAAAAGTAACAAAAAATATGAAATAAAAATTTGATGATGGAGTGGGGATGGGGGTAGGGGGAGGTAAGAAAAAAATTCATATTTTTTATAAATTGTTTATAAAAGTAAAAAAATATAAAATAGAAATTTGAGAATGGGGTAGGGTGGGATGTGATTAGGTGGGGTAGAAGTGGGGTGGGGTGGGGTGGAGTAGGCAATGTAGGGGCAAAGATGTAAGGGTGGTTCAGTGCTTGTGTGGGGGTTAGTGTAGGGTAGGGGTAGGGTTGATGGATAGTGTGGTTGGTGTGCGTTTGTGTATTTTGATTGTTCCGAAATAATAAAAGAAACTTTAAATAATTATTTATAAATAAAAATCTTAATCTAGAGTAGAACTCTAATCATTAAAATTAAGTATTTTGATGGGTCAAGTTTTGGCATCATCATGGGCTCATTTGGGCTGTTGATTTATGATGGGTCAACTTGGACTACCCAAACCAACCTATCATCAAAATCACTCTTGCCCAAACCCATGAAATCTTGGGCGGGTCATTTGGATTTGGGCTAATTTTGCCAACTCTTCCCCTTGTTGTTGTCTTATTTTGCATATAGGTGGGACATAAAAATATGATTTAGAATTGCTTTCTTAGAGTGAAAATAGGGTTGTCTACTTTTCCCCCCTATATGGGACAGAAAGGAGTTGAAAGCTGCAATTTATAGACAAAAGACTATTATGTCCCTCTAGTCATTAACTACTTAACTAACAACTTTCTAACCAATTAACCAACTAACCAACTTTTCAACAAATATCTAATATATCAACAAATATCTAATACTTTCACATCCCCCCTCAAGATAGGAGATATGAAGACATTCTTCATTCCTAGCTTGGACAAATGATAAGTATGTTGAACAACAGTGAGAGCTTTGGTGAGCAAATCGGTTGGTTGTTCAGCTGTTGGCAAGTGGAAAATGTGCACAAGACCCCCTTTGATCTTCTCCCGAATGAAATGACAATCGATATCAATATGTTTGGTGCGTTCATGGAAGACATGATTGGCTGCAATCTGAATTGCAGACTTGTTGTCTGAGAACATGGAAACAGACAGCTGAATAGAGATGCCCAGCTCCTGAAACAGACCAGTGATCCATACAACTTCAGCCACTGCAGCAGCAAGTGACCTATATTCAGCCTCAGCTGAACTTCTTGAAATGGTGGGTTGTTTTTTATACTTCCGTGACACAATAGACTCACCAAACATCACCAAATATCCAGTGACAGATCATCTAGTATTTACGCAAGATCCCCCAGTCAGCATCACAATATACCTGAACCTGAGAAGCACTGAAACTGCTGAGAAATATCCCTGATCCTAGAGAGTGTTTGATATTCCTTACTAATCTCAGTCCAGCTTCCAAGTGTGAAGTCTTGGGTTGTTGCATGAATTGACTCAGATGTTGTACAACAAAATCAATATCTATTGGTAAGGTACAACAACCTTCTAATAAGTCTCCTGTACAAGCTGGGATCTGGTAACAAAGAATCTGATGAGGCTGTGGGTTGAACCTTTGTGTCTGGAGATAAGGATTAAGAAGCAATCAATCTGGCAAGCTCAACTGTTGTAAGTTTCTGGTTCAATTCCATAGGAGAGTGCACAGGTTTGGCACCTGACAAGCCTAGATCATAAATGAGTTCTAGAGCATACTTCCTTCGGTGCATGACAATGCCTCGAGAACTTCTTGCAAACTCTATGCCAAGAAAGTACTTGAGCTCCCCCAAATCCTTAATCTTGAAAGCAGTATGTAAGGCCTGCTTGGTAGATTGGATAAGTCCTTGGTCATTACCTGTAATTAGCAAGTCATCAACATAGACTAGAACCACCACCATCTTGTCACCTTGCTATTTGGTAATAGAGAATTATCCAGCTAACTTTGATGAAATCCAGATAGAAGCAAGGCTGAGGTCAACTTAATGTTCCATTGCCTAGATGCATGTTTTAAACCATACAGAGACTTGATCAATCTGCACACATTGATCTGTCCTTTGTTGATGTGAAAACCATCTGGCAACTTCATAAAGACTTCCTCATATAAATCTCCTTAGAGAAATGCATTGTAGATATCAATTTGATAAATGATCCATTTCTTGGCAGCTGCCACAACTACTACAATCCTCACAGTAGTCATTCTTACTACTGGAGAAAAAGTGTTATGATAATCCAATCCTTCCTTTTGATTTTAGCCTTTAGCAACTAGTCTGGCCTTAAATCTCTTAACCTCCCCTGTGGCTTTATATTTGATCTTATACACCTATCTGCAGCCAATTGCCTTCTTGCCTTCTAGAAGATCTACACGTTCTCATGTCTTGTTATCTTCCAATGCCTGAATCTCAGGTTTCATAACATCAATCCATCTCTTGTCTTTGACTGCATCTACATAGCTACAAGGCTCAACATCTACAGATATTTGAGCAATAAACTTTTGGTATCCAGGTGATACCCCTCCATAATTAATTCCATATGATATTGAGTAGAGACAACTGGTGGATCCTTGTTGAGTGACTTAATCTTTATGCCAAATGGAAGGTCGACCAACTCTGGAAGATCTTCTAGTATTAGTTTCTTGACACCTTGGAATATCATCATGGCCATCATCAGGTGATTGTGCCTCATCTGTCACTACAGAGGTATCTGTCACTGCATCAGTATTAGAGTTTCCAGAGCAATTTTGCTGTGAAAATCTAGTTGGTGTAGAGTGAACTAGATCATCAAAGCAAAAGTGATCATTTTCTTGTATAAGAATGTCCCTGTCTCCTGTATTGTCTCTGAATGAAAAAATGTATTCCATGAAAACAACATCCCTGCACATGAAAATTAGTTGTCTATCTAGATCATAAAACTTGTATCCCTTTTGTGCACTCCCATAGCCTAGAAGTACAGACCTTACAGCCCTAGGAATGAACGTGTCCTGTCTGGGCAAGGCAGTGGCAAAGCATAGACAACCCACCACTCTCAGATGTGAGAGTGAATGACATTTGTTATACAGTAGTTCATAAGGTGACACATTCTTTAAGACTGTGGATGGGATTATATTCAGTATATAGGCTGCCACTTCCACACAATATCCACAGAATCTATCTGGCATATTGCCTTGTATCTTAATGGTTCTAGCAATCTCCAGCAAATGTCTATGTTTTTTTCTACAACCCCATTTTGATGTGGTGTATAAGGACAATAACTCCCATGTATCACACCATGTTATTAAAACAGATCTTTACACCGGTGATTAAAGAACTCAGTGTCATTATCAGATCTGACCCTTCTTATTTTCATATCAAACTGAGTATGGATTTCAGTAAAAAAAAATGTCTAAGCAGTGTACTCACATCTGTCTTAAGTCTCATTAAGAAAACCCAATTCCATCTAGAGTAGTCATCTACAATAGTCAAAAGTATCTCATTTCATTATATGTTTCAACTTTATATGGTCCTCATACATCCATATGTAACATATGAAAAGGTCCTGATGCTCTACTTGTGCTAACAGGAAATAGAGTCCTACACTGTCTAGCCATAGGACATACCTCACAGTTATTAAAATCAAAAGAAGGACAAGAAAAAATTGGAATCCTCTTCATGACAGATATAGGAACATGACACATCTTTGATGCCAAGGGTTTACATCCACTGGTTGAGTGGCTGCTAGACACCTGCTCAACATTCCTTCCTTATTATGTATGTCCACATCCAGCACATACAATCCATACTCATCACTATCAATCCCCCTCACCTTTCCAGATGAGAGATCTTGAAATACACAGTAATAGGGAAAGAATGAAACACTACAGTTTAATTCTCTTGTCACCTTTGAAATAAACATGAGGTTAAATCTGAAACTTGGTACACACAGGACATTCTTAAGTACATCACCTTCTCCTAAGTTACAATCACCAACATGTGTAATCTTAGTTGAATCTCCTGTAGGTAGTTGTGCTTTGCCTGCATTCTCTACCAAATGTTTGTTATATTAGTATCCCTGATTACTAACCATGTGATTAGTAGCACCTGAGTCTAGAATTCATTTTATCAATGTTTCACAAGCATTAGTTTTACCTGACATGTTTGCACTTGCACTGGATTCTCCAGTTTTGTTGTTAAGCATGTTGAGTAACTGTTGATGTTGACTTGATGTGAACTGGTTTCACATATAAAGTTGTACTGCATTGTGTTGATATTGTATTCCATTTTGTTGATAATATGGCATACTACCACTTTGTTGTCTTTCATGTCCAATATTGTCAAATGCAGGATTTCCTCCAATCACTGCATTTGCCTTATTTGTTTATCCCTTAAAGTTCTCTGGATAACCATGTAGTACATATCAATTATCATGTATGTGTCCAGTCTTGTGACAATAGTCACACTTCATTAGTTTGAAACAACCACCTTTAAATGTCCCTTGACATGACAATAATCACATGTCGCATTCAGATTATATGGCTTCCTTTGTTTCACATTTTCACTCTTAGTTGTAAGCATAGTCATGGACTCCATTGTCTCATGTATTGCTCTAGTCGAGCCTCCAACTATCCTTTGGCTTTACTCCTGATTAATCATAGCATACACCTGATTCAAGTTAGGCATTTGATGCATCATAAACACTTGACTCCTAACTTGACTATATCCATCGTTTTGTCCCATTAGGAATTGAAAAATCCTCTGGTACTGTGTGTGTCTGTGAATTCCTTTGATTTTGGAAAACAATTTGGTAGTGGTATTATCGAATCATACTCATCCCATAAATCCTTGAGTTTGGAATAGTATACAGAAACTGGCATTGTACCTTGCCTCATGGAAAAAATCTCTCTGTGTAATTGAAAAGTTCTTGAGCTATTGACTTTATCAAATCTATCTCTCAAATCCTCTCATATTGCATAAGAATCAGAATTAAACAACATATCAGTAAGCAAACTTTTGCTTACATTTCCCATTAACCACGAGACGACAATCGCATTGCACCTATCCTATAGATTCACAAGATTTCCATTGAAAGAATCTCTTCTAATGGTTCCATCGATGAATCCTAACTTGTTTTTACCTAGCAGTGTCAGCTTCATTTCCGTGCTCCATAGCGTGTAGTTATCCATTCCATTTAATACAACACCAACAGACAGTGATCCTGGTGCATCCAGCGGGAATATATAGAGATGATGGTTATGATCGATATTGACCACTGTATTCGTCACATCCTCTTAAAAGTCCCCATATTATTGTCTATCTCCGATTGCATGCAATATCGTCTGTCTCCAATTTGCTCAGAAATCACTCAATTCGATCAATAAGTGTTTAGATCTTCGATTGCATGTCTCCGATTATCCTTGAGTTTGATTGTATCTTTACATGCACAAATCAGATCTCAATCAACCGCAACTTTTCTTCGAATCGATTCTCGATCGAATCGAAAAACAATTTCCTCAAAAAAAAAAATTGATCGAATAACTCCTCAAGATCTCTCTGCAATCATCGAGCCTCTTAACCGATTAACCTGTTCTGATACCATGTTAAACTACATCCTAGCAACGGATTAGACTTGCATGTTTGTGTGGAAGAAAGTGAGATGGAGAAGAGAAGAAGTGAGAAAGGCGGTTGAGAGAAAGAAGCTACAGAGAAGAAGAAATCGTGTGTATTGATAATCAGAATGAATTAAAGAAGAGATTACAAATATCTAAGTCTATATATATTCAAAAGACTATTCTGTCCCTCTAGTAATTAACTACTTAACTAACAACTTTCTAATCAATTAACCAACTAACCAACTTTTCAACAAATATCTAATACTTTCACAGATTTCTATTGTATTATACACGTTTACACTTCTAGACACACCACTTTTACAAGAAGGTTACCAAGGTGATGAATTATCTTGCGAGCTATGAAAAAATCTAGGCTTCTTATAGCTTAGATGGAGAAAATATTGTTGTCTTTGGATAATTTTAAATGTATCGTGTTATGTAAGAAATTAAAATTCTTGTGCACATATTAGTGAGGTCATTCTTTTTCAAATTTTAGATTGCATTAAATGTGGCACGATTAGTAGGACTCTTAATCTTATAAATAGAGTTTATGTTTTGTGCACTAAGCCATCGACGAAGAACCTATCACCGACTTCTTTTCACACTTTGCCTTCTACCTTATGATTTGTAAATCTTTGTATCAAACTTGATATATTAACATTGAAAATAAAGTAATAGTTTGTTGTATATTGTAATTGATTATAGTCTTCTCATTTGGAATAAAGCTCCTGAAAAAGAAAGGTTCAAGTATGAATGTTATTCCACGAGCTTAGACAAAAACAAATAGATGTTTTTTAAATGTGTCAAAAGTCAAATTTTCGACACCGATATTAGATTGTCAATATATATAATTGTAACTCTTTTAACGATCAATATATAAAATTTTGAATACGGCAATCTATATTTACCATTACATAGAAGCAAGAATTGACAATTGATTTCTTGTCGTTCTCCTTCATGTGTGCTTCGAGGATTGTGATAATTCCATACTGTTTCAAAAAGATTGAGTTGTAACTCTCTTATAATTTTTTTGAATTGGACAGAGTTAAAATATAAAAAAAAAAGTTGAATTTATCGCCGAAGCAATAGCTCGTTCAATTATTGAATTCAGAATTAAATATCTATACGTATTTAATAAGCTTTCTAATAAAAATACAAAATCTAAACAAAAGCTAATGAATACATTCGGCTGAATTGATAGATAATATTATAGCTGCCTATGATGACCTTACCCATCTCAAAGGCATATCTGAATCTACTGTTTATAAAGTGAAATACATGGGGCAATGATGGACATAATGCAAGAGATAATTCTCATAGAGTACAATTATATTTATGGACCACAAAGGGATGTGGTGAAATGAAACATAGTCCTTCATCTTAAATAAAAGTCTCGAGTTTAAGCTTCTGGAATGAAAACGCTATCATTAAAAAGGATTTCCCCTTTAAGGGTCTTATGGAGCGAGAATTAAAATTACCCACTCATAATTAAGAAAATTACTTAAGTATGATTATTTTATATTAAAGTAAACTGATGGTATAAATAATTTTTATATCGTCATATAAAAAAGTGACAATTTCGTAGTTTAAAGGGCCTCCATACTCAAAAAATTTGTAGGACCAGATGTGCAGCACATCTAATTCCGAGCAGCCAACTTTGTGGCTGATATCTTGTTTAAATATGATTGTGTTAATAATGATACTTCTGTCCTACTAAGTATTACTTTCCTACTTACGTCTTTTGTAACAATTAGTTTATGTATATATTAAGAAAGGCCTCCATTTCACTTCACTATCTTATTACAACATTATATATATCCACTTTTCCCAATGTTTTTTCTCCAAGCCTAACTATCAAAAAACAACAAAAGTTTTTTTTCTTTAAAAAAATGGCTCTCTGGTGGGATATCGTCACGAACAGAAATTTAAGTTGTGATGGCACATATTCCCAACCCAATAGATAAGCCAAAAGATTTATTATCTATCCATTTTAAGTTAAATAAGTGGAAAATAAAATGGAAAACTATTGAAGGCATTTGAATATTGAAAGCATAAATATTTGATAGTCGAACTTTCAGGGCACAAATATTCATCTTACCCAAGAAAGTATTGAAGGCATTTGAGTCGATTTTGTTGAACCTTTCTTTGGACTAGTGGCACTGGTCCATCTAGGAAGGCATTGGTAGCTTGGGACCAGCTTGTCTACCAAAAATTGTGGTTGCCTGAAGATTTTACATGTCCTGATATGAAATAAGGTTGTGTATAAATGCTATGGAATTTATGTCAAAAGACAGATAAGCTGTGGGTGAAATGGGTGCATGCTTACTACATTAAAGGGCCAGAAATACTGGAATTTGTTGCCCCAACAAGCCTCATGGATGCTTAGGAAAATATTCAAGTCTACCAAGACCTTGATGCTCAGGATGACTGCTACAAAATAAGGTCAAGATGAGACGTAAATATTGTGCTGGTAGGAGATAATAGGTACAAAGAAATGCATGAAAATTATCCAAACATAACCGCTATTTACTAAATCCAAAAAAAAAAAAAAAAAAAAGAGGAGAAGAGGTATGGATTGCGATGAGGCCAATGCATTCAAGAAACTAGAGAAGAATTTGTTCAACAATGCAGGGAAGGTAACTCAACTAAAATAACAAACTTGTAAAGAACACAAATTTTGCACAGGCCAAGTATTTGCAGCAAGAGCAAAAAAAACAAAAAACAAAAAACAAAGAACCATTTGCTACAATAAAGATAAGCCATTTCAACATTATATGCAATCAGAAGAAACTCTGAGCTTTTGTCATCAGATTATAGTTTTCTGCAGTCAACCCTTTTTCTCTCTCCAGCATCGAAGCAACACAATAAAAAATCGCAACCATATCCTTTGCCTCATGGAAGTGTGGCTCTGACTTCTTTCCTATCTGCTCCAACGACCTAAAAAGCATACCCGCCAATCAGTCCGTGTCATTTAAACATTCAGAAAATAGTGATTCATTCAAAACAGACCGGTCATTCAAAAAAACATCTTTTATAGAGCATTCTTTGTCTGCTGTAGCCATATTTCTACTATTCTGTGCAATAACAATCAACAACTCACAACTCCCTGGAACAAAGCAAATCATTTTTTTCTACTGTACTAGGTCACTTCTCCAGACCTAAGTAACAGCCACTTTTCCATAGTATATAAACATGTTCCACCTCCTATAGCCAGCATACAAGACTTCAGAAGCACAGAAAAATCATCTGATGGCTTCTGGAATACCACAAGCCACAGTAATATTTGTAAGGAACTAACAGAATTAAGTCAATACAAGAACTATGAAAGAATTTGAACATCCAACCCAAAACCAATAGGTGAAATGGTCCAAAAACTTCACAAACTTTTGGATACCATTTTATGTCCAATGTGAAATACCAATATAACTCAACACCCTCTCGTATCTCTAATTCAAGTTTTGGGAATCACATGTGGACTTTAAATCAGACTCATGATTGTGAGAATAGACTTGTCAAAGGTTATCCATGATACCAGTTTACACGTGAATTGAAAGATTTCATTTACTTTTTGTTTTTTTGCTTTGGCAGACATTCTTTTTGAATTCTTCTCTGAAGATCGAAGTGGCTCAAAAAGCTGGATAGTAGGCTTGGACTTCTCGTAGAAAGAGTAAGCTCCTGAAAGATGAACTTGAGAGCAAATAGATGGTCCACTCAATAGACTAAGAAATGTGATTGGAGCAGGGTAAGTGACTCGATGGGCTAAACTGAGCAAGAGAAGCACCGAGTTGAGAGGAAAAAGAAAAGAACTCCAGCATTCAGAAGTTTCACTCTGGTACCAATTGATATAGGCAAAATTAGAGAGCCTAACTCAAAAAACTAGCCAATAATAAGGAGAACACAATGTGTGAGTCAATGTTGCAACAAGTTCCCTCTGCTTTTCTTTCTTCGGTGAAAAGGCAAGATATATGTGGGACAAGTTCTCTTCAGTTTGCTCATAATGATCTCCCCTACTTGAGAACCAATAACTGTGTTTGCCACGGCTAACACCTTTTCCTTGAGATCAGTTCACCACTCCAATATACCATAAACAATATTATTCTCACACTATCTAAATTAATATTGAGGACCAAGTTTGAGGTTGTTGGTTGCTAAAACCTCGTTGAACAATTCATGGAAGTGGCAGAATTTCATCCATGAGAAGCTACAAACCTGGCTTCGCATCCTACATAGTTTTTGGCATAGAGTAATCACTGTAAAGAACAGTAATTCATCTCTTTAATTAAATACGCTTTGTTTTATACTAAGTAATCCGTTTCCTAACTTCTCCTACTGCTTATTCCAATCAAACATGACACAAACAAGCACCAACAAGGTCCAGCCCATAACGTGAGGAACCAAAGGGAAGAGGAAACAACCGCCTCCTAGTGACTATGTGCCACACCCGTAGTTTTGCTCACTGTGGGACAAAGGCAAAACTCGTAACATAATGTCAAGGTTGTACATTGTCCTTAAGACATTTGGTCCAATACAAGTTAGGTGTTGGAATGTGAAACAATGTTGGGGTGAAAGGCCAGAACATCCAAGTGGTGGAGTGTTCTTGAGTGAGGGCCGTGTGGTGTGGTGATCATACGGGTTAGCAAAGATGTGGAACATACACGACATGACATGCAGTATGCAATGCAATGAGAAATGCAAGAAGATGGCTAAGTATGAGGGACGTTCAAGGAGTTGACAAAGTCCAAGCACGATTAGTCAATGTCCGAGAATTAAGGAACGTGGGTTTAAGGCTTGCGGATGTGAGCATGGTTCGTCGGAAGTGTGCGGGACATGTGGGAGATGATCCAACACGTCCATAGAGCCTTGAGGCAGTGTGTTAGCAGGAGGAGTGGTGGCAAAACGCGTGACGAAGTCATACAACACGAATAAGGCACAAAGAAGCAAGTTGACCAAGTCAAACGCACAACTATAGTCACGGGACACGATGTGGGTGCGTGGGGATGGTTCCTTAGGACATGGGAGATGGTCTAAGACTAATGCAAAGTGGTCTGGTCCATCAAAGGAAGGTTGAGCTTGGACAAAAACCGAATGACCAAGTCCATCCTAGTTTCTCGGAATGCAGTTGCGGGTTTCGTTTCGGGTCGGGTCGTGGATCGATTCCGGGTCAAACCATAGCATGGAATGAGGTGGGGTCTTTTGGAGATTGTCCCGCCATGTGATAGGGTCACGAACATGCAAGGTCCAAGTCAAGATGATCGTTGTACGAGCTCGTGGACACGTTCCACCAAAACCGGATTGTGGGAGGCGGAAATGGCAGAACGTGGTCAAGTGTTGGTTGTGTGCAAGTGCGGTTGAGTTTAGTGCTTAGGAGCATGTGGGCACGACCAAAACAGATTATGAGGTGTACAAGGAAGTGGGTAGACACGTGGAGGTGTCTTCCCAAGACTTTAGGCCAAAGCAAGATCATGGAGAAGGCATGACTAGCACATTGTGTAATGTGTTAGTGATGTTGGTTGTGATTTCGTGTTCCCTATATGTAAGCATTGTGTTGCCCCTCCCCTTTACTATAAATAGACTAGGTGTTGGTCTATGTTAGATATCCGAAATAGGGTCTATGTATCTTAATGGGATCACCCGAAATGTAACCCAAAGTAAGGATCGCGTGTGATCCTTACTTGAGAGTTTATTGGTGAGATTCATTATAGTAGTAGTCTAGTTGATTCTCCCGAATGGGAATCTGAGTGAGGGGTTCCAAAACATGTATAGTGTTGGTTGAAGTTGTCCTTTCGATTCAACCAAGTGTACAGAACATAAGAGGTCCTTTGTACTCGTTCGTGAGAGGAATAAAACGAAGATTGGGCATGTTGTTGCCTGTAAACGTCTTGTGTGTTGTCTTCCATTCCCAAATGTTATATTCTAAGTTTAAACATGTTTAAAGGCTTCCGCAAAGCGCTAAAGTTTACTTGTCTTGAGTGAACTTTGAAGAAGGCTAAAGTTGGCAAGCGTGGTTGCCGACTGTCGCACGTTGTTGTTAGGCGAAAAATTATACTCGTTTAACGGTGGTGTGTGTTACACCTCGTAGTTCAGGTCATGCGCATGAGAGCGTACGAAAGGGAGTAAGACTTAAAATTTTCAAAAAGATAGGTTGACGGATTGTTCCGGACGGGTTTTAGTCAACTTTGAGGCGGGTTATGACCTGGTACATTGAGAGTTCCTAAGTATTTCAAAGGTCTAGGGCGTAGTTCGTTGAGTCTAGATTCCAACGCAACCAACCGTTCGTCGATAGGACATCGGAGTAGGAAGTTATGGGAGTTACAAGTTCGGTCGTGACGGGCGTAAATGTGTCTCGGACGAGCAGCGAGGGCAGCGGCGCCGGAAGCGAGGCAGCGCCGGAAGTTCAGAGAAGCTGCGGAGGTTTCAGCGCCGCGGCGCCGGGAAGCAGGGCCGCGGCGCCGAGGCGGGATTTTGGGCGGAAAAACTTAGGAAAATCTGACTTTCTCTTTTAAAAAGGCCATGGGAGGGTGACAAGTGTCCCCCCCCCCCCATCTGATTTTTCTTGCATGCCTTATATTGACCAAGTCTTGAAGACTTGGTCATCTTTCAAACCTCTCTCTCTCTAAATTAGCTCTCACTTCTCTCTAAAATTCCAAGGGGAATTCAAAGCCTAAGAAAAATCTGAAAAGTTAAGGACAAGAAGGAAGCTTGTGGCTAGCTTGTAGGAGTTGTTGTGGTGGTGTTCTTGGAAAGGAGGCTAGCAAAGTTGTTGGAATAATTTTGGCTAAAGCTCTAAAGGTAACATTTCTTCTCTTGTAGCTAGTTATTGTGTTGCATGTGAAGAAGAAGGAATTTGTAGTAGTAAATAATGCTCTTAGATTCATTGCATGTAAGAAATATGGGTTGGATATGAAAGAATTGGTTAAGAAGATTATGTGAGCATGTTGTAGCCTAAAACTACCTTAGACTTATTAAGTTAGTTGTTTTACCTTGTGGGGTAGAATTTTACACACCCAGTTTAGGTGTGTAATCCCTTGAAATGGTTGGATTGTTGAGCCTTAAATGTGGCATTTGGATATTGAATTCGGCCTTGAGAAAGGTGGCAAAGTATGTAGAAACAAAGGAAATACACTTTTGATTTTCCATAGAATTTAGTGACTTTGAACTTAGATTATTTCTACATTGAAATTAGAGGTTAATAAACGTATCATGGTTATTATAGGTTGGCATATTACTTGCGGTAGTTTGAGCTTAGCAAGTGGATTGACCAAGAGGTATGTGGAAACTTTCTTATCTCTTGAGCATGAGTAGTTATAACTATATAGTACGGTGAGCGACGTGTTTTGAATGAAGTAAATCCTTTTGTTATACTTGACTTGTTTTAAGAAAATGTCTAAGTTGGTTGGGTTAAGTAGTTAACCCGCTTGTTCTTAAGGAGTGGTTTATCCTAAATAAGGTAGACAAGGATTTCTTGACATAATGAAGTATAGAGTACTTGGTGTGAAAGTATTGAGTATTGAATTATTCTAAAAGATAAGAGACTTAAATTTTTGAGGTGAGAAACTAGTTTTCTAAAGGATAAGAGGCTTGAAGTATTTTGAAAATTGTATGAATTTGTTTGAAGTATAAGTCTCTTGGTTAGTAAAAGAACGAAATGGTTTATAAGGAGTTATAACGGCTTTATGGGAAGTTAGTTATAACGACCTTATGAAAGGATAAGGATGTCTTAAATTTCTAAAGCATAAAGTTAGTTTAACGGCTTTATGGGAAGTTGGTTATAATAACTTTATGGAAGGTTATGAAAGTTGTCTATTTTGATTAATGAGCATAAGTTGTCTAGATTGTGAAAAATTGAAGTTACTTGGTTTCAAGCTTTGAAACGAGTTTTCTAAAGGTGTAGTAACCTACTTTGAAAAATAGATACGCCTTGATACTACGGGTGTTAGTATCTTGGATTTTACATAAGAATGAGGCTTTCGAAAAGAATGTACGTACATAGTACTTTGGCTTGTTTAATTGAGAATTATTCTATGTGTGCCTTGATAAGTATTTTGGCTTGCTTAAATAAGAATTCTCTTGGTTTATGTGAAAAGAAGGCATGGTAATTGTCTTGGTTTATGTAAAGGCATAGTATTGCAATTCGAATTAAAAGCACGTAGTTATGAGTCTATTTGGGCGTACCGTCAGTGATGGAGGATTCCACGGGTATGCGGCCATGATGAGGGTTCGTTTCCCTGTTGACAGTATTATTCCATAGATTAGCTCTCCATGAGGTCTATCACGAGGTGGATCTGGTAGTTAGCCCTCGTACTTGCCCCGGTCAGAGATGTGATGCAGAGTGGATCTGGTAGTTGGCTTTCGTACTTGCCCCGGTCAGGGTTAGGGCGAAGTGGTGTGACGAGGTGGATCGGTGGTTAGCTGCGTACTTGCCGATCGTGATGTAGCGAGAGTGGATCTGGTAGAGGCTATCGCACTTGCCTCGGTCAGCTTCGTGATTCAGGTATAGTATTGTTGGTGCAGGTGGATCCGGTAGTGACTTTCGTACCCGATCGGTTGAGGATGCGAGGTGGATCCGTAGCTATGCCTTCACTTGCCTCGTGCGGTTCGATGACACAGTGGGATCTAGTGTTCATGTACTCTTAGTGTTGTTATATCATAGACTGCCGGCAGTGAGGAAGGAATTCCACGGGCACGATTGATATTATGGGCATGAGACCTATGGTTATATTTGAGTGATGACTTAGAGGGCGTGAGTCCCAGACTTGACACGGCTGCGTATATGTTGTGTCTTGTAGTTTGGGTATCATACATGTCTCTGCTTTATATATGATATTATGATTTCATTCTGATATTTTCGATTTCACATACTTGGTACTGTTGTATTGACCTCGCCGGGGGCTGCGTTCAATCTGCGCAGTCGAGTTACGTAACTGGCGATCCGCACTCTTAGGATCACATTCAGTTCTTGAAAGCTCCATCTCTCGGAGGCTTTGTCTTTTGGTATGATTCGCGAGGTTATAGACTTTTGTACATTCGGGGTATGGCGGGGCCTGTCACCACTTTATTATTCCTAGAGTGCGTAGTCACGTTTGTGGTTTGGGTTTGTAAGAATAAGTTGTACGATTAAGTATGCTTTTATGGAAGCGACCTTATAGGCTGGCGATGTTACCTTTTTATAAGTTATGTGTTATGTATGTTCATTGCTATTCTCGATGTATACGATAGGGTACCGGCAAGGTACTATTCGCGACCCGGGGTCGGTCGTGACAAAAGTGGTATCAAAGCGGTTAGTCCTCGGAAAGTGTCTGCACCGTGTCTAGTAAGTCTTGATTATCGGTGTGTTGTGCACATCTATAATCGGAGGTGCAGGACATTTAGGATTGGTTTCCATTCTTCTCTGCGAGATCGTGCGATAGAGCGTCTACTAGGTTGAATCCTCACCGACCTCTTCTTATGTACCGATTATGCCTCCAGGCGGCGAGCCAGAAGGGCAAAGCGGCGGGAGTCGCTAGTGGTACGCATAGAGTTACCAGACTCGGGCACAAACTATGCACGAGCGATGGCGGTCGGCGAGTTATTCTGGCAGCGATATTAGAGGCGAAGCGGCGGTAGCTCGAGTTTCGTGCGAGCCCTCGATTCCGCGGCGAGGCGAGTATAGGGATTACGGAGAAGCGGTCAGGTTGTTGACTAGCATCGTGGCGGCGGCACCGCCGGCGTGGCTAACCCTAGGGCGATTTAAGGATTGGGACTTTACGAGTTGTAATCCACGAGTTCTATGGTTGAGGTCCGAGAGGATCCTCGGGAGTTTATTCGACAGTGCGGTGGACTACGCAGTGCTTAGGGCCTCGGAGGCGAGTCCGTTGTGTTAGCTTCTTACCGGTTCGCGATATTGCGTTGAACGGTTTGAGTCATGGGAATTGTCTAGAGGAGGGTGCTCTTCCGGTTTGGGAGGAGTTCACAGAGGCCTTCTGGATCACTTCTTGCCTCACGAGTTGAGAGAGCCGCGTGGATAGATTCTTGACCTTGAGGCGAGAATGGGAGGACCATCAGAGCACACTGAGTTTGACTCTTTGGCGGTATCGCGACACTATTGTAGCCGACATGGCGCATGCAGTTCATCGCTATGTGATGGGGCTAGACCGTCATATGATTCTGCATGCTTGGGAGTAGCTCTTGACCGGTATGGATATCGCGAGAATGCGAGCATATGCGCGAGGATAGAGGGCGAGAAAGGAGAGTCGGCTTGGCTCGAGGCAGCCCAAGAGACGGGGCAGTAGGATCTCGAGGCGATTTGGCGGACCGCCTCGAAGTGGCGAGCTAGTCATGCGCCTCGGCCCAAGACTGAGTACTCACGCGATCTTGGGGCGTTGGAGGTCGGGAGCGGCGGGGCTCGAGGTTGAGTTTCGGAGAGTAGGGGTGTTAGTCCGAGAAGCCACCTCTACCTCGGTGTAGCCGATGTGGTAACACCCATTATGGGAGTGTCGTGCTAGTTTGGGTAATTGCTATACATGCGGCGGCGAGGCCATTATGCGAGGAACTGTCAGGCCAGAGATACGGATGTAGAGATTCGACCTTCGGGATCGATGGTGGTTCATCGCTTCTTTTGTTATGCGTGCGAGCGGGATCATGATTAGACGACAAGGGAATGTGAAGCAATAGTTCTGAGATATATCTTTGACCCTTTAGAGATTAGTATGCATGATAGGATTGTTGTATGATTTAGTGTTATGAGCAGAGGATATTGAGGCTGTACATGTGATAGAATGAGTGGTAAATCTGAGCGGGCACCTGTTAGGCCGTGGCGAGTAAGTAGTAATGGTTCATATTTTGGGTTTGTTTTCTGTTTGACTTACGGTGAATGGGTATGCGTGTGCGATATCTTAGGGTCATAGGTGGCATAATGAAGTTCCATTAGTATATAGTACGAGGATGTACCTAGGAATAGTAGATTGGCTCCAAAAGAACATTTGTGGACGAATGTTTCTAAGGGGGGGAGAATGTTACACCCCGTAGTTCAGGTCATACGCATGAGAGCGTACGAAAGGGAGTAAGACTTAAAATTTTCAAAAAGATAGGTTGTGGATTATTCGGACGCGTTTTAGTCAACTTTGAGGCGGGTTATGACCCGGTACATTGAGAGTTCCTAAGTATTTCAAAGGCCTAGGGCGTAGTTCGTTGAGTCTAGATTCCAACGCAACCAACCGTTCGTCGATAGGACATCGGAGTAGGAAGTTATGGGAGTTACAAGTTCGGTCTTGTGACGGGCGAAATGTGTCTCGACGAAGCGCAGGGCAGCGGCCGGAAGCGGGGCGCCGGAAGTTCAGAGAAGCTGCGGAGGTTTCAGCGCCGCGGCGGCGGTGCCGCGGCGGGATTTTGGGCGGAAAAACTTAGGAAAATCTGACTTTCTCTTTTAAAAAGGCCATGGGAGGGTGACAAGTGTCCCCCCCATCTGATTTTTCTTGCATGCCTTATATTGACCAAGTCTTGAAGACTTGGTCATCTTTCAAACCTCTCTCTCTCTAAATTAGCTCTCACTTCTCTCTAAAATTCCAAGGGGAATTCAAAGCCTAAGAAAAATCTGAAAAGTTAAGGACAAGAAGGAAGCTTGTGGCTAGCTTGTAGGAGTTGTTGTGGTGGTGTTCTTGGAAAGGAGGCTAGCAAAGTTGTTGGAATAATTTTGGCTAAAGCTCTAAAGGTAACATTTCTTCTCTTGTAGCTAGTTATTGTGTTGCATGTGAAGAAGAAGGAATTTGTAGTAGTAAATAATGCTCTTAGATTCATTGCATGTAAGAAATATGGGTTGGATATGAAAGAATTGGTTAAGAAGATTATGTGAGCATGTTGTAGCCTAAAAACTACCTTAGACTTATTAAGTTAGTTGTTTTACCTTGTGGGGCAGAATTTTACACACCCAAGTTTAGGTGTGTAATCCCCTTTGAAATGGTTGGATTGTTGAGCCTTAAATGTGGCATTTGGATATTGAATTCGGCCTTGAGAAAGGTGGCAAAGTATGTAGAAACAAAGGAAATCTTTGATTTTCCATAGAATTTAGTGACTTTGAACTTAGATTATTTCTACATTGAAATTAGAGGTTAATAAACGTATCATGGTTATTATAGGTTGGCATATTACTTGCGGTAGTTTGAGCTTAGCAAGTGGATTGACCGAAGAGGTATGTGGAAACTTTCTTATCTCTTGAGCATGAGTAGTTATAACTATATAGTACGGTAGACGTACGTGTTTTGAATGAAGTAAATCCTTTTGTTATACTTGACTTGTTTTAAGAAAATGTCTAAGTTGGTTGGGTTAAGTAATTAACCCGCTTGTTCTTAAGGAGTGGTTTATCCTAAATAAGGTAGACAAGGATTTCTTGACATAATGAAGTATAGAGTACTTGGTGTGAAAGTATTGAGTATTGAGTTATTCTAAAAGATAAGAGACTTAAATTTTTGAGGTGAGAAACTAGTTTTCTAAAGGATAAGAGGCTTGAAGTATTTTGAAAATTGTATGAATTTGTTTGAAGTATAAGTCTCTTGGTTAGTAAAAGAACGAAATGGTTTATAAGGAGTTATAACGGCTTTATGGGAAGTTAGTTATAACGACCTTATGAAAGGATAAGGATGTCTTAAATTTCTAAAGCATAAAGTTAGTATAACGGCTTTATGGGAAGTTGGTTATAATAACTTTATGGAAGGTTATGAAAGTTGTCTATTTTGATTAATGAGCATAAGTTGTCTAGATTGTGAAAAATTGAAGTTACTTGGTTTCAAGCTTTGAAACGAGTTTTCTAAAGGTGTAGTAACCTACTTTGAAAAATAGATACGCCTTGATACTACGGGTGTTAGTATCTTGGATTTTACATAAGAAGGAGGCTTTCGAAAAGAATGTACGTACATAGTACTTTGGCTTGTTTAATTGAGAATTATTCTATGTGTGCCTTGATAAGTACTTTGGCTTGCTTAAATAAGAATTCTCTTGGTTTATGTGAAAAGAAGGCATGATAATTGTCTTGGTTTATGTAAAGGCATGGTATTGCAATTCAAATTAAAAGCACGTAGTTATGAGTCTATTTGGGCGTACCGTCAGTGATGGAGGATTCCACGGGTATGCGGCCATGATGAGGGTTTGTTTCCCTATTGACAGTATTATTCCTTGGATTAGCTCTCCATGAGGTCTACTGATGCAGGGTGGATCTAGTAGTTAGCCCTCGTACTTGCCCCGGTCAGAGATGTGATGCAGGGTGGATCTGGTAGTTGGCTTTCGTACTTGCCCCGGTCAGGGTTAGGGCGAAGTGGTGTGATGCAGGGTGGATCTGGTGGTTAGCCTGCGTACTTGCCCGATCGTGATGTGGCCGAGGTGGATCTGGTAGAGGCTATCGCACTTGCCCCGGTCAGCTTCGTGATTCAGGTATAGTATTGTTGGTACGGGTGGATCTGGTAGCTGGCTTTCGTACTTGCCCCGGTCAGTTGAGGATGCAGGGTGGATCTGGTAGCTATGCGCCGTACTTGCCTCGCATGCAGTTACGATGACACAGTGGGATCTAGTGTTCATGTGTACTCCTTAGTGTTGTTATATCATAGGCGCGGCGATGAGGAAGAATTCCACGGGCATGATTGATATTATGGGCATGAGACCTATGGTTATATTTGAGTGATGACTTAGAGGCGTGAGTCACGACTTGACACGGCTGCGTATATGTTGTATCTTGTAGTTTGGCTGTCATACATGTCTCCTGCTTTATATATGCTATTATAATTTCATTACAGTATTTTCCGTTTCACATATTTGGTACCTGTTGTACTGACCTCCTTCGGGGGGCTGCGTTCATGCCGCAGGTCGAGTTACGTAGCTTGCTCATCCGCACTCTTAGGATCACGATTCGATTCTTGAAAGCTCCATCTCGGAGGCTTTGTCTTTTGGTATGATTCCACGAGGTTATAGACTTTTGTACATTCGGGGTATGGCGCGCCTGTCATCACGATTGTTATTCTAAGTGCGTAGTCACGTTTGTGGTTTGAAATTTGTAGAATAAGTTGTACTTCTGATTAAGTATGCTTTTATGGAAGGCAGCCTTATAGGCTGGCCAGCGATGTTTACCTTTTTATAAGTTATGTGTTATGTATGTTCATTGCTATTCTCGATGTATACTGCGGTACCGGTAGGGTACTATTCGCGGCCCCGGGGTCGGGTCGTGACAGTGTGACAATTGGTTTCAGAGCCTAAAGGTTCCTATTAGGTGTTTAAAATGTTCCTTAGGTTCCTAAGGCTCGGTGCATGAAGCTTAGAATTATTGGGGCCGATTGTGTTGACAATGACGGAAAGACGTACTTGGTAAAGATAGGTGATGGGGCTATGGATTTGGGTCAGTGGTAAGACGAAATCCTAATGTCTAACACTGTTTTGGGTTAGGGAAAACATTTGGGAACTTATTTTCCTAATGTCGGACACGAAAAATGTGTTCGGTGAACCTAGTTCACCATTTCTTTGTGGGTTTGAGTGTTGACAAAAGTGAGGCAGTAAATATGTGAGAATTTCTTCAAAATGGAGTCCAAAAACCGTGGTTGGTTGTTGGAATTGGTGTGGGTGTCAAATGGCTTAAGGAGTAATTAACCTAAAGCTTGATAAACACGGGGTTGAAGAAATTTGTGTTGTTGCGACCTTGGAGGAAATTACGTGGTTTTCTCTTGAATTATTTAATGTCACTAGCAAACATGGTAGTTGGGTCAATATCTCAACCATGTGCAATGTGGTTGCACGTTAGAAATGAAGGTGAACAAAGTGAAGGAAGTTTGAGAACTTCCGTGTTGGTGCCGATTCCATGAAGAAGATATTGGTGAAAGGAGATGTAACTCTCATTAACATGCTTGTCGAAGGGGTGGAGATGGGACCAATGGTTTGGGAACATATAAATTTGTTCCTAACATGTTGAATAACATATTCAACATGTTATTCATCCTTGGGACAGTAGCAAAGGAGTGCTAAAGGGGTGAATTGTTTGAGCGAGTTGTGCTCAAGTTGTAGTTCGAATTTGCGGAGAAATGTTGAACTACTTGCTGCCTTGGTGATCCTTCATACGGATCATATGGTGTTGTTCCTTCTTGTGCAACATATGATTCTGCTCCAACGGTGTTGAAGGTAATATAAAACACGTTGTTCATTCTTGAGAAGAAGTGAGAGAAGTCGCTTAAAGGATGGACGGGTTGCGGACTAGGTTGTGCTCGTTGGTGGTCTATTTCGGGAAAGAAATGTGACCATGTTGCTGTTTTGACTTGTTTCAAAGTCATGACCAGAGAAGTAAGGGAGTTGGTGCACAAGGGCTTGCCTTATTATCTCATGAAGATTGGTACGCAAGAGGAGATTGTGGACCGAAGCCGCGGATATGTTTTCCATGGAGTTGTAAGCGATCTTACTTACATGAGTTGGACGGGGTGTGTTCAGCGTTTTAAGGCAGATGTGTTATTCCACAAGTTGTGAGCCGTGTGGAAGGTTCACTTTGTAAATGATCTTGCTTACATGAGTTGGACAAGGGGTGTTCAACATGTTAAAGTGGATGTTGTTGCGTTGACTCTTTATTTGAGTCATGTTCGAGGATTACGAAAGAAGGAAGTGTCAGACGTCCAAAGGATGCTTGCCTTGAGTCTCGAATGGTCTATCTCGGGGCAGTAAGTGGGGACCCAAACCACTTGGAGATGGACATGGATTGGTTCGACGTTGAGAAAGAACGAATCACGGACTGCCGGTGTTGGAGGATATCATAGGGACCCCGACGGGGGCGGACCCTTTTCTCCATAAATCTTGCGGGGACTTGATCGACGAGATAGGTTCCAATCCTTTGTAGGATCCGGGGGATATGGTGAATCTAGGCAAAAATGATTCACAAGTAAGCATCGTATAGCTTACATGTTGAGAGTGCGGGGAGTAAGCTAAATTTTGCCACTTTCCGTAGATGGTGTTCGTAGTTGTAATGAAGGCTAGGATGATAACACGTGAGAGGTGGAGTCACGGAACTTAGCAAGAGCAATGAAACCAAGGGGGAAAGTATGTCAAGAGATTGATCACTCTTGGACGGGAGCTTAGAAAGGCAACTCAACGGAGGTGATGCAAGACATCTCAAGGGACTTGTACGTGGGAGATAACAAGTCTGGATCGTAGTGTGGTGCCATGATGTGATGAACCTCGTGGGAAGGGTTCATGGCGCACAAGGTGATCTTGTGGGTTGAGACGCGAAAAGGAAGTCCATGGAAGATGAACTTCGGAAGTTGGTATTCTTGTTGCGGTAGGGTCGAAGTGGGAGCATATGCAAGTGCATTGATCACGGGGAACTCTATGCGGACAGTGAACATAACAAATGAAGGACAAGTTGGGAAAATGTGGCAATTCCTCAACAATGGAGGCTTCAAAGAAGGCGGGTTCAACAAGGAGGTGTGGACATCTCAAAGCTAGCATCAAGTTAAGTCGATGAGGACGTCGAGCTCAATTGGTGTGGGTGGTTTGTCATACCCGTAGTTTTGCTCATTGTGGGACAAAGGCAAAACTTGTGACATAATGTCAAGGTTAGTACATTGTCCTTAGACATTTGGTCCAATACAAGTTAGGTGTTGGAATGTGAAACAATGTTGGGGTGAAAGGCCAGAACGTCCAAGTGGTGGAGTGTTCTTGAGTGAGGGTCGTGTGGTGTGGTGATCATACGGGTTAGAAAAGAGGTGGAACTGTCACGACCCGATCCTGGGCCCGTGACTGGTGCCTTACCCGGGCACCCAAGTAGACATATATCAGAGTAATCAGCGGAATATAAAAACAAGACATGAAACAATTATAGAATGAGAACAGTTTATCAAGAGAAGATTGCCTTTCGGCATGTATACATACATAAAATTTGAACGACGATTCATCCCTTTTACAAACTCGCCCACAAGATACTACAAACCTCAGGAGTTTTATAACAACAACGGCCAGCAGGGCCTCGCCGTACCACGAATGTAAGTACTACAATGTGAGGACTATACGAAGATAAGCCTCGGAGAAAGCGGAGCTTCCCAACGATGGTGTGATCCCATGGCGAGGATCGACGATGGTGTACCTCACTGCGGCATGAGCGCGGCCCGAAAGAGGTCGATCTGGCCAATTGCAGTATGTGGCGGAAAATCACGTAAATGAAATCATAACGGTTTATATAAAACATGAGACATGTATGATAACGAACTACGATTTACAACATAAAAGTAGTCATGTCAAGCGAGGACTCGCTCCTCAAAGTCATCCTCGTACGTGGAACTCCTTCCAGCTGGCGGTTTAGGTATAAATCGTCGTGTAATCGTATAACATGTCTCGGCCCGTCCGTGGGACTCGAGGTGGAATCGTGTGGAATACGTGTCTCGGCCCGTCCCGTTGGGACTCGAGGTGAAATCGGGTGGAATACATGTCTCGGCCCGTCCGTGGGACTCGAGGTAAAATCGGGTGGAATACATGTCTCGGCCCGTCCGTGGGACTCGAGGTAAATCGGGTGGAATACATGTCTCGGCCCATCCCATGGGACTCGAGGTAAAATCGTCCATAACATTTAAACCCTCTTTTAAGACAGACTAAGACAATACCATGCCTTCATTTTAAACCAACACATTTTCCATTTTTAAGGTCAAGTAACAACATTCTTTTCCAAAAGTTCAAGTTGCATATTTTTAAATACTTAAGTCTCTTATTTTCGAAAGATTTCATAGTTCATAGTCCTAATCACTTAACAACGTAATTTCTTCTTTTAACAAAATTGAGTAACATATATCTTATGTGTGAGTAGTTTATTCTTGTTTATAACAATCTTATTAAAGCAGTCATGATCTAGGAAATGTAATACAATTTTGTCTTAGCTTAGCTTCTATGCAGATGGAGGTTTCTACTGGTTTTAATATAATTAATTATTTGTAAATACATTTTCCTTTATTAACGCTGCAGTGGTTTGTTCGATACTTATTCTCATTTCCGAAATCAATATAACTTATTAGTTAAAAACCAAGTACTCATTACTCACGAATGAGGTTTCACAACTTTTTAATAAAATTCATATCAAGCCAATTAAGTCAAGTCTCTTATTTTCTTAAAATCAACAACCCATTTCTTTTTGCTAACATAAAGTTGTTATAACAAACTTCCCATAAAGCCGTTATAACACTTTATGTTTTAAACCAACCCAATTCATTTAGCATACGTACGTCTACCGTACTACATAGTTTACAAACATCATGCTAGAAAGGATAGGAAGAGGTTCACATACCTCGCGACGATTATCGACAAATAGCAAAACGCTCCACTGTACTATAACCCTGCTAGCCTTGTCCACCCTTCAAGTAGAACACGCTACTCGCAGAACTTCAACCTATAATGGCCATATACGTCTATCAACGTCTAGACTACTCTATAGAATATTCTAAGCAGAAGGTTCTCTATTCTATGGAAATTTGGGAAGCATTTCCCTACCCGTCAACTACACAAGTCTACTGTAAATACAGCCCTATGTAAGTACAGTTCAATTCTCTTCTTATATACCTTCCTTCTATATATCTTATACTTAATTACGAACTACTACAACATGTAATCTCCATTACAATAGAAGGATAAAGATATTTACCTCGATAAGCCCAAAATTATCCAAGATTATATGTCGATCTGAACAACGTTTAGCTCCTAATTTGCATGCTCAGATAGCTCGAGAAACCCTTAGAAGTTTCCAACCCACTTCTACTTAATACCTCAACCAACTATGAAGATTTTCCTTAGGGTTTCGTTTGCGACTAATGGATATAAAGTAGTATTTAGGTTTTTAGTATAGAGGTAACTTTGGAATACTACAAGGGATTTAGGCTAAGGTATTTTGGCATAGTAACAATACTAGAAGACAACTTTTCTACCAAGGGGTATTTCGCGAGACAACTAGGAAGGGGAGAGGGTGCTTGGACAAAGCTTCCAAAGGGGGCTTGGGCGAAAGCTTTACTACAAAGGGAAGGATTTTGTGACTTGGAAAGTGTGTTTGTGGATGAAGAAGTCTTGCACAAGAGGGGTATTTATAGAACCTTGATGGCCAGATTAAAACAAATGGAGGGTGAGGATTGGGTTGCTTGTGTGAGTGGAGTCTTCCACCAAGTGTCCACCACAAAATTGGGACATATGTCCACCACAACATTGGGACATATGTCCCCAGCAATGATCCATGTGGCCTCCCACTTGCTCGAAAAACGTCCACAGCCTTCCGCCATGCCACGCGCGCTCTTTCGCTAACTTAAAGAAAATATCTTCCAAGACTTTGACCACTTGACCTTGTCCACTGCATACAAATCGTCCAACATGGCCTAAGTAGGGTGACACATGTCGCCTCCTAGTCCAAAATATTTCATCTTTCGGAAAAATCCGTGTCGGTTAAAATATTAAAGCGTAGAATTTCCTTGAGGTTCGGAATCTTTTCGTCGAAAGTTCACAATTTCATCCTTAACCTAATTAGGGCTTGAATATTAAATGCGTCGTCCTCGCATACATACTGGAAATACGGGTATAACATTCTCTCCTCGTAGAAACATTCGTCGAATGTTCCTTCTCAAACAGAATAACGATAAAGTTCCTCATAGCTTAACGGTTTGCAAATGCCACACATGGCCGCAGAATAACACACGCAGCGCAAATACTTACATCCAAGTCCACGAGGAATCACCTCTAACATCACAAGCTCCCACCCAAAGTCTAAAAGATACTCCTTCGCACCGTTACTTCCATAAGAAATGATCACTTATTCTCTTAACCCGTACCGCTTCTTCCTTTCTCGTCGTACCGCTACCATTACCCAAACTCCCTATAGTGTATGTATCATATTTCCGTCATCGCTATAGGGCTATCCTCATCGATAACCCCGCCACCCGGTCACTAATAGCTGGGAACACGCGGATGGACCTCGATACTCTTAGAAACATAGCAACATGGAAGGCCGGACGTCTTTGCTACGTCGACGGAAATGCTAACTTGTAGGCAGGCCTATTCTTCGTCGATCCGAAAAGGCCCAAAGTATCTCGGGCTAAGTTTTCCGGCTTTCCAAATCTCGTCACGCCGCCGGGGTGGTACCTTGAAGACCACGTCGGCACTGAACTCCAGTGTCGGCCGACTATCCGCACGGCTCGCATTGACTCGGCGCGATAACCTCTTACGGATAAGCTCCACCTCATCCACATCTGCTGGATCAAGTATGGACCAACTATCGAACCTTGCCAACATCGAACCAATCGGTCGACAACTACACTTCCGCCCATACAAGGCTTCGTAGGCGACATCAGAATCTTGAAATGGTAGCTATAGTGATACTCGCTCAATAAGAGAGGCACATAATCCTCGTTGCTACCCACGAAATCAAAAACACGGCCGAGGGTGAATGCAATCTTGAGACTCACCTAAGTTCCTAACCACTTTGGTAAAACCTCCGGAAAAGAAATAGCCATAAGCGGGCTCATTGCGTCATAAGGTAAAAGTAGGAACCGTGCGGCCTTACAACCTTCGCGATATATAACATCACGCATAACCCTCGCCGGAGTAAACAATCGGTGAAAGACAAGATGGGCTGATCTCATCGGCGGCTATGGTCGAAACGCGTCCACGAACTTCGCATAACGGTCATCTAAACTTGGGCCTAGCGCCTCGTGACCTACCACTGGCGGGACCACCTCGGCCCGGCCCACATTCTGGTCGCGGGTTGACCGCGTCGGTCCAACCGACCATTATCGCGCCAAACTCTTGTTCCCCCGATCCGGAACAATCTCACTAATCAAGTCACGAAAATCTAGTAGTCTCCTTAGCTCAACTACCCTCTTTCATTTCATACCACTCAGGGACTTATCACACAAATATATCCCACGTATACTATGCACTCCGATAAAGGTCAACATAAAAATAAATCTTTTACTCAAGATGGCCTCGCATCTAAGGTCTCTACGTATAATATTCTAAGGCTCACAATTTCCCTGTCCCCAATTTTACCCTTCTAACTAACCATGTTTTCTAAACACAATTTTAACATAATGCTATCTGAACATAATACTTAGCACTTCATCATATCATCAACGCATACTAGTCTCAGAGGGTAAGAATATACATGTATCATCCGATTCATTTTCCGCCGTTGCTTTAATCCTAATCACGCCTGCCAGGCGCATAGCTATAGGCGATGAACCCGCCATCGACCGTGGCTGCGTCATTCTACGTATCCTCCTTCAGGGCGGTCTCGTCACACGTCCACGACGGCCGCAGTGAAACAAGCACGAAAAAGACGACACTCCGGGATGGCGTTTGCGCATCGTGCACACCGAGGAAAACATGAACCCGTGGCTAGAACCCATGTATACTGTGAACGAAGCCACGGAGCTCTAACCGGCTCGAATACCCGAACGTCACGAAGGCGCGGAGGACCACTGCATCTTGGCGGAGGTGCATAACTAACACGCTGGCGGTTCGCCTCGAAAGTTACCAAAGGACCTGCTGCTCGCCCTCTCGCCTGCGATCTCGGTCGTTCCGTCGACCCTCCGCTCTCACATCCAAGTGCATAAGCTGCGTGCGGGCAATGTCCATGCCGGTGAAGCGGCTACACGAACAAGCCCGCCAAGTAGTCATCGAGCCGGTGGCGTGGCGGTGTACTCATCCTCCATATCGGCTACTAACGCGGGACATACCGAGCCAACGATGAGTCGAACTCCACGTTGTACTCCAACCGCACGCCTCTCTGTCTCAAAGATCGTAAATCGGCCGTGCCCTCCTCATGCGGAGGCAAGAAGTGGCCGAAAATGCCTCGAGAACTCGTCCCCAAATAGGTGGAGGCGCATGCTCCCGGGACGGCTCGCGAATCAAACCGATCATTGCAGATCACGCGGCCGACGCGAACCTAAGACCACCGACTCGGTCTCGAAGCCTTGATCATTCTCATGATCCAGAATCGCTGTCGGATGAACTCCTGCGGATCATCCTCGAGCCTCGATCCATAAAACGTGGCGGTGCGGCTCGAAAGTCCCGCGATCTCAAACTATCCGCTCGGGTGAACTACGGTACTACCGTGCAGTGCTGCGTCGGCTTATCCTCGTGCCTTGCCACTATCACGGCCAATAAGCGGGCCATCTCCTTGTAACCCATCTCCTGCTCCGGTGTGGGGTGGAGGCTCAGTCTCGTGGTCTCGGTAGAGACCGCCGCTACTTACTCGCAGCCTCCTCGCTGCTTTGCGCCTTACAGGCCCTGATTGTCTTGCGTGGAGGCATAACTGGCATAAAAGAATACGTTAGAGGGGTCCAACTTATAACACATCTCTAAGGCACGATCTCAGAATGAGAAGAATGGAAACCAATCCTAAATATCCTATAGCCTCCTAATTATTGGTGTGGTGCACAACACACCGATAAACGAACTCTACTAGATACGGTCAGAGACACTTTCCGAGGATTAAGCGTTACGATACCACTTTTGTCACGACCGATCCGGGCGTGGTAGTGCCTTACCCGCACCCAGTAGACATATATCGAGTAATCGTGGAATATAAAACAAGACATGAAACAATTATAGAATGAGAACAGTTTATCAAGAGAAGATTGCCTTTCGCGTGTATACATACATAAAATTTGAACGACGATTCATCCTTTACAAACTCGCCACAACGATTACTGCACTTCAGGAGTTTTATAACAACAACGGCAACAGGGCCTCGCCGTACCCCGAATGTAAGTACTACAATGACAGGACTATACCAAAGATAAGCCTCGGAGAAACGGAGCTTCCCAAAACGATGAGTTGTGATCACATGGCGAGGATCGGCGGCGGTGTACCTACCGCAGATGTAACGCGGCCCCGAAGGAGGTCGATAACAGTACCAAGTATGGCGAAAAATGCGTAAATGAAATCATACAGTTTATATAAGCAGGAGACATGTATGATAACCAAACTACCTTACAACATAAAAGTAGTCATGTCGCGAGGACTCACTCTCAAAGTCATCCTCAGGCCCGTGGAACTCCTTCCTCACTGTCGACAGTCTAGGTATAAATCGTAGGATACGTATAACATGTCTCGGCCCGTCCCATGGGACTCGAGGTGGAATCGTGTGGAATACGTGTCTCGCCCATCCGTGGGACTCGAGGTGAAATCGGTGGAATCGTGTCTCGGCCCATCCCGTGGACTCGAGGTAAAATCGGGTGGAATACGTGTCTCGCCCGTCCCATGGGACTCGAGGTAAAATCGGGTGGAATACATGTCTCCATCCCACGTGGACTCGAGGTAAAATCGGGTGGAATACATGTCTCTACCATCCCGTAGGACTCGAGGTAAAATCGTCCATAACATTTAAACCTCTTTAAGACAGACTAAGACAATACCATGCCTTCATTTTAAACCAACACATTTTCCCTTTTTAAGGTCAAGTAACAACATTCTTTTCCAAAAGTTCAAGTTGCATATTTTTAAATACTTAAGTCTCTTATTTTCGAAAGATTTCATAGTTCATAGCCTAATCACTTAACAACGTAATTTCTTCTTTTAACAAAATTGAGTAACATATATCTTATGTGTGAGTAGTTTATTCTTGTTTATAACAATCTTATTAAGCGACCATGATCTAGGAAATGTAATACAATTTTGTCTTATCTTAGCTTCTATGCAGATGGAGGTTTCTACTGGTTTTAATATAATTAATTATTTGTCAATACATTTTTCTTTATTAACGCTGCAGTGGTTTGTTCGATACTTATTCTCATTTCCGAAATCAATATAACTTATTAGTTAAAAACCAAGTACTCATTACTCATGAATGAGGTTTCACAACTTTTTAATAAAATTCATATCAAGCCAATTAAGTCAAGTCTCTTATTTTCTTAAAATCAACAACCCATTTCTTACCTACATAAAGTTGTTATAACAAACTTCCCATAAAGCCGTTATAACACTTTATGTTTTAAACCAACCCAATTCATTTAGCACACGTCGTCACCGTACTACATAGTTTACAAACATCATGCTAGAAAGGATA
Organism: Przewalskia tangutica; assembly: GCA_029844215.1. Taxonomy (NCBI): domain Eukaryota; kingdom Viridiplantae; phylum Streptophyta; class Magnoliopsida; order Solanales; family Solanaceae; genus Przewalskia; species Przewalskia tangutica. The sequence goes on along the minus strand of CM056736.1, from coordinate 83,544,164 downwards.
GGAAGAGGTTCACATACCGCGACGATTATCGACAAATATCAAACGCTCCACCGTACTATAACCGCTAGACTTGTCCACCCTTCAAGTAGAACACGCTACTCGCGAACTTCAACCTATCAGCGTCTAGACTACTGCAGAATATTCTAAGCGAAGGTTCTCTATTCTATGGAAATTTGGCGGCATTTCCCTGCAGTCAACTACACAAGTCTCACGTAAATACACACATGTAAGTCTGAGTTCAATTCTCTTCTTATATACCTTCCTTCTATATATCTTATACTTAATTAACTACTACAACATGTAATCTCCAATTACATAGAAGGATAAAGATATTTACCTCGATAAGCCCAAAATTATCCAAGATTATATGTCGATCTGAACAATGTTTAGCTCCTAATTTGCGCTCCGATAGCTCCAAGAAACCCTTAGAAGTTTCCAACCCACTTACTTAATACCTCGACCAACTATGAAGAATTTCCTTAGGGTTTCGTTTTGCGACTAATGGATATAAAGTAGTATTTACGGGTTTTTAGTATAGAGGTAACTTTGGAATACTACAAAGGGATTTAGGCTAAGGTATTTTGGCATAGTAACAATACTAGAAGACAACTTTTCTACCAAGGGGGGGGGGGGGGGTATTTCGACGAGACAACTAGGAAGGGGGGGAGAGGGTGCTTCGGACGAAAGCTTCCAAAGGGGGGGCTTGGACGAAAGCTTTACTACAAAGGGGGAAGGATTTTGTGACTTGGAAAGTGTGTTTGTGGATGAAGAAGTCTTGCACAAGAGGGGGGTATTTATAGAACCTTCAATGGCCAAGATTAAAACAAATGGAGGGTGAGGATTGGGTTGCTTGTGTGAGTGGAGTCTTCCACCAAGTGTCCACCACAAAATTGGGACATATGTCCACCACAACATTGGGACATATGTCCCCCACAACAATGAGCCATGTGGCCTCCCACTTGCTCAAGAAAAACGTCCACAAGGCCTTCCCTCATGCCCCACAAAAACGCCCCCACCTACTCCCACTAACCCAAAGAAAATATCTTCCAAGACTTTGACCACTTGACCTTGTCCACTTGGCCATACAAATCGTCCAACATGGCCTAAGTGGGGTGACACATGTCGCCCTCCTATTGGTCCAAAATATTTCATCTTTCGGAAAAATCCGTAATCGGTTAAAATATTAAAAACGTAGAATTTTCTTCACAAGGTTCGGAATCTTTTCCGTCGAAAGTTCACAATTTCATCCTTAACCTAATTAGGGCTTGAATATTCGTACGTACGTCCTCGCATACATACTCTGAAAATACGGGGTATAACAGGAACATACACGACATGACATGCAGTATGCAATGCAATGAGAAATGCAAGAAGATGGCTAAGTATGAGGGACGTTCAAGGAGTTGACAAAGTCCAAGCACGATTAGTCAAAGTCCGAGAATTAAGGAACGTGGGTTTAAGGCTTGCGGATGTGAGCATGGTTCGTGGGAAGTGTGCGGGACATGTGGGAGATGATCCAACACGTCCATAGAGCCTTGAGGCAGTGTGTTAGCACGAGGAGTGGTGGCAAAACGCGTGACCAAGTCATATAACACGAATAAGGCACAAAGAAGCAAGTTGACCAAGTCAAACGTACAACGTGAGGTCCTATAATCACGGGACACGATGTGGGTGCGTGGGGATGGTTCCTTAGGACATGGGAGATGGTCTAAGACTAATGCAAAATGGTCTGGTCCATCAAAGGAAGGTTGAGCTTGGACAAAAACCGAATGACCAAGTCAATCCTAGTTTCTCGAAATGCAGTTGCGGGTTTCGTTTCGGGTCGGGTTGTGGATCGATTTCGGGTCAAACCATAGCATGGAATGAGGTGGGGTCTTTTGGAGATTGTCCCGTCATGTGATAGGGTCACGAACATGCAAGGTCCAAGTCAAGATGATCGTTGTACGAGCTCGTGGACACGTTCCACCAAAACCGGATCATGGGAGCCGAAAATGGCATAACGTGGTCAAGTGTTGGTTGTGTGCAAGTGCGGTTGAGTTTAGTGCTTAGGAGCATGTGGGCACGACCAAAACAGACTATGAGGTGTACAAGGAAGTGGGTAGACACGTGGAGGTGTCTTCCCAAGACTTTAGGCCAAAGCAAGATCATGGAGAAGGCATGACTAGCACATTGTGTGTAATGTGTTAGTGATGTTGGTTGTGATTTCGTGTTCCCTCTTTGTAAGCATTGTGCTGCCCCTCCCCTTTACTATAAATAGACTAGGTGTTAGTCTATGTTAGATATCCGAAATAGGGTGTATGTATCCTAATGGGATCACCCGAAATGTAACCCAAAGTAAGGATCGCGTGTGATCCTTACTTGAGAGTTTATTGGTGAGATTCATTAGAGTGGTAGTCTAGTTGATTCTCCCGAATGGGAATCTGAGTGAGGGGTTCCAAAACATGTATAGTGTTGGTCGAAGTTGTCCTTTCGATTCAACCAAGTGTACAGAACATAAGAGGTCCTTTGTACTCGTTCGTGAGAGGAATAAAACGAAGATTGGGCATGTTGTTGCCCGTAAACGTCTTGTGTGTTGTCTTCCATTCCCAAATGTTATATTCTGAGTTTCAACATGTTTAAAGGCTTTCCGCAAAGCGCTAAAGTTTACTTGTCTTGAGTGAACTTTGAAGAAGGCTGAAGTTGGCAAGCGTGGTTGCCGACTGTCGCACGTCGTTGTTAGGCGAAAAATTATACTCGTTTAACGGTGGTGTGACACTATGTCACAATATGGAATTAGTTATCAAGAAATAATCGAAGCCACAAACATGCTACTACTGATAACAAGAACCTCTACCCTTCTAAACTGATGGTCAACTAGAAGGTAAAGCCAATAGCAATGGCTAATCTACTTGGTCCAATTGCTATTCTAGTTCCTGATACAGCTTAGAAAGTAATCTTTCCTTTCTTTGGTCAGAACTTAGAAAGTGACTAATATTTTATCAAAAAGATCCCCTGTCCATATAAAATTGTCAGATAATAGCATCAGGCCTAGTCTATAACTTAAACATTGTAGGCCACTCTTAGATAGGAGAAGATCATGTTGAAGGTGCTGTCACCAAAACTACTTCTGAAATTTAATAGGTACTTCAGATAGCAAACATATACAATGCATTGGATAGTCCACCAACATACCATCTAAGCATTATTTAAAGAATCATTTGTCTAACACGTGTTCTAACAAATATAATCGGCACACATAACCAACCCACTAAACTTCTCGGGACTTCTGTATCGAGAAGATTTTCACAATATCATATCTGACTTCAATACTTCTGTTCTTTGTGTGTGTGTGTTTGGGGGGGTGGGGGGGAGGGGGGATCAGCTGTAAGCTCTTTAGCATTCTAGTATTTTTATTACCATTACAACAATTAAATGGCTGTAATTGGAGTTATGGAGGTATCTTCTATTAGTATAGAATTATTATAGTATAACAAAGAGGTAAAATGCTGGATGAAAACAACTGCGCACCTCAACTCCAAACCCTTTCACATATACATTAGTAAACAGTTCAGAAGGATCAGACATGGGGCTCTCCTGAAAATAAAATAAATATGAGCAATCAGCCATTATGCTTCAACAATTCCTACTATCCTAGAATCATAACGAATTAGAAAAAGTGGCATCATTCTTCTCACCTTTGCTTTAGCAATGGCTTCATCTACTACTTTCCTCTTTTCTTTCTCGATATCCTGGACAGGAGAATAAACAGGAAAAAGATGGTTTAGCAGCATTTTATAGGTCAAGAGCCACATAATCAATCTATTGTTGGGCGTATGGTTTTCCAGGTTTCAAACTTCATTATGACATTAAAACTTACCTTCAACTCCTTCTCAGTGGCTATATCATGGGCTAATATGAGTTTCCTAATTCTTTCAATAGGATCACGTTCCTGTAAAGTTGAAAGATAACTTTATCAAGATGCTTCCAGGATCAGACATTGAGTGACCATGGTACCTGTAGGTGTCCATTTCAAGAATCTGAACTAAATAAAAAGGGCAAACATCAAATTACCATGATAGGCAACGAATGAAATCAATAAATTGGATAAACAAATTGAATTTGCAAAACTTCAACAAACAATGACACGAGTAAAAAAATGAAATAAATTTTTGGCAAAATACATGGATAGCTCTTAATGTTACCACCAACTGCCAGATAGACACCTTAACTATCCTGTCACAAGTGTGTCTCGTGAACACCCAGCGAACAGATGAAAATTTGACGTGTATCACAAGGAAAAATGAATTAACACAAAATAAACTATTTTTTTATACAAAAAAATAAGGTCCAAACCCCTGGTCTTCTTCATCCTATACCAAAATAACATATTAAAACCCATCATAGTAGCAGCAACAAAGAAGATCCAAACAGGACAAACCTGAAATCATAAAACTTCAAAAGCTCTAATACTTTGTGTTTCTAATTCACAAAAGGACTGTTGTATAGGTTTAGATCAATTAGGCACAGGTGCATACATTGAGAAATGTTGTATCGTCACTTTAATTTATGCACTTTACTTTTTTTTTAGACTTAATTTATGCACTTTACTTGTTAACAAGAGTTCTTTTTTTAACCAATTTACTCAGTGTGATGTGTGAAATTAAGTGGTTCAGTTGTAGGGTGCACTCGCTAGCTTGTTCTTGTTGCCCCTTTTTTTCTGAATTATTTGTTGATTCTTACGCCTGACAGGTTTCACTAGTTTTCATGGAGGTGAATGATGTACTGTATTTGTGGAAAGAAATGTGTCCGGATTTTTTTTAATAAGGTAAAAGTAATATTGAAAGAAAGGTACCAAGAAGGTACACCAAATTACATCAGAAACAGACAGACCCTACAATAATAACAGATTACAAATTTCCAAGAGAATCCAAAAAGTCCATTTACTGATCGATGTTCTCTAAAATACTCCGTACACCATACGAACAAATTGGGCAGACAAAGGTTCTTAATTTTAGAAATATGATTCTTTTTATTCTCAAAGCAAGCACTGTTCCTTTCTCTCCAAATAGTCCAGAAAATACACAAGGGAATGGTCCTCCAAAGTTGCTTCATGCTCTTTGCTATTTTCTGCCCTTGCCAGCTTTCCAATAGACTTCTAACATCTGACCCAAGCTACACGACACATGCTTAGTATAAATTCCCAGCACTCTTTAGCAACTTTACAATGGATAAAGAGATGATTGACTGATTCCGGTTCCACTTCACATAAATAACACCTGTTGCTTAAATTAAATCCTCTTCTTTGCAAATTATCTTGAGTCAAACAAGCATTTCTAATAGCAATCCAACCAAAACAAGCTACCTTGACTGGTGCTCTTGTCCTCCATAGCATTCTCCATAGCCAATTGGTTCAAAATGATCAGAACATTCCAGCAGCAGATTATAGCCGCTTTTAACAGAGTTTCATATCATTGCTCGCTGTCCATAACAAAGCAACCTCTTTATCTTCCTCTACCACTGCCGTATCCAAAAGCTGTAGAAACTGCTCAACCGCTTCCACTTCCCAATCATTAAAACATCTCCTAAAATGTAATTGTCACCCATTGGAGGAGTAAAACTCTGAAACACTACCTACTTTGTTAAAAGAGCAATTGTAAAGAGTTGGAAATCTACTTTTCAAGCATTCCTCTCCCACCCAAACATCAGATCAGAAATTAATCTTAGCACCATTCCCCAGCCTCAGCTTAGTATGTTGTTGAAACTCATTCCACAATTTGCTAATGTTGCTCCAGATACTGCCTCTAGAAGCATTACGAACAAAAGGAGAGATCCATGTATCCATTCTAGCATATTTAGCATATATCAAAATCTTCCACAGTCTATCATCACATTCATTATACTTCCACAACCATTTATACATTAAACTCTTATTATGAAATTTTAAATTTCTCACCCCCAAACCTCCTCCTTTCTTATTAGTAATCACCTTTTGCCATTTCACCAAATGTAACTTTTTCTTATCTCTCTTACCTTCCCACAAAAAAATACTTCTTAAGGTATTCAGTTTCTTCTCAACACATACAGGTAGCTGGAACATAGACATTAAGTAGGTTGGGATCCCATCCAAAACACTACTTACCAAAGTGAGTCTTCCTCCGAAAGATAGATATTGCTTTCTCCAAGGAAATAACTTACTGGAGCATCTGTCCAGCACCCCCCGCCAGATTCGTGGGTCATTTCTTTTCGCACCCAAAGGAAGCGCCAGATAAGTTGTAGGTATCTGTTCCACCTTACAGCCCAAAATCTCATCCAGATCCTCTATGCAATGGTCTGCATTTGTGCTAAACAGGCTACTCTTAGCCAGATTCACTTTCAAGCCTGTCACCGCCTCAAAGACTAATAGAATTCCTCTGAGATATAAGAATTGTTCTCTATTTGCCTCACAAATTAACAGTGTCATCTGCATACAGAATATGAGAAATAAGACAGTCTCCGCCTCCTCTTCTCTGGATATGTAGCCCCTTAATCCATCCCAGATGTTCAGCTTTCTTTAACATCCTGCTAAGTATCTCCATAACCAAAACAAACAAATATGGGGATAAAGGACCCCCCCTGCCTTATCCCTCCAGAAGATTTGAAAAGCCTTGAGGACCATTAATCAGGACTGAGAATCTCACTGTGGATATGCAAAATTCAATCCATTTCAGCCATTGTTCACCAAAATTCATTTGTGTCATTAGATCTAACAAACATGCCCAGTTAACATGATCATATGCCTTTTCAAGGTCCAATTTACAAAGTACCCCTTGCCTCTATACTCCACACACTCATTTGCAACTAAAGAAGCATCAACTATTTGTCTTCCCCCTATAACGCATTCTGATTATCAGAAATTAGCTTCCCAATTATCAGTTTGAGTCTTTCTGCCAACAACTTGGAAATAATTTTATAGAGACTCCCCAAAAGACTGATCGTCCTGAAGTCCTTTATTTCCACAGCTTCCTTCTTTTTAGGAATTAGAGCAATGAAAGTTGCATGAAACTTTTGGTAAAGTTTTCTTCCTGCAAAAACAAATTCACAGTGTTCTGTTCCATACATCACTCCTGACAGTATTCCAGCATTTCTGGAAAAAATGAAGATTAAAACCATCTGGACCTGGTGCCTTGTCTCCCTTAAACAGTTTAACCACCTCCTCTAGTTCTTACATTGTAACAGGTCTTTGTATCCACTCTTTTTCCTCTTCTGATAGTTTGATTAAATTCTCATCTAACTATTCAGGCCTCCAAGATTCAACTTCTGTAAACAAACCTTTGTAGAATTTCAGAATATGTTCCTTGGTCTCATTTTCATCCTCATTTAGTTCCCCTTCAATAATTATTTTGTCAATGCAATTATATCTTCTATAAGCATTTGCTTGTTTATGGAAGAATTTTGGGTTTCTATCTCCATGCTCCATCTATAAGCATCTTGATTTTTGCTTCCAAGATATTTCCACTGCTACAGCAATATCCTCCAACTCTTTTCTGATGTTACACCTTTCAATTTCATTATGATCAGCATTTTGACTCAATAGAAAACCATGATCCAAAGCTTCCAGTCTTAACATGGCTTTAGCCTTCCTATCTTCAAATTTCCAAAGCTCTCTCTGTTCCATTTTTTTAAATCTTCCTTCAGTAGCTTCAGTTTTTTAGCCAAGATTACATCAGCTCTACCTTGTAGATCATATGGGTTCCACCAATTATCTACCAAGTCAAAAAAATCCTTATGCTCCATCCACATGTCTTCAAATTTAAAATAACTTTTTCCCTTACTGAAGACACCACATTCCAACAGAATAGGACAATGGTCCGACGTGACTCTAGGCAATACTCTTTGTTTTATAAGTTTAAATTGATCATCCCAACTTTCTGAGAACAAAAATCTATCTAATCTGGAAGTACATTGGTTATTCACCCCTCTAAACCAAGTGAAAGATCCTCCATGAAGTGGTGAATCCAGCAATGATAACTCATCAATGATCTAGAAAAATCCCTCATGGCTCTTGTATTTCTAGCAATACCATTCTTCTCTTCTGCAAACCTGACAACATTAAAGTCTCCGCCAATCACCCATGGATATAAATTCAAATCATGGATTACAGCCAATTCCTGCCACAACCCTCTTCTCATCCTCCTATCGCAAGGTGCATAAACTCCAGTGAATGTACAAAGAAAGCCAGCATTATCTTCTTCCATGGATATAGTGACTGAGTGTTGTCCCACGTGTTTATCCTTACAACTCCATCTCCTTTTATCCCAATACACCACGATACCCCCACTGTTGCCATGCGCCTCTAATTCCACCCAGTCACTCCACCTAGACCCCCCCCCCCCTACTTGCTTAATGTCTTCTTGTTTCAAGCCTCTCATCTTTGTTTCAGTCGGACAAACCACATCTACATCTCCTTAAAATGAATCAATTAAACTTCTTTTCCTTCTATCATTCATTCCCCTAACATTCCAACAAATAATTTTCATTTAATCATTAAGAAGTAGACAGTGCCCTCATACCCTTTGCCTCTTCCACCATTTTCCCTTTTACCACTGGATTCACCCTTAAATTTAACACCAAACTCCAATAGCTTCAACTCTCTCACACTTCCTGCCAGGCGACGCAATTCTGTCAGCAACTGAAGCAACCGGTTTTTTAGGTCTTTCATTATCAATTTCAGCAACAATTCTAGCAATTTCTCTTCTGTCTCTGTCGTCTTGGCTCCTAATAGCTTGCTGATTTTTGCCATGTTTCTTTTAACCCAGTTGGAGATTACCAACTGATTAAGTCTCTCATACATGTCACAATTCACCCCTTCATGCCATGGAAGCATTAGTATCTGCTGGGCCTTTTCGACCACTGCCTCATCTTCACCGTTTAATTGAATCTGAACCTCTTGTAAGATATCCTCGTAATCATTTTCTGAATGCCCCTCTAGTGTGCTATAAAACTCCTCGTCAATGGCGTTTACTGAGTTCACCGGTGAGAACATTTATTGGATCTTATCTATCCTCCTCTCTTGCCCAATTTTCTTTATTCTCATCTATGATTCTCTCTTCGTTTGTGTCTGGTAATATTGGTTCTCGCTTGCCTTCCACCATTATTGCCTGAAAAGCTCTGTTCTGTATTGCTTCGACCTCTATCGACAAAGGATCGAAAGAAATAAAAATCTCAGGCTCTACTGACTTGAGTAAAACTTGGGCCTGCAAATACGGGTCGCCCCTTTTTCTCTTATAAATCCAATTCCCCCTTCTGTCCCTTATTATAATTAGGGAAAAGGGTCATATTTGTCCTCAACGTTTAGGAAAAGGTTTGTATTTGTCGTCCGTTAATGTTGGGGTAAAATATGCCCTCCGTTAGTCCAAACCTTTTGTATTTGCCCTTATTTAACAGATCAGCCACGTGGAGGACACGTGGCAAAGTGGGACGCATATTGTTATGCCCAATCGACAGTGAACGGTGATTCCGGCGGCGGAACAGTGATTCCGGCCTAATCACGAATCCAACGGCGACGTGTGATGTATCAAAAGATTTGTCCCGTCAAGCACGTCATTTCCATACCAACCACGAACGTCGATTCATCCTACAACTCCTCCAATCTCAGATCGAAAATCCATCATTTCGTTCGGGTTTTTTCAAATTTCGGCGATCTGAAACAGAATCGACGGCGAAGGGATATACCACTGTGACCTCCGTCTCGCAGCGGTCATTTCCATACCAACGTCGTCCATCAACTCAACCTCAAACGGTCATCAGAGATATATTTGAGGCGAGGATTTCGCAGATGTAGGATTTAGTCGTCGGAGCGTTTGGGGTTGAGTTGATGGACGGCGTTAGTATGAAAATGACTGTTGTGAGACGGCGGTCACAGTGGTGTATCCTCCGCCGTCGATTCTGTCTCAGATCGTCGGAATTTGGAAAAAACCGAACGGAATGGCGGATTTTCGATCTGAGATTGGAGGAGATGTATGATGAATTGACGTTCGTGGTTGGTATGAAAATGACGGGCTTGACGAGACGAATCTTTTGGTATATCACACGTCGTCGTTGGATTCGTGATTAGGCCGGAATCACTGTTCTGCCGCCGGAATCACTGTTCATTGTCGACTGTGCATAACAATATGGGTCCCACTTTGTCATGTGTCCTCCACGTGGCTGTCACGTGGCGGATATGTTAAATAAGGGCAAATACAAAAGGTTTGGACTAACGGAGGACATATTTGACCCCAAACATTAATGGATGGCAAATACAAACATTTTCCTAAACGTTGAGGGCAAATATGACCCTTTTCCCTTATAATTATTTGCTCCTTAGTCTATTTTGTTATTTATTGGGCCTTTAGTTATGTCCATCAGTGGGTTGTTTCTATTGGGCCCTCTATTGTTAAAATTTCTCATAAGTCAGAATAATCCACAAACCATAACCTTTAGACTAAAGAATTAGAATTAGAATTAGAATTGGAATTGGAATTAAATTCCACTGCAAACTCCTTCACACGTGTAGCATTTAATTCTTTATTGGGAATATCCAACGACCCCTCGTTCCTCGTCTTATGGGAAAGTAATAATAGCCTAGATGAAAGTTTATGGATAAATGTGACGCCGTCCGACAAAGCTCCTCATTCCGGCGAGACCCAACTCAAATGAGACATGTACTTGGTATCTTCATCAACATCTACAAAGCCTCCAAATCCATCTCCAATGGTTCTAAAAATATTTTCTGACCAAATATGGGCTGGGAAACACATTATAGCTTAATCCACACATAATTTGGCTTATAATTTTTCCGATAGCAAACTGAAACAGGGGACCACCACTCTAAATGAACTTCAACATCATTGTACATCCATCTTCCCATCTTAATCTTCTCTGCCTCAACTTTTGATGGAAATTCAAACAAGAAGTATTCACAACTTACTTCCTTACGAACATCCCGACCGAAATACTCCAAGTCTTTGTAGCCCATTCTTGCAACTCTCTGCCACTCGGTGCGTTTATCGTATCATTCCTGAATGAACCCAATAGACATATTTGTAGGTATCCCACTTTGCTCTTGACAGTTGATTTATCAATACAAAACTGATGAATACCCCAAACATTATCATCGATTACGCTGACTTTATCCTTAGGCCAATCATCCATATGAGCAACCTAGACATAACTCTCAACCCTTTTCCTCACTTCTGTGTCCACCCTCATACTCTTTCCTTTTTCCACAAAATTCCTAATCTTTTCTGCACAATCTGTCCACCCAACGTTTTCTGCATATTCTGGAATGATAATGTAGACTTACTTTTTCCCTTTACTGCCACTACTCTGATAAAGCAGCCCCTGCTATAGAACTTGGCTATAGAAGTTCAGGAAGATTAGGTAAGAATAAAGTTGTGTTTGCTTTTCCCATTTTATGCAAACTCTTTGTTTCTCCTCTGAGGCCACCATCATGCATCGACATAATTCCATTAGATTATGTGTCTGTTTGGATCGGTTTCTGGGTACCCAGAAGTGCTTCTGGGTCTCACTTTCGTGAAAATGACAAAATTGACATGTTTGATTTGACTTTTCAGAAGTGGAGCTAAAATTTGCCAGAAACACTTCTACCATTTATTTCAATTTGAATTTTACCATTTCCTTTATATACCCTTTTTAATTTTCATCAACAACTTTATCCACCTTCATTACCCACTTTAAATATCTAGAAATAATTACTAAAAAAACAATTCAAATATACAACTTTCATTACCCTCTTTAAATATCTAGAAATAATTACTAAAAAATCCAAATATACAACTTTCATTACCCTCTTTAAATATCTAGAAATAATTACTAAAAAAAATCAAATATACTACTCATGTTCTGTTTTAATTAAAAAAAATCAAATATACTACTAAAGTTGACATTTGTTCATGTGTAATTGCAGATTGAAACTTTAAACTCCTCAAACATCCTAACGTTGTCCGATTATACGAGGATTATCCTTCTCCTTTTTCTATTGTCTTCATTCAAATACTCCGAATATTACTACTATAATACATTATATTTTGAGTCCGCAATCAAATTATAGAATACATGCAAAATTAGTATTGTAATAATATTTAAATACTATTTGCACTTTAAATTAGTATTGTAATAATATTCTACTAATATTTAAGTATTATATTGCACTTTAAATTCTATTATCTATTTGTAATTTTTATTTACATACTTCCATTTATTAGTAATTTTTATTTATATGTATTGACTAAATGTTCATTTTGGTAATTCTACATTCAAAAGCAATTTTGATCAAAACTATTCAAACATCATTTATTGATAACAATCACTTTTACATTGTTGCATCCAAACATAAATCACTTCTGTCACAGAAGCACGTCTGCCCACCGCCAATCCAAACAGGTATCTATCAACGGACAATCGGCTGATGAAATTTTTGCGCCTTTCCACCACTTCATACCATTCTTCGCTGATCTCCACAACCTCAAATGTTTTCTGTCAGGATATTTATATGGCCGAGGGAGGAAGTGGGTTGGTGTTAGTCGAATGGATATATTGTGCGCAATTTAAGGGTAAAAAGGTTAATTCTTGTATTTTTAAAGGTTGAGATGAGTACAAAAAACTAACATTCTAAAACGAAATTGTATTTCACGTGTATTGTCAGGTCAGATCAGGGTGTGCACAAGGCTTAATTGAGCCAATAAAAAGTGTCTATATGGTTACCGTTAGGGGCCTGGCTCTTTGACATCAGGTGTGGTGCATGGTGCAGTTGTGGCAAGGATTTGCCATGATGACCTTGTCATTGGCCTATGTGTGGGTGAAATCAACATGCGGAACAATGGGGGCGACATTCTCAACGACAAGCAATGTTGGCAAAGTCGGGTGCGGCGGGCATACGACATGGCATGGCATGGATGTCGAGCGGCATTGACATGGGCACTATAGCATGTGCCAAGGCGGGCTAAGTTGTGGCAAATCAAGGCAGGTTAATGGCAAAGGTTAAAGAAGGCAAAGGCAAGGTGGAAGTAGCTTCGGCTGCCCCTCTGGTCGGGGAGCGTCGCGGCCCTTAGTTCAAGCGTCGCGACCCCTTCTAGAAATCAGCCCATTTTTGGACGTTTTATACGCCGATGTATTGGATCCTTTTATCCACAACATTGTTGTCAAGATCCGAAGGTTTTATCCTTGTCTTGCCCAACGATAGCCATAACTTTTTGATCATTATTGAGTGTATTTTGGTACACTCTTTTGAGTCATTTTTAGTTAGTATTTTACTCTTTTCGTTTGTGTTTAGTATAGTATTAGGGTTGTTTTTCTTTCTTTTGAGTCACAGCGGTTTCAAAGGAGGAAATACAGAATTGAGGATGAAATGAGCTCAATGAAGATGAAATTTGCACAAGCACAACCCAAGGAATGAAGCCTAAAATGTCCCAAGAAGAATAGAAGAAATCAGGTGAAATCCGAACGAAAACATGTCAAGGGCCGCGGCGCAAGGCAAGGAAGGGCGGCGAAGTTGATGAGCCGCGGCTGAAGGAATTAGGGCCGCGGCGTGAAAATTCCAGAGAGCAAGAAAAATACTCACCGTGCCAAGAGCCGCGGCGTGTGGATGAAGGGTCACGACGCCGCAGAAGCAGAATGCTCTAGTGATTTTTGCCGATTAAAGGCTGCGGTGCCTGGACGAAGGGTCGCGGCGCCGACGCGCATAATTTCCAGATTTGAGTCGAATTTGGCCAAGGGAAAAAAGGGTCCGGAGCAAGTTTTTCTCAGATATAAATACCCTAAACCCTGTCATACTTTAAATCATACTATGGAGAGGAGAACGGCGACTACAAGCTACACAATTGGAGACTTTTGTTCAAGTTCTTTCTCTTTTCTTTACTTTAATTTAGTTTATGTTGGATTGTAATTTAGTTCTTAGCATGACAATGTTTAGAAGCTAATTACTTTATTAGGATTTTTCGTCGAATCGCTTGAAACTCTTTCATATAGTTAATGCATTATTGGTGATTTCTTCTTCAGGCATATTAAATCTATTCAATAATTGTTTTGATTGCTTGATAATTAACTGATCACTAATTGTCATCACATATATGATTTCGAATCAAAATTCTGAAAGGTGATATTTGAATATGTTGTAGTTGAATAGACATAGGTTAAAATCGTGGATGAAAGTACTCCGATACTTGTGTAGTGTTTAGGGTTATTGTTCTTAATCCTCATGTGTGGTAAAATCTATCATAAAAATATAGAAGGTTTCTGCACATGATTGAGCTCTTGTATGTCCTAACCGGAATATAATGACAGATTAGTTAACCTGCTATCTTAATATGAAGAAGAATCATTAGCATTGCATTAACGCGTGAAAGAGTGGATAGTTGAGGAGATTGGAGACCGTATTTCCATCATAACTGTTTAAATCCCAAAGTATTGTCAACATTAGTTTAATTTTTGCACTTTATTTTAATTTGTAGTTGTAATTGTCAAACAAAATAACGTTAACTAAATAGATATCATAGAATAGATAATCGGTACTTGATAACCAGTCTATGTGGACGATATTCGGTCTTACAGACTATATTACTTGAAGCGATACGTACACTTGCGTAAGCACTTGGAAATATCCTAACAAGTTTTTGGCGCCGTTGTCGGGGACTGACGTACTTTCAATATCGATTTATCTATTCTTATTTCTAATTTTGTTTTTATTTTCAGTTTTTTTTTCTATTTTTTTATTTTGTTTTAGTGTTGTTTGCCGTGATCTATTTGCTGTTTTTGATTAGTCTCAGGAACTTAGTTTATGCGAAGTAGAAGAGGAGCAGACACTCCTATCCCTCTGAACCCTGAGATTGAAAGATTGTGCAGACAGAACAGAAAAGAGAAAAGAGCAGTTGATTCCTTAGCAATGGGAGATCAGCGAAACAACAATGAAGGGAATGATGAGTTACCGATTTTGATGAGACAAGTCTCGCATCCTGGAGAAAAGAGCTTAGGGGACTATGTGTTGCCTACTATTACAGGGGTGCAGACTTGCATCGGGCTTCCAGCTGTTGAAGCCAATAATTTTGAAATCAAACCAGCGATCTTGCACATGGTCCAGGGTTCAGTCCAATTTAGGGGATTACCGACAGAAGATCCCCACTTGCATCTTGCAAATTTCCTAGAGTTGTGTGCAATGTTTAAATACAATGGTGTTACTGATGATGTCATTCGATTGAGGCTCTTCCCATTCTCACTCAGGGAGAGAGCAAAGTGCTGGTTGAATTCATTACAGGCGAACCCCATCACTACATGGCAAGACTTAGCCTAAAAGTTCCTTGTCAAGTTTTTCCCTCCATCCAAAGTAGCAAAGCTCAGAGGAGAGCTTAATAATTACTATCAGATGGATGGAGAGTTGCTCTACGATGCATGGGAGCGTTTCAAAGATCTGCAGAGAAAGTGTCCTCATCATGGGATTGAGAAGTGGATGTTAGTCCACATATTCTACAATGGGCTGTGTGGTACAACTCGTACCATTATTGATGTTGCAGTAGGAGGAACGTTCATGAAAAAGAGTGTCAATGAGGCATATGATTTGCTAGAGGACATGACCACAAACAACCATCAGGAGAACGATGAAAGAGCAGTGAATGGTAGGAAAGTAGCCGGGATTCATGAGCTAGATGTTATCACTGCATTGACTGCGCAGGTGGCCACTTTGACAAATCAGATACAGCAGAATACCATGTCCGTCAAAGCTTTCCAGACACCTGTGAGTTGTGAAATTTGTGGGGGTCCCCATACTTTTGATAGGTGTACAGCTGTGGACCAAAATAATGTGCATATGGAGCAGGTTCAGGCAGTGGGGAATTTTCAGAGGCCCTACAATAATGCATTCTCTAACACATATAATCTGGGGTGGAGAAATCACTCAAATTTTTCATGGAAGAATGACCGAGGCGTGACCACGATTTGAGCCTCATCTTCACCAGATTCGACCAACCCGGCACCACAAGAGAAACTAGATAACTTGGAAGCAACACTGTTAGACATGGCCGAAACTCAGAACCAATTCATGGCAGAGACCCAATCCTCACTTCGACACGACCAACTCGAGAATCGATTCATAATGGAAACAAGATCATCGATTAAAAATCTGGAAGTTCAAATGGGATAGCTAACGAACAGACTGAACAAAAGAGAGCAAGGTAATCTCCCGATGTCTGATGATGAACCCAAGAGAACAATGCGCATGATTAGCTTGAGAAGTGGGAAGCGATTAGAGCGGATGGGATCTCAACGGTGATGGAGAAGGAGAATGAGGTAGAAAGGCGGTGAGGAGAAAATAAGGGGTTCTTGATGGCCTTTATTTTAGAGAAGGCTCACTTGCATGATTATGAGGAATACAGAAAAAATCCCTTACCCTCAAAGGCTGCAGAAGAAGTACTTAGATAAGCAGTTTTCAAAATTTTTGGAGGTATTTAAAAAACTGCACATTAACCTTTCCTTCATTGAAGCATTGGAGAAAATGTCAGCATATGTAAAGTTTATGAAAGACATACTGTTTAAGAAGAGAAAGCTGGCAGACTATGAGACAGTGGTGCTCACTGAAGAATGCAGTGTTATTTTGAAGAAGAAGCTCCCACCAAAGTTGAGAGATCCGGGGAGTTTCACCTTACCTTGCACTATAGGAAAGGTGACATGTAAAAGGGCTTTGTGTGACTTAGGGGCTAGTATCAACTTGATGCCTCTCTCCGTATTCAAAAGACTTGGGTTGGCAGAAACGAAGCCAACCACAGTCAACTTGTAGTTAGCTGATCGCTCAGTCGTGCATCCCAAATGTATAATTGAAGATGTGTTAGTGAAAGTGGGCAAATTCATCTTCCCTACTGATTTCCTCATTCTTGATATGGAGAAAGATGAAAATATGCCTATTATCCTTGGGATACCATTCCTAGAGACATGGAGAGCTCTTATTGATGTTGAAAAGGGAGAATTGAAGCTCCGAGTCCAAGATAAGGAGATGACTTTCGTTGTTTTCAAACCTTCAACTGATCCACAATTCAATGATAAATGCCTTGTTGTTGGTGTAATTGATAAAAAGACTCCTCATGAAATTTCCAAGGGTACTGATGCCCTTGATGGTAAGAAGTTTGGACTTGTGAATGATGTTGTGAATGATGAAAAATGAATAAAGTCCACTGAACTCAACCCTGTGAAAAAGATGAGGAGGATAAAGCGAATGGTGCTGAAATGGATTTGTGGAGGGGATAATCTACCCCCTTGAGTGAACAGGTATTTGCGTCCGGCTAAAAGACGTTAAAGACAGCGCTATTTGGGAGGCAACACAATGTTTTAATTATGTTATTTCAATTTGATTTTAGTTTGTTTTAATTTTGTCTTGAACAATCTCACGATCTGGTATGTTTAGTATTTGTGGATGACAGATAAAGAGCAGGGACTAACTCCGAGAAGAAAATGGCAAAAAATGTTGAAAACTGGAAAAATCGAAACTTCACGGAATTAGGCGCGGCGAAGCGATAGCCTCGATGGTCTGCCGAGCAATTAGGGCCGCGACGCACGTTCCAAGGGCCGCGGCTCCTCCGTCGGCTTTGTGCACAGTGATTTTTCCACCAACCCAGACCTCCGTTGTGATCGCTGTGTTGTGTCTGTAAGTGTCCATTTTTTTTATCTTTACACATTGGGG
The DNA here is from genome assembly GCA_029844215.1 of Przewalskia tangutica. Taxonomy (NCBI): domain Eukaryota; kingdom Viridiplantae; phylum Streptophyta; class Magnoliopsida; order Solanales; family Solanaceae; genus Przewalskia; species Przewalskia tangutica. Next base: position 83,526,484 of record CM056736.1, on the reverse strand, counting down.
ACAATGTGTCAATCAAGTTTGGGGGGATCCTACTTTGTTTTGAGTCTATTTGTTTTCTTTTTGTTTATTTTATGTGTTCGTGAGTCATAATGTTTTTATGGATCAAGCATGATGTAGTTGCTAAAGACATTGAGTGAATAAAGTGGCATACTGTAATGGAATTGAAAGCAAAAATATGTGTGTTTAAGTTAGATATGTCAAAGATTCATGACATCTAATTATTTTGGGTATTTGTGCTTAGCCTATGTGTTGTCAATTATGGAAAGAAAAGTTGAAAAATGTCTAGAAAACATGTTTGCTTGTTATTTGAGGCGAAATAGTTAAGATGTACATATTTAGGAAAATGATTCAGGCATTTCTTTGATAGCTCTTCTTATCATTCATTACATATCCTGACATAAATTGTATCACTAGTCAGCCCCTTTGAGCCTAAAATAAGATCTTTCTTTGACACCCAATGATTCATATGTTGTGTCATAAGTGATATTTGAAAACTCTTGGAATGAAAAGTGTTGAAAAAATAATAAAAAAGAGAATATAAATTTGATGCACCCCAATGAAAAATATGCAAAAAAGTAAGTTTGGGAGTGCTTGTTATTTATAATGTATATCATTCTCTCTAAAGAAAAGAGGGGAGAAAATAGGCATGTGATTGAAAAGAAAGTCAAAAGAAGGACAAAGAGTTGAATGAAATATGCTTATGGTACGTAATTTGAGCCTAAATGTCCACTTTTACCTACCCTTGCCTAAGCCTACATTACAACCCTTGAAAGTCCTGAAGATCCTTAATGTGTATATCTATGATTAGTGGAGAATAGCAAGTAAACAGATCTATAGCATTTTGGGAAAGGTGGAATGAAATTGACATGCATAGGTTAGGTGTTTATGTTTCCATTAATTATGATCTAAGTGAATCTGCGAAATATCTAACTTGAAATTATATATTGCTATATATTCATGCTATATGTTCTAACATATTATCTCATCTTTCATCCATGATATTGAAGAAGCATTGCTACAACTACTTGATCCAGTTCATAGAGTCATTGTTTTTTTTTTGTTTTTTTTTACTCGAGGGCGAGTAAAGGTTAAGTTTGGGGTGTTTGTAGAGTGTATTTTGGTACACTCTTTTAAGTCATTTTTAGTTTGTATTTTACTCTTTTCGTTTGTGTTTAGTATAATATTATGGTTGTTTTTCTTTCTTTTGAGTCACAACGGTTCCAAAGGAGGAAATACAGAATTGAGGATGAAATGAGCTCAATGAAGATGAAATTTGCACAAGTACAACCCAAGGAATGAAGCCTAAAATGTCCCAAGAAGAATAGAAGAAATCAGGTGAAATCCGGACGAAAACAGGTCAAGGGCCGCGGCGCAAGGCAAGGAAGGGCCGCGGCGTTGATGAGCCGCGGCTGAAGGAATTAGAGTCGCGGCGTGAAAATTCCAGAGAGCAAGAAATATATTCACCGTGCCAAGAGCCGCGGTGCCTGGACGAAGGGTCGCGACGCCGCAGAAGCAGAATGCTCCAGTGATTTTTGTCGATTAAGGGCCGCGGCGCCTGGACGAAGGGCCGCGGCGCCGACGCGCATAATTCCAAGATTTTAGTCGAATTTGGACAAGGGTAAAAGGGTCCGGAGCAAGTTTTTCTAAGATATAAATACCCTAAACCCTGATATATTTTAAATCATACTTTGGAGAGGAGAACGACAGCTACAAGCTACACAATTGGAGACTTTTGTTCAAGTTCTTTCTCTTTTCTTTACTTTAATTTAGTTTATGTTGAATTGTAATTTAGTTCTTAGCATGATAATGTTTAGGAGCTAATTACTTTATTAGGGTTTTCCGTCGAATCGCTTGAAACTCTTTCATATAGTTAATGCATTATTGGTGATTTTTTCTTCAGGCATATTAAGATCGATTCAATAATTGTTTTGATTGCTTGATAATTAACTGATCACTAATTGTCATCACATATATGATTGCGAATCAAAATTCTGAAAGGTGAGATTTGAATATGCTGTAGTTGAATAGACATAAGTTAAAATCGTGGATGAAAGTACCCCGATACTTGTGTAGTGTTTAGGGTTATTGTTTTTAATCCTCCTGTGTGGTAAAATCTATCATAGAAATATAGAAGGTTTCTGCACATGATTGAGCTCTTGTATGTCCTAACCGGAATATAATGACGGATTAGTTAACATGATATCTTAATACGAAGAAGAATCATTAGCATTGCATTAACGCGTGAAAGAGTGGATAGTTGAGGAGATTGGATGCCCTATTTTCATCATAACTGTTTAAATCCCAAAGTATGTTCAACATTAGTTTAATTTCTGCACTTTATTTTAATTCGTAGTTGTAATTGTCAAACAAAATAATGTTAACCAAATAGATACCATAGAATATATAATAGGTACTTGATAATCAGTCTCTGTGGACGATATTCGATCTTACAGACTATATTACTTGAAGCGATACGTACACTTGCGTAAGCACTTGGAAATATCCTAACAATCATCTAAGACTTGACTATGCTAGCCCACTCCAGTCGCCCGTAGGTTTTGTATGACTGAGTGTCTATTTTGTCTCACCTCATCGGGTGTCCAATTCTATCCTATGAAGGATCTTCTGCTGATAGTGTGACAGGTTCATCTCTTACCATCCTATCAAACGAAGGATCTTCTATCAGAAACGGTGACAGGTTTAACTCGTTTATACTCTTCTTCCCTTATACCATTAGATCAGATCATATAGAATTGATTTCTATAATTCAATCAGTAGGTGTGAAGTTAAAATTCTGATTTCAAAGACTTATGAAATATGATTTTTAAGAAACCTTTTCATATTCCATTTCTTGCCTTTAATTAGAAACTTTTTAACTTCATAATTGACAAAGAAGAAATGCTCACCTTAATACAACATTGTTTCTTCCAGCCCATCATATTCCAGATCTTCCGGATCTGTAGCTTAGACATATGTAGTCTTATGTGTTGACGTAGTCTTACGCGCAAATCTCCTTGGCACACCTCAACTATGTTATCGGCTTAAGCGTTCATCCCATCTCCATTAGCAGGAGGATCTTCAGTTAGGTATCTAGCCATACCCAACACTTACCCGAAAACTTCTCGGGACATTCAGATTGAAAGTTGGGAGGAATCATGGAGTTTTCAATTGTTCCAACATTGAAACTAACGACCGGAGCGTTGCCCGGAGTAGCAGTGCCAGAGGATGTGGCATGATTGGAAGCAGAGGCTAGGTCTTTTCCATTCACCATCTTTAGTTCTTCACAATATAAAAAAAATTCCTTAAACTATAGTAAAATAGTGTGTGTGAACAGGGTTTGAAGAACTGAAAGGATAAACAAAAGTAGTTCAGTGCAATGTTTGTTAAGTCGAGTGATGACACTCTCTTTAAGGCAAAATTACCCCCGTATATTATGGCTTACAGTAAGTGGGTAATAGCCTCCCAAGATAAAACAACAATACTTTCTCAAGCACAAGTCAATACTTGAGAATCCTTATAGAAGAAACAAGAACAAGAGATTGCTAGAAGAATGATAAAGGCTCTCAAATATTTTCAGAATTTAGGAATGTAAGTGATGTTCTATATCTGAATTTTGAGACCTCTATTTATAGTTGCAAAATTGTGATTCACATGCCATGTGAATGCTTTAAATGGGTTGTATGGATCTCATCAAAAGTCACCTTGATCATGCCAAGAGTTGGCTGATCTTTGGCCTTTCAAATGAGTTCATGAATCAGAAGATTCCAAAGAATTTTGTGTTCACTATACGGGTAGCGCCGCGGCGTCAAACGAGCATAACCAAACTTAGAGTCATTGGACGACAAGCGTCGCGGCCCCTGCCGGAGGCGCCGTGGCGCTTGGAGCGTCGCAACCCTTGTCCAGGTAGCGTCGCGGCGCTTGCCCATCGTGGCTCGGTGCCGCAACCCTGTTACAGCGCCACGGCTCTTCCCCATTTTCCGTATTTTGCACATTTCTTCTTTTCTTATACCATCGTGAAAGACACATCAATTTGGACAATTAATTGTCCATCCCTACATAGCTTAAGAACACTTAACATGTGTATCAACATCTCTTTCACCACGTAAAATTTAGCTAGACATTGTACGACTTATGCATGTGTGTGGAATCGTATTTCCGACATGCGGGACCCCATGTGTTCAAGTCATTAAGAACGGAATAAACTCAATCTCACTAGGTAAATTTCCAACATAAGAATTGTAATGAAGTGGGAGTAATACTTTGTTTACGTACAATTGAATTTGTAAATGATTTTAAGAAAACGTGGATCGATTTGTAAATAAGTGTAATGAGTAGTTAACGATAAGTATTCAAATAAAAATACTAAGCAAGTAAATTAACCTAAAATGTTGTGATCTTGATTGAAACAACATGAAGGTTGAGCTCATTTTATAGTGTTAAGAATACAAGACATTTATGTCCGAGAATCATTCTCCAATTAAATGCAATTAAATGAGAATAATGGTTACTTAATGAGCAAAAAGTAACGGTCTCAATTTTCTAGCAGTCGTTATTAATGTTAATGCCAATTTTTCTAAATGAGGATATCTAGTCTCTGAACTAGCTAATGTTTTACTCACATAATAAATAGAAAATTGTGTACATTTCTCATCTCGAACCAAAACTGCACTTATAGCTACTTCAGATACTGCCACATACAGGAACAACTGCTCATGTGCCTTCAGTTTGTGTAGTAGCGGCGGACTAGACAAGTACTTCTTAAAATCCCTCAAAGCTTGTTGGCACTCCAGTGTCCATTTGGAGTCGTCCTTCTTTTTCTAACAATGAGAAGAACCTGTGACTTTTATTTGAAGACCGAGAGATGAATCTACTCAAGGAGGCCATCCTTCCGGTGAGTCTTTGCACCGCCTTCACATTTTCAAGTACCTCCAGAATTTCTTCGATAGCTTTAATCTTATCCGGATTGATCTCTATTCCTCGGTTTGAAAATAAGAAACCCAAGAACTTGCCCGAGTTAACTCCAAAAGCACACCTTTTATGGACTCAGATTCATGTTGTACTTTCGGAGTATGTCAAATATTTTCTACAAATGTTTTAAATTGTCATATGTTTCCAAGGACTTCACTAATATATCATCAATATAAACCTCCATTGTGTTACCTATTTAGTCCTCGAATATGCGATTAACTAGGCATTGATATGTTCCTCCTACTTTTTAAAACCAAATGACATTACATTATAGCAATAAGTATCGTACCTAGTTATAAAAGAGGTTTTCTCTTGATCCTCCAGATTCATCCTGATTTGGTTGTATCCGGAGTAAGCGTCAAGAAAACTCAACATCTCATGCCTCATCGTAGTGTCCGGCTGATAGGCCTGGGTGGGGTTGCCAGACTTCTGGCCTGATAGCTCCGAAGTAGGACCCTTCTCTTCTCTTCTTTCTTTTAGGATGAAATGAAATAAAGATGATCATGTTACTCCCCCCTACATCGCGGCATAATAAATCTGGTGGGCCGACACGAGGGCGCTATTCTCGTGCATTATTAAAGTATCCGAGTCTGTGGTTTCATTTTGATCATCTCCCTCTTTTTTGTTTTGGTGTGTTTCGATTTCCTGGTTTGGTTCTATCTCATTCTAAGCCTTATTTGATCTTAGTGAGCATTTCTCTTTCTTTGTATGGTGGTGGTGGTGCAAATCACTTTCTATGGACTCGATTTGCTTCTCTCCCCCGAGTAAGGAGGGTCTCATTATCAATCATTCAATCGATGTGCGACAAAGGAAAATAATATTTTGTGCATGCTTTGTTCAAATATTTAAAATCTATGCACATTCTCAATTTATTGCCTTTCTTAGGTACGACAACTACGTTTGCTAACCAATTTGGATATTCTACCTCCCTGGAACCTATATTCAAAAGCTTTGTTACCTCCTCCTTGATGAAATTATGCTTGTAATCGGTCATTGAACTCTTTTTTTGCTTCACTGGAGGGAAATTTGAGTCCAAACAGAACTTGTGAGTCATAATCTCTGGTGGAATACATGTCATGTTTAAGCGGTACTAAGAAAAATAATCGGCGTTAGATTTAAGAAATTCAATCAATTTAAGCCTGAGCTCCAGGGACAACCTGGTGCCTAGGTATACCTTTCTATCTGGCAGATGCACGAACATGATAACTTGCTCTAGTTCTTCTATAATCGACTTTGTAGTATCTATCCGACATCATGAATGACATCGGGAAGCGATGGTAATCCTCTTCTTCCTCATAATCTATCTTCTCTTTTTCTTCTTTCTTCGGACTCGATGGGCCTGAATCATGTGATTGCTATTTGACTTCTTTGCCTTTACTCACGTCTTTTACTTCCTTTGGTGGTTGCACTGACTCCTCTACCGTGAACATCTCCCTTACTGTCGGTTGCTCTCCTCGAACTATCTTAATTCCCTTTGGAGTTGGGAACTTCATGGCATTCATGTCATGTATCCAAGGCTTGCCGAATAGTGTGTTGTACCTCATTTTGCCTTCAATGACATAAAACTTCATTTACCAAATTATCCTGACTACATTGACCATAAGAGTGATGTCCCCCTTCATAGTCTCGCTTGCCATGTTGAATTCATTAAGAACTCGGGTTGCCGGTATAACTTGGTCCAACAACCCTAATTGCTCCACTATCTTCCATCAGATAATGTTAGCCGAGCTATCTGGATCAATTAAAATATATTTAATCTGAAATTTATTGATAAAGATAGAGATTACCAACACATATTGTGAGATTGAATGATACCCTCCGCGTCTTCATCATAGAAATATATTGTTTCCTCTGGTATGTAATCTCTAGATCTCTTCTCCTGAGTTATTGAGACTTTCATCTACTTTGCAGTCATGACGGATCCATACGGAACATCCATCCCAATCGGATCTGCATGTTTGTTTGCTTTCATGTTTCTGTAGTTTCCTTTTGCTCGATCACTTAGAAATTTACGTAGATGGCCATTTCTCAATAACCGGTCCACTTATCTCCTTAATATGCCCAATAGTCTGGAATTGTAATCACAAATCAAATTTGGATCTCTCTGAGCCAGATCTGTCTGGAATGGCCTCAGCCATCTTATCTCCTTAATATGCCCAATAGTCGAAACAAGTCCAACCGCATAATTCTGAAGTTATATTCGGATAGTCTCGGGTTCTCGACATTATTAGAAGAAGATCCATCGGTATCATTCTTATATTGCAAATCTCTGCTAGTAGACCCTCGATCATTACGCATATCTCATATGTCTGATGAGAAGTTGTGATTGTTACGACCCATATCTGATCTGAAGTTTGATCTTTCAGGTTGCCCATAGGATCGATACCTATCTTTCGAAGACTTTATTCCGACTCAACTACTCTATTTGGTTTATCAAATTCTTATTCCGTTTTGCTGACCCCGGAAGAGTTCGAGTTGATCATCCTCCACCCGGATTTTAGACTCATATCTATTGTGCACGTTCGCCCATATCACCGCTGGAAACTCCAACAAGTTCTCCTCTAATTTTAAAGAGGCACTGTAACTCCTAGGATTCAATCCTTTGATGAAGGCTTCCACTGCCCATTCATCTAGTACCCGGGGAAGGAGCATCCATTTTTTTGGAACTTTGTCACGAACTCCCGCAGCAACTTCGTATCCTGAGCAATTTTGAATATATCTATTTCCTTGCTTGAACCTTCCGTGTTCCGCCATGTGCCTTTGTAAAAGCATCTGCAAGCATTTCAAACGAGTTAATAGAATGTTCAGGCAATATAGAATACCATGTCATTGCTCCATTGGACAATGTTTCGCCAAATTTCTTCGGTAACACCGACTCGATCTAATCCGGATGCATGTCATTGCCCTTCACCGCATAAGTGTATGACGTCCTTGTGGATCTATTGTTCCATCGTACTTCAGGAGGTCATGCATTTTAAACTGCTTTGGTATTAACTTCGATGCGACACTCGATGAGAATGACAACTGGATGTATTTCTTCGAGTGTGGTCCTTTCAGGATCGGAGGCGCTCCCGAAATATGGTCTACCCGTGAATTGTAGGTTTCAACCTTCTTTTCATTGGTATCCATTCGCTTAGTCAAGGCTTGGAGAATTTTCAAGACCTCAAAGGACTCATTAGTCCCCGATCCATTTCCATTTTCATCAACCCGATCTCCTCTCGGTCCGGATCTTTATTATGGACGGGACGAGCTTCATCCACCACACTTGCTCCGTTCTTTTCTTTTGCAACTGAGTTATAGCCTCATGTTGCTCCTTCAGCATGTTAAAGATTCGAGCCAAATTTATTTCACCATTATCTTCATCTTTCGGTGTTTTCTCACGTGATCTTCTAGACCTTTGGGGTGAAATCACGGGGTTATTCTGATGCTCTCCAATTATTGGGTCAACGGACAGAACACCATTCATTGGATCAACGGTCGGAACACCGTTGTTGTTATTGATGTTGTTGTCATCGTGGTTGCTAAGCTCAACTTGAATGTCACTAGCCATTTAGTATTAACATGTAATCACAAAATATCGAAAGAAGCAAGTGAAATTTGAGTTTGAACAAATCACCACTATTATCTTTAGCCCGACGGTGGGCGCCAGTCTGTTTACCCAAAAAGGTACAATAGAATTTGTAAGTGATTTTAAGAATACGTGGATCGATTTGTAAATAAGTGTAATGAGCAGTTAACAATAAGTAAGCAAGTAAATTAGCCTGAAATGTTATGATCTTGATTGAAACAACTCCACAAGTTTGGTTTGATCCTCAACTGATTTGCTTCGGGTCCGAGCCAATAATGAGAGCTAATAGCTATAATTGTTGTAATTAAATTGCACAAAATATGAATAATGAGAATGATATGCCCTTCCAACCTGAAGGTTGGAATCCTTTTATAGTGTTAGGAATATAAGACATTTATGCCCGAGAATCATTCTCCAATTAAATGTAATTAAATGAGAGTAATAGCTACTTAATGAGCAAAAAGTAACGATTGACGTCATATCCGTAATGGATACGCGCTGAGCTTCTCCGGTCCTCCATCCGGTGTCACTTGGTTCAGTCGCTACCCGATCTTGATTTGATACCCGGACTCACCTCGATACAACTTTCATCCGGTGCAAAATTATGTCGCCTTCTTCGATTCCCACATCTAAATCATGTCACGTGTCGTGCCAGTTTTCATCTTTAATCAAAGAATTCAGCGTTAATTTGAATTTGGTCAGGCCTCAGTGCGAATATTAGACATCGGGTGAGAAACAAAAAGAAAATCTTTATAGAGATATTATTTCCAAATTTATTTTTTCCTCTATTTCCAAGACTAATCACACAAACAAAAATGTCTGGATAAGAGAATCGTCACGAAATTACAAAAAATGATTTGTTAGTAATGAAAAAAAAGGGAAAGGGACACCATGTGGTCTTTATGAAATACATAAGACAAATTTTAACACCAAATATATAAAATGACCCGAATTGAATCCTAGGAACAAATTAGTGCCAATTTTTAGCCACCGCATTTGATTTTCAGATCTCTCCCGTCTCTTGCAGCGGACATGATTTTCGAACTCCTCCCATCAGATCTGTTAGTGAGGGTAAGGGGAATGGATTGGTTCGTGTTAGATGTTATTTTTTTGGCCGGATCTTGTAGAGTTCGACTGTCACCAACGCTGGCGGCATCTTTTGGGAGTTCTTTTCTAGTCTTGTGTTTCTTCTATGCCGAAGCTTTCTCGGCGGCGGAGGTTTTCCTGACGGAGTTCTTCTCTGAGAGAAAACAAGAACAACAAAGGTCTTTATCATGCTTTGTAGTAAAACCATCACATTTATAGTCAGATACAGATCTGGCCGAAAAAACTTTTCCTTTTTTCTCCGATAATCCTTGCCGGTGTAAATCTGTGTAAATAGTGTTAATATGTGTATCATTAGTGTGTATACTTTATTATACTAATTATGCGCTGATTATACACAAATTATACAACAATGTATATTTTCTATACATATATTATAGGGATACATATTTTATACAATAATGATATATTTTTTATGAGTATGATACATTTTTTCTATACATAATGATACATTTTCTATGCGCATGATACATTTTTTCTATACATAAATGATATAGTTAACACATTTTCTATACATGTATGATAGTGATACATATACAAAAATGGTACAGTTTATATACATATGATGGAATTAGTTGGAAAATGGCTAAAAAATTAAATTATTTTGAAAATGCTAAAAAATGACTTAAGATTTTTGGGCCACCGAGTGTCAATAGCTTCACCCGAATGACCATTTGGGTCATTTTCCCATGAAAAATCTAGGCCAAATACATAAGCAGCCCCTTATACTTATTTTATATTTTCATTTTGACACTTGACTTAGGACTAGTATTTACGTCGTTTGGTAGGAGGGATAGGATGGGATGAGATTATTAATCCCATGAGATTGAAATTATCTCATATTTGATTTGTGCGATAACTCCTTTGGTATTCCACATAATTCCATCTATGGAATAAAAGGTGGGACAAGTTATCCCACGTCACCCAATCCCATATATATATGAGATAATTTATTCCTCTTACCAAACGATCCCATCAAAGATGGTTTATTCTCGTGGAATGCTAGCTGTAAATGTTTGCTCTGATCCTGGAATGCCTCTTGGAACTGCTATATTGGTCAAAGTACGGATTTGATTGTTGGACGTATCAGGAGATCTGGTCAGATTAAACTCGGCAGAGACAGCTCCGGTCAGGATTTGAGATCACTATTGGTTCTTCAAGACTTCAGTTCGGTTATGTGATTTTTGATTCTTCACTAGTCATACCAAATACCAAACCGAACTTAAGTTCGGTTCTACGTATGAACCTGATATAGTGGGATAAATCTCAGCTTGTAAAATGGGTTAACTTTTTATTCAAAATAAGTTATTTTGTGTATTTTCTTTAAAAAATTCATGCACTCCGGTCTAATATCAACTCCATTCAGCAACTCACCCAGAGTGGCGCTCTAGTAAATGGCCAAATGCTTGATTGATTTGAGATGAAACATGTCATTTGTCATGCATTAAACACACATCAGAAGTTTGAGCTTCAAAAATGTACACACTCAGTTGCTGCTATTGCTAGACAGCCCAAAAGAAGTGGACAAAAGAAAAGAAGGAAGCTTTGTTATCTCCGGGATAACTATTATTACAAGCTATGCCTTTGGAGATGGGAGGTCCAGGAATGAAATTCCATTATGGCCATCTCTCGATTATAATCTTCCTCATTTTCTCACAAAGAAATATGAAAAAGTTACCTCCTACAGTATCTGATCATTTCACCAATCAACATGACAACAGAGCTTAAGCTCACAGGGGAAATCATTTCAAAGCAGCGATGGAATTAGAGTGCTAATTACGAGTTCGTCAGAACTAGTAGCTTTGGCTCAAATCTTGTATTTGTGTTAAGAAATTAATATGTACATATAATCTAGTTAGAACACAGTAAACAAAAAGAATTGTGGTCCAGAACCCATAAACTAAATTTTTTGGCACTGTTTCAAAGCAAACAATAACGGAATGAATTACCACTCTTTGTGCCTGCAAATGTTGAAATGAAGCAATAAATAATATATTTTGCAAATCATAAGCTAAAGGTTGCCTCTAAAAGATGTCGGGAACACTTCTGTGTACTTCAGTAGAAAATAATAACCGAAACTGCAAGTTCTTTTTTTTGGAGAGGAAGTCCAAAGATAAGAGTCAAGAGCTGATACGTCTAGGTATTTTCTAGAATGAATGGGCCATCCGTGTAACATAAACTAAAGGAAAGAAAATCACCTTGAATGAAGACATGATTTTAGGCAAATGCTTGAAGTTAAGATACTGTAGTTTAAATGTCTTGAAACATTCATCTTGCACTGCCACTAGGAATGTCAAATAACTTTTGTCAATGTAGAATCTAACTTCTCTCCAATCAATGTGATCCATGCCTGTCAAATAAAGGAGAAAAACATGAGGCTAAGGTGTGCTTGCAAGAGGGCAAACAGGGATATACTAATATAAAGGGTGAACTTCACAAATATTTGAACAAGTAGCTAGATAACAAATACAGCGAGTCCATTACTCAAATGGTCACTCAACTATCCGAAGTGATCTAATAAAGTCATGTTTCGTTTGTTTGTAACATAAAGGTCACTTAACTACGCTTATAGCACTTAGAAGGTCACTCAACCGGCCAAATACCTAATTTACCCTCTAAATTATCAACATTTTTCATTTTTTACTTTTTAAATATTATGATATTCTTTTCTCCTTTTTAATATATATTATGGACTTACCTATAGAACAATTATATTCTATTTATAAAGTAAAAAAGCGAAAAGTAATTTTCAAGCATATGTAATGTTGGAATAATAAAATGATTGAGCATAGTAAAAAAAATAATTAGAACAGTTTGTTTGTATTAGTAATGTTGGAGAAACATGTTCAACCGTCTTCCAAAATCGAAGGTAGGGAAATATCAGTAACTATATAAGCACAACATGACTGGTGATCCATACCTGGTCAGAAGATGTGAATCCTCTGATTGTATCACCACCAATTATCGCAATTCCTTTGTCTCCAAGAGGTTGCAAGATTACTGCCTAGTAAAGTATATGGTTATTAATAACCTTTTGGGGAAGTTTGAACCTCTAACAAAACATAATAATATGAAGAATGCACCATAAAAGAGATCATATAGATGTGTTTATTCGGAAGACACCTTGAATGATGCAACATTTTGAAGAGATAAATGCTCATTTGGCTATTGTGGATTTGGGTGAAACAAGGCAAAATGTCGAGCCACAGGGGGAAAGTAAAAGTGCAGGAGTTAGTAGTACCTGTGTATTTGAAGGAAGAAATGGTAGCTCCGACTTCCCAGGATAAAGAGATAAGTTGGCCAAGTAGCTCTCTGAAAATACCGACAACAAGCTCATGTAATTTTAACTTCTGCTCTGAAGATAAATTAAACGACTTCTTCATTTTTCAAAACCTGCTCTCAGGCTCATAATCTCCTTTTCCCACTTGCTTAAAGGAATAAGAATATATAACTATATCTTTAGAATGAAAGAAAAGTAAGTGATTCACTTACGTGATGCAGATTTTAAAACTCCTAGGTAAAGTGATCCTTCTATCAATTTATTAGTGTCCACAGCTAGTGGATCACTTCCATTAGAGAAAGATGCAGCAGCAAACCCAATTTGAAGAATACATGTTCCATCATAAACAATGACCAGGGACCTGCAACATGTGACATCTGATAGAGAATTCCATGCCCTGAGGATACACAATAAAGCAAATAGTAACATTAAATCTAAAAGCATCAGGAAATGTATAAAACTGTGCTTTCTTGGTTACATATCATTTGTATGCTGGATGAGCATGTTTAAGGATTTATTAACAAGTTCGCTTGCTGGACAAGTTCCCTATTATATCAGTAATATAAAATTCACAGCTGCAATTACGTTATTTGAACACCAACTATATTTCAAAGCACCAAATGATGTTCTTTCCCAATAGCATTACAAAAAAAAAACAGATCCACCCCCTACAAACCCCTTCTCCTCAGAGGCCAACAGTGGCTTTTCCCACTGTCTCACCCCTTGGTGACTCAAATCTCCAGATTCATGGTTAGGTGGAGGGTCCCTTCCACTAAAACAACGTTAACCCTCTCTTGTCGACAAAAAACAAGTTCTCGAAATACTTCAAAAGACATTAATGCAGAATACTTATAAGTTCAATGACTAGTTAATAAAGTCTTTTCAGCTTATATCAATAAACATTTGACTGTAGAACCTAGCTCTCTTCCCTAACATAAATTATGTATTATGTATATATAGACACAAACAGATCAAATAATATTATGCATGATATCCAAGTATAAAAATGAGCAAGTTATTAAGACCTCTTTCAAAAAATGTTCAAGTCACAGATACAGTACCATAGCAGCTCGGAAATAACAAAATCTGGTAGGTGAGAAGCTATTGTTTGGCACTCCACACCATTAGGATTTACCTTAAAACAAAAGGCTTAAATAGATCAGTTAATATACTGGTGTAACAACAGGAGGAAAAATAAGCAATTAGCTCAGGAGAGATAGTGGGATACAAAGAAAGCATGAGTTGTATGTGTGTGTGAGTGTGTATACAGCCCTCACCACAGATATGGATTTTGGTCGGATTGAAAGCCAAACAAGACCATTTAAGATGTTGGTGACTGCCAAGCCAAGTGTTAATAAATCTGCTCTGGATTGAGAACTGCGTAAGTTGAAAGCAAATAATTAAAATAGTGTTCCAAGAACATGCAGAAAATTAAACTGAATGAGATAAAAAGAAAGTGCCACTCCTAAAAGAAACATACTTGTTTCAGTTATATATGATTGTGAAAGAACTTATGCATTCAACTCAAAATCTATGGGTAATAGGTGGAGTAATATAAGATCATTATAAACTGAGTTGGAAACACTTGTTTAACCAACATGGGACTCTTGTCTGACTATATTTTTAACACCGTCCTTCGTTTTTAAATAATTTAATCTCAAGATAACATAAACAAGCTTACTAAAGTTGGGATACGATACCATGTAAACGGACCAAACATCTAATTTTTAAAACCTAAGGCGAGCAGACAAGATCGTTACAAACTAATCGGGAAACCCATATTTAACCAATGTAAGAGTTTGTTCAGACTGTGTCTTTAACAATGACTAAGAAAATTACTGAACAAGCTTTGAGATGGCTTAACATTTGAGGACATGTTCCCAGCATAATATCATAGGTTTTACTGGTCATTGGAGTTAGGATCTTTACCCAAATATCCGACCGGACTTATTTTTTATTTTCCTAGCTGGTATACGTAGATTATACATTAATTATACACGGTTATACATATTTTATAAATAAATTATACATATATTATATGTCTGCCAGCTATTTTAAATTTAAATGATTCCATGGATGATTATTTAGGTTAATTTGTTTTGGAATTATTGGGGAGTTCAACATTCTCTCCCAATTATCAACAACTATATACCCCTATGGGATGGTCAATACCAAGAAAGATCTATTATAATCATTTCAGGATGTAATGATGGGGCTATTAAGAAATTTCACAAACTATTTCCAAAAGGCAAAGACCTCAACTTTCTTTGCTTCTAAAATAAAAGCCATTCTCCTATTAAAAAATGTCTCTATTGTATTCGTCCAATTTGTTAGAAGATTCATTAAATGGAAAAGGGTCAGATTTGCCCTCCAACTATGTATTAAGGATCACATTTTCCCTCCGTTAAAGTTTGTGGTCAAATATACCCTCCACGTTAGCAAAGTTGTCAAATATACCCTCAGTTGGACGAAAATCCCATGTGGATGCCACATTGGATCCACATGGACGCCACGTCGGATCCACGTGGAGGACAATAAACACATGACAGGTGGGACCCACATCGTCACCCCACTGCTTTAACCAAACGACCCCTTTACCACCACCCCGACCTCCAACAGTCACCGCCGACCACCCCCATTGCGTACACCACTACCACTATACCAGCACAACCACACCATAAACCAAACAACATCACAGCAACCAACAAACACTCCGGTGAACCCCATCAAACTCCGGCCAAATCCACGAGCGGGCCCACCACGTCACCATAGTCTCAGGCGAATCACAACAACTACAACATCACAACTCCACGCATCCATCGTTGCTTCGCAACCACCGACAAACATTAGATGGGTTGTGTATAATTTGGGATACCGCTATCGATGTGGTTGAAGCAGTGGTTGCCCCTTTTCTGAAATGTCACCTACCAACCTTGTCATGTACAAAATTAACTCGCTTCAGTAAAATGATTGTAGCTGATTGAACATTAATTGTTGATGATGTTAACCCCTTTTTCATGATTTTAAAATGCTGATGATTGCATTGTGCTATCTACTATACTAAAAGTTGTAACTTTTCAACTACACAACCCATTTGGGTCGATTGGGTGGAGTGGGTCGACGGGGTTAGGGGTTCGACAGTTGGGTGGTTATATGGTGACAGTGACCGGTGGGTAGGTGGCTGTTGGGGTTGGTTGGGTTCCGATAACGGGTGGGAAAAGGGTGTCGGTGACGGGTGGGTAATTGGTTGGTGGGAACGAAGTGATGCCGGCGACAGGTGGATTGGGGGAATCGGGTCGGATTGGAATGACGGTGGTGGAGGGTTGGTCGACAGGACGGTGTCGATAGCGTCATCTGGTGTGGTGTGGTAACGGTGGTGGTAGTGGGGTAAAGGGCGACGACTCATCGATGATGGCGGTGATTGGCTGCTCCGGTTCACTGGAGTTGGAGCTCCTCGCCAGAGCAGCGGGAGACGCTGAACAGAGGGAGTAGAAGTGGGTGGCGATGTGGGTCCCACCTTCCATGTGTTTATTGTCCTCCACGTGGATCCGACGTGGTGTC
The DNA here is from genome assembly GCA_029844215.1 of Przewalskia tangutica. Classification (NCBI taxonomy): domain Eukaryota; kingdom Viridiplantae; phylum Streptophyta; class Magnoliopsida; order Solanales; family Solanaceae; genus Przewalskia; species Przewalskia tangutica. The sequence continues at coordinate 83,510,003 of CM056736.1, read as the reverse complement.
CACGTGGATCCAATGTGGCATCCACATGGGATTTCCGTAGGGTATATTTGACAACTCTGCTAACGTGGAGGGTATATTTGACCCCAAACTTTAATAGAGGGCAAATATGATCCTTAATACATAGTTAGAGGGCAAATATGATCCTTAATACATAGTTGGAGGGCAAATCTGACCCTTTTCCCTTCATTAAATAGGTATAACCTTATTGTTTTGATAAGTAAATAGGTATAACCTTATGTAACGACCCGATGTCCTATAGAACCTCACCTTATATAACCTAACCTTTCCAAAACTTACCTTACAAGAAATCCTATAGAACTTAAGAAGGAAGATTAGTCTTAATGTCTATTTCACTATTTGAGTTTTAGCCTTTCTAAATGAGAATTGTTGATGGATTGACTAATCTAAGTATGGATTTTGATAATTTAGTAACCAATAGGCTTGAATCTTCCATTTAGGTTGATGAATTGAAAGTTAAAACTTAAAAGTATGGATTTATACCAAATTGGATGTTTTGACTTGAATAATGGAATTGACCTATTCGTGAGTTAATTTAGCAATTGAATAGTAGAATTAGACTTCTATTATGTTGGATTACCAATTTCACTTTCGAATTTTCCGTTTTACCCTTGTGGGCCTGTTTTTCCCCTTTTTCATAGTTGGTTTTGATTCAAAAGATAGGATAGCAATATGGATATTGTTCTTCTTATTTCTAATTTAGAATTCATTTATGGATAGACTTTGAGTACTTGGAGGCACTCCGAAAAGGCAAGGCGAATGTGTGATTGTTCGTGGCTCCCGCTCGGCTACAATGTAGGTTACGGCTTACCTTATGGTTAGACTTCGATTAGCAAAGCATACGTAGAGTTAGTGTTTGTTGGAGAAAGCATGTTACGCCTTCGGGTATGAAGTTGGGATAGAATACTTAGGTTGATATTGTTGCTTGATTGTGGTTGTTGCCTTATTTGATCTATTGGTTCGTCGCCACGTGTATGATACTAGACTTGACCGTGTATAGAGGAAGGATTGATTCATTCTCAACCTGATGTTGTGTGTCCATGCGTGACACGATTGGTTTGATTTACTCTCATTGGCATTCATATCACTCATACATTCATGATCATACATTTGGATCGGGTTGCACACCGCAACACAAATATATATATTTATACAAACATTGGATCGAGTTGCACGTTCCGCAACATATATTGGACCGGGTTGCGCGCCGCGACATATATATATATATATACATTGGATCGGGTTGCACGTTTCGCAACATATATTGGATCAGGATGTACGTCGTAGCAGGTACATGGACTTCGCGGGTCCCTCATAGGTCATGACTATCGAGGCGTGGAGGTATTTCGCGCGGAGAGTGTGTGTCATTGCATTGCATTGCATGTGCATTCATATTCACATATTCATACTTATTGAATTCGGATTTGGTATTTGTAGTTGTGATGCTATTCTTGGACTGTGTAGTGTTTATATCTGATTGTGAGCATGCCTATCTTTCAGTCTCTTACTTTATATATGTTATCTAACTGTTGTCGGCCTATGATACTTACCGGTACATAGAGTTTGTACTGATACTACCTTGCTGCATTTACGTGACAGGGCCCACTTCTTCTCCTCGTGACTGATTCCCGAGGCTTTGCTGACAAGCATCTAGGGTGAGCACATAGACGGATCGCAACTCGGATGTGTCTCTTATCTACTTGTCTTATTTTGCTATTCTGAGACAGTATTTTACTTTGCAGACTATGTATTAATATTAGTTATGTAGTAGTGGCTTTTGTACGACCTCAGATCAGATTCCTTGGGATTGTTGTATTACTTCCGCACGATCTCCTTATCTATCCTAGAATTATTATGTATATTTGATGGTTGGGTTCTACTTTATTTTTAATTGAGTTGTGATTAAGGGACGGATTTGCCTACCAGGTGGGAAAGGGGTAGGTGCCCGCACGTTCCCCGATTTGGGACGTGACACCTTATTATGTCAAAGCTTACTAGCCCAACTACTGCTTTATGCGATGTATACAAGTCCACCAAGAGACAGAGTGCAGAAAGAAATATATATTACAAGTCCACCAACTACTGCTTTATGCGATGTATTACAAGGCAAAGCTTGCATCAATTCATCATTATTATGTCAGACGCAAAGCTCAATTCATACTTTAGTAACACTTTTCCTTTTCCTCTTAATATGACTTATAAGTACACACACCAAAAGAAGTGTGTATGTGAGTTTTTCTCTTCTTCTTTTCCTTTTAAACCAAACTTCAGCTAAAACCCTCATAAACAGATACTACTTTCGAAATTCTACCAGAATGCTTACCTTCTTTCTTAATTCACTAGTTACCTATAGTGGTTTTTTTTAGTAACCTTATAGTGTAAGTGTATAAAAATTAAACTCTTCGTATTACCAGCATTCTTGAATTAAAGCTACTCATTGTTCGTAGACAAAATATTCCAGGACGCTAATTGCAGCTCCGAATTCTTTCTCTTTAAAAATTTACACCCATTTGTAGCAAGCTTCTAGGAGTAACAACTTCGTGTTTAATCAAATTAAAACACATAAAATGAAACAGATAATATATATAGGCCTTAATTTAAGTGTGGATTTACACCACCAATTTTATTGAGGTGCCCCCGATAACAATTAACACATTCATATGATAAGCAGCTTAGCTCTGAAAAGTAAGAGAAATCATATAGTTTAACCTGCTAGCATCAGCGACCGGAGCAATACCAGAGACAGTGCGATTGAACAGAACAGCCAATAAAGACAATCCACCCACGTAAATTGGAACGCTCCGAACCAAATCATCATTATTTGATACCCAATCAGCTATCCATTCTTTCCGTGGCTTCGGCCCTCTATATCCACTCTCTCCCTTCATGAGAAGAAACCCAATAAGTATAAAAAAAAAAGGCAGCCGGATGCATTAAGGTTCAGCTATGCAGGAGTCCGGAGAAAGACTGAACTACAAGAGTACCTTACATTTCTGCCGGAGGCCGTAAAACCCAATAAGTATAGAAGTTCAAATTAACAGTAGCAGATCAAAATTGATGTGGAATAGAGAGTACCTGGGAACTTAGAGAAGCATTAACAGTAACAGTAACAGTAACAGGGAAAGAAGAGAAACTAAGAGACTGGAGACCTCGCCTTTGTGGCGGTTGGTTTAACGGAATGAAACGAAGGAGATTTCCCGCTTCCATTGAAAGCACTGTCTGATTCTAATGTTCATAAAACGGATAATAGCTTACTTCCAGGTTCCAATCACAAATGAAAAACAATATATATAAAAAAAAAAAAAATTGAAGAAGTTGGGATAAAATTCACAAAGGGTCATTGCGCACAAATGTCCTTACTTCGGGGGTGGTCTTTAACTTTTGCAAATTTATTGTATTTAATTTTTTCTTTCCGTATTTTTGGCACGACATAATTTAAATTTACAACACATATTTTACGATTAACTTTGACATATGTATCATGACATTCATAGAAATTATGCCGGATAAAGTAAAACTTTCAACACTCAACATAATCTGAAAAATAATATAATTTTAGATTTCGCTTGACATAGTTTATGTTTAACTTCGACATATGTGTCATAACATTCACACAATTTATGTCGGATAAGGAAAAAATTTCAACATTGAACATAATATGAAAAATACTACAAATACCCTGCATAACTTCTCAAACTAAATTTATGCCGAGCGAGGCAAACGTTCAGTTTCCGAAGATAAAAATGTTACAGAAATTATGCAGGTTTGAATATTTTTATTAATTACACCTCCGTTCCAATTTATGTGACATCATTTTTCTCTTTAGCTTGTTTCAAAAAGATTGTCACATTTCCTTATTTAACAACTATTTAATGACATCATCCTTATTTTACTTTTGTTGGGTCCCAATTAATTTTTTTTTAAAGTAATTAGACACTAAAGTACATAACAAAGTCTTTCTTTATTCTCTAAACTCTATGTACGATCAAATGATGCTGCATAAATTGAGACAGAAAAAGTAAGTACCAGTGACAAAAATTAAAATCTACATATATGACAACAACAACAACAACAACAACAACAACATATTCAGTGAAATTCCACACCGTGGGGTCTGGGGAGATAGAATGTACACAAACTTACATTCACTTGATAGGTAAAGTGACGGTTTCCGAAAGAAAAATCCACGAAAAAATTAAGGACCAGTGCATTTGAAGAGCAATCCGTGCTATAAAATGATTCACAGATAGTTATTTAGTCCCTTATTGAAATATAGTTAGTATTGTTGAAGATATCAGTAGTATACATATGTGATACTGTATACTGTATATTGTCTCTAATTCTATAATGTCTCTTATTCTATCTGTAGTTTTTACTACTTAGATTTTAGTTCTTGTTGTCTAAGTGGCTATGTTTGTAATAAGGCTAATTGGTGCAAATTCTCTTAGTATAAATAGATGATGGTTGTAAACATTTTGATTAATCAGAAAAATAGAAAAGCTTCCACAGCTCTCCCTCTCCTTTCTTCTTCCCTGCTTGGTTCACTGTTGCATTGACAGTGCTGAGCATATACTTGCATGCAAATCAATTAAGCTTGATTCTAGAATTGTAACATGGTGTCAAAGCTAACGAGATGTATCGATCATTAATCGGTTGAGATACAACAGAGATTGTGCGATCTGATTCACGAAGGTGCGATTCACAATTTTTGACTGAAATTGTTTGATCTATTGTTCGATCGACTTATACTGCATCTGTATCTGTTTCTTAAGTAATTTCACTCTTGAATTGTTGTGATTGGACTGTTGATTTACTGGTTTTTCGATCGACTGGTACCTACGTCTATTTTGCAATTTGCGATTCGATCTAGTGTGTGATTGTCATTGTTTGCTTTGTCAATTGGAGAATTATGGAAAATACAGCAGCAGTACATTTTACGATGTTAGAAGAGAGTTCGACTTCTAATTCCGAGATAATCGACCATAATCACACTCTCTTCATGAGTGCATCTGACACAGCAGGTGCATTACAGGTTGATATTCAGTTAATTAGAATGGAAAATTACACATTGTGGAGTAGAGCCATGCAATTGACGTTATTGACGAGGAACAAAATTGGTTTTATAGATGGTTCTATGAAGCGTGATACATATGGACCTATACACACAAGGCAATGAGATAGATGTAATGCCTTGGTCATGTCATGGATTATGAGAAATATGGATAAGAATCTCCTCAGTGGAATCCTATATCGGTCTAATGCAGCTGCTGTTTGGAAGGATTTGAAGGAGAGGTCTGATAAAATCAATCTCTCTCGAGTATATCAACTGAAGAAGGAGTTGTCGATGTTGAATCAGGGAGCATCACCAGTTGCGCAATATTATTACAGAATGAAAGACTTATGGGACGAGATAGACTCGATTATACGACCACCTACCTGTGAATGCTCAAATCCGAGAGAGTACATAGCACATATGGGGAACCAAAGACTATTGGAGTTCCTTATGGGGCTAAATGACTGATATAATTGTCACGTCCCGACTTTTCCTAAGCCTTTACTTAGGGCGTGATGACACCTGAACAATTATTTCCCACCAGGAGCACCATTTAATTCTCTTTATTTAGAAATTTGAACTTATATTCAAATACAGAGCTATTAGTAAAAATAACAATAAAGAAATCTGTTTATGACTTTATTGAAAACATAGCGCGAGCCCATGCTCGTGCAAATATTGTTTCTACATAGACATACTGACAAAGATTATTCTAAGTTGGAAGGGAGACCATTCCACACGGGCATTTCCCGAGACACTTTGGGCGACATTACGAACTCGGCAGTACCAAGCCCGAAGCAATGGACTTGGTATGACAAGAGGCTGCGGGACGATCGCTAGCCTTGGCGTGGAGCCTTTCCTCTATCACGCTTTCCTGAAACATGTTAAATAAAGAGTCACTCTACCATTTGAGTGGTGAAACCTTACCCTGCAATTTAAAGTAACACCACAATATTCCAAGTGCAATCACATTATAACGTAATAAGCATATTGCAAAAACATATCAGGTTACAACATTTTTAAATATGCAACAACTCCTCATAGGAAATTCTCGGTTTAACTAACACTTCATTTTATCTCGTATTATACGTTAAGACATTCCCCTGCATTTTCATATGTTTATTACATTTATATATTTGTGAACGCGTATTCACTTTTCATATTTATATAGGTGAACATGTATTCATCTTTCATATTTGTTGCGGCGTGCAACCCGATCCATTATATTTACGTATTTGTGAACACGTATTCACTTTACGTTTTGTTGCGGCGTGCAACCCGATCCATTATGTTTACATATTTGTGAACGCATATTCACTTTACGTTTTGTTGCGGCGTGCAACCCGATCCATTATGTTTACGTATTTGTGAACGCGTATTCACTTTACGTTTTGTTGCGGCGTGCAACCCGATCCATTATATATTTATATATTTATGTGAACACGTATTCACTTTTCATATTTTTTAGAAGATCGAATAAATACTATTCTCTTTCCCAACATTCTGTCATTCATACTTGTAACGATTATAACTTTTTAACCATAACTCCAGCTAAGGTGTTTCTCAAGCGGAAACTAAGGTAAGACGGAGATCTTTCACTGTACCAAATTTCATTTAAAACTACTTTGGGTAACTAACACAAATTTATCCTCAAAACAGCCACATGAAATTTGTTTCGGTAGAATTTTTATTAAACAGAACCAAATCTTAGAATAAGCATAACTCCTAATCTGTAAACCCATTCAAGCCCCATAAAATCTCAAAACGACGAGAACATAGAGATACACGTCTCCATGTGAACCATCCTTTCATATTCTGTACCATTTGGTACAGTTTTACACTTTTATTCGCTGCCCTTTCTGGATCTCGATAGATCCGAGGCAGAAACTTTAAACAGCGATAACTCTCAATCCGTAAGTATAATAGACCTACGTAAGGTCTCAAAATGTCCACAACAGAGAGATATAAAACTTTCATTTAACACCAATTTTCATATTTCCCACGGATTAGTACAGCTTTACGTTTCAACGTCCTGCCCTTACGGATTAGATGAATCAGGCAACTTCAAACTACAATAACTCTCAACTCGTAAGTCCGTTTTAACCTCTCTTTAGCTATATCTGTTCGTAACAGAGATATTTACAACCATGTAAAATTTTATATAATTCTAATAGGTAAAACTCAATAAAAACAGTCCGTAATTATGTTTTTCCGAATTTCAGCCAAATCTAAGGCAGGAACTTTGAACTATGATAACTTTCAAACTGTATGTCCATTTTACCTCATTTTTAGTTCTATATGATCATAATAGAGAGGTGTACCATTCTTTCGAATTTCATCAAATTCTAACGATTATAACTCAGTGAAACCAGTTCGTAAAGTTCATGACGCAACTAGTTGTCTAAACAATCAAAAGCTCATTATTTCTTTTCAACACTCAATTCTTATTCTAACATGTATTGAACTTAAAATAAAGGATGTTACCAAGAATTTCTGAGTGAGAAAACTCACTTTGTAAGCGTGAAAAAGGATTGTGGTACGGTTGCTACAAGTGGTCCTTGCTCCTTAGTGTTCCCTAATTTTCTTGTTCTCCTTCCTCCCTTGATATTTTCCTGATTTTTTTCCTTCTTGTTCACTTGATTTTTTTCCCGATTTATATTCTTTGTACTAGGTACTTTATTTTGTGTCAAATACACTATATAAGTTGAGGTGAGTTGATGTGTTTGTATAACTTATGGGAGGTGGAATGACAAGAGTTGGAGGGGAAATGAAAGGGGAGGAGGAGGGGCGTGCCTGACATGCATCTGCCTTTTTTTTTTCTTCTTATTTTCATTTTATCTATCTATTTATCCAACTTTAACACTAACTTCATCCATGCAATTTATTCTTTTTTTTCTTATATATATATATATATATATATATATATATGTATATATATTTATTAAACCAACCAACAACTATTTTTTTTTCAGACTTTACATTCTCTCCTTCTTAAGAAACATTCGTCCTCGAATGTGAATAAGATCGTAATCATAATCGCATAGACACACTAATGTTTATTGTTATTGTAACACTAATTTGGGGTTTCACATTCTCCCTTCCTTAAGAAACATTCGTCCTCGAATGAGAATAAGGTTGTAACACGTGCATATAGACACGCAAATGACACACATATGAAGTACTAGTAACACTTTTTTTTTACCTTAGTCAAATAGGAATGGATATTTGACTTTTATCGCGTCCTCGGCTTCCCAGGTGGCTTCCTCGGTGGAGTGGTTCCTCCATAGGACCTTCACGGAAGCAATATCTTTATTCCTAAGACGCTTAACCTTCCTATCAAGTATTTCCACCGGAACTTCTTCATATTGAAACTCCTCATTAAGAATTATCTCCTTGGGAAGGATGACGTGACTTGGATCGTGCAAGTATTTTCGTAACATTGACACATGAAATACCGGATGCACTGCTTTCAGATCTTGTGGAAGTGCTAATTCGTAAGCCACATTCCCCACTCTTCGCAAGATCTCATATGGCCCAATAAACCTTGGGCTCAATTTCCCTTTCTTACCAAAGCGCATCACTCCCTTCATTGGGGACACTTTTAAAAATACTTTATCCCCCTCTTGGAATTCAAGATCTCTTTTCCGATGATCCGCATAGGACTTATGACGGCTATGAGCTGTTTTGATCCGCTCCCGAATCATCTGTACCTTATCATTTGTTTCCTGAATGACTTCAGGTTCGAACAGTTGCGTCTCACCCACCTCGAACCATCCAAGTGGAGACCTACATTTTCGTCCATATAATGCTTCAAACGGGATCATTTGTATGCTAGAGTGAAAACTATTGTTGTAGGCGAACTCAATTAGACATAGATGGTCCAACCAGCTTCCCTGGAAATCTAACACACACGATCGCAACATGTCCTCAAGTGTTTGAATTGTTCGCTCAGCTTGCCCATCTGTTTGCGGGTGGAAAGCCGTGCTTAACTTAACTTTTGTCCCGAGACCCTGCTGGAAACTTTGCCAAAAGTGTGAGGTGAATCGGGAACCCTATCTGAAATAATTTGTAAAGGAATCCGTGTAACCGCACAATCTCCTTCAAATAAATCATGCGTCTTGTGGTGCGCGTCGTATTCTTGACCGGTAAGAAATGGGCTGACTTTGTAAGCCGATCAACAATCACCCAAATAGAATCATACCCTTCTCGAGTTTTTGGTAGACCAGTTACAAAATCCATCTGAATCGCCTCCCATTTCCACATGGGGACTCCAATGTCCTGAAGTAATCCGCCAGGTTTTTGATGTTCATCTTTCACCTGCTGACATATAAGACACCTCCCGACAAACTCTGCAACGTCTTTCTTCATCCCGTCCCACCAGTAATTTGCCTTGAGGTCCTGATATATTTTTGTTGACCCTGGATGAATGGAATATCTTGTGTTGTGACCCTCATCTAAGATCTTCCTCCTTAGATCCTTTACCTTAGGAACACATAACCTACCCTTATACCGAAGGGTTCCGTCATTTTCTCCCAATGTAAACTGTGAAGGTTTTCCCTGTTGGATCCTCTCCCGAAATCCAACAAACTATGTATCCTCAAACTGACTTTCTTTTATTTCTGATGCTAAGGCAGACTGCGAGGTATCATGTACAACCACCCTACCTTCATCGATCTCAGTTAAACTAACCCCGAGGTTTCTCAATCTTTGTACCTCACTAACAATACCCCTCTTTTGTATTGCCAAATGGGCCAAGCTGTCCATTGATCTCCTACTGAGTGCGTCAGCCACCACGTTGGCTTTTCCAGGATGGTAAAGAATACTAAGGTCATAATCCTTAAGCAACTCTAATCATCTTCTTTGTCGGAGATTCAAATCCTTCTGCGTGGTTATGTACTGCAGACTCTTATGATCTGTAAATATGTCCACATGCACACCATACAAATAATGTCTCCATATTCGTAAGGCAAACACCACCGCAGCTAATTCCAAGTCATGAGTTGGGTAATTCTTCTCATGTATCTTCAACTGTCTAGATGCATACGCAATAACCTTCCCAAACTGCATCAAGACACATCTTAACCCAACTCTAGAGGCATCACAATAGACTGTGAACCCTTCTTGTCCCGATGGTAAAGTTAGGACTGGTGCAGTAGTCAACAATTCCTTTAGTTTCTGAAAACTTGCTTCACATGCTTCTGACCACTGGTACTTAACCGTTTTTTGAGTCAACCGGTCGTGAGCAAAGAAGACTAGAAAAACCTTTTACGAATCTTCTATAATACCCAGTCAAACCCAAGAAACTTCTAACCTCTGTCGGAGTGGTCGGTTTTGGTCAGTTCTTCACTGCTTCTATCTTCTGGGGGTCTACCATAATTCCATCCCTTGACACAACATGACCCAAAAAGGCTACCTTTTCCAACCAAAATTCACACTTTGAAAATTTAGCATATTATTTCTCCTGTTTCAAGACTTGAAGCACTACCCTCAGATGCTCTTCATGTTCTTCAACACTCTTACTGTAAATTAGGATATCATCTATGAACACGATCACGAACAAATCTAGGAATGGTTTGAAGATTCTGTTCATTAAATCCATAAAAGCTGCTGGGGCATTGGTTAACCCAAAAGACATGACCAAGAACTCATAATGGACGTATCGGGTTCTAAAGGCTGTTTTGGATATATCATCTGGATTTATTTTCAGCTGGTGATATCCCGAACGAAGATCAATCTTGGAAAAATAGCTAGCTCCCTGAAGTTGGTCAAAAAGATCATCGATTCTTGGTAATGGGTATCGGTTCTTGATCGTGACCTTATTGAGCTTTCGATAATCGATGCACATTCGGAGCGATCCGTCTTTCTTTTTCACAAACAGGACTGGTGCACCCAAAGGGGGAACACTAGGCCTAATAAAGCCTTTATCCAGAAGATCCTTCAATTGTTCTTTTAACTCCCTCAATTCAGTTGGGGCCATTCGATATGGAGGAATAGAAATGGGTCTTGTACCCGGAATTAACTCTATAGCAAACTCCACTTCTCTATCCGGAGGAAGGCCTGGAAGATCTTCAGGAAAAACCTCCGAAAAATTTCAAACAATAGGAACATCATTCACTGTTGGGATTCTTTTTGGGTATCCGCTATATTAGCCAGATATGCGTACTCCACTATGTGACTTCTCAATAACTTTTGAGCCCCAAGGTAGGAAATAAACTGACCTGAGGATATTCCAATCCTACCCCTTATAACAACTTCTGGTTCTCCGAAAAAAGTTAATCTCACTATCTTTCGCCGACAATCTAACATGGAATAACATGCCGACAACCAATCCATACCCAAAATGACGTCGAAGTCTACCATATCAAGTAGTACTAGGTTCACCATTGTTCCCCTGCCATTCACTTCTAATGGGAAATTATTTACCACCCGAGAGGCCCAAATTGAGGCCCCTACTGGTGTCATAACCTCAAAAGGTTCAATTAAATAAGAAGGTTCTACGTGTAAATTCTTAGCAAAGCCCATTGACACATATGAAAATGTAGAGCCGGGATCGTATAATACAAATGCAGGAATACTCGAGACTAGCAAAATACCTGTGACCACCGCATTAGATGCTACGCCTCATTCCTGCGGGGCAAAGCGTGAGCCGATTAAATTGTTGGGTTGTTGACCTCTCGACTCTGGCGGGGTTGGTTTCACGATTTCCCAGTGGCGGTTGTGGTTGCCGACCTCCCTGAATAGATTGAGTTTGGGTCCTCTTCGCAATCCACGATATAGTGGCGACTCTCCACCGTTATAACATGTCTTCGTTAAGAGCCGACATTCTCCATTGTGTTTCCTTTGACAAATCTTACAAATGGGTTTGGCAGCTCCTGTGTTAGGGTTGGTGGCCTTGTTCCTGCTACCTTGGTAATTAGACCAACTGTGCCCTTAGGCTTGAAATAAGATCGCTCAGATTGGTTCGGTCCTGAAGATCCCTTACTAAACTCCTGCTTCTAATTTTGACTCTGGTTAAATGATCCTGACGTCCGAAATCTCTTCTGCGAATATTCTCTTTTTGCTTTAGCGAAACCTTCTACCCTCAAAGCCATATCGACAATCTGAAGATAAGTTCGATCGTTGGCTAACGCCACCACCTTCTCTGCTATGTTCGGGTTTAAACCCTCTACAAATCGCTTGACTCTATCCATTTCTGTAGGGACGACATGTGTGTTGTATGCCGATAACCTCACGAACTGTGTATCATATTCTTGTACACTGCGGTCACCTTGCTTCAATTGTTCAAACTCCCGTCTGAGCGCATCCTTGCGCGTATTAGGCATAAATTTCTCATGAATGTCGCTCTGAACCCTCCCCAAGTCATTGGTGGTGACATCGGGGGACGATTTTTCCTAAAATTCCTCCACCACACCCCTGCATCATCCACTAGTCATGCGCCTACCAAGTTGACGCCCTGCGTCTCCACGCATCCCAATGTGAACATTAAGTCTTCAACTTCATCGAGGAATACTATCGGGTCGGCCTTGGGGTCCTTCCCTGAGTAAAGTGGTTCTCTTCTCCTCATAAAATTTGCCCATAGCCTATCAGGTACTGCTTGAGCTTCTACACTCTCGGTCCGTGGTGCAGTCGCAATCGGTCCCTGGGCCGTTTGGTTCTGGTTCGGGGCTATGACGGAGACACTAGGTGTGGGCGGAACCATGTGTGGAACTGCAGCTGTCATTAACTCTATGAGTCTATCTAGTTTTTGTCCCACCGTTTCTTGGGCCATTTGACTCTCGTTCTCTCCAACATTTTCTCCGACATTTTCTCCGACATTTTCTCCGCTCCCTTCAGACACCACTACGTCAACTGGAGGTACATGAGCTTCGTGATGAACCTCCTCTTGAGCCCCCGAGATTTGTGAATTCACCATTTTCTGTGAAGACAAACACACTCATATTTTAGAAGACAGAATGTCTACTCTAGCTCTTAAAATTTTCTTATAGTTCATAAGCATGCAACACCACAAGAAAACGCAGATTAACTAAACAATAATGACAACTCATAACTTGCATTAATAATGTTTCATTCCTCATATTTGAAAATATTTCATGATATTACAATACATCAGAGCATGTCATTCTATGTCATTCCCTATAGCTCTCTTACTCGAACATGCACCTACTACACCACGTTCTAAAGGGGTTAACCGCATAATTCGCCTATTCTGCTGTTTGACATTCAACTCCCTGTGAACCTTCTTCCTTGCTTCCCTTTCCATTTCGCTCATTCTTTCCGTTACTATTATTACCTGAAATAGAAATTTGGTCCAGGAACCTTCAGCAACACCTCTTAGCATCTTTGCCCATCTGAATGAGGATCGGAATTTTTCCGGGACAGAGTTGAATATTATCTGTAATATGACTCAAATCGGAAAGTTGAAGAAGGTCGGGTCGTAGGAACGCCTCTTCTGTCTACTCCTAAGCAAATACGCACAAAGTACGATTGTGTCGCACATATACTCGTTAAAATCATCTCCCGAGTTCATCTTACAACGCATGAATTCCTTCTGAGCTTGCATTTTCTTTGCCTGTTCCTCGAGTACTTCCCTCTTTGTTGGAACTCGCCTTATAATCACCATCTACACAACAATTATTGGTCAGTATAACATTGTACAATCTTCTTCCTAACCCGCGTGAAAGAGGTAGTATAAGAATCAAGTCTTGAAAAAGACTCAAGATAGGCACGAGAGAAGTATGAAAGAAGGGAAACTTTAGAATGTTATTCCGTTTACTTATTACTAAGGTGGCGCGCACACCGTCACAATAAGTAACCGTTCAAACACTCAACTCGAAGAAACTTCCTAGAATCTTCTAACCTGGTTTAGCTTTGATACCAACTTGTCACGCCCCGACTTTTCCTAAGCCTTTACTTAGGGCGTGATGACACCTGGACAATTATTTCCCACCAGGAGCACCATTTAATTCTCTTTATTTAGAAATTTGAACTTATATTCAAATACGGAGCTATTTATAAAAATAACAATAAAGAAATCTGTTTATGACTTTATTGAAAACATAACGCGAGCCCATGCTCGTGCAAATATTGTTTCTACATAGACATACTGACAAAGATTATTCTAAGTTGGAAGGGAGACCATTCCACACGGGCATTTCCCGAGACACTGGGCGACATTACGAACTTTGACGAGTACCAAGCCCGAAGCAATGGACTTGGTATGACAAGAGGCTGCGGGACGATCACTAGCCTTGACGTGGAGCCTTTCCTCTATCAGGCTTTCCTGAAACATGTTAAATAAAGAGTCAGCCCTACCATCTGGGGCTGAGTGAGAACCTTACCCTGCAATTCAAAGTAACACCACAATATTCCAAGTGCAATCACATTATAACGTAATAAGCATATTGCAAAAACATATCAGGTTACAACATTTTTAAATATGCAACAACTCCTCATAGGAAATTCTCGGTTTAACTAACACTTCATTTTATCTCGTATTATACGTTAAGACATTCCCCTGCATTTCCATATGTTTATTACATTTATATATTTGTGAACGCGTATTCACTTTTCATATTTATATAGGTGAACATGTATTCATCTTTCATATTTGTTGCGGCGTGCAACCCGATCCATTATATTTACGTATTTGTGAACACGTATTCACTTTACGTTTTGTTGCGGCGTGCAACCCGATCCATTATGTTTACATATTTGTGAACGCATATTCACTTTACGTTTTGTTGCGGGCGTGCAACCCGATCCATTATGTTTACGTATTTGTGAACGCGTATTCACTTTACGTTTTGTTGCGGCGTGCAACCCGATCCATTATATATTTATATATTTATGTGAACACGTATTCACTTTTCATATTTTTCAGAAGATCGAATAAATACTATTCTATTTCCCCTGTCATTTATACTTGTAACGATTATAACTTTTTTACCATAACTCCAACTAAGGTGTTTCTCCAGCGGAAACTAAGGTAAGACGGGGATCTTTCACTGTACCAAATTTTATTTAAAACTACTTTGGGTAACTAACACAAATTTATCCTCAAAACAGCCACATGAAATTTGTTTCGGCATAATTTTTATTAAACAGAACCAAATCTTAGAATAATCATAACTCCTAATCTGTAAACCCGTTCAAGCCCCATAAAATCTCAAAACGACGAGAACAGAGAGCTACACGTCTCCATGTGAACCATCCTTTCATATTATGTACCATTTGGTACAGTTTTACACTTTTATTCGCTGCCCTTTCTGGATCTCGATAGATCCGAGGCAGAAATTTTAAACAGCGATAACTCTCAATCCGTAAGTCTGATAGACCTCCGTAAGGTCTCAAACTGTCCACAACAGAGAGATCTAGAACTTTCATTTAACACCAATTTTCATATTTCCCACGGATTAGTACAGTTTTACGTTTCAACGTCCTGCCCTTCTGGATTCCGATGAATCTGAGGCAACAACTTCAAACTACAATAACTCTCAACTCGTAAGTCCGTTTTAACCTCTATTTAGCTATATCTGTCCGTAACAGAGAGATTTACAACAATGTAAAATTTTATATAATTCTAATAGGTAAAACTCAATAAAAACAGTCTGTAATTATGCCTTTCCGAATTTCGGCCAAATCTAAGGCAGGAACTTTGAACTATGATAACTTTCAAACCGTATGTCCATTTTACCTCATTTTTTGTTCTATATGATCATAATAGAGAGGTGTACCATTATTCCGAATTTCATCAAATCCTAACGATTATAACTCAGTGAAACCAGTTCGTAAAGTTTATGACGCAACTAGTTGTCTAAACAATCAAAAGCTCATTATTTCTTTTCAACACTCAATTCTTATTCTAACATGTATTGAACTTAAAATAAAGGATGTTACCAAGAATTTCTGAGTGAGAAAACTCACTTTGTAAGCGTGAAAAAAGATTGTGGTTCGGTTGCTGCAAGTGGTCCTTGCTCCTTAGTGTTCCCTAATTTTCTTGTTCTCCTTCCTCCCTTGATATTTTCCTGATTTTTTTCCTTCTTGTTCACTTAATTTTTTTTCTGATTTATATTCCTTGTACTAGGTACTTTATTTTGTGTCAAATACACTATATAAGTTGAGGTGAGTTGATGTGTTTGTATAACTTATGGAAGGTGGAATGACAAGAGCTGGAGGGGAAATGAAAAGGGGGGGGGAGGGGGAGGGGAGGGACGTGCACAACATGCATCTGCCCTTTTTTTTTCTTTCTTATTTTCATTTTATCTATCTATTTATCCAACTTTAACATTAACTCCATCCCATGCAATTTATTCTTTGTTTTCTTATATATATATATTTTTATTAAACCAACCAACAACTATTATTATTATTGTTTTTTTCGGACTTTACAATAATCAAGCTAGGAGTCACATCTTATTGATGTCTCCTACACCTAGTGTGAATCAGGCCTATGCCATGATAGCACATGACGAGAGTCAGAAGCACATCTCTTCTCTGGGAAATTATGTCGAGAGTATGACACTGACAAGTAAAGCTTCATTTAACAACAATAAGAAATATAATACATATGCTTATTGTGATCACTGTCGCATGAAGGGACACAATAGGTTATTTATAGATATTTAAAGAGGGTAATGAAAGTTGTATATTTGAATTTTTTTAGTAATTATTTCTAGATATTTAAAGAGGGTAATGAAAGTTGTTTATTTGATTTTTTTTAGTAATTATTTCTAGATATTTAAAGAGGGTAATAAAGAAAATGGTAAAATTCAAATTGAAATAAATGGTAAAATTCAAATTGAAATAATCCATGATAGCACATGACGAGAGTAAAATTCCCTAATTTTCTTGTTCTCCTTCCTCCCTTGATATTTTCCTGATTTTTTTCCTTCTTGTTCACTTAATTTTTTTTCTGATTTATATTCCTTGTACTAGGTACTTTATTTTGTGTCAAATACACTATATAAGTTGAGGTGAGTTGATGTGTTTGTATAACTTATGGAAGGTGGAATGACAAGAGCCGGAGGGGAAATGAAAAGGGGGGGGGAGGGGAGGGACGTGCACAACATGCATCTGCCCTTTTTTTTTCTTTCTTATTTTCATTTTATCTATCTATTTATCCAACTTTAACATTAACTCCATCCCATGCAATTTATTCTTTGTTTTCTTATATATATATATTTTTATTAAACCAACCAACAACTATTATTATTATTGTTTTTTTCGGACTTTACAATAATCAAGCTAGGAGTCACATCTTATTGATGTCTCCTACACCTAGTGTGAATCAGGCCTATGCCATGATAGCACATGACGAGAGTCAGAAGCACATCTCTTCTCTGGGAAATTATGTCGAGAGTATGGCACTGACAAGTAAAGCTTCATTTAACAACAATAAGAAATATAATACATATGCTTATTGTGATCACTGTCGCATGAAGGGACACAATATGTTATTTATAGATATTTAAAGAGGGTAATGAAAGTTGTATATTTGAATTTTTTTAGTAATTATTTCTAGATATTTAAAGAGGGTAATGAAAGTTGTTTATTTGATTTTTTTTAGTAATTATTTCTAGATATTTAAAGAGGGTAATAAAGAAAATGGTAAAATTCAAATTGAAATAAATGGTAAAATTCAAATTGAAATAATCCATGATAGCACATGTAGAGTAAAATTCCTAATTTTCTTGTTCTCCTTCCTCCTTGATATTTTCTGATTTTTTTCCTTCTTGTTCACTTAATTTTTTTCCTGATTTATATTCCTTGTACTAGGTACTTTATTTTGTGTCAAATACACTATATAAGTTGAGGTGAGTTGATGTGTTTGTATAACTTATGGAAGGTGGAATGACAAGAGCCGGAGGGGAAATGAAAAGGGGGGGGGAGGGGGAGGGGAGGGACGTGCACAACATGCATCATACTTTTTTCTTTCTTATTTTTATTTTATCTATCTATTTATCCAACTTTAACATTAACTCCATCTCATGCAATTTATTCTTTGTTTTCTTATATATATATATTTTTATTAAACCAACCAACAACTATTATTATTATTGTTTTTTTCGGACTTTACAATAATCAAGCTAGGAGTCACATCTTATTGATGTCTCCTACACCTAGTGTGAATCAGGCCTATGCCATGATAGCACATGACGAGTCAAGCACATCTCTTCTGCGGGAAATTATGTCGAGTATGACACTGACAAGTAAAGCTTCATTTAACAACAATAAGAAATATAATACATATGCTTATTGTGATCACTGTCGCATGAAGGGACACAATAGGTTATTTATAGATATTTAAAGAGGGTAATGAAAGTTGTATATTTGAATTTTTTTAGTAATTATTTCTAGATATTTAAAGAGGGTAATGAAAGTTGTTTATTTGATTTTTTTTAGTAATTATTTCTAGATATTTAAAGAGGGTAATAAAGAAAATGGTAAAATTCAAATTGAAATAAATGGTAAAATTCAAATTGAAATAATCCATGATAGCACATGACGAGAGTAAAATTCCCTAATTTTCTTGTTCTCCTTCCTCCCTTGATATTTTCCTGATTTTTTTCCTTCTTGTTCACTTAATTTTTTTTCTGATTTATATTCCTTGTACTAGGTACTTTATTTTGTGTCAAATACACTATATAAGTTGAGGTGAGTTGATGTGTTTGTATAACTTATGGAAGGTGGAATGACAAGAGCTGGAGGGGAAATGAAAAGGGGAGGAGGGGAGAGGACGTGCACAACATCATGCCCTTTTTTTTTTTTTCTTATTTTCATTTTATCTATCTATTTATCCAACTTTAACATTAACTCCATCCCATGCAATTTATTCTTTGTTTTCTTATATATATATATTTTTATTAAACCAACCAACAACTATTATTATTATTGTTTTTTTCGGACTTTACAATAATCAAGCTAGGAGTCACATCTTATTGATGTCTCCTACACCTAGTGTGAATCAGGCCTATGCCATGATAGCACATGACGAGAGTCAGAAGCACATCTCTTCTCTGGGAAATTATGTCGAGAGTATGGCA
This sequence comes from Przewalskia tangutica, assembly GCA_029844215.1. Classification (NCBI taxonomy): domain Eukaryota; kingdom Viridiplantae; phylum Streptophyta; class Magnoliopsida; order Solanales; family Solanaceae; genus Przewalskia; species Przewalskia tangutica. The sequence goes on along the minus strand of CM056736.1, from coordinate 83,490,890 downwards.
CTGACAAGTAAAGCTTCATTTAACAACAATAAGAAATATAATACATATGCTTATTGTGATCACTGTCGCATGAAGGGACACAATAGATTATTTATAGATATTTAAAGAGGGTAATGAAAGTTGTATATTTGAATTTTTTTAGTAATTATTTCTAGATATTTAAAGAGGGTAATGAAAGTTGTTTATTTGATTTTTTTTAGTAATTATTTCTAGATATTTAAAGAGGGTAATAAAGAAAATGGTAAAATTCAAATTGAAATAAATGGTAGAAGTGATTCTGGCAGAAGTTATAAATTCTCCATAGTAAGTTTCACCTGCTTCATATCCTATCTAATCACCTCTCCCCAATACTTCTTCGGCCTACCTCTACCCTTCATATACCCGTTCATTATCAATCTCTCATACCTCCGCACTGGAGTATCTGTGTCTCTCCTCTGCACATGCCCGAACCATCTCAACCTCGTTTTCCGCATCTTATCATCCACTGAGGCCACTCCCACTTTCTCTCGGATATCATCATTTCTAATCATATCTCTCATTGTATGCCCATACATCCATCTCAACATCTTCATCTCCGCAACTTTCATCTTTGTATGTGCGAAGTCTTGACTGGCTAAAACTTCGCCTCATACAACATAGATGATCTAACCACCACCCTATAGAACTTGCCTTTAAGTTTTGGTGGCACCTTTTTGTCGCACAAGACTCCAGATGCGAGCCTCCATTTCATCCACCCTGCCCCAATATGATGTGACATCGTCATCAATCTCTCTATTCCCTTGGATAATAGACTCTAGGTACTTGAAGCTTCCTTTTTACACGTCTGTCTCAAGGTCGCTCCCGTTGCTGAACTAGAACTCCAAATATTATATCTTGGTCCTACTCAACCTGAACCCTTTAGACTCCAAAGTCTATCTTCAAACCTCCAGCTTGGCGTTCACTCTACTGCGAGTCTCATCAATCAAGACTATGTCATATATGAATAACATACACCATGGTACCTCCCCTTGGATTTGTCGCATTATACCATCCATCACCAAGGAAAATAAGAATGGACTAAGAGTTGATCCCTGGAGCAGCCCCATCATCACTGGAAAGTGCTCCGAGTCTCTTCCTACTGTTCGTACTCTAGTCTTGGCTCCATCATACATATCCTTGATCGCCCTAGTGTACGCCACATGTACACCTCTAACCTCCAAACATCTCCATAGAACTTACCTAGGGACTTTGTCGTATGCCTTCTAATGTAAGTCTTTCTTCATCTCTCTATACTACTCCACCAACCTCCTAATAAGATGAATAGTTTCGGTAGTCGAATGCCCCGACATGAATTCAAACTGGTTCTCAAAAATAGTCATGTCTCTCTTCACCCTCGTCTCCACGACTCTTTACCAAACTTCATACAGTGATTGAGCAACTTGATACCCCTATAGTTGTTGCAACTCTGGATATCACCTTTGTTTTTGTACAAGGGAATCATTGTACTCCACCTCCATTCTTCGGGCATTCCTGCTGTCTTAAAAATGACGTTAAACAACTCAGTTAGCCACTTCAAACTAGCCCTGCGCTCTTCCAAAGTTCAACTGAGATCTCATCAGGCCGATCGTTCGTCCCCTGCGCATCTTGAGAATAACACCAGTAATCTCCTCAACCTTAATGCTTCTACAATACCCAAATTTCCCGTGCCTGCCAGAATGCTCCATATTTCCCAGCACAATGTCTCCATCTCTTTTTTTCGTTCAAGAGTTTGTGGAAGTAAGACTGCCACCTCCGCCTAATATGCGATTTCTCTACCAGTACTTTGTCATCCTCGTCCTTGATGCAACTCACTTGATCCAAGTCACGGGCCCTCATCTCTCTTGTCTTGACTAGTTTGTACAACTTCTTATCCCCGCATTTCTCCTCTAATTCCAGATACATGCGTTCGAAAACTGGCATTTTTGCTGCTGTAACTGCTAGCCTTGCCTCCTTCCTCGCCATCTTATAGAGTTCCTTATTCGTCAATTTCTCCACTTCATCTTTTATCTCTACCAATTTCACATACGCCTCTTTCTTCGCTTCCACCTTTTCTTGAACTTCACCATTCTACCACCAGTCCCCTCGATGTCCACCACAATAACACTGCGATACTCCTAGCACTTCTCTAGCTACCTCACGAATGCAACTGACCGTCCTGTCCCACATACCAATCGCATTCCCACTACTCCCCCAAGCCATTTAGCTATCAACCTCTCCCCCATCTTATTTGTACTAGCCATGGTCAAACTGCCCCATTTAATTCTTAACCAGTCATCCACAACCCTTTCATTCTTCTCCAATTTGATCTCCAAATCCATCACCAAAAGCTTATGTCGGGTTGTAAGATCCTCCTTCGAAATAACCTTACATTCTTCACAAAGACCTTTGTCAACCCTCCTAAGGAGCAAAAAGTCTATTTGAGTCTTAGCCACCGAACTACGAAAAGTCACCAAGTGTTCCTCATTCTTCAGAAATCTAGAATTGGCTATCACCATCCCACAAGCTCTAGCGAACTCCAAAAGTGAGACGCCTCCCCCATTCCTGACCCCGAGTCCAAATCATTCATGCACGTCGCCATAACTCCTTGGAAGTGACCCGATATGTCCATTGAAATTCCCTCCTACAAATAACTTTTCAGTGGGTGGTATACCTCCCACCACTTTGTCTAAATCTTCTAAAAAATGTCTCTTCTCCTCTTCGTCCAAACCCGCTTGTGGCGCATAAGCACTAATAATGTTCATAGTGAACCCTCCAACTACCAACTTAATCGTGATGTCATGTTATTTAGTGGCTAATTATAGGTATATAACTAGAATACACATGAGTCAGGAACTAGAAAGATGATAAGTAATTTCAATCGTTCAAATTACATTAAAGAAAAGTATGATTATGCCCTAACCCAAATGGTACTACATACTTTGGCTTCTCCTATTTTCTTCAATATTAATGGCTATACACTCGCTCAATATTGACTAATCATTTTTTGGTTATAAGTTATAACTCAATGTCTATTATTCGTTTTGGACCTAGATTAATTCAAATTTCCATCACGTCAAGTTCATTAAGGAAGATAACGCTTTCTACCTGAATTATTGTTCATTCTTAGAGTTCAAACTCAATACTTTTGTTAAAGGTAAATGAATTTTGTCCATTTCAATTCAGTAGTGTTTAATAATGTCTATATTTCTTTAAAGCTACTTAAATATATATGTGTGCACCAAAACTCAAAGAATCCTATGGTGCAATAACTATTAGGTAATGTTGAAGTTATTCATAAGTGTTAATTAGTATTTGATTAATTAGCTAATTAGTAGAACAATTATATTAGTTAGGAAGTGGGACCAGTTCTTTTCTTATTCTTTTCTTATTTCTCTTGCAGTGCATTTTCTTCTCTATTAGTATAAATAGAGATCATGTAAGCATTTTCTCATTTGAAACTTGAGAATGAAAACTGAAAAGCTTCCACAATCTTCTCCTCTCTTCTCCTCCATTTGACCGATATCACACTTGTTAATATGGTATCAAAGTTAATTGAAGTTCGTTATTGAAGATCGAGAAACAGGATCGATCAAATTGATGATCGATACTGAAAAATTGAAGATCGAGAATTGTTCGCGACTCAGATCGAGAGCAATCCGACACATGCAACACAATTTATAGCATAACGATTGAAATTGATAGGTGAAAATCAAATTTTCGATTCGGTTTATATGCGATATTGTTTTTTTTTAAAATTGATATTCTGAAGACATATCGACCTAATCGTAGCTGTCGTTAGCACCAATTTGTCATTTCTGTGGCTATTTATTGATCTCATTGTTGATAGTTTTGTTGATAATCGTCTACAATGGAAAATACTTCACAAAATGTACCAACCATTACTGAGGAAACTTTGAATATGTGTTCAAACATAGTGGATCACAATAATCCATTGTTTTTGAGTTCATCTGATACTCCCGGAGCTGTGCATGTCGTAATACAGTTAACGGGAATGAAAAACTATACATTATGGAGTCGCGCGATGAAGCTAAATCTGTTGACGAAGAATAAGATTGGATTTATTGATGGCACAGTGAGAAGAGACATGTATGATGGCAATTCAATGAAGCAGTGGGTTCGTTGTAATGCAATGGTGATGTCGTGGATCATGAAAAATATTAGCCGAGATCTACTGCTTTAGCAGTTTGGAGGGATTTGAATGAGCGATTCGATAAAATCAACTTGTCTCAAGTGTATCAATTGAAGAAGGAAGTGACTATGCTTCAGCAGGGGGTGTTCCCTGTGGCTAGTTATTACTCACGGATGAAGGATCTATGAGATGAGATCGACTCAATTATCCCTCCACCTACATGTGAATGCGATAGTCCTCGGGCTTACATTGATCATCTTGCTAATCAGAGATTATTAGAATTTCCGATGGGATTAAATGATAGTTTTAATCAAGAACAAAGCCACATTTTGTTGCTACCACCCACACCTAGTGTCAATCAAGCATATGCTATGATTGCACAAGATGAAAGTCAAAAATCTATCACTGGGAGATTTGGAGTTACTGATTCAAATGAGTCTATGTCTATGTATGGCAAAACTACTCAGTACAAGCAGAAGACACCTAATCAATATAACCAGTATAAATTTTGTGACCACTGTCAGACGAAAGGACACACCAGAGAAACTTGTTACAGACTGATTTTCAGTGACTACTGTATGAAGCAAGGACATATTAAGGAGAAATAGACTTGTTGGATATCCAGCAGACTACAAGGGAAAAAAAGAAGGTGAATGTTGCAGTAGTAGGAACTGCTGCTAATTCTGAACAACATGGAGGCATGAAGCAGTTGTCTAAGGAGCATCATGACTTTATCCAAAGCAGATTGTCTCTGTGCACTCCAGATATATATGAAATGGTGCTGCAGGTGCTTGATCAGCAGGAAGGAGGCAATGACAAGACAGCAGTAGCCAAGGCTCACATGACAGGTAACCTTATGTCTCATAAACATAGGGGTACCATCAATTCAGACTGGATAGTGGATATAGGGGCAACTAACCATATGATTAGTAATAAAATATGATTGAAAGAAGAGATAAGGATAGTGCATGACATATACAACTTCCTACAGGTGATGTAGCTGAAATTACACAAGCAGGAAGTTGTAGGTTAAAGAATGGTGATCTTATTGAGCATGTGTTGTGTGTCCCTACCTTTAAGTTTAATCTGCTCTCAGTGTCAAATCTAACCAAGGAATTGAATTGATGTGCAAGATTTTTCTCTGATTTCTTTGTCCTGCAGAATCTGTTTACTGAAAGGTCAAGGAGACTGGTAGAGAAATTGATGGGCTATACATACTGGAATCAGGCAGAAACTACAAAGAAGCAATAAAGGCACATGCTCATGCGTCAACTGTGATCTCTAAAGATGAGCTGGAAGCAGAACTTTGGCACAAAAGAATGGGTCATGTCCCATTAAGTATGCTTAGGAAAATTAATGCTTTTGGAATCAAGTCGAATTTCTCAATAAACCATTGTGATGTTTGTCCATTAGCTAGGCAAACAAGAAAGTCCTTCCCTGATAGTCTTAGTAAGACTGAAGTTCCTTTTCAACTCTTGCACCTAGATGTACGGGGACCTTATAAAGTGTCATCTTATAATAACATGTTATATTTTCTTACTGTGGTGGATGATTATACTAGATGGACATGGGTCTTCTTGATGCATATTAAATACGATGTGATAACTGTTCTCAAAAACCTGTTTGTGCAGATAAAAACTCAATTTGGTATGGCTGTCAAGGGTGTTAGTACAGACAATGAGACAGAGTTTATTAATTCTGCCGGTTTAGATCTCTTTAATAAATTAGGGATCATACATCAAAATTCCTGCCCCTATACTCCACAGCAAAATGGAGTGGTTGAAAGAAAACACAGACATATATTGGAGATAGCTAGGGCCATTAAGCTACAAGGCCACTTGCCAGCTAAATTTTGGAGTGAGTGTGTTAAAACTGTTGTGCATGTCATTAACAGGATCCCTACTGTTGTATTGGGGAATATTTCACCTTATGAGAAGCTGTTTAAAAAGTTACCATCACTTTCACACTTAAATGTGATAGGGTGTCTTTGTTATGCATCAAACTTGGTAAAGAAGGACAAGTTTGAGCCCAGGGCTATTAAGGCTGTATTGCTTGGTTATGCAATCAACACGAAAGGATACAAGTTGCTGGACTTGTCTAGTGAGACAGTATTTGCCAGCAGAGATGTGACTTCCATGAAAATATATTTCCCTACCAACAATTCAAGGAGAACGGAGACTCAGCTCTGTCTTCATGCTCTGAATATAATCTGTTTAATGATGATACACAGGTTACTTCACAGCTTATCCCAGTGGAGAATATGAGAAATATGACTCATGTACAGATTCCTGAAGAAGGGCCAGTAGACACAAATGTTGTGACAACAGAGATGCTACCAGTGATGACAACAATATAAACACATTGGATGATGGTGAGACTGCTGAGGATGTTAGAAGATCTAATAGAATAAGAAGGACTCTAATTTGATTGAATGACTTCATCCACGGACAACATCCACATCCAGTCAAGCATGTTGTGTTTATCTAATGTCAAAAGTTGTTGATTATACTAGGGTATCTGATCAATATCACAGTTTCTTGGCCAGAATCTCAGCAGAACATTAACCACAGTCATTCCATGAAGCGGTCAAGGATCCAAGGTGGGTGAAAGCCATGAATTCAGAAATTCAGGCTCTAGAAGACAACAAAACTTGGGAGGTAGTTGACTTGACTCACAACAAGAAATCTATTGGCTGCAAATAGGTGTTTAAAATCAAGTACAAGGCTACTGGAGAGGTAGAGAGATTCAAGGCCAAACTTGTAGCTAAGGGGTACAATCAAAGAGAAGAGGTTGATTACTAAGAGACTTTCTCTCCAGTAGTGAAGATGGTCACTGTGAGGAGTGTGATCTCTGTTGCAGTTGCTAAAGGATGGGTCATCCAACAAATGGATATATTTAATGCATTCCTACAAGGGGATCTGAATGAAGAGGTGTACATGACTTTGCCACAGGGGATTGTACATGAGCAAGAAAAGGTTTGTAGGTTACTTAAGTTACGGTATGGTATTAAGCAAGCCTCCCGACAGTGGAATATCAAATTAACCAGCCCTGGTATCATATGGATTTGTCCAAAGTCATTTTGACTACTCTTTACTTATCAAGAGGGATGAAGATAAAATAACTATGGTGTTGATATGTGTGGATGATCTTCTCCTGACTGGAAATGATCAGGGAATTATTGATGAGACAAAAACCAGCTTGCAACATCATTTCAAAATCAAGGACCTTGGTGAGCTTAGATATTTCCTGGACTTTGAGTTTGCAGGAACAAGGAGGGGATAATGATGCATCAACGAAAGTATTCATTGGAGTTGATTGAGGATATGAGATTAACTGGTTCCAAACCAGTTACTTCACAAATTAAAGCCAATGCGAAGCTTACTTCTGCTGAATATGACGCACATATGAAGAAAACATTGTTCGGAAAGGATGGCAGTGCAGATGTTCCTCTGAAGAATCCAGCAGCATATCAAAGACTGGATGGACGACTGCTTTATTTGACTAATACCAGGCAGGATATATAATTTGCAGTCCAATGCTTGAGTCAATTTATGCAAGCTCCTAAACAATCGTATATGGTAGCAACAGAAAGAGTGGTAAGGTATGTGAAACAAGCTCCAGGACTGGGAGTGTTGGTAGCAGCAGAGGGCATCAATATTCTATCAGCTTATTGCGATGCAGACTGGGCTTCCTGTCCCATTACCAGGAGATCAGTATCGGGATACTTAGTATATTTTGAATCCTCTCTTATCTCTTGAAAGTCCAAGCGTGACGCTTTCGGGCTCGGCAGAATCGAGTCTGAGGCTTTGGCATGAGTAGTGGCAGAGATTGTCTGAATTAAGGGATTATTTTCAGAGCTTAATGTGTCTTTGCAACTTCCCATCTCGACTCATTGTGACAGCAAGTCCGCAATCCAGATTGCTACCAATCCTGTATTCCACGAGAGAACCAAACACATCGATATCGATTGCCATTTCATCGGGGAAAATGTGCAGTTAGGCCTGATTTCCACAAGATATGTTGTGACTGATGATCAGCCATAAACATGCTTACTAAAGCTTTGCTACCAGGACATCATGCTTATCTTCTTTTCAAGCTATAAATGAAGAATTTGTTCTTAACCCCTAGCTTGAGGGAGGGTGTTGAAATTATTCATAAGTGTTAATTAGTATTTGGTTAATTGACTAATTAGTAGAACAATTATATTAGTTAGGAAGTGGAAGCAGTTCTTTTCTTATTTCTCTTGCAGTGCATTTTCTTTTCTCTATTAGTATAAATAGAGACCATATACGCATTTTGTCATTTGAGACTTGAGAATGAAAACGGAAAAGCTTCCACAATCTTCCCCCTTCTTCTCCTTCATTTGACTGATATCACACTTGTTAACAGGTACATGTTACGTTTTTCTTGTTGTTCTATCCTCATTTTTTTTAGAATTATACTCGAGTTTCAAATTTCACGTCTTTCCTATCATTTTCCTTACTTTTCTAGGATCAAATCTACCCTGTCTGGGGTTCCTCTCTTGCGTTTTAATTAAGTGTTCTTTTTTTTCTTTCTATCTTTGCTAAGTTTATCCTTTCAAAATTCACAATAGTTGGACAAATTAAAATTACTATTCTACTTTTGTCATCAAAAAATTATTTGATCAAATCATTTAATTGGCTTAAGTCATGTGCGGCCCCTTAAACTTGTTCAAATTTTCATTTAAACACTTATACTTAGGCTCCGTTTGGTACAACTTATTAAAAAGAACTTATAGAAGTAAAATAATTTTAAATATAACTTTTTCAAGTTAAGATTTTATCAAAAAATTATTAAGTGTTTGGTTGTCAATCAAAAAAATTACTTTTGTACAAAAAATTTAAAAATTTAAAGCCAAAATATTTTTTACTCCAAAAAGCCCAAATTTTGAGCTTTTGGAATAAGTGTTTATTTTAAAATAAGCTATACTTCTATTTTAAAATAAGCTCAACCAAACATCTCTCAATATTTTAATAAGTGCTTATTTTAAAAAATAAACACCAAACACACACTTAGTGTTGTTGGAATTGAACTTAAATAATAGGGTGTCTATTAGTCACAATCCGCAGACATGACACATCTCGATTGCACTGCATCTGAGGGTGTGAGGCCTTATTTTTTGTGAAAATAAATAGCACTCTCTCTGTTTGTCTAAAAATAAAATGTTTTAGTAAGGGATTGTAATAGTTTACTAATATACTCTACAATCATTAAAAACAAATCAATCATTACATATTTCTTGCTGTCATGACTATACCCACACTACCTACCAAATTTCTTTCCTTTTGATTGAGTGATTCACTGATAGCATTTTATCAATCTCTGTCTTTCTAATCCCATAACAAAGCATTGGGGTCACGTTTTCCAGAGAACACTGATTGAAGAAATTAGAGGCAGTAAAAGATGTTAATGTTCAGGTTGTGGACTTGCAAGTTTGGGGTTGGAGGGGGATGTTCTCACTTCTTAGAAACAATTGAAAAAAACTGGTTCTCAACTTTCCATGTAATGTATTTTGTGGGTGTTTGGCAACACGAGAAATAACTATACTAAAACTGGTAGCAGATATAGTACTACTATAGAACGAGAATAATATCTTTTTTTGCAGCAGATCATTAATAATGGTGTTGTTGCAATTTCTATTCTACTTCACTAAGAAATGAATAGCGAGTCGGTTACAATTAACACTTTATATATATATGTTGTAGTATAGCTCATACTTGTTCAATTGAATGAAATGTTCATCTATTATGAATTCCCAAATTCATCTCTCTAGGCTCTTCTACTTCCTCACTGTGATTTCATTTTCTTTGTGATAAAATTGACATGGTATCAAAGCATACGACCATGAATATGACTTAGTTTCATCAATTCGCTATTGATTCAGAAAGGTTTTTGAGTAGTGAATCGATTGACGAAGAGGTGTGATAATGGTGATCATACGCTACCAGAAATACTTAATCATAATCATCCATTATTTCTGCAACCAAATGATAATTTGGGAACGATATTGATTTTAATGAAACTCACCGGACTGAAAAACTACTCGATTTGAAGTCGAGGAACGTTATTCGCAATTCTAGGGCGTAATAAGCTAGGATTTATGAATGGAACATGCAAATGAGATAGTTATGGCCCCAATTTAGTAGATATGTAGGATAGATGCAATGCAATTGCAATCTCATGGATAATGAATTGTGTATCACCAACGTTGCTTAGTGAAATTGTTTATTCTATGAGTGCATGCGAAGTCTAGTTGGATTTGAAGAAGCAATTTGATAAAATGGATGGTTCGAGAATCTATCAATTGTACAGGGAGATAGTCACAATAACTCAAGGAACAGTAGCATTGCCGTATATTTCTCAAGGATAAGGGCACTTTGGGCAGAGTTTGATAGTTTGGCACTGACTCCTGATTGTGATTGTGAGAAGTCAAGAGAGTTTGTTGGTTTCATGAGAAAACAAAAGTTATGGTAATTTTTATGGGACTTAATGAGACATATGAACAAGTGATGATGGATCCAATCCCTACTATCAACAAGGTTTATTCAATGTTAATTGAGAGAGAAAATCAAAAGAACATGACAACAATACAAGCAATTGGAAATCAGGGACAACTTTGTTGACTGCAAAAGTACCACAAGGGAGTTTTTAGAAGTTAAAAAAGAACGGATATGATCCTAATTCTTTTTGTGACCACTGCAAGATAACAGGACATACAAGTGAAATTTGTTATAGATTGGTGGGATATCCACCTCTTTACAAGTTCAAGAAGAAACTTGGAGGTCCTGAGTCTCATAATGTTACTCTAGAAGACCATAAACAACAGGGGAGGTTTGAGAACATGTGACCAACATTTGACGCATTCAGCATACCATATATGCCTCCTCATTTCACACTAAGGGAGTATAGTCAAATCGTGAAGACGCTAGACAAAGAGAACTTATCTTCTTCTGGAGAATGTTCTACTTCAGCAACACACATGGTAGGTAGCATTAATGCTTTCTTTGTAGAGTCACAAAAAGGGAATGGATAGTTGATTTTGTGGCAACTAATTATATGACATCAGACCTTAATAAACTGGATAACAAAAGCAAATTGACAGGAGTAAACAATAGGAAAGTACACTTACCTAATAAAACCATTACACAAATGACACATGTTGGTGCTTGTAAATTGAAAGATTTATGACAACTTAAGAATGTTGTGTTCATCACTGACTTCAAGTTTGACCTATTATCAGTGTCTAGGATCATTAAGGAGCTCAAATGCTCAGTATTCTTTTTTCCTGACTTTGTTATAATCCAGGATCTCTATATTGGGCAGGTGAAGATGATTGGTAGGGAGAAGGAAGGTATATACATACTTCCTCACAATAATTTCAATAATATTGTGAATAAGTGCTTTGGATTGTCTACACTGAAGAATGAGTTAGATATAAATATGTGCCATAGAAGGCTTGGGCATGCTTCTATTGGCACAATACAACATGTTTTTTCTTTATCATATGATTTGTGTAAACAAGAATTTGATAGTTGTTCTATTTGTTCTTTGGCTAGACACACCCGGTTGCCCTTTACTAATAATACTAGTAGGTTTGCAGCAGTATTTTATTTGATACATGTTGATGTTTGGGGTCCATATGTTGTACCAACTTTTGATGGTAGTAAAATATTTATAAATATTGTTGATGATCATTCCAGAATGACTTGGATTTATTTGATTAAGCTAAAAAGTGATATGATTGTTGTGCTGAGGAATTTTATTAAGCTAGTTCAGACTCAATTTGATAGAACTATTAAAATTGTAAGGACATACAATAGCACATAATTTGTTAATGATAACTGTGAAAATCTATTTCGTTCTTATGGAATAGTTCATCAAAGAACTTGCATTTATACTCCACGACAAAATGAAACTGCTGAAAGAAAATATAAGCATATTTTGGAGATTGCAAGACAATGAGGTTCCAAGGATCTATTCCATTGAAGTTTTGAGGACATTGTGTGCTTACTTCCATTTATGTGATAAATAGACTGCCCTATAGTATTTTAGGTGGTTCTAGTCCATATGAGGTCTTCCACCACAGAAAATCCAAACTGGATCATCTTATAACATTGGATTGTCTTTGCTATGTTAAAAGTTTGAAGCCAGGGCCATACCAGCAGTTCTAATGGGATATTTAGAGGTGACTAAATGATACATTATATGATCTCACCAAATATTGTTTTTTCTGAACAAAGATGTTACTTTCAAGGAAGACCACTTTCATTTTCAAAATGAAGTTGTATGTTCCTTTATTCGTGCCTCAGTCTATATGTGATCCTATGTTTACTTCACCAGATGACGTACTGCATGACCCTATACTTACTCCTAATGCAAATGTTGATTCAGTACCTGCACCTGATCTAGCTCCAATACTGATTCCTACATATCCAACACCTGCTCCTGCTCCTCATTCTAATCATCACACAACTTCCTCATCATTGCCTGACATAAGAAGATCATCTAGATAAAAAAACATTCCATATGAATGGCTTATTATCAAACTACATTACTAGGCCATGACACATTTGTGCCACACTCTATCAGTATCTTATGACAATGTCAATTCTACTTATAAAAGTTACCTCTCAAACTTCTCAGCATTGGTTGAACTCAAGACTTTAAAAGAGGCTTCTAAGGATCCTAGAAGGGTTGAATCCATAGAAAGCTGAAATTCAGGCCATTGAAGATAACAAAACCTGGGATTTAGTTCACTTACCCAAAGGGAAGGTTCCCATAGGGTGTAAGTGGGTGTACAAAATTAAATTTAAAGCCAAAGTGAAGTTGAAAGATTTAAGGTTAGATTGGTGGCTAAGGGATACAATCAAAGAGAGGGGCCAAGTTACAGTGAGACTTTCTCACCATTTGTCAAAATTGTAGTTGTGAGATCAGTCATTTCCACTGCTGCTGCTGAAGGTTGGCACATCCACCAAATGGATGTGCACAATGCTTTTCGTTAGGGTGATCTGTTTGATGAAGTATACATGCAGCTTCCTGAGGGCTTCACAAGCCAGGTGGAGTATAATGACAATGTGTACAGACTTGTGAAGTCTCTCTATGGTTTGAAGCAGGCAAGTAGGTAGTGGAACATGAAATTGACTGAAGTTCTCATTAAGCAAGGATTCACTCAGAGTTGCTTGGACTATTCTTTGTTTACTATGAAGAAAATAAGTAGTATAATGATTCTTTGGGTATATGTAGATGATATATTGGTGAGTGGGAATGATATACAGTTGATTCAACAAACCAAGGAAGCACTACATCAATCTTTCAAGCTTAAAGACTTGGGAGAGATGAGATATTTTATGGGAATTAAATTAAGTAGATCAAACAGAGTAGTTCTTATGAACCAAATGAAGTACTCACTTGAGCTTATATCAAAATTTGGGCTCAGTGCAGGAAAATCCAGCTGGATACTTTTGGAGTGTAACCAGAAGTATACAACTAAAGAACTAGAATAGGTCATTGGTAGTTCAGGTGATGAAGCCACTGGTGAATCAAGTGATGAGTTGTTAGAAGATAGGGAGAAATACTAGAGATTGATTGGGAATGTTTTGTATTTAACACTAACAAGACTGGATATAGCTGTTACAATTCAGACATTAAGTCAGTTCTTGCAGGCACTCAAGAAGTCACATTAAGAGTGGTTATATATGTGAAGAGAACCAAGACTTGGAATATTGATGAGTAGCAAGAAAGGGACCACGTTAATTGCCTATTGTGATGCAGATTGGGCATCATGCCCAAACACAAGGAAGTCAGTAACAAGGTTCCTTGTAAAATATGGTGATTCATTGATCTCATGAAAATAAAAAAAGTACAACAGTCTCAAGAAGCTCTGCAGAGGCAGAGTACATGAGCATGGCCACAATGATGTCTGAATTAGTTTAGTTGGTTGGTTTATTCAAAGAACTAGGAACAGAAGTAGAATTGCCCATTGATCTATATTGTGATAGAAAAACAGCCTTGCATAGGACAAAGCATATCGAGATATATTGTCATTTCATATGAGAGAAGATTCAACAAGAGATGATAAGAACTCAACACATTGGATCAAAAGAGCAACTGCCCAGAACACATCATGAACATTTGGTTTCCAAGCTGGGAGTGTTCAACATTTTCACGCTTGAGGGGGAGTAAAGAGAGTGGGTTCACGTGACTAGCACATGGTGTAATTAATACTAATTGATTATTGTTAGAGAGTTAGTTAAAGATTAGTTATTAAATAAATAGTGAGTCGGTTAGCACTTTGTATATGTGTTGTAGTACAACTCATACTTGTAACAACAACATTTTCTCTCTCTAAGTTTGCAATATACATCTTCATTCTTGAGTCTTATTACCTTAACCTTGAGTCATTTTCACTTGTTTTTATAGCATTACACTGTTCGGGTTCCACATGATCCCCTCGTAGAGCTCGTGATCATATATGACTCACTTGTCTTTAATCTTACTTTAATATTAAATTTAATTGAGAATCCTAAAATCATTTGTTTTAGCAGTAAACAACCAACAAGCTAAGGCATGACTATACTTTAAATTGGACCTGTTGACCTATCCTGGATCAGCAGTGTCGTTAAATAGAAAGCCTACTGAGAAAAGATAGCTTAGACGTTGGTAATGTAAATTAATGATAAGTTATCTTAGGTTTATTTTTCCATTTTCTATTAATAGGAATAGAAACACTCACAGTTTTACTTATAATATCATAAGTGGGTCTAATTTATAGTGCCTTAAGCATTCAAAATCCAGATGGGCCATATATATAGTGGTTGTAGACGAGAATATTTTGGATTTTCCAACAAAATTTGTGGACACAATTCGATTAGGAGAAATCAAGTTGAAGGGAAACAATTGTGGACCGTTAGCCGATACACATACATGACGTTCTGAGCATATTAGATTTATCACAAATAAAATAGTGCGTCATTGGAGGATACTTTTCTTTAATCTGTCTCCAATCAATACAAATTAGATGTAAACAAATACTTTCAATTTTAAAGAGGTATTCCCCAAAGTTTTTGTATTCTCATATTTAGTCTTTTTTTCAAGCTAAGAATCACATAAGACTACTTTGACCAGGGGCGGATCTACATGCACAAGGGAGGTTGTTCGGAAAAAAATTCACAACGTTGTATAAGGGAATGAGGATGCTGAGCTTGTTCAAAAGTTAAAAATAGCACTGCAAAAAAAAATTCGCTTGTTCGTGTGCACACTATAGATCCGCGACTGACTATGACCTATTTTTTAAAGTGAATAGTGGTGGTTTTCTTTTGTAAAGGGTTAGAGATTTCTACCGATATCACTAGACTATAAAAGTTTTGGTGTTTTTTTGCAATTTTTTAATCCGGTGTTCGGTATTTGCATTGAAGCCCAACTACATTCGAATTCACGCTGCGTACGGAATATTCTGAAAAAGCGCACTCTACCAAGAATTTTTTCATACATAGTGCGCTGTTGAGGTGTGCGAATAAAGTCTCATATCGGAAGTGAAAAGAAAAAAGAACCTACATATAAGGTGTATGATTCTTTTAATGGTGTGAGACCTTTTGGAGAAAATCGTGCGGGCTTGACCCAAAGCGGACAATATCCCACCATATAAGAGTGTCTTGGACTATTTTTTACAACAACTGGTATCAGAGCCCATGATTCATGGGAAGAGTATGAAGATGGCGGAGTGTGGCGTGGGGCCCAACTTAGTGTCTTTGCCAGTCTATTGAGTCGGTGCAGTACCTTTACCGTAGAATGATGTGGTGGCACACAATTAATCTCCAAATTAGTCAATAACTGGTGATGGGTTGTGGAACTTAGTTTGAAGAAAAAATTGTTGGGGTGTGCGAACAAAGTCCCACATCGGAAGTGGAAAGAAAAAAGAACCTACATATAAGGTGTAAGATTTTCTTAATGGTTTGAGGCCTTTTGGGAATAACCGTTTTGGCTTGACCCAAAGCGGACAATTTCACACCATGTAAGAATGTCTTGGGCTATTTCTTTTCAACATGCTCAAATCTGCTATTACCACCATATCTTTTGATGGTAATAGTTTGCAACTTAAACATTGAATAGCTTGTATTGAAATTGCAATAGTACGAGGATATCACTTTTACCATCTACAACTTGCTAGATTTTTTTACACGCCAAGTTTAAATATTGATTGATTTACTATTTGTGTAGGGGGAAATTAGAAAAAATATAAATCTTCATTACCTTAATTTTAATGCATGTATTTCCTACAAATGAAGTTCTTAATGATCATACATGCTTCACATTTTAAAAAATTCTTATGTTATCGTAGTGTAATTCGATCTATTTTAGCAAGTAACTTGCTTTATTTTTTAGATATAGCTAATTTATTTTTTAACAAATAATTATTTATAATTATCTTTTAAATGACATGATAATTTTTTTTTTTATAATTTCAGTGCATAAACAATAATTATTGTGTTAAAGCAAAATAACACTTGAAGAGTGCTTAGAACATGTCCATATCACGATGGATGGATCTTGTAATCAGTCCAAAGGTGCTTACACTTTAATTTGCATATATAGATCATAAAAGGAAAAAGAAAAAGCAACCATTGAACCAAAAGGACATCCACTAGAACCACACAACAACAACATCAATAACATTCACAGTGAAATTTCACAATGTAGGGTATGAGGAGGGTAAAGTGTACATAGACATTATCTCTACATTGGTAGGTAGAACGGTTGTTTTCGAGAGACCATCGGCTCAAGACAAAGTATAAGCATATATTAAGTAAGACAAACAAAGCGACTATGCCATGATAGCGACTTCTGAAAAAAAGCAATAACTAATACAGGTAAATAAGACAAATAAAATACACATAGCAGCATAAATAAAATGACAGTGGACTATAAAGCAATATTGTGCCTACTAGTATGATAGGCTAAGCGAGCCTACAATAATAACACTATAACTACCAGTTTGTAAGGGTAGGTCGGACTACACTAAACTACCTACTACCCTAATCAGTGTCCTCCATAACCCCCTATCTAAGATCATGTCCTCAGTGAGTTGCACTTGCGTCATATCCCGTCTAATAACCTCTCTCCAATACTTATTCGGTCTACCTCTACCCCTCATGTATCCGTTCATAGTCAATCTCTCACACCTCCGCACTAGGGCATTTATTTCTCTCCTCTGCACGTGCCCGAACCATATGAACCTCGTTTTCCGTATCTTATCCTCCATCGAGGCCACTCTCACTCTGTCCTGGATATCATCATTTCTAATTCTATCCCTCCTTATATGCCCACACATCCATCTTAACATTTTTATCTCCGCAACTTTCATCTTTTGGGTGTGCGAATTCTTGACCGGTCAACACTCTGCCCCATACAACATAGTCAGTCTAACCACCATCCTTTAAAATTTGCCTTTAAGTTTTGGTGACACTTTTTTTATCGCACAAGATTTCAGATACAAAGCCTCTATTTCATCTACTTTGCTCCAATACGATGTGTGACATTTTCATCAATCTCTCTATTCCCTTGGATAATAGACCTGTGGTACTTGAAGCTTACTTTCTTTGGAATGACCTGAGTACCAAGCCTCACATCCATTCCTGTATCAAGGTCGCTCTCGTTACTGAACTTGCACTCCAAGTATTTTGTTTTGGTCCTACTCAGCCTAAACCCTTTAGACTCTAGAGTATGTCTCCAAGCCTCCAACTTAGCATTTACTTCGCTGCGAGTCTCATCAATCAGGACTATGTCTTTTGCGAATAACATACATCATGACACCTCCTCTTGGATTTGTCACGTCAGTCCATCCATCACCAAATCAAATAAGAATGGGCTAAGAGCTAATCCCTAGTGCAACCCCATCATTACTGGGAAGTGATTCGAGTCTCTTTCTATTGTTTGTACCCTGGTCTTGGCTCCATCATACATATCCTTGATTGCCCTAGTGTATGCCACAAGTTCACCTCTAACCTCCAATCATCTCCATAGAACATCCCTAGGGACTTTGTCGTATGCTTTCTCAAGGTCGATTAAAACTATATGTAAGTCTCTCTTCATCTTCCTATACTGCTCCACCAATCTCCTAATAAGATGAATGACTTCTGTAGTCGAACGTCCCAACATGAATCCAATCTGATTCTCAGAGATAGACACATCTCTTCTCACCCCTATCTGAACGACTCTTTTCCAAACTTTCATAGTGTGACTTAGTAGTTTGATACCCTTATAATTGTTGCAACTATGGATATCACATTTGTTCTTGTACAAAGGAATCATTGTACTCCACCTCCATTCTTCGGGAATTCTCTCTGTATTAAAAATAACGTAAAACAACTCCGACAACCACTCTAAACCTGTCCTACCTGCGCTCTTCCAAAATTCAACTAGGATCTCATCAGGCCCCGATCGCTCGTCCCTTGCACATCCTGCGAACAACATCCCGAACCTTCTTAATCTTAATGCTTCCACACTACCCAGAATCTTGGTACCTACCAGATTGCTCCAGATCTCCCAACACAATGTCTCTATCTTCTTTTTCATTCAAGAGTTTATTGAAGTAAGACTGCCACCTCCACCTAATATGCGCGTCCTCCACCAGTAATTTTATGTCCTTATCCTTGATGAACATCATTGATCCAAGTCCCGGCCTTCCTCTCCCTCACCTTGGTTAGTATGCATAATTTCTTATCCCCATTTTTTCCCTCTAATTCCACATACAAACGTTCAAAAGTCGCCATTTTCACCGCCGTAACCTCTAGTTTTGTCTCCTTCCTCACCATCTTATACAATTTCCTCCACTTCTCCACCTCATCCTTGCTGTCTACCAATTTCGTATACGCCACTTTTTTTTCTTCCACCTTCTCTTGAACTTTACCATTCCAACACCAGTCCCCTCGATGCCCACCATGGCTATCATGCGAGACCCCTAGCACTTCTTTAGCAACCTCCTGAATGCAACTGACCATCATGTCCCACATACCGGTCGCATCCCCACTACTTCCCCAAGCTCCATTGGCCATCAACCTCTCCCCCATCTCCTTTGCACTAGCAATGGTCAAACTCCGCTATTTGATTCTTAACCTGTCATCCACAACCCTCCTCTTATTCTCCATCTTGATTTCCAAATCCATCACCAAAAGTTTAAGTCGGGTTGTAAGATACTCTCTCAGAATAACCTTGCAGCCTTTACAAAGACCGTTGTTAACCTTCTTAAGGAGTAAAAAGTTCATATGAGTCTTAGCCACCGAACTATAGAAAGTCACCAAATGCTCCTCCTTCTTCAGAAACCTCAAATTGGCTGTCACCATCCTAAAAGCTCTAACAAACTTCAAAAGCGATATGTCTCTCCCGTTTCTGTCCCCGATGCTAAAACCTCCATGCACGTCGTCATAACCCCCGAAAGTGCCCCAATATGTCCATTGAAATCTCTTCCTACAAATAACTTCTCAGTGGGTGGTATACCTCCCACCACTTCGTCCAAATCTTCCCAAAAACACCCCTTCTTCAACTACCAACTTAATCGTCATCATCCTGTCATTGACTCTCCTAACCTCTACCACCTGATCCCTTAGCTCGATGTCTACCAAAATTCCTACTCCATTCCTATACTTCGACCTACTCGAGAACCATAAATTATACCCGTCTACATCCTTAGCCTTAGGTCCTACCCATTTGGTCTCCTGGATACATGCTATATTAATCCTCATCCTCTTAAGAATCTTAACTAGCTCTATGGACTTTTCTGTTAAAGTCTCAATGTTTCAAGACCCTATTATTAGCCTAGAATCTCCCTTACCCCACTTACCCCTAAATAGGAATGTCAGTGAAGCGGGTAAATGCAGGTACCGCCCCGCACCCGCTCCAGTTGGGGCGGGTCTGAGGGATGGTTTGGTGGGTGGTGGAGCGGGTATGAGTATCAAAAGTGCTACCCGTCATGGGTAGGGCTGTTAGTGGTTCGGATATACTCGAGAACCGGACCGAAACCGGACCGAAACCTTATGATCGGACACGAGTATCAAAAAATACCCACCGATAGAACCGGACGGTAACGGTAAAATACCCGTAACCGGTCCCCCCACCCCCACCCCACCCCCCACTCCGGCCCCCAGCTTCCTCTCCCGCACTCTAATTAGTTGTAAATTGATCAAACTTTATACGGTCATAACTGCGCTCGGACGTCCGCTTTACCTTAAAAAAATTTGATTTGCGTATTTTTCGATACGGCGTAAACTGCTAAAGTTATTTGATTCCGCCGATTTCTCCAAAAACGTCCATCTTGCCCCTCAATTTCACTTTTCCCCAAAATCGTTACGTTTTCCCCCTTTTCAAATCTAAATATCTCGCGATGTACAATTGATTTCAACGTAAAAATGCGTGGCACGCGTCCGAGAATGTCAATTTCGATTGAAAATTCAATTTAAAATAAAATAAAACGACCGACCGGAAAATTCTTACGGTCCGGGAGAATCGGGCCGATAAGGTTTCGATCGGAATGGATCGTTCGGGGCCAGAAACCTTCCGTCGATCGATCCGGTCGTCGACCGGTAAGCTTATCGGACGATTCCGTGCCGATACTCGGACCGGACGCCGTCGATATCAAAGACTAGTCATGGGTAGTGGGGCGGGGTGGATTTCATATAAGATACGTACCGTACCCGCCCCGCCTCGCTACCCGCAACGTCTACACCCGCTCTGCTAATATCCGAACCGCATATTAATTTTATTAGGCTATTTACTAATTTATTTGACCATATTTAAAATATGACTTCACTGACTTGGGCCCTCCCTTTTTATTAATTCAGGCGAGACTCGAGAGAGCCCAGGCCCAATTCAGTTAAATCAACAAAAAGTAAAACCATACATCTCATTAAGCCAACTATACTTATCATACATTCATACTCATCTCATCGTCTGCAGCAAAAGGGCAAAAATGATGTAACTCAGCAAAAGGGAAAAAGTTGACGACCGAGTGAGTCTGCTCGGCTGCAAAAGTTAAACTCCAAATCGCAGACCGTAGTAGCAAGTAGGGTGACTGGGTGAGTCTGCTCAGTTGCAATTTCAAACCACTCAAAACTCGTTGCAACTTCAACCCAATCGAAGGTAAGTCTGCTCGGCTGAGTGTTGCTATTTTTGATTGGTTTTTTGTTTATGGGTTGTGATAGTTCACCTTCCTCAAACAGCAAAAAACTGATTTGTATATGTTGGTTTGGTTAGATAAACTGATCTGCGAGCAAGAGCTGATGTTTCCAATAATATGTATGTCCAATAACTCTTATAGCTCTACACTGTTAAAAGTATCAACATTAATCTTCTTCAAGTATATAGTAGTAATTTTTGTTTTTAGACTTTAAAAGTGGTTTCCCTTTTTTGGGTATTGTGTATATGTTGGTTTGGTTAGATAAAGAATGTTCTACATAGTGAAAATCTTCAATACATGTGGACTTTATAGTCAAAGGTATGTCTTTTTAATATTGTTAGGCATATTGGTAAGGGAATAACGTGTAAAGTTGCAATCTTTATTGGTTTTCTGAATATTTGGTTACAATCAGTATTGGATTTATATGTTTTGACATCATTATGCCATTCTTTTTGTTCTTTACAGTGTTACGGCCATGGGAGATGAGAATTTTAATTCCGGGACAAGACCTTCCGGAACGGAAAGTGGTTTTGAAGGTTCTTCCAATGCAAATCTGATTTCCTTAGACTTAGAGGGTCCAAATGAAACAGAATCAGACCTAGACCATTCTATTATACCTCTTACTAGTAGACATACATCCGAAGTTTAGAAAAATTATAAAAGGAATAAGGTAAATGATCAAATGAAAGTCGAATGTAACTTTTGTGCTAAACTTTTGGTAGGAGGGCCAAAAGCTGGCACGTCTCATTTGAGAGATCACACCAAGTCTTGTGCCAAGAGAGTATGTCAAGATATTCGATAAACTAGATTGTGTGGGTCACTATCTAATCCCGCCAATAATGGTGAAACACTATCATTGGCGGCATATGAGTTTCACCAAGCGGATAGGAGACGAGATTTGACAGAAATGATTATCCTCCATGAATACCCATTAAATATGGTTGAACATTACGGGCTTAGAAAATTTTGTAAGACATTGCAACCAGGTTTCAAAGTACCATGCCTTAACACGACGAGGAATGATATTATGAAAAGGTATGCTACTGAGAAAGAGTTAATGATTCAGTTATTGGACAAGGCCAAGAGTAAGATTGCATTAACAACGGATATGTAGACTTCAAGTAATCAACGAAAAGTCTACATGGCAGTCACTGCTCACTTCATTAGTAATACATGAAAGCTACAAAGTCATATTCTGAGGTATATACATGTTTCAAATGCGCATGTTTTCTGTTTGAAATGTTTTTTTTCTTTTCTATAATGTTCTATTTTGTGTTGTTTTGTGCTGAAATATGTTGTTTTGTGCCCGATATGTCATGCCTTATATGTCATTTTTATTCTAGATTTTTATATGTGGAGGCACCTCATACAAAGAAAGTCTTAGCTGAAGCTTTGTGTCGGTGTATTTACGATTGAAATCTTGATTGTTCTATCTCTTCCATCACTTTGGATAACTGCACAACAAATGATGCCGTAATACAAATTTTGCGTAGTAAACTTCCTAATGAATCACTTATTTTGCGTGGAATTTTTTTACATATGCGTTGTTGTGCCCATATTTTAAATCTGATTGTCCACGATGGTTTAAACATAATTGGTGAGGGCATTGAAAGGGTTAGAAGTAGTATGGTTTTTTGGACAGCTTCTGTTTTAAGAGTGACAAAATCTGAAAGCACGACTAGGACTCATGCTAAAAATTGCTCGAAGAAGCTTGTACTTGATTGCAAAACTCGTTGGAATTCAACTTATGAAATGCTTAAAGATGCAATAATGTACAAGAATGTTTTTGATGTTTTAAGTGGTAGAGAGTCGGAGGTTTATAAGTGTGTGCCGCTTAAAGAAGATTGGGAGAAATCCGAAAGAATTTGTGAGAAGTTGGAGTTATTTAATGATGCCACTTATGAGTTTTTCGCCACTAAATATCCTACTGCTAATGTTTATTTTTCCAACATATGTGAAATTAAATGTGCATTGAATAACTGGATTACATCCTCTGATCCTCTGATAAAAGATATGGCAATAAAAATGTTGGAAAAATATAACAAGTATTGGAGTAATGTAAATACTCTTCTAGTCGTGGCAACCGTATTAAATCTTCGATATAAGATACCACTTGTTCGCTATTACTACAAGCAACTTTACGAGGACTATGAAGTTGATTTGGAGGTGGAGAAGGTGAAAGATGTGTTGAAGGAATTGACGAGCGAATATGGAAAGGATAAAGGAAATGAACCAACTTTTAATTCCAAGCTACCACCATCTGGTAAAGTTAGTGGAAAAGGAAGGATGAGTGGCTTTGCTAAATATTTGGAGGTGGAGGAGAATCAAGTTCAAGAAAAATCAGAGTTGGAGAAGTATTTTGAGACTCCTAATGTACCTTTTGACGATGACTTTGATATCATTGTTTGGTGGAAAACCAATGGATCAACATTCCCCATTCTTCAAAGGATAGCAAGGGACATCCTAAGTATTCACGTTTCTAGTGTTGCTTCTGAATCGATTTTTAGCACAGGTGGTCGTGACTCGTGTGTTTACTACTCAGCGTAGTCGCCTTATTCCGTCAACCATCGAGGCTTTAATGTGTGCTCAAAACTGAATTTGGACTAATATTAAAGGTAAGTAGAATTGTAGAAGTTTTATTTTAAATTCAATTCAACTTGTTTCTTTATATAATTCATTATTTTAAATTTGTATTATCTCTTAATTTTAATTATTAGGTGATGATGTGCTAAAAGAAGTTGAGTATCGTCAAATTATTGATGAAATGAAGCAGGAATAATGTATTATCGAAGATGAGGGACAAGCTGCATGATGAATTATGGGTCATGTTGTTGCTATGTTGCTAGAATTGTAGAAGAATGTATTACAGAGAGTAGTACTGTTGTTGCTATGTTGTTTTGATAACTATGTTGTTGTTTTTTTTATGAAAGTTATTGTTGCTATGTTTTTTTTATGAAGGCTGCTATTGCTATTTTTTTTTATGAAAGTTGTTGTTGCTATGTTTTTTTTATGAAATTTTTTGGTTCTATGTTGTTGTATGTGGGCTGAGTTATTTTGGATAACCATTGTTGAGATGAAAGGCAGATAATGTTGTAATTTTGTTGCGAGCTGAGTTATTTTGCTGCAGGAGTCATACTACTCTCTTCTGCTACATTGAGAAGTAATCGCAAAGATCATAGATTATTAGCGGCAAGAATCGACATTTTAGTGTTTAGGTGCTGGTACCGCCGGGTAAGTGGGTACACTTTGGGGGTAAGTGGGGCGGGGGCAGGTGGAGGAATTACTACCCGTGATGGATGATGGGGTGGAGATGGGGGTGGATTTCAGGTGGCAGGTACGGGTATGGGGTACCCTTCCCCCGCCCCCGCCCCCGCCCCGCCCCATTGACATCCCTACCCCTAACCCTCGCCCCAATACCCGACTGAGAACATGACCCTAGTCTACCATCATTCACTAAAGCCACTAGAGCAAAAAAAATACTAGTCAAAGGTTAACGTTAACACACACGGGAACCAATACTAAAGCACAAGTTAGGAAGAATCTCGAGGTAAGTCAGGCTACTACAAACCAAAATGATAAAGCAAGGGAAAAGAAGAATAAATGCAAGAATGTAAAGTCAAGATTCAATAAAACGCAACACGCAAGAATTTAACAACAAGGATAAGGACAAATATTGATTACGGGAAACTGGAGGTACCAACTCCGGGCTGATAGAACCTGTTCACATGCTAAAAATCATTGCTCACACGCCGCAACACACTGTTTACTGCCTAAAATCATTGTTTCCTGTCGAGATTTTTATACACGGATGCTAGGTGGGAGAACAGAGAGATAGAACCCGGATGTACGTCGTGGCAGATCTGGTGGTACCTGCAAAAACAATGCAAAAAAATTATTCACCAGAGCTCGAAGCTCCAGCGTTAATATGACGGTGGAGGTGGATTGGTGTGGTGACTGTTGGCTACTAAGTTTCCTCAAAGCTCAGAGCTTCGATGCAGAGGTGGAGCAGATCTGGGGGGTGGAGGATGATGGCGGGGCTGGTGGGATTGTTTGTCGGTGTTAATGGAAGGAGCAGCGAGGGGAGAGGTGAAAGGGGGACGGCTTGGTGGCTTCTAGTCGAAGCTCCGACGTTAATTAATCTGGACTCTCTCCTTTATTATTTTTAGATAAATGACTTAATTAGAACCAGGTATCGTTAACTCAAAACTTCACTAGAACCACACAATTAAGCAAAAAGTTTTGATAAAAAATGAGTAGATGAG
Organism: Przewalskia tangutica; assembly: GCA_029844215.1. Taxonomy (NCBI): domain Eukaryota; kingdom Viridiplantae; phylum Streptophyta; class Magnoliopsida; order Solanales; family Solanaceae; genus Przewalskia; species Przewalskia tangutica. Next base: position 83,465,293 of record CM056736.1, on the reverse strand, counting down.
TGGGGTCTTAATGACTTTCCATCAGATGTGATAACTAATTAATTAATAAGCAAATACAGACAACCAAATCTTTCCAAAAGGACCGGAGAATATACCCTTTTGATGGCAGAGAGTCACTATGCTCTTTCCACCATCCTTTTTTTTTTTTTAAATCTTCTTTTAACCTATTGTTTGATTTAGCCACATGACTATTTTACATAGATGTGATTTGACTGTATTTATAATTGGTGTTATTACATTATTTTTCATGCCACTACGAACCAAAGCATTTCAAGCCAAAAACGTAACTTTTTACATAGTTTGTGTGTGTAAATTTTGCGAGATCGTCTAATCCTCTGGACAACATCAATTCTTTTTGTGAGCACTAAAATAGAAATTTAAAGTTATCGTTTAATGGTTGTAATTTCATCTTACATTATCTATACATACTATTTTAGTCTTTTCAAAGATTCCCAGATACTTCAATTTTCACCCCTCTAATACTCACATTCCACCTTCACTACAGGAAAATAAATGACACATAATTTATATTCTCCAAATATAAATGCCCATATTTTAATTTATATGTCCCCAAATTTTGCCACAATGTAGGTATTACATTCAAATATATGAACCCTAATTTTAGAATTATTTTCTTTTTTGGAGAATAAACCAATTCATTGTTTTTTTGGTGATAGTGTATACTTTCGGAGCTTCTCAAGAAGTGCGATAACTTGTCCCTTACGATTTAGTTTAACTGAAAAGGGTCGAGGGACTTGTGACTTATGTTACAGGTTCGAGTCATGAGTCATTTAAACTAAGTTTGATATTTAAGTGGATAGAAATAGATGAATGAACTCATTATCCTTGAAATTCGAAGGTTGAGGTTAGTCCTTTGGAACGGATTTCTCGAACATAAAAAATTTATCTGAAATGTGTTTCGATATAAGATTCAAGTCTTAAGTCCTCGAACATAATTTTTCTTCCTCTACTCCCAAAAGAAATGTAAAAGGAAAGTAAAATAGAAGTTGCTTCCACGAAGCACCATGGGCCAGATACTAACCTTTTAAAAAATTGACTTTGCTTAGTATATAGTCATTATTATTCACTAAACTTAACCAAAACCAATAAGAAAATCCAGCTGACCCTTAACCCCTATCCCATCCTTTCTTGTTTTTTCTCATTTCCTTCCCTTTACCGTATATGGACTGCACCAAATAAATCATTCAGTTTTTTCCCTTTGAAACGTACCAAGAAAGGCCTAGATCCATCATGTCTAATAACGAATGCTTCCAGAGTGGAAACAAGGAGCATGAACCCCGTGGAACGTTTGCCAAAAAGGGGTTCATGCTCTTTGGCGTTAGAGTTATGGAAGCTGCTGCTGCTGGTGGTTCATTCAGGAAGAGTGCTAGCATGAATAACCTAGCTCTATTTGACACCGAGCAGCAGCACCAAGTTTCTAATGCCGGTTATGCTTCTGATGACGTTGTTCATCCTTCTGCTAGGAGCCGTGAACGTAAACGAGGTACTATATATTTAAATTCTGAATTCGCCTCTGCCCAATTTCATTTCAGGCAGTGTGTTGTTGTAATGGTTCAGGTCTAGCTATTGAATACATACTATATATATTTATATTTATATTAATGAAAAAGGCTCTACACTGTAAGACTTCTGAGGGTAAGATTGTAATAATCTCCGACTCGGGAGTCTTTCTCATTAATACAAATATATATAGTGTGTACAATGTAAAATTCTAATACCATAAATATATCTACCATAATTATACAACACTAAATATTACAAAATATATTGAGTATATTTAATAATATACGTTAATAGTGGGCCAACTTTTGAGGTCTCACCATTTTGTTATTTGGACTTAACTCAAAAGGTGTGTTGACAACTAATTATGTGTCTTACTTTATTTTCCCTTTCGAGTTCAACCACCTGCAATTCGTGATATGTTTAGCAATTTTTTAGTCACTATTTAGATTTATATATTATCAGAATTTTCAAAGATATGTATTAAGTAAAGATTGTGAAATTCTGGATATTTTTGTGTCTGGATTGAAATCTTGAATTGATGTTTTTCTTTTCCATTTTTTAAAAATTAATGGGATTTATTGTTGGAATGATGATTAGGAATGCCATGGACAGAGGAAGAGCACAAACTATTCTTGTTAGGATTGCAGAAAGTAGGAAAAGGTGATTGGAGAGGTATTTCAAGAAACTTTGTCAAAACAAGAACCCCAACTCAGGTGGCCAGCCATGCCCAAAAATACTTCCTCCGGCGAAATAACAGTAACCGCAGACGCCGGAGGTCTAGTCTTTTTGACATCACCACTGATACTGTAAGCCTCTTGCAATTTCATTACTTCTTTACTTTTTGTTCCATTTTATATGAGGTTATTTGACTGGACATATAGTTTCAGTAAAAAAATTGAAATTTATAATGATCTAAAATAAGTCGTAAATTTTTTCGTGATTATAAATCATTTCATTAAGAATAAATGGAAAGTTTGACGTCAAATTGTAAGGAGTACTATGAAAAGATGTTTGATTTGATTCCAGTGTTTTCTTCTTATTTTGCAGGTTCATGGTGCTGCTAAATTGGATGAAGATAATAAACAAGTGATCAATCACACCAGCAGCTTTGAAAAGTACCCCATGTCAGCTTTCCGGCTCGACATGCTGGCAAAATTACCGGCCACCGGAGAAAGCTCGACGGAGAATTTAACGATAGGAATGAACAAATCCATGAAGCCCATTAGGCCAATACCAGTCCCGCCCTCATCAAAATTGGCAGATCTCAACTTAAACAATACATATATCCAAGAATCATCTCCTTTACCACTCAAGCTGTCCACGTCAGCATTTTCATCGGCTGACGAAAAATCGCCGTTGCCACCGAGGCATTCATCGGCTTTGCAGGCAATGTCTGGTGGCTTCAATGGCAGTACTAGTGGAGATAGCATAATTAGTGTGGCTTGAAGAATAAGAATTTAAGATATGTTGGATGTAATTGAGTGGGGCTTAGTTAGATAAGATTAGGCATTAGTGGGATTAGAGTATGGAGAAAATATTAATTAGGTGATTGATGATTCCTTTTGTTTTTGTATGTATAGATATGGTGTCGTTTTCAGTAGTTCTTAAGATTTGTTGTTTAGTTTATTTTTGTGGTCTTAGGTGAACAGCACCAACCACGATGTTATTTGGTCTTCTGCAGTTGTTATTGTGATTGAAATAGACTTGTTTGTTTTCGGGAATTAAATCCAATTTTGTTTTTGTGAAGATTAAGACATGCATAATTTATGTGGCTGATATTGTTATGAGTAGGGGTGTTAATGGACTATGATTTGGTTTGGTGTTCATTAAACTCTTAAGTCACAACGTTCGTTAATCAATCTCTCAACTCTTTTTTCTTTGCCGAACTGGATTTAATAGAAGTTGCAATAAATCAATTCCATGAGACGAGGGAATAAAATCTTCTTCTACAACCAATGGAAGTGAAATGACGTCTTCTCTTCAAGGCTGTTTAACGAATGTAGAAGAGAAAAATATATAGATATCTTTAGGTGTTGATATCCGTAGTTACCCTCTATAATTTCCAGCTTAGTTTCTGGTGTTATTTTCTTAATTTCCGAGTAATATTCAAGTGAATAAATTATGTAAATAATCTAAAGCCTACTTTTGTTAAACTAACCATATGGCACAATCCAGGGGATAAGTAAACTACTACATTTCTGTTTAGCTTAACTAAATTTAGCAATCAAGTCAATCCTCTATAAAGTAATGCCAGAAGAAGCAAGAGATGATGTAACACTGAAGGGCTGATTTTGTTACTGTAGACTTTCAGCAGTTTAAGTTTCAGAAATAAGTAAAACCAGGTTCTTCCCCTATGAGGCTATCTGAAAACTTTAACAAATACGTAATTTGCTAACAAAATATCCCCCTTTTCTGAAAGGAGAATTGAAAATAAATAAATCATATTTTCATACAATACCTAACTGAATTATAAATGTTTCAGGAAAAAATCAAAATTTAAATTGTTAGACAATAATCAACAATTTTTCAAGAACTGTATATTCTACTTCATTTTAGACTTTCGTCATACATAAATTTTAACTATGATTCACCAAAGACAGCAATTAAGAGGAAAATTTACAAACGCCTAGTACTCCCTCTTCATTTCTTCTGCACAATTCAAATATGTCCATAAAAGAAAGGAGGGTGGGGGTGGGGGGTACCAATCCAGGTGCATGCCGTTAGAAATGGTATCAATATTAATAGATATCAGCACGCACGAAATTAGCGGAACCTAGTCGGTCACTGAGAATACTTGGGATGGGAAATACCTGCTTCTAGCACAAAATTTAAAATTATAGAACAAAATGCACCATGATATTGCTGCTCCCTTTAGAAAACAATATACATGACAAACCTTCAGTGCCTCTTCACAACTCTCAGATGAACCTCTGGCGCACATATTCGAAGGCAGCAGCAGAACGACATCCAAACAAAAGAATGATGTTGAGAATAATCCTCAAATGATAGAACTCCTGTTTTTAGACACATCTACAACAATACGACATCAATGAGCTACAAACAATTAGCACAACCATTGGAATCACAAGAAGTAATCAGGAGTCTTCCTTGTGGTGTCGGGCTCTATCTGACGTGGAGCAGGGTCAAACTGAAGGAAATTCTGCTCCATGTTTTCGCCTATTTCTAGAATTGCAGCCATGTTACCACACCGGTAACAATAGTTTGGAGCACTAAATACCGTCACAACATTCTTATCCTGTCGAAGTTATAACAAATAGCACATAAATACAAAGTAATAACTAAGAAATTTCAATTTTAATAAACACAAGTAGTACGTAAGTGATTCTTTAAAAAAAATCTAGTAGTTCGTTTTGTTTGTTTTTTGGGGGAAGGGGGGGAATGCAGTTAGTGGGTTCACGAACCTGGCACCAATTAAAACCCTCCATGACAAGCTGATGGGCTCTAGAAATCAGAGTCAGCCCATTGGTGTGGTTGAACTGAGATGCTATATCCTGTCCAAAGGTGTAACCAGCTCCTCGGGGTGATATTCCCCAACCACACCGATCATCTGGATCAGACCACAGGAGATCGCACATTGGTCCTTCATGTGGAACCTGATAACCACAGTATGACTTAACTGATCAGGACCAGCAACATTAATGTGCATAGAACTAAATTCATGAAACACTAGGAACAATGGAAAAACAGGACCACATGTTCAAGAAGCAATAAAGATAGCATTGTTGTAAGAGATACCCAACAGGTAAATATCAGAAGATGTAAGAGTACTAAATTATCATCTCTAGCTATGAGGAAATTGAAAAAGCAGATCCTTCCCATAGCAGATAAACAATTAGTGACTGAGCTGCATTAAGACCTCTATGATAACATTTGTGGAGTATCCAGGACAAATTAGAAAAAAGAAAAGAAAACAATAAACACTCGAATATCTTCCTGTTCAATTTTTGGTCCTTTAGTTGATTTGTAGTTCTGTTGAAAATTATAGTAAACTAATGCGACATACCACTTGTAAACTGGGACACATCCCTTTTGATTTATACAATTATATATCCTAATAAAAAAGGTTATTGTAAGCTAATGTAATGGACTGAACCATCAATGGGAAGTTCCAATTAAAATACTAAAGCTTTCGAGTGCAAATATGGATCACAGGCATGAGATGGAGCAGGCAGAAGAGCCAGTAGTAAATACAAAGAAAACATGTCATGTATTATTAAAGTAGAAAAACCTGAAGTACAATACCTCTTGTATACGGTCCAATGATCGTATATTATCCAGTGTATCCAAAGAAGGCGAGAGTCCTCCGTGTAAGCAGAATACCTAAAACAAAAAGAAGAGTTGAGCTAGAAAGTATGTCAGCACTTTTCTTGAAATGAAAAGCCAGTAGAGTAACAGCTCAAACCTGACTCTCTATTAGTGCTGTCAGTGGCAGATAATCAAAAAGATCAGTGAAATACTTCCAAACATTGGCATTTCCATACTTCCTCAAGCATTCATCATAAAAACCATACCTGTCAGGAAAAGAGGCATCTCAATACCACCATATACATGATTGAACTGCAGTCATAGTCTCACAGCCTTGGTAAACTGTAAATAGACACAATGAAATAGAAAAGTATATAGAACCAACGGTGTCTTTTCTTTCTTTTGATCACTCCGTCAAATGTTATACATTTATCTGGTGGTTTGGAAAGAAACTTCAGCCAGACAATGTGCAAGCCACAAACAGAACGTGTTTAATCTCAGAACTTAAAACTAGCTCCTCGTCGCCTCTAGCCACTGTTTTTCTTAGAAGGCATGAAGTATTTGTGTGGACAAACTTAGCAATCATATTCTAAAGAAAAATAATAATGAGTGGGAGTCATTTTAGAAGCTTGGATTTTGAAAAGATAAAACTGCATTTATTTAGAGGACAAAATATCATCTCATGCTACCTGCTCGCTCCAAAACCACTACCTCAGTAAAAAGAACAAAAAGGAAGAAGGCAGACAACCAGCAGTTAAAATCATGCTATCAAACTGGAAGCACAAGGATGAATGTGGATGAAAATTTACAACAAAAGGAGAAGAATATTTTGGAGGACATAAGTCACTTAATCTTATTAATAAGAGCAGCACTATGATGGTGCTGTGATATTTTCATCGAAAAATAAAAAAACTAATCCCATAGAATTATGTAGGAATTAATAAAGTCTTACAATTACTACTGAAGTCATTCATCTTATTAGGAGGTTGGTGGAGTAGTATAGGGAGAGGAAGAAAGATTTACATGATTTTCATCGACCTCGAAAAGGCATACGACAAAGTCCCTAGGGAGGTTCTATGGAGATGTTTGAAGGTTAGAGATGTATCTGTGGCGTATGAAATGGGACCGCGAAGACAACCCACCACTAGAGCAAGGCCTGATATAAGGGTAAGCCAATAACCTTTTCTTCCCGATTAAGGATATATATGATGGAGCCAAGACTAGGGTACGGATAGTAGGAGGAGACTCGGAGCACTTCCCAGTGACGATGGGTCTGCACCAGGGTTCAGCTCTTAGCCTATTTCTATTTGTCTTGGTGATGGACGGACTGACGCGACAAATCCAAGGGGAGGTACCATGGTGTATGTTATTCGCAGACGATATAGTCCTGATTGATGAGACTTTCAGCGGAGTGAACGTCAGGCTGAAGGTTCGGAGACAGACTCTGGAGTCTAAAAAGGGTTAAGGTTGAGTAGGACCAAAACATAATATTTGTATGGAGTGCAAGTTCAGCAACGGGAGCAACCCTGAGGTTTCAAATAGTAATATATATGAATTTTGAATTTACACACCTGCTTCCGTACTACATAATATCATTTGAATGACCTATGGAGATATCAAGGAAAATATCACCAAAGAAACAAATTGAAAATCATTCAAAGAAAAGACAAATGGAGAAAGAAAACAACTTTGAAAAGAAGAAAAGACGGGAAAGCAAAAAAATAAAAGAAGACAACTTGAAAAGAAGAAAAGACTGGAAAGGAAAAGAAGATTTTTTCTTTTCTTCTTTTCAAATTTGTCTCTTTGTCATTTTTTTTCAAATTTGTTGTTTTCTTCTTTTCCTTTCCCGAGTCTTTTCTTCTTTTCAAGTTTGGCTTCTTTTCTTCTTAAACCCAACCAAGATCACCTATGATTACACAAGAAAACCCAAAAAAACCTACTCAAATTCTAGCACCTTTTGTATCAAAACTTACCAATATGGCATCTTCAATAGCATCCTCTTCTCAAATTTCAACTCATGTCATTCCAAAAAAAAAGAAGCTTCAAGTACCTAGGGTCTATTATCCAAGGGAATTGAGAGATTGATGACGATGTCACATATCATATTGGGGCAGGGTAGATGAAATAGAGGCTCGCATCTGAGGTCTTGTGCGACAAAAAGGTGCCACCAAAACTTAAAGGCAAGTTTTATAGAGTGGTGGTTAGACCAACTATGTTGTATGGAGCGGAGTGTTGGCCAGTCAAGACAAAGCACATACAAAAGATGAAAGTTACAGAGATAAGGATTCTAAGATGGATGTGTGGGCATACAAGGAGAGATAGTATTAGAAATGATGATATCCTGGGTAAAGTGGGAGTGTCCTCAGTAGAGGATAAGATGCAGGAAGGGAGGTTGAGATGGTTCAGACATGTGCAGGGGAGATACATGGATGCCCCAGTGCGGAGGTGTGAGAGGTTGACTATGGACCGGTTCAGGAGGGGTAGAGGTAGGCCGTAAAAGTATTGGGGAGAGGTAATTAGACGAGATATGACGCAGGTGCAACTTACAGCGGACATGACCTTAGACAGAGGGTTACGGAGGACACATATTAGGATAGAAGGGTAATAGGTAGTCGAGTGTAGTTCTACTTACGCTTACAAAATGATAGTGTAGTGTTATTATTGTAGGCTCGATTAGCCTATCACACTTATAGGCGCATTATTGTTTTATAGTCCCATGTAGTTTGATCTCTGTTGCTATGTATTCTTTAGTGTACTTTGTTTATCCTATTTAGTTGTGTTAGCTATTGCTTCCTGTTGATAGAATGCACTACCATGACGTATTCTATTTTATTATCAGCATGTTCTGTTTTAATTTCTCGTCCGAGTCTGACCGTCTCTCTTGCTTTGCTTTGCTTTACTTTCTTTGCCTGTGATTACGCTTTCTCTTGAGCCAAGGGTCTCCCGGAAACAGCCGCTCTACCTACCAAGGTGAAGGTAAGGTATGTGTACACTCTACCCTTCCCAGACCCCACGATGTGGGATTTCACTGGGTATATTGTTGTAATAAAGTCTTACAATGTTTCAGCCTCATGTACATAGTTCATTTTACACCAGAATGTAAGCAAAAGTATGCAATTAAACCTGATCTTAAAAATGGAGTCAGCTTTATATTTGAAACCCCTCAGATTCTTTTCTCAATGGTCCTTCATTGGAGGCCGAATTTTATACGAGCAAAATAGAAGAATTGAAACAACTTCTATACAAGGTGGAGGCTGTCACTTCCTCTGATCAATTAATGAGAGGTTTTTGCTAAAAGTATCATTGGTTTAGTTGATTCCGTAGGTTTAATCCGGCTGATGAACACAACCCTTTCCAGTTCCAAGATCGGCAGACAAACCAAAATCTTTTTGACAGGTAAAAGGGGATGGGAAGGCCACTATGTGATCCTCTATAACTACTGCTCCCTTGTTGACATATTGCCTTTAAAAGAATACTAAAAGAGAACATCTCCTGTTTTCCAGCCCTCAAATTATGCAAATATCCTTCTTTCCAATTTACCTCTAGTTATAGCTCCTCTTAGTGCTGATATAGTTCAGATATAAGACAAATGTGGTGTTTTCTTTGTTATCCGTTCATTCAACAAGATGCTCAAAACCTAGGAATTCTTTAAAAGCAGAAAGGTTTTACACTGCCCAGAATACATCTGGGAGAGGATTTATCACTGACTGTAAATTCTAAATAGAGAACACTACATATATCTCCATCCCAATTCAGGTACTCTTCAAATTCTTTTTTTTTCTTTTCTTCTGGAGGAGATGAGAAATTGAAGACCTACACTCAACAACACACACACACATAATGTATCAGTAAGACCATGCCCAAACCAATGACATTTGAAAAAACAGAAGTCAAGATTTAAAGTTCCTGTTCTCATTTAAGGAGGGCACAGGCAAAAAGGAATAATGAAGTCCCTTCTAGACGGACAAGATAACGAGATAGTTCCACCAACTAAACCATTTTCAAAAGAAAATTACCCTGATATCTTACACGACGGGTTAAAGGCTAAGCAACTGAAACACACATACCAACATATCATTCACCAAATGATGCAGAAAATGCTATTTTTCCCCTGTATGCCAACTTTTAGTGTTAAACTTTGAACTGCCAACTCAGTGCATAACACCCTAAACTAAGATAAGAAGTGCATCTAATAGACATCTTTTCGGCTTTCGAGATAGCGGCACCATTGCTTATAGATGTTCTTGTACTTGTGTTTTCTTTGACTAATTAAGAGTGGTATATGTACCCAAAAACACATCCTCATACACAAAACTAGATCATCTGATGAAACAGAAAAGTTATTTTCTAATAGGCCATTTTTGCACCTCAAAATGAATATTAATATATAAGATCAAAAAGGTAAATCACTTACACCTGAGTGATTTGTCGGCTTTCATGGTTTCCCCTAAGAATTGTGATTCTATCTCTATAACGGACCTTCAGAGCAACCAAGAGCGTGACAGTCTCCACTGAGTAGTACCCACGGTCTGCATTCATTGAAAATCTATTAATGATAGATGTGAGTGCAGTATTCATTGAACAGCCTATTAATAATAGATGTTATGCCACTATAATTCTCTGACTCTAGTGTGAATGCTAATATATTTGTCCAAAAAGGGAACTAAAATGTTAATATCAATAAATAAAAGTAAAGAACATGAAGATGAAACACACAACTATAAAGTAACAAACAAAATGTAACAGAGCATGCTGTTGCGGCTTATGTAGTATGCAACCTTTCCATGACGGAATGTGTCTCAAATCCTCAAATTTAATAAAGAAAACAAGAAAACGATCAAAAGCCTTTGTCCTACAATCAAGACAAGAAAAAGGAAGACGTGCCAATACTTATAAAACTAAGGCAACTCTGCAATTTATGGAATCCACATATTGACCTATATACTATATCAGACATGAAATGTTGGGGGAATAAAGCAACTTTGACAAGTATTATATAGAAAAATAAAGATAACTAGTAGGAAAAGACGGAAGAATTCTAATGGACACTTGATATTGCTGCATAATTTTCTTACCTAAAGAAAACAAAGCAGAGGCTTTAATGAGAAGTGCTTCAACTACAGAGAAAAATTAAATGAAAACAAATTTTAAGAAGACAACCTTTTTTGGATACGAGGGACTATGGCGCTCAATGCGAAACTAAGTGGATAATGGGCCCATCCCTCTTCCTTCTTCACTTAAATACTTGGTTTTTGTCTACAGGAAAATTTGAGCCCGTGAAGTGCGCCTAACCCGCACATCATGATGTTGCATCCTTACCACTAGACCAAAGCCTTTGGGGCTCTGAGAGACAATTTTTTCTTTATATATAACAAACTATAGCGTCTTATTTCACTAACTTACGATGCTTGAGAAAACATATCCAACAACCCAGATACTCACTTATGGGTATAACCTGTCCACTCACTTCAAAAATTCTGAAAAAGGACAAAATCTACAGAGACGAGAAGCAAGAAAAATTACACGTAATGAAACACGGAACTCCAAACATGTTTCAGTCATCATCTTTTTGATTGGCTAATTTTTTTCCCTACGCCTAGAATCCTGCAAGTGTCAAGAGGATGTAACAAAACTTTGACCAATTCAGACATCTTAAGCTAATGAAGCTTAATGGAAAGAAAAATCTTCTATATTTCACCTCCTATCAAGGCTGGTATCTTATTTTGTCACATTTTCAACCACTAGGACATAAAAAAAATACCATCTCAATAATGATTCATCAGTAAAGTGTCCTACCATCATTATCAAACATGTGTTAAATGTGTATTGCCAAAACAAGGAATGACACATGACAGTAACTCTGCCATCAGCAAATGGCATCACAATCATTCATGTTCTCAATGATTGAGCAATGAAATGTTGAATTGTTCCAAACAAAAAAAATGAACTATACTTACTTGGCTGATTTTGAAGCACCCTTAACTAGCAAGAACCACTCATCTGACTGTCCAAGCTTGAAACAAACTATATATGTTCAGCATAAAAGCTAGACATCGCACTCTATACAATGTGCACAACCTACATCATCTTCAAGAGATCCTAGCATTAGCGCTATTCCTTTTCTTTCTTCATGATGATGGTGTTTGGATCAACTTGCCTGCTCATCGACTATTCGATCGGGTACATACTACCTCCCACCAACACAAGTACCAAGTAACTCTATCCATCAACGCTTTAGGCGGATGAGAAAAAATCACTTAATTATCTTTTACCTCCACTGGGATTCAAACACATGACCTCATGGTTCTCATTGCACCTCATTGACCACTAGGCGGGTAACACTAGGGTTGTACTTATTTGCAGTTACATTCATGTCAACATTGGCAATACCAAATTTATTACATACGAGAGAAAACTAATAGGTAAGCCACGGGAAACTAGCAATTACCACATAGACTACCAAGCCCTAAATTCCAACTATGTGCGCTCAGAAGCATAGCCTCCCAAGCCAGATAAAAGAGGAGGATCGCGATAAATGATCATCAACATAGATATAGTCCAATTATAATGAATCCTTTAAATAAATGAGTACATAGAAGTCATATATAGCCGAACCTAACTAGTTTAGGATCAATAGACCACCAAACCCTTACTTTTATAATTCAACACAAATACACATCCCTAATAAATACAACAACATACCCGGTGTCCCACAAAGTATGGTCTGTACCCGGTGTCCCACAAAGTATGGTCTGGGTAGAGTGCACGCTTAACTTACACCTACTTTTGCAACTCAAAAAAAACACAAATACACAACCCTAATAAATGGAAAAAAGAAACATTAAATCTCCCAAATCCAAAAAAAAAACATCAAAATCTCAAACTCACCAACATAATCACCCATGAAGAGATAATTCGTATCGGGCGCATTTCCGCCAATCCGGAAAAGCTCAATCAGATCATAGAACTGTCCATGAATATCACCGCAAACTGTGACTGGACATTTCACTGGCTGCACATTCCACTCCTCCACAAGTATAGCTCTCGCTTGATCACACAAAATCTTCACCTCCGCTTCCGGTAGCGGTTTACACTCCATCAATTGCTCGATCTGCCGATCTACATCTGCGTTCGACGGCATTTTCCTCGCAGATCTGTGAACTCCACGCCGATCAATTGAAAAATTGTCGATCGAAATCAAACGCAAATATTACACACTAATTTTAATTAAATCGAAATTACGTACCGAAGATCAAATTTAAGCTTAAAAATGCAAAAATTACAAACGATTGAGCATCGGACAGAGTAGAATTAGGGTTTCAATCACCCAATTATCTCCTATTTCTGATATTTGTATCCATTCGTATGATTTTTTTCCCTAAATTATATATGAAAATGTAACAAAATGTTTTATAATTAGAATAATTTTATGCATAGGTAGTACTTAGTAGTAATAGAGAAGATTTTTATATGTTTGTCTCTATTACTCTGTGTGTGTGTGTGAGAGGTGAAAATGGAGAAATGGAATGTGAAATGAAATTCAAATAACGCGAAATGAAATGGAAATGCACGTCAATTATTATTATGGGAAGAACGACATTCCTCTCTGGTGGCTCCGCCAGGTCAAAATATAAAAGCTATGGTGACACGCGTCAGCTAGTGAATCATATTTGGAAACAATTTCTCTATGTAAAGGTAAAGTCGCGTGCATTCGCCCCTCTCCGGACACCGTTTATAAAAATACATTGAATATATTATTGTGGTGAAGAAATCTCGGTGAACTATTCACAGAGCAGGAAAGCCTACGTGATCTTTAATAAAAGAATCATGTGCATTGAAGAAAGTGTGCATGTTGTGTTTGACGAGTCTAGTGTGTATTTGAGAAGCAAGCGTGTGAGAATAATGAAGAGTCTTTCAGTGATTCCAGTCAGACGTTCAATCAACAAATGAAAATGAAACAAGTAACCTCCTTGATGAACCAGGTCTATCAAATAGGGCATGACAAACCTGGTTTACCCAATGATGTTGAAAACGATAACTAAACAATTCTCAGGGGATAGTTCATAAAAGATATAGATATCAGGAATCTCATCCCATTGATAATGTCCTAACATATCTGAATGTTAGGTAACGGAAGAACTTTTATGGCTTCAATGTTTTTCTTTCCATTATTGAGCTAAAGAAAATTAATGAGGCTTTGCAGGATGCATATTGAATAGTTGTTATGCATGAGGAACTAAATCAGATTGAAAGGAACAAGGTCTGACACCTCGAACCAAGGCCAAATAATAGAATGATAATTAGCACTAAACATGTGCTTAGAAACAAATTTGATGAACATGCAAAACAAAACACGATTGGTGGTTCAAGGATATAACCAGGAGGAAGGTATAGACTATGATAAAACATTTTTCTTGCGGAATATTTAGAGACCATAAGGCTTCTTATAGCATTCACTACTCATATGGAATTCACATTATATCAAATAGATGTAAGAAGTGCCTTCCTAAATGGATATTTGAAAGAAGAGGTATATGTGAAGTAACCTTCGAGATTTGAAGATGCTAAATATAATGATCATGTATACAAGTTGGATAAAGCTCTATATGGACTTAAGTAAGCACCAAGAGCCTGATATGAGAGGTTGTCCAAGTTTCTCTTGGGACATGGTCACAAAAGAGGTGACATTCATAATACTCTATTTGAGTATTTCTTTTGTCTAGTGGATGATCTGTTTATATATGTATATGTATGGCTAATCCTATGTAGTGGTGTACTTCTTTTTTTTCATCACATGTTGATGGTGAGCATAATTGTATTCATAGAGGTTGAGACAACATCTATGACATTGTCGTAAGTCACTTGCATATAATATAATTGGTTTTGTGAAAAAAGGAAAAAGGGGGAGAATGTTAATGTTGGGTTTGGTGTTGTGACATTTTGCCCAACATATCATTTTAAGTACTAAGTTGAATTTAACAAATGTTGGAACAAATGTCACAACATTCGGACCAACATTTCATGACAAATAATTTTGCCTTACTTCACGGACTGAAGCAATTCTCGTGGATTTTTTACAATGACGGAGAAGTGACTTGACAAGGTAATTTAGAAGTTGATAAAATTGTTACACCCCGTTATACCATGGCAAGTAAGTGAGAACGTGATTAAGAATATGAGATTTGGATTGTGGAAAGAAAGAAAGATTACTTTTTCTTAAGGAAAAATATCGGGAATTTGTGAAGGAAAAAGTTTATTAATTGGAATTTGGTTCTCAAATTTGGTATTTGGGACTTTTGGAATATATTGGATTTATGAATTTTTAAGTTCGGATTTGGTCACGTGGGGTCCACCGAAAAATTTTACGGTTTTGTGGGGCACACAATATTTTGAGATATTTTGGAGGAAGAAATAATTTGGACCAATAGGAGGGTGAATGGTGACACGTGTCACCCCTCCACTTGGTCTTGCAATACTTGGACTTTAAGATATTTATGAGACAAGTGGACAAGTGGGTCCCACTCCACTTGTCTTGCTAGCTTGGCCATACACTTGGCATGATCTCCCCCCTTGGTGATACATTATATACACATAGAGGGCTTGTAAGATTCATCACAACACTTAGAAAATATTTCACCTCCCTTTCTCTCTTAGAGGCTCACGGTTTTGAGCCCATTTCTTGAGCAAAAATTCTTCAATCCTTGATGATAAATCCTCAAACTCAAGACTAAGATCCCTAATGAAGTGCTAAGCAAAGATAACCCCTTAAACCCCAAGAATATGGTATGGCCGAATATAGGAGGGTGAAACCCTAAGGTTCCGTCGACTTTTTGGAAGTGAAATACAAAGTGAAGTTGTGTATAAGCTCATAAGGGTCACATATATGTGATTGAAACTTGAAGAAGTGGAGCGAAACGAAAACTGCGGACCATGTACCCCCGGACTGTTTTGGGCGTTTTTGAGGCTTTTTGAAGGTAAATTCTCTTCTTCTTTTAAAGTAATTGGATATTACTTGTTGTTGACATGTATAGATGAGCTTGTACTAAAAGAATGAAGATTGAAAAGTATTTGGGCCATTTTTGGCAAGTTGGTCGAGACTAGGCAATGTTTGTCGTCGTTGGATTCGTTGGTTATTATTGTTGTTAATAACACTTGTCGCATGCTATATAATGAAGGAAATATAGTTGTTGATAGTTTATATAACTTATATAACATGTTGGAATGAAAATTGGATTAAAAGGAATTAAGGAAAAGGACATCGGATTGTAGTTGTTGGTCGTAGAATCTATAAAACTGTTAGATGTTGTTATGCAGTTTGTATGGACTGTTTTGGGGTGTATATATGTTGGAAAATCAGCCCCTAACATACATGTTTAAAGTGGTAAAATTACTAGTGAAAGTCCTAAGGAATAAGGGTGTTAAAGGCTTCACATTGTACCCTTAATGTTGGTTTATTATGGACTGTATTGTGGACTGTTTTAATGTGATTGTGGGGCAGAATTTTACACGTCAAGTTAGGCGTGTAGTCCCATTTGGTTAACTGTTGGTTGTGCCTTAAATGTGGCTTGTCGGTTGATGAATTCGGGCCTTGGAAAAGGTAGAAAAGTACGTAGAAACAAAGAAAGTGCTGCCCAAATTTCTGTAGAATAAGAGGGCAATTATTTGGTATAAGTCTTATACTAGTAAGTATGATATTGATAGAAGTGCTATCGGCATTATAGGTTGAAGTATTACGTGTAGCATATTCTAATTGGAATGTGGAATAGACGATAAGGTTGAAGTACATTGGAGCGTATTGCTACTTGTCGTGTTGGTTAGTCGTCACGAGGTATGTGAACTATCCTTCCTTCTTTTGACATGATTATTTGGAAAGCCAATGTGACTTGATTTTGGTGAGTCTATGTGACTTGATTTATTTGAAGTAAATGTATTGATTTTGAAAGTATATGAGACTTGATTTCTTTAAAAGATTATGAGACTTTATTTTTCAAGTTATGGGACTTGATTTCTAAAGTTAAGAGATTTGATTTAAAGTTATGAGACTTGATTTCTTTAAAAGATTATAAGACTTTATTTTTCAAGTTATTGGACTTGATTTCTAAAGTTAAGAGATTTGATTTAAAGTTGAGACTTGATTTCTTTAAAAGATTATGAGACTTTATTTTTCAAGTTATGAGACTTGATTTCTATAGTTAAGAGATTTGATTTATTTTGAAAGTTATAATACTTGATTTGAAAAGTACAAGCTTACTTGATTTTAAAGAAGAGAAGTAACTTGATTTAAAGGTATAAGTTACTTGATTGATTTAAAGAGAATAAATGACTTAATGTTGAAGGAAGAAGTTTTTGGTGTTAACGGTATAAGTTACTTAAGTTTAAAAGTGTAAGTAACTTGACTTTGATATCAAAAGTATTCTTGGGGTTCAACTCCCTAAAATTTCATTAAATGATTCTTTTATAAAGAATAGATGTATGAAGTACTTTTGGGTTTAATCCCCTAACATTACATGATTTGAGTCTTCTTGTAAAGAAGTGAATGTACGTAGTACTTTGGGTTCAACTCCCTTACATGACGTGAAAATGCCTTGGTTGTATTAAAGGAAAGATGTGGTAGTGCTTTAGTTTTCTAAAATGAAAGATGTTATAACGGCTTTATGGGAAGTTGGTTACAACAGTTTGTGGAAAGTCAAGAGATAGTATAAAAGGTTATAAGGAAATCATGTGAGAATTTCCATTATTAAGTCCTTAATATAGTACATTAAATGAAAGTGCCTTGAGTTTATATAGTGAATGTACGGCGGACATACATTGTTGTAATGGATTTTAATCCTTAATGAACTATGTGATAGTGCATTGATATTATAAAATGAAAGACTTGTTAGTGTCTTGGCTTCTCTAAAAATGATAGTTCATTCTATTTGTACTAATGAGACTTGAAGATGATTTAAATGGTACACAGTTGCTTGTGATAGTTATATGTGTACAGACCTTTATAGTTGCACCAAGTCCCAAAAATGGGCCGGGACATGTCGTACCTCGCATGATGGTATTGTCTTGGTCATTTTAGAAAGGAAGACATGATATTGTCTTGGTTATTTAGAAAGGAAGACATGGTATTGTCTTGTTTATTTTAAAAGGAAGACATGATATTTGCCTTGGTTGTTTTAAAATGAAAGATATGATAGTGTCTTGATCGTCTAAAATGGTGGTTCATTCACTTGGATCTAATGAGAGTTAAATATTATTTAACTTGCATATATTGTTCATGATAGCCAGTAGTGCAAGTGTTATATTATTTATTGCGGGGTGGGGTCAATCCCCGGAACATTACATATCCGTGGATTTGCTCTCCACGATGCGAGTATGACGTATATGCTCATTGCGGGTCCGTAGGGCCTATGTGGGTGAAATAGTCCTATGCGGGTGAAATAGTCCTATGCGGGGCAAATTGCTCCATTGTGGATCCACAAGACCTATGCGGGTGAAATAGTCATATGCGGGGCAAATTGCTTCATTGCGGGTCCACAAGACCTATGCGGGTGAAATAGTCCCTTGAATAGGATTACATATTGATACTACGGGCGGGCGACCCTAAATTAATCATAAGCTTCCTATTTTAAAACGGTAAAGTTTACTCTATTACTCTCATTGTTAAAAAGGCACGATTAATCGATAGTTATTACACGCCGATGTGATGTAGAATTTCACGGGCATGCTTATCTGATGATGGTTGTATATTATATTTGTTACATGCTGACAGTGATGTTGTATTCCACGAGCATGCTTCTGTGATATTATATGTTGAGGGCGGGTGTCCCGAATTTTGACATGACTTTCATATTTGAAAGTGGTACGGTGTTACAGTAGTACAGTGATACAAGGTACAGTTGGCTTTGATTTTATATGACACGGTAGGATCTGGTATTTGATTTTCATACGTTCCCCTGTCATTCATTTGTACAGTTATGATCTTATTTGCTGTACTTTATTTTCGTTCCATACTTAGTACTTGTTGTACTGACCCCTTTCGGGGGGCTGCGTTCATGTCCGCAGGTATTAGGTACTCAGTTGTGGATCCGCGTGCTTAGGATTCTTGTTCAGCATTTTGAGATGGCTCCAATGTTCCGGAGCTTGTCATCATGACTAGGTATATTCAGGGGTACGACGGGGCCTTGTCCCGTCATAGTTTACTGTCCAAATTCTTAGTGGTCTGTATTCATATGTGGGCTGGACTGGTGAGAGTTGTATTTACATGGTTGTACAGTGTAATCCCATTTGGGGGTGTTATATATTATGACAGCCTTTCCGGTTTTGCCTTAGTTTAAAGGAAAAAAATGAGTGTTATTTATCTTCCGCGGTTTATTGTGTTGTATGAATAGAATGGTGCCCAGGTAGGGCACCAGTCGCGGGTCCGGGGGTTCGAGGCGTGACAAAAACATGGGAAGAACAAGTCAAAGTCGTTGCTATGTTTTGGGAACATGTCCAAGAAGTTAGAGGATTTTGCTCCATAACCTTCTCCAATAAACACAATCAGCTGCCCACCTTTCTCTCAATTTTCACAACGATTCAATGAGTTTTTCAAGGAAGACTCTCTACTATAAATAAAGAGGTTGCTTCAGTGAATCGATATCCAGAAAAAGTTTGAGAAAATATCAAGAGAACTCTCAGATATATTCGTCAGAAAATGGAACACAAGTGTTGTCTGAGTGTGTCGACAACATTCTGTTCAACATTATAATTGCTGCCTAGATTCTAGATTTGTTCTTTATTGAAGCAATTGTAATGAGATGTTTTCTATGTCTATTTAGGTAGATTTTTCAGGCATAAGTCATCTGCAACTTCACCATTTTAATTCCTTTTTGTTGTATTTTGTAATATTGTAAAAAAAAATTATTCAATTATATATAATATATACAATACTTTCGGTCATTGACCGTCATATGTTATATATTATATATAATATATGTAAATTTAAAACCTTTGTGTCATTTATATTTTCGCTGTTTTTTACTCTTCAAAGGTTATTGTTTTTACTATTGTGTTGTTACCGTTGTCAGACGACACTATTTCCGACATTCAAAAACAGAATTGACATTCAAAGTTTTATTTAGTTTATTTGTATTTTATTTACTGTTTCATAATCCCCGGAACCCAACAGAGAGAGACCTAATGACAGTTGGGGTGGATATATACACCCTTAATAGAGATCTCAGGTTCAATCTCTTTCTATATAATTTTTTTTGTCCTTGGGGTCTTATGCATTGCAAATTCGTGTTACTTGGGGCCCGAATCAAGGGCGAAGACAAGTGGTAGTAGGAAGTGAATCAAATTAAATGAATCTCGGAATAAATTATATATATATATATATATATATGATTTTAGCGACTTTCTAGCGAATCTAAAAAAAAAAATGCAAAAAAAAAAAAAAAAAAAAAAAAAAAATATTAAAAGGGTGCTAAAATGTTAAAAGGTGCTTAAAGGTGCTAAAAGATTAATTTTAAAGCTAAAGGGTGCTAAAAGTGCAAAAATGCTAAAGGGTTATGGAGTCGCCACCTATTAGTTTGGGTGAATTAGGACACCTAAATGTTTAACTAGTTTAAAGTAAAACATTAACTCATTTTAATGATGTGTAAGCTTAGTGAGATTTTGGGTAAGGGTTCTTTATTAATCTAGAGGGAAGGGGTTAGACACCCTCTAAGATCCGCTAACTTGCGGTGTCCTGCCAAACCTAGGGTAATTATTATGTTTTTTAAAAATGCAAAGTAAAAGTTCTTCCTGCTTAATAAAATGTTAAAAATGCTAAAAATGTTTAAAAGGTGCTTAAAGTATAAAAAGGGCAAAAGGTGCTATAAGTAAATAAAAGAGTTAAATGATGAATGTTTAAAAGTGCTTAAAATACTAAAGGTTGCTAAAAGGTATTAAATGCTAGAAGGGTGTTAAAGGTGCTAAGAAGCGCTTAAAAGTGCTAAATGCTAAATGTTTAAAAGTGCTTAAAATACTAAAGATTGCTAAAGGTATTAAATGCTAGAAGGGTGCTAAAGGTGCTAAGAGGGTGCTTTATGGACTAATTATGGGTGCATGCAAAAGTTATTTAGGGACTAATTATGTGTCCTGCTAGCTAAATTAATCTTGCTTAACCTACGTGTAGTAAAAAAAATGCTTAAGATGATTTTTTTTTGAGATTTTAGGAGAAAATTTGTTTATGGATTTAACAAATTGTTGGTTTTATGATGCAAGTTAGATTATTTAAATTATTTACAGAACTTAACCATGCTTAACAGTCCTAAAAGACAAGTAAAGAAGAAATGTGTTTCTAAGTTTAAATTACCTTCCCATCTCATATGTTCAAAGGCTAATTGCTAGAAGTTCTCCTATTAATTACACAATTAAATAGTAAAATTACAATAAACAAATAAAGGCATAAAATGAGACAAGAAAGTGAAGAGATTGAAGGGATTGGAGCGGATGACTCCGTCCTATTTGTTTTTTTCTAGGAGTTTCTGAAGCGGGAATGCGAACGCGGATGCGGGTTGCCATTTGGAATGGCTTGTGATGAGTCTCGCCGTGAGACTCTTTATTTTGCTCCGATGCGTGCCATGAAAAAGAAAAGAAGACAAAGATTAGTATATATCCCAATTTTTATCAACAATACAAGTAAATAAAAAATGCTCATATGATCTTAGTCAAGTAAGGCACCGACATGGGCAAACTCACACATCCACAAAGCAAATAGAGTGGACATTTTCTTAACAGGTAATCACGTGTAATCAAGATGCGGACTTGAGCAAAATCGACTAACGGAGGTGCATTTGCAGATTAGGACTATCTGAGTGAATTGAAGATGCATTACTACTATGGGAGAGCATATGCGCTTACATAGACTTCTAAGAACTATAATGAGATTGATACATGATCTTTATACCGTTGGATGACTGGAGACGCAACACATATTATAACAGGGTTTTACATGCGGTGTATATCTCAACACTTAGACATACCAATATAGATATAACTAATAAAAGACAAAAGCAAAGAGGCAATATGCGGAGATCATCACGTATGATCGGAAAAAAGATAATGCAAACAATGAGATAGGTAGGCATGTTTTAATCTAGTTCGATGGCACACATATCTTATTTCTCGACATGGAGCGATTGAGAATATCTAATCGAACTAAACTTAATGGAACTATCCCATTTTGTATTCCAACACCCAACTTACCCATAAAAATAGAAGGGCACAGAGACTCTGTCGGTAGATTAACACGAATTTAACACACGGCGTAGTAGGCGATTGTTTAACTCAAGTACTATGCCAAATGCTTGAGGTTATGCTAACAGATTCATGCACGATAATCTTCCTCAAACAGTCTTGATTAGTTTAACACACATACATGAAGAAACTACATTGCTAATCATATTTGGTTATTTTCCCAAACAGAATAGAGCATACTTAAGGCGGGATAGCGTTATAACCCAACGTATGAACACAATGTCAATAATATGAATGAACTAAACAACACATGTTTACTCACATACATACACAGAACACAAATGAACGAGAAGAATTGATTTACGCCTCGTGAACCGAAACAGTATCAAGTCGTCGGAGCCTTCGAAGGCTTGCTAATGCGAATTTAAGGATCACGAATACTAAGGGATTGCAGAAAAATGCTAAAGGTATCCTCGAAGGTAAAAGGAGGGTGTTAGACTATGTTTTTACGCCTCATTGCTCGATCGACCGCTCGCGTATGCGACCCTCATCGCTCTACTTGTGCTCTGGTAGGAAGATGTTGAGCTCCCTTCCTTTAGGATAATAAGAACCCCGATCCAATCTCACTAATTTCGCAGACCATTAAATGGAAGTCAATTGCGATTTTTATTGCAATAAACTAAGTGTCCTAATTCACTATAATAATTAGGTGGCGACTCCTTAAAATACATTTAGGAATCAACCATACGTGGTACTCCCGTTTCGACTCCGGTTAAAATGTGGTGTTACAGATGGCGAGCAAGCAAGAGCAGCAATCAGGGAAGGGAAGCTCAACATCTTCCTCACGGCAGAGCACAGTAGAGACAGTAAGAGAGGGTCATACGAGCGTAGATCACGAGCACAAGAGGCGTAAAAACATGTGCCTAACACCCTCCTTTTACCTTTGAGGATACCTTTAGCATTTTTCTGCAATCCCTTAGTATTCTGCATCCTTAAATTCGCATTAGCAAGCCTTCCGAGTGGCTCCGACGACTTGATACGCCTTCGCTCGCCCGGAGGGTAAATCAATTCTTCTCGCTCATTTTGTGTTCTGTATGTGTGAGTAAACACGTGTTGTTTAGTTCATTCATATTATTGACATTGTGTTCATACGTTTATAGCTCGCTATCCCGCCTTTAAGTATTCTATTCGCTTGGGAAAATAATCAAATATGATTAGCAATGTAGTTTCTTCATGTATGTGTTAAACTAATTCAAGATCGCTTGAGGAAGATTATCGCGCATGAATATGTTAGCATAACCTCAAGCATTTGGCATAGTATTGAGTTAAACAATCGCCTACTACGCGTGTGTTAAATTGTGGTTAATCTACCGACAGAGGTCTCTCGTGCCTTCTATTTTATGGGTCATTAAGTCAGTGTTGGAATACAAAATGGGATAGTTCCATTAAGTTTAGTTCTGATTAGGATATTCTCAACTGCCTCCATGTCGAGAAATAAGATATGTGTGCCATTGGAACTAGATTAAAACATGCCTACCTATCTCATTGTTTGCATTATCTTTTTTTTCCGATCATATGTGATGATCTCCAAAGATATCACGCCTTCTTGCTTCTTGTCTTTTATTAGTTATATCTCTATATTGTATGTCTAAGTGTTGAGATATACACCGCATGTAAACCGCTCGTTATAATACGTGTTGCGTCTCGAGTCATCCAACGGTATAAAGATCATGTATCAATCTCATTATAGTTCTTAAGAGTCTATGTAAGCGCATATACGCCTCCCCAATAGTAAGTAGCATCTTCAATTCAGCTCAGATAGTCCTAATCGCAAGAAATGCACTGGTTAGTCGATTTTGCCTGCCGAGTCCGCATCTTGATTACACGTGATTACCCTGTTTAAGAAAATGTCCACACTCTATTTGCTTTTGTGGATGTGTGAGTTTGCCCATAATCGGTGCCCTTACTTGACTAAGATCATATGAGCATTTTATATTTACTTGTATTGTTGATAAAAATTGGGATATATACTAATCTTTGTCTTTTTTTTTTTCATGGCACGCATCGGAGCAAAATAAAGAGTCTCACGGCGAGACTCATCGCAAGCCATTCCAAATGGCAACCCGCATCCGCGTTCGCATTCCCGCTTCAGAAACTCCTAGAAAAAAACAAATAGGACGGAGTCATCCGTTCCAATCCCTTCACTCACTTCACTTTCTTGTCTCATTTTATGCCTTTATTTGTTTATTGTAATTTTACTATTTAATTGTGTAATTAATAGGAGAACTTCTAGCAATTAGCCTTTGAACATATGAGATGGGAAGGTAATTTAAACTTAGAAACGCATTTCTTCTTTACTTGTCTTTTAGGACTGTTAAGCATGGTTAAGTTCTGCAAATAATTTAAATAATCTAACTTGCATCATAAAACCAACAATTTGTTAAATCCATAAACAAATTTTCTCCTAAAATCTCAAAAAAAAAATCATCTTAAGCATTTTTTTTACTACACGTAGGTTAAGCAAGATTAATTTAGCTAGCAGGACACATAATTAGTCCCTAAATAACCTTTGCATGCACCCATAATTAGTCCATAAAGCACCCTCTTAGCACCTTTAGCACTCTTCTAGCATTTAATACCTTTAGCAATCTTTAGTATTTTAAGCACTTTTAAACATTTAGCATTTAGCACTTTTAAGCGCTTCTTAGCACCTTTAACACCCTTCTAGCATTTAATACCTTTTAGCAACCTTTAGTATTTTAAGCACTTTTAAACATTCATCATTTAACTCTTTTATTTACTTATAGCACCTTTTGCCCTTTTTATACTTTAAGCACCTTTTAAACATTTTTAGCATTTTTAACATTTTATTAAGCAGGAAGAGCTTTTACTTTGCATTTTTAAAAACATAATAATTACCCTAGGTTTGGCAGGACAACCGCAAGTTAGCGGATCTTAGAGGGTGCCTAACCCCTTCCCTCTAGATTAATAAAGAACCCTTACCCAAAATCTCACTAAGCTTAGCAGACCATTAAAATGGAGTTAATGTTTTACTTTAAACTAGTTAAACATTTAGGTGTCCTAATTCACCCAAACTAATTAGGTGGCGACTCCCGCGAACCCTTTAGCATTTTTGCACTTTTAGCACCCTTTAGCTTTAAAATTAATCTTTTAGCACCTTTAAGCACCTTTTAACATTTTAGCACCCTTTTAATATGATTCCCTTTATTTTTTTATTTTTTTTCTGACATTGCATTTTAAGCAGGAGATTCGCTTTTAGAAAGTCGCTATAAA
This sequence comes from Przewalskia tangutica, assembly GCA_029844215.1. Classification (NCBI taxonomy): domain Eukaryota; kingdom Viridiplantae; phylum Streptophyta; class Magnoliopsida; order Solanales; family Solanaceae; genus Przewalskia; species Przewalskia tangutica. The sequence continues at coordinate 83,439,997 of CM056736.1, read as the reverse complement.
ACTGGCGTGATGTAAATGGCGCATCATTGGGATTTTAGGTTCTTAACCACAATGCACTAGGGTTATTCTTTGGCATTATTTTGCATTTAATTGGTTGTGCTATATTTTGTTTTATTCACTTTAATTGCTACCTGCTTTACTGCTTTTCTTAAACTGGCATTCCGCTCATATTTCTTCCATTCTGGAAAATTCACACTATCACACACTCACGCTTGGTGTGTGCTTCAAGACCCGCAAATTTCTTTCAAACAATATCCAAATTTTAAGAGAATTGGCGCTGTGAGTTAGATCGGTTCGTCGATCACCGTAGAGCCTTCTCACTCGAGTTGTCCGCCGAACTCAAGGCCTAGAAAAGCCAAATCTTAGAAACTTAAGATGAGCTATACCACCCTTTATTTTAGGACACGCGTGCATTTACCTTAGGTGGCCTGGTCCTCGCATCGACACCACAATTAGGAAGACACTAAACACGCCGACGGTTTCTCAACCCAACGACCAACCAAAGATATTATGTGTAGCGTGGCGTTGATAGACAAATCCAAACCTAATCATGTCATGCTGAAATTGGAAAAAGTGCACCGTCATTTGGTCGCCATTTCCAACAAAAGCATTCTGATTGACGGCTCGACAAATCCATCATGACTCGCATATGTGACGTTTAGGCTTACCTCGGCATAAAGAGGTCCTCTGCATATTAGGAAGCGTATGAACGCTATGCGCAATATATCCGCTACATACCGCAAATTATGCTCTTTATGCTAACACCGCTTGTTGCATTTTTAGAAAGATTTATCATCTTCCCAAAGGTCGGTCAGATTTGACTCAACAATGTCGGAGCATCCACACTTTACCAGGTCCAAGGCAAGAAATGATGATATGACTGGCTCGGGGGCGTCTGAGCCAAATGGTTTGGGAATTATTCCTGTCAGCGAAACAGAACCTTCAGAAGGAAGGAATGTCACCAGTCAGGAAGAATGTATTGCGCAGCTGCTACAACAAATTGCTGATATGCAGGTTGAGATGGAGAGGCTACGAAATCTGACCAACCTATCCATTAGTTTGAATACCCCTATGCCAAAGCAAATGGCCACTACCTCGCAAACCATCCCAGAGCGACCTCCACCACCACATATCTCCCAAAATTCTCCACAAAGACCGCCAGTTGCCGACCAAACTGCCCCTCGCCCAGCCAATCCTCAACCCCACCTTCAAAATGATCCTCCTACTACCCATGTACCTCAGCCCCCGCCTACTTACTTCACCACAATCAGCCCTAATCGCCAGGCCAACCAATACCCACGCCCCATGCCCATTACTTTCAAAGAACAACCTGCATAGCTAACTTATGCGACAGAAACCCAGCCTTTTGCCGTCCCCGTGCTTCACCAAGAAGTGGATCATTACGAAGAGGTGGAGAGGGAAGTCCGAGCCAAAATGGACGAGGACGTGGCCAAAGAAATTCATAGTCTGAAAGAAGCGGTTCGGGGCATGCGATCGGACAAAGGTCACGGCGACTAGACTACGAGGATCTTTGCACGCATCCGTGACGCGAACCGCCATGGGTACAAGGTGCCAAGTTTGAACTATTTGATGGGAAAGGGAACCCCGCACACCGAGGTCATATCATGACAAGCTAATCGGTAGGAAGAACCCACGGCCATTATGAAGTTGTTCATTCGGAGCTTGACCGGCGAGGCACTAGATTGGTATACCAGCCAAGATCCGCGGAAATGGCACAACTAGAATGCATTGGCCCAAGATTTTGTGGAGCGGTTCCGGTTCAACACAGAAACCGTTGTGGATAGATTCTATCTAATGAAGCTAGAAAAGAGGTCTACTGAGACATTCAGGGAGTACGTCATGAGGTGGCGTTCAGAGGCGTGAAGTGCAACCACCCATGGAGAGTGAGATGACCACATTATTCGCACAATCTTTGAAGGACGCAACCTACTATGAGCGAATGATAAGCGCCATCTGACGGAATTTTGCTGAAGTTGTTAGAATGGGTGACTTCGTAGAAGGTATTAAACCGGTAGGATTACAACCTGGCAAAGATTACAGCAACTAATAAGGCGATTCAGTCAGGGACACTCGGGAGTACTTCACAAAGGAAGAAAGAGACAGTTTCCCCTTCCATGTTTGTACAAGAACGCAAACCCGAAGCATTCATAACATACCAAAACCCATCATACTACCACAACTACCACACACACTTATATATAACGCTCCCAAGCATCCGCTTATCCCGCCCGCATAGATCCACCCATCAAGCCCGCCAACAAAATAGAGCACCCAACGCACCCAGAGCAAATAAGAATTTTGAAGGAAACCACCCAAAGTTCGCACCCCACTAGCCAACCCATACCTCAAATATATGAAAGGTCATGAGCCGCAGCCTAATCCAACCGATTCCGGAAGGATTCTGACTTATCCCAAGATGGTATGATGAGAACAAGCGCCGCGTATCACCCGATAGCCTGTGACATGACACGAAGGTTGCCACTCCTCGTGGACAAAATCGAGGCGCCGATCGCAGGCGGGTAATTCAGCTAAAGGATCCTGCCCCAAATGTGCACGATAACCCTTTGCCAAACCACGGCCACGTCAATGTGCACCTGATAACCTTAGATGAGGAATACACTCCCCTGCCCATGCCCGTTCCGCCCTCGAATCAGTCATTTATCCGAGCATGCACCACGCAGAAGCCAAAAGAAGGAGATACTGGTGGCAGAGCATGAAGACCCGGCCATCCACGATGCAGAGCATGAAGGCGTATGGGTTGGACTTGCCCCTTGTTTTGGTTCGCCTAGAGCCCGGATTAGAAAAGCAATTAGTTTAGCAGAATAATTTGAACTCATATTTAAGCTTTAATAATGTTTTCTTTTGTTTTGTTTGTAATGAACTACGTTCGACCTGATTCCTCATGATACGTGGCGCCACCTACTGGTCCCACATTTAGAAATTTTAATTTCACCCCAAAATTTGCTTGTAATGAACTACGCCATGACTGATTCCTCACTGGGATACGTGGCGCCTAAATCGGCCGGCCACACCATTAGGAAACTTTCCTTTGCTTTGAAAATAACAAGAATACACATAGCCTACAAGCAACTACATCGAGACCCATTTAGGCCGTATACACCCTTTTCAAAATCGGGACCACGTAGAAACTGCATGCGGTTGTAAGTCCAAACAGCCGTGCACACGGATATCGGCGACAAGGCGGGTCGATACGAATCGACCCCCCCAAAACTCATAAATTTTTCTTTGAGCGCAGGTCTTTTCATATTAATGTACAGAAAGTGCAATAACCGGCAGTAAAATACGCAAAGGTTTCGTCAGATAGCGTATAAAAAAGCAAAGAAAGCGCAGGATGACAACAATCCAAAGTCCGCAGCAAAAGCAGCAGCAGCAGAAAGGGGCATCAACAATCAACAGTCAAAGTTCAGAGTTCCGCAACAAAACCTAGCGCATCAACTCGGGCATAAAGTCAAATTGGCAACCCACGCATCGCACACGGCAAAGACATCATGACAATTCGTCAGTTGCAGCGTTTAGCATATCCGTGCAAGGACAACATCTCAGGGACGATATCTCTACCCATAAAATTGCACTTCTCATATGTATTTATCATTTTTAAACAGGTATACACTAACGTTTTTCTCAAGCTTAGCTTGCAGGAGCATTTATTCTACAGGAGCAGCGAACATCGCCCGCATAACGACGTGATCAAGAAGTCTACGCAACGACGCCAAAGAAGAACATCGCCCGACAACGACGTGATCGAAGTCCACGCAACGACGCCAAAGAAGAACATCGCCCGCATAACGACGTGATCAACAAGTCTACGCAACGACGCCAGCAGCAACACGTCCAGGCAATGACGTTATCAGCACAACAAGTCCACGCAACGACGCCAGCAGCATTATGTCCAGGCAACGACATCATCGCGTGCGCAACGACGCCAAAGATCGCGACGCCCGTGCAACGACGCACAAGACAACAAGTCCAAAGACGACGCCATGCCCAGAACGACGTCATCGGCATATCACATCTACACAAGAACGATTTCTATACTCTCGAAATTGCATTTCTTACTCATGCTTTATTATTCGCCTTAGCGCATGCACTAACTCTTTCTCGAGCTCTAGTCTACAAGTGGCGAAGCAGCGACAACATATCCGCATTCACAATCGCAACACGTCTGTGCAAGGGCGAAATCACAGCATTGCAACATGCATCACACTTTCGCACGATAACATTGTCTACTCACAGTTACATTGTTTTTAAAATTACGATCATCATTTTGCCTTAACAGCTTATGAACTAACCGCTTGTTTAAGTCTTAGCGTGCAGGGAGCGAAAGACAACGTGGATTTTCTCTACAAATAACCGGGCAATTTGTCGGGCCAACCTTCCCAACGAATGGCGTAAGCCTCAAGCGTCGGTCCACTCGTTCCACATCACCATAAAACCCATCACCATAAGCCATAGCGATACACCCCAGGTTCAAGCCAGTTATTTTTATTTTTTGCTTTTGCACCATAGCCCAGTGTCATCATAACTCGACACTGGGACAAATTTTGAGTCCGCGTCACCGCTCGTGTTTTGACCATGGTAGCCCAAAGGTCGCCATAACTCGACATCGACAATTTTGAGTCCGCGTTAGCCCGCCCTGGTGTTTTGACCATGGTAGCCCAATGTCGTCATAACTCGACACTGGGACAATTTTGATTTTTGCGTCAGCCTTGTCTACATGCCCAACATTTTTGCAATTCTGAGGATCGAGACAAAATTGGCTATGAGTCAACGTCTTTGTCCGAAGATTCTTCCATCATCTCCATACAAAGAGGACAGTTGACACTCATTTGCCTCCCGTCCAGTTATTAACTATAAAATTACACTAATTTTGTAAAATAATATTAGTGTAATTTTATAGTTAATGACTGGACGGGAGGGTCAAAATTAGGTGGCAACAATATATATTTTGTGTGTTTACTTTTTTTATATTTTAAATCTTTTAATAAAAATTATAACTTCATCACTCACCCCAATGCGGTCGGACTCCTCGCGAAAAAACGAAGAGAGAGAGTGCGCATTAACACATAAAATCATGAGACAATGACCACAAAAAACAAATATATATTCCTCCTTTGCATATATTCACTCGTCACTAGTGATGTGATTTCCTACCAACAGTTTCAAGTCATGAATCATTTGATGAAGTTGCCGGAGGGCTGCATATCGGTGATTCTTTCGTTGACAACTCCGGCAGATGTTGCAAATTCATCAGCTGTATCCAAGGGATTCAAGTCTGCTGCTGAATCAGACGTTGTGTGGGAGAGATTTCTTGATGATCATGGCGATGGATTCATCGACTCCACCTGCAGATTAACGATTTGTGCCACCAAAAAGGAGCTTTTCCTTGGTCTATGTCACTCACATATCCTCCTTGATGGAGGCAAATTGGTACGTACGTAGTAAATCCCAAGTACCAATCCCATGTCTGATTGTTATTTACTTATTTGTGATGTCCTTTTTTTTTTGTAATGTAAAAAGGAGGAGTTGAAACTTGCTGAATAAAATAGTGACAGATGTAGCTTATTAATCATGGGTTGAACTAAACCTAACATTTTCGATTGACAGCATGGCTATTCATGTAAAAAACACTAAATTTTATTTTTTCGGTTTCAATTTATGTAACATTTTTTTTAGTCGATTTAAGAAGAATAATATTAGCTATTTACGTTTAGTGACAATTTAATTTTAAATTTCTTATTTATTTTTAATAAAATATTTATAGCGGCACAAATATTGATCTATTACTTATTTTAGACCATAAATTTTAAAAAAAATTATTCATTATTAAACTCACGTCCAATCTAACACTATCATATAATTTGAGACGGAGAAAGTAACAAATATCATCATCTAAATTCATAATTGTAAGTTCAATACTAATATTAAGAATTTTATAGGTTAGAACTTATCAGGTTCAGGTCTGTCGGCCAGGGCTATTCATTCTTAAAACGCCGTCATGGGACTTGTACCTTCATAAAGGAACACAAGGGTATATACATGCTGTTCTGTAATTTTGAAGCTTCTATAAGACCCCAGTAACTACTTTTTATAGCGACCACCGTCTCAAAGTATTTTTCGTTTTCTTTATTGACATGTCTTTAAGAAATATTAATTAAAGGAGCATCTGACCTACTTTACTTTATTTATGTCTAATCTATAATCTTTTTTTCATTAAATATTTACTCTATTTATATGTTATCTTCATTAATGATAAAATTCTAAAAAATGTAAAATATAAAAATATTAATTAATTATGACTTAAACTTCTAAAATAATAAATAATTTGAGATAACTATTTTAGTAACCATGACAAATAATTTGAGACTGTGAGAGTATTTATTTAATTCCACCATTCAGGATACATCTCCATGTATTTACTGAAATTGATAGATTTAACAAGAGGACATAAAAATTTAGATAACCTTACTCCAAAATGTCATTATCTAAGAAAATGTAAAAAAAATGTTATTGACGTTGAAAGTATATATGTCCTAGAGACAATCATTTCAGGGACAGATGTACTTGAACATATTTGTATTATTAATGAGATTAATATATTTATGACATTTGCAATTACTGAATTATTATTTGATTGTTTGTATTATTCATTAATGTGCATCCCTTGAGCTTACGTTGTCATTGATAGTGTGAGATATTAATGATAGAGCGTAGTTCTTAAAGTAGCTTCGACTGATGATCATTGATAATGAGATATCAATGATATATTATAAGTCGACATGTGGTCTGCATCACATTCTTAGAGAATGTAGTATGTCTCACTTACTACTAGTAGTGGTTGCTAGTGATGGATACTCTTAGAGGGTATTGACATGTCCTGGTGATAAACTATTTGTTATACATGTCTAGAGTATTATCGGCATGTGGGAGATAGAGGTCCTTTGACTTGAGGTCAATACGCACCTAGTTTGTAGAGTAATACACTTTGATCCTGTCCTAAGCTTAAATTCCTTATAGGATAAGACATGACTTGAATTGAGTACATTGTGATACAGACTAAGGTGGTAGTTGAGCCAAGAATAGGATTCATTCATCAATTAGATATTCGAGAGAACACTCGGCTTCTTAGTGATATTAGGTCGACCAAGTCATTCGCCAATGCAAGAGACATATTTGAGATATCATCTAGTTGTCGACTAATATAGATGAGATAAAGTGATCAAGCCATTTTGATATACATTTGGCAAATCCTAAGATTGATCGAGTGTGTTGCGAATGAAAGAAATTTATCATCTCACATAGAGGTTATGTTTACTAAGAGTCTTGTAAACGTACTTCACATATTGAGTTCGTCATATATCGCTGTCTAGGAGTTCCGTGTGAACCTTAATTTGATTAAGTGTCGATATATGAAGGTCTAAAGGGTCACACTAAGTCGATTGACTTTTCGGTCTAAGGGTATATTGAGAGAGAATAAAATATTCTATTTAGAATCGAGATATTTTAAACCAAAATAAATTATGGGATAATTTTCATTTGATGTAAATTATTTAATTAAGTCAAAATTAGATTTTGAATTTAATTAAAATCAAAACATGCTGAAACTTCAAAATAAAGGGGCAGTGCGCTACCGGTTGAGCCGCGACTGGTATTTGAATGCTGGCCCAACCGACCGCCCATCGCAACTCGCTTTAGGTCGTTTTAAGTCTAATCCCAATATGATTTGTATCCTAATCTCCCCTATATATTCAGCACTTAACCTCATAATTTAGGTTACTGATTCTACACAGAATTTATATTTAATTCTTACTTTCTGAACTCAGAGTTCAGAGATTAAAAATACTCTCAAACCTCTGCCAAGATTTCCTGACTTTCATGACAGAGGAATATACCGTAGCGAAGGCTTGCACCCGAGCAGACAATCGCGTGGGCACCTTTTAGTATAGACTGCAAGACATAAATTGTAAGTTTTCTCGTGTCTTTGTAGATTTCAATTGTGACATAATCATAGGGCAAGTAAGTTAACAAAATTTTAAACTTTCGTTATGCCTTACTTGTGTGTTTTAGACCCAACAAAACCCTACATACTAAGAGTATATTAAAATTAATGAATATTATTTCATATTTAATACGTAGTACATTAATTCCTACAGGGCAACAGTTGTGTAGAGACTATTTTACTTTACAGGATAAGATACATTCATCAAACTTCTATATTAAATTTATTAACATATTTAACTAGTAGTAACTTATTTATCTGTGTTAGCTATTGCTTTCTTTTGTTATAATGCGCTACCATGACGTATTCGATTTTGATATTAGATATTCATACAACTTTAATTTTTTGTCTCTAACCGTTTCTCTTGCTTTGTAATGCTTGCTTGATTGTGATTATGTTTTATCTTGAGCTGAAGGTCTCCTGAAAACAATCGTTCTACCTATCAAGATAGAGGTAAGATCTGTGTACACTTTACTTTTTCTAGACCCACGTTGTTGGATTTCACTGAACATGTTGTTGTTGTTTGTATTTAACTAATAGTAACATATAAAATACGCCATTTTATATATAATCAATATCATGATTTTGAGTATTATACTCAGTACAAATATTATTGTGCCTAGATTAAATTGATTAATACTCCATCTGTCATAATGAGACGTTACACCTTATTTTTTAGATTTTCATTTTTTCAATTATCCACTTATTTTTTTTTCATATTTCTAGGTTCTAGGTTACATATGAGCTCAATACCTGGTTCAATTCAAATTCGGGTAAATTCGTAAAACCATGAAAGTAAATCTTATAAATGGTAAATATTAGTATTTTTTCCGTTCACATTTAATTGTTCATTATATTAAAAATAATTTTTCACTTTTATTTGTCCACTTTAGCATATCAAGAGAATTTTTTTATTTTATTTTATCCTTAACATTAGTTACTTATTTTCAAATTATTTTCCAAGTCTATTAAGACTATACATCAATTAATATGGGTACTATGATTGTACTACATTTACACTATTTTTGAAGGAACATGTAAAGTAAAAAATGGACAAGTAAAAGTGAGCAAGAGAGAGTAATTGTTACTTCCTCCGTCTCAATTTATGTGACATAATTATTTTTTAATCCGTTCCAAAAAAAATGATAACTATTTAATGACCTTGTTGGGTCCTACATAATTTGAAAGGTATACTTCTTATAACAAAATATTTTTTTATTTTTTAAATTTCATACCCGACAAATAGTGCCACATGAATTAGAACATGGCTTAAAGATTTATGTTAACACACGAAAAAAAAACATCCCAGAAAAATTTCCACCAATTTTGCAAACAAAGCCAATCTGTTTTTCCATTTTCCAAGTTTTGACAGTTTGGAGTTGTGCTACTGGCTACCGCACCACAGACAGCACTTCTTGCCTGTGGTCAGCACTTTTATTGCGAATTTCCAACTTGTATTAAAATTTGCAGAATCTTAACAAACAATTAATCTCATGGCGGGAACTGCCGTATTGCCAATATCACCACCATCTCCCTTCACATTATCTTCACCTTCTCTTTCTCCAATTCCTCACTCATTATTTCTCCCTTTACTTCAACAGAAAAATCCCACACTCACCATTTGCCATGCCAAGGTAGAATTTTGTTCGAGTTGGTCCAACATTTTCTATTTAACTCTTTGCTTGAACCCCTTTTTTATTTCTTGGTGTTTAGTTTGATGGGTCGATTGGAGATGCAGCAGAAAGGATGTACAGATTGCATTTTGAAGGTGATGATGAATTGTTGGAGGAAGAGGATGAAGAAGAGAGCGATGACGAGACTGAGAGCAGAATTGATTTGTTAATTAGGTTTGTGCAGAGCATGTTTAAATGCCTGTTTGGTTGAGCTTTTGAAACGGTCAAAAGTGTTTTCGGAAGGTAAAAAATATTTTTGGCCTTTTTTTTTTTTTGAGTAATATGTGGAAAAGTTAAAAGTGCTGTTTAATTTCAAAACACTTTTACTTTATTTCCAAACTCTTTGCTTTTGCCATTTTAAGCTAAAAATATTTTTTATTTTTAAATTTCATACCCGACAAATAGGCTACATGAATTAGAACATGGCTTAAAGATTTATGTTAACACACGAAAAAAAAACATCCCAGAAAAATTTCCACCAATTTTGCAAACAAAGCCAATCTGTTTTTCCATTTTCCAAGTTTTGACAGTTTGGAGTTGTGCTACTGGCTACCGCACCACAGACAGCACTTCTTGCCTGTGGTCAGCACTTTTATTGCGAATTTCCAACTTGTATTAAAATTTGCAGAATCTTAACAAACAATTAATCTCATGGCGGGAACTGCCGTATTGCCAATATCACCACCATCTCCCTTCACATTATCTTCACCTTCTCTTTCTCCAATTCCTCACTCATTATTTCTCCCTTTACTTCAACAGAAAAATCCCACACTCACCATTTGCCATGCCAAGGTAGAATTTTGTTCGAGTTGGTCCAACATTTTCTATTTAACTCTTTGCTTGAACCCCTTTTTATTTCTTGGTGTTTAGTTTGATGGGTCGATTGGAGATGCAGCAGAAAGGATGTACAGATTGAATTTTGAAGGTGATGATGAATTGTTGGAGGAAGAGGATGAAGAAGAGAGCGATGACGAGACTGAGAGCAGAATTGATTTGTTAATTAGGTTTGTGCAGAGCATGTTTAAGTGCCCGTTTGGTTGAGCTTTTGGAAAGATCAAAAATGCTTTCGGAAGGTAAAAATATTTTGGCTTTTTTTTTGGAGTATTTGGTGCAAACTGAAAAAGTGCTGTTTAATTTCGAAAACACTTTTGGCCTTTATTTCCAAACTCTTTTGCTTTTGCCCATTTTTAAGCTAAAAATATTTTTTTATTTTTTAAATTTCATACCCGACAAATAGTGCCACATGAATTAGAACATGGCTTAAAGATTTATGTTAACACACGAAAAAAAAACATCCCAGAAAAATTTCCACCAATTTTGCAAACAAAGCCAATCTGTTTTTCCATTTTCCAAGTTTTGACAGTTTGGAGTTGTGCTACTGGCTACCGCACCACAGACAGCACTTCTTGCCTGTGGTCAGCACTTTTATTGCGAATTTCCAACTTGTATTAAAATTTGCAGAATCTTAACAAACAATTAATCTCATGGCGGGAACTGCCGTATTGCCAATATCACCACCATCTCCCTTCACATTATCTTCACCTTCTCTTTCTCCAATTCCTCACTCATTATTTCTCCCTTTACTTCAACAGAAAAATCCCACACTCACCATTTGCCATGCCAAGGTAGAATTTTGTTCGAGTTGGTCCAACATTTTCTATTTAACTCTTTGCTTGAACCCCTTTTTTATTTCTTGGTGTTTAGTTTGATGGGTCGATTGGAGATGCAGCAGAAAGGATGTACAGATTGAATTTTGAAGGTGATGATGAATTGTTGGAGGAAGAGGATGAAGAAGAGAGCGATGACGAGACTGAGAGCAGAATTGATTTGTTAATTAGGTTTGTGCAGAGCATGTTTAAGTGCCCGTTTGGTTGAGCTTTTGGAAAGATCAAAAATGCTTTCGGAAGGTAAAAAATATTTTTGGCCTTTTTTTTTTTTGGAGTATTTGGTGCAAACTGAAAAAGTGCTGTTTAATTTCGAAAACACTTTTGGCCTTTATTTCCAAACTCTTTTGCTTTTGCCCATTTTTAAGCTAAAAATATTTTTTTTATTGACAACCAACACTTAACAACTTTTTGATAAAAATCTCTACTAGAAAAACTCTACTCCTAAAAGCTCAACTTTTAAAAGTTGTTTTAATAAGCTGTACCAAACGGGCCCAAAGAATGTTTCCAAGCGTGCTAGGAAAGCTAGTCGTTCTATATTGCCAGACGTCATTTCTCCACAGCTTGTAAATCCCTTTTATCTCTTTGTATTATACTCATAATTCTGAACAATTGAGCATATAAATAACATTGGTGGATCCAAGATTTTATGGAAGAGGGTGTGGAGTCCGACTTAGGGTATTGTGAGTATTGTGAGTACAACAATTGCTAGAAACGGAAAGTATGTAACTATTACAAAGATTTGCAAACTGGAAACAAGAACAAATATAAACTACTACAAGAAATTTGCTGAGTCGAGTGTTAACACTCTGTCCTTAAGACAATATTGTTTTGTATAAATCATTTTACGGTAATGGCAACTGAGAAAAAGAAACTCTCATTGAACCAAGTCCTCAATCTATAGTGCTATGAAGATGACCCCTCAACTAGCCAACTAATGACCTTTAATAACCATGTAATGACACTTATTGAGAGGTTACAATCAACCAAATAATGGCTGAATTCATGTGCCAAGTAATGGAGATTCAATGCTCCAAAACCAGCCCAATAGTCAGAAACTTTCAGCTTCTCGACGACCTTTCTGCCTCCGAAGCCCCGCGGCTCCAGTAGCTGAACTGCCCAATTAGCGTCGCGACCCTTCGTGGCTCCGTGGTGATTTCTGACCTGTTTCATCTTACACTTCGCACAATTCTTCCTTCGTTTACCAACATGGAATCCTTGTCATTTGGTCAATAACCGTCCATCATTTTATGTCTCGAACATTCTAATTATGCACCAATATCTCTTTCACTCGTGAAATTTACGATACTTGAAACTACGAATGCACATGTGTGGAAACGATGTTTTTGACGTGCGGGGCCCCAATTGTCCGAGTCATAAATACGGGATAAACTTAATTCCACTTTAGTAAATTTTCAACAATCCCCTCTTTCAAGAGATTTTGGCGCACTCACAAGGTGCCTTTCCAACAATCTTTCGATGGACCGATGTTGCATCTGGATAGGTAGTCTTAGCTTTGAACTTTCCATAGTTGAATACCATCGGACTTACTTACTGCGCGGTGAACGTGATGTCTTGAACCGTCAGTTTTTAGTGTAAGCCAAGTCAACGGTATCAACACAATAACTTTCCTTACTCTGTTCTTCTTTAATATTTTGTCCGTTGTGGTCGTAGACACTTCTTGGATTATTAAGTGCGTTCATTTGAGGCGGCCTGTCCTCGCACTTAAATAGGTGGTCTCCTACAAGGTATCCTGCTATACCCCACTTCACAAGTGTTACGAACCATTAAAAGTTTCCCCAAACCTAATCTCAACCGTTGAGGATTATTAAAAGTTTTGGAAACTTAACCTCTACCCACACTGCAGATAGCACTTAATGTCTATCGCGGGAACGACCTTTGGATTCATGTTTCTTTACAGAAATCATCATCCGAAGTGCTTTTGCTTTCACTGAAGCGCTCAACTGAACCTTTACGACTTAGTTTTTCCAGTGAAACTAGTTTTTGGGATCTCCAGTCGGTAAGGTTGGGTTTCCACCTTATCAGTCCTTATTGTTTGGATTTTAAACCCATTCCCCTAGACAGACAGACTGTCTGATCTCTGGGTATGCCCTTAGTCAAAGGGTCTGCTATGTTCTCCTTTGATTTTACATAATCAATGGAAATAATACCCGTGGTAATCAGCTGCCTAACATTCTTATGTCTCCGTCGAATATGACGAGATTTGCCGTTATACATAGAACTTCATACCCTTCCTAGAGCCGACTGGTTGTCGTAGTGGATCATTACAGAAGGCACGGGTTTATCCCAACATGGGACATCCTCTAAGAAGTCATGAAGCCACTCAGCTTCTTCTCCTGCTTTGTCTAAAGCAATAAACTCCGATTCCATCGTGGATCGGGCGATGCAAGTTTGCTTAGAGGATTTCCAAGACACAGTCCCACCACCAATTGTAAATATATACCCACTGGTGAATTTGGTGTTCTCTATATCAGATATTCATTTTGCATCACTGTACCGCTCTAGTACAACTGGATATTTCGAATAATGCAACCCGTAAGCTAACGTGCATGTTAGGTACCGTAGTACCCGATTTAACGCTTTCCAATGATCATCACTTGGATTACGGGTAAACCTTGCCAACTTGTTGACAACATAGGCGATATCAGGTTGGGTGCAGTTTGTTATGTACTTCAAACTACCAATCACCTGCGCATATCGCTCCTGGCATACGGGCGCACCACAATTTTTATCAATCTTTTGATATATATCCAGTGGTGACGTTATCAGCGAACTGTCAAACTTTCTCAACACATCCTCTATGTAGTGAGACTGAGATACGACCAGTCCGTCAGACGTCTTAGAGATCTTTACCCCTAAGATGACGTCTGCAATACTCATATCCTTCATGTCGAACATTGTTTCAACATGTTCTTAGTCTCTAGGATCAAAATAGGACTACTCCCTGTGATCAACTGTCGTCTACGTAAAGGCATATCATAACGAACGAGTTAGTATTACCTTTCACGTAGACACATTTGTCACACTCATTAATGGCGAAACCCTTCGATAGTAGAGTACTATCAAATTTTTCGTGTCATTGCCTCGGGCCTGTTTCAGCCCGTACAAAGATTTGACAAGCCGACAGAATTTCTTTTCTTGACCTGGAACCACATACCCCTTGGGTTGGTCCATATAGATTTCTTCTTCCAAATCACCATTTAGGAAGGTTGTCTTGACATCCATTTGATGTATCTCAAGGTCCCACAACGCGGCGATCGCAATGAATACTCGTATGAACGTCATTCTAGACACCGGAGAGTACGTGTCAAAGTAGTCACGATCTTCCTTCTGTCGATAGCCCTTGACTACCAACATGTCCTTGTACTTATCTATAGACCCATCTGCTTTATACTTCCGTTTGAGTATCCATTTACAATCCAACGGTTTGTTTTCCGGAGGAAGATCAACCAACTCCCAAGTATGATTGTGCAGGATGAAGTCTATTTCACTCTCAATAGCTTTTTCCCAGCTGCTTCGAGTTGAAAACGCCAAAGAATCGGGTGGTTCGTCATGAACCATGTAAGCTACAAAGTCCGGACCAAAGGACTTATCCTTCATGACCCTTTTACTTCGCCTTGGTTCCATCTCTGGAGCCTCCAAGTCCTGAGAATCTGGAACACTAGATTCGAGATAATCAACTACTTCGGAGTCCACTAGATCTAAACCACCTAGATCCGGGCAGTCACCGACTCCTAGATCTTGAGAGTTTTATTCATAACTTCGTTTGCGAGAGGTTATGTCTCTTTCCTTTCTAGGAAACGTATCCTCAAAGAAATTGACATTCCTTGATTCCATGATTGAACCCCCATGAATATCTAGTACATCTGACTTATGCACTAAAAAGTGATAAACGCTATTGTTATTTGCATATCCGATGAAAATGCAATCTACAGTCTTAGGCCCAATCTTGACCTGCTTTGGCTTAGGTACTTCAACCTTTGTCAGACAACCCCACACCTTCAAGTATTTGTAGATGAGTTTCTTTAACTTCCATAACTCATATGGAGTTTTGTCCTTACTCTTATGTAGGACTCTGTTAAGAATCTTATTAGCGGTAAGGACAGTTTCTCCCCACATGTTTTAGGGAAGACCGGAATTGATGAGCAAGACATTCATAATTTCCTTCAACGTACGGTTCTTAAGTTCAGCGACACCGTTTGATTGAGGTGAGTATGGAGCCGTCGTTTGATGAATAATGCCCGATTGGGCATAATATTCCTCAAATGGTGCTACGTATTCTCCCCCTCTATCGCTACAAATTGATTTAATCTGTACGCTTAGTTGGTTTTCAACTTCTGCTTTGTAGCGTTTGAACGCTTCAAAGACTTCATCCTTACTTTTCAATAAGTAAAGGTAACAATACCTTGTGCTATCATCTATGAATGTCACAAAATACTTGTTCCCCTGTACAAACTTTAAATCACATATATCTGTGTGAATAAGTTTTAGAGGAGCGGTATCCCTTTCGATGGATCTAAAGGAAGTCTTTGTGAGTTTTGCCTCTACGCACACCTCACACTTACGTTGAGGGTTTACATCGGTACACGACAACAACTCCAACCTTACCAACCTTTGAATGGATTGATAGTTTACATGTCCTAATCTATGATGCCATAAATATCTCTTCTCATTGTTGGAGCAATGCAGGTCTCTTTTGCAGTTGATGGCGTTCTAATTTTGGTTTCACTCTCCATCTTGAAGGCATTTCTTGAGGTATTCCTCTGCCATGTCATTTTCTGAATGTTTTACTTGAATGGTCCTTTGACACACACACACACTCTGTAATGACTTGTTCCTTGTTTATGGGTTTGCCGTTTAACCAAATCTGTTTTTCTGCTTCTTTTGTGGATGCAAGCTGTCTTTAATCCACTAACTAAAGGAAACAGATATGCAATTCTAAGAATGGAATATAAATGAAGGGAAGCCTTCGAGCCGTGGAAGCACTTGCATTAGATTAGGCTGTCTACATCACACCCATTAGGGTGCGGCTCTTCCCCGGACCCTTCTAAGGGGATGCTTTGTGCACCGAGCTGCCCTTTAACACTTACAAAATAAAAGTGTAAATCTAGTTCTTTTGTTTTGTGTTTTCCAGAGTCATGGAAAGTCTTTTACATCTAGAATGTGTACTAAATATAATTAGTCAATGTATATACAAGCTATGCAACTCTCTGCTGCACTATTTTGTTTGTCATTTTTCATTTATTGATGGTCAATTAGACCAACTTCACAACTAGATTGGATTTATTTTTTGAATTTAATATAGATATTCAAAAATTGTGCAAACAGTACTACTCTTCCATCACGATTTGTATGATAATCTTTCCGATTCGGGACTTCCCAAAATATTTGATGCCATACCATTTATATACAATCTTTGCGACTTTTCAAGAATTCATATTTGTTAAGCTATTCACTTTTTTACTTTAATGTGATATTTTCTCTATGAAACTTTCAACCACTGCATTATTATTTTCTTCTTCATCACTTTTAACATGTATGTCAAATTTAACGTCTTCTATTTTCTGTAACAATGGTGTTCCTACAACCTCCCGCCAGCACAAATACAAGTTAGTCTGATGGAAGAAATAAAATTTCACTTCTTAAACATCGTTCCAGTCAAGCACCCTTATATAAAACAGAATCAAGGGAGTATAAATTACAAAATTCTCATATGAAATCAGCGAGAAATATAATAAGAAAATGTTAGTGCAAGATAACTTAGTTTAACCCTCAGAGAAGACAAACATTCTGGACAGAGGGAGTATTTGTGATGTACTATGATAACTTGTCTGTTGATTCGGGTGTGTACTGTGGCACGTGTAGAATTTTCCACTACTTTGCACTTAATTGTATTCAATCTTTAAACATGTAAAAGCGATTTTGGTGCTGCTTTGGATACTAACAGGGAGAAAGAAATAGATGGAAAGATGAAAAAAAAGTTAAAAATCTTTTCCACTGAACATTAGGCGATAAGTACTTTATCTACATCTAGATAGTTACGTGTAGATCAATCAAGGGTATCTCTGGATGCAACCATGTTGTAGTTCTATCTGATGTCGACAGCTTCTGAAAAGAACACTTATTTCATTGTTTCTGATAACTAATGGCCCAAAATCTTCAACCACTTTAGAAGATTACACATACAGGTTCTGATTATTTTTGTAAAAAGCAATTTTGCGTCTTCTATTCTAATTTAAAGTATGATTAGCGGTTAAACAGATCAACATCCGCTCTTGTCTGGCTGAAATAGTGGTCTTTAATTGAACTCTAGTACTGCCTGTTGATGATGGTTTTGTCCTTCTAGGTGGTCTGCACACTTGGTGGTACTGTCTTTGTAGCAATTCTGTTATTACGTGTGCTCTGGTCGGCTGTTTCCTACTTTCAGTCTACTGGTTCAGATTTTAACAGTGGTGGAAGTTCATATGGCAGAACACAACCTGTTGGATGATTGAGCCTGGTCAGATACCTTTCATCTGGTTAATCATTAAAGGTATATCGTTAATTCATTAGAAAACAAAAGCTGTTATTAGCATTAAAAATGTCCTATAAGTAATAGTGACTTAATTTGGCAATGTAAGTTTTACATCTTTGAAGGTTTTGGCAGATCTTATAGTGAGTAGTTTCAATTTGGGGTTGGCACATACTGTCAAATGACCGCGAAGTGATGGATAATGAAGCTATGGTTTTGCTTCTCTTGAGCTGTATATAATGATCTAGAAATGAGGCAATTTAGTTTACTTGATATGCAAATTACATCCCTACTTAGCTCCAATGGTCAAGCAACATCTCTACTTATTGGTCATATCAATCTCTCTTCAAGAAGGAAATATTCAGTAAGTTAACACTGATACCAACTTAATTTAAAACCTTGTCAATAAAACGAAAATACCGTAAATCAAGATTCAAACCCATAGAGCTAAAAAAGATGTTAGATGATTTCTTTTGATCTAAGCCTTGATGGACAAAGTTATTCGGTATTTATATTGGTTGAAAATAGCAATTCTCTAATATATTAATTGAGGTGCACACAGATTCACCTGAATGCAGTCTAAACTTGGAGCTCCCTAAAGAAAAGAGTGCCTTCTATTGATCCCAAAAAGAGAGTACCTTCTACTCCCTGTTTCTTCTTTTGTTTTATTTTTATTTACTTTTATAAGTTAGTTTTTGACTTCAATGGCATTCTTCCCCTGCTTGGAAAATCTTCTATAATGAAGAGTTAAGAGCCTTGACACAGCACTTATCAACATCTGAGCTATATATACTGATATGGTCGCAAAGAACTAATAAATGTTTATTGCACTGCTCAAGGTTCAAATTTTCTAGATGTGATAGTTTTGGCAAAGAAAAGCAGAACACAGCAATGCTTTTTAGAACAACAGGAACAGATTACAGCTTCTTGATATACCTTACTAACCATGTAGAATAGGCATTCTCACCAGTGTACAATTCATTTAGCAACTTTGCTCACTTGCCGTGAAAGCAGATATGATGTCTGTTACACTATAGGAAGATATTTTTTTGTGTTCATTGCACAAGGAGTAGATGGTGACTTGGTTCTTGGTGTCCTAAAGACTTACAACAACTCTGTGCCTGATCAGAAACAAGCTATCTTTAAATCAAGGAACTAATATATATATTCTGGCAGTCCCTGGAGGAAGCATTAGCCTCCTAAGAATTTATTAGCCTTTGATTGCCGATTATTTTTATGTCGTTCTTTCAAATCCACCATCAATCTGCATATGCAACCAATCTGGTGATGTTCCCCCGGCATATTCCCTTGTACCTTGTGAACCATATGCCATAGCGTTTGTCTCAAATGCTTGCTGCCCAAACTGGAAAAACCAAAGCATTTCGTTATGAATTCGTCTAAGAATGAAATTTGAGGAGGAAAACATTTCCCAAGTACAAATCTTAGTGCTATCCTACTTTTTGAAATCAAGGATGTATTTTCCTCTTTGAGATCTTAGGATATATATATTTTTCTCTTTACAGCTTTTGCTTTTGTTTTTTTACACCTTACTAATTTTAATTAGGAGCTAAATTTCAACGTGATGTTGTGGGTCCCTCTTAAACACACTTGCTGTATTCTTGCTCATGTTCAAACTAAGCTATAAATTTTTAAAGCGAGATGCCAATAAGAGAGACATCCAAGTTTGAAACATAAGCTCCGAGAAAGCTGAACAGTTTCAATTGTTTATCAAACTGTTCAACGCTACAGTTCTATGTTCAAATTGCTATAAATATCCAAAACATTCAAATAATTCATCAGTAAGTTTTCAGTCAACTCTCAGAAATGTAGGGTACTATTATTTATTATCACTAATAACTACAGTCCAATGCCCTTCTGTGATCTAATTTACAAATAGCCGGCTATATTTGAATATAAATATACATGTATTATACATACAATATACATATAATATACATAGTCAGTGTATAGGTTTTGTATATTTTGGCTAGCGCCCGTAATTAAGTTTGTCCGACAAGCCAAAAATGAAAGAACTTATAATTTCAATAAGCTAATGCGAAGCCAGACTCAGAAATCAGAGGTTGTGACAGATTGCTAGATTTGAGCACAAGGCCACTATGCCCCCTACCTCCTCCAGACACCAAAAATGTTAGTCATAGACTATATCCAAGGTTGACATGGAGTTATGATATGAAAAGGACAGATATCAAATTATAAGGGCATACAGTTCACCCTTATATATCAGTAAGTTAGAAGGTAGGTGAGGTTCTAGTAGAGTTATAGTGCTTGACAAACAAGATTATATGTGCAGTTTCCATAAAGGACATGTTTAAGGTGGTACAAATGCAAATTACCAATTGGTCAACATGCAGAACAAAGAAATGAGTTCAACTGAAAAGATTTTCACATACAATACTTACGTCTTTAGTAGGAATTCCTTCGATGCTTGGGGCTCTTGTATTAACGGCTTCAAGCTTCATAGATAGGAACTGAGGATTCAAGAAAGAAACTGTTAGTATAGACGTCTCAACTGGAACAGTGCAACAAGATAGGTGGAGAGCATACCTCAACCTGGCGTTGTAATGATTGGACATAATTGATTATCTCATCAAGGACGAGAGCTTTTCCAATAACCTGTAACCAAACAACGTCAAACTGACTTTTCCCATTGCATTCAGAAGTTAATGTTACTTATAATGGAAGCACATTCACATTTTGATGTTAATTTATGTGAAGGAATTAGGGTTTAAAATCTCCACCATCCTAGCACCAGCGATGGGGCTTGAATGCACGTAGCTTTAGAGACATCAGGTTCATTCCGCTATATGTTCATGAAGAAATTAGATGTTAAAATCAGCACCAATGATGTAGCTGGAATGCAGGTAATTTAGAGACATTAGGTTCATTACACTTCATGTTCCTGACAAATGGAACAATGCATTTAGAGTTATAGATTTCTTGAACACCAACAAATGCAGGAGAAGATTCTGCTGGCGAGAAGGCCGATGCAGTTCTGAGGTCAAGTAGGAGAGCAGGTAAAGACCTTCTGCATGTAACAATAGGATGAAACCTACATGCTGTTGCTTAAACTAGTTCAAACAGATAGCCTTTTGCATCGACTTAGCTGAATTTTCAACAAATTAAAGAGCTGATCATAATGACAAGCAAGAAAGACAAGTTCCATGGCTTTGCTTGCATGGGAACTCTTTCTGAAATTTGCTAATTACTATCTTATTTATCGAAGTTGATGTCATTGAGACGTCAACTGAGAGCCCAACATTGACTCAGTTGGAACTTCACTGCAATTTTCGAATGAAATATTTGTGAGCCTTTGTTTGAAAAGGAGGACTAGGTGAGCAGGCTTTGCCCGTGAAACTCAACCCTATCATCTCAACCAGAAAATAGGGACAACTCTGTAGTACAGTTCAATACCACCAGAAGGTGTATCAATTGTGCAGGTGTTAGAAATTCTATTTCTTTTTAACTATATATTTTCAGATTCATCTAATAATCGTAACAAAAAATGGAAAAGCAGTTGATCAGGATGAGGTTGCTTCAGATTTTTCAACAGTAAAAAGATAAAGGAAAATTAGTATACCTTGTTACAACCAGGGACCAAGTCTTGTAGGGTTTTCATCCTCTCACTGATCTTTTCTCTCCTGGCCTGCAAACCAAATGGTGCAATCAGCATATTCCATTATTGCTCATATATAACCATCCTTTTGGTATGAATAGTTTATCGGTTTGGGCATGGATGTTCTTATTTGGACATGTTGTTTGGGCTATATGTTCTTAACTTCTTGGCGTGGATATTAGCAGGAATTAATTGAAACTATAGCATGGGCTCATGACACACACCTTCAACCAATTTGATTCGCTGGAGAGATAAACTGGCCCTTCCATTATACAAGCAAGATCGGTTGGATTAGCTCACTTTTCTATAGGTTATATATTCACTTATTGACTTTTCCGCGGAATCTCATAGTGCATTTGGAAAACTTATTCGAGTTAAGAAAGAGTAAATGTGATGAGCAGATGAAAATAATCAGGAAGAATTACTCTTTCTGCTAGGCTGTGACTATCGGTAGCTTGTCCTCTCCTTGCTCGCACATGAATGTAATCCTTAGATGGTTCAGCTGGCTTTCCAGATTGGTCTGCAGATTTTCCTGAATTCCCTTCCCCATCTCCTCCTGATTCCCGATTCTCATTTGATCCTGTGGCCTTCAGTCGCTTACGATCAGATTCACTCTGCTCGAGTCACCAGAAAATATTAACACATGTAAGAATAATAAAGACGGGAAGGTTCTGATATAAACATCATCCCGGATTTTTTATCCAAAATTTGATGATCTCAAAACAAAGAAGAATCAGATAGAATGGTCAACATTGAAAGTATATGTATGTCCTAGAGACAATCTGTATTAGGACACAATGTACTTTATACACATTCGTATTTATATTAATGATGATTAATATTATGGCAATTTGCATTTGTTGAATTATTAGTTGATTGTTTATAATTTTCTATAAATGCATCCCTAGAGATTACATGTTTATTAATGATGTGAGAATTAATGTTATAACGTAACTCTTAAATTACCTCGACTAATGATCATCGAAATTGGGATATCGATGATATGCGATACGTCGACATGTGGTCTGCATCATATCCTTAGGGGATGTAGTATGTCTCACTTGCTACGAGTTATGACAACTCGTGATGGACACATGGATACTTGTTGAAGTATTGATATGTCCTGCTGATGTACTGTTTTGTTATATGTCTATAATGTCATCGGCGTGTGGGAGATAAAAGTCCTTAGACTTGAGGTCAATATCATCTTGTTTACGGAGTAATGTACTTTGATCCTGTCCTAAGCTCAAATGCCTTATAGGTTGAAACACGACTTGTTTTGGGTGCATTACGAAGTAGATTAAAGGTGGTATGTGAGCCAAGAAATGATTCATTCCTTGAATTTATATTCGAGTGAACACTTAGGTACTCATATGGTATTAGGTTGACTAAGTCATTGGCCAATGCAATGGACATGTCTGTGACATGGTCCTGTTGTCAACTAATATAGATGAGTTATAATAATCAAGTCATTTGGATAGACACTTGACAAATCCTAAGCTTGATTGAGTGTGTCATGAATGAAGGGATTTTATCTTCTCACATATAGGTTCAGTTTACATATTTTGTGTAGCTAAACTTTACATATTGGGTTCGTCTTCTGACGCAGTCTAGGAGTTCCGTGAAGATCCTAATGTAATTAGTGACGATATGTAAAGGCCTGAAGGGTAACACTAAGTCAAATGTTCCGTCGATTGAAGGATGTAATTAGAAGGAGATTATACCTAAAATTGTTCGGTTGATGACCGGGACATTAAAATGGGAAAGTGGGCAGAAAATAGGACAGAACCGCGGTGCCTTGATTCAGGACCGCGGTGCGAGAACACGATGCAAGACCGCGCGGTACCTGCTGCGAACCGCGGTTCGGGGCGTAGTCGGCGATCCAGTGCGCGATCGATTTTACGTTGGGCCCAGCTCACGGAAACCCTAAGCCTCTGTTTAAAACTATAAATAGAGGGCTTACCTTCCATTCCAAGAACACAAAAACTAAGAGAGGTCAATCTCTTCTAAAGCTCTGTCAGAATCCCTAGCATTCCTGACTTAGCAAATTACATCACAGTTCTCCTAGAACTTACAAATCGAGGGACGTTTGCGTGTGCACCCTCGGACTACACAAAGTAACAGATTCAATTGCTTGGCTGATTGCTGCTTCGAATGTAAGTCTTCTGTCGAAGTTTTACATTTACTTTGTGTTTGTAATTTTTCATTACTTATCATACTTCAACCGTCGTCGGGTTTGAAACATAAATTTTCAAATTTCGCTGTGCGTACGAACCCGACGTAAACACCTACAGTGGTATCAGAGTCAGGGTTGTTTCGTGTGATATGTAATGTATATTAATGATAATATGAGTTAGGATTTGTTTAGATCTATATTTTATGTGTTAAAAGCTTTAAAACCCTAAATCGTTAGAACACATAATTCTTGTGTCCAGATCTGTTAATACAATAATATATTCGAATAAGTCAGTCCAATAAATAACTCTTTTAAGTTGATATGTGTTACCGGCTTAAAGCATGGTGCATTGAAACGAATAACTAGAAGAAAATCGGATTTGATAGTCGATGAACATGTTATTTTAATGGTGATGGTAATACAAGTATTATATCTGAAAGATCTGACCCTAAACCAGTTTTAGGGGTTCGAAAATTTCGAATTTTGTGATTCTGGAGGAAAGGCACCGCGGTTCCATGATGGAGCACCGCAGTGCTGCCCAGATGAAGCCAAAGGCACCTCGGTCCTATTCGTGGGAGTAACGGTGTTGTTCATCCAGAAGCTTGAAATTAATTTTTCGGACAATCTGCCTTCAAGGAACCGCGGTTTCACCTGTTGGGACCGTGGTGCCTGGCTACGCTGTTCTAATAGAATAGTAAAGTTCAAGCAGCTTTGGAGCTTCGTTTTCCTGTGACGATAATTATGAGGCACTGCGGTGCCACTTGTCAGGACCGCGGTGCTAATTAATCTGCAGATCACAGTAGGTTACTGCCTCGAAGGCACCGCGGTGCCACCAGATGGAACTGCGGTGCCGCCGACGTCTTTATAAAAAATAAAAAAAATAAAAAATCAGAAACAGAGACTTAAAAGTTTCAGATTCTGAATCTGAAGTTTTAGAAGTTTCAGTTTCTGAAAATAAAGTTTTTAATCAGACAGATTTGGTCATTTCGGGCAAATCTGTAATTAAAAAAGTTTTCTGAAAGTTGATTTTAGGTTTTGGAAACTGCAAACAGGTCCCAGAAGTTTTAAAATATTTTCTGAAGTTTAGAATTGTATTTTTATGAATTTATAAGTATTCAGAATTGAATTTTAAATTCTTAAGGGACTAAAGTGTTAATTCTGAAAATTTACAGAATTCCCAAAAATCAGAATTTTAAAATCAGAAAATGTTTAGGGACTGTTTGACATTTACATAGATTATAGAGTTTAGACAAATAGACTCATAGTTATCATTAATAGTATATTATTGAATAATATACAAATGTGCTAAGTGTTAAATGTGATGCATTTATATTATTAGCATAGTGTTCGCAATTATTGTCTAGGTAGGCGGCGTCGAGTAATTGTTTAATTCAAATGACCGATATAACTGTCTGGGTAGACGGCGCCCAGTATGTGATTAAAATCATCTTTTATCATGCCTATTGGGTTTGATGGTTTCTCATCTAATTGTGTTTAGATATTGCATGATAGGATGTCATATGATGTATGACTTGGTTGTTGATCTTGAATGAATCCGCGAAAACTATTTGTTCCCCAAACATTAAATACAAGTCTAATTATAACGCATCGTCCATTATAATTATTAGGGTGCTAAGTCCTTTTCGGCGATAAAGGTATTCATGTCAAAACATTTGCTCTAAATTTAAGAGGACCAAGGCTCTTTCATAGATGTGTTAATAATAAACTTTTGTAGGTATTTACACCAAAGTGTTTGCTTGCAAAGGATAAATTTACTTAGGCATTTAAACGCAGTCGTATAATGGGGTTGACTTGTTTAGATGAATCTTGACGCCAAAGTGTCGGACTAGTCTAAAGACGTAAGATTAAAATGAAAGATATTTAATCAAACCAAGAGTTGTAGAGTTGTTTTACAATTGGTTGAGGACCTATCAAAGTGTGCTATTGAAGTTATCCGCCAAAGCAAACGCGGATATAGAATATGTTTGGATCTTGGCCCATTATGACCTTTATATTGATTTAGGTCCGTATTCTACCTTAGGGTCGTAGAAGTATGCAAAATAGTGGGAGCTAATAAAACAAAAGGTCATGTTAAATTAGTTTATTATGAATGTGTATAATTTAGGAGAATGAATTTTGATTGCATTTTCCTGTTCTATCTATTATCTTCAGATCTTCAGAAATGTCAAACTTTTCGTTGAAATGCTCATGGAGTCAAACAGACTCACTGGACCCAACTTCATTAACTAGCTAAAAATTGTTAGAATTGTCCTTAGACAGGAAGAAATTGAGTATATATTGGACAAAGTATTCCCCATCGCTCCACCGGAGGACTCTGCAGAGTATGCAATTTTTGACCAGGTTGCTTACAAGAAACATTATAAGGATGCCACCTCAGCTTAATGCTTAATGTTGTCTTCTATGTCACCTACATTGCAAAGACAGCATGAAACTATGGGGCCCAACGAAATGTTAGCCCATTTGAAGAGTCTTTATGATTCGCAGTCGAATGATGAGTATGACACCTTTCATAGAACTTTTCAAGTGTAGGCTAAATGAAGGGGGCCAAGTTTCACCTCATGTGTTGAGGAAGATTGAGTTGATTGAGAGGTTAGCTTCTATAGACATAAGGTTTCATGACAGAGTCGCCGCCACCCTCATCCTGCACTTACATCCTAAGTCGTTTGAGAGTTTCATTGTTAATTATAACATGAATGGGACTAAAGCGACATTTTCGGAGTTACATAATATGTTAAAGACTTTTGAATCTTCGACCTCTAAGACCAAGCCTATTCTGATGGTTGGCTCCTCTAGTCGCCCCAAACCGAAAGGTAAGGGACAACAGAAGGGGAAGGGCAAAGTTGTTGCTCCGGCAGCAGCAATGAAGCCCCAGGGAGGGGCGAAGAAGAAAAAGAAACTGCGGGCATCAGATGTTTGCATGAATTGCAACAGGAAGGGGCATTGGAGAAAGGATTGCACTGCTCCAGGCGTAGGAATGACACCAGGTGCTAATGTGCAAGGTTGTTTGTAATTGAAATTAATCTATCTATAAATGATTCGTTTACGGATACTGATATCACTGTGGCTCACACATTTGTACAAATGTGCAGGGCTAACTGATAACAGGAAGGTCGGGCCTCGCGAGGTGGACCTGCCCGTCGGAAATGGAGCACGAGTTGCTGCTGAGCGCGTGGGAACTTATAGGATAGATTTACCTTTTTGGCAAAGTTTTAATGTTGAACAATTGTTTTTATGTTCCTTCTTTGACAAGGAATATTATTTTCATTCCTGTACTTGATTCAGAGGGTTTTTCCTCAAACACGTCTAATGACAATATGATTTTGACTTTAGATAATGTTGTGTATGGAATTGCGCCTCTTGTGAATGGATTGTATACATTAAAGATTAAACTGCCACATGGGAAATTTTCAATGTACAAAATAAAATGGCTAAGTTAAATGAAAGAAATTCTACCTACTTATGGCATTGCAGACTTGGTCATATCAATCAAACAAGGATAGAACGGTTGAGGAAATTAAATTACCTCGAACCATTTGACTTACAATCTTATGGTAACTGTGAATCCTGTTTGAAAGGTAAGATGATCATTAAACCTCTTTCTGGAAAGGGGGTCCGTGCCAATGAGGTGCTTGAGTTGGTACATACGGACGTACGTGGACCATTTTCGACTCAAGCTAGAGAGGGTTTCTCTTACTTCATCACTTTTACAGACTACTTATCAATGTTTGGATATGTGTATCTTATGAGACACAAATCCGAGGCTTTTGAGAAGTTTAAGGAGTTTAAGTGTGAAGTTGAGAAACAGCTCTCAAAGAGTATCAAGACTCTCCGATCTGATCGTGGGGGTGAATACTTAAGTAAAGAATTTCTTGACTACTTAAAGCTTCATGGAGTTCATTCCGAATGGACACCTCCTGGAACACCACAGATGAATGGTGTTGCCGAGAGGAGAAACCGAACCTTGCTTGACATGGTTCGTTCCATGATGAGCTTTTCAGCTCTTCCTACATACCTTTGGGGATACGCTATTTTGACCTCAATATATGTTCTAAACAGAGTTTCATCTAAATAAGTCTAAAAGACACCATATGATGTATGGTGTGGCAAGAAGCCATCACTTAGACACATGAGGCCCTGGGGGTGTCCTGCATATGTCAAGAAGTTGATCACTGATAAGTTGGAATCTAAAAGTGAGAAATGTTACTTTGTTGGGTATCCGAAGGAAACTAAGGGATACTATTTCTATCTTCCTGGAGAACATAAGATATTTATTTCTAGGAACGCAACTTTCCTTGAAGATGAATATGTCTACAAGGATGAGAGTTGCACGGATATAGAACTTGAAGAAATTCAAGAACAAGGTAACAAAGAGGTTGAATCCTTGCCCGATAATGAAGGCAAAAATTCAGTGGGAGCTTCTGGCGAAGATTGGGTATTTAGGGTACCCCTTCGGCCAGTGGGAGTGCTACGAGGAGTAATGCAGAAATGCAAGATCTTCCGGCACAGACCTTGGGAGCAAGTGCACCAGTTGCATTTCCTCCATTCAGGAAAGACATGAAAATGATATTCCTGAAGGCTCTAATGTTGGTGGATCGACCAGCGCACAAGAACCTACTCACAGTCAGAACATACCTGTAACTGAACTTCAAGACAATCAACTCCGTAGGTCTACTAGATCTCACCGTCCTCCGGAAAGACTAAATCTACTTGTGGAAACACAAAATGAGCTAGATATTCCAGATGATGACGAGCCTAGAACCTATAACGAAGCAATGCTAGACATTGATTCGAAGAGATGGCAAGAAGCCATGAAATCCGAAATGGAATCTACGTATATCAATCAGGTGTGAAACTTGGTTAATTTGCCAAATGGGGTTAAACTCATAGGATGCAAATGATTTTTCAAGAAGAAGATTGATGCATCTGACAAGGTTCAGACTTATAAAACTAGACTAGTGGCTAAAGGTTTTACTCAGCGTCCTGGTGTGAATTATGATGAAACCTTTTCACCGGTGGCTAAGATAAAGTCTATTCGGATTTTGCTTGCAATAGCTGCACATTATGATTATGACATTTGGCAGATGAACGTCAAAACTACATTTCTCAATGGTAATCTAATTGAGGAAGTGTATATGAAACAACCTGAGGGTTTTTCATGTGAGTCCAGACCAAATATTGTGTGCAGGCTACAGAAGTCCACTTATGGACTTAAGCAAGCCTCTAGGAGTTGGAACATTTGTTTTAACAATGCTATCAAATCTTTTGATTTTGTTAGAAGCAAAGAGGATTGTGTTTATTCTAAGCGCAAGGATGAGGGTATTGTCTTCATTATAATATATGTTGATGATATATTGATAATGGGAGATAATAAGACCTCGTCACGATCGATTAAGGATTGGTTGTCCAAGACCTTCATGATGAAGGATTTAGGTGAAGCCTGCTACATTCTGGGAATTAGGATCTATAGAGATAGACCTAATAGATTGTTGGGGATGTCACAGTCAGTCTACATAGACAAAGTGCTTAGACGATTTTCAATGGAGAATTCCAAGAAAGGCGGTCTTCCAATGGGTCAAGGCATCAAGTTATCAAAGAAGGGCTGCCCTTCTAATGCTATTGAACTTGACCGCATGATGAGGATTCCATATGCTTCGGCTATAGGATCAATCATGTATGCCATGACCTGTACTAGGCCAGATATGGCCTTTGCACTTAGTATGACTTGCGTTCGCCCAGAATCACGGCAAGAACATCGGAAAAGCGATCAGTATTCTCAGTACGAGCGCACTAAAGATTACTTCTTAGTCTATGGTGGAGTTGATGAGTTGGTTGCCACTGGGTATACCGATGCTAGTTTCCAGACAGTTGTTGATGATTTCAAATCTCAGTCTGGTTACACATTCATTTTCAACGGAGGAGCAGTGAGCTGGAAGAGTTTCAAACAGGCTACTACTGCAGACTCGACTACTGAAGTGGAGTACATTGCTGGATCGGAAGCTGCTAAAGAAGCTGTCGCGATTTCTTGAGTTCCTGAAGGAACTAGGGGTTGTTCCGAGTGCTAGTTGTCCAATAACTATTTATTGTGACAACACTGGTGCGATTGCACAGGCAAAGGAACCAAGATCAACAAACAGAAACAAACATGTATCAAGGAAGTACCACATCCTGAGAAATTAGATAGACTGCGTAGCCAATTAGATAGTAAATGTACCATACCGGTATTATCTATAAATCAATCAACTACCTCAAATCTCAATCCCAAATTAGTTAGGATTGACTACAATTTTTTTTGTCTCAGTCTATTCTGGTCCATTTCATTACAATAGTACGATAGATAAAGCTTAAATCAAATTAACCACCTAAAAGAAGGTGAAGAAATGAAGCAACTGAAGAAGAGTTAATGGTCGAAAACACACGGACCTTATCATTTTTTCACGAGTTTCACACCCAAACTATCCGCTGTTCTCTTTTCCTGCCTGAACTATCAATATCTATGCATTAAAATATAACTCGAAATATGAGTTGTTGCCTTTTCCTACCTGAATACTCAACTAGTTGTATTTGAATGAGTTTTTAACCATTATCTCAGTGAAGAATGAATTAACATAGGTAAGAAATAAAAAGGTAAGGTAATAATTTAGATAAGAATACCAAGCCATTATTGCCACTAGTTGAAACTCCTTTAGCAGATTCATCATCCTCGCGTCTCTTCCTAGCGCCGTGATTTGTTCTGTGGTCGAGAACCATCGGAATGTGGTGATCTTCATTGCCATTATTACTGAAGACATACGGCGTTGCACCAGCAACATTGATCGGAAAGGGCCAGATCTCGGCCAAATTATTAGCTTCATTCATTATTGTAAGTAGCCAGAGAAATAATGTAATGACATTAAATGTGGAAATGTGTAGAGCGAGCGGTGAAGAGTTAAAGCAGTGTGTCTGATGGAGATCTGGTTGGACTGGAGAGTGACAGTGGAGGCTACTGGCGTACACTGACCACCACCACTATTTATTTACTATGTCTAGACACAAAGAGAGAGAGAGAGAGAGAGAAACAGCCTCGTGAATTGAATACAAGTGACTTCGAATGAGGTTTATGGGAGTGTTTACTCATCCATTCTCTCGCTTCATTTATATAATAAATCCCTTTTTAAATGGTCAATTAGTAGGTAATTCTTCGTTTCAATTTATGTGATATAGTTTGACCAGATACATAATTTAGGAAAGA
Organism: Przewalskia tangutica; assembly: GCA_029844215.1. Lineage (NCBI taxonomy): Eukaryota > Viridiplantae > Streptophyta > Magnoliopsida > Solanales > Solanaceae > Przewalskia > Przewalskia tangutica. The sequence goes on along the minus strand of CM056736.1, from coordinate 83,409,031 downwards.
AAAAATCATTTAAAACACATTATATATATTTATGTGGCTGTAAATCATTTATTAAGGGTAAAAGAGGAAGTTTAAAATTAAATTATTTTTAAAATATAAAAATAGATCATTATTTTTTGTACAGACTAAAATGGAAGGTTTTTTTTTTCATGAGCAGTAAATTGGTGTTGAAGAGAGCGGAACCGCAAGAGTCACGAGTTCGATCCTGCATAAACCTTGGTTGGCGCATCGCGTAGCCGAAGTGTGGTTGTCGGCGTGATTTACAAGCTATTGCGTTAGCTTGGGTTTACTGTCTTGCACTTCGAAGAAGTAGCGATTGCGGATTCGCCTTCACAAAAAAAAATGGAAGGTTTTTATAACATAAATTGGGAGAAAGGGGGTACTTGTTATTTTTAGCTTCTCCTAATTCATACAAAAAATACTTCCTCTGTTCAAATTTCAGGATCAAACTTATTAATGTTAAATCATAAATTTCTCTGTTTACTTAAAAATAATTAAAAACAATTAAATATTAATGGTCAAGGATTTAATCTAAATTACTGCTTGTGTAATTTTTGAATACCAAAAGTTTATTTCTAAAACAACATTACAACAACAACAACATACCCAGTATAATCTCACAAGTAAGGTCTGTGAAGGGTAGAGTATACGCAACTTTTATCCCTACCTTTCGAGATATTGTTTCCGATAGACCATCAGCTAAGAATAAAGTCAAAAGTTTATTACTAAAAAATAAAATAATTAATAAAGTAAAGTATTATGAAATGCTAATCACGAAGTCATTAATATAATATGCTTGTGGCAATTTTAAAGTGTTACCAAAGATGGAAGATATCCGAACAAGTTGCATTATTGATTGCAAGTCCCCAACTTACTAGAATTCCATTATAGTAACCTATAAACAATAAACTACAAGCGTAAAAAAAGGACTATAAAATTTCTTTATATATGTGTAAATATATACATATATATTTTTAAAAGCACTATGTATCTACAATTAATGTCCAATATCATATGAAAAAAATACAAAAGTGATATCAACTTGAGACATAAGGTAAAATTTTAAATCACCACATTTCTATTCAAATCCTCTAAATCGATATGTCTTGTGCAAAATCATTTGTGCACCACCGGTAATGAGCTGCGTTAAAGCTATACCTAGTAGTTAAAAAATATTTTTGGACAAAAAAAAAGTAGTTAAACTATTACTATTACTACTAGTTTTTATTTTCCAGGCACATATTGATTTTTAGAGTAGGAAGGGCCATCCATTTTAAAGATTTATTTGGGTATATGACTTTGGAATTTGATTGGATAGGATTAAAGGGAAGAGGTACCTTCAATCTACAACTAGGAATTTAAGACAAAGTGTACTCGTGATAATGTTGGCTAGTTGAGGTGTCGTATTATGAAGAAGTTCTAGTACAAACAAAAGGTACAAAAATTTACCTGTTGAAAGTGAGAGCGAGATAAAAGGATAGTCGTTTTCTTGTTTTATGATTATTTTGGAATCTCGGTTTTGTATAGGGTGAAATTCGGTGTGACACGTGGTAAGGTTGGAATGTGAAGTTCGAAGTAGGCGGTTGAATTCTGAGCCAGACACGAGTGACACCGAGATGAGGCAGCAGTTGGAAAGAGTCAGGATGCGACTGAATCGGTTGACACCGGGTGAAGCACCAAAGGCATCTAGCACATATCCGTTCCGAATATGGCGTCAACCGTTAGTCCTTATTCATTAAGAGATTTTAATTAACATTTATAACATTTAATTGTAGAGAGATTCTTGGGTATCAATGCTCTGCTTTCATGACTATAAAAGGAGCCCAACTTTCGTGTTGGAAGGGCATCCTACTCTCACAACTTGTACTTGCACGATTAATATTACAATCATTTTACTCTCTAGCTCTTGTTTTTTACTCGTAACTGAAGTAAATCTGTCAAAGCCCGGACCAATCCAACTCAGAGGATTCAACTGAGTTCAAGGCATTTCAGGCTATTTTCTTACTTATTGTTACTTTTGCTTACTTGTTGCTAATTATTTGTCATTTGATATTGCAAATTAATCCATGTGTCTTTAAAATCACTTATAAATTCAACTGTACTTTTTTGGGATAAACAGTTTGACACCCACTGTGTGACGAAGGATAATTGTGGTGATTTGTTCAAACTTCACTTGTTTCTTTTGAGATTTTGTGAATAGGTTTCTACCTTACGTTAGCAAAATATCTGGCGAAAGTCAAGTTAGTGCTAACAACATCAATAACAACCTCAATAACGATGACATTAAGAACAACAATAATGATGATATAAACAACAATGCCCCAATCATTGACCCAATAATCGACGAGCCTCTGATTTCGCTACCCATAGTTTCACCCTAGGGATCTAGGAGAACCGGTGAAAGAACACCAGATAATGATGATGAAGTGAACAAAAGAGTGCGGATAGCGGGATAAGATTTGGCTTGAATTTTTACCATGTTGGAGAAACAACATGAGGCGATCACTTAGTTACAGAAAAAGAGCAGCAGAGCAAGCGCAACGGATGAAACTCATCCCGTCCGTGAGGAAGATCAAGTCTGATGTGAATATCGAGTCGAAGTAAATGACAATGGTTCAGGGGGAAATAAGTCTTCAAAAGTCTTGAAATTTCTTCAGGCCTTGGATAAGCGTATGTAGACTAATAAAAAGAAGTTTGAGACTTTCAATTCTCGGATAGATCATATTCCAGTGGCACCTCTGATCCTGAAGGGACCGATTTCAAAGAAATACATCCAAGTGTTGTTTCCACCAAGTGCATCTCCAAAGTTAATCCAAAAATATTTAAAATACAAGATCCCCAAAATCTTATGGCACCACGGATCCACAGGAGCACGTATCGTACACTTGTGATAATAATTTTTGAAAAGAACATTCCTAATCAACTAGCTATTTGTAAAATTTATCGTGAAGTTTATAAATTTAAAACTGGAAAAGGTCAAGGTGGGACATGAGGTTTAATGAGACATATGGAAAAGGATCACAAAGCAAGGTATAGCCAATATTTCGCTGAAAAAATGGGTGTGTAAATGCCTTTTGAGTCGGGACAAGATTCACATAGTGTTCCGGACCAAATGTAGGTTCGAATTAACCCAATGAAGGGGGGAGTTATAGCTCCGAAATATGATAAACACAAAGATCGGAAAATTTAGCAAAATTAGTTGTTGTAGAGGGTTTGCCCTTTTCATTTCCTTCCTCTCCTTGTTTTATTCATTACATTCGAGAAACATATAATCCTGCTTTTAACGATTTTCCTAGATCAACTATTAGAAGATATGTTTTTAAATTTGCGCATGAATATCAACAATATTTACGTTATGCATTGTATAATTTTAAGGGCAAAGTGGCTATATATCACTTCTGACATAGATTGTAGTACTAATGGTAATTATTATTTAACTGTTACATGTAATTGGATAGATCATAATTGATCTATGCAAAAATGTATATTAGCATATAAATATATTGATGAAAGGCACACTGGAATTCTTTGTATGAACAATTAGTTGTTGCTCACGAGTATAGAAGACCTATAACTTTAGTATTTAACGCCATAATCAAAATCATTCGGATATGCTTGTAGATGATGATTGTGATAAAATCTGGGAACTTATTGTATTCTTAGACAAAAAAAATTCTAGCTACTAAGCAATTTTTTGGTATTTTTTATCCTACTATTTCATATATGTTATTTTATATCTCTAATATTTTTATTATTTAATAAATATAAGAAAAAAACCAACTTACGCTTTAGCTATTACAAAAATGATTGTAAAATTTAAAAAATATTTTTTTCCCTATTCACACTATTTATTTTATTAGTGATGTACTAAATCCTACTATTAAAGTAGACGGTTGTAATGCCCTTATTGAAACGATTTATGAATGCCTAGAAATACTTGAAACAGAACCAACTAAAGAAGATATTATCTCTAGCATACCAACACAATGCAAAACTATGTATATGTATTACCAAGAGAAAAGTGTAAATAATCAACCGGCTTCTGTACCATCTTCTTCTACTTCACTTCAACCTTATAAAAAATCTTGTGGTTTTTGCTTCAAGTATTCAAGGCCTTCGAAATAGAATGTATAGTGGTTCAAGTGCTTCATAAATTAGCGAGTTTGATTTTATGTTTTGCAGGGTGTTGTACCGTTCGAATCAATTGCTAATGAAAATGGACGTGAAGACTTGGTGAAATACTGGAGGGAGAATCAAAAGACATTTCCGACTCTATCAAAGATGACCCGAGATGTGTTGAATATTCAAACGTCATCTATAGCTTCTGAAGACGCTTTTTGTGTTGGAAGGTTTCAAATAGGAGAGCACAGACACTCATTGGCGGGAGACAGTTTGGAGATTACAGTTATTTAGAGATTGAATTAGAACGGAGCGTAGAAAGTAGGGATGGCAACGGATTGGATCTGGATCGGATCCTACTAGATCCAGATCCATTTTTCATACCTGGATCCATATCCGAATCCGGATCCATCGGGTCCATAAAAATCAGATCCAAATCCGGATCCACCGGGTCCATGGATCGGATCTGGATCCACATGTAAAAAAAATTGTCTTGAATAATATTCCCATCAGTTGAAACTTTTTTGACAAAATGAAACTCAATCTGATTGAAAAAAATGCTTGAGTTCATTCAATCAACCTACACAAACATGACACCATTCTTTCAAAATACTGAACGAAGTTTAAGCATCAGAAGAAAATAAATACGATGAAGTAATGTAAATAACAACATCATGGAAAACGCTGCAATTACAAAGATTTTGAAATTAAATTCTACAATAATGTTCTTCAAAATGTCAGGAACATCTTCTATAACCTTCTGCCAAATTTGATAAACTAGTATTCGAAATCACTAGTTTCAACGTATCAACATCCTAAAATAACAAAGAAACAATCATATTAAAAAAAGATAACTAAAAACATTTATCTCAATAATTGCTTTACCGGATCTTTTACCAAATAATCCAAATATTCCTAGTTTCTAGTTTCCTACTGAAAATAACAGAGGGTAAACAACTAAACATACATACATGTATATAGTATTTATTTACTTTATACAACAAACATATTCAGAAGGGGAGGGAAGGCACACAGAATCTAACAATTACTATTTTTTAAAATAGATATATAGCCAATATTTTATTACTCACCTTTACTTTTAATTTCCATCCACACCTCTATTATTACACATTTGACACTTAGTGGTTGTTACTGAGGCCTATATAACAAGAAGGCACATCAGTGTTTGTTTCCCAATCCTAAGTCTTCCAAACTCCACAGTATCCTATAAACAAACAGTCAAACAGGTACAAGTTTTTCTGGAGACTAAGAAAAAATGGTATCTAGAGTGGAAAAAGCAATAAAAATAAGGCAACAGGAGGTGAAAATAAAGTCCAAATCTGAATGTAAAATACAGAAAATATAAATTTTTTAAAGAAAATATTTATAAAATTATATTTTAGGTTATGGATATATTTAATAAAAAATGGATCCACGGGTCGTATCTGGACCGGATACGGATCTCAAATACAAGATCCAGATCCAGATCTGATCCGTCAGAAATGGATCCGGATCCATCGGGTCCAAATTTTGAAAATCCTTATCCTATAAAACGGATCTAGATTCACCGGATCCGGATCGAATCCAGGATCCATTGCCATCTCTAGGCACAAGAAAGTCTTAAAGTACAAAACATATATAGATGATAAAAATTTGTATAGTCGATCTCAACATAGAGGGTTGCTAAACTTGAATTGAAGCACTCTCCATTATTAGCTCCATTGGTATTGATAGGATGAAATTCTTCAAGAAGTACACCAAACATCATGGAATTATCCAAACACAGAAAATTTATAAAAGGAATAAGAAGCAAATGAATTTTGTTTTTTAAAAGGACAGGCTGTTGCAATATATTAGAGGGAAACATATGGAGACAATTAGGGCTCTCGTTTGGTACGTCGTACTGGACTGTACTAATTTTATTCGATTGTACTGGACTCTACTGTATTAATATATAATGGACGGTATTAGAGTATTAATATATAATGGATTGTATTTTTTTATTTTATTTTATTTTTAGTACATTCAAGGGGAGACTCACCTGCTAGATGAGTCTCAAAAATGGATTGGTATTTATTTCTAAAAATAGTCTGATCGGTCTTAACGTCCACCAAACGCTGTATTATTTTTTTGTCCAATACAATCCAGCTTAATATAACGTACTAAACGTGCCCTTACAACATAATAATATTGAATCCCAGTGCATTGCTACTGGACTTTTTGTTGTGGATTTCATCCTTATGAATGTTTTTTTTTTTTCAGAAACAGATTGTTCAAGCTCATTGTCCCATCAATTGGGGCCTTTGCAAACTAATTATTAGAAAGATATTAATGAAAACTCATTTGGGATTTCCCTGTTTTGATTGCATTATATGGTTTTGTCACTGGAATATTGATAGGTGTAATGAACACAACCTATGATGGGGTCGAATTCAGCGTTCTCTTAGCTTATTCTCATTCAAATGAGATATTCATTTACCAGAAAAATAAATACTTCTTGTGTTTTAATTTATATAACAATTGACAATGTTTGACAGACACACGAATTTAAGAATTTAAAATTATGATTTAAAACAAGGCATAGACTTCTGTGTGATTATAAATCATAGACTATTTAAAAAAACTAAATAGTGCTATATACATTATATATAGTATATAGGAATGTATATGTAATGTATAATAGTATATAAAAATATATATGTGAAGTTACAAAAAAAGTTGAGCAATTTATATATAGCTATACATTACATATACATTAATGATACAGTGAGCAATATGGTTGTAAACTACATGTATGAGTTGTATATATGAGTTATTTTTCCTTAATATAATAGATTAGCAGTTTAAGGGACGTTTGGTAGGAGAGATAAGATGAGATTGAATTATTAGTCTCATGTGATTGGAATTAATTTCATATTTAGTTGGTGGGATAACTCTTTTGTTATCCCACTCAATTCCATCTACATGAGATAACTTATGTCTCCTACTAAACAAACCCTTCAAAGTGTTGAGAGCTCACTGGCACAGCTTAATCAAATATCTTTTTGGACTCTCCCGATGGCCCAAGATTTTGTTTAGAGTGTCATTTGAGATTTTTGAGTACTATGTTTATGAACTTTTGGCCCGACTACACACAGGGAATGGCACTGTACGCATGATGTATAAATAATATATATGTGATGTATAGCTATATATAAATTTGTAAAGAATGGATCTTGGGTTTAACGCAACCTCAAAAGCTAGCTTGTAGGGTGAGGATTGTTCAAGTCCATATAAGGAGTCCATGTTCTCATTCCATATTCGATGTGGGACTCTTAACACTCCCCCGCACACCCAGACCTTGTTAAATGGAGCGTGAATAATTAATTTGGGGGCTCAACATCAGTGAACAAAGAATTGGAATGAGTCTGACTCTGATACCATGTAAAGAATGGATCTTGGGCCTAACTCAACCCCAAAAATTAACTTGTAGGGTGAAGATTGTCCAAGTCCATATAAGGAATTCATGTTCTCATTCCATATCCGATGTGAGACTCTTAACAAAATTAGTCAACATTTTTTGTAACTTTGCATATATATCTTTACACACTATTATACATTATATATATATTTTATACGATGTATGATACATAAATAATGTATATGATTGTGAACGTGATTTCAAATCATAGTAATAATAGTGATTGGGAATAAATAGTTTTTTTCCGAATAATAATTGGTCTAAAACATTATCAAAAAAATGGTAGCTTAAAGATTTCAAAGCTAATAACTATTGGCATCTATCAAACTCAGCAGAAAATTAGAAGAATAAAAAACAATAGATATTTTTTCATCGCAGAGCAACATGTGAAAGAGATTTGAGAAAAGGGAGAGGGAGATGATGCAAAAAGAAAAAAATCAAGTAAAAAGAGAGAGAAGAAATTGGGATCAGGCTTTAAAAATCAGCGCATAAAATAGTAAAACAAGGTTATATCAAGTAATAAAGCAAATGTTGTGCATGTTTGGATTGACTTTTAGGTACCCAGAATCGATTCTGGGTACCTACTTTCGTGAAAATCAGAAATTAAAGATGTTTGGCTGGTCAGAATTGATTATGGCAGAATCAATTTTGTCATTTATTTCAATTTGAATTTTACTCTTTTCTTTATTACCCTCTTTAATTTTTATCAACAACTCTATCCACTTTCATTATTTTCTTTAAATATCTAGAAATAATTACTAAAAAAAATCAAATATACAACTTTCATTGCACTCTTTAAATATTTAGAAATAATTACTAAAAAAATCAAATATACAACTTTTACTATCCTCTTTAAATATCTAGAAATAATTACTAAAAAAAATCAAATATACAACTTCCATTATCCTCTTTAAATATCTACAAATAATTACTAAAAAAAATCAAATATACTACTCATGTCGTGTTTAATTAAAAAAATCAAATATACTACTAAAGTTGACATTTATTTATGTGTAATTGTAGATTAGAACAGTTATTCAAATATACTCATTCTGTAATTAATAGGAGCATTCAATGGCTCTTTTGGTTGGTGCACCAATTTTTCCTCACGTTTAAAGCACACCAACTTTTGTATTAGCTGGTTGGGAAGGTAATGTCCATGATGCTCGTGTTTTTGAGCATGCTCTCACAAATGCGAACCTTAATTTTTCACACCCTCCTTCAGGTAAGTATTATTTGGTAGATTCTGGTATCCAACACCAAATGGGTACATTGGTCCCTACAGATGTGAACGTTATCACCTTCCTGATTTTAGGCGTTCTTATGGATTTGCAAATCATAATGAAGTATTCAATTATTACCACTCAAGTTTAAGGTCCACAATAGAAAGAACTTTTGGGGTATGGAAGAACAGATTTGCAATTTTACGTCGCATGCCCAAGTTCAATAATAGTCGTCGCAACAATGGCTATACACAACTTTATCAGAAGGAATGCAGAAACATATATTGATTTTGATCTTTATGAAGATGAAAGCACAATCATTCACCAGATTATCATAGATCATCTAATTTGGATCAATCACATGTTTTTAATGTAGCTTCTTCATCAAAGATGAATCACGTTCGAGACTTAGTCCGCAATCAAATTATAGAGTAGATGCAACATTAGTATTGTAATAATATTTAAATATTATTTGCATTTTAAATTAGTATTGTAATAATATTTAAATACTATTTGCACTTTAAATTAGTATTGTAATAATATTCTACTAATATTTAAGTACTATATTGCACTTTAAATTCTATTATCTATTTGTAATTTTTATTTACATACTTTCATCTATTTATATGTATAGTAATTTTTATTTATATGTATGTCCATTTTGGTAATTCTACATTTAAAATCAATTTTGATCAAAACTATCCAAATATAAATCAATTATAAGAATCACTTTTACATTGTTGTATCCAAACATAAATCACTTCTGCCAGAATCAATTCTATCAGAATCAATTATGTCCACCGCTAATCCAAACATACCCTTAGTTAATTAGAGGACCGAACGTCATTTCTAGGTAATTATCTCTCTATGAAATTGCAACTCGATAGCTCATATTCAGATTTCAGGCTATAAATTTTGTACGTCATAACTGAAAAAGTTTTTTGATAAAATAGCCTACAATTTTCAATTCTCTCTCTCAGAAATAATGAGATGATTTACACCTATAAGAATATTATGACATATTTTAACCTAAAAGCTTTATATACCTAGTCAACACAATCACATAATTTGGAAAAAAAAAAACTAATACTTAGCAAGTAGTAACATCAATGGAAGTCTTCACATAATAGACGTGCGTTTAATTTTCATTTACCTCCTTTTTTTTTTCTTTCTAGATCACCTATGTACTAAGTATTATTTTACAAACAAAAAAAGTTACTCTGTTTTAAAAAGATTATCTTATTTTCTTTATTAGTTTATCCCAAAAAATTAACACATTTTTATATTTAAAAACAATTTAACTTTATGAGATGATTTAACTACACAAATATTTAAGACTTGTTTTGAATCACATATTTCAAAAGTCTTTATTTATTTCTTAAATTTCATACCAAGTCAAACTAATACAATCATTTGTTGGAAAGTAAGGCATGTATGGGAATAGTAAATAACTATTACAAGTGCTTCGAAAGGGTAAACGATAAGGATTACAATAACAACAAGCTTTTAGTAAATATGGGTTGTGTCAACAATAGAATGTTGAGTCCTTGAACCAGTTTTGAATCTTTGTCTTCAATTGCCGAAAGCTTCTTGAATCTTGATAACCTGAAATCAAGAGACACTAAATCTGAAATTGTTACAAATGTGTTGAGTCGAGTGTTAGCACTCTGTCCTTAAGACAAGATTGCCCCGTATATATCCTTTTACGTTAATGGACAATAGTCTTCCAAGATAAAACAACAACTAACAAATGAACAAAGGAAACTCAAGTGTTCCTAAAGAAGAACTTTGAGTGTTTGAATTATGCTAGAGGAAGAAGTTCAGAAATTTTTGATTGTTGCAAGTCTTTCAAGTATGTTTCAATTGAGCCAAATGCCTCAATTTATAGTAGTGTAAGAGGGGCCCATGTAGTGGTCATTTAAATGCCATGCAATGGCCACTTAATCCACCAAGTGATGCAGCCAAATAATGACTGATTTATGGAGAAAAAATTGACATTTTAATGCCCCAAATCGTTTCCTCAATCAGCCAAACTTTTGAATTTTTATCGCACAATCACTGCCCCGGAAGCGATGCGGTGCATCAGAATTAACGTCGCGGCTCCAGTAAGCAACTGACCAATTAGCACCGCAACCCTGGCTTGGAGGCGCCGCGACCCTTCGTGGCTCCGCGACCATTTTCGACTCGTTTCATCTTACCGTTCGTACGCCTCTTCCTTCATTTACCAACGTGGAATACTTGTCATTTGGTCAATAACTGTCCATTATTTTATGTCTCAAACACTTTAATTATGCATCAATATCTCTTTCACTAATGAAATTTACTATATTTGATACTACGAGTGCACGTGTGTGGAAACAATGTTTTTCGACGTGCGAGACTCTAATTGTTCGAGTCATAAATAATGAGATAAACTTAATTTTATATTAATAAATTTTCAATATCTTTTTGGAACGGAGGAAGTAATAATTTTACGAAGAATAGAACTAGTAGTAGGGATCCATGTGTTGACATTTAAGGGCGTGCAACGATGAGTTGAAAGGTCCCAACCCCTCCAATGTCTCAATCACACTAAATCTTTTAGCAACATTATTAGCTGTTATTTTATGTAATTCTTGTCTGATTGTCTTTTCTCAATAGCATCTTTTGTCGTGCTACTTTGTCCATATGAACTATGAAGAGGAAAATAAGATTTGGGTAGTAGCGGAGTTTTATTTATTACGTCGGTAGTTTTACGATGTGCGTTTTGATAACATTGCGAATTTCACGTTAAACAAAGGAAAACAAGATTTGGAACAGTGGAGTTACGAGTTCCGAACCTAAATGATTCAAGAAAAGATAAAAGTGACTAAAATAAAAAGAAAAAAAAGCTACCAAATTATTTTTGCTCACTTATTTTGTGCGTTATATAAAAATACAAATCACAAAACAAAAAATTTACTTTACAATTCCAATTTTTAAGAGTTGCTTTCCATCATGTGTGCAATTCAAGGATTATTTCATTATTAAATTGAATTAGTCTTTTCCATAATTTTAAGTTTGTATGCATTTTTTAATTACATATAAAGTAGTAATTACGTATGAGTAATTATTTAATTACATAATTTTCAAGCGGTTATTAATTTATAATATTTAAATATTGTCATAAAGATTAAAAAAATATGGCACTTACACTCTCTACGGGTAGCTGTAACTAAACATATTAAAATTATAAATAACACAAATTACTTAATAAAATATGCCAATTATTATTAACTTTCTCGCACATTAAGCAAATACATTGTTTTAGCTTTATAATATTATACAAAAAAATCTCCCTTTTAGGCCGTGTCATATATTTATACTTGTAACTAATCCAAATGTATCCATTTTGTAAAATACTATAATATTAATTAATCTTCTGATACTATAAGAAAATTTTAACATATTTTATCAAGAATATATATTCTCTTATTTTTTTCATATTTATGAAAAACATTTATTCTTATAAAAGTATTTTTTCTCTTATTTTTTTGATAATCTTTTAACAAAATTTTTATCCTCTTGGTCATTGACTTGTTACTCTGTTCTCCTAATTAATGTTTGTTTAGCTAACTATAAAAATAATTGAGTCTAATAACTATTTACTGACAAAGCTAGATAATTATTTATTATAATTGTGGGTTAATTACATTAAATACTCATGTAATAAGAATTAATTTGAGATATTTTAAAATTTAATAGTTACACCACTTGTACTATGGGAATCCTGCACTTACACTCTCTATGGAGTATAGCTGTAGCTAAATATATTAAATATGATTATTAAAAAATAAATTAAAATTATAAGTAAATTTCTTGCCATCAAGCAAGCAAGTTATTTTAGTTTTAATTCATTATAATTTTATTATATAAGAATTTTCTCATCTTTGGTTTGTTTATTTATTCTTCGGCTTCAAAATTATTTTAAATTACTTATTCCGATAAAGTGGCATTTGTGTACTATTGTTTGAGTAGTTTATTTTTTCCCGAAAAATAGGGAATACATCATTAAATTAAGATTTAAAAAAAATTGCCAAATACATTAAAAAACTAGTTATATTTTCATTAAATACTCATGTAATAAGAATTAATTTGATATACACTTCTTGTATTTTAAAATCGAAGATAGAATTTTCATAGCATAAATAGTGTAAATGTTCTTAACTTCTTAAGAAATCCTACACAAAATTGTTGTGCACACTTGATTTGACTACGACACGTGTTAGATGACTATGTCCTATCAAGCAACACTATAATTTTGTACTGTGATAATCTGAATGCAATTAATATTTTCAAAAATTATGTTCAGCATTCACGTACAAAAACATAGATATACGACATCATTTTTAAGAGACCTAGTTGAAAAACAGCTAGTTCAGATTGATCATGTTAACACACTTCATCAACTAGTTGACATTTTTACCAAAGCTCTAGATCATTGGAGATATTCTAGTTTGAAGAAATCTCTTGATCTATGTTTTCTTTAAAATAAGGCAGTATAGGTAGATGTTGTCTGAAATATTATCTCAACATTGGGTAACATTTACTGTTTTGTCAATGTACATGGTAGATGTTGTAGTATTGTGCATATTTTTTGTCACTCAAGTATGATTTCAGAAGGACAAGTTCTGAATGTGATATTCTTCTCTTCGATGATATATATAAATCAATTATATGTATCATAAAAAGGAGTATCATAAGAAGGCAAAACCTCTACATAAGACTTGATTGTATTACAAAAAGAGCAAAACTCGAAAATTGGTACTTCCTATTGTATAGGAGTACCATGTGCTTCAAAGAAGGTTGAAAATACCACAAAAAATATTTTCATTTTATTTTCAGACATAAAATAATTTTGTATGTGTTCAACTAAGTTGATTAAGGACATGATGAGAAAATGTTAAATTGGTCCAGGAGTCAATCTCATAGGGAATATATACATAATATGTCTAATGCAAATGTCAAATTCGAAAGTCCTTGAAGTGGCATATTACTTGTGTTGTTCAAAATGTTGACAACATTGCTAACAACATCACCATTCGGTATGTTGATTAGTTTTCAGAAAATTATTTTTTCTGTTTTTATACCTTATTTATTTTTTTAGGAATTTAAATCCGTAATGTTTAAACTTCAAAATCCCGTTATATCTGAATATTGATGGCTTTTTAAAAATCCAAAATTAGATGATGTTGTGTGCTATGGTTTACCTCTTTGTTTTAAGAGTGAAGAGATTTAAGTCATCTATACTACCTAAATTTAAGGGGGAGGTCGTTGCAATTTGAATAAGAGTTGTCATGATTGAGAACATCCCATTTGCTTGCTTTTAGTCACATCACATCAGTACCGGTTCAATCAATGGAAGCACAAGGATCAAATATATTTTTTTCAAATCCAATTTTCAATAAAACTCCGAACTCTTGTAAACCCTCTCTCATGTCCATTTCTCCTAAATCCACAACAATATCTTCCAACATCAAAGAAAACTCTCTAATGTCGATCAGTCCATCACAAAATCAAAAGGTATACAAACATTATGTACCGATTGATAATCACAATCCTGACCCAAAAAGCCTTTTACGAGCTATTATCCTTAGACGTTCTGATGAACCACTAGAAATCAGTTACCCAGGTGACAACGATAACCCCATTGATGTTGATACAACATCAATTTTTTCGAACCTAGGTACTAGACCCACAACATCGACCTTTCCATCTCGAATGTCGAGAAAGGTTTTTGAAAACATTATTCGTGATAAATAGTCTGCCAAGAAGGCCAGATGTGAGTCGAATGTTTCTGTTGGTTCAAGCAGTAGTAGCAGCACTGACATGGAGTTCAATGTGTATGACGTTCCGGTAACATCACCCACTGACAGTCCTCCAACTGCACCTGAAGGTGAGGAAGATGAGGTGTCTGATGACACACCTCTAAGCAAGTTCATACCAAAGCGGGTCAGAAGAACATACAGGAATGCTGCTTCAAATGTTGCCTCAACATCCAAGGCAACAAACAAAAATCAATCAGTAGACCCGGATTATGTTGCCCCAACAACTCAGGCAACACATGCAGACACACCAACAAATAACATCAATCCAAAATCTGATTCAGATTCTGGGGTAAATATTTACTCTCCCATGTTCCAATCTAAAACATGTGCTGATAACTGGAAATGATTTTAAAGTAGAGTGATTAGAGTAGAGAGAGTCATTGACCTAAATTCATTTTCTGACAATGTCCTAGTCGAGTTTTTTAGTAGTAGAAAGTTGCTGAGTTCTGTAACTGGTAAAACATCCTACTGTGATAAGGTGATTAAAATATTTTATGCTAATTTATCACATGTTGTAAGGACATCACCTCAAAAAAATTTAGGAAGGTGTACTTGTACACCAAGGTATATGATTTTACACCGGATATCATCAACACCACTTTAGGATTAGCCATTGGTGAGAGAATTACTCTGCCTAATCCCACAACTGAGGAGCTGAATGATATGATTAAATACCTTACTGGTGGTTTGATCACAGTCTGGGCATCTCGCTGTCATGTATCCAAACTTACTGCCATATTCACAACCCTACACAAAATTGTCATATTTAACTGACTACATTATCTAAATGAGACGGTAGTGACATTAGATCAAACAACATTGCTATTCAAAATAGGGAAGGGTTATAGAGTTGATTTAGGGTCTATCATATTTGATCATATTGCCAATATGACAGAAAAGAAAAACAACTATGTCCTTCCATATCCCCCCTTAATCTATCAAATTTTAGTCAATCAAGGGTTAAGACCAGAAATGGGGATAAGTTGGGTCCTGCATTTGAAATATACTCAGTCCATAGAATAGTGTTGAATAGTAGGGACATAATCATTGATTTGTCCTGAAAGAGATAGAACTGGAACACAAATGTTGCAGAAGATGTTGCAAAAATTCAAGGCAATACAGGACAAAATCAGTTCTATATGTCCAAAGAATGGCTACAAAAGCACATTGTTGAATTCAACAGACATATTGAAGAACTTGTGCAGGTCAGGGATTACTACATGGACATCCTTTCTTCAAAAAAGGGGAGATGAAAGAGCAGGTCCAAGTAGAGACAATGATGCATGGGGAGATGATAAATAAAATGACTATGCTACCTAGTGTCAAGAGATGAAGGTGGAGCTGAATGTGGAGCTGATTGCTGATTGTTTTGTCGAACAGAAAGCGACTGGAAGCTACTGTGACATAAAACAATCTAGATGGGGGTGATAGGATCATGTGAATGTGATGTTAATTGAATACCTTGTTTTATGTTATCTTTATGATTGTTGGTTTGTAATGTTGTTTTGGAAACTAGAAAATATTTTTGGTCTGTCAATATTTTATGAATGTTATATGACTATCGGTTTTGACTGCTTACAGCCGCGTTGTACGCAAGTCACGACTAATAGATATAAGTTCCAACTAACTCAAATCGATACAAAAAATACTTGTAATTTGTAACTGCAGGTTGAGGGGGGCATGACCACAAACTTACTGATTTTAGATTGTTAGGGCAACATCTAAAATCAGTAACCTAGACATTTTTAGATTTGTATGGAGTTTTATGAAGAAAGACAAAAATGAGGAGATTATTGATGTTGGATGAGTGTTTTGAAAACACAAGTAATTAGTCAGGACAATATCACTTATGAATATAAGGATGCTGCTTGCAGTGTTGTGACAACATCACTGACAACATCTCTATAAACGATTTTGTTTATTCTTCTGACCAAAACAATGACTGTTACTGTGTGGTAAAAATGAAATAGACAAGCTAACCAGGAATCCATGTTTAAAACGTGAGAAAAGAAGAAGTCAAGCTTAGAAAGAAAGCAACGTAACGACCAAGTCAACGTAGTTGAGGATTTCATGGTGGCTGAATCGGTCCAAGCTGCTGCCTATTTTCTCTCAACTTTCGCAATCAACCAGCGAGAATTTTAAGGAAGTTTCACACTATAAATAGAGGAGGAACTTCATTGTATCGGTATCCAGATTACAAAGAAAATAATAACCAAGGGAGCTCTCGGGAATTCACTCCAGGAACTGGATCAAACACCACTGCCTAAAGTAGTATAACAACATCTAGTCCCACATTACTATTGGTGCCCAGATTCTAGATTAAGCTCATTGTTGAAGCAATTGTAATGAAAATGTTGTATGTTTCTTATAGATGTTTTGTCTTTAGGTTGAAGTCACCTGCGACTTCGTTTTTTGTAATTTCTTTTTATTCTATTTCTTCAAATTGTAAAAAGAAATTCATTTGTAATCGTATATACTATATATATAATATTTCGGTCATTGACCATCAATGACTATATTAATATATACCCTTGAAAATATAAACTTTGTGTCTTTTACTTTTTCTGTTGCATTTACTCTTCAAGGTTTATTATTGTTTTATCGGGTGTTGCCTCAAGTGTTGATACAACACTGAAGACAACATAAGAAACTGTTTAGCTTTTCGGCTTTCGAATCTTTATTTTTCCTACTTTTATTTGCTTATCTGTAGCCTCAACGATCCAACAATTTATGATATATACTGTATTTATTTTGGAAAAATATTTCTTTCTTCTCAAAATAGGTGTTTACCAGGCAAAACAAATAGGGCACATCAAGAAGACTATTTAGCGTTTGAAACTTATCACTAAGTGCCAATTAGTTTCTTATTGGTAAGGGAATATGAGTTAATGTCATGGTTATGACTTATGTGATAGAATATACTTTAGAGGCCAAGTTAAAAGCTTAACTCGGGATTAACAGTCCTTTGTGAAGAAAATTTGATGGAAATGAATATCATATGGTGCTCATATACAGTGCCGTCTTTAGGCCCGTGCGAGATGTGCTACCGCACAGGGGTCCGAAAAGCGAATTATCTTAGGGGCTCTTTTTTTTTTAAAGTAGTATTAGCCAGAATTTACTGTAAATTCCCATAATTTGCATATTTTAGCCCAATCAAAGTAAAGTGATTCAGTTCCAGTGGCGCGCGCATGTGGAGGCCAAAATTAAGATTATTGAAATCGTATATTTACTTATATTAAGAGCTCACATGACCCCTAAAACATTTGAGATGGTCTGCAGTTATATAGAATTAGCAAAATATAAAAGAAGAGGCAGAGTCATGATAAAAAAATTATTAATTCGAGATTTTAGTTCTTATAAATTGTGGGAACAAAGTGTAGAAATAAAGGAAATGAGAATATAACAACAACAACTAGTATGTTAGAAATCTGGAAATGATCAAATAAGAGGGCTTGTTGAGTCGACCAAATTCTTGATCTATCCTTAAGATAATATTGTCTCGTATATCCTTTCAACGGTTGTAATGACAACTTATCTCCCAAGATAAAACAGCAATCAAACAAATGAGCAAAGGAAACTCAAGTGTTTTCTTAGGAAGAAAGATCTTTGAGTGTTTTGTGATTGCAAGAGAGGAAGATAACTTTAGAGAATTGCTTAGTGAATGTGTTTTGCAATTATGCCAAAGACATCAATTTATAGGTAGATGAATTTGTCTTCTCAATTAACCAAATGAATGGTCATCAATGTCAAGTAATGACCATTGATATTGAGGTTAATTCAGCCTAGAAATGGCTGAAATCAATAGCCAAATAATGGAGATTAATTGCTCAGCGGCATTTCGAATCAACCTTAATTCGCCTCGGCGTTCTTGAAAAATGTGAAGCAGTGTTCCTCGGGAGCCGTGGTGCATTAATTCGATGAAGTCACGGAACACGAAACCGAATTTGCAGCGGTCCTACGCGAGCCTGTCCGCATCTGTGGCATGGTGCCTCTCAAATATTCGTGGCGGTTTCTGATTCGTTTCATCTCTTACACATTTCTTCCTTTCATTTACCAACGTGAAACCATTTGTCATTTGTCCAATAACCGTCTATTCTCTTATGTCTCAAACAATTCGTATACGTACCAATATCTCTTCCATTTAAGGAAATTACGATTCTTGATACTTTATGTGCACGTGTGTGGAAACCATGTTTCCGACGTGCGGGGCCCCAATTGTTCGAGTCATAATTAATAGGATTAATTTATTTCACATTTAGTGAATTTCCAACAATCTCCTTTTGGAAGAGATTTTGGCGCACACACATGGTGCCTTTCGAGCAATCACTCGGCGGATCGATGTCGCATCTGGAGAGGTAGCCGGAGCTTTGAACCTTCCATAGTAGAATACCATCGGACATATTTACTGCGCGGTGAATGTGATGTCTTGAACCGTCAGTGTTTAGTATATGCCAAGACAATGGTACCAACACAACACCTTTCCTACTCAATCTTTCTAATGTTCTGTCCGTCGTGGGCCGTGGACACCCTTGGATTCTTAAGTGCATTCATTTGAGGCGGCCTGTCCTCGCACTTAAATAGGTGGTCTCCTACAAGGTATCCTGCAATACCCCACTACACAAGCGTAAGGAACCATTAAAAATTTCCCCAACCTAACCTAAACTATTGAGGATCATTAAAGGTTTGGAAATTTATCCTTTACCCCTCTTACAGGTAGCACTTACTATATCAAGATTATAATGACAAGGAATATCTGTATCCGTATATAATAAGTTGGGCTCTATCTTTCCCGCCCACCTCAAACATATCTGGAGGGAAGAATCTGAGGGTAGCCTGATGATTAAGGGTTTGTATATCGCGGGAACGACCTTGGATTATGTTTCTTAAGAAAGACACATTATCTGAAGTGTTCTTGCTTCCACCGAAGCGCTCACGGAACCTTTACAGTTTAGTTTTTCCATTGAACCTTATTCTTGGGATCTCCAGTCTGTAAGGTTGGGTGTCCACTATATCGATTCTTTTTGTTCGGGTTTTAAGCTCATTCCCCTAGACAGACAGAACAACTGATATTTGGGTAATCCCTTCGTCAGAGGATCAACGATATTTTCCTTAGATCTTATGTAATTAATAGAAATAATACCTGAGGTGATCAACTGCCTAACGAATTCATATCTCTGTCGAATATGACGAGACTTACCATTGTATATAGAACTCATGCCCTTCCTAGAGCCGACTGACTATCGCAATGGATCATTACAGAAGACATGGGTTTATCCCAACATGGGACATCCTCTAGAAAGCCATGAAGTCACTCAGCTTCTTCTTCCGCTTTATCTAAAGCGATAAATTCCGACTCCATCGTGGATCGGGCAATAAGAGTTTGCCTAGAGGATTTCCAAGACACAACCCACCACCGATTGTAAAAATATATCCGTTGGTGGACTTAATGTCATCGCTATCAGATATCTAGTTTGCATAACTGTACCCCTCTAGTACCACTGGATATCTCGAATAGTGTAGACCGAAATTTAGCGTGAACTTTAGAAATCGTAGTACTCTATTCAACGATTTTCCGTGATCTTCACTTGGATTACGGGTGAACCTAGCCAATTTATTGACTGCATGAGCGATATCAGGTCGAGTGCAGTTTGTGATATACACCAGACTACCAATCACCTGCGCATATCGCTCCTGACGTACAGGCTTACCAAGATGTTTGTCAATCTTTTGACTTATATCCAATGGTGTCGATACCGCTGAACTGTCGAACATCCCAAAAAATTTCAGTACATCCTCGATGTCATGAGATTGAGACAAGACCAGTCCATTAGATGTCTTAGAGATCTTGATCCCTTAGATGACATCTGCAATGCCCATATCTTTCATGTCAAAATACTGTTTTAACATGTTCTTAGTCTCTATGATTATCCCAGGACTGCTTCCAGTGATCAACAAGTCATCTACATAAAGTCATATCATGACGAAGGATTCGACATTGCCTTTCATGTAGATACATTTGTCACCTCCATTAATGGCGAACTCTTTTCATAGTTGAGTACTATCAAATTTCTCGTGCCATTATTTAGGGGCCTATTTCAGCCCATACAACGATTTGACAAGCCAACACACTTTTGTCTCTTATCCTGGAACCACATACCCCTCGGGTTGATCCATATATATTTCCTCTTCCAAATCACCATTTAGGAAGGCAGTCTTGACATCCATTTAATGTATTTCAAGATTTCACAAGGAGGCGATAGCTATGAACATACGTATGAATGTCATTCTAGACACCGGAGCGTAGGTGTCGAAGTAATCAAGACCCTCATTTTGGCGATAGCCCTTGACTACTAACCTAGCTTTGTATTTGTCGATAGATCCATCTGCCTTTAATTTCCATTTAAGGATCCACTTACAACCCAACGGTTTGTATCCCGAGGGAATTTCAGCCAACTCCCAGGTGTGGTTATGCAGAATGGATTCTATCTCACTTTCTAAAGCTTCCTTCCAGAGCGGTGCTTCTGGAGTTGACAATGCTTCGGCGATTGTCCGTGGTTCATCCTGAACCAAATAAGCTTCAAAGTCTGGACCGAAGGATTTGTCCTTCCTGGCCTTTTTGCTTCTCCCTGGTTTCATCTCTGAATCTTCCAAGTCCTGAGAATCTGGAATATTGAAATCCGGATAATCAGCCACTTCAGAATTCACTAGATCTGAACCGTTTGGATCTAGGTAGTCATCGACTCCTTGATCCTCAGAGTTTTGATCATAACTTCATTTGCGAGAGGTTATGTTGTTTTCCTTGTATGGAAACGTCTCTTCAAAGAACCATGCATTCCTTGATTCCATGATCGTACCTTCATAAATGTCCGGTACATCCGACTTAAGAACTATGAAGCGATAAGCACTACTGTTATTGGCATATCCGATGAATATGCAATCCACAGTCTTAGGTCCAATCTTGACCTGCTTTGGCATATGTACTTTTACCTTGGCCAGACAACTTCATACATTCAAATACTTGTAGGTAGGTTTTCTTTCCTTTTCATAGATGTTATGGAGTCTTGTCTTTACCCTTGTGTGGAACTCTGTTAAGAATCCTATTTGTGGTAAGAACAGCTTCTCCCTACATGGTTTGAGGGAGGCTCGAATTGATGATTAAAGCATTCATCATTTCCTTTAGTGTTCGGTTCTTGTGTTCAGCAATACCGTTTGATTGAGGTGAGTAAGGAGTCGTTGTTAACTATACCAGATTTACAGAATTTTTCAAAAAGTGCTACATATTCTCCCCCTCTATCGCTACAGATTATTTTAATCCGTCCGCTTAGTTGATTCTCAATTTCTGCTTTGTAGCGTTTGAATGCTTCAAAGGCTTCATCTTTACTTTTTAGTAAGTAAAGGTAACAAAACCTTGTGCCATCATCTATGAAAGTAACAAAGTACTTGTTCCCCCCTCTAGTTTGAGCGAACTTCAAATCACATATATCAGTGTGTATAAGTTCTAGAGGAGCGGTTTTCCTTTCGACGGATTTAAAGGGACTCTTGGAAAGTTTTGCCTCTACACACACCTCACACTTGCGTTGAGGGTTTATGTAGATAGACGACAATAATTCCAGCTTTACCTATCTTTGGATAGATTGATAGTTAACATGTCCTAATCTATGATGCCATAAATTAGATGACTCAATCAAGTAAGTAAAATGCTCAATTTTATTGATAGTTGAAACAAAAGGCATTACAGGTGCAACATTAAACTTTAATAGGCCTTCACAGACGAAGTCCCTTCCTACAAAAGTTCCATTCTTAGTGATTACAAACTTGTTAGCCTCTAATACTAGCTTAAAACCAGCATTTACTAACAAAGGTCCAGAAATTAAATTTCTTCGAATTTTTGGGACATGGATCACTTCCTTCAGAGTCAGCTCCTTCCCGGACGTCATCTTTAGGATCACCTTTCCTACCCCTAGTACCTCTGAAAAAGAATTGTTACTCATAAACAACTTCTTGTCTGAGACCGGTGTATAAGTGGAGAAAGCTTCTTTATTGGAACAAATGTGACGGGTAGCACCCGTGTCTAGCCACCATTGCACCGGATTCTTAACGAGGTTAGCTTCAAGAACCACCGCTGAGAACTCCTGAATCATATCGTCTACGAGCGTGTCTTCGACGATTTTAGCCTTGGCCTTGCCTTTGGCCTTTTCTTTTGTTACACCTCGTAAGTTTAATGGGATAATTAGATAACATAATTAAGAAATAAGATTCGAATTTTGGATATAGAGTATATTTATATATGCTAATCCGTATTTTGTATACAAAAGATGTGATTTCGGAATAATTTTGGATACTACAAGTGTGACGACGGGAATTAATACTAATAGTTGTGTCACGACCCGACCCCGGGGACGCGACTAGTACTTACCGGTACCGCCGTGTATACATCGAGAATAGCAATGATCATACATAACACATAACTTATAAAAAGTAAACATCACCGCCAACCGATAAGTGCCGCTTTCCATAAAACATACTTAAACAAAAGTATAGTAGTACAACCGGTTCTTATAGCCCAAAATACATAGTGACCATGCACTTAAAGATAATAACCGTGACAGGCCCCGCCATACCCCGAATGTACAAAATACCTATAAAGATCGTGGAATATCCATACTAATAAATAAGCTTCCGAGGAATGGAGCTTCGACACCTAATAGTGATCCTAAGAACGAGGATCTCAATCGCTTACTCCTTACCGCGCAGATTTAACGCACTTCGGGAAGGGGGTCGACACAATATGTACCAAATATGCAAGGTCGGAAAATATCAGAATATGATATCATAAGTCTAAAAGCAAGCCGAGTCACAAGACAATAAAATACCTTTTATCGTGCCTTACTAATAACGAGAGTGACAAGTATATATATACATATATAATACGCATAAAATAGAGGCTCATGATCAAAACAGGTACCTCGCCTCGTAGTATCAAAAAGAAACCATCCTACTCGGGACTATTTCACCCGCACGGGTCCCGCGACCCGCATGGTACTACTCTCGTGATCCAGTACGCCGCACGGACTATTTCACCCGCATAAGCCCATAAGGACTCGCATGAGGTATTCCTCGCATCGTGGGTAGCAAATCCACTGAATGTGGTATAACGATCTTGGGACTTTCCTCGATATACTCTACCCTCAAACAGATGGTATAACGATCTGGGTCGCACTGATATACTCTTACACCGAGCAGATGGTATAACGATCTCGGGGCTTGCCTCGATATACTCTTATATCGTGCAGATGGTATAACGATCTCGATCCGCCTCGATATACTCTTACATCAAGCGTATGGTATGACGATCTTGGGCTGCCCTCGCATATACTCTTACATCGGGCGAGTGGTATGACGATCTGGGCTTGCCTGCATATACTCTTACCCTATCACAAATCACATCATATCATAATAATAATAAGTTAAGAAAACTTATAACTTCTTTTTAGTCTTGTTCACATACTCTCTCATTTTAGTTTACTTAAGGCACTTAACCATATCTTTAATAAAAGAACACCGGGAATTTAACCCAAGTACTACATACTTCAACTCTTTCAAAAGTGACTCTTCTTTATACATAAAAGCCTTTGGGCAATCGATGCCTTTAAATCAATTTGCCTCTTCATATAATTATCTTACTTAGAGTAAATCCCTTCTCATTAACCTTTTATGAAGCTAATAGACCAACTTCCCATAAAGTTGTTATATTAACTCTATACTTTAGTAAAAATCATACTTTTCCTTAACTAAGGGACTTATACGCTCTAAAACGAAAAGTCATTTTATACTCAAAACAAGTAAGAACACCAAATCGTGACGCTCACCGCACTACATAGTTTCATCTATTCATGCTCAAGAGATAGGAAAGCTTCACATACCTCTTTGGTCAATCCACTTGCCAAGTCCAAACTACCGCAAGTAATATTTCAACCTATAATAGTCATGATACGCGTTAACCTCTAATCTCAAGTAGAACAATCCAAGTTCTAAGTCACTAAATTCTATGGAAAATCGGGCAGATTTCCTTGTTTCTACTCACTTTGCCACCTTTTCTCAAGGCCGAATTTATCATCCAAACACCACAATTAAGGCTCAACAATCCAACATTTTAGTGGATTACACATCCAAACTCGTGTGTAAAATTCGCCCCACTAGTTACAACAATTTACTTATCACTTCTAAGGTAGTTTTTAGGCTACAACATGCTCATAATCACTTCTTAGCCATTTCTTTCATACCCAAACCACATTTCTAACATGCAAAGATTCTAGAAGCATTATTTACTACCACCCGTTCTTTCTTCTAAACACGCAACACTTAGAACTAATTCTAAAGGAAGAAATGTTACCTTAAAGTTTTAGCCAAAACTTACTCCAACTATTGCTAGCTTCCTTGCCAAGAACACCACCACAACAATGTCAACAAGCTAACCACAAGCTTCCTTTTCTTGCTCTTAACTTTCAGATTTTTCTTGGGTTTTCTTAGAGAGAAGGATGAGCAGATTTTAGAGAGAGGAGAGAGGGTGAAGATGAAAGATGGGCAGAAGGACCAAGTCTTGGTCAATATATTGCATGTAGCAGAAAATCAGATGGGGGGGGACACTTGTCACCCTCCCATGGTCTCTTTTAAAACAAAAATCAGATTTTCTAAGTTTTTTCCGCTGGGCCGCCTACGCTTCTGCTCTGGCGGCCATACAATAAACTTCCGCAGTTCTCAACTTTCGCGCGCCCTGCTGTCGCGAGCCAAGGCGCTGCAACTTCGCGACTTCTCGCATTTTTAGGCGCCGCGCCTCGCATACGGCGCCGCGCCCGCCGCTTTGCTCGAACGCATTTCGCCGATCGCTACTGAACTTGTAACTCTCATAACTTTCTACTCCGACGCCTATCGATTTAACGGTTGGTTGCGCTGAATCAAGACTCAACGAACTACGCCCTAGGCCTTTAAAATACTTAGGAACTTCAACGAATCGGGTCATAACCCGCCTCAAAGTTGACTAAAACCGTCCGAACGACCACAACCTCGCCCTTCTGAAATTTTAAGTCTTACATACTTTCGCACGCTTCCATACGTAGGTCAGAACTACGGGTATAACATTCTCCCTCTTAGAAACATTCGTCCCGAATGTTCCTTCTATGCTTACTCAAATCACAACATCTACATATACACTCTTAACTAGTCATTATGAATAAAGAAGATCCACGAGCCACAACATACAGTAGAGTATATGCTAAATCTAAACTAACAAGCAGAAAGTAGGTTACCCGAGGTATAGGGAATAAGTGAGGATACTTCTTCATCATGTCATCCTCTCGCTTCCCACGCCATTTCCTCCCCGTTGCTCCGCCATAGACCTTGACTAAGCCACGCTCTTCGTCCGGTCGCCTAACTCGACGATCGAGTATCGCTACGGACTCTCTCATACGATAACTCCTCCGCATTGGACATCCCGAACCGTGCACTCTAGATGGATCTCCAATACATTTCCGCAACATGGACACATGAAAATCGATGCACCGCCTCCAAATCGGACGGAAGATCTAACTCATAGCAACCTCGCTTACCCTACGGACAACTGACACGCCCAATGTACTTGGGCTAAGCTTCCTTTCTTTCCAAATCTCATCACGCCTTCACGGGCGATACCTTTAGGAAAACCCAATCATCTATCTCAAATTCCAAGTGTCGACGCCGATGATCCGCATACGACTTTTGCCGACTGAAGCCGCCAACAACGCCCCGGATAAGCTTCACCTTATCCATCGTCACTGAACTAACCGCCCGACTAATCGAACTTCTCCCACTCGAACCAGCCATCGGTGACTGCACTTCTCCCGTATAAGGCCTCATAAGGCGCCATCCGAATACCGGAATGGTAGCCGTTGTTATAAGCAAACTCCACGAGAGGCAAATGATCCTCCCAGCCTACCTCGAAATCAATAACACAAGCCCGCAGATATCCTCGCGTTCGATAGCGCGCTCGCCCGTCCGTCTGCTCGAGGATGAAACGCCGCATCGAGACTCACTTGGTCCCTAATCCCTTCAAAGCGACTCCGTAAGTTAGCCGAGAACCGGCTCTCTATTCGATATAATCGACACCGACTCGTGCGCCTCACAATCTTCTAATATATAATCGCATAGTCCTCACCAAAACGCTGCTCGATCGGAAGAAACGGGCTGATTTCGCCACCGCCGACAATCGCCAAATGGAATCACGCTTCCTCCGAGTGGTAGGTAGCCCCGTAATAAAATCCATATTTATCACCTCCCACTTCCAAGTCGGAATATCAATGGCTCGCAACAGCCTCCGGCTTCGTGCTCAATCTTAACTCGCCGACAATTCGCATCGTGCTACGAACTCCGCAACGCCCTCTTTGTGCCATCCCACCAATACACGATTCGAGGTCATGGTACATCTTAGTCGACCCGATGAATAGAATAACGAGCACCGCGTGCCTCCCTGCACCGCCAAGTCCTCGCTACATCGGAACACACAACCGCCCTCGAATCTTAGCACTTCATCAGCGCTACCGCAAATAGACTATTCTCCTTCCGAGAGTCAGATCTCTGCATCGTACATCAAAATCGGATCCTCATATCGCCGCTTCTTCACCTCTCGACGATGGAAGACTCGCAACCTCTCGAACCCGAATTCCGCACTACCGTAATCAACCAAACGGACCCAAGGCTTGCTACCGATGTAACTCTGACCATATCCTCTTCTCCGGCCGAACATCGCATGCACTACCCATCGACCGCGATTGCGGCATCCGCCACCACATCGCCTTCCCCGGTGGTACGTAATATCAACGCCATAATCCTTAAGAGCTCCAACCACCGCTCGCCGCAAGTTCACCTCCTCCGTCAAGATGTATCGAGACTTCGTGGTCCGTGTAAATGTCCACACGAACTCCATATAAATAATGTCTCTGCATCTTTAAGGTACGAATCATCGCCGCCACCTAAGTCATGCGCTGGGATAGTTCTTCTCATGTTTCCTGCCGCCGGACGATAAGTTATAACCTTGCCGTGCCGCATCAAGACGCACTCCAAGCCCGACACCGACGGCCACAATAAAACCACATATCCATCTAAGCCCTCCGAAGAGTAAGAACTGGGCGCTTGTCAACTTCTCCTTTAGCAATCAAAACTTTCTCACAAGTATCCGTCCATCGAACATAGCCGCTTTCCGAGTCGCCTTAGTCAAAGGTGTCAAATAGAAGCAAACTTCTCCACAAACCTCCGATAATAACTCGCAAGGCCCAAAGCCGCGCACTGCTTGCACAGGTAGCTGGTCTAGGCCAAGTCTCGATCGCTTCAATCTTTGTCAGACAACCCAATACCATCGCCCCGATAACATGCCCTAAGAAAGCCACCGACGCCAGTAACTCGTGACTTCGAGAACTTGGCATACAATCGCGGCCTCGAGGACTCCCAATACCGCCTCAAATGATTCAGATGCTCCCGCTCGCGCGAATACACCAAGATATCATCAATAAACACTATAACGAACATATCCAAGAATGGCTCAACACCCTATTCATCAAATCCATGAATACCGGGCGCTGTCAACCCGAAAGACATCACCAACTCATAAGGCCCATACCGGTCCCGAATGCGCCTTTGGGATATCTACCTCTAACTCAGACTGATGATAACTGCATCGTAGGTCTATCTTGAAAACACTTTGCACCCCGCAATCGGTCAAACAAATCACAATCCCGGGAGTGGATATCTATTCTTGATAGTTACCTTGTTCACCGTCAGAATCAATACACATACGCAGCTGGCCCCATCCTTCTTCTTTACAAATAACATCGGTGCTCCCAAGGAGAAACACTTGGCCTAATAAAGCCTTTCTCCAAAGAAATCTTTCACCGGTCCTTCAACTCCTTCACCGGCAGTGCATCCTGTATGGCGGAATAGATATCGCCGAGTATCCGCGCCAAATCAATGCAAAACTCAATCTCCTTTCGGAGGGATACCCTAAGCTCATCCGAATACGCCCGAAACTCTCTAACGACGAATCGATCAAGGTCCGTACTCACCTCGTGTCGAATACCCAACCATACGGTAGATATACCCTTTCCGCACCATCTTCCTAGCCTTGAGGTAAGAAATAAACTTACCTCTACGACGCAAAGATTCCCTTCCACTGATAATCGGCCACGAACCGAACCGAACTAATCTCTCCCATACCCACGTTGGCATAGCAAGACGCTAGCCAATCCATACCCATAATCACATCAAAGTCTCATATCCAACTCTATCAAGTCGGCCAGAGTCCGACGGCTATCTATAGTCACAGTGGCAAGCCTTATACACTCGCCGCCTACCATCGAATCACCCATCGCGTAGCCACCTCAAAAGGTCTTATGGACTCGCTCTATCCCTATTCTACCGCAATATGAGGAGATATGTAGGACAAGGTAGAACTCGATCTATCAAAGCATATACATCACAAAGAAGAAACCAATAATGTACTGCGGATTTACATCCGCGACGCCCCGGTCCCGCTGACCGACATAGCATAGATGCGCTCGAGGACCGCTAGAATCGAACCCCTACCACGACCTTCGCCGCGCCGCCCATAAGTACTCGCTCCGGGCGCCTAACCATCAAGATGAAGATCCAAAGAATGCACTTCGCCACCGAACTGCACGCTCCCGCCGCCAAGCGACGGACAACTTTTCTTCGATGGCCCCGCCGCCACAAGAGTAACATGATCTCGAACCCATACGGCACTCGCCGGATGAGACTTACCGTGATCGAACGCACCGAGAGGTAGGTGGTCTCGACAGCGCCGGTCTCGCCTCGAAACTCGACGCCCCGAGCTCGACCGCCTCGAATAACCTCGCTGACGACTCCCGCCGTAAATCGGAAGGAGCACTCGAGCCGGCCGGAAGCGGACTTGTTCGGCCGAGGCCGCCCGCCAAAATCGCTCGAGAACCCGATGTCTCCGCCTTCGGCCGCCCAAATCTAGCCGATCCCCGCTCTCTCGCCTCGATCCTCGTATGCTCGCATCTCCGCAATATCCATCCTCGGCAAGTGCTACTCCTAAGCAAGCAGAATCATGTGACGGCCCAGCCCCATCACGTATCTATGAACCCCGCTCGCCATACGCCTACAATGGTGTGCATATCCGCCAAGGAGTCAAACTCTGTGTCAGACTCCCGATAGTCCTCCCGCCCCGCCTCAAGGTCAAGAACCTATCTACGCTGGCTCTCCTCACCTCGTGAGGCAAGAAGTGGTCTAGAACGCCTCGTGAACTCCTCCCAATCACCGGAAGAGCATCATCACCTCGACAATACCTATGACTCAAACTAGCCAACGCAATATCGCAGAATCCAGAAGCGTTTCAGTGTAATGCACTCAGATTCGATGCCCTAAGAACTCGCATGGTCCGTCAGAATCGCCGACAAACTCGCGATCTCATCGAATCTCAACCATAGAACTCGTGGGTGACAACTCAGAAATCCCAATCCAGAAATCGTCGGCCAGGTGGCCGCCGCCGCTTCCGCCGGCCGCCGCCACTACGCTGCCAAGAATCAACTGCTCTATAATCTTCGTGATCAGTTCTCGATCGTGGAGCCGAGGCTCCGCATCGCGTCTCGTGAGCCGCGCCCGCCGCTCGAACTCGCTGAGGCCGGGCGACGACGTGGAACTCGCCGCCTAAACATCATCTTCGTAAGGATCGGGCCTCAGGCTCTCGTGATTCTCCGCGCCCCACTAGCAAAGACTCTCACCGCTTTGCCCTTCTCGGGCCGCGTTGCCTTGCGAGGCATAATCGATACATAA
The DNA here is from genome assembly GCA_029844215.1 of Przewalskia tangutica. Classification (NCBI taxonomy): domain Eukaryota; kingdom Viridiplantae; phylum Streptophyta; class Magnoliopsida; order Solanales; family Solanaceae; genus Przewalskia; species Przewalskia tangutica. The sequence continues at coordinate 83,378,543 of CM056736.1, read as the reverse complement.
AGGAAAACATCGTGAGATTCAACCTATAACTCACTTCTATTGCACGATCTAGGTGAAAGAATGGAAACCAATCCTAAATATCCCGCACTCCTCGACATAGATGTGCGCATAATACACCGATAATCAAGACTCTACTAGACACGGTCATGGACACTTTCCGAGGACTAATCGCTCGATACCACTTTTGTCACGACCACCCGGACGCGACTAGTACTTACCGGTACTCGCCGTATACATCGAGAATAGCAATGATCATACATAACACATAACTTATAAAAGTAAACATCACCGCCAACCGATAAGGTCGCTTTCCATAAAACATACTTAAACAAAAGTATAGTAGTACAACCGTTCTTATAGCCCAAAATACATAGTGACCATGCACTTAAAGATAATAATCGTATGACAGGCCCCGCCATACCCCGAATGTACAAAATACCTATAGCATCGTGGAATATCCATACCAATAAATAAGCTTCCGAGGAACGGAGCTTCGACACCTAATAGTGATCCTAAGAACGAGGATCTCAATCGCTACCCTTACTCATGCAGATTTAACGCAGCTTCTGGAAGGGGGTCAAGACACAATATGTACCAAATATGCAAGGCCGGGAAAATATCGTAATATGATATCATAAGTCTAAAAGCAAGCTGAGTCTAAGACAATAAAATACCTTTTATCGTGCCTTACTAACAATGAGAGTGACAAGTATATATATACATATATAATACTGCATAAAATAGGAGGCACATGATCAAAACAGGGTAACTCGCCCGTAGTATCAAAAAGAAACCATCCTACTCCTCGGACTATTTCACCCGCATGGGTCCTGTGCACCCGCATGAGGTACTCCTCAGATCGGCCGACCGCCGCACGGGACTATTTCACCCGCATAAGCCCATAAGGACTCGCATGAGGTATTCCTCGATCGCGGTAGCAAATCCACTAACAGTGGTATAACGATCTTGGGACTTTCCTCGATATACTCTTACCCAAACAGATGGTATAACGATCTTGGGGTCAGACTCGATATACTCTACACCGAGCAGATGGTATAACGATCTCGGGGCTTGCCTCGATATACTCTTATATCGTGCAGATGGTATAACGATCTCGATCTCGCCTCGATATACTCTTACATCCGGCAGATGGTATGACGATCTGGGCCGCCCTCGCATATACTCTTACATCAAGGAGTGGTATGACGATCTGGGCTTGCCTCGCATATACTCTACCCTATCACAAATCGTCATCATATCATAATAATAATAAGTTAAGAAAACTTATAACTTCTTTTTAGTCTTGTTCACATACTCTCTCATTTTAGTTTACTTAAGGCACTTAACCATATCTTTAATAAAAGAACACCGAATTTAACCCAAGTACTACATACTTCAACTCTTTCAAAAGTGACTCTTCTTTATACATAAAGCCTTTGGGCAATCGATGCCTTTAAATCAATTTGCCTCTTCATATAATTATCTTACTTAGAGTAAATCCTTCTCATTAACCTTTTATGAAGCTAATAGACCAACTTCCCATAAAGTTGTTATATTAACTCTATACTTTAGTAAAAATCATACTTTTCCTTAACCAAGGGACTTATACGCTCTAAAACGAAAAGTCATTTTATACTCAAAACAAGTAAGAACACCAAATCGCAGACGCCTACCGCACTACATAGTTTCATCTATTCATGCTCAAGAGATAGGAAAGCTTCACATACCTCTTTGGTCAATCCACTTGCCAAGTCCAAACTACCGCAAGTAATATTTCAACCTATAATAGTCATGATACGCTCGTTAACCTCTAATCTCAAGTAGAACAATCCAAGTTCTAAGTCACTAAATTCTATGGAAAATCAAGATTTCCTTGTTTCTACTCACTTTGCCACCTTTCTCAAGGCCGAATTTATCATCCAAACACCACAATTAAGGCTCAACAATCCAACATTTTAAAGGGGATTACACATCCAAACTAAATTCTGCCCCACTAGTTACAACAATTTACTTATCACTTCTAAGGTAGTTTTTAGGCTACAACATGCTCATAATCACTTCTTAGCCATTTCTTTCATACCCAAACCACATTTCTAACATGCAAAGATTCTAGAAGCATTATTTACTACCACAAGTTCTTTCTTCTAAACACGCAACACTTAGAACTAATTCTAAAGAAATGTTACCTTAAAGTTTTAGCCAAAACTTATTCCAACTATTGCTAGCTTCCTTGCCAAGAACACCACCACAACAATGTCAACAAGCTAACCACAAGCTTCCTTTTCTAGCTCTTAACTTTCAGATTTTTCTTGGGTTTTCTTAGAGAGAAGGAGCAGATTTTAGAGAGGAGAGAGAGTGAAGATGAAAGATGGGAAGAATGACCAAGTCTTGGTCAATATATTGCATGTAGCAGAAAATCAGATGGGGGACACTTGTCACCCTCCCATGGTCTCTTTAAAACAAAAATCAGATTTTCTACGTTTTTCCGCCCAAATTTCCGCTTCTGCCACGCGCGGCCGCTGGGCACAAACTTCCGCAGTTTCTCAACTTTCGCGCGCGCCGCTCGTTGCCATGGCCGCGGGCGCTGCAACTTCGCGACCTCTCGATTTAGGCGCCGCGTTCTCGCATACGCGCCGCTGCCTCGCCGCTTTGCTCGAACGCATTTCGCCCGATCACCGAACTTGTAACTCTCATAACTTTACTCCGACGCCTCTATCGATTTAACGGTTGGTTGCGTTGGAATCAAGACTCAACGAACTACGTCCTAGGCCTTTAAAATACTTAGGAACTCTCAACGAATCGGGTCATAACCCGCCTCAAAGTTGACTAAAAACCGTCCGGAACGACCCGTCAACCTGTCCTTCGGAAATTTTAAGTCTTACATACTTTCGTACGTTTCCATACGTAGGGTCAGAACTACGGGGTATAACAAGTTGCATACTCCTAATAGGCTTAGGGGATAAAGTGCCGTGTATATATATATATGAATAGACATGCAATTTTCAGAATTTAAATAAGATGGGTTATGTGGGAGATTGATTAATAAATTGTGAGATTAATTTAAGGGAAGAGGATGAAAAAGGTGTGGATAGACAAGTGGAAATTCTCGGCCACATGGACAACATGCAAAATAATTTCAGATTTTTACTTAGACCCCTACCCCACTCCCCTCCTCACCTTGTTCTCTAAAACACTCCCTCCCTCACCCTACATTCCCTCCTCTTCCAAAAATAGATTTTACCTCATCCTTCATAGCTAAGAAAAGACCAAACAACTCCCCTTTGAAGAATAAACTCTTCTACTAAAGTTCTAGGCCATGGTAAACTTCTTACCCACTGCTTTTCGGTAATGCTGGGACCGAAACTGTCCAAGAAAATTGTGGCTTGAAAGATGAACATTTTGGAAGAAAACCAAGTAAGTAAGAGGGTCTCAAACTTGTAGAACACATGCATGTCAATATAAGTTGAAGAAATGATGCAAAAGGAAGTGGAGCAGTGACCGAAATATAGGGACTGTTTTGGAGAAAAAATTAAGGTAAGAATTCTTTTTTTTATAGAGTATTTGGAAGATTAAATGATGTTGTAGTTAAGAGATAAACTCGTTAAAGAAGAATTGGAAATAAGAGATTGCATGTGATTGTTGTTGATGTTGTTCAGCCAAATGGAATGGCTATTATCGATTTTTAGGGACTGCTTTGGTATACCTTGGATTTGATTATTGTTGTTATTATTGTCACTAATTACATGTTGAAATTGAAAAGAAACATTGATATTTAAAGTTGTAATTAGTTATATGGAAGTGTTGAAACATGAATTGGATTTTAAGGAAGTTATGAGAAGAGTTATGAATTTTGTGGGTGGACCGTGACCTTCAAATTGTTGGACATTGTTGTGATGCATTAGAGGCTGTTTTTGTTAAGTTATAATGCTGGAAAAATAAGTTATGAACATGTATATACGTTGTGGTAATTACTAATACATGTCTTAAAGGAATTAAAGCGTAGAAATGTGTTATGTTGCAAACTATAAGACTTGCACTCTTGTTGTTGTTGCTAGAATTGATGGACTATTTTTAAGGTTGTTTTAATGTGGTTTAAGGAGCTGAATTAACAAAAGAAATAGGTGTATTAATCACCTTGGTTGTTGTAGTTGTTGTCTCCCATGAACGTAGAGAGAAGGAATGTATTATGATGGCGTATACGGAGTATTTGGGGTTATTTTAGTTATATCTTTTAGTTGCATCTTGTTATTGGTATTGTTGGATTTGTTTGTAAGTTGTGGATATGCATATAAATAGGGGAGGTGCTGCCCAAATTTCTATAGAAAAGAGAGTCGTCATTCGATATAACTTACGCTAGAGAGTCGTCATTCGATATAGCAAGACTGTCACGACCCGAACCCGGACCCGTGACCGGTGCCTTAACCCGGGCACCCTAGTGACACAACATCAGAGAAAACCAGCGGAATGTAAACTCAAGATAAACAACCATTAAGATATAGAATAGTCTAGCCTAAACCGCAACCCAAAAGTACATAAACCAACAGCATATCCTTAACTAACCAAGTTCGACAAGACTACAGCCTCTAAGAATGAATAACCCTATGACGGACAGGCCCCGCCATGCCTGAATGTACAAAATAACAACGACTCAGGAGAACCATACCAAAAGTCGAGCCTCCAAGAAATGGAGCTCCCGACACTGAGTACAAGATCCTAGGAACGAGGATCTACCACCGCTTCCTTACTCGCAGATTTAACGCAAATTCGAGGAAGGGGGTCAAGACACAACGCATCAAGTATGTAAATCGAAAATACTGTAGTAATATCATAAGTCCAAAATACATTAAAGTTATAGATAAAACCAAATTATGTCAGATCGTGCCTTACTAATAATGAGAGTAACAAGTATACATTTTATAGCATAAAATAGGAGGCTCATGATCAAAACAGGTACCTCGCCAGTATCATTAAGCAATCCTACTCGGGACTATTTCACCCGCATAGGTCCCGTGGACCCGCATGAGGTCATCCGCCCGCCATAGACTATTTCACCCGCACGGGACTATTTCACCCGCACGGATCCCGTGGATCCGCATGAGTACCATCGCTGCACTCGCACGGGACTATTTCACCCGCACGGATCCTATGGTCCAGATCCGCATGAGTACAAGCGCCGCACTCGCATCACGGGTAGCAAATCCATGGCATAAATAATAACCCGGGTTTACCCGCAATAATATAAATATATATAACATAGCTCATCCGCTTTATTAAACATAACATAAGCACTACCGCCTATCACATCACAACATAAGCACTACCGCCTATCATAACTTAAGCAAGTTAAGAATCACCTAACTTCTTATTAATAGTATTAATACATCCTCTCATTTTAGTATACCTAAGGCACGATCATGTCTTTTAATAAAAATTCTGGATTTAACCTAAGTATCATGTACTTAACCTTTTAAGAAATAACTCTTTTTATACAAAAATCCAAGATACTAATCACCATAGCATCAAGTTACGATTTCTTTTCAAAACAAGTCACATTTCCTTTTAAAACTATCTCAAGCTTCTAAATTAAGTGACTTCATTTCAGTAAAACCTTAGGCACTTCATGCCTTAAAACCATTTTCCTTTCACAAGTTCAAATCATCAAAACCTTTCTCCATTAAACTTTCACAAACTAATATAACCAACTCCCATAAAGCCGTTATACTAGAGTTAAACAATAGTAAAACACATTCCTTAAGTCCAAGGGATTTTTCTACTTTCTTTTAACGGCAAGTATCAAATACTTATATCAAACGAAGATTTCCAAATCTCAGACGCTCACCGTACTACATAGGTACAACTAATCATGCTCAAGAGATAGGAAAGCTCCACATACCTCTTCGGTCAATCCACAAGCTAAGTCCAATTTACCGCATGTAGTATGTCAACCTAAAATGACCACAATACGCTTATCAAGCTCTAATTTATAATGCAGAATTTTTCCAAGTTAAAGTCACCAATTTCCTACGTAAAATCGGGCAGCGCTTTCCTTTGTTTCTACATACTTTGCCACCTTTCCAAGGTCGATTTTTAACGCTCAAATGCCATGTTTAAGGCTCAACAACCAACCAACACTAAGGGATTACACACCTAAATTTTGGTGTGTAAAATTCAGCCCCACAAGTTACAACAACTAACCCAACAAGTCTAATGTAGTATTTAGGCAACAACATGCTCATAAGATCCCCTAACCAATTCTTTCATAACCAAACCCCATTTCTTACATGCAACTACTCTAAGTGCATTTTTCCAACTACAAGTTCTTCCTATTAAACATGCAACACCCAATACCAACTACAAGAGAAGAAATGTTACCTTAAGTTTTAGCCAAACTTATTCCAACACCTTGCTAGCCTTTTTCTCCAAGAACACCACCACAATAGCACTTCTAAGCTAGTCACAAGCTTCCTTCGCCTTTAACTTTTCAGATTTTCTTAGGCTAGAACACCTCGAGGTTTTAGAGAGAAGGAGCTCAAGCCTTGGAGAGAGAGAGAGAGAGAGAGAGAGTAAAGATGAAAGATGGAAAAGTGACCAAGCCTCGTCAATTATATTGCATGCATTCAAAATCAGATGGGGGACACTTGTCACCCTCCCATGGCCTCTTTTAAAACACAAATCAGATTTTCTAAGTTTTTCCGCCCAATTTCCGCTGCCTCGACTGATCGCGCCGCCACTCGCTTCCGGAGCCGCTGCAACAAACTTCACGACCCTCAAGATTTTCGGAGCCGCGCTTCGATCGCGCCGCCCTACAATCACTACGCTGGCGCGCGGCCGCCCGGCAAGGCTGAGACTTCGATCATGTCCAGCCCGAACCACTGGTATAACATTCTCCTCTATAGAAACATTCGCCCCGAATGTTCCTTCTAGCCTCACACAAAACACAATATAAACATATCTTCTTAACTATTCCTTTCAGAAATAAGAATGCTCCCGAGCCACAACATTACTCAAGCATAATCAACTAAATTAACACCAATCGCAGGGAAAGGGGGTTACCCGGAGGTATAGGGAATAAGTGTGGATATTTCTTCATCATATCATCCTCCGCTTCCCACGCCATCTCCTCTCTGCTCGCTCCGCCATAAAACTCGACTAAGCCACCTCCTTCGTCCGAGTCGCCTAACTTGACGATCGAGTATTGCATGGACTCTCCTCATAAGACAACTCCTCACACCGGATATCCCGAATCGGTGCACTCTAGACGGATCTCCAACGATTTCCGAACATAGACACGTGAAAATCGATGTACCGCCAAGATCGGACGGCAGATCCAACTCATAGGCAACCTTGCCCACTCTTCTGACAACTGACACGCCCAATGTACTTGGGCCGAAGTTTCCTTTCCTCCCAAATCTCATCACACCCTTCATGGGTGACACTTTCGTAAAGGCCCAATCATTAACCTCAAACTCTGTTGTCGACGCCGATGATCCGTATGATTTGCCGACTGGCCGCTAATAACCGCCTCCGGATAAGCTTCACCTTATCCATCGTCACTGAACCAAATCCGCCCGATTAATCGCACTTCTCCCACTTCAAACCAACCTATCGCGACCGCACTTCCTCCCGTATAAGGCCTCATAAGCGCGCCATCCGAACACTAGAATGGTAGCCGTTGTTATAAGCAAATTCCACAAGAGGTAAATGATCCTCCTACCCCTCGAATCAATAACACAAGCCCGCAAAGATATCCTCGTTGTCCGATAAGGCGCGCTACCGCCCGTCCGCTCCGAGGATGAAACGCCGCCGAGACTCACTCGTGTCCCTAATCCTTCCGAAAGACCTCCGTGGTTAGCCGTGAATCGGCTCTCTATCTCGATATAATCGACACCGACTCGCAATCTCACAATCTCTAATATATAATCCGCATAGTCTCTATAAAACGCCGCCCCGATCGGAAGAAGTGGGCTGATTTCACACCACAACAATAACCCAAATGGAATCACGCCTCCTCCGTGCGAGGTAACTCGTAATAAAGTCCATGCTGACCACCTCCCACTTCCACATCGGAATATCAATACCGTAATAGCCCACCGCTTCGTGCTCAACCTTAACTCACGACAATTAGACATCGCAACAAAACCGCCACGCCCTCTTCAAACCATCCCACCAATATATACACTGAGGTCGTGGTACATCTTAGTCGACTTCGATGAATCGAATAACGAGCACCGTGCCTCCCCTGCACTGCCGACGAAGTCCTCGCTACATCGGAACACACAACCGCCTCGAATCTTAGCACCCATCCGGCATACTCAAATAGACTCTTCTTCCCGAGAGCCGCATCTCTGCATCGCATCAAAATCGGATCCTCATATCGCCGCTTCTTCACCTCCTCGACGATGGAAGACTCGCGACCTTCAACCCGAATTCCGCATTAACTAATCAACCAAACGAACCCCAAGGCTTGCTAATCGTGTAGCTTCTGACCATATCCCTTTTCTCGTCAACATCGATAGACTACCCATCGACCGCGATTGGCGGCATCCGCCACTACATCGGCCTTCCCCGGGTGGTACGTAATATCAACATCGTAATCCTTAAGTAGCTCCAACCACCGCTCGCCGCAAGTTCACTCCTCCGTCAAGATGTACCGAGACTTCGTGGTTTGTAAATGTCCACACGAACTCCATATAAATAATGTCTCCGCATCTTCAAGGCACGAATCATCGCCGCCACTCCAAGTCATGCGCGGGATAGTTCTTCTCATGTTTCCTGCCGCCGATGCATAAGTTATAACCTTGCCGCGCCGCATCAAGACGCACTCCAAGCCCGACACCGACGCCACAATAAAACCACATATCCATCTAAACCTCCGAAGAGTAAGAACGGGCGCCAACTTCTCCTTTAGCAATCAAAACTTTCTCACAAGTATCCGCCCACCGAACATAATCGCTTCGGGTCACTTAGTCAAAGGTGTCAAATAGAAGCAAACTTCTCCACAAACCTCCGATAATAACTCGCAAGGCCCAAAGCCGCGCACTGCTTGTAGCTGGTCTAGGCCAAGTCTCGATCGCCACCTTTGTCAGACAACCCGAATACCATCGGCCCGATAACATGTCCTAAGAAAGCCATCAAGCTACCAAAACTCGCATTTCGAGAACTTGGCATACAATCGCCGGCCTCGAGGATTCCTAACACTGCCTCAAATGACCTTCGCTTCTCGCTGCAGGCGCGAATACACCAAGATATCATCGATGAAAACTATAACGAATATATCCAAGAATGGCTCGAACACCCTATTCATCAAATCCATGAATACCTGAGCGCTGTCAACCCAAAGACATCACCTCAACTCATAGTGCCCATACCGGTCCCGAATGCGCTTTCGACATCCGCCTCTAACTCGCACTGATGATAACCGTAACGCAGTCTATCTTGAAAACATCTCGCACTCGCAACCGTCAAACAAATCATCAATCCCGGGAGGGATATCTATTCTTGATAGTTACCTTGTTCACCGCTCGTAATCAATACACATACGCAGCTGGCCCCATCTTTCTTCTTTACAAATAACACCTGCTCCCTGTGGAGAAACACTTGGCCCGATAAAGCCTTTCTCCAAAGAAATCTTTCACCGGGTCCTTCAATTCCTTCAACTCGCAGTGCCATTCTCAGATGTGATAGATATCTGGCCGAGTGTCCGTGCCAAATCGATGCAAAACTCAATCTCCTCTCGTGAGGGATACCTAAGCTCGCCCTGGGAAAACGCCCGAAACTCTCTAACCACCGAATCGATCAAGGTCCTAGATCTCACCGTCAAGATTTAATACCCAACCAAATGGTAAATATACCCTTCCGCATCATCTTCCTAGCCTTGAGGTAAGAAATAAACCTACCTCTGGCGACGCAAAGATTCCCTTCCACTGATAACCGCCACCAGAAACCTAACCGAACTAACCTCTCTCTCATCCACATTGGCATAGCAAGACGCTAGCCAATCCATACCCATAATCACATCGAAGTCTCATGTCCAACTCTATCAAGTCACCAGAGTCCGACGACCATCTAAAGTCATCGGGCAAGCCTTATATACCCGCCGCCTAACACCAAGCACCTACTGCCAGAGCCACCTCAAAGGATTCTATGGACTCTGCTCTATCCCTATTCTACCAAAGAATATGAGGAGATATATAGGACAAGGTAGAACTCGGATCTATCAAAGCATAAACATCACAAAGAAGAAACCAACAATGTACCGCGACGACATCGGTGACGCCCCGGTCCTCGGGCGGCCGACATAGCATAAATGCGTTCGAGGACCTGAATCGAACCTCTACCACGACCGCCGCGCCTCGCTCGTCCGCGGAACACCGCCGCTCCGGCGATCGCCATCGACGACGAAGACCACCATCGACCGCTTACCGAGCCATCATATTCCCGCCACCTGGACGGACAATCTCTCTCAAACGCCTCGCCGCAAGAATAACAAGCTCTCGGAGGAACACGACACTTCTATAATGGCAATCACCACATCGACCACACCGAGGCATAGGTGGCCTCATCCGACCGAACTCGTCCTCCGAAACCCGCCTCGAACCCCGCCCCGCTTCAATACTCGCCCGCCCCAAGATGCTGGAGAGCGCTCGACCGGCCGTGGTGCAAATCGTTTGCTTGTCGCTTACCCTTAAAACTACCAGAGGACCTCGCTGCCCCGCCCTTCTTCGCCGGTACTGCCGATCCGCCGCCTCGCTCTCACACCCGAGCACGGCTCGCACGCGGCAATGTCCATGCCCGGGCCGAGAGCCACCTCGAGCAACTCTCGCCAAGTGATCATCGAGTCTCGTGACATAGCGTGCACCGCCCTCCATGTTCGCTACCAACGCGCACATACCTAGCCAATGAATCAAACTCCACGTTGTATTCGACCGCCCGCCATTCTGCCTCAACGCTAAAATCTATCGCCCGAGCCCTCTCATCCGCGGTGGCAAGAAATGGCCAAGTAACGCCCGAGAACTCGCCCCAAATACCGGACGCGCATGCTCCCCGACGCTTCCACGAATCATACCGGGCCAATCGCAGCTGTCCCGCACTGATGCGAACCTAATACCATCGACTCGGTCTCTCAAGCCCCGACACTTACGATTCTCTCAGAATCGCTTGATAAACTCGCGATCATCTCGTGCTCACCCATAAAACTCGTGGGCTGCAACTCAAAAGTCTCTCGCCTCGTTAGCAGCCTGGTCAACTACGGTGCAATGAATCGCTGTTTCACTTATCCTCCTGCTTGCCACGATCTCGCCAAGAATCGGCTATTCTCAGTAGCCCATATCCTTCGCTCGCCGCTGGATCGAGGCTCGTGTATCGCGTCTCGCAGCCGCTGCCGCCGCCTCCGACTGCTGGGTTGGCGACGCCAGAACTCGCCGTCCAAACACTCGCTCGTAAGGACCGCTCGTGCTCGTGACTTCTGCCTACCGTAGTTCTCACCGCTTGCCTTCAAGGCGCGCTTGCGCGAGACATAATCGATACAGAAAAATACGCCGAGGAAATTCAACCTATAGCACGCTATTGCACGATCTTAGAGTGAAAGAACGGGAACAAATCCTAAATATCTCGCAGCCTTCCTCGACATAGATGTAGTGCACAACACATCGATAATCAAGACTTACTAGATACGGCTCAGACTCTTTTCCGAGGATTAATCGCTTCGATACCACTTTTGTCACGACTCTAACCCGACCGTGACCTGTGCCTTAACCCGCACCCTAGTGACACAACATCGAGAAAACCAAATGAATGTAAACTCAAGATAAACAACCATTAAGATATAGAATAGTCTAGCCTAAATCAAGCAACCTAAAAGTACATAAACCGAATAGCATCCTTAACGAACCAAGTTCGACAAGACTACAGTGCCTCTAAGAATGAATAACACTATGACGGACAGGCCCCGCCATGCCCCGAATGTACAAAATAACAACGACTCCAGGAGAACCATACCAAAAGTCGAGCCTCCAAGAAATGGAGCTCCCGACACTGAGTACAAGATCCTAGGAACGAGGATCTACCACCGCTTCCCTTTACTCACAGATGAACGCAGCTTCGAGGAAGCGGGTCAAGACACAACGTACGCAAGTATGTAAAATCGAAAATACTGTAGTAATATCATAAGTCCAAAATACATTAAAGTTATAGATAAAACCAAATTATGCAGACCGCGCCTTACTAATAATGAGAGTAACAAGTATACATTTTATAGCATAAAAATAGAGGCTCATGATCAAAACAGGTACTCGCCTGTAGATCATTACAATCCTACTCGGGACTATTTCACCCGCATAGGTCCCGTGGACCCGCATGAGGTCATCCGCCGCCATAGACTATTTCACCCGCACGGGACTATTTCACCCGCACGGATCCCGTGGATCCGCATGAGTACCATCGCTGCATCGCACGGGACTATTTCACCCGCACGGATCCTATGGTCCGCATCCGCACGAGTACAAGCGCCGCACTCGCATCACGGGTAGCAAATCCATGACATAAATAATAACCCGGTTTACCTGCATAATATAAATATATATAACATAGCTCATCCCATTATTAAACATAACATAAGCACTACCGCCTATCACATCACAACATAAGCACTACCGCCTATCATAACTTAAGCAAGTTAAGAATCACCTAACTTTATTAATAGTATTAATACATCCTCTCATTTTAGTATACCTAAGGCACGATCATGTCTTTTAATAAAAATTCGGATTTAACCCAAGTATCATGCACTTAACCTTTTAAGAAATAACTCTTTTATACAAAAATCCAAGATACTAATCACCATAGCATCAAGTTACGATTTCTTTTCAAAACAAGTCACATTTCCTTTTAAAACTATCTCAAGCTTCTAAATTAAGTGACGTCATTTCTTGTAAAACCTTATGCACTTCATGCCTTAAAACCATTTTCCTTTCACAAGTTCAAATCATCAAAACCTTTCTCCATTAAACTTTCACAAACTAATATAACCAACTCCCATAAAGCCGTTATACTAGAGTTAAACAATAGTAAAACACATTCCTTAAGTCCAAGGGATTTTTCTACTTTTCTTTTAACGGCAAGTATCAAATACTTATATCAAACGAAGATTTCCAAATCTTGCACGCTCACCGCACTACATAGGTACAACTAATCATGCTCAAGAGATAGGAAAGCTCCACATACCTCTTCGGTCAATCCACAAGCTAAGTCCAATTTACCGCATGTAGTATGTCAACCTAAAATGACCACAACACGCTTATCAAGCTCTAATTTATAATGCAGAATTTTTCCAAGTTAAAGTCACCAATTTCCTACGTAAAATCGGGCAGCTTTCCTTTGTTTCTACATACTTTGCCACCTTTCCAAGGTCGATTTTTAACGCTCAAATGCCATGTTTAAGGCTCAACAACCAACCAACACTACGGGATTACACACCTAAATTTTGGTGTGTAAAATTCAGCCCCACAAGTTACAACAACTAACCCAACAAGTCTAATGTAGTATTTAGGCAACAACATGCTCATAAGATCCCCTAACCAATTCTTTCATAACCAAACCCCATTTCTTACATGCAACTACTCTAAGTGCATTTTTCCAACTACAAGTTCTTCCTATTAAACACGCAACACCCAATACCAACTACAAGAGAAGAAATGTTACCTTAAGTTTTAGCCAAACTTATTCCAACACCTTGCTAGCCTTTTTCTCCAAGAACACCACCACAATAGCACTTCTAAGCTAGTCACAAGCTTCCTTCTCGCATTTAACTTTTCAGATTTTCTTAGGCTAGAACACCTCGAGGTTTTAGAGAAGGGGAGCTCAAGCCTCGAGAGAGAGAGAGAGAGAGAGAGTAAAGATGAAAGATGGAAAAGTGACCAAGCTCGGTCAATTATATTGCATGCATTCTGAAATCGATGGGGGACACTTGTCACCCTCCCATGGCCTCTTTTAAAACACAACCGATTTTCTAAGTTTTTCCGCCTAATTTTCAGCTTCACTCGGGCCCAGATTTCTGGAGCTTCCTGGCTCGCGACTTCTGAGCCGGCCATGCCTCGCTTCTCCGGCCATGGCTTGACTCTCGATCACGCACTGTGCTCAAACCACGGGTATAACAAAGACGCTAGCCAATCCATACCCATAATTACATCAAAGTCCGCTATATCCAACTCTATCAAGTCCGCCAGAGTCGATAGTCATCGGGCAAGCCTTATATACCCGCCATTTACCATCAATCACCCATCGCGTAGCTACCTCTAAAAGGTTTTATGGACTGGCTCTATCCCTATTCTACAAAAGAATGAGGAGATATATAGACAAGGTAGAACCGGATCTATCAAAGCATATACATCATAACATGAAATCAATAATGTACCGTGATTTACATCCGTGACGCCCGGTCCCGATTGGCCGATATAGCATAGATGCGTTCGAGGACCGGCTGAACCCTACCACGACTCCCTATCGCGCCCGCTGGTCCGAACACCGCCCCGGCGACGCTAACGAAGACGAAGATCCAACATCGACCGCTTACCGAGCCATAACATTCCCGCCGCCTCTAGTCTGACAATCTCTCCTCAAATGGCCCTACTGTCCACAAGTATAACAAGCTCCTGGAGGAACACGACACCCCCCATAATGGCAATCGCCACATCGACCACATCGAGGTATAGGGCCTCATTCGATGGAACTCGTCCTCTGGAACCCACTCGAACCCCGCCCCGCCTCGAATGCCTCAGACGTCCGGAAGATGGTGGAGCGCTCAATCGGCCGAGGTGCAAATCCGTCTGCTTGCCGTTTACCTCGAAAACTACCAGACCTCGCTGCCTCGCCTCTTCGATACTGTCAATCCGCCGACCGCTCTCACACCCAGTGCATATGCTCGCACGCTGGCACGTCCATGCCGGTCAAGAGCTACCCGTGCAACTCTCGCCAAGTAATCATCGAGCCTCGTGACATAGCGGCACTGTCCATGTCATACGCAAAGCGGTACATACCGAGCCAATGAGTCAAACTATCACATTGTACTCAACCGTCCGCCCACTCGCCTCGTCAAAATCTATCGGCCAGCTCTTCATCTCATGAGGCAAGAAATGGCTAAACGCCTCGAGAACTCGTCCCCAAACCGAAGCGCTTCCCAGGATAGTTCCTATGAATCATACGCCAATCGCAGATCTCGCAATACGTGAACCCAATAATACCGACTCCTCAAGCCCGATCACTACGATCCAACAGAATCGTTGATAAACTCCCGAGATCATCCTCGTGCCTCGACCCATAGAACTCGGGTGGGCAACTCAAAAAGTCCCGAGTATCGTTATCGATCTCGTGGACTACGTACGACGAACCATCGCCTCCCGCTTGTCCTCCCGCCAGCCACGATCTGGCACTAAATCGCCATCTACTTGTAACCCATCTCTCTCGCCTGTGATGTAATCGAGGCTCGTATCGCGTCTCGATGGCCGCTTGCCCGAACTCGCTGGGTGGCGACGTGGAACTCGCCGTCCGAATATCATCTCGTGCAGGATCGGGCTCGTGCCTCGTGACCCTCAGTGTCTACTAGCGGCTCACCGCTTTTTGCTCTTCGGGCCGCGGTTGCTTGCGTGAGGCATAATCGATACATAAAAATATGTCGGGAGGAAGTTCAACCTATAACATTTCTATTGCACGATCTTAGAGTGAAAGAATGGAAACCAATCCTAAATATCCTGTAGCCTCCCGATTATAGATGTGGCACGACACACCGATAATCAAGACTCTACTAGATACTACTGCAGACCCTTCCGAGGATAACTCGCTCGATACCACTTTTGTCACGACTCCTTACCGGACTGGATCGTGCCTTACCCCGGCACCCTGTGATACAACATCGAGAAAACCGGAAAATAAACTCACAACAAGAACCCATATAGAATATAAGCGAGCTAACCCAAAATGGCTACCTCTAAATATAACAAAGTAATAGCTACATCCTTAACAACCCAAGTTTTGACAGACTACGTGCCTCTAAGAATGAGTAAACACTATGACGGACAGGCCCCGCCATACCTGAATGTACAAATATCTACGACACCGGGGAGAACTGCATCAAAAGTCGAGCCTCCGAGAAATGGAGCTCGACACTGAGCAAGATCCTAAGAATGAGGATCCACCACCGCTACTTACTCGCGGATGAACGCAGCCCAGGAAGGGGGTCGACACAATATGTACCAAGTATGTAAATCGAAAATACCGTAATAATATCATAAGTTTAAAATAAGCCGAGTCATGGAAGAAAGTCAACATACGCATAATCATGCCTTACTAACAATGAGTATCAAGTATAAACTTTATGCATAAAAATAAGAGGCTCATGATCAAACAGGTCTCGCCCGTAGTATCATTAAGCAATCCTACTCCTGAGACTGTTTCACCCGCATAGGTCCTGTGGACCCGCATGAGGTCATCCACCTCGCATGGGACTATTTCACCCGCATGGGGTCATCCGCCTCGCATGAGACTATTTCACCCACATGAGACTATTTCACCCGCATGGACCCATGGGCCCGCGATGAGTACAAGCGCCGCACTCGCATCATGGGTAGCAAATCCATGACATAAGTAGTAATAATAATAAATCATAATACATAACTCATCACAACCGCTATCATACATAACATAAGCCATCGCTACTTATCATAACGTAAGCGTTAAGAATATCCTAACTTCTTATTAACATTATTAGTATATCCTCTCATTTTAGTTTACCTAAGGCACCAACATGTCATTTTAAGAAAACACCGAATTTAACCCAAGTACCACGACTTTAAACCTTTTAAGAAAATGACTCATTTTATGTAAACTCAAGATACTAATAACCGTAGTATCAAGTCACGACAACTTTTCAAAACAAGTCACGTTTACCTTTTAAAAATACAATAGGCTTCTAAAATCAAGTGACTTCATTTCTTTTAAAACTTTAGGCAATTAATGCCTTAAAAACAATTTGCCTTCCACAAATTCAATCTTTCATCCGTACTTATCTTACTTGGAGTAAACCTTTCTTTGTTAACCTTTCATAAAGCCAATCCGACTAACTTCCCATAAAGTTGTTATATTACCATTATACACTAGTCAAACACATCTCCCTATATCCAAGGGACTTATATTTTTAAACGAAACAAGTATCATATACTTAAAACACCCCAAGTCTTTTAACTTTAAAACTTAAGATATCATTAAAATAAGTAAGGGATACCAAAGCCTTTGTACGTCTACCGTACTACATAGATGCAATTATTCATGCTCAAGAAGTAGGAAAGTTCCACATACCTCTTCGGTCAATCCACTTGCTAAGTCCAAAATACCGCACGTAGTATGTCAACCTATAATGACCATAATACGTCCATTAACCTCTAGCTACAACGTAGAATATTCCAAGTTTAAAGTCACTAAATTCTATGGAAAATTGGGCAGCATTTCCTTTGTTTCAACATACTTTGCCACCTTTTCCAAGGCCGAATTCAACATCCAAACGCCACATTTAAGGCCCAACAATCCAAACATTTCAAAGAGGATTACACACCTAAACTTGGGTGTGTAAAATTCTGCCCCACAATGTACAACAACTAACTTAACAAGTAAAGGTAGTATTTAGGCTATAACATGCTTACATAACCTTCTTATCCAATTCTTTCATATCCAAACCATATTTCTTACATGCAATTTATCTAAGAGCCATATTTCCAACTACAAGTTCTTTCTTCTTTACATGCAACACCAAAAACTAGCTACAAGAGAAGAATTGTTACCTTAGAGCTTTAGCCAAATTAATCCAACAAGTTTGCTATCCTCCTTTCCAAAAACACCACCACAATAACTCCTACAAGCTAGCCAACAAGCTTCCTTCTTGCCACACTTTTTCAGATTTTCTTCAAGCTTTGATTTCCTCTTGAAATTCTAGAGGGAGAGCTTTTAGCTTTAGAGAGATGAGTTGAAGAATGACCAAGTCTTCAAGACTTGGTCAATAAGTAGTGCATGCAAAATCAGATGGGGGACACTTGTCACCCTCCCATGACCTTTTAAAACAAAGCAGTTCAGATTTTTCCACTAACTCGCAGCCCGCCGCCACGGCCTGCAGCGGCCGGCCAAACCTCTGCCGACTCGAACATTCGGTGCCGGCCTCGCTTCCGGCCGCCGCGCTGCAATCTCAGCGAATACTGGTCATCCGCGCCGCCCTCGCAACCGGCCATGCCCGCGTGGCTCTCGATCAAACACTTTCTCGTCCGATCGCGCACGAACTTGTAACTCCCATAACTTTCTACCCGATGTCCTATCGATTTAGCGGTTGGTTGCGTTGAAAACTAGACTAACGAACTACACCAGCCTTTGAAACACCTAGGAACTCTCAATGTAACGGTTCATAACCCGCCTCAAAGTTGACTAAAAACCCGTCCGAAACAATCCGTCAACCTATCTTTCGAAAATTTTAAGTCTTAATCCCTTTTGTAGGCTCCCATACGCATGGCCAGAGCTACGGGGTATAACATTCTCCCCCCCTTAGAAACATTCGTCCCGAATGTTCCTTCTAGGCTTACCCAAATCACAAAATCGACATACACCCTCTTAACTATTCTTTTTGCAATTAAAGACACTCCACATGCCACAGCAATACTTAAGCATAATTGCCAAATTTAAACTAACAAGCAGGAAAGTGGGTTACCTGGAGGTATAGGGAATAAGTGAGGATACTTCTTCATCATGTCATCCTCTGTTTCCCACGTCATCTCCTCCCTGTTCTCGTTCCGCCATAAGACTTTGACGGAAGCCACATCCTTTGTCCGGTCGCTAACTCGACGATCGAGTATCGCATGGGACTCTCCTCATACGATAACCCATCCACACCGACATCACTAATCAGGTGCTCTAGATGGATCTCCAATACATTTCCGCAACATAGACACGTGAAAAATCGGGTACCGCCTCCAGACGGACGCAGATCCAACTCATAGGCAACCTTTCCTACCCTACGACAATCGATAAGGCCCAATGTACTCGGGCTAAGTTTCCTTCTTTCCCAATCTCATCACGCCTTCACGGGTGATACCTTCAGAAGACCCAATCATCTACCTCAAACTCCAAGTGTCGACGCCATGATCCGTGATACGACTTCTATCGACTCGAAATGACAATAACCGCTTCCGGATAAGCTTCACCTTATCCATCGTCACAACCAAGTTCGACCTAACTAATCGCACTTCTCCCACTCAACCACTATCGCGACTGCACTTCTCCCGTATAAGACCTCATAAGGCGCGCCATCCGAATACTAGAATGGTAGCCGTTGTTATAAGCAAACTCACCAGAGGTAAATGATCCTCCCACCCCTCGAAATCAATAACACAAGCCCGCAAAGATATCCTCGTTGTTCGGATAGCGCTACCGCCCATCGGCCTCGAGGATGAACGTCAGATCGAGACTCACCTGTCCCTAATCCTTCTCGAAAGACCTCCGTAAGTTAGCCGTGAACTGGCTCCTCCGTCTCAAATAATCGATATAGGAACTCCGCGCCTCACAATCTCCGATATAGCGCCAAGATAATCCTCTACAAAAAGTCGCCCCGACCGAAGAAAATGGGCTGATTTCACACCGCCGACAATAACCCAAATGGAATCACGCTCTCCGAGTGAGGTAACCTGTAATAAAATCCATATTTACCACCTCCCACTTCCAAGTCGAATATCAATAGCTCGCAATGTCCCACCGGCTTCGTGCTCAACTCGACTGGCCGACACCGCATCGCGCCACAAACTCCGCAACGTCCCTCTTCAGGCCATGCCACCAATAGATACACCTGAGGTCATGATACATCTTAGTTGACCGGTGAATAGAATAACGAGACCGCGCGGCCTCCCCAGACCGACGGGTCCCGTCCTCACATCGAGAACACATAACCGCCAAATCTTAGCACCCCATCGTGCTACTCAAATAGACTCTCCTCCTCCGAAGAGTCATTCGACATCGTGACGGGTCCCGCTACATCGGAACACATAATCGGCCTCAAATCTTAGCACCCCATCGTGCTACTCAAATAGACTCTCCTCTCCCAAGAGTCGTGATCTCGACATCAGACCATAATCGGATCTCATATCGCCGCTTCTTCACCTCTCGACGATGGAAGACTCGACAACCTCTCGAACCCGAACTCCATTACTATCGAATCAACCAAACGAACCCCAATGCTTGCTACCGATGTAACTCGCACCATATCCTCTTCTCTCGTCGCACACCGGCTGCATCACCCATCGACGGCGACTGGCGCTCGCAACTACATCGCCTTCCCCGATGGTATAGATATCGACATCATAATTTAAGTAACTCCAACCACCGCCTTCGCCGCAAGTTCACTCCATCCGTCAAGATATACCTGAGGCTCTCGTGTCTGTAAATGTCCACACGAACTCCATACAAATAATGTCTCCGCATCTTCAAGGCATGAATAATCACGCCAACTCTAAGTCATGCGTGGGATAGTTCTTCTCATACTTCCTAAGTCGCCGAGACGCGTAGTTATAACTTTACCGCCGCATCAAGATGCACTCCAAGCCCGACACTGACGCATCACAATAAAACCACATATCCGCTTCAAACCTCCGGAAGAGTAAGAATCGGTCGCCAATTTCTTTTCAGATCGGAAACTCTCTCACAAGCATCCGCCCACCGTAACATAATCGCTCGAGTCACCTAGTCAAAGGTGCTGAGATGGAAGCAAACTTCTCCACAAACCTCCGATAATAACTCGCAAGTGCCCAAAGCCGCGCACTTCCGCGGTGTAGTGGTCTAGGCCAAGTCTGATCGCTTCACCTTTGGCGATCTATCCAATACCATCTACCATAACATGCCCTAAGAAAGCCATCAAGCCAACCAAAACTCGTGATTTCGAGAACTTGGCATACAATCGCCGGCCCCGAGGACTCTAATACCGCCTTCAAATGTTTCGCACGCTCGCCTCAGGCGTGAATAAACCAGATATCATCAATGAATACTATAACGAATATATCCAAGAATGGCTTGAACACCTGGCTCATCAAATCCATGAATACCGCTGGGCGCTGTCAACCCGAAAGACATCACCAACTCATAAAGGCCCATACCGGTCCCGAATGCGCTTTCGGATATCGCCTCTAACGCCGCACTGATGATAACGGATCGCAGTCTATTTTGGAGAAACATCTCACACCCGCAATCGGTCAAACAAATCATCAATCTCGGGAGGGATATCCGTTTCTGATAGTTACCTTATTTAACCGTCAGAATCAACACACATACGCAGCTGGCCCCATCCTTCTTCTTTACGAATAACACCGGCGCTCCTGCGGAGAAACACTTGGCTCGATAAAGCCTTTTTCCAAAGAAATCTTTCACCGTCCTTCAATCCTCAACTCGGCGGTGCCATCCTCGTATGGCGAATAGATATCGTCGAGTGTTTGGCGCCAAATCAATGCAAAACTCAATCTCCCACTCAGAGGATACCTGAGCTCGCCCGGGAATACGTCAAAAACTCTCTAACGACCGAATCGATCAAGGTCCCAGATTCACCGTGATCGAATACCCGAACCATATGGTAGATATACCCTTCCGCACCATCTTCCTAGCCTCGAGGTAAGAAATAAACCTACCCTCTGACGCAGTTGTTCCTTCCACTCGATAACCGGCCACCAGAAACCGAATCGCATCACTTCTCTCTCATACCCACATTGGCATAGCAAGACGCCAGCCAATCCATACCCATAATTACATCAAAGTCCGTCATATCCAACTCTATCAAGTCCGCCAGAGTCCGACGCATCGCCTATAGTCACCGGGCAAGCCTTATATACCCGCCGCCTACCATCGAATCACCCATCGCGTAGCTACCTCAAAAGGTTTTATGGACTCGTGCTCTATCCCTATTCTACCAAAGAATACGAGGAGATATATAGGACAAGGTAGAACTCGGATCTATCAAATCATATACATCATAACATGAAATCAATAATGTACTGCGGATTTACATCCGCGACGCCTCCGGTCCCGATTTACCGGACATAGCATAGATGCGCTCGAGGACCGCTGAACCGGGACCCTACCATGACCCCTATCGCGCCTCGCTGTCCGTGAACACCGCCCGGGCGACGCTAACGAAGACGAAGATTCACCATCGACCGCTTACCGAGCCATAACATTCCCGCCGCCTAGTCCGACAATCTTCTCTCAAACGGCCCTACCGCCCACAAGTATAACAAGCTCTCGAGGAACACGACACTTCATAATGGCAATCGCCACATCGACTACATCGAGGTATAGGTGTCCTCATTCGATCGGAACTATGGTCCTCCGGGAACCCGGCTCGAACCTCGCCCCGCCTCAATGCCTCAGACGTCCGGAAGATGCGAGGAGCGCTCAATAGCCGAGGTAAATCCGCTCCGCTGAGGTTGTTCACTCGAAACTACCAGAGGACCTGCTGCCTGCCTCTTCTCGCTGATAGCCAACCGCCGACCGCTCTCACACCTGCGCATATGCCGCACGCGGCAATGTCCATGCCCACAAGAGCTACTCTGCAACTCTCGCCAAGTAATCATCGAGCCTCGTGACATACGTGCACCCGCCCTCCATGTTCGCTACCAAAGCGGTACATACCGAGCCAATGAGTCAAACTTACATTGTACTCGTAACCGCCCGCCCACTCGCCGGTGTCAAAAATCTATCTACCCGAGCTCTCTCATTCGCGGAGGCAAGAAATGGCTATGAACGCCTCGAGAACTTCGCCCAAACACCGGAAGCTACCGCTTCCCGGATAGTTCCATGAATCATACTACCAATCGCAGATCCCGCACCGATGTGAACCCAATAATACCGACTGCCTCCAAGCCCCGATCACTCATGATCCGTCAGAATCGCCGGATAAACTCCCGAGGATCATCCTCGTGCCTCACCCATAGAACTCGGTGGCCGCAACTCAAAAAGTCCCGAGTATCGTTATCGACCGGGTGGACTACGGTACGGCCGGAACCACCGCCTCCCGCTTGTCCTCCCGCCAGCCACGATCTCGGCTAATAATCGCCATCTACTTGTAACCCATCTCTCCGCTTCTGGATGTAATCGAGGCTCGTATCGCGTCTCGTGAGCCGCTGCCGCCGAACTCGCTGGGGTGGCGACGCCGGAACTCGCGCCGTCCGAACATCATCTCGTAAGGATCGGGCCTGTGCCTCGTGACCTCGTGTCCTACTAGCGCCTCCTCACCGCTTTGCCCTTCTCGGGCCGCGGTTGCCTTGCGTGGAGGCATAATCGATACATAAAAATATGTCGAGGAAGTTCAACCTATAACACAACTCTCTATTGCACGATCTTAGAGTGAAAGAATGGAAACTAATCCTAAATATCCGTAGCCTCCACGACATAGATGTGGTGCACGACACACCGATAATCAAGACTCTACTAGATACGGCACAGACCCTTCCGAGGATAACCTCGCTCGATACCACTTTTGTCACGACCGACCACGGACTGGATCGTGCCTTACCCCGGGCACCCTTGTGATACAACATCAGAGAAAACCAGCAGAAAATAAACTCACAACAAGAACCCATATAGAATATAAGCAGGCTAACCCAAATGGCTACCTCTAAATATAACAAAGCTGAACAGTTACATCCTTAACAACCCAAGTTTTGACAGGACTACAGGCCTCTAAGAATGAGTAAACACTATGACGGGACAGGGCCCCGTCATACCCATGAATGTACAAATATCTACGACACCAGGGAGAACCGTACCAAAAGTCGAGCCTCCAGAGAAATGGAGCTCCTGACACCTGAGCAAGATCCTAAGAATGAGGATCCACCACCTGCTAACCACTTACTGCAGATGAACGCAGCCCCGAGGAAGGGGTCGACACACATGTACCAAGTATGTAAAACTGGAAAATACTGTAATAATATCATAAGTTTAAAATAAGCCGGAGTCATGGAAGAAAGTCAACATACAGTACACTGTGCCTTACTAACAATGAGAGTATCAAGTATAAACTTTACTGCATAAAAATAGGAGGCTCATGATCAAAATAGGGTCTCTCGCCCGTAGTATCATTAAGCAGTCCTACTCCTGGGACTATTTCACCCGCATAGGTCCTGTGGACCCGCATGAGGTCATCCACCTCGTATGAGACTATTTTCACTCGCATGGGACTATTTCACCCGCATGAGGTCATCCGCCTCGCATGGGACTATTTCACCCGCATGGACCCAGTTGGCCCGCATGAGTACAAGCGCCGCACTCGCATCATGGGTAGCAAATCCATGACATAAGTAGTAATAATAATAATAAATCATAATACATAACTCAGCACAACCGGCTATCATACATAATATAAGCGCTACCGACTTATCATAACGTAAGCAAGTTAAGAATATCCCCTAACTTCTTATTAACATTATTAGTATATCCACTCATTTTAGTTTACCTAAGGCACCAACATGTCATTTTAAGAAAACACCGGGAATTTAACCCAAGTACCACGTACCTTAAACCTTTTAAGAAAATGACTCCTTTTTATGTAAAACTCCCAAGATACTAATAACCGTAGTATCAAGTCACGACAACTTTTCAAAACAAGTCACGTTTACCTTTTAAAAATACAATAGGCTTCTAAAATCAAGTGACTTCATTTCTTTTAAAACTTTAGGCAATTAATGCATTAAAAACAATTTGCCTCCCACAAATTCAATCATTCATCCGCACTTATCTTACTTGGAGTAAACCTTTCTTTGTTAACCTTTCATAAAGCCAATCCGACCAACTTCCCATAAAGTTGTTACATTACCATTATACACTAGTCAAACACATCTCCCTATATCCAAGGGACTTATATTTTTAAACGAAACAAGTATCATATACTTAAAACACCCCAAGTCTTTTAACTTTAAAACTTAATATATCATTAAAATAAGTAAGGGATACCAAAGCCTTTGTACGTCTACCGTACTGATCGGTGTATTTTATATACACCTTTTGAGTCAGTTTTAGTTAGTCTTTTGTCCAATTTTGCACATATAAGTGTCGTATTAGGATAGTTTTTCTTTCTTTTGAGTCAAAGTGGTTAAAATGGCCAAATGGCGGAAAAAGAGCAAAAAGAGGGCAAAAGAGGAGACGCCAGAGCTGGAAACAGAGAAAGTGGCGAACGAGGAAAAAATCAAGACCGGAAGCGCGCCTCGCACTAAAAGCGGGCGCGCGCCATCATTGAAGGTGCAGAGATCCAGGCCAGCTGGGCGCTAAAAGCGGCCGCGGCCCCACTATCGCAGAGGCGAAGATATAGCGCCGCGACGCCTCATACCAAGCAGGGCCGCGCGCCACACATCCGAAAGCCACAGGAGATGCAGCGCGCGCCTCGCATAACAGATATCGGCCGCGCCCAAAACACCCGACGGATTGCACTCGGCGCGCGGCTGTCGCAGGCCGCGCGCCGACGCGAAAAAAATAGGTTTATAGACGGATTGGGCCCGCCTGCAGGAAAAGTTGAGGCGGTTTTCACTATAAAAGGAGAACCCTAGGCGCTTTTGAGGTTCCTTCTGCACAACACAAGACTTTTGCTTGGAGATCGACACCATTAGTTTAGTAATTTCTTTTCCTTTCTTGTTCTTTATTTCGATTTTGCATGATGAGCATGGAATTAGTTCTTGTCATGTCAATGGCTAGGAACTAATTCTCTTATAGGGCTTTCTATGTTGAATTTCTTGAAACTTATGTTATAAATTAATGCATGCTTATGGTTATTTTTCTTATTGAGAGATCTATCCAATAATTGAGTTGAATTCTTGGTAATTAATTGACAACTAATTATCACTATATGATTTCTAATCGATTCAAAAGGGGATTGTGAATATCTTGTAAGTTGGGTAGACATTCTTGGATTGGGGATGAAAATACCTCAATTATTTATGTAGCGTTGATGAGAGGCTTAACAACCCTAATTTTGCATCAGTGCGTGACGGCCAACTAGGTTTTTGTTCTTAATCCTCCTATAAAGTTATCCTTATCACCGAAAGGTAGGTAAGGCGCGACATCAGTTGAGTGTTTATATAACCTAACGGAGTATAAAGCGATTTCAGAAACCCGCTTTCTCCAAAAGAAGAATACCATAAGTTAATGCATTAGTAAGTAGCATAAGCGGATAGTAAGGATACATGGAAGCCCTATTCCCATCACATCTGAAGTAAATCTTTATATTTTACATAGTTTTCATAATTCTTAGTTATAAACAACCAAATCAATTATCAATTCGCCAAATAGATACTAGAAAATAGATAGTTGGTACTTGAACCCTAATCCCAGAGGACGATATTCGGCCTTATCAAAGACTATACTACTTGTCACGATAACGCACTCGTTTAAAGTGTGCATCTTATCGCGATCAAGTTTTTGGCGCCGCTGCCGGATTAGGCATAGTTCAATATCAAATCTATCTATTTTTAATTTCTAATTTGGTTTTATTCTTTGTTAATTTTTGTATTTTTCTATTTAGTTTATTTTATTTTATTCTTTTTTTCGTTTTATGTATTTATTGTGTGAAAACAAGGGTGCCGTGATCCGTTGTTGGTTTTGATGCATCTCAGGGATCCTCAAGACATGGATTTCTGCTGTTAATATGATCGCGCTCCAACCATAGAGGAAGAGAGAGAGGAATTGCGAAGTCATACTGCCTCACTAAGTATCAAGCGCAGCCATGGACGAAATGAGATTGGGCATAAAGAAGCGGAATCGCAAATGAGAACTCGCGATCATATTTGGCAAAGAAATGCAAGAAAATCAATCAAGACCTATGGGGTTGGCAAGCAACTTGAGGAGCACGAACCAAACCCAACTATTGAGGAAAGTGAGGTAGTTAGTGTAGAGAAGGAAAAGAGTTCAGTGGATCCAATTATCGCCTTCGATTCTGTGGAAATTCTTTTCCCGCACCTATCACGTAAGAAACACCACTAGCTATCACTAATGGCCCCCAAATAAGAATTACATATCATCAAGGCAACCCGAGTTAAGAGATGTAGAGAATTTCACAGTTCCTACACTATAAAAAGCCTAAAAGACAAACTTATCTTGTGTACTTGGGGAAAGTATATGTTTAAGGCTCTTGTTTGAACAAATAGTTATAGGAATTTGAGACCTATAGCAATAAATCTGCGAATGCAAGCGATTCGAGAAGATGGTCCAATGAGCACTCGCTTAGGTTAATTGCGTCGGCTAAAAGACGTTAAAGAGCGCTTGTTGGGAGGCAACTAACGTTTCCAATTATGTTATTTTAATTTGTCTTTAGTGTAGTTTATTTTGTCTGAATGATCTCACGGTCTTGGGTCTTGTGTTTGTCTGTGATTGACAGGTGGAAATAAATCAAGAAAAGCAAGAATTTCAGAAAAAGCGGTAGCGCGCGCCTGAGAAGCGGGCAGCGGTGCAAGAAGCGAGCAGCGCAGAAGTTTAAGCAGCGCGCTAAAATCCTGAAAATGTGCAGTAAGCCATGGCTACCAGAAATATGGCCGCGCGCAGAAAGTCCCGGCGGAGGCAGAAGTTTTAGCGCCACTGCTAAAATCGTGGCATGCGGCGGAATTGAAACTTAAAACGCCTAAAAATCAGATTTTCCCAACTCCAATATCAAAACCTAACTTTCCTCTCCAAAACCCACGAAATTCCGTAAATTTGCCCACAAATCCTCCACAAATCCAACCCAACCACAACTTAAACTCTTAAATTCCTAAAACCCTACTATCTCAAACAACGACTCCATTCCATACCCTCAAGCCAACCAATTGAAACAAGAGCAGTGAAGCTCTGTAAAAAGGTAATCCCTTTCTTTGTTCTTGAATCCTTTTACTGAAGTCATAGAAAGTAGTAGTTTGGAGGAGTATTGTAGTTGGCGTAGTTTGGGTGCTGAAAAGTGATTGTGAAGGTTGTGGGTAAAGAGTAGAAAAGGAGGTTGTGGGTATTGAGTAGAAAGGTTGAAGTTTGGGGGTGTTGTATTCGCTGCTAGTGTTGAGTGTGTAGGAGACAGTGGTGCCACTAAATTAGAAGCTGCAGATTTTTGTTTTAAAATGGCCACCAGAAAGAGAAGAGGCTCCACATCCACCCCAACCCCACAATACGAAAATAGATTTGTGAGTTACGGTGCCTTCCAAAGATACAAAAGGCTCGATACTGCACTGTAATTCCAGAAAGGGGGATGGATTACCAAAGGGAATCATATGGGGAGGAAGACGATTATGAGCCCATCCGGGCTATGATTGAGCTAAGGGGGTGGAAGAGATTTGTCAATCCGGAGAAGATAACACCAGTGAATACAACAATGGTGCGGGAATTTTATGCGAACTTTCCGGAGAGGACAGAAAGGGGGTGCTTTGTAAGGGGAAATTATATGCCTGTGACGGCAGAAGCAATAAATATGACTCTAAAAACAGTTGATGTTGAGGAGAGTAGTGATTGGAACCATTTTAGAACATGGTCTAGAGCACCAACATCAATCGAATGCCGTCGCATACGTGAAGCTACCAGGGCTGTTTTTGATATGGCAAGGAATGGGTCAAGAGCACTGAGCAGGTGCCAATTCAACAAGACAGCCAAAGGTTGGCTATACTTCATCAGCGCCCGCATGATTCCATCCACGCACTTCACCAGAGTGCCAGAAGACAGAATTAAGCTAATATATGGAATCATGACGGGAAAAACGATTGATGTGGGGAAAGAAATAGTGCAGAGCATTGAGGAAATCAGCAGGTTGGTAACAACAGGCGGATTGGGACATGGCTCACTTATTACCAGTCTCTGCCACATGAGTGCGGTCCCACAACTACCCACTGACACTCATGAGAGAAACCAACTGCCGGTGTCCTGTGGGATAGTGCACTCTTTCCCAGACCCAAGCCTCCCAAAGAGCGGAGAGTACAACCCCAAGAGCAGCAGCAGAGGCCGCCATGGATGAAGATGAGCACGAAATAGGGCTCACATGAGGCGAGACCCACCACCACCAACCACGGGAGGCGAACCCAGAGCCCACAATGGGGCAATTGTACCAACATCGAGGAGGATGATGCAGACGCGCAAACAAAAGAGTACAAGGCGGCAAGAAACAAGGCAACAAATCAACGAGCTGAGTGCCTTATTCAACCAATGGTCGATGCATTATCCACCGCCACCACCACCATTTTAGCCAAAGTCTGTAAGTGTCTTTTTCTTTTATTTTCTTTGAGTCTTACACACATTGGGGACAATATGTGATTTAAGTTTGGGGGTGTTTTATTTGTGTGTCATGTTATGTTTTATTTAAGTCTTTTTATTTGTTTTATGTTTATTTTGAGTCACCAAAATTTTTCTTTTTTTTGAGTCATAATTGTCTGTCAAAGATCATGTATGCTGTAGTTGTTAGAAACACCTAGTGAAGTAAGGTGAAATAATGTAAAGGAATTGAAGCAACTATCTAAACACTTAGGTTAGATATGCCAAAAACTCACAGAATCTGTCTATTTGGAGTTTCTTGCTTGAATTATGCATGCTAAATGATAAATGCTTATGTGTTATGATTGCTTGCTATTTGAGGCGAAATAGTTAGGATATGCATGTTAGGGAGATGACTCAGGCATTTCTTTGATAGCCAATTCTTACCATTCTTTTCTATCATGTACTTTAAAAATATCCCTAGTCAGCCCCATTGAGCCTAAATTTGAAACTTCTTCTTTGACACCCTATATTTCCACAAATTGTACCATAAGTGAAAATATGAAATAGTGGAGTACATTGTGTTAAAAAGAAGAAACAAAAAGAGTGAACAAGTTTGATGCACCCCAATGGAAAAGTAATAAGAAAGAGGCAAAAGCCTAAGTTTGGGGGTGCCTATTAGTATAATACACTTCACTCTCCCAAAACAAAAGAGGGGAAGGATAGAATTGAAGTGAAGGAAAGAATCAAAAGAAAAAGGGAAAAATTGAAAAGCCAAAAGAGCTTATGGTACAGAAAAATGAGCCTAAATGCCTATCTTTACCAACCCCTACCTAAGCCTACATTATAACCCTTAAAGTCCTGAAGATCTCTTTTATGCATATCCAGGATTAGTGGAGAATAGCAAGTAAGCATGCCATAGGAATTTTTGAATTTATATGCATGATTTAGTATATTGACTTCCATTAAAGCATGATAAATATGAGTTTTCAAAATCTCTAGCTTCATGTGTTTAGTGTGCTGAAATTTCATGCTATATGTTCCTGCATATTATTTTGCTAACCTTCATGTTTTTCTAGTTAACACTAATGCAGAAAAAGTGATCAATGGCAGTGAGTCTTTTTATTTTTTGTTCTTTGAGTCTTTTATTTTATTTCTTTCTATCTTTGCTCGAGGGCGAGCAAAGGTTAAGTTTGGGGGTATTTGATCGGTGTATTTTATATACACCTTTTGAGTCAGTTTTAGTTAGTCTTTTGTCCCATTTTGCACATATAAGTGTCGTATTAGAATAGTTTTTCTTTCTTTTGAGTCAAAGTGGTTAAAATGGCCAAATGGCGGAAAAAGAGCAAAAGAGGGCAAAGAGAGACGCGTCGGGAAACAGAGAAAGTGGCGAACGAGGAAAAAATCAAGACCGGCGCCGCGGCGCCTCGCCGGCCAAATGCGGGCGCGCCCATCATTGAAGAAGGTGCGAAGATCCAGCGTAGCGGCTAAAAGCGAACGCGGCGCACTATCGAGAGGCAGAAGATATAGCGCGCGCGCCGAGCACCAGCGGGGCGCGGCGCCACATCCGAAGCCACAGGAGATGCAGCGCCGCGGCGCCCTCGCATGCAGATATCGGGCCGCGCGCTAAAACACCCGGACGGATTGCGAACTTCCGGCGCGGCGCATCTGCGAGGCTGCGCGCCGACGCGAAAAAATAGGTTTTCAGACGGATTTTGGGCCCGGCTGCGAGGAAAAGTTGAGGCGGTTTCAGCCTATAAAAGGAGAACCCTAGGCAGTTTTGAGGTTCCCTTTGCACAACACAAAACTTTGCTTGATCGACACCATTAGTTTAGTAATTTCTTTTTCCTTTCTTGTTCTTTATTTCAGTTTTGCATGATGAACATGGAATTAGTTCTTGTCATGTCAACGACTAGGAACTAATTCTCTTATAGGGCTTTCTATGTTGAATTTCTTGAAACTTATGTTATAAATTAATACATGCTTATGGTTATTTTTCTTATTGAGAGATCTATCCAATAATTGAGTTGAATTCTTGGTAATTAATTGACAACTAATTATCACTATATGATTTCTAATCAGATTCTGAAAAGGGGGGATTGTGAATATGCTGTAAGTTGGGTAGACATTCTTGGATTGGGGATGAAAATACCTCAATTATTTATGTAGCGTTGATGAGAGGCTTAACAACCCTAATTTTGCGCATTGTGCGTGACGGTCAACTAGGTTTTTGTTCTTAATCCTCCTATAAAGTTATCCTTATCACCGAAAGGTAGGTAAGGTGCGATACTGGGGTTGAGTGTTTATATAACCCTAATGGGAGTATAAAACGATTTCGTAAACCTGCTTTCTCCAAAAGAAGAATACCATAAGTTAATGCATTAGTAAGTAGCATAAGCGGATAGTAAGGATACATGGAAGCCCTATTCCCATCACATCTGAAGTAAATCTTTATATTTTACATAGTTTTCATAATTCTTAGTTATAAATAACCAAATCAATTATCAATTCGCCAAATAGATACTAGAAAATAGATAGTTGGTACTTGAACCCTAATCCCAGAGGACGATATTCGGTCTTATCAAAGACTATACTACTTGTCACGATAACGTGCACTTGCGTTTAAAGTGTGTGCATCTTACCGCGCATCACGTACTACATAGATGCAATTATTCATGCTCAAGAGGTAGGAAAGTTCCACATACCTCTTCGATCAATCCACTTGCTAAGTCCAAAATACCGCACGTAGTATGTCAACCTATAATGACCATAATACGTTCATTAACCTCTAGCTACAACGTAGAATATTCCAAGTTTAAAGTCACTAAATTCTATGGAAAATTGGGCAGCATTTCCTTTGTTTCAACATACTTTGCCACCTTTTCCAAGGCCGAATTCAACATCCAAACGCCACATTTAAGGCCCAACAATCCAAACATTTCAAAGGGGATTACACACCTAAACTTGGGTGTGTAAAATTCTGCCCCACAATGTACAACAACTAACTTAACAAGTTTAAGGTAGTATTTAGGCTATAGCATGCTTACATAACCTTCTTATCCAATTCTTTCATATCCAAATCATATTTCTTACATGCAATTTATCTAAGAGCCATATTTCCAACTACAAGTTCTTTCTTCTTTACATGCAACACCAAAAACTAGCTACAAGAGAAGAATTGTTACCTTAGAGCTTTAGCCAAATTAATCCAACAAGTTTGCTATCCTCCTTTCCAAAAACACCACCACAATAACTCCTACAAGTTAGCCAACAAGCTTCCTTCTTGCCACACTTTTTCAGATTTTCCTCAAGCTTTGATTTCCTCTTGAAATTCTAGAGAGAAGGGAGAGCTTTTAGCTTTAGAGAGAGATGAGAACTTGAAGAACTTGGTCAATAAGTCGTGCATGCAAAATCAGATGGGGGGGGGGGGGGGCACACTTTTAACCCCCCCATGGACTTTTTAAAAACAAAACAGTTCAAATTTTTCCACTAAACTTCGCAGAACCCGCCTCGCGCGCGCTCAGAGCGCGCGCGCTGAAACCTCTGCCGACTCCCGAACATTCCGAGCCGCGCCGCTTCGGCGCCGCGCGCTGCAACTTCAGCGAATACTCGGTCATCCGCTCGCTGCCTGCAACCGCGCCGCGGCCACCGTGGCTCCCGAAACACTTTCGTCCGATCACGCGACCGAACTTGTAACTCCCATAACTTTCTACTCCGATGTCCTATCGACGAACGGTTGGTTGCGTTGAAAACTAGACTCAACGAACTACGCACTAGGCCTTTGAAACACCTAGGAACTCTCAATGTAACGGGTCATAACCCGCCTCAAAGTTGACTAAAACCCCGTCCGAAACAATCCGTCAACCTATCTTTCGCAAATTTTAAGTCTTAATCTCTTTCGTACGCTCCCATACGCATGGCCAGAACTACAGGGTATAACATATATGATTTTACCGCGTCCCAGAATGGGCCGGGAAATTTCGTGCGTAATTACTTATATGTTCACCGCGTCCTTCACTAGAGGGTCGGGCAGTGTATATATGATATGTGGACAGGCATCCACGGATATGACTATGTGTTCACCGCGTCCTTCATTAGAGGGCCGGGCAATGTATATATGAGTTATTTTATACAGACATGTCTTGACTCTCATTTCATAAGGCACAGGTGCATTGATAACTTGATTATTATACTTGTCTCATGTTATGTTCTGGCCAGTTATGATCTTCGTTACAGTACTTCATGTTTTACATACTCAGTATATTATTTCGTACTGACCTCTTTTTCACGGGAGGCTGCGTTTCATGCCCGCATGTACATGTACTCAGTTTGGTGATCCTCCAGTCTAGGATTTCCTGTTCAACTATTTGGAGAGCTCCATTGATACGGAGCTTAGTCGTTTTGGTACAGAGCCTTATTTTGACTTATGCATATTTAGGGGCATGACGGGCCCCTGTCCCGTCATATTTCATTATCGTATTCTTAGAGGTCTGTAGACAGTTGTGGGTGATAGATGTGCTTTTGTATATGTGTACGGTTGTGAGCAGTTTTGGATATCTCTATGTACAGTGTCGGCCTCGTTGACTTGCCTATTTTGTTATATGTATTAGATGTGACTCTTTGGGAGATATGTTTATTACTGATGTTTACATTATTCTTGGTATTCGTGTGATTATATATGACAGGTGGGTATAAGGGTGTCCAGGTAGGGCACCGGGTCGCGGCCCGTCGGGTCGGGTCGTGATATTTAGTGGTATAGAGTAGTTCGTCCTCGGAATGTCTACAGACCGTGTCTAATAGAGTCTTGTGTATGAGTATGTTGTGCACTATACTTATACGCAGGAGGCTGCCGGACATTTAGGATTGGTTTCTTTCTTTCATCTCATATATCGTGCAATAGAGCTATGTTATTAGGATAATCTCTTTCTAAATGACTTATTGTGTTTTCAGCTATGCCTCCGAAGAAGGCGACAGCGGCCTAGAAGGGCAAATCAGTAGCAGGAGCTACTAGTTAGACCCGGAAAGTTACAGTCCGTACCCAAGATATTACAGAGATCGTACCCGACGAGCTCACACATCGCCACCTCCAGAGGCTCCATTCGAGGGACAAGACCACCGGCTCCCGAGGCCCAAAGACTGAGCCTCAGCTCTCCGCCCATGGCAGAGGACAGAGCCATGAGAGATGTAGTACAACTTCTGACCATATTAGTGGCAGGGCAGACCCGCAGGCAGGGACTTGGAGTTGACCACAGAGCTGATAATTTGAGGGTTCGTGACTTCTTGATTTGTAATCCTCCAGAGTTTTTCGGGTAAAAGCCCGATGATGATCCGCAGGAGTTTATTCGGCAGATACAGCGTACCTTGACGATATTCAAGGCTTCTGAGACTGAGTCGGTTGAGTTGGCTTCGTATTGGTTGTGGGATGTGGCTACCAATTGGTATAAGTCCTGGGAGTTATCCAGGGGCGAAGGTTCTCCTCCAGAGGTATGAGATGAGTTTACAGAGGATTTCCTTAGCCACTTTCTGCCTCCAGAGATGAGCCAGAGTCGATAGATTCTTACAGTTGAGGCAGGATGGCAGGAGCATTCGGGAGTATAGTCTCGAGTTTGATTCATTGGCTAGATATGCGCCTACTATTGTGGCTGATATGGCGGATAGAGTGCATCGTTATGTGATGGGACTAGACCGCTATTTGATTGATGGTTTTATGGCGGTAACTCTTCAGCCAGGTATGGATATTTCCCGGATACATGCATATGCACAGGGGGTAGAAGACCGACACAGGGGACGTCAGCCGGACAGGGATCACGATAGAGGCCAGCATAAGAGGGCTAGGTCGGTTGGGTATTCGGGTGAGTCTCGAGGCGGGTAACCTCAACAACATATTAGATATTCCTCCCAGCCAGCACAGAGTGCACCTCCATAGTCCACAGGCAGGAGATTTGACCGTCTGAGGTATTCGTGTTCGGTCAAGCTCGAGCCGCAGTTCGCGAAACAGGGTTCGAGTCAGTCGAGGCCACCTTTGCCTTGGTGTTCTCGGTGTGGTAGGTCCTATTTTGGGGAATGTCGCTTTACTACGGGTGCTTGTTTTTCTTGCGGTCGTCAAGGCCATATGATGAGAGAGTGCCCTTATAGAGATGGTACGGTGGTATGGCTCAACCTACTGGATCAGTTGCTGGTTCATCATCTTCTATAGTTATGCGCCCCACAGGGCAGGGTGTTCATATGCCAGCAGGCCGTGGTAGAGGTCGTGGTGGAGTTTCTCGTTCTGGCGGTCCTTCGAACCGTATATATGCCTTGGCTAGTAGGCAGGATCAGGAGGCGTCGCCAAACGTGGTTACATGTATACTATCAATCTTTTTCCGTGACATATATGCATTGATAGATCTAGGTTCCACTTTATCCTATATATCTCCCCTTGTTGCTAGTAGAATCGGAATAGAACCTGAGTCGATAGAACCATTTAAGGTAGCTACACCAGTAGGAGATTCAGTCATAGCTAAGCGGGTGTATAGAAACTGTTCGGTGGTTGTATATAGTCGTCATACCATATCAGACTTGATAGAGTTAGACATGACTGAGTTTGATGTTATTATGGGTATGGATTGGTTAGCTTCTTGTTATGCTAATGTCGATTGTAGAGAAAAGATGGTTCGATTTCAGTTTCCAGACTAGCCAATTATAGAGTGGAAGGGGAATACAGCATCGCCGAAGGGTAAGTTTATTTCATACCTCAAGGCAAGGAAAATGATTAGGAAAGTTTATATTTACCATCTGGTTCGAGTGCATGATATGGAAGCGGAGGTACCAGCGCTTCAGTCAGTTCCAGTAGTTAATGAGTTCTCAGGTGTATTCCCAGATGATCTTCCAGGTCTTCCTCCAGAGCGGGAGATAGAGTTCAGTATTGATGTGCCACCAGATACCCGACCCATATCCATTCCTCCTTATAGAATGACACCTGCAGGCTGAAGGAGTTGAAGGAGAAGCTGAGAGACTTGTTGGAAAAAGGCTTCATCAGGCCTAGTACATCACCTTGGGGAGCGCCGGTATTGCTTGTGAGAAAGAAAGATGGATCGTTGCGGATGTGTATTGATTATAGGCAGCTGAATAAGGTAACAATTAAGAACAAGTATCCCCTCCCCAGGATTGATGATTTATTTGACCAGTTGTAGAGTGCTAAGTGTTTTTCAAAGATAGACTTGCGGTCAGGTTATCATCAGTTACGGGTAAAGGAGACAGATATTCCGAAGACAGTATTCAGGATCAGATACGGACATTATGAGTTTAGAGTGATGTTTTTTGAGCTAGCCAATGCTCCAGTCGTATTTATGGATTTGATGAACCGGGTGTTCAAGCCATTCTTGGATATGTTTGTTATTGTATTCATTGATGATATCCTGCTTTATTCGCGTTCAGAAGAGGAGCATGCAAACCATTTGAGGACGGTACTGAGGGTGCTCCAGCACCAGCAGTTGTATGCCAAATTTTCTAAGTGTGAATTTTGGTTGACTTCAGTAGCATTCTTGGGGCATATTATCGGAGCGGATGATATTCGAGTAGATACACAGAAGATTGAGGCAGTAAAGACTTGGCCCAGACCTACGACGCCTACTATGGTACGCAATTTTCTGGGGTTAGCAGGATATTACAGGAGGTTCGTAGAGCAGTTTGCCTCGATTTTAGCGCCTTTAACAAGGCTAACTCAGAAGACAGCTAAGTTTCAGTGGATGGATGCTTGTGAGCACAGCTTCCAATTGTTGAAAGACAAGATGACTACAACTCCAGTTCTGACTCTTCCTAAGGGACTAGATGGGTATGTTATTTATTGTGATGCTTCAGGTGTTGGATTAGGTTGTGTGCTGATGCAGCATGACAGAGTTATAGCTTATGCCTCCCGATAACTCAGGAAGCACGAGAAGAACTACCCTACTCATGATTTGGAGTTAGCAGCGCTGATTCATGCCTTGAAGATATGGAGACATTATTTGTATAGAGTTCATGTTGATATTTATAGGATTACAAGAGTCTCCAATATATCTTTAAGTAGAAAGAGCTGAACTTACGGCAGAGACGGTGGCTAGAGTTGCTGAAGGATTATGATGTTGATATCTTGTATCATCCGGGGAAAGCAAATATTGTAGCAGACGCTCTTAGCCGTAGATCTATGGGTAGCTTGACGGATGTGCAGCCAGACAGAAAGGAGATGGTTCGTGAGATACACCAGCTAGTCAGCCTTGGAGTCCGTTTGGTTGATTCTGGAGATAGTGACGTTATTGTTCGAGGAGTTGTTGAGTCCTCCATCATTGAAGAGGTAAAGAGGCATCAACATGAGGATTTTGTTCTAGCACGGTATAGAGATGCAGCTCTTTGAAAGGAGAAGACTCTATGTGAGGTTGCACCTGATGGAGTGCTACAATATGATGGTAGATTGTGTGTGCTTGATGTTGCAGGGCTACGACTACAGGTTATGGGAGAGGCACACAATGCCCGTTATTCTATTCATCCAGGGTCAATGAAGATGTATCATGACCTTAGATGCTTGTATTAGTGGGATGGCATGAAGAGAGACATAACGGAGTTTGTTGCTCAGTTCCCGAATATTCAATAGGTTAAGGTCGAGCATCAGAAGCCTGGTGGTTTATTGCAGGAGATGGAGATCCCAACTTGGAAGTGGGAAGTGATTAATATGTACTTCATTACAGGCTTACCTCGCACCCAGCGGAAGTATGACTCTATATGGCTTATTGTGGATAAGCTGACGAAATCAGCCCATTTTCTTCCAGTCAGGACTACTTATTCAGCGGAATACTATGCGAGATTGTACATCAGGGAGACAGTGAGACTTCATGGGGTCCCTACATATATTATATCGGACAGGGGAGCTCAGTTTACAGCTAACTTTTGGAGATCGTTCCAGAAGGGATTGGGGACACAGGTGAGTCTTAGCACATCATTTCATTCTCAGACTGATGGACAGACTGAGCGTACTATTCAGACATTAGACGATATATTGAGAGCCTGTATTATTGACTTTAGGGGTAGCTGGGATGATCATTTGCCACTTATTGATTTTACTTATAATAATAGCTATCATTCCAGTATCCAGATGGCATTGTATGAGGCCTTATATGGGAGGAGTGCATGTCACTTATCGGTTGGTTTGATATAGGCGAGACTAAGTTAATCTGCCCAGACATGGTTCAGCAAGCTGTTGATAAGGTGAAGCTTATTCAGGAGAGATTATTAGCCGCCCAGATTCGACAGAAGTCATATGCAGATAATCAACGTCGACACTTAGAGTTTCAGATTAGTGATTGGGTATTCCTGCCATGAAGGGTGTGACGAGATTCGGTAAGAAGGGGAAGCTTAGCCCGAGATACATTGGGCCTTATCAGATTGTTCGTAGGATATGCAAAGTTGCTTATGAGTTGGATTTACCATCTGATTTGGAAGCGGTATATCCAGTCTTTCATATATTGATGCTGGTAAGTGTATTAGTGATCCTTCTAGAATATTCCCGGTTGATGTCCAGGTGACATAGGAGTTATCTAATGAGGAGATCCCCATAGCTATACTTGATCGTTAGGTTAGGAGGTTACGTAGTAAGGATATGTCTTCTGTCAAAGTGTTATGGCGAAACAATAATAGGGAAGAGATGACTTGAGAAGCAGAAGATGAAATGAAGCAAAAACATCATCACTTATTCCCTATGCCTGCAGGTAATTTGATCTCTTACTTGACTTTATTGATTGGTGAATGATATATGTGATACAGTGTGGCCCTGTGTGGCATCTTTGGGTTTGATGTGTTTAGGTTGGAAGGTATAGTTATAAAGGAGACTCTACCGAAATTTTTATAGCATAAGACCTCTTATGAACATTCG
Source organism: Przewalskia tangutica (assembly GCA_029844215.1). Classification (NCBI taxonomy): domain Eukaryota; kingdom Viridiplantae; phylum Streptophyta; class Magnoliopsida; order Solanales; family Solanaceae; genus Przewalskia; species Przewalskia tangutica. The sequence goes on along the minus strand of CM056736.1, from coordinate 83,339,413 downwards.
AGGACGAATGTTTCTAAGGGAGAAATGATGTTATACCTCGTAAGTTTAAGACGATAATTAGAGAACGTAATTAAGAAATAAGATTCAAATCTTGGATATAGAGTACATTTATATATGCTAATCCGGATTTTGTATACAAAGGATGTGATTCCGAAATAATTTTGGATACTACAAGTGTGACGACGGGAATTAATACTAATAGTTGCATACTCCTAATAGGCTTAGGGGCTAAAGTGACGTGTATATATATATATATGAATGGACATGCAATTTTCGGAATTTAAATAAGATGCGTTATGTGGGAGATTGATTAATAAATTATGGGATTAATTTAAGTGAAGAGGATGAAAAATGTGTGGATAAGACAAGTGGAAATTCTTGGCCACATGGAAAACATGCAAAACAATTTCAGATTTTTACTTAGACCCCTACCCCTCTCCCCTCCTCACCTTGTTCTCGAAAACACTCCCTTCCTTACCCTCCATTCCATCCTCTTCCAAAAACAGATTTTACCTCATCCTCTATAGCTAAGAAGAGACCAAACAATTCCTCTTTCAAGAATAAACTCTTCTACTAAAGTTCTAGGCCATGGTAAACTTCTTACCCACTGCTTTTCGGTAATGCTGGGACCGAAACTGTCCAAGGAAATTGTGGCTTGAAAGATGAATATTTTGGAAGAAAAACAAGTAAGTAAGAGGGTATCAAACTTGTAGAACATATGCATGTCAATATAAGTTGAAGAAATGGTAAAAATGGTGCAAAAGGATGTGGAGCAGTGACCGAAATATAGGGACTGTTTTGGGGAAAAAATTAAGGTAAGAATTCTTCTTTTTATAGAGTATTTGAAAGATTAAATGATGTTTTAGTTAAGAGATAAACTCATGTTAAAGAAAAATTAAAAATAAGAGATTGCATGTGATTGTTGTTGATGTTGTTGAATGGCTATTACCGATTTTTAGGGACTGTTTTGGTATACCTTGAATTTGATTATTGTTGTTATTATTGTCACTAATTACATGTTGAAATAAAAAAAAACATTGATATTTAAAGTTGTAATTAGTTATATGAAAGTGTTGAAACATGAATTGGATTTTAAGGAAGTTATAAGAAGAGTTATGGATTTTGTGGGTGGACCGTTACCTTCAAATTGTTGGACATTGTTGTGATGCATAAGGGGCTGTTTTTGTTAAGTTATAATACTGGAAAAATAAGTTATGAATATACGTTGTGGTAATTACTAATACATGTCTTAAAGGAATTAACACATATAAATGTGTTATGTTGCAAACTATAAGACTTGCACTCTTGTTGTTGTTGCTAGAATTGATGGACTGTTTTTAAGGTTGTTTTAATGTGGTTTAAGGGGCTGAATTAACAAAAGAAATAGGTGTATTAATCACCTTGGTTGTTGTAGTTGTTGTCTCCCATGAACGTAAAAAGAAGGAATGTATTATGATGGCGTATACATAGTATTTGGGGTTGTTTTGGTTATATCTTTTAGTTGCATCTTGTTATTGGTATTGTTGGCTTTGTTTGTAAGTTGTGGATATGCATATAAATAGGGGAGGTTCTGCCCAAATTTCTATAGAAAAGAGAGTCGTCATTCGATATAACTTACGCTAGAAATCATATAGTTGACGAACGAATTACTATTATTATAGGTCGAGGTGTTAATCGAGACGAGTATTAATTATAGAGTTGGTTAGTTCGACAATAAGGTATGTGAAACTATCCTTTCTTCTTTTGACATGATTTATATAAAATGAGTGTACGACGGACGTACATAATTCTATTGAATCCTAATTCTCAATGATACATGATATGATAGTGCCTTGATTTTCAAAGTAATAGTTATTATTTTTATTCCATTGAGAGTCAAATGATGATTTAATTTGTATAAATTTACTCATGATATTCTATTCGTGCTGATACGATTATATGATTTTACCGCGTCTCAGAATGTACCGGGCAGTATATGATTTTACCGCATCCCAGAATAGGCCGGGCAGTATATGATTTTACCGCGTCCCATAATGGTCCGGGCAGTATATGATTTTACCGCGTCCCAGAATGGGACGGAAAGTTTCGTGCGTAATTACTTATATGTTCACCGCGTCCTTTACTAGAGGGCTGGGCACTGTATATATGATATGTGGACAGACATCCACGGATATGACTATGTGTTCACCGCGTCCTTCACTAGAGGGCCGGACAGTGTATATATACTTATTTTATACGGACATGTTTTGACTCTCATTTCATAAGGCACATGTGCATTGATAACTTGATTATTATACTTGTCTCATGTTATGTTCTGGCCAGTTATGATCTTCGTTACAGTACTTCATGTTTTACATACTCAATATATTATTTCGTACTGACCCCTTTTTCCCGGGGGGCTGCGTTTCATGCCCGCAGGTACAGGTACTCAGTTTGGTGATCCTCCAGTCTAGGATTTCCTGTTCAGCTGTTTGGAGAGCTCCATTGATCCGGAGCTTAGTCGTTTTGGTACAGAGCCTTATTTTGACTTATGCATATTTAGGGGCACGACGGGGCCCTGTCCCGTCATATTTCATTATCGTATTCTTAGAGGTCTGTAGACAGTTGTGGGTGGTAGATGTGCTTTTGTATATGTGTACGATTTTGAGCAGTTTTGGATATCTCTATGCGATGGCGCCTCGGCTTCTTTATTTTGTTATATGAATTAGTTGTGACTCCTTGAGAGACAGGTTTATTACCGATGTTGACATTATCCTTGGTATCCGTGTGATTATATGTGACATGTGGGTATAAGGGTGCCCAGGTAGGGTACCGGGTCGTGACATCTTTATTCTCACGTTTGAGCTTGCGACATTTTGGCCATGTGACCAACTATACCACAATGATTATAATTTCCCTTGAACATTACAGTTGTTTGGGGCTTGCCTTCCTTCTGGAACTTCCGCTTCTTGCTTGAGTTCCCTTTGACTTCCGTCAGGTTTGCCTTAGCCTCAACGGGTTGTTTCCCCTTTGGCATGGCCTTCTTATTGTCCTCCTGAATCTGGAGTTTGCAATAAGTTCATCTAAGGTCATCTCCTTTGTTTTGAGTTTTAGATAGTTCATAAACTCAGTCCACGAGGGAGGCAGCTTCTCGATCAACGCCCCAACCAAAAATTGTTCGTTGGGCTTCAATCCTTCCAAATCCAGGTGATGTAGAATCATTTGAAATTCCTGAACTTGAGATGACACACTTTTGTTATCCACCATTTGAAATTTCTGGAATTTCCCAATGGTGAACTTCTTGCTACCCGCATCTTGGATGTTGTATTTCTTATGAAGTTTGTCCCATAACTGCTTTGCAGTTTTAACGGTACAATATACCGTGTAGAGAGGATCAGACAAACTGTTTAGAATATAGTTCCTACACATGAAATCACTATGTTTCCATGCTTCGCGAACCATCCTCATGTCGTCAGCGACATGGTTACCTTGGCACCCTACCGCTAAATCATTTGGCTGAGGGTCCACATCTTCCTCAACTAGTGGATGATCTTCGGTTAGGAAATGCGACATTCCCATAACCATCAGGAAAAATAACATCTTTTGCTGTCATCTCTTAAAGTGAGCACTTGAACTTTTCAGGACGTTCATGGTGAAAACCAGCGGGTGTCGGGGCAGTGGCGCCCCCTTGAGTAGTTGCAAAGGCGTTGGAAATGCCTCTAACATGAGCATAGATGTTGTTGACGCCTTGGGCAGGAGCATAAGCACTATAAGTGCCCGGAGAAGCAGTGGAGGCATTGGTTGGACCAAAACCAGTGTTGACACTTATTGTGCCAAAAACAGTGGTGGAACTTGAAGTACCAAAATCAGTGGTAGCACTAGAAGTGCCAAAAGCAGTGGTTTGAAAGACATTAGGAATGCCATGATCAGTGGTGACACTAGTAGTGCCAAGAACAGTGGAGTTGAAGGCAACGTTAGTGCCTTGAGTAGTGGGATTGAAGGCAATGAGATTGCCTTGAGCATCGGTGGAATTTTCAGTGTTGAATTGGTTGAATTGATCTTGTCCAGTCATATTGTTGAAATAGCCAATATTATCTTAAGCTTGTGGGAACAAAGTGTAGAAATAAAGGAAATGAGAATATAACAACAACAACTAGTATGTTAGAAATCTGAAAATTATCAAATAAGAGGGCTTGCTGAGTCGACCAAATTCTTGATCTATCCTTAAGATAATATTGCCTCGTATATCCTTTCAACGGTTGTAATGACAACTTATCTCCCAAGATAAAACAACAATCAAAAAAATGAGCAAAGGGAACTCAAGTGTTTGCTTAGGAAGAACGATCTTTGAGTGTTTTGTGATTGCAAGAGAGGAAAACAACTTTAGAGAATTGCTTAGTGAATGTGTTTTGCAATTGTGCCAAATGCATCAATTTATAGGTAGATGAATTTGTCTTCTCAATTAACCAAATGAATGGTCATCAATGTCAAGTAATGACCATTGATATTGAGGTTAATCTAGCCTAGTAATGGCTGAAATCAATAGCCAAATAATGGAGATTAATTGCTCCAAAGTCAGCTCAAGAATCAGCTTTAATTCGTTTCCGTGGCGGTTTCTGATTCGTTTCATCTCTTACACATTTCTTCCTTTCATTTACCAACGTGAAACCATTTTTCATTTGGCCAATAATCGTCTATTTTTTTATGTCTCAAACAATTCGTATACGTACCAATATATCTTCTATTTAAGGAAATTACGATCTTTTACACTTTATGTGCACATGTGTGGAAATCATGTTTCCGCCGTGCGGGGCCTCAATTGTTCGAGTCATAATTAATAGGATTAATTTAGTTCACATTTAGTAAATTACTAAATTATATATATTCATTGAATTTTTTTAGGAGAAATATATAATATAAATTAAATTACTGAGTTCGACCGAATACGTAATCTCTCATACTCTAGCTATGCCTGTGTAAAAGCAACCTCGTCTTACTTTTTAGGTACCACCATGCCACCAAACCTATCAAATTAATTGTAGACACTTTTTGAAGTCGATAAAGAAAGATATTTGTGGACAAAGTAAAAAAAAGAGTGACCAAAGGTAACTACTGAAGGTGCTTTCCTTTGCGGCCATTCTGATGAGTCAATAGCGCACCTATTCTTCAGTTGCACGGTCAATAGTTACCTTTGGTCCAGGGTCAAGACATGGATTGGCATCCGGAGGGCTATGACCACCATCGATAGCGCTTTGAAATATATTAAGAAAGAGGGGCATGATACGGGTTGGCAAGCTAAAGCAAAGCGTGTTGGGCTGCCACCACCGTCTACCACATTTGGGCAGAGAGGAACAAGATTATTTTTGACGGGTCGAGACTAGATAGAGAAGCTACTCTTTTTAGGATCAAGACCAGCATCTACAAAATTTTGTTTGCATTGTACCCCCTATTCCAAGACAATTTCGTTACTTTGGCCGCGGGCTAGGATACAAGATGATATGTATGTCTTGGTTAGTTGTGTAAATCTCCAGACTACCCGACCTGTGGGATCAGTTGAAGTCTCCTGACCACCCGGCGTGTGAGATTGGCGAGGTTCTTCTTATTTTGTTGTACCGCGTGACTTCCCGGATTGTGGGTAAGCGTGAGAACTTAAGTCTTATTGGTCTTAGGTTCTATGGCGATTATCTTTTAGCAGCATAACGTGACGAGGGTGGACTCATCCCATGTCCGAATAGGTACTCTTCCCTTGACCGTGGGTTTCTCCCTTTGGATTTACCATGACAAGGGTTTAAGGAGGCCCACGGCTGCAATCTTATGTTACATAAGGGAATTTCCATAATTTAAGACTTTTTCATTGATCTCCTACATGCATCATATTTTGCACTCTCGACTACCCAACTTGTGGGACTAGCTAGAGTTTTGTTATTGACGTGATTAAATCTGGTGTTGATCTGCCTAGCAGGGACGCGCTAGATTTATATCGTCACTGAGTTCGTGGGTATGCCTATCGTACTTGTACATTTTGATGATTTCAATATACATTTACTTTTTCATCAAAAAAAAAGTGCATGATAATTCAATTTGAACAAACAAACCATCTACCAAGAAAAGCACAATCACACCGGACACTGTGACTCCCATCTAATAAGTTGCTGAGTCACCATAATTTACTTTTTTCATCAATTTCTATTGGGCGGCCGGAGGTGGGGCCATGTGGCAGAGCGATTTCCCCTTTTTTTTTTTTGCCCCCGCGAAAAGCACAATCACTATTGCAATACAGTGATTGAGAATAGAGATATGACCTCTATGGTTGGACATCCTTTGGTACTCTCTTCGATTTCATTTATAAAGAAACAAAAATAAAAAAGATTTTAACAACGTGTAAGTATCTTGAAAAATGTATGATCTAATTAAGCTAAATATATTAGATTTTTTTAAATTTAGTAATATAATTTTAACCTATTATATCATGTTAATTACTATTTTATCATAAAAATTATCTATAATTATCTTATAAATTAATTGAATAAATACTTTTTACAGTTTGTGTAAACTGTAGTATAAAACTTAAATCCTATTGTTAAATAGCTTATGGACAATCAAAAGTGAATTGACAAAATGGAAAAAGTGAAGAGGGTCTACCATGGTGTACTCAATTTGGCACCATTATTTTGTTTAGTATATCTAAAATTCAAGAAGTATACGCAATCAACAACTCCAAATAATTAGCTGTTCAAGTCCTGAAAAGGTTATGATATTTTCGAAGCAAACAAAGATTTGGATTTCAATTTAGTGGAGCAATAACTTGTACTCAACTACCTTTCCAATTCCGATCATCATCTTTTATTTTAATGTATAGTTAATGAATGAAGTAGATAGTTGCATAATAGTGTTACATACCTCTATGTTTATTCTTGTCAACATTGAGTTAGTGACAATGACCATTATAATAAATGTTTTTTTTTTCAAAATAACAGTAAACTTGTGAATAGTGTGTATAGTCAAAGTAACAATATTACCTACCCATAATTAGAATATTTTCCATATATTGTGTAAATATAATTATGGTAAGACTAGAATTTCTTTTGTGATTAGGTTTAGAATTCCTATCGTAAAAGGGATGAATATTGTACACTATATATACTTTGATATTAATGAGAAGACTCCCAAGGGAGATTAATGTCATCTTACATGGTATCAAGAGCCAAAACAAAAACCCTAGAATGTTTTTCTCTACAAGCTGTCGCCCACACATAGCTTCGCATGGCCTCCTCTCTCTCCTCCCAAATTTTTTGATTTTTCTTCTTCATTCATCTCTTCTCTAAATGGTTACTCAAGATTCTTCCACTACTTCTGACGCATCCACATCCACAAATCCCACCACCATGTCGTTATCCCCTTTTCATTCCGCCATAACTGTTACCAATATCAAGAACTTTATTCCTATTCTTCTTGATCAAGAAAACAGTCAGTATTCTCCTTGGGTTGAACTGTTTCGTAATCACGCATGTCTTTATAACATGCTTGATCACATCGACGACACTATTCCGCGCCCTCCGAAGGTTGATGAGTCTACTTGGCATCGTCTAGACGTCGGCGTCAAACAATGGATTTATGATAGTATTTTTCAGGATCTACTTATTACTATCATGAAATCTGGCACCACAGCCCGTAATTTATGGAACCGCTTGGAGGAAATCTTTCAAGATAACAAGCACACACGTGCGATGTATTTGAAGGAACAATTTAACAATATAGAAAACTTCTCCAACATGACTGAATACTGCAGACAGTTGAAACTACTGGCGGATCAACTCTCCAACGTCGACACGTCTGTCTCGGACACTAAGATGGTGTTGCAATTGATTGCAGGCCTTTCCAAATGTGACTATGATACGTTAGCCACATTGATTCAATAGGCAGATCCACTTTCCAGTTTTAACAAAGCTCGCTCGCAGTTGTTGCTCGAAGTGCTAAGCAGGATGAGCACAATCAGAAGGCATTAGATGTCGAAACGCGCCCTAAAGATCCAACGCCGCCAGAAAACTCTCAACTGCAGCAGGAGCGCAGCCGAGCGCGGTAAGGCCGTGGCGTAGTAGTCGTGGTCGTGGCGTGCGGTCGCGACAGGAGAACCAGCGAAGAACGCATGTGGCCCGCAGAATCAGTTCAGCGCCGCGGTGCCTCAACAGTACCCATACAGCGTCGCCGCAGTTCCAGTACCAGCAACCCTTCCACCAGTTCTTCCATCAAGGTGTGTTGGGCCCTGCTTCCCGCCGGCAAGTCCAAAGACTGCAGAAGCCCACTTCACGCACGCGCCAAAGGTAGCCCTCATCCAAAGATGACACCCATCGAGTTAGTCAAGCCTTCAGTTAGCCTCAACATGCAACGGCGACAACAATCGGTACATGGACTCGAGCCACATCTCACCTCACCCGATTGCAGTAATATTCCTCAACCGGTTTGTAGCGATTGGTAGTGGTCACCGCATTCTAGTAAAGAGTTTTGGTACATCATACACACCACCTCCTAATCCATTCCCCCTTCAAAATACCCTATATGCCCCACATGTAATTAAAAGTCTAATCTCTATCAGCAAATTCACTCGTAATAATTTTATCTCTGTTGATTTTGACCATTTTAGTTTCACTGTGAAGGTTCTTCATACGGGGACACATCTTACGAGATGTAATAGCACGAGGGATCTATATCCATTCACTCTCACCTCCGCTGTCAGATCTAGCTCTCCCGTCTCTCTAGCGGCAATATCTTCCTCAACTTGGCATAATAGGCTTGGTCATCCAGGAGCCCTAGTTTTTAATTTTCTTAGAGACAATAATTTCATTACTTGTAATGGAAAGTTTGCCCAAAATTGTGTTTCTTGTTCTTTAGGCAAACATACTCGTCTTCCGTTTAAATCATCTACTAGTGTTACTTTTGATATTATACATGCCGATTTATGGACATCATCTGTTGCTAGTTCTCTCGGTCATAAATATTATCTTATCTTACAAGATGATTTTTCTCACTTTGTTTGGTTGTATCATCTCAAATTTAAATTGAAAGTGTTTGCCAAATTTCTGGAGTTTCGAAAATTCATTCAAACACAATTTGAAAAAGACATAAAATATTTTCAGTGCGATAATGGTGGTGAATTCAATAACTCTATGTTTCACCATTTTTGTACTAATAATAACATGGTCTTTCGCTTTTTCTGCCCCCACACCTCTCCTCAAAATGGTAAAGCTGAAATAATCATCTGCATCATTAACAATATAATTTGCACTCTATTGATTTATGCCTCCCTACCTCCGTCCTTCTGGGTCTATGCTGCTAAAATGTCAGAATACGTTCTCAATATTCTCCCAATTAGCACCCTTCACAATATGACCCCTACCGAAATCCTCTATCATAGAGTCCCATCTTATGAGCATCTTCGGATATTCGGTTGTCTATGCTATCCTAACCTTGCTTCTACCGCTCCTCACAAACTAGCTCCTCGGTCCACTCCATGTGTCTACCTAGGCTTCCCACCGAATCATAGGGGCTATCTATGCTATGACTTATCCACTCATCAGATCCACATCTCCCGTCATGTCACATTCGACGAGACCACATTCCCGTTTTCGAATCTTAAAAAGTTCCAAAAACAGGATTACTCTTTTCTTGACGAGCATGTCATCTCTCCCATCATCCTCAGTCAATTAGAGCATAGCACTTCTTCAGCGTCAGCGTCGCGGCCCCAAGGGTCAGTGCCGCAGCGCCACAACTCCTGCGAACAGGTTCATACTTCACCGTCGACAGCGCCGCGACCCAGAGCTGAGGCGCCGCGGCGCCAAAACATCAGAGAGGTATATCAGTCCTCCAGCGCCGCGGACCTTGATCACAGCGCCACAACGCCTCCGACGGCTCCTTCTAGCACCGCGGTGCCTCCTAGGCGTCAGCCCCTCGTTCTCCATATCCAACAAATCCCTCCTCCTTGGAGCCTCCCACTATCCCCACCAATCAAATGGAAACTCGTGCAAAACATGGAATCTTCAAACCCAAATTCCAATTTAACTTGTCTGCCCAAACCATTTCACCAATTCCCAAGAACCCTATATTGACTAAACAAAACCCTAATTAGAATGCGGTTATGTCTGAGAAATTCAATGCTTTAACTAAACAACACACATGAGATCTAGTACCTAGACCTGAGGGGGTGAATGTGATTCGTTGTCTGTGGCTATTTCGTCACAAATTCAGAGACAGTGGAGATCACTACTACAGATTTCAGTTTGCACAACGCTACTTAGATAGTGCTTTTACAAAGCGCTATCAGTAAGAACACTATCTAAGTAACAACTTGCATAGCGTTTTTTCAAATTTTCAAATTAAAAAAAAAATCTAACAAAAATTACTTGCATAGCGCTTTTCAGAAATTTTAACCGAAGCGTTATGCAAGTTACTCCTTGCATAACGCTTATTACAAGCGTTATTATAATTTGCGTTACCTAAGTAATTTATTAATATAATAATATAAATATCCACTTAGATAACGCTTGTGGAAGCGCTATGCAAGTAAATGTTACCAAATAATGAAGGACTTAGCCGAACTTGTACGTGTATGAAGTCCAAAATTCTCTTCAGAATGCGTTGGTGAACAGTGATGCAGACAGCGAATCGTCAATTCCGGCCACCACAGGACTCCATTGGAGACGAGACTAATACCATTAGTTTCATCTCTTCAAACCCATCATTTCCATACCAACCACAATCGTCGATTCTACCTACATCGTCGACAATATCAGATCAAAAAATCCCCCTATTTTCCGATCGTCGTTCTTGATTTCCGGTCATCTCCGGTCGATTCGAGGGTCAAGTGTGGTGCCAAAAGATCCGTCTTCATCAGACCTACATTTTGCACCTAACAACACCCTTCGATTCAACCCCTATATCTATATCTCCCAAATCGAAATTCCTAAAAACCCTAGGCGCAACTTTCGATTTTCCGGCCATCTCCGGTAACGTCGAGCATCAAGAGAGGTCTTATTGTGTTCGTATAGATGTTCTCTATATTCTATACCCGCCACCTTCTCTCAATTCATCACCCATCAGAAAATACCATTGTTGATCGAAAGTTGACCTAAAGTTTACTTCGGGACATTATGGTGGCAACGAGCACTGGACGCCCTCCTACTGAGGGTGTCCAGTGTCATGACTCATCTTTTCCACCATTTATTTCATCACAACATCAACAACAACCAATTTTGAATTCGGAAATCATTCCGACTACTAACAGTAGCCATTCTCGGCCAGCTGCAGCGGTGTTAATGGCTTCTCAATAGCCAATACTCAACTCAGCAACACCCATAGTACCTCCATTATTCTCACAATCAACAGGGAATGCTACGGGATTTGCCACAACCTGATCTAAACAGAATTCTAATTTGCCTCTTCCGGTTGCATCAAAACATGTACAATACTTACATGGTGAACCCACATTCGTTTTTGTGGAATTTGAAATTGATGTACTGATTGCTAGGTAAGATTTGAAATGGGCAGTGATAGGAAAATTCAGTCATGGAATGCCTCATATCGAATTCTTAAGGACTGAAATCCCAAAACAACTAAAGCTTAAGGCATATGTAAATGTTGGTTATCACCATAGTAGGCATGTGTTGATTCGATGCTCCATTAAGGAGAATTATGATACTCTTATGTCTATCAAAACTTACCATTGTAGGAAAAAAACAAAATAAACAAAGTGAGGTATTTCTTAACATGTCTAATTGACGGTAGTGCTTGTCTGGGTTTTTATAATCTATGAAGGATAACCATGTCCTTCTTTCACCAGTATGGTTACCGGTTGTGCCAATCATATGATATTACATTTTCTTTAAACTTATACTTAGATGTAATCAGTAAAGCGAAGTGGTATTTTGTGTGTGTACTTTCTAGCAGGTCCCGCTCCCCAACCAGTCCCCCTCCCCAGCCAGTCTCGGACGTATTGACATATAAAATATAGGTTGTAAATTAGTGAAACTTTAAATGGTCATAACTTTGCGCTCAGACATCCTTCTTGGCAATCAATTTCACTTTCCCCCCAAATCATTACGTTTTTTCCCTTTTCAAAGCTAAATATCTCGCGATATACAATAGATTTCAACATTCAAATTTTGTGGTAATGTGTCCAAGAATGTCAATTTCAATATTGGAAATTCAATTTTAAAAAAAAATGGGCCCCAGAATCGGACCGAGAACCGGACCGATAATTTATGTTTCCACATCCCTAAGCCCCATCTTGAACTCATTAATTCCTATGTGTGTTCATATCAGATTTCACAAGCTATCTTTGTGTCATAATTTGTATGATGCATTCTTTAAACAACCCATGTACCAATATTTTATACCTGTTTGGTTCAGTTTGTGCCATACTGAGTTATTATTGGTTTGCATCCCATCATTTAACTCATGATCTTTAGTAAGCATATAGGGGAGTAGAGTTTGGTACTGAAATAACTTGAATCAGTAGAAATGTTGGGTATCTGATTTGAATAAGCTTTTAATTAGAAGAAACGAATCTGCCTCAGTGGAGGCCTTGATATAGGATGCATGTTTGATTTCTAACCAAGTTTTAAGCATGAGCATGTCCCTGAAGTCTATTTGGTCTAATTCTGGATATTCACCCTTTTCCTCCTTCTTTCTTTGCATGACTTTGGGGAAATGTCGAGTGACCTTGAGATTGTGCTACTCTGTTGATGAACTAGAAGGAAGGCAATTGCCGACATGCTTGCGGTTTAAATCATTGTCGTGCTCAAGAAACTTTCCTATAATGTCGATTTTACTTCCACTGGTTGTGCCTGTCCTGTGCTATTTCCTATTGCTGCAGTCTCAAGTGAACATACTGATTTGTCATATTTGTCGAGCTGCTGCTTCTGCCTTGGCTATTTATCTGCTACTGCTCTACTGTTGGGAACAATTGGCTACACTTGATGAGGCAAATGAGTTTTGGTTGTGAACCAATTTGCTGTTGCAAACTTTAAACAGTGCATTGCAACTTTCGAATTAATTGGGCAGACTACTTGTACAATCGATTCATCAAAGAAAAAATGGAAGGTTGAAGTTATTAGTTAGTATTTTGATGTAATTGTTGCATATATCGTATTATTATTAGTTAATGATTGTAAGCTACTAATGATTGAGATACTATTTTAAATATATTATTATGTTTTATGCGAATGATTATATTATATTATATTTTGAATGAGTATTCTTTTTGTTATCTTTTTTATTTTTTATTTATTAGATGAAAAACATGAATATTACCAAAACAATAAATAAAAAGTAAAAAAAGAAGATAGCATTGCGCTTTTTTAAGCGTTATTCAAAAGTTCTATTGGAATATTATGCAGGGGTATTTTAAGCGCTATTCAAGTACTTACTTGAATATCGCTTTTTTAAGCGCTATCCAAGCTACCATAGTGGTAGCTTAGATAGCGCTATGCAAGCGGCGAAAAAAGCTCTATGCAAGTGCTTTTCTGTAGTAGTGGATCTTGAGAGGTATAAGGCACGACTTGTTGCTAATGGCACAAATCAGCAGGAGGGCATTGATTGTGGTGAGATCTTCAGCCCGGTTGTCAAATCGGCTACCATCTGCACAATTTTGAGCATTGTCATGGGCAAACACTGACCGATCCATCAGCTTGATGTGAATAATGTATTCTTACATGGGGGTCTGAGAGAGACAGTCTACATGCATCAGCCGCCAGGGTTCACCCATCCAGCAGTTCCTCACTATGTGTGTCATCTCCGTAAGTCACTATATGGCCTGAAATAGGCCCCTCGTGCGTGGTATGATCGCTTTGCCAGATATATCTTGTAGATTGGATTTTTATGCAGCAAGAGTGATACATCACTCTTATTTTTCATCGAGGTAGTAGCACTGCTTACTTATTACTTTACGTGGATGATATTGTTCTTACTGCCTCCTCCGACGGATTGAAAAATGAGATTATTGTCTTGCTTAAGTCTGAATTTGCAATGACTAATTTGGAGAAGCTGAGTTACTTTTTGGGGATCTCAATGACCAGGTATGCCAACCACATATTCTTGTGTCAGCGTAAGTATGCAGAGGAGATCGTGTACAGGGCTAAGATGGCGAATTGCAAAGTCTCACCTACTCCAGTTGATTCGAAATATAAGCTCAGTGTTATGGATGGTGCTCTAGTCTCCGATCCTACTCTGTATAGGAGCCTTGCAGGTGCACTTTAGTACCTCACATTTACAAGGACAAACATTGCTTATGATGTTCAGCATGTATGCCTTTCATGCATGCCCCATGGAGTCTCATTTCACTGCTCTTAAGCATATCATTCGATATATTAAGGGCACACTTGAGTATGGTTTGCACCTATACCCATCTGCACCAAACCGGTTGCTCTCTTATACAGATGCATATTGGGCAGGGTGTCCGGACATGCGACGCTCCACCTCCGGCTTTTGTATATTTTTAGGGGATAATATGATTTCTTGGTCTGCCAAGCGACATGCTACCCTATCTCATTCCAGTGCTGAGGCATAGTACAGAGGCGTTGCAAATGTGGTAGCGGAGATTTGTTGGCTCAGAAATTTACCGTTGGAACTTCAGTGTCCTTTGCGTCAGACATCTATTGTGTATTGTGATAACATCTCTGCCATCTATCTTTCTCATAATCCGGTTCAACATCAGCGAAACCAAGCACATTGAGATAGACCTACATTTTGTTCGTGAGAAGGTTGCGCTAGGCCATGTCAGAGTGTTACATGTTCCATCATCCTATCAGTATGCAGACATATTTACCAAAGGACTTTCCAGACAGTTATTTATTGACTTCAGTTCCAGTCTTAGCGTCCGACCTCCTCCCGCTCCGACTGAGGGGGTGTGTAAACGTGTGAATAGTGTGTATAGTCAAAGTAACAATATTCCCTACCCATAATTAGAATATTTCCATATATTGTGTAAATATAATTATGGTAAGACTATGATTCCTCTTGTGATTAGGTTTAGGATTCCTATTGTAAAAGGGATGAATATTGTACACTATATATACTTTGATATTAATGAGAAGACTCCCAAGGAAGATTAATGTCATCTTACAATAACTATACATGGGTCAAAGAGGCCCCTCGATGTTTAGATTGCAATATAATGGTGTCCCGGTATAAGCTCAATGGTCAGGTTGTTACACTTGGTAAGGTTAAATTGAATTATTAATTCATGCTCAAATGGACAGACACAGATTTAGAATTTGAAATTTATAGATTTCTATAGCGATTTCAAGTTAATATAAAATAATAAATACAGTTGACCGAGGTCTATCAGAAATACTCTCTCTCCCATAAAGATAGAATAGGTTTGCGTACATCTTACCATCTCCAGACTATGGTTGGCCAGTATGACGGGATGAGACGGGACGAAATTTGAGGGGGCGGTGGAGTGGATCAGGATCGGGATAGGCAGGACGAAGGGGGACGGGAAGTGGTCTCATCCCGTCCCACATCCCGCTATCAGAGGGGACAAGATTTGGAGGAGGTGACGGGAAGGAAAATTTGGTGGGATTTTTAAAAGCTTTTTTCTAGACACTTAATTTAAAAAAAAATATATTTAAACACTTCAATAATTGAACAACATATTGAAAAAACATCCCAAGACTAATTGACTCTTATATTATTTAATAGAAATATGATTTTTTTTTGTAATACAATTTCAAAATTGCAACTTTGTTTCGTAGTTCAAAAGTTGCAAATCACATAGTAAAATTGACATTAAAAATTACATATTCAACCATATTTTTCTAATTTTCTGACAATCTCTTGAGGATCTTCTGTTGGAATTGGAGTTTGTTGGTCATATTGTTCAACATCGCTTCCTGCTCCATCAGATAAGATTTCATTATAATTGTAGTCATCTTCTTCATTGATCTCTGGTTGACCGCACCTTCTACTCTCCGCTCTAATCCAATCTCTAAGTAAAACTACAATCTCCAAACTATTTTCCGCCAATGAGTGTATGTGCTCTCCTATTTGAAACCTTTCAGCACAAAAAGCGTTTTCAGAAGCTGTATATGACGCTTGAATATTTAACATATCTGGGACCATCTCTGATAGAGTCGAAAATGTCTTTCGTTGTTTTTGGCCGCATCTCACACTAAGGGGAATAAAAGGGATTCCGGTTTCAGTTTCAGCCTGAGACTCAGTTTGAGCCTGAGGTGGAGTTGCGCTATTGGGTGTGTTATCTAAATTATCTTCTAATTCATTTTCTAAATCATAGTTTTATTCATTAGTTGGAGATACGAAATATACTCATGATCTAATTATTGCACATTTGCATTAATATCAACATTAAAAAGTTCAGTTTCATCTACATGAGTGAAATTATCATAATTAGGATTACTAGAAGATGCACCCTTACCCCTGTTATCCGTACTACCTCTACTAGAAAAACGTCCACCCCGTTCCATTATAACTATGCAAATAAAGAATTAAAGTTAATAAAATTAAGTATGATAATTAAAATTAAACAATAATAATTTAAATAAACGAATGAACGAATGTACCAAACACCGACGTGTAATCGAGGTTGAAAATTGAAACTTTGCTCGATGATCCTCAAGCTAGTTGCCAACTGCACTTCCAATTTTTGAACTTTGATAGAAATTACCAAATAAAATATTTAATGTGTAATTTAGATTTAGAGAGAGAGAGAGAGATAGTATGAAGATTTGTGAGAAAATGAAGAGAAAAATGAGGTATTTATAGTTGAGAAATAAGGTTAATGTGTAAATATACTAATTTAGGAGTTAAAAATAAATATTAAGGGGTATGAGGTTTATAGGGTGTTGGGGGGGGGGTGTCACGACCCGAACCCGGGCCCGTGACTTGTGCCTTACCCGGACACCCAAGTAGCCATACATCAGAGTAATCAGCGGAACATAAAACAAGACATGAAAATATTATGAAGTAAGAAACAGTAATCTGAGAAAACTTGCCTTTCGGCATATATATAAATCAATTTAAAACCGAACAGTTACATCCTTATTACAACTCTGCCCACAACAGTACTACAGACCTCTAAGAATGATACGACAACAATGGCGGGACAGGGCCGCCATACCACGAATGTAAATACCTCTGACAGCGGACTATACGGCTGATAAGCCTCGGAGAAGCGGAGCTTTCCCAAACTGTGACCCTAAGAGCGAGGATCAATGGTGGTGTACCTTTACTGCGGCATGAACGCAGCCGAAGGAGGTCGATCAAAGTGCAGAGTATGTGGCGAAAATAAATCACGTAAATGAAATCATAGTAGTCTATATAAAGCGGAGACATGTATGATAACCAAACTACGATTCACGATAAATAAGCAGTCATGTCAAGTCAGGGACTCACGCCCTCAAAGTCATAACTCAAATATAACTATGGGTCTCACGCCCACAACATCAATCATGCCCGTGTAATACATTCCTCATCGCGATCATGATATAAAAGCATCAAGGAATACACATGAACACGTGTCCCACTGTGTCCTAATAAAACCGTCTGAGGGTAAGTCGAAGGCATAGCCGACTACTAAAAACCCACAGTACCAACAAGGTCATAAATCGTATCATGAGATCTGTCTGACCGTCACATGATCAAAGCCGCCACTCGCGCGATATCTAATGTGCGCGTCTAGCCACGGAACTTGTCGTAGCTCGCACGGGCCACTCGATGGCTCGCATGAGGTATTCCCGCATCGAGGGTAGCTCTCCCCGGCGTCTGGACTCGCCGTCCGCGTAGCCACATAGACCGCATGACCACAAAGACCGCACACTAACTCGGAACTCCGCGATTCGCATAGCCACCTGTGCACTGCATAAGGTATTCTCGAATCATAGGTCACACAGACACTTTGAGTCTACCCCGCGTGGAGGCAGCTTAACCGGAGTCATGGTGATACAATACTATCATAACGACTTATCGTTTAAACAACATAAGCACAATCAAGAAAACCCTTTACACAAACATCACAAGATACTAACCCACGCAAAGATCCTAGCATGTTTACTTAACAAATCAACAAGAAAGTATTACAAGGCTATCACAAACCAACACAATCAAGTTATACACACAAGGTACTTTCTACTATATGATTAACAAGATCGGGTTTTTATCCCCAAAGTACTTCATACATTAACTCTTTAAAAGATACGTTACTTTCACAAAACTCACACAATACCCGTAGTATATGAAAATAGAGTGATTATCTTTTGAAGTAAATTAAAACACTTACCTTTGTAAAATCAAGTAACAACATTATTTTCCAAACGTTCAAGTTTGCCTAATTTCAAATGTTTCACGTTTCTTATTTTAGAAAGGTTTCGTAGTTCATAGTCTTATTCATTTAAGAATATTATTCTCTTTTAAACAATCTGAGAAACATAAGCCTTATATGTGAGTAGGATATTCTTGTTTATAACAATCTTATTACAGCAGCCATGATCTAGGAAATATCATTTTGTCTCATCTTAGCTTATGCGGATGGAAGTTTCTACTGGTTTTAATAATACTTCATTAATCAAACATTTCCCTTTATTAACGCTGCAGTGGTTTGTCGATACACATTCTGATTTCCGAAATCAGTAAAACATTATTCCTTTTAAGACCAAGTACTCATTACTCACGAATGAGGTTTCACACAAAATTCACATTAAGTCAAGTCTCTTATCTTTTAAGATCAATAACTCATTCATTTTATCTTTCTTAAGCCGTTATACCTAACTTCCCATAAAGCTAGTATAACTCTTAAGTTTTTAAAACCAAGTATTACTCTTCTTTCAAAAACAGTTCTTAAGTCTCTTGAATTACTTCAAGATCTTTATTATTCGGGCTTAAGTCAAAAGACATTGCCGTACAACTACGTTCAATTAGCACGCATACGTCTACCGTACTATATATATATTCTTTTAAAATATCATGCTCAAGAGGATAGGAAGAATCACATACCTCGCGACGATTATCGACTATTAGCAAATCGCTCCACGGCTATAACCAGCTAGCCTAGTCCACCTTCTCAAGTAGCACATGCTACTCGCAGAACATTCAACCTATACAGGTTATACAAGTCTATCAAAGTCTAGACTACTCGGTAGAATAAATCTAGATACAAGATCCTACGGAAAATCGGGCAGCACTTCCCTATCCACAAACTACACAAGTCTCATGTCAGAATCCCTACGTAATTACAGTTCAGTTCTCTTCTTTAAATTCAGGCTTAAGTCCAAAGACATTGCCACAAAACTACGTTCAGTTATATATATAGTATACTTCAACTATATATTCCTACAACATGTAATTTCCAATTACAATAGGGGGACAAGATAATTACCTCGATAAGCCCATAATTATCCAAGTATAGATGTCGATCCTGGGCAACGTTTAGCTCCGACTCCGTGCGCTCCAACCCGCTCCAAACCACCCTTAAAAGTTCTAACCAACTTCTACATAATACTCCAACTAACTATGGAGATTTTCCTTAGGGTTTCGGTTTTGTGACTGACGGGAAGTATAATAGTATTACTGGGCTTTTCGTATAGGTATAACCTTAGAATACTACAAGGTATACGGCTAAGGTAATTTGGGTATAATGTGATACTTTGGAGAGTATTTCTACCAAGAGGGGTATTTATACGAGACAACACCACAAGGGGGTGTATACCTCGGCCAACCCCACTAGGGGGTACTCGGCCAAGGAGGGATAACTCTCGGCCACAGGCCTCACAGGGGAGGGTGGGACGAAACCAACAAGGAGGGAGGGAGGATTTTAAGACTTGGAAATTTGTAGAATGGATGAAGAAGTCTTCAAAGGGGGGGTATTTATAGGTCTAGCAAAGGCCAACCAATGGCCAAGATCATGCCAAGTGCAAGGCAAGTGTAGGGCCAAGATCATGCCAAGTGCACCTTATCCATCTACCACAAAATATCCTACCAACTACTTGACAAAACCCAACCAATTCGTCCACTTTACCGCCACCAATGAGAGGGTGCCAAGTGTCGCCCTCTCGTTGGTCCAAAATGTTTCGTCTCTCGGAAAAATCCGCAAAAAATTAGAAATGACATAGCCGCAATTTACCCTACGCGAGTTGTGTAAAACGTTTCGTCGAAAAACGACTCTAACCGGGTGTTGTGCACAAAGATAATTCGGCCAAGCCACCTAGGGGGGGTGACACGTGTCGCCCTCCTATTTGTCCAAAATAATTCATCTTCCGAAAAAAATCCATAATGGCCAAAATCTCATAATCAAGCGGGCCCCACAAAACCGTAAATTTCTCCCGTGGGCCCCACGTGACCATTTCCGAAAATAAAATCTCAAAATTCTAATATAATTTAAGAAGCCCATATTCCAAATCTGGGAATCCAATTCCCATCAACGAACATTTTTCCTTCACAAAAACCGGAAACTTTTCCGTGGAAAATCACCTCTTTCTTCCTTTCCAATTTTTCTGTCGTGCACTCGTACGTACGTCCTCGCATACATACCCTGGAACTACGGGGTATAACAGGGGGATGGTCATTTGTGGCCGTTGCCAACGACTATAATTGCAAATGACCATTTGTGCAACGACTACATTATGGAAACGGGAAGGGATCGGGGCAGGACGAGACGGGTCGGGGGCGAGACCGAGATAGGCGGGACCAACCCTAGTCCCATCCCGATTTTGAACCTGACTAGAGTCAATCCCTATCCTGTAATTTACCCAACGGGATCAGGACGGGGCGTGGCGGGATCGGGACGTCACGACCCATTGGGGGAAAGCATTATACATAATGTATCAATCTTGTACAAAATGTGGGTGTTTATACACAAAGTATGAGCTACGTGGCGTAAATATTTTTAAAAATAGACATAGAACGTAATATTTTCCAAATAAATATATATCTAGTCATACTTTAGAATTATATAGACCCCTTTTAAAACTAGTTATATTCATTTCTCACCAGTTAAAATTTCATTTTCAGCTTTAAAAAGCCACATTTATCATGCTATCACTAGGAATGCACCACTTCAATATAAATGTAGCATACTATTGGTTAAGACCATCTCCGGTAGGCAGGAGATAATTTCCTGCCACATCAGATGAATAATATGTCACATCATCAATTATCTCCATCTATCACATACACTCCACAGTAGGAGATATTTCAAAAAAATAATTCATTTTATCTTTCCTCCACATCAATACATATACTCCACCATATATATATATATATATATATATATATATATATTCATTCTATCTCATTTTCTATTTTGTATATGATATTATTCTTGTAATTCATATTATTATACATATAATAATAAAAATTATAAATTACTTATATTCATTTAATTTTGACACTTATCAAATAATATTATAATATTAAAACACAACAATACATGGTTTTATTAATTAAGATAAATTAATCGTACAATTTATCAAAAACACACTAAAACAATATAATATTAAAAATCACAAATTGAAAATTAATTTACGATTGCTCCATCTCTAGGAAATATGCACGTTCTTGCAACATTAAATCTTGATGGTAACAATATTTCTGGTACTATACCACCTAATTTGATGAATTCTCGCATCAACATTTTGAATTTGAGCAAGAACGCTATTGAAGGGTACATTATATATGACATTTGAAAATTGGATGACATATTTTGAAAATTTTGTGGACGTGAATATTGAGATTTTGTAGTTGGTTAGGAAATATAAAATTTGGAGGAAGATTAAAATTTTAATTAGGATCCATATTTAAAAAATAGCAAAATACTTTGGAAGAAGATAGAAATTTGAAGAAAATAGCCAAAATATTTTGGTGTCCAAATGAAGTAAACCTAGTCGCTTTTTATAGATCTTGAAAAATTAAAAAAATTGGTGTTTTTTTTTAAAATTCGGTTAAATTATTCGTCAAAAATAGCAATTAAAATACTGGTGGAAAATGAATTCTGGCAGCCAATCGCAACATGACACCTTCCACAGCATGAGACATTGTATCCACGTGGCAAGATTATCTCTTATATATTCAATAATTTTCAAATATTTCCCCATCAATATGTCATTCAAATTGTCTCCTGCTGTATATAATTATCGGGAACAATATTCCCTGTTGGAGATGGTCTAACATAGGGCACTAGAGTTAGTTCCCTAAAATCCCAAAATTTGAAAAAGAAGTAGCAAATTTAACTTGGTAGTTGGGGTTTTTAAAACTTCCTTACCTACTAATTTGAACAGGTAAAATAAAGGCTACTACTCCTTGTCAGATCTCTTTATTTAAACTCAACTCTGAAAGAAAAATTTAAAACCAAAAGGAATTAATTACCCTAAAGTAAAAAAGAGTTCTTAATTCACAAACATTTCTTGCGTTCCAAAACTCTGAAAAATGTGGCAAAGTTTCCCTCACTTGTCCCTTGTTTATTTTAAGTTTTTTCTCTAAATATAGAAATAAAAAGAAAATTCTAAATTTTTTCTTGCTGCTTTTTTCATTAAACAGATTAGCTAAAATTTGGTGAAAAGTCGATTGTTTTCTTCCTATTAACCTTCTAGGGGGGAAATAAGAAGCGGTGGTGAGAAAAAGTCTTCCAAAGGTGTAACGACTAAGCTTATAAGGGTCTGTTTGGTCAAGCTTCTGAAAATGTGTTTCTGTTTCTCAGAAGTAGTTCTACAGAAACTATTTCTGGAGAATCAGTTAGAGTGTTTAACCTATAATTATAGAAGTGCTTCTGAGAAACAGAAACAGTTTCCTGTTTGACCAATATTTATACAAATTTACTAGAATATTATTTTTAATAGATTTAAAACTATTTAAAATATTCTTTTCTATCATATATTTCTAAAAATTAGTATATCTTTACAATTTAATAATTTTTAATTAATTGCAACATTTAATAAAAAAATATATTATATTGTACATAAGAAATGTAACAACAATATGATAGTCAATGAATCAAATATGTTCAAACCTACCCCCGCCTCGCTCTACCCCCCACCTACCCCACCCCATCCTCAAATTTCTATGTCATTTTTTTTTTTTTACTTTTATAAAAAATATGATTTTTTTCTTCCCCTCGCCCTACCCCCAACCCCACCCCATTGCCCTACCCCATCCTCAAATTTCTATTTCATATTTTTTGTTACTTTTATAAAAAATGATTGAAAATATGAAAAAAAAATTGGGCCCTACCCCCCACCCCCACCTCCACCTCCACCCCATTGCCCTACATCATCCTCAAATTTCTATTTCATATTTTTTATTACTTTTATCAAAAAAAATATTAAAAAATATGAATTTTTCTTACCACTCTACCTCTACCCCACCCTACCCCCACATCATTGCCCTACCCATCCTCAAATTTCTATTTAATATTTTTTGTTACTTTGATAAAAAAAAAGAATTTTGGTCTTACCCTTCCGCCCTACCCCACCTAATTGCCCTACCCATCCTCAAATTTTTATTTCATATTTTTTTGTTACTTTTATAAAAAAAATATGAATTTTTTTCTTACCCTCCCGCCCTATCCCTACCCCCAAATCCCACCACATTGCCCTACCCTTCTTCAAATTTCTATTTCATATTTTTTGTTACTTTTATAAAAAAAAAATTTTTTTTCTTACCCCCAGCCCTACCCCCCTCCGCCCTATCCCTACCCCCACCCTACCCCGATTCCCAAATTTCTATTTTATATGGGGATATTATATGAGATTAAAAGGAATTTTGTGAAAAGAAAATGAGTCCAAAAAAATTCAATGAATGAGCAAAAATGGCTTCTCCAGAAGCACCAAATTGGTATTTTTGCTTCTCTTCCCATCTAAAAACATTTTCTGACTTCTGAAAAAAATGTTTCTCAGAGGTGTGTCATGAATGAGTAAACATATGTTTATTAATTTCTCCAAACTGAAGACAAATTACATTTTATTTATTTATTTGGTAAAACAAAGACAGTTAAGTCGTTTATTCCCACCAATAGCCATCAGACCATCTCCGGCAGGAGATAATTGCGAGTATTATTTTATGAAGATAATACTCACAATTATCTTATGCCACATCAAATTATTTATTGTCACATCATCAAATATCTTCATTTATCACATACCCCCAAACCCCACCACATTGCCCTACCCTTCTTCAAATTTCTATTTCATATTTTTTGTTACTTTTATAAAAAAAATTATTTTTTTCTTACCCCCAGCCCTACCCCCCTCCGCCCTATCCCTACCCCCACCCTACCCCTATTCCCAAATTTCTATTTTATATGGGGATATTATATGAGATTAAAAGGAATTTTGTGAAAAGAAAATGAGTCCAAAAAAATTCAATGAATGAGCAAAAATGGCTTCTCCAGAAGCACCAAATTGGTGTTTCTGCTTCTCTTCCCATCTAAAAACATTTTCTGACTTCTGAAAAAAATGTTTCTCAGAGGTGTGTCATGAATGAGTAAACATATGTTTATTAATTTCTCCAAACTGAAGACAAATTACATTTTATTTATTTATTTGGTAAAACAAAGACAGTTAAGTCGTTTATTCCCACCAATAGCCATCAGACCATCTCCGGCAGGAGATAATTGCGAGTATTATTTTATGAAGATAATACTCACAATTATCTTATGCCACATCAAATTATTTATTGTCACATCATCAAATATCTTCATTTATCACATACCCCCAAACCCCACCACATTGCCCTACCCTTCTTCAAATTTCTATTTCATATTTTTTGTTACTTTTATAAAAAAAAAAATTCTTACCCCACTACCCCTCCGCCTCTATCCCTACCCACCACCCTATTCCCAAATTTCTATTTTATATGGGGATATTATATGAGATTAAAAGAAATTTTGTGAAAAGAAAATGAGTCCAAAAAAATTCAATGAATGAGCAAAAATGGCTTCTCCAGAAGCACCAAATTGGTGTTTCTGCTTCTCTTCCCATCTAAAAACATTTTCTGACTTCTGAAAAAAATGTTTCTCAGAGGTGTGTCATGAATGAGTAAACATATGTTTATTAATTTCTCCAAACTGAAGACAAATTACATTTTATTTATTTATTTGGTAAAACAAAGACAGTTAAGTCGTTTATTCCCACCAATAGCCATCAGACCATCTCCGGCAGGAGATAATTGCGAGTATTATTTTATGAAGATAATACTCACAATTATCTTATGCCACATCAAATTATTTATTGTCACATCATCAAATATCTTCATTTATCACATACACTCCACAACAGGAGATATTTCATAAAATAATTCATTTTCTCTTTCATCCACATCAATACATATAGACCACAATATATATATATATTCATTATATCTCATTTTCTATTTTGTATATGATATTATTCTTGTAATTCATATTATTACACATATAATAATAAAATTATAACTTACTTATATTCATTTTTATATTCATTTAACTTTGACACTTATCAAATTTATTATAATATTAAAACACAACAATACATGATTTTATTAATAAAGATAAATTAATCGTACAATTTATCAAAAACACACTAAAACATTGATAATATTAAAATCACAAATTGAAAATTAATTTTCGATTGTTTCAAATTGTTGCCAAATTCCAAATTTTTCGATTATACGGATATTGCATACAAAAATTAGTTGACATCATATATGACATTTGAAAATTAAATGACATATTTTGAGAATTTTGTGGAAGTTGAATATTGCAATTTTGTAGTTGGTTAGGAAATATAAAATTTGGAGGAAGATTAAAATTTTGATTAGGATCCATATTAAAAAAAAATAACAAATAATTTGGAAGAAGTTAGAAATTTGGGGAAAATAGCCAAAATATTTCGGTGTCCAAATAAGTAAACTTAATCTCTTTTTATAGATATTGAAAAATAAAAAAAATTGGTGTTTTTTTAATTCGATCAAATTATTGGTTAAAAATAGCAATTAAAATAGCGTCGGAAAATGAATTCCTGGCAGCCAATAGCAGACTGCCACATGACATAGCAGGAGACATTGTCTCCACGTGGCAAGACTATCGCCTATATATTCAATAATTCCCAATTATTTTCACGTCAACATGTCATTCAAATTGTGTTCTGCTGTATGTAATTATCGGGGACAATGTCCCCGGCCAGCAGACATGAGATAATTCCATGCCACATCAGATGAATAATATGTCACATCATCAATTATCTCTATTTATCACATACACTCCATAACAGGAGATATTTCAAAAAATAATTCATTTTTTCTTTTCTCCACATCAATACATATACTCCACCATATATATATATATATATTCATTCTATCTCATTTTCTATTTTGTATATGATATTATTCTTGTAATTCATATTATTATATATATAATAATAAAAATTATAAATTACTTATATTCATTTAATTTTGACACTTATCAAATATTATTATAATATTAAAACACAACAATACATGATTTTATTAATGAAGATAAATTAATTGTACAATTTATCAAAAACACACTAAAACATTGATAATATTTAAAATCACAAATTGAAAATTAATTTTCGATTGCTCCATCTCTAGGAAATATGCACGTTCTTGCAACATTAAATCTTGATGGTAACAATATTTCTGGTATTATACCACCTAGTTTGATGAATTCTCGCATCAACATTTTGAATTTGAGCAAGAACGCTATTGAAGGGTACATTATATATGATATTTGAAAATTTGATGACATATTTTGAGAATTTTGTGGACGTGAATATTGGAATTTTGTAGTTGGTTAGGAAATATAAAATTTGGAGGAAGATTAAAATTTTAATTAGGATCCATATTTAAAAAATAGCAAATACTTTGGAAGAAGATAGAAATTTGGAGAAAATAGCCAAAATACTTTGGTGTCCAAATGAAGTAAACCTAGTCTTTTTATAGATCTTGAAAAATTAAAAATTGTGGTGTTTTTTTATTTTTAAATTCGGTTAAATTATTCGTCAAAATAGCAATTAAAATACTGGTGGAAAATGAATTTCTGTCAGCCAATCGAAAGTTGCCACATAGCAGTGCAGGAGACAGTAGGAGACATTGTTTCCACGATACAATATTATCTCCTATATATTCAATAATTCCAATTATTTTCTCGTAAACATGTCATTCAAATTGTATCGGGACAATGTTCCGGCTGGTATGCGCGTATGTCTTAACAACAGTGTTTTGACTTCCCTATGCTCCCACTCCCATGAACTGTAGCTCTGAAAATCACGTAAAATAATCCAAGCTTGGGTTGGGTGGTAGGGGGTTGTCTACGTGTTGAATCATTTACATTATCTGTTTGAAAAAGAATATGATCAAGTACATTAGAATTTTTGTAAGTTAAGAAGAAGAGATAGATGGGGGGATGCGTGTCAAGGCCAAATAGTTGTGTAGGAGGTAAATTGAGAGGTTCAAAGAAGTTTATTAGAAGAAGAAGGAAATCCAACAAGAAGAGAGTATCTTCAAATTTGTATGATAGGTCGCTTGACAAGATTGATGAGTCATTTCCTTTGGATAACTTCTCCTTCAACAATCCAACTTTTCAAGGTCCTCTATCTCTCTCTTTTTTAGTTGTGTACATGTATTTGTTTGGTGAACTTAGTTTGTTTTTGTTAAGAGTCCCACGTCAATATGAAATGAGAACATGAACTACTTATATGAATTTGGATAATTTTCGCCATATAAGTTAACTTTTGGGGTTGAGTTAGGCACAAGATACATTCTTTACATAGTATTAGAGCCAAACTCATTACTTAACCAGGTCTGAATTTATATTATTCACGCTCCAGTTAACGAGGTCTGAATGTGCGGGAATGTTAAGAGTCTCACATCAAATATGGAATGAGAACATGACCTCTTATATGGACTTGGACAATACTCACCAATACTTTTGGTTATAGAATGATTATTAGTGATTTTTTTTATCTAAGTAATCTGTATTTGGAATTTGCAGTTTTAACTTTTGAGTCAGTTTAGTTAAGTTTAAGGTTTAATTGTGGAAAATTATTGGATATGTGGATGTCGGTGAACTACGTTTTTTCTGGAGGTTTATGAGATGCATTTGATGGAAATGTTTCAACCTTTCCCTTTTTCTTACTTTTATTCATCTAGAATGGTTAACTTGATTATCTATTTCACGCTTGAGAATATGCATATTTATTTTTTCACAATTTGAACCAAAAGTGTCGAATCAGAACACTTTATCATGGTTCTAGGTGTTTAATTGAAACTAATTGTAGTTCGAGTCTCTAAATGAAATTTACTGACAAGTTTAAGGGATTTTATTTCCTTCAAACTAGCGATGTTGTTTTAAAGATATTTCTTATGAAGTCCTGCAATTTGTTGTTGGATGCTAATAAATCAGTCTAGAATTATGACACCATCCTTCAGCTTGAGTTTTTATTGTTATTAGGGGTACTAAGTTCATATTTCTATTGATTAACAGAGAAACTTTGCTTAAGAGGTATAATGGTGAGAACGTAATATGAGGGTCTCAATGGTTATCGCTCTCTTGGTGTTAAAATGGAGTTATAATTAGTGGAAATCAACTAAATACTGGACCTTTGACCTCAATTTGGTGTTAAAATGGAGATAAAAGCATAAAAAATAACCTTCTCTAATGTTCAATGTTTATCATGGCAATAACAGGAAGAATTGAGGAGGCATGGTTTGATTCGGCTGCAATATTCGAATCTGACTGCAGTGATGAAGATTTTCAGAGTGTTCCTGATGGTACAGCATTCTGATTTTCAATCTTCTGTTAGAATTTTGTTTCCTTTGCAATTAATAATACAAACATAGACACAATTACTGCAGACGTACTTCCTCTCAACAGCTTTGAGTGTGGGCGGACTAGTGTAGCTTCTATCAAAGATGTGGACTGCCAATTATCCTCCGAACTGAAGAGGCAGGAAGAACTATTAAGCAATCTTGCTAGCAGCTCCGAAAGTTGCTCCGGTAAAACTGTAAACCCACCTTGCAGTTTGGTGCATCCAAAAGAGGTGGAACATGTAGGTAGTGGGAGGGAGGATGGTCTGGTGGAGAACTGTGGAATTCTATCAAACAACTGTCTGCCGCGTCTTACCTTCACTGTTGTGCCAGTTGAGAAGAGATCTCTTAGCTCTAGTCCTCCAAGTGCAAGGAAGAAAGCGGACCTAAAAAGTCCCTTCAAATGGAAAGAAGGAAATCCTTATGCTACTCTACGTGAGTTTCTACATCTAGCTTTTGATCTAGTTGCTTTGGCACAGAGTTCTTCAAAAATGTGCATCATCATTGTTGGTTACTCTTTCAAATATTGGTTCTAAAGTATCTGTACTTTGTTGCAATTAGTAATAAGCAATTTTTGCTATTGAAGACATATATATAAGGACAAAATTTCAAGAAGTAGGCGACATCTATAACAGGATTTAGTTATTGTTAAGAGGAATATCTTTCAAGAATTGCACAAAGTCTATAACAGCAATTATTATTGTTCAGAGGAATGTTTTTTCTCAAATTTTATTTCTGGGAGTTAGCGTTCTTATTGGATTATCCATATCTTACTATTGTCGTTCATTACATTGTTCAAAAGCACCTAATAATTCAAAGCTTCCAGATCCTAGTTGGAACTTCTGAAGTAAATAAAAAATTACGGGGGTAGGTATGAAATTGAATTTCTTATAGAGACATGTTTCATTGCTTTAATTTTTTTTATCTGGTGCATTTGACGTGAGAGATATCACAGCTGCATTTAAGAAAAGAATTAGTTTCTCCCTTCTTGGCATGTTGTTGCTGCTGCTAGTAAAGGTGGAACAATCTATTGTCTCTGGAGATGTCTAGCTTCTGTTTAGCAGTTCCAAAGTGTTGAGATATTTCTAAGCAAGTGTCTCCCTACAACAACAAAGCAGTCCCAAACAAGTTGAGTCGGCTAGATGAATCCACTGACCATGTTTCCCATTTAAATGCATCTCAGACCAACATTATACAAAATAAAAAGTACTAGAAGTTCTCTATATTTCTTAATGGCATAAGAATCTCTAATTGGCTAAAAGACTCCTAGAAAGTATGCGACCTAAAATAAACGTATTAACATGACTAAAACATATTTCCCAACTAATTAGTATTGCCTATATAAAATTTGTCTATTGTGCCTTATCTTTCAAGTCTGAATTCATTCCAAGAGATTATAGACCTTTTGAGACAACTGTCTTCCTGTGATTTTAGGTGTACCTCGTTGCCTTTTAAGAAAGTACCTCCTTCAATTTATTTTTCTATAACTTTATATTTTCAGATGAAAACAAAAGTGACGGTTCAGTTATCTGTGATCCAGTTACCAGATCAAGGAGAAGATAATACAATGAGCTAACTTTAATTTGTTTTTGGGTACAGTTTCATCTAAAATCCTGCTTAAAAGGCCCATAGCTGGTAGCCAAGTACCAGTTTCCCCATTGGAGAAGAAAATGCCTGATAGTTGGTCCCATATTGAACCAAGTACCTTCAGGGTTCGAGGAGTAAACTATTTCAGGTAATGTGTGCTTCCATTGCATATACATACAGATACACAAAACTAACAGGTAAGCACTTATTTTATGAGTTTGACAATCTAGTCATACAAAATGGCTTAGATAAAATCCTTCATTAACAAAAAGTAGAAAAGCTAAGGGAAAATCCATATGCGCGTAGTGAAAGATGTGTTTTGTGCACGTTATGGTTATCATTAGTTTGTGTATACATGCCGGTTGCCTATGCAACTGCCCTCTACTTTTGTTTTTGTTGTATCATTCACATATTTTTAACTTCTGCAGGGACAAAAAGAAAGAGTTTGCTGCAAATTATACTGCATATTATCCTTTTGGTGTTGATGTATTTTTATCTCAAAGAAAAATTGATCATATTGCTCGACTTGTGGAACTTCCTGTCATCGAACACTCTGGGACACTTCCACACATTCTTGTAGTGAATATTCAGGTGCCATTAGTTTAGCTTTAGGAGAATAAGTGCATTTGTTTTATTTTTTATTTTTCTCCATTGCACTGGGTCTGTTTTTCTGTGTTTTTATTTTTCTGTTTTTGCTTCTGTTCTGTGATGCCTGAGCCGAAGACCTCTCCAAAACAGTCGCTCTACCTACCAAGGTAGAGGTAAGGTCTGTGTACACTCTACCCTCCTCAGACCCCACATTGTGGGATTTTACTGGGTATGTTGTTGGTGTTGTTGCTCTGGCTGTCATTAAGTTGGTCTGATGGTTAATTTAGAGATATGTAATTTTTGTGCTAAAGATGCACATGAAATGTGTTTGGGTCTCTTCAAAGTCAAAAGTTATTCAACATCGGAATGGCTTTTGAATTACAAGACTTCACTCAGCTCCATGTAGGTTTCCAGCATTGGTAGCCGTATAACTTCTATTAATAACAATATGATATAAAATAAAATAAAAGAAACTAGCTTGGGAATAAGTTCGCAGTTGAAAGGCATTTTTAACCTTTCCATTACTTTTGGATTTTCCATGTCCCCACAGTGTTCCCATTAACTAAATCTCAGTCCTTTTCGTTCTGAACTTATTCTCAAGCCAGTGTTTTTATCCCTACTCTCAGTCCTCCAGAATCAAGTTTGTTAGCATGAAAAGCTTTTCTTTCTTATGTTCAAGTAGTTTATGTTCTCTCGATGACCCATATTGTACTCAAATATTCACTCATTTGAGTTTCTAAGATGCTGTATTTGTCCTTTTCTTTTCTTCTTTTTACAGGTACCATTATATCCTGCTGCAATTTTTCAGGGTGAAACTGATGGTAAAGGAATGAGTTTTGTCTTGTACTTTAAGCTTTCTGAAAATTATGCAAAGGAACTTCCTTCTCATTTTCAAGAGAACATCAGAGTAAGTTCTAGTTACCATTCCTTGTTTCACTTTTAGCCTGTCTCTAGCTGTATATATCTCCTGTTGCTGCTTAATTGTTTAATCATGTTTCTTCATGTTCGTCTTTTTTATTCATTCTAATCTAACTTGTTGTAGAGTTGTGCATCTTGTAACATCCCTTTTCTCTTTCGGATTGATCAGAGGGTAATGGATGATGAAATGGAAAACGTGAAGTCTTTTCCAGTGGATAGTACTGTTTCCTTTAGGGAACGGTTGAAGATATTAGGTCGTGTAGCAAATGTGGAGGACCTCCGGTTAAGTGGAGCAGAGAGGAAGCTTATGCAGGCCTACAATGAAAAACCTGTTCTTTCACGTCCTCAACATGAGTTCTATAAGGTATGATAGCCAGATTTCGTTATTGTTAGATTTGGATGAACAGCTTATTTCTCATTTGAAAGAACATTCATACTGTGATGTTTACCTTTTTGCATCAAATTCTATTCAATAATATTACTACTACAGTTTCTTGATAAACATAAAATGTGTTGTAGTAGTAGTAGCATAGCATAAATGATCTTATTTTTTGTAGAATAGAATGCATAAATGTTTAATTTGCACATGCCGTCATTTGTAAGATATTGAAGGAGATATGTTCAAGTTCTTATTAAGTTGCTAAATGACCTCTTTGTAGGGAGAAAATTATTTTGAGATTGATATAGATATGCACAGATTCAGTTACATATCTAGGAAGGGTTGTGAAACATTCCTAGATAGGTTAAAGCTCTGTTCCTTGGATGTAGGCCTTACAATTCAGGTGCGTATCTGTCCTCAAATTCACTTTTTTCCAAAATCAATTGTAAGTAATATTTTTCACTTCTCAAATCAGGGTAACAAAACTGAAGAATTGCCGGAGCAGATCTTATGTTGTATACGGTTAAATGAAATCGACTATCTGAATTTTCAGCAACTGGGGTTAAAAATGGAACCCCTTGAATAGGTGCACAAACAGTGTTAAGCCACATGATATGGCAAATAAGTGAAGTTATTAATTGTTAGCTAGTTTGTGTCCCTGCTGGTGCCTCCCTTTCTGAGTTGATTTCTCACACTTTCTTTGTTGAAGTAAACTGGAATCAAGAAGAAAGTTGACTTTATGAGATAATAACTATTAGTTGAGTGTCCATATGAGAAATCAACCCCTCCTTTTGTCCCCTTTCCTCCAATTGTCAAAATATTCAGTGTCTCCGTTTCAAATGCGCTCTCTGGAGATGCAAATGGCATATCGATCGAGCTATAGATCAATGAGTTTGAATTTATGGACAAGGCTGAGAAAATAGTCAATTGAGTGGGTCTTCCTCTTTGTTTCTATGTTTCATCAAGCAGCTGTTTGTTTTTTTTTCAATTTCTTGATGCAACACATCCTTCTAGTGATTCCTTTCTAAAATGTCATAAAATTGTGAAAGTAAAAGACACGTGAATGTAAATATGCTCAAAAACCTGAAAGTGAAGAGATCTTAAATATGTGATTCTACTATCATTATAATATGGAGAAGATGAAGCCAAAAAGTTGCAAGTCGCAGTTTGATCCTTTTGTAATAGGTTGTTTCAAGAAAACTATCTGAAGAAGAAATATGATTGAAGTTCAAGATCCACAGGGAGCAACAATTGCCCACATAAACTCATAGTATGAACTCGTGGGGAAATCGATGAATCACTCTCTATAAGGGTTTTTTTTATCCAAAAAGGTCAAACTCTTTCAGGTTTCTCTACTTGATACACTACTATAGAATTCCATCTGTGCAATGATTTGTGTGCTGCTTCAGTCTCGTTAGGATACTAACATTTGCTTGTATGCTTGCAAGGTAGAGCCTAATCTATTAGATGAGACTTAAAAGTATGCAATAAGTTCAACATCCTTGCACCCAAGGGTGACCTAGCGATGAATGAACTGAAAAATCATGGTGATCAAGATTTGAATCTCAAAAAAGGCCAATTTTTTTAGGTGATTTCTTGCCATCTACCTTAATTTTGGTGGATAGAGTTATTATGTATTTGTGTTGGTGGGAAATAGTAAGCGCTTGATGGAATAGTCTAGGTGCATTTCAAGCCGGTTCGGACACTGACAAAAATGAATACAGCAGCATCCCTAAGGAGGTTGATAATCTTGAGAAGTTGCATGATAAATTTACATTTTACTGGATACCTTCTGTTAGGATATTTCCGTATGCTTAACACGTATCGTTACAAGTAATATAGTCTGTAAGATCGAATATCATCCACATAGACTGATTATCAAGTACCGATTATCTATTCTTATGGTTTCTATTTGGCTAACGTTCTTTAGTTTGAGATTTATGACTAAGAATTAAAACTAAGTGCAGCAAATAAACTAAAGATGGAAATACTTTGGGATTTAAGCAGTTACGAAGGAAATATGGCTTCCAATCTCCTCAACTATCCACTCTTTCACTTGTTAATGCAACACTACTGACTCTTCTTCATCTTATTAAGATAACAGGTTAACGTACTATATTCCGGTTAGGACATATAAAAACTCAACCTTATGCATAAACCTTTTATATTTCTATGATAGATTTTACCACACAGGAGGATTAAGAACAATAACCTTAATTACTACACAAGTATCGGGGTACTTTCGTCCACGATTTTAACCCTTCCCGTACAACTATAGCATATTCAAATCTCCCTTTTCAGATTCTAAATTGAAATCATATAAGTTATGACAATTAGTGATCAGTTAATTATCATACAATCATAATAAGTTGAATAGATCTTAACAATTAATGAAGAAGAAAGCAATAATCAATGCATTAACTATATGAAAGAGTTTCAAGAAGATTCGATGGAAAACCCTACTAAAGTAATTAGCTCCTAAACATTGTCATGTCAAGAACTAAATTACAATCCAACATGAACTGAATAAAAATAAAAGAGAAGAAAAAGCACTTGAACAAGTCGTCTCCAATCTTGTGTTGCTCCAATTCTTGGCTCTCCAAAAGTTGAATTGTGATATGGTATATGGTATGAGCAGGGTTTAGGAATTTTATATTTGAGAAAAGTTGTCTTTCGGACTATAAAAACCCTCTCCAATTCGGCCTAGGAAATCTGGAAAATACGCGTCGGCACCGCGGTTCCGTTGGCTGACACCGCGGTGCTAATTCTTCTGAAATCACTGTAGCTCACTGGACATATGGCACCGTGGTGCTGCTGCCAGGAACCGCGGTGCCTTCGACGGTGTTTCTGTTTTGGACTTTCGGCAATTTTTACGCCTCGGTGCTAATTTTCATGACCGCGGTTCCATGGCACCGCGGTGCTACCTGGCCAGGAACCGTGGTGACTCTTTGATTTCTATCCGGAATCTGCCAGATTTCTTCTATTCTTTTTGACACTTCTTAGGCTTCATTCCTTGGGTTGTGCTTGTGCATATTTCATCCTCAGTTAGACTCATTTCATCTTCAAAAGTAGTATATTCTCCTTTATGATCGCTGTGACACAAAATGGAAGAAAAACACACCTAACACTATACTAAACGCAAAATAAAAGAGTAAAATACTAACTAAAAAAGACTCCAAAAGTGTATACAAACTGAACTGAACTTTGAACCATGTGCAATATGGCTGGTTTGATTTCAAAATTATTGGCTTCAACAGCTGGAAGCCTTATGCAAGTCTGTACCCCTGTAATGGTTGGTATCACATAGTCCCCCAAGCTTCTTTCTGCAGGGACTTGTCTTAAAACAGGCGGTAACTCATCA
Source organism: Przewalskia tangutica (assembly GCA_029844215.1). NCBI lineage: Eukaryota > Viridiplantae > Streptophyta > Magnoliopsida > Solanales > Solanaceae > Przewalskia > Przewalskia tangutica. Next base: position 83,303,798 of record CM056736.1, on the reverse strand, counting down.
TCCCCCAAATTATTATTTCGCTGATCTCCCATTGCTAAGGAATCAACTGTTTTTTTCTCTTTCATGTTCCCGTCTGCACAATCTCTCAATCTCAGGGTTTAGAGGGATAGGAATGTCAGCTCATCTCCTACTTCGCATAAACTAAGTTCCTGAGACTAATAAAAAACAGCAAACAGATCACGACAAACAGCACTAAAAAATAAAAATAAAAATAAACTGAAAATAAAAACCAAATTAGAAATAAGAATAGATAAATCGATATTAACAGTACGTCAGTCCCCGGCAACGGCGTCAAAAACTTGTTAGGATATTTCTGTATGCTTAACACAAGTGTACGTATCGTTACAAGTAATATAGTCTGTAAGATCGAATATCATCCACAGAGACTGATTATCAAGTACCGATTATCTATTCTTATGGTTTCTATTTGGCTAACGTTCTTTAGTTTGAGATTTATAACTAAGAATTAAAACTAAGTGCAGCAAATAAACTAAAGATGGAAATACTTTGGGATTTAAGCAGTTACGAAGGAAATATGACTTCTAATCTCCTCAATTATCCACTTTTTCACTTGTTAATGCAACACTACTGACTCTTCTTCATCTTATTAAGATAGCAGGTTAACGAACATGTACTATATTCCGGTTAGGACATATAAAAACTCAACCTTATGCATAAACCTTTTATATTTCTATGATAGATTTTACCACACATGAGGATTAAGAACAATAACCTTAATTACTACACAAGTATCGGAGTACTTTCGTCCACGATTTTAACCCTTCCCGTACAACTATAGCATATTCAAATCTCCCTTTTCAGATTCTAAATTGAAATCATATAAGTTATGACAATTAGTGATCAGTTAATTATCATACAATCATAATAAGTTGAATAGATCTTAACAATTAATGAAGAAAAAAGCAATAATCAATGCATTAACTATATGAAAGAGTTTCAAGAAGATTCGATGGAAAACCCTACTAAAGTAATTAGCTCCTAAATATTGTCATGTCAAAAACTAAATTACAATCCAACATGAACTGAATAAAAATAAAGGAGAAGAAAAAACACTTGAACAAGGCGTCTCCAATCTTGTGTTGCTCCAATTCTTGGCTCTCCAAAAGTTGAATTGTGATATGGTATATGTTATGAGCAGGGTTTAGGGATTTTATATTTGAGAAAAGTTGTCTTTCGGACCATAAAAACCCTCTCCAATTCGGCCTAGGAAATCTGGAAAATACGCGTCGGCACCGAGGTTCCGTTGGCTGGCACCACGGTGCTAATTCTTCTGATTCACTGCAGCTCACTGGACATATGGCACCGCGGTGCTGGCACTCGACGGTGTTTCTGTTTCGGACTTTCGGCAATTTTTACGCATCGGTGCTAATTTTCCTGACCGCGGTTCCATGGCACCGCGGTGCTACCTGGCCAGGAACCGCGGTGCCTCTTTGATTTCTATCCGGAATCTGCCAGATTTCTTTTGTTCTTTTTGGCACTTCTTAGGCTTCATTCCTTGGGCTGTGTTTGTGCAGATTTCATCCTCAGTTAGGCTCATTTCATCTTCAAAAGTAGTATCTTCTCCTTTATGACCGCTGCGACACAAAATGGAAGAAAAACACACCTAACACTATACTAAATGCAAAATAAAAGAGTAAAATACTAACTAAAAAGGACTCCAAAAATGTATACAAAATACACTTAACACCTTCTTATCCAGCCATGCCAATCTGCTCTACTACATTACCATTTCACTACCAATTAGGAAACTGTTACAGGGACTGTCAAGAAATGTCAATGATCCTTCTCCATCCCTGCGCTACATCTTAAAAATTGAGTTCAAGCTGCCTATTAGCTTTATTTGGTAATTTACCACTTTTCTGCCTACTCCTAAGGTGCAAGTGTAACTACTCTTCAGTGACGGTGTAATGCTCAGGTAAATTCAGAAAAAGAGGCTAAGGGAAATCAGGAAAGATTTTATTATGAAGAATGAGTCGAACAATTACAAAGAGTTTTTCCTTGTTTTAGGCAACAAAAACTATACTGATATGATAATGCTACAGCTAGGCATCTTCACTATTAGATCAGTAATCCTTGGTGACAACGTTCATGTTTCTTGATACATTGGGTAATATTGAGGGAAGTTGGAAAATCTTCATCTTTCTTTAACTGTTTGTGTACAATTTCAGTTTGCATTTTAAAAAAAATTCGGATGTCGAGGACGGATCACATAAACACACACACATCCGCCATTCTTTGCAATTAGAAGTACGGATTACATAAACACACAAACATCGGGCTTTCTTTGCAATTAGAAGTAAGAAGCAAATGTTGGATCACTCATATATTGGACAACGATTTGAAATCATTTCGAGTACCAACTGAGGCCGCCATAGGTATAAGAAAAAGTTGATTTGCATAAAGAACAACAACAACATACACAGTGAAATCCCACAACGCGGGGTATGGGGAGGGTAGAGTGTACGCAGACCTGACATCTACCTTGGTAGGTAGAGCTGTTTTTGAGAGACACTCGGCTCAAGACAAGACATAAGCACAAGCAAAACAGGAGAACAGTCAGACCCGACCAAGAAATTTAAATTCATACTGGTATCAAAAGCGAATACGCCATGATAGCGCATCTTGAAAAGAAGTTGTAACTAACGCAGTCGTAGCAGCAAGATAGGTTGTCTTTGCTCTGTCCCTGAGTCATGTCCCTGACAAAAGACTTTCCCTGGGGTTGGGACTCTTTGGTTTTCTTGCTGAAAAAAACTTGCAAAAAAGCTCGTGCAAGTTAGGTTGTGGTTGTATTGGCTGCAAGCGGACTTGCTCTGTCCCTGACAAAAGACTTTCCCTGGGGTTGGGACTCTTTGGTTTTCTTGCTGCATCCGTTTTCTTGCTGAAAAAAACTTGCAAAAAAGCTCGTGCAAGTTAGGTTGTGGTTGTATTGGCTGCAAGCGGAACGTAGGCCGAAGCAGGAGCTAGCCTTCAAAGGCGGGCGGAACTTCACTCTTAATAAGATAAATAAAATATACTAAAGAACACATAGCAATAAAACTCAAACTACAGGGGACTATAAAGCAATACTGCGCCTATTCGTATGACTTCTTTATGTTGATTTGCATAAAGAAGTCACACTTATTTCATATCTTGAGGACATTCACAGTCCAATTCCTCGAACGTCAACTAAAGAACTACAGTTGCATATTAATTCGTATTGATCAATTATAAGCATTATGAAATTCAAAGAACTAAATACATTTCTGTTTAGTGGGAGGAACCTAGGTTGATTTTCGCTAAAAAAAAGAACATAATTAAGAAAATAAATGCTCCTATTAAAACACCAACTAGGTGAAGTATCTTAGCTGATTATCAAATCAAGAAACCAAGAAGTAAATATAGTACTTTAGTTGATTACTGTCCTCAAATGTTGTTTGAGGAAAGACAGTGGTACTAAATATCAGTTACTTCCATGAGAAAGAACCGATGATGCTGTAGGGCTGCTGACATTCTCCATGGTCCCTACTTCTGTTTTCCCAGTTAGCATATCTATAGCAATTTGAGCAACTTCTGCAAACCAGTCATCCTCTGGAAGTACACTGCACATTAGATTTTTTTTTTTAATTAGTAACTAACGATCGTTGACAGTGTGAGTTTGCTCACCTTGCTGGTTTCAACCCGGATAAAGGAGAAGGATTGAGGTAGGTTGTCGGTTAGCGTAAAACTAGTGAATCTATGATGATTCCTTACAATAAAGAAACTAATGATTGTGTAACATAATGATTCAGGGCTTTGTTTTATTTTCTATGGTATACAGTCAAACCTTTTTATAACGTCGTTTGTCTTGATAGTTTTTGGCTATTGTAGCGAAATGTCGTATAGAGAATATATAATATAACATTTTCTAAGAAAAGCTTGACTATTATGGTAAAATGTTATTTTAAAGAATGATTGTTATAGAGAGGTCTGACAGTACCTGTAAGGATCAATTTTGCTTGCAGCAACTGCTTCAATGGCTCTGCCTATGATGTTTTTGATTACTTGTTGAAGATTTCGAGACAAGTAACGCCCTTGTGAAGCAAATAGTATCACAAACTCCATATCTAAATAAAACTGCAGGGAAACAGATCAGTGTCTCAGTTCTCAAGAAAAAAAAATCTAATTTGTGCACTTAATATACGAAAACAACAGTTGAGAAAAGAAAAAAACGAAAAAGTTTGACAAAAACACCTGTTGAAGGCCAAGTGGACCTAAGGGCCTTGGGCCTTGCTCAATCTCTTCCCAAAAAGTTTGATCTTCAGAAAGCCATAGGATGATAGTTTCAGTGAGCCTCATCAAAAGAATAGTAGCAAATCTTTCTCTTCCCACAAACATGTCTGATGCTATGCTAGCAATTCGAGTTATCTTCCCAAACATTTCCTGATATACTGGAGATGGAAACCACTCTATCTCTTCTGGATTTCCATCCATATTTAGGTACATATCTGGGCTTAAACGAACACCGCCATCTTCCAAGAAGATGAGTTCAAGTGCATGTTGCCTACAAAAGCTGTCACGGAGCTGATCAACTAAACGTTGGAGTCGTCGCTTCAGTTCTCTCTGCTCTACAGGACGGGATTGCCTTTCCGTACTTCGTTTAGATGTATCATCTGTCTTATTATTGGATTTTTGTGAAGATGAAAGCTTGGCGACTGCACGAGGGATTAGCTCATCTGCTAACAATAATGCATTGGCTAGTAAAGCAGTCTGTTCGGGTTCTGTCTCAGCCATCCTAACTATTCTATTTACAGATCCTTCAAGGTTCTCATTGTCCACTGAACCAGGTAATGCTTTTATCAACATACTTATGTACGCGTTAAACACTTGCATCACACCTTCCAAAGTTTGCTCAGATAACTGTAAGATTTCAAGAGGACTAATGTCCTCGCAGAGTTCCTGAGAGATGATCAAGTTTAGTGCCAGAAGAAGCTTCAGAATATTACATACTATAGAAAGATTACTGAAGAGAGTCCAAAGTATCAACAGAAAATAATAAGAGGCAAAGTGCATAACAGAAAAAATCTCACCAACCACAGAGGAATTGGTTATATATGAAACGAAAGCTAAATGCAAGCAGAGGCAGAGCCGGGATTTTTAGCTTAGGGATAATGCATTTATGGACGTCTCGAAAAAATGATAGCCACCAAATGTATAAGTTTTGTATATTATGTATAAATATACATATAGTATACATATTGTATACATAATATACACATGTATACATATAATATGCATATAATATACCTAATTACATAAATATACAATGATCATTGTATATGTTTTGTAAATTTAGGCTAGCGCCCGTAATTAATTTTGTCCGACGCGCCAAACATGAAAACATCTCTTTAGTTTATGGGTTCTAGACCACAATTGTTTTAATTAATGGATTCTTGATAGCTTATCTAAAAGGGCAGTCCGGTGCACTAAGCTCCCGCTATGCGCGGGGTCCGGGGAAGGGCCGGACCAAAAGGGTCTATTGTACATATTAAATGCAAATTTTAATACAAATACAAAGTTTGAGTCAAAGCTATTGGTTTCCACCGAACCCGTAGCCACCATTGTGTCTCCACCCCTGAATGCAAGAGTTTTTATTGCTGTTAAAGGAGAAAGTTAATGACCTTAACCATCGTGTTGAATCTATGAGCACTGCTTGAGAGCTTTGGCTGGGAGGCAATTACACCAGCAAGAGATGCAGTTCCTAGAGAACGTGAGCTGATTGGTGGATAAGTTAGGGACCAATCATCTGCAGCAGCAAGTGCAGCAGTGCACTGCTCAATCCTCTTTATATTTGCATACAGTGCTTGCTCAACACAGGGCTTAAAGATTTTCAACAGAACGGGTGAAAGGGCCAACCCGCGAGCTTCTAGCAAAGAGCAGTGGCCGAGACTTATGTGAACACTCTCAGCAACAGGTCTTAAGCATCCTGATGCTGCTGGTGAAGCTATGACATATCTCTTAATAAGATGAGCGAAATTCTCAGTCTGATTAACACCCCAAGTTACTAGCTCAGATGAATAAGAAGGTTCATCATCAAATAAGGCCAAGGAATCATTTGTGGCCTGTGCAATCGTCGAGAAAACAAGCTGCGAAAGAGCAGCACTATATGCTACTCCATGTGAAGTGCCTGAAGGCCGAAGACCCTGCATATTACCATGCAACTTCTGCTGGTGAGAACTTAACATTAAGGTATGAGCACGGGGCCCATCACCAAGGCGTTTTAAAGCTTGTACTGCGGACCGAAGCTCAGTGGCACTGACTGAAGACTGGAAGGAAGCTTCTGCTAACTGTGCTGCTAACTTTTGCTTATGTTCAGTGATAACTTTCTGCAATGATAACAATGCCGATGGAGTCAAGGTCGTCTGTTTACTCTTTGCCATATGTTCACCTTCATCCAGGACATCCAAAACTTCATCCACTCTCTTCTCAGCAAGTAGCACTTCAAGCTTCTCTATAAATTGTCCTAACCAACTCTCAGTATTGGTGGTATAACTGTCACCATGATTAGACCTATCATCTTGTGTTGAACCCTCAGAGCTAGACAGAGAATCAACATTAATTCCTTCAGCTAAACCATGAACAATTGCTGCTTGAGTAGACAGCAGATTTCTCAAGGAAATAAGCTGTCCTTCAAGATTGGAAATTTCCCTTGATGTGCTGCATATATAAAACGTATAAGACACTTCTGCACCAACACCCTAGATACACTGCAAAACGAGTGATAGTGGTTGTTTCAGACTAAAAATGTTGTGCGGTTTACATCATTCCTAAAATACAAGAGAAATGAAATGAACATCTAGCTAAAGGAGTGAGATTCACAGCAAGCAATGCTTCAAATTCTTTTTGTTATATAAGAGATTTACTTCATGGCAGACATGTGAACAGATCTTCAATTTCTAAGACTATCTAATATGGAATGATATCTCAATTCTTTTAACAATAACATACTAACTCGACGGCAAGTCTAATAATTTTGTCCTTTACTCCTTTAAACTCCAATTCTGTTTTCATTTCAAAAGATAATATCATTCATCCCAGAGTGACGAAAAATGTGGATTGCAGTTACTGATACATACATACTGACAATTTTCAAGAGAACTCACTGTATTAAACAGGAAAAAAATGATTTGTCATTTACACTTGAAGTCCATTTTTAATTAGTTGGATAGTTACATATCATCATTCTATGGCAATATATAACTCACAAATGTATGGCAGAGTTTGATTACCGTATGAAAGCGGCATAATTAGCATAAACACTTTTCCTCATTTCCTCTGCAGAAGCCTTCCTTAAGTCCATAAGGTAATGACATAAATGCCTTATTTCCTGTTAAAAATTTCCATAGAATTTCTTTACATTGCACATTACTTTTCAACAAATTAACGCAACTCCTCCCTCCCCCTTAACCCCGACACATCATTGAAAATTCAAACTACAAACACAAAAAGAAAAGAAACAATCTTCTCCTGCAAACAGTAATCGGCTAATTCAAAGTTACTTTCCCTGCAACAATTTCTTTCTCTTTGCCTATAATTCCGTCTCCTAGACAGGAATGCACCGGTAGCTACGTCTCATATAACAATGAAAAACAAATCATAGACCCTGAAACTAATATATCTTTGAACCACAACCAAAAGAAAAGGGAAATGCAATTTTGTGAGGGGAAACAATTATTAACTCAAGTACAAAGGCGAATTTAGGGCAGGTTCAATTGAATTCATTTTCGGTTCTAACTAGGTATACATATACAAACACAAATTTAGAACTTCTATATATGTAATAAAATCACATGCATTCGCATTCTCAGACACTCTAATTCTGAATTCACCTATGTAGTTATATGAATTTATGTGCATGCAAGGGCGGATCCAAAGTGCTACGGATTTACACAGTAGCTTTTGCTCAAATCATGTATATATATTAAAATATCCACTAAATATCTAGAAATATTTGAATGTGAGCCTAGTTATTATATTTTAAATTCTGAATATGCCTGTACGTGTATGAATATATATGCATGGAGATATAAGAACGTAATAACCTTTTCGCTCATGTGACGACATCGATTAGTGACATAGGAATCAGGATCAAAGCCAGAGGCTTTAAATACTTTGAGCTTATCACTAAGTGAGAGATCCTTCTCCTCGAAATCAATAGAATCTCCTATGCTTGACGAGAATGAACTCATTCTTCTTCTCTGTCTCTAATCAATTGCACTGCTCAAAATTTCTCAACATGAACAACTAGGAAAGAAGGAACAAAAGCTGTGAGGAAAGATTATGAATATGATCACGTGATTGAATTTGGAGATGGCCTTATCGTAACTAGATCACGGTGGACTCGCTCTTAATTACCTTCTTTTCGCTATTTTTTTCGTAAGGGAAAAGACATTTTTATTCTTATTATTATTATGTATCCAAATTATAAGAATATCTCAAAAAGTCAGCCAGATTTACCTTAAAGGAAATAAAAAAAAAATTGGTAAATTTCTCCACTTCTCTGTTAACTATGTGATAGGTAAAAAAAGGCAGTTCGATGCACTGAGCTCTCATTATGCGCGGGATTCGGGGAAGGCCCGAACTATAAGGGTCTATTGTACGCAACCTTACCTCACATTCTTCAATAGGCTGTTTTCACGGCTTAAAATCATGACCTCCTGGTCACATGACATCAACTTTACCAGTTACTTCAAGTCCAACTATGTGATATGTGAAGAGGAAAAAAAGAAGAAGAAAATTTAGGTAAATTATATAAGGCTGTCGAATTTAATTACGAAACCTTTATACATTTGTTTGAAATGTTGATGTAAAGAATGGATCTTGGGTCTAACTCAACCCCAAAAGATAGATTGTAGGGTGATGATTATCCAAGTCCATATAAAGAATCCATGTTCCCATTTCATTTCCTATGTTGGACTCTTAACACTCCCCCGCATGTTAGCGATTTTCCAAATGCTCACGCAAGTGTACGTATCGTTCCAAGTAATATAGTCTGTAAGACCGAATATCGTCCACAGAGACTGGTTTTCAATTACCGAACATCTAATCTATTTTATCTATTTGACTAACGATAGTTTGTTTGGGTTTTATCTATGAACTAGCTAGAGTAATTGCAAGAATTAAACTAAATATGCTTTGTTGTAAATCAGTTATGGTGGAAATAGGGCTTCCAATATCCTCGACTATCCACTCTTTTTCAATCCTTAATGCAACAATAATAGTTTCTTCTTCTACGTTAAGATAGCAGGTTAACTAGTCTGTCTTATATTCCAGTTAGGATATATAAAAGCTCAACTCTATGCAGAAACCTTTTATAGTTCTATGATATATTTTACCACATAGGAGGATTAAAAACAGTAACCTAAAATGCTACACAAGTATCGGGGTACTTTCGTCCACGATTTTAACCTATGTCTATTCAATTACAGCATATCCAAATTTTTCCTCTCGGATCTCGATTCGAAATCATATAAATTATGACAATTAGTGATCAGTTAATTATCAAACATTCAAACCAATATTGAATAAATCTTAACAAGATGAAGAAGAAACCAAACTAATGCATTAATTCATGAAAACGAGTTTCAAGAGATTCAATGGAAAACCCTAATTAAAAGATTAGCTCCTAGCCATAGACATGCTAAGAACTAATTCAATATCCAACATGAACTGAAATAAAAACAAAGAAAAGAGAAAACAAAATAACTTGAACTAGGTCTCCAATCTTGTCGTCTCCAAAGTTGCGTTAGAATGTGAGATATCACCCTAAAATCTGTCCCAAGGGTTTATATATGTTGTCAAAAACATGTGCTTCAGACCCTTTTGCCCCTTGCCAATTCTGTCTCGGATTGGATTTTCCCGCGTCGGCGCAGCGGGCCTGCATTATGGCGTCGCGGCTCTGAATATTCTGCAGCTTCTCAGGAATTATGGCATCGCGGCCCTGCATGCTTTCGTCCGGATCTGCCAACTTTCGTCTTTTTTGCTTCGAGAGCCTCATTTTCTGCCAATTTTTAGCTTCTTTTTGCCATTTTGCTATTTAGAACCGTTGTGACTCAAAAGAAAGAAAAATGACCCTAACCCGACACTTATTTCAACAAAAATGAGAAAAATACCAACTATAAATGACTCAAAAAGTGTATACAAAATATGCCTAACAAATACCCTCAAACTTAATCTTTACTCGCCCTCGAGAAAAGATCAAGATGAAATCAGGGAAATAAAAAAAAGACTCAAAGACTCCGATCAAGTAGCTGCACCAAGGTTACTTAGAAAAACATGAATGTTTGTTGTGATAATATGATGAAACATACATAGCATGGATTCTTAGCAATCTAGAATTTCAAGTCAGATATTTCGCAAATTCACTTTAATCATAATTAATGAAAACATGAACACCTAACCTATGCATGTCAATTTCATTCCATTTTTCCCAAAGATCTATGGGCATGTTTACTTGATATTCTCCACTAATCATAGACATACATATTAGAGATCTTCAGGACTTTTCAGGGTTGTAATTTCAGCTCAGGCAGAGGTAGGTAAAAGTAGGCATTTAGGCTCACATTAGATACTATAATCGTTTTTCATTCAACTCTTTTTCCTTCTTTTTGGTTTTCCTTTTTGTTCTTACCTATCATCTCCCTCATTTTCTGTGTGAGAGTATGAGACACATTCACATAGCACCCCAAACTTAAACTTTTACATGTTTTTCATTGGGGTGCATCAATTTTTCACTCTCATTTTGTATTTCTTTTTCACACTTCTTCATTTCAATTTTCAATTACTGGTTATGACACACAAGAGAATCATAGGGTGTCGAAGAAATAACTTATTTTGGGCTCAAAGGTGCTGACTAGGGATACAATTTATGTCAGGGTAGGTAATGAATGGTAAGAAGGGCTAACAAAGAAATGCCTGAATCATCTCCCTAACATGTACATCTTAACTATTCCGCCTCAAATAACAAACAAGCATGCTTCATAGACATTTTTCAACAATTCTTTCCATAATTGACAACACATAGGCTAAGCACAAATATCTCACTAATTAGATTTTCATGAATCTTTGATATATCTAACTTAAGCACACATATTTTTGCTTTTCATTCCCTGACATTATCCCACTTAATTCACTAGGTGTTTCCAGCAACTACAGCATGCATGATCATAAAAAAATAATTTGACTCATATAAACACAATAAAAAAAACACAAAAACACACAAAACAAACTAAGAACCCCCCCCCCCCCCAAAAAAAAAAACTTAAATGACACATTGTCCCAAATGTGTAAACACTAAAAATTAAAAAGGGACGACTTACAGACATCAAAACAGCGGCTCAAGATGGTGGCGGTGGCGGTGGATGTTGCATTGACCACTGGGTGAATATGGAACTTAAATTATCAACACGCTGGGTCAGGTGTTGATGGTCTTGCATCATTTGCTGTTGATTCTGCATCATGTTCTCTTGGTTTTGCATCATTCTTTGTTGATTTAGGAGCAGTTGCTCCATCATTGGCATTGGAGGCTCCAAAGTCAAGAGAGGTTGGTGGTTGCTTCCGCCTGCTTTATAGTATGCAACTGTCTCAAGCCCTTCTTCCTCCATGGCGGATGCGTCTGTTCCAACTGGGCCTCTTCTCCTCTCCGCTGGTCTTGCTGCAGGGTCAGAGAAAGAGTGCACTAAACTGTATATCACATGTGGCTGAATCTTCTCGAGAGTGTCTGTGGCGAACGTTGGGACTCTATGCCTAGCACATAAGGCAGATATAAGTGATCCATGTCCCAATCCGCTGGTGGTAGTTAGCCTGCTGGTCTCTCCTATACTCTGCACTATTTTCTGCCCGATATCAATCGTCTTGCCCGACATGATGCCATACACAAGCTTGATTCTGTCCGCGGGCACCTTGGTAAAATGAGTTGACGGAATCAGGCGAGCACTTATGAAATATAGCCAACCTCTGGCTGTTCTGTTAAATTGGCACCGGGCAAGTCCCCTGGACCCATTACGAGACAAGTTGAATTCGGCGCCTGGATAGCATGAAACTGCTGCAACTGTGTCCCACATGATATGGTTGACGTCTCTCGACCAACTTCTGAAATGGTACAGATTATAACCTTGGTCTTCAATATTAGATGTCCTCAGCACTGCATTCACTGCTTCAGCATCGACGGACACATACCGTCCTCTCACGAAACATCTTCAATTTTCTTGCTCCGGATAATTAGCATAAAACTCTCGAACAAGACTTGCATTCTGGAGTGGGATTTCTTCTGCATCTACGAACCTTTCCCAACCGTTTGCTTCAATCGTGGCCCTGATGGCCTCAAGTCATAGTCAACATCAAATGGCGTGGCTTGGTAATCCATGCCTTTTTCTGGTATCAATACTCTAGTACTAATTTTGTTGTATCGATCCTCCGTTTTTTTGTTGGTGAATCGAGTCACATCATTTGGAGCTGATGAAGATGAGGTAGCTCGGACAGTTCGTTTTCTAGAGGTCATTATGAGAGGTGTTGGAAAAATTTTGACAGCGTTTCCTTTGTTTCCTTAAAGTTTCCCAACAACTATCTACTCCTCACAGCAACAATCAACTAAGCAAAATTAACACAGCAGCAACACACACCGTGAACAACGCCACACATCACCAAAACACCCAGCAAACACAGCACCCACCCACGAATACACAACACCTTACAAACACAACTCGTAAAACACCCAAAACTGCAAGCTATTTTCTCCACTATTTTTGAAATTCCAGGACAAATGATGAAGATTACCTTTTGGAGTGGTTGTTCTTCACAACCTTCTTGACCCAAGTGAAGGAATGATGATGTGGAAAGATGCTAGAGGTTTTGAATGGTGATGGTATGTGGGATTGGAAGGATTTGGGTGAATTGGGGATTTTTAGGTGGGGAAGAGGGTGTGTTCGTTGTTGTAGAGAGAAGGAAGGGTTTGTGGGAGGAGAATTGGGGATTTATGGCTTTTTAATTATGAAATCGCGCCCCGGCGCCGCGGCACTATAATTTGGCGCCGCGGCTCTGAAACTTCTGAGAACCCTCTGGTTATTTGGCACCGCGACACTGAATTTTGGAGTCGTGGCGCTGCCTTAATTTCCAGCATTTTCGTGGTTAATCTCTAATTCACCTGCCATCAAAACACAACCAAAAATACCATCACGTGAGACTGTTCAAGTTAAAACTAATTGCAATAATAAAATAAACATAATTTAAACATTGGGTTGCCTCCCAAGTAGCGTTGTCTTTAACGTCTTTTAGCCAGACGCAGTTTTCTTATTTAATAACTGGGGTAAATTAACCCCACAGCACACCCATTTAAAAATCATCTTTTTCTTTCTCATTCTACTCTTATTTTTCACAGAGCTATGTTTAGAGAGATTTACCTCTTGGTCAGCGTTCACATCATCAATTTTCGTTTCAGCATTCGTACTAACCTTTATTGCTTGTGGATTTGCAGCTGTATCGATGATACCCATACCTTTGGATTGTTTTTTATGGCCTACTGCATCAGTGGTGCTCACAGCAAAGCATTTGTTGCTTGCTTGGGACTCAGTGGTAGACTTGAAGACTTTGAACACCATTTTCTCGTATTGGACTCTGAGCCTTAACTCTCCCTTCTCCACATCAATGAGGGCTCTACCCGTGGTTAGGAATGGTCTCCCCAGAATGATGGGCATGTCCTCATCTTCCTCCATGTCAAGAATGAGGAAATCCTCTTGAAAGAAGAACTTGCCTACTTTGACTAGCACATCTTCAATTATACCTCGGGGTGCACGACAGATCGGCCAGCAAGCTACAAATTCACTGTGGTTGACTTGGCTTCCCCCAAACCTAGTCTTTTGAACACAGATAGAGGCGTAAGATTGATGCTAGCCCCCAAATCACAGAGTGCCCTGTTGCAGGTTACTTTTTCTATAGTGCAGGGCAAGGTGAAACTCCCTGGGTCTCTCAATTTTGGTGGCAGTTTCTTTTGCAAGATAGCACCGCACTCCTCTGTCAGCACCACTGTTTCATAGTCTGCCAATCTCCTCTTCTTCCCAAGGATCTCCTTCATAAACTTGAAATATGTGGGCATCTTCTCCAAAGCCTCAATGAAGGGGATGTTGATGTGGAGTTTCTTGAACACTTTCAAGAATTTGGAGAACTGCTTGTCCAGGGACTTCTTCTGGAGCCTTTGAGGGTAAGAGATTTTGTCTGTATAGTCCATCACAGCTGCTGGTGGAGCCTTCTCTAATGTAGGGCGGTCATCAGTAACCCCCTCTTTCTCTACATCATCTTTCTGCTCCCACTCTTTCTCCTTCTCCACCACTGGTTGGGGTGCAACCTGCTCCAATTGTTTTCCATTTCTCAACACAACTGCTTGGCACTGCTCTCTCGGATTCACTTCCGTGTTGCTAGGGAGAGTACCTTGAGGTCTATTGTTCACCATCTTTGCTAGTTGTCTCACCTGAGTTTCAAAGCTCCTGAGGGAGGACCATGTTTCTGACATGAACTGATTTTGGGAGTTTGTGAGTGTAAGCAGGGCAGCTCTCAATTCATCAGGCTTCTCATGTGGGGTAGGTGGTCTGAACTGCTGGGAGGATGAAGCCTGATTATGTGGCTGCTGGTTCTGGTAATTTCCCTGATATTGGGACTGCTGCCCTTAGTCATTCCTCTATGAGAAGTTGGGGTGATTTCTCCACCCCAAATTATATGTGTTGGAGTTGTATGGGCGCTGAAAATTCCCAATTGCTTTAACCTGCTCCATGGGTACATTGTTAGGGTCCACTGTTGTGCATCTATTAAAAGTGTATGTGTCACGACCCGACCCCGGGCCCGCGACTGGTACCCTACCTGGGCACCCTTAACAGGTATACATCAAAAAATAGCAGCGGAATATACACAACTCATAAAAATACTTAGACATTAGACATCAACAGGCTAGCCGATAAGGCTACCTTTCGTAACATATACATAATATAAATAAATAAAACAATACCTCTCTGTTCTTACACACCAATCCACAAATGTGACTACAGACCTCTAAGAATAACAACTGTGGCGGGACAGGGCCCCGCCATACCCCTGCATGTACAACATCCGACCATACCAGGGATCTGAACCAAGGGTAAGCCTCCAGAGTAATGGAGCTTCCCAACAGCTGAACAGTGATCCTAAGAGTGAGGATCAGCAACCTGTATACTCTACTCATGCATTTAACGCACTCAAGGAGGTCAGTACAACATCTACCAAATATGTGAAACTGAAAGTACTGTAATGAATCATAAGTCTAAAATGAAGCTGGAGACATGTATGTTAACTCAAATAACAGTACACTGTGCCTTACTAACAATGAGAGTAAACAAGAATATACTTTACTACATAAAAATAGGAGGCTCTTGATCAAAGCAGGGCCACCCGCCCGTAGTATCGTTAAGCAATCCTACTCCTGGGACTATTTCACCCGCAAGGGTCGTATGGACCCGCATGAGGTATTCCTCACATGTATCAGATCCGCCGCAAAGTCGTGTAGACCCGCATGAGGTATTCCTCGCATAGGACTGGTCCGCCCCGCATGGGACTATTTCACCCGCATAAGCCCTTACAGACTCGCATGAGGTATTCCTCGCATCATGGGTAGCAAATCCACGGAATATGCAAATGTCACAAACCCGGGGAATGACCCCGTAATGAATAATATATCACTAGCACAAACCGGCTTTCATACATAACATAAGCACTACCGGCTTATCATACATAACATAAGCACTACCGGCTTATCATACATAACATAAGCAAGTTAAGAAATCTCCTAACTTCTTATTAGCCTTGTTCATATACACTCTCATTTTAGTTTACTTAAGGCACTAACATGTCATTATAAAAATCCGAGAATTTAACCCAAAGTACTACGTACTTCTACTCTTTTAAAATGACTATTTTTCATATAAAACTTCCAAGATACTAATAACCGTAGTATCAATTCACATCTATTTTTCAAGGCAAGTCACAATACCTTTTTGAAATACATTTATAGGTTTCTAAATCAAGTGACTTCTTTCTTTTAAAACCTTAAGCAATTGATGCCTTTAAATCAATTTGCCTTTCATTATTTCAAGTCATTTATCATACTTACATTGCTTAGAGTAAACCACTCTTTTAACTTTCCATAAAGCTATTATAACCAACTTCCCATAAAGTCGTTATATTAACTTTATACTTTAGGCAATTATATTCTTCTTTATATCCAAGGGACTTATACTTTTAAAACGAAACAAGTATCATATACTTAAAACACTTCAAGTCCCTTAACTTTGAAAACTAAGACATCCTTAATACTTTTAAACAAGTGAGTTAATCCCCTAACTCAACCAACTTGGACATTCTTAAAACAAGTAAAGGATATCAAGGTCTTGTACGTCTACCGTACTATATAGGTACAACTATTCATGCTCAAGAGATAGGAAAGTTCCACATACCTCTTCGGTTCAATCCACTTGCTAAGTCCAATATGTCGTACGTCGTATGTCAACCTAAAATGACCACAATACGTCTATTAACTTCTAACTTCAAACGTAGAATACTCCAAGTGTAAAGTCACTTAATTCTACGGAAAATTGGACAACACTTCCTTTGTTTCTACATACTTTTCCACCTTTTTCAAGGCCCGAAATCGATAACCAAATGCCACATTTAAGGCTCAACAATTCAGCTAACCAAAGGGGATTGCACGCCTTAACATGACGTGTAAAATTCTGCCCCACAATTAATATCCAAATAGTCCAAGATTTCAATGCCAAATGGCTACAATGCAACAACAATGTAAAGTCTTTTCCAATTCCTTTTTCCATCCAAGTTGTTTAGTCTAACATGTTATATAGCCACAATCGATTATGACAACAAAAATCTTCAATTAGATAACATGTGACGATTCTAACTATCGACCAACTTGTATTTCAATTTCAAATGGCTAACAAGGTCATTTCGGATTTAGGCTTCTAATGTCCATAACACTTATTAAACTTCAATACATATATCTCATGCTTGTTAAAAAGTATAACTACAATAATAAGAAATCTTCAATCACTTAAGAGGACAAAGTGGTTACCTTGATAAGCCCAAAATAGTCCAACAATCTCGCCCACTTTAGCCCTCTTTCCGAATTTCTTCTTCCCGCTAAAATTACCTCTACGAACCCCCTACAAGCTCGCCAACATTTTTCCTTCTTGTTGCCTTTCCAAAAATCTCATTTAGGCTTAGGGTTTTAACCATTTGAGAGAGAAGAGAAGAGAAGATTTGGGTGAAGGCTTGCAAATGATTTTAATCTAGCAAGACTTGGTCATATATAGCCTTTATCTTGTTCCACAAGTTGGGGGGACACTTGTCACCCACCCAGGGGTCCTCTACAACAAATATCTTCTATTTTTACCCTATTTCCGCAAAAAATCCCGCCTCGGCGCCGCGGCGCTGCAATTTCAGACAATTTCAGGCCTTTCGGCGCCCTGGCCCTGCAGCCGGCGCCGCGGCGCCTGACCCTGTCTCTTCTGTCAGCCGATCTTGTAACGTCCATAACTTTCTACTCCGATGTCCTATCGACGAGCGGTTTATTGCGTTGGAAACTAGACTCAATGAACTTCATATTAAGCTTTTGAAACACCTAAAAATTCCAATTATACTAGGAGATATACTGCTCCCAAGTTGACTGAAAAACTGTCCAAAAATATTCTGCCAACTTTTTTTCTTTTTCCAACTTCGAATCTTATTTCCTTTCGTACGTTCTCATCTCATCCTCTTGGAATTACGGGGTGTAACAGTATGGGCCCCCGCAAATCTCACAACTCACAGGCATCTGAACATCGTTCATGGACATAGTATTCTGCTGCAATTGCTTTGTCAAGTGAGCCACCTGAGCATTTAATGCAGTGATAGCATCTATCTCATGTATACCCATCGTCTTTCTGCTACTCGTTGATCTGTCATCAGCCCCCTGATGATTATTTGCACCCATGTCCTCTAGCAAATCATGTGCCTCATTGACACTTTTCCTCATAAACGCTCCCCCTGCAGCAATATCAATTATGGTACGAGTAGTACCACTCAATCCATTATAGAAAATGTGGACCAACATCCACTTCTCAATACCATGATGCGGGCACTTTCTCTGCAAGTCTTTGAACGACTCTCATGCATCATAAAATGACTCTCAATCTAGCTGATAATAGTTGTTCAACTCTCCCCTCAGCTTTGCTGCCTTTGATGGAGGAAAGAACTTGGCAAGAAACTTATGAGCTAAGTCTTGCCAGGTGGTGACGGAGTTTGCAGGCAATGAATTCAATCAACTCTTGGCTCTGTCCCTGAGTGAGAATGGAAAGAGCCTCAGTCTAATATCATCTTCAGTAATACCATTGTACTTAAGGTGACACACAACTCCAGAAAATTGGCAATGTGCATATGGGGGTCTTCAGAAGGCAACCCCCCAAACTGTACTATATTTTGTACCATGCGCAGAATAGCTGGCTTGATTTCAAAGATATTTGCTCCTATTGCTGGGAGCTTGATGCATGTCTGCGCACCTATAACTGTGGGCAGAACGTAGTCCCCCAAGTTTCTCTCTGCTGGCACCTAGACTCATTCCTCTACATTTTCTGGATTTTCATTGTTCACCCCATTCTGATTCTGTTGGTTTTCCATTGTGACTGAATCAGATATTCTTTTGTTACACCTATTCTTCTTGCATGCCTTTTTAATTTCTGGGTTTAAAGGAACAAGTGTGTCTGCCCCTCTTCTTCTTCGCATAAACTAAGTTCCTAAAATCGATCAAAATCAATAAACAAATCAAGGCAATAGGGTTCTAAAGGTAAGAAGTAAAATAAAAAATAAAAAAACCAAAGTAGAAATAAGAATAGATAGTTCGATATTAAAAGTACGCCAGTCCCCGGCAACAGCGCCAAATACTTGTTAGCGATTTTCCAAATGCTCACGCAAGTGTACGTATCATTCCAAGTAATTAGTCTGTAAGACCGAATATCGTCCACAGAGACTGATTTTCAATTACCGAACATCTA
Source organism: Przewalskia tangutica (assembly GCA_029844215.1). NCBI lineage: Eukaryota > Viridiplantae > Streptophyta > Magnoliopsida > Solanales > Solanaceae > Przewalskia > Przewalskia tangutica. The sequence continues at coordinate 83,284,704 of CM056736.1, read as the reverse complement.
ATCTATTTTATCTATTTGGCTAACGATAGTTTGTTTGGGTTTTATCTATGAACTAGCTAGAGTAATTGAAAAAATTAAACTAAATATGATTTGGTGTAAATCAATTATGGTGGAAATAAGCTTCCAATATCCTCGACTATCCACTCTTTTTCAATCCTTAATGCAACAACAATAGTTTCTTCTTCTACGTTAAGATAGCAGGTTAACTAGTCTGTCTTATATTCCGGTTAGGATATATAAAAGCTCAACCCTATGCAGAAATCTTCTATATTTCTATGATAGATTTTACCACATAGGAGGATTAAGAACAGTCCTAAAATGCTACACAAGTATCGGGGTACTTTCGTCCACGATTTTAACATATGTCTATTGTTATACCCCGTGGTTCGGTCCGACCGCATGGCTGTGGCCTCAGCGCGCGGCAAGCGCGGTGATTGTAGGCCGCGACGCGAAGACAAGTCATGGCGCCAAGATCTGAGGGGTCACTGAAGTTTCAGCGCCGCGGCGCCAGGAAGCAGGGCCGCGGCGCCGGAAAGTCCTTAGAAGGCGGCAGGAGTTTCAGCTCCGCGGCGCCGACTGCAGGGCCGCGGCGCCGAGGCGGGATATGCGAGAGTTAGTGGAAATTTCTGCACTGTTTTGTTTAAAAGAGGTCATGGGTGGGTGACAAGTGTCCCCCCCATCTGAAATGTTGCATGCCTTATATTGACCAAGTCTTGAAGACTTGGTCATCTTTCATCTTTTATCTCTCTCTCTCTCTCTAAGCTAAAAAGCTCTCCCTTCTCTCTAGAAAATCAAGAGAAACTCCAAACTTAAGGAAAATCTGAAAAGGGTGTTAAGAAGGAAAGTTATTTGCAAGCTTGTGAAGGTTATTGTGGTGGTATTCTTGAAAAGGAGGCTAGAAAAAATTGTTGAAATAGTTTTGGCTAAAGCCCTAAGGTAATGATTCTTCCTTTATAATTAGTTTTTAGTGTTGCATGTTAAGAAGAAAGAACTTGTGGTAGTAAATAATGCTCTTAGAGTCATTGCATGCAAGAAATGTGGTTTGGGTATGAAGGATTTGGCTAAAGAGGTTATGTGCGCATGTTGTAGCCTAAAAATTACCTTAAACTTGTTAAGATTAATTGTTATAACTTTTGGGGCAGAATTTTACACACCCAAGTTTAGGTGTGTAATTCCCTTTGTGTTGGTTTGGATGTTGGGCCTTAAATGTGGCGTTTGAGTGTTAAAAATCGGCCTTTATAGAAACAAAGGAAATGCTGCCCAATTTTCCATAGGAATTAGTAGCCTTGAACTTGGAAATATTCTACTTTGAAACTAGAAGTTAATAAACGTATTATGGTCATTATAGGTTGACGTATTACGTGCGATAGTTGGAATTAACAAGTGGATTGACCGAAGAGGTATGTGGAACTTTCCTATCTCTTGAGCATGAGTAGTTGTACCTATGTAGTACGGTAGACGTACAAGATTTGATATCTTTCACTTGTTTTAAAAGTATATGCTACTTGTTTCATTTCAAAAGTATAAGTCCCTTGGATTTAGGGAAAATGTATTTGACAAAGGGATAACGCTAATATAATGACTTTATGGGAAGTTGGTTATATTAGTTTTCTTGAAAGGTTTACTCTAATTAAAACAAGTACGGGTAAAGGATTTGAAACTAAGAAAGGTGAATTGATTTTTAGGCATTGGTTGCCTAAGGTTTTAAAGGAAATGAAGTCACTTGATTTAGAAGCCTATTATATTTCTAAAAGGAAATGTGACTTGTCTTGAAAGAAATCGTAACTTGATACTATGGTGATTAGTATCTTGAAATTTTTGTATAAAAAGAGTTATTTCTTAAAAAGTTAGAAGTACATGGTACTTGGGTTGAATTCTCGGATTTTCTATTAAAAGACATGTTAGTGCCTTAGGATACTAAAATGAGAGGATATATTAATAATGTTAATAAGAAGTTAGGGGATTTCTTAACTTGCTTATGTTATGATAGGCCGGTAGTGTTTATGTTATGTATGATAGCCGGATGAGCTATGTTATATATTTATATTATTACGGGGTAAACCCCGAGTTATTATTTATGCCATGGATTTGCTAACCATGATGCGAGTGCGGCGCTTGCACTCATGCGGATCCGGACCACAGGATCCATGCGGGTGAAATAGTCCCATGCGAGTACGGCGATGGTACTCATGCGGGTCCACAGGATCCATGCGGGTGAAATAGTCCCATGCGGGTGAAATAGTCCCATGACGAGGCGGATGACCTCATGCGGGTCCACAGGACCCATGCGGGTGAAATAGTCCCAGGAGTAGGATTGCTTAATGATACTACGCGAGGTACCGCTTTTGATCGTGAGCCTCCTATTTTTATGCTATAAGATTTATACTTGTTACTCTCATTGTTAGTAAGGCACGGCAAGAGAAATTGATTTTTATCTATGACTCACTTATTTTTGACTTATGATATTAATACATATTTTCGATTTTACATACTTGTACGTCTTGACCCCCTTCTTCTGGGCCATCGCCGCAGTAAGTGAAGCAGGTAGTAGATCCTCATTCCTAGGATCTTTTACTCAGGTGTCAGGAGCTCCATTTCTTCGGAGGCTCGACTTTTGGTATGGTTCTCCCTGATGTTGTTGATGTTTTGTACATTCAGGGGCATGACGGGGCCCTGTCCCGTCATAGTGTTACTCCTTCTTAGAGGCCTGTAGTCTTGTCATAACTTGGTTTGTTTAAGGATGTAACTGTTCGGTTTTATGTACTTTTGGGGTAGCCATTTTGGGCTAGACTATTTATATCATTATGGTTGTTTATTATGAGTTTATATTCCGCTGGTTTTCTCTGATGTTGTGTCACAAGGGTGCCCGGGTTAAGGCACCGGTCACGGATCCGGGGTCGGGTCGTGACATCTATTCAATTACAGCATATCCAAATCTCCCCACTCAGATCTCGATTCGAAATCATATAAATTATGACAATTAGTGATCAGTTAATTATCAAACATTCAAACCAATATTGAATAAATCTTAACAAGATGAAGAAGAAACCAAACTAATGCATTAATTCATGAAAACGAGTTTCAAGCGATTCAATGGAAAGCCCTAATTAAAAGATTAGCTCCTAGCCATAGACATCCTAAGAACTAATTCAATATCCAACATGAACTGAAATAAAAACAAAGAAAGAGAAAACAAAATAACTTGAACTATGTCTCCAATCTTGTCATCTCCAAAGTTGCGCTAGAATGTGAGATATCACCCTAAAATTTGTCCCAAGGGTTTATATATGCTGTCAAAAACGTGTGCTTCAGACCCTTTTGTCTTTTGCCAATTCTGTCTCGGATTGGATTTTTCCGCGTCGGCGCCGCAGCTCTGAATGTTCTGCAACTTCTCAGGAATTATGGCGCCGCGGTCCTGCCGTCCGTCGCCGCGGCCCTGCTTGCTTTTGTCCAGATCTGCCAACTTTCATCGTTTTTGCTTCGTGAGCCTCATTTTCTGCCCACTTTTAGCTTCTTTTTGTCATTTTGCCATTTAGAACCGCCGTGACTCAAAAGAAAAAAAAAACGACCATAACCCGACACTTATTTCAACAAAAATGGGAAAAATACCTACTAAAAATGACTCAAAAAGTGTATACAAAATATGCCTAACACCGCACGCCCAAACCTCGTTAATTGGAGCGTGAACAATATAATTTGGGGGCCAACATCGACGAACAAACAATTGAAATGGGTTTGGCTCTGATATCATGTAAAGAATGGATCTTGGGCCAAACTCAACCCCAAAAGTTAGCTTGTAAGATGAGAATTGTTCAAGTGCATATAAAGAATTCATTTTTCCATTCCATGGGGTTGGGTTAGGCCAATAATTCATTCTCTTCCGTTGATATACTATATTATTCAAGTTACCTTTTCTAAACTTGTGTTGTTGAATACTTGAATATCTTAACTATATTTTTCCTCCGTCTCAATTTAAGTGTATTACTTTTCTTTTTGATTTGTCCTAAAAAGAGTGTCTCTTTCTATATTTAGTAAGTTTTTTTAATTCTAACATCCGCAAGTTTAAAACCACAAATTTAAAGCATTACACACATCTTTAATTTAAGACAACAAAATTTAAAAGACATTCTTTATTTTTTAAATTTCATGTCAAACCAAACTAAGACACTTAAAATGGAATATGTTTTTGTGTACAGTGCTTAAATTCAAGGATACTTTTTAAAATACTAAAAACAATTTACATTATCGAATATTTGTTTGCTTAAGCAAAGACCGAAGAAGTAAAAGCAAGACATCAATGGCATCAACTGCATCTTTAGCATAAAAAGTTGGTAGAAATATCGAATTTGTCTCTGAAGTATACGAAAATAGGTAGATATCTCCTCCTTTAATAATTGGATAAATCATGTCCACAGTAACAAGTGGGTTATATTTGCTCTTATTGGCCAACTAAACTAATCAGCATGGTTTGTTACCATGTGTTCAAAATATGGTTAAATTTATCCCTAGACTATGCAAATATGATATTTCATCGGTTTCAATTTATATGACATCATTTTTTTTGGTCTGTCCCAAAAAGAATGCCATCTTTTTATATTTAGAAAGAATTTAAGTTTATGAGATACTTTATAATCATACATTTATATAAGATTATATTGTTAGAGTATTTATGAGACAATCCCATAATTACCTCCATTCATTATTTATAATTGATATTGTAATTTTTTGTAATTAATTAGTATCTTATATTTTAGATAAGATAGATTAGTCTTTCATAAGACAAACATATTATGATTGTATATATATTGTACTATTGGAATGAAATTAATCAAAGAATCAATTTTCTACATGGTATCAGAGCCAAAGATCCTTTACCCTAAACCCTTTTCTTTCGTTCCTCCTTAGCCAAAATTTTCTTTTCTATCCCTATTCGGCAACCTTTCTTTCCACCTTGGTTTAGTATTCATCAATACTCTAAACCTAAACTACCCATTCGACCACCTTGGTTTAGTAACCCTAAACCTAAACTACTCCTACAACCTAAACATAAAACACACCCTAGCCAACAATTACCCCATCGGCTAGCACTTGTTTTCCTTCCAAAACTCTAACCAACATTTAGGGTTCTTCCATCAATTTCCATCAAAACACCACCTACTTCTCCTCTTCTCTTGTTTCTAAGTGGAATCTATGATCGAAAAACAAAGTTTTCATTCCGCTTCTGCCGTTAATAACGTCAAGAATTTATATACATAACTCTTGAAATGGAAAAGGGGAAATATACCTCTTGGGAGGAGTTGTTTAAAATTCATTGTCGTGTCTATAAGGTAATCTACCATATCATCCCGTCTGAGTCATCGTCGGATACCACTTCGGTGAACACAAAACTATGATCCCGATTAGATGCTATGGTCCTTCAATGGATTTATGACACAAATTCGAATGAGGACGGGATTGCCTTTCCGTCCTTCGTTTAGATGTATCATCTGTCTTATTATTGAATTTTTGTGAAGATGCAAGCCTGGCGGCTGCACGAGGGATTAGCTCATCTGCTAACAATAATGCATTGGCTAGTAAAGCAATCTGTTCGGGTTCTGTCTCAGCCATCCTAACTATTTTATTTACAGATCCTTCAAGGTTGTTATTGTCCACTGAACCAGTTAATGATTTTATCAACATACTTATATACACAACTTTACCTCACTTTTCTGCAAGAGGTTGTTTTCACGGCTTGAACTCATGACCTCCTGGTCACATGGCAGCAACTTTACCAGTTACTCCAAGTTCAACTATGTGATATGTGAAGAGGAAAAAAAAGAAGAAGAAAATTTAGGTAAATTATATAAGGTTGTTGATTTTAATTACGAAACCTTTATAAATTTGTTTGAAATGTTGATGTAAAGAATGGATCTTGGGTCTAACTCAACCCCAAAAGCTAAATTGTAGGGTGATGATTATCCAAGTTCATATAAAGAATTCATGTTCCCATTTCATTTCCTATGTTGGACTCTTAACACTCCCGCACACGCTCAAACCTCGTTAACTGGAGCGTGAACAATATAATTTGGGGGCCAACATCGACGAACAAACAATTGGAATGAGTCTGGTTCTGATACCATGTAAAAAATGGATCTTGGGCCAAACTCAACCCAAAAGCTAGCTTGTAGGGTGAAGATTGTTCAAGTGCATATAAAGAATCCATGTTCTCATTCCATGGGGTTGAGTTAGGCCAAAAATTCATTTTCTTCCGTTGATATACTATATTATTCAAGTTACCTTTTCGAAACTTGTATTGTTGAATACTTGAATAATCTTTACTACATACTTCATCTGTCTCAATTTAAGTGTCTTACTTTTCTTTTTGATTTGTCATAAAAATAGTGTCTCTTTTTATATTTAGTAACTTTCAATTCTAACATCCTACATGACAAGTTAACAATCACAATATTTAAAGCACTACACACATCTTTAATTTAAGATAATAAGATTTAAAAATCTTTCTTTATTTCTTAAATTTCGTGTCAAGTCAAACTAAGACACTTACCATGAAACAGAGAGAGTATGTTTTTGTGTACAATGACTAAATTCAAGGATACTTTTTAAAATACTAAAAACAATTTACATTATCGAATATTTGTTTGCTTAAGCAAAGACCGAAGAAGTAAAAGCAAGACATCAATGGCATCAACTGCATCTTTAGCATAAAAAGTTGGTAGAAATATCGAATTTGTCTATGAAGTATACGAAAATATGTAGATATCCCCTCATTTAATAATTGGATAAATCATGCCCACAGGAACAAAAGTGGGTTATATTTGCTCTTATTGACCAACAAAACTAATTAGCATGGTTTGTTACCACGTGTTCAAAATTTAATAACGAAAATATGGTTAAATTTATCTCTAGACTATGCAATTATGATACTCTTTGTTTCAATTTACGTGAAATTATTTTTTTTATCTGTTTTAAAAAAAAAGTCATATTTTTATATTTAGAAACAATTTAACTTTATGAGATGATTTACGGTCACACATTTATATAAGATTATATATTGACCGTTAATAGTTTGGTCAATGATGATATTTTAATAGATATAAATTCTCGAAGGGAACGTGACATTATAGCTTTTTCTTTTTTGAGATTTTCTTAAACTTTGAAGTTTGAACTAACATAAAAGTCATCGACTCAAGAGAAAGTGAAAAATGTAAAACAAGCCAATTAATTGAAAAGTGAAATGTTTAGCCAGTGATATGCAACAACAAGAAGAGATGTGTAACCTTTTTATATTTACTAGAATACCCTTGTTATGCCATTCTTAGAAGGGTGCATGATCAATAGTTAAAAAGTTGAAATCTTCTAATGCTAAGTATATAGCTTACTTTAAAGTTTAAATTAACATCCCATTATACGCTTTTGCTTAGGCTTCTCCACAACAGTACCGTCATTTCCAGCAAGTGCAAGATACTTATCCTTCCTAGTAAAAGTAGTACACTCATAAGAAAGAGTTGCAGCAATAACCCTTTGTATGTAGTTAGCCACGGTTGGAAATTTATTAATGTGGAATTAAGTTTAATATATTATTTATGACTCAAATAATTGGGATCCACACGTCGGAAACGTCGTTTCCACACACATGCACACGTAGTGCCAAATATCGTAAATTTCATTAATGAAAGAGATATTGGTACGCGAGTAAACATTTGAGACATGAAATGATGGTCGGTCGTTGGTTAAATGACACGTATTCCACGTTGATAAATGAAGGAAGAAGAGTACGAAGTGTAAGATCGAAACAAGTCGGAAAAGGGCTGCGACGCCGCCACCGTAGAGTTGGGGCGTCGCTCAGAGGCACCGCGGCACCCCAAGGGTAGGGCCGCGACGCTTATGTGATGTTTGGGCACTGGAGCCGCGGTGCCTCTCTGAGGCGCCGCGGCGCTTCGGAGGCAGTGTCTGGTCCGATGGAATCCCAAAAGTTTGGTTGTTGAGGGGGTTTCAATGGCATTGAATCCACCAAATAATGGCCATTACTTGGACCATTATTTTGCTGAATTACTTGGGGATTAAAGGCCATCCATTACATGGCAATTGAATGCCACTGTGGGGCAATTGAAAGGCCATCTTACACACCTATATATTGAGGCCTTAGGCTCAATTGAAGACACCACTCATTCTCATATTTTCTGAAAACTCTTCCTCTCTAGCATACTTTCACACACTCAAATGTTCTTCTTGAGAAACACTTGAGTTTTCTTTGCTCATTTGTTTAGTTGATGTTTTATCTTGAGAGACAAGTTTTCAATAGCCGTTAAAGGATTCATACGGGACAATATTATCTTAAGGACATTGAATATCACTCGATTCAGCAGTGCCCTTGTAACACTACCGGATTTAGTGTTTTTGGTTTCAGGTTATAAAGATCAAGAAGCTTGCTGCAGTTCCAACGAAGATCTCAAGATCCAAGACTGAAGAATCATTCTCAAGACCAAGATCATCAAACTTGTTATTGTTGTCACAACTCTTGTTAGGCTTCAAGTATGTTGCATTGTAACCATTTTAGTTTATCCTTTCAAAGAACTAATAGTAGTCGTATACTATTCCCGTACATCCATTGTAACTCGCAGCCACACATGACAGGTACAAAAGGTTTTTAAACAATTATGAGTCATTCAATGGAGGAAACATGACTTCTGGAGGTGACAGTAAAAACAAGATAATTAGAAAAGGGATCTTGAATGTCCCTGATATTCCAACCTTAAGAATTGTATTACACATTGAGGGCTTAATGGCTAATTTTCTTAGCATCAACCAATTATGTCTCATTTACGTTTGTCTCAATCATGGGCGGTGTGATGATGATCTTGAGGTAATGTTTAATAAGAATATCTGTAAAGTTACGAATGAAGCTGACATATGTGTCATGATATGTACAAAGACAAGTGACAATTGTTATCTTGTTGCAAGACAAGAAACATGCAATAATGTTAGGATCGATGACACAACACTATGACATCAAAAGTTAGGGCATGTCAACTATCGTAATTTAGAAATATTGATCTCATATGAGGTGGTAATAGGCATTCCCAAACTGAGTTCTAAAGGTAAAAAAAATTGTGAAGATTACATGATAGTGGAAAATAATCAGACCACAAAAGAATCAGATGTTGTCCCAAATATTGTCACACCTGAAGCAACATCTGAACCTGAAACAGAGAGCACATAAGCCATGGATGATGAGTTAAATGTTGAATTGATTGATCAAATCCAAAGGCATCCCTCATCAAGAATTAGGAAGAATCATCCGACAAGCCAGGTGATAGGGGGAGTTTTTGAGGGAATTAGAACAATAGGAAAAGAACCACTCAATTACAGAGATATGATAAGGTATGTGTGTATGTCCAACATATACCAAGAGGTTAGTCTTTCTTGTTTTATATCTACTTTAGAATCTAAGAATGTTTCAAAAGCACTTAATGATAACTTTTGGATCCAAGCAATGCAAGAAGATCTTGAACAATTTTCTCGTAATGAAGTCTGAGACTTAGTTCTACGCCCATATAATATAAATGTAATTGGAACTAAGTGAATTTTAAAAATAAGTCAGACGAATCAGAAACTGTTATCAGAAAAAAAGCTCGTCTAGTTGCTCAAGGTTGTACTCAGGTTGAAAGAATCGATTATGATGAAATCTTCGCACCTGTAGCGAAAATTGAGTCAATTACACTTTTACTTGCCATGTTTGTTGTCTTAAAATTACTCTACATCAAATGAATGTAAAAGGTGTCTTCTTAAATGGTTATCTTGATAAGAAAGTCTATGTTGAACAACCAAAAAGATTTGAAGATCCTTACCATCTACACCATGTGTACAAGCTCAAAAAGGCATTGTATGGATTAAAGCAAGCCCATCGAGCATGGTATGGTCATCTAACTAACTTCCTTCTTAAATATGGGTTTTAACTGTGGTGAAGCTGATCATACTCTATTTATTAAACGTCACAATGTAAATATTATTATTGCTCAAATCTATGTAGATGACATAGTCTTTGGTTCGACCTCACAACTTATCTAAATTCATTTGTTGAAGATATGTCATCGACATTTGAAATGAGCGTGATTGAGGAACTAACTTTTTTCTTAGGCTTTCAGATTAAGCAAAGTTAAGATGAAATCTTCATCTCCCAGAGTAAATATGCCAAAAATCTAGTTAAGAGATTTGGGTTGGAAAATGCTAAACAAATGAAAATGCCAATGGGATCTTCGCAGAAGGTATGTAAGGAAAATATTAATGAAAATGTCGACCCAACTTTGTATCGATCTATGATAGGTATACTTCTAAATCTTACTGCAAGTCACCCAGATATTATGTTTAGTGTTTGTGTTTGTGCTCGATTTCAAGTCTGTCCCAAAATTTTCTACTTAAATGTCGTAAAACGTATCATTAGATATGTTGCCGGCACATGCGAGATGGAAATTTAGTATTCCAAAGACACTAATTCTAATTTAATAGGGTATAGTGACTCAGATAGGGCTGGAGATATGTATGATATGAATAGTACAAGTGAAGGATATTTTTATCTTGGCAATAACCTTGTTTCATGGTATAGTCGTAAACAAAATTGTGTCTCACTTTCAACTGCTGAATCTGAATATGTATCAGCTGAAAGTTGTTGCTCTCAATTAATATGGCTACGACACATGTTAGACGACTATGATTTTACTAGCAACATTTTGGTTTTGTGTTGTGATAATATGAGTGATATAAATATTTCCAAAAATCCAGTTCAGCACTCACGTACAAAATATATTGATATTAGACATTATTTTTAAAAGATTTAGTTGAAAAATAACTAGTTAAATTGAACATGTGACATTATTCATCAACTAGCTTATATTTTTACAAAAGCTTTAGACCATGAGAGATTTTCTAGTTTGAAGAAATCTCGTGGTCTTTGTAATCTCTAAAAAGGCATCATTTTGGTGAATGTCGGCTGAAACATTCTCTAACATTTTGGGTGACATTTGCCTATGATATATCACTGACTGATTATTGTTTCTGTATGACGCATAACTCTTTGGTCACACAAGCATGATCCCTCACTAAGAATGTGTTTTCAATAAGATATCATTCTCTGTGATGATATTATTTATCATAAAAAAGAAGTATCAAAATAAGGCAAAGCCTTTATAAATAGTTGGCAACTATGAAAAATGGGCAAGCGCAAGAAATAATATTGTTCCTGTTCTATAGGAGTATCAATTGCTTCAAAAGAAATTTGTGAATACCATAAAAGTATTTGTATTATTTTGACACAATTATTTTTACATGTACTATATGATTAGACCAAGGACTCGATGGAAAAATATTACATTGGTCCGGTGATCAAACTTATAAAGTGCATGTAAAATGTGTTTTGATTTGTTGTCAAAAAGAAAAATTCTTGTGAGATCAAAATAATTGTGTCGTCCAAAATATTGCCAACATTGCTGCTGATATTTTTCAGAAAGTGATATCTGTTAGGATATTGATTTTAACTAATTTCAGAAAAATAAGAGTTCTCTCTATTTTTATGCCATATTTTAATTGGAATTCAAACTTTAATAGGATAAGATTAAAATTCCTACTATGATGTTTATTGTTTTATCCCAATTTTTTAGGTGTAAGTTATTGGATAAATATTAAACACCTAAAACTAAGGAATTCTTATTACTTCGAAAGGTTTTCCAAGTATATAAATATTCATCTCATTTGTTTCTTTTTACCATTCTAGATTTTCCCTAAAACTAAAAAAAAGAAGGAAAAATCACATCACAACCTCGGGTACATCCCTACCTAACCGATGGAATCCTATCCATTTCAAATTTATTCTTTTTGCTCAAATACTAAACCCTCTCCTCAAAACTCACCAATGGAAACTTCTACAATGTCAACACATATGTCTACCAACACTCCCACCAACACCACCATGAGTACAAGCCCTCCTCAACAACCGGACATATCTTCTTCTTCACATCAGCCTGAAAACAGGTGTACGACTATAGTCCTTAGAGGTGATGAGAAACCTCTTGATATCAGCTACCATGAGGATGACAATAATTTCATAGATGTTGATGCAACATCTGATTATTCGACCCTAGGTAAAAGGCCAAATTCCTCATTCTTCCCTACTCGTAGATCGAGTAGAGTGTTCGAGAGAACAGTCCAGCAGGAGTCGAGCACCAAAAAGTTCAGATTTGACACATCTATACATGCTTGCTCAAGCAGTGACACTGATGACATGAACTTTGAGCAATCCTCTGAAGAAAGTGAAGAAGATCCTACTGCCTCTGTTCCTCGTGTCTCAAGACGAGGAAATTCCTGATGATACTCCACTGAAGAGATTATATCCAAAAGGGATTTCCAGACATGCTAAATAAGATGTTGCTTAAAATATTGCCGACAAAGCCACAACATCTCAAGCAACATTTCATCAAACTTCAGAAGAGACACCAACATCATTCTATTCCAAAGCTAAAATTGATAAATGGGATTGGTACAAGAATAGGGTTATCATGTCTGAAAAAGTGTTAGATATAGCCTCTTGTTCAGAATATAGTTTGGTAGAGTTCCTCGATGATAGAAAGCTTCTCAAATCACTAACTAAAAAAGAACCATTCGTTGGTGAAGTAATTAAGTTGTTTTATGCAAATTTGAATTCTGCTATAGAAGATGCCTCCTCAAAGAAATTTGGAAAGGTATACCTCTATAACAAAATTTATCAGTTTACACCCTCAATTATAAATTAATGTTTGAAATTGAGCCTGAAAAAAGAAGTAGCACTACAGAAAGAGCAACATAGAATAAGTATGAGATAATATAATAGCTCAGTGGAGTTATAATGAAAAAGTAGATCCCTCGATGCCCTGTTTCAAAGTTAACTGTCTTATTCTTCACCCTTCATAAAATTGTCATTCACAATTGGCTCCCTTTATTAAATGAGTCAGTTGTGACAATTGATCAAGCCTCACTTTTGTTCAAAATTGGAAAGAGATTGAAAGTAAACCTGGCTATCGGTCCGGGTTGACCCGGAACCGGATCGGTCGACCCGATACAAAATCCAGTCCGGATCGGTAAGCAATACCGGGTTGGGGGGTCGGTTTGACCCCAACCCCAACCCCAACTCGCACGGGTTAAAGAGAAATCCGGTAAGGACCCGGACTGGTTGAACCGGTAACGGAAACCGGTGATCTTACCGGTTAACCGGACCGGTAAGGTAAAATATTAAAAAAAAATGGTTGTTGGCCCAACGGTAATATTATCGTTGGGGGGGGGGGAGGGATGGTGGTGGGGAAACTGTCTTAAGACCGTTTTTGGCCATTTTTATTTTTTTTGTTTTTTAATTTTTTGTTAATTACATTTTTATCCTTTAAAAAATCTATAAATACCCTACATTCTTCTCATTTTTATCACACAATTATTTCTACAATTATCTCAATTCTCAACTCTCATACTCTCTTAATTCTCTATATTATCAATTCTCAAGTTGTTGTTATTATTATTATTATTATTATTATTATTATTATTATTATTATTATTATTATTATTATTATTATTATTATTATTATTATTATTATTAATTTCAAAATAGCAAGACGAAAGATTTCAAGCTTCGAATTTCACTTTCAATTGAATTCTGAATCCCGAAGTTTGGTACACTCGTTTCATTCTCTAATTATTTTATTAAATTGTCATATTTATTTGTTGATTATTTAAATATTTTATAATGTCTTTGCTAAAGGGAATTGGGTCGGGACTGCGCCGTAATCTAGTTCAAGGGGTAAAAAATCTATAGGTTCTTCATCAACTAATCAAAATATAGATTATGATCAAATGCAAGAAGATTTTGGAATAGAAGATAATGAATATGATAACGTTCAATTAGATAATATTGTTGAACTTGAAACTGAACCTCCTACACCTACTAGTGTTCCTTCTGTCAATGTTGGTATTGCTAGTGGTAATCGTAGACCTCCTTTACCAGAAGTTTCAGAACCAGAAGTAAGGAAAAAAAGGAGTAAAGTGTGGCTCTTTTATGATAGAGTTGAGGACACTGATAGAGTTAGATGTAATATTCGTGGAAAAACTTACAAACATAAGAGAGGGGGTGGTGACGAGGGGACGAACACTATAGGTAGACATTTATTGAAAGATCATCCGATACAATGGGGTGTTGCCACTGATTTAGAACCCGGTCAACAACAACTTAATCCATTAAGGGGGGGGGGGGGGGGAGGGGGTTGTGGCTAAGTACGATCCAAAGAAGGATCGCATTGAATTAGCAAAAATGATTGTCGGAGGTTGTTTACATTTTTATTTTGCTTCTTCTTCATATTTAATTACATATATTCAAAGAGTATATAATCCTTGTTTTACAGGTGTTCCTCGTAGTACTTGTAGAACCGATGTTCCTAGACTTTGTAATGATTATGTTATTTTTTTGCAATATTTGTTCACTAATCTTTCATGTCTAGTTAGTTTTACTGCAGACATTGGGCATGCTTTAAACGGTTGTGATTATTTAACAATTACTTGTCATTGGATTGATGAAAATTTTAAAAATGGAAAAACGTATTATTGCTTTTGCATATGACGAGGATCAAAGTCATACTGAAAAATATATAAGCGAAACTATTTATGCTTATGCCAAAAATTATAATCTTTATAAAAAATACTTTGTATATCATTCAATAATGCATCTAATAATACTGCTGTTGTTGATCTTTTAAAAGCGGAATTAGAACCGCCACTTCCTGATATATTTCATGTTCGTTGTGCTTGTCATATTTATAATTTAATTGTTAAAAGTGGTTTTGAGTTATTTGCAACTGAAATACAAATTGTCAAAAGAGTTGTTGGAGTTATTCAAGGTAATAATAGAAAAAATAGACTTATAGAATTTAAAGAAAAATATAAACAATTTGATTTGAGACCTAAATTCATGTCACAAGAGATTATTACACGGTGGAATTATACTTATTTATTTTTAAAAGAATGTTATAAGTATAAAGACCTCATAACACATGTTTCAAATGCTCATTGTAAGAACGTGATTTATATGTTAACCGATGATGTTTGGAAATCAATTGCTGAACTTTTAAAAAATTTATGTAAATTTTACACTGCGACTGTTGAATTTTCGATTACCCAACAGTTTGTAATGCTTTAGCTCATATAACTAAAATTTCATATTTATTTTATGATTTAAAATCAAATATAAAATATAAAGCTGCAGTTACAGTTATGTTTGAAAAGTTTAAAAAATATTTTTTTCCTATTCCTGATATTTATTGTATTGGTGCAGTCTTAAATCCTCCTGTTAAAAAAGTAGATTGTCATAATTTAATATTTAGTTTATATACTTATAATCTTATATGGAAGTAGGTGAAACAGAAACTCCATCTTCATTTGATTGCGTATGTAAACTTGATACTAATTTAGCTAAATTATATGAATATTATGCTACATTACATGACAACAACAACTCTACTACTAATATTCGTTCTAGTTCTGCTTCTGCTTATGTGTCTACATCTGCAGAATTCGATGAAGACGATGAAAATGAATCTTTATCTATATGGAACACTTTTGCAACAACACAAGCAAGCACAATTCGAAATTGTGCTGAGATGGAGTTTTATTTGCAAAAGCCAACGGAGCCGAAGAAGAACTTTCAACCTTTACAATGGTGGCAGGATAACAAAAGACAATTTCCGATACTAGCAGCTATGGCACGGGATGTTCTTAATGTGTCTGTCTCAACAGTGGCTTCTGAAAGTGCATTCAGCCAAGCACGAGATCAAATAGGAGACACACGTCACTCATTGGGCGGAAGCACATTAGAAGTGTTAGTATGCTTAAGGGATTTGATCAGATCAGAGAGAAGAAATCAAGGATATAAAGACGTTGACTCTCCGGAAGATGAAGAAATCAACAATATTTTGGAAACCGGGAGCGCAAGCGAGACTGAAACTAATACTCCAGATTTAGAGGCTATGGAACATAACCAATTCTATCAACCTATAAATTATGAAGAACTTGCAAGAAGGATGCATAATATGTAAATAACAATTATTATTACTTCATTATGTACGTTTATTAACATTATGAATAATGAAAGTTTGAAAGTTTATATCTTATCATTAATTTTTATTATTTCTTTAGTTGTTATTTGTTAACTTATGTCTACTAATTTAATAAATTAATAAATTTTAAAATAAATAAAAATTAATTTTTTTGAACTACAATATAAACTATAAATTATAAAGTTATAAACTATATTATATTATTATATTACATATTTAATTTGAATTTAGTTAAATTTTCGAAATTTACAAAAAAAAAACCAAAACCCGGACCGGTAGGCCCGGTAAGCCAGTGAACCGGACCGGTAACCGCTTCAACCCGATAATCGGTCCAGAACCGGTTCAACCCGATAACGGGCTACCAGTCCGGTCCGGGTCGATCCGTTAGACAGGTATAATTGAAAGTCAACTTAGGAAGAATGATATTTTATCAAGTGGCCAATCTGGCAAAAAAAGAGTCGACTTTAATCCTCCCATTTCCCTCTCTGATCTACCAAGTTTTAACTATCCAATACTTTGAGCCTAAAATAGAGGATATTATATGGAAAGCTCATGAGGAGGCAATTTTGAAAATAAAAATAGAGTCATTGAACTTTCTTAGAAAAAGAAAGCAGACAATGAGAATGTTGTCAGGAATGTTACACACATTCAAGGCAACACTGATTCAAGACAGTCAACTCTGTCTATAGCATGACTGGTTGGTCAAATAACAAAGCTCAACCAATAAATTTCAGAGGTTGATGCTGCCAGAGATGCATTGGTTCAGGATAGGGACCAGTTCTTACTTTTGTTTTCTTTCCAAAAAGGGAAGATGATTCTTTGCAGGGGGTGCAAAGGGCTGAAAGTTCTAAAAAGCAATGCTGCTGAAGGTTGTTGTTGCTGCTGAAGAAACTGTTGTTGTTGCTGCTGTGCAAAGAGAAGAAGATGTTGGGAGGAAAGTCCTGCTGAAGAGGTTAAGGCTCAGGGATGAAGCAAAAGTTGTTATGCAAAAGTAGAAATCGACTGGAATCTACTACTGCTGCATAAAAAATGGGGGGGGGGGGGGGCAGACTGATTTTCTGCTGATTTGCTATCTGATTTTCCGAACAATTTTTTATTGACTGAATTGTGAACTGCTTGCTTGATTGATGTTTTATTATGACAATGGTTTAAACTGACATTTGGGTATTTTCTGTTGTATATTGGATGATCTGTATATATGTATGTGCTGATATCGTGTTTAATCTTATGACTTGATATACACTGGTATACACATGTTTTGATTGTATGCCATCACATGTTAAGGGAGAGCATAACTGTAATCATAGTTGTTGGACAACATCTATGACATTGCCTTAAGTCATTTGTGCAGGTTATAATGAGTTTGTGAAGAAAGACAAAAATGAGGAGAATGTTAATGTTGGGTTTGGTGTTGTGACATTTTACCTAACATATCTTTTTAAGTACTGATTTGAATGTAGAAAATATTGTAACAAATGTCACAACATTCGGACCAACATCAGAAATCCGACAAAAACTTTTCCATAAGCACTTTATTTTCAATAAACATTTTTCATTAACAGCTAACCAAGGAAAGAAACCAGACAGGGGTTACAGGTCCAAACAATCCAGGCGCTCGAACATCAAGAATCAAAGATGCAAAGTCAATGCGAATCGACCACCCCTCCAAAACTCACAAATTTTCTTTGAGCGCAGGTTTTTCATATTAGCAGCAACAGAAAATACAACCATAATCAAAGTTCGAATTCCGCAACAAGATCCAACACAATCAGCGGTCACAAAGACGTCTCAACCCATGCGGTTCACAAACGCACAACGGCCAGACAACGACGTTGTCTCAACCCATGCAGTTCACAAACGCACAACGTCCAAACAACAATGTCATTTCAACCCATGCGGTTCACAAACGCACAACGTCCAGTCAACGACGTCATCTCAAGTCTCAACCCAAGCGTTTCCCAAACAAACAATTTTATTTTTGAACGTAGGTCCTTCATATTAGTAGAAGCAGAATGGACACTAAAAATCAAAGATTAAATTTCGCAATAAGGTTATTCGTATTAGCAGAAGCAGAAAAGACAACAACAATCAGATTCCGCAATAAGGTTTTTTCAGAACGATAGAAGCAAGGAGGGTGACAACACTCCAACACAGGGGATTTGCTCACAGAGTCGAGTTGCAACGAGTCTACGTCAAACACAGCTAACAAAACCACTGCCTCCTTACCCAGGCTACATCATTTACACTTTATCCATTAATTACTTCAACTAGTTTTACAAGACGTTATTTTGCATTCCGTCCATACAAGACGGTAACGTCCATACAAGACGTCATTTGCATTCCGTCCATAGAAGACGTCATTTTGCATTCCGTCCATACAAGATGGTAACGTCCATACAAGATGTCATTTGTATTCCGTCCATACAAGACGGTAACGTCCATACAAGATGTCATTTTGCATTCCATCCATACAAGACGATAACGTCCATACAAGACGTTCATTTTCATTCAGTCCATACAAGACGTCATTTGCATTCTGTCCATACAAGACGACAACGTTCATACAAGACGTGATTTGCATTCCGTTCATACAAGACATCATTTGCATTCCGTCCATACAGGACGGTAACGTGCATACAAGACGTTTATTTGCATTCCGTCCATACAAGACGGTAACGTCCATACAAGATGTCATTTGCATTTCGTCCATACAAGACGTCATTTGCATTCCGTCCATACAAGACGTCATTTGCATTCCGTCCATACAAGACGGTAACGTCCATACAAGATGTCATTTACATTCCGTTCATACAAGACGGTAATATCTACACAACAACGTCCATACAACGACGTCACCAGCATCCTGATCATGCATATGCAATTACGACACCTTCAGCACTTAATGTCTACACAAGACGACATTCCTACTCACATGATCACAATTCTTATATATTCATGCTTTATCATTTTTGTCTTAAAAGTTATGCAGGAGCCTTAATTTGCAGGAGCACAACGTGGAACTATCTCTTATGTCGATCCGCTATCTCCAGCATTCCACAACACCAATGGCTCTATTGTCATCATAATTCGACACTGGGACACAAATTTTAAATCGGCGTCAACCCGTCTTTAATTTTGGCATCACAACAATTCAGTATCATCTTAATTCGACACTGAGACAAATTTTAAATCGGCATCTGCTCGTCTTTAATTTTGGCATCACAACAACCTAGTGTCATCATAATTTGACACTGAGACAAATTTTAAATCCGCATCCACACCATATTTGATTTTCTGGCATCACAACAACCCAATGTCATCATAATTCGACACTGGAACAAAATTTTGAATCTGTTTTAGCGTTGCCTTTAATTTTCCAAACCTCACAATAACCCAGTGTCATCACAAACCGACACTGGAACAAAATTGTGAATCTGCATCAGCTTTGCGCTTAAATTCCTAGCATCAGAAATTCCCCTTTCTTCTTGAAAACTCCCTTTACCCATGCATTTCCTAATCTTTGACAATCAGGATAAAATTGGCTTTAAGTCAACGTCTTTGTCCGAAAACTCTTTCATCATCTTCAGTCAAAGAGGAACAAGTTGTTGACACTCAATTTTGTCACTCTCCTCTGATATTTACCGTTAATTAAACTTTTTTAAAACACCGCAATTTTTTTTCCTTTTACTAAACTAAAATACTTAAACTCTTCCCAATCCAAAACAACCCACACCCCTTCTATTCCCTTACACCATGGCCCAAAAAAACGTGGAGCCCAATTAAAACCCCTCCCCTTCTCTACCAAAATCTGTAACCCTCTCTTTAAACATCCAAAATCAGCCCAAATACCGACTGACCCGAGCCCAACATATCCCTTTTCATCTCGTCCAAATAGAACCTCATTATTCCAAACAAAACTAAACCCATCGTCCCTTTCCAACAAGAACACCCAAAGAACCAGCCCACCACCGACAACCCTCTTTACCCACTGGATATACGTCCATTACATGGCAGAAGCTATACCATCACCTTCACACCCCTTTTATCCATCAAACAAACCCCAATCACATTCACATCTCCCATTTACCGATCAAATAAACATGCACCTCTGTCCCATTGACTCCCCCTTTTCAAATCACTCTGAAAAGGCAAAATTAGAGACCCCTTTGATCTTTTCTTTTCAATATCACAAAAAACGGTCACTTGTCCTTTGAATTCGAATTTAGAATTTTAACTCTAAAATGTCAACTATAAATACAATCTCTTTGGGTTGTGTTTAGGGGGTCCCTCTTTTGACAAAAAAATTGAATTTCTGTGTTTCAAAAGCCTAGAACAAAAAACTCAGGTTGTTACATTAAAAGTTATCGAAAGATTCTATGTTTTAAAAAGCCAAGAACACAAACCCCGATTTTGGGACTACTTTGAAAAAGTTCAGAAATCAGTGGAGAAACCCCCTTCTTTCACCCTAAATTTAGAACTCGAAAACTACATATCCTTAAATCTATAAACTTTTACAACTTTGTTATCGCATAAACAAAAACAATACACCTTCGAGTTGACTCGACGAATCGAGGTGTGCCTCGGTTCGCTGTCCGGAGAAGGTAAAATCAACTCCCATCGATCTCAATTTGTTCCCTACTTTCTTTGTGTTTTTTTGTGTGTTTAGAATTATGTGTTAGTTTAGTATCGAGTTTAAGTGTTCTTATTGGAACAATCTGTTTTATTTGGTTTGAATCCTTTGCTTAGCTTTGATCAGATTAAGATAACGTGAGATGAATTAATTTATCCATGATGCATTAAAGATTGTTAGTAGCTCATGTATATCCTTCAGACGTTTTTAGACTCATGCGATGTGGATTTATCATGTTGAGAAGTTTCTTGAAGCTATAAAGTTTAAAGTCATTTGATTATAGTGACATGTATAGGGTTAACATACTTGCTTTCATTTCTTAGCTATGGTTAGTTGAGAAAATGCCTCCATAATGCTTTGATGATTGTTAGTATCCAGAAGAGTAAATGTTGTTGCTGCACTGCTGCTGAATATATTTGTTTGTCCATTTCTATGTCTATCATGTTCACCAAATTAGTCATGTTATGCCCTACTTGCCTAAGTGTCATCATGCCTAATATACATCATATATGAGTACGCATATTTAGTCTTTGTTTAGATGATTAATTTGCATATCTAAGAAGTCTTATTCATGCTTGGAGGTTTTTCCACCTTTGTTTCCGGCAGAGTCACCAAACTAGACATGTCCTACCCCTGTAAAATGACCCTAAGCTTAATCCATCATGAATTTACCCTCTCTTTGTGTACTCAAGAGCATGCCTTTAGATGGAATTTCTAATTCCTATTTACTTTTCCTATCTAAGTGTTAAAATATATCTATGTTAGCATGTTGATCTCACTAAGCTCTTCTGTATGCAAATTAGTATTCAAGATGTTTGGTTTGGCCTGGATAACTTTGTATATCTGTGAAATGTTATCTCGGATCTAATCATGTATGTTACAGCCTGAGTTGTTCATCCCTCTGCTTAGAAATATCAGGAAAATACTTTTTTTTGTGAAGTATACATCTAAGCCATATGTCATTGTATATCTCCGAATATATCTTGTATACTTGAATATTCATGTATATCAGTATCCTTTCTAGGTCTCTGTGTTGTATTTAAATATGGGCTTATGTATGAATGTGAATATTTGGTTATTGGGCCTACTGCCTATATATGGGACTGTTTGTTTCTTCACTTAAAAATCTGAAAATATGTGTTTTGGGGCCTGTTGTTATTCTTTGCTGTCAATGTACCCCAAGGCCCGATGCGGGGTTGAATAACATTTTCATTTTTATTATTACTACTTGGATCTGTTGTATCATTTTTTAGACTGATATAATCAAATAACAATGGAGTCATATATGTGTTTGAGCTTACGTGATTAGTTGTCTGTCCTTTGATAAGTCTTGGAATATTTTCCTAATTCTTATCTTTTTTTATTTTACATGAAATGCGTTGGGAGCCTGATGCGCGAAAAGATGCACACACTTAAACTCAAGTGCACGTTATCGTGACAAGTAATATAGTCTTAGCAAGATCGAATATCGTCCACAAGGATTAGAGTTCAAGTACCAAATATCTATCTTTTGGTATCTATTTGGTAAATTAATATTTGATTTTGTGGTTTATAACTACGAATTATAAAGGCTAATTTAACTAATGAGTTTACTTCAGTTGTGATGAGAATAGGGCTTCCACGTTTCCTCACTATCCGCTTATGTTACTTATTAATGCAATAACTTATGGTCTTCTTCTTTTGGAGAAAGCAGGTTCACTAAATCGTTTTATACTCCCGTTAGGGTTATATAAACACTCAACCCCAGTATTTCTCCTTTCTACCTTTCGGTGATAAGGATGACTCTATAGGAGGATTAAGACTAAGAACCTAGTTAACCGTCACGCACAATGCGTAAAATTAGGGTTGTTAAGCCTCTCGTTAACGCTACATAAATAATTGAAGTATTTTCATCCCCAATCCAAGAATATCTACCCAACTTACAACATATTCACAATCCCCTCCTTTCGGAGTCTGATTAGAAATCATATAGTGATAATTAGTTGTCAATTAACTACCAAGCATTCAATTTAATTATTGGATAGATCTCAACAAGAAGAAGAATAACCATAAGCATGCATTAAATCATAACATAAGTTTCTAGAGATTCAACATGGAAAGCCCTATAGAGGAATTAGTTCCTAGCCATTGACATGACAAGAACTAATTCCATGTTCTTCATAAAACTGAAATAAAAACAAGAAAAGGAAAGGAAATTTACTAAACTATGGTCTCCAATCTCCAAGCAAGAAAGTCTTGTGTTGTGCAAGAAGGGGAACCCCTAAAAACTGCCTAGGGTTCTCCTTTTATAGGCTCCTAACCGCCTCAACTTTTCCCTGCAGGCCTGGCCCAAAATCCGTCTGAAAACCTTATTTTTCCGCGTCGGCGCCGCGGCGCCGGAAATTCTGCAATCCTTCGGGTGATTTGGCGCCGCGGCCCTGATCTCTGGCATGCATGGCGCGGCTGCAATCTGTAGCCTCTCGGATGTTTAGGCGCCGCGGCCCTGCACCTGCTGACATGAGGCGCCGCGGCGCTGGGTCTTCTGCAGCCTCTTCGATAGTGGCGCCGCGCTTCGATCAGGGCAGGAGGCGCTGGTTCGGCCTCGTTCGCCACTTTCTCTGTTTTTAGCTCTGGAATCTCTTCTTTTGCCCTCTTTTAGCTCATTTTCCGCCATTTGACCATTTTAACCACTTTGACTCAAAAGAAAGGAAAACTATCCTAATACGACACTTATATGTGTAAAAAGGGACAAAAGATTAACTAAAACTGACTCAAAAAGTGTATATAAAATACACCGATCAAATACCCCCAAACTTAACCTTTGCTCGCCCTCGAGCAAAGATAGAAAGAAAGAAATAAAAGACTCACTGACATTGATCACTTTTGCTGCATTAGTGTTAACAAAAAAAAACATGAAGGTTAGCAGAATAATATGCAAGAACATATAACATGAAATTTTAGCATCCTAAACACTTTAAGCTAGATATTTCGCAAACTCATATTTATCATACTTAATGGAAGTCAATATACTAAATCATGCATGAAAATTCAAAAATCCGATGGCATGCTTACTTGCTATTCTCCACTAATTCTGGATATGCATAAAAGAGATCTTCAGGACTTTAAGGGTTGTAATGTAGGCTTAGGTATAGGTAGGTAAAAATAAACATTTAGGCTCATTCTGTGTATCATAAGCTCTTTAGCTTTTCAGTATTTCCCTTTTCTTTTTGTTCTTTCCTTCACTTTGATTCTATCTTTTCCCTCTTTTGTTTTGGGAGAGTGAAGTATATAATAATGACAAGCACCCTCAAACTTAGGTTTTTGCCTATTTCTTATTACTTTTTAATTGGGGTGCAACAAGCTCATTCACTCTTTTTGTCTCTTTTTTTAACACAATTTATTCCACTATTTCATATTTTTACTTATGACACAATTTGTGGGAATATAGGGTGTCAAAGAAGAAGTTTCAACGTTTAGGCTCAATGGGGCTGACTAGGGATATTTTTAAAGTCCGGGATAGAAAAAGAATGGTAAGAATTGACTATCAAAGAAATGCCTGAGTCATCTCCCTAACATGCACATCCTAACTATTTCGCCTCAAATAGCAAGCAATCATAACACATAAGTATTTATCATTTAGCATGCATAATTCACTCAAGAAACTCCAAATAGACAGATTTTGTGAGTTTTTGGCATATATAACCTAAGTGTTTAGAGAGTTGCTTCAATTCCGTTACATTATTCCACCTTACTTCACTAGGTGTTTCTAGTAACTACAGCATACATGTCTTTTGACAGACAATTATGACTCAAAAAGAAAAAAATTTGGTGACTCCAAAAATACATAAAAACAATAAAAAGACTTAAATAAAACATAACAAGACACAAATAAAACACCCCCCCAAACTTAAATCACACATTGTCCCCAATGTGTGTAGAATCAAAGACAATAAAAGAATAAGACACTTACAAGCTTTGGTTAAAATGGTGGTGGTGGCGGTGGATAGTACTTTGAATTCCGTGAGGGGAGGAGAGCTCTTGGTGTTTGATTTGGCGTTAGGGCCTTCGGATCAGAGCGTCTTCCAGAATTCATATTTGCCATTGTGGCGCGCGGCACGCAAATGGGCGCGGCGCCCAACTCTGTCTGGTTACGAACTTCTGCGCGCGGCCTCGCTACAGGCGCGCGGCTCGCGATTTTACGGAGATCCTTTGCTTCTCTTGATTTCGCCTTCAAGTCCTTGGCTTTCACTGTCAACACAACATGAACCACAGAACCCAAGGCCGTGAGGTATCGAAAACAAAATAAAATAAACTAAAGACGAGAATTGAAATAACATAATTGAAAGCGTTGGGTTGCCTCCCACTTATTTGTCTTTAACGTCTTTTAGCCGGACGAGTTCCTTAGTTTAATAAATGTGAGTGTATTAACCCCAACAAATCCATTTTTTCCACATTGTTCGTTTCTTTTCTTCTTCTTCTTCTCTTCTTAGCATTATCATCGGCGAAGTTTGAGAACACATACCTCCTTTAGTGGAATTTGGCAAACCATGCACGCTTTCTTGGGCTCATCTCCCTTTGGTTGACTTGTATTAGCTCGCAGGGGGGTTTGATGGTGTTGATTGCAAAGCACCCACTCATGGTTGGTGGCTCAATGACGTGTTTAAAAACTTTAAACACCATTTCTTCATTCTCCACCCAATGTTAACTCTCCTCTTTCAACATCAATCAAAGCTTTTCCGTTGCTAGGAATGGTCTCCCGATATGATAGGGATTTGCATCTTCTTCCATATCAAGAATGAGGAAGTCTGCGGGGAAAGAAGAATTTTCCTACTTTCACAATCACGTCCTCAATCTTGCCTCTTGGATGAACCACATCTGTCGACGATTGCGGAGCTTCTTGTGGTTGGTTTGGCCTCATGACTCGATCTTTTAAATGCGATAAGGGCATCGATTTATACTTGCCCTAAATCACACTGAGCTACATTGCATGTCACGCCGCTGTGCAAGGTAGTGTAAAGCTCTCGGATCTTTTAGCTTTGGTGACAACTTTTACTCGCAAGATAGCACTACACTCTTACATCGGTGCTACTATTTCAGATTCGCGACAACTTCTTCTTCCCCAAGATCTCCTTCATGAACTTGAAATAGGAAGGCATCTGCTCCAAAGCCTCTATAAAGGTATGTTGATATGCGAACTTCAGATGTCTTCAAAAATTTGGAGAATTGTTTATCAACCGCCTTTGTAATCTCTGGGAAAAGGGATCTTCTCTGTAAACTCCTAATCTGGAGTTTTCTCTACTACTGGTCTAGGATCAATCACCTTCTATTATTCTATCTCGCCTTCTTCTCACTTCTCGGTGAGGTGTTGCTGCTCAATGTCTTCCACTTCTCATTTGCCTTTGCGACCTGCTCCTCGGATTTACCTCTGTATTGCTTGGCAGTGTACCCTGCGGCCTGTTGTTTGCCTGCTTTGCTAGCTGACCCACTTGTGTTTCCAAGTTCCTGAACGAGGATCTAGCTTCTGTCATGAACTGCGTCTGGGCGTTGGCAAGTGTTGTCACAACTGCTTTCAGCTCGTCTGGCTTTTCTTGCTGAACCGGTGCATTGAACTGTTGAGGCTGTGGGGCTTGAATGAAGGGCTGCTAGTGCAGTTCTGTTGGTTCTGATGCGGCCCTTTGTGATTCTGCTGCCCCTGGTCTCCTCTCCATGAGAAATTTGGGTGATTCCTCCACCCTGGATTATAAGTGTTGGAGTAGGGGTTGTTCTGTTGCCTCTGATAATTACCTACTGCCTGACACTCTGCCTGCTCCATTGGTATATTGTTGGGATCAGCTGAAGGAAACCTATCGAATGTATGTGGGCCACCACATATCTCACAGCTTTTAGGCATCTGCACGCATTCATCGACATTTGTATGTTCTTTGCATTGTTTCGCCAAAGGGCCACTAGGGCATTCAAGGCAGCAATAGCATCTATTTCGTGGACTCCCACTGTTCTCCTCCCACTTGTCGACCTCTCTTATGTGACATGGTTGTTAGTGGCCATATCTTCTAATAACTCATGAGTGTCATGGGCTGTTTTCCTCATGAATGCTCCACCTGCTGCTGCATCTATAATGGTTCTGGTTGTACTGCTCAGCCCGTTGTAGAAGATGTGGACCAAGTTCCACAACTCATTGCAATGGTGTGGGCACTTTCTCTGTAGATCTTTGAACTTTTCCCAAGCTTCATATAAGGACTCTCCATCTGCTTGGTAGAAGTTGTTCAACTCCCCTCTCAGTTTTGCTGCTTTACACGGGGGAAAGAACTTGGCTAGGAATTTCTGTGCCAGCTCTTGCCATGTAAAAATCGAATCGTGGCGGGAATTCAACCATACTTTTGCTCTGTCCACGAGTGAGAAGGAAAGAGCCTCAATCTGACGGCATCATCGATGCGCCGTTATATTCGAAAGTTGCACATAGCTCCAAGAAATTAGCTATGTGCATATGTGATCCTCCGATGGCGATCCTCGAATTATCTTGTGTCTTTACCATGATCGAATCGCGGTTTTATCTCGAAGTTGTTGGCTCATTGCGGGGAGCCTAATGCATGTTGTGCTCCATTCACTCTTGGCGGCACATAGTCTCCCAAACTTCTTTACGGCTGAATTTGGACTCTCTCCTCGCGTCTATTGGCACTTGCAGAGGCATTCCAGGTTAGGTTGATTTTCACTAACCGCTCTCATCATGTTATTGTTTTGAGCATCGTCCATCTCTATCAAAGTTGCAATCCGTTGATTCTTTCATTGCTACATGTTTTCTCAATTTACGGATTGAAGGGAACAAGAGTGTGCTCCTCTTCTCCTTCGCATAAACTGATTTCCTGAAATAGATCAAAAACAAACAACCAATCACGATACCTCGAATTTTCTGAAAATAAAAACGTAAAAATTTAAAATAAAAACGTAAAAATTAAAAACCAAATTAGAAATTAAAAAATAGATAAATTTGATATTGAACTATGCCTAATCCCATGTGGCGCCAAAAAACTTGATGCGAAAAGATGCACACTTAAGCGCAAGTGCGTTATCGTGACAAGTAATATAGTCTTAGCAAGACCGAATATCGTCCACAAGGATTAGGGTTCAAGTACCAAATATCTATCTTTTGGTATCTATTTGGTAAATTGATATTTGATTTTGTGGTTTATAACTACGAATTATAAAGGCTAATTTAACTAATGAGTTTACTTCAGTTGTGATGAGAATAGGACTTCCACGTTTCCTCACTATCCGCATATGTTACTTATTAATGCAATAACTTATGGTCTTCTTCTTTTGGAGAAAGCAGGTTCACTAAATCGTTTTATACTCCCGTTAGGGTTATACAAACACTCGATCGATGTTGCTCCTTTACCTTTCGGTGATAAGGATGACTCTATAGGAGGATTAAGACTAAGAACATAGTTAACCGTCACGCATGATGCGTAAAATTAGGGTTGTTAAGCCTCGTTAACGCTTACATAAATAATTGAGGTATTTTCATCCCCAATCCAGAATGTCTACCCAACTTACAACATATTCACAATCCCCTCCTTTCGGAGTCTGATTAGAAATCATATAGTGATAATTAGTTGTCAATTAACTACCAATCATTCAATTTAATTATTGGATAGATCTCAACAAGAAGAAGAATAACCATAAGCTTGCATTAAATCATAACATAAGTTTCTAGAGATTCAACATGGAAAGCCTATAGAGAATTAGTTCCTAGCCATTGACATGACAAGAACTAATTCCATGTTCTTCATAAAGCTGAAATAAAAACAAGAAAAGGAAAGGAAATTTACTAAACTATGGTCTCGATCTCAAGCAAGAAAGCCTTGTGTTGTGCGAAGGGAACCCTTAAAAAGCGCCTAGGGTTCTCCTTTTATAGGCTCCTAACCGCCTCAACTTTTCCCTGCAGGCCTGGCCTAAAATCCATCTGAAAACCTTATTTTTCCGCGTCGGCGCGCGGCTGCGAGACAGCGTCGCGGCGGAAGTCTGCAATCGCCGGGTGATTTGGCGCGCGGCCAGTCTCTGCTGTTTGTGGCGCCGGCCTGCGGCTCTGTAGCCTCTCGGATGTTTAGGCGCGCGGCCTGCACTGGCGACATGGCGACTGCGTGCTGGGTCTGCGGCCTCTACGGATAGTGGCGCGCGACCACCTTACTGCGAGGCGCGCGCGGCTGATGCTGGTTTCAGCCTCGTTCGCCACTTTCTCTGTTTTTAGCTCTGGAATCTCCTCTTTTGCCCTCTTTTAGCTCCTTTTCCGCCATTTGGCCATTTTAACCACTTTGACTCAAAAGAAATGAAAACTATCCTAATACGACACTTATATGTGTAAAAAGGGACAAAAGATTAACTAAAACTGACTCAAAAAGTGTATATAAAATACACCGATCAGAGCCACAAAGAGTTTCATTACGAGACTCATCAAATGAAGACCCATGTCCGTGTTCCTTACATTCTCCGGCTTCCGATTTCCTAAACAAAATGGGTGGGATGATAACGTCATCCGCCCCAGTCACACTTCTTTATTGTTTCTTAATTTCGCTGCTTTACTTTTTTGTTGTTGCAATTATGTAATTTTGTGTGATTATTGAAATGTGTAGAATAGGTAGACGTAAGATTAATAAATTAAAAAGGTAAATCTAAACCCACGCTAGTCTATTTTAGGCTCGTCACGCACATTTCAAATGCCGCTAGTATATTTTTAGGCTCGCCATGCATCTTTAAACTTTTAAAACAATTTGATCACCTTCTTATTTGCATGATTAATCATAAAAAATAAGGTTTTACTTTTACCTGGTTTGCTAAAAAATAACCTTTCACAAAAATCGTTTCTTGGTATTATAAACACAATTGTTTTCTCTTTACTTTCAATTGCCAAAACATAAGTATTTTACAAATAATATAAATGCATACTTTTAACTATATATGTATTTTTATAAACAAGTCTTACAACTCTTTTATGTTGTCAAAAATGCATCTTTTTGTTATTAATACTTACAACATCTTTTACTTAACATTTCTAAAAAAAGGCATGCACTTCTTAGCGTAATATTAAGCCTAAGTTTGATCGGACAACCGCATGTTAGCGGATCTTAAAGGATGCCTAACCCCTTCCCTTTAGGATAATAAAGAACTCTTACCATGAATCTCATAATTTTCGCAGACCATTAATTGGAGATTATTTGTAGCATTTTTATGCTATTTAAAAGTGTCCTAGTTCACTATAATAATTAGGTGGTGACTCCTTAAAACGGTGATTTAATTCATGAATCACCCAAGCAACGTTGCAGCACCGTTCAGGCTCCGGTCGAAAACGGGCGCGACTGTGATAATGGGAGGGAATTCGATAATAATCAATTCAAACTTTTCTGCGCCAAACACGACATTGTTTTTTATTTTTCCTGCCCCCATACCTCTGTAAAAAATGGCAAAGCCGAACGAACAAATTAAAACCATAAACAACTTCATTTGTGCCCACCTTACTCACGCCTCTACTCCCCCCCCCCCCCCCCCCCCAATTTTTGATATTACGCTCTATCAATGGCAACCTATCTCTTGAACATTCTCTCAAACAAGTCTCTCAAACACAAGTCTCCTACTCAAATTATCTATCTTCGGGATCTTTTCCTATAAATATTTATGAACTTTCAGATGTCTGTGTTACCCCTTCCATCCCTCTACACAAATCAACAAGATGCAACCTTAGTCATCCCCACACGTCTTTCTTGGCTACCCCCAATCATCGAGGTTACAATTGTTATGACTTATCAAGCTAAAAATAATCATTTCTCGGCATGTCATATTCGATAAGTCCCAAGTCCCCTTTGCCAAACTCAATTCTCCATCTCCAAATTCATATGAAATTCTAAATGATGGCCTAAATCCCTTTCTAATTCATCACTTGCAAAATCAATCGTCACCGACACCGGCAGCCATCCCGAGGTAGGCATTACATCCAGCCCCGTAATAGGAGCCTCGGAACAGCCCATCACGACTTTTTGTCTCGGCTGTCTCTTGGCCAACCCATCCTCTCCCCGATGACACTGCTATTTTTTTGCCCCACCCTCTAATCCCCACAGTCCACCCAGTCCCGCCTCCACTTCTCGGCCACTCCATCCCAAGCCTGTCCAACCTCCTGTGACACACCTACTGATAATGGAAACTCGTGCTATGCATGGCATTTCCAAACCCAAACGGCTATTTAACTTGTCCACTTTGGTTGCCCCTTCCCCTGTTCCTCGTAATCCGAAAGATGTCTTATCCGATCCTAATTAGAAAAATGTAATGATTGATTATAATGCTCTTATTGAAAATAAGACATGAGATCTAGTACCTCATCCTCCCGATGCTAATATTATTTGTTATATGTGGACTTTTCAACATAAAAAAATCTGATGGTTCTTTTGAGAGGCACAAGACCCTTCTTATTGGTGATGACAGATCTCAACATGCAGCCCATCCTCTCCCCGATGACACTGCTATTTTTTTGCCCCACCCCCTAATCCCCACAGTCCACCCAGTCCCGCCTCCACTTCTCGGCCACTCCATCCCAATCCTGTCCAACCTCCTGTGACACACCTACTGATAATGGAAACCCGTGCTATGCATGGAATTTCCAAACCCAAACAGCTATTTAACTTGTCCACTTTGGTTGCCCCTTCCCCTGTTCCTCGTAATCCGAAAGATGTCTTATCCGATCCTAATTGGAAAAATGTAATGATTGATTATAATGCTCTTATTGAAAATAAGACATGAGATCTAGTACCTCATCCTCCTGATGCTAATATTATTTGTTATATGTGGACTTTTCAACATAAAAAAATCTGATGGTTCTTTTGAGAGGCACAAGACCCTTCTTATTGGTGATGACAGATCTCAACAGGTAGAAGCGGATTGTGATGAAACTTTCAGTCCGGTGGTGAAACCAGCGACTATTCAGATTGTTCTCAGTATTGCTTTGTCCAAACGTTGGCCTATTCATCAGCTTGACATAAAAAATGCTTTTTTGCATGGAGACCTTCATGAAACCGTATATATGGATCAACCTATGAGATTCATGGATTTGATTCATCCAGATTATGTGTGTCTTTAGAAGAAATCACTATATGGACTGAAACAGACTCCTCGTACATGGTACCAACAGTTTGCTAATTTTGTATCCTCTATTGGATTTTCACATAACAAATCGGATTATTCACTATTCATCTATATCAATGGTAATGACATGACATACATCCTACTATATGTTGATGATATCATTTTCACGATATCTTCTGATGCACTTCGCCGATCCATTATGTCACTCATTTCCTCTGAGTTTGCTATGAATGATTTTGTTACACCCCGTAATTTCATAGCTACAAAGTGAGAACATGATTATGGAAATTAAATTTGAATGTTGGAAGGAAAGGATTTTTACAGTTTCTTATATGGATTTTTTTTGAGATTATTGTGATGACAAGAATTAATTCTAGTAAGTGAATTCTTTCCAATATAATTATGGACTAAGTGTTAAATTATTAAGTATTGGTATTAGGGAAGGTATGTCCATCAAAAATGACAAGAAATTTGGCTAAGTGTTGAGATATTTTATGTGGAGTGAAGACAAGTGGACAAGTGGAGCTTCATGGGTCCCTCTCCACTTGTGCTTTGTACACTTATATTAGATCAAGTCTTGCAAGACTTAGAACAAATATCTTCATCTTCAAACCCTCATATCTCTTTCTCTCCTTGAAGTTTTCGAAATCACCATAGAAAAATAGAAGAACAAGATCAACTTATTTTCTTTCCAAGATTAAGCACCTAGATTAAGTTCTAAACCAGGTTAAACTTTCAAAGTTGGTGATCATGGTTTGGGCGAGAACATGCCTTAAAACCCTAAGCTTGTTTAGGAACTTTTTAGAAGTAAGACATGGAAGCAAGATAGTTACAAGCTTGTAGAGGATACGTGTGTGTGATTGTAACGTGAAAAAGTGGTGCAAACACTGGAAAATGTCAAGTGTTGGCCGAGAACCTTGGGACTGTTTTGGCAAAGTTTAAGGTAAGATTTCTTCTTCCTCTTGAAGTAATTAGAAGTCACATGATGTTGTATTTGATAGATGAACGTATGTTAAGTAAAAAGGAGAATAAGAATTACATGTCGCGGTTTTTGGCATGATAGCCGAAACTGGACAGTTTTAGCGATTGTCGGATTCATTGGTTATTGTTGTTGTTATCATCACCTATTGTATGTTAAAATGAAGGAAATATTGTTGTTACAAGTTTATATTGTTTGTATATAAGTATTGGAATATGAATTGGATTATAAGGAGTTATAAAAAAGACTTTGGTTGTAGTAGTTGACCGAAAAACTGCATGAAACTGTGAGACATTGTTGTGCAGTTTTAGGGACTGTTTTGTGGCGTTGGAATGCTGGAAATTCAGCCACCAATATGCATATTTAAATATGGTAATTGTTAATGCATGCAAGGAATAAGGGTGTAGAAATGTGTAGAAAGACTTCATATTCTACCCTCATTGTTGATGAAATATGGACTGTTTTAGTGAACTATTTTAGTAGGGATTAAGGGGTTGTTTTACGTGAGAAATAGGTGTGTGAATCACCTTGGTTGTTGTTTTGGTTGTGCCCTTAATTGGTTCTTGGTTATTGATGTTATTGGTCTTATTTATAAGGTTGAAAAATATGTATAAATAGGGGAAATGCTGCCCGAATTTTTATACGAAAGGAGATTCATTATGTAGTATAAGTGTATACTAGTATCATGAAATTGATAGACGTGTTATTGTCATTATAGGTTGAAGTACAACTTGAGACATATTCTAGTTGTCAAGTCGGTATAGCCTATAAGGTATGTGAACTATCCTTTCTTATTTTGGCATGTTTATATGAAGTAAGTGTACGGAGGAAGTACATAGTTTTATTGGATTCTAATCCTTGATGATACATGACTTGATTTTATAAAGGAAAGATTATACGGCGGACGTATATTGTTTTATTGGATCTTAATCCTTAATGATAGGTTCCATTGATTGTACTTGGGGTTTTCTAAAATAGAAGTTATTCTATCTATTTCATTGAATCTACCTTGGAATGACTTTTATAAAATGAGTGTACGGTGGACGTACGTGTTTTAAATGAATCTAGATTTCATGTGGTACATAAGGTGGTAGTGCCTTGATTTGAAAAGTATAAGTTACTTGATTTGAAAAGAATAAGTGACTTGATTTTAAAAGTATAAGTCACTTGATTTTGAAAGTATAAGTTACTTGATTTGAAAAGAATAAGTGACTTGATTTTGAAAGTGTAAGTTACTTGAGTTTAAAAGTGTAAGTGACTTGATTTTGAAAGTGTAAGTTACTTGAGTTTAAAGGTGTATGTGACTTGATTTTAAAGGTGAAAGTGTCTTGATGCTACAAGTGCTAATATCTTGGGGTTTTATAAATGAAAGGTATGATAGTGCCTTCGTTTGAAAGTTCATTTTAAAGATGATGTTATTGAGAGTCAAAAGGTGATTTAAATTGCACAAGGTTTCCATGATAGTTATATGTATATTTATTGGGATGGGTTGCACGATCCGCAACACTTGTATACATATATTGGGATGGGTTGCACGATCCGCAACACTTACATATTTTTGGGACGGGTTGCACGATCCACAACACTATTATATATATAGGGACGGGTTGCATGATCCACAACACTAGCATATATTGGAACGGGTTGCACGATCCACAACACTGATATATATATATGCATATGATAAGTATATGGGTCGGCGTCCCATGATGTTGATATGACTCTCATTTAAAAGAAAAGGAGGGTACATTTGATTCTCTATTTTTAAAAGGCACAGTTAACTCTCTATTTTTAAAAGGTACAATTGACCCTTATCTTATATGGCACGGTTTGATCTGGTATTTGATTTTCATACATGTCCTTGTCATTATTTGGCCAGTTATGATTTTAATTAATGTACTTTATGTTTACATACTTGGTACCTGTTGTACTGACCCCCTTCGGGAGGTTGCGTTCATGCCCGCAGGTGTAGGTATCCAGTTTGGTGATCCGCGAGTTTAGGATCATTGCTCGGCTTTGGGATAGCTCCTATGTTCCGGGGTTTATCATTTTGGTACAGTTTTTCTGTTACCGACTTATGTATATTCAGGGGTACGGTGGGGCCTTGTCCCGTCATAGTTACTGTTATACTCTTAGAGGTCTGTAGTCATGTGTGGGTTGGACATATGTACAATCATAGTTATTCAGATATTTCTATATACAGTGGCGGCGTTATCGGCTTTCCAATTTTATCACGTGAGTTGTTTTATTATATGAGTTTTATTTGCTTCTGTTGGTTATATGGGAGGTACGGGTATAAGGGTGCCCAGGTAGGACACTGATCAGTGTATTTTATATACACTTTTTGAGTCATTTTTAGTGAGTCTTTTGTCCCTTTTTGTACAAATACGTGTCGTCTTAGGATAATTTTCTTTCTTTTGAGTCAAATTGGTTAAAGTGGCTCTTTGGCGGAAAAGGAGCGAAAAGAGGTCAAAAACGGAGGTTCCAGAGCTCGAAATGCGTGAAAGTGGCGAACTGAGCACAAGCCGAGCGTCGCGGCGCCTCGGCCAGCGAGGCGAGCGCCGGTGCCTAATATTCAGAAGTTCAGCGCCACGGCGCCTCTGAACCAGCGAGTTGCGGGCGCGAGGCTAATCTTGAAACAGTCAGAACTTGTGCCGGAGCGATTGCGAGGTCGTGGCGTAGCGGGAAAAATCATGTTTTTGAATGAATAATGGGCCAGGCCTGAGGGAAAACCTTAATGACGGTTTGGAGGCTATAAAAATAGAACCCTAGGTCAGAATTAAGGGTTCCCTTCGAGCCAATTCACAACACATCTTGGAGTTCAAGATTGGAGATCATTCTTTAGTAATTTCTTTTCTTTCTTTTACTTTATTTTCAGTTTATGTTGGATATTGAATTAGTTCTTGTCATGTCTATGGCTAGGAACTAATTCTAATATAGGGTTTTCCATGTCAATTCACTTGAACCTTATTTTATAAATTAATGCATGTTTGTGGTTTTTCTTCTTATTGTTGAGATTTATCCAATAGATGATTTGATTGCTTGGTAATTACTTGATCATTAATTATCATTACTTATATGATTTCTAACCGAAATCCGAAAAGGGAGGTTGTGAATATGTTGTAGTTGGATAGACATAGGTTGAATCGTCGATAAAAATACCCCGATTACTTGTGTAGTATTAATAGGTTTCTAGACTTAATCCTCCTCTAGAGTCAACCTTATCACCGAAAGGTAGAAAGGTGTTGTACTGGGGTTGAGTGTTTATATAGCCTTAACGGGAGTATAAAACGGATTAGTAAACCTGCTATCTCCAATAGAAGAAGAACCATAATTAATTGCATTAATAAGTAAATAAGCGGATAGTTGAGGAGATTTGGAAGCCATATTCCCATCACTACTGAAGTAAACAACATAGTTTAATTAGCTTTCATAATTAGAATCTTAAACAACAAATCAATATTCGGTCACCAAATAGATAACAAAGAATAGAAATTGGTAATTGAGCACTAATCCCTGAGGACGATAACTCGGTCTTCCAAGACTATATTACTTGACTCGACACGTGCACTTGCGTTAAAGTGTGTGCATTAAATCGCGCATCAAGTTTTTGGCGCCGTTGCCGGGGATTGGCGTAGTTCAATATCAATCTTATCTATTCTTAATTTCTAATTTGTTTTTTTTTTATTATGTTTTTTTTTTGTGAAAACCAGTGATCCGTTTGTTTGTTTTTGATCTGTTTCAGGCACTCAGTTTATGCGAAGGAGAAGAGGAGCAGACACTCTTGTTCCCTTCAACCCAGAAATCGAGAAAACTTGTAAACAGAACAGAAGGAACCAACGGATTTCAGCCTTACTTGAGATGGAAGGCGCACAAAACAATAACGAGATGAATGAGGGGTTAGGTGATCATCAGCCTAACATGAGAATGCCTCGGAGAGTGCCAATGGATGTAGAGGAGAGAGTTCAGGTCCAAGCGGAGAGAAGCTTGGGAGATTACGTGTTGCCGAGGGTGAACGGAGCACAAACCTGTATTAGGCTCCCAGCAATAGGAGCAAATAATTTTGAGATCAAACTTGCAATTCTAAGTATGGTGCAGAATACGATTCAGTTTGGAGGATTGCCGTCGGAGGATCCTCACATGCATATAGCTAATTTCTTGGAGCTGTGTGCAACCTTCAGATATAATGGCGTGACTGATGACGCCGTCAGATTGAGGCTCTTTCCCTTCTCACTCAGGGATAGAGCGAAAGTGTGGTTGAATTCTTTGCCAGCAGATTCGATATTTACATGGCAAGAGTCGCGAAATTTTTGGCAAAATTCTTCCCACCATGCAAAGCAGCGAAGTTGAGAGGGGAGTTGAATAATTTCTATCAAGCCGATGGAGAATCATTATATGAAGCTTGGGAGAGATTCAAGGACTTGCAAAGGAAGTGTCCACACCACATCATTGAGTTGTGGAATTTGGTGCACATTTTCTATAATGGGCTAAGCGGAACGACCAGAACGATCATAGATGTAGCCGCAGGTGGAACCTTTATGAGGAAAACAACCCATGAAGCTCACGACTTATTGGAGGACATGGCCACCAATAATCATGTCACAGAGTGTAGACAAGTGAGTGGCAGAAGAGCGATGGGAGTTCGTAGATTGGCGCCATCACTCTGGCTGAATGCCCAGTTGCCGCTTTTGACCAAGCGGTGCAACAACATACTGATGTCTGTAAATGCGATGCAAATGCCAATGGTATGAAATGTGTGGTGGTCCACATACCTTCGATAGATGCCCATGGTGATCCTAACAACATGTCAATCGAGCAAGCGAGTGCGGCGCAGGGAACTATCAGAGGCCCCAGAACAACCCATACTCAAACACCTACAATCCAGGGTGGAGGAATCACCCAAATTTTTCATGGAGAGGTGAGCAGCGGCAACAAAATCAGTTTAGAGGCGATGCAAAATCAGCGACCATTCACTCGGGCCTCATCTTCACGGCAATTCGGCCTGTCCCGAGAAAAGCGAGGCAGTGAGAGCAACTTTGTTAACACTCACCAACTCCTAGACCCAGTTCATGGCAGAGACTAGATCCTCGCTCAGGAACTTGGAAACACAGGTGGGACAACTAGCAAAACTATCGAACAACAGGCCACAGGGTACACTGCCAAGCAACACCGAGATGAACCCTAGAGAACAATGTCAGGCAGTACAGATGAGGAGCGGAAAGCAGTTGGAACAGTGTGCACCTCAGCCTGTGGTTGAACAGAGGGTAGAAACAGAGAGAGAAAGGGTTGTGGAAGATCGTCCAATAGTAGAGAAAGCTCCAGAAAAGGAGTACACCGAAAAGATTCCTTTCTCACAAAGATTGCAAAGGAAAGTAGTTGATAAGCAATTCTCCAAGTTTTTGGAGACATTCAGAAAGTTACATATCAACATACCCTTCATCGAGGCGTTGGAGCAAATGTCTTCTTACTTCAAATTTATGAAGGAAGTTTTGGGAAAGAAGAAGAAACTAGCAGAATATGAGATGGTGGCGCTGACTGAGGAGTGCAGTGCCATCCTGCAGAAGAAATTGCCCCATAAACTCAAGGACCCAGGGAGCTTTACATTGCCTTGCATAGTTGGCAGGGTAACATGCAATAGGGCCCTTTGTGATCTGGGGGCAAGTATAAATTTGATGCCTTTGTCGGTGTTTAAGAGGTTGGAATTAGGTGAAGCAAAACCAACCACGGTGAGCTTGCAACTAGCTGATAGAACGGTGGTGCACCCAAGGGGGAAGATTGAGGATGTGCTTGTTAAAGTAGGAAAATTCTCTTTTCCTGCGGATTTCCTCATTCTTGACATGGAGGAGGATGCGGAGATTCCCATCATATTGGAGAGACCGTTCTTGCAGCGAGGAGAGCCACGATTGATGTAGAAAAGGTGAGCTACTGGAGGGTAGAGAGCGAAGAAATGGTGTTCAAAGTGTTCAAACACGTTATTGAACCCCCGGTCATGAGCAGGTGCTTTGCAATAAGCACCATCAGAACTTCATGTGAGCCAGTGCAAGCCATAACAAGGGAGATAAGCCCGCCACGATGAAAGTCGTGATCTGAATCTCATAAAAACGGTATGTGATCTGAACCTTGGCGAAACTAAATATAAAAAGAAAA
Organism: Przewalskia tangutica; assembly: GCA_029844215.1. Lineage (NCBI taxonomy): Eukaryota > Viridiplantae > Streptophyta > Magnoliopsida > Solanales > Solanaceae > Przewalskia > Przewalskia tangutica. The sequence continues at coordinate 83,245,727 of CM056736.1, read as the reverse complement.
ACAGAAGGAGAAGGAGAAAAATGTTAATGAAGTGGATTGGGGTGGGGTTAATCTACCCCACACCTCTTGAATTGAGGAACTTGCGTCCGGCTAAAAGACGTTAAAGACAGCGCCACTTGAGAGGCAACCCAAGGTATTTTGATTTATTTTACTTTAATATAGTTAGTTTTTACTAAGAACAGTATCACGGAGGTATTGTTTGTGTTGTGTTGACAGGTGTAGGCTAAGAATGTGGAGGGCGAAAACTGAAGATAAGCAAAAATGATAAGCAAAGGGATTTCCAGAAAATCGGGTTAGCGCATGGCTGATTCTGAGCATGGCGCGAAACCAGAAATTAAAGACGCCCCAAATCCAATTTTTTTCCCCAATTCCAAATCAAAAACCTAAACCTTCTTCTCCACAAAACCCACGAAAATCCACACTTTACCTAAAAATCTTCCATAAACCAAATCCAAACACAACCAAAGTTCTTAAATTCCCTAAACCCTTAACCATTTTAACCAACAAACCTCATCCCATTGCCTCAAATCACCATTAGAAGCAAGAAAACCTTGAAGAACACCGTCAAAGGTAATCTTTATCTTTTCTTGAAAGCTTTCTTGTGAGGCGGAGGAGGTAGTAGATTGGAGGAGTGTTGTATCTGTGAAGTTGTTGGGGTGTTAAAATTGGTTGTGAGATTTCGAGGAAGAGTATACAAGGTGAGTGTGGGTGTTGTGCATGAGCTTCTTAAGTGAAGTTTGGGGGTGATAGGTGTTGTAGCTGCTAGTTGTTGGGTGATAGTGTTGGGTAACATTGTTGATACTAAGGAAACGCTGCAAAAAGTGATCTAAACATGTCTTCCAGAAAGAAAAGAGCCTCCACATCCACCTCAGCCCCTCAATATGATGATACTAGGTTTGTCAGCCAAAGAGCTCATGAGAGATACAAAAAACTTAGTACTAGGCCCTTAATCCCTGAAAGAGGAATGAATTATCAAAGGGAGTCGCTTGGGGAGGGGGATGTCTAGGAGCCCATTCGGGCGATGATTGAGATGATGGGGTGGAGACGATTTGTTAACCCGGAAAAGATAGCATCAATGAACACAGTGATGGTACGAGAATTTTATGCTAACTTTCCGGAGAAGGTGGACGATAGATGCTTTGTGAGGGGAAGATATGTTCCTGTGACGGCAGAAGTGGTAAATGTGTTATTGAAAACATCAGATGTTGAAGAAAGAGGTGATGACCGAAGCTACTTCAGAACATGGTCTAGAAGCACCAATAACATCGACTGGAATACCGTCGCAGTGATGAGCTACCACGAGTGCGTTTGATATTGCGAGAAATGGGTCAAGAAGGGCGGCGGTGTCGGTTGACAAAACGACGAGGTTGGTTGTATTTCGTCGATGCACTTTGATTCCATCAATGCACTTTACGAGTTCAGAGCGTAATCAAATTGATATATGGAATTATGTCGGGGAAGACGATTGATGTGGGGAAGGAGATAGTATAAAATATTTGAGAGACCAGCAGGTTGGTAACAACAGGTGGGTTGGGACATGGCTCACTTATTACATGTTTATGCGCCATAAATGGAGTCCCAACCCTACCCACTGATACATTTGAGAAAAACCAACTTCCTGTGTCATACGGGATAGTGCACTCCTTCCCAGACCCAATCCCTCCAGCAGCCGCAAGAAGGAGACCAACAACACCAAAAGCAGCAGCAGAGGCTGCCATGGATGAAGATGAGCCTGAGATAGAGGCTCAATATGAGGCAAGAAGCAGCCAGCAGCCACCCACAGAATCAGAACCTCCAGTGCCTATGATGGAGCAGTTGCTCCAAAACCAGAGAAGGATGATGCAGAATTTTGACACGGTGATACAAGGACAACAAGAATTGAGGCAGGGGCAACAACAGTTGCACCAGCGAATTGACGAGATGAGTTCCTTGTTCAACCAATAGTCAATGCACTATCCACCGCCACCGCCACCATTTTAAACCAAGTCTGTAAGTGTCTCGTTTCTTTTATTTTCTTTGAGTCTTGCACACATTGAGGACAATGTGTGATTTAAGTTTGGGGGGGGTGTTTTATGTGTGTCTTATTGTCGTAGTATGTTTGAGTCTTTTGAATTGTTTTGTGTATTTTTGAGTCATAAATTTTTTTCTTTTTGAGTCATAATTTTCAATCATGCATGTTGTAGTTACTAGAAACACCTAGTGAAGTAAGGTGGAATAATGTAATGGAATTAGAAGCAACTATCTAAACACTTAGGTTAGAGATGCCAAAAACTCATGAAATCTGTCTATTTGGAATTTTCTGCTTGAATTATACATTGTTAAATGATTAAAACCTATGTGTATGATTTCTTGCTATTTGAGGCGAAATAGTTAGGATATGCATGTTAGGGAGATGACTCAGGCAATTCTTTGTTAGCCAATTCTTACCACTCTTTTCTATCCCTGACATTAAAAATATCCTAGTCATTCAGTTGAGCCTAAACATTGAACTTCTTCTTTGACACCCTATATTTCCACACTTGTGCCATAAGTAAAAATGTGAAATGGTTGGAATAGAAAGTGTTAAAAAAGAGACAAAAAGAGTGAACAAGTTTGATGCTTTGATAAAAAGTAATAAGAAATAGGCAAAAGCCTAAGTTTGGGGGTTCCTGTGATTTATAATACACTTCACTCTCTCAAAACAAAAGAGGAGAAAGATAGATATGAAGTGAAGGAAAGAAATCAAAAGAAAAGGGAAAAATTGAAAAGCTAAAGAGCTTATGGTACACAAAATGAGCCTAAATGCCTATTTTTACCTACCCATGCCTAAGCCTACATTACAACCCTGAAAAGTTCTGAAGATCTCTTAGATGCATAGCCATGATTAGTGGAGAATAGCAAGTAAACATGCCATAAGAATTTTGAAATTGACGTGCATAATTCAGTAGCCTTACTTCCATTAAGCATGATTATAATGAGTTTGCGAAATATCTAGCTTAATGTGTTTAGAATGCCAAAATTTCATGCTATATGTTCCTCCATATTATTCTGTTAACCTTCATGTTTTTCTAAATAACACCAATGCAACAAAGTGATCAATGTCATTGAGTCTTTTATTTTTCTTTTTCTTTGTGTCTTTATTTCTTTCTTTTGATCTTTGCTCGAGGGCGAGCAAAGGTTAAGTTTGGGGGTATTTGATCAGTGTATTTTATATACACTTTTTGAGTCATTTTTAGTGAGTCTTTTGTCCTTTTTTGTACAAATACGTGTCGTCTTAGGATAAATTTTCTTTCTTTTGAGTCAAATTGGTTAAAGTGGCTCTTTGGCGGAAAAAGGCGAAAGAGAGGCAAAAACGGAGGTTCCAGAGCTCGAAATGCGAGAAAGTGGCAAACCAGCATCTGAGCGGCGCCGCGGCACCTCCGGCCAGCGGGGCAGTGCCCGGCGCCTAATATTCAGAAGCTTGCAGAAGTTCCAGCGCATGGCCTCTGCAAACGATAGAGTTGCGTAGCCGGCTAATCTTGAGCGATCACGAGAACTTCCGTATGGCTGATTCTGGTCGCGGCCGACGGAAAAATCAGGTTTTGAATGAATAATGGGCGGGCACGAGGAAAACCTTAATGACGGTTTGGAGGCTATAAACAGAGAACCTTAGGTCAGAATTAAGGGTTCCCTTCGAGCCAATTCACAACACATCTTGGAGTTCAAGATTGGAGACCATTCTTTAGTAATTTCTTTTCTTTCTTTTACTTTATTTTCAGTTTATGTTGGATATTGAATTAGTTCTTGTCATGTCTATGGCTAGGAACTAATTCTAATATAGGGTTTTCCATGTCAATTCACTTGAACCTTATTTTATGAATTAATGCATGTTTGTGGTTTTTCTTCTTGTTGTTGAGATTTATCCAATAGATGATTTGATTGCTTGGTAATTACTTGATCATTAATTATTATTACTTATATGATTTCTAACCGAAATCCGAAAGGGGAGGTTGTGAATATGCTGTAGTTGGATAGACATAGGTTAAATCGTGGATGAAAATACCCTGATTACTTGTGTAGTATTAATAGGTTTCTGGACTTAATCCTCCTCTAGAGTCAACCTTATCACCGAAAGGTAGAAAGGTGTTGTACTGAGGTTGAGTGTTTATATAGTCTTAACGGGAGTATAAAACGAATTAGTAAACCTGCTATCTCCAATAGAAGAAGAACCATAATTAATTGCATTAATAAGTAAATAAGCGGATAGTTGAGGAGATTTGGAAGCCCTATTTCCATCACTACTGAAGTAAACAACATAGTTTAATTAGTTTTCATAATTAGAATATTAAACAACAAATCAATATTCGGTCACCAAATAGATAACAAAGAATAGAAATTGGTAATTGAGCACTAATCCCTGAGGACGATAACTCGGTCTTTCAAGACTATATTACTTGACTCGGCACGTGCACTTGCGTTAAAATGTGTGCATTAAATCGCGAATCAGGCACCAGTCGCGGGCCCGGAGTTCGGGTCGTGACAAAAGTGGTATCAGAGCAGTTAGTCCTCGGAATGTCTACAGACCGTGTGTAGTAGAGTCTTGGTTATCGGTGTGTTTTGCACCACACTCTTAAATAGGAGGCTACAGACAGTATATTTAGGATTGGTTTCTATTCTTCTTACTCTAAGATCGTGCGATATAGCTATGTTGTTAGGGTAGTCCCTCCCTAACGTATTATTGTGGTTGCAGCTGTGCCTTCAAAGAAAGCGACAGCGGCCCCGAAGGGGAATATATAGACTTGGTATACAAGTTGGTAAAATTGTTGTATAGTTGGTATGATTATGTACATCTATACAAACATATTTATTAGGGTCATGTGTATGTTGCCTGAAATGATTATGAGTTATCATGAGTTGGTTAAGCTTTGATAATGGCTTGGAATGTATGAAACTGTGTAATGAATCCACATCAAGTCTTTATATATGTGTTAATTTTGAACACTTAGGAGGTGATGAGCTGTCTAAGATTGGGATAACGCTCGAAAGATCATGTTAAATTGACTTAATGGCATACCATGTTGTTAAATTAAGTTATGTTGTATGCTTAAGTGATATGCACGAATAATATTGGTATGGAGTAAGTAGGTTTGTTATGGTTAATACAACATGATTTTGAGATTTATGGGAAGCTATCTTACTCGTATACGGGGAGAGATGATGAAAGTTTGGGACATGGAATATTTGAGAATCTTAGAATATTGGATAATCGTTGGACCTTAGATATACAAGGCCGTCTTTAGTAAAATATTCTATATTTGATATTGGGTAAAGTACATAGTATACGTAAAGTATATTAATTGTGATGATTCTTTGGTTTGAGTATAAACCACTTGTGCGATTAAAAGTTGGTGATAATGTTGAAACTAGAAATAAGATCTTTGAAGAATTTTATGTTAAGCATCCTTTGGAGGAACTTGGAGTTGGTTTAGTGTGACAGTCATGGCCACGACATTCCGAAAAGTCTCAAGTGGATGCGCAAAGTAAGAATAAGATAAGTATAAGTGGTACAGATGAAACACAGGGGTGCAAAAATTCAAATGGCTAATATAAGGAGATATGTGTGACGCCCCATTTTCAACCGGAGTCGGAAACGGGATTACTGCTACATGGTCGGATCCTAAAATGTTATTTTAAGGAGTCGCCACCTAATTATTATAGTGAATTAGGACACTGAAAATGTAGCATAAAATACTACGGATGATCTCCATTTTTAAGGTCTGTGAAACTATGTGAGATTCTAGGTAAGGGTTCTTTATTATCCTAAAGGGAAGGGATTAGGCACCCAAAAGGATCCGCTAACTTGCGGTTGTCCGTTCAAACTTAGGTTTAATATTATTATGCTAACATGTAATCTTTTATAAATGTTAAATAAAAGACGTTGCAAGTTTTTAATAACAGAAGACGCATTCTTGACAACATAAAAGAGTTGTAAGACTTGTTTATAAAAATACATGTATAGGTAAAAATATGCATTTATTTTATTTGTAAAATACTTATGTTTTGGCAATTAGAAGTAAAGAGAAAACAATTTTATTTATAATACCAAGAGATGATTTTTTGTGAAAGTTTATTTTTTAGCAAATTAGGTAAAAGTAAAACCTTATTTTTTCCTATGATTAATCATACAAAAAAAATGTGACCAAATTATTTTGAAAGCTTAGACCTGTATAACGAGCCTAAAATAATCTAGCGTTGGGTTTCCGATTTTATAACTACCCCCTTTTTAATTGTTAATTTAGGCCTAACTATTCTAAGCATTTCAATAATTATACAGGGTTACATAGTACAATGAGAAGAAAATAAAAGACGGAATTTAAAGGAGTAATGATAAAAGAAATGACTGGAGCGGATGATGTTGTCATCCGGCTCATTTTGGTTTAGGAGTTCCGAAGCCGGGAATGCAAGGTAGACATGGATGTGAATCTTCGTTTTTCGTCGTAGTTTCATTGAGTCTCATAACGAAACTCTTCGTCGCTCCCGATGCATGTCATGTAAAAAAAAATAAGAGAAAGGAAAAGGATTAGAAAATATCCCATGTCTTATCAAACAATAAACAAACACTGAAATAAAATTTAAACACAAATAAATCAACTTATTTTATTTTATTTTTTGATTGTTCAGAGGACACACGGGAGTAGAATAGTGGTCAAACAATTTTAGCCAATAAATTGGACTTCAAGATGTATACGCGGATAACAGTAAAACAGAACAGGACCAAAACTAAAGCGCAGTCTGAATAGCGGCGAAATAAAAGCAGACCCACTTGGTTACTATCTTGGGCCATGTGAGAAAAGATGGAAAACGAACCCAAATCTTTACAAGTATAAACGCAGGAAGCAAACCAATAGATAATAGGTCCAATTAAATATATGTCCACACACTTGAATGCACAAGAAACATCTTATAAGTACGTAAGACGTATGAGGGAGGAGTCTATCACATACACCAAACAACTAGTCCAATTTAGTGATCTTCTAATTAAGAAAATAAGTCCATAAGGACAAGTTCAGCTAGCACATGCATTCAGGGGATTATGAAAATAAGAACCAAACTCATACATCGACTTTGTTAAAGAAAACAAGTACAAACTTCTTATTTAAAATTAATATGAAGGGGCATGCTTCAGGATATCTAATGATCGCATTTTTATTAAGAACTTGGAAAGACAAGTCCGATTTATGCGCAAGCAAAAGTAAAATCTCATTTTTTAGATTTCATGCAAACGAGCTTATTCAAATCAAGACAGAGGTTACCAACTCTCAATCAGAAGTAAAAGGAAGAGGGAGTCTTAAGACTTTGCCAGATTTCACAAACAAAGTAATCATGTGGAAATTGATCTATGATAGGCAAGACAAACAGGGATGACCCAACAAACTTTCTAAAGAAACAATAACTAATAAGCAGGGTGTATAAGAGACATATTATACAACAGTGGGGTACATGTACTTATCTTTAGAAAGGGAGAAGAAAATAAAAGAGCGACAATCACAAGTTAATCTTAACTTAGATCAAATACAGGTACATCTATGCATTTAGGCAAGCATGATACAAATAGGCAGCTAATTCAAGGGGAGGGCATGTTTCAGTATTTCCAGCCTATAGGTAACCCATAAGGACCAAAACTATAGGCAACATACTCATATACAAAATGACCAAGGTAATAAACACCAAGATTACGACATCACTTATCTACCTAAAACATGTTGCATATTGATTTAGTAGGCTCAACAATAATAATGAGTGTTAACAGTTATCCGATCTACTGAATATCCATTTGGTAAATATAAAGAACACAACTTAGGTCCTTAGTTAGGTGTGCCTTAGCTAAACCCATACGGTATCATTTCAACAGTCATACAACTTCTAAATTTTAATCAAACACACAATAACCATATGGATAGTTATAAATTAAACTAGACATAGCTAATAAACAAATTCAAATGATTCTTTAATATATATATGTATTGAACGTGCTTGAATACTGAACTAACAGATCTAAAACAGGAACTAAAACTTAAAAAAAAACTAAATGCTTTTAACACGTAATTGATCCATAAGAGAAACACATAGCAGAAATTAAAGAGCAGCACTAGGAGGAAGTGAATTTACCTTCTCCGGGCAGCGAACCGAGGCGTGTTTCGACTCGTCGATTCCGCTTGAAGGTAATTTTATACTATGCGATTGAAGGAGAATATGAGCTTGAATATTTTTATGACTTTTTCGAGTCGGGATTGAGAGTAAAGGAAGATTTTTCTTTTGGGTTTTGTTCTTGGTCTTTTCAGGACTGATTTTTGACTTTTTGCCTTAAAAAAAAAGATCCGGGGGCCTTAAACACAAACTCGAGGGCTGTATTTATAGCCACAAATTTAGGGGTTTCAATTTGAAATTCAAATTGGAAAGAAAAGAGGGAAAACTCTGAGATTAGAGTTGTTTGGACAGAGGTATGGGTTCAATCCTTTGGGTCCAAACTTAAACGAACCTGAATCGATGTTTTATCCACTGAATCGAAGAGATGAGGGCTCGATTCAGTGGACAAAACAAATTCGCGGCTCAGAGGGCTCAGAAAAAGGGAAACGGGATGGGTGATGAGAGGTGATGGGTAAAGGCGCTGGACTGATGGTCTGTTGGGTGTGGCGGCGATTATCCGGCGGGTAAAGGGAATTCGACGATGGCGGACTGCTGGTCGTCATGGTGAGTTCGTCGATTTGAAGGGGGGGTCTTCAGAGTTTTTTTTTTTTTTTAGGGGTATGTCGGGGATGAAGAAGGGAAATAGAAGGTGGGCTGATGGGCATGGGCGGGGCGACGGGTCGTGGGCTGGGTAGTTATTTAGGTGGGCTGATGGGCATGGGCGGGGCGACGGGTCGTGGGCTGGGTAGTTATTTAGGTGGGCTGATGGGTTTAGGAATTAAAAGGTTTGGGCTGGAAAAGGATGAAGAGTGTTTAGTTAGGGTGTTATTTAGTTAGAGAGGAGTTGGGATTAAAGGCTGAAGGTAATGTTATGGGCTGAAAAGGTTTGTGTGGAGTGTGGTGTTTTGGACGAGAATTAAAGGGGTAATGGGAAGTTTGGGCCGCGGGTGGCTTTGGGCCTGGTTGATGAATTGGGCTGAGGGTTATTTAATTTAGGGAATGAGAATTGGGTAGAAAATTAGGTGTTTTATTGTTGGGAGATTAATAATAGATAATTAGTCCAAATCTCTCAATTAATTAAAATATGCTTCCTTCAACATAATTAATTAAAAAATGTACACGCATAAAACACGATACAAAAGATTTAATACATGTATTTAATTTTGAATATAATATTCATAAAAATGATTAATTTAGTAATTGAAGAACATATTAAGAGAAAATCGATCATCAATACTGACGACGAGATATTAAAATTGTTTTACTTATATTCTAATTATAAAAAATGTAATGCCCGATATTGTAAAATAATGCGATAATTAGTGAAGAATATTAAAACTACTTATTTTTTGACGATTTTCAAGACTGAGAAGCATAGTAAAATTAATTGGAGATAAAAGGACGATCTAAATGAAATGTTCAGTAAAGATGAGACAAAATTGGGTGTTAACAATATGAATACAAAATTATCCCACGGCTTGAAAAGAAAAACAATGAGAAGTGCAAATATGATATTCAATGTAAAGGACTAAAAGGGCGATGTTACGTATTATTAAGAACTACATGTATCAAGGTTAGTATGCTAAGGTATGCTATAGATATTGGACTGGTAAGGTCCTCGTCTTCGGCTACATGGTACAACATGTTACAATTCTACATAACCTATGGATAACAATAGTGTGTTGGGGGTAATTGAGGACGAGAACTATGAAACAGTCGAAGAATAGCTGTAAGAAATATGAAAACAATGAATAAGTAGGAATGGGATGGTATAAGTTGGTTATATATGGTTGGCTGAGTTATTAAGTTCTCTACACTTATTGTTTTTGCTATGAATTATGGCTTTATTTATTTGTTGTTCTTAAGATATTGTAACTCGGTGGTACAAAATGGTACACATTCTGTTGTACGTTTATATTCAGTTAAGATAAGTTAATTGGCACCTTATGAACTGTTGTACGATTTTGAATGAGCTGAATACATTTATAGGAACTGCTTGATATATCTCATGGGCTCATTATGGTTGCCTTAATCAGAAAGGTAATATGAGAAATACTTAAGATAAGAGACCCCCAAGGCAACTGGGAATGGAAATGTAAAGGTAAGACGAATGGGCACTCGGTCGATGAGAGACCTAATAGTGATAAGACAAGAAAGCTTGACAAGCCATTGGATCTATATATGAAGCATTGGTTCCCCAACATATGTAGACATCCATTTCAGAAAGTGTGTAAACGAAAGTAAAAATGAGTAGAGCTCGAGATTAGCACCTAAACAGTTGAAAAGAGGACAATGACGTCTATGGATATAAGTATAAGGTAAGCATTAAAGATGTATGTCAAGAGATAAGGACATTATATAACAGATAAGTTTTCGGGCAAATGCAGACGTCTATGAGTATTTTGAAACTGAACATATGTTCTATGAGATAGATAAAGTAATGGGTTTACAGCTTAACGAGATCAGGAAAATCTTTTCCTAAAACTCCATTAACAGAAAGTCTTAGCCATAAGGCAAGTGAAGGAATTCGAATCGAAGTATAACGACCAGGTTTGGAGATAGTAGGTCAACGTCATGTAATGCAGTTCTTCAGAATCTTCTACGTATTGAATAAAAGAATAAGTTAACAGTTTATCCCTTAAGGGGGTAGTGACACCAATGATTGGAATCAGGAGCAACGTTTGAGATTATGTATGTATACCCGAATATTTTGGAATGATGAAGAGCGCGACAATGTAATAAAATGAGGGAACAAGTGTAAAAAGAAATGGATTTTGTTGCTCAATGGCCAAATTGTCAGTAAGTAGTAGTAAAACACCAAAAGCATGATGGCTTGACTCAGAACATCTAGATTCCAATGTGGAAATGGGAAATTATTAATATGGACTTCGTTACAGGCTTACCTCGCACTCAGAGAAAGTATGACTCCATATGGGTTGCGGACAGGTATCCACAGTTTAGGGACATGTATCCATGTATATGATTTCATTCACACTGAGTCCCATAATGGGCCAGGTACGGTATGTATATGTATATGTATAGATGATGGTATTATTGACTTCATAGGTAGTTGGGGTGATCATTTGCCACTCGTTGAGTTCGCGTATAACAACAACTACCATTCTAGCATTCAGATGACCCTGTACGAGGCCTTATATGGGAGGAAGTGCATGTCACCTATTGGGTGGTTTGATGTGGGCGAGACTAAATTACTGGGCCCAGACATGATTCAGCAAGTTGTGGATGAGGTGAAGCTTATCCAGGAGAGATTATTAGCAGCCCAGAGTCGACAGAAGTCGTATGCAGATAATCGACGTCAACACTTAGAGTTTCAGCTTGATGATTGGGTATTCTTGAAGGTATTACTCATGAAGGGTGTGATGAGGTTCGGTAAGAAAGGGAAGCTCAGCCCGAGATACATTGGGCCTTATCAGGTTATTCACAGGATAGGCAAGGTTGCCTATGAGTTGGATCTACCATCTGATTTGGGAGCGGTACATCCAATTTTTCATGTATCGATGTTGTGTAAGTGTATTGGCGATCCTTCTAGAGTTTTCCCAGTAGATGATGTCCAGGTGACAGAGGTGTTGGCTTATGAGGAGAGTCCCATAACCATACTTGATCGCCAGGTTAAACGGCTATGGACTAAGGATGTGACTTTCATCAAGGTATTGTGGCGGAACAATAATAGAAAAGAGATGACGTGGGAAGCAGAAAACGAGATGAAGAGGAAGTGTCCTCACTTATTCTCGATGCCTACAGGTAATTTCAATCCCTATTCGACTATTTTGATTAATGAATGAGACTATGTGTTATATTTGGCCTTGTGAGGCATCTTTGTGTTTACTGAGTAGAGGTTGGTAGGTATAGTCTAAAGGGAACTATGCCGGAATTTGTATACTAGAGAACTAATGTGAACATTCGGGACGAATGTTTCTAAGGGGGGAAGAATGTTATACCCCGTAATTCTATAACTACTAAGTGAGAACATGATTATGGAAATTAGATTTGAATGTTGGAAGGAAAGGATTTTTACATTTTCTTATATGGAAAATTTTCGAGATTATTGTGATGACAAGAATTAATTCTAGTAAGTAAATTCTTTCCAATAGAATTATGGACTAAGTGTTAAATTATTAAGTATTGTTATTATGGAAGGTATGTCCATCGAAAATGACAAGAAAATTGGCCAAGTGTTGAGATATTTTATGTGGAGTGAAGACAAGTGGACAAGTTGAGCTTCATGGGTCCCTCTCCACTTGTGCTTTGTACACTTATATTAGATCAAGTCTTGCAAGACTTAGAACAAATATCTTCATCTTCAAACCCTCATATCTCTTTCTCTCCTTGAATTTTTCGAAATCACCATAGAAAAAGAGAAGAACAAGATCAACTTATTTTCTTTCCAAGATTAAGCACCTAGATTAAGTTCTAAACCAAGTTAAACTTTCAAAGTTGGTGATCATGGTTTGGGCGAGAACATGCCTTAAAACCCTAAGCTTGTTTAGGAACTTTTTAGAAGTAAGACATGAAAGCAAGATAGTTACAAGCTTGTAGAGGATACGTGTGTGTGATTGTAACGTGAAGAAGTGGTGCAAACACTGGAAAATGTCACGTGTTGGCCGAGAACCTTGGGACTGGTTTGGCGAAGTTTAAGGTAAGATTTCTTATTCCTCTTGAAGTAATTAGAAGTTACATGATGTTGTATTTGATAGATGAACGTATGTTAAGTAAAAAGGAGAATAAGAATTACATGTCGCAATTTTTGGCATGATAGCCGAAACTGGACAGTTTTGGCGATTGTCGGATTCATTGGTTATTGTTGTTGTTATCATCACATATTATATGTTAAAATGAAGGAAATATTGTTGTTACAAGTTTATATTGTTTGTATATAAGTATTGGAATACGAATTGGATTATAAGGAGTTATAAAAAGGACTTTGGTTGTAGTAGTTGACCGAAAAACTGCATGAAACTGTGAGACATTGTTGTGCAGTTTTAGGGACTGTTTTTTGGCGTTGGAACTGGAAATTCAGCCACCAATATGCATATTTAAATATGGTAATTGCTAATGCATGCAAGGAATAAGGGTGTAGAAAGGTGTAGAAAGACTTCATATTCTACCCTCATTGTTGATGAAATATGGACTGTTTTAGTAGGGATTAAGGGGTTGTTTTACGTGAGAAATAGGTGTGTGAATCACCTTGGTTGTTGTTTTGGTTGTGCCCTTAATTGGTGCTTGGTTATTGATGTTATTGACCTTATTTATAAGGTGGAAAAGTATGTATAAATAGGGGAAGTGCTGCCCGAATTTTTATACGAAAGGAGATTCATTATGTAGTATAAGTGTATACTAGTATCATGGAATTGATAGACGTGTTATTGTCATTATAGGCTGAAGTACTACTTGAGACGTATTCTAGTTGTCAAGTCGGTATAGCCTATAAGGTATGTGAACTATCCTTTCTTATTTTGGCATGTTTATATGAAGTAAGTGTACGGAGGAAGTACATAGTTTTATTGGTGTCACGACCCGACTTCGGTCGCGATCGTACTTACCGGGTACCGCCGTGTATACATCAGAGAATAGCATCGGAACATACATAACACATAACTTATAAAAGGTAACATCACTGGCCAGCCGATAAGGCTGCCTTCCATAAAAACATACTTAACCAAAAGTAAATCAGTACAACTTGTTCTTACAGCCCAACACATATGTGACCACGCACTTAAGGATAACAATCGTGGCGGACAGGTTCCGCCATACCCCTGAATATATACAATGTCTATAACATCAGGGAAAAACCGTACCAACAAACAAGCTTCCGGAGGAATGGAGCTTCTGACACCGGAACAGTGATCCTAAGAACGAGGATCCACCACATGCCTACCCTTACCTGCGGCATGAACGCAGCCACCGAGGAAGGGGGTCAGTACACAATATGTACCAAGTATGTAAAACTGGAAAATACTGTAATAATGATATCATAAGTCTAAAAGTAAGCTGGAGTCATGAAAGACAATCAAAATACAGTACACTGTGCCTTACTAACAATGAGAGTAACAAGTATATATATAATACTGCATAAAATAGGAGGCTCATGATCAAAACAGGGTACCTCGCCCGTAGTATCAATAAGCACCCCTACTCCTGGGACTATTTCACCCGCATAGGTCCTGTGGACCCGCATGAGGTATTCCTCGCATAGGCTGTACCCGCCCGCATGGGACTATTTCACCCGCATGAGCCCATAGGACTCGCATGAGGTATTCCTCGCATCGTGGGTAGCAAATCCACGGAACAGGTGGTATAACGATCTTGGGGCTTGCCCCTCAGATATACTCTTACCCTGAAGCAGGTGGTATAACGATCTGGGCCGCCCTCGATATACTCTACCCCGAAGAAGGTGGTATAACGATCTGGGATGTACTTCGGATATACTCTACCCCGAAGGTGGTATGACGATCTTGGGGCTGGCCCCTCATTCATACTCTTACCCTGGAGAAGGTGGTATAACGATCTTGGGGCTTGTCCCTCAGATATACTCTTACCCTATCTCAAACAGTCATCATATCATAATCATAAATAAGTTTAGAAATCTTATAACTTATTATTAGTCTTGTTCATATACCCTCTCATTTTAGTTTACTTAAGGCACTAACAATCTTAATAAAAGAAAATCCGGGAATTTAACCCAAAGTACCACATACTTATATTCTTTAAAATGACTCTTTTTCATATAAAACTTTTGGGCAATTGATGCCTTAAAATCAATTTGCCTTTCATAAATCAAGTCATTTGTCCGTACTTATCTCACTTAGAATAAATCTCTTCTTATCAACCTTTTACAAAGCTAATAAACCAACTTCCCATAAAGTTGTTATATTAACCCTATACTTTAGTAAAATCATACTTTTTTCCCCTAACCAAGGGACTTAAACTTCTTAAAAATGAAACAAGTCTTTATATACTTAAAACAAGTAAGAACACCAAATCTTGTACGTCTACCGTACTACATAGATACAACTACTCATGCTCAAGAGATAGGAAAGCTTCACATATCTCTTCGGTCAATCCACTTGCTAAGTCCAAACTACCGCAAGTAATAAGTCAACCTATAACAACCATGATACGTTTATTAACCTCTAATTTCAATGTAGATAATCTAAGTTCAAAGCCCCTAAATTCTATGGAAAATTGGGCAGCATTTCCTTTGTTTCTACATACTTTGCCACCTTTCTCAAGGCCGAATTCAACATCCAAATGCCACATTTAAGGCTCAACAATCCAAACATTTCAAAGGGGATTACACACCTAAACTTGGGTGTGTAAAATTCTGCCCCAAAAGGTACAACAATTCACTTAACAATTTAAGGTAGTTTTTAGGCTACAACATACTTATAATATCTTCTTAGCCAATCCTTTCATATTCAAACCCCATTTCTTATATGCAATGACTCTAAGAGCATTATATACTACTACAAATCCCTTCTTCTTCACATGCAACATCAATACTAGCTATAAGAGAAGAAATGTTACCTTTAGAGCTTTAGCCAAAACTATTCCAACAACTTTTCTAGCCTCCTTTTCAAGAATACCACCACAACAACTCCTACAAGCTAGCCACAAGCTTCCTTCTTGTCCTTAACTTTTCAGATTTTTCCTAGGCTTTGAATTCCTCTTGGAATTTTAGAGAGAAGTGGGAGCTTAAGCTTAGAGAGAGAGAGAGAGTTTTGAAAGATGACCAAGTCTTCAAGACTTGGTCAATATAAGGCATGCAAAAAATCAGACGGGGAGGGACACTTGTCACCCTCCCAAGGTCTTTTAAAAGAGAAATCCGATTTTTCCTCAGTTTTTCCGCGAATTCGCCGGCGTTCGCAGCCTGCGCTGGGCGCTAAACTTTATGACTTACGAAACTTCCGGCCGCGACTGCTTTCGCCGTCGCGCTCAGAATCTCAGCGACCAAGATATCCGGGCCATGCCAGATCCGGCCGCACTGCCGCTTTGTCCAAACACATTCGTCCGATCACAGATCGAACTTGAACTCTATAACTTCCTACGCACTAGGCCTTTGAAATACTTAGGAACTCTCAATGTACCGGGTCATAACCCGCCTCAAAGTTGACTAAAACCCGTCTGAAACAATCCGTCAACTTATCTTTCGAAAATTTTAAGTCTTACTCCTTTCGTACGCTCTCACACGTAAGGTCAAAACTACGAGTTATAACAATTGGATTCTAATCCTTGATGATACATGACTTGATTTTATAAAGGAAAGATTATACGGCGGACGTACATTGTTTTATTGGATCATAATCCTTAATGATAGGTTCCATTGATTGTACTTGGGGTTTTCTAAAATAGAAGTTATTTTATCTATTCCATTGAATCTACCTTGGCATGACTTTTATAAAATGAGTGTACGGTGGACGTACGTGTTTTAAATGAATCTAGATTTCATGTGGTACATAAGGTGGTAGTGCCTTGATTTGAAAAATATAAGTTACTTGATTTGAAAAGAATAAGTGACTTGATTTTAAAAGTATAAGTCACTTGATTTTGAAAGTATAAGTTACTTGATTTGAAAAGAATAAGTGACTTGATTTTGAAAGTGTAAGTTACTTGAGTTTAAAGGTGTAAGTGACTTAATTTTAAAGGTGAAGGTACCTTGATGCTACAAGTGCAAGTATCTTAGAGTTTTATAAATGAAAGGTATGATAGTGCCTTGGTTTTTCTAAAATGAAAGTTCATTTTAAATATGATGTTATTGAGAGTCAAAAGGTGAATTAAATTGCACAAGGTTTCCATGATAGTTATATGTATATTTAATGGGATGGGTTGCACGATCCGCAACACTTGTATACATATATTGGGATGGGTTGCACGATCCGCAACACTTACATATTTTTGGGACGGGTTGCACGATCCGCAACACTATTATATATATAGGGACGGGTTGCACGATCTATATATATATGCATATGATAAGTATATGGGCCAGTGTTCCATGATGTTGACTTGACTCTCATTTAAAAGAAAATGAGGGTACAATTGATTCTCTATTTTTAAAAGACACAGTTGACTCTCTATTTTTAAAAGGTACAATTGGCCCTTATCTTATATGGCACGGTTTGATCTGGTATTTGATTTTCATACTTATCCCTGTCATCTTTGGCCATTTATGATTTTTAATTACTGTACTTTATGTTTACATACTTGGTACCTGTTGTACTGACCCCCATCGGGGTGCTGCGTTCATGCCCGCAGGTGTAGGTACCCAGTTTGGTGATCCGCGAGTTTATGATCATTGCTCATCTTTGGGATAGCTCCTTTGTTCCGAGGTTTATCATTTTGGTTCAGTTTTGCTGTTACCGGCTTATGTATATTCAGGGGTACGGCGGGGCCTTGTCCCGTCATAGTTACTGTTATACTCTTAGAGGTCTGTAGTCATGTGTGGGTTAGACATATGTACAGTCACAGTTATTCAGATATTTCTATATACAGTGGCGACCTTATCGGCTTGCCGGTTTTATCACGTGAGTTGTTTTATTATATGAGTTTTATTTGCTTCCGTTGGTTATATGGGAGGTACGGGTATAAGGGTGCCCAGGTAGGGCACCAGTCGCGGATTCGGGGTTCGGGTTGTGACAGATTTGAGCCCCCTAAGCTATTTTTTGGGCATTATTGTTACGAGACATACATGTGGCTTATTTCTTTGTCAAATGAAGTACGTCGAAGATATCATTGATCGAACAGGCATGTCATCTTGCAAACTGGCCCATACACTGGTAGACACTAATTCCAAAATCAGTGCCTCTTCGGGTTCTGTATATGCCGACCCGACTCACTATCGCAGTTTAGTAGGAGCATTGCATTATCTCACTTTAACGAGACCATATATCGTGCAACAAATATGCTTACATATGTGCAACCCGACGAATGAACATATGAATGCCCTCAAACGTATTTTGTGATATGTACACAAACTCTTCATTTCGGCTTACACTTGTACAAGTCCTCACTCTCTGATCTCACATCTTATTCTGATGCTGACTGGGTGGATGTCCTTCTCTTCGATTCACGTCGGGTTACTGTGTGTTCCTCGAGATAACTTACTTTCTTGATCTTCTAAAAGATAACCTACTCTTTCTCAATCCAATGCCGAACTGAGTACAGATGTGTAGCTAATGTTGTTTCTGAGTCTTGTTTGATACACAACCTTCTACTTGAGCTTCACTGCCCACTCCATAAGGCTACAATGGTTTATTGTGATAATGTAAGTGTGATATATATTTTCGGCAATCCTGTTCAACATCAGCGCACTAAACACATTGAAATAGATATTCACTTTGTACGTGAGAGAAGTTGCTCGTGGATAAGTTCGTGTTCTTCATGTTCCTTCCCGATATCAGATTGCTGACATATTCACTAAAGGACTTTCGCGCATACTCTTTTATGACTTCCGAGCCAGTCTCAGCGTACGAGAACTTCCCGCTTCAACTGCGGGGGTGTGATAGAATATTACCATATCATATATATTACTTTGATAGAATATTACCATATTTTGTATATCTTTTATATTAGGTAAATTTATATTCCAATTGTAATTAGAAAGATTTAATTACCTAGTTTGTAATTATGTAACACTATATATATTATACACAATAATTAATGAAAGACAAGGAACATATTCCTACGATCTTAAATATTTTAGTTGGAAACTAACATTAATGTACAATATTGAGATATGTTTTGGGTCATAATTTAACTACTTCTATTCTATGACAGCTGTTGTGTGCAGTCTATGAAAAGATAAATATCTTAAACTTTTGGGATCAAGAATGTGAGCTTTTCCTCTTGTACAAGATGAAAAATATATGTTTGGAGTGGTTTAGATGTCCAATTTGCAAAATTTCATATCAAAGTAATTTAATAAAACATTGTGATTGATCACTACTACTCACATGAGAGAAATCACAGCGCTGAAGTTTTCACATTTTAAATTTTCGACTTAATGCAATTTGTTGGATTACATGAGTGTCTAGGAGGCCATGCCCATGTAAAAGAATATATAATTTCGTTTGTTACTATGCTATGACTACCGGGTCATTTGCACTTTGGTCCCTATTTTGTAGTGGTCTTTAATTTTTTCCCTTAAATATAACTTATGCCTTCTCGGTATAAGTTCTTTACGGGATCGACACAAATTATACCGGATCCCATAAAGAACTTATGTTCCTAAAGACATAAATTTCATTTAAGGGGCAAAAATTAAAGATCAAGCCTTTTGAAGGAAAACCGTGCAACTTTTTGATGACTACCTTCTTCTTCTTCTATAATATTGGGCCTGGGCTTGTGTGCACAATTTGACTATTACATACAGTTCTGTACTATATAGCTTAGTTTTGGATAAAGCAATTTAAAGCATGCATCTTAATTTTCAACTAGTATAGCTTGGGATTTGGGTAAATAATTGCCTCTTTTGTATCCTAGTTGCATTATCTAGTACTTACTTGCTCTGTCATTTCTCTTGGATATATGTAATTATGGATCAAGAACTTTTCTACCTTTTAAAACGGAAAAATAACCCATATATACATATAGTTTACAGTCATATGGCTCATTGTATCATTGATGTATAGGTAATGCATATGTAATGTGCAACTATATATAAATTGCTCAATATTTTTTGTAACTTTACATATACATCCTTACAACAACAACAACATACCCAGTGAAATCTCACACCGTGTGGTCTGGGAATATACATCTGTAAACACTATTATACATTACAGATACATTCTTATACACTATATATGATGTATAAATAATATATATGCTTTGTATAACAATGTATATACATCGTATAATTATGTATAAATAATTTTTTTCCCTGAAGACTCAAAAATTCAAATCTGACAGCCATAAATAACAAAGTTGAGAAAAAAAATAAAGAAAACTGAAACAAAGAAGACCGCTGACTCTAATGTTGATTTAACCGGATAACTAATCTATTGACGCAAATTAAAGAAATTACAAATTTGTTCTCTTCTATTAATTTTTAAGGAAAACAAATAGAAGAAGACAAATTTTGGAACCTGGAGAGAGAAGAGAAGTGAGGTTGTTGGGGGGTTATCAATCACCCATAAATTTGTGAAATAATTGGGTCCAACAACTACAGGGCCTATAAACGTGATCACTAAGCCGATAAAAGTGGAATAGGCCTAGATTGACACTACAATAAAAATGACCTACGATGATAGACAGAGTGTGACCGTTTTTTCAATTGTTATATAGTGTGACAGTTTTTTTCTTTACTTCTTGGTCAACAGACACTTATAACATATATGTGACAGCTATTTAAACTGTCATAATTAGACTACTATTGGTGTTAACTAGATACTCGAATGGTATCTACACGTAATTATTCCTTTTAAAACCAACATAGTTTACCTCCTTGTCTATTTGATAAAATCCTTGTATATGCTCTTAATTAATCAAATGTAATAGGATTGAAGAAAGTCACAAATAGAGCTAACAAGTAAATAATAACATGCATAATGCCTACTTGTTCATGGATCTAATGAGATTAATTTCATGAATGTTCACTCAACTTTCACTTCATTACATCAATAGCGCTAAACTAATTTTGTGACAATAAGGCACTTAACTTTACTCAAGTTTAACTACAATAAAGTATAGAATTGACAATAAAACTTTAGCAATAATAAATATATTATTGTCAAAAACGTAAATGACAATAAAACTTTAATATATTATTGCTAAAAAACGTAAATGACAACAAATTGTTGCGAAAACTTTTCGAATCGGAGGTTATTACAACGGCATGCAATAATTTTTATTGTTGCGAAAAATACTTTTGACAATAACATCCAACATATGACAACAACAAAATGTTGTTGACAAATATCTTTCTTCTCGTAGTGATCACGAAAATCATCAAAAAAAAAAATGTAACTAAAGCGTCACTCAGTATTACTTAGGTACCATAGAGCATTTCTTGTGATATTTAGAAAGTTCATTGACTTTTCTAAAAGAAAATAATTTAGCTACTTTTATATAATAGTTAGATAAAATTAAGAACTTTTTGTTATAGTTTAATAACTTTGATATAATAAATAAAGGTTAAGTAACTCATTCAGAATCTATTTTAATTTCATTTAGATAACATGCTGCCTAACACAAGAAAAGAACACTCGAATTGCTCCTTGCAAATTGCAATTGGCAGCTATGACAAGTCTGTATAAAATATTCTAAAAAACTTGGGTAAAAGAGGGGGGAAATAAATAGTAGAAAACGGAGTGATAATCTGAGAGCAGAAGGGGGGGAATTAAACCAATAAGTGATGAATAGTATTGTACCCTCAGTGATTAAAAACAATACCATGCTTATTATTTTACAAAGAGATTATTTCTCTGTATAATCTTCCATCAAAATAATAACCAATAAATATATACTTTTCGTATATTATATTAATTTATATACATATAATATGCATAATTAGTGTATATCTTTTTATATATATGACTAGTGGTTATAATTATTTTTGGCGAGCGGCCAAATATGTAACTTTTCCTTTATTATACAGTAAGGCCAGTGGCAGATCTTAGATGGGTCGGGAGGGGGCCACATGACCCCCTCAACTTTTTTATTTTTTTATTTTTTATATAACTCAAAATATACTATTTTATATAACTCAATTTTTTTGCCGTCAATCACAAACTCTAGACTCCTTCTTCCCTCTCTATGTGGTTCATACTTCAACTCTAAATCTTCTTCTTTATATCAATGTAAGTTGATACATAGCTAATTTTTTTGTGTAGATTGATTAAGCTCATTTTTCATTGTACTCTTCTTGGGATATTTTTTTATTTTTTTGTTGGTTTTTAGTTCAAATTTATAGTTTTCATGACCTTATATCAATGTAAGTTCGTTGCTTAAACTTCTCGGTGGAGCTAGGTTGCTGCTAGTGCTGATATCGCCGACGGTAGTTGTGCCGATCATAGATTCTTGAAATTTTAACCAAATTAAGTAACGTTCAATTTTTCCCCCAAAAAGAACCAAAATATCAAATGGGTAATTCAAGATTTGTGAAAAAAGGCAAAATATGAAAATGGTCGTTCAAGATTTGCGAAAAAGGGAAAGGAAAGGCCAAAAAATCAATAGGGTTAGTTGAAAGTAAGCCTTAATAATGGGTTTTTTATGAGAAATTGGTATTGAAATATGGTGGGTTGTCGTGTAGTTGGAGATGTTGATGTTATTTTTTGAGCTATTTTTAGGTTAATGATTGTGTACAGAGGTGTATCTTGTATGTATACCTTAGACAAAATAAGAGATTTTATATTCAGTTTGTGTTCCTATCCAGTTTGCTCGTAGAAAACAGATTAATGCTTTAACATATTAACTATTCTTTTATGTTTGTTTCTTTGATAATTGATTTATGTATTTTTTTAGGAGTGGTAATTGGTACGATGGTCCAACTTAAGAAAATTGATGCATTTTTCAAGAGGAAAGCTGCCAACAAAGATGAAAATTGTATAACTTCAACATCGACACTTGAAATGCACCATTCCGATGATCAAACAGTTCAACTGAATGAACAACTTTTAAGTATACTATAAAACAACGAAGGGCAACACTTTAATTCTAGGTACGTCTTTCCTTTTATATATTATATTTTTGTTTTGTTGATGTTATTTTGAATCTTTGATTCTTATAAATTTTAATTATAATAATTTTGTTAGTAATTATCGCCCCTTAATATTTTGGACAAAATTTATCACCGAATATGATATATTTGGGAGTGACACATGAGAGATTGGGGTTGAATCTAAATGGGTCATAATGGGTTGAATCAATAAAATGATCATTATCCAATCCAATCATGTTCAAAAATATTTAACTGAGATGAGACGAGTCAAAACAAGCCAAATAATGAAGCATAACCTAACTCTCCCTACTTGCCTCAAACATTTCCCGTTTTCCGAATAGTAGGCAGACTGCTAATCACTCTATATAGAAAGAAAAATTACCATGATTTTGGAGTTCAGATTAAGTTCTTTGATATCAATCTTCCAATTTTATTTAAGAAAATTATATTTGGAAACTAACAACAATAATAATATACTCATGGTAATCATATAAAGTAGAGTTTGGGGAGAGTGGGTTGTACGCAGACATTACTCCCACCTTAGAACGTAAGGAGATTGTTTCCAATAGACAATCAGCTAAGAGCAAAATAATAAAGCAATAGAAAAATAACAAATCATGTCAAAATAGTATGCTACGTGAAGAATGAGAGAGAGTAGATACTATCAAAAATCGAAGGACAAGAAATTAATTTGTAAGGACATGAAACTACAAAAGAGATGCTACGACCACTAGTATGGAAGATAAGCGCTACCATGCTCTACTACCTACTACCGACTACTCTAACTCTGTGTCCTCCACAACCTTCTATCTAAGGTCATGTCCTCGGTAAGCTGCAATTGCGACATATCTTGTCTAGTCACCTCTCTCCAATACTTCTTCGGCCTATCTCTACCTCTTGAAGTCATTCATAGCCAACATCTCACACCTCCGCACCGGGGTATTCACGCCTCTCCTCTTCACATGCCTGAACCATCTCAGCCTCACTTCCAGCATCTTGTCCTCCATCGTGGCCATTCTCACCTTGTCTCGGATATCTTCATTTCTAATCCTATCTCTCCTAATATGTCCACACATCCATCGCGACATCTTCATGTTCGCCACGTTCAAATTCTCGGCGTGACTAATTGAAAAAAAATGTATTACAAGTGTAGAACTTTGTCAACAGACATCTAAAGAGTAACTTTGTTAGACAAAATAAGATTGAAAGCGACCTTATATTTCTTAGAATATTAAATAGCATAGATTAATGTGCTGAATCTGACTTGAAACATTTTAATTTAATCATTTACATTGTGAGATAATGGTATGTCTATAATTAAAGTAGGATTCATTGGAATCTTTACTGACAAGAGAATTGTTTAGATGAAAAACAAAGATGATGATAACCATAAATGTTCTTTTAGTAAAATCAGGTATACACTAACACCAAGGAATTAATTAGATTCCATACTAAGGAGAAAATTGAAAATAGTAAATGAAGGAACAACTTGTGGGAAATATTTATTAAACGTGAAATAAAATTAATTCTATTTAATTATAAATCGAATAATTAGGGGCCCCACACGTCGAAAATGTTGTTTCCACACACACGTGTACATATAATGCCAAGGATCATAATTTCCTTAATGGAAGAGATATTGGTACGTATACGAATTGTTTGAGACGTAAGGTAATAGACGGTTATTGGCCAAATGACGTTGGTTTCACGTTGGTAAATGAAGGAAGAAATGTACAAAGTGTGAATGTCGAAACGAGTCGGAAAAAGGACCGTGACGTCGGAAAAACATCTCGGCGCCGCGACGCCATCTCCTCAGCGCCGCGGCGCCACCTGCAAACCGCGGCGCCGGTGACGCCCGAAACTCTTTGAAGTTCCGGCGCCACGGCCACAACTCGCAGGCCGCGCATCGCGACGCCAAATTGGTTGGAGAAGAATAAAAAACTGACGTTTGAGCTGACTTTGGAGGATTAACTCTCCATTATGTTACTCATGAATTCAACCATTATTTGGCTGAATTGTAACTCCATATTCAAGGTCATTACATGGTCATTCAAGGCCATTATTAGGCTAATGGACGGTCATCTTCTCCAACACTATAAAATGATGCCTTGGGCTCATTTGGAAACACACTTTTTACACTTGACAATACATTTCTGAAAGTATTCTTCCTCTCTTGCAATCACAAACACTCAAAGATCTTTTTTCCAAAGCAAACACTTGAGTTTCCTTTGCTCATTTGTTTGAATGTTGTTTTATCTTGGGAGATAAGTTGTCATTACAACCGTTGAAAGGATATACGGGGCAATATTATCTTAAGGAGAGATTGATCAACAATTGACTCAGCAAGACAAGTTACATTGTTCACATTGGTTGTTGTTGTTGCATTCCCATTTCCCTTTTCCACCCAAATATCCAACAATCTTAAGATAATATTCGTTATTTCAACAACAACAATGTCTACTGAAGGTCAACTCAACGATATGAACAACGACACTACTCAAGGCAACTCCAATGCTTCAACTCCTAATGACTATAAATGCCCTAAGAGTTCAAGGGTACCATCCTCAACAAGTGGCAGAAAAAGGTAATGTTTGTCCTAACAATCATGGGACTGTCACGTCTCCTAACCGAAGATCCTCTACTGGTTGGAGAAGATACGGACCCTCAGCCAAACGATATGGCGGGAGGGGGCCGAGGTATCCATGTCTCTGATGACATGAATGTGGCTTTTGAGGCATGCAACCACTATGGTAAAGTTGGTCACATGGCTAAAGACTGCCGCAAACTCAAAAAAAAAGAAGTCCAAGGACAAGATTAAGGCAAACATCGTCAAAGACACATTCTTAGATGATATGATTGAAGAATTCTCAGCGGTGGTTTTTGAAGCAAACCTCGTTGAGAATCCGGTGCAGTGGTGGTTGGACACAGGTGCCACCCGTCATATATGTTCCAATAAAGAAGTCTTCTCCACTTATACACCAGTCACAGACAAGAAGTTGTTCATGGGAAACAACTCTTCTTCAGAAGTGCTGGGGTAGGAAAGGTGATCCTAAAGATGACGTCCGGGAAGGAACTAACTCTAAAGGAAGTGATGCATGTCCCAGAAATCCGGAGAAATCTAATTTCTGGACTTTTGTTGGTTAATGCTGGATTTAGACTAGTGTTAGAGGCTAACAAGTTTGTAATCACTAAAAATGGAACCTTTGTAGGAAGGGACTTCATCTGTGAAGGCCTCTTTAAAGTTAATGATGCACCTGTAATACATTGGGTTTCAACTATCAATAAAATTGAGCCTTCCACTTACTTGATTTAGTCATCTAATTTATGGCATCATAGATTAGGACATGTTAACTATCGATCTCTCTAAAGATTGGTAAAGTTGGAACTATTGTCGTCTATTGACATAAGCCCTCAACGTAAGTGTGAGGTGTGCATTGAGGCAAAGCTTTCCAAGAGTCCCTTTAGATCCGTCGAAAGGGAAACTGCTCCTCTAGAACTCATACACACTGACATATGTGATTTAAAGTTCGCTCAAACTAGAGGGGGGAACAAGTACTTTGTGACTTTCATAGATGATAGCACAAAGTTTTGCTACCTTTACTTACTAAAAATTAAAGATGAAGCCATTGACCTACCCAGTGTAGGTGTTTACGTCGGGTTCGTACACGCAGCGGAATTTGAAAATTTATGTTTCAAACCCGACGACGGTCGAACTGTAGTATGATATGTAATGGAAAATACAAACACAAATTATAATGTAAAACTTCGACAGAAGACTTACATTTTGTAGCAATCA
The DNA here is from genome assembly GCA_029844215.1 of Przewalskia tangutica. Taxonomy (NCBI): domain Eukaryota; kingdom Viridiplantae; phylum Streptophyta; class Magnoliopsida; order Solanales; family Solanaceae; genus Przewalskia; species Przewalskia tangutica. Next base: position 83,219,109 of record CM056736.1, on the reverse strand, counting down.
GCCAAGCAGTTGAATCTTTGTGTTCTGTGTAGTCCGAGGGTGCACACACAAACGTCCCTCGATTTGCAAGTTCTGGAAAACTTTAATGTAATTTGCTAAGTCAGGAATGTTAGGGATTCTGACAGAGCTTTAGAAGAGATTTATCTCTCTTAGGTTTTGTTGTATCTGGAATGGGAGGTAAGCCCTCTATTTATAATTGCAAACAGAGGTTTTAGGGTTTTTGTGGGCCAGGCCCAGAAAAAGTCCGGACTGGCTAAAATTTGGACCGCCCGAAATCGGCTAGGCACCGTGGCCCAAAGTAGGTGGCACCGCGGTGCCTGTGCGTGTTTTCGGAACCTCGGTTCTGTCCCTATTTTTTAGCCTTTTTCCCATTTCTAATATCCCGGTCATCAACCAAACACATATGTATAATCTCCTTTTAATTATTCAATCGACATACTGACTTAGTGTTACCCTTTAGGCCTTTACATATCGTCACTAATTACATTAGGATCTTCACGGAACTCCTAGACTGTGCCGGAAGACGAACACAATATGTAAAGTTTAGCTACACAAAATATGTGAACTGAACTTATATGTGGGAAAATAAAATCCTTTTATTCATGACACACTCAATCAAGCTTAGGATCTGTCAAGTGTCTATCCAAATGGCTTGATCATTATAACTCATCTATATTAGTTAACAACAGGACCGTATCACAGACATGTCCATTGCATTGGCCAATGACTTAGTCAACCTAATACCATATGAGTATCTGAGTGTTCACTCGAATATATATATATATTCAAGGAATGAATCTTAATCTTGGCTCACATACCACCTTTAATCTACTTCGTAATGCACCCAAAAGAAGTCGCGTCTCAACCTATAAGACATTTGAGCTTAGGACATGATCAAAGTACATTACTCCGTAAACAAGGTGATATTGACCTCAAGTCTAAGGACTTCTATCTCCCACATGCCGATGACATTATAGACATATAACAAATAGTGCATCAGCAGGGTATACCAATACTCCAACAAGTATTCATGTTTCCATCACAAGTTGCCATAACTCGTAGCAAGTGAGACATACTACATTCCATAAGGATATGATGCAGACCACATGTCGACGTATCGCATATCATCGATATCCCTATTTCGATGATCATTAGTCGAGGTAATTTAAGAGTTACGTTATAACATTAATTCTCACATCATTAATAAAGATGTAAACTCTATGGATGCATTTATAGAATATTTTAAACAATCAACTAATAATTCAACAAATGCAAATGTCATAATATTAATTATCATTAATATAAATATGAACGTGTATAAAGTACATTGTGTCCTAATACAGATTGTCACTAGGACGTACATATACTTTCAATCTCTCACTTGGCCTAGAGACAATCACCAACATATCTAACTAATACTCATGTTCTCAAAATGACCATTATGCTTCACCAAGCTTAATGGTTTAGTAAACGGGTCTGCTAGATTATTGTCTGTGGGAATATAATCTATCATGATATCTTCAGCTTCCACCATCTCTCTCATGATGTGGTAGTTCATCGGTACATGCTTATTTCTGTTTGTTGATCTTGGTTTTTTGCCTGTGTAATCGCACCAGTGTTGTCAATAAATAGTTATTGGACAACTAGCCCTCGGAACAACCCCTAGTTTCTTCAGGAACTCAGAAATCGCGACAGCTTCCTTAGCAACTTCCGATCCAGCAAAGTACTCCGCTTCAATAGTCGAGTCTGCAGTAGTAGCTTGTTTGAAACTCTTCCAGCTCACTGCACCTCCGTTGAAAATGAATGTGTAACCAGACTGAGATTTGAAATCATCAACATCTGTCTGGAAACTAGCATCGATATACCCAGTGGAAACCAGCTCATCAACTCCACCATAGACTAAGAAGTAATCTTTAGTACGCCTGAGGTACTTGAGAATACTCTTGACTGCTTTCCAGTGTTCCTCGTCAGGATTCTGCTGGAACTTGCAAGTCATACTAAGTGCAAAGGCCACATCTGGCCTAGCATAGGTCATGGCATACATGATCAATCCTATAGCCGAAACATATGGAATATTCTTCATGCACTCAAGTTCAATAGCATTAGAAAGGCAGTCCTTCTTTGATAACTTGATGTCTTGACCTATCGGAAGACCGCCTTTATTGGAATTCTCCATTGAGAAGCGTCTAAGTGTAGACTGACTGTGACCGCCACAATAATCTATTAGGTCTATCTCTATAGATCCTAATTTGCAGAATGTAGCAGGTTTCACCTAAATCCTTCATCATGAAGGTCTTGAACAAACAATCCTTAATTGACTGCATAGGGGTCTTATTATCTCTCATTATCAATATGTCATCAACATATATAATAATGAAGGCAATACCCTTATTCTTGCGTTTGGAATAAACACAAGGATCCTATTTGCTTCTGACAAAATCAAAAATTTGATAGCATTGTCAAAACAAATGTTCTAACTCCTAGAGGCTTGCTTAAGTCCATAAATGGACTTCTGTAGCCTGCAAACAACATTTGGTCTGGACTCACATGAAAAACCCTCGGGCTATTTCATATACACTTCCTCAATTAGATTACCATTGAGGAATACAGTTTTGACGTCCATCTGCCAAATATCATAATCATAATGTGTAGCTATCGCAAGCAAAATCCGAATAGACTTTATCTTAGCCATCGGTGAAAATGTTTCAACATAATCCACACCAGGACGTTGAGTAAAACCTTTAGTCACTAGTCTAGCTTTATAAGTCTGAACCTTGCCAGATTCATCAATCTCCTTCTTGAAGAATCATTTGCATCCTATGGGTTTAACCCCACTTGGAAAATCAACCAAGTTTCACACCTGATTGATGTACATAGATTCCATTTCAGAATTCATGGCTTCTTGACATCTCTTCGAATCAATGTCTAGCATTACTTCGATGTAGGTTCTAGGCTCGTCATCATCTGGAATATCTAGCTCATTTTGTGTTTCCACAAGTAGATTTAGTCTTTCCGGAGGACGATGAGATCTAGTAGACCTACGGAGTTGATTGTCTTGCAGTTCAGTTACAGGTATGTTCTGACTGTGAGTAGGTTCTTGTGCGTTGGTCGATCCACCAATATTATAGCTTTCAGGAATATCATTTTCATGGCTTTCCTGAATGGGAGGAAATGCAACTGGTGCACTTGCTCCCAAGGTCTGTACCGGAAGATCTTGCATTTCTGAATTACTCCTTGTAGAACTCCCACTGGCCGAAGGGGGTACCCTAAATACCCAATCTTCGCCAAAAGCTCCTACTGAATTCTTGCCTTCATCATCGGGCAAAGATTTCAACTTCTTTGTTATCTTGTTCTTGAATTTCTTTAAGTTCTATCCCCGTGCAACTCTCATCCTTGTAGACATATTCATCTTCAAGGAAAGTTGCGTTCCTAGAAACAAATATCTTATGTTATTCAGGAAGATAGAAATAGTATCCCTTAGTATCCTTCGGATACCCAATAAAGTAACACTTCTCACTTTTAGATTCCAACTTATCAGTGATCAACCTCTTGACATATGCATGACACCCCCAGGGCCTCATGTGTCTAAGTGATGGCTTCCTGCCACACCATACCTCATATGGTGTCTTTTCGACTGATTTAGATGGAACTCTGTTCAGAACATATATTGAGGTCAAAATAGTGTATCCCCAAAGGTATGTTGGAAGAGCTGAAAAGCTCATCATAAAACGAACCATATCAAGTAAGGTTCGATTTCTCCTCTCGGCAACACCATTCATTTGTGGTGTTGCAGAAGGTGTCCATTCGGAATGAACTCCATGAAGCTTTAGGTAATTAAGAAATTCTTTTCTTAAGTACTCACTCCCACGATCAGATCGGAGAGTCTTGATACTCTTTGAGAGTTGTTTCTCAGCTTCACACTTAAACTCCTTAAACTTCTCAAAAGCCTCGGATTTGTGTTTCATAAGATACACATATCCATACCTTGACAAGTCGTCTGTGAAAGTGATGATGTAAGAGAAACCTTCTCTAGCTTGAGTCGAAAATGGTCCACATACATCCGTATGTACCACCCGTTGACAGTCAATTTTGACCCGTTTTCGTATATTTGTTGCAATTTTATGTGTTTTAGGACACCGCATTTTAATCATCAATTTTTACATTTTTATCTTTTTATTTTTAATTAAGCATTATGTTTTTGTTAATATTATGTTTCTATTATTATTACACCATCGTTTTATTCTAATAATGTTTGCATCTCTTTGAATAATTAATTGACACCGCGTTTTTACTTTTAATTAGGCATTAAACATTTCTTAAATATTGCATTTTATTATTATAGCGTCGACATTTCTATTTTGATAATTTTGTACCTTTAAATAATTTTTCCTTTAAATAACTAATCCGTTTTGCATTTTTGTCAAACCAGTCCAGTCCGAGGCACAATCCGGATCAGTCCAGTCCGCCGAAAACTGAAGCTCAAACTGAGGCCCCAAAAATGAGGCACAATACACCTTTCATCTATTTTCCCCCCAAAATACCAAACCCTAAACCTAAATATCTACCCTATAAATAAAACACTACCCCCGTTCTAATAAAGGGGGGAGCCGCAACTCTCCAGAACACCCCCCCACACCCTTTTTATTTTCAGTCGCACACCCCTCCCCCTAACTCCCCCTCAGCCGCACACCCTTACCCCTAACTCCGTCTTCAGCCGCCCTACAACATCAGACGCCGCACACCCTTTCTTTCATTTTTTTTTATTTTTCATCCTCTCACCTTAACAACAGCCACAACATCCCTTTAATCTCACCCCTCTCTCATTTTTATCATCTCTTTCACCTCACTACAACCACATCGCTGACCACTGCTCTAACTCCGACGAAGTCACGTCGCCGGAGTTCAAGTACCACCACCACTATTCGCAACTCCAACAGTCACAACGACGTCGCTCTGGTATTTTTACAGTCGAAGTGACGCAGTCCCTCCCCCTTTTGCTCGCTACCGTTACATTGGAAAATGATCCGGCCATCACCACTATTTTGCATATATTTTGGTTGTTTGTTGGACGAATTCTGTATGATTTTTGGATCATTTACATCTAGCCGGAATTCTTAAAATCTCCGGTGAACTTTGATTTGGAAGGAATCTGTTGTTGGTTTGGTTATTGGACTGATATTGCGTTTTTGTGGTCTTACCAGAATTCTAAAAAAACTCCGGCGACCTATATTGGTTCCGTCAGTTATCTGTTGTTGATTTCTATGTTGGACTGATTTTTCTTGTGTTCTATGGTATCTTGCCGGAGTTATAAAACTCCGTCGGTCTCTGTTGGGTTCATCTTGCGGAACCTGTGTTTGGGGTTTCTGTGGGTCCCTTCACGATTTTTTTTTGTACTCGCCGGAGTTTTAAAAACTCAGGCGACTTCGATTACTTTGTTGTTGGGATTTGTCACTTGTTTTGTTGTTACTGATTTTAGATTTTTGTTGCTCCGGCGAGATTCTGAAGTTCCGTCGGTTGTTGGAGAAGTTTCTTGGTGGTTGTTGGTGCGTTCTGAAATTGATTTTGTTTACTGACTTGTTGTGTTGCTACTGTTCTGTTGTTCCTTACTGGTTTTGGACGATATTGCCATTTTGATCCTTCTATTAAACTGATTAAACAAAATACTACCCTTGATTGACCAATGAAAAAGTTATCCATCGATTTTTGAGGCCTCCACAGTTGCAAAGACAGAAAATAAAATAAATGAAGCTTTCAGGGAAATGATGATTTCTTCCACTTACACCGGATAACCAACATGCGTTGGCAGGGCGAATTCTCGCAGCCGCACTTGTTTAGGCTGTCCCACTTTATTTTTATATATCTGAGCCCTCTGTGTTTAAAACTATTACTGTTTTGGCGCAGATCTGAAGGTTTTATTTATTTTATTGTTTCTAGCAATATTGGCCGATGAAGGAATCTCCGTCTGATTTCCAAGGTCTTCCCTGTACAAAGACAGATTTATTTTTGGCTTTACTTATTAATTCTTGTTATTGCTTTTAAACTTATTTATTCTTACTAACACTTTTTACTAAGTATTTATGCAGGTATCCGGAGATGCATTTCAAAAGAATGTCCCGGAGTTTTATTTTATGTCGCATTTAATTTTAGTTTTATTATTTTGTATTGCATTTTATTTTAATTGTAAATTATGAGAAATGCTTAGAGTATGTAGAATAAAAGCCAATATATAATTAACCTAGGTTTGAATGGATAACCGCAAGTTAGCGGATCTTAAAGGATGTCTAACCCCTTCCCTTTAGGATAATAAAGAACCTGATCCAGAATCTCATTAATTTCGCAGACCATTAAATGGAAATTAATTGCAGTATTTTTATTGCAATAAATCAAGTGTCCTAATTCACTTAAATAATTAGGTGGCGACTCCTTAAAATCAGCATTATTGCTCCATCCAGGGAACCGCGCCAAAGAGCAAATATCATGGATACCGCTCGCACTCGAGGTAAAAACGCGCGATAAAGATGGCGACTCCACTGGGGATAATCAGGTTCTTGATCATACCAAACCTAGGTTTATTATTGTTTGGCTTTATTTGCTTTTATTTGTTTTAAAATGCATTAAAATTGCTTGTTTTAATTTTGTATGCTTAACTGTTTTAATTGTTATTTGATTTTACTGCTTTCCTTAAACTGGCATTCAGCTCATATTTCCTCCACTCTGGAAAATTCACATTGTCACACACTACACACGTTGGTTTGCTTCGCGCACCCGCGAATTTCTCTCAAAATACCCAAATTTTAGAAGAGTTGGCGCTTGCGCGGAGTTAGATCGGTTCGTCTGGTCAGCCACGTAGCCTTCTCTCTCGAGTTGTCCGCCGAACTCAAGGCCTAGTAAGCCAAATCTTAGAAAGCTTAAGATAGAGTTATATCACCCTTTTATATTAAGTCATGCATGCATAAACCTTAGGTGGGTTAATCCTTGGTATTAACGCCACAATTAGAAATCCACCAAACTTGTCGACGGGTTTCACAACCCAACGACCCATTAGCATACTATGTGTAACGTGATGATGATAGACGGATCCAAGCCTGATCATGACACGCCGAAATTGAAAAAAGTGTACCGTCATTTGGTCGTCATTTCCAACAAAGACATTAATGTTTAACAACTTTGGTAAATCTATCCCAATCTCGCATATCTGGCGTTTAGGCCGACCTCTGGCATAAGAGAGGTCTCATGCATATTAGGCGCGCGCTTGATTTGCACGCTTTTATCTACTATTGTTGTCGCTAGCAATTCTGTACATATTATTTAATGCAATAATTACGCTTTTGTAATTCCGGGCTCGAGCATTTGCATTTTTGCACCTTTTGCTGTCACATTGCAATCAGGACTTCTACTGCGTAAATCACTCTTGAATAGCGCGACTTGGACTTTGTGAAGCATCAACCACCAGTCCGGTCGAACCAATCAGGGGAGTCTTTGACTATATTGCAACACCCTTACATTTTATTATTTTTGTGGCTTGCCTACTCTCACCCATTTGTCATATTTTTTGCAGGAAGACCGTCCTTGCAAATAGTCGAGGGCGGACAACAAAAAAAAAGGAAGAAAAGAAAAGAAAAAAATCATCACAAGAATGAGCTGGAGTTATGTTGACGGAAAGAAGTCAGCTTATACCAGATTCAACGAAGCATCGCTCTGGGTCCTATATTTTACATCTTTATACATATTTGTAAATTCAATTGATATGTCTAGTATTGATTACATAATTCTTTATCATGCATTTTACAACATAATTATTCCGAACTACGCGTGTCTGATTCTCACCATACGGTGTGATACGTAGGCAACTCATCTTGGGTTCGACACCACATAAAAAAAGGGACATATTTGGTTCACCCATTCATTGCATTTATCCAATCACGGACATTCATTATTGCATTTCAATCATTCTATCACATACATTCATTTTATCACAGCCATTCATTTTTTCATTACATTCCTTTTACTTTACATTAGTTTTATATTGAACAATCATTTATTTTGCACATCTTTTACTTTTGCATTTCTTTTATGAATGAATTCTTTTTAAATCATACGTTTTATACCATATCTGAATGAACTACGCGCACCTGATTCCCTCGGCAGGATATGTAGGCAACCCTATTCGGGTTCGATACCATTTATTCAAAAAATACAAAAAAACAATTATTCGAAAAATACAAAAAATGAAATATTTTATTCAAAAAAATACAAAAAAATGTGTTATTCAAAAATACAAAACATTTTTAAGTATCATTGTTTGACTTGGTTGATACCAACACAGTTAGGATTGTGCATAAAAAATAAAAAACAAGTGATAATTAGTATGAGTTGAATTAGTGGTAAACCATAGATTCTTTTGGTACCTCTTATTCATACTCGTAGATGACATTGTCTTGCATGTTTCCAAGATAAGAATGAAACCAACCTCATCGTTAAATATACATTGTGTGGTGAGTGTTTGAATAAGTTCAATTGCATTGCATTGCGATCTAGAACTTGGCTTGAATGTTTGTTGAGGCAAAATCCTGAGTAACACTCGGTGTAGGAAATGATTGTAGGATTTCTTTGACCCGTTTGAGCCTTTTCAGCCTACCAAATAACAATATCCTTAGTACACCCCTTTGAGCCTAAACCTATTTCTTTCGACAATAACATATTACACCTATACCCTTTCTGAGTGCATACGCAATGTCCCTCTCTTGGCCCGACCTCCTTGAGTGCTTTAGAAATATGCAAGTGATTGACAAAATTCTAGCTGAAGTTTCCAAAGACAAAAATTGTCAAAGTCCAAAAAGGAAAAGAAAACAATAGCAGAGACGACTTCACACAAAGAGGAAATCAAAAGCCCCGATAATAAAAAAAAAGAAAAAAAGAAGAAGAATGGAATATATAACCCCGAAAAAAGGGGCTCCAAATGAAAGATTCAAAAGAAGTCAGTACAGAAAAGCTGGGACAAAAAGAAAGCAAGTCAGCATCAAAACGCACAAATATCAAGCACGGTTCTCGAGGAATGATTAGTCACTTTTACCCAAATGATATTCATTCCTTTCCCCAAACTTATATTACAAGCCCGTGACAAGCCCTACATGATCTTATACCGAGGGTTCTCACATTAGTGGATACTTACATGACGGTCAAGCCTATAGTATCACAATTGCATGCATTAAACATCTTTCTGAGTGTGAGTGTTTTTTCTCTAAACGTCCCAAAATTCAAAATACTGGAATATATGTGAGAAATGAGACTTTCTTCAGTGAGGGCATTTGAAACGTGAGATTACGTGTAGTTCGAAACCTTGGATGCAAGCAAGTGTGTCAACACTCAGGTATGTCTGAGGTACTATCTGAAGCTGTGTGAATTACACCGGAGCCAATCTCGGTTAGACTGAAAGCAATAAACGAAAATCCTTATGCACAATACTAATTGTTGGTATCAACTGAAGTCAGAACGCAATGTTGTCTTCCATTTTTTCAGGAAAAAAAAACAACAAAATGCATATTACATAAAAAGTTTATTATTTTTGCATCACGAACTACGTCTTGATCTGATTTCCTTGGCGGGATATGTAGGCGGCCACATTGGCTTCGGTCCCACATCATTTTAAAATCATAAAAATTCTTATTTTTTGCATCACGAACTACGTCTTGACCTGATTCTCGTCAAAGATGAGATACGTAGGCGGCCACATTGGCTTCGGTCCCACATCATTTTAAAATCATAAAAAATCCTTATTTTGCATTACGAACTACGTCTTGACCTGATTCCCTCGACGGGATACGTAGGCGGCCGTATCGACTTCGGTCACTCCATTAGAAATATTTCTTCCTTGCTTCGCACAGGACTCGATTTTGTCCATTGGAGAGTTTAGCATCCTCATATATTTGCATTCATAACTACCTACACATGACTGGGGCATATTTTGAGGGTTGCATTCTCATCTACTCAATTGTATATTGTCCATATTCTCGCATTAGGTTTTCATTCATGATAAAAATAAATTGCTTACCTGATCGCCTTGATAGCGTCAAGATTCAACCTTACTCAGTTGAAAGTTCAACATCTTCATTTACCAGAAACTGGGACATTTTAAGGATTCACTGCAAGAAAATGGCAATAGACAGGAAAAAAACAGGCCAACTGGGTCTTCAGTCCAAACCAAGAATGCAAGCGTCAAGAGTCAAAGCTACAAAGTCGACGCAAATCAACCACTCCTTTCCTAAAAAAACTCACAAGTTTTCTTTGAGTGCAGGATCATCATATCAGCAAAGTCGGGAGCACAACAATAAGCGCATGTGGGTTACAAACACACAACGTCTATGCAATGACGTTATCTCAACTCAGGCGAGTCACAAAGCAGGTACGTTCATAAAATGACACCATTTTCATTTAAGCCTATGCAACGGCTTCATCTATGTTTCGTCTATACAATGACGAACATCTGCATCGCATCTATGCAATGACGCTCTTTCATCTAAGTCTATGCAACGGCTTCATCTATGTTTCGTCTATAGAACGACGAGCATCTGCATCGCGTCTATGCAACGACGCCCTTTCATTTAAGCCTATGCAACGGCTTCATCTATGTTTCGTCTATGCAACGACGAGCATCTGCATCGCGTCTATGCAACGACATCATTTCATTTAAGCCTATGCAACGGCTTCATACATGTTTCGTCTATGCAACGACGAGCATCTGCATCGCGTCTATGCAACGACACCCTTTCATTTAAGCCTATGCAACGACTTCATCTATGTTTCGTCTACGCAACGACAAACATCTGCATCGCGTCTGTCACGCCCTTTTCCGACCGCGACATTATTAAAGCGAATCCTGCTTAAATAGAAAAATAAAATAAAGATGCTAAGAAGGTGCAAAAGGGGTTGCTAAAAGTGCTAAAAGGCTAAAGTAAAAGGGCTAAAAATGTTAAAGTTTAAAAGTAAAAGGTGCTAAAGGATTCGCGGAGTCGCCACCTAATTAGTTTGAGTGAATTAGGACACCTAAATGTCAACTAGGTTAAAGTCAACATTAACTCCATTTTAATGGTCTGCAAAACTAGTGTGAGATTCTGAGTAAGGATTTTTTATTATCCTAAAGGGAAGGGGTTAGACACCCTAAAGGATCCGCTAACTTGCGGTTGTCCGTTCAAACCTAGGGTTGATTATTATGCTAAGAAAGACACGTTTAAAAAAGTATTTGAAGTAAAAGAATGTTGCAAGTGTTTTATATAAAGTAAGGAAAAAATGTGTTCTTTGATGACATAAAAGGTTTATGGTAGAATTAATTTTGGATGAAAATATATATGTTCATAAGATACTTAAAGAACATATAAATTTGCTATATTAGATCAAATATATATTGCATAGTATAGTGCAAAGGTAATAATGCAAGAATCGGTTTCTTTGACAAAAAAATGCATTTAGGTAAGTAGGCATGACATAATTTATAAAAACATAGTATAAAGTTCCAAAATATGCATTCATGTTGTTTATAAAATACCCTTTTTGGCGATGGAAAATAAAGGGAAAGTTAGTTATTTATGAATTTACTTTGTTAATTATGCAAAAATATAGTTTAGTTTTTAATTACTCTCTTTGCAATGATAAAAAATATTCCGACATGCATGACAATCCTAAATAAGCAACTAGGGGAAGGGCCAAATTTCTAATACCCAATTATCTTCTAATTTATTGATTCAAGGTCTAACTATTCTAAGTGTTCTGCTAATTAATGTAGCGTTAGGCAAATAATTACAACAAATAAATGGGGGCGGAATAGGAATCAATAAGGATGACTCGAAGAATGACGATGTCATTCCGCCGGTAGTTTGGAGTTTTCTATGCGAGATGCGGCGATGAACATGGATGCGGATCTTCATTTGAAGTAACTCATGATGAGTCTAGCTATGAGACTCTTCATTTTGCTCTGATGCGTGCCATGTAAAAGAAAAAAAAGAAAAAGAGTTAGAATATATCTAAAAGAACTTATTAAAGAATAGACAAACATTAATGTAAATTTAATCCAACTCATTTTTACTGTTCACAGGACCAGCAGGCCCACAACAATAGTCCAAACAATTTAAATAGAAAAATTGGGCTTCAAGATATATGCAATTTTAAAATAAAGAGCAGGCCCAAGAGAATATAAACTTTCAGATCTTAAAGAAGAAATAGTTAGTCCCATATATGTGGTAGGTCCAATTAATAAACATCCACATGTTATTGATGCACGATTTATATACACGCTAAACGCAAGTGCACGTATCGTGACAAGTAATATAGTCTAGGTAAGACCGAATATCGTCCTCAGAGACTGGTTTTCAAGTACCGATTATCTATGCTTTAGTTTCTATTTGGTTAACGTGAGTTGAAATTCTAAACTAATAATGCAGGAAATAAACTAATTATGAAAATACTTTGATTTAAATCAGTTATGATGGAGAATTAGGGCTTTCAAGATCATCAACTATCCACTCTATTCAATCATTAATACAATTAGACTAACTTTTTCTTCTACGTTAAGATAGCAGGTTAACTAGACCGTTTTATACTCCTGTTAAGGTAATATAAACACTCAACCCCAATGGAGAACCCTTCTACCTTTCGGTGACAAGATTGACTACAAAGGAGGATTAAGAGCAATAACCTATTAAGCTACACAAGTATCGGGGTACTTTCGTCCACGATTTAAACCTATATTTATTCAACTATAGCATATTCACAATCTCCCCTTTCGAATTTCGATTAGAACTCATATAAGTGATGATAACTAGTGATCAATTAATTATCAAGCAATCAAAACAATTATTGAATAAATCTTAAATAAGTGAAGAAGAAAGCAAACTAATATATTAATTCATGAATAGAGTTTCAAGTGAATCACAAGGAAATCCCTAACAAAGTAATTAGCTCCTAGCCATAGTCACGCTAAGAACTAATATAATCTCCAAACATGAACTGAAATAAACAAAGCAAAAGAAAGAAAAGAAAAATACTCAAGAACAAGTCTCCAAGTCTTCTAGCATCCAAGGATTGTGTTGTGGAATATTTACAAGATGGAATTGTCAAGTGTGGGATGGAATGTAGGATGGTGGATAGAGAATGGAATGAATTCTTCTAATGATGTAGAGACTATTTATAGCCCAATAATCCTTTAGGTAAAGGGTTAGGGATTATGTAGGTAGGAAAAGTTATGGAATCTTTTAGGTAAAGGGTTAAGGAAAAGTTATGGAATCATTTAGGTAAAGGGTTAAGGAATATGTAGGTAGGAAAAGTTATCCCTTTTGGACTCTGAAAACATGTCAAATTCGGCCCAAAACTCAGAAATCCCGCGTCGGCTCCGTAGCCCTGCAGTCGGGCGCCACGGCGCCGAAAAACCTGCAGTGAAATAAACTTTCAGAACATTCAGCGCTGCTGGCAGGCGCCGCGGCGCCGGTGGCGTGAATTTGGCATTTTTTCGTTTTTTCATCCTTTTTTCGTCCGGTCTTCGTCTGATCTCCTCTATACTTCCCAAAACTTTTTAGGCTTCATTTCTTGACCCTTTTAGTGTGCAATTCCATCTCATTTATGCTCATTTCATCTCCGTTTTGTCATTTCTCCATTTCTGACCGCTGTGACACAAAAGAAAGGAAAACGACCCTAATACGATACTAAACATAAATAAAATGAGTAAAATACGAACTAAAAATGACTCAAAAGATGTATATAAAATACACCGATCAGTTATGCATATATAGGCCCATATTTGCACACGGAGATATAGAGGATAAGTAATGATAAGATTTGTTATCATAGAGAGGATGCAACTCTACATATAAGAATAAACATAGTACCACACATGTTGACGAATTTCAATCCAATACGGGCAAGAAAAGAAGGTTGTACATCTTTCTAGCACACAATACTTTATGTTGGACTGTTTACATGAAGGGAATACCCATGACAGAGTCATCAATAGGCATCCAAATACTACTTGGTTATAACCAGCAACACATAGGTCATGAATGATACATGAATGACTTACACAGATGCAAATACTATCTCATATAGTATGAATCAGCAGATTACACATATTTAAGAAAACACAAAAGATGTTAAAATCAATACGGGGTCATCATATGGTTAGACGAGAAGACTAAGCAGACATTAAAGATTATGTTGAACCTACATTAGACCTAAATTACTTAAAGAAGATCCGCAATAGGCATGAAATATGTTGATCAGTTTTAATGTCCCACAAATACATGGGCAAAGCAATTGACAATAGAAAAACAAAAATACGACACTGATGCACCTAATACCATAGCAGGGATTTTGTATTAAGGACAACCTTATACTCGAATTCGCTTAAATTTGAATAATAATTGATTGTTAACAAGAGTCGTACAACTTCAATCAGGTACGAGTATAACTATATCGTAGTCGAATTTAGACGAATACTTAACAACAAAAATATCAATATCTTAAGGCAATATACACAAATATTCATAGACTTCAACAACAATACGGATAGTAACTCACAAGAACTAAATAAACAGATTTGAACCAACATACAGTAAATCGAAATTAAAGAAAAGGGGATTGATTTTACCTTCTCCGGGCAGCGAATTGAGGCAGCGTGTCAAGTCGTCGATCCACTCGGAGATTTGGGCTTACGCGATAAAGAAAGACGAGGCTTCGATGCTACTGATTTCAGATGCTAAAGGATGATGTTGGGTTTCTGCTGATTTCCTCTGGATGCTCTCTTGCCTTACTGGTTTCAGAATTCTTAACCGACGCTAAAAGATTCTTGCTGAGGTTGAAGGCTTCTAGTTATTATCCCTAGAATGCTAATTTTCGATGGGTTCCTCCCTGCGGGCTTCGGTTCCTACCATTTCCTCCCTAAAACTGACGCCTCTTCCTCATGCATGTGTATATCGATCGGTTTTTGACAGTGAAGAAGGGGTCTGGATTGTTGTCCTTGAATGTATAAATCGTTCGATTTATATAGTCACCATTTAGGGTTTCAATTTAGGTAAGTATTTATGATTTTTAGGGCTGTTGTAAGGGCGATTTTCGAACTGATTTGGTGCGATTTTGTATAGATTTCTTTGTGATTTATGGTAAAAAAGAGCTGGTTGGGTGTGCGTGGGTAAGGAAAATGATTTGGTTATGCCGGATTCTCAAAGTAGAATCCGGTGGCGATGGGGGCGAAGCGGCGACTTTTTTTTTTTCGGTTTAGGTTTTTGTTTTATGGTTGTGAAGGACGATGGGGGGGGGGAGATAAAGGGGAAGTGGGCCGCGGGTTGGGCTGGCGAGTGTGGGCTGATGTATATTGGGCAGCAGTTTTGAGGGATTTTATTTAATCAGGTATTAGTTTTTAGGTGTTTTAATTTTAGGTGTATTATTTAATTAGTGGTAAATTATTTAAATTGTGATTAAA
Organism: Przewalskia tangutica; assembly: GCA_029844215.1. Taxonomy (NCBI): domain Eukaryota; kingdom Viridiplantae; phylum Streptophyta; class Magnoliopsida; order Solanales; family Solanaceae; genus Przewalskia; species Przewalskia tangutica. The sequence continues at coordinate 83,203,646 of CM056736.1, read as the reverse complement.
TTATTTAGGTGATTTATTAGTCTAAGTTTGAGTTTAAATTATTATAAAAAATAAATACGGGCGTGCTATTTAATTAGTGCTTAATATTTTATAATGCGACGCCGTTAAAATCTTATTTATTATGCGTATTTTGCGATGTTAAATAAAAATTGAATGTGGTTTAGATTATTATTAAATTATTTAAATGCTAAATGCAGATATGACATTTAAGGATTGCTTAATGCTTTTATAAATGCGAAGCTATTAAAACACATGTATTAGATTAATTTAAATTACAAATCATAATTATGAAATTGTCTTGCGTATTAATAAAATGCAAATATGCTATTTAATACGACGTCATTATTAAATTATTTATTTTATGTATTTATTTATTTATTATTATTAAGAATTGTTTGAGTTTTAATTAATGGGAAATATGGCTTAAATTACGAATAATATTAATGAAATTATTTGTTATTAAAATGACGAGTGCGGACGTGAGATTCAAGGTGTGCTTAATACTCTACGTAAAAAAGACAGTGTCGTTATTAATCGCTTATTTATGGATGTATTAATGTTTTATTGTTGAATTTTATTATTATAAAAATCGTTAAAATTATTTGGAAAATTAGTGTAATTTTATAGTTAATAACTGGACGGGAGGGTCAAAATTGGGTGTCAACACCGTCTATGCAACGACGTCATTTCATTTAAGCCTATGCAACGGCTTCATCTATGTTTCGTCTATGCAACGACGAACATCTGCATCGCGTCTATGCAATGACGCCCTTTCATCTAAGCCTATGCAACGACTTCATCTATGTTTCGTCTATGCAACGGCGAGCATCTGCAACGCGTCTATGCAACGGTGTTCTTTCATTTAAGCCTATGCAACGGCTTCATCTATGTTTCGTCTATGCAACGACGATCATCTGCATCGCGTCTATGCAACAACGTCATTTCATTTAAGCCTATGCAACGACTTCATACATGTTTCGTCTATGTAACGACGAGCATCTGCATCGCGTCTATGCAACGACGCCCTTTCATCAAAGCCTATGCAACGACTTCATCCATATTTCGTCTAAGCAACGATGAACATTTGCATCGCGTCTATGCAATGACGCATTTCATAAAAGCCTATGCAACGGCTTAATCTTTGTTTCGTCTATGCAACGACGAACATCTGCATCGCGTTTATACAACGACGCATTTCATAAAAGCCTATGCAACGACTTCATCTATGTTTCGTCTATGCAATGACGAGCATCTGCATCGCGTCTATGCAACGACGCCATTTCGTCTAAGCCTATGCAATAACTTCATTTATGTTTCGTTTATGCAACGACAAGCATCTGCATCGCGTCTATACAACGACGCCATTTCATGTAAGCCTATGAAACGACTTCATCTATGTTTCGTCTATGCAACGACGAGCATCTGCATCGCGTCCATGCAATGACGCCATCAACACCTACAAACACCCTGTCTCATAAAGACCACATCATTCAGAACCCAGGTCAATCATAATTCGACATCGACAAATTTTAAATCAAGGCCGGCATTGTCTTTAATTTTGCAAAGATCACAGCTTTCAAAGGTCATCATGATTCGACATCGACAATTTTGAATCGACGTCACCGCTTTAATTTTCTAGCATCGCAAAGAACTCGTGTCCTCATAATTCTAAGATCGAACATATTTTTGAATCGATATTCGTTCGTCCATAATTTTAGCATCGTAGCAACCCAGTGTCCTCATAATTTGACACTGGAACATTTTTAAATCTATGTCAGTTTTGCTTTTTATTTTCGCATCACAACGACCCAGTGTCATCATAATTCAACACTGGGACAATTTTGAGTCTGCCTCAGCCCTACGTTTGAGTTCTAGTTTATCAAACATGACAAAATTGGCTACAAGTCAACATCTTTGTCCGAAGACTCTTCCATCATCTCCGTAAAAAGAGGAACATGCTGTTGACAGCCAATTTTGACCCATTTTTCGTATATTTATTGCAATTTTATGTGTTTTAGGACACCGCATTTTAATCATCATTTTTTGCATTTTTATCTTTTTATTTTTAATTAAGCATTATGTCTTTGTTAATATTATGTTTCTATTATTATTACACCGTCGTTTTATTCTAATAATGTTTGCATCTCTTTGAATAATTAATTGGCACCGCGTTTTTACTTTTAATTAGGCATTAAATATTTCTTAAATATTGCATTTTATTATTATAGCGTCGACATTTTTATTTTGATAATTTTGTACCATTAAATAATTTTTCCTTTAAATAACTAATCTGTTTTGCATTTTTGTCAAACCAGTCCAGTCCGAGGCACAATCCGGATCACCCAAATCACTAAAATCAAGCTCAAACTGAGGCCCCAAAAATGAGGCACAATACACCTTTCATCTATTTTCTCCCCAAAATACCAAACCCTAAACCTAAATATCTACCCTATAAATAAAACACTACCCCCATTCTAATAAAGGGGGCAACCACAACTCTCCAGAACGCACACCCTTTTTATTTTCAGCCGCACACCCCTACCCCTAACTCCCTCTCAGCCGCACACCCCTACCCCTAACTCCCTCTTCAGCCGCCCTACAACATCAGCCGCCGTACACCCTTCCTTTCATTTTTTTTGATTTTTCATCCTCTCACCTTAACAACAGCCACAACATCCCTTTAATCTCACCCCTATCTCATTTTTATCATCTCTTTCACCTCACTACAACCACATCGCTGACCACTGCTCTAACTCCGGCGAAGTCACGCCGCCGGAGTTCGAGTACCACCACCACTGTTCGCAACTCCAATACCACAACTGCCGCTCGTATTTTTACCACAAAGTGACGCTTTCTCCCCTTTGCTCGCCATCAAGCATTGGAAAATGCTCCGGCCATCACCACTATTTTGCATATATTTTGGTTGTTTGTTGGACGGATTCTGTATGATTTTTGGATCCTTTACATCTAGCCGTAGTTCTTAAAAACTCCGGTGAACTTTGATTTGGAAGGAATCTGTTGTTGGTTTGGTTATTGGACTGATATTGCGTTTTTGTGGTCTTACCAGAATTCTTAAAAAACTCCGGCGACCTATATTGGTTCCGTCAGTTATCTGTTGTTGATTTCTATGTTGGACTGAATTTTCTTGTGTTCTATGGTATCTTGTCGGAGTTATAAAACTCTTTCGGTCTCTGTTGGGTTCATCTTGCGGAACCTGTGTTTGGGGTTTCTGTGGGTCCCTTCACGATTTTTGTTTTGTACTCGCCGGAGTTTTAAAACTCAGGCGACTTCGATTACTTTGTTGTTGGGATTTGTCACCTGTTTTGTTGTTACTGATTTTAGATTTTTGTTGCTCCAGCGAGATTCTGAAGTTCCGTCGGTTGTTGGAGAAGTTTCTTGGTGGTTGTTGGTGCGTTCTAAAATTGATTTTGTTTACTGGCTTGTTGTGTTGCTACTGTTCTGTTGTTCCTTACTGGTTTTGGACGATATTTCCATTTTGCTCCTTCTATTAAACTGATTAAACAAAATACTACACTTGATTGGCCAATGAAAAAGTTATCCTTCGATTTTTGAGGCCTTCACAGTTGCAAAGACGGAAAATAAAATAAATGAAACTTTCAGAGCAATGATGATTCCTTCCACTTACACCGGATAACCAACATGTGTTGGCAGGGCGAATTCTCGCAGCCGCACTTGTTTAGGCTGTCCCACTTTATTTTTATATATCTGAGCCCTCTGTGTTTAAAACTATTACTGTTTTGGCGCAGATCTGAATGTTTTATTTATTTTATTGTTTCTAGCAATATTGACCGATGAAGGAATCTCCGTCTGATTTCCAAGGCCTTCCCTGTACAAAGACGGATTTATTTTTGGCTTTACTTATTAATTCTTGTTATTGCTTTTAAACTTATTTATTCTTACTAACACTTTTTACTAAGTATTTATGCAGGTATCCGGAGATGCATTTTAAAAGAATGTCCCGGAGTTTTATTTTATGTCGCATTTAATTTTAGTTTTATTTTTCTCTTTTGCTTGGTTTTTTAATTGTAAATTATGAGACATGCTTAGAGTATGTAGAATAAAAGCCAATATGTAATTAACCTAGGTTTGAACGGATAACCGCAAGTTAGCGGATCTTAAAGGATGCATAACCCCTTCCCTTTAGGATAATAAAGAACCCTGATCCAGAATCTCATTAATTTCGCAGACCATTAAATGGAGATTAATTGCAGTATTTTTATTGCAATAAATCAAGTTTCCTAATTCACTTAAATAATTAGGTGGCGACTCCTTAAAATCAGCATTATTGCTCCATCCAGGGAACCGCGCCAAAGAGCAACGTTGCGGATACCGTTCAGACCCCGAGGTAAAAAACGGGCGTGACACCACCTCAAACACCTCCTTGGCACGGATCCCCTTTCCAGAAAGAGGTTTAATGGTCATCTTACCTTTCAAACAGGATTCACAGTTACCATAAGATTGTAAGTCAAATGGTTCGAGGTAATTTAATTTTCTCAACCGTTCTATCCTCGTTTGATTGATATGACCAAGTCTGTAATGCCACAATTAGGTAGAATTTCTTTCATTTAACTTAGCCCTTTTATTTTGTACATTGAAAATTTTCCTGCGGCAGTTTAATGTATATAATACATTCACAAGAGGCGCAATTCCATACACAACATTATCTAAAGTCAAAACCATATTGCCATTAGATGTGTTTGAGGAAAAACCCTCTGAATCAAGTATATGAATGGAAATAATATTCCTTGTTAAAGAAGGAACAAAATAACAATCGTTCAACATTAAAACTTTGCCAAAAGATAAATCTATCCTATAAGTTATCACGCGCTCAGTAGCAACTCGTGCTCCATTTCCGACACGCAGGTCATCCTCGCGAGGCCCGACCTTCCTGCTATCAGTTAGTTGTTGACACCCAATTTTGACCCATCTTTTAATCATTTCTTGCAATTTTAAGCATTTTAGGACACCGCATTTTAATCATCATTTGTTTTTGCATTTTTTACATAATATTCTATGTCTATTTCTTCACAAAATGACATGACATATTTTTATTTTAAATTAAGCATGATGTCTTTGTTAATATTATGTGTCTATTATTATTACACCGTCGTTTGATTTTAATAGTGTCTGCATCTCTTTAAATAATTAACTGACACCCCGTCTTTACTTTTAATCAGACATTAAATATTTGCTAAATATTGTATTTTATTATTGCATCGGCATTGACATTTTAATAATTTTTGTATCTTTAAATATTTTTCTTTTAAATAATTAATCCATTTTGCATTTTTGTCAAACCAGTCCAGTCCAAGGCATAATCTGAATCAGTCCAATCCGCCAGAAACCGAAGCCCAAAAATGAAACCCAGTCCACTTTCATCTTATTTTCCCTACAATACCCAATACCCAAAACCCTAAACCTAAATCCCACTATAAATAAAACCTTACCCCCCCCCCCATTTTAAAGGCCAGCCCACAGAACCCTACTTCTACCCACAGCCGTCACTTTCCCTTTAACCTACCCTCATTACCCCTCAGCCCTCACCCTCTCTCTACTTAGCCTCCACCCTCATTACCCTTCTCCCGTCGCCGTCGACCACCCACACGCCACGGCGAACCTCGCCTCACCTTCAACCCGCCGCACCTCACCTTCCCTTCTCCTCACCGCCGCCGATTTAACACCTCACAGCATACGCACCGCACGTCTCACTCTCCTCACCTCACTTCCGTCACCCTCTCACCTCTCCCGTCGACCTTACCCACATCCCGCCGCTTCCCGCCGATCGTCCCTGCTCGTCAAAGCGCCGCCCTGTTCGCTGGAAGTGACGCCGCCACCATCACCGCTGGGTTTGGTTTCATTTTTAGATTTATTGGCATATTTTTATTTTGACCGATTTTTTATTTCAGGAATCTCACCGAGTTCGAGGAACTCACTGGCCGTTGGTTACTATTTTCTGTTGTTGGTTTGATTTGGAATGATTCCTTGTATTTTGCCGGAGTTTTTAAACTCCGGCCTCTCGATTTCCGCGAATCGCTTCCTCGCCATCGCTTTCGGATCGGTTTCGGCTATTGTTGCTGGACTGATTTTCGCTATTTGCTGGGTTGATTTTCGGCTATTTTTCGCTACTGATTTTCAGTCGTTGTTGCTACTAATTTTGGTTATTTGTTGGGCTGATTTTAGCCATGTTCTGGACTGATTTTGGACTGGTTTTAGGCTATTTTGCTACTGATTTTGGCTGTGATGCTGGATTGATTTTTAGGCTATTTTTGCTACATTTTTTGCTGGTTTACTGATTTAGAACAAATACTACATTGTTGGTATTTTACTGATTTGAACAAGATGCTACACTTGTTTGGCCAATGAAAAAGTTATCCGTCGATTTTTGAGGCTGGGCAAGGATGATTTCTTCCACTTACACCGGATAACCAACATACGCTGGCAATGCGAACGCTCGCAGCCGCACTTGTTTAGGCTGTCCCACTTTATATTTTTTACATATCTGAGCCCTCCGTGTTTAAAGCTATTACTGTTTTGGCGCGGATCCGAAGGTTTTATTTATTTTATTATTTTTAGCAATATTGGCCGATGAAGGAATCTCCGTCTGATTTCCAAGGCCTTCCCTGTGCAAAAGACGGATTTATTTTTGGCTTTATTTATTAATTATTGCTATTACTTTAAAAATTGTTTATTTTATTACTAACACTTTTACTAAGTGTCTATGCAGATACCCGGAGATCATCTTGTGCAGAAGGCCTAAAAAGGGCTGAAGATGTCCCGGATTTTTATCTCATGTCCCATTTAATTTCGGTTTTACTTTTGTATTGCATTTTATTTTAATTGTAAATTATGTAAAAATGTTTAGAATAGGTAGAATAAAAGCCAATATATAATTAACCTAGGTTTGAACGGATAACCGCAAGTTAGCGGATCCTATAGGATGCCTGACCCCTTCCCTTTAGGATAATAAAGAACCCTTACCTAGAATCTCATATAGCTTTCGCAGACCTTTAAATGGAGATCATTAATTGCAGTATTTTATTGCAATAAATCAAGTGTCCTAATTCACTATAATAATTAGGTGGCGACTCCTTAAATACACTAGGAATCATACCATACGTGGTACTCCCGTTTCGACTCCGATTAAAATGGGGTGTTACAGATGGCGACTCCACTAGGGATAATCAGGTTCTTGACCATAGCAAACCTAGATTTATTATTGCTTGACTTTATTTTTATTTGTTTTAAATGTCTTAAAATTGTTTGCTTTAATCTTGTATGCCTAATTGTTTTAATTGCCATTTGCTTTTACTGCTTTCCTTAAACTGGCATTCCGCTCATATTTCTTCCACTCTGGAAAATTCACACTATCACACACTACACGCGAGGTGCGCTTGGTGCATCAGCAAAATTCTTTCTTCAAAACCCAAATTTAGGAGAGTTGGTAATATACGTGGAGTGTCCGGTCTAACCGGTGGTCGCGTAGCCTTCTCACTCGAGTTGTCCGCTCGGGAACCTTGCGTCTAGTAAGACAAATCTTAGAAAACTTAGGATAGAGCTATACCACTTTTTATATTAAGTCATGCATGCATAAACCTTAGGTGGGTTAATCCTTGGTATTAACGCCACAATTAGAAATCCACTAAACTTGTCGACGGGTTTCACAACCCAACGACCCATTAGCATACTATGTGTAGCGTAATGATGATAGATGGATCCAAGCCTGGTCATGACACGCCAAAATTGGAAAAAGTGCACCGTCATTTGGTCGTCATTTTCAACAAAAGCATTAATGTTTAACAACTTTGGTCTATCTATCCCGATCTCGCATATCTGGCGTTTAGGCCGACCTCTGGAATAAGAGAGGTCTCATGCATATTAGGCGCGCACTTGATTTACATTTTTTAGTTTACTATTGTTGTCGCTAGCGATTCTGTACATATTATTACCCTTTTAACCTCTGTACATATCATGCTTATAATTCCGGCCACAAGTATATGCATTTTTGCACTTTTTGTTGTCACATTTCAATCAGGACTTCTACTGCGTAAATCGCTCTTGAACAACACGATTTGGACTTTGTGAAGCATCAACCACCAGTCCGGTCGAACCAAGCAGGAGAGTCTTTGACTATATTGTCACGCCCTTACATTTTACTATTTTTGTGACTTGCCTACTCTCACTCATTTGTCATATTTTTGCAGGAAGACCGTCCTCGCAAATAGTCGAGGGCGGACAACAACAAAAAAGAGGAAGAAAAAGAAAAGAAAAAAAAAAGCATCCCAAGAATGAGTTTAGTTATGTTGACGGAAAGAAGTCAGTTTATACCAGATTCAACAAAGCATTGCTCTGGGTCTTATATTTTGCATTTTTATACAAATTCAATTGATATGTCTAGTATTAATTACATAATTCTTTATCATGCATTTTACAACATAATTTTTCCGAACTACGCGTGTCTGATTCTCACCATACGGTGTGATACGTAGACAACCCATCTAGGGTTCGACACCACCACATAAAAATAAAAAATAATAAAAAGGGGACATATTTGGTTCACCCATTCATTGCATTTATCCAACCACGGACATTCATTATTGCATTTCAATCATTCTAGCACATACATTCATCCATGCATTTCATCACAACCATTCATTTTTTCATTACATTCTTTTACTTTGCATTAGTCTTATAGTGAACAATCATTTGTTTAGCACAACTTTTACTTTTGCATTTCTTTCATGAATAAATTATTTTTAAATCATAGTTTTATAACATATCTGAACGAACTACGCACACATGATTCTCATCAAAGATGAGATATGTAGGCAGCCCTACTCGGGTTCGGTACCATTTAGTCAAAATATACGAAAAATATCTTGTTCATAAATACAAAAAATGTATCCAAAAAATACAAAAACATTTTTTTTAGTATAATTGTTTGACTTTGTTGATACCACACAGTTGGGAGTGTGCATAGGAAAGAACGTGCAATAATCGATATGGGCTGACTTCGTGGTAAACCATAGATTCTTTTGGTACTTCTTATTCACCCGTAAATGACATTGCCTTACATGCTTCTAAGATAAGAACGAAACCAACCTCATCGTTTCATGTGCATTGTGTGGTGAGTTTTTAGAATCAGTTCAATTGCATTGCATTGTGATCTAGAACTTGGCCCGAATGTTTGTTGAGGCGAAATCCTGAGTAACACTCGGTGTGGGAAATGATCGTAGGCTTTCTTTGACCCGTTTGAGCCTTTTCAGCCTACCAAATAACATTATCCGTAGTACACCTCTTTTGAGCCTAAAGCCTATTCTTTTGACAACCGCATATTACACCTATACTTCTCTCGAGTGCAGACGCACTATCCTCTTTCGCCCGACCTCCGAGCGCTTTGTAAATGTGCAAGTTGGCTAACAAAATTCTACGCCAAAGGTTGCAAAGACAAAATTGTCAAAGTCCCAAAAGGAAAAAGAAAACACAAATGATGACTCACAAAAGAAGAAATCAAAAGCCCCAAGAAAAGAATGCAAGAATAAATTTGGAAAAAGCTCCAAACGAAAGATTCAATAAGTCAAGATGTAAAAACTGGGACAAAAAAAGAGGAAAGAAAAAGAAAAAGTCAAGATTAAAGCACACAAATATCAAGCACCTAACGTAGTCCAACGCCGAGGAGGATTAGTCACTTTTACCCAAATGATATCCATCCTTTCCCCAAACCTACATTACAAGCCCCACGACAAGCCCTACATGATCTTATACCGAGAGTTCTCACATTAGTGGATACTTACATGACGGCCAAGTCTATGATATCACAATTGCATGCATCAACATCCTTTCGAGTGTGAGCGCATTTCTAAACGCCCCAAAATTCAAAATACAGGAATATATGTGAAAATGGTACTTTGTTTCATGAGGGCATTTGAAACACGAGATTACGCAGAGTTCAAACCTTGGCGCCGCAAGTGTGTCGATACTTAGGTGTCCGAGGTAACATTTGAAACTATAGGAATTACTCGTAAGTCACTTGGATAGATCGGAAGTGAATAACGAAATTTCCTAAGCACAATACTAATTGCGTATCAATCAAGTCGAACGTGACGCTTTTTGCATTTAAAAAAAAAAATTGTACAATCTTTTTGCATCATGAACTACGCTCGACCGATTCCTCACGGATACGAGGTGGCCTAAGTCGGCTTCGGTCACACCATCAGAAATCTTCCCATTGGCTCGTGTGCGACAAATGCGTTTGGTTATTCTGAAAAGAGATATGAGCAATTTCCGCCAGAGTTAAGTCTTGCCCATGCGCCCCGCATAACGAAAACTGGGACAATTTTGGAAAATGCACCATGAAGAGATCATAATAAGGATTCCAAAAGCGATCAGCAATCGCAGCATTCAAAGAAGCATTCACAACATCCAAAGAAGTCCGCAGAGACTACATCAAGAATCGCAAAGATTCACCAAACCTTCACAAAGATCCAAAGAAGTCCGCAGAGACTACATCAAGAATCGCAAAGATTCAAAGAAACCTTCACAAAGATCCAAAGAAGTCCGCAGACTATATCAAGAATCGCAGATTCACCAACATTCGCAGATTCAAAGAAGCCCGCAGAGCATTCAAAGAAGCATTCACAAAGATCCAAAGAAGTCCGCACAGAGATCGTGACAAGACTCGCAAATATTCAAAGAAGCTTTCACAACATTCAACACGCCTGCAAGACGATTTAAACTCAAGATTTGCAAAGATCACATCAATACAACCGCCATCACATTTTACGTAATAACATTTCTACTCATGATATTACATTGCTTATAAATTCACGCGTTGTCATTTTTGGCTTAACAATTATGCACTAACCTTTGTCAAGTCCGAGCATGCAAGCAAAGAAGAGCCAAAGCTACAAAGTTGACGCGAATCAACCACTCATTTCCCAAAACTCACAAATTTTCTTGAGCGCAGTGTTTCTTCATATTAGCAGAGGCGTAAAGAACGCAATGTATGCAGTAGGACATCGACGATTAACAATCAAAGTTCAAAATCCACAACTAAGTCCAGCGATCACCGTGCATAAAGTCAAATTTGCAACCCACGATCGCGACACAACAAAGCTGGCAGGAGCATTTATTCTACAGCGAGCACCAAAGAATACGCCTAGGCAACGACGCCAAGATCAACACGCCCGTGCAACGACGCGACAAGATCAACACGCCCAGTAACGACGCGACAAGACAACAACACGCCCGTGCAAAGACGTTAGCAAAGAATACGCCCAGTAACGACGCCATCGCGATTGGCGTTTACGCAACGACGCCAAAGAATAATACGCCCAGTAACGACGCCATCGTGATACGCCTACGCAACGACGCCAAGAAGAACACGCCCAGTAACGACGCACGCAAGATCAACACGCCCAGTGCAACGACGCGATCAAGACAACACGCCCAGCAACGACGTTAGCAGAATACGCCCAGTAACGACGCTATCGCGATTGGCGTTTACGCAACGACGCCAAAGAAGAATACGCCCGCATACCGACGTCATCAGCATCACGTCTATGCAACGACGTCATCTCACATAAGTCTATGCAACGGCTTCATCAATGTTTCGTCTGTGCAACGACGAGCATCTGCATCGCGTCTATGCAACGACGTCATCAGCATCGCGTATATGCAACGACGTCATCTTACGTAAGCCTATGCAACGGCTTCATCAATGTTTCGTCTATGCAACGACGAGCATATGCATCGTGTCTATGCAACGACGTCATCAGCATCGCGTCTATGCAACGACGTCATCTCACGTAAGCCTATGCAACAGCTTCATCAATGTTTCGTCTACGCAATGACGAGCATCTGCATTGCGTCTATGCAACGACGTCATCTCATGTAAGTCTATGCAACGGCTTCATCAATGTTTCGTCTATGCAACGACGAACATCTGCATCGCGTCTATGCAACGACGTCATCTCATGTAAGCCTATGCAACGGCTTCATCAATGTTTCGTCTATGCAACAACGAAAGACCGTGATCGCGCCTATGCAACGACGCCATATCATGTAAAGTCTATGCAACGGCCATCAATGTTTCGTCTATGCAACGACGAACATTCGCAGACGCGCTATGCAACGACGCCATATCATGTAAAGCCTATGCAATGCTTCATCAATGTTTCGTTTACGCAACGACGAACATCCGCATCGCGTTTACGCAACGACGCCATCTCATGTAAGCCCATGCAACGGCTTTCATTCGTGTTTCGTTTACGCAACGACGAGCATCCGTGATCGCGCCTACGCAACGACGCCTTCATCTAAGCCTATGCACGCTTTCATCTATGTTTCGTTTATGCAACGACGAGCATCCGTGATCGCGTCCGGGTAACGACGCCATTTCATGTAAGTCCATGCGGCTTCATCTATGCTTCGCCTATGCAACGACGAACATCCGTGATCGCGCTACGCAACGACGCCATATCATGTAAAGCCTATGCAACGGCTTATTTATGCTTCGCCTATGCAACGCATTTAACATCCGTGATCACGCCTATGCAATGACGCCATCAAGATCTACAAACACCATGTCTTTTCCAAAGATCACATCACCGCAACCCAATGTCAATCGTGATTTCGACATCGACAAATTTTGAATTTGCGGCGGATTGTCTTTAATTTTGCAAAGATCACAGAATTTCAGGTCGCCAAGATTCGACATCGGGACAATTTTGAATGGGCGTCACCGCTTTAATTCTCTAGCATCGCAAAGAACCCAATGTCAACATAATTCGACATCGACAAAATTTTGAATCTGCATCGCTTTTTGCCCATTTTTTCTTGATCTTTGTTTTAATTCGACAACGGGACAAAATTGGCTACAAGTCAACGTCTTTGTCCGAAAACTCTTTCATCATCTTCGGTCAAAGAGGGACAAACTGTTGACACCCAATTTTGACCCATCTTTTAATCATTTCTTGCAATTTTAAGCATTTTAAGACACCGCATTTTAATCATCATTTTTTTTTGCATTTTTTACATAATATTCTATGTCTATTTCTTCACAAAATGACATGACATATTTTTATTTTAAATTAAGCATGATGTCTTTGTTAATATTATGTGTCTATTATTATTACACCGCTGCTTGATTTTAATAGTTCAGATCTCTTTAAATAATTAATCGACACTGCCTTTTTACTTTTAATCAGACATTAAATATTTGCTAAATATTGTATTTTATTATTATTGCATCGGCATTGACATTTTAATAATTTTTGTATCTTTAAATATTTTTCTTTTAAATAATTAATTCATTTTGCATTTTTGTCAAACCAGTCCAGTCCAAGGCATAATCTGAATCAATCCAATCCGCCAGAAACCGAAGCCCAAAAATGAAACCCAATCCACTTTCATCTTATTTTCCCTACAATACCCAATACCCAATACCCAATACCCAAAACCCTAAACCTAAATCCCACTATAAATAAAACCTTACCCCCCCCCCCCCCATTTTAAAGGCCAGCCCACAGAACCCTACTTCTACCCTCAGCCGTCACTTTCCCTTTAACCTACCCTCATTATCCCTCAGCCCTCACCCTCTCTCTACTTAGCCTCCACCCTCATTACCCCTCTCCCGTCGCCGTCGACCACCCACACGCCATCGTCGGCGAACCCCTGCCCTCACCTTCAACCCGCCGCACTTCACCTTCCCTTCTCCCCCTCACCTCGTCGCCGACGAACACCCTCACAGACAGCAGCCGCACGTCTCACTCTCCTCACCTCACTTCCGTCACCCTCTCACCTCTCCCGTCGACCTTACCCACATCCTGTTGCTCCCGTCGACTGTCCCAGCGTTCGTCAGGCGGCGTCGCTCCAGTTTTCGCCGTGGAAGTGACGCCACCACCATCACTGCCTGGGTTTGGTTTCATTTTTAGATTTATTGGCATATTTTTATTTTGGACTGATTTCCTTTATTTGTGAATCTCACGAGTTCGAGGAACTCACGGCCGTTGGTTATCGTCATTGTTGGTTTGATTTGGAATGATTCCTTGTATTTTTCCGGAGTTTTTAAACTCCGCGGCTCGCTTTCCGCGAATCGCTTCATTGCTTTCACCGCTTGTCGGATCGGTTTCGGCTATTGTTGCTGGACTGATTTTCGCTATTTGCTGGGTTGATTTTCGGCTATTTTTCGCTACTGATTTTCAGTCGTTGTTGCTACTAATTTTGGTTATTTGTTGGGCTGATTTTAGCCATGTTCTGGACTGATTTTGGACTGGTTTTAGGCTATTTTGCTACTGATTTTGGCTGTGATGCTGGATTGATTTTTAGGCTATTTTTGCTACATTTTTTGCTGGTTTACTGATTTAGAACAAATACTACATTGTTGGTATTTTACTGATTTGAACAAGATGCTACACTTGTTTGGCCAATGAAAAAGTTATCCGTCGATTTTTGAGGCCTCCACAGTTGCAAAGACGGAAAAATAAAATAAATGAAGCTTTCTGGGCAAGGATGATTTCTTCCACTTACACCGGATAACCAACATGCGCTGGCAAGGCGAACGCTCGCAGCCGCACTTGTTTAGGCTGTCCCACTTTATATTTTTTACATATCTGAGCCCTCCGTGTTTAAAGCTATTACTGTTTTGGCGCGGATCCGAAGGTTTTATTTATTTTATTATTTTTAGCAATATTGGCCGATGAAGGAATCTCCGTCTGATTTCCAAGGCCTTCCCTGTGCAAAAGACGGATTTATTTTTGGCTTTATTTATTAATTATTGCTATTACTTTAAAAATTGTTTATTTTATTACTAACACTTTTACTAAGTGTCTATGCAGATACCCGGAGATCATCTTGTGCAGAAGGCCTAAAAAGGGCTGAAGATGTCCCGGATTTTTATCTCATGTCCCATTTAATTTCGGTTTTACTTTTGTATTGCATTTTATTTTAATTGTAAATTATGTAAAATGTTTAGAATAGGTAGAATAAAAGTCAATATATAATTAACCTAGGTTTGAACGAATAACCGCAAGTTAGCGGATCCTATAGGATGTCTGACCCCTTCTCTTTAGGATAATAAAGAATCCTTACCTAGAATCTCACATAGCTTTCGCAGACCTTTAAATGGAGATCATTAATTGCATATTTTATTGCAATAAATCAAGTGTCCTAATTCACTATAATAATTAGGTGGCGACTCCTTAAATACACTAGGAATCATACCATACGTGGTACTCCCGTTTCGACTCCGGTTAAAATGGGGTGTTACATTAGTCCTTGCACATTTGTACGAATGTGTGAGCCACAAGCGGTATCAAGTACCCAGGAGTGAGAATCATTTATAGATAGATTAATTTCAATTACAAACATATCTTGCCCAACAGCACCTGGTGTCATTCCTCCGCCTGGAGCAGTGCAATCTTTTCTCCAATGCCCCTTTCTGTTGCAATTCATGCAAAAATCCGATGCCGGCAGTTTCTTCTTCTTCTTCTTCGCCCCTCCTCTGGGCTTCATTGTTGCTGCCGGAGCAACAGCTTTGCCCTTTCCCTTCTGTTGTCCCTTACCTTTCGGTTTGGGGCGACTAGAGGAGCCAACCATCAGAATAGGTTTGGCCTTGGAGGTCGAAGATTCAAAAGTTTTCAACATATTATGTAACTCCGGCAATGTCGCTTTAGTCCCATTCATATTATAATTAACAATGAAACTCTCAAACGACCTAGGAAGTGAGTGTAGGATGAGGGTGGTGGAGACTCTGTCATAAAACCTTATGTCTATAGAGGCCAACCTCTCAATCAACTCAATCATCCTCAACACATGAGGTGAAACTTGACCCCCTTCATTTAGCCTACACTTGAAAAGTTCTATGAGCAGGTCATACTCCATTGTCTGACTCTGCGAATCATAAAGACTCCTCAAATGGGCTAACATTTCGTTGGGCCCCATAATTTCATGTTGTCTTTGCAATTGTGGTGACATAGAAGACAACATTAAGCATTGAGCTGAGGTGACATCCTTATAATTTTTCTCGTAGGCAGCTTTGTCAAAAGTAGCATACTCAGCAGAGTCCTCCGCCGGAGCGGTTGGGAATACATTGTCCAATGTGTACTCAATTTGCTTCTGTCTTAGAATAATTCTAACATTTCTTAGTCAGTCAATGAAGTTGGGTCCGGTGAGTCTATTTGACTCCATGAGCATTTTCAACGAAAAGTTTAACATTTCTGAAGATCTGAAGATCTGAAGATATAGATAGAATAGGAAAAATGCAATCAATAATTCATTCTTCCAATAATTTATACACATTCATAATTTGCTAATTTAAACATGGCCTTTTGTTTTAATTAGCTCCCACAATTTTGCATACTTCTACGACCCCAAGGTAGAATACGGACCTAAAACATTTTAAGGTCATAATGGGCCAAGATCCAAACATATGCTATATTCGCGTTTTGTTTGGCTGATAACTTTAATAGCATAATTTGGTAGGTTCTCAACCAATTGTAAAACGTCTCTACAACTCTTGCTTTGATTCAATATCTTTCATTTTAATCTTACGTCTTTAGATTAGTCTGACACTTTGGCGCTAAGATTCATCTAAACAAGCGAACCCCATTACACGGCTGCGTTTAAATGTCTAAGTAAATTTAGCCTTTGCAAGCAAACACTTTGGTGTAAATACCTACAAAAGTTTATTATCTACTTTCACTTTAACACATCTATGAAAGGGCCCGAGCCCTTGTAGACTTAGAGAAAATGCTTTGGCATAAATACTCGTATCGCCGAAAAGAACTTTGCACCCTAATTATAATGGAAGACGCGTTTTAATTAAGACTTGTATTTAATGTTTGAGGAACATTTTCAGTTTTCGGGGATTCATTCAAGATCAACAATCAAGTCATACATCATATGGCATCCTATCATGCAATATCTAAACACAATTAGATGGGAAACCATCAAACTCAATAGGCATGATAAAAGATGGTTTTAATCACATATTGAGCGCCGTCTACCCAGACAGTTATAACGGTCATTTGAAATTAAACAATTACTGGGCGTCGCCTACCCAGACAATAATTGCAGACGCTATGCTAATAATTTAAATGCATCACATTCAATCACTTAGAACATTTGTATATTATACAATAATATACTATTAATGATAATCATGGGTCTATTTGTCTAAACTCTACAATCTATGTCAATGCCCAACAGTCCCTAAACATTTCTGATTCTGAAATTCTGATTTTCAGGATTTTTGTGAACTTTTAAAATTTATAGTTAATCCTTTAAGAATTTAAAAGTTCAATTTTGAACCCCTATAAATTCAGAAGATAAAATTTCAAAACTCAGAAAATATTTTCAAGTTTATGAAACCTGTTTGCGATTTCCAAAACCTAAAATCAATTTTCAGAAAACTTTCTTTAATTGCAGATTTGTCTGAAAGGACCAAATATGTCTAATTTAAAACTTATTTTCAGAAGCTGAAATTTCTAAACTTCAGATTTCCAACTGGTGGCACTGCGCTGCCTTCGAGGCAGTGTACCACTGGATTATGCAAACCAATTTGCACCGAGGTTCTATAATCACCGTCACAGGCACCGCGGTCCTAACAGGTGGCATCGCGGTGCCTCGAAGGCAAAATGTCTGAAAATTAATTTTAAGCTTCTAGATGAACAGCACCGCGGCTCCCATGAACATGACCTCGGTGCCTATGGCTTCATCTGGGCAGCACCGCGGTGCTCCATCATGGAACCGCGGTGCCTTATCCACAGAAACACAAAAAACTGAAATTTCTGAACCCCTAAAATTGGTCTAGGATCAGATCTTTCAGATATATCACTTCTATTACCATTAGCATTAAAACAACATGTTCATCGACCATCAAATCTAATTTTCTTCTCGTTCTTCGTTTCAATGCACCATGCTTTAAGCCGGATAACGCATATCAACTTAGAAGAGTTATTTATTGGATTGACTTGTTCGAATACATAATTGCATTAACAGATTAGGGCACAAGGACTATGTGTTCTAAAGATTTAGGATTTCAAAGCTTTTAAACACATAAAATATAGATCTAAATAAATCCTAACCCATATTATCATTAATATCATTACAAATCACACGAAACAGCTCAGACTTTGATACCACTGTAGGTGTTTACGTCAGGTTCGTACACGCAGCAGAATTTGAAAATTTATGTTTCAAACCCAACAACGGTCGAAATGTAGTATGATATGAATGGAAAATACAAACACAAACTATAATGTAAAACTTCGACAGAAGACTTACATTTTGTAGCAATCAGCCAAGCAGTTGAATCTTTGTGTTATGTGTAGTCCGAGGATGCACACGCAAACGTCCCTCGATTTGCAAGTTCTAGAAAACTTTATTGTAATTTTCTAAGTCAGGAATCTAGGGATTCTGACAGAGCTTTAGAAGAGATTTACCTCTCTTAGGTTTTGTTGTATCTGGAATGGGAGGTAAACCCTCTATTTATAATTGCAAACAGAGGCTTCAGGGTTTTTGTGGGCCAGGCCCAGCAAAAGCCCGGACTGACTAAAATTTGGACCGCCCAAAATCGGCTAGGCACCGCGGCCCAAAGTAAGTGGAACCGCGGTTCCAAATCAAAAGCATCGCGGGCCTTTCCCTTTTTTCAGCCTTTTCCCCATTTCTAATGTCCGGTCATTAACCGAACATATAGGTATAATCTCCTTCTAATTACATCCTTCAGTCGACGGAACATTTGACTTAGTGTTACCCTTCAGGCCTTTACATTTCGTCACTAATTACATTAGGATCTTCACAGAATTCCTAGACTGCGCCGGAAGACGAACCCAATATGTAAAGTTTAGCTACACAAAATATGTGAACTGAACCTATATGTGGGAAAAATAAAATCCGTTTATTCATGACACACTCAATCAAGCTTAGGATCTGTCAAGTGTCTATCCAAATGACTTGATCATTATAACTCATCTATATTAGTTAATAACATGACCATATCACAGACATGTCCATTGCATTGGTCAATGACTTAGTCAACCTAATACCATATGAGTATCTGAGTGTTCACTCGAATATATATTCAAGGAATGAATCCTAATCTTGGCTCACATACCATTTTTAATCTACTTCGTAATGCATCCAAAACAAGCCGCGTCTCAACCTATAAGACATTTGAGCTTAGGACAGGATCAAAGTACATTACTCCGTAAACAAGGTGATATTGACCTCAAGTCTAAGGACTTCTATCTCCACATGCCGATGATATTATAGACATATAACAAATAGTGCATCAGAAGGGTATACCAATACTCCAACAAGTATCCATGTGTCCATCACAAGTTGTCATAACTCGTAGCAAGTGAGATATACAACATCCCCTAAGGATATGATGCAAACCATATGTCGGCGTATCGCATATCATCGATATCCCTATTTCGATGATCATTAGTAGAGGTAATTTAAGAGTTACGTTATAACATTAATTCTCACATCATTAATAAACACGTAAACTCTAGGGATGCATTTATAGAATATTATAAACAATCAACTAATAATTCAACAATGTAAATGCCATAATATTAATTATCATTAATATAAATACGAATGTGTAAAAAGTATATTTTATCCTAATACAGATTGTCTCTAGGACATGCATATACTTTCACCCAGGACCCCCACAAAAAACAAACAATGAAAAGAATAGAGAAAGGGGAAGTTGGAAACCAAAAATTAGTTGAGAGTTGGAAATGAGAGCAGTCTCGTGACACAAACATGGTTAACTTAAGGACAATTCAACAATACTAACAAATTCAATGTAATCTCATAAGTGGGATATGAAAAAAGTAATATATACGCAGATCTTACATTTACATTGAGAATATAGAGATGTTATTTCCAATAGACCTCCGGCTTAAAGAAAGATGGAAAATAGGAAAGCTAGCAACAATCAGAAAAAATAGCAAGATAATAAGATAACCGAGACTAAAGAAACAACATGTTGTAATAAAAATCTAAGACTAAGAAAATACAAGAACAATACTAATACTCCGGGGATGGAAAAAATACATTTGACTACCAACTAACCTTCTATCTTAATTCTTGACCACCACACCTCTTATCAAGGGTTATGTCTACGATGAATTGAAGAAATATCGTGTTTATACAATATCAGAAAGGGGATACAAGAAAGTATGATGTCAACAACTCAATATAAGCATCAATGGTTGATTTCTTGATGATAGCATACCCCCGTATTTGATCCATAAATTAGCCTCTAAAACAGGCTCAATGTTTCCCGATGTCTCGGTCCAATCATTGAGCCCAGCGACGCTAGCCCAAATGAGTCTCTCGTCGGCAGCCCACTACCGCGAGGCCGAGTGGCTGGCATTCCGCTGGGTCTCGGCACTCCGGCTCGAGCAGCCCACTACTCGCAAGCCCACTGCCCGGCAGTCCGATCACTGTGAGCCCACTGCCGGGCAGTCCATCCTTCCCGCTTGGCCCAACTCCAATTCCGGCCCAATGACATGTCACTCATAGTCAACACAAGATTTTTAAACCAAACAAAAAATACGGTCATCACATCCATGTTTCCAAGTCACTGTTACATCATAATTATGTGTCTGTCCTTAATGACCCAAATTGGAAAATGGCTATGGATGATGAATTTAATGCTCTTATTAATAATAGGACGTGGGATTTGGTACCCCATCCCCCTGATGTTAATTTGATTGGTCTATATGGATTTTTAGTCATAAATAAAATCTGATGGTATATTTGAGAGGCACTTGATTTTTTCCAGACCCACGTTGTGAAATTTCACTGGGTATGTTATTGTTATTATATATTTGAGAGGCACAAAATATGTCTTGTAGGTAATGGAAAGTCTCAACAGGTTGATGTGGATTATGGTGAGACTTTCAGTCTGGTGGTCAAATCGGCAACTACCAGGACAATCCTCAGTCTGGCTCTTTCGAAGGCATGGTCGTTTCATCAGCTTGTTGTCAAAAATGTCTTCATGCATGGAGACCTCACTGAAACAATGTACATGTATCACCCATGGGGTACATAGACATACCCTACTTATCCTAATCA
The DNA here is from genome assembly GCA_029844215.1 of Przewalskia tangutica. Taxonomy (NCBI): domain Eukaryota; kingdom Viridiplantae; phylum Streptophyta; class Magnoliopsida; order Solanales; family Solanaceae; genus Przewalskia; species Przewalskia tangutica. The sequence continues at coordinate 83,182,535 of CM056736.1, read as the reverse complement.
TGTGTGTCTGCTGAAGAAATCATTATATGAGCTCAAACAAGCTCCTAGGGCCTGGTATAAGAGGTTGCAGATTACGTTTCACATATTGGGTTTTCTAACAATATGTCTGGTCATTCTCTATTCATCTACTGTCAGGGTAATGATATTGCTTACATTCTTTTGTATGTGGATGATATTATCTTAACTGCCTCATCTGATGATCTTCGTAAGTCTATCATGTCACTGCTTGGCTATGAGTTTGCAATGAAAGATCAAGGGCCACTGAGTTACTTCTTAGGGATAGAAGTGACACGTCATGCAGGTATTTTATTTTTATCCCAAAAGAAGTATGCAACAGAGATTGTTGAACGAGCTGACATGTCATCGTGTAGGTCGTCTGCCACTCCGGTTGAAACTAAACCGAAGTTGAGTGCTTCTTTCAACAAGCCATATGTCGATCCATCACATTACCGCATCCCTGAAGGGGCCTCCAATATCTCACCTTCACGACACCCGACATCTCTTATATTTTACAACAGGTTTGTCTATTCATGCATAACCTGATGGAGGATCACATGCATGCTCTCAAATTCATGGTACTCTAGATCATGGCTTGCATTTATATATGTATTCGACAACTACTCTTATTTCATATACATATGCCGGTTGGGGTGGTTATCTGGATACCAGACGCTTCACATATTGTGTATTTCTTGATGATAATTTGGTCTCTTGGTCCACAAAACGACAAGCAATCTTGTTCAGATTCAGTGCTGAAGAAGAATACCGAGGAGTTACCAATGTGGTGTCTAAATCTTGTTGGCTACAGAACCTTCTGTTATAGCTCCACTGTCTGATTCCGAATGCGACATTGATTTATTGTGATAATGTTAGTGTTATTTATCTCTCAGGGAATCCGATTCACCACCAACACACTAAACGTATTGAACTGGATATTCACTTTATTCGCAAAAATATTGCTCGTGGACAAGTACATGTCTTACATGTCCCGTCACGTTATCAGATTGTCCACATCTTTACAAAAGGTCTTTCGTTGGTTTTATTTGAAGACTTTCGGGACAGTCTTAACATACGTTGACCTCTTACTTCGACTGCGGGGTGTAATAGAATTAGATTGTATTTATAATTGTACATCTCTTATATTAGGTAGAATTAGATTTATCTGATAATTAGGATTGAGTAGCTACCTAATTTGTAGCAAGGTAAATATTTTTGTACAACTATATATAGTGTAAACAGTAAAGAAAGAATATTTATTACATATTTCATGACTCAAACACAGAACTTATAAAACACTCTTCAAAAGAAATTTAACTAGTAATAATTTTATTGGGTATAACATATTATTTACTAAATTTTGCAATTTCTAAATACATGTTTGCTATAAAATCTATTTATGGAGTACCTGCTCTTTAAGAAATTTATTAATAGTGTATATTGGTTAAAACTAAAAAGCCACAAAGCCTACTGTTGAATGTTCCTTCAAAGAATCCAGACATGAAGACGGTACGCACGTGGGCAGTGGTGTCCCACCCACGAAAACGATCATCCACGTGTGACATTTTTGGACAGTAATGCCCAAGATCCAAAGCCCAGTCCACTTAAAGAGTGCGTGATTGGTCTCCCAATCTCAGTCATCAAACTCATCCTTCCTTCTTATCTGCATTCCCCTGGAAAAGAGTAACTGAAAGCGACGTTATTGGGCCCCAGGCCCACTGTCTCTCTTGAACACCGTACGCTTATCGACACGTTACACGGCACTGTCTACATCAATGGGCCTACGTTACAGTGCGGCCCATGGGCTTCAGAGCTTCCGTGGTGTATGCTTCTCTGCTTGCGACTTGCGAGGCATATGTTTGCGACGATTTCTTTTTTACCGAAAAATCCACGTCCACTTGGCAAATTTTCAGTTTTCGAATGAGTATCAGATTTTTTTGGTTTTTTTTTTATATTAAGTTCATGACTTACGCCAAACTATTTCTAGAGATAATAGTACCGTCCCTCAATATTACTATCAGTAAATCACGGGAAGTGCTTGAATGACCAGTGTTTGAGAACAAAGCAACTGATATCACCTACACGATCCTATTACAGCAGAGAGCAAAGTGCTCCCACTAGGATTCGAACCCACGCTACATGTCTCCAGCTGAATTTTAAGTTCACCTCATTTATCAGCTATGTTCCGGAACTAAGTTTTGAAATTTTTGATAATTTGTCTTGGACAACATAACATTCAATACCCCGATTTCTTGTTCAATGAGGTATTGAATGTTACCTTGTCCAAAACTAGGGCTGTCCAGTGGGCCGGGCCGACCCGATTGATGAACATTCAAACGTCATCAATCGCTTCTGAAAGCGCTTTTTCTGCAGGCAGATTTCAAATAGGAGAGCACAGACACTCATTAGCCGGAGACAGCTTGGAGATGACGATACTATTTAGAGATTGAATACGAGCGGAGCGAAGGAGGTGCGGTCAATCAGAGATTAACGAAGAAGAAGACGACAACTACAACGACATTTTATCTGAAGGTATGAGTAGCGACGTGGAACAGTTCGGATGGAAATATGGACAAATAAAAACAAGAGAGCGATACCACAGACTCGGCTCACATGCATGCAGGATCCGCAGAAGGGCCGACCATAAGAGTCTATCAGACGCAGCCTTACCTCACATTTCTGCAAGAATCTTTTTCCACTGGCCAACCTACGACCATCCTGGCCATATGAAACAACTTTACTGGGATACTCCACGCCCTTCACATTAAAACAAGACAAAAGGAAAAACCTAAATTAGAGAACTACATATGAAGAGCACATGAATGACTCCACAATGCAATTTTTTTGCCTTGAAACCAAAAGCAGAATCACTTTTATTACTTTTTTAAAACTGTAATCACTTTTATTATAAAACTGTAAAACTCAGAGGCAGTATGCAAAATCTATTAAAGAGTATTCCAGACCGAAACATGTGCAACTTGAACACTAGCTGTTCCGAACATAGAATTACACAGTATGCACAATGCATGCCAGAACGGGTGCTCGAAATTGAAACCATATTGAAAAAGTTTCTGGATATTGCTACAAATATGATGCAAAGAATCGACCAAGTTGCCTTTTAGAAATTGGGGCCAAATTTTGATATATGGAGGGGACATAATTATTTTAGCCAAAAGTTTAGACAACTATTAGGCCACACTTGTAGAGTGTTGTTTCTCGAATTACAAATATACCACCCTTAAAAAGGTAACCATACCCATATATATAAAAAGGCCTTGCTAATTATTTTATGATTTGGCAACACTTAGAATGTGTGGCTTATAATTTTAAAGAGCACGCTTTAAAAGCGTTGCCATAGTTTCCGTGGCCAAAGTGCTACATTCTCACGTACTTTAAGTCCATTATTCGGGTAAGATAGGAACCTATTTCAAGCCCGACTACAAAATTATGGAGCATGAAGCAAGAATTAAATGTAGCAACCCGAATGAATTATGAAGCAATGAAAGTGGAATCAAATTGCTTAATTAACTGTCAAGTTTATCAATAAGGAGGATGTACAATACCATCCACTTAAACCTATTATTGAACATTATAGATATTTATCGTAGGCCAACAAAGCAATGCTTAGTCATGTTTGGAGGGAGACAAATCGGTATGCCGATTTTCTAGCCAGGGAAGGCTACAATCATATTGACAAGGACTTGATACTCTGGAGACTGCATTTAAGGACATGAAATTTCTACTCCTAGCAAGTATAAGTTGTGTTGCTTTTGAACGATTGTAAGATCTTAGTTTAGTTTAATACTTCACTTTAATTTCCAATAAAAAAGGATTGTTAGAACATATACATCAATAGCAATTGTAGAGAACCTTTTGTGGCAGATAAATTAATTTTTCCAATATTGGATGGAGACTGGCTTTAAAATGACATATACGGTAAGATTTTTAACTTTAATATGGGTTATAATTATAGTTATTTTTTACAATACATTATATTTCAGGTAAAAAATATTGAGTTAAGATGGGTAAGAGATTGGAATAATTTCTCTTAGGAATTTCTTTCATTAATCACAATATATATAGTTGTACAAATCGGATTCCTAATACAGTAAGAATCCTAAACTACCTTAAATACATGTCAATAATAAATACAATATATACTGTGAATATTTGAAGAATATTCGCTAATACTCCCCCTCAGTCGGAGCGGAGGAGGCCGAACGCTGCCTGGATCCAAGTCTATGAACAAATGCAGGTAGTCCCTTTGTGAAGATGTCTGCATATTGATAGGAGGAGGGCACTTGCAGTATTTTGACTAGACCAAGTGCTACATTCTCACGTACAAAGTGGATATCCATCTTAATATGTTTGGTCCACTGATGCTGGACCGGATTATAAAACATATATATGACAGATATGTGTTAGCGATTTATCCACACGCTTAGCGTAAGTGCACGTATCGTGACAAGTAATATAGTTTGGGTAAGACCGAATATCGTCCTCAGGGATTAGTGTTCAATTACCAATTTCTATCCTATGGTATCTATTTGGTGATCGATATTTTGATGGTTGTTTGTATCTATGACTACTAAATAATTATAAAAGTTAACTAAATTACTTTACTTAAATCAGATATGGTGGAAATAGGGCTTCCAATCTCCTCAACTATCCGCTCGCTTTAATCTTTAATGCAATGATAAAGGTTCTTCTTCTATATTGAGATAGCATGTTAACTAAGCCGTTTTATATTCCGGTTAAGATATATAAACACTCAACCCCGATGCAGAACCCTTCTATCTTTCGATATGATAAGATTTACCACAAAGGAGGATTAAGAACAATAACCTATTAAACTACACAAGTATCGGGGTACTTTCGTCCACGATTTTAACCTATGTTTATTCAACTATAGCATATTCACAATCTCCCCTTTCAGATATCGATTAGAAATCATATATGTGATGATAATTAGTGATCAATTAATTATCAAGCAATCAAAACAATTATTGAATAAATCTCAACTATATAAAGAAGAAACCAAAACCATGCATTAAATCATAAAACGAGGTTCAAGTGATTCGAATGGAAAGCCCTAATTAAAGTTTAGCTCTTAGGCATAGACATGCTAAGAACTAAAAGATTATCCAACATAAACTGAAAAATAAATAAAGTAAGAAAAAAAATTACTCAATAACAAGCCTCCAATTTTGAAACTTTCAAGAACTATGTGTTGTGTAGAGTTAGGGATTGTGGAACCCTTCTAAAATATGCCCTAAAGCCTTTTTATATCCTCAAAAAATGTTCCCAACTTTTCCCTCTTGGTCTTGGCCCATTCCCATTCGGATTTGGCTGAAAATCCGCGTCGGCGCCACGACCCTGAGACCGGCGCCGTGGCGCCGAAACTCCCGCACTGCCCAATGATCCGGGCCAGGGCGTTAATGGCCTGCTCTCGATGGATCAGCCACGTCACGCTGCACTTTGCCCGGGGTGCCAGCTTTTCATCTCTTTGTGCTCTGGAACCTCTGCTTTTGTCCTCTTTTTGCTTATTTTCGCCAATGTGTCATTTTAAACCACTGTGACTCAAAAGAAAGAAAATCTATCCTAACATGACACATATTTGTACAAAAATGGGCCAAAGACTAACTAAAAATGACTCAAAAAGTGTATATAAAATACGCCTAACAAACACCCCTAAACTTAATCTTTGCTCGCCCTCTAGTAAAGATCAGAAATAGAGACAAAGACACGAAAGAAAAGAAAATAAAAGGACTCAAAGACACTGATCAATCTGTTGCACAATTGCCACTAGAAAAACATGAAGGTTAGTAGGATAATATGCAAGAATATATAGCATGAATTTTTAGCATTCTAAAACTCTTAAGTCAGATATTTCGCAAATTCAATTCAATCATTCTCAACGGACGTAAGAACACTTAACCTATGCATGTCAATATCAAAATTTTATGGCCTGTTTACTTGCTATTCTCCATTAATCATGGGTACACATACTAGAGATCTTCAGAACTTTTCAGGGTTGTAATGTAGGCTTAGGCAGGGGGTAGGTAAAAAATAGACATTTAGGCTCAACTTACGTACCATAAGCTATTTTTCTTTCAACTCTTCCTTTTTCTTTTGATTTCCTCTTTATTCTCATACCTATCTTTCCCTCTTTTTGTTTAGAGAGAATGAGGTGCATTGTGAATAACAGACACCCCCAAACTTAAGCTTTTGCATTTTTTTCATTGAGGTGCATCAATTTTTTTCACTTCTCTTTTTGTCCTTTTTTAACACTTTTCATTCCAAACATCTTAATTTTCCACTTATGACACAATTATGGAATTATAGGGTGTCAAAGAAAGATCTTATTTTTGGCTCAAAGGGGCTGACTAGGGATACAATTTTAATTTCAGGGATAGGCAATGAATGGTAAGAAAGGGCTAACAAAGAAATGTCTGAGTCATATCTCTAACATGTATATCCTAACTATTTCGCCTCAAATAACAAGTAAGCACACACATAGGCTTAATCATTAACAAATTCATAAATCAAGCAAGATACCCCAAATAATTTGATTTCAAGAATTCTTGGCATATCTAACTTAAACGTTCAGATTTTCTGCTTCTAATTCCATTACATTATCTCACTTTAATTCATTAGGTGTTTCAAGTAACTACGACATGCATGATCATATAAAAAAATTAGACTCATATAAGACATAAAAATAAACAATAACAAGACTCAAACACACAAAAATAGACTAAAAAATAAACTATAAAAAATAAACTAAGAACGCCAAAAACTTGATGCGCGTAATATGCACACACTTTTAAACGCAAGTGCACGTTATCGTATCAAGTAGTATAGTCTTAGATAAGACCGAATATCGTCCTCTAAGATTAGGGTTCAAGTACCAATTATCTATTTTCTAGTATCTATTTGGCGAATTGATAATTGATTTGGTTGTTTATAACTACGAATTATAAAAGCTATTTAAATATAAAGGTTTACTTCAGTTGTAATGAGAATAGGGCTTCTATGTATCCTCACTATCCGCTTATGCTACTCATTAATGCATTACTTATGGTATTCTTCTTTTGGAGAAAGCAGGTTTACGAAATCGTTTTATACTCCCGTTAGGGTTATATAAACACTCAACCCCAGTATCGTTCCTTACCTAACTTTCGCTGATAAGGGTAACTCTATAGGAGGATTAAGCACAAAAACCTAGTTGACCGTCACGCACAATGCGCAAAATTAGGGTTGTTAAGTCTCTCATCAACGCTACAAAACTAATTGAGGTATTTTCATCCCCAATTCAAGCCTGTCTACCCAACTTACAGCATATTCACAATCCCCTTTTCGTAACTGATTAGAAATCATATAGTGATAACTAGTTGTCAATTAGCTACCAAGAATTCAACTCAATTATTGGATAGATCTCTCAATAAGAAAAATAACCATAAGCATGCATTAATTTATAACATAAGTTTCAAGAAATTCAACATAGAAAGCCCTATAAGAGAATTAGTTCCTAGCCATAAATATGACAAGAACTAATTCAAAGTTCATCATAAAAACTGAAATAAAGAAAAGAAAAAGAAAAGAAAATTACTAAGAATGAGTCTCCAAGCCAAGCATCCAAGGGTTGTGTTGTGGAATATTTACAAGGTGGAATGGTGGATGGATGGATGTAGAATGGTGAATGGTAGAATGGAGAATGAATAATTCTTCTAATGATGTAGAGTATTTATAGCCAAAGAATCCTTTAGGTGAAGGGTTAAGGATTTGTGTAGGTAGGAAAAGTTATTAGAATCCTTTTAGGTAAGGGTTTTTAGGTAGGAAAAGGTTTCCCTTTAGGTAGGAAAAGTTATCCCTTTAAGAAGGAAAAGTTATCCCTTTAGGATTCTGAAACATGTCAAATTCGGCCCAGCACTTCACAATTCCCGCGTCGGCGCCGTGCAGATCAGCGAAGCCACCTGAAATTCAGCAACTCGGGACTTTCAGCACTTTGCGCCAGCGGCTCATTGCTACACGGCGCCGGTGATATTTTTCCGCGAATTTTCGCTTTCGTCGTCTTTTTCTCGTCCGGACTTCGTCTTATTTTCTCTATAATTCTAACTTAGACTTCATTTCTTGGCCCTTTTTGTGTGCAATTCCATCTCACTTAAGCTCATTTTCTCTTCTTTTCGCCATTTCTCCATTTCTGACCGATGTGACACAAAAGAAAGGAAAACGACCCTAATACTATACTAAACATAAACAAAATGAGTAAAATACTAACTAAAAAAGACTCAAAAAATGTATATAAAATACACCGATCAGTGGCGACGGGTAATGCATGGCAGATAATTTCAGGGTGGCACCGCGGCTCTGCATGTCGGCGCCGTGGCTCTGCATGTCGGCACCGTGGCGCCCAAAGTACTGCGAGGTCTGAGAACTCGGCGCCACGACCCTGAGATTAGGCGCCGTGGCGCCCAAACTTCTGCGGCTCTCTGATTTTCCGACACCACGGCCCTGAGATTGGGCTCCACTCTTTTGTCCTTGTACCTAGCATCACAACATCAAAAACAATACCAGACGTGAGACTGTTCTAACTAAGCTAAAAATGCATAAATTTAAAACCTTGAGTTGCCTCCCAAGTAGCGCTGTCTTTAACGTGTTTTAGCCGGACGCATGTTACTTACTAAATCAAGGGGGTAGAATATCCCCTCCGCATATCTATTTTAGCACCATTCTTTTTCTCCTTCTCTTTTTCTTTTTCCCAAGTCCAATTTCAGAGGAGTTCAATTCTTTTTCATCAAGAGCTAGTTCAGCAGTTTTACCATGAGGTTTTTCATGCTTCTTTAGTGGTACCCCACGAGCATCAGTACTTGTGAGACTTTTCTCAGGCTCAACCTTGTCAACTACTCCAATAGCAAAACATTTAGCATCAACTTGAGGTTCAATGGGCTGCTTAAAAACTTTGAACACCATTTCCTCACCTTGGACTCTGAGTTTTAACTCCCTTTTTTCAACATCAATGAGGGCTCTCCCTGTGGCTAGAAATGGTCTCCTAAGTATCATGAACATATTTTCATCTTCCTCCATATCAAGAATGAGGAAGTCAGCCGGTAAGAGGAATTTGCCCACTTTTACTAACACATCTTCAATTATTCCTCTAGGATGCACAATAGAGCGATCAACTAGCTGCAGGTGGACTGTTGTTGGCCTTGATTCCCCTAAACCAAGCCTTTTAAACACCGAAAGGGGCATTAGGTTGACACTTGACCCCAAATCACACAAGGCTTGCTTGCAGGTCATCTTCCCTATGGTGCAAGGTAAAGTGAAACTCCCTGGATCTTTCAACTTAGGGGGCAGTTTCTTCTGCAAGATAGCACTGCACTCCTCTGTTAGTGTTATCGTCTCATAGTCTACCAGCTTCCTCTTCTTAAACAGGATGTCTTTCATGAATTTCACATAAGCTGACATTTGCTCCAAAGCTTCAATGAACGGGAGATTGATATGAAGCTTTTTGAAGACCTCTAAAAACTTGGAAAACTCCTTGTCCAAGGACTTCTTCTGCAGTCTTTGAGGGTAAGGAATTTTGTCTACATATTCCCTCATGACTGCCGGTGGAGCTTTTTCTACAACAGGGTGGTCCTCAGTAACCCCATATTTCTCTGCTTCAACTGCTTTCTCCAACTCACTCTCTTTTTCACTCACTGGTTTGGGTGCCACATGTTCTAACTGCTTCTCACTCCTCGAGCTAATTGCCTGACACTGTTCTCTTTGGTTCACCACATTATTAGGGGGAAGCTTCCCCTGAGGTCTGTCAGTCATTTTCTCTGCCAACTGCCCTAATTGAGTATCCAAGTGACTAATAGATGACCTGGTTTCCGCCATGAATTGAGTCAGGAAGTTGGTCATTTGTGAAAGCAAGGACACCAAAGATGAAACTAAGGACTCCAAGTTACTAATGGCTGACCTAGTCTCTGTCATAAATTGGGCCTGAAAATTGATCAGTTGTGTCTGTGACTCAATGGATTGAGCCTGGTGTTTAGCCAATGTCATCTGTGTTGCTCTTATTTCTCTTATTTCATCTGACTTATCTTGGGGAGCTGGTGGGCTGAACTGCTGGGAATAAAATGTTGGATTCAAGGATTGTTGTAGAGTGCTCTGTTGATACTGCCCCTGAAACTAAGATTGCTGCCCTTGATCATTTTTCCATGAAAAGTTGGGGTGATTTCCCCACCCCTGATTATAAGTATTGGAGTATGCATTGTTGTAGGACCTCTGAAAATTCCCCACTGTTTGGACCTTCTCTATGGGCACATTATTAGGGTCCATTGTTGTGCATCTATCAAAAGTGTGGGGGGCCCCACAGATCTCACAACCCACTGGTGTTTGTACTGCTTTAACTGTCATGGTACCCTGCTGCATTTGCTTTGTCAAAGTGGCTACCTGGACAGTCAATGCAGTGATAGCGTCTAGCTCATGAATCCCAACCATCTTCCTACTGTTCATTGCTCTCTCATCTGCCCCCCGATGGTTGTTTATGGCCACATCCTCTAGAAAATCATGTGCCTCATTGGCACTCTTTTTCATGAACGTACCTCCTGCTGCAACATCAAAGATGGTACGAGTTGTACCACACAACCTATTGTAAAATATGTGGACTAGCATACACTTCTCGATCCCATGATGTGGGCATTTTATCTGTAAGTTTTTGAACATTTCCCATGCATCATATAATGACTCTCTCTCCAGCTGATAGAAATTACTCAACTCACCTCTGAGCTTTGCTGCCTTAGCTGGAGGAAAGAACTTGGCAATAAACTTCTGGGCTAAGTCTTGCCATGTAGTGATGGAGTTCGCCCGTAATGAGTTCAGTCAGCACTTTGCTTTATCCCTGAGTGAGAATGGGAAGAGTCTCAACCGAATGTCATCATCATTAACGCCATTATATTTGAAGGTTGCACACAACTCCAGAAAATTTGCTAGATGCAATTAAGGATCTTCAGACGGTAATCCCCAAAACTGAATTAAACTTTGAACCATGTGCAATATGGCTGGTTTGATTTCAAAATTGTTGGATTCAACAGTTGGAAGCCTTATGCAAGTCTGTACCCCTGTAATGGTTGGCATCACATAGTCCTTCAAGCTTCTTTCTGCAGGGACTTGTCTTAAAACCGGTGGTAACTCATCATCCCCCAAATTATTGTTTCGCTGATCTCCCATTGCTAAGGAATCAGCTGCTCTTTTCTCTTTCCTGTTCTGTCTGCACAATCTATCAATCTCAGGATTCAGAGGGATAGGAATGTCAGCTCATCTTCTACTTCGCATAAACTAAGTTTCTGAGACTAATCAAAAACAACAAACAAATCACGGCGCACGGTTCCACAAATAAAAGAAAAGAAAATAAAATAAAGAAAAATAAAAACCAAATTAGAAATTTAGAATAGATAATCTGATATTGAACTACGCCAATCCCCGGCAACGGCGCCAAAAACTTGTTAGCGATTTATCCACACGCTTAACGCAAGTGCACGTATCGTGACAAGTAATCTAGTCTGGGTAAGCCTGAATATCGTCCTCAGGGATTAGTGTTCAATTACCAATTTTTATCCTATGATATCTATTAGGTGATCGATATTTTGATGGTTGTTTGTATCTATGACTACTAAATAATTATAAAAGTTAACTAAATTACTTTACTTAAATTAGATATGGTGGAAATAGGGCTTCCAATCTCCTCAACTATCCGCTCGCTTTAATCTTTAATGCAATGATAAATGTTCTTCTTCTATATTGAGATAGCAGGTTAACTAAGCCGTTTTATATTCCGGTTAGGATATATAAATACTCAACCCTGATGCAGAACCCTTCTATCTTTCGATGATAAGATTTACCACAAAGGAGGATTAAGAACAATAACCTATTAAACTACACAAGTATCGGGGTACTTTTGTCCACGATTTTAACCTATGTTTATTCAACTATAGCATATTCACAATCTCCCTTTTCAGATCTAGATTAGAAATCATATATGTGATGATAATTAGTGATCAATTAATTACCAAGCAATCAAAGCAATTATTGAATAAATTTCAACTATATAAAGAAGAAACTAGAACCATGCATTAAATCAAAAAACGATGTTCAAGTGATTCGAATGGAAAGCCCTAATTAAAGTTTAGCTATTAGCCATAGACATACTAAGAACTAAAAGATTATCCAACATAAACTGAAAAATAAATAAAGTAAGAAAAAGAATTATTCAAGAACAAGCCTCCAATTTTGAAGCTTTCAAGAACTATGTGTTGTGTAGAGTTAGGGATTGTGGAACCCTTCTAAAATCTGCCCTAAGGCCTTTTTATATCATCCAAAAACGTTTCCAACTTTTCTCTCTTGGTCTTGGCCCATTCTCATTCGGATTTGGCTGAAAACCCGCATTGGCGCCACGGCCATGAGACCGGCGTCGTGGCGCCGAAACTCCTGCAGCTGTCCAGCGATCTGGGCACCGTGGCCCTGCTGCTCCTGACGGACTGGCTCCACGACGCCGCCTTTTACTTTGCCCGGGGTGCCAGCTTTTCATCTCTTTGTGCTCTGGAACCTCTGTTTTTGCCCTCTTTTTGCTTCTTTTCGCCAATGTGCCATTTTAAACCACTGTGACTCAAAAGAAAGAAAATTTATCATAACATGACACATATTTGTACAATAATGGGCCAAAGACTAACTAAAAATGACTCAAAATGTGTATATAAAATACGTCTAACAATTTGTGTCGCGCCCGTTTTTTACCTCGGCGTCTGAACGGTATCCGCAACATTGTTCTTTGGCGCGGTTCCCTGGATGGAGCAATAATGCTGATTTTGAGGAGTCGCCACCTAATTAGTTAAGTGAATTAGGACACTTGATTTATTGCAATAAAAATACTGCAATTAATCTCCATTTAACGGTTCCATAAATTAATGAGATTCTGGATCAGGGTTCTTTATTATCCTAAAGGGAAGGGGTTAGACATCCTTTAAGATCCGCTAACTTGCGGTTATCCGTTCAAACCTAGGTTAATTATTTATTGCCTTTTTATTCTACATATTCTAAGCAGTTTTCATAATTTACAATTATAATGGAATGCAATACAGAATAATAAAGCTAAAATCGAATAAAACCACGGGACATCTTTTAGCCCTTTTTAGGCCTTCTGCACAAGATGATATCCGGGTACTTGCATAAACGCTTAGTAAAAATGTTAGTAATATAAGAAATAATTTTAAAGCAATGACAAGAATTAATAAGTAAAACCAAACAATAAATCCGTCTTTTGTACATGGGATGCCTTGGAAATCAGACGGAGATTCCTTCATCGGTCACCTCAAGTGTAATATCATGTTCAAAATCAGTAAACCAGTAAAATGTCCAAAGTAAGTAGCAACATGGCCAAAAATCAGTCCGCCAAAATGGCCGAAAAACAGTAGCCAAGTTGTCAAAATCAGTCCAAAATCCAGCGGATAGTAAGCAATAATATGAAAATAGTGAAACGAACATCTTAGCAACGAAATAGTCCGTAATCAATCTGGAAAACAGCCAAACCAGTAGAGGCAAGGAAAGCAGCAACAAAAATGGGGTGAGATAGTTAGCAACAATAGTAAAAGAATAGCAAAATAGAACAATAACTCCAACGACCACAGTTCACCGGAACAGTAACGATAACAGTAGCGACATAACCAATAAGAAAAATAGCAACCATTGTTAACATCGCCGGAGTTCACAAACTCCAGCCAGGCACACAAAAAACGAGAAATCAGTCCCCCCACAAACTCAAAATATAGCAACAAAGGTGAAGAGCAAGCAATAGTGTATGGCACGGAGGTGTCATTACCACGGCGGTGTACGCCGGAGCGACTCCGCCGTAACAGTGGTAGGTCGATGTGTAGGCAGTGGTGGTGTTGGTTCGCAGACAGAGGTTCGACAGGTCACGGGTTCGTGGTTGGTCGGAAATGGTGGCGTGGGTTCAATGATGTGTTCGACGATGAGGGTTCTCCGGATTGGGGTAGACGGTGACGGGAGTTGAGGGTATGGGGTTTGTTGGATGAAGATGAGAGAAGAATAAGGGTCAAGTGTGAAGTGCGGCTGATGTTGGTTCGCGTGAGGTTCGACGGTGTGGGGGTGACAGGAGAAAGGGAATGGTTAGCCGGAACTCGCAGCTCCGGCGTGAACAGTAGCGGCGACACAGGTGTGGCAGTGGAGAAGATGATGAGTTAAAATGAAAGGGGGGTTTAAGGTGTGCGGTTGATCCTTGAAAATGAAAGGGAGAGTGTTTATTTTATAGGGAATTTTAGGTTAGGGTTTGAGTTTTGGGGGGGAACAAGATGAAAGTGTATCGGGCCTTGTTTTTTTGGGCCTCGATTTTGGCGGACTAGACTGATCCGGATTGTGTCTCGGCTTGGACTGGTTTGACAAAAATGCAAAACGAATTAATGATTTAAAAGAAAAATTATTTGAAAAGATACCAAACTATCAAAATGAAAATGCCGATGCGATAATAATAAAATACAATATTTAAGAAATATTTAATGTCTAATTAAAAGTTAAAACGAGATGCCAATTAATTATTTAAAGAGATGCAAACATTAATAAAATAAAGCGACGGTGTAATAATAATAGAAATATAATATTAACAAAGACATCATGCTTAATTTAAAATAAAAAGATGCAATGCCATTTTGTGAAGAATATTATGTAAAAAAAATGCAAAAAAATGATGATTAAAATGCGGTGTCCTAAAATGCTTAAAATTGCAAGAAATGACTAAAAGATGGGTCAAAATTGGGTGTTAACAGTTTGTCCCTCTTTGACTGAAGACGATGAAAGAGTTTTCGGACAAAGACGTTGACTTGTAGCCAATTTTGTCCCCATCGTCAGAATTAAAACAAAAAACAAGAAAATGAATGGGCAAAAAGCTGATGCAGATTCAAAATTTTGTCCCAGTGTCGAATTATGATGACACTGAGTCGTTGTGATGCCAATATAAAAGACAAAGATGATGCAGATTTAAAATTTGTCCAGTGTCGAATTATGAGGACACTGGATTGCTGCGATGCTAGAAAATTAAGGCAAGCAGACGCCGATTCAAAATTGTCCCAGTGTCGAATCATGATGACACTGGGCTGTTGTGATGCTGCAAAATTAAAGACAATGCCGATACAGATTCAAAATTTATCTCAGTGTCGAATTATGATTGACACTGGGTTACTGCGATGTGGTGCTGTAAAAGACAGAGTGTTTGTAGATGGTGATGGCGTCGTTGCATAGACACGATGCAGATATTCGTCATTGCATAGACGAAACATAGATGAAGTCGTTGCATAGGCTTACATGATATGGCGTCGTTGCATAGAAGCGATGCAGATGCTCGTCGTTGCATAGACGAAATATAGAGAAAGTCGTTGCATATGCTTACATGAAATGACGTCGTTGCATAGACACGATGCAGATGTTCGTCGTTGCATAGACGAAGCATAGATGAACCTGTTGCATAGGCTTACATGAAATGACGTCGTTGCATAGACGCGATGCAGATGATCGTCGTTGCATACACGAAACATATATGAAGTTGTTGCATAGGCTTACATGAAATGACGTCGTTGCATAGACGCGATGCAGATGCTCGTCGTTGTATAGACGAAACATGATGAAGCCGTCGCATAGGCTTACATAAGATGACGTCATTGCATAGACGCGATGCAGATGCTCGTCGTTGCATAGATGAAACATAGATGAAGCTGTTGCATAGGCTTACATGATATGACGTCGTTGCATAGACTCGATGCAGATGTTCGTCATTGCATAGACGAAACATAGATGAAGTCGTTGCATAGACTTACATGAGATGACGTCGTTGTATAGACACGATGCAGATGTTCGTCGTTGCATATACGAAACATAGATGAAGCCGTTGCATAGGCTTACATGATATGACGTCGTTGCATAGACGTGATGTAGATGTTCGTCGTTGCATAGACGAAACATAGATGAAGCCGTTGCATAGACTTACATGATATGGCGTCGTTGCATAGACGCGATGCAGATGCTCGTCGTTGCATAGACGAAACATGGATGAAGTTGTTGCATAGGCTTACATGAGATGACGTCGTTGCATAGACGCGATGCAGATACTCGTCGTTGTATAGACGAAACATAGATGAAGTCATTGCATAGGCTTACATGAGATGACGTCGTTGCATAGACACGATGCAGATGTTCGTCGTTGCATAGACGAAACATAGATGAAGCCGTTGCATAGGCTTACAATGGAATGATGTAGTTTTATGGACGTACCTGCTTTGTGACTCACCTGGGTTGAGATAACGTCATTGCATAGACGTTGTGCTGTTGTAACCCGCATGGGCTTATTGTTGTGCTCCCGTCTTTGCTGATATGAAGATCCTGCTTCAAAGAAAACTTGTGAGTTTTAGGAAAGGAGTGGTAGATCCGCGTTGCATAATTGTTAAGGCAAGAATGATAACGCATGAATTTATAAGTAATGTAATTGTATGAGTAAAAATGTTATCCTGTAAAACGTGATGGCGGTTGTATTGATGTGATGCTGCAAATGCTGAGATTTCGTCTTTTCACGGACGTGTTGAATGTTGTGAATGTTTCCGAATCGTCGCGAGTGTTGACGCAGCATGCGGACTTCCGGATCCGCGAATGTTTGTTTAATGCTGCGATTGCTGATGTAGTCTCTGCACGGACTTGCTGGATGCTGCGAATGCTTGTTGAATGATGCGATTGCTGATGTGATCTCTGCACGAACTTGCTGGATGCTACGAATGCTTGCTGAATGCTCTGTGCGGGCTTCGACGCCGCGAATGCTTCTCGAATGCTCTGCGCGCTTCTTGGACGCCGCGAATGTTTCTTTGAATGCTAGTCTCTGCATGGACTTAACCCTGACGGAAATTGCTCATATCTCTTTTCAGAATAATCAAATGCATTCTATCGCACGCAAGCCAATGAGAAGATTTCTAATGGTGTGATCGAAGCCGATTTAGGCCGCCTACGTATCCCGCTGAGGGAATCAGGTCAAGACGTAGTTCGTGAGCAAAATGAATTGTGATTTTTTCCCTAAAAGTGGGGCCGAAGCCGATATGGCCGCCTACGTATCCCACCAAGGGAATCATGTCAAACGTTGTTCGTGATGCAAAAAATGATTGTACAATTTTCAAAAATGGCCGAAGCCAATGTGGCCACGATACGTATCCGTGAGGGAATCAGGTCAAGACGTAGTTCGTGATGCAAAAAATGATTGTACAATTTAAAAAAAAAAAAACTGAAGCCAATGTGGCCGCCTACGTATCCCGCTGAGGGAATCAGGTCATGACGTAGTTCGTGAGCAAAATAAATTGTGATTTTTTCCTAAAAGTGAGATCGAAGCCGATATGGCCGCCTACGTATCCCACCAAGGGAATCAGGTCAAACGTAGTTCGTGATGCAAAAAATGAGAATTTTTATATATGTATTTTTTTTTGTTTTCTGAAAAGTGGAAAGACAACATCACGTTCTGACTTCAGTTGATACCAACAATTAGTATTGTGCTTAGGAATTCCGTTATTTACTTCGATCTAACCGACCGACTTAGGTAATTCCTATAGTTTCAAATGGTACCTCAGACACCTAAGTATCGACACACTTGCTTGCAGCCAAGGTTTCGAACTACACGTAATCTCGTGTTTCAAATGCTCTCACTGAAGAAAGTCTCATTTCTCACATATATTCCAGTATTTTAAATTTTGGGACATTTAGAGAAGTACGCCCACACTCAAAAGAATGTTCAATGCATGCAATTGTGATACCATAGGCTTGGCCATCATGTAAGTATTCACTAATGTGAGAACCCTCAGTATAAGATCATGTAGGGCTTGTCACGGGCTTGTAATGTAGGTTTGGGGAAAGGGATGAATATCATTTGGGTAAAAAGTGACTAATCCCTCCTCGAGCGTTGGACTACGTTCGTGCTTGATATTTGTGTGCTTTAATGCTGACATGCTTTCTTTTTGTCCCAGTTTTCTGTACTGACTTCTTTTTGAATCTTTCGTTTGGAGCCCCCTTTTTTTCCAAAGTTATTCTCTCATTTTTATTCATTTTTTTATAATGTCGGGGCTTTTGATTTCTTCTTTTTGTGAAGTCGTCATTTGTGTTTTCTTTTCCCTTTTGGGACTTTGACAATTTTTGTCTTTGCAAACTTTGACGCAGAATTTTGTCAGCCATTTGCACATTTCTAAAGCGCTCAAGGAGGTCGGGCCAAAAGAGGGATAGTGCTTATGCACTCAGAAATAGTATATGCTTAATATGTGGTTGCCAAAAGAATAGGCTTTAGGCTCAAAGGGGTGTACTACGGATAATGTTATTTGGTAGGCTGAAAAAGGCTCAAACGGGTCAAAGAAAGTCTACGATCGTTTCCTACACCGAGTTTTACTCACCATTTCGCCTCAACAAACATTCAGGCCAAGTTCTAGATCACAATGCAATGCAATTGAACTTATTCTAAAACTCACCACACAATGCATATGAAACGATGAGATTGGTTTCGTTCTTATCTTGAAAGCATGCAAGACAATGTCATTACAGGTGTGCGTGAGATGTACCAAAAGAATCTATGGCTTACCACGAAGTCAACTCATATTAATTATTACTTTTTTTTCTTTTTCCTATGCACACTCCTAACTGTGTTGATATCAACCAAGTCAAACAATGATGCTTAAAAAATGTTTTTGTATTTTTGAATAACATATTTTTTTTGTATTTTTTTAATAAATGGTACCGAACCCGAGTAGGGCTGCCTACGTATCTCATCTTTGACGAGAATCAGGCGTGCGTAGTTCGTTCAGATATATTATAAAACATATGCTTTAAAAAGAATTCATTCATGAAAGAAATGCAAAAGTAAAAGTTGTGCAAGACAAATGATTGTTCAATATAAGACTAATGCAAAGTAAAAGGAATGTAATGAAAAAATGAATGGCTGTGATAGAATGAATGAAATGCATGAATGAATGTATGTGATTGAATGATTGAAATGCAATAATGAATGTCCGTGATTGGATAAATGCAATGAATGTGTGAACCAAATATATCCTTTTTTTATGTGGTGGTGTCGAACCCAAGATGAGTTGCCTACGTATCACACCGTATGGTGAGAATCAGACACGTAGTTCGGGATGATTATGTTGTAAAATGCATGATAAAGAATTATGTAATCAACACTAGACATATCAATTGAATTTGCAAATATGTATAAAGATACAAAATATAGGACCCAGAGTGATGCTTCGTTGAATCTGGTATAAGCTGACTTCTTTCCGTCAACATAACTCCAGCTCATTCTTGTGATGATTTTTTTTCTTTTTCTTTTTCTTCCTTTTTTATTTTCTTCCGGCCGCCCTCGACTATTTGCGAGGACGGTCTTCCTGCAAAAATATGACAAATGAGTGAGAGTAGGCAAGCCACAAAAATAATAAAATGTAAGGACGTGACAATATAGTCAAAAACTCCCCTGCTTGGTTCGACCGGACTGGTGGTTGATGCTTCACAAAGTCCAAATCGCGCTGTTCAAGAGTGATTTACGCAGTAGAATCCCTGATTGCAATGTGACAACAAAGAGTGTAAAAATGCAAATGCTCGTGTCCGGAGTTATAAACACATATCATGATATGTACAGGGGTTAAAAGGGTAATTATTGCATTAAATAATATGTACAGAATTGCTAGCGACAACAGTAGTAAACAAAAGCATGAAAATCAAGTGTGCGCCTAATATGCATGTGACCTCTCTTATGCCGGAGGTCGGCCTAAACGCCAGATATGCGAGATTGGGATAGATTGACCAAAGTTGCTAAACATTAATGTTTTTGTTAGAAATGACGATCAAATGACGGTGCACTTTTTTCCAATTTCGGCGTGTCATGATCAGGCTTGGATCTGTCTATCATCATCACGCTACACATAGTATGCTAATGGGTCGTTGGGTTGTGAAACCCGTCGACAAGTTTGGTGGATTCTCTAATTGTGGAGACGATACCAAGGTCCGATCCACCTAAGATGTATGCATGCATGACTTAAAAAATATAGGGTGGCATAGCTCTATCCTAATTTTGCTAAGATTTGTCTTACTAGACGCAAGGTTCCCGAGCGGAGTACTCGAGTGAGAAGGCTACGCGGCCATCGGATGGTCCGGGCACTCCACGTATAATACCAACTCTCCTAGATTTGAGTTTTGAAGAAAGAATTTTGCTGATGCACCAAGCGCACCTCGCGTGTAGTGTGTGTTTGTGTTAATTTTCCAGAGTGGAAGAAATATAAGCGGAATGCCAGTTTAAGGAAAGCAGTAAAAACAAATAGCAATTAAAATTGTTAAACACACAAAATTAAAGCAAGCAATTTTTAAGACATTCAAAACAAATAAAAGCAAATAAAGCCAAGCAATAATAAACCTAGGTTTGATATGGTCAAGAACCTAATATCCCCAGCGGAGTCGCCATGCTGTCGCGCCCGTTTTTGACCTCGGGGTCTGAACGGTATCCGCAACATTGTTCGTTGGCGCGGTTCCCTGGATGGAGCAATAATTCTGATGTTGAGGAGTCGCCACCTAATTAGTTAAGTGAATTAGGACACTTGATTTATTGCAATAAAAATACTGCAATTAATCTCCATTTAATGGTCTGCGAAATTAATGAGATTCTGGATCAGAGTTCTTTATTATCCTAAAGGGAAGGGGTTAGGCATCCTTTAAGATCCGCTAACTTGCGGTTATCCGTTCAAACCTAGGTTAATTATTTATTGCCTTTTTATTCTGCATATTCTAAGCAGTTTTCATAATTTACAATTACAATGGAATGCAATACAGAATAATAAAGCTAAAATCGAATAAAACTCTGGGACATCTTTTAGCCCTTTTTAGGCCTTCTGCAGAAGATGATCTCCGGGTACCTGCATAAACGCTTAGTAAAAATGTTAGTAATAGAATAAATAATTTTAAAACAATGATAAGAATTAATAAGTAAAGTCAAACAATAAATCTGTCTTTTGTACAGGGGAGACCTTGGAAATCAGACGGAGATTCCTTCATCGGCCACCTCAAGTGTAATATCATGTTCAAAATCAGTAAACCAGTAAAGTGTCCAAAGTAAGTAGCAACATGGCCAAAAATTAGTCCGCCAAAATGGCCAGGATCATCACCCAAAATGGCCGAAAAACAGTAGCCAAGTTGTCAAAATCAGTCCAAAATCCAGCGGATAGTAAGCAATAATATGAAAACAGTGAAACGAACAACTTAGCAACGAAATGGTCCGTAATCAATCTGGAAAACAGCCAAACCAGTAGAGGCAAGGAAAGCAGCAACAAAAATGGGGTGAGATAGTTAGCAACAGTAGTAAAAGAATAGCAAAATAAAACAATAACTCCAACGACCACAGTTCACCGGAACAGTAACGATAACGGTAGCGAAATAACCAATAAGAAAAATAGCAACCATTGTTAACATCGTCGGAGTTCACAAACTCCAGCCAGGCACACAAAAAACGAGAAATCAGTCCCCCCACAAACTCAAAATATAGCAACAAAGGTGAAGAGCAAGCAATAGTGTATGACACGGAGGTGTCATTACCACGGCGGTGTCTGGCCGGAAGCGACTCACGTAATAGCGATGGTAGGTCGATGTGTAGGCAGTGGTGGTGTTGGTTCACGGACAGAGGTTCGACAGGTCACGGGTTTGTGGTTGGTCGGAAATGGTGGCGTGGGTTCAATGATGTGTTCGACGATGAGGGTTCGCCGGATGGGGGTCGACGACAACGGGAGTTGAGGGTATGGGGTTTGTTGGATGAAGATGAGAGAAGGGTGATGGTCAAGTGTGAAGTGCGGCTGGTGTTGGTTCGCGTGAGGTTCGACGGTGTGGGGGTGACATGAGAAAGGGAATGGTTAGCCGGAACTCGCAGCTCCGGCGTGAACAGTGGCGGCGACACAGGTGTGGCAGTGAAGAAGATGATGAGTTAAAATGAAAGGGGTGTTTTTGGTGTGCGGCTGATCCTTGAAAATGAAAGGGAGATTGTTTATTTTATAGGGAATTTTAGGTTAGGGTTTGAGTTTGGGGGGGGGGGGGAACAAGATGAAAGTGTATTGGGCCTTGTTTTTTGGGCCTCGATATGGGCCTCGATTTTGACGGACTAGACTGATCCGAATTGTGTCTCGGCTTGGACTGGTTTGACAAAAATGCAAAACAGATTAATGATTTAAAAGAAAAAATATTTAAAAAGATATCAAACTATCAAAATGAAAATGCCGATGCGATAATAATAAAATACAATATTTAAGAAATATTTAATGCTTAATTAAAAGTTAAAACGGGATGTCAATTAATTATTTAAAGAGATGCAAACATTAATAAAATAAAACGACGGTGTAATAATAATAGAAACATAATATTAACAAAGACATCATGCTTAATTTAAAATAAAAAGATGCAATGCCATTTTGTGAAGAAGTAAGCATAGAATATTATGTAAAAAATGCAAAAAATGATAATTAAAATGCGGTGTCCTAAAATGCTTAAAATTGTAAGAAATGACTAAAAGATGTGTCAAAATTGAGTGTTAACACTATGTTATCACAATAGACTATAGACGTTTTACGCAGTGGACAACTGAGCTCCAAGAGAATATTTCGGAGCCAACAAACCTCAGAAACTACATTAGCAACACCCTTATACTCTGCTTCAGCACTGGAGCGGGATAAAGTGGCTTGTCGCTTGACAGACCAAGAAATAAGGTTGTTCCCTAAAAAATACAATAGCCGGAAGTAGAGCGTCGCGTGTCCTGACTTCCTGCCCAATCAACATTTGTGTAAGAGAGTAACCTGGTCGGAGCGGAGGGGTAGAGATGCAACCCATATTCAGGAGTACCCTTAATGTATCTGATAATATGCTTAAGAGCAGCAAAATGGGGTTTTCTCGGGGAATACATAAACAAACACACCTGCTGAATGGCATATGAAATGTCGGGCTTGGTAAATGTGAGGTACTGAAGAACACCTGCAAGACTCCGATAGAGAGTAGGATCAGACACTGAATTACCCTCAGAAGCATTGAGCTTGGATTTCGAATCAACCGGAGTAGACATAGCTTTGCAATTCGACATCTTAGCTCTGAACACAATTTCTTCTGCATACTTACGCTGACTCAGAAATATAGTATCTGCAGATCTAGTAACTGATATACCCAAGAAGTAACTTAGCTTGCCTAAATCAGTCATAGCAAATTCAATTTTGAGAAGAGCAATAATGTCATTTTTTAATTTGTCAGATGAGGCAGTGAGAAAAATGTCATCCACATATAATAGTAAGTAATCAATGTCACTACCATGATGAAAAATGAACAGAGACGTGTCACATCTGCTATAAATAAACCCAATTTGCATAATATATCTGGCAAAACGGTCATACCAAGCACGAGGTGCCTGTTTTAGGCCATAAAGTTACTTCCTGAGACGGTAGACATACTAAGGAACTGCAGGATGAACAAACTCTGTTGGTTGATGCATATACATAGTTTCTTTCAAATCTCCATGAAGAAATGCGTTCTTGACATCCAGCTGATGAATCAACCATTTTTTACCCATAGCAATACTAAGAACAATACGAATCGTAGCCGGTTTAACCATCGGGCTAAAAGTATCACCACAGTCAATGCCCTCCTGTTGATTAGTATCATTTGCCACAAGTTTTGCCTTGTAGCGCTCCAAATCACCACTGTCTCTAAATATGTGAAGAAAAAACCACAAACATCGGATCACATTCACCCCCTCCGGTCTAGGTACTAGATCTCATGTGTGATGTTTAGTTAAAGCATTGAATTTCTCAGACATAGTCGCATTCCAATTAGGGTCTTATTTGGTCAATTTGGGGTTCTTGGGAATTTGAGAAATGGTTTGGGCAGACAAGTTAAATTGAATTTTTGGTTTGAAAATCCCGTGTTTGACACGAGTTTCCATTTGGTGACTGGGACAGTGGGTGGCTGCATTGGCTGAGTAGCAGGATCCGAGACATATGGTATGGTCGTATATAGGGAGGGTGGAGGATTTGTCGTCGAAGGCGCCGCAATCAAGGGCCACGGCGCCTGAGGTCCAGTGTTCACTAGAAGGTCGGCGCCGCAGCAAATCCTCGAGGGGCCGCGACGCTGACGATGGTAAAAAATCAATTTGCTCATCGGAAGGTTGGCACCGCAGAGCATCCCCGAGGGGCCGCGACTCTGACGACGGTAAAAAATCAATTTGCTCACTAGAAAGTTGGCGTCGCGGTGCCTCCTCGATGGGCCGCGACACTGACATCGTTGAGGACATGAGAGGAGGGGATGTTTCGGTGGTGTCATGAGTGAGTTGACTGAGAATGATGGGACATATGTCATGCTCATCAAGAAAGGAGTAATCCGTTTTTCAGAATTTCTGAGAATTCGAAAACGGGAATATGGTCTCGTCGAACGTGACATGACAGAATATTTGGATTTGACGAGTGGACAAGTCATAGCAAAGATAGCCCTTGTGATTCGGCGGGAAACCTACAAAGACACATGGTGTGGTCCGGGGGGCTAGTTTGTGATGGGTGGTGGAGGCAAGGTTAGGATAACAGAGACAATCAAATATCTGTAAGTGATCGTAAGAGGGGACTCTGCGATAGTGGATTTCGGTAGGGGTCATATTGTGAAGAGTACTAGTCAGGAGAATGTTTAGAATGTATTCTGACAACTTAGCTGCATATACCCAAAATAACGGAAGGAGAGATGCATGAAATCAACAAAGTACGAATCATATTATTAATGATACGAATGATTCGTTCAGCTTTACCGTTTTGTGGGGAAGTGTGAGGGCAGGAGAACCGAAAAACCATACCATTATTCGTACAAAAACGATGAAAGGATGAGTTGTTGAATTCACGATCATTATCGCACTAAATAAACTTTATACCTTTTTCAAACTGTGTTTTGATAGACGAAGCCATGTAGAATCATCAATCTCTGAGGGGCGAGGAATAACGTTATTGATATGATCAAGCACGTTATAGACACATGCATGAATGCGAAACAGTTCAACCCATGGAGAATACTGACCGTTTTTATGATCAAGAAGTATGGGAAGACAGTTCTTGATGTTGGTGACGGTTAGGGCTGGGTGAAAAGATGATTTCGGTGTTCATGAGTGATAACGGTGGAGGAGGAGATTGTAGGAAGAGCCATGATAGTGGATGAGAGAAGGAAAGAACCCTATATTTGGGAGGGTGGCGCCGATGAGTTTTAGAAAAGAAATAGGGTTTTGACTCCTAATACCATGTCAATAATAAATACAATATTTGAAAAATATTCACTAATAAGATGAACTCGGTAATGATACTCTACACCCGCCACTTCGGTCTTTCATCTTGTGCACATTTACTCCCTCCGTCTTACAATAGTTATTAGGTTTCGTTTTTAACGAATTTTCGAAGTTAAATTTAATTAAATTAATTTAAATTATAAAATATTGATCAAAGTTTAAATAGTTTGACTTTGCACAGTAAATCATGACGGAGGGAGTATAAAGGACTCATAATGGTACATGTTTACTGAATTAAGGCCAAATGATGTTTGATGTTTTAGTTTAAGAATAGTCTGAATTCACCTTAATAGTACCATTAATTTACGTTTGATCTAAAGAAAAGGGCCAATGAGAACATTTTGGAACAATCAAATATCTTTATCTCGTCCTAATGGACCCCCTTATATACAACATTTTTATTGCAGCAAGTCTAAAAATTAGAAAGGCAGTGTGACAAATTAAAGGCTTTTAGCACCCTTTATAATAATTCGGCCAATCTTGAACGAAAACTCAATAATGGCAGAACCAAGATTGATCCTCAATTTGGAAACCCAAATTGGAAGAATTTATTGGTAAGTCGTGAACTTCTTCATGTTTTGGGAAGCATAGTTGTGGGGGGAGAAGGCTGGTGTCATCTTCTTGAGAAAAATCGGAGGCTTCAGTCTCAAATACATGTGAAGAATGAGCATTAGGCTCCAAAAAAGAGGTGTAATCCCCATCAGTAAAACGTGGGCTGTCTGAATCAAGAATATCACTTTTTGCTGAACTTGCATCTTCTTGCTTGCACACCACCATTCCTAAATTTGATGCAACCCCAATAGGATTCTGACCGTTTGCATCAAGTTGACTAGTGGGTTCTGAGTTTTCCTCATCATTCACTCTGTTGAGCAACTTCTCTTTAAGTAGATGGACCTATTGAACAAAGAAGGGGAAAAAATGACATAAGATTTGGTACACACTTCAAATAATGTTAAAAGAAATGGATATCGAACTAACTCAACCTCGTAAACTAGTTCAAGATGTGAGAATTGTCCAAAATTATATAAGAAGACACCGATGTGGGACTTAACATTTCTCACGCCCAGGACTGAAAATGTGAGTGCCGATAATATGTGATGGGGTCCATTGGGTGAAACAAGACTTGGGTGCCCTGAGTCTGATACCGTGTTAAAGAAATGAACATTGAGTGTAACTCAACCTCAAAAGCTAAGCGAAGAGGTAAAGATTGCCCACAAATTCGCCTCCCACCCACCGTTGTGGGACTTTAATAAATACAATTTAAACTTCAATTCTTGACATTTCCTAATAATTTACTTGCTGAAATTAACAATGGTAGCATCAAAGGGGCTTAAAGTACCTCATTTCTCAAGCTCTCATTCTTTTTGAAGAGACAATCAACTTCATCCTTGAGTTTATCAAAGCTAGCTTTGAGCACATCATAATCCTTCTCAATTTGTTTAGTCTTATACCGGGCTCTTCGATTTTGAAACCAAATAGCAACTTGCCTAGGCTGCAATCCAATTTCTTTAGCCAATTGGACCTTCCTCTCTGGTTCAAGCTTGTTTTCTACCTCAAAGCTTTTCTCAAGAAACTCAACTTGTTTTGGCAATAGTCGCCTGATCTTCTTTTCAGCTTGGTGAAAGTACACATCATAATCATCCTCGTTGGTGCTGTTTTCTTTATTGTCAAGTTGAGGGGAAAATGACCTCTTTTTAGCCTTTTGTCCTCGGCCTTGGTCGAAATTAACCATCGATGATGAGCCTGAACAGAGTAATAAAGGCACAATAAGTTCACAAAT
Organism: Przewalskia tangutica; assembly: GCA_029844215.1. Lineage (NCBI taxonomy): Eukaryota > Viridiplantae > Streptophyta > Magnoliopsida > Solanales > Solanaceae > Przewalskia > Przewalskia tangutica. The sequence goes on along the minus strand of CM056736.1, from coordinate 83,155,365 downwards.
GTATCAAATCTTGATTCACTTTAATTTCACAAATACATGATGAGAACCATATTGTGTCCATTTCCTCTTCTTGATTGGTAAATCGGAGCTTTTTCTAGTTAAGGTAATCAATTAGCATAAACCAAAAGTGACAAACTTGGTCTAAAATTGTGCAAAACAAGAGTCAAATTCAATATTTTCTGTGACCTTAGGCTATAATCTAATAATCATCAAAACTCACCACCCAAACCAAAAATTAAAGTCAAGAACTATAAGCTTTCAAGAAATGCAAGGGACAGAATCAGTGTAGTAGTTAGTAGTTACAGGTTCCGCATAACCTAGTAACTTTGATTCAACTTCTGTATATATGTTAAAAAAACAAATAATTTATTCAGAATTCAGTAAGCAAAAAGAATTGTAATCCAGAACCCATAAACTAAAAATCTAAGCTCCCCCCAGCAGGGTGGTGAAGATTATTACCATGGAAAATGGGGGAAGAGTTGGAGACCCAATCAAGAACCTTAGAAGGAGGGGGAAGAATTTCATTTGGAAGTAGAAAGCAATTATCTGTAGTCATATTAGAACCTTCATAAACTCTTGCAACCTCCATGCTTCCTTCTAATATTTTTTTAGGAGTTGAGAGGAGAATCAAGTAGTGGAAAATTGGGCTATTGAATTAAGTTAAAAGTTTGTCAATTGTGACTAAGAAAGGTTGTAATTAGTACTATAAATGAGGATCACAGTCAAGCAGAGAAAAGAAATGAAGACTCAACATGAAGTGAAGAAAACAAAATTGAAGCTAATAAAGAGTGTGAGATAGAGAGAGGAAAATAATTGAAATAACAAAGGAGATTCTTCAAGGGGAAGAAGAGCTAGAAGGGGATTATTATAAACAAGCTCACTAGAAGTGATAAGAGGAGCTTTCTATGAATTTCCTATTAAGCCCCTGCCAGTTGAAAATTTAATCAATTTACCTTTTCGCTAAAATAATTTCCGACACCTAGTGGTTACACCAAGTCAACATATGCACGACATGTGTTTGTTATACATAACTATCCGTTAAACTCATCGTCAGTCATCTGTGGTCGTCCAGATTTATTACTTGAACACCACAAGTAACGTTTGTTCCATCTAAAGATAATTCAGGTGGGCTTCCGATGTGTCATTTAAAGCATTTTCACACAATCAGCCAAATATGTAAAATAAGTGTAAACTTGACGATGACGTGGCAAAATGGCAAATTAAATTAGGACATGTGGTATTTGATCAAATAATAATGTAAAAAATAAAAGAAAGCATGTTCTTGGTGTTCTTCACCATCTTCATATGTGTTCTTGTTACAACCATGATTTTAATCCAAAATTTCAAGAGGAACTACTCCAAATTGTAATAACTTAAGCTAAAGATTCCCCGGAAGACAACCCCCACATTCTCAATTTTTTCATCAAATCAAGTAGCCCATTTTAAACTTTTAAGCTTTCTAATGACCCTATTAATGATGTTTAGATAATTCAAAATAATCAAAAGAGACAAAATGACTTGCTAGATCTGAAATTCATATTGGAAAAAAAGAAGAAAAAAAAGAACGAAAATAATGGAGTTTCACTAGAAAATTATTGCAAAAGAAAAAGAATGAAGAAGAAATAAAAACAAATATATGTTTTTTGGGCTTTTCACATACCTTATTTATGTGAAAATCACTCAATAATTTGTCAAGTCAGCGAAATGTCTAAATGACACAATGGAGCCCACCTAAAGTGTATAGATAGAACAAACATTATTTAATATGTTCAAGTGACAAATCTGGACGACCACAAATGACCAGCGATGGATTTGGCCTAATAATTAATGTACATTTTTTTACTTTACTAAATCACTTAACCATGATAACTTGAATTGATTTGGTGTAAACACGATAACTATAGTGTCTCCCTTAATTTCAATTTATATGGCACCACTATTATTTGGAGAGTTAGAAATACTTTTACCATGATTCCATAATTTCTGTTAGATATTTCTAATTAACGATGGTAACTTATTCTTATTTTTAATTTATTTTTTAAATATATAAAATTTATATTTTTAAAAATGAAAATTCTATTACTAAATTCAGCATAAATTAAGTTGTTAGACCCGCATATAACAAACCTTGTCACCCAATATGGAATGAGGAGGATATTAATTACTACTTCTTGATTATTCAAAGTTGATTCGATCAATTTTCGAACTTAATTCAAATTAATAGCATGTTTGACCATTTTTTGGGAAGCTAAATTTTTTTTTCTTAAGAAAAATGCTCATTTTAGTGAATTGAGGTATTGGGCCAAATTTTTAGAAAAAAATTTTACTAAGTGAATTTGACTAGTAACATTTTTCCTAGGTGGATCTCCCACCCCAGGAGTCCCCACACCCCGGTCCGACAGAATTGTGAAGGAGTTAATCATGGTAACTCAACTGATTTCAAAGGTTAGACCACTATCACGCTGCGCACAAGGGAAGTAACCCCCACTCTGCCGCTGACGGGATTCGATCTTGACCATTTTTCCAATTATCCCCCTTGAGAATCAGTTGAGTTGTCCATGCGGACAATTTGACTAGTAACATGAACTATTATATTTTAGAAGCTAAAAAGTAATTTTCTTTTAAGCTTGACTAAACATAAATTGCTACCTAATATTAATATAATCGTGAGCTATGTAAATAAAAGAAGAAATGTCCCACCTAACAAACCTGCTGACTTGATCATATAATCTCATCTAACACTTTAATAGTTAATCCAGAATTTTGCATGATATAAATTGTACATGCCAACTTTAAACTTAGTGTTATCCCATAGAAAATGTCATTAATGTGTTAATTTTCTTCTAAACATTATTTTATACGAAAATTGCACCTCCTTGGCTAGCTGGTTAATATGGAGCATAAATTTAGTGCTAAATCTATAATGCACGTATAAGGAAATTAGCGAAAAAGAAATGTGATAAAGTTGTATAGGCCTAAAAAATAAATCATGATAAAAAAGGCAAAATTAGATATGTATAAGAGAGTCCATTATCTATAATTTCTAATCAAGAATTTTGAAAGAAAAATCTAGCTTTCCAATTCCAAAGGGTTTATTGCCACCTTTATATTCTGCTATGGCCTTATGGGAAAAAGGGAATTAAAAGATTGGTCTTACATCCCATCCCTAATTCATTATGTTTGGTACGTTGTATTAAGTTAGATTGTACTGGACAAAAAAATAATACAACGTTTGGTGGGCGTTTTTATTGCAAGTTTGGGTATCTTATTTTTAGAAATAGTCTGATCAATTATCGTTTAAGGCTCATCTAGCAGTGAGTGCTTCCGGGTATCTTAAAAATAAAATACAATTCATTATATATTAATACTCTAATATCGTTCATTATATATTAATACAGTCCGGTCCAGTACAGTTCAGTGCGACGCATGAAATGAGCCCCTAAATAACCTCTTTGATTGGCTAAATTGCGTGGTCGATTTGATCACAGGTATCTCTGCAAAGTGTAGTGCTAGTAGCCCGTTACCTTATTAAAGTTGGCAACAGAGTTTGTGCCCCCATTGATGTGTACTACAGTGTCCTAATTGACAACACCAATCTAAAATATCTTCCTTCCTTTTGTTCTCGAAGCAGGAGCGTTTGGACAAAATTGTGATAGATTTGAAAACAAAATAGTATTCATATTAAGTTTTTATTTGAGTTGTATAATAAGATTTCTTTATAAGAGTGGAATTTAAATGATCCAAAAACAAATCTAAAATGATTAACCCCAATAAAAAAAGTTACCAAACGACCTTTACACCATAATCTGTTGCGTTAAGAGATACTAAATCTAGGGGAAAACTCCATTTTCTCACTTCATTCCTCAATTTTCACACTTTTTTCATACTTTGGCCAACGATTATTTTTGTCTCAAGAGTTCGGAACCTCAATATTTTCTATAAAACTCGATATGTGAAAAATACTATAAGCTCAATACATCAAGGGTACCTATAAACTCGGGTTGTCATTTTTGGGTTGTAAAGTGTTCGAACTAAGTTTTTGTAACTTTTTATAATTAGGTTAAGTGTTTCATTTTTTAAGGTTTAGATTTAAGTATTTTCTTTTAGTTAATGCATAATTTTATTTTGAATATGTTGAGGTGTCACACAATAAGTTAGTAAAAAATGAATAATAAAGACAGAGATAATATATATCACTAAGAAATAGATATGCAAAAAATATATTTATTAAAAATATACAAATTAATTATGTATACATAATTGTTAATAGGTCCCACATGGAGGATGCTTTAGAATAACTGACGGCCTAGGCTAATACCATCTCCACCACCCTCGTTATCGTCTCCATCCCCTATCTTCTTCTTAATAACAGGACGTTGTAAGCCATGATAATCCAACGCCATCATGCTCTTTCCCCTTTTTTGAGTCAAGATCATAACGTGCTTTTTGACGGCTTTTGATATGATCGGAGTCAATCTGCTAGGATCAGTGCGATCATAGTCATCAACAACATCGTCTTCATTTGAAGACGAGATTGTAGGCATCGAAGGATGAACCTAAAAACATAAAAAAAATAGTATTCATTTTAACTTTTATTGAATGCATTAACCTTTATTAAAAATTTAACGTGTATGTCGACGGGCTCCTAAACAGGCTCCTGAGAGGGTCTGATATAGGATCCAAAGTAGTCTAATGAGTGGGATCCGGAATGGCTCGAGTCGGACGATGTCCTGTCCGAGAATCAAATAAATCTTAAAAAGTTAGTTTAAATAGATTTTAAGTTAAAATAATATTCAACTTTAGAAGTTAGGAATACACACTTAAATATATTACATGGAGGAGAGTAAGAAATCCATAGAGAACATTACTATTGCAAATAGACACCCGACACAGATGTCTGTAGATGAGCGCCAAAATAGCACCGCCCTAATTGTAGTCCCCAAGCGGTCTAAACGATCCAAAAAGCTCAGATAGCGTAAGCTCACGCCCGACGTGTTAAAAAAAAAGATGCTCCAGAATAGAATTAACAAATAGAGACGGGCACAATGATCTACAATCACCAGATCAGTGGAATTTGTAGTAGGCTCTGATCGGTGTATTTTATATACACCTTTTGAGTCAGTCTAGTTAGTCTTTTGTCCCGTTTTGTACATACAAAGTGTCGTATTAGGATAGATTTTCTTTCTTTTGAGTCAAAGTGGCTAAAGTGGCCAAATGGCGGAAAAGGAGCGAAAAGAGGGAAAAAGAGGAGTCTTAGAGTCGAAACGGAGAAAGTGGCAAACGAGGTGAAATCAGACTGCTTGGCGCCTCCTGCGATCGAAGCGGGCGCGCGCGCTATTATTCGAGAAGCGCGAAGATTCAGCGCCATGAGCCTCGCAGCAGATATCGGGGCGCGCGCCAAAACACCCGTATTCAGAACTTTAGCGCGCGCCATCTGCGCAGGCGCGGCACGCGGAAAAATTAGGTCTTTGACGGATTTTTGGGCGAACTGCAGGAAAAAGAGAGAGACGTTTTAAACCTATAAAAGGAGAACCTGGCGGTTTTGAGGTTCCTTTCGCCAAACACAAGGTTTTCTTGCACAGGAGATCGAGACCTAAACATTAGTAATTTCTTTTCTTTTTCTTTTCTTTAATTCGGTTTTTGCATGATGAATCGTGAATTAGTTCTTGTCATATTCATGACTAGGAACTAATTCTCTTATAGAACTTTACATGTTGAATTCTTGAACCTTATGTTATAAAGTAATGCGTGCTTATGGTTATTATTCTTATTGAGAGATCTATCCAATAATTGAGTTGAATTCTTGGTAGCTAATTGACAACTAGTTATCACTATATGATTTCTAATCAGTTACGAAAGGAGGATTGTGAATATCTTTGTAAGTTGGGTAGACGGTCTTGAATTGGGGATGAAAATACCTCAATTAGATTTGTAAGCGTTGATGAGAGGCTTAACAACCCTAATTTTGCGCATTGTGCGTGACGGTCAACTAGGTTTTGTGCTTAATCCTCCTATGAGTTACCACTTATCGTGAAAGTTAGGTAAGGAACAATCGGGGTTGAGTGTTTATATAACCCTAACGGGAGTATAAAGCGATTTCGTAAATCTGCTTTCTCCAAAGAAGAACACCATAAGTAATGCATTAGTAAGTAACATAAGCGGATAGTAAGGATACATAAGCCCTATTCTCATCACATCCGAATTAAATCTTTATAATTCATTAGCTTTTATAATTCTTAGTCATAAACAACCAATCACTCATTAATTCACCAAATAGATACTAGAAAATAGACAATTGGTACTTGAACCCTAATCCCAGAGGCGATATTCGGTCTTATCTAAGACTATACTACTTGATACGATAACGTGCACTTGCGTTTAAAAGTGTGTGCATATTACGCGATCAAGTTTTTGGCGCCGATTAGGGATTAGGCAATAGTTCAATATCAAATTATCTATTTTTAATTTCTAATTTGGATTTAATTTTTCATTTTTTTATTTATTTTTAGTTTCTACGAAAATCGTGCCGTGATTCTTTGTTTGTTTTGATCTTTCTCGGGATATCGGTTTATGCGAAGGAGAAGAGAGTCGACACTCTCGTTCCTTCAATCCGGAAATTGAGAAAGCACGCAAGCGAGCGAAAGAATCGGGTGCAACGTTGATAGAAATGGGCGGTGCTCCCAACAATAACGAGATGAGAGAAGGGTTAGGTGAAAATCAACTTAACCGGAGATCCTCGGCAAGTGCGATAGATATGGAGGATAGGGTTCGAATCCGGCCGGAAAGAAATGCAGGAGATTATGTGCTACCAAGAGTGAATGTAGCCAGATTGCATTAGGCTCCCTGACAGAGCCAACAATTTCGAGATAAAACCGGCGATTAGGCATAGTGCGACACGCAGATCTGATTCGGAGCCGTGGAGGATCCACGTATACGCATAGCAAATTTCTTGGAGCTATGTGCCTTTCGAATATAACGGCGTTCGATGATGCGTCAGTTGAGGCTCTTTCCGCCTCACTCAGGATAGAGCAAAAGTATGGTTGAATTCACACCGGTGATTCGATATTTACATGGCACGAAATGACGAAATTCCTAGCCAAGTTCTTTCCACCAGTAAGCGGAAAATTAAGAGGGAGTTGAACAACTATCAAGGCGATGGAGAGTCCTTATATAAGCATGGGAGAGATTCGAGGATCTACAGAGGAAGTGTCCACACCATTGCATTGAGTTGTGGAACTTGGTTCATATTTTCTACAACTGGCCGAGCAAAGACAACCGTAACCATCATAGATGCGACAGCGGTGGGGCATTCATGAGGAAATGACCACGACGCCCACGAGTTATTAGAAGATATGACCACTAACAACCGTATCGCGAAGAGAGAGCAACCGGTGGGAGAAGAAGCGTGGGGTCCATGAAGTAGATGCTATTCTGCTTTGAACGCCTGAAGTGGCTCTTCTAGCGAAACAATTGCGGCGACAACATACGTGTCGGTGAATCTTGTGCAACCGCCAAAAAGCGTGAGATATGTGGCGGCCACACACATTTGATAGGTGTCCTTCGGATCCCAACAACATCCCAATGGAGCAGAGTGTCAAGCGGTAGGTAACTACGAGGCAACAGAACAACCCCTACTCAAACACTTATAATCCGGTGGAGGAATCACCCAAACTTCGTGGAGAGAGATCGGGGCGAAAATCGGTACAGGCCAAGAAACCAATATCGAAGCGGCGAGAATCGGTATAGGGGCGATGCGAACCAGCGATACGAATCACGACCTTCACTCAAGCCCCCCTCAAATTTCAATGCACTGTGTCGCAAGAAAACCAGATGAGCTTAAAGCCATGACAAGACTGCCAACGCCAGCGCAGCGATTTATAACAGATCTAGATCCTCGTTCGAAACTTGGAAACACAGTAGACATTGGCAAAGCAGGTAAACATCGAGCCACAGGCGTTGCCAAGCAATCGAGGTAAATCAGGAGCAATGTAAGGCGGTTGAGAAGTGGAAAACAATTGGAGCAAGTAGCCGGCCCGATAGTTGAGAGGGAAGCAGAGTTAGAAAAAAGACAAGGTGGCTGAACCTAGCCCAGTGATAGAGAAAACTCCGGAGAAGGAGTATATAGAAAAGATTCCTTTCCCCCAGAGATTACAAAGGAAGGCGGTCGATAAACAATTTTCCAAATTCTTGGAGGTATTCAGGAAGTTGCACATCAACATACCGTTTATAGAGGCTTTGGAGCAGATGCCATCTTACTTCAAGTTCATGAAAGAAATCTTGGGAAAAAGAGAAGCGGCGAATATGAGATAGTAGCACTAAGAGAAGAGTGTAGTGCTATCTTACAAAAGAAATTGCCACCAAAGCTAAAGGACCTGAAGCTTTACACTACCATGCACGATGGGCGGGGTGACTGCAACAGAGCTCTTGTGTGATCTAGGCGAGTATAAATTTGATGCCCTATCGGTTTCAAAAGATTGGAGTTAGGAGAAGCCCACCACGCTGTGAGTCTGCAACCAGCCGGGCAGTGTTCATCCTGAGGAAGATCGAGGATGTGATTGTGAAAGGTAGGAAAATTTTTCTTTCCCGCACTTCCTCATTACGGATATGGAAGAAGATGCAGAAATCCCGATCATATTGGGAGGCCATTCCTAGCAACGCAGAGCCTTGATTGGCGTTGAAAGAGGAGAGCTAACGCCAAGAGTGGAGAACGAAGAGATGGTGTTTAAAGTCTTTAAACACGTCATTGAGCCAAGAACGTAAGTGGGTGTTTTGCAATCAACACCACCAAACCCCACGCGAGCCATTGCAATGCAACCAAAGAATGATGAGCCCAAGAAAGCAAGCATGGTTTCTTTGAGATGACACTAAATGAGGTAATTGTTAGGAACTCCCTACTACCGATAATGCTAAAAAGAAAAGGAGAAAAGGAAACGCCAAATGTGGCGGAAATGGATCGTTGGGGACTTAATCCACCCTGGGCTAGTAAGTCTAAGGAACTGCGTCCGCTAAAAGACGTTAAAGACAAACTTGTTGGGAAGCAACCCAACGTTTTTTTAATTATGTTATTTTAATTTCGCCGTTATTTTATTTTAGTTTGTCTAAGAACGATCTCACGGTATTGGATCTTGTTGTTTTGTGATTGTAGTGTACAAGAAATTAAACCGGGGACGAAATAAATCAAGAAAAGCAAGGATTTCGAGAGCGGGTAGCGCCATGGCCAGAGCAGGGCATGGCGCCAAAAGATCTGAACAGCTCGGAAGTTTAAGCCGCGCTCGCGAGCAGGCCGCGGCGGTGGAATTCGAAAGTTGGCGAGTTTAGCCGCGCGCCGGGAGAGCGCGCATGTGAAAGTCCCGAGCCTTGAGATGTTTGCCGCGCGCTAAAATCGAACGCGGCCGGCGGGAATCCAGAAATTTAAAACGCCCAAAAATCAGATTTTCCCCAATTCCAACTTCCAAAACCTAACCTTCCCTCTCCAAAAACCCACAAAACCTCCACAAATCCAACCCAACCACAACCTAAACTCTTAAATTCCCAAAAACCCTCAACTATCTCAAACAACAAAGCTCCATTCCATAGCCTCAACCCACCAATTGAAACAAACAAGCTTGAGTCTTCTCAAAAGGTAATCCCTATTTTTTTCTTGAATCCTTTCACTGAAGTCATAGGAGGTAGTAGTGGGGAAGAGTATTGTAGTTGGAGTAGTTTGGGTACTGAAAAGTTGGTTGTGAAGTTGGAGAAAAGAGTAGAAAAAGAAGTGGTGGGCATTGTTGAAGTTTGGGGGTGCTGTCATTCTTAGTTGTTGAGTGTATAGGAGACGTTGTGCCACAAAAATTAGAAAGGCTAGATTTTGTTTATAAATGGCCACGAGAAGAAGAGGATCCACATCCACCCCAACCCCACAATACGATGAAAATAGGTTCGTGAGTTACCGGCCTACCAAAGATACAAAAGACTTGATACTAGGCAGTAATTCCGAGAAGGAATGGATTACCAAAGGGGATCTATGGGGATGAAAGGCGTGTATGAGCCCATCCGCGATGATTGAGCTAAGGGTGGAAGAGATTTGTCAATCGGAGAAGATAACACCGATGAATACAACAATAGTGCGAATTTTATGCAAACTTTAGGAGAAGGCGAGAAGGGGTGCTTTGTAAGGAAATTATATGCTGTATTGCGAAGCAATAAATACAACGCTAAAAGCAGTTGATGTTGAAGAAAGTAGCGATTGGAACCATTTTAAAACATGGTCTAGGAGCGTGACAACATTGACCGGAATAATATGCACAGTGACAGCTACCACCAATTGCTTTTGAGATCGGAAGGAATGGATCTAGAGCATTTGGCGGTGCGATTAACAAGGTAGCCAAGGCTTGGTGTATTTCGTCGATGCGCGTGATTCCATCTACGACTTCACGAGTGCGGAAGGCGATTAAGTTGATTTATGGAATTATGAGGCGATAATGATGTGGGAAAAGAGATAGTGAAGAGCATCGAAGAAATCAGAGTTGGTGACAGCGGTGGATTGGGACACGGTTCACTTATTACCGTCTATGCCACGAGTGCGGTCCCAACTACCCGATACTCGTGAAAGAAACCAACCGGTGTCTATGGGATAGTGCACTCTTTTCGGACCACAGCCCGTGAAAGGCGAAGAGTACAACCTGACAGCGGCCAGCAGCAGCGGAGGCAACCATGGATGAAGATGAGCACGAAATAGGGGCTCGATATGAGCGAGGACCTAGCCGGCCAACCACAAGCGAGAACCTTGAGCCCACAATAGGGCAATTGTACCAACACGAGAAGGAGATGATGCAGACGCGCAAGCGAGTACAAGGGCGGCAAGAAACAAGGCAACAAATCGGCGAGTGAGTGCCTTGTTCAACCAATGGTCGATCATTATCCACATACGCCACCATTTTAGCCAAAGTTTGTAAGTGTCGTTTTCTTTTCTTGTCTTTGAGTACACACGTTGGGGGCAATGTGTGATTTAAGTTTGGGGTGTGTTTTTGTTTTAGTTTTATTTGTGTGTCATGTTATGTTTTAATTAAGTCTTTTATTTGTTTCATGTTTATTTGGAGTCACCAAAATTTTTCTTTTGAGTCATAATTGCTGTCAAAGATCATGTATCTTGTAGTTGCTAGAAACACCTAGTGAAGTAAGGTGGAATAATGTAAAGGAATGGGCGACTATCTAAACACTTAGGTTAGAGATGCCAAAACTCACAGAATCTATTTGGAGTCTCTTGCTTGAGTTATGTATGCTAAATGATAAATGCTTATGTGTTATGACCTTGCTATTTGAGGCGAAATAATTAGGATATGCGTGTTAGGGAGATGACTCAGGCATTTCTTTGATAGCCAATTCTTACCATTCTTTTCTATCGTGCTTTAAAAATATCACTAGTTAGCCCATTGAGCCTAAAATTTGAAACTTCTTCTTTGACACCTATATTCCACAAAGTGTACCATAAGTGAAATTATGAAACAGTAGGAGTACATTGTGTTAAAAAGAAAACAAAAAGAATGAATAAAGTTTGTTGCACCCAATACAAAAGTAATAAGAAATAGGCAAAAGCCTAAGTTTGGGGTCTTGTCATTATTATATACTTCATTCTTCCAAAACAAAAGAGGGAAGGATAGAATTGAAATGAAGTAAAGAATCAAAAGAAAAGGGAAAAATTGAAAAGCCAAAGAGCATAGTACAGGAAAAATGAGCCTAAATGCCTATCTTTACCAACCCCTACCTAAGCCTACATTACAACCCCAAAGTCTGAAGATCTCTTCTATGTATATCGAATTAGTGGAGAATAGCAAGTAAGCATGCCGTAGGAATTTTTGAATTTATATGCATACTTGAGTACACCGACTTCCATTTAAGCATGATAAGTATGAGTTTGCGAAATATCTAGCTCGATGTGTTGAAATTCCATGCTATATGTTCTGCGTATTCTTACGCTAACCTTCATGTTTTTCTAGTTAACATTAAATGCGACAAAAGTGATCAATGGCGAAGTGCTGTTTATTTTCTTTGTTGATTTTCTTATTTATTGAGTCTGTCATTTTATTGTATTTCTTTCTATCTTTGCTCGAGGCGAGCAAAGGTTAAGTTTGGGGTATTTGATCGGTGTATTTTATATACACCTTTTAGTCGATCTAGTTAGTCTTTTGTCGTTTGTACATACAAAGTGTCGTATTAGGATAGATTTTCTTTCTTTTGAGTCAAAGTGGCTAAAGTGGCCAAATGGCGGAAGGAGGCGAAAAGAGGAAAGAGGAGTCTTAGAGGAAAGCGGAGAAAGTGGCAAGCGGTGAAATCGGACTGCGTGGCTCCTGCCGATCGAAGCGGCGCGGCGCTATTATTCGGAAGCCGCGAAGATTCAGCGTATGGCTACCGACAGCGAGATATCGAGCGCGGCGCCAAACACCCAGTATTGCAGAACTTTAGGCGCGGTGCCCATCTGCGCAGCGCGGCAGCGGAAAAATTAGGTCTTTTGGCGGATTTTTGGGCGAGCTGCGGGAAAAAGAGAGAGCGTTTTAAACCTATAAAAGGAGAACCTGGCGGTTTTCAAGGGTTCCCTTCGTGCCAAACACAAGGTTTTCTTGCACAGGAGATTGGAGACCTAAACATTAGTAATTTCTTTTCTTTTCTTTTCTTTAATTCGGTTTTGCATGATGAACTGTGAATTAGTTCTTGTCATATTCATGACTAGGAACTAATTCTCTTATAGAACTTTCTATGTTGAATTCTTGAACCTTATGTTATAAAGTAATGCATGCTTATGGTTATTATTCTTATTGAGAGATCTATCGATAATTGAGTTGAATTCTTGGTAGCTAATTGATAACTAGTTATCACTATATGATTTCTAATCGATTACGAAAGGAGGGATTGTGAATATCTTGTAAGTTGGGTAGACGGTCTTGAATTGGGGATGAAAATACCTCGATTAGATTTGTAAGCGTTGATGAGAGGCTTAACAACCCTAATTTTGCGCATTGTGCGTGACGGTCAACTAGGTTTTGTGCTTAATCCTCCTATAGAGTTACCACTTATCGTGAAAGTTAGGTAAGGAACAATCTGGGGTTGAGTGTTTATATAACCTAACGGGAGTATAAAGCGATTTAAAAACCTGCTTTCTCCAAAAGAAGAACACCATAAGTAATGCATTAGTAAGTAACATAAGCAGATAGTAAGGATACATAGAAGCCCTATTCTCATCACATCTGAATTAAATCTTTATAATTCATTAGCTTTTATAATTCTTAGTCATAAACAACCAATCACTCATTAATTCACCAAATAGATACTAGAAAATAGACAATTGGTACTTGAACCCTAATCCCAGAGGACGATATTCGGTCTTATCTAAGACTATACTACTTGATACGATAACGTGCACTTGCGTTTAAAAGTGTGTGCATATTACGCGCATCAGGCTCCGCCACAACCTTCTTACACAAGTGTGCGCAAATGGAAGATAAACTCACCCGACTACGGCGAACATATGAAGCGATCGAAGCTGGGCTGGGTGAGCTTCGAACCGTTCATGTCCCGGTGAGGCTCACAGCCATTATAATGGGTCTCATCTATCCGCAATCCAAACATGACCTCCACATCCTAAAAGTGATCGTGACGTCATCAGTGGAGAGATGAAAGATATGTATCTCCGGCCTCAACCATGGCCGTCAGAAGGGGACAACGTGATGTACCCGACTAGTCCTGACGCAATGATAAATACTATTCTGATACAATATCTTTAAGATGCAGACATGTGTGGGTGTTTTGCTAAAATCTGTCACCCTATATTCATGCGGCAGGGGTGGAACACCACCCCCATATGTAACTGCCCTGTGCATAATAGCTCAGACATATGATTATCCTGTAGTCGAAGTACTAATCTATCAAAAGGCTCCGAGTGAACGTTGGGATCCATAGAGGTGTCGTAACTTTACACGTTGAAATTATTAACCATTCATGAAATTACAAGACCTACACCTAGATTTTTTAGAAGGCTTTTTCCAAATCTTACGTTAGTATGATATGCTTAAAGTTTATCGTTCGTTATTGATTTTGTGAGGATATTTCATCATTCATTATTCATTTTTTGTAAGGATATTCCAACATATATCATAACATTCCCGGCTCAGCCTGCTCAAGTTTGAGTAGATCATTTATTTTGGGTGCCAAGCTCTACTTATGGCGCTGGAAATTTCCTCATTCTCTTGGCTAAGTGTGGGACGCCGTTCGAAAGTCAAGCTACATCCATTAAATTATGGCACTCAGACTGTCTCTTCCTCTGGCTTCAAACGTTGTTTACTCCAAATCACTTGTTCTCGCCTAAATTTTGATTCTACTCAGTTTCAAAACACGTAAATACACTTGATAAGATAATGCAACGAAATTCATATTTTAATACATTAAAAGTAGTAAGGTGCGACGCAATATTATAAAACATAAATGTAGAAATATAGCATATAACATTGTTGTAATTAACCATAGTTAGGAGATTATAACTAACTATGATTAAATGCTAGTTAGTTTAGATGTTTGTCAATGATGACAGTTAGTAGGCAGTTAGTAGAGTTAGATATTTGTTAAGTGTCATTAGCAATTATAAATAGATATGTACACATGTAAAGCTTTTTTTGATACATTCTTTTAATACACAACCACAGTTTCTCTCTTCTCTCTTCTCTCTTCTCTCGATCTCTATCTGCTTCTTCTTCATTTTCTTTCTTTCCTCTTCTTCTTCTTCTTCACCTACAACATCATGTAGATCTCAACATGGTATCAAAGCCTCGTTAGGCGAAAGATTCAAGTACACACATAATTTGATTGACGGATTCTCAATCGGAACAAAAATATGTGCATTCAGACAAGATGATGACATGCAATACACTTTGCAAAGGAATTAAAATATCAGAGTGTAGATCTACAACAGTGGAAGATGAATTGATTCAATAATTGCAGATTGAAGGTAACATCGACTACGAGTGACAGATTTTAGGGTTTTTAGGATTTGGTGATATTCTGTCGGGATTGAAGATAATCGAGTTACATGCAACTAAGATAAGATTCAGGAGTACATAACTTTATTGTTGTAGGTTTTATTGTTGTTGAAATCTGGAGATTTTACAATTGGAGATTTTACAGTCATTTTTCATAGACTAAAGAAATCGAAAGTCTCAGGCATGAATACATCAGGAATCATTGAGAATGGAGGAACGAATGTAGTAGGAGAGGGAACAAATTCGAGGAACATTGTAGATCACAATCAGCCTCTTTATTTGTTTCCATCGGATGCACCTGGCTCTCTGTCGATTGGAGTAATTCTGAGTGGAATGAACAATTATACACTATGGAGTACGGCTATGAAGTTAGTACTACTTGGGAAGAACAAAATAGGGTTCATAGATGGAACAATCAGAAGAGATCATTATAACGATGATTTAGCCAAGATATGGGGAAAATGCAATGCTATCGTGGTATCTTGGTTAATTGGGAATGTTAGCAAGAGTTTGTTAACAGGAATGCTCTATAATGCTGATTCACATAGCATATGAGAGGAGTTAAAAGAGAGATTTGACAAAGTTAATAGTTCAAGGGCCTTTCAACTTCATAAAGAGATCTTCACCTTGATACAAGGAACAATGTCAGTCTCGGGATACTACTCAAAGCTGAAGGATCTCTGGGATGAATACGATTCGATTATGCCTCCACCATCGTGTTGTCCTAGGTCAAGGAGTTTGCTAATCATCTTCAATATCAAAGACTACTGCAGTTTCTTATGGGGCTTAATGAAGGTTATAATCAGGCAAGAAGTCAAGTGCTCATGATGCAGCAAGTTCCTAATCTGAACCAAGCTTATGCACTGATTAACCAAGAAGAAAGTCAAAATATTCTGGCAGGAGGGAATAGAGTAGTTTGTGACTATGCTGAATCTGCAATATTTACAGCAAGAAGTGGAAATAACAAGGGAGGATATGGAGGAAATCACAATCAAAGGAAGCCTTTCAATCCCAATGTTACATGTGATTTCTGTCACATGAAAGGACACTACAGGCTGGACTGCTTCAAATTGATGAAGTGTAACCATTGTGGAAAGACATGACACTTAGAAGAAGGATGCTATCAGTTAATTGGATATCCGGATGATTTCAATTCAAAGCAGAAAAAGGCATATGCAGCGACAAGTAGATCTGAGAATGCAGAACAGGTTTTTGGTGGACCACAATCTGAAGTTAAGATGGTGCAGCAGCAACAACAGGAACATTTTACTCCTAGCCAAAGGCAGCAAATTCTCAACATGTTGGAGGAGAAGGACAGGAACAGAAACCATAAGACAAACATGGCAGGTATACTTACCATTGAAGAAATTTTGCAATGGATTGTTGACTCAGGTGAAACTAACCATATGATAAGTGATTCTAAATACTTATTGCATAACCTAATAACAGAAGGAACAGGGAAAGTTCAATTGTCAACAGGAGATTCAGAAAATATCTCACATGTTGGTGATTATAAACTAGGAAGAGGTGATGTTCTGAGAAATGTCCTCTATGTACCAGATTTCAAGTTTAATTTGATGTTTTTTTCAAAGGTGACTAAGGAACTGAATTGCAGTGTCAATTTTTTCCCATCCTGTTGTATATTCAGGACCTGTCATCTGGGAAGGTGAGGGGGATTGGTAGTGAGAAGGATGGACTCTACATTTTGTGCTTGGATAAGCAGAAAGAGGATGTGAAAATGTGTATGGCTGCAGCTCAACACATAGATGCAGAGACATGGCATAAGAGGCTATGTCATGTGCCTATGGGAGTCTTGAGGAAGATTTCTGATTTCAACAATAAATCTGAATTTGTCCTAAATAATTGTGATATATGTCCTTTAGCTAGACAAACAAGGTCTCCCTTTCTTACTAGTACTTCTAGAACAACAAAATCTTTCCAATTGTTGCATTTAGATGTTTGGGGACCATATAGAATTGAAACACATAATGGAATGAAATACTTCTTGACTATTGTGGATAATTTTTCTAGGTGGACATGGATTTTTTTAATGAGGTTAAAATCTGATGTATTCACTGTGTTGAAAAGTTTTCTGGCTGAAGTAAGTACACAATTTGGTTCTAAAATTCAAAAAATAAGATCAGATAATGTAACTGAATTTTTTAATCATAACTGTAGGGAATTATTTAAGTCACTTGGTATTGTACATGAGAGTTCTTGTCCTTACACACCACAACAAAATGGCGTGGTTGAGAGAAAACATAGGCACATCATTGAGACAGCTAGAGCCATCAAACTTCAAGGGAGTTTACCAGATAAGTTCTGGGGCATGTGTGTGGAAGCTGTTGTGTATATAATTAATAGGATTCCTTCAACAATTTTGAACAATAAGTCACCATATCAAATATTGTACAATAAGTCACCACAATTCAGTCACTTGAGAATAATAAGTTGCTTATGTTTTGCTACTATACTGTACACACATGATAAGTTTAGTCCAAGGGCTGTAAAATGTGTTATATTGGGTTATGCACTTACACAGAAAGGTTACAAACTTTATGACTTGGAGAATCGAAGCATTTTTATCAGCATGGATGTATTGTTTAAGGAAGATATATTTCCTTTCCAGAATGACAAATATGAGGAATTTATACATATAAAGGCACATGAGCAATTCTGCTATGAGGAACTGATTAACACATCTGTATGTGGAGAAAAGTTTGCAGGAGAAGAACCTATGCGATCGTCTCAAGAATTGCAGTTCGAGCAAATTCTTCGATACAGAGAAGTATATGAAGTTGATACTCAGGTACTGCAGAGAACAGATGAAGCTCAGGAGTTGGAGAATATAACACAAATAGACTTGAATTCAGGAACTACAGTCAGGAAATCAGGGAGAAATAGCAAGCCTCCTATATGGCATAAGGACTACATCACTAGCAAAGGGTCCTCAAATTGTTTGTACTCCATTTCTGACAATATTGTTTATACAGGTCTTACTTCCACTTATCTAAAGTTTGTTGCCAAGGTGTCTCTAGACACATAACCATCTAGATATTCAGAGGCAGCTAAAGATTCTAGATGGATTACAGCCATGGAGTCTGAAATTAAAGCTCTGGAGGACAATGATACTTGGGAACTGGTTAAACTACCTGAAGGGAAGAAGGCAATTGGTTGTCGATGGGTCTACAAGATTAAATATAAGACATCATGGGAGGTCGAGAGATTCATGCAATACTTGTGGCTAAAGGATATAATCAAAAGGAAGGGATTGACTATCAAGAGGCATTCTCCCCAGTGGTTAAAATGGGCATAGTCAGGACAGTTGTAGTTGTAGCAGCAGTGAAGCATTGGACAATACATCAGATGGATGTCTACAATGCTTTCCTTCAGGGTGATCTGTCTGAAGAGGTCTTCATGACAATTCCAGAAGGATTTGATACCAAGCATAGACAAACACATATGTGTAGATTACTCAAGTCCTTGTATGGTTTGAAGCAGGCCTCTAGACAATGTAACATCAAGTTAACTACAACACTCTTATCAACAGGTTTTATTCAGAGTCATAGAGATTATTCTCTGTTTACTAAACAACAGGATGAGTAGATTGTGGTGGTCCTATTTTATGTAGATGATCTACTATTAACTGGAAATGATGCAGAGCTGATTCAATCTACAAAGGAATCTCTCCAGTTGGCCTTCAAGATCAAGGACTTAGGGGAGTTGAAGTATTTTATTGGAATTGAGTTTGCCAGAAGTGCACAGGGAATCTTGATGCATCAAAGGAAATATGCACTGGAGCTCATCTCAGATATGGGATTATCAGGAGCAAAACCTGCCTCATTTCCCATGGAACCTAATCAGAAACTTACCACTGTGGAGTTGGATAAATTGATAGCTACTCAGTCTGGGATTGCACTGAGTCCAGGCAGCTTGTTGGAAGATCCAGGAATGTACAGAAGACTAATTGGGAGGTTGTTATATTTGACTACCACCAGGCCAAATATTACATTCACAGTACATTCACTTAGTCAGTTTATGCAAACACCTAAGACTTCACACTTGGAGGCAGGTCTTAGGTTGGTAAGATATGTGAAGAATACACCAGGAATGGGGATACTCATGTCCAGTTCATCTGACTGCATTCCCAAACTCAGAATATATTGTGATGCAGACTGGGGCAGTTGTGTCAACACGAGAAGATCAGTCACATGTTACTTGGCAATGTATGGATTCTCACCAGTTTCGTGGAAATCAAAGAAGCAAGAAACAATATCGAGAAGCTCTGCAGAAGCCGAGTATATAGCTATGGCCTCTGCAGTATCTGAAGTGGTGTGGTTAGCTGGTCTATTTCGAGAACTGGGGATTGATGTTTCTCAGCCAGTAGAAGTGCTTTCGAACGAAATCGCCATTCTTTGGAACCCAGTCTTTCACGAGAGAACCAAACATATAGACATTGATTGTCACTTTATTCAGGAGAAAGTTCGTGATGGGCTGATCAGCACACAATACATATCTTCGAAGGAACAACCGGTTGATATTTTGACAAAGGCCTTAAGTCTACATCAACATAACCATATACTATCCAAGCTAGGAATGAAGAAAATATTCACACATCCTAGCTTGAGGGGGGTGTAGAAATATAGCATATAGCATTGTTGTAATTAACCATAGTTAGGAGATTATAACTAACTATGACTACTATGGTTAAATG
This sequence comes from Przewalskia tangutica, assembly GCA_029844215.1. Taxonomy (NCBI): domain Eukaryota; kingdom Viridiplantae; phylum Streptophyta; class Magnoliopsida; order Solanales; family Solanaceae; genus Przewalskia; species Przewalskia tangutica. Next base: position 83,135,646 of record CM056736.1, on the reverse strand, counting down.
CTAGTTAGTTTAGATATTTGTCATTGATGACAGTTAGTAGGCAGTTAGTAGAGTTAGATATTTGTTAAGTGTCATTAGCAATTATAAATAGATATGTACACATGTAAAGCTTTTTTTGATACATTCTTTTAATACACAACCACAGTTTCTCTCTCTCTCTTCTCTCTTCTCTCTTCTCTCGATCTCTTCTCTCGATCTCTTCTCTCGATCTCTATCTGCTTCTTCTCCATTTTCTTTCTTTCCTCTTCTTCTTCTTCACCTACAACATCATGTAGATCTCAACAATAAATTTATAGGTAAGCATCATAAATTTTGAATCCATAACTACTTTTTACCCCAAGAAAATTGGGAATTATAAAACACAAAACTTAGCACCTAACTAGACTAAGTGAAAAGGAAAAAGACCAAAAGCATACTTAATTTGGTAGCTATAGAGTAAGGACAACTTTGAAAATAGTTGTGTGATTTACTAAAGTTTTAGTAATTACACAATTAATTATAATTATAATAATTTATTTATTTGTCATAACATAATTATAGTATACTTGTCAGTGCTATTTGTTTTTGCGCAAGTAATTACAAATAGTTTGATATTCTATTATTTTAAACAAAAGCTAATTAAAAACCTAAATAATTTTATTTCAAATAAATATTTGAATAAGTTTAATGCATGACAAATATGTTGGAATAACAATGGATGTACGGAAATAGTAAACAACCATTACAAGTGCTACGAAAGGATAAACTGTTAAGAATTACAAAAGCAACACGCTTTTAATAAACAAGTATTGTGGCTACAATAAGAAGTCTTGGATCTTCGTTTCAACTGCAGCAAGCTCCTTGAACTTGATAATCTGAAACCAAGAGACACTAAATCTGGTAGTGTTACAAGGGCGTTGTTGGGTCGAGTGATATTCACTCTGTCCTTAAGACAAGATTGCCCCGTATATCATTTTACGTTAGTGGAAAATTGTCTCCCAAGATAAAACAACAACTTAACAAATGAGCAAAGGATACTAAAATGTTTACTAAAAGAAGAACTTTTGAGTGTGTGAAAGAATGCTTAGAAAGGAAGAAGGAGATCAGAAAATCTGAGTGTAAGTATGGTTTGGTACCTCTCCAATTGAGCCAAAACTTCAATTTATAGTGTAAGAAAGATGACCTCTCAACTATTCAACTAATGGCTTTCAATAGCCATGTAATGACACTTATTGAGAGGTTAAAATCAGCCAAATAATGGCTGAATTCATGTGCCAAGTAATGGAGATTCAATGCTCCAAAACCGGCCCAAGAGTCAGAAACGTTCAACTTCCCGTTCACCTTTCTGCCTCTGAAGTGCCGCGGCTCAGCTAAATTAGTGTCGCGGCGCCGCGACTTCGACGGGTTGGTGTCGCGGCCCTTTGCGGCTCTTCGACCCTTTCCGACTCGTTTCATCTTACACGTCGTACACTTTTTCCTTCATTTACCAACGTAGAACACTCGTCGTTTAATGAACAACCGTCCATCATTTTATGTCTCAAACAATTACTTACGTACCAATATCTCTTTCACTAAGAAAATTTACGATCCTTGGTACAACGCGTGCACGTGTGTGGAAACTATGTTTTCGACGTGCGGTATCCTAATTGTTCGAGTCATAAATAATGGGATAAACTTAATTTCCACATTAGTAAATTTTCAACAATCCCCTATTGAAAGAGATTTTGGCACACTCACAATGAGCCTTTTTAGAAATCTTGTGGCCCGACGTTGTATCTATATAGGTAGTTGTAGCTTTGAACCTTCTAATAGTTGAATACCATTGGATTACTTACTGCGCGGTGCGTGATATCTTGAACCGTCAGTGTTTAGTGTAAGCCAAGACAACGGTACCAACACAATAACTTTTCTTACTCTGTTCTTCTTAATATTTTATCCGTTGTGGTCGGGGATACTTCTTGGATTCTTAAGTGCGTTCATTTGAGGCGGCCTGTCCTCACACTTAAATAGGTGGTATCCTACAAGGTATCCTGTTATACCCCACTTCACAAGTGTTAGGCACCATTAAAATTTTCTCCAAACCCAATTTCAACCGGTGATGATCATTAAAGGTTTTGGAAACTTAACCTCTACCCACTATGCATGCAACACTTTAAGGTCTATTGCGTGAACGACTGTGGATTCATGTTTCTTTATAGAAATCATCATCCGAAGTGCTCTTGCTTCCACCGAAGAGCTCAACTGAACCTTTACGATTTAGTTTTCCTATTGAACCTAGTTCTTGGGATCTCCAGTCAGTAAGTTGTGTATCCTTCATATCAGTTCTTATTGTTTGGGTTTTACGCACATTCCCCTGGACTGACAGAACTCTTGATCTTGGGTAGCCCTTTAGTTAAAGGGTCTGCTATATAATTTGATAAGTAATCAAGGAAGTGACACTCATGATGATCAATTGTCATACGGTCTTATGTCTCTGATAAATATGTCTAGACACCATCATTCGTGCCCTACAATGTACCACTGACGAAGGCACATGTTTTTTCCAATAAGGGACATCCTCTAAGAGGTAGTGAAGTTACTCAACTTCTTTTTATGGTTTTCACAAAGCGATAAACTCCGATTCCATCACGAATCGGTCAATGCAAGTCTGCTTAGAGAATTTTAATAAACACACCATACACATCCACTTGTGGATTTTGGTGTTCTTCAAGTCTGATGTCCAGGTTGCATCACTGTGTTCTCCCAAAACCATTGGACAATGAGAATATCATAATCCGTAGATAAGCGAATATTCCAGATATCGTCATATCCGATTTAACATCTTCTATCGATTATTTTCAGTGAACCTTAGTTCAACTGATCTACTTTGTGAGCCAATACCAGGTCATTTGTAGTGTGTAAAATACATTGAACTACACGTGATTTGTGCATATCTCTCATGATATATGGGTGCACCATGATTTCAATAAATTCTATGATTCATATCCATTGGTGACTGTAACACCCATTTCAATCGGAGCCGGAAACGGGATTACTGCTACATGGTTGGATTCCTAAAATGCTATTTAAGGAGTTGCCACCTAATTATTATAGTGAATTAGGACACTAAAAAATGTAGTAAAATACTACAAATGATCTCCATTTTAAAGGTCTGCGAAAGCTATGTGAGATTCTAGGTAAGGGTTCTTTATTATCCTAAAGGGAAGGGGTTAGGCACCCTCTAAGATCCGCTAACTTGCGGTTATCCGTTCAAACTTAGGCTTAATATTATGCTAAGAAATGCATACTTTCATAAATGTTAAATAAAAGACGTTGCAAGTTTTTAATAACAAAAGATGCATTCTTGACAACATAAAAGAGTTGCAAGACTTATTTATAAAAAATACATATATAGGCAAAAATATGCATTTATTTTTATTTGTAAAATACTTATGTTTTGGTAGTTGAAAGTAAAGAGAAAACAATTTTATTTATAATACCAAGAGACGATTTTTTGTGAAAGTTTATTTTTTAGCAAATTAGGTAAAAGTAAAACCTTATTTTTTATGATTAATCATACAAATAAAAAGGTGATCAAATTGTTTTGAAAGCTTAGACATGTATAACGAGCCTAAAATAATCTAGCGTTGGGTTTCCGATTTTAGAACTACCCCCTTTTTAATTGTTAATCTAGGCCTAACTATTCTAAGCATTTCAATAATTATACAGGGTTACATAATAAAATAACAAGACGACAAATAAAGATGACGGAATTTAAAGAATTAAAGCGACTAAAGCGGTAGCGATGTCATCATACTATTTTGTTTAGGAATTCCGAAACAGGAAGATGCAACGTGTTGGACGCGGGTCTTCACTTGACAAAGTTATGATGAGTCTCATAACGAGACTCTTCGTTGCTCCCGATGCATTTCATGTAAAACAAAGAAAAGAAAAGGAAAAACATTAGTATATGCCCTAGGCTTTTATCAAATAATAAATAAGTATGGACATAAAATTTAAAACATGTAAGTCATTTCATTTTGGCGATAAACTTTTAAAGGACAAAATGGAGTTCAACATAATATAGCATGATGGGCAGACCTCATTCGGACAGGGCAGTGAACACCTCTTTGGTTAGCATCTATTTCAAATCTCTTTTGTTCAGTTTTAGACACACAAGACTTTATCATATTAGCCTAAGGACATTTCGCATTTAGATGTAGACTTAAGCAGGTAAGAAGAAAAACTCAATATGATATACCATTTAAGAAGATCAAATTGGTCAACGGCAACATTCCAAAGGAAATGAAGAAATGATTCATAGACATAGGCATTTAATTGGTTCAAACAAGTATGATTAACAAAGCACAGACACAATGTCCATTAAATAACACAAGTTAGTGCCAGCCCCCCTTTTTGTTTACAGAAAGTAAGCTGTTAATCCACATCAAAAGGCTCATTCATACCATCTTTAATTAAATTATAGCACTTATAACAATCAATTAACCTATACATGTTACAACAGGGTTTAAGTTATACAAAAGAGGTTGAGTTCATCAAAGGGGGGTACAACTTGACACGGGATTATATGAACCAGTAAAAGCAAGCTTAAGATTTTTGTAAACAAACTAATAAAACTAACTCAAAATCAATATTTAGCTAAAACAAAAGAAAACATTGGAAATAAGTTTATTTCAACACGGTGAGTATTAAGTAGGTATATTACTATGAGCGAACCATTTTCACAACTAAGTCCAACATAGTTCTTCCTAGAACAATAACCTTAGATCAAGATCCATCATTTACCTTAACAAGTGATCATAATCATACTTCTCAAAGATTTAAACTCATTTTTAAGCTAACTAATCAATTGATATACACATACAAGCAAACCCAAACTTAAACAAACTTCTGTTTTATTAACCACACAATTAAATATTTCATGATTTCCTTAACAGTCATGATAGTAAATTTATAGTCATATAACATAAGAAAGTACTAGAAATTAAGTAATTTAGTTGAACATTTATTAAACTAATAAGAACACAGAAAGGAAATAGGATTACTTTCTCCGGGTAGCGAACCGACGTGTGTGACTCGTCGATTTCACTCAGAGAATTATTTATTTTTTTGTTTATGCGATCAAGAATGAAAGTTTAAAGATTTTGTGGCTTTTCTCATTCGAAACTTGAGATCAAAAGAAAGGTTTTCTTTCTGATTTTTTTTTTGTAAAGATTTGGTAGTAAAAATATGGGTTCTCTTACTGACCTTTGAAAGAAAACCAGAATCCGATGATACCAAAGAAACACGAAAGATTTCAATTTATATTAATATCAGAAACATGTATTTTAGCACACAGCAACATATTGTAATTATTTTAACACACAACAACATATAGTAATCGATCATGCTAGAAATCTAAATCTTTCAACTACACAGCGAAACAAATTAAAGAGAAGAGTTCGGATTCACTGACCTTCTCCGGGTAGCGAACCGAGGCGTGTTTCGACTCGCCGATTCCGCTCAGAGAATTGTTTTGTTTTTGTTTATGCGATGAAATGAAAGTTTAGAGATTTTTGTGGCTTTTCTAACCAAAACTGAGAGTAAACAACAAAGGGGATTTCTTTTGATTTTCTAATTCTGAAGGAGAGGAGTAACTCTCCGATTTTTCTGAACTCCTTGAAAGCTAAAAAAATTGAAACTTGTTCTCTGTTTTTCAAAGGGAAAAACTCTCTTTTTTTCAAAGGAAAAACTCTCTTTTTTTCAAAAGGAAAAACTCTTTTTTTTTTCAAAAGCCCAAAAACTCTCCCTTCAAACGCAACTAGATGGGTGTATTTATAGCCCAGAATTGAGGGGTTTCAATTTGAAATTCAAAATCAAACGAAGGGGAAAGTATCATTGACGTTTTGACATAACCGAGGTGATGAAAAGAGTGAAAAATCTCCCTCTTTCAGTCTGATTTAGGGGAAGAAAACGTTGGGACAGAGATGTGGGTTTGTTCCTCTGGACTAAACTTTGAACGATTTTGAATTAGTGTTTTACCCACTGAATCGAAGAGAGGAAGGTCCAAAGAACGCCAAATGCGTACCTCGATTCGATGGCCAAAAATGAATCCTCGCGATTGAGGTTGAAAGGGGAGACGGGACTGGGGTGATGAGATGGGCGACTGGTGGCGTCGGCGACGTGGATTATCCGGCGGGTAAAGGGTGGTGTCGGTTGGAAGTCGATAGGGAGGGTAGGGTTCTTCAGATTTTTTAGGGGTATGTTGGGGAGAGGGATTAAAGAAATGGGCTGGGGGTGTTTGGATGATGGGTGTTTAAAGGACGATTGGGCCGGGTCGGACGGGAATTGGACCGGGCGGTTGATTAGGAAAAGGAGGGTGAAAAATGGCGAAAAATGAATGGGGGTTTAATGGGATGTTTGGGCCGCGGGTAGCTTAATTTGTTTGGGCTGATTAGTTTTGGGCTGAGAGATGGACGAAAATGTCTGGCTTTGGTTTAGTTTGGGTATTGAAGAAAAGGGGTTGGGCCGGTTTCGATGGCAATTGGGCTGTGGGGAATGAATTAAAAGTGGGCTCAATCTGAGGAAAAAGAAAAATATGTGTTGTGGGTAGATTTAGTTATTTAATTTAGGGAATGAGAATTGGGTAAAAATATGTGTTTTATTGTTGGGAGATTAATAGATAATTAGTCCAAATCTCCCAATTAATTAAAATATGCTTCCTTCAACTTAATTAATTTAAAAAATGCACACGCATAAAACACGATACAAAAGATTTAATACATGTATTAAATTTTGAATATAATATTCATAAAAATGATTAATTTAGTAATTGAAGAACATATTAAGAGGAAATCGATCATCAATACTGACGACGAGATATTAAAATTGTTTTGCTTATATTTTAATTATAAAAATGTAATACTCGATATTGTAAAATTATGCGATAATTAGTGAAGAATATTAAAACTACTTATTTTTCGACGATTTTCAAGATTGAGAAGCATAGTAAAATTAATTGGAGATAAAAGGACGATCTAAATGAAATGTTCAGTAAAGATGGGACAAAATTGGGTGTCAACAGTGACTTCAACGAGACTGCCAAACACCTCACATATGAGTTAGGAATTAGAACAGTCTGTTAGATGTCTTAGAAATTTCAATTCCTAAGATGTCATCTGCAATAGCCATATAATTTCATGTCGAAACATCATTTCAACATACTCTTTAGTTTCTGGGATCAAACTAGGATTATTCCCTGTGATTAACATATCATCTACGTAAAGGCATATTATGACGAACAAGTCATAATTACCTTTCATGTAGACACATTTGTCACACTCATTAATGGAGAAATCATTCGATAGTAGAGTACTATCAAAGTTTCTGTACCATTACTTTGGGCCTGTTTCAGCCCGTACAGAGATTTTATAAGTCAACAAACTTTCTTCTCTATATGTGTCACACCTGGTATTTTCAAAGCAATGAGATGAAAATGTGCGTACGAAATTGAGATTTGAATTTTGGAAAGAAAGAAGAATTACTTTTTCTTAAGGAAAATTCTCGGGAATTTGTGAAGGAAAACGTTTATTAATTGGAATTTGGCTCTCAAATTTGGTATTTGAGACTTATAGAATATATTGGAATTTTGGATTTTAAATTCCGAATTTGGTCATGTGGGGCCCACACGAGAATTTTACGATTTTGTGGGGCCCACAATATTTTGAGATATTTTGGCCAATTATGGATTTTTGGGAGATGAAATAATTTTTGGACGAATTGGAGGGTGACATGTGGCACCCCCCCCCCCCCACTTGTCATTGACTCTTTGACTTGTTGACTTGAACTTTAGGATATTTTGTGAGACAAGTGGACAAGTGGGTCCCATCCACAATTGTCCACCATCCTACCTTACATTTGTCATCATCTCCTCCTTAGTAATACATTACATATACACATAGAGGCTTGCAAGACTACAACACTTAGCCAAATTTCACAAAACTTTTATCTCTCATGAAGCTCTCGGCCATAGGGCATTTTTGGAAGACCAAAATTCTTCAAAAGTTGATGATAAATCCTCAAACTCAAGGCTAAGCTCCCTAATGAAGTTCTAAGCCCAGTTAAACCCTTAAAACCCCAAGATCATGTGTTGGCCGAAAATAAGGGTGTGAAACCCTAAGGTTCCGTCGACTTTTTGGAAGCGAAATACAAAGTAGAGTTGTGTATAAACTCATAGGGGTCACATATATGTGATTGGATCTTGAAGAAGTGGAGCGAAACGAAAACTGCGGACCAAAAACCTAATGGACTGTTTGGGACGTTTTTTAGCCTAAAAATGAGGTAATGATTCTTCTTCCTTCGCAGTAATTAGATATTACTCATTGTTATGTTTAGTAGATGAATTTGTATTAAGGAAGATATGGAAAATAAGGTGTGTATGCCCTACTTTGGATGATGAGGCTGAAACTAGCCTTTTTGGCCATTGGAATTGTTGATCATTTTTATGATTATTATCACGTGTCGCATGTTATATAATGAAGGAAATATTGTTGTTGACAGTTAATATAACTAATACAATATGTTGGAATATGAATTGGATTAAAAGGAATTAAGGAAAAGGACTTTGGATTGTCGTAGTTGTTGTTGGCCGAAAACTTCCTAAAATTGTTAGACGTCGTTGTGTCATTTTTATGGATTGTTTTCGGATGTATTGATGTTGGAAAAATCAGCCCCTAACATGCATGATTAAGGTAGTAAATGACTAATGAAAGCCCTAAGGAATAAGGGTGTTAAAGGCTTCACATTGTACCCTTAATGTTAGATAAATTGTGGACTGTTTTATGGACTGTTTTATATAGATTGTGGGGCAGAATTTTACACGTCAAGTTAGGCGTGTAATCCCCTTTGGTTAACTGTTGGTTGTGCCTTAAATGTGGCTTGTTGGTTGATAAATTCGGGCCTTGGAAAAGGTGGAAAAGTACGTAGAAACAAAGGAAGTGCTACCCAAATTTTCGTAGAATTAGAGGGTCATTATTTGGTATAAGTCTTATACTAGAAAGTTTGATATTGATAGAAGCGCTATCATCATTATAGGTTGAAGTACTACGTGTATCATATTCTACTTGGAGGGTGGAATAGCCAATGAAGTTGAAGTACATTGGATCGTATTGCTACTTGTCGTTTGGGTTAGTCTCCAACGAGGTATGTGAACTTCTTCCTCCTATCGACATGATTATCCTTGAAGTATACTTGCCTTGTTAGTTGGAGTATACGTGACTTGTTTTCTTGAAGTACTTGCCTTGTCATTAGGAAGTATTCATGTTATTGATTTTTATGCTAAAGGTATGTCTAAAATATTCCTAAGTTCTTACAATGTCTTATGGGGGATGTTGGTAAGAGACGTTAGGAAGTATTAGAAATGGGTATAACCTATTCACGGTTCAAATGAGTGTTAAATTTAAATGTATGAGTGAATTGGTTTGAAATGAATAAGTTACTTGAATTACTTTAAAGTTATGAGATTTGATTTAAAGTAATGAGACTTGATTTTCAAGGTTAAGAGACTTGTTTTAATTAAAAGATTGTGAGACTTTATTTTCAAGTTATGGGACTTGATTTTGAAAGTCGTGTGATTTGATTATATAAAGTATAAGTGAATTGATTTTGAAGTACATGATACTTGGTTTTGAAAGTATAAAGTCACTTGATTTTAAAAGTTATAATACTTGAATTGAAAAGTACAAGCTTACTTGATTTTAAAGAAGAGAAGTAACTTGATTTAAAGGTATAAGTTACTTGGTTGATTTAAAGAGAATAAATAATTTGGTTTGGAAAGAGTAAGTGACTTGATTTAAAGAGAAGTTACTTGATTTCAAAACCTTGAATTGAATTTCTAAAGGTGTAGTAACTTGATTTGGAAAGTATAGATTACTTGATTTGGAAAGTATAGATTACTTGATTTGAAAATGTATGGATTACTTGATTCGGAAAGAATAAGTAACTAAATTTGAAAAGTATGGATTACTCGATTTAAGGAGAATAAATGATTTGAGGTTGAAAGAAGAGGTTCTTGGTTTAAAAAAGTATAAGTTACTTAAGTTTAAAAGTGTAAGTAACTTGATTTTGTTAGCAAAAGTATTTTGGGATTCATTTTCCCTAGTACAAATATTGTCTTAATATTATTGGAATAATAATAGATGTACGTGAATAGTAAACAACTATTACAAGTGATACGAAAGGATAAACTGTTAAGAATTATAAAACCAACACGCTTTTAGTAAACAAGTATTGTGACTACAATAAGCCTTTTGAGTTCTTGAGTCCATCTTGAAGTCTTGGATCTTCGTTCCAACTGCAGCAAACTCCTTGAACTTGATAACCTGAAGCCAAGAGACACTAAATCTGGTAGCGTTACAAGGGTGCTGCTGAGTCGAGTGATATTCACTCTGTCCTTAAGACAAGATTTTCCCGTATATATCATTTTACGTTAGTGGGAAATTGTCTCTCAAGATAAAACAACTTTAAAAATGAGCAAATGATACTCAAGTGTTTACTAAAAGAAGAACCTTTGAGTATGTGAAAAAATGCTTAGAGATGAAGAAGGGGATCAGAAAATCTGAGTGTAAGTATGGTGTGTTCCTTCTTCAATTGAGTCAAAGCTTCAATTTATAGTGTAAGAAAGATGACCTCTCAACCAACCAACTAATGACTTTCATTAACCATGTAATGACACTTATTGAGAGGTTACAATCAGACAAATAATAACTGAATTCATGTGCCACATTATGGAGATTCAATGCTCCAAAACCAGCCCAAGAGTCAGAAACTTTCAGCTTCCCGTCGATCTTTCTGCCTCCGAAGCGTTGCAACTCAGCTGAATTAGCGCCGCGGCTCCGACGGGTTGGCGCCATGACCCTTCGCGGCTCCGCGGCCCTTTCCGACTCGTTTGATCTTACACGTCGTACTCTTCGTCTTTCATTTACCAACATGACACACTCGTCGTTTAATCAACAACCGTCAATCATTTTATGTCTCAAACATTTACTTACGTACCAATATTTCTTTCATTAAGGAAATTTACGATCCTTGGTACAACGCGTGAACGTGTGTGAAAAATTACGTTTCTGTCGTGCGAGATCCCAATTGTTCGAGTCATAAATAATGGGATAAACTTAATTTCCACATTAATAAATTTCCAACAAAAAATATATATAAAAAATAGTAAAAACTAAAAAAAGGAATTTAATTAGTCATCGGGTAATTACACCATGTAATTACTGTCAATTTTTTGCTCTTCTTGATAATTGAAAAGTGTAATTGATCTCCCTCAATTACAGCCAATTTCATATACTGACCAACATGATCATTCAAACAAATTAATGTGTAATACATCTGTATTCATTTACAAAGTAACCTTCCAAACATGCCGTAATTAAGAATTATCTTATTCATTGTCATGTAAAACGTGATTTTCAGAGTCATGTGTGCTTCCTTGGTTATGTCCGACTAATAAAAAATGTGTGGCCCTCTTTTCCTTTCTTTATGCTTTTAACGGTACTACTAATATATAATATTGAAAACATGGCAAATGATTCGCAGCCGAGTTATTGTAACTATATATATATATATATATATATATATATATATATATATATATTCGGGACAATCTTTCATTTTCCGTTAGTCCCAAAAAATGTGTTTTAATTTTAAATTTCTCTTTAACTTTTGATAAAATGATTTATAGTAACACAAATATTTAATATTTATTTTATACTATAAATTTTAAAATCTTTTTTAAAATATTAAATTTTGTGTCAAGTGAAACGATGACAGGTGAAAGAAGTACTTTTAAAATCACATCTCATTTTTTTCCTGATATTTGGCAATAGTTTGAGTTGTACTTAACCAGAAAAAGGAGCTCTTAAAGAGCAATCATAATACATGCGTACAAGAAACATTGAGAAGATTGGGTGCTTCAATTCAATGATAAGGACCTTTATTTACAAGAAAGAAGTTTAGTAATTGATGCTTGAAAATAACAAGAATATGATTGCTAATATTTCTTCTTTACTATATCAAGAAAAGAATATTAAAGTATTTATATGTTGGCCATTAAATAAATGACATGGTAAGATTTTATCAGTTTTTGTTATCTTTACACTTTTTTTTTTTTTGTTGTGAAGGCCGCATGTGCATTCTTTCTTTCAGTCTTGAGGATAAACCGGTGTATGATAAGCGCATAATGGCGTCGTAGGTCTTATGCAACAATGTATGTAATTTCCAGCCAAAGGTTTATCGAGGATCGAGCGTGACCTTGCGGTCTTGTTATCTTTACACTTGCTTCTAGGAAGGTGAGTGCACTCTTTCTGTCATGTCAAGGGGAATATTTAATAACTACCGACAAGAATATAGAGGTATTTAAACGTCCATAAAGTTACAGTGGTAAAGTAAGTTTTGTGGATAAGTTTAGGGGGTTTTTTGTGTATTTTCTCTAAGAAAAATGACAAATTATTATATTACCATCTAACTTTAATACTCTCTCTGTTAAGATTGTCTTAGTTTGACTTGACATTGATTTTAAGAAATAAATAAAGACTTTTGAACGTATGATCCAAAATAAACCTTAGGTATTTGTGTAGTTATAAATTATCCAATAAAATTAAATTATTTTTAAATATAAAAATGTGTCAATCTTTTTAAGACAAACTACTAAAGAAAGTAAGACAATCTATTTTGGGACTGGTGTAGTAATAAATTTGTTCTATACCATAAAGGTTCAAGATTTAAAAGAGTTAATTTTGGACGCGACATTGATAAACAAAAGAACGATTTGTTTGCTCGAAACATCGAGATGACGAAGACTATTTGATTAAATATGTGGTCAACATAGAGAAGATCACAACCAACTACTGAATTGGTCAATATTGTTGATCAATCACACAAAAGCGTCTTATTTTCACCAGATAAGTTGAATAACAGTGTTTATCAACAAGAATCTTTCTTTGTCTTACTTTAGTAATTATTTGCATCACTAATATTCATAATCTTGCACACATAATAGCAACTTTTCACTCATAATTATAACATAAGAGATGCTCTTTATAATTTGAATACGTTTTCAATTAATAATGAAATCAATCATACAACACAACAACAACATATTGAGAAGTGGTCTTTCGAAATTAGTCTCTGCCTCCTCAAAGATCTACCTCGTCAGACCCTCATATTATGGGATTACACTGAGTGTATTAATTGTTATTGTTGTTGTATGTTGTTATTGTCTCTCGACATAATAAATTGTAAACTTTTGATTAAACAAGTATATATAGTTATGAGTAAATGAAGAAGCTACAAATTGTAAAATATTTAGAATATAGATACGTACATCACTAAAGAATGAAAAAGAGTAATATGTGGAAATTAAGCCCTATTTCTTCAGGTAAATAATTTATCATTTAATCAAGTGCATCATTTAACCTTTTGAGTATAAGTGTCGACATATAATATTAAATTAATTCTAAAAAATAGAATATATATATATAAGCTATCTAATTTTGCAAAGAGATTAAGAGACTATGAGTTCACGTGAATATAAATTTAATCCTCAAATAGCTAAATTGACTTCTTCGTCAATAACTATACTCTCTCTGTTCCATAATAAGTGGTGTTTTTAGCTTATGCACGTTCCTTAAGAAATTGCTCATTCCTAAAAAATTGTGAGTGTTTTTACTAATTTATCCTCAATTAATGCATAGAAAAGAAAAACTACTTAATAATTTTAAATTATATAAATAAGGGTAATTTTAAAAGAATAAAGTCAATTTATTTTTGAAATCTCAAATTATCACTTATTTTGAAAGAAAATAAAAAGGCTAAAATACAAAGGAGGTAGTGCTCTTTTTGCATTTATATAGCAGTACTATGTTACTACTTTTATGCATTATTTATTATAGATTTGTCCCAATAAAACTGAAGTCTAATTACAAGGGAACAGTTTTGATAGCTAATTGGGTAAAGTTTAAAAAGTATTAACTAATTTGTTTAGTTTTGCATTTTTTATTTTTATGTCCTTTAAATATAAACATGCTCGACAAGTCTAATTTTACCATTTCACCAATTTGTTTAATTTGCTTTTAAGTAAATTTAGAAAATCGAAACTACTCATTAGTATATTTAATAAATCATTTTAATCGACTTTTATGTCATTTTCTCGAACATAGGATATATATTTATAATGGAAAAAAAGATCTAGTACCTAAGTAAAGGTAGATGTTAAACCACACAAATTCTATGACATATTTAAAATCAAGGTTTCAAAAGTCATTATTTCTTTCATTAATTTAAAATCAATTCAATTCAAGTCACATAAATTAAAATGTATTAGTATAATTTTTCATAATTGCCCATTAACGTCCATTATTTGTGAATAGGGATCGTCCAGATGGGCCTTAAACCTTGAATTGTTGGTCATTGAATTGATCATTTTAAAGGCAACACGTGAAAATGTTTTTTGTGCGGATTTCCCTTAAACGCAGTGGTCTTTAATTTTTGCACATTTTATGAAAATAGTCAGGTTTACTTCGCAAGACATAATCTCTATAATATATATTTTTTTAAATTAAATTTTTACATCGTACGACATAAATTATGTAGGAATTACGTTGTGTGGCATAATTTTATAGAATTTTTTAAAATTATGTTGAGTGTTGGAAATTATGTCTTATCCGACATAGTTTGTGTCGATGTTATGATACATATGTTGAAATTAAACGCTAATTATGTCTGCCTATATATGAAATTATGTCCTTTTTCATATTATTTGAGTGTTGACAATTATGTCTTATCCGATATAATATGTGGGTTGTGTATAATTCATATGCAGAATATAAATATTAATTATGTCGTGATAAAAGATAAAAATTAAAGAATTCAAATTTAAAAGGAAAAAATTAAAGACCACCTCAAAATAGGGACTTTTGTGCGAATGATCCCCTGAAAATTTTGTCGTTTTTTCTTGGTTTGGGCTTTGGAGAATATTCCACAGCTATGACCCATCCATTGGAGGATCAAGTGTTCAATAACAAAAGCCTACCTAACTCCTGACCCAAATACAAAATAAATCCAAATTTATCCATCACCAGAAGGATCACTCGCACAAATGACCCTATTTCGAGGTGGTCTTTAATTTTTGTACCTCAAATTTGTTTTCTTTAATTTTTATCATTCATCATTTTTTGGCGCATCATAATTAAAATTTCGCAAGACATAATTAGTATTTAGAGTTGACATATGTATCATAAGAATCCATAAATTATACCGGACAAGGCATAACTTTCGATAATCAACATAATTTGAAAAAATATAATTTCAGATTTCGGAAGGTATAGTTAGCGTTTAATTTCGATATGTGTATCATTACATCTATATAAATTATGTTAGACAAGACATAATTTTCAACACTCAATATAATATGAAAAATACTATAAAACTATACCGCATTACTTAAATCCTATAAAATTTATGTCAAGCGAGATAAAATTTTAGTTTTCGAAAGTAAAAATATTACAAAAATTGTGCCTTGTGAAGTAAGTCTAAATATTTTCATAAAAATAAATAGCAGAAGCAAAAATTAAATAACAAAATATTTAGTGGTTCATGATTTTTGGCTTTTTCTTTTTCGCGTTTTTGTTAGGATTCACATGTTTTCAATATCTTTTTATGTCCTAAGAAATTATTTGAGATTTTTTACATCTATCTTTTAATATTAACTAAATTTTGAATTCTTTTAACCAGAAAATTTTCATTCACCTATAGGTTTGTCATTTCAGTTTTCTGGTAAAAATTTATTAACACTTGATGTTTGCACTAAATCAGACTAATTTGTAATGGTTAAATTATAAATGAAGGTAAAAGTGTATATTAATTAACTACTATGATTTAGTGAAAACTGAAAAGAGTATATATGAAGATATACGTCATATATTCATTAACTTAATTAAATATCGGATATGATTTATGTTTTTATCTTCCTATAAAAAGTTCTGATTTTATTCGTTATATTTCATGAAGCTATCTATCAGCTGCTTCGCCATCGTGACAATTATACGCTTGAGGTCGTGAAATTTATGGTAATTCGGCCACTACCTATAGTTGTTATCCACATCAAAATGGGGTGAAAGATTAATCCCTTGATTATTTTTATTGAAGAATCTTATTCCTACTTATATATATATAAGTTATAATAGAAGAATCTTATTCCTATTTTACATCTAAAACTTTATTTTATAAGGAGACTAACTATATAATTATGGTAATATTACAATAGTAATTAATGTACAAGACTAATTCTAATATATATCAAATATACAAGATCAAAACAACATTTAACACACTTTGGTCATAGCGGATGATCTTCGTCTTTGAGTGCATCTCTAAAATCTCCAAAAGGGTGAGGAAGACGGCTGTAAAGATGTCAACAATCTGATATCTGGTAGGGACATGACAGACGCGTACTTGTCCTTTAGCTAACTTCTCTCGAACAAAGTGAATATCCATCTCTATGTGTTTAGTCTTATTTGGTCTTTGAACTGGATTACCAGAAAGGTAGATGACACTTATATTATCACAATACACTAAGGTAGTTTTCTCAATAGGACAATGAAGCTCTAAAAGTAGATTTCGTAACCAACATGACTCATAAACCACATTGGCTACCCCTCGATACTCGGCCTCTGCACTTTAACGTGAAAGCGTGGATTGACGCTTGGCAGACCATTAGACCAAGTTGTTACCTAAAAACATGCAATAGTCAAACGTAGACCGTCTGGTGTCAGGACAACCACCCCAATCATCATATGTATAGGAGACTAGTGTAGACGTCGACGAAGGATACAAATGCAAGTCATACTCAAGTGTTCCCTGAATGTACCTAAGAATGCGTTTTAGCGCATTCATATATTCAATTCTGGGATCATGCATAAACAAACACACATGTTGTACGACATATGTAATATTAGGTCGCGTGAACGTCAGATACTGAAGGGCGCCTGCAAGACTATGATAGCGGGTCGGATCCTCATAGGGAGAGCCAGCTGCAGCACCCAGCTTGGATTTAGTATCAACTGCAGTAGAAATGGACTTACAGGATGACATCCCAAGCCTCTCAATGATCTCTACTGCATACTTCCTCTGTGATAAGAACAATCCACCTGCATGACGAGTTACAACAATCTCCATAAAGTAACTCAATGGGTCCAAGTCCTTCATGGCAAACTCAGAACTGAGCATTGTCATAATGGATTTTCGCAAAGCATCAGAAGAGGCAGTCAAGATATATCATCAACATATAATAAAATATAAGCCATGGAAGATCCCTGACGATATATGAATAATGAGTTATCAGACATGCTGTGAGAGAAACCCATAGTTGAAACATAGCAGAAAACCTCTTATACCATGCCTGTGGAGACTGCTTAATCCCATACAAGGACTTCCTCAATAAACAGATATGATTAGGATATCTAGTATCCCTAAACTCCAAGGACTGATGCATATACACTGTCTTATAAAGATCACCATGTAGTTCTTCACATCTAGCTGATGAATGAGCCATAATTTCGAAAGAGCCAAGCTGAGCACAGTACGAATAATCGCCGGCTTGACCACTGGGCTAAAAGTCTCACTACAATCCACACCAACCTACTGAGTCTTACCATCACCTATAAGACGAGTCTTATGCCTTGCAAATGAACCATCAGAATTCTCTTTATGAGCAAAAATTCACATAGACCGAATAATATTAACACGGATGGGCGGGCGCAACTCCGCGTCTTATTATCAATAAGAGCATTATATTCATCGGTCATGACAATTTTCCAATTAGGGTCATTAGGGCAGACACATGATTACGGGGTAAGATAGACTTAAGAATATTAGAATTTAAATTGAAATGTCTTTTTGGTTTAACAATACCCCGTTGACTGCGAGTGATTGGACCATGACTTGAGGCTGGATGGTGTGAAGTTCGGGAATTTTCGGGAGACGAGACGGACTGGCCAGCAGGCAGTGGGCTGTTGGCTGAATTTCGGAAATTATCATCGAAGGAGCCGCGGCGCCTGTTGAGCTGCAGAGCTCTCTAAAGTTTTGGCATCGCGACGTTGATGATGGAATTAAATCACCATGGCTACTGGACGACTGGAGCCGCGGCGACTGATGACGTATTTTCTGAAAAATTACGGGGAACATAGGGGGAGATATCATCATCCAAAAAATCATAAGAACTAAGCACGGGTTTTTCTACTTTAGTAAATGGAAATTGGGATTCATCAAAGAGAACATGACGACTAATTATGATTCGTTTAGAGGACAAATCAAAGCATTTATAACTACGGTGATTTGACGGATAACCCAAAAACACACACGGGGCCTGAAGTTTATTGATTGTGGTGGATGGAAACAGTGGATAACATAAACATCCAAAAACCCTAAGATGAGAATACGAAGGAGTCTTATTGTATAAAACTTGAAGAGGGGAGAAATATGTCAAACCTTTAGAGGAAAGAATATTAAGTATATCAATAGTCATTTGTAGCGCATGATGCCAAATCAATGGAGGGACGGAAGAATGAACCAATAAGGTGCGGATAATGTTATTAATGATATGAATTTTTCGTTCAGCTTTCCCATTTTGTGAAGACGTACAAGGACAAGAAAAACGCAAATTTATCCAATTTTGAGCACAAAACTCCCTAAACTCCCCATTGTAATACTCTTTACCATTATCACATTGGATGTTCTTTATTTTCAGTTCGAATCGGGTTCTTATGAAAGATCTACATTTTACGAAGATGGAAAAAACTTGTGATTTTTTCGCAATTGGAAACGTCCATAAAACTTTAGAGTAATCATCCAAGAATAAAATATAATATCGATGACCCATAGAACAGAGAATCGGAGATGTCCATAAATCGCTATGAATAATGTCAAATGACATTGAAGTATGAAAATTTGAAGCTACGAATGGTAACTTAATAATTTTTCCTAAAGAACAAGATTGACAATTTGGAGTACTACGCGTAGCCTTACAAGAAATAAACTTATTCTTATCTAAAAGAGATAAAATTGATGACCCTGGATGACCTAGACGAGCATGCCACACAGAAGGAACAAGAGCTGCAAAAGTGAATGACATAGCTTGACGCGAGATGCTGAGACTCGGTGTGATGGGATAAAGATCCCCCTACTGTTACATCTCACGAAAGACTCTCCGTCAATCCTTCACAGAAAACCCAAACGGATCAAAATCAATAGAAACCCAATTATCAGTGGTGAATTTACGGACATACACCAAATTTTTAATCAATTTTGGGGCATGAAGGGTATTTTTCAGGACAAGCGGTGAATGAGGAGGGGACAAAGTTTTATTAT
The DNA here is from genome assembly GCA_029844215.1 of Przewalskia tangutica. NCBI lineage: Eukaryota > Viridiplantae > Streptophyta > Magnoliopsida > Solanales > Solanaceae > Przewalskia > Przewalskia tangutica. The sequence goes on along the minus strand of CM056736.1, from coordinate 83,116,263 downwards.
CATAACCCTTGATTGGAATAGAACTACCATTACCAACAATTATACCATGATTACTGCTCAAGTTGGAATATGACGAGAGAATACCTTGGTCGGATGTCATGTGGGTAGTGGCACCTGTGTACATGTACCAATTAGAGTCTGGTTGAGTCAAGATAAGCATGTGCATCGATTCTTCAATGTATGTCTGAGTGGGGGCCATTGTGTGGTGGGCCTGAGGGGGGCGAGGCCCAAATATCTGATTTCTTTGGGCGCATATGGTGCGAAATCTGAGTGCAGGCCGGGAAAAAGTTGGGTTGTGGCGCTTGCACGAGTTGAGGCGAGGCGCATGCGCTGTAATGCTGTTTGTGGCGGGACCAGCTGCCTTATCCAGAGCCACTGTGGGCCCAGGCTAAGCTGTGCTTCTTTGGCCAGTTGCCAGTTGTTGCTGCAATTCTTGCCATTATTCTGCTTCTTGGTCTTTGAGCCTTTGTTTAACATGGGGAAATTGTATTATAAAATTAGTCAAAGTTCATTCAATAATTTTGAGCATCAAGAATTAAGAAATGTTTTACACATATTGGGAGAATAGTGAATATATTTTCTTGGCTAGAATATTTTTATAAGTAATATCTCTCTAGTCTATTATGATTCTTGAACTGTTGTCTATTTTGGAGTCCGGCTACTAAAGATTCATGCCCCAATGTCTCACACGGGGGTGGGGATAAAGTGTATCCTAAAAAAGAAGATTACATTTGGAGAGCTTGAATCCAAAATCTGTTGGATATTATGACATGTACGGAAATAGTAAATAACTATTACAAGTTCTTTGAAATGATAAATAATTAAGATTACAAAAACAACAGGCTTTTAATAAACAAGTATTGTGGCAACAACAAACCTTTTGAATTCTTGAATCAGTCTTGAATCTTCGTACCAATCGCAACAAGCTCCTTGAATCTTGATAACCTGAAATCAAGAGACACTAAATCTACGAGGGTTACAACTGTGCTGAGTCGAGTGTTAGCACTATGTCCTTAAGACAAGATTGCCCCGTATATATACTTTTATGTTAGTGAGCAATAGTCTCTCAAGATAAAACAACATCTAACAAACGAGCAAAAGAAACTCAAGTGGTTCTCAAGAAGAACTTTGAGTGTTTGAAGTATGCTAGAGAGGAAGAAAATTTTCAGAACTTTGCAAGTGTTGCAAGTCTTTCAAGTATTTCTCAAGTGTATCAAGTGTTGAGAAATTGAGCCAAAGGCCTCAATTTATAGTAGTGTAAGAGTGACCTCTTCAAGTGCCAAATGTAGTGGCCATTTAAATGCCATGTAATGGCCATTTAATCCACCAAGTAATGCAGCCAAATAATGGATGATTTATGGAGGAAAAACTGACATCTTAATGCCCCAAAACGTCTCTACAATCAGCTAAACTTTTGGACATTCGTCGCACAGACACTGCCTCGGAAGCGTCGCGGCTAGGCCTCGGAGGCGTCGCGGCTCCAGTAGGCTCGGGACCGAATTAGCACCGCGGCTTGCCATGGAGGCTGATCGGTGTATTTTATATACACCTTTTGAGTCATTTTTAGTTAGTATTTTACTCATTTCATTTATGTTTAGTATAGTATTAGGGTCGTTTTCCTATCTTTTGTGTCACAGCGGTCAGAAATGGAGAAATGGCGAAAAAGAGATGAAATGAGCATAAATGAGATGGAATTGCACACTAAAAGGGCCAAGAAATGAAGCCTAAGAAGTTCCGGGAAATATAGAAGAAATCAGACGAAGATCGGACGAACAAAGGACGAAGAAACGAAAAATTCGGAAGAAGGTCGTCACCGGCGCCGTGGCGCTAGCGGCGCGCGCCTTGTAATGAGCATGAAGATGTTACGAACGCCTCGATTTTGGTAGTGGCGCCCGCCATTTGCGAACCACGCGGATTCGAGTTTTGGGCGGGTTTGACACATTTTCAGGGTCCAAAAGGGATAACTTTTCCTACCTACATAATCCTTAACCCTTTACCTAAAGGATTCCATAACTTTTCCTAAACCTTTTACCTAAAAGGATTCCATAACCTTTCCTACCTACATAATCCCTAACCATTCACCTAAAGGATTCTTGGGCTATAAATAGTCTCTACATCATTAGAAGAAATCATCCACAATCCCACATTCCATTCCATCCCACACTTGACAATTCCATTCCATCCATCATTGTAAATAGTCCACAACACAAGAGAAAGAGGCTAAGGTTTGGAGACTTGTTCTTGAGTATTTTTCTTTTATTTCTTTTTGCTTTATTTATTTCAGTTCATGTATGGAGATTGTATTAGTTCTTAGCGTGACTATGGCTATTAGCTAATTACTTATTTAGGGATTTCCTTGTGATTCACTTGAAACTCTATTCATGAATTAATATATTAGTTTGGTTTCTTCTTCACTTATTTAAGATTTATTCAATAATTGCTTTGATTGCTTGATAATTAATTGATCACTAGTTATCATCACTTATATGAGTTCTAATCGAAATCCGAAAGGGGAGATTGTGAATATGCTATAGTTGAATAAACATAGGTTTAAATCGTGGACGAAAGTACCCCGATACTTGTGTAGCTTAATAGGTTATTGCTCTTGTTGACACCCAATTTTGACCCTCCCGTCCAGCCATTAACCATAAAATTACACTAATTTTGTAAAACAATTTTTATGATTTTTTATAATAAAATGTAGCGATAAAACATAAATACAGGCATAAATAATTAATTTAATAATGGCATCGCGTCTTACGTAGAGTTTTAAACACTTAGAGTCTCGCGCCCGCATTAATTAACTTTAAGCTTTGTCGTAATTCTTAAATAATTAATAAATGCATAAAATAAATAATTCAGCGATAACGTCGTGTCAGGTAGCATAGCCGCATTTATTAGTAATCATTTGTAATTTAAAATCATTTTGAATAATAGCGCCGCATTTATAAAAGCCTTAAACAATTCTTAAATATTATACTTGCATTTGGCATTTAAGTAATTTAATATAAACTCAATGCAATTTTAATTTAAATTAGCAATAATGCATAACAATATACTTTTAAATCATAGCGTCGCATTCTAAATTATTATGCATTAATTAAATAGCACGCGTTTATTTATTATAACAATTAGATTAATGAAGCACCTAATTATTTTAATCACATTTGTTAATTTAAGTTATCACTAATTAATTAATACACTTGCCTAGAATTAATTAGCTAATTAATTAACTCTAGAATTAAGCCTAATTAAAACTACCTAACTAATACCACTAATTCTACCTCGGCCCGATCCATTCTCGTCGCCCGGCGCATGAGCCGCTCGCTCTCTATTATCACGCCCATTGAAGCGGTGATCTCTTTTACCTTACCCATCGTCCTCGCCGCGCACAAAAACCTAACGAAGCCACAAAACGCAACCCTAAAACCTTGTTCAATCGCGCGGATTCGCTGAGAATCCGGCAATCAACTTTCGCTTCACCCACGCACCCTAGCGACTTCGCACCCGTGCGCGCGTCCGAATACCTTACCGTATAAACGCTGTCGCGCTGAATCTCCTTCAAATCAACCTAAAATCGAACTTACCTTAATCGATTTTACACGAAGAATCGTCAAAATCAATATCGAATCAATACCCAAATAGCACAAATCTGGTCGAATCGGCGATTTTAGCCCGTTCTCACCTTACCAATTTTAGAACCGAATGAGGGCTATAAATCGGAGGCTATATCGTCTGATAGGGCGGTGGTTTTAGGGGATAGCATCGACCATAGCGGCCGATTAAAGAACCACGAGGCGCCTGATAGAGCATACCCATAGCATAGAAATAGGAGGAGCATATTAACGAATTGATCGGTGGGGCTTAGCATCGGACCATAGCATCGCGAGAATAGGAGGTTGAAATCCTTCTCTTTTAATTCCGACAAAGAAACCTACCAGATACTTTACCGCTATTCGCATGAGCCCAAAATCCGTCGAGTGGCTCAGCGACTTGATCTGTTGCCCGGTCATTTGTCAGGAGAAGGTAAACCCGTTCTCTTTCAGATTTCTTGTATGATTTACGCTTTATAACCTGTTTGAGTAATTTGCTCTATGGATAATGCTAATGCTTCTAATCGCTGCTGTTATGGTCGAAATTGCTGGTTTAATGTCGTCACTGTTTACTTGACTGTTAAACTTATCTAACATCTGTCTCTACTCTGTTTTGCAATAATTGAAGGCTTGCCATGTTAACCTATTCAAATGCTTCCCTAATCAAAAGATTTGACTGCTAGTATGTCCATGAATCTGCTCAGAATAGTCAGTTGTGTATAAATGATTATGGGAGTATTATGCTCTTGTGTTTGCCCCCCTGTGGAGAATGTCCATTACTGCTTGTGTTGGGTTATCGAGTAATCTACCTCTTAGCTCTGTTTGAAATATCTATTGTCTATTGTTAAGTGTTTCTTATTCAGTGCTTGAATGGGATCTTCATGTCTAAATTGCCTACTGTGATGTGTGTGCCTGCCTGCTGGATTCCTGAATGTTGTTTATAAATGTCATATCATAACTGCATGTTTAGTCCAAGCTAAATGGATCTCTGCCTATCACGATGATGTTGCATCGAGTTTATCCATTCTGTATCCTTTACGCCCTTGCATACTTGTTAGTTGATCAATGTTATGCCCGTTAGATCTTGAGGCCAATGGTTGAAGCATGACATAACTGGCCATATATTGTTTCTTTCCTATGTTAGTATATGAGTCTATATCTGCCGCTGGGAATCCGACCTTAGAGGACATCAAGCAAGCCTATAATTGACCTATAAATGAATTGAATACATGGCATCTAGAATAAAAGTTCATTTTGACCCATCTTCGTAAATGTCTAGCAAATCGCAATGGATGTCGCGGCCAGGTCAATCAGTCCAGGGAATAACTACGCATGTTGGTACAACTTTATGCTAAAGACTACCTAACAAAATGAAGCCTTGTTTCCCTTTTGGTTTGCCAGAACTGACCATATTGGACTGTTTTTCTCCCTTGCCTGTCTGTTGTGTACTTTATGATTGACTGGAATAGTTAAGTTAAATGAAACTCTACATTGATCTTGGGCAAGTTATTTCCCTGAGGTCATTTTTTGACTAAAGGCATAACTGATCATTCACTTGGTCTATGACCTGCTGTATTCTGCCAGCTGCCCGCACTTGCTGCCCCTGCCACTGTCTCTGTTTGCATACTATTTAGTGTCTTTGTCTACTGTTTCTACTTGCTGTTTGCATACTGTCTTACTTGGAATTGTCAGGGGTTATGTACAATGCTACTTGCTGGCTGCATCCTTATTTGATATCGCTTTTGTTTGGTGTTTATATACATGTGTTGGCTTAAATGCAAACTACGTGTCAAGTGCCTGCTTTGTTTAATGAATTTGGGCATGTACTAATCCTTATCATTTTCTTCTTTTTTACATGGCACGCACCGGAGCAACAAAGAGTCTCATGCGAGACTCGTCGTGGCAAACGTAAAGCGCATGCATATCGTCCATCGAGTCCTCTTGGCCATTCTAGACAAACAAATAGGGGCGTGGTCATCCGCTCCAATCCCTTCACTCTCTTAATTTACTTGTCTCGCTTTTATGCCATTTATTCGTTTTTCTATTATCTAATTTGTAATTAATAGGGGAACTTCTAGCAAGTAGTTTTTTTTAAACATATAAGTGGGAGAGATAATTTAAAGTTCATCGCTTAATTTACTTGCCTTTTAAGATTGTCATGCATGTCTAATTTTTGCCAAAATGAATTAACTTGCATTATAAAACCAACATTTTGCGTATTAAAATTCATAACAGGTTTCTTCCTAAACTCTCAAAAATCATCTTAAAGCATCACTTATATAACATTGTACGCAGGCTAGGCAAGATTAATTCGGTAGCGTGAGTATATAATTAGTCTATAAAACACTTTAGCATTTAGCACTTTCTAGCATCTTATGATTTTAGCCCTTAACAAACTTTAGTAACATTTAGCACCTTCCTAGCATTCTTTGTACTTTAGTATATAGCACCTTTTGCCCTTTCAATACTTCAGCACCTTTTAAAACATTTTAACATGCTAGCATCTATCTTCTAACATTGACTTTAGTATTTAACGCTTTTAAGCACCTCTTAGCATCTTTAGCACCATACATCATTAAATGCCTTTTAGCAACCTTTAGTATTTCAAGCACTTTAAACGTTTAGCATTTGGCTCTTTTATTTATTTACAACACCTTTTGCCCTTTTTTAGACTTAAGCACCTTTAAACATTTTAACATTTTTTAGCATTTTATTAAGCGGGAAGATCTTTTACTTGCATTTTTTTAAACATAATAATTACCCTAGGTTTGGCAGGACAACCGCAAGTTAGCGGATCTTAGAGGGTGCCTAACCCCTTCCCTCTAGATTAATAAAGAACCCTTACCCGGAATCTCATTAAGTTAGCAGACCATTAAAATGGAGTTAATGTTTACTTTAAACTAGTTAAACATTTAGGTGTCCTAATTCACCCAATTAATTAGGTGGCGACTCCGCGAACCCTTTAGCATTTTTCTTTTTCTTTTAGCACCCTTTTAAACTTTAGCCCCTTTTGCACTTTTAGCACCCTTCAGCTTTAAAATTACTTTAACATCCTTTTAGCAATTTTAGCATTCTTTTAAACATTTTATTTTTATTTTCTAACCTTTTATTTAGCAGCAGGAGTTTAGAAAATAAATCATGACGAAAAATGGCGCAGCAAATGGCGACTCACTGGGGACTTTAGGTTCTTAACCACAATGACTAGGATAATTATTTGGCAATTACTTTTGCATTTAATTTTGTGTGTTGTATTTTGTTTTATTTATTTTTGATTGCTACCTTTCTTGCTTTCCTTAAAGCGGCATTCTCGTATTTCTTCCACGGAAAATTCACACAATCACACACTACATGCGAGGTGCGCTGGGTGCATCGACAAAATTCTTTCTTCAAAACCAAATTTAGGAGAGTTGGTAATATCGTGGAGTGCCGGTCTAGGTGGTGGCGTAGCCTTCTCGCTCGAGTTGTCGCTCGGGAACCTGCGTCTAGAAAAGCCAAATCTTAGAAACTTAAGATGAGCTATACCGCTTATTTTAGGGCATGCGTGCATTTACCTTAAGTGGGTCGGTCCTTGGCATCGACACCACGATTAGGAAGACACGAACTTGTCGGCGGGTTTCTCGACCCAACGACCAACCGTATTATGTGTAGCGTGACAATGGCGGACAAATCCAAGCCCAATCATGACATGCTGAAATTGGAAAAAGTGCCGTCGTTTGGTCGCCATTTCCAACAAAGGCATTATAGTTGGGCGACTTGGACTAATCCGTCATAATCTCGCATAAGTGGCGTTTAGGCTTACCTGCGGCGTAAAGAGGTCCTGCGTGTTAGGAAGCGTTTGAATGTGCTATATGCGATATATACGCTACATACGCAAATTATGTGCTTTATGCTAACACCGTTTGTTGCATTTTTAGAAAGATTTATCATCTCCCCCCAAAGGTCGATTTGTATTTGACTTAGCAATGGCGAGCATCGATATTTCACAAGATCAAAGGCACGGTCAATGACATGGCCGATTCGAGGGCATCTGGCGGAGCGAATCGGAACTGTCTTGGTTCCTATAAAAGCAGGGTCTCGAGAAAAGAAGAAGCGGCGTGACACCTTCTCAAAGCGGGACAATATAGGAAACAGACGAGTGCAAATCAGCAGACGAGCGTGCGGATGTCGAGGACAATGGCGAAGTCAAATACAAATCGACCCCAAAACTCACAAAATTTTCTTTGAGCGAATGTCTTTTCATATTAAAAGAAGCAGCAAATGCAATAGCGAAGCGAAAATCGGCAAAAAGTTTCTTCGTGAAGAAAAGCAGACGAAGATATGAAAAAAAAAAATCTAAAAATTCAAAATCCGCATCAGAAGCAGCAGCAGCAGAAAAGGGCATCAACAATCGGCAATCAAAGCTCAGAGTTCCTCAACAAAACCTAGCGCGTCAACTCGGGCACAAAGTCAAACTTGCAACCAGCGCATCGCACACAACAAAGGCATCATAACAATTCATCATTTGCAGCGTCTAGCACGTCCGTGCAAGAATGACACCTCGCCTTATCTCGCATATCGGGGGCGATATCTCTACCCGTAAAATTGCACTTCGTATGTATATATCATTTTTAAGCGGTATACACTGCGTCCTTTCTCAGCTTAGCTTGCGGGAGCATTCATTCTACGGGAAGCGGCACGCGTCGAGCGGCGGCGTTATCGGCCGCATCAAGTCTGCAGCGGCGCCCGGCGAACACGTCCGAACAGCGGCGTAATCGGCAAGTCCGTGCAGCGGCGCCCGGCGGCAGCGTCGGACAACGGCGTGTCGGCAAGTCCGTACAGCGGCGCCCGGCAATACGTCCGACAGCGGCGTTATCGGCCGCGGCAAGTCCATGCAGCGGCGCCCGGCGCAACCGTCGAACAGCGGCGTAATCAGCAAGTCCATGCAGCGGCGCCCGGCAGCAGCGTCGGACAACGGCGTGTCGGCAAGTCCATGCAGCGGCGCCCGGCGAATCGTCCGGACAACGGCGTTATCGGCCGCGGCAAGTCCATGCAGCGGCGCCCGGCGGCAGCACGTCCGAACAACGGCGTGTCGGCAAGTCCGTGCAGCGGCGCGCCCAGAAGCGTCGAGCAACGGCGTGTCGGCAAGTCCGTACAGCGGCGCCCGGCCGAATACGTCCGGACAACGGCGTTATCGGCCGCGGCAAGTCCACGCAGCGGCGCCCGGCGGAATACGTCGAACAGCGGCGTTATCGGCGCGGCAAGTCTGCAGCGGCGCCCGGCGGCAACACGTCGAGCGGCGGCGTTATCGGCCGCAACAAGTCTGCGCGGCGCGCCCGGCAACACGTCGACAACGGCGTGTCGGCGAAGTCCATGCAGCGGCGCCCCGGCAATACGTCCGAGCAATGGCGTTATCGGCCGCAACAAGTCTGGCAGCGCCGGCGGCAACACGTCGAACAGCGGCGTGATCGGAAGTCCACGCGGCGCCCGGAAGAACACGTCCGAGCAGCGGCGTTATCGGCCGAATGAGTCCACGCAGCATCGGCAGAACACGTCCAGCAGCGGCGTTATCGGCCGGCAAGTCGAAAACAACGCCATCATCGTGATATTACATCTACGAGGAAGATTTTCTGTTCTCAAAATTGCATTTTTATCATTCATGCTTTATTATTCTGTCTTAGCAGTTATGCACTAACTCTTTCTTGAGCTTTAGTATACAGGGACAATTGCAGCAAGGACAACATATCCGCATTCACAATCGCAACACGTCCGTGCAAGGGCGAAATCACGGCGTTCGGCGTCGCGTCAACATGCAGCGTCGTATTTTTGCGGGATAACCTTTTCACTCACGGTTGCATTACTTTAAAATTATGCATCGTCATTTTGCCTTAACATTTATGCACTAACCGTTTGTTCAAGTCTTAGCGTGCGGCGAAGCCTGGCGTGGATTTTCTCTTACAATGGCAAGCAATCTTGGGGCAACGCTTCCCAGCGATTGGCGAAGCGGCCTCAGCGTCGTCCGCTCGCTCATCACCATAGAACCAGCCTAAGCCATGCGGTACGCCCAGTTCAAGCGATTATTTTCTTTTACTTTTGCACCGTAACCCGGTGTCATCATAACTTTACTCGGGGCGGCTTTAAGTCGCGTTAGCGCGAGTGTTTTGACCATGGTAGCCCGGTGTCGTCGTAACTCGACACTTTGGGGCGGCTAAGTCGCGTTAGCGCGCGGTGTTTTGACCATGGTATCGGTGTCGTCATAACTCGACCTGGGGCGATTTTGATTTTGCGTCGGCGCTTGTCTACCGGCATTTTTGCAATCGAAGATCGAGACAAAATTGGCTCACGAGTCAGCGTCTTTGTCAGAAGATTCTTCCATCATCTCCATCTGAAGGGCGTCTGTTGACACGATTTTGACCCTCCGTCGGCCATTAACCATAAAATTACACTAATTTTGTAAAACAATTTTTATGATTTTTTATAATAAAATGTAGCGATAAAACATAAATACAGGCATAAATAATTAATTTAATAATGGCATCGCGTCTTACGTAGAGTTTTAAACACTTAGAGTCCCGCGCCCGCATTAATTAACTTTAAGCTTTGTCGTAATTCTTAAATAATTAATAAATGCATAAAATAAATAATTCAGCGATAACGTCGTGTCAGGTAGCATAGCCGCATTTATTAGTAATCATTTGTAATTTAAAATCATTTTGAATAATAGCGCCGCATTTATAAAAGCCTTAAACAATTCTTAAATATTATACTTGCATTTGGCATTTAAGTAATTTAATATAAACTCAATGCAATTTTAATTTAACTTCGCAATAATGCATAACAATAAAATTTTAAATAATAGCGTCGCATTCTAAAGTATTAAGCATTAATTAAATAGCACGCCCGCATTTATTTATTATAACAATTAGATTAATGAAGCACCTAATTATTTTAATCACATTTGTTAATTTAAGTTATCACTAATTAATTAATACACTTGCCTAGAATTAATTAGCTAATTAATTAACTCCTAGAATTAAGCCTAATTAAAACTACCTAACTAATACCCTAATTCTACCTCATTGATCCATTCTCGTCATGACCAAAGACCCGCGAGCCCACTCGCTCTCTATTATCACGCCCGACCAAGAAGCGGCGATCTCTTTTACCTTACCCATCGTCCTCCACACGAAAAACCTAACGAAGCCACAAACGCAACCCTAAAACCTTGATCAATCGCGGATTCTCGCACGAGAATCCGCGCAATCAACTTTCGCCCACGCACTCCTAGCGACTTCCTTACCCATGCGCCCACATCCAGTGAATACCTTACCATATAAACACCTGTCGCGCCAAATCTCCTTCAAATCAACCTAAAATCGAACTTACCTTAATCGATTTTACACCCAAAGAATCGTCCAAAATCAATATCGAATCAATACCCAAATAGCACAAATCTGGTCGAATCAGCACCATTTTAGCCCATTCTCAGCCTTACCAATTTTAGAACCCGAATGACGGCTATAAATACGGAGGCTATATCGTCTGATAGGGCGGTGGTTTTAGGGGATAGCATCGACCATAGCGGCGATTAAAGAACCACGAGTAACGCCTGATAGAGCATACCCATAGCATAGAAATAGGAGGAGCATATTAATTGATCGGTCGGTGGGGCTTAGCATCGGACCTTAGCATCACGAGAATAGGAGGTTCAAATCCGCCTCTTTTAATTCCAACAAAGAAACCTACCAAAGTACTTTACCGCTATTCGCATCGAACCCAAAACGTCGAGTGGCTCAGGCGACTTGATCTGTTGCCGGTCATTTGTCCGGAGAAGGTAAACCCGTTCTCTTTCAGATTTCTTGTATGATTTACGCTTTATAACCTGTTTGAGTAATTTGCTCTATGGATAATGCTAATGCTTCTAATCGCTGCTGTTATGGTCGAAATTGCTGGTTTAATGTCGTCACTGTTTACTTGACTGTTAAACTTATCTAACATCTGTCTCTACTCTGTTCTGCAATAATTGAAGGCTTGCCATGTTAACCTATTCAAATGCTTCCCTAATCAAAAGATTTGACTGCTAGTATGTCCATGAATCTGCTCAGAATAGTCAGTTGTGTATAAATGATTATGGGAGTATTATGCTATTGTGTTTGCCCCCTGTGGAGAATGTCCATGCCTGCTTCATGTTTGGTTATAGAGGAATCTACCTCTTAGCTCTGTTTGAAATATCTATTGTCTATTGTTAAGTGTTTCTTATTCATTGCTTGAATGGGATCTTCATGTCTAAATTGCCTACTGTGATGTGTGTGCTTGCCTGCTGGATTCCTGAATGTTGTTTATAAATGTCATATCATAACTGCATGTTTAGTCCAAGCTAAATGGATCTCTGCCTATCCTGATGATGTTGCATCAGGTTTATCCATTCCTGTATCCTTTCTGCCCCCTTGCATACTTGTTAGTTGATCAATGTTATGCCCGTTAGATCTTGAGGCCAATTGTTGAAGCATGACATAACTGGCCATATATTGTTTCTTTCCTATGTTAGTATATGAGTCTATATCTGCATTGGGAATCAGGCCTTGGGGCATCAAGCAAGCCTGTAATTGACCTATAAATGAATTGAATACATGGCATCTAGAATAAAAGTTCATTTTGACCCATCTTCGTAAATGTCTAGCAAATCGCAATGGATGTCGCGGCCAGGTCAATCAGTCCAGGGAATAACTACACATGTTGAGCTGCTTTATGCTAAAAGACTACCTAACAAAATGAAGCCTTGTTTCCCTTTTGGTTTGCAGGCCCGACCATATTGGACTGTTTTTCTCCCTTGCCTGTCTGTTGTGTACTTTATGATTGACTGGAATAGTTAAGTTAAATGAAACTCTACATTGATCTTGGGCAAGTTATTTCCCTGAGGTCATTTTTTGACTAAAGGCATAACTGATCATTCACTTGGTCTAGCAGCCCTGCTTGTATTACTGCCACTGCCCCTGCCACTGCCCCTGCCACTGTCTCTGTTTGCATACTATTTAGTGTCTTTGTCTACTGTTTCTACTTGCTGTTTGCATACTGTCTTACTTGGAATTGTCAGGGGTTATGTACAATGCTACTTGCTGGCTGCATCCTTATTTGATATCGCTTTTGTTTGGTGTTTATATACATGTGTTGGCTTAAATGCAAACTACGTGTCAAGTGCCTGCTTTGTTTAATGAATTTGGGCATGTACTAATCCTTATCATTTTCTTCTTTTTTACATGCGCTAGGAGCAACAAAGAGTCTCATAACGAGACTCGTCGTGGCAAACGTAAAGGCATGCATATACATCCATCGAGTCCCTCTTCGGCCATTCCTAGACAAACAAATAGGACGTGGTCATCCGCTCCAATCCCTTCACTCTCTTAATTTACTTGTCTCGCTTTTATGCCATTTATTCGTTTTTCTATTATCTAATTTGTAATTAATAGGGGAACTTCTAGCAAGTAGTTTTTTTTTAAACATATAAGTGGGAGAGATAATTTAAAGTTCATCGCTTAATTTACTTGCCTTTTAAGATTGTCATGCATGTCTAATTTTTGCCAAAATGAATTAACTTGCATTATAAAACCAACATTTTGCGTATTAAAATTCATAACAGGTTTCTTCCTAAACTCTCAAAAATCATCTTAAAGCATCGCTTATATAACATTGTACGCAGGCTAGGCAAGATTAATTCAGCTAGCATGAGTATATAATTAGTCTATAAAACACTTTAGCATTTAGCACTTTCTAGCATCTTAACAGTTTTAGCCCTTCTTTAAACTTTAGTAACATTTAGCACCTTCCTAGCATTCTTTGTACTTTAGTATATAGCACCTTTTGCCCTTTCAATACTTCAAGCACCTTTTAAAACATTTTAACATGCTAGCATCTATCTTCTAACATTCAGCACTTTAGTATTTAACGCTTTTAAGCACCTCTTAGCATATTTAGCACCCTTCTATCATTAAATGCCTTTTAGCAACCTTTAGTATTTCAAGCACTTTAAACGTTTAGCATTTGGCTCTTTTATTTATTTACAACACCTTTCGCCCTTTTTTTAGACTTAAGCACCTTTAAACATTTTAACATTTTTTAGCATTTTATTAAGTGGGAAGATCTTTTACTTGCATTTTTTTTAAACATAATAATTACCCTAGGTTTGGCAGGACAACCGCAAGTTAGCGGATCTTATAGGGTGCCTAACCCCTTCCCTCTAGATTAATAAAGAACCCTTACCCGGAATCTCATTAAGTTAGCAGACCATTAAAATGGAGTTAATGTTTACTTTAAACTAGTTAAACATTTAGGTGTCCTAATTCACCCAATTAATTGTGTGACTCATGAACCCTTTAGCATTTTTCTTTTTCTTTTAGCACCCTTTTAAACTTTAGCCCCTTTTGCACTTTTAGTACCCTTCAGCTTTAAAATTACTTTAACATCCTTTTAGCAATTTTAGCATTCTTTTAAACATTTTATTTTTATTTTCTAACCTTTTATTTGAGCAGGAGTTTAGAAAATAAATGCCGCGGCCGAAAATGGGCGCGACAGCTCTTAATCCTCCTTTGTAGTCAATCTTGTCACTGAAAGGTAGAAGGGTTCTCCATTGGGGTTGAGTGTTTATATTACCTTAACAGGAGTATAAAACTTCTAGTTAACCTGCTATTTTAACGTAGAAGAAGAAGTTAGTCTAATTGTATTAAGGATTGAATATAGTGGATAGTTGATGATCTTGGAAGCCCTAATTCTCCATCATAACTGATTTAAATCAAAGTATTTTCATAATTAGTTTATTTCCTGCATTATTAGTTTAGAATTCCAACTCAATTAACGTTAACCAAATAGAAACCATAGGATAGATAATCGGTACTTGAAAACTAGTCCCTGAGGACGATATTCTGTCTTACCTAGAGTATATTACTTGTTACGATACGTGCACTTGCGTTAAGCGTGTGTATAAATCGCACATCAAGTTTTTGGCGCCGTTGCCGGGGATTGACGTACTTTCAATATCGATTTATCTATTCTTATTTCTAATTTGGTTGCTCCAAGAACAAGTTTCTAACTTGTTCAAGAAACTTGTTCTGAGAGCATCTTTTTATCATCTTTTGTTGTTTTTCTTATTTTGCAGGTAAAGTTCGTGTGTTTTATCAAAAAAAAAAAAACGAAAAAAAGGAGAAAAAATCAGGACACATGGACTACTACTTCTATCAGGGGCAGCAAATTCATCAACAACAGCCTAACCCACAGGTTCTAGAGGAAGATCTAGATGAGTTGCAGGCAGGCATACTCAGGCTCACCAAGTGTCAGGCTCAGTTTATGGCTGAGACAAGGGTGTCCCTCAGCAATTTGGAGACACAAATATGGCAGCTAATGGAAAGGATGAGCAATACACCTCAAGCAAATTTGCCTAGTGACACCGTTGTGGTAAGTGATAAGCAAATTGAGGAGCCTGAACCACACCCAGCTGTTAAGGAATCTGGCGAGATAGTTGGTGTAGAGATGGAAAAGATTACTGAGATCCAATTATTCACCTTTTCAGATTCTGTGGAAATTATTTTTCCTGTACCTATTGCAGAAGAAACACCACCATCTGTCACTGTTGATCCCCAAATAGGAAGTCCATACCATCAAAGGTACCCCTAGAGTTGAGAGATGTAGGGAATTTCACTGATCCCTACATTATAGAGAGCCTAAAAGACAAGACGGTCTTGTGTACTTGGGGGATAATCTTATGTCTAAGACCCTTGTTTGAAAAAGGTGTTGTAGGAAAAGTGAGACCTGCAATAAACACTATGCGGATTGCAAGCAGTTCGCAGGAAAATCCAATGGGCACTCGTAAAGGTTAACTGCGTCCGGCTAAAAGACGTTAAAGACATCGCTTGTTGGGAGGCAACCCAATGTTTATTAATTATGTTATTTTAATTTTTGTTTTTAGTTTGTTTTATTTTGTCTTGAACAGTCTCACGGTCTTGGGTTCTTGTTTTGTGTTGTTGGATGACAGGTGGACTAGGATCAGATCCCGAACAGAAAAAGGAGCAAAAACGCTGAAAAAAAAGAAAAAGTCGTTGCCGCCATGGCGCCAGAATCCGCCGTGGCGCGAACCAGAGCCGCGATTTGGGCCACGTCGAATTTCAGGGCCGTGGCGCCGAAGGTTCAGAGGCCTGCACGTGCAAATTCAATTTTTCCTCGGACTCCGTTATGACCGCTGTATTGTGTCAGTAAGTTGTCCCTATTTTTAGTCTTTACACATTGGGGACAATGTGTCAATTAAGTTTGGGGGGTGTCTTATTGTTTTTGAGTCTTTTTTATTTGTATTTTTGAGTATTTTTTGAGTCATAATTTTTTTTAAGATCATGCATGCTGTAGTTACTGGAAACGCCTAGTGAAGTAAAAGTTGAATAATGTAATGGAATTAGAAGCAACCATCTGAACACTTAGGTTAGATATGCCAAAAATTCATGAAATCAAACTATTTGGGGTATCTTGCTTGATTTATGCATTGTTAGTAATTAAAACCTATGTGTCTACTTGCTTGCTATTTGAGGCGAAATAGTTAGGATATGCATATTAGGGAGATGATTCAGACATTTCTTTGTTAGCCCTTTCTTACCATTAATTGCCTATCCCTGACATTAAAATTGTATCCCTAGTCAGCCCCTTTGAGCCTAAAATAAGATTTTTTCTTTGACACCCTATAATTCCATATTTTTTTGCCATAAGTGAAAAAATTTGAGTTGTTTGGAATATAAAGTGTTGAAAAAGAGACAAAAAGATATTGAACAATTTTGGTGCACCCCAATGAAAAAGTAATAATAAATAGGCAAAAGCCTAAGTTTGGGGGTGTCGGCTATTCATAATACACTTCATTCTCTCAAAAACAAAAAAAAAGGAAAGATAGGTATGAAGTGAAGAAGAAAATCAAAAGAAAATGGAAGAGTTAAAAGAAAAAGAGCTTATGGTACGTAAGTTGAGCCTAAAAGCCTATTTTTACCTACCCATGCCTAAGCCTACATTACAACCTTGAAAAGCCCTGAAGATCTCTAACATGTATATCCATGATTAGTGGAGAATAGCAAGTGAACATGCCATAGGATTTTGAAATTGACATGCATAGTTAGGTATTCTTACTTCCATTGAGCATGATTAAATTGAATTTGCGAAATATCTGACTTGAAGTGTTTAAAATGCTAAAAATCCATGCTATATGTTCCTGCATATTATCCTACTAACCTTCATACTTTTCTAAGTAACAATGGTGCAACAATTTGATCAGTGTCTTTGAGTCATTTTATTTTTCTTCCTTTCGTGTCTTTGTTTATATTCTTGATCTTTGCCCGAGGGCGAGCAAAGGTTAAGTTTGGGGGTATTTGATCGGTGTATTTTATATACACTTTTTGAGTCATTTTTAGTTCGTATTTTACTCATTTCATTTATGTTTAGTATAGTATTAGGGTCATTTTCCTTTCTTTTGTGTCACAACGGTCAGAAATGGAGAAATGACGAAAAGGAGATGAAATGAGCATAAATGAGATTAAATTGCACACTAAAAGGGCCAAGAAATGAAGCCTAAGAAGTTCCGAGAAATATAGAAGAAATCAGACGAAGACCGGACGAACAAAGGACGAAGAAACGAAAAATCCGGAAGAATGCCGTCACCGGCGCCTGGCAGCAGCGCCGCGGCGCCGACCACTGAAGATGTTCTGAAACGCCTCTGATTTTCAGGCGCCGTGGCGCCCGACTGCAGGGCCACGGCGCCGACGCGGGATTTCTGAGTTTTGGGCCGAATTTGACACATTTTCAGGGTCCAAAAGGGATAACTTTTCCTACCTACATAATCCTTAACCCTTTACCTAAAAGATTCCATAACTTTTCCTAAACCCTTTACCTAAAAGAATTCCATAACCTTTCCTACCTACATAATCCCTAACCCTTCACCTAAAGGATTCTTGGGCTATAAATAGTCTCTACATCATTAGAAGAAATCATCCACAATCCCACATTCCATTCCATCCCACACTTGACAATTCCATTCCATCCATCATTGTAAATAGTCCACAACACAAGAGAATGAGGCTAAGGCTTGGAGACTTATTCTTGAGTATTTTTCTTTTATTTCTTTTTGCTTTATTTATTTCAGTTCATGTATGGAGATTGTATTAGTTCTTAGCGTGACTATGGCTAGGAGCTAATTACTTATTTAGGGATTTCCTTGTGATTCACTTGAAACTCTATTCATGAACTAATATATTAGTTTGGTTTCTTCTTCACTTATTTAAGATTTATTCAATAATTGCTTTGATTGCTTGATAATTAATTGATCACTAGTTATCATCACTTATATGAGTTCTAATCGAAATCCGAAAGGGGAGATTGTGAATATGCTATAGTTGAATAAACATAGGTTTAAATCGTGGACGCAAATACCCCGATACTTGTGTAGCTTAATAGGTTATTGCTCTTAATCCTCCTTTGTAGTCAATCTTGTCACTGAAAGGTAGAAGTGTTCTCCATTGAGGTTGAATGTTTATATTACCTTAACAGGAGTATAAAACGGTCTAGTTAACCTGCTATCTTAACGTAGAAGAAGAAGTTAGTCTAACTGTATTAAAGATTGAATATAGTGGATTGATGATCTTGGAAGTCCTAATTCTCCATCATAACTGATTTAAATCAAAGTATTTTCATAATTAGTTTATTTCCTGCATTATTAGTTTAGAATTCCAACTCAATTAACGTTAACCAAATAGAAACCATAGGATAGATAATCGGTACTTGAAAACCAGTCCCTGAGGACGATATTCGATCTTACCTAGACTATATTACTTGTCACGATACGTGCACTTGCGTTAAGTGTGTGTATAAATCGCACATCAGAGGCGTCGCGGCGCTCCCGACTCCGAGGTGGCGCCGCGACCCTTTCGGCTCCGCAACCCTTTTCCAACCCGTTTCGATATTTTACATTATGCACACTTCTTACTTCATTTACCAACGTGGAACACTCGTCATTTGGCCAACGACCGTCCATTATTCTATGTCTCAAATATTTTACTTACGTACCAATAACTCTTTCACTAATGAAATTCACGATACTTGGCACTATGAGTGCACGTGTGTGAAAACGATATTTCCGACGTGCGGACCCCAATTGTTCGAGTCATAAATAATGTGATAAACTTAATTTCCAACAAAAAATTTTGTTAAAAATAGAAGGGATTCCATTCTTCGAGTGCAGTTCCTTCTTGAGCCTTTTCTTTTTGACTCCTACCGAAGCAAGCGTCTCAAGTGCTGACTTTTCTTCCCATCTTTGAGCGAAACATTCCACTATTTCCTCTAAAGACGATTCCAAGGTTCGAACCAAAGACAATTTCTATAAAAAATGAAGAGATACTTACCACACCACAAAATAATGAATAATGATAATTAAATTCGCACTTATTGGGTGAAAGAGTTGGAGTAGCTGATAAGTGATAAAGGCATGGAAAAACTTTTTGTAGTAGCAGCAAGGGTGAAGCATAAATATCCTATGCGTTTAACTTTGATTTTTTTTTTGCTGTCACACCTCAAATAGACCACGATTAATTACTTCAAAGGGGGGATGTACCTTAGTGTATCACGAGTCTCATATGCTTTTAAATTTCACGAGTCTCAAATTTGATTGATGAAGACTCATTTCACACTGTGAAAGACCTGACAAAGAGGGCACTTTTTAATTATATGATTTAACAAACAGGCAATCCAATTAATTAGGTATCATTTCTCCAATCTTTTGAAAGTCAGAATTGGTGAATTTAGTGTGGTAGGTTAGTCCATTCTGTTGATTTGACTATTTTTGTTTGTCAAACGAAATTGCATTCTAATTCCTCAAAAAGAAGTAAACCAAAATGCCCGTAAGATAATATTAATCTCTTTTGAGGAGTAGTTTTCATTAATATCAATATATAGTGTACAATAAATATCTCTTATACAATAGGAATTCTAATTCTAATTACAAGAGGAATCCTAGTTCTAATTACAAGAGAAATCCTAGTTTACCATAATTATATATCACTAAATATTTACACAATATATGAGATATATTCTAATTAAGGGTAGAGATTGTTTTGTTGTTGGACACTACACGTTTACACCTCCTTCAATATATTTGATACTTTTGTAACTTAGGAATATTTCAGTATTCCACGTGGAGCATGTAGATAATCAATACAGTATAATATACTACTTGTATCTTTTTATACGTATATTTGTAGTTTGGTACAGATAATCGTTTGCACTTCAATGTGGATGTGATGCGACTGCTTAAATTCATCTGCACCAAGTAAAATCCAACTCCACTTGCAAAAACAAATTCTATTTATTTATCTTTCTACATTTAGTGTTTTGCTAATTATGAAAAAGGGTCGAAAATGTCCTTAACATTTGTGATTTGTTGTATATTTGTCCTTCATTTACGTTTTTATGAGGCTTCCACCATTAGTGTGAGGGATATATATATTTTTTAATTGTTTAGGAGATTATGAGCGGATAGGTTAACAAAGAGTAATTATAAAATAAGTTACAAATTTTAACCCTTTTAGATTTCAAAATGATGAAATCTGCATGTTCTTTTCTCGTCTATTTGTTAGTAGTTTGTGAAAGTATATATGTTCTAGAAACAATCATTTTAGGAGAAAATGTACTTGAACACATTTATATTATTAATGAGATTAATATATTTGGCTTTTGCAATTATTGAATTATTATTTGATTGTTTATATTATTCATTAATGTGCATCCCATGAACTTACATTGTCATTGATAGTGTGAGATATTAATGATAGAGTGTAGTTCTTAAAATAGCCTAGACTAATGATCATTGAGAATGAGATATCAATGATATGTTGTAAGTCGACATGTGGTCTGCATCACATTCTTAGAGAATGTAGTATGTCTCACTTACTACCAGCAATAGTTGCTAGTGATGGACACATGGATACTCTTAGAGGAGTATTGGCAAACCCTGCTGATAAACTATTTGTTATACATGTCTAGAGTATTATCAGCATGTAGGAGATATAGGTCCTTAGACTTGAGGTCAATATCACCTTGTTTACGGAGTAATGCACTTTGATCCTGCCCTAAGCTCAAATGTCTTATAGGTTGAGACGCGTCTTGTATTGGGTGCATTACGAAGTAGATTGAAGGTGGTAGTTGAGCTAAGAATATGATTCATTCCTCGATTGGAATTTCGAGAGAACACTCAGCTTCTCAGAGATGTTAGGTCGACCAAGTCATTGACCAATGCAAGAGACATATCTAGGATATGGTCTGGTTGTCGACTAATATAGATGAGATAAAGTGATCAAGCCATTTGGATAGACACTTGTCAAATCTTAAGCTTGATCGAGTGTGTCGCGAATGAAAGGAATTTATCATCTCACATGAAGTGCATTTACTTGAGTCTTGTAAGCGTCTTCACACATTGTCGTCGCGTGGCCGTCTAGGAGTTTCGTGTGAACCTTGATTTGATCAAGTGTCGATGTGTGAAGGCCTAAAGGGTCACACTAAATCGATTGTCTTTTCGGTCTAAGGGTATAATGAGAGAATGTAAAATATCAGATTTAGAATCAAGATATTTTATTTAATAATAAATTATGAGATAATTTTCATTTGATGTAAATTATATAATTAAGTCAAAATTAAATCTTGGATTTAATTAGAACTAAAACGTGCAGAAAACAAATGGAGGAGCCGCACATCAGTGGGCCCAGTTCGACAGACCCACTGCAATTTGGATTTGAGTCAGGTCTTGAATCCTGATCCAAATCTGATTTGGTTTATGGTTTCCTCCACTATATATTTGACACTTAACCCATAATTTCATGATGCACTCACTTTCCACTTTCTGAACTCAGAGTTCAGGAAATAAAATTCTCTCAAACCTCTGCCAAGATTTTCTAGCTTTCTTGGGCAAAGGAATATACCGAAGCAAGGCTTGCACCCGGATTGACAATCGCGTGCGCTCCCTTTAGTAAAGACTAACAAAGATTAAACTGTAAGTTTTCTTCCTGTCTTTGCAGATTTGAATTATCGCATAATCATACCAGAAACGTTTGTTTGGGCAAGTAAGTTTACTCAAAATTTTAAACTTTCGCTGTGCCTTACTTGTGTGTTTTACACCCAACAAATCCCTACAGTGGTATCAGAGCCCAGACTGGTTTAATGATTATACGATAATCATTAATAACGATACGTGGGATAATTAATTGTTTTAATTTTTGAAAACTGATTTTTGAAAAACAAAATTGGCGATGAGCGATGGCAGAAACCTTTATTCACGGCGTGGCACGATGTCGCGGTCATTGTTCCGGCATGAACAATGATTTTCCGATGATTTTTATGGCGACTCGACGTGTACTAACATCGTCTCCACTATTATCGAGAAATCCACTTCTTAAGATGGTCGATAAAGGTGTTGAGAGGTGGCGAAACGCGATGAAGACGCTGGAAAAAGTCGCAGGAAATCGCCGACGGCGGGTCTGTTTCCGGCCACCACGTGCGACGAAATCATTAAGTAATAATAGCATCGTGTTCGTCTCGACGAGAGGAATCTAATGGTGGTAGTGTTGCTCGGCAACGATGACCGGAAAAGAAGCACCACCGATGGTTTTAGAAACCGCCGGCGGCGACACCAATTCCGGCCACCGTGGGCCACCAAATCGGTGGTGAAAACCACCGGTGAGTTCGTCCCGATGTGTGCCATCGTTTGGTGGGTTTAATTAGTCAATTTCGCCGAAATCCGAATCCCAAATTTGATTTGGGGTTGAAATTGGTTTTGAAAATTTAAAATAGTTTGAGGACCTTTTTGCAATTAAAATTAGGGTTTTAAAATTGAAGATTGGTCCTTAAATAAATCTGAAAATATTTTAAGTTCTGAAAATTACAAATTAGTCCCTGAGATATTTTCTGGAATTTTAATTTTTTTAAAATCAGCAGATTCAGTCCTTGGGTCAATCTGTAAATTTCAGAAAAGCAGATTTGGTCCCTGGGTAAATCTGTAAATATTTTAAGGTTCTGAAAATTGCAGAAATACCCCTGAAAATTAAATTTTAATTTCTGAATTATTAAGGGACTGTTTGGATGAACAGAAAATTCCGAAAATTGAAAATTGAGTTTAAATTTTGAATTTAAATAATTTCTAAGTTGAAACAAATTAATTAACCCACAATTATTTTTATTTAGCATATTATTTGATAATGTGTGCACAAATTAATTGTTTCTCCTAATTGTTTAATTGATTGTCATTTAAATAATTAGAATAGAGTCCGCATATATACGTCTGGGTAGGCGGCGCCCAGTATTTGTTGGTCCGCAATTATTGTCTGGGTAGGCGGCGCCCAGTAATTGTTTACTTTCAATGACCGCTATAATTGTCTGGGTAGACGACGCCTAATATGTGATTAAAACCATCTTATATCATGTCTATTCGGTTTGATGGTTTTCCATCTAAATGTGTTTAGAAATTGCATGATAGGATGTCATATGATGTATGATATAATAGTTGGTCTTGGTCATAACCCTGAATTAAAATGTTCCCCAAATTTAATACAAGTCTCATTTAAAATGAATGCGTCGTCCATTATAATTGATTGTGGTGCAAAATCCTTTTCGGCGAGATGAGTATTTATGCCCCAACATTTGCTCTATGTCTACGAGGACTCAGACCCTTTCATAGATGCATATAAATGTTGTAGTAGGTGATAAACCTTCGTGAGTATTTACACCCCAGTGTTTGCTTGATGAAGGCTAATGTTATACCCCGTAGTTGCAGGGTATGTATGTGAGGACGTACGTACGAGAGTACGGCAGAAATTTTGAAAACAAAGAAAGATGTGAGTTTTCGACGGAAAAGTTTCCGGTTATTTGTGAAGAAAAAGGTTCGTTAATGGGAATTGGATTCCCAGATTTGGTATTTGGACTTCATAGATTATATTAGAATTTTGAGATTTTATTTTCGAAAATGGTCACGTGGGGCCCACGGGAGAAATTTACGGTTTTGTGGGGCCCACTTTGTTTTCGAGATTTTGGCCATTGTGGATATTTTTCGAAAGACGTTTTATGAGGGCCAATAGGAGGGTGACACGTGTCACCCCGCCTGGTGGCTGGCCGGTTACCTTTGGCACAACACGGTTAGAGTCGTTTTTAGACGAAACGTTTGCGTAAATTGCGAATGGAAAATTCCGGCTATGTCGGTTTGTATTTTTGCGGATTTTTACGAGCGCGAACATTTTGGGCAAGAGGGTGACACTTGTCACCCGCCGAGTGACGCCAAGTCGGTTTGGCCTTGGCCGATTGGTGCCTTGTTGTGGCATTGTTTTGTGCAATGTTTTGTGCAATGTTTTGTGGCATGTTTTGTGGAGTAGGGGTTAGGGTGCACTTGGCTTGATCTTGGCCTTACACTTGCCTTACACTTGGAAGGATCTTGGCCATTGGTTGGCCTTTGGTTTTGCTATAAATACCCCCCCTTATGTTGATGAACTCTTCATCCACAAATGAAACCTTCCAAGCCTAAAATCCCTCCCTCCTCTAGTGTTGAGTTCGTCCAACTCATCCCCTCTTTTGAGTCTTGGCAGAGGCCTCCTCCTCCCCTTTGAGGTCTAGCAGTGGGGTACCCACACTGCTAGTTTTTTTCTTATAATACACCTCCCTTGTGGTATTGAAATACTTCTCCTAGTATTGTTATAATGCCCAAAATACCTTAGCCTTTACCTTGTTGTATTCCAAAAGTTACCTCTATACGTAGAGCCCGGAAATACTACCTTTTGTCCTTTTAGTCTCAAACCGAAACCCAAGGAAATCTTCATAGTTGGTTGAAGTATTTGAGTAGAAGTTGGTTAGAACTTCTAAGGGTGGTTTGGAGTGGTTTGAGCGCGCAGTGGAGCTAAACCTTGCTCAGGATCGACATTATAACTTGGATAATTTTGGGCTTATCGAGGTAATTATCTTGTCCTATTGTAATTGGAAATTACATGTTTGTTAGAATATATAGTTGAAGTATACTATATATGGAACTATACTTAGTATTCGCAATGTCTTTTGACTTAAGCTCAAGATTAGAATCGAATTGTATTTACATAGGATTGTATTGCGATGACTTGTAGTAATCTCGAGTAGAATTGTACACTTCCGGTTAGACGTGTAAACCCCCGGTTGGCTTGGTAGCCGGCCTCGATAGAGGAGATTTCTGTTGTTGCGGGGAGAGTCTTGCCGAATTTTACGTAGGTTAGAAACTTGTGTTTTGGGGTTAATAGGCGTTTGTGACCTTTATAGGTGAAAGTACTAAGAGTAGCGTATTCTACTCGAGGAGTGGAAAGGGCTAGCAAGGTTGTAGTACTTGGAGCATTTTGCTTATTGTCGATAAATCGTCGCGATGTATGTGAACCTCTTCCTATCTTTTCTAGCATGATTGTTGTGAACTATGTAGTACGGTGAGCGTACATGTGCTAAGTGATTGGGTTGGTTTAAAACATAGGGTGTTATAATAGCTTTATGGGAAGTTAGTTATAACGACCTTATGTAGGTGAAAATGGTTTACTGATGTTAGAAGTTAAGAGACTTGATCTTATAAGATAAGAGACTTAACTTATTTGTTTTAATGTGGATGTTGTGTGAAACCTCATTCGTGAGTAATGAGTACTTGGTTTTAAAGGGATAATGTTTTCCGATTTGGAAATCGAATGTGTATCGACAGACCACTGCAGCGTTAATAAAGGAAAATGTATTGAATAATGATGTGTTGTATTAAAACCAGTAGAAACCTCCATCTGCATAGAAGCTAAGATGAGACAAAATGATATTACATTTTCTAGATCATGGCTGCTGTAATAAGATCGTTATAAACAAGAATAAACTACTCACATATATGACATATGTTACTCAATTGTTCTAAAAAGGAATCAAGTGATTAAGTTTGGGAACTATGAAATCATCTGAAAATGAGAAGCTTGAGTAATTGAAACTAGGCAAACTGGAACTTAGGAAAAGAATGTTGTTACTTGATTTTGAAAAGGAAGGTGGGTTGGTCATTCTAATACTACGGGTATCGGGTGACTTTTATGAAAGTACTTTGAGTTGTTGTGAAACTTGCCTATGCTTGTTGTTGTGAAACTTGCCTATGCTTGTTGTTGTGAAATTTGCCTATGCTTGTGATGATAGCCTTTGTTGTGCAAGTGTGGTATTTACGTATTCTGGCGTCTCTCGATAGAGGGCCGGTCGACTTGTTGAGAACTTACTTGGACGTGCTGGCAGTGATGGAGAATTCCACGGGTATGTTTCCATTTTGATTACTGTCTTGTTGATGATGTCACATGGACATGTCTACACCGAGGTAGAATTCCGGGGGCATGCGGCCATGCGGTCGGGTTGATTACCCGATATATTGTTATTGTGGTTACATGGACATGTCTACGAGGTAGAATTCGGGGCATGTGGCGTGCGGCGGGGTTGATCACCCATATATTATTGTTGATGTCATATGGACGTGTCTACACCGAGGTAGAATTCGGAGGCGTGGCCGTGGGGCATTGGTATTATTGTTGCATCATGGACATGTCTACACCGTCGCAGTCCGGGCACGCGGCCACGCGCGAACATGATTGATGTTGTGGGCGTGAGACCCATAGTTATATTTGAGTGATGACTTGAGGCGTGAGTCCTCGATCGACATGATCGCTTTTATGTTGTGAATCGTAGTTTGGTTATCATACATGTCTCCGCTTTATATAGACTAGTATGATTTCATTCTGATATTTTTCTGATTTCACATACTTGGTACTGTTATCGACCTCTCCTTGGGCTGCATTCATGCCGCAGTAGAGGTACATCGGCCGTGGATCCTCGCTCTTAGGATCTCGATTCAGCGTTTTGGGAAGCTCGTTTCTCAGGAGGCTTATCTTTTGGTATGTGTTCCCGAGTTGTAGGTTCGGTACATTCAGGGTATGGCGGGCCCCGTCCGTCATAGTTGTTGTAAATCTTAAGTGCATGAAATGCTTGTTGTGGGCGGGGTTGTAAAAAGGATTAAACTTCGTTTTGAAAGAGTTGTATTTATTTATGTTATTGGAAGGTAACCGTTGGGTTGGCCGTGTTATGTTCATATATCTTGTTTCTTGTTTAAAGTTTTATTTTCCGTGGTTTTCTCGATGATTGTATCACCAGGGTGCAGGATAAGGCACCATTAACGGGCCGGGCAGTCGTAACAAAAGTGGTATCGAGCGGTTAATCCTCGGAAAGTGTCTGAGCGTGTCTAGTAGAGTCTTGATTATCGGTGTGTTGTGCACCACATCTATAATCGGAGGCTATAGGACATTTAGGATTGGTTTCCATTCTTCTCATTCCGAGATCGTGCCTTAGAAGTGTTGTAAGTTGGACCCTCCGACGTATCTCGTTTTTACCGCTTATGCCTCCGCAAGGCAACCAGAGCCCGAGAAGGGCAAGGCGGCGAGAGTCTTGCTAGTGAGATACTGAGGAGTACGAGCGCGCAGCCCGAGCGATACTGAGTTGTGCTTGACGGCGAGTTTTGTGACGCCGCCCCCCAACAGAGGTTAGAGCGCAGAATGGCTGCCGAGACCGCGATACCGAGCCTCAGTCCACGATGCAGGCGGAGAGATGGGTTACAAGGAGATGGCGATTGCTTGGCGTGGTCGTGGCAGTATGAGGAGAGGATCACGGCGATTCCAGTTCAGCGGCTGTGGTGCACGAAGCGAATAGTTTGAGGCTACGAGACTTTCGAGTTGTAGCCCGCGAGTTTTATGGGTCGAGGCACGAGGATGATCCGCAGGAGTTCATTCGGCGATTCTGGATCACGCGGTGATCAAGGCTTCAGAGACCGAGTGCGTGACCTTTGGTTCGCATCGGCCGCGTGATACCGCGATCGATTGGTTTGATTCATAGGAGCTTTCGGGAGAGCACGCCTCCAGCAGTATGGGATGAGTTTTCGGGCTTTCTCACTCACTTTGCCTCGCAGATAAGGAGGGCACGCGGGCGATTTTGATGCAAACAGAGCGGGCGACGGTTCGGGAGTACAATGTGAGTTCGACTCATTGGCGTGACGTCCAGCGTTGGTAGCTAGTATGGAGGATCGAGTGCACGATATGTTACAGTGGCTCGATGATTACATGTCGAGGCATGTTCAGAGTAGCTCTTCACCGCATAGACATTGCCGCGTGCAAGCTCATGCGACTGGGATGCGAGGCACGGAGAGGTCGACGGAATGACCAAGATCGGCGAGAAGGCCGAACAACAGGTCCTTTGGTGACTTTCGAGGCGGACCGCCTCGAAGATACTAGTTTTGCACCTCCGCCGGTGCAGTGGTCCTCCACAACCTTGAGTATTCGGAGCGGTCGTGGCTCGAGGTTGAGTTTCAGGAAGTAAGGGTGTTGGCAGACGCGGTCACCCTACCTCGGTGTGGTCGATGTGGTAGACCGCATTTCGGGAGTGTCGTGGTGCGAGGAGCTTGTTATTTTGCGGCCAGCAGGGCCATTTGCAGGAACTGTCAGGCCAAGGTAGCACGGATGTTACGACTCACCACGGATCGATGGTGGTTCATCGCTTTCTACGATTATGCACCTGCAGTGAGGCCTAGGATTAGAGTGGGCGGTAGCTTGGTATATCCTTAACCTCTAGAGTTTTGGTATGCTTGTTATGATGGTCTCATTATTATGTGCTATGTACGAATAGCGTTGTGTTAATTGTGAGTTAGAAAACATGCTTAGTTGGGAGGATACGTGTGGGGGCATGGTAAGTGTGAACTTTAGACTATGTCACGATCGAGACCTTGTGGTAAGGTCGTCTTGAGTTAAAGATTTATTTTATGTTTGACCCTTATCGCAGTAGTGGTATATGTGGGATTTATTTGTGTGATAAGTCCGTGGGTAGTTTGAGATGGAAGTGGTAGCTTTCATGATGTGAATTAGTAAGATTGTTCGGATCGGGAACAAGAGTTCGCGCGGTTGGGGTCGGGTTGAGGACCATTTGCGGGTCAACCCGTAACCCGGTTTGGGGTGGGGTCAGTTCTGGGTGGTCCCGCCAGTGGTAGGTCACGAGGATGCTAGGCCCAAGTTTGTGTGACCATCGTATGAGTTCGTGGACGCGTTCGACGAAGCGGTTCGTAAAAGCGGGAATGGCCTTAAGGAAGTTTGAGGTTAGTAAGATGACCAAGTTTGGAGGTAGTGACTCGCAGATTTTTGGGAACGGAAGTAATGACTGAAGTATGGTACGTCTTGGGAGAGTTCAAGTGTTCGAGAAGCGGCACGACGAGTAAGGAAAGAAGAGGGCGTGTGTTATTTCGTGGCGGCGTGGCGCTGGCAACTTGTTAGAGGAACTTTATCGTTATCCGACTTGAGAAGGAACATTCGGACGAATGTTTCTAAGGAAGGAGAATGTTATACCCGTAGTTGCAGTGGTATGTATGTGAGGACGCACGCACGAGAGTCTGGCGAAATTTTGAAAAGAAAGAAAGATGTGAGTTTTCACGGAAAAGTTTCCTGTTATTTATGAAGAAAAAGGTTCGTTAATGGGAATTGGATTCCCAGATTTGATATTTGGACTTCATAGATTATATTAGAATTTTGAGATTTTATTTTCGAAAATGGTCACGTGGGGCCCACGGGAGAAATTTACGGCTTTTGTGGCCCACTTTGTTTTTAGATTTTGGCCATTGTGGATATTTTTTCGAAAGACGCTTTATGAGGGCCGATAGGAGGTGACACGTGTCACCCCGCCAGGTGGCTTCGAAGTTACCTTTGTGCACAACACGGTTAGAGTCGTTTTCGACGAAACGTTTTCGCGTAACTTGCGAAGGAAAATTCGGCTATGTCGTTTTGTATTTTGCGGATTTTTCCGAGCGGCGGAACATTTTGGGCCAAAGAGGGTGACACTTGTCACCCTGCCAGTGGGACAGCTTCGGTTTGGCCTCGCCGATTGGTGCCTTGTTGTGGCATTGTTTTGTGCAATGTTTTGTGCAATGTTTTGTGGCATGTTTTGTGGAGTAGGGGTTAGGGTGCACTTGGCTTGATCTTGGCCTTACACTTGCCTTACACTTGGAAGGATCTTCGCCATTGGTTGGCCTTTGGTTTGCTATAAATACCCCTTATGTTGATGAACTCTTCATCCACAAATGAAACCTTCCAAGCCTAAAATCCCTCCCTCCTCTAGTGTTGAGTTCGCCCAACTCATCCCCTCTTTTGAGAGTCTTGGCCGAGGCTCCTCCTCCCCTTTGAGGTGCTAGCTGGGGTACCCACTAGCCTAGTTGTTTTAGTATAATACCCTCCTCGTGGTATTGAAATACTTCTCCTAGTATTGTTATAATGCCCAAAATACCTTAGCCTTTACCTTGTTGTATTCCAAAAGTTACCTCTATACGTAGAGCAGGAAATACTACCTTTTGTCCTTTTAGTCTCAAACCAAACCCTAAGGAAATCTTCATAGTTGGTCAAGTATTTGAGTAGAAGTTGGTTAGAACTTCTAAGGGTTGTTTGGAGTGGTTTGAGCGCACTGAGTGGAGCTAAACCTTGCTCAGAATCGACATTATAACTTGGATAATTTTGTGCTTATCGAGGTAATTATCTTGTACCTCTATTGTAATTGGAAATTACATGTTTGTTAGAATATATAGTTGAAGTATACTATATATGGAACTATACTTAGTATTCGCAATGTCTTTTGAGTTAAGCCTGAAGATTGAAGAATCGAATCGAATCAGATTTACATAGATCGTATTGCGATAGACTTGTGTAGTAATATCGAGTAGAATTGTACACGCCAGGTTAGACGTGTAAACCCCGTTGGCTTGGTAGCAGCCTCGATAGAGGAGGAGATTTACGTTGTTGCGGGGAGGCCGAATTTTACGTAGGTTAGAAACTTGTGTTTTGGGGTTAATAGACGTTTGTGACCTTTATAGGTGAAAGTACTAAGAGTAGCGTATTCTACTCGAGGAGTGGAAAGGGCTAGCAAGGTTGTAGTACTTGGAGCATTTTGCTTATTGTCGATAAATCGTCGCGATGTATGTGAACCTCTTCCTATCTTTTCTAGCATGATTGTTGTGAACTATGTAGTACGGTAGACGCATGTGCTAAGTGATTGGGTTGGTTTAAAACATAGGGTGTTATAATAGCTTTATGGGAAGTTAGTTATAACGACCTTATGTAGGTGAAAATGGTTTACTGATGTTAGAAGTTAAGAGACTTGATCTTATAAGATAAGAGACTTAACTTATTTGTTTTAATGTGGATGTTGTGTGAAACCTCATTCGTGAGTAATGAGTACTTGGTTTTTAAAGGGATAATGTTTCTCGATTTGGAAATCGAATGTGTATCGACTGCACCATGCGGCGTTAATAAAGGAAAATGTATTGAATAATGATGTGTTGTATTAAAACCAGTAGAAACCTCCATCTGCATAGAAGCTAAGATGAGACAAAATGATATTACATTTTCTAGATCATGGCTGCTGTAATAAGATCGTTATAAACAAGAATAAACTACTCACATATATGACATATGTTACTCAATTGTTCTAAAAAGGAATCAAGAGATTAAGTTTGGGAACTATTCAATGATCTGAAATTGTGAAGCTTGAGTAATTGAAACTAGGCAAACTGGAACTTAGGAAAAGAATGTTGTTACTTGATTTTGAAAAGGAAGGTGGGTTGGTCATTCTAATACTACGGGTATCGGGTGACTTTTATGAAAGTACTTTGAGTTGTTGTGAAACTTGCCTATGCTTGTTGTTGTGAAACTTGCCTATGCTTGTTGTTGTGAAACTTGCCTATGCTTGTGATGATAGCCTTTGTTGTGCAAGTGTGGTATTTACGTTACCGTCTCTCGATAGGCGGTCGACTTGTCGAGAACTTACTTGGACGTCGGGCGGTGATGGAGAATTCCACGGGTATGTTTCCATTTTGATTCTTGTCTTGTTGATGATGTCACATGGACATGTCTACACCGAGGTAGAATTCCGGGGGCATGCGGCCATGCGGGCGGGTTGATTACGCTATATCTTGTTATTGTGGTTACATGGACATGTCTACACCGAGGTAGAATTCCGGGGGCATGTGGCCATGCGGCAGGGTTGATCACCCAGTATATTATTGTTGATGTCACATGGACGTGTCTACACCGAGGTAGAATTCCGGGGGCATGTGGCCATGGGGCATTGGTATTATTGTTGCATCATGGACATGTCTACACCGATGTAGAATTCCGGGGGCATGCGGCCATGACGCGAACATGATTGATGTTGTGGGCGTGAGACTGATGCGCGTAATATGCACATACTTTAAACGCAAGTGCACGTTATCGTATCAAGTAGTATAGTCTTAGATAAGACCGAATATCGTCCTCTAGGATTAGGGTTCAAGTACCAATTATCTATTTTCTAGTATCTATTTGGTGGATTAATGATTGATTTGTTGTTTATAACTAAGAATTATGAAAGCTATTTTAACTATAAAGATTTACTTCAGTGATGATGAGAATAGGGCTTCTATGTATCCTCACTATCCGCTTATGCTACTCATTAATGCATTACTTATGGTATTTTTCTTTTGGAGAAAGCAGGTTTACGAAATCGTTTTATACTCCCGTTAGGGTTATATAAACACTCAACCCCAGTATCGTTCCTTACCTAACTTTCGCTGATAAGGGTAACTCTATAGGAGGATTAAGAACAAAACCTAGTTGGCCACGCACAATGCGCAAAATTAGGGTTGTTAAGCCTCTCATCAACGCTTACAAAACTAATTGAGGTATTTTCATCCCCAATTCAAGCCTGCCTACCCAACTTACAAAGATATTCACAATCCCCTTTCGTAACTGATTAGAAATCATATAGTGATAATTAGTTGTCAATTAATTACCAAGAATTCACCAATTATTGGATAGATCTCTCAATAAGAAAAACAACCATAAGCATGTATTAAATTATAGCATAAGTTTCAAGCAATTCAACATAGAAAGCCTATAAGAGAATTAGTTCCTAGCCATAAATATGACAAGAACTAATTCAAAGTTCATCATAAAATCGAAATAAAGTAAAGAAAAAGAAAAGAAAATTACTAAGAACGAGTCTCCGCCAAGCATCCAAGGTGTGTTGTGGAATATTTACAAGTGGATTGGTGGAAGGATAGATGTAGAATGGTGAATGGTAGAATGGAGAATGAATAATTCTTCTAATGATGTAGAGTATTTATAGCCAAAGTTAATCCTTTAGGTGAAGGGTTAAGAATTTATGTAGGAAAGGAAAAGTTATTAGAATCCTTTTAGGTAAGGGTTTTAGGTAGGAAAAGGTTTTTCTTTAGGTATGAAAAATTATCCCTTTTGAAGGAAAAGTTATCCCTTTAGGATTCTCAAACATGTCAAATTCGCCCAAATTCATTACCTCGCCATGGCGCCATAGATCAGCCATGGCTACCAAATTCAAAGCAACTCTTCGACTTTCAAGACTTTGGGCGCCATGCTATTTTACAAGCGCGGTGACATTTTTCTCGCGACTTCGCTTATTGCCTTTTTTCGTCCGGACTTGCTCGATTTTCTATAATTCGAACTTCTTAGACTTCATTTCTTGGCCCTTTGTGTGCAATTTCATCTCTTTTATGCTCATTTCATCTCCTTTTCGCCATTTCTCCATTTTTGACCATTGTGACACAAAAGAAAGGAAAACGACCCTAATCAGTACTAAACATAAATAAAATGAGTAAAATACTAACTAAAAATGACTCAAAAAGTGTATATAAAATACACCGATCAAATACCCCCAACTTAACCTTTGCTCGCTCGAGCAAAGATAGAAAGAAAGAAATAAAAGACTCAAAAACGAAAAATAAAAGACTCACCGACATTGATCACTTTTGTCGCATTTAGTGTTATCTAGAAAAACAAGGTTAGCGTAATAATATGCAGAACATGTAACATGAAATTTTTCAAAGACACTAAACACATTGAGCTAGATATTTCGCAAACTCATATTTATCATGCTTTAATGGAAGTCAATATACTAAATCATGCATATAAATTCAAAAATCCTATGGCATGCTTACTTGCTATTCTCCACTAATCCCGAATATGCATAAAAGAGATCTTCGTGACTTTAAGGGTTGTAATGTAGCTTAGGTAGGGTTGGTAAAAATAGGCATTTAGGCTCATTTTTGTGTACCATAAGCTCTTTAGCTTTTCAAGATTTCCCTTTTCTTTTGTTCTTTTCTTCACTTCAATTCTATCTTTTCCTCTTTGTTTTGGGAGAATGAAGAGTATTATAATAACAAGCACCAAACTTAGGCTTTTGCCTCTTTCTTATTACTTTTTATCAAAGCAACAAACTCATTCACTCTTTTGTCTCTTTTTAACACAATTGATTCCACTACTTCACATTTTTACTTATGGCACAATCTGTGGAATATAGGGTGTCAAAGAAGAAGTTTCAATTTTTAGGCTCAATGGGGTGACTAGGATACTTTTAAAGTTCTGGGTAGAAAAGAGTGGTAAAATTGACTATCAAAGAAATGCCCGAGTCATCTCCCTATCATGCATATCCTAACTATTTCGCCTCAAATAGCAAGCAATCATAACACATAGGTTTTCATAATTTAGCATGCACAATTTTAAGCAAGAAACTCCAATGATGATTTTTGTGAGTTTTGGCATATCTAACCTAGGTGTTTAGATAGTTGCTTCTAATTCCATTACATTATTCCACCTTCCTTCACTAGGTGTTTCTAGCAACTACAAAGATACATGATCTTTGATAGGTAATTATGAAAAAGAAAGAAAAAAAAGAAAAAAATTTGTGACTCAAAAATAAACACAAAACAATAAAAAAAGACTTAATTGAAACATAACAAGACACAAATAAAACACCAAACTTAAATCACACATTGTCCCCAATGTGTGCAAGACTCAAAGAAAATAAAAGAAAATGACAACCATCGACACAACACAATGGTCATAACTGAGGTCTAGGATGAAAATTCGAATTTGCACTAAATATGGCTCAAGTTCGCGCCGCTCGAGATTCGAAATACGCGCCCTGCTAGTATCGTGACTCTGAGTTCCGGCGCCATGCTCGATTCCAGCCAGCGCCGACGATCGCTTTTCCTTTTTTCATTTTGTTGCTCCTTTTTCCTGGTTTCACTTTTCACCCACCTGTCATCCAACAACACAAAACAAGAACCCAAGACCGTGAGACTTTCAAGACAAAATAAAATAAAATAAAGATGTAAATTAAAATAACATAATTAAAAACATTGGGTTGCCTCCCAACAAGCTGCCTTTAACGCCTTTTAAGCGGACGCAATTAACCTTTCCAAGTGCCCATTGGATCCTTCGCGAATCGCTTGCAATCCGCAGAGTTATTGTTGCATGTCTCACTTCAACTACAACAATTGCTTCAAACAAGGCCTCAAATATACGATTATCCCAAGTATACAAGCATACGCTTGTTTTGTGTTCTTCTAATGTAGGGATCGGTGAGATTCCCTACATCTTTCAACTCTGGGGTGCTGATGGTATTGACTTCCTTTGGGAGTCAATTTTGACAAATTGGTGGTGTTTCTTCCGCAATAGGTACAAGAAAAGATTTTCCAAGGAATCGAAGGTGAATAATCGGATCTGCACTCTTCTCCTTCTCTACACCAACCGTCTTGCCAGATTCCTCAATAGTTGGATTTGGTTCTGCTCTCAATTTGTTGTTCGTTGTTGAATATGATTGCGAGTTCTGCTATTTGCGTTTCCAACTTCTTTATGCCCGACCTTATTTCGTCCATGAACTGAGCTTGGGACCTCGTGAGACTGAGTAGAGTTTCTCGTAATTCCTCCCTCTCTTCCTCTATGGTTGGAGCTCGATCATATTGACAGTATAAATCCATGTCTTAGGGATCCCTAAGATAAATCAAAACCAACAACGAATCACTAAGACCTCGATTTTTTTTTTTTTTTTTTTTTAATAACGAAAAACGTAAAAATAAAAAAATTAAAACCAAATTAGAAATTAAAAATAGATAATTTGATATTGAACTATTGCCTAAAATAAAAACATCTGTAGAAGTTAGAAACTTGTGTTTTGGGGTTAATAGACGTTTGTGACCTTTATAGGTGAAAGTACTAAGAGTAGCGTATTCTACTCGAGGAGTGGAAAGGGCTAGCAAGGTTGTAGTACTTGGAGCATTTTGCTTATTGTCGATAAATCATCGCGAGGTATGTGAACCTCTTCCTATCTTTTCTAGCATGATTGTTGTGAACTA
The DNA here is from genome assembly GCA_029844215.1 of Przewalskia tangutica. Taxonomy (NCBI): domain Eukaryota; kingdom Viridiplantae; phylum Streptophyta; class Magnoliopsida; order Solanales; family Solanaceae; genus Przewalskia; species Przewalskia tangutica. The sequence continues at coordinate 83,080,407 of CM056736.1, read as the reverse complement.
TGTAGACGGTAGACGCATACGTGCTAAGTGATTGGGTTGGTTTAAAACATAGGGTGTTATAATAGCTTTATGGGAAGTTAGTTATAACGACCTTATGTAGGTGAAAATGGTTTACTGATGTTAGAAGTTAAGAGACTTGATCTTATAAGATAAGAGACTTAACTTATTTGTTTTAATGTGGATGTTGTGTGAAACCTCATTCGTGAGTAATGAGTACTTGGTTTTAAAGGGATAATGTTTACCGATTTGGAAATCGTAATGTGTATCGACAGACCACCGCGGCGTTAATAAAGGAAAATGTATTGAATAATGATGTGTTGTATTAAAACCGAGAAACCTCCATCCGCATAGAAGCTAAGATGAGACAAAATGATATTACATTTTCTAGATCACGGTCATTGTAATAAGATCGTTATAAACAAGAATAAACTACTCACATATATGACATATGTTACTCAATTGTTCTAAAAGGAATCAAGTGATTAAGTTTGGGAACTATGAAATCATCCAAAATGAGAAGCTTGAGTAATTGAAACTAGGCAAACCGGAACTTAGGAAAGAATGTTGTTACTTGATTTTGAAAAGGAAGGTGGGTTGGTCATTCTAATACTACGGGTATCGGGTGACTTTTATGAAAGTACTTTGAGTTGTTGTGAAACTTGCCTATGCTTGTTGTTGTGAAACTTGCCTATGCTTGTTGTTGTGAAACTTGCCTATGCTTGTGATGATAGCCTTTGTTGTGCAAGTGTGGTATTTACGTTACCGCGTCTCGATAGAGGTCGACTTGTTGAGAACTTACTCGACGTCTTGGCGGTGATGGAGAATTCCACGTATGTTTCCATTTTGATTACTGTCTTGTTGATGATGTCACATGGACATGTCTACACCGAGGTAGAATTCCGGGCACGCGTTACGGTCGGGTTGATTACCCGATATATTGTTATTGTGGTTACATGGACATGTCTACACCGAGGTAGAATTCGGGGCGTGGCTACGCGGCGGTTGATCACCCAAAGATATTATTGTTGATGTCACACGGACGGTTCTACACCGAGGTAGAATTCGAGGCACGTGTGGCCACGGGCATTGGTATTATTGCATCATGGACATGTCTACACCGATGCAGAATTCCGGCACGCGCCACGACGAACATGATTGATGTTGTGGGCGTGAGACCCATAGTTATATTTGAGTGATGACTTGAGGCGTGAGTCCCCGATCGACATGATCGCTTTTATGTTGTGAACTGTAGTTTGGTTATCATACATGTCTCCTGCTTTATATAGACTAGTATGATTTCATTACAGTATTTTTTTACAGTTTCACATACTTGGTACCAGATCGACCTCCTTCGGGCCGATTCATGCCGCAGTAGAGGTACATCGTCGTGGATCCTCGCTCTTAGGATCTCGCCGGCGTTGGGAAGCTCCGCTTTCTCGAGGCTTATCTTTTGGTATGTGTTCCCGAGTTGTAGGTTCCGTACATTCTGGGTATGGCGGCCCCGTCCGTCATAGTTGTTGTAAATCTTAGGTCCGTAGTATCGCAAGTGTGGTTGTAAAAAGGATTAAACTGTTCGTTTTGAAAGAGTTGTATTTATTTATGTTATTGGAAGGTAACCGTTGGGTTGGCCTGTGTTATGTTCATATATCTTGTTTCTTGTTTAAAGTTTTATTTTCCGCTGGTTTTCTCTGATGATTGTATCACTAGGGTGCCCGGGATAAGGCACCAGTAACGGGCCCCGGAACGGGTCGTAACAGCTAAACCCGCTTAGATGCATAATTGAAGTCGCATAACGGGGTTGACTTGCTAGGCTGTCTTGGCGCCCCAGTGTCGGACAACCGAGGGACGTAGATCGAATTGTTTAGAACATTCGGTCAACCAAGAGTTGCAAATTGTTTGCAATTGATTTAGAGACCTACCATATTGTGTTATTGAAGTTATCAGCCTCAGCAAACGCGGAGACAACATGAGTTTGGATCTTGGCCCATTATGACTGTATTTGATATGAGTCTGTATTCTTTATGGGGTAAAAGAGTATGTTAAAATAGTGGGAGCTAATTAAACTAAAGACCATGTTAGTTAGTTAATGAATGTATTCAATACAAATTATATTAGAGTATTAATTTCAAGTCTATCTTTTCTTCAGTATAAAATGTCGAATCTGTTACTTAAAATATTGGTTGAAACAAACAAGTTGACTGGAGCAAACTTTCCTGACTGGTTAAAGAAATCTGCGATTAGTGTTAAATCTAGAAAGAATTGAGTATGTGTTAGACACAACATTCCCAACAGTCCCTGCTGAGTGCCTTGTTTGACAAGATGGCTTATCAGAAGCATCTAGACAATGCTCCCATGGCACAATGTATAATGTTGTCTTCCATGACCGTAGAGTTACAGAGGCAACATGAAAACATGGATCCCAATGAGATGCTAGAACATTTGAAGAGTCTTGATGAATTACAGTCTCAGACAATGGTGTATGAACTGTTGAGAGACCTCTTTAAGTGTAAGCTGAACGAAGAGGGTCCAGTGTCAGCGCATGTTCTGAAGATGATTGGGTTAATAGAGAGGTTGGCTTCGATTGGAACGAAGCTGCCTATAAATGTCTCTGTCAACCTAATCCTAAATTCACTTCATGGTTCATTTGAGAATTTCATTGTGAACTTCAACATGAATGGAACCAAGGTGAATCTTCCAGAACTTCACAAATACGTCAAGGTTTATGAAGGGGATTGCAACGATCCAATAGGACACAAGACACTAGGTGCTTCTGGACCTGCTGGACAAGGTATGTTTGTCATTGAAATAAATGTCTGTAACTAACTCTCACTGCTGGGTATTAGATACCGCTTGTGGCTCTCACATTTGTAATAATGAGAAGGGTCTAACTGACAGCGAAAAGGTTGGACCGTGGGAGGTTGATATTCGCATTGGAAATGGAGCACGAATGGATGCTAAACGCGTGGGAATTTATAGACTGGATTTACCTTTTGGCTTTTGTTTAGAACTTAATAATTGTTATTTTGTTACCTCGTTAACGAGGAATATTATCTCTATCCCAATGTTAGACATTGATGGGTTTTCTTCATTCATTGCCAATGACAGTTATGTACTGTCTTTTATTGGTTTTATTTGTGGAAATGCACCGCTTGTGGATGGATTGTATGTTCTAAACTGTAGACATGAAATTTTCAATATACAAAATAAAAGAGCTAAAATAAGTAATCAAAGAAATCCCACCTACTTATGGCATTGTAGACTTGGTCACATCAATGAATCAAGGATAGTAAGATTGAGAAAATTAGATTACTTAGAACCATTTGACTTAGAGTCATATGGTGATTGCGAATCTTGCTTAAGAGGAAAGATGACAACCAAATCACTTTCTGGGAAAGGAATACGTGTCAAAGAGGTGCTTGAGTTAGTCAATACCGATATATGTGGGCTTTTTCAACTCAAGCTAAGGGAGGCTTTCTTTATTTCATCACTTTTACAGACGATTTCTCAAGGTTTGAGCATGTGTATCTTATGAAACATAAGTCTGAAGCTTTTGAGAAATTCATGGAGTACAAGTCAGAAGTAGAGAAGCAACTTGAAATAAGTATTAAAACTCTTCGATCGGATCAAGGAGGTGAGTACTTAAGTAAAGAATTTCTAGATTACTTGAAGCTTTATGGAGTCCATTCAGAATGGACACCTCCCGGAACGCCACAAATGAATGGTGTTGCTAAGAGGAGAAATCGTACCTTATTAGATATGGTTAGATCCATGATGAGCTTCTCAGCTCTACCAACATACCTATGGGGACATGCATTGCAAAGCTCAATCTATATTTTGAATAGAGTTCCATCAAAGTCAGTAGAGAAAACTCCATATGAGATATGGAATGGCAAGAAGCCAGCACTTAGACACATGCGACCTTGGGGGTGCCCTGCATATGTAAAGAAGTTGCTCACTGACAAATTGGAATCTAAAAGTGAGAAGTATTATTTTGTAGGGTATCCTAAGGAAACAAGAGGGTACTACTTCTGTCTTCCTGAGGAACATAAAGTAATTGTTTCCAGAAATGCAACTTTCTTTGAAGAAGACTATGTCTACAAGGAACAAAGTTGCAACAAGATAGAACTTGAAGAAATTCAAGAAGTACAAAATAATGTAGAGAATGGCCCCTTATCAAATGACCTAAGCAAGGATTCAGTAGGAGTATTTGATGATGATTGGGTACTTAGAGTACGCCCTTCAGCAAGTGGGAGTGTTTTGAGGGTTAATGCAGAAATGTAAGACCCTCATGCACAACCAATGGTAGATGACACAATAGTTGTGCATCATCCTATTCAAAATGATATTCCTGAAAGTTCTCAAGGTTGTGGATTGTCCAACACACAAACATCTTCTCAAAATCAAAATACAGCAAACACTGAAACGTAGAATGTTCAACTCCATAGGACAACTAGGACTCATCGTGCACCTGAAAGACTTAATCTCCTTGTTGAAACACATAATGAGATAGATATTCCTGATGATGATGAGCCTACTACCTACAGCGAAGCAATGTTAGACATTGATTCACAGAGATGGCAAGAAGCCATGAAATATGAAATGGAGTCTATGTACATAAACCAAGTATGAAACTTGGTTGACTTGCCAACAGGGGTTAAGACCCATAGGATGCATATGAGTCTTCAAGAAGAAGATTGATGCATATGACAAAGTACAGACTTATAAAGCAAGATTGGTGGCTAAAGGTTATAATCAACGACCTAGGGTCGATTATGATGAAACCTTTTCACCTGTTGTAAAGATTAAGTCCATTCGAATTTTGCTCGCAATAGTTGCATACTATGATTATGATATTTGGCAAATGAATGTTAAAACTGTCTTCCTCAATGGTAATCTAATTGAGGAGATGTATATGATACAACCAGAGGATTTTACATCCAAGACTCAACCCAAAACAGTATGCAAACTACAAAAGTCCATTTATGGACTTAAGCAAGCCTCAAGGAGTTGGAATATTTGTTTTGACAAAGTAGTCAAATCGTTTGACATTGTTAGAAGCGAAGATGATCCATGTGTTTATAGTAAACGCACAGATGAGAGTATTGTCTTCATTGTCATATATGTAGATGACATATTGATAATGAGAGATAATAATACTCTCATGCAATCAGTCAAGGAATTGTTATCCAGTACCTTCATGATGAAGGACTTAAGTGAAGCCTGCTAAATTCTTGGAATTAGGATCTACAAGAGATAGACTTAGTAGATTGTTGGGGCTGTCATAATCTGTATACATAGACAAAGTGCTAAGACATCTATCTATGGAGAAATCCAAGAAGGGAGATATTCCTATAAATCAAGACATCAAGTTGTCAAGGAAGGATTGTCCTTCCACAGTTGCAGAACTTGAACGCATGAAGAGAATCCCATATGCTTCAGCTATAGGATCAATCATGTATGTCATGACCTGTACAAGGTCAGATGTGGCCTATGCACTTAGCATGACTTGCAAATTCCAGCAGAATCCTGGGGAGAAACACTGGAAAGCAGTCAAGAGTATTCTTAAGTATCTTAGACGAACTAAAGAATACTTCTTAGTCTATGGCGGACAAGAAGAGCTAGTAGCTACTGGGTATACTGATGCTAGCTTCCAGACAGATCTTGATGACTTCAAATCTCAGTCTCGTTATGCCTTCATTTTAAATGGTGGAGTAGTTGGTTGGAAGAGTTCCAAGCAAGCTACAACTGCCGATTCGACAACAGAAGCCGAGTACATTGCTGGATCGGAAGCTGGTAAAGAAGTTGTCGCGATATCCGAGTTCTTAAAGGAATTAGAGGTTGTTCCAAGTGCCAGTTGTCCAATAACGATTTATTGTGACAACACTGGTGCGATTTCTCAAGCTAAGGAACCAAGATCAACGAATAGAAACAAGCATATACCAAGGAAATACCACATACTCAGTGAGATGGTGGAGACAGAAGAAATAAAGATACACTACATTCCCACCGATAATAATCTAGCAGACCCATTTACTAAACCATTAAGCTTAGTCAAGCATAATGATCATTTCGAAAACATGGGCATTAGATACATTGATGATTGACTCTAGGCCAAGTGGGAGATTGAAAGTATATATGTCCTAGAAACAATCATTTTAGGAGCAAATGTACTTGAACACATTCATATTATTATTGAGATTAATATATTTGGCTTTTGCAATTATTGAATTATTATTTGATTGTTTATATTATTCATTAATGTGCATCCCTTGAACTTACATTGTCATTGATAGTGTGAGATATTAATGATAGAGTGTAGTTCTTAAAATAGCCTAGACTAATGATCATTGAGAATGCGATATCAATGATATGTTGTAAGTCGACATGTGGTCTGCATCACATTCTTAGAGAATGTAATATATCTCACTTACTACCAACAATAGTTGCTAGTGATGGACACATGGATACTCTTAGAGGAGTATTGACAAACCCTGCTGATAAACTATTTGTTATACATGTCTAGAGTATTATCAGCATGTGGGAGATAGATATCCTTAGACTTGAAGTCAATATCACTTTGTTTACGGAGTAATGCACTTTGATCCTGTCCTAAGCTCAAATGCCTTATAGGTTGAGACGCGTCTTGTATTGGGTGCATTACGAAGTAGATTGAAGGTGGTAGTTGAGCCAAGAATAAGATTCATTCATCGATTGGAATTTCGAGAGAACACTCAGTTTATCAGAGATGTTAGATCGACCAAGTCATTGGCCAATGCAAGAGACATATCTAGGATATGGTCTGGTTGTTGACTAATATAGATGAGATAAAGTGATCAAGTCATTTGGATAGACACTTGGCAAATCTTAAGCTTGATCGAGTGTGTCGCGAATGAAAGGAATTTATCATCTCACATAGAGATCTGTTTACTTGAGTCTTGTAAACGTACTTCACACATTGGGTCCGTCACCGGCGCCGTCTAGGAGTTCCGTGTGAACCTTGATTTGTTCAAGTGCCGATGTGTGAAGGCCTAAATGGTCACACTAAGTCGATTGTCTTTTCGGTCTAAGAGTATAATGAGAGAATGTAAAATATCAGATTTAGAATCAAGATATTTTATTTAATAATAAATTATGGAATAATTTTCATTTGATGAAAATTATATAATTAAGTCCAAATTAAATCTTGGATTTAATTAGATCTAAAACGTGCAGAAAACAAATGGAGGAGCAGCGTGATGGGCGATTCGATCGCCCAGCTGCGATTCATTGGATCGATTCTTGGCTCGATCCAAATCGAATTGGTTTCCTCCACTATATATTTGACACTTAACCCATAATTTCATGATGTACTCACTTTTCACTTTCTGAACTCAGAGTTCAGGAAATAAAATTCTCTCAAATCTCTATCAAGATTTCCTAGCTTTCTTGGGCAAAAGAATATACCGAAGCAAGGCTTGCACCCGGATTGACAATCGCGTGCGCTCCCTTTAGTAAAGACTAACAAAGATTAAACTGTAAGTTTTCTTCCTGTCTTTGCAGATTTGAATTATCGCATAATCATACCAGAAACGTTTGTTTGGGCAAGTAAGTTTACTCAAAATTTTAAACTTCCGCTATGCCTTACTTGTGTGTTTTACCCCCCAACAAATCCCTACGGTTTGTAACATACATTCTGGTCTGTTCTTGATGATATGTTTTTTTTTTCTTTTCTTTTTCACATTGATATAGGGTTATTTTATGCAACGTGTGCCGATAAATTTGACAACTGTTTGACAAAATAAATACAAGAGTGACATCTGTTAGACACGTAGCTATTTTCTTTAATAACTAATAAATAGTTTAAAAGAAGTTAATTGTGTTCTCAAGGAAAAGAAAGTGACTTACACCCCCAATTATCTTCTCTAATAATTACTATCTATATTAATTCTAGTTATTATTGATATCTAGTTTGAGCTATATGAGCTGAGAAAAATCTTATGTTCGGTCAAAATATTTTCTTCGAACATTTTTATGATTATGATATTAACAACAGGAAAAAACACTACAAAAATATATTTTTTTCGACCTCAAAACCCATCTCATGAGGTTGATTTTCTCCGTATTTTATTTTTTACTGTAATTTTCTTTTAAAGAACCAACCTCGTGAGGTTGTTTTTTCTCCGTTTCTTTTTAAAATGACCTTCTCCGTCTTTTTATTTTTAATTGTTTTTAAAAATATCGAGTTCATAAGGTCGGAAAAAATCAACCTTATGAGATCGGTATTCTCCGCCTTTATATTTTTCAATTTTGTGAAAAAAGAACCGACCTCATGAGGTCGGTTATTTGACCTTTTTTTCAAAATGAAAGCGTTTTTATGAGGTTGGAAAAAGAGCGACCTCATGAGGCGGAAAAGCTAATAATTTTTTAAAATTATTTAATTTAAAGTGACTTCACGAGATCGGTATTATTCTAATTTATAAAAAATATGAGGTCGGTATTTTGGCGAAAAAATAAATTTAAAGAGTATAAATAAATAAAAAATTAGACAAACAAGCACTAATAATATAGTGGTAGAAATGTATCCTACCATGATCAACATTGGGTTCGATTCCGAGATGACACATTTTATAATTTTAAAACCAATCTCATGAGGTCGTTATTTTTCAAAAATAAATTTAAAAAATCGACCTCATGAGGTCGTTAATCTTCAAAAATATATATTCATATAACTTTGCGTTCTAACAACTATATATTCCTATAACTTTTGCGACCTCATGAGGTCTTGTAAATCTAAATAAATAAATATTTAAATTTGCGACCTCGTGAGGTTGGTAAATTTAAATAAATAAAAAATTATTTTGGTTATCGACCTCATGGGATCACTAATTTGTTTACAAAAAAGACAAATTAATATACAGACCTCATGACATCAGTAAATTTCTTTTACAAAATAAATAAATTAATATATCGTCCTTATGAAGTCGGTAATCTTTTTTAACAAAAACAATAAATTAATATGCCGACCTCCTGAGGTCGATAAGTTTTTCATAAAATTTTAAATTAATATACCGACCTAATAATTAAGCAATCCGGTGTAAAACATATCATGAGGTCGGTAAAAATTTCGACTCGCCCTAACTAACCTACGCTTGAGGTCTGGTTTTGCCAAAAATCGACCTCATGAGGTCGATTATCTAGGTCGACATCACATTTTTAGTAGTGAGAGTAATAACAAGAGATTTTTTATATGGATAATAGCATATAAATATAGTTTTTATATACTAATATATAATATACATAAGATATATGTTTTATACATAATAATTTTAGATATATTTAACTAATAAATATAATTACTTTTTATCGACCGACTAAATGGGTAACTTCCCTTAATAACAGTAACACTAGTACTATAATATTAGTAATTTTTGCGAGGAAAATTTCTTTTGCTTCAACGGGGTCAAGAGGAAAAATTAATTATAGAGTTCAGTAAAAAAAAAAGGAGGAAAGACTTGATTGAAATATGTTACACCTGACGAAAGAGTTAGGATAAATTAATTAAATGTTTGAAGGAAGCCCAAAAGGAGTCAAAGTGGTTGGAGATGTCAACATAAACCTAATTAGCATTATCTTCCAAATAAAAGGTTGAATAGAAAATGGGATAGAAATATGGAGAAATGCCTTTTTCTTACAATTGTTTAGTGAAGATTAATATAATTACTAGCTTATGCATTTGTGTTGTTTTCACATCTTATTGTATTACGAGTAGGGCTGCACAAAAGGGTAAAATCGGACCGGATCGACCTGGACCGGATCAAGGACCGAATTTTCAGAAAATTAAGACCGAAAACCGGACTGAATTTATCGGTCCGGTCTGAACAGGGTCGGTCCTGTCTTTTTTTTCGATCCGGACCGAATTTTGTGCAGCCCTAATTACAAGAGGTGATAAAACAGCTACCAGTATCATATAAAGAAAATAATAGGCAATGAATAAATTTAAACACAAATTCAATATAATAATTTTAAACAAACTAATGAGAAGTATACGAAACATAAATTGATTTTTTTTTTTATATACTTTCATTCTAGCTTTTACATCTAAATAAAAAATATATATAAAGAGATAGACTAATTTAAGAGAGTCGCAAGAAACAACACAAACCTATTATTTTTGAAAAGTTTATAAGAAGAAAAAGAATATTCAAACTTATCATGACGGTGAACTGTCACGATCCAAAGTCTATCAAAACAAATGTCGCAAGTGTATTGAAAAAATATGATGGCCCGAGAAAGCATATACGTGGCGACTATTATATCAGATTGACGAGCCCAAATGAATTCAGAGGAAATACACATTCATTTCGGTCTCAACCCCTATCCCGAACGCGCACCTTGAACTTAGAACCGGATGGTCGATTCACGAGCACACCCGGGAATCGACAGTTAGAGATAGTCATATCTTTCAAGATTCGAGAGATCACGATCACGACTTATCCCGTTTTTTTAGAATCCACGATCCTCAAGCCCACAATGGCTCAAACGTGCTTAGGGTTAGAAAGTTAAACAAGTACGCCCTATATGTAATCTTTAATTTCTGATTTGTTGAGGTCAATTTAGAGATTAAGCAATATAATTACACTATTCTCTTAACATTAAGTTTGGTAAATTCACATTTGTTGCTTTGATTCTTGAAGGTATTCAGTCCATCAATTGGAGATTGAATAAGCTTTCTTGTTTTTCTTTCGTTATTATTTACGTTGTTATAATTATTTTGTTTCACATCGTTCATATATTCTTGTTTCAAATCTCGTATTACAGATTTTCTGAATTAGCTTGGATTAATTTCGTTGCTAAATACCTCAAACAAATAAATCTAACTGATTTTCCTAACAAACGAATTTTAGGCTAAACAGTAAATATACTTGTGACCATTGTGTTACATGCATTGCATCTTGCCTGACGATGGCAAAAATACGAGGAAGTTCTTTTATTGCTTGACCACCTAGTAATTCCTCCCTAGCGGCTCCACATCCACCTTGCGAGACTTCTCTAACTGGTTGTGCTGCTACTAGAGGACCGGCGCTGACGACATATTTTCTGAAACATCTGAAAAATGACGGAGAACATAGGGGGAGACATCATCATCCAAAAAATCATAAAAACTAGACACGAGTTTTTCTACTTTAGAAAATGGAATTGTGATTCATAAAAAAGAACATGACGACTAATGATGATTCGTTTAAAGGACAAATCAAAGTATTTACACTACTACATATTTGCGCTTAATTATCGCTTATTTTTTGACTTAGATAGCGCTTTTAAGCTACCGCCATGATAGCTCAGATACTTAAAAAAGCGTTATGCAAGCAGGCTACTACCATAGCGCTTTGCTTGCATAGCGCTTAAAAAAGCGCTATGGTAGTATAATTCCGTTAAACATTATATTTAAAAATATTGTTTGCATAGCGCTTACAAAAGCGCTATCCAATCTATTTTTTTTTACTTTTTTTTTTGATAATATCCATGTTTTTTCACGTAATAAATAAAATATCAAAAAGATAACAAAAAGAATACTCATTCAAAATATAATATAATATAATATAATATAATCATTCGCATAAAACATAATAATATAGTTAAAAATAGTATCTCAATCATTAGTAGCTTACAATCATTAACTAATAACAATACAACATATGCAACAATTACATCAAAATACTAACTAATAGCTTCAACCTTCCATTTTTTCTTTGATGAATCGATTGTACAAGTAGTCTGCCCAATTAATTCGAAAATTATTCATTTTTCTTGGAGGATAAAGCTTGAGTGGTGAACTATGAACAAACTGCAAAACATAGATGTTGCAAAAACATAGTTAGAATAGAAACGTCCAATAAATAAACATATATACTTACACAAATAACCTCATACAAATATGGTTGGGTATGAACAATGACCTAGATCATAACAATGTATTTTCACCAATTCGGATGTCGCGGGAACACATTAGTTGTTCGCTCTTAGGTTGGGTAGTCAGGCCATAGATCCCAGAAAATATCCCAAATTGTCAATCACAAAAATGAAAATGTATGTTAAAGGCACATAAATATATAATTGCATTGACTACATTGAGTTAAACAAATTATCACAAGTCCAGAGAATAGACAACCCAAATAAATAATTTTCAGTGAAGCATGCAGAGGTGAAAATTTAAAAATAGAACTCCAAACAACTATTTTTTCTTTAGAAGAAGAGAGAAAAACCAAAGTCCAAACTTGCAGATATCCAGAATGTGTAGAAAGAATCAAAACTCAAACTCATCCATTTTGCACAGAGGGAGACATAAACAATTTTTTTCTCAAATCAAATGGAAACCATAATACCAACCAATCTTAGGCCTAAGCCATAGCAAAAGTCTCTATACACTAGTCAATTCATGTTTTTAGGGGAATGAATCTAAATTAATGACTTAAAGGGAACAGACGCAATTCATGCAAATAATTAAGAAATCACACCCTAATGTGTATTTTATGCACATTAAGCTTATCTGAATCACTGCAGGATATCATACTAGCCAACAGAGGTGACAGGAAGGGATGAAAAATCAACATAGTAAGGTAGGGACCATTCTTAATATGCATTATAATGGTTTTTATAAAGATACAAAATAACATGGACAACTATCCTCTAATTTAAGCATACATAACAAGGCACTAATACCATTCATCAAATCAGATAATATATACAACAATGAATTTAAAGCACATTTGAAGTCTTCAAGGCTCGACTTCCCCTCACATAATACATATATAAGAATCTTAAACACATATGAAGTCTTTAAGGCACGACTTCCCCTCACATAAATTATAAGTATGAAATTTAAGCATATTTGAAAATTTAATGTATACACATCACATGATTCATATATATGAATTTTTAAACACATATGAAGTCTCTAAGGCACGACTTCCCCTCACATATATCACATGTATGAAATTTTGGCATATTTAAATATTTAATGCATAACGACACATCACATAATATATATATAAGAATCTTAAACACATATGAAGTCTTTTAGGCACGACTTCCCCTCATATTGTCATACTGCCAAATGAAGATCGATATACTTACATAAAGAGGAATACTTGTATCACCCGAACTCAAAATATCCTCAATGAAACAACAAATATAATGACCACAATGAATGATATCGATCTGCCTTGGACACTATGAAAAATAACGTCCAATATTAATTTATTATCATATCTTATATAAAATAATTTTCAAAATTGTAAAGTAAATACCTGAATATTTGACCAACTGAATATATTGTATGCCGCCTTACTGAGACTAACATCTCAAAGAGTCCGATACCCTAACATACCCCTATTTTGTTTAAAGTAAATAATATTATACACATGTATATATATAAATTAGTAATGTAAAAAAATTGAAGAGCTAATTACCTTTCAATAAAAAAATTCAAATCCGGACGTTGTGAATAGCTGCATTTCGGAGCTGGATCCATAAAGTATATCACCTCCATTTGGGTATTGATACCAACCAATACCCAATATGAACTGCATAATATTTGAAAAGTTTATTGTATTATCAGCTCATTTACAATATATGTGGCCTTGTAATGTCTAATACAATAATCATGCGATTACTTGAGTAAATTATGAAAACTCAAGTAAGATAATGTCAAGTAAAAGGAAGCCTAGAAGGCTAGAAATAACTGAAGACAACATATAATAATTAAATATTATGTTAAAACTCACCCAACATTATGCGACACCAATAATAGATGAATTTTTCCTTCATGCTTGAGTAGACATTCGACCAAATAATTGGACGCTGTTGCACTACCTATAATATTGGCTGCAATATGGGGGGACACAAAAGAAAACTTGCTGGCCAACTCGACTTTCTCGGAAAGATAAACTTCACCCAAATACCTTAAACAATGCATAATACATAAGTTTTATAAAATATTTATGTAACATATTTTATAAAAAATAAGATGGACAATTTTTAATAATTTTATTACCTAATATAGAATGCAATGCTTGAAGTACTTAGCCATCCATTATCCAAAATCTCCAAGATATGTTCATGAACTATATCTTCATTCCAAGGATCTCCATCAAAATATGCGTCCATGGGAAATTCTATGTTGGTCACAATAGTTGGGAATGCGAAACGCAAAAAATGCAGCATCATAGAATCGTGAGGAGAATATCTACACTTGGAATAACCTGATGCATTAGCACAAACTGTTGACTCCACAGTTTTCAAAGTAGCCGTAGCACCTATAGAAACTTTCTGACTCCTCTTATCCATCTTCTTAAGAGGTGGACACTACAAACAAAGAATTTTGAATGACCATATATCAGTAAGATTAATTCTAGTATGTTAACTGGAATTTGAAAAATAGACAAGATCATGTACAATGTATCCTTCACTAAACAACTAATTCTTCATTAAGTTGTAGATCATTTACCTCTATTTTCAAAGACACAAGCTTTTTTGGCCATGAAATGAAATGTCCAACAACTTCTCCTATAGTCCTGACTTCATTAGTAGGTTGTGGCACCTATGACTGTTTCTCAGATTCTTCCGCCACCTCAAATTGTATCCTCGCATAACCTTCTGACAATGGAACACGATGAAAAACCTCCTTCGGGCCATTATGCAAAATATTCTGCCCAACATATCTACGGGGATGTTCAACGTACAAATATATTTAATCGGACCCTAGCAATGAACAATATGTTAGTATTCATTTAATAAATATATTTATTAGCCACACTTGAACACTTAAAATACCTCAGGAAGATTCTCATTCGGAACATCATCATCGTCATTAGAATTAATGGCATTCTCCACATCGAAATTATCCGTATGACTAGAACCACAAGAAGGCACCATAGGTTGATAGCCTTTACTCTTCAGCTCCATCATGTTTTTCTCTAATTTATTGAATTGTCTTTTCAATTTTGACAATTCAGACACTTCAGCTACCGAAGATAAAAATCTCTTAGTAACACCAAATCCACATCCTCGCACACGCCCAAAATACTGTATTGGAATTTCTTGATCAAGCAAGTCTTCAACTGCAATATAATTTAGCTCTTCTTCTCTCAACTCTTCTTCTATGCTAACCTAAAACAAACAACATTGATTAGAGAAATGATCACAACAAACACAGCGAATGCAACACAACAATTGCACGGAATAGCGGCAACAAGACAAGACAAAGGCCATTTGCTGTGTTCACAACAATAGCAAACACAGCAGTTGTTGTGTTCACAAAGAACATCAACAAAGAAATGCACTAGCGAAGAACATCAAGACAAAGAACACGGCCATTGCGTGTTCCGCGAATAACAAATGCAGCAACACAACAACTGATGTGTTCACAAGACAGCAACAACAGCTGCTTTCGGCACCTTAAGCTATGAAATACAACAACGCAACAGCTGCAGCAACAACAACACAGGCGGCAACAATGACAACAACACAACAACACATCACCGCAACACACACAACTCAGGTTCACAAGTTCCGCAGGCAACAACGGTGCTTACGGCACCTCAGTGTGAAATGCGGCGTAGCAAGCTTTGTGTTCCGCAAAGAATGCGACGGTGGCATGCTTGTGTTCACAAGCAAAGAACATCAAAACAACAACAACACTGATGAGGAAAGAAGTAACATGAATTGTCAAAGAATATTACCGTATCCTCAAGTATTCTCAAAGAACTAGGATCATCAATCTGGTACTCATCATTAATCCTCGCATACTTCCAAGTATCGAAGCGAGTTACTACAGGATCCACTTCCCCTTTACGTTTTTTCTGTTGAATCTGCAAATTTTGAGAATAAAATTAAATTGTATATCTTCTGTAAATGAAGTTATATAATACTATTATAGATAATTAATACATACAATCTGCTCTCTCAGCCGCACATAACCCACACATGCTTTCCTATATCGCGCCTCCATTGATTCCGCTCTCACTTTGTTTATTTTGCTTTTTTTTCTACAATTGAAAGTTGTCATTAGTCGGTTTAAATTGTAATCCTCATATTGAAAGTAATGTAATAACGTGGACGTTACCTTAAAATCTAGAGTCAATGAATGTTTCACAAAAAATTTCCAATACAGAGACACAGAAGACAACTGCGAGTATATGAAAGGTGGTTCATCCAAGTAGTTACCCTCACTATCTATTGCAATATTCCTCAACCTTGCCCAAAAAATTCTGTGCAGGTAACCGGCACGAGAAAGAATCAATTTCTTATTTGATTCATCTAGCCCAAATGTTTCCTGTTGCAACATATGACAATATTAACTACAACCATATAACTTAGAGTTAAAAAGTACTAAATTAAAAAAAATATACCTTGACTTCATCTCAATATTGTTCTTTCAGGGGCAACAAATCTTTATTATGCCAATTAGTAATCGAAATTAGAAAAGTTCTTCTACAGCAAGAGCCAACAAAATGTGCTAGGGTCATCGACTTTTTGCCAATTGATTGGCCTATTTCATTAAAATTCACCTTTATTACATCACCTCTGGGTTTTTTTTCTTAATATTCACCATAGTGACTAGTCCTCGAGAATGAACCTCAGACATGCCACTAGTATCACCGGAGCCCCCTATCTCACCTCCTCTAGAACCATCCTGACCATCCCCTCGAGCACAACATTTGCTCAGACATGCCACTAGTCCTCTCATTTTAGTTTACTTAAGACACTAACATGTCATTTAAGAGGAAATCCAGGAATTCAACCCAAGTACCACGTACCTCTAACCTTGTTAAGACTGACTTCTTTTTATGTAAAACTTCCAAGATACTAATAACCGTAGCATCAAGTTACGACTACCTTTCAAGACAAGTCACATTTCCTTTTAGAAATATAATAGGCTTCTAAATTATGTGACTTCTTTTCTTTTAAAACCTTAGGCAATTGATGCCTTAAAACCAATTTGCCTTTCATAAATTCAAATCATTTATCCGTACTTATTTTACTTAGAGTAAATCTTTCTTTTGTTAACCTTCCATAAAGCTAATATATACAAACTTCCCATAAAGTCGTTATATTAACTTTATACATTAGTCAAATACATTTCCCTATATCCAAGGGACTTATACTTTTAAAACGAAACAAGTATCATATACTTAAAACCCTTCAAGTCCATTAACTTTGAAAACTTAAGACATCCTTAATACTTTTTAAGAAGTGAGTTAATCCCCTTACTCACCAAACTTGGCCATCCTCAAAACAAGTAAGGGATATCAAAGCCTTGTACGTCTACCGTACTACATAAGTGTAACTATTCATGCTCAAGAGATAGGAAAATTCCACATACCTCTTCGGGTCAATCCACTCGCAAGTCCAATATACCACGCGTAGTATGTCAATCTATAATGACCATAATACGTCCATTAGCCTCTATCTTCAACGTAGAACATTCTAATTGAAAAGTCCCTTATTCCTACGGAAAATTGGACAGCACTTCCTTTGTTTCTGCATACTTTGCCACCTTTTCAAGGCCGAATGCAATAACCAAATACGCCACCTTTAAGGCTCAACAATCCAATCAATACAAAGGGGATTACACGCCTAACTTGGACGTGTAAAATTCTGCCCCACAATACATAACAACTAATACAAACTACAAGGTCCAATTTGACAATTTTGAGGTATAACAACATAACTTCTTATCCAATTCCTTTTTAATCCAATTTCTTATCCAATTCCTACATGCAATACATCTAAAGGCAATATTGACAACTACAAGTCCTTTCTTCCACACATGCAACACAATTTACTAGCAAAAGAGAAAGGATTGGTACCTTAGAGCTTACCCAAATTAGTCCAACAAATTTCACTTGTCTTCTTTCCACAATCACCTCCACAAACCTCCTACAAGCTTGTCAACATGTTTCCTTCTTGCCACATTTTCTGAAATTTTCTCTAGGCTTTGGTGTCTTCTTGAATTTCTAGAGAGAAGGGAAAGGAATTTTAGAGAGAATGAAGAACTTTTTAGAGAGAAGGGAGAGTTTGAAGAATGACCAAGTCTTCAAGACTTGGTCAATAAATAGGACATGCACAAAATCAGATGGGGGGGGGGGGGGACACTTGTCACCCACCCCTGGCCTCTTTTTTAAAAAGCGATTCGATTTTTCCCATTCGCAGAAACGCCTCGGCGCGCGACCTGCGGCCGCGCGCGGCCTGCAACCTCTGCAACCTTTCAGAACTTCCGCGCGGCTGCTTTCGGCGCGTGGCTGCAACTTTAGCGATTTTGGACTATCCGTGACTGTACTGCAGCCTCGACCGAAAATACTTTACGCTCATTGCAAGCCGAACTTGTAACTTTCATAACTTTCTACTCCGATGTCCTATCGACAAACGGTTGGTTGCATTGGGAACTAGACTCAACGAATCTCATACTGGGCTATTGAAACACCTAAAAACTCCTAATGATCTAGGAGATATACCGCTCCAAAGTTGACTCAAAATTGTCCAAAAACATTTTGACAACCTATCTTTCCAAGATTTTTGTCTTAAGTCCTTTCCTACGTTCTCATAAGCATGGCCAGAACTACGGGGTGTAACATTCTCCCCCCCTTAGAAACATTCGTCCCGAATGTTCCTTCTAAGTCTCCAAAACGCATGCGCCGGTATAGTCTTCACTACTACACCTATAAAACCAATTATGCCACATATGACCATAATACAATAACCACGCAAAAACTTACATCCCAGTCAACGAGGAATCACCTCTAAAGCGTATAACAACTTATTAGTTCTCATCCATGGTCTAAGGGTATTCTCCTCACAAAATGATCACTTCCATCCTCTTAACACATGTTCGCTTTTTCTTCCACTTGTCGTATCCTCCTTGCACACTCGAACTCTTTCTAGTATACTTACCACATTTCCGTCATTGCTTCAGTTTTCAAAAATCTCGGGGTTACTATTTCCAACTTGGTCATTACTAGCCTCAAATTCCTTTAAGGCCATTCCCAGCCTTCCTGACCCGATTTTTGGTCGAACGCATCCACGAACTCGTACGATGATTACCTAAACTTGGGCCTAGCACCCACACGACCTTATCACCTAGAGGGACCACCTCAAACTTACCTCACTTCATTTCCGGATCTGCGGGTTGACCCGCGATTGGTCCTCAACCCGACCCATTATGTACCAGCTCTTGTTCCCGGTCTGGAACAATCTCACTATTTAAGTCACGAAAAACCTAGTGGTTCCCTTAGCTTAACTACCCTCTATAATTTCACACCACTCATGGACTTATTACCCAAACGTACCCCACATATACTATGTTCCTCGACAAAGATCACCCGTAAAATCTTTCACTCAAGATGGCCCTGTATCTAAGGTTCCCGCGATTATCAAAATTCTAAGGCTCACAACTTCCATGTCCCCAAACTTACCCCTTATACAAACCAGGCTTTATAAATCACAATTTACATAAAATTACCCGCACATAACATTTAACATGTAACCATCTTATCACACCCACTAATCTTTAGAGGGTTAAGGATATACCTGTAACTATTGCTTCACTTCCCTTTGTCGTTCTAATCATGATCCTGCCCTGCACCGCGCATAGCAAAAGAAGGTGATGAACCAACCACTGATCCTGAAGGCTGGGTTTCTACATCCGCTCTACCTCCGGTCGGACAATTTCTCGCAAAATGGCCCTGCTGGCCGCATGTAAAACAAACTCCCATACTAGCATGACACTCCCCATAATGGAGCCTACCACAACGGCCACAACGAGGTAGGGGTGGCCCCATCTGACTAACATCCTCGCTTCCGAAAACTCAAACTCGAGCCCGACCGCTCCCGAATCTCGAACGCCCGAAGATCGTGGTGGAGCACTGCGTCTTGGCCGAGGTATATATCGATCTGCCTGAAGCCGCCGCCGAAAGTCACCAAATGACCCTGCTGTCCTGGCCCTCTTATGTTGATCTTGGTTATTCCGCCGACTTACGTTCTCGATCACGCGCAAGATAAGCTCGCACGCGGCAATGTCCATGCCCGGCTGAAGAGCTACACCAGTGAAACCCTCCGCTAAATAATCATCGAGCCCTGCGACATAGCGGTGCACTCTATCCTCCATGTCTGCCACTAAAGCGGGGACATACTGAGCCAACGAGTCAAACTCTACATTGTATTCCCGAACCGTCCGCCCGTTCTGCCTCAACATCAAAAATCTATCCGCCCGCGCTCTCCTCATCTGCGAAGGCAAGAAGCGTGCAAGAAATGCCGCTGAGAACTCGTCCCAACCAGCTGGAAGTGCATGCTCCCCGACGCTTCCTATGAATCAAACGACCAATCGCAGATCACGCGGCCGATGTGCACCCAATACCACCGACTGCCTCCGAGGCCTTGATCACTCATGATCCGCTGAATCGTTTGATAAATTCACGAGATCATCTCGCCCCGACCCATAGAACTCTGGTGGGCTGCAACTCAAAAAGTACCTAAGTCTCACGCTATCTGATCTAGGGTGAACTACGGGTACAACCGGAACCGCTGTCTCTCGTATGTCCTCATTCCTTGCCACGATCCTGACTAATAACTGGGCCATCTCCTTGTAACCCATATCTTCCGCTCCAGGCTGTGTAACTGGAGGCTCAAGTACCGCGGTCTCAGTAGCTGCTGTTGCTGCCCCGAACTCAGCTGGGGTTGGCGACGTCGTGGAACTCGCCGTCCGAAACATCACCTCAGGTAAAGATTGGGCCTGTGCCTTCGTAACCTCTCAAGGCCCTACTAGCGCCTCTCCCACCGCCTTGCCTTCGCCGGGCGCGGTTGCCTTGCGTGGATGCATAACTGATACATAAAAATATGTCAGAGGGAGTTCAACCTATAACACAGCTCTATTGCACGATCTTAGAGTGAAAGAATGGAAACCAATCCTAAATATCCTGTAGCCTCCTGATTATAGATGTGGTGCACAACACACCGATAATCAAGACTCTACTAGATACGGCTCAGAGACACTTTTCGAGGATTAATCGCTCGATACCACTTTTGTCACGACCCGACCTCGAGTCGTGGATCGTGCCTTACCTCGCACCTGTGATACAACATCGAGAAAACCAAATAAGTAAACTTATAAACAAGAACAATATAAAATATGAAACAGGCTAACCCAAAATGTCTACCTTTCCGTAAATATAACTATAGCAAAAACTGAACAGTTACATCCTTAACAACCCAATTTATAACAGGACTACAGGCCTCTAAGAGTTTGTAATAATCGCGGACGATGGCCCCGTCATACCGGAATGTACATAATATCTACAACATCGTGGAGAACTGCACTAAAAGTCAAGCCTCCGAGAAATGGAGCTTCGACACTGATCAAAGATCCTAAGAATGAGGATCCACCACCGCTACCCTACTGCGCAGATTTAACGCAACCCCAGGAAGGGGTCAAGACACATATGTACCAAGTATGCAAAGTGGAAAATACCGTAATAATATCATAAGTCTAAATAAAGTCGAGTCATGGATGATAATCAAATTACGCAGACCGTGCCTTACTAACAATGAGTAACAAGTATAAACTTTCTCGCATAAAAATAGGAGGCTCATGATCAAACAGGTCCTCGCCCGCAAGATCATTAAGCAATCCTACTCGGGACTATTTCACCCGTGATAGTCCCGTGGACCCGCATGAGGTCATCCGCCTCATGGGACTATTTCACCCGCATGGGACTATTTCACCCGCATGGACCCGGTGGGCCCGCATGAGTACAAACGCCGCACTCGCATCATGGGTAGCAAATCCATGGAATAAGTAGTAAACCATCCTAATGGACGCATACCCGTGGACCATCCATCGTGTCAGTATGTCCAAAGGAAATAACAAGAATAACCCGGGGTCTACCCCGTAAGAATACATAACCTAGCACAACCGGCTATCATACATAACATAAGCGCTACCGGCTTATCATAACATAAGCAAGTTAAGAAATCCCCTAACTTCTTATTAACATTATTAATATATCCTCTCATTTTAGTTTACTTAAGGCACTAACATGTCATTTAAGAGGAAATCCGGGAATTCAACCCAAGTACCACGTACCTCTAACCTTGTTAAGACTGACTTCTTTTTATGTAAAACTTCCAAGATACTAATAACCGTAGTATCAAGTTACGACTACCTTTCAAGACAAGTCACATTTCCTTTTAGAAATATAATAGGCTTCTAAATTATGTGACTTCTTTTCTTTTAAACCCTTAGGCAATTGATGCCTTAAAACCAATTTGCCTTTCATAAATTCAAATCATTTATCCGTACTTATTTTACTTAGAGTAAATCTTTCTTTTGTTAACCTTCCATAAAGCTAATATATACCAACTTCCCATAAAGTCGTTATATTAACTTTATACATTAGTCAAATACATTTTCCTATATCCAAGGGACTTATACTTTTAAAACGAAACAAGTATCATATACTTAAAACACTTCAAGTCCCTTAACTTTGAAAACTTAAGACATCCTTAATACTTTTTAAGAAGTGAGTTAATCCCCTTACTCACCAAACTTGGCCATCCTCAAAACAAGTAAGGGATATCAAAGCCTTGTACGTCTACCGTACTACATAAGTGTAACTATTCATGCTCAAGAGATAGGAAAGTTCCACATACCTCTTCGGGTCAATCCACTCGCAAGTCCAATATACCACGCGTAGTATGTCAACCTATAATGACCATAATATGTCCATTAGCCTCTATCTTCAACGTAGAACATTCTAATTGAAAAGTCCCTTATTCCTACGGAAAATTGGACAGCACTTCCTTTGTTTCTACATACTTTGCCACCTTTTCAAGGCCGAATTCAATAACCAAACACGCCACCTTTAAGGCTCAACAATCCAATCAATACAAAGGGGATTACACGCCTAACTTGGACGTGTAAAATTCTGCCCCACAATACATAACAACTAATACAAACTACAAGGTCCAATTTGACAATTTTGAGGTATAACAACATAACTTCTTATCCAATTCCTTTTTAATCCAATTTCTTATCCAATTCCTACATGCAATACATCTAAAGACAATATTGATAACTACAAGTCCTTTCTTCCACACATGCAACACAATTTACTAGCAAAAGAGAAAGGATTGATACCTTAGAGCTTACCCAAATTAGTCCAACAAATTTCACTTGTCTTCTTTCCACAATCACCTCCACAAACCTCCTACAAGCTTGTCAACATGTTTCCTTTCTTGCCACTTTTTCTGAAATTTTCTCCAGGCTTTGGTGTCTTCTTGAATTTCTAGAGAGAAGGGAGAGGAATTTTTGAGAGAAGGAAGAACTTTTTAGAGAGAAGGGAGAGGAATTTTAGAGAGAAGGAAGAACTTTTTAGAGAGAAGGGAGAGCTTGAAGAATGACCAAGTCTTCAAGACTTGGTCAATAAATAGGACATGCACAAAATCATATGGGGGGGGGGGGACACTTGTCACCCACACATGGCCTCTTTTTAAAAAAACAGTTCTGATTTTTCCCAGATTCGCAGAAACCCGCCTCGGCGCCGCGGCCCTGCAGCCGGCGCCGCGACGCTGCAATTTCTGCAACCTTTCATAACTTCCGGCGCCGCGGCCATGCTTTCCGGCGCCGCGGCGCTGCAACTTCAGTGATTTTCAGACTATCCGGTGCCGTGGCCTCAGATCCAGCCGCGGCCAGTGGCCCCGACAAAATACTTTCGCCGATCACAGACCGAACTTGTAACTTTCATAACTTTCTACTCCGATGTCCTATCGACAAACGGTTGGTTGCATTGGGAACTAGACTCAACGAACCTCATACTGGGCTATTGAAACATCTAAAAACTCCTAATGATCTAGAAGATATACCGCTCCAAAGTTGACTCAAAATTGTCCAAAAACATTTTGACAACCTATCTTTCCAAGATTTTTGTCTTAAGTCCTTTCCTACGTTCTCATAAGCATGGCCAGAATTACGGGGTGTAACAATATTCACCCTCATCATGATCCTATCTTAAATATAAGCGTTGATAATTATCATCATCGTAAGTGCTCGGGAAAATATACATGTTCCCAAAAGGATCATTAATTGTGTCAACATCCTCATCAACGTGGTCACTAACTTGGTAACTATTATTGAACTTGTTCGACAATATGACAATGGACCATTTTTTATCAACTGGATCACTCACATAAAACACCTGCTTAGCTTGCGCTGCCATAATAAATGAACCGTCTTTGTACTTAACCTTCTTTAAATTAACCCTTATGAATTCAGAATTTTCAACATGAACCCCGTCAGGAATGCTAACCCAACTACAATCAAACACCGGAACTCGAAATCCGACATAATCGATTTCCCACATATTGATGATTTGTCCAAAGTATGTCGTATCTGTCTGGTTTAGTGCGGTGGCATTAAGAGAAACCCCACTATTCTGCATAGTACTCCTTGCATCATGTTCTCTAGTGTAAAATGTGTATGCATTGATGAGATAACATTTGTAAGAGTACACATGCTCATCAGGTCCTTTTGATAAAAACTTGAGCCTCTTCGATACTGGGTCAGTTTTCTCTAAGATCTTTTTATGAATATGATCCTTAAACCAATCAATAAAGGTAGAATTGTGCTCCACTTAAATCCAATCAGGGCCTTTATTTGGAAATCTTTTGAGATAATCAACTTGTGCTTGTCAATATAAGGAACACCATCAATTATGTTATGTAGTACACATAAGTGCACTCGTCGCCGCTATTTGAGGCTGATCAAAATTGGTTGACCCACCGTTACACCTTCACCATCAATCATATTAGTGTGACGAGTACTCGGAAGTCCAATTACTTGGAAATTTGGGATATACTCAGACCAATATTCTATTGCTTCTTCAACTAAATAAGTTTCAGCGATGCACACTTCTGGTCGGTACATGTTCCTCACATAACCTTTCAACACTTTCATATACCGCTCCACGCCATACATCCATCTCATACGAGCAGGACCACACATCCTCGTCTCATAAACCAAGTGTACAATCAAATGAATCATGATATCGAAGAAAGATGGTGGGAAACACATCTTAAGCTCACAAAGTGTTTCTATAATCACTTTTGGTAGACTTGACAGACTTTTCAGGTCTATGTCCTTGCTACTCATGGCTTTGAAAAACCAACATAACTTTGTAATGATATTACGTACATTTTTTGGTAAAATAGCACGAATTGCAATTGGGAGCAGATTCTCAATGATGACATGATAATCATGTGATTTTAAATTCATCAATTTCAACCCGTCTGAAGATATAAGACTTTGTATGTTAGACGAGTACCCCTCTGGAACCTTCACTGAGTGGAGTGTCTCGAGTAACAATCTCTTCTCTTGCTTAGACAAAGTGTGAGCGGCAGGAGGTAAGTAAGGTGCTTTCCCATCCTTTAATACATGTGCAAGTTCTTCTCTGATTCCCATATCAACCATGTCCATTCGTGCATTGAATCCATCTTTAGATTTTAATGTGTCACCTAACAAATTATTTATCACACTAGCACCAACATTTTTCTCATTGTGCATGAGATCAATAAAATGCCTAACAAACAAATCATTCCAATAAACTAATTGAAAAAAGATTGATTTTTTTAAAAACCTCTAGTGGGAATAGACTTTACAAAGTATTTACCAAATTGTGTCACAATATTTTCCACATCTTTTAGTACATCAACACCTGACAATGTAGGAGGTGGAGACCGATGTTCAACTTCACCATTGAATGAATCGGACATCAATCTGTAACGATGATTTGGATCTAAAAATCGTCTATGCCCATGTAAATAGACTTCTTACAGTGACTCAATCGAAGATGATCGGTGTCATTGGTACACCATGGACACGCACACTTCCCCTTCACACTATATCCAGAAAGGTTGTCATAAGCTGGGAAATCATTGATTGTTCCAAACAACATAGCCTTCAATCTAAAACTAGCATTTCTGCTTCCATCGTAGACATCAACACCCTCTTCCCACAACAACTTTAAGTCATCGATTAAAGGAGTCAAATATACATCAATATCGTTACCAGGTTGCGAGGTCCTGATATCAAAATAGATAACATCATATACTTGCGCTTCATGCATAACCAAGGGGCGAGGTTACAGATCATCAAAACTACGGGTCATGTACTATGGGAAGTACTCTGGAGACCATGATAGTTCATTCCATCTGTTGAAAGTACTAAATGTAAGTTCCTTGATTCCTTGCCAAATTCTAGATATTTGTTATCAAATGTCTTCCATTGAGGCGAATCAGATGAGTGTCTTAACATTCCATCATTAATTCTTTCATCATGATACCATGTCAAGCATTTAGCATCTTCTGCGCTACTATACAACCTCCTAAATCTAGGAATTATAGGAAAGTACCACATAACTTTGTGCGGGGATTTGTTTTTCTTATACCACTTCATACCACATTTGGGACATTCATTCAATTCTGCGTACTCTCCCCTAAATAAAATACAATCATCATGACAAGCATGGATCTTCTGATGTGTTAACCCGATAGAGTTGAGAATTTTTTTAGCATCATAGGTTTTACGAGGGAGCACATTCCCATCTGACAATAGATCACTTACAAATTCCAATAGCTCTGTGAAGAACACATCAGAAACTTGGTGACTAGCTTTTAAGTTGTACAAAATCAACACAACTGACAATTTTAAAGCCTTAGTACAGCCCAACCACTATGGTAACCCAACATCTCCCCTTAAGTCATCACACATATCAGGATGATCCCTCAACTTTTCATTGACAACACTTCGAGAATTCTTTACAGGACTGGATTTATCATTACCATCTCCCATATTACTTGTATTCATTATATTTGTAGACTCAAATTGGGAGCCGGATTGATTAAATGAACTATGTTTACGTTTTCCACTTGAACTACCTTTGTCTTTGATCTCATCGTGATAGGTCCAAACCTTATATGTTATGTCAAAACCGTGACACATTAAACGCTCATGCAACTTCATTTGACCACTAACCTCCTTTACATTCAGACATTTTCTACACGAAAATTTAATGTACAATGAATTTTTAGCATTCTTGGTTGCATGAGCACAAAACTCCTCCACCCCTTTCTTATACTCTTCAGATAATCGATCCGCATTTACCCAGTCTCGATTCATCAAGAACAATACTACAAAAATCAGATAATACAACAATGAATTTAAAGCACATTTGAAGTCTTCAAGGCTCGACTTCCCCTTACATAGTACATATATAAGAATCTTAAACACATATGAAGTCTTTAAGGCACGACTTCCCTTCACATAAATTATAAGTATGAAATTTAAGCATATTTGAAACATTGAAACATACCTTGATGCTCAAACTTCCTTCAATTCACTAACTCAACCTTGACATCCGAAGCAGGGTTTTTCTCAAAACTCAACGCTTGCAATTGGTATTACACTTGGGGATAAATTCATGGGCGAGATCGAATTAGCTTCTGAGATGAAGTTTTCATTTTTGGCGGAGAGGTTAGGGATTTGAAATTAGCCGGATTCGATGTGAAATGAAATCGGGAGATTTCGTTTTGTAAATCTTTACAACTTACATAACGCTTTCACAAGCGCTATCTAAGTGAAAATGTTTATATTATTATATTAATAAATTAATTACGTAACGTAAATTATAATAGCGCTTTAAATAAGCGCTATGCAAGTCGTAACTTACATATCGCTTCGATTAAAATTTACGTAAAGCGCTATCCCTGTATTTTTTGATTAGATTTTTTTTTAATTTGAAAATATGATAAAGCGCTATGCAAGCACTTACTTAGATATCGCTTTTAAAAAGCGCTATCTAAGCTGCGTAACACAAGCTGAAATATGTAGTAGTGTTATAACCACAGTGATTTGACGGATAGCCCAAAAACACACACGGGGTAGAACGTGTCTGAAGTTTGTTGATTGTGGTGGACGGAAACAGTGGATAACATAAGCATCCAAATACCCTAAGATGAGAATACGTAGGAGTCTTTTTGTATAAAACTTGAAGAGGGGAGGAATATGTCAAATCTTTAGAGGGAATAATATTAAGCAGATCGGTAGTCATTTGTAGCGAATGATGCCAAAACAATGGAGGGACGGAAGAATGAACCAATAAAGTCCGACTACTGTTATTAATGGTACGTTTTTTCGTTCAGGTTTCCTATTTTGTGAAGACGTATGAGGACAAGAAAAACGAAAATTTATCCCATTTTGAGCACAAAACTCCCTAAACTCCCCATTGTCATACTCTTTACCATTATCACATTGGATGTTCTTTATTTCCCGTTCGAATTGAGTTCTTTTGAAAGCTCTAAATTTTACGAAGATAGAAAAAACTTGTCATTTTTTCGCAATTGGAAACGTCCATAAAAATTTAGAGTAATCATCCAAGAATAAAACATAATATCGATGACCCATAGAACTGAGAACCGAAGATGTCCATAAATCGCTACGAATAATGTCAAATGGCATTGAAGTATTAGAATTCGAAGCTACAAATGACAACTTAATAATTTTCCCTAAAGAACAATATTGATAATTTGGAGTACTACGCGTACCCTTACAAGAAATAATCTTATTTTTATCTAAAACAGATAAAATTGACGACCCTGGATGACCTAGACGAGCATGCCACAAGGAAGGAGCAAGAGCTACAAAAGTGGATGGCATAGCTTAACGCGAGATGCTGAGACTCGGTGTGATTGGATAATGATCCCCCTACTGTCACACCTCATGAGAGGACTCCCCGTCTTGAAATCCTTCACAAAAAACCCAAAAGGATCAAAATCAATAGAGATCCAATTATCAGTGGTGAATTTACGGACATACACCAAATTTTTAATCAATTTTAAGGCATGAAAGGTATGTTTCAGGATAAGTGGTGGATGAGGAGGGGATAAAGTTTTATTACCATAACCTTTTATTGGAATAGAACTTCCATTACCAACACTTATACCAC
Organism: Przewalskia tangutica; assembly: GCA_029844215.1. Classification (NCBI taxonomy): domain Eukaryota; kingdom Viridiplantae; phylum Streptophyta; class Magnoliopsida; order Solanales; family Solanaceae; genus Przewalskia; species Przewalskia tangutica. Next base: position 83,051,377 of record CM056736.1, on the reverse strand, counting down.
AGTTACTGCTCAAATTGGAATAAGATGAGAGATTACCTTGGTCGGATGTCATGTGGGTAGTGGCACCTGTGTACATGTACCAATTAGGGTCCGGTTGAGTCAAGCCAAGAGTGTGCATCACTGCTTCAATGTCGGTATGAGTGGGGCCCATTGAGTGGTGGGCCTGATGGGGGTGAGGCCCAAGTATACTGGACTGTTGGGGCTGCCCATACGCTGGTCTGAACCCTGGAGTCTGACCTGGGAAGAAGCTAAGACGCGACGCTTGCACTGGATGATACTGAGGCACCGCGGCGCTGTGAGGCACACCACTATCTAGGGGTGACATGTGGGCCCCAGAACTACTGCTGCTGCTGACGGTTGCCCCCGTTGTTGCTGCCGCTATTCTTGCCATTATTATTCCGATTTTGACCCTTCTTACCACCCCAGTTGTTGTGATTTTGGGTCACGTTGGTTGGATTGGAAGGGGAAAAATTGGAAGCAGTCATCATGACAACGATATTTACTCCGATAGATGCCCTTTTAGTCAAACCCAATTCTTCCAAAGTGAGCATGGAGCGGGCTTGATAGAACTCCGGCAGGGGGTTACTTTGATGAATAACCGAAGCAACCCCTGTATAGGCCTCGGGTAGACCGACAACCATCTGAAGAACCATCTGAAGAACTAGACGACTATTAGAAATAGGAGAACCCACGTTGCGAAGTTGGTCTGCCAAGTACTTGAGGTGTTTGCAATAAGAAGAAATGTTTGAAAAATTCGCCATAGAAACCTGAAAAAATTCCTGCTCAAGGATAACAATGCGAGAATGACTGTTATCTTAGAATATGTCACGCAATCGATTCCACGCCGCCATAGCTGTGGAGTTTGGTTCCATAATCGTCTGTAAAAGATCCAATGAGATAGTGACATAAATCCACTGGAGAACCTTGGCATCAAGCATACCCCATAAGTCGGGATCTGCTGCTTTAGTGGGCACAACCGTTGTAGACGTAGATGTTGTATCACCCCCGTAGGAGTAGTGGAAAGGATGATGCGGTGAAGAACTTTATGTGTCATAACATGAATCTTGAATAATTCTGCCCACGTCCCATATTGGACGTTCTATAGATAAAAAATGATAGGAAGAACGCTCTTGATGTTAGAAACGGTGAGGGCATGATGAAAAGTGTTCTTATCAACCATAGGGAATATAACAACAAGATTCAGAGAAGAGAATTTGTGAGAGAGAGGAGTTTTTGAAGGAGAAGGGCCGCGACTTTGGGCAAAAGCGAGAGGTAGGCGCCGCGGCTGTTAGGGTAAAAAATCCAAAAAAGAAAGAAAAAGTTTAGGAGCAGAAGCAAGGTAAAGAGAACCTAGACTCTTGATACCATGAAAGAATTAATCCCTTGATTATTCTTATTGATTGAAGACATATATATACAAGTTACAATAGGACAATTTTACAATAGGTGAATTCTATTCTTACTTTACATCTAAAACCTTATTCTGTACAATTAAGGTAATAATATAATTCTAATTATGGTACAAGACTAATTATATTACAAGACTAAGTCTACCAAATATACAAGAATAATGTGTCCACTGCTGGACACGATATTGGCCCTGGATATGGCCTGCCCGAGAGCCCGACTTTAACACAACCCTTATGACTCTTCCCACACGTTGCCTAAAGATAAATTTAAATTAGAAGGGTCACATATATATTGTTGCTAAAATGGTGACGTTTTCCCTGAAAGGCTGGTGGAAGGCTAGATGAATGTTGAAATGATGAATGTGATGGTCTAGACCATCCCTTATCATGTCCACCCTTGCTCATAGATGGATCTATATTCAAAAAATCGATTGTATGATACTTCTTACTCTCCCTCTCAGCTCTGTCCTCTAAGTGATAAGCCTTTGTGCACATGATTATGTTGATAATCTCAAGATAAGTTGATCTCCCCCATCTCATATGCTAAAGTAGTGTGATGATGTGATGCTAGTCCATCAATGAGCCTCATAACTCTCCCCTTCTCAATAGAAATCAAAACTGAAGCATAACACGACAATTATGTGAATTCAACATCATACTAAATCACGATCTTGTCTTTCTGACAGAACTGCTCAAACTACTTACCTACACTATCACATTAGTTAGGAGGAAGAAACCTATGTTGGAAATTTACTAATGTGAAATTAAATTTATCCCGTTATTTATGACTCGAATAATTGGGGTCCCTGTTAGCGATATTTCGAATGCTCACGTAAGCGCACGCATCGTTCACAAGTAATATAGCAGATAAGACCAAATATCGTCCTCAGAGACTGGTTATCAAGTACCGATTATCTAAGCTATGGTTTCTATTTGGTGAACGTTAATTGATTTGTATTTTTATCTAATAACTAAGGCTAAGTAATTGCAGAAAATAAACTAACTATGATAATACTTTGGTTTAAATAAGTTATGAAGGAATTAAGACTTTCAAAATCCTCGACTATCCACTCTATTCAATCCTTAATGCAACTAGAATGACTTCTTCTTCTACGTTAAGATAGCGGCTAACTAAACTGTCTTATATTTCGGTTAGGACATATAATCACTCAACCCCAGTGCATAACCCTTCTATATTTCTATGATAGGATTTGCCATATAGGAGGATTAAAAACAGTAACCTATAATGCTACACAAGTATCGGGGTACTGTCGTCCGCGATTTTAACCTATGTCTAGTTAATTACAGCATATCCAAATCTCTCCTCTCGGTTCTTGATTCGAAATCATATATATTATGATAATTAGTGATCAATTAATTATCAAACATTCATACCAATTATTGACTAAATCTTAATCAAGTGAAGACGAAATCAAACTACTGCATTAATTCATGAATAGAAGTTTCAAGTGATTCATAAGGAAAACCCTAATAAAGTGTTTAGCTCCTAGCCATAGTCACGCTAAGAACTAACACAAAATCCATACATAAACTGAATTAAAAACAAAGAAAAGAGAAAAGAAAATAACTTGAAAAGCCTCCAAAGTTGTCTTGCCTCATTTTCTAGCGTCCAAAGTATTGTGGAATATGTACAAGATACCTCAAAGTAGAATGAATAATGACCTAGGGTATATGGTTTTATACTTATAAACTATATTGACTAATTATCAAACATTCATACCAATTATTGACTAAATCTTAATCAAGTGAAGACGAAATCAAACTACTGCATTAATTCATGAATAGAAGTTTCAAGTGATTCATAAGGAAAACCCTAATAAAGTGTTTAGCTCCTAGCCAAAGTCACGCTAAAAACTAACACAAAATCCATACATAAACTGAATTAAAAACAAAGAAAAGAGAAAAGAAAATAACTTGAAAAGCCTCCAAAGTTGTCTTGCCTCATTTTCTAGCGTCCAAAGTATTGTGGAATATGTACAAGATACCTCAAAGTATAATGAATAATGACCTAGGGTATATGGTTTTATACTTATAAACTATATTGACTAATTATCAAACATTCATACCAATTATTGACTAAATCTTAATCAAGTGAAGACGAAATCAAACTACTGCATTAATTCATGAATAGAAGTTTCAAGTGATTCATAAGGAAAACCCTAATAAAGTGTTTAGCTCCTAGCCATAGTCACGCTAAAAACTAACACAAAATCCATACATAAACTGAATTAAAAACAAAGAAAAGAGAAAAGAAAATAACTTGAAAAGCCTCCAAAGTTGTCTTGCCTCCTTTTCTAGCGTCCAAAGTATTGTGGAATATGTACAAGATACCTCAAAGTAGAATGAATAATGACCTAGGGTATAGGGTTTTATACTTATAAAATATATTGCTTTGGACCCTTATACCCCTGTCCAATTTCGGCTCGGATCTGCAAAATTCCGCGTCGACCATGATCTGCGAGAATGGCACATGATGCCGGAAGTCTAGAGCCAACCTGAACTCGCGGATCTTTTGGCACCGCGGTGCTGCATAATGGCACCGCGGTGCCGAAAGTACTGCATCAAATATTTTCTGAAACCTTGTCTTTTTCTCGTCCGGACTTCGTCTGATTTCTTCTATACTTTCCGGGACTTCTTAGGCTTCATTTCTTGACCCTTTTAGTGTGCAATTCCATCTCAAATAAGCTCATTTCATCTTCGTTTTGATGTTTCTCCATTTATGACCGCTGTGACTCAAAAGAAAGAAAAACAACCACAATACTATACTAAACACAAATGAAATGCGTAAAATATTAACTAAAAATGACTCAAAAAGTGTATACAAAATATGGAATCATAGGGTGTTAAACACTTTTTATTCTAAGAATCTTCAATTATCACTTATGGCACAAACATGGAATCATAGGATGTTAAACAAAGATATTATTTTAGGCTCAACGGGGCTGACTAAGGATACAATTTATGTCAGAGTAGGTAATGAATGGTCAGAAGGGCTATCAAAGAAATGCCTGAATCATCTCCCTAAACATGTACATCTTAACTATTTCGCCTCAAATAACAATCAAACAGATTTTCTAGATATTTTCAACCTTTCTTTTTATAATCGACACACATAGGCTAAGTACAAATATCCCAAATAATTAGATGTCATGAATTTTTGGCATATCTAACTTAAGCACACAGATTATCGCTTTTAATTCTATTATATTATCCCACTTTATCTACTCAATGTCTTTAGCAACTACAACATGCTTGATCCATAAAAAAAATTATGACTAAAAAACACATGGAATGACACAAAAATATAATAAATAAATAAAAACTCAAAAACAGACAGACAAAACAAACTAAGATCCCCCAAACTTAAACGACACATTGTCCCTAATGTATGAAGACTAAAAACAAGGGACAACTTACTGACAAAACACAACGGTCATAACGGAGGTATGAGAGGAAATTCTGGAATCGCACAGTTTTCAGAATTTCAGCATTTTTGCCACATTTTTCCTTAGAGTTAGCTTCCAGTCCACCTGTCATCCAAAAACACAAGACAAAAACCCAAGACCGTGTGACTGTTCAAGACAAAATAAAACAAACTAGAACAGAAATTGAAATAACATAATTAAAAACATTGGGTTGCCTCCCAACAGGCGCTGTCTTTAACGTCTTTTAGCTGAACTTAATTAATCATTACTAGTGCCCAGTGGATCCTTCTGCGAACTGCTTGCAATCCGCACAGTTATTGTTGCAGGTCTCACTTCAACTACAATAATTTTTCCAAGCAAGGGCCTCAGATTTTAAGATTGTCCCCCAATTACACAAGGCAGGCTTGTCTTCTAGACTCTCTATACTGTAGGGATAAGTGAAACTCTCTACATCTCTCAACTTTTGGGGGTGCCCTTGAGGGTATGGACTTTCTGGGTGGGGCTCAACAAAGACATCTGGAGGTGTTTCTTCTGCAATGGGTACAGCAAAAAAGAACTCCAAGGAATCCAAAAAGGTGAAAAATTGGATTTCAGTAACCCCTTCTTTCTCTACACCAACCACCTTTCTCAATTCTTCAACAGTTTGGTGTGGTTCAGACTCCTCACTTTGCTTACCACTTCCCACAATGGTGTCGCTAGGAAGATTTTCTTGCGGTACATTGATCACCATATCCATCAGTTGCCCTATTTGTATCTCCAGATTTTTGATGGACACCCTTGTCTCAGCCATAAACTGAGTCTGACACTTGATGAGCTCATGTATGGCTGCCTGCAACTCATTTTGATCTTTCTGGGAACCTGTGGGTTAGGCAGTTGTCCTTCCGTTAAATACCCACATCAAGCCTTATTTATCTTGCTGGTATTTGGGAGAAAACTAGTGTTTGACATATCCAAGTTCATATCGTAGCCCGTTATCAATGTACTACTTACTATTACTCAGGCTTCCCTTAATGGGTATTAGATCTCCTCTTAAACCACTACTCGATCCTTTAAGTATGAAATACGAAGTAAGAATATAGAAGTTAACCTAAAACTCATAAATAGCCTATGAGGGCATTCACTGTCACAATCATGAATATACATGCATGTCTATAAAAGTCAAGCCGCTCAATGAGGTCCTATAGTATAGTATCAAACCTCTCTGTGGAGAAAATCATATCATAAAGTATCATATCATATCGTACTCGACCTCGTAGAGGACTCAGTCTTACCCGACCCAAATACGAGACTCGGTAGTATCAAAACCAATTGTAGTGGTGTGCACATATAATGACCATACTCGGTCGACTATAGCGCGGCTCGGTAAGAAAATAGATACATATATATAAGTTCAATGCAATGAATGACTCTGAAGGGCCTTATGAATTCCATCGGAATGACTCAAGGTCGTTATCCTCCGATTACCATTATGTAATTGTATAGATCGCTCATCTAAGAGTCAACAAGGATCATAAGAAGATATACGATTCAAAATAGCACTAAGTCGGGGAATGATCCTGATGAAGAATAATAAGTCATAAGCTATGACAATATGAAACAAAAGTGTTCATAAGCTTAAATCTTAAGAATATAATTTTTTTTGGAGGAACGTTCGTTATGGTTACGTTTATTCATATGTCATGCCAAAAGAAAAAAAGTGAGCCTTAACATACCTTGTTAGCAGAGAAACACCACTCATATGACATCTCACTTATCGTATAATCATTGACCTAAGAAATAAGATAATCCATATCAATATCCAATCAATGGTTTTAAGATTTCGTCGTTGTGACATTCCGTTGAACACTTAGCGTGCATACTTTATTCCACCTTAATATTATGGAAACTCAAGATATACTCACATCTTTTACAACAATAACAATACAATCAACCTTACAACAATCATACTCCATAAAATCTAGTCATAGTTCACTCAAAAACCTCATTAAAACCATCCAACAATCATGATCAACTATATTATTTGTCTCACTTTATCCATGGATTTCTTTACCAAAAGATCATCCTAAGCTAGGAGAACTTAAGAATACTAGAAATAACAAGAATAATACCCTAAACTTCCAAGAGATCCTCCATACAAAAGCTCTTTCCAATTCTTCTAACTTGTTTCCGACAATTCAAGGGAGATTCCGAGATGATCCGAGCTTGGTTGTAGGAGAATTCACATCCTAACCTTGTAGAATGGATATTCAATGATGTGTTTACCATGTGAAAATGTTTAAGAGCATATAGGTTCAATTTGGAGTGAAAATGAAATGAAATGAGAAGGACCTCGAGATTGGGCTTAAATAGCCAAATTCCACCACATCACATCCGATGCTGCATATTCGGCCTCATATGCAACGACATATGGTGTCAGTGAGGTGGAAAAGAAGTGGCTCTGGTACGTGGTTGCATCTGCGAGGTACGATGGGTTCCGTGGGGCGAACTGCTTAGCGTATCGTTCTATTTTTGTCAAATTTTATCGAGATGTGATTCATTTGATTCCAATGACTTATATTATAACCACCCATAAACCTTCTTAACTTTCATTTATGTCATAAATAACCCTCGGAATAGGTCTCGATTCATCGAAACTTAAATCGATTAATCGGGTCCTTAAACATGCGTGAAATGACGAGTATAACTTTGAATCTTTTGGATATGCTTCCAACTTTGGCCCAAGGCCTTCCTCATCTTTTTTATGGTCATTCTAATATTCTCATCTTGCATCGATTTGACACAACTCACTCAACGTAATAATTGTAAGCAGGAAGGGCATAACGGTGCATTAAACTCTCGTGACTTTTTCGATTTCAACTCGACCATTCCTTAATCCTTCCAATTGAATCCTTCTTCCTTATCTTAGGCTTCTTAACTCAAGGTATAATCAATACATGAAATTACGAAGTAACAATAATATATTTGTACCTCATAAAAATAAAATAAGTTAAACAATCACATGTACCTTATTAAACTTCGGATGTTCATCTTTGTAGATTCAGACGATATCTATCATCTTGATCCTTACAAACAAGTCACCATATGATGAACCACATTGATCATTTACAATAACTTATACTCTATCCTTTCATGTACACAAAATTTCATTTATAGATATTAATATTATTATAAAACTTACGTACTACACGAATTAATAAATATAAAAGTACGTTACAACAATATATTTCTGAAATCGAACCTTGAGGTGGTAGGTTATCTTTTTTTTCTTCAATATATATATATATTATACAACAACATACCCAGTGAAATCTCACAACGTGAGTCTGAGGAGGGTAGAGTGTACGCAGATCTTATAGAGCGGTAGTTTCCGAAAGACGATCGGCTCAAGTCAAAGAAACGGTCAGATCCGGACAAAAAAATTTAAAACAATATCAAAATGTTGATAACAAAAGTGAATTAGTCATGATAGCGCATTTCGAAGTATATTATATTAATATTAAAAGTTTACTACAGGGAGAATTGCAGCTCAAAACGGCTAAAAGCTGACTATCAGGAGTGTTCGAACTAAGGTTCCTATCTTTAATTTATCTTCCTTCCCTGATGCGAATTAAAAATGTGAAAAAGAACTGAAAATGATTAGTGGGCACGGTAGCAATAACTCTGGAAAATAATAGAAAATCAAAAGATGATCGGAGAAAATTATTCTATGTTGTTTTTTAAGAATAACACAAGAAAAGATGGAAAAGAGGATATACAACTTCTATGATTGGGTCTTTTTCTACGTAATTGAAAGCTGTCTTCTCCCTATTTTGTGCACTCAACAACAACATATTCAGTGAAATATCACAATGTGAGGTCTAACGAGGGTATAGTGTACACAAATTTTACCTCTACTATAGTAAAGATACTATTTTCGAAAGACCCTCGGCTCAAGAGAAAGCAAAAGAAATAGTCAGACACGTGCAAAAAATTTAAAGCAGTAACGAAAGCGAATAAGTCATGATAAAACATTCTGAAAATGAAGTAGTAACTACACACATAAATAGACAGTAATAACAATAATATAATAAGATAAATGAAGTAATGCAACAATCAAGTCGTAATGGAGATCTAAAAAAGTATAAGCTAGTGCACAAAGATAATAAAACTCCTCGTACAAAAATGAAATCCTCGCGGAAACCAACTAGCCTTCTACCCTGATACTCGGTCTCCATACCCTCCTATCCAGGGCCATGTTCTCGGTAAGCTGAAGCTGCACCATATCCTGTCTAATCACCTCTCCTCAGAACTTCTTTGGCCTACCCCTCCCTCTCCTCAAGCCCACGAGTCCGACCTTTCACACCTCCTCACTGGAGCATCTGCGCATCTCCTATGCACATGATCGAATAATCTCAACCTTCCTTCTTGCATTTTGTCTATAACGGGAGCCATTCCCATCTTGTCCCGAATCACCGTATTTTGAATCATATCTCTCCTGATTTACCCGTACATCTATCTCAGCATCCGCATCTCAACTACCTTTATTTTTTGGGTATGAACTTTCTTAACTGGCAAACACTCAACTCCGTACAACATAGTCGATTGACCACCACTTAATAGGACTTTTCCTTAAATCTAGGCTGCACATTCTTCCCTTTATTATACTTTAATCCATCAGCTCACCCTTTTCCATTTTCCACCCTTCACCATCTATAGAGCAATTAGTTCTTTGTTTTTAATCCCTTTCCTTTTAGGGGAAATTTTAGAAATACTTATTCAGTATGAAATTTAGAGTAATAATGTTACCAAAATCAATCCACCTTTTTAAATATTATAAAAATGACGCAATTTTTTCCCTCTCACTCTATATCGCTCTCTCTACCTCTTCTCTCTCTCTCACTCCCCCTCGGTCTCCTCTCTCTACCGTTGTCTCTTTAACTCTCTCTCGGCACCACCGTCATCTCATCGCCATCGCGAAGCCGTCGGTGAGTGAATGTGCTCTCTCTCCCACTCTCGCTATTTCTCTCTTGACCTCCTCCTCTCTCTCTCTCAGATCTGGTGATCTCTCTCGCTCTTCTCTCAGATCTGAGTCGGAGCTCCGTTAATGGCTGGTAGGCAAGCACTTTTGCTCCGACATTGATTGGTCGCATGTGTATATAGAGCTAAAGATTTGGGGTTGATGGTGTATATGGATGTATATAGGAGTTGGTAGTGTTGAAGTTATTTTTTATATAACAGTGTATAATATTGTATAATAGTGTATATGAGTGTATACACACCTCTTATACATTATTATATATTTTTATACACTCATATACATGATGTACCTATTTTTGTATATAAGTGTATAATATTGTATAAAAGTATTTTAGGATATATTTTTGTAATGTAAGTTTTGGGCTATATTTTTGCAATGTAAGTCAGTCAATTGTACATTTATGAAAAATTTCCTAAATTTTATTACTATTTTTTCATTTTAAAAGTAACAAATAGTTATTTAATTATATTTTTTTCAATATTCTAAAATATACACTCTCGTGATTATACTTACAATTTATGTGACACACTTTACTTTTTAATTAGTCAATCCAAAAAAAAGTTTGACTTCTTTCTATATTTAGTAGTAACTATTTAACTTTAAACTTTTTATTTTACCCTTAATCAGATAAATTATTGTCACACAAATATTTATAGCTTATTTTTAACTGCAAATATCAAAAGTCCTCCCTTCATTTTAAACTTCATGTCCAGTTAAAAATACCTTCACATAAATTAGAATAGGGGGACTATTAAAATGTAAAACAAATCATGAATTTTATTGTATTTTTTTATTCCCTCTATTTCATGCATTCTTAATTTCTTATATCGTATTAGTTGACTGGATACATAATGAAATCATATGTAACCCTAATGAAATTATCCTTAAATTATTGATAGTGAGAGTTTCGCACGTCTTTGCATTTTATCTCCTTATAAATAAATGAATGTTTACATTAAGTGAGTCATAAGTCACATCATTAACAATAAACAGATATATTATTGTTGGGTCCCGGAGTATGCTATGAAACAGTAAAAAATAAACTGAAAGTAAAATAAGTTGAATGCTAATACAGTTTGCAATGTCAGCGATAATGTCCTCTGTCACAGGTTGCAACACTTCGATAAAAAAAACCTTTAAGAGTAAATGCAGCGGAAAACTAAAGAACACAAAGGTTTAATATTTACATGGTTATATTGATTATATAACCTATGACGGTCAGTGACCAAACGTATTGTATATATTTATATACAATTGAATAAATTCATTCTTTTACAATATTACAAAATAATACAAAAAGAATTAAAAAGTTGAAGTCGCAGATGACTTTTACCTAAAAAATCTACCTGAATAGACATATACAACATTTCATTACAACTACTTCAATAAAGAGCAAATCTAGAATCTGGACAGCAATTATAATGTTGGACAGAATGTTGTCGACACGCTCAGACAACATTTATGATCCAGTTTTTTGACTAATATATTGGAGAACTCTCTTCATATTTTTCTAACTTTTTCTGGATATATTGACAATTTAAACCCCATTAAATTAATTTAATTTAACACCGCAAAGCGTGCAAAATAAATAAGATTTTAATAACGACATCACATTATAAAATATTAAGCACTAATTAAATAGCACCCCACATTTATTATCGTAATAATTCAAACCCAAGCTAAAATTAATAAAGCACCTAAAGTCATAATAAAATAATTTAATAATGATTTAAACCCCCACTGCCCATTAATTAAAACTAATACTTAAAATCTACCCAACTCAAAATAACACTCACAAGCCCTTTATTTTACCCCCAGCCCAAACAAACCCGCGATCCATTTCATGTATAACCCAGCTTGCGGCGAAAGCTCCGTCAGGCTTAGCTGATTCAGTACTCATCCTATCTTATTTTCTCTCCGGCCATGGATTGATTCTCGTCTCGTGTCCACCCTTCTTGAGTCTGTTCTTCAAAGCCTATAGTTCCCCCTACTCCTATAAGGGCCGGTAGAAATGACTGACTGAAGATAGAAAGAGATCACCCCTAACAGAGTCCATTTTACGAATAGTAACACGGTAAAGCCAAAGATCTGATTCACTCGTTGAACCAGTGGATTCAGAATCTGTCAGATAGATGAGAAGTGGCTAAGTATGGTTCAGTTCACGAAGGAACAGAATCAGCTTATAGAGGGCGGCTAAAAAAGGAAGTTTCTCGTAAAAGGACCTTTCTCGTGTGGTGATTCTTTAGCTATAATAAGATGAAAGTGTCATTTTGTCGAGGTTCGAATATTCTAGTAAGCATCCCAATCTCTTATTACCTTCCCATCCAATACATCCTTTAAGAAAACAAAGAACTAAACCAAACGAACCCTAACAAAACGCAGCAGCTGCACCATCGCCGCCAACACCCCAACCGAGATTCTCGCCGGAGAATCCGGCAAATCACATCCCAAAATCAGACCCAACATTGATCATAAAAGCTTACCATAAAATCAAACCAAATCGATCAAGAATCGAACTAAATATCACCTCAAATTGCCAGTTGTTAAAACCGAAATGAATATAAAATATTGATCGATTCTTACCATTTTTGGGGGAGATTCGAAAACGATTATAAATAAAGGGACAGAAGTTCAGAGATGGGGGGGGGGGGGGGATTTTGGCAAGCATCAAGAGAATCGATCCTCTACAGAGAAATTACCAGTAAAATAATCAGTCGACAATCGAAAATCAGTCTAAAATCTAAATCACAAAGAGCAGTCACTCAGGAAATTAGCAGTGAAGCGTTGAGAACCATCAACCATTCTCCAAGCCAAAACTTCGCCCTTTCCATTCGCATAGCCATACAATCCGAGTGAATCGGCGAATTGATACGCTGCCTCGATTCGCTGTCCGGAGAAGGTAAACCCATTCCCTTTCTTAATCTCGGTTTCTTTATGTAAATTTTGTGCATCTTTTGTTATATAGGCAGTCATTTCACTCACTAGCATTGTTATATTGGTTTTAACGTGTGTTAGCTTATTTGGGTAAAGTTTTGATCATCTAAGCTATCGATCGGGTCTATGTTTATTATAATAAAACCAAGTACGTCGCTATTTATTAGAACTGTGGTATCGATCAGTTAAAGCCTTATGGTATTTGCGTATTTTCACTGTCAAATCCTCTGCATTTGGTTCACAGTTAGAATCATGATACGATATAAATCTGGGAATGACTCATTTTTTTCGCGATATATATATACGAGAACCTGTGGAATAAGGAATATGAACATCTGCTTTTTAGTTGCCCTCTATGTCTAGTTAGTAAGAATCCACATCACTTAAATCGTGTCTAAATTGATCTGGTACATGTGTGTTGTCGTTACTGCTTTCCTCGTTATTAATATCAATGATGGTAAAGCCTTAGTTTTGAACTTCTATCAGCATGTTTATAGACTTGTGGGTATGAATCTGTGATGAGCAAAAATGGGGTGAAGAGAAGCCTTGTGTGAGTACATGTAGTCCCTGGATATTGTCTGATTTTGATGTGCTTAGAAGACATGACTGTTTATTTTCCTTTGAGGGTCGTGATCCAGACTAAGTAATAAAACAGAAGAATTTGTTCTGGTCTCCTCTTACGATTCAGTTATGGTATAAAACACCCCAGTTTAGAATGTGTTATCCTGCCTACAATATACATGTATGAGCTTTTAAACAAAGAGTCCAGTGCATAGGCTCGGTCACAGAGTCACGTTGCAATCTATGCGGTTCACAAATGCATTACGACAACATCTCAGCAGTTGCAGCACTTGGCGTGTCCGTACGAGGATAACATCTTAGCATTCGCAACATTCTACAGAGACGACATCTCTACTCGAAGAACTACATTTTCATATATTCATCACTCTATTTTAACAGTTATGCACTAATCATTTCTTAAGCTTAATTTGAAGGAGCATTAGTTCGCAGGATCAGCATCGTCAACATCGTGACGCCACCAGCATCGTCAACAATGTGACGCCATCAGCTTCAACATAATAACGTCGCTAGTATCAACACAATGACGTCACCAACATTTGCAACAACGACACCTTCAGCACATTGCGTCAACACCAGACGACATACCTACTCACAAAATCACATTCAAGCTTTATCATTTTGTCTTAAAATTTATGCACTAATTTTTCCTAAGCTTTAGCCTACAGGGTCCTTAATTTACAGGAACAGTTTCAGCACGTCTGGGCATGGACGATATCAGCATTCGCAACAAGCATTCGCAGCATCCAGCAAGTCTGTTCAGAGATTACATCAGCAATCGCAGCATTCAGCAAGCATTCACAGCATCCAGCAAGTCCGTGCAGAGACTACATCAGCAATCGCATCATTCAGCAAGCATTCGCAGCATCCAAAAAGTCCGTGTAGAGATTACATCAGCAATCGCAGCATCCAGCAAGTCTGTGTAGAGATTACAACAGCAATCGCAGCATTCAGCAAGCATTCGCAACATCCAGTAAGTTCGTGTAGAAACTATGTTAGCAATCGCAACATTCAGCAAGCATTCACAGCATCCAACAAGTTCGTGCAGAGACTACATCAGCAATCGCAACATTCAGCAAGCATTCACAGCATCCAGAAAGTTCGTGCAGAGAATACATCAGCAATGACAGCATTCAGCAAGCATTCGCAGCATCCAACAAGTCCGTGTGAAGACTATATCAGTAATCGCAGCATTCAGCAAACATTCACAACATCTAGCAAGTCTGTGCAGATACTACATCAGCAATCGCTGCATTCAGCAAGCATTCGCAACATCCAGCAAGCATTCATAGTATCCAGCAAGCATTCACAGCATCCAGCAAGCCTGCGCAGAGCATTCGGCAAACATTCACAACATTCAGCAAATCCGCGCAGAGACTACATCAGCACTCGCAGCATTCAGCAAGCATTCACAACATTCAATACGTCCAAGGACGAAATCTCAGCATTTGCAGAATCACATCAGCACAACCGCCATCACGTTTTACAGGATAACATTTTTACTCACACAATTACATTGGTTATAAATTTGTGCGTTATCATCTTGCATTAACAGTTATGCACTAACCGTTTGCTAAAGTCTTAGCATGCAGGAGCAGGAGCACAACGTGGATTTTCTCTTACAGCGAATCGGGGCAAGTTATTGGAGGGCCAACCTTCCCAATAAATGGCAGAAGTGGCCTCGAGCGTCGGTTCACTCATCTCACATCACCAATAAGCTCAGGATCATCATAAGTCGATATTGGTACACTTTTAAGTTTATTTTAACATCACGTCGACCCAGTGTCGTCATAACTCAACACTGGGGCAAGTTTTGAGCCCGCGTCAGCCCGCCTTGGTGTTTGATCATGGTAGCCCAGTGTCGTCATAACTCGACACTGGAACAAATTTTGAATTTGCGTCAGCCTTGTCTCAATTGCCCATCATTTTTAATTCTGAGGATCAAGACAAAATTGGCTATAAGTCAATGTCTTTGTTTGAAGACTCTTCCATCATCTCCATACAAAGAGCGACAAGTTGTTGACACCCAATTTTGACCCTCTCATCCAGTCATTAACTATAAAATTACACTAATTTTTTCAAAATAATTTTAACAATTTTATAATAATAAAATGCAACAATAAAATATTAATACATGCATAAATAAGCGATTTAATGATGGCACCGCGTTTTACGTAGATTACTAAGCATTTTTTAGTCTCACGTCCGCATTCGTTATTTGCCTAAATATTATTCCTAATTTAAGCTCTATCTATTTCCATTAATCCTAAATAATTTTAATAATGATAAATACGTAAATACGTAAATAATTTAATAATCGTGTCGCATCAAGTATTAATACCCAAAACAATTTCATAATAATTATTGGCAATTTAAACCCCATTAAATTAATTTAATTTAACATCGCAAAGCGTGCATAATAAATAAGATTTTAATAACGACATCACATTATAAAATATTAAGCACTAATTAAATAACCCCGCATTTGTTATCGTAATAATTTAAACCCAAGCTAAAACTAATAAAGCATCTAAAGTCATATTAAAATAATTTAATAATAATTTAAAACCCCCACTTATTGCCCATTAATTAAAACTAATACTTAAAATTTACCCAACTCAAAATAACACTCACAAGCCCTTTATTTTACCCCCAGCCCAAACAAACTCGCGGCTCATTTCATGTATAACCCAGCAGCCCAATCTCTTATTACCTTCCCATCCAAATACATCCTTTAAGAAAATAAAGAACTAAACCAAACGAACCCTAACAAAATGCAGCAACTGCACCATCGCCGCCAACACCCCAACCGAGATTCTCGCCGGAGATTCCGGCGAATCACCTCCCAAAATCAGACCCAACATTGACCATAAAAGCTTACCATAAAATCAAACCAAATCGACCGAGAATCAAACTAAATATCACCTCAAATTTCCAGTTGTTAAAACCGAAATGGATATAAATTATTGATTGATTCTTACCATTTTGGGGGGAGATTCGAAAAGAATTATAAATAAAGGGGCAAAAGTTCAGAGATGGGGGGGGGGGGGATTTTGGCAAGCATCGGGAGAATCGATCCTCTACAGAGAAAATACCCGTAAAATAATCAGTCGACAATCGAAAATCAGTCTAAAATCTAAATCACAGAGAGCAGTCACTCAGGAAATTAGCAGTGAAGCGTTGAGAACCAGCAACCATTCTCCAAGCCAAAACTCCGCCATTTCCATTCGCATAGCCATATAATCCGAGTGAATCGACGACTTGATACGCTGTCTCGATTCGCTGCCCGGAGAAGGTAAACCCTTTCCCTTTCTTAATCTCGGTTTCTTTATGTAAATGTGTGCATCTTTTGTTATATAGGCAGTAATTTCACTCACTAGCATTGTCATATTGGTTTTAACGTGTGTTAGCTTATTTTGGTAAAGTTTTGATCATCTAAGCTAACGATCGGGTCTGTGTTTATTATAATAAAACCAAGTGCGTTGCTATTTGTTAATCAGTTAAAGCCTTATGGTATTTGCGTGTTTTCACTGTCAAATCCACTACATTTGGTTCACAGTTAGAATCATGATACGATATAAATCTGGGAATGACTCATTTGTATTCGCGATATATATATACGAGAACCTGTGGAATAAGGAATATGAACACCTGCTTTTTAGTTGCCCTCTATGTCTAGTTAGTAAGAATCCACATCACTTAAATCGTGTCTAAATTGATCCGGTACCTGTGTGTTGTAGTTACTGCTTTCCTCGTTATTAATATCAATGATGGTAAAACCTTAGTTTTGAACTTCTATCAGCATGTTTATAGACTTGTGGGTATGAATCTGGGATGAGCAAAATGGGGTGAAGAGAAGCCTTGTGTGGGTACATGTAGTCCCTGGATATTGTCTGATTTTGATGTGCTTAGAAGACATGACTGTTTATTTTCCTTTGAGGGTCGTGATCCAGACTAAGTAATAAAGCTGAAGAATTTGTTCTGGTCTCCTCTTACGATTCAGTTATGGTATAAAACACCTCAGTTTAGAATGTGTTATCCTGCCTACAATATACATGTATGAGCTTTTAAACAAAGAGTCTTGTGTACATGACTGAGTTCTTAACATGTTTTATTAAATAAAGTAAGAGTCTTCGTATAGATAACTGGTATCCAAACGGGGGAAATCACTACACCAGTCTAACATGTATCAACTAAACACGCTAACTGGAAAGGGCAAAAGCAGCGACTTTGCCGTATCGACTCATTCTTTCAACCTTAGGGGACTCTACCTCGTTTGGGCTGGAAATAATATAACTGTCCATAAAACAAATCATGAAATCGTAGAACTTCTCTACGCAACTGGCATACCGTTTACAAGACCTCTTTAACGAAGACAAACACTTGATGAGAGTGCATGTAGCTCAATGGTTCATGGTTGGAAGCTAGGGAGGAATGTCTTCATGTTACTAAGTATGCTTTAAGAAGATCATGTCTGTTTAGTTGAATATTCTGAACATGTTTCGCATGTTAGACTGTTTAGTGTAGATTATATATGGTGATAGTGTCCAAGTTAAGGATAAGAGGGATAAATCACTTCATTTGAATGTCGGAAACAGGCATGTGTTGAACTTAAGTTTGGGTCCTTGGGCCATTAGGATCTGTCTAAATTATTGCATACTTATACCTGCTTCATATTTAGTTAGAGATGAACATACCTCTTGGCTTCTGTCTGAATACTAAATATGTTTTGACGTTCCTTGATACAGGTTTATTTGCATACATGTTGATCATTTGTACTATCCTCTGCTTCTAGTCAATAGTATGTTTTAACTTGCTTAGTCTTGCCTCTTTAAGAATGCCTAATATCATGTATATCAGTCTTTCCTTTTCTTCTCTATGTCTCACGTGCTTAATACGAGCTCTATATGTTTGAATGTGAATGTCTGTTAATTGGGCCTATCATATATTGGGCTGACTGACTGCGTCCTCTAAACTGGAAATTTATAGGCATGTTTGACACTTTTTAGCCTTCTTCATGCGTATCTACATTCTATGCAATTGAACAATATTTGGGCTTTTAATTTGTTTCAATATTTTAGTGTTTCAGATTAAACTGGAATCATATACATGCTTGAGTTACATGATTATTTGTCTATTTCCTGGGATATATACTAATCCTTTACTTCTTTTTTACATGAAATGCAATGCATCAGAGCAATGAAGAGTCTCATTGCGAGACTCATCACGTCTCTTATAAAAAATGAAGATCCTTGCCTATGTTCATCGCCGCATCCGCGTCCTAAATTCCAAAATCACAATCCAGAAGTGTCATCGCCATTCCTTTGAGTCTTTATTGATTCCTACCCCGACCCGTTTATATGTTGTAAACTAATTGTCTAACATTGCACTATTAATATTACACTCAGAATAGTTAAGCCTTAAATCAATAAATTGGGAGTGTAGTTTAAAACAAAAATCTATTTCTAACTTATTTATTTTAGGCCTATCAACTGTCATGCATGTCTAAACTTTTGCTTAACAATTTAATTTACATATCTAATCATGAAATTCAGGCCTAGATTCCTCAATTGCAAAATTAAGTATTTTATGCATCATGTCATACTTATGTTAATCAAGATTAAGTTAGCAAGTAAATATATGCATTTAGTTAATAAATCAACTTTGCATCATTTTTTATAAATAAATGCATACCTTTAGACTTTACATGTATTATTATAGCATTAGCATTATAAATCTTTTATCAAAATACATCCTTTTATAAATACTTGCACCATCTTTCTCTTCAAATACTTTCAAAACATCCATTGTTCTCTAACATAATAATTAACCTAGGTTTGGCAGGACAACCGCAAGTTAGCGGATCTTAGAGGGTGTCTAACCCC
Organism: Przewalskia tangutica; assembly: GCA_029844215.1. Taxonomy (NCBI): domain Eukaryota; kingdom Viridiplantae; phylum Streptophyta; class Magnoliopsida; order Solanales; family Solanaceae; genus Przewalskia; species Przewalskia tangutica. The sequence goes on along the minus strand of CM056736.1, from coordinate 83,032,107 downwards.
TTCCCTCTAGATTAATAAAGAACTCTTACCCATAATCTCATATAGTTTTGCAGACCATTTAAATGGAGTTAATATTGACTTTACCTAGTTGACATTTAGGTGTCCTAATTCACCCAAACTAATTAGGTGGCGACTCTGCTAACCCTTAAGCACCTTTTTAGCACCCTTTAGCGTTTAAGCTACTTTTAGCACCCTTTAGCAATTTAGCACCTTTTAGCATTTTATTTTTATTTCTAACATTTTTAAGCAGGAGTTGAATTTGTCGCGATCGAAAAAGGGCGTGACACTAAAAATGATATGTTGGGCAAAATGTCACAACACCAAACCCCACATTAACATTCTCTCCCTTTTATCTTTCTTCACAAAACATATTCTATTCTGTGCAAGTGACTTACGATAATGTCATAGATGTTGTTACAATACTTCTCCCCTTAACCTGTGACGGCATACAAACACACATATGTACACCAGTATATAGGATTAAGTACAATGTTAGCACAAACATAGATATACACATCATAAAGGATTAGAAGAAATAAGAAGATTAAGCATTCACAAATCATCATCCAAAAAAAATTGTCAGACCATTATCAATTACATCCCAACATATCTAACCAAAACAAAGTCAATTCATTAACCAATCAGTACATCCCAACATATCTAACCAAAAAAAAGTCAATTCATTAACTAATCAACAATCATTCACCAGCTATTTTCCCTTGCATATTATGCAATGGTAGTAACTTCCAGACGTTTTATACCTCTGCATAATTTCAGCTTGCTCTCTCCTCTGCCTGGCAGTTTCAGCATCTGCTTCAGTCTTTCGCATAGTAGCTTCAGACTTTCCTTCCAACATTTTCTTCTCTTTGCATGGAAGCATCCACAACTTCACCACCTTCTCGACGTGTGCCTTCACCAGCCTCTCTTTGCTCCCCCTGTATCTGCTACCCTGTGTAGAGTCATCTTTTTTTTTTTGTGAAGAAAACAGAAGTAGGAAATAGTATTTGGCTTGAACTAGTGTATCTCTGACATTATCAACTTCAATAATTTGTAAGTTGATTTTAGCAATCGGTTCCACAAGCCAATTTGTAGACAGTACAGACTGTCTTAGACCAGTGTTGCCCTGAATACTGGGAACATTCCTGACAACATTTTCTCTATCTGTTTCTTTTGTCCAAGGGAGATCAATCTCTCTCTCTTTTCTCTTTAGAATAACTTTATTGATAGTGTAGAGTTCAGAATGTTTCCCCAAAATATATCCTCTCAAAGGCTTTAGGCCTTGGCTAGTTAGTACTTTGAAATCAGAGAGGGAAAATATAGGATGGAAGTTGATTCTATTTCTGCTAGACTGGCAATTTGATAGAAAATTAACTTGCCTAGATCAACTTTGAATCTTTTACCGATTTTAAAGAGTATAGAGGCTTGTTCAGTTGTGACAGTTGATTTATTTAAAGAGGGAAGCCAATTGTGAATTGCTATTTTGTAGAGAGTTGAAAATAGAGCAGTGAGTTTTGATGTTGGGAATCTAGGGATCTATTTTTTAAATATACCTCCAGTGAGATATTCTATCATCGTATCCCTATTTGTTGTTACTCTTTCTATTGCTCTCACTCACTCTTCAGTAAGACCCACACATTGATTAATGACTAAATGTGTAAATTGATAAACTTTGTTATAGAGATAAACCTTCCCAAATTTCTTTGAGGAGGTATCCTCTATAACAAAGTTCAAATTTGCATAGAATAATCTTACAATCTCATCAACATATGATTCCTTACCAGTAACAGTGTCAAGAAGTTGTCTGTCTTCAAGAAAATCTACCAAACCATACTCAGAACAAGAGGCAATGTCTAATTCTATTTATGACCTAATTACTCTATTTCTATAGCAATCCCATTTATCATGTTTGGATAATCTATCAGAGAAGGCATTTACCTCATTTTCTGTATCAGACAAGTTTGGGTTGTTGGATTCTGTACTGCTGGAAGAAGTAGGAGAATGTGCCTTTTCTGATTTTGATTGGAATGTTGCATGATATGTTGTGGCATCTGGGAAAACATCTGGGAACTCTTTTCGGAAGGAATTATTTCAAGGCTTCGCTGAGGATGGGATTCCCTACCCGATGAGTCTGGCACATCTTGATGTTCAGAAGCAGCAATATCCAGTGGCACATCAACAGATTCTCTAGGAGCAGCAGATTCTTCAGGTTCTCCTTGGGTTTCTTTAGAGGACAACTCATAATCCATGTCCTCTGAGTCACTACTCGAACGGGCAGGAACCTTGGTCTCAAACTTAGATTTCTTGGTGACAGGTTCCTGTTGGACAGTTCTCTCAAACACCCTGCTTGAGCTTCGGGTAGGAAAGGAGGAAGAACTGGTCCTTTTGCCGAGTATGGAGACATCTGAAGTAGCATCTACATCAATGGGGTTATTATCATCCCCAGAATAGCTGATTTCTAAGGGTTCTTGAACTGAGCTAAGAACAATTGCCGAGGAAAGTGGAGGACTAGTGCTCATAGGTGTGTTGTTAGTGGTGTTGGCAGACATAGAGATTGATATTGGAGATGTTTCAATGGGTGAGTTTGGAGGAGAGGATATTGAGGGTTTAGGGTTTTTAGGGTTTTTGGATGAAGAGTGAAGTGAAAATTCCATCGGTTAGGTTGAGATTTTACCGAGGTGATCACCTTTTCCTAATTTTGTTTTCCAACTTTTTAGGAAAAGACACAGGTTAAAAGAAGAACAAATGAAGAAGATATTTATACTCTTGAAAATTTGTAAAATTTCCTGGTTTTAGGTGTTTGATTTGTATTAAAAAACTTGCACCTAAAATTTGGGATAATAAGATAGACATCATAATTTGGAATTTAATCTAATCCTTTTAAATCTTGAATTCCAATTAAAAACAATATGACATAAAAATAGGGAAGAGAAACTAATTTTTCAAAAGTCAGTTATGAACATCCTAACAAATATCATTATCTGAAAATGTCAACAACAATGTTGGCAACATCTTGACCAACACAAGTATTATGATCCCGCAAGAACTTTTCATTTTGACAATAAATCAAGACACGTTTTATATGTGTTTTATGAGTTTAACCACTGGTCAATGTAACAGTTTCCCATCGTTTCCTTGATCTAATCATAAAATACATACAAAATTATTTTTCGTGTCAAAAACAAAAATTCTTATTTACTATTCTCATAATTCCTTTTTAAGCACTTGATACTCCTATAGAATAGGAACGATATCATTTCAAGGGCTTTGTCCATTTTGCACAGTTGCCAAAACATTGTAAAATATTTAGCTTATTTTCATACTCTTTTTTTATGATATCTAATATCATGGCAGAGAACGATATCACTTTGAAATCATGTTGTCATTGATCGATCATGCTTGTGTGACCAAAATTAATGCACTATACATCAACAATAATCATATTATAATATTACATAGGTAAATGTCACCCAAAATGTTAAAGACATTTCAGCCGACATTCACCAAAAAATCTTTTTAGAGATTACAAAAATCAAGAGATTTTTTCAAACTAGAAAACCTCTCATGGTCCAAAGCTTTTGTAAAAATATCAGCTAGTTGATGAAGGGTATCAATATGTTCAATTTGAACTAGCTGTTTTTCAACTAAATCTCTTAAAAGTGATGTCTAATATCAATATGTTTTGTACGTGAGTGCTGAACTGTCTTTTTGAAAATATTTATAGCACCACAGTACAAAACTAAGATATTACTCAAAAAATCATAGTCGTCTAACATGTGTCTTAGCCATATTAATTGAGAGCAACAATTTCCAGCTGCTACATATTCAGATTCAGCAGTTGAAAGTGAGACACAATTTTGTTTACGACTATACCAAGAAACAAGATTATTGCCAAGATAAAAACCTCTTCCACTTGTACTCTTTCTATCATCCACATCACCAGCCCAATCTGAGCCATTATATCCCATTAAATTAGGATTAGTGTCTTTGTAATACTAAATTTTCAACTCACATGTGCCGACAACATATCTAATGACACGTTTTACGACATTTAAGTCGGAGACTTTGGGACAGGCTTGGAATCGAGCACATACACAAACACTAAACATTATATCAGGACGACTAGTAGTGAGATATAGAAGACTACCTATCATAGATCGATACAATGTTAGTTCGACGTTTTTACCAACATTATCTTTGCATATCTTCTGCGACGATCTCATTGGAGTTCTCATCTGTTTAGCATTTCCAATCCAAACCTCTTAATTAGATTCTTGGCATACTTACCCTATGAGATGAAGATTTCATCTTCACTTTTATTTATCTACAAGCCTAAGAAAAAAGTTAGTTCCTCAATCATGCTTATCTCAAATGTTGATGACATTGCTTCAAAAAATGTCTTTATGTAGGACTTTGAGGTCGAATAAAAAACTATGTCATCTATATAGATTTGAGTAATAACAATATCTACACTGTGATATTTGATGAATAAAGTACAATCAACTTCACCACATTTAAAACTAAATTCAAGAAGGAAGAAAGTTAGTTAGACGACCATATCATGCACGATGAGCTTGTTTCAATACATACAAAGCCTTTTTGAGCTTGTATACATAATGTGGATGGTAATGATCTTTAAATCCTTTAGGTTGTTCAACATAGACTTTCTTATCAAGATAACCATTCAAGAAAACACTTTTAACATCCATTTGATGAAGAGTAATTTTTAGACAACAAACAATGACAAGTAGTAGTCTAATTGACTCAATTCAAGCTACTGGAGCAAAGATTTCGTCATAATCAATCCTTTCGACCTAAGTATAGCCTTGAGCAACTAGACGAATTTTATTTCTCAAAACAGTTCCTGATTCATCTAACTTATTTTTGAATATCCATTTAGTTCCAATTACATTGGTATTATTTGGGCGTGAAACTAAATCCTAGACTTCATTTCGAGAAAATGGTTCAAGTTCTTCTTGCATTGCTTGAATCCAACAATTCTCATTGAGTGCTTCTGAAACATTCTTAGGTTCTAAAGTAGATAACAATCGATTCCTCCATTTAAGTGGTTCTCGCTTCTCCTTGTTCATGTTCCTAACTCCTCCCCGGTTCGACCTGGGATCCGCCCGTTCCGATCCTTGCCTACTAAACAAGCGCCATTTTCAAGATTGAATTCCATTCTCTGATTGAAGCAGACGACAGCACGATCAGGTAATTGACTGAAAGCAGAGGGCAAAACAGAAGAAAGACTAACCTTTTGGTATATGGTAGAAAAACACACATACCTTACCATATTTTTGTAATTGAGTGGTTCTTTCTCTCTTGTTCTTACTCCTTCAAACACTCCCCTTATCACCTGACCTATTGATGATTCTTCCTAATCCTTGATGAGGGGTCCCTTCGAACTTAATCTTTCAATTCTTATTTGACTCCTCATTCGCATCCTCTGTGGTCTCTGGTTCAAGTTCAGATGTTGCTTCAGATGTGACAACATTTGGGGCAACATCTGGTTCTTTAGCATTCTGCACATTTTCCACTGAAACTATAGTGTTATTTTCTGTTGCTTTCCCTGTAAAATCAGGAAAATCATCAAATATAACCTTTACAGACTCTTGTATAATTTTGGTCCTTAGATTGTACACTCGATAAGCATGACTATTTTGAGAATAGTAAAAAAAATTCTTTTGTCACTCTTAGAGTAAAACTTTTCCAAATGATCTCTATCATTTAAAATGTAACAAATACACCAAAAAACATGAAAGTAACGCAAGTTAGGTTTCTTTCTATTTATTAGCTCATAGGGTGTCATCTTTGTTTCAGGCCTTAAATAGACTCTATTAGTGATGTCACTTGCAGTGTTCAAGGCTTCAGCCAAAAATGTTTTGACATTTTCTTAGAACTAAGCATAACTCTAGCCATTTCTTGTAGTGTTCTAATCTTCCTCCCTACTACACCATTCTGCTGAAGAGTTTTGGGAGCAGAAAATTCATAAAAAATACCCTTTTATTCAAAACAATTTGAGAACAAGTTATTTTCAAATTCTTTTCCATGATCGGATTGAATCCAAAAAATAGGAGAATGAAATAAACTCCTTATCCTAGAGTGCAAGACTTTAAACATGTCAAAAGTTTGAGGTTTTTCTTTCAAAAACTATATCTATAAATATCTATAAAATCATCTACAATCACATAGGAATACCTCATACCTCCTAAACTGTCTACTTCAATTGGACCCATAAGATCCATGTGCAGTAATTGAAAATAGTGAGACGTACTTGAATGTTGTCCATCATTCTGGACAACATTATGAAAAACACGAGTTTGCTTACCTTTTAGACAATCTTTACAGACCATTGTTTTACCTTTAGGACTCAGTTTAAAGATGTCCCTTACCGCCACATAAGAGATCAATCTTTCTAAGTTATGGTAGTTGACATCTCCTAACTTTTGATGCCATAATATTGTGTCATCTATCCTAATATTATTGCATATTTCTTGTCTTCCAATAATATAGCAATCGTCACCTGTTTGTGTACCTGCCATAAAGCTTCATTTGTAACTTCACATGCATTCTTATTAAAATTTACAAGATTGTCATCACATAGTTGACTTATACTAATCAAATTAGTCATTAACCCCTCAACATGTAAGACATTATTTAAGGTAGGAAAACCATGAACATTTAAGATTCCTTTTCCAATTATCTTGCTTTTACTGCTACCTCCATAAGTTATGTTACCTCCACTGAATGACTCATAGTTCTTTAGAAACTCCTTTATACCTTTCATATGGCGAGAACATCCACTATCAAAGTACCAAGAACCTGCAATGTTAGTCCTTAAAGCAGTTATCGCAATATTACAAGTTATATCAATTTTGGGAACCCAAACTCTTTTAAAATATTTTTTTACCTTTTGGCTCAGAAATATTGCTTCGAATGTTGTTTGAGATGTTGGACAGCTTTTTAGGCAATATTTTGCTCACAGAATTTTGAAGTTTTAAACAGTATGATTTTAAGTGTCCAAGAGAGTTACAATGATGACACACAAACTTCATATTCTTTGACATATATGAGAACCTATCATTTATTCCTTTTTCTTTTACGGAGTGTGTTTTCTCATTTTTGTCAAACAAACTAGAGCATATAGTTTTAAGAGAGTTCTTATACCAAATACCTGCATGTGTAGGTTTACTAAAGATGAGTATCTCATTCAATCTACAGGTCTCTGAATTAAGCTTACGAAAGGTTGCCTCAGCTAGATCCAACTTTGCACTTATCTTACCAAATTCAACGTCCTTTTTGGTAAGTGCAACCTCTAAACGGGTTATCGTGCCTTTTAAATCTGCATTCTCAAGAGTTAAAGATTTTAATTTGTGTCAAGTTGCTTGGATTATGTGATTAAGTCTTTACAAAGTTTTTGTAATTCCTTAATCATATCATCTTTGGAGTCAACTTGGTTTTCAAAGTTAGTCTCACTACTAGAAACAAAATCACTAAAGCAAATAACATCAGGATAGTTAAAGTATTCGTACATCTCGGATGTTGCTGAAAATGTAGATGTTGACGTAAATGTTATGACATTTGGTACAACACTATCGATGAAATTTTCTTCGTCCGATAAGGACTGTTCGAAAATAGTAGCCAGCATTGCTTGTGACTCTATCTCTTGATCTCATTCCTCTTCTGCTTCGTCATCACTAAGAAACCCACAGACTTTTACCAAATTTTTTCAAAGTATTTGCACATTCATTAGAATAATTACCCCAACTTGGGCATGCATGACATAGCACGGTTTCAAGTTGTTTGGGATCAAATTTGGTACGATCTAAGTTGGTTCTCTTTAGTTGATTTCCTCTTTGTACTATTGGAAGAGGTTTAGTGGACTTTTGATTGAAACCTTGGCTTTGGTGCTCTTTGAATTTGAACTTATTTCTATCATTATTGAACTTCCTTACCATCAAATTGAATTTTCGAGTAAGGAGGGCAACATTTGCACCATCACCAATTTCTTCAAAATTCTCATCCTCTTCTTCGATTTGACTCTCCAAGGATTTGACTTGAAGTGCTATATCTTTATTCTTGTACAATGTTCTTTGATTCTCAATATTCATCTCATAGGTTTTGAGAATACTCATTAAGGTATGAAGGTCCATTGTAGCAAGATTATGAGATTCTTCAATAGCATAAATCTTTATATTGAACTTTTCAGAAAGAGAACAGAGTGCCTTTTCCACAAGTTGAGTGTTGGTCAAAGGAGCACCAAGCACTTGACATTCATTAGAGATGTCAATCAACTTTTCAAAATAGTTTTTAATGTCCTCCATTTCTTCCATCTTTAAACGTTCATATCTACTCATGAGCATACGAAGCCTCATCCAACGAACACTAGAGCTACCTTCATAATGAGTTTGTAAAGTATCCCATATGTCCTTGGTCGTGGAGCAGTTTTGTATGAGTTTGAACATGTACATATCAACCCATCCAAAAATGGCATTTAAGGCCTTTTCGTTGAAGCTTGTATTATTGGTTTCTTCCACAGTCCATTCGGATTCAGATTTAACAAGTATGTCACCTTCTTCATCCGGTGGTAGCATTGGAACAACATATCCATTGGTGATAGATCTGCATGTCCTAGCATCAATCAATTTGACATGAGAGCGTAGGCGAATCTTTCAATAGGCATAGTTTGCACCATCTAAAATAGGAAGCCTACAAATTGTTGGATTAGTCGGATGCATAGTTGTAAATAATAGGACTAAGTACTTATTGTGTTAAGTGTTGGCCCTGATACCACTTATTGAGTCCCGGAGGTATGCTATGGAACAGTAAAAAATAAACTGAAAGTAAAATAAATCGTATGCTAATACAATTTGCAAATGTCAACGATAATGTCGTCTGTCACAAGTGACAATACTTCGATAAAACATAAATCCTATAAGAGTAAATGCAGCGTAAAAATAAAAAATACAAAAGTTTAAAATTTACATAAGTTATATTGATTATATAACCTATGAAGGTCAGTGACCGAAAGTATTATATATATTTTATACAATTGCATAAATTTCTTCTTTTACAATATTACAAAATAATACAAAAGGAATTAAAAAGTTGAAGTCGCATATGACTTCTGCCTGAACAATCTATTTAAATAGACATAGACAACATCTCATTACAATTGTTTCAATAAAGAACAAATCTAGAATAGGCAACAATTATAATGTTGAACATAATGTTGTCGACACGCTCATGCAACACTTGTGATCCTGTTTTCTGACGAATATATCAGAGAGCTCTCTTGATATTTTTCTAACTTTTTCTGGATATTGATTCACTCTTCTTCCCTCTCTATTTATAGTAGAGAGTCTTCCTTGAAAAGCTCATCAACTTGTTGTAGAGGTTGAGGGAAAGGTGGGCAGCCGATAAGGTTTGTTGGAGAAAATCATGGAGCAAAATCCTCTAACTTCTTTGACTTGTTTTTTCCACGTTTTTCATCAGCTCATAATCACCTTGCCAAGTCACTTTACCATCGTGGTGAAAATCTCTTGAGATTTGCTTCAGTTCCGTGAAGGCAAAACTATTTTACAGAATGTTGGTCCGAATGTCGTGACATTTTTCTTAATATTTCTGAATTTTAACTTAGTACTAAAAATGATATGTTGGGCGAAATGTTACAACACCAAACCCAACATTAACAATTATGAATAAATAGTTTTCAATATATCGTTATATGTTTTTATTATGAGCTTTTAGTTAATAGGTTGGATCAGTTATTTGAAACAAAACTGAAGCCAAATGACGATATATATGTTTAAAAAGATATTCTTATCAACTCTAAAGTTCTAAAGATTAACAAGTACTCCTATATAATCATTTTGAACTAGGCAGGGAAGCTGTCTCAATGGCCTCCACGTATATTTCTGGTGCATTATTGCAGGCGATAGATCATCGTTGGTCAACTTTGTTCATATATTGTGTTTATTTATAGGGAGATACTAGTAAATATCTGAAACGGTCCGTATTTCTTCTTCTCGATTGTCGAGATGAATTTTTTAGAAGTTACTTTTGTTTAATTACATAGGAATAGAAAAAAAGGTGGAGGGAATTATAGGTAGAAAATTAAACCTTCATCAATAAAATGAGAGTTCAGCTAATCAACCAATTGAATTACTAAAATCTCAACATTAATAGTAAGATTGTATTAATCTCTCATTGGGGAGACTTTCTCATTAATACAAATAAATATAGTGTACAATGTGTAGAACACTAGTACAATAAGAATCATTTACTTACCATAATTCTACATCACTAAATATTTACACAATATATGAGATATATTCTAATTATGGAGGTGAGATTGAATAGGGATTCTAGTACACGTTAATACACCTCCTCAGTCGGAGCAGAAGGAGGTCGGACGCTGAGACTGAATCTGAAGTCTAGGAATAGCTGTCTAGGAAGACCTTTCGTGAAGATATATGTGTACTGATATGGAAGGCACATGCAACACATTAACATGACCGAGAGCAACCTTCTCACGAAAAAAGTGTATATACATCTCAATATGTTTGGTTCGCTGATGCTGAACCGGATTATGAGATAAATATATGGCGTATATGTTATCATAGTAAACCACAGACGCCTTACGCAAGGGACATTGAAGCGCCAAAAGAAGGTTTCGGAGCCAACAGATCTCAGCAACAACATTTGCAACTCCTTTATACTCTGCTTCTGCACTCGAACGTGATAATGTGGCTTGCCTCTTGTCAGACCAGGATATGAGATTATCCCCTAAAAATACATAGTAGCCGGAGATGGAGCATTTGCGTGTTCGGACAATCTGCCCAATCAGCATCCGTATATGCTAAAAACCTGGTCGGTGCTGAGGGGTATAGATGTAATCCGTAAATCAAGTGTGCCATTAACATATCGAATGCTACGTTTAAGGGCATTAAATGAGGCTCTCTGGGGGCATGCATGGATAAACATATCCGCTGAACAACATAAGTGATGTTAGACCTGGTGAAAGTAAGATACTGAAGTGCACGTGCAAGACTCTTGTAAAGAGTGGGATCGGACACTGGATTACCATCAACATCACTAAGCTTTGATTTAGAGTCAACCGAAGTGGACATGATCTTGCAGTTCACCATTTTAGCCCTGTACACTATCTCATCTGCATACTTGTGCTGATATAAAAATATAGTATCTACAGAACGAGTCACTGATATCCCTAAAAAATAACTCAACTTCCCCAAGTCAATCACAGTAAATTCAGTTTTAAGTAGTGCAATAATCTCATTTTAAAACACATTAGAGGAGGCAGTAAGCACAATGTCATCCACACACAACAATAAATAAGCAATGCTACTACCTCGATGAAACGTAAATAGAGAATTATCACATTTGCGGCATACGAACCCAATTCGTATAATGTACTGTGCAAAGCGATACCACACTCGAGGGGCATGTTTCAAACTATAGAGTGACTTACGAAGACATAATACATACTGAGGGGCTGTTGGATGGACAAAACTAGGCGGTTGTTGCATATAAACAATTTCTTTCATATCACCATGTAGGAACATATTTTTCACATCAAGCTGATGAATTGACAAATGCTTTCCCATATCAATACTCAGAATTGTGTGAATGGTAGTCGGTTTCACAATCAGACTAAACGTCTCACCACAATCAATACCCTCCTCCTGATTAGTGTCGTTAGTCACCAGTATCACCTTGTACCTCTCTAGATCACCATTGTCTCTATATTTATGGCGAAAAAAATACATACATCGGATCACATTCACCCCTTCTGGTCTAGGAACCAAATTCCAAGTGTGTTGTTTCGTTAAAGCATTAAACTATTCACACATGGCCGTATTCTAATTGGGTATAGTTTGGCTAATTTTATGTTTTTGGGAATATGTGAAATGGTTTTGGTGGACAAGTTAAACTGGACTTTGGGTTTGAAAATCTCGTATTGGGCATGAGTTTCCATAGGGTGGGTAGGGGCAGGGGTAATGTCGGTATGTAGGGGTGCAATCTGGTTTAAGAATTAAGCAACGGGGCTCGGTATGATGGGGAACTAGTTTAGATAACAGGGCGGGGTGTCGGGTGTGTGGTTGTTGGACTTGACGGTGGTTGTGGTGGTGGCGTCGATCTGGACAGATCGATGTGGTTTGGGTTATGCGTTGTTGGGTATGAAGTTGGTGGTGTGTTGGGGATGGATTGCAGTTAGGGTGGTGTTAGTGTGTTAGTCTGGGTTCTGGGAATAGAATGGGTTATAGTTTCAGAATGGCGGTGAGACGGTGACACGTGTGGTAGTGGTTCACTGAGCCGGTGGGAGTGTTGTGTGTTTGTCGGAGTAGATAGTAGGGCTGTTTGGTGATTTTTGGTGGTGGTGATGTGGATGGGCGATGACTGTGGCAGAGCTGAGTCACTGCTGTAGGGTCGATGGTGGATCAGTGGTGGTGGGACGATAAAGTTGTTCGAGGACGACGAGAAAGGTATCAGCCTCGAGAAATGTGTAGTATGTGTTACGAAATTTTTGGATATTGGCGAAGGGAAACCCTACGAAGACACATGGAGTGGTTTTGGGTCCTAATTTATGAGGGACAGTAGAGGCAAGGTTGAGGTAACACAGGCAACCGAAAATCCGAAGGTGATCATAAGTGGGGATCCGACGATATAGTATTTCAGTTGGGGTCATGTTGTGAAGAGTGCTAGTTGGTAAAATATTTAGGACGTATTCTACTATTTTGACTGCATAGACCAGAAAGGTAGAGGTAGAGAGGCATGAAACAGTAGGATATGGACCATGTTATTAATGGTGCGAATGATTTCTTCTGCGTTGTCATTCTAAGGTGTGGTGTGGAGACACGGGAAGCAAAAAACCAATGTCATTATTTGTACAAAAATGATGAAACCTGGAGTTATTAAATTCACGACCATTATCACATTGAAATGATTTAATATTCTTCTCAAATTGTGTTTTGGTAAAGGCACGAAACTCGAGGAATTTGGCAAACACTTTAGATTTACATTTTAGTGGGTAAATCTAAATAAAATGAGAAAAATCATCCAACAAGATTAGATAATATTTATGACATAGTGAACTAGAGATAAAAGATGTCGATAAAGCACCATGAATAATATCAAATAGTGAAAATGTAACACTTGTAGATGACTTAAAAGGAAGACGAACATATTTTCCTACAGAGCAAGAAACACAATGCTGGGCAAGTTTCCCATTATTACATTTAATAAAATTATAGCTTCGGAGAAAATTAAAAATTGGAGATCTTGGGTGCCCAAGCCTATTTTGTCACATTGACGGATAGATATAGCTAGAGAGATATGGGCATGTGCTGGAAGAAGAGGTGGATGGAAATAGATATAGATCCCCCGTGCTATTGCATCTTATAAGAGGTGTCTCCGTATGAAGATCCTCCACAGTAAAACCAAAAGGTTCAACGTCAACAGAGACGAAATTATTACGGGTAAATTTGCGGATAGAAATTAAATTCTTAATGATGTTTGGGGCATAATACACATTATTGAGGGGAAATAATGGGTGAGGTCGCTTAGTGTAAGTGGTACTATAACCCTGAATTGGAATGTGATGACCATTACCGACAGTTATATATTAAGGATGCTTTAAACGAAATATTTTGGGAAGATTACCTGCTGATAGGGTGAGGTGAGAGGTGGCCCCTGTGTCCATATACTAATTTTCGTTGGCTGTTGTAAGTTCAAACTGCTGAAAGCCTGGCCCAAATCAGAGGGGGCCAAATTGTTGGGTTGCTGTGAGAATTATGGTTGGATGATGTGGCATGTGGTTCTTTGGTAGTGGGGTGGTGCATGCTTTGGACCCGCACCAGACTCTAGCTTTTGGAAGGAAGGCGGTGGCTAGACTGCTGGATACGAGGCCCAGTTCCCGTGTTGGAAGGCGCCTGTTGGGCCGGCCCACGAGGCTGATGTGGTGGACTGCTGCAGCTGCTGACTAGCCTGTTGTCCCCTGCCGCCTCTACCACCGGCCCTTCCCATTATCTCCACTGCCGCGACCCCTGCTGCCGCGGTTCTATCGCGGATAACTGTTTTCCGTTAGTTGTGGCTGGCCGACGGTGGTATTATTTTGTGTGGACGTGTCAACTATTAACGCCTTTTAGTTGTGCTCATGTTGCTTCGCATGTCGTGTCTCTTCCAACAATAACTATGAACGAGCTTTGTTAAAATTAGGTAGAGAGTCAGCCTGTTGTATCAACGTGTCATATTCACCCTTTGGTAGGCCCACAACCAATTGTAACACCATCTTCATTTCGGAAACAGACGTTCCGGCGTTGGATGATTGGTCTGCCACCAGTTTTAACTGCCTGTAATACTCAGCCATATTAGAAATATTTTCAAGACAGGTGTTGTTGAACTACTCTTCCAAGTACACTGCGTGAGTGTTCTTGTTGTCTTGAAAGATTTATTCCAAAGGTGTTCATAAAACACGGGCAGAGGCACCCATTTTCATGATTATGTAGAGTAATCCTTTGATATAGTGTCATATATCCACTGTTTGATCACAATATCGAGGTGATGCCATGTGATATCATCTATATCGGGAGGACGTGGGAAAAAGACTTTTATATGATCAAGCACATGATATACACATGCATGAATTCGAAACAGTTCTACCCATGATCAATATTGGGCATCTTCCTGATCAAGAATTAAAGGTATAAAGTTCTTGATGTTAGTAATGGCGAGAGCCGGATGAAAAGATGGTGAGGAGAGGGCTGTGGGAGATGTTTGGATGACGACTAGGGTAGAAGCAGAATCATCAGAAGATGTGGGAGTAGTTGTTAGTGATTTTGCTTCTGCTTTACGCAAGTGTACTTATCGCTCAAGTAATATAGTCTTGGTAAGACCGAATATGGTCCTCAGGGACTAATTTTTCAATTACCAAACATCTATCCTAAGTTATCTATTTGACTATCGATATTTTGTTTTGGTTTTATCTATAAACTACTGAAGTAATTGCAGAAAATAACTAAAATACTTTATTTGAATCAGTTATGGTGAAAATAGGGCTTCCAATCTCCTCGACTATCCACTCGCTTTAATCTTTAATGCAGCAATAAAGGTTCTTCTTCTATTTTAAGATAGCAGGTTAGCTAGACTGTTTTATATTCCGGTTATAATATATAAACGCTCAACCCCAGTGCAGAAATCTTCTATATTTCTATGATAGATTTTACCACATAGGAGGATTAAGAACAATAACCTATGAAGCTACACAAGTATCGGAGTACTTTCGTCCACGATTTTTAACCTATGTCTATTCAACTACAGCATATTCAAATCTCCCCTCTCGGATCTCGATTCGAAATCGTATACGTGATGGTAACTAGTGATCAATTAATTATCAAACAATCAAACCAAATATTGAATAAATCTTAACTATATGAAGAAGAAACCAAATACTGCATTAATTCATAAAGACGAGTTTCAAGTGATTCGAAAGGAGAACCCTAATTAAAAGTTTAGCTCCTAGCCATAGACATGCTAAGAACCAAAGTAATATCCAACATGAACTAAATTGAAATAAAGCAAAGAAAAGAAAATACTTTGAAACAAGTCTCCAATCTTGTAGCCTCCAAGAAAACTATGTTGTGTTGTGAAGAAAGGTTGAGTGACCCTTAAAAAAATCTGCCCAAAGGGCTTTTTATATGCTCCAAAAACGTGTACCCTGGACCTCCTTGCCCTTGGCCAATTCCCATTCGGATCTGGACAATTTTTCGCCTCGGCGCCGCGGCCCTGCTGACCGCAACTCCTGTAGCCTCTCAGATCTTTGGGTGCCACGGCCTTTCCTTCTTGCGTCGCGGCTCTGCTTCTGCTTTTGTTCGTATTGCCAACTTTCGTCAATTTTTGGCTCGGGAACCTCCTTTTCTGCCCACTTATTGCTCGTTTTCGCCACTTTACCTTTTTAGACCATTGTGACTCAAAAGAAAGAAAAATACCCTAACACGACACATATTTGAACAAAAATGGGCATAATACTAACTAAAAATGACTCTAAAAGTGCATATAAAATATTCCTAACAAACACCCCCAAACTTAACATTTGCTCGCCCTCGAGTAAAGATCAAAACAGAATCAAAGACACAAAAGAAAATAAAAGACTCAAAGACTCTGATCAACTTGTTGCACAAATGTCACTAGAAAAACATGAATGTCAGTTGGAATAATATGCAGGAACAAATATAGCATGAATTCAGCAATTTAAAATTTCAAGTCAGATATTTCGCAAATTCATTTCAATCATGTTCAATAAAAGTATGAATACCTAACCTATGCTATTCTCCACTAATCATAGACATACGTACTAGAGATCTTCAGGACTTTTCAGGGTTGTAATGTAGGCTTAGGCATGAGTAGGTAAAAATATGCATTTAGGCTCAATTACGTACCATAAGTATTTTCATTCAACTCATTCTTCCTCCTTCTTGACTTTCTTTTTAATCTCATACCTATTTTTTTCCTCTTTTATTTTGAGAGAATGAGGTTATAAATAACAGGCACCCCCAAACTTAGGCTTTTGCATATTCTTCATTGGGGTACATCAAATTTTTCAATTCTCTTTTCGTTTCTTTTTCAACACTTTTCATCCCAAGAGTTTTCAATTATCACTTATGGCACAAATATGGAATCATAGGGTTTCAAAGAAAGATCTTATTTAGGCTCAAAGGGGCTGACTAAGAATGCAATTTATTGTCAGGGATAGACAGTGAATGGTAAGAAGGGCTAACAAAGAAATGTCTGAGTCATCTCCCTAACATGTACATCCTAAATATTTCGCCTCAAATAAGAAGCAATCAGACACCTAGACCTTATCATTAACAACACATAAATTAAGCACAGGTACCCCAAGTAATTTGATTTCATGAATTCTTGGCATATCTAACTTAAGCATTCAGATTTTTTCTTCTAATTCCATTACATTATCTCACTTACTTCACTAGGCGTTTCAAGTGACTACAGCCTGCATGATCATAAAAAAAATTACTCATATAAAACATAAACAGGACAATCAAATAGACACAAAAACACACAAAATAGACTAAGAACCCCCCAAACTTAAATGACACATTGTCCCTAATGTGTACAAGACTCAAAATAAAAAAGACGGGACGACTTACAGACTTTACGGTTTAAAATGGTGGCGGTGGCGGGTAATGCATGGCAGACAATTTCAGATAGGCATCGCGGCCCTGATTTTTGGCGCCGCGGCACTGCAACTCCTGCAGGTTTTCTGGATTTTCGGCGCTGCGACCCTGTATTTTGGCGCCACGGCGCCATTTTTCCTGCGGCTCCCTTTTCTTTTCCCTTCTGCTACTAGTCCATGATCTGCCTGGGATTACAAGATTGTGAGTCTGTTCATGAGAGGAATTAACAAAATTTCTAAAGTGTTGGGTTGCCTCCCAACTAGCGCTGTCTTTAACGTCTTGTAGCCGGATTCCGGCTCTTCTTTACATTGGCTTAAGATGGATCACATAGCTCACATGTTCCATGTCATTTATCAAGTAAGGTTTCAATCTCTGTCCGTTCACTTTGAATGGGGCTCCCTCTCTTCCTCTTACTTCAACTACATAGGGAATATTCTTTCAACAGTGAACGGGCCTGACCATCGAGATTTTAGCTTGCCTGGGAAGAGTCGCAACCTTGAGTTGAATAAGAGCACTTGTTGTCCTTATTGGAAGGCTTTTGGGATCAAGTTTTATCATGCCATGCCTTGGTTCTTTCCTTGTAGATCTTTGAATTCTCATAGGCGTTGTATCTAAGTTCATCTAACTCACTCAATTGTAGCAGCCTCTTTTGCCCTGCTGCCTTGGCATCCATGTTCAGCTTCTTCATTGCCCAATAAGCCATGTGTTTTAACTCGACTGGCAGATGACATGCTTTCCCAAAGACTAGCCGGTATGGTGACATTCCAATGGGAGTTTTGAACGCCGTTCTATACGCCCAGAGTGCGTCATCCAACTTGATAGACCAATTCTTCCTTGAAACATCCACTGTCTTTTCCAGTATGCTTTTCACTTCCCTGTTAGAAATTTCGGCCTGCCCATTTGCCTGAGGGTGATAGGGTAATGTGGTACGGTGGTATACTCCATAGCGGGAAAATAGTTTATCAAGCTTCTTGTTGCAAAAGTGGCTTCCTTCATTGCTGATGATGGCTCTGGGAGTACCAAATATTGTGAATATGTTCTTCTGGAGGAATTTTTGGATAGTCCTACTGTCATTCTCTTTGGTGGCCACTGCTTCTACCTATTTGGACACATAATCCACTGCAAGAAGGATGTATTGATTCCCAAAGGACGACGGGAATGGGCCCATGAAGTCGATCCCCTAAACATCAAACAACTCCACTTCCAAGATCCCATTCAAGGGCATTTCATTTTGCCTTGATATGTTTCCAGTTCGTTGACAACGATCACAGCCCTTCACAAAGATGTTGGCATCTTTGAATAGGGATGGCCAGTAAAACCCACTCTGCAGTATTTTGGCGGCTGTTCGTGATGCTCCAAAATGCCCACCACATTGTAATGTGTGACAATGGGTGAGAATCTAGTGCATCTCATCTCTGGTATACAACGCCTAATGACTTGGTCGGCGCAGTGCTTGTAGAGAATCGGCTCCTCCCAGTAGTAGTGTTTTACCTCTGAGTAGATCTTTTTCACCTGTTATCTTGTCAATCCTTGGGGTACTACCTTGGCTGCAAGAAAATTAACAAAATTAGCGTACCAGGGTAAATTAAAAATAGTGCTTACCTGAAACAATTGCTCATCTGGGAAGTGATCATTTATCTGCACATCCTTGGTGTTCTGGCTCTCCTTGTTTTCAAGCCTTGATAGGTGGTCAACAACCAAGTTCTCTGTTCCCTTCTTATCACGGATTTCCATGTCAAATTCTTGTAATAACAGCACCCATCGGATAAGACGGGGTTTTGCATCCTTCTTTGTCATCAAGTACTTTATAGCAGAGTGGTCGATGTACACTATCACCTTATTCCTAATTAGGTATGGCCTGAACTTCTCAAATGCGTATACTATCGCTAGCAGCTCTTTCTCTGTTGTGGCATAATTTAATTATGCATCATTAAGAGTTTTGAGCTTCCAATTCGGCGCAATGACTATAGGTCTGAAATTGGCCTCTCATTGAGTGTCTAGAAAGCGGTCATGCATTCCTCATTGAATTCAAAAGCGACTCCGTTCATCAGCAAGGTTGAAAGGGGTTTTGAAACTTTTGAGAAGTCTTTGATGAATATTCTATAGAAACTAACATGCCCAAGGAAACTTCTAACCCCTTTTACTGACACTGGAAGTGGCAGATTGTCAATCACTGAAATTTTTGCTCTGTCCACCTCAATGCCCTGGCTGAATATTTTGTAGCCAAGGACATTACCTTCCTTTACCATAAAATGACACTTCTCCCAGTTCAGCACAAGGTTGGACTCTTCGCACCGTTTCAGCACTGCTTCCAAATGCTTCAAACACTCATCAAGAGAAGATCCAAAGATAGAAAAGTCATCCATAAAAATCTCTATGGTCCTCTCCACCATGTCAGAGAAGATTTCCATCATGCACCGCTGAAAGGTAGCAGATGCATTGCAGAGCCCGAATGGCATTCTTCTGAAAGCGAATGTACCAAAGGAGCAGGTGAATGTCGTCTTTTCCTGATCTTCTAGTGATATGGAAATCTGATGATACCCTGAGTAACCATCTAGGAAGCAATAATAGTTGTATCCTGCGAGCTTGTCCAGCATCTCATCTAGAAAGGGCAGTGGAAAATGGTCTATTCTGGTTGCCTTATTCAACTTGTGGTAGTCAATGTAAATCCTCCATCCTGTAACTGTTCTAGATGGAATGAACTCGTTCCTTTCATTGGTCACCACAGTCATACCACCCTTCTTGGGCACCACTTGTACAGGACTCACCCATGCACTGTCAGAAATAAGATAAATCACCCCAGCATCAAGTCATTTCATGATTTCATTCCTCACCACCCCCTTCATGTTTGGATTCAGTCTCCTATGTACCTCAATGGAGGATCTGCACTCATATTCTAGACATATCTTATGCATCACTGTTGAAGGACTTATCCCTCTTATGTCTGCCAATGTCCACCCAATAGCACGTGTGTGGGCCCGCAACACTCTCAACAATTTTTCAATCTCTACTTTAGATAGTTGAGCAGAAACAATTACCGGCCAATGTATTATTTTCACCTAGATACTGGTAGTGCAAGTGATCTGGTAGCGTCTTCAACTCTAACTCTGGAGCTTTTTCTATAGATGGTACTGATCTTTCTGGCATCTTCCCTAACCCTTCATATTTCTTCTTATAACATGGCTCATAAGAATCCATACAATCCACATACTCCCTCAACTCTGCATCATCACTCATGTCCTAGTCACGTTGTGTTATCACCCACTCAAGAGCATCCCCATTCCTGAGATTGTTCTTTGAAGCTGCCATTTCCATCACATCAATAGCATAACAGTTGTCAATTTCTCTTGGATAGGTTGTTGCTCTGAATACATTAAAAATTACTTTCTCTCCCTGGACCCTGAGTCTCATCTCACCCTTTTGAACATCGATGAGTGCCTGTCCCGTGGCTAAGAATGGCCTGCCACAGATGAGGTACACAAGTTCATCTTCTTCCATATCCAGAATGATGAAGTCAGCGGGGAAAATAAACTTATCTACCTTCACCAACATATCTTCTATGATACCTCTGGGATGTACAAGTGAACGATCAGCTAGCTGTAAGGTGATATTTGTTGGCCTTGCTTCCCCCCCTCCAAGTTTGCGGAATACAAAATAGGGCATGAGATTGATACTTGCCCCCAAATCACACAGAGCTCTCTGGCATTCGAACTTTCCTATGGTGCAGGGGATGGTGAAACTCCCCGGATATTTCAAATTTTGAGGTAATATGGCGCTGCATTCCTCAGTCAGTGCTACTGTTTCATGGTCATCTAACCTCCTCTTTTTACTGAGAATCTCCTTCATGAACTTTACATAACTCAGCATCCGCTCTAGAGCCTCAGCAAATGGAATGTTGATTTGCAGTTGTTTGAAGATTTCTAGAAATTTAGAAAATTGTTTGTCAAGAGAACTTGTCTTTAGCCTCTGGGGTTATGGTATCTTCACATGGGGTGCGTCAACAACTGCTGGCAGTGTTCTTTGTTTCGGACGAAGGTCTCCAACAACCGCTACATCGTCTGATATATCGGCGCCGCGGCGCTGGAAATCCTGAGAGCCTTCTGAGTCCTCCTTCTTTGAACACGGTGGTGGTGAGCTAGTTTCCACTAGTTCACCATTTCTTAGATCAATCGCCTGGCAATTCTCTTTCGGATTCACCCCAATATTGTCAGGGTGGTTCCTTTGTATTCTGTTGCTCAGCATGCCAGCAAGTTGTCCTATTTGTGTCTCCAAATTTTTGAGGGACACTCTTGTCTCTTCTATGAAATGAGTCTGGCGCTTAGTGAGCATTAGTATGGCTGCTTGCAACTCATTTTGATCTTCCTGTGGGACATGAGGGTTAGGTTGTTGCTGATGAATCTGCTGCCCCTGATAGAAGTGGTAGTCCATGTTCTCTGGGTCCCTGAGATGGATCAAAGCCAACAAGCAAATCAAGGCAATAGGGCAATAGGGCTCTAACAATAAAAGAAAATAAAAAAAAAAGAATAAAAGCCAAATTAGAAATTAAGAATAGATAGTTTGATATTGAAACTACGTCAATCTCCGGCAACGGCGCCAAAAACTTGTTAGCGATTTTGCTTATGCTTTACGCAAGTGTATGTATCGCTCAAGTAATATAGTCTTGGTAAGACCGAATATCATCCTCAGAGACTGGTTTTTCAATTACCAAACATCTATCCTAAGTTATCTATTTGACTATCGATATTTTGTTTTGGTTTTATCTATAAACTACTGAAGTAATTGCATAAATTAACTAAAATACTTTATTTGAATCAGTTATGGTGGAAATAGGGCTTCCAATCTCCTCGACTATCCACTCGCTTTAATCCTTAATGCATCAATAAAGGTTCTTCTTCTATTTTAAGATAGCAGGTTAGCTAGACTATTTTATATTCCGGTTAGGATATATAAACGCTCAACCCCAGTGCAGAAATCTTCTATATTTCTATGATAGATTTTGCCACATAGGAGGATTAAGAACAATAACCTATGAAGCTACACAAGTATCGGGGTACTTTCGTCCACGATTTTAACCTATGTCTATTCAACTACAGCATATCCAAATCTCCCCTCTCGGATTTCGATTCGAAATCATATACGTGATGATAACTTGTGATCAATTAATTATCAAACAATCAAACCAAATATTGAATAAATCTTAACTATATGAAGAAGAAACTAAATACTGCATTAATTTATAAAGACGAGTTTCAAGCGATTCGAAAAGAGAACCCTAATTAAAAGTTTAGCTCCTAGCCATGCTAAGAACCAAAGTAATATTCAACATGAACTAAATTTAAATAAAGCAAAGAAAAGAAAATACTTTGAAACAAGTCTTCAATCTTATAGCCTCCAAGAAAACTATGTTGTGTTGTGAAGAAAGGTTGAGTGACCCTTAAAAAAATCTGCCCAAAGGGCTTTTTATATGCTCCAAAAACGTGTACCCTGGACCTCCTTGCCCTTGGCCAATTCCCATTCGGAACTGGACAGTTTTCCACCTCGGCGCCTCGGCCCTGCTGACTGGCGCCGCGGCGCCTTAACTCCTATAGCCTCTCAGATCTTTGGGTGCCACGGGCCTGCCTTCTTGCGCCGCGGCTCTGCTTCTGCTTTTGTCCGGATTGCCAACTTTCGTCAATTTTTGGCTCGGGAACCCCCTTTTCTGCCCACTTATTGCTCTTTTTCGCCACTTTACCTTTTTAGACCACTGTGACTCAAAAGAAAGAAAAATACTCTAACACGACACATATTTGAACAAAAATGAGTAAAATACTAACTAAAATGACTCTAAAAGTGCATATAAAATATGCCTAACAGTAGTCAAATTCTCCATTAGAGTAGTGGGGATTGAAAATAAAGAAAATTTGGAATATAGAGAAAAAACGATATGTCGTCGGCCGAGGAGGAGAAATTAGGGGGGGGGGCAAGGAGGAATTTTCTAGGCTAGGATTTTGGTTCTTGATACCATGTAAGATTGTATTAATCTTCCATTGGGAGACTTTCTCATTAATACAAATATATATAGTGTACAATGTGTAGAACCCTAGTACAATAAGAATTCTCTACTTATCATAATTTTACATCACTAAATATTTACACAATATATGAGATATATTCTAATTATGAATGTGAAATTAAATAGGGATTCTAGTACACGTTAATATTAATATTAAATTATTTCTTCTTTTTTTCTTTCTTTTTTCGAGATGAGCTCAACCCCTTCACGATCAAATAACTATTTGCTTATGTATTGTAGTCAATTTTTCTTTCCAACTTGAAGTTGAGTATTCTAACTTTAATAAAATCAGTTCTAATTTCTTTTTAAAGTAAGGAAATAATATCTTCATAAAGTTTCAACATTTTTAAATAAAATATATATTCAAACATAATTTCAAATTCATAATATTTTTGAAAGAAATAATTCATTGATTATTCTTATTGATAAAAGACATATATATATATAAATTACATTAGGAGAATCATATTCCTACTTTACTTCTAAATCCTTATTCTATATAAAGAATAACTATACACTTATGGTAATAATACTCGAAAGAAAACGTAGCGAAAGCGGGTGCTTGAGCGACAAGTCTAATTAAGGTACAAGACTAATATAATATATACCAAATATATACAATTAAATCACTGTTCACGAAATAGTTTTGGGACTGGGCCGCGACGCTTGGGCCTTTGAGCCTCATTTAACACACCCCCGCAGTCATAGCGGACGGTCTTTGTACGCTGAGACTGTCTCTAAAATCTTCAAAAAGGACCGAGGGAAGACCCTTTGTAAAGATGTCTGCAATTTGATATCTTGAAGGGACATGACAGACGTGTACTTGTCCTTTAGCTACCTTCTCTTGAACAAAGAGAATATCCATCTCTATGTGTTTAGTACGCTGGTGCTGAACTGAATTACCAGAAAGGTATATGGCACTTATATTATAATAATACACCAAGGTAGCCTTCTCAATAGGACAATGAAGCTCTAAAAGTAGATTTCATAACCAACATGACTCATAAACCACATTGGCTACCCCTCGATACTCGGCCTCTGCACTTTAACGTGAAAGCGTGGATTGACGCTTGGCATACCATTAGACCAAGTTATTACCTAAAAACATTCAATAGCCAGACGTAGATCGTCTGGTGTCACGAAAACCAACTCAATCAGCATCTGTATAGGAGACTAGTATAGACGTCGACGAAGGATACAAATGCAAGTCATACTCAAGTGTTCCCTGAATGTACCTAAGAATGCGTTTGAGCGCATTCATATGTTCAACTCTGGGATTATGCATAAACAAACACACTTGTTGTACGACATATGTAATATTAGGTCGCGTGAACGTCAGATACTGAAGGGCGCGTGCAAGACTACGATAGCGGGTCGGATCCTCATAGGAAGAGCCAGCTGAAGCACCCAACTTGGGTTTAGTATCAACTGGAGTAGAAGTGGACTTACAGGATGACATCACAGTCCTCTCAATGATCTCTGTTGCATACTTTCTCTGTGATAAGAATAATTCACCTGCATGACGAGTTACAGCAATCACCAAAAATTCAATTGGCCCAAGTCCTTCATGGCAAACTCAGAACTGAGCATTGTCATAATGGACTTTCGCAAAGCATCAGAAGAGGCAGTCAAGATAATATCATCAACATATATATAATATAAGTCATGGAAGATCCCTGACGGTATATGAATAATGAGTTATCAGACCTGCTGTGAGCGAAACCCATAGTCGAAACATAGTCAGCAAACCTCTTATACCATGCCCGTGGAGACTGTTTAAGCCTGTACAAGGACTTCCTCAATAAACAGACATGATTAGAATATCTAGTATCCCTAAACCCCAAGGGCTGATGCATATACACTGTCTGATGAAGATCATCATGTAGGAAAGCATTCTTCACATCTAGCTGATGAATGGACTATGATTTCGAAATATCCAAGTTGAGCACAGTACGAATAGTCGTCTGTTTGACCACCGGGCTAAAAATCTCACCACAATCCACACCAAACTTTGAGTTTTACCATCACCTACAAGACGAGTCTTATGTCATGCAAACAAACCATCATAATTCTCCTTATGAGCAAAAATCCACATAGACCGAATAATATTAACACCAGATGGACGAGGCACCAACTCCCACACCTTATTATCAATAAGAGCATTATATTCAGCGGTCATGGAAATTTTCCAATTATGGTCATTTAGGGCAGACACAGGAATACGGGGTAAGACTTAAAAATATTATAATTTAAATTAAAATGACTTTTTGGTTTAACAATATCCCGTTGACTGCGAGCGATTGGACAATGACTTGGGGCTGGATGGTGTGAATTTTGGGAATTTTCGGGAGACGGGACGGATCGCCAAGCAGTGGGTCCGCTGCTGAATTTCGAAATTATCGCCGGCGCGCCACGCCTGTGGTCACGGCGCCTGATGAACTGCAGAGCTCTCTAAAGTTTGGGCGACGTGGCGCCCACGGCGGCGCGACGCCGAATCGAATGTGTTTGTTCACGGGAAGGGAGCGCGCGCTCCCTGGGGTCGCTGGCGACGACGTATTTTCTGAAAAATCTGAAAACTGACGGAGAACATAGGGGGAGATATCATCATACCAAAAATCATAAGAATTAGGCACGTATTTTTCTACTTTAACAAATGGAAATTGGATTCATCAAAGAGAACATGACGACTAATGATGATTCATTTAGAGGACAAACAAAGCATTTATAACCACAGTGATTTAACGGATAACCCAAAAACACACACGAGGTAGAACGTGCCTGAAGTTTGTTGATTGTGGTGGATGGAAATAGTGGATAACATAAGCAGCCAAAGACCCTAAGATGAGAATACGAAGGAGTCTTTTTGTATAAAACTTGAAGAGGGGAGGAATATGTCAAACCTTTAGAGGAAAGAATATTAAGTAGATCGGTAGTTATTTGTAGCGCATGATGCCAAAATAATGGAGGGACGGAAGAATGAACCAATAAGGTGCGGCTAATGTTATTAATTATATGAATTTTTCGTTCAGCCTTCCCATTTTGTGAAGACGTATGAGGACAAGAAAAATAAAAATTTATCCCATTTTTAGCACACAACTCCCTAAACTTCTCATTGTCATACTCTTTACCATTATCACATTAGATGTTCTTTATTTCCCGTTTGAATTGGGTTCTTATGAAAGCTCTAAATTTTACGAAGATGGAAAAAAGTTGTGCTTTTTTCGCAATTGGAAACGTCCATAAAAATTTAAAAAGTCATCCAAGAATAAAACATAATAACGATGACCCACAGAAATGAGAACTGGAGATGTCCATAAATCGCTATGAATAATACAAATGGCATTGAAGTATGAGAATTCGAAGCTACAAACGGTAACTTAACAATTTTCCCTAAAGAACAAGATTGACAATTCGGAGTACTACGCGTACCCTTACAAGAAATAAGCTTATTTTTATCTAAAGCAAACAAAATTACGACCACGGATGACCTAGGCGAGCATGCCACAAGGAATGAGCAAGAGCGGCAAAGGTGGATGACAATTCTTGACTCGAGACACTGAGACTGGGTGTAATCGGATAAAGATCCCCTCTACTGTCACACCTCATGAGAGGACTCCCCGTCTTGAAATCCTTCACAGAAAACCCAAAAGGATCAAAATCAATAGAAACCCAATTATCAGTAGTGAACTTACAGACATACACCAAATTTTTAACTAATTTTGGGGCATGAAGGGTATTTTTTAGGACAAGTGGTGGTTGAGGAGGAGACAAAGTTTTATGACTATAACCCCGAATTGGAATTGAATTACCATTACCAATAATTATACAACTATTAGTGCTCAAATTAGAATAAGATGAGAGAGTATCTTGATCGGATGTCATGTGGGTAGTGGCACCGATGTCCATGTACCAATTCGGGTCTGGTGGAGTCATCCCAAACGTGTTCATCGCTGCCTCAATGTTAGTCTGTGTGGGTCCCATCGCATGATGGGCCTGAGGGGGGTGAGGCCCAAGTATGTCGGACTGCTGAGGCGGTCCATGTTCGTCCAAACTTGAGTCGACGAGAATGGCACAGGAAGGACCGGGCGCTACCGGAACTGCTCGAGATGGCGGCGCCGCAACATCAGCATCGAGCGCTATAGCGGCGGCGCCGAACGCATCGCCACCAGCTGCGGCCCATTGTGGGTCCTAATCGATGATGCTGACGGTTGCCTCCATTGTTGCCGCCATGATTTTTGCCATTATTTTTCCTATTTTGGCCCTTTATACCACCCCCATTGTTGCGATTTTGGTCAGAGTTGGTGGAAACGGAAGGAGAAAAATCAGACTCAGTCACCATGACGACAGGACAGGCCCCAATCTCCACTTTCTTAGCCAATCCGACTTCTTCCAAAGTAAGCATAGAACGGGCTTGATAAAATCCTGGCAGGGGGTTACTCTGACGAATAACTGAAGCAACACCGTTATAGGCCTCTGACAGGACTGCAACCATCTGAAGAACTAGACGACTATCAAAAACAGGAGAACCCACATTGCGAAGTTGGTCTACCAAGTCCTTTAAGCGTTTGCAATAAGAAGAAACGTTTGGAAAAGTTGTCATAGCAACCTGTGAAAATTCCTACTCAAGGATAATAATTCGAGAATGATTGTTATCTTGGAATATGTCCTGCAATCGATCCCATGCCACCATAGCTGTGGAGTTGAGTTTCATAATCGTCTGTAAAAGATCCAAGGAGATAGTGGCATAAATCCACCGAAGAACCTTGGCATCAAGCATGACCCATAAGTCTGGATCTGCTGCTTTAGTGGGAACAACCGTTGTAGATGTAGACGCCATATCACCCTCCTTTGGAGAAGCAGGGGGAATGATGTGGTGAAGAACTTTATGTGGCAAAACATGAATCTTAAAAAATTCCTCCCATGTCCCATATTGGACGTTCTCCAGATCAAGAACAATAGGAATAACGCTCTTGATGTTAGAGACTGTGAGGGCAGGATGAAAAGTATTATTATCAGTCATGGTGAATAAAACACGAAGATTCGGAGAAGGGAATTTGTGAGAAAAGATTTTCTGGAGGAGAAGGGTTGCGGCGCTTGGTCAAGAAAACCGAGAAAAGAAAGAGAAATTTGAGGAGCGGAAGCAGGGTAAAGAGAACCTAGACTCTTGATACCATGAAAGAAATAATCCCTTGATTATTCTTGATAAAAGACATATATATACAAGTTACAATAGAAGAATCATATTCCTATTTTACATCTAAATCTATATTCTATATAAAGAATAATTATACACTTATGATAATAATAAAAATCTAATTAAGGTACAAGACTAATATAATATATATTAAATATATACACTTAAATAATTGGTCACGGAACAGTTTTGGGGCTGGGCCGCGGCGCTTGGGCGTTTGAGCCTCATTTAACAAAAAAAAATCAACTTAATTTCAATCCACCAGAGTATTATCAAGTTCAAGTCAAACGTCTATTAACAAGGTGCAAATGATACAATTTTGTCAGACACAGTAAATAATAAAGAGCAACGTGTCCTAGGAAGAATCGTGGCAGATGTTGAGGGGCTGCAAATTGCACACGAACTTCATGATAAACCAAAGCCCCATATGTTTCTTTTGGACAAATCATCTTCTGTCCTTCTAAATAGGAAACATAAATGGATATTTATATCTTTATGTAGAAGTACTTCAGTGGACAAGTACTTTATATGTTCAACGACATTTCACCAAACCAAAAAATGCATATTGAAGATCTCCATCCATCAAAGAGCATGCAGGGACAATATACTAAATGATGGTTCTTTTGATTTGATGTCGGGAACTTGAAAATCCATTGCAACCACATGCATGTTTATACATTCTTAGATGAATTAAACCTAATCCATTGCAACCACATGCATGTTTAAACGCTTTTCATATATCAAGAGAATTCAATAATTTATATTATATTAAAAAGAGTTTCTTTTATCCGGTTTGTACGATATAAATTTTAGGCGAAGGGATTAAAATTTTGATACCTAGGTACTCAGTGGTGGATCCAGACAACAAAATCTAGTGATGCATTATAGGTTAAAATTGCGGACGAAAGTACCCCGATATGATTTCGAATCAAGAACCGAGAGCAGAGATTTGGATATGTTGTAATTGAATAGATATAGGTTAAAATTGCGGACGAAAGTACCCCGATACTTGTGTAGCATTATAGGTTATTGTTCTTAATCCTCCTATGTGATAAATCCTATCATAGAAATATAGAATGGTTATGCACTGGGGTTGAGCGATTATATATCCTAATCGGAATATAAGTCAGTCTAGTTAACCGAGATCTTAACGTAGAAGAAGAAGTCATTCTAGTTGCATTAAAGATTGAAAGAAGTGGATAGTCGAGGATATTGAAAGCCCTAATTACTTCATAACTGATTAAACCTCAACAATTTAGTTTACTTCTTGCAATTATTCTAGTAGTTAGATAAAAACCCAAATCAATTATCGTCGCCAAATAGATAACCTAGAATAGATATTCGGTAATTAGAAACCAGTCTCTGTGGACGATCAACTCGGTCTTACAAGACTATATTACTTGTAACGATACGTACACTTGCGTGAGCAATTGGAAATCGACCTAACAAGTTTTTTGCGTCGTTGCCGGGGACTGGCGTACTTCTAATATCGAACCATTTATTATTAATTTCTAATTTGGTCACTTCGAGAACAAGTTAGAAACTTGTTCTGAGAGCATCTTTTTATCAATTTTTGTTGTTTTTGTAATTTTGCAGGTAAAGTCAAGTATAGGTACATTGACTATCACTATCAGGGGTTGCAGGACTATGACCTTTGTCCACCGCATCGATTTAGACCACAGGTGCCGCAAGAGGAGCGAAATGAGTTGCAGGAAGCCTTAATCAAACTCACCGAGTGCCAGAATCCTCAAGGCCTAACTTATCCACCACAGAATCAGGCTCTATCATGAGAGCTAGATAACATGGGAGCAGTTCTTTGGGCACTCTCAAACACCCAAAATCAGTTCATGGTGGAAACAAGATCATCCATCAGGAATCTAGAGATGTAGTTGGGGCAGCTAGCTAGCAAGCTGAGAAACGGTATGCAAGGGAACCACCCTAGCAATACTGGTGCAGACCCACAAGAACAGTGCCAAGCAATTGATTTTAGAAGTGACAAACAAATGAAGACAGGTTCATCCCCAATATATCCAGAAAAAGGGTGAACCCAATGAGGTGAAGGAGTCAAAGGATGCAGTAATGATAGAAGATCTTCCTGCGGACCAAAGATCGCCACCAGCAGTCGTTGACACACCGTAGGTGAAGATACCATATCCTCAGAGACTTAGAAAAAATTCTCTTGACAAGCAGTTTTCTAAGTTTCTGGAGTTCTTTAAAAAAATGCACATTAACATTCCATTTGCTGAAGCCTTATAACAAATGTCAAGTTATGTGAAGTTCATGAAGGATATCCTCTATAAAAAGAGGAGGTTGGAGGAGTATGAAACAGTGGCGTTGACTGAGGAATGCAGTGTCATCCTATAAAGAAAGTTACCTCAGAAGTTGAAAGATCCGGGAAGCTTCACCATCCCTTGCACTATAGGGAAGTTTGAATGTCAGCAGGCTCTATGTGATCTGGGGGCAAGTATAAATTTGATGCCCTATTCTATGTTCTGCAAACTTGGAGTGGGGGAAGCAAGACCTACAACCATAACCATACAACAAGTAGATCGCTCCATCGTCCACCCTAGAGGAATAATCGAGGATGTGTTGGTTAAGGTGGACAAGTTTATCTTCCCCGTTGATTTCATCATCCTAGACATGGAAGAAGATGAAGAGATGCCCATCATCCTTGGCAGGCCATTCTTATCCACGGGACAGGCACTCATTGATGTTCAGAAAGGTGAGCTGAGACTTCGTGTTCAGGGAGAAGAAGTAATTATCAATGTATTCAGGGCAGCAACCTACCCAAGGGCAAGTGATAACTGTTATGCTATTGATGTGGTTGATAAAGCAGTTTCTGAAAATGGGTTCAGGAGTACGAATGCTCTTGAAGTGGTGATGACACAATGGGATAAAGATAGTGGTAATGACACAGAATTGATGAAGTATGCGAATTGGTTGGATTCTCATGAGCCCTGCTATAAAAAAATATGAGGTGCTAGAAAACATGCCAGAGAGACCAGTGTCATCCACAGAACAAGCTCCAGAACTAGAGTTAAAGACTCTGTCAGATCATTTACACTATCAATATCTAGGTGAGAACCACTCCTTACTAGTGATCGTATCGTGTCATCTATCCAAAGTGGAGGTTGAAAAACTGTTGAGAGTATTGAGGGCTCACAAGCTCGCGATTGGGTGGATACTGGCATACATTAGATGGATAAGTCCTTCTACAGTAATGCACAAAATTCGTCTAGAAGATGAGAGCAGGCCCTCTATTGAGGCACAGAGGAGACTAAATCCAACCATGAAAGAGGTGGTGAGAAAAGAGATCCTGAAATGGCTCGATGCTGGGGTGATTTATCCAATCTCTGACAGTGCATGGGTAAGCCCTGTGCAAATGGTACCCAAGAAAAGTGGCATGACTGTGGTGACTAACGAAAAGAATGAGCTTATTCCATCCAGAACAACTACAGGGGGGAGAATGTGTATTGACTACCGCAAATTGAACAAAGCAACCAGGAAGGATCATTTTCCTTTGCCTTTTCTTGACCAAATTCTTGACATGCTTGCAGGACACAACTACTATTGCTTCCTGGATGATTATTCAGGGTATCATCAAATTTCCATTTCTCCAGAAGATCAGGAGAAGACAACTTTCACATGCCCCTTTGGTACGTTTGCTTTCAGGAGAATGTCATTTGGGTTTTACAATGCACCCGCCACCTTTCAGCGTTGTATGATGGCTGTTTTTTCTGAAATGGTGGAGAGGACCATAGAAATCTTCATGGATATTTTTTCTATTTTTGGGTCCTCCTTTGATGAATGCTTAAAGCATTTAGAAGCAGTGTTGCAGCGGTGCAAATACTCGAATCTGGTGCTGAACTAGGAGAAGTGTCACTTTATGGTGCAGGAAGGTATCGTTCTTGGCCACAAGATTTCCAGCAAATGCATTGAGGTAGACAAGGCTAAGCTTTTAGGGATCGAAAATCTGCCACCTCCAGTATCGGTAAAAGGGATCAGAAGTTTCCTTGGGCACGCTGGTTTCTACAGAAGATTCATCAAGGACTTCTCAAAGATCTCTAAACCTCTGTCCACCTTGTTGATGAATGGGGTTGCTTTTGAATTCAATGAAGAATGTCTGACTGCCTTTCAAACACTTAAGGAGAGGCTAACCTCAGCACCTATAGTCACTGCACCTGACTGGACACTTCCATTTGAATTGATGTGCGATGCAAGTGACTACGTGTTGACACCCAATTTTGACCCTCCCGTCCAGCCATTAACCATAAAATTACACTAATTTTGTAAAATAATTTTTTATGATTTCTTATAATAAAATACAACAATAAAACATTAAATACAGGCATGAATAATTAATTTAATAATGGCATCGCATAGAGTTTTAAGCACTTAGAGTCCCGCGCCCGCATTAATTAACTTTAAGCTTTGTCGTAATTCTTAAATAATTAATAAATGCATAAAATAAATAATTTAGCGATAACAGGTAGCATAGCCGCATTTATTAGTAATCATTTGTAATTTAAAATCAATTTTAATCTAATATATGCATTTAATAGCGTCGCATTTATAAGGCTTTAAACAATTCTTAAATATCGTACTTGCATTCGGCATTTAAGTAATTTAATATAAACTCAATGCATTTTAATTTAACTTCGCAATAATGCATAACAATAAGATTTTAAATAATAGCGTCGCATTCTAAAGTATTAAGCATTAATTAAATAACGCGCCCGCATTTAGCACCTAAATAATTAGACTAATTTAGCGCCTAAATAATTAGACTAATGTAGCACCTAGATAATTATAATAAAGCACCTAATTAATTTAATCACATTTGTTAATTAATTAATAATACACTACCCAAATTAGTTTTACCTAAAATTAACTCTTAAAATTAATACCCAATACCTAATTAAAACTAAACCAACACTAACTACCCAGCCCAATTTCCCGTCGACCCGCGAGGCCCAACCCGCAAGCCCACGTTTTTCCCTTAACCAGCAGCCCACTATAGGGGGCCTCACTTCATCTTCAACGCAAACAAAACCTCCATTTCATTTTTACCTTCCTCAACCTAAAAAAAAAAAAAACGCAGAACCCTAGAGCTTCTTCACCTCACGCCTTCGTCGCCGTGATTCTCGCCTGAGAATCCGGCGACTTTCCTTTTCCTTTACCCTCGCACCCAGTCAGCTCGCACTTGCCATAACCAAACCAAAATCCCCCCCCAAATCATCTCCTACAAAGCCTACCACATTAAGAACCAGAATCAGTACCAAAAATCCTCCAAAATCGTCCCAATAATAACACCCAAATCAGTACCAAAAATACACCATAAATCGTTCTAAAATCAGTACCGAATCAAGCACGAATCGTACTAAATCAGCATTGAAAGCCTTACCAAATTCAGAACACGATTTGGGGCTATAAATACAGAAGTTTTTTCACCATGCAAAGCGGGGGGGGGTTCTTTTCATCAGTCAGCATAGATAGCATCAAAACCGATAGCACAGTCAAAAACCCTTAGCGGGGATAGCATCGACTCAGTGGACAGCAATCCAGACCCCACCCCTTTTGCTAACAGAGTCCAATAGCAATAGACGACAGAGCTCAGTGAGCCAAGAGACCAGCAAACAAACCTCGCCCCTCTATTCGCATCGCAAACCTAAAGCCCGTCGAGTGGATCGACGACTTGATACGCTGCTCCGGGTCGCTGCCCGGAGAAGGTAAACCCGTTCCCTTTCAGATTTCTTGGGGTGATTTACGCTTTATAATTTGTTCGAATGTTGTTTCTGCTAGTTGTGTTTAATACCATATTCGTATGATTTGAAGTGCATTCGTCTATGTCGAATCTGTTAGTCAGAATTAATCGCTATTAGTATTTGTAATTCTGTTTTGTTAGTGCTGAAAAGGTTCGTATCGCTATTGTCAAAATTCACTATGATGTATGTTGAATAAAAGTGTTTGTATGAGATTGCATTGACTTTGATTTCTTGCTACGGGTATAAATTGGTCCTATATTCCTAATTTCTTGTTAAACTTGACTTAAAAATCTGAACCATGAAAAGGGGGCATATATGTTTCTATTCCAGCCTAAAAATGCTCACCCACTGTTTTCAAATAAGCGGGAAATGTGCATGTTTGATATCTGATTTCTAATCCATCTCTATTCATATTTTAAGCTATGCATGATCATTCCATAATCTTTGTATACTTGTGATCCTCCTGCGTGGATGAATGTCTGTTTGGTTTGCTAAGTTATTCACTGTATTGGCTGTCTGAACCATTTTGTTGCTGTCGTAACTCAGTCTCTGAAATAGATATTAACCAGAGAAAATGTCTATTGTCGATTGTTTAGTGTTTCTTATTGGTTGCCTGAACTGGATCCTCATGTCTAAGTTACCTATTATGATGTGTGTGGTTGCCTACATATTGCTATAATGTGAAATGGCGACATATACACTGGTTTAATCATTTATCAAGTTTGGCTAAGAAACTGAACATTATGTGATAGATGTTATTGTCCAGTGTGTTGTTTGGTGATTTGCTTACTGATTGGATTTAATGAAGATTTAGACAAATCAATCAAATTCACTGTGTGATAAGTGGTTGTTCTTCCAGAAGAATAAATCCATTAGTTATTAATTGGTTTGGACAAGTTTTCTCTCAATTGGCATATGTGACTGTGTGAGTCGGGGGTTTGTGGTACATGTTATATGCTGTCATTCTTCCCGCTTTAATATAGTATTAGTTGCATATGTATGTTCAAATTATTCACTAATCTGAGTTGTAAGGCTATAAGGTATGTCGCTCATGTCCTGGTGCATTGTTAACTATCTATGAGATATATAAACTTGCTTATATTTTCCATTTCGAGGCTACTGCCAAAGGGTCGAGTAAAGGTGATTTGAATGGTCCCTCAGCATGAACAAACGTCTAAACTTTTTGATCAATCGCACATATATGCCTAAATCATCTTCTGCAAGTATGTGCTCGTCGCGTCTGTTTTTTTTGAAACTGTCCAGTTATAAATATTTGCTTTTTTACTAATTTCTTAAGTATGCGTATTTGAATTGGTCTTAACTTTAGCTTGGTTGCTACCATCCGTTGTCAAGAAGTACATTCATTCTAGTCAGTCCTTCATAATTTAGTTGTGTGTTAGCAAAGTAATTTAATTTATACGAGATCCACATGACACTCTGCTGAATACGAGGTTGTAGCCTGTTAGTCATGCGCCTTTGCTAAGTTTAGATCTTGGGCGTTCAACCCCCCTAAATGCAATCATAATAAATCCAAACATCTAGGATCCTTGCCTTATATCCTGACTTGGTATTTCTAAAGTAAAATCTGAAACCGTGCAATTCTTAATTCATTTGCTGGATAGAACTCGATTAAAACAATGGAATGGTTGGTTTTCAAGTATGTGTGTTCTGGATAATGTTACTGTTCATGTGTTCCTATACTCAGTGATATATGAGAACATACCTTAAGTACATTTGGCATGCACAAATGTATATCAGGTGTATTC
Organism: Przewalskia tangutica; assembly: GCA_029844215.1. Taxonomy (NCBI): domain Eukaryota; kingdom Viridiplantae; phylum Streptophyta; class Magnoliopsida; order Solanales; family Solanaceae; genus Przewalskia; species Przewalskia tangutica. The sequence goes on along the minus strand of CM056736.1, from coordinate 82,996,120 downwards.
CAGGGAGCCACATGGGCATAATTAGAGTACAGCTTTAGATTTAGCTATTTTTGCTGTTCGTTGCCAGTTTTGAGCAACAAGTAAAATCAGGGGCGCGTGTGTGCGTTTGGCATTTCAATTATCTGCATCGAATATTGTTTCGGACATTTAACTAATCCTTTTCTTTCCTTTCCTTTTTTTTACATGGCACGCACCGGAGCAAAATAAGGAGTCTCACGGCAAGACTCATTGCAAGTCATTTCAAATGGCAACCCGCACCCGCATTTGCATTCCCGCTTCAGAAATTTCTAAGACAAAATAGGATAAGGCGATGTCGCCACGCGTCTTGGAAGCCGCGATCATATCCACCTTTATCTTATTTGTTTAAATTGTTGCCTAATTATTTAATTTGTAATTAATAGGCTGTCTAGAACAATTAATCCTTGAATACATGAATTGGGGTGGGTAGTTTAAAAATTGGAAATGCACTTTTAATTGTTTATCGTAGGCTTGTCATTTATATCTAACCTTTGCCTGAATTATTAAAATTACGTATCTAAAACTAACGCTTCACTTCTTTAATTTCACAAATAAATCTATGGCCCATAAACCAAACTTCATACCATCTTTTACAAATAATATAAATACCTTTAGTACCCTAGCATCTTTTCTATTTTAGCACCCCTTGGCATCTTAAAATCTTCAAGTCTTTTAAACGTTTAACATTTTAGTTTTATTTTTATTATTTTCTAACCCTTTTATTAAGCAGCAGGAGTTTAGAAAAGAAACGTCATACTAGAAATAGGCGAAATAGCATCTTGCACCTTTAGCATCTTTTAAGCTTTCAAGCATTTTTAACACTTTTAGCATCTTCTTTAAAACTTAGCATTCCTGTTAGTACTTTAGCATTTTAATATTCTAGCACTTTTGCGCTTTTAGCCTTTTAACCTTTTAAACATTTTAACATTTTTTAGCATTTTGTTAAGCGGGAAGAGCTTTTACTTTGCATTTTTAAAACATAATAATTACCCTAGGTTTGGCAGGACAACATGAGTTAGCGGATCTTAGAGGGTGCCTAACCCCTTCCCTCTAGATTAATAAAGAACCCTTACCCAGAATCTCACTAAGTTTAGTAGACCATAAAATGGAGTTAATGTTTTACTTCAAACTAGTTAAACATTTAGGTGTCCTAATTCACCCAATTAATTAGGTGGCGACTCCGCGAACCCTTAGCATTCTAGCAACCCTTTAGCATTTTAAATTTTAGCCTCTTTTAAACTTTAGCATCCTTTTAGCAATTTTAGCATTCTTTTAAACATTTTAGCATTTTGTTATTTATTTTCTAACCTTTTATTTAAGCAGGAGTTTAGAAAATAGAATGTCGCGGTCGAAAATGGGCGCGACAGAAATGGCGACTCTGCTGGGGACTTTAGGTTCTTAACCACAACAGATCTAGGATAATTATTTGGCAATTACTTTGGCATTTAATTTTTGTGTGTTGTATTTTGTTTTATTTATTTTTGATTGCTACCTGCTTTACTGCTTTCCTTAAACTGGCATTCCGCTCATATTTCTTCCACTCTGGAAAATTCACACAATCACACACTCACGCGCTGGTGTGCTTCGCGCACCCGCAAATTTCTTCAAATACCCAAATTTTAAGAGAGTTGGCGCCTGCGCGGAGTTAGATCGGTTCGTCTGATCAGCCGCGTAGCCTTCTCACTCGAGTTGTCCGCTCGGGAACCTTGCGTCTAGAAAAAGCCAAATCTTAGCAACTCAGGATAGAGCTATACCACCCTTATTTTAGGGCATGCATACATTTACCTTAGGTGGGTCGGTCCTTGGCATCGACACCACAATTAGGAAAACACCAAACTTGTCGACGGGTTTCGCAACCCAACGACCAACCAGCATATTATGTGTAGCGTGACAATGACAGACGAATCCAAACCCAATCATGACATGCTGAAATTGGGAAAAGTGCACCGTCATTTGGTCGCCATTTCCAACGAAGGCATTACAGTTGGGCGGCTTGGACAAATTTATCATAATCTCGCATATCTGGCGTTTAGGCCTACCTCTGGCATAAAGAGGTCCCAAACATGTTAGAACACGCACTTGATTTGCAATTTGCTTATTTGTATATATTGCCCGCAGCTTTTGCATATTATACTAACTTGGTTTGCCTTATTTGTTAAAGGTTTATTTTTGCCTAGCTTATTCCCCAAAAGGTTGATTCGCGTTGACTAGTAGAAGCACAATCATCCAATGACTAATCCAGAAGCACCGGGACGAAACAACTTAGGACTCATCCCCGTTCATGTAGAGGATGCAGAGGCGTCAGAAAGCAGAAACACCAATGATCAACACCTCGCCACACTATTGCAGCAAATGGAAATCATGCAAGCCGAAATAGAAAGGCTCCGAGACATCACAAACCGGTCTATTAGCTTGAATGCACCACTCCCAGAGCAAGGGACAAATGCAATCGTGTCACAAGCCCTTGAGCCTCCACTTCTCCAAAGCTCCCCGCAGAGGCCATGACATACCATTTCACACAAAATGTCACTCGCGGTCAATTTGCAAACCGACCTCCAAATGATCCGTTCACTATATACACATCTCAACCTCCACCTACTTATATCTCACCACTCAACCCAAATTGCCAAGCCACCCAATACGAGCAGATGGCACACAAACAATATGAGGGATTAGCACATCCGACCGAAAGCCAACCATTTATTGTGCATGCATCCTCTCAAGAGACAGATCAATACAAGGAAATGGAGCGGCAGACCCGAGCTAGAGCTGATGAAAATGTGGCAAAAGAAATTCGTAGCTTGAAAGAAGCATTCAAAAGCATTCAGATGAACAAGGGGGATGAAGGTTTAGAATATGAAAATTTATGTATGCACCCTGACGTTGAATTACCTGTGGGGTACAAGGTGCCCAAATTTGACATGTTCGATGGAAAGGGGAATCCTCGAGCTCATCTAAGGTCGTATTGTGATAAATTGATTGGAGTTGGTAAAAATCAAGCAATCATCATGAAGCTATTCATCAGGAGTCTAACCGGCGAGGCGCTGGACTGGTACACATGCCAAGACCCTCGAAAATGGGACGGTTGGAATGCCATGGCACAAGATTTCATGGACAGATTCAGGTTCAACACTGACACGGTCCTGGACAGATTTTATCTTATGAAACTTGAAAAGAAATCCACAGAAACTTTCAGGGAATACGCCCTGAGATGGCGGTCAGAAGCAGCAAAGGTCCAACCTCGATGGCAGAGGCGAAATGACCACCTTGTTCGTCGCGATCGTTAAAAGACGCGACATATTATGAAAGGATGATCGGTGTAATTGGCGAAGTTTTGCGAAGTCGTGAGAATGGCGACCGTGGAAGAAGGCATTAAGACAGCGGGATTACAAACTTGGCGACCTACAGCAACTATGACGATGCGATCAAATTCCATCGGAGGTACCTCGAGAGGAAGAGATCATCACCTCTATCATGGTCATTCGGGAGCATAGGCGAACAACATCCAAAGATATCAAAGCCGCGCCTTCTTACCAAAACACTCAAAATCCACGGTCATATTATCGACCTTTGCGCCACCCCATATCCTGCTTACCATACCCAACCAAAGATATCCAAAATACTCACCACAATCACGAACCCGCTCCAAACGGACCCCAAGCCGCGTAGATGCCGAAAGAAACCGACAAAACCTATACACCTGGCCGAACCCATAGCCCAAGTGTATGAGAAGGCGCAGAATACTCCATCCATTCCCGAAATACCCCTGTGCCTACCTCCGAGGCACGATAAAACTAAACATTGTGCATACCACTCGGTGCGAGAGGACACGACATCGACAATTGTTATACCTCGAGGCGAGAATAGAGAGTTAATCGAGGAGGAAGTCATTCGGTGAAAGATGGTCCTCTCAATGCAAACAATAACTTTCACGGGTTATGAAGATGCCCGTGTTAGCATGATAGTGAAAATGAAGAAGGCGATGCGGAAGGGACTACTACGCCACGGCCGTAAAGGGAAGAAAGTTGAATCATCAACCAACCGCGGAGAAAAGGAGTTGCTCGCTCAGAAGATTGTTTAACTATTGAATAGGTCATTCGTCTAGTTGTGCGGCGCGAAGATGGTCTGCGAAGACTCGACCATCGAAGACACAAAGCGAAGAAGTGGACTCGTGCTCGCGCCCGGCCGAGTCACGAAATAGTCGGTTTAATGCATTTTGCCCTTTATATGTAATTGGAACTACGTTTGACCTGATTCCCTTGGTGGATACGTAGGCGGCCGTCTCGGCTTCGGTCCCACATCTAGAAATTTTAATTTTACCCAATTTCACTTGTAATGAACTACGTCATGACCTGATTCCCTCATGGGGATACGTAGGCGGCCTAAATCGGCTTCGGTCACACCATTAGGAAACTTTCCCTTCGTTCTAAAATAACAAGAATGCACATAACATACAAGCAACTCCATTGAGACCCCCTCAGGCCAAACACCCTTTTCAAAACTGGGACAAGGTAGGAAACCAGGCAGGGGTTATGAGTCCCAAACAAGGCAGACGTCCGATATCAAGAGTCAAAACTACAAAGTCAACGCGAATCAACCGCCCCCCCCTCAAACTCACAAATTTTTCTTTGAGCGCAGGTTCTTCATATTAACAGGAGCAGAAAGTGCAATAGCCGAAATAGAAAATACGGCGAAAGGTTTCTTCGTATTAGCAGAAGCAGCAAAAGCAACAAAGGCAGAGGATGACAACAATCCAAAGTCCGCAGCAAAAGCAGCAGCAGCAGAAAGGAGCATCAACAATCGGCAATCAAGGTTCAGAGTTCCGCAACAAAACCTAGCGCGTCAACTCGGGCATAAAGTCAAACTTGCAACCAGTGCATCGCACACAACAAAGGCATCATAACAAATCGTCAGTTGCAAGCGGCAACATCTCGATTCGCCGCATATCGTGACGACATTTCTATGCATAAAATTGCGCTTCTCATATATATTTATCATTTTGTTTAAATAGGTATACACTAACGCTTTTCGCTTAGCTTGCGAGCATTTATTCTACGAGCAAAGAAGAACACGCCCGTGCAACGACGTTATCAGCACAACAAGTCTACGCAACGACGCCAGCAGCAACACGTCTAAACAACGACGTAATCAGCAAGTCCACGCAACGACGCCAAAGAAGAACACGCCCGCATAACGACGTAATCAAGAAGTCCATGCAACGACGCCAAAGAAGAACACGCCCGCATAACGACGTAATCGCAAGTCCACGCAACGACGCCAAAGAAGAACACGCCCGCATAACGACGTAATCGAAGTCCATGCAACGACGCCAAAGAAGAACATCGCCCAAACAACGACGTAATCAAGAAGTCCACGCAACGACGCCAAAGAAGAACACGCCCAGTAACGACGTTATCAAGACAAATGAGTCCACGCAACGACGCCAAGAAGAATATCGCCCAGTGCAACGACGTTATCAAGACAAAGAAGTCCGAAAACGACGCCATCATCAGCATATTACATCTACACAAGGAAGATTTTCTCTGTTCTCAAAATTGCATTTTATCATTCATGCTTTATTATTCTGTCTTAGCAGTTATGCACTAACTCTTCCTTGAGCTTTAGTCTACAGGAGCAGCAGCAACAAGTCCAAAAACGACGCCAAGTCTGAAAACGACGCCAAGTCCAAAAACGACGTCAAGTCCGAAAACGACGCCGACACTAAGTCCAAAAACGACGCCAAGTCCGAAAACGACGCCAAGTCCGAAAACGACGCCAAGTCCGAAAACGACGACAAGTCCGAAAACGACGACAAGTCCGAAAACGACGACAAGTCCGAAAACGACGCCAGGTCCGAAAACGACGCCAAGTCCGAAAACGACGCCAAGTCCGAAAACGACAACGAGTCCGAAAACGACGCCAAGTCCGAAAACGACGACAAGTCCGAAAACGACGACAAGTCCGAAAACGACGACAAGTCCGAAAACGACGCCAAGTCCGAAAACGACGCCAGGTCCGAAAACGACGCCAAGTCCGAAAACGACGCCAAGTCCGAAAACGACAACGAGTCCGAAAACGACGACAAGTCAGCATCTACGCAGGGACGATTTCTCTGTTCTCAAAATTGCATTTTTTTTCCTCATATATTATTCTGTCTTAGCAGTTATGCACTAACTCTTTCTTGAGCTTTAGTATACAGGGACAATTGCAGCAAGGACAACGTATCCGCATTCACAATCGCAACACGTCCGTGCAAGGGCGAAATCACAGCATTTGCAGCATCGCATCAACACAGCAGGCATCATATTTTTGCAGGATAACCTTTTCTATTCACAGTTACATTGTTTTTAAAATTATTTTGCCTTAGCAGTTATGCACTAACCGTTTGTTCAAGTCTTAGCATGCAGCAGAGAGCCCAACGTGGATTTTCTCTTACAAATAACCGGCAACTGTTGGGGCCAACCTTCCCAACGACGCGTAGCGCCTGCCGCCGTGGCCCACTCGCCCACATCACCATGTAACCCAAAGACCACAAGCCATAGAAGACACCCTGTGTTCAAGCCGCTTATATTCTTTTACTTTTTAGACCATAGCCCGGTCATCATAACTCGACATCGACATCTTTAAGCCCGCATTAGCCCGCCTTGGTGTTTAGACCATGGTAACCCAAAGGTCGCCATAACTCGACATCGACGCTTTTTGATTTTTGCATACACCTTATCTACCGCCAAAGATTTTTGCAACTCTGAAGATCGAGACAAAATTGGCTATGAGTCAACGTCTTTGTCCGAAGATTCTTCCATCATCTCCATACAAAGAGGGACATCTGTTGACACCCAATTTTGACCCTCCCGTCCAGCCATTAACCATAAAATTACACTAATTTTGTAAAATATTTTTATGATTTCTTATAATAAAATACAACAATAAAACATTAAATACAGGCATGAATAATTAATTTAATAATGGCATCGCATAGAGTTTTAAGCACTTAGAGTCCCGCGCCCGCATTAATTAACTTTAAGCTTTGTCGTAATTCTTAAATAATTAATAAATGCATAAAATAAATAATTTAGCGATAACAGGTAGCATAGCCGCATTTATTAGTAATCATTTGTAATTTAAAATCAATTTTAATCTAATATATGCATTTAATAGCGTCGCATTTATAAGGCTTTAAACAATTCTTAAATATCGTACTTGCATTCTGTGATTTAAGTAATTTAATATAAACTCAATGCATTTTAATTTAACTTCGCAATAATGCATAACAATAAGATTTTAAATAATAGCGTCGCATTCTAAAGTATTAAGCATTAATTAAATAACGCGCCCGCATTTAGCACCTAAATAATTAGACTAATTTAGCGCCTAAATAATTAGACTAATGTAGCACCTAGATAATTATAATAAAGCACCTAATTAATTTAATCACATTTGTTAATTAATTAATAATACACTACCCAAATTAGTTTTACCTAAAATTAACTCTTAAAATTAATACCCAATACCTAATTAAAACTAAACCAACACTAACTACCCAGCCCAATTTCCCGTCGACCCGCGACCCGCGAGGCCCAACCCGCAAGCCCACGTTTTTCCCTTAACCAGCAGCCCACTATAGGGGGCCTCACTTCATCTTCAACGCAAACAAAACCTCCATTTCATTTTTACCTTCCTCAGCCTAAAAAAAAAAACGCAGAACCCTAGAGCTTCTTCACCTCACGCCTTCGTCGCCGTGATTCTCGCCTGAGAATCCGGCGACTTTCCTTTTCCTTTACCCTCGCACCCAGTCAGCTCGCACTTGCCATAACCAAACCAAAATCCCCCCCCAAATCATCTCCTACAAAGCCTACCACATTAAGAACCAGAATCAGTACCAAAAATCCTCCAAAATCGTCCCAATAATAACACCCAAATCAGTACCAAAAATACACCATAAATCGTTCTAAAATCAGTACCGAATCAAGCACGAATCGTACTAAATCAGCATTGAAAGCCTTACCAAATTCAGAACACGATTTGGGGCTATAAATACAGAAGTTTTTTCACCATGCAAAGGGGGGTTCTTTTCATCAGTCAGCATAGATAGCATCAAAACCGATAGCACAGTCAAGAACCCTTAGCGGGGATAGCATCGACTCAGTGGACAGCAATCCAGACCCCACCCCTTTTGCTAACAGAGTCCAATAGCAATAGACGACAGAGCTCAGTGAGCCAAGAGACCAGCAAACAAACCTCGCCCCTCTATTCGCATCGCAAACCTAAAGCCCGTCGAGTGGATCGACGACTTGATACGCTGCTCCGGGTCGCTGCCCGGAGAAGGTAAACCCGTTCCCTTTCCGATTTCTTGGGGTGATTTACGCGTTATAATTTGTTCGAATGTTGTTTCGCTAGTTGTGTTTAATACCATATTCGTATGATTTGAAGTGCATTCGCATGTCGAATCTTAGTCAGAATTAATCGCTATTAGTATTTGTAATTCTGTTTTGTTAGTGCTGAAAAGGTTCGTATCGCTATTGTCAAAATTCACTATGATGTATGTTGAATAAAAGTGTTTGTATGAGATTGCATTGACTTTGATTTCTTGCTACGGGTATAAATTGGTCCTATATTCCTAATTTCTTGTTAAACTTGACTTAAAAATCTGAACCATGAAAAGGGCATATATGTTTCTATTCCACCTTAAAAATGCTCACCCATCGCTTTCAAATAAGCGAAATGTGCATGTTTGATATCTGATTTCTAATCCATCTCTATTCATATATTAAGCTATGCATGATCATTCCATAATCTTTGTATACTTGTGATCCTCCTGCGTGGATGAATGTCTGTTTGGTTTGCTAAGTTATTCACTGTATTGCCTCGAACCATTTTGTCATTGCCGTAACTCGATCTCGAAATAGATATTAACCAGAGAAAATGTCTATTGTCGATTGTTTAGTGTTTCTTATTGGTTGCCTGAACTGGATCCTCATGTCTAAGTTACCTATTATGATGTGTGTGGTTGCCTACATATTGCTATAATGTGAAATGGCGACATATACACTGGTTTAATCATTTATCAAGTTTGGCTAAGAAACTGAACATTATGTGATAGATGTTATTGTCCAGTGTGTTGTTTGGTGATTTGCTTACTGATTGGATTTAATGAAGATTTAGACAAATCAATCAAATTCACTGTGTGATAAGTGGTTGTTCTTCCAGAAGAATAAATCCATTAGTTATTAATTGGTTTGGACAAGTTTTCTCTCAATTGGCATATGTGACTGTGTGAGTCGGGGGTTTGTGGTACATGTTATATGCTGTCATTCTTCCCGCTTTAATATAGTATTAGTTGCATATGTATGTTCAAATTATTCACTAATCTGAGTTGTAAGGCTATAAGGTATGTCGCATGTCCCGTGCATTGTTAACTATCTATGAGATATATAAACTTGCTTATATTTTCCGCTTCGAGGCTACCGCCAAAGGGTCGAGTAAAGGTGATTTGAATGGTCCCTCAGCATGAACAAACGTCTAAACTTTTTGATCAATCGCACATATATGCCTAAATCATCTTCTGCAAGTATGTGCTCGTCGCGTCTGTTTTTTTAGAAACTGTCCAGTTATAAATATTTGCTTTTACTAATTTCTTAAGTATGCGTATTTGAATTGGTCTTAACTTTAGCTTGGTTGCTACCATCCGTTGTCAAGAAGTACATTCATTCTAGTCAGTCCTTCATAATTTAGTTGTGTGTTAGCAAAGTAATTTAATTTATACGAGATTCACATGACACTCTGAATACGAGGTTGTAGCACGTTAGTCACGCGCTTTGCTAAGTTTAGATCTTGGGCTCAACCCCTAAATGCAATCATAATAAATCCAAACATCTAGGATCCTTGCCTTATATCCCGATCGCTTGACTTGGTATTTCTAAAGTAAAATCAAACCGCAATTCTTAATTCATTTCTTTGGATAGAACTCGATTAAAACAATGGAATGGTTGGTTTTCAAGTATGTGTTCGATAATGTTCTCGTTCATGTGTTCCTATACTCAGTGATATATGAGAACATACCTTAAGTACATTTGGCATGCACAAATGTATATCAGGTGTATTCCAGGGAGCCACATGGGCATAATTAGAGTACAGCTTTAGATTTAGCTATTTTTGCTGTTCGTTGCCAGTTTTGAGTAACAAGTAAAATCAGGGGCGCGTGTGTGCGTTTGGCATTTCAATTATCTGCATCGAATATTGTTTCGGACATTTAACTAATCCTTTTCTTTCCTTTCCTTTTTTTTTACATGGCACGCACCGGAGCAAAATAAGGAGTCTCACGGCAAGACTCATTGCAAGTCATTTCAAATGGCAACCCGCACCCGCATTTGCATTCCCGCTTCAGAAATTTCTAAGACAAAATAGGATAAGGCGATGTCGCCACGCGTCTTGGAAGCCGCGATCATATCCACCTTTATCTTATTTGTTTAAATTGTTGCCTAATTATTTAATTTGTAATTAATAGGCTGTCTAGAACAATTAATCCTTGAATACATGAATTGGGGTGGGTAGTTTAAAAATTGGAAATGCACTTTTAATTGTTTATCGTAGGCTTGTCATTTATATCTAACCTTTGCCTGAATTATTAAAATTACGTATCTAAAACTAACGCTTCACTTCTTTAATTTCACAAATAAATCTATGGCCCATAAACCAAACTTCATACCATCTTTTTACAAATAATATAAATACCTTTAGTACCCTAGCATCTTTTCTATTTTAGCACCCCTTGGCATCTTAAAATCTTCAAGTCTTTTAAACGTTTAACATTTTAGTTTTATTTTTATTATTTTCTAACCCTTTTATTAAGCACCAGGAGTTTAGAAAAGAAACGTCGCGGCCGAAATAGGGCGAAATAGCATCTTGCACCTTTAGCATCTTTTAAGCTTTCAAGCATTTTTAACACTTTTAGCATCTTCTTTAAAACTTAGCATTCCTGTTAGTACTTTAGCATTTTAATATTCTAGCACTTTTGCGCTTTTAGCCTTTTAACCTTTTAAACATTTTAACATTTTTTAGCATTTTGTTAAGCGGGAAGAGCTTTTACTTTGCATTTTTAAAACATAATAATTACCCTAGGTTTGGCAGGACAACCGCAAGTTAGCGGATCTTAGAGGGTGCCTAACCCCTTCCCTCTAGATTAATAAAGAACCCTTACCCAGAATCTCATTAAGTTTAGTAGACCCTTAAAATGGAGTTAATGTTTTACTTCAAACTAGTTAAACATTTAGGTGTCCTAATTCACCCAATTAATTAGGTGGCGACTCCGCGAACCCTTAGCATTCTAGCAACCCTTTAGCATTTTAAATTTTAGCCTCTTTTAAACTTTAGCATCCTTTTAGCAATTTTAGCATTCTTTTAAACATTTTAGCATTTTGTTATTTATTTTCTAACCTTTTTATTTAAGCAGGAGTTTAGAAAATAGAATGCCGCGGTCGAAAATGGGCGCGACACTACGCAGTGGGAGCAGTTCTTGGACAGAGAATTGACAAGGTATTCAGGTCAATTTACTATGCTAGCAAAACCCTAAATGATGCTCAGTGAATTATGCGACGACGGAGAAAGAGCTGCTAGCCATAGTATACGCATTTGAAAAATTCTGGTCATACCTCATTGGGAATAAGGTGATAGTGTACACTGACCACTTAACCATTAAGTATTTGATGACTAAGAAGGATGCAAAACCTCGACTTATACGATGGGTGCTGTTACTACAAGAATTTGACATGGAGATCAGCAATAAAAAAGGGACTGAGAACGTGGTTGCAGACCACTTGTCAAGACTTGAAGTGGAAGAGAGCCAGAACACCAAGGATGTGCAAATACATGACTACTTCCCAGACGAGCAACTGTTTCAGGTAAGTACCAGTGTAAATTTACCTTGGTTTCGCTGACTTTGTTGATTTTCTTGCAGCAAAAGTATTGCCTTTAGGAATGACAAGGCAGCAGGTGAAAAAGTTCTATTCAGAGGTAAAACATTACTACTGGAGGATCCAATTCTCTACAAGCATTGTGCTGATCAAGTCATAAGGCGGTGCGTACCCGAGGATGAAATGCACCAAATTTTCACTCATTGTCACACCTTGCAATGTGGTGGACATTTTGGAGAATCACGGACAACAGCCAAAGTATTGCAGAGTGGATTCTATTAGCCAACTCTATTCAAAGATGCCAACACCTTCGTGAGGGGCTGTGATCGTTGCCAAAGAACTGGGAACATGTCAAGGTGAAATGAAATGCCCATAACTGGGATCTTAGAAGTGGAGTTGTTTGACGTGTGGGGGATTGATTTCATGGGCCCATTCCCAACGTCCTTTGGGAACCAATACATTCTTCTCGCTGTGGATTATGTGTCCAAATGGGTCGAGCCAGTGGCTACGAAAGAGAATGATAGTAAATCTATCTTGAAATTCCTCCAGAAAAACATATTCACAAGGTTTGGCACAAAAAGAGCCCTCATCAGCGATGAAAGGAGTCATTTTTGCAACAAGCAGATTGACACCTTGCTGGCACGTTATGGAGTCTACCACAGGACTGCTTTGCCATGCCACCCGCAAGCCAATGGGCAGGCTGAAATTTCAAACAGGGCAGTGAAAAGCATACTGGAAAAGACAGTGGATGTCTTAAGGAAGAATTGAACTACGAAGCTGGATGATGCACTATGGGCCTATAGGACAGCTTTCAAGACTCCCATTGGGATGTCACCATACAGGATGGTCTATGGGAAGGCATGTCATCTACCGGTGGAGTTGGAACACAGGGCATACTGGGCAATGAGAAAGCTGAACATGGATGCCAAAGCAGCAGGGCAGAAGAGGTTGCTGCAACTAAATGAGCTAGATGAATTTCGGAACAATGCCTATGAAAATGCAAAAACTACAAGGAAAGGTCCAAGGCATGGCACGACAAGAACTTGATCCTGAAAGAGCTACAGCCCGGGCAACAAGTACTCCTATTCAACTCAATGCTTAGATTGTTCCCAGACAAGTTAAAGTCCAGATGGTAAGGGCCATTCGTTGTGGAGAAAGTGTTCCCCTATGGTGCAGTCGAAGTGAGAGGTAAAGAAAGTGCTTCATTCAAAGTGAACGGACAGAGAGTGAAACCATACTTATTGAATGACATAGAACAACTCAACTCTGCTATCCGTTTCAAGCAACAGTAAAGATGAACCTGCATCCGGCTAAAAGACGTTAAAGACAGCGCTACTTGGGAGGCAACCCAAGGTTTAAATTATGCAATTAGTTAAATAGAACAGACTGACTTTTAGTATTTTGTAGGTTGTGTTGTGATGACAGGTGAGGGAATTGGACATGAAGCACGGGAAACGCTGAATACATGAAATCGGTACGCGCATGCGCGCTAGCGCAGGTCGCGACCGAATGTCCCGAGAGTTGCAGGAGTTTCAGCCGCGCGCCGTATTCGTGGCCGCAACACCTATTTTTCAGAGAAGGCGCAGGAGTTTAGGCGCCGCAGCACCGGAATGCAGGGCCGCGGCGCCGGTGCGGGATTTCAGAAAAATAAAAGGCACTAAATCACCAAATCCCTTCCCACAGATACCGTCTTAATGCAACATCCGCCGCCACCACCACCATTTTGAACCGCTATTATTTGTAAGTCGTCCCTTCTATTTTTTTAAGTATCTCACATTTGGGACAATGTGTCGTTTAAGTTTGGAGGGAGTTCTTATTTTATTTTATTTTATTTTATTTTTGTAGGTCTATTTTTGGAGTCTTTTTTATTATGTTTTTGTGTTATATGAGTCAAATTTTTTTATGATCATGTCTGTTCCAGTTGCTGGAAACGCCTAGTGAATTAAGTGGGATAATGTAATGGAATTAGAACTAAAATCTGTGAGCTTAAGTTAGATATGCCAAAGATTCATGAAAATCTAATTATTTAGGATATTTGTACTTAGCCTATGTGTTGTCAATTGTGAAAAAGGTCTATGAATTCTGCTTGCTTGTTATTTGAGGCGAAATAGTTAAGATATACATATTTGGGGAGATAATTCAGACATTTCTTTGTTAGCCCTTCTTACCATACATTACCTACCTTGCAATAAATTGTATCTCTGGTCAGCCCCTTTGAGCCTAAAATAAGTTATTTCTTTGACACCCTATGATTCCCTTATGTGCCATAAGCAGTAATTGAAAATTGGAATGAAGAAGAGTGAAAAAGAAATACAAAAAAAGAGTGAAAAATTGATGCACCCCAATGAAAAAATTGTAAAAGCTTAACTCTGGGGGTGCCTATGTGAATGTGTTTCATGCTCTCAAAAAGAGAAGAGGGGAATGATAGGTATGAGTGGAAAAGAACACCAAAAAGAAGGACAGAATGGTTGAATGAGAAAAACGCTTATGGTACGTAAATTGAGCCTAAATGCCAACTTTTATCTACCCCTTCCTAAGCTTACATTACAACCCTGAAAAGTCATGAAGATCTCTAGAATGTATGTCTATGATTAGTGGATAATAACAAGTAAACAGACCCATAGACTAAATGAAATTAACGTGCATATGTTAATGTTCATGTTTCCATTGAGTGTGATTGAAATGAATTTGCGAAATATCTGGCTTGAAATTCTAGATTGTTATATTCATGTTATATATGTTCCAGCATATTATCCCAACTGACGTTCATGATTTTCTAAGTAACCTTGTGCAGCTTCTTGATTTGAGTCATCGATCCTTTGAGTCTTTTTATCTTTTGTTTCTTTTATTCTGTTTTGATCTTTGCTCGAGGGCGAGCAAAGGTTAAGTTTGGGGGTATTTGTTAGGCGTATTTTGTATACGCTTTTTGAGTCATTTTTAGTTAGTATTTTCCCCATTTTCATTTAAATAAGTGTAGTGTTAGGGTCATTTTTCTTTCTTTTGAGTCACAGCGGTTCAAAAAGGCAAAATGGCAAAAAGCGGGCATAAAAGGAGGGTCCCAAGGCAACAAGGTTAAAAATTGGAGATTCGGACAAAGGCAAAGCAATGCCGTGGCGCCTAGCAGCAGGACCGCAACGCTAGAAGATCAGACTGCCCACAGAAGTTTAGACGCCGCGGCGCCGAATGTTGCAGATCCGAAAACAAATTGGCCAGGGGAAAATAGGGTCCAGAGGGGACGAAATTTCAGCATACTTAAGCCCTAGGGATTATTCTATTGGAGGGGAGAATACATTTCATTCTATCACACAACATAGGGCAATTTTGGAGGCTACAATTGGAGACCTAGTTCTACGTAATTTTTCTTCTAGTTTTCAATTCAGTTTATGTTGGTATTTCTATTAGTTCTTAGCATATCTATGGCTAGGAGTTAAACACTTTATTAGGGCTTTCCTATTGAATCATTTGAAACTCTATTTCATGAATTAATGCATTAGTTTGATTTCTTCTTCACTTGATTAAGATTTATTCAATATTGGTATGAATGTTGGATAGTTAATTGATCACTAATTATCATAATCTATATGATTTCGAATCAAGAACCGAGAGGAGAGATTTGGATATGTTGTAATTGAATAGATATAGGTTAAAATTGCGGACGAAAGTACCCCGATACTTGTGTAGCATTATAGGTTATTGTTCTTAATCCTCCTATGTGATAAATCCTATCATAGAAATATAGAATGGTTATGCACTGGGGTTGAGCGATTATATATCCTAATCGGAATATAAGTCAGTCTAGTTAAACGAGATCTTAACGTAGAAGAAGAAGTCATTCTAGTTGCATTAAAGATTGAAAGAAGTGGATAGTCGAGGATATTGGAAGCCCTAATTCCTTCATAACTGATTAAACCTCAACAATTTAGTTTACTTCTTGCAATTATTCTAGTAGTTAGATAAAAACTCAAATCAATTATCGTTTGCCAAATAGATAACCTAGAATAGATGTTCGGTAATTAGAAACCAGTCTCTGTGAACGATCAACTCGATCTTACAAGACTATATTACTTATAACGATATGTATACTTGCGTGAGCAATTGAAAATCGGCCTAACACTTACACCCTAAGTATTCTGTTTTGGTCTTACTCAACCTGAACCCTTTAGACTCCAGAGTCTATCTCCAAACATCCAGTTTAGCATTCACTCTGTTGCAAGTCTCATAAATCATGACTATGTCGTCTACGAATAACATACTTGGATCTGCCGCGTCAGGTCATCCATCACCAAGGCAAATAAGAATGGACTAAGAGTTGATCTATGGTGCAACCTCATCGTCACTGGGAAGAGCTCTGAATCCCTTCCTACTATATGTACCCTGGTCTTGAATCCATCATACATATTCTTGATCGCCCTAGTGTACGCCAGAGGTACACCTCTAACCTCCAAACATCAATATAGAGGAGAAGTCCATTATTAAAATAAAAGAGCATCGTACGTCAATAAGATAGATTTCTATTCTTTTTATGTAATTGGAACTTGCAAGTAAAACATTTGATTTTGAAGGAAAATACAACAATATAAGAATACATAGTTCTCTTAAGATTCTTTTATATTTATTTCACTAGCTGATAGTGTAATCACATGTTAAAAATACGAACTAGGTGGCACCATATATATTCACAGTCTAAATCGTACCTTAATTACAAAGATTTCTCCAACACTTTATAGAAGATCGTAGCGTTCGATCTTCTCAAGGAATTATCTTCTTGGAAATTCTTCACCGAAAAAAGAAGAATAGAGTGTTAAGTGTTGAGCAGAAGACTATCGTTTTTTTTGGTTGGGAGAATGCACGCACGTTATTTATACTCCTAAAAGGACACAACCTTTGTGGAATAACCCAACAGAATATGTCTCTATTTATGAAAATAATGTATACCTTATTATATATATGTGTTCATCTAGACATGAATTCAGATAAGGTTGACCCATACGGGTGATCTGAATCTAATTTCCAATAGATCTTAAAAAAATCAACTTCAAGGTTAAGCTTTAAGTTATAAGACAACCAAAAAAATAGGCTGAATATATCAACGACCTTTTATATTTGTTAGTAAGTTTTATTTAAACACTTAGATTATGGCATATTAAAATGAAGTACTATGCATTAGGGATAATAAAATTGACGCGACCCACCCTACCCTACTCGTACCCTACCCGGTAAACGCGGGTAATTGTCCGCATTGACTGACCCATGAGTTGCGTAGGGTATTAACCCTACTGTCTGAGGGTGGGTTAGGGGCGGGTAAGGATATGATTGTACCCTGTAAGATGATATTAATCTCCTTTGGGTAGTCTTTCATTAATATCAAGGTATATATAGAGTACAATGTTCATCCATTATACAATAGGAATCCTAAGCCTATACAAAAGAGGAATCTTAGTCTTACCATAATTATATTTACACAATATATATAAATATTCTAACTATGGGTAGGGAATATATTGTTTCCTATATTTACACATTTACACACACCCTCAGTCGGAGCGAGAGGAGGCCGGACGCTGAGACTGGATCTGAAGTCAAGAAACAATTGTTTGAGAAGTCCTTTGGTAAATATGTCTGCATACTGATAGGGTGATGGAACATGTAACACTATGACATGGCCTAGAGCAAATTTCTCATGAACAAAGTGTAGGTCTATCTCAATGTGCTTGGTTCACTGATGCTGAACTGGATTATGAGACAAATAGATGACAGAAATGTTATCACAGTACACAATAGATGCCTGACGCAATAGACACTGAAGTTCTAACAGTAAGTTTCTGAGCCAACAAATCTCAGCTACTACATTTGCATCGCCTTTGTACTCAGCCTCGGCATTGGATCTAGATAGGGTAGCCTGTCGCTTGGCAGACCAAGAAATCAGATTATCCCCTAAGAAAACACAAAAGTCGGAGGTGGAGCGTCGCGTGTCCGGACACCCTGCCCAATCTGCATCCGTATATGAGAGCAACCTGTTTGGCGCAGAGGGTTATAGGTGCAAACTATAATCAAGAGTACCCTTAATGTATCGAATGATACGCTTAAGAGCAGTGAAATGAGACTCCCTGAGGGCATGCATGAATAAGCACACCTGCTGAACAGCATAATCTATGTATGGCCTGGTAAATGTGAGATACTGAAGTGCACCTGCAAGACTCCTATACAGAGTAGGATCAGAGACTGGAGCACCATCCATAGCACTGAGCTTAGATTTTAAATCGACTGGAGTAGGCATAACTTTGCAATTCGCCATCTTAGTCATGTACACTATCTCCTCTGCATACTTACACTGACACAAAAATATGTGATTGGCAGACCTGGTCACTGATATCCCCAAGAAATAACTCAGCTTTCCCAAATCAGTCATTGCAAATTCGGACTTAAGCAAGGCAATAATCTCATTTTTCAATCTATCTGAGGAGGCAGTCAGAACAATATCATCCACGTACAGTAATAAGTAAGCAGTGTTACTACCTCGATGAAAAATGAAGAGTGATGTATCACTCTTGCTGCATACAAACTCAATCTGCAAGATATACCTGGCAAAATGATCATACCACGCACGGGGAGCCTGTTTCAGGTCATATAGTGACTTACGGAGACGGCACACATAGTGAGGGACTGCTGGATGGGTGAACCCAGACGGCTGATGCATGTACACTGTTTCTCTCAGGTCCCCATGTAAGAATGCATTCTTCACATCAAGTTGATGGATTGGCCAGTGTTTGCCCATGGCAATGCTCAAAACTGTGCGAATAGTAGTTGGTTTGACAACCGGGCTGAAGGTCTCTCCATAATCAATGCCCTTCTGCTGATTTGTTCCATTAGCCACAAGACGGGCCTTATACCTCTCAATATCCCCATTATCTCTGAACTTGTGCCGAAAAAGCCACATACATCGAATTACATTCACCCCCTCAGGTCTAGGTACTAGATCCCACGTGTGCTATTTAGTTAAAGCATTGAATTCCTTCTACATAGCCACATTCCAATTAGGGTCTTGTTTGGCCAATTTTGGGTTCTCTGGAAGTGGAGAGATGGTTTGGGCAGACAAGTTGAAATGGACTTTGGGTTTGAAGATTCCATGCTTTGAACGAGTTTCCATTGGATGAGTAGGGACAGTGGGTGGCGGAGTGGTGTCTGAGACGGTGGGTAAAGTCGGATAAGAAGAATGTGGGGGTGAAGCCGTTGGAGGAGTCGAGGCTCATGGATCGAGCGTCGCGGAGATAGAAGGTTGACAGGCTTCTCTGAAGTTTGGGTGTCGCGGTGCCTCAACATAGGGTTGCGGCCCTGCCGACGTTATTCCTGAAGATTGCTCACTAGAAATCAGGCACCGCGGCGCCTCCCCTTGGGGCCGCGACTCTGACGACGGAACAGAGGACGTGAGGTGTTCGAGGATGAGGGGAGAGATGGCAGGCTTGTCAAGAAATGAGTAGTCCGGTTTTTGGAATTTTGGAAGATTCGAAAACGAGAATGTGGTCTCGTCGAATGTGACGTGACGAGATATGTGGATTTGACGAGTCGA
This sequence comes from Przewalskia tangutica, assembly GCA_029844215.1. Classification (NCBI taxonomy): domain Eukaryota; kingdom Viridiplantae; phylum Streptophyta; class Magnoliopsida; order Solanales; family Solanaceae; genus Przewalskia; species Przewalskia tangutica. The sequence continues at coordinate 82,976,626 of CM056736.1, read as the reverse complement.
CAAGTCATAGCATAGATAGCCCCTATGGTTTGGCGGGAATCCTAGGAAGACACAGGGAGTAGACCTAGGAGCAAGCTTGTGAGGGGCGGTAGAACTGAGGTTGGGATAGCACAGACAACCGAAAATCCGTAGATGATCATAGGAGGGGACTCTATGATAGAGGATTTCGGTAGGGGTCATATTGTGAAGAGTGCTAGTAGGAAGAATATTTAGAATGTATTCTGACATTTTAGCAGCATATACCCAGAAGGAAGGAGGGAGGGAGACATGAATCAATAGGGTGCGAATCATATTGTTAATGGTACGTATGATTCTTTCAGCTTTACCATTTTGTGGTGAGGTGTGAGGGCAGGAGAAGCGAAAAACCATGTCATTATTTGTACAAAACTGGTGAAACATAGAGTTATTGAATTCACGACAATTATCGCACTGAAATGATTTTATGCTTTTTCCAAATTGTGTGTGGATAAACTTGTGAAACTCAAGAATTTTGGCAAACACTTCTGATTTAAATTTAAGAGGATATAACCAAACATAGTGTGAAAAATCATCAAGCAACACAAGATAGTATTTATGACCGAGAGAACTAGGGATAAGAGATTTCCATAAATCGGCATGTATAATATCAAAAAGAACAAGTGTAACACTAGTAGATGATTTAAACGGAATACGAATATGTTTGCCTAAAGAGCAAGAAACACAATTTTGGGCAAGTTTCCCTTTACAAGAAATGAAATTATTGCCTTTAAGAAAATTAAAAACTGGGACTCCTGGATGACCAAGCCTATTATGCCAAGTTGAAGAAGAAACAACCGCTAGAGTGACGGGAGAGCAAGATCTGAAAGCGGAGGTGGAAGTGAATGGATAGAGATCCCCGTGCTATTGCATCTCGTAAGAGGTGTCCCCGTATGAAGATCCTTCACAGTAAAACAAAAAGGGTCAAAATCCACGGAGACAGAATTGTTACGAGTAAATTGGCGGACAGATATGAGGTTCTTAATCATGTGTGGGGCATATAGGGTGTTTTTGAGGGAGAAAGGTGGATGAGGAGGTTGTGTGTATGAGGTACCATACCCTTTAACTGGAATGTGTTGTCCACTACCAACTGTAACATATTGAGGATGCTTTAAACTAAACAGTTTAGGGATAGTACCTGCAGATTGAGTGACGTGAGATATGACGCCTAAGTTCATGTACCAAGTATTGTCAGGATGTTGCATGGAGAGGGTGCTGAATGCCTGTCCCAGCTCAATGGGTGTTATGACGGATGAGGCGTAAACTCGACCTTGCGTGAAGTGGACTGCTTTGTGAGTGCAGGCGAGGCCCAACAAACCAGGGTAAGAATACGGATTGTAGGGTTCTTTGATCGAATGGACTCGGTCGCGGCTCTGAGCCCAGGCTGCGGCTCATGCTTGGCGCGCCACTGTCTGAGTGCTTGAGAGGCAGCGGCCCAGTTGTTCTGCGATCGATGTTCTTTGTTGTTGTTCGCTTCTTTGGTTACTGGCCGCGACCCTTGCCCCGACCACGGCCTCCCCTGCCGCGGCCCCTGCCACCCTTTCTACCGCGTCCCTGCTGCGGTTGAGAGTTTTCTGGCGGCGTTGGATCTTGAGGGCGTGTTTCGATCGGTAATGCCTTCTGACTATGTTCATCCTGCTTAGCACGTCGAGTCTCTTCGAGCAACAACTGCGAGCGAGCTTTGTTAAAGCTGGGTAACGGATCTGCGTGTTGAATCATGGTGGCCAAAGTATCATATTCGCCTTTAGGAAGGCTATCAATCAATTGTAACACCAGCTTGGTGTCAGTAACATGCTCTTCTACAGCAGCAAATTGATCTGTCTGTAGCTTTAACTGTTTGCAGTACTCAGTCATATTGGAAAAGCTTTCAAGACGTGTATTGTTAAATTGCTCCTCTAAATACACAGCACGGGTGTGCTTATTGTCCTGAAAAATTTCCTTCAAACGATTCCATAACTCAAGGGTTGTGGCGCCAGATTTCATGATAGTAAAAAGAAGGTCCTGAGAAATACTACCATAAATCCACTGTTTGACGTCGGCGTCTAGACGACGCCACGTAGACTCATCAACCTCTGAAGGGCGTGCAATGATGTCATCGATGTGATCAAGCACGTTATAGAGACATGCATGATTACGAAACAGTTCAACCCAGGGAGAATACTGACTGTTTTCTTGATCAAGAAGAATGGGAATAGAGTTCTTGATGTTTGTAATAGTTAGGGTCGGATGAAAAGAGGATGACAACGTGGTGATGGAATTTGTGGAGGTAGAAGATTCAGAAAGTGTGGAAGATTCAGAGATAGCCATTTAGAGAACAAAGGAAAGAAAAAGAAAAACTTAGAAATTTTGGAGGGATGATGAGGAGGCGCCGCGGCAACTGAGAGAGGGGGGGCCGGCGATGGCTCAACAAAAAAGCTAGGGTTTTTGTTTTAGGCTCTTGATACCATGTAAGATGAAATTAATCTCTCTTGGGGAGACTTTCATTAATATCAAGGTATATATAGAGTACATATTCATCCATTATATAATAGGAATCATAAGCCTATACAAAAGTGGAATCCTATTGTATAATGGATGAATATTGTTTCCTATATTTACACGCGTTGATACCATGTAAGATGATATTAATCTCCATTGGGAAGTCTTTCATTAATATCAAGGTATATATAGAGTACAATATTCATCCATTATACAATAGGAATCTTAAGCCTATACAAAAGAGGAATCATAGTCTTACCATAATTATATTTACACAATATATGAAAATATTCTAATTATGGGTAGAGAATATATTATTTCCTATATTTACACGTTTACATACCCTACCCATTAGCTAGTACTTTTCTATTATCCTTGTTATATGAAGTGTATAGAGAGTACTCACTCGATATTCATTCGACTTTGCGATGTGAAATTGATTCTCACAAGTCTCATAAAATTGATTTAATTTCACAAAGACGCAAAAAAAAAAATTAAATTTTCATAATTTGTACACCCGTTTCCCCAATTCCTAATACCTTTCTATTATTCTTGTTATATGAAGTGTACTGACTCTATATTGAATTTGAAATGTGAAATTGATTCTCAGAAGTCTCATAAAATTGATTTAATTTCACAAAGACGCAAAAAAAACAAATTTTCATAATTTGTAGGCTCGTTTTCCCCAATTAACTAGTACTCACTCTATATCGTTTTTCCCAACTACTCATGTTTGATGTAGTTGCATTTTGTTTTTGAGATAACATTATCGTTTGGACAAAAACATTCAAGGAACTTTGATGGTAATTATGAAACTTATTTAGTAATATATTTTATGAAATTTGTAGAATTTATCTTTTATTTGAGGAAGTGTATAACCCGTGGGTACCCAATACCCGAAAGGGAAAAATAAGGGTATGGAAATTATATACCCAGTGGATAATGGGTAGGTTATGGATAGCACATTTGGAGGGTGGATAGGGTACGAGAATTTCAAAACCCACTCTAAACCCGACCCACTGTCATCCCTACTATGCATATGATAAATTTTTCATATTAATCGCTTTTGGCTTAAAATTTTGAAGAAGCTTTGTGTGTGTTATGAAGTGCTCATTACATAAATAAATTAATACTTAAAATATGTCACATTCTTTAATTATATGTATTAACTTCAATAAATCATAAAATCTCATGCATATTTCAATTGATGCTAATAAGTTTTTGATAAATAAAGAGTTTAAATACAGGGGAAGGACACAAATGGCCAACCGGGTGAAACTATTAACACCCGGTGGCCTAAGTTTCCCCCAAACTTATTTTGTAGCTCTAAACAAATCTCAACTCATTTCCTAGCCTCATTTTTAAGTTTTTGACAACTGTTTGTATCTTATTTTCAATCAATATCTTAGTTGTCTCTGTTTTTTGTTATTTTGTTATTTCCTCTTAATTTTAATTTCTATTTTTGTTTAGTTTATCTTCTTCATTTTTTTGTTCTTTCTTTATTTTTATCTTTTCTCTTCCTTTTGTAAAGATAAAAATAAAATACAAAATGAAAATATTAAATAAATATTTTAGAATAATAAAATATAAAAATACAATTATATAATTAGATTACAACAAGAAATAGTATAAGACACATACTAAAGTCACTAACTTACGTATTATACGTGATACTTGAACAGTGACTTTCTCTCCCAAAAGTGTGATTTGGGCGACTTCACTACTCCGACCACTCTGGCCATTCAGGCCACCGGCCGGCCTCCCTCTGAGGTCGGTCGTCAAGCTACAACACCAGCGCAACACCCAGCACCCTCTCATCCCATCAACCTTCAAGTTTTAGACCCAAAAAATCCAAACCCAACGAACCCAAAATCGACCTTTGTCGATGGAACTTCATATCGGGTGCCAGAAAAAGGTACGACAACGACCATTCTTCACCCTTTATCGTCAACAACACTCTGACTACCCTCCCACACCAACAATTTTCTAAGTAACCCCAAAAAACCCAAAAATCTGTAAGAAACGATTTGGGCGAAAATTTCCTCAAATTGATTCAGATTCAGTAAAAAAGGTCTGATTGGACCACCGACAGACCTTCACCGGAGGTTGGACAACCCACCATAACTCAAGAGACACTACTAGCACTCTTCCCTACCAATTTTCCACCTTTAACCCCAGAAAACCAAAACCTAATATCGAAACCCATCAGCAATTTTACTTCTAGCCATCCAGAATCTGGAGCGATGGTGACGGAACAACCACATTCTGAGATTGATCGACACACCCACACTGTGGATTACACCAATCTGTTACGGGGTGCTTCGTCGACCAATGGCAGTGGCGGTAATTCTCTCGGCAAATCACCTAATTCAATTTCTATAAATAAAAAATCTATGTGTATCTTCATTGTGAGCCTACTGTGAGATTCGACAGTAAAGAGGTGGAATTGATGATTCATCATGAAGAATTGCAATTCGCGGTAATTGGTAAATTTAGTCATGATTGGCCGGAAATCAATTATCTGCAAACGGCAATTCCACAGCAATGTGGGCTCAAAGCTAATACACGAATTGGGCTACTTTAGGATAGGCACGTATTAATACGTTGCACCATCAAAAAAGATATGGATATGCTATTGTCAAGCTCTAGCTTTGATATCAAGAAGAATTGCAAAACATTTGCTATGTGAACCTTTAAGTGGGATCGGAAAGCTACTACATCTAAGGAGACTAGCGTCGCTTATGGATGGATATCATTCTAAGGTTTTCCTCCTGTTTACTTTGGTGAATCAACTCTATTCTCATTAGCATCGGCAGTTGGTATTCCGATTTCAATTGACGCTACGATAAGAAATAAAACTCTCCCTAGCTGTGCTAGAGTGAAGGTCGAAGTTGATCTTTTAAAGGAACACCCTAATAGAATCCAAATTCAAGAATTGGAAGGGGAATAAGTTGTATCGAAATGGTTTCTAATTTGACATGACTTTCTCCCCAAATATTGTAAAAACTGCAATTTACAAGGACGAAATGATGCGGGATGTTGGAAATTGCACCCAGAATTGAAACCAGAAAAAGAAGATGGAAAATAAAATGACAAGATGGTGAAATCAAGTCATGCTCCCAATTCTACAAAACATCCTAAAATCCCACAAAGTGTCAATGTGGTTGGCAATGGTGAATGGCAAACCACCAAAAATACCAAAAACAAAACAACAATTACAACCTCCAAACAAAAGACTCCAACACATATTCCGAAACATATTAACTCCTTTACTGTTTTGAATGGAAATGAAGAAGAGGATGAGAGGTTAAGGAGGCAGGGGGCTGGAGAACCTGCTGCAGATGTTGATGAATATGTGGGGGATGATAATGCTTATGTTGTGGTTGTTATTGATGTTGTTATCAATGTATCACCAAATGATGCATTATCTCTTACAACTGATACTGAGACTAATGATAAAGAACATGAAAATTATAAGACTGATGGTGAGTTTTACAGATCAAGAATCCATATTCTTGGGCTAAACTCGCAAATGCATCTCACGATGTTGGAGAAGCGTAATACGAGGTTTTGTGATCTTGCGATGGGTAGAGGTTGCGTTTGTTGAGACAACATATGTTGCTATGGTTACATCAATTATAGCTGATGCAGCAAGTAAAACCACTACTGAAGTGGTTGCTGCTGAATCTGATGCAGATGCATCTGTTGTGGCTGATTTGGCCGATGTGCATGATGATGATGTTGTGTTAGTTACTACAGTTGTTGATGTTGTACTGGATGAAGGTTATACTAGTGAAGCAATGGATGAACTTGCTGATGTTATGAAATTTGAATGGGTAATGTTCTGTCTTGTTTGACTCGGATACCATCGCGATATTGCTGTTGATATGCAATCGATGCGGAAGGAAAAACAGTAGAACAAGAGTGTGGTTGCTGATCAGATGTCTGATGCTAAAGAAAGAGCATTTGAACCCGATATTGATGCGGCACCAGCTAATAATGCGACTGATGTAACTGGTAATACAGAGGAACATGGATACAATGCAGCAGTTGAGTCTGATGTTGTTGTTGCGAATAATGTTGATAGTGCTATTGAAAAATTTGTTGATGTAGTATTAATGAGACTACGAGTGTCTTTACCTGATAGAAAATATTGGTATGACTCAGAAGAAGATGAGTTTGCACATTGTCGACCGAGAGCAATTGACATTGAAAACCTTTCTCCTAGAAATGTAGAAAGAACAAAAAAGAAGCATACAAGGGAGAAAAGTTGGGATGCCAGGATGCCTATTGAGGATGTAGTTTCTGGTAACGCAAATGTGGGGCGGCGGTTGAGGATGCTATCTCCATGTCTAGTTTGTTTGATGAGGAAGTTGCAACGAGTTTGGAAGATGGCAATAGGGAACTAGTGCAGAATTTGGTCCTGCAAAACATTGATTTTTTTGATCTATTGTACATGGCAAGACTAATTCATAAGTTACAACAATGGGATGCAGGCAAGGACAGGATAGATGACATGCGGGTATCTCTTGTCACGATTGCGGAAGCCCGGCTGCGTAAACAACTCCAGATCCCCTTGGATATACAACTCCCACAGACATTTGAAGAACAAAAACTACTTCATGGAAATAATCATAATAAAAAAGTATGGCTTTCTAGTCAATTTGCTGCAATGTCAATGACTAAGAATGGTAAATTGGTAGATAACATGATGGAAAAAGCTCAGAAGCAACAATCAAAGAAGAAGAAGACATCTTCTGTCACATCATTAGTTGTCACAAGATCCAAGACGAAAAAATGATTAAGTTTCAAGAGTACTTGGAAGATGACAAGGAAAATATCATGCAATTAGAAGACTTTATAAGTATAAAAGTTGATCTCATCTTTGTACTTATATTTTCCTCTCATTACATTAGCATTATCTTGTGTAACATCTTCACAGAGTGTATAATAAACTATGTGAGGATCATATCCTATTTAATTCTTGCTTTTTTTTTCCTGCATTCTGGTTAAGACCTGTACTTTTTCCCCTTTGAGGCACTGTTTTTGTTATATAAAAAACTGATCTAGGCTCTCTGGCCTAGTTTTCCAAAAAAAAAAAATCACTAACTTATTTATTAAAATTTAAATTAATAAAAAAAATAGCTTTATATCTTTTCTCTTTGAAAATGAAAACAAAAGTTATATGTATCTAAAATATGACTAATTTTTTTTGTAATTATTTTTATAATTTGCTAAATATGGTATAAAAATATTAAAATTAAGCTTAAGCTCTATTTGTTGATTTCTTTAATAAGTTTTTATTGTATATTAAATAGAAGCGTGGTAAAAGTGTTAATAAATTAAACATTTCGAAAATTTGAGTCTTCCTTGATAATGTAATAGTTTACCACACATTATCTCTATTCTTATTTTTTCAGCATATGTATAGAAATTGTATCGTTGTAGTATATATAGAATATGCATCACTATTGTATATGTATAAAAGATGTATCATTGATGTATAGAATATGTATCCATACCGTATGTGTATAGAAATTGTATCATTATTGTATAGAATATATATATCAATACTATATATGTATAAAAATTGTATCATTGATGTATAGAATATGTATATCTACACTATGTGTATATAAATTGTACCATTAGAATATGTATCAATATGGTATATGTATAGAAATTGTATCATTGAGTATATAATATGTATCCCTACAATATATGTAGGGAAAATGTATTATTATTGTATAATTTGTGTATAATAATATATAATTAATGTATAATCAGTGTGTAATATGTACACACTAATGATACATATATTATACAGTTATTATACACAAACAAGGATTATCGAGAAAAAATGAAGACCGGCGGACTAGGGTAGGCATTCACTGTTGAGAACAATACACAGGGACACAGTAGAAAAAGGTGAGAGCATCTAGGAGCTAATTTCATACTAGATAGTTTGGGGGAGATGATTTTCTTTCTGCTCAAGGCACAAAACAGTTGAGTTTTCTTTCTCACGGATACACACAAATCGGGAGAGGGAGGAGTAGAACGTGGAACAACTGATCTGAACACGGTAGGAAAACAAAAGAGCGCGACTATCCCGAAATCACCATCAGAACACCGGTTTTTTACAATGTGAACTGCTTACACCCTTTGAACCACCACTGAAACACCAGTCACATATGAAATCCCTAACACTAACACATCAAAATCGGAATTTCAAAATGCACCCGTAAAGCAAACGCCAAAAATCCCAAAAGGCAATAAACAAGGTATGAAACTATAATGTATAGTCTCTGTTTCATTTGAGGAATGAAATGAAAAGATAATATATGAATATTCGCTTTATTTCCGAAGTAATAAACTCATAAATTTACTCTCGAAGTAGCAAATTTTAAACTCTACTCTCAAAATAGTATAAATTTGAACTCGACTCTTGAAATAGCAGAACTCTGTTTTACTTTTGAAATAGTAAACCTTTGAACTTTACTTCTGAAGTAATAAAATAGGTATGAACTGTTTCTCATTTGCAAAAATAATGACGTGACAAGTTGAATACTTCAAGTTCTTTTTATTTTTGTTTAAATCATCAATCACAATCATATATAATGCAATTATCGTGATTTTTACACTGATAGATATGTGACGATTATATCAATAAAATAATTATTATATCTTAAAATAAGCTAAACATGTTCTTTATTCTAATATCATACAATTACGAGTCTTAATATTTCTCCATTAAGTTCTTGTATTTAATTGAATTGATGCAAATATTGAATTGTCTTAATGACGCTTATTATGAGAATATTTTATCCGTTTGTGAGATGATTTTCTTCAATCAAATGACATATATTATTTTTAATGAACAGTATATTGTTAGTTTTTAACATATCATTGAAATTTGTTGCAATTCAATTGATAACGTATTTTACCTCTTAAATAGCCATCATTGGCTTATATTTTATTTCAAAATGAAACGCTGACTTATATATAGTTCTATGTTTATAATTTTGTATTACTGTTTTTTTAACGCTAGTTTGTTGGGTGTATGAAAATATTATGTACGGAGTAAATATTTGGTATGTGGTGAGAATGATTTGATGTAAATTAATGAATTTAATTTGTAGCAGTTGATAAATGGGTTTAAAGGTATGGACGTTACATTTGAGAGGGTGATTAATGAGAATTAAATAAGTTTAATTTATGCAAAATGTTAAGGTAATAATTAAAGGCAAAGACACAAAAACTTTTAAAGAATGATAATAATTATACAGATCATGACTTGCCGAGAGTTTTTGCATTGGTGTGTATTCATATTCGTGGTTGTATTTCTTCTGAATACTTTTTATGTCCAATGCCTTTATGGCCTTTAATAAACTATTACTAATATCTCAAAAAGAATAAGAATCAATTTTGGAATTTTTTATTATGTTCATTCAGTAATATGTCGTGTAGGTCATTCAGTAACGATTACTTTGTTATATTACTTAGTTTTCACTTTGTATTTTATGACAAGTGCTAGTAGTTAATGTGTATTAGTTTTACTTTGAGTATGTCATTCTATTTGAAGATGTGGATATTTGTCATAGCAAGTTTGGATTAAAAATCAGTTGTGAATTTATCATTTGTAGGTGTCCATTCATTTACTGTTTTCTTTCATGATATCAGAAATATCTAAGCAAAATTTATTTCATGACACCAGTAGTGTCTAACTATAATTTTTTTTTATGATACCAGCGATATCTAAGCAAGATTTGGTTGTACAAAATTAATGATCAAGTGCTCCAGAAGAGCTAACTATTTATCTAGAAGATCATGACACAAATTGTGTCCAAATAATATGTGTGATTATGGACAATAAAATAGAGGCTCCTGAAGAGCTTATATACTATTATGTCATTCATTCTAGATTGTAAAAAAAAAATTGTTACGATCGAAGCACAAGTTGTAGTAAACCTGAAGTTTACTAAAGTAAATGACTATCATATTGAAGTTATAAATGATTGGATGACTAAATATTTACAAAAATCATAGTGGATAAGAAATGTGTATTTGAAAGGTTACCCTCTTTATTCTCCAAATTGTACTACACAAATATAAGCATGATGAAATCACATGTTAGGATAAGCCAGAATTTTATTGTACAAAATAGAATTTATGTTATAGTAAACTAGAAGTTTACTAAAACAAATAGCACATGACATGGTAAACTTGAAGTTTAATAGTACAAATAATTTTATCAATTGACGTGATAAATTTGGTTGTCCTGATTTAAATTTGATGTACTAAGTTTGTATTCGAAATATATTGAAGAACTAGAAGATTCTTCAAGAATTAATTTGTTTGTTCTCATGATAAGTTGAATACACCAGCTAATGTTGGGATTGAATTTTCTAAATTCTGAAAAATATAAAAGGTGAATAAGGGCTCGTTCTCCTATTATGTGATGTCTTAAATAGATGCATCGATAAGACATTCACATGTGTGTTTATTATCAACCTGCAGTTTGACATTTACAAAGTCGTTTGCTCAAAATAATTGAGTGGAGAGCACAATCTTCAGATTATGTAATCAAGATAATTCATCTTGTTAATGATGGTTTATATTCAAGTTGGTAGCGTTGAATGTCTCTGAAAAATAGTTAAACCGTTGCGAATGTGAACAAAGGTTCACGTGTTGATCTGAAATATGATATATTACATATAACATCACTTGTATGTTTCAGACCAATATATTATGATAAATTCTCCCCTCATAATTGGTTCAAGGTCAGGAACCAAATATTTTCATCTAATAATTTTGTTGTGCGATATATGATTAATAAATCTACCACGACGCACTGATGGATTCCCCAAAGAATGTGAAAATGTATGTTAATTTTTCTAACATAAGGGTAGAGAGAATAAATAGCTAAGAAATATATTGTGAATTATCACCAGTATGATCCTAGTTCAAACGATAATTCAAGACAAATGCTAGAATCATTTGCTGACCCAACTATTACATATTTCAGCTGCAAGATGCTCCTAAATGTTCCTGAAGGACAGAATTTACAACATTCATGAAGCACGGTAGACAAATCGATTTCAAATGCATTAATCCTAAATAAATGAGAGGAACAAATGATCATAATAAGGAGGCAATGTGCTCTTGAAGAGCCTACGACATAACACTTCATAAAATCTCGTACGAAATTCAAGTACTTGAAAAATGAAGTGATAAGATCTCAATAAGTTATGTCAAATTACAAACCGATACAAAATGATATCACGTCGACGATATCTTTGATCCAATATAGTGCGCAATATTGTATAATATTATGAGGATCTAAATTTACATCTCTTAAAGCATGTTGATGTCAAAATAATTATCAAGTAGATGCATCTTGGTAAGGGTAAATTTACTGGATCTGCAGTCGTGACATTAAAAAATGTCATGTAAATGAAAATTGTCTCAGCCTATATGGCTTACGTGACAAAATTTATATGATTTTTTTGAAGAATTCAAAATGCCTGAAGCATATACAAGTTATTGAAAAACTTGTTTGTAATCCTTGAACGGATTAAACGAACTACAGTTGATGTACTGAAATCACCTTAATAAATATTTATTGATGTGGAGTACAAAGAAGAATATATTTACCATTATCCTTTTATGATATTCAAAATCTTTCATAATGTTATGCAAGTTACTGACTTGAATATTATTGAAGCTTTAGAGTTTCGAAAATTAGTAGACTACCTGCTAAAAGAAGTTGAAATTAAAAAATTAGACTGGTCATGAAGTACCATATATTTGTTCAATTGATACATTTATTTGTCTTGCTATAACTATGAGCATGATAAGGAAAATTTTATGAAATAATCAAGCATTGTCTCATCTTGATCTGTGTGCTTCTATTTGTGAGCAAGAAAGATTATTCAATTGCAGAAAATAGCAAATCAAACGCAGACGCATTTACAGATTTAAAATGAATTTTCAAATCACATATCCCTGCAGAGAATGTCGCAATTCAGATTGATGTTCTATAGGACCATCTACTAATGTCATAGCAAATGAGTCCAAAGCACGCTGATGCGCGTTAAGATGCACACACTTTAAACGCAAGTGCACGTTATCGTGACAAGTAATATAGTCTTAGTAAGACCGAATATCGTCCACAAGGATTAGGGTTCAATTACCAACTATCTATTTTCTAGTATCAATTTTGTGACTTGATAACTGATTTGTTGTTTATAACTAAGAATTGTGCAAGCTATTTAACTATAAAGATTTACTTCAGTGGTGATGAGAATAGGGCTTCCATGTATCCTTACTATCCGCTTATGCTACTTACTAATGCATTAACTTATGGTATTCTTCTTTAGGAGAAAACAGGTTTACGAAATCGTTTTATACTCCCGTTAGGGTTATATAAACACTCAACCCCAGTATCGCACCTTACCTACCTTTCGGTGATAAGGATAACTTTATAGGAGGATTAAGAACAAAAACCTAGTTGACCGTCACACACAATGCGCAAAATTAGGGTTGTTAAGCCTCTCATCAACGCTACATAAATAATTGAGGTATTTTCATCCCCAATCCAAGAATGTCTACCCAACTTACAAAGATATTCACAATCCCCTTTTCGTAACTGATTAGAAATCATATAGTGATAATTAGTTGTCAATTAATTACCAAGAATTCAACTCAATTATTGGATAGATCTCACAATAAGAAAAATAACCATAAGCATGCATTAATTTATAACATAAGTTTCTAGCAATTCAACATGGAAACCCTATTAGAGAATTAGTTCCTAGCCATAAATATGACAAGAACTAATTCAAAGTTCATCATAAAAACTGAAATAAAGTAAAGAAAAGGAAAAGATATTACTAAACTAATGGTATCCAATCTCCAAGCAAAAGTCTTGAGTTGTGCAAGAAGGGGAACCCTTAAAAACTGTCTAGGGTTCTCCTTTTATAGGCTGCAAACCGCCTCCATCTTTTCCTTCAGGCCTGGCCCAGATTTTCGTCAAAAGACCTAATTTTTCTGCGTCGGCGTCGCGGCCCTGATATCTGTTGTCTGAGGGCGCCGCGGCGCTGTATCTTCTGTAGCTCCTCGGATTTTTAGGCGCGCCGCTGCTTTTGCGAGGCGCGCGCGCACCGAAGTCTTCGACCTCTCGATAGTGGCGCCGGCCCGCTGATCGCAGGAGGCGCGCCGGGTCTTGATTTTTCCTCGTTCGCCACTTTCTCTGTTTCCACTGCATCTCCTCTTTTGCCCTCTTTTTGCTCTTTTTCCGCCATTTGGCCATTTTAACCACTTTGACTCAAAAGAAAGAAAACTATCCTAATACGACACTTATATGTGCAAATGGGACAAAAGACTAACTAAAACTGACTCAAAAGGTGTATATAAAATACACCGATCAAATACCCCCAAACTTAACCTTTGCTCGCCCTCGAGCAAAGATAGAAAGAAATAAAATAAAAGACTCAAAGAACAAAAAATAAAAAGACTCACTGCCATTGATCACTTTTGCTGCATTAGTGTTAACTAGAAAAACATGAAGGTTAGCAAAATAATATGCAGGAACATATAGCAAGAAATTTCAGCACACTAAGCACATGAAGCTAGATATTTCGCAAACTCATATTCATCATGCTTAATGGAAGTCAATATACTAAATCATGCATGTAAATTCAAGAATTCCTATGGCATGTTTACTTGCTATTCTCCACTAATTCTGGATATGCATAAAAGAGATCTTCAGGACTTTAAGGGTTGTAATGTAGGCTTAGGTAGGGGTTGGTAAAAATAGGCATTTAGGCTCATTTCGTGTACCATAAGCTCTTTTGCTTTTCAGTATTTCCCTTTTTCTTTTTGTTCTTTTCTTCATTTCGATTCTATCTTTCCCCTCTTTTGTTTTGGGAGAGTGAAGTATATAATAATAACAAGCACCCTCAAACTTAGGCTTTTGCCTATTTCTTATTACTTTTGTATTGGGGTGCAACAGACTTATTCACTCTTTTTGTCTTTTTTTTTTTAACACAATGTATTCCACTATTTCATATTTTCACTTATGGTACAATTTGTGGGAATATAGGGTGTCAAAGAAGAAGTTTCAAATTTAGGCTCAATGGGGCTGACTAGAGATATTTTTAAAGTACGGGATAGAAAAGAATGGTAAGAATTGGCTATCAAAGAAATGTCTGAGTCATCTCCCTAACATGCATATCCTAACTATTTCGCCTCAAATAGCAAGCAATCATAACACATAAGTATTTATCATTTAGCATGCATAACTCAAGCAAGAAACTCCAAATAGACAGATTCTGTGAGTTTTTGGCATATCTAACTTAGGTGTTTAGATAGTTGCTTTAATTCCATTACATTATTCCACCTTACTTCACTAGGTGTTTCTAGCAACTACAACATACATGATCTTTGGCAGACAATTATGACTCAAAAAAGGAAAAAATTTTGGTGACTCAAAATAAACATAAAACAATCAAAAAGACTTAAATAAAACATAACATGACATAAATAAAACACCCCCAAACTTAAATCACACATTGTCCCAAATGTGTGTAGACTCAAAGACAGTAAAAGAAATAGACACTTACAAACTTTGGTTAAAATGGTGGTGGTGGCGGTGGATAATGCATCGACCATTGGTTGAACAAGGAACTCAACTCGTTGATTTGTTGCCTTGTTTCTGCGTCCTTGTACTCATCGTGTCCAAGGTCTGCATCATCCTCATCTGATTTTGATACAATTGCTCCATCGTGGGCGTTGGAGGTTCTGCTCCTATGGTTGGCCGGTGGCTAGGTCCTGCCTCATATTGAGCCCCTATTTCAGGCTCATCTTCGTCCATGGCGGCTTCTGCTGCTGCTGCTGCTGGTTGTACTCTCCGTCTGGCTGCTGGGGGGCTTGGGTCTGGGAAAGAGTGCACTATCCCATAGGACACAGGCAGTTGGTTTCTTTCATGAGTGTCAGTGGGTAGGTTTGGAACCGCACTCATGTGACATAGCTTGGTGATAACTGAGCCATGTCCCAATCCGCCTGTTGTTACCAACCTGCTAATTTCCTCAATGCTCTGCACTATTTCTTTCCCCACATCAATCGTCAACCCCCTCATAATTCCATATATCAGTTTAATCCTATCCTCTGGCACTCTGGTGAAGTGCGTGGATGGAATCATGCGGGCGCTGACGAAATATAGCCAACCTTTGGATACTTTGTTGAATTGACACCTGTTCAGTGCTCTTGACCCATTTCTTCCAATATCAAAAACAGCCCCATGGTAGCTCACGGTGTCTGCAACGGCATTCCAGTCGATGTGGTCAATCTTACAGACCCGTGTTCTAAAGTGATTCCAATCACTTCTTTCTTCAACATCAATCGCTTTCAATTGTATATTTATATCTTCTCATCACAGGCACATAGCGTCCCCTTACAAAGCATCCCCTTTCCACCTTCTCCGGAAAATTGGCATAAAATTCACGCACCATTGTTGTGTTTACTGGTGCTATCTTTTCCGGATTCACAAATTTCCTCCAATCCCTTAATTCAATCATCGCCCGAATGGGCTCATAAACATCTTCTTCCCCATATGACTCCCTCTGGTAGTCCATTCCCCTTTCTGGTATTATGGGTCTGGTATCAAGCTTTTTGTATCTTTGGAAGACTTCGTAGCTCACAAACCTATTTTCATCGTATTGTGGGGTTGGGGTGGATGTGGAGCCTCTTCTCTTCCTGGTGGCCATGGTTTAAAATAGTTTTATGGAGCTTTTCAATTTAGTGGCACAAATGTTTCCTATACAATTGACAACTACCAGCGAACACAATACCCCCAAACTTCAACTTTTCTACCCAATACCCACACTCCTTTTCTACTCTTTTCTCTAAACTTCACAATCAACTTTTCAGTACCCAATTACTTCAACTACAACACTTCTTCGAACTACTACCTCCTGTGACTTTAGTAAAGGAATCAAGAACAGAAAAAGATTACCTTTTTATGAGAAGATTCAAGCTTGTCCTTGTTTCAATTGGTGGTTTGAGGCTATGGAATGGAGCTTTGTTGGTTGAGATGGCTAAGGGTTTTTGGGACTTTAAGAGTTTAGGTTGTGGTTGGGTTGGATTTGTGGAGGATTTGTGGGCAAATTTCTAGAATTTCGTGGGTTTTTGGAGAGGGAAGGTTAGGTTTTTGAATTTGGAATTGGGGAAAATCTGATTTTTGGGCGTTTTTAAGTTCTGGATTCCCGCTTCGGCGCCGCGGCCCTGCTTTTGGCGCGGCTAAACTCTGCGCTCGCCGGGACTTTCTGCGCGACCACATTCTGCAGGCGCGGCTAAATTTGGCAAATTTTCTGGAATTTTTGGCGCCGCGACTGCTCTGGCGCGGCGCAAACTGCGCTGTTGCTCAGATCTTTTAGCGCCGCTTCCCTGGCGCCAGCGCTACCCGCTTTTCGGAAATCGGCTTCGTTCAACTTTTTCGCCCTTCAGTTTATTTCCCTGTACCTATCAATCACAGCACAAACACAAGAATCCAAGACCGTGAGATTGTTCTAGACAAAATAAAATAAACTAAAGACAAATTAAAATAACATAATTGAAAGCGTTGGGTTGCCTCCCAACAAGTTATCTTTAACGTCTTTTAGCGGACGCAATTAACCTAGATGCAGTGCTCATTGGGCCCTTCTGCGAACTTGCAATTGCAGATTTATTGCTATAGGTCTCAATTTCCCTATAACTATTTGTTCAAACAAGAGCCTTAAACATATACGTATCCCCCAAGTACACAAGATAAGTTTGTCTTTTAGGCTTTTTATAGTGTAGGAATCCGTGAAATTCTCTACATCTCTTAACTCTGGGGGTTGCCCTTGATGATATGTAATTCTTATTTGGGAGCCATTAGTGATAGCTAGTGGTTTTTCTTCTGTGATAGGTGCAGGAAAAAGAATTTCCACAGAATCCAAGAAGGCCAATAATTGGATCCCTGAACTCTTTTCCTTCTCTACACTAACTACCTCACCAGATTCCTCAATAGTTGGGTTTGGTTCAGGCTCCTCAAGTTGCTTGCCACCCCCCATAGGTGCTGATTGATTTTCTTGCATTTCGCTGCCAAATATGATCGCGAGTTCTCCTATTTGCAGTTCCAGCTTCTTTATGGCCAATCTCATTTCGTCCATGAACTGTGCTTGATACTTAGTGAGACTGAGTATGACTTCTCGCAATTCCTCTCTCTCTTCCTCTATGGTTGGAGCTCGATCATATTGACACCAGAAATCCATGTCTTGAGGATCCCTGAGATGCATCAAAACCAACAACGGATCACGGCACCCTTGTTTTCACACAATAAATACATAAAACGAAAAAGAATAAAATAAAATAAACTAAATAGAAAAATACAAAAATTAACAAAGAATAAAAACCAAATTAGAAATTAAAAATAGATAGATTTGATATTGAACTATGCTTAATCCCCGGCAACGACGCCAAAAACTTGATGCGTGTTAAGATGCACACACTTTAAACGCAAGTGCACGTTATCGTGACAAGTAATATAGTCTTAGTAAGACCGAATATCGTCCACAAGGATTAGGGTTCAATTACCAACTATCTATTTTCTAGTATCTATTTGGTGACTTGATAACTGATTTGTTGTTTATAACTAAGAATTATGCAAGCTATTTAACTATAAAGATTTACTTCAGTGGTGATGAGAATAGGGCTTCCATGTATCCTTACTATCCGCTTATGCTACTTACTAATGCATTAACTTATGGTATTCTTCTTTAGGAGAAAGCGGGTTCTGAAATCGTTTTATACTCCCGTTAGGGTTATATAAACACTCAACCCCAGTATCGCACCTTACCTACCTTTCGGTGATAATGATAACTTTATAGGAGGATTAAGAACAAAAACCTAGTTGACCGTCACGCACAATGCGCAAAATTAGGGTTGTTAAGCCTCTCATCAACGCTACATAAATAATTGAGGTATTTTCATCCCCAATCCAAGAATGTCTACCCAACTTACAGCATATTCACAATCCCCTTTTCGAATCGATTAGAAATCATATAGTGATAATTAGTTGTCAATTAATTACCAAGAATTCAACTCAATTATTGGATAGATCTCACAATAAGAAAAATAACCATAAGCATGCATTAATTTATAACATAAGTTTCTAGCAATTCAACATGGAAACCCTATTAGAGAATTAGTTCCTAGCCATAAATATGACAAGAACTAATTCAAAGTTCATCATAAAATCGAAATAAAGTAAAGAAAAGGAAAAGAAATTACTAAACTAATGGTATCCAATCTCCAAGCAAAGTCTTGAGTTGTGCGAAGGGAACCCTTAAAAGCGCCTAGGGTTCTCCTTTTATAGTCGCAAACCGCCTCCTTCTTTTCCTTGAGCTGGCCCGATTTTTCGTCAAAAGACCTAATTTTTGCGTCGGCGCGCGCTCGAGCAGCGCCCTTGGCGCGGAAGTTCTGCAATCCGTCGGGTGTTTTGGCGCCGCGGCCCGATATCTGCTGTCTGATGGCGCCGCGGCCTCTGTATCTTCTGTAGCTCCTCGAATTTTTAGCGCGCGCGGCCTGGCTATTGCGAGGCGCGCCGAAGTCTTCGACCTCTGGATAGTGGCGCGCCGCATCGCTGCGAGGCGCATGGCTGGTCTTGATTTTTCCCTCGTTCGCCACTTTCTCTGTTTCCAGCTCTGGCATCTCCTCTTTTGCCCTCTTTTTGCTCTTTTTCCGCCATTTGGCCATTTTAACCACTTTGACTCAAAAGAAAGAAAAACTATCCTAATACGACACTTATATGTGCAAAATGGGACAAAAGACTAACTAAAACTGACTCAAAAGGTGTATATAAAATACACCGATCACACGCGCTGAAGCGTGATAGACCATTGGGTTCTAAGGATCGAAATCGTAAAAAAGGAAAATAAATGATCAAGATGACACTAAGAAATAATCTCATAAAGAGATGCAAGATTTGATCAATCTTGATATTCTTGAAGAAATCAATGAGCCGCAAATTCAAGAAAATGAAGAAATATCATTAAATCTAATTGATGGAGTATTCATAAAAGGATGAAAGGACAAAACATATTTCATCAAAGTTGTTCTTCGCAATAAGAGCCCCAAAAGAATGTTGATATAAACATGCAACATATTCGTTCAAGTGATAATATGGCGGATTTGTTCACTAAGTCTCTGTCAACTGCAACTTTCGAAAAGATGGTACACAAGATTGGAATGCGAGGACTCAAACAATTGGCCTGAAATTCTCATCCGGGAGAGTTAATACATGTTGTACTCTTTTTTTCGTATAAGATTTTGTCCCACTGGATTTTCCTTGTAAGGTTTTTAATGAGGCAACCAAAATATGTATTATTAGAATTGTGTACTTTTTTTCCTTCACTATAATTTTTTCCCATTTTTTTCTAGTAAGGTTTTAACGAGACACATTATCTATGGACATCCAAAGGGGAGTGTTATGAATTATATATCCGTTGTATCAATGTCCATACACATTTACTAACTTTTTATATGTTACATGTACCTATTAATTTGGGCACTTAATAGGGATGAGCGGGTCCGAATACCCTTCCATTTTTGAACTACCTGGACCCTATCTTGTAATGAAAAACACATTCAGAAGAAAATACATCTTCAAAAAGAAAACATAAAGAGCTCACTGTTACTCACAATGCACAACTAAAGATTATTTGGGCAAAACAAAATGTAAGGAAAAATATTCTCTCAGAGAACCTTAGTTTATAGTGTTTAATACACAATGAGCACGTATGAACTCAATGAAGACAATATCAACATCCAAAAAATCACTCTATGTAGCTGTAAAACATAAAATTGATCTGGCATGGTGAACCATGTTCAAATTGGCAAAATCTAGGAGATAGATGAAAATATTGCTCACTGTTGCAGTAGCTATTAGCTAATATTCGGATAAAAACATATGGGAAAATAGTCCAAATATTACAAAATATATGGTAAAACAGTCCATAAATGCCTAATAAACATAAACAAACATTAACTCCAAATAAACATAAACAAAAATACATCTTCAAAAGAAACAAGAGATGCTAAAAATATTAAATAAACTTTCATAAATATCACACGTCCACTTGCATATTAATCCGCCATTATGTCTTCCGTGATACAACTAAACTCTACAAAAATAAAATGAAATTATTGTGAGATTCCAAGACAAGATAATACACAAAAATAAAAATTCTAAATAACCCAAATCCATAAAACAAAAATAAAGAAAGACTCAGTGACTTACCTTCCTCATATTTTTCTGCATCTTCCATATATTGCTCAACACTAATGGGATTTGAAGATGAGCGCAACCAGTCTTGGGAACAAATCAAAGCTTCCACAAATTTAAGTGTTAGAGAGCTGCGAAATTGATCAAGCACTCGACCAGATGTGCTAAACGTCGGTTCCAAGGCTACCGTGGATATGAGGATGGCTAAGATGTCTATAGCCATCAAACTGAGAACCTTATAAGTCGACTTCGAAGCATTCCACCACATCAATAAATAAAATGCTTTATTTTTGGGCTCACGAGGACTACTAAGGTACCTTTCCAATTCAGATTTTGAATCCCCACCAAGTTCATCTTGGTCATCCTGGTACAAATCTTTGACAAGTGAAACTGGATCAACAAAATCAAAATTTTCACCACCAACACTGTCAATAGAACCTTGAAACTCGTCTAATGCACTAGAATCAACCATAGAAGAATGATTTTTGTCATAGAATGCAAAAAAAACGTTCCAATACATTCATACCTTACTAACCATCAATTCTATTTTACCATCATCAACACCAATCCTTCGACAACTTCAATTCAGAAATCTCAACTTATATCGAGGATCTAGTACTACAGCTATAAACACCATCATGTTTGTTCTCTCAATACTCCCATAATACTTGTCAAATTTGGCTCTCATTTTTCTAGCCATCGCCTAAAGATTTTCTGATTATTTTGACTTTCACATTCAGTTAATGTTGAAAACATGCTAATAACTTCATGAAAATAATGGTTAGTTGTCACATAGAGACTTACTGACATCCTAATAATAGCCTCATATAAAATTTTCAGAAATAAAGACAATAAGGATGCATTTTCCCAATCCTTATCTTTCGGGACACCACAATCAAGCTCAGTCACAAATGTCATATCATCATCTTCAAGTCGTACAAATGCTTGTTTGAACTTACTAGCACTTTCTAACATAAGATATGTAGAATTTCATCTCGTACTAATATCAAGACAAACAGAGCCCTTATAAGTTATGTCCTCTTCAGTTATACAACTTTGAAATTGTTGTGTTCTACCTGGGGAACTCCTAACATACTTAACTGCAGCTCGAATTCGACTTATTGATTCACGAACCTCACTCAACCCATATTTCACAACAAAATTCAATATATGAGCTGCACATCTCATATGAAAAAACTCACCCCCAAAACAAGGGTATTTTTTAACTTGTCCTTCAAATAAGCAATCGCCACATCATTAGAGCTCGCATTATCAACTGTAATTGTTGATATACGATCTCTAATTCCCCACTCAATTATACATATTTCTACCATATTATCAATATATCTACCATTATGGCTAGGCATAATAACAAAGTTTAGCAATCTCTTATTCAAATTCCAATTTTCATCAATAAAGTGAGCGGTAAGACATAAGTAGCTCAGATTTTGAATGGAAGTCCAAATGTCGTGAGAGCAATCCTAGATTTTAGAGATGATAACTTATCTTTTAAGCATAATTTTTTACAAACATAAAGTTTCATGCAATCTCTAGCAACTGTGAATCTTGAAATATGCTTAAATAAAAGTTGTAATGTAGACACAGAACCCCTAAAACCTTCACGTTCAACCGTTCTAAATGGTTGCTCGTCAATAATAATCATCCTAGCCAACATTTGCCTAGAAAAATTTTCATCATATTTCCAAGTGCTAAGCATATGCTCATTATCTCTATTTATACTACCTTTAAAATAAGCTTCAAGAAATTTTTGTTTCTTGTCAATATTGTGAGGATACGTTTTGCAACTTCTCAAAATGTTTCCACATGGTTGAAGTACCATTGTTAACATTATAAGCCAAGCATTCATTGCAATAATTACAGACTGAAATATCATTACCAGTTTTCTCATTTTTGCTTTAATAAAATGCTCCCAAACCTCAGATTTTGTTGCCTTATTTTTTTGCGATGGTGCACGAGTTGTGGATGTCGTGCTAGCCTCAGCCATCTACCAAAAAAGTATTAAAATAAAATATTGTAAGTAACTATGACATACTAATTCAATCTAAACTAACATAAATCAACCCAAACTAATTCAATCTAAACTAACAGAATTCAACCCAAACTAATTAAATCTAACTAACATAAATCAACCCAAACTAATTAAATCTAAACTAACAAAAATTAACCCAAACTAATTCAGACTATTCTCTATTGAATCATCAGAAATCTGAACTATTTAACACACACAAGACCAGATCTATCTCATGCAGTTTTGATATTAAGCCAATACATGCAAAAACCTAATGGTCTTCACTATGCAACAACTTTAAGGGTTATTCATTACCTTTAACAACAAGAGATAACATCGACAACAAGGGTGTGAGGCTACTGCTGATTGATGGTGGTATCGATCTGTAACGGTCAAGGAGGGTTGAGTGGGGTTCTGTGGGGTACGATGTTGGTGGTGGAGAAGTTTTGGTAACAGGGTGCGAGACTATTCATTGTTGGTCGCAGATGCATCGCTGCATCGCATGAGCGACGAGTGTGGCGTCAGATCGCAGTATAAGTGCTTAATGAAATGATAGAATGAACAATGAAGTGTGGTTGCATAGTGCGTACTGCAGTGCTTAATGAAATTAGGACGTGGAAAAGAAAAGAAAAGTAGTGTGTACTGGGCCTAAAAAATAGGATATGTATTGTGTATAAAACAGACTCGCCCAAAACAAAATAATTTAAATGGGGGTGAGTTCATAGGGTCCGGGTATCAATTTCGGTTCCGGATACCCGATCTCTATTTTCCGAAATCAGACCCAACATTGATCGGTTCCTACTTTTACTACTCGGAACCTACCCATTAGTGTCGATTCCGGTCGGGTATCTAGATACCTTGTATCCGTGCTCACCCCTAACACTTAATATTTGTAACTCATTGGGCGGTTTCATCCTATAAATTGGGATGTTATTCGCCTTTGAAGGATGAGTAACATACAGTTGAAATAAGAAAAAAATCTCCTCATCCTCTCTACCTCTTTGTCTACCTCTCGTCTTATATTGCTATCATTTTTTTATAAAATTTTCCTTTTTACCGAAGGTCACATCATGTCATTTTTCCTTTAAATATAAGCACTTGACCAAAGTAGATAAGTCTTTTTTTTTCATTGAACCGCTTTTAGGTCTCATTCTTTATTAGAAAGAAACCCATGGATTCCCATGGGAAGCTTAAATGGATCCTATTGCAACGCGTGTATTAAGGATTAAAAGAATCAATTCTTTATTTCCTACCTATTTATTAGTAAAGCAACAAGTGGAATTAAAAAAAAAGTGATAGTTAATTAAAGGAGAGGAAGAAAGAAAAAAGAATTGGTCCTTTTAATATTTCCAGTATGTAATGAAACAACATATCATAAATGGGATGGTGGGGTTATCAAGCTTTACATTTATTGTTTTAGGTCATTGGTCAAACAAAAGACAAAAACATATCACTTCCCTTGCTTCCCCTCTTTATCAACTACTAGCTAGTTATGAAATTTATTTAACGCCCTTTAATTTGAACTCTTTTTTTCTGGATATTTATGTATTTTCTAAGCTATCAAATCTTAGGTAATATCCCATTCATGTATCTCCCCTAAAAAAGAGGAAGAAGTTGAATGCCAAAGAGATATTACATGTCATAATTAGCCTTTGCATTTTTCAAATGCTTTCTAGTCCATTTTCTTCAACTTGGACTGATTTTTCATTTCTTCTCACCTACTAAAAGCACCCTTTCATCACTACTCCTCTTTCTTGATCTCATTCCTCTAACCCTCAAATTGAGATTAATCTAATAGGAAAAGCAAAAAATTAATGGTAAGTTTCTCTTGTTTTTTCTTCCTCTCTTTTTGTTTTCCTTTTCGACATATATTTATTCACTTATAAGTTCCACTAACATGGTTTGTTTTGCAGGAGGTAGAAAGGGAGAGCAAACTAATTAGCACTATTTGGGAAGGCTATGCAGATTGGAGAAATAGGCCGGCACTTACCAATCGTCATGGTGGCTTGGTTGCTGCATCCTTTGTCTTAGGTAAACCATTTTAAGATCACTATAATGCATTGCACACATTCCATCATCCGTATATAGGTAGCGGAAAATTCTGCCCACTAAAATTTAGACAAATAAAAAAAATTACTTTTGATGTTCTAAATTTTGTATGATAAACTCTCACTTCGGGAGAGTTTATCATATAAATTTAAAACGAAAATTGTGAAGATTTTCTGTCTTATAGGCAGGGGTGGAGCTAGTTGTTCGGAAGGGCGTCTTTGGATCCGTGCGAGGTATGCTAGCGCACATGTTCCGAAAAACGAAAAAATTTAGGAATATTTTTTTCATTTTTATTAAATAGTATTAGCCAGAATTTACTTTAAAGACTCATAATTCGCAGGTCTTATCCGAATTAAAGACCCACTTTTACGAATTAGAACAGACCCCCAAAATGTTTGAGATGACCCTACTTTTCGACAACAGCCAAACTTAGTAGTTTATGTTCAAATCATATATTTATATTAGAAATCCATGAAATATGTATAAATTATTAATTTAGAACTCAATAACTTTAAAGAATTAGAATTTCATACTTATAAATTTTAAATTCGGACTCTGTGAATTTTGATTTTTGATTTTTGTTGTTGTTTAGCGGTGGAGGTGCTGGAGAACTTGGCATATCTAGCAAATGCAAGCAACTTGGTGATGTACTTGTCAGAGTACATGCACTATTCACCATCCAATTCTGCAAATTCTGTGACCAATTTTATGGGCACCGCCTTCCTTCTTGCTCTTCTTGGTGGCTTCTTATCTGATGCTTTCTTCACTACTTATCACATTTATCTCATCAGTGCACTCATTGAATTTATGGTAAATTTTCTCAATTGTCTTTTTCTATTTCTATGTTTTCCTATGATTATCTACTTTTTTGGCCCCCTCTTGCTTTATCGTACCTCAATCCTTGGAAAGTTCATCCTAAGTTTAGTACTTTGGTGTCTTTATTTTCTTTGATAAGAGTGGTATTCGAATCAACTTATGCGTAATTCGATTAATTTTACGTGTTCTACTATCTCCAACCATCACATGTATCAAGTAATTATATCCATCAAAATTTGAATAGATGGAAGACCTAGTAATTTTTTTATTTTTAGCTAAAATTTAAACCTGAAACATAATTATCAATTCATTTGATTAATCACTAGGCTAACAACATTGGTCGTGACTAGGGCTGTTAGCGGTCCGGATACTCCCTGTAATTATCCGGATCGGTAAACCCGGACCGATACTCGGACCGAAACCTTAACGGTCCGGATACGAGTACCAAAAAAATACCCGGACCGATAAGGAGCCGGACCGATAAGCCGGTAACACCCCCACCCACCCCCGCCCGGCCCACCACCAAAGCCACAAGCCCCAAATTTCTCCTCTAATTAGTTGTAAATTAATGAAACTTTAAATGGTCATAACTTTGCGCTCGGATATACGTTTGACCTAATGTTTTTTTGATTTCGCGTATTTTTTCGAGATAGTAGGACAAACATTAAAGCGGTTTGGAGCGTGATTTCTCAAAAAACATCCGTCTCGCCAATCAATTTCACTTTTACCCCAAATTGTTACCAATTGTCTATTTCAAATCTAAATATCTCGCGCTATACAATATATTTCAACGTAAAAATTTCGTGGTAATGTGTCCGAAAATGTCAATTTCAGTATTGAAAATTCAATTTAAAAAAAAAAAATCGGCCCGACCCGGAGAATTCTTACCGGTCCGGACCGAGAACCGGACCGATAAGGTTTCGGTCCGGGATCGGATCTCGTTCCAGGACCGAAACCTTATCGGTCCGGGACCGGTAAGTGAATACCCGGACTGGACCGGACCGATAACACCCCTAGTCGTGACTTTTGTCTGTTATTAGATTACGTTTTAAATGAAGGAAAAAGATCAAGAGAATACTACTGGCAATAATTGCTACAGTATTGCCCTCAGGAGCACAGACGAGTTGGTAAGTGGCAAGATAATTGTGACATCGCGGGTTCAAATCCGTGTGGTGACAGTCTTTGTTGAAATATTACAAGGGTTGTTGCTGGGTTCGTGTCCCGTGGTCCTGTCTCTTGCAGGACTGTCACTCGTGCATATCTCTCGATTTACATTCCACCTGACCAAAAAACCTCTGATGCAGGTGGAATTTCGCCTTCAGGACTTTTCCATCGTCGAAATAATTGCTACATTATTTCTCTATCAAAGAAGTTGGGAAATGTGATTAAAGCAAGTAATGACGCAATGCTTTTTTATGCACTTTTATAGTACTTTTCTTTCTTTTTTCTCTTTCCTTTTCTTGCTTTTGTTATTGCTTCGACTTAAATGCTCGACTCCTTATTAAACAACACATCAAGGAAAATTTAGAATCTATATATTAAGCGAGAATAATCATATTACTAAGTTTATTACTCCTACATCATTTCAATTTACCTCCCTTTTTATCTGCATTTTACTGTTATTTATCATGGTTACTAACTAAGGATACGAACTTACAAAGGTCCAACTTATTCGACCTAGCTACTTTAGATATACTAGCACTCATAAAATCATATGTGAACTTAAAATATTGTCAAAATGTCATGTTAACATATCATTATACTGATTTTTTTGTTATTTTAGAATTTAGATTATATATAATATATCCAGATAACTTTTTACAATTTTCAACTTTCGTTTTAATTATCTCTTAGAAATTCTATATAAGAATACACTCAAAACTCTATTATCCTAATGAAACCATAAATTATGGGATAGAGATATAATATTAATATGTTGTTATTTGCAATTCCTACTATAAATAAATGCTTCTAGATGGTCAGCCTGAAATAAAGGTGGTCTAATTTTACTAGTGCTATTTTTTTGTCTTTAGGGTGAAACTTACTTAAACATATAGCTATTCACAATGACAAGACACTTGGAGTAATTAGGAATCATTTTTAACATAGTGATAATCACTTTTGAATTCCACTAGGGCTATCCAACGGGGGCAGGGTCGGAGTCTGGCGAGGCTGGGGTAGGGCGGGGTCGGGGTCTGGCGGAGTCGGGGCTGCGGGGTTGGAGTCGGGGTGGGGTCATTTTTTTATTTGTCTTTAAATTAAATAAATAAATAACACACATACATAATAAAATAGTTTAATAAAAATATTTCAAAGCTGTTTTTGTGTCTCTTATATTATTCGACTAGAAGTATGATTTTTTTTCCACTGAGTTGAATTAGTTTATCTGAAAAAAAAGGAGGTAGAATAGCAACCGGAAAAAAAGATCCAATTTGTTCATAAAGTAGTAGATACATGTTGAAATAATCAAAACATGTGTAAGCGACTCTACACTAGTGTTACAAAATAAAATGCTCGAATCTGGGTTTTTGGGATGAGATAGGAGTTGTGCAATTGTTTTATGCGTGGCTAAATTAGCTCATAAAATATGACCTATCCAAATTTACTTAATTGAACGGATAAATAATTCATTCATTTACTCAAATAATTCATTCATTGTAGAACCTCAAATCTACTTTGTATTCACAAGTGTGAAGACTGGAGATTAAAAGGAAAAACTATGATTATGTATCAATACACCATTAGAATTTGTGGCAAAAAGATATGATATAGTATTAGTGTGGCTATAAAAAAATTAAAACTATCTAAAGTAATAAATATATTTATGGTAATAAACTATCGCACTATGAATAAAACAAAAAAAAAAATTAAATAAAAAATTGGCATCCTCTTAGAGATGAAGCTAAAAAAATGTCAGAGTTGAAAGTGTTGGGACTTGGGAGTATATAACATTATTGTCTGTTTGTTTGCATTAACGTTGTTGTCTAGGGGTAGGGATACAGTATACCTCAAATGTCAGGCAGTAACAGTGTATCACCGCTAATGAACACATGTTTCATTTTGCCATTGCACCACATATAGTATCTTATCTGCATCTTAACCATTTACACACTCCCATTTCTTCATACTTGTATATACACTGTAAAGAGTTGATTTTGTTTGACTCTGCTTTGTTGCTATTTATTAGAGTCGATAAAATCTGCTGGGACAATTATATTTTCCTTCACACAAAGTATTGTAAGGTTACAATGTTGTTATATACACAATAGATTAGTAGAGTTTTAGTTTCACCACTACAAAGACTAATCCGTATCGGATAGGAGAGGACTCTTACTCGAATTATAACAGGGAGTATAAATCGATCTAATACTTCCCTTGCAAGCTCAAGGTGGAGCAGCAACATTCAACTTGGAGCTAAGTAGTTCAAAGCGGGCGGAGGAAAGTGGGTTTGGTTAGAACATCGGCAAATTGATCCTTGGTAGACAGGAACTAGACAAAGAGATCTTTTTTGGCTACCTTATCAAGAAAAAAGTGATAATCAATTTCAACATGTTTGGTGCGAGCATGAAACATCAGATTAATTGACAAATAAGCATCACCAAGATTGTCGCACCATAGGATTGCAGGAGAAGGAAGAGGGATGTCCAGTTCAAATAGTAATGATGGCAATCATGAGAGCTCAGCAACATCATCGACAAGGGCTTTATATTCAGATTCAGTGGAAGAGGTCGTTGTTTCTTGGATGACCACGATAGAAGAGCCTTTCCAAGAAAGATAGCATAACTGTTTGTCGACTTTCGGTCATCTAGAGAGCCATCCCAATTAGAATCCGTGAAGGCCTGTAGAGTGAAGTTTGGTGAGCTCGGAATGATGAACTGATGGTGAAGGGTATACTTCAAATAGCGAAGAATGTGTTTGACATCCGCCAATTGATTTAAGCTTGGAGAGTGCATGAATTGACAAACTTTATTGACGGAAAATGTGAGATCCGACCTAGTAAGAGTTACATATTGTAATGCACCAACAACATTACGATACATAGTCGGATCATCAAAAGAAGAACTATCCCGAACATGTAATTTTGTGTTCGTGGCCATGGGTGTGCGAACAAGATTGCATTTAAGCATTCATCTCCGAGTTAATAGGTCGATAACATACTATTGTTGAGACAATAAGAGACCATGAGCAGTACGGGTAACATCAATACCCAAAAAGAAGCTCAAAGAGCCGAGGTCGCGAATGGAGAATTCAGTACCAAGTTTTAAGATAACCGACTCAAGACATGGGGAATCACTGCCCGTCAATATTATGTCATCAACAAAGAAAAGTAAATATGCAACCAGCCTGCGAGCACGATACACAAATAAAGATGTATCAGTTTTTGCCGGAGAGAACCCAATGGACACAAGAAACTCATGAAGCCACATGTACCACACGTGAGGGGCCTGTTTGAGGCCATACAAAGACTTTTGAAGTCGACATACATGATTCAGGTAGGATGGGTGTGCAAATCTGGCTGGTTGAGCCATAAATATCTGTTCACTAAGATGACCATGTAAAAAAACATTTTGAACGTTCAGCTGCTTCAAGGGCCAATTGTTAGACACGTCAATGGTAAAGACCACCCGAATTGTAAACGGGCTGACTACGGGACTGAACGTTTCGAAATAATCATGACCCTACAGTTGATGAAAATCTTTTGCGACAAAGCGGGCTTTATAAAGTTAAATAGCGCCGGAGGAATTTCTTTTAACCTGGAACACCCACTTACTGCCTAAGACATTTTTAGAATAATTAAATGGAACCAATGTCTAAGTACCATTTCGGAGTAGCGCATTCATTTCGGCTGCCATGGCTTCACTCTATACTTTATATTTGTTGGCCTCAAAAAACATATAGGTTCAACTATTGGTGAAGAAGAGACCGACTAAGATACAAATGATAAGTGGGAGGAAGAAGGTATATGACGAAGGCGCATATGATGAGTGTGTTGTTGTTGTTCAGGTGGGCGATAAGGAAAAAATGTGGGCTGTGACGTAGCATGTGACACTTGAGTGGGTTGTGATGATAATAAGTTGCCATGAAGTCGATAACAAGAGGAATATTAGGTGGGGAAAGTTCACGACTGGACTAGTTTGGTGGGGAGGAGATAGTGGCAGGGCTGGACTATTTTGACGAGAAAGAAACAGTATCAGGGTTGGACTATTTTGATGAGAGAAAAATAGTGGCAGGGCTAGAAACTGTGTGCGGGGATGTAGAACTATGAGAATGGACTGATTTCGCAGTTTTGGAACTCTCAGGAGAAAGGGAAGAGGATAGAGAAGACGAGGGGATTGGGACTAGAGACGACAATGACGATACTGGACATGAGACCTAGGGATCATTTGAGTGACGAGTGGATGAGTGAGGACCCAAAATTGATGAAGAGGTAAATGGGAAGGATGTTTCATCAAATTTGACATGTCGAACAATATGTATATGCGATCAGTTGATTTGTCAAGACATATATATCCTAAGTTTTTGGAGCTATATCCCAGGAAGACACACGACACACTACAAAAAGAAAATTTGTGATTATTATATGGTCGAATATGGGGAAATCAAAGACAACTGAAAACCCGAAGAAATGTGTAATCGATAATTTTGTTTAAGGAAAGCTTGAATGGTGATTTTCTATTGTTAACTGGGGAATGTAAGCGATTAATAAGGAAGACAATCATTTCAAGGGCAAAGTGCCAGTAGCGTATTAGGACAGAACTATAGGCAAGAAGACTGAGTCTAGTTTCGACAATATGACGATGTCTTTGTTCAACTTTGCCTTGTTGTTCATGGTTGTGAGAACAAGAAGCGTGATGGGAGATGCCGAACTTGGCAAGGACGGCCGAAAGAGGTCAAAATTCGCCTCCCAAATCGGATTGAACAAACTTAAATTTGCAGTTAAATTATTTTTCCACTAAGAGTTTGAATTGCTGAAAAATTATGACTAGTTTAGATTTTAAAGTCATGGGAAAGCCCCATATATAATTAGAAAAGTCATCAACAAATACGAAGAAGTACTTAAGGCCATCTGAAGATATACACGGTGTCGGTCCCCACACATCGACAAAAAGTAATTGCAATAGAAGTGCTTTTATTTATTGAGACTGGAAGATGTAATTTGTGAGACTTGCCAGGTTGACAAGCGCTACATAGATGATTGAAATTGAAACTAGAATAAGGTAAACTATTTTTCCTAAGAATTTGATGCAACACTCATTTTTTAGGATGTCCTAGTCGAAGATGCCAACAACTGGATGATGTTTTGAATGAGAGAGATGTTGAAGGAGACCGTGAACAAACTGGTTGAGAGAAAGAATTGATAGGGAGGAGTATAGTACATCACTACTCTGACCTAAAAAAAGAGTTGTCTTGGACGCTATCCTTAATAAGAAAATGGGCAGGGTGAAATTCAAAAAATACAACATTATCCCGAGCAAAATTTTGAACAGAAAGAAGGGATTTAGTTATTGAAGGAACATTAAGAATATTCTTAAGGGAAAAAGTTTTAGAATGAGACAGAAAAATCGAGTTACTAGTGTTATGAATTGGGAGATCTTGACCGTTGCCGACATGAACTTGATCCATGCCCCTATAATCTTCTACCTGTTGAAGGTTGGAAAGGTCCAGAGTCATATGATGGGTGGCGACAGAGTCCGATACCATTATTGGCTAGCATGTGGTAAAGAGTGATGTGACAAATAAGTTGCGGGATTAATAGTATGGTTGTATCGATGATAACATTGAGCAGCAAGATGATTACATCCATTGCAAATTTGGCATCGTGCCTTGTGTAATTAGGATACCATTGTTGGCCCGAGGGTGGGTCTCCTCTGAAAGAATTATTTCGGCCTCCTTGAATTGTTATGACCACGACCCCTATCAGAGGAGGATCATTGGCTGATGTTTGCATTTGGCTATCGAACTATTGGAAATGACTGCACCCTATACCACTTATATGTGGAGTAAAAACTCAAATATGCTATCGAACTATTGGAAATGACTAATTTATACCATTGTCGTTACCAAACATTTTCATGATAGCAAAGTGCTTCTCTTTATTTGAATACCCACCTACGACTTTGATTGTTATTACTTTTGCTGGCTTATTTATACCATTTGTCGTTACCAAAATGGCTCATTCATGCCATTAACTCAAACGTTAATGAAAAATGGTATTGTAAAACTGACGTTAATAAAAATGACATGAATGAGCCATTTTGGTATACACAATGACATAAATGAGTCAAATTATTGTGAAGTAACATAAATGAGTCATTTATGATAGTTCGATGATATATTTGAGCTTTTCCCCCATATATGTATACCTATTACCTACTCATTCCTCCTATCTACGAACCCATAATATTTCTTTGTGAAAAATGGTTTGTGGTATGTGGCTAAGATAACTATTTTTCAAAGGTTTAAGAAGTTATAATCTGATTTGTTAATCTATTGAAATAAGACAGTTTTATATATAGTGTTTTAGACTCATATTTCATAGCTGCCTGATCAAACCCAATGCATTTCTCATATGTTTTCTCTTCATCTCTGTACTTGCGATTAAACAGATAATTATCTCAATCCACATGGCATGGAGCAATAGTTACAATACAAAATCATACTACTTCGGAAATATTCTACTATGTTTGCGTATAACAATAACAACAACATACCAAGTGAAATTCCACAACGTTGGGTCTGGGAAGGGTAGAGTGTACGCAGATCTTACCTCTACCTTGGTAGGTAGAGCAGTTGTTTCTGAGAGACCCTCGGCTCAAGACAAAGCACAAGTACAAGCAAAGTAAGACAAACAAAGCGACTAAGTCATGATAGCGAATTCTGAAAAAGAAGCAATAACTAATGCAGGTAAATAAGATAAACAAAATACACATATCAGCATAAATCAAATGACATGGTACTATAAAGCAATATTGTGCCTACTAGTATGATATACTAAGCGGACCTACAATAATAATAATACAACTACCAGTTTGTAAGCGTATGTAGGACTACACTGATTACCTACTACCCTTCTACCCTAATCTTTGTCCTTCATAACCGCCTAGTTAAGGCCATGTCCTCAGTGAGTTACACTTGCGCCATATCCCGTCTAATCACTTCTCCCCAATACTTGTTCGGCCTACCTCCACCCTCTGTACCCGTCCATAGCCAACCTCCGCACTGGGCATTTGTGTCTCTCCTTTGCACGTGCTCGAACCATATCAACTTCGCTTCTCGCATCTTATCCTCCACCGAGAACACTCCCACTCTATCCCGGATATCATCATTTCTAATTTTATCCCTCCTTTTATGCCCACACGTCCATCTTAGCATCCTCATCTCCATAACTTCCATCTTTTGGGTGTGCGAAGTCTTGACCGGCTGATGCGCGATTTATGCATACGCTAAACGCAAGTGTACGTGTCGTGACAAGTAATATAGTCTAGAATACCGAGTTATCGTCCTCATGGATTAGTGTCCAATTATCAACCTCTATTCTATGGTATCTATTTGGTAACTGATAATTTGATGAATTGTTTATAACTATGATTATAGATGCTAACTAAATTACTTTATTTTACTTCAGATATGGTGGAAATAGGGCTTCCAAATCTCTTCAACTATCCGCTCATCTTACTTGTTAATGCAAAT
Source organism: Przewalskia tangutica (assembly GCA_029844215.1). Lineage (NCBI taxonomy): Eukaryota > Viridiplantae > Streptophyta > Magnoliopsida > Solanales > Solanaceae > Przewalskia > Przewalskia tangutica. Next base: position 82,942,244 of record CM056736.1, on the reverse strand, counting down.
AATTATGATTCTTCTTCTATTTTGAGATAGCAGGTTAACTAAGCCGTTTTATACTCCTGTTAAGGTAATATAAACACTCAACCCCAATATAGAACTCTTCTATCTTTCGATAACAAGATTGACTATAAAGGAGGATTAAGAGCAATAACCTATTAAGCTACACAGGTATCGGGGTACTTTCGTCCACGATTTAACCTATGTTTATTCAACTATAACATATTCACAATCTCCCCTTTCGGATTTCGATTAGAAATCATATAAGTTATGATAATTAGTGATCAATTAATTACCAAGCAATCAAAACAACTATTGAATAAATCTCAACAATAATAAGAAGGAACCAAAACATGCATTAATTCATAAGAATGAGTTTCAAGCGATTCGATATGGAAAGCCCTAAATTAAGTTAGTTCCTAGCCATAGACATGACAAGAACTAAACTAATATCCAACATAAACTAAAAAGAAATAAAATAAAGAACAAGAAATTACTTAAAAGAAAGTCTTTAATCTTGATCTACAAGTTGTGATGAATTCTCCAAAGTGGGATCCTTAAATCTGACCTAAAAAGGCCCTTTTTATAGCCTATAAAACGTCCAACAACTTTTCCTTCTTGGCCTTGGCCCATTCCCATTCGGCGAATTCAGCATTTGGCGGCCGTCGCCAGCTTCAGAATCCCGCGCTGTTCTTGGGCGCCGTGGCGCTTTCTGCAGCTGATTGCAGCCACGCTGCTTTCTGGTTGCCAACTTTCTAGCTTTTTGAGCTCTGAAACCTCTGTTTCTGCTCTCTTTTCGCTCATTTTCACCAATGTGTCACTTTAAACCATTATGACTCAAAAGAAATAAAATTTATCCTAAGACGACACATATTTGTACAAAAATGGGAAAAAGACTAACTAAAAATGACTCAAAAAGTGTATATAAAATACACCGATCACCGGCCAATACTCCGCCCCATACAACATATTCAGTCAAATCACCACCCTATAGAACTTACCTTTAAGTTTTGGTAGCATATTTTTATCGCACAAGACTCCAGATGTGAGCCTCCATTTCATCCACCTTACCCTAATACGATATGTGACATCGTCATCAATCTCTCTATTTCTTTGGATAATAGACCTTTGGTACTTGAAGCTTCCTTTATTTGGAATAATCTGAGTAACAAGCCTCACATCCACACCTGTCTCAATGTCTCTCCCGTTACTAAACTTGTACTCCAAGTATTCTGTCTTGGTCCTACTCAGCCTGAACCCTTTAGACTCTATAGTCTGTCTCCAAACATTCAGCTTAGCGTTCACTCCGTTGCAAGTCTCATCAATCAGGATTATGTCGTCTGTGAATAACAAACACCATGACACCATCCCTTGAATTTGTCGCGTCACTCCTTCCATCACCAAGGCAAATAAAAATGGGCTAAAAGTTGATCCCTGGTGCAGCCCCATTATCCCTGGGACGTGCTCCAAGTCTCCTCCTACTATCCGTACCTGGTCTTGGCTCCATCATACATATCCTTAATTTCCCTAATGTACGCCACAGATACACCTCTAACCTCCAAACATCTCCATAAAACCTCCCTAAATACTTTGTTGTGTGCCTTCTCGAGGTCAATGAAAACTATATGCAAGTCTATCTTCCTCTCCCTATAATGCTTCACCAACCTCCTAATAAGATGAATGGATTATGTAGTCGAACGTCCCGACATAAATCCAAACTGGTTCTCGGATATAGACACGTCTCTTCTCACCCTCATCTCCAGGACTCTTTCTCGAACTTTCATAATGTGGCTTAGCAGCTTGATACCCCTATAGTTGTTGCAACAATGGATATCACCTTTGTTCTTGTACAAATGAATCATTGTACTCCACCTTCATTCTTCAGACATTCTCTTCTTCTTAAAAATGATGTTAAACAACTCCGTCAGCCACTCCAAACCTTCCCTGCCTGCGCTCTTCCAAAATTCAAATGAGATCTCATCAGGCCCGGTCGCTTGTCCCCTGCTCTTTCTGCGAACAACACCTTGAACCTCCTCAACCTCTATGCTTCCACAATATCCAAAATTTCGGTACCTACCTGATTTCTCCAGATCTCCAGCACAATGTCTCTATCTTCTTTTTCATTCTAGAGTTTATGGAAGTAAGAGTGCCACCTCCGTCTAATATGTGTGTCCTCCACCAGTACTTTGTCATCATCGTCCTTGATGCACCTCATGTGATCTAAGTCCCGAGCCCTCCTCTCCCTCACCTTGGATAGTCTATACAACTTCTTATCCCCATATTTTTCTCTAATTCCACATACAAACGTTTAAAAGCTGTAATTTTCGCCGCCGTACCTGCTAGCTTTGCCTCTTTCCTCGCCATCTTATACAATTCCATATTCGTCTACTTCTCCACCTCATCCTTGATTTATACCAAATCCGCATACACTGCTTTTTTCACTTTCACATTCTCTTGAACTTTACCATTCCACCACCAGTCCCCTCGATGCCCACCACGACTACCTCGCGAGACCCCTAACACTTCTCTAGTAACCTCCCGAATGCAATTGGCCGTCCTGTCCCACATACCGGTCGCATCCCCGCTACTCCCCCCAAGCCCCTTTGGCCATCAACCTCTCCCCCATCTCCTTCGCACTAGCCATGGTCAAACTCACCCATTTGATTCTTAACCTTTCATCCATAACCCTACTCTTCTTCTCCATCTTTATTTCCAAATCCATCACCAAAAGCTTATGTCGGGTTGTAAGATACTCTCTCGGAATAACCTTGCAGTCTTTACAAAGACCGTTGTCAACCTTCCTAAGGAGCAAAAAGTCTATCTGAGTCTTAGCCACCGAACTCCCCCCAAGTCACAAAATGCTCCTCCTTACGCATCCCAAAAGCTCTAGCAAACTCCAAAAGCGGGACGCCTCCCCCGTTACTGTCCCTGAGGCCAAAACCTTCATGCATGTCGTCTAACCCCCCAGAAGTGTCTCGACATGTCCATTAAAATCCCCTCCTACAAATAACTTCCCAGTGAGTGGTATACCTCCCACCACTTCGTTCAAATCTTTCTAAAATCGCCTTTTTTACTCCCTGTTCAAGCCCGTCTGCGGCACATACACACTAATAATGTTCATAGTGAACCCTCCAACGACCAACTTAATCGTCATCATCCAGTCATTGACCTCCTAACTTCTACCACCTGATCTCTTAGCTCGCTGTCTACCAAAATGCCTACCCCATTCCTATACTTCGACCTACCCGAGAACCATAATTTATACCCGTCTACATCCCTAGCCTTAGGTCCTACCCATTTGATCTCCTAGATACGTGCTATATTTTTCCGCCTCTTTTTAAGAATCTTAACTAGCTCTATGGACTTCCCCGTTAAAGTCTCAATGTTCCAAGACCGTATTCTTAGCCTAGCATCTCCCTCACTCCACTTATCCTCCTTAACCCTCACCCCCATCCCCGACCGAGAACATGACCCTAGTCTATCATTATTCACCAAAGCCACTAGAGCAAAAAATACTAGTCAAAGATTAACGTTAACACACACGGAAACCAATACTAAAGCACAAGTTAGCAAGGATCTAGAGGTAAGTCAGGCTACTACAAACCAAAATGATAAAGCAAAGGACAAGAAGAATAAAGGCAAGAATGTAAAGTCAAGATTCAATAAAACGCAACACGAAGAATTTAACTCCAAGGATAAGGATAAGGACAAGGACAAGTATTGAGTACGGGCAACTGAAGGTACCAAATCCATGCTGATAGAACTTGTTCACACACCGAAAATCATTGTTCACAAGCCGGAACACACTGTACGCTGCCTAAAATCACTGTTTTCTACCAAAACTTTAGTACCCGGATGCTAGGCAGGAATACGGAGAGATAGAACCCATATGTACGTCGTGGCAGATCTGGTGGTACCTACAAAAACAGAGCAAAATAATTTAAAAATTTGTTCACCGAAGCTCGAAGCTCCGACATTAATGTGGTGATCCAGATAATGCAAAAGTAGAAAAATTAACGACGAGGTCGAGGCAGAAATTGGTATATATCGTTCTCCCCTGTTGAGAATATCTGATTTGGAAGATCCTATTATTTTGAAATATAAAACAATTTTCCGATTCACTATGTTTGCGTATATGGTATGTAATTAAAGTGGCAATAGGGATAGAGTGGGATAGAGTTACGTTATGCTATTTATTACTATCGGACTAAGGGAATATCATCCACAAATGGTAATAAAAGCAGAATATCATCATTGAGCAGGTGTGTGGCTGTTAGGACTGTAGCAATGGTACAATTACCTTAAATTTAGTACAAATTCTCCATTAGTAATGATATGGTCACAGATAACATACCATTTTCAGTATGCAAAAGGTCAAATGTCACACCTATCAAACTACTAGAAATGTCCAATAAAATAGTTTATATATGTGCGATGGGGCCAAGCCTATATGTTGGATTTCTACTAGTGATGTCCACTTGGGTCTTATAGCCCAAGGCATATGGCCTAATTAGCCCAAACTTTCTCTGCCATATCCTTTTTTGTCTGTTGTTGCATGACATGAAGACTTTTTGGGTCATTGTATTTAGAGTTGTGTTTTAAGCACTAAGGGTGAAAATATATATTTATACACGCAAGTTATTTAGAAGGTAACAAGTACATTTTAGAAGTTATCACATATTAAATTACGATTTATAGCCTAAACAAATTTTATACTATCATCATATATAACTTATATTATACTAGTATTTGTTCATTAGTTTTTGTTTTGTTCAACAAGTCCTATTTTTTTCATTTCAATTTATATGATATAGTTTGACTTAGAACAATTGTTTAAGTAAAAGAGACATTTTTTATTTTTGTGATCGTATACATGTATAATATTTTTGTGGCTATAAAACTTTTGAACTTATACTATTTCACATATAAAATATTCGTATGGCTTTTAGAGCTTCTTTTTTTTTTTTATATATATATATATATATATTTAAAATAAATAAAAAAATAGCGTTACATAAACTTGAATAGAGGTGCTATATAACATTCTTTTCTCTTTACACAAGATTCTGCTCGCTGCAAAGGCGATTAAGATAAAGTCTATATGAATAGGGTTAGCAGATGAATTCGGAATATCACAAAATGGAAATTAAAATGAGAAGAGTGACTCTTTATTCTAATGAGAGCTTGAGAATTTTTTCTTTACTTTTAACAGAAAAAAAAAATACGTTCCTCCATGTCAATTTATGTGATACTCTATGATAAGGTATGAAGTTTAAGAAATAAAAAGAATATTTTATAATTTATGGTGTGAAACACATCTTAAATATCTGTATGACTATAACTTATCTCATATTTATGGTGTGAAACACATCTTAAACATCTGTATGACTATAACTTATCTCATTAATAAAAAATGAGAATTTTTAAAAATAAATATTTTCAAATATAAAAAGATAGACATTTCTTTTGAAACAAATTATAAAAAATGTGCTACATTGGGGTGGAGCAAATATATAAAGTATCAAGCCCGTTCACAACACAACATGAAATTACCTGCCACAGTTTCTTGATAACAAAGCTAAGATCGAATTGGCTTTGATCCAGAATATAAACATTCTGTATATGGCCACTTAGGAGTTAGGGGTTCATCGGTTCATAAACTAATTAAATAGAAATTATAAATACAGTGATTGCTGTACGAGATTAATCATACCCGTCTACTACAACAACAACATACCCACCACAATGTGGGGTCTGAGAAATAACACTAAAATTAGTAAATAGCTATCCGAGTACAATTCTTGAATTGACGGTGGTATTAATTAACACATATACAACTGCGTTTACTTTATAAAAAAAAAATTATACCGAAAATAAAAATGTCAAGTAAACAGAGGACAATAACACTACTTTTGGTACTAGGATTATATCTCCCAATTCCTCCATCCAAAGGGCCTCTTAGTGCTTCGAACACAGCCTATATACATGTATAGTTGATTTAAGCAAAAAATATAGGTTTTTCCGTCATCCAATCCACAACAAATCGAATGAAAACTTGGTTAGAACATGTGTATATGTTTTACGTGTTGTATATATTCGCCATCTTTAAATTCTGAAATTACTTCTAGTTAGACAAGGTTGTGTGATAGCTCCTCACTATGTCTTGAACTTTTGATTTCAACACAGGGTCTGGTGATACTCACGATACAAGCTCGTTCAGACTCGCTAAAACCAGAAAAATGCAAGCCGGACACAGCATGCGAACAAGTTCATGGTGCACAAGCTGCAATGCTATTCATAGGCCTCTACTTAGTGGCATTGGGTGTTGGAGGTATAAAGGGATCATTGCCATCCCATGGAGCTGAACAGTTTGATGGAGAAACTCCACAAGGGAGGAAACAAAGATCAACTTTCTTCAATTACTTTGTGTTTTGCCTTTCATGCGGTGGCCTTATTGCAGTCACATTTGTTGTCTGGGTTGAAGATAATAAGGGCTGGCAATGGGGATTTGGGATTTCAACTTTGGCTATATTGTTGTCAATCCCAATATTCCTTGCTGGTTCACCTTTCTATAGGAACAAGATTCCTGGCGTAAGTCCTCTAACGACTATATCTAAGGTAAGTTCTTATATGCATTTAATTGAATTTAACTTATATGCACTGACAGTGTGACAAATTATAGGGATAATTACCTTTCTGGGTTGTGGCCCTCAAAGATATAGCCGGCAAATATGTTTTGTTTTGTATATTAAGTATAAAATATACATATTATATACATAATCAGTGTATTACTCTGTATATTTTGGCTAGTGCCCATAATTAATTTCGGCCAACGGACCAAAATGAAAAAGCCCGATTATATTGATTTATACGTCTTGTTTTCCAGGTTATTGACCGGTAATTAGTTTTTAGATGACTTGATAGTTGATAGTGTAAAAATCCGGTTCTATTGTCAAACTCTTTCATTGTAAGCTACTTTTACGTAAGAGTGCTTTGAGCTTTATATTGTACAAACAACTAATATTGTTGTGTATCTAGGTTCTAATTGCTGCCTTGCTAAATTCTTGTGTATCGAGAAATTCGAGTAGTGCAATAGCAAGTCTGGCTTCAAGCCCTTCTACAATTCCAGTACTATCCAATGAAGATACTACAGATATCAAACAAGTAGAATCAACCAATATTCCATCGAAAAGTCTGAGATTCCTTAATCGAGCAGTTGTAAAGACACCTGCATTTTGTGGCGACCTAAAATGCTCGGTACAAGAAGTAGAAGAAGTGAAGATTGTGATGAAAATCCTCCCGATTTTCGCGTGCACCATCATGCTTAACTGTTGCCTTGCTCAACTATCCACATTCTCGGTTCAACAAGCTGCAACCATGAACACAAAATTTGGCAAGTTAAAAGTACCACCGGCTTCACTTCCGGTTTTCCCTGTACTTTTCATCATGCTCCTTGCACCAATTTTCGACTACTTCATCATCCCATTCGCCCGTAAGGTAACCAAGACAGAGATGGGAATCACTCACCTCCAACGTATAGGAATCGGTTTGTTCCTCTCCGTTGTTGCCATGGCAATTGCTGCTCTTGTTGAAATCAAGCGTAAAAGAGTAGCTACAGAAGCAGGACTACTGGACTCTGCCAAGCCATTACCCATAACGTTCTTTTGGATTGCGTTTCAGTACTTGTTTCTTGGATCAGCTGATCTTTTCGTTCTAGCTGGACTACTAGAATTCTGTTTCTCAGAAGCACCATTTAGTATGAGATCATTGGCAACATCTCTCTCTTGGGCTTCATTAGCTATAGGATACTATCTTAGCACGGCGATAGTATCCATTGTCAATAGTGTCACTGGCAATTCAAAGCATCAACCATGGCTCTCTGGTGGAAACTTGAATCACTTTCATTTGGACAGATTCTACTGGCTAATGTGCATCCTCAGTGCATTGAATTTCATACACTATCTGTATTGGGCTAGAAAGTACAAGTACAGATCAGTAAGTTCTAAGTGAAAAAGTGGGAGCGCGGATATGTATAGATTAAACTATGTCGATTACTATAGCCTTTACTGTAAATATGTCTGATGAATTGTTGGACATTGTCCACGCAACAGGGTTAGGCCAGCAAAGAAGGAATATCGATCCGGTTTTGATTTATTGATAAGAGTCTCCAGCCACTTCACAATTTGTAATTTGTTATGTCACATCTTCAAATAACAACTTAAAAGGTTATAAAAAAGAATGTCCTGCTCTGCATATTAATATTTTTTGAAAGAATCTATATTGACTACTCATAAAACTTGTGTAAACTATGGATGGCTGCAATTAGGAAGACTGAATTTTTTTCATTGCATCATATTAAGAGATCTATAAATGCGACATTGACTCAATAATGTCTATAAAAGAAAAAGTCAAACCTTAGAGTTCGCTGTCCTACCCTCATTAACCCAACAAAGTTGCATCAAGTTGGTTGCGACTTACGTTAGGAATTGTGTTAGCAATTTTAAAAAGAGCTCACTATTAGGATGGTCAAAGCATCAGTAGACGCGGAAAGGATTAACTTACATAAGAAATTCTTCTTATTCTTTTCATAGCTCATCTTAAACATGGGGGGTTTCGCCTTCGGGACTTTCCCCTCATCAAAGCTTTGCTCATATTTCGTTTATGTTCTGCACTTTTTTCCTAGCTACTTGTGGTCCAACACACGACTGCATGTGTCTTATTAATGGTCTGAGTTGAACATACTCCCATGTACCTCGTAATTGATTCTTCATTTGGACGTTAGCCATTTACATTGCACAGCAAATTAATGCATGGCCCCTATAAACGTGTACAAAGTATACACTTACCATAATTCTCATATATTATTTAATAATTAGTGATATATAATTATAGTAAATTTAGAATCCTTATTGTAATAAGATTTCACATTGTACACTATATATTTGTATTAATGAAAAATAATCCCAAAAAAAATTAATACATTCTTACGTGATATCAAGAGTCAAAACCTAAATCTTATTTTTTCTTCCTAGGTTTCATCAAAACCACAAACAATTCAGACTTCTTGTTTTTCTTTCTTCTGCGGCTGTTTTGATCTCTGTTCCCGAGAACAAACAAATCAGAGTACTATTTTCTGCTTTCTTCTTGTTCTCTGTTTCTCTGTACAAATCAGAGTATTATTTGTTCTCTCTTCTTTCTTCTTGTACAAATCAGAGTACAATTCGGATTTTCTTCTTGTTCTCTGTTGGTGAACCGTTTTTTTTTTTACTTTTTATCTTTCCAGAAAATTCCTTTAAATATCCACTATAATGGCTCCTCGGCAGGCAGAATATGGATACGGGTGCAACGTCACACCTCATCAACAACTCTAGTAATTTTCCTCAACTGCGAAGTTTAAATACTCCTCAATCTATTATGGTTGGAAGTGACCATCACATTCCAATTCAAGGGTGGCCACACACTAATACCACCTCCGCATCCCCATTTCTCCCTAAATAACGTTCTCTATGCCCCAAATATTATCAAGAACCTGATCTCTGTTAGAAAATTTGTCACGGATAATTCTGTATCAATCAATTTTGGCCCATTTGGATTTTTCGTAATGGACGTACGTACCGGGTAAATTCTTATGAGATGTAACAGTGAGGGGGATCTCTATCCTTTTCCTATCCACGTCCGCTGTCAGTGTCATCTGTTACACCCCGTAATTCCATGACATTGATATGAGAACGTGATTAAGGAATTAAGATTTGAAGGTTGAAAGGAAAGAATATTTACATTTTTCCTATGGATTTTTTTTGAAAAAATGTGACGACGAAAAATTATTAATTTGGAGTTTAATTCTTCTAATTGGATATATGGAATTAGTATTGGATTATGAATTCTTGGAATTGATAATATGGGATCCACCGAAAATTTCACAATTTTGTGGGGCCCTTCGAAAAATAAGATATTTTGGGCTAAGTATAAATATTTTTGTGAAGAAAGATTACGTGATCAATAGGAGGGTGACATGTGTCCCTCATCCACTTGTCTTGCAAGACAAATATCTATATAGAGATATACATGGAAAGACTTAGCCATTGTTCACAAGATATTTTCTCTTCCAAAGCTCTTCTCTCTTCTCTTAGCCTTAGATTTCTCATGAATTAAGTGAAGATCAAAGACAAGTTATTTTCCAAGATTAAGCACCCTAATCAAGTCCTAAGCCAAGTTAACTCTCCAAGATCCTCCGAAATTGTTCTTGGCCGAGAATGATCTTGAAAACCCTAAGCTTTTGATGAACTTTTTGGAGGTAAAACAAGAAGTGAAGATGGGTACAAGCTTGTAGAGGATACATGAGAGTGATTGAAACTTGAAGAACTGGAGCTAAAATAAAATTGTGGGCCAAAAATCGTGTGGACTGTTTGGACGAATTTGGAAAATATTTAAGGTAAGAAATCTTCTTCCTCTTGAAGTAATTGGATATTACATATTGTTATAGTTAATGGATGAACTTGTGTTAAGAAGAATTGAGAATAAAAAGTGTATGGACAATTTTTGGGTGTTTGGCCGAATGTAGACAGTTTTGGACATTGGATTCGTGATTATAATTTTGGTTGTTATATTCACTTATTGCATGTTATAATGAAGGAATATTGTTGTTGATAAGTTGATATGACTTATTTAAAAGTATTGAAACTTGAATTGGATTATAAAGGATTATGGAAAGGGTTATTGTATTGGGGTTGTTGGCCGTGTATACTATAAAACTGTTGGATATTATTGTGCAGTTTTAGGGACTGTTTTGTGGTGTTGAAATGCTGAAAAATCAGCCATCTATATGCATGTTTAGATGTAGTAATTGCTAATGAAAGTCCTAAGGGATTAAGGGTGTAGAAAGGCCTCACATTTTACTCTTGTTGTTGTTGGATTGTGGGCTGATTTTTGTGGACTATTTTACGTGATTAAGAGGCAGTTTTGATGTGAGAAATAGGTGTGTGAATCATCTTGGTTGCTGTTTTGTTGTGCCCTTAATTGGTGCCTTGGTTATTGTTGAAATTGGCCTTCTTGAAAGGTGGAAAAGTACGTATAAACAGGGGAAGTGTTGCCCAAATTATTGTAGGAAAAGAGAACCATTACTTGGTATTAACCTACACTTGAAAGCTTGAAGTTGATAGAAGTGTTATTCTCATTATAGGTTGAAGTACTACTTGAAGCGGATTCTAGTTATCAAGTTGGTATAAGCCGATAAGGTATGTGAACTATCCCTTCTTTTTTTGGCATGGTCTTTATAAAGTGAGTGGATTCTAATCCATGACGATACATGACTTGATTTTATAAAGAAAATACTGTACGGAGGACGTACATTGTTTTATTGGATCTTAATCCTTAATGATAGATTCCATTGATAGTACTTTGGGTTTACTAAAGTAGAAGTTATTCTATCTATTCCATTGAATCTACCTTGGCATGACTTTTATAAAATGAGTGTACGGTGGGCGTACGTATTTTGAATGAATCTAGATTTCATGTGGTACATAAGGTGGTAGTGCCTTGATTTGAAAAGTATAAGTTACTTGATTTGAAAAGAATAAGTGCCTTGATCTGAAAAGTATAAGTTACTTGATTTGAAAATAATAAGTGACTTGATTGAAAAGTATAAGTTACTTAATTTGAAAAGAATAGGTGACTTTATTTGAAAATTATAAGTTACTTGATTTGAAAAGAATAAGTGACTTGATTTGAAAAGTATACGTTACTTGATTTAAAAAGAATAAGTGACTTGATTTTGAAAGTGTAAGTTACTTGAGTTTAAAAGTGTAAGTGACTTGATTTTAAATGTGAAAGTGCCTTGATGCTACAAGTGCTAGTATCTTGGGGTTTTATAAATAAAAAAATGTACGGTGGACGTACATTGTGCTATTGGGTTCAAGTCCCTAATATTACATGATATTTATATAAAGTATACGGCGGACGTACATGATTTTATTGGAGCTAAATTCTAAAAAGGAAGGCATGATATTGTCTTGATTTTTCTAAAAAGGAAGGCATGGTATTGTCTTGATTTTTCTAAAAAGGAAGGCATGATATTGTCTTGGTTATTCTAAAAAGGAATGCATGGTATTGTCTTGGTTTTTCTAAAAAGGAAGGCATGGTATTGTCTTGGGTTTTCTAAAAAGGAAGGCATGGTATTGTCTTGGTTATTCTAAAAAGGAAGGCATGGTATTGTCTTGGTTTTTCTAAAGAGGAAGGCATGGTATTGTCTTGGTTATTCTAAAAAGGAAGGCATGGTATTTCCTTGGTTTCTCTAAAAAGGAAGGCATGGTATTGCCTTGGTTGTTCTAAAAAGAAAGGCATGGTATTGCCTTGGATTTTCTAAAATGAAAGATGTGATAGTGTCTTGGTTTTTTCTAAAATGATAGTTCTTTTTATTTGTTCTAATGAGAGTCAGAGATTATTTACCTTGCATATGGTTGCTCATGATAGCTATTCGTGCAAGTGTTGTATTTCCACATCACCGCGTCCCTCACTAGAGGGTCGGCAACATTATTATATTATTTCATGGTCATGCTTCCATGATGGTGGAATTCCATGGGCATGCTTCCGTGAGGCGGGTTCAATTCCCGGGACATCATATTATTCCATGGACTAGCTCTTCATGATGCGAGTAGGTATACTCATGCGGGTCTAAGTACTCATGCGGGTTCATTTCCCATGATATTATATTATTCCATGGACTAGCTCTCCATGATGCAGGTATATACACTCATTGCGGGTCTAAAGATCCATGCGGGTTCAATTCCCATGCAGGTTCAATTTTCATGAATAGGATATGCATAATGATCCTGAGGGCAGGCGTCCCTGATTTTGACATAACTTTCATATTTTAAAATGGTATTTTGAAAAGATACAGTTGACCCTCATTTTTTTTATAAAGTACAGTGGTACGGTAGTACAGTGGTACAATGATACATTGGTACATTAGTACAGTGGTAAAGTGGTACAAGGTATAGTTGACTCTACTTTATATGGCACGGTCGGATCTGATATTTTGATTATTATACTTGTCCCTGTCATTCTTTGGCCAGTTAGGATCTTGTTTACTGTACTTTATGTTTACGTACTTGGTACCTTGTTGTACTGACCCCCTCTCCGGGGGGTTGCGTTCATGCCTGCATGTGTAGGTACTCAGTTTGGTGATTCGCGTGCATAGGATCATTGCTCAGCTTTTGGAATAGCTCCATTGTTCCGGAGCTTATCATTTTGGTACAGTTTTGTCGTTACAAGCTTATGTATATTCAGGGGTACGGCGGGGCTTTGTCCCGTCATAGTTTCTGTCAAACTCTTAGAGGTCTGTATTCATATGTGGGTTGGACTTGTGTACAGTTGTAGGTCTTGTGGTTATTGTATATAACGGCAGCCTTGCCGGCTTTGCCTATAAAAAAATGATGATGAATTTTCTTTAGCTTCCGCTGGTTATTGGAATGTATGGGTAGAAGGGTGCCCAGGTAGGACACCAGTCGCGGGCCCGAGGTTCGAGGCGTGACAAGAGTGGTATTAGAGCAATTAGTTCTCGGAATGTCTACAGACCGTGTGCAGTAGAGTCTTGGTTATCGGTGTGTTGTGCACCATACCCATAAACAGGAGGCTACAGTACACTTAGGATTAGTTTCTATTCTTTCATCTCTAAGATCGTGCGATAGAGTTGTGTTGTTAGGGTAATCCCCCCCTAACGTATTATTATGGTTGCAACTATACCTCCAAAGAAAGCGACAGCGGCCCAGAAGTGGAATATATGGACTTGGTATACAGGTTGGTAAAATTATTGTATAGTTGGCATGATGATGTACATCTATACAGACATATTTATTAGGGTCATATGTGTGTTGCCTAAAATGATTCTAGATTATCATGAGTTGGTTAAGCTTTGATAATGGCTTGGAAAGTATGAAGCAGTTTAATGAATCCTCATTAAGGTTATATATGTGCTAATTTGGAATAATTAGGAGGTGATGAGTTGTCTGAGAGGGTGATGAACCCTTAAGAAATCATATTTAATTGACTTAATGGTGTACAGTGTTGTTAGATTAAGCTGTGTTGTATGCTTAAGTGATATGTACGAATAATATTGGTATGGAGTAAATAGGATTGTTATGATTAAGACAATATGATTTTGAGATTATGAGAAGCTATTTTACCCGTATGCGGGGAGAGATGATGTAAGCTTGGGACCGAGAACATTTGAGAATCTTAGAATATTCGATCATTGTTGAGACCTTAGATATGCAAGGCCTTCGGGAGTAAAATATTTTATGTGTGATCTTGGTTAAAGTACTTAGTATATGTGGAGTATACTAGTTGTGATGATTCCTTGATTTGAGTATAAATCACTTGTGTTGTTAAAGTTGGAGATAATATGGAGACTGGAAATAAGATCTTTGAAGGAATGGTATGATCAAGTATCAAGGCATGAATGTTTTTGTTCTTTCGTTTAATGACGAGTAGAATGGAGGATTACGGTAAGAATGATAAAGGTGAATGAAATTATAGTTATACAGGTTTCACCAGGGTTTGATTACTCCAGAATAGTGAAAGGAGCAATGGTTGAGATTATGTATGTATACCAGAGTATTTTGGGAATTATGAAAAGTACGACAAGTAAGAAAATGAGAATATGCCGAAGTTTGTATAGCTGAGACCTTTGATGAACATTCGAGGATGAATGTTTCTAAGGGGGGGAAGGATGTTACACCCCGTAATTCCATGACATTGATATGAGAAAGTGATTAAGAAATTAAGATTTGAAGGTTGAAAGGAAAGAATATTTACATTTTTCCTATGAAATTTTTTTGGAAAAATGTGATGACGAAAAATTATTAATTTGGAGTAATTCTTCTAATTGGATATATGAAATTAGTATTGGATTATGAAGTCTTGGAATTGATAATATGAGATCCACCGAAAATTTCACAATTTTGTGGGGCCCTTCGAAAAATAAGGTATTTTGGGCTAAGTATAGATATTTTTGTGAAGAAAGATTACGTGACCAATAGGAGGGTGACATGTGTCCCTCATCCACTTGTCTTGCAAGACAAATATCTATATAGAGATATACAAGGAAAGACTTAGCCATACAAGGAAAGACTTAGTCATTGTTCACAAGATATTTTCTCTTCCAAAGCTATTCTCTCTTCTCTTAGCCTTAGATTTCGAATTTCATGGATTAAGTGAAGATCAAAGACAAGTTATTTTTCAAGATTAAGCACCCTAATCAAGTCCTAAGCCAAGTTAACTCTCCAAGATCCTCCAAAATTGTTCTTGGCCGAGAATGATCTTGAAAACCCTAAGCTTTTGATGAACTTTTTGGAGGTAAAACAAGAAGTGAAGATGGGTACAAGCTTGTAGAGGATACATGGGAGTGATTGCAACTTGAAGAAGTGGAGCTAAGACAAAACTGTGGGTCAAAAATCGTGTGGACTATTTGGACGGATTTGGGCAATATTTAAGGTAAGAAATCTTCTTCCTCTTGAAGTAATTGGATATTACATATTGTTATAGTTAATAGATGAACTTGTGTTAAGAAGAATGGAGAATAAAAAGTGTATGAACAATTTTTGAGTGTTTGGCCGAATGTAGACAGTTTTGGGACATTGGATTCGTGGTTATAATTGTGGTTGTTATCTTCACTTATTGCATGTTATAATGAAGGAATATTGTTGTTGATAAGTTGATAAGACTTATTTAAAAGTATTGAAATTTGAATTGGATTATAAAGGATTATGAAAAGGGTTATTGTATTGAGGTTGTTGGTTGTGTATACTATAAAACTGTTGAATATTATTGTGCAGTTTTAGGGAATGTTTTGTGGTGTTGAAATGCTGGAAAGTCAGCCATATATATGCATGTTTAGATGTAGTAATTGCTAATGAAAGTCCTAAGGGATTAAGGGTGTAGAAAGACAATGAAAGACCTCACATTTTACCCTTGTTGTTGGATTGTGGGCAGATTTTTGTAGACTGTTTTATGTGATTAAGAGGTTGTTTTGATGTGAGAAATAGGTGTGTGAATCACCTAGGTTGCTGTTTTGTTGTGCCCTTAATTGGTGCCTTAGTTATTGTTGAAATTGGTCTTCTTGAAAGGTGGAAAAGTACGCATAAACAGGGGAAGTGCTGCCCAAATTGTTGTAGGAAAAGAGAACCATTACTTGGTATTAACCTATACTTGAAAACTTAAAGTTTGTTGACACCCAATTTTGACCCTCCCGTCCAGTCATTAGCTATAAAATTAGACTAATAATACAACAATAATTTTTTTTATGATTTCTAATAATAAAATGCAACAATAAAATATTAATACATGCATAAATAAGTAATTTAATAATGGCACCGCGTCTTACGTAGAAAATTACGCACTTAGAGTCTCGTCATAATTCCTAATAATAAGATTTTAAATAATAGCGCCGCATTCTAAAATATTAAGCATTAATTAAATAGCACGCCCACATTTATTTTTATTTTAAAATAATTAATCACAATTTACTAATTTAATTCACCACCTAATAATTAAAACTAACCTAAACTAATTACCCTTATTAATACGCAGCCCATTACCCGTCGCCCAAGCCCAGAGCTCCTTGGCCCAACCCACAGCCCAAACCCGTAAGCCCAGCAGACCCAGCCCTTTATTTCCCCTCAGTCCAGAACCCCAACCTTCAGCCCTTTACCTTCCCTGTCGACTAAACGAAAACCTTAACCTAAACCTAAAAAAAAGAACAACCGCCGCACCTCTCCCACGCATTACCCGTCGCCCCAGCCTGGATTCTCGCCGGAGAATCCGGGGTTTCCCTTACCCGTGACTCGCATAACCCAAAATAGCCCACAAATCTTAACAAATCAGCTCGAAATCACACCCCGAGATCGCAGAGAATAAATACGAAATCTCGTCGAATCAAGCACGAATCAGCCTTTATTTACTTACCAATATTAGAACCTAGAGTTAGGCTATATAAAGCACATGCAAAGGGCAATCGAGGGGGGATCGAACACAGACAGTAGGCATATACGAGAGAGCTCAAGAGCAGCCACATAGCGATTAAGAGCAGAAACGGGGGAAGAGCACAGTAGAGTTTATTCAGGGTAACACAGCACCCAGACCCTTTAGTTTTCATCAGAACAGGAATTTTGAATCCCTCTCTTAGTTCCAGAAAAGAAACCAACAACTAAACCTGCCCCCTTTCATTCGCATCGCAAACCCAAAGCCCGTCGAGTGGATCGACGACTTGATACGTGGCTTCGGTTCGCTGTCCGGAGAAGGTAAACTCGACTTCCTCCTGACTCTTTTTATTTATGTGTTTGATATGTTCTTTTATGTTTCCTGTTGATTAATCATGTGTAGCTACGTTTGTTTGTGTCACTATTTTTCTATTTAAGGCTTAAAATGCAATGTTGGACTAGTCTGCTCTAAGTAATCTAGGTTTTTGCTTATTTAAATCATTGAGTAGATTTATGTTTATTGTAACCATTCGTTCGAAGTAATATGATATTGATAATATAAATTGCAGTATTCTCGTTGATCTTTGTTACTGCCTAATGGCACGCTTACCCATTTTGGCCATGAATATTTGATAAAGCTATGTTAGTTTCATATCCAGCACTATATGATGGTGGTTTCTTATTCGAAAATGCTGGTTTCAACAAGGATGTTTAAAAAAATAAAGACTTTAGATCATATCCATGTGATCAAAGAATATATACGATTGTCAGTTTCCTGTTTTGCTACCTGGATTACAAGGCAATTTTAACTTTGAATCCCGACTAGCCTTCATATGAAATTTGTTGTGTCGCGAGTGCAGGATAGTAAAAATGTGAATAGAAATATTGTATGGGGTGGTTTCTGGAATCTGTCGATCCTTCGTAGACTAAAATATTAAAATCTGCCTATCTTGTCAATTTCTTCTAACTAACTCATTCCTAGTGGCTATTAATGGTTTATCAGTTGTAGTATCTTGGTCATTTGACTTGTGGCATGCTAAATGTCCATCCTACTATGTTGTTACCTTGCTTGTTCATATGAGTCGGGTGTTCATATCAGATTTCCATTAACTAAGCTATTTTTGTATCGTAATATGTCTGTTGGACTGTTTAGACAGTATCTGTGCAACATCTTGTACTTATTTGAACTAGTTTATGCCATATTGGGTTATTATTGGTTTGCATCCCGTATTTAACTCATGATCAGTTAATAAGCATAAAAAGGGTATGGTACTGAAATAGTTTTGAAACAGCAGGAAATCTTGGATATATGATCTGGAACATTAACTGTTCACGGATCACATGGTTTCTCCTCTTATACTACTTTATATCTTGAACAAACATGTATTATTTTCCACATCTCTTTCCTCGTTGGGACTGGCTCTTCTATAACATATACAGATAGATGTTGCTTGACATGTTTGTATAACTAGGAACTTGAGAGTAATACAACGATCATATATATGTCTTTTGGAGTTAATCACATCTGCATCTTGAAAAGTTAGGTCTGGGAGGAATGTGGGGTCATTTGTAGTAAGAATTACTTAGAGCATTTTGATTTGTGTATGAAAGGTTTTGTCCTGAGTGAAACAATTATTTTGTGACCTGCTTTGTGTTTGTACAGTTACTTGCTGTCGTCCATGCTGAAATGGGCCTTCCTTTTGTTTCTGTTAAACATATAAATGTCCAACATGTCATGTTTGGCCTATTGCTCTCATTATTGTCTATTCAAATGTTTTTAATCAATTACGGGCCCATTTGTTTCTGTGAACAGTTTAAAACGAAGTAACTAATGTACGTTTAATGTGTTTCCATATTAATGTTTGTTGTTTATTAATAAGTTTAAAATATTTTCTAATCCTTTTCTCTTCTTATATTTTGCATGAAATGCATCGGAGCTAAACGAAGAGTCTCATGGCGAGACTCATCACAAGCTACAACAAATGAAGACCCGCATCTATGTGCATTTCTCTATCCGCGTTGGAATCCCAAAACCACCGGCGAAAAGACATCGCCTTCATCGAGTCATTTATTAATTTATGCCTGCCTATTCATTATTTGTAAATTAATTGCCTAACGTCACCCTACTAGCAGAACCTTTAGGACATTCAAGCTTCGGGTTGCCATTGAGAGGTAGTTTGGTACTAGAAACTCGTTTCTTCTAACTTAATTATTTTATGCTAGTTATACATTGCTTAAAGTCGCATTAAATAATCTAACCTGCATAACTCTTCACGTAATTAAAATATCATTTAATTCTATAAACTCGATCATTAACATCCATATAGGAAAATTAGTTCCATTTATTATATAGATACCTTGCATGCTAGGGCTACTTCTTAAACACATAAATCATCTTTAATAATACATATTTTAGCTAGAACTAGCTTTATATATTTTAAAACAAATCTCACATTTTTAGGTTAGCAAAAATACTTCCTCTATCTTTTACTTCAACACTTTTCAAACATGCATGCTTAGCAATAATAACCCTAGGTTTGAACGGACAACCGCAAGTTAGCGGATCCTTTAGGGTGCCTAACCCCTTCCCTTTAGGATAATAAAGTACCCTTACCCAGAATCTCATTAAAGTTTAGCAGACCATTAAAATGGAGTTAATGTTTACTTTAAACTAGTTAACATTTAGGTGTCCTAATTCACCCAAATTAATTAGGTGGCGACTCCGCGAACCCTTAGCATTCTAGCAACCCTTTTACTTTTAAACTCTAGCATCTTTAATCATTTAGCACCTTTTAACATTTTAGCATTCTTTCTAACATTTAGCACTTTTATTTATTTTCTAACATTTTTATTAAGCAGGAGGTTCGCTTTTAGAAAGTCGCGGTCGAAATCGGGCGCGACAGAAATGGCGACTCCACTGGGGATTTTAGGTTCTTAACCACAACAGACCTAGGGTTATTATTTGGCATTACTTTTTGCATTTAATTCTGTGTGCTGTATTTTGTTTTATTTATTTTTGCTACCTGCTTTCCTTAAACTGGCATTCCGCTCATATTTCTTCCATCCTGGAAAATTCACACTATTACACACTCACGTATTTGGTGTGCTTCACGACCGCAAATTTCTTTCAAAAAATATCCAAATTTTTAGGAGAGTTGGCGCCTGCGCGGAGTTAGATCGGTTCGTCTGATCAGCCGCGTAGCCTTCTCACTCGAGTTGTCCGCTCGGGAACCTTGCGTCTAGAAAAGACAAATCTTAGAAACTTAAGATAGAGCTATACCACCCTTATTTTAGGGCATGAATGCATTTACCTTAGGTGGGTCGGTCCTTGGCATCGACACCACAATTAGGAAGACACCAAACTTGTCGACGGGTTTCTCAACCCAACGACCAACCAGCATATTATGTGTAGCGTGGCAGTGATAGACAAATCCAAACCTAATCATGTCATGCTGAAATTGGAAAAAAGTGCACCGTCATTTGGTCGCCATTTCCAACAAAAGCATTACAGTTGGACGGCTAGGACAAATCCATCATGACCTCGCATATGTGACGTTTAGGCTTACCTCTGGCATAAAGAGGTCCCCCTGCATGTTAGAAAACGTTTGAATGTACTATGTGCAATATATTTGCTACATACCTGCAAATTACGTGCTTTATGCTAACACCGTTTGTTGCATTTTTTTAGAAAGATTTATCATCTTCCCCAAAGGTCGGTTCGTATTTGACTCAACAATGTCGGAGCATCCACACTTTACCAGGTCCAAGGCAAGAAATGATGATATGACTGGCTCGGGGGCGTCTGAGCCAAATGGTTTGGGAATTATTCCTGTCATCGAAACAGAACCTTCAGAAGGAAGGAATGTCACCAGTCAGGAAGAATGTATTGCGCAGCTGCTACAACAAATTGCTGATATGCAGGTTGAGATGGAGAGGCTACGGAATCTGACCAACCTATCCATTAGTTTGAATACCCCTATGCCAGTCAAAGGGCCACTACCTCGCAAACCATCCCAGAGCGACCTCCACCACCACATATCTCCCAAAATTCCCCACAAAGACCGCCAGTTGCCGACCAAACTGCCCCTCGCCCAGCCAATCCTCAACCCCACCTTCAAAATGATCCTCCTACTACCCATGTACCTCAGCCCCCGCCTACTTACTTCACCACAATCAGCCCTAATCGCCAGGCCAACCAATACCCACGCACCATACCCATTACCAGCCCCAGCAAACAACCCAGACAGCTAACTTATGCAACAGAAACCCAGCCTTTTACCGTCCCCGTGCTTCACCAAGAAGTGGATCATTACGAAGAAATGGAGAGGGAAGTCCGAGCCAAAATGGACGAGGACGTGGCCAAAGAAATTCATAGTCTGAAAGAAGCGGTTCGGGGCATGCGATCGGACAAAGGTCACGAAGGACTAGACTACGAGGATCTTTGCACGATCCGTGACGCGAGCCGCGCATGGGTACAAGGCCGGGTTTGAACTATTTGATGGGAAAGGGAACCCCGCACACTGAGGTCATATTGCGACAAGCTAATCGGGTAGGAAGAACCCACGGCCATTATGAAGTTGTTCATTCGAGCTTGAATGGCGGCGCTAGATTGGTATACCACCAAGATCGCGAAATGGCATAGTTGGAATCGTTAGCCCAAGACTTTGTGAGCGGTTCCGCTCAACACGTAAAACCGTTGTGGATAGATTCTATCTAATGAAGCTAGAAAAAAGGTCTACTGAGACATTCAGGGAGTACGCCATGAGGTGGCGTTCAGAGGCAGCGAAAGTGCAACCACCCATGGTGGAGAGTGAGATGACCACATTATTCGTACAATCTTTGAAGGACGCAACCTACTATGAGCGAATGATAAGCGTCATCGGACGGAATTTTGCGGAAGTTGTTAGAATGGGTGACTTCGTAGAAGAAGGTATTAAAACTGGTAGGATTACAACTGGGCAAGATTACAGGCAACTAATAAGGAGATTCAGTCAGGGACACTCGGGAGTACTTCACAAAGGAAGAAAGAGACAGTTTCCCCTTCCATGTTTGTACAAGAACGCAAACCCGAAGCATTCATAACATACCAAAACCCATCATACTACCCCAACTACCACACACAACCTATATATAACGCTTTCCAAGCATCCGTTTATCCTGCCCCGCATAGATCCACCCATCAAGCCCGCCAACAAAATAGAGCACCCAATGCACCCAGAGCAAATAAGAACTTTGAAGGGAAACCACCCAAAGTTCGCACCCCATTAGCCGAACCCATACCTCAAATATATGAAAGGTTGCGAGCTGCAGGCCTAATCCAACCGATTCCAGAAAGGATTCCTGACCCTATCCCAAGATGGTATGATGAGAACAAGCGCTGCGCGTATCACTCCGATAGCCCAGGACATGACACTGAAGGTTGCCACTCCTCGGTGACGTAATCGAGGCGCCGATCGTAGGCGGTAATTCGGCTAAAGGATCCCGCCCCAAATGTGCATGATAACCCTTTGCCAAAACCACGCCACATCAATGTGCACTGATAACCTTAGATGAGAATACACTCGCCTATGCCCATTCCGCCTCGACGATCATTTATCCGAGCATGCACCACGCGAAGCCAAAAGAGGAGATATCGATAGCGAGCATGGGCACCAACCATCCATGATGCAGAGCATGAAGGCGTATTGGTTGGACTTGCCCCTTGTTTTGGTCCGCCTAGAGCCCGGATTAGAAAAGCAATTTAGTTTAGCAGAATAATTTAAAAACTCATATTTAAGCTTTAATAATGTTTTCTTTTGTTTTGCTTGTAATGAACTACGTTCGACCGATTCCTCAAGTGATACGTGGCGCCACCGCTCGGTCCCACATTTAGAAATTTTAATTTCACCCCAAAATTTGCTTGTAATGAACTACGTCATGACCTGATTCCCTCACGGGGATACGTAGGCGGCCTAAATCGGCTTCGGTCACACCATCAGGAAACTTTCCCTTCGTTCTGAAAATGACAAGAATACACATAGCCTACAAGCAACTACATCGAGACCCACTTTAGGCCAGACACCCTTTTCAAAACTGGGACAATATAGGAAACTGCATGTGGCCAAGTACAAACAAAGCCGTGCACGGATATCAAGGACAAGGCGGAAGTCGATACTTAATCGACCCCCCCCAAAACTCACAAATTTTTCTTTGAGCGCAGGTCTTTTCATATTAACAGAATCAGAAAGTGCAATAACCGAAGCAGAAAATACGGCGAGAGGTTTCTTCGTATTAGCAGAAGCAGCAAAGGCAGAGGATGACAACAATCCAAAGTCCGCAGCAAAAGCAGCAGCAGCAGAAAGGGGCATCAACAATCAACAGTCAAAGTTCAGAGTTCCGCAACAAAACCTAGCGCATCAACTCGGGCATAAAGTCAAATTGGCAACCCACGCATCGCACACAACAAAGGCATCATGGCAATTCATCATTTGCAGCGTCTAGCACGTCCGTGCAAGGACAACACCTCGCACTATCTCGCATATCAGGGACGATATCTCTACCCATAAAATTGCACTTCTCATATGTAAACAGGTATACACTAACGTTTTCTCAAGCTTAGCTTGCAGGAGCATTTATTCTACAGGAGCAGCAGCAACACGTCCAGGCAACGACGTTATCAGCACAGCAAGTCTACGCAATGACGCCAGCAACAACACGTCCAGGCAACGACGTTATCAGAACAGCAAGTCCACGCAACGACGCCAGCAGCAACACGTCCAGACAACGACGTGATCAGCAAGTCCACGCAACGACGCCAAAGAATACGCCCGTGCAATGACGCGATCAAGACAAAGAAGTCCACGCAACGACGCCAAAGAAGAACACGCCCGCATAACGACGTGATCGCGAAGTCCACGCAATGACGCCCGAAGAATACGCCCGTGCAATGACGCGATCGCGACAAAGAAGTCCAAAACGACGCCAAGAAAGAACACGCCCGCATAACGACGTGATCAGCAAGTCCACGCAATGACGCCAGCAAAGAATACGCCCGTGCAATGACGCGACAAGACAAAGAAGTCCACGCAACGACGCCAAGAAAGAACACGCCCGCATAACGACGTGATCAAGAAGTCCACGCAACGACGCCAAAGCAATACGCCCGTGCAATGACGTTATCAAGACAA
This sequence comes from Przewalskia tangutica, assembly GCA_029844215.1. Lineage (NCBI taxonomy): Eukaryota > Viridiplantae > Streptophyta > Magnoliopsida > Solanales > Solanaceae > Przewalskia > Przewalskia tangutica. The sequence goes on along the minus strand of CM056736.1, from coordinate 82,918,111 downwards.
AGAAGTCCAAACGACGCCAAGAAGAACACGCCCGCATAACGACGTGATCAAGAAGTCCACGCAACGACGCCAAAGAATACGCCCGTGCAATGACATTATCGACAAAGAAGTCTGTGCAACGACGCCAAGAAGAACACATCCGCATAACGACGCGTGATCAAGAAGTCCACGCAACGACGCCAAAGAAGAATACGCCCGTGCAATGACGTTATCGCGACAACAAGTCCACGCAACGACGCCAAGAAGAATACGCCCGTGCAATGACGTTATCAAGACAAAGAAGTCTACGCAACGACGCCAACAAAGAATATCGTCCCGAGCAATGACGCTTATCAAAGACAACAAGCCCAAAACGACGCCATCATCAAGACATCACACCCACGCAGGACGATTTCTATACTCGAAATTGCATTTCTTACTCATGCTTTATTATTCGTCTTAGCGCTTATGCACTAACTCTTTCGAGCTCTAGTTCACTGAGGCGATTGCAGAAGGACGACATATCTCCACCGCCGCAACACGCGTGCAAGGACAAAATCACAAAGATTTGGCAAGATCACATCAACACAACAGCATCACATTTTTGCAGATAACCTTTTCTACTCACGCTTGCATTACTCTTAAATTATGCATCATCGCTTTGCCTTAATGCTTATGCACTAACCGCTTATTTGAAGTCTTAGCATGCGAGGCAGAGCACAACGCGTGGATTTTCTCTACAATAACCGGGCAATTTGTTGGGGGCCAACCTTCCCAACGAACGGCGGCGGCCTCAGCGTCGGTCCACTCGCTCCACATCACCATAGAACCCAACACCATAAGCCATGGCAGTACACCCTGTGTTCGCCGCTTATTTTTATTTTTACTTTTGCATTATAACCCAAAGGTCATCAGAACTCGACATCGGACAAATTTTGAGTCCGCGTTAGCCCGCCGGTGTTTTGACCATGGTAGCCCAAAGGTCGCCATAACTCGACATCGACAATTTTGATTTTTGCGTCAGCCTTGTCTACCTGCCCAACTTTTTGCAATCCTGAGGATCGAGACAAAATTGGCTACGAGTCAACGTCTTTGTCCGAAGATTCTTCCATCCTCTCCATACAAAGAGAGACAACTGTTGACACCCAATTTTGACCCTCCCGTCCAGTCATTAGCTATAAAATTAGACTAATAATACAACAATAATTTTTTTTTATGATTTCTAATAATAAAATGCAACAATAAAATATTAATACATGCATAAATAAGTAATTTAATAATGGCACCGCGTCTTACGTAGAAAATTACGCACTTAGAGTCTCGTCATAATTCCTAATAATAAGATTTAAATAATAGCGCCGCATTCTAAAATATTAAGCATTAATTAAATAGCACGCCCACATTTATTTTTATTTTAAAATAATTAATCACAATTTACTAATTTAATTCACCACCTAATAATTAAAACTAACCTAAACTAATTACCCTTATTAATACGCAGCCCATTACCCGTCGCCCAAGCCCAGAGCTCCTTGGCCCAACCCGCAGCCCAAACCCGTAAGCCCAGCAGACCCAGCCCTTTATTTCCCCTCAGTCCAGAACCCCAGCCTTCAGCCCTTTACCTTCCCTGTCGACTAAACGAAAACCTTAACCTAAACCTAAAAAAAAGAACAACCGCCGCACCTCTCCCACGCATTACCCGTCGCCCCAGCCTGGATTCTCGCCGGAGAATCCGGGGTTTCCCTTACCCGTGACTCGCATAACCCAAAATAGCCCACAAATCTTAACAAATCAGCTCGAAATCACACCCCGAGATCACAGAGAATAAATACGAAATCTCGTCGAATCAAGCACGAATCAGCCTTTATTTACTTACCAATATTAGAACCTAGAGTTAGGCTATATAAAGCACATGCAAAGGGCAATCGAGGGGGGATCGAACACAGACAGTAGTCATATACGAGAGAGCTCAAGAGCAGCCACATAGCGATTAAGAGCAGAAACGGGGGAAGAGCACAGTAGAGTTTATTCAGGGTAACACAGCACCCAGACCCTTTAGTTTTCATCAGAACAGGAAGTTTGAATCCCTCTCTTAGTTCCAGAAAAGAAACCAACAACTAAACCGCCTCTTTCATTCAGATCGCGAACCCAAAGCCCGGCCGAGTGGATCGACGACTTGATACGTGGCCGGTTCACGTCCTATAGGTAAACTCGACTTCCTCCTGACTTTTTATTTATGTGTTTGATATGTTCTTTTATGTTTCCTGTTGATTAATCATGTGTAGCTACGTTTGTTTGTGTCACTATTTTTCTATTTAAGGCTTAAAATGCAATGTTGGACTAGTCTGCTCTAAGTAATCTAGGTTTTTGCTTATTTAAATCATTGAGTAGATTTATGTTTATTGTAACCATTCGTTCGAAGTAATATGATATTGATAATATAAATCGCAAAGATTCTCGTTGATCTTTGTTACTGCCTAATGGCACACTTACCCATTTTGGGCATGAATATTTGATAAAGCTATGTTAGTTTCATATCCAGCACTATATGATGGTGGTTTCTTATTCGAAAATGCTGGTTTCAACAAGGATGTTTAAAAAATAAAGACTTTAGATCATGTCTATGTGATCAAAGAATATATACGATTGTCGCTTCGCTTTGCTACCTGGATTACAAGGCAATTTTAACTTTGAATCCCGACTAGCCTTCATATGAAATTTGTTGTGTCGCGAGTGCAGGATAGTAAAAATGTGAATAGAAATATTGTATGGGGTGGTTTCTGGAATCTGTCGATCCTTCGTAGACTAAAATATTAAAATCATTTATCTTGTCAATTTCTTCTAACTAACTCATTCCTAGTGGCTATTAATGGTTTATCAACAGTAGTATCTTGGTCATTTGACTTGTGGCATGCTAAATGTCCATCCTACTATGTTGTTACCTTGCTTGTTCATATGAGTCGGGTGTTCATATCAGATTTCCATTAACTAAGCTATTTTTGTATCGTAATATGTCTGTTGGACTGTTTAGACAGTATCTGTGCAACATCTTGTACTTATTTGAACTAGTTTATGCCATATTGGGTTATTATTGGTTTGCATCCCGTATTTAACTCATGATCAGTTAATAAGCATAAAAAGGGTATGGTACTGAAATAGTTTTGAAACAAATAGGAAATTCGATATATGATCTGGAACATTAACTGTTCACGGATCACATGGTTTCTCCTCTTATACTACTTTATATCTTGAACAAACATGTATTATTTTCCACATCTCTTTCCTCGTTGGGACTGGCTCTTCTATAACATATACAGATAGATGTTGCTTGACATGTTTGTATAACTAGGAACTTGATAGTAATACAACGATCATATATATGTCTTTTGGAGTTAATCACATCTGCATCTTGAAAAGTTAGGTCTGGGAGGAATGTGGGGTCATTTGTAGTAAGAATTACTTAGAGCATTTTGATTTGTGTATGAAAGGTTTTGTCCTGAGTGAAACAATTATTTTGTGACCTGCTTTGTGTTTGTACAGTTACTTGCTGTCGTCCATGCTGAAATGGGCCTTCCTTTTGTTTCTGTTAAACATATAAATGTCCAACATGTCATGTTTGGCCTATTGCTCTCATTATTGTCTATTCAAATGTTTTTAATCAATTACGCCCATTTGTTTCGTGGAATGCTTTAAAACGAAGTAACTAATGTACGTTTAATGTGTTTCCATATTAATGTTTGTTGTTTATTAATAAGTTTAAAATATTTTCTAATCCTTTTCTCTTCTTATATTTTGCATGAAATGCATCGGAGCTAAACGAAGAGTCTCATGGCGAGACTCATCACAAGCTACAACAAATGAAGACCCGCATCTATGTGCATTTCTCTATCCGCGTTGGAATCCCAAAACCACCAAATAAAAGACATCGCTTCATCGAGTCATTTATTAATTTATGCCTGCCTATTCATTATTTGTAAATTAATTGCCTAACGTCACCCTACTAGCAGAACCTTTAGGACATTCAAGCTTCGGGTTGCCATTGAGAGGTAGTTTGGTACTAGAAACTCGTTTCTTCTAACATAATTATTTTATGCTAGTTATACATTGCTTAAAGTCGCATTAAATAATCTAACCTGCATAACTCTTCACGTAATTAAAATATCATTTAATTCTATAAACTCGATCATTAACATCCATATAGGAAAATTAATTCCATTTATTATATAGATACCTTGCATGCTAGGGCTACTTCTTAAACACATAAATCATCTTTAATAATACATATTTTAGCTAGAACTAGCTTTATATATTTTAAAACAAATCTCACATTTTTAGGTTAGCAAAAATACTTCCTCTATCTTTTACTTCAACACTTTTCAAACATGCATGCTTAGCAATAATAACCCTAGGTTTGAACGGACAACCGCAAGTTAGCGGATCCTTTAGGTGCCTAACCCCTTCCCTTTAGGATAATAAAGTACTTACCTGTAATCTCATTAAAGTTTAGCAGACCATTAAAATGGAGTTAATGTTTACTTTAAACTAGTTAACATTTAGGTGTCCTAATTCACCCAAATTAATTAGGTGGCGACTCCGCAAACCCTTAGCATTCTAGCAACCCTTTTACTTTTAAACTCTAGCATCTTTAATCATTTAGCACCTTTTAACATTTTAGCATTCTTTCTAACATTTAGCACTTTTATTTATTTTCTATCATTTTTATTAAGGTGAGGTTCGCTTAGAAAGTCGCGTAAATCGCGCGATGTAAATGGCGACTCCACTGGGGATTTTAGGTTCTTAACCACAACAGACCTAGGGTTATTATTTGGCATTACTTTTTGCATTTAATTATGTGTGCTGTATTTTGTTTTATTTATTTTTGCTACCTGCTTTCCTTAAACTGGCATTCCGCTCATATTTCTTCCATCCTGGAAAATTCACACTATTACACACTCACGCGCTGGTGTGCTTCGCGCACCCGCAAATTTCTTTCAAAAAATATCCAAATTTTTAGGAGAGTTGGCGCTGTGAGTTAGATCGGTTCGTCACGAGCCGCGTAGCCTTCTCACTCGAGTTGTCCGCCGGGAACTCAAGGCCTAGAAAAGACAAATCTTAGAAACTTAAGGTAGAGCTATACCACCCTTTATTTTAGGGCATGCATGCATTTACCTTAGGTGGCCTGGCCTCTGGCATCGACACCACAATTAGGAAGACACCAAACTTGTCGACGGGTTTCTCAACCCAACGACCAACCAGCATATTATGTGTAGCGTGGCAGTGATAGACAAATCCAAACCTAATCATGTCATGCTGAAATTGGAAAAAAGTGCACCGTCATTTGGTCGCCATTTCCAACAAAAGCATTACAGTTGGACGGCTAGGACAAATCCATCATAACCTCGCATATGTGACGTTTAGGCTTACCTCTGGCATAAAGAGGTCCCCCTGCATGTTAGAAAACGTTTGAATGTACTATGTGCAATATATTTGCTACATACCTGCAAATTACGTGCTTTATGCTAACATCGTTTGTTGCATTTTTTTAGAAAGATTTATCATCTTCCCCAAAGGTCGGTTCGTATTTGACTCAACAATGTCGGAGCATCCACACTTTACTGTGTCCAAGGCAAGAAATGATGATATGATCGCCCGGCGCTCGAGCCAAATGGTTTGGGAATTATTCCCGCCATCGAAATGTAACCCTCGGGGAAGGAATGTCACCATCAGAAGAATGTATTGCGCAAATGCTACAACAAATTGTCGATATGCAGTTGAGATGGAAAGGCTACGAATCCGACCAACCTATCCATTAGTTTGAATACCCCTATGCCAGAGCAAAGGGCCACTACCTCGCAAACCATCCCAGAGCGATCTCCACCACCACATATCTCCCAAAATTCCCCACAAAGACCGCCACTGTCGACCAAACGCACTCGCCCACCAATCCTCAACCCTACCTTCAAAATGATCCTCCTACTACCCATGTACCTCAGCCCCCGCCTACTTACTTCACCACAATCAGCCCTAATCGCCAGGCCAACCAATACCCACGCACCATACCCATTACCAAATTTCACCAAACAACCTGCATACCTAACTTATGCAACAGAAACCCAGCCTTTTACCGTCCCCGTGCTTCACCAAGAAGTGGATCATTACGAAGAGATGGAGAGGGAAGTCCGAGCCAAAATGGACGAGGACGTGGCCAAAGAAATTCATAGTCTGAAAGAAGCGGTTCGAGGCATGCGATCGGACAAAGGTCACGGGCGACTAGACTACGAGGATCTTTGCACGCATCCAGACGCGAGCGCCGCTGGGTACAAGGCGCCAAGTTTGAACTATTTGATGGGAAAGGAACCCCGCGCACACTGAGGTCATATCATGACAAGCTAATCGGGTAGGAAGAACCCACGGCCATTATGAAGTTGTTCATTCGAGCTTCGACCGCCAGCGCTAGATTGGTATACCACCAAGATCCGCGAAATGGGCATACTGGAATGCGTAGCCCAAGATTTGTGGAGCGGTTCCGTTCAACACGTAAACCGTCTGGATAGATTCTATCTAATGGTTAGAAAAGAGGTCTACCGAGACATTCGCGAGTACGCCATGAGGTGGCGTCAGAGGCGCGAAGTGCAACCACCCACGCGAGAGAGTGAGATGACCACATTATTCGCACAATCTTGAAGGACGCAACCTACTATGAGCGAATGATAAGCGCCACCTGGACGGAATTTCATGGAAGTTGTTAGAATGGGTGACTTCGCAGAAGAAGGTATTAAACCGGTAGGATTACAACCGGCAAAGATTACAGCAACTAATAAGGAGATTCACTGGGACACTCTGGAGTACTTCACAAAGGAAGAAAGAGACGCTTTCTTCCATGTTTGTACAAGAACGCAAACCCAAGCATTCATAACATACCAAAACCCATCATACTACCCCAACTACCACACACAACCTATATATAACGCTTCCCAAGCATCCGTTTATCCTGCCCCGCATAGATCCACCCATCAAGCCCGCCAACAAAATAGAGCACCTAATGCACTCAGAGCAAATAAGAACTTTGAAGCGGAAACCACCCAAAGTTCGCACTCCCATTAGCCGAACCCATACCTCAAATATATGAAAGGTCATGACGCAGCCTAATCCAACCGATTCGGCAAGGATTCCCGACCCTATCCCAAGATGGTATGATGAGAACAAGCGCGCAGATCACCCGATAGCCCGTGACATGACATCGGCGTTGCCACTCCTCGTGACGTAATCGAGGCGCCGATCGTAGGCGGGTAATTACCAAAGGATCCCGCCCCAAATGTGCATGATAACCCTTTGCCAAACCACGCCACGCCAATGTGCACCGATAACCTTAGATGAGGAATACACTTCGCCTATGCCCATTCCGCCTCGACCACCATTTATCCGAGCATGCACCACGCAGGCCAAAAGAGGAGATATCGATAGCAGAGCATGAAGACCCAACCATCCATGACGCAGAGCACGGCGCGTATTGCCGACTTGCCCTTGTTTTGGTCCGCCAGAGTCGGATTAGAAAAGCAATTTAGTTTAGCGTAATAATTTAAAACTCATATTTAAGCTTTAATAATGTTTTCTTTTGTTTTGCTTGTAATGAACTACGCTCGACCGATTCCTCAAGCGGATACGTAGGCGCCACCTACCGGTCCCCACATTTAGAAATTTTAATTTCACCCCAAAATTTGCTTGTAATGAACTACGCCATGACTGATTCCCTCACGGGATACGAGGCGCCTAAATCGCTTTGGCCACACCATCGAAACTTTCCTTCGCTCAAAATGACAAGAATACACATAGCCTACAAGCAACTACATCGAGACCCACTTTAGGCGCATAACCCTTTTCAAATCGGGACAATATAGGAAACTGCATGCGGCCGTAAGTCCAAACAAAGCCGTGCACGCGATATCAAGGACAAGGCGCAAGTCGATACGAATCGACTTCCCAAAACTCACAAATTTTTCTTTCGAGCGCAGTCTTTTCATATTAATGTAATCGTAAAGTGCAATAACCGGCGTAAAATACGGCAGAGGTTTCTTTGTATTAGCGTAAGCAAGAAAGGCAGAGAATGACAACAATCCAAAGTCCGCAAGAAAGCAAAGCAGCAGCAGTAGCGGGCATCAACAATCAATACCAAAGTTCGTAGTTCAGAACAAAACCTAGCGATCAACTCCTGCATAAAGTCAAATTGGCAACCCACGATCGCACACAACAAAGGCATCATGGCAATTCATCATTTGCGCCGTTTAGCACGCCTGCAAGGACAACACCTCACACTATCTCGCATATCAGGGACGATATTTCTACCCATAAAATTGCACTTCTCATATGTAAACAGGTATACACTAACGTTTTCTCAAGCTTAGCTTGCAGGAGCATTTATTCTACAGGAGCAACAAAGAACACGCCCAGTAACGACGTTATCGCGACAAAGAAGTCTACGCAATGACGCCAAAGAACAACACGCCCAGAAACGACGTTATCGTAACAAAGACGCCCACGCAACGACGCCAGCAAAGAACATCGCCCGCATAACGACGTGATCGCAAGTCCACGCAACGACGCCAAGAACAATACGCCCGTGCAATGACGTTATCAAGACAAAGAAGTCCACGCAACGACGCCAAAGAAGAACACGCCCGCATAACGACGTGATCAACAAGTCCACGCAACGACGCCAACAAAGAATACGCCCAGTAATGACGCGATCAAGACAAAGAAGTCCAAACGACGCCAAAGAAGAACATCGCCCGCATAACGACGTGATCAACAAGTCCACGCAATGACGCCAGCAGCAATACGTCCAGGCAATGACGTTATCAGCACAGCAAGTCTACGCAACGACGCCAAAGAAGAACACGCCCGCATAATGACGGATCAAGAAGTCCACGCAACGACGCCAAAGAAGAATACGCCCAGTGCAATGACGTTATCAAGACAAAGAAGTCCGAAACGACGCCACAGAAGAACATCGCCCGCATAACGACGCGGATCAAGAAGTCCACGCAACGACGCCAAAGAAAGAATACGCCCAGTGCAATGACGTTATCAAGACAAAGAAGTCCAGTAACGACGCCAAAGAAGAACACGCCCGCATAACGACGCGATCAAGAAGTCCACGCAACGACGCCAACAGCAATACGTCCAGGCAATGACGTTATCAAGACAAAGAAGTCCACGCAACGACGCCAAAGAAGAATACGCCCAGTAATGACGTTATCAGCACAGCAAGTCTACGCAACGACGCCAGCAGCAACACGTCCGAGCAGCGACGCTATCAGCACAACAAGCCCAAAAACGACGCCATCATCAGCACATCACACCCACGCAGGGACGATTTCTATACTCCCGAAATTGCATTTCTTACTCATGCTTTATTATTCTGTCTTAGCAGTTATGCACTAACTCTTTCTTGAGCTCTAGTCTACAGGGGCAGTTGCAGCAAGGACGACATATCCACATCCACTGCCGCAACACGTCTGTGCAAGGACAAAAATCACAGCATTTGCAGCATCGCATCAACACAACAGGCATCACATTTTTGCAGGATAACCTTTTCTACTCACAGTTGCATTACTCTTAAATTATGCATCATCGTTTTGCCTTAACAGTTATGCACTAACCGTTTATTTGAAGTCTTAGCATGCAGGAGCAGGAGCACAACGTGGATTTTCTCTTACAGCGAACCGGGGCAATTTGTTGGGGGGCCAACCTTCCCAACGAACGGCGTAGCGCCTGCCGCGTGGCCCACTCGCTCCACATCACCATGTAACCCAACACCATAAGCCATAGCGGACACCCTGTGTTCAAGCCGCTTATTTTTATTTTTTACTTTTTGCATAACCCAAAGGTCATCAGAATCGACATCGACAAATTTTGAGTCCGTTAGCCCGCCTTGGTGTTTTGACCATGGTAGCCCAAAGGTCGCCATAACTCGACACCGACAATTTTGATTTTCGGCCTTGTCTACCTGCCCAACTTTTTGCAATCCTGAGGATCGAGACAAAATTGGCTACGAGTCAACGTCTTTGTCCGAAGATTCTTCCATCATCTCCATACAAAGAGAGACAACTGTTGACACCCAATTTTGACCCTCCCGTCCAGTCATTAGCTATAAAATTAGACTAATAATACAACAATAATTTTTTTTATGATTTCTAATAATAAAATGCAACAATAAAATATTAATACATGCATAAATAAGTAATTTAATAATGGCACCGCGTCTTACGTAGAAAATTACGCACTTAGAGTATCGTCATAATTCCTAATAATAAGATTTTAAATAATAGCGCCGCATTCTAAAATATTAAGCATTAATTAAATAGCACGCCCACATTTATTTTTATTTTAAAATAATTAAAACTAACCTAAACTAATTACCCTTATTAATACGCAGCCCATTACCCGTCGCCCAAGCCCAGAGCTCCTTGGCCCAACCCGCAGCCCAAACCCGTAAGCCCAGCAGACCCAGCCCTTTATTTCCCCTCAGTCCAGAACCCCAGCCTTCAGCCCTTTACCTTCCCTGTCGACTAAACGAAAACCTTAACCTAAACCTAAAAAAAAGAACAACCGCCGCACCTCTCCCACGACACCCGTCGCCTCACCGATTTTCACGAGAATCCGGGGTTTCCCTTACCCGTGACTCGCATAACCCAAAATAGCCCACAAATCTTAACAAATCAGCTCGAAATCACACCCCGAGATCGCAGAGAATAAGTACGAAATCTCGTCGAATCAAGCACGAATCAGCCTTTATTTACTTACCAATATTAGAACCTAGAGTTAGGCTATATAAAGCACATGCAAAGGGCAATCGAGGGGGGATCGAACACAGACAGTAGTCATATACGAGAGAGCTCAAGAGCAGCCACATAGCGATTAAGAGCAGAAACGGGGGAAGAGCACAGTAGAGTTTATTCAGGGTAACACAGCACCCAGACCCTTTAGTTTTCATCAGAACAGGAAGTTTGAATCCCTCTCTTAGTTCCAGAAAAGAAACCAACAACTAAACCTGCCCCCTTTCATTCGCATCGCAAACCCAAAGCCCGTCGAGTGGATCGACGACTTGATACGTGGCTTTGTCACGTCCTAGAAGGTAAACTCGACTTCCTCCGACTCTTTTATTTATGTGTTTGATATGTTCTTTTATGTTTCGTTGATTAATCATGTGTAGCTACGCTTGTTTGTGTCACTATTTTTCTATTTAAGGCTTAAAATGCAATGTTGACTAGTCCATTCTAAGTAATCTAGGTTTTTGCTTATTTAAATCATTGAGTAGATTTATGTTTATTGTAACCATTCGCTCAAGTAATATGATATTGATAATATAAATCGCAGATTCTCGTTGATCTTTGTTATCGCTAATGGCACGCTTACCCATTTTGGCCATGAATATTTGATAAAGCTATGTTAGTTTCATATCCAAAGACTATACGACGGTGGTTTCTTATTCAAAATGCTGGTTTCAACAAGGATGTTTAAAAATAAAGACTTTAGATCATGTCTATGTGATCAAAGAATATATACGATCGGTTTCGCTTTGCTACCGATTACAAGGCAATTTTAACTTTGAATCCCGACTAGCCTTCATATGAAATTTGTTGTGCCATGAGCAGGATAGTAAAAATGTGAATAGAAATATTGTATGGGTGGTTTCGAATCTGTCGATCCTTCGAGACTAAAATATTAAAATCACTATCTTGTCAATTTCTCCTAACTAACTCATTCCTAGTGGCTATTAATGGTTTATCAGTTGTAGATTCGTCATTTGACTCAGGCATGCTAAATGTCCATCCTACTATGTTGTTACCTTGCTTGTTCATATGAGTCGGGTGTTCATATCAGATTTCCATTAACTAAGCTATTTTTGTATCGTAATATGTCTGTTGGACTGTTTAGACAAGATTCAGGCAACATCTTGTACTTATTTGAACTAGTTTATGCCATATTGGGTTATTATTGGTTTGCATCCCGTATTTAACTCATGATCAGTTAATAAGCATAAAAAGGGTATGGTACTGAAATAGTTTTGAAACAGCAGGAAATCTTGGATATATGATCCGAACATTAACTGTTCACGGATCACATGGTTTCTCCTCTTATACTACTTTATATCTTGAACAAACATGTATTATTTTCCACATCTCTTTCCTCGTTGGGACTGGCTCTTCTATAACATATACAGATAGATGTTGCTTGACATGTTTGTATAACTAGGAACTTGAGAGTAATACAACGATCATATATATGTCTTTTGGAGTTAATCACATCTGCATCTTGAAAAGTTAGGTCTGGGAGGAATGTGGGGTCATTTGTAGTAAGAATTACTTAGAGCATTTTGATTTGTGTATGAAAGGTTTTGTCCTGAGTGAAACAATTATTTTGTGACCTGCTTTGTGTTTGTACAGTTACTTGCTGTCGTCCATGCTGAAATGGGCCTTCCTTTTGTTTCTGTTAAACATATAAATGTCCAACATGTCATGTTTGGCCTATTGCTCTCATTATTGTCTATTCAAATGTTTTTAATCAATTACGGGCCCATTTGTTTCTGTGAACAGTTTAAAACGAAGTAACTAATGTACGTTTAATGTGTTTCCATATTAATGTTTGTTGTTTATTAATAAGTTTAAAATATTTTCTAATCCTTTTCTCTTCTTATATTTTGCATGAAATGCATCGGAGCTAAACGAAAAGTCTCATGGCGAGACTCATCACAAGCTACAACAAATGAAGACCCGCATCTATGTGCATTTCTCTATCCGCGTTGGAATCCCAAAACCACCGGCGAAAAGACATCGCCTTAATCGAGTCATTTATTAATTTATGTCTGCCTATTCATTATTTGTAAATTAATTGCCTAACGTCATCCTACTAGCAGAACCTTTAGGACATTCAAGCTTCGGGTTGCCATTGAGAGGTAGTTTGGTACTAGAAACTCGTTTCTTCTAACTTAATTATTTTATGCTAGTTATACATTGCTTAAAGTCGCATTAAATAATCTAACCTGCATAACTCTTCACGTAATTAAAATATCATTTAATTCTATAAACTCGATCATTAACATCCATATAGGAAAATTAGTTCCATTTATTATATAGATACCTTGCATGCTAGGGCTACTTCATAAACACATAAATCATCTTTAATAATACATATTTTAGCGAGAACTAGCTTTATATATTTTAAAACAAATCTCACATTTTTAGGTTAGCAAAAATACTTCCTATATCTTTTACTTCAACACTTTTCAAACATGCATGCTTAGCAATAATAACCCTAGGTTTGAACGGACAACCGCAAGTTAGCGGATCCTTTAGGGTGCCTAACCCCTTCCCTTTAGGATAATAAAGTACTTTACCTAATCTCATTAAAGTTTAGCAGACCATTAAAATGGAGTTAATGTTTACTTTAAACTAGTTAACATTTAGGTGTCCTAATTCACCCAAATTAATTAGGTGGCGACTCCGCGAACCCTTAGCATTCTAGCAACCCTTTTACTTTTAAACTCTAGCATCTTTAATCATTTAGCACCTTTTAACATTTTAGCATTCTTTCTAACATTTAGCACTTTTATTTATTTTCTAACATTTTTATTAAGCAGGAGGTTCGCTTTTAGAAAGTCGCGGTCGAATCGGGCGCGGCAAAGTTGATAGAGGTGTTATTCTCATTATAGGTTGAAGTTCTTGTTGACACCCAATTTTGACCAATCTTTTAGTCATTTCTTGCAATTTTAAGCATTTTAGGACACCGCATTTTAATCATCATTTTTTGTTTTTTTATATAATATTCTATGTTTATTTCTTCACAAAATGGCATTGCATCTTTTTATTTTAAATTAAGCATGATTTCTTTGTTAATATTATATTTCTATTATTATTACACCGTCGTTTTATTTTATTAATGTTTGCATCTCTTTAAATAATTAATTGGCATCCCGTTTTTTTCTTTTAATTAGGCATTAAACATTTCTTAAATATTGTATTTTATTATTATTGTATCGACATTTTTATTTTGATAATTTTGTACCTTTAAATAATTTTTCTTTTAAATAATAAACCCGTTTTGCATTTTTGTCAACCAGTCCAGTCTGAGGCACAATCTGAATCAGTCCAATCCGTCGAAAACTGAAGCTCAAACTGAGGCCCAAAAATAAGGCCCAGTACACCTTTCATCTTTTCCCCTATTACCCAAAATCCTAAACCTAAATACCCCTATAAATAAAAACCCTACCCCACTTTCTCTCCCTAACACTAATCAGCCGCATCAACAATAACAACATCATCAGCAGCCGTTCCCCCAATTTCTACTAAAAATACTCCTCATTTTCTATCATCTTCTTCAACCTTTCTCAAGCCCCCACACACACACCAACACAGTCGTACTTCACATTTTCAAGATCCATATAATCTTACATCTCTCTCATTCTCACACCACTGTTCCCGTCACCCGCCACTGCTGCGAGTTCTGGCGAACCCGCCACTGCTCCATGGACCTCAGCCACAATATCTACTCTCTCTAATTCTATTTTCATCCCTTTCCATTCTTAAAATCACTCTCTCACACTCCCTTCCCCACCGAACCACCCAAACGAACCCCGTCAACTCGTGACCCATCTCGCATCTGTCCTCGCTGACCATTGTTATGCCGTCGAACTCCATTCTCATCCCCATCGCATCTATCAACCATCGGGCGCTGCCTCCGCGATAGCCGTGGAAGTGACGCCGCCATCCCAATCTCACCGCATTTGCACCTCGACGAGACTATTATTTGTTTCTTCATCTTTATTTTTATATTTTGTGTTTGTCGGACTGATTTCCTTCATTTCGGATATGATCGGAGTTTGTTTACGCCCGATTTAATGCGTTGGTTTCGTTGAGAGTTTTGTTGGCCGTCACGTGGATGGTTTGATTTTTCTAATTTTTTGTCCATTGTTGCGCCGTTGGACTGATTTTGCATTTTGTATATCAACGAGTTCTAAAAACTCCACGACTGCTGGTCTTATTTTTGTGGTTATCTGTAGTCGTGATCATTGTTGGACTGATTTCGCTGATTTTACATTCGCCCGGAGTTCTTGAAAACTCCGGCGATGTTCTGAGATTTTCGGCGATTTCGTTGGCTACTGTTTTGATATTTTCCGACTGTTTGTCTGATCGATATTTTCCAAATAACCACCGCAGGTGTATTAGTTGGCGTCATCGTTTCATATCGCTCGATAATTCTATGGACTGTTTTGCCCTTATTATTATCGGTATATTTTACTGATATAGAATAAATGCTGCACTTGTTATTTAACTGATTTATAACAGATACTACAGTTGTGGCCAATGAAAAAGTTATCCGTCGATTTTTGAGGCCTTCACAGTTGCAAAGACGAAAAATAAAATAAAATGAAGCTTTCTGGGCAATGATGATTTCTTCCACTTGCGCCGGATAACCAACATGCACCGCAGTATTAATTTTCGCAAATTTGACTTGTTTAGGATGTCCCACTTTATTTTTTATATATCTGAGCCTTCCGTGTTTAAAACTATTACTGTTTTGGCGCGGATCTGAAGGTTTTATTTGTTTTATTATTTCTAACAATATTGGCCAGTGAAGGAATCTCCGTCTGATTTCCAAGGCCTCCCCTGTACAAAAGACGGATTTATTTTCCTGCTTTACTTATTAATTCTTGCTATTACTTTAAAATTATTTATTCTATTACTAACACTTTTACTAAGTGTTTATGCAGGTACCCGTAGATTATCTTGTGCAGAAGGCCTAAAAAGAGCTAAAAGATATCTCGGAGTTTATTTCAATTTTAGCTTTATTATTTTGTATTGCATTCCATTGTAATTGTAAATTATGAAAACTACTTAGAATATGTAGAATAAAAAGGTCATAAATAATTAACCTAGGTTTTAACGGATAACCGCAAGTTAGCGGATCTTAAAGGATGTCTAACCCCTTCCCTTTAGGATAATAAAGAACTCTGATCCAGAATCTCATTAATTTCGCAGACCAATAAATGGAGATTAATTGCATTATTTTTTATAGTAATAAATCA
The DNA here is from genome assembly GCA_029844215.1 of Przewalskia tangutica. Classification (NCBI taxonomy): domain Eukaryota; kingdom Viridiplantae; phylum Streptophyta; class Magnoliopsida; order Solanales; family Solanaceae; genus Przewalskia; species Przewalskia tangutica. The sequence goes on along the minus strand of CM056736.1, from coordinate 82,902,048 downwards.
AGTGTCCTAATTCACTTAACTAATTAGGTGGCGACTCCTCAAAATCAGCATTATTGCTTCATCCAGGTAACCGCGCCAAAGAGCAACGTTACGGATATCGTTCAGACCCCGAGGTCAAAAATGGGCGCGACAGCATGGCGACTCCACTGGGTATAATCAGGTTCTTGACCATAGCAAACCTAGGTTTATTATTGCTCGACTTTATTTTTATTTATTTTAAATGCCTTAAAATTGCTTGCTTTAATTTTGTATGCTTAACTGTTTAATTGCTATTTGCTTTTACTGCTTTTCTTAAACTGGCATTCCGCTCATATTTCTTCCACTCTGAAAAATCTACACTATCACACACTACATGCGAGGTTGGCTTGGTGCATCAGCAAAATTCTTTCTTCAAAACACAAATTTATGAGAGTTGGTAATATACGTGGAGTGCCCGGTCTAACCGGTGGCCGCGTAGCCTTCTCACTCGAGTTGTCCGCTCGGGAACCTTGCGTCTAGTAAGCCAAATCTTAGAAAGCTTAAGATAGAGCTATACCACCCTTTTTTATTAAGTCATGCGCATGCATAAACCTTAGGTGGGTTAATCCTTGGTATTAACGCCACAATTAGAAATCCACCAAACTTGTCGACGGGTTTCACAACCCAACGACCCATTAGCATACTATGTGTAGCGTGATGATGATAGACGAATCCAAGCCTGGTCATGACACACCGAAATTGAAAAAGTGCACCGTCATTTGGTCGTCATTTCCAACAAAACCATTAATGTTTAGCAACTTTGGTCAATCTATCCCAATCTCGCATATCTGGCGTTTAGGCCGACCTCTGGCATAAGAGAGGTCTCATGCATATTAGGGCGCGCGCTTGATTTGCATGCTTTTGTTTACTATTGTTGTCGCTAGCAATTCTGTACATATTATTTAATGCAATAATTACCCTTTTAACCCCTGTACATATTATGCTATGTGCTTATAACTCCGGCAACGAGCATTTGCATTTTTGCACTTTTTGTTGTCACATTGATCGTGGCTTTATCACAGAAATCGCTCTTGAACAGCGCGATTTGGACTTTGTGAAACATCAACCACCAGTCCGGTCGAACCAAGCAGGGGAGTCTTTGACTATATTGCCACACCCTTACATTTTATTATTTTTGTGGCTTGCCTACTCTCACTCATTTGTCATATTTTTTGCAGGAAGACCGTCCTCGCAAATAGTCGAGGGCGGCCGGAAGAAAATAAAAACAAAGGGAAGAAAAAGAAAAATAAAAAAATCATCACAAGAATGAGATGGAGTTATGTTGACGGAAAGAAGTCAGTTTATACCAGATTCAACGAAGCATCGCTCTGGGTCCTATATTTTGTATCTTTATACATATTTGCAAATTCAATTGATATGCCTAGTGTCGATTACATAATTCTTTATCATGCATTTTACAACATAAACATCCCGAACTACGCGTGTCTGATTTCCACCATACGGTGTGATACGTAGACAACTCATCTAGGGTTCGACACCACATAAAAAAAAAAGAAAAAAAAAGGATATATTTGGTTCACCCATTCATTGCATTTATCCAATCACAGACATTCATTATTGCATTTTAATCATTCTATCACATTCATTCATGCATTTCATTCATTCTATCACAGCCATTCATTTTTTCATTACATTCCTTTACTTTACATTAGTCTCATAGTGAACAATCATTTGTTTTGCACAACTTTTACTTTTGCATTTCTTTCATGAATGAATTCTTTTAAATCATACGTTTTATAACATATCTGAACGAACTACGCACACCTGATTCTCGTCAAAGATGAGATACGTAGGCAACCCTACTCGGGTTCGGTACCATTTATTCAAAAAATACAAAAATATTTTATTCAAAAAACATTAAAAAAAAATCAAAAAGAAAGCTCTTTTAAGTATCATTGTTTGATTTGGTTGATATCAACACAGTTAGGAGTGTGCATAGAAAAGAACGGGTAATAATCAATATGGGTGGACTTCATGGTAAACCATAGATTCTTTTGGTACCTCTCACGCACACCTGTAATGACATTGTCTTGCATGCTTCAAGATAAGAACGAAATCAACCTCATCGTTTCATGTGCATTGTGTGGTGAGTTTTAGAATAAGTTCAATTGCATTGCATTGTGATCTAGAACTTGGCCCAAATGTTTGTTGAGGCGAAATCCTGAGTAACACTCGGTGTAGGAAATGATCGTAGACTTTCTTTGACCCGTTTGAGCCTTTTCAGCCTACCAAATAACATTATCCGTAGTACACCCCTTTTGAGCCTAAAGTCTATTCTTTGACAACCGCATATTACACCTATACCCTTTCTGAGTGCGTACGCATTATACCTCTCTTGGCCCGACCTCTTTGAGCGCTTTAGAAATGTGCAAGTGGCTGATAAAATTCTGCGTCGAAGTTTGTAAAGATAAAATTGTCAAAGTCCCAAAAGGGAAAATAAAAACACAAAGGGCGACTTCACAAAAAGAAAAAATCAAAAGCCCCGACATTAAAAAAAATGAATAAAAATGAGAGAATAACTTTGGAAAAAGCGGGCTCCAAACGAAATATTCAAAAAGAAGTCAGTACAGAAAAACTGGGACAAAAAAAAGAAAACAGATCAGCATTAAAGCACACAAATATCAAACACGGACGTAGTCCAACGCTCGAGGAGGATTAGTCACTTTTTACCCAAATGATATTCATCCATTTCCCCAAACCTACATTACAAGCCTGTGACAAGCCCTACATGATCTTATACTGAGGGTTCTCACATTAGTGGATACTTACATGACAGCCAAGCTTATGGTATCACAATTGCATGCATTGAACATCCTTTTGAGTGTGAGCGTACTTCTCTAAACGTCCCAAAATTCAAAATACTGAAATATATGTGAGAAATGAGACTTTCTTTCAGTGAGGGCATTTGAAACGTGAGATTACGTGTAGTTCGAAACCTTGGCTGCAAGCAAGTGTGTCGATAGTTAGGTGTCCGAGGTACCATTTGAAACTATAGGAATTAACCAGAAGTCAGTCTCGGTTAGACTGGAAGTAAATAACGGAATTCCTACGCACAATACTAATTTTTGGTATTGATCGGTGTATTTTATATACACTTTTTGAGTCATTTTTAGTTAGTATTTTACTCATTTCATTTATGTTTAGTACAGTATTAGGGTCGTTTTCCTTTCTTTTATGTCACAGCGGTCAAAAATGGAGAAATGACGAAAAGGAGATGAAATGAGCATAAAAGAGATGGAATTTCACACTAAAAGGTCCAAGAAATAAAGTCTAAGAAGTTCTGGAAATTAGAGAGGAGATCAGACGAAGTCCGGACGAAAAAAGGACGACGAAACGGACCGCTAAAACGCCATCGGCGGCTGCGCCAGTGAAAGCCGCGCGCCAATATGCTGAAAGTCCGAAAACAAGTCAAATTCGGATTCTGAAAACAAGTCAAATTCGGTCCAGCACTTCATAACTTTAGGAAGGAAAAGTTATCCCTTTAGGATTCTGAAAACAAGTCAAATTCGGCCCAGCACTTCATAATTCCCGCGTCGACGCCGCGGCCAGAATCGGAAGCGCGTCAAGATCAAGAACTTTCGACTTTCAAGATATTGGGCGCCATGGCGCTGGTCAGCCACGGGCCGGTGACGTTTTTCTGGCAGATTCCGTTTCGTCGTCCTTTTTTCGTCCGGACTTCGTCTGATCTCCTCTCTAATTTCCAGAATTTCTTAGACTTTATTTCTTGGCCCTTTTAGTGTGAAATTCCATCTCTTTTATGCTCATTTCATCTCCTTTTCGTCATTGCTCCATTTTTGACCGCTGTGACATAAAAGAAAGGAAAACGACCCTAATACTCTACTAAACATAAATGAAATGAGTAAAATACTAACTAAAAATGACTCAAAAAGTGTATATAAAATACACCGATCAAATACCCCCAAACTTAACCTTTGCTCGCCCTCGAGCAAAGATAGATAGAAAGAAATAAAAGACTCAAGAAACGAAAAATAAAAGACTCACTGACATTGATCACTTTTGTTGCATTTAGTGTTATCTAGAAAAACATGAAGGTTAGCAGAATAATATGCAGGAACATATAGCATGAAATTTCAGCACACTAAACACATTAAGCTAGATATTTCGCAAACTCATATTTATCATGCTTAATGGAAGTCAATATACTAAATCATGCATATAAATTCAAAGAAATCCTATGGCATGCTTACTTGCTATTCTCCACTAATCCTGGATATGCATAAAAGAGATCTTCAGGACTTTAAGGGTTGTAATGTTGGCTTAGGTATAGGTAGGTAAAAATAGGCATTTTAGGCTCATTTAGTGTACCATAAGCTCTTTAGCTTTTCAGTATTTCCCTTTTCTTTTTGTTCTTTCCTTCACTTCGATTCTATCTTTTCCCTCTTTTGTTTTGGGAGAGTGAAGTGTATAGTAATGACAAGCACCCCCAAACTTAGGCTTTTGCCTATTTCTTATTACTTTTTTTTTATTGGGGTGCAACAGGCTTATTCACTTTTTTTTTTTTTTAACACACAATGTATTCCACTGTTTCATATTTTTACTTATGACACAATTTATGGGAATATAGGGTGTCAAAGAAGAAGCTTCAATTTATAGGCTCAATGGGGCTGACTAGGGATATTTTTAAAGTCCGGGATAGAAAAGAATGGTAAGAATTGGCTATCAAAGAAATGTCTGAGTCATCTCCCTAACATGCATATCCTAACTATTTCGCCTCAAATAACAAGCAATCATAACACATAGGTTTTCATTATTTAGCATGCAAAATTTAAGCAAGAAACTCCAAATAGACAGATTTTGTGAGTTTTTGGCATATCTAACCTAGGTGTTTAGATATTTGCTTCTAATTCCATTACATTATTCCACCTTCCTTCACTAGGTGTTTCTAGCAACTACAGCATACATGATCTTTGACAGGCAATTATGACTCAAAAAGAAAAAAAAATTGTGACTCAAAAATAAACACAAAACAAATAAAAAGACTTAATCAAACATAACAAGACACAAATAAAACACCCTGAACTTAAATCACACATTGTCCCCAATGTGTGCAATACTAAAAAAATGGACAACTTATCGACAAAACACAATGTCATAATGGAGGTCTAGGAGGAAAAATTCGAATTTGCGGAAATATGACTCGAAGTTCTGGCGCCACAAGATCGAGATTCAGCGGCCACTGCTAATCTTGTGGCTCTTCTGGTTACGAGCTTCTCGACTCAGCTGGCACGACGATCGCTTCCTTTTTTCAGCGTTTTTGCTCCTTTTTCCTCGGTTTTAGCTTTCAGTCCACCTGTCATCCAACAACACAAAACAAGAACCCAAGACCGTGAGACTGTTCAAGACAAAATAAAATAAAATAAAGACAGAAATTAAAATAACATAATTAAAAATATTGGGTTGCCTCCCAACAAGCGCTGTCTTTAACGTCTTTTAGCCGGACGCAATTAACCTTTTCGAGTGCCCATTGGATCCTTCTGCGAACTGCTTGCAATCCGCAGAGTTATTGTTGTAGGTCTCAATTTCCCTACGACCATTTGTTCAAACAAGAGCCTTACATATACAATTATCCCCCAAGTAGGCTTGTCTTTTATGTTTTCTATAATGTAGGAATCCGTGAACTTCTCTACATCTCTCAACTCTAGGGGGTACCCTTGATGGTATGGGCTTCCTAATTGGGAATCAGCCGTGATAGCTAGTGGTGTTTCTTCTGTAATAGGTGCAAGAAAGAATTTCCACGTAATCGAAGGTAAATAATTGGATCTGCAATCGCTTCTTCTCTACACCAACTATCTCACCGATTCCTCAATAGTTGGGTGTGGTTCGTGCCTCAATCTGGCATTCATTGCTCAAAATCACCTCGATTTTTGGGTTACGCGCGCGACCGCCTCTGTCTCGTAATCTTGCCGCGCCGCTCGCTTCATCGGCGCCGCGGCGCTGCTGCTGCTGCGAACTCTCTATCTCCCCTGATTCGGCATCCTTCAGGTCAATTGCCTGACATTGTGTTTCCTCATTGCCTACCCCAGGTGTAGATTGCTCTTCTTGTGTTTCGCTGTTGAATATGATCGCGAGCTCTGCTATTTGCGTTTCCAACTTCTTCATGGCCATTCTCGTTTCGTCTATGAACTGATTTTGGTACCTCGTGAGACTGAGTATAGTTTCTCGTAATTCCTCCCTCTCTTCCTCTATGGTTGGAGCTCGATCATATTGACAGTAGAAATCCATGTCTTAAGGATCCCTGAGATGAATCAAAACCAACAACGAATCACGACACACTTGTTTTTTTTTTGTTTTTTATTTTAAGAAAATAAAATAAATAATTTAAAGAAACAAAAATAAAAACCAAATTAGAAATTAAAAATAGATAAATTTGATATTGAACTATGCCTAATCCCCGGCAACGGCGACAAAAACTTGGCGCGCGATAACGTGCACTTGCGTTTAAAGTGTGTGCATCTTACCGCGCATCAGGTATCAACTGAAGTCAGAATGTGATGATGTCTTTCCACTTTTCAGGAAAAAAAATACATATGTAAAAAAATCATATTTTCGCATCACGAACTATGTCTTGACCTGATTTTATCAGCGGGATACGTATCGACCACATTGGCTTCAGTCTCATTTTTTGAAAATTGTACAATCATTTTTTGCTTCACGAACTACGTCTTGACCTGATTCCCTCTGCGGGATACGTAGGCGGCCACATTGGCTTCAGTCTCATTTTTTGAAAATTGTACAATTATTTTTTGCATCACGAACTACGTCTTGACCTGATTCCCTCAGCGGGATACGTAGGCGGTCACATTGGCTTCGGTCACACCATTATAAATCTTTCCATTGGCTCGCGTGCGATATAATGCGTTTGATTATTCCGAAAAGAGATATGAGTAATTTCCGTCAGAGTTAAGTCTGTGCAGAGACTAGCATTCAGCAAGCATTCGCGGATCCAAAGAAGTCCGCAGAGACTACATCAAGAATCGCGGATTCAACAAGCGTTCGCGGATCCAAAGAAGCATTCGCGGATCCAACAAGTCCTTGGAGAGACTACATTAGCATCACGAACATTCAGCAAGCATTCGCAGAATCCAACAAGTCCGTGCAGAGACTACATCCGCAATCGCGGATTCAAAGAATCATTCGCGGATCCAAAGAAGTCCGCAGAGACTACATCAGCAATCGCAATATTCAGCATGCATTCGCGGATCCAAGAAGCTCGCAGAGCATTCACAGAAGCATTCGCGGATCCAACAAGTCCACACCGAGATCGTGACAAGACTCGCAACATTCAGTAAGCATTCACAACATTCAACACGTCCGTGCAAGGACGAAATCTCAGCATTTGCAGCATCACATCAATACAATCGCCATCACGTTTTACAGGATAATATTTCTACTCATACAATTACATTGCTTATAAATTCATGCGTTATCATTTTTGCCTTAACAATTATGTACTAACCTTTTGCTTAAGTCTGAGCATGCAAGCGTCAAGACCCAAAGCTACAAAATTGACGCGAATCAACCACTCATTTCCTAAAACTCAAAAGCTTTCTTTGAAGCAGGATCTTCATATCAGCAAATGCGGGAGGACAACAATAAGCCCATGCAGGTTACAAACGCACAACGTCTATGCAAGGACGTTATCTCAACCCAGGCGAGTCACAAAGCAGGTACGTTCATAAAACGACACAATTTCACTGTAAGCCTATGCAACGACTTCATCTATGCTTCGTCTATGCAACGACGAACATCTGCATCACGCCTATGCAACGACGTCATTTCATGTAAGCCTATGCAACGACTTCATCTATGTTTCGTCTATGCAATGACGAGCATCTGCATCGCGTCTATGCAACGACGTCATATCTTCTAAGCCTATGCAACAGTTTCATCTATGTTTCGTCTATGCAACGACGAGCATCTGCATCGCATTTATGCAACGACGCCATATCTTCTAAGCCTATGCAACGACTTCATCATGTTTTGTCTATGCAACGACGAACATTCGAATCACGTCTATGCAACAATTCCATGTCTTCTAAGCCTATGCAACGGCTTCATCATATTTCGTCTATGCAACGACGAGCATCTACACCGTGTCTATGCAACGACGCCATCTTCTAAGCCTATGCAACGCCTTCATCATGTTTCATCTATGCAACGACGAGAATCTGCATCGTGTCTCTGCAACGACGCCATCTTCTAAGCCTATGCAACAGCTTCATCTATATTTCGTCTATGCAACGACGAACATCTGCATCGTGTGTATGCAACGACACCATTTCATGTAAGCCTATGCAACGACTTCATCTATGTTTCGTCTACGCAATGATGAGCATCTGCATTGCGTCTGTGCAACGACGACATCCCATGTAAGTCTATGCAACGACTTCATCTATGTTTCTTCTATACAACGACGAGCATCTGCATCGCGTCTATGCAACGACGTCATCTCAGGTAAGCTTATGCAACGACTTCATCTATGTTTTGTCTATGCAACGACGAGCATCTGCATCGCGTCTATGCAACGACGTCATTTCATGTAAGCCTATGCAACGACTTCATCTATGCTTCGTCTATGCAACGACGAACATCTGCATCGCGTCCATGCAACGACGACATCAACATCTACAAACACCTTGTATTTTACAGCACCACATCACCTGTAACCCAGTGTCAATCATAATTCGACACTGGGACAAATTTTGAATCTGCATCGGCACTGTCTTTAAATTTACAGCATCTCAGCAGCCCAGTGTCATCATGATTCGACACTGGGACAATTTTGAATCGGCGACTGTCTGCTTTAATTTTCTAGCATTGCAGCAACCCAGTGTCCTCATAATTCGAAACTGGGACAAATTTTGAATCTGCATCAGCTTTTTGTCCATTCATTTTCTTGATCTTTGTTTTAATTCTGACGATGGGGACAAAATTGGCTACAAGTCAATGTCTTTGTCCGAAAACTCTTTCATAGTCGTCGGTCAAAGAGAGACAAACTATTGACACCCAATTTTGACCCATCTTTTAGTCATTTCTTGCAATTTTAAGCATTTTAGGACAGCGCATTTTAATCATCATTTTTTGCATTTTTTACATATTCTATGTTTATTTCTTCACAAAATGGCATTGCATCTTTTTATTTTAAATTAAGCATGATGTCTTTGTTAATATTATGTTTCTATTATTATTACACCGCCGTTTTATTTTATTAATGTTTGCATCTCTTTAAATAATTAATTGACATCCCATTTTTACTTTTAATTAGACATTAAACATTTCTTAAATATTGTATTTTATTATTATTGTATCGGCATTTTTATTTTGATAATTTTGTACCTTTAAATAATTTTCTTTTAAATAATAAACCCGTTTTGCATTTTTGTCAAATCAGTCCAGTCCGAGGCACAATTTGAATCAGTCCAATCCGTCGAAAACTGAAGCTCAAACCGAGGCCCAAAAATAAGGCCCAGTACACCTTTCATCTTTTCCCCCAATACCCAAAACCCTAAACCTAAATACCTCTATAAATAAAAACCCTACCCCACTTTCTCTCTCTAATACTAATCAGTTGCAGCAACAACAACAACATCATCTGCAGCCGTTCCCCCAATTTCCACTAAAAATACTCCCCATTTTCTATCATCTTCTTCAACCTTTCTCAAGCCCCCCCACACACACCAACACAGTCGTACTTCACATTTTCAAGATCCATATAATCTTGCATCTCTCTCATTCTCACACCACTGTTCCCGTCACCCGCCACTGCTGCGAGTTCTGGCGAACCCACCACTACTACATGGACCTCAGCCGCAACATCTACTCTCTCTAATTCTATTTTCATCCCTTTCCATTCTTAAAATCACTCTCTCACACTCCCTTCCCCACCGAACCACCCAAACGAACCCCGTTAACTCGTGACCCATCTCGCATCTGCCCATCGCTGACCATTGTTATGCCAACGAACTCCATTCTCATCCCCCCACTGTACCCATCAACCACTGGCGGCGTCGCTCCGGCGATAGCCGTGGAAGTGACGCTGCCATCCCAATCTCACTGCATTTGCACCTCGACGAGACTATTATTTATTTCTTCATCTTTATTACTATATTTTGTGTTTGTCGGACTGATTTCCTTCATTTCGGATATGATCGGAGTTTGTTTAAGCTCCGGCGACTGCGGTTGGTTTCTTGTTGAGAGTTTTGTTGGCTGTTGCTGGTGGATGGTTTGATTTTTCTGATTTTTTGGTCTGTTGTTGGTGTTGATTGGACTGATTTTGCATTTTGTATATCACCGGAGTTCTAAAAAACTCTGGCGACCTGTGTTGGTCTTATTTTTGTGGTTATCTATAGTCGTGATCATTGTTGGACTGATTTCGCTGATTTTACATTCGCCCGGAGTTCTTGAAAAACTCCGGCGATGTTCTGAGATTTTCGGCGATCTCGTTGGCTACTGTTTTGATGTTTTCCGGCTGTTTGTCGGTCTGATATTTTCCAGCGAACCACTTCCAGTGTATTAGTTGGTCGGTCACTGTTCTGTTACTGTTCGACAATTCTATGGACTGTTTTGCCCTTCTTATTATCGGTATATTTTACTGATCTAGAATAAATGCTACACTTGTTATTTAACTGATTTATAACAGATACTACACTTGTGGCCAATGAAAAAGTTATCCGTCGATTTTTGAGGCCTTCACTGTTGCAAAGACGGAAAATAAAATAAAATGAAGCTTTCTGGGCAATGATGATTTCTTCCACTTGCGTCGGATAACCAACATGCGCTGGCAGGGCGAATTTTCGCAGTCGGACTTGTTTAGGATGTCCCACTTTATTTTTTTATATATCTGAGCCCTCCGTGATTAAAACTATTACTCTTTTGGTGCGGATCTGAATGTTTTATTTGTTTTATTGTTTCTAACAATATTGGTCGATGAAGGAATCTCCGTCTGATTTTCAAGGCCTCCCCTGTACAAAAGACGGATTTATTTTTTTTGCTTTACTTATTAATTCTTGCTATTACTTTAAAATTATTTATTCTATTACTAACACTTTTACTAAGTGCTTATGCAGGTACCCGTAGATTATCTTGTGCGGAAGGTCTAAAAAGTGCTAAAAGATGTCTCGGAGTTTTTTTCGATTTTAGGTTTATTATTTTGTATTGCATTCCATTGTAATTGTAAATTATGAAAACTGCTTAGAATATTTAGAATAAAAAGGCCATAAATAATTAACCTAGGTTTTAACGTATAACCGCAAGTTAGCGGATCTTAAAGGATGCCTAACCCCTTCCCTTTAGGATAATAAAGAACTCTGATCCAGAATCTCATTAATTTCGCAGACCAATAAATGGAGATTAATTGCAGTATTTTTTATTGCAATAAATCAAGTGTCCTAATTCACTTAACTAATTAGGTGACGACTCCTCAAAATCAGCATTATTGTTCCATCCAGGGAACCGCAACAAAGAGCAACGTTGCGGATACCGTTCAGATCCCGAGGTCAAAAACGGGCGCGACAGTACTACTTGAGGAGGATTCTAGTTATCAAATTGGTATAAGACGATAAGGTATGTGAACTATCTCTTCTTTCTTTGGCATGATTGAGGCGCGATTTAATGCACACACTTTAACGCAAGTGCACGTTGTCGACTCAAGTAATATAGTCTTGAAGACCGAGTTATCATCCTCAGGGATTAGTGCTCAAGTACCAATTATCTATCATTTGTTATCTATTTGGTGACCGATATTTAAGTTGTTGATTATAACTAACAATTATAAAGACAAATTAACTATGTGTTTACTTCAGTAGTGATGGAAATAGGGCTTCCAAGTCGCCTCAACTATCCGCTTATATTACTTATTAATGCAATAAATTATGGTTCTTCTTCTTTTGGAGATAGAATGTTTACTAATTCGTTTTATACTCCCGTTAAGACTATATAAACACTCAACCCCAGTAGAGCTCCTTTCTACCTTTCGGTGATAAGGATGACTCTATAAGAGGATTAAGAACAAAAACCCTGTTAACGTTTACGCAAGTAAGCTAGGTGTTTAAACCCCCGTTAACGCTACACAAGTAATTGAGGTATTTTCATCCCCAATCCGACTTATGATTACCCAACTACAGCATAGTCACAACCTCCTCCTTTCGAAGTTTGATTAGAAATCATATAAATAATGATAATTAATGATCAAGTAATTACCAAGCATTCAAAACATTATTGGAATAAATCTCAACAGTAAGAAGAACAACCATAAACATGCATTAACTCATAAAATAAGGTTCAAGTGAATTGACATGGAAAACCCTATATTAGAATTAGTTCCTAGCCATAGACATGACAAGAACTAATTCAATATCCAACATAAACTAAAAGTAAAGTAAAGAAAAGAAAAGAAATTACTAAGTAATGGTCTTCAATCTTCAACTCCAAGAAGTCTTGTGTTTTTGCAAGAAAGGGAACCCATGAAAACTGCCTAGGGTTCTCTTTTTATAGCCTCCAAACCGCCCTTAAGGTTTTCCTTCAGGCCTGGCCCATAAAATCGTCAAAGACCTGATTTTTCCCGCGTCGGCGCGCTGCTCGCTCTTGGCATACGGAAGTTCTGCGAGTTTCTGATGATTAGCGCGCCGTACTGCACTCCTCGTTCGAGGCCGCGGCCAGAACTTCGCAAGACTACGATCATTGGCGCCAGTGCGCTCTTGTTTGGGCGCCTTGTGCGCGCGCCCGTGTGTGCCTTGTTCGCCACTTTCTCGTCTTTTAAGCTCTGGAACCTCCACTTTTGCCTTCTTTTCGCTCCTTTTCCGCCAAATAGCCATTTTAACCAATTTGACTCAAAAGAAAGAAAATCTATCCTAAGACGACACGTATTTGTACAAAAAGGGACAAAAGACTCACTAAAAATGACTCAAAAAGTGTATATAAAATACACCGATCAAATACCCCCAAACTTAACATTTGCTCGCCCTCGAGCAAAAATCAAAAGAAAGAATTAAAGACTCAAGGAAAGAGAAAATAGAAAGACTCAATGACATTGATCACTTTGCTGCATTGGTGTCACTTAGAAAAACATGAAAATTAGCAGAATAATATGCAGGAACATATAGCATGAAATTTTAGCACTCTAAACACATTAAGCTAGATATTTCGCAAACTCATTTTTATCATGCTTAATGGAAGTCAAAATACTGAATCATGCATGTTAATTTCAAAAATCCTATGACATTTTTACTTGCTATTATCCACTAATCATGGATATGCATCTAAGAGATCTTCAGGACTTTTAAGGGTTGTAATGTAGGCTTAGGCACGGGTAGGTAAAAATAGGCATTTAGGCTCATTTTTGTGTACCATAAGCTCTTTAGCTTTTCAATGTTTCCCTTTTCTTTTGATTCTTTCCTTCACTTCAAATCTATCTTTCCCCTCTTTTGTTTTGAGAGCGTGAAGTGTATTATAATAACAAGCACCCCCAAACTTATGCTTTTGCCTATTTCTTATAACTTTTTTATTGGGGTGCATCAATCTTGTTTGCTCTTTTTGTCTCTTTTTTAACACATTCTATTCCAACTATTTCACATGTTTACTTATGGCACAAGTATGGAAATATAGGGTGTCAAAGAAAAAGTTCAATGTTTAGGCTCAATAGGGTTGACTAGGAATATTTTTAATGTCAGGGATAGAAAAGAGTGGTAAGAATTGGCTAACAAAGAAACGCCTGAGTCATCTCCCTAACATGCATATCCTAACTATTTCGCCTCAAATAGCAAGCAATCATAACACATAGGTTTTAATCATTTATCATGCACAATTCAAGCAAGAAACTCTAAATAGACAGATTTCATGAGTTTTTGGCATATTTAACCTAAGTGTTTAGATAGTTGCTTTTAATTCCATTATATTATTCCACCTTACTTCACTAGGTGTTTCTAGTAACTACAACATGCATGATCTTTGACAGACAATTATGACTCAAAAGAAAAAATTTATGACTCAAAAATACACAAAATAATCAAAAAAACTCAAACATACTATAACAATAAGACACAAATAAGACACCCCCCAAACTTAAATCACACATTGTCCCCAATGTGTGCAGACTCAAAGACAATAAAAGAAACAAGACACTTACAGACTTGGTTTAAAATGGTGGCGGCGGTGGTGGCATTGGATAGTGCATGGACCACTGGTTGAACAAGGAACTCATCTCGTTAATTTGTTGCCTCGTTTCTTGTTGTCCTTGTATCACCGTGTCCAAACTCTGCATCATCCTTATCTGATTCTGGAGTAACTGCTCCATCGTGGGCACTGAAGGTTCTGATTCTGTGGGTGGCTGGTGGCTGGTGGCTGCTCCTTGCCGCATATTGAGCCTCTATCTCAGGCTCATCTTCGTCCATGGCGGCCTCTGCTGCTGGTGGTGGTGGTGCTGGTGCTCTTCTTCTTCTTCTTTGGGGACTTGGAGTGCAGGAAGAGTGCGCATCCCATATGACACATGCAGTTGGTTTCTCTTATGAGTATCAGTGGGTAGGGTTGGGACCCCATTTATGGCGCATAAACTTGTGATAAGTGAGTCATGTCCCAACCCACCTGTTGTTACCAACATGCTGGTCTCTTCAATACTTTGCACTATCTCCTTTCCCACATCAATCGTCTTCCCCGCCATGATTCCATATATCAATTTGATCCTGTCTTCTGGCACTCTGGTAAAGTGCGTTGATGGAATCATACGGGCACTGACGAAATACAACCAACCCTTGACTTTTTTGTTGAACTGACACATGCTCAGTCCTCTTAACCCATTTCTGGCAATATCAAATGCAGCCCCAGGGTAGCTCACTGTGCCTGCGACGGTATCTCAGTCGATGTTGCTGGTGCTTCTAGACCATATTCTGAAGTAGCTTCGGTCATCACCCCTTTCTTCAACATCTGCTGTTTTTAGTAACACATTTACCGCTTCTGCCATCACAGGCACATATATTCCCCTCACAAAGCATTTATTGTCCACCTTCTCCGGAAAGTTAGCATAGAATTCACGCACCATCACTGTGTTCATTGGTGCTATCTTTTCCGGGTTTACAAATCTTCTCCACCCCATCATCTCAATCATCGCCCGAATGGGCTCATAGACATCCTCCTCCCAAGCGAATCCCTTTGATAGTCCATTCCCCTTTCAGGGATTAAGGGCCTAGTACTAAGCTTTTTGTATCTTTCATGAGCTTGTTGGCTAATGAACCTAGTATCATCGTATTGAGGGGCTGAGGTGGATGTGGAGGCTCTTCTCTTTCTGGCAGACATGTTCATATACTTATTGCAGCGTTCCCTTTCTATCAATCACTGTTCACCAACCCTATCACTCACCAATCAACAGCTACAACACCTATTACCAACAAACTTCACTTAAGAAGCTTCTACACAACACCCACACCTTCCTTGTATACTCTTCCTCACTTTTTTTTCACAACCAATTTTTCAACACCCCACAACTTCAACAATACAACACTCCTCCAAACTACTACCTCTTTTGACTACAGTAAAGCTCTCAAGAAAAGAAGAAGATTACCTTTTTACGGTGTTCTTCAAGGTTTTCTTGCTTCTAATGGTGATTTTAGGCACTGGGATGAAGTTTTGTTGGTTGAAATGGTTAAGCGTTTAGGGAATTTAAGAGTTTTGGTTGTGTTTGGGTTTGATTTATGGAGTATTTGTGGGTAAGGTGTGGATTTTCGTGGGTTTTGTGGAGAAGAATGGTTAGGTTTTGGTTTGAAATTGGGGAAATCGGGTTTTTGGGCGTCTTTTAATTTCTGGATTTCCGCTTCGGCGTCGCGGCCCTGCATTTGGCGCCGCGGCGCCCAACTTACTGCACTTCTTCGGGAATTTCTGCGCCGCGGCCCTGCTCCTGGGCGCCGCAGCACTTAAACTTCAGCGCCTTTCTGCTCTTTTGGCGCCACGACCACCTCGCAGGCGCGTATGGCCTGCTTTTTCTGGAAATCCTGGCTATTCTTCAGTTTTCGCCCTCCAATTTATTGGCCTACACCTGTCAATCACAACACAAACACTACCTCCGTGAGACTGTTCTTAATAAAAACTAACTATCTTAAAGTAAAATAAATCAAAATACCTTGGGTTGCCTCCCAAGTAGCGCTGTCTTTAACGTCTTTTAGCCGGACGCAAGTTCCTTAACTCAAGAAGTGTGGGGTGGATTAACCCCACAACCAATCCATTTTCTCCACATTTTTCGTTTTCTTCTTCTGCTTCTCTTCTTAAAATTATTTTTAAAGGAAGGTTCAGGAGCACATACCTGCTTTGGCGGAGGTTCGGCATCACGTACCTGCGTTGGTGGGCTTATCTCCCTTGGTTTGGCTTGCACTGGCTCACAAGGGGTTCTGATGGTGCTGATTGTAAAGCACATGCTCATGATTGGTGGCTCAATAATGTGTTTAAATACTTTAAACACCATTTCTTCCTTCTCCACCCTCAACGTCAGCTCTCCTTTTTCTACATCGATCAGGGCTCTCCCTGTCGCCAGGAATGGTCTCCCCAATATGATGGGGATCTCTGCATCCTCCTCCATGTCGAGAATGAGGAAATCCACAGGAAAAAAGAATTTTCCTACCTTAACAAGCACATCCTCAATCTTCCCCCTTGGGTGCACCACTGTTCTATCTGCTAGTTGTAGGCTCACTGTGGTTGGTTTTGCCTCACCTAACTCCAACCGTTTAAATACTGACAAAGGCATCAAATTTATACTTGCCCCTAAATCGCAGAGGGCCCTGTTGCATGTCACCTTGCCAACTGTGCAAGGCAATGTAAAGCTCCCTGGGTCTTTTAGTTTATGAGGCAACTTCTTCTGCAGGATGGCACTACACTCCTCAGTCAGCGCCACCATCTCATACTCTACTAGTTTCTTCTTCTTCCCCAAAATCTCCTTCATGAATTTGAAATAAGAAGTCATCTGATTCAACGCCTCTATGAAGGGTATGTTGATATGTAGCTTTCTGAACGTCTCCAAAAATTTGGAGAATTGTTTATCAACTGCCTTCCTCTGCAATCTCTGTGGGAACGGGATCTTCTCAGTATAATCCTTCTCTGGAGTTTTCTCTACTACTGGGCGAGCTTCAACCACCTTCTCTTTCTCTATCTCTGCCCTTTATTCAACTACCGGCTGAGGTGAATGTTGCTCCAACTGTTTACCACTTCTCAGTACTGCCTGGCATTGTTCTCTCGGATTCATCTCTGTGTTGCTTGGCAGTGTACCCTGTGGCCTGCTGTTCGATTGCTTTGCTAGTTGACCCACTTGTGTTTCCAAGTTCCTAAACGAAGATCTAGTCTCCGCCATGAACTGGGTCTGGGAGTTGGTAAGTGTCAACAAAGCCTCTCTCAGCTCGTCTGGCTTTTCTGGCTGAACAGGTGCATTAAATTGTTGAGAAGGTGGGGCCAGAGTAAATGGATGCTGATTTTGGTGCTGCTGGTTTTGGTACTGGCCTCTATACTGATTCTGCTGCCCCTGGTCTCCTCTTCATGAAAAATTTGGGTGATTCCTCCACCCTGGATTGTATGTGTTGGAGTATGGGTTGTTTTGGGGCCTCTGATAGTTACCCACGGCTTGGCACTCTACTTGCTCGATTGGCATATTATTAGGATCAGCTGAAGGACATCTATCGAATGTATGTGGACCACCACATATTTCACAGCTCTTTGGCATCTGCACTGCATTTACAGATACTGTATGTTGTTGCAGCTGCTTGGTCAACAGGGCAACTTGGGCATTCGGGGCAGTGATGACATCTATCTCATGAACTCCCACCATTCTCCTACCACTCATTGATCTATCTTCTGTGACATGGTTGTTGGTGGCCATATCTTCTAATAAGTCGTGAGCTTCGTGGCTGTTTTCCTCATAATGGTCCCACCTGCTGCTGCATCAATAATTGTTCTGGTTGTTCCGCTCAGCCCGTTATAGAAGATGTGGACCAAGTTCCACAACTCAATACAGTGGTGTGGACACTTCCTCTGTAAGTCCTTGAATCTCTCCCAAGCTTCGTATAATGACTCTCCGTCTGCTTGGTAGAAATTATTCAGCTCCCCTCTCAACTTTGCTGCTTTGCATGGGGGGAAAAAAATTTCCAAAAATTTCTGCGCCAGCTCTTGCCATGTAAAAATCGAATCAGCTGGTAAGGAATTTAACCATACTTTTGCTCTGTCCCTGAGTGAGAAGGGAAAGAGCCTCAATCTGACGGCATCATCAGTAACGCCGTTATATCTGAATGTTGCACACAGCTCCAAGAAATTAGCTATGTGCATATGTGGATCCTCTGATGGCAACCCTCCAAACTGCACTGTGTTCTGCACCATGCTTAGAATTGTCGGTTTGATCTCAAAGTTATTTGCTCCTATTGCTGGGAGCCTAATACATGTCTGTGCTCCGTTCACCCTCGGCAGCACGTAGTCTCCCAAGCTTCTTTCTGCCTGGACTTGAACTCTCTCCTCGACATCCATAGGTATTCGCCGAGGCATTCCTTGGTTAGGTTGATTTTCACCTAACCCCTCTCTCAGTACATTGTTGTTTTGGACGCCGTCCATCTCTATCAAGGTTGAAATTCGCTGGTTCCTTCTATTCTGTTTACAAGTTTTCTCAATCTTTGGATTGAAGGGAACAAGAGTGTCCGCTCCTCTTCTCCTTCGCATAAACTGAGCGCCTGAAACAGATCAAAAACAAACAAACGGATCACGGCACCCTGATTTTTACCAAAATAAAAATTAAAAAAAACGTAATAAATAAAAAAAATAAAAAATAAAACCAAATTAGAAATTAAGAATAGATAAAATTGATATTGAACTATGCCTAGTCCCCGACAACGGCGTCAAAAACTTGATGCGCGATTTAATGCAAACACTTTAACGCAAGTGCACGTTGTCGACTCAAGTAATATAGTCTTGAAGACCGATTTATCGTCCTCAGAGATTAGTGCTCAAGTACCAATTATCTATCCTTTTTTATCTATTTGGTGACCGATATTTAAGTTGTTGATTATAACTAACAATTATAAAGACAAATTAACTATGTGTTTACTTCAGTAGTGATGGAAATAGGGCTTCCAAGTCGCCTCAACTATCCGCTTATATTACTTATTAATGCAATAAATTATGGTTCTTCTTCTTTTGGAGATAGCAGGTTTACTAATTCATTTTATACTCTCGTTAAGGCTATATAAACACTCAACCCCAGTAGCGCTCCTTTCTACCTTTCGGTGATAAGGATGACTCTATAGGAGGATTAAGAACAAAAACCCCGTTAACGTTTACGCAAGTAAGCTAGGTGTTTAAACCCCCGTTAACGCTACACAAGTAATTGAGGTATTTTCATCCCCAATCCGACTTATGATTACCCAACTACAACATAGTCACAACCTCCTCCTTACGAAGTTTGATTAGAAATCATATAAATAATGATAATTAATGATCAAGTAATTACCAAGCATTCAAAACATTATTGGAATAAATCTCAACAATAAGAAGAACAACCATAAACATGCATTAACTCATAAAATAAGGTTCAAGTGAATTGACATGGAAAGCCCTATATTAGAATTAGTTCCTAGCCATAGACATGACAAGAACTAATTCAATATCCAACATAAACTAAAAGTAAAGTAAAGAAAAGAAAAGAAATTACTAAGTAATGATCTCCAATCTTCAACTCCAAGAAGTCTTGTGTTTTTGCAAGAAAGAGAACCCTTGAAAACTGCCTAGGGTTCTCTTTTTATAGCCTCCAAACCGCCCTTAAGGTTTTCCTTCAGGCCTGGCCCATAAAATCGTCAAAGACCTGATTTTTCCCGCGTCGGCGCCGCGGCCCTGCTACTGGCGCCGCGGCGCCGGAAGTTCTGCGAGTTTCTGATGATTAGGCGCCGCGGCGCTGCACTCTGCTGTCTGGAGGCGCCGCGCCAGAACTTCGCAAGCCTCGATCATTGGGCGCCGGCCAGCCTCATTGGGCGTAGCCTTGGCGGCCTGTGTTCGTGCATGGTTCGCCACTTTCTCGTCTTTTAAGCTCTGGAACCTCCACTTTTGCCCTCTTTTCGCTCCTTTTCTGCCAAATAGCCATTTTAACCAATTTGACTCAAAAGAAAGAAAATCTATCCTAAGACGACACATATTTGTACAAAAAGGGACAAAAGACTCACTAAAAACGACTCAAAAAGTGTATATAAAATACACCGATCAATGATCTTTATAAAGTGAGTGGATTCTAATCTTTGATGATACATGACTTGATTTTATAAAGGAAAGATTGTACGGCGGAGGTACATTGTTTTATTGGATCTTAATCCTTAATGATAGATTCCATTGATAGTACTTTGGGTTTGCTAAAATAGAAGTTATTCTATTTATTCCATTGAATCTACCTTGGCATGACTTTTATAAAATGAGTGTACGGTGGACGTACATATTTTAAATGAATCTAGATTTCATGTGGTACATAAGGTGGTAGTGCCTTGATTTGAAAAGTATAAGTTACTTGATTTGAAAAGAATAAGTTCCTTGATTTGAAAAGTATAAGTTACTTGATTTGAAAAGAATAAGTGACTTGATTTGAAAAGTATAAGTTACTTGATTTGAAAACAATAAGTGACTTGATTTGAAAAGTATAAGTTACTTTATTTGAAAAGAATAAGTGACTTGATTTTGAAAGTGTAAGTTACTTGAGTTTAAAAGTGTAAGTGACTTGATTTTAAAGGTGAAAGTTGTCACGACCCGACCCCGGGACCGCGACTGGTGCCCTACCTGGGCACCCTTACAGGTAAACATCAGAGAAAATCAGCGGAACATACATGAAACTTATAAATAAAACGTCGGAATGTCTGACAAAGTTAGCCGATAGGGCTACCTTCCAGTACATATATATAAATACAACCGAAGCAGTTGCCTCCTTTCTTTTACAAACTGACCCACAACATGTGACTACAGACCTCTAAGAGTTTTAACATAACCACTGTGGCGGGACAAGGCCCCGCCGTACCCCTGAATATACATAGCCATAACAACTCCAGAACATTGGAGCCATCTGAAAATGCTGAACCAGGATCCTAAGCTCGCGGATCCACAACTGTTTTCCTAAACCTGCGGACATGAACGCAGCCCCGAAAAGTCGATACAGTACGAATATGGAACAGAAAATAAAGTACAATGACAAATCATAACTGTACTAAAGAATGACAGGGCAAGTATAAAGAAAGGGTAAATACCAGATCCTACCGTGTCATTTCCATCTCGTGAACTTAATCGTACCTTATTATCTTTTCCCATTTTTCCATAAAAGTATAGTCAAATTCTTACGTACTTACTTAAGAAAACTCATCAAGTTCATAAACATATAACTTACGTATCTTGCATAACCTAATCCGTCCCTTTATGGAGGAACGCCTATACTGTCGGCCCAATCTGAGACGCGATAAAATCACATAAGTCTGCCCATAAAGGTATACTGCATATAAATATGAGGCTCATGATCAAAGCGGTCCTCGCCCGTAGCATCGATAAGCAATCCTATTCACGGGACTATTTCACCGCATAGGTCCTGTGGACCCGCGTGAGGTATTCTCGCATAGTCGTACCGCCCGCGTGGGACTGTTTCACCGCGTAAGCCCATAAGGACTCGCGTGAGGTATTCCTCGCATAGGTCGTACCGCCCGCGTGGGACTATTTCACGCGTAAGCCCATAAGGACTCGCGTGAGGTATTCCTCGCATCATGGGTAGCAAATCCACGGAGCAGGTGGTATAACGTCTTGGGGTTTACCGCCATTTATACTCTTACCACGAAGAAGGTGGTATAACGTCTTGGGGTTTACCTCATTTATACTCTTACCCTAACTCAATGGCCATCATCATACATAACATAAGCCCTATCGACATCATACATAACATAAGCACTACCGACTTATCATACATAACATAAGCAAGTTAAGAAATCCCCTAACTTCTTATTAGCTTGTTCATATACACTCATTTTTTTGTTTACTAAAGGCACTAACATGTCATTATAAAATCCGGGAATTTAACCCAACGTACTACGTGCCTCTACTCCTTTAAAATGATTCTCTTTCAAATAAAACTTCCAAGATACTAATAACCGTAGTATCAAGTCATATTTACTTTTCACGACAAGTCACAATACTTTTTAGAAATACATTTATAGGCTTCTAAATCAAGTGACTTCTTTCTTTGAAACCTTAAGCAATTAGTACCTTTAAAACAATTTGCCCTTCTTTATTTCAAATCATTTCTTTGCTTACATTACTGAAGAAAACCATTCTTTTAATCTTCCATAAAGTTGTTATAACCAACTTCCCATAAAGTCGTTATAACTCTTTATGTCTTAGACAAATTCATTCCTTTTATGACCAAGAAACTTATACTTTCAATTCAAATCACATAGCTTTTCAAAATACTTCAAGTCTCTTATCTTTTAAGAAAACAAGTTTCTTAACTTAGAATGGCAAGAAATCAATACTTTCCAAATCAAGTATTCTATAATTTTAAATCTATTCATTTCTTCCTTTAAGAATCAAGTCTCATAACTTGAAAAATAAAGTCCCTTAACCTTTTAATAATTTGAGGTCCATAGTCTTAAAACTTCATACGTAAATCCTTATAAATTAAGTAACATATACTTTGGTGCGTTGTGAATAAGTTCTGCTTATTTATAACGATCTTAATCAAGTAGCCATGATCTAGAAAATGTAATACAATTTTGTCTTATCTTAGCTTCTATGCAGATGGAGAATTCTACTTGTTTTAACATAATTAATTGTCATTACATTTTCCTTTACTAACGCTGCAATGGCTTGTTCGATACTTATTCTCATTCGTGCCGTAAATTAGCCAAGTCAACTTGGCTCCAAATACCCCCTAACGACTCTTACCAACATCCCCCATAAGACTTGGTAAGAACTTAGGATAACTTAGACATAACCTTTTCGTAGAGTAAATCAACATACATACCTCTTAACTTCTAAGGGTAGAAGGAATCATGAAATAGTACTACACGTATATTCCATACATAGAATCATGTCAAAAGAAGGAAGAGGTTCACATACCTCGCGACGATTGTCGACAAGTAGCAAAATGCTCCAAAGTACATCAACCTTGAGCTACTCCATTATTCAAGTAGGATACGCTATACTTAGTACTTCAACCTATCATGGTCACAATACGTCCATTAACCTCTTACTTCAGACGTAGAATATTCTAAGTGCTAAGTCGCCAAATTCTACGGAAAATCGGACAGCACTTCCTTTGTTTCTACTTACTTTGCCACCTTTTTCAAGGCCGAATACAATAACCAAACAGCCCCAATTGGCTCACAATTTCTATAAGGTACTCCAATACAAATAAAAACTAAACAGCCCCAATTGGCTCACAATTTAGAAAGTAGTCCAATACAATTGAAAAACAAACTAAAAGTCCAAATTCGGCCACCTTGAGTTCAACCTTACCAATTCTTATCAAATTTCCATTTCAATCCAAATTGGTAGCATAACATGATATCAAGTCGTATTTGATTATAACAACCATAATCCTTAAGTAAGTGACATGCGCCGATTCTAATAACGACTAAATTGAAATCGACTTAACATGGCTTACATTACATTTCGGTTCAAGGCTACAATCAATCCACAATCCTTATAAACTTCTACATATCAACTTCATGCTAGCAACACGTAAAGCTATCAACAACAATATAAATATACAATCTTGTAACACATTTAAAAGACAAGATTATACCTTAACGATTCTTAATCCAATTCCAATCCGAAGTCGCTCCTTAGTAGTTTAGAACCTCTCCAAGACACTTCAATCCGTTTGTTGAGACCCTTAGAACCATACCAACAACTTTCCTTCAACTTTCAATCCAAAACCTAGAAAGTCACTAGGTTTTCACTTTGCGACTAACATCGAAAACTCTCTTTTTCCGGGAACTTTCTATTGAGATACACTTACATAACACTCATGAACCTTGGTTTAAAGTGGGGAGCTAAAAGAACAAGGATCAAAGATTTTTCCTTTTCTTCCAAGAGGAACCCGTGAGCCTCCCTCTATGTTCTTCAATTTTTGTGGAAATTTTTCTAAGTGTAATGACACACTCTTGCTACTAGTAGTGTAATAAAGGGGCATGGAGGGTTAAGATGTAACCAAATGGGTGGTTTAGATGAAGTCTTACTAAAAATCAAGACTAATTGACCTTTGACTTAGTCAACTTTCTCATGCCACAACTTGCAAGACATTAGTCATCCAAGACTTATGGTAAATGACCATATTAGCCATGCCTAAATTCGACCAAGGCATCATAAGGGGGGTGACACGTGTCGCCCTCCCATTCGTCAAAATAAGACGTTTTCCGACAATTTCATAATTCCGATAAAATTTTACAAGTCTCAAATCTTGACACCTATGAGTTCTTACGTACGTTCTTACAACATGTCCTGCAAATACAGGGTGTAACATTCTTCCCCCCTTAGAAACATTCGTCCTCGAATGTTCTTTCGGAGTCCAATCTAATTAAAGCGCGACATAGTTTCCTTATACTACACCCTTCTTACTACATACGCCACTCATGGCCACGTAACAATATTTATACTAAGATGTCAACCTTGACACTCACGAGGCCAACTAGCCCATACTTATAATGACCTCAAAGTATGTCATAATCTTCACCACTAGGTCTACTAGAGTCTGACGACTGTATCATCATCGGGAAAACCTCATATTCCCACTCAACTAACGCCCCACGCACTCAAGGGTGTAGTTTCCTCAAAAGGTTCTTATGGATTCAGGCTCTACTCCTTTACACTTGGTTGCTATCCATCGTACTGGCCGTACTCTTTCCGCAATTCCAACTCATACTAGCATACATACCTAACTTCCATACCGATTCTGGCCACTAATCTTTGGAGTCACTCTTTAAGACAAAAATACGACCATTTCCGGCTTTCATGACCTGGTTCCGGTGGAACGCGTCCACGAACTCGTAAAATAATTAACTAGACTTGGGCCTTGCGCCCGTGACCGTCACATAGCGGAACTACTACCAACTGATCCCACTCCATTTCCGGGCCATGGGGAGACCGTGTAGTCCTTAACTGACTCGGCGTCGCGACTTAACTCTTATCCTTGAGTCGACTTAAAATCTTATTGCCAGAGAAAGCCTTATATACCTAAGGTCTCGGCAGTAATCAATATTCTTAGGCTCGCAATTTCCATGCACCAAGCCTACCTTACGATCCCGATGGCAGTACAAAACTTCTCATAAAACCAAAGCCATGTTGTCTCAATCACCACAACCATTACTTACTCTATACGGACCTCATCCGTACAATTCTCTTAAGCCTACTACGCAGCTTAATCTATTAACATGACATTCCGCTAGGTTCCTTAACATGGCTTCTTAAGGGTTCACTACCCTATCAGACAGCTCATCCTTTCCCAATCATCTCAAATAAAACATAAGATCTTGGCGAGAATTCATTAACTATTCCATACCTTCCCGGTATCTAGTTAGTCTTTACGATTCACGGAAATCTAACATCATTCTAGGCAACACGCGTCTGACCCTCATACATAACTCCGTATAGATGTATGTCACAATACCAACTATACTAAAATCATTACCAACCTGGATACGCAATCCACATAGTCCTTCCTGGGTCACTGCTGCCTTTCTCGTAGCTGCAATCAACATAACTTGTTAGGGAGGGACGACCCTAACAATACAGCTCTATCGCACGATCTCAGAGTGAGAAGAATGGAAACCAACTCTAAATGTCCTGCAGCCTCCTGATAATAGATGTGGTGCACAACACACCGATAATCAAGACTCTACTAGACACCGCGATGTAGACACTTTCGAGGACTAATCGCTCGATACCACTTTTGTCACGACCCGACCGGGATCGCATCGTGCCCTACCTGGGCACCCTTACAGGTAAACATCAGAGAAAATCAGCGGAACATACATGAAACTTATAAATAAAATGTCGGAAGTAATACAACAGGTTAGCCGATAGGGCTACCTTCCAGTACATATATATAAATACAACCGAAGCAGTTGCCTCCTTTCTTTTACAAACTGACCCACAACATGTGACTACAGACCTCTAAGAGTTTTAACATAACCACGGTGGCGGGACAAGGCCCGCCGTACCACGAATATACATAGCCATGACAACTCCGAACATTGGAGCCATTCGAAAATCTTGAACCAGGGATCCTAAGCTCGCGGATCCTGGCGTGTACCTAAACTGCGGACATGAGCGGCCCCGAAAAGTCGATGCAACAGTGCGAATATGGAACAGAAAATAAAGTACAATGACAAATCATAACTGTACTAAAGAATGACAGGGCAAGTATAAAGAAAGGGTAAATACCAGATCCTACCGTGTCATTTCCATCTCGTGAACTTAATCGTACCTTATTATCTTTTCCCATTTTTCCATAAAAGTATAGTCAAATTCTTACGTACTTACTTAAGAAAACTCATCAAGTTCATAAACATATAACTTACGTATCTTGCATAACCTAATCGTCCCTTTATGGAGGAGCGCTTTATCTTGTCGGCCAACGGGGACGCGATAAAATCACATAAGTCTGCCCATAAAGGTATACTGCATATAAATATGAGGATCATGATCAAAACAGGGTACCTCGCCCGTAGAATCGATAAACAATCCTATTCCCGGGACTATTTCACCGCATAGGTCTGTGGACCCGCGTGAGGTATTCTCGCATAGGTTGTACCGCCGCGTGGGACTGTTTCACCGCGTAAGCCCATGGGACTCGCGTGAGGTATTCCTCGCATAGGTGTACCGCCCGCGTGGGACTATTTCACCCGCATAAGCCCATAAGGACTCGCGTGAGGTATTCCTCGCATCATGGGTAGCAAATCCACGGAGCGGTGGTATAACGTCTTGGGGTTTACCGCCGTTTATACTCTTACCACGAAGAAGGTGGTATAACGTCTTGGGGTTTACCCTCATTTATATTCTTACCTAACTCAACCGGCCATCATACATAACATAAGCCCTATCGGCTTATCATACATAACATAAGCACTACCGACTTATCATACATAACATAAGCAAGTTAAGAAATCCCCTAACTTCTTATTAGCTTGTTCATATACACTCATTTTTTTGTTTACTAAAGGCACTAACATGTCATTATAAAATCCGGGAATTTAACCCAACGTACTACGTGCCTCTACTCCTTTAAAATGATTCTCTTTCAAATAAAACTTCCAAGATACTAATAACCGTAGTATCAAGTCATATCTACTTTTCACGACAAGTCACAATACTTTTAGAAATACATTTATAGGCTTCTAAATCAAGTGACTTCTTTCTTTGAAACCTTAAGCAATTAGTACCTTTAAAACAATTTGCCCTTCTTTATTTCAAATCATTTCTTTGCTTACATTACTGAAGAAAACCATTCTTTTAATCTTCCATAAAGTTGTTATAACCAACTTCCCATAAAGCCGTTATAACTCTTTATGTCTTAGACAAATTCATTCCTTTTATGACCAAGAAACTTATACTTTCAATTCAAATCACATAGCTTTTCAAAATACTTCAAGTCTCTTATCTTTTAAGAAAACAAGTTTCTTAACTTAGAATGGCAAGAAATCAATACTTTCCAAATCAAGTATTCTATACTTTTAAATCTATTCATTTCTTCCTTTAAGAATCAAGTCTCATAACTTGAAAAATAAAGTCCCTTAACCTTTTAACAATTTGAGGTCCATAGTCTTAAAACTTCATACGTAAATCCTTATAAATTAAGTAACATATACTTTGGTGCGTTGTGAATAAGTTCTGCTTATTTATAACGATCTTAATCAAGTAGCCATGATCTAGAAAATGTAATACAATTTTGTCTTATCTTAGCTTCTATGCAGATGGAGAATTCTACTTGTTTTAACATAATTAATTGTCATTACATTTTCCTTTACTAACGCTGCAATGGCTTGTTCGATACTTATTCTCATTCGTGCCGTAAATTAGCCAAGTCAACTTGGCTCCAAATACCCCCTAACGACTCTTACCAACATCCCCCATAAGACTTGGTAAGAACTTAGGATATCTTAGACATAACCTTTTCGTAGAGTAAATCAACATACATACCTCTTAACTTCTAAGGGTAGAAGGAATCATGAAATAGTACTACACGTATATTCCATACATAGAATCATGTCAAAAGAAGGAAGAGGTTCACATACCTCGCGACGATTGTCGACAAGTAGCAAAATGCTCCAAAGTACATCAACCTTGAGCTACTCCATTATTCAAGTAGGATACGCTATACTTAGTACTTCAACCTATCATGGTCACAATCGTCCATTAACCTCTTACTTGGACGTAGAATATTCTAAGTGCTAAGTCGCCAAATTCTACGGAAAATCGGATGACACTTCCTTTGTTTCTACTTACTTTGCCACCTTTTTCAAGGCGAATACAATAACCAAACAGCCCCAATTGGCTCACAATTTCTATAAGGTACTCGATACAAATAAAACTAAACAGCCCTGATTGGCTCACAATTTAGAAAGTAGTCCAATACAATTGAAAAACAAACTAAAAGTCCAAATTCGCCACCGAGTTCAACCTTACCAATTCTTATCAAATTTCCATTTCAATCCAAATTGGTAGCATAACATGATATCAAGTCGTATTTGATTATAACAACCATAATCCTTAAGTAAGTGACATGCGATGATTCTAATAACGACTAAATTGAAATCGACTTAACATGGCTTACATTACATTTCGGATTTCCAAGGCTACAATCAATCCACAATCCTTATAAACTTCTACATATCAACTTCATGCTAGCAACACGTAAAGCTATCAACAACAATATAAATATACAATCTTGTAACACATTTAAAAGACAAGATTATACCTTAACGATTCTTAATCCAATTCCAATCCGAAGTCGCTCCTTAGTAGTTTAGAACCTCTCCAAGACACTTCAATCCGTTTGTTGAGACCCTTAGAACCATACCAACAACTTTCCTTCAACTTTCAATCCAAAACCTAGAAAGTCACTAGGTTTTCACTTTGCGACTAACATCGAAAACTCTCTTTTTCCGGGAACTTTCTATTGAGATACACTTACATAACACTCATGAACCTTGGTTTAAAGTGGGGAGCTAAAAGAACAAGGATCAAAGATTTTCCTTTTCTTCCGAGGAACAGTGAGCCTCCCTCTATGTTCTTCAATTTTTGTGGAAATTTTTCTAAGTGTAATGACACACTCTTGCTACTAGTAGTGTAATAAAGGGGCATGGAGGGTTAAGATGTAACCAAATGGGTGGTTTAGATGAAGTCTTACTAAAAATCAAGACTAATTGACCTTTGACTTAGTCAACTTTCTCATGCCACAACTTGCAAGACATTAGTCATCCAAGACTTATGGTAAATGACCATATTAGCCATGCCTAAATTCGACCAAGGCATCATAAGGGGGGTGACACGTGTCGCCCTCCCATTCGTCAAAATAAGACGTTTTCCGACAATTTCATAATTCCGATAAAATTTTACAAGTCTCAAATCTTGACACCTATGAGTTCTTACGTACGTTCTTACAACATGTCCTGCAAATACGGGGTGTAACAAAAGTGTCTTGATGCTACAAGTGCTAGTATCTTGGGGTTTTATAAATAAAGGAATGTACGGTGGACGTACATTGTGCTATTGAGTTTAAGTCCCTAATATTACATGATATTTATATAAAGTAAGTGTACGGCGGACGTACATGGTTTTATTGGATCTAAATTCTAAAAAGAAAGGCATGGTATTGTCTTGGTTTTTCTAAAAATGAAGGAATGGTATTGTCTTGGTTTTTCTAAAAAGGAAAGCATGGTATTGTCTTGGTTATTCTAAAAAGAAATGCATGGTATTGTCTTGGTTTTTCTAAAAAGGAAGGCATTGTATTGTCTTGATTTTTCTAAAAAGGAAGGCATGGTATTGTCTTGGTTATTCTAAAAAGGAAGGCATGGTATTGTCTTGGTTATTCTAAAGAGGAAGGCATGGTATTGTCTTGGTTTTTCTAAAGAGGAAGGCATGGTATTGTCTTGATTATTCTAAAAAGGAAGGCATGGTATTGTCTTGGTTTCTCTAAAAAGAAAGGCATGGTATTGCCTTGGTTGTTCTAAAAAGAAAGGCATGGTATTGCCTTGGGTTTTCTAAAATGAAAGATGTGATAGTGCCTTGGTTTTTTCTAAAATGATAGTTCATTATATTTGTTCTAATGAGAGTCAAAGATTATTTACCTTGCATATGGTTGCTCATGATAGCTATTCGTGCAAGTGTTGTATTTCCACATCATCGCGTCCCTCACTAGATATTATATTATTTCATGGACATGCTTCCATAATGGTGGAATTCCATGGGCATGCTTCCGTGAGGCGGGTTCAATTCCCGGGACATCATATTATTCCATGGACTAGCTCTCTATTATGCGAGTAGGTATATTCATGCGGGTTCATTTCCCATGATATTATATTATTCCATGGACTAGCTCTCTATGATGCGGGTATATACACTCATTGCGGGTCTAAAAGATCCATCCGGGTTCAATTCCCATGAATAGGATATGTATAATGTTCCTGAGGGCAGGCGTCCCTGATTTTGACATGACTTTCATATTTTGAAATGATATTTTGAAAAGATACAGTTGACCCTCATTTTTTTTATAAAGTACAGTGGTACGGTAGTACAGTGGTATAGTGTTACAGTGATACATTGATATAGTAGTACAGTGGTACAAGGTATAGTTGACTCTACTTTATATGGCACAGTCGGATCTGGTATTTTGATTATTATACTTGTCTTTGTCATTCTTTGGCCAGTTATGATCTTTTTTATTGTACTTTATGTTTACATACTTGGTACCTTGTTGTACTGACCCCCTCTCCGGGGGGCTGTGTTCATGCCCGCAGGTGTAGGTACTCAGTTTGGTGATCCGCGTGCATAGGATCATTGCTCAGCTTTTGGAATAGCTCCATTGTTCCGGAGCTTATCATTTTGGTACAGTTTTGCCGTTACAGTCTTATGTATATTCAGGGGTACGGCGGGGCCTTATCCCGTCATACCGGATCTTTTGGTTATTGTATATAACGACAGCCTTGCCGGCTTTTCCTATAAAAAATGATGATGAGTTTTCTTTAGCTTCCGCTGGTTATTGGGATGTATGGGTAGAAGGGTGCCCAGGTAGGCCACCAGTCGCGGGCCTGGGGTTCGGGGCGTGAAATCATCCCTCCCACATCTCCAAATGCTCAAGTCTCTCCTCCCACATCTTTAGAAACTATCTCTCCGTCAACCTGGTACAATAGAATTGAACATCCAGGGGCTCATGTTTTTAATTTTCTTCGGAACAATAATTTAATATGTTGTCCTAGTGGAAAATATGCCTAACCGTATTTTTTTTACCCTTTAGGCAAACACGTTCGCCCCCTTTTCAGTCTTCCTTAAGTGTTACGTCCTCCATGTTTGATATTGTTCACTGGGTCATAAATTTTATCTTGTGTTGTTAGATGACTTTTCGCACTTTATATGAATTTACCCTCTAAAGATCAAATCTGAAGTCTATACCAAGTTTATTGAGTTTCATAACTTTATCAAAACACAATTTAAAAAATTCATAAAATCATTGCAATGTGATAACGGTCGTGAGTTTAATAATTCCGCTCTTCATAATTTTTGCACCAATAATGGCATGGTCTTCCGTTTCTCTTGTCCCCACACCTCACCCCAAAACGAAAAAGCCGAATGAATCATTTGTACTATCAACAACATGGTTCGTACCTTCCTTTTTCATGCCTCTCTCTCATCATCGTTCTGGGTCTATGCAGTCAAAATTGTAGAATATATCCTTAATATTTTACCTACCAGTACTCTTCACAACAAAACCCCCACCGAAATTCTCTACCGTCGATCCCCTTATATGACTACCTTAGAATTTTCGGTTGCCTGTTGATCGGTGTATTTTATATACACCTTTTGAGTCATTTTTAGTTAGTATTTTACTCATTTTGTTGATGTTTAGTATAGTATTATGGTCGTTTTTCTTCCTTTTGTGTCACATCGGTCAGAAATGGAGAAATTGCGAAAAGAAGAGGAAATGGGCTTAATTGAGATGGAATTGCACACTAAAAGGGGCCAATAAATGAAGTCTAAGAAGTCCCGGGAAGTATAGACAAGATCAGACGAAGCCCGGATGAAAACTTTCGCAGCAGGTTTTTCGGCGCCGTGCCGCCCGACTGCAGGGCCACGGCGCCGACGCGGGATTTCTGAGTTTTGAGCCGAATTTGACACGTTTTCAGGGTCCACAAGGGATAACTTTTCCTACCTACATAATCTCTAACCCTTTACCTAAAGGATTCTATAACTTTTCCTACCTACATAATCCCTAACCCTTTACCTAAAGGATTCTTGGGCTATAAATAGTCTCTACATCATTAGAAGAATTCATTTCATCCCACACTTGACAATTCCATTCTTCATCCATCATTCTACCACATTCCATCATTGTAAATATTCCACAACACAATCCTTGGATGCTAGAAGGCTTGGAGACTTGTTCTTAAGTATTTTCTTTTCTTTTCTTTTTGCTTTGTTTATTTCAGTTCATGTATGGAAATTGTATTAGTTCTTAGCGTGACAATGGCTAGGAGCTAATTACTTTATTAGGGATTTCCTTGTGATTCTCTTGAAACTCTTATTCATGAATTAATACATTAGTTGATTTCTTCTTCACTTGCTTAAGATTTATTCAATAATTGCTTTGATTGCTTGATAATTAATTGATCACTAGTTATCATCACTTATATGAGTTCTAATCGAAATTCGAAAGGGGAGATTGTGAATATGCTATAGTTGAATAAACATAGGTTTAAATCGTGGACGAAAGTACCCCGATACTTGTGTAGCTTAATAAGTTATTGCTCTTAATCCTCATTTGTAGTCAATCTTGTCACCGAAAGGTAGAAGGGTTCTCCATTGGGGTTGAGTGTTTATATTACCTTAACAGGAGTATAAAACGGTCTAGTTAACCTGCTATCTTAACGTAGAAGAAGAAGTTAGTCTAATTGTATTAAGGATTGAATAGAGTGGATAGTTTATGATCTTGGAAGCCCTAATTATCCATCATAACTGATTTAAATCAAAGTATTTTCATAATTAGTTTATTTACTGCATTATTAATTTAGAATTCCAACTCAATTAACGTTAACCAAATAGAAACTAAAGCATAGATAATCGGTACTTGAAAACCAGTCCCTGAGGACGATATTCGGTCTTACCTAGACTATATTACTTGTAACGATACGTGCACTTGCATTAAACGTGTGTATAAATTGCACACCACCTGTGCTACCCGAATCTTGCCTCCACTACCCCTCAAAAATTAGCACCTCGTACCGCCCTGTGTGTCTTCGTAGGTATTTCTTCTAATCATAGGGAATATTTATGTTATGACTTGTCCAATCATAAAATTCACGTCTCTCGCCACGTCTCATTTGACGCGATTACATTCCCGTTTTAGAACATTCAAAAATTCTAAAAACCGGACTATACCTTTCTTGACGAGTCCGACATCTCCCCCGTCATCCTCAGAGAACTGTTTCATTCATACACCACTAAATCAAATCTTCCACCCACAGCCATATCAACGCCGATTTCCACGATCGCCGACGATCGGCCCCCCATCTCTGTACCGTCACCCGCTTCCACCATAACAGTGTCACATCTGGCTTCACTGCCACCTACTGCCGCAACCACCGATAGCATCCCTGTGTATACCAGTCACCCCGTCCTCCGACACCTTACCCAACTGTACCAGTCTCAGCACAACTACCGCGACACATCCCAACCCAGTACCTGCTACCGACCTCGAACCACCCAGATCGACAACCCTCTCACCTAGTGATACTGCACCGAACCAACCAGAACCTTTACACTAAATGGAAACCCGCGCCCAACGTGGGATTTTAAACCCAAAGTCTAATTTAACTTATCTACACAAACCATTTCTCCATTCCCAAAAACTCAAAATTGGCAAAATTAGACCCGAATTGGAATGTGGTCATGTATGAGGAATATAAAGCTTTAACGAAACAAAACACTTAGGATTTAGTTCCTATACCGGATGGGGTGAATATGATCCGATGCATGTGACTTTTTCATCACAAATACATAGATAGTGGTGATCTAGAGAGGTACAAGTCACGATTTGTGGCTAATGACACTAATCAACAGGAAGGTATGGATTGTGGTGAGACATTTAGTCTGATTGTTAAACCGGCCACCATTCGCACAGTCCTAAGCATTGTTATGGGTAAGCACAAGCATATTCATCAGCTTGATGTAAAAAATGTGTTTCTACATGGAGATTTGAAAGAAACGGTTTATATGCATCAACCGCCTGGTTTTGTCCATCCAGTCGCCCCTCAATATGTATGTCGTCTCTGTAAGTCACTTTATGGCTTGAAACATGCCCTCGAGCGTGGTATGATCGCTTTGCACAGTATATTTTACAGATTGGATTTGTATGCATCAAATGTGATAACTCTCTATTTATTTTTCATAGAGGTAGTAGCATTGCATATTTGTTATTATATGTGGATGATATTGTGCTCACTGCCTCCTCTGAGTTGTTGAAGAATGATATCATTACACTGCTCAAATCATAATTTACTATGACTGACTTCTGGAAGTTGAGCTACTTTTTGGGGATATCAGTGACTCGTTCTGCAGATTCTATGTTCTTGTGTCAACGTAAGTATGCAGAGGAGATTGTATACAAGTCCAAAATGGCGAATTGCAAGATCATATCCACTCCAGTTGACTCTAAATCAAAGCTGAGTGCTTTGGATGGTGATCCCGTATCAGATCTCACTCTACCGGAGTCTTGCAGGTGTACTACAATACCTCACTTTTACCAGACCTGATATTACTATGTTGTTCAACATGTATGCTTATTCATGCATGCCCCCAGGGAGCCTCATTTCACTACCATTTTAACGTATCATTCAATATGTTAAGGGATCACTTAATTTTGGATTACATTTATACCCCTCAGCACTGACATCGTTGTTATCATACACGGATACTGATTGGGCAGGTTGCCCGGACACGTGGCACTCCACCTCCGGCTAGTGTGTGTTTTTAGGGGATAATCTCATTTCTTGATCTTCTAAGAGGCATGCCACCCTATCCCGTTCGAGTGTCGAAGCTGAGTACAGAGGTGTTGCTAATGTCGTTGCTGAGATCTGTTGGCTACGAAATCTTCTTTTGGAGCTGCAATGTCCCCTACATAAGGCGTCATTGATTTACTGTGATAATATATATGTCATATATTTATCTCATAACCCGGTTCAGCATCAGCGAACCAAACACATTGAGATGAATATACACTTCATTCGTGAGAAGATAGCCCTTGGTCACGTCAAAGTGATATATGTGTCGTCTTCCTATCAATATGCAGATATATTCACAAAAGGTCTTCCTAGACAGCTCTTCCTCGACTTCAGATCCAGTCTTAGCGTCCGGCCTCCTCCCGCTCTGACTGAGGGGGTGTATTAACGTGTACAAAGTATACACTTACCATAATTCCCATATATTTCGTATATTGTATAATAATTAGTGATGTATAATTATGGTAGATTTATGATCCTTATTATAATGAGATTCCAGTATATTATACACTATATTTATTTGTATTAATGAAAAAGAATCCCAAGAAAGATTAATACATTTTTACCGCCCCAATAATGCACAGAGTGGAGTTCTATTTCAATGTATGTTAATTAACCAAAGGGCCCCTACACTACACACCTCAGTCTCCTCCCTAGCCATCGGTGGCTGCTGTACAATATCTATTTATTAGTGACATTCTATATATATAGTTCCAATCGAAAATAATAGTTACTACTGCTGCACCAGTGGGACTGTGCTAGAAACACCTTTGAGAGAACCCAGTAATTCTACTCAAATCTTATATTATGTTGACAGATTTATTTAATAGGTATTACTATCTCTATTTCAATTTATGTGATACTTTTTTTTTTTCGAGAATCAAACAAGAAAATCTTTGACCTCAAGTTATTTGTATGCCCTTTAAGTATTTTAATTATCTGGTTCTATAACCCCGAAAAGAGAAGACTCATCGTTTTAGCCTGGTCCTCAATTGTTTTGACTTATAGTAATATTTTTTATGTAGTTTTTAAATATATAAATATTTTTTTCAAAAACTAAAAGATTATATGTCAAAATTCACGGTCAAAATAAAAAAATTTGACTCTCGAAATCTAAATTGTATCGCATAAGTTGGGACATAAAAAGTAATAATCTATTTAAAACATAGGATGTTAAAAGAATTGTGGTTCAAAGCTCATAAAGAAAATTCTGGCTCCTGCTCTGTCGTGCATAGCTGTCCTACTACATTCGCCCATGCTGAAAGATGATGTTTTTGTAGACATAATATAACATGCTGCAATGGAAATTTATTTACGGTTAACTTTGCATTAATCTACCTCATTCACAATTCTCTGTTATCCTAAATTCTATTGGCCTTACTACTAGTAATTTTTACT
This sequence comes from Przewalskia tangutica, assembly GCA_029844215.1. Lineage (NCBI taxonomy): Eukaryota > Viridiplantae > Streptophyta > Magnoliopsida > Solanales > Solanaceae > Przewalskia > Przewalskia tangutica. The sequence goes on along the minus strand of CM056736.1, from coordinate 82,865,356 downwards.
CACCAATTTCCTAACCATTTTTATTAAAAATATTACAACAACCCCAAGGAATATTTTCAGAAAGATTCAACCATCACAAAAAATTTATTCTAATCGCAATCCCTAAAAAGTAACTCAAGGGCCCCAAATCTTTCATAGCAAATTCAGAACTGAGCATTTTTATGATCGACTGTCGTAATGCATCAGAAGAGGCAGTCAAGATAATATCATTCACATATAACAGTATATACTCCATAGAAGAACCACGACGATATATGAACAATGAATTATTAGACCTGTTGTGAGAGAACTCAATAGTCGATACTGCAAACCTCTTACACCATGCCCGTGGGAACTGCTTAAACTCATACAAAGACTTCTTCAACAAGCAGAAATGATGAGGATATTTGGGATCCCTAAACCCCAAAGGCTGATGCATATAGACTGTTTCCTTAAGATCACCATGTAGGAAACATTCTTCACATCTAACTGATGAATGAGTCATGCTTTCGAAAGAGTCAAGCTGAGCACAATGCGAATGGTAGCCGGCTTACCACTGGGCTAAATGTCTCACCACAATCCACACCAACTTGTTGAGTCTTACCATCACCTACCAGACGAGCCTTATGTCTCGCAAAAGAACCATTTGAATTGTCCTTATGAGCAAAAATCCTCATAGACCGAATAATATTAACACCAGATGGACGGGGCACCAACTCCAACGTCTTATTATCAACAAAAGTATTATATTCGTCGGTCATAGCAATTTTTCAATTCGGGTCATTTAAAGCCAACACAGGATTACAGAGTAAGGGTGACTTAAGAATATTAGAATGTAAATTAAAACGTCTCTTTGGTTTAAAAATAACATGTTGACTACGAGTGACTGGTCTTTAACTCAGGGGAGAATTGGACGAATTTTGGGACATATCGACACGGACATCGCCGCCAGGAAGTGGGTCACCGCCCAACACGAGCGATGGAAACCGTGATCGACTGCTGGCAGAATGGTGGATGATCGCCCACCCCGCCATCGCCCAGCTTGATGTCGTGGACGAACAGTGGGCCCACTGGTGGATGTTAAGTCCATTTTAGGACTGTTTTAGAGTCCGCTTTAGGGAGTCATTAATGTCTCTTTTAGTTGTTTTATGCAGTATTATCCGTTTTGTGTAGTGTATTCAGGTTTTAAGCGATTCATAAGGTTTTAGGCAAATTCAAAGGAAAATAGGCGTATGGAGGTCCCAAAATGCACATCGAGTTCCAAGCAAGTGGTCAAAGAAGCCCTGGAAAGCTCGGAAAGCAATTTAAACAAAACAACATGGTCGACCCCTCGGGGTCTACAGGCATAAAGTGTCGCGGTGCCCAGAGGAAGTGTCGCGGCGCCTGAGAGGCAGTAACTATTGAAGGAATTAGCACTGCGGCGCCGACAGCGGAAAAACGCGAAAAACCTAAAAATTTTACAAGGGCAAAGTGGTCTATTTGGGTAATTTTCGTGGTATAAATCCCTGGGAGGCATATCGGACTTTGGATGATACTTTTGGAGACTAGGAACGGAGACAGAGAACAAGATTAGAAACTTTTATTCAAGCTCTTTTCTTTCCTTACTTTATTTTCAGTTTATGTTGAATATTTGTAAATTGGTTCTTAGCATGATAATGTCTAGGAGCTAATTTCTTTATTAGTTTTTTCCATCGATATAACTTGAAAATTGTTTCATAAGTTAATGCATTATTAGTGATTCCTTCTTCATCTATTTAAGATCTATTCAATTTGTTATGATTGTATGATAATTAACTGATCACTAATTGTCATAACTTATATAATTTTGAATCAAGATCTGAAAAGGGAGATTTGAATATGCTATAGTTGAATAGACATAGGTTAAAATCGCAAACGAAAGTATCCCGATACTTGTGTAGTGTTTAAGGTTATTGTTCTTAATCCTCCTGTGTGGTAAAATCTATCATAGAAATATAGAAGATTTCTGCATAAGGTTGAGTTTTTATATGTCTTAACCGGAATATAGAACATCTTAGTTAACCTGCTATCTTAATAAGAAGAATGATCATTAGTCTTACATTAACACGTGTATGAATGAATAGTTGAGGAGATTGGAAACCATAATTTTCTTCATAACTGTCAAAAACCCAAAGTATCATCATTAGTTATTTCCTGCACTTTGTTTAGTTTTAACTCTTAGTTTAAAAATCCAACCACATTAACGATTACCAAATAGAAACCAAAGTTTAGATATTCGTTACTTGATAAACTAGTCTCTGTGGACGATACTTGGTCTTACCAAGATTTATTACTACATAGCGATACGTACACTTGCGTAAGCACAGAAATATCACGAACAATGGATGACACGACCGAAAAATGGTGAATAATATACGGGGATATACCATCATCCAAATAATTATACGAACTAGGTAAGAGATTACTAGCCTTAGCAAATGGAAATCGGGACTCATAAAAAATAACATAGCGACTAATGATGATTTAATTAGACGATAAATCAAAATATTTGTAACCACGATGATTAGACGGATAACCCAAAAACACACAAGGAGTAGAACGGGTCTGAATTTTGTTAATTATGGTGGACGAAAATAACAGATAACACAAGCACCCAAAGACCCTTAGATGTGAAAACGAATGAGTCTTATTATATAAAATTTGAATAGGGGACGAACACGTCAAACTTTTGATAGGAAGAATGTTGAAAAGATATGTAGTCATTTGTAGAGCATGATGTCAAAAAGTGGGGTGCACGGAGCATGAAGCAATACAGTTCGGATAACGTTGTTAATGGTACGAATTTATTGTTCGACTTTCCCATTTTGTGAAAACGTATGAGGATAAAAAAAATGAAAATTTATCCCATTATTAGCACAAAACTCCCGAAACACCCCATTATCATATTTTTTGTCATTATCACATTGGATATTTTAAATTTTCCGTTCGAATTGGGCTCTAATGAATGCTCTAAATTTTAAGAAGGTGGAAAATTTTTGAGATTTTTCGCTATTGGAAAAGTCCATAAAAAATTAGAATAATCATCCAAAAATAGAACATAATAACGATGACCCAAAGAACTGAGAACATGAGACATCCATAGATCGTTGTGAATAATATCGAATGACATTAAAGTATGAGGATTCGAGTCTACAAATGGCAACTTAACAATTTTTCCTAAATAAAAAGATTGACAATTCAGAGTAATATGCGTACCCTTACAAGAAATAAAATTGTTTTTATCTAAGGAAGACAAAATTGACGACCCGGATGACCTAGACGAGTGTGCTACAAGGAAGGAGAAAGGGCTGCAAAATTTGATGGCAAGGCTTGACTCGAGAGACCGAAACGTGACGTGATAGGATAAAGATCTCCCCTACTATCACACCTCATGAGAGGAATCCTCGTCTTGAAATCCTTCACAAAAAACTCAAACAGATCAAATTCAATAGAAACATAATTATCAGTGGTGAATTTACGGACATACACAAAAAATTTAAACAATTTAGGGGCATGAAGGGTATGTATCATGATAAAAGGTGGATAGGGGGTGACAAAATTTTATGACCATAATCACGAATCGAAATTGAATTACCATTCCCAACAATTATACCTGATTACTACTCAAATTGGAATAAGATGACAGAGTACCCTGGTCGGACGTCATATGAGTAGTAGCTCCGGTGTCCATGTACCAATTCTAGTCCGGTGGCGTTATACTAAGAGTGTGTATAGCGGCTTCGATATCGGTCGAGATTGGGCCCGCTGCGTCATGGGCTTGCGGAGGCCGGGGCTCAAGAACACCGTGATTACGCCTCGCTCGCGATCGCCGGAACCATCGCCCAGTGGCGATGGGCGATAAGGTCTTTGGAAAGCCCACTGACCAGTGGTTGGGGAGAAAACTAGATATGGGCCATAAGGCCACTGTTCCCAGCCCACGGCCAATGGGCCCAAGGGTAATACCAGTCGGTCGGTGGCCCACTATATCCGGGAGGGGGTCTACCGCCCCTGGTTTGGCCACCGTTACCACTGCCGCATTTTCCCCCGCGATTTTTTGCATTATTTTTTCGATTATTTTTGTCGCCCCCTTGTGACCGATTTCGATTTGAATGATCACCAAAATTCAGAGAAGTGGGGGAGGACGTCATCATGGCCACGGGACTAGCACTCGTAGCCTCCTTTTTAGTCAAGTCGGCTTCTTTTAAGGTAAGCATGAAGCGGGCTTGATAGAACTTCGGGAGAGGATTACTTTTACGAAGGATAGTTCCAACGCCACTATAGGCCTCGAAGAGTCCGAAAACCATCTGTAAAATGAGACGATCGTCACTAATGGGCGCACCAACGTTGCGGAGTTAGTCTGCCAATTCTTTCAACCTTTTGCAATAAGCTGAAACGTTCGAAAAATTTTCTATGTTGACGTGGGAAAATTTCTGCTCAAGTGTAACTTCTCTGGAGTTCTGATTATCTTGGAATATGTCACGCAACCTATCCCAAGCAGCCATAGCTGTAGCGTCCGGCTCAATAATCGTTTGTAACAGGTCGGTAGAGATAGTGGAATAAATCCACTAAAGGACGGTGGCATCAAGAGTCGTTCATAACTTAGGATCATCCTCGCGTTTGGGCCCCTCTATATCCTAAGGAGCCACGTGTATTATGTGATGGATGACTTGATGCGAGCGTGCGTGAATTTTGAACAGTTCGACCCACGTCGCATATTGGACGTTTTCTATTTCAAGAACAAGAGGGATGTGATTCTTGATGTTAAAAATTGTAAGGGCGGGATGAAACGTATTCTTTGATGTAGACATAATGACAGAACAATACGTGATTGAGGAATTTGGAAGAAAGAATTTTAGGTTGGAGAAAAAAAACTCACGGAAACTGGGGACAAACCCTCGGATTTCGATGGTTGTGCACGGCGGAAGCTAGAGGAAAAAAGAACCTAGACTTGTGATACTATGAAAGAAATAATCTCTTGATTATTTTCATTAATTGAAAGACAATATATGCACTTTACATATTTCCATAATAGAAAAATCATATTTCTATTCTACTCCTAAAATCTTATTCTATTTGGAGACTAACTATACAATTATGGTAAGTGTACAATACTAATTAATGTAATATTTACACTAAACATTTTACCTAAAATAATGGACCATATACACGGTCCTATAGACAAAAACCGAGAACAACAATATGTACAACACATGATATACATTAAGTGTATATCACGTGTATATCACATATGAGAGAAAAAATGGACGGAAAATAATCTGTGATTTTCGGCGATGATGGTGTTTTTAACGGCTGTGATCACGGCGGGATGATAATGATGATGATGGGGTGGGTAAAGGGAGATTAGAGTCAATATTATGAAGAGGAATGAAAAAGATTGAATCTTGATCAATGCTATTGATCAAGTAAATTTGGTTTATTTTTGTGATTAAAGGGGGGAAAACAGAGCAAACCAAGAAAGAAAGAAGGTGAAGTTATCAGTATTGATCATTTGCAGCTGTTTCGCTAAATGATTGCAGTTACTTGGGAGCAAAAAGGCGAAATCCCTCGCTCACAGGGCTCTCACCCCTCCGACCAAACAAAGATTGGTGGAGGAAGGTAAATCATGGTACTCAGCGGCCCACTAGGTGGGAGGCACAGTGCCTGGTGCCCACAAGGAGTCATCCCTCACAAAGGAGAAATGAACTCCCACACTGCGGCTGCCAGGGCTCGAACTTGCCTTCTTGGGAGCAATCTGTCACCCTGGAACCAACTGAGCTACATCCATGCGGGTATGATTGCAGTTACTAAATAGATGGAGAAATAGCCGCAAAGAAATTCTTGAACAATAAAATCTTTAATTCTTAAAATTTAAGTTCAGTTCTGATTTCCCCTCATAAATAATTTCTGTTTTGGACGGTTGTAAACCTGTAATACATAGTTTCATAATGTATCGTGTATCTTATTCTATTCTATTATTAAAGAAGTACTAATAAGTAAAGTAAAAGATGTGGGGAAAATATAAGGTTACCATGCGAACAAATCAAATCTATTGTTATATAAAATGAGATTTTTATTATTACAGAATAATGAATTGGGTCCAGGGGTTATACTATGGAATAATAAAAAAACAAACTGAAAATAAACAAACTCGAATGCCAATTCAGTTACCGAATGTCGGCGATAATGTCGTCCTACACCAGTGACAACACTTCAGTAAAAACAGAAAAACCTTTGAAGAATAAAATGCAGCGAAAATAATAAAGAACACAAATGTTTAAATTTACATATGTTATATATTAATATAACTTATGATGGTCAATGACCAAAAGTATTGTATATATTTATATACAATTGAATAAATTTCTTCTCTTACAATATTACAAAATAATACAAAAGAAATTAAAAATGGTGAAGTCACAGATGACTTCATGCCTGAAAAATCTAACTAAGTAGATATAAAGAACATCTCATTATAATTGCTTCAATAAAGAACTAATCTAGAATCTAGGCAGCAACTATAATGTTGAACAGAATGTCGTCGAAAAGTTCAGGCAACACAGTTGATTCAGATTTCTGAGATGAAATCCCGAGAGATCTCTTGATATTTTTACATTTTAATTCTGGATATCGATTCACTGATCTTCCCTCTATATTTATAGTAGAGAGTCTTCCTTGAAAAGCTCATCGATTGGTTTTAGAAGTTGAGGGAAAGGTGGGCAGCCGATAAGGTTGTTGGAGAAGAATGTGGAGCAAGATTCTCTAACTTCTTGGACTTGTTCCCCAAGCTTAGCAATGACTTTGACTTGGTCTTCCTACGTTTTTATCAACTCCAAAACTCCTTGTCAAGTCACTTTTACCATCGTGGTAAAAATCCCACGAAATCTTCAGTTCCCGTGAAGTAAGACAAAACTAGCTCACAAAATGTTGGTCCGAATGTCGTGACATTTGTTCCAACATTTCTGATTTTAACTTAAAGTTGAAAAATGATATGTTGGGCGAAATGTCACAACACAAAACTCAACATTAACATTCTCCCCCTTTTTGCTTTTCTTCACAAAACCTGTTATGTTCTACACAAGTGACTTACGACAATGTCATAGATGTTGTCCCAACATCTATGATTACAATAATGCTCCCTCTTAACCTGTGAAGGCATACAAAAAACATATGTACACCAGTGTATACTACTATATAGGATCACACACAATGTTAGCGCAACATAGATATACACATCATAAAGGATTAGAAGAAATAAATTAGCATATTAACACATCATCCAAAAAACTTCAAACCATATTCTCAACTCCAACCAGTAGCATCATCTTCATACAGTATCAACCAGTAGCATCAGCTTCTTATAACTCATCATACAACAGCAGCAGCTTCCAGCAGCTTTCCTACTCCTGTATAACTCTTTCTCTGCATAGAACAGCAGCATCCAGTCTTCTTCCTCTGCTCCCCCTACATTAGTACTTCCTTTGTTTCATCATCTCCTCTGTGTCACCATCTCCCTCTGCATTAGCACTTCCCTCTGCTTTATCGACTTCAGAAACATCATCATTTTAGCACTTCTTTTGCTTCTTCGACTTCAGCAGTAGCATCATCATCATCATCTCTCCCTTTTTGTGAAGAAAGCAAAAGCGTGAACTGGTCTCTGGCTTGAATCAGAACATTCCTCACAATATCAACCTCAGAGTTTTGTTGGTTGATTTTTGCAATTTGATTCACAAGTTATTCAGTAGACAATGGAGACTGTCTTGGACCAATGTTGTCAAGAATGTTGGTGACATTCCTGTCAACATCTGCACTATTTCCTTCAATTTTACAGGGTAGATCGATGACTCTGTCTCTACTCTTCAAAATTGATTTATTTACCTAATGTGTCATCTCTCTTAGGCTTAAAACCTTGAGTAGTTAAAACTTTATATATTAGAGAGGGATAAGGAAGGATTTGAGGTTGATTCTTTTTGTGCCAAGTTGGCAACTTGATGAAAGATCATTTTGCGCAGATCAACTCTCAAACCTTTCCCAATTTTGTACAGCAGGTTGACTTATTCTATAGTTACAATTGACTCATTTGTTGAAAGAAACCAATTGTGTATAGCAATTTGTGAAGGGTGTCAAACATGGATGTTAATTAAGAGGCTGGACATCTAGAGATCCACTTAGGCATAATATCTTTTGTGAGGTACTCGATTAATTCATCTCTATTGTCCATTGTAGTGTCTGCTTCTCTAAAATTCTCCTCAACATTTAATCCCATATATTTGTTTATAACAGCAGGTGTGAAAAACAATATTATGTTATATAGATATACCTTCCCAAATTTCTTCGAGGAGATATCCTCTATAACATAACTCAAAGTAGCACAAGACAACCTGACTATCGTATCAACATATGGTCATTTCTCAGTAACAGATCCTAGGAGTTGTCTTTCTCTTAAGAACTCTACCAAAATCATATTTTGAACAAGTGGCAATATCTATTATTTTTTCAGACCTAACAACTCTATTCTTGTACCAGTCCTAATTATAAGAATTAGTTTTAGAATATAATTTGTCTGAGTAGATACATACCTGAAGATCTGAATCAGATTCAGTTTTGCTGGAGGATGTTGGAGTTTGCGTCTCTTCTGATGTTGGCTGAAATATTGCCTGAGATGTTGTGGCATCAGTGACAACATTCGAAGCAACACTCGATTTGACATATCTGGAAATTCACTTTGGGAAGAATTGCTTCACTAGAGTTTCATCAGGAACTTCCTTGTTTTCTTGAGACACATTTTGCAGTATAGAAGCAGTTGGTTCTTCTTCAGTCTCTTCAGTTGAGAACACCAAGTTCGTGTCGTCACTGTCACTACTCGAGCAAGCAAGTATAGAAGTATCACATCTGGACCCTTTTGTTGATCAGCTCTTCACGAACTATTCTACCAAACATTCTACTTGATCGACAAATAGTGAAGGTGGAGGATCTTAGTCTCTTACCCAATGATGAAATATCAGATGTTTCATCAACATCTATTGGATTATTGTCATCACCTGGGTAGCTTATGTCTAAAGTTTCATCTAAACTTTTGAATACTATAGCTTTAGACAAGTCCTCTTTAGATGGTGAAGAAGGAAACCGGTAGGGTTGTTGTGGTTCAATATGCTCATAAGATTCAGTATTCATTGGAAGGGCTAGTACTCAAGAAAGTTGGTCGGTGTGTTGGTTGATATTGGTGTTGACATGTGAGAAGTTTCCATATGTGGATATAGTGGAGAGGGTTTTGAGGATGGAGTTTGGAATGGTGATGATTCCATCAGGTAGGTAGTATTATGCTCAAGGTGTGATGGGATTTCTTTTTTTAATATATATATATATATATATATATATATATATATATATATATAATTTGTTTTTATATATAGGGAAAATCAGAGATATAGAAAAATAACAAATGAGAGGAATATCTATATACATGACAAATCTTTCTAAGCAACAAAAATCTCTTAGTTTTAGGTGTTTTAATTTTACACAATAACTTCCACCTAAAATATTAGAAAAAAAGATAAATATCACGGTAGGAATTCAATTAATCTTATCATTTTAAAGTTCGAAATTCCTATTAAAACAAGACATAAAAATAGGAAGAAAAACTGATTTTTCTGAAAAACAGTTAAGAACAACATCTCAATAAATATCATTATCTGAAAATGTCAACAACAATGTTGGCAACATTTTGGACAACACAAGTATTATGATCCCGCAAGAACTTTTCATTTTGGCAACAAATCAAGACACATTTTATATGTATTTTTATGAGTTTAATCTCTGAACCAATGTAACATTTTTCTATTGTGTCCTTGGTCTAATCATAAAACACATACAAAAAAAATTATCGTGTCAAAATATAAGAATACTTATTTAGCATTCTCAAAATTTCTTTTGAAGCACTTGATACTCCTATAAAATAGGGACGGTATCATTTCAAGGTCACTTGGTACTCCTATAGAATAGGAACGGTATCATTTCAAGGGTTTTGTCCATTTTGCACAGTTGTCAAAGATTGGTAAAAGGTTTTGTCTTATTTTGATACTCCCTCTTTATGATATCTAATAACATCGCAAAGAACGGTATCACTTTTGAATCATGTTCTTATTGAGAATCATACTTGTGTGAACAAAAATCATGTCATTATACAGTAACAAAAATCAGATTATGATATTACATAGGTAAATGTCACCCGAAAGAGACATTCCAGTCGACATTCACCAAAAATGTCTTTTTAGAGATTAGAAAAAAAGCCGAAATCAGATTATGATATTACATAGTTAAATGTCACCCAAAATGTTAGAGACATTCCAGACTACATTCACCAAAAATGTCTTTTTAGAGATAACAAAGACCAAGAGGTTTCTTCAAACTAGAAAATCTCTCATGATCAAACTTTTATAAAAGTATCAGCTAGTTGATAAAGAGTATCAACATGTTCAATTTGAACTAGCTGTTTTTCAATCAAATCTCTTAAAAAGTGATGTCTAATATCAATATATTTTGTACATGAGTGCTGAACTGGATTTTTGGAAATATTTATAGCACTCAAATTATCACAATACAAAAACAAAATATTGCTAGTAAAACCATAGTCGTCTAACATGTGTCCTAGCCATATTAATTGAGAGCAACAACTTTCAACTGCTACATATTCAGATTCAGCAGTTGAAAGTAAGACACAGTTTTTTTTTACGACTATATCAAGAAACAAGATTATTGCCAAGATAAAAATATCATCCATTCGTACTCTTTCTATCATCCACATCATCAGTCTAATATGTGTCACTATATCCTATTAAATTAGGATTAGTGTCTTTGGAATACCAAATTCCCAACTCACATGTGTCGACAACATATCTAATGACACGTTTTACGACATTTAAGTGGAAGATTTTGGGACAAGCTTGGAATCGAGCACATACACAAACATTAAACAAGAAAGACTAACCTCTTGGTATATGGTTGACATACCCACATACCTTACCATTTCTCAATAGTTGAGTGGTTCTTTGCTTCTTATTTTAATTCCTTCAAACACTCTCCCTATCACCTGACATGTTGGATGATTCTTCCTAATCCTTGATGAGGGGTCACTTCGAACTTGATTTAGCAATTCAACATTTGACTCCTCATCCACACCCTCTGTGGTCTCTGGTTCAGATTCAGATGTTACTTTGAATGTGGTAACATTTGGGGCAACATCTGGTCTTCAGCAGTCTGCACATTCCCACTGAAATTATAATGTTATTTTCAAATGTACTCCCTGTAAAATCAGAAAAATCATCAAAAATAACATTTACAGACTCTTGTATAGTTTTTGTCCTTAGATTGTACACTCGATAAGCATGACTATTTTAAGAATAGCCAACAAAAAATCCTTTGTCACTCTTAGAGTCAAACTTTGCCAATTGATCTCTATCATTTAAAATGTAACAAATACACCAAAAAAACATGAAAGTAACGCACATTAGGTTTCTTTTCATTTATAATTTCATAGGGTGCCATCTTTGTTATAGACCTTAAGTAGACTCTATTAGTGATGTGACAGACAGTAAAAAATATTTTGATAATTTGTTAGAGCTAAGCATAACTCTAGCCATTTCTTGCCATGCTCTATTCTTCCTCTCTGCTACTCCATTCTGTTCAGGAGTTTTTGGGAGCAGAAAAACTCATGGAAAATTCTTCTTTTCTCACAAAATTTTATGAAGGAGATGTTTTCAAATACTTTTCCATGGTCGGAACTAATCCGGAAAAAAAAATGGAGAATAGAACAAGTTTTCAATTCTAAAGTGCAAAATTTTAAAACATGTCAAAAGTTTGATATTTTTCTTTCAAAAAATATATCCATGAGTACCTAGAAAAATCATCTACAATCACATAGGAATAACTCATGCCTCCTAAATTGTCTACCTCAATTGGACCCATAAGATCCATGTGTAACAATTGAAAACAGTGAGACATACCTAAATGTTGTCAGTCATTCTGGACAATATTATGGGAAACACGGGTTTGCTTACCTTGGAGACAATCTGCACAAAATGTTTTACCTTTATGGCTAAGGTTGGGGTAAGCCTCTAACCGCTTCATATTAGACCATTTTTTTCCAGATTGCGGTAGTTGACATGCCCCAAATTTTGATGACATAGTGTTGTGTCTTCCATCTTGACATTATTGCATGTCTCTTGTCTTGCAACAAGATAGCAATTATCACATGTTCTAGTACCTCACACGACACATTCATTAGCTTCATTCGTAACTTTACAGACATTCTAATTAAATTTACCTCAAGATTATCATTACACAATTGACTCATCAAATTAAACCTTCAATGTGTTAGACATTTCTTAAAGTTGGTAATCCAGGAATATTCAGGATTCCTTTTCCAATCATTTTACTTTTAATGCCACCTCCATAAATTATGTTACCTCCATTGAATGACTCACAGTTCTTTAGAAACTCTTTTGTACCTGACATGTGATGAGAACATGTACTTTCAAAGCACCAAGAACCTGAAATATTAGTTCTTAAAGCAGTTATCGCAACATTACAAGATACAACATTTTGGGAATCCAAACTCTTAAAAAAAATTACCTTTCAGCTCAGAAATGTTGCTTCGAATGTTGTCTGAGATGTTGGACAGCCTTTTAGGCAACATTTCGCTCACAGAATCTTGAAATTTGAAACAGTTACAATGATGACACACAAACTTCATATTCGTTTTGACATATATGAGAACCTGTTATTTAATCATTTTTCTTTTACAAAACACATTTTCTCATTTTTGTCAAACAAACTAGAGCAGAAGGTTTTAAGAGAGTTTTCATACCCAATACCTGTATGTGAAGGATTACTAAAAATTGAGTATCTCATTCAATTTAGAAGTCCCTGAGTAGAGCTTATGGAAGGTTATTTCGGCTAAATCCAATTTTGCACGAATCTTACCAAATGCAGCAACCTATTTGGTAAGTGCAACCTATAGTTGACTTATTGTGCCTTTTAGATCTACATTCTCACGAGTTAAAGATTTTTCCTTTGTCTCAAGTTGTTTCGATTCTATGATTTAGGCTTTACAAATATTTTGTAATTCATTAATCATGTCATCTTTGCATTAAACTTGATCCATACTCTCATCCTCACCACTAGAAATAAAATCATTAATGCATTTAACATCAAGATAGTTAAAGAATATGTACCTTTAAGATGTTGCTGGAAATGAAAATGTTGTTGCAGATGTTGCCTGAAATGTCGTGACATCTGATGCAATATTACAGACGACATTTTCATTATCAGACAGAGACTATTCGTAAATAGTGGCCAATATTACTTGTGATTCGACTTCTTGATCTCCTTCATCTTTTCATTCTTTTTGCCTTTCTTTTTGGGTACTTGGAATGAATTTGATGGACTTTTGATTGAAGTCTTTGTTTTGATGTTTTTTAGATTTAGATTGATTTATCTCATTATTGAACTTTCTCACCATCGAATCGTATTTTCGGGTGAGTAAGGCAATATTAGCACCTTCACCAATTTCTTCAAGATTCTCATCATCTTCATTGATTTGATTTTCTGAGGATTGAACTTGAAGTGCCACATTCTTGCTCTTGTATAGTTTCCTTTGATTCTCAATGTTCATCTCATAGATTTTGAGAATTCTCATCAAGGTATGAAGGTTCATAGTAGCAAGATTGTGAGCTTCTTCAATGACACAAATCTTTAAATTGAACTTTTCAGGAAGAGAACGGAGAGCCTTTTCAACAAGTTGAATGTTGGTTAATGATTCTCCAAGCACTCGACATTCATTAGAGATGTCAATCATCTTTTCAAAATAAGATTTAATATCATCGGTTTCTTCCATCTTTAAATGTTCATATTTGCTCATGATCATGTGTAGCTTTGTTCGACTAATACTTGAGCTACATTCACAATAAATTTGTAAAGTATCTCATGCATCCTTAGCCGTTGGACAGTTTTGAATAAATTTGAACATGTAAATATCAACCCATCCAAAAATTGCATTTAAGTCCTTTTCGTTAAGTTATCATTATTGGTTTCTTCCGCCGTCCATTTGGATTCAGGTTTAGAATGTCACCTTCCTCATCCGGCGGCAAAATTTGAACAACATACTCATTGGTTATAGATCTCCATGCCCTAACATCGATTGATTTGATGTGAGAACGTGGGTGAATCCTCAATAGGTATAGTTTGTACCATTAAAAATGAGAAGTCTACCAATATTTGGATTAGCTGAATCCATTGCTTGTAAATAACAGGATCAAACACTTATTATATCAAGTGTTGGCTCTGATACCACTTGTTGGGTCCCGGGGGTTATACTATGGAATAATAAAAAAACAAACTGGAAATTAACAAACTCGAATGCCAATTCAGTTACCGAATGTCGGCGATAATGTCATCCGACACCAGTGACACCACTTCAGTAAAAACAGAAAAACCTTTGAAACTTATGGTCAATGACCAAAAGTATTGTATATATTTATATACAATTGAATAAATTTCTTCTCTTACAATATTACAAAATAATACAAAAGAAATTAAAAATGGTGAAGTCGTAGATGACTTCATGCTTGAAAAATCTAACCAAGTAGATATAGAAACAACATCTCATTATAATTTCTTCAATAAAGTACTAATCTAGAATCTAGACAACAACTATAATGTTGGACAGAATGTCGTCGAAAAGCTCAGGCAACACAGTTGATCAAGATTTCTGAGATGAAATTCTGAGAGCTCTCTTGGTATTTTTACATTTTGATTCTGGATATCGATTCACTGATCTTCTCTCTCTATTTATAGTAGAGAGTCTTTCTTGAAAAGTTCATCGATTGGTTGTAGAGATTGAGGGAAATGTGGGCAGCCGATAAGGTTGTTGGAGAAGAATGTGAAGCAAAATCCTCTAACTTTTTGGACTTGTTCCCCAAGCTTAGCAACGACTTTGACTTGGTCTTCCCACGTTTTTATCAGCTCCAAAACTCCTTGCCAAGTCACTTTTACCATCGTGGTATAAATCCCACGAAATCTTCAGTTCCCGTGAAGTAAGACAATATTGTCTCACAGAATGTTGGTCCGAATGTCGTAACATTTGTTCTAACATTTCTGATTTTAACTTAGAGTTGAAAAATGATATGTTGGACGAAATGTCACAACACAAAACCCAACAGTAACATAACGATACGATAAAATAAAATTTAATCAATAATAGAAACAAACATTATATTTAAAATAATAAATATGATACAATAGGTAGCAACCTAAAATTGATATTCCTCATTTGATTTGTTTGATATAAGTTCATCAGCCTTCTGTAATTTCCCCTTTTCTTTGTAGTACCATCATTCAAAATGTAGCCTTAGGGGACAAGTATTTTGGAATCTATGTAGTATCTAATTTCTCTACCAAGTTTGTAATCTAGCAATATTGCTGTGTTGGTGAATTTTCATAAAGAAGTTCACAACACTATAAATGTGACTTCAAATGCCACCTTTTTTAATTAAAGAAAAGTTAGGATCATCTCTACTCCATTTAAATTAAATCCATAAAGAGACTTGCTAATATGTACCTTTTATAAAATCTCATTTCAACTAAACACTTTTTTCCCACCATGTGGAAAATACAAGATAAAACCGCAGTGTATTCTTATAATTTATAACGCTAGAATATTTGTTACTATATTACTTATTCCATTGAATGTGTGGGTTTAACTTTCTCTCCTTTTTGAGGGATAACATAATTTCTTTTGAAAAATCAGGAGTTCGATAATTCAAGCGAGCTTGTAGTGTAAGAATTGTTCAAATCCATATAAAGAGATCATGTTTCTATTCTATATCGGATGTGAGACTCTTAACACTCTCCCGCGTTCAGACCTTGTTAACTGGAGCGAGAATAATATAATTTGAGGGCCCAACATCGATGAACAAAGAATTGGAATGAGTCTGACTCTGATATGTAAATTATTAATTCCATCTGCTGAAACAGTTGGCATGAATTGTTAAAACCACCGAAAACCCTCTATTTTACTTCTCTTTAACTCAGCGACTGTTAAAGGGTAGCATGGCTCTAACTGCTCTAATTTAATGGCACGTATTAAAATATTCTGGTTTACCGTTTTATCATAGAGAGAAAAATAAATGAGGATTACTTGCGAATCTAATTAGCTGCACCCTTTTTTCTCATTTAATTTGGATAAAATAGGCGTGTTTGGTACGAAGGAAAATGTCTTCAAAAATAAATGAGTTTCTTATTTATTTTTTAATATTTAATATGTAAAAAAGATTATAATTCTAAAAATATTTATATGTAATCTACCAAAATACTAAGCAGGACGAACAAATTCAAAAGACGTTAACCATCGAAATGCCTCCGCAAAATAACATTCCCACCGGCTCACCCCCATCGGAAAATTCTCAGCCGCGATAGGGGTGGCAGAGGTCGCGGCGGCAGAGGAGGCCGGGGACGTGGAAAGGGTCGCGGCCAGTGTTGACACTCAATTTTGTCCCTCTCCTTCGATTATTTACCGTAAAATTAAACTATTTTTAACACCGCAAAAAATATTTTATCATCATCTATTCTCAAATATCACTATTATTATTTTTATTCACGTTGTTAGTATCGTGCGTTTTTATCACAATCATAATTTTACCCTAACATTCCATGTTATCTTATTTATAAAATGGCATCGCATTGTTACTTTAATCAAGCGTTTGAACATTCCTTAAAAGTTGCGTTTTATTATCTATCACATTGTTATTTTTATTTATTTTTCTAAAATAATTTACAAAGCTTTTTTAACAAAAATCCCTTTATATCTTTATTCACAATCCATCTCATCCCCTAAATATATAAATCCTAATACCATTTTTTTATTTTCCCATTTCAGCCAAAAAATCGAGCAGCCCAATACCCATTACTCCTTTATTTTCGTCCAAATCATTCCCCAATAACAACAAAAACAAACTCCCGTAGCCCATTACCAACTGACCCGAGCCCAATACCATTTCCCTGAACTAAATCGCCTTAACCAGAACCCCATCGTCCAAATCCAACTCGTCCAAACCAAATAACCTTTCCAAACCATCGATAACCCCAAAAATCCACCGGACAATCACGCCCCTCGACCCACACCCTGCTATCTGACACCGCCCATACCAGAAAACATGCATCTTTATCCCAATGACTCCCTCCCTTTCAAATCATTCTGAAAAGGTGAAATCTGAGACCCATTTCATCTTCTTTTTTTTCGATATCACAAAACAACGGTCACTTTCTTTTCCTTTTTTTTCGAATTCTAGTCGTTGAAGCTTTTGGCTATAAATACAACATTTTGGGGGTTGTGTTGGAGGATCGAAATTCTGTGTTTTAAAAAGCCAAGAACACAAACCCAGATTTTGGACTACTTGGAAAGAATTCAAAAAAATCAGTGGAGAAAAACTCGAAATAACCCTCAAAATAGACCCCAAAATACTCTTCTATTATATGGTCGAGTTCTAAAATCAGAAGAATTACTCCTCTTTTCAGAATTAAAAATCAGGAAACATCCATTTGTTGTTTACTCTCAGTTCTGATTTGAAAAGCAACCAAAATCATTAAACTTTCATTTTATCGCAAAACAAAAACATAAGCATCTCCGAGCAGATTTGATGAGTCGAAACGCCGCCTCGGTTCGCTGCCCGGAGAAGGTAAACCCAAATTTCTCTCATTTCATTTTGTAATATTGTGTGTTTGTGTGTTAAACATGTGTTAGTCAGTTCGTTCATATTATTGTATTCATTAATGCATGATGTCGGTTATTGTTTAACTGTTTGTAGCCCATTCATTTGACTGTTAATACATAAATATGTTGTGTTGGGTTCATATTCAGCATTATGTGATTGGTACGCTTTTTAGTACTCGTTTAGCAAAGAACGTGATATAAGTGATTGGTTTAAGCTTTGGTTATTTTATTTCCTTCATGTGTCCCAGATTCCCTGTTAAGCAGAAGCAAAATTTTGGTCCCTTTATGACTGAGATATACATTTGTAACTTTTTTTTCTGTGACCCAATGAGTCGTGCATTTTTATGCCCCTACTGTCATGCTGGTAAACTTGTGTATGTAAGTTTAGAATAGTAAAAACATGATAAGAGACTTTGTATGTGTGTTGTTGGTTTCTGGATGTTCACTTCATCTTGTTAGGCTCAGAGCATGTTGAAACATGCCTTCCTTATTGAATCTCTTTTATGATTTACTCGTTGTTTGACTAATAACATACCTGATCCCCTCTGTTTGATATCAGTTTGACTCTATTGCACTTGGTAACCCTCATTCATGATATAATCTGGTCTTACCTGTTTTTGAGAATTATTATTGCATAATATATAGCATGAATAAGGTTCTGTGTGTGTTTGGTCATGTGTGGTCTCACAGGTTTAAAATGTTGTCTTTTGATATGTCATTTAATCATTCCTGTTTGTTTTCACATAACTATTAGAATAACTAAATGTTTACCTCACATTTTTTGAAGTTAGTATGTTTGGTACATAGTGGATATGTGACCATGTATGTTTATCTTAGCTTCAATAAGTTATGCACCTCTAAGATGTTATATCTGATTGAGTGAACTTGTCCATGATGGACTGTTTCTTTGTTTGTCTGCAGTAAATATGAATAGTATACCTCAGAGATATACTAGACGTATATGTCTCGATATACATCATTTGTATATTCGGGTTGTATGCTTTGTATATCTTCGCGTATACCATACATGTTTGGCATATTTTTGCATATCGATCATGTATCTTATTTGCTTTATTTGTAACTTGGGGCCAGTAGATTTCCCCTTAATCTATCGCATATATAGGCCAGTTGGTCATTCTTTAAAATCTGAAAACGACATGTTTTGGGTTCTCATTTTTATCCCGTGTATATCTTAAGACCCAATTTTAGTTAAACTATTTGACTGTCATTTTGGGGGCCCGCTTGTCTCTCGGACCATTAAAATAAAGTTAATTTTGTATGTTTTTAAATTTATATCAATGTCCATTTGGTTTGGGATATGTACTAATCCTTTTCTCTTACTTCATTTGCATGAAACGCATCGAAAGCCACGAAGAGTCTCATGTGAGACTCATTATGACTTCGTCAAATGAAGACCCCCATTCATGTTCCTTGCATTCGCCGGCTTCGGAATTTCTAAACAAAAGGGGTGGGATGTGTCGCGCCCGTTTTTGACCTCGGGGTCTGAACGGTATCCGCAACGTTGCTCTTTGGCGCGGTTCCCTAGATGGAACAATAATGCTGATTTCGAGGAGTCGCCACCTAATTAGTTAAGTGAATTATGACACTTGATTTATTGCAATAAAAATACTGCAATTAATCTCCATTTAATGGTCTGCGAAATTAATGAGATTCTGAATCAGAGTTCTTTATTATCCTAAAGGGAAGGAGTTAGGCATCCTTTAAGATCCGCTAACTTGCGGTTATTCGTTCAAACCTAGGTTAATTATTTATTGCCCTTTTTATTCTACCCATTCTAAGCATTTTTTCATAATTTATAATTAAAATAAAGTGCAATACAGAATAATAAAACTAAAATTAAATGCGACATAAAATAAAACTCCGGGACATCTTTTAGCCCTTTTTAAGCCTTCTGCGCAAGATGATCTCCGGGTACCTGCATAAACACTTAGTAAAAGTGTTAGTAATCGAATAAATAATTTTAATGCAATGATAAGAATTAATAAGTAAAGCCAAAAATAAATAAATCCGTCTTTTGCACAAAGGAGGCCTTGGAAATCAGACGGAGATTCCTTCATCGGCCAATATTGTTAAAAAACGATAAAATAAATAAAACCTTCAGATCCGCGCCAAAACAGTAATAGGTTTAAACACGAAGGGCTCAAATATGTATAAAAATAAAGTGGGACATCCTAAACAAGTGCGACTGCGAGAATTCGCCCTGCCAGCGCATGTTGGTTATCCTGTGTAAGTAGAAGAAATCATCACAACGCCCAGAAAGCTTCATTTATTTTATTTTCCGTCTTTGCAATTGTGGAGGCCTCAAAAATCGACGGATAACTTTTTCATTGGCCATTGCAGTATCTTGTTCAAATCAGTCAATACCAACAGCGTAGTATTTGTTCTAATCAGTCAATACATGTCCGAAATAATCTTAAAGCAATAATATTTTAACCAAGAAGCCAACAACAGTTGTGCTCAATGATACGATAGTGATTTAAACAAAGCTCAGCAAGACAATAGTACTTTGGCCAGAATCACATCGATTTTACCCCAAAAACATAATATTAACAAAGCAGTGGTTGAGGCTCGCCGACAGGCAGTGGAAGGGTTCGATGGTGTGGTGGTTCGCCGGTGATGGCAGAGTCGACAGTGGTGAGGTTCGCCGGCGGTTTCACCGGCGACGGGAAAGGGGGAAGAGGGTGTGCGACGGAATGGCAGAGAGAGTGAGGAGAGGCGGAAGAGAGGCGGGAGAGAGGCGCGAGGAGAGAGGGGCGTGGGTTGGGCTGGTTATTGTGCGGTTTCCCCCTCTTTTTAATAAAGGGGGGGGGGTAATGTTTATTATATAGGGTAGGTTTTTAGGGTTTGGTATTTGGGGGGGGGGGGGGGAATGAAAAGTTATATTGTTTTGGGGGGAAAAATAAAAGAGTGTTGGATTAAAATAAAAAAATAAGAAGGGTGTTGGATTAAAATAAAAAAATAAGAAGGGTGTTGGATTGGATTGATCCGAATTGTATCTCGCACTGGACTGGTTTGACAAAATGCAAAGCGAGTTAATTATTTAAAAGAAAAATTATTTAAAAAGATGCAAGATTATTAAAATGCAAATGCCGACGCAGTAATAATAATAAAAACAATATTTAAGCAAATGTTTAATGCCTAATTACAACGGGATGTCAATTAATTATTTAAAGAGATGCAAAAATATATTTAAAATAACGACGGTGTAATAATAATAGAAACATAATATTAACAAATACATAATGCTTAAATTAAAATAAAAAGATGCAATGCCACTTTGTGAAGAAATAAGCATAGGATATTATGTAAAAAATGCAAAAATGATGATTAAAATGCGGTGTCCTAAAACACATAAAATTGCAACAAATATACGAAAAACGGGTCAAAATTGATCACAACATGACGTCCTCTTTGTACGAAGATGATGGAAGAGTCTTCGGACAAAGATGTTGACTTGTAGCCAATTTTGTCCTGTTTAATAAACTAGAACTCAAAAGTAGGGCTGATGCAGACTCAAAATTGTCCCAGTGTCGAATTATGATGACACTGGGTCGTTGTGATGCGAAAATAAAAAGCAAAGCTGACGCAGATTTAAAAATTTCCCAGTGTCGAATTATGAGGACACTGGGTTGCTGCGATACTAAAATTATGAAAGGACGAATATCGATTCAAAAATAAATGTCCCAGTGTCGAATCTTGATGACACTGGGCTGCTGTGATGCTGCAAAATTAAAGACAATGCCGACACATATTCAAAATTTGTCCCAGTGTCGAAGTATGATTGACACTGAGTTGCAGGTGATGTGGTGCTGTAACAGACAGGGTGTTTGTAGATGTTGATGACGTCATTGCATGGACGCGATGCAGATGCTCGTCGTTGCATAGACTAAACAAAGATGAAGCCGTTGCATGGGCTTTTATGAAAGGGCATCGTTGCGTAGACGCGATGCAGATGTTCGTCGTTGCACAGACGAAACATGGATGAAGTTGTTGCATAGGCTTTGATGAAATGACGTCGTTGCATAGACGTTATGCAGATGCTCGTCGTTGCATAGGCTTAGATGAAATGTCGTCGTTGCATAGACGCGATGCAGATGCTCGTCGTTGCATAGATGAAACCTAGATGAAGCCGTTGCATAGACTTTTATGAAATGCGTCGTTGCATAGACGCGATGCAGATGTTCGTCGTTGCATAGACGAAACATGGATGAAGCCGTTGCATAGGTTTTGATGAAATGACGTCGTTGAATAGACGCGATGCAGATGCTCGTCGTTGCATAGACGAAACATAGATGAAGCCGTTGCATAGGCTTTGATGAAATGACGTCGTTGCATAGACGCGATGCAGATGCTCGTCGTTGCATAGACGAAACATAGATGAAGCCGTTGCATAGGCTTAGATGAAATTGCGTCGTTGCATAGACGTGATGCAGATGCTCGTCGTTGCATAGACGAAACCTAGATGAAGTCGTTGCATAGACTTTTATGAAATGCATCGTTGCATAGACGCGATGCAGATGTTCGTCGTTGCATAGACGAAACATGGATGAAGTCGTTGCATAGGCTTAGATGAAATGGCGTCATTGCATAGACGCAATGCAGATGCTCGTTGTTGCATAGACAAAACATATATGAAGCTGTTGCATAGGCTTAGATGAAATGACGTTGTTGCATAGACGCAATGCAGATGCTCGTTGTTGCATAGACGAAACATAGATGAAGCCATTGCATAGGCTTAGAATGAAATGGCGTCGTTGCATAGACGCGATGCAGATGCTCGTCGTTGCATAGACGAAACATAGATGAAGTCGTTGCATAGACTTTTATGAAATGCGTTGGTTTATGGGCGTACCTACTTTGTGACTCGCCTGGGTTGAGATAACGTCATTGCATAGACGTTGTGTGTTTGTAACCCGCATGGGCTTATTGTTGTGCTCCTGCCTTTGCTGATATGAAGATCCAGTACTCAAAGAAAACTTGTGAGTTTTAGGAAATGAGTGGTTGATTCGCGTCGACTTTGTAGCTTTGGCTCTTGACGCTTGCATGCCGCTGGTTTGGGTCAAGACCTAGTTGGCCTGCTTTTCCTGTCTATTGTCATTTTCTTGCAGTGAATCCTTAAAATGTCTCAGTTTCTGGTAATGAAGATGTTGAACTTTCAACTGGGTAAGGTCGAATCTTGACGCTATCAAGGCGATCATGTCACGCCCCGAACCCCGGGCCCGTGACTGGTGCCCTACCTGGGCACCCTTCTACCTTAACAACTAAGTAAACTGCGGAAATTAAATAACACCTCTTTTTTTTAAACCAATCGTACGCGCAAGGGCAAAGCCGACCAGGCTGCCATATAATATACATAACAAAAGACACTACACCGTACATGAGTCCAATCCCACATATGAATACTGCACTTAAGAGTTTTATGAAATATGGCGGACAAGGCCCCGTACCATAACCGCATAAAGCACATCGAAGGAACTATACCAAAAAGATAAACTCACGAGCAGAGGAGCTATCCAAAACTACGGCGGTCCTACACTGCCGATCACCAAATCATTACCTAAACTGCGGATGAACGCAGCCGGGAAAGGAGGTCGAGACGAAGAATGTACCAAGTATGTGAAATAAGAACATCAGAATGAAATCATAACGATTAACAAAACAGAGACATGTATGATAGCCAACCTACGATACAACACATAAGCGATCATATCAAGTCGAGGACGATGCCCTCAAGTCATTACTAAAATATAACCATGGGTCTCACGCCCATAATATCAATCATGCGTGGAATCCTTCCTCACCGCTAAGAATCCATGATATAATATAACACCAATAGGCATACATGAACACCAAGTCCCACTGTGTCCTAAAAATTGTATGCCAAGCAGAAAACGGCGGTGGTAAAGCAGGGGGTATAATGTCTTGGGGGTTTTCCCCTCACTTATACTCTTACCCTGGAGAAGGTGGTATAGCATCTTGGGGGTTTACCCCTCACTTATACTCTTACCCTATCTCAACCGACCATCAAACAACACAAGCAGGGGGTATAATGTCTTGGGGGTTTACCCCTCACTTATACTCTTACCCTGGAGAAGGTGGTATAACATCTTGGGGTTTACCTCACTTATACTCTTACCCTATCTCAACCGGCCGTCAAACAAAACATAAGCACTACCATGTCTTCTATAAAAATCCGGGAATTTAACCCAAGTACTACAAATAACGGAAGCATACCCGTGGAATCCCACATCACTGTCGGTACGTCCAAGTAACTTACAACAAGATAGCCGGCCCTCCAACCGAGAGTCGCGGCAACTTAATAACACATATTCCTTGCACTCAAAGGCTATCGCCAGCACACACAGGCAATTCTCAATTAATCAAGCCAAAGTACTTATCAAGGCACACATAAAATAAATTCTCATTTAACAAGCCAAAGTACTTATCAAGGCACAAATAGAATAATTCTCATTTAACAAGCCAAAGTACTTATCAAGGCACAAATAGAATAATTCTCATTTAACAAGCCAAAGTACTTATCAAGGCACAAATAGAATAATTCTCATTTAACAAGCCAAAGTACTTATCGAGGCACAAATAGAATAATTCTCATTTAACAAGCCAAAGTACTTATCGAGGCACAAATAGAATAATTCTCATTTAACAAGCCAAAGTACTTATCAAGGCACACATAGAATAAATTCTCATTTAACAAGCCAAAGTACTTATCAAGGCACAAATAGAATAATTCTCATTTAACAAGCCAAAGTACTTATCAAGGCACAAATAGAATAATTCTCATTTAACAAGCCAAAGTACTTATCGAGGCACAAATAGAATAATTCTCATTTAACAAGCCAAAGTACTTATCAAGGCACAAATAGAATAATTCTCATTTAACAAGCCAAAGTACTTATCGAGGCACAAATAGAATAATTCTCATTTAACAAGCCAAAGTACTTATCAAGGCACAAATAGAATAATTCTCATTTAACAAGTCAAAGTACTTATCGAGGCACAAATAGAATAATTCTCATTTAACAAGCCAAAGTACTTATCGAGGCACAAATAGAATAATTCTCATTTAACAAGCCAAAGTACTTATCAAGGCACACATAGAATAAATTCTCATTTAACAAGCCAAAGTACTTATCAAGGCACAAATAGAATAATTCTCATTTAACAAGCCAAAGTACTTATCAAGGCACAAATAGAATAATTCTCATTTAACAAGCCAAAGTACTTATCGAGGCACAAATAGAATAATTCTCATTTAACAAGTCAAAGTACTTATCGAGGCACAAATGGAATAATTCTCATTTAACAAGCCAAAGTACTTATCAAGGCACACATAGAATAAATTCTCATTTAACAAGCCAAAGTACTACGTACGTGCATTCTTTTCAAAAGACTCATTTTTATGTAAAATCCCAACATACTAACACTCGTAGTATCAAGGTGTGTCTATTTTTCAAAGTAAATTACTACACTTTTAGAAAAACTCATTCCAAAGCTTGAAATCAAGTAACTTCAAATTTTCACAATCTAGACAACTTATGCCCAATAATCAAAATAGACAACTTTCTTAATCTTCCATAAAACCGTTATAACCAACTTCCCATAAAGCCGTTATAACCCTTTATGGTTTTAGACAATTTCATTCCTTTTTTTTATAACCAAGAGACTTATACTTAAAACCAAGTATCACAAACTTTCAAATCAAGTTTCTTAACTTTCAAAATACTTCAAGTCCCTTAATATTTAAAAAACAAGTTTCTTCTACTTTTAAACCTCAAGTAACTCACACCTTTAAAACAAGTTACTTCTCTTAAATCATGTCATTTCTCCTCTCTTAAAACAATTAAGTAAATCACTCCTTTAACTCCCCTAAAGTCATTACAACAACCCTTAGGTTTTGGAACTAAGGCACTAGCCAAAAGGTTTGGAAACCACTTCCTTTTCAAGACTCCATGTACTTTAAGTAAAATACTTCCACTTTTAAGAATCCAAACTTCACTAAGGAAATGGATTATACAACTTACAATTTAAACATCAAAGTACAATCAAGGGAGTACATAGAACGAATTCTATTTTAGAAAATCCAAATACAACCAAGGAATGGATCATTTAAGGAGTAGGACATACTTTCTTTATCTTAAGGAATCATGCTAGAAGAAGAGATAATTCACATACATTTTCGGCTAATATCCACAAGCTAAGCCGAATACGCCGTACGTAGAAGTGTCAACCTATAATGGTCACAACAAGACTATCAACTTCTAGTCTCTAACGTAGAATAATACTAAGTATATGGTCTCTAATTCTACGGAAAATCGGGCAGCACTTCCTTTGTTTCTACTCACTTTGCCACCTTTTTCAAGGCCGAATACAATAACCAACACGCCACATTTAAGGCTCCAAACAACAACCAACAAAGGGATTACACGCCTTACAATACGTGTAAAATTCCGCCCCACAATTCATACCAAGTAGATTAATACTCACTAGCCATTCTCGGCCAACTACATAACTTAACAATTCAAAGTCTTTTCCAATTCTATTCCAATTCCAAGTTCTAAGGTCTAACATGTTATATAGTCATAAACAACTTCAATAACTACAATTTCCTTCTTTATACAACATGCGACAACTTAAACTAATAATCAACTTGAATTCCAATCTTAAGGCTAAACATGCTAGTTTTCGGATTAGGGTTCCAATAGTCAAAACACTTATCAAACCTCATAATATATAACTCATGCTTGCTAAAATCCATAGCTACAATGATAAGTAAACCTTAATTGCTAAAACGACAAGATTATACCTTTATAAGCCCTTAAAATTTCCAAGATTCAAAGTCGCGCCTTAGCAATTCTTAGCTCCTTTCCTTAGGTTCCAATCCGCTCCAAGCACTCCTTAGAGGCCTATGAAGAACCCATCTTCAAGTTCCAACTTCAAAGTTGAAGAACTCCTTTAGTTTCCGCCATGACTAACTTGAAAACTCCGTTTTTCATAAATCTTTCTATTGAGATATCCTTACAATACCCTTAGGGACATTGGGTTAAAGTCTTGTGGCTAATGGATCAAAACTACAAATTTTTCTAGTGGGAAATGGTGCAAACCCGAGAGCTTCTAAGAGAGACAACAATGTGTGATTTTTTTCTAAGTGTTTAAGACTAGTCTTGCACTAGTGTAGTGAATATATAACACATTGGATGGCTTAGATAACAACACTTGTTAAAATTGGAGGGAAGAGATCAAGCCAAGTGTCCCTTGGACTTAGTCAACAATATCAAGCTCTATTATTAGCAAGACTTGGTCATCCTATCATTGGCCAAATGACCATAATACCCATACTAATTTTCGTCCAACACCACATGTGGGAGTGCCACGTGTCTCCCTCTCATTCGTCCACAAAATTCCGTAACCTTTGTGGGCCCCGCAAAACGTAAAATTCCTCGGGTGGGCCCCACGTGACCAAATCCGTAAAAATAAATTTCCATAATATTAATAAGTTCACTACTCTCCAAATAATACATTTTGAGAATCCAATTCTCAACAACGAACATTTTTCCTTTCCGACGTTCGGAAGATTTTCCGTCGGAAAAACAATTCTTCCTTTCGTACTAAATTCCAAGTCTTGATTCCTTATGTACATTCTCTTATACAAGTCTTGGACTTACGGGGTGTAACAGATCAGGTAAGCAATTTTTTGTTTTTTTAATTTTTTTTTATCATGAATGAAAATCTAATGCGAGAATATGGACAATGTACAATTGAGTAGATGAGAATGCAACCCTCAAAATACGCCCCAGTCATGTGTAGGTAGTCATGGATGCAAAATATATGAGGATGTTAAACTCTCGAATGGATAAAATCGAGTCTTGTGCAAAACAAGGAAGAAATATTTCTAATGGAGTGACCGAAGCCGATACGGCCGCCTATGTATCCCGCCGAGGGAATCAAGTCAGAGCGTAGTTCGTGATGAAAAATAAAGATTTTTTTATGATTTTAAAATAATGTGGGACCGAAGCCGATGTGGCCGCCTACGTATCCCGCAGAGGAAATCAGGCCAAGACGTAGTTCATGATGCAAAAATAAGGATTTTTAAGATTTTAAAATGATGTGGGACCGAAGCCGATGTGGCCGCCTACGTATCCCGTTGAGGGAATCAGGTCAAGACGTAGTTCGTGATGCAAAAATAAGGATTTTTATGTAATATGCATTTTTTTTTCTAAACAAGTGGAAGACAAAATTACATTCCGACTTCAGTTGATACAAACAATTAGTATTGTGCATGAGGATTTTCGTTTATTGCTTTCAGTCTAACCGAGATTGACTCCGGTGTAATTCACACAGCTTCAGATAGTACCTCAGACATACCTGAGTGTCGACACACCTGCATGCATCCAGGGTTTCGAACTACACGTAATCTCACGTTTCAAATGCCCTCACTAAAAGAAAGTCCCATTTTGACACATATATTTCAGTATTTTGAATTTTGGGACGTTTGAAGAAGTACGCTCACACTCAAAAAGATGTTCAATGCATGCAATTGTGATACCATAGGCTTGGCCGTCATGTAAGTATCCACTAATGTGAGAAGCCTCAGTATAAGATCATGTAGGGCTTGTCACGGGCTTGTAATGTAGGCTTGGGGAAAGGAATGGATATCATTTGGGTAAAAGTGACTAATCATTCCTCGAGATTTGGACTACGTCTGTGCTTGATATTGTGCGTTTTGATGCTGACTTGCTTTCTTTTTGTCCCAGTTTTTCTGTATTGACTTCTTTTGAATCTTTCATTTGGTGCCCCCCTTTTTTTTTCGGGGTTATATATATATATATATATTTTTATTATCGGGGCTTTTGATTTCCTCTTTGTGTGAAGTCGTCATTTGTTGTTTTCTTTTTCTTTTTCTTTTTGAGACTTTGACAATTTTTGTCTTTGCAAACTTCAACGCAGAATTTTGTCAGCCACTTGCACATTTCTAAAGCGCTCAAGGAGGTCGGGCCAAGAGAGGGACAGTGCGTACGCACTCAGAAAGGGTATAGGTGTAATATGCGGTTGTTAAAAAATAGGTTTTAGGCTCAAAGGAGTATACTAGGGATAATGTTATTTGGTAGGCTGAAAAGGCTCAAACGGGTCAAAGAAAGCCTACGATCATTTCCTACACCGAGTGTTCCTCAGGATTTCGCCTCAACAAACATTCAGGCCAAGTTCTAGATCACAATGCAATGCAATTGAACTTATTCTAAAAACTCGCCACACAATGCATATGAAACGATGAGGTCGGTTTCATTCTTATCTTGAAAACATGCAAGACAATGTCATCTACGGGTATGAATAAGAGGTACCAAAAGAATCTATGGTTTACCACAAAGTCAACCCATACTGATTATCACTTTTTATTTTTATTTTTTTTATTTTTTTTTATACACAACCCTAATTGTGTTGGTATCAACAAAGTCAAACAATAATACTAAAAAAAATGTTTTTTTTTTGTATTTTTGAATAACACATTTTTTTTATATTTTTTGAATAAAATATTTCTTTTTTTTTGTATTTTTCGAATAATTGTTTTTTTTTGTATTTTTTGAATAAATGGTACCGAACCCGAATAGGGCAGCCTACGTATCCCGCCGAGGGAATCAGGTGCGCGTAGTTCATTCAAATATGTTATAAAATATATGCTTGAAAAGAATTTATCAATGAAAGAATAGCAATATAAAGTTGTGCAAAAGAAATGATTGTCCACTGTGGACGAATGCAAAGTAAAATGAATGTAACGAAAAATGAATGCCCGAAAACATGATGGATGGGATGCATGAGTGAGAAAAATATGCTTATTTATTTTTATTTTATTTTTGTGGTGGTGTCGAACCCAAAATGAGTTGCCTACGTATCACACCGTGTGGTAAGAATCAGACACGCGTAGTTCGGAATGATTATGCTGTAAAATGCATGATATGAAAGAACTATGTAATCAACGCTAAACATATCAATTGAATTTGTAAATATGTATAAAGATACAAAATATAGAAGAACTGAGAGCGATGTCTCGTTGAATATGGTATAGACTGACTTCTATTAGTAAACATAACTCCCGCTCATTCTTGTGATGATGATTTTTTTTCTTTTTCCGATCATTTCTACTGCTTATGCAGACGACCTTCCTGCAAAAAATATGAGAAATGGGTGAGTAGGAAAATGACAAAATAATAAAAATGAAGAGGTGTGATAATATAGTCAAAGACTCCCCTGATTGGTTCGACCGGACTGGTGGTTGATGCTTCACAAAGTCCAAGTCACACTATTCAAGAATGATTTACGCAGTAGAAGTCCTGATTGCAATGTGACAGCAAAAAGTGCAAAAACGCAAATGCTCGAGCCCGGAATCACAAAAGGGTAATTATTGCATTAAATAATATGTACATAATTGCTAGCGACAACAATAGTAAACAAAAGCATGTAAATCAAGCACGCGCCCTAATATGTATGTGACCTCTCTTATGCCAGAGGTGAGCCTAAACGCCAAATATGCGAGATTATGATAAATAAGTCCAAGCCGTTAAACTGCAATGTTTTGTTGGAAATGGCGACCAAATGACGGTGCACTTTTTCCAATTTCGGCATGTCATGACCAGGCTTGGATCCGTCTATCATTATCACGCTACACATATATGCTTATTGGTCGACGGGTTGTGAAACCCAACGACAATTTGGTGGATTTCCTAACCGTGGAGACGATACCAAGGATCAACCCACCTAGGTTGTATGCATGCATGACTTAAAATAAAGAGGGCGGTATAGCTCTATCTTAAATTTTCTAAAATTTGGCTTACTATACACAATGGTTCCTGAGCGGACTACTCGAGTGAGAAGGCTATGCGACAACTGGATGGTCCGGATGCTCCTGCGCTTTTGCCAACTCGCCTATATTTTGGTATTTGAAAGAAATTTGCGGGTGCGCCAGCACACCTCGCGTGTAGTGTGTGATACTGTTAATTTTCCAGAATGGAGGAAATATGAGCGAAATGACAATTTAAGGAAAGCAGTAAAAGAATGTAGCAATTAAAGTTGTTAATTATAAAATAAAAGCAAACAATATAAAACATTTACAACAAATATAAAAGCAAAATAAAGCGCAATATTTAATTAACCTGGGTTTGCTATGATCAAGAACCTGATATCCCCAGCGGAGTCGCCATGTTGTCGCGCCCATTTTTGACCTCGGGGTCTGAACGGTATCCGCAACGTTGCTCTTTGGCGCGGTTCCCTGGATGGAGCAATAATGCTGATTTCGAGGAGTCGCCACCTAATTAGTTAAGTGAATTAGGACACTTGATTTATTGCAATAAAAATACTGCAATTAATCTTCATTTAATGGTCTGCGAAATTAATGAGATTCTGAATCAGGATTCTTTATTATCCTAAAGGGAAGGGGTTAGGCATCCTTTAAGATCCGCTAACTTGCGGTTATTCGTTCAAACCTAGGTTAATTATTTATTGCCCTTTTTATTCTATCTATTCTAAGCATTTTTTCATAATTTATAATTAAAATAAAGTGCAATACAGAATAATAAAACTAAAATTAAATGCGACATAAAATAAAACTTCGGGACATCTTTTAGCCCTTTTTAGGCCTTCTGCGCAAGATGACCTCCGGGTACGTGCATAAAAACTTAGTAAAAGTGTTAGTAATCGAATAAATAATTTTAATGCAATGATAAGAAATAATAAGTAAAGCCAAAAATAAATAATTCCATCTTTTGCACAGAGGAGGCCTTGGAAATCAGACGGAGATTCCTTCATCGACCAATATTGTTAAAAATAATAAAATAAATAAAACCTTCAGATTCGCGCCAAAACAGTAATAATTTTAAACACGGAGGGCTCAGATATGTATAAAAATAAAGTGGGACATCCTAAACAAGTGCGGCTGCGAGAATTCGCTCTGCCAGCGCATGTTGGTTATCCTGTGTAAGTAGAAGAAATCATCAACGCCCAGAAAGCTTCATTTATTTTATTTTCCGTCTTTGCAATTGTGGAGGCCTAAAAAATTGACGGGTAACTTTTTCATTGGCCATTGCAGTATCTTGTTCAAATCAGTCAATACCAACAATGTAGTATTTGTTCTAATCAGTCAATACCTGTCCGAAATAATCTTAAAGCAGTAATTTTTTTAACCAAGAAGCCAACAACAGTTGTGCTCAATGATACGATAGTGATTTAAACAAAGCCCAGTAAGACAATAGTACTTTGGCCAGAATCACATCGATTTTACCCCAAAAATATAACACTAGATTCAAACCCAGATGCCGCAAACTAGTCGGGTATAGCAAAAACAACGAAAGTGCAACATCTGTTCATGGCCGGTTTTTAAAAAAAGATAAAGGGAGGCAGAATCATAAATATCAGTGCCGAAAAAAGTAGCCCAACAACAGAGACATAACAAACGCAAATGGTCTGCGAAACAGTAGAAGCAACAACAATATGGTTCACCGAAAATTTCATAACGTCGCCAGAATTTTAAAACTCCGGCCAGATACCCAAAAATAAGGAAATCAGTCCATTAGCCAAAAATGCACAACATATACCAAAAATAAAGCAAAACCCAAGGTCGCCGAAGTTTTTAAGAACTCCGGCCAGATGCCAAAAATTAAAAAAAAATCAAATCAATCCAAACGCAAACAACATACATCACCACAAGAGAAAGAGAGACAAACAGCGTCGCCGGAGTGTGACGGCGACCAGATTCTGTAACAAGCAAAAGCAGCGGTGTCACTTTCACGACGAGTACGTCGGAGCAAAACCGCGGTGATAGTTTGCTGGGTGAAGACGATGGGGCGAGGGTGTCAGAGACGAGAGTAGATTGGGGCGTGAGGGAGTTCGCCGGATGGGGGGTCGACGACGACTGGGTGTGGGAAAGCAGTGGTTCGCCGACAGGCAGTGGAAGGGTTCGATGGTGTGGTGGTTCGCCGGTGATGGCGGAGTCGACAGTGGTGAGGTTCGCCGGCGGTTTCACCGGCGACGGGAAAGGGGGAAGAGGGTGTGCGTTCGACGGGAATGAAAGGGAGAGATGGTGAGGGAGAGGGCAGGGAGAGAGGGTGAGGGAGAGGGCAGGGAGAGAGGGTGAGGGAGAGAGGGGCGTGGGCTGGGCTGGTTATTGTGCGGTTGCCCCCTCTTTTAAATAAAGGGGGGGTAATGTTTATTATATAGGGTAGGTTTTTAGGGTTTGGTATTGGGGGGGGGGGGGGATGAAAAGTTATATTGTTTTGGGGATGGAAATAAAAGAGTGTTGGATTAAAATAAAAAAATAAGAAGGGTGTTGGATTGGACTGATCCGAATTGTATCTCGCACTGGAATGGTTTGACAAAATTCAAAGCGGGATAATTATTTAAAAGAAAAATTATTTAAAAAGATGCAAGATTATTAAAATGCAAATGTCGACGCAATAATAATAATAAAAACAATATTTAAGCAAATGTTTAATGCCTAATTACAACGGGATGTCAATTAATTATTTAAAGAGATGCAAAAATATATTTAAAATAAACGACGGTGTAATAATAATAGAAACATAATATTAACAAAGACATAATGCTTAAATTAAAATAAAAAGATGCAATGCCATTTTGTGAAGAAATAAGCATAGGATATTATGTAAAAAATGCAAAAATGATGATTAAAATGTGGTGTCCTAAAACACATAAAATTGCAACAAATATACGAAAAACGGGTCAAAATTGATTGTCAACAGGATGACAACGTCATCTATCCCAGTCACTTTTCATTATTATTTCTTAATTCCGTCGTTTTACTTTTATTGTAATTTAATCATGTAACCTTGTAAGGTTATTGAAATATTTAGAATAGGTAGATTTAGAATTAATAAATTATAAGGGTAGTCTAAAAAAATAAGAAATCCAACGCTAGTCTATTTTTAGGCTCGTCACACATGTTTTAAAAATGCTGTTAGTTTATCTATTTTAGGTTCGTCATGCATGTTTAAACTTTCAAAAATATTTTGATCATCTTTTACTTACCTTATTAATTATGAAATTGTAGTTTCGATTTTTAATCATTTTTCTTTGCATCACAAACAAATTGCTTCTCTCTTTACTTTCGATTACCAAAAATAAGCATTTTATAAACAATATAAATGGATATTTTTCAACTTTATATGTATTTTTTATAAATAAAAAATGCAAATACATACTTTTTCTAAACAAATCATTGTACATATATTTTCATAAAAATGCATCTTTAACTTAATACTTGCAACATCCCTTTTTAATTAAACTTAATATTTCGCAACACATGCATTTTTAACATAATAATTAAGCCTAAATTTGACCGGACAACCGCATGTTAGCGGATCTTAAAGGATGTCTACCCTTCCCTTTAGGATAATAAAGAACACTTACCCAGAATCTCATAATTTTTCACAAGACCAATTATATGGAGATCATTTGCGGTATTTTTACTGCAATAATTTAGGTGTCCTAATCACCCTAATAATTAGGTGGTGACTCCCTTAAAAAAATGGTGATTTAATTCAGGAATCACCGCCAACATACATTGCAGTTCCGTTCAGAACCCCGGTCGAAAACGGGCACGACAACATGACGACTCCGCTGGGAAATAAAGTTTTTAACCATAGCGAACTTAGGCTTAAGCTGCTTTACTATTTTCCTTAATGTTTCTGCAAAATGTTTAAAACAGCCATAACTTGCTTTACTGTTTTCCTTAATATTTCTGCAAAATGTTTAAAACTGTTATAACTGCTAAAATTCTTTTACTGCTTTCCTTTAACTGATTATCAGAAAGACTGTATAAATTGTTTTTATTTGTTACACTTTTTACTGCTTTCCTTAAATTGGCATTCCGCTCATACTTCTTCCATTCTGGAAAATTGACACTATAACACACTACACGCGAGGTGTGTTTTGCGCATCCGTAAAATTTCTTTCAATAAATCCAAATTTTAGGAGAGTTGGCGTATGCGCGGAGTGTCCGGACCATCCGTTGACCGCGTAGCCTTCTCATTCGAGTGTGCATTCGGGAACCTTGTGTCTAATAAGCCAAATCTTATCAAATTTAGGATAGAGCTATACCACATTGTATCTTAAGGCATGCATGCATTTACCTTAGATGGGTCGATCCTTGGTATTGTCTCCACAATTAGGAAAACACCAAATTGGTCAACAGGTCTCGCAACCCAACGATCAATCATCATACTATGTGTAGCGTGATGATGATAGACAGATCTAAGCCTAATCATGGTATGCCAAAATTGGAAAATACACATTCATTTGGTCGTTAATCCCAATGAAAGCATTGCAGTTTAACAACTTGAATCAATATATCATAATTCCGCATATATGGCGTTTAAGCCTACCTCTGACATAAAGAGGTCCCATATATGTTAGGGCTCACTTTTGATTTGCTGCTTTGTGCAATATGCATGATATGCGCTACTTACATCCTTGCAATAATTACATGTCTTACACTAACCTGGTCTGCTACAATTTTTGAAGGATTTGATTCTTTTCCCCCCTAAACAAAGGTCGGTTCGTATTGACTAGAAGATGTCAGAAAACCCACACTTTTCAAGGTCAAAGTCACGATCCAACGACATGACTAATTCAGGGGCATCTGAGTAGAATGGCTTGGGAACCATCTCTGTTCCTATAAATGAAGCAGTGAGTCTTCAGCCTTCGTCACCCCTACCATTACCAATCCCGAGGAATTGATGTCTGCTGGTCTCGCAAAGAATAGAGACACTCCCTTGTCGGAGCCCATTCCGCCCCTGAATCAGTCACCCGTCAGGGCCAACACTATTCATGTGTCGAGAGAAGATGATCTTGAAGCTAGGTTCCAGAATCTCTTCATAGATGAAAGCAACGCGGGATGCAACGTGATTCTGAACGACCACTAAAATGCTAGCCATTTGAGATGTAGAGCAAGGAGGCGTTTTGAACAATTGGACTTGTACCCCGACCCTGTTTCTCCGGAAAACTCGCTAGAAATTACATTAATACTTGGTGGGATCTGCAAACAATTTCTTTTTGAAATCGGAACTACGTTATGACTTGATTCCCTCGGAGGTATACATAGGCGGCCACTTCGGCTTCGATCCCATTTTTAGAAAAACCTTACAATCCTCTTCCGTTTGTAATGAACTACGTTATGACCTGATTCCCTCGGCGGGATACGTAGGCAGCCTTATCGTTTTCGGTCACATCATTAAAAAAAATCCTCCCTTGTTTTGGATATAGAGAAATTCACATATTGGAAAGTGGGACAATTTTTAGTGTTCGCCGCAAAAAGACGCCAATAAACACAAAAACGTTGATCTTAGAAATCCGACAAAAACTGTCATAAGCACTTTATTTTCAACAAAAAAAATTCATTAGCAGCTAACCAAGGCAGGAAACCAGACAGGGGTTACAGATCCAAACCAACCAGACACGCAAATATTAAGGGTCAAATCTAATATGAATCGACCTCCCCCCCCCCCAAACTAAAAAAATTTCTTTGAGCGCAGGTTTTTCGTATTAGATGAAGTGGAAAAGACAACAACTATCAAAGTTAAAATTTTGCAATGACATCAAGACAACGATGTCATTTCAACTCATGCGGTTCACAAACGCATAACGTCTATGACAACGAAGTCATTTCAACCCAGACGGTTTCCAAACTCACAATTTTTCTTTGAATACATGTTTTTCATATTAGCAGCAACAGGTAAGACGGTATCAATCATCAAATGTCCTAATCGTACAGTAAAGCTCAACACATTTTTCAACCCAGGCGGGTCGCAAACGCACAACGTCCAGGCAACGACGTCATCTCAACTCATGCGGTTCACAAACGCACAACAACGACATCTCAACCCATGCGGTTCACAAACGTACAAACGTCCATACAACAACGTCACTTAAAGTCATGCGGTTCACAAACGCACAATGATGTCATTTCAACCCAGGCGATTCCCAAATCACAAATTTTCTTTGAGCGCAGGTTCTTTATATTAGCAGAAGTAGAAAAGATAGCAACAATCAAAATCCAAATATCACAATAAAGTCTAGCACATCAGATCGGGCACAAAGTCATCATCATCATGTCAACACAATGTTGTCAAAAAATTATCAACACAATAACGCCAAAAAAACATCGTCAACACAATGACGCCAAAAAAATCGTCAACAAAATGACGCCAAAATATCCTCAACACAATGACGCCAAAAATATCGTCAACACAATGACTCCAAAAAAATCGGCAACAGAATGACATAAAAAAAAATCTTCAACACAATGACGCCAAAAAAATCGTCGACACAATGACGCCATCAACATCACGTCAACACAATGATGTCATCATCATATCAACACAATGACATCATCTACATCGTTAACACAATGACACTATCATTACGTCAATACAATGATGTCATCAGCATCGCGTCAACACAATGACGTCGTCATCCCATCAAGTCATCTGCATCGTTAACACAATAACGTCATCTGCATCATCAACACAATGGCGCCATCATTACGTCAACACAATGACATCATCTGCATCGTCAATATAATTACGTCAATGTCAACACAATAACGGCATCTGCATCGTCAACATAATGACACCATCTGCATCGTCAACACAATGACGTCACGTCAACACAATGACGTCACGTCAACATAATGACGTCATCTGCATCGTCAACACAATGATGTCATCAGTATCACGTCAACTCAATAATGTCATCAGCATCACGTCAACACAATGATGTCATCAACATCCTAATCATATATCTGCAGCTACGACACTTCATCACATTACGTCTACACATGACGACATTCCTACTCACATGATCGCATTTCTCATATATTCATATTTTATCATTTTTGTATAATAACAATTATGAACTAATTTTTCTTAAGCTTTAGCATGTAGGAGCCTTAATTTAAAGGAGCATGAGTACAACGTTAAACTATCTCTTACAGCAAACTGACACAATTTGTTAGGGAGCTAGACTTTCCAACAAAAGGCAAAGGCGGCCTCGAACGTCGATTCGCTCTCCTCCAGTATCCCGCAACACCAATGGCTCAGTGTCATCATATTCGACACTGGGATATAAATTTTAATTTGCGTCCAACTGCTTTAATTTTCTAGCATCACAGCAATTGAGTGTCATCATAATTTGACACTGGACATTTTAAATCCGCGTTAGTCTTGCCTTTAATTTTCTAACGTTACAATAATCCAATGTCATCATAATCCGACACTGGGACAAAATTATGAATGTGCATCAGCTTCACGCTCAAATTCCTAGCATCAGAAATTATCTTTTCTTCTTGGAAACTCCGTTTACTCATGCATTTTCTAATCATTGTGCTAATCAGGACAAAATTGGCCATAAGTCAACGTCTTTGTCAAAAAAACTCTTTCATCGTCTCCAGCCAAAGAGGGACAAACTGTTGACATCCAATTTTGTCCTTCTCCGATTATTTACCGGTAAAATTAAACTTTTTTTAACACCGCAAACAATATTTTATCATCATTTATTCTCAAATATCACTATTATTATTTTTATTCACATTGTTACTATCCTGCGTTTTTATCACAATCATAATTTTACCCTAACATTCCATGTTATCTTATTTATAAAATGGCATCGCATTGTTACTTTAATCAAGAGTTTGAACATTCCTTAAAAGTTGCGTTATATTATCTATCACATCGTTATTTTTATTTATTTTTCTAAAATAATTTACAAAGCTTTTTAACAAAAATCCCTTTATATCTTTATTCACAATCCATCTCATCCCCTAAATATATAAATCCTAATACCATTTTTTATTTCACATTTCAGGCAAAAAATCGAGCAGCCTAATACCCATTACCCCTTTATTTTTGTCCAAATCCTTCCCCAATAACAACAAAAAAAAAATCCCGCAGCCCATTACCAACTGACCCGAGCTCAATACCATTTCCCTCAGCTAAATCGCCTTAACCAGAACCCCATCGTCCAAATCCAACTCGTCCAAACCAAACAACCTTACCAAACCGTTGATAACCCCAAAAATCCACCGGACAATCACGCCCCTCGACCCACGCCCTGCTATCTGACACCGTCCATACCCAGAAAATATGCATCTCTATCCCAATGACTCCCTCCCTTTCAAATTATTCTGAAAAGGTGAAATCTGAGACCCATTTCATCTTCCCTTTTTTCGATATCACAAAACAACGGTCACTTTCTTTTCCTTTTTTTCGAATTCTAGTTGTTGAAGCTTTTGGCTATAAATACAACATTTTGGGGGTTGTGTTGGAGGATCAAAATTATGTGGTTTAAAAAGCCAAGAACACAACCCAGATTTTGGACTACTTGGAAAGAATTCAAAAAAATCAGTGGAGAAAAACTCGAAATACCCCTCAAAATAGACCCCAAAATACTCTTCTATTATAAGGTCGAGTTCGAAAATCAGAAGAATTACTCCTCTTTTCAGAATTAAAAATCACGAAACATCCCTTTGTTGTTTACTCTCAGTTCTGGTTTGAAAAGAAACCAAAATCATTAAACTTTCATTTCATCGCAAAACAAAAACATAAGCATCTCCGAGCAGATTCGATGAGTCGAAACGCCGCCTCGCTTCACTGCCCGGAGAAGGTAAACCCAAATTTCTCTCAGTTCATTTTGTAATATTATGTGTTTGTGTGTTAAATATGTGTTAGTCAGTTCGTTCATATTATTGTGTTCATTATGCATAAACGTGATGTCGATTATTGTTTAACTATTTGTTAGCCCATCCATTTGATTGTTAATACATAAATATGCTGTGTTGGGTTCATATTCAGCGCTATGTGATTGGTACACTTTTTTAGTACTTGTTTAGAAAAGACTGTGATATAAGTGATTGGTTTAAGCTTTGGTTATTTTATTTCCTTCATGTGTCCTAGATTCCCTGTTAAGCAGAGGCAAAAGTTTGGTCCCTTTATGACTTAGATATATATTTGTAACTTTTTTTCTGTGACCCAATGAGTCGTGCATTTTTATGCCCCTGCTGGCATGCTGGTAAACTTGTGTATGTAAGTTTAGAATAGTAAAAACATGATAAGAGACTTTGTATGTGTGTTGTTGGTTTCTGGATGTTCACTTCATCTTGTTAGGCTCAGAGCATGTTGAAACATGCCTTCCTTATTGAATCTCTTTTATGGTTTACTCGTTGATTGACTAATAACATACCTAATCCACTCTATTTGATATCATTTTGACCCTATTGCACTTGTTAACCCTCATTCATGATATAATCTGGTCTTACCTATTTTTGAGAATTATTATTGCTTATTATATAGCATGAATAAGGTTCTGTGTGTGTTTGATCATGTGTGGTCTCACATGTTTAAAATGTTGTCTTTTGATCTGTCATTTAATCATCCCTTTTTGTTTTCACATGACTAATAGAATAACTAAATGTTTACCTCACATTTTTTGAAGTCAGTATGTTTGGTACATAGTGTATATGTGAGCATGTATGTTTATCTTAGCTTCAATAAGTTTTGCACCTCTAAGATGTTATATCTGATTGAGTGAACTTGTCCTTGATGGACTGTTGCTTTGTTTGTCTACAGTAAATATGAATAGTATACCTCAGAGATATACTAGACGTATATGTCTCGGTATACATCATTTGTATATTCGGGTTGTATATTTTGTATATCTTCGGGTATACCATACATGTTTGGCATATTTTTTCATATCGATCATGTATCTTATTTTCTTTATTTGTAACTTGGGGCCAGTAGATTAACCCTTAATCTCACGCATATATGGGCCAGTTGTTCATTCTTTAAAATCTAAAAACGACATGTTTTGGGTTCTCATTTTTATCCCCTGTACATCTTAAGACCCAATTTTAGTTAAAACAATTTGACTGTCGTTTTGGGGGCCCGCTTGTCTCTCGGACCATTAAAATAAAGTTAATTTTATATGTGTTTAAATTTATATCAATGTCCATTTGATTTGGGATATGTACTAATCCTTTTCTCTTCCTTCATTTGCATGAAACACATTGGAAGCCACGAAGAGTCTCATGTGAGACTCATTATGACTTCGTCAAACGAAGACCCACATTCATATTCCTTGCATCCGCCGGCTTCGGAATTCCTAAACAAAAGGGGTGGGATGACAACGCCATCCGCCCCAGTCACTCTTCATTATTATTTCTTAATTTCGCCACTTTACTTTTATTGTAATTTAATCATGTAACATTGTAAGGTTATTGAAATATTTAGAATAGGTAGACTTAGGATTAATAAATTATAGGGGTAGTCTAAAAAATAGGAAATCCAACCCTAGTCTATTTTTACTCTCGTCACACATGTTTTAAAAATGCCGCTAGTTTATCTATTTTAGGTTCGTCATGCATATTTAAACTTTCAAAAATAATTTGATAATCTTTTACTCACCTTATTAATTATGGAAATATAGTTTCCATTTTCAATCATTTTTCTTTGCATCACAAACAAATCGCTCCTCTCTTTACTTTCAATTATCAAAAATAAGTATTTTATAAACAATATAAATGCATATTTTCCAACTTTGTATGTATTTTTTATAGATAATGCAATGCAAATACATACTTTTACTAAACAAATCATTGTACATATATTTTCATAAAATATGCATCTTTAACTTAATACTTGCAACATGCTTTTTTAATTAAACTTCATATTTCTCAACACATGTATATTTAACATAATAATTAAGCCTAAGTTTGAACGGACAACCGCATGTTATCGGATATTAAAGGATGCATAATCTCTTCCCTTAAGATAATAAAGAACTCTTACCCATAATCTCTTAATTTTCACAGACCAATTATATGGAGATCATTTGCGATATTTTTACTGCAATAATTTAGGTGTCCTAATTCACCCTAATAATTAGGTGGCGACTCCCTTAAAAAATGGTGATTTAATTCAGGAATCACCGCCAACATACGTTGCAGTTCCGTTCAGAACCCCGGTCGAAAACGGGCACGACAACATGACGACTCCGCTGGGAAATAAAGTTTTTAACCATAGCGAACTTAGGCTTAAGCTGCTTTACTATTTTCCTTAATGTTTCTGCAAAATGTTTAAAACTGCCATAACTTGCTTTATTGTTTTCCTTAATATTTCTGCAAAATGTTTAAAACTGTTATAACTGCTAAAATTCTTTTACTGCTTTCCTTTAACTGATTATCATAAAGACTGTATAAATTGCTTTTATTTGCTACACTCTTTACTGCTTTCCTTAAATTGGCATTCCGCTCATACTTCTTTCATTTTGAAAAATTGACACTATCACACACTACACGCGAGGTGTGTTTTGCGCACCCGCAAAATTTCTTTCAATAAATCCAAATTTTAGGAGAGTTGGCGTATGCGCGGAGCGTCCGGACTATCCGGTGGCCGCGTAACCTTCTCACTCGAGTGTCCACTCGGGAACCTTGTGTCTAGTAAGCCAAATCTTATCAAATTTAGGATAGAGTTATACCACCCTTTATCTTAAGGCATGCATGCATTTACCTTAGGTGGGTCGATCCTTGGTATCGTCTCCATAATTAGGAAAACACCAAATTGGTCAACGGGTCTCGCAACCCAACGACCAATCATCATACTATGTGTAGCGTGATGATGATAGACAGATCCAAGCCTAATCATGGCATGCCAAAATTGGAAAATACACATTCATTTGGTCGTTATTCCCAATGAAAGCATTGGAGTTTAACAACTTGAATTAATATATCATAATCTCGCATATGTGGCGTTTAGGCCTACCTATGACATAAAGAGGCACTATATATGTTAGGGCTCACTTTTGATTTGATGCTTTGTGCAATATGCTTGATATGTGCTACTTACATCTTTGGAATAATTACATGTCTTACACTAACCTGGTCTGCTATTATTTTTGAAGGATTTTATTCTTTTTTCCCTTAAACAAAGGTCGGTTCGTATTGACTAGAAGATGTCAGAACACCCACACTTTACAAGGTCAAAGTCATGATCCAACGACATGACTAATTCAGGGGCATTGATCGGTGTATTTTATATACACCTTTTGAGTCAGTTTTAGTTTGTCTTTTGTCCCATTTTGCACATATAAGTGTCGTATTAGGATAGTTTTTCTTTCTTTTGAGTCAAAGTGGTTAAAATGGCCAAATGGCGGAAAAAGAGCAAAAAGAGGGCAAAAGAGGAGATGCGGATCTTGGAAACAGAGAAAGTGGCGAGCGAGGAAAAATCAAGACCAGCCGCGGCTCCTCGCGATCAGCGGGGACCGCGGCGCCACTATCCGAGAGGTCGAAGACTCGGCCAGCGTGCCCTCGAACAGATGCAGGGCCGCGGCGCTAAACATCCGAGAAGCTACAGAGTTCCAGCGCGCGCCCTCGCAACAGATATCGGCCGCGCGCCAAACACCCGACGGATTGCAGACTCCGGCCGCGCTGTTCTGCAGGTGCGCGCCGACGCGGAAAAAATTAGGTCTTTGACGAAAATCGGGCGGGCACGAAGGAAAAGAGGAGGCGGTTTGCGGCTATAAAAGGAGAACCCTAGGCGGTTTTAAGGGTTCCTTCTGCACAACACAAGACTTTGGCTTGAGATTGGATACCATTAGTTTAGTAATTTTTTCCTTTTCTTTACTTTATTTGATTTTTATGATGAACTTTGAATTAGTTCTTGTCATATTTATGGCTAGGAACTAATTCTCTTATAGGCTTTCCATGTTGAATTGCTAGAAACTTATGTTATAAATTAATGCATGCTTATGGTTATTTTTCTTATTGTGAGATCTATCCAATAATTGAGTTGAATTCTTGGTAATTAATTGACAACTAATTATCACTATATGATTTCTAATCAGTTACGAAAAGGAGATTGTGAATATCTTTGTAAGTTGGGTAGACATTCTTGGATTGGGGATGAAAATACCTCAATTATTTATGTAAGCGTTGATGAGAGGCTTAACAACCCTAATTTTGCGCATTGTGCGTGACGGTCAACTAGGTTTTGTTCTTAATCCTCCTATAAAGTTATCCTTATCAGAAAGGTAGGTAAGGTGCGATCTTTGGGTTGAGTGTTTATATAACCCTAACGGGAGTATAAAGCGATTTAAGAACCCGCTTTCTCCTAAAGAAGAATACCATAAGTTAATGCATTAGTAAGTAGCATAAGCGGATAGTAAGGATACATGGAAGCCCTATTCTCATCACCACTGAAGTAAATCTTTATATTAAAATAGCTTGCATAATTCGTAGTTATAAACAACAAATCAATCATAAATTTACCAAATAGATACTAGAAAATAGATAGTTGGTAATTGAACCCTAATCCTTGTGGACGATATTCGGTCTTATTAAGACTATACTACTTGTCACGATAACGTGCACTTGCGTTTAAAGTGTGTGCATCTTACCGCGCATCAGGTATCTGAGCATAATGGTTTGGGACCCGTCTCTGTTCCTATAAATAAAGCAGTGAGTCTTCAGCCTTCGTCACCCCTACCATTACCACTCCCGAGGAATTGATGTTCGCTGGTCTCGCAAAGGACAGAGACACTCCCTTACCGGAGCCCATTCCGCCCCTGAATCAGTCACCCGTCATGGCCAACACTATTCATGTGCCGAGAGAAGATGATACAGATGATCTTGAAGCTAGGTTCCAGAATCTCTTCATAGATGAAAGCAATGTGGGATGCAGCGTGATTCTGAACGACCACTAAAATGCCAGCCATCTGAGATGTAGAGCAAGGAGGCGTTTTGAACAATTGGACTTGTACCCCGACCCTGTTTCTCCAGAAATCTCGCTAGAAATTGCATTAATACTTGGCGGGATCTGCAAACAATTTCTTTTTGTAATCGGAACTACGTTATGACCTGATTTCCTCGGAGGTATACGTAGGCGGTCACTTCGGCTTCGGTCCCATTTTAGAAAAACCTTACAATCCCCTTCCGTTTGTAATGAACTACGTTATGACCTGATTCCCTCGGCGGGATACGTAGGCGGCTTATATCGGCTTCGGTCACATCATTAAAAAAACTTCCCTCC
This sequence comes from Przewalskia tangutica, assembly GCA_029844215.1. Taxonomy (NCBI): domain Eukaryota; kingdom Viridiplantae; phylum Streptophyta; class Magnoliopsida; order Solanales; family Solanaceae; genus Przewalskia; species Przewalskia tangutica. Next base: position 82,820,473 of record CM056736.1, on the reverse strand, counting down.
CTTGTTTTGGATATAGCGAAATTCGCATATTGGAAAGTGGGACAATTTTTTGTGTTTGCCGCAAAAAGACGCCAATAAACAAAAAAACGTTGATCTTGGAAATCCGACAAAAACTTTTTCATAAGCACTTTATTTTCAACAAAACAATTCATTTACAGCTAACCAAGGCTTGAAACCAGACAGGGGTTACAGATTCAAACCAACCAGGCGCTCAAATATCAAGGGTCAAAGCTATAAAGTCAATACGAATCGACCCCCCCCCCTCCTAAACTCACAAATTTTTTTTAAGCGCGTGTTTTTCGTATTAGAAGAAGCAGAAAAGCCAACAACAATCAAAGTTCAACTTTCGTAATAACGTCCAGACAACGACTTCATTTCAACCCATGCGGTTCACAAACGCATAACGTCTATGACAACGACGTCATTTCAACCCAGGTGGTTTCCAAGCTTACAAGTTTTCTTGAATACATGTTTTTCATATTAGCAGCAACAGGGAAGACAATATCAATCATCAAATGTCCTAATCGTACAGTAAAGCTCAACATTTTTTTCAACTCAGGCGGGTCGCAAACGCACAACATCCAGACAACGACGTCATCTCAACCCATGCGGTTCACAAACGCACAACAACGTCATCTCAATCCATGCGGTTCACAAACGCACAACAACGTCATCTCAACTCATGCGGTTCACAAACGCACAACAACGTCATCTCAACCCATGCGGTTCACAAACATCCAGACAACAACGTCACTTCAATCCATGCGGTTCACAAACACACACGACGTCATTTCAACCCAGGCGGTTTCCAAACTCACAAGTTTTCTTTGAGCGCAGGTTCTTTATATTAACAGAAGTAGAAAAGATAGCAACAATCAAAATCCAAATTTCGTAATAAAGTCTAGCACATCAGCTCGGGTACAAAGTCGTCATCATCATGTCAACACAATGATGCCAAAAAATCGTCAACACAATGACGCAAAAAACAATCGTCAACACAATGATGCCAAAAATATCGTCAACACAATGACGCAAAAAAAATTATCAACACAATGACGCCAAAAAAATCATCAACACAATGACGCCAAAATATCGCCTATGATGCCAAAAATATCTCCAACACAATGACGCCAAAAAAACTGTCAACACAATGACGTCAAAAAAAAATCGTCAATACAATGACGCCAAAAAAATCGTCAACACAATGACGCCATCAACATCGCGTCAACGCAATGACGTCATCATCACGTCAACACAACGACATCATCTACATCGTCAACACAATGACACTATCATTACGTCAACACAATGACGTCATCTACATCGTCAACACAGTGATGTCATCAGCATCGCGTCAACACAATGACGTCGTCATTCCGTCAACACAATGATGTCATCTGCATGTGTTTAGTTAAGACCCAATTTTAGGTAAAACTATTTGACTGTCGTTTTGGGGGCCCGCTTGTCCCTCGGACCGTTAAAATAAAGCTAATTTTATATGTGTTTAAATTTATATCAATGTCCATTTGGTTTGAGATATGTACTAATCCTTTTCTCTTCCTTCATTTGCATGAAACGCATCGAAAATCACGAAGAGTCTTATGTGAGACTCATAATGACTTCGCCAGACGAAGACCCGCATTCATGTTCCTTGCATTCGCCGGCTTCAGAATTCCTAAACAAAAGGGGTGGGATGACAACGTCATCCGCCCCAGTCACTCTTCATTATTATTTCTTAATTTCGCCGCTTTACTTTTATTGTAATTTAATCATTTAACCTTGTAAGGTTATTGAAATATTTAGAATAGGTAGACTTAGGATTAATAAATTATAGGAGTAATTTAAAAAATAGGAAATCCAACGCTAGTCTATTTTTAGTCTCGTCACACATGTTTTAAAAATTCCGCTAGTTTATCTATTTTAGGTTCGTCATGCATGTTTAAACTTTCAAAATTAATTTGATCATCTTTTACTCACCTTATTAATTATGGAAATGTAGTTTCCATTTTCAATCATTTTTCTTTGCATCACAAACAAATTGCTCCTCTCTTTACTTTCAATTACCAAAAAAAAGTATTTTATAAACAATATAAATGCATACTTTCCAACTTTATATGTATTTTTTTTATAAATAATGCAATGCAAATATATACTTTTACTAAACAAATCATTGTACATATATTTTCATAAAAAAATGCATCTTTAACTTAATACTTGCAACATGCTTTTTTAATTAAACTTCATATTTCTCACATGCATTTTTAACATAATAATTAAGCCTAAGTTTGACCGGATAATCGCATGTTAGCGGATCTTAAAGGATGTATAATCACTTCTCTTTAGAATAATAAAGAACCCTTACCCAGAATCTCATAATTTTCACAGATCAATTATATGGAGAACATTTGCGGTATTTTTACTGCAATAATTTAGGTGTCCTAATTAACCCTAATAATTAGGTGGTGACTCCCTTAAAAACGGTATTTAATTCAGGAATCACCGTCGGCATACATTGCGCCTGTTCGATTCGATCGAAACGCAGCGCCACACCAAGAAGACGCGATCGCGGCAACCACACGACCAGGTATGCATAGTGGCCAGGCCCAACAACCACATTCCAGAATCAGAATTGGGCGTCATCTTTTGCCCCTGGTCAGGCCCACTACCCCTACTCACAGTAGGGGTTGTTAGGTCCTGCACCAGTGCCTCGGCCACCCCAATTTCAGAACCCTCGGGCCCACTTAATGCAGGCCCACTTTCTGCAGCCTTCCAATGGTCTGTCCCCAACTAATTTGGGCCAGGCTTTCATCAGTCTAAATTTGTAGTAGCCCGATGAAAATTGGTATATGAACTTAGGCGCCACATCTCACCTACCTCGCTCTGCAGGTAATCTTTCTACACTATTTCTATTAAAGCATCCTCAATACATTACTGTTGGAAATGGTAATCGCATTCCAATACAGGGCCATGGTATAACCTACACAAAACTACCACACCCGCCCTTCTCCCTTAATAATGTCATGTATGCCTCTAACATCATTAAGAACCTAGTTTATGTCCGCAAATTTTATCATGATAATTTTGTCTCTATTGAATTTGACCCATTTGGTTTCTTGTGAAAGATCTTTCAGACGGATCTGTCACACCCCAACTCCGGGACGTGGTGGTGCCCTACACGGCACCCTACTACCATAACAACTAAGTACATTGCGGAAATTAATAACATCTCATTTTTTTTTCTTTAAAATAAACGTACGTGCAAGGCAAAGCAGACTAGGCTGCGATATATACATAAACAAAAGACACTACACCGCATACGAGTCCAATCCCACATATGAATCTGCACTCAGGAGTTAAAGCGAACTATGACGGACAAGGCCCCGTGCATCCATGATTGTACAAAAACCACATCTGAAAGAACTTATACCAAAAGATAAACTCTGAACAAAGGAGCTATCCAAAACTACGGCGGTCCTACACTGCCGATCACCAAAGCTGCGTACCTAAACTGCGGCGTAACGCGGCCCGGGCGAGGTCAAGTCTGAAGAATGTACCAAGTATGTGAGCAAAGAAATCGTAATAAAATCATAACAGTCTAAACAAAGCAGGAGACATGTATGATAGCCAACCTACAGTACATAATACATAAGCAGTCACATCAAGTCAGGGACGCAGGCCCTCAAAGTAACTACTCAAATATAACTATGGGTCTCACGCCCATAATATCAATCATGCCCGTGGAATCCTTCCTCACCTGGCGATCCATGATATAACATAGCACCAATAGGCATACATGAACACCAAGTCCCACCGGTGGTATAGCATCTTGGGGGTTTACCCCTCACTTATACTCTTACCCTGGAGAAGGTGGTAAAGCAGGTGGTATAGCATCTTGGGGTGTACTTCACTTATACTCTACCGGAGAAGGTGGTAAAGCAGGTGGTATAGCATCTTGGGGTGTACCTCACATATACTCTACTGGAGAAGGTGGTAAAGCAGTGGTATAAAGATCTTGGGGGTGTACCCCTCACATATACTCTACCCTGGAGAAGGTGGTAAAGCAGGTGGTATAGCATCTTGGGGGTGTACCCCTCACATATACTCTACCCTGGAGAAGGTGGTAAAACAGGTGGTATAGCATCTTGGGGGTGTACCCCTCACATATACTCTTACCCTATCTCGACCGACCATCAAACAAGACATAAGCACTACCATGTCTTCTATAAAAATCCGGGAATTTAACCCAAGTACTACAAGTAGCGGAGCATGCGTGGAATCCCACATCACCGCTTCAGTCGTCCCAAGAACTTACAACAAGACGTGACCTTCAACCGAGAGTCGCGGCAACTTAATTAAACATAATACTTGCACTCAAAGGCTATTACCAGCACATATAGGCAAGTTCTCAATTAACCAAGCCAAAGTACTTATCAAGGCACACATAGGATAATTCTTATGTAACAAGCCAAAGTACTTATCCGGGCACAAATAGAATAAATTCTCATTTAACAAGCCAAAGTACTTATCCGGGCACAAATAGAATAAATTCTCATTTAACAAGCCAAGGTACTTATCCGGGCACAAATAGAATAAATTCTTATTTAACAAGCCAAAGTACTTATCCGGGCACAAATAGAATAAATTCTCAATTTATCAAGCCAAAGTACTAATCAAGGCATACATAGAATAATTCTCTTTTAACAAGTCAAAGTACTTATCAAGGCACACTTAGACAAATTCTCAATTTATCAAGCCAAAGTACTAATCAAGGCATACATAGAATAATTCTCTTTTAACAAGTCAAAGTACTTATCAAGGCACACTTAGACAAATTCTCAATTTATCAAGCCAAAGTACTAATCAAGGCATACATAGAATAATTCTCTTTTAACAAGTCAAAGTACTTATCAAGGCACACTTAGACAAATTCTCAATTTATCAAGCCAAAGTACTAATCAAGGCATACATAGAATAATTCTCTTTTAACAAGTCAATGTACTTATCAAGGCACACTTAGATAAATTCTCAATTTATCAAGCCAAAGTACTAATCAAGGCATACATAGAATAATTCTCTTTTAACAAGTCAAAGTACTACGTACGTACATTCTTTTATAAAAGACTCCTCTCTATGTAAAGCCCCAAGATACTAACACCCGTAGTATCAAGGCGTGTCTATTTTTCAAAGTAAGTTACTACACTTTTAGAAAACTCACTTCAAAGCTTGAAATCAAGTAACTCCAAATTTTCACAATCTAGGCAACTTATGCCGATTTATCAAAATAGACAACTTTCAAAACCTTCCATAAAGCCGTTATAACCAACTTTCCATAAAGCCGTTATAACCCTTTATGGTTTTAGGCGATCCATTCCTTCAATCACCAAGAGACTTATACTATTAAAACCAAGTATCACATACTTACAATTCAAGTTCTTAACCTTCAAAATACTTGAAGTCTCTTGTAGTTAGAAAACAAGTTTTCTTCTACTTTTTAAACCTCAAGTAACTTCACCCTTAACGCAAGTTACTTCTCTTAAATCATGTCATTTCTCCTCTTTTAAATCAAATAAGTAAATCACTCCTTTGACTCCCCTAAAGTCATTATAATGACCTTTAGGTTTTAGAACTAAGGCACTAGCCAAAAGATTTGGAAACCACTTCCTTTTCAAGTCTCTATGTACTTTAAGAAAAATACCTTCACTTTTAAGAATCCAAACTTCCCTAAGGAAATGGATTATACTACTTACAATTTAAACATCAAAGTACACTCAAGGAAGTACATAGAACAAATTCTATTTTAGGCAATCCAAATACAAGGAATGGATCATTTAAGGAGTAGAACGTACTTTCTTTATCTTTAGGAATCATGCTAAAAGAGGAGATAGTTCACATACCTTTTCGGCTAATTCCTCACGCTAAGCCGAATACGCCGTACGTAGAAGTTTCAACCTATAATGGTCACAACAAGACTATCAATCTTTTAGTCTCTAACGTAGAATAATACTAAGTATTTGGTCCCTTAATTCTACGGAAAATCGGGCAGCACTTCCTTTGTTTCTACTCACTTTGCCACCTTTTTCAAGGCCGAATACAATAACCAACAAGCCACATTTAAGGCTCCAAACAACATCCAAACAAAGGGGATTACACGCCTTACACTACGTGTAAAATTCCGCCCCACAATTCATACGAAATAGTCTAAGGCACACTAGCCAATTCTCGGCCAACTTACATAGCAACACTAAGTCTTTTCCAATCCTTTTCCAATTCCAAGTTCTAAGGTCTAACATGTTATATAGTCTAAACAACTTCAAAAAAAACTACAATTTCCTTCTTTATACAACATGCGACGCTTAGACTAATAATCGACTTGAATTGTAATATTTAAGCTAAACATGCTAGTTTTCGGATTAGGGTTCCAATAGCCAATAAACATATCAAACTTCTTACTATAAACACATCTTGCTAAAATCCATAGCTACAACAATAAGTAAGCCTTAACTATTAAAGCGACAAAATATACCTTTAAAGCCCTTAAAATTTCCAAGATTCCAAAGTCGCGCTTAGCAATTCTTAGCTCCTTTCCTTAGGTTCCAATCCGCCCAAGCACTCCTAGAGGCCATGAAGAACCCATCTTCAAGTTCCAACTTCAAAGTTGAAGAACTCCCTTAGTTTCCGCCTTGCGACTAACGTAAAAATACGTTTTTTCCGAAATCTTTCTATTGAGATATCCATACAATACCCTAAGGGACATTGGGTTAAAGTCTTGTGGCTAATGGATCAAAATTACAAAAATTTTGTCTTTGAAAGTTCCTTTGGCCGAGAGCAATATTGGCTAACTCAAAGTTTCTTGAAAATTTTTCTAAGTAGAGAATGCTCAAGTCTTGCTACTAGTAGTATACTTATAACACAATGGAGGGCTTGGATAAAAACACTTGTTAAAATTGGAGGGAAGAGATCAAGCCAAATGGCTCTTGACTTGATCAACTTTGTCAAGCTCTAGCAAGACTAATCTTCTACATAGGTCAAATGACCATAACACCCTTGAAATTTTCGTCCAACACCACATGTGGGAGTGCCACGTGTCGCCCTCTCATTCGTCCATAAAATTCTGTAACCCTCGTGGGCCCCACAAAAATGTAAAATTCCTCGGGTGGGCCCCACGTGACCAAATCCGTAAAAATAAATTTCCATAGTGTTAATAAGTTCTATACTTTACAAATAATACATTTTGAGAATCCAATTCTCAACAACGAACATTTTTCCTTTCCGACGTCAGAAGACTTTCCGTCGGAAAAACAATCCTTCCTTTCGTACTAATTTCCAAGTCTTGTGTTCCTTACGTACATTCACTTACACATGTCCTGAACTTACGGGGTGTAACATTCTTCCCCCCTTAGAAACATTCGTCCCCGAATGTTCTTAGTCGGTTGTCAAGCTATACAAACTCCGGCATAAACTCTATACTATGCCTATCAATCAAAACTGCACAAGACCAACGATGCCACTCCTGGCCATCGCCTAACATACGTAAACATATCAATGGACCTTCCGTCCGCTACCCCTTCTCACAAACTCGAAGGTTACAGTCTCCTAGAACACGGGATCCCCAGAGGTTCCTTTCTTTCCTTACTTGTCATACTTTCTCGCACTTTCAAACTCATCTAGTACACGTACAAAATCTCAAATTCTGTTTACGTTCCCCAACTTGGAGTTACTAACCAACTTGGCCATTTTGCTACTTGAATTTCCGCTAAGGCTCTTCTCGGTCCTTACGACCTAGTTCGGTGGAACGATCCACGAACTCGCATAACGATTAACTAAACTTGGGCACGACATCCTCAGGACCCTATCACATAACGGGACCATTTCTAACTGACATTACCCCATTCCATACTATCGGCTGACCCGAAATGAGTCCATAACCCGACTCATCGTCACGCTTAACTTCTCATTCTTAGTGCGAAATAAATCTCTCTTATCTCAAGGTACTTCTTACCCTACCCCTATTCACTAGAGGTTCGTCTCATAAGCCAAAGTATTTCTCTTGCACAATCTTCCTATCGGTCTTACACTTATTACGGGTAATTACAACTTGTGAACTCTACACAACTATAGTCTCACTTATCATTCTTGTCAATATTCTTACTTCTCACTTTACTAATCAAAGTATCCCTACCGGGGTACTATCACTTACAACCGCTAGCTCCGCTTATCTTGGCCAATAACATAATCGCTTCCTCACGACCCTATAGTCTTCTCCTAACCGAGAAACTGGAGGCTCGTGCTTGGGGCCTCAAACACAGCGCGAAGAACTCGCCATCATGAACAACATCCAGATACCACGGGCATAAGCCCTATCAACTCTCTGAGTCTGACTAGTAGCTCCTGCTACTCCTTTGCCCTTCAGGGCGTTGTTGCTCCTCGAGGCATAATCAGAACACATCAATACGTCGAGAGGAATTTTCTTACTAACACACTCTATGGCACGATCTAGAGTGAGAAGAATAGAAACCAACTCCTAAATGTCCCGTAGCCTCTGTTTGTTTATGGGTGGCGCGCAACACACCGATAAGCAAGACTCTACTAGACACGCCTATAGACATTACGAGGATCGATCGCTCGATACCACTGTCACACCCCGAACCGGCTCGTGGATCGGTGCCCTACCCGGGCACCCTTCTACCTTAACAACTAAGTACATTGCGGAAATTAATAATACTCATTTTTTTTTCTTTAAAATAAACGTGACGCAAGGCAAAGCCGACTAGGCGCCATATATACATAAACAAAAGACACTACACCGCATACGCAGTCCAATCCCACATATGAATACTGCACCTCAGGAGTTAAATCGAACTATGACGGACAAGGCCCCGTACTGCATCTACGACTGCAAAAACTCACATCTTGAAAGAACTTATACCAAAAGATAAACTCGAACAAAGGAGCTATCCAAAACTACGGCGGTCCTACACCTGCCGATCACCAAACTGCGTACCTAAAACTGCGGCATGAACGCAGCCCCCCGAAGGAGGTCAGTACGAAGAATGTACCAAGTATGTGAACAGAAATCAGTAATAAAATCATAAGATCTAAACAAAGCAGGAGACATGTATGATAGCCAACCTACAGTACATAATACATAAGCAGTCACATCAAGTCAGGGACGCAGGCCCTCAAAGTAACTACTCAAATATAACTATGGGTCTCACGCCCATAATATCAATCATGCCCGTGGAATCCTTCCTCACTGCCGGCAGTCCATGATATAACATAGCACCAATAGGCATACATGAACACCAAGTCCCACGGTGGTATAGATCTTGGGGTTTACCCTCACTTATACTCTTACCACGGAGAAGGTGGTAAGCGGTGGTATAGCATCTTGGGGGTGTACCACTCACTTATACTCTACCCCGAGAAGGTGGTAAAGCAGTGGTATAGCATCTTGGGGTGTACTTCACATATACTCTACCCTGGAGAAGGTGGTAAACAGTGGTATAGCATCTTGGGTGTACTTCACATATACTCTACCTGGAGAAGGTGGTAAACAGGTGGTATAGCGATCTTGGTGTACACTTCACATATACTCTACTGGAGAAGGTGGTAAACGGTGGTATAGCGTCTTGGGGTGTACTTCACATATACTCTTACCCTATCTCAACCGACCATCAAACAAGACATAAGCACTACCATGTCTTCTATAAAAATCCGAATTTAACCTAAGTACTACAAGTAGCGGAGCATACCCGTGGAATCCCACATCACCGCTTGTGCGTCCCAAGAATCTTACAACAAGACGGTGATTCTTCAACCGAGTCGCAAGAACAATTAAACATAATACTTGCACTCAAAGGCTATTACCAAAGACATATAGGCAAGTTCTCAATTAACCAAGCCAAAGTACTTATCAAGGCACACATAGGATAATTCTTATGTAACAAGCCAAAGTACTTATCCGGGCACAAATAGAATAAATTCTCATTTAACAAGCCAAAGTACTTATCCGGGCACAAATAGAATAAATTCTCATTTAACAAGCCAAGGTACTTATCCGGGCACAAATAGAATAAATTCTTATTTAACAAGCCAAAGTACTTATCCGGGCACAAATAGAATAAATTCTCAATTTATCAAGCCAAAGTACTAATCAAGGCATACATAGAATAATTCTCTTTTAACAAGTCAAAGTACTTATCAAGGCACACTTAGACAAATTCTCAATTTATCAAGCCAAAGTACTAATCAAGGCATACATAGAATAATTCTCTTTTAACAAGTCAAAGTACTTATCAAGGCACACTTAGACAAATTCTCAATTTATCAAGCCAAAGTACTAATCAAGGCATACATAGAATAATTCTCTTTTAACAAGTCAAAGTACTTATCAAGGCACACTTAGACAAATTCTCAATTTATCAAGCCAAAGTACTAATCAAGGCATACATAGAATAATTCTCTTTTAACAAGTCAAAGTACTTATCAAGGCACACTTAGACAAATTCTCAATTTATCAAGCCAAAGTACTAATCAAGGCATACATAGAATAATTCTCTTTTAACAAGTCAAAGTACTACGTACGTACATTCTTTTATAAAAGACTCCTCTCTATGTAAAGCCCCAAGATACTAACACCCGTAGTATCAAGGCGTGTCTATTTTTCAAAGTAAGTTACTACACTTTTAGAAAACTCACTTCAAAGCTTGAAATCAAGTAACTCCAAATTTTCACAATCTAGGCAACTTATGCCGATTTATCAAAATAGACAACTTTCAAAACCTTCCATAAAGCCGTTATAACCAACTTCCCATAAAGCCGTTATAACCCTTTATGGTTTTAGACGTATCCATTCCTTCAATCACCAAGAGACTTATACTATTAAAACCAAGTATCACATACTTACAATTCAAGTTCTTAACCTTCAAAATACTTCAAGTCTCTTAATAGTTAGAAAACAAGTTTTCTTCTACTTTTTAAACCTCAAGTAACTTCACCCTTAACGCAAGTTACTTCTCTTAAATCATGTCATTTCTCCTCTTTTAAATCAAATAAGTAAATCACTCCTTTGACTCCCCTAAAGTCATTATAATGACCTTTAGGTTTTAGAACTAAGGCACTAGCCAAAAGATTTGGAAACCACTTCCTTTTCAAGTCTCTATGTACTTTAAGAAAAATACCTTCACTTTTAAGAATCCAAACTTCCCTAAGAAAATGGATTATACTACTTACAATTTAAACATCAAAGTACACTCAAGGAAGTACATAGAACAAATTCTATTTTAGGCAATCCAAATACAAGCAAGGAATGGATCATTTAAGAGTAGAACGCATTTCTTTATCTTTAGGAATCATGCTAAAAGAGGAGATAGTTCACATACCTTTTCGGCTAATTCCTCACGCTAAGCCGAATACGCCGTACGTAGAAGTTTCAACCTATAATGGTCACAACAAGACTATCAATCTTTTAGTCTCTAACGTAGAATAATACTAAGTATTTGGTCCCTTAATTCTACGGAAAATCTGGGCAAAGACTTCCTTTGTTTCTACTCACTTTGCCACCTTTTCAAGGCCGAATACAATAACCAACAAGCCACATTTAAGGCTCCAAACAACATCCAAACAAAGGGATTACACGCCTTACACTACGTGTAAAATTCCGCCCACAATTCATACGAAATAGTCTAAGGCACACTAGCCAATTCTCGCCAACTTACATAAAGAACACTAAGTCTTTTCCAATCCTTTTCCAATTCCAAGTTCTAAGGTCTAACATGTTATATAGTCTAAACAACTTCAAAAAACTACAATTTCCTTCTTTATACAACATGCGGCGCTTAGACTAATAATCGACTTGAATTGTAATATTTAAGCTAAACATGCTAGTTTTGGATTAGGGTTCCAATAGCCAATAAACATATCAAACTTCTTACTATAAACACATGCTTGCTAAAATCCATAGCTACAACAATAAGTAAGCCTTAACTATTAAAACGACAAAATATACCTTTAAAGCCCTTAAAATTTCCAAGATTCCAAAGTCGCGCCTTAGCAATTCTTAGCTCCTTTCCTTAGGTTCCAATCCACTCCAAGCACTCCTTAGAGGCCTACAAGAACCCATCTTCAAGTTCCAACTTCAAAGTTGAAGAACTCCCTTAGTTTCCGCCTTGACTAACGTAAAAATACGTTTTTCCAAATCTTTCTATTGAGATATCCATACAATACCCTAAGGGACATTGGGTTAAAGTCTTGTGGCTAATGGATCAAAATTACAAAAATTTTGTCTTTGAAAGTTCCTTTGGCCGAGAGCAATATTGGCTAAGCTCAAAGTTTCTTGAAAATTTTTCTAAGTAGAGAATGCTCAAGTCTTGCTACTAGTAGTATACTTATAACACAATGGAGGGCTTGGATAAAAACACTTGTTAAAATTGGAGGGAAGAGATCAAGCCAATGGCTCGACTTGGTCAACTTTGTCAAGCTCTCAGAAGACTAATCTTCTACATAGGTCAAATGACCATAACACCCTTGAAATTTTCGTCCAACACTACACGTGGGAGTGCCACGTGTCGCCTCTCTCATTCGTCCATAAAATTCAGTAACCTCGTGGCCCCACAAAATGTAAAATTCTCAAAGGGCCCCACGTGACCAAATCCGTAAAAATAAATTTTCATAGTGTTAATAAGTTCTATACTTTACAAATAATACATTTTGAGAATCCAATTCTCAACAATGAACATTTTTCCTTTCCGACGTCCGGAAGACTTTCCGTCGGAAAAACAATCCTTCCTTTCGTACTAATTTCCAAGTCTTGTGTTCCTTACGTACATTCACTTACACATGTCCTGAACTTACGGGGTGTAACAGGATCAATCTTACGAGATGCAATAGCACGGGGATCTATATCCATTCTCTTCCACCTCCGCTGCCGAATCTTGCTCTCATGTCTCCCTTGCTCTCCACTTTCTAGGTGATTTCTTCCTATCCGTGTAAAGCTCGATTGTCTGAAGTTACTAATGCATATGTTGGTGGTAGAAAAAGAGTACCATGTGGAGTAGTCAAAGTGCACACAATATGGTCTTAACGCCACCATTATCAATGTTTTTAGAAGCAAAGCACGCAAAAAAAGCAACAACGTTCATGAGGCTTGAAGCGACTATCAAGAAATGAGGCGCACAATTTAAGAACAAAAAAAAATACTTTAACATATATGGATTTAGTACTATGATAATCAAATTATAATTAAAATAACTAATTTCAACATACATTATACAATGATGTCGATACTAATCAAACTCCTCAAAATTGAAATTCAAACAACTAACCCATTTCTTTCGATCACTTTGCGTCATTATATTGTAGCGCACACTTCTTGAAGCAGATGGCTTTACCTATGAAAGGCCCCTTGCTTCGCATAGCTTCATTGCTTTAAGTGACAAAGCAATGGATTTTAACAGCACTGGCTGTTATACAAAAACAAATACAAAAAAGCACTTGGTCCAACACTTCAGTTTTGAGTACATGAAAAGTTGTACTGTAAGGAGAGAATTTCAACTGAGTCATCCTCTTGAGACACATGCTAACTTACATAATGTGAGGTCTATCATAAGATACTACGACTGGTCACTTTCATTCCAGTATCGTGGATGCTTCCATGTTAGGCTTCTACCGCGATCAAAATATAGTCTGTGAAGTACCTGTGATTGGAACAGTTTACCGTTGCCTAAGAGATTCACAACTGAATTTGCTATAAGACCAGTTCGTGAACGGTGCAAAGCGAGGGATTGGCTTTGACTGCATTTCTGATTATCCCACATCAAAGCTTGGCCACCTTTCGTATCCCCGAGGAGGTTCAGCTATTCCTAGCTACTGTTAAGTTAATATTGCCCTGAAATTACAGAAGTAGATGATGCTAGTTTCAAGGTTTTCACATCTGCACCAGGTTATTGGCGTCCAAAGCGATAAACAGATTCAATTAGTATCCAAGCATATGAGAACAAAATTGGACACATTCCAGAATCATTAGAGTTGCAATTATAACAAACTTTATCATGGTTGAGCTAAGCATTACAGTTGCAGTTAAGAGAGACATCTCATGGTTAATCTAGACAAGAAATCAGCAAACGCTGACCATAACAAATTACATCTAAAATCAAGACTCAATGTCACAATGATTTGACCTTTATCATATAAGCTTGTACATGTTTCCTGTTACTTCTGCACCAGTATTCAAATTTGCCCACCATAATTGAAGGAAGCTGACCGGAAAGTACTTAACAGACAATTGCTTCGGCAACACATGGTGCCACGCAAGCTTGATCCAACTCTTCCTATTGTCTGGCTTCCAAGTTAGTTCATAGGATATGCGACAAGTGGCAAAGGTTAATGAAGTCCATTGTGTGTTTCGACTCAGAGATCCCATCCCTTGCTTCATCTTTGACATAGATTTTGGATTTTCTCGTGCAAGGAATGTTGGGGCACTGATAGGACGTAAAAAACAAGAGTGAGACTCAGTTCATGAAGATCAGGCATAAGATCCAATAGTAGTCCGTTCAATCAGTTTTAACATATACAAGTATGTCACTCCTACAGTACCGTAGACCGGTAGTTTCTCGAATCCCCTTTCATCGATTTTTTTCTGATTCTCTCAGCATCGTTCGATCTTCCTTGTCTAGCATAAAGGTTGGACAAAATCACAAAAGGAACAGGGTTTTCTGACTCCAATTCTGAGAGCTTTTTGGTCTTTTTTTCTCCCATCTGGGCGTTAGAGAAATGCCCAGAAGCTGCTAATAAAGAAGCAAAAACAGATGCAGAAGGTTCCGGAATGAACTGTAGTAGTAGTTCTCTAGCTTCATCCAGCCGACCAGACTGAGCAAGTAGATCAACCATAATATTAAGTTGCTTTAGAGTTGGGGTTAAGCCAAAATCTCTGATCATCAAGCTAAAAACTTGCTATGCTTTCTCCAATTTTCTGATGTGGCTGCACACAGACAACTGAATTCACTATAAGACCAGTTCTTGAAGGATGCAAAGTGAGGGATTGGATTTGACTGTATTTCTGGTTATCCCACATCAGATCTTGGCAACCTTTCGTGTCCCGAGGAGGTCAGCTATTCCTAGGTACTTATAAGTTAATATTATCCTGAGATTACAGAAGTAGATGATGTTAGGATTTGAGTCTCAAATCCTAGTTAATTAGAAAACAGTAAATAAGTGAAAAACAAACTAGACACACAGATTTATAGTGGTTCACCCTCAATGCGAGAGCCACGTCCACTTTGTCGCTGCAGATTTTACTACAATCAAATAGGGAGTTTGAGTTTTACAATTCTCTCTCTTGCTCAACCTCCTCTAAGAAAGAAAAACGGCGCCCTAGTCTATATATATATATTAAAAACTAGGACGAACATAATATAAGCCTAAAATTCCCAAAATACCCTCCACTAAATAACATTACATTATAAAAAAAATCAGGAGGCGGAGGGTTTACCACCCCCCCTTCCAACCCCCACGACGACGTAGGGTCTTGATAGTGTCGGCGCTGAATTAGGCTCCACAACTCAACGGATGATGCTAATTTCAAGGTTTTCCACATCTGCACTAGGTTATTGGTGTCCAAAGCGATAAACAGATTCAATTAGTATCCAAGCATATGAGACAAATTGGACGACATCCAGAATCACTAGAGTTGCAATTATAACACACTTTCTCATGGTTGAGTTAAGCATTTCAGTTGCAATTAAGAGAGACATCCTCATGGTTAATCTAGACAAAAAATCAGAAAATACAAACCATAATGAATCACATTCAAAACGTCACAATAATTTGACCTTTATCATATAAGCTTGTAGATGTTTCCTGTTACTTTCTTCATTAATATTCAAATTTGCCCATCCTAATTGAAGGAGGCTGACCGGAAAGGACTTCACAGAAAATTGCTTCGGCAACACATGATGTCATGAAGGTTGTCACACCAATAACCCCCAAGATCCAACTCTGCGTATTGTGCGGCTTCCAAGTTAGTTCACATGATCTGCGACAAGTGGTGAGGTTATATGAAGTCAATTGTGTGCTTGCACTCAGAGATCTCACCCCTGGCTTCATCTTTGAACAACCAACATCTTCGACATCGATTTTGGATTTTCTTGCGCAAGGAATGTTGGGGCAAGGATGGGAGTAAAAAATAAGAGTGAGACCCAGTTCATGCAGATCAGGCATAGGATCCAGTAGTAGTCTGTTCGACCAGTTTTAGCATATACAAAATGTTTTTTATGTCACTCCTACAGTACTGTGTCCAGGTAGTTTTTTGAGTCCCCTTTCATCGATTGTTTCTCTGATTCTTTCAGCATCGTCCCACCTTCCTTGTCTAGCATAAAGGTTGGACAAAATCACAAAAGGAACAGGGTTTTCTGGCTCCAACTCTGAGAGCTTTTTGGTCATTTCTTCTCCCATTGCGGCATAAGAGAAATGCTCAGAAGCTGCTAATAAAGAAGCAAAAACAGATGCAGAAGGTTCGGGAATGAGCTCTAGTAGTTCTCTAGCTTCATCCAGCCGACCAGATCGAGCAAGTAGATCAACCATAATATTAAGTTGCTTTAGAGTTGGGGTTAAGCCAAAATCTTTGATCAAAAAGCTAAAAACTTGCCATGCTTTCTCCAATTTTCTTCCCTGGCTGCACACAGACAACATGCAATTCAAAGTTGCTGAATTTGGTTGTACTTTCTCCTTTAGCATCAGAGAGAACATTTCAAAAGCAGCTTCACCTTCCCCGTTCCTTCCATACCCTGAAATCATTACATTCCAGACAGCTGGATCATCATATTTTACTTCCAACTGATCAAAAACCTTCCGTGCCAACGTAAATTGTCCACATTTCATGTACATATCAATTATCGCAGTGACAACAAACTCATCAATAATTTTTTCCGTCCTAAAAATATATCCGTGAATCTCTTGGCCACGACGGAGTGAGGATAGTGATGAGCACGCCGTAAGAAGACTAGTAATAGATTTCGGACTGGGAACGACACTGACAGAAAGCATTTTCCTGAAGAACATAAAAGCTTCAGCCTCTTTCTGCAGCAGCGAAAACCCAATGATCATACAATTCCATGTTGCTGAATCTGGTTTCAATCCTTCCGATTCTAATTCCACGAAAAGCTCAACAGCTTTCTCTGTTTGATCACTCAACATCATTCCGGTAATCATCGAATTCCATGTTATCAAGTTCCGGTTGTCACCCATCTCTTTGAACACTCCATATGCACATAACCAGAAACTGCATTTCGAATACATGTCTACAAGTGTAGTTCCCACCATTGTATGAGATTGTAACTCAATTTTCACAATAAATCCGTGAACTTGCCTACCAAACTTCACATTCTTAAGATTAGCAGTACCCGAAAGAACAGATATTAAAGTCACTTCATTGGGTTCTTCGTCTAATAACATCTGCTTAAACACATCCAAAACCACTTCCTCCACCCCATTTTGCAAAAGCCCGGAAATAAATGCGTTATAGCACACAACATTCTTATACTCAACCGATTCAAACAACCTCGTCGCTGAAACACAATCAGCACAACTCAAATACATAGTCAAAATCGACGTAGCTGCATATATATCCATTTCCACACCAATCTTAATACTCCAGCAATGCATTTGAACACCATGATTAATATTCTCACACCCTGATAAAACACTAGCTATAGTAACCGAATCCGGCCTAATCTTTAAACCACTAAATAATAACCCAAACATCCTAAAAGCTTCTACATGATATCCATTTTGACAAAACCCAGAAATGATAACATTTACTGAAGCAATATTTCTTTGAGGCATTTCATCGAACACCTTCAACGCACTGTCCACAAGTGTAAATTTCATGTACATGTCAATAGCAGATGTTGCTGCGTATACATCAGTGTTAAACCCGTATTTTATTAAATGGGTATGGAGTATTTGGCCTTGTGGTATAGTTTTTAGTTTAGCACAAGCTTTGAAGAGATAAGGGAAGGTGAATTTGGTGGGATATAAAGAAGAGGAATGGAGGTGGGAATATAAGTTAATGGCTTCTTTGTAAAGTCCATTGGATACTAATTTTGTTATTTGATTCTTCATGGATTGCTCCCTTCATACTAACTGAACCAACACTCTCACTTTAAGGCATCGATGGAAACAATTCTGAGCTGAAAATGGATTGTTTGTCACAGAGATTGACTAACGTTGTGTTTTTTCAATTTCATCAAATAGCGCTTCAAATTTTATTTTTTATTTATAAATAAAGATTAAAAAAAACATCACTTTTTATGAGTTTCTATCTAATTATGAACGGTTGAGTTTTCTATCTGAACTATCACTAATTATTTATTAAAATATACTTTAACTATTATATTTTCTTTTTTTCCTTGGTTTAAAAAGGTGTCAAATGGGACTACCGAGGAATAATTAGAGGAATTAATTTTAAAAAAATTAATGGCAAAAACTATACCTGAGCTATTGCTTTTTTGCGAGGTTATTAGTTAAACTATTAGGTGTTTGTCTTTCCTACCTAAATTATACTAACTATTTATCAAAACACACCTCAAAATTAACGAGTTAACTTCCATAAGGACAAAATTTTATGGGCAAATTAAGTTTTCATGTGTCTTTTGGCGATTGTATTTAAACGCTTGGTCTAATCAAATTTGATGTGTGTTTTGATAAATAGTTAATATAATTTAAATAGGAAACTCTCACGTGTAGTAATTTAGGTAGAAAACTAAATAGTTAATATATTTCTCCCATATGGGAGAAATATGGGACACAGACGGATGGGCCTCGACCTATTCTCTAACACACATCCGCAGTTATAGCGGGCGGTCTTCGTACGCTGAGACTGTCTCTAAAATCTTCAAAAAGGACCGAGGGAAGAACCTTTGTAAAGATGTCTATATCTGGAAGGGACATAACAGACGCGTACTTGTCTTTTAGGTACCTTCTCTCGAACAAAGTGAATATCCATCTCTATGTGTTTAGTCTTGGTCTTTGAATCGGATTACTGTAAAGGTAGATGACACTTATATTATCACAATACACTAAGGTAGCTTTCTCAATAGGACAATAAAGCTCTAATAGTAGATTTCGTAACCAACATGACTCAGAACCACATTGGTTACCCCTCGATACTCGTCCTCTGCACTTGAACGCGAAAGCGTGGATTGATGCTTGACAGACCATGAGACCAAGTTATTACCTAAAAACATGCAATAGCCAGACGTAGACCGTCTGGTGTCAGGACAACCACCCCAATCAACATATGTATAGAAGACTAGTGTAGACGTCGACGAATGATACAAATGCAAGTCATACTCAAGTGTTTCCTGTATGTACCTAAGAATGCGTTTGAACACATTCATATGTTCAACTCTGGGATCATGCATAAACAAACACCCTTGTACGACATATGTAATATCAGGTCGCGTGAACATCAGATACTGAAGGGCGCCTGCAAGACTACGATAGCGGGTCAGATCCTCATAAGGAGAGCCAGCTACAACACCCAACTTGGGTTTAGTATCAACTGGAGAAGAAGTGGACTTACAGGATGACATCTTGTTAGCGATATTTCGACTGCTCACGCATCGTTCACAAGTAATATAGTATGTAAGACCGAATATCGTCCACAGAGACTAGTTTCTAAGTACCGTTAATTTATTTTATGTTATCTATTTGACAATCGATATTTGATTGTTGTATTTATTTAACTACTAGAATAATTGCAAGATTTAAACTAATAAAGTTGTAATCAGTTATGAATGAATTAGGGCTTCCAAAATCCTCGACTATCCACTTTATTCAATCCTTAATGCAACTAAAATGATTCTTCTTCTTTGTTAAGATAGCGGTTAACTAGACTGTCTTATATCCCGGTTAGGACATATAATCACTCAATCCCAGTGCAGAACCCTTCTATATTTCTATGATAGGATTTACCACATATGAGGATTAAGAACAGTAACCTATAATGTTACACAAGTATCGGGGTACTTTCGTCCGCGATTTTAACTTATGTCTAGTCAATTACAGCATATCCAAATATCTCCTTTCGGTTTTTGATTCGAAATCATATATGTTATGATAACTAGTGATCAATTAATTGTCAAACATACATACTAAATATTGACTAAATCTTAATCAAGCGAGGAAGAAATCATACTACTGCATTATTCATGAATAAAAGTTTCAAGCGATTCATAAGGAAAGACATAATAGAGTGTTTAGCTCCTAGTCATAGTCACGCTAAGAACTAACACAATATCCATACATAAACCGAATTAAAAACGAAAGAAAGAAAATTACGTAGAACAAAGTCTCCAATTGTAGCTCCAAATCGGCCTTATGTTGTCTTGTCTTGTAGAATGACCAACCTCCCCCATAGCATTAATCCCTAGGGCTTAAATATCCTCTAATTTTCGTGCCCTATGAACCAATCTGCCCTTAGCCAATTTGCCTTGAATCGAAATTTCCGCGTCAGACCGCATGATCCGAAACTCTGCAGCTTCTCAAAGACAAATGGCACCGCGGTGCTGAAAGTCCTGTGGCTCCTCGGTAAATATGGCACCGCGGTTCTGCATAGTGGAACCGCGGTGCTGCCTTCTTTCGCTCTGAGTTTCCAACTTTCGTCTTTTTCGCCTCGGGAGCACCTTTTCTGCCCATTTCTCATTCCTTTTTGCACCACTGTGACTCAAAAGAAAGAAAAATAAAACCTACTACTATACTAAACACAACAAAAATGAGTAAAATACCAACAAAAAATTATTCAAAATGAGTATACAAAATACGCCTAACAAACACCCCCAAACTTAACATTTGCTTGCACTCGAGCAAAGATCAAAACAAAAACAAAGATACAAAAATAAAAGACTCAAAAACTCAAATCAAGCAGCTGCACAATGACTTAGAAACACATGAACGTCAGTTGGGATAATATGCAGGAACATATATAGCATGGATTCAACAATCTAGAATTTCAAGTCAGATATTTCGCAAATTCATTTCAATCACAAGTAATAGAAGCATGAATACCTAACCTATGCATGTCAATTTCATTTAGTTCTACGGGCCTGTGTACTTGTTATTCTCCACTAATCATAAACATACATACTAGAGATCCTCAGAACCTTTCAGGGTTGTAATGTAGGCTTAGACAGAGGTAGGCAAAAATAGGCATTTAGGCTCAATTTACGTATCATAAGCGTTTTTCTCATTTAACCGTTTTGTCCTTCTTTTTGGTATTCTTTTCAGTTCATACCTATCATTCCCCTTTTCTCTTTTTGAGAGCATGAATCAATTCATATAGGCACCCCCAAACTTAAGCTTTTACATTTTTTTTATTGGGGTGCATCACTTTTTCATTCTCTTTTTGTATTCCCTTTTCACTCTTTTTCATCCCTTTATTCAATTACTGTTTATGGCACACGATGGAATCATGTGGTGTCAAAGAAAATAACCTATTTTAGGCTCAACGAAGCTGACTAGGGATACAATTTATTGTCAGGATAGGTAATGAAGGGTAAGAAGGGTTATTAAAGAAATGCTTGAATCATCTCCCTAACATGTACATCTTAACTATTTCGCCTCAAATAACAAACAAACAGACTTCACAGACATTTTCACTTGACAAAACATAGGCTAAGCATCAAATATTCCAAATAATCAAATTTTCATGAATATTTGGCATATCTAACTTAAGCACACATATTTTAGCTTCTCATTTCATTACATTATCCCACTTAGTTCACTAGGTCTTTCAAATAAGCACAGCATGCATGATAAAAAAATAATAATAATTTTTGACTCACATAAAACACAAAAACAACAAAAGACTCACAAAAATAAAATAAAATGAACCCCCCTCCCCCCCAAACTTAAACTACACATTGTCTCAAATGTGTAAAAGACTCAAAAATTAAAATAGGACGACTTACAGACATACCGCGGCTCAAAATGGTGGTGGTGCCGGATACTGCATTGTCCATTGGGTGAACATGGAACTCAAATTATCAACACGATGGGTCAGGTGCTGATGGTCTTGCATCATTTGCTCTTGATTCCGCAGCATCCTTTGTTGGTTCAAGAGCATCTGCTCCATCATTGGCATTGGAGGCTCTAAGGACAGGGGAGGCTGATGGTTGTTTTCGCCTGCTTCATTGTGTGCCTCTGCCTCAGGCTCTTCCTCATCCATGGATGTTGTGTCTGCTGCTGCTGGGCCCCTTCCCCTTGCTGCTGGTCCTAGGTTGGGGTCAAGGAATAAGAGCACTAAACTGTAGGTCACAGTAGACTAACTCTTCTCTAGGATATCAGTGGCGAATGTTGGGACTCATGCCTATCACATAAGGCAGTAATTAGTGAACCATGTCTCAATCCGCCAGTAGTAGTCAACCTACTAATCTCCCTTATGTTCTGCACTATTTTTCTCCCCACATCAATTGTCATGCCCGTCATGATGCCATAAATGAGCTTGATTCTGTCTGAGGGCACATTTGTGAAATAAGTTGACGGAATCAAGCGTGCACTTATGAAATATAGCCATCATTTGGTTGTTCTATTAAATTGGCATCGGACAAGTCTCCTGGATCCGTTGCGGGCAAAACTAAACTCAGCGCCTGGGTAGCACAATGTATGTGCCACTACGTTCCACGGGATGTGTTTGGCGTCTCTTGACCAACTTTTGAAGTGGTTTGGATTATCGCCTCGGTCCTCCACATCATAGGTCCTTAGTATCTCATTCATTGTTTCGAAACTGACAGGCACATATTTCTCTCTAACAAAGCACCGCCCATCCTCTTGCTCGGGGTAATTTGCATAGAACTCCCTCACAGGCTAGAATTTTGAAGTGGGATCCGTTCTGGATTGGTGAACCTTCTCCACC
Organism: Przewalskia tangutica; assembly: GCA_029844215.1. NCBI lineage: Eukaryota > Viridiplantae > Streptophyta > Magnoliopsida > Solanales > Solanaceae > Przewalskia > Przewalskia tangutica. The sequence goes on along the minus strand of CM056736.1, from coordinate 82,797,564 downwards.
CATTTGCCTCGATCATGGCCCTAATAGGCTCATAGTCATCATCATCATCAAATGGCCTGGCCTGGTAATCCATGCCCCTCTCTGGTATCAATGTCCTAGTGCTAATCTTGTTGTATCGATTATCCGCCTGTTTGTTGGTGAATCGAATCACATCATAGTCTGGGGCGGATGAAGATGCTGAAGCTCTTGAAGTTCGTTTCCTAGAGGCCATAGTGAAGATTGTTGGGAAATATTTCGGCAGCGTTTCCTTTGTTTCCTCAAGGTTTCCCAATAACTCTCACACCACACAACAACAATAACCAAGCAAAATCGGACCACAACAGCAATACACAACAACTACACCATAATACGCCTCAATTCACACAACTACACAACAAACAACCACTGCAGCACACACCCACAACTACACAATGCCCTACCAACAAAGCCCGTACACCCCCAAACTTGCAAGTTAATTTCTCTACTAGCCTTGAAATTGCAAGAACAATGATGAAGATTACCTTTTTGAAGAGTTGTTCTTCACCAATTTCTTGACCCAATTGGAAGAAATGATAGTGGTGCAAGATGTGAGGGTTTGTGTAGGGATTTTTGGAAGAATTTAGGAAAGTTTGTGGGAGATTTTTATGGGTAGAGAAAAGGATTTTCAGACTTTTTAGAGATAGGAAGGATTTGTGTTTGCGTGGGAAAAGATTTGGGGGATTAGGGCTTTTAATTTGGAAATCCCGTCCCAGCACCGCGATACTGCCTGATGGAATTGCAGTGCCAAAAGTATTGTGGCCCTTCTGATTATTCGGCACCGCAGTATTGTGTAATGGCACCGCGGTGCATAAACTCCTGCGACCCCTCTGAACAATCGGCACCGCGGTCCTGCACCGCGATGCTCCCCCGATTCTGTGTTTTCCATCATCTTCTTCGTGCTTAAGTCTCCGCTTCCTCCACTGTCATCACAACACCATAAAAATACCAAAAGTGAGACTGTTCTAATTAAACTCAATTGCGTAATTTAAAAATAATTGGGTTGCCTCCTAAGTAGCGTTGTCTTTAACGTCTTGTAGCCGGACGCATGTTACTCTTTAAATCATTGGGGTATTTTAACCCCACTACCTATCCATTTCAAAATCATCCTCCTCTTTTTCTCTCTGGTTTTCTTTTTCACATGAGGGGATTCAGTAAGACTTACATGTTCGACGGCTTCCATGGCATTCATTTTTGTTTCAGCATTCTTGTTGACCTGTGGGTTCACCGTTGTATGAATGATCTCCCTAGCTTTGGCCTGTGCTAGCTGAACTGTTGTGTCAGTTGTGATGACTGCAAAACACTTGTTGATGGCTTGGGATTCAATGGTGGAATTGAACACTTTGAACACCATCTCTTCCTCCTGAACCCTTAGTCTCAGTTCTCCCTTTTCTACATCAATCAGGGCTCTCCCAGTTGCAAGGAATGATCTCCCCAAAATGATGGGTATTTCATCATCTTCCTCCATATCAAGAATGAGGAAGTCTGCTGGGAAGAAAAACTTTCCCACCTTGACCAGCACATCTTCTATTATGCCTCTGGGGTGCACTACGGTTCGGTCGGCCAACTGCAAATTCACTGTGGTTAGTTTGGCTTCACCCAAACCCAATCTCTTGAAAACAGACAGAGGCATGAGATTGATACTGGCCCCTAGATCACACATCACCTTGTTACATGTCACCTTACCAATAGTGCAGGGCAAGGTGAAGCTCCCTGGATCCTTCAGCTTAGGAGGCAGTTTCTTTTGCAGGATGACACTGCACTCCTCTGTCAAAGATATTGTCTCATAATCCGCTAGCCTTCTCTTTTTTCCAAGTATCTCCTTCATAAATTTAAAGTATGCTGGCATCTGTTCTAGTGTTTCAATGAAGGGGATATTTATGTGAAGTTTCTTAAACACCTCCAAAAACTTGGAGAACTGCTTGTCAATATCCTTCTTTTGTAACCTCTGAGGGTAAGGGATTCTATCAACATACTCCCTCAAAGGTGTTCGTGGAGCTGTATCAACTGTAGGGCGGTCCTCAGTGACCCCCTTATTATCTTCCTCAGCTGCTTTCTCACACTCCTTCCCACTTACCACTGCGGGCTGGGGAGCAACCTGCTCCAACTGTTTTTCACTCCTCAACAACACTGCTTGACACTGCTCTCTAGGATTTACCTTTGTATTTCTTGGGAGAGTGCCCTGCGGCCTGTTGATTATCATCTTTGCAAGTTGCCCAACCTGTGTTTCCAAGCTCCTGAGAGAGGACCTTGTTTCAGACATGAACTGATTCTGTGAATTGGTGAGTGTAAGCAATGCATCTCTCAGTTCATCAGTCTTCTCCTGTTGTATAGGTGGTCTAAACTGCTGGGATGGAGTGACCTGATTTTGCACCTGCTGGTTCTGGTAACCACCTTGATATGGTTGCTGCTGAGGCTGATCGTTCCTCCACGAAAAGTTAGGGTGATTTCTCCACCCTGGGTTGTATGTGTTGGAATTATAAGGCCTCTGAAAGTTCCCAACCGCATGTACCTGCTCCATTGGCACATTATTAGGGTCCGCCGCTGTACATCTGTCAAAGGAATGCGGTCCACCACAAATCTCACAATTCATAGGCAGCTAGACTACATTCACGGACATGGTGTTCTGCTGCAGTTGCTTCATCAAAAGGGCTACCTGTGCGTTCAGGGCAGTGATGGCATCTAGTTCATGTATGCTCATAGCCTTCCTGCTGTCATCGACACATCCGCCTCTTGACGATGATTGTTGGCAGCCATATCTTCCAGTAACTCAGGTGCCTCATTGACACTCTTTCTCATGAAAGCACCCCCTGCTGCAGCATCAATGATGGTACGAGTAGTATCACTCAGCCCATTATAAAAAATGTGGACTAACATCCACTTCTTAATGCCATGATGTGGGCATTTCCTTTGCAGATCCTTGAATCGCTCTCATGAATCGTAGAGTGATTCACCATCCACCTGATAAAAGTTGTTTAGTTCTCCTCTTAACTTTGCTGCTTTGGAAGGAGGGAAGAACTTTGCTTGAAACTTTTGGGCCAGGTCCTGCCAGGTAGTGATGGAGTTGGCAGGCAGTGAGTTCAATCAACTTTTGGCTCTATCCCTCAGTGAGAACGGGAAGAATCTCAGTCTAATGGCATCGTCAGTAACGCCATTGTATTTTAAAGTGGCACACAGCTCCAGAAAGTTTGCAATATGCATGTGGGGATCTTCAGATGGCAGTCCCCCAAATTATGCGTGTTACGGACCACGCTCAGGATGGCTGGCTTGATCTCAAAGTTGTTGGCCCCTATAGCTGGGAACCTGATGCAAGTCTGTGCACCTGTGACCGTGGGAAGAACATAGTCCCGCAAACTTCTCTCTGTTGGGACCTGTATTAGCTCTCTTGCATTCTCAGGAACCTCATTGTCCGCCCCATTTTGATTTGGTTCGTTGTTCATGGTCACTGACTCAGATATCCTTTTGTTGCGCCTGTTTTGTTTGCATAGTTTTTCGTTTTCAGGATTGAAGGGAACAAGTGTATTTGCTCCTCTCCTTCTTCGCATACACTAGATTCCTGAAACAGATCAAAATTAACAAACAAACCAAGGCACACAATTCTAACAGTAAAAATTAAAATTAAAATAATATAAAAATAAAGCCAAAGTAGAAATAAAAACAGATGATTCGATATTAGATGTACGCTAGTCCCTAGCAACGGCGCCAAAAACTTGTTAGTGATATTTCGACTGCTCACACAAGCGTACACATCGTTCACAAGTAATATAGTCTGTAAGACTGAATATCGTCCACAGAGGCTGGTTTCTAAGTACCGTTCATCGATTTTATGTTATCTATTTCGCAATCGATATTTGATTTGGGTATTTATTTAACTACTAGAATAATTGAAGATCTAAATTAATAAAGTTGTAATCAGTTATGAATGAATTAGGGATTCCAAAATCCTCGGTTATCCACTTTATTCAATCCTTAATGCAACTAAAATGATTCTTCTTCTTTGTTAAGGTAGCGGTTAACTAGACTGTCTTATATTCTAGTTAGGACATATAATCACTCAATCCCAGTGCAGAACCCTTCTATATTCTATGATAGGATTTACCACATAGGAGGATTAAGAACATTAACATATAATGTTACACAAGTATCGGGGTACTTCTGTCCGCGATTTTAACCTATGTCTAGTCAATTACAGCATATCCAAATCTCTCCTTTCGATTTTTATTCGGAATCATATAGGTTATGATAACTAGCGATCAATTAATTATCAAACATTCATACCAAATATTGAATAAATCTTAATCAAGAGAAGAAGAAATCATACTACTGCATTAATTCATGAATAAAAGTTTCAAGCAATTCATAAGGAAAGCCCTAATAGAGTGTGTAGCTCCTAGTTATAGTCACACTAAGAACTAACACAATATCCATACATAAACTGAATTAAAAATGAAAGAAAGAAAATTGCGTAGAACAAAGTCTCCAATTGTAGCTCCAAATCGGCCTTGTGTTGTCTTGTGTTGTAGAATGACCAACCTCCCCCATAGCATTAATCCCTAGGGCTTAAATATCCTCTAATTTTCGTGCCATACGGACCAATCTGCCCTTAGCCAATTTGCTTTCGGAACTGAAACTCCTGCAGCTTCTCAGCACAAATAGCACCGCGATACTGTCTGATGGCACCGCGGTGCTGAAAGTCCTGTTGCTCCTCGGTAAATATGGCACCGCGGTTCTGCATAGTGGCACCGCGGTGCTGCCTTCTTTCGCTTTGAGTTGCCAACTTTCGTCATTTTCGCCTCGGGAGCACCTTTTCTGCCCATTTCTCGTTCCTTTTTGCCATTTTGCCTTTTTGCACCGATGTGACTCAAAAGAAAGAAAAACAAAACCTACTACTATACTAAACACAACAAAAATGAGTAAAATACCAACTAAAAATGATTCAAAAGGCGTATACAAAATACGCCTAACACATCTCAGCCCTCCCAATGATCTCTGTTGCATACTTCCTATGTGATAAGAACAATCCACCTGCATGACGTATTATATCGATCCCCAAAAAGTAACTCAATGGGCCCAAGTCCTTCATTGTAAACTCAGAACTGAGCATTGTCATAATGGATTTTCGCAAAGCATCCGAAGAGGCAGTCAAGATAATATCATCAACATATAATATAATATAAGCCATGGAATATCCCTGACGGTATATGAATAATGAGTTATCAGACCTGCTGTGAGAGAACCCATAGTCGAAACATAGTCAGCAAACCTCTTATATCATGCCCGTGGAGACTGTTTAAGCCCAAACAAGGACTTCCTCAATAAACAGACATGATTAAGATATAGTATCCCTAAACCCCAAAGGATGATGTATATATACTGTCTCATAAAGATGACCATGTAGGAAAGCATTATTCACATCTAGTTGATGAATGGGCCATGATTTCGAAAGAGTCAAGCTGAGCACAGTACGAATAGTCGTCGGCTTGATCACCAGGCTAAAAGTCTCACCACAATCCACACCAACCTGCTGAGTCTTACCATCACCTACAAGACGAGCCTTATGTCTGCAAACGAACCATCGGAATTCTCTTTATGAGCAAAAATCCACATAGACCGAATAATATTAACACCAGATGGATGGGGCACCAACTCCCACGTCTTATTATCAATAAGAGCATTATATTCATCGGTCATGACAATTTTCCAATTAGGGTCATTTAGGGAAGACACGGGATTACAGGGTAAGGGTGATTTAAGAACATTATAATTCAAATTAAAATGTCTTTTTGGTTTAAAAATACCCCGTTTACTGCGAGTGATTGGACCATGACTCTGGGCTGGATTGGGTGAATTTTGGGAATTTTGAGAATTTTGGGCCGTCATGTCGAAGCCAGCGGCCGGATAACCGCAGAGCTCTCTAAAGTTTTGGCGCCTTGTGCAGCGACGGATTAAATTTATTTGCTCACTAGAAGCGGTGTCGTGGCACCTCCTAAGTCGCGACGGCGGCGTATTTTCTAAAGAATCTGAAACATGACGAAGAACATAGGGGGAGATAGCATCATCCAAAAAATCACAAGAACTAGGCACGAGTTTTTCTACTTTATAAAATGGAAATTGGGACTCATCAAATAGAACATAAAGACTAATGATGATTCGTTAAGAGGACAAATCAAAGCATTTATAACCACGGTGATTTGACGGATAACCCAAAAACACACACGGGGTAGAATATGCCTGAAGTTTGTTGATTGTGGTGGATGGAAATAGCGGATAACATAAATATCCAAAGACCCTAAGATGAGAATACATAGGAGTCTTATTGTATAAAACCTGAAGAGGGGAAGAATATGTCAAACCTTTAGAGGGAAGAATATTAAGTAGATCGGTAGTCATTTGTAGCGCATGATTCCAAAACAATAGAGGGATGGAAGAATGAACCAATAAAGTGCGGATAATGTTATTAATGGTATGAATTTTTCGTTCAACTTTCCCATTTTGTGAAGACGTATGAGGACAAGAAAAACGAAAATTTATCCTATTTTGAGCACAAAACTCCCTAAACTTCTAATTGTCATACTCTTTACCATTATCACATTGGATGTTCTTTATTTCCCGTTCGAATTGAGTTCTTATGAAAGCTCTAAATTTTACGAAGATTGAAAAAAATTGTGATTTTTTCGCAATTGGAAACGTCCATAAAAATTTAGAGTAATCATCCAAGAATAAAATATAATATCGATGACCCATAGAACTGAGAACCGGAGATGTCCATAAATCGTTATGAATAAAGTCAAATGGCATTGAAGTATTAGAATTCGAAGCTACAAATAGTAACTTAATAATTTTTCCTAAAGCACAAGATTGACAAAGTGGATAACTACGTGTACTCTTACATAAAATAAACTTATGTCTATCTAAAGAAGATAAAATAGATGACCCCGGATGACCTAGACGCGCATGCCACAAGAAAGGAGCAAGAGCTACAAAAATGGAAGTCATGGCTTGACGCGAGAAGCTGAGACTTGGTGTATTTGGATAAAGATCTCCCCTACTGTCAAACCTTATGAGAGGACTCCCCGTCTTAAAATGCTTCACAGAAAACCCAAACAGATTAAAATCAATAGAAACTCAATTATCAGTGGTGAATTTACGGACAAACACCAAATTTTTAATCAATTTTGGGGAATGAATGGTATTTTTCAGGACAAGTGGTGGATGAGAAGGGGCGAGGTCCAAGTATACCATAACTTCTTTGAAACTGCCCGTCTGTCGGACCATGGAGTGCAGGAAGAAGCTGGGCTGCGACACTTGCATGGTGAGGCGAGGCGTCGCGTGTGGCGTAATCTTGGTATGTGGGACCAGCTGCCCATTGTCTAGGGCCTGTGGGCCCCGAGAACTCTCTTCTTCTTGGCGGTTGCCCCCGTTATTGTCGTCGCGATTCTTGCCATTATTCCTCCGATTTTGGCCCTTCTTACCACCCCCGTTGTTGTGAGGGTCACGTTGGCTGGATTAGAAGGGGGAAAATTTGAAGCAGTCATCATGATGACGGGGCTTGCTCCAATCGATGCCCTTTTAGCCAAACCCGCTTCTTCCAAAGTGAGCATGAAGCGTGCTTAACAGAACTCCGACAGAAGGTTACTTTGACGAATAACCGAAGCAATCCCTGTATAGGCCTCGGATAGACCGACAACCATCTGAAGAACTAGAAGACTATTAGAAACAGGAGAACCTACGTTGCGAAGTTGGTCTGCCAAGTCCTTGAGGCATTTGCAATAAGAAGAAACATTTGGAAAATTCGCCATAACAACTTGAAAAAATTCCTGCTCAATGATAACAATGCGAGAATGACTGTTATCTTGGCCACGCCGCCAGAGTTGGGTTCCATAATCGTCTGTAAAAGATCCAAGTAGATAGTGGCATAAATCCACTAGAGAACCTTGGCATCAAGCATGACCCATAAGTCTGGATCTGCTGCTTTGGTGGGCACAATCGTTGTTGACGTAGACATCATATCACCCCCCGTAGGAGTAGTGGGAAGGATGATGTGGTGAAGAACTTTATGTGTCATATCATGAATCTTGAATAATTCTGCCCACGTCCCATATTGGACGTTCTCTAGATCAATAACGATAGGAAGAACGCTCTTGATGTTAGAAACGGTGAGAGGAGGATGAAAAGTGATTTGGACAAGATTTCAGAGAAGGGAATTTGTGAGAGCGGATTTTCTGAAAGAGAAGGGCCACGACGCTGGGAAAAGTCCGAGAGGGACGGCCGCGGCTCTGGGCAAGAAATCCGAGAGGGAGAGAGAAAGTTTTGAGGAGCGAAAGTAGGGTAAAGAGAACCTAGACTCTTGATACCATGAAAGAATTAATCCCTTTATTATTCTTATTGATGAAAGACATATATATACAAGTTACAATAGGAGAATCATATTCCTACTTTACCTCTAAATCCATATTCTATATGAAGAATAACTATACACTTATGGTAATATTACAATCCTAATTATGGTACAAGACTAATATGAGAGAATATAACAAATATACCAAATATACAAATATTGGAGAAATATGAGACACGGACGGATGGGCCTCGGCCCATTCTCTAACAATTTTCAATTATTAAATAACTTTGTAATAATTTGAAGTGATATAATAAATTATTATTTATTGTGCCAAATCAATAAAAAGTAAAATGGACGGAGGAAGTGATACATAGAGTATTTCTGTGATCAATCACTAATGTTACTCTTCATATACCTAAAAGACACTTGAATATATTCACTTGTTGGAAATTTAACTAGTGGGATTGAGTTTATTCCGTTCTTAATGATTTGAACACATGGAGCCCCGCATGTCGAAAATATTATTTTCACACACATGCATACGTCGTACAACATTGCTAAATTTCATGTAGTGAAAGAGATGTTGGTACTCATGTTAAGTGTTCTTAAGTTATGTAAGGATGGATGATTAATTGGTCAAATTGATGAGTCTCCCACGATGGTATGAGAAAAGAAAAAATGTGCAAAATACGGAAAATTGAGGAAGAGTCGCGGCGCCATAACAGGGCCTCGGCACCGAGCCATGATGGGACAGCGCCGCGACACTGGTCGTCCAGTAGCTCGAAGTTTGGTTCTGCCCATTTGGTGTCGCGGCGCCTCCCTAGGCACCACGACGTTACGCGTGCAGTGAATCGAAAACCAAAGGATTCTGAACTCTTTTCAATGCCATGAATCAGCCAACTATTGGCATGATCAAGGCAACCTTTGAAGAGTTCAATGAGACCCTAATTAGTGAATTACATGGCATGTGAATGATCACTATTGCACCTATAAATAGAGGTCTCAAAACTCATTTGAAATAATTCAAAAAGATCATCCAAAATCTGGAGATTACTTTGAGAGCCTCTCATTCTTCTTCTAGCAATCTTGAGTTCTTAATTCTTCTAGAGATTCACAAGTATTTGGCTTGTACTTGTAAAAGTTATTGTTGTTTTATCTTGGGAGGCTATTACCCACTATCCGTAAGCCATTATATACGGGGTAATTTTGCCTTAAAGAGAGAGTGTCATCACTCGACTCAGCAAACGTTGCTACCACTGTTTCTTGTCTAACCTTTAAGTTCTTTCATCCCTGTTCACACACATAAACTCTAACATCACTATCATATAGCTTGATCAAATCTTCAAATTCTCCATTCAAGTTTTCAATCACAGACAGCACGATACAATCTCTCATGGGACAAAGGGCGAAGAATGATATGGGACGAATTGGTTGGACATCAGGATACAAACAAGTACGTGTTGAAGATCATTGGGTCGAATACACCAAAATTATTCTTGAATGTTCTAGTTGACGTGTGTGAAGGGTGAAGTCCCTTATGTAGGAAATATAGAAAATGTGCAAAATATGAGTCAACCCTTTTTGACTTTGAATTCAACAAAGGAGGGTGTGAGGCCAAACAAGGTGTGCTAACAAATTTAGGTAGCCTAACTTGTGTTCTTTTGAAGGCTATAAATAAGCCTTAGGTTTGCACTTTCAATTCATTCAATTCCAATCCATTCAAAAACCTCTATAGAATCTCCTAGTATTCTCAAGAGAGAAAAATATAGGGTTCTCTTTAGATATTGGTTTAGAGAGATTGAGTGTTCTCCTAATTACAAGAGAGATAAATAATTGTTGTTATCTCCTTGTACATTAGAGAGAATTATTGTAATCCCGTTTTTCATAGTGAAATCCTTCTACACTTACTCTGTGGTTTTCCCCCTAATTTGTTTAGGGGTTTCCACGTAAATCTTGTGTCTAAAGTTTATTTCCGCATTTTCTCAACATTCACTTTAGTAGTGAGATTGCTTCTACCCCGTAATTTTACACAACAGTAGTATCAAATCTAGGTTGTAAACTGATACTGTTCACAGGTACTATTCATGTGTGAATAGTGAGAGCCGATTTAAGTGATGAAGTGGAATGTTGTTTACAATGGCGGCAACAAAGTTCAATGTTGAGAAGTTCAACGGGAGTAATTTCTCGTTGTGGAAGATGAAGATGAAGACAATACTGAGGAAGGACAATTGTTTAGCAGCAATTGAAGATATGTCTGCTGAGATAACAGATGATTTCTGGTAGAACGAGATGAATGAAAATGCAGTTGCCGACCTACACCTAGCACTAGCCGGTGATGTTTTGTCCAGCGTGAAAGAGAAGAAGACGGCGAAGGAGATTTGGGATACGTTGTGAAGGTACGGGGCCAAGTCACTACACAGCAAGATCTTCTTAAAGAGAAGATAGTACACTCTTCGAATGGTGGAATCCACATCGGTAACCGACCATATTAATACCTTAAACGCTCTATTTTCGTAACTGACATCTACAGGTTACACAGTTCACAGGTTACGTGTAACTATACTTTACATATTGAGTTCGTCTTCCGGCGCAGTCTAGGAGTTCCGTGTAGACCCTAATGTTATTAGTGTCGATATGTAAAGGTCTGAAGGGTAATACTAAGTCAAATGTTTTGTCGATTCAAGGATGTAATTAGAGAATATATATATATGTTCGGTTGATGATCGAGACATTAGAAGGAAACGGAAAATAAGGCAGAAAATGAAGTAGGGCCGCGGCGCCAGAGCGCGTCAGTGCCGCGGTGCCACTTACTCGGCCGCGGCCTTCACGTGTCAGCCAGTCATGATGGCCCAATCTGCCGAGATTTCTTTGGGCACGGCCCGTGTAGAACCCTAGATGTTCTCTTCAGCTATAAATATGAGGGTTCTCCTTCCCATTTCTTTATCCCAAAACCAAGAGAGTATTCTCTTCTAAAGCTATGCTGGAACTCCTAGCATTCCAAGAGTTAGAAATTACATCAAAGTTTCAAAACTTGCAAATCGAGGAATATTTGCGTGCACACCCTCGGCGTACACAAAAAGCTTGAAGATTCTGATATAGCTACAAAATGTAAGTCTTCGTTCGAAGTATTACATTTTACTATATGCTTTATATTATATAATCATACCACAGTTTGACCGCCATGTCAGGTTTGAAACATAAATTTTAAATTCCACTGCGTGTACGAACCCGACAAAACACCTACAGTGGTATCATAGTCTGGGCTGTTTTGTGTGATTATATGATAAATATTAATGATAATATGAGTTAGGATTTGTTTAGATCTATTTTTATATCGTTAAAGGCTTTAAAATTCTAAATATGTAGAATGCATATTCCTTGCATCCGGATATGTTAAAACAATGATGTAATCAAGGAAGTCATTCCAATATATAACTCTTCTAAGTTGATATGTGTTATCCGGTTCGTTTAGAGCATGGTGCATTGAAACAAAGAATGGTCGATGAACGTATTGTTTACTGGTGATGGCGATGCAAATGATAGATCTGAAAATTTGACCAGTTTTAGGAGTTCGGATTTTTGGGTTTTGCGTTTCTGGAGGTAAGGCGTCGCGGCTCCACGATGGAGCGTCGCGGCGCCTGCTAGGATTTTTTAGGCTTTGTCGCGGCACCGCGGCGCTGACCTGATGACGCCAGAGGTGCCGCGACACTGTTCATCCAGAAAGCTTAAAATAAATTTTCAGACTTACTACCTCGGCGCATTGTACCACTGTTAGAGCGGCTGGCGAAGAATTCAGCAGGATCCGCTCTGCTTTTACGAGGTGTCGCGGTGTCACTTGTTAGGGTCGCGGCGCTGACGAACTTTTGTAGATCCTGTGGTCTCTGCCTCCGCGGCACTGTCCATGGTAATTATAAAAATAAATAAAAAATCAAATCAGATTCTGAAGTATAATTTTCAGATTCTGATTCTGAAGTTTTCAAAATGTCAGAATCATAAAATATAAATTTTAATTGGACAGACTTGGTCCTTTCGAACAAATCTGTAATTAAAGAAAAAAAATTGAAAATTGGATTTTAAGTTCTGGAAGTTGCAAACAGGTCCTTGAAACCTGAAAATATTTTCTGAATTTAATGGGGTTCAAATTGAACTTTTAAATAATTGAGGGACTAAACTATAAATATTAAAAGTTTGCAGAATTCCTGAAAATCAGAATTTTAAAATCAGAAAATGTTTAGGGATTATTTGGCATAGACATAGATTATATAGTTTAGACAAATAGACCCATGATTATCATTAATGGTATATTATTGTATAATATACAAATGTGTTATTTGTTTTGAATGTGAAGCATTTAAATTATTAGCATAGCGTCTGCGATTATTGTCTGGGTAGGCGACGCCCAGTAAACCATCTTATATCATGCCTAATGGGTTGGTGGTTTCGCATCTAAATGTGTTTAGAAATTGCATGATAGGATGTCATATGATGTATGACAGATTTATTGATTTTGGTTGAAATCCCCGAAAACTGAAAATGTTCCCCAAACATTAAATACAAGTCTAAATTAAAACGTTTCGTCCATTATAATTGTTAGGGTACAAAATCATTTTCGGCGATACGAGTATTTATGCCAAAGCATTTGCTCTAAGTCTACGAGGACTCGGGCCCTTTCATAGATGTGTTAAAGTAAAAGTAGATGATAAACTTTTGTGGGTATTTAGACCAAAGTGTTTGCTCGTAAAGGCCAAATTTACTTAGGTACTTAAACGATGTCGCGTAATGGGGTTGACTTGTTTAGATGAATCATGGCTCCAAAGTGTCGGACTAATCTAAAGACGCAAGATTAAAATGAAAAAGATTTAATCAAACCAGAAGTTGCAAATAAACTTTGTAATTGGTTGAGGACCTACCGAAATGTGCTATTGACGTTATCAGTCAAAGAAAACAGCGGATATAGCATATGTTTGGATCTTGGTCCATTATGACCTTAAAATGTTTTAGGTCTGTATTCTACCTTGAGGTCGTAGAAGTATGCAAAATAGTGGGAGCTAATTAAACAAAATGTCATGTTAAATTAGCATATAATGAATGTGTATAATTAGGAGAATGAATTTTGATTGCATTTTCCTGTCTATCTATATCTTCAGATCTTCAGAATGTCGAACTTCTCGTTGAAAATGCTAATAGAATCAAACAGATTGACTGGACCCAATTTTATCGATTGGCTCGGGAATGTTAGGATCATCCTGAGACAAGAGAAAATTGAGTATGTATTGGATAAAGTATTCCCTACCATGCCTGATAAAAACTCTGTCGAGTATGCCACATTTGATAAAGTTGCTTATCAGAAGCACTATGATGACGCCACTTCGGCACAATGTTTGATGTTGCCTTTTATGTCTCCTGAATTACAAAGACAATATGAGAACATGGGGCCCAATGAAATGTTAGAACATTTTAAGAGTCTCTATGACTCTCAGTCTCAGACCATGGAATATGAGCTGCTCATAGAACTCTTTAAATATATACTCAATGAAGGGGGCCAGGTGTCTCCACATGTGCTGAAAATGATTAGGTTGATCGAAAGGTTGGCCTCCATTGAAATAAAGTTTCACGACAGAGTTGCCTCCACCCTTATCCTGCATTCACTTCCATGTTCGTTCGAGAGTTTCATCATAAACTATAATATGAATGGAACTAAGGCGAAGTTGTCGGAGTTGCACAATATGTTGAAAACCTTCGAATCTTCGATCTCCAAGAGTAAATTTGTACTCATGGTTGTCTCCTATAGTCATCCCAAACCGAAAGGTAAAGGACCACGGAAGAGGAAGGGCAAAGTTGTTACTGCGCCAGCAGCAATGAAGCCCAAAGGAGGGGCGAAAAAGAAGAAGGTAACCCCGGCTAAGGATGTGTGCAAGAATTGCAACAGGAAGGGGCACTGGAAGTTTGAGTGCACTGCTCCAGGAGGAGGGAAGGCACCAGGTGCTTCAGCCTCTACTGGACAAGGTATGTTTGTAATTGAAATAAGTCTGTCTATAAATGATTCTCATTCTTGGGTACTAGATAACACTTGTGGCTCACACATTTGTACAAATATTCAGGGGCTAACTGATAGCAGGAAGGTTGGGCCATAAGAGGTGGACCTGCACGTCGAAACGGAGCACGTGTTGATGTTGAGCGCGTGGGAAATTATAGATTAGATTTACCTTCTGGCAAAGTTTTAATGTTAAACAATTATTTTTATGTTCCCTCATTGACGAGGAACATTATTTCCATTCCTGTTTTAGATACTGAGGGTTTTTCCTCAAGAATTTCTAATGGCAATATGATTTTGGCTTATGATGATGTTGTGTATGGAATTGCGCCTCTTGTGAATGGATTGTATACATTAAACTGCCGCAGGAAAATTTTCAATGTACAAAATGAAAGAGCTAATATAAGTGAAAGAAATTCTACCTACCTATGCCATTGTAGACTTGGTCATACCAATCAAACGAGGATATAACGGTTGAAGAAATTAAATTACCTTGAACCATTTGACTTACAATCTTATGGTAACTGTGAATCCTGTTTGAAAGGTAAGATGACCATTAAACCTCTTTCTGGAAAGGGGATCTATGCCAAGGAGGTGCTTGAGTTGGTACATACTGATGTATGTGGACCATTTTCGACTCAAGTTAGAGAAGGTTTCTCTTACTTCATTACTTTTACAGACGACTTGACAAGGTATGGATATGTGTATCTTATGAGAAACAAATCCGAGGCCTTCGAAAAGCTTAAGTGTGAAGTGGAGAAACAACTCTCAAAGAGTATCAAGACTCTTCGATCTGATCGAGGAGGTGAATATTTAAGTAAAGAATTTTTAGATTACTTAAAACTACATGGAGTTCATTCAGAATGGACACCTCCTGGAATACCTCAGATGAATGATGTTGTCGAGAGGAAAAACCGAACCTTGCTTGACATGGTTCGATCCATGATGAGCTTTTCAGCTCTTCCTATATACCTTTGGGGATACGCTATACTAACCTCGATATATGTTCTAAACAGAGTTCCTTCTAAATCAATTGAAAAGACGCCATATGAGGTATGGTGTGGCAAGAAGTCATCACTTAGACACATGAGGCCCTGGGGGTGTCCTGCATATGTCAAGAAGTTGATCACTGATAAGTTGAAGTCTAAGAGTGAGAAATGTTACTTCGTTGGGTATCAAAAGAAAACTAATGGATACTATTTCTATCTTCCTGGAGAACATAAGATAATTGTTTCTAGGAACACAACTTTTCTTGAAGATGAATATGTCTACAAGGAAGAGAGTTGCACAAAGATAGAACTTGAAGAAATTCAAGAGCAAAGTAACATAGAGGTTGAATCCTTGTCAGATGATAAAGGAAAGAATTCAGTGAGAGCTTTTGGCAAAGATTAGGTACTCAAGGTACATCCTTCGGCCAGTGGGAGTGCTACGAGGAATAATGCAGCAAATGTCAGATCCTCCTGCACCGACCTTGGGATCAAGTGCATCAATTGCACCTCCTCTCATTCAGGAAAGACATAAAAATGATATTCCTGAAAGCTCTAATGTTGGTGGATCAACCAACGCACAAGAACCTTCTCACAATCAGAACATACCTGTAACTGAACTACAAGACACTCAACTCCGTAGGTCTACTAGAACTCATCATCTTTCGGAAAGACTAAATCTACTTGTGGAAACACAAAATGAGTTAGATAATCCCGATGATGATGAACCTACAACCTACAGCGAAGCAATGCTATACATTGATTCGAAGAGATGGCAATAAGCCATGAAATCCGAGATGAAATCTATGTATATCAATCAAGTGTGGAACTTGATTGATTTGCCAAATGGGGTTAAACCCATAGGATGCAAATAGGTCTTCAAGAAGAAGATTGATGCATTTGACAAGATTCAGACTTATAAAGCTAAACTAGTGGGCTAAAGGTTTTAATTAGCGTCCTGGTGTGAATTATGATGAAACATTTTCACCTATTGCTAAGTCTATTCGGATTTTGCTTGCGATAGTTGTACATTATGATTATGACATTTGGCAGATGGACGTCAAAACTGCATTCCTCAATGGTAATCTAATTGAGGAAGTGTATATGAAACAACCCGGGGATTTTTCATCTGAGTCCAGACCAAATATCGTGTGCAAGCTACAAAAGTCCATTTATGGGCTTAAGCAAGCCTCTAGGAGTTGGAATATTTTTTTTGACAATGCTATCAAATCTCTTGATTTCGTCAGAAGCAAAGAGGATCCGTGTGTTTATATCAAATGCAAGGATGGGGGTATTGTCTTTATTATCATATATGTTGATGACATATTAATAATGGGAGACAATAAGACTCTCATGTTAAGGAATGGTTGTCCAAAACCTTCATGATGAAGGATTTAGTTGAAGTCTGCTACATTCTGGGAATTAGGATCTATAGAGATAGACCTAATAGATTATTAGGGATGTCATAGTCAATCTACATAGACAAAGTTCTTAGACCCTTTTCAATGGAGAATTCCAGGAAATGTGGTCTTCCAATAGGTCAAGGCATCAAATTATCTAAAAAGGGTTTCCCTTCTAGTGTTGTAGAACTTGAGCGCATGAAGAGGATCTCATATGCTTCGGCTATAGGATCAATCATGTATGTCATGACTTGTACTAGGTCAGATGTGGCCTTTGCACTTAGTATGACTTGCAAGTTCCATCAGAATCCTGGTGAGGAACACTGGAAGGCAGTCAAAAGTATTCTTAAGTATCTCAGACGTACTAAAGATTACTTCTTAGTATATGGTGGAGATAATAAGCTAGTTTCCACTGGGTATACTGATGCTAGATTCCAGACAGATGTTGATGATTTCAAATCTCAGTCTGGTTACACGTTCATTTTCAATGGAGGAGCAGTGAACTGGAAGAGTTCCAAACAAGCTACAACTGCTGATTCGACTACTAAAGCGGAGTACATCGCTGGATCGGAAGCTGCTAAAGAAGCTGTCACAATTTCTGAGTTTCTGAAGGAGCTAGGGGTTGTTCCGAGTTCTAATTGTCCAATAACCATTTATTGTGACAACACTGGTGCAATTGCATAGGCAAAGGAACCAAGATCAACAAACAGAAACAAGCATGTACCGATGAAGTACCACATTCTTAGAGATAGGTGGAAGCTGAAGATATTAGAATAGATTATGTTCCCATAGACAATAATCTAGCAGACCCGTTTACTAAGTCATTAAGCTTGGTAAAACATAATGGTCATTTTGAGAACATGAGTATTAGATATGTTGGTGATTGGCTCTAGGACAAGTGGGAGATTGAAAGTATATATATGTCCTAGAGACAATCTGTATTAGGACAAAATATACTTTATACACATTCGTATTTATATTAATGATGATTAATAATATGGCATTTGCATTTGTTGAATTATTAATTGATTGTTTATAATATTCTATAAATGCATCCCTAGAGTTTACGTGGTTATTAATGATGTGAGAGATTAATAATATAACATAACTCTTAAATAGCATTGACTAATCATCATCGAGATTGGGATATCGATGATATGAGATACGTCGACATGCGGTCTGCATCATATCCTTAGGGGATGTAGTATGTCTCACTTGCTACGAGTTATGGCAACTTGTGATGGATACATGGATACTTGTTGAAGTATTGGTATACCCTGCTGATGCACTTTTGTTATTTATGTCTAGGGTGTCATCGGCGTGTGGGAGATAGAAGTGCTTAGACTTGAGGTCGATACCACCTTGTTTACGGAGTAATGTACTTTGATCCTGTCCTAAGCTCAAATGTCTTATAAGTTGAGACACGACTTATTTTGGGTACATTACAAAGTAGATTAAAGGTGGTAGTTGAGCCAAGATTAGGATTCATTCCTCGAATGTATCTTCGAGAGAGCACTCAGATTCACATATGGTATTATGTTGACTAAGTCGTTGGCCAACACAATGCACATGTCTTTGATATGGTCCTGTTTTCAACTAATATAGATGAGGTATAATGATCAAGTCATTTGGATAAACACTTGACAAATCCTAAGCTTGATTGAGTGTGTCGTGAATGAAAGGATTTTATCTTCCCACATAGAGGTTCAGTTCATAGGTTACGTGTAAATATACTTTACATATTTAGTTCGTCTTCCGGCGCAGTCTAGGAGTTCCGCGTAGACCCTAATGTTATTAGTGTCGATATGTAAAACCTGAAGGGTAACACTAATTCAAATGTTCTGTCGATTCAAGGATGTAATTAGAGAATATATATATATGTTCGGTTGATGATCGAGACATTAGAAGAAAATGGAAAATAAGGCAGAAAATCGATTCAAGGATCTAACAAAAAATACTTGCATAGCGCTTTTCGGAAATTTTTAACGAAGCGCTATGCAAGTTACTCCTTGCATAGAGCTTATTACAAGCGCTATTATAATTAATATAAATATTCCACTTAGATAGCGCTTGTGGAAGCGTCATGCAAGTCCATTTTACCAAATAATAAAGGACTTAGCCGAACTTGAACGTGTATGAAGTCCGAAATTCTCTTTAGAATGCGTCGGTGAATAGTGATTCCGACGGAGAATCGTCGATTCCGGCCACCACAGGACTCCATTGGAGACGAGACTTAGACCATTAGTTTCGTCTCTTCAAGCCCGTTATTTCCATACCAACCACAATCGTTGATTCTATCTACATCGTCGGCAATCTCAGATCGAAAAATCCCCCTATTTTTCGGTCGATTTGAGGGTCAAGTGTGGTTCCAAAAGGTTCATCTTCATCAGACCTACAGTTTGCACCTAATAATACCCTTTGATTCAACCCCTACATCTACATCTATAATGTGTTCTTCATGTTCATCTGTTCTTGTTCATGTTCTATTTTTAATTGTCTGAGTTCCTCTCTTTGATCTGTTCTTGAATTTTATCGTTCCATTTTCTTGTTGATTAGGTATTAATATCATATTTGCTATTGATGTCTAGTGTTCGTATATATTAGCGTGTCTGATATTTGAGAACTGATGCTTACTGTGACCTAGACACAAATATTTTCGAGCGAGTTCGACGAGTCGAGACGACGCCTCGGTTATGGAAGAGGGTTATTGCAAGCTCTTATTTGGTTGGCTGCTTGACAGTTGTGGCAACAGATGATGAAACGATAGCTGAGTGTTGTTGGGGTTTTGGTGTTGAAGTGATAATGATTGCTGAATCATGTAGAAATGGTAAACACAATGCCATTTTTCTCTCGAAACTATTTTTGCTGGAAGTTCAGTTTATGAATAGCTGATGTCCTGATGCTTAAGAACTCATAATCATGATGTGCCTTTGCTCTGTGAATAAGTCATGTTAGGTGGTCATTTACCCCTTGACTTAGCTTAATGAACATTAAGCCCTTAAGAATTCATAATGATGTCTAATTGTGTTAAGGTACCATGTTGAATGTCAGTCTCATCCTCTATATGTTCAATTGGAACTTGTTAAGTCTGAACCACATAATTTAATACTAATTTGAATGAAGTTTAAAATCTAAAAAGTTGTATGTCATGTAGTATTTTGATGTCTAATTTCTAGTTAACACCTGTTTAGGTTATCTCCATGCTAGTAAGATAACATATTTACCTGCTATATGTTTGCTAAATGTTATGCAAAGTATTTGATTTACATCTGCCCAGTTACAAGTCTTAAGTTAAATCATACCTGTTAATCTAAAGGATGGATAAAAAGACTAATCTGGCTATTTGAATCTGTCTAAGTGAGGAAATGGCAGGATCCCTAGGTTAAAGTCTAAGAAAAATATGTCAACCCCTTTATGTAAAGTTTAAATCATGTTTCCATGATTATGTGCCTTCCTTTAACCCTGTGTTGATTGTGAGTTCTTAAAAATTTAACTTGCCCTGGGTTTTTTTTTTTTAAAAAATTGAATTTCCAATATTGAAATTGACATTCTCGGACATATTACCACGAAATTTGAACGTTGAAATCTATTGTATATCGCAAGATATTTAGCTTTGAAAAGGGAAAAACGTAACGATTTGGGGGAAAAGTGAAATTGATTGCCAAGAAGGACGTTTTTGGAGAAATCGGCTGGACCAAACAGGATGGCTCCGTCTCGAAAAAATACGCGAAATCAAAAAAAATTAGATCAAACGAACGTCCGAGCGTAAAGTTATGACCATTTAAAGTTTCACTAATTTACAACATACATTTGATATGTCAATACGTCCGGCCGGTGAAATTTGGTGGCCGGGAAGGCTGGTGGTGAGAGTCGATAGTCGCGACGTTGAATGTAAAGAGTCGCGGTGCTGAAGATCCGCGGCACCAAGAGGACGAGTCGAGGCACTCGATGACCAGAACACTGAAGCTGAGAAACACCGTCGACGGCGCCACTGCGCCACTCACCAGAGCCGCGACTCTGGACCTCCAGTGTGCCCAATTGATTTTTGCTGAATTAGGGCCGCGGCGCCTGACAGCTGAGCCGCGGCGCTGATGCGGAATTTTGAGGAAAATGGGTCAAATATCAGTCAGAAACCCTAAGACTCAGAAAGGGTTTTGGGACAATTATAAATAGAAGGTCTTGGCTCATTATTCAGGGACCAGAAATCACCTCTTGAGAACAGATTTGGAGCTTAAGGATTCTTGCAATTTCAGTTCTTCTTTGTTCTTCAGTATTAGCGTATGTATGAGATTTTTAGTTTGTAATTCTTTTATTATGAACTAATTACTTTGTTAGGGTTTTAAGTCGGATTCACTTGAACCCTTCATTATGATATTAATGTTATAGTTTGATTTCTTCTTCTATGTTATTGAGATCTATTCAACTTGTGATGATTGTTTGATAATTAACTGATCACTAATTATCATAACTTGTATGATTTCAAATCGAGATCTGAAAAGGGAGATTTGAATATGCTATAGCCGTTTAGACATAGATTAAAATTGTGGACGAAAGTACCCCGATACTTGTGTAGTAAAGAAGATTACTATTTCTTAATCCTCCTATGTGGTAAAACCTATCATAAAAATATAGAAAATTTCTGCATAAGGTTGAGTTTCTTTATGTCCTAACCAGAATATAGAACATATTAGTTAACCTGCTATCTCAATAGGAAGAAGAAGGATGACTAGGTATTAATGGAATAATAGGGTGGATAGTTGATGAAGGTGAGAATCCCTAATTTTTTCCATACGTGATTCTAATTAGTGATTACTGTCCATATCTTTACTGCATTCTTAGATTAATAACTTCCTTAAATTATCAATAACCAAATAGAAATTAAAAATCAGACTATAGGTAATTGACAAGTTAATCTCTGAGGACGATAACTCGATCTTACAAATCTTTATTACTTAAGCGATACGTACACTTGCGTAACACATAGAAATATCGCAACTGAGCCAAGATTAGGATTCATTCCTCGAATGTATCTTCGAGAGAACACTCAGATTCTCATATGGTACTAGGTTGACTAAGTATTTGGCCAACGCAATAGTCATATCTATGATATGGTCTTGTTGTCAGTTAATATATATGAGATATAATGATCAAGCGATTTGGATAGACACTTGACAGATCCTAAGCTTGATCGAGTGTATCGTGAATGAAAGGATTTTATCTACCCACATAGAGGTTCAGTTCACAGATTTCGTGTAACTATACTTCACATATTGAGTTCGTCTTCCGGCACAGTCTAGGAGTTCCGCGTAGACCCTAATGTTATTAGTGTCGATATGTAAAACCTGAAGGGTAACACTAATTCAAATGTTCTGTCGATTCAAGGATGTAATCAGAGAGAATATATATGTTTGATTTATAATCCAGACATTAGAATAAATAATGATTGCTTAATTAAATCGAGATGATATTTCAGATTTAATTAAAATAGAAACGAGTCAGAATTGGACTAGGGTCGCGGCACCTCCCATTAAGCGCCGCGGTGCCACGTGTCCAGTGTCACCACTCTGTCTCGGTTTTTGGGCCTGGCCCACTTGAAAATCCTAGCTGATTTTTTCAGTTATAAATAGAGGGTTCAATCACTAATTTAATACACCTAATTCACAAGAATTATTTTGTGCTGAAACTCTACTAGATTTTCTAGCTTTCCAAAGGAGTAATTACATCGGAGTCTTAGACTTGCAATCGAGGAACAATTGCGTGCCCACCCTCGGATTACACATCGAAGTTGAAGATTCCAGATTTGCTAAAATGTAAGTGTTCTATCGACGCATTACAGTTTCTATGTGTTTAACATTATATAATCATCCATCAGGTGTAGCAATTGTTTACATTCTCAAAGTGCAACAACCTATTGTTTAAAATGTTCCAAACTAACATCTCAAAGTTGCAGCAGCAAAGGATAACAGCAAAACAAATATCAATGGATGGACACTTCGAATGCCACATTTTGATCATTTTCTAAATCGACAAACTGCAGTCCTATCCAGCAGCTTCACAACTGAAATATTTAAAGTATATCATTTAGCAACTTTAATAGACATGATAAACTAAACAAAGACTAGACGGAGATAAACATACTTCCATATTCCTTAAT
This sequence comes from Przewalskia tangutica, assembly GCA_029844215.1. NCBI lineage: Eukaryota > Viridiplantae > Streptophyta > Magnoliopsida > Solanales > Solanaceae > Przewalskia > Przewalskia tangutica. The sequence goes on along the minus strand of CM056736.1, from coordinate 82,774,634 downwards.
CCATGGATAATCCATTCATTTAGAAACTTATCAAACATACATAAGGCTCATATCGACTATTAGCCCCCCCCCCCCCCCAGCCAGTCCGGACGTATTGACATATCAAATTTAGGTTGTAAATTAGTGAAACTTTAAATGGTCATAACTTTGCGCTCGGACGTCCATTTGATCTAATATTTTTTTTGATTTCGCGTATTTTTTCGAGACGGAGCCATCCCAAACGTCCATTAGATTTCTCCAAAAACGTCCTTCTTGGTAATCAATTTCACTTTTCCCCCAAATCGTTACGTTTTTTCCCTTTTCAAAGCTAAATATCTCGCGATATACAATAGATTTCAACATTCAAATTTCGTGGTAATGTGTCCGAGAATGTCAATTTCAGTATTGGAAATTCAATTTTTTTAAAAAAAACCAGGGCATGTTAAATTTTTAAGAACTCACAATCAACACAGGGTTAAAGGAAGGCACGTAATCATGGAAACATGATTTGAACTTTACATAAAGGGGTTGACATATTTTTCTTAGACTTTAACCTAGGGATCCTGCCATTTCTTCACTTAGACAGATTCAAATAGCCAGATTAGTCTTTTTATCCATCCTTTAGATTAAAGAGTATGATTTAACTTAAGACTTGTAACTAGGCAGATGTAAATCAAATACTTTGCATAACATTTAGCAAACATATAGCAGATAAATATGTTATCTTACTAGCATGGAGATAACCTAAACATGTGTTAACTAGAAACTAGACATCAAAATACTACATGTCATACAACTTTTCAGATTTTTAACTTCATTCAAATTAGTATTAAATTATGTGGTTTAGACTTAACAATTTCCAATTGAACATATAGAGGATGAGACTGACATTCAACATGGTACCTTAACACATTTAGACATCATTATGAATTCTTAAGGGCTTAATGATCATTAAGCTAAGTCAAGGGGTAAATGACCACCTAACAGGACTTATTCACAGAGCAAAGGCACATCATGATTATGAGTTCTTAAGCATCAGGACATCAACTATTCATAAACTGAACCTCCAGAAGTTGCAAAAACAGTTTCGAGAGAAAAATGGCATTGTGTTTACCATTTCTACATGATTCAGCAGTCACTATCACTTCAGCACCAAAACCCCGACAGCACTCAGCTATTTTTTCATCATCTGTTGCCACAATTGTCAACCAGCCAACCAAATAAGCGCTTGTCATAACCCTCTTCCATAACCGAGGCGTCGTCTCGACTCGTCGAACTCGCTCGAAGATATTTGTGTCTAGGTCACAGTAAGCATTAGTTCTCAAATATCAGACACGCTAATATACATGAATGCTAGACATCAAGAGCAAATATGATATTAATACCTAGTCAACAAGAAAATGGAAGGATAAAATTCAAGAACAGATCAAAGAGAGGAACTCAGACAATTAAAAATAAGAACGTGAACAAGAACAGATGAACATGAAGAACACATTATAGATGTAGATGTATGGGTTGAATCAAAGGGTGTTGTTAGGTGCAAACTGTAGGTCTGATGAAGACGAACCTTTTGGAACCACACTTGACCCTCGAATCGACCGAAAAATAGGGGGATTTTTCAATCTGAGTTTGCCGACGATGTAGGTAGAATCGACGATTATGGTTGGTATGAAAATGACGGACTTGAAGAGACGAAACTAATGGTATAAGTGTCGTCTCCAATGGAGTCCTGTGGTGGCCGGAATCGGCGATTCGCCGCCGGAATCACTGTTCACCGACACATTCTAAAGTGAATTTCGGACTTCATACACGTACAAGTTCGGCTAAGTCCTTTATTATTTGGTAAAATGGACTTGCATAGCGCTTCCACAAGCGCTGTCTAAGTGGAATATTTATATTAATTATAATAGCGCTTGTAATAAGTGTTATGCAAGGAGTAACTTGCATAGCGCTTCGGTAAAATTTTTTGAAAAGCGCTATGCAAGTATTTTTTGTTAGATTTTTAAAAAAAATTTGAATATTTGAAAAAGCGCTATGCAAGCTGTTAACCGAGGCGTCGTCTCGACTCATCGAACTCGCTCGAAGATGTTTGTGTCTAGGTCACAGTAAGCATTAGTTCTCAAATATCAGACACGCTAATATACATGAATGCTAGACATCAAGAGCAAATATGATATTAATACCTAATCAACAAGAAAATTGAAGGATAAAATTCAAGAACAGATCAAAGAGAGGAACTCAGACAATTAAAAATAAGAACATGAACAAGAACAGATGAACATGAAGAATACATTATAGATGTAGATGTATGGGTTGAATCAAAGGGTGTTGTTAGGTGCAAACTGTAGGTCTGGTGAAGACGAACCTTTTGAAACCACACTTGACCCTCGAATCGACCGGAAAATAGGGGATATTTCAATCTGAGATTGTCGACGATGTAGGTAGAATCAACGATTGTGGTTGGTATGGAAATGACGGGCTTGAAGAGACGAAACTAATGGTATAAGTCTCGTCTCCAATGGTGTCCTGTGGTGGCCGGAATCCACGATTCGCCGCCGGAACCACTGTTCACCGACACATTCTAAAGAGAATTTCGGACTTCATACACGTACAAGTTCGGCTAAGTCCTTTATTATTTGATAAAATGGACTTGCATAGGCTTCCACAAGCGCTATCTAAGTGGAATATTTATATTAATTATAATAGCGCTTGTAATAAGCGCTATGCAAGGAGTAACTTGCATAGCGCTTCGGTAAAAATTTCTGAAAAGCGCTATGCAAGTATTCTTTGTTAGATTTTAAAAAAAAAATTGAAAATTTGAAAAAGCGCTATGCAAGCTGTTACTTAGATAACGCTTTGTAAAAGCGCTATCTAAGCTGCGTTACGCAAGCTGAAATCTGTAGTAGTGATTGTTGAAAAAATTAATGCAAATCCTACCCAAATATGACTTGCTTGTGATCCACTTTCAATTCCCTAAGTTTATCTTATAAAAAATTCAAGTCTAAGGGTGTGTTTGGTACGAATGAAAATGTTTTTCTAAAAAATGGTTTTTAAAACAGGTGAGTTTCTTACTTATTTTCTAGTGTTTGGTAAGGAAGAAGGAAAATTTCATCCCAAGGACATTTGAATGTAATCTAGCAAAACACACTACAAGAAAGTATATAATTAGCAACAAAACTTTAGCAACAATATAAAAACATAAATGACAACAAAAATTTAATATATTATTGCTAAAAAACGCAAATGGCAACCAAAAAAATAACTTGTTTGCGAAATTTTTTCGTATCGGAGGTCATTGCAACGGCAACAATTTTTGTTGTTCCGAAAAATATTTTTGGCAATAGCATCCAATATATGAAAATGAAAAATGTTGTTGGGAAATGTTTTTATTCTTGTAGTGACACTATGGCGGTGCGATGGAGCTGGGAGTGGGGGAGTGAGGGTGGCGGGGGTGACATGGTCAAAGGGTGGGGGTTGAGGGAATTGGGTGGGTGGGTGGGTGGATGGGGAGAAGACAATGAACTTGGAATGTTACTTATGTAATTTATTTTCCTTACTTTCATTAAAGAAGTTATTTTCCTTATTTTTGAGGAACTTGTTTTCCTAGAGAAAATATTTTTTAAAATTTTTGGCCAATCAAACACAGGAAAATTTAAAAAATATTTTCTCGAAAGTATTTTCCATCCATAGTAAACACACCCTAAATTACTTTGTGAAACTTCATAAAAGGAAGTATATCATATATACGTTAACTATGTGTATGTGTCATTCATTTTCCAACTCATATTAGGAGAACGGAAAATTAGCTAGATGAGATTTTTACACTTTATCTTGCCCAAACATATAATTAAAATTAGTCCATATTTTTAGAACCTTACTCAGTCCATTTTGTATATAATTAAAAATTCTTGAGGAAACGACAATAATTTCTTAATTTGTAATTATGATTTCCATATTTTTGATGCCTAGAAACTGATTGAGAGTGATATTCAAGTTTATCATCACATAGTTAATCGTTGTTGGATAAATTATAGTGAAAAGTTAAAAATTCCATGTCCCCCACACAGAACAAAAGAAATAGCAAAACCACTTATATGGAAATTAGGCTGTGCATTTTAGAGTGTAAAAATATTATACATTGACGGTGCACAAAAATTAAATTCTTAATAGATATAAATCGAGTATTTTGAATTACCGGTCGAGTCTGGTGACTGAGAGCAACATGAATGAGAACAATCATAAACATAGAACGGAAAATACCACTTCCCATCTTTCTAAAAGCTGATAAAAATTATCAATCAGAAATATAATTAGGACAGGTCAAGAAAGATGAAAGCATTATTGATATCAAAGAACATGACATGCTTTTCGAATGGAGTTGGTGTAGGCGTTTTGTCGGGTTTGTACACGCAGCGGAATTTGAAAATTTATGTTTTAAACCCGACATGGCGGTCAAACTGTAGTATGATTATATAATGTAAAGCATATAGTAAAATGTAATACTTCGAACGAAGACTTACATTTTGTAGAAATCTCGGAATCTTCAAGCTTTTTGTGTACGCCGAGGGTGTGCACGCAAATATTCCTCGATTTGTAATGTTCTGAAACTTTGATGTAATTTCTAACTCTTGGAATGCTAGAAATTCCGGCAGAGCTTTAGAAGAGAATACTCTCTTGGTTTTGGGATAAAGAAATGGGAAGGGGAACCCTCTTATTTATAGCTGAAGAGGACAGCTAGGGTTCCCAAATGGGCCAGGCCCAGAAAATCTCAGCAGACTGGGCCACTGCGGATCCGCTGGACACTTAGCGTCGCGGCGTTGAGTAAGTGGCGTCGCGGCCCTGCTCCATTTTCTGCCTTATTTTCCATTTCCTTCTAATGTCTCGATCATCAACCGAACATATATATATACTCTTATTACATCCTTGAATCGACGGAACATTTGAATTAGTATTACCCTTCAGGCCTTTACATATCGACACTAATAACATTAGGGTCTACGCGGAACTACTAGACTGCGCCGGAAGACGAACTCAATATGTAAAGTATAGTTACACGTAACCTGTGAACTGAACATCTATGTGGGAAGATAAAATTCTTTCATTCACGACACACTCAATCAAGCTTAGGATTTGTCAAAGTATCTATCCAAATGGCTTGATCATTATACCTCATCTATATTAGTTGACAACAGGACCATATCAAAGACATGAGTATTGCGTTGGCCAACGACTTAGTCGACCTAATACCATATGAGAATCTGAGTGCTCTCTCGAAGATACATTCGATGAATGAATCCTAATCTTGGCTCAACTACCACTTTTAATCTACTTCGCAATGTACCCAAAACAAGTCGTGTCTCAACCATAAGGCATTTGAGCTTAGGACAGGATCAAAGTACATTACTCCGTAAACAAGGTGGTATCGACCTCAAGTCTAAGGACTTCTATCTCCCACACGCTGATGACACCCTAGACATATATAACAAAAGTGCATCAGCAGGGTATACCAATACTTCAACAAGTATCCATGTGTCCATCACGAGTTGTCATAACTCGTAGCAAGTGAGACATACTACATCCCCTAAGGATATGATGCAGACCGCATGTCGACGTATCTCATATCATCGATTTTCCATTCTCGATGATCATTAGTCAAGACAATTTAAGAGTTATGTTATATTATTAATCTCTCACATAATTAATAACCAAGTAACCTCTAGGGATGTATTTATAGAATATTATAAACAATCAACTAATAATTCAATAACTTCAAATGTCATAATATTAATCTCCATTAATATAAATATGAATGTGTGTAAAGTATATTTTTCCTAATACAGATTGTCTCTAGGACATAAATATACTTTCACATAGTTATATTTGGTACAGTGACTAAGTTGAATTGACTTGCTAATGTTGAAGGTTTGTGCCAGAGAAGTTTGAGGAGATCTTTATGAAACATACACATCAAAATGCAGATTCCTTATGTCACGAACCAAATCACGAGTCGTGATGGCACCTACCCTATTCCCCCGAGTAGGCGAACCACATTCTCAATAACAAGTTAATCAGCGGAAAATAAAATAAAGATAGAGGTTATTAAGTCTTAAACACGAAATTTCCCAAAATCTGGTCAAAACGGGTATAAGAGCACTAAACATGGTCTGGATAAAAGTCTGAAAAAGGCCCGAAGGCTACATATTGTCTGTCAACTAACAAAGTAAATGGAATTAACTAGGAAGCCCTTCAGGGGCCACGGATGATCAAGTAGCTCACCCTGAATGAATGAAAGATATCACCTTCGCGAATCAGCCACGGGGCTTAGAGCTGAAACCTGGACCGTACTCTGCACTCAACAAAAGTGCAGCAAGAGTAGTATCAGTACAACACTAGTACCGGTAAGCATCATAGGCCGAAAGTGATTAGATAACGCATGAAGAAGTTGAAACCAACAAGTAGCACATAGAGCAATCAGGCATGGTCACGTATCATATACAAGTAAAGCGTAAAGAAATCATGAAATCAACCAAGACAGACATAATTCACCAAATGATCAGTCAAAATATGAGTGGATGAATGCAATGCAATGCAATGTCACCTCTCTCACTCCCGCTCTCCGGCAGAAACCTCGGAGGCTATCACTCCCGCTCTCCGGCAGAAACCTCGGAGGCAATCACTCCCGCTCTCCAGCAGAAACCTCGGAGGCTATCACTCTCGCTCTCCGACAGAAACCTCGGAGGCTATCACTCCCGCTCTCTTGTAGAAACTTCGGAGGCTATCACTCCCGCTCTCCGGCAGAAACCTCGGAGGCAATCACTCCCGCTCTCCGGCATAAACCTCGGAGGCAATCACTTCCGTTCTCCGGCAGAAACCTCGGAGGCAATCACTCTCGCTCTCCGGCAGAAACCTCGAAGGCTATCACTCCCGCTCTCCGACAGAAACCTCGGAGGTAATCACTCCCACTCTCCAGTAGAATTCTCGGAGGCAATCACTCCCAGTATCTCACCTCACCATCACCACAAAATAATATGGAAAGTATGTCAGGCATGATATCAAGTCTCAACACGTGTCACCAATATACAATCAACAAGTACAAGTCAAATCAGGTGATAATCACACAAAATAACACATATGGCGATAAGCCCACGTAACAGCTGACGAAACCAACGTAATAGTAATTTATCTCCACTTCCTGCCCGAAGACCTATCATGCTATCCCCGTCACTTCCTACGACTACATACGATTCTCTAATCAGAGTCTAACTAAAGTAAACTGTAACCTACCTCAATTTCGAGCGGGTGCCACGAACAATCAAACCAATGTCTTCCCCTTGCGTAGAGCCTCTGAACGATTAAAATCTAGAAAATATGTGAACTACATAATACGAATATAAGGACACCCATATTGCTATATTTATATTAACAAGATCTTTACCATTTCCATTATATGGCTAAACTCATACCCCTATAAAAATATTAGCATAACTTCAGGACAAACAAATAATATTCCTTTCTTTTAACTTCCTCGTATCTCCCGCTTGTAAAGGATATAACATTAAATTCGTAACTCTAAATAAGGTGTTTATTGTACCACATCGAAGGCAACACTAGGATATCTTATTATGCCGAATCCCATATGACAGTACTTAGTGTAGTTGATGAAAATTTACGAAGGAAACAACCCTATGAAATCTGTGTCGCCAGAATTTTTGTAAAACAAGGCAGAAACTTCAAACAGTCATAACTTTCAAACCATAAGTCGGATTTATCTTAGTAAAATATCAAACTGACGGGAACAGAGTAATTTATGACTTTTATTCAGCCCATATTTTCATATCCTTATGTATTTATAAAGTTTTTACGTTTTATATGTTGTGTCGCCTGAGTTTCGGTAAAACAAGGCAGAAACTTCAAACAGTCATAACTTTCAAACCATAAGTTGTATTTATCCCCGTAAGATATCAAACTGACGGGAACAGAGTAGTCTACAACATTCATTCATCCCATACTTTTATATTCCTTACGTATTTGTACAGTTTTTACGTTTTACAGGCTGATGTAATCATAATGCCATGATAAATCCCTCAAGTTTCTCTATTCAAGTGGATTGTGGAATTTCTGTTTAATGACCTCTTTGAAAATTTGATTTCATTCAATAACGCATTAGTATAAGGATCATGAATAGATTAATTCAACCATATAACATAGAATCTAACCTGAACTTAATTGAGCGCTTCCTCTTTGTCTTCTAGTTACTAGGGTTTCTTTCTCTTCTTTCTTTCTCCTCTCCTTCCCTCTCATGCGTGTTGCGCTCGTACTCCCCTTTCTCCCTCTCTCGTTGCTCGTCCCTCTCCCCCTTTCTTTTTTCTCTCCTTCCTTCTCCTCTCTGCTGGCTGCGCACGTCTCCCTCTCTTCTACCTTGTAGGTTTTTTTTTTCTTATTTCCATTAAAAAGAAAGAAAGAGTTTAGGTTAATTAAAACAAAATTTGAATTTCCCTTGTTACACTTAGGTCCCTAAAATACTACATTTTAGTCCCTCATTGTCTACTTAAATTAAATCAATCCCCCAAGTAATTAAATCTTAATCCCACTTCTTTTAATCTTAACTCTCGTTTCCTTTAATTTCCGAAAATTTCATAAAGCCTCGTATTCTCAATATCATAATTCCTTTTCGTAGTTTAAAGTGTTAAACGACCAGACGGGTTGTTACACCTTAACATACAATCAAGTGAAAGAATTGCTCAAGACTAACAGGAGAACCAAAGGACTACTAGGGATGGTATCCATTCTTTCCCTGTTTCTTGTTAGTTGTTACTCCCTCCATCCCTTTTTTTATGGTGGTCTTTGATTAGGAACAAAATATAAGAAATAAAGAAAAAAATAAAAAAATTATGACAGTTTGATAAGATACTGTTCGCGATATTTATGTGCTTACGCAAGTGTATGTGTCGCTTAAGTAATAAATATCTGTAAGACCGAGTTATCGTTGTGGTCTTTGTAAATGTCCACATGAACTCCATATAAATAATGTCTCCAGATCTTCAAGGTATGAATCACGGCTGCCAACTCCAAGTCATGTGTGGGATAGTTCTTCTCATGCTTCCTAAGCTGTCGAGATGCATAAGCTATAACCTTGTCGTCTTTGCATCGACGCACCCAAGCCCGACACCTGACGCGTCACAATAAACCACATATCCATCTAAACCCTCTGGAAGAGTAAGAACTGGGCGGTCGTCAACTTCTCCTTTAGCAACTGGAAAACTTTCCTCACAAGTATCCGTCCACCGGAACATAGCTGCCTTCTGAGTCAGCTTAGTCAAAGGTGCTGAAATAGAAGCAAACTTCTCCATAAACCTCCGATAATAACCCGCAAGGCCCACAAAGCTGCGCACCTCCGTCGGTGAAGTGGGTCTGGGCCAAGTATTGACTGCCTCAATCTTCGTTGTATCAACCCGAATACCATCGACCCCGATAATATGTCCTAAGAATGCCACTGATGCTAACAACAACTCGCATTTCGAGAACTTGGTATACAACTGTCGGTCTCGGAGGACTCCCAATACCGTCCTCAAATGCTCTGTATGCTCCTGCTCTGTGCGCGAATACACCAAGATATTGTTATACCCCGTATTTCCAGAGTATGTACGTAAGGACGTACGTAGAAAAGTTTGGGCTTTAAAGTAGACTTGGCCGAAATATTTTTGTGCACAACACCCGATTAGAATCGTTTTTCTACGAAACGTTTTACACAACTTGCGAAGGGAGAATTCCGGCTATGTCATTTAGTATTTTTGCGGATTTTTCCGAGAGATGAAACATTTTGGACCAACGGGAGGGTGACATGTGTCACCCTCACATTGGGCGTTACTTTGGGCGGTTTGGACGAAAAGGAGTCAAAGGGATTGGTAGGATATTTTGTGATATTTTTGTGGTAGATGGATAAGGTACACATGGATGAATCTTGACCCTACACTTGCCTTGCACTTGGCATGATCTTGGCCATTGGTTGGCCATGGCTTGACCTATAAATACCCCTCCCTTGTTGAAGACTTCTTCATCCTAAAATCTTTCTAAGTCTTGAAAGCTCTCTCTCCCACTTAGTGTAGTGTTCTCGTCCAAGAACACACCCTTCCCTTTGTGAGGCCTTGTGGTAGAGTTCCCCCTCCCTAGTAAAGGCCCTTGGCGAGTGTACACACACTTGTGGTGTTGTCTCGTATAAATACCCCTCTTGGTAGAAATACTCTACAAGTATTGTTACTATGCCCAAAATACCTTAGCCTTATACCTTGTAGTATTCCAAAAAGTTACCTCTATACGTATAGTCCGGAAATACTACCTTATGTCCTTTTTGTCTCAAACCGAAACCCTAAGGAAAATCTCCATAGTTGGTTGGAGTATTTAGAAGAAGTTGCGTAGAACTTCTAAGGGTTGTTTGGAGCGGGTTGGAGCGCCCGGAGTAGGAGCTAAACGTTGCTCAGGATCGACATTATAACTTGGATAATTTTGGGCTTACCGAGGTAAATAATCCTAACCTTCTATTGTAATTGGAAATTGCATACTGTAGTTGTATAAATGAATATAAGATTCATAGAAGAGATTTGAACTGTAATAGAAGGATATTACAGAAAAGACTTGAACTGGAATCACATCAGAAGTATAATCTACCGAGTAGTCTAGACTTTGATAGACTTGCATAACCTTTATAGGTTGAATGTTCTGTGAGTAGCATGTGCTACTTGGAAGGTGGACAAGGCTAGCCGGGTTATAGCCGTGGAGCGTTTTGCTAATAGTCGATAATCGTCGCGAGGTATGTGATTCTTCCTATCCTCTTGAGCATGATATTTTAAAGAATATATATATATAGTACGGTAGACGTACGTGTGTTAACTGAATAATAATTACGGCAATGTCTTCGGACTTAAGCCTGAATAATCTTGAAGTATTTCAAAAGAATACTGAATCATTTTTAACAAGAGTAATACTTGGTTTTAAAAGCTTAAGAGTTATACTAGCTTTATGGGAAGTTAGGTATAACGGCTTAAGAGAGATAAAAAGAATGATTTATTAATTTAAGAAGTTAAGAGACTTGATCCTAAAAGATAAGAGACTTGACTTAATTATATTAATGTGAATTTTGTTAAAAAGTGTGAAACCTCATTCGTGAGTAATGAGTATTTTGGTTTTCAAAAGGAATGATGTGTTACTGATTTTCGGAAATCAGAATGAATGTCGAACAAACCACAGCAGCGCTAATAAAGGGAAATGTTTGACTAATAAAGTATTATTAAAACCAGTAGAAACTTCCATCTGCATAGAAGTTAAGATGAGACAAAATAATATTACATTTCCTAGATCATGGCTGCTGTAATAAGATTGTTATGAACAAGAATAACCTACTCACACATAAAGTATATGTTTCTCAAATTGTTTTAAAGGATTAAAACTATGAACTACGAAACCTTTCGAAAATGAGAAACTTGAGTAATTGAAATTAGGCAAACTTGAACGTTTGGAAAGAATGTTGTTACTCGATTTTACAAAGAGAAGTGTTTTGATTTACTTCAAAAGATAATCACTCTATTTTTATATACTACGGGTATTGTGTGACTTTTGTGAAAGTAACGTATCTTTTAAAGAGTTAATGTATGAAGTACTTTGGGGATAAAAACCCGATCCTGTTAATCATATAGTAGAAAGTACCTTGTGTGAATAACTTGATTGTGTTGGTTTGTGATAGCCTTGTAATACTTTCTTGTTGATTTGATAAGTAAACATGCTAGGATGCTACGTGTGTTATTATCTTGTGATGCTTGTGTAAAGGGGTTTTCCCTCGATTGCGCTTAAGTTGTTTAAACTATCAGCCGTTATGTTGGTATTGTACCACTCACCTTGACATCATCCCGGAGGTTAAGCTGCCCTCTGATGCGGGGTAGACTCAGGCGGGTCTGTGTGACCTATGATTCGAGAATACCTCATGCGGGTCCCGGGGGCCTATGCGGAGCTGCGGGAGCTCCAGGTTAGTGTGCGACCTTTATGGTCATGCGGTCTATGTGGCCATGCGGACTGCGAGTCCAGGCGGATACCGGGGAGTAGCTACCCTCGATGCGGGGAATACCTCATGCGGGTCATTGGAGTGGCCTATGCGGAGCTGCGGGAAGTTCCAGGGCTAGACACGCACATTAGATACGGCGGGCGAGTGGCCAGCTTTGATCATGTGACGGTCTAGACATATCTCATGATCTGATTTATGACCACTGTTATGCTGTAGGTTTTAGTAGTCGGCTATGCCTTCGTACTTACCCCGTACGGTTTTATGATGACACAGGTGAGACCTGGTGTTCATGTGTATTCCTTGGTGCTTTTCTATCATAGACTGCCGGCAGTGAGGAAGGTATTCCACGGGCATGATTGATGTTGTGGGCGTGAGACCCATTGTTATATTTGAGTGATGACTTGGAGGGCGTGAGTCCCTGACTTGACATGACTGCTTATTTATTGTGAACTGTAGTTTGGTTATCATACATGTCTCTGCTTTACATAGACTACTATGATTTCATTCTGATTACTTTCTGATTCACATACTTGGTACTGTTATGCTTGACCTCCTTGAGGCTGCGTTCATCTGCAGGTAAAGGTACTCCTGTTGTTGATCCCCGTTCTTAGGATCACCGTTTCAGCGTTGGAAAAGCTTCGTTTCTCCGGAGGCTTAGCATTTTGGTATGGTCCCCTGTCGTTGTAGGTATTTGCATTCAGGGGTATGGCGGGGCCCTGTCCCGCCATTGTTGTTTTAAACTCTTAAGTGCATGTAGTCTGTTGTAAAGTTGGGATGTAACTGTTCATTTTGGGTATTTATATATATATATGCCGAAAGACAACTTTTCCCCAGAAACTGTGTCTTATTTATACTGTTTCATATCTTGGTTGTTTTATATTCCGTTGATTACTCTGATGTATGGCTACTTGGGTGCCCGGGTAAGGCACGATCCACGGGCCGGGCAGTCGTGACAAAAGTGGTATCGAGCGATTAATCCTCGGAAAGTGTCTGAACCGTATCTAGTAAGTCTTGATTATCGGTGTGTTGTGCGCATCAATAATCAGGAGGCTATAGGATATTTAGGATTGGTTTCCATTCTTCTCACTCTGAGATCGTGCTTTAGAGCTGTGTTATAAGTTGGACCCCTCTAACGTATTCCTTTCCTTTACCAATTATGCCTCCGCGCCAGGCAACTCGGGCCCAGAAGGGCAAGGCAGCCGAGGGAGCTGCGAGTAGAGTACTGATGCGCGATTAGATGCACACACTTTAAACGCAAGTGCACGTTATCGTATCAAGTAGTATAGTCTTGGATAAGACCGAATATCGTCCTCTAGGATTAGGGTCCAAGTATCAGTTATCTATTTTCTAGTATCTATTTGGTGAATTAATGATTGATTGTTTGGTTTGTAACTAAGAGTTATGAAAGCTAATTAAATATAAAGATTTAATTCATATGTGATGAGAATAGGGCTTCTATGTATCCTTACTATCCGCTTATGCTATTCACTAATGCATTAACTTATGGTATTCTTCTTTTGGAGAAAGCAGGTTTACGAAATCGTTTTATACTTCCGTTAGGGTTATATAAACACTCAACCCCAGTATTGTTCCTTACCTAACTTTCGCTGATAAGGGTAACTCTATAGGAGGATTAAGCACAAAAACCTAGTTGACCGTCACGCACAATGCGCAAAATTAGGGTTGTTAAGCCTCTCATCAACGCTACAAAACTAATTGAGGTATTTTCATCCCCAATTCAAGCCTGTCTACCCAACTTACAGCATATTCACAATCCCCCCTTTTCAGAATCTGATTAGAAATCATATAGTGATAACTAGTTGTCAATTAGCTACCAAGAATTCAACTCAATTATTGGATAGATCTCTCAATAAGAATAATAACCATAAGCATGCATTAATTTATAACATAAGGTTCAAGAAATTCAACATAGAAAGCCCTATAAGAGAATTAGTTCCTAGCCATAAATATGACAAGAACTAATTCAATATTCAACATCAAAACTGAAATAAAGTAAAAGAAAGAAAAGAAAATTACTAAGAACGAGACTCCAAGCCAAGCATCCAAGGGTTGTGTTGTGGAATATTTACAAGATGGATTGGTGGAAGGATGGATGTAGAATGGTGAATGGTGGAATGGAGAATGAATAATTCTTCTAATGATGTAGAGTATTTATAGCCAAAGAATCCTTTAGGTGAAGGGTTAAGGATTTATGTAGGAAAGGAAAAGTTATTAGAATCCTTTTAGGTAAGGGTTTTTAGGTAGGAAAAGGTTTTTCTTTAGGTATGAAAAATTATCCCTTTTTGAAGGAAAAGTTATCCCTTTAGGATTCTGAAACATGTCAAATTCGGCCCAGCACTTCACAATTCCCGCGTCGGGCCATGACCTATGACTGGCGTGGCCCCTGAATTCAACAACTCATCGGGACTTTCAGCACTTTGGGCGCATGCTTCGGCCGTGGCCGGTGACGTTTTTCTGGCGAATTCCGTTTCGTCGTCCTTTTTTCGTCCGGACTTCGTCTGATTTCCTCTATAATTCCCGGAATTTCTTAGACTTCAATTCTTGGCCTTTTTGTGTGCAATTCCATCTCATTTATGCTCATTTCATCTCCTTTTCGCCATTTCTCCATTTTTGACATTTGTGACACAAAAGAAAGGAAAACGACCTAATCTTGTACTAAACATAAATAAAATGAGTAAAATACTAACTAAAAATGACTCAAAAAGTGTATATAAAATACAGATCAAATCTGAGAGAGTTAGAAGGGCAGGCCCAATCATCACACAGGGTGATGCTTCATGCGAGGGAGTTACGAGGCGTCATTGGCGGCCAGCGAGTTTGTACGGCGGCGATTCCTACTGCGGCCATGACATCTGGACCTTGATTCGCGACTAGGAGCGAGAAAATATGGATTGCGAGGCGACCACATTACTAGCAAGAGATTTGGCAACCAGAGAGTATTTTATGTACCGATATATCAAAGGTATTGATGATTATCTAAAGAAGGGTTGTGAAGAAGTAGCTCTTCAGTCAGGAATGAGCTTTTCTTGCGTTCAGGCTTATGTGCAGCAGGCTGAGAGACATAGAGATCGACAGATTAACCAAGATCAGCAGAAGAGGGCCCGATTGGCAGGATCATTTGGTAACTCTCTAGGCGAACCGCCTCAGCCGAATTAGACATGCGCCTCCGCCGATCTGAGTGTCCCTCGCGAGGTTCAGTTTTCCCTCAGTGTTCACAGTGTGGCAGGCGTCATCCCGGGGAATGTCGTCTTTTTGTTAACACTTTGTTTCTCACTGCGGCCGTCGGGAGCCGTGGCGAGGAATGTTCTATGAGGAAGGCTGCGAGTAGGAGGACTCGACCTATCGAATCGATTGTGGATTGATGGTTCGAAGAGGAGGGGGCGTTAGCCAAAGAGCCACCCTTCGGTGTGGCGTTGTGGTAGGTGTCATTGAAGTGTCATGCTTCTTGGCGATTTGTTATTTTTGCGGCGGCGGGGCCATTTGCGAGAATTGTCCGACCAAGGGTGGTGCGGATGTGGAGACTCAGCCGTCGGGAGCAGTGGCTAGTTCATCACCTTCCCCATCTATGCGCCCAACAGGGCAGGTTTGATTAGTACGACAAAGGAGAGTGAAGCAGGAGATACAGGTATATCCTTAACCCTCTAGAGATTTGTATGTATGATAAGATGCAAATATCTTAAGTATTATGTTCAGATAACATAAGTGAAAAATTGTGATTAGATATCATGGTTAGTTAACCGAGTAAGATTTGGGGGATAGAGGAAGTGTGAACCTTAGAGTCTTATACGTAGAGACCTTAGAAGTAAGGCCATCTCGAGTAAAAGAGGTATTTTATGTTTGACCCTTATCGGAGTGCATAGTGCACGTGAGATATGTTTGTGTGATAAGTCCCTGAGTAGTGTGGAAGGAAAGAGGGTAGTTGAGCTAAGAAGACCGCTAGGTTTTCGTAACGTGGATTAGTGAGATTGTTCCGGATCGGGGAGCAAGTGTTTTACGTGAGAGTGGGTCGGGTTGAGGCCATGCCGCGGGTCAACCCGCGACCTGTTTTATGGTGGGGTCAGTTTGTGGTGATCCCGCCAGGTGGTAGGGTCACGAGGGTGTTAGGCCCAAGTTTAGTTAACCATCGTACGAGTTCGTGGATGCGTTCAACCAGTAGTCGGGCCGATGGGGTCAGCCCGTCGTGTCTTTCAGTCAAGACTGTTTACTCGGCAGAGAGTTATGCGAGATGTTTTTATCAGGAAGGTTGTAAGGCTGCACGGGGTGCCTACTTTCACCTTATGGCAGACAGTGAAGCCCAGGTGGTGGCTATTTCGTTTTCTGGAAGTTTTACCAGGCAGAGTTAGGAACTCAGGTGAGTCTCAGTAGCGCATTCGCCCTCGGGCCAGTGTTTGGATTTCAGGGGTAGCTGTGAGTATTGTTGCCTCCTGTTGAGGGAGTGCTTTTATAACTACCATTTCAGTATTCGGATATCGCCTTACGAAGCCTCGTAGGGGCGGAAGTGTAAGTTGCCGGTCGATTGATTCGATGTTGACGGTGGGTCTTCTTGAAGGTGCCACCCCGGAAGGGTGTGACGAGATTCGGAAAACAGAGGAAACTTAGCCCGAGTTACTTTGGGCCTTTTCAGGTCATGTGAAGAATAGGCCAGGGTGCCTATAAGTTAGCTTTGCCGTCCGGCGTAGGAAGCAGTACGTCCGATCTTTCATGTTGCTATGTTCGGAAGAGTATCGGAGATCCATCCAGAGTGTTCCCAGTTAATGATGATCAAGTTGGAAGTAGTAACCCAGAGATTTTGGAAACAGAAGCAGTAACGGAAATGTGGTAAGTTATGAGAAAGATGTTCAAGTGTACGAGAAGGGTACGACGCGTAAGGGAAGAAGCGAGCATAGATGTGATCATTTCTTTTGTAAGGAGAAGGTGCGAAGGAAGTATATTTTAGACCTCGGGTAAGGGCTTTTGTGTTGCTAGAGGTGTTTCCTCGTGGACTTGGATGTAAGTATTTTCGCAGGTGTTTCTGTGGCCAGGTGTGGCAGGATTGTTTTCGTAAGTATAGCAGTGAAGACTATACTGGCGCATGTTTGTTTGAGACTTAGAAGGAACATTCGGGACGAATGTTTCTAAGGAGGGGAGAATGTTATACCGTATTTCGGTAGTATGCGTGGGGCGTACGTAGAAAAGTTTGGGCTTTAAAGTAGACTTGGCCGAAATATTTTTGTGCACAACACCCGATTAGAATCGTTTTTCGACGAAACATTTTACACAACTTGCGAAGGGAAAATTCCGGCTATGTCATTTAGTATTTTTGCGGATTTTTCCGAGAGATGAAACATTTTGGACCAACGGGAGGGTGACATGTGTCACCCTCACATTGGGCGTTACTTTAGGCGGTTTGGACGAAAAGGAGTCAAAGGGGTTGGTAGGATATTTTGTGATATTTGTGTGGTAGATGGATAAGGTACACATGGATGAATCTTGACCCTACACTTGCCTTGCACTTGGCATGATCTTGGCCATTGGTTGGCCATGGCTTGACCTATAAATACCCCTCCCTTGTTGAAGACTTCTTCATCCTAAAATCTTTCTAAGTCTTGAAAGCTCTCTCCCCCCCCCCCGTTAGTTTAGTGTTCTCGTCCAAGAACACATCCCTCCCCCTTGGTGGGCCTTGTGGTAGAGTTCCCCCCACTAGTAAAGGCCCTTGGCGAGTGTACACACCCCCTTGTGGTGTTGTCTCGTATAAATACCCCTCTTGGTAGAAATACTCTACAAGTATTGTTACTATGCCCAAAATACCTTAGCCTTATACCTTGTAGTATTCCAAAAAGTTACCTCTATACGTATAGTCCGGAAATACTACCTTATGTCCTTTTTGTCTCAAACCGAAACCCTAAGGAAAATCTCCATAGTTGGTTGGAGTATTTAGAAGAAGTTGCGTAGAACTTCTAAGGGTTGTTTGGAGCGGGTTGGAGCGCCCGGAGTAGGAGCTAAACGTTGCTCAGGATCGACATTATAACTTGGATAATTTTGGGCTTAGGGTAAATAATCCTAACCTTCTATTGTAATTGGAAATTACATACTGTAGTTGTATAAATGAATATAAGATTCATAGAAGAGATTTGAACTGTAATAGAAGGATATTACAGAAAAGACTTGAACTGGAATCACATCAGAAGTATAATCTACCGAGTAGTCTAGACTTTGATAGACTTGTATAACCTTTATAGGTTGAATGTTCTGTGAGTAACATGTGCTACTTGGAAGGTAGACAAGGCTAGCCGGGTTATAGCCGTGGAGCGTTTTGCTAATAGTCGATAATCGTCGCGAGGTATGTGATTCTTCCTATCCTCTTGAGCATGATATTTTAAAGAATATATATATATATATATAGTACGGTAGACGTACGTGTGTTAACTGAATAATAATTACGGCAATGTCTTCGGACTTAAGCCTGAATAATCTTGAAGTATTTCAAAAGAATACTGAATCATTTTTTAACAGAAGAGTAATACTTGGTTTTAAAAGCTTAAGAGTTATACTAGCTTTATGGGAAGTTAGGTATAACGGCTTAAGAGAGATAAAAAGAATGATTTATTAATTTAAGAAGTTAAGAGACTTGATCCTAAAAGATAAGAGACTTGACTTAATTATATTAATGTGAATTTTGTTAAAAAGTGTGAAACCTCATTCGTGAGTAATGAGTATTTTGGTTTTCAAAAGGAATGATGTGTTACTGATTTTCGGAAATCAGAATGAATGTCGAACAAACCACAGCAGCGCTAATAAAGGGAAATGTTTGACTAATAAAGTATTATTAAAACCAAGAAACTTCCATCTGCATAGAAGCTAAGATGAGACAAAATGATATTACATTTCCTAGATCATGGTCTTGTAATAAGATTGTTATGAACAAGAATAACCTACTCACACATAAAGTATATGTTTCTCAAATTGTTTTAAAGGATTAAAACTATGAACTACGAAACCTTTCGAAAATGAGAAACTTGAGTAATTGAAATTAGGCAAACTTGAACGTTTGGAAAGAATGTTGTTACTCGATTTTACAAAGAGAAGTGTTTTGATTTACTTCAAAAGATAATCACTCTATTTTTATATACTACGGGTATTGTGTGATTTTTGTGAAAGTAACGTATCTTTTAAAGAGTTAATGTATGAAGTACTTTGGGGATAAAAACCCGATCTTGTTAATCATATAGTAGAAAGTACCTTGTGTGAATAACTTGATTGTGTTGGTTTGTGATAGCCTTGTAATACTTTCTTGTTGATTTGATAAGTAAACATGCTAGGATGCTACGTGTGTTATTATCTTGTGATCTTGTGTAAAGGGTTTTCCTCGATTGCGCTTAAGTTGTTTAAACTATCAGCCGTTATGTTGGTATTGTACCACTCACCTTGACATCATCCCGGAGGTTAAGTCGCCTACGATGCGGGGTAGACTTCGGTAGTGCTGTGTGACCTATGATTCGAGAATACCTCATGCGGGTCGGGGGCCTAAGCGGGCTGCGGGAGCTCCGGTTAGTGTGCGGCCTTTATGGTCATGCGGTCTATGTGGCCACGCGATGCGAGTCTAGGCGGATCTGGGAGTAGCTACCCTCGACGCGGAATACCTCATGCGGGCCATTGGAGTGGCTTTACGCGGAGTCGCGGAAGTTCGAGGGCTAGATCGCGCATTAGATACTGCGGCGAGTGGCGGCTTTGATCATGTAATGATGCAGACAGATCTCATGATCTGATTTATGACCTGTTTATCTTGTAGGTTTTAGTAGTCGGCTATGCCTTCGTACTTACCCCGTGCGGTTTTATGATGACACAGGTGAGACACGGTGTTCATGTGTATTCCTGGTGCTTTTCTATCATGAAGCTGGCGGTGAGGAAGGTATTCCACGGCGCATGATTGATGTTGTGGCGTGAGACCCATTGTTATATTTGAGTGATGACTTGGAGGCGTGAGTCACGACTTGACATGCTTATTTATCGTGAATCGTAGTTTGGTTATCATACATGTCTCGCTTTACATAGACTACTATGATTTCATTTCTGATGCTTTCTGATTCACATACTTGGTACTGTTATCGACCTCCTTGGGGCTGCGTTCATCTGCAGTAAAGGTACTCTCATTGTTGATCCGTTCTTAGGATCACCGTTTGGCGTTGGAAAAGCTTCATTTCTCGGAGGCTTAGCATTTTGGTATGGTCCTCGCCGTTGTAGGTATTTGCATTCAGGGTATGGCGGGCCCCTGTCGCCATTGTTGTTTTAAACTCTTAGAGTGCTGTAGTCACTGTTGTAAAGTTGGGATGCTTGCTCATTTTGGGTATTTATATATATATATGCGAAAGACAACTTTTCCCTAAAGCGTGTCTTATTTATCTTGTTTCATATCTTGGTTGTTTTATATTCATTGATTACTCGATGTATGGCTACTTGGGTGCGGGTAAGGCACGATCCACGCCGGGCAGGTCGTGACAAAAGTGGTATCGAGCGATTAATCCTCGGAAAGTGTCTCTGAGACCGTATCTAGTAGTAGTCTTGATTATCGGTGTGTTGTGCACCACATCAATAATCGTGAGGCTATAGGATATTTAGGATTGGTTTCCATTCTTCTCACTCGAGATCGTGCTTTAGAGGCGTGTTATAAGTTGGACCCTCTAACGTATTCCTTTCCTTTACCAATTATGCCTCGGCGCCAGAACCTCGGGCCCCAGAAGGCGAAGCGTAGGAGGCTGCGAGTAAATCTGAGAGAGTTAGAAGCGGCACAGCCCAATCATCACTGAGGTGATGCTTCATGCGGGGAGTTACGAGGCGTGTTGGCAGCAGAGTTTGTACGCTGGCGATTCTCTGCGGCCATGACATCTGGACCTTCAGTTCCACGACTAGGAGCAGAAAATATGGATTGCAAGGAGACGGCCCTGTTACTAGCAAGAGATTTGGCAACCAGAGAGTATTTTATGTACCGATATATCAAAATTGATGATTATCTAAAGAAGGGTTGTGAAGAAGTAGCTCTTCAGTCAGGAATGAGTTTTTCTTGCGTTGAGCTTATGCGTGGTGAGAGACATAGAGATCGGCATTAACCAAGATCGCGAGAAAAGGGCCCGATTGGCAGGATCATTTGGTAACTCTCTAGGCGAACCGCCTCAGCAGCAGATTAGACATGCGCCTCCGCCAGTGCAGAGTGTCCCTCCACAGGGTTCAGTTTTCCCTCAGTGTTCACAGTGTGGCAGGCGTCATCCCGGGGAATGTCGTCTTTTTGTTAACACTTGTTTCTCCTGCGGCCGTCAGGGCCATGTGACGAGGGAATGTTCTATGAGGAAGGATGCGAGTAGAGGACTCACCTATCGATCGATTGTGGATTGATGGTTCGGAGAAGGAGGCGTTAGCGAGAGGCCACCCCACCCGGTGTGGCGTTGTGGTAGGTGTCGTTCGAAGTGTCGTGCTTCTTGGCGATTTGTTATTTTGCGGCGGCAGGCCATTTGCGAGGAATTGTCAGGCCAAGGGTGGTGCGGATGTGGAGACTCGGCCGTCGGGAAGCGTGGCTAGTTCATCACCTTCCCATCATGCGCCCCAGGCGTGTTTGATTAGTACGACAAAGGAGAGTGAAGCAGGAGATACAGGTATATTCTTAACCCTCTAGAGATTTGTATGTATGATAAGATGCAAATATCTTAAGTATTATGTTCAGATAACATAAGTGAAAAATTGTGATTAGATATCATGGTTAGTTAACCGAGTAAGATTTGGGGGATAGAGGAAGTGTGAACCTTAGAGTCTTATACGTAGAGACCTTAGAAGTAAGGCCATCTCGAGTAAAAGAGGTATTTTATGTTTGACCCTTATCGGAGTGCATAGTGCACGTGAGATATGTTTGTGTGATAAGTCCCTGAGTAGTGTGGAAGGAAAGAGGGTAGTTGAGCTAAGAAGACCGCTAGGTTTTCGTAACGTGGATTAGTGAGATTGTTCCGGATCGGGGAGCAAGTGTTTTACGTGAGAGTGGGTCGTGTTGAGGCCATGCCGCGGGTCAACCCGCGACCTGTTTTATGGTGGGGTCAGTTTATGGTGATCCCGCGGTGGTAAGTCACGAGGTGTTAGGCCCAGTTTAGTTAACCATCGTGCGAGTTCGTGGATGCGTTCAACCCGATGGTCGGGCCGATGGGGTCACCGTCGTGTCTTTCGATCAAGCATTTTACTCGTGAGTTATGCGAGATATTTTTATCGGGGAAGGTTGTAAGGCTGCATCGGTGCCTACTTTCACCTTATGGCGACGATGAAGCCAGGTGGTGGCTATTTCGTTTCTGGAAGTTTTACGAGCGAGTTAGGAACTTCGGGTGAGTCTCGATGCGCGTTCGCCTCGGGCGATGTTTGGATTTCAGGGGTAGCTGTGAGTATTGTTGCCTCCTGTTGAGGGAGTGCTTTTATAACTACCATTTCAGTATTCGGATATTGCCTTACGAAGCCTCGTAGGGGCGGAAGTGTAAGTTGCCGGTCGATTGATTCGATGTTGACGGTGGGTCCTCTTGAAGGTGCCACCCCGGAAGGGTGTGACGAGATTCGGAAAACAGAGGAAACTTAGCCCGGGTTACTTTGGGCCTTTTCAGGTCATGTGAAGAATAGGTCAGGGTGCCTATAAGTTAGCTTTGCCATCCGGCGTAGGAAGCAGTACGTCCGATCTTTCATGTTGCTATGTTCGGAAGAGTATCGGAGATCCATTTAGAGTGTTCCCAGTTAATGATGATCAAGTTGGAAGTAGTAACCCAGAGATTTTGGAAACAGAAGCAGTAACGGAAATGTGGTAAGTTATGAGAAAGATGTTCAAGTGTACGAGAAAGTGCGGCAGCGTAAGGGAAGAAGCGAGCATGTATTGCGAGCATAGATGTGATCATTTCTTTTGTAAGGAGAAGGTGCGAAGGAAGTATATTTTAGACCTCGGGTAAGGGCTTTTGTGTTGCTAGAGGTGTTTCCTCGTGGACTTGGATGTAAGTATTTTCGCAGGTGTTTCTGTGGCCAGGTGTGGCAGGATTGTTTTCGTAAGTATAGCAGTGAAGACTATACTGGCGCATGTTTGTTTGAGACTTAGAAGGAACATTCGGGACAAATGTTTCTAAGGAGGGGAGAATGTTATAACCCGTATTTCCAGAGTATGTACGTAAGGACGTACGTAGAAAAGTTTGGGCTTTAAAGTAGACTTGGCCGAAATATTTTTGTGCACAACACCCGATTAGAATCGTTTTTCGATGAAACATTTTACACAACTTGCGAAGGGAAAATTCCGGCTATGTCATTTAGTATTTTTGCGGATTTTTCCGAGAGATGAAATATTTTGGACCAACGGGAGGGTGACATGTGTCACCCTCACATTGGGCGTTACTTTGGGCGGTTTGGACGAAAAGGAGTCAAAGGGGTTGGTAGGATATTTTGTGATATTTGTGTGGTAGATAGATAAGGTAAACATGGATGAATCTTGACCCTACACTTGCCTTGCACTTGGCATGATCTTGGCCATTGGTTGGCCATGGCTTGACCTATAAATACCCCTCCCTTGTTGAAGACTTCTTCATCCTAAAATCTTTCTAAGTCTTGAAAGCTCTCTTCCCCCAGTGTAGTGTTCTCGTCGAGAACACCCACTTGTGAGGCCTTGTGGTAGAGTTCCCCTCCCTAGTAAAGGCCCTTGGCGAGAGTGTACACCCCCTTGTGGTGTTGTCTCGTATAAATACCCACTCTTGGTAGAAATACTCTACAAGTATTGTTACTATGCCCAAAATACCTTAGCCTTATACCTTGTAGTATTCCAAAAAGTTACCTCTATACGTATAGTCCGGAAATACTACATTATGTCCTTTTTGTCTCAAACCGAAACCCTAAGGAAAATCTCCATAGTTGGTTGGAGTATTTAGAAGAAGTTGCGTAGAACTTCTAAGGGTTGTTTGGAGCGGGTTGGAGCGCCCGGAGTAGGAGCTAAACGTTGCTCAGGATCGACATTATAACTTGGATAATTTTGGGCTTACCGAGGTAAATAATCCTAACCTTCTATTGTAATTGGAAATTACATACTGTAGTTGTATAAATGAATATAAGATTCATAGAAGAGATTTGAACTGTAATAGAAGGATATTACAGAAAAGACTTGAACTGGAATCACATCAGAAGTATAATCTACCGAGTAGTCTAGACTTTGATAGACTTGTATAACCTTTATAGGTTGAATGTTCTATGAGTAGCATGTGCTACTTGGAAGGTGGACAAGGCTAGCCGGGTTATAGCCGTGGAGCGTTTTGCTAATAGTCGATAATCGTCGCGAGGTATGTGATTCTTCCTATCCTCTTGAGCATGATATTTTAAAGAATATATATATATATAGTACGGTAGACGTACGTGTGTTAACTGAATAATAATTACGGCAATGTCTTCGGACTTAAGCCTGAATAATCTTGAAGTATTTCAAAAGAATACTGAATCATTTTTTAACAGAAGAGTAATACTTGGTTTTAAAAGCTTAAGAGTTATACTAGCTTTATGGGAAGTTAGGTATAACGGCTTAAGAGAGATAAAAAGAATGATTTATTAATTTAAGAAGTTAAGAGACTTGATCCTAAAAGATAAGAGACTTGACTTAATTATATTAATGTGAATTTTGTTAAAAAGTCTGAAACCTCATTCGTGAGTAATGAGTATTTTGGTTTTCAAAAGGAATGATGTGTTACTGATTTTCGGAAATCAGAATGAATGTCGAACAAACCACAGCAGCGCTAATAAAGGGAAATGTTTGACTAATAAAGTATTATTAAAACCAGTAGAAACTTCCATCTGCATAGAAGCTAAGATGAGACAAAATGATATTACATTTCCTAGATCATGGCTGATGTAATACGATTGTTATGAACAAGAATAACCTACTCACACATAAAGTATATGTTTCTCAAATTGTTTTAAAGGATTAAAACTATGAACTACGAAACCTTTCGAAAATGAGAAACTTGAGTAATTGAAATTAGGCAAACTTGAACGTTTGGAAAGAATGTTGTTACTCGATTTTACAAAGAGAAGTGTTTTGATTTACTTCAAAAGATAATCACTCTATTTTTATATACTACGGGTATTGTGTGACTTTTGTGAAAGTAATGTATCTTTTAAAGAGTTAATGTATGAAGTACTTTGGGGATAAAAACCCGATCTTGTTAATCATATAGTAGAAAGTACCTTGTGTGAATAACTTGATTGTGTTGGTTTGTGATAGCCTTGTAATACTTTCTTGTTGATTTGATAAGTAAACATGCTAGGATGCTACGTGTGTTATTATCTTGTGATGCTTGTGTAAAGGGGTTTTCCCTCGATTGCGCTTAAGTTGTTTAAACTATCAGCCGTTATGTTGGTATTGTACCACTCACCTTGACATCATACCGGAGGTTAAGTTGCCCTCTGATGCGAGGTAGACTCAGCGGTCTGCAGGTGACCTATGATTCGAGAATACCTCACGCGGGTCCCGGCCTACGCGAGTCGCGGAGCTCCGTGTTAGTGTGCGGCCTTTATGGTCATGCGGATCGCGAGTCCAGCGGATGCCGGGAGTAAGCTACCGATGCGGTGAATACCTCATGCGGGCCATCGAGTGGCCTACGCGGAGCTGCGGAAGTTCGTGGCTAGACGCGCACATTAGATCGCGCGAGTGGCGGCCTTTGATCATGTGACGGTCTAGATAGATCTCATGATCTGATTTATGACCTGCTTGTACTGGGTTTTAGTAGTCGCCATGCCTTCGCATTTTACCCCAGACGGTTTTATGACACAGGTGGGACACGTGTTCATGTGTATTCTTTGGTGTTTTTCATCATAGATCTGGCGGTGAGGAAGGTATTCCACGCATGATTGATGTTGGGCGTGAGACCCATTGTTATATTTGAGTGATGACTTGGAGGCGTGAGTCCCGACTTGATACGATCGCTATTTATCATGAATCGTAGTTTGGTTATCATACATGTCTCCCGCTTTACATAGACTACTATGATTTCATTTACGATTTACGCTTTCACATACTGGTACTGTTATCGACCTTTCTGAGGCTGCGTTCATGCCGCAGTAAAGGTACTCGTTGTTGATCCGTTCTTAGGATCACCGTTTCAGCGTTGGAAAAGCTCCGTTTCTCCGAGGCTTAGCATTTCGTACGGTCCCCGTCGTTGTAGGTATTTGCATTCAGGTATGGCGGGCCCCGCCCGCCATTGTTGTTTTAAACTCTAGAGTCCGTAGTCTGTTGTAAAGTTGGGATGTAATCGCTCATTTTGGGTATTTATATATATATATGCCGAAAGGCAACTTTTCCTAAACCGTGTCTTATTTATCTTGTTTCATATCTTGTTGTTTTATATTCCGCCGATTACTCGATGTACGGCTACTGGGTGCGGGTAAGACACTCACCACGCCCCGAACGTCGACAGATATCATCAATGAAAACTATAACGAACATATCCAAGAATGGCACGAACACCCTATTCATCAAATCCATGAATATCGCTGGCGCTGTCACCGAAAGACATCACCCGAACTCATAGTGCCCATACCGGTCCCGAATGCGATCTTTGGGATATCTATCTCTAACTCGCACTGATGATAACTGCATCGCAGTCTATCTTGGAAAAACACTTTGCACCCCGTGAATCGACAAACAAATCGTCAATCACGGGAGGGATATCTGTTCTTGATAGTTACCTTGTTCACCGTCAGAATCAATACACATGCGTAGCGTCCCATCCTTCTTCTTTACAAATAACACTGGCGCTCCCCAACGAGAAACACTTGGCCTGATAAAGCCCTTCTCCAGCAAGTCCTTCAGCTGGTCCTTCAATTCCTTCAACTCGGTAGGTGTCATCCTGTATGGCGGAATAGATATCTACGAGTATCCGCGCCAAATCAATACAAAACTCAATCTCCTCTCCGGAGGATACCCAAGCTCGTCTAGAATACATCCGAAACTCTCTAACGACCGAATCGATCAAGGTCAGATCTCACCTCGATCGAATACCCAACCATATGGTAGATATACCCTTTCCGCACCATCTTCCTAGCCTTGAGGTAAGAAATAAACCTACCCCGGCGATGCAAAGATTCCTTCCACTGAGCAATGTGCTCACCAGAAACCGAACCGAACTAATCTCTCTCTACAGTCTACATTGGCATAGCAAGACGCTAGCCAATCCATACCCATAGTCACATCAAAGTCCGTCATATCCAACTCTATCAAGTCGGTTAAAGTCCGACGACTGTCTATAGTCACTGGGCAAGCTCTATATATCCGCCGCTACCATCGAATCACCCATCGCGTAGCCACCTCAAAAGGTCTTATGGACTCGGGATCTATTCCTATTCTACTGGAAATATGAGGAGATATATAGGACAAGGTAGAACCTGGATCTATCAAAGCATATACACCACAGCAAGAAACCAATAATGTACCCGCGACATCCGTGACGCCCCGGTCCCGACGGCCGACATAGCATAGATGCGGTTCGAGGACCGCTAGAATCGGGACCCTACCACGACCTCTCGCCGCGCTCGCTGCCCGTAAGTACTCGCCCTCCGGCGCTCGACCATCGAAGACGAAGATCCAAAGAATGCACCGTCGGCCGAACCAGAAAGCTCCCGCCGCTAAGGGACGGACAATCTTCTTCGATGGCCTGTTGTCCACAAGAGTAACACGCCCCAACCCATACGGCACTCGCCGGATGAGACCTACCGCATCGAACGCACCGAGATGTGGGTGGTCTCGATGGTGACGGCCTTCGCCATCAAACCTCAAGTCCCGAGCCCCGACTCGCCTCGAATAACCCGGCCGATCGACCTTCTGCCGAAATCGAGTAGGAGCACTCGTGGCCGGCCGAAATGTGGACCTAGCTCTGTGAGGCTGCCCGCCTAAAATCGCCTCGAGACCTCGCTGCCCTCGCCTCGGGCCGCCTAAATCTAGCCGGTCCCGCTCTCTCGCCTCAATCCCGGCGGCTGCACGCCGCATCCCGAAATATCCATCCTCGGTGAAGAGCCACCCCAAGCATGCAGAATCATACGACGGCCTAACCCCATCACATATCGATGAACCCCGCTCGCCATGTCGCTACAATGGTGTGCGATACCGCCAAGGAGTCAAACTCCGTGATGTACTCCGATAGCCTCCCGCCCCGCCTCAAGGTCAAGAATCTATCTACCCGGCTCTCTCATCTCGTGAGGTAAGAAGTGATCCAGAAAGCCTCTCGTGAACTCCTCCCAAACACCGGAAGAGCATCCTCATCTCTCGACAACACCCATGACTCAAACGCCTCAAGCAATATCGCGCAACGGTAGAAGCTAGTATAACGGACTCGATCGCCGAGGCCCTAAGCACTGCATGGTCCGTCAGAATCGCCGGACAAACTACTGCGGATCCTCCTCAAATCTCGAACCATAGAACTCGTGGGTGACAACTCAGAAATCCGAATCCGTAAACCGCATCGGCTTAGGGTTGGCCGCTCGTCTGTCGGCGCCGCCGCCACTACGCTGTCAAGAATCAACTGCTTCGTAATCTCTATACTCACCGATCGGGATCGAGGCTCCTGCATCGCGTCTCGTGAGCCGCTTCACGCCGAACTGCTGAGGCCGGGCGACGTCGTGGAACTCGCCGCCACTAAACATCATATTTGGTAAGGATCGGGCTGTGCCTCGTGACTCTCCGCCCCACTAGCAAAGACTCTCACCGCCTTGCCCTTCGGGCCGCGGTTGCCTTGCGTGGAGGCATAAGCGATACATAAAGGAAAATATCGAGGAAGTTCAACCTATAACATACCTCTATTGCACGATCTTTGAGTGAAAGAATGGAAACCAATCCTAAATATCTCGCAGCCTCCCGATTATAGATGTGGTGCACGACACACCGATAATCAAGACTCTACTAGACACGGTCAGAGACACTTTCCGAGGACTAATCGCTCGATACCACTTTCGTCACGACTGACCTCGGTCGCGACTAGTACCTCACCGGTACCCCGTGTATACATCGAGAATAGCAATGAACATACATAATACATAACTTATAAAAGGTAACATCACCGTCACCGATAAGGTCGCTTCAATAAAACATACTAATCAAAAGTATAGCAAGACAACTTGTTCTTACATTTCAACACATATGTGACTACGCACTTAAGGATAACAACGTATGGCGGACAGGCCCCGCCATACCCCGGAATGTACACAATACCTATAGCATCAAGCGAGTAACCGCATCAACAAAACAAGCTTCCGAGGATGGAGCTCGACACCGAACAATGATCCTAAGAACGAGGATCCACACCGCTTACCTGCGCAGATTTAACGCAGCCGGCGAAGCGGGTCGACACAATATGTACCAAGTATGTAAAGCGAAAATATCAGAATAATGATATCATAAGTCTAAAAGTAAACTGGAGTCATGAAAGACAATCAAAATACCTTTTACTGTGTCTTACTAACCATGAGAGTGACAAGTATATATATAATATTGCATAAAATAGGGGCCTCATGATCAAAACAGGGTACCTCGCCCGTAGTATCAATAAGCACCCCTACTCCTGGGACTATTTCACCCGCATAGGTCCTGTGGACCCGCATGAGGTATTCCTCGCATAGGCTGTACCCGCCCGCATGGGACTATTTCACCCGCATAAGCCCATAAGGACTCGCATGAGGTATTCCTCGCATCGTGGGTAGCAAATCCACGGAACAGGTGGTATAACGATCTTGGGGACTTACCCCTCAGATATACTCTTACCCTGAAGCAGATGGTATAACGATCTTGGGGACTTACCCCTCAGATATACTCTTACACTGAAGCAGATGGTATAACGATCTTGGGGATTTACCCCTCAGATATACTCTTACACTGGAGGAGGTGGTATGACGATCTTGGGGCTTGCCCCTCATTCATACTCTTACCCTGGAGAAGGTGGTATAACGATCTTGGGGCTTGCCCCTCAGATATACTCTTACCCTAGCTCAAACTGTCATCACATCATAATCATAAATAAGTTAAGAAAACTTATAACTTCTTATTAGCCTTTTTCATATACCCTCTCATTTTAGTTTACTTAAGGCACTTAATCATAACTTTAATAAAAGGAAACCGGGAATTTAACCCAAGTACTACATACTTCAACTCTTTTTAAAAGTGACTCTTTTTCATACATAAACCTTTGGGCAATTGATGTCTTACAATCAATTTGCCTTTTCATATACTTATCTTACTTAGAGTAAATCTCTTCTCATTAACCTTTTATAAAGCTAATAAACCAATTCCCCATAAAGTTGTTATATTAACCCTATACTTTAGTAAAATTATATTTTTCCCCTAACCAAGGGACTTATACATTCTTGAAACGAAACAAGTCTTTATATACTTAAAAACAAGTAAGAATACCAAATTCTGTACGTCTACCGTACTACATAGTTACAACTATTCATGCTCAAGAGATAGGAAAGCTTCACATACCTCTTCGGTCAATCCACTTGCTAAGTCCAAACTACCGCAAGTAATAAGTCAACCTATAACAACCATGATACGTTTATTAACCTCTAATTTCAATGTAGAAATAATCTAAGTTCAAAGCCCCTAAATTCTATGGAAAATTGGGCAGCATTTCCTTTGTATCTACATACTTTGTCACCTTTCTCAAGGCCGAATTCAACATCCAAATGCCACATTTAAGGCTCAACAATCCAAACATCTCAAAGGGGATTACACACCTAAACTTGGGCGTGTAAAATTCTGCCCCATAAGGTACAACAATTCACTTAACAATTCTAAGGTAGTTTTTAGGCTACAACATGCTCATAATATCTTCTTAACCAATTCCTTCACATTCAAACCATATTTCTTACATGCAATGACTCTAAGTGCATTATTTACTACTACAAATCCCTTCTTCTTCACATGCAACATTAATACTAGCTACAAGAGAAGAAATGTTACCTTTGGAGCTTTAGCCAAAACTATTCCAAACAACTTTGCTAGCCTCCTTTCCAAGAATACCACCACAACAACTACTACAAGCTAGCCACAAGCTTCCTTCTTGTCCTTAACTTTTCAGATTTTTCCTTAGGCTTGAATTCCTCTTGGAATTTTAGAGAGAAGTGAGAGCTAAGCTTAGAGAGAGAGAGAGATTTGAAAGATGACCAAGTCTTCAAGACTTGGTCAATATAAGGCATGCAAGAAATCAGATGGGGGGGACACTTGTCACCCTCCCATGGCCTTTTTAAAAGAGAAATCTGATTTTTCTAAGTTTTTCCGAAATCCGCCTTGGCGCGCTGCGCTCGACCGGCCATGGCGCTGAAACCTCTGCGGACTTACGGAACTTCCAGTGCCGCGGCGCTGCAACTTCAGCGACCCCTCAGAATATCCGGTGCCGCGGCCCTGTCGCTTCTGCCCGAAACGCATTTTTGTCCGTCTGCGATCTGAACTTGTAATTCTCATAACTTTATACTCCGACGTCCTATCGACGAACGGTTGGTTGCGTTAGAATCTAGACTTAACGAACTACGCCCTAGGCCTTTGAAACACTTAGGAACTCTCAATGTACCGGGTCATAACCCGCCTCAAAGTTGACTAAAACCCGTCCGGAACAATCTGTCAACCTATCCTTTGAAAATTTTAAGTCTTACATGCTTTAGTTCGCTCTTATACGTAGGGTCAGAACTACGGGGTATAACAATCCACACCAGGACGCTGAGTAAAACATTTAGACACTAGTTTAGCTTTATAAGTCTGAACCTTGCCAGATGCATCAATCTTCTTCTTGAAGACCCATTTGCATCCTATGGGTTTAACCCCATTTGGCAAATCAACCAAGTTCCACACTTGATTGATATACATAGATTCCATTTTGGATTTCATGGCTTTTTGCCATTTCTTCGAATTAATGTCTAGCATTGCTTCGTTATAGGTTCTAGGCTCATCATCATCTGGAATATCTAGCTCATTTAGTGTTTCCACAAGCAGATTTAGTCTTTCTGGAGGACGATGAGATCTAGTAGACCTACGGAGTTGATTGTCTTGCAGTTTAGTTACAGGTATGTTCTGACTGTGAGTAGGTTCTTGTGCGTTGGTCGATCCACCAACATTAGAGCTTTCAGGAATATCATCTTCATGTTTTTCCTGAACGGAAGGAAATGCAACTAGTGCACTTGCTCCCAAGGTCTGTGCCGGAAGATCTTGCATTTCAGCATTACTCCTCGTAGCACTCCCACTGGCCGAAGGGGGGTACCCTAAATACCCAATCTTTGCCTAAAGCTCTCACTGAATTCTTGCATTCATCATCGGGCAAGGATTCAACCTCTTTGTTACTTTGTTCTTGAATTTCTTCAAGTTCTATCTCTGTGCAACTCTCATCCTTGTAGACATATTCATCTTCAAGGAAAGTTGCGTTCCTAAAAACAAATATCTTAAGTTCTCTAGGAAGATAGAAATAGTATCCCATAATTTCCTTCAGATACCCAACAAAGTAACATTTCTCACTTTTAGATTCCAACTTATCAGTGATCAACTTCTTGACATATGCAGGACACCCCCAGGGCCTCATGTGTCTAAGTGATGGCTTTTTGCCACACCATACCTCATATGGTGTCTTTTCAACTGATTTAGATGGAACTCTGTTTAGAACATATATTGAGGTCAAAATAGCGTATCCCCAAAGGTATGTAGGAAGAGATGAAAAGCTCATCATGGAACGAACCATGTCAAAAAAGGTTCGATTTCTCCTCTCGGCAACACCATTCATTTGTGGTGTTCCGGGAGGTGTCCATTCGAAATTAACTCCATGAAGTTTTAAGTAGTCAAGAAATTCTTTGCTTAAGTATTCACCCCCACGATCATATCGGAGTCTTGATATTCTTTGAGAGTTGTTTCTCAACTTCACACTTAAACTCCTTAAACTTCTCAAAAGCCTCGGATTTATGTCTCATAAGATACACATATCCAAACCTTGATAAGTCGTCTGTGAAAGTGTTGAAGTAAGAGAAACCCTCTCTAGCTTGAGTCGGAAATGGACCACATACGTCCGTATGTACCAACTCAAGCACCTACTTGGCACGGATCCCCTTTCTAGAAAGAGGTTTAATGGCCATCTTACCCTTCACATGATTCACAGTTACCATAAGATTGTAAGTCAAATGGTTCGAGGTAATTTAATTTCCTCAACCGTTCTATCCTTGTTTGATTGATATGACCAAGTCTGCAATTCCACAAGTAGGTAGAATTTTTTTCATTTAACTTAGCTCTTTTATTTTGTACTTTAATTTCAATGATGTACATACCTTATCCACTAGAGGTAGAAGCATCTTGTGCTCTTCCTCCTAGCGAGGCGCCTCTTTCTTCCAAGGCCCTTCCTATTACAGTTAGGCATACATCCTTTGTCGGAATCACATTTTCCTTTTCACGCCTCCCTTAGGCTTCATAGCTGAGGGCGCAGTGACTGCCTTGCCCTTCTTCTTCTGTCATTCCTTACCTTTCGACTTGGTCCGGCTAGAGGAGCTCATCATGAGCACAACTTTGCTCTTGGAAATTGAAGATTCAAAGGTTTTTAACATGTCATGCAGTTCCGGCAGAGGGTGGAAGCGACGTTACTCCGCAGTCTTATGCCAATCGAGGTCAGTCTTTCTATCAGCCTTATCATCTTCAACACATGTTGAGACACTTGGCTCTCTTCACTTAGCTTACACTTGAAGAGTTCTATTAACACCTCAATTTCAAAGTTTGGAATTGAGATTCATAGAGATTCTTCAAATGTTCGAGCATCTCGTTAGGGACCATGTTCTCATGTTGTCTCTGTAATTCCACTGACATGGAAGACAATATGATGCATCGTGCTGAAGTGGCGTCATCTAGGTTCTTATGGTAGACTACCTTATCAAATGTGGCATATTTTGCAGAATCATCAACGGGCACTGTGGGGGATACTTTGTCTAATACGTATTTTATATTTTCTTGCTTTTAGGACAATTCTTAAAATTTCTTAGCCAGTCTAGATAGTTCGGTCTGGTGAGTTTGTTCATTACAATGATAGGTTCGATATTTTGAAGTTTTGAAGATATAGATAGACTCAGGAAAATGCAATCAACATTCATTCTCCTAATTTATACACATTCATTATAGACTAATTTAACATGGTCTTTTGTTTAATTAGCTCCCACTATTTTTCATACTTCTACGACATCATGGTAGAATACGGACCTAAATCAATATAAAGGTCATAATGGGCCAAGATCCAAACATATGTTATATCCGTATATGCTTTGGCTGATAACTTCAATAGCACACTTTGGTAGGTCCTCAACCAATTGTAAATCAACTCTACAACTCTTGGTTTGATTAAATATCTTTCACTTTAATCTTACATCTTTAGACTAGTCCGACACTTTGGCGCCAAGATTCATCTAAACAAGTCAACCCCATTACACGACTGCGTTTAAATGCCTAAGTAAACTTAGCCTTTGCAAGCAAACACTTTGGTGTAAATACCTACAAAAGTTTATTATCTACTTTCATTTTAACACATCTATGAAAGGGCCTTGGTCCTCTTAGACTTAGAGAAAATGTTCTGGCATAAATACATTTATCGCCGAAAATGACTTAGCACCCTAATAATTATAATGGACGACGCGTTATAATTAGACTTGTATTTAATGTTTGGGGAACATTTTAGTTTTTGGGGATTCATTCAAAATCAACAACCAAGTCATACATCATATGACATCCTATCATGCAATATCTAAACACAATTAGATGGGAAACCACCAAACCCAATAGACATGATAAAAGATAGTTTTAATCACATATTTAGCGCCGTCTACCCAGACAGTTATAGCGGTTATTTGAAATTAAACAATTACTGGGCGCCGCCTACCCAGACAATAATTGCGGACGCTATGCTAATAATAAATGCATCACATTTAACACTTAGCACATTTGTATATTATTCAATAATATACTATTAATGATAACTATGAGTCTATTTGTCTAAACTGTATAATCTACGTAAATGTCAAACAGTCCCTAAACATTTTCCGATTTTAAAATTCTGATTTTCGGGAATTCTGTAAATTGTCAAAATTTACACTTTAGTCCCTTAAGAATTTAAAATTCAATTTTTGAACCCTTATAAATTCAGAAATACAATTTCAAAAATCAGAAAACATTTTCAAGTTTCTGGGACTATTTGCACTTTCCAGAACCTAAAATCAACTTTCAGAAAACTTTCTTTAATTACAGATTTGCCCGAAAGGACCAAATCTATTTGATTTTAAAAACTTTATTTTGAGAAACTGAAACTTCTAAAACTTCAGATTCAGAATCTGAAACTTTTAAGTCTCTATTTCTGATTTTATTTTATTTTTTTATAAAATTTTCGTCGGCACCGCGTTTCCAATTGGTGGCACCGCGGTGCCATCGAGGCAGAGTCACTGGATTCAAGAATCTAATTTGCACCGCAGTTCCTAGCAGGTGGGACCGCGGTTCTGTAATTACCGTCACAGGCACCGCGGTCCTAACAGGTGGCACCGCGGTGCCTCGAAGGTAGTGAGTCCGAAAAATTAATTTTAAGCTTCTGGATGAACAGCACCGCGACTTCCATGAATAGGACCGCAGTGCCTCTGGCTTCATCTGGGCAGCACCGCGGTGCTCCATCAAGGAACCGCGATGTCGCCGCCAAAACCCTAGCAGGCAACGCGGTGCTCCATCGTGGAACCGCGGTGCCTTATCCCCAGAAACACAAAACTGAAATTTCCGAACTCCTAAAACTGGTTTAGGGCCAGATCTTTCAGTTATATCACTTGTATAACCATCACCATTAAAACAACATGTTCATCGACCATCAAATTCAATTTTCTTCTCGTTCTTTGTTTCAAAGCACCATGCTTTAAGCCGGATAGCGCATATCAACTTAGAAGAGTTATATATTGGATTGATTTTCTCGAATACATAATTGTTCTAGCATATTAGGGCACAAGGACTATGTGTTCTAAAGATTTAGGATTTTAAAACTTTTAAATACATAAAATATATAGATCTAAACAAATCCTAACCCATATTATCATTAATATTATTACAAATCATACGAAACAACCTGACTCTGATACCACTGTAGGTGTTTACGTCGGGTTCGTACACACAGCGAAATATGAAAATTTATGATTCAAACCCGACGACGGTCGAACTGTAGTATGATAAGTAATTAAAATACAAAGCACATAATTAATGTAAAACTTCGACAGAAGACTTACATTGAAAGCAGCAATCAGCCAAGCGGTTGAATCTGTTACTTTGTGTAGTCCGAGGGTGCACATGCAAACGTCCCTCGATCTGTAAGTTCTAGGAGAACTGTGATGTAATTTGCTAAGTCAGGAATGCTAGGGATTCTGACACATCTTTAGAAGAGATTGACCTCTCTTAGGTTTTGTCTTGTATTGAAATGGGAGGGTGAGTTATACTGCTCACGGCCCGTTGACCGAACCGATCGGCTGACCGTGAGCCAAACCGACCGCCGGACAGGTAAGGCATACCGGGTTGGGGTTGGATTGCCTCAACCCCAACCCGCACGGGTTAGGAAAAAACCGTTAAGGCCGGACGTTAGGCTTGAATGTAAAATCGTTCCATTACGTCCGGACGGACCAGAACAAAAATATATATATATATATAAAATGTGCCCACGGGTATTGTTACCGTTGGTACTTGGGAGGTGTGGGGGGGAAGGGGGTTGTGCCAACGGTCATTTCGACCGTTGGCTTGTTTTTTTTTTGTTTTTTTTTTGTTTATTTATTTTTTTAATTACATTTTTACCTTTTAAAAAATCTATAAATTCTCTACATTTTTTTCATTTTTATCACACAACATTTCTCTCAATTCTCTTATTCTCAATTTCTCATACTCTTTTAATCATCTTTATTATCAATTTTCAAGTTATTATTATTATTAGTTTTCAAATTCAAAGTAGCAAGACACAAGACTTCGAGCTTCGAGTTTCAATTGAATTCTGAATCCCGAAGTTTGGTACACTCGTTTCATTCTCTAATTATTTTATTAAATTGTCATATTTATTTGTTGATTATTTAAATATTTTATAATGTCTTTACTAAGGGGAATTGCGTCGGGACTGCGCCGTAAATCTAGTTCAAGGGGTAAACAATCTGTAGGTTCTTCATCATCTAATCAAAATATAGATTATGATCAAATGCAAGAATATTTTGGCATAGAAGATAATGAATATGATAACGTTCAATTAGATAATATTGATGAACTTGAAGAACAAGAACCTCCTACACCTACTAGTGTTCCTTCTGTCAATGTTGGTACTGCTAGTGGTAGTCGTAGTCGTAGTCGTATACCTCCTTTACCAGAACCAGTAGCAAGAAAAAAAAGGAGTAAAGTGTGGCTCTTTTATGATAAAATTGTGGGTACTGATAGAATTAGATGTAATATTTGTGGGAGAACTTATAAACATAAGACAGGGGGTGGTGACGGGGGGACGGGCACTATAGGTAGACATATAAAACACGATCATACGACACAATGGAATGATGTCTCTGATTTAGAACCCGGTCAACAATAACTTAATCCATTAATTGGGGGGGTGGCTAAGTACGATCCAAAAAAGGATCGCATTGAATTAGCAAAAATGATTGTCGGAGGTTGTTTACCTTTTTCTTTTGCTTCTTCTTCATATTTAATTACATATATTCAAAGAGTATATAATCCTTTTTTTAAAGGTGTTCCTCGTAGTACTACTAGAGCCGATATTTTTATACTTCATAATGATTATGTTATTTTCTTGCAATATTTGTTTGCTAACCTTCCATGTCATGTTAGTTTTACTTCAGAAATTGGACATGCATTAAACGGTTATGATTATTTAACAATTACTTGTCATTGGATTGATGAAAATTTTAGAATGGAAAAACGTATTATTGCTTTTGCGTATGACGAGGATCAAAGTCATACTGGAAAATATATAAGTTTAAACTATTTGTTTTTATGCCCAAAAATATAATCTTTATAATAAAATATTTTTGTATCATTCGATAATGCATCTAATAATATCACAGTAGATCTTTAAAAGCGGAAGTACAACCACCACTTCCTGATATATTTCATGTTCGTTGTGCTCGTCATATTTATAATTTAATTGTTAAAAGTGGTCTTGATTTATTTTCACCTGAAATAAAACTTGTCAAAAGAGCTGTTGGAGTTATTCAGGGTAATAATAGGAAAAATAGAATTATAGAATTTAAAGAAAAATGTAAACAATTTAATTTGAGACCTAAATTCATGTCAGAAGAGATTATTACACGGTGGAATTATACTTATTTATTTTTAAAAGAATGTTATAAGTATAAAGACCCCATAACACATGTTGCAAATGCGCATTGTAAGAACGTGATGTATATGTTAACCGACGAACATTGGAAATCAATTGGTGAACTTTTAAAAAAAATTACGTAAATTTTGTCGCGGCCTTTTTCGACCGCGACTTTATTTTAAAACAACTCCTGCTTAGAAAAAGGTTAGAAAATAAAATAAATGCTAAAGTGTTAAAAGGGTGCTTAAATATTAAAGGGTTGCTAGGGAGTCGCCACCTAATTATTTTGGGTGAATTAGGACACCTAAATGCTGACTATGTTTAAGTCAACGTTAACTCCATTTTATGGTCTGCTAAACTTAATGAGTTTCTGGGTAAGGGTTCTTTATTATCCTAAAGGGAAGGGGTTAGGCACCCTAAAGGATCCGCTAACTTGCGGTTGTCCGTTCAAACCTAGGGTAATTATTATGCTAAGGTTCATGTTTTGAAAAGTTTAAGTGAAGAGGTGCCTGCAAATTTTTAAAAAAAAGTAAAAAAGATGCATTTTTATAACCTGAAAAAGAATTATAAGATTTTGTTTATAAAGTTAATTTTCGAAAGAGATCATATAAAGTGTTATACGTAAGAAGTTTAAAAATATAATTGTACAAAGTTGACTTAGTGATTAAAGGTAGGCCTTTGTTTGCAAAGTCGGTGGATAATAAATTATATAGTATTAATGAAAGAGTTATTAATTCTTTTAAGATGCATTAGTCTCGTG
This sequence comes from Przewalskia tangutica, assembly GCA_029844215.1. NCBI lineage: Eukaryota > Viridiplantae > Streptophyta > Magnoliopsida > Solanales > Solanaceae > Przewalskia > Przewalskia tangutica. The sequence continues at coordinate 82,735,483 of CM056736.1, read as the reverse complement.
ATTAGATGTTCAAAAATAAGTTAAGCAAGCTAGAATAATTAACTTAATGAGGAGCAAATTTCTAGTGTCGAACTATTTTCTAATAGCGACTTAAAGCTTAGGCTATTCCAAATATATTAATGTTAGAGTAATGTTAGACAAGTAATTACAACAAATGAATGGGGAAAGGATATGAATTAATAAGGATGACTCGAAAAATGGCGATGTCCTTTCGCCGCGGTTTGGAATTTTCCTATGCGAGGTGGATGCACATAAATGCGGGCCTTCATTTGAAGTAGCTCAAGATGAGTCTCGCCGTGAGACTCTTTATTGCTCCGATGCATTTCATGTAAAAAAAAAAGATAAGGATTAGTATACGCTCAAAAAAAATAACACAAATAATTGCGATCAGGATGAGAAGTAAACATGCGCAGGAAGTGCCTTTCATGGGCCAGAGACAATACGGGACATGCCTGACATTTAAGTGAAATTGTGACGGTAGAGCTGAGCCTTGTGAATGTAAAAGAATAACATGTATGGGCCAGATACGATCAGGATGTAAGTATGTGTGAAAACAAACAAAATGGGTCAAATGGGTCCAAGCCTAAAAAATTAAGCTTAAACTTTTTCAGAGGAAGCCTGTCAAAGGTATAATACAAACTAAACCAACTCGCAAGCCATGTATTCTCCCGACCTCATTTGGGAATACCTATCAAGCCTGGACCAAGCCTAAATAATCTCAATTATTCATAAAATCGATCACTACTTACGTATACATAGAGGCATGTTTCATACCATTTTAGTCCCAGTTAAGTAGCATATTAACCCTAACATACATGAAGTCTTCCAAATAAAATCATAAGCACTTAAACATACCAGTAGGTCGACAGGATTTAAGGGAAAAGCAAATGAAGAAGTAAATACATAGTCCAGTAGGCATTTTGAAACAGGATAAGAAATGAATCAAATGCCCATCTAAGGGAAGCAGGGAATAAAATCATAGGCAAACAGGACAATTACTTATCCAACAGTTTCAACATGAACAATTTTTTGCCACTGATACAGTGACATGTACTTCTAGCAGACAACCTAACAATTAAACCAAACATACATAGACATATATCCCAAATACTTAAGCATGCCGACTTATGTAAAGTGAATATATAATCAGTCTAATTACTACATGACAGGCCAGGATATCCAAATGGTCGGGATAAGATGGGCATACAGAATTATTTAGATTAGGTTCAAAGATAATCAGACAAATTACCACTGCAAACGATATTTGACCAGAATTAAACTCCTAGAAGCAAGGCTAAAGAAATACACAAGGGTTAGACCTATCCCTGAAGAAACGAATGGAGGTACAGATGCAGATAAATAGGGGCAAGGCATAAAGCTCAAAACTGACTTCTCCCTTTATATTCGGAATCTTAGTTTACAATAAATTACGTACAGAAATCTTAACACAAACAGGGCAGTTTCTTTCAAATAAAAAAAGATATGATTACACCCAGATTTCTATATTCGAGTCGCAAACATTTTCATACAAAACGAGTCATGATACTATGCTCCTACTTACGCAGTCTCTAAGACAAACAACATCCTCACATAAATATTCAGTCGTCGATAATCGAGAACCAACAGGTAAAGCGAATGACCACTCACATCTCTTACATTAATTATTTGACAGATCATATTTCAGACTTTCATTAGACAAATGCTTAGACAGCAGAATACCCACATATTGAAACAACAAACACGAATGTAACACGAAGCAACAACAATCAGGATAAAACAGGTTTCACATAGTCGACTACAAAATTAGAGTTTCACGAAGAGGAATGGATTTACCTTCTCCAGGCAGCGAACCGAGGCAGCTTACCAAGTCGTCGATCCACTCGGTGTTTGGTTGTGATGCGATTTTCACTGGAAGCAAGACTTAGGCCATTTTTGTTGCTAAGTTGTGCGAAAATAGAGAGTTTGGTTTTGTTCTTGTTCTTTTTCTGTTTTTGATCTCTTTCTGGATGCATGCACTGGTTTTGCCCTCCAAGATCGATGCCTTTGAAGTTACTAAACACCCGTATATATAGTTCTTTTGTGGGTTCTGATTTTGGTAAGGTTATGAAAGCTTTTAGGTCTAATTGATTGCGATTTGTGTTGTATTTGGTGTAAAATTTCGGATTGATTATTACTGTTTTTTGTGAGATTTGTATGATTCTTGTTATGGCAACTTTCCTTTTGGAAAAGAAAGAAAATATTTGGGCGTAATTAGAATGGTGGGTACGCAATGCCGGATTATCGGCGAGAATCCGGCAAAGATTTGTTGTTGCGGCGATTTCGTTTTTTTTTTAGGTTAAGTTTTCTTTTCGTTTTGATTGAGGGGGATGAGGGAAATGTTATGAGAGGGAAATAAGGGATGTGGGTTGAGGGAAATAAGGGCTGAGGAAGGATAAAGGGTGATGGGCGGATAAAAGCTGGGCGTTTGGGCCAATTGGTTTGGGCCGCGGGTGTGGGCTGGTAATTATTTAATTAGGGGTAGAGTTTTAATTGTATTAGTTTTAGGAATTAGTTTTTTTAGGTATTATTAATTAATTAGTGGTGAATTAAATTAATAAATTGTGATTAAATTGTTTTGGTGTTTTATTAGTCTAAAATTATTACAATAATAAATGCGGGTGTGCTATTTAATTAGTGTTTAATGTTTATAATGCGATGTCGTTATTGAAACTTATTAAATAAAAATTGAGTTATTTAAATGCAACATGCAGATAGGACTTCTTAATTCTTTTATGAGTGCTATTATTAAAACGCGTGTGTTAGATTATTATTTTAGTATTTATTATTTATTATTAAGAATTATGACAGGGCTTAAAATTAATAAATATGGGCGCGAGACTCTAAGTGCATAATTTTCTACGTAAGACGCGGTGCCATTATTAAATTGCTTATTTATGCATGTATTAATATTTTATTTGCGGCATTTTATTATAAAAATTATTTTTACAAAATTAGTGTAATTTTATAGCTATTATCTGGACGGGAGGGTCAAAATTGGGTGTCAACAGTTGTCCCTCTTTGTATGGAGATGATGGAAGAATCTTCGGACAAAGACGTTGACTCATAACCAATTTTGTCTCGATCCTCAGAATTAAAATGTTGGGCAATTAGGCAAGGCTGACGCGAAATTTAAAATATGTCCCAGTGTCGAGTTATGACGACACTGAGCTACCATGGTTAAAACACCAAGGCGGGCTAATGCGGACTCAAAATTTGTCCCAGTGTCGAGTTATGACGACACTGGGCTACCATGGTCAAAACACCAAGGCGGGCTAACGCGGACTCAAAATTTGTCCCAGTGTCGAGTTATGACGACACTGGGCTACCATGGTCAAAACACCAAGGCGGGCTAACGCAAACTCGAAATTTGTCCCAGTGTCGAGTTATGACGACACTGGGCTACCATGGTCAAAACACCAGAGCGGGCTAATGCGGACTCAAAATTTGTCCCAGTGTCGAGTTATGACGACACTGGGCTACCATGGTCAAAACACCAACGCGGGCTAACGCAAACTCGAAATTTGTCCCAGTGTCGAGTTATGACGACACTGGGTTACCATGGTCAAAACACCGGTGGGCTAACGCGACTCAAAATTTGTCCCGGTCGAGTTATGACGACACCGGGCTACCATGGTCAAGACACCGGCGGATAACGCAAACTCAAAATTTGTCGTTGTCGAGTTATGGCGACACCGGGTTACCATGGTAAAAACACCGTATGCTAACGCGACTAAATTTGTCGGTCGAGTTATGGCGACATCGGGCTGGTGTAAAAATAAAAATAAAATAAACGGGCTTGAACCTGGGGTGTACCGGTATCGACTTATGTTGCTGGGTGTATGGTGATGCGGAGTGAGTGGACCGACGCTTGAGGCCGCTTCTGCCATTTGTTGGGAAGGTTGGCCCCCCAACAAATTGCCCCGGTTCGCTGTAAGAGAAAATCCACGATGTGCTCCTGCTCCTGCATGTGTGAGTAGAAAATGTTATCCTGCAAAAATGTGATGCATGTTGTGTTGATGCGATGCTGCAAATGCCGTGATTTTCGTCCCGCACGCACGCGGGCGATTGTGAACGCGATATGTTGTCCTTGCCAGAATCGCCTCGTAAACTAAAGCTCAAGAAAGAGTTAGTGCATAACTGCTAAGACAGAATAATAAAGCATGAATGAGAAAAATGCAATTTTGAGAACAGAGAAATCGTCCCTGCGTAGATGTGATATGCTGATGATGGCGTCGTTTTCGGACTTGGCGTCGTTTTCGGACTTGGCGTCGTTTTCGGACTTGGCGTCGTTTTCGGACTTGGCGTCGTTTTCGGACTTGGCGTCGTTTTCGGACTTGTTGTGCTGATAACGTCGTTGCCTGGACGTGTTGCTGCTGGCGTCGTTTTCGGACTTGTTGCTGCTGGCGTCGTTTTCGGACTTGGCGTCGTTTTTGGACTTGTCGTCGTTTTTGGACTTGTTGTGCTGATGACGTCGTTGCCTGGACGTGTTGCTGCTGCTCCTGTAGACTAAAGCTCAAGAAAGAGTTAGTGCATAACTGCTAAGACAGAATAATAAAGCATGAATGAGAAAAAATGCAATTTTGAGAACAGAGAAAATCGTCCCTGCGTAGATGTGATATGCTGATGATGGCGTCGTTTTCGGACTCGGCGTCGTTTTCGGACTCGGCGTCGTTTTCGGACTCGGCGTCGTTTTCGGACTCGGCGTCGTTTTCGGACTTGGCGTCGTTTTCGGACTTGGCGTCGTTTTCGGACTTGGCGTCGTTTTCGGACTTGGCGTCGTTTTCGGACTTGGCGTCGTTTTTGGACTTATTCTTCTTGGCGTCGTTTTGAACTTATTCTTCTTGGCGTCGTTTTCGGACTTGTTGCTGCTGGCGTCGTTTTCGGACTTGGCGTCGTTTTTGGACTTGTCGTCGTTTTTGGACTTGTTGTGCTGATGACGTCGTTGCCTGGACGTATTGTTGTTGGCGTCGTTTTCGGACTTGGCGTCGTTTTTGGACTTGTTGTGCTGATAACGTCGTTGCCTGGACGTGTTGCTGCTGCTCCTGTAGAATAAATGCTCCTGCAAGCTAAGCTTGAGAAAAAGTTAGTGTATAACTGTTAAAACAAAATGATAAATATATGAGAAAGGCAATTATGTGGGTAGAGATGTCGTCCCTGGTACGCCGGATGAATACTGAGATGTTGTCCTTGCACGGACATGCTAAACGTTGCAACTGACGAATTGCCATGATGCCTTTGTTGTGTGCTTTATGCCCGAGCTGATGCGCTAGACTTTGTTGCGGACTTTTGAATTCTAACTGTTGATTGTCGGTGCCCCTCTCTGCTTATGTTGTTTCTTTCTGCTTTTGCTGTATTTTCTGCTTCTGCTAATATGAATAACTTTTGTTGTATCTTCTGCTAATATGAAGGACCTGCGCTCAAAGATAATTTTGTGAGTTTGGGGGGTGGTCGATTCGTATTTGACTTCGTCGCTTTGTTTCTTGACATCTGCGCGCCTGGCCTGTTTGGACTTGCAACCCCTGTCTGGTTTTCTATTTTGTCCCAGTTTTGAATATGCAGAGGGTGTTTAAGCCTAAAGTGGGTCTCAATGGGGTTATGTGTATTATGTGTATTTATTTTCCGAACGAAGGGAAAGTTTCCTAATGGTGTGACCAAAGCCGATTTAGGCCGCCTACATATCCCCATGAGGGAATCAGGTCATGACGTAGTTCATTACAAGTGAATATTGGGTAAAATTCTAAAGGTGGGACCGAGGCCGATATGGCCGCCACGATCCGCTTGAGGAATCAGGTCGAACGTAGTTCCAATGGTGCAAAAGAGAAATTGAGATTTTCTAAAAGGTGGGACTGAAGCCGATGTGGCCGCCTACGTATCCGCCAAGGGAATCAGGTCACACGTAGTTCCAATGGTGCAAAAGAGAAATTAAGATCTTCTAAAAGGTGGGACCGAAGCCGATGTGGCCGCCTACGTATCCGCCAAGGGAATCAGGTCACACGTAGTTCCAATTACTGCTTTGCCTATAGGGACCAAGACGTTCACTCGCTCGCTCAAATGCCCTTGAATCACCATGCCATCGACCGTGCCTTTGAACTTGTGAAATATCGATGCTCTGTCATTGCTTAGTCAAATACAAATCGACCTTTGGGGGAGATGATAAATCCTTTTAGACAAAATGTAGCAAACTGCGTTAGTCTAAAGCATGTGATTTTGCAAAATGTGTAAAAACATTTAGCAAGTACATGTTGCACATAAATTGTCACATTGCAAGCGAGTCCTAACATGCGTGGGACCCCCTTTATGCCAGAGGTAGGCCTAGACGTCACTTATGCGAGATTATGACGGATTTGTCCAAGTCGTCCAACTGTAATGCTTTTGTTGGAAATGGCGACCAAATGACGGTGCACTTTTTCCGATTTCAGCATGTCATGATTAGGCTTGGATTTGTCTATCATTGTCACGCTACACATAATATGCTGGTTGGCCGTTGGGTTGAGAAACCCGTCGACAAGTTTGGTGTCTTCCTAATTGTGGTGTCGATGCCAAGGACCGACCCACCTAAGGTAAATGCATGCATGCCCTAAAATAAAGGGTGGTATAGCTCTATCTTAAGTTTATAAGATTTGGCTTTTCTAGACGCGAGGTTCCCGAGCGGACAACTCGAGTGAGAAGGCTACGCGGCCACCGGTTAGACCGGACACTCCACGTATATTGTCAACTCTCCTAAATTTGGGTTTTGAAGAAAGAATTTTGTTGATGCACCAAGCGCACCTCGCATGTAGTGTGTGATTGTGTGAATTTTTCAGAGTGGAAGAAATATGAGCGGAATGTCAGTTTAAGGAAAGCAGTAAAGCACGTAGCAATTAAAGCGAAATACAGTATATAAAAATTAAATGCAAAAATAGTGCCAAATAATAACCCTAGGTCTGTTGTGGTTAAGAGCCTTAATTCCCCAGTGGAGTCGCCATTCTGTCGCGCCCTTTTTCGACCGCGACTTTATTTTAAAACAACTCTTGCTTAGAAAAAGGTTAGAAAATAAAATAAATGCTAAAGTGTTAAAAGGGTGCTTAAATATTAAAGGGTTGCTAGGGAGTCGCCACCTAATTATTTTGGGTGAATTAGGACACCTAAATGCTGACTATGGTTAAGTCAACGTTAACTCCATTTTATGGTCTGCTAAACTTAATGAGTTTCTGGGTAAGGGTTCTTTATTATCCTAAAGGGAAGGGGTTAGGCACCCTAAAGGATCCGCTAACTTGCGGTTGTCCGTTCAAACCTAGGGTAATTATTATGCTAAGGTTCATGTTTTGAAAAGTTTAAGTGAAGAGGTGCCTGCAAATTTTAAAAAAAGTAAAAAAAGATGCATTTTTATAACCTGAAAAAGATTTATAAGATTTTGTTTATAAAGTTAATTTTCGAAAGAGATCATATAAAGTGTTATACGTAAGAAGTTTAAAAATATAACTGTACAAAGTTGACTTAGTGATTAAAGGTAGGCCTTCTTTTGCAAAGTCGGTGGATAATAAATTATATAGTATTAATGAAAGAGTTATTAATTCTTTTAAGATGCATTAGTCTCGTGATTAGATGTTCAAAAATAAGTTAAGCAAGCTAGAATAATTAACTTAATGAGGAGCAAATTTCTAGTGTCGAACTATTTTCTAATAGCGACTTAAAGCTTAGGATATTCCAAATATATTAATGTTAGAGTAATGTTAGACAAGTAATTACAACAAATGAATGGGGAAAGGATATGAATTAATAAGGATGACTCGAAGAATGGCGATGTCCTTTCGCCGCGGTTTGGAATTTTCCTATGCGAGGTAGATGCACATAAATGCGGGCCTTCATTTGAAGTAGCTCAAGATGAGTCTCGTCGTGAGACTCTTTATTGCTCTGATGCATTTCATGTAAAAAAAAAATAAGGATTAGTATACGCTCAAAAAAAATAACACAAATAATTGCGATCAGGATGAGAAGTAAACATGCGCAGGAAGTGCCTTTCATGGGCCAGAGACAATACGGGACATGCCTGACATTTAAGTGAAATTGTGACGGTAGAGCTGAGCCTTGTGAATGTAAAAGAATAACATGTATGGGCGGCATACGATCAGTGACGGTAAGTATGTGTGAAAACAAACAAAATGGGTCAAATGGGTCCAAGCCTAACAGATTAAGCTTAAACTTTTTCAGAGGAAGCCTGTCAAAGGTATAATACAAACTAAACCAACTCGCAAGCCATGTATTATCCCGACCTCATTTGGGAATACCTATCAAGCCTGGACCAAGCCTAAATAATCTCAATTATTCATAAAATCGATCACTACTTACGTATACATAGAGGCATGTTTCATACCATTTTAGTCCCAGTTAAGTAGCATATTAACCCTAACATACATGAAGTCTTCCAAATAAAATCATAAGCACTTAAACATACCAAGAGGGTCAGTGATTTAAGGGAAAAGCAAATGAAGAAGTAAATACATAGTCCAGTAGGCATTTTGAAACAAGATAAGAAATGAATCAAATGCCCATCTAAGGGAAGCAGGGAATAAAATCATAGGCAAACAGGACAATTACTTATCCAACAGTTTCAACATGAACAATTTTTGCCACTGATACAGTGACATGTACTTCTAGCAGACAACCTAACAATTAAACCAAACATACATAGACATATATCCCAAATACTTAAGCATGCCGACTTATGTAAAGTGAATATATAATCAGTCTAATTACTACATGACAGGCCAGGATATCCAAATGGTCGGGATAAGATGGGCATACAGAATTATTTAGATTAGGTTCAAAGACAATCAGACAAATTACCACTGCAAACGACATTTGACCAGAATTAAACTCCTGAAGCAAGGCTAAAGAAATACATGAGGTTAGACCTATCCTCAAGAAACGAATGGAGGTGCAGATGCGGATAAATGGGTCAAGGCATAAAGCTCAAACCGACTTCTCCCTTTATATTCGGAATCTTAGTTTACAATAAATTACGCATGTAAATCTTAACACAAACAAGCAGGCGCTTTTTCAAATAAAAAAAGATATGATTACACCCAGATTTCTATATGCGAGTCGCAAACATTTTCATACAAAACGAGTCATGATACTATGCCTCTACTTACGCAGTCTCTAAGACAAACAACATCCTCACATAAATATTCAGTCGTCGATAATCGAGAACCAACAGGTAAAGCGAATGACCACTCACATCTCTTACATTAATTATTTGATGATCATATTTGGACTTTTATTAGACAAATGCTTAGACATGAATACCCACATATTGAAACAACAAACACGAATGTAACAAGCAACAACAATCGTGATAAAACAGGTTTCACATAGTCGACTACAAAATTAGAGTTTCACGAAGAGGAATGGATTTACCTTCTCCAGGCAGCGAACCGAGGCAGCTTACCAAGTCGTCGATCCACTCGGTGTTTGGTTGTGATGCGATTTTCACTGGAAGCAAGACTTAGGCCATTTTTGGTGCTCAGTTGTGCGAAAATAGAGAGTTTGGTTTTGTTTTGTTCTTTTCTCGCTTTTGATCTCTTCGACGACGATCTGGTTTTGCCCTCCAAGATCGATGCCTTTGAAGTTACTAAACACCCGTATATATAGCTCTTTTGTGGGTTCTGATTTTGGTAAGGTTATGAAAGCTTTTAGGTCTAATTGATTGTGATTTGTGTTGTATTTGGTGTAAAATTTCGGATTGATTATTACTGTTTTTTGTGAGATTTGTATGATTCTTGTTATGGCAACTTTCCTTTTGGAAAAGAAAGAAAATATTTGGGCGTAATTAGAATGGTGGCAATGCCTGGATTATCGAGAATCCGCAAAGATTTGTTATTCTGCGCGATTTCGCTTTTTTTAGGTTAAGTTTTCTTTCGTTTTGATTGAGGGGATGAGGAAATGTTATGGTGAGAGGAAATAAGAGTGTGGGTTGAGGAAATAAGTGAGGAAGGATAAAGGGTGATGGGCGGATAAAAGTGGGCGTTTGGGCCAATTGGTTTGGGCAAAGTGTGGTGTAATTATTTAATTAGGGGTAGAGTTTTAATTGTATTAGTTTTAGGAATTAGTTTTTTTAGGTATTATTAATTAATTAGTGGTGAATTAAATTAATAAATTGTGATTAAATTGTTTTGGTGTTTTATTAGTCTAAAATTATTACAATAATAAATGCGGGTGTGCTATTTAATTAGTGTTTAATGTTTATAATGCGATGTCGTTATTAAAACTTATTAAATAAAAATTGAGTTATTTAAATGCAACATGCAGATAGGACTTCTTAATTCTTTTATGAGTGCTATTATTAAAACGCGTGTGTTAGATTATTATTTTAGTATTTATTATTTATTATTAAGAATTATGACAGGGCTTAAAATTAATAAATATGGGCGCGAGACTCTAAGTGCGTAATTTTCTACGTAAGACGCGGTGCCATTATTAAATTGCTTATTTATGCATGTATTAATATTTTATTTGCGGCATTTTATTATAAAAATTATTTTTGCAAAATTAGTGTAATTTTATAGCTACTATCTGGACGGGAGGGTCAAAATTGGGTGTCAACAGTTGTCCCTCTTTGTATGGAGATGATGGAAGAATCTTCGGACAAAGACGTTGACTCATAACCAATTTTGTCTCGATCCTCAGAATTAAAATGTTGGGCAATTAGGCAAGGCTGACGCGAAATTTAAAATATGTCCCAGTGTCGAGTTATGACGACACTGGGCTACCATGGTCAAAACACCAAGGCGGGCTAACGCGGACTAAAAATTGTCCCAGTGTCGAGTTATGACGACACTGGGCTACCATGGTCAAAACACCAAGGCGGGCTAATGCGGACTCAAAATTTGTCCCAGTGTCGAGTTATGACGACACTGGGCTACCATGGTCAAAACACCAAGGCGGGCTAACGCAAACTCGAAATTTATCCCAGTGTCGAGTTATGACGACACTGGGCTACCATGGTCAAAACACCAGAGCGGGCTAATGCGGACTCAAAATTTGTCCGAGTGTCGAGTTATGACGACACTGGGCTACCATGGTCAAAACACCAACGCGGGCTAACGCAAACTCGAAATTTGTCCCAGTGTCGAGTTATGACGACACTGGGTTACCATGGTCAAAACACCAGGGCGGGCTAATGCGGACTCAAAATTTGTCCCAGTGTCGAGTTATGACGACACTGGGCTACCATGGTCAAGACACTGCGCGCTAACGAAACTCAAATTTGTCCTTGTCGAGTTATGGCGACCGGGTTACCATGGTAAAAACACCGTGGCGGCTAACGCGACTCAAATTTGTCGATGTCGAGTTATGACGATCGGGCTATGGTGTAAAAAATAAAAATAAAATAAACGGGCTTGAACACGGGTGCACTGCAGATCGACTTATGTTCCGGGTGTATGGTGATGCGAGTGAGTGGACCGACGCTGAGGTCGCTCGCCATTTGTTGGGAAGGTTGGCCCCCAACAAATTGCCCCGTCAGAAGAGAAAATCCACGCTGCGGCTCCCGCCTCCCGCATGTGAGTAGAAAATGTTATCCCGCAAAATGTGATGACGTTGTGTTGATGCGATCTTTGCAAATGTCGTGATTTTCGCCCCGCACGCACGTGTTGCGATTGTGAACGCGATATGTTGTCGCTTGCAGAATCGCCTCGTAAACTAAAGCTCAAGAAAGAGTTAGCATACAATCGTACATGAGAATAATAAAGCATGAATGAAAAAATGCAATTTTGAGAACAGAAATCGCCCCCTGCGTAGATGTGATATCGCGATGATGGCGTCGTTTGCCGACTGGCGTCGTTTCGGACTTGGCGTCGTTTCGGACTTGGCGTCGTTTGGACTTGGCGCCGCCGACTTGGCGCTTCGGACTTGGCGTCGTTCCGGACTTGTTGTCGGTCGATAACGCCGTTGCTGACGATATTCCGCCGGCGTCGTTTTGACTTATTCTTCGGGCGTCGCTTTGGACTTGGCGTCGTTTTTGGACTTGTCGTCGTTTTTGGATTTGTTGTGCTGATGACGCCGTTGCCTGGACGTGTTGCTGCTGCTCCTGTAGACTAAAGCTCAAGAAAGAGTTAGTGCATAACTTCTAAGACAGAATAATAAAGCATGAATGAGAAAAAATGCAATTTTGAGAACAGAGAAAATCGTCCCTGCGTAGATGTGATATGCTGATGATGGCGTCGTTTTCGGACTCGGCATCGTTTTCGGACTCGGCGTCGTTTTCGGACTTGGCGTCGTTTTCGGACTTGTCGTCATTTTCGGACTTGTCGTCGTTTTCGGACTTGGCGTCATTTTTGGACTTGTTGCTGCTGGCGTCGTTTTCGGACTTGTTCTGCCGCGTCGCTTTGGACTTGTTCTTCGGGCGTCGTTTTGGACTTATTCCTTGGCGCCGCTTTCGAACTTGTCGCCGTTTTGGACTTGTTGTCAGCCGATGACGCCGCGTTCGGACGTATTGTTGTTGGCGTCGCTTTCGACTTGGCGCCGTTTTGGACTTGTTTGCGGCCGATAACGCCGTTGCACGGAAGTGTCGCCTTTGCTCCTGTAGAATAAATGCTCCTGCAAGCTAAGCTTGAGAAAAAGTTAGTGTATAACTGTTAAAACAAAATGATAAATATATGAGAAAGGCAATTATGTGGGTAGAGATGTCGTCCCTAGTACGCCGGATGAATACTGAGATGTTGTCCTTGCACGGACATGCTAAACGTTGCAACTGACGAATTTCCATGATGCCTTTGTTGTGTGCTTTATGCCCGAGCTGATGCGCTAGACTTTGTTGCGGACTTTTGAATTCTAACTGTTGATTGTCGGTGCCCCTCTCTGCTTATGTTGTTTCTTTCTGCTTTTGCTGTATTTTCTGCTTCTGCTAATATGAATAACTTTTGTTGTATCTTCTGCTAATATGAAGGACCTGCGCTCAAAGACAATTTTGTGAGTTTGGGGGGTGGTCGATTCGTATTTGACTTCGTCGCTTTGTTTCTTGACATCTGCGCGCCTGGCCTGTTTGGACTTGCAACCCCTGTCTGGTTTTCTATTTTGTCCCAGTTTCGAATATGCAGAGGGTGTTTAAGCCTAAAGTGGGTCTCAATGGGGTTATGTGTATTATGTGTATTTATTTTCCGAACGAAGGGAAAGTTTCCTAATGGTGTGACCAAAGCCGATTTAGGCCGCCTACATATCCCCATGAGGGAATCAGGTCATGACGTAGTTCATTACAAGTGAATATTGGGTAAAATTCTAAAGGTGGGACCGAGGCCGATATGGCCGCCTACGATCCGCCTTGAGGAATCAGGTCGAACGTAGTTCCAATGGTGCAAAAGAGAAATTGAGATTTTCTAAAAGGTGGGAACGAAGCCGATGTGGCCGCCTACGTATCCGCCAAGAGAATCAGGTCACACGTAGTTCCAATGGTGCAAAAGAGAAATTGAGATTTTCTAACAGCGCGGACCGGCCGACGTGGCCGCCACGATCCGCCAGGAATCGTCACACGTAGTTCCACCATCGCTTTGCCTATAGGGACCAAGACGGGTTCCAACTCGTTCTGCTCAAATGCCCTTGAATCAGTCATGTCACTGGACCGTGCCTTTGAACTTGTGAAATATCGATGCTCTGTCTTTGCTTAGTCAAATACAAATCGACCTTTGGGGGAGATGATAAATCCTTTTAGACAAAATGTAGCAAACTGCGTTAGTGTAAAGCATGTGATTTTGCAAAAAGTGTAAAAACATTTAGCAAGTACATGTTGCACATAAATTGTCACATTGCAAGCGAGTCCTAACATGCGTGGGACCCCCTTTATGCCAGAGGTAGGCCTATACGTCACTTATGCGAGATTATGACGGATTTGTCCAAGTCGTCCAACTATAATGCTTTTGTTGGAAATGGCGACCAAATGACGGTGCACTTTTTCCGATTTCAGCATGTCATGATTAGGCTTGGATTTGTCTATCATTGTCACGCTACACATAATATGCTGGTTGGCCGTTGGGTTGAGAAACCCGTCGACAAGTTTGGTGTCTTCCTAATTGTGGTGTCGATGCCAAGGACCGACCCACCTAAGGTAAATGCATGCATGCCCTAAAATAAAGGGTGGTATAGCTCTATCTTAAGTTTATAAGATTTGGCTTTTCTAGACGCGAGGTTCCCGAGCGGACAACTCGAGTGAGAAGGCTACGCGGCCACCGGTTAGACCGGACACTCCACGTATATTGCCAACTCTCCTAAATTTGGGTTTTGAAGAAAGAATTTTGCTGATGCACCAAGCGCACCTCGCATGTAGTGTGTGATTGTGTGAATTTTTCAGAGTGGAAGAAATATGAGCGGAATGTCAGTTTAAGGAAAGCAGTAAAGCACGTAGCAATTAAAGCGAAATACAGTATATAAAAATTAAATGCAAAAATAGTGCCAAATAATAACCCTAGGTCTGTTGTGGTTAAGAGCCTTAATTCCCCAGTGGAGTCGCCATTCTGTCGCGCCCTTTTTCGACCGCGACTTTATTTTAAAACAACTCTTGCTTAGAAAAAGGTTAGAAAATAAAATAAATGCTAAAGTGTTAAAAGGGTGCTTAAATATTAAAGGGTTGCTAGGGAGTCGCCACCTAATTATTTTGGGTGAATTAGGACACCTAAATGCTGACTATGGTTAAGTCAACGTTAACTCCATTTTATGGTCTGCTAAACTTAATGAGTTTCTGGGTAAGGGTTCTTTATTATCCTAAAGGGAAGGGGTTAGGCACCCTAAAGGATCCGCTAACTTGCGGTTGTCCGTTCAAACCTAGGGTAATTATTATGCTAAGGTTCATGTTTTGAAAAGTTTAAGTGAAGAGGTGCCTGCAAATTTTAAAAAAAGTAAAAAAGATGCATTTTTATAACCTGAAAAAGATTTATAAGATTTTGTTTATAAAGTTAATTTTCGAAAGAGATCATATAAAGTGTTATACGTAAGAAGTTTAAAAATATAACTGTACAAAGTTGACTTAGTGATTAAAGGTAGGCCTTTGTTTGCAAAGTCGGTGGATAATAAATTATATAGTATTAATGAAAGAGTTATTAATTCTTTTAAGATGCATTAGTCTCGTGATTAGATGTTCAAAAATAAGTTAAGCAAGCTAGAATAATTAACTTAATGAGGAGCAAATTTCTAGTGTCGAACTATTTTCTAATAGCGACTTAAAGCTTAGGCTATTCCAAATATATTAATGTTAGAGTAATGTTAGACAAGTAATTACAACAAATGAATGGGGAAAGGATATGAATTAATAAGGATGACTCGAAGAATGGCGATGTCCTTTCGCCGCGGTTTGGAATTTTCCTATGCGAGGTGGATGCACATAAATGCGGGCCTTCATTTGAAGTAGCTCAATATGAGTCTCGCCGTGAGACTCTTTATTGTTCTGATGCATTTCATGTAAAAAAATAAAATAAGGATTAGTATACGCTCAAAAAAAAATAACACAAATAATTGCGATCAGGATGAGAAGTAAACATGCGCAGGAAGTGCCTTTCATGGGCCAGAGACAATACGGGACATGCCTGACATTTAAGTGAAATTGTGACGGTAGAGCTGAGCCTTGTGAATGTAAAAGAATAACATGTATGGGCCAGACACAGATTGTGGACAGTAAGTATGTGTGAAAACAAACAAAATGGGTCAAATGGGTCCAAGCCTAACAGATTAAGCTTAAACTTTTTCAGAGGAAGCCTGTCAAAGGTATAATACAAACTAAACCAACTCGCAAGCCATGTATTCTCCCGACCTCATTTGGGAATACCTATCAAGCCTGGACCAAGCCTAAATAATCTCAATTATTCATAAAATCGATCACTACTTACGTATACATAGAGGCATGTTTCATACCATTTTAGTCCCAGTTAAGTAGCATATTAACCCTAACATACATGAAGTCTTCCAAATAAAATCATAAGCACTTAAACATACCAGTAGGTCGACAGGATTTAAGGGAAAAGCAAATGAAGAAGTAAATACATAGTCCAGTAGGCATTTTGAAACAGGATAAGAAATGAATCAAATGCCCATCTAAGGGAAGCAGGGAATAAAATCATAGGCAAACAGGACAATTACTTATCCAACAGTTTCAACATGAACAATTTTTGCCACTGATACAGTGACATGTACTTCTAGCAGACAACCTAACAATTAAACCAAACATACATAGACATATATCCCAAATACTTAAGCATGCCGACTTATGTAAAGTGAATATATAATCAGTCTAATTACTACATGACAGGCCAGGATATCCAAATGGTCGGGATAAGATGGGCATACAGAATTATTTAGATTAGGTTCAAAGATAATCAGACAAATTACCACTGCAAACGATATTTGACCAGAATTAAACTCCTAGAAGCAAGGCTAAAGAAATACACAAGGGTTAGACCTATCCCTGAAGAAACGAATGGAGGTACAGATGCAGATAAATGGGGGCAAGGCATAAAGCTCAAAACTGACTTCTCCCTTTATATTCGGAATCTTAGTTTACAATAAATTACGTACAGAAATCTTAACACAAACAGGGCAGTTTCTTTCAAATAAAAAAAGATATGATTACACCCAGATTTCTATATGTGAGTCGCAAACATTTTCATACAAAACGAGTCATGATACTATGCTCCTACTTACGCAGTCTCTAAGACAAACAACATCCTCACATAAATATTCAGTCGTCGATAATCGAGAACCAACAGGTAAAGCGAATGACCACTCACATCTCTTACATTAATTATTTGACAGATCATATTTCAGACTTTCATTAGACAAATGCTTAGACAGCAGAATACCCACATATTGAAACAACAAACACGAATGTAACACGAAGCAACAACAATCAGGATAAAACAGGTTTCACATAGTCGACTACAAAATTAGAGTTTCACGAAGAGGAATGGATTTACCTTCTCCAGGCAGCGAACCGAGGCAGCTTACCAAGTCGTCGATCTACTCGGTGTTTGGTTGTGATGCGATTTTCACTGGAAGCAAGACTTAGGCCATTTTTGTTGCTAAGTTGTGCGAAAATAGAGAGTTTGGTTTTGTCTTGTTCTTTTTCTGTTTTTGATCTCTTTCTGGATGCATGCACTAGTTTTGCCCTCCAAGATCGATGCCTTTGAAGTTACTAAACACCCGTATATATAGTTCTTTTGTGGGTTCTGATTTTGGTAAGGTTATGAAAGCTTTTAGGTCTAATTGATTGCGATTTGTGTTGTATTTGGTGTAAAATTTCGGATTGATTATTACTGTTTTTTGTGAGATTTGTATGATTCTTGTTATGGCAACTTTCCTTTTGGAAAAGAAAGAAAATATTTGGGCGTAATTAGAATGGTGGGTACGCAATGCCGGATTATCGGCGAGAATCCGGCAAAGATTTGTTGTTGCGGCGATTTCGTTTTTTTTTTAGGTTAAGTTTTCTTTTCGTTTTGATTGAGGGGGATGAGGGAAATGTTATGGGCTGAGAGGGAAATAAGGGCTGTGGGTTGAGGGAAATAAGGGCTGAGGAAGGATAAAGGGTGATGGGCGGATAAAAGCTGGGCGTTTGGGCCAATTGGTTTGGGCCGCGGGTGTGGGCTGGTAATTATTTAATTAGGGGTAGAGTTTTAATTGTATTAGTTTTAGGAATTAGTTTTTTTAGGTATTATTAATTAATTAGTGGTGAATTAAATTAATAAATTGTGATTAAATTGTTTTGGTGTTTTATTAGTCTAAAATTATTACAATAATAAATGCGGGTGTGCTATTTAATTAGTGTTTAATATTTATAATGCGATGTCGTTATTAAAACTTATTAAATAAAAATTGAGTTATTTAAATGTAACATGCAGATAGGACTTCTTAATTCTTTTATGAGTGCTATTATTAAAACGCGAGTGTTAGATTATTATTTTAGTATTTATTATTTATTATTAAGAATTATGACAGGGCTTAAAATTAATAAATATGGGCGCGAGACTCTAAGTGCGTAATTTTCTACGTAAGACGCGGTGCCATTATTAAATTGCTTATTTATGCATGTATTAATATTTTATTTGCGGCATTTTATTATAAAAATTATATTTGCAAAATTAGTGTAATTTTATAGCTACTATCTGGACGGGAGGGTCAAAATTGGGTGTCAACAGTTGTCCCTCTTTGTATGGAGATGATGGAAGAATCTTCGGACAAAGACGTTGACTCATAACCAATTTTGTCTCGATCCTCAGAATTAAAATGTTGGGCAATTAGGCAAGGCTGACGCGAAATTTAAAATATGTCCCAGTGTCGAGTTATGACGACACTGAGCTACCATGGTTAAAACACCAAGGCGGGCTAATGCGGACTCAAAATTTGTCCCAGTGTCGAGTTATGACGACACTGGGCTACCATGGTCAAAACACCAAGGCGGGCTAATGCGGACTCAAAATTTGTCCCAGTGTCGAGTTATGACGACACTGGGCTACCATGGTCAAAACACCAAGGCGGGCTAACGCAAACTCGAAATTTGTCCCAGTGTCGAGTTATGACGACTTTGGGCTACCATGGTCAAAACACCAGAGCGGGCTAATGCGGACTCAAAATTTGTCCCAGTGTCGAGTTATGACGACACTGGGCTACCATGGTCAAAACACCAACGCGGGCTAACGCAAACTCGAAATTTGTCCTGGTCGAGTTATGACGACACTGGGTTACCATGGTCAAAACACCAGGGCGGGCTAATGCGGACTCAAAATTTGTCCCAGTGTCGAGTTATGACGACACTGGGCTACCATGGTCAAAACACCAAGGCGGGCTAACGCAAACTCAAAATTTGTCCCAGTGTCGAGTTATGACGACACTGGGTTACCATGGTCAAAACACCAGGGCGGGCTAATGCGGACTCAAAATTTGTCCCAGTGTCGAGTTATGACGACACTGGGCTACCATGGTCAAAACACCAAGGCGGGCTAACGCAAACTCGAAATGTGTCGATGTCGAGTTATGACGACACTGGGTTACCATGGTCAAAACACCAGGGCGGGCTAATGCGGACTCAAAATTTGTCCCAGTGTTGAGTTATGACGACACGGGCTACCATGGTCAAAACACCAAGGCGGGCTAACGCAAACTCGAAATTTGTCCCAGTGTCGAGTTATGACGACACTGGGCTACCATGGTCAAAACACCAGAGCGGGCTAATGCGGACTCAAAATTTGTCCCAGTGTCGAGTTATGACGACACTGGGCTACCATGGTCAAAACACCAACCCGGGATAACGAACTGAATTTGTCCAAGGTCGAGTTATGGCGACACGGGTTACCATGGTCAAAACACCGGGCTAATGCGGACTCAAAATTTGTCCCAGTGTCGAGTTATGACGACACTGGGCTACCATGGTCAAGACACCAAGGCGGGCTAACGCAAACTCAAAATTTGTCCCAGTGTCGAGTTATGACGACACTGGGTTACCATGGTAAAAACACCAGGGCGGGCTAATGCGGACTCAAAATTTGTCCCAGTGTCGAGTTATGACGACACTGGGCTATGGTGTAAAAATAAAAATAAAATAAACGGGCTTGAACACAGGGTACGCAGTATCGACTTATGTTGCTGGGTGTATGGTGATGCGGAGTGAGTGGACCGACGCTTGAGGCCGCTTCTGCCATTTGTTGGGAAGGTTGGCCCCCCAACAAATTGCCCCGGTTCGCTGTAAGAGAAAATCCACGATGTGCTCCTGCTCCTGCATGTGTGAGTAGAAAATGTTATCCTGCAAAAATGTGATGCATGTTGTGTTGATGCGATGCTGCAAATGCCGTGATTTTCGTCCTTGCACAGACGTGTTGCGATTGTGAACGCGGATATGTTGTCCTTGCTGCAACTGCCCCTGTAAACTAAAGCTCAAGAAAGAGTTAGTGCATAACTGTTAAGACAGAATAATAAAGCATGAATGAGAAAAATGCAATTTTGAGAACAGAGAAATCGTCCCTGCGTAGATGTGATATGCTGATGATGGCGTCGTTTTCGGACTTGGCGTCGTTTTCGGACTTGGCGTCGTTTTCGGACTTGGCGTCGTTTTTGGACTTGGCGTCGTTTTGGACTTGTTGTCCGATAACGTCGTTTCTGGACGTGTTCGCCTTGGCGTCGTTTTGGACTTGTTCTTCTGGCGTCGTTTTCGACTTGGCCGTTTTTGGACTTGTCGCCGTTTTGGATTTGTTGTCACGACGGCGTCGTTGCTGGACGTGTTCGCCGCCTCCGTAGACTAAAGCTCAAGAAAGAGTTAGTGCATAAATCGCTAAGACGAATAATAAAGCATGAATGAGAAAATGCAATTTTGAGAACAGAAAATCGCCCTGCGTAGATGTGATATCTTGATGATGGCGTCGTTTGGACTCGGCGTCGTTTCGACTCGGCGCTTTGGACTCGGCCGCTTTCGACTCGTCGTCGTTTTCGACTTGGCGTCGCTTTCGGACTTGGCGTCGTTTTGGACTTATTCTTCCGGGCGTCGTTTTCGACTTATTCTTCTTGGCGTCGCTTTCGGACTTATTCTTCTTGGCGTCGCTTTCGAACTTGTCGTCGTTTTGGACTTGTTGGCCGATGACGCCGCGTTCGGACGTATTGTTGTTGGCGTCGTTTTCGACTTGCGTCGTTTTGGACTTATTCTGCCGCCGCTCGTAGAATAAATGCTCCGCAAGCTAAGCTTGAGAAAAGTTAGTGTATAAATTGTTAAAACAAAATGATAAATATATGAGAAAGGCAATTATGTGGTAGAGATGTCGCCCACAGTACGCCGGATGAATCTCGAGATGTTGTCCTTGCACGACATGCTAAACGCCAGAATCGAATTGTCATGATGCCTTTGTTGTGTGCTTTATGCCCGAGCTGATGCGCTAGACTTTGTTGCGGACTTTTGAATTCTAACTGTTGATTGTCGGTGCCCCTCTCTGCTTATGTTGTTTCTTTCTGCTTTTGCTGTATTTTCTGCTTCTGCTAATATGAATAACTTTTGTTGTATCTTCTGCTAATATGAAGGACCTGCGCTCAAAGACAATTTTGTGAGTTTGGGGGGTGGTCGATTCGTATTTGACTTCGTCGCTTTGTTTCTTGACATCTGCGCGCCTGGCCTGTTTGGACTTGCAACCCCTGTCTGGTTTTCTATTTTGTCCCAGTTTTGAATATGCAGAGGGTGTTTAAGCCTAAAGTGGGTCTCAATGGGGTTATGTGTATTATGTGTATTTATTTTCCGAACGAAGGGAAAGTTTCCTAATGGTGTGACCAAAGCCGATTTAGGCCGCCTACATATCCCCATGAGGGAATCAGGTCATGACGTAGTTCATTACAAGTGAATATTGGGTAAAATTCTAAAGGTGGGACCGAGGCCGATATGGCCGCCTACGTATCCGCCAAGGGAATCAGGTCGAACGTAGTTCCAATGGTGCAAAAGAGAAATTGAGATTTTCTAAAAGGTGGGAACGAAGCCGATGTGGCCGCCTACGTATCCGCCAAGAGAATCAGGTCACACGTAGTTCCAATGGTGCAAAAGAGAAATTGAGATTTTCTAAAAGGTGGGACCGAAGCCGATGTGGCCGCCTACGTATCCGCCAAGGGAATCAGGTCACACGTAGTTCCAATTACTGCTTTGCCTATAGGGACCAAGACGGGTTCCAACTCGTTCTGCTCAAATGCCCTTGAATCAGTCATGTCACTGGACCGTGCCTTTGAACTTGTGAAATATCGATGCTCTGTCATTGCTTAGTCAAATACAAATCGACCTTTGGGGGAGATGATAAATCCTTTTAGACAAAATGTAGCAAACTGCGTTAGTGTAAAGCATGTGATTTTGCAAAAAGTGTAAAAACATTTAGCAAGTACATGTTGCACATAAATTGTCACATTGCAAGCGAGTCCTAACATGCGTGGGACCCCCTTTATGCCAGAGGTAGGCCTAGACGTCACTTATGCGAGATTATGACGGATTTGTCCAAGTCGTCCAACTGTAATGCTTTTGTTGGAAATGGCGACCAAATGACGGTGCACTTTTTCCGATTTCAGCATGTCATGATTAGGCTTGGATTTGTTTATCATTGTCACGCTACACATAATATGCTGGTTGGCCGTTGGGTTGAGAAACCCGTCGACAAGTTTGGTGTCTTCCTAATTGTGGTGTCGATGCCAAGGACCGACCCACCTAAGGTAAATGCATGCATGCCCTAAAATAAAGGGTGGTATAGCTCTATCTTAAGTTTATAAGATTTGGCTTTTCTAGACGCGAGGTTCCCGAGCGGACAACTCGAGTGAGAAGGCTACGCGGCCACCGGTTAGACCGGACACTCCACGTATATTGTCAACTCTCCTAAATTTGGGTTTTGAAGAAAGAATTTTGTTGATGCACTGCGCACTCGCATGTAGTGTGTGATTGTGTGAATTTTTCAGTGGAAGAAATATGAGCGGAATGTCAGTTTAAGGAAAGCGAGAAAGCACGTAGCAATTAAAGCGAAATACGATATAAAAATTAAATGCAAAAATAGTGCCAAATAATAACCCTAGGTCATTTGTGGTTAAGAGCCTTAATTCCCAGGAGTCGCTTATTCGTCGCGCTTTTTCGACCGCGACTTTATTTTAAAACAACTCTTGCTTAGAAAAGGTTAGAAAATAAAATAAATGCTAAAGTGTTAAAAGGGTGCTTAAATATTAAAGCGGTTGCTGTGAGTCGCCACCTAATTATTTTGGGTGAATTAGGACACCTAAATGCCGACTATGGTTAAGTCAACGTTAACTCCATTTTATGGTCCGCTAAACTTAATGAGTTTCAGGTAAGGGTTCTTTATTATCCTAAAGGGAAGGGGTTAGGCACCCTAAAGGATCCGCTAACTTGCGGTTGTCCGCTCAAACCTAGGTAATTATTATGCTAAGGTTCATGTTTTGAAAAGTTTAAGTGAAGAGGTGCCTGCAAATTTTAAAAAAAGTAAAAAAGATGCATTTTTATAACCTGAAAAAGATTTATAAGATTTTGTTTATAAAGTTAATTTTCGAAAGAGATCATATAAAGTGTTATACGTAAGAAGTTTAAAAATATAACTGTACAAAGTTGACTTAGTGATTAAAGGTAGGCCTTTGTTTGCAAAGTCGGTGGATAATAAATTATATAGTATTAATGAAAGAGTTATTAATTCTTTTAAGATGCATTAGTCTCGTTATTAGATGTTCAAAAATAAGTTAAGCAAGCTAGAATAATTAACTTAATGAGGAGCAAATTTCTAGTGTCGAACTATTTTCAAATAGCGACTTAAAGCTTAGGCTATTCCAAATATATTAATGTTAGAGTAATGTTAGACAAGTAATTACAACAAATGAATGGGGAAAGGATATGAATTAATAAGGATGACTCGAAGAATGGCGATGTCCTTTCGCCGCGGTTTGGAATTTTCCTATGCGAGGTGGATGCACATAAATGCGGGCCTTCATTTGAAGTAGCTCAAGATGAGTCTCGCCGTGAGACTCTTTATTGCTCTGATGCATTTCATGTAAAAAAATAAAATAAGGATTAGCATACGCTCAAAAAAAAATAACACAAATAATTGCGATCAGGATGAGAAGTAAACATGCGCAGGAAGTGCCTTTCATGGGCCAGAGACAATACGGGACATGCCTGACATTTAAGTGAAATTGTGACGGTAGAGCTGAGCCTTGTGAATGTAAAAGAATAACATGTATGGGCCAGACACATATTGTGGACAGTAAGTATGTGTGAAAACAAACAAAATGGGTCAAATGGGTCCAAGCCTAACAGATTAAGCTTAAACTTTTTCAGAGGAAGCCTGTCAAAGGTATAATACAAACTAAACCAACTCGCAAGCCATGTATTATCCCGACCTCATTTGGGAATACCTATCAAGCCTGGACCAAGCCTAAATAATCTCAATTATTCATAAAATCGATCACTACTTACGTATACATAGAGGCATGTTTCATACCATTTTAGTCCCAGTTAAGTAGCATATTAACCCTAACATACATGAAGTCTTCCAAATAAAATCATAAGCACTTAAACATACCAAGAGTCGGCTGTGATTTAAGGGAAAAGCAAATGAAGAAGTAAATACATAGTCCAGTAGGCATTTTGAAACAGGATAAGAAATGAATCAAATGCCCATCTAAGGGAAGCAGGGAATAAAATCATAGGCAAACAGGACCATTACTTATCCAACAGTTTCAACATGAACAATTTTTGCCACTGATACAGTGACATGTACTTCTAGCAGACAACCTAACAATTAAACCAAACATACATAGACATATATCCCAAATACTTAAGCATGCCGACTTATGTAAAGTGAATATATAATCAGTCTAATTACTACATGACAGGCCAGGATATCCAAATGGTCGGGATAAGATGGGCATACAGAATTATTTAGATTAGGTTCAAAGACAATCAGACAAATTACCACTGCAAACGATATTTGACCAGAATTAAACTCCTAGAAGAAAGGCTAAAGAAATACACAAGGGTTAGACCTATCCGTGAAGAAACGAATGGAGGTACAGATGCAGATAAATGGGGGCAAGGCATAAAGCTCAAAACTGACTTCTCCCTTTATATTCGGAATCTTAGTTTACAATAAATTACGTACAGAAATCTTAACACAAACAGGGCAGTTTCTTTCAAATAAAAAAAGATATGATTACACCCAGATTTCTATATGCGAGTCGCAAACATTTTCATACAAAACGAGTCATGATACTATGCTCCTACTTACGTAGTCTCTAAGACAAACAACATCCTCACATAAATATTCAGTCGTCGATAATCGAGAACCAACAGGTAAAGCGAATGACCACTCACATCTCTTACATTAATTATTTGACAGATCATATTTCAGACTTTCATTAGACAAATGCTTAGACAGCAGAATACCCACATATTGAAACAACAAACACGAATGTAACACGAAGCAACAACAATCAGGATAAAACAGGTTTCACATAGTCGACTACAAAATCAGAGTTTCACGAAGAGGAATGGATTTACCTTCTCCAGGCAGCGAACCGAGGCAGCTTACCAAGTCGTCGATCCACTCGGTGTTTGGTTGTGATGCGATTTTCACTGTAAGCAAGACTTAGGCCATTTTTGTTGCTAAGTTGTGCGAAAATAGAGAGTTTGGTTTTGTTCTTGTTCTTTTTCTGTTTTTGATCTCTGCGGATGCATGATCGGTTTTGCCTCCAAGATCGATGCCTTTGAAGTTACTAAACACCCGTATATATAGTTCTTTTGTGGGTTCTGATTTTGGTAAGGTTATGAAAGCTTTTAGGGCTAATTGATTGCGATTTGTGTTGTATTTGGTGCAAAATTTCGAATTGATTATTACCGTTTTTTGTGAGATTTGTATGATTCTTGTTATGGCAACTTTCCTTTTGAAAAAGAAAGAAAATATTTGGGCGTAATTAGAATGGGTAGATGCATGATGCGATTCTCGAGAATCCGTGAAGATTTGTTGCGGCGATTTCGTTTTTTTTAGGTTAAGTTTTCTTTTCGTTTTGATTGAGGGGGATGAGGGAACTGTTATGGGCTGAGAGGGAAATAAGGGTTGTGGGTTGAGGGAAATAAGGGTTGAGGAAGGATAAAGTGTGATGGGCGGATAAAAGCTGGGCGTTTGGGCCAATTGGTTTGGGCCGCGGGTGTGGGCTGGTAATTATTTAATTAGGGGTAGAGTTTTAATTGTATTAGTTTTAGGAATTAGTTTTTTTAGGTATTATTAATTAATTAGTGGTTAATTAAATTAATAAATTGTGATTAAATTGTTTTGGTGTTTTATTAGTCTAAAATTATTACAATAATAAATGTGGGTGTGCTATTTAATTAGTGTTTAATGTTTATAATGCGATGCCGTTATTAAAACTTATTAAATAAAAATTGAGTTATTTAAATGCAACATGCAGATAGGACTTCTTAATTCTTTTATGAGTGCTATTATTAAAACGCGCGTGTTAGATTATTATTTTAGTATTTATTATTAAGAATTATGACAGGGCTTAAAATTAATAAATATGGGCGCGAGACTCTAAGTGCGTAATTTTCTACGTAAGACGCGGTGCCATTATTAAATTGCTTATTTATGTATGTATTAATATTTTATTTGCGGCATTTTATTATAAAAATTATTTTTGCAAAATTAGTGTAATTTTATAGCTACTATCTGGACGGGAGGGTCAAAATTGGGTGTCAACAAATTTTACACTGTAACTGTTGAATTTTCAGGATCTTATTACCCAACAGTTTGTAATGCTTTAGCTCATATAGCTGAAATTTCATATTTACTTTATGGTTTAAAATCAAATGTGAAATATAAAGATGCAGTTACACTTATGTTTGAAAAGTTTAAAAAAAAAAATTCTCTATTCCTGATGTTTATTGTATTGGTGCAGTCTTAAATCCTTCTATTAAAAAAGTATATTGTCATAATTTAATATTTAGTTTATATACTTATATGGAAATAGGTGAAACAGAAACTCCATCTTCATTTGATTGCATAAGTAAACTTGATACTAATTTAACTACATTATATGAATATTATGCTACATTACATGATAACAACAACTCTGCTACTAATATTCCTTCTAGTTCTGCTTCTGTGTCTACACCTGCAGGATTCAATGCTGATGACGATGAAGAAGAATCTTTAGACATATGGAGCACTTTTACAACACAAGCAAGCACAAGTCGATCTTGCGATGAGATGCAATTTTATTTGCAAAAGCCAGCGGAGCCGAAGAAAAGTTTTGACTCTTTACAATGGTGGCAGGATAACAAAAGACAATTCCCGGTACTTGCAGCGATGACCCGAGATGTTCTTAATGTGTTGATCTCAACAGTGGCTTCTGAAAGTGCATTTAGCCAAGCACGAGATCAAATAGGAGACACACGTCACTCATTGGGTGGAAGCACATTAGAAGTGTTAGTCTGCTTAAGGGATTGGATCAGATCAGAGAGAAGAAATCAAGGATGTGGAGACGTTAATTCTCCGGAAGATGAAGAAATAGGCAATATTTTGGAAGGCGGGAGCGGATGCGGGACTGAAATTAATACTCCAGATTTAGAGGCTATGGAGCATAACCAATTCAATCAACCTATAGATTACGAAGAACTTGCAAGAAGAATGCATAATATGTAAATAAAATTATTATTACTTCATTATGTACTCTTATTAACATTATGAAAGTTCAAAAGTTTTCATCTTATCATTAATTTTAATTTTACTATCTATTTAGTTGTTAATCTGTTATTACTTATTTGTTAACTTATATCTACTAATCTAATAAATTAATAAAAGTATAATTACAATATAAAGTTATCAACTATAAAGTATAACTGTATAAGACTATAAGTGTATAACTATAACTATTAACAGACAAGACTATAAAGTAAAAACTATAAAATAAAGATAAAGTAAAAAGTTATAAACTATAAAGTATAAAGTTATAAACTATAAAATAGAAAGTTAACTTTAAAGTTTCAATTTTAATATATACAACTAAATTATATATTATATTATTATATTACATATTTAAATTGAATTTAGTTTATATTATAGAAAATAAATATTAGAAATAAATATATATATACATATATATATATATATATATATATATATATAAACCGGCCAGAGTAGAGTTCGACCGGACCACACGGGCCACTGAAATCCGGTAATGAACCAGGACCGGTTGTTCGATAGTCCGTGAATCGACGCAGAATCGTCCGAACCAGTAAATCTGGTAAGGGGCTACCGGTTCGGCCCGTTAGACACATTTAGGGTGAGCCCTCTATTTATAGTTTTAAACAGAGGCTTAGTGTTTCCGTGGGCTGGGCCCAGAAAATCGATCGCGCACTGATCGTCATCCCACGCCCGCACCGCGGTCTTGTACGTGTTCTGCACCGTGATCTGAATCAAGGAACCGCGATTCCGTCCTATTTTCTGTCCACTTTCCCATTTTAATGTCCCGGTCATCAACCGAACATTTAGGTATAATCTCCTTCTAATTACATCCTTTAATCGACAGAACATTTGACTTAGTGTTACCCTTCAGGCCTTTACATATCGTCACTAATTACATTAGGATCTTCACGGAACTCCTAGACTGCGCCGGAAGACGAACCCAATAAGTAAAGTTTAGTTACACAAAATATGTGAACCGAACCTATATGTGAGAAGATAAAATCTCTTCATTCATGATACACTCAATCAAGCTTAGGATTTGTCAAGTGTCTATCCAAATGGCTTGATTATTATAACTCATCTATATTAGTTGACAACAGAACCATGTCACAGACATGTCCATTGCATTGGCCAATGACTTAATCAACCTAATACCATATGAGTACCTGAGTGTTCATTCGAATATAAATTCAAGGAATGAATCCTTTCTTGGCTCACATACCACATTTAATCTACTTCGTAATGCACCCAAAACAAGCCGCGTCTCAACCTATAAGACATTTGAGCTTAGGACAGGATCAAAGTACATTACTCCGTAAACAAGATGATATTGACCTCAAGTCTAAGGACTTTTATCTCCCACACGCCGATGATATTATAGACATATAACATAACAGTACATCAGCAGGGCATACCAATACTTCAACAAGTATCCATGTGTCCATCACGAGTTGCCATAACTCGTAGCAAGTGAGACATACTACATCCCCTAAGGATATGATGCAGACCACATGTCGACGTATCGCATATCATCGATATCTCAATTTTGATGATCATTAGTCGAGGTAATTTAAGAGTTACGTTATAACATTAATTCTCACATCATTAATAAACACGTAACCTCTAGGATGCATTTATAGTAAATTATAAACAATCAACTAATAATTCAACAAATGCAAATTGCCATAATATTAATCATCATTAATATAAATACGAATGTGTATAAAGTACATTGTGTCCTAATACATATTGTCTCTAGGACATACATATACTTTCATCCTCCTCCCTTTTGGGTGTATGCTGTGAAAATTGCTGAATATATTCTAAATATTTTGCCCACTCAAACTCTCCAAAATAGAACATCCACCGAAATTCTATTTCGTAGGATCCTAACCTATGAGCACTTACGAATTTTCGGCTGTCTGTGCTATCCGAATCTTGCCTCGACGGCTCCGCATAAACTTGCACCCCGCACCATACTCCTTGTGTGTTCTTAGGTTTTCCGCCGAATGATAGGGATATCTGTGCTACGACTTGTCTTCCCACAAAATCATCGTCTCACGACGTCACGTTTGACGAAACAATCTTCCCATTCGCAAATATCCAAAAATTCCCGGATTACAAATTTTTGGACGAGTCCAACACATCACCGCTTCTCCGCCTAGCTCTCGGCAGCGCAATACTCCAACATGTCACAACCACCGCTCATTGTCTCTCTCACATTGCCGTCGGCTGCCTCCCTGCCCCCTGCCGCTGTTGCCACGGACAGCGTCTGCAGAATAAAATAATGTAGCCCAAACGTGTCTAACCTAATTAAAGGTTGTTTGAAGCAATACGTCCTTTCTATTTTGAGTCACGTTATGAAACGTGTTGACAGTTGGAAAATTAACTTCTACTCATAAATAAGGTTGTCACATCATATATATATTATTTTTCTTCATTTTATTTACTTCCTCCCTCCGTTCATTTTTATTTGTTCATTATATTAAAAATAATTTTTACTTTTACTTATCAACTTTAGTATATGATGAGACAAACCTTTTTCTTGTTTTACCTTTACCATTAATTAGTTATTTTTAATCATTCTTCAAGACTATTGAGATATACACCAATTAATATTAGTATTAATATTACGGTAAAATATATATTTCATTTATTAATTTTTAATGAGTGTTCAAAGTAAAAAAATGGACAAAATAAAAGTGAACGAAGGAAATATGTGTTTTAGTGTATTAAGTATGAAAGTAAGAAAGTAAGAGACTTTGACTGTTGTGTTCTTAAATTAGAGATGTATATGTATCGCAAGGTCATTTAAACTCTTATCATCTTAAGATGTCATAAAACTTATCAATTCATAAATGTGACATCTTTTTTAAACTGATAAGGAATGTAAGATAGATAAATTGAAACAAAGAAGAAGAAAATCTATTGAAATGTAAAATACTATTATGGTGCAATTTGCTTGGACATTTATTTATTTTGACGTTCTCAATTCATTAATTTTGTTATATAATAACATTAGGTACAGCTCATTTAACGGATATTTTCCGTTCAGGTGAGAAATTATATCAGCAAAGAAAAACGGAGATTGATGATAGGTGATATTAAGGATGTGTTTGATACGGAGGAAAATATTTTTCAAAATTTTCATGTTTGGTTGTTCAGAATATTTTTTTAAGAAAAATAAATTTCTTAAAAATGAGGAAAATACTTCCCTTAGAGAAAACAAATTTTATAAGTCACATTTCAAGTTCATTATCTCTTCTCCATCCACTCAACACCCACTTCTTGACCATCTCCACCCCTGCCACCCGTGAACCCCCACTTCCCTCGCATAGTATTTTGCTAGGCTACGTATAAATATTTATAAAATAATACTTTTTGCTTACTTATCAAAAACTACAAAATAAGTAAAAATCCCACTTACTTTCTAAAAATATATTTTTCATATAAAACATTTTCCTCCCTAGCAAACACAATAGAGAAAATCATTTGTAAACTGTAATAAAAGAAAACGATTAGAAAAGGGTGTAATAGTCCTCCGGGGTATAATCCAGTGGCAAAAGTCTGGGTGTTATAAGGCGTTCTGGCATGGACAGCGTGAGTTCGATTCTCCGCAAACATGAAGAAATTCTGCATGTTTGAGAATTAGACTTTGTCTCATTGATCAGTTGTACGCTCCCAGAAACTTGGCCACATGAATATATCTCACGATTTACCTGATGAAAGTGTTGAAGAACCGGTGCTATTACCTCCAGAACATCTGGGTTATACCAGTAAATAGTCCGGCGCAAGCCCTGAATTATCAAAAAAAAAAAAAAGTGTAATAGAACGGTAAAAAGGAGAAAATCATTACTCCATTAAATAGGAAATAACTAGTACAATGGGTGGAGGGCGAGATGGGATGACACATACCAAGTTGATGCACGAAAGTCCAAAGGTCGGCAGTTTTCACAATCGGTAAGACTATTATGATTCATAAATTTTCTCATTTGTATCCGCTTGATATTAGCACTGTTATGGTAGTTTCTTGTTCAACTTTTATTATCACATGAATTTTTTGTGCTTTTGTTAATGCATTATTTTATTGTTGTAATTATTTATTTTTCTGAATGTTATGTATTGTTTTTCATATTGCATTTATTCGTTGTTACCGCTTTCATTTTCACAAACCTTTTAAAACTATTTTGTAATGCTTTACTCGAGCCGAATGTCTATCGAAAACAATATATCTATCTCTATGAGGTAGAGGTAAAGTCTGCATACACTTTATCATATCCATAATTCATCTGTGAAATTACATTAAATATGTTGTTGTTGTATAAATTTACTCATTATTCTATATATAATCTTCTCTCCTCCGTTCTAATTTAAGTGTCTTACTTTCTTTTTTGGTATATCCGAATAAGAGTGTTTCTTTCTAAATTTAGTAAGTTAGACAATTCAAACATCCTACCAGACAAGGTTATAACCACAAGATTCAAATAACTTTTTGCCACTTTACATATATTTAATTTAAGATCACAATATTCAAAAGTCTCCATTTACTTCTGAAATTTCATTGTCAAGTTAAATTAAAACGCTTAAATTGGAGAGGGAGTAATTAGTTTCTTTCGACAAAAAAAGAAAGAAAAAGAAATTGACAATTATGTTGCTAATAAAAAACAGACAAATATACCGGGTATACACGGAATCCGAGACAAATAAGGTGACCGAAATTATAATAAAAGTTGTATACAAACTTACCATAGTTGTAGAATTATTGTACAAGTATAATTAGGATTTATAAGTATAGTAGGAATATGATTTTTTTTTTATATTTGGAGATTGTAAATTATATATATACCTCTTCATTAATGAAAATAATCAATGAATTATTTCTTTCATGGTATCAGAAGTCTAGCTCTAAAATACCTCCTCCCAAAAACACTTCCGCTCCTCTCAAAATTATCTCGGTTTTCTAGAACCTTTTCTCGATTTTCGTGCCTCTTTTTCCTCCCCTCTTACCAAATTTTCTTCTGAATCCCTAATTCACATGTTGTTCTTTTATTATGTCTACGTCAAAGAACATGTTCCATCCATCCTTACTGTTTCCAACATCAAGAACCACATCCATATTGTTCTTGAGATGAAAAACATCTAATACGCGATGTGGGCGGAATTATTCAAAGTTCACGCACGCTCGCATCACGTCATCCGTCACATAATTTCCTCGGTACCTGGCGCAGAGGAGGTGACTGCCCCCGAGGCTAATCCTACGTTATGGACGACCGTTGATGCTATCGTTCTCCAATGAATTTACTCCACTATCTCTACCGATAGCTTATAGATGATAATTGAACCAGACATGACGGAAATGGCTAACTGGAATAGGGTGCATGATATATTCCAGGATAACAAAAATTTCCGCGCTGTCACTCTTGAGCAGGAATTTTTACATGTCAACATGGAAGATTTTCCTAACGTTTCGGCCTATTGTCAACGGCTCAAGTAATTGGCGGACCAACCCCGCAAAGTTGGTGCGCCCATTACCAATGATCGTCTTGTTCTATAAATGGTTGCAAGTCTATCTGAGGCCTTTAATGGCGTTGGAACACTGCTTCGTCAGAGTAATCCTCTACCACCCTTTTATTAAGCCTGTTTCATGCTCACGTTAGAATAAGTTGACTTGGCAAAAAAGGCGGCTACCGGTTCAAATTCCATCATGATGATGATCACGTCAGATGACCCTCATTCATTCTCTAAAAATTTAAGCGTAAACCGCAACAATGATGGTGGTAAAAAGGGTAAAAATCGTAAAAATAATGGCAAAAACCACAGCGACAATCGCGGTGGTAGCAGTGGCGTTAACAGAAGTGGGCCACGGGGCAGTGGACCGCAGGCTAATTGGTCCCAGTCGTGGGCCCCTGACTGTGGAACTGGGCTAGTGGCTATTGGCCCAACAACCCCTATTTTCCACCCAGCCAATTTCCGAGAAATCGCTCGCCACCGATCCAGGCCCAGATCTCGACTGGCGGTAATAGGTACAAGATCGGGTCGGGCAGCGATCGACCGCTGGGCCTCCACATACCTTCCATGCTGCGGGCGCAAATCAGATCCCGACGTCTACAGATATTGAGGTTGCAATGCATACACTTGGATTAACTCCTCCGGACGCAAATTGGTACATGGACACTTGGATTTTCTGTGAAGGGTTTCAAAACGGGGATACCTCTAATGAGATGCAATAGTAGGGAAGAACTTTTTCCAATCACAACTACCACCACTTCCACGAGTCCAGCCATGCCGTATACTTTTGTCGTCCTTGATCCTTCCTTATGGCATGCACGTTTGAGTCATCCGGGATCATCTATTTTTCTTGTTTGCATAAAAATAATTTTATTTCTTATAAGGGTACATGTAGTACTCCACTTTGTCATTCTTGTCCGTTAGGGAAATATGTTCGATTATCATTTGTAGCCTCTAATTCTCGTACTTTGATGCATTTTGACGTTATTCATAGTGATTTATGGACATCTCTCATTTTAAGTTATTTGGGCCATCGTTATTATGTTTTATTTTTGGATGATTATTCTAATTTTTAGTGGACCTTTCCGTTATCCAAAAAGTCTCAAGTTTTTTTCACTTTCTTAAAATTTAGAGCATTCATCCGTACCCAATTCGAATGGAAAATTACAAATATTCAATGTGATAATGGCAAGGAATACGGTAATGGATTGTTTCGGGAATTTTGTGATGCTAATGGCATAGTTTTTCATTTTTCTTGTCCTCATACGTCCTCACAAAATGGGAAAACCGAACGAAAAATTCGTACAATTAATAATATTGTCCGAACTTTATTAGCTCATGCTTCCGTACCCCCATTCATTTTGGCATCATACACTACAAATGACTACTTACCTCCTTAATGTACTTCCTACCAAAGGGTTAGCATATGAATCTCCCCTTACAATTCTCTATAATAATTTTCCGTCAACTACAATTAACAAACTTCAAACCCG
Source organism: Przewalskia tangutica (assembly GCA_029844215.1). NCBI lineage: Eukaryota > Viridiplantae > Streptophyta > Magnoliopsida > Solanales > Solanaceae > Przewalskia > Przewalskia tangutica. Next base: position 82,701,246 of record CM056736.1, on the reverse strand, counting down.
TTCTACCATTTGTGTGTTTTTGGGTATCCATCTAATCATCGTGGTTACAAATATTTTGATTTATCATCTAATAAAATTATAATTAGTCACCATGTTATTTTTTATGAAACCCAATTTATGTTTGCTAAAGTGAGTAGTCCTGTCTCTAGCTCGTATAATTTTATAGATGACGAGGTCTCACCATATATTATCCACCATTTATCGGACTTGTCCCGTGACCAAAATACGCCAATAGGCCCATCGCTCGCCCACACATCCGATTACCATCGTTCGCCGATTCTACCTAGTGGGCGTAAACACGCCAAGACAAATCTCGATCGTTTCTAGTATTCCAGCCCACTAAAGTATCGTCTTTCGCCCCTGTTTCAGTTATTGGACAAGCAGGCATTGGGCAAGCAACTAATCTGTCATCGTCCCGCACATTGCCCAAAATCCACCCAACTCTACCTCGAGTCAAGGGCCCGTTACTCGTAGTCAAATGGGTATTTTAAAACCAAAATAACATTTTAATCTCAATTTTAATGTCTTTAAATCCCCACTACCACATAACCCCGTGTCTGCACTACATGACCTGAATTAGAAATTGGCTATGACCGACGAATATAATACTCTTATTGAAAATAAGACGTGGGAGTTAGTGCCCCATTCATCTGGTGTTAATATTATTCGGTCTATGTGAATTTTTACTCATAAATAAAATTCTGACGGTTCTTTTGAGAGACATAATGCTCGTCTTGTAGGTGATGGTAAAACTCATCAAGTTGGCGTGGATTGTGGTGAGACGTTTAATCCAATGGTCAAACCGGCCACCATTCGCACTGTTATCACTTTAGCTCTCTAAAAACATGGCTTATTCATCAGTTGGATGTGAAGAATGTTTTTTTACATGATGATCTTAAGAAGACAGTATATATGCATCAACCCTTGAGTTTTCGAGACCCCAATCATCCTCATCATGTTTGTTTGGTGAAGAATTTCTTGTATGGGCTTAAGCAGTCTCCATGGGCTTGGTATAAAAGGTTTGCAGATTATGTATCTACTATTGGATTTTCTCAGTATGTCTGATCATTCTCTGTTTATATATCATCGTGGTACTTATCTGACATACATTTTATTGTATTTAGATGATATTATATTGACTGCTTCTTTTGATGATCTGTGTAAGTCTATCATGTCACTTCTTAGTTCAGAATTTGCTATGAAAGACTTGGGGCCCTTGAGTTATTTCTTGGTTATTGTTGTCACTCGTCATTCAGGTGGTCTATTTTTATCACAGAAGAAGTATGTCACTGATATCATTGAGAGAGCTGGTATGTAATCTTGTAAGTTCACTTCCACTCAAGTTGGTACTAAATCATTGAGTGCTACGTCTAGCACACCATACGAGGATCCCACCCACTATCACAGCCTTGTAGGGGCATTTCACAAGACCTAACATTACGTATGCAGTTCAGCAGATGTGCTTATTTATGCATGATCCGCGGATTAAGCACATGCATGCGCTCAAACGCATTATATGATACATCTAGGGCACACTTGATTATGGCTTGCATTTGTATCCTTCGTCTATTTCCACACTTGTGTCTTATACAAATGTTGATTGAGGTGTTTGTCCTGATACCTGATGCTCGACATCTGGTTACTATATGTTTCTTAGTGATAAATTGATCTCATAGTCCGCAAAACGCCAGGCTACATTATCGATATCCAGTGAAGAGGCCGAGTATCGAGGGGTAGTCAATGTGGTGTCTTAATCATATTGGTGTGTAATCTCATGTTAGAACTTCACTTTTTCATTCATAAAGTTACCTTGGTCTACTGTGATAATGTTAGTGCAGTCTATCTTTCTAGTAATCCGGTCTAACATCAGTGCACTAAATATATCAAGATGGATATCCACTTTGTTCCCGAAAAGGTAGCTCGTAGACAAGTACGCGTCTTTCATGTCTCTTTCAGGTACCAAATTGCAGACATCTTTACTAAGGACTTCCCTCAGTTTTATTTGAAGATTTTAGGGACAGTCTCAGTGTACGACAACCGTCCGCTATGACAGTGGGGTGTGACAAATATACCGTGTATACACAAATTGTATACAAGAAATTTGAGACAAATAAAGTGACCGAAATTGTAATCAAAGTTGTATACAAACTTACCATAATTATAGAATTCTTGTACAATTAGGATTTTAGAAGTATAGTGGGAATATGATTTTTTTATATTTAGATATTATAAATTGTATATATACCTCTCCATTAATAAAAATAGTCAACAAATTATTTCTTTAAAAAACTAACCATCAAACCGCACGTCTCTTTCATTTCGTTGTAATTCTTTCAATAGAAATTAAGTTGAAAAAAATGTGCAATCAAACGATCTTTTTAGATGATGTTTTCTCTTTGATTTGTATAACTTTGATTTTATGTGGTTGGAACATTAGTATAGAAACATGTCCATGCATAAGGAGTGTTAATTAATGCATTAGCTCGTTTTCTTTCTAAAATATTATTTAACATATAAATACATCATTCTTTCTAAAATATTATTAATACTCCAAGAGAAGTTTTGGAATATCTCGTAAAATTGCGGTCATATGACCAGAAAGTCATGTGTTCAAATCGTGGAAACAGTCTTTTGCAAAAATGTGAGGTAAAACTACGTACAAGGTACAATAGACCATTGTGGTCCGACCCTTCCCCGAACCTCGCGCATAACGAGAGCTTAGTGCACCGGACTACCTTTTTTAAATACATCATTATGGATTAAAAAAAGATATGATATTAAAAAAAATCTACTAGAATTTACGTGGTCTCCTGCAGCCCTATGGATAAGTCGCTTAATTAATGAAATCGGCAAAAGGGTGATACGACTTACGAGACTCTCTCCTTCCTCTCACAACACTTTTCTCCATATTTATGTAAAAAAACATATTTCCTTCGTTTTCATTTATGTAATACCTTTGAACACGAAACTTAAAAAGAAAAGGAAATTATAAAATTTGTGGTCTTAAAAGTATTATAATGATTGAATGATTATATAATTTGAAATTTGTGATCTTAAACTTGTCATAACATTTTTATATTTATCATAAAAACTTCTCATTAATTAAAAGTAAATGAAAAAAATATTATTATTTTAATATAAAATATATTACTTTTTAAAAAACAAAACTAATAAGGAATATAGTCATATGACCCGAAAGCAAGCAAGTACAAATGTACAATTTAATATAATCTACCATTGCAATAGGCGGCCATAATAGTTCTTCCTCTTAACGAATATTACCATATATTCGTCATCTATTTTATAATTAATAATAGTGTATAATTATGATAAATAAAAGATCCGTATTCAATTAAAATTCAACATTGTACACACTATATATATATATATATATATATATTTGTATTAATGAAAAAGACTCTCCAAGAGAGAATAATACAGTCTTACATGGTATCAGAAGTCAAACACTTAAAAACTCTACTCTTCAAAAATCACCCCCCTACAATTCGGCCGGCGGCTACCCCCGCCCCCTCTAAATCCTAAATTTTTCTTTCTCTTCCTACCAAAATTCAGCCCCTCAAATGGCTTCCATGAATACTCCCACCTCTCCCACAACTTCATCTTCATCCCCAGTCGTCACCCACACCCCATCCACTACCTCCTCACTCCTTCATTCCATCCGGCATTTGCCATCACCAAGATCAAGAATTTCATTACTTTAGTTCTTGATCAAGAAGATGGTCAGTATTCTTCGTGGATTGAACTCCTTCAAATTCATGCATGTGCCTATAACGTGTTTGATCATATTGACGACTCCTTCCCTCGCCCTACCGAGGTTGATGAAACGATATGGCGTCGTCGTGACGTCACACTACAAGAAAATGACCTACGGTGACGGTTAAAAATTATCATCGAAGGGGTGAATGACGGTTTTTGTAAGTGTCATTGTAGCCAGTGTCACGAATAGATGACAGTTTAAATAACTGTCACACAATATGTGACGGGCATAAACCGTCACATATTTGCTCGTTGACTTTGACTATTTCCCTTTTTTTAATTTTTTTTCCCGGGTATTTATAAATTTTGACGGTAAAATATTTGAATTTTATTAATTTAATATATTTTTAGCGATAAATTTTTAAATAAATTTTAATTTTAATTAATTTAAATATAAAATAATTGCGGGAAAATTGATTTTGGCGCATTTTATATTTAATAATTAATTTAATTTAATTAATTATTTTTTAAAATTTTCAATAATAGTTAAATTAGTGGGAAAATAACATATTGTAACTAAAATGTAATTAATTAATCAAATCATTTTAATACATAATATTGAAATATTTAGACACATAAAAAACAACCAATACCCAATTCCTACAAATAAGTTGAAATCTCAATATCCAGCAAAATTTCACCTCAGGTAACTAAGTTTACACTTTAATACTTGATAGGTTCAATAACTGCAAGTTGAGGACCGAGCTTCTCCTCAACAACTTTTTCAACCTTAACCCTGAGTTTAGCCGCATAATCACCATTGAAACTAGAACCGTGTAATGTTTTCATCATCCTAATTGCATGCTCTACATGATGTTTGGGTCTTCCACAGTCACTCTTTTGCGTCTCTATTCCTCTTGCAATGATGAGACAAACTTCAGTTCGAAAATGTCTTTTTCCTGTTGGTCCATTTTTTGAATGGATCCAGTTAATGCAGAAGTTGAGGGTGAATCTTTCTTAGAATTCTTAACAGGTATTGGATCCACATCCTCTCTTAATGTCTCTGATATATAAAACAAGAGCGTCAAAATGAGTAGTATATTTCAGATTCAATCTATCGAAGAAAATTACTAAGTCAAAAAGTAGTTCTTGATATTGTGTTACATAAGTCTTGAAGCAAATTGTTCAAATTAAAGATATCAAATGATATATAAGAGTAAATATATATTAAGATGAACCTATCACGATCACTTAGAAGACTTGAGAGAAATTTCAAGCATATCATTACCGACAAAATACTTGGTAAGACGAAAAAATTCTGAACTTAGTGTGTATCATAAAATTGTTAAAGATAAATAAATATGTATATATATTTGCATGCACCCTAGGATATTCAAACACAAATACAGAATATATTACAAAAAGAACGGAGGCTATACCTACACCTTACCTCCTTTTTAGAACATTGTTCTTCTCATCAATTATCTTTCAGTTTTCATGTCCGTCGTGGTCTGGAGTGACTCTGAATTAAAAAGAAAAGCATTCATTAGAAGGATCTTTAAACATCGAATTGATCAATCAGTCAAAGAGTTGAGTTGTTGCTCAGACAAACAAATTTGGAAGGCCACTAACTCATCAACGGAAAAATATAGAACTAAGACTTATGAACATACATTAGATGTCCACAACTCCATATACCTTCACTTTGTAGCTCGCCATTATTCAATTTCTTCTCAGCCGCATTTTTACCAGTTCCTTTATCAGTCATGGTCTTCCTATCCCCTTTTAATGCCTTTGATATTCACAAACAAGCACTATAAAGGATTAACATATTTCAGATAATTAATCTATGAAACAATTCCTTATATAAGTAGTTACTGGCCTTATGTTACAAAGCAAATTATTCAAAATAAATTAACACATTAAAGATGTCAAATGATATATAAAAGTAGAAACCAAATAAAGATGAACCTGTCATGACTGCTTAGATAAAAGGATTATTATATGTTTAGTACAATATGAGAGAAATTTCAAGCCTATAACAAGAGGAGCAAGCCCTTCGTAAATGAAGTTTATTATACCATCAAATTGTAAAAGACAACTAATCTCCAAGCAATCACATGCATTTTTCTTTGGATATTCAAGTACAATATAAATTACATTCACAGCAAGAAGAAACAATACCTTCACATTGCTGATCACCAAGAACATAGTTCTTATTCTCTGCAGTATTTTTCTCAGTTTTCATGACAGTCAGCGTCTGTGTAACCTCTTGGGGTGACTCTGAAGTCAATAAAAGTTACTTGTCGAAATTAAATGAAAGAACATTATTTTCATCTAGGTACACTAGAATATGTGTATAGCTATAACAACAGAAAATGAGGTGGTAATTTCCAATTATTATCAACCCTCGTGTCAACAAGTTAATCTAGAATAAGGTATGTAAAACATTTAGTTCTCTTGACCCATAAGTATCCCACCATTACCTCAAGTGTGAAATTTTGACCTTTAAATATTATTGTAAGTTGTAATCAGCTTACAAGACAGTCACTATATGATAGCTTCATTGATTGAGAAGCACTAGCTGCTTTGATAGTGAAAACAGAAACTATGCTACCGATGCACAGAACTGGATATGTGTCATTAGGTAAAATTCATCCTCCAAATCATTCAGATATATATCGTTACTGCAAGTTGTAAAATAACTGAGCTTAATTCATAAAACAGAGAAGAGTTTCTAACTGACCTTGTCCACATCCATATGGCTAGCAAGTGTTGCACCAACAGTTGATCCGAAATCAGAAATAATATTTGGAACACCTAGAGGAAGATCAGACTGTTTAAAGTCAAAAATCCACATGTCAGATACATGGATGAATGGTAACTTAATCTTGCAAGAAGAACGTGACACATTTCAAGTTATATGTCCAATTCAAACATCTTGAATTGATGCAGCCTCATCTAAAATGGGAGCAATTAAATTTTCTATGCAATTGCTGAGATATTTATGCTATGTAGCAGCTTATTTCTAAGAACAAAACACTAATATATAGACTGTAATGAACCAACCTCATGGAATAAGTTTGCAAAATGATGCATCTTAAACCTATGATATTCATACTATACTTAAATACTATACTTATTGCAAAATGATGCATCTTAAACCTATGATATTCATACTAACTGACCTTGTTCACATCCATATGGCTAGAAAGTGTTGCACCAACATTTGATCCGAAACCAGAAATAATATTTGGAACACCTGAAGGAAGACCAGATTGTTTAAAGTCAAAAATCCACATGTCAGATACATGGATGAAGGGTAACTTAATCTTGCAAGAAGAACGTGACACATTTCAAGTTATATGTCCAATTCAAACATCTTGAATTGATGCAGCCTCATCTAAAATGGGAGCAATTAAATTTTCTATGCAATTGCTGAGATATTTATGCTATGTAGCAGCTTATTTCTAAGAACAAAACACTAATATATAGACTGTAATGAACCAACCTCATGGAATAAGTTTGCAAAATGATGCATCTTAAACCTATGATATCCATACTATACTTAAATGAACATGTTCACAAGTCATGTGGCCTAAAAACAACATCCTTAAGGCAATAAATTCTTATCATGAGCTCATTCTAGGCTAAACATATCTAACATAATCTCAACAACACATCAACATTCTCCGAATAATTTACAGAACCAATTTTAATCCTAACACATAACTTAATCAACATACAACCTATGAAAACTAAACATTCTCAAACCACTATTTAATGTTATAAATAAAACGGATAGGAGGAATTCGAACTCACCTTCTTTATGCGCAACCTTGATCGAGAATTCGAAGTGGAAAACTTCTTAATCCCATCACAAATTCAGCCATACGAATGAAAAGAATAAAATTTAGGACTAATTAAACCTTTAAAAATAGAAGAGGGATGATGTTTCACAATTCGGGACTAGGGTTTCACAATGACTTATGTTGCTTTTAAAGTCAGAAAGTTATAACTCGACAACACTATGTATCCCAAATTCGGATTTCAAACCGATGTGGGAGTTGGGAAATCACAAAAACCTTTCAGATCCATTTTTAAAATTCAAAACAAATGAGATAAACTTTGAATTCGTTAAGACGCAGAGAGTATGAACAAAAATCTATTAAGAGCACTCAGAAAAAAGTATAAGAGATGAGGGTTATTACCTTCGTGGTGGCTCCATGGCGAAGAAAGAGAGAGAACTACTATGGTCGATGAGAGAGAGGAATGAAAGAAGGTCGCTAGGGTTTCCCCTTTTGGTCGTGATTACAAATGAGAGGGGTCTCACCCTCTTTTGTGCATTAAAGGGAGATATTTGGGCCGATTTTTACGTGTTGGGTCGGGTCTACTAAAAAAACAAAAGGGTCAACTCTATAAAACCGTCACACAATATGTGACAGTGCAAATACCCATCATATGACTGTCATAATTTTATGATAGTTTAAATAACTATCACACACATGTCATAAGTGTCTGTTGACCAAGAAGTCAAGGGAAAAACTATCACCCTATATGACAGTTGAACAAAATGTCACACTTTAACTATCACCGTATGTTCTTTTTCTTGTAGTGTCATCTTCAAACAGTGGATTTATGTCACCATCTCTAAGGACTTGCTCTATACGATCGTAAAAACTGGTACTTCGGCTCGTGAGTTATGGATACGGTTGAAAAAGATTTTTCAGGACAACATGCACACATGTGTCGTGTACTTAGAGGAGAAATTCAATAATACATGTCTTGAAAATTTTGCTAACATGTCCGAGTATTATAAACAATTGAAACTAGTTGCATACTAGCTATCCAGTGTAGGGACACCAATTTTCTAAACGAAAATGGTTCTCCAACTCATTTCTGGCTTACCGAAGGGTGAATACGATACTCTAGCGACCATGATACAACAAGCCGATCCACTATCTAGATTTAAAAAAGCCCATTTATAATTATTGTTGGAAGAAACCTGACGTGCCAAATAGGACGAACACACTAAAAAAACATTAGCGATTGAAAATCCGGCGGCAAACGCCGCCCCCACCGCCCAACCACCACCTTCGGACAACTAACAACTGCGGGGCAGTTGCGGCAGAGGTCGCGACAATGGAAAGGTCGACAGAGGCCACAGACGTAGAGATCGTGTAGGCCAACAGCAGCAGCCCATCAATTATTCGACTTGGGCCGGTCCAGGGCAGTGCCCCAACCTAGGTACCTAGGCCCTGACTCCCTTCCCACTTTAATAAGAAGCGACCCAGTACCCAAACTCCTGGCAGCCCGGGATCTTGGGCCATTCCCCAAGCCCACTCCAGACACCAACTTCAGCCCAACAGACATATATGGCCACAGCCCAGCCGCAACAGTCTTCATACGGCCTAGCCCCCACTAATTTGGGCGAGGCCTTCAGCACGTTAAATCTCGAACAGCCCGATAAAAATTGGTACATGAATATGGGAGCCACTTCATATCTCACCCGCTCCTCAGGTAATCTCTTCAAATGTTTCATTTAAAGTATCCTCAATTTATTATGGTTGGTAATGGTCATCGCATTCCAATTTAAGGTTATGGTACAACATACACTCAACCATCTCACCCACCCTTTTCCCTTAATAACGTCCTTTATACTCTCAACATCATTAAAAACTTAATATCTATTAAAAAATTTACTCACAATAATTCTGTTTATGTTGAGTTTGTCCTCTTTGGTTTCTATGAAGGATCTACTTATGGGGACACCTCTTACGAGATGAAATAGTGTGGGGGACCTCTATCCTTTCTCATTCACTTTCGCTGTCAGATTCCTCTCACATACCTCTCTCGCGTGTATCTCTCCGTCAACTTGGCACAATAGACTTGGACACCCATGCACTCATGTTTTTAATTTTTTTAGAAGTAATAATTTTATTTGATATAATAATGGGAAACTTGCCCAACATTATTTTTCTTGCCCTTTAGGCAAACATGTTCACCTTCATTTTCAGTCATCTTTAAGTGTTACATTTTCTCCCTTTGATATTGTTCATGCATACTTATGGACATCTCCCATTACTAGCTCACTGGGTTATAAATATTATCTCATTTTATTAGATTATTTTTCTCAATTTATTTAGGTCTACCCACTTAAATTCAAGTTTGAAGTTTTTGCCAAGTTTCTTGAATTTCGTATTTATATCAAAACACAATTTGAAAAAGCCATCAAATCGTTTCAATGTGATAATGGTCGTGAGTTTAATAATTCGACATTTCACAAATTTTGCATAAATAATGACATGATTTTTCGCTTTGCGTGTCCCTACACCTCCCCCAAAATGGTAAAGGTGAACGAATCATCTGCACTATCAATAACATGGTTCGTACAATCCTTTTTCATGCCTCTCCCCCCTCTTTTTGGGTCTATGCAGTCAAAATGGTAGAATATATTCTTAATATCTTACCTACCAGTACTCTTTCTAATAAGACCCCCACCGAAATTCTATACCGACAGATCCCCTCCTGTGATCACCTTTGAATTTTCGGTTGCCTTTGTTACCCAAATATTACCTCCACGACTCCTCATAAATTAGCACATCGCACCAATCCATGTGTCTTCTTAAGTTTCGTGTCTAATCATATGTGTTATTTATGCTTTGACTTGTCTACACGTAAAATTCTCATCTCTCGTCATGTCACGTTTGATGAAATAATCTTCTCATTCATGAACATTGAAAAATTCCAAAACACGGATTACACCTTTCTAGACTAGTCTGACACATCCCCTAATGTCCACCATTCCCTCTATCGTACCACCACTATTCTGGCGATTACTGAGGCTCCTCATTATGTTTGCAGTCTTTGTAAGTCATTGTATGATTTGAAATAGGTCCCAGGACATAGTATGAGCATTTTGCTACTTACATTATGCAAATTAGGTTCGTATGCAGTAAGTGTGATCATGCTCTATTTATCTTTCATCAAGGTCGTAACATTGCATACTTGTTATTATACATACTTGTTATTATATGTGGATGATATTGTTCTGACTGCCTCTTCTGATGTGTTGAAAAATGAGATCATTGCTCTGCTCAAATCTGAATTTGTTATGACAGACTTGGAGAAGTTGAGTTACTTTTTAGAGATTTCTGTGACTAGATTTGTAGATAATATATTCATGTGTCAGCGTAAATATGCAGAAGAGATTGTGTATAGGGCTAAAATGACAAACTGCAAGATCTTGCCTACTCCGGTCGAATTGAAGTCAAAACTCAGTGTTGTTGATGGTGATCCAGTATTCGATCCCATCCTTTATAGGAGCCTCGCATGTGCGCTTATGTATCTTACATTCACAAGACTTGATATTGCATATGATATTCAGCAGATGTGTCTATTTATGCATGCCCCAATGAGCCTCACTTTATAACTCTTAAACGTATCATTCGATACGTTAAAGACACTCTTGATTATGGATTGCATCTCTACCCCTCTGCACCGACCATGTTGTTATCATATACAGACGCCGATTGGGCAAGTTGTCCGGACATGCGACGTTCCACATTCGATTACTGTGTGTTCTTAGGGGATAATCTCATTTCATAGTCTGCCAAGAGACAAGCCACCGTATCCTGATCGAGTGCAAAAACAGAGCATAGAGGCGTTGCAAACACTGTTGCTGAGATCTGCTGGCTCCGAAACCTTCTCTTGGAACTTCATTGTCCCTTGTGTACGACATCTATGGTTTACTGTGATAACATATCTACGTTCTACTTATCTTATAATCTGGTTCAGCATCAGAGAACCAAACACATTGAGATGTAGATACATTTTATTCGTGAGAAGGTTGCTATATGTCATGTTAAGGTGTTGCATGTGTCACCAACTTTGCCAGGATATATAGCTTCAATATCACCTTCTTGAATTATTTAAGGGATTCCTATGATTTAATTCTGTAATATTATAATTATAACTTGCATAACAATCATAAAAAAACAGGTATATATCTTTGTGCTGGAAGAACATGTGACTTTCTCTCATTCGGTTTTAGAGTGCAACATAGGACGTAAACTGATTATTGCAAGCTCACATATTAATCAACTATGCTATATATACAGTTGTGATGATTTAATATATTTTATGATCATACCCAATTAATCTATAACACATTTATAGATTAAGAGAGAAGTCTTTCTCTGTCTCATATTGCGTACACGCCATTGCGTTGTAAGTACAGCAAAACAACGTATCTATCAAGAAGAGAAATTGGTTATAAATACTTTGGTTGGAAGTTCTTGGAACTCATTAACTCTCTCTCACACAGACACATATATAAAGTTCCAGAATTTCAGGTATTGTTCAACTGTTTAAGTGCATGTTTGAATTAACTTACCTATTTTCGTGACAATAAAAAAATTGACATGTTTGGTTGATAGAAACTAAAATTTATAGCTTTCAGAATCAATTTTGTCATTTATTTCAATTTAAATTTTACTCTTTCATTTATTACCCTATTTAATTTTTATCAACAACTCTATCCACTTTCATTACTGTATTTAAATATCTAAAAATAATTACTAATTTTTTTTCAAATATACAACTTTCATTACCATCTTTAAATATCTATAAATAATTACTAAAAAAAATGAAATATAACCCATTTGGAATTGCAATTACCTCGACGAGGTTTGGGACAAGCAACATGAATCATATAGAATTAGCGTCACAATTCATCATTAGGAATTAATCGTCATCAAGGGAAAAACATCGAGACATGACTCTTGAAGGTGGTCCGTGGTGGTGGAAAACTAAATAATTCTCCTTAATCTACTTCCCTCGTTTAGTAATACACCTTCTTTAAAAAAATATAACTTATCTTCATTTTAATAAAATATAATTGCAGGAATCAACATTAAATTATTAAATATCAACTTTTATATAAGTTATACTTTAAATAATGAAAAAATATTACCGTAATTAATGAATCAACATTAATTCATATATATTTTTATGATAATATTAATTCATTTCTTTTATTTATAAGCGAGGATTAATATAGTTGATCCCTATTTATTTAGAATTGAGGGGTAGTTTTTATTGTTATGTTAAATTTAGCGTGTTAATAATGAATTTCTTATTATGAGTTTTAAAATAATTATGGTATTCTAATATTTAATATTTAGATTTAAATACTATATTGCACTTTAAATTCTATTATCTATTTGTAATTTTTATTTATATACTTTCATTTTTTAGTAATTTTTATTTATATATATTGACTAAATGTCCATTTTGATAATTCTACATTCAAAAGCAATTTTGATCAAAACTATCCAAACATAAATCAATTATAACAATCACTTTTACATTATTGCATCCAAATATAAATTAATTCTACCAGAATCAATTCTGTCAGAATAAATTCAGCCAGAATCAATTCTGTCCACCGCTAATCCAAACAAACCCTAAATATATTTCATATTTCGAAATGCATGTTACGTGTCTAATTATTCATGTGCCCAACAAATATTGTTTTATGGTAATTAAATACTCCCTCCATTCCTTTTTTACTTTGGCAGTTGGCACTCCCATATTTGTTTTACCAATATTATTTATATTTAAAATTCTAATTTTGAGTATTACTAGTTCATTGTATAGTTATTTAATGATAAGAGTAATTTAAAAGAAAATGTGTAAGTAAAAGAGAAATTTTATTTTAAATATATTAAAAATAAATGAATAAGTAATTTCTTATTCCGTAAAAAGAAACGGAGGAAGTAGTGTGTAAGTCCATCACTTATCACTATACATGCACATCTATGTATAAATTTCTTCAATTGACACCAAGGAGATGTTGACTTGGCAAGAATAAATGCATCATTCAAACACTCTCCTTTATATATAATCTTTGATTCTCTTTTACATTTTTGTTGGAAATAGATTTCATGGCTACCTTAACTAGCAGCAATCAAGCTGAAGGTATGCATCTCTCCTTTGTGATCATCATGATTTCTTCATCTTTTTGTCATGTTTCATTTATTAAATTCAATCGATGCAGGAAAAATGGGAAATCATGAGCTTACTCCATTGGAAAAGCACGTCATGTTCTTTGATATCAATAATGATGGAATAATTTATCCATCAGAAACGTACCAAGGTTTTTCCTTCTTTTCATTAATTTCCTAAATGTATAATTCACCTCTTTTCCATTTATTTTAGAGATAATATAATAGTCAATACAAAGTTGTCAGCGAATTTCACATTCAAACTATCAGTTGTTCAATTCTTTTTTCTCCTTAAATTATCATCATCTATGTATTAGAACACATCTAGGAGATTGTTCAAGTAGGAAAAAGAAACAGCACTACAATGTGTATTTTAATATATAAATGGTGAGAGTTCAGTCATAAAAAGAGAATATAGTCATAAAAAATAATAATTCAAATGTGTTTTTGACCATTAGCTATTTCTTTATAATATGCTTTCGTATTTCTTGAATTGTCCTGTTTATATTTCTGATTTATAATTTTGTCAGGTTTTAGAAAGATGGGGCGTGGTATTTTCCGTTCTATGTTTGCTGCTGTTCTCATTCATATTGCTCTCAGTCACAAGACTCGACCGGTAATTCAATACGCTCATATCTATGAAATGCACGACTTAATTTCCATATAAGTGGTTTTGATATATCTTTTATTCTTGATGAAAACAGGTAAATTTTGATGCTTAGTGTTGCTTTTTATCAAGCAAGAAAGCAATTAATCTATGTTGCATGTGTCAAATGAATTTCTATCTACTGACTGCTGGAAATTGATTAGTAATATGCATATGTTTTTTGTCTCACATAGGGAAAATGTCCGTCTCTACTCTTCCCCATTGTGGTAGAAAATATCAAATATGCCATACATGGCAGTGATTCTGGTGCCTATGACTCTGAAGGGAGGTAAATTCATGACTACCTTGTAAATAAATTTTGGTAACAACCGTCTTTTATAATAATATTTCATTATAATAATATTTCTTTTGAACCGACTTTCATGTTATCTTATATTATATGCTTTCTATAACAATGTTTATCCGAACAAACGAGACCGTTATAAAGAAGTTTAACATTATATCCAAACTATGCACAGTATTACATTTGGTACAGTGACTAAATTGAATTGACTTGCTATTATTGAAGGTTTGTGCCAGAAAAGTTTGAGGAGATCTTTAAGAAGCATGCAAACCAAAATGCAGATTCGTTAACATACAACGAAGTGAAAGAATTGCTCAAGGCTAACAGTGAACCAAAGGACTACTATGGACGGTATCCGCTCTTTCCCTCTTTATTGTTACTTGTTACTCCCTCTGTCCGATATGATTGTGTTTGACTACACACGTAATTTAAAAAATAAAAAAAACTTCTGAAAAAAATATAATCTTAAGTAAGTCATAAATATTACTCTCTCCGTCATAATTTATATGATACTTTTCATTTTTTAAGCGTCAATTTGACTAATCTCTAAAATTAGATTAGATTAGATTAACTCAAATTTTAAGATTATAATTTATATATTTGAAAATTACCTGAAAAGTACTATAAATTGAAAATTTCCACATATCAATTTGGTGAACAAAATACTATCTTAAATATTGGTCAAATCTCATACAATTTGAATATCGAGAAGTGAAAAATATAACATAAATTGGAACAGGGGGAATATGTGCCTATAAATTATCTCATTAAGTTTAAAAAATGAAAAACGTAAAATTAAATTGTTTGTAAATAAGAAAAGTACATTTTCTAGGACAAACTTAAAAGAAAATTGTGCAAGATAAATTTGAATAAGGACATTACTTGTCAGTACACATTAATTACCATCCATTGAAAAAATAGTGTTTTTATTAGTCTTTGAAAAATCACAAATTTTAATTTCGGTCATTGTGATATTTAATTAAGTACATATAATTTCCACTTTTTATTATTTTTCTTATAAATCCTTACAAATTTAACTACTAATTGTTAATTGAGTATAAGCACATTTAGTTACTCATGTCTTACGTTAAATTTATTGTTACTCCATATTAAGGGTAACATAATTTTTTAAAAATAATTTAAATATAACATATTTCGTAAAGAGACTAAAACACACTTTTTAATTAATTAAAAATTTAACATGTGTAATGAAGTACTAAAAACACAAAAATTAGAATTTACCAATGGATCAAAAGTGCAATTAACCTTATTTTTATTTTAACTCAATGTTTTATATGTTATAGGGCAAATGCTTTTGTAGATTGGAAGTCTTTATATGATTTAGGCAATAAGGATGGGATATTGACGAAAGAAACCGTAAAAGCTGTTTATGATGGAAGCCTTTTCGAGCAAAAGGCAAAAGAGCATGCTTCAAAGAAGTGACCTTATAGTTCCACTATCATTGTTTGATGTATAATATATTAGTACTATTAATCAACTTATTGTATTCTGTTGTTAATATTGCTATATTCATGTGTTATTATTTTATTCCTTTCATGTCTCAAAAAACTACACATAACAGTGCCGGTGATCAAGGAAGGATTTAGGCAATTGGGTGCGGGTTTTCGGGAACTAGTAGCTTTTATGCTAACCGTATATTTAAATTCAGAAGTCTATTAAGTATTGATTTCGGGGTGGTAAATTGCCTCAAGTAGGTAGGTTTGAGTATTGACAGCTGCAATGAGGGAGTTTTATTTTTTCTTTGTGGGGGATGATTCCTTGTGAACGCCAGACACTGTGTCTCCCACCTAGTGGGCCGCTGAGTCACCATAATTTACCCCCTCCACCAATTTCTATCGGACCGAGGGGTGGGAGCCCTATGGGCGAGGGATTAAGCCTTTTTTCCCCAAGTATATAAGAAATATGTATAAGTTGGGAACCCACCTAATGGGCCGCTGAGTCACCATAATTTACCTCCTCCACCAATTTCTATCGGACCTGGGGTGGGGGCCCGTGGGCCAGGAATTAAGTCTTTTACCCCCAAGTATATAAGAAATATGTATAAGTTGGGAACCCAATAACAAACTAGGCTAACTCTTAGTTAATCGGTAGAAATGAAACATGCTTAAAGATTTAGTGAGGGTTGAATTCCCTTTTGCATATAGAATAATTAAAAAAAAAAAAGAGATTTATGCAAACTTGTAAACTTTAAATTCTGCATCCTCCTTACCATGATCTCAGGGAACCCCACACTTGTCTCTCTCGTTTTCTCCTGGGTTAAGCTTTATTCTTTATAGCCCGGTTAGGCTAGCGACTGGTGCAGATATGACAATTTCTAGTTCAAGAGTCATGTACAGTTCATATTGACCCAAGCAAAGACCCTTGAGGTTCTTCCGTAAATGTGCAGCCTGAACAAATAGCTTGCATTCTGCATAGTCCTATAAATATTTACAGTTATACTAACTATAGTATATTTTTATATTGAATTTCAACAAGAAATTTTTCTTTTAATGTCATTTCTTTTACTCTCTTCCCGGCCGCGGGACTGCCGGGAAGAGGAGGAAGGGCAGGGGTGACAGTAATTGTTGACCGAATCTTGGTTTGCTGAGAGGTGGCTGTGGAATCACCCTGAGGCGGGCTGTTTCGAGCCACCGTTGGCAGAATCGGGTGGGCAGCTAGTTCCGGACTGGCCGAGGTGGTGGCGGGTGCCGATGTCTGGGACGAAGGACTATGTAAATAGTGAATTAGAAGAGGATTTAGGCCATCATCTAGGAAGTTGTAGGAATGTCGAGGTGACGAGTGTAGAGAGAAAGAGAAATTAAGACTCATCAAATAGGACATGACGTGAAATAATAATTTTACGCCTCGACAAGTCATAGCACAAGTAGCCACGATGATTGACAGGTAACCCATAAACATACACGGGGAAGATCGGGGTTAGAGTTTGTGAGTGATCGGATGGAGAGGGTAACAAAGACATCCAAAAATATGCAAGTGTCGGTAAGAGGGGTTCCTACGAAATATAACTTGGATGGACGACTGTTGAGCTATAGACTTGTTTGGTATTATATTTTGGAGATAGGTGATCATGGACAGTGCGTAATGCCATAATTGAGGGGGAATTGAGGCGTGAGCAAGTGGGCACGAATAAGGTTATTTATGGTTTGGATTTTTCGTTCGGCTTTACCATTTTTGGAGGATGTGTGACAGCAGGAAAACGAAAGGTAAGACCGTTTTTGGAGCAAAATGGTTTGAATTGGTTATTATCGAATTTCCTGCCATTGTCACATTGAAAACATTTAATGCTCTTTTCAAATTGTGTTTTTACGAAAGCACTAAATGAAGAAAAAATAGGGTAGACCTAGGATTTATTTCCAATTGTAAAATTCCATAGAAAGTTGGAATAATTGTCCAAAAACAACACATAATATCGATGGTCAGTCGTACTCAAAATATGAGATATCCACAAATTACTTTGTATGATATCGAAAGACATTAAAGTATAATTTATAGATGCATAAAATGATAATTTGTCATGTTTTCAAAGAATGCAAGATTCACATAAAGGAGTCCTAGAAATACAGTTACAATTAATAAAGTTATTTTTTCTAAGAAAGCGTAAAACATAGTTTACCGGATGTCCTAATCTAGAATGCTAAAGAAGAAAGAGCAGCAAAAGTTGAGGGAATTGAGGCTGAATTGTTGACGGCGTTTGAAATAAGGTAGAGATCTCCGGTGCTGTCACATCGCATTATTTGTCTCCCTGTCGTAAAATCATTTATAGTTAAACCAAAAGGATCAAAGTCAAGAGAAACCCAATTCTCAGTTGTGAAACATCGCACGGAGATTAGATTCTTAATGAGTTTAGGGGCATGAAGGACATTTTTTAAGATTAGTGGTGGATGTGGTGGGGATATAGAGGAATGACCATAACCACAGATGAGAATGTCTTGTCCACTACCAAAAATAATATTCTGATTTAAATTACTCAAATTAGAATAAGACGAGAGAGTATCTTGTGATGCCGTCATGTGAGATGTGACGCCTGTGTCCATATATCAATTTTCGTCTAGAGTGTTGAGTGACATTGTGCTCATAGCTGCCTCAATGTCATTCGGTGCATAAGTCGATGGTGGGGTGCCGTGATGTGTAGGCCTGTTATAGATGTGTGCCAAGTATGCCAGTTTGGGCCTATCAGTTCTGAGGTGGAATCCACGAGGATGTCATATACGAGCAAGGAGGGAGGCGAATGATAGTGGGGCCATGCGGCCCACAGCGTGTAGGCAACCCACGGTAGAAGGCCACTTCTTATTGGTAAATTTACATTCTTTTTCTCAAATGACACCTCTTACCAGAACTGGAATCTTTGGCTTTTATATTATAAAGAGCCATTTTCAAGTAATATTTGACTAATTGTGCATAAGTTGAGATCCACCCCTTTGGCGGAACTCAGATCTAGTATAATTGGTCATCCATAAAGTTAAACCTTTTTCTTTTCATGTTGTTAATATTAGCTTAGTTACCTTTGTAACCGAGCATGTAATCTGTTTAACTAGATGTGGCTTGGATAGTTTAAACTAGATGTTTACTATATCTGTCTCTATCATTCTGGGGAATCGACCATTCGGCTGCTGTCTAATTCCCAATTGAATTATTAACATTTTTATATTTGCTTGGATTGGATTTCCATTGAACTATGGTGGATAAATAAATTATGCAGTCACCATATTCATGTATTTCCTGGAAATTGACTAATTTGCCTGGATAGCTCTTATTATCTCACACAGAATTCTCTAGGCACACTAATTAACTTCCACATACTGTTGGATAATTTGCACGTGTGTCTAATTAAATGATGAAGCAAGTAAAATGCTTTATATATGATTAAGAAAGAGCAGGAATGAACCAAGTTCATTTTCTTTTGTGCACATTACTTGGTCTGTTATCTTTGACATTAGCTTGAGATGTTTAGGTTCTTTCTCAATGGCTTAGCTCGGTGATTGATGCTAAAATGACATTGTGGTACTAACTTACTATAAGATTATAATTTATAATGCATGAAGGGATAGGAAAAATATATATGCAGAAAGTATGTGGTTTAAGGCTTCTTTTTGTACAATATTTCTTCTAGACTTTCAAGTTGTTGTTGTTTGGTGTGATTTTGTTGGTTTATGTGTGCTGGAAAGTGTGTTTGCTTTGGTAATATTCCCTGGTCCCCCTCATGACTTTATTTTCTTTAATTTTTTATTTATCTTGATAAATTGACATGCTAAATGATGAATACTAGCGATGGTTTCAAGCTTATTCATTGAAACGAGTTTTATCTTGAAGAAGAAAGATCTCAGGCGTGCTGGTACTCGAGCAGGTCTAAAAATTCTCTTTCTGTTACATCTTTATATTAGTCAATTTACTGATTGATTGTAATGGTGCAATTTCCTTAGCTGGCTTAATTATTTCTAACCATTAGAGTATCTCCATGATTGGTGTGTATATGTAATTGCTACTGCCTTAATGTTGCATTAATTAATAGTTATTAAATATTGGTATCTTCACTGCAGGAGGTGGAGGCTATACTTATTTTCTTGAACCCCTTTGGTGGGCAGGCATGATCACAAGTAAGTGGAATATGAGTTGTCTCCATGAGTAAACCTCACTCCATGATAGGAATGTGTTAGCACTGTTGTGTTTATAATGTCACTTGGATTTGGATATGCAGTGATCGTTGGGGAAGTTTCCAATTTTGTGGCCTATATTTATGCTTCAACAGTGATTGTGACCCCTCTTGGTGCGTTGAGTATAATTATAAGTGAGATTTTGAAGTCTTATGAGCTATTTAGAACTCTGACAAGAAACTCCTTTGTCACGACCCGACCCCGCGACGGCCCCACCCGAAAGACTTACATGATACATCGTAGATAACCAATGAACATAAATAAAGCTCATAGACATAGATCAATGTGAAATAAGAAGCAGACTAGCCGATAATGCCACCTTTCTGTATATATATACATGACCAAAAGAGCTACAACTTTTACAAGTCCAACCCACAAAACATGACTACAGACTTCTAAGAGTTTTGACATAACAACTGTGACGGGACAGGGCCCCGTCATATCCCTGAATGTACATAAGTCTACAACAACAGAGATTCGTACCAAAGACAAGCCTCCGGAGTAAGGGAGCTTCTCAAAAGCTGAACAGTGATCATAAGAGTGAGGATCAACAACCTATTTACCTCTATCTGCGTGAACGCAACCCCCGAGGAGGGGTCAGTACAAAGTATGTACCAAGTGTGTGAAACTGAAAGTACTGTAATTAGATCATATAGTCTAAATTAAAGTTGGAGACATGTATGATAATCAAATTAACAGTATACTGTGCCTTATTAATAATGAGAGTAAATAGGAGTACACTTTACCGTTTAATAATAGGATGCTTATGATCAAATTAGGGCCACTCGCCCGTAGAATCATTATGCAATTCTACTCCTAGGACTATTTCACCCGCATAGGTCATGTGGACCCGCATGAGGCAAGTTGCCTCGCATGGGACTATTTCACCCGCATAGGACTATGTCACCCGCATGGACCCTGTGGGCCCGCAATGAGTATATACGTCATACTCGCATCGTGGGTAGCAAATCCAAGGAAATGCAAAATGCAAATGACCCGGGTATTTGCCCCGTAATAAATAATATAACACTAGCACTAACGACTATCATGAACAACATATGCAAGTTAGCAATCTTTAACTCTCATTAATTAAACTTAAGGCACTATCATGTAAAATCCGGGAATTTAACCCCAAAGTACTACGTACTTCTATTCATTTAAAAAGAACCCTTTTTATATAAAAGCCACAAGATACTAACACCCGTAGTATCAAGACATGTCTATCTTCCAAATCAAGTTACTATATCTTTAGAAATTCATTTCAAGGCTTTGAAACCAAGTAACTTCTATTTCGAAACTCAAGTAACCTATACCTTTAAATCAAGTTACTTATACCCTTTTAAATCAAGTATCGTATACTTTCAAAATCAAATCATTTATTCTCTTTTAAATCATTCGAGTAAACCACTCGTTTAACTTCCCATAAAGTCGTTATAACTAACTTCCCATAAAACCATTATAACACTTTATGTTTTTAGAAATACTAAGGCATTTACATCCTTTAAAAACCAAGTGAGTTTAACCTTCCAACTCAACTAAACTTGTACCTTTTTAAATCAAATCAATGGTACCAAAATGAAACCGAATTCATTTAAGACATGTACGTCAACCGTACTATATATTTATAAGATTCATGCTCAAGAAGATAGGGAAAGTTCCACATACCTCTTCGGCTGAATCCACTCGCTAAGTTGAATATGCCGCACGTAGAATGTCAACCTATAATGACCATAATACGTCTATCAACTTCTAATTTTCTAAGGTAGAATATTTCTAAGTATAAAGTCTCTTATTCTACGGAAAATTGGGCAACATTTCTCCTGTTTCTACGTACTTTTCCACCTTTTTCAAGGCCCGAAACCAATAGTCAATATGCCACATTTAAGGCTCAACAAATCAGCTAATCAAAGAGGATTACACGCCTAACAGGATGTGAAAAATTCTGCCCCACAATTCATATATAATAGTCCAATAATTCTAAGGAAATTCTCGGCTACAACATACCAACATATAACCCTTTTCAATTCCTTTATAATCCAAGTCATTATTCCAACATGTTATATAAGTCATAACAATTATAACAACTCTATTCCCCTTTCTCTTATAACATGTAACGATTATAACTAACAACTAAATTGATTAGCAACTTCAATGGCTATCATTCAATATTTCGATTTTAACATTCCAATGACCCAAACATTTCTAATCTTCATTCCTTATATTACAAGCTCATTTATATACAACTAAAACATGTAATCTTCAATTACATTAGGAAGACAATTATCATTACCTCAATAAGCCCAAATATAATTCAAGATTAAAAGTCGATCCTTAGCAACTTTAACTCCTCTTCTTTACGTTCCAATCCGCAATTAGTGACCCTTAGAAGCTTCTAACCAACTTCTATTCTTGCTTTAATACCAAAAAGTGAAGAACACCTTAGGGTTTTAAAAAATTTTAAAGAGAAAAGAGAACAAGTGTATTTGGATGAAGTTTAGCTAACAAATGGCTAAGTCTTCCAAGACTTAGCCAATATAATGGCTTTGCTTGCTCTACAAGTTGGGAGGGACACTTGTCACCCTCCCATAGGCCCTTACAACAAATATCTTCTTAGATTTAGTCAGATTTTCGCAAAATCCCGCATCGGCGCCACGGCCCTGCAGCCCGGCGCCGTGGCGCTGAAACTGCTGACGCCTTCAGGACTTACGGAGCCACGGCCCTGAGATACGGCGCCGTGGCGCCTGACTAAAACCTTCTGCCTTCTCTTTTGTCAGCTGAACTTGTAACGTCCATAATTCTCTACTCCGATGTCCTATCGACGAGCGGTTTGTTGCATTGGAAACTAGACTCAACGAACTTCATATTAGGCCTTTGAAACACCTAAAAAATCCTAATATACTAGGAGATATACCGCTCCAAAGTTGACTAAAAATATTTCCAAAAACATTCTGCCAACTTTTTTTTCCAAATTCAAATCTTATTTCCTTTCGTACGTTCTCATCTCATTCTCTTGGAATTACGTGGTGTAACATTATCCCTCCCTTAGAAACATTCGTTCCGAATGTTCCTTCGAAGTTCTATCTAAACAGATATCGGCATAGTCCCTTTTAACTATACCCAAACAATCAAATATGCCACACATGACCACATAATAACACTTATGTAAATACGTCAATTAAAATTGACAAGTAGGGAAGCGAATTACCTGTAGATGTAGGGAACAAGTGAGGGTACTTCTTCATCATGTCCTCCTCAGTTTCCCAAGTCATCTCCTCTCTATTATCATTCTGCCTTTTGATGGAAGCCACGTCCTTAGTCCGTAGTCGTCTGACCTGGCGATCAAGTATCGCTATAGGACTCTCCTCATACGATAACCCCTCTGTCACCTGGACATCACTAACCGGGAAAACTCTGGATGGATCTTCGATACACTTCCGTAACATAGAAACATGGAAGACCGGATGTACTGCTTCCAGATCGGATGTCAGATCTAACTCATAGGAAACCTGACCTACTCTATGAACAATCTGGTATGACCCAATGTACCTTGGGCTAAGTTTCCGCTCCTTCCCGAACCTCATCACACCCTTCATGGGTGACACCTTCAAGAAGACCCAATTGTCAATCTGGAACTCCAAGTGTCGACGTCGATTATCTGCATAAAACTTCTGTCGACTCTGAGTTGCTAATAACCTCTCCTGGATAAGCTTCACCTTATCCACAGCCTGCTGGATCAAGTCTGGGCCAACTAACTGAACCTCGCTAACATCGAACTAACCAATCGGCGACCTACACTTCCTGCCATACAAGACCTCATACGGGGCCATCTGAATACTGGAATGGTAGCTGTTATTATATGCAAACTCAACAAGAGACAAATGATCTTCCCAGCTACCCCTGAAATCAATAACACAGCTCGCAGATATCCTCGTTGTCGGATAAGATGCTCGCCGTCCGCTTATCGAGGGTGAAATGCGATCGAGACTCATTTGTGTCCCTAACCCCTTCTGGAAAGACCTCTAGAAGTTAGCTGTAAACTGAACCCCTCTCTCTGATATAATAGATGTAGGAACCCCGTGCAGTCTCACAATCTCCCGGATATAAAGTCTAGCATAATTCTCAGACGAGTAAGTAGTCCTGACCGGAAGAAAATGGGCTAATTTCGTCAGCCTGTCTACTATAACCCAGACGGAATCACACTTTCTCTGAGTACGAGGTAACCATGTAACAAAATCCATGTTGATCACCTCCCACTTCCACGTCGAAATCTCAATCGTATGTAATAGTCCACCAGGCTTCTGGTGCTCAACCTTGACCAGCTGACAATTCGGACACTGAGAAACGAACTATGCTACGTCCCTCTTTAGCCCATCCCACCAATAAACACATCTGAGGTCGTGGTACATCTTAGTCGACCCCAGATGAATAGAGTAACGAGCGTTGTGTGCCTCCCCTAGAACCTGCTGACGAAGTCCTGCAACATCAGGTACACACAACTCGCCTCGCATTTAGCACCCCATCGTGCTACCGAATAAACTCTTCTCCTCGGAGATCTCGTATCGATACCGCACGTAATCCTCGCATCGCCGCCTCCTCACCTCCTTAACGATCGAATCCGGACTCCCCTATCATCGGAATCAACCAACCGAACCCCAAGACTCGCTAGCTGATGAATCTCACGGACCATGTCCCGCCTATCCGTTGTACATCCGATGACTACCCATAGATCTACGACTAAGAGCATCCGCAACCACATCGCCTTCCCCGGTGGAATAGATATCAACATCATAATCCTTAAGTAACTCTAACCACCGCCTCGCCGCAAGTTCAACTCCTCTGCTCGAAGATATACCGAGGCTCTGTGGTCCGTATAAATATCCACATGAACCCCATATAAGTAATGCCTCCAAATCTTCAAAGCATGTATCATCGCCGCTAACTCCAAATCATGAGTAGGTAGTTCCTCCACGCTTCCCGAGCCGTCGGACGCGTAGGCTATAACCTTGTCGTGCTGCATCAACACACAACCAAGTCCGACACCCGAAGCATCACAATAAACCACATAACCCTCTAATCCCTCGGGAAGAGTAAGAACTGGAGTTGTCGTCAACTTCTCTTTCAATAACTGGAAGCCCTTCTCACAAGCATCCGTCCACTGGAACTTAGCCGCTCGAGTCACTAGTCAAAGGCGCCGATATCAAACAAACTTTTCCACAAATCTCCTTAATAACCCGCAAGTGCCCAAAGCCGCACCTCGGGCCGGCAGTAAGAGTTCAGGCCAAGTCTTTACCGCCTCTATCTTCGCCGTATCAACCCGAATACCGTCGGCCCCGATAATGTGCCCCAAGAATGCCACTGAGGCCAACCAGAACTCACACTTAGAGAACTTGACATACAACTGTCGGCTCTGGAGGACTCTAAGTACCGTCCTCAAATGATCCGCATGCTCCTGCTCCGTGCGAGAATAAACTAGAATGTCATCAATGAATACTATAACAAATGTATCCAGAAATGGCTTGAACACCCGGTTCATCAAATCCATAAATACTGCTTGAGCATTTGTCAACCCGAACGGCATCACCCTGAACTCATAATGCCTGTACCGGGTCCTGAATGCAGTCTTCGGGATATCTGCCTCCCTAACTCGTACCTGATGATAACCGGATCGCAGGTCTATCTTGGAGAAGCACTTCGCACCCTGCAACTGATCAAACAAATCATCAATCCTAGGGAGGGGTACCTATTCTTGATGGTTACCTTGTTCAGCTGCCTGTAGTCAATACACATACGCAGCGTCTCATCCTTCTTCTTCACAAATAATACCGGCGCTCCCCAAGGTGAAGTACTAGGCTTAATAAAGCCTTTCTCCAAAGAAGTCTTTCACCGGTCCTTCAATTCCTTCAACTCAAGAAAGCATCCTCGCAGACGGAATAGATATAGGTCGCGATCCGCGTAACATCAATACAGAACTCTATCTCCCTCTCTGGAGGAATACCTGGGAGATCATCTGGAAATACATCCGAAAATTCTCTAACAACCGGAACTGACTGAAGAACTGACACCTCAACCTCTGTATCGAATACCCGAATAAGGTGATAGATATACCCTTTCTGAACCAACTTCCTAGCCTTGAGGTAAGAAATAAACCTACTACTCGGCGATGCAGTATCCCCTTTCCACTCAATAACAGGCTCACCGGGAAAGTGGAATCGAACTAATCTGTCTCTACAGTCAACATTGGCATAACAAGAAGCCAACCTGTCCATACCCATTATGACATCAAAATCTGTCATCTCTAGCTCTATCATGTCTGCTAGGGTCTGACGACTGTATATGAATACCGGACAGTTTTTATACACCCGCTCAGCTACCACCGAACCACCCACTGGCGTAGCTACCTCAAACGGCTCTATTGACACAGGTTCTATTCCTATTCTACCAGCAATAAGAGGAGATATATATGACAAGGTAGAACCTGGATCTATCAAAGCATAAACGTCACAGCATGAAATCAATAATATACCTGTGACGACATCCGCGGCCTCCCGGGCCCGCTGATCGACTAAGGCATAGATGCGTTCGAGGACCGCTAGAATTAGACCTCGCCACGACCTGCCGCGTCCGCCCGTAACCACCCTGCACTCCGGGGAGCTTAACCACAGAAGATGATGACCCTGCAACTGACCCTATAGGCTGAGCCATACTACCCGTGCCACCTCTGGTCGGACAATCCTTCGCCAAATGGTCTTGACGGCCGCAAGTATAGCAGGCTCTCGTAGTAGTACGACACTCCCCAAAATGGGACCTTCCACAATAACCACACTGAGGCAAGGGTGGTCTCATCTGACTAGCACCCCTAAACCTCTTCACCGACTGCAGCCTTCGCCTCAACACCGGCCGATCAACCGTCGCCAGAAGACGAAAGGAGCACTTCAGAGAGCCGAGACGCAGCTCTAGCTCGCCGCCGAGGTCGCACCTCGAAAGTTACCACGAACCACTGCCCGGCCTTTCGGCCGATCTTCATCAAATCATCGACGCCGCCGATTCTCGACTCGCGTAAGCAATACGCACGCATATCGTACCGAAGAGCTACACGCACCCATCAATAAGATAAGAATATAGTCCTACCACGCACGCGAACTCTATCCGCCATGTTCGCCAAATAGTGGCGCATACCTAGCCAACGAGTCGAACTTCAGGCTATACTTTGATGGTCCTCCCACCGCTTAACGCCAAGACTATCAACACGGGCTCTCATCTCGGGAGGCAAGAAGTGGTCTAAGAGGCCTTCGTGAACTCGTCCCAAGCCGAGAGCACCACGCCGACAGTTCGACGCTTCAGCCATCGCAACATCGCAATCGCAAGAAACTAGTATAATCGGCCTGCGAGGCCTTAATCACTCATAGTCGCCGCATTCGCTAATGAACTCACGAGGATCATCTTCGGTCGAACCATAGAACTGCCGACAGAACCAGAAAATCTCAAACCTCAAACCGCTCGCCGGGTTCGCACGCTCGTTCGCAGCTGCTCATATCGCCGCTGATCAGATCTCCATATCACCACTCGCCAGGACCGAGGCTATGTATCGAGTGCTGAGCAGCCGTTTAAAGCTCTCGGGTGATGGCGGCGATATTCAGCCGACAGATATGCCGCATTCAAGATCGGCTCGTGTTCAGCCTTGCTGGTCCCACTAGCAGCTCATCGCCGACTTGCCCTTCTAGCCGTTGTTGCGCTCATGGAGGCATAGTCGATAAACAAGAATACGTTAGAATCGATCAACCCTTACATTGCTCGCGATCTCAGAGTGAGAAGAATGGAAACCAATCCTAAATATCCTGTAGCCTCTTGATTATAGATGTGGTGCACAACACACCGATAATCAAGACTCTATTAGACACGGTGTGGTATCAGAGCAGTTAGTCCTCAGAAAGTGTCTACAGATCGTGTCTAGTAGAGTCTTGATTATCGGTGTGTTGTGCACCACATCTATAATCAGGAGGCTACAAGATATTTAGGATTGGTTTCCATTCTTCTCACTCTGAGATCGTGCAGTAGAGCTGTGTATTAGGTTGATCCAGTTCTAACGTATTCTTGTTTAT
Source organism: Przewalskia tangutica (assembly GCA_029844215.1). Taxonomy (NCBI): domain Eukaryota; kingdom Viridiplantae; phylum Streptophyta; class Magnoliopsida; order Solanales; family Solanaceae; genus Przewalskia; species Przewalskia tangutica. The sequence goes on along the minus strand of CM056736.1, from coordinate 82,672,801 downwards.
CAGCTATGCCTCCACGGAAGGCAACAGAATTTCGTGGCGGCAAGTCGCCAGAAGAGCTACCAGTGTGACCACAGAGTTACGAGGCACGTGCCCGCCTATGTCGGACGCAGATATCCGCTCGGCTAGTTCTATTACGCCGCCATCACCCGAGGAGCTTAGAGCGGCTGCAGCTCTAGAGACTTCAGTATATGAGCCCCCACCTCGCCAGCGTGGGTGGTGATTATGGAGATACACCGCTTCGCCGATATGGCGGACAACACGCAGCTGAGGGTTCGAGATTTTCTGGGTTGCAATCTGCCAGAGTTCTATGGTTCGAGACCTGAGGATGATCCTCAAGAGTTCATTAGGCAGATGCAGCGGACTATGAGGGTGATTAAGGCCTCAGAGGCTGAGTCAGTTGTACTAGCTTCTTACCGGTTACGCGATGTTGCAGTGAACTGGTTCGAGTCGCGAACCGCCCGTGGCGCGCGCCCTCCCGCTGTTTGGGACGAGTTCACAGGGGCCTTCTTAGACCACTTCTTGCCCCCTGAGATGAGGAGAGCCCGTGTTGATATGTTCTTGACGTTGAGGCAGGGTGGGAGGACCATCAGAGAGTATAGCCTAGAGTTCGACTCATTGTCTAGGTATGCGCCCACTATTGTGGCGGATAGAGTTCACCGCTACATGGTAGGACTAGATTCTTATCTTATTGATGGGTGCATGGTTGTAGCTCTTCAGCCGGGCATGGACATTGCCTGTATTTAGGCTTACACACAGGGAGTCGAGGATCGGCAGAGAGGTCGACGATTTGATAGAGATCAGCCCAAGACGGCCAAGACGGCAGGGTTTCAGGGGAACTTTTGAGGCGACAATTTCAAGAAGAGCTAGGATCAGGCCTCACCAAAGACAAAGTTCTCCTTTCCGCTTTCTAGCGCATACCTTTGATCAGTCGGGTTATTCGGGAGCAGGTCAGGGCCATTTGGCGAAGTTTCCGACCAGAGGTGGCACGGGTAGTATGGCTCAGCCTATAGGGTCAGTTGCCGGGTCATCATCTTCTGTGGTTATGCGCCCCGAAGGGCAGGGTGGTTACGGGCCAGCAGGCCGCGACAGAGGTCGTGGCAGGGGTCCTAGTTCTAGCGGTTCTCAGAACCGCATCTATGCCTTATCCAGTCGACAGGACCCGGAGGTTTCGCCAGATGTCGTCACAGGTATATTATTGATTTCATGTTGTGACGTTTATGCTTTGATAAATTCAGGTTCTACCTTGTCTTATATATCTCCTCTTATTGCTGGTAGAATAGGAATAGAACCTGTGTCAATAGAGTCGTTTGAGGTAGCTATGCCAGTGGGTGTTTCGGTGTTAGCTGAGCGGGTGTATAAAAATTGTCCGGTATTCATATACAGTCGTCAGACCCTAGCAGACTTGATAGAGCTAGAGATGACAGATTTTGATGTCATAATGGGTATGGACTGGTTGGCTTCTTGTTATGCCAATGTTAACTGTAAAGACAGATTAGTTCGATTCCAGTTTCCCGGTGAGCCTGTTATTGAGTGGAAAGGGGATACTGCATCGCCGAGGAGTAGGTTTATTTCTTACCTCAAGGCTAGGAAGATGGTTCATAAAGGGTATATCTATCACCTTATTCGGGTATTCGATACAGAGGCTGAGGTGCCAGTTCTTCAGTCAGTTCCGGTTGTTAGAGAATTTCCGGATGTATTTCCAGATGATCTCCCAGGTATTCCTCCAGAGAGGGAGATAGAGTTCTGTATTGATGTTCTGCCAGATACGCGGCCTATATCTATTCCGCCGTACAGGATGACACCTGTTGAGTTGAAGGACCAGCTGAAAGACTTGCTGGAGAAAGGCTTTATTAAGCCTAGTACTTCACCTTGGGGAGCGCCGATATTATTTGTGAAGAAGAATGATGAGACGCTGCGTAAGTGTATTGACTACAGGCAGTTGAACAAGGTAACCATCAAGAATAAGTACCCCTCCCCAGGATTGATGATTTGTTTGATCAGTTGCAGGGTGCGAAGTGCTTCTCCAAGATAGACCTGCGATCCGGTTATCATCAGGTACGATTTAGGGAGACAGATATCTCGAAGACTGCATTTAGGACCCGGTACGGGCATTATGAGTTCAGGGTGATGCCATTCGGGTTGACAAATGCTCAAGCAGTATTTATGGATTTGATGAACCGGGTGTTCAAGCCATTTCTGGATACATTTGTTATAGTATTCATTGATGACATCCTGGTTTATTCTCGCACGGAGCAGTTGCATGCGGATCATTTGAGGACGGTACTTAGAGTCCTCCAGAGCCGGCAGTTGTATGTCAAGTTCTCTAAGTGTGAGTTCTGGTTGGCCTCAGTGGCATTCTTGGGGCACATTATCGGGGCCGACGGTATTCGGGTTGATACGACGAAGATAGAGACGGTAAAGACTTGGCCTAAACCTACTACACCGACTGAGGTGCGCGACTTTTTGGGCCTTGCGGGTTATTACCGGAGATTTGTGGAAACGTTCGCCGATCTCGCTTTGACTAGCCGACTCGTAAAGCGGCTAAGTTCCGCCGACGGATGCTTGTGAGAAGGGCTTCCGCTATTGAAAGAGGTTGACGACACTCCAGCTTTACTCTTCCGGCGGATTAGAGGTTACGAGGTTTATTGTGATGCTTGCATCGGACTTGGTTGTGTTGATGCAAAGACGACAAGGTTATAGCCACGCGTCCGACACTCGTGAAGCATGAGAGGAACTACCCTACTCATGATTTGGAGTTAGCGGCAGTGATACATGCTTTGAAGATTTGGAGGCATTACTTATATGGGGTTCATGTGGATATTTATACAGACCACAAGAGCCTCCAGTATATCTTCAGACAGAGGGAGTTGAACTTGCGGCAGAGACGGTGGTTAGAGTTACTTAAGGATTATGATGTTGATATCCTATTCCACCCAGGGAAGGCCAATGTGGTTGCAGATGCTCTTAGTCGTAGATCTATGGGTAGTCTGTCAGATGTACAACCAGATAGACGGGACATGGTCCGTGAGATTCATCAGCTAGCGAGTCTTGGGGTTCGGTTGGTTGATTCCGATGATAGGGGAGTCCGGATTCGATCGTTAAGGAGGTGAGGAGGCGACAGTACGAGGATTCAGTTCTGGTACGGTATCGAGATACAGCTCTCCGAGGGGAGAAGAGTTTATTCGAGGTAGCACCTGATGGGGTGCTAAGGTACGAGGCGCGTGTGGTACACGATGTTGCAGACTTCACAAGATGTTCTGCGGAGGCACACAACGCTCGTTAATCTATTCATCCGGGGTCGACTAAGATGTACCATGACCTCAGATGTGTTTATTGCGGATGGCACAAGCAGGACGTAGCAGTTCGCTTTCTCGTCCGAATTGTCGCCAGGTCAAGGTTGAGCACCGAAGCTCAGCGGGCTATTACGCATGAGATTTCGACGTGGAAGCTGGAGGTGATCAACATGGATTTTGTTACGATGTTACTCGCATCAGGAAGTGTGATTCCGTCTTGGTTATAGTAGACAGACTGACGAAATCAACTCATTTTCTTCCGGCCAGGACTACTTACTCGGCTGAGGATTATGCTAGACTTTATATCCGGGAGATTGTGAGACTGCATGGGGTTCCTACATCTATTATATCGCATGCAGGGATCGATTTACCAACTTCCGAGGACTTTCCGTGGCGGGTTAGGACACAGTGAGTCTCAAGATCGCATTTCACCCTCGCATCGACGGACAGCAGAGCGCATCATCCGCATACACTTGAGGATATGTTGCGGGCCTGTGTTATTGATTTCAGGGGTAGCTGGGAAGATCATTTGTCTCTTGTTGAGTTTACATATAATAACAGCTACCATTCCAGTATTCAGATGGCCCCGTATGAGGCCTTGTATGGCAGGAAGTATAGGTCACCGATTGGTTGGTTCGATGTTGGTCAGGTTCAGTTAGTTGGCCCACACTTGATCCAGCAGGCTGTGGATAAGGTGAAGCTTATCCATGAGAGGTTATTAGCAGCTCAGAGTCGACAAACGTCTTATGCAGATAATCGACGTCGACACTTGGAGTTCCATATTGACGATTGAGTCTTCTTGAAGGTGTCACCCATGAAGGGTGTAATGAGGTTTGGGAAGGAGGGGAAACTTAGCCCAAGGTACATTGGGCCATACCAGATTGTTCGTAGAGTAGGCCAGGTTGCCTATGAGTTAGATCTGCCATCCGATCTGGAAGCAGTACATCCGGTCTTCCATGTTTCTATGTTACGGAAGTGTATCGGAGATCCATCCAGAGTTTTCCCGTTTAGTGATGCCAGGTGACATAGGGGTTATCGTATGAGGAGAGTCCTATAGCGATACTTGATCGCCAGGTCAGGCGACTACGGACTAAGGACGTGGCTTTCGTCAAAGTTTTGTGGCGGATTGATAATATAGAGGAGATGACTTGGGAAGCTGACGAGGACATAATGAAGAAGTACCCTCACTTGTTCCCTACATCTACAGGTAATTCGCTTCCCTACTTGTCAATTTTAATTGACTTATTTACATAAGTGTTATTATGTGGCCATGTGTGGCATATTTGATTGTTTTGGGTATACTTAAAGGGGACTATGCCGCTATCTGTTTAGATAGAACTTCGAAGGAACATTCGGGATGAATGTTTCTAGGGGGGGAGAATGTTACACCCAATAATTCCAAGAGAATGAGATGAGAACGTACGAAAGGAAATAAGATTTTAATTTGGAAAAAAAAAAAGTTGGCAGAATGTTTTGGACAGATTTTTGGTCAATTTTGGAGCGGTATATCTCCTAGTATATTAGGAGTTTTTAGGTGTTTCAAAAGCCTAATATGAAGTTCGTTGAGTCTAGTTTCCAACGCATCAAACCGCTCGTCGATAGGGCATCAGAGTAGAGAATTATGGACATTACAAATTCAGCTGACAGAAGAGAAGGAAGAAGGTTTCAGTTAGGTGCCACGGTGCCGTATCTCAGGGCCATGGCACCGTAAGTCCTGAAGGCGTCATCAGTTTCAACGCCACTGCGCCGGGCTGCAGGGTCGTGGCGCCAACGCGGGATTTTGCGAAAATCTGACTAAGTCTAAGAAGATATTTGTTGTAAGGGCCTATGGGAGGGTGACAAGTGTCCCTCCCAACTTGTAGAGCAAGCAAAGTCATTATATTGGCTAAGTCTTGGAAGACTTAGCCATTTGTTAGCTAAACTTCATCCAAATACACTTGCTCTCTTTTCTCTCTAATTTTTTTTAAAACCCTAAGGTGTTCTTCACTTTTTGGTATTAAAGCAAAAATAGAAGTTGGTTAGAAGCTTCTAAGGGTCACTAATTGCGGATTGGAACGTAAAGAAAAGGAGTTAAAGTTGCTAAGGATTGACTTTTAATCTTGGATTATATTTGGGCTTATTGAGGTAATGATCCTTGTCTTCGTAATGTAATTGAAGATTACATGTTTTAGTTGTATATAAATGAGCTTGTAATATAAGGAATGGAGATTAGAAATGTTTGGATCATTGGAATGTTAAAATCAAAATATGGCATGATAGCCATTGAAGTTGCTAATCAATTTAGTTGTTAGTTATAATCGTTACATGTTATAAGAGAAAGGGGAATAGAGTTGTTATGACTTATATAACATGTTGAAATAACGACTTGGATTAGAAAGGAATTGAAAAGGGTTATATGTTGGCATGTTGTAGCCGAGAATTGCCTTAGAATTATTGGACTATTATATATGAATTGTGGGGCAGAATTTTACACGTCCTGTTAGGCGTGTAATCCCCTTTGATTAACTGATTTGTTGATCCCCTTTGATTAGCTGATTTGTTGAGCCTTAAATGTGGCATATTGACTATTGGTTTCGGGCCTTGAAAAAGGTGGAAAAGTACGTAAAAACAAGGGAAATGCTGCCCAATTTTCCGTAGAATAAGAGACTTTATACTTAGAAATATTCTACCTTAGAAAACTAGAAGTTGATAGACGTATTATGGTCATTATAGGTTGACATTTTACGTGCGGCATATGCAACCTAGCGAGTGGATTAAGCCGAAGAGGTATGTGGAACTTTCCCTATCTTCTTGAGCATGAATCTTATAAATATATAGTACGGTTGATGTACATGTCTTAAATGAATTCGGTTTCATTTTGGTACCATTTATTTGATTTAAAAAGGTACAAGTTTAGTTGAGTTGGAAGGTTAAACTCATTTGGTTTTTAAAGGATGTAAATGCCTTAGTATTTGTAAAAACACAAAGTGTTATAATGGTTTTATGGGAAGTTAGTTATAACGACTTTATGGGAAGTTAAACGAGTGGTTTACTCGAATGATTTAAAAGAGAATAAATGATTTGATTTTGAAAGTATACGATACTTGATTTAAAAGGGTATAAGTAACTTCATTTAAAGGTATAAGTTACTTGAGTTTGGAAAGTAGAAGTTACTTGGTTTCAAAGCCTTGAAATGAATTTCTAAAGGTGTAGTAACTTGATTTGGAAGATAGACATGTCTTGATACTACGGGTGTTAGTATCTTGTGGCTTTTATATAAAAAAAGGTTCTTTTTAAAGGAATAGAAGTACGTAGTACTTTGGGGTTAAATTCCCGGATTTTACATGATAGTGCCTTAAGTTTAATTAATGAGAGTTAAAGATTGCTAACTTGCATATGTTGTTCATGATAGCCGTTAGTGCTAGTGTTATATTATTTATTACGGGGCAAATCCCCGGGTCATTTGCATTTTGCATTTCCTTGGATTTGCTACCCACGATGCGAGTATGGCGTATATACTCATTGCGGGCCCACAGGGTCCATGCGGGTGAAATAGTCCTATACGGGTGAAATAGTCCCATGCGAGGCAACTTGCCTCATGCGGGTCCACATGACCTATGCAGGTGCAATAGTCGTAGGAGTAGGATTGCATAATGATTCTACGGGCGGGGTGGCCATAATTTGATCTTAAGCTTCCTATTATTAAACAGTAAAGTGTACTTCTATTTACTCTCATTATTAATAAGACACAGTGTACTATTAATTTGATTATCATACATGTCTCCAACTTTATTTTAGACTATATGATTTAATTACAGTACTTTCAGTTTCACATACTTGGTACATATTTTGTAATCGACCCCTTCCTGGCCGCTCATGCCGCAAGTAGAGGTAAACAGGTTGCTGATCCTCACTCTTAGGATCACTGTTCAGCTTTTGAGAAACTCCATTACTCTGGAGGCTTATCTTTGGTACGGATCCCTGTTGTTGTAGACTTATGTACATTCAGGGGTATGACGGAGCCCTGTCCCGTCACAGTTGTTATGTCAAAACTCTTAGAGGTCTGTAGTCATGTTTTGTGGGTTGGACTTGTAAAAGCTGTAGCTCTTTTGGTCATGTATATATATACAGAAAGGTGGCCTTATCGGCTAGTCTGCTTCTTATTTCACATTGATGTATGTCTATGAGCTTTATTTATGTTCCGTTGGTTATCTCTACTGACCTTGGTAAATCTAAAAAGTGTTGGCTTGGCACTTTTTATGTTGAGGGAAAGATTACAACGATTAGGTGTTGTGGGATGCATATTGTGCATCGTAGGATCAGTGGTAATTGTTATACATGCAGCTCAGGAGCAGATCCCAACTTCTGTAGCGTTGATGTTTCATTTTGAGCCTCGTTATGGGCAAACAAACATACTGGTATATTTGGAAATATGTGTCCTTAATGGGTGCACTTACGGTAATTATGCTTTTTCTAAGCTACTTCGAGTCATCGTCTTTTTTTCGTCGCTGGGATTTGTACACTACATTCTTGTTGGACATGATGCAGTTTTGTACATGTGAACACTTTGCTAGCCTGTCAAGATGTTTCTATAGTTCCTTTTCCTTTCTAATTCATTGTATATGCAGGTTGTCAGCATAAAGGCTATCAGAATTGCAATAAAACTTACTTGGAAGAAATTAGTCAAATTGTTTATCCACAGACTGGGCTTTTTCTAGCTGTTGCAGTTAGGGGTGCACAAAGGGTCAAAACCGGACCGGACCGGACCGAACCGGACCGGACCGAGGACCGAACATTCGGATTCTCCGGACCGAACTTCTCGGTCCGGTCCGGTCTACTGGACCGAATGGACCGAATCCCTCTCCCCGTGCGCCCCCCACCAGCCCCACCCCCCACCCCCAAAGACCTCCAAATTTCGCACGTATTGACATATCAAATATAAGTTGTAAATTAGTGAAACTTTAAATGGTCATAACTTTGCGCTCGGACGTCCGTTTGATCTAATTTGTTTTTTGATTTCGCGTATTTTGTCGAGGCGAAAAATCCCACCTTCAGCCGATTTCTCCAAAAACGTCCATCTTGCCCCATCAATTTCACTTTTTCCCCAAATCGTTACGTTTTTCTCCTTTTCAAATCTAAATATCTCGCGATGTACAATAGATTTCAACGTAAAAGTTTTGTGGTAATGTGTCCGAGAATGTCAATTTCAGTATTGGAAATTCAATTTTAAAAAAAAAACGGGCCCCGGAACCCGACCTGGAATTATATATATATTATATATTAGGAATTTAGAAAATTAGGAATTATATATATTAGGAATTATATATATTAGGAATTATATAAATTATATATATTAGGAATTTAGAAAATTAGGAATTATATATATTAGGAATTATATATATTATATATATTAGGAATTTAGAAAATTAGGAATTATATATATTATATATATTAGGAATTATATATATTAAATATATTATATATATTATGAATTATATAAAAAAAAAAATTAACAAATCGGTCCGGACCGGACCGACCCTGGACCGGACCGGACCGGACCGAAAACCGAAACAAGAATTTTAAAGGACCGAAGACCGGACCGATAATCTCGGTCCGGTCCAAAGAGGGTCGGTCCGGTCCGATTTTTCGGTCCGGACCTAAAATTGTGCACCCCTAGTTGCAGTTATCTGTGTAATCACACAGTTGAATTATCTAAACAAGGTAATGCCGGTAGTTAATTGGCTTTACACACTCCATGTAATGATATCAATTCTTGCACTGTTGCACATGGTATTTTTTGTTAATGGCACAATTATAGAACAGAGAATCAATCCATTGACCAATCATACCAGTTATGCTAAATATTCTCCTAAAGTCTTTACATTTTGTCTGTTTTCAACTTTTATGATTTTGCAATAAATTTGTTGCTCTTTCTTGCATGTTTGATATGTGGTGTAGGAAGTGAAGGGCCTTGACATAAATTTGTCGAGATTATCAGGTTCAGTATACCTGTGGTGCTGCTGGTTGTTGAAGTTGAGTTGAAGGGCAGAGGAGAATTGGCAAGGCACTTGCTGCACTTGCTGCTGAGGCTGCACCGAGAAAATGTTCGTCGATATCGTTACTTGTTGCAGATGGTGTCATTTCCTCTGGCGGTTATCATGTCACATTTACTTTCTAGTACTCTTCAAGAGTTTTAGGAATCTTGCAAAGGGCTTCATATTAAGTTAAATTACTCTCTTCATATTAATCTTGCATTGTTGCTCATTTTGTTTTGTAAAATAATTTGTAAATATTTCAATATTATATATTAAAATGATTTAATTAATTAATTATATTTTAGTTACAATATGCTATTTCCCCACCAATTTAACTATTATTGCAAAAAATTAAAAAAACAATTAATAACCGTCTATGAAGGACCTATTGTGAGCTGTGACACAGGCTACAATGACAATTTATAAAAATCGTCATTCACCCCCTCCGGACATAGTTTTTAACTATGTCCTTTTTCTTGTAGTGATAATAACTTTGTGATGTGAGTTTTGTTCTTTTAGTTTATTTTTTAGTATTTATTTCTTTTAATTGATCATTTGTTTTTTAGTTTAATTTCTGTGCAAAAAATTCCTATCCGTTTTCTTTGCAGGAAATCTTCGAATCAAAGTTTTGCTTCGAAATCGTCATTAAAAGTATATGACTAGTGCATTTATGTATGAAATGTAATTTTATCCTGGAAAGTGAATAATTGAAGTAAAAGCTTTTATGCTAACGTGAGGACAGGCGTTTACGTATGGATATTCTAAAATATAAAACTTGACAATCTTACACAAACTCTATACATGATATTAAGACCATGAAATTTAATAATTTTCATGAAACATATATAAACAATATAACATTTAATCTTGAAAAATCGTCTGAGTACTTATTTTCTTAATTTACGGTAAGCGCAATTGCTTGATTTTTGTTTTTGACTTAACAAATCGCTTCTTTCTCAAAAGAGTATAATTTCTTGATTATTTTTATTAATGAAAATTTATATATACATGATATACAATATCTAATTATGAAAATTAAATTTATCTTTTTTTAATACAAGATTACTTTTTTTTCCTAATATAAGACTACTACCATAATTATACATCTACAAGAACTCTAATAATTATGGTAAGTAATATATACCAAATATACATCATATACATGGTTGTACATGTGATACCCCATTTTAACCGGAGTCGAAATGGTGTACTACGTATGGTTGATTTCTAAATTATTATAGTGAACTAGGACACTTTTAAGTAGCATAAAATGCTATAAATGATCTCCAATTAATGGTCTGCAAAACTTAATGAGATTCTAGGTAAGAGTTCTCTATTATCCTAAAGGGAAGGGGTTAGACATCCTCTAAGATCCGCTAACTTGCGGTTGTCCGGTCAAACGTAAGCTTAATCATTGTATTAAAAAATGCATGTTTTGAAAAGCTTTAGAGTTAAAAAGGATGTCGCAAATAAATAGTTGAAAGATATATTTTCATGAAGTTTTGCGTGAAGTTTATCTATGAAGTGCATAAAGAATGGTTTGGTTGGAAAAATATGCATTGTATATAAAAATTAGCTTTTGATGAAGATAATGTATTTCTGTGGCAAAAAGACATATTTTTAGTAAAGCAACGCACTCATATGATACTGTCCACAAAACGTTTTTTTTTTACAATTGACAACAAATGAAAAGACAGATTTTATTTGTAAGTCAAAGAGATAATATTTTTATAAAAGATCATTTTTATGGCAAATTAGATAGAGCAAAATTTTATTATGTGATAAATAGTATGAAATAAAGATGACTAAATAGTTTAAAAGTTCAAACATGTAAGGCGATCCTAAAGAATAATAAACTAGCGGCAATTTTCTATTTTTTAACTACCCCTTAATCTATTAGTCTTAGATCTACCTATTCTACACATTTCAATATTTATATATTAGATTACATATTATAACAAGGAGACAACAAAATGACGGAATTTAAAGGATAATCAAAAGGGAATGACTAGGAGGATAACATTGTCATTCAACCATTTTGTTTAGGAACTTCGAAGTCGGGAAGGACATGGAATGTGAATCTTCATTTTTCATTGTAGTCATGTTGAGTCTCCTGCCGAGACTCTTCATTTACTTCGATGCATTTCATGCGAACAAAAGAAAGATAAGAATTAGTAGATGGAAAAAATGGAAAGTATACACATAATCTATGACTGGAAATAGATTCAAATACCAAAATATGACCGGTGCAAGGCTATCCTACTTAGTTCAGGCAAAGGACATAGCCAAAATCAAGTATATAATAGACCTCAAATACAATATGCTAGGCATACATAATCAGCAGAATGAGTGAGCATCACATTATTCAGACTAATCAACTTCATATTCCTTTTTTCAGAAAATTGAGACTTAATCTATATCATATTTATCACTTACCAGCCACTGGACAGTAAACCCAACACATTGGAATATCAACAAGTAACTGAGCATAAAAATATACTAACTATAACTTCTTTTGGCGATTAATTGGTAGTCAGCTAACTTAAACAAACACCTAACACAGCAACAACTAGTGTCATAACCCTTCTTGCACAATCATCTATAATTAACCAACATGTAATAGTCACACAAATAAGTAGTTCCGCCATATTTAACTAATTAACTAACCGACAAACAACTCTCGACATGCTCAGAATTATTAACATAATAAACACACAAAATATACGAAATGCATAAAGGAACCGAGAGAATTTGATCTTACTGACCTTCTCCGGGCAGCGAACCGAGGCGTCGTCCCGACTAGTCGAATCCGCTCGAAGAAGGTTGTTTTTTATGCGATTGAATAAGGGCGACGATTTAAGAGTTTTGTGGTTTCTTTTCGAAACACGATTGAGAGTAAAAGAATTTACTTTGTTGTTCTTGGTCTCTGAAGACACAGAAATTCAATTTTGCGTTCAAAAAGGGACCCGTAAAACACAACCCAAGGGGATGTATTTATAGCCCAAAAATTGAGGGCATTGTTTATTTTTGTGTTTTATGTGAGTTAATTTTTTTTATGATCATGCATGTTGTGCTTATTTGAAACGCCTAGTGAACTAAGAGGGATAATGTAGTGGAATGAGAAGCTAAAATCTTTGTGCTTAAGTTAGATATGCCAAAAATTCATGAAAATTTGATTATTTGGAATATTTGGTGCTTAGCCTATGTGCTGTCAATTGAAAAATATCTGTGAAGTCTGCTTGCTTGTTATTTGAGGCGAAATAGTTAAGATGTACATGTTAGGGAGATGATTCAGGCATTTCTTTGTTAGCCATTCTTACCATTCATTACCTACCTTACAATAAATTGTATCCCTAGTCAGTCTCTTTGAGCCTAAAATAAGTTGTTTTCTTTGACACCCCATGATTCCCTCGTGTGCCATAAGCGGTAATTGAAAAATTGGGATGAAAAAGAGTGAAAAAAGAATACAAAAAGAGAGTGAAAAAATGATGCACCCCAATAAAAAAAATGTAAAAGCTTAAGTTTGGGGGTGCTTATGTAAATTGTTTCATGCTCTCAAAAAGAGAAAAGAGGAATGATAGGTATGAACTAAAAAAAGAATACCAAAAAGATTGACATAATGATTGAATGAGAAAAACGCTTATGGTATGTAAATTGAGCCTAAATGTCTACTCTTACCTACCCCTGCCTAAGCCTACATTACAACCCTGAAAAGTCCTGATGATCTCTAGAAAGTATGTCTATGATTAGTGGAGAATAGCAAGTAAACAGGCCTATAGAACTAAATGAAATTGACATGCATAGGTTAGGTATTCATGCTTCCATTGATTATGACTGAAATGAATTTGCGAAATATCTGACTTGAAATTCTAGATTGCTAAATTCATGCTATATTTGTTCCTACATATTATCCTAACTGACGTTCATGTGTTTCTAAGTAACCTTGTGCATCTGCTTGAGTTGAGTCTTTGAGTCTATTTGATTTTGTTTCTTTGATTTTTTTTGTTTTGATCTTTGCTCGAGGGCGAGCAAATGTTAAGTTTGGGGGTGTTTGTTAGGCGTATTTTGTATACGCCTTTTGAGTCATTTTAGTTAGAATTTTACTCGTTTTTGTTGTGTTTAGTATAGTATTTGGTTTGTTTTTCTTTCTTTTGAGTCACAGCGGTTCCAAAATGGCGAAAAAGAGCGAGAATTGGGCAGAAAATGTGCTCCCGAGGCAACAAGGATGAAAATTGACACATCGTGACGGCGATTTTCAACATCGCGCGATAATACGCAGAATCACGGTACATATTTACTGAGAAGTCACATGACTTTCAGCACCGCGGTGCCACTATGCAGAACCGCGGTGCCATATTTGCTGAGAAGGTGCATGAGTTTCGGCACCGCGGTGCCGTTATGCAGAACCGCGGTGCCGATGCGGAAAATCTCAGTTCCGAAGAAGAATTGACTAATGGCAGATTGGTCCATAGGGCACGAAATTTGGAACATATTTAAGCACTAGGGATTAATGCTATGAGGAGTTGGTCATTCTACAACATAGCACAACACAAGACAACAAGGGATAATACATGTCACGACCCGACCCCGGGCCGCGACTGGTGCCCTACCTGGGCACCCTTCTATTCATACAACATAATAAACTGCGGAAGATAAATAACACTTTTTTTTTTTTTTATCAAAAACTAAGGCCAAGCCGATAAGGCTGCCATAACATAAAAACTTACCGAAAGGGTCTACACTGTTTAACAATGTAAAAACAACTCAGCCACCCAAATTTACGGATGAATACATGCACTTAAGATTTTGCGAATACTATGACGGGACAAGGCCCCGCTGCACTCGAATATACATAACCATGACGACAAGCTCCGAACATCGAGCCATCTCAAATCTTGAACCAGATCCTAAGCTCGCGATCCACAATCGGTACCTAAACTCGCGGACATGAACGCAACTTCGGGCGGGGTCAGTACAACAAGTACCGAATATGGAACGGAAAATAAGGTACAGTAAACAAGTCATAACTGTACAAAAGAATGACAGGGGCAAGTATAAAAAGGGTACATACCAGATCCTACCGTGTCATCACTATCTCGTGAACTTAATCGTACCTTATTATCTTTTTCCATTTTTACATAAAAGTTATAGTCACATTCTTACGTACATTCTTAGGAAAAACCGTCAAGTTCATTACCATATAACTTACTTACCTTGCATAACATAATCCGGCCCTTCATGAGGACGCTTATACCGCCTTACCAACTGGGACGCGATAAAGTCACATAAGTCCGCCCATGAGGTATACCGCCCGCCCATTCTCGACGCGATAAAGTCACATAGCTCGCCCATAAAGGTATACGCCCGCCCATTTCTAGACGCGATAATGTCATATAGTCCGCCCATAAAGGTATATCGACGCCCATTTCGGGACGCGATAATGTCATATAGTGCGCCCATAAAGGTATACCGCCTTACCACTTCGACGCGATAATGTCATATAGTCTACCCATAAAGGTATCTCGCCCGACCCATTTCGGACGCGATAATGTCATATAGTGCGCCCATAAAGGTATAACCGCCTTACCACTGAACGCGATAATGTCATATAGTCGCCCATAAAGGTATCGCCTACCCATTTCTGGGACGCGATAAAGTCATATAAAATCCGAAAATTTAACCCAACGTACTACGTACCTCTACTCCTTTAGAATGACTCTTTTTCAAATGAAACTTCCAAGATACTAACAACTGTAGTATCAAGTCATATCTACTTTTCAATACAAGTCACAATACCTTTTAGAAATACATTTACCGGCTTCTAAATCAAGTGACTTCTTTTTTAAAAACCTTAAGCAATTGATACCTTTAAAACAATTTGCCCTTCTTTATTTCAAATCATTTCTTTGCTTACATTACTGAAGAAAATCATTCTTTTAATCTTCCATAAAGTTGTTATAACCAACCTCCCATAAAGCCATTATAACTCTTTATGTCTTAGCCAAATTCATTCATTTTATAACCAAGAGACTTATACTTTCAAATCAAATCACATAGTTTTCAAAATACTTCAAGTCTCTTAACTTTTAAGAAAACAAGTTTCTTAACTTTAGAATGGCAAGAAATCAATACTTTCCAAATCAAGTATTCTATACTTTTAAATCAATTCATTTCTTCCTTTAAGAATCAAGTCTCATAACTTGAAAAATAAAGTCCCTTAACCTTTTAAAAATTTGAGGTTCATAGTCTTAAAACTTCATACGTAAATTCTTATAAATTAAGTAACATATACTTTGGTGCGTTGTGAATAAGTTATACTTATTTATAACGATCTTAATCAAGTAGCCATGATCTAGAAAATGTAATACAATTTTGTCTTATCTTAGCTTCTATGCAGATGGAGAATTCTACTCATTTTAACTTAATTGATTGTCATTACATTTTCCTTTATTAACGCCGCATGGGCTTGTTCGATACTTATTCTCATTTGTGTCAGAACTTAGCCAAGTCAACTTGCTCCAAATATCTCCTAACGACTTTACCAACATCCCCATAAGACTTGGTAAGAACTTAGATAACTTAGACATAACCTTTACGTAGAGTAAATCAACATACATACCTCTTAACTTCTAAGAGAAGGAATCATGAAATAGTACCACATGTATATTCCATACATAGAATCATGTCAAAAGAAGGAGAGGTTCACATACCGCGACGATTATCGACAAATAGCAAAATGCTCCAAAGTACTTCAACCTTGATAGCTATTCCATCCTTCAAGTAGAATACGCTATACTTAGTACTTCAACCTATAATGGCCATAATACGTTCATTAACCTCTAGCTTCGAACGTAGAATATTCTAAGTGCAAAGTCACTAAATTCTACGGAAAATCGGACAGCACTTCCTTTGTTTCTACATACTTTGCCACCTTTTTCAAGGCCGAATTCAATAACCAAACACGCCACATTTAAGGCTCAATACAACAACCAAATCAAAGGGGATTACACGCCTTAACAGGACGTGTAAAATTCTGCCCCACAAATTAATACGAAGCTAGTTCCATATTTAAAGCCATTCTCGGCTAAACATATACAACAACACAAAGTCCTTTCCAATTCTTTTTCAATCCAACTTCTTAGGTCTAACATGTTATATAGTCATAAACAACTTAGCAATTATAACCACCTTAATCAACTCTTTAGATAACATGCGAAGACTAAACTAGTAACTAAATTGAATTACAAACTTAAAGGCTAAATCATGCAACTTTCGGATTCCATCCAAATATTCCATAACACATATTATTCTTCATAATATAATCCACATGATCATTTCTAACTACTACAACATGAAATCTTGAATTATAATAGCAAGACGGAGATTATTACCTCCTTAAGCTCAAAATGATCCAAAACCCTAAGTCGATCCTTAGCAACTCCAACTCCTTTTCTTGACGTTCCAATACGCTATTTGCAACCCTTAGAAGCTTGTGAAAAACTCTTCTTCTATTTCCAACTTCAAAGTTGAAGAACACCTTGGGTTTCCGCCTTGCGACTAACGTAAAAATGCGATTTTTCCGGGATCTTTCTATTGAGATAACCTTACAATACCCTTAGGGACCTTGGGTTAAAGTATCATGAATTAAGAACCACAAACGAAAAAAATTCTTCTTTTTTTTCCTTCTAGCCGAGAGCTCCTCTCAAGAACCCTAAGTGTTCTAATTTTTTCTAAGTGTAAAATAGCCTTGTCTTGCTACATGGATGATTATATAACACATTGGAGGGTCTAGATTACAACACATGGTATGTTTGGATGAAAGGGATCAAGCCAAGTGGCTTTTGACTTAGTCAACTATCTCAAGCTCAAGCCTAGCAAGACTTGCTCATCTTTACAATGGTCAAATGACCATATTGCCCTTGCATTAATTCGACCAAGCCATGTGGGGGTGCCACGTGTCGCCCTCCCATTCGTCCATAAAATTCCGTAACCCTCGTGGGTTCCACAAAACGTAAAATTCCTCGGGTGGGCCCCACATGACCAAATCCGTAAAAAAAAATAATCCATAATGATAATAAGTTCCATACTCTTCAATTAATGCATTTTGAGATTCTAATTCTCATCAACGAACATTTTTCCTTTCCGACGTTCGGAAGATTTTCCGTCGGAAAAACAATTCTTCCTTTTGTACCCTTTTCAAGTCTTGTGTTCCTTACTTACATTCTCTTAAACATGACCTTGAATTACGGGGTGTAACATTCTTCCCCCCTTAGAAACATTCGTCCCCGAATGTTCTTTCGGAGTCCCATCTAATTAGATAGCGACATAGTCTCCTTTTACTACACCGTTCATACAACATATGCCACCCATGGCCACATAACAATACTTATACTAAGATTTCAACCTTGGCACTCACGAAGCCAACTAGTCCATAATCATAATGACATCAAAGTCTGTCGTAATCCTCTCTACTAGGTCTACTAGGGTCTGACGACTGTATCATCACCGGGAAAATCTCATATACCCGCTCAGCTACCACCCCAAACACTCACGGGTGTAGTTACCTCGAAAGGTTCTTATGGAATCAGGTTCTATTTCTTTACACTTGGTTGCTATCTTTCTTACTGGTCGTACTCTTTCCAACTCATACTAGCATACATACATAACCCCCATACCGATTCTGGCCCCCAATCTTTTGGAGTTACTCTTTTAAACAACATAAAGCCATTTCCGGCTCTCCCGACCTGGTTCCGGTGGAACGCGTCCACGAACCCGTAAAACAATTAACTAGACTTGGGCCTTACACCCTCGTGACCCTGTCACGTAGCGAAACTACTACCAACTGATCCCACTCCATTTCAAACTATGAGGAGACCCGCAATAGGTCTTCACCCCGACCCACCGTCGCACTTAACTCTTACCCTTAGTCTGAATAAAATCTTATTGCCCGAGAAGGCCTTATATATCTAAGGTCTCGACAGTTATCAATATTCTTAGGCTCGCAATTTCCATGCTCCAAGCCTAACTTACGGTCCCCGTGAAACGTACAATAACTTCTCATAATACCATAATCGTGTCGCCTTGATCACAACAACCATTACTTACTCCATACGATCTCATCCGCATAATCCTCTTACGATACCACGTAGCTTAATCTATCCACATAGTCCTTCCCGGTCATCACGCTTTCTCGTACTGCAATCAACATAACTCG
Source organism: Przewalskia tangutica (assembly GCA_029844215.1). Lineage (NCBI taxonomy): Eukaryota > Viridiplantae > Streptophyta > Magnoliopsida > Solanales > Solanaceae > Przewalskia > Przewalskia tangutica. The sequence goes on along the minus strand of CM056736.1, from coordinate 82,654,280 downwards.
TTAGGAGAGACGACCCTAACAACACGGCTCTATCGCACGATCTCGAGTGAGAAGAATGAAACCAATCCTAAATGTCCTGCAGCCTCACGATTATAGATGTGGTGCACAACACACCGATAATCAAGACTCTACTTAGACACGGTGCGTCAGACACTTTCCGAGGACTAATCGCTCGATACCACTTTTGTCACGACCGACTTCGCGCGACTGGTGCCCTACCTGGGCACCCTTCTATTCATACAACATAATAAACTGCGGAAGATAAATAACACTTTTTTTTTTCTTTTATCAAAAACTAAGGCCAAGCCGATAAGGCTGTTATAACATAAAAACTTACCAAAAGGGTCTACACTGTTTAACAATGTAAAAACAACTCTAGCCAGTCCAGCCCACAGATGAATACATACCTCTAAGATTTTGACGAATACTATGACGGGACAAGGCCCCGCGTGCACTGAATATACATAACCATGACGACAAGATCCTAACATTGGAGCCATCTCAAATCTGAACCAGATCCTAAGCTCGCGGATCCACAATCGTGTACCTAAACTGCGGACATGAACGCACTTCGGCGGGTCGATAACAAGTACCGAATATGGAGCGGAAAATAAGGTACAAGAAACAAGTCATAATCGCATAAAGAATGACAGGGAAAGTATAAAAAGTGGTACATACGGATCCTACCGTGTCATCACTATCTCGTGAACTTAATCGTACCTTATTATCTTTTCCCATTTTTACATAAAAGTTATAGTCACATTCTTACGCATATGCTTAGGAAAACCGTCAAGTTCATTACCATATAACTTACTTACCTTGCATAACATAATCGGCCCTTGGAGGGACGCCTATCTCGCCGGCCCAACTGGGACGCGATAAAGTCACATAAGTGCGCCATAGAGGTATACCGCCCGCCCATTCTCGACGCGATAAAGTCACATACCGCCCATAAAGGTATCTCGCCCACCCATTTCGGGACGCGATAATGTCATATAGTTCGCCCATAAAGGTATAACGCCCGCCCATTTCTCGAACGCGATAATGTCATATACCGCCCATAAAGGTATACCGCCCGCCCACGGGACGCGATAATATCATATAGTGCGCCCATAAAGGTATCTCGCCCGCCCATTTTCGACGCGATAATGTCATATAGTCTGCCCATAAAGGTATACTGCCCGGCCCACTTCTGGGACGCGATAATGTCATATAGTCTGCCCATAAAGGTATACTGCCCGGCCCATTTCTGAGACGCGATAAAGTCATATAAAATCCGGGAATTTAACCCAACGTACTACGTACCTCTACTCCTTTAGAATGACTCTTTTTCAAATGAAACTTCCAAGATACTAACAACTGTAGTATCAAGTCATATCTACTTTTCAAGACAAGTCACAATACCTTTTAGAAATACATTTATCGGCTTCTAAATCAAGTGACTTCTTTTTTAAAAACCTTAAGCAATTGGTACCTTTAAAACAATTTGCCCTTCTTTATTTCAAATCATTTCTTTGCTTACTTTACTGAAGAAAACCATTCTTTTAATCTTCCATAAAGTTGTTATAACCAACTTCCCATAAAGCCGTTATAACTCTTTATGTCTTAGCCAAATTCATTCCTTTTATAACCAAGAGACTTATACTTTCAAATCAAATCACATAGTTTTCAAAATACTTCAAGTCTCTTAACTTTTAAGAAAACAAGTTTCTTAACTTTAGAATGGCAAGAAATCAATACTTTCCAAATCAAGTATTCTATACTTTTAAATCAATTCATTTCTTCCTTTAAGAATCAAGTCCCATAACTTGAAAAATAAAGTCCCTTAACTTTTTAAAAATTTGAGGTTCATAGTCTTAAAACTTCATACGTAAATTCTTATAAATTAAGTAACATATACTTTGGTGTGTTGTGAATAAGTTATACTTATTTATAACGATCTTAATCAAGTAGCCATGATCTAGAAAATGTAATACAATTTTGTCTTATCTTAGCTTCTATGCAGATGGAGAATTCTACTCATTTTAACTTAATTGATTGTCATTACATTTTCCTTTATTAACGCTGCAGTGGCTTGTTCGATACTTATTCTCATTTGTGCCGTAACTTAGCCAAGTCAACTTGGCTCCAAATATCTCCTAACGACTCTTACCAACATCCCCCATAAGACTTGGTAAGAACTTAGGATAACTTAGACATAACCTTTACGTAGAGTAAATCAACATACATACCTCTTAACTTCTAAGAGTAGAAGGAATCATGAAATAGTACCACATGTATATTCCATACATAGAATCATGTCAAAAGAAGGGAGAGGTTCACATACCTCGCGACGATTATCGACAAATAGCAAAATGCTCCAAAGTACTTCAACCTTGATAGTTATTCCATCCTTCAAGTAGAATACGCTATACTTAGTACTTCAACCTATAATGGCCATAATACGTTCATTAACCTCTATCTTCGAACGTAGAATATTCTAAGTGCAAAGTCACTAAATTCTACGGAAAATCGGACAACACTTCCTTTGTTTCTACATACTTTGCCACCTTTTTCAAGGCCGAATTCAATAACCAAACACGCCACATTTAAGGCTCAATACAACAACCAAATCAAAGGGGATTACACGCCTTAACAGACGTAAAATTACGCCACAAATTAATACGAAACTAGTTCCATATTTAAAGCCATTCTCGGCTAAACATATACAACAACACAAAGTCCTTTCCAATTCTTTTTCAATCCAACTTCTTAGGTCTAACATGTTATATAGTCATAAACAACTTAGCAATTATAACCACCTTAATCAACTCTTTAGATAACATGCGAAGACTAAACTAGTAACTAAATTGAATTACAAACTTAAAGGCTAAATCATGAAACTTTCGGATTCCCTCCAAATATTCCATAACACATATTATTCTTCATAATATAATCCACATAATCATTTCTAACTACTACAACATGAAATCTTGAATTATAATAGCAAGACGGAGATTATTACCTCCTTAAGCTCAAAATGATCCAAAACCCTAAGTCGATCCTTAGCAACTCCAACTCCTTTTCTTGACGTTCCAATCCGCTATTTGCAACCCTTAGAAGCTTGTGAAAAACTCCTCTTCTATTTCCAACTTCAAAGTCAAGAACACGCGGGTTTCCGCCTTGCGACTAACGTAAAAATGCGGTTTTTCCGGGATCTTTCTATTGAGATAACCTTACAATACCCTTAGGGATCTTGGGTTAAAGTATCATGAATTAAGAACCACAAACGAAAAAAATTTCTTCTTCTTTTTCCTTCTAGCCGAGAGCTCCTCTCAAGAACCCTAAGTGTTCTAATTTTTTCTAAGTGTAAAATAGCCTTGTCTTGCTACATGGATGATTATATAACACATTGGAGGGTCTAGATTACAACACATGGTATGTTTGGATGAAAGGGATCAAGCCAAGTGGCTTTTGACTTAGTCAACTATCTCAAGCTCAAGCCTAGCAAGACTTGCTCATCTTTACAATGGTCAAATGACCATATTGCCCTTGCATTAATTCGACCAAGCCATGTGGGGGTGCCACGTGTCGCCCTCCCATTCGTCCATAAAATTCTGTAACCCTCGTGGGTTCCACAAAACGTAAAATTCCTCGGGTGGGCCCCACAAGACCAAATCCGTAAAAAAAAAATCCATAATGATAATAAGTTCCATACTCTTCAATTAATGCATTTTGAGATTCTAATTCTCATCAACGAACATTTTTCCTTTCCGACGTTCGGAAGATTTTCCGTCGGAAAAACAATTCTTCCTTTTGTACCCTTTTCAAGTCTTGTGTTCCTTACTTACATTCTCTTAAACATGACCTTGAATTACGGGGTGTAACAATACAATTGGAGACTTAGTTCGTAGTAATTTCTTTTCTTTCTTTTTAATTCAGTTTATGTATGGATTTTGTGTTAGTTCTTAGCGTGACTATGGCTAGGAGCGAAATACTTTATTAGGGTTTTCCTTATGAATCACTTGAAACTTATATTCATGAATTAATGCAGTAGTTTGATTTCTTCTTCACTTGATTAAGTTTTAGTCAATAATTGGTATGAATGTTTGATAATTAATTGATCACTAATTATCATAATATATATGATTTCGAATCAATAACCGAGAGGAGAGATTTGGATATTCTGTAATTGACTAGACATAGGTTAAAATAGCGGACGACAGTACCCCGATACTTGTGTAGCATTATAGGTTACTGTTCTTAATTTTCCTGTGTGGTAAATCCTATCATAGAAATATATAAGGGTTCTGCACTGGGGTTGAGTGATTATATGTCCTAACCGGAATATAAGACAGTTTAGTTAACCGCTATCTTAACGTAGAAGAAGAAGTCATTCTAGTTGCATTAAAGATTGAATAGAGTGGATAGTCGAGGATTTTGGAAGCCCTAATTCATTCATAACTGATTACAACTTAAATAGTTCAGTAATTCTTGCAATTATTCTAGTAGTTAAACAAAAACCCAACTCAAATATCGATTGCCAAATAGATAACATAAAGTAGATGAACGGTAATTAGAAACCAGTCTCTGAGGACGGTATTCGGTCTTATCGGACTATATTACTTGTCAACGATGCGTATGCTTGCGTCAGCATTCGAAATATCGCTAACATCTGCAAAAGGTCCGTAGAGATGATGTAATAAATCCACCGGATTACCGTAGCATCAAGAGTTGCCCACAACTATATTTCATCATCGGTGGTAGGCACCTTCTCCTTCGGTTTTTTCGGGGGGATGATATGATGAAGGACTCAATTAGATCGTGCGTGAATTTTAAATAGTTCTGCCCACGTCGCATATTGGACGTTTTCCATCTCAAGAACAATAGGGATGTTGTTCTTGATGTTGGAGACTGCAAGGGCAGGATACAAAGTGTTCTTTGTGGTAGACATTATGAAAGAACAAGAGGAGAATTAGGGATTTGAAAAAAATTGAAGGGAGGGGTTCACGACCGACGAGTACGGCAACAGAAGGTGGGAATTTCGCCTTTTGCTCCCAAGAGTGGCTTAGTGATCGACTAAGTGGGTACAAATCTTAAAAATCTAATTTCAATGGAGATAAAAATACACTAGATAATTTATTACTATATGCTTAAGTCTAGTTGGACATAATTGAAATAATTAATCCCTTGATTATTCTTATTGATGAAAGACATATATATACAAGTTATAATAGGAGAATTTTATTCCTACTTTACATCTAAATTCCTATTATATATGAAGAATAACTATACACTGATGGTAACATTACAATCATAACTAAGGTACAAAACTAATATGGAAAATATACCAAATATACAAACTAATACGGAAACCACGGATGAGACTTCTCAGATGGGCTTTGGCCCATATTTAACACACCCCCGCAGTCATAGCGGGCAGTCTTTGTACGCTGAGACTGTCTCTAAAATCTTCAAAAAGGACCAAGGGAAGACCCTTTGTAAAGATATTTGCAATTTGATAACTGAAAGGGACATGTCTGACGCGTACTTTTCCTTTAGCTACCTTCTCTCGAACAAAGTGAATATCCATCTCTATGTGTTTAGTGCGCTGGTGCTGAACTGGATTATCAGAAAGGTAGATGACACTTATAATATCACAATATATTAAGGTAGCCTGCTGAATAGGACAATGAAGCTCTAAAAGTAAATTTCGTAACCAACATGACTCAGAAACCACATTGGCTATTCCTCGATACTCAGCCTCTGCACTTGAATGTGAAAGCGTGGATTGACGCTTGGCAGACCATGAGACCAAATTATTACCTAAAAACATACAATATCCAGACGTAGACCGTATGGTTTCTGAAAAACCACCCCAATCAACATATGTATAGGAGACTAGTGTAGACGTCGACGAAGGATACAAATGAAAGCCATAATCAAGCGTTCCCTGAATGTACCTAAGAATGCGTTTGAGAGCATTCATATGTTCAACTCTGGGTTCATGCATAAACAAACACACCTGATGGACGACATATGTAATATCTGATCGCGTGAACGTAAGATACTGAAGGGCGCCTACAAGACTACGATAGCGGGTCAGATCCTCATAAGGAGAGCCAGTTGTAGCACCCAACTTGGGTTTAGTATCAACTGGAGTAGACGTGGACTTACAGGATGACATTCCAGCCATCTCAATGATCTCTGCTGCATACTTCCTCTGTGATAAGAACAATCCACCTGCATGACGAGTGATAGAAATCCCCAAAAAATAACTCACTGGGCCCAAGTCTTTCACGGCAAACTCAGAACTGAGCATTGTCATAATAGACTTTCGCAAAGCATCAGAAGAGGCAGTCAAGATAATATCATCCACATATAATAGTATATAAGACATGGAAGAACCCTGACGATATATGAATAATGAATTATCAGACCTGCTGTGAGAGAAACCCATAGTCGAAACATAGTCAGCAAACCTCTTATACCAAGCCCGTAGAGACTGCTTAAGCCCATACAAGAACTTCTTCAATAAACAACATGATTAGGATATCTAGCATTCCTAAACTCCAAGGGCTGATGCATATACACTGTCTCCTTGAGATCATCATGTAGGAAAACATTCTTCACATCTAGCTGATGAATTGGCCATAATTTAGAAAAAGTCAAGCTGAGCACGGTGCGAATGGTAGCTGGTTTGACCACCGGGCTAAATGTCTCACCACAATCCACGCCAACATGTTGAGTCTTACTATCACCTACAATACGAGCCTTATGCCTTGTAAACGAACCGTCAGAATTTTCCTTATGAGCAAAAATCCACATAGACCGAATAATATTAACACCTGATGTACGGGGTACGAACTCCTACGTCTTATTATTAATAAGAGAATTATATTCATCGGTCATGACAATTTTTCAATTAGGGTCATTTAAGGCAGACACGGGATTACGGGGTAAGGGTGATTTAAGAACATTAGAATTTAAATTAAAATGTCTTTTTGGTTTAAAAATACCCCTTTGACTGCGGGTGACTGGACCATGACTCAGGGCTAGATTGGGTGAATTTTGGGAATTTTCTGTAGGCATTTGTGGCTGGACCGTAAGAGGTGCGTGATGCAGGTCGCGGCGCTTTCGCTCCAGCTCTTGGAACTTAGGCGCCGTGCCTCCTCGGGCGGTCGCGACACTAACGATGAGGATAAATCTTCCTGTCTACTAGATGGCAGGCGCTGCGGTGCCTCCCCTATTGAAAAATGTTAAATAATATAAGGGGATATATCATCATCCAAAAAATTATACGAACTAGGCACGAGTTTTTTTACTTTAGAAAATGGAAATTGGGGCTCATCAAAGATAACATGACGACTAATGAAGATTCGTTTAGATGACACATCAAAACATTTATAACCACGGTGATTTAACGGATAACTCAAAAACATACAAGAAGTAGAACGTTCCTGAAGCTTGTTAATTGTGGTGGATGGAAACAAGGGATAACATAAGCACCCAAAGACCCTAAGATGAGAATATGAAGGAGTCTTATTATATAAACATTGAAGAGGGACGAATATGTCAAACCTTTAGAAGGAAGAATGTTAAGCAAATATGTAGCCATTTGTAGAGCATGATGCCAAAACAACGGGGGGACATGAGAATGAACCAATAAGGTGCGGATAATGTTGTTAATGGTACGAATTTTACGTTCATATTTCCTATTTTATGAAGACGTATGAGGACAAGAAAAATGAAAATGTATCACATTTTAAGCACACAACTCCCGAAACTCCCTATTGGCATATTCTTTTCCATTTTCACATTGAATGTTCTTTATTTCCCGTTCAAATTGAGTTCTAATGAAGGCTCTAAATTTGACGAAGATGGAAAAAACTTGGGATTTTTTCGCTATTGAAAACATCCATAAAAATTTAGAATAATTATCCAAGAATAAAATATAATAATGATGACCCATAGAACTGAGAACGGGAGAGGTCCATAAATCTCTATGGATAATATCAAATGGCATAGAAGTGTGAGAACTCGAGGCTACAAATGACAACTTAACAATTTTTCCTAGAGAACAAGATTGATAATTTGGAGTACTACGCGTACCCTTACAGGAAATAAGCTTATTTCTATATAAAGTAGATAAAATAGATGGCCCCGGATGACCTAGACGACCATGTCCCAAGGAAGGAGCAAGATCTGCAAAAGTGGATGGCATGGCTTAACATGAGAAACTGAGACCCGGTGTGATTGGATAAAGGTCTCCCCTACTGTCACGCCTCATGAGAGGACTCTCCGTCTTGAAATCCTTCACCAAAAACCCAAACGGATCAAAATCAATAGAAACTCAATTATTAGTGGTGAATTTACGGACATACACCAAAATTTTAATCAGTTTTGGGGCATGAAGGGTATTTTTCAGGACAAGTGGTGGATGTGGAGGAGACAAAGTTTTATAACCATAACTCTTAATTGGAATAAAAGTATCATTACCAATAATTATACCACGATTACTGCTCAAATTGGAATAAGACGAGAGAGTACCTTGGTCGGAAGTCATGTGGGTAGTGGCGCCTGTGTCCATGTACCAATTTGGGTCCGGTTGAGTCATTCCAAGCGTGTGCATCGCAGCTTCAATGTCTATTTGTGTGGGTCCTGTTGCGTGATGGGCATGAGGGGGCCGATTCCCGAGTATGTCGGACTACTGGGTCCGCCCATAGACTTTTCTGAAAACCCGTGCTGACCAGTAATCGCCTGCATCGGGCTCGATCAAATCGGGGAGGCACCGCGGCCGATATCGCTAGCCGCGCCAGATCGGGCTAGAAACTACACTGGAAATGGGCCCATTGCCACTACATAGGGGTCCACTGTGGGCCCCATGACTACTGATGCTGCTGAACCTCCCCACGGTTTACCACTGCCCCCGCCACCATTCCGATTGCCACCGCTATTTTTCCCATTATTTTTCTGATGTTTACCCCTTTTTCCGCCACCATTGTTGCGTTGGTGGCTCGAGTCGATGGAAACTGACGGAGGAAAGTTCGACTCGGTCGCCATGACGGTATGACAAGCCCCAATATCAGCCTTTTTAGCTAATCCTGCTTCTTCCAAAGTGAGCATGGAATGGGCTTGATAGAATTTCCGTAAGGGGTTACTTTGATGAATAATCGAAGCAACGCCGTTATAGGCCTCGAACAGGCCTGCAACCATCTGTAAAACGAGACGACTATTAGCAACTTGAGTCGTTTAAAATAAGAAGAAACGTGAGGAAAATTCTCCATAGCAACTTGAGAAAATTCCTGCTCAAATATAACAATGCGAGAATGATTGTTATCTTGGAAGATATCACGCAATCGATTCAAGCCTCCATAGCTGTGAAGTTAGGTTCCATAATCATCTGTAAATGATCTATGGATATTGTAGCATAAATCCATTGGAGAACCTTTGCATCAAGCGTGACCCATAATGTAGGATCGTCTTCTTTGGTTGGCACGGCTACTGTAGTCTCTGTATCATCCTCCGTAGGAGTAGGTGGATGAATTATGTGGTGAAGAACTTGACGAGCATAGCATGAATCTTGAATAATTCCGCCCATGTCCCATATTGGACGTTTTCTAAGTCAAGAACAATAGGAAGAACACTCTTGATGTTGGAAACTGTGAGGGCAGGATGAAACGTATTTTTATCAGTCATAGTGAATAGAACAACAAGATTCGGAGAAGGGGTAATTTAAGAAAGAACCGAGAAGTGTCTCGGTTTTTGGAAGAATCGAGGGGGCACGGTTTTCAAGAGGAGATTGAGAAAGAAGTGAGTAGCGGAAGCAAGGAAAATAACCTAGACTCTTAATACCATGAAAGAATTAATCTGATTATCCTTATTGATGAAATGCATATATATACAAGTTATAATAGGAGAATCTTATTCCTACTTTACATCTAAATTCATATTTTATATGAAGAAGAACTATACAATTATGATAAGACGCGCACAAATTCCCCCGATGGCGGTGGATAAAATAGTCAAGGTGCTAATTAGTACATATTAACAATTTTATTTGGTACAACTATCTAGGGCTGGCGATGGTAGGCGACCCGTCCAAATCGACCAGGCACCGACCAGCTAAAAAAAAATCGGGACCGGGGCTCGAACCGGCGGGGCAGGTATGGTCCCGCCCGACCACCCGCCAGCCCCGATCCCGCCCGCACGATCCCCTCCTGCGAGAAAATAGTCGTTGTCCAACGGCCATTTTACATTTGGCCGTTGGACAACGGCCATTTTTGGCCTCCCCCCCCACCCCCTACCCCCTTTATATTTATTTTTAACCCCTAAGTTATTATATTTATACTTTAACCCAATTTTTCAACTATAAATACCTCATTCTTCTTCTTATTATTTTCACAAATCTTTCTATTCTCTAATCTCTCAATCAATTATCAATCAATCTCTATACAACATTGTCTACTACATATTCAATCTATTTATTAATTTGAGAATTGGGAGTGAAGTTGACAACTAGCTTGAGGATTATCTATCGAGCAAAGTTTCAATTTTCAACCTCTCGATTACACGTCGACTCTACGTCGGCGTTTGGTACATTCATTCTCTCATTAAATTATTATTTTGTTTTTATTTCATTTAGCACATTTAATTTCATTATCTTTAAGTCTTTAACTATTTATTATCATAATTAAAATGAAAAGAGCAAAAAGTCTTTTCGGCAAGGGTACTTCTTCTAGTATTCCTGTTCCAGCTATTCCTAGACAAGATGATTTTATAGATCCTGAAATGTTTCCTGAAATACCATATGATCTTGACACAAATGATTATCCTCAAATTGAAGAAGATTTTAATTTAGATGACACTCTAGATGATGATACACCTACTAATGAAGATGATGATACACCCACTAGTGAAATGTCTCCTATCCCCTACTATGAGGCAGTCCCAGAAACGACCATTAAAATCGGTTGTATGGAAATATTTTGTGAGGACGTAGCTAATCAAGTAGCTGTATGTAAAACTTGTAAAAATGTTTATTCTTTTAAAACTGGACAAGGTCATGGTGGGACGGGGGGTTTAGGAAGACACCTATTGCAAAAACACAAAGCCTTGCATGCCCAATACATGATTGAAAAAGATGGTGAGAAAGCGTCCTCTCAATCGGAACAAGGTTCACATACTGGTTGGAGAAAGCGTCTGGTCAAATTAACCCTATGACGGGGGGAGTTGTAGGCCCTAAATACGATAAACATAAAGATAGGGAATCACTAGCAAAATTAGTTGCTGTGGAGGGTTTGCCTTTTTCATTTCCTGAATCTCCTGGTTTTATTCATTATATTAGAGATATGTATAATCCTGCTTATAAAGGTTTTCCTAGATCAACTGTTAAAAGAGATGTATTTAAATTTGCACATGAATATCAACAGTATTTACGTTATGCATTATATCATTTAAATTGCAAAGTCGCTCTAACTTCTGATATAGGTCGTAGTACTAACGACCATGATTATTTAACGGTAACCTGTCATTGGATAGATTATAAATGGTCTATGCAAAAACATATTTTAGCATATAGATATATAGATAGTAGGCACACTGGTGAGTTTATTTCAGAAAATATTTATTCAGTCTGCGATTATTACGGAATAACTGATAAAGTTATGAGTATTACATTAGATAATGCATCTTCTAACAATTCTGCTATTTGTATTTTAAGAGATGTTTTAACTCCGTCTTTTCCAAAACATTTTCATATCAAATGTGCGTGCCATATTTATAACTTAGTTGTAAAGGATGATCTTTCACTTTTTCAAGATATTCTTCAAAAAATACAATTTGTTATACACTTTATTTTTAAAAATAATAGAATTCAACAGAGAAAAGAATATAAAAAAACTTGTCACGATTGTGGACTATCTTACAGAAAAATTCCCGAAGAAGTACCAACTAGGTGGAATTCTTTATATGACCAACTAGGTGAAATTCTTTATATGACCAACTAGTTGTTGTTTATAACTATAGAAAACCTATTACTTTATTTTTTAACGCCCATAATCAAAATCCAGATGATATGATTGTGGATAATGATTGGGAGAAAATTAGAGAACTTATTGTATTTTTAGAAAATTTTCAACGAGCAACAAAAGAATTTTCTACTTTATATTATCCTACTATTTCAACTATGTTGTTTTATATAGCTATAATATTTTTACTTCTTAAAGAATATATGGAAAAACCTGTTTATACTGCAGCTATTAAAAAAATGTTTATGAAATTAAAGAAATATTTTATTCCTATTCCCCCTATTTATATTATTGGTGTTGTATTAAACCCGACTATTAAAGTAGAGGGTTGTAAAAGTCTTATTAAAAATATTTATAACTGTATGAACGTACTACCACCTCCAACTCCCAAAAATTTAAATGTTGAGCCACCTATTGAACTAACGCTAGAAGAAGTGTTGAATAGCGTAGAAGATGAATGCAAAAAAATATATCGGCATTACCAGCAAGAAAGTGCTACTAACCAACCGACTTTTGTACCATCTTCTTCTTTAACACAGCCTAAAAAAGGCATCTTTGTTTCGGGCTAGTACTATTAGTTCTATTGAAAGCCTCGAAATAGAATGTGATGGTACAGTGCTAACCAAATTAGCGAGTTTGATGTTTTTGTTTTGCAGGTAATTTACCTTACTAAGCGATTATCAATGAAGAAGGAAAAGAAGACTTTGAAATATTGGATGCAGAATGAGAAGACATTTCGACACTTTCAATGATGGCGAGATATTTTGAACATTCGCGCCATCAATCGCTTCGAAGCGTTTTCTGCAGTGATTTCAAATAGGAGAAACGGACACTCATTAGCGGGAGATAGCTTGGAGATGGCGGTACTATTCAGAGATTGGATCTGAGCGGAGCGAAGGAGTGCGATCAGAGATTAGCGAAGAAGAAGGCGACAACTACAACGACATTTTATCTCAAGACATGAGTAGCGGCGTGGAACAATTTGATCAAGATATACCAATTCCAACCAAGAACCACAAGAAATTATAAAGAAACTAGAAAAATATTTTCAAATTGGTAATTTATTTCATTGCAATTTTTAATTTTTCTATGTCTTTTGCAATTTTTTCAACAACAAGACACTACAATGTTGTAATTTTGAATCTTGTATATTTCAATGAAATAATTAATAATATAAGAGGCACAAAAACAGCTTTGGGATATTTTTTTACACTCTTCTTGTTTTTGTTTAATTATTTAGTTTATACTTTATAGTTTATACTGTTATAGTTTATACTTTATAGTTTATAAATATAGTATATATATGAGTATAATACTATAATTATAATACTATAAGTCTATAATATTATAGTATATGTATATGACTATATGACAAGTATATGTTAATGTTACTTTGTTAGTAATTTAGTATTTTTAATTTAGTGAAAAAATTAAAAAAAAAACAAAAAACAAAAAACAAAACCCGCCAGACCCGTCCCGTCCCGATCCGACCCGTCCCGACCCGTCCCGACCCCTACCCAACGGGACCGGGACACGTTATGGTCCCGCCCGACCCGACCCCGCCAGGCCCGCCCCAGCTCGACCCCACCCCTCTTCTCCGCCCCGACCCCGCTTAACCCGACCCCGATGGGCCCGGCCCGGCCCACTGGCCAGTCCTACAACTATCTTTAATGGCAAGTGAGCAGTATCATTCCCGATATTTATGTGAGATTTTTATCATGTGTATTTATAATCAAATCGGCTCATATTTTTAGATTTTAGACAATTTAGCCCATTTATATATAACTTATATAATACTTTCTCGATTATTAACAACTGTTCCTCTTCTTTTCTCGACGATTCATCCTTATTTTCTTCATTCAGATTGGATTAGGAGGAAAAACTCTCAGAACGTTATTGAGATTTTTGAGTTCAGTTCTTTAAAGTTGAATTTGAAAAATTGTGAGTCATAGTAATCATTAGTTGACAAACTTAAATTTATCTGGATGGTGTAAATCATATTAGATAGGTAACCCAACTATTATTGAACTAGCTTAAATAGGTAAGTCTGAATTTTGTGAGAAATTTGGAGTAAGTGTTATTTAGACTTGTTGAAAACAGTCTAAAAAATTCTGTCTACAAAATTTAAAGTCATTTGATGGAGATTTGGACTTGTTATGAACACAAATTGCAACTGAAAATAGTAAATCAAAGTTTTTCATTGTAGCTAATGGCCTTTGTACATCTTCAAAAATTGGGGGTTAAAAAAGTGGCGTTTATATACTTTTATAAATTGCTATATACTTTTATATAAGATTGATATATTTTTATACACTTGTATAAAAGAAAAATAGATACATTATTTTTGTATATTATATAATAATGTATAAACACTATTACAGGAAAAAAGTTAACTATCAATATACAATAAAATAAGTATGTAAGTTGAAAATATAGCTATTTGGATGCAATGTGTTTTGTTGGAGTCCATAATATTTAAAAAGAAATATACTGTTTACATCAGTATGCAATAGAGAAAAAAGGTAGCATGAGCGGGACTTAAATCTCAGAATTCGCCGAACCATCAATTTTCTAACAAGAGATAAAAAGAGCTACAAATAGGAAGTGGCCCATGCATGCATCGAACCTGTGACTTTTGGGTTATTAGCACGATTCTCTAACCAACTGAGCTAATGGGCCAGTTGCCCCTGGATTGATTTTTAACTTATCCATATTCAAAATTTAATATAACCACGACAGTTTCAAGCAAGAATTTGGCGTCGAAGCATAATCATAACAGTCATAAGCCTTGTCGTTTCAAGAATTTCAACAGTAAATATATTTTTGAAAATACATTACAATTTTAATTCATTCAGAATAATTGCAAATATTATAGGCTTGATTACATAAGTAGTGCGCAATAATACACTGAATGCTTTAAAAAATATCTTAAGAAAATAGATTTCTCAAAACACAATACGGACTCCAAGACGACTAGCGTGCAAGAAGCAAGCACCTCACTTAGAAGTCAGAATTTTCATACCATGTGCCAATTTTGGTTCACTGATACAAATCATCTAATGGAATTATATGTTATGAAACTCGAGATCATCAGTAGTGGTTAGACTTTTATTGTTCTCCCAATGTGGTACCCGTGCACTAGAAGTTTGTCACACTTACATTATAAGAGACAATGTAACTGAAAAGAGTTATGCACATGAAGATGTTTTCTGGCTGATATTTGTTGTGATTGGGACAACAGATTGCTCTGAAGTATACCATCATATGTTATAAAATAATTAGCTGATGAGGTGATTCTTGTAGCATTCAATTGTATTCCAAGCTCCAGATGATTCGAGTTCTTTCGGATTGTGTTTTTTTCTCCATATTTTGGATCGAGTCATTAGATAAAATATATAGGCATTTTTGTTACAGAGTAAAGGACCTTTCTAGGTGGATATATTTTGGTTGATAGTTGTATTTTCTTTACAATGAATATCCTATTCTGATAATGATGATGTCCGTACCAGCTAGTACTTACCTTAACTATTCAAATGATACCTGCTATCTCCTACCAACGAGATACCGAGAAACTCTGCCCATAAAAACTTAGTTTTAGTTGATTTGCTTTACAATGAACTTGTTATTTATGTAGTAGAAACAACTCTGGCAATATAAAGGCAATTCTTGCCTTAAGGCATGCTATAAAATGGAACTTGGTAGACCCAATGGCATATTTTGTTCCAAGCTGGATAATGCTTTAAATAATGAGATACTAACCTTCCTGGGCCATTGCTAAGCACCATGGCACTCTAATCACTAAATTATCCTTGCATCAAAGTGTTGATACATTGGACAATCAAGGTTAATTGTTGTCTTTTGCCTCACTATTTAAGCTACACCAAGAGTGTGATTGCCAGTAGACACACTTTAATTCATATAGAATTCCCTCCACCCTTTTACCACTGCCTTTTTCTTTTAGTAATGATCACATTTGACATTACTAAAACATGATACTGTTAGAATATTAATGAGAATATTCTAGAATTGTATTAATTGGTAGTATTATATTTAGGTAGTACAAAAAGTTATTAGAAAGATATTATTAGGTAGGATTTATTATTCAGACATGATTTTCTCCTCACATTAATGTATATTACTTGTATATATTCTCCCTTATGGGATGAAGAATAATTGAGGAAAACATTTCCATACTCTATCATGGTATCAAGAACATAAGGAAAAAGATCCATATTCTTCCTTTTTCTTCCATTTTTCGGTTTTTTTCTCCTCAAATAACCGAAAAACATTTTTTTCCAAGGAAAAAGATCCATAATCTTCACCGTTCCTCAATTTTCGGTTTTCTCTTCTCCATTAACCGAAAAACAGTTTGTTTTCTTCTTCTTTTTCCATTTTTCACTTCTCCATTAGTGAACACCTTTCATCTCAACAGAAAATGTCTGAATCAAAAACATCCTTTCACCTTGCTCTTACTGTTTTCAATATCAAGACACATGTTTTTGTGAAATTGGAGATGAAAATCGTTCATTATGCCACATGGGCGGAATTATTCAAAATATGTTGTAGGGCTCACAAAGTTCTTCATCATATCATTCCACCGAAAGATGGAACAGGGAAGGAAACAACCACTGATGCGGACAAGGAACTGTGGGACACACTTGATGTCACAGTCCTTGGTTGGATTTATGCAACAATCTCCACCGATTTGTTGCACATCATAATGGAGCCAGATTCAACAACCAAGGCAACGTGGGAACGTTTGAGAGATATTTTTCAGGATAACTAAAATTCACACGCTGTTACTTTGGAGCATGAATTCTCCACCATTGACATGGCGGATTTTCCTAATGTTTCTGTATATAGTCAGCGCCTCAAAGTGTTGGCAAATCAATTAAGGAACGTTGGTTCTCCGGTTACTAATAACCGGTTAGTTCTGCAATTGGTCGTTGGTCTCACTGATGCGTATAGCGGAGTGGGAACTCTAATCTGTCAAAGTACTTCACTACCACAATTCTATCAAGCAAAATCCATGCTTGTGCTTGAAGAGTCGGATTTGGTGAAAAAGACCTCAACTACTTCAAACTCCGCCTTCATTTCCACTCCTTCAAATGATGGTAATTATTTTGATCTCTCTCAACAAAACAAGGGACAAAAAGAACGTAACAATAAAAATAAGGGTGAAAATCGCGAAAATAACAAAGGTGGAGGCCACCGAAATTCCGGTGGATTCGAAAATGGCGGCACCACCAACTCTGGTGGTGGACAGTGGCAACAGGGCGGCAGCAGACCTAGCGGCGATGGACAGCAGTGGCAGCAGGGCGGTGGTCCAAAGAACCGGGCACAGCGTGGCCTTAGGTGCACAGACTACCGGCCAGCCCGCAGTAATTGGCGAGATAGACCGCAAGGCCCATCGCGATCCAGCTGATGGCGGTGGCCTAGAATAATACTTCTCACTTTAGACAGGCCCATTTTGCTGGACCAGTCTCGGCAGACAGTAGCAGTGGAGTTGGGCCTCAGCCGACCAAGTGACATGAGGCCCACACAGTAGGGGTACACCCGACAGATATTGAATCTGTCATGCACACTCTTGGACTTAACCCACTGGATTCAAATTGGTACATGGACTCCGGGGCAACGTCACACATGACGTCCTCCCAAGGTAATCTCACGTCCTATTTTAATTTCAGCAATGATAGTGGTATAGTTGTCATAAACTGCCATTCAATTCCAATTAAATGGTATGGTTCTACTACATTTTCACCACCTAACCCACCACTGTCTTTAAATAATGTCCTATATGCTCCAAAAATAATCAAAAACTGGGTATCTGTTAGGAAGCTTACAACTGATAATTGGGTATCTGTTAATTTTAACCTGTTTGGATTTTCCGTGCGTGATTTTTAGACGGGAAGGCTTCTCATGAGATATGATATCAAGGGGGATCTCTATCCCATAAACTTACCTAATCATCAATCCAAGTTTCATTCTACTTTTACAACTTTGGCACCAACGTTTGAGACATCTGGGAGAGGCTGTTTTAGCTTCTCTTAAACAAAATAAATTTATTTCTTATACCCAGACTCAGATTTTGAATATGTGTCATTCTTGTGCACTTGGTAAACATGTGAAATTGCCATTTATTACTTCTACTACATGCACTCTTATGTCTTTCGATATTTTACATTGTGATATTTGGACTTCTCCCGTTTTGAGTTCTTCTGGTCATCGATATTATTTGCTTATACTTGATGATTATTCTAATTATTTGTGGACATTTTCTTTGTCAAAGAAATCACAAGTGTTTTCCACATTTCTCACTTTTAGGGCATTCATCAAAACTCAATTTGAACTGAAAATTAAAAGTATTCAATGTGACAATGGGGGGAATTTGACAATAATCAGTTTTGGAATTTTTTCAAACAAATGGTTTAAATTTTCGTCTATGTTGTCCTCACACTTCTTCACAAAATGGGAAGACAGAACGCAAGATTCAAACCATCACTAATATTGTTAGAACATCCCTTGCTCATGCATTCATACCCCTATCTTTTGGCATTATGCACTTCAAATGGCTACCTACATGTTGAATATTCTTCCTCAGAAAAACATGTCTTACCAAGCTCCACTAAAAATGTTTTACTTACAAGAGTCATCATATCATCACCTAAGAGTATTTGGTTGTCTTTGGTACCCTCTCTTTCCATCCACCACAATTACAAAACTTCAAGTCCGGTCCACTCCATGTGTTTTATTGGGATACCCTACTAATCATCGTGGTTATCTTTGTTATGATATTTCTTCCAAAAGAATGTTTGTAAGCCACCACGTCATTTTTGATGAAACAATTTTTTCCTTTGCTAAAATACATGAAACCGGGACCCATACCTATGATTTTTTGGATGATGATAAGCTTTCGTATCTAACATATTTTCTTCACAGCTCGGGACCCACAGGTACACAAATAGTGTCCCCACTAGACTGCGGACGGCCCAGCTGGATCAAGCCGATGGGTGGGCTCGCGATTCTCTACCAGTCTGCACGATCCTTCTTCCAGTGGGACACTGTTCCAGCAGTTTGGCCACACTTTTCTCCCGCCCAATACGATCCATCACCGTTTTAGCTTGATCACACTCGCGGGCGAAACGATGGCGTTCAGCCCATCGCTTCCTTCGGCGATGGCGTCGATCCATCGCATGCAACTCGTCCGGTCACCCGTAGTAAATATAGTATTATTAAACCCAATATCAAAGACAGCCTTCACACACAGGTTTCCAAATCACCTTTACCTCGTAACCCCGTGTCTGCTCTCAAATATCCGTATTGGAAAATGGTCATGGATGATGAATATCATGCTCTAATTAAAAAAGGGACATGAGATTTAGTACCTCGTCCATTTAATACGAATATTATTCGGGTCTATGTGGATTTTTAGCCATAAAGAAAAATCTGATGGTTCTTTTGAGCGGCATAAGGCGCGTCTTGTAGGTGATGGGAAGACCCAGCAGATTGGCATCGATTGTGGGGAGACGTTTAGTCCAGTGGTCAAACCAGCTACCATCAGAACAATTCTAAGTCTGTCACTCTCAAAAGGATGGTCACTTCATCAACTGGATGTCAAAAATGTCTTTCTACATGGTCATCTGAATGAGACAGTTTACATGCACCAACCCTTGGGATACAGAGATCCTGCATATCCCAATCATGTGTGTTTGTTGAACAAATCATTATATGACTTCAAATAAGCCCCAGAGCTTGGTATAAGCGGTTTGCAGATTTTGTGTCACACATGGGTTTTACTCACAGTCGTTCTGACAATTCTCTGTTTATTTATCGTCAGGATAATAATATTGCTTATCTTCTTTTATATGTGAATGATATCATTCTTACATCATCTTCAGACTCCCTCCGCAAGAGTATCATGTCTAAGCTTGGTTCCAAATTTGCTATGAAAGATCTTGGTCCACTGCACTATTTTCTAGGCATTGTTGTGACACGACATGCAGGTGAGTTCCCAAAAGAAGTATGCATCTGAGATTATGGATCGTGTTGGTATGTCCTCATACAAACCTTCGGCAACTCCGGTAGACACAAAGTCGAAGTTGAGTGCTATCTCCAGCAAACCCTTTGTTGATCCTACATTATACCGCAGCCTGGCTGGAGCTTTGCAGTACCTCACATTCACCAGGCCGGATATTACCTATGCAGTACAACAAGTGTGTCTATTCATGCATAATCCGATGGAAGAACATATGCATGCCCTCAAATGCATTGTGCGGTATATTGAGGGCACTCTGGAGTATGGTTTACATCTTTATCCTTCTTCCATCACCAAACTTGTCACTTACACAGATGCAGACTGGGCAGGTTGTCCGGACACCAGACGCTCCACCTCCGATTATTGCGTCTTTCTTGGTGATAATTTGATCTCCTGGTCTTCTAAAAGGCAACCCACACGCTCGAGTGCTGAAGCTGAGTGCCGTGCGGTTGCCAATGTTTTATCTGACTCATGCTGGATTCAGAATCTTTTACTTGAGCTTCATTGCCCTATTCCGACGGCTACTATGGTATACTGTGATAACACTAGTGCGATCTATCTATCAGGGAATCCAATCCATCATCAACGCACTAAACATATTGAGTTAGATATTCATTTTGTCCGTGAAAAAGTGACTCGCGGACAAGTGCGAGTGTTACATGTTCCGACGCGACATCAGATTGTTAGATTGCTGATATCTTCACAAAAGGACTTCCGCTGATATTATTTGAAGAATTTCGGGACAGTCTCAACATTTGCCGTCCTCCAGCTTCGACTGCGGGGGAGTGTTAGAATATTCTAGAATTGTATTAATTGGTAGTATTATATTTATGTAGAATCCTAATATATATGGTAGGTAGTACAAAGAGTTATTAGGAAGATATTATTAGGTAGGATTTATTATTTAGGCATGATTTTCTCCTCATATTAATGTATATTACTTGTATATATTCTCCCTTATGGGATGAAGAATAATTGAGGAAAACATTTCCATACTCTATCAGATACACCATCCTTTCCTGCAACATGATACACCCCATTGACAGATCTCAGCAAGAAGCAGAGCTAGCAGCACCACACTATGTTGTGTTCGAATTCTTCAAAAATAACGTCGGATGTGTGTCGGATCCTCCAAACATCCGACACGAGTATGACAATATATTTGAAGGATCTGAGCAACATAGGCACCAGAAAGCTCTGGAAGTCTCTTATGTCCTGGACCTTGGCCAGGGAAAGCAAGAACACTTTTTTCACAGTGAGTAATAACTTCTCTTCGTCAGGCTCTGCGCTTCTAGTTTGAATGCTCCACAAAATCCTTTCAGCATTTTCTATCGATGACCAAAAATGTCTATGCATTTACAGCGTGCACGTACAGTCATCGCTCAAGTTTCAATTTCAGCAATCTTACTATTATCTTTTACTAGTGATGAATATGAAGTTTCTGCAGACATGACTCATATTCCATTATCCCCTCAATCAAATGTGTCGCAGTACAAATGGATCAGGGAAAAGAAATTCTGAATTGCACTAAAATTCTTTCAAGTAACAACAAAATAGGAGGTCTAATTTTCCTTGCTTTCTCTATGTTTCCTTGATACTTCTTTACTATCTTTTCCATATTCTCTGTAAACTTTGCAAGCTTCCAATTTGTAATTACACTATATGTAATGTACAATAAGCTTATCAAATGCCAAAAACTTATGGAAACATCGAATTTGCCCATTTAAATTCCACAATAACACAGAAAAAGAATGAGACATATTAATACAGTTGTTCATAGGCTTTGGAGAAGAGCCGCAAGATGGAGGTTGCGTGCTTAGATGAGGGGATGTAGACTCAACTCCCAGTGTCTTCAGTAGAAACTGCCTTTCCTGAAAAATGGTACAAAAACTAAGTCAGTGTTATATCTGAATTTTATATATGATTCAATGAAAAGCTATGATGAGGAGCATTAAACTACGCTAGAAATAGTTATAAGAATATCAGAACTTAAGAAAGAATTTTGAGTATAATCTGAACCATGAAAGTAGTGTTTTGAACCCTTGCACTTGGAGGAAATAATTTCTGATTTTTGTCATGATCAATTCAAACTACTAACTGTGTGATTTGAAGAGCTTCACTACCTTCTATTTTTTCAAAAGGGTCAAGATCTTATGCAGTACATGTAAGTAGAAATTGGTACGTTTCCTAAGATATTTGCTGCTATGTGAAATATTATAGGGGATGTTTGGCTGTTCTTTGAAATATTAGGGAGGTGTATTACGTAGTATAGTTGCCGTTGTGTGAAAATAATGTGGTTGACTATACATAAGTACCCTTTCTGTATATAAATTAAGTCCATTAGTTTCTTTTTCTCATACTATTTAGTGCTGCCCTTCTTTATCTTTGTCCCTATATACCAAAGCTACCATAAGATGTAGGTCCTCACTTATGCCATTAATTTATGACGTACTGTATGCAGGGTTTCTATAATGAAGGCTATAGGTCGACTTCCCGATTCCTTCTGTTATCCTGATGTTGTATGCAGGGTTGTTCGGAAATCCCTGTGCAACTTACTGGACATTCATGATTTGCTCTTTAGTCTTTCAATTACCATATAGTTTCTATAGTAAAAGCGGTCATCGGTTGTGATGTTTACTAAGGGTCAACCCCTTAGATTTTTTAGTTCTTGGCTTCTATTCACACATAAACATCATATGCTTGTGTGGGTAACTACTTAAAGGGTGTATGGCATAACGAAGCTTTGAGACTGTGCCATTCTTGGTGACGGTGATCGCCAACGAGAAGGTGACAGCCACTTGGCATAGTATTTTTAATATTCGTCAGATCATAAAGCAATGATTGCTTATACTTTCAGAAAACTTTGGGCTGGGAATTGCTGCAGCTAATGATCTGAATTGTGGAGTTACTTGGACAGGAGAACTGAAATCTGCCCTAGGATACTCACATTCAACTGTTGCCGTTCCATGATTGGCTCTCATTTCATCACAAACACTCAGAGTATCTGCTGTAATGAAAGTCATCAATTTTATAAGAATAAAGCAATTCGGCATTGCTATAGAATAGGTAATATCTAATAAAACCTCGTAGTAATTTTCCCAAAATATGGAATTTTTCGTACCATGAGGGAGTGATAGATCACAGCGATTATGCAATTATGCAATTATTCTAAATGGAATGAAGTAGAATAGAAGAAACTAGATTTAGGGTCTATAAATGGTTAATAGCTTTATCCAAACAGTAGAAAAGTATAAAAAAAATTGACCTCACCTTCCAAGCATTTTCAAGACTCTGGTTAGTGTTTTCGGAATTAACTTTGTGTGCCAGTGAGCTCAGTAATTCTGCTTGTTGCATCAATACATATATCTTCGGATCGTTCTTCTTAAGGAAGGTTTCTTGACTTCCGTTATTACAATCTGCTTGAAAATCCATAAACAGTCAGTTGCACATTTGGTTTGCTCAGTATAAGCAATGGTATTCAAAGATTGAAATAGATTAGTTACCGTTTTTAGATGTCTCTTTCAAGTTATTGTCATGCTGATGAGATAGTGTATTTTCCCCAGCAGTATGGTAAGTCTGATCAAGCACTGCAAATGGACGTCTAAGCGGTTGATTTTTATTCGCACAATCATCTAAAATGAGGCTCTTCCTACATCAAGACAATTTTTCTGTATTAGGACACAATATACTGTATACACATTCGTATTTATATTAATGATGATTAATATTATGGAAATTTGCATTTGTTGAATTATTAGTTGATTGTTTATGATATTCTATAAATGCATCCCTAGAGGTTACGTGTTTATTAATGATGTGAGAATTAATGATATAACGTAACTCTTAAATTACCTAGACTAATGATCATCGAAATTGAGATATCGATGATATGCGATATGTCGACGTGTGGTCTGCATCATATCTTTAGGGGATGTAGTATGTCTCACTTGCTACGAGTTATGACAACTCATGATGGACACATGAATACTTGTTGAAGTATTGGTATGCCCTGCTGACGTACTGTTTTGTTATATGTCTATAATGTCATCGGCGTGTGGGAGATAAAAGTCCTTAGACTTGAGGTCAATATCATCTTGTTTACGGAGTAATGTACTTTGATCATGAACTAAACTCAAATGTCTTATAGGTTGAGACGCGGTTTGTTTTGGGTACATTACGAAGTAGATTAAAGGTGGTATGTGAGCCAAGAAATGATTCATTCCTTGAATTTATATTCGAGTGAACACTCATGTACTCATATGGTATTAGGTTGACTAAGTCATTGGCGTCTGATGGACATGTCTGTGACATGGTCCTGTTGTCAGCTAATATAGATGAGTTATAATAATCAAGCCATTTGGATAGACACTTGACAGATCCTAAGCTTGATTGAGTGTGTCATGAATGAAAGGATTTTATCTTCTTACATAGAGGTTCAGTTCACATATTTTGTGTAGCTAAACTTTACATATTGGGTTCGTCTTCCGACGCAATCTAGGTAATTAGTGACGATATGTAAAGGCCTGAAGGGTAACACTAAGACAAATGCTCCGTCGATTGAAGGATGTAATTAGAAGGAGATACCTATATGTTCGGTTGATGACCGAGACATTAAAATGGGAAAATGGACAGAAAAATAGGACGGAATCGCGGTGCCTTAATTCAGGACCGCGGTGCCAAGAACGTGCAAGACCGCGGTGCCTGCTTGCGAGGACGCGGTGCCATGGCGTGGTCTCGATCCAATTACGCGATTCGTTTCTCTGGGCACGACCACCGAAACTCGAGCTCTTATTTTATCCTATAAATAGTAGGCTCCTCTTCTCATTTTAAATACACACAAAAATCTAAGAGAGGTCAATCTCTTTTAAAGCTCTGTCAGAATCCCTAGCATTCCTCACTTAGAAAATTACATCATAGTTTCTAGAACTTACAAATCGATGGACGTTTGCGTGTGCACCCTCGGACTACACAGAACACAAAGATTAAACTGCTTGGCTGATTGCTACAACAATGTAAGTCTTCGATCGAAGTTTTACATATTACTTTGTGTTTGTATTTTTCATTACATATCATACTTCAGTTTGACCGCTTATGTCGGATTTGAAATATAAATTTTCAAATTCCGCTACGTGTACGAACCCGACGTAAACTCCTACAGTGGTATCAGAGTCTGGGCTGTTTCGTGTGATTTGTAATGATATTAATGATAATATGGGTTAGAATTTGTTTAGATTTATATTTTATGTATTTAAAAGCTTTAAAATCCTAAATCTTTAGAACACATAGTCCTTGTACCCTAATCTGTTAGACTAATTATGTATTCGAGAAAATTGATCCAATATATAACTCTTTTAAGTTGATATGCGTTATCCGGCTTAAAGTATGGTGCATTGAAACGAAGAACGAGAAGAAAATTGGATTTGATGGTCGATGAACATGTTGTTTTAATGGTGATGATAATACAAGTGATATATCTGAAAGATCTGGCCCTAAACCAGTTTTAGGGGTTCAAAAATTTCAGTTTTGTGTTTCTGGGGATGAAGCACCGCGGTTCCACGATGGAGCACTGCAGTGCCTGCTAGGGTTTTGGCGGCGGAATCGCGGTTCCATGATAGAGCACCGCGGTGCTGCCCAGATGAAGCCAGAGGCCCCGCGGTGTTGTTCATCCAGAAACTTAAAATTAATTTTTCGGACAATCTGCCTTCAAGGCACCGTGGTTTCACCTGTTAGGACCGCGGTGCCTGTGAAGATAATTATGAGGCACCGCGGTCCCACTTGTAAGGCCGCGATGCTAATTAATTTGCAGATTCCAGTGTCTTACTGCCTCAGAGGCACCGCGGTGCCACCTGTTGGAACTGCGGTGCCGACGATGAATTTTTAAGAAAAAAAATCGAAAATCAGAAACAGAGACTTAAAAGTTTCAGATTCTGAATCTGAAGTTTTATAAGTTTCAGTTTCTGAAAAATAAAATTTTAAAATCGAACAGATTTGGTCCTTTCGGGCAAATCTGTAATTAAAGAAAGTTTTCTGAAAGTGGATTTTAGGTTCTGAAAATTGCAAACAGGTCCCAGAAGTTTGAAAATATTATCTGAAGTTTAGAATAACATTTTTATGAATTTATAAGGGTTAAGAATTGAATTTTTAAATTCTTAAGGGACTTGAGTGTAAATTCTAAAAATTTACAGAATTCTCGAAAATCAGAATTTTAAAATCAGAAAATGTTTAGGGATTATTTGACATTTACATAGATTATAGAGCTTAGACAAATAGACCCGTAGTTATCATTAATAGTATATTATTGAAAAATATACAAATGTGCTAAATGTTAAATGTGATGCATTTAAATTATTAGCATAGCGTCCGCAACTATTGTATGGGTAGGCGGCGCCTAGTAATTGTTTAATTTCAAATGACTGTTATAACTGTCTGGGTAGACGGCGTCCAGTATGTGATTAAAACCATCTTTTATCATGCCTATTGGGTTTGATGGTTTCCCATCTAATTGTGTTTAGATATTGCATGATATGATGTCATATGATGTATGACTTGATTGTTGATCTTTAATGAATCCCCGAAAACTGAAATGTTCCCCAAATATTAAATACAAATCTAATTATAACGCGTCGTCCATTATAATTGTTAGGGTGTTAAGTCCTTTTCGGCGATAAAAGTATTTATGCCAAAACATTTGCTCTAAGTCTAAGAGGACCAAGGCCCTTTCATAGATGTGTTAAAATGAAAGTGGATAATAAACTTTTGTAGGTATTTACACCAAAGTGTTTGCTTGCAAAGACTAAATTTACCTAGGCATTTAAACGCAGTCGTGTAATGGGGCGTAAGATTAAAATGAAAGATATTTAATCAAACCAAGAGTTGTAGAGTTGCTTTACAATTGGTTGAGGACCTACCAAAGTGTGCTATTGAAGTTATCAGCCAAAACAAATGCGGATATAGCATATGTTTGGATCTTAGCCCATTATGACATTTATATTGATTAGGTCTGTATTCTACCTTGAGGTCGTAGAAGTATGCAAAATAGTGGGAGCTAATTTAAAAACAAAAGGCCATGTTAAAATTAACAAATTATGAATGTGTATAAATTATTGGAAAAATGGATTATTGATTGCATTTTTCCTATTCTATCTATTATCTTCAGATCTTCAGAAATGTTAAACTTTTCGTTGAAAATGCTCATGGAGTCAAATAGACTCACTGGACCCAACTTCGTTGACTGGCTTAGAAATGTTAGAATTGTTCTAAGACGGGAAGAGATTGAGTATACTTTGGACACAGTATTCCCCACTGCTCCAGTGTAGGACTCTGAAGAGTATGCAACTTTTGACCAGGTTGCTTACAAGAAACATTATAAGGATGACACATCTGCTTAATGTCTTTTATGTCTCCTCCACTACAAAGACAGCATGAAATTATGGGGCCCAACGAAATGTTAGACCATTTGAGGAGTCTCTATGAAACGCAGTCTCAGACAATGGAGTATGACCTGCTAATAGAACTCTTCAAGTGTAGGCTAAATGAAGGGGGTTAAGTTTCACCTCATGTGTTGAGGATGATTGAGAGGTTGGCCGCCATTGACATAAGGTTTTATGACAAAGTCTTCATCACCATCATCCTACACTCACTTCCGAGATCGTTTGAGAGTTTCATTGTAAATTATAATATGAATAGAACTAAAGCGACATTGTCGGAGTTACATAATATGTTAAAAACTTTTGAATCTTCGACCTTTAAGACCAAGCCTATTCTGATGGTTGGCTCCTCTAGTCGCCCCAAACCGAAAGGTAAGGGACAACAGAAGGGGAAGGGCAAAGCTATTGCTCCGGCAGCAGCAATGAAGCCCAAGGGAGGGGCGAAGAAGAAGAAGAAGAAGAAATAGCCGGCATCGGATGTTTGCATGAATTGCAACAGGAAGGGGCATTGGAGAAAGGATTGCACTTCTTCAGGCGGAGGAATGTCACCATGTGCTAATGTGCAAGGTATGTTTGTAATTGAAATTAATCTAACTATAAATTATTCTCATTCCTGGGTACTTGATACCGCTTGTAGCTCACACATTTGTACAAATGTGCAGGGGCTAACTGATAGCAGAAAGGTCGGGCCTCGCGAGGTGGACCTGCGCGTCGGAAATGGAGCAAGAGTTGTTGTTGAGCGCGTGGGAACTTATAGGATAGATTTACCTTTTGGCAAAGTTTTAATGTTGAACAATTGTTTTTATGTTCCTTCTTTGACAAAGAATATTATTTCCATTCCTGTACTTGATTCAGAGGGTTTTTTCCTCAAACACGTCTAATGGCAATATGATTTTGACTTTAGATAATGTTGTGTATGGAATTGCGCCTCTAGTGAATGGATTGTATACATTAAACTGCCACATGGAAATTTTCAATGTACAAAATAAAATGGCTAAGTTGAATGAAATAAATTCTACCTACTTGTGGCATTGAAGACTTGGTCATATCAATCAAACAAGGATAAAACAGTTGAGGAAATTATATTACCTCGAACCATTTGACTTACAATCTTATGGTAACTGTGAATCCTGTTTGAAAGGTAAGATGACCATTAAACCTCTTTCTGGAAAGGGGATCCGTGTCAAGGAGGTGATTGAGTTGGTACATACGGACGTATGTGGACTATTTTCGACTCAAGCTAGAGATGGTTTCTCTTACTTTATCACTTTCACAGACGACTTATCAAGGTTTGGATATGTGTATCTTATGAGACACAAATCCGAGGCTTTTGAAAAGTTTAAGGAGTTTAAGTGTGAAGTTGAGAAACAGCTCTCAAAGAGTATCAAGACTCTCCGATCTGATCGTGGGGGTGAATACTTAAGTAAAGAATTTCTTGACTACTTAAAGCTTTATGAAGTTCATTCCGAATGGACACCTCCTGGAACACCACAGATGTATGGTGTTGCCGAGAGGAGAAATCAAACCTTGCTTGACATGGTTCGTTCCATGATGAGCTTTTCATCTCTTCTTACATACCTTTGGGGATACGCTATTTTGACCTCAATATATGTTCTAAACATAGTTCCATCTAAATCAGTAGAAAAGACACCATATGAGGTATGATGTGGCAAGAAGTCATCACTTATACACTGAGGCCCTGGGGGTGTCCTGCATATGTCAAGAAGTTGATCACTGATAAGTTGGAATCTAAAAGTGAGAAATGTTACTTTGTTGGGTATCCGAAGGAAACTAATGGATACTATTTCTATCTTTATGGAGAACATAAGATATTTGTTTATAGGAACACAACTTTCCTTGAAGATGAATATGTCTACAAGGATGAGAGTTGCACGGAGATAGAACTTGAAGAAATTCAAGAACAAAGTAACAAAGAGGTTGAATCCGTGCCTAAAAAGGTAAGAACTCATTGGGAGCTTCTGGCCAAGTTTGGGTATTTAGGGTACCCCCTTCGGCCAGTGGGAGTGCTACGAGGAGTAATGCAGAAATGCAAGATCTTCCGGCACAGACCTTGGGAGCAAGTGCACCAGTTGCATTTCCTCCCATTCAGGAAAGACATGAAAATGATATTCCTGAAAGCTCTAATGTTGGTGGATTGACCAGCGCACAAGAACCTACTCACAGTCAGAACATACCTGTAACTGAACTGCAAGACAATCAACTCCGTAGGTCTACTAGATCTCATCGTCCTCCGGAAAGACTAAATCTGCTTGTGGAAACACAAAATGAGCTAGATATTTCAGATGATGACGAGCCTAGAACCTACAGCGAAGCAATGCTAGACATTGATTCGAAGAGATGGCAAGAAGCCATGAAATCTGAAATGGAATCTATGTATATCAATCAAGTGTGGAACTTGGTTGATTTGCCAAATGGGGTTAAACCCATATGATGCAAATGGGTCTTCAAGAAGAAGATTGATGCATCTGGCAAGGTTCAGACTTATAAAGCTAGACTAGTGGCTAAAGGTTTTACACAGCGTCCTGGTGTGGATTATGATGAAACCTTTTCACCGGTGGCTAAGATAAAGTCTATTCGGATTTTGCTTGCGATAGCTGCACATTATGATTATGACATTTGGCAGATGGACATCAAAACTTCATTCCTTAATGGTAATCTAATTGAGGAAGTGTATATGAAATAACCCGAGGGTTTTTCATGTGAGTCCAGACCAAATGTTGTGTGCAGGCTACAGAAGTCCATTTATGGACTTAAACAAGCCTCTAGGAGTTGGAACATTTGCTTCGACAATGCTATCAAATCTTTTGATTTTGTCAGAAGCAAAGATGATCCTTGTGTTTATACCAAACGCAAGGATGAGGGTATTGTCTTCATTATAATATATGTTGATGACATATTGATAATGTGAGATAATAAGACCCTCATGCAGTCAGTTAAGGATTGGTTGTCCAAGACCTTCATGATGAATGATTTAGGTGAAACCTGCTACATTCTGGGAATTAGGATCTATAGAGATAGACCTAATAGATTGTTGGGGTTGTCATAGTCAATCTACATAGACAAAGTGCTTAGATGCTTTTCAATGGAGAATTCCAAGAAAGACGGTCTTCCGATGGGTCAAGACATCAAGTTATCAAAGAAGGGCTGCCCTTCTAATGTTATTGAACTTGAGCTCATGAAGAGGATCTCATATGTTTCGGCTATATGATCATTCATGTATGTCATGACCTGTACTAGACCAGATGTGGCATTTGCACTTAGTATGACTTGCAAGTTCCAGCAGAATTCTGGCGAGGAACACTGGAAAATAGTCAAGAGTATTCCCAAGTACCTCAGGCGTACTAAGGATTACTTCTTAGTCGATGGTGGAGTTGATGAGCTGGTTGCCACTAGGTATACCGATGCTAGTTTCCAGACAGATGTTGATGATTTCAAATCTCATTCTGGTTACACGTTCATTTCAACGGAGGAGCAGTGAGCTGGAAGAGTTCCAAACATGCTACTACTGCAGACTCGACTACTGAAGCGGAGTATATTACTGGATCGGAAGCTGCTAAGGAAGTTGTCGCGATTTTTGAGTTCCTGAAGGAACTAGGGGTTGTTCTGAGTGTTAGTTGTCCAATAACCATTTATTGTGACAACACTGGTGCCATTGCACTGGCAAATGAACCAAGATCAACAAACAGAAACAAACATGTACCAATGAAGTACCACATCCTGAGAGAGATGGTGGAAGCTGAAGATATCAAGATATATTATATTCCACAGACAAAAATCTAGCAGATCCGTTTACTAAACCATTAAGCTTGGTGAAGAATAATGGTCATTTTGAGAACATGGGTATTAGATATGTTGGTGATTGGCTCTAGGCCGCTGAGATGAAAGTATATGTATGTCCTAGAGACAATCTGTATTAGGACACAATGTACTTTATACACATTCGTATTTATATTAATGATGATTAATACTATGACAATTTGCATTTGTTGAATTATTAGTCGTATTCAGAAAAACAGTCTATCCAACTCCAAAATGACATAAACTGACATCAGTTGAACAGAAAGGACTATGTGACCGATGACATAAAAGATATGGCGGTAGTTAGCCAACTCTGGTTGCTAAAATAGATGAAAGTTCAGAAAGGAAGCAATCATATATCAATTTTACCTCGCATAAAAGCATATCTTCTTCAGGTGATCATCCACCTTTTTTGAAATCTGAGTTCAAATAAGTAAACCATCTGCAGATTTTTAAAGTACAATCACTTTAGGTTGACCAAAAGAAAAAACATATAGTACTCACTCCATCCAATTCATGTAACATTTTTTCTTTTTAGTTACTCCAATGATATTTTTTTTATATTAGTAACAATTTAACTTTTAAATGTCTATTTTTCATTTAATGAGATGATATATAAATACACAAATATATATATTAGAAATTTTAAAAATTCATTTTTTTCTTCTTAAAATCTGTGTTCGGTTAAATATGATCACATAAATTGGAATGGACAAAATAGTAAAAGGTAAAGGGAAAAAGTCAAATACATAGTGGGTGCCCTTACAATTTAAGGAGGAAAAAAGGTACATTTTGGCTCGACCTTCTTCTGCATTGTCCGGTTGTTTTATCCTTAAAGTTTGAAGCTATAATCGTCCAACTACATCATGCATCATGACCAAAAAAGATAAAATTTAGCTTTAATAACCATATCCCATATCAATCAAACGAAACATCAATCCCAACGGTTTGGTTTTGTTAGTGTTGATGTTGGATAGAATGTTGTGACAATAAAAGCTCAGGTCAATATCTTCAGGATGTTGCCTGTGATATTGTGACAATATTCCTGACAATATCTCTGTAACGATTTTGCCTATTCTTCCGGCCAAAACAGGGCGTGTTGCTGTGAGTAAAAAATGACCTATGCAAGTTTACAATGTTGATGTGTTTAAAATATGGTAAAAGAAACAGTCAAAGACTTGGAGGAGAAGCAGCGTGAAGACCAAGTCCAAGGCGCTGAGATATTCAGGAGAAAGAATCGGTCCAAGCAGCTGCCTTCTTTTACTCAACCTCCACAACCAATCAGTGAGGATTTCAAGAGAAGCTCTACACTATAAATAGAGGGGAGCTTCACAGTATCGATATCCAGATTTGATCAAGAAGAATTTTCAAGAGAGCTCTCGGATTTTACCTTAGAAAACTGGATCAACACTTTTAGCCTAAAGTAGTATAACAATATCTAGTCCCACATTACAATTGTTTTCTTTATTCTAGATTAAGCTTACTGTTCAAGCGATTGTAATGAAGATGTTATATTTGTCTTTTTAGATTTTTTTAACTTTAGGCGAAGTTATCCGCGACTTCATTTTTGTAATTTCTTTTTCGTATGTATTGCTCAATTTGTAAAAAGAAATTCAGTTGTAATTGTATATAATTTATACAATTATTTTGGTCATTGACCATCAAGGGATATATTTATATATACCCTTGAAAATATAAACCTTGTGTCTCTTTACTTTTTTCGTTGCATTTACTCTACAAAGGTTTATACTGTTTTATGACAATGTTGCCTCAGATGTTGACACAATATTGAAGGCAACATCCAGTGACTATTTTTGTTGTTCTAGCTTTTGTGATTTTAATCTTACACTTTTTACTAATCCGTAGCCCCGGGACCCAACAAGTGGTATCAGAGCCAACACTTGATACAATAAGTGTTTGATTCTGAATATTACGGCTATGGACTCAGCTTTACAAAACGTTGGTTGACTTCCAATATTTGACGGATCTAACTACGCCTACTGGAAAATTCAACTACGTTCGCACATTAAATCCATTGATGTTCGAGCATGGAGAACAGTTTCCGAAGGCTATGTGATTTCCAAGTACCCAACAGACGATGATGGAGATATTCTCACTAAACCCGAGTCTGAATGAACCCAGAAAAAAATCAACAGTGCAAGCTTTAATGAAAAGACCCTAAATGCGGTATTTGGATGGGTAGATCTCTATATATTCAAGCTTATCCAGAATTGCACAACGGCCAATGATGCTTGGGAAACCTTACAAACCCATTGTGAGGGTACCTCAAGTGTTCGACGTTTAAAGATTCGCATGATCTTGAATCAATACGAACGTTTGGGGATGGAAGAGGCTGATGACATAAAATCCTATTTTGAAAAGTTGATTGACATTGCTAAGTGCTTGGGTCTCTATTAACCAACACACAACTTGTGAATAAAGCTCTCAGATCTCTTCCCGCAAGATTCAATACTAATATTTATGCTATTGAAGAGGCCCATAATCTTGCTACTATGGATATTCACGCTTTAATGAGTATCTTTCAAACATATGAGATGAACATGAAGAGCCAAAGAGATCTATATAAAGATAATACTTTGACACTCCAAGGACAAACCTCAGAATCTGAATTGGAAAACGAGGAAGAAAACCTGGAGGAACTGGGTAGTGATGCTACTGTTGTCTTACTCACTCATCGATTCAATTCGATGGTGAGGAAGATCAACACTGATCGCAATAAAGCCAATTATAATAAGCATCAGAACCCACTCTTCAATAAGCAGCCAAATAGGTCACCTTCTGAGCAGAGAAATCACAATCCACTGAGGAAATCCAACTCTGATGGTACCAATTACAATCCCAAACAACTCGAAGGAGTGCAGTGTCATGCATGCTCGGGTTGGGGACACTACGTTCTTCAACTGAGGCTGTAAATTTGGATCTAGTTGATTCCAAAGACGAAATGATAAAGGAGTTACAAAGTCTTTGTAAAGCCTTAATCACTAAATTTGAGCAACTAGACTCAAAAGCAAAATCATTGGCTCTTGAGGATAGCAATCTGAAAGGCACAATCAACCGATTAGAGATGACACTTACCAAGAAGGATCTAGAGCTTGGTAAGATTAGTGCACGATTAAACACAGCTGAGACCACGTTTCAAAGGCTCAACATGGGAACCTCCAAACTGGATGAAATACTGAACTTCAGCAATCCCACAAGTACATGGCTTGGTTACCAATCTCCTAGCAAAAGCAATACTTCAAGAATCCATGGTCAAACGGAGAAGATAAAACTGGTCAAAGAAAATGTGTGTAACTCACAGATCACTATGATTGGATCGAAGTTTGTATGTAGCTTATGTAAAAGATCATGACATCTTATGCCCTACTACTACAAGCTTCAAAACTCTGCACTCAGACTATTTCCTAAAGTGTTATCACCAATGTTGCCCAACATCACTGACAACATTGAAAGCAACAAGCCTGAGAGCAGAAGGAAGAAAAGGTTTGAAAAAGAGTGGGTACCCAACTGAATGTGAGATGTAATGTGTGCATAACTGTCTTGTGTACCAATATTACAGGTTCTTGGTACTTCGATAGTGGCTGCTCACGTCATATAACAGGTACCAAAAGTCTTTTGAAGGAGTATGTAGCATTCAATGGAGGGTACGTGACTTTTGGAGGAGGAAGTAAGAGTAAGATTATTGGTAGAGGAACTCTTAATGTTCCAAATATACCAGCCTTGAAAAATGTGCTTCATGTAAAAGGTTTAGTTGCTAATCTTCTTAGCATAAGCCAACTATGTGATGACGATCTAGAGGTGAAATTCAACAAGCTTGGATGCAAGGTTACAGATTATGCAAACAAGTATGACATGTCAAGAACTTGAACCGGAGATAACTGCTATCTAGTAGGTAGACAAGAGTTGTGCAACTCTACAAAGGTAGGTGACTTGACACTTTGACACCAGAAGTTGAGACATGTCAACTACGACACCTTGGAGAAGCTGATCTCATTTGAAGCTGTCAGAGGCATTCCCAGACTGGATTCAAAAGATAAAACACTGTGTGAAGATTGTTTGAAGGGAAATCAGACCCAAGTCTCTCACAATGTTGTCCAACATGACGGACAACATTCAGGTACATCTCATTATTTTCAATTATTGCATATGGATCTTATGGGTCCAATTGAGGTAGATAGCCTAGGAGGAATGATATACTCTTATGTGATTGTTGATAATTTTTTCAGATTTACTTGGATATATTTTTTAAAGGAAAAATCACAAACCTTTAAGATGTTTAGAACACTTTAATCTAGAATTAGGAATCTGTTTTGTTCTTCAATTTTCAGAATAAGATCTGATCATGGAAAAGAATTTGAAAATCAAACCTTTGCAAAATTCTGTGAAAAGAAAGACATATTTCATGAATTTTCGGCACCAAAAACACCTCAACAAAATGGGGTTGTCGAGAGAAAGAATAGAACTTTACAGGAAATGGCTAGAGTGATGTTGAGTTCTAAGCAATTATCAAAGAGGTTTTGGGCAGAAGCATTGAACACAACATGCCACATAAGTAATAGAGTCTATCTAAGGCCAGGGACCAAGATGACACCCAATGAACTGTTAAATGAAAAGAAACCTACGGTGAGGTACTTCCACGTCTTTGGGTGTGTGTGCTATATTCTTAATGACATGGATAAACTGACTAAATTTGACTCTAAGAGCGACAAGGGGATATTCGTTGACTACTCACAGAATAGTCATGCCTACCGAATATACAATCTTCAGACAAAGATCATCCATGAGTCTGTTAATGTTATTTTCGATGACCTGCTGAATGTATCTGGTAGATCTTCAGAAAACAACATTGTTGCAGTTGAAAAGGAGAAATCCACTGAAGCAACAAATGTTGTCCCAACATCAGAGGACACGTCTGAACCTTAAAGAGAGAACACAGAGGATGATGTCGAGGAGGAGTCTGCTACTGAGCTGGATGATCAAGTGATAAGAGACCCTCCATCGAGGATTAAGAGAAACCATCCACCCGACCAAATGATAAGGGGAGTTTTTAGCAGAGGCGAACAAGAGAGAAAGAGCCAGTGAACTACCGAGAAATGGTAAGATATGTGTGTATGTCCACCGTATACCAACATGTTAGTATTTCTTGTCTTACATCTACTATGAAACCTAAAAATATTGGAAAAGCATTGAAAGATAATTTTTGAATTCAAGCCATGTAAGAAGAGCTTGGGCAATTTACCTGAAATGAGGTTTGGGATTTGGTACCACGACCCAACAACACTAATGTTATTTCGACCAAGTGGATATTCAAAAACAAATCAGATGAGTTAGGGAAGATTGTGAGGAATAAAGCTCGACTTTTTGCTCAAGGATATACACAAGTTGAAGGTATCGATTAAGTACGTTTCAATTCCAAATTATTTGGAGTCAACAAAATGCAAAAAACAAACAGTAATTTTACTACCTCTTGAGACCAGGAAACAATATGTCTTTTTTTTGTTTGGATTCATCACTATTATTTCGATTATTGTTAGAATTGGCTGTCTTCTTCTTCATTTTTCTCAACCTATAGGTAGAATAGTGTAAATCTCTTTGAGTGGAGTCCTTTCATTAATACAATATATATAGTGTGTACAATTGTAATTCTAATAGAATAAGGATCTCTACATTACATAATTACACTAAATTATTAATTACAGAATATACGGTGAATATATGGAGATATATTGACTATCACACACCCTCAGTCGAAGCGTGAGGAGATCAGACGCTGAGACTGGATCCAAAGTCAAGGAACAGTTGCTGAGAAAGTCCTTTAGCGAAGATATCCGCGTACTGATACGAAGAAGGAACATGTAACACCCTAACGTGACCCATTGAAACCTTCTCGCGAACATATCCATCTCAATATGCTTGGTTCGCTAATGCTGAACCGGGTTATGAGACAAGTAGACAATAGATATGTTACCACAGTAAACCCAAGATGTCTTACGTAAGGGACAATAAAGCTCAAGAATGAGATTGCGGAGCCAATATAGCTCTGCAACAACGTTCATAATGACTCGATATTCTGCTTCTACACTCGAATGGAAAGCGTGGCTTGCCTCTTGGCAGACCATGAAATAATATTATCCCCCAACAATACACAATAGTCGAACGTAGAGCGACGAATGTCTAGACAGCCTGCCCAATCGGTGTCTATGTAAGAGAGCAAACTAGTCGGTTCGGAGGGATATAGATGTAGTCCATAGTTAAGAGTGCCATCAACGTACCGAATGATACGTTTAAGAGTTGTAAAATGAGGCTCTCTAAGAGCGTGCATGAACAAGCACACCTGCTGAACATCATATGCAATATCGAGCCGAGCAAATGTGAGATACTGAAGAGCACCTGCGAGACTCCTATAAAGAGAGGGATCGCTGATCGGATCCCCGTCATCTGCACAGAGTTTTGACTTTGAGTCGACAAGAGTGGGCATGATCTTGCAGTTTTCCATTTTAGCTCAGTAGACAATGTCATCTGTATACTTACGCTGACATAACAATATGGCATATGCGGATCTGGTCACTAATATCCCCCAAAAAATAACTCAACTTACCTAAATTTATCATAGAAAATTCGGACTTGAGCAGAGCAATGATCTCATGTTTCAGTGTATCAGAAGAAGATGGCAGAACAATATCATCCACATATAGAAAAAGATAAGTCGTATCAGTACCTCGATGAAAAGTAAAAAGTGAATGATCACTCTTACTGCACACAACCCCGATCTTTATGGTGTATGTAAGCCCTGAAGCTTGTTTCAAATCATATAGTGACTTACAGAGACGTCATACATACTAAGGAATCTATGGATGCACAAAGACAAGTGGTTGATGCATATAAATGGTGTTTCTTTCAAATCCCCATATAAGAAAGCATTTTACATCAAGCTAGTGAATATGACAATTTTCCCACATAGATATGCTCAACAATGTGCGAATAGTTGCTGGTTTGACCACCAGACTAAAAGTCTCATCACAATCAACTACATACTGATGACCAGTACAATTAGCCACAAGTCTTGCCTTATGATGTTCAAGCTCACCACTATCTCTGAATTTGTGACAATAGAGTCACGTACAACGAATCACATTCACCCCCTCTGATTTTTGGGACAAGATCCCAAGTGTGTTGATTGGTTAATGCATTAAACTTCCCATGCATAGACGCATTCCAATTTGGGTCAAGTTTGACTAATTTTAGGTTTTTAGGAATATGTGAGATAGTTTGAGTGGATAGGTTAAAGTGAACTTTTGATTTGAAAAACTCGTGTTGTGCGCGGGTTTCCATTTGGTGCGTTGTGATGGTCACTGGTTGGGTAGATGGATGGGTTAGTGGCAGTCTTGGTATCAGGGCAGTGTTGTTGCGAGAGGATTGACAGGGTGATGGGTAGTGTGTATGGGCAGTGAGGTGAGGCAGTGTGGTGGGCGACTCGATGAGAGAAATGGGCAGTGGGGTGGGAGTGTCAGGGGGAAGGGTGGTTGGGCAAAGTTACCTTTATTACATTTAATTAAATTGTGGTTTCTAAAAAAATAAAAAATATGAGCTACGGGATGTCCAAGTCTACTATGCCACTTTGAGGAGGAGATTACAGTGAGAGAGGTGTGAGTGATAACACTGACATCGGACGTGGGTAGGAAAGGATAGAGGTCCTCCATACTATTGCATCTCGTAAGACATTTCCCCGTATAGAGATTCTTCACAGAAAAACCAAATAGGTCAAAATCAATAGATACACAATTATCAATGGCAAATTTTCTAACAGAGATTAAGTTCTTGATAATATTATGAGCATATAAGACATGTTTGAGGGAGAAGAGGGGATGCGGTGGTGGAGTTTGTGTGTGTCCAAAACCTTGAATTGGAATGCGATGACCATTTCCAACCATAATAAATTGAGGAGTATTTAAATTACACAGTTGAGGGAGATTACCAGAA
The DNA here is from genome assembly GCA_029844215.1 of Przewalskia tangutica. NCBI lineage: Eukaryota > Viridiplantae > Streptophyta > Magnoliopsida > Solanales > Solanaceae > Przewalskia > Przewalskia tangutica. Next base: position 82,614,990 of record CM056736.1, on the reverse strand, counting down.
TTGGTAGTGAAGTGGGACGTAGCGCCCGTATCTATATACCACACATCATCGGGTTGTTGAATATTTACCAAGTTGAAAGCTTGGCCCCAATCCATTGGAGTGAGGCTCATCATCGGCTGCTGGGATGCGGTATAGTGGGCATGATGGCTTGGGCCTGGCTGGCGAGCCACTGGATGAGTTTCCAGGATGTTGGTCCTCGGTTGTGCCCACTGTAGTTGCTGGGCCACTGGAAAACTACCTGATTGTGAGGCCCAGGTCTCGTACATCTGCCAAACTACACTTGTTTTGCAGCGGAAGATGGTCGGACTGTGTCTGCCGGCCGGTAGATGCGGTGGGTATCACGGTGGCGTCAACCCAATGCTTTAGGATTATGCTCATCCTGTTTGGCTCATCTCATCTCCTCCAATAGTAATTGAGATCGTGCTTTATTGAAACTCGGTAGGGGATCGACATGTTGGATCATCATTGCAAGTGTGTTGTATTCACCTTTCATTAAACCATTAATTAATTGCAAAACCATCTTTGTGACTGAAACTGGAGTACCCACATTAGATAATTGATTGACAATCAATTTTAATTATTTGCAGTAGTCGGTCATATTAGCAAAAAATGTAATACGAGTGGTGTTGAATTACTCCTTTAGATACACCACACGTGTATGTTTGTTGTCTTGAAAACTCTCCTCCAACCGTGTTCGTAACTCTTGAGCTGAAGCTTCGATCTTCATAATAGTATAAAGCAAATTCTTAAAGATAGTGTCATAGATCCACTGCTTGACAATAGTGTCAAGTCGTGTCCATGTCGTGTCATCGACATCGGGTGGGCAGGGAAATGTGGTATCAATGTGGTCAAGCACATTGTAAGCACATGCACGAATTTAGGAAAGTTTAAACCACGATGCATAATGTTCATCCTCTTGATTAAGAATCAACGAGATGAAGTTCTTGATATTGGTTACGGTGAAAGTTGGATGAAAAATGTTAGGGTTGGAAGAGGGAGGAGGATTTGTGATGTCGGGTGTTGAGGAGGAGGAAGCGGAAGAAGCTATGTGGGATGCGGGTTACGCCATGAGGGCTGACGAAAAATAGGGGAGAAAAGGAGGGGGTTCGGGACGTATATGAGTTGTATATGGCGGCAGGGAGGTTATATCTTTTCATAATCTTTTCTTGTTTCTCTTAGGAAATAATGTCCGAGAAACACAAATTCCATCCCGCTATTATTGTAAACAATGTCAAAAACTTTATTCCGGTGATTCTTGAGATGGAAAAAGGATAATATTCATCTTGGGTGGAGTTATTCAAAATTCATGGACGCGCATACCAAGTCATTGACCATATTATTCCTTCAAAACCTCATTCATGTGTCATGGAGAAAAACAAGGCCACTGACATTGATATGGCCCTATGATCTCGCTTGGATGCTATAGTCCTTCAATGGATTTACGCCACGATACCAACTATCTTTTGCACATTATATTGGAAGGATTCGACGGCTCAACAAGCGTAGGAGCATTTGCAAAATATTTTTCAAGATAACAAAATTTCTCGTATCGTTTATCTTAAAAATCAATTCACCAACGTCAAGTTGGATGATTTTACAAACGTCTCCGCATATTGTCAATAGTTAAAAATGCTTTCCGATCAACTTTCTAACGTTGGTGCACCGGTGACGAATCAAAAGTTAGTTCTCTAATTAATAACGGGATTGAATGAACAATATGATGGGTTTCTACATTCATTCGACAAAGTAATCCGTTACCACCATTTTATGAGGCTCGTTTGAGATTAATTCTTGAAGAAACCTGGAAAGTGAAGCAGGCAGTCACAACAGTAGCCACTGCCGGCATTGCCCTCATCTCTACCAGCACTTATTCCACTGATTTTGTGCCTCAAATTTCTAGTTCAGGGAATTCAATGAATCACACTAACAATGGACAGAAAAGGGGTAAAAAATCACAACAATAATAAAGGAAAAAATAATGAAGGAACGGGACGTGGTCGGGTGATGGTTCACAGACCAACGACTGCAGCAACCACCGACAGTAAGGGCAGACAAGGCCCGACCAGTAGCAGCCGCAAGCCTAGTCAAATAGTGGGCAGCCTTGGGGGCAGTACCCACCATAGACTTGGGCACCACAATAGGTTGCCCCTCATTGCCTGTACCCCATGTCATCGTGGGCCAGGCCACCACCAACCACCAGACAACCCGGAGTACTTGATAGCCACCCACAACAAGTATTTGCAGCCCATGGACCATCTTCGTCAAGTTATATTCCCACGGACATCGAGAAAGTCATGCACATTATGAATCTCAGCGTTCATGAAATTGGTACATGGACACGGTGCGACCTCCTATATGACGTCATCTCAAGGTACTATCTCGTCTTATTTTAATATGAGCGGTAATAAAAATATTGTAGTAGGCAGTGGACACAAAATTCCAATTCATGATATTGAGAAATTAAACCTTCCCCTCCCCACACACCTTTATAGTTACATAATGTCCTCCATGCACCCAAACTTATTAAAACTTGATATTTGTACGTCGTTTCACCATACAATAATGTATCTATTGATTTTGATTCATTCGGGTTTTTTGTGAAGAATTTTTAGACGAGGAGGCCTCTAATGAGATGTAATAGCACTGAGGATTTGTATCTTATCACCACCACCAACAACAACCAAGCCACCAGTCCATAAACTTTTGCTCATTTGTCTTATACTCTATGGCATAATTGTTTGGGATACTCGGGAGCACATGTGCTAAAATCCCTTAAGAAAAACCAGTTTATTGATTGTAAACCATTTTTGGGTTCTCATGTTTGTCAGTCTTACGTTTTTGGGAAACATGTTAAGTTGCCTTTTTAATCTACTTCAAACACTATTATGCCATTTGATATCATGTATAGTGACTTGTGGACATCCCCGATTTTACGTTGGGCAGGTCATAAATATTATATGCTTATTTTGGATGATTACTCTAATTTTCTATGGACATTTCCCATTGAAAAAAATCACAGGTTCACACTATTTTCTAACAATGTAATACTTTCATCCAAACCCAATTTGCGAAGTCTATTAAATGTTTTCAATGTGACGATGAGAGAGAATTCATAAATGACCAATTTAAAGAATTTTGTCACAAAAATGGTATGAAATTTCGTCTCTCTTGTTCGCGTACTTCTCCTCAAAATGGGAAAGTCGAGCGCAAAATATGAGCAATAAATAATTTCATTCGAACTCTTTTTGCTCCGTCCGTGGCACCATCATTTTGGCATCGTGCTCTTCAAATGACCATCTACCTTTTAAACATTCTCCCTAGCAAGTTACTTTCAAACGTCTCACCCACACAAATTATTTACCATCGTGTCCCCTCCGACACACAATTAAGGGTCTTCGAGTATTTGTGTTATCATCTCTTTCCTTCCACAATGATTAACAAACTTCAAACCTGTTCCACTCTATGTGTATTTTTGGGATATCCACAAAATCATAGGGACTATAAGTATTATGATATGTCTAGTGGAAAAAATATTATCTCTCATCACGATATTTTTAATGAGACCACTTTCCCGTTTGCCAACATACACACGTCCTCCCTATCCTAGTTTGATTTTTTGAACATTGGGCTACATCCATTTTTGCAACACCATCTAAGCAACCCAAACAATCAAGCCCAAATGATGGATCCCACTGCTCCCTCTCCTGCTTCAACCGTCTACCTCTCCTGCTTCAACCGTCTAGTCATAATTCCAAATTAATCCAGCCTAAATATCCCCATAGGTTCAGACCAACGACTGATTTGGGCAACCACACGTGAGGGAGCCCACTGTTCCATTTCCCTCTCCTTTGGTCCAACTCATTAACGAAATTGGGCCAACCCAAATAAGGGATCTTACTACTCTATTTCCCTCTAAATCGGACCAATTAAATGTCCGAAGTGGGACAACCCAAATAAGGGAGCCCACTGCTCCCTCTTCCACTCAAATAATCCGGATACCAGGCCCAATAATTCAATTACCGATGGAGCCCATTTCCTCCTCTCCCGTGACCTAGTCAGTCAACCACACCCCGCTCCCCCAACCCATTCCATCGAAACACGTGCCATACACTAAACTTTTCGGCCTAAACATCATTTTAATCTAACATCCTCTGTCGAGTCATCCATGGTTCCCTGAAATTCGAAAGCTGCGTTATCGGACCCGAATTAGAAAGCTGCCATGATAGATGAAATTGATGCTCTTATTAAAAATAAGATGTGGGAGTTGGTGTCCAATCATTCTAATTTGAATATAATACATTCTATGTGGGTTTTCTGTCATAAAAAGAAATCTAATGGTTCATTTGAGAGACACAAAATCCGTCTTGTTAGTGATGGTTGGTCTCAGCAGGTTGGAGTGTATTGCGGTGAAACTTTTAGCCTAGTGGTTATATCGGCGACTATCCGGACAGTTCTCATTCTAGCTATGTCAAAATCATAGATCATTCATCAGTTGGACGTAAAGAATGTGTTCCTACACATTCACCTATAGGAAACAGTTTACATGCACTATCCTTTGGGATTCCAAGATCATATTTATCCTGATTATGTTTGCTTGTTGAAGAAATCTTTATATGGTCTCAAATAGGCCCCCCAAACGTGGTATAATAGGTTTGCAGGGTTTGTTGCTACACTGGGGTTCTCACTAGCAAATCTGATCAGTCTTTGTTCATTTATAAAAAAAGGGAATGACATGTCATACATTCTTCTCTATGTGGATGTCATCATCCTCACATCATCTGAGTCTCTTAGCTTTTTTATTATGTCCATTCTTGCTTCAGAATTTGCTATGAAGGATTTGAGACCTTTGAACTATTTTTGGGCATTCTGTAACTCAACATGCAAGTGGTCTATTTATGTGTCAAAGAAAATATACAGAGGAGATAAATGATAGTGTCGACACGTCTTCTTGCAAGCCGTCGCCCATGCCGGTAGATACCAAGGCAAAATTAAGTATCTCTTCAAGGTCTCCATACGACGATCCAATACATTACCACATTTTAGCAGGGGCAATGCAATATCTCACCTTTACGAGACTCGATATCTCATAAGATGTTCAACATGTCTGTTTACATATGCATAACTCGAAGGAGGAACATATGAAGGCTCTCAAACGAATTTTGTGGTCTATTTAAGGTACTCTTGATTTTGGTTTACATTTGTATAAGTCAATCATTTCTGGTCTCACGTCTTATACCGATCATGATTGAGGTGGATGCCCGGACACCAGGCGCTCCCCCTGTGGTTATTGTGTGTTTCTCGAAGACAATTTAATCTTGTGGTCATCAAAATGCCAACCCATACTATCTTGGTCAAGTGTTGAAGCCGAATATAGAGGGGTGGCTAATGTTGTATCTGAATCATGTTGGCTCTGTAATATTCTATTGAAGCTCCATTGTCGTCCGATAAAAAAGGCAACTGTGGTGTATTGTGATAATGTGAGTGCGATATATCTGTCAGAGAACCCCGTACAACATCAACGCACAAAACATATAGAGATGAATATTTTATTTATCCATGAAAAAGTTGCACGTGGACAAGTCTGTGTTCTCCATATACTGTTCCGCTATCAGATTGCCGATATATTCACAAAAGGTCTTCCGCGGATACTCTTTGATGATTTAAGGACAGTCTCAGCGTACGAGAACCTTCCGCTAAGAGTGCGGGGGGACTGATATATCAAATCAAATATCTTATATTTAGGGTGTAAATATTCTTGGCATATTCTTAGTATATTCTACGATAAGTCGATAATTGCAGCCTAGATTAAGTCTTGTATTATGTTATGTATATAAATTTGTATTCAATGGATGCAATGATCATGAAAAATATTTCGCACAATTACTTTAGAAAATTCTAAATTCTCACATGTTTTGACATCTTAACACACTCCTACTCCTCGTGGGATCGACCTCAATCTTTGTTGGGTTTATTATTGCTATGATCGTACTACATTTTATTAAGAGTTGTAGGATTGGACGCTAGCAGTATTCTACTTTAAATATATAGTATAGATATGGTAGGTAATTAAATATAACGTAGCTATGATAGATAATTAATTTAAATTATAATTACTATAGATAAATACCTCTTAGAGTCAGCTACACCAGATAAAAATTCTAACTATTTAACACAATCAACCTCTATCATTTTTAGTAACTTGCAAATTTTTAGTTTCTATTTTATAGTTAAAACATATCGTATGTCTTGGATATTTGTTTCTGCATCTTGAAGCGACACACACGTGCGTAAAATTTTGTATAATTCAAAAAATAAAATCATGTTAAAATAACAATTTCCGAATAGAATACCAATGAAAATTTTAATGGAAAAATGACTAGGCTGCCTACTTAAGGCTTTTTATTGCAAAACATAACAATAAATTTATAAAAATATAAAGGATCTTCATTTTCATACATTTTATAATTTTTTTAAATTAATTTTTTTAAATATATATTTTTAAAATTAATTATTATTTTTAGTTTTTTTCCGCTCAAGTCTTGAAAAATTAAGTATTTTTTTGTGTATAAAAAATGTATGAAATATGTATATGTGAGTGAAAATTTTAATACAGTTTTCATACACAAAATTTGGGCAAACTTTTTAAACCTTGAGCAAGATATACACATTTCATACACAAAATTTTGAGCGATGTTTAAGTACTAAATATTGTATGAAAGTTGTATACAATGTTGTTGTAGTATTAATTTTCCAGAAACCTAACATGAGGATACACAAAAATTTGAACGGAATGCTAAGCCTTGGGCGAGATATACATATTTCCTACCATTACACAAAATTTTGAGCAAAATTGTTAAGCCTTGAACCATGTATACACATTTCATACGTTTTTATACACAAAATTCTGAGCGAACTTCTTAAGTTTTGAGCGAGATTTACACATTTCATATAGTTTTCAGACACAAAATTATGAGCGATTTTTTAAAGCCTTGAGCGAAATAAAATAAAATTTAATTTTTTTCTTGAAAATAAAAAATGTTTTTTTAAAAAAAAAATACTATTGTTAAAGAAAATAAATAAAAAATTTTAAAAAAAACCAAAAAAGTTAATTTCTTTAAAAAAAAAATTGAACTAAAATTTCATATATATTTTGTAAGAAATCTATTGCTATGGTTTGTAAATTAAAAAGTTTCGTCATATTTCATAAATATTTCTCTTATTGTATTGTGTATTTATATGTCATTCACCCAGTTTTAATTACGGATTTGTGAGAATCTTGGTCCACTTACTCCGATGCAAGTGAACAATAAACCCAGACTAATAGACTTTTCAGTTTTGGGTCAAAATTTCAATGACAACTACAGAAAGTAAGTTTGGGCCGGCCCAAGTCCTTACTTCAGAATTCATTCAAAGGCCCATTAGGGCTAGACGAGTATATAAGATAATTCTTTTGTTCATAACCTTGTCTGTATTTGCGATCCCTTGACAGTGAAGGGGACGAACAAACCCAATGGTGCACGTCAATTTTTACCGCAACTGTAAGTCTTAACATGCTATCTTTATCTTCTACAACAACAACATACACAGTGTAATCCCATACCGTGGGGTCTGGACTATCTTTATCCTCTGTATATGTTTAATATTTTGTTGTGTATTTTGAAGGTTATGGTTGTATGATCAGCTGGTTTGGAATGTAAATTTTAAATTTTATTGCTTAAATTGGAAATTGCATGACTTTTAATTTTTCGTTTTTTAGTGTGGTTATATACTTGTATGTTACCATTGGGCTACGCAAGAGATTATAGATCCTCTATTTTTAGAGAAACTCTATTTACCTTAAAGTCTGATAATATACAAATATTTGGATTGTTTAACTGTCGACAACTGATGCGTGATTGATTGATTTTTAGCTGGTAAGGATGTGACCTACATTGATCAGTTCTTATGCCTTCGTTTCTTTTGGTAGGGTGTATAAGAATAGTACTAAATTGGATGTATCAGTAATGCTAAGATTAATATTGCATGCATTATTTTTATTGTTTTTTGTTTTTTTGTACTCCCTCCTCTGTCCATGTTTGACTTGACACACCTGTTATAATTGGAAATAATTATAGTACTTACTTAAAACAATTAGGGTAAAATAAGTATAAAATGGTAAATTATCTCTTTGCTTCTTTCGAAACTTCAGACTATGTGTAGAAAATTTGCAGGTTTAAGTCTTATCTTGTATAATTGTTATATGTAATTCAGATGGGAAGACCTTTAAAAAGCCTCGAAGGCCCTATGAGAAGGAGCGATTGGATGCAGAATTGAAGCTTGTAGGAGAGTATGGACTAAGGTGCAAGAGGGAGCTTTGGAGAGTTCAGTATGCTTTGAGCCGTATTAGGAATGCTGCTAGAATGCTTCTTACACTGGACGAGAAGGATCCACGTCGTATTTTTGAAGGTGAGGCTCTCTTGAGGAGGATGAACAGGTACGGATTATTGGATGAGAGCCAAAACAAGCTTGATTATGTCTTGGCACTTACTGTGGAGAACTTTCTTGAGCGTCGTCTCCAAACACTCGTGTTCAAGACTGGTATGGCTAAGTCAATTCATCATGCTAGAGTGCTCATCAGGCAACGGCATATCAGGTACAAATTAGTTGCTTTAATGGAAAATGCAAATAAATAATTTCCGTCTTTCAGGTTTTTGTTTTTTATCAACTTTCTTCACTGCTGTTAACTGGATTCGTGAAGAACATTAACATTTGGCGCCTGTAATCAATCTTCTTGATGGGTCATTTTCATGTTGGAAGTCCTAATGAGTCAAAAGGAGAATATCTTTATCTGGAAAGAACTTCTCCTAAAACACAATGTTCTTGAAGTCGGCAAGAAATAACATTTTTGGGTTCAAGCACTTCTTTCTTTCAAAATCTTCCTGAATAATTGGCGTTTCTAGAAGTTCCATGTTTATGGTAGAGATTCCTTTTACACCAATTGTTTAGAAGATCCTCCAAATGCTACAAAGATCCATCAAACTAGAGTTTTTCGTCTAGCATTGTTGAACTAGAGCAAAGTTTCATATTATGAACATATTTTTGCCAATCAAACCCCATAAAGGTCGAGGTAAGGTCCGCGAATATCCTTCCTCCCCAGACCCACTTTGTGGGATTATACTAGGTATGTTGTTGTTTTGTCAATTAAATATTTCTTTTTAATAGTGTTCTGCCAATCCAAAATTCGGAAGGCATCCAGATTTTGGATATTGTAGAAGTATTTAGGTTGAGGAGATTAATGGTGTTGTTCGTAGGATGCGCAGGGCACGAGCGACCGGACCTGATGAGATCCGAGTTGAATTTTGAAAGAGCACAGGCAGAGCAGGTTTGAAGTGACTGACTGAGTTGTCTAATGTCATTTTTAAAACGGTAAGAATATCCGAAGAATGAAGACGGAGTACAATGATCCTTTTATACAAGAACAAATGTGACATTCAAAGTTGCAACAACTATAGGGGCATCATGCTGTTAAGTCACACTATGATTTTTTTTAGAGAGTCGTGGAGATGACGGTGAGAAGAGGTGTCTATTTTTGAGAATCAGTTTGGATTTATGTTGGGGCATTTGACTACAGAAGTCATTCATCTTATTAGAAGGTTGGTGGAGCAATATAGGGACTTGCATATGATTTTTATCGACCTCGAGAAGACATACGACAAAGTCCTTAAGGAGGTTCTATGGATATGTTTGGAGGTTATAGGTGTACATGTGACATACACTAGGGCAATCAAGGATATGTATGATGGAGCCAAGATCAACGTACAAACAATGGAAGGATACTCGGAACACTTTCCAGTGATGATGTGGCTGCACCAGGGATCAACTCTTAGCCAATTTTTATTTGCCTTGGTGATGAATGGACTGACGCACCAAATTCAAAGGTAGGTGTCATGGTGTATGTTATTCACAAATGACATAATCCTGATTGATGAGACTCGCGGCGGAGTGAACGCCAAAATGGAGGTTTGGAGACAGACTCTGGAGTCTAAAGGGTTCATAAGACCAAGACAAAATACTTGTAGTACAAGTTCACTAATAGAAGCGACCATGAGACATACGTGGAGGTGAGCGTTGATACTTAGGTCATTCCAAAAAAAGAAAGCTTCAAGTATCTCAAGTCTATTATCCAAAGGAATGAAGAGATTGATGACGATGTCACACATCGAATTGGTGCAGGGTGGATGAAATTGAGGCTTGCATCTGGAGTCTTGTGCGATAAAAATGTGCCACAAAAACTTAAAGTCAAGTTCTATAGGATGATACTTAGATCGACTATGTTGTATGGGGCGGAGTGTTGGCCAGTCAAGATTCCACACATCCAAAAAATGAAAGTTGCGAAAATGAGGATGTTGAGATGAATGCGTGGACATACAAGGAGGGATAAAATTAGAAATTATGACATCCGGGACAGAGTGGTAGTTGTCCTCGGTGGAGGATAAAATGCGGGAAGTGAGGTTGAGATGGTTCAGACATGTGCATAGGAGAGTCACAAATGCCCCAATGCGGAGGTGTGAGGTTGGCTATGGACGAGTTCATGAGGGATAGAAGTAGGTCAAAGAAGTATTGGATAGGGTTGTGGAAGACATGAATTATGGTAGAAAGGTAGACGTAGTCCTACTTATGCTTACATACGGGTAGTTGTAGTGTTATTATTGTAGTCCTGCTTAACCTATTAGCAATATTGTTTTATAGTCCCTGTCTTTTGATTTCTGTTGCTGTATGTTGTTTCGTGTACTTTGTTTATCTTATTTGCGTCAGCTTTTTTTTCCAGAATGCTTTATCACGGCTTATTCACTTTTGTTACTCTCATTTTCATACTATTTTAAATTTCTTGTCTGAATAATGACCGTTTCTCTTGCTTTGCTTGTGTTTATGCTTTTTCTTGAGCCGATCTTTCGGAAACAACCTCTCTACTTATCAAGGTAGATGTAAGTTCAGCGTGCATTCTACTCTCCCCACCTACGGGTATGTTTTGTAGTGTTCTGTCCATCAATATTGTTTGAGAAGAGAAGACTTTATTCTTATTTTGGAGGCATTTTATATGCACTTTATACTATGATTGCGCATTTCTGTGCCAATAGATGTGTGATTAATGTAGTGAAATTATGATAACATTCAAGACATGACATGAGAATAATGTCTACTGCTTGATTATTCATTTCTTTTATTTATCAGAAGAAAAGTCTGCTGCATGCAGCACTAGTTTTGTTTACACAAACAGAATCCTCTGTGAATGTACTAAAGAAGCACATATATACAACACATCCCCAGGTTAGTGTGAGTTTTTTTTCGAAGTGTCTTCCTGTGTAGAGCACCTTATTTGCTCCCTCTTCTCCTTATTAGTATTATTATTAGTATTCTATCATTACCTTATTTTTCAATTTTATTACTAATGATGTTTCTTTTACTTTGGTTATCTTTCTATTTAGTTGTCAATACTTTACTTTTGTTTGATATTTTCATCTTGGCATTTTTTACTCTTGAATTTATCAAACCTTTTTTGAAAATGCTTTCCTTGAGCTGAGTGTTTATCAGAAACCTCTCTACCTCATACCCCACAAAGGTAGGGGGTAAGGTATGTGTACACCCCACCCTCCCTAGACCCCACTTGTGGGATCACACTAAGTGTGTTATTGTTATTCCTGCGTATAGTAATGGACCGACTTTTTATTTGGTGCCCTGGCATTTGGATCTCAGTTTTGATTCGCAATATCTTTGCATTTGCAGAGTCGGGAGGCAGGTGGTGAATGTTCCTTCCTTTATGGTGAGGGTAGACTCCCAGAAGCACATCGACTTCTCTCTCACTAGTCCATTCGGTGGTGGACGTCCCGGAAGAGTCAAGCGAAAGAACCAAAAGGCTGCAGCCAAGAAGGCTTCTGGTGGTGATGGAGACGAAGAGGATGAAGAATGAGCAACTATCATAGTGTTTGGAGTATTGAGCTATAGTACTGGCTTATCTTTATTTTTATGCAATTTTATGGTTACTCATGTTGAAAGAAAGAATGTATGAAACAGGCATTGGAGAAGTTTTAATTTTGGATTTTGCGATGTTTAAGAGTTTTGACTAAATCTGCCCTTTCTTCCCTTGCAATTCTTTCGAGTATAAAGAGTATAATGTATTCTAGGCCTTTTCTACTTCAAATTCAGCAAAGCACCGAGTGCTCACCATGGCTGGAACGAAGATCCCTTCGAATTTGTCGATGGAGCCCATAAACTCCCTTCAACATTGTGATGTCTTAACACGATTTTTGGAGAATTTTACACTAACCTTTAGTTATCCTTTTTATACCCACTTGAAATAATTTCTCAACGTAATAAGTATTCCTTGATTTTAGGCTTGAATTTTGTCAGGTGTTATCCCTCTCAATCTTCTTAATTTTTTCTCCCTCCAATTCATCTCGCTGCAAACTTCAGGCCTCAAGGAACCCAATTTACCCAATAATGGTTCAAGATAAGCAACAAGTTTTCTCCACAGGTTATCAAATTCTGTCCCAACAACTTTGAGATTCGAAAACCTCACCTCCAAAGTTGACTTTTAGCTCAAATATTCCTTTAAAGTGGGGTGATGGTGTATGATGATGGATTTTGAATGACAAGAATATCTCAGAGGAAAGTGATATCTAGGCCAGAGTTTATAGTTTTGAAAGTGTGTAGCTAGAATCAAAGTTGATTGCAGGGGTTGTGGTATCACCTTTGGTTATTGAGCTGTAACGTAAAACTATTATTGTTGTTTAGTGAAGTTTTGAGACAAATTCTACACGTAATATGTCGTGATTTTATTTCCTTGAGTACGGAGGGTTTTCACGTAAAATCGAGTGTGTTTTATTTCGTATTATTAGTCTAGTTGCGTTCCTGAATATTGAAGTTGAAGAAACAGATTCTTCAATAAGTCAAAATCGGGCAAATACACGATTCATCCCCCTCTTGTATATAGGTGGACTCTAAAATAACATAGTAATTAAGATTTTGAATGGAAAACGATAAAACTAACTTCTTTATTGGGCCTCCGAATCTCATGTATTATGGAAGTTAGGTCCATGCCCCCCTCCAATCTCTTTCGTTGTGATGTATGGAATATACATGTTTGATCACCGACCAAGGTAATTGGCTTAATTAAAAATAAAATAAAAATGGGAAACAAGTACTTTAAGAACTCTTGTAGAATGGCAAGCTGCTGAGTTGTCTACCTTGAAGTTCATTGTTTATTCACCCAAGAATATGAAGTGCATGTTTGGATTAACGTTTGAGTATCTAGAATCAATTCTGAGTACCTATTTTCGTGAAGTTAGAAAATTGATATGTTTGGATGACCAAAATCAATTCTGCCAGAATCAATTTTGTCATTTATTTTAATTTAAATTTTACCCTTTGCTTTATTACCCTCTTTAATTTTCATCAACAACTCTATCCATTTTCATTACTCTCTTTAAATATCTAGAAAAAATTACTAAAAAAATTTCAAATATACTACTTTCATTACCTTCTTTAAATATCTATAAATAATTACTAAAAAAATGAAATATAACCCATTCGGAATTGTAATTAACTCGACGAGGTTTGGGACAAGCAACATGAATCATAGAATTAGCGCCACAATTCATCATTAGGAATTAATCGTCATCAAGGGAAAAACATCGGGACATGGCTCTTGAAGGTGGTCCGTGGTGGTGGAAAACTAAATAATTCTCCTTAATCTACTTTCCTCGTTTGGTAATACACCTTCTTTAAAAAAATATAACTTATCTTCATTTTAATAAAATATAATTGCAGGAATCAACATTAAAGTATTAATTATCAACTTTTATATAAGTTATACTTTAAATAATGAAAAAATATTACCGTAATTAATGAATCAACATTAATTCATATATATTTTTATGATAATATTAATCATTTCTTTTATTTATAAGTGAGGATTAATATAGTTGATCCCTATTTATTTAGAATTGAGGGGTAATTTTTATTGTTATGTTAAATTTAGCGTGTTAATAATGAATTTCTTATTATGAGTTTTAAAATAATTATGGTATTCTAATATTTAATATTTAATATTTAATATTTAGATTTAAATACTATATTGCACTTTAAATTCTATTATCTATTTGTAATTTTTATTTACATATTTCCATTTTTTAGTAATTTTTATTTATATATATTGACTAAATGTCAATTTTGGTAATTCTACATTCAAAAACAATTTTGATCAAAACTATCCAAATATAAATCAATTATAACAATCACTTTTACATTGTTGCATCCAAACATAAATTAATTCTGCCAGAATCAATTCTGCCCACCACTAATCCAAACACACCCGAAGAAGATATTGTTGTAATTTATATAGGTATGAACAGGGATGGAAGAACTGAAAGGATAAACAAAAGTAGTTCAGTGCAATGTTTGCTGAGTCGAGTGATGACACTATCTCTTTAAGACAAAATTATCCCCGTATATAATGACTTACGGTAAGTGAGTAATAGCCTCCCAAGATAAAATATCAATACTTTCTCAAGCACAAGTCAATACTTGAGAATCCTTATAGAAGAAACAAGAACAAAAGATTGTTAGAAGAAGGATAAAGACTCTCAAATATTTTCAGAATTTAGGAATGCAATTGATGATATAAATCTGAAAAATGAGACCTCTATTTATTTATGGGTTAAATTGTGATACACATGCCATGTGAATGCTTTAAATGGGTTGCATGGATCTCATAAAGAGTCACCTTGATCATGCCAAAAGTTGGCTGATCTTTGGTCTTTCAAATGAGTTCATGAATCAGAAGATTCCAGAGAATTTTCGGTTCACTGGACCTAGAGCGCTGCGACCCGTAACTGGCGGCGCCGCGGCTCTTCCCTATTTTTCGTATTTTGCATATTTCTTCTTTTCTTATACCGTCGTGGGAGACACATCAATTTGGACACACTTGGATTCTTAAGTGCGTGCGATTGAGGCGGCCTGTCCTCGCACTTAAATAGGTGATCTCCTACAAGGTACCATGTAGTACCCACCACACTAGTGTTAGGAATCATTAAAAGTATTCTCATCTTAACCTCGACTCTCGAGTGTTATGTTAAGACTTTGACACTTAACCTGTACCCACCATGCAGATGGCACTTTAATGTCTATCTTGGGAAGGCTTCGGATTAGTGTTTCCATAAGGAACCAATATCCGAAGTGCTCTTGCTTTCACCAAAGCGCTCAACTGAATCCTTACAGCTTAGTTTTCCCATTGAACCAAATTCTTGGGATCTCCAGTCAGTATGATTGGGTTACCGCTGCGGGTCCGTCATAATCTCCTTTGATTTTACGTAATCGATGGAGATGATACCCGTGGTGATCAACTGCCTAACGGTCTTATGTCTCTGACGAATATGTCGAGACACCGTCATCCGTTCCCTTCCAGAAGCCGATTGGCTTGCCACAGTGTGTAACTGCCGAAGGCACAAATTCCTCCTGATAAGGGACTTCCTCTAAGGTATAGCAAAGTTACTCAACTTCTTTTCATGCTTTGTATAAAGTGAAAGAATCTGATTCCCCCACGAATCGGCCGATGCAAGTGTTAGCGATTTATCCACACGCTTAAAACGCAAGTGCACGTATCGTTACAAGTAATATAGTCTAGGTAAGACCGAATATCGTCCTCAGGAACTGGTTTTCAAGTACCGGTTATCTATTCTATAGTATCTATTTGGTTAACGTTAATTGGTTTAGAATTTTAGACTAATAATGCAGGAAATAACTAATTATAAAAAGACTTTGATTTAAATCAATTATGATGGAGAATTAGGGCTTCCAAGATCATCAACTACCCACTATATTCAATCCTTAATGCAACAATAAAAGTTATTCTTCTATGTTAAGATATTAGGTTAACTAAGTCGTTTTATATTTCGGTTAGGATATATAAACACTCAACCCCGATGCAGAACCCTTCTATCTTTCGATGATAGGATTTACCAAAAAGGAGGATTAAGAACAATAACCTATTAAACTACACAAGTATCGGGGTACTTTCGTCCACGATTTTAACCTATGTTTATTCAACTATAGCATATTCACAATCTCCCCTTTCGGATCTCGATTAGAAATCATATATGTGATGATAATTAGTGATCAATTAATTACCAAGCAATCAAAACAATTATTGAATAAATCTCAACTATATAAAGAAGAAAACAAACTAATGCATTAATTCATGAATAAGAGTTTCAAGCGAATCACAAGGAAATCCCTAATAAGTAATTAGCTCCTAGCCATAGTCACGCTAAGAACTAATACAATCTCCATACATGAACTAAAATAAACAAAGGAAAAGAGAAAAAAATACTTAAGAACAAGTCTCCAAGCCTTCTAGCATCCAAGAGTTGTGTTGTGGAATATTTACAAGGTGGATGAGTGTAGAATGGTGGTATGAGGAGGTCTGAAGAATGATCGATTAATGAGCAGGGTTTTAGGGATTATATAGGTTTTGTAGGTAGGAAAAGTTATCCCTTCTGGACTCTGAAAAGGTGTCAAATTCGGCCCAAAACGTCAAAAATCCCGCGTCGGCGCCGTGGCCCTGAGATTGGGCGCCACGGTGCCGAAAAATCTGCACGTTTCCAAAAAATTTCAGGGGTCGGCGCCGCTGCGCCGGTGACGGCTTTTTTTTCGATTTTTCGTTTCTTGTCCCTTTTTTCGTCCGGACTTCGTCTGATCTCTTCTATACTTCCCGGGACTTCTTAGACTTCAGTTATTGGCCCTTTTGTGTGCAATTCCATCTCAAATAAGCTCATTTCCTCTCCTTTTAGCCATTTCTCCATTTCAGACCGCTGTGACACAAAAGAAAGGAAAACGACCCTAATACTATACTAAACATCAATAAAATGAGCAAAATACTAACTAAAAATGACTTAAAAAGCGTATACAAAATATGCCTAACAACGATTTTGCTTAGAGGATTTTATAAGATACACCATACATATTCTTTTGTGGTTATAGTGTTCTTCATATCCGATGTCTAGTTTGCATCACTATGTTCTCCCAGAACGGCCGGACATCCAGAATACCTTAATTCGTAGATTAGGGAACATATCGTTATATCTGTCTTAGTGACATCCAGTGATTGTTTCTAAGATCACGAGTGAACATGGTTCAACTGATTGATTTGACAAATGATATCAAGTCGGTTGTAGTATGTAGTATACTTTGAACTACCCGATACCTGCGCATATCGCTCCTGGTATATGGGTGCATCATGATTCTAGTCAATTTTATGACTTCTATCCATTGGTGACTTCAACGAGACTGCCAGACACCTTACTGACGAGTTTGGAATTAGACCAGTCCGTTAGATGTCTTAGAAATTCCAATTCCTTAGAAGTCATCTGTAATACTCATATTCTTCATATCGAAACATCGTTTCAACATGCTCTTAGTCTCTAGGGTTAACCCAAGACTTCTCATGTGACCAGCATGTTATCTACGTAAAGGCACATCATGATGACGAGTCAGAATTACCTTTCATGTAGACACATTTGTCATACTCATTAATGGAAAAACCCTTCGATAGTTGAGTACTATCAAAGTTTTCACACTATTGCTTTGAAGCTTGTTTTAGCCCGCACAGAGATTTGACAAGTCGACAAACTTTCTTCTTTTTTCTGGAACCACATACCCCTCGGGTTGTTCCGTATTACTTTCTTCTTCCACTTTTGGACTTTTGGTTTTCCAACTGTTGGCTTTCTAGCTTCAGAGTCAATATTTCTGTAGTCAGATTCATTGTTTCTGTTTTATCTGAAACTTCCAGGATAAAAAATCTAAGCATTTCAGGGACTGTAAGGAAGTTGAGGAAAGAGCCCAACAGTTCTACAAAAACAAACTCTCTGGTTAGGAAGACTGTCTCAATATCCATGTCACGTAATGCTGTGGTGACCCTGGAGGTTAAGCTACTCACATAGGAGCACATGTACAAGTAGCCGAAGCTTTATACTTGTCAATAGATCCATCTACTTTGTACTCAATTTGAGTATCCACTTTTATAACCCAAAAGTTCATTTTCCGGAGGAAGGTCAACCATTAGTATGATTCTATAAGATGGATTCTATTCTTTTCCTTTCAGGAGTTGTGCTTCTGGAATAGACAAATTCTTAAGCAAATAGGGTAAAAGGCCTAGGCCAAGTTCAGCCCCCTATTTGCTCCGTATCGGTTCAACCTCTAGAGCCCCGAGTCATGTGGATCTAGAACACTAATTCCGGATTATCAGGCCCTCGCGAATTCTAATCAACCTCGAGCAAATACTTCTTTTCCATTCTCAAGGGAAGATACCTTCAAAGAATTTAGAATTTTTTGACACCAAGAGGCAATAACCACTACTGTCATTTGCGGATCTAGTGGATATGCAATCTACAGTCTTAGGTCCAACTTGACCCATTTCGGTGTTCTAACCTCAGCCAAACAATCGATCCATAAATGCGTTCGTTTATGGGAGCAAAAGTTCCTCTTTGTTTGCAGTGTGAACATGACTCTTCACCTGCAATGTGAACGTGACTCTTCACTTGCAGTGTGAATGAGCCTCTTCTTTTGCAGTGTGAATGAGACTCTTCACTTGCAGCGTGAATGTGCTTCTTCACTTACAATGTGAAATGTACACTTCACTTGTAGTATGAACGTGACTCTTGACTTGCAGTGTGAACGACCCTCTTCACTTGCAGTATGAACATGAATCTTCACTTGCAGTGTGAACGAAACTCTTCATTTGCAATGTGAACGTGATTCTTCACTTGCAGTGTGAACGAGACTCTTCACTTGCAGTGTGAATGTACCTCTTCACCTGTAGTGTGAACGTACCACTTCACTTGTAATGTGAATGTGATTCTTCACTTACAATGTGAACGTACCGTCTTACTAAGGTAAGTAGGGAGTGGACGTTCAGCGAACGATGCTCCACATTCTCTCTCTCTGTCTCTACGAATTCCTCAATCGATAGAATTTTCAACTTTTGCTTTGTAGCGCTCATCCGCATCAACAACTTCATCGTTGCTTTTCAATAAACAAAGGAACCAACAAACGTTAATGAAGGTCACAAAATACTTGTATCCCCCTCTATTTTGTACAAACTTTAAATCACCCACATATGTGTGACTAAGTTCTGGGGGGGGAGGTTCTTCTTTCGCTATTCCGTTGACGGAATGGAAAGGTGATTTTGCCTCTTCGACTACCTCACATTTATTTTCGAGGGTTTATGATAGATGGCAAAAATCTAAACTTGATCAATTGTTCTTGATCTATGATGACGTTGACGCACGAATTACAAGTGTATAATATGCTACGTCAGTTCACGTGAACAACTTCTTGCCCGTGAATATGGCGCAATCGGAGAATGCTTCCAGTTAATGAAGAATTAGTACTCCAACCTGTGGCTGTGTAATGGAGATTGAATGCTGGTTCAACTCACCAAAATCCATCTCAAAAGTCACAAGACTCTTGGATCTCAAAACCAGAACTCTAGGTTTTTTGTTTACTGATTCTGGGATTTAGCACCGCGGCTCAGTCATACTGCCGCCGTAGCTCCATACTATCAGAGGGCGGCGCCGTGGCTCTCCCACCATGGCGCCGCGACGCTAAGGTGGCAGTAGCTTTGGCTGCCCCTCTTGTCGAGGAGCGCCGCGACCCTTAATTCTGGCGCCACGGCCCATTTCAAATTCATCTCATTTTTTTTGAGTTTTGGATGGTTTTGAACGCCGATGTATTGGATCATTTTATCCACAACTTTGTTGTCAAGATTCGAAGGTTTTATCCTTGTCTTGCCCAACGATAGCCTTAACTTTTCGATCATCTAAGACTTGACTATTCTAGCCCACTCCAGTCGCCCGTAGGTTTTGTATGACTGAGTGTCTATTTTGGCCCACCTCATCGGGTGTCCAATTCTATCCTATGAAGGATCTTATGCTGATAGTGTGACATGTTCATCTCTTACCATCCTATCAAACGAAGGATCTTCTATCAGAAATGGTGACAGGTTTAACTCGTTTATACTCTTCTTCCCCTTATACCATTATATTGGATCATATATGTTACACCTCGTAAGTTTAAGACGATAATTAAGAACGTCATTAAGGAAGTAAGATTCGAATATTGGATATAAAGTATATTTATATATGCTAATCCGGAAGTTGGAATATGAATGATGTGATTCCGGAGAGAATTTTGGTTACTACGAGCGTGACAATGGAAATTGAAGATGATAATTATATATTTCCGTTATGGATTTGTGACGTATTATATAAAGATTACGACAACGAATATACGAGGTCTTATAAAATTTTTGAGAATTAAAAGAAGTGGGGTCCAAGATTTAATTAATTACTTGAGGAGTTATTAAGTAGATAATTAAGAAATTGTGGACCAAATTTGCAAATTTAGTTTTTCAAATTTTTACACTTAATGACCCTTCTCATTCCATACTTCCCATTTCAATTTCAAATCACAAATGCTCTCTTCTCTCCCCCATATACCCCAGTCGAGACACCCCCATTACCATAGCAAGATTGAAGTTTTCCTCTCCCTAGATTACATTGTTCATATACAAATTAGAAGCAAAAAAAAAATACACCAAAACTGGGCCATAAAACGCTGCACTGTACCGATTTTTAACCCAGAAATTTCCAGTTTTAAGAGAAGTTTTTGGCAAGAAAAACATGTAAGAATGATGGGTTAAACCTATAAGACACATGCATGTCATTTTGGAGTTGAGGAAGTGAATAAAAAATTTGTGAAAATTGATGGAACAGTGGACGTGAGACTAGGGACTGTTGGGGCTATGTTGGGAATCAAATTAAGGTATGAAATTCTTCTTTTACGGTGTAATTAAAGTTGCATGTTGTTGTAAGTTAAGAAGTGAATTGGTGTTAAGAGGAATTGGAAATAAGAGAGTGCATGTGATTGTTGTGGATGTTGTTATAGCTGATTTTAAGGACTATTTTGCTACATTGTATTTAAGTGTTGTTATTATTATCGTGTCACTAATCACATGATGGAATTGAAGAAAATCTTGATATTTAGATTATAGTTGTTCATAAGGAATTGTTGAAACATGAATTGGATTCTACAGAATTAAGAAAAGAATTGGTTTTGTAAATGTTGTCTGAAAACTTGCTTGAAATTGTTGGATATTGTCGTGTCAAGATTAGGGGGCTGTTTTGTGGAGTTTTAATGACTAAAATATACGTTATGAACACGTATATACGTTGCGGTGATTACTAATACATGTCTTAAAGGAATTAAAGTGTAAAAGAGGTGTTATGTTGCAAGTTAGGGCTTGAACTCTTGTTGTTATTGCTAGAGTTGATGGAATATTTTAAAAGGTTGTTTTAAAATGGATTAAGGGTTGGATTAACATAAGAAGTGGTGTATTAATCACCTTGGTTGCTGTTTTGGTTATACTCCATAAATATAAAAAGAAAGAATGTATAAGAAAGGTGTATACCAAGTATATGGAGTGTTTGGGATTATATTGGTTATATCTTGAAGTTGTATCTTTTTATTGGTATCGGTGGCTGTGTTTGGAAGTTGTGGATTTGCGTATAAATAGGGGAAGTGCTGTCCAAATTTTTATAGAAAAGAAAGTGAATTATCATTCAATTTTAATGAATGCTAGTAATCATAAGGTTAATGGATATGTTACTACTATTATAAGTTGAAGCGCTAGTCAAGGCTTATCTAGATTGTTGAGTTGGTTAGTTCGCCAGAAAGGTATGTGAAACTCTTCCTTCTTTCTTTTGACATGATTTATATGACATAAACGTACGACGGACGTACATGGTTTCTATACAGTTTAATTCCTAGTAATATGAGTTATGAGAAGTGCCTTTGATGTTTACAGTAAAAGTTCATTTTAATGATTTTATTGAGAGTCAAATAATGATTTAAATTGCATATGGTTGCTCATGATATCTATTCGTGCAAAGTGTTACTATTCCACTTCTCCGAGTCCCGGCCCTGCTTATATTCGTGCACAACCTTGCATTGTTCACCGAGTCCCTCACTAGAGGGTCGACTTACGTAGGATGCATGCATAGATAAGATGATGACTTCACCGAGTCCCAGTATGGGCCGGATTATGATATGATTCCACCGAGTTCCGCACTAGAGGGCCGGATTATGTTATATGTATATATGTATATGATGACCATATGGACAGACATTCATGGTTTTGACTTGACTCTCATTTTTATAAGGCACAATTGATTCTCTATTTTCTATGGCACAGTTAGATAGACATTTGATAATGTTACATGTCTCCTGTACGTTTTGACCAGTCATGATTATCTATTTTGTACTTTATATTTCATATACTCGGTACATTCTTTCGTACTGACTCCCTTTCCTCGGGGGGCTGCGTTTCATGCCCGCAGGTACAATTACTCAGTTTTGGTGATCCGCCAGTCTAGGGTTTCCACTCAGCTGTTTGGGAGAGCTCCATTGATTCGGAGCTTAGTCAGTTTGGTACAGATCTTTAATCTTGGACTTATGCATATCTAGGGGCACGACGGGCCCCTGTCCCTTCATATTTTGTTATCATATTCTTAGAGGTCTGTAGACAGTTGTGGGTTGTACATATGTGGAGTTGTAAACCTATTTTGGTATATGTGTTGCAGTATTTCGTTTTGGGATGTTCCTGTATATAGTAGCAGCCTTGTCGGCTTGCATCCCTCGTTATAATTGATTTTGAGGTGACTCATCTGGAGACAGGGTTATTCATGTGTAAAGGCAGCCTTGCCGGCTTGCCTATTCAGACATATGTTATGTTTGGAGCGTTATGCTATCGGATTTCATATTGTCCTTAGTATTAGTCTGATTACGCGACAGGTTAGTATAATGACGTTCAATTAGGGCGCTTAGTCACGGCCCGTCGGGTCGGGTCATGACAAGTGGTATCAGAGCAGTTAGTCCTCAGAATGTTTACAGACCGTGTCTAGTAGAGTTTTGTGTATGGGTATCTTGTGCACCATACTTATACGCAGGAGACTGTCAGACATTTAGGATTGGTTTCTATTCTTCTTACTCTAAGATCGTGCGATAGAGCTATGTTATTAGGATAATCCCTCTCTGACAGAATATTGTGTTTACAGTTATGCCTCCAAAGAAAGCGATACCTCGGAGAGGGCAATTTAGTAGCAAAGATACTAGTCGATCCGAGAATTACTAGACGTGCTGGCCTACGCCGGAGATTGTTCTCCAGCCGGCAATATTTGTAGGTATGGTATATGAAGGTTAATACTTGAGAAGCTCTATAATTACTGGTGTAATTACCTTGGAGTTGGCCAAAAGGCAGGGAAACAAATTACACGATTAGTAGAATTGTGTTGGTTTGGTGAATAAAGTAAAGGTTGGTTCTTCATAGCCAAGTATCGAGTAAAGACTCTAGAATTAGATATTGGTCAATGAGGGGGTAATTATGGTAATAGTTTGATGATGGGTGGGATCAACTACTAGTTATGGGGAGCTTCGAGTATCAATTATCGGGATAGTAACCTATGAATCAATATAGAAGAAGGATTTTTCCGGGTAGAGATTTTTTGCGGGGGTACTTCGATGAAACGAGAATGTTGTTATGAATAAGGACGAGAAGATAGTAGGTCTTCATGTATTCCTAACTGAACATGAAGATTTTGCTTTCTGCATTAATTCATGTGAACTGTTTGAAGATTGGATTATAGGGGAGTCTTCTTACAGGATGGGATGGTAGGCCAGGGAGTGACTGTATTCTTAAGAAGCTAGATAGAATGTTTGCAAATTTCAGTCTGCAAGAATGGTTTGGGAAAATGGAGGTGGAGCATCCTTTAAGAATTGGCTCACAGCATGCCCATTTATTACTAACTTGTGGAGATATATCTCATCATGTGGTTAATCAAAATTGGAATACGAAATCTGAAGGATGAAATGAATTCATAACCTTTAAGCTGAAATTGAAGAGTAGAGAAACTGCTTTATCAGCATAGAGTAAAGCCACCTTTGGAGATATTTTCAAGTAATTAGCTGTTGGGGAGGATATTGTGAGAAAGAACAATTGTTTAAAGATAATCCTTCACCTATAAATAGAATAGTCTTACAGAAAGCACAGGCAGAACTAGAGAAATATGTTCATTATGAAGAGGAATTTTGGAGACAAAGTTCACACATGACTTGTTTTGCTGAGGGTGATAGAAATACAAGGTTCTTTCACAAATTTTACATGTCAAGAGGATTCAAAATCAAGAAGGCTCGTGGATTGGAGGAGACACATTATTGGCAGGTGAAACAATTAGATTTTATCATCAACAGTTTACTCAAGAAGGTACACCAACTGAGTTTTCTCTCTTGGATCATGTTCCGAGTATGGTTAATCAAGAGACTAAGGATCAACATACAAGTATGCCTACTTTGGAAGATGTTAAGAAAGCATTATTTGAATTATCTGGGGGAAGTTCAGGTGGACCAGATGGTATGATTGAGATTCTCTATTAAGTGTGTTGGGATATTGTTGATGCATATGTATATAAGATGGTTAAAGCTTTGTTTAAATGTCAAACCTTACCTAAGTCCATAACACACACTACTCTGGTGTTGTTAAAAAGGGAGATACTATAGAGACATTTACTGATATAAGACCTGCCACTCTCAGCAACTTCATAAATAAGGTAATTTCAAGGGTGGTTTAGGATAAGCTTGAAGCACTGTTATCTTTTCTGATTCCTCCTAATCAGTTTGGCTTTGTAAAAGGGAGATGCATCATTGAGAATGTTCTTTTAACTCAGGAGATATTGACTGGTATTAGGCTAAGGAGAAAGCCAACTAATGTGGTGCTTAAGATGGATATGATAAAGGCCTATGATAGAGTTTCTTTTTTATTGCTGACGAAGAGTTTACATCTGCAGAGCCTAAATCTCTAGGACTAATCATGGGAGTATTACAAGATTATGAGCAAGTTTCAGGCCAACTGATCAATAAAGGCAAAAGCTTATTTTACATGTATAGCAATACTAGATTTTCAAAAAAAAAAAAAAAACTTTCCCATTCACCTATTTGGGATGCCCAATCACACATGCAGGGAAGAGGAAAGATAATTACAATAATTTGATAAATAAGGTGTAGAACAAATTACAAGTTTGGAAATGAAACTTTCTATCATTTGAAGAAAAATTTACTTGGATGATCAGTGTTCTTTTAAGTATGCCAATCCATCTAGTATTAACTATAAAATATCTAAAATATTTCATAAATGAGTTACATAAAGTCGTTGCAAGATTTTATTGGGATAATAGAGATGAAGGCAGAATGAGGCATTGGTCCTCATGGTTGAATAGAGATAAAAGAAGCATAGGACTTAGATCATTGTTTGATGTGTGTCGCGCCCCTTTTCGACCGCGACTTTCTAAAAGCGAACCCTGCTCAAGTAAAATGTTAGCAAAATAAATAATAAAATGCTAAAATATTTAAAAGAATGCTAAAATATAAAAGGGTGCTAAAAGTGCAAAAGGGTTCTTAAATGCTAAGGGTTCGCGGAGTCGCCACCTAATTAATTTGGGTGAATTAGGACACCTAAATGTTAACTAATTTCAAGTAAACATTAACTCCATTTTAATGGTCTGCTAAACTTAATGAGATTCTGGATAAGGGTTCTTTATTAATCTAGAGGGAAGGGGTTAGGCACCATCCAAGATCCGCTAACTTACGGTTGTCCTGCCAAACCTAGGGTTAATTATTATGCTAATGAAGTACTTTTTTTTTTTTGAAAATCTTTGAAGAGAAGGATGATGCAAGTATTTATAAAAGATATGCATTTTTGATAAGAGATTTATAAGGCTAATGCTATAAGAGTACATATAAAGTTTAAACGTATGCCATTGTATTATTTATGAGAAAATGATGCAAAATTGATTTGTTGACTAAATGTATGTATTTACTTGCTAACTTAATCTTGATTAACACAAGTATGCGTAAAAATACTTAATTTTGCACTTGAGAAGAATCTATACCTAAATTAGATATGCAAATTAAATTGTTAGGCAAAAGTTTAGACATGCATGTTAAGCCCTAAAGTAAGTAATTAGAAGTGCATTTCTGATTTTCAAAACTACCCGTCCGATTTATTTTAAAAGATAATTATTATGTGTCTCCTATTAATTACAACGTTAGATAATAAATTACAAATAATAAAATAAAAGGGCATAACTGAGACAAGGAGATTTAGAGAGTAAAAGGAGTTGAGATGGATGACGACGTCATCTTGTCCTATTTGTCTTAGGAGTGCGGACACGAATGTGGATCTCATGCTGGCGAGAGTCATGATGAGTCTCATGACGAGACTTTTCGTTGCTCCCGATGTATTTCATGCAAAACAAAGAAAAGATAAGGATTAGTATATACTCAAACCATATTAGTAATGAATAAGCATTTATAAAATTCAACACATACAATTTATATTTGAACATACATACTATGATTAATTGTGAAGATCAACAGATAACCAAAATAAATGAAGAGTAAATCCAGTGGGTTTGGCCTAGATCGACAAAGGCAGAGGCAATGAGGCAGAAATAGAGGATTACGGGTCTGGGGTAAGTAGATGTAGCCAGATAGGAATATGACAAGACATGCTTAAATATACAAAGTATACCTAAATTGGGCACGTATATCAGTGTATTTAGAACAAAACAAGTGCCCTGAATCATGTTTAAGTTCATAACAAGCCAACAATATCAGGCACACTACAGACAGTACATGGTCTCAAATTCTCTTATATTCCAGATTCTATTTATCACCTTGATATGTCTAATTTAAGGGGAAAGAAGGCAAATGATGCAAACACTTAACAAAGATCAGGTTATGCATCCCCTAATCTATCTACGTTAGTGTTATCCCATAGAGTTATTGATAAAAATGGGTTGCTTTCTAATGACACAAGAGTATTTACATACAGAGGGTTCATACATGGGATATCTTTTATATTGAAGTGCGTTTTTACCTATATGAAAGCCAATCAGAGTTAACACGGACGACTCCGGATTCTTTTATGTACATCGTGAATGCAAGTATGTTATTTCCTGATTAGTATCAACACTATAACATTTGCGAATATAGTTAAAGATCATCGCAATATTCCTAAAACCACCAGACAGGTTTCACATTAATTTAACATACATAAACAACAAACAACACTGCATCGACATATTCTTCAAGCAACAGACATCACCCAAACGGTGAGAATGTAAATCAACAGAAAATTTGGAAAGCGATGAATTTACCTTCTCCGGACAGCGACCCGGGGCAGCGTATCAAGTCGTCGGTACACTCGACGGATTTTGCGATGCGATTGAAAAGGCAGGTTTTTGTGCGATTTCTGGACTAGTATTTAAAAGGGCTTCAGACTTCTATTCTTACTCCTAAGCTACTAATTTCTGAATGCTGGAATCCTAACTCTGAGTTTGAAGGCTAATAAATGCATGTGTAAGAAAAATGTTTCGACTGTCGTTGTTTGAAGATGCGAATCGACGCCTATTCCCTTTTGGATGCTTCTCCCCTGGATACTTAATGGGATTCCTATGCCGCGGAGAAACTAATTGCTAAACGACTGCCCTCTGAGTTCTTCCCCGACTGCGCTCTGCCTTCGTTCTGTTTTTGCATGCGCTTATATAGCCATCCTTGGGTTCTAATGTTGGTAGGCAATTAGGGCTGAGACTTGTGCTTGATTCCATGAGATTTGTACTAATTTCGTGTGATTTGAATAGATTATGGTAAGTTGAGATTTTCGGAAGATCTGGTTTTGGTTATGGTAAGAATACGTTGGCTGGGTGCGTGGGTAAGGAAAGTGTCGCCGGATTCTCAGGCGAGAATCTCGGCTGGGTGAGGGGTGAGGTGCTGGCGGCGATTGAAGTTTTTCTAGGGTTGCGGTTTTTTCTAAAGGGTCGACGAGGAAGAGGGTAAAGAAAAAAAGGCTGAGGGCTGCGTATAAGGGCTTCAGTGGGTAAAGGGGGTGTTGGGCTGCGGATTTGGGCTGGGCAAAAATAAAAGATGGGATGGGTAGTTAAATTAGAGTATTAGTTTAATGTGCTTTTTAATTAATAGTTTTAGGCTTTTAATTAGTTAATTTAGGCTAATGAATTTAGTTAAATTATTTAGGTGCTTTATTATAATTATTTAGGTGCTAAATTAGTCTAATTGTTTAGGTGCTAAATTAGTCTAATTGTTATAATAAATGCGGGCGTGTCATTTAATTAATGCTTAATACTTTAGACTGCGGCGCTATTATTTAAAATCTTATTATTATGCATTACTGCGAAGTTAAATTAAAATTGAATTGAGTTTAGATTAAATTATTTAAATGCTAAATGCAAGTATGATTTTTTAAGAATTGTTTAAAGCTTTTATAAATGTGACGCTATTAAATGCATGTATTAGATTAAAATTGATTTTAAATTACAAATGATTATGAAATTATCTTGCGTATTAATAAATGCGGCTATGCTACTTGACACGACGTCATTGCTAAATTATTTATTTTGTGTATTTATTATTAATTAAGAATCATGGCAGGGTTTGGGATTAATCAATGCGGGCGCGGGACTCTAGGTGCTTAATACTCTACGTAAGACGCGATGCCATTATTAAATTGTTTATTTATGCCTGTATTTATGTTTTATCGCTGCATTTTATTATAAAAAATCATAAAAATTATTTTACAACATTAGTCTAATTTTATAGTTAATGACTGGACGGGAGGGTCAAAATTGGGTGTCAACAATGTGTCTAAAGCCTTATGTGCTAAACTTTAGTGAAATTGAACTGCTAAATAGTGGATGGGAGTATTCAGGGTGTGAATGAACTTATGAAAGATGAAAGATAGGATTTGTAGAAATTGCAACAACTATTTTATAGGGATGTAGTGGATCATATCACACAAGAATTAAAGTTGCATAAATTAACAGAAGGATGTGAAATGTTATGTTAAATAATGACAGCTTAAGGTAAATTTACAGTAGCCAGTGCATGGGGGTTGTTAAGAAGAAAATCACACAAATCTGATGTTTTTAAGAATATATGGATACTAGGATTACCTTGTAAGATTTCATTCTTCCTCTAGAGATTATGGGAGTTTAAAATACAAGTGGGGATGTCCTAAGAAGAGTTGGAAAAGAGACGGAGGACTATGCTAGGCTATACATCAGGGAGATAGTGAGACTGCACGGGGTTGCCACATCTATTATATCAGACCAAGGAGCTCAATTTACAGCTAACTTCTAGAGATCATTCCAGAAGGGATTGGGGACACAGGTGAGTCTCAGCACAACATTTCATCCCCAGACAGATGGGCAGGCAGAGCATACTATCCAGACACGAGAGGAAATGCAGGTCACCTATTGGTTGGTTTGACGTAGGCGAGACTAAGTTAATCAGCACAGACTTGGTTCAGCAAGCTGTTGATAAGGTGAAGCTCATTCAGGAGAGATTATTTGCAGCCCTGAGTCGACATAAGTCATATACAGATAATCTACGTCGACACTTAGAGTTTCAGGTTGGTGATTGGGTTTTTCTGAAGGTGTCACCCATGAAGGGTGTGATGAGGTTCAGTAAGAAAGAAAAGCTTAGCCCAAGATACATTGGGCCTTACCAGATTATTCGAAGGGTAGGCAAGGTTGCCTATGAGTTAGATCTACCATCTGATTTGGAAGCAGTACACCCAGTCTTCCACGTATCGATGCTACGTAAGTGTATTGGTGATCCTTTCAGAGTCTTCCCAGTAGAGGATGTCCAGGTGACAGAAGAGTTGTCTTATGAGGAGAACCCCATTGCCATACTTGATCGCCAGGTAAGGAGATTACGGACGAAGGATGTGGCTTCCATCAAGGTATTGTGGCGAAACAACCATAGGGAGGAAATAACTTGGGAGGCGGAAGATGAAATGAAGAAGAAGTATCCTCACCTGTTCCCTGTGCCTCCAGGCAATTCAACTCGACTCCCTTATTTGATATTAGTAATTAGTGAGTTGTATATGTGTGATATATTGTGGCCCTGTGTGGCATCTGTGGTTTGCTGAATATAGGTGGATAAGTATAGTTATAAAGGAGACTCTGCCGAAATTTTTCTAGCATGCGACCTATAATGAACATTTGAGGATGAATGTTCCAAGTAGGCGAGGATGTTACACCTCGTAAGTTTAAGACGATAATTAAGAACGTCATTAAGGAAGTAAAATTCGAATATTGGATATAAAGTATATTTATATATGCTAATCCGGAAGTTGGAATATGAAGGATGTAATTCCGGAGAGAATTTTGGTTACTACGAGCGTGACAATGGAAATTAAAGATGATAATTATATATTTCCGTTATGGATTAATGACGTATTATATAAAGATTACGACAACGAGTATACAAGGTCTTATGAAATTTTCGAGAATTAAAAGAAGTGGGGTCCAAGATTTAATTAATTACTTGAGGAGTTATTAAGTAGACAATTAAGAAATTGTGGACCAAATTTGCAAATTTAGTTTTTCAGATTTTTACACTTAATGACCCTTCACATTCCATACTTCCCATTTCAATTTCAAATCACAAATGCTCTCTTCTCTCCCCCATATACTCCAGCCGAGACACCCCCATTACCATAGCAAGATTGAAGTTTTCCTCTCCCTAGATTACATTTTTCATCTACAAATTAGAAGCAAAAAAATTACACCAAAACTGGGCCATAAAACACTGCACTGTACCGATTTTTAACCCAGAAATTTCCAGTTTTAAGAGAAGTTTTTGGCAAGCAAAACATGTAAGAATGATGGGTTAAACCTATAGGACACATGCATGTCATTGTGGAGTTGAGGAAATGAATAAAAAATTGGTGAAAATTGGTGAAAATTGATGGAACAGTGGACGTGAGACTAGGGACTGTTGGGGCTGTTTTGGGAATCAAATTAAGGTATGAAATTCTTCTTTTTACGGTGTAATTGAAGTTGCATGTTGTTGTAAGTTAATAAGTGAATTGGTGTTAAGAGGAATTGGAAATAAGAGAGTGCATATGATTGTTGTGGATGTTGTTATAGCCGATTTTAAGGACTATTTGGCTACATTGGATTTAAGTGTTGTTATTATTATCGTGTCACTAATCGCATGATGGAATTGAAGAAAATCTTGATATTTAGATTATAGTTGTTCATAAGGAATTGTTGAAACATGAATTAGATTCTAAAGAATTAAGAAAAGAATTGGTTTTGTGGGTGTTGTCTGAAAACTTGCTTGAAATTGTTGGATATTGTCGTGTCAAGATTAGGGGCTGTTTTGTGGAGTTTTAATGACTAAAATATACGTTATGAACACGTATATACGTTGTGGTGATTACTAATACATGTCTCAAAGGAATTAAAGTGTAAAAGAGGTGTTATGTTACAAGTTAGGGCTTGAACTCTTGTTGTTATTGCTAGAGTTGATGGATTGTTTTAAAAGGTTGTTTTAAAATGGATTAAGGGTTGGATTAACATAAGAAGTGGTGTATTAATCACCTTGATTGCTGTTTTGGTTATACTCCATAAATATAAAAAGAAAGAATGTATAAGGAAGGTGTATACCAAGTATATGGAGTGTTTGAGCCTAGAGGCCCTAGACACATGTAGTCGTAGTCTGACGCGCGAATCTCATTGCGACACCTTTATTATCGTGTTTTGAACACAGAGTGGATCGCATATATAATTCAGGATGTAACTTCTGCACATGAAGTCATTTTGACTCCAAGTGTCAAACATTATCATCAGGCCATTGATAGCCCAGGTACCTTGGCCCAGTTCAACATTGTTATCGGCTTGCGTGTCCATCTTATCTCCATTAGCAGGAGGATCTTCAGTTAGGTATATAGACATACCCAACACCCACCCGAAAACTTCTCGGGATATTCAGCTTGAAAGATTGGGAGGAATCATGACGTTTCCAATGGTTTCAAAATTGAAACCAGCGACCGGGGCAGTAGCGTTGCCCGAAGTAGCAGTGCCAGAGGAAGTGGCAAGAGTAGAAACAGAGACTGGATCTCTTCCAGTCACCGTCTTTAGTTCTTCACAATATATAATTTTGCTTTAAATTGTTGTAAAAAATAGGTGTGAACAAGGATGGAAGAACTGAAAGGATAAACAAAAGTAGTTCAGTGCAATGTTTGCTAAGTCGATTGATGACACTTTCTCTTTAAGGCAAAATTACCCCATATATAATGGTTTACGGTAAGTGAGTAATAGCCTCCCAAGATAAAACAACAATACTTTCTCAAGCACAAGCCAATACTTGAGAATCCTTGTAGAAGAAACAAGAACAAGAGATTGCTAGAAGAAGGATAAAGACTCTCAAATATTTTCAGAATTTAGGAATGTAACTGATGATATAAATCTGAAAAATGAGACGTCTATTTATAGGTGCAAAATTGTGATTCACATGCCATGTGAATGCTTTAAATGGGTTGCATGGATCTCATCAAGAGTCACCTTGAACATGCCAAGAGTTGACGGATCTTTGGCCTTTCAAATGAGTTCATGAATCAGAAGATTCCAGAGAATTTCCGGTTCACTGGACCTAGAGCGCCGCGACGCTAAATATGCCGTTACCATCCTCGAGACACTAGACTCCTGACCGGGGCTCCGCGACGTTGTTCCGTCGTGGCTCGGTGCCGCGGCCCTGTTACGGCGCCGCGTCTCTTCCCTATTTTCAGTATTTTGCACATTTCTTATACCGTCGTGGGAGACACATCAATTTGGCCAATTAATCGTCCATCCTTACATAACTTAAGAATACTGAACATGTGTACCAAAATATCTTTCACTACGTGAAATTTAGCTAGACTTTGTACGACGTACGCATGTGTGTGGAAATCATATTTCCGACATGCGGGGCCCCATGTGTTCAAGTCATTAAGAATGTGATAAACTCAATCCACTAGGTAAATTTCCAACAGATACCTCCTGTGTGTGGATTCCGGGTTATTGCACACATGAGAGAGATTTACCATGTGCGCATCTGGAAAATAGCAGCTGTGTATTCCCTCGTAGAATATGAAGAACATACATTAATTGTCTCTGTCATTGAACCACATATAAAATAGATGGCATGCGGTTGCAATGTGTGATAATATAATTTTTTTTTAACAGTTTGAACTTTGAATTAGTAGTATATTAGCCATGCGGTATTCGTAATATATACTGCCAACGTGAGAACAAAGTCGCCTAAGATTAGCTAAACAATTGAATAGTCTGCCTATATATTAAACCATCAAGATTAATTGTGGTTATCAATCATCTTTATAATTAACTCTCCTCCAGAGTACAAATTAATACAGAATAAGCAAATATGAGATCCACCTACTTTGTCTTAGTCAATCTTGTTATCTTCCAATTATCACATGCTCAGGATTTCGATTTCATCCTCCTTACTCTACAGGTATGTAAGTACTTTAGAATTTTACTTCAAGTTTGTAGTTTTCATCAGTTTTGAAGTGTGTAACTGTCTCATAAAAAATCTTAAGCTGTTAGAGAAAACACATTTTTATTTATTTGATTATATCTTCTCAACACGTCTTCTCTTGTGCGACCCTGATTCATTTTCATGGACCAAGTACGTAAAAATTCATTTTGATAATAGAGGTAGTGAGAATCGAAATCAAGACCTCTGCCTGCTTTAATACCATGTTGAAGTGTGTAACCGTCTCATAAAAGAACTTAAGCGGTAAAAGAGCGCATTTTTATCTACTTAATTATATTTTCTCAACAAAACTTTAGTATCCGTTGGTTCAGGCCATATTACAACAGATTCATAAACCCAGAAAACTGCAATGAGGCACTCCGTTATGATGAAACGAAAGTAAGTTTAAATCAGAATATATCGACAGTCTCTTAAACCTGTTTATAAATTTCATTCAGATATTTAATTATGATTTGTTTCAATTAGTGCTTGAAACATGAAAACGTGTTTCTATTACACTTTCAGTTCAAATTTGAAAAATACTTTAGGCATGTAATCTAAAGCATCTATTACGTAAATAATTAAGTGGATCACATAAAATATATCATCTTCTTTTGTAAAGAATGAATCTTGGGCCTAACTTAACCGCAAAAGCTATCTTGTAGGGTGAGGATTGTCCAAGTCCATTAAGTAGTCCATGTTCCCATTCTATATCAGATGTGAGAATCTTAACACTCCCTCTGTAGGTGTTTACGTAAAGTTCGTACACGCAGCGCAATTTAAAAATTTATGTTTCAAACCCGACGACTGTCGAACTGCAGTATGATATGTAATGAAAAATACAAATACAAAGTATAATGTAAAACTTCGACGGAAGACTTACATTCTCGAAGCAATCAGCCAAGCAGTTGAATCTTCTGGATCTTTGTGTAGTCCGAGGGTGCACACGCAAACGTCTCTCGATTTGTAAGTTCAGAAACTATGATGTAATTTGCTAAGTCAGGAATGCTAGGGATTCTGACAGAGCTTTAGAAGAGATTTACCTCTCTTAGGTTGGTGTAGTTGGAATGGGAGGTAAACACTCTATTTATAATTGCAAACAGAGGCTTTAGGGTTTCTGTGGATCAGGCCCAGCAAAACCCTGGACTGACTAAAATTCGGACCGCCCGAAATTGGCTAGGCACCGCGGCCCAAAGTAAGTGGCACCGCGGTACCTGTGCGTGTTTTCGGAACCGCGGTCCTAAATCAAAGGCACCGCGGTCCTGTCAGTCTTTTCCAATTTCTAATGTCCCGGTCATCAACCGAGTATTTAGGTATAATCTTTTTCTAATTACTGATGCGCGTAATATGCACACACTTTTAAACGCAAGTGCACGTTATCGTATCAAGTAGTATAGTCTTAGATAAGACCGAATATCGTCCTCTAGGATTAGGGTTCAAGAACCAACTATCTATTTTCTAGTATCTATTTGGTGACTTAATGATTGATTGTTTGGTTTATAACTAAGAATTATTAAAGATAAGTAAATATAAAGAATTACTTCAGATGTGATGAGAATAGGGCTTCTATGTATCCTTACTATCCGCTTATGCTACTTATTAATGCATTACTTATGGTATTCTTCTTTTGGAGAAAGCAGGTTTACGAAATCGTTTTATACTCCCGTTAGGGTTATATAAACACTCAACCCCAGTATTGTTCCTTACCTAACTTTCACGATAAGGTAACTCTATAGGAGGATTAAGAACAAAACCTAGTTGACTGTCACGCACAATGCGCAAAATTAGGGTTGTTAAGCCTCTCATCAACGCTACAAAACTAATTGAGGTATTTTCATCCCCAATTCAAGCACATCTACCCAACTTACAAAGATATTCACAATCCCCTTTTCGTAACTGATTAGAAATCATATAGTGATAACTAGTTGTCAATTAGCTACCAAGAATTCAACTCAATTATTGGATAGATCTCTCAATAAGAATAATAACCATAAGCATGCATTAATTTATAACATAGGGTTCAAGAAATTCAACATAGAAAGCCCTATAAGAGAATTAGTTCCTAGCCATGAATATGACAAGAACTAATTCAAAGTTCATCATGCAAAAACTGAATTAAAGAAAAGAAAAAGGAAAGAAATTACTAATGTTTAGGTCTCCAATCTCCTAGCAAGAAAATCTTGTGTGGTCAAGAGCGGGCACCTCAAAACCGCCTAGGTTCTCCTTATATAGGTTTAAAACGCCCCTTCTTTTTCCTCGCAGTTCGCCCAAAATCCGTCAAAAGACCTAATTTTTGCGTCGCGCGCGGCCTTCGCAGATAGCGCGCCGGCAGCTTCGCTTCCGTCGGATGTTTTGGCGCCGCGCTTGATATTCGCTGCTCGAGGGCGCCGCGGCCGCAATTCTGAGCATCTCGATGTTGAGGCGCCGCGCCATTGCTGTTCGGTAGCCGCGCGCTGGTTCTTCGCAGCCTCTGAATAGTGGCGCCGCTCGCTTTGGCAGCGGCCACTGCGCTAGTCGATTTCACTCGTTCGCCACTTTCTCTGCTTTCACCTGCACCTCTTTGCCCTCTTTTTGCTCCTTTTTCGCCATTTGGCCATTTCAACCACTTTGACTCAATAGAAAGAAAAACTACCCTAATACAACACTTATATGTGCAAAATGGGACAAAAGACTAACTAAAACTGACTCAAAAGGTGTATATAAAATACACCGATCAAATACCCCCAAACTTAACCTTTGCTCGCCCTCGAGCAAAGATAGAAATAAATAAACTAAAAGACTCAAAGAACGAAAAATAAAAGACTCCCCTGTCATTAATCACTTTTTGCTGCATAAATGTTAACTAGAAAAACATGAAGGTTAGCAGAATAATATGCAGGAACATATAGCATGAAATTTTCAGCACACTAAACACATGAAGCTAGATATTTCGCAAACTCATATTCATCATGCTTAATGGGAGTCGATATACTAAATCATGCATATAAATTCAAGAATTCCTATGGCATGCTTACTTGCTATTCTCCACTAATTCTGGATATGCATAAAAGAGATCTTCAGGACTTTGAGGGTTGTAATGTTGGCTTAGGTAGGGGTTGGTAAAGATAGGCATTTAGGCTCATTTTTCTGTACCATAAGCTCTTTGGCTTTTCAATTTTTCCCTTTTTTTCTTTTGATTCTTTCCTTCACTTCAATTCTATCCTTCCCCTCTTTTGTTTTGGGAGAGTGAAGTGTATTATGCTAATAGGCACCCCCAAACTTAGGTTTTTGCCTCTTTCTTATTACTTTTCTATCAGTGCATCAAACTTGTTCACTCTTTTTGCTTCTTCTTTTTAACACAATGTACTCCATTATTTCATATTTTCACTTATGGCACAATTTGTGGGAATATAGGGTGTCAAAGAAGAAGTTTCAAATTTAGGCTCAATGGGGCTGACTAGGGATATTTTTAAAGTACGGGATAGAAAAGAATGGTAAGAATTGGCTATCAAAGAAATGCCTGAGTCATCTCCCTAACATGCATATCCTAACTATTTCGCCTCAAATAGCAAGCAATCATAACACATAAGCATTTATCATTTAGCATGCATAACTCAAGCAAGAAACTCCAAATAGACAGATTCTGTGAGTTTTTGGCATATCTAACTTAAGTGTTTAGATAGTTGCTTCAATTCCTTTACATTATTCCGTCTTACTTCACCAGGTGTTTCTAGCAACTACAACATACATGATTTTTTTTTGACAGGCAATTATGACTCAAAACAGAAAAATTTTTGGTGACTCAAAATAAACATAAAACAAATAAAAAGATTTAAATAAAACATAACATGACACTCAAATAGAACACCCCCAAACTTAAATCACACATTGTCCCCAATGTGTGCAAGACTCAAAGACAGTAAAAGAAAACGACACTTACAAACTTTGGTTAAAATGGTGGTAGTGGCGGTGGATAATGCATCGACCATTGGTTGAACAAGGCACTCAGCTCGTCGATTTGTTGCCTTGTTTTGCCGCCCTTGTACCATCGCTTGCAAGCGTCTGCATCATCTCCTCTGTGTTGGTACAATTGCCCCATTGTGGGCTCTGAAGGTTCTCGCTTGTGGTTGGCTGGTCGGGTCTCGCCTCATATTGAGCCCCTATTTCGTGCTCATCTTCATCCATGGCGGCCGCTGCCACTGCTGGTGCTCCTCTCGTCTGGGGCTGGGGTCTGGGAAAGAGTGCACTATCCCATAGGACACTGGTTGGTTTCTTTCACGAGTATCTGTGGGTAGTTGTGGGACCGCACTCATGTGGCATAGACTGGTAATAAGCGAGCCGTGTCCCAATCCACCTGTTGTCACCAACTCGCTGATTTCTTCGATGCTCGCACTATCTCTTTCCCCACATCAATTATTTTTCCGTCATGATTCCATATACTAGCTTAATGCCTTTCCGCACTCTGGTGAAGTGCGTGGATGGAATCATGCGGGCGCTGATGAAGTATAGCCAAGCCTTGGCTGCCTTGTTGAATTGGCACCTGCTCAGTGCTCTAGCTCCATTTCTTCTAATCTCAAAAGCGGACCTGGGTAGCTCATCGTGGTTCGCATGTTATTCGATCGATGTTGTTCGCTCCTAGACCATGTTCTAAAATGGTTCCAATCGCTACTTTCTTCAACATCAATCGCTCCACTTGTGCATTTACTGCTCCTGCCACAGCATATATAAACTCCCTTACAAAGCACCCTTTCCACTCTCCGAAAGTTCGCATAAAATTCACGCACCATTGTTGTGTTTATCGGTGCTATCTTCACGGATTGACAAATCTCTTCCACCCCTTAGCTCTATCATAGCCGGATGGGCTCATAAACGCCTTCTTCCCCATATGATCCCTTTGGTAATCCATCCCCTTCTCGAATTACAGTGCAGTATCAAGCCTTTTGTATCTTTGGAAAGCCCGTAACTCACAAATCTATTTTCATCAGATTGTGGGGTTGGGGTGGATGTGGATCCTCTTCTTTCTGGTGGCCATTTTTAAACAAAATCTGCAGCTTCTAATTTTTGTGGCACAATGTCTCCTACACACTTAACAACTAGCAGCGACAACACCCCCAAACTTCAACAATGCCCACAACCTCCTTTTCTACTCTTTTCTCCAACTTCACAATCACTTTTCAGCACCCAAACTATTCCAACTACAATACTCTTCCCAACTACTACCTCCTATAACTTCAGTAAAAGGATTCAAGAACAAAGATAGGGATTACCTTTTGATGAGAAGATTCAAGCTTGTTCTTGTTTCAATTGGTGGGTTGAGGCTATGGAATGGAGCTTTGTTGTTTGAGATAGTTGGGGGGTTTTTGGGAATTTAAGAGTTTAGGTTGTGGTGGGTTGGATTTATGGAGGATTTGTGGGAGAGTTTCTAAAATTTCGTGGGTTTTTGGAGAGGAAGGTTAGGTTTTGAAGTTGAAATTGGGAAAATCTGATTGTTAGGCGTTTTAAGTTTCTGGATTCCCGCCGCGCTGCGCCCCAAACATCTCAAGGCCTTCGGAATTTCGCGCATGCGCCTATTCTGGCGCCATGGCCTAAACTCGCAAACTTTCGAATTCGCCGCGCTCGCTTCTGAGCCATACGCTTAAATTTCGCATTGCTCAGCTTTTTTGCGCCGCGTTCGACTGGCCAGCGCGCTACCCGCTTTTTCGAAATCCGACTTTTCTTGATTTCGCCTTGATTCATTCTCAGACTTATCACTCACAAGACAAACACAAGAACCCAAGACCGTGAGATTGTTCTAGACAAAATAAAATAAACTAAAGATGTAAATTAAAATAACATAATTGAAAACATTGGGTTGCCTCCCAACAAGCCAGTTTTTAACGTCTTTTAGCGGACGCAATTAACCTTTCTCGAGTGCCCATTGATACTTCGCGAACCGCTTGCAATCCACGATTTATTGCTATAGGTCTCAATTTCCTATAACTATTTGTTCAAACAGGGCCTTAAACATACAAGTATCCCCAAGCACACAAGATGAGTTTGTCTTTTAGGCTTCTTATTTTGTAGAACCCGTGAAATTCTCTACATCTCTTGACTCTGGGGTTGCCTTGATGGTATTCAATTCCTAATTGGGAGTCATTCGTGATAGCTAGTGGTGTTTCTTACGTGATAGGTGCATGAAAAGAATTTCCACGTAATCCAAGAAGGTGAATAATTGGATTTCTCGCAATCTTTTCCTTCTCTACACCAACTATCTCACCGATTCCTCAATAGTTGGGTGTGATTCTCGCCTCAACTTGCTGTTCGTTGAATATGATCGCGAAGTTCGCTATTTGCTTCCAACTTCTTTATACCCAACCTCATTTCGTCCATGAATCGAGCTTGGGACCTCGTGATCGAGTAGAGTTTCTCGTAATTCCTCCTCTCTTCCTCTATGGTTGAGCTCGATCATATTGACAGAGTAATCCATATCTTCAGGATCCCTGAGATGCATCAAAACCAACAAAGAATCACGGCACCCTTGTTTTCACACAATAAATACATAAAACAAACAAAATTAGAAAAACTATACATAAAACCAAATTAGAAATTAAAAATAGATAAATTTGATATTGAACTAATGCCTAATCCCCGGCAACGGCGCCAAAAACTTGATGCGCGTAATATGCACACACTTTTAAACGCAAGTGCACGTTATCGTATCAAGTAGTATAGTCTTAGATAAGACCGAATATCGTCCTCTAGGATTAGGGTTCAAGAAAGAACTATCTATTTTCTAGTATCTATTTGGTGACTTAATGATTGATTGTTTGGTTTATAACTAAGAATTATTAAAGATAAGTAAATATAAAGAAT
The DNA here is from genome assembly GCA_029844215.1 of Przewalskia tangutica. Classification (NCBI taxonomy): domain Eukaryota; kingdom Viridiplantae; phylum Streptophyta; class Magnoliopsida; order Solanales; family Solanaceae; genus Przewalskia; species Przewalskia tangutica. The sequence goes on along the minus strand of CM056736.1, from coordinate 82,574,676 downwards.
TACTTCAGATGTGATGAGAATAGGGCTTCTATGTATCCTTACTATCCGCTTATGCTACTTATTAATGCATTACTTATGGTATTCTTCTTTTGGAGAAAGCAGGTTTACGAAATCGTTTTATACTCCCGTTAGGGTTATATAAACACTCAACCCCAGTATTGTTCCTTACCTAACTTTCGCTGATAAGGGTAACTCTATAGGAGGATTAAGAACAAAAACCTAGTTGACCGTCACGCACAATGCGCAAAATTAGGGTTGTTAAGCCTCTCATCAACGCTACAAAACTAATTGAGGTATTTTCATCCCCAATTCAAGCCTGTCTACCCAACTTACAGCATATTCACAATCCCTCCTTTTTAGAATTTGATTAGAAATCATATAGTGATAACTAGTTGTCAATTAGCTACCAAGAATTCAACTCAATTATTGGATAGATCTCTCAATAAGAATAATAACCATAAGCATGCATTAATTTATAACATAGGGTTCAAGAAATTCAACATAGAAAGCCCTATAAGAGAATTAGTTCCTAGCCATGAATATGACAAGAACTAATTCAAAGTTCATCATGCAAAAACTGAATTAAAGAAAAGAAAAAGGAAAGAAATTACTAATGTTTAGGTCTCCAATCTCCTAGCAAGAAAATCTTGTGTTGCAAGAAGGCACCTCAAAACTGCCTATGGTTCTCCTTTTATAGGTTTAAAAAGGCCGCCTTCTTTTCCCTGCAGGCCTGGCCCAAAAATCCGTCAAAAGACCTAATTTTTCCGCATCGGCGCCATGCCTCGCAGATAGGCGCGGGCGCAGCTTCGCTTCGTCGGATGTTTTGGCGCCGCGCCTCGATATTCGCTGTTCGGAGCTGGCGCTGCAATTCTGTAGCATCTCGGATGTTGGCGCCGCGCCTCGCTGTTGCTCGAGGGCACCGCGCGCCGGTTCTTCGCAGCCTCTTCAATAGTGGCGCCGCGCCGCTTTCGCAGCGGCGGCCGCGGCCGTCGATTTCAGCCTCTCGCCACTTTCTGCTACCGCACCTCCTCTTTTGCCCTCTTTTTGCTCCTTTTCCGCCATTTGGCCATTTCAACCACTTTGACTCAATAGAAAGAAAAACTACCCTAATACAACACTTATATGTGCAAAATGGGACAAAAGACTAACTAAAACTGACTCAAAAGGTGTATATAAAATACACCGATCAATTACATCTTTCAATCGACGGAACATTTGACTTAGTGTTACCCTTCGGGCCTTTACATATCATCACTAATTACATTAGGATCTTCACGGAACTCCTAGACTGCGTCGGAAGATGAACCCAATATGTAAAGTTAACTACACAAAATATGTGAACTGAGCCTATATGTGAGAAAATAAAATACTTTCATTCATGACACACTCAATCAAGCTTAGGATCTGTCAAGTGTCTATCCAAATTGCTTGATTATTATAACTAACCTATATTAGTTGACAACAGGACCATGTCACAAACATGTCCATTGCATTGGCCAATGACTTAGTCAACCTAATACCATATGAGTATCTGAGTATTCACTCGAATATGTATTCAAGGAATGAAAACTAATCTTGGCTCACAAACCACCTTTAATCTACTTCGTAATGCACCCAAAACAAGCCGCGTCTCAACCAATAAGACATTTGAGCTTAAGACAGGATCAAAGTACATTACTCCGTAAACAAGATGATATTGACCTCAAGTCTAAGGACTTTTATCTCTCACACGCCGATGACATTATAGACATATAACAAAATAGTACATCAGCATGACATACCAATACTTCAATAAGTATCCATGTGTCCATCACGAGTTGCCATAACTCGTAGCAAGTGAGACATACTACATCCCCTAAGGATATGATGCAGACCACATGTCGACGTATCACATATCATCAATATCCCAATTTTGATGATCATTAGTCGAGGTAATTTAAGAGTTACGTTATAACATTAATTCTCACATAATTAATAAACACGTAAACTCTAGGGATGCATTTATAGGATATTATAAACAATCAACTAATAATTCAACAAATGCAAATGCCATAATATTAATCATCATTAATATAAATATGAATGTGTATAAAGTACATTGTGTCCTAATACAGATTATCTCTAGGACATACATATACTTTCAATCTCCCACTTGGCCTAGAGCCAATCACCAACATATCTAATACCCATGTTCTCAAAATGACCATTATGTTTCACCTAGCTTAATGGTTTAGTAAACGGGTCTGCTAGATTATTGTCTGTGGTAATATAATCTATCTTGATATCTTCAGCTTCCACCATCTCTCTCAGGATATGGTACTTTCTTGGTATATGTTTGTTTCTGTTTGTTGATCTTGGTTCCTTTGCCTGTGCAATGGCACCAGTGTTGTCACAATAAATGGTTATTGGACAACTAGCACTAGGAACAACCCCTAGTTCCTTCAGGAACTCAGAAATCACGACAACTTCTTTAGCAGCTTTCGATCCAAAGAATGTACCGCTCAAAGAATGAGTCTGCGAAGAGTAGCTGCTTGGAACTCTTCCACCACCGCCTCCGTTGAAAATGAACGTGTAACCAGACTGAGATTGAAATCATCAACATCTGTTTGGAAACTAACATCGGTATACCCAGTGGCAACCAGCTTATCAACTTCACCATAGACTAAGAAGTAATCTTTAGTACGCTTGAAGTACTTGAGAATACTCTTGACTGCTTTTCAGTGTTCCTCACCAGGATTCCGCTGGAACTTGCAAGTCATACTAAGTGCAAAGGCCACATCTGGCGTAGTACATGTCATGACATATATGATCAATCCTATAGCCGAAGAATATGGGATCCTCTTCATGCGCTCAAGTTCAATAACATTAGAAGGGCAACTCTTCTTTGATAACTTGATGTCTTGACCCATCGAAAGACCGCCTTTCTTGGAATTCTCCATGGAAAAATGTCTAAGTACTTTGTCTATGTAGACTGACTGTGACAGCCCCAACAATCTATTAGGTCTATCTCTATAGATCCTAATTCCCAGAATGTAGCACATTTCACCTAAATCCTTCATCACGAATGTCTTGGACAACCAATCCTTAACTGACTGCATGAGAGCCTTATTGTCTCCCATTATCAATATGTCATCAACATATATAATAATGAAGACAATGCCCTCATTCTTGCGTTTGATATAAACACAAGGATCTTCTTTGCTTCTAACAAAATCAAAGGATTTGATAGCATTGTCAAAACAAATGTTCCAACTCCTAGAGGCTTGCTTAAGCCCATAAATGGACTTTTGTAGCCTGCACACAGCATTTGGTCTGGACTCACATGAAAAACCCTCGTGTTGTTTCATAAACACTTCCTCAATTATATTACCATTGAGGAATGCAGTTTTGATGTTCATCTACCAAATGTCATAATCATAATGTGCAGTTATCGCAAGCAAAATCCGAATAGACTTTATTTTAGCCACCGGTGAAAAAGTTTCATCATAATCCACACCAGGACGCTGAGTAAAACCTTTAGCCACTAGTCTAGATTTATAAGTCTGAACCTTGCCAGATGCATCAATCTTCTTCTTGAAGACTCATTTGCATCCTATGAGTTTAACTCCATTCGGCAAATCAACCAAGTTCCACACTTGATTGACATACATAGATTCCATTTCGGATTTCATGGCTTCTTGCCATCTCTTTGAATCAATGTTTAGCATTGCTTCGTTATAGGTTCTAGGCTTGTCATTATCTGGAATATCTAGCTCACTTTGTGTTTTCACAAGTAGATTTAGTCTTTCCGGATGACGATGAGATCTAGTAGACCTACGTAGTTGATTGTCTTGCAGTTCAGTTACATAAATATTCTGACTGTGAGAAGGTTCTTGTGCGTTGGTCGATCCACCAACATTAGAGCTTTCAGGAATATCATTTTCATGTCTTTCCTGAATAAGAGGAAATGCAACTGGTGCACTTGCTCCCACGGTCTGTGCCAGAAGATCGTGCATTTCTGTATTATTCCTCGTAGCACTCCCACTGGCCGAAGGGGTACCCTAAATACCCAATCTTCGCCTAAAGCTCCCACTGAATTCTTTTCTTCATCATCGGTCAAGGATTCAACCTCTTTGTTACCTTGTTCTTAAATCTCTTCAAGTTCTATCTCCGTGCAAGTCTCATCCTTGTAGACATATTCATCTTCAAGGAAAGTTGCGTTCCTAGAAACAAATATCTTATGTTCTCCAGGAAGATAGAAATAGTATCCCTTAGTTTCCTTCTGATACCCAACAAAGTAACACTTCTCATTTTTAGATTCCAACTTATGAGTGATCAACTTCTTGACATATGCAGGACACCCCCAGAGTCTCATGTGTCTAAGTGATGGCTTCCTGCCACACCATACCTCATATGGTGTCTTTTCGACTGATTTAGATAGAACTCTGTTCAGAACATATATTGAGGTCAAAATAGCGTATCCCCAAAGGTATGTTGGAAGAGCTGAAAAACTCATCATGGAACGAACCATATCAAGTAAGGTTCAATTTCTCCTCTCGGCAACACCATTCATCTGTGGTGTTCCAGGAGGTGTCCATTCGGAATGAACTCCATGAATCTTTAAGTAATCAAGAAATTCTTTACTTAAGTATTCACCCCCACGATCAGATCGTAGTGTCTTGATACTCTTTGAGAGTTGTTTCTCAGCTTCACACTTAAACTCCTTAAACTTTTCAAAAGCCTCAGATTTGTGTTTCATAAGATACACATATCCATACCTTGATAAGTCGTCTGTGAAAGTGATGAAGTAAGAGAAACCTTCTCTAGCTTGAGTAAAAAATGATCCACATACATACGTATGTCCCAACTCAAGCACCTCCTTGCACATATCCATACCTTGATAAGTCGTCTGTGAAAGTGATGAAGTAAGAGAAACCTTCTCTAGCTTGAGTCGAAAATGGTCCACATACATCCGTATGTCCCAACTCAAGCACCTCTTTGGCACGGATCCCCTTTTCAGAAAGAGGTTTAATGGTCATCTTACCTTTCAAACAGGATTCACAATTACCATAAGATTGTAAGTCAAATGGTTCGAGGTAATTTAATTTACTCAACCGTTCTATCCTCGTTTGATTGATATGACCAAGTCTGCAATGCCACAAGTAGGTAGAATTTCTTTTTTTAACTTAGCCCTTCTATTTTGTACATTAAAAATTTCTCTGCGGCAGTTTAATGTATATAATCTATTCACAAGAGGCGCAATTTCATACACAACGTTATCGAAAGTCAAAATCATATTGTCATTAAACGTGTTTGAGGAAAAACCCTCTGAATCAAGTACATGAATGGAAATAATATTCCTTGTTAAAGAAGGAACATAATAACAATCGTTCAACATTAAAACTTTTCCAAAAGGTAAATCTATCCTATAAGTTTCCACGCGCTCAGTAGCAACTCGTGCTCAATTTCCGACGCGCAGGTCCACCTCGCGAGGCCCGACCTTCCTGCTATCAGTTAGCCCCTGCACATTTGTACAAATGTGTGAGCCACAAGCGGTATCAAGTACCCAAGAGTGAGAATCATTTATAGATAGATTAATCTCAATTACAAACATACCTTGCCCAACATCACCTGGTGCCATTCCTCCGCCTGGAGCAGTGCAATCCTTTCTCCAATGCCCCTTCCTGTTGCAATTCATGCAAACATCCGATGCCGGCAGTTTCTTCTTCTTCTTCTTCACCCCTCCCTTGGGCTTCATTGCTGCTGCCGGAGCAACAAATTTGCCCTTCCCCTTCTGTTGTCCCTTAACTTTAGGTTTGGGGCGACCAGAGGAGCCAACCATCAGAATAAGTTTGGTCTTGGAGGTCGAGGATTCAAAAGTTTTCAACATATTATGTAACTCCGGCAATGTCGCTTCCCATTCATATTATAATTAACAATGAAACTCTCAAACGACCTAGGAAGTGAGTGCAGGATGAGGGTGGTGGAGACTCTGTCATGAAACCTTATGTCTATAAAGGCCAACCTCTCAATCAACTCAATCATCCTCAACACATGAGGTGAAACTTGACCCCCTTCATTTAGCCTACACTTAAAGTTCTATGAGCATGTCATACTTCATTGTCTGACTCTGCGAATCATAAAGACTCCTCAAATGGGCTAACATTCGTTGGGCCCCATAGTTTCATGCTCTCTTTGCAATTGTGGTGACATAGAAGACAACATTAAGAATTGAGCTGATGTGGCATCCTTATAATGTTTCTCGTAGGCAGCTTTGTCAAAAGTAGCATACTCAGCAGAGTCCTCCGCCGGAGCGGTTGGGAATACCTTGTCCAATGTGTACTAAATTTGTTCATGTCTTAGAACAATTCTAACATTTTTTAGCCAGTCAATGAAGTTGAGTCCGGTGAGTCTGTTTAACTCCATGAGCATTTTCAACGAAAAGTTCGACATTTCTGAAGGTCTGAAGATATAGATAAAATAGGGAAAATGCAATCAATAATTCATTCTTCCAATAATTTATACACATTCATAATTTGCTAATTTTAAAAACATGGCCTTTTGTTTTAAATTAGCTCCCACTATTTTTCATACTTCTACGATCCCAAGATAGAATACGGACCTAAATCAATATAAATGTCATAATGGGCCAAGATCCAAATATATGCTATATTCACGTTTGCTTTGGCTGATAACTTCAATAGCACACTTTGGTAGGTCCTCAACCAATTGTAAAGCAACTCTACAACTCTTGGTTTGATTAAATATCTTTCATTTTAATCTTACATCTTTAGACTAGTCCGACACTTTGGCGCCAAGATTCATCTAAACAAGCCAACCCCATTACACGACTGCGTTTAAATGCCTAAGTAAATTTGGCCTTTGCAAGAAAATACTTTGGTGTAAATACCTACAAAATTTTATTATCCACTTTCATTTTAACACATCTATGAAAAGGCATCAGTCCTCTTAGACTTAGAGCAAATGCTTGGGCATACATATCTTTATCACCGAAAAGGACTTAGCACCCTAACAATTATAATGGACGACGCGTTATATTCTGACTTGTATTTAATGTTTGGGGAACATTTTTAGTTTTCGGGGATTCATTCAAGATCAACGATCAAGTCATACATCATATAACATCCTATCATGCAATATCTAAACACAATTAGATAGGAAACCATCAAATCCAATATGCATGATAAAAGATGGTTTTAATCACATACTGGGCGTCGTCTATTCAGACAGTTATAGCGGTCATTTGAAATTAAACAATTATTGAGCGCCGCCTACCCAGACAATAATTGCGGACGCTATGCTAATAATTTAAATGCATCATATTCAATCATTTAGCACATTTGTATATTATACAATAATATACTATTAACGATAATCATGAGTCTATTTGTCTAAACTCTACAATTCTGATTTTCAGAATTTCTGTGAACTTTTAAAATTTACAGTTTAGTCATTTAAGAATTTAAAAGTTCAATTCTGAACCCCTATAAATTCTGAAAATACAATTTCAAAACTCAGAAAACATTTTCAAGTTTCTGGGACCTGTTTGCAATTTCCAGAACCTAAAATCAATTTTTAGAATACTATCTTTAATTGCAGATTTTCTCTAAAGGACCAAATCTGTCTAATTTTAAAAACTTATTTTCAGAAACTGAAATTTCTAAAACTTCAGATTTAAAATCTGAAACTTTTAAACCTCTGTTTCTGATTTTCAAATTTCTTTTTAAAAAAATTAGTCGTCGGCACCGCGGTTCCAACTGGTGGCACCGGGGTGCCTTCGAGGCAGTAAGTCACTAGTTGTGCAAAATTAATTTGCACCGCGGTTCCTAACAGAAGGCACCACGGGTTCGTAATCACCGTCACAGGCACCGCGGTCCTAACAGTTGGCACCGCGGTGCCTCGAAGGAAAAATGTCCAAAAATTAATTTTAAGCTTCTGGATGAACAGCACTGCGACACCCTAGAACAGGACCGCGGTGCCTCTGGCTTCATCTGGGCAGCACCGCGGTGCTCCATCATGGAACCGCGGTGCCGCCGCCAAAACCCTAGCAGGCACCGCGGTGCTCCATCGTAGAACCGCAATGTCTTATCCCCAGAAACACAAAATTGAAATTTCCGAACCCCTAAAACTGGTTTAGGGCCAGATCTTTCAGATATATCACTTGTATTACCATCACCATTAAAACAACATGTTCATCGACCATCAAATCCAATTTTCTTCTCGTTCTTCGTTTCAATGCACCATGCTTTAAGACGGATAACGCATATCAACTTAGAAGAGTTATATATTATTGACTTGTTCGAATACATAATGGCACAAAGACTATGTGTTCTAAAGATTTAGGATTTTAAAACACATAAAATGTAGATCTAAACAAATCTTAACCCATATTATCATTAATATCATTACAAATCACACGAAACAACCCAGACTCTGATACAACTGTAGGTGTTTACGTCGGGTTCGTACACGCAGCGAAATTTGAAAATTTATGTTTCAAACCCGACGACGGTCGAACTGCAGTATGATATGTAATGAAAAATACAAACACAAAGTATAATGTAAAACTTCGATGGAAGATTACATTCTCGAAGCAATCAGCCAAACAGTTGAATCTTCTGGATCTTTGTGTAGTCCGAGGGTGCACACACAAACGTCTCTCGATTTGTAAGTTCAGAAACTATGATGTAATTTGCTAAGTCAGGAATGCTAGAGATTCTGACAGAGCTTTAGAAGGGATTTACCTCTCTTAGGTTTGGTGTAGTTGGAATGGGAGGTAAGCCATCTATTTATAATTGTAAACAGAGGCTTTAGGGTTTCTGTGGGTCAGGCCCAACAAAACCCTGGACTGGCTAAAATTCGGACCGCCCGAAATCGGCTAGGCACCGCGGCCCAAAGTAAGTGGCACCGTGGTGCCTGTGCGTGTTTTCGGAACCGCGGTCCTAAATCAAAGGCACCGCGGTCCTGCCCCTATTTTCAGTCTTATCCCATTTCTAATGTCCCGGTCATCAACCGAGTATATAGGTATAATCTCCTTCTAATTACATCCTTCAATCGACGAAATATTTGACTTAGTGTTACCCTTCAAGCCTTTACATATGTTCACTAATTACATTAGAATCTTCACGGAACTCCTAGACTGTGCAGGAAGACGAACCCAATATGTAAAGTTTAGCTACACAAAATATGTGAACTGAGCCTATATGTGAGAAGATAAAATCTTTTCATTCATGACACACTCAATCAAGCTTAGGATATGTCAAGTGTCTATCCAAATGACTTGATTATTATAACTCACCTATATTAGTTGACAACAGGACCATGTCACAGACATGTCCATTGCATTGGCCAATGAATTAGTCAACCTAATACCATATGAGTATCTGAGTGTTCACTCAAATATGTATTCTAATCTTGGCTCACATACCACCTTTAATCTACTTCGTAATGCACCCAAAACAAGCCGCGTCTCAACCTATAAGACATTTGAGCTTAAGACAAGATCAAAGTACATTACTCCGTAAACAAGATGATATTGACCCCAAGTCTAAGGACTTTTATCTCCCACACGCCGATGACATTATAGACATATAACAAAACAGTATATCAGCAGGGCATACCAATACTTCAACAAGTATCCATGTGTCAATCACGAGTTGTCATAACTCATAGCAAGTGAGACATACTGCATCCCCTAAGGATATGATGCATACCACATGTCGACGTATCACATATCATCGATATCCCAATTTTGATGATCATTAGTCGAGGTAATTTAAGAGTACGTTATAACATTAATTCTCACATCATTAATAAATACGTAAACTCTAGGGATGCATTTATAGAATATTATAAACAATCAACTAATAATTCAAAAAATGCAAATGTCATAATATTAATCATCATTAATATAAATACGAATGTGTATAAAGTACATTGTGTCCTAATACAGATTGTCTAGGACATACACATACTTTCACCCCCGCACACCCAGACCTTGTTAACTGGAGCCTGAATAATATAATTTGGGGGCCAAACATGGTTGAACAAAGAATTGGAATGAGTTTGACTATGATAACATGTAAAGAATAAATTTTTGGCCTAACTCAACCCAAAAGCCAAGATCCATTCTTTAATTATACATATCAGTCTTCATCAACACATGCTTGGAGGTTTTTTACGGCTTATTGATTCTGAAAACTAATAGGTTCACATGGACATAAACACAGCTAGAACTAGGTAGACGTAGTCTCAATCTGCTATACGGGAAAGGCCAGGCATCATTTCAAGTATCCAGAGCCTACATATTATTGATCTAGACTAAGGTGTAAGTATACCATCTAATAGAGTTTAAATCCTCATGGTAGAGGCATGTATGAATCACACATGAATATTAAAGCAAACATACATGCTGATCATCAGAGAATATACATATATGAACATGAAAGAAACACCAAACATGACATACAAACTAGTCACTTGGTCTAAATTATCAACAAATGATCATAAGAGATATATGAACAACTTAAATGGACATGCAAGCCTAAACAATCTAGACCAATACATATGCATTTAGGAACACATGGAGATGCTAAGTACGCACACAAATTAACATTTAACAAACAAATGGTCATCTATGGAGCTAAACTAGGGCTGTCTAAAGGGCGGGGCTACCCGACTCGACCCTCCGAGCACATCGGGATCGAACATCGTATTGATGATCGGTTTTGTGACGAGGTCGAATTTCCGACCCGCGTTGCTGCACAACGACTATTTCACAATTTGGCCGTTGTACAACGACCAAATTTCACCCCCACCCCAACCCCTACCCCCTTAATATTTATTTTTAACTCCTAAGTTATTATATTTACACTTTAACCCAATTTTTTAAACTATAAATACCTCATTTTCTCTTCATCTTTCTCACAAATCTTCCTACAATCTCTCTAATAATCTCTCAATCTATCTCTCATTCTCTCTACATTGTCTACTAAATATTCAATTTTATTTATTCATTTGGGAGTGAAGTTGACAACTCGCTTGAGGATCATCCATCGAGCAAAGTTTTAATTTTCAACCTCTCGATTGCACGCCGGCGTTCAATACATTCGTTCCTTCATTAAATTATTGTTGTTTCTTTACTTTAATTAGCACACTTAATTTCATTATCTTTAATTATTTATTTGCATAATTATAATGAAAGGATTGAAACATATGATTACGGGTAAGGGTATTGTTTCTTCTAGTAGGGGTAATAAGGGTAAGAGTACTTCTTTTAGTCATCCTATTCCTCCTAGACACGACGATTATGTTGATACTGAATTATTTCCTGAAGTACCATTAGATTTAGACGAGGAGCTATTTTTTAAAGATTTTAATTTAGAAGATAATCTAGATGACACACCCACTAATCTAGATGACACGCCCACTAGTGCACCTCAAACTGAACCGCCTCCTATTCCCCCTAGTATGAGACGAGGCCCACCACAACGAAAATTAAATCAAATGTATGAGCTTTTTTATAGGGACGCAGAAAATCAAGTAGCTAGATGCCAAATTTGTAAAAATATTTATAAATTTAAAGTAGGAAAATGTCAGAGTGGGACGAGAGGCTTAACTATGCATTTGAATAGATTTCACAACGCTAGGTGAGAGGAATAACTGGCTAAAAAGACGGGTGCACCAATGCCCTCTCAGTCGGGACAAGGTTCATATACTGTCCGGACCAGGTACAGGGTCAAATTGACCCTATGACGTGGGAAATTGTAGGCCCTAAATACGATAAAAATAAATAGAGAATCATTATCAAAATTAGTTGCAGTGGATGTTTTGCCCTTTTCATTTCCTTCCTCTCATGGTTTTATTCATTATATAAGAGAAATGTATAATCCTGCTTATAACGGTTTTTCTAGATCAACTGTTTGGAGAGTTGTTTTTAAATTTGCACACGCATATCAATAATATTTACCTTATTCATTATATCATTTTCCTGGCAAAATATCTATTATGTCTAATATATGTCGTAGTACTAACAACCATGATTATTTAACTGTAACATGTCATTGGATAAACTATAAATGATCTACGCAAACACGTATTTTAGCATATAGATATATTGATAGTAGGCACACTGATATTTTTATTTTAGATAATATTTTTTTAGTTTGCGATTATTATGGCATAACTGATAAAATCATGACTATTACATTAGATAACATTTCTTCTAATATTTCTGCTATTAGATTATTAAAAATGTTTTAACTCCATTTTTTTCAGATCATTTTCATATAAAATGTGCATGCCATATTTATAACTTAGTTGTAAAGGATGATCTATCACTTTTTGCAGACATTCTTGAAAAAATACAATTTGGTATAAACTATATTTTTAAAAGTAATATAATACAACGAATAAAAGATTATAAAAAAACTTGTCACGACTGTCAACTACCTTACAGAAAATTCCCGAAGAAGTATGCACTAGGTGAAATTCTTTATACGAGCAACTACGTGTTGCTTATGAGTATAGAAGACCTATAACTTTATTTATTAATGCCCATAATCGAAATCCTACTGATATGATTGTAGATTCTGATTGTGAATCAATTTTAGAACTTATTACATTTTTCGAGAATTTGTTTCTAGCTACTACAAAAAATTTCGGTATTTATTATCCTAATGTTTCATTAATGTTATTTTATATAGCTCTAATATTTTTATTACTTAGTGAATATATGGAAAAACCAGTTTATAAGGCACCTAATAAAAAAATGTTTCAAAAAATGAAAAAATATTTTATTCTTATTCCCCTAATTTATATTATTAGAGATGTATTAAATCCGTCTATTAAAATAGACGGTTGTAAAAAATTTATTGAAACTATTTATGATTGCATATATAAACTTCCACCTCCATCTCCCAAAAATTCAAATGACCCACCATATATTGAAAAAACTAGAGAAGAAGTGTTGTCTAGCATACAAGATGAATGTAAAAAAGTATATACGCATTACCAACAAGAAAGTGCTAGCAACCAACCGACTTCCATGTCATCTTCTTCTTCTTCAACACAACCTCAAAAATGACATGTTGTTTCTGCGGCTAGTATTGAAAGCCTCAGACATAGAATGTTTAGTGGTAACATTTCTAACCAAGTTAGCGAGTTTGATGTTTTTGTTTTGCATGGTGTTCTATCATACACATTGTCGCGCCCGTTTTTGACATCGGGGTCTGAACGGTATCCGCAACGTTGCTCTTTGGCGCGGTTCCCTGGATGGAGCAATAATGCTGATTTTAAGGAGTCGCCACCTAATTAATTAAGTGAATTAGGACACTTGATTATTTCAATAAAAATACTGCAATTAATCTCCATTTAATGGTCTGCGAAATTAATGAGATTCTGGATCAGAGTTCTTTATTATCCTAAAGGGAAGGGGTTAGGCATCCTTTAAGATCCGCTAACTTGCGGTTATCCGTTCAAACCTAGGTTAATTATATATTGACTTTTATTCTACCTATTTTAAGCATTTTTACATAATTTACAATTAAAATAAAATGTAATACATAATAATGAAACTAAAATTAAAATAAACTCCGGAACATCTTTTAGTCCTTTTTAGACCTTCTGCACAAGATGATCTCCGGGTACCTGCACAAACACTTAGTAAAAGTGTTAGAAATAAAATAAATAATTTTTAAAGTAATAGCGAGAATTAATAAGTAAAGCCAAAAATAAATCCGTCTTTTGCAGAGGGGAGACCTTGGAAATCAGACGGAGATTCCTTCATCGGCCAATATTGTTAGAAACAATAAAATAAATAAAATCTTCGGATCCGCGCCAAAACAGTAATAGTTTTAAACAAGAGGGCTCAGATATATAAGAATAAAGTGGGACAGCCAAAACAAACGCGGCTGCGAGAATTCGCCCTGTCAACGCATGTTGGTCATCCGGTGTAAGTGGAAGAAATCATCATTGCCCAGAAAGCTTCATTTTATTTTATTTTCCGTCTTTGCAACTGTGGAGGCCTCAAAAATCGACGGATAACTTTTTCATTGGCCAAAAGTGTAGTATCATGTTCAAATCAGTCAATACCAATATTCCAGGGCAGCATTATGTCCAAAATCAGTCTAATACCCAATAAAGGGCGGAATCGATCAAAATAAGTCCAAACCCAAAGAACAGTGAACAACAAAACAGCGAGCAAAAATGGTCCTCGAAACCAGTGGAAACAACAACAATATAGCGACAACGTGACCCCAAAATCAGTCTAAAATTGATAAAAACAGTAGCGGACCAGGGCGAGATCGCCGAAAATAGTAGAAGCAAGCAGCGACCAGTTCGCCGGATTTTAGCAGGTCGCCGGAGTTTTTTTAAAACTCCGGCCAGATGCGGAAGACAAGTCAAACCAGTCCATTAAATCAAATCCAAACCAGTTACCAACACGGATATAACAAAATTAGAAAATCAAAAGTCGAGAGTATCAAATCAACAACCAACGCAAATAATAATGACAAAGCTAGAGACAATGGTAGCATCGCCGGAAAAAGAACAGCATATCTAATGCCCATATTCTCAAAATGACCATTATGCTTAACTAAGCTTAATGGTTTAGTGAATGGGTCAACTAGATTACATTTGTGGGAACATAGTCTAATCTAATCTCTTCAGTCTCCACCATCTCCCTGAGTATGTGGTACTTCCTTGGTACATGTTTGTTTCTGTTTGTTGATCTTGGTTCCTTAGCTTGTGCGATCACACCAGTGTTGTCACAATAAATGGTTATTGGACAACTAGCACTCGGAACTACCCCTAGTTCCTTCAAAAACTCAGAAATCGCGATAGCTTCTTTACCAGCTACTGATCCAGCAATGTTGTTACACCCCGTATTTACAGGACATGTTTTAAGAACGTACGTAAGAACTCACATTGTTAAGATTTGAGACTTGTAAAAATTTATCGGAAATTTGAAATTTGTCGGAAAACGAATTATTGCGACGAACGGGAGGGCGACACGTGTCACACCCCCCCCCCTTAATGGACATGGACGAAATTTCATGGGTGGAATGGTCATTTGACCATAATTTATGATGAAGTCTTGCAAGGCTTAGAGCTTGACAACATTGACCAAGTCAATGACCCCACTTAGCTTGATATTTAATTAAAATGCATCCAAGCCACCCATTTGTTTTAATCTTGACCCTTCCTTGTGTTATTTAAGTATACTAGTAGCAAGACTTTGTCATTCTACACTTAGAGAGAAAAATTGAAAAAAAACTTGTTCTTGCTCTTAAGGGAGCTCACGGCTTTGAGGATTTTCAAGAAGGAAAATTGCCAATTTTTGTCCAATAAGCTCCACACTTTAAACCAAGGTTCATGAGGGTGTTGTAAGTGTATCTCAATAGAAAAATCTCGGAAAAAGATAGTTTTCGGGTTAGTCGCAAAGTGAAAACCTAGTTGCTTTCTAGGTTTTGGATTGGAAGCTTGAAGGAAATTGTTGGTGTTGTTCTAGGGGTCTCAACAAGCGGATTGAAGTGTCTTGGAGAGGTTCTAAACTACTAAGGAGCGATTTCGTATTTGGAAGTTAGATTGAGATTCGTGGAGGTATAATCTTGTTCTCTTTAAGTGTTACAAGATTATGTATTTTGTTGTTAGCCTTACATTTTACTAGCATGAAGTATATGTGTTGAAGTTTTATAAGTATTATGGATTGTTGTAGCCTAAAATCCAAAATGACATATAAGCCATTCGGTTGGATTACAATTTAATCGTTGTTAGAACCGTCGCATGTCATTGACTTAAGGATTATGGTTATTATAATCAAATGCGACTTGATATCATGTTATGCTACAAATTTGGGTTGAAATATAAATTGTGAGCCAATTGGGGCTGTTTAGTTAGTCACTTGTATTGGACTACTGTTTGTATAAATTGTGAGCCAATTGGAACATTTAGTTAGTCACTTGTATCGACTACTTGTTGTATAAATTGTGAGCCAATTGGGGCTGTTTAGTTAGTCATTTGTATTGGACTACCTGCTATATAAATTGTGAGCCAATTGGGGCTGTTTGGTTATTGTATTCGACCTTGAAAAAGGTGGCAAAGTAAGTAGAAACAAAGGAGGTGCTGTCCGATTCCCCGTAGGATTTAGTGACTTAGCACCTAGGATATTCTACGTTGAAGTAAGAGGTTAATGGACATATTGTGACCATTATAGGTTGAAGTACTTTGGAGCATTTTGCTACTTGTCGACAATCGTCGCGAGGTATGTGAACCTCTTCCTTCCTTTGGCATGATTCTATGTATGGAATATACTTGTGGTATCATTTCATGTTTCCTTCTACTCTTAGAAGTTAAGAGGTAGTTGTGTGATCTACTCTATGTAGAACTTTTCCTATCTTTGAGCATGACTAGTTGCGGCGTATGTAGTGCGTGAGACGTATAACACCTTGATATCCTTTACTAATTTTATGAATAGCCAAGTCGGGTGAGTTAGGAGATTAACTCACTTCTTTGAAAGAATAAAGGATGTCTTGAGTTTTATTAAGTTAAGGGACTTGAAGAGTTTTAAAGTATGTGATACTTGTTCCGTTTTAAACGTATAAGTCCCTTGGATAGGAAATTGTTTTTGGCTAAGGTATAAAGTGAATATAACGGCTTTATGGGAAGTTAGTTATATTTGCTTTATGGAAAGATAAATGACTTGATTTTAGTGAAAAGACAACTTGTTTTTAAGGCATTAATTGCCTAAGGTGTTATATAAAATGAGTCGCTTGTTTTCTAAAGGTTAAGAGACTAGTAGTATTTTTGAAAGGTATGAGAATTGATTTGAAAGTATTTAATACTTGGTTTCAAAAAGTATAAGTCTCTTGGTTATAAAAGGAACGTGTTGGTCTAAACCATAAAAGGGTTATAACGGCTTTATGGGAAGTTGGTTATAACGGCTTTATGGAAGGTTAAGAGAATAGTTTTCTCTAATAAAGTAATCAAAGAAATAACTTGTATTAAGGAGCGGCAAATTGGTTCAAAGGTACCAATTGCTTAAGGTTTTAATAAAAGAAGTCACTTGATTTAGAAGCGGTATTTGTATTTCTAAAAGGTATTGTGACTTGTCTTGAAAGGTGAATAGGACTTGATACTACGGTTGTTAGTATCTTGGGGCTTTACATAGAAAGGAGTCTTTTATAAAAGAATATGCGTCACGTAGTACTTTGGCTTGATAAATTGAGAATTTGTCTAAGTGTGCCTTGATAAGTACTTTGACTTGTTAAAAGAGAATTATTCTATGTATGCCTTGATTAGTACTTTGGCTTGATAAATTGATAATTTGTCTAAGTGTGCCTTGATAAGTACTTTGGCTTGTTAAATGAGAATTTATTCTATTTGTGCCTTGATAAGTACTTTGGCTTGTTAAATGAGAATTTATTCTATTTGTGCCCGGATAAGTACTTTGGCTTGTTAAATGAGAATTTATTCTATTTGTGCCCGGATAAGTACTTTGGCTTGTTAAATGAGAATTTATTCTATTTGTGCCCGGATAAGTACTTTGGCTTGTTAAATGAGAATTTATTCTATTTGTGTCCTGATAAGTACTTTGGCTTGTTAAATGAGAATTTATTCTATTTGTGCCCGGATAAGTACTTTGGCTTGGTTAATTGAGAACTTGCCTATATGTGCTGGTAATAGCCTTTGAGTGCAAGTATTATGTTTTATTAAGTTGCCGCGACTCTCGGTTGAAGGGTCGGCTGTCTTGTTGTAAGTTACTGGGACGTACCGACAGTGATGTGGGATTCCACGGGTATGCTTCCGTTATTTGGAGTACTTGGGTTAAATTCCCGGATTTTTATAAAAAGACATGTTAGTGCTTATGTCTTGTTTGATGGTCGGTCGAAATAGGGTAAGAGTATAAATGAGGGGCAAGCCCCAAGACGTTGTACCACCTTCTCCAGGGTAAGAGTATAAGTGAGGGGTAAACCCCCAAGACGCTGTACCACCTGCTTTATGTGTTGATTGTCGGCCGGTTGAGATAGGGTAAGAGTATAAATGAGGGGCAAGCCCCAAGACGTTGTACCACCTTCTCCAGGGTAAGAGTATAAATGAGGGGCAAGCCCCAAGACGTTATACCCCCTGCTTTACCACCTTCTCCAGGGTAAGAGTATAAATGAGGGGCAAGCCCCAAGACGTTATACCACCTGTTTTGATTGATATTATGGGCGTGAGACCCATGGTTATGTTCTACACTTATAGCTGTCGACAGTGATGTGGGATTCCACGGGCAGGAGATATATGTAGGTATGGTGTATGTGTACGCCGACAGTGAGGTGGGATGCCACGGGCGCGTCACATGGTTATGTTTTACACTTTTAGCTGTCGACAGTGATGGGGGATTCCACGGGCATGCTTTGATATTAGTGTGACTTGATCGCGTCCCAGTTGGTAGGGTAGTATATGTGTCCTCCGTAATGGGCCGGACTATGTTATGAAAGATAAGTAAGTTATATGGTAATGAACTTAATGATTCTTTTTCTAATAATGTACGTAAGAATGTGACTATAACTTTTATTGGGAATGGAAAAGATAATAAGGTACGATTAAGTTCATAAGTGATAATGACACGACAGGATCTGGTATGTATTTTTATACTTGTCCTTGTCATTCTTTTATCTGATTGTGATCTGCATTTCAGACGTTATTTACATTCCATATTCGGTACTGTTGTATCGACCCCTTCGGGGCTGCGTTAAATGCCCGCAGTTTAGGTACACGATTGTGGATCCGCGAGCTTAGGATCCGGTTCAGCAAGTTGAGATGGCTCGGTGTTCGGAGTTGTCACGTTTATGTTTATTGAGTGCAGCGGGGCCTTGTCCCGCCGATGAGTTAGGTCAAAAACTCTTAGAGGTCTGTAGTCACATATTGTGGGTCAGTTTGTAAAGGAAAGGAGGCAACTGCTTCGTTTATGTATGTACGTTCGGGAAGGTAGCCCTATCGGCTAACCTGTTGTTTTATTACTGTTGTTTTTATTTTATAAGTTTCATGTATGTTCCGCTGATTTTCTCTGATGTTTACCTGTAAGGGTGCCCAGGTAGGGCACCAGTCGCGGTCCCGGGGTCGGGTCGTGACAAATGTACTAGGCTTCAGTTGTCGAATCAGCAGTTGTAGCTTGTTTGGAACTCTTCCAGCTCACTGCTTCACCATTGAAAATGAACGTGTAATCAAATTGAGATTTAAAGTCATCAATATCTGTCTGGAGTGTACCCAGTACAAGCTAGCTTATCTTCTCCACCATAGACAAAGAAGTAATCTTTAGTACGTCTGAGATACTTAAGAATACTCTTGACTGCCTTCCAGTGGTCATCCCCAGGATTCTGCTGGAATTTGCAAGTCATACTAAGCGCAAATGTCATATCTGGCCTAGTACATGACATGACATACATGATTGATCCTATAGCCGAAACATATGGGATCCCCTTCATGTGCTCAAGTTCTACATCATTAGAATGACTATCCTTCTTAGATAACTTGATGCCTTGACCCATAGAAAGACCTTTCTTGGAAATTTTATAGAAAAACTTCGAAGCACTTTGTCTATGTAGACCGACTGTGACAGCCCCAACAATCTATTATGTCTATCTCTATAGATCCTAATTCCTAGAATGTAGCAGGCTTCACCTAAATCCTTCATCATGAAGGTACTGGACAACCATTCCTTGACTGACTGCATGAGAGTCTTATTGTCTCCCATTATCAATATATTGTCCACATATATAATAATGAAGGCAATACTCCCATATTTGCATTAACTATAAACACAAGGATCCTATTTACTTCTGACAAAATCAAATGACTTGATAGCCTTGTCAAAGCAAATGGTCCAACTCCTCGAGGCTTGCTTAAGTTCATAAATGGACTTCTTTAGCTTGCATACAACATTTGGTTTGGACTCTGATGAAAAACCCTCGGGTTGTTTCATATCCACTTCCTCAATTAGATTACCATTGAGGAAAGTGGTTTTGACGTTCATCTGCCAAATGTCATAGTCATTGTCGCGCCCGTTTTTGACCTCGGGGGTCTGAACGGTATCCGCAACGTTGCTCTTTGGCGCGGTTCCCCTGGATGGAGCAATAAATGCTGTTTTTAAGGAGTCGCCACCTAATTATTTAAGTGAATTAGGACACTTGATTTATTGCAGTAAAATACTGCAATTAATCTCCATTTAATGGTCTGCGAAATTAATGAGATTCTGGATCAGGGTTCTTTATTATCCTAAAGGGAAGGGGTTAGACATCCTTTAAGATCCGCTAACTTGCGGTTATTCGTTCAAACCTAGGTTAATTATTTATTGCCCTTTTTATTCTACCTATTCTAAGCATTTTTTCATAATTTATAATTAAAATAAAGTGCAATACAGGATAATAAAATTAAAATTAAATGCGACATAAAATAAAACTCCAGGACATCTTTTAGCCCTTTTTAGGCCTTCTGCACAAGATGATCTCCAGGTACCTGCATAAACACTTAGTAAAAGAGTTAGTAATAGAATAAATAATTTTAAAGCAATGACAGGAATTAATAAGTAAAGCCAAAAATAAATAAATCCGTCTTTTGCACAGAGGAGGCCTTGGAAATCAGACGGAGATTCCTTCATCGACCAATATTGTTAAAAGCAATAAAATAAATAAAACCTTCATATCCGCGCCAAAACAATAATAGTTTTAAACACGGAGGGCTCAGATATAAAAATATATAAAGTGGGACAGCCTAAACAAGTGCGGCTGCGAGAATTATGCGGTAGCATGTTGGTTATCCGGTGTAAGTGGAAGAAATCATCCTTGCCCAGAAAGCTTCATTTATTTTATTTTCCGTCTTTGCAACTGTGGAGGACTCAAAAATCGACGGATAACTTTTTCATCGGCCATCTTTGCAACTGTGGAGGCCTAAAAAATCGACGGATAACTTTTTCATCGGCCATTGTAGTATCAAGTTCAAAATCAGTAAAATACCAAATGTAGTAACTTGTTAAAAAATCAGTAAAATACCAAGTGTAGTAACTTGTTCAAAAATCAGTGAAATATCAAGTGTAGTAACTTGTTCTAAATCAGTTTAATAAAGTAGTAAAAGGGCAAAATCGTCCAAGTCACTATGGAATACCAAAAACAGTAGCAACCAGTAAAGCGATGGCGGCGTAGCCCAAAATGATTAGCGAGACACTACTGGCAACAATTCCAACGAAAACGCGGCGGTGACATAATAGGCAACAATATCAAACAGAAAAATGCGGCCCAACCACGGTAAGCAAATGCCAAGCGAGAAAAATGCGGCAAGAACACGGTAAGCAACAATACCGACGAAAACGCGACGACGAGAACACGATGTCGCGGAGTTCAAACTCGGCCATTATACAAAATGAGGTCGAATCGGCCAACAAACATAAGCCGACAAACTCCACAATACCATCGAACGATTTGCGGAGTTTTAACTCGGCAAATTACTAAAATAAATAAAAATCGGTCCCAACACGATGCGCGGATCCTTAACAACCATAGTTCGCGGAGCGATAGCGGAGACAACGAATCGCGGAGTTTGAAGACTCGTGAGATCTAAAAAATGCAAAAATCAAACCATCGAAACCAACAAGATAAAAACCAACAATGATACCAAAAGGGAGAAGCGGTGGTGGCGTCACTTCCGCGGCGAGGTTGCGGAGCGCATGTGCACGATAGTAAGGCGGTGAGGGATCACGGCCTCGCCGGTCACCTCCGTGGCGGCGTAAGGTGAGAGGGCTGAAAGTGTGGCTCGTGGGTCAATGACAGTGAATGTTGGTTCGTAGAACCTCGTGAGCTCGGCGAATGGGGTGTGTCGGTGAAGGAAAGGAGAGAGTGAGGGAGATGAGAGGGTTAAGGGTTTTTTGAACGAGAGATGGTGTGCACGGGTGCGTGTGTTTTGTATTGAGAAGAGTGAGATGTAGGGTAGATGTAGGGTAGGGGAATAGGGGGATGGACTTGAAAGAACAGGTATGGGTAGTGTGTTGGAAAATGATAAAAATATGATGGGACTAGGTTTGGTGTTTGGGAAAAATTGAAAAAATAGTGTTGGATTGGACTGGTTCAAATTGTGCCTTGGACTGGACTGGTTTGACAAAAAATGCAAGGCTGGTTAATTATTTAAAGAAAAATTATTTAAAAAGATGCAAGATTATTAAAATGCAAATGCCGATGCAATAATACTAAAATGCAATATTTAAGACATGTTTAATGCCTGATTAAAAGTAAAAACAGGATGCCAATTAATTATTTAAAGAGATGCAAATATTATTAAAATAAAATGGCGGTTATATGATAATAAACCTAATATTAACAAAGACATAATGCTTAATTTAAAATAAAAAGATAAAAATGCAAAAAATGCTGATTAAAATGCGGTGTGCTAAAATACTTAAAATTGCAATAAATATACGAAAAACGGGTCAAAATTGACTGTCAACAACATGTCCCTCTTTGTACGGAGATGATGGAAGAGTCTTCGGACAAAGATGTTGACTTGTAGCCAATTTTGTCCTATTGTATAAACTAGAACTCAAAATTAGGGATGATGCAGATCCAAAAATGTCCCAGTGTCAAATCATGATGACACTGGGTCGTTGTGATGCGAAAAAAATAAAAAGCAAAGCTGACGCTGATTAAAAAATATCCCAGTGTCGAAGTATGATTGATTTGGGTTGAAATGATGTGGTCTTTATATGACGGGTGTTTGTAGATGTTGATGACGTCATTGCATAGACGCGATGCAGATGTTCGTCGTTGCATAGACGAAACATAGATGAAATCGTTGCATAGGCTCAAATGAAATGACGTCGTTGCATAGACGCGATGCAGATGATCGTCGTTGCATAGACGAAACATATATGAAGTCGTTGCATAGGCTTAAATGAAATGGCGTCATTGCATAGACGCGATGCAGATGCTCGTCGTTACATAGACGAAACATGAATGAAGCCGTTGCATATGCTTAAATGAAATGACGTCGTTGCATAGACGTGATGCAGATGTTCGTCGTTGCATAGACGAAACAATGGATGAAGCCGTTGCATAGGCTTAAATGAAATGGCGTCGTTGTATAGACGCGATGCAGATGCTCATCGTTGCATAGACGAAACATGAATGAAGCCGTTGCATAGGCTTAAATGAAATGGCGTCGTTGCATAGACGCGATGCAGATGCTCGTCGTTGCATAGACGAAACATAGATGAAGCCGTTGCATAGGCTTAAAATGAAATGGCGTCGTTGCATAGACGCGATGCAGATGCTCGTCGTTGCATAGACAAAATATGAATGAAGCCGTTGCATAGGCTTAAATGAAATGGCGTCGTTGCATAGACGCGATGCAGATGCTCGTCGTTGCATAGACGAAACATGAATGAAGCCGTTGCATAGGCTTAAATGAGATGACGTCGTTGCATAGACGCGATGCATATGCTCGTCGTTGCATAGACGAAACATGAATGAAACCGTTGCATAGGCTTAAATGAAATGGCGTCGTTGCATAGACGCGATGCAGATGCTCATCGTTGCATAGACGAAACATAGATGAAGCCGTTGCATAGACTTAAATGAAATGACGTCATTGCATAGACGCGATGCAGATGCTCGTCGTTGCATAGACGAAACATGAATGAAGCCGTTGCATAGGCTTAAATGAAATGGCGTCGTTGCATAGACGCGATGCAGATGCTCGTCGTTGCATAGACGAAACATGAATGAAGCCGTTGCATAGACTTAAATGAAATGGCGTCGTTGCATAGACGCGATCACGAATGCTCGTCGTTGCATAGACGAAACATGAATGAAGCCGTTGCATAGACTTAAATGAAATGACGTCGTTGCATAGACGCGATGCAGATGCTCGTCGTTGCATAGACGAAACATAGATGAAGCCGTTGCATAGGCTTAAATGAAATGCCGTCGTTGCATAGACGCGATGCAGATGCTCGTCGTTGCATAGACGAAACATGAATGAAGCCGTTGCATAGACTTAAATGAAATGGCGTCGTTGCATAGACGCGATGCAGATGCTTGTCGTTGCATAGACGAAACATGGATGAAGCCGTTGCATATGCTTTTATGAAATGACGTCGTTGCATAGACGCGATGCAGATGCTCGTCGTTGCATAGACGAAACATGAATGAAGCTGTTGCATAGACTTTTAATGAAATGCATTGGTTTATGAGCGTACCTGCTTTGTGATCCGTCTGGGTTGAGATAGCGTCATTGCATAGACGTCGTGCGTTTGTGACCCGCATGAGCTTTTTTTTTTGTGCTCCTGCCTTTGTTGATATGAAGATCTTGCTCAGACTGGTTTGACCTATTTTTTTTTATCGCCATTTTCTTGCAGTGAATTCTTAAAATGTCTCAGTTTCTGATAAATGAAGATGTTGAACTGGGTAAGGTTGACTCTTGACGCTATTAAAGCGATCATGTATGCAATTTTTATTTTTATTTTTTTATTTTTTATCATGAATGAAAAGCTAATGCGAGAATATGGACAAAATCGAGTCTAGTGCAAAACAAGGAAAATATTTTTAATGGAGTGACCGAAGCCGATGTGGCTGCCTACATATCCCGCCGAGCGAATCAGTTCAGACGTAGTTCATGCTGCAAAATAAGTTTTTTTTTTTATGATTTTAAAATGATGCGGGACCGAAGCCGATGTGGCCGCCTACGTATCCCGCCGAGGGAATCAGGTCAAGACGTAGTTCGTGATGCAATATAAGGATTTTTATCATTTTAAGATGATATGGGACCGAAGCCGATGTGGCCGCCTACGTATCCCGCTGAGGGAATCAGGTCAAGACGTAGTTCGTGATGCAAAATAACGATTTTTATGTAATATGCATTTTGTTGTTGTTTTTTTTTCTGAAAAAAATGGAAGACAACATTATGTTCTGACTTCAGTTGATACCAACAATTAATATTGTGCATAAAGATTTTCTTTTATTGCTTTCAATCTAACCGAGATTGGCACCGGTGTAATTCACACAGCTTCAGATAGTATCTCAGACATACCTGAGTGTCGACACACCTTCTTGCATCCAAGGTTTCGAACTACACGTAATCTCACGTTTCAAATGCCCTCACTGAAAGAAAGTCCCATTTCACACATATATTTCAGTATTTTGAATTTTGGGACGTTGAGAGAAATACGCTCACACTAAAAAAAAATGTTCAATGCATGCAATTGTGATACCATAGGCTTGTTCGTCATGTAAGTATCCACTAATGTGAGAACCCTCAGTATAAGATCATGTAGGGCTTGTCACGGGCTTGTAATGTAGGCTTGGGGAAGGGATGGATATCATTTGGGTAAAAAGTGACTAATCCTTCCTCGAGAGTTAGACTATGCCCGTGCTTGATATTTGTGCGTTTTGATGCTGACTTGTTTTCTTTTTGTCTTTCAGTTTTTTGCATTGACTTCTTTTGAATCTTTTATTTGGAGCCCCCCTTTTTTTCGGGGTTATGTATTCCCTTTTTTTTTTTTTCATAACATCGAGGCTTTTGATTTTTTTTTTTTTTGTGAAGTCATCCCTTTCTTTTTTTTCTTTTTGAGACTTTGACAATTTTTGTCTTTGCAAACTTCAACGCATAATTTTGTCAACCATTTGCACATTTCTAAAGCACTCAAGGAGGTCAGGCCAAGAGAGGGATAGTGCGTATGCACTCAGAAAGGTTATAGGTGTAATATGCGGTTGTCAAAAAATAGGTTTTAGGCTCAAAGGGGTGTACTAGGGATAATGTTATTTGGTAGGCTGAAAAGGCTCAAACGGGTCAAAGAAAGCCTACGATCATTTCCCACACCGAGTGTTGCTCAGGATTTCGCCTCAACAAACATTCAGGCCAAGTTCTAGATCACAATGCAATGCAATTGAACTTATTCTAAAAACTCACCACACAATGCATATGAAACGATGAGGTTAGTTTCGTCCTTATCTTGAAAACACGCAAGACAATGTCATTTACGGGTATGAATAAGAGGTACCAAAAGAATTTATGGTTACCACAAAGTCAACCCATACTATTTTTTTTATGCACACTTGTAACTGTGTTGGTATCCACAAGGTTAAACAATAATACTAAAAAATGTTTTTGTATTTTTTGAATAACATTTTTTTTTGTATTTTTGAATAATTTTTTTTTTGAATAAAGTGCAGAACCGAATAGAAATTTGCCACGTATCCCAGGGAATCAGGTGCGCGTAGTTCATTTAAATATGTTATAAAATGCATGCTTGGAAAAAAAAAATTATCAATGAAAGGATAGCAATATAAAGCTATGCAAAAGAAATGATTGTCCATTGTGGACGAATGCAAAGTAAAATGAATGCCCGAAAACATGATGAATGGGATGCATGAGTGAGAAATGCGCTCTTTTTATTTTTTATTTTTTTGTGGTTTTATTTTTGTGGTGTCGAACCCAAAATGAGTTGCCTACGTATCACACCGTGTGGTGAGAATCAGACACGCGTAGTTCGGAATAATTATGCTGAAAATGCATGATATGTAAGAACTATGCAATCAACGCTAAACATATTAATTGAATTTGCAAATATGAATAAAAATACAAAGTAAAGAAGAATTGAGAGCGATGTATCGTTGAATCTGGTATAGACTAACTTCTTTTAATCAACATAACTAACGCTCATTTTTTTTTCTTTTTTTCGACCGCCCTCGGTTGTTTGCGAGGACGACCTTCCTGCAAAAAATATAAGAAATAGGTGAGTAGGAAAATGACCAAAATAATAAAAATGCAAAAGTGTGACAATTTAGTCAAAGACTCTCCTGATTGGTTCGACCGGACTGGTGGTTGATGCTTCACAAAGTCCAAGTCGCGCTATTCAAGAGTGATTTACGCAGTAGAAGTCCTGATTGCAATGTGAAAGCAAAAAGTGCAAAAATGCAAATGCTCGAGCCCGGAATCACAAAAGAGCAATTATTGAATTAAATAATATGTACAGAGTTGCTAGCGACAAACAATAATAAACAAAAAGCATGCAAATCAAGTGCGTGCCCTAATATGCTTGGGACCTCCCTTGTGCCAGAGGTGAGCCTAAACGCCAAATATGCGAGATTTTGATAAATAGGTCCAAGCAGTTAAACTGTAATGTTTTGTTGGAAATGGCGACCAAATGACGGTGCACTTTTTCCAATTTTGGCGTGTCATGACCAGGCTTGGATCCGTCTATCATCATCACGCTACACATAGTATGCTAATGAGTCGTTGGGTTGTGAAACCCGTCGACAAGTTTGGTGGATTTCTAATTGTGGCGTTAATACCAATGATTAACCCACCTAAGATTTATGCATGCATGACTTAATAAAAAGTGGTATAGCTCTATCTTAAGTTTTCTAAGATTTGGCTTACTAGACACAATGGTTCCCGAGCGGACTACTCGAGTGAGAAGGCTACGCGGCCACCGGTTGGACCGGATTCTCCGCGCCTATTACCAACTCTCCTAAATTTGGGTTTTGAAGAAAGAATTTTGCTGATGCACCAAGCGCACCTCGCGTGTAGTGTGTGATAGTGTTAATTTTCCAGAATGGAGGAAATATGAGCGGAATGTCAATTTAAGGAAAGCAATAAAATAATGTAGCAATTAAAGTAGTTAATTACAAAATAAAAGCAAACAATATAAAATATTTACAACAAATATAAAAGCAAAATAAATTGCAATATTTAATTAACATTGTTTGCTATGATCAAGAACCTGATTTCCCCAGCGGAGTCGCCATGCTGTCGCGCCCGTTTTTGACCTCGGGGGTCTGAACGGTATCCGCAACGTTGCTCTTTGGCGCGGTTCCCCTGGATGGAGCAATAAATGCTGTTTTTAAGGAGTCGCCACCTAATTATTTAAGTGAATTAAGACACTTGATTTATTGCAGTAAAATACTGCAATTAATCTCCATTTAATGGTCTGCGAAATTAATGAGATTCTGGATCAGGGTTCTTTATTATCCTAAAGGGAAGGGGTTAGGCATCCTTTAAGATCCGCTAACTTGCGGTTATTCGTTCAAACCTAGGTTAATTGTTTATTGCCCTTTTTATTCTACCTATTCTAAGCATTTTTTCATAATTTATAATTAAAATAAAGTGCAATACAGGATAATACAATTAAAATTAAATGCGACATAAAATAAAACTCCAGGACATCTTTTAGCCCTTTTTAGGCCTTCTGCACAAGATGATCTCCGGGTACCTGCATAAACACTTAGTAAAAGTGTTAGTAATAGAATAAATAATTTTAAAGCAATGACAGGAATTAATAAGTAAAGCCAAAAATAAATAAATCCGTCTTTTGCACAGAGGAGGCCTTGGAAATCAGACGGAGATTCCTTCATCGGCCAATATTGTTAAAAGCAATAAAATAAATAAAACCTTCATATCCGCGCCAAAACAATAATAGTTTTAAACACGGAGGGCTCAAATATAAAAATATATAAAGTGGGACAGCCTAAACAAGTGCGGCTGCGAGAATTCATCTGCCGGTAGCATGTTGGTTATCCGGTGTAAGTGGAAGAAATCATCCTTGCCCAGAAAGCTTCATTTATTTTATTTTCTGTCTTTGCAACTGTGGAGGCCTAAAAAATCGACGGATAACTTTTTCATCGGCCATCTTTGCAACTGTGGAGGCCTCAAAAATCGACGGATAACTTTTTCATCGGCCATTGTAGTATCAAGTTCAAACTCAGTAAAATACCAAATGTAGTAACTTGTTAAAAAATCAGTAAAATACCAAGTGTAGTAACTTGTTCAAAAATCAGTGAAATATCAAGTGTAGTAACTTGTTCTAAATCAGTTTAATAA
This sequence comes from Przewalskia tangutica, assembly GCA_029844215.1. Taxonomy (NCBI): domain Eukaryota; kingdom Viridiplantae; phylum Streptophyta; class Magnoliopsida; order Solanales; family Solanaceae; genus Przewalskia; species Przewalskia tangutica. The sequence goes on along the minus strand of CM056736.1, from coordinate 82,545,828 downwards.
AGTAGTAAAAGGGCAAAATCGTCCAAGTCACTATGGAATACCAAAAACAGTAGCAACCAGTAGCGATGGCGTAGCCCAAAATGATTAGCGAGACACTACAAGCATCAGCAACAATTCCAACCAGAAAAAAACGACCGGTGACATAATAGGCATGATATCAAGCGAGAAAAATGCGGCCGCAAATAAGCAACAATACCAAACAGAAAAGTGCAGCCCGCAGCACAGTAATCAACAATGCCAAACAGAAACACGCAACCAGCGACAGAACACCAGTGTCCGCCGGAGTTCAAACTCCGGCCATTATACCAAAATGAGGTCGAATCAGCCCAACAAACATAACAAACTCCACAATACCACCGAACGGTTTGCGAGTTTTAACTCGGCCAAATTACTAAAATAAATAAAAATCAGTCCCAACACAAGATGCAGCGGATCCTTAATGACCATAGTTCGCGGAGCGATGCGGAGACAACCAAGATCGCCGGAGTTTCAAAGACTCCGGCGAGATACGAAAAATGCAAAAAAATCAAACCATACCGAAACCAACAAGATAAAAACCAACAATGATACCAAAAGGGAGAACGGTGGTGGCGTCACTTCCACGGCGAGGTTGCCGGAGCGACACCACCGTAACAGTAGTAGGGGCGGCTGAGGGGATGCGGCCCTCGCCGGTCATCACCTCCAGCGAGGCAGCGACGTAAGGTGAGAGGGCTGAGAGTGTGGCTCGTGGGTCAATGACAGTGAATGTTGGTTCGTCGAACCTTGAGCTCGGTGAAAGCGACGAATGGGGTGTGTCGGCTGAAGAGGAAAGGGAGAGAGTGAGGGAGATGAGAGGGTTAAGGGTTTTTTGAACGAGAGATGGTGTGCACGGGTGTGTGTGTTTTGTATTGAGAAGAGTGAGATGTAGGGTAGATGTAGGGTAGGGGAATAGGGGGATGGACTTGAAAGAAAAGGTATGGGTAGTGTGTTGGAAAATGATAAAGATATGATGGGACTAGGTTTGGTGTTTGGGAAAAATTGAAAAAATAGTGTTGGATTGGACTGGTTCAAATTGTGCCTTGGACTGGACTGGTTTGACAAAAAATGCAAGGCTGGTTAATTATTTAAAGAAAAATTATTTAAAAAGATGCAAGATTATTAAAATGCAAATGCCGATGCAATAATACTAAAATGCAATATTTAAGACATGTTTAATGCCTGATTAAAAGTAAAAACAGGATGCCAATTAATTATTTAAAGAGATGCAAATATTATTAAAATAAAATGACGGTGTAACAATAATAAACCTAATATTAACAAAGACATAATGCTTAATTTAAAATAAAAAGATAAAAATGCAAAAAATGTTGATTAAAATGCGGTGTGCTAAAATACTTAAAATTGCAATAAATATACGAAAAACGGGTCAAAATTGACTGTCAGCAGTCATAATATGCAGCTATTGCAAGCAAATTCCGAATGGACTTAATCTTAGCAACAGGTGAAAAAGTTTCATCATAATCGACTCCAGGCCGTTGATAATAACCTTTAGCCACCATTCGTGTTTTATAAGTCTGTACCTTGTCAAATGCATCAATCTTTATATTGAACCCATTTGCATCCTAAGAGTTTAACCCCACTTGACAAATCAACCAAGTTCCACACTTGATTGACGTACATAGATTTCATGGTTTCTTTCCATCTATTCGAATCAATGTCCAATATTGCTTCATATAGGTTGTAGTTCATCGTCATTGAAAATATCTATCTCAACTGTGTTTTTCCACAAGTAGATTTAGTCTTTCACGAGGACGATGAGTCCTAGTGGACCTGCGGAGTTAATTGTTTTACAGTTCAGTGCTAGGTATGTTCTAAATGTGAGAATGTTCTTGTGTGTTGGTTAATCCACCAACTTGAGAGCTTTCAGGAATATCATTTTCATGTCTTTCCGGAATGGGAGGAGGTGCAACCATTGCATTCGCTCCCAAGGGTTGTGTGTGAGGACCTTGCATTTCTGCATTGTTCCTCACAACACTCCCACTGGCCGAAGGGCGTACTATAAGTACCCAATCTTCGCCAAATGCTCCCACTGAATTCTTGCCTTGGTCATTCGGCAAGGATTCAACCTCTATGTTATCTCATGGTTCTTGAATTTCTTCAAGTTCTATCTCTGTGCAACTCTGTTCCTTGTAGACATATTCTTCTTCAAGAAAAGTTGCGTTCCTGGAAAATAATGACCTTATGTTCGCCAGGAAGATAGAAGTAGTATCCCTTAGTTTCCTTTGGATACCCCACGAAGTAACATTTCTCACTTTTGGTTTCCAACTTATCAGTGAGCATCTTCTTAACATATGCAGGGCACCCCCAGGGTCTCACATATTTAAGAATTGGCTTCTTGCCACACCATATCGCATATGGTGTCTTTTCTACTGATTTGGAAGGAACCATGTTCAGAACATATATTGAGGTTTGTATAGCATATCCCAAAGGTATGTTGGTAGAGTTGAGAAGTTCATCATGGATCGAACCATATCCAATAGGGTTCGATTTCTCCTCTCGACAACACCATTTATCTGTGGTGTTCCAGGAGGTGTCCATTCTGAATAAACTCCATATAGCTTTAAGTAATCTAGAAATTCCTTGCTTAGGTATTCACCTCCTCGATCAGATCGAAGAGTCTTGATACTTTTTGCGAGTTGTTTTTCAACTTCAGACTTGTACTCCTTAAACTTTTCGAAGGCATCAGATTTATGTTTCATAAGATACACATACACATACCTTGTCAAGTCGTCAGTAAAAGTGATCAAGTAAGGGAAACCTCCTCTAGATTGAGTAAAAAATTGTCCATATACATCAGTATGTACCAACTCAAGCACCTCCTTGGCTCGCACACCTTTCCTAGAAATGGGCTTGTTGGTTATCTTAACTTTCAAACAGGATTCACAATTACCATAAGACTCCAAGTCAAATGTTTCTAAGTAGTCAAGTTTCCTTAACCTTGATATTCTTGTTTGATTGATATGACCAAGTCTACAATGCCAAAGGTAGGTAGAATTTCTATTACTTATTTTAGCTCATTTGTTTTGTACATTGAAAATTTCTTGACTATAATTTAGTGTATACAATCCATCCACAAGAGGCGCACTTCCATATATAACATTATTAAAAGACAATACTTGACTGCCATTAAATATATATGAGGAAAAACCCTTCATGTCTAAAATTGGAATAGAAATGATGTTCCTCGTTAACGAGGGTACATAAAAACAATTGTTCAACACTAAACAATGGACAAAAGGTAAATTTAATCTATAGGTTCCCACGCGCTCAACATCTACTCGTGCTCTATTTCCAATGAGCAGGTCCACCTCTCTTGGTCCTACCTTCCTGCTGTCAGTTAGTCCCTGCACATTTGTACAAATGTGTGAGCCACAAGTGGTATCCAATACCCAGGAATGAGAGTTGTTTATAGATAAATTTATTTTAATTACATACATACCTTGTCCATTAGAAGCAGAAACACCTGGTGCCTTCCCTCCTCCTGGTGCAGTGATGTCTTTCTTCCAATGCCCTTTCATATTACAGTTGAGGCATACATCCTTGGTCGGGATCACTTTCTTTTTCTTCACCCCTTTCTTGGGCTTCATTGCTGAGGGCGCAACGACAACTTTGTCATTCATCTTCTGTCATTCCTTACCTTTCTGTTTGGGATGACTAGAGGAGCTCACCATGAGCATAGTTTTGCTCTTAAAAGTTGAAGATTCAAAAGTCTTTAGCATATTATGAAACTCTGGCAGGCTCGCCTTAGTTCCGTTCATGTTGTAGTTGATAATGAAACTCTCGAACAAATGGGGAAGTGAGTTCAGGATGAGCGTGGAAGCGACTCTACTTTACAGCTTTATTCCAATTGAGGTTAGCCTTTCTATTAGCCCTACCATATTCAGCACGTGCTGAGACATTTGGCCCCCTTCATTCCGCTTACATTTGAAAAGCTCTATTAACAGTTCATATTCCATTGTCTGGGACTGAGAGTCATAGATACTCTTCAAATGTTCTAGTATCTCGTTGGGCCCATGTTCTCATGTTGCCTCTGTAGTTCCACCAGCATGGAAGATAACATAACACATTGTGCATATGTGGCATCATTTAGATGTTTTTAATAGGCTACTTTATCAAATGCATCATATTCAACAGAGTCTTCAGCAGGCACTACGGGGAACACTTTGTCCAATACATATTCAATTCTTTCTTGCCTTAGGACAATTCTCACGACCCGAACCCCGGGTCCGCGACTGGTGCCCTACCTGGGAACCCTTCTATTCATACAACACAAGTAACCTGCGAAAGCTAAATAACATTTTTTTTTCTCTTTAAACAAAGGCAAGGCCGGTAAGGCTGCTATAATATATAACACTCGAATGTGACTACAATTGTACAACAATATAAATACAACTCACGCCAGTCCAGCCCACATATGAATACAGACCTCTAAGAGTTTTGACAACAACTATGACGGGACAAGGCCCCGTCGTACGCTGAAATACACAACAGTCTAAACCAACCGTACCAATGGTAAGCTCCGGAACAAGGAAGCTACTTCAACAGCTGAACAAGATCCCACACACGCAGATCACCCAACTGCGAACCTAAACCTGCGGGCATGAACGCGGCCGAAGAAATTGCAACAAGTACTAAGTATGGAACGGAAATAAAGTACAGTATTAAAATAATGGCTGGCCAAGAAAAGACAGGGGCAAGTAAAATAATCAAATACCAGATCCAACCGTGTCATATAAAATAGGAGCCAACTGTACCTTGTATCACTATACCCCTGTACCCTTTGTACCCGTACCGCATGTACCGTACCACCGCGTCTTCTTGTACCGCTGTACTCTTTGTATCACTGTATCATTGTACCACTGTACTACTATATCACTGTACTACTATATCACCGAGAGTCAACTATACCTTTTCAAGATATGCAAGTCATGTCAAAATCAGGGACACCTGCCCTCAGAATCATTATGCAATTCTAATCATGGGTCTTAAACCTGCAATATAAAAGCATGCCCGTGGAATTCCTCCATCACTGTCAGAATGTAACAAGTGTCATATATAACATGTCCGTGGAATTCCTGCATCTCTGTCGGCATGCACAAAGTATAATATATAACATGCCCGTGGAATTCCTACATCTCGAGAACATGTCATCATGGAGAGCTAGTCCATGGAATAATAATATCACCGGGGGATTGAACCCGCATTATGGCCGCACGCCCACGAAATTCCTTCATCGTGAAAGCATGTCCATGGAACAATATAGTGGAAGCATGCCCATGGAATTCTTCTATCATGTAAGCACGTCCAAGTAAATAATACAATAAGATGGTCGGCCCTCCAATGAGGGACGCGGTGATATAGAAATATAACACTTGCACGAAAAGCTATCCTGAGCGAACATATGCAAGTTTAGAATATTCTTTGACTCTCATTATAATAAAATAAATAAACCATCATTTTAGCAAATCAAGACAATACCATGCCTTCCCTTTAAACCAAGACAATTACCATGCCTTCCTTTTACACAAACCAAGACAATTACCATGCCTTCCTTTTTAAGATAATACCATGCCTTCCTTTTCAAGACAACACCATGCCTTCCTTTTCAAAAACATTTAAATGAACTTTCCTTTTAGAAATCCCAAGGTACCATCAAAGGAGTATATCTAACAACTTTCATTTTATGAGACGTGATTAATATATCATGAGATTTTATCTAATCAGTTGTGAACCTAGAAAATGTAAAACGAACTGGTTATATCTTAGCTTCTATGCAGATGAAAATTTTACTCATTTCGATATAATTGATTGTGGATTCCTTTTTTTTCATTAACGCTGCAGTGGCTTGTTCGATACCTTTTCTCATTAGTGCTATAACTTAGCAAGATCAACTCGACTCCAATGCTTCCTAAAAACTCTTACCAACATCTCCCATAAGACTTGGTAAGGACTGTTAGGAACAATTAGACATGCCTTAAGCATAGAATCAATAACATGACTACCCTTAACTTCTAAGAGTAGAATAACTTCCCTTTTTATAAAACCCGAAGTACTATTAATGAAATAGATAGAACCACTTCCTTTCTAGATAAACCAACTAGAACCATGTACGTCCGCCGCACATCTTTTTCATTTATAAACCCCAAGACACTAACACTCATAGTATCAATACACTTCCACTTTTAAAATCAAGTAAGTTATACTTTTATCACCAAGTAATTTATACCTCTCAATCATGTAACTTCTTTTACAACAAATCCTATTTCATTTAAAACAAGTACGTCCACCGTACACACAAAATAATATTAGGGAATAGAAACCCCAAGTACTATCAATAGGATATATCTAACAACTTCCATTTTAGAAATCCAAAGTACTATTAATGAAATAGAAACAACTTCCTTTTTAAAACTCAAGTACTTTTAATGGGATAGAAACAACTTTTTCTTTTAAGAACCCAAGGTACTATAAGTAGAACCACTTTCACTTTTAAAGCCCAAAGTACTATAAGTAAAACAACTTTCACTTTTTGAAATCCAAAGTACTATAAGTAGAACCACTTTCATTTTAAAGCCCAAGTACTATCAATGGAGTATATAGAACAACTTCTATATTAGAAAATCCAAGTACAATCAAGGAATAGATCATTAAGGAGTAGGATTTACTCACTTTAAAATAAGGAATCATGCTAGAAGAAGAGGATATAGTTCACATACCTCATTGACGACTAATCAACACGACAAGTAGCATACGCTCCAATGTACTTTAACCTTATCGGCTATTCCTCTAGCCAAGTAGAATATGCTACACGTAGTACTTCAACCTAAAATGACAATAACACTTCTATCAATTTCAAGCTTACTAGTGTAAGATTTATACCAAATAATGGCCCTCTAATTCTACGGAAATTTGGGCAGCGCTTCCTTTGCTTCTTCGTATTTTTCCACCTTTTCCAAGGCCCGAATTCATCAACCAACAAGCCACATTTAAGGCACAACCAACAGTTAACCAAAGGGGATTACACGCTCATCTTGACGTGTAAAATTCTGCCCCACAATCTATATAAAACAGTCCGCAATTCTCGGCACAAAACAGTCCACTATTCTACAATATTAAGGGTACAATGTGAAGCCTTTAACACCCTTATTCCTTAGGAATTTCATTAGCCATTTTACCACATTAATCATGCATGTTAGGGGCTGATTTTCCAGCATATATATACCCCAAAATAGTCCATAAAATGACATCACAACGTCTAACCTTTTTGGGCAGTTTTCGTCCAACAATAACTACAACAATCCAATGTCATTTTCCTTAATTCCTTTTAATCCAATTTTCATTCCAACATGTTATATAAGTTATATAAACTATTAACAACAATATTTCCATCATTATATAACATGCAACAAGTGTTATTAACAACAATAATAACCAATGAATCTAACGACGACAATATGGCTAGCTCTCGGCCTCACCACCCATTTTTGGCCCAAACACTTTTTAATCTTCATTCTTTTTAGCACATGCTCATATATACATATCAACAATAAGTAATATCCAATTATTTAAAAAAAAAAAAGAATCATTACCTCATTTTTGCCCAAAATAACGTCCAAAACAGTCCGGGTTACAATGGTCTCCAGTTTTCGTTTCTCTCCACTTATTCAAGTTCTAATCACATATATGTGACCCCTATGAGCTTATACACAACTTCACTTTGTATTTCACTTCCAAAAAGTCGACGGGACCTTAGGGTTTCACCCTCATTTCTCAGCCCAACACCATGTTTTGTGTTCTTGGAATAATATCTTGGCTTAACACTTGGTTAGGGACCTTAATCTTGCATTATAAACTAAGCTTGGAAGATTTAAGGATTTGATCTTCAAAAATGGCCCTTGGTCGTGAGCTTCAATGAGAGGAGAAAGAGATATAGAATTTTGTGAAATAATTCTAAGTGTTGGCTAGGTCTTGCAAGACATTTCTATGTATATATAATGTATCACCTAGGCTTGGATGATGACAAGTGGAGGGTAAGATGGTGGACAAGTGTGGGTGGGACCCACTTGTCTTCACAACAACACAAAATATCTATGGTCAAAGTCAATGCCATGTGGGGGTGACACGTGTCACCCTCCCATTGGCCCCGAAATTATTTCATCTCTCAAAAATTCATAATTGTCCAAAATATCTCAAAATATTGTGGGCCCCACAAAATCGTAAAATTCCCCGGTGGGCCCCACATGACCAAATTCGAGACTTGAAAATCTAAACCGTCAATATACTATACTAATCCCATATACCAAATATGAGAATCAAATTCCAAATAATAAACCTTTTTCCTTCACGAGGTTCCGAAATTTTCCCTTAAGAAAAAATAATCTTTCTTTCTTTCCAAAATTCAGATCTCAATTTCCTTACGTACGTTCTCATCTCATTGTCTTGGAATTACGGGGTGTTACAACAATCCTTAGATTCGTAAGACAATCCAAATAGTTCGGTCCGGTGAGTTTGTTCATTTCCATTAGCATCTTAAGTGATAGGGTCGACATTCTGAAGATCTGAAGAGTTTAGATAGACAGAAAACTACAATAAAATTTATTTCCTATTATACACATTCGTTTTAGGCTAATCAACATGATCTTTTGTTTAATTAGCTCCCACTATTTTAGCATGCTTCTATGACCCCAAAGTAGAATACAGACCTAAAATTATTTTAAGATCATAATGGGCCAAGATCCAAACCTATGCTATATCCGTGTTTGCTTTAGCTGATAACTTCAATAGCACATTTTGGTCAGTTCTAAACCAATTGCAAAACTTATTTGTAACTCTTGGTTGATTAAATTTTACATTTTAATCTTGCAACCTTAGATTAGTCCGATACTTTGGCGTCAAGATTTGTCTAAGCAGATCTACTCCATTACACGATTGCGTTTATGTATATATGCAAACTTGACCTTTATGAGCAAACACTTTGGTGTAAATACCCACAAAAAATTATCATCTATATTTACATTTAACACATCTATGAAAGAGCCTGAGTCCTCATAGACTTAGAGAAAATGCTTTGGCATAAATACTCGTATCGCCGAAAAGGATTTTGCACTCTAACAATTATAATGGACAACACATTTAGTTTTAGACTTGTATTCAAAGTTTGGGGAGCATTTTCAATTTTGGGGATTTCAACCAAGATCAACACTCATGTCATATTCAATACGACATCCTATCATGCAATTTCTAAAACACATTTAGATGGGAAACCACCAACCCAATAAGCATGATATAAGATGATTTTAATCAATTATTGGGTGCCGCCTACCTAGACAGTTATAGCGGACACTATGATTTTAATCAATTACTAGGCGCCGCCTACCCAAACATATACAACAGACACTATGCTAATAATTAAATGCACGCATTTAACACACTTAACACATATTTGTATATTATTCAATAATATACAATTAATGATAATCATGCGTTAATTTGTCTGAACTCTAAAATATATGTCTATGCCAAACAGTCCATTAATATTTTTGATTTTAAAACTATTTTCAGGGAATTTCTGCAAACTTTCAGAATTTGCAGTTTAGTCCCTCAAGAATTTAAAATTTTAATTTGAACACATATAAATTCAGAAAATCCAATTTTAACTGTCAGAAAATATTTTCAGGTTTCAGGGACCTGTCTGCAATTTCCAGAATTAAAAAATAGATTTTCAGAAACTTTATGTAATTACAAAATTGCCCGAAAGGACCAAATCTGTCTAATTAAAAGTTTTAATTTTCAGATTCCGAGATATATTAAACTTCAGAATCAGAATCTAAAAACTTCAAAACTTGATTTACGATTAGATTTTTTTATTTTGTACCATGGCCGCGTCACCTGTGATAAGTCAAAATTTTATTTTAAGCTTTTCGGGATGAACAGCGCCACGACGCTTCTGACAGACCCTAGGCAGCGTCGCGACACTCCATGGTGGAGCCGCGGAACCTCTGTCACAAAAACACAAAAATCTCCATTTCCGAAATCCTAAAACTAGTTCAGGGTCAGATTTACAGATTTATCCTCGTTCCCTTCACCTTCAAACAAACCGTTCATCGACCATCATTCAATCTTTTCTCGTTCTTCATCTCAGTGCACCATGTTCGTAATGAACCGATTACGCACATTAACTTAGAAGAGTTAGATCGGAATGATTTCATCAATTACATCATTGTTTAACAGTTTAGGATATAAGGATTATGCGTTCTTAAGGAATTAGGTTTTGAAGCTTCTAGACGACATAAAATTAGATTTAAATAAACTCTAACCCATATTATCATTAATTATCATTATATAACACACAAAACAACCCGAGCTTTGATATCACTGTAGGATTTTGTTGGGTTCGTGTACACAATGAAATTTGAAAATTTTAGTTTCAAACCCAAAAAGACGACGAACTGCGGGATGCTTATGTAATGATAAAACAAACATACAACATGTATAATGTTAATCGTAATACTTCGATCGAAAACTTACGGTTTTGCAAATCTGGAATCTCAAGTGTAATCTGAGGCTGAGCATGCAACTGTTCCACAATTGCAAGTTCTGAAAACTCCGATGTAATTTCTCTTTCGGAAAGCTAGAAAATCCGACAGAGTTTCGAGAGAGAATAATCTTAATGATTAAAGTGTATTAGAATAATGATGGAACCCTCTATTTATAGCTGTGTAAAATGCAGTTAGAGTTTCCCGATGGGCGGACCGAGCACCGAGGCAAAGTGGCTCGATCAAACCCACTTAGTGGTAGGCGTGACGCTAAATGGGTGGCGCCATGGACTGATCAATTTTGCCTCATTTCCATTTTATTTAAATACGAAATCCAATCTCGACTTAATTAAATAATCATTATTCATTTAAATGTCTCGATCATAAATCGAACATTTATATTCTCTCTCATTATATCCTTTGATCGACTGAATAATTGACTTAGTGTTACCCTACATGCCTTCACATATCGACCTAATCACATTAGGGTCGACACAAAACTCCTAGACGGCGTTGGAAGACGAACTCAATATGTGAAGTATAGTTACACGAATCTGGTAAACTGAACCTCTATGTGGAAAGAAAAAATTCTTTCATTCACGACACACTCGATCAAGCTTAAGATCTGTCAAGTGTCTATCTAAATGACTTGATCATTATATCTCATCTATATTATCTGACAACAAGACCATATCATAGATATGTCTACTGCGTTGGCCAACGACTTAGTCAACCTAATACCATATGAGAATTTGAGTGTTCTCTCGAATATACATTCAAGGAATGAATCCTAATCTTGGCTCAACTACCACCTTTAATCTAGTCGCAATGTACTCAATACAAGTCGTGTCTCAACCTATAAGGCATTTGAGCTTAGAACATGATCAAAGTACATTACTCTGTAGACAAGGCGCGTATCGACCTCAAGTCTAAGGACTTATATCTCCCACACGCTGATCATACTTTAGACATATATACCAAACAGTATATCAGCAGGGTATACCAATACTTCCAAATTATTCATGTGTCCATCATGAGTTACCATAACTCGTAGCAGGTGAGACATACTACATCCTCTAAGGATATGATACAGATCACACGTCGACTTATCATATACCATCGATATCCTATTTTTGATGATCATTAATCGAGACTGTTTTAAGAGTTACGTTATAATATTAATATCTCACACTGTTAATAACCACGTAACCTCTAGGGATGCATATTATAAAATATTATAAACAATCAACTAATAATTTAATAATTGCAAATGCCAAAATATTAATCTCCATTAATACGAATGTGTATAAAGTACATTTGTTCTAATACAAATTGTCTCTAGGACATAAATATACTTTCAAAATGGTTCCAGGAAAATAGCATTTTCAAGTTTAGCAGCTGGCCATAAGATGAGCTGGAATGAAGTATCACAAGAATAAAATTATTTGATATGAATACACATTTTCTTTGTTGTTTTTCTCCTTTTGGATGAAGAATCAACTTTTAATTACCTTAAACATGTCATTTCATTTGTTTAATTCTCATTAATAACAATTTTCTGATGTTGAGTACATTTTGATCTATTCTTTGCATTCAAATATGTGCATATGCTTTCGTATGCGTGAGAGGAGAAAAGGTGATATATATATATACATACTAGATGTTCTTTCAGTTTCTTACACAACAATGTACATAACTTTCTGTAAACAACATACCAGTTGTAGTAACCAGTGACTTAACTGTAATGTTTATAAGCTTAGACACATCTGCTAATAAAGTCTATTGCTTTTGGACAAGTATCAAAGTCATTCAGGCACTTGCTATTCAAATCAATTGTCTCCAGGAATTCAAGTTTGGTAAACTGTTCATTAGTTCTATGAGTGTTGCATTCGCGTATTTTCTCTGATGGTTGTTCAATCCATTTATCATCACGGATGTTAATTTTGCTCCTCTTTCTTTCTTTCACTTCAGCATTCAAGTCACTTTCTTTCCCTCGATGCTTGGCTCGACTTTCTTTTATCCGTCCTAAGCTCTCGGACGATGTTAAAGAGCTTTCAATTGAACATACCATGCCAGCTTTCAATTGTTTTCTACCTATTTCTTTTGAGATTGAACAATCATTTCTTGCTAATGCTGACATTGAAGAATTTGGAGAATCTCCGTATACCGTATATTTTGAGATTGAACGATCAATTTTAGAAACTTCTGACAGTGAAGAACTTGGACAACATTTGTTAGCTATTGGAACTAATTGAGAGATTTCAGCTTTGGCAAGTTGTTCATGTGCTTTCATCAAAACTGAGTGTAAATACTTTCCTTGAGCTTCAATTCTCAGTTGTAAATGTCTTTGTACCTGAAAAATGCATCAGCTTGTTATTTTCTTGACAGATTATGCACATAAACTTGAGATGATTAATTGATATCATAAAGTACTCCCTCTGTTCCAATTTACCTTACACTTTTCGCTTTTTGAGATTCAACTATGTGAACTTTAACTGAAACTTTAAAATATATATTTTCATCATGAGAAAAATTACAATTCGTAGTACGTATGGTATAGTTTTTGAATATCTGAGTTGATTTCATGCAATTTAGCTTTAAAGATTAGTTCAATTGACTTTCGAAAAACGAAAATGCCACATAAATAGGGACGGAGGAATTATATAAATTTACCTCAATTTGTTGATGAAGTTTCCTCTGCACCTCCATCTGCATTTGTAAAGCTCTAGCTATTTGCAAGCTAATGACAAAGCATAGATGTTAATTAATGAAATTCCGAAATGCTATTATATACTGCTTTAGTAACTTTTCAAATTTATTAGATAGAGCTGTGAAAAGGTATATAACTACTTGTTCATTTGATCACTCTGCTTTTGTCTGAGCTCTGCATCAAAGTAATTCCTTTCGTTTAATCCCCTTGAAATTTTATCCTCCTTTTGAATATCAAGTACTATTGCAGACTCGAACTTATCCTCTTTTCTATTTTTCTGGTAAGAGGCTAGTTGAATTTCGGCAAGACGATATTTCTACATGGAAGATAGAATTAATCAATCAGTAAAGTCGAAATTACCTAGTAAAGTCGTGTTTTTTATTTGTAATAAAAAAGTCACTTGACTAGGCTATAACACTCAGAAGGTCAATCAACCAGCCAAATACCTGACTTTTCTGAGTGTTATAGACATAATTAAGTAATTCTTCTGTTACAAACAAAAGAAACAAGACTTTGTTAGGTAATTTCAAATAGTTAAGTGACTATTTGAGTAATGAACTCCTTTTATGATCAACTCAAAACAATACAAGCAAAAAAAAGAACCTGCAAATGGCTTTTGAGGTGATACAAAGTAAGCCCGTGAATGTTCATTACACTCATTAAGGATTTTGGTGTAGCCTCTGCATAATCATCAATAATTAATACTACTATGATTGGTATGAAAAAAAATTCAATACAAAAAAAGAAAAGAATTGCAATTAGCTATGAGTTTCATCACTAATCTGTCACTAAATTGCTCGTAGCTACAGAATCTGTCCGTCATTGATTCCTGCTTTTTAGTAGTGGTTGCAGACTGGCGACTGCAAGAAGGGATGAAAATAGACTAATTATACTCACTGTCTGCACCTCCGAGCTGAGTGACTGCATCAACGAATCGTTGGTGGAGTTCTACTGTCCATTTTAGCCTAGGTTTGGCATCACTTGACAAAACCAAACTCCTATCTTTACTTTGTACAATTTGAGGGGCCATAATTCTTGTCTTAAAAGATTAAAAATGATGAAGAAGTAAAATAGGTAGTGGCTAGAAACATGGAAAGAGGAGCTTTATTTGATCCTCAAAATGTGGATGATCTACCTGTTATATTATAGGGAAGTTGTTAGGCGCTTTCCCATGTAGTTGTCATTGGGGTCAGGGGCCACACATGATTTTTAGTAAGCGGTGTCAATATTTATTGAAGAGATAAAAAACATTATCACTTTAATAGAGACAATAGTCCTAGCATATTATTTTATTGATTCTTAAGCTAGAAGAGGTTTAGAGTTCCATTCTACTTAACCACAATTTGTAACAAAGGCTCCTCAAGGTATTTTCCAAAATTATGTTCAAGTTGATGGTCCAACCTCCAACCTTGCTTAGCAAAATAAGGTGCTTAACAAGCATGTGAAACAACCGGTTTTTTTCAAAAGGCGTCACTCCGCTTAGTATTGATACATCATATATAGTCAATAAAATCCGCTTCGTCACACGTGTGTCTGCCCCTAACCGGGGGTGGATCTACATGCTCCCGACTAGTTATATATAAATAGTTGAATCCCTTGAAATGAGTGAAGGTTATAATGTTGCGACAATGATGGCTTAAAATTTCCTTATATTGAGGGTTTGAATTCTAAGTGAGATGTTTTTGGATTTTCTTAGTATTAAAATTTTTGACTTCGCCACCGGTAATTTGTCACTCCATATCTGAAAACATAGGCATTGGTCGAGAGGAATATATACTCCATCATGAGTTGATGCCCTTCTTTTCTTCGTTTCCCATTTCATATCGAACTTTAATAAATATGTTTTGCTTCGAAGTATAGTACTCTTTCTCTTTTTCTTCCTTGACTCTTCAGGGTGTGAAAGAATCTCTAGTACAACAAAAACAAAGAAGGAACACATACGTCAATTGAGTCTCAAAAGGAGAGAGAAGCAGAAAAGTGTATGATTTGTTTTTATCTAGATATATCTATCCTTCATTCCCTACTGAATAGCAGACCCACCATTGTGTATTATGAGAACTAACTTTACTAAACTATGAAGGGGCTTTGGTGGAAAAAAAAACTACTTGTGTTGATTGCGAGAAACATCAACTGAACCTGTTCCATAGAGTAGTTCTCGTAGGTTGAGCAAACTTTAGGCAAATTTTAAGTGTGTGTGATAATTTGGACGGAAAATCTAACCTTCCGCTGAATGATAATCTTATTCTACAATTTAACCTTTTTTATTTTAATCTAATAAATACATACTAATTAAAAGAGAACCGACCAGATCTAATTTTTAAACCTTTTGATGAGTGCTATTCCACTAATTTACTAATCCACCAATTTTTACCATCTTCAAACGTATTAGAATGGCGTATTCTACAAATTCTTTGGAAATCACTGTCCAAAATTTGCCCCAATTTTTCATACTCAATTTTAACATTTTCATGCAAACTAATAATGAATATTGCTTCTAAATCTATCTAATATAGATATATCTCCTTATCTATACCTTTTCTTCTCCTCTTTTTCTTTCTTTCTCAGAATTTCAACCAAAATAATCTAAGGAATCAGCTCTAATCATCCAAACAACTAAAATAATCAACGAATGCGAAATAATTGATCACAAATTTTTTGTTTTTGATACATCGATTGTAGAATAGTGTAATTCTCCTTGTCTTGAGTCTTCTCATTGATACAATATATATAGGTGTTTACAATTGTAATCCTAATCGAATGAAGATATTTACTTTACATAATTACACTAGAATTCTGATTACAGAATATATGGAGAATATTTACTTATTCTCTATCACACCCCCTCAGTCGGAGCGGGAGGAGGCCAGACTAGATCTGTAGTCAAGGAACCGTTGTCGAGGAAGTCCCGTAGTAAATATATCTACGTACTGATAGTAAGAGGAAACATGTAACACCCGAACAAGACTCATGGCAACCTTCTCACGAACAAAGTGAATATTCATCTTAATATATTTAGTTCGCGGATGCTGAACTGGGTTATGAGACAAGTAGAATGCAAATATGATATCATAGTAGACAATAAATGTCTTGCGTAAGGGACAATGAAACTCTAGAAGAAGGTTTCTGAGCCAACAATTTTCGGCAACAACGTTAGCAATGCCTCTATATTCTGCTTCTGCCCTTGAATGAGAAAGTGTGACTTACTGTTTTGCAGACCACGAGATGAGGTTATCACCCAAAAATACACAATATCCGGAAGTAGATAGAAGTGTGTCTGGAAAGTCGCCCCAATTGACGTCCGTATAAGATATCAGTCTGGTCAGTGCAGATGGATAAAGATGTAATCCGTAGTCAAGAGTACCCTTAAAGTACTGAATGATACGTTTAAGAACGGTAAAGTGAGGCTCCTTAAGAGCATGCATGTACAAACACACCTGCTAAACGATATAGGCAATATCGGTCTTAATGAAGGTAAGATACTGAAGTGCACCAGCCAGACTTCTATAAAGAGAAGGATTAAGCATCGGATCCTCATCATCGGCGCTAAGCTTCGACTTTGAGTCGACTGGAGTGGGCATGATCTTGCAGTTTGTCATTTTAGCCCTGTAAACAATCTCTTCAGCATACTTACGTTGACACAGGAATATTGCATTCTTGGATCGAGTCACGGAAATCCCCAAGAAATAACTCAACTTACTCAAGTCTGTCATGACAAATTCAGATTTGAGCATGGTAATGATCTCATTTTTAACACATCTGAGGAGGCAGTTAGGACAATGTCATCCACATAGAGTAATAGGCATGCAATGTCATTACCTCGATGAAAAATAAAAAGTGAGTTATCACTTTTTCTGCACATGAACCCAATCTGCAAGATATAAGTGACAAAGCGGTCATACTAAGCCCTGGGAGCTTGTTTCAATCCATAAAGTGACTTTCGAAGTCGACAAATATAATGAGGAGCTGAAGGATGCACAAAGTCAGATGGTTGATGCATGTATACGATTTCTTTCAAATTCCTATGTAGGAACACATTTTCACATTAAGCTGATGAATCAACCAATTCTTTCCCATATCAATGCTAAAAACATTGCAGATGGTGGCTAGTTTAACTACTGGACTGAAGGCCTCACAAGTATCAATTTCCTTTTGTTGCCCCGTGCCATTTGCCACAAGTCTCGCCTTATGGCGTTCAAAATCACCATTATTTCTGAATTTATGATGATATAACCACATGCAATAAATAACATTCACCCCCTCTAGTTTCGAGACAAGATCCTAAGTGCGTTGTGCAATTAGCGCATCAAATTCCTCACGTGTGGCCGCATTCCAATTCAGGTCAAGCTTGACTAATTTTGGGTTTTTAGGTATAGGTGAGATAGTATGAGTGGATAGGTTAAAATGGACTTTCGGTTTGAAAATCTGTGTTGGGCACGAGTTTCCATGCGATGGGTCAGAATTGGGATTGTTTAGGAAACGGGAAGTGAGGGAAGTGGGGTAGTCGGGGTCACGGGAACTGGGGATGATGGGGTAGTCGGTGGCAAGGGGGTGGTCGACAGGGTTGTGGGGACATCATCGAGGAATTTCCCCTCGTTTCTGGACGAAGATGGCATCGTTTCTGGATGCGATGGAGATGTTCGTCATTTTTGGACGAAGATAGCGTCATTTCTGGATGCGATGCAGATGTTCGTCATTTTTGGATGAAGATAGCTATGCAGATGTTCGTCATTTTTAGATGAAAAATGGCTTCGTTTCTGGATGCGATGCAAATGTTTGTCATTTCTAGACGAAGATGGCGTCGTTTCTGGACGTGATGCAGATGTCCGTCGTTTCTGGATGAAAAATTGCATCGTTTCTAGACACGATGCAAATATTCGTCATTTCTAGACGAAGATGGTGTCGTTTCTGGATGCGATGTAGATGTTCGTCATTTCTGGACGAAGATGGCGGCTTTTGTGGACGCGATGCAGATGTTCGTCGTTTCTGGACGCAATACAAATGTTCATCGTTTCTGGATGCAATGCAAATGACGTCATTTCCGGACATAATGTAGATATTAGATATTCGTCGTTTCCGGACATAATGTAGATATTAGATATTCGTCGTTTCCGGACATAATGTAGATATTAGATATTCGTCGTTTGCGGATGAAATGTAGATGATGTCGAAATATGAGGTTGTTGCATAGGCATAATAAAATGACGTCATTGAGCAGATGCGATGTAGATGTCATCATTGCATAGACGAAATAGATGAGGTCGTTGCATATGCATAATAATATGATGTCGTTGAGTAGACGTAATGTAGATATCATCCGTTGTATAGACAAAATATAGATAAAGTTATTGCAGAGGCATAATGACGTCGTTGGGCAGACGCGTTGTAGATATCGTTGTTGCGTAGACGAAATATTGACAATATTGATAACCGTAATAGGAGGAAACGTCGTTGTACGAACGTAATAGGTGAATAGACGTGATAGGACGTCGTTGAATAGATGTAATAAGATGAACGTCGTTGTATAGACGCAATAAGATGAACGTCGTTGTATGGACGCATTAAAGGAACGTCGTTGTGCGGACGTAATAAGATGAATGCCATTGAATAGACGTGATAGGACGTCGTTGAATAGACATAATAAGATGAACGTCGCTGTGTAGACGTAATAAGATGAATGTCGTTAAATAGACGTGATAGGACGTCGTTGAATAGACGTAATAAGATGAACGTCATTATGCGAACGTAATAAGATGAACGCGTTGAATAGACGTGATATGACGTCGTTGAATTGAAGTAATAAGATGAACGTCGTTGTGCATACGTAATAAGATGAATGTCGTTGATAGATGATAAGATGACGTTGTTGAATAGACGTAATAAGAGGAATGTCGCTGATAGACGTAATTGAGCTAACGTCATTGTGCGGACGTAATAAGAAGACGACGTTGTTGATAGACGTAATGATGCGCGATTTATGCACACACTAACGCAAGTGCACGTGTCATGACAAGTAATATAGTCTAGAAGACCGAGTTATCGTCCTCAGGGATTAGTGTTCAATTCTCAAATTCTATTCTATGGTATCTATTTGGTAACCGATGATTGATAAATTATTTATAACTATAATTATGAATGCTAACTAAACTACGTTGTTTTACTTCAGATATGATGGAAATAGGGCTTTCAAATCTCCTCAACTATCTGCTCATCTTACTTGTTAATGCACTTAATTATGGTTCTTCTTCTATTTTGAGATAGCAGGTTAACTAAGCCGTTTTATACTCATGTTAAGGTAATATAAACACTCAACCCCAATATAGAACCCTTCTACCTTTCGGTGATAAGATTAACTATAAAGGAGGATTAAGATCAATAACCTATCAAGCTACACAAGTATCGGGGTACTTTCGTCCACGATTTAACCTATGTTTATTCAACTATAGCATATTCACAATCTCCCCTTTCGGATTTCGATTAGAAATCATATGAATTATGATAATTAGTGATCAATTAATTACCAAACATTCAAGACAAATATTGAATAAATCTCAACAATGATAAGAAGAAACCAAAACATGCATTAATTCATAAGGATGAGTTTCAAGTAATTTGATATGGAAAGCCCTAGATTAAGTTAGTTCCTAGCCATAGACATGACAAGAACTAAACTAATATCCAACATAAACTATAAAGAAATAAAACAAGAAACAAGAAATTACACAAAAAGTGATCTCCAATCTTGATCTTCAAGGTTGTGATGAATTGCCAAGGGTTTGGAACCCTTATTCTGACCTAAACTCTCCTTTTTATAGCCTCCAACTCGTTTTCCAGGTTTCCTTCCAGGCCTTGGCCCATTCCCATTCGAAATTAGCAGAAATCCCGCCTCGGCGGCCTGCTGTTGGCGCGGCGCTCTGCGACTCTGCAGCTGAAATTGGCGTCGACGCTCGACATCGCTTGGTGGGCGCGCGCCTCGCTTTCTTGCACAGTTCGCCAACTTTCTCGCTTTTTGAGCTCTGGGACCTCTGTTTACGCCTCTTTTGCTCCTTTTCCATGATGAGCCACTTTAAACCAATATGACTCATAAGAAAGAAAATCTATCCTAAGACGACACGTATTTGTACAAAAATGGGCAAAAGACTAACTAAAAATGACTCAAAAGATGTATATAAAATACACCGATCAAACACCCCCAAAAAATTAACCTTTACTCGCCCTCGAGCAAAGATCAAAAGAAAGAATTAAAGACAAGAGGAAAAAGGAAATATACTGACTCAAAGACACTGATCAATTTGCTGCATCATTGTTACTTAGAAAAGCATGAAGGTTAGCAGAATAATATGCAGGAACATATAGCATAAATTTTTAACATTCTAAACACATTAAGTTAGATATTTCGCAAATTCAATTTAATCATGCTCAATGGAAGTAAGAATACCTAACTATGCATGTCAATTTCAAAATCCTATGACATGTTTACTTGCTATTCTCCACTAATCATGGATACACATGTAAGAGATCTTCAGGGCTTTTCAGGGTTGTAATGTAGGCTTAGGCATGGGTAGGTAAAAATAGGCATTTAGGCTCATTTTATGTACCATAAGCTCTTTTGCTTTTCAATTCTTCCTTTTTCTTTTGATTTTCTTTCTTCACTTCATACCTATCTTTCCCCTCTTTTGTTTTGAGAGAGTGAAGTGTATTATGAATAACAGGCACCCCCAAACTTAGGCTTTTGCCTATTTATTATTACTTTTTCATTGGGGTGCATCAAAATTGTTCACTCTTTTTAACACTTTATATTCCAATCACCAAAAAATTTCACTTATGGCACAAGTGTGGAATTATAGGGTGTTAAATAAAAAGTCTAATTTTTAGGCTCAAAGGGGCTGACTAGGGATATTTTGAATGTCAGGGATAGACAAAAGTGGTAAGAAAAGGCTTAACAAAGAAATGTCTGAGTCATCTCCCTAACATGCATATCCTAACTATTTCGCCTCAAATAGCAAACAAGCATACACATAGGTTTAATCATAAACAATGCAGAAGTCAAGCAAGATACCCCAAATAATCTGATTTCATGATTTTTTGGCATATCTAACCTAAGTGTTTAGATGGTTGCTTCTAATTCCATTACATTATTCAACCTTACTTCACTAGGCGATTCCAGTAACTACAACATACATGATTTTAAAAAAAAAATTATGACTCAAAAATACTTAAAACAAATTAAAAAGACTCGAAAACACTAAGACACCCCCCCCCCAAACATAAATCACACATTGTCCCCAATGTGTGCAAGACTCAAAAAAAAAAAAATAGGACAACTTACAAACTTGGTTTAAAGTGGTGGCGGTGGCGGCAGATAATGCATGGACCACTGGTTGAAGAAAGAACTCATCTCATCAAATCTCTGGTGCAACTGTTGTTGCTCCTGCCATAATTCTTATTGTCCTTGCCTCAAATCCTATTGACCTTGTATCATTATGTCAAAGTTCTGCATCATCCTCCTAGTTCATGGCATTTGCTCCATTATAAACCGGAGGTTCAGTGCAGGGGTTCTTTCTTCGCTTCCTGCTTCATGCTGAGCCTCTGTCTCAGGCTCATCGTCATTCATGGCAACCTCGATCTTTGCTGCTGCTCTTGGTCTCGCCGTCTTCTTCTTTGGAGAGTGGAGTGCAGGAAGGAATACACTATCCCATATGACACAGGAGGTTGGACTTTCTCATATGTATCAGTGGATAGGGTTGGGACCCCATGTCTGGAGCATAAGATACTAATAAGTGAGTCATGTCTCAACCCACCTGTCGTTACCAACCTGCTGGTTTCTCCAATGTTTTGCAATATTTCCTTCCCAACGTCAATTGTCTTCCCTGACATGATTCCATATATCATTTTTATTCTATCTGATGGCACTCTGGTGAAGTGCATCGATGGAATTAAGCGAACGACGAAATATAATCAAACCTTGTTGTTTTGTTGACCGACATCGCTCGATCCTCTTGATCCATTTCTTGCAATATCATACTCAGCCCCAGGGTAGCTTACTGTGCTTGCGACGACATCTCAGTCGATGTTGTTGGTTTCTCTAGACCAAGTTCTGAAATAGCTCCGATCGTCACCTCTTTCTTCAACATCGGCTGTTTTTAATAGCACATTCACCACTTCGGCCGTCACAGACACATACTGTCCCCTCACAAAGCATCTACCATCCACCCTCTCTAGAAAGTTAGCATAAAATTCTCTTATCATTACTGTGTTCTGCGGTGCTATTCTTTCTGGGTTAACAAATATCTTCCACCCCATGACCTCTATCATCGCCTGAATAGGCTCATAGGCATCTCCCTCCTCAAATGACTCCCTTTGGTACTCCATTCCTCTTTCAGGGATCAAGGGTCTAGTACTAAGTTTTGATATCTATCTTCAGCTTTTTGACTGACAAACCTAGTAGTATCATATTGAGGGACGGAGGTGGATGTGGAATCTCTCCTCTTTTTGGCAGACATTTTTAGACAAACTCGGCAGTGTTTCCTTTGTTTCAATGATATTACCCAACACTATCAATCAATAATCAGCAGCTACAACACTCTTCAACCCCCCAAACTTCACTCAAAAGCTCCGGCACAACACCCCACGCTCACTTCGTATAATCTTCTGCGAAATCTCACACCCAACTTCAACACACCACACACCTTCTACCAATAAAGAACCTCCTCACCTATTACCTCCCCTGATTGTATTGAAGATTTCAAGAAAAGTGATAAAGGTTACCTTGGACGGTGTTCTTCAAGATTTTCTTGTTCCTAATGATGTATTGAGACAATGGAATGAGGGTTGTTGTTTAAGATCGTTAAGGGTTTAAGGATTTTAAGTACTTTGGTTGTGATTGAGTTTAGTTTGTGGAAGATTTTGAGGAAAAAGGGTTAATTTCGTGGGTTTTGGAGAGAGGAAAGGTTTGGGTTTTGATTTGGAGAGAGGAAAATCGGATTTAGGGCTCCTTTAAAATTCAGAATTTCCGTCGCGGCGCCGCGGCCCTGCAATTGGCGGCGCGGCGCTGGGCCGATTTTTTTTCTTTTCCTTTGATTTTTTCAGTTTTCGTCCTCCAAATATTTGGCCCTGCACCTGTCATCACAACATATAAACAATACCCTCTGTGAGACTGTTCTAAGTAAAAAACTAAATTGCATTAAATTGAATAAAATAAAATAACCTTTGGTTGCCTCCCAAGTAGCGCTGTTTTTAACGTCTTTTAGCCGGACGCAAGTTCTTTACTTAAGAGGCATGGGGTAGATTAACCCCACAACCCATCCATTTCATCAACATTTTTCGCTTCCTCCTTCTGTTTTTTTTTCTTTTTTTTTCAAGAGGAGGTTTAACATTACTTACCTGTTTTGGCGGGCTTATTTCCCTTCCTATTGTTTGTGCTGGCTCAACCGATGTGCTGACAGTGCTAATTGCAAAAAACTTGCTCATGACTGGGGGTTCAATGATGTGTTTGAACACCCTGAACACCATCTCTTCGTTTTCCACTCTAAGTGTCAGCTTACCCTTCTCCACATCAATTAGGGCTCTCCCGGTTGCCAAAAATGGTCTTCCCAATATGATGGGGATCTCATCATATTCCTCCATATCAAGGATGAGGAAGTCTGCAGGAAATAAGAATTTTCCCACCTTAACTAAGACGTCTTCAATCGTTCCCCTGGGATGCACCACTGTCATATCTGCTAACTGCAAGCTCACAGTGGTTGGTTTGGCTTCACCTAACCCCAACCTCTTAAAAACAGACAAGGGCATAAGATTTATGCTAGCCCCCAAATCACAAAGGGCTCTATTACATGTCACTCTGCCAACTGTGCAAGGCAATGTGAAGCTCCCTGGATCCTTGAGTTTGGGGGAAAATTTCTTCTGCAAGATGTCACTGCATTACTCTGTCAGTGCCACTGTCTCATACTCCGCCAACTTCTTCTTCTTCCCAAGAAATTCCTTCATGAATTTAAAATAAGTAGGCATTTGCTCCAATGCCTCAATGAATGGAATGTTAATGTGTAACTTTCTGAATATCTCCAAGAACTTGGAGAATTGCTTATCAACCACTTTCTTTTGCAACCTCTACGGGAAAGGAATCCTCTCGGTGAATTCCTTCACTGGGACTGTTGGAGCTTTCTCTAACATCGGGCGGTCTTCAGTGACCCTCTCCCTCTTTGTATCTACTATTTGTTCAACCACATGCTGGGGTGTAAGCTGTTCTAACTGTTTTCCATTGCTCAATTTGCACCAGCGCTTTGTTCTGCAGGGTTCATCTTCGTATTGCTAGCAACGTGCCACGTGGCTGTTGTTTGCCATCTTCGCTAGTTGTCCCACTGCGTCTCCAAATTCTGATAGAGGATCCGGTCTCTGCCATGAATTGGAGTGCGTGAGTTGGTGAGTGTCAGCGGTGCTCTCAACTCATCCGCTTCTCTTGTTGGCGGGTGCCTGAATTGTTATGAAGATGAGGGTGAGTGAATGGTTCTTGATTTTAGTGCGGCCTCAAAATTGGTTCTGCTGCCCTTGATCACCCCTCCATGAAAAGTTAGGGTGATTCCTCCACCTTGGATTGTAGGTATTTGAATAGGGATTGTTCTGAGGCCTTTGATAATTCCTTACTGCTTGGCATTCTGCTTGCTCGATCGAGATGTTGTTTGGATCAGCTGATGAGCACCTATCAAAGGTATGCGAATCTCCACACATCTCACAACTCAATGGCATTTGGACTGCATTCACTGACACTGTGTTTTGTTGCAGTTGCTTGGTCAAGAGAGCAACTTGTGAATTTAATGTTGTGATGGCATCAATCTCATGGACTCCTATTGCTCTTCTACCACTCACCCCTCTATCCTCTGTTACATGATTATTGGTGGCCATGTCTTCCAATAAATCATGAGCTTCGTGTGCTGTCTTTCTCATGAAAGTTCCACCTGCGGCTGCGTCAATGATAGTTATGGTGGTCCCGCTTAGCCCATTATAGAAAATATGGACCAAATTCCAGAACTCAATGCTATGATGTGGACACTTCCTTTGCAAATCTTTAAATCTCTCCCAAGCCTCATAGAGTGACTCTCCATCAGCTTGATAAAAATTGTTCAACTCCTCTCGACAGCGGCTTTGGACGGTGGAAAGAACTTTGCTAAAAACATCTGTGCCAGCTCCTGCCATGTGAATATCGAATCTGTGGGCAAGGAGTTCAACCAAACTTTCGCTCTATCCCTGAGTGATAAGGGAAAGAGCCTCAATCGGATGGCGTCGTCGATGCGCCATTGTACTTAAAGTTGCACACAACTCCAGAAGTTCGCTATGTGCGTGAGGATCTTACGATGGAAACCCTCGGCCCGAATAGTATTCTGCACCATACTCAGGATCGCAGGCTTGATTTCAAAACTATTTGCTCCTATTACTGGGAGCCTGATGCAAGTTTGTGCTCCATTCACCCTTGGCAGCACATAATCTCCCAAGCTTCTCTCAGCTTGGACCTGGACCCTCTCTTCTACATCCATTGGCAATCTCAGGGGAATCCTTTGGTTAGGTTGATGATCACCTAACCCTTCGTTTATCTCATTGTTGTTCTGTAAGCCCCCCATTGCTATTAAGGCCAAACTTTGTTGGTTTCTCCTGTTCTGTTTGCAAGTCTTTTCAATTTCCGGGTTGAAGGGACCAAGTGTATCTGCTCCTCTTCTCCTTCGCATAAACTAGATGTCTGCAACATATCAAAATCAACAAACGGATCACGGCGCACGGGTTTCACAAATAAAAGAGAAAATATAGTAATAAATAGAAAAAAAACAAAAAAAAACCAAATTAGAAATTAAGAATAGATAAAATGATACTGAACTACGCCAATCCCCGGCAACGGCGCCAAAAACTTGATGCGCGATTTATGCACACACTAACGCAAGTGCACGTGTCGTGACAAGTAATATAGTCTAGAAGACAGAGTTATCGTCCTCAGGGATTAGTGTTCAATTCTCAAATTCTATTCTATGGTATCTATTTGGTAACCGATGATTGATAAATTGTTTATAACTATAATTATGAATGCTAACTAAACTACGTTGTTTTACTTCAGATATGATGGAAATAGGGCTTCTAAATCTCCTCAACTATCCGCACATCTTACTTGTTAATGCATTTAATTATGGTTCTTCTTCTATTTTGTGATAGCAGGTTAACTAAGCCGTTTTATACTCCTGTTAAGGTAATATAAACACTCAACCCCAATATAGAACCCTTCTACCTTTCGGTGATAAGATTGACTATAAAGGAGGATTAAGATCAATAACCTATCAAGCTACACAAGTATCGGGGTACTTTCGTCCACGATTTAACATATGTTTATTCAACTATAACATATTCACAATCTCCCATTTCGATTAGAAATCATATGGATTATGATAATTAGTGATCAATTAATTACCAAACATTCAAGACAAATATTGAATAAATCTCAACAATGATAAGAAGAAACCAAAACATGCATTAATTCATAAGGATGAGTTTCAAGTGATTTGAGATGGAAAGCCCTAAATTAAGTTAGTTCCTAGCCATAGACATGACAAGAACTAAACTAATATCCAACATAAACTATAAAGAAATAAAACAAGAAACAAGAAATTACACTATAAACTATAAAGAAATAAAAGCCCTAGATTTTCTGACACTTCTCGCTTTTTGAGCTCTGGAACCTCTGTTTCTGCCCTCATTTTGATCCTTTTCCGCCAATGAACCACTTTAAACCAATATGACTCAAAAGAAAGAAAATCTATCCTAAGACGACACGTATTTGTACAAAAATAGGCAAAAGACTAACTAAAAATGACTCAAAAGATGTATATAAAATACACCGATCACGTAATAAGATGATTTCGACCCAGTGGGCCAGGCTACTATGATGAAGTTACCTGCAGAATATAAACCGAATAAAATAGTTAAGTCGTAAAGTGATTGAGAAATGAGGATCAGAGTGTGGCCCTGTGAGCCAAATGACGTCTTGATGTCGTGTGCGATTGTAGAATTGCGGGCTGAGCTGCTATACGAAGCTTTCTACAAAACCAAAGATAGATGAAATAGTTAGTGCAGAGATATATAGATATGTGAAATGAATGAATGAGGATAAGAATGTGGCCCTGTAAGCCGAGCTGATATGAGAAAATCCCCTTCAACATTACCAACTTTACTAAATTTTGGGGTATTTGAAAGAAATTTGCGGGTGCGCGAAACACACCCCGCGTGTAGTGTGTGAGAGTGTCAATTTTCCAAAATGGAAGAAATATGAGCGGGATGACAGTTTAGGGAAAGCATTAACCGATATCAATTAAGACAACATGCAAGTATTCATATGTAAAGAAGAACGGTTTAGGCAAAAGGTAAAAATAAAAGCAAATGTGTAAAAACACAAAAAGAAGCAATTTAAGCAAATAAAGAAAAAAAGCAAAGTTATTAACCTAAGTCTGTTATGGTTAAGAACCTAAATATCCCCAGCAGAGTCGCCATGCTGTAATACCCCATTTTAACCAGAGTCGAAAATCGATGTACTACGTATGGTTGATTCCTAAATTTGTTTAAGGAGTCGCCACCTAATTAGTCTAGTGAATTAGGACACTTCTAAATAGCATAAACATGCTACAAATGATCTCCATTTTATGGTCTGCGAAACTAATGAGATTCCGAGTAAGGGTTCTTTATTATCTTAAAGTGAAGGGGTTAGGCATCCTATAGGATCCGCTAACTTGTGGTTGTCCGGTCAAACTTAGGTTCATATTATTGTGCCAACATGTATTCACAATTCTAAAGGTGTTCTAGGTATGTAAATATTTAAATAAGATATGCATTTAACAAGAAAGCAAAAATCATATAAAGAGGGAGTGAAGAGAACTTATCGGTATTTCGCTTTTATTTTCCTTTTCTGCGCAGGCTTTAACTTTAGGATGCGCCTCCGGGTACCTGCAAAAGACACTTAGTAAAAGAGTTAGTAAAATGAATAAATACGAGTAAAACCTTCGGATCCGTAATAAAACAATATGAGTTTTAATTACGGAAGACTCAGATCTATATTTTGTAAAGGGACATCTCAAACAAGTCATGGGTGTGTGCTAGTGACTTGTCAGTCAATCTAGTCGCCCCCAAGCATGTCGGTATCCAGTATATATGTGAAGAATCCATAAGTGTCATCATTTCTCTTTCTGAAGGAAAGCAAACCGATGGACAACCTTTTCGAAATGGTCATGTAGTATCATGTTCAAATCAGTATCCATGACGAAATCGAAGGGACGCGGCCTCAATTTCAATTTCATTGGCCTAAGTGTTGTATCTTGTTCAAATCAGTAAATAACCAAAACCGAAGGGACGTAACCTCAATTTCAATTTCATTGGCCTACAAGTGTAGTATCTTGTTTGTATCAGTAAATGATATTTTACAAATATCGGATTCTGGTCTTTCAAGAATGTAGCAGCAACTATTATTTTCAAGTGTAGCATCTGATATCAAAATTGTAGCCTTGAGCCTTAAAAAATCACCACAATTTCTTAATGAGTTAGCAACACTTTAATCCCAATTAAAATGCAGCAGTAATGTTCCCAACATGAAGTGGAAATGACCAAGATTGTAGTAGCCAGTTATAGCAGCTCATTAATCAAAGTACAACACCATGAAAATTTCATAAATGCAATAGTTGTTTGGATCAACAAAGAATACCTGGGGGTCTACCCAATCAAGTTGCAATGCACTGTTTAAAGTTTGCAACATCAAATTGGTTCACAACCAAAACTCATTTGCCTCATCAAGTGTAGCCAATTGTTCCCAACAAGAGAAACGATGAGAGATAAATAGCCAAAGCGTAAGCAACTCGACAAATATGACAAATCGATTATAATATATGTTCACTGATCGCAATAATAAGAAATAACACATGTGAGCCTGACGATTGGAAGTAAAGTCGACATTATAGGAAAGTTTCTTGAGCACGATAATGGTTTAAACCGCAAGCATGTCGGTCATTGTCTTCCTTCTAGTTCATCAACGGAGTAGCACGATTTCAAGTTCACCAGCAGCTCAAGGACACTCGACATTTCTCAAAAGTCATGCAAAGAAATAAGGAGGAAAATGAGTGAATATCCATAATTAGACCAAATAGACTTCAGGGACATGCTCATGCTTAAAACTTGGTTAGAAATCAAACATGCATCCTATATTAAGGCCTCCAGAACTGAGGCAGATTCGTTTCTTCTAATTAAAAGCTTATTCAAATCAGATACCCAACTTTTCCACTGATTCAAGTTATTTCAGTACCAAACTCTACCCCCTATATGCTTACTAAAGATCATGAGTTAAATGATGGGATGCAAACCAATAATAACTCAGTATGGCACAAACTAAACCAAACATGTATAAAATATTGGTACAGGGGTTGTTTAAAGGATGCATCAGACAAATTATGACACAAAGATAGCTTGTGAAGTGTAAACTATGATATGAACACACATAGGAATTAATGAGTTCAAGATGGGGCTTTGGGATGTGGAAACATCTCATAAAACAGTACAATATGTCAGACAAGTAACATTTTTTACCCAAATACATTAACCAAGTTCAGCTTTAATACTTACATATAACCAACTGCTTATTATATGTTGTCTCATACTCCAATAGGCAGAGAATGGACACAATTTAATAGGTTTCAAACTAGGCCTGCTAGAAAGTACACACACAAAAGACCACTGCTTGACTGATTACATCAAAGTATAAGTTTAAAGAAAAAGTAATACCATATGATTGGCTCAACCGGTAACCATACTGGTGAAACAAGGACATGGTTATCCTTCATAGATTATGCTAGACAGTTCATAACCTTTATTAGCTTAAACTAATGGATTTAGGGGATCACATAATTTTCAGCCTAGATTTAGTTAAAGCACATTATAACCTTCATACTAAACTAAGATAAGATCACATAAGCAGATTGCACATAGCTAAATAGACCTCGACTAGATTTCAAGTCAAACAGATAGTTCATATATGAATTGAATTTGTTCTTAAACCAACACATGTATTTATCTAAACAAACAGTTAACGACTAATGATTAAAGCCAGTTTTAAACACATTAAACTAATTCATAGGTAAATTAGTCATCAGTACCAGAACTCGATGGAGTCATAATTGATTAAATTAAGCCCAAACTAACAAAATAAAGCATTACAGACTTCAACAGGAACACATGTGAATGAACATGCTTAATAACATACTAAATAATCTTAATAACCATCATTAAACCAAAATATGATTAGTAAACAGTTGGAACAAACACAGACGAGCACTACTGTCAATTAGACATGTTATCAGGCATACGAATACATCACAGAGATCATATTAGGTAAAGTAAACCAGAAACTAAAGTTGGAATCGTATTTACCTCTCCGGGTGGCAAACCGAGGCATAGTCTCGAGTCGTCAAGTCTGCTCGGAGGTATTTTTTTTGTTTGTGCGACTAAAGTGAAACTAGACTCAGTGTTTTTGAATCCTTGTTGAATCAATTACTAAAAAATCAGAATTGGTTTTGCGGTCTATTCTCAGAAAAAATGTTTGTTTTCTGGATTTGAGCTCTATAATAGTAATCAAAGATGAACTTTTTGGTTCTCAAACTTAAGCCAAATCAAAAAATTCAGACCCCTAAAATGAAGAACAATGGGTCCTTTTATAGATGGAAAAATGAGTTCAAAATTCAAACTAAAAGTGCATGATTTTAGGGATGTCCTTTTCGGATTTTGGAGATAGGGATTTTAGACGTTGAAGGGCAGGGGTGTGGGAAAGAGACGTTGAAGACTAGGGTAGGGGGAAAGAGACATTGAAGGCTAGGGTAGGGGGTAGGATTTAATAAAAGGAAAATGGGTTGTAGTATAAGAGGATAAAAAATATAAATTGTGTGATAAAAATACTAATGTGATATAATATAATATTTAAGAAATGTTTGATGCTTAATATAAAATGCGATGCCATTTGTAAACAAAATAAAATATTAGTATTTATGATATAAAAAATGCAAAAACGAGGACAAAAATGATGTGTCCAAAATACTTAGAATTGCAATAAATAATTAAAAGATGGGACAAAATTGGGTGTCAACAGTTGTCCCTCTTTGGCGGAAGACGATGAAAGAGTTTTCAGACAAAGACGTTGACTTGTAGCCAATTTTGTCCTGATTGTCAAAGATTAGGAAATGCATGGGTAAACGGAGTTTTCATGAAGGAAAGGGGATTTTGATGCTAGGAATTTAAGCGCAAAGCTTATGCATATTCAAAATTTATCCCAATATCGAATTATGAGGACACTGAGTCGATGCTAAAAAAACTAAAGGCAGGGCGGAAGCAGATTCTAAATTTACTTATTATCTATCATTGATAACTAGCAGTAGTAACTATTACTCCATAAAATTCAAATTATTTAACAAAATGTAACACTTTTCAATATATTTTAATTACACTTCTAAAAAATTATGTCGGCCGGGTCGAATTAGGTTGGTCCTCTTATTATCCCCTTTCACTTTATCTTAATAATAAATACAGTATTTTTATTATGCATAAAGAAAAGAAAGAAGAAAAAGGAAAAAGGAAAAGAAGGCAAACAACAAATAGTAAAAATCAATTATTCAATGTTGGTGTTTCTTGGGCTGCAGTGAACACTCAAGGGTTCGATCAACTGTGGAATCATAATCAAATGATTGATCTCAAAGCTTTGCCATCTCTAAATTCCAATTAAAATTAGAGTTTAACTTACTTCTATAAATAAAGTAAATAAAATTTGCATTATTGAATTACCTAAATGATAGTACATGTAACTCTCGTAAAAAGTGATACTTTTAAATTGGAAAACAAAGCAAATTACTTGCAAAAATATGTTCAAATACTCTAACAATATAAAATAGACTTCCATTAATCAGTATATATAAGTTCATCCTTAAAATAATATTACCATGCTTTGAGCTTTCAAATCTGGCGAAGGTGCAAGGGGTTCAACTAAATTCATTTCGTTAAAAATTATCTTATATATATAAATAAGATGAAAATAAAATTTCATAAATATAAGTTGTTGAATCTTCTCGACATTAGAATTTTTCTTATGAATACTCTTATTTGAATTTCCGACTCCGCTACTGACTTGACGCTTGTGGTTGTGGACCAGCTTCATTACAGTGTGAGAAAAGTTCATCTTGTGTGTGCTTCAAGTTAGAAAGGAAAAAACTATAGAAAATAAGTGGAACATATAGGTCTAATTCTGCTTTAAATAATGTTTTACGTATAGATGTCTTAAAATCGACAAAATAGAAGGATTAATTGACGTACTTTTTTCCCTTCAACTCAGTTGATGTAACTTTGAACTACTTTAATTTCCTGCTTTAATATATTCTAAAACAGGTAAAGGAGATTCTAGGATGATGATGCATGAAGAAAAAAGACTCGTTGGGATCATCAAAAAGTCACTCAATTAAAGTTTTATTGTTGTTGATCATCAATTAATCAAAAGAAAGGAAAGAATATTAGAAGACTATTTGTCTCAAGGAATCTAGAAAAGTAAAACAAAAGGAACTAACTAGTCACGATCCCAAGAAAGAGTAGTCGATATACACCCTCCTTTTTTTGAAATTTATGTATTTTTTCTAATAATAATGTGATATTAATTTATGGTAAAAAAAAGGATGATTTAAGGGGGGGGGGGGGGGAGTGTATATTATATAATACTATATGTTTTACCCCTTTGAGAATAATGATACTAGGAATGTGGCATTCTTTGTTATATATTTAATCCGAAAGTTTATTGTGATTTGTCAATCGCATTTCTTTTCTTTTTGTGAATAATTTTAAACCGTCATAATCATACGAATATATTGATCAAGTTGAGCTAAAGATCTTTCTTTATCTTGTCATGATGATAATTGCATGATTTAGATTCCTTATAGAAATCTTTAATTTGAAAGAGAATAATTCATTCATTATTTTCATTATTGAATATGTATATATACAATTTATAATTCCTAAATATGGAAAATCATATTCCTAGTATATTATTAATATCCTAATTATATTTGTACAAGAATTCTACAACTATAGTAAGTTTGTACATCAATTTGGTTTTGGTCTCAGATACCCATGGGCAGTGTATACTATGTATATCACGGGTATATTTCTATCACACCCATGATCATGCGAGGCGGTTGTCATCTGTTGATCGCATTCCTAAAATCTTCAAATAGAACTAAGGGAAGACCCTTAGTAAATATGTCTGTTATCTGGTACCGCGAAGAGATATGGATGACGCGTACTTGTCCACGAGCTACCTTTTTTCAAACAAAGTGTATATCCATCTCGATATGTGTTAGCGCACTGATGTTGGATCGGATTTTCAGAAAGATAGACTGCACTCACATTATCACAGTATACCAAAGTAGCTTTTTAAATAGTAAAATACATTTCTAGTTAGGGCTGCACAACAGGTAAAACCGGACGGGACCAGACCGAGGACGGAATTTTCAGAAAACTAGGACCGAAGATCGGACCGATAAATTTTGTCTGGTTTGAACAGGGTTGGTCCGGACCGAATTTTGACTGCACAACATGGTAAATTATATTAGGACTCCACATTGTACACACTACATATATTTGTATTAATGATAAAGGCTCCCCAATTGTAGTTATAGGATCATTATTGTATTAGGACTCCACATTGTACACACTATATATATTACAATAAATATTATATTAATATGTGAGTATTTTAACCAGTGTACGAAAAATAGTAAATTACTATTACAAGTGCTTTGAAAGGATAAACTAATATGAATTACAATAGCAATAAACTTGATGGCAACAACAATTGTGGCAACAATAATCGTTTGTGGTCTTGATCTTCGTTTTTGAAAGCGATTTTAGTCTTGGTCTTTGTACCAAATGCAGCAAGCTCCTTGAATCTTGTTAATCCTGAAACCAAGAAACACTAGATCTGGAATTGTTACAAGGGTGCTGAGTCGAGTGATATTCACTCTGTCATTAAGATAATATTTCCCCGTATGTATGCTTTTACGTTTAGCGGAGAATTTATCTCCCAAGATAAAACATCAAACTATCACTTGTGCAAAGCAAACACACGTGATCCTGGCGAAGAAAAAAAACACGAAACGATTGACCGGACCGAGGACCTAATTTTTAGAAAACTAGGACCGAATTTATCGGTCCGGTCCGGTCTGAACAGGGTCGGTCCGGTCCTTTTTTTGGTCCAGATCGAATTTTATGCAGCCCTAGCTCTTGTAGAAGGTTACGTAGCCAACATGACTCACACATCACATTGACTATCCCTCGATACTCGGTCTCCGCACTGGATCGCTATAAAGTAGCTTTCCATTTTGCCGATCAAGAGACCAAGTTATCCCCAATGAACATACAATAACCAGATGTCGAACGTATGATATCTGGACATTCACCCCAATCAGCATCTATATATTACACAAGAGTAGAGACGGAGGACGGATATAAATGCAATCCATAATCAAGTGTGTCATATATGTATCGTACATGTTGAGTGTATTTTATACACTCTTTTGAGTCCTTTTTAGTTAGTATTTTACTCTTTTATTTTGCGTTTAGTATAGTGTTATGTGTGTTTTTCTTTCATTTTGTGTCACAGCGGTTATAAAGGAGAGAATGCTACCTTTGAGGATGAAATGAGTTCAATTGAGATGCAAATTGCACAAGCACAGCCCAAGGAATGAAGCCTAAAAAATGCCACGAAGAATAAAACAAATCAGGCGGAATCGGACAAGAATCAAGGAGGCACCGCTGTGCTTGGCAATTTAGCACCGCGGTGCCATAGAACCGTGGTCAAGTGAATTAGCGTCGCGGCGTACAAATTGCCGAAAGTCCGAAGTTGAAACACCGTCGAAGGAACCACGGTTCCGGGAAGAAGCACCGCAGTGCCATATTTCCAGTAACCAGCAGTGATTTCGTGAGCCATTTAGCACCGCGGTGCGTGTCAGAGGAACTGCGGTGCCTGTCAGAGGAAAGACGGTACCGACGCGTAATTTTCAGTTTCCTGGGCCGAATTGGACAGGGTTTTCATGGTTCAAATCAAGGTTTTTCTCAAATATATATACCCTAAACCCTGCTCATTAGAGAATATCTGATACCATATCACAATTCATACTTTTGGGAGGCAAGAAGGAGGCTACAATTGGAGACTCTTGTTCAAGTTCTTTTTCTTTCCTTTACTTTATTTCAGTTTATGTTGGATTATGTATTAGTTCTTGACATGACAATGTTTAGGAGCTAAATACTTTAGTAGGGTTTCCATCGAATCTTCTTAAAGCTCTTTCATATAGTTAATGCATTAGTTTTTTTAGTTCTTCTTCAGCGTATTAAGATCTATTCAATATTGTTATGATTGCTTGATAATTAACTAGCTATTAATTGTCATCACTTATATGATTTCGAATCAATAGTCTGAAAAGTGAGATTTGAATATGCTGTAATTGTCTAGACATAGGTTAAAATCATGGACGAAAGTACCCCGATACTTGTGTAGTAATTAAAGGTTATTGCTCTTAATCCTCATGCGTGGTAAAACTTATCATAGAAATATAGAAGGTTTCTGCACTAGGTTGAGCTCTTGTATGTCCTAACCGGAATATAATGACAGATTAGTTAACATGCTATCTTAATAAGAAGAAGAATCATTAGCATTGCATTAACACGTGAAAGAGTGGATAGTTGAGGAGATTGAAACTCTATTTCCTTCATAACTGTTATAAATCCAAAGTATAATCATCTCTAGTTTATTTTCTGCACCTAGTCATAATTCTTAGTCATCAATCTAAAACTAAAGAACGTCAACCAAATGGATATCATAGAATAGATATACCATAGAATAGATAACCGATACTTAATAAACCAGTCTATGTGAACGATAAACTCGGTCTTACAGATCTTTATTACTTGAACGATACATACACTTGCGTAAGCACTTAGAAATATCGCAACAAGTTTTTGGCGCCGTTGCCGGGGACTAGCGTACTGTTAATATTGATTTATCTATTCTTATTTCTAATTTGGTTTTTATTTTCAGTTTTTTCATTTTTTTTCTTTTATTTTGCTTTAGTGTTGTTTTCCGAGATCTATTTGTTATTTTTGATTAGTCTCAGGAACTTATTTTATGCGAAGTAGGAGAGGAGCTGCCATTTCTATCCCTCTGAACCCGGAGATTGAGGGATTGTGCGGACAGAATATGAAAGAGAAAAGAGCAGCTGATTCCTTAACAATGGGAGATCAGCGAAACAATAATGTGGGGGATGATGAGTTACCGCCTGTTTTAAGACAAGTCCCTGCAGAAAGGAGCTTGGGGGACTATGTGATGCCAACCATTACAGTTGCATCCGGCTTCCAGCGGTTGAAGCCAATAATTTTGAGATCAAACCAGCCATATTGCACATGGTTTAGAGCTTAGTTCAGTTTGGGGGTTGCCGTCTGAAGATCCTCACTTGCATCTAGCAAACTTTCTGGAGCTGTGTGCAACGTTTAAATACAATGGTGTTACTGATGACGTCATTCGATTGAGACTCTTTCCATTCTCACTCAGGGATAGAGCAAAGTGATGGCCGAACTCATTACAGGCGAACTCCATCACTACATGACAAGACTTAGCCCAAAAGTTTCTTGCCAAATTCTTTCCCCCAGCTAAGGCAGCGAAACTCAGATGTGAGTTGATCAGCTGGATGGAGAACCATTATATGATGCATGGGAGAGGTTTAAATATTTGCAGAGGAAGTGTCCACATCATGGGATTGATAAGTGGATGCTAGTCCACATATTTTACAATGGGTTGTGTGCTACAACTCGTACCATCATTGATGCTGCAGCAGGAGGTACGTTCATGAGAAAGAGTGCCAATGATGCACATGATTTACTAGAAGATATGACCACAAACAACCATCGGGGGGCCGATGAGAGAGCAATGAACAGTAGGAAAGTGGTTGAGGTTCATGTGCTAGATGCTATCAATGCATTGACTGCGCAGGTAACCATTTTAACAAAGGAGATGCAGCAGAGTACCATGGCAGTTAAAACAGTTCAGACACCAGTGGGTTGTGAGATATGTGGGGGTCCCCATACTTTTGATAGATGCACAGTAGTGGACCCGAATAATGTACCCATAGAGCAGGTTCAGGCAGTGGGGAATTTTCAGAGGCCCTACAACAACCCTTACTCCAACACATACAATCAGGGGTGGAGAAATCACCCAAACTTTGCTTGGAGGAATGAACAAGGGCAGCAAACACAGTTTCAAGGCCAAAACCAGAACTAGAAGCCACAAGAGAAGCCTGATGAGCTAAAAGTAGCATTGCTAACACTTACGAATTTGCAGACCCAGTTCATGACAGAAACTAGGTCATCTATCCAAAATTTGGAAGCACAGGTTGGACAGTTGGCAAACATGCTGAACAATAGAGAATAAGGTAACCTCCCCAGCGATACTGTGGTGAATCCACGGGAGCAGTGTCAGGAAATAAGCCTGAGGAGCGGAAAACAGTTAGAACAGGTTGCACCCAAATCAGTGGCTGAAAAAGAGAGAGAGTTGGAGAAAGTAGCTGAGACAGAGAAGGATGGGGTTACTGATGACCACCCTATTTTAGAGAAGGCTCAACTCGCAGTGATGAGGAAGTATACTGACAAAATTCCTTACCCTCAAAGACTGCAAAAGAATTGCTCATACAAGCAATTTTCTAAATTTTTAGAGGTCTTCAAAAAACATCATATCAATCTCCCATTCATTGAAGCTTTGGAGCAGATGTCATCTTATGTGAAATTCATGAAAGACATCCTGCTTAAGAAGAGAAAACTGGTGGACTATGAGACAATAGCGCTGACAGAGAAATGCATTGCTATCTTGCAGAAGAAACTTCCCCCTAAGTTGAAATATCCAGGGAGTTTCACTCTACCTTGCACCATAGGAAATGTGACATGCAAGCAAGCCTTGTGTGACTTAGGGGCAAGTGTCAACCTAATGCCCCTCTCTGTGTTCAAAAAGCTTAGTTTGGGTGAAGAAAGGACAACTACAGTCACCCTGCAGCTAGCTGATCGCTCGGTTGTGCATCCCTAAGGAATTATTGAGGACGTGTTGGTACAAGTAGGGAAATTCATCCTTCCTACTGATTTCCTCATTTTAGACATAGATGAAGATGAAAATATGTCCATGATCCTTGAGAGACCATTCCTAGCTACAGGACAAGCCCTCATTAATGTTGAAAAAATGGGAGTTAAAGCTCAGAGTTCAAGGTGAGGAAATGGTGTTCAAAGTTTTCAAGCAGCCCACCGAACCTCAAGTCGATGCTAGATGCTTTGCTGTTGGTGTTGTTGATAAAAGGACTCCTCATGAAAGTTCCAAGGGTACTGATGCCCTTGATGGTAAGAATTCTGCACCTATAAATAATATTGTGGATGGAAACAAGGGAATGAACCCTCCTAAAATGAGCCCTGTGAAAAAAAAAGGAGAAGGAGGAGGAAAATGGTGCTAAAGTGGATATGTGGAGGGGATACTCTACCCCCTTGATCTAGTAAGTAACCTGCGTCCGACTAAAAGACGTTAAAGACAGCGCTAGGCAACCCAATGGTTTAATTATGTCATTTAAATTTTATTTTAGTTTATTTTATTTTGTCTTGAACAGTCTCACAATCTTGTATGTTAGTGTTTTTGGATGACAGATAAAGGCAGGACTCAATCCGAAGGGAGAATGGTTAACAAGGCAGAAAACTGAAGACACTGGAATTTTTCGGTAATTAGCACTGCGGTGCTTGGAGCAGAACCGCGGTGCATCCTTCGGCTTTGTGCACAGTAATTTGGCCTTCCTCACAAACCTCCGTTTTGACTGTTGTGTTGTGTCTGTAAGTTATCCCTTTATTCTTTAGCTTTCACACATTGGGGACAATGTGTAAAGTAAGTTTGGGGGGGGTTACTTTGTTTTATTGTTTTGTTATTGAGTCTTTTTGTTGTGTGCTTGCTATTTTGTGTGTGTTTTTAAGTCATAATTATATTTTTTATTTTTTTATGGATCATGCATGTTGTAGTTGCTAAAGATATTGAGTGAATTAATTGGGATAATATAATGGAATTGAAAGCTAAAAATTCGTGTGCTTAAGTTAGATATGTCAAAAATTTATGACATCTCATTATTTGAGATATTTATGCTTAGCTTATGTGTGTCAGTTATGGAAAGAACGGTTGAAAAATGTCTAGAAAATCTGTTTGCTTGTTATTTGAGGCAAAATAGTTAAGATGTACATGTTTAGGGAGATGATTCAGACATTTCTTTGATAGCCCTTCTGACTATTCATTGCATATCCTGACATAAAATGTATCACTAGTTAGCCCCTTTGAGCCTAAAATAAGATCTTTCTTTGACACCCTATGATTCCTTGATTGTGTCATAAGTAATAATTGAAAATAGTTGGGATGAAAAATGTTGAAAAAGAAACAAGAAGAGAGTGAAATTTGATGCACCCCAATGAAAAAAAAAATACAAAAGCCTAAGTTTGTGGATGTGTGTTATTTATAATGTGTCTCGTTCTCTAAAAAAAAAGGGACAAATAGGTATGCGACTAAAAAGAAAGTCAAAAAGAAGGAAAATGAGTTGAATGAAAATGTTTATAGTACGTAATTTGAGTCTAAATGCCTACTTTTACCTACCTCAGCCTAAGCCTACATTACAACCCTTGAAAGTCCTGATGATTCTAATATGTATGTCTATGATTAGTGGAGAATAGCAAGTAGACAGATCTATAGCGTTTTGGGAAAGATGGAATGAAATTGACATGCATATGTTAGGTATTTGTATTTTCAATTGATCATGATCTAAGTGAATTTGCGAAATATCTAACTTGAAATTCTAGATTGCTAATTATTCATGCTATGTATGTTCTAACATATTATCCCAACTTTCATTCATGATTTTGAAGAAGCATTGCTATAACTACTTAATCAATGTCATAGAATCTTTATTTTTATTTTTGTTTTTGTTTTGTGCTTTACTCGAGGGAGAGTAAAGTGTAAGTTTGGGGGTGTTTGTTGAGTGTATTTTATACACTCTTTTGAGTCATTTTTAGTTAGTATTTTACTCTTTTATTTTGCGTTTATTATAGTGTTATGTGTGTTTTTCTTTCATTTTGTTTCACAGCGGTTATAAAGGAGAGAATGCTACCTTTGATGACGAAATGAGCTTAATTGAGATGCAAATTGCACAAGCACGGCCCAAGGAATGAAGCCTAAAAAGTGCCATGAAGAATAGAACAAATCAGGCGGAATCGGTCAAGAATCAAGGAGGCACCGCGGTGCCATAGAACCGCGGTCAAGTGAATTAGCGTCGCGACGTAAAAATTACGCTTCGGCACCGCGGTTCCTCTGACAAGCACCGCGGTTTCGGCAGAGGCACCGCGGTGCCATATTTCCAGTAACCAGCAGTGATTTCGTGAGCCAATTAGCACCGCGGTGCCTGTCAGAGGAACCGCGGTGCCGACGCGTAATTTTCAGTTTCCTGGGCCGAATTGAATAGGGTTTTTATGGTCCAAAGCAAGGTTATTCTCAAATATATATACCCTAAACCATGCTCATTAGAGAATATCTGATACCATATCACAATTCATACTTTTGGGAGGCAAGAAGGAGGCTACAATTTGAGACTCTTGTTCAAGTTCTTTTTCTTTCCTTTACTTTATTTCAGTTTATGTTGGATTATGTATTAGTTCTTGACATGACTGTCACACCCCGGACCTCGGGCCCGTGACTGGTGCCCTACCAGGGCACCCTTCTACCTAACTGACACAAGTAAACCGCGGAATTAAATAACACCTCGTTTTTTTTTAAAAAACCAACGAACATGCAAAGGGCAAAGCCGACAAGGCTGCCATATAATATACATAACAAAAAGGCACTACACTGTACACGAGTCCAATCCCACATATGAATACAGACCTTTAAGAGTTTTACTGAACTATGACGGGACAAGGCCCCATCGTACCTATAACTGTACAAAAGCCTGTAATGAAGGATCTATACCAAAATGATAAACTCCTGAACAGATGGAGCTATCCAAAACTTCGGGCGGTCCTACTGCGCAGATCACCAAACTGCGTACCTAAACCTGCGGCATGAATGCAGCCCCCCGAAGGAGGTCAGAACGAAGAATGTACCAAGTATGTGAAACTGAAAATACCGTAATGAAATCATAACAGTCTATACAAAACAGGAGACATGTATGATAGCCAAACTTACAGTACACAATACATAAACAGTAATGTCAAATCAGGGACGAATGCCCTCAAAGTCATTACTCAAATATAACCGTGGGTCTCACGCCCATCACATCAATCATGTCCGTGGAATTCTTCATCACTGCCGGCAGTCCATGATATAATATAACATCAATAAGCATACATGAACACCAAGTCCCACATGTGTCATAAAAACTGTACGGGCCAAGTAGGAAAATGAACCACCAGATCCAGCCTGCATCATAAAACTGACCGGGGCAAGTACGAAATCCAACTACCAGATCCAGCCTACGTCAACAACTGACCGGGGCAAGTACAAAAGCTAACTACCAGACCAGCCTGTCATCACGAGATATGACCGGGGCAAGTGCGAAAGCTATCTACCGGAGTCTACCATACCAAACTGTGCAATAGAACTGATGGGGGCAAGTACGAAAGCTATCTATCAGACCATCCTACGTCGACCATCGGCCAGGCAAATCTGAAAGCTATCTACCAGACCATCCTGCGTCACTAAACCTCATGAAGGGCTAGTCCATGGAATAACAATATCCAACATGGTCGCATGCCCCGGAATTCCACATCGTATAAGCATGTCCATGGGGTAGTACAAACCAATCCGAGAATCTAACCCGCCTCCTGGTCGCATGCCCCGGAATCCCACATCGTATAAGCATGTCCAAGGAGTAATAAAAACAATCCGGGAATCTAACCCGCATCCTAGTCGCATGCCCCGGAATCCCACATCGTAAAATCATGTCCAAGGATCAATCATAATGGAAGCATACCCGTGGAATCCCACATCACTGTCGGTACGTCCAAGTAAACTCACAACAAGACAGTCGGCCCTCCAACTGAGAGTTGCGTCAACGTAAAAATATAATTCTTGCACTCAAAGGCTATCACAAGCACACATAGGCAAGTTCATAAAATCTTTAGACTTTCATTATCATACAAAAATGAATTTCATTTTATAAACTCAAGGCACTTTCGTTTTATATAAAAATCCGGAATTTTAACCCTAAGTACTACGTACTTCCATTCTTTTCAAAAGACTCCTTTTTATATAAAACCTCAAGATACTAACACCCGTAGTATCAAGGCATGTCTATTTTTCAAATTAAGTTACTACACCTCTAAAAATTCATTTCAAGACTTTGAAACCAAGTAACTTCAATTTTCACAATCTAGGAAATTCATGCCTATTAATCAAAATAGACAACCCTCCTAACCTTCCATAAAGTCGTTAAAACTAACTTCTCATAAAGCCGTTATAACTCTTTATGGTTTTTAGACAAATTCATTTTTTTATAACCAACAGACTTATACTTTTAAAACCAAGTATCTTCAATTCTCTTTAACTTTAGAAATCAAGTTACTTCAATTCTCTTAATATTTAAATCATGTCATTTCTCCTCTTTTAAATCAATTAAGTAAATCACTCATTTGACTCCCCTAAAGCCATTATAACAACCTTTAGGTTTTAGTACTAAGACACTATCCAAAAGATTTGGAAACCACTTCCTTTTCAAGACTCTATGTACTTCAAGTAAAACACTTTCACTTTTGAAAATCCAAATTTCATCAAGGTAATGGATTATAACAACTTCCAATTTAAACATCCAAAGTACAATCAATGAAGTATATAGAACAACTTCTATATTAGGCAATCCAAGTACAATCAAGGAGTGGATCATTAAAGGAGTAGGATTTACTTACTTTATCATAAGGAATCATGCTAGAAGAAGAGGAGATGATTCACATACCTTTTTGGCTTAATCCCCAAGCTAAGTCGAATACGCCGCACGTAGAATTGTCAACCTATAATGGCCACAACACGACTATCAACTTCTAGTTTCTAACGTAGAATGATACTAAGTATACGGTCTCTTATTCTACGGAAAATTGGGCAGCACCTCCTTTGTTTCTACATACTTTTCCACCTTTTTCAAGGCACGAAAATCAATAACCAACATGCCACATTTAAGGCTCAATACATCAACCAATCAAAAGGGATTACACGTCTTACAATACGTGTAAAATTCTGCCCCACAATTAATACCAAGTAGTTCAATATCCAAAGCCATTCTCGGCTAACATGTACAACAACACAAAGTCCTTTCCAATTATTTTTCCATCCAAGTTGTTAAGTCTAACATGTTATATAGTCATAAACAACTTTAACAACTATAATTCCTTCTTTATATAACATGCGACGACTAAACTAATAACCAAATTGAATTGTAATCTCAAAGGCTAAACATGCTAGTTTCGGATTAGGGTTCCAATATCCATAACACTTATCAAACTTCCATATATACATCTCATGCTTGTTTATATCCATAACTACAACAATAAGTAATCTTTAATTACTAAAACGACAAGATTGTTACCTTGATAAGCCCTTATAAAATTCCAAGATTCAAAGTCGCTCCTTAGCAATTCTTAGCTCCTTTCCTTTACGCTCCAATCCGCTATTTGAAGCCTTTAGAAGTTCACAACCAACTTCTCTTCCATTTCCAATAAAAACTTATGAAAACGACTTAGGTTTTCGCCTTGCGACTAACATGAGAATGTCGTTTTCCCGAGATATTTCTATTGAGATATCCTTACAATACCCTTAGGGACCTTGGGTTAAAGTCTTGTGAA
This sequence comes from Przewalskia tangutica, assembly GCA_029844215.1. Lineage (NCBI taxonomy): Eukaryota > Viridiplantae > Streptophyta > Magnoliopsida > Solanales > Solanaceae > Przewalskia > Przewalskia tangutica. The sequence goes on along the minus strand of CM056736.1, from coordinate 82,501,572 downwards.
TAATGAACCACAATTGCAAAAAAATTGTGTGGGATTTTCCTCAAACCCGAGAGCACATTTTAACTAGCTCAAAGTTCTCTAATTTTTCTAAGTGTTGAAGACTAAGTCTTGCACTAGTATAGTATATATAACACAATGGAGGGTCAAGATTATAACACTTGTGGGGTTTGGATGAAGAGGATTAAATATCTAGACAAGTGGCTCATTGACTTGGTCAATTATCTCAAGCTAGGCTTGTCAAGACTTGATCATCCACTTGACTACTAACCTTGATCACTTTACCATTAACCATGGTCCAATTCGTGCAAGCCATGTGGGGTGGTGACACGTGTCGCCCTCCCATTCGTCCATAAAATTTCGTAACCCTCGTGGGCCCCACAAAACGTAAAATTTCTCGGGTGGGCCCTACGTGACCAAATCCGTAAAAATAAATTTCCATAATGATAATAAGTTCCATATTCCTCAAATAATGCATTTTGAGAATCTAATTCTCATCAACGAACATTTTTCCTTTCCGACGTTCGGAAGATTTTTCCTTCGGAAAAACAATTCTTTCTTTCGTACCAATTTTCAAGTCTTGATTCCTTACGTACATTCTCTTAAACATGTCCTTGAATTACGGGGTGTAACATTCTTCCCCCCTTAGAAACATTCGTCCCCAAATATTCTTAGTCGGTTGTCAAGCTATACAAACTCCGGCATAGTCTCTTTACTATGCCTATCAATCAATACTCCACAAGACCATCGATGCCACACATGGCCACCACATAACATACGTAAACATATCAATGGACCTTCCATCCGCGGTCCCATCTCACAAAACGCGAAGGTTACAGTCTTATCAAAAACGGAATCTTTTAGAGGTTCATTTCTTTTTCCCGCATGAAGGGATGACCCTGTCGTATTCTAATTCATGAGACTAACACTATTTGAATCCTTCAGTCGGAATCCCACTCAGCTAGCTGATGTGTTCCCCCGTGTTACTTCCCTTCTCTGTCTCACTTAGTCACCAAACTAGTTGGGACATGAACCTATAATCTGTCTAGCTTAGTTTACCAACTGGTGTAAACTCTAATACTAGTAGCATCTCAATCACGAGCACCTATGGACAGTGTTACTGAACCTAAGGCGTGTGTATCATTATAATTAACCTCCACTAATGGCCTAAAAGGGATTTTCTCTATGCACCTTCATTACTCATAACTATAACCATTATAGTTCTTTTAACCCTTGTTCCTTCCTTTTCTTACTTGTCATACTTTATCGTACCTCCAAACGTATTTAGTATACGTACAAAATTTCAAATATTGTTTATGTTCTCCAATCCTTGGAGTTACTATCCCAACTTGGCCATTATACTACTTGCATTCCCGTTAAGGCTCTTCTCGGCCCTTACGGCCTGGTTCCGGTGGAACGCGTCCACGAACCCGTACAACGATTAACTAGACTTGGGCCTTGCATCCTCGTGACCCTATCACATATCGGGACCATATCCAACTGACATCACCCCATTCCATACTACCGGCTGACCCGAAATGAGTCTATAACCCGACCCATCATCACACTTAACTTCTCATTCTTAGTCTGAAATAAATATCTCTCTTATCTAAAGGTACTTCTCGATCTATCCCCCTATTCACTAGAGGTTCGTCACATAGGCCGACGTATTTTACTGCACATCCTTCCCTATCGGTCTTTACACTGTTACGGGGTAATTACAACTTGTGAACCCTACACAACTATAGTTTCAGTTCACTTTATCATTCTTGTCAACATTCTTCACTTTTCACTTTAATAATAAAAGTATCCCTACCTCTGGTGGTGCTATCAATTTAAAACTACTAGCAACAAGGGAAAACATATACGCTAGGGCGGAATCTGAATCTATCAGTGCATGTATGATTCAAAAGAATCGAAATATACCTGTAACCCCATGCGATGTTACCTCTTGATCTTTCCCAGTAGTCACGTCATCTATGCGGTTCGAAGGACCGCCAGAACTATAAACTCCACCCTGACCTCTACCACGGCTGACGGACATCTGAACACCCTGCCTTGGGGGGCGCACAGCTGTGAAGGAAAGGGAACCAACCACCGGCCTCATAGGTTGAGCCACCTCACCGGTGCTCTTTCTAAAAGGACATACCCTCAGTATATGGCCCGGACGGCCACAATAAAAAAACACCTGTGCCATAACGGCATTTCCCCATATGACGCTTACTACATCAGAAACACTGAGGAATAAGTGGCCTCGACTGAGAAAATCCTCTGCTCCTCTGAGAACTTCGAACCCTGGAGGTCGGACCGGCTCCTAAATACCTTGTGGGGTCCAATCTCCCACCTGTGAGTTGCGGGGGTATGTCCGGGGTAGGCCGGGACGAATATCTCACTAGCTACTGAGGCTGCTCGTCCAAAAACTCATCGGGATAACCAACCGGTCTAGCCCTCTTACGCTGATTCCCGCGTTGGCCCTCTACCATCTGTACACCTGTATGTACTGGCCGAATAACCTCCTGCTGATGAAACTGTACCACCTCTATCTTGGTCAATAACATAACTGCTTCCCTTATGACCCTATAGTCTTCCTGGCGAGAATCTGGAGGCTCGTGCTGGGCCTCAAAACTGGCGCAGAACTTGCCATGCGGCACAATATCCGGTATACCCTGGGCATGAGCCCTATCAACTCTCTGAGTCTGACTGGTAGCTCCTGCTACTGTTTTGCCCTTCTGGGCGACTGTTGCCCTCCTTGGAGGCATAGCTGTAACACAATAATACGTCAGAGAGGAATTATCTTAATAACACAGCTCTATGGCACGATCTCAGAGTGAGAAGAATAGAAACCAACTCCTAAATGTCATGTAGCCTCCTGTTTATGGGTGTGGCGCGCAACACACCGATAATCAAGACTCTACTAGACACGGTCTGTAGACATTCCGAGGACTGACTGCTTTGATACCACTCTGTCACGACCCGGACTCCGGGCCCGTGACTGGTGCCCTACCTGGGCACCCTTCTACCTAACTGACATAAGTAAATCGCGAAATTAAATAACACCTCATTTTTTTTATTTTTAAAACCAACGAACATGCAAAGGGCAAAGCCGACAAGGCTGCCATATAATATACATAACAAAAAGGCACTACAATGTACACGAGTCCAATCCCACATATGAATACAGAACTCTAAGAGTTTTACTGAACTATGACGGGACAAGGCCCCGTGATGCGCGAAAAGATGCACACACTTTAATGCAAGTGCACGTTATCGTGACAAGTAATATAGTCTTGGTAAGACCGAATATCGTCCACAAGGATTAGGGTTCAATTACCAACTATCTATCTTTTGGTATCTATTTGGTAACCAATATTTGATTTTGTGGTTTATAACTAACAATTATAAAAGCTAATTAACTATAAGTTTACTTCAGTTGTGATGGGAATAGGGCTTCCATGTCTCCTCAACTATCCGCTTATGTTATTTATTAATGCAATGAATTATGGTTTTCTTCTCTCGGAGCTAGCAGGTTTACGAAATCGTTTTATATTCCCGTTAAGGATATATAAACACTCAACCCCAGTATTGCTCCTTTCTACCTTTCGGTGATAAGGATGACTCTATAGGAGAATTAAGAACAAAAACCTAGTTAACCGTCACTACGTGCGTAAAATTAGGGTTGTTAAGCCTCTCATTAACGCTTACATAAATAATTGAGGTATTTTCATCCCCAATCCAAAATATGTCTACCCAACTTACAACATATTCACAACCTCCTCCTTTCGAAGTTTGATTAGAAATCATATAAATAATGATAATTAGTGATCAATTAATTACCAAGCATTCAAAGCAATTATTGGATAAATCTCAACAAGAAGAAGAATAACCATAGACATGCATTAATTCATAACATAAGTTTCTAGTGAATCAACATGGAAAGCCCTATAAAAGAATTAGTTCCTAGCCATTGACATGACAAGAACTAATTCAAGGTTCATCATACAAAACTGAAATAAAAGAAAAGAAAAGAAAAGAAAGTTACTAAATTATGGTCTCCAATCTTCAATCCAAGAAAACCTTGTGTTGTGCAAGAAAGGAACCCTTAAAAGCGCCTAGGGTTCTCCTTTTATAGGGAAACCGCTCTAACTTTTCCTGCAGCTGGCCCAAATTCGTCATTAAACTCGATTTTTCTGCGTGGCGCGACCTGCTGCTATCGGCGCGCGGCCGGAATCTCTTGATGCCGGGTGATTTGGCGCCGCGGCCATGATCTCTGCTGTATGTGGGCGCCGCGGCGCTGGAACCTCTGTAGCCTCTCTGATGATTAGGAGCCGCGGCGCTGGTCCGGGTTTCTGCCTCGTTCGCCACTTTCTCGTTTTTTAAGCTCTGGAACCTCCTCTTTTGCCCTCTTTTAGCTCCTTTTCCGCCATTTGGCCATTTTAACCACTTTGACTCAAAAGAAAGAAAATCTATCCTAATACGACATTTATTTGTACAAAAAAGGACAAAAGACTAACTAAAAACGACTCGAAAAGTGTATATAAAATACACCGATCAAATACCCCCAAACTTAACCTTTGCTCGCCCTCGAGCAAAGATAGAAAGAAAGAAATAAAGGACTCAAGAAAACGAAAAATAAAAGACTCACTGACTTTGATCACTTTTGCTGCATTGATGTTATCTAGAAAAACATGAAGGTTAGCAGAATAATATGCAGAAACATATAGCATGAAATTTTTAGCATACTAAACACATTAAGCTAGATATTTCGCAAACTTATTTTTATCATGCTTAATGGAAGTCAACATACTGAATCATGCTTGTAAAATTCAAACATCCCATGACATGTTTACTTGCTATTCTCCACTAATCTTGGATATGCATAAAAGAGATCTTCAGGACTTTAAGGGTTGTAATGTAGGCTTAGGTATAAGTAGGTAAAAATAGGCATTTAGGCTCATTTTTGTGTACCATAAGCTCTTTAGTTTTTCAGTGTTTCCCTTTTCTTTTTGATTCTTTTCTTCACTTCAAATCAATCTTTCCCCTCTTTTGTTTTGGGAGAGTGAAGTGTATAATAATGGCAAGCACTCCCAAACTTAGGCTTTTGCCTATTTCTTATTACTTTTTTTTTATTTTTTTATTGGGGTGCATCACAGTTGTTCACTCTTTTTGTCTCTTTTTTAACACAATTTATTCCATTATTTCACATTTTTACTTATGGCACAATTTGTGGGAATATAGGGTGTCAAAAAAGAAGTTTCAATTTTTAGGCTCAATGAGGCTGACTAGGAATACTTTTTAAAGTCCGGGATAGAAAAGAGTCGTAAGAATTGGCTATCAAAGAAATGCCTGAGTCATCTCCCTAACATGCATATCCTAACTATTTCGCCTCAAATAGCAAGAAATCATAACACATAGGTTTTCATCATTTAGCATACATAATTTAAGCAAGAAACTCCAAATAGACAGATTTTTGTGAGTTTTTGGCATATCTAACCTATGTGTTTAGATAGTTGCTTCTAATTCCATAACATTATTCCACCTTACTTCACTAGGTGTTTCTAGTAACTACAGCATACATGATCTTTTGACAGACAATTATGACTTAAAAGAAAAAATTTGTGACTAAAAAATATACACAAAAAACAACAAAAAGACTTAACATACTATAACAATAAGACACAAATAAAACACAAAGAAAATACCCCCCCCCCCCAAACTTAAATCATACATTGTCCCAAATGTGTGTAGACTCAAAGACAATAAAGGAAATAAGACACTTACAGACTTGGCTAAAATGGTGGTGGTGGCGGCGGCATGGGATAGTGCATGAACCACTGACTGAACAAGGAACTCATCTCGTTGATTTGTTGCCTCGTTTCTTGATGTCCTTGTATCACTGTGTCCAAACTCTGCATCATCCTCATTTGATTTTGAAGCAATTGCTCCATCATGGGCACTGAGGAATCTGAATCTGTGGTAGGCTGGTGGCTAGGCCCTGCCGCATATTGAGCCTCTATTCCAGGCTCATCTTCGTCCATGGCGGCCTCTGCTGCTGCTGCTGGTGGTGGTGGTTGTGCTCTTCTTCTTGTTGCTGGGGGGCTTGGGTCTGGGAAAGAGTGCACTATCTCATAGGACACAGGCAGTTGGTTTCTCTCATTAGTATCAATGGGTAGGACTGGGACCCCATTCATGTGGCATAAACTGGTGATAAGTGAGCCATGTCCCAATCCACCTGTTGTCACCAACCTGCTGATTTCTTCAATGCTCTGCACTATCTCTTTCCCCACATCAATCGTCATCCCCCTCATAATTCCATATATCAGTTTGATCCTATCTTACGGCACTCGTGAAGTGCGTGGATGGAATCACGCGGTGACGAAATACATCCAACCCTTCGCTTTGTTGAACGCACTGCTCGGTGCTCTTGACCCATTTCTCGCAATATCAAAAGCAGCCCGGGGTAGCTCGCGGTTCTGCGGCGGTATTCCAGTTGATGTTGTCGGTGCTCCTAGACCATGTTCTAAAATGGCTCCAATCACCAATTCCTCCTTCAACATCAACTGTTTTTAGAGACATATTTATTGCTTCTGCCGTCACAGGCATATATCTTCCCCTTACAAAGCATTCGTTGTCCACCCTCTCTGGAAAGTTAGCATAGAATTCACGCACCATTGTTGTGTTCATTGGTGCTATCTTCTCCGGATTTACAAATCTCCTCCACCCCATTATCTCAATCATTGCCCAAATGGGCTCATAAACATCCTCTTCCCCAAACGACTCCCTTTGATAGTCCATTTCCCTTTCAGGGATTAAGGGCCTAGTACTAAGCTTTTTGGATCTTTGAAAGGCTTGGTATCTCACAAACCTAGTATCATCGTAATTTGGGGCTGAGGTGGATGTGGAGGCTCTTCTCTTTCTGGCGGACATGGTTAAAACACTTTCTGCAGCTTACAACTTATTAGCACAAATGTTCCCCAACACAATCAACAATTTAGCAGCTAAAACACAAACACCCCCAAACTTCAACTCTACTACCCAATACCCACACCCTCCTTGTCTACTCCTTCTCTAAACTTCACAACCAATTTTTCAGCACCCCAACTACTTCACAATGCAACACTTCTCCAAACTACTACCTTCTTTTAACTACTGAAAGCTTTCAAGAAAAGATGAAGATTACCTTTTTATTGTGTTCTTCAAGGTGTTCTTGCTTTTGATGGTGATTTGAGGCAATGGGATGGAGTTTTGTTGGTTGAGATAGCTAAGGGTTTTAGTAATTTAAGAGTTTTGGTTGTTGTTGGGTTTGATTTGTGGAGGATTTGTGGGTAAATTGTGGATTTTCGTGGGTTTTGTGGAGAAGGGGGTTAGGTTTTGGTTTTGAAATTGGGGAAAATCTGATTTCTGGATTTCGCCGCGCCACTGCTTTAGCGCGCGGCTGATGTTCTGCACTCCTTCGGGAATTTCTGCGCCGCGGCGCCTAGACTTGGCAATTTTTCTGGATTTTTGCCGCCGCGGCGCTTAAACTTCAGCACCTTTTCTGCTCTTTTGGCGTCGCGGCCCTGCTCCTGGGCGCCGCGGCGCTTACCCGTTTTTCTGGAAATCCTGGCTTTTCTTCAGTTTTTCGCCCTTCAGTTTATTTGCCTACACCTGTCAATCACAACACAAACACAAGAACCCAAGACCGTGAGATTGTTCTAGACAAAATAAAATAAAATAATGATAGAAATTAAAATAACATAATTGAAAACGTTGGGTTGCCTCCCAACAAGCGCTGTCTTTAACGTCTTTTAGCCGGACGCAATTAACCGGTACGAGTGCCCATTGGATCCTTCTGCGAACTGCTTGCAATCCACAGATTTATTGTTGTAGGTCTCAATTTCCCTACGACCATTTGTTCAAACAAGAGCCTTAAACATACAATTATCCCCCAAGTACACAAGACAAGATTGTCTTTTATGCTTTCTATAATGTAGGAATCCGTGAAATTCTCTACATCTCTCAACTCTAGGGGTACCCTTGATGGTATGGGTTTCCTAATTGGGGATCAGCCGTGATAGCTAGTGGTGTTTCTTCTGTAATAGGTGCAAGAAAAAGAATTTCCACAGAATCCAAGAAGGTAAATAATTGGATCTCTGCACTCTTTTCCTTCTCTACACCAACTATCTCACCAGATTCCTCAATAGTTGGGTGTGGTTCAGGCTCCTCAATTTGTTGTTCGCTGTTCAAAATGACTGTGAGTTCTCCTATTTGCAGTTCCAACTTCTTCATGGCCAATCTCGTTTCGTCCATGAACTGAGTTTGATATCTAGCGAAACTGAGTATGGCTTCTCGTAACTCCTCCCTCTCTTCCTGTAGGGTTGGAGCTTCATCATATTGACAGTAGTACTCCATGTCTCCAGGATCCCTGAGATACATCAAAACCAACAACGGATCACGACACCCTTGTTTTCACACAATAAATACATAAAACGAAAAAACTAAAATAAAAAATAAAAAAATAAAAAAATAAAAAATAACAAAGAATAAAAACCAAATTAGAAATTAAAAATAGATAAAATTGATATTGAACTATGCCTAATCCCCGTTAACGGCGCCAAAAACTTGATGCGCGAAAAGATGCACACACTTTAACGCAAGTGCACGTTATCGTGACAAGTAATATAGTCTTGGTAAGACTAGATATCGTCCACAAGGATTAGGGTTCAATTACCAACTATCTATCTTTTGGTATCTATTTGGTAACCAATATTTGATTTTGTGGTTTATAACTAACAATTATAAAAGCTAATTAACTATAAGTTTACTTCAGTTGTGATGAGAATAGGGCTTCCATGTCTCCTCAACTATCCACTTATGTTATTTATTAATGCAATGAATTATGGTTTTCTTCTCTCGGAGCTAGCAGGTTTACGAAATCGTTTTATATTTCCGTTAAGGATATATAAACACTCAACCCCAGTATTGCTCTTTTCTACCTTTCGGTGATAAGGATGACTCTATAGAAGGATTAAGAACAAAAACCTAGTTAATCGTCACGCACCATGCATAAAATTAGGGTTGTTAAGCCTCTCATTAACGCTACATAAATAATTGAGGTATTTTCATCCCCAATCCAAAATATGTCTACCCAACTTACAGCATATTCACAACCTCCTCCTTTCGAAGTTTGATTAGAAATCATATAAATAATGATAATTAGTGATCAATTAATTACCAAGCATTCAAAGCAATTATTGGATAAATCTCAACAAGAAGAAGAATAACCATAGACATGCATTAATTCATAACATAAGTTTCTAGTGAATCAACATGGAAAACCCTATAAAAGAATTAGTTCCTAGCCATTGACATGACAAGAACTAATTCAAGGTTCATCATACAAAACTGAAATAAAAGAAAAGAAAAGAAAAGAAAGTTACTAAATTATGGTCTCCAATCTTCAATCCAAGAAAACCTGGTGTTGTGCAAGAAAGGAACCCTTAAAAACTGCCTAGGGTTCTCCTGTTATAGGTTGAAAACTGCCTAACTTTTCCTACTGGATCGCCTGTAAATTCGTCATTAAACTCGATTTTTCGCGTCGGCGCGCCACGCTTTATCGGCGCATGGCCCGGAAATCTGCGATGCCGGGTGATTTGGCGCGCGGCCGATCTCGCTGTTGCTCGTGGCGCAAGTACTGGAACCTCTGCGACCTCTTCGACATTAGCGCGTGCTGGTCAGTTCTGCCTCGTTCGCCACTTTCTCGTCTTTTAAGCTCTGGAACCTCCTCTTTTGCCCTCTTTTAGCTCTTTTTCCGCCATTTGGCCATTTTAACCACTTTGACTCAAAAGAAAGAAAATCTATCCTAATACGACATTTATTTGTACAAAAAGGGACAAAAGACTAACTAAAATCGACTCGAAAAGTGTATATAAAATACACCGATCACCCCGCCGTACCAATAACTGTACAAAAGCATGTAATGAAAGATCTATACCAAAATGATAAACTCCTGAACAAATGGAGCTATCCAAAACTCGGAGCAGAGTCCTACACCTGCAGATCACCAAACTGCATACCTAAACCTGCGGCATGAACGCAGCCCCCCGAAGGAGATCAATATGAAGAATGTACCAAGTATGTGAAACTGAAAATACTGTAATGAAATCATAACAGTCTATACAAAACATGAGACATGTATGATAGCCAAACTTACAGTATACAATACATAAGCAGTCATGTCAAATCAGGGACGCATGCCCTCAAAGTCATTACTCAAATATAACCATGGGTCTCACGCCCATCACATCAATCATGCCTGTGGAATCCTTCCTCACTGCCGGCAGTCCATGATATAATATAACATCAATAAGCATACATGAACACAAAGTCCCACCTGTGTCATAAAAATCAGACGGGCAGTAGGAAAGCGAACCACGGATCTAGCTGCATCATAAACGACCGGCAAGTTAAAGCCAACTACGAGATCCACTGCGTCAACAATCGACGGAAAGTACGAAGCTAACTACTGCATCACTGTCGTCACGAGATATGACCGGGGCAAGTGCGAAAGCTATCTACCGGAGTCTACCGTACCAAACTGTGCAATAGAACTGACGGGGGCAAGTACGAAAGCTATCTACCAGACCATCCTACGTCAGCCACTGACCGGGGCAAGCACGAAAGCTATCTACCAGACCATCCTACGTCACTAAACCTCATGTAGGGCTAGTCCATGGAAAAAAATATCCAACATGGTCGCATGCCCCAGAATCCCACATCGTATAAACATGTCCATAGGGTAGTACAAACAAATCCGGGAATCTAACCCGCCTCCTGGTCGCATGCCCCGGAATCCCACATCGTATAAGAATGTCCAAGGAGTAATAAAAACAATTCGGGAATCTAACCTGCATCCTGGTCGCATGCCCCGGAATCCCACATCGTATAAGCATGTCCAAAGATCAATCATAATGGAAGCATACCCGTGGAATCCCACATCACTGTCGGTACGTCCAAGTAAACTCACAACAAGACAAACACTCCAATCGAGAGTCGCGCAATAAAATATAATTCTTGCACTCAAAGGCTATCACAAGCACACATAGGCAAGTTCATAAAATCTTTACACTTTCATTATCATACAAAAATGAATTTCATTTTATAAACTCAAGGCACTTTCGTTTTATATAAAAGTCCGGGATTTTAACCCTAAGTACTACGTACTTCCATTCTTTTCAAAAGACTCATTTTTATATAAAACCCCAAGATACTAACACCCGTAGTATCAATGCATGTCTATTTTTCAAATTAAGTTATTACACCTCTAGAAATTCATTTCAAGACTTTGAAACCAAGTAACTTCAATTTTCACAATCTAGGCAACTCATGCCTATTAATCAAAATAGACAACCCTCCTAACCTTCCATAAAGCCGTTATAACTAACTTCCCATAAATCCGTTATAACTCTTTATGGTTTTTAGACAAATTCATTCTTTTTATAACCAAGAGGCTTATACTTTTAAAACCAAGTATCTTCAATTCTCTTTAACTTTAGAAATCAAGTTACTTCAATTCTCTTAATCTTTAAATCATGTCATTTCTCTTCTTTTAAATCAATTAAGTAAATCACTCATTTGACTCCCCTAAAGCCGTTATAACAACCTTTAGGTTTTAGAACTAAGGCACTATCCAAAAGATTTGGAAAACACTTCATTTTCAAGACTCTATGTACTTCAAGTAAAACACTTTCACTTTTGAAAATCCAAATTCCATCAAGGTAATGGATTATAACAACTTCCAATTTAAACATCCAAAGTACAATCAAGGAAGTATATAGAACAACTTCTATATTAGGCAATCCAAGTACAATCAAGGAGTGGATCATTTAAGGAGTAGGATTTACTTACTTTATCATAAGGAATCATGCTAGAAGAAGAGGAGATGGTTCACATACCTTTTTGGCTTAATCCCCAAGCTAAGTCGAATACGCCGCACGTAGAATTGTCAACCTATAATGGCCACAACACGACTATCAACTTCTAGTTTCTAACGTAGAATGATACTAAGTATACAATCTCTTATTCTACGGAAAATTGGGCAGCACCTCCTTTGTTTCTACATACTTTTCCACCTTTTTCAAGGCCCGAAAATCAATAACCAACATGCCACATTTAAGGCTCAATACATCAACCAATCAAAGGGGATTACACGCCTTACAATACGTGTAAAATTCTGCCCCACAATTAATACCAAGTAGTTCAATATCCAAAGCCATTCTCGGCTAACATGTACAACAACACAAAGTCCTTTCCAATTCATTTTCAATCCAAGTTGTTAAGTCTAACATGTTATATAGTCGTAAACAACTTTAACAACTATAATTCCTTCTTTATATAACATGCGACGACTAAACTAATAACCAAATTGAATTGTAATCTCAAAGGCTAAACATGCTAGTTTCGGATTAGGGTTCCAATATCCATAACACTTATCAAACTTCCATATATACATCTCATGCTTGTTTATATCCATAACTACAACAATAAGTAATCTTTAATTACTAAAACGACAAGATTGTTACCTTGATAAGCCCTTATAAAATTCCAAGATTCAAAGTCGCTCCTTAGCAATTCTTAGCTCCTTTCCTTTACGCTCCAATCCGCTATTTGAAGCCTTTAGAAGTTCACAACCAACTTCTCTTCCATTTCCAATCAAAACTTATGAAAACGACTTAGGTTTTCGCCTTGCGACTAACGTGAAAATGTCATTTTCCCGAGATCTTTCTATTGAGATATCCTTACAATACCCTTAGGGACCTTGGGTTAAAGTCTTGTGAATAATGAACCACAATTGCAAAAAATTTGTGTGGGATTTTCCTCAAACCCGAGAGCACATTTTAACTAGCTCAAAGTTCTCTAATTTTTCTAAGTGTTGAAGACTAAGTCTTGCACTAGTGTAGTATATATAACACAATGGAGGGTCAAGATTATAACACTTGTGGGGTTTGGATGAAGAGGATTAAATATCTAGACAAGTGGCTCATTGACTTGGTCAATTATCTCAAGCTAGGCTTGTCAAGACTTGATCATTCACTTGACTACTAACCTTGGTCACTTGACCATTAACCATGGTCCAATTCGTGCAAGACATGTGGGGGGGGGGGGTGACACGTGTCGCCCTCCCATTCGTCCATAAAATTTCATAACCCTCGTTGGCCCCACAAAACGTAAAATTTCTCATGTGGGCCCTACGTGACCAAATCCGTAAAAATAAATTTCCATAATGATAATAAATTCCATATTCCTCAAATAATGCATTTTGAGAATCTAATTCTCATCAACGAACATTTTTCCTTTCCGACGTTCGAAAGATTTTTCCTTCGGAAAAACAATTCTTTCTTTCGTACCAATTTTCAAGTCTTGATTCCTTACGTACATTCTCTTAAACATGTCCTTGAATTACGGGGTGTAACAATGACAATGTTTAGGAGCTAAATACTTTAGTAGGATTTCCATCGAATCTTCTTGAAGCTCTTTCATATAGTTAATGCATTAGTTTTTGAGTTCTTCTTCAGCGTATTAAGATCTATTCAATATTGTTATGATTGTTTGATAATTAACTAGTAATTGTCATCACTTATATGATTTCGAATCAAAAGTCTGAAAAGTGAGATTTGAATATGCTGTAATTGTCTAAACATAGGTTAAAATCGTGGACGAAAGTAACCCGATACTTGTGTAGTAATTAAAGATTATTGTTCTTAATCCTCCTGTGTGGTAAAACTTATCTTAGAAATATATAAGGTTTCTGCACTAGGTTGAGCTCTTGTGTCCTAACCGGAATATAATGACAGATTAGTTAACCTGATATCTTAATAAGAAGAAGAATCATTAGCATTGCATTAACACGTGAAAGAGTGGATAGTTGAGGGGATTGAAACCCTATTTCATTCATAACTGTTATAAACCCAAAGTATAATCATCTTTAGTTTATTTTCTGCACCTAACCATAATTCTTAGTCATCAATCTAAAACTAAATAACGTCAACCAAATAGATACCATAGAATAGATAACCGGTACTTAATAAACCAGTCTCTATGGATGATAAACTCGGTCTTACAGATCTTTATTACTTGAACGATACGTACACTTGCGTAAGCACTTAGAAATATCGCAACAGTACAATGCGTTTGAGCGCATGCATGTGCTCAATCCTCGGATCATGCATAAATAAATACACCTGCTGTACTGCATAAGTAATATCTGGTCTCGTGAAAGTCAGATACTAAAGAGCCCCTGCAAGACTACGATAGTGGGTGTGATCCCCATATGGCGTGCTAGAAGTAGTACTCAGCTTCAGTTTGGTATCCATCAGAGTAGAAGATGATTTACAAGATGACATGTCATCTCTCTCAATAATCTCGGTTGCATACTTCTTCTGTGATAAAAATAGACCACATGCATGAAGAGTGACAACTATACCCAAAAAATAACTCAGGGGTCTTATGTCTTTCTTAGTGAATTCTGAAATGAGAAGGGACATGATAGACTTGCGCAAATTATTCGATAAGGCGGTCAAATTTATATCATCCACATATAACAGAATGTATGCAAGAGAAGAACCACGATGATAAATGAACAAAAATGATCAGACATGCTGTGAGAAAACCCAATAGTAGACACATAATTTGCAAACCTCTTATACCACGCCCGTGGGGCCTGTTTAAGCTCATACAAGAACTTCTTTAGCAAACAAATATGATGAGGATAATTGTGGTCCTTATAGAAACCTTTAATTTGGTGAGACTACTTTTTTTACACTAAGAAAATACGCAATCAAATTCATAAATTTCCTAAGCACAACTCAATAAAGAATTAATGTAAAAGATATTAACACAATTAAATCAATAAACATAAGTAAGTCTCTGTGAAAAGTATTTTTTGTATTTCAATAGTAAATAATATTCTCTCTATCTCAAAAAGATTGTCATATTTTTCTTATTAGTTTATCCCAAAAAGATTGACACTTTTCTATATTTAGAAATAATATTATTTTATGAGATAATTTACAGCCACACAAATATCTAAAACTTGTTTTGGACCACATATTTTAAAAGTCTTTCTTTATTTTTTTAAATTTTATGCTAAATCAAACTAAAACAATCTTTTTGGAACGGATGAAGTATCGGTTAGGAGACTTACATATTTTTCCAAAGCAGAAACGAATTTGCACCTATTACCACTTGTGTCTCCGATCATCGAGAATTTCATTTATCCACAACCAACTAATCTCTCATATGCAGAGATAGATCATATGTGAAAACCCTAGTTGTGTTTCTATTATATTGGAAAGTTTTCTTAAACACACATAATGATATTTATATAAGTTAGCTCTAGGATTTTATGCGGACAAATAATATTAATGGAAAATTACAGTCAAATACTATTGGGCCTCTAGTTTACAAAATATTTACACAGTGTATAGATAGTATATACTTTATTAGAAAATATATATACTATACATAGAATATACAATCGAAGTGTATAGGTAGTGTATACTTCGGCATGTTGGTAAACTAGTTGGTTGAAGGATACATTCATTAAATGGGCTATCTAACACCTTTATGGGTAAACCTGATCCAATAATATTGATTAGCAACGTAGAGAAAATATATCATATTATAACGAAGTTAAACGACACTGATTAAAACAAATTAACTTTCCAGTATATGTATCTTAAATTCCTCATAAAAGATTATAATGGATGAGAGTGTGGCAGCCTAACATGGAAGCTTCAGAAATTTTCAGAATGGAGATTTTACATTTATTTTGTGCGTGAAAGCAAAAGTTGTTCTCTTTTTTCAAACATGCAAATATATATGATAGGGGGAAACTGCTGAATGAAAATACATAATGCTTCATGAAAGAATAAATCAAAAACCAGGAATTTTACAACATCATAGACCAACCACGAGGGCCTAGTGCACACATTTGATTGAAGACTTGCTCATAGAGTAAGACGAGGTTGCGGCTCGACAATTTTACTAGGTCCTCATGTTGACACTCATATTTCTCCTCCTCTCAAAGTAAATGCTATGTCTATGAAAAAGAAGACTTGTTCCTCGTATCTGCGAATGAAAGAAGAAAGTGTGTCACCGCTCTGTTCAGTTTGAAGAAAATTGAGTTTAACACTGGGCCTTTGCAGTATAATGAGACAGATAGATAGAAATGGCCCAATTCGTTCTCACACAGTGGCCCAAAAGGAGATGCACGTTCAGGCCTTTGTTTACAGAAAACGTCTAGGATATGAAGCACCTAGATTTTCTATTATGTCATTTTTATCATTGTAGAGAATATAGTTAGTTATATCACAACCAATTATGTATAGGACATCTGTATAATTAGTTAGCATAGAACATTTTTTTTCCTTCCATTCATTTATATTTATACATGACTTTTGTACATGAGGAAATACACAAGAAAAATTCTGCAATCCAAATTCGATTTTCCTACATGGTATCAGAGCAATAGATTTTTTTTTTCATTCGATCAAGTTCATCTTCTTTCTCTCTTTTTATAAATCTCACTCTCCATTTTTATCATGATTCATACCTATTAGCGAATATTCTTTAAATATTCACAGTATATATTGTATTTATTATTGACATGTATTTAAGGTAGTTCAGGATTTTTACTGTATTAGGAATCCCCCTTGTACAACTATATATATTGTGATTAATGAAAGAAATTTCTAAGAGAAATTATTCAAATATCTTACATGGTATCAGAGCCAAAACCCTAAAAACCTAGAATTTTTTTCTTCTTCAACCGCAGGCCAACCCCCCCCCCCCCCTGCCGCGGCCCTCCCCAAAATTCTTAGGCTTTGTTCCTTCTCCATTCCTCTCTTATCTAAATGGATACTCTTGAATCTTCCACCTTTTCCGACGCTTCCATGTCCACACCTCATCTCACCACCAATTCATCACCATATTTCCACTCGACTCTCGCCGTTACAAACATCAAGAATTTCATCCCTCTCATTCTTGATCAGGAAGATGGTCAATACTGGTCGTGGGTCGAACTATTTAAAATACATGCCTGCATTCACCATGTGCTCAATCACATCGACGATTCTATCCCTCGTCCCCCAAAAATTGATGAAACAACTTGGCGTTGTCTTGATATCGTAGTTAAACAGTGGATCTATGACACTATTTCTAAAGACCTACTTTTCACCATCATGAAAATGGGGGCTTATGCTCGCGAATTATGGACAAGGCTGGAAGAAATTTTCCAAGACAACAAGAACACTCGCGCGGTGTACTTGGAGGAGCAATTCAACAACACACGTCTGGAAAATTACTTCAACATGTCTGAATACTGTCGACAGTTGGAATTTGTGCCAGACCAATTGACCATTGTTGGTACGCTCGTGTCCGAAACAAATATGGTATTACAACTGATTGCAGGCCCTCTAAAGGGGAATACGACACCCTAGCCACAATGATTCAGCAGGCTGACCCTCCTCCGAGTTTCAACAAAGCTCGCTTTCAACTATTGCTGGAATAAACCTGTCGTGCTAAGCAGGATGAGCACAATCAGAACGTGTTAGCTGTCGAAACGCAACCCAATAGCAGCTTCCCGCCGGCCAAACCCCACCAGAAAATTCCCAACCGTGGCAGGGCCGTGACGGCAGGGGTGGCAAGGGCCACAGAGGTAGAAGGGGACGTGGTCATGGAAAGGGTCACGGTCGTGAACCAGCGGCCGCGGCAGTGCGCGAAGCAGTTAAGTGCAGCGCCTCAATCAGCCAAGCGCCACGCAGCGTCCCGATTTCGCACCAACAACCCTACAACCAGTATGCTCAACACGGGTTGTTGGGCCCAGCTCCAGCCCTTTGGTTAGTTCAGTACCCGCAGCAAGCCCACTTCATGCAAGGCCAGTTTCAGCACCCCGCATCCGGCATGGCCCCCACTGATTTGGGTCAGGCTTTCAACCGCCTCAATCTGCAACAACAATTGGTATATAGACTCCGGAGCCACATCTCACCTCACCCGATCTGCAGGTAATATTCTCAAACTGTTCAGTTTAAAGCATCCTAAATATATTACAGTTGGCAATGACCACCGCATTCTAATACAGGGCTAAGGTACATCCTACACACCACCTCCTCACCCACCCTTCTCCCTTAAGAATGTCCTATATGCCCCAAAAATCATTAAGAACCTAATTTATGTCCGCAAATTTACTCGTAATAATTCTGTCTATGTTGATTTTGACCCTTTTGGTTTCACTGTGGAGGATCTTCATATGGGGACACCTCTTACGAGATGCAATAGCACGGGGGATCTTTATCCATTCCCATCCACATCCACTGCCAGATCTTGCTCTCCCGTCTCTCTCGAGACTATCTCTCCTTCCACATGACACAATAGTCTTGGTCGTCCAAGAGCCCAATTTTTAATTTTCTTAGAGGTAATAGTTTTATTCTATGTAATAATGGGAAGCTTTTCCACAACAGTGTTTCTTGTTCTCTAGGCAAACATACTCGTCATTCATTTAAATCATCTACTAGTGTTACTTTTGCACCATTTGATATTATACATGTCGGTTTATAGACATCCCCCATTGCTAGTTCTCTCGATCATAAATACTATCTTGTATTACTAGATGATTTTTCTCACTACATTTGGATATATTCTCTTAAATTCAAATCGGAAGTGTTTGCCAAAATTTTTGAGTTTTGTACTTTTATCAAAACGCAGTTTGAAAAAGGTATAAAGTCTTTTCAGTGCGATAATGGTCGTGAATTTAACAACTCCTCATTTCACCATTTTTGTACGAATAATGGCATGGTTTTTTATTCTCCTGCCCCCACACTTGCCCACAAAACGATAAAGCTGAACGAATCATTCGTACCATTAACAATATGATTCACACTTTGTTGATTCATGCGTCTCTTCCTCCGTCATTTTGGGTATATGCCGCTAAGATGTCAGAATACATTCTAAACATCCTCCCGACTAGTACCCTTCACAATATGACCCCTACCGAAATCCTCTATCGCATAGTCCCCTCCTATGATCACTTACGGATATTCAGTTGTCTCTGTTATCCTAACCTTGCCTCCACTACCCCTCACAAACTAGCTCCCCGAACCACACCATGTGTCTTTGTATGTTTCATGAACTGTTACACCGTAGTTCGCAGTCATGCGCATCTGAAAGGAGTAAGACTTAAAATTTTCAGAAGATAGGTTGATGGGTTGTTCCGGACGGGTTTTAGTCAACTTTAAGGCGGGTTATGACCCGGTACATTGAGAGTTCATAAGTGTTTCAAAGGCCTGGGGCGTAGTTCGTTGAGTCTAGATTCCAACGCAACCAACCGTTCGTCGATAGGACGTCGGAGTAGAAAGTTATGAGGGTTACAAATTCATCTGTGATCGTAAATGTGTTTGCCGCGGCAGCATGGCGGATCACGCGCGGCGCCTAAAGTCTGAAGGTCGCTGAGAGTTGCCATGGCCTTGAATAGCGAGCCGCGGAAAAGATCGAAGAGATCATGGAGGTTTACGTAGCCATGGCCAGCGGCCGTGGCCGAAGGCGGATTTGGGCGGAAAAACTTAGAAAAGTCGATTTTTGTTTTAAAGAGACCATGGGAGGGTGACAAGTGTCCCCATCCGATTTTACGTTGCATGCAATATATTGACCAAGACTTGGACATTTTCTATCTTTCATCTTCTCTCTCTCTCAAATCGCTCCTTCTCTAAAAACCTTAGAAAAATCAATAGTTAAGAACCAAAAGGAAGCTTGTAGCTAGCTTGTTGGCATTGTTGTGGTGGTGTTCTTGGCAAGGAAGCTAGCAATATTTGGAATAAGTTTGGGCTAAAACTTTAAGGTAATGATTCTTTCTTTAGATTTAGTCTTGCATGTTAAGAAGAAAGAACTTGTGGTAGTAAATAATGCTCTTAGAGTCATTGCACTAGAAATGTGTTTTGAATATGAAAAATGGGTTAAGAAGAGTTTATGAGCATGTTGAAGCCTAAAAACTACCTTAGGATTGTTAAGTGAATTGTTGTAAACTTATGGGGCAGAATTGGTATTTGGGTGTGTAATCCCCTTTAAAATGTTGGATTGATTGAGCCTTACAACGTGGTGTTTGATGGTAAATTCGGCCTTGAGAAAGGTGGCAAAGTGAGTAGAAACAAAGGAAATCTCGCCCAATTTTCTATAGAATTTTAGTGGCTTTGAGTTAGATTATTCTACATTGGAATTAGAGGTTAATGAACATATCATGGTTATTATAGGTTGAAATATTACTTGCGGTAGTTGAGCTTAGCAAGTGGATTGACCAAAGAGGTATGTGGAGCTTTCTTATCTCTTGAGCATGAGTAGTTTGAACTATATAGTACGGTGAGACGACGTGTTTTAAATGAAGTAAATCTATTTGTCAGACTTGACTTGTTTCGAAAATGTCTAAGTTGGTTGGGTTAGAGAGCTAACCCACTTATTCCTAAGTAATGGTTTAACCTAAATAAGGTAGATAAGGATTTCGTGACATGAAGAAGTATTACGAAATTGTGTGAGTTTGATTTGAAGTATAAGTCTCTTGGTTAATAAAAAGAACGAAATCTTTTGAAACATAAGGAGTTATAACGGCACTTATGGGAGGTTAGTTATGTGATCTTATGAAAGAGTATGAACGTCTAAAGCTTTAAAGCATAAAGTTAGTATAACGGCTTTATGGGAGTTAGTTATAATAACTTTATGAAAGGTTAAAGAGTTGGGTTTTCTTGAATAAGGTCATGAAAATGAGATTCATTTTGTATGTTAATGAAAGCTTTGAAGAAGTTATGAGTTTACTTGGACGTCGCTTGATGATGAAGGAGTCCACGGGTATGCTTCCATTGTTCAGTTATGAGTTTACTTGGACGTACCGCCAGTGATGAAGGATTCCACGGGTATGCTTCCATTGTTGAATTATGAGTTTACTAGGACGTCGCTTGGTGATGAAGGATTCCACGGGTACGCACTTGGACATGCTTACGATGAAGGATTCCGAGGCACGCGATATGAAGGTAAGAGTATAAATGAGGCAAGCCCCAAGATCGTTATACCACCTTCTTCGGGGTAAGAGTATGAATGGCGGCAAGCCCCAAGATCGCCATACCACCGTTGAGTTTGTTGGACGTCGCCCGATGATGAAGGATTCCACGGGTATGCTTCCATTGTTTTAGTATGAGTTTATTGGACGTGCCGCCAGTGATGAAGGATTCTACGGGTATGCTTCCATTGTTTTAGTATGAGCTTATTGACGTCGCTTGATGTGACGGATTCCACGGGTATGCTTCCATTGTCTTAGTATGAGTTTATTGGGCGTGCGTCGGTGATGAAGGATTCCACGGGTATGCTTCCATGGTCTCTATGAGTTTACTTGGGCGTGTTGATTATGAGCTTCCTATTTTCACGCGGTATAGTATATGATGATTTTCTCATTGTTGGTAAGGTGCGGTGTTACGTAACCGATTTTATACATGTCCCGATTATTTTAGACTTATGAGGTATTTTCGATTTTCTTAGTTTCACATACTTGGTACTGTTGTCTCGACCTCGCCGGTGCGTTCACGCCGCAGTCGAGATACGTAGCTTCGGGTCCGCACTATTAGGATCACCGCTCATTTTCCGAAAGCTCCATCCTCGGAGGCTTTGTCTTTTGGTATGATTCCCGAGGTTATTTACTTTTGTACAATCAGGGGTATGGCGGGCCCGTCCCGCCACGCTGTTATTCTGAAGTGCGTAGTCACGTTTGTGGTTTGGGTGTAATGATAAGATGTCTTGTTTCACTTTCGGTTAAGTTATTTTATGAAAGGCGGCTTATCGGCTTGCTAGTGATGTTCACCTTATCTGATTTTGTTTCATGTATGTTCATTGCTATTCTCGATCATGCACGATAGTGGTACCGGTGGTACGATCGCGACCGGGTCGGGTCGTGACAAAAGTGGTATCGAGCGCTTAGTCCTCGGAAAGTGTCTACGACGAGTGTCTAGTAAGTCTTGATTATCGGTGTGTTGCACCACATCTATAATCGTGAGGTCGCGGACATTTAGGATTGGTTTCATTCTTCTCACTCTAAGATCGTGCGATAGAGTGTGGTTAGGGTCGTCTCTCCCAACGAGTTATGTTGTTTGCCACGAGAAAGCGTGATGACCCAGAAAGATTATGTGGATTGCGTATCCGTGTTAGTTATGATGGTAGTATAGTGGGTATAGTGACATTCAGCTATACAGAATTATGTATAAGGGTCAGACACGTGTTGCCTAGAATGATATTGGAATACCAAGGATTGATAAGGACTAATTAGATATCGGGAAGGTAGGGAGTGGTTTGATGAACTCTCATCAATGTTGTACGTACTAATTTGAGATAATTAGGAGATGATGAGTTGTCTGAGAAATAAATGGACCCTTAAGAAGTTTAATTAAGAGACTAACGGGAAACTATGTTTGTAAATTAAGCTACGTGGTATGCTTAGAGTATAGTCTGAGATGAGATTAGGCGGAGTAAGTGATGGGATTGTTGTAAGATTTAGTATCATGAACGAGGATATTGAGACTATGTACACGTGTTAGAATAAGTTGGTAGATCTGAGCAGGCAATTCTGTTGTAGTGGCGAGGAGTAAGTAGTAATGGTTCATATTTTGGGTTCATTTTCCGTTTGACTTACGGTGAATGGGTATGCGTGTGCGATATCTTAGGGTCATGGGTGGCATAATGAAGTTCCATTAGTATATAGTACGAGGATGTACCGAGGAATAGTAGATTGGCTCTAAAAACATTCGGGGACGAATGTTTCTAAGAGGAGAATGTTACACCGTAGTTCAGTCATGCGCATGAGGCGTGCGAAGGAGTAAGACTTAAAATTTTCGTAAGATAGGTTGATGGGTTGTTCGGACGGGTTTTAGTCAACTTTAAGGCGGGTTATGACCCGTACATTGAGAGTTCATAAGTGTTTCAAAGGCACAGGCGTAGTTCGTTGAGTCCAGATTCCAACGCAACCAACCGCTCGTCGATAGGACGTCGGAGTAGAAAGTTATGAGGTTACAAATTCGGTCGATCGGACAAAATGTGTTTGAGCGGCGCGGCATGGCGCGGATGCGATGCCGCGCGCTAAAGTTCTGAAGGTCGCTGAAGTTGCAGCCATGGCCGAATAGCAACGCGCGCGAAAGATCGTAGAGGCTGCGGAGGTTTATGGCCGGCGGCCGCGCGCCGAGGCGGATTTTTGGGCGGAAAAACTTAGAAAAGTCGATTTTTGTTTTAAAAGAGACCATGGGAGGGTGACAAGTGTCCCCCATCGATTTTCATTGCATGCAATATATTGACCAAGACTTGGACATTTTCTATCTTTCATCTTCTCTCTCTCTCTCTCAATTGCTCTCTCTAAAAACCCTTAGAAAAATCTGAATAGTTAAGAACCAAAAAGGAAGCTTGTAGCTAGCTTGTTGGCATTGTTGTGGTGGTGTTCTTGGCAGGAAGCTAGCAATATTTGGAATAAGTTTGGGCTAAAACTTTAAGGTAATGATTCTTTCTTTAGATTTAGTCTTGCATGTTAAGAAGAAAGAACTTGTGGTAGTAAATAATGCTCTTAGAGTCATCATGCTAGAAATGTGTTTTGAATATGAAAAATGGGTTAAGAAGAGTTTATGAGCATGTTGAAGCCTAAAAACTACCTTAGGATTGTTAAGTGAATTGTTGTAAACTTATGCGTAATTGGTATTTGGGTGTGTAATCCCCTTTAAAATGTTGGATTGATCGAGCCTTCTGATGTGGTGTTTTGATGGTAAATTCGGCCTTGAGAAAGGTGGCAAAGTGAGTAGAAACAAAGGAAATCTTGCCCAATTTTCTATAGAATTTTAGTGGCTTTGAGTTAGATTATTCTACATTGGAATTAGAGGTTAATGAACATATCATGGTTATTATAGGTTGAAATATTACTTGCGGTAGTTGAGCTTAGCAAGTGGATTGACCAAAGAGGTATGTGGAGCTTTCTTATCTCTTGAGCATGAGTAGTTTGAACTATATAGTACGGTGAGACGTCGTGTTTTAAATGAAGTAAATCTATTTGTTGTACTTGACTTGTTTTACGAAAATGTCTAAGTTGGTTGGGTTAGAGAGCTAACCCACTTATTCCTAAGTAATGGTTTAACCTAAATAAGGTAGATAAGGATTTCGTGACATGAAGAAGTATTACGGAAATTGTGTGAGTTTGATTTGAAGTATAAGTCTCTTGGTTAATAAAAAGAACGAAATCTTTTGAAACATAAGGAGTTATAACTACTTATGGGAGGTTAGTTATGTGATGCTTATGAAAGAGTATGAACGTCTAAAGCTTTAAAGCATAAAGTTAGTATAACGGCTTTATGGGAGTTAGTTATAATAACTTTATGAAAGGTTAAAGAGTTGGGTTTTCTTGAATAAGGTCATGAAAATGAGATTCATTTGTATGTTAATGAAAGCTTTGAAGAAGTTATGAGTTTACTTGGGCGTCGCTTGATGATGAAGGATTCCACGGGTATGCTTCCATTGTTCAGTTATGAGTTTACTTGGACGTACCGCAAGTGATGAAGGATTCCACGGGTCTGCTTCCATTGTTAAGGGATGAGATTACTTGGACGTCCAGCCCGTCATGAAGGATACCACGGGTATGCACGCATGCATCTTTACGATGAAGGATTCGAGGCATGCAGTATGAAGGTAAGAGTATAAATGAGGGCAAGCCCAAGATCGTTATACCACCTTCGGGGTAAGAGTATGAATGAGGCAAGCCCCAGATCGCCATACCACTGTTGAGTTTGTTGGGCGTCGCCCGATGATGAAGGATTCCACCGGTATGCTTCCATTGTTTTAGTATGAGTTTATTGGGCGTCGCGGTGATGAAGGATTCCACGGGTATGCTTCCATTGTTTTAGTATGAGCTTATCGACGTCCGCGATGTGAAGGATTCCACGGGTATGCTTCCATTGTCTTAGTATGAGTTTATTGGACGTGCCGTCAGTGATGAAGGATTCCACGGGTATGCTTCCATGGTCTCTATATGAGTTTACTTGGACGTGTTGATTATGAGCTTCCTATTTTCATGCAGTATAGTATATGACTGATTTTCTCATTGTTGGTAAGGTGCATGTTACGTAGAACCGATTTTATACATGTCCCCAGTTATTTTAGACTTATGAGGTATTTTCAGTATTTTCTTAGTTTCACATACTTGGTACCTGTTGTACTGACCTCCTTCGGGGGGCTGCGTTCATGCCGCAGGTCGAGATACGTAGCTTGCTGGTCCGCACTCTTAGGATCACTGTTCATTTCCTGGAAAGCTCCATCCCTCCGGAGGCTTTGTCTTTTGGTATGATTCCCTGAGGTTATTTACTTTTGTACAATCAGGGGGTATGGCGGGGCCCTGTCCCGCCACAGTTGTTATTCCTAGAGGTCTGTAGTCACGTTTGTGGTTTGGGCTGTAATGATAAGATGTACTGTTTCACTTTCGGTTAAGTTATTTTATGAAAGGCGGCCTTATCGGCTTGCTAGTGATGTTCACCTTATACAGATTTTGTTTCATGTATGTTCATTGCTATTCTCGTCGACGATACGATAGGTACCGGTGAAGTACGATCGCGGCCCCGGGGTCGGGTCGTGACAGAACCATAAGGGCTATCTTTGCTATGACTTGTCCACTCGTCAAATCCATATATCCCGTCATGTCACGTTCGACGAGACTACATTCTCATTTTTTAATCCTCAGAAATTCCAAAAAAATGGATTACTCCTTCCTTGACGAGCCTGCCATCTCTCCCATCATTCTCAGGCAAATCCAGTCCTTAACGTCACGGCCCATCGGGGAGGCGCCGCAGCGCCAACCTTCCAGTGAACAGAGTGATTCATCACCGTCGTCAGAGTTGCGGCTCATCAATGAGGCGCCGCGGCGCCTAAAATCCAGTGACCAAAGTACTTCTTCACCGTCGTCAAAGTCGCGACGCATCAGCTCCAGTAGCCACTGGACCTCGAGCGTCGCGACGCCTTCGATGACTTTTCCACCACCCTCCCCATATTCGACCATACCCTCTGTCTCGGATCCTGCTACTCAGCCACTACAACCACCTACCATCCCAACTCACCAAATGGAAACTCGTGCCGGGATTTTCAAACCCAAAATCCAGTTTAACTTGTCTGTCTAAAACATTTCTCCAATTCCCAAGAACCCCAAATTGGCCAAATAAGACCCTAATTGGAATGCGGCTATGTCTGAGGAATTCAATGTTGTAACTAAACAACACACGTGAGATCTAGTACCTAGACCGGAGGGGGTGAACGTGATCCGATGCTTGTGGCTTTTTCGTCACAAATTCAGAGACAATGGTGTTTTGGAGCTCTACAAGGCAAGACTTGTGGTAAATGTTACTAATCAGCGGGAGGGCATTGACTGTGGTGATACTTTTAGCCCGATTGTTAAACCAGCTACGATTCGTACTGTTCTTAGCATTGCTATGGGTAAAAAGTGGCCGATATTCATCAGCTGGATGTTAAGAACGCATTTCTTCATGGGTATTTGAAAGAAACTGTGTATATGCATCAGCCACCGGATTTTGTTCATCCTGCAGTTCCTCAGTATGTATGTCGTATCAGGAAGTCACTTTATGGCCTAAAATAGGCACATCGTGCTTGGTATGACCGCTTTGCTAGGTATATTATGCAGATTTAGTTTATTTGCAGCAGGTGTGACACATCTTTGTTCATTTTTCATCATGGTGGTGACATTTCTTACTTACTATTATATGTGGATGACATTGTTCTCACTACCTCATCTGACATATTGAAAAATGTCATTATTGCTCTTCTCAAAACTGAATTTGCTATGACTGATTTGGATAAGCTGAGTTACTTCTTGAATATATCAGTTACTAGATCTGCAGATACTATATTTTTGAGTCAACGTAAGTATGAAGAAGAAATTGTGTTCAGAGCTAAGATGTTGCTATGCCTACTCCGGTTGATTCGAAATTCAAGCTTAGTGCTTCTGAGGGTGATCTAGTGTCCGATCCCTCTATATGAGTCTTGCAGGTGCTCTTCAGTATCTCACATTTACCAGGCCCGACATTGCATATGTCATTCAGCAGGTGTGTCTGTTTATGCATGCCCCGAAAGAACCCAATTTTGCTGCTCTTAAGCGTATTATCAGATACATTAAGGGTACTCCTGAATATGGGTTGCATCTCTACACCTCCGCTCCGACCAGGTTGCTCTCTTACACAGATGCTGATTGGGCAGGATGTCCGAACACGCGACGCTCTACTTCCGGCTATTGTGTTTTTTAGGGGATAACCTTACTTGGTCTGCCAAGCGACGGGCCACTTTATCCCGCTACAGTGCTGAAGCAGAGTATAGGGGTGTTGCTAATGTAGTTGTCGAGGTCTGTTGGCTCCGAAATCTTCTCTTGGAGCTCAGTTGTCCACTGCGTCAGGCGTCTATAGTCTATTGTGATAACATATTTGCCATTTATATGTCTCATAATCCGGTCCAGCATCAGCGGACCAAATATATTGAGATGGATATCCACTTTGTATGTGAGCAGGTAGAACTTGGTCTAGTCAAAATACTGCATGTTCCCTCCTCCTATCAGTATACAGACATCTTCACAAAGGGACTACCCAGACAACTGTTCATAGACTTCAGATCCAGCCTGAGCGTTCGGTCTCCTCCCGCTCCGTCTGAGGGGGAGTATTAGCGAATATTCTTCAAATATTCACAGTATATATTGTATTTATTATTGACATGTATTTAAGGTAGTTCAGGATTCTTACTGTATTAGGAATCTCCCTTGTACAACTATATATATTGTTATTAATTAAATAAATCCCTAGGGGGGAAATTATTTCAATCTCTTACAATACCACTGATGGAACTTCGTCTGAGCAAACAACAAACTGTGAGTAAAACAATGCTTGATGCTTCAAATCTTATCTCCACCTACCTGATTCACCTGGAATGCAACTCGTCAACACATTTTTCGATGGAAAGGGTTATGCTGGCTGGAGCAGGGCCATAGTCATAGCTCTATCTCTCAAAACAAGCTTGACTTAATTGATGGTACTCTCTCTCAGCCAGATCCTTCCACTGATCAGTACAAACTATGGTCAAGGTGCAATGACATGGTTATCTCCTAGATCCTTAATTCACTCTCCAAAGAAATTGCAGAATCTGTCCTCTACTCCAAAACTGCAAAGGAAATATGGAAGGAATTAGCTACACGATTTGGACAATGCAATGGAGCTCAATTGCACCAGTTACAAAAAGAACTCAGTGATGCTGTGCAAGAATCTAGTGATATCGTAGGATACTTCACAAAGATAAAGAAAATATGGGATGAGTTAGATGCTATTAACACCTTTGATCACTGTTCTTGCAATTGCACCTACGTGGGTAAGGTGAAAACAGTCAAATCTCATCAAGATAGGATGTTAATCTAGTTCTTAATTGGGTTAAATGAAGCCTATTCAGGGTTCAAAAGCAGCATTCTTATGCTGGATCCCCCCCCCCCACCCCCCTCAGTAGGATGTGCCTACTCTCTCTTCATACAAAAAGAGAAACAGAGAGAGGTACATGTTTCTACTCATGCTACAGAGGCAGCTTTCTCAGCTAGCAATCACAGGTTCAACAGCACACAGAAGCAGTCAAATGCACCAAATGATCAAAGGTTTTCAGGAACTGGCAGAAAGTTCAAAGCAAATTTTGACAAACTAAAAGGAGGATAGTTTTATACTTACTGCAAGTTAACTAATCATGATGTGAATATGTATTACAGTTTGATAGGTTTTCCTCCAGATTTTAAGTTTATGAAGTCCAAAAAGAATTAGTACAACCCACATAGTAATTAAGCAGGTACAAAATACAACAACATACATGAATAAATTTCTCAGATGTATCAAATACTTCAAGAGGTGAATAATGGTCAACAAAGTGAACTCAATTCTGATGCCACTGTTTTTGCTAATTGTACTGGTATTGTTGCACCTCATTTAATCCTAGTTTTTTTTTAATTCTTATCTCAAATTGACTCTTCATCTTGGGTCCTAGACTCTGGAGCCTCAGAGCACATGACTTTTGATTTATCTTTCTTAACAAATGTTAAGCCTCTTTCAACAACAATATATGTTAGTTTACCAAATAGTCATAAACTCGAAGTAACTCACAAAGAAAGTATCGCTATACTTCCAGATCTTACCTTACATAATGTGCTCTTTGTACCAGCTTTCAGGTTTAATCTTCTCTCAGTCCACAAATTCACTTATCAATTCAAGTGCTTACTACTTTTCTTTTCTTATGGTGTAATTTTCAGGCCCCCTTTAATGAAGAGGCCAGTACTTCTTGGGGAAGTTAAAGAATGACTCTACATACTCAAGTCTACTCCTGTCAAGCCTGCCTCTGGATTTCAGTCCAAGTCTATCCCAGCAAGCATTTTAGTTTCAAATAAAATTTGTAATCCTATTTCTAGTAAAATTTCAGAGTCTGTTTCTGTTTTCAGTAATTCAGTTTCAAGTGTAAGCCTATGGCATCAAAGATTGAGAAATTTGCCCATATCTAGTATGAAAAATTTATTCATTTTCTCTTCAACTTTATCTCATTCTCTTAATCCTTGTCATTTGTATTGAGGCAAGACTTCCTTTTTTTTTTTTTTTAAAATCGAGGTTTCCAGGCTTGCGCCTGACTACTTCACTGGTATTATCCTCCTCGAGGTGATGGCACCGGTCCTTCAACAACATCACCAGTAAATCGCGGGATGTGCTCCAGTGGCTAGTTTCTGGGAGCGTACAACTGATCAATGAGACAAGGTCAAACTCTCCAACATGCATAATTTCTTCTGCGGGGAATCGAACTCACGCTCATGCCAGAGCGCCTTATAGCACTCAGGCTTTACCACTGGACTATGCCCCGGAGGACGGCAAGACTTCCTTTTCTAATCAGTACCATTTCCACTAAATCGTTTTTTAAGCTTATTCATGAGGATACTTGGAGGCCTTACAAAGTTACACTCATGATGGAAATAGATATTTTCTAACCATAGTATATATTTCAGGAGGGGAACTTGGACTTACTTATTAAAAACCAAAAGTATTGCATTCCATCTTTTGCAACAATTTTAGCTCTGGTTGAAAGACAATTTGACACCAGCGTCAAAGTCATCAGATTTGATAATGCAAAAGAGTTAGGAAAAAGTCTATATAATTCTAATTTTCTATATTCTAAAGGAATCATACACCAAACAACATATGTGGTCACACTCCAACAAAATGGAATAGTAGAAAGAAAGCACAAAAATCTCTTAGAAATTTGTAGAGCCTTACTTTTCCAATTCCATCTACCCTTAACTTATTGGGGAGAATGTCTCTTAACAACCACACATTTAATCAATATGAATAGACTTCCTTCAAGGGTTCTATATTTCAAGACCCCTTATCAGGTTTTATTTGGTATGCTCCCCAACTATCACTCTTTGAATTTTTTTGAATGTTTTTGCTATGCTAGCACTCTTTCCTATTTAAGAAATAAACTAGACCCCAGGGCAATCAAGTGTGTTTTTATTGATTGTCCATATAACTAAAAAAGTTTTAAATTACATAGGGCCTGTTTGGATTGGCGGTGGGCAGTGTAAGACTTTGAGATTATTTTCCTCAAGTTTCCTTGTTCCATTAGGTAAGAATATATACAATAATTACAATGACTAGGAAGAATAAGTCTTCCTTAGTATAATCCTAGGAATATTCCCTATACAATAATTACCTACCATATAGGATGAGATATTACATTAATACAAGATATTCCACACAATATTATATTAATGATACTATTCTAGAATATTCTAATACTAATATTCTAACACTCACATGATCGGTGGAGGCGGCGAATCTTGAGGCGTCGAAATTCTTCAAATAATATCAGCGGAAGTTCTTTTGTGAAGATATCAATCTGATGTCGCGTCGGAACATGTAACACTCGCACTTGTCCGCGGGTCACTTTTTCACGGACAAAATAAATATCTAACTCAATATGTTTAGTGCGTTGATGATAGATTGAATTCCCTGATAGATAGATCACACTAATGTTATCACAGTATACCATAGTAGCCGTCAAAATAGGGCAATGAAGCTCAAGTAAAAGATTCTGAATCGGCGAAGTCGGATACCACATTAGCAACTCGCGGTACTCGGCTTGACAGACTCGGCGTGATCGTGGGTTGCCTTTTAGAAGACCAGGAGATCAAATTATCACCAAGAAAGACGCAATAGCCGGAGGTGGAGCGTCTGGTGTCCGGACACCCTGCCCAGTCTGCATCTGTGTAAGTGACAATTTTGGTGATGGAAGAAAGATATAGATGTAATCCAAACTCCATAGTGCCCTGAAGATACCGCACAATGCGTTTGAGGGCATGCATATGTTTTTCCATCGGATTATGCATGAATAGACACACTTGTTGTACTGCATAAGTAATATCCAGCCTGGTGAATGTGAGATATTGCAACGCTCCAGCCAGGCTGCGGTATAATATAGGATCAGCAAAGGGTTTGCTAGATACAACACTCAACTTCGACTTTGTGTCCACCGGAGTTGTCGAAGGTTTGCATGAGGACATACCAGCTTATTCAACAATCTCAGATACATACTTCTTTTGGGAGAGAAATAACCCACCTGCATGTCGTGTCACAACAATGCCTAGAAAATAATGCAGTGGACCAAGATCTTTCATAGCAAATTCGGAACCAAGCTGAGACATGATATTCTTGCGTAGGGAGTCTGAAGATGTTGTAATAATTATATCATCCACATATAAAAAAAGATAAGCAGTATTATTACCCTGACAATAAATAAATAGAGAATTGTCAGAACGGCTGTGAGTAAAACTCATGTGTGACACAAAATTTGCAAATCGCTTATACCAAGCCTTGGGGGCTTGTTTAAAGCCATATAATGATTTGTTCAGCAAACACACATGATTGGGATATGCAGGATCTCTGTACCCCAAGGGTTGGTGCATGTAAACGGTCTCATTCAGATGACCATGAAGAAAAGCATTTTTGACATCCAGTTGATGAAGTGACCATCCTTTTGAGAGTGACAGACTTAGAACTGTTCTGATGGTAGCTGGTTTGACCACTGGACTGAACGTCTCCCCACAATCGATGTCAACCTGGTGGGTCTTCCCATCACCTACAAGACGGGCCTTATGCCGCTTAAAAGAACCGTCAGATTTTTTTTTATGGCTAAAAATCCACATAGATTGAATAATATTAGCATTAGATTGAATAATATTAGCATTAGCATTAGATGGACGAGGTACTAAATCCCATGTCCTATTTTTAATTAGAGCATGATATTCATCATCCATGGTCATTTTCCAATTCGGGTCTTTGAGAGCAGACACTAGGTTACGAGGTAAAGGTGACTTGGAAACCTGTGTGTGAAGGTTGTATTTGGTATTGGGTTTAACAATACCATGTTGACTACGGGTGACCAGACGGGAGGCATGGCGATGGATCGACGCCTTGGCCGAGAGAAGAATGGTTGACGCATGCTTTCTGTCGAGTGTGGAGGTCGAGACAGTGGTGGACTGGGCATTGGGCTAGGAGAAGTTGGAGGTGGCTTTGTTGGGCGATGTCCCTGGTAGAGAATCAGCGAGCCAGCTGTTGGGCGATTGATCGATGCATTTGGCTGTTTGCTAGTCTGATCCAGTGGGGCATTTGTTTAATAATACTGCGGGTCCCGATTTCATGTATTTTAGCAAAGGGAAAGACTGTTTCATCAAAAATGACGTGGCGACTTACAAACATTCTTTTTTAAGAAATATCATAACATAGGTAACCACGATGATTAGTACGGTATCCCAAGAAAACACATGGAGTGGACCGGGCTTGGAGTTTTGTGATTGTGGTGGATGGAAAGAGAGGGTAGCAAAGACAACCAAACACTCTTAGATGATGATATGAGGGCTCTCGTAAGTAAAACATTTTTAGTGGAGCTTGGTAAGACATGTTTTTATGAGGAAGATTATTCAACATGTAAGTAGTCATTTGAAGTGCATAATGCCAAAAGATGGGGTATGGATGCATGAGCAAGGGTTGTTCTAACAATATTATTGATGGTTCTAATTTTGCGTTCTGCCTGCTCATTTTGTGAAAAAGTGTGAGGACAAAATAGACGAAAATTTAAACCATTTGTTTTGAAAAAATCCCAAAACTGATTATTGTAAAATCCCCCCCCCCCATTGTCACATTGAATACTTTTAATCTCCCGTTCAAATTGAGTTTTAATGAATGCCCTAAAAGTGAGAAATGTGGAAAACACTTGCGATTTCTTTGATAGGGGAAATGTCCACAGATAATTAGAATAGTCAGCAAGGATAAGCAAATAATATCTATGACCCGAAGAACTCAAAACGGGAGAAGTCCAAATATCACAATGCAAGATATCGAAAGGCATAAGAGTGTAAGTAGTAGAAGCAATAAATGACAATTTCACATGTTTACCAAGTACACAAGAATGACACTTATTCAAAATTCGAGTCTGGGTACAAGAAATAAATTTATTTTGTTTAAGAGAAGCTAAAACAACCTCCCTCGGATGTCCCAAACGTTGGTGGCAAAGCTGCAAAAGTAGAATGAAACTTGGATGGATGATTAGGTAAGTTTATTGGATAGAGCTCCCCCTTGCTATCATATCTCATGAGAAGCCTCCCCGTCTGAAAACCACGCACGAAAAATCCAAACGGGTAAAAATTAGCAGATACCCAATTATCAGTTGTAAACTTCCTAACATATACCAAGTTTTTGATTATTTTTGGAGCATGTAGGACATTATTTAAAGACAGTGGTGGGTTAGGTGGTGACAATGTAGTAGAACCATACCCTTTAATTGGAATTGAATGGTCATTTTCGACAACTATACCACTATCATTGCTCAAATTAAAATAAGACGTGAGATTACCTTGGGAGGACGTCATGTGTGACGTTGCCCCGGAGTCCATGTACCAATTTGAATCTGGTGGATCGAGTCCAAGAGTGTGCATGGCGAACTCAATGGCGAACTCAATATCCGTTGGGTTGACCATGGTGGAGTGGGCCTCATGCATTGGGTGGTGAGGCCTTAAACCACCGCCGAGATGGAGGCGGAGCAAAAGCTGTTGGGTCGGCTGAATTGAGGCCGATGTGAGACATCTGCGCGGCTGATGGGATTGGCGATGGCGTGCGTCGGCTTTGGCCCGATTTCTGATGGGTGGGTGGTGCGATCAAGACAAGCTGCGGACCAGTCATCGGATCGCGCCTGCGCCGCCATCGCCGCCATTTCGCGCCATCGAATTCATTGTCTTCCACCTTTGTTATTTCCGCGATTTCCATCCTTATTTTTATCATTACGTCATTTTTGTCCCTTATTTTGGTGAGAAGGATCAAAAGAAGTACCATCATTTGAAGGAGTGGCAATGAAGGCGAAATTTGAAGTAGTTGAGGCCTTTTTTATCAAGCCCGACTCTTCAAGTACAAGCATGGATCTTGCTTGATAGAATTGTGGTAAAGGGTTACTTTGACGGATTAGAGTTCCCACTCCGCTATTTGCATCAGTGAGACCAGCGACCAATTGCAAGACTAACCGGTTGTTAGTAACCGGTGAACAGTCTGCCAACACTTTGAGGCGTTGACAATATGCCGACACATTGGGAAAATCCGTCATTTCAATGGTAGAGAATTCCTGTTCCAGTTTCACAGCGCGAGAGTTTTGATTGTCTTGATAGATATCTCTCAATCGGTCCCACGCCGCCATGGCTGTTGAATCCGGCTCTATGGTGTGCAACAAGTCCGTGGAAATTGTTGCATAAATCCAACCGAGGACTGTGGCATCAAGCGTATCCCGCAAATCCTTGTCTGCATCCGTGGGTTCCTTTCCCTTCCCATCTTTTGGTGGAATGATATGATGAAGGACTTTGTGAGCCCTACAATATATTTTAAACAATTCTGCCCATGAAGCATAATGCACGATTTTCATCTCCAGTTTCACAGAAACACGTGTCTTAATATTTGAGATGGGTAGAGCGGGATGAAAAGAAGATTTAGATTCAGACATATTTTGATTGAGATGAAGGTTGTTCAACAATGGAGGGATAAAGCAAAAAAAAACTTAGAAAAAAAAAACAATTCGGCCAAGGAGAAGCCTAGGTCGAAATTTTGGAGAGAAAATTTGGATCTTTCCTTAAACTCTTGATACCATGTAAGACTTTGAGATTATTTTCCTCAAGTTTCCTTGTTCCATTAGGTAAGAATATATACAATAATTACAATGACTAGGAAGAATAAGTCTTCCTTAGTATAATCGTAGGAATATTCCCTATACAATAATTACCTACCATATAGGATGAGATATTACATTAATACAAGATATTCCACACAATATTATATTAATGATACTATGATACTATTCTAGAATATTCTAAGACTAATATTCTAACAGGCAGAAGTGCTTCTGGCAGAAGTGATTTTGTCAAAAGTGATTCTGGCAGAAGTGATTTATATTTGGATGCAACAATGTAAAAATGATTGTTATCAATAAATGATGTTTGGATAGTTTTGATCAAAATTGCTTTTGAATGTAGAATTACCAAAATGGACATTTAGTCAATACATATAAATAAAAATTACTAATAAATGGAAGTATGTAAATAAAAATTACAAATAGATAATAGAATTTAAAGTGCAATATAGTACTTAAATATTAGTAGAATATTATTACAATACTAATTTAAAGTACAAATAGTATTTAAATATTATTACAATACTAATTTTGCATGTATTCTTCGGGCAATTCTTCAAAAAGAATGAAAAATTTCGATACTTCAACTTGTGTATATTTATTTCTTGTTTGTTCAAAATATAATGTATTATAGTAGTAATATTCGGAGTATTTGAAAGAAGACAATAGAAAAAGGAGAAGGATAATCCTCGTATAATCGGACAATGTTAGAATGTTTGAGGAGTTTAAAGTTCCAATCTGCAATTACACATGAACAAATGTCAACTTTAGTAGTATATTTGCTTTTTTTTAATTAAACCAGAACATGAGTAGTATATTTAATTTTTTTTTAGTAATTATTTCTAGATATTTAAAGAGGGTAATGAAAGTTGTATATTTGGATTTTTTTTAGTAATTATTTCTAGTATTTAAAGAGTGTAATGAAGGTGGATAGAGTTGTTGATGAAAATTTTACTGCTGATAATAAAGGAAATGATAAAATTCAAATTGAAATAAATGGTAGAAGTGCTTACGCGGAAAGTACAAATTTTAACACCTTGAAGCATACGAAAAGCAAACCAAACATGTCAATTTTACCATTTTCACGAGTGGGTAGAGTGTACGGGTGCCAATCCAAACAGGCACTTAATCTCTAAACTCACAAGATTTTTGTCTCTAAAGATGTCAAATTCTATGAAGATATTTTTCCACTCTCACCTCCTACTTCTGTTGTTTCTTCTTTTTCTTCACATTCTAGTTCTGATATTAACACTCTTTTTTCCATTCCTATTACATCCTCTGATTCTTTCTCAAGGTTCTCCGATGAATCCCCTGCACCTACTCATCCTACTTCTACCACCTCACCCACTCTCTTTGATTCTGTTCCTGATTATGATGCTTCACCTCCTACACCCACTCCAGCTCTTTCTCACCACACTAAACCTTCCACTTTTGCTATTTTATCACTTCAATCTAGTGACATTCCTATAACCACATCTTCCATTGTACCTAGTGTTCCAGCTCTAACTACAAGCACTACTAGGACTGTTCAAAGACCATAAATACTTGAATGATTATGTGTGTAATGCTGTTTTCTTTCTGATCGCAGTAAGTCTTGATTTTCAGCACCTATCTCACCCACAACTCCTTTTTCTTCCCTATCTTACTCCAATTAGTCCATTATTCATTCAATCTATCATGTGCATGAAGTTTCTCCCAAGCATCTTTATACCCATGTTGGCAGGAAGCAATGGAAAAAGAATTTGAGGTTTTGGAAGCCAATCAAACCTGGGAAGTGGTTGAATTACCCCAAGGGAAAAAAGCTCTTTCGTGTAAGTGAGTGTACAAAGTAAAATATAGGGCAAATGGTTCTATTGAAAGATACAAGGTAAAATTAGTTATCGGCGGTGACGTCTAAATGACAGGAATTGATTACACAAGGACTTTCTCACCTGTGGTGAAAAAGACGTCTCTTTGATGTTGCTATTGAAAAGGGTTGGTCTCTTTTTCAATTGGATGTTAACAATACTTTTCTTCATGGAGACCTCCAAGAAGAGGTCTACATGAAATTTCCAGCAAACATGTCTATTCAGAATTCTAAGCATGTTTGCAAGCTCAAAAGGTTTTTATATGACCTTCAACATGCATCTAGACAATGGTATGAAAGGTTGAATGGTGCTCTTATTTTCAAAGGTTATTCATATTCAGTCAATGATTACTCTCTTTTCTACAAAAGAACTATTTCTAGGGTTTATATTATTGCAGTCTATGTAGATGACATACTCCTAATAGGTGATGATCTACAAGAACTTTCTAATCTATGTCTTTTCACAATATTGAATTCCAAATCAAGGATCTTGGACTAGCACACTATTTTCTAGGCATGGAATTAATTCAAGAGCAACAAGGTCTACTTTACCTTAGATCTCCTTACTGAATTTGATTGTTTGGATAAGAAAGTTGCTCTCTCTCCACTTGAACCTTCTACCAAATTGAGTTTAGATATTGGAGATCTTTTTCCCGATCCCTTTATCAGCGCTTTGATAAGAAAGCTCAACTTTCTTACTCACACTAGACCTGACTTGAGCTTTGCTATTCGACATTTCAATCAATACATGCAAACTCCAAGGATTCCTAATTATTAGGACGACATTCATTATTTAAGTCATCTTGTTGGCAATCTTGGTTTGGGCCTTTTTCTTCCTCAAACTCTTACGACACATTTGTTGTATTAAACCTGGGTATCTTGAACAAAAAAATATAAGCGTTTGGTGGCGTTTTGTCAATGTTTGGGTATCTTATTTTTAGAAATATTACAATACAACTTCCATTTTTGAGACCCATCTAACAAGTGGGTCTCCCATGGACTGTACTAAAAATAAAAAAATAAAAAAAATACAGTTCATTATATATTAATAGTCTAATACTGTCCAGTCCATTCCAGTCCAGTCCAATGAAATTAGTACAGTCCAGTGCGAACTACCAAACGAGCCATTAGTGCATGTTTGGATTAGTTTTTGGGTACCCAGAATCAATTTTAGGTACCTACTTTCGTGAAAATCAGGAAATTGACATGTTTAGCTGGCCAAAATCAATTATGCTAGAATCAATTCTGGCAGAAGCTACAATTTGTAGCTTATGCCAGAATCAATCAATTTTGTCATTAATTTCAATTTCAATTTTACCCTTTCCTTTATTACCATTTTTAATTTTCATCAACAACTCTATCCACTTTCATTACTCTCTTTAAATATCTAGAAATAATTAATAAAAAAAGTTCAAATATACAATTTTCATTATCCTCTTTAAATATCTTGAAATAATTACTAAAAAATATATTCAAATATACAACTTTCATTACCCTCTTTAAATAACTAGAAATAATTATTAAAAAAAATTAAATATACTACTCATGTTCTGTTTTGAGTATGCTATTGTTAATTTTAGGACCTTTCTCATACTTAGAAATGAGAATAGTGCAACTCATTTGGATTATTCTTCTTCTTTTTCTATTGTCTTCTTTCAAATACTCCGAAAATTATTAATATTTTAAATGCGGCAAAATGTGCTCTACAATTTTAACTGAAAACTGATTTCAATATACTTTTTAAAATAACGATTACGTATAATATTATTCCTTTTTCTATAATGTATTATTAATATAATACATTATAGAGTACATGCAAAATTAGTATTGTAATAATATTTAAATACCATTTGTACTTTAAATTAGTATTGTAATAATATTCTACTAATATTTAAGTACTATATTGCATTTTAAATTCTATTATCTATTTGTAATTTCTATTTACATACTTCCATCTATTTATATGTATATTTTTATTTATATGTATGTCCATTATGGTAATTCTACATTCAAAAACAATTTTGATCAAAACTATCCAAACATAAATCAATTATAAGAATCACTTTTACATTGTTGCATTCAAACATAAATCACTTCTGCCCACCGCTAATCCAAACACTCCCTTAGCCTATTGTGACTAAGATTGGGGTTCTTGCCTTGAATCTAGATGATCTGTCAGTGGTTTTTTCTAGTTCTCCAATTTCATGAAAATCAAAGAAATAATCTTTTATTTTCCTTTCTTTAGCGGAGGCCAAATATTGATCTATGCATCATGTTATCGCAAAACTCACTTGGTTAGTTCGTCCTCTCGGGGATCTAACCATTTCCCTTTCTCTTCCTATTCTTTGCACTCCGACAGTCAAGCAGACATACACATCGCCAAGAATCTTGTAGAGATTGATTGTCACTTTGGTCATGTTGAAAATTTACTAATGTGGAATTAAGTTTAACCCATTATTTATGACTCGAATAATTGAGGTCTTGCACGTCGTAAATGTTGTTTCTACACACGTGCACATGTAGTGTCAAGTATCATAAATTTCATTAGTGAAAGAGATATTGGTACGTGAGTAAACGTTTAAGACAAGAAATGATGGATAGTCGTTGGTTAAAAGACACGTGTTCCATGTTGGTAAATGAAGGAAGAAATGTACGATGTGTAAAAGATAAAACGAGTTAGAAATCACCGCTGAGCCGTGAAGGGCCGCGACGCAACACTGTCGGAGCTGCGGAGCCGCGGCGCTTCGGAGGCAGAATTGTCAATGGAAGATGGGAAGTTTTTGAATTTTGGGCTGGTTTTGGAGCATTGATCCTCAATTACTTGGCACTTGAATTCAGTCATTATTTGGCTGAATAACAACTCTCTAGAAGTGTCATTAGTCATTACATGGACATTGATTGCCATTAGTTGGCTAGATGAGAGGTCATCTTACACACACTATAAATTGAGGCCTTGACTCAATTGTAGAAAAACACTTCACTCTTGTTTAGTTCAGATTTTTCTGAACTTCTTCCTCTCTAGCATATGTTCACACACTCAAATGTTCTTCTTGAGAAACACTTGAGTTTCCTTTGCTCATTTGTTTAGTTGATGTTTTATTTTGGGAGACAGTTGTCCATATCGTAAAAGGATATATACGGGACAATAATGTCTTAAGAACAGAGTGAATATCACTCGACTCATCAGCGAAATTATAACGCTACCAAATTTAGTGTCTCTTGATTTCAGGCTATCAAGATCTAGGAGCTTGTTGCAATTGGAACGAAGACTCAAGACGGATTCAAGAATCATTCAAGAACAGAAGATCAAAATCACAAAATTCAAAGTTGTTGTCTCAACTTTTGTTAGGCTTCAAGCCTGTTGTGTTGTAATTCATTATTGTTTATCCATTCGAAACAGTAGTAGTAGTTGTATATTATTCTTGTACATCCATTATAACTCACAATCAGCAAATTGCTGGTCTTATTTCTTTGCATTTTGTTCCATCAAATTCCCAGCTAGCCGACATTTTCACTAAACTTTTACCTAGTCTTCCGCATTCTGTTATCGACAAGTAAGGAGTTAGTTCACACTCTTCCAACTTAAGGAGGGGGGGGGTTAAAAATCATATTTCTCCTCCACTCAAAGTAAATGATGCAACTGCTATGTTTATGAAGAAGAAGAATTGTTCCTCGTATCTATCGAATGAAAGAGGAAAGTGTGTCACCACTCTTTTTAGTTGTTTGAATCAAATTGGGTTTAACACTGGGCATTTTCATAATATTGGGCCTTTGCAGTTTAATGAGACAGATATACAAAAATGGCCTAATTCGTTCTCACATAGTGGTCCAAAATAAGATGCCCGTTTAGGCCTTTGTTTATAGAAAATGCCTAGGATACTAAGCACCTAGATTTTCTATTATGTCTTTTTTTATCATTGTAAAGAATATAGTTAGTTATATCACAACTAATTGTGTATAGGACAACTGTGTAATTAGTTAGCATAAAACATTTTTTCCTTCCGTGTCATTTTTAGCTAAAGACTCTTATTTAATTAAATTATCCTTCTTGTAGACTCTGTGTGGGGTTTGTGATACACAGGGATGGGTGGCACATAGATCGAGGTTCATTTCTGTAAGTTTCAGAAGAAATATCCAAAATAAGAATCTTAGAGTTGGAAAGTTTGACTCAAAGTTGACTTTCAAATTTATGGGTTCATTTCGGGGTTCGTCACTTCCAGTAATTTTGGAGGGTAATCTACGACTTAGTCGAGTCATTGATTTGCTTCATGTGGCAATATGATGTGTTTTGTGGCCTTATTTGTGAAATTGTGATATTTGATTATTTTGGGCAATTCTTTTGAAAAGTATGTCTTAGCTCGGTTAAATGGGAAATTCGAGGGCACGCGTGAGTTCATAGCACTATTTACCTTGGGAGAGCATGTCTGGTTTGTGTTTAGGGGTCTCAGGAGTGTTTTAGGTGTTTGGTGGAAGTTAGGATAAAGTCCATATTGCTAGGGATGGCAAAATTGACCCGACCCCTCTACCCTACCCGTACCCTACCCGGTCAACGTGGGTAATCACCCGCTTTGATCGACCCATGGGTCGGGTAGGGTATTAACCCGAATGTCTGAGGGTGGGTTAGGTGCGGGTAAGGATATTGATGTACCCTACCCACTACTCATATTCGTTCAATTTGGAATTTTATATTCATGATTCCTATTTTTTTTAATTGTGATTTTATTTGTAGATGCAGTTCCTAGTACTACATCAAATTTAGTTGAATGTCCAACCATTTGTGTTGATGAAGATGTGGATGATGAAGGTATGTAATCTTACATATATTACTTATTAATAAATAAAGGTGTAATTTTTTCTATTTGGTTAATTCAATTAATTTTTTATCAATGTTGTAGATCCTTTGATAATACTTTGAAGATTTTTCAATGGTCAATGTAGTGCTTTGTTGTTGTCGCGCCCGTTTTTGACCTCGGGGATCTGAACGGTTATCCGCAACGTTGCTCTTTGGCGCGATTCCCTGGATGGAGCAATAATGTTGTTTTAAGGAGTCGCCACCTAATTATTTAAGTGAATTAGGACACTTGGTTTATTGCAATAAAATACTGCAATTGACCTCCATTTAATGATCTGCGAAATTAATGAGATTCTGGATCAGGGTTATTTATTATCCTAAAGGGAAGGGGTTAGACATCCTTTAAGATCCGCTAACTTGCGGTTATTCGTTCAAACCTAGGTTAATTATTTATTGCCCTTTTTATTCTACCTATTCTAAGCATTTTTCATAATTTATAATCAAAATAAAGTGCAATACAGGATAATAAAATTAAAATTAAATGCGACATAAAATAAAATTCCGGGACATCTTTTAGCCATTTTCAGGCCTTCTGCACAAGATGATCTCCGGGTACCTGCATAAACACTTAATAAAAGTGTTAGTACTAGAATAAATAATTTTAAAGCAATGACAAGAATTAATAAGTAAAGCCAAAAATAAATAAATCCGTCTTTTGCACAGAGGAGGCCTTGGAAATCAGACGGAGATTCCTTCATCGGCCAATATTGTTAAAAGCAATAAAATAAATAAAAACCTTCAGATCCGCGCAAAAAACTGTAATAGTTTTAAACACGGAGGGTTCAGGTATGTATAAAAATAAAGTGGGACATCCTAAACAAGTGCGGCTGCGAGAATTCTCCCTGCCAGCGCATGTTGGTTATCTGGTGTAAGTGGAAGAAATCATCCTTGCCCAGAAAGCTTCATTTATTTTATTTTCCGTCTTTGCAACTGTGGAGGCCTCAAAAATCGACGGATAACTTATTCATCGGCCAAACAAGTGTAGTATCAATTCAAATCAGTAAAATAAAGTGTATCATCTGTTCATTTGGAATAAGAATATGTTCCAGTCAGTTTAATAAAATAACAAGGGGGCAAAGGCATCGATAATAATGAATTTAGGTATGCGATAGCAAAGCAGCAGTAGCAACATTAGAACGTCGCCGAAAATACAGACTGTCGCCGGAGTTTTAGACTCCGGCCAGAAAGAAAAATCGTGAAAATCAGTCCATTAACAGAAACCAACAACAGATCCCAAAATATAGCCGAACCAAAGTCGCCGAAATTTTTAGATTCCGGCCAGACACCACAAAAATTAGAAAATCGATCCAGTTAACCAAGAAATCCCAAACAAATAAAATAACCGAGGTTCGTCGGAGTTCAAACAACCAGTCCGTTATAAACCAAAAATCAGAAGAAAAAGCGAATGACGATGCATTACGAGAACCAAAAATTCCAAAAATATAAGCGAAGCGGATGTTCGAAAACTTAAAGCTTAGCGGAGTTTTACTCGTATTACAAAACAAGAAATCAAACGATCATGACAATGATTCCAAGAAATAAAACCAAACAAACGTCGTCTCCGACAAGATCAAAATATCAGAAAATCAGTCCAAATAGAGACAAGAGTGCCGGAGTTTTAAACTTCGGTAGGTACTAGAGAAATCCGAAAATCAGTCCAACATAGCCAACAACAATAATAGCAACAAAAATGAAGAAACAAACTGTAGCGTCGCCGGAGTTTAAATCTGACAAGGTTCAACGTTACCAACAGAGAGAGGGCAGCAGCGGCGTCGCTTCCACGGTGAGGTCACCGGAGCGACGCCACCGCAGTGGTGAGATTCGTCGGTGAACAGTGGGTTCGATGGGATGGTGGTTTGCGACGGGAATGTTCACCGACGCTGGGGTGACGGGTTCACTGGAGAACAGTGGCGG
The DNA here is from genome assembly GCA_029844215.1 of Przewalskia tangutica. Taxonomy (NCBI): domain Eukaryota; kingdom Viridiplantae; phylum Streptophyta; class Magnoliopsida; order Solanales; family Solanaceae; genus Przewalskia; species Przewalskia tangutica. The sequence goes on along the minus strand of CM056736.1, from coordinate 82,457,653 downwards.
CGACGGGTGTGTGGTGACGAGAGATGGCGACGAGGTGAGGGGGAGAAGGGAAGGTGAGGTGCGGCGGGTTGAAGGTGAGTGAGATGAGGGGTGGCTGAGGGTCGACGAGATGTGTGAGAGGGTGAGGGAGAGTGAAAGTGTTGCGGCTGGGGTTCGTGAGGGCGGTTGGGCTGCTGAAGTAGTTCGCCGGCGGGAAAGGGGGAAGAGGGTGAGGGAGAGGGTGAGGAGAGTGAGACGTGCGGCTGATATTTTTTAATGGGGGGGATATTTTGTTTTTATAGGGGGTAGATTAGGGTTTGGTATTTGGGGGAAAAAAATGAAAAGTGGGGTTTGAAATTTAAAAATGGGGAGGGGGGGAAATAAAAGGGGGTGTTTGGATGAAATAAAAACTGGTGTTGGATTGGACTGATTCGGATTATGTCTTGGACTGGACTGGTTTGTGATGCGCGAAAAGATGCACACACTTTAACGCAAGTGCACGTTATCGTGAGAAGTAATATAGTCTTGGTAAGACCGAATATCGTCCACGAGGATTAGGGTTCAAGTACCAACTATCTATCTTTTGGTATCTATTTGGTAATCGATATTTGATTTTGTGGTTTATAACTAACAATTATAAAATCTAATTAACTATAGATTTACTTCAGTTGTGATGGGAATAGGGCTTCCATGTCTCCTCAACTATCCGCTTATGTTATTTATTAATGCAATGAATTATGGTCTTCTTCTCTCGGAGCTAGCAGGTTTACGAAATCGTTTTATATTCCCGTTAAGGATATATAAACACTCAACCCCAGTATTGCTCCTTTCTACCTTTCGGTGATAAGGATAACTCTATAGGAGGATAAAGAACAAAAACCTAGTTAACCGTCACGCACCATGCGTAAAATTAGGGTTGTTAAGCCTCTCATTAACGCTACATAAATAATTGAGGTATTTTCATCCCCAATCCAAAATATGTCTACCCAACTTACAGCATATTCACAACCTCCTCCTTTCGAAGTTTGATTAGAAATCATATAAATAATGATAATTAGTGATCAATTAATTACCAAGCATTCAAAATAATTATTGGATAAATCTCAACAACAAGAAGAATAACCATAGACATGCATTAATTTATAACATAAGTTTCTAGTGAATCAACATGGAAAGCCCTATAAAAGAATTAGTTCCTAGTCATTGACATGACAAGAACTAATTCAAAGTTCATCATACAAAACTGAAATAAAAGAAAGAAAAGAAAAGAAAATTACTAAGTTTAGGGTCTCCAATCTTCAATCAAAGAAAACCTTGTGTTGTGCAAGAAAGGGAAACCTTAAAATCTGCCTAGGGTTCTCCTTTTATAGGCTGAAAACCGCCTCCAACTTTTCCTTCAGGCGGGCCAATTTCGTCTAAAACACGATTTTCTGGCGTCGGCGCGCGGCCAGAATTCTGCGATCTTGGGTGATTTAGCGTCGCGGCCCTGATCTCTGCTGTCTGTGGGCGCCGCGGTGTTGGAACCTCTGCAGCCTCTCTGATGATTAGGCATCGCGACCCTGCTTCTGCGGGCGCGTGCGCTGATGCAGGTTCTGCCTCGTTCGCCACTTTCTCGTCTTTTAAGCTCTGGAACCTCCTCTTTTGCCCTCTTTTAGCTCATTTTCCGCCATTTGGCCATTTTAACCACTTTGACTCAAAAGAAAGAAAATCTATCCTAATACGACACATATTTGTACAAAAAGGGACAAAAGACTAACTAAAAACGACTCGAAAAGTGTATATAAAATACACCGATCAAATACCCCCAAACTTAACATTTGCTCACCCTCGAGCAAAGATAGAAAGAAATAAATAAAGGACTCAAGAAAACGAAAAATAAAAGACTCACTGACATTGATCACTTTTGCTGCATTAGTGTTATCTAGAAAAACATGAAGGTTAGCAGAATAATATGCAGGAACATATAACATGAAATTTCAGCACACTAAACACATTAAGCTAGATATTTCGCAAACTCATTTTTATCATGCTTAATGGAAGTCAATATACTAAATCATGCTTGTAAAATAGAAAATCCTATGGCATGTTTACTTGCTATTCTCCACTAATCGTGGATATGCATAAAAGAGATCTTCAGGACTTTAAGGGTTGTAATGTAGGCTTACGTATAGGTAGGTAAAAATAGGCATTTAGGCTCATTTTGTGTACCATAAGCTCTTTAGCTTTTCAGTGTTTCCCTTTTCTTTTGATTCTTTTCTTCACTTCAAATCAATTTTTCTCCTCTTTGTTTTGGGAGAGTGAAGTGTATAATAATGACAAGCACCCCCAAACTTAGGTTTTTGCCTATTTCTTATTACTTTTTTTATTGGGGTGCATCAAAGTTGTTCACTATTTTTGTCTCTTTTTTAACACAATTTATTCCACTATTTCACATTTTACTTATGGCACAATTTGTGGGAATATAGGGTGTCAAATAAGAAGTTTCAATCAATTTTTTTAGGCTCAATGGGGCTGACTAGGGATACTTTTAAAGTCCGGGATAGAAAAGAGTGGTAAGAATTGGCTATCAAAGAAATGCCTGAGTCATCTCCCTAACATGCATATCCTAACTATTTCGCCTCAAATAGCAAGCAATCATAACACATAAGTTTTCATCATTTAGCATGCATAATTCAAGCAAGAAACTCCAAATAGACAGATTATGTGAGTTTTTGGCATATCTAACCTAGGTGTTTAGATAGTTGCTTCTAATTCCATTACATTATTCGACCTTACTTTACTAGGTGTTTCTAGTAACTACAACATACATGATCTTTTGACAGACAATTATGACTTTAAAAGAAAAAATTTGTGACTCAAAAATACATAAAAACAACAAAAACACAAATAAAAGACAAATAAAACACCCCCCCCCCCAAACTTAAATCACACATTGTCCCCAATGTGTGTAGACTCAAAGACAATAAAAGAAATAAGACACTTACAGACTTGGCTAAAATGGTGGTGGTGGCGGTGGCATTGGATAGTGCATGGACCACTGACTGAACAAGGAACTCATCTCGTTGATTTGTTGCCTCGTTTCTTGTTGTCCTTGGATCACCGTGTCCAAACTTTGCATCATCCTCATCGATTACAAGCAATTGCTCCATCATGTAGACCGAGGGTTACGAATGCGTGGTGGTGAGTGGCTAGGCCCTGCCGCATATTGAGCCTCTATTTCAGGCTCTTCGTCCATGGTGGCCTCTGCTGCTGCTGCTGCTCGTGGTTGTGCTCTTCTTCTTGCTGTTGGGGGGCTTGGGTCTGGGAAAGAGTGCACTATCCCATATGTCACAGGCAGTTGGTTTCTCTCATTAGTATCAGTGGGTAGGACTGGACCCCATTCATGTGGCATAAACTGGTGATAAGTGAGTCATGTCCCAATCCACCTGTTGTCACCAACCTGCTGATTTCTTCAATGCTCTGCACTATCTCTTTCCCCACATCAATCGCCAACCCTCATAATTCCATATATCGGTTTGATCCATCTTACGGCACTCTGGTGAAGTGCGTGGATGGAATCACGCGGTATTGACAATCTGACCAACCGCCGTGCTATGTTGTTCGCGCTGCCAGTGCTCTTGACCCATTTCGCAATATCAAAAGCGGCCCGGGGTAGCTCACTGTGTCTGCGACGGTATTCCAGTTGATGTTGTCGGTGCTCCTAGACCATGTTCTAAAATGGCTCCAATCACCAATTCCTCCTTCAACATCAACTGTTTTAGAGTCATATTTATTGCTTCTGCCGTCACAGGCATATATCTTCCCCTTACAAAGCATTCGTTGTCCACCCTCTCCGGAAAGTTGGCATATAATTCACGCACTATTGTTGTGTTCATTAGTGCTATCTTCTCCGGATTTACAAATCTCCTCCACCCCATTATCTCAATCATTGCCCGAATGGGCTCATAAACATCCTCTTCCCCAAACGACTACCTTTGATAGTCCATTCCCCTTTCAGGGATTAAGGGCCTAGTACTAAGCTTTTTGTATCTTTGGAAGGCTTGGTAGCTCACAAACCTAGTATCATCGTAATGTGGGGTTGAGGTGGATGTAGAGGCTCTTCTCTTTCTGACGGACATGGTTAAAACGCTTTCTGCAGCTTACAACCTATTAGCACAAATGTTCCCCAACACAATCACCAATTTAGCAGCTAAAACACAAACACCCCCAAACTTCAACTCTACTACCCAATACCCACACCCTCCTTGTCTACTCCTTCTCTAAACTTCACAACCAATTTTTCAGCACACCAACTACTTCACAATGCAACACTTCTCCAAACTACTACCTTCTTTAACTACTGAAAGCTTTCAAGAAAGGATGAAGATTACCTTTTTATGGTGTTCTTCAAGGTGTTCTTGCTTCTAATGGTGATTTGAGGCAATGGAATGGGGTTTCTGTTGGTAGAGATGGCTGAGGGTTCTAGGAATTTAAGAGTTTTGGTTGTTGTTGGGTTTGATTTGTGGAGGATTTGTGGGTAAATTGTGGATTTTCGTGGGTTTTGTGGAGAAGGGGGTTAGGTTTTGGTTTTGAAATTGGGGAAAATCGATTTAGGCGTCTTTTAATTTGGATTTCGGCTTAGGCGCGGCTGATGTTCGCACTCGCCGGGAATTTCTGCGCGCGGCCAGTGCAGGCGCGTGGCTAGACTTGGCAATTTTTGGATTTTTGCCGCGTAGCTCGCATGGCCGCGCGCTTCAGCGCGCACGATTCTTTTGGCGCGCGTCCACTGCTCTGGCGCGTGGCCTAACCCGTTTTTCTGGAAATCTCTGTTGTTCCTCAGTTTTTCGCCTTTCAATTTATTGCTTTGTACATCGATCACAGACAAACACTACCTCAGTGAGACCGTTCTTAATAAAAACTATTAAAGTAAAATAAATTAAAATACCTTGGGTTGCCTCCCAAGTAGCTTTGTCTTTAACGTCTTTTAGCGGACCTTGAGTTCCTTAGTTTAATAAACGTGGGGTGAATCAACCCACAACTAATCCATTTTCTCACATTTTTGTTTTCTTTTTCTTCTTCTCCTTTTAGCATTATCGTTAAGGAAAGTTCGGGAACACATACCGCTTACGTGGAGGTTGGCAAACCATGCACCTTTTCGTGGGCTCATCTCCCTTTTGTTGACTTATGCGGGCTCACGGGGTTGATGGTCTTGATTGCAAGCACCTACTCATGGTTGGTGGCTCGATGATGTGTTTAAAACTTTAAACACCATTTCTTCCTTCTCCACCCTCAACGTCAGCTCTCCTCTTTCTACATCGATCAAGGCTCTCCCTGTCGCCAGGAATGGTCTCCCCACTATGATAGGGATTTCTGCATCCTCTTCCATGTCAAGAATGAGGAAGTCCGCAGGAAAAAAGAATTTTCCTACTTTGACAATCATGTCCTCAATCTTCCTCTTGGATGAACCAGCATCTGTCGGCCGGTGCGGGCTGTTGTGGTTGGTTTAGCCTCATGACTCCAATCGTTTGAATACCGATAAGGGCATCAGATTTATACTTGCCCCTAAATCGCACTGAGCCTGTTGCGTGTCACCTGCATTTGTGCAAGGTAGTGTAAAGCTCGCAGGTCTTTTAATTTTGGTGGCAACTTCTTCTGCAAGATAGCACTACACTCCTACGTCAGTGCTAATATTTCGTACTCTGCCAGTTTCTTATTCTTCCCAAAGATCTCCTTCATGAACTTGAAATAGGAGGGCATCTGCTCTAAAGCCTCTATAAAAGGTATGTTGATATGCAGCTTCCTGAATGTCTCCAAGAATTTGGAGAATTGTTTATCAACCACCTTCCGCTGTAATCTTTGGGGGAATGGGATCTTCTCTGTATACTCCTTCTCTGGAGTTTTCTCTCTTCTTGGGCTAGGTTGACCACTTCTCTTTTTCGATCTACGCCGCTTTGCTCAACTCTTGGTGAGGTATTTGCTCCATCGCTTGCCACTTCTCAATTATCTTGCTGGCTTTGCTCATGGATTTACCTCTGTGTTGCTTGGCGGTGTACCACGTGTCTTGTTTGCTGCTTTGCTATGACCACTTGTGTTTCCAAATTCTGAGCGAGGATCTACACATCACTGGCGGAGTGCGGCGTTGGTGAAGTGCCAACAAAGCGCTCTCGGCTCGTCGGCTTTTCTTCTTTGGTAGTGCATTGAGTGTTGAGGCTGTGGGGCCTGAGTAAAGGGTTGTTGATTCTGGTTCTGCTGGTTTTGGTACTGGCTCCTGTATTAATTCTGCTGCCCCTGGTCTCCTCTCCATGAGAAATTTGGGTGATTCCTCCACCCTGGATTATATGTGTTGGAGTAGGGGTTGTTCTGTGGCCTCTGATAATTACCCACGGCCTGACATTACTGCTCCATTGGTATATTATTAGGATCGGTGAAGGACACCTATCGAATGTATGTGGGCCACTGCGTATTTCCACGACTTTTAGGCATCTGCGCGTTCATCGACCTTTGTATGTTCTTTGCATTGTTTCGCCAAAAGGGCCACTTGGGCATTCAAGGCAGCAATGGCATCTATTTCGTGGACTCCCACTGTTCTCCTCCCACTTGTCGACCTCTCTTCTGTGACATGGTTGTTGGTGGCCATATCTTCTAGTAACTCGTGAGCGTCGTGGGCTGTTTTCCTCATGAATGCCCCGCTTTCTTCTGCATCTATAATGGTTACGGTTGTCTTTGCTCGGCCGTTATAGAAGATGTGGACCAAGTTCCTGACTCAATGCAATGGTGTGGGCATTTTCTCTGCAAATCCTTGAACCTTTCCCAAGCTTCATATAAGGACTCTCCATCTGCTTGGTAGAAGTTATTCAACTCCCCTCTCAATTTTGCTGTTTTTCATAGGGGAAAGAACATGGCTAGGAATTTCTGTGCCAGCTCTTGCCATGTAAAAATCGAATCAGCCGGCAGGGAATTCAACCATACTTTTGCTCTATCCCTGAGTGAGAAGGGAAAGAGCCTCAATCTGACGGCATCATCGATGCGCCGTTATATCACGAAAGTTGCACATAGCTCGAAATTAGCTATGTGCGTATGTGGATCCTCCGATGGCGATCCTCCAAATTGCAGCGTGTCTTTGTACCATGCTCGAGAATCGCGGTTTTATCTCAAAGTTGTTCGCTCACATGGCGGGAGCCTAATACATGTCTGTGCTCCATTCACTCTAGGCAGCACATAGTCTCCCAAGCTTCTTTCTGCCTGGACTTGAACTCTTTCCTCGACATCCATAGGTACTTGCCGAGGTATTCCTGGATTGGGTTGATTTTCACCTAACCCTTCTCTCATCATGTTGTTGTTTTGAACACCGTCCATCTCTATCAAGGCTGCAATCCGATGATTCTTTCTGTTCTGTTTACAGGTTTTCTCAATCTCTGGATTGAAGGGAACAAGAGTGTACGCCCTCTTCTCCTTCGCATAAACTGATTTCCTGAAATAGATCAAAAACAGACAACAAATCACGGCACCCTGATTTTTACCCAAAATAAAGAGAAAACGTAAAACTAAAATAAAAATTAAAAACCAAATTAGAAATTAAAAATAGATAAATTTGATATTGAACTATGCCTAGTCCCCGGCAACGGCGCCAAAAACTTGATGCGCGAAAAGATGCACACACTTTAACGCAAGTGCACGTTATCGTGACAAATAATATAGTCTTGGTCAGACCGAATATCGCCCTGAGGATTAGGGTTCAAGTACCAACTATCTATCTTTTGGTATCTATTTGTGTCGATATTTGATTTTGTGGTTTATAACTAACAATTATAAAAGCTAATTAACTATAGGTTTACTTCAGTTGTGATGGGAATAGGGCTTCCATGTCTCCTCAACTATCCGCTTATGTTATTTATTAATGCAATGAATTATGGTATTCTTCTCTCGGAGCTAGCAGGTTTACGAAATCGTTTTATATTCCCGTTAAGGATATATAAACACTCAACCCCAGTATTGTTCCTTTCTACCTTTCGGTGATAAGGATAACTCTATAGGAGGATTAAGAACAAAAACCTAGTTAACCGTCACGCACCATGCGTAAAATTAGGGTTGTTAAGCCTCTCATTAACACTACATAAATAATTGAGGTATTTTCATCTCAATCCAAAATATGTCTACCCAACTTACAGCATATTCACAACCTCATCCTTTCGAAGTTTGATTAGAAATCATATAAATAATGATAATTAGTGATCAATTAATTACCAAACATTCAAAGCAATTATTGGATAAATCTCAACAAGAAGAAGAATAACCATAGACATGCATTAATTTATAACATAAGTTTCTAGTGAATCAACATGGAAAGCCCTATAAAAGAATTAGTTCCTAGTCATTGACATGACAAGAACTAATTCAAAGTTCATCATACAAAACTGAAATAAAAGAAAGAAAAGAAAGAAAATTACTAAGTTTAGGGTCTCGATCTTGATCCAAGAAAACCTTGTGTTGTGCAAGAAAGGGAACCCTTAAAATCTGCCTAGGGTTCTCCTTTTATAGGCTGAAAACCGCCTCCAACTTTTCCTTCAGGCCAGGCCCAAAATTTTGTCTAAAAAACTAATTTTCCCGCGTCGGCGCGCGGCCACCTTCGGCGCGTGGCCGTGCCTGATGCCGGGTGATTTGGCGCGCGGCCAGTCTCTGGCATGCGTAGGCGCCGCGCTGGAACCTCTGCAGCCTCTCTGATGATTAGGCGTCGCGGCCTATTGCAGCTGAGGCGTCGCGTGTGAGTGCAGGTTTCTGCCTCGTTCGCCACTTTCTCGTCTTTTAAGCTCTGGAACCTCCTCTTTTGCCCTCTTTTAGCTCCTTTTCCGCCATTTGTCCATTTTAACCACTTTGACTCAAAAGAAAGAAAATCTATCCTAATACGACACTTATTTGTACAAAAAGGGACAAAAGTCTAACTAAAAACGACTCGAAAAGTGTATATAAAATACACCGATCAGTTTGACAAAAAATGCAAGGCTGATTAATTATTTAAAGAAAAATTATTTAAAAAGATGCAAAATTATTAAAATGCAAATGTCGACGCAATAATACTAAAATGCAATATTTAAGACAGGTTTAATGCCTGATTAAAAGTAAAAATGCGGTGTCAATTAATTATTTAAAGAGATACAAATATTATTAAAATAAACGACGGTGTAATAATAATAAAAACATAATATTAACGAAGACATAATGCTTAATTTAAAATAAAAAGATAAAAAATGCAAAAAATGCTGCTTAAAATGCGGTGTCCTAAAACACATAAAATTGCAATAAATATACGAAAAACGGTTCAAAATTGACTGTCAACAGTTGTTTCAAAGGTATGACTTTATTGTTGTGTTTTTTCTTCCTTTATATTGAGATATAATTTTATATAATATCTTTTTTTTAATCATTTTTCTTCTTTTGTTTTTTCATAGATTTATGGAGAAGCACACTAAGAGTTTGAAGACCTTGAAGACATGTTTGATGTAGTTTTGTTTTGTTTTTGAGATGACATTAGTGTTTGGACAATTTATTTCATGGAACTTTGATTGTATTTGGTAAGTATGAAACTTATTTGGTAATATATTTTATAAAATTTGTAGAATTTTTGTCTTTTATGTGAGGAAGTGTATAACCCGTGGGTACCCAATACACGAAAGGGTCAAATAAGGGTATGAAAATTATATACCCAGTGGGTAATTGGTAGCACATTTGGGAGGGTGTGTAGGGTACGGAAATCCCAAACTCGGCCCACTGTCATCCCTACATATTGCTGGTGTCTGGTGTCCGCCCCAATGGGTAAGTTGTCTGTTTCTGCATGTCTGTCTATGGGGATAGTATAGTAAGCAAGTAAGACTTGAACGTCGGAAGATAGTATAGCTACATTTTTTTAAGGAGTTAATTCGAAAATGTGAATACGATAATTTGATTACTCGGAGTTCAATTCTCCTAATTGGAGTCACGGAATTAGTTTTGGATTTTGAAGTCTCGGATTTGGTCATGTGGGGCCCACGGGAAATTTTACGATGTTGTGGGGCCCACGAGATTTTGTGATATTTTGTCCAAATATAGAATTGTTTTGTGAAAGAATTATTTTGGAGCAATATGAGGGTGACACGTGTCACCCCCCACTTGTCTTGCAAGACTTTGACTCACATTAGATATTTTGAGACTTGAGGATAGGGATGGCAACGGGTAGGATCTGGACCGGATCCTACTAGATCCAGATCCAGATCCGTTTTACATACATGTATCCATATCCATATCCAGATCCATAGGGTCCATAAAATCATATCCAAATCCAGATCCATCGGATCCACGGATAAATATCACGGATCAATCAAAGTGGTGATTATTAAGTTATACCTTCTAATCAGTCCAAATTTTCTAGAAAAAGAGTCAATTTAATTTAACGGAATCATGGGGAGTGCATCCGTAAATTAGGACTAAATGACATTGTTCACAATTGTTATGCCTATTGGCTATTGATGTAGTGAGAAACAATCCTCTCAATACCTAAGCTACTACATAAGTATCACATAAATGATTAATATAATGATTAAAGAATAACACGCAAAACGTGTCTCAATTAAAAAAAAATGGCCTTCGGCCCTTTGAATATAAAATAAAATTAAGATTACAAAGGATTCGGTGCCATGATGTATAAATAATAAATAATTTAATAAAAAACGGATTCACGGGTCAGATCTGGACCGGATACGGATCTCAAAGACAAGATCCAGACCCAGATCCATCATAAACGGATCCGGGTCCGATTCGGATCCGTCGGGTCCAAACTTTGAATATCCATATCCTATAAAACGGATGCGGATCACGGATCGGATCGGTCGAGATCGTTGCATCTGCGAGGACAAGTGGGCGTGGGTCGATCGACGGCATTACAACGGATAAATATCCAAGTCTTGCAAGACTTGGACATTATACACTTATCAATTTAGCTCTCATCTTCTCCCTTTGAGCTCCATTTTCAAAAATCTCCATAGCCAAATATCAACAAGTGTTGACAAGTTTCTTTCTCAAATATTAACTTCTAAACCAAGTGCTAAAACAAGTTAACTCTCCAAACCCTCCAAATCTTGTGTTGGCCGAAAATGAGGGTGAAACCCTAGCTTGATTCGTCGACTTTTTGGAGGTAAAAAGTGAATGAAAGTTGGTTACATGGTTGTAGGGGATACATATATGGGATTGGAACTTGAGGAAGTGGAGCGAAACGAAAACTGTGGGCCAATCTTACCCGGACTGTTTTTACCGATTTTGGAGCCAAAAATAAGGTAATGGCTCTTCTTCTTTTAAAGTAATTGGGTATTACTTACTTTTGATATGTATGGATGAACTTGTACTAAAAATAATGAAGATTAAAAAAGGTTTGGACAATATTTGGAAGTGAGGCCGAGACTAGGCCATTTTGGCGTCGTTGGATTCGTTGGTTATTATTGTTGTTAATTACACTTGTCGCATGTTAAAATGAAGTAATATGGTTGTTTATATGTTGATATATCATATATATAAGTGTTGGAACTTGAATTGGAATAAAATGGATTAAGGAAAGAGTTATCGGATTGTAGTTGTTGGCCGCCATTCTATAAAACTGTTGGACGTTATTATACAGTTTTTGGGGACTGTTTTAGGGCGTTGGAATTATGGAAATTCAGCCCTCATTATGTATGTTTAAGTATGGAATTTCTAATGAAATTCCTAAGAGATTAAGGGTATAAAAGGGTGTTAAAAGGCTTCACATTGTACCCTTAATGTTGATTAATTGTGGATTATTTTATGGACTATTTTGTATCATTTTGGGACAGAATTTTACACGTCTAGTAGGTGTGTAATATCCTTTGGTTAACTGTTGGTTGTGCACTTAAGTGTGGCTTGATTGTTGTTGAATTCGGGCCTTGGAAAAGGTGGAAAAGTACGTATAAACGGGGGAAGTGCTGCCCAAATTTTTGTAGAATAAGAGGACCATTACTTGGTATAAGTCTTACACTTGATAGCTTGAAGTTGATAGAAGTTCTATTTTCATTTTAGGTTGAAGTACTACTTGTGGCATATTCTACTTGGCGTGTGGAATAGTCGATAAGGTTGAAGTACCCATTCGGGGCGTATTCTACTTGTCGTGTTGGTTAGTCGTCAATAAGGTATGTGAACTATCCTTTCTTCTTTGGCGTGATTTGATTGTATAAAGTGAGTGGATTTAATCCTTGATAATACTTGATTTGTTTTTATAAAGTGAGTGGATTTCAATCCTTATTGACACTTGACTTGATCTTTATAAAGTTCCATTGGATCCTAGTCCTTAGTGATATATATTTCCCTTGATAGTACTTTGGTTTTCTAAAATGAAAGTTGTTCTATATATTCCCTTGATAGTACTTTGAGTTTTCTAAAATGGAAGTTGTTCTATATATTCCCTCGATTGTACTTTGGGTTTCTACATGGTTTAAATCCTATTGATATGTGTTAGGAGAAGTACCTTTGGGTTTCAAAAAGGAAGGTTCATTTTAATGATTTTGAAAGAAGAAGTGACTTGATTTAAAGGTATAAGTTACTTGATTTTGAAAGAAGAAGTGACTTGATTTAAAGGTATAAGTTACTTGATTTTGAAAGAAGAACTGACTTGATTTAAAGGTATAAGTTACTTGATTTTGAAAGAAGAAGTGATTTGATTTAAAGGTATAAGTTACATGGTTCTAAAAAGAGGTAAGCTACTTGAGTCTAAAGGTGTAAGTAACTTGATTTTAAAAAGTGGAAATGTCTTGATACTACGAGTGTTAGTGTCTTGGGGTTTATAAATGAAAGGATGTACGGTGAACGTACATAGTACTTTTTGGTTCACGTCCCTAATATTTCATAGTACTTTGGGTTCATTTCCCTAAAAATGTGATAGTTCCTTGGTTAATTCTAAAATGGAAGGCATGGTATTGCCTTGGTTGTTCTAAAATGAAAGTTCGTTTAAAGATTTTATTAAGAGTCAAAGATGGTTTAAATTGCACATGGTTGCTCAGATAGTTATTCGTGCATGTGTTTTGTCCGTGAACTTGTATTCACGATGCGGGTATAGATTCCCATGAGATGTATATTGTCCGTGAACTTGTATTCACGATGCGGGTATAGATTCCCATGAGATATATATTGTATGTGAACTTGTATTCACGATGCGGGTATAGATTCCCATGAGATGTATATTGTCCGTGAACTTGTATTCACGATGCGGGTATAGATTCCCATGAGATATATATTGTATGTGAACTTGTATTCACGATGCGGGTATAGATTCCCATGAGATGTATATTGTCCGTGAACTTGTATTCACGATGCGGGTATAGATTCCCATGAGATGTGTTTTGTCAGTGAACTTGTATTCATGATGCGCGTATAGATTCACATGAGATGTGTTTTGTCCGTGAACTTGTATTCACGATGCGGGTATAGATTCTCATGAGATGTATATTGTCCGTGAACTTGTATTCACGATGCGGGTATAGATTCCCATGAGATGTGTTTTATCAGGGAACTTGCCCCTGTCATTCTTTTGTATAGTTATGATTTTTTTTACTGTACTTCCTGGTTACATACTTAGTACTTGTTATCGACCCGCCGGGGTGCGTTCATGTCTGCAGTATTAGGTACTCGATTGGGTGATCATGAGCTTAGGATCTCGCTCGACTTTCGATGAGGTAGCTCCATTATTCTGAAGTTTGTCATGTTGGTACGGAGTTGTATTATGGTTTTATGTACATTCATGTGTACGGCGGGGCCTTGTCCCGTCATAGTTGTTGTCAAAATTCCTAGAGGTCTGTATTCATATGTGGGATGGACCGGTGTATGGTTGTAGGCCTTTGAGTGTTATATATGTGATGGTAGCCTTACCGGCTTTGCCTTTGTTAAAAAGAAATTTTGAGTGTTATTTAGCTTCCGCAGGTTACTTGTATTATATGAGTAGAAGGGTGCCCAGGTAGGGCACCAGTCGCGGGCCCGGGGTTCGGGTCGTGACACCATGGGCCCGGGGTTGGTTTTGGAAGTCTTGGCATGTTGAAGGACTAGGTCCTTGTATTATGTGTTAGCTTATTATTAACGTATAGTATATGTGTGTTAGACTTCGAGTACTATGACACACTTGATGCGCGATTTATGCACACACTAAACGCAAGTACACGTATCGTGACAAGTAATATAGTCTAGGTAAGACCGAATATCGTCCTCAGGGATTGGTTTTCAAGTACCGATTATCTATGCTTTAGTTTCTATTTGGTTAACGTTAATTGAGTTGGAATTCTAAACTAATAATGTAGGAAATAAACTAATTATGAAAATACTTTGATTTAAATCAGTTATGATGGAGAATTAGGCTTCCAAGATCATCAACTATCCACTCTATTCAATCCTTAATACAATTAGACTAACTTCTTCTTCTACGTTAAGATAGCAGGTTAACTAGACCGTTTTATACTCCTGTTAAGGTAATATAAACACTCAACCCCAATGGAGAACCCTTCTACCTTTCGGTGACAAGATTGACTACAAAGGAGGATTAAGAGCAATAACCTATTAAGCTACACAAGTATCGGGGTACTTTCGTCCACGATTTAAACCTATGTTTATTCAACTATAGCATATTCACAATCTCCCCTTTCGGATTTCGATTAGAACTCATATAAGTGATGATAACTAGTGATCAATTAATTATCAAGCAATCAAAGCAATTATTAAATAAATCTTAAACAAGTGAAGAAAAAATTAACTAATGTATTAATTCATGAATAAGAGTTTCAAGAGAATCACAAGGAAATCCCTAACAAAGTAATTAGCTCCTAGCCATAGTCACGCTAAGAACTAATATAATCTCCATACATGAACTGAAATAAACAAAGCAAAAGAAAGAAAAGAAAAATACTCAAGAACAAGTCTCCAAGCCTTCTAGCATCCAAGGATTGTGTTGTGGAATATTTACAAGATGGAATGGAATGGTGGATGGAGAATGGGATGGGTGATGGATCGTAGGATGGAATGGGTGATGAAGGATGAATTCTTCTAATGATGTAGAGACTATTTATAACCCAAGAATCCTTTAGGTAAAGGGTTAGGGATTATATAGGTAGGAAAGGTTATGGAATCCTTTTAGGTAAAGGGTTTAGGAAAGGTTATGGAATCCTTTTAGGTAAAGGGTTTAGGAAAAGTTATGGAATCCTTTAGGTAAATGGTTTAAGGAATATTTAGGTAGAAAAAGTTATCCCTTTTGGACTCTGAAAACATGTCAAATTCGGCCCAAAACTCAGAAATCCCGCGTCGGCGCCGCGGCCCTGCAATCCGACGCCACGGCGCCTGAAAATCAGAGAGCTTTGGACGGCTTCAGTGGTCGGCGCTGCTGCGCGTGGCCGGTGGCAACGATTCTTCCGGATTTTTCGTTTCTTCATCCTTTGTTCGTCCGGTCTTCGTCTGATTTCTTCTATATTTTCCGGACCTTCTTAGGCTTCATTTCTTGGCCCTTTTAGTGTGCAATTTCATCTAATTTATGCTCATTTCATCTCCTTTTCGCTATTTCTCCACTTCTGACCGCCGTGACACAAAAGAAAGGAAAACGACCCCAATACTATACTAAACATAAATGAAATGAGTAAAATACTAACTAAAAATGACTCAAAAGGTGTATATAAAATACACCGATCAGCACTCCGGAAGGGCAAGACGTGTATGGAGGATCTATCGTTTGTGGCTTTTGATCGTCCTTGAGGTAGGCTACGATTTATTCTTAATAAACTTCGATAGAAGTACGTAATCAGTTATAAATGTTGATGGGTATTGGGTGTGTTTGGGGTTCCTACCTAAATAGTTGTGATGAATGTTCGAGTGGGTACCGGTGTTGAACTGTGATGACGAGAAATTTGGGGAATTAGCCTTAGGCTGATTCCGACTGCTGATTGATTGAGTTTGTCGCCATTATGTGAGCTCATCGCCAAATTTGCTATTATTGTATTTATTCATCACACATGATTTCGATATGATATCCTGATTATACTTGGATTATATGTTATTGAATTCTTGAAAATATATGACATTTATCTCTATATTTGGTTGCATCTTATTAAATCATGATTTCTTGACTTGAATTTTCATTTGCACTCAGACAATCATGGTTCTGATGATGTTGATATAAGATTGGTATGCAAATATTATGGGTCCATGAGATAAGGAAGGTAAGAACACTTGCGAGATTGACAATATTGATTGATAATGATACTACAACCACGGAGTTGGGATCCAATTGCTCACTTGTTTGATTACTATTTTATCTTGGGATATAAGTTGTCATTACAACCGTTGAAAGGATATACGGGACAATATATCTTAAGGATAGATCAAGAATTTGGTCGACTCAGCAAGCCCTCTTATTTGATCATTTTCAGATTTCGAATTTGTTGTTGTTGTTATATTCCCAGTACTTTTATTTCCACACTTTGTTTCAACATATTCCAATTGTGTTGATGTGTATAATTAAAGGAGAAGATATATTTTATATTATTAATGTATATACGTAATGGGTACTTGAGAACACGCATAAGTCCATCTTCTACATAAGTCTTGATAGCAATAACAAACAAAATAGGAACTTTCTTCTCTCTCCTAGACTAGGGCGTCGAAACCCTAGCCTCCTCTACTCAAAATCCGGCCACCATGGCCACTGGCCGGCCTCCCCCTGAGGTTGGTCACGTCCCCCCCATTCTGACGATACCCCCCTCACCCTCAAACGACGACATCAACTACCCCAGCCTACCCCACACCCATCCCGTCGCTGCTGTTGACGGCGGAAACCCTAGTTTTGTATCATCCTCTCATCAACAAAACCATACTCTAAAGGCGTGGAAAAACCCTAGTGGTTTTGTGCAAGGCGGCGAAAGTAATGGAAAGGTGGTGGGGTCTGCTTCACGAAACCCTAGCTCTTCAATTCCTATCAAGCCTATTGTTTACCTTCATGGTGAACCCACTATTAGTTTTGATGAGAAGGAAATTGATGTCATGATTCAAGAACAAGATTTGACGCTTGCTGTGATTGGAAAATTCGGTCATGGTTGGCCAGATCTTGCTTTTTTTAGAACTGCAATCCTAAAGCAATGTGGTTTGAAAGCAGATGTGAATATTGGTTTGCTTTGGGATAGACACGTCTTGATTCGTTGTGGTGTTGAAGAAGATTTTGATACTTTGAGATCAAGATCTAAATTTGAGATTAAGGAGAAGAATAAATCCTATTCGATAAGAAATTTCAAATGGGATATTAATTTCAATCCTAAGGAGGAGACAAGATTTGCATATGCTTTGATTTCATTCCCAGGTTTACCTCCTCATTATTTTTGTGAATCTGTTTTATTTTCTTTAGCGGCGTCTGTGGGAAAACCTATTTCCATTTATGCGGCTACAAGAAATAAAACAAGACCAAGTTGTGCAAGAGTCAAGGTGGAAGTGGATTTAGTTAAGGAGCACCCAGAGAATTTTGTAATTCAAGTAAGAAAAGAGGGAGGAATCATGTCCGAATCTCACAAGATTAAATATGATTTTTTGCCCAAATTTTGTACTACTTATAAATTACAAGGACATGATATTGAGGGATGTTGGCAAATTAATCCAAATATGCGTCCAAAGAGAGGAGATGTCGGCAGTGGTGATGTTAATGGCAGTGGTGGTGTGACGGCGGCACAAGGTAAGCCTACAAACCCTACCCTCCCATCGACAAATCCTTCCTCTTCATGTACAATACCTACCAATCAAAACCTTTCCAAAACGTCAAATCCCAATACCAAAAAAGATTGGATCACTGTTAGAAATAGAAAACAACGAAAAAATACCAAAAATCCGGCTCAGAACACTGTTTCTACGTCTGCTACAGTGAATTCGGCGAATGCTACAGTGATTTCGGTCACTGTTCAAGTCGGAAACACTGTAGCAGTGTCGGAATCAGTCCATGTAACCCAAAAAACCATAAATTTGACCCCTCCTATGCCGGAAACCACCTCCCATGAAATTCATGATGCTGAAAACCTAGGGTACGCTGGAAATCCTACCGGAAACCCTACCAGCGACCACCCCCAACCCCGGAAATACCACCCATACTCCTCCAGCAGTCGACATGACTGCTGGGCCACACCCTAATCAAAACCCTAGCTCAATACCACCTTTTGAAAACCCTAAACTACTTGTTTACCAAATATATCATGTCCGGTCGAGGTGGTTTTCGTTTACCAGCACGTAGGTGTTCTAAATTCATATGACACCCTCTAAAACCCTAGCCGCCACCCCCATTCCTGTAACCCTACCTGTGACCTGGCCCATGACCCAAACAGACCCAGACACAACCCCACCCCACCCCGCAACCCATACCCCACCTCCAGAAAATACCCCACCCCCATCGGATCCACCCCTCGACCACAAACCATCTGAAACCACCTTCCAAAACCCTAAACCGCCCCTGGAAACCCTACCCGTAACCCTGGCCCGACCCGACCCAAAAGCACACCCGTGACCCCACTAACCAATCACCCCACTCCGCGCACCTCCGAGACCCAATCCAACCCTGAAACTAACCCTTCACCCTCCAAAACCACCCAACTCGTGACCCACCCCCTACCGTAACCCTCCCTCAAGTCGTGACCTAGACCCTAGCCCAAATCTCATGTTCAGAAATTCTCCAACCAAGTCCAATAACCGAAAGCCCAAGCCCACAAGCCATTTCGGATACGGGTTCCAAACCTACAACAAATTCAAAGGCCAAAGCCAAATTAACCACTCCACCTATTAAAATCCCAACAGCCCAAAATTGGCTCAAAAATGCTTTCTCATTTCCACCACAGCCTTGTAGCCCTGCCACTTCCGTAACGTTATGTACAGATAGTGTGAGGAAGAACTGGTGTGAGACAGATGGAGATGAAGTTGAGGAGAATGAGTATGAGTATAAGATGACATAAGCTGACATTCTTATGCTACAGAATGCCTTTGACAAGGAGAGGGAGAGTGAAGGTGACTTCTCGTGGATGACAACCTTTGAGGAAGTACTTGCTCACAAGAAGAGTGACCGTAATTGTCAATTCCCAATAGAGGAGTACTTGGAGATGTATGTTCCATCAGAAGAGGATAAGCAGGAGTTGGCTATGATTCTTTATGAACCAGAACCAAAGCCGATTGCGGTGGAGGCTTCGACATCAGTAACAGGATGTAGGAGAGTCAGAACGATGAATGGCATGCCTTTTGATGAGTTCCTTGCCCTAAAGGAGGACTGGTATTCAGAGATGACTGACGAAGAATACCTTGACCTATGTGAAATTGATACAGAGGAAGACAATGTACAGCTCAGGCAAAACCAGGCATTTGTTCAAGCTGTGCAACAGTCTCGGAAAGAATATCCAGAGGTGGACCCAGAGGAGATCATTAGCAAACACAAGGCCCCTAGGGAGGTACCAATGCGGGAAGCTAAGAAGAAATCAGTATCTTACAAAGAATCATCAAGATCAAAGAAGAAATGATACATTTTCAATCATATCTTGAGGACGAGCAGGAAGAGGTACTGGATATTGAGGACTTTATAAGGTCAGAGGTTGGTGAGAGCATCTTTTTACTTGTATGGTTACTTCATTATCTTAGTATTATCATTTGTAATATCATCATAGAGTACATTATAAACTCTGTAATGATCATAGAATATCTAGTTATCTCCAGTTCTTTCTTTTTACATTCTTGCTAGATAGAGGATTCTTGCCTCTTTAGGAATTGTAAGGTAAGACTCAGCCCCCCTTATTTGTACTTTTCCTAGTTGGGTTCTTTTACTGCTTTCAATAAAACAACCCAGGCCTAAGTGCCTGAGGAGTACTAAAAAAAACACGCATAATTGTTTTCTCAAAATATGAGTCGAAAATGTCTAATATGAACACTTTTATTATTATTCGGATGTTCAATTAAAATATATCATAATTTTAAATGTCTAAATAAAATATACTGACAAATTTATTAGACTATCGATGTATTCCATCTATTGAAAGGTTAGAAATTTGACGTTGAAGCTAACATAAGAGCTCGGAGGAAATGAAATTTTATTTGTACATGAAAGACATTTAAAGAGAAGTTTGTAAAAGTTCATAAATTTTAGGGCCTGCTTGAAAAGCCACCCAGGTAATTTGAATTATGTGTAATTGGATGTAATTATATTTGGTTCTTTGACCAAGTAATTACACAGTTAGGTAGAAATTGAGTGTAATTGAGGGGGGTGTAATTACACTCTCCAATTCTCAAGGATGGAGGGGAGGGAGGTTGAGAATTGGGTGTAATTACATTATTACTTTTTAGTTTTTTTTTCTTTTTTAATTTCTTTTTTAATTTCTTTTTTATTTCTTTTTAATTTTTACTTTTAAAATATATTTTGCTTTTTATATTATTTATGTTTCATTTCCTATCTTCTCATTCTCAACCATTGCTTCTTGTGGTTCCATGTAATTACACATATTCTTTTTATTTTTTATTTTATTCATTTAGCATAACCGTGTTATTATTCCAATTTTTGAAACTACACCTCTTAATATTAAAAATATTGTGTCATTAACAAACTTGACATATAACGAGTGACGTTCTTAAAGTAGAAGTTCGTTGTGAATGAGGTTATAGACTTATATTTTCCCTTTCTTTTAAATTATTTACTTAAGTTAATGTTGGAAGTTACTTATGTAATGTTGAAATTTGACATAAGAGTATTATGTTAAAAAATTTCTTTTTTATTTTGAATTTAGGTTATATTTTAAATTTTAATTTATTTGCTTTAGTACTATTTACTTGTTATTTCACATTTCATGTTTTTTATTGTCATTTACTGTTGGTAGATTTTTTTGTCAAACATTTGAATAATGTTATGGCAATAGATTTATAAATATTAGTTTTTAGTCAAACATACAATCCATGAAGTTCTCACAAAAAAGTCTGCTTTCAAGTTTTATAATTAATTAAAATAAAAATATTATTAATTTGAAATATATATATTCAAATATTTTTTACAATGTTAGTTAAAAATATATGATTATTACTTAATATATCAAGAAACAATGTATTATTAAATAAATAATTTAATATCATTTATAAAGACATATTTTTAAATACAACAACAACATACCCAGTGAAAATCTCATAATATGGGGTCTGGAGAGGGTAGAATGTACACAGACCTCACCTCCGCCTTGGTAGATAAAGAAAAGAGAAAGAGAGAGACAAGTTCATGCACCATCCAGAGTTGTGATGAGATGTATATAATTTCATACTAACCAGAGATCTTGTGTTTTGAGTCGGGAATGGAAAAAATCTCGGTAGAGGACCTGCTTTACCCTTAACCAGAAATTTCGGATTCGAATCAAATTTGATCCAATTTCCTTCAATTTTCAATCAAATGAGCTCAAATTTGAGATGTAACTTCCTCCAAATTCAACTATAACAACCCGTTTCACATATTTTATTTTGTTATAACATTGAAGTGAATTAAGTACAAACGATGAAGGAGTCGTGGATAAACATCACCTGATTTTAAATGAAGGGAAAATATATTTAATGCCTGTTTGGATTGGCTTCTGAGTATCCAAAAGTGCTTTTGGGTACCTACTTTCGTGAAATTGACAAAATTGACATGTTTGGATTGACTTTTCAGAAGTGATTCTGATCTCTAGAAGCACTTATGGCAGAAGCTACAAACCATTTATTTCAATTTAAATTTTACCATTTCCCTTATTACCCTCTTTAATTTTCATCAACAATTATATACACCTTCATTACCCTATTTAAATATCTAGAAATAATTACAAAAAAATTCAAATATACAATTTTCATTACCCTCTTTAAATATCTAGAAATAATTACTAACAAAAAAATCTAAATATACAACTTTCATTACCCTCTTTAAATATCTAGAAATAATTACTAAAAAATCAAATATACTACTCATGTTCTGTTTTAATTAAAAAACAAATATACTACTAAAGTTGACATTTGTTCATGTATAATTGCAGATTGGAACTTTAAACTCCTCAAACATCCCAACGTTGTCCGATTATACGAGAATTATCCTTCTCTTTTTTATATTGTCTTCTTTCAAATGCTTCAATTATTATTACTATACTATATTATATTTTGAACAAACAAGAAATAAATATACCAAAGTTGAATCCAGTCCTTAGACCTAAAAGCACAGCTGAATTTGTGGGGACTTAAATTGTGTTAAATCCACCTAGTTAGAGTTGTAAGAATAGAAGCAAGCTATAGACGAAACCCGGTGTTGTCGACATGCAACATAAATAATAATTGAGAAAGCAAATCTTTTGTCACTGCAACAATAAATACAGCATCCTATCATCCATTTGCTTGAAACATCCAGTAGTTGTCCGTATTCAATGCCTTTTTTGGTTGGTGCACTAACATTTTTTCACAATTAAAGTGAGTAGAATTTTGGACATCTCTTTACACACACAAATAGGGTAGAAGGTTGGACAATAAATAGTTAAACACCATAATCTCTTTCCCAAAAGACAAAAATCATCTCAAAGGATAACAACAACAAGGTAATGAATCTGTTTGAACAATAATTTTGCTCCTCTAGAACCCAAAATTGTTAATTGGCGGTTTATATAGAACAAAATTGTTAATTTTGCTCCTCTAGAACAATAATTTTGCTCCTCTGTTAATTGCTCATCTAGAACAATAATCTTTCACTGTTTGTATATTTGTTTGGTTGTTATATAAAACTTCAATTTTTGAGTGTTTTGTGTACATAGTATTATGGCCCCATGGAAGAAAGTTTCAGCGGATACTCCTTCTAATGATGAAGTTCTAAAAAAACTAGTTGGTTGGATGTTAAAGTGAATGAAAAATTCATTCAAGCGTGTATGGATCAAGTTGTCAAGGGTGAACGCATTGACACTAGCTTTACTAAGAATGGGTGGAAAAATATTATTTCACAATTTAATGGATCAACCGAGAAAAATTATAACAAGAAAAACTGAAGAATAGGTATGATACCTTGAGAAAGAAATGACGAGTATGGTATGACTTAGTTGGAAAAATTACCAGAATTGGGTGGGATTATGAGAAGAATACATTTGATGCACCAAATGAGTGGTGGGAGAACAAACAATTGGTATGTGAAACACAAATTTGTAGTTTAGTAATACTGATATTTAGCGTGTTTATTACATGATGATGGTTATAAAATGCAGGAAAATCCTCTATATGGAAGATTTAGAGAGAAGGGACTTTCATTTGCTCATGAACTAACCACACTTTTCAAGAATGTGGTGGCTAACGGAGAGTACGCTTGGGCACATTCAAGTGGCATATTGTCCAATGGGAATTGTGGTAATGATGTTGATGAAGGTATATATGATTTTGGCTTGGATGTAGAGGAGGGATCGGGTGATAGTGAAGATGTGAGTGTTAGAGTAACGGGAGAATTTAGGGGTATTTATTTAAATACTTCACAAGGAATTCCTAACCAAAGTAGTGGACAAAGTAGAAAGAGAGCTAGTGGTGTTGAAAAGAAAAAAAAGGTAACTCCCTCGTCAACAATTGCTGAAGCTGTAAATATGATTGCGGAGACATGTAAGGCACGAAATGATGCTATAACTAGTGCATTTATTGGTGAAGTGATGGCTGAGGTCCATAACATGGATGAAATTACAAATGATCTAGACTTGATGACAAAATGTTGTCAACTAATGATGTTCAAGTCAGCGAGGGAGATGTTTGTTTCCTTTAAAGGTTTTGAGGATAGAAGGTTGCATTGGCTTAAGTTTGTAGAAAACAACCCTATGCCATTTATGAAGATGTAACTGATCAAGACTTTCTTATGTATTAGTATTGGGACTTGCTTATGTATTAGTATTGAGACTTGCTTATGTATTAGGGAATCAAAATTATGTATTGGGATCTTTAGTGATGTCTTCTAATTATGTTCTATTTTAATTATTGGGATCGTATGTTTATAGTGATGTCTACTAGTTATGTTTATTGAAGGGATAAAATGAACGATCGGAATGAGCAATAGGACCACAGTAGAGAAGAAGAAGATGATGATATTTTTCAACAAGCCTTTTTGGTGGCTACACTACTTGGTGAGTATGCGGGAAAGAATTTATGCAAAGAACAATGTAGAAGTAGTAAACTAACGGGTCATGCATGGGTTCAAGAAATATTGTAAGGTAACCCCACTCGTTGTTATGAGATGTTTCGGATGAAAAAACATATTTTTAATCTCTTGTGCACTGAATTAGTTGAGCATGATTTAAAGTCTTCTAAAAAATGGGAGTTGAAGAAATGGTTGCAATATTTTTAGTTGTTGTTGGCCACGGGGTAGGTAATAGAATGATTCAAGAAAGGTTTCAATACTCGGGTGAGATTGTAAGTAGAAATTTTCATCGGATACTTCATTCTTGCCTTAAGTTGTTAATGAAACATATTAAACCCGAAGATCCTATGTTTCGTGATTGCCATTCAAAATTAAAAATGATCAACGATATTGGCCATTTTTTAAGAATGATATAGGAGCAATTGATGGTACACATGTTTCATGTGTAGTTAATGCCAGTGAGCAACCTAGGTTTATTGAAAGAAAGGGATATCCAACACAAAATATAATGGTTGTATGTGATTGAAATATGTGTTTCACTTTTGTATTAGCTGGTTGGGAAGGTACTGCCCATGATGCTCGTGTTTTTTAGTATGCTTTCACAAATGCGAACCTTAATTTTTCACACCCTCTTTCAGGTAAGTATTATTTGGTAGATTCTGGTTATCCAACACCAATTGGGTACATTGGTCCCTACAGATGTGAATGCTATCACCTTTCTGATTTTAGGCGTTTTTACGGTATGCAAATCATAATGAAGTATTCAATTATTACCACTCAAATTTAAGGTCCACAATAGAAAGAACTTTTGGGGTATGGAAGAACAAATTGCAATTTTACGTCGCATGCCCAGGTTCAATTTTGAAACACAGGTTAAAATAGACGTCGCAACAATGACTATACACAACTTTATAAGAAGGAATGCAAAAATGAATATTGATTTTGATATTTATGAAGATGAAAGCACAATCATTCACCATGATCAAAACAGATCTTAAGGATTTGTTATCATAATTTCGTGACAAAATGAAAATTTCTTCTGATAAAGAGTCTACCTCAAATCCTGTTGTAGGTGTTATTAACACTAACAATTCTGATATCAATGATGACGCACAAATTGCTGTTGTAAAAAAGACGGGTTGGAAACCGACTTCTTCTCGTGATAATTATTATTATCCAAGACCAACTCCTATTGATGTTTTGGTAGAAGAATCAGCATTCAAGCCTGATGATGCATCTTATACCGGCACAGAGATTATCGAATGGAATATTAACGGCGCTGGAGATAATCTAATCTTCAGGACAGGCCACAAAATGCTTATGTATGTCGTCGCGGCTAGAGCCCACAGTAAAAAACAGACTGAGGTTAATATAACTCAGATGATTATTGTGGGATTTACAGGACAGCTCAAAGCCTGGTGGGATAATTATCTCACGACTGAGCAAAAAAGCTCAGGTTATGAATTCTGTTAAACAAGAAGGAACTGAGCAAAAATCCAATGTGTTTTATACACTTGTTCTAACTATCTTAGATCAATTCACTGGTAATTATTCTACCAAATATGATGATATCAGGACACTGCATCAGAATCAAATTTCCCATGTAATTCAAACTACTGATGGCAATATCCGTCTTCAGTTCTCTAAAAATCAGCCTAGATTAGGTGGCTCTTTGTCATCTCATTATTTCTTGTCTCATTTAGATGACACGCCTACTACGTCTACTGCTAGAGCTTCAACCTCTGAGGTAGATGAGAGTTCTTATAAAATCACCACCCCCTCAGAGATCTCTCAGGAGGAAAAGGTTGACAAAATCAAGGTTGAAAATCAGATTCCTGTTGAAGTCCCGACAGATGACAGTAATACAGATTATACCAATCATTTTTATGAAGAGTAATTTAACTGATTCTGAAAAACTTCATATTGAAAGTCGACTGGATTACAGTCCAGGTTCTGACTTAAGAAAAATTATTTCAAAAGAATTTTGGAGTAAATAGGACTATGCTCCTTTTCGAAAATGGTTTCTTGAGTTATTTACTCCAGATGAACGCAGGTCTATTGGAAAACAATTTTATGATGATGTTGACACCCAATTTTTGACCCTCCCTTCCAGTCCTTAACTAAAATTATACTAATTTTTGCAAAATATTTTTTATAATAAAATGCCGCAAATAAAATATTAATACATGCATAAATAAGCAATTTAATAATGGCACATCGTCTTACGCATTTAGAGTCTCGCGCCCGCATTTATTAATTTGTAGCCCTGTCGTAATTCTTAAATGATAATAAATAAACATAGACTAATAGAGCACCTAAATAATTTAATCACAATTTACCATTAAATAATACACCTAAATTATAACACTACCCAAATTAATATCTAACTAGCCTAATCCCTCACTCAATTCGCCCAGCCCAATTAAATAACCCGCGGCCCAGCTCCCGCGGCCCAACACCACTTATTTTCGTCCAAAACACACCAAAGACCTTTTTACCTCTTCACCGCGACAGCCCAAAGACTTAAAGCCTTTATTTGGTCCAGCCCGCCTTCCCCTTATACTTTCAAACCTTTCTTTCCCCTCATCCCGCAAATCACGCTAAACCTAACGAAGCCCTAAACCAGACAACCGCCGCTAGCACCTCGCCCCATCGCCCAGCCGGGATTCTCGCCTGAGAATCCGGCGTAACCAAGCTTCCCTTAACCAAATCACCCTAACCAGAATATACCTTAAGAATCCTCCCAAAATGGTAACAAATCATTGTCAATCTTCACCGATAAACACCCAAACGGTAACAAATCGCCTAAAATCAGCTACCAAACTTAGAACCAAAATCGAGACTATAAATTAATCCTTTTATACATGCAATGGGCATCGGCTATGGTCGAAATACCTTCAGGAGCATACGAAAACTGAGTGAAAAACCTCCGAAAAGAAAAATCATAATCTTAGGCATGAAAACATTCTGCTTCGAATCTTGAAATCTCCGGGTCCCTCACAAGTAAACCTTAGCAATTTCAGGAAGCAAAATCGACCCAAAATCTTCATTCCCTTTCAATCGCAGAATAGCATAAAACCTCCGAGCGGATCGACGACTTGATACGTTGCCTCGGTTCGCTGTCCGGAGAAGGTAAATTCAAATTTCCCCTCAGTCTTCATTTCGATGTTATGTTTTATGTGTTGTGTGAGTCATTAGCTTAATTTCCGTTCATAAATGTCTAATTTCGAGTAAAATAGCAGGTTTTAACTTAAATCAGTGATGTTTATGCACTAAGTTAATGTGGTCCGGCCTATGCTCGCATTTGTTGTGTGTTTGTGCATATGATTAAATGGGTTGACTATTGTTTGAGTATATGGGATAAATTGTCGAGCATGTCGATTGAGAAACGATGTTGATTTTTATTTATTAAGCTAACACACAACTCTTCTAGCTAAACTATATGTTAAGGGGGGTTGTTACCACAATCGTGTTGCATTATATGTAATACCCCAATGTGTTCGATTGGCTATAATTGTTTATTAAGAATGTATCAGGAAGGTAAACAATTTACCTGGTATTATATTAGGATTATTCAAACAGGGAAAGATCTCTAAAAGCATGTAATCGTTAACCGGTTTACTCGTAGTCTAGTCTTCATATGCCTAGGTGGATTTATTCACTACTCTGTTGATCGTTATGTGTGATTAAGTCGATGAAAATACTATTCATATTAGTTTAAAATCTGTTCAAACATATATATGATGTCCAGTCAATTTAACACTCAAAGTCTTGCCATTTTTATGAGTTATGGATCATGTGTGTGAATGGTGATAACCTGATAGGTATCACACTGTTTGTTTAGATCCAACTACACATCTGTCTGCGTATAGTATTCATAACACCATACTGCCTATGTCCGCATACATTTGTCCTCGTTAACGCTATGTTACCATGCCCGTCTGCTAAATAGTCCAAATGGTGTCTTCAATAACATCTTGCATTTCAGTGAATCAACTTAGATTATGTCGAGTCATGGTTCCCTGTTGCATTCCATTTTAGATGTATAATTTATATTAGTACGCATAGGGTGTGGCTAGGCACTCAAACTATCTACAGTTATTTTTCCATAAAAATTAAAAAAAAAATGTAAGATTGATTTATGTCTTTTAGGTATGTGCAATTCAGACCTCTCTCCTCTATGTTGTCTAGATTCGACCTTTAATTGCATGAATACCTGATGCTTCACTTTGTATGCTCGTTCTGGCTTTTTACGTGACAATTCGCAGGGCCTATTCATCCTGATTCTAGTCTAAATCTGAGCATGTAATGTTAGTTTGATTGGCTTGGTGCTGTTGAATATTCACCCTCTGTAAACCTGACTCTAAGTTGGCCCATTATATATTGGGCTCACATTCCTATGTCTGAAATCAAACTTTTGGGTCTGCTTTCTTGTCTTCTTTCTATAATAAGAATCTGAAAATTGCATGTCTTGGGCTTTCTTGGTCTGTGGGTTGGAACTTTGATAGTTGTGTTCGCGGGCCTGCCCGCCTGATGAACAGTAAAACGAACCGACTTACGCGTATTTCAAATTTTATATTGATGTTTATTTATTTTTTTGGTAAATTCTAGGGCTCATACTAATCCTTATCTTTCTTTATTTTTACATGAAATGCATCGGAGCAAAACGAAGAGTCTCATGGCGAGACTCATCACAAGCTACAGCAAATGAAGACCCGCATCTATGTGCATTCTCTATCCGCATAGGAAATTCCAAGCCACCGGCGAATGACTTCGCCATTTCTTCGAGTCCTTATTAATTCATATCCTTACCCCATTTATTTGTTGTAATTATTTGTCTAACATTACACTACTAGTAGTACACTTAGAATAGCTAAACTTTGGGCTGTCATTAAAAAATAGTTTGACGCTAGAAATTCATTCTCCTTAAATTAGTTATTTTTATGACTAGTTATGCATTGCCTAAGCCATACCAAGATGACATAAATATTCACGTAGCTAAAGCGTCACTCGCTATTAAATTCTTAGCATAATAAATTAATTTCTTCATAAACTCTTACTAACATTCATAATTAAAAAATTATTTTGTTAGCCTTTGCATGATAGATATTTTACATCTTATTTTATAAGTACACATTTCATCATAATAAGATTTTGCATTATTACAACACATGTATCTTATCTAATACGTCATAAAATGCATAAATCATCTTTTAGCTAGAACTAGCTTTATATATTTTAAAATAAATCTCACATTTTTATACTAGCAAAATACTTCCTATATTTTTACTTAAATACTTTTCAAAACACGCATTGTTAGCATAAATAATTAACCTTAGGTTTGAACGGACAACCGCAAGTTAGCGGATCCTTTAGGGTGCCTAACCCCTTCCCTTTAGGATAATAAAGAACTCTTACCCAGAATCTCATTAAGTTTAGCAGACCATTAAATGGAGTTAATGTTTACTTTAAACTAGTTAACATTTAGGTGTCCTAATTCACCCAAATTAATTAGGTTGCGACTCCCTAGCAACCCTTTAGCATTTCTAGCCCCTTTAGCACCTTTAGCACATTTTGCCTTTAACTTTAACACCCCTTTTAAAATATTTAACATTTTAGCATTTTTAGCACCTTTTAAGCCCTTTTAGCATTTTTAGCAGTTATTTTATTTTCTAACATTTTTTTATTAAGCAGGAGATTCGCTAAAAATGTCGCGGTCGGAAAAGGGCGCGACAGATGATTTGCAGAATAAACAAACTTTTAAACGTTTTGTTAATTGGTTTGTTGAAGATTATGTTTTGCTTAATATCAATGTTATAGAAAGGCAATGACATTGGACTCTAAAAAAGTCTTTATCCCCCAGATGAACCCTTCTCATTAAAAAGGGATAATAGTGGAAATGACCTAAAAGCTCAGCCTTATATGAAGCTTTTTCAGGGTCCTCTCCGACAGGGGATACAAGCGGATCATTTGAAAAGTTTGTTCAGACAGAACAACCACACCAATATTGGTCTCAAAGTTCTTTATGAACAAATGACTTTATTGACTTTATTACATAATAAAGTCGATAGACTCCATAGTCTTATTGAAGAATAGAGGGCAAAGGCTGTCCTTCACAAAAGCAGCCTCCAAAATCGTTGGAAACTCGTGTCAACGTCCAGCCTTCCCCATCAATGGATGGAATAAACCTGTCAAAAGACAAAACAGATCTTGAGAATTTGTTATCACAATTTCGTGACAAAATGAAAATTTCTTCTGATAAAGAGTCTACCTCAAATCCTGTTATAGGTGTTATTAACACTAACAATTCTGAAATCGATGATGACGCACAAATTGCTGCTGTCAAAAAGACGGGTTGGAAACCTACTTCTTCTCGTGATAATTATTATTATCCAAAACCCACTCCTATTGATGTTTTGGTAGAAGAATCGGCATTCAAGTCTGATGCTGCGTCCTATACCGGCACATAAATTTTCAAATGGAATACTGACGGCGCTGGAGACAATCTAATCTTCAAGACTGGCCACAAAATGCTTATGTATGTCGCCACGGCTAGAGCCCACAGTAAAAACACAGACTGAGGTTAGTATAACTCAAATGATTATTGTGAGATTTACAGGACAGCTGATGCGCGAAAAGATGCACACACTTTAACGCAAGTGCACGTTATCGTGACAAATAATATAGTCTTGGTAAGACCGAATATCGTCCACAAGGATTAGGGTTCAAGTACCAACTATCTATCTTTTGGTATCTATTTGGTAATCGATATTTGATTTTGTGGTTTATAACTAACAATTATAAAAGCTAATTAACTATAGGTTTACTTCAGTTGTGATGGGAATAGGGCTTCCATGTCTCCTCAACTATCCGCTTATGTTATTTATTAATGCAATGAATTATGGTCTTCTTCTCTCGGAGCTATCAGGTTTACGAAATCGTTTTATATTCCCGTTAAGGATATATAAACACTCAACCCCAGTATTGCTCCTTTCTACCTTTCGGTGATAAGGATAACTCTATAGGAGGATTAAGAACAAAAACCTAGTTAACCGTCACGCACCATGCGTAAAATTAGGGTTGTTAAGCCTCTCATTAACGCTACATAAATAATTAAGATATTTTCATCCCCAATCCAAAATATGTCTACCCAACTTACAACATATTCACAACCTCATCCTTTCGAAGTTTGATTAGAAATCATATAAATAATGATAATTAGTGATCAATTAATTACCAAGCATTCAAAATAATTATTGGATAAATCTCAACAAGAAGAAGAATAACCATAGACATGCATTAATTTATAACATAAGTTTCTAGTGAATCAACATGGAAAGCCCTATAAAAGAATTAGTTCCTAGCCATTGACATGACAAGAACTAATTCAAAGTTCATCATACAAAACTGAAATAAAAGAAAGAAAAGAAAAGAAAATTACTAAGTTTAGGGTCTCCAATCTTCAATCCAAGAAAACCTTGTGTTGTGCAAGAAAGGGAACCCTTAAAATCTGCCTAGGGTTCTCCTTTTATAGGCTGAAAACCGCCTCCAACTTTTCCTTCAGGCCAGGCCCAGAATTTCGTCTAAAAACCTGATTTTACCGGCGCCGCTGCCCTCGCTTCGAGGCGCGCGGAACCTCGCGATGCCGGGTGATTTGCCGCCGCGGCCCTGATCTTTGCTGTCTGTGGGCACCGCGGCGTTGAAACCTCTGTAGCCTCTCTGATGATTAGGCGTCGCGGCCCGCTTCGATCGCAGGAGGCCGCGCCGGTCCAGGTGTCTGCCTCGTTCGCCACTTTCTCGTCTTTTAAGCTCTGGAACCTCCTCTTTTGCCCTCTTTTAGCTCCTTTTCCGCCATTTGGCCATTTTAACCACTTTGACTCAAAAGAAAGAAAATATATCCTAATACGACACTTATTTGTACAAAAAGGGACAAAAGACTAACTAAAACTGACTCAAAAAGTGTATATAAAATACACCGATCAAATACCCCCAAACTTAACCTTTGCTCGCCCTCGAGCAAAGATAGAAAGAAAGAAATAAAGGACTCAAGAAAACGAAAAATAAAAGACTCACTGACATTGATCACTTTTGCTGCATTAGTGTTATCTAGAAAAACATGAAGGTTAGCAGAATAATATGCAGGAACATATAGCATGAAATTTCAGCACACTAAACACATTAAGCTAGATATTTCGCAAACTCATTTTTATCATGCTTAATGGAAGTCAATATACTAAATCATGCTTGTAAAATAGAAAATCCTATGACATGTTTACTTGCTATTCTCCACTAATCCTGGATATGCATAAAAGAGATCTTCAGGACTTTAAGGGTTGTAATGTAGGCTTAGGTATAGGTAGGTAAAAATAGGCATTTAGGCTCATTTTGTGTACCATAAGATCTTTAGCTTTTCAGTGTTTCCCTTTTCTTTTGATTCTTTTCTTCACTTCAAATCAATCTTTCCCCTCTTTGTTTTGGGAGAGTGAAGTGTATAATAATGACAAGAACCCCCAAACTTAGATTTTTGCCTATTTTTTATTACTTTTTTTTATTGGGGTGCATCAAAGTTGTTCACTCTTTTTGTCTCTTTTTTAACACAATTTATTCCACTATTTCACATTTTACTTATGGCACAATTTGTGGGAATATAGGGTGTCAAAGAAGAAGTTTCAATCAATTTTTTTAGGCTCAATGGGGCTGACTAGGGATACTTTTAAAGTCCGGGATAGAAAAGAGTAGTAAGAATTAGCTATCAAAGAAATGTCTGAGTCATCTCCCTAACATGCATATCCTAACTATTTCGCCTCAAATAGCAAGCAATCATAACACATAGGTTTTCATCATTTAGCATGCATAATTCAAGCAAGAAACTCCAAATAGAGTGACATGTGAGTTTTTGGCATATCTAACCTAGGTGTTTAGATAGTTGCTTCTAATTCCATTACATTATTCCACCTTACTTCACTAGGTGTTTCTAGTAACTACAGCATACATGATCTTTTGACAGATAATTATGACTTTAAAAGAAAAATTTTGTGACTCAAAAATACATAAAAACAGCAAAAACACAAATAAAACACAAATAAAACACCCCCCCAAACTTAAATCACATATTGTCCCCAATGTGTGTAGACTCAAAGACAATAAAAGAAATAAGACACTTACAGACTTGGCTAAAATGGTGGTGGTGGCGGTGGCATTGGATAGTGCATGGAGCACTGACTGAACAAGGAACTCATCTCGTTGATTTGTTTACTCGTTTCTTGTTGTCCTTGGATCACCGTATCCAAACTTTGCATCATCCTCATCCTCAACTGAAGCAATTGCTCCATCATGGGCACTGAGGGTTCTGAATCTGTGGTGGGCTGGTGGCTAGGCCCTGCCGCATATTGAGCCTCTATTTCAGGCTCATCTTCGCCCTCTGCTTCTGCCTTTGCTTTGGTGGTTGTGCTCTTCTTCTTGCTGCTGGGGGCTTGGGTCTGGGAAAAAGTGCACTATCCCATATGTCACAGGCAGTTGGTTTCTCTCATTAGTATCAGTGGGTAGGACTGGGACCTCATTCATATGGCATAAACTGGTGATAAGTGAGCCATGTCCCAATCCACCTGTTGTCACCAACCTGCTGATTTCTTCAATGCTCTGCACTATCTCTTTCCCCACATCAATCGTCAACCCCCTCATAATTCCATATATCAGTTTGATCCTATCTTCTGGCACTCTGGTGAAGTGCGTGGATGGAATCATGCGGCGATTTAAATACTGCCAACCCTTGGTCGCTTGGTTGAATCACACCGCTTAGTGCTCTTGACCCATTTCTCGCAATATCAAAAGCTTCTGTAGCTCATCGTGTTCACGACGGTATTCCAGTTGATGTTGTCGGTACTCCTAGACCATGTTCTAAAATGGCTCCAATCACCAATTCCTCCTTCAACATCAACTGTTTTTAGAGTCATATTTATTGTTTCTACCGTCACAGGCATATATCTTCCCCTTACAAAGCATTCGTTTTCCACCCTCTCCGGAAAGTTGGCATAGAATTCACGCACCATTGTTGTGTTCATTGGTGCTATCTTCTCCGGATTTACAAATCTCCTCCACCCCATTATCTCAATCATTGCCCGAATGGGCTCATAAAGATCCTCTTCCCCAAACGACTCCCTTTGATAGTCCATTCCCCTTTCAGGGATTAAGGGCCTAGTATTAAGCTTTTTGTATCTTTGGAAGGCTTGGTAACTCACAAACCTAGTATAATCGTAATGTGGGGCTGAGGTGGATATGGAGGCTCTTCTCTTTCTGGCGGACATGGTTAAAACACTTTCTGCAGCTTACAACTTATTAGCACAAATGTTCCCCAACACAATCACCAATTTAGCAGCTAAAACACAAACACCCCCAAACTTCAACTCTACTACCCAATACCTACACCCTCCTTGTCTACTCCTTCTCTAAACTTCACAACCAATTTTTCAGCACACCAACTACTTCACAATGCAACATTTCTCCAAACTACTACCTTCTTTAACTACTGAAAGCTTTCAAGAAAGGATGAAGATTACCTTTTTATGGTGTTCTTCAAGGTGTTCTTGCTTCTAATGGTGATTTGAGGCAATGGAATGGGGTTTCTGTTGGTAGAGATGGCTGAGGGTTCTAGGAATTTAAGAGTTTTGGTTGTTGTTGGGTTTGATTTGTGGAGGATTTGTGGGTAAATTGTGGATTTTCGTGGGTTTTGTGGAGAAGGGGGTTAGGTTTTGGTTTTGAAATTGGGGAAAATCTGATTTCTGGGCGTCTTTTAATTTCTGGATTTCCGCTTCGGCGCCGCGGCGCCCAATGTTCTGCACTCCTTCGGGAATTTCTGCGACACTGACATTGGAAATACGCGGCTAGACTTGGCAATTTTTCTGGATTTTTGCCGCGCCTTGCTCTGCGCCAAGGCTTAAACTTCAGCGCCTCTTCTGCTCTTTTGGCGCCGCCCTGCTTCTGGCGCATGGCTTAACCCGCTTTTTTCGAAATCTCTGTTGTTCCTCGCTTTCAATTTATTGGCCTGCACTGCCAATCACAAAGACAAACACTACCTCCGTGAGACCGTTCTTAATAAAAACTATTAAAGTAAAATAAATTAAAATACCTTGGGTTGCCTCCCAAGTAGCGCTGTCTTTAACGTCTTTTAGTCGGACGCAAGTTCCTTAGTTTAATAAACGTGGGGTGGATCAACCCCACAACTAATCCATTTTCTCCACATTTTTCGTTTTCTTTTTCTTCTTCTCCTTTTTGCATTATCGTTAAGGGAAAGTTCAGGAACACATACCTGCTTCTGTGAGGTTCGGCAAACCATGCCTGCTTTCGTGGGCTCATCTCCCTTTTGTTGACTTGTACGGGCTCACAGGGGGGGTTGATGGTGCTGATTGCAAAGCACCTACTCATGGTTGGTGGCTCAATGGTGTGTTTAAAAACTTTAAATACCATTTCTTCCTTCTCCACCCTCAATGTCAACTCTCCTCTTTCTACATCGATCAAGGCTCTCCCCGTCGCTAGGAATGGTCTCCCCAATATGATAGGGATTTCTGCATCCTCTTCCATGTCAAGATTGAGGAAGTCCGCAGGAAAAAAGAATTTTCCAACTTTGACAATCACGTCCTCAATCTTCCCTCTTGGATGAACCACTGTCCTATCGGCCAGCTGCAGGCTCACTGTGGTTGGTTTAGCCTCACCCAACTCCAATCGTTTGAATACCGATAAGTGCATCAGATTTATACTTGCCCCTAAATCGCCTGAGCCTGTTGCATGTCACCACGCCCATGCAAGGTAGTGTAAAGCTCCCCGGTCTTTTAATTTTGGTGGCAACTTCTTCGCAAGATAGCACTACACCTCCGTCTGCTACTATTTCGTACTCTGCCGCTTTCTTCTTCTTCCCAAGATCTCCTTCATGAACTTGAAATAGGAGGGCATCCGCTCTAAAGCCTCTAAAAAGGTATGTTGATACGACTTCTGAATGTCTCCAAGAATTTGGAGAATTGTTTATCTACCGCTTCCGGTAATATCCGGGAATGGGATCTTCTCGTATACTCCTTCTCCGGAGTTTTCTACTACTTGGGATAGGTTCAACCACCTTCTCTTTTCGATCTACGCCTTTGCTCAACTCTCGGCCGAGGTGATCGGCCGCCCAACCTTGCCACTTCTCAATTGTACCGCTCGCACCGCTTCCTCGATTTACCTCGTGTTGCTTGGCGTGTACCGTGGCTCGCTGTTTGCTGCTTTGCTAGCTGACCCACTTGTGTTTCCAAATTCTGAGCGAGGATCTAGCTTCGCTACGAATCGGGTGCGAGCGTTGGTAAGTGCAACAAAGCCGCTCTCGGCTCGTCGGCTTTTCTTCGAATCGTGCATTGAACTATTGAGGTTGTGGCCCGAGTAAAGGTCATTGATTCTAGTTCCTTGGTTTTGCATCGCCTGTATTGATTTTGCTGCGCCTCGGTCTCTCCATGAGAAATTTGGGTGATTCTCCACCGGATTATATGTGTTGGAGTAGGGTTGTTACGTGGCTCGATAATTACCCACGGCCGACATTCGCCGCTCCATTGGTATATTATTAGGATCACCAAGGACACCTATCGAATGTATGTGGGCCACCACATATTTCATGACTTTTGGCATCCGCACCGCATTCATCGACATTTGTATGTTCTGCAATCGCTTTCGCCAAAAGGGCCACTTGGGCATTCAAGGCAGCAATGACATCTATTTCGTGGACTCCCACTGTTCTCCTCCCACTTGTCGACCTCTCTTCTGTGACATGGTTGTTGATGGCCATATCTTCTAGTAACTCGTGAGCGTCGTGGGCTGTTTTCCTCATGAATGCCCCACTGCTGCATCTATAATGGTTACGTCTTGCATCGCCCGTTATAGAAGATGTGGACCAAGTTCCACAACTCAATGCAATGGTGTGAGCATTTTCTCTGCAAATCCTTGAACCTTTCCCAAGCTTCATATAAGGACTCTCCATCTGCTTGGTAGAAGTTATTCAACTCCCCTCTCAATTTTGCTGCTTTGCATGGGGGAAAGAACTTGACTAGGAATTTCGTGCACTCTTGCCATGTAAAAATCGAATCGTGCCAGGAATTCAACCATACTTTTGCTCTATCCCTGAGTGAGAAGTGAAAGAGCCTCAATTTGACGGCATCATCAGTAACGACGTTATATCTGAAAGTTGCACATAGCTCCAAGAAATTAGCTATGTGCATATGTGGATCCTCCGGTGGCAGTCCTCCAAATTGCACGCAGGTCGTACCATGCTCGTAATCGCGGCTTTTATCTCAAAGTTGTTCGCTCCTATGGCGGGAGCCTAATACATGTCGTGCTCCATTCACTCTAGGCAGCATAGTCTCCCAAGCTTCTTTCTCGCTGGACTTGAACTCTTCTCGACATCCATAGGTACTTGCCGAGGTATTCCTGGATTGGGTTGATTTTCACCTAACCCTTCTCTCATCATGTTGTTGTTTTGAACACCGTCCATCTCTATCAAGGCTGCAATCCGATGATTCTTTCTGTTCTGTTTACAGGTTTTCTCAATCTCTGGATTGAAGGGAACAAGAGTGTCTGCCCCTCTTCTCCTTCGCATAAACTGATTTCCTGAAATAGATCAAAAACAGACAACAAATCACGGCACCCTGATTTTTACCCAAAATAAAGAGAAAACGTAAAACTAAAATAAAAATTAAAAACCAAATTAGAAATTAAAAATAGATAAATTTGATATTGAACTATGCCTAGTCCCCGGCAACGGCGCCAAAAACTTGATGCGCGAAAAGATGCACACACTTTAACGCAAGTGCACGTTATCGTGACAAGTAATATAGTCTTGGTAAGACCGAATATCGTCCACAAGGATTAGGGTTCAAGTACCAACTATCTATCTTTTGGTATCTATTTGGTAATCGATATTTGATTTTGTGGTTTATAACTAACAATTATAAAAGCTAATTAACTATAGGTTTACTTCAGTTGTGATGGGAATAGGGCTTCCATGTCTCCTCAACTATCCGCTTATGTTATTTATTAATGCAATGAATTATGGTCTTCTTCTCTCGGAGCTAGCAGGTTTACGAAATCGTTTTATATTCCCGTTAAGGATATATAAACACTCAACCCCAGTATTGCTCCTTTCTACCTTTCGGTGATAAGGATAACTCTATAGGAGGATTAAGAACAAAAACCTAGTTAACCGTCACGCACCATGCGTAAAATTAGGGTTGTTAAGCCTCTCATTAACGCTACATAAATAATTGAGGTATTTTCATCCCCAATCCAAAATATGTCTACCCAACTTACAGCATATTCACAACCTCCTCCTTTCGAAGTTTGATTAGAAATCATATAAATAATGATAATTAGTGATCAATTAATTACCAAGCATTCAAAGCAATTATTGGATAAATCTCAACAAGAAGAAGAATAACCATAGACATGCATTAATTTATAACATAAGTTTCTAGTGAATCAACATGGAAAGCCCTATAAAAGAATTAGTTCCTATCCATTGACATGACAAGAACTAATTCAAAGTTCATCATACAAAAATGAAATAAAAGAAAGAAAAGAAAAGAAAATTACTAAGTTTAGGGTCTCCAATCTTCAATCCAAGAAAACCTTGTGTTGTGCAAGAAAGGGAACCCTTAAAATCTGCCTAGGGTTCTCCTTTTATAGGCTGAAAACCGCCTCCAAATCTTCCTTCAGGCCAGGCCCAGAATTTCGTCTAAAAACCTGATTTTCCCGTGTCGGCGCCATGCTTCGCTGGCCGGAACCTGCGATGCCGGGTGATTTGGCGCGCGGCCGATCTCTGCTGCATGGTAGCGCGCGCTGGAACCTCTGCGCCTCTCGATGATTAGCGCCGCTGCCTCGCTGCGAGGAGGCCGCGTGCTGTGCGGTTCTGCCTCGTTACTTTTCTCATCTTTTAAGCTCTGGAACCTCCTCTTTTGCCCTCTTTTAGCTCCTTTTCCGCCATTTGGCCATTTTAACCACTTTGACTCAAAAGAAAGAAAATATATCCTAATACGACACTTATTTGTACAAAAAGGGACAAAAGACTAACTAAAAATGACTCGAAAAGTGTATATAAAATACACCGATCAACAGCTCAAAGCCTGGTGGGATAATTATCTCACTTCTGAGCAAAAAGCTCAGGTTATGGATTCTATTAAGCAAGAAAGAACTGAGCAAAAATCCAATACGGTTTATACACTTGTTCTAACCATCTTAGATCAATTCACTGGTAATTATTTTACCAATTATGATAATATCAGGACATTGCTTCAGAATTACAGATGTCCAACCCTAACCTCTTTTAGATGGTACAAGGATGTTTTCCTTAGCAGGGTTTATAATCTCCCTGAAGCTAGTAGTTTCTGGAAGGCCATATTCATTGATGGTCTCCCTTCTCTTTTTGCTGAGAGAGTTAAAAGAACTTTCCAAAGAGAATTCGATTCACAAATCCAGTCGCAGGAGTATACATATGGCCAGCTTATTGGGCGATGCACGGATGATGGGTTAGCCCTATGCAATGACTTAAAATTGCAAAAACAACTTAAAAAGCAAAATTTGACAGAGAAGACTCAATTTGGAGAATTATGTCAACAGTTCGCCATTGATGAACCAAGATCTTCCCATAATACGAGGAAGAAAGCAAATAATAAGGTTAAGCCCCACAAAAAGCATTATTATGCTAAGTTCCAATCAGACTCTTACAAGAGGAAAGCCGCAAAAAGAAGAGTCAATAATGAAAGGAATAAGGATAGAAAGAGACCAAAGAAAGATCCCACTTGTTATGCATGTGGTGAAAAAGGTCATTACGCCAATAGGTGTAAAAAGAAGAAGATCAATAAGATTAATAATCTTGATATTGATGAAAACATCAAAAATGCTTTGATGAAAATTATCGTTTCATCTGACGATTCAGAAGAATCCATGAGTATAGATTCTGAAGACCCATACTCATCCTCCTCTGAGGGAGAAGCTCCTTGTTGTACCAAGGACAAGTGCCAAGTTATCAAGGATAATGAAGACACTGACGATGAGTTTTATAAACTCCAAGCTCAATTATCCAGTTTTAACATCAGTGTTATCAATGGAGAAGAGATTAATGATCTTCTTAAAAGTTTTCCTGATGAGACCCAGAAAGCTAAGATCATAGACGCTTTGCTAAAAGCCCAGGAGAGGACAAAACTCCTATTAAGATCAAAACTCGTATTGATCCTCCGTATAATTTCTCGGAGCTATTCACTGAGTTACAAAAGAAAAGGAACCTCAAAGGACCTATTACAACTCAGGAATTAAAAGAAGAGATTCATAATCTCAAGAAAGAGATAACTCAACTTCGTAATAATTACAGTGGTTTGGAAAACAGAGTTACTCTCTTAGAAACAATCTCATATTCTGAGAAGAGTTCGGATATCTCGGAACTTTAGGACATACTCCTATTATTGATCAACCTACCACGTCCAATGAAGATTTCATAGGAACTTTTGTAATGCGTCAAAGATGGATCACTGAAATCAGTTTATTGATCAATGGTAATACCATTCTCATAAATGTCCCTACTTTGATTGACTCAGGGGCATATCTCAATTGTATCCGGGAAGGATTTATTCCTACTAAATACTTTACTAAAACCACCCGTAGAGTATCCGGAGTTAATGGAAACAATTTTGATATTTCCTATAAATTGTCTAGCACATACGTTTGCCGAGACAATACTTTCATTGAACAATCTTTCATATTAGTCAAGAATTTATCAAGTGATATTATTCTAGGCATACCTTTTATTAATGGATTAATGCCTATTACTAATGCTAATGACAAAGGTCTTACATGAACCTTTGATGGAAAGTCTATAACCTTTCCCTGGATTACATCCCAGAAGACGGTCAGTTTTGTTAATCTGGTGCAATAAGAAACAATATTTGGATTATCTGCAACAAGAGTTGATGATTCACAATATTGGTGATCAGCTTACTAATCCTAAATTACAGGATAAAATCAAGGGAATAGAACATGATTTTACTGCTTCTATTTGCAATGAATTACCAACAACCTTCTGGAATAGAAAGAAACACATTGTTGGACTTCCCTATGAGGAATATTTTCAGGAAGATAACATTCCTACCAAGGCCAGACCTTGCCAGATGAACACAGAATATCTGGAAATTTGCAAAAAGGAAATAGTTTCATGAGGAGCCTTTTTATAACTACACCAACAGCAAAGCATCTAGCATCGAATTGAGGTTCAGTTAGCTACTTGAAAACTTTAAACACCATTTCCTCACCTTGAACTCTGAGCTTTAACTCCCCCTTTTCAATATCAGTGAGGGCTCTCCCTATGGCTAGGAATGATCTCTCAAGGATCATGGGCATATTTTCATCTTCATCCATGTCTAAAATGAGGAAATCAACAGGAAGGATGAATTTACCCACTTGTACCAACACATCTTCAATAATTCCTTGGGGATGCACAACTGAGTGATCAGCTAGCTG
The DNA here is from genome assembly GCA_029844215.1 of Przewalskia tangutica. Classification (NCBI taxonomy): domain Eukaryota; kingdom Viridiplantae; phylum Streptophyta; class Magnoliopsida; order Solanales; family Solanaceae; genus Przewalskia; species Przewalskia tangutica. The sequence continues at coordinate 82,416,012 of CM056736.1, read as the reverse complement.
CAAGGTGACTGTGGTTGGCATTGCCTCCCCCAAACCAAGCCTTTTGAACACAGAGAGGGGCATTAGGTTGACACTTGTCCCCAAGTCATACAAGGCTTGCTTGCATGTCACATTCCCTATGGTGCAAGGTAGGGTGAAACTCCCTGGATCTTTCAACTTAGGGGGAAGTCTCTTCTGCAAGATAGCACTACACTCCTCTGTCAGCGCTATTGTCTCATAATATGTCAGCTTCCTTTTATTAAAAAGGAAGTCCTTCATGAACTTCACATACGCTGACATTTGTCAAAGGCTTCAATGAAAGGAAGGTTAATGTGCAGTTTTTTAAATACCTCCAAAAATTTCAAAAACTGCTCATCCAAAACCTTCTGCTTCAGTCTTTGAGGGTAAGGGATTTTGTCTGTGTACTCCTTCATCACTGCGGGTGAAGCCTTCTCTAAAGTAGGGCGGTCATCAGTAACCCCCTTCTTTACTACTTCAACTGTCTGCCCCGCATCCTTCTCCTTTTCAACCACTGCTTGGGGTACCCTCTGCTCTAACTGCTTCCCACTTCTCAAATTTATTGATTGGCATTGCTCCATAGGGTTCATCACTGTATCACTAGGGAGAGTTCCCTGAGGTCTGTCATTTAACTTCCCTGCCAACTGCCCATTCTGAGTCTTCAAGTTCCTAATGAAGGATCTTGTTTATGTCATGAACTGCTTGGTCTTTGTCATAAACTGTGCCTGGGTATTGGCCAATGATGAAATTGAAGACCTGGTTTCTGCCATGAATTGAGTCTGAGAATTGGCCAAGGTCAACAATACTGTTTTATGTCATTTGGCTTCTCTTGTGGGTCTGGTGGACTAAACTGTTGTGAGGATGATGCCTGAAATGGTGGTTGTTGCCCTTGTTCATTCTTCCATGAAATTTTTTGGTGATTTCTCCACCCTGGATTATATGTGTTGGAGAATGGATTGTTGTAGGGTCTCTGAAAATTACCCACTGCCTGAACCTGCTCAATGAGAACATTATTTGGGTGCACTGCTGTGCATCTATCAAAAGTATGGGGACCCCCACAAATTTCGCATCTAGCTGGTGTCTGAACTGCTTTAACTGTCATGGTACTCTGCTGCATCTTCCTTGTCAAAGTGGTTACCTGCGCAGTCAATGCAGTGATAGCATCTAGCTCATGAATCTCAACCACTTTTCTGTTGTTCATTGCTCTCTCATCTGCCCCCTGATGATTGTTTGTAGCCATATTATCTAGCAATTCATGTGCCTCATTGGCACTCTTTTTCATGAACGTACCCCCTGTTGCAGCATCAATAATGGTACTAGTTGTACCACACAATCCATTGTAAAATATGTGGACTAGCATCCACTTCTCGATCCCATAATGTGGCCATTTTCTCTGCAAGTCTTTAAACCTCTCTCATGCATCATATAGTGGCTCTCCTTCCAGCTGATAGAAATTATTCAACTCACCTCTGAGCTTTGCTGCCTTAGCTGAGGGAAGAACTTGGCAAGAAACTTCTGGGCTAAGTCTTGCCATGTAGTGATGGAGTTCGCCTGTAATGAGTTCAGCTAGCACTTTGCTCTATCCCTGAGTGAGAATTGGAAGAGTCTCAATCGAATGGCGTCATCAGTAACACCATTGTGTTTAAGCGTTGCACACATCTCCAGGAAGTTTGTTAGATGCAAGTGAGGATCTTCAGACGGCAATCCCCCAAACTGAACTGAGCTCTGAACCATGTGCAATATGGCTGGTTTGATCTCGAAATTATTGGCCTCAACCGTTGGAAGTCGGATGCAAGTCTGTACTCCTGTAATGGTTAGCATCACATAGTCCCCCAAGCTCCTTTCTGCAGGGACTTGTTTTAAACAGGCGGTAACTCATCATCCCCCACATTATTATTTCGCTGATCTCCCATTGCTAAGGAATCAGCTGTTTTTTTCTCTTTCCTGTTCTGTCTGCACAATCTCTCAATCTTAGGGTTCAGAGGGATAGGAATGTCATCTCCTCTCCTACTTCGCATAAACTAAGCTCCTGAGATTAATCAAAAACAACAAACAGATCACGGCAAACAGCACTAAGGCAAAATAAAAAGAAAAAAATAAAAAAACTGAAAAATAAAAACCAAATTAGAAATAAGAATAGATAAATCGATATTAACAGTACGTCAGTCCCCGACAACGGTGCCAAAAACTTATTGCAATATTTCTAGATGCTTACGCAAGTGTACGTATCGTTCAAATAATAAAGATCTGTAAGACCGAGTTTATCGTCCACAGAGACTGGTTTATTAAGTACCGATTATCTATTCTATGGTATCTATTTGGTTGGCGTTCTTTAGTTTTAGATTGATGACTAAGAATTATGACTAAGTGCAGAAAATAAATTAAAGATGATTATACTTTGGGTTTATAACCGTTATGAAGAAAATAGGGTTCCAATATCCTCTATTATTCACTCTTTCACGTGTTAATGCAATGTTAATGATTCTTCTTCTTATTAAGATAGCAGGTTAACTAATCTGTCATTATACTCCGGTTAGGACATACAAGAGCTCAACCTAGTACAGAAACCTTCTATATTTCTATGATAAGTTTGACCACACATGAGGATTTAGAACAATAACCTTTAAATGCTACACAAGTATCGGGATACTTTTGTCCATGATTTTAACCTATGTCTAGACAATTACAGCATATTCAAATCTCACCTTTCAGACTTTTGATTCGAAATCATATAAGTGATGACAATTAGTAGCTAGTTAATTATCAAGAAATCATAACAATATTGAATAGATCTTAATTCCCTGAAGAAGAAAATCAATAACTAATGCATTAACTATATGAAAGAGCTTCAAGAAGGTTCGATGGAAACCCTACTAAAGTAATTAGCTCATAAACATTGTCATGTCAAGAACTAATTCAAAATTCAACATAAACAGAAATAAAGTAAAGGAAAGAAAAAGAACTTGAACAAGAGTCTCCAATTGTAGTCTCCTTCTTACCTCCCCAAAAGTATGAATTGTGATATGGTATAAGGTATAGAATATGAGCACAGTTTAGGGATTTTATACTTGAGAAAAGTTGTCTTTCAGACCATAAAAACCCTCTCCAATTCATCCCAGGACTTCTGAAAATACGCGTAGGCACCGCGCTTCCGTTGTCCGGCACCGCGGTGCTTATTCAGCCAAAATCACTGTAGCTTTCTAGAAATATGGCACCGCGGTTCCATGTCCAGGCACCGCGGTGCCTTCGACGGTGTTTCAGTTTCGGACTTTCGGTAATTTTTACGCCTCGGTGCTAATTTTCCAGAACGCGGTTCCATGGCACCGCGGTGCTACTTGGCCAGGCACCGCGGTGCTACTTGGCCAGGCACCGCAGTGCCTCTCTGATTTTTGTCCGGATTGTGCCAGATTTCTTCTATTCTTTTTGGCACTTCTTAGGCTTCATTCCTTGGGCTGTGCTTGTGCAGATTTCACCTCAATTACGCTTATTTCCTCCTCGATTAAGTATTTCTCCTTTATGATCGCTGAGACACAAAAATGAAAAAAAACACACACATAACACTATACTAAACGCAAAATAAAGAGTAAAATACTAGCTAAAAAGGACTCAAAAGAGTGTATAAAATACACTCAATAACAGAATGAATAAATATGCCAGTCCTTGGACCAATGTCCATACTGCAGCAGTCAAAAATATTAAGAAGAAAGTACAAACTTTGCCATGTCTTATTCTTGGTAACCCGAATTGGGGAAAGATTATCGAAACTGATGCTTCTGACATTGGTTATAGTGGAATTCTGAAACAGATAAATCTCCAGACCAAACAAGAATATCGGATTCGATATAATTCCGGTAAATGGACTAATAATCAAAAGAACTATGCTACTATAACTAAAGAAATTCTTGATATATTAAAATGTGTCTTGAAATTCCAAGATGACCTCTACAATACTAAGTTCTTAATCAGAACAGACTACAATGCAGCCAAATTCATGTTTCAGAAATATTTTAAACATGATGTATCAAAATAGATGTTTGCAAGATGGCAGGTACATTTAGCCCCATTTGATTTTGAGATTCAATCTATTAAAGGTGAAGATAATTCACTTCCTGACTTTCTCACTCGTGAATTTTTGCAGGAATAAGATGCGTCCAGAATGGACAATACCTACTCCTAATAGGGGTAGAGGAAGAGGCCAAGGCTCAGGTCGAGGTAGAAATGACCAGAGGACTATTCCCAATGTCAAATTAGTAGAACAATGTTCTTCTAGCCAGGGCACATATGCTCAGAAACTCTTGTAAGAGGAAGATCGTAACCAGTATTTGAATCGACCTCATGAGGAGACTATTCTCCTATTAACTCATGAAGATAAAAATTATCTAAATGATCATTGGATTCTTATGAATCGCTATGTAGAAAATTTCTACCATCCTTACAAAGAAGGAAAAACAGGATGTACTATGAATATATCCTTACAGCAACATCCACTGCTGACATTACTTCATACCCTGAACATAAACCAGGAGTAGAAAAGATCTATTCAAAGTTCTACTTGAAGAAGATTATCTCTCCTTACGAGTGGAGAATTAGCCCATTTCGTTCAAAGGAATTTATTATTCCAAGAACTGACATCAAATTTGCTTTTAATTATTATGACTATATTGATGTTTTCACCTATGTTTTTTATTATGAAAATAGGAAGCATGGTCATATATGATGGATTAAATTAAATCTAGAAATATTCAAGAACAGCCAGAATGGCAAATTACTACCAGGATGGATTTTCCTATGGTGAAATATTATTGGCCCTGAAATTCAGATATTGCCAGCACTTTATATGAATTATTATAAGGAATGAATACAGATGAACCCATGTGTCACTCCTGAAAACCCTTCTGACTATGTCGAAGGTTCTGCGTCAATGATGTTCTTTATGCAAACTGAAACCCCATGAATCTGGAAATGGATTCCCGAAGCAAGAAGGAATTCACAAGGCATATTATGTCTTAAGATAAAATTTCTCTGTAAATTTTGGTCTAAATTATTAGACAAAGACCCTGAAAATCCAGCCCGAACCTATGGTTGGGAAATATAAGAAAATATTACTTCTTTGCTAAAAAGCTTGAGAACCATTTCTCATATTAAAAAATAGGACAATTCCTCTTTCTTTTCAAAATTTGAAAAGGATATTAAAATGAAAAATCCTCACATATCAGAGGAAGAAATGATGACTGCCTATCTTGAAAAAATAAAAGCAGACTTTGTGAAAACATTTGCCACAAAGATCGATGAAAGTCCCTATTCTGAGACATCGACAACATCTATGAAAGAAGCTCATGACGACAGTCTGTTTCAAGACTCCCAGCCGCTGGAAGACTATTCTTATCAGCCATCCACATGTGATCTGTTTGATGGGTTAATTGAATCCGTCAAAGAAACGGCAAAAGCCAAAGCAAAAGAGGCCAAAGCCCGACAGGAAGATAAGACTTCACGAGAAAAGGAGAAAATGACTGAGTGAAGGGTCCCATTACATCAATAATGGACGAAAGAATACAAGGAAGGTCATATTCGGCCGACAACTTTTTTAAAGTTATTTGAGAAGATAAGCTGACAATGTCATTATCTTCTTTTTAAAAGTTATTTACTTTTTGTAAAGATATGTACTTTCCGTAAAGTAGTTTGACATTTTGTAATAATTTAGATGCCTTTACTGTTTATTTTACATTTTGTAAAATGATTTGAAATTCGTCTTCGTCTATAAAAGGGGATTCTCATTCATTTAGTGATTATCAGAAAATTGAGCACTTGTAAATTTCCTTTGAATTAATAACATTGGAGTTCGCTCAAAACCCCTCTCTCTTGGTTGCGATTTTGATATACTCCTCTCCCCTTTTACTTTTATTTTTATTTTGCTTATGATAGGCTAATGGCATATACTGTCTAAGAATGCTCTAAGATAATATGAATTTATGAGGAAGATAGAAAATCCAATATTAGCAGTTCATATCACTATAGGTCATGTTAATACTTGGGTAGGTTATACTTAAAGATGACCGTACATCAGCCCGTTCATCCGCTAGCTGAGGATAGGCGTTATGGCAATTTTGGGCTACAGTACAGGTCTGGTGTATAACTAATGTACTGGTATAAACATGATAGAAACCTATGGGTAGAAAGTTCTGCTTTTGGTGTCTTCCTTATCTTGTTATTATAATAAGATCCTTACAGACCTATGTATCAGGTCTTATTGTGGTATCAGAGTCATACTATTTAAGAGTATTCATAGACAGAATTCATTTAATAATGAATATTTTTAAAAATTATAAGCATACTGTTAAAAATGCTAGAAAGGAAGAATATGAACTTCCACAACATCTAGATGTTCTTAACAAATGGACTATTTTATTTGTAGCCACAAAAGATATTTAAAATTTCGGCATATTTGAAAACCTTCGTAATCGTCATGTTGTTAAGACTATCGAAGAGTCGGTCCAAATGGACGATCGGGAAAAAACTATACAGCTGTTTTCTGATCATGATATTGAAAGATATCAAAAAATGCATTACAAATTTCTGCATATTGATTTAGTACAAATTCCTTTTAAACCTTTAACTTTAGAAGGCTTGCCTGAAAGCTTTATGACTGTTCTAAGAGATGCCAAAAATTTAAACTGGAAACAATCTCTCATGAGTGCTATGCAGTCAAATTTAGCCTATAGCCCAGTATATTTTAATGTCAGACTCAATCTTACTTTATCCTTGTCTGATCCAAATATATTGCATGCTTTAACTTTATATGTGAAAACTAATGGGTATAATTACATGCCTGAAACAGAAGTTATGTGTATCTGTTATCAGATCTATTTTCGTGTGTTAGACACCATGAATCCAAACTGTAGGAATATGGATGACAAAAGAAATAGACAAACAGTATTGATTGAGACTAATCTAGCCAAAAGGTCTAAAATTACTACGAGAAGACCTATAAGCTGGGATGAAATTGATTATCCCGAAGATTGGCTAATTGAGAAAGCTATCCCAGTTCAACCCAGGATAGATTCTCGGATTGCCCATGTAATCCAAACTACTGATGGCAATATCCGTCTTCAGTTCTATAAAAATCCGCCTAGATTAGGTGGCTCTTTGTCATCTCATTATTTACTGTCTCCTTTAGATGACACACCTACTACGTCTACTGCTAGAGCTTCAACCTCTCAGGTAGATGAGAGTTTTTATAAAATCATCACCCCCTCAGAGATTTATCAGGTGGAAAAGGTTGACAAAATCAAGGTTGAAAATCAGATTCCTGTTGAAGTCCCGACAGATGACAGTAATACTGATTACACCAATCATTTTTATGAAGAGTAATTTAACTGATTCTGAAAAACTTCATATTGAAAGTCGACTGAATTACAGTCCAGGTTCTGACTTAAGAAAAATTATTTCAAAAGAATTTTGGAGTAAAGAGGACTATGCTCCTTTTCGAAAATGGTTTCTTGAGTTATTTACTCCAGATAAACGCAAGTCTATTGGAAAAAAATTACGATGATTTGCAGAATAAACAAACTTTTAAACGTTTTGTTAATTGGTTTGTTGAAGATTATGCTTTGCTTAATATCAATATTATAGAAAGGCAATGGTATTTGGACTCTAAAAAAGTCAGTAAAAGTCTTTATCCCCCAGATGAATCATTTTCATTAAAAAAGGATAATAGTGGAAATGACCTAAAAGTTCAGCCTTATATGAAGATTTTTCAGGGTCCTCTCCGTCAGGGGATACAAGCGGATCATTTGAATAGTTTGTTCAGATAGAACAACCACACCAATATTGGTCTCAAAGTTCTTTATGAACAAATGACTTTATTACAGAATAAGGTCGATAGATTCCATAGTCTTATTGAATAACAGAGGTCAAAGGTTGTCCTTCACAAAAAGCAGCCTCCAAAATCGTTGGAAACTCGTGTCAACGTCCAGCCTTTCCCATCAATGGATGGAATAAACTTGTCAAAAGACAAAACAGATCTTGAAAATTTGTTATCACACTTTCGTGACAAAATGAAAATTTCTTCGGATAAAGAGTCTACCTCAAATCCTGTTATAGGTGTTATTAACACTAGCAATTCTGAAATCGATGATGACGCACAAATTGTTGCTGTCAAAAAGACGGGTTGGAAACCTACTTCTTCTCGTGATAATTATTATCCAAGACCCACTCCTATTGATGTTTTGGTAGAAGAATCAGCATTCAAGCCTGATGTTGCATCCTATACCGGCACAAAAATTGTCGAATGGAATATTGACGACGCTGGAGACAATCTAATCTTCAAGACTGGCCACAGAATGCTTATGTATGCCGCCGCGGCTAGATCCCACAGTAAAAAACAGACTGAGGTTAATATAACTTAGATGATTATTGTGGGATTTACAGGACAACTCAAAGCCTGGTGGGATAATTATCTCATTGCTGAGCAAAAAGCTCAGGTTATGAATTCTGTTAAACAAGAAGGAATTGAGCAAAAATCCAATGTGGTTTATACATTTGTTCTAACCATCTTAGATCAATTCACTGGTAATTATTCTACCAATTATGATAATATCAGAACACTGCTTCAGAATCACAGATGTCCAACCCTAACCTCTTTTAGATGGTACAAGGATGTTTTCCTTAGCAGGGTTTATAATCTCCCTGAAGCTAGTAGTAGTTTCTGGAAGGCCAAATTCATTGATGGTCTCCCTTCTCTTTTTGCTGAGAGAGATAAAAGAACTCTCCATATATATACAGTAAAATCTTCATAAATTAATACTCGATAAATTAATAATCTCTTTAAAATAATAATTTCTTCTGGTCCCGACTTGGGCCAGTTCAAAAATGATCAATTTTAATAAATTAATAAGATAATAATTTTTTGGAACAACCCTTTATAAACATTTTTTTATTATTTATAAATTAATAATTTCTCAAATACATATGTCAAGTATATATAGATATATACTTAGGATAATTTAGCAAAATATGACTCTATAGTATTTTGTTTTTTCTTGAAATTTAAATCTAATTGAATTTCATTTCTAACTATTCTCAGTGCATTCAAAAGTTATGGTGTACCCTTGTCAAATTGTAACAAAAAATTGTAAAGAGTGGTTGATGCTATAATTGCTTTATTTCTTGTGACTGGTTCCAAAGGTACCGAATCATCCTGAGCTTCATCCTCAATTGAATTTTCCATGACACTCTCCACAATTTCTTCTAAACTTTGGACTTGTGAGCATTCATTGTTTTCACCTGGATAATCCAATATTTGATTGACATTCATTTGATTACGGTAGCCAAACTGACCAATCATTCCCTCAAGTTCATGAATGTCTTCTTCAGTGGTTGCTTCCTTTAAATTCGTTGAGACAGATTCATCCCTATACGAATTTTGCAATGTTTGAAATAATTTGCTATTGTCTCTTGTTTGATATCTATTTTTCAAGATGAGACTGCAAGATTTATAGCATTTAACACATTAGCTTTTTTTGGATCGGAATATCCCAATTCATAGACTTCCAATAATTTTCGATAAAATCTCTTGCGATAATGCATCTTGAAAGCTCTTATTATCCCATCATCACATGGTTGAATTTTTGATGTCATGTTAGGTGGCAAAAAGAATAACTCCACATTTTAAAATCATTCTATAAATTAATAATTATTAATTTATTGATTAATTAATATCTCTATAAATTAATAAAACTTCATGATCCCAACATTATTAATTTATAGAGGTTTTACTATATATATATATATATATATATATATATATATATATATATATATATATATATATATATACCAAATTTTAAGCTTCCGGATAGCAGCTAACACCATCTCTTGTAATAGTACAACTTCCGTTATTATTAAGCATAAAGTCTAGTCCTAAGATAAAGTCTGTATTTATATTTAGATCTCTTACCCAAATTTTGTTCATTTTATAACTTGGGTTATAGAACTTTGAGCATGTATTAATGAAACTAATGGATGCGTTCTGAATATAATGATGATAAGTATTATGCGTTTCATCCATTTGCATAGCTGTAGCCGGTTTGTCTAATTCTTTGAGTAAATGTTGTGGAATTACTTTTTTATTTAGTATGCTTTTACTGCATCCTGAATCAACTAAGGCTTGGACCTTTATTTCGTAGTTTGCTATCCTAACTTTTGTCAAAAGTTTTAAAGTACTTAGTTTTATATCTTCATTACAAACTAGGGTATCACATTCTTCCATGTTCATTAGTTCTGAGTCTAATTCTGTTGGTGTTATATCTTCTCTTGTTTCTACCTCTTTTCCTTTTTCTATTTTTAGAAGTCTTGTTTCTAAATTGTTTATTCTAGTTTCTAGAGTTATTATTCTCATACTTATGGTCTGATCTTCCGTTCTATTAATTACTTCTTTTTGATTAATCGTTATTTTAAGCTCTTTTTGTATACACTCTATACAACCTTCTATAAAACAAAGTTTACATTTGGCACTCTTACTTCTACTAGGGAACCATTTGCATGAGAAACATGCATTACTGTCTAGTCCTTTATATTTTTCAAAATTATAATTACAGTTGGTTATAAAGCTATTCATAAGATTCAAATTTATATCTAGGTCTAATTTCACTATTCCTATTTCATTAATTAATTAATCAGCCTCTGAGTCTGAAGGCTCAATTTTATTTGTATTATTAATTTCAATGCTTACTACAGAGTATATACTTTCAGTATCTGACATATATTCGTCTACATTTATAAGGGTTTCTTGGAAGTCTTCTATTAACTGAGAATTCCTTGTTTTATTATTTATTCTTTTGGGGCAAGTGTTTGCTAGATGTTCTATACTTCCGCAAGTGAAACTCTCTAACTTGTTTTTATAGTTTCTATCTGTTCTATATTTTCGTATATGTCTGTTTTTATCTAAGTAAGGCTTTTTAGCTGCCGATTTTCTAAGAAAATATCTTTTTCTTTCATACGAGTTATTATTTTTATACCCCTTTTTATATTTTTTCCTTTTATTAGGTTCCTTATCGTAACTCTGTGTGGTATATACTACACTTTTACAGAAATTCATTTCGTTTAATTTTAATTGTTTTTGTATTTGTAGGTTTGTACATTTTTCTTGTAATATATCCATTACATGCTGAATTCTATGTCCTATTGACCATTTTAAATGAACATTTTGGATTACTCCGTCTCTTTTATCCCATCTTTCTTCTATTTCTCTTCCCAGAGCTCCTGGTAGTTTGTTAAAAAGTTTTTTACCTAGCTCTTGGTCAAACGCGTTTCCGCTAATTGTACAATAGTAAAAATAGTCATTTAAGAACTTTTTAATATAAAACCAGTTTCCTATGCTTAACTGTTCTAGTTTAATTAAGGCATTCTTTTGTAAGATTACTAAGCCACTATTAGGGTCTTCTCCAGTAATTAACGTATGTATTTTATTTGTGAAATTGTATGGGTTTGATCCCATGGAAACCAAATATTAGAATTTGTTTGGGAAATCAGTCTTGTATGCTTCCCATAAGGCTTTAGTAGATTCTCCTAAGAATGTTTCTAAGTATTTATACATAGTTTCTGGATCTGTTTCTACGTAATTTTGTATATAATCTGCTACTACTATTCCTTTCCATAAATCTATTACCGAATTCCATCTTTGTGGATCGTGGGCTGCTATGTTTAGGATTTTCCCTCTATTACCTCCTTCTTGAAGAGCAATAGGTTCTTCAATTGGAATTCTCATTCCCGAAGGTTTTACATTTTCTACTGGTTCTCCAGTTGTTCTATATACTCTTCTTCTAGGTACATTTCCTGTACTTGTATCTACCGTAAAGTGTTCTCCTGTAGTTCTTTGAAAAGGGCTAGAGCTAGATGCACTAGTCTCCATTTATTCTTTTTGACTTATTACTGAGTTTATTTCTGACTCTTCATCACTAAAAATGTCTTCCCAAATTGCGTCGAATTTATCTGATTTCTTTGTATAAACTTGTTCTGCCCTATAGCCTGAATTGTCAGTTCTTAATTCACAAATTTTGAAATGACTTATGGCTTCCTCTATGTTTAATCTAGGCATTTTACATCCTTTGCATTTAAAGGTCATGTTTGGGTCTTTTTCATGTAGGCTTCTTGCTTTGTCTATGGCTATATCTACTTCAAAGTCTTTTTCTATCAACTCTATGTTCATGAAGTTTATCTCAGTGATTTCATCTTCCTCTATTGTACTTTATTCTTCCATGTCTCTTTGAGGCATGTAATTATAGTCTGTAAATCTTATGGATGTTTCACCTTTAGAGTTTGTATAAACCAAGTGTGATTCTGGTTGCAAAGTCTTCTTTTTATTACTAAAGTTTTCTAATTTCCATTTTAATCCTGCGTAGTTTTTTGGGTCTATTTTTATAGGTTTTATTAAATTAATACCTCTGTTTCCCATTAATTCTACTATGTCATTTATCCTTATTTTAAATTTTGTATTACTATTATCAGTCATTTTTCCTAGGAATCCTATGCACATAAGCAAATTATTACCATTATGCATCTCTTCGTATCATTTAGTCTGTATTCCTATTTTTATATGTTTTCCAAATTCTGCTAAATTCATTATAAAGTCTGGGCTTATATAGAAAATTCCTCCATTATTAGTCATGTCTACTTCAGTCATTCCTATTATTGATTTTTTCATGTCTGACCATCTGTCGTCGTAAATTACTACTAGTACTTTACTTCCTAAGTTTTTTCTGGTTAGACCTTTTAGCCCTATGACAATTAATCTCATATGCATTAGTGTTCTAGTTGCCTTATTAATTTGTTTTTGTGACGCGGAATTTACCAAATTTATACTAACAGTTGTAGTTCCTAAAATAGATAACTGTTCTTCTCTATAATGTCTATATAATTGAGCCGTTTTAGAGAATTTTCCTGTGTTATATAAAGTTCTAGGGTTTAATAAGTTTAATTGGTTTTGTTGGAAAATGCTGATGTCTTTATCTATATCTATTACTTCGCTTAACTGCCTGTTATTTTCTTCTGATGTTTTTCTATTAAGAAGTGTGGATATGAAATTATTTCCAATTCTGTCTTCAGAGTAGCTTACTCGCGGCCTTTCTCTTTCTGTTCCTGATCTAGCTGAAAGAAAGTCCATTTTTGTGGTTTTCTAATTACTCTCGTTCTTTCTTGAAGAGGAGTTATTTCCACTCTTTTTAATTGATCAATTAATTCGTCTACCTGAGTGTCTTTAGGCACTTTAGTTATTTTTTCTTTGTTCTGTTCGATTAGTAAACTAACTTTTTTGTTTACTTCTTCTAGCTTTAAAACTATAATTTCTATCTTCTTTGTAATATCTAATATTAAAGAAATAGTAGTGATATGTTGTTTTAAGAATATTTGATCTGATTTCGAACTAGATATATATTCTTTGTAATCTATAGGTAGGGATACAGATTTCTATGTTAGTTTTGAAGCTTCTTCTTGATTCCAAAGTTGTTTACTCATGAAAGAGTAATCTCTTTTAGATCTTGAATAGTTTTACTTAAGGTGGTTGTTTCTTTATTTAAATTGTCTAAGAGTTGTTTTATTTTATAGAATTCTTGGGTATTCTTTGATTCTAGTTTAGTTATGGTATTATTTAAAGAGTTTTCTAATTCTTGTTTAGTAGGTAAATTTTTTAATCTTCGAATATTATCAATGGTCTTTAAATAATCTAAATTTTGTTCTAAGAATTCTAATACTTTTCTTTGTTTAACCTGAGATTTCTCTACTGCTTCTAAATTTCTATTCACCTGTTTATTATTTTCTTTTATATTTTCACTAAGGTTAATGACCAGATCTATTATTGTATTTAGCTGCTTATCTTCGCTATGCAGTATATGTTCTCCAGTACAGAAATTGCACTTTATAATACTATTGTCTTTTAAAGCTCTGTATTTCTTTTCTGGGTAGATTCGTAGGTCTAGGTATTCCAAGTTCTTTAGAGTATCTATTTTATATTTTTTATCCCAACGGTATTCTTATCTTATTAATGTTCTGAAGATATTCTATAATAGAAGTTATTCTTTCTATATCGCTTCTTATGCCTTGTAATTCCCACTTAATTGCGGAAATTAATTCTGTATTACTTTGACTTTGTAAAAGTCTATTTTGTATTACCTGTGATAAGTTTTCAGATTCTAAAACTTCTAAGTAAGAAGTTAAAGATTTTTCTTCTTTTCTATATTCTTTTCTTCGTTCTATATCTCTATTTATAATCCACTGATTATATCTTATAATTCTCACGAAAGGCAAGGATCTCATAAACTTTTAATAAGGTTTAAAACGTTTACTGTTTTGGTCTTGATTAATTCTTTTAGATTTTATATGTTGGATAAGTCTGTACTCTAAACCGGATATTATGTCTATTAATTCTTGCAGTCTTATCAAATTCTCTTTGGTTTTGTTTAACTTAATATACTCTGGATATAGGATACTTAATTCTTTTTTTATTTCTAAATAACTATCTTTCATTCGTAGAATGGTCCAAAAATCTTATGGCTCTGATACCAAAATGGAGGGGGGTTATTTCAATAATTTATACAGACTAGTAAGATGACAACAAAAATCACCCAAATCTCTCCTTTAGACCTACAAAAGAAAGATGACAAAGAAAAAGACAGTGTTGTCAAAATTGTAAGGGAAAAGAAACAGTTTGCAATAATAAAGAAAATAAAAACCTAATATGGGAAGAAAACCTAGAAGAGGACAGTATATTAGAAAAAAACTATACCCTTATAGATATTGAGACAGATTTATATAATTTTAAAACAGGTATGGACAAAATAGGGATAATAAAAAATCAAGAATATCTAGATAAAATAATAAATATTTTAGATGAATTAGAAATCATTGGAGAAAAGCCTTTAAAACACTGAAATAATAATAAGGTTACTTGTAAACTAGATATAATAAATCCAGAATACACTATAAAAACAGCATCATTAGAAGCTACTAATCAGGATCTAGAAGACTTCAGAATCCAAATTAAAGAGTTACTTGATTTAGGAGTAATAAGAAGATCAATTTCAAAACACAGATCCGCAGCTTTCATGATAAGAAATCATGCAGAAATAATAAGAGGAAAACCAAGAATGGTAATAAACTATAAAAGACTAAACGACAATACTAGAAATGACGCTTATAAATTACCAGATAAGACAGAATTAATTAATAGAATACAAAGGAAACAAGTTTTTAGTAAGTTCGATTGCAAGTCAGGATACTGGCAGGTAATAATGCATCAAGATAGCATAGACTGGACAACTTTTACTTGTCCAGAAGGACATTTTGAATGGCTTGTTATGTCATTCGGGTTAAAAACAGCTCCTCCAATTTTCCAAAGAAAAATGGATAATATTTTTGGAGAATACAAAAGATTTATATTAGTTTATGTTGATAATATCCCAGTATTCAGCCATAACATGAATGAACACTTAGGACATCTACAAACAATTTTTAAATTATTTGTAGACAACGGAATAATAATAAGTAAAAAGAAAATGGAATTATGTAAAAGTTACATAAATTTCTTAGGGGTAATATTGGGAAATGGAAAAATAAAACTACAACCCCACATAGCCAGAAAAGCATTAGAAATGCCTGATAAATTAGACAAACTAAAAGATCTTCAAAAATTCCTAGGAATAGTTAATTATGCCAGAACGTTCATTAAAGACATAGGAAAGATAGTCGGACCTCTCTACGCTAAAACGGGTTCGACAGGACAAAGACTTTTTAATATCGAAGACGTCAAATTAGTACAAAAAATTAAGGAAAGAATAAAAAACATTCCAGCCCTAAATATGCCTTTAGAAACAGACTTCCTAATTATAGAAACCGACGGAAGTTTCGAAGGATGGGGGGCCGTCCTAAAAGCAAGACCTAACAAATACAGTAATAAAAATGAAGAAAAAATTTGTGCTTACCAAAGCGGTAAGTATAAAGAGAAAGGTAACATGAGTAGTATAGACGCAGAAATATTAGCAGTAGTTTATGGGCTAAACAGTTTTAGACTTTACATTTTAAATAAACCAGAAATATTAGTAAGGACAGACTGTGAAGCCATTGTCAAGTTTCATCAAAAGATAAATGATAAAAATAGCAGCAGAAGGAGATGGCTTAACTTTCTAGACACTATATCAATATACAATTTAGTCTTCGAACACATAAAAGGAAAAGACAATAATTTAGCTGATCAACTTAGCAGATTAGATATCAAGCCTAATTAATCTCTTTATGACACAGCATGAACCAGGCAAAAGACAAGGGAAAAGGCGCCGCCACATCCCAAAACACTTATAGACAAAAGGTATTGGGTAATCTCCAATTCAAACCGTTTTCAGAAATGGAGACTCCTGCTTTAGAAAGACTTTATTTTGAATAAAATAATTTAGTTTCTTTTCCTGCATCAAACTTAACGTTTAAAGTTTTACCAGAATACTTAGTAGACAAACAACAAAAATGTTTAATAGATAATTTATGGATTTCTCATAATAAAAGAGATACCAGTCATCTTGTAGCATCTTTAAATTCCCTATGTCAGTATTTTACAGACTAAAATCAAGACAAATGTTTTAAATATTACGTGGTAGTACACGAAAAGACTAATGGTATTTTTCAAACATGGATTGAAGTTTTAGACTCAATAAAAGATATTAGAAAACCTCTTTTTAAAGGTTTTAATGATTTCACAGAGTCTTTAGACTATACTAGAGGAATACTTGGGCCAGATTATTACATTTCACCCAAGACTGACAAAACCTAAAAATCCCCAAGACAACATCGAAAGACACAAATAAAATCATCTTTTGTGACCGTTATTGGCCACCATGACAGCATACGTCACGCCTTTAACCATACAAAAGAAATACTCAGCCAGCAAAACGCCCAACTCACAGAACAAATAAACATACTAAGACAAAAGATACAAGAAAGCCAAATACAGAGTTCTCCATCTCCACGAAAAATGGATGAGAAGGGTGTGCGTTCCCCTCTGAATGCAAACAAATCCATTGTATCAGATCAAGATACAACTAGTCCGGTTCAAACGGTGGCCGGTAAAGACTTATCAAATCCGTTGACGGCTGTCACTTTGCCAAAAAGTGAAAACGAGGAAGAAGTTCCTCTCCAACCTAGGCGAAGACTCCCGAGGACTTTCACACAGGGATCCTCATCAAAAGCAAGAAGTAGCGCTAAAAATGATATGGAACAGCTAATTAAAGAGACACTAGAAAAGTTGTTGCAATCTAAAAAAGATCAAGAAGACCAAAAACAAGACTCAACACAAGACAAACACATCACTATATCCTCCCAAAATTCACCAGTCCAAAGTCAGGGTCATGATTCAGTCCAAAGTCAAGGTCATAATCCTGAAGAAGATAATATGGAAGATATCTCTGATGACAGTTTTCAGGAAGCACAAGATCCAGACGGATATGATTCAGGAATGAGCTTTGACTCAATAGCTCTCCACAACCTAGACACGTAATGAGGAAAGAAGGCACTAGAGAAAAATAGTAATAAACGATAAAGAAAATCAGACTGCAAGGATAAAAAGGACAATAATGCAATATCAGACAGCAAGGACAACAATAAGGCAATATCAGATAGCAAGGACAACAATAATGTAATATCAGACAGCAAGGACAATAATGCAATAAACAGTAAGAGGACAGCAACGATAAAAGACAAAATGAGAAAAGCTTCTTTTAAAAGTTTCACGTGACGATGGGGCCCACAGCGCACCCGGCTGAACACGAAAGATTCTTTCAACATTTTGAAATCTGTTTTGAAGTCCGCCAGACTCTATAAAAGGAGACTTATGAAGACAAAGAAGAGAGGAAGGAAAACAATAGAGAAAAAACACCAACCATGTTTCCTCTACATCCTCCCCACACCTCACTTGTATAAAATCCACCGAAGATCCCAGCTATAGCTTACTTTATTTTCCAGCCGGCTTGCTAGTAACCCCCGGGGTTCCCCGAAAGGGAAACCTTCTTATTTCTTAAAATTATGTAAGTCTTTTTTCAGTAGTTATCTCCCTTAGTAATTATGTAAATTATGTTTGAAATATATCTATGTTTGCTTTATATGTTCAAGCTTTGTATCTTGTTTAAATATCTTATCATTAACTCTTTAAACTCAGTACATGGTTATCCTTTAACTTCTTAATAACCTCAATGGATTAGCCTGTAAATTCCCTGGTTAACGGTGGTTAACGGAAGGTCGTTTAAATGTCCGCGGAAGGACGACGAAGGCCAAAAATGGGTGAGGCTAAAGACGACTGTTGTTAGGAATTAAGGTTAAACGGAAGAGATGAACAGTATAATAGGGTTTATGAGATAAAAAAAATTAATTAAAAAATGGGAGATAGCTTATCTGAAATATGAATTACTTAATGGACAGAACTATAACAAGAAGGCGGTACCGAGTAGGATTCACACAAATATTATTACAACCTCCAACTTCTACAAATATTATTACAACCTCCAACTTCTAATCACATAAGTATTATAAAATTATTGAAATAACCCCCCTCCATTTTGGTATCAGAGCCATAAGATTTTTGGACCATTCTACGAATGAAAGATAGTTATTTAGAAATAAAAAAAGAATTAAGTATCCTATATCCAGAGTATATTAAGTTAAACAAAACCAAAGAGAATTTGATAAGACTGCAAGAATTAATAGACATAATATCCGGTTTAGAGTACAGACTTATCCAACATATAAAATCTAAAAGAATTAATCAAGACCAAAACAGTAAACGTTTTAAACCTTATTAAAAGTTTATGAGATCCTTACCTTTCGTGAGAATTATAAGATATAAACAGTGGATTATAAATAGAGATATAGAACGAAGAAAAGAATATAGAAAAGCAGAAAAAAAATTAACTTCTTACTTAGAACTTTTAGAATCTGAAAACTTATCACAGGTAATACACAATAGACTTTTACAAAGTCAAAGTAATACAGAATTAATTTCCGCAATTAAGTGGGAATTACAAGACATAAGAAGTGATATAGAAAGAATAACTTCTATTATAAAATATCTTCAAGACATTAATAAGATAAGGATACCGTTAGGATAAAAAATAAAAATAGATACTTTAAAAAACTTAGAATACCTAGACTTACGAATCTACCCAGAAAAGAAATACAGAGCTTTAAAAGACAATAGTATTATAAAGTGTAATTTCTGTACGGGAGAACATATACTGCATAGCGAAGATAAGCAGCTAAATACAATAATAGATCTGGTCATTAACCTTAGTGAAAATATAAAAGAAAATAATAAATAGGTGAATAGAAATTTAGAAGCAGTAGAGAAATCTCAGGTTAAACAAAGAAAAGTATTAGAATTCTTAGAACAAAATTTAGATTATTTAAAGACCATTGATAATATTCGAAGATTAAAAATTTTACCTACTAAACAAGAATTAGAAAACTCTTTAAATAATACCATAACTAAAGTAGAATCAAAGAATACCCAAGAATTCTATAAAATAAAACAACTCTTAGACAATTTAAATAAAGAAACAATCACCTTAAGTAAAACTATTCAAGATCTAAAAGAGATTACTCTTTCATGAGTAAACAACTTTGGAATCAAGAAGAAGCTTCAAAACTAACAGAGAAATTTGTATCCCTACCTATAGATTACAAAGAATATATACCTAGTTCGAAATCAGATCAAATATTCTTAAAACAACATATCACTACTATTTCTTTAATATTAGATATTACAAAGAAGATAGAAATTATAGTTTTAAAGCTAGAAGAAGTAAACAAAAAGGTTAGTTTACTAATCGAACATAACAAAGAAAAAATAACTAAAGTGCCTAAAGACACTCAGGTAGACGAATTAATTGATCAATTAAAAAGAGTGGAAATAACTCCTCTTCAAGAAAGAACAAAAGTAATTAGAAAATCACAAAAATGGACTTTCTTTCAGCTAGATCAAGAACCGAAGGAGAAATGCCGCGAATAAGCTACTCTGAAGACAGAATTGGAAATAATTTCATATCCAGACTTCTTAATAGAAAAACATCAGAAGAAAATAACAGACAATTAAGCGAAGTAATAGATATAGATAAGGACATCAGTATTTTCCAACAAAACCAATTAAACTTATTAAATCCAAGAACTTTATATAACACAGGAAAATTCTCTAAAACGACTCAATTATATAGACATTATAGAGAAGAACAGTTATCTATTTTAGGAACTACAACTGTTAGTATAAATTTGGTAAATTCCGCGTCACAAAAACAAATTAATAAGGCAACTAGAACACTAATGCATATGAGATTAATTGTCATAGGGCTAAAAGGTCTAACCAGAAAAAACTTAGGAAGTAAAGTACTAGTAGTAATTTACGACGACAGATGGTCAGACATGAAAAAATCAATAATAGGAATGACTGAAGTAGACATGACTAATAATGGAGGAATTTTCTATATAAGCCCAGAATTTATAATGAATTTAGCAGAATTTGGAAAACATATAAAAATAGGAATACAGACTAAATGATACGAAGAGATGCATAATGGTAATAATTTGCTTATGTGCATAGGATTCCTAGGAAAAATGACTGATAATAGTAATACAAAATTTAAAATAAGGATAAATGACGTAGTAGAATTAATGGGAAACAGAGGTATTAATTTAATAAAACCTATAAAAATAGACCCAAAAAACTACGCAGGATTAGAATGGAAATTAGAAAACTTTAATAATAAAAAGAAGACTTTGCAACCAGAATCACACTTGGTTTATACAAACTCTAAAGGTGAAATATCCATAAGATTTACAGACTATAATTACATGCCTCAAAGAGACATGGAATAAGAAAGTACAATAGAGGAAGATGAAATCACTGAGATAAACTTCATGAACATAGAGTTGATAGAAAAAGACTTTGAAGTAGATATAGCCATAGACAAAGCAAGAAGCCTACATGAAAAAGACCCAAGCATGACCTTTAAATGCAAAGGATATAAAATGCCTAGATTAAACATAGAGGAAGCCATAAGTCATTTCAAAATTTGTGAATTAAGAACTGACAATTCAGGCTATAGGGCAGAACAAGTTTATACAAAGAAATCAGATAAATTCGACGCAATTTGGGAAGACATTTTTAGTGATGAAGAGTCAGAAATAAACTCAGTAATAAGTCAAAAAGAATTAATGGAGACTAGTGCATCTAGCTCTAGCCCTTTTCAAAGAACTACAGGAGAACACTTTACGGTAGATACAAGTACAGGAAATGTACCTAGAAGAAGAGTATCTAGAACAACTGGAGAACCAGTAGAAAATGTAAAACCTTCGGGAATGAGAATGCCAATTGAAGAACCTATTGCTCTTCAAGAAGGAGGTAATAGAGGAAAAATCCTAAACATAGCAGCCCGCGATCCACAAAGATGGAATTCGATAATAGATTTATGGAAAGGAATAGTAGTAGCAGATTATATACAAAATTACGTAGAAACAGATCCAGAAACTATGTATAAATACTTAGAAACATTCTTAGGAGAATCTACTAAAGCCTTATGGGAAGCATACAAGACTGATTTCCCAAACGAATTCCAATATTTGGTTTCCATGGGATCAAACCCATACAATTTCACAAATAAAATACATACGTTAATTACAGGAGAAGACCCTAATAGTGGCTTAGTAATCTTACAAAAGAATGCCTTAATTAAACTAGAACAGTTAAGCATAGGAAACTGGTTTTATATTAAAAAGTTCTTAAATGACTATTTTTACTATTGCACAATTAGCGGAAACGCGTTTGACCAAGAGCTAGGTAAAAAACTTTTTAACAAACTACCAGGAGCTTTGGGAAGAGAAATAGAAGAAAGATGGGATAAAAGAGACGGAGTAATCCAAAATATTCATTTAAAATGGTCAATAGGACATAGAATTCAGCATGTAATGGATATATTACAAGAAAAATGTACAAACCTACAAATACAAAAACAATTAAAATTAAACGAAATGAATTTCTGTAAAAGTGTAGTATATACCACACAGAGTTACGATAAGGAACCTAATAAAAGGAAAAAGTATAAAAAGGGGTATAAAAATAATAACTCGTATGAAAGAAAAAGATATTTTCTTAGAAAATCGGCAGCTAAAAAGCCTTACTTAGATAAAAACAGACATATACGAAAATATAGAACAGATAGAAACTATAAAAACAAGTTAGAGTGTTTCACTTGCGGAAGTATAGAACATCTAGCAAACACTTGCCCCAAAAGAATAAATAATAAAACAAGGAATTCTCAGTTAATAGAAGACTTCCAAGAAACCCTTATAAACGTAGACGAATATATGTCAGATACTGAAAGTATATACTCTGTAGTAAGTATTGAAATTAATAATACAAATAAAATCGAGTCTTCAGACTCAGAGGCTGATGAATTAATTAATGAAATAGGAATAGAGAAATTAGACCTAGATATAAATTTGAATCTTATGAATAGCTTTATAACCAACTGTAATCATAATTTTGAAAAATATAAAGGACTAGACAGTAATGCATGTTTCTCATGCAAATGGTTCCCTAGTAGAAGTAAGAGAGTCAAATGTAAACTTTGTTTTATAGAAGGTTGTATAGAATGTATACAAAAAGAGCTTAAAATAATGATTAATCAAAAAGAAGTAATTAATAGAACGGAAGATCAGACCATAAGTATGAGAATAATAACTCTAGAAACTAGAATAAACAATTTAGAAACAAGACTTCTAAAAATAGAAAAAGGAAAAGAGGTAGAAACAAGAGAAGATATTACACCAACAGAATTAGACTCAGAACTAATGAACATGGAAGAATGTGGTACCCTAGTTTGTAATGAAGATATAAAACTAAGTACTTTAAAACTTTTGACAAAAGTTAGGATAGCAAACTACGAAATAAAGGACCTAGCCTTAGTTGATTCAGGATGCAGTAAAAGCATATTAAATAAAAAAGTAATTCCACAACATTTACTCAAAGAATTAGACAAACCGGCTACAGCTATGCAAATGGATGGAACGCATAATACTTATCATCATTATATTCAGAACGCATCCATTAGTTTCATTAATACATGCTCAAAGTTCTATAACCCAAGTTATAAAATGAACAAAATTTGGGTAAGAGATCTAAATATAAATACAGACTTTATCTTAGGACTAGACTTTATGCTTAATAATAACGGAAGTTGTACTATTACAAGAGATGGTGTAATCTTCTTGAAAAATAGTACCTATTCCCCGGTACAGACTAGTAAGATGGCAACAAAAATCACCCAAATCTCTCCTTTAGACCTACAAAAGAAAGATGACAAAGAAAAAGACGAGTGTTGTCAAAATTGTAAGGGAAAAGAAACAGTTTGCAATAATAAAGAAAATAAAAACCTAATATGGGAAGAAAACCTAGAAGAGGACAGTATATTAGAAAAAAAAACTATACCCTTATAGATATTGAGACAGATTTATATAATTTTAAAACAGGTATGGACAAAATAGGGATAATAAAAAATCAAGAAGATCTAGATAAAATAATAAAGATTTTAGATGAGTTAGAAATCATTGGAGAAAAGCCTTTAAAACACTGAAATAATAATAAGGTTACTTGTAAACTAGATATAATAAATCCAGAATACACTATAAAAACAGCATCAATAGAAGCTACTAATCAGGATCTAGAAGACTTCAGAATCCAAATTAAAGAGTTACTTGATTTAGGAGTAATAAGAAGATCAATTTCAAAACACAGATCCGCATCTTTCATGGTAAGAAATCATGCAGAAATAATAAGAGGAAAAGCAAGAATGGTAATAAACTATAAAAGACTCAACGACAATACTAGAAATGACGGTTATAAATTACCAGATAAGACAGAATTAATTAATAGAATACAAGGGAAACAAGTTTTTAGTAAGTTCGATTGCAAATCAGGATACTGGCAGGTAAAAATGCATCAAGATAGCATAGACTGGACAACTTTTACTTGTCCAGAAGGACATTTTGAATGGCTTGTTATGCCATTCGGGTTAAAAACATCTCCTCCAATTTTCCAAAGAAAAATGGATAATATTTTTGGAGAATACAAAAGATTTATATTAGTTTATGTTGATGATATCCTAGTATTCAGCCATAACATGAATGAACACTTAGGACATCTACAAACAATTTTTAGATTATTTGTAGACAACGGAATAATAATAAGTAAAAAGAAAATGGAATTATGTAAAAGTTACATAAATTTCTCAGGGGTAATATTGGGAAATGGAAAAATAAAACTACAACCCCACATAGCCAGAAAAGCATTAGAAATGCCTGATAAATTAGACAAACTAAAAGATCTTCAAAAATTCCTAGGAATAGTTAATTATGTCAGAACGTTCATTAAAGACTTAGGAAAGATAGCCGAACCTCTCTACGCTAAAACGGGTTCGACAGGACAAAGACTTTTTAATATCGAAGACGTCAAATTAGTACAAAAAATTAAGGAAAGAATAAAAAACATTCCAGCCCTAAATATGCCTTTAGAAACAGACTTCCTAATTATAGAAACCGACGGAAGTTTCGAAGGATGGGGGGTCGTCCTAAAAGCAAGACCTAACAAATACAGTAATAAAAATGAAGAAAAAATTTGTGCTTACCAAAGCGGTAAGTATAAAGAGAAAGGTAACATGAGTAGTATAGACGCAGAAATATTAGCAGTAGTTTATGGGCTAAACAGTTTTAGACTTTACATTTTAAATAAACCAGAAATATTAGTAAGGACAGACTGTAAAGCCATTGTCAAGTTTCATCAAAAGATAAATGATAAAAATAGCAGCAGAAGGAGATGGCTTAACTTTCTAGACACTATATCAATATACAATTTAGTCTTCGAACACATAAAAGGAAAAGACAATAATTTAGCTGATCAACTTAGCAGATTAGATATCAAGCCTAATTAATCTCTTTATGACACAGCATGAACCAGGCAAAAGACAAGGGAAAAGGCGCCGCCACATCCCAAGACACTTATAGACAAAAGGTATTGGGTAATCTCCAATTCAAACCGCTTTCAGAA
This sequence comes from Przewalskia tangutica, assembly GCA_029844215.1. Classification (NCBI taxonomy): domain Eukaryota; kingdom Viridiplantae; phylum Streptophyta; class Magnoliopsida; order Solanales; family Solanaceae; genus Przewalskia; species Przewalskia tangutica. Next base: position 82,390,895 of record CM056736.1, on the reverse strand, counting down.
ATGGAGACTCCTGCTTTAGAAAGACTTTATTTTGGAAAAAATAATTTAGTTTCTTTTCCTGCATCAAACTTAACGTTTAAAGTTTTACCAGAATACTTAGTAGACAAACAACAAAAATGTTTAATAGATAATTTATGGATTTCTCATAATAAAAGAGATACCAGTCATCTTGTAGCATCTTTAAATTCCCTATGTCAGTATTTTACAGACAAAAATCAAGACAAACGTTTTAAATATTACGTGGTAGTACACGGAAAGACTAATGGTATTTTTCAAACATGGATTGAAGTTTTAGACTCAATAAAAGATATTAGAAAACCTCTTTTTAAAGGTTTTAATGATTTCACAGAGGCTTTTGACTATACTAGAGGAATACTTGGGCCAAATTATTACATTTCACCGGCACTCAGACAAAACCCAGAAAAAATCCCCCAGTACAACATCCAGAAAGACACAAATAAAATCATCTTTTGTGACCATTGTGCCACCATGACAGACACAGTTCGCCGCCTTAACCATACAAAAGAAATACTCAGCCAGCAAAACGCCCAACTCACAGAACAAATAAACATACTAAGACAAAAGATACAAGAAAGCCAAATACAGAGTTCTCCATCTCCACGAAAAATGGATGAGAAGGGTGTGTGTTCCCCTCTGAATGCAAACAAATCCATTGTATCAGATCAAGATACAACTAGTCCGGTTCAAACGGTGGCCTGTAAAGACTTATCAAATCCGTTGATGGCTGTCACTTTGCCAAAAAGTGAAAACGAGGAAGAAGTTCCTCTCCAACCTAGGCGAAGACTCCCGAGGACTTTCACACAGGGATCCTCATCAAAAGCAAGAAGTAGCGCTAAAAATGATATGGAACAGCTAATTAAAGAGACACTACAAAAGTTGTTGCAATCTAAAAAAGATCAAGAAGACCAAAAATAAGACTCAACACAAGACAAACACATCACTATATCCTCCCAAAATTCACCAGTCCAAAGTCAGGGTCATGATTCAGTCCAAAGTCAAGGTCATAATCCTGAAGAAGATAATATGAAAGATATCTCTGATGACAGTTTTCAGGAAGCACAAGATCCAGACAGATATGATTCAGGAATGAGCTTTGACTCAATAGCTCTCCACAACCTAGACACGTAATGAGGAAAGAAGGCACTAGAGAAAAATAGTAATAAACGATAAAGAAAATCAGACATCAAGGATAAAAAGGACAATAATGCAATATCAGACAGCAAGGACAACAATAAGGCAATATCAGACAGCAAGGACAACAATAATGTAATATCAGACAGCAAGGACAATAATGCAATAAACAGTAAGAGGACAGCAATGATAAAAGACAAAATGAGAAAAGCTTCTTTTAAAAGTTTCACGTGACGATGGGGCCCACAGCGCACCCGACTGAACACGAAAGATTCTTTCAACATTTTGAAATCTGTTTTGAAGTCCGCCAGACTCTATAAAAGGAGACTTATGAAGACAAAGAAGAGAGCAAGGAAAACAATAGAGAAAAAACACCAACCATGTTTCCTCTACATCCTCCCCACATCTCACTTGTATAAAATCCACCGAAGATCCCAGCTATAGCTTACTTTATTTTCCAGTCGGCTTGCTAGTAACCCCCGGGGTTCCCCGAAAGGGAAACCTTCTTGTTTCTTAAAATTATGTAAATCTTTTTTCAGTAGTTATCTCCCTTAGTAATTATGTAAATTATGTTTGAAATTATATTTGAAATATATCTATGTTTGCTTTATATGTTCAAGCTTTGTATCTTGTTTAAATATCTTATCATTAACTCTTTAAACTCAGTACACGGTTATCCTTTAACTTCTTAATAACCTCAATGGATTAGCCTGTAAATTCCCTGGTTAACGGTGGTTAACGGAATGCCGTTTAAATGTCCACGGAAGGACGACGAAGGCCAAAAATGGGTGAGGCTAAAGACGACTGTTGTTAGGAATTAAGGTTAAAAGGAAGAGATGAACAGTATAATAGGGTTAATGAGATAAAAAAAAATTAATTAAAAAATGGGAGATAGCTTATCTGAAATATGAATTACTTAATGGACAGAACTATAACAAGAAGGCGGTACCGAGTAGGATTCACACAAATATTATTACAACCTCCAACTTCTACAAATATTATTACAACCTCCAACTTCTAATCACATAAGTATAATAAAATTATTGAAATAACCCCCAACCTCCAACTTCTACAAATATTATTACAACCTCCAACTTCTAATCACATAAGTATTATAAAATTATTGAAATAACCCCCCTCCATTTTGCCCGTCTTCCAAATAAAAAAAAGGGCTCGTTGGGAAGAAAGATTACGTACTTTTGATAATGTCTTGATATATATATATATATATATATATATCGGCATAGTAAAACTTAAACAAAATTCATGAAATGAAATAATGACACCTTGTACTAATATGTCCATTCAAGGTAACCTATTGTTCTTTGTGATTTTGTTACCCTCTGGAAAGGGTATGGATAGTTGAGATTTATTTTGAAGTACTTCAATCTAGAAGATAAGATTATGCCACAAGTTGAATTTAATTTTTAGGAAAATGAATTTGGGGATTATGAGATTGAACCCTAAGTCTTAAATGGGACATCAATGATTTGACTTAGCAATTCATATCAAAATTGAACTTTGATTATTGGGTTGAACTTAATTGCTTATCGGTAACACGTTCATGCAATCAATTTTGAATTTCGGACCATTGACCCGAGTGGCGGGTATGAATTGACCAAAAATTGACTTTGGCCTTGAAGTATCCTAAAATTATGGGACTAGCTTTTCCAAACTAATTGGACCCGTTAATTGTATTTTTGAATAGATTGAGGATATTGGAGGTCGTCGAGAGGTGCTTGGACATTTAAAGAAAGGTTTGTGTACCGGTTATAAGGCCAGTGGGATTTAAACTTCTTGAATACTTGCTTTTCGACGTCATGATTTAAAAATTACATTATTTTATTATGAAACACCTTGTATGTTGTGGGGCGAGCGCGTACTAGGTCATGTAAATTATTTTATGACGAATTTTGTGATTTTGAGTTGTTTCTACTATAAACCATTTCAATTGTGTTCAACATTGGATACCGTGAATTCTATGATATTCCAACATGACTTTTGAATGTTTCCCTATAAATTGAGCATGATATTCTAGAGATTTACTGTTATATCATGCTAGGGATATTTGGCACTCTTATGCATTACTTGGCCGGTCTTCTATGACATTACCTAATGATATGATTACTTGTACTGTGTGTTGTATACATTAATTGGTATTTGATTGTTTGTTCTAGGGAACTTGATTTCTGAGGGCCTATGGTTCAAGATTATTGGTATAGGGAACTTCATTATCGAGGGTATATGGGTCATGATTGTTTGGTCTAGGAAACTTGACTCCCGATGGCCTATGATTCAGTATGTTTGGTTTAGGGAACTTGACTCCCGATGGCATATGGTTCAAGATGATTGATCTAGGGAACTTGACTCCCGAGGGCCTATGGTTCATGATTGTTTGGTCTAGAGAACTTGACTCCCGAGGGCCTATGGTTCATGATGATTGATCTAGGAAACTTGCCTCATGAGGGCCTATGATTCGTAATAACTGGTTTAGGGAACTTGACTCTCGAGGGTTTATGATTCGTAATAATTGGTTTAGGGAACTTGCCTTCTGAGGGCCTATGATTTGACATGGTGCTATTGACATGTTTTGTGTGTTACATGTCTTACTTGTTGCTTAAGTACAATATTTAAGGTTATATATGTATACCATTTGTTTATTTTATGCATTGTATTTTAAAGACTTGCTCTACGGGGTATGATGAAGGGCGGTTCGTGATCGGTGTATTTTATATACACTTTTTGAGTCATTTTTAGTTAGTCTTTTGTCCCTTTTTGTACAAATAAGTGTCGTATTAGGATAGATTTTCTTTCTTTTGAGTCAAGTTGGTTAAAATGGCCCAATGGCAGAAAAGGAGCTAAAAGAGGGCAAAAGTGGAGGTTCCAGAGCTTAAAAGGCGAGAAAGTGGCGAACGAGGCAGAAACACGGACCAGCCGCGCGCCATCGCAAACATGTCGGGACGCGGCGCCTAACATCCGTAAGGCGCGCAGGTTGCAGCGCGCGCCTGCATGCCAGAGTGCGTGGTCGCGGCGCCAAATCATCCGGCATCGCAACTTCCGGCCCATGGCCGAGCAAAGCGACCGGCGCCGATAGCAGGGCCGCGACGCCGACGCGGGAAAATCAGGTTTAATGAAGATTTTCTGGGCCAGGCCTGAAGGGAAAAGTTAGAGGCGGTTTTGAGCCTATAAAAGGAGAACCCTAGACAGTTTTTAAGGGTTCCCTTTCTTGCACAACACAAGGCTTCTTGGATTGAAGATTGGAGACCATAATTTAGTAACTTTCTTTTCTTTTCTTTTCTTTATTTCAGTTTTTATGATGAACATTAAATTAGTTCTTGTCATGTCAATGGCTAGGAACTAATTCTATTATAGGGCTTTCCATGTTAAATCACTAGAAACTTATGTTATGAATTAATGCATGGTTATGGTTATTCTTATTCTTGTTGAGATTTATCCAATAATTGCTTTGAATGCTTGGTAATTAATTGATCACTAATTATCATTATTTATATGATTTCTAATCAAACTTCAAAAGGAGGAGGTTGTGAATATGTTGTAAGTTGGATAGACATATTTTGGATTGGGGATGAAAATACCTCAATTACTTGTGTAGCGTTAACGAGAGGTCTAAACACCTAATTTTACGCATGGCGTGTGACGGTTAACTAGGTTTTTGGTCTTAATCCTCCTATAGAGTCATCCTTATCACTGAAAGGTAGAAAGGAGCAATACTGGGGTTGAGTGTTTATATAGCCTTAACGGGAGTATAAAACGATTTAGTAAACCTGCTAGCTCCAAAAGAAGAAGAACCATAGTTCATTGCATTAATAAATAACATAAGCGGATAGTTGAGGAGACGTGGAAGCCCTATTCCCATCACTACTGAAGTAAACATATAGTTAATTAGCCTTTATAATTGTTAGTTATAATCAACAAAATCAATATCGGTTACCAAATAGATACCAAAAGATAGATAATTGCTACTTGAACACTAATCCTTGTGGACGATATTCGGTCTTACCAAGACTATATTACTTGTCACGATAACGTGCACTTGCGTTAAAGTGTGTGCATCTTTTCGCGCATCAAGTTTTTGGCGCCGTTGTCGGGGATTAGGCATAGTTCAATATCAATTTTATCTATTTTTAATTTCTAATTTGGTTTTTAATTTTTTTTATTTTTACGGTTTATTTGTTATTTTTCGGTAAAAATCAGGGTGCCGTGATCTATTTGTCTGTTTTTGATCTGTTTCAGGAAATCAGTTTATGCGAAGGAGAAGAGGGGCAGACACTCTTGTTCCCTTCAATCCAGAGATTGAGAAAACACAGAACCGAACAGAAAGAACCAACGGATTGCAGCCTTAGTTGAGATGGGCGGTGTCCAGAACAACAATATGATGAGAGAAGGGTTAGGTGAAAATCAACCTAACCCAGGAATGCCTCGGCGAGTACCTGTGGATGTCGAGGAAAGAGTTCAAGCCCAAGCAGAAAGAAGCTTGGGGGACTACGTGCTGCCAAGGGTGAACGGAGCACAGACATGTATTAGGCTCCCTGCAATAGGAGCAAACAACTTTGAGATCAAACCGGCGATTCTGAGCATGGTGCAGAACACAGTACAATTCGGAGGACTGCCATCAGAGGATCCACATATGCACATAGCTAATTTCTTGGAGCTATGTGCAACTTTTAGATATAACGGCGTTACTAATGATGTCGTCAGATTGAGGCTCTTTCCCTTCTCACTCAGGGATAGAGCAAAAGTATGGTTGAATTCCCTGCCAGCTGATTCGATTTTTACATGGCAAGAGTCACGTAAATTTTTGGCCAAATTCTTTCCCCGCAAAGCAAATAAATTGAGAGGAGCTGAATAACTTCTACCGCGGATGGAGAGTCATTATGCGAGCGTGGGAAAGGTTCAAAGATTTGCGAGAAAGTGCCCACACCATCAGTATTGAGTTGTGGAACTTGGTCCACATCTTCTATAACGGGCCGGAACAACGAACCATTATAGATCTGGCAGTGGGACATTCATGAGGAAAACAGCCCACGAAGATTACGAATTATTAGAAGATATGGCCACCAACAACCATGTCACAGAAGATAGACCAATGAGTGGGAGGAGAATGGTAGGAGTCCACGAAATAGATGCCATTGCTGTCTTGAATTCCCAAGTGGCCTTGTTGACGAAACAAATGGCAGTAAACACAAGATCGTGAAATGCAGCGTGCATATGCCTAAGAGTCGCGGAAATATGTGGCCCACATACATTCTATAGGTGTCCTTCAGCTGATCCTAATAATATGTCAATCGAGCAGGCAGAGTGTCAGGCAGTGGGTAATTATCAGAGGCCACAGAACAACCCATACTCCAACACATATAATCCAGGGTGGAGGAATCACCCAAATTTCTCATGGAGAGGAGACCAGGGGCAGCAGAATCAATATAGGGCCGATGCAAAACCAGCAGAACCAAAATCAGTAGCCCTTTACTCAGGCCTCACCTTCCCAACAGTTTAATACACTTGTCCAGCCAGAAAAGCCAGACGAGCTGAGAGCAGCTTTGTTGGAACTCACCAACGCCCAGACCCAGTTCATGACAGAAGCTAGATCCTCATTCAGGAACTTGGAAACACAAGTGGGTCAGCTAGCAAAGCAAGCAAACAGCAGGCCACAGGGTACACTGCCAAGCAACACAGAGGTGAATCCGAGAGAGCAATGTCAGGCAGTACAGTTGAGAAGTGGTAAACATTTGGAGCAGCAGCCACCTCAGCCAGTAGTTGAACAACGGGCAGAAATGGAGAAAGAGAAGGTGGTTGAACCTCACCCCGTAGTAGAGAAAACTCCAGAGAAGGAGTATACAGAGAAGATCTCATTCCCACAGAGATTGCAGCGGAAGGCAGTTGATAAACAATTCTCCAAATTTCTGGAGACATTCAGAAAGCTGCACATCAACATACCTTTTATAGAGGCGTTGGAGCAGATGCCCTCCTACTTCAAATTCATGAAGGAGATCTTGGGGAAGAAGAAGAAACTGGCGGAGTATGAGATGGTAGCACTAACGGAGGAGTGTAGTGCTATCTTGCAGAAGAAGTTGCCCCCGAAACTAAAAGACCCAGGGAGCTTTACACTACGCACCGCAAGGCGGTGACATGCAATAGGGCGCTGTGCGATTTAGGGGCAAGTATAAATCTGATGCCTTTATCGGTATTTAAACGGTTGGATTTGGGTGAGGCCAAACCAACCACGGTGAGCCTGCAGCTGGCCGATAGGACATTGGTTCATCCAAGAGGGAAGATTGAAGACGTGATTGTTAAAGTAGGAAAATTCTTTTTTCCTGCGGACTTCCTCATTCTTGACATGGAAGAGGATGCAGAAATTCCTATCATATTGGGGAGACCATTCCTGGCGACAGGGAGAGCATTGATCGATGTAGAAAGAAGAGAGCTGACATTGAGGGTGGAGAAGGAAGAAATGGTGTTTAAAGTATTTAAACACATCATTGAGCCACCAACCATGAGCAGGTGCTTTGCCATCAGCACCATCAAAAAACTCTGTGAGCCAATACAAGTCAAACCAAGGGAGATGAGCCTACAAAAGCAGGTATGTGACGCCGAACCTCCACAAAAGCAGGTATGTGTTCCTGAACCTTCCCTCGAAGATAATTCTAAGAAGAGAAGAAGAAGAAAGAACCGAAAACAAAAAATGTAGAGAAAATGGATTGGTTGTGGGGTTAATCCACCCCACACTTATTGAGCTAAGGAACTTGCGTCCGGCTAAAAGACGTTAAAGACAGCGCTACTTGGGAGGCAACCCAAGGTATTTTGATTTATTTTACGTAATATAGTAGTTTTTATTAAGAACGGTCTCACGGAGGTAGTGTTTATGTTGTGATTGACAGGTGTAGGCCAATAAATTGAAAGACGAAAAACTGAAGAACAACAGGGATTTCCAGAAAGCGGGTAGCCGCGCGCCAGAGCAGTGGCGCGCGCTAAAAGAGCGTAGGTCTGAAGATTAAGCGTCGCGACGCCCAGGAGCAGGGCCGCGGCGCCATAAACCCAGAAAAATTGTCAAGTCCAGGCGCCGCGGCGCCCCTTAGCAGGGCCGCGGCGCAGAAATTCCCGAAGTAGTGCAGAACATTGGGCGCCGCGGCGCCAAATGCAGGGCCGCGACGCCGAAGCGGAAATCCAGAAAGTAATAAAACGCCCAAAAATCCGATTTTCCCCAAATTCAAACCAAAACCTAACCTTTCTTCTCCACAAAACCCACGAAAATTCAACCCTCACCCACAAATCTTCCATAAAATCAAACCCAACCACAACTAAAAACTCCTAAAGTCCCTAAACCCTTAACCATTTCAACCAACAAAACCTCATCAAAGTGCATCAAATCACCATTAGAAGCAAGAAAACCTTGAAGAACACCATCAAAAAGGTAATCTTCATCTTTTCTTGAAATCTCTCAGTAGTCAAAAGAGGCAGTAGTTTGGAGAAGTTGTGCATTGTTGAAGTAGTTGGGGTGATGAAAAATTGGTTGTGAAGTTTAGAGGAGGAATATACAAGGAGGGTGTGGGTATTGTAATCTGAGTTGGAGTTTGGGGGTGTTAGTGTCAGAAATGCTAATTGTTGATTGTGTTGGGGAACATTTGTGATACTAAGTTTGTGTCGCAAAAGTGATTTAACCATGTCCGCTAGAGAAGAGCCTCCACATCCACCTCAAATTTAATACGATGATACTAGGTTCATTAGCCACCAAGCTTATGAAAGATACAAAAGCTTAGTACTGCACTTTAATCCCCGAAAGGGAAATGGACTATCGAGGAGTCGCAGGGAGGAGGATGTCTATGAGCCCATTCGGGCAATGATTGAGATGAGGGGGTGGAAGAAATTTGTAGACCCGGAAGAGATAGCACCAATGAACACAGTAATAGTGCGTGAATTTTATGTTAATCTTTCGGAGAAAGTGAACAATGGATGCTTTGTGAGGGGACAATATGTGCATGTGACGGCAAAAGAGGTCAATGCGGTATTGGAAACAGTTGATGTTGAAAGAGAAGATGGTGATTGGAGCTATTTTAGAACATGGTCTAGAAGCACCACCAGCATCGACTGGAATGCCGTCGCAGACACAGTGAGCTACCCTGGGGCTGCATTTGATATTGCCAGAAATGGGTCAAGAGGATCGGCGGTGTCGCCAACAAAGCGACGAGGTTGGTCAGATTTCGATTCGTCTGATTCCATCAACGCACTTCACCAGAGTGCCAGAAGATAGGATCAAATTGATAAATGGAATTATTACGGGAAAGACGATTGATGTGGGAAAGGAGATAGTGCAAAGTATTGAAGAGACCAGCAGGTTGGTAACAACAGGTGGGTTGGGACATGGCTCACTTATTACAAGTTTATGCGCCATAAATGGGGTCCCAACCCTACCCACTGATACTCGTGAGAGAAACCAATCGTCAGGTCTTATGGGATAGTGCACTCTTCCTGCACCCAAGCCCCCAAAGAAGAAGAAGAAGAGCACCAAGACCACCAAGCAGCAGCAGAGGCCGAATGAGCGAAGATGAGCACGAAATAGAGGCTCAATACGCGCGAGGAGCGCCCACCAGCAAACCACAGAATAAAAACCTTCAGTGCCCATGATGGAGCAGTTACTCCAGAATCAGATGAGGATGATGCAGAGTTTGGACACGGTGATACAAGGACAACAAGAAACGAGGCAGCAAATTAATGAGATGAGTTCCTTGTTCAACCAAATGTCAATGCACTATCCAACGCCACCGCCACCACCACCATTTTAACCAAAGTCTGTAAGTGTCTTGTTTTCTTTTATTGTCTTTGAGTCTTACACACATTGGGGACAATGTGTGATTTAAGTTTGGGGGGTGTTTTATTTGTGTCTTATTGTTATAAGTATGTTTAAGTCTTTTTGTTGTTTTTGTGTATTTTTGAGTCATAAAATTTTTCTTTTGAGTCATAATTATGCACAAAAGATCATGTATGTTGTAGTTACTAGAAACACCTAGTGAAGTAAGGTGGAATAATGTAACGGAATTAGAGCAACTATCTAAACACTTAGGTTTGATATGCCAAAAACTCACAAAATCTGTCTATTTGGAGTTTTCTGCTTAAATTGTGCATGATAAATGATTAAAACCTATGTGTTATGATTGCTTGCTATTCGAGGCGAAATAGTTAGGATATGCATGTTTAGGGAGATGACTCAGGCGTTTCTTTGTTAGCCAATTCTTACCACTTTTTTCTATCCCTGACTTTAAAAATATCCCTAGTCAGCCCCATTGAGCCTTAAAAATTGAACTTTTTCTTTGATACCCTATATTTCCATACTTGTGCCATAAGCAAACATGTGAAATAGTTGGAATAAAGTGTGTTAAAAAAGAGACAAAAAGAGCAAGAAAAATTGATGCACCCCACTTAAAAAGTAATGAGAAATAGGCAAAAGCCTAAGTTTGGGGGTGCTTGCTATTATGATACACTTCACGCTCTCAAAACAAAAGAGGGGAAAGATATATTTGAAGTGAAAGAAAAGAATCAAAAGAAAAGGGAAAAATTGAAAAGCTAAAAGAGCTTATGGTACACAAAAATGAGCCTAAATGCCTATTTTTACCTACCCGTGCCTAAGCCTACATTACAACCCTTAAAAAGTCCTGAAGATCTCTTAGATGCATAGCCATGATTAGTGGAGAATAGCAAGTAAACATGCCATAGAAATTTTGAAATTAACATGCATGATTCAGTATTTGACATCCATTAAGCATGATAAAAATGAGTTTGCGAAATATCTAGCTTAATGTGTTTTGAATGCTAAAATTTCATGCTATATGTTCTTGCATATTATTTTGTCAACCTTCATGTTTTTCTAAGTAACGCCAATGCAGCAAAAGTGATCAATGTCATTGAGTCTGTTTATTTTCCTTTTTTTTTTCTTGAGTCTTTATTTATTTCTTTTTATCTTTGCTCGAGGGCGAGCAAAGGTTAAGTTTGGGGTATTTGATCGGTGTATTTTATATACACTTTTTGAGTCGTTTTTAGTTAGTCTTTTGTCCCTTTTTGTACAAATAAGTGTCGTATTAGGATAGATTTTCTTTCTTTTGAGTCAAGTTGGTTAAAATGGCCCAATGGCGGAAAAGGAGCTAAAAGAGGGCAAAAGTGGAGGTTCTAGAGCTTAAAAGGCGAGAAAGTGGCGAACGAGGCAGAAACACGGACCAGCGCCATAGCCATCGCAAATGAGTCGAGGCGCGCGCCAACATCCAGAAGGTCGCAGAAGTTGCAGCGCCGCGCGCCTAGACAAAGAAAGTGCGGTGGCGCGCCAAATCCGCGATCGCAGAACTTCCGTCGCCGCGACGCCGACGCGGGAAAATCAGGTTTAATGACGATTTTCTGGGCCAGGCCTGAAGGGAAAAGTTAGAGGCGGTTTTGAGCCTATAAAAGGAGAACCCTAGGCAGTTTTTAAGGGTTCCCTCTCTTGCACAACACAAGGCTTCTTGGATTGAAGATTGGAGACCATAATTTAGTAACTTTCTTTTCTTTTCTTTTCTTTATTTCAGTTTTTATGATGAACATTAAATTAGTTCTTGTCATGTCAATGGCTAGGAACTAATTCTATTATAGGGCTTTCCATGTTAAATCACTAGAAACTTATGTTATGAATTAATGCATGGTTATGGTTATTCTTCTACTTGTTGAGATTTATCCAATAATTACTTTGAATGTTTGGTAATTAATTGATCACTAATTATCATTATTTATATGATTTCTAATCAAACTTCGAAAGGAGGAGGTTGTGAATATGTTGTAAGTTGGATAGAAATATTTTGGATTGGGGATGAAAATACCTCAATTACTTGTGTAGCGTTAACGAGAGGTCTAAACACCTAATTTTACGCATGGCGCGTGACGGTTAACTAGGTTTTTTGTCTTAATCCTCCTATAGAGTCATCCTTATCACCGAAAGGTAGAAAGGAGCAATACTGGGGTTGAGTGTTTATATAGCCTTAACGGAAGTATAAAACGATTTAGTAAACCTGCTTGCTTCAAAAGAAGAAGAACCATAGTTCATTGCATTAATAAATAACATAAGCGGATAGTTGAGGAGACGTGGAAGCCCTATTCCCATCACTACTGAAGTAAACATATAGTTAATTAGCCTTTATAATTGTTAGTTATAATCAACAAAATCAATATCGGTTACCAAATAGATACCAAAAGATAGATAATTGGTACTTAAACACTAATCCTTGTGGACGATATTCGGTCTTACCAAGACTATATTACTTGTCACGATAACGTGCATGTGAAGCCCCAAATTTGTGACAATAACAATAAATATTATTGTGTCTATGTGATTATGTTATTATTGTGTCCATGTGATTATGTTACGGCCTTATTCACATTCGAGGACGAATGTTGCTTAAGGAGGAGAGAATGTAAAATCCGGAAAATAATAATAATATATAGTTGTTGGTTGAGTTAATAAAAATACATATATATAAGAAAATAAAGAATAAATTGCATGGGATAGAGTTAGTGTTAAAGTTGGATAAATAGATAGATGAAATGAAAATAAGAAAACAAAAAACAAAAGAAAAACAAAAAAAACAAAAAAAAAATCAGCATGCATACGTGATACGTCCACCCCTTTCCCTTCCCACTCCCCTTTCATTTCCCCTTCAACTCTTGTCATTTCACCTCCCATAGGTTATAGAAAACTCTCCACTTATACATTGTATTTACACACAAACAAAGTACATAACATAAAGGTTAGAAAATCAGAAAAAAACAAGTGAAAAGAAGAGGAAAAAATACCAAGAGGGCAAGAAGAACAAGAAGTAAAATACTAGAGAGTAAGGATAATTTTAGCAACCACACAACAATAATCTTCACACTTACAAGGTGAGTTTTCTCACTCAGATATTCTTGGTAACATCCTTTATTTTAAGTTCAATACATGTTAGAATAAGAATTGAGTATTGAAAAGAAATATTGAACTTTTGATTGTTTAGACAACTAGTTGCGTCATGAACTTTACGAACTGTTCTCACTGAGTTATAATTGTTAGCATTTGATGAAATTCGGAAGAGTGGTACACCTCTCTATTATGATCATATAGAACCAAAAATGAGGTAAAATGGACATACGGTTTGAAAGTTATCATAGTTCAAAGTTTCTGCCTTAGATTTGGCCGAAATTCGGAAAGACATAATTACAGACTGTTTTTATTGAGTTTTACTTATTAGAATTATATGAAAATTTACATGGTTGTAAATATATCTGTTACGGACATATATATATAAATATTTATTATAACGGACTTACGAGTTGAGAGTTATTGTAGTTTGAAGTTGCTGCCTTGGATTCGTCGGAATCCAGAAGGGCAGGACGTTGAAACGTAAAACTGTACTAATCTGTGGGGAATATGAAAATTGTTGCTAAATAAAAGTTCTATATCTCTTTGTTTTGGACATGTTGAGACCTTACGGGGGTCTATCCGACTTACGTATTGAGAGTTATCGTTGTTTAAAGTTTCTGCCTCGGATCTATCGAGATCCAGGAAGGGAAGCGAATAAAAGTGTAAAACTGTACCAAATGGTACAGAATATGAAAGTATGGTTCACATGGAGACGTGTATCTCTCTGTTCTCGTCGTTTTGAGATTTTATGGGGCTTGAACGGGTTTACAGACTAGGAGTTATGACTATTCTAAGATTGGGTGTTGTTTAATAAAAATTATGCCGAAACAAATTTTATGGGGCTGTTTTGAGGATAAATTTGTGTTAGTTACCCAAAGTAGTTTTAAATGAAATTTGGTAAAGTGAAAGATCCCCGTCTTACCTTAGTTTCCGCTTGAGAAACACCTTAGTTGGAGTTATGGTTAAAAAGTTATAATCGTTACAAGTATGAATGACAGAATGTTGGGAAAGAGAATATTATTTATTCGATCTTCTGAAAAATATGAAAAGTGAATACGTGTTCACATAAATATATAAATATAAACATAATGGATCGGGTTGCACGCCGCAACAAAATGTAAAGTGAATACGTGTTCACAAATACGTAAATATAATGGATCGGGTTGCACGCCGCAACAAAACGTAAAGTGAATATGCGTTCACAAATACGTAAATATAATGGATCGGGTTGCACGCCGCAACAAAACGTAAAGTGAATACGCGTTCACAAATACGTAAATATAATGGATCGGGTTGCACGCCGCAACAAAACATAAAGTGAATACGTGTTCACAAATACGTAAATATAATGGATCGGGTTGCACGCCGCAACAAATATGAAAGATGAATACATGTTCACCTATATATAAATATGAAAAGTGAATACGCGTTCACAAATATATAAATGTAATAAACATGTGGAAATGCAGGGGAATGTCTTAACGTACAATACGGGATAAAATGAAGTGTTAGTTAAACCGAGAATTTCCTATGAGGAGTTGTTGCATATTTAAAAATGTTGTAACCTGATATGTTTTTGCAATATGCTTATTACGTTATAATGTGATTGCGCTTGGAATATTGTGGTGTTACTTTGAATTGCGAGGTAGTTCTCACTCATTGGATGGTAGGGTGACTCTTTATTTAACATGTTTCAGAAAGCGTGATAGAGGAAAGGCTACACGCCAAGGCTAGCGATCGTCCATGACCTCTTGTCATACCAAGTCCATTGTTCGGCTTGGTACTCGTCGAGTTCGTAATGTCGGTTCAATGTCTCGGGAAATGCCCGTGTGGAATGGTCTCCCTTCCAACTTAGAATAATCTTTGTCAGTATGTCTATGTAGAAACAATATTTGCACGAGCATGGGCTCGCGTTATGTTTTTCTTATAAAGTCATAAACAGATTTCTTTAGTGTTATTTTTATTAATCGCTCCGTATTTGAATATAAGTTTAAATTTCTAAATAAAGAGAATTAAATGGTGCTCCTGGTGGAAAATAATTGTCCAGGTGTCATCACGCCCTAAGTAAAGACTTAGGAAAAGTCGGGGCGTGACAAGTTGGTATCAAAGCCAGGTTAAGAGATTCTAGGAACTTTTCTTCGAGTTGGGTGTTTGAACGGTTACTTATTGTGACGGTGTGCGCGCCACCTTAGTAATAAGTGAACGGAATAACATCCTAAAGTTTCCCTTCTTTCGTACTCTTCTCGTGCTTACCTTGAGTCTTTTCAAAGACTTAATTTCTCATACTACCTCCTTCACACGGGTTAGAAAAGGGGATTGTACAACGTAATACTGACTAATATGATTTGTGTAAATGGCGATTATAAGGCGAGTTCCAACAAAGAGGGAAGTACTCATGGAACAGGCAAAGGTAATGAGAGCTCAGATGAAGTTCATGCGTCGTAAGATGGACTCAGAAGGTGATTTTGATGATTACATTGATGACACAATCGTACTATGTACATATTTGCTTAGGACTAGAAGGAAAATGCGTTCATACGACCCGACCTTCTTCAACTTTCCAATTGGAGTCATACTATAGATAATAGTCAATTCCGTCCCAGAAAAGTTTCATTCCGCATTCAGAAAGGCAAGGATGCTAAGAGAAGATATTACAGAAAGTTCATTGCATCAATTTCTGCATCATGTAAGAGGAGTAAGGTATAGAATGAACTATATGGAAAGAGAAGCAAAAAGGAAGGTTCACAGGGAGTTGAATGCCAACCTGCAGAATAGACGAATCATGCGGTTAAGCCCTTTAGAACGCGTGATAGTAGGTGTCTCCAAAGACAAGGGCTATAGCGGGTTGCACAGTGGCAGATTTGACCTGATGTGATGTATTGTAATCATGACATTGTTATTTTAAAATATGATGAATGAAGTGCTATGAATACAAGAAAGAAATGATATGTTTTATTAAATTATTTTTCGTGTTGGCATATTGTGGTGTTGCATGCTTATGAACTATAAGAAAATTTTAAGAGCTAGAGTAGACATTCCGTCTTCTAAAATATGAGTGTGTTTGTCTTCACAGAAAATGGTGAATTCACAAATCCCGGGGGCTCAAGAGGAGGTTCATCACGAAGCTCATGTACCTTGATTGACGTAGTGGTGCGAAGGAGCGGAGAAAATGTTGGAGAGAACGAGAGTCAAATGGCCCAAGAAACGGTGGGACAAAAACTAGATAGACTCATAGAGTTAATGACAGCTGCAGTTCCACACATGGTTCCGCCCGCACCTAGTGTCTCTGTCATAGCCCCGAACCAGAACCAGACGGCCCAGGGACCGATTGCGACTGCACCACGGACCGAGAGTGTAGAATCTCAAGCGACTGGATAGGCTGGGCAAATTTTATGAGGAAAAGAGAACCACTGTACTCGGGAAGGACCACGGTCGACCGATGGTATTCCTCGATGAAGTTGAAGACTTAATGTTCACATTGGGATGCGTGGAGACGCAGGCGCCAACTTGGTAGCGCGCACGACTAGTGGATGATGCAGGGTGTGGTGGAGAAATTTTAGGAAAAATCGCCCCGATGTCACCACCAATGACTTGAGGAGGTTGAGCGCATTCATTGAGAAATTTATGCCTAATACGCGCAAGGACGCGCTCGACGGAGTTTGAACAATTGAAGCAAGGTGACCGCAGCGGTACAAGAATATGATACGCTTGTGAGGTTATCGGCATACAACACACATGTCGTCCCTACGAAATGGATAGAGTCAAGCGATTTGTAGAGGTTTAAACCCAACATAGCAGAGAAGGTGGTGGCGTTAGCCAACGATCGAACTTATCTTCAGATTGTCGATATGGCTTTGAGGTTAGAAGGTTTCGCTAAAGCAAAAAGAGAATATTCGCAAAAGAGATTTTGACGCCGTGATCATTTAACCGAGTCAAAATCGAAGCAGGAGTTTAGTGGGATCTTCAGACCGAACCAATCAAGGCGATCTTATTTCAAGCCTAAAGCGGCAGTTGGTCTAATTACCAAGGTAGTGCGACAAGGCCACCAACCCTAACACGCGAGGCGACAAACCAATTTGTAAGATTTGTCAAAGAAAACACACCGAGAATGCTCATTTAACGAAGACATGTTATAACTGTGGAGAGTCAGGCCACTATGCCAGGGATTGCAAGAAGAGGACTCAAACTCAATCTATTCAGGGGAGGTCAGAAGCAACCACAGCTGCCTACAGAGGAAATCAGGGAAACTAACCCCGCCAGAGTCAGGGAGGTCAACAACCCAACAATTCTAATCGGCTCTACGCTTTGCCCCAGAGGAATGAGGCAGAAGCATCTAATGCGGTGGTCACAGGTATTTTGCTAGTCTCAAGTATTCCTGTATTTGTATTATACGATCCCGGCTCTACATTTTCATATGTGTCAATGGGCTTTGCTAAGAATTTACATGTAGAACCTTCTTATTTAAGTGAACCTGTTGAGGTTATGACACCAGTAGGGGCCTCAATTTGGGCCTCAATTTGGGCCTCTCGGGTGGTAAATAATTTCCCATTAGAAGTGAATGGCAGGAGAACAATGGTGAACCTAGTACTACTTGATATGGTAGACTTCGACGTCATTTTGGGTATGGATTGGTTGTCGGCATGTTATGCCATGTTATATTGTCGACGAAAGATAGTGAGATTAACTTTTTCCGGAGAACCAGAAGTTGTTATAAGGGGTAGGGTTGGAATATCCTCAGGTCAGTTTATTTCTTACCTTGGGGCTCAAAAGTTATTGAGAAGTCACAGAGTGGAGTATGCATAACTGGCTAATATAGTGGATACCCAAAAAGAATCCCCAGCGGTGAATGATGTTCCTATTGTTCGAAATTTTCCGGAGGTTTTTCCTGAAGATCTTTCATGCCTTCCTACGGATAGAGAAGTGGAGTTTGTCATAGAGTTAATTCCGGGTACAAGACCCATTTCTATTCCTCCATATCGAATGGCCCCAGCTGAATTGAGGGAGTTAAAAGAACAATTGAAGGATCTTCTGGATAAAGGCTTTATAAGGCCTAGTGTTTCCCGCAGGGTGCACGATCTCGCTTGTGAAAAAGAAAGACGGATCGCCCGAATGTGCATCGATTATCGGCACTCAATAAGGTCACGATCAAGAACCTGCACTCATTACCAAGAATCGATGATCTTTTGACCAACTTCGGAGCTAGATATTTTTCCAAGATTGATCTCCGTTCGATATCACCAAAAAATAAATCCGGATGATATATCCAAAATAAATTTTTAGAACCCGACACGCCATTATGAGTTCTTGGTCATGTCTTTTGGGTTAACCAATGCCCCAACAACTTTTATGGATTTAATGAACAGAATCTTCAAACCATTCCTAGATTTGTTCGTGATTGTGTTCATAGATGATATCCTAATCTACAGTAAGAGTGTTGAGGAACATGAAGAGCATCTGAGGTAGTGCTTCAAGTCTTGAAACAGGAGAAACTATATGCTAAATTTTCAAAGTGTGAATTTTGGTTGGAAAAGGTAGCCTTTTTGGGTCATGTTGTGTCAAGGGATGGAATTATGGTGTACCCGTAAGATAGAAGATGAAGAATCGCCAAACCGACCAAGCAGAGGTTAGAAGTTTCTGGTTTGGCCGGGTATTATAAGATTCGTAAAGGTTTTTCTAGTCTCACGCCCTCGACCCGGCTTGACTCAAAAGCGGTTAAGTACCGATGGTCGGAAGCATGTGAAGCCGCCAGAAACTAAAGGAATTGTTGACTCATCGCACGATTCTAACCTTACCATCGGGACAAGAGGTCCACGCCTATTGCGATGCCTCTAGAGTTGGGTTAGGATGTGTCTTGATGCAGTTTGGAAAGGTTATTGCGTATGCATCTAGACAGTTGAAGATACATGAGAAGAATTACCCAACTCATGACTTGGAATTAGCTGCGGTGGTGTTTGCCTTACGAATATAGAGACATTATTTGTATGGTGTGCATGTGGACATATTTACAGATCATAAGAGTTTGCAGTACATAACCACGCAGAAGGATTTGAATCTCCGACAAAGAAGATGGTTAGAGTTGCTTAAGGATTATGACCTTAGTATTCTTTACCATCCCGGAAAGCTAACGCGTGGTCGACGACGCTCGAGAGAGGTCAATGGGCAGCCCATTTGGCAATACAAAAGAGGGTATTGTTCGTGAGGTACAAAGATTGGAAAACCTCGGGGTTAGCTTAATCGAGATCGGTGAAAGTAGGGTGGTGGTACATGATACCTCGCGATCGCCTTTAGCTTCGTAAATAAAAGAAAGTCATTTGAGGATACGGAGTTTGTTGGATTTCGGAGAGATCCAACAGTGGAAAACCTTCACGCCATATTGGGAGATAATAACGAACCTTCGGTATAAGGGTAGGTTATGTGTTCCTAAGGTAAAGGATCTAAGGAGGAAGATCTTAGATGAGGTCACAACACAAGATATTCCATTCATCCGTGGTCAACAAAAATGTATCAGACCTCAAGGCAAATGCCATCGTGGACGGGATGAAGAAAGACGCCATGGAGTTTGTCGGAGATGTCTTATATGTCGTGGTGAAAGTGAACATCAAAAACTGGCGGATTACTTCAGACATCGGAGTCCCCACGTGGAAATGGGAGGCGATTCATATGGATTTTGTATGGTCTACCAAAACTCGAAGCGGTATGATTCTATTTGGGTGATTGTTGATCGGCTTACAAAGTCAGCCCATTTTTTACCGGTCAAGACTACGTATCGCGCACCACAGTACGCAAAGATTTATTTGAAGGAGATTGTGCGGTTACACGGGATTCCTTTACAAATTATTTCAGATAGGGGTTCCCAGTTCACCTCACACTTTTGGCAAAGTTTCCAGCAGGGTCTCGGGACAAAAGTTAAGTTAAGCACGGCTTTCCACCCGCAAACAGATGGGCAAGCTGAGCGAACAATTCAAACACTTTAGGACATATTGCGATCTTGTGTGTTAGATTTTCAGGGAAGATGGTTGGACCATCTATGTCTAATTGAGTTCGCCTACAACAATAGTTTTCACTCTAGCATACAAATGGCCCCGTTTGAAGCATTATATGGACGAAAATGTAGGTCTCCATTTGGATGGTTCGAGGTGGGTGAGACGAATCGTTTCGACTCAAGTCATTCAAGAAACAAATGATAAGGTACAGATAATTCGGGAGCGGATCAAAACAGCTCATAGCCGTCACAAGTCCTATGCGGATCATCGGAAAAGAGATCTTGAATTCCAAGAGGGGGAGAAAGTATTTTTAAAAGTGTCCCCAATGAAGGGAGTGATGCGTTTTGGTAAGAAAGGGAAATTGAGCCCAAGGTTTATTGGGCCATATGAGATCTTGCGAAGAGTGTGGAATGTGGCTTACGAATTAGCACTTCCACAAGAGCTGAAAGCAAAGGCATCCAGATTTCATGTGTCAATGTTACGAAAATACTTACACGATCCAAGTCACGTCATCCTTCCTCAGGAGGTAGTTCTTAATGAAGAGCTTCAATACGAAGAAGTTCTGGTAGAGATACTTGATAGAAAGGTTCAGTGCCTTAGAAATAAAGATATTGCTTTCGTGAAAGTCTTATGGAGGAATCACTCCACGTAGAAGCCACAGGAAGTCAAGATGCGATGAAAGTCAAATATTCATTCCTATTTGACTAAGGTAAAAAAAATGCATTGCATAGTACTTCATATGTGTGCCATTTGCGTGTCTATATGCATGTGTTACAACCTTATTCTCATTCGAGGACGAATGCTTCTTAAGGAAGGGAGAATGTGAAGCCCCAAATTTGTGACAATAACAATAAACATTATTGTGTCTATGTGATTATGTTATTATTGTGTCCATGTGATTATGTTACGGCCTTATTCACATTCGAGGACGAATGTTGCTTAAGGAGGAGAGAATGTAAAATCCGGAAAATAATAATAATATATAGTTGTTGGTTGAGTTAATAAAAATACATATATATAAGAAAATAAAGAATAAATTGCATGGGATAGAGTTAGTGTTAAAGTTGGATAAATAGATAGATGAAATGAAAATAAGAAAACAAAAAACAAAAGAAAAACAAAAGAAAAACAAAAAAAAACAAAAAAAAATCAGCATGCATACGTGATACGTCCACCCCTTTCCCTTCCCACCCCCCTTTTCATTTCCCCTCCAACTCTTGTCATTTCACCTCCCATAGGTTATAGAAAACTCTCCACTTATACATTGTATTTACACACAGACAAAGTACATAACATAAAGGTTAGAAAATCAGAAAAAAACAAGTGAAAAGAAGAGGAAAAAATACCAAGAGGGCAAGAAGAACAAGAAGCAAAATACTAGAGAGTAAGGATAATTTTAGCAACCACACAACAATAATCTTCACACTTACAAGGTGAGTTTTATCACTCAGAA
Organism: Przewalskia tangutica; assembly: GCA_029844215.1. Lineage (NCBI taxonomy): Eukaryota > Viridiplantae > Streptophyta > Magnoliopsida > Solanales > Solanaceae > Przewalskia > Przewalskia tangutica. The sequence goes on along the minus strand of CM056736.1, from coordinate 82,369,381 downwards.
ATTCTTGGTAACATCCTTTATTTTAAGTTCAATACATGTTAGAATAAGAATTGAGTATTGAAAAGAAATATTGAACTTTTGATTGTTTAGACAACTAGTTGCGTCATGAACTTTACGAACTGTTCTCACTAAGTTATAATTGTTAGAATTTGATGAAATTCGGAAGAGTGGTACACCTCTCTATTATGATCATATAGAACCAAAAATGAGGTGAAATGGACATACGGTTTGAAAGTTATCATAGTTCAAAGTTTCTGCCTTAGATTTGGCTGAAATTCGGAAAGGCATAATTACGGACTATTTTTATTGAGTTTTACTTATTAGAATTATATGAAAATTTACATGGTTGTAAATCTCTCTGTTATGGACAGATATATATAAATATTTATTATAACGGACTTACGAGTTGAGAGTTATTGTAGTTTGAAGTTGCTGCCTCGGATTCGTCGGAATCCAGAAGGGCAGGACGTTGAAACGTAAAACTGTACTAATCTGTGGGGAATATGAAAATTGTTTTCTAGATCTCTTTGTTGTGGACATTTTGAGACCTTACGGGGGTCTATCCGACCTACGGATTGAGAGTTATCGCTGTTTAAAGTTTCTGCCTCGGATCTATCGAGATCCAGGAAGGGAAGCGAATAAAAGTGTAAAACTGTACCAAATGGTACAGAATATGAAAGTATGGTTCACATGGAGACGTGTAGCTCTCTGTTCTCGTCGTTTTGAGATTTTATGGGGCTTGAACGGGTTTACAGACTAGGAGTTATGACTATTCTAAGATTGGTTGTTGTTTAATAAAAATTCTGCCGAAACAAATTTTATGGGGCTGTTTTGAGGATAAATTTGTGTTAGTTACCCAAAGTAGTTTTAAATGAAATTTGGTACAGTGAAATATCCCCGTCTTACCTTAGTTTCCGCTTGAGAAACACCTTAGTTGGAGTTATGGTTAAAAAGTTATAATCGTTACAAGTATGAATGACAGAATGTTGGGAAAGAGAATATTATTTATTCAATCTTCTGAAAAATATGAAAAGTGAATACGTGTTCACATAAATATATAAATATAAACATAATGGATCGGGTTGCACGCTGATTGGTGTATTTTATATACACTTTTTGAGTCATTTTTAGTTAGTATTTTACTCATTTTATTTATGTTTAGTATAGTATTAGGGTCGTTTTCCTTTCTTTTGTGTCACAGCGGTCAAAAATGGAGAAATGACGAAAAGGAGATGAAATGAGCATAAAAGAGATGAAATTGCACACAAAAGGGCCAAGAAATGAAGTCTAAGAAGTTCCGGGAATTATAGAGAAAATCAGACGAAGTCCGGACGAGAAAAGACGACGAAACGGAAATTCGCCAGAAAAAATGTCACCGCTACGGCCACGGAAGCAGAGCATGGCGCCAAAGTGCTGAAAGTCCCGAGAGTTGCTGAATTTCGGGCCGTCATAGGTCAGCGGCATACGACGCGGAATTGTGAAGTCTTTGGGCCGAATTTGACATGTTTCAGAATCCTAAAGGGATAATTTTTCCTTCCTAAAGGGATAACTTTTCCTACCTAAAGGGAAACCTTTTCCTACCTAAAAACCCTTACCTAAAAGGATTCTAATAACTTTTCCTACCTACACAAATCCTTAACCCTTCACCTAAAGGATTCTTTGGCTATAAATACTCTACATTATTAGAAGAATTATTCATTCTCCATTCTACCATTCACCATTCTACATCTATCCTTCCACCAATCCACCTTGTAAATATTCCACAACACAACCCTTGGATGCTTGGCTTGGAGACTCATTCTTAGTAATTTCTTTTCCTTTTCTTTTACTTTATTTCACTTTTTATGATGAACTTTGAATTAGTTCTTGTCATATTTATGGCTAGGAACTAATTCTCTTATAGGGCTTTCTATGTTGAATTGCTTGAAACTTATGTTATAAACTAATGTATGTTTATGGTTATTGTTCTTATTGTGAGATCTATCCAATAATTTAGTTGAATTCTTGGTAATTAATTGACAACTAATTATCACTATATGATTTCTAATCAGATTCTGAAAAGGGGGGATTGTGAATATGCTGTAAGTTGGGTAGACATTCTTGGATTGGGGATGAAAATACCTCAATTATTTATGTAGCGTTGATGAGAGACTTAACAACCCTAATTTTGCGCATTGTGCGTGACGGTCAACTAGGTTTTTGTTCTTAATCCTCCTATAAAGTTACCCTTATCACCGAAAGGTAGGTAAGGAACGATACTGGAGTTGAGTGTTTATATAACCCTAACGGGAGTATAAAACGATTTCAGAACCCGCTTTCTCCAAAAGAATACCATAAGTAATGCATTAGTAAGTAGCATAAGCGGATAGTGAGGATACATGAAGCCCTATTCTCATCACTCTCAAGTAAATCTTTATACTCTAAATAGCTTTTATAATTCTTAGTCATAAACAACCAATCAATCATTAATCCACCAAATAGATACTAGAAAATAGATAATTGGTACTTGAACCCTAATCCTAGAGAACGATATTCGGTCTTATCTAAGACTATACTATTTGACACGATAACGTGCACTTGCGTTTAAAGTGTGTGCATCTTAACGCGCATCACACGCCGCAACAAAACGTAAAGTGAATACATGTTCACAAATACGTAAATATAATGGACCGGGTTGCACGCCGCAACAAAACGTAAAGTGAATATGCGTTCACAAATACGTAAATATAATGGATCGGGTTGCACGCCGCAACAAAACGTAAAGTGAATACGCGTTCACAAATACGTAAATATAATGGATCGGCCAGACGCCGCAACAAAACGTAAAGTGAATACGTGTTCACAAATACGTAAATATAATGGATCGGCCGCACGCCGCAACAAATATGAAAGATGAATACATGTTCACCTATATATAAATATGAAAAGTGAATACGCTGTTCACAAATATATAAATGTAATAAACATCGTGGAAATGCAGGGAATGTCTTAACGCATAACACGATAAAATGAAGTGTTAGTTAAACCGAGAATTTCCTATGAGGAGTTGTTGCATATTTAAAAATGTTGTAACATGATATGTTTTTGCAATATGCTTATTACGTTATAATGTGATTGCGCTTGGAATATTGTGGTGTTACTTTGAATTGCGGTAGGTTTCACCACTCACGGATGGTGGTGACTTTTTATTTAACATGTTTCGAAAGCGTGATAGAGAAAGGCTCCACGCCAAGGCTAGCGATCGTCCCGCATGACCTCTTGTCATACCAAGTCCATTGTTCGCTTGGTACTCGTCAGTTCGAATGTCGCCCAATGTCTCGGGAAATGCCCGTGTGGAATGGTCTCCCTTCCAACTTAGAATAATCTTTGTCAGTATGTCTATGTAGAAACAATATTTGCACGAGCATGGGCTCGCGTTATGTTTTTTCTTATAAAGTCATAAACAGATTTCTTTAGTGTTATTTTTATTAATCGCTCCGTATTTGAATATAAGTTTAAATTTCTAAATAAAGAGAATTAAATGGTGCTCCTGGTGGAAAATAATTGTCCAGGTGTCATCACGCCCTAAGTAAAGACTTATGAAAAGTCGGGGCGTGACAGTGCACTTGCATTAAAGTGTGTGCATCTTTTCGCGCATCAGTTCGATAATCTTTTTGCGCTTTATGCTCACCCTTGTTGTTGTTTTTTTTTGTACATATCATAGCTTTAGTACCGCAACGGTTTCTTTCTGATCTCGTTCGAGGCACTAACTATTTTCAGTTGAGGTGAGCCAACCGCATTCTGATCGTGGTGACACTTTTACTTTATCCTTTTTCTTTCTTGGGTTGGAACGGGATGTGCCCCTAGACTCTTGTATTCGAATTTATATTAGATGCTCCTTGACTAGTTTGTGGGAGGTGGATATCGATACTTTGGTGTTTTGGGCTTTGATAGATTTTATTTTTAGTATTGATGGTTGTGGATATTCTATATTGGATGGATTGTTGTTTGATTGATTACAAGGATTATCGGGATGCTCCTGTTATATGGGAAGCTCTGCCGGAATATTTATTGATATTTGGTATTTTATAAGATTAATATTGGTTCGCTTGGCATGGGTAATTGCTTGCTAGGTGTCAATCACGACCTTTGAATTTAGGTCGTGACATTAGCAACAAATCATAACCATCAATTTCTTCTAACAAACATTAAAGAATCCTAAAATCAGAGTTTGATTGTTCAACAAATCAATAGAAGAAACTAAAAATAGTAGAGATCACAAAATAAAATTACCCTCCCTGTTGTCCCATTATGAACATTGTAAAATCTTGAAATGTTTCTGTCCCACATCGAAAAGTTATGTATTCTTTGTTGGAATTATATCTTTGATTGAGAGATTTGTGGATGAGTGGTCAATCTTAGTAATTTCTACTCCATGGTTATTTATTTGTTTAAAGTTATCATCTGGTTGTGCTTGGATATATCAGCTTTTCCTGGCCAACTAATTTTGCCAGGGATTATTTGTGCATGTAAAAAGCTGATCTACTGAAGTATTCATGGTGACAACTTAAACTGGTTTTGAGTTGTTGGAGTGGGTCACTATTCTCCATTTGCCATATCTCCAAGAATCAGTTTTGAAAACCCGCAAGCAGAATAGCCACAGAAGAAGAGAATACGACCGCAGGCCACGAGTTCGATCCTGCATAAATCTTCTTTGGTTGAAATCACACATGGTTGCCAATGTGTCGTTATACATGGTGACGTGGTTTGCCATCTGCGTCGTCAAGCTTACTGCAAGACTCGAAAGAAAGAATGGCGGTCCTTCACAACAAAAAGAATCAGTTTTGAAGTTAGTATGTGTTTGACCAAGCTTTTACAAGTTTTATCAATTTGAAAAATATTTTTTTGGTCACACACATACTTATCAAGAAGTAAAAATATTTTTAGAAAAATAAAAAAGTGTTTCTAAAATGGAAGAGAATGAGAAATCTCCAAAGTGCTTCTCCATTTTTTTTTTTTTTTTGAATAAAATTGTTGATCGAATTTTTTCAATTTGGTTTAATTATTCATTTTAAAAAAAATTCAATTGAGTTTAATTATTACTGTGCTTTTTTATAACTAATTGATATGTTAATTTTTTATAGGCTTATTTCAATTGAGTTTAATTATTCACATTTTTTTATTCAATTGAGTTTAATTATTTACTGGGATTTTGATAATTAGTTGATATATTATCTGTTTTTCTTCAAAATTTTGTTTATAGACTTAATTCAAATGAGTTTAATTATTCACTGGGTTTTCAATAAGTAGTTGATATGTTATATGTTTTAAAATGCTTAATTCAATTGAGTTTAATTCTTTATGGGGGTTTTGATAACTACTCGATATGTTTTATGTTTTTTTTTCAAAAAAGAAATTGTTTGGGACTGAGGCGTAATTGTTAAACAGATTGTAGCAGTATTAAAATACAGATTTTCTCTTTGCTAATATATATATTTCATATATAAAAATCATTGATGTAGTTTTTATGAGTTTATTTTTCCCATATTTTAAGTATTAGTTTGTTCTGTTCATTCCTCATTGAGAAATGTAATTGAGCGAACATTTGGTGTGTGGAAAAAATATGGAGGATATTATCAATAATGTCAAGTTTCCCATTAGACACACAAAAACAATTGTTGCGGTAACAATGACTATGCATAACTATATTAGAAGGCATGCACTTGAAGATTTGGAATTTGATAAATGTGATGCAAATTCTAATTATGTTCCTGAAGTTGAAGGAGATGAAGATATTGGAGGAATATCAAGGACTTTGAGAGATGATCATGATGTATTGATAGATGATGTTAGTATGAAATTTGTTCGCCACAACATTGTGACTTCCTTAATGAGTCGCGGGTCGTAATAATATTTATATATTCTAGTTTATTAGTTGTATAGTGATGTAATATATTCAAATTTTGGACATATTGAGTCATTAACTATCATATTGTCGTTAAATTTCTTATGTACAATATAATATATTTTTTGATTAAATATTGTCATTATTTAAAAAAAAAATTATTAAATTGTAAAGATATACTAATTTTTAGAAACATAGGATAAAAAAGAATATTTTAAATAGTTTTAAATCTATTAAAAAAAAAATTAGTTTCTTTGCATAAATGTGGGTCAAACAGATAATTGTTTCTGTTTCTCAGAAGTACTTCTATAATTATAGGTCAAACACCCTAACAGATTCTCTAGAAACAGTTTCTGTAAAAATAATTCTAAAAAAACTTGGTCAAACAGACCCTTAGGGCACGTTTGATACGTCAGATTGTTCTGATCTGCATGGACAAAAATAATACAAATACGTTTGGTGGCGTTAAACAAGACTTGATTGTACTTATTTTTAAAAATAAGACAAATTAATCGCCACTTTAGACTCATCTAGCAGGTGGATCTCTCCTAAACTGTACTAAAAATAAAATAAAATAAAAATATATAATTCATTATATATTAATACTCTAATATCGTTCATTATATATTAATACAGTTCAATACAATATAATTTAATCTAATCCAATGAAATTAGTATAGTTTAGTGAGACCTACTAAACGACCCTTAGTATGATGCTTCTCGGTGGATTGATGGCTTTGGGATACACAATTCCAGCAATACTCAAAAGAAGTAGTCACGTATTTTCTAATGTAAAGGTCTGCGTGAAAATTGATTGGCTAGAACAACTGAACAGGCATTATGTTCAGGTGGTAGACTTGTTTTACCCCTCTACTTTGTTCAATTCTGAATATTCGTGCCATAAACTTCAAAAGTTCTATTTTTTTTAAAAGATTATTTTAAATTAAATAGTGACATATTGTTCACCTTTTAACAATTTTTTTTTGTTGTGTGGTGGGTAGGGAATCAAAAACCAGCAAAAGAAAACACAGACTCCAAAAATCCTTTAAAGGTTTTCTCTGCCACACAAATTTGTGGCTGTGAATTCATTGCTTTTACTGACGTGGCACTCAAAGAAAAAACCCCTCCTCTTTAGTCCAAATAAGTAAAAAAAAACTTTCCACTAAATTCTAGGGCTGGTCAGTGGACCGGGCCGGACCCATCAAAATCGGAACCGGCGGGATCGGAACGGGGTCGGGGTGGAGAGAAGGGGAGGGATCAAGCTGGGGCGGACCAGGTGGGATCGGGACTAGCGGGACGATACCGTGTCCCGTCCCGATGGGCAGTTGGTCGGGACACGGGTCGGAACGGGGTCGGGACGGGACGGGCGGAACATTTTTTTTTTTTTTAAATTGCACTAAATTAAAAATACTAACAAAGTAACATATAGTCATATTGTGATAGTCATATACTCATATTATAGTATTATACTCATATATATTTATAAACTAAATAATTAAACAAAGACAAGAAGAGTGTAAGAAAAAACATCTCAAAGTTGTTTTTGTGCCTCTTATATTATTAATTATTTCATTGAAATATACAAGATTCGTAATTACAACATATCAGAGTATCGTTGTTGAAAAAATTGCAAAAGACATAAAAAAATTACTAAAATTGCAATGAAATATATTACCAATTTAAAAATATTTTTCTAGTTTCTTTATAATTTCGTGGTTCTTCTATTGAATTGGTATATCTTGGTCAAATTGTTCCACGTCGCTACTCATGCCTTCAGATAAGATGTCGTTGTAGTTTTCGTCTTCTTCTTCGTTAATCTCTGGGTGACCCCCGTCCCACCATGACCTTGTCCAGTTTTAAAAGTATAAACAGATTTACAAGTTTTACATATAACTACTTGATTCGGTACGTCCCTGTGAAAATATTTTCATACAACTGATGTTAATGATCGTTTTGCCGGACCTAGCCTCATACTAGGGGAGATAGGAGGCATTTCACTGGTGGGTGTATCATCATCTACATTAGTAGGTGTATCATCATCTAGAGTGTTATCTAAATTAAAATCTTCTTCATTTTGAGGATAAACATTTGTGTCAAGATCATATGGTATTTCAGGAAACAGTTCAGGATCCATAAAATCATTTTGTCTAGGAATACTAGAAGAAGTACCCTTGCCCTTGATACCCAAGGCTTTGCCCAAAACATTTTTTGTTCTTTTCATTTTAATTATGGTAATAAATAGTTAAAGACTTAAAAAGTTAAAGATAATGAAATTAAATGTGCTAAATGAAATAAAAACAAAATAATAATTTAAAGAGAGAACGAATGTACCAAACGCCGACGTAGAGTCGATGTTTAATCGAGAGATGTTGAAAATTGAAACTTTGCTCGATAGATTAATCCTCAAGCTAGTTGTCAACTTCACTCTCAATTCTCAAATTAATAAATAGAGTGAATATGTAGTAGACAATGTTGTATAGAGATTGATTGATTGAGATTTGAGAGATTAGAGATTGTAGGAAGATTTGTGAGAAATAAAAAGAAAAAATGAGGTATTTATAGTTGAAAAATTGGGTTAAAGTGTAAATATAATAACTTAGTGATTAAAAATAAATATAAAAGGGGTAGGGGGGTTGGGGGAAGCCAAAAATGGTTGCTTTTGGCAAGTGGTTGTTTTTTAGCGGGACGGGTCGAGTCCTAGCGGGATCGGGTCGGGCGGGACCATACCATGTCCCGTCCCGGTTCGAGCCCCGGACCCGCTAATTTTTTTTTTTAATTTAATCGGGGCCGGAACGGGACCCAGTCCACCGGCCAGCCCTACTAAATTCTAGCTATGGGCGGGATGTGACAAGGGTCCAAGTAAGTACACACCAAAAATCAAGAAAAAATATTGTACCCCATCTGAAAAACAACGACAAAAATCCCATCATTTTTTAGTGAGTTGAAGTTTCTTAATTCTGTCTTGCAAGCAACTACATATATAGAAAGCGGAGAAAAAACTGAGAAAAAGAAAAAAGAATGTCAGAAGTTAAACTTTTTGGAAAGACAATTATTTTGCCAATTGATGATCTTTTAAGTTCTTCTGTTAACACTACTTCACATGATGATCAGGTATTTATATATGTTTCTCTTTGTGATTATGTACAATAACATGCACATGTATCTCTCTCTGTGTACCTTTGACCCTGTTTTGAATTGTATTGTTACAAATCATGTAAATTTGATTAATTTTATGATGTTTGTATTCTTAAGATAAATACATAATTTAGATCAAAGCTACTAAATTCGGTAGAACCGTAATACATACACTAATTCTGCCACCTACGTGAGCAAGCTCCTATAGACACAGTTTCTGACCCTACTTTAAAGTTTAAACTGTATTCCGAGGAGTTATAAATTGATTATTTTTACCCTGGCGGGCTGTCAGGCTACTACAACCCTCTTCCTCTATCTGGCTATGTGAGCAAGTTTATATAGGCGGAGTTTTTAGTCCTATTTTAAACTATTACAAGGATTTATAAATTGACTTGTTTTACATGAGTTGTTAACCTACCACATCCTCCTATTTTATTCTTGTTTGAGTCCAACTATATGAGCAGCTTACACAGGCAAAGTTTTTGACCCTATTTTGAACTAATGAAAAGAAAATTTGGTTCATTTTAACTATGTTAGTCAAGTTTAGTTTTACGGCTGCAACAATTTTTTCTCATATGGGATTGTAGCAAATAATTCAATAATAGTATTGTTTTATGCATCAAGAACTAGTGGATAGAATCAAATTGCATAATCCATGAGTCAGGAGATAGATAGTTTGATATTGCATCAATGTTGTAATAGAGCTAAAAGTTCACCTTTTTCTCTTCACTGATCAGATCACTTCAGAAGGAAAGCTTACACAGAGTAAAAACAGAGATGATTTTACCAATTCAACTGCAGACGAGTCGGTTGAGCCAGAAACATCCTCTGGTATAAGTGATGACCCCAAGACGCATGATGCCGATAAAGAAACATCGTCCCCAAAATCTACCAAGAAGGAAGATCCAAGTGAGAAGGTGCTGAAAAAGCCGGACAAAATACTTCCGTGTCCTCGCTGTAATAGCATGGAAACCAAATTCTGCTACTATAATAATTACAACGTCAACCAGCCCCGTCATTTTTGCAAGAAATGTCAGAGATATTGGACAGCTGGCGGAACGATGAGAAGTGTGCCTGTGGGTTCTGGTCGCCGCAAGAACAAAAGTTCTTCCACTTCAAGTTACCGTCATATAATGGTGTCGGATGCCTCCAAGCAGCCCGGTTTGAAGGAGCACGTGGGATGAACCTTTCTACTTTCCGAGCAAATGGAACTGTCCTTGCATTTGGATCTGATAAAGTACCCCTTTGTGATTCCATGTCTTCTATATTGAACCTTGCAGAGAAATCACATAACTCTATTGGGAATGATCCATCAAGCGAGGCTTGTAGCACAACCTCAAATTCAACAGAAAAGGGAAATAATTCTTCCACTACACATGATTTAGCCTGGAAGAATATTCAGGCCTTTCCACCCCAAGTGCATCACTTTCCATGGCCTCCTTGGCCTTATTCGGTGCCACAGACGGCCCTTGCTCCTGGTTATCCAGTATCTTTTTACCCTCCACCCCCCTACTGGGGTTGTACGGTGGCAAGCCCTTGGAATGTCCCGTGGGTATCTCCACCACCCTCGTATAGCACTAGTCCTACTTCTCCGACCTTAGGAAAACATTCTCGGGATGAAAATACTACGCTTAATCCATCAAACTCGGGGAAAGAAGATAATACTTTGAAGGAGAAAGATGGAGAGAGAAGTGTAGTGATTCCTAAGACGTTGAGAATTGATGATCTAGATGAAGCAGCTAAGAGCTCTATGTGGTCTCCACTAGGTATTAAGAACGATTCAGCTAATGGCTCATCAAGGCTCTTCAAGGCCTTCAATTCAAAGGTTGATGAGAGAAACAACGAATCCGACACTAATCTTGTCCTGCAAGCTAACCCTGCAGCCTTGTCCAGATCACATAATTTCCAAGAGAGCACGTAAGGCGATATCATATGTAAATCGTCTTCCAGATCACAATTGCTGAAAATTGTAGCTCTTGTCTTTGCTGCAACATGTTGGTATCTCCACCACCCTCGTATAGCACTAGTCCTACTTCTCCGACCTTAGGAAAACATTCTCGGGATGAAAATAGTACGCTTAATCCATCAAACTCGGGGAAAGAGGATAATACTTTGAAGGAGAAAGATGAAGAGAGAAGTGTAGTGATTCCTAAGACGTTGAGAATTGATGATCTAGATGAAGCAGCTAAGAGCTCTATGTGGTCTCCACTAGGTATTAAGAACGATTCAGCTAATGGCTCATCAAGGCTCTTCAAGGCCTTCAATTCAAAGGTTGATGAGAGAAACAACGAATCCGACACTAATCTAGTCCTGCAAGCTAACCCTGCAGCCTTGTCCAGATCACATAATTTCCAAGAGAGCACGTAAGGCGATATCATCTGTAAATCATCTTCCAGATCACAATTGCTGAAAATTGTAGCTCTTGTCTTCGCTGCAACATGTTGGTTCCCAAGAACTTATGTCAATGCAGGAACTAATTGTTGTGGTTGTGCAAGACTTGTTTGTCTCTAGCAACAGCATAAGCTAGCTATTCAGGAGAAGCATTTATAGTTTTGGCAGTTTGTTTATCTTGTACATATAATAGGGCGCTAATGATATAGAAAATAAGACCGACTTCTTGAATGCACGTACGTAGGTATGTAACGGAAGAATCTGTTAATGTAATTCTGGAATATCCTTTATTTGAGAGTCTATATATGAATCTTTTACTGACTTGACATTAAAAGTTCAATTAACTTTTAGCTCTCTTTGTTTCATTTGAAGATCCTTTTGATGTTTGTACATTTAGAATCAGTTTTCTTGGCAAATGAATTGTACTGTTCCTGAGCCTATTACATACTCTTAAAATCATAGTCACTGTAGACCATTTTTCCGTCGCTAGTTTCTATTTTTAGCAGTTAATTACTCCATCCGGATCAAAAAGAATATCGACTTAGTCATTTGAATACCCCTTAAGAAAATATAAACTCCTAGACAAAAAAAAGTAATTTGACTAAACTGCTCCTAATTAAAAATGTATTGGATTTGATCACATAGTACTTAATAGGGGCGAATTTGAAAAAATAAAGTTAATTTTTTCTTAATTTAATAAATGGACACTCTTTTTGACTAAAAAAATGCTAAGTAAACACTGTTTTTATCCGAAAGCATTATCTAGGAAGTTGAGCTAATTGGGTTTCGATCGGGCTTTGGTACGTCAGACCTGATCGTATATTTTTATATGGTATCAGTATTGTAATGGATCGTATTAATATATAATGGACGTTATTAGAATATTAATATATAATAGACTGTATTTTTTTTGTATTTTTTATTTTAGTACAATCCAGGAGAGACCCATCTACTAGATGAGTCTCAAAAATGACAGTTGGAGTGTATTATTTTTAGAAATAGTACAGTCCAGTCCGGCTGAAAACGCTCACCAAACGCTGTATTATTTTTTTATTCAATGTATTCCAGCGTAATACATCATACCAAACGTGTCCTAAATACATACAATGTTAGTCAAGAGTTTGATGGGGCCACAAGTACAAACGCACAGCTTCTTGGGAAAAAAGGATAAATGATCAAATAATAATAAGTGTTGTGATAGCCGATAGGTCCCTCAATTTTTGTGAAGATAGACTAGAATTGTGACAAAAAGGCCAATAGACTTTTGTTAGACCTTTATCCCTGAGGCAAACAAGCATATAACTCTACTGATGCCAAAAGGTTTCAATGAGATGATAAAGTTTTGTGTTCCTCTTCCTTTTTTGTTCCCTTGACCGGACACTTTACCATTTTGCTATACTCCTAGTATGCATCAGCTCAACATGCGTCTACCGTTTTCAGCTCCCATCATTCATATGCGGCATAATACTTATTATTTAGATATTTTTTATTTATATTTAAATTAGTTTAGTGGTAATTACCCCTCTATACTTGACTATTTGGTATCTTTCACCTACCTTAGTCTAATAAGGTGTGATACACTCGCTGTCACGTAGATTTTTCGGATTACATGACATTTTTTAATAAGAAAATATATTTCTTACCTTTTTAAATTCATAAATTCTTAAGGTCATATTTTCTGGCCAAATGGTAAAACACATGTTTGGAACTCCATAATTTAGGCTTACTTTTTTTTTTCTTGGCTACACACAATGTACTCACCCAAGTTTCTTTTATATATTTGGTCCGAAAAAGAAGAAATATACATTTGAAACAAATCATCATTACATCTAAAAATGAAGCAAAAAGAAATGCACAGTTAAGATCTCATCATTTTGGCTAAAAACAATTATTTGTATAAAAATAATGGAGTTTTAGAATTTTTTAAACAATTTGCTAGAAAAAGAATATAATTGGAACAAATAGTCGTAACACAAAGTTAAAGTAAAATACGTATGATATATAAGAAGTAAGAAAAATATACAACTGGAACAAATAAACCATTGTGAAAGTATGCTACAATATACATTCCTAATATACACAATATACCAGGCCCGTGATGGGATTATGTATATTTAACACACCCCGCAGTCATAGCGGGCGGTCTTCATACGCTGAGACTGTCTCTGAAATCTTCAAAAAGGGACCGAGGAAAGACCTTTTGTAAAGATGTCTGCAATTTGATATCTGAAAGGGACATGACAGACGCGTACTTGTCCACGAGCTACCTTCTCTCGAACAAAATGAATGTCCATCTCAATATGTTTAGTGCGTTGGTGCTGAACCGGATTCCCAGAAAGATAGATGACACTAACATTATCACAATAAACCAAGGTAGCTTTCTCAATAGGACATGAAGTTCTAATAGAAGATTATGTAACCAACATGACTGAGAGACCACATTGGCTACCCCTCGATACTCGGCCTCTCCACTAGAACGGGACAATGTTGACTGGCGTTTTGCAGACCATGAGACCAAGTTATTACAAAGAAACATACAATAGCCAGACGTAGACCGTCTGATGTCAGGACAGTCACCCCAATCAACATCTGTATATGAGACAAGTGTAGACGTCGACGAAGGATATAAATGCAAGCCATAATCAAGTGTCCACTGGATGTACCTAATAATGCGTTTGAGCGCATTCATGTGCTCAATCCTGGGATCATGCATAAAAAACACTTGATGTATTGCATATGTAATATTCGGTCGCGTGAACGTAAGATCTCGGGCGGCCCTCGCAAGATCGCGATAATGGTCGGATCCTCATATGGGGAGTCAGCCGCAACACCCAACTTGGATTTAGTATTAACTGAAGTGGAAGTGGACTTACAGGATGACATCCCAGCCCTCTCAATAATCTCAGCTGCATACTTCCTCTGAGATAAGAACAATCCACCTGCATGATGGGTGACAGCAATCCCAACAAAATAACTCAAGGGTCCTAAGTCTTTCATAGCAAACTCAGAACTGAGCATTGTCATGATAGACTGGCGTAATGCATCAGATGAAGCAGTCAAGATAATATCATCCACATACAAAAGTATATAAGCCACTGACGAACCACGACGATACATGAATAATGAATTATCAGACCTGCTGTGAGAGAATCCAATATTCGACACATAGTCTGCAAACCGCTTATACACATAGTCTCCATACAAGAAATTTTTCAACAAACAGACATGATGAGGATATTTGGGATCCTTGAACCCCAATGGTTGATACATATAGACTATCTTCTTGAGATCACAATATAAGAAATCATTCTTTATATCTAGCTGATGGATGGGCCATGCTTTCGAGAGAGCCAATGTTACACCCCGTAGTTCGGGTCATGCTTATGAGGACGTACGAAAGGAATTAAGTTCTAAATTTTGGAATGATGGGTTGACAGAATGTTCGGACGGGTTGTTGGTCAACGTTGAGGCGGTTTATGTCCCGTTACATTGAGAGTTCCTAGGTGTTTCAAAGGCCTAGTACGTAGTTCGTTGAGTCTAGTTTCCAACGCAACCAACCGTTCATCGATAGGACATCGGAGTAGAAAGTTATGGAGGTTACAAGTCAGTGCGCAGTCGAGCGGAAAAACAACATCGGTCAGGGGCCACAGCGCTGCGGCGCCGGAAAGCAAGGCCGCGGCGCCGGATAATCTGGAGCATCGCTAAAGTTGCAGGCCGCGCCGTAAGTTCCGAGAAGTCATGAGGTTTCAGGCCGCGACGCCGCCGCAGTGCGCGCCGAAAGCGTGTTCTGCGAGGTCGGGTGGAAAATCGAATCGCTTTGTTTTTAAAAAGGCCATGGTGACAATTGCCCCCCCCCCCATCTGATTTTGCATGTCCTATTTATTGACCAAGTCTTGAAGACTTGGTCATTCTTCAAGCTCTCATCTCTCTCTAAAAATTAAAAGCTCTCCCTTCTCTCTAGAAAATCAAGAGGAAATCCAGGCTTGAGAAAAATCTGAAAAAGGTGACAAGAAGGAAACTTGTTGGCAAGCTTGTAGGAGTTTTGTGGTGGTGATTGTGGAAAAGAGGCTAGTGAATTTGTTGGCTTTAAAATGGTAACTTGGCATTTGTTTTTAAAAGATATGAGACTTGATTGCTCCCCGTTGTGGGATTTGGTTTAAAAGTAAGAGGCTTGAGAATTTGAAGTTTTGAAACTTATGCTAGTCGAGAAGTGATTTGATATAGAAAAAGAAGACATGGTATTGTCTTGGTTTATTTGAAAAGGAAGTATGGGAATTGTTTTTGGTTTACTTCAAATAATAGTTACTCTATTTTGATACCATGGGTGTTAGTAGCGTGTGACTTTTGTGAAAAAGAAATGGACTTTTTAAAGAAATAAAGTAAGTAGTACCTTGGGGTTAAAACCCGGATTTTTGGCATAGAATGGAAGTACCTTGAGTGTGAATAACTTGCCTACGCTTGCTTGTGATAGTCTTGGTGTACAAGTATTGTATCCTTATGCTACCGCGTCTCTCGACGGAGGGCCGGTCATGTTGTTATCGATCATGTTGGACATACTGACACGTTGGGTGGCCCACGGGTATGCTTCCACGGTGAGTGTTATCTTGTTATCTTCTTGGACATACTGACACGTTGGGTGGCCCACGGGTATGCTTCCACGGTGCGTGTTATCTTGTTATTTCCTTTGGGCATACTGACACGTTGGATGGTCCACGGGTATGCGCCCATTAGAATGGTTCCATGACCATGCTTATACCGAGGTAAGATGCTGGGGCATGCGGCCATTGTGCGGGTTAAATTCCCGGGTTATATTTGAGTGATGACTTTACGGGCGTGAGTCCCTGACTTGACTGCTGATATATATCGTGTATTGTAGTATGGTTATCATACATGCCTCCTGTTTTATACAGACTGTTATGATTTCATTTACGATTTTCGCCACATACTTGGTACTGCCAGATCGACCTCGGGCCGCGTTCATGCCGCAGTTGAGGTGCATACTTGGCGATCTGCACTCTTAGGATCACTGTCGGTTCTCGAAAGCTCCATTTCTCCGGAGGCTTTGTCTTTTGGTACGGTACCCTGAAGTTGTAGACTTTTGTACATTCAGGGGTATGGCGGGGCCCTGTTCCGTCACAGTTGTTATGTAAACTCTTAGAGGTCTGTAGTCATATGTTGTGGGTCATTGTAAAAAAAAAAGGGGGATTTGAGGTAACTGTTTTTGGTTTTGTATATATATTCCGGGAGGTAGCCTTATCGGCTAACCTAGTATTTAATTCATTGTTAAGTTTATGTATGTTCACGATTATCTCTCGATATTTACATGCGGGTGCCTGTAGGGCACCGCGCCCGGTCGGTCGTGACAGCCAAGCCGACAACCGCATTTAACGGTAGCCATTGACCACCGAACTAAACGTCTCCCCACAATCCACACCAACCTGCTGAGTCTTACCATCACCTACAAGACGAGCTTTATGCCTTGCAAATGAACAGTCAGAATTGTCTTTATGAGCAAAAATACACATAGACCAAATAATATTAACACCAGATGGACAGGACACCAACTCCCACGTCTTATTATCAATAAGAGCATTATATTCGTCATTCATCGCAATGTTTCAATTCGGGTCATTTAAAGCAGACACAGGATTACGGGGTAGTGGTGATTTAAGAGCATTAGAATTTAAATTAAAATGTCTTTTTGGTTTAAAAATACCCCGTTGACCTCGGGTGACTGGTCGATGACTCTGGTAGGATTGGGTGAATTTTGGGAAATTTCGGGACATGAGACGTGTTGACCAAAGATGCAGATGGGCCTATCGTCCTAACGAAACAGACGACTGAAACATCGAATCGACGTTCCAGATTACCGGATCGCCCAATATCGGAAACTACCCAAGAACGCATCGGGACAAGTTTAGGGACCAACGCATCGGGCCCATTGGAGAATTTCGCGAACTGGCCCAAAAAATAGTGAATAATGTACGGGGATATATGATCATCCAAAAAATTATATGAACTAGGCACGAGACTATCTACCTTAGCAAAGGGAAATTGAGACTCATCAAATATTACATGACGAATAATAATGATCTTTTTAGATAATAAATCAAAATATTTATAATCACGATGATTTGACGGATAACCCAAAAACACACAAGGGGTAGAACAAGCCTAAAGTTTGTTAATTATGGTGGATGGAAAAAGTGGGTAACACAAGCACCCAAAGACCCTAAGATGTGAATACGAAAGAGTCTTATTATATAAAATTTAAAAAGGGGACGAATATGTCAAACCTTAGGGAGGAAGAACATTAAGAATATCGGTAGCCATTTGTAGAGCATGATGCCAAAAAAACGGGGGTACGAAAGCATGAACCAATAAAGTTCGGATAATATTATTAATGGTACGAATTTTTCGTTCGTCTTTTGTTAGCAATATTTCGAATGCTCACGCAAGCGCACGCATCGTTGACAAGTAATATAGTCTAATAAGACCGAATATCGTCCTCAGAGACTAGTTTCTAATTACCGTTCATCTATTTTATATTATCTATTTGGCAATCGATATTTGAGTTGAGTTGAGTTTAACTACTAGAATAATTGCAAGAATTACTTAAACTATTTAAGTTGTGATCATTTATGAAGGAATTAGGGCTTTCAAAATCCTCGACTATCCACTCTATTCAATCTTTAATGCAACTAGAATGACTTCTTCTTCTACGTTAAGATAGCGGTTAACTAAACTGTCTTATATTCCGGTTAGGACATATAATCACTCGACCCCAGTGCAGAACCCTTCTATATTTCTATGATAGGATTTACCACATATAAGGATTAAGAACAGTAACCTATAATGCTACAAAAGTATCAGGGTATTGTCGTCCGCAATTTTAACCTATGTCTAGTCAATTACAGCATATCCAAATCTCTCTTCTAGTTCTTGATTCAAAATCATATATATTATGATAATTAGTGATCAATTAATTATCAAGCATTCAAACCAATTGTCCATGCGCCTGATTTGTTTGGACCTGTAACCCCTGCCTAATCTCGTTGAGATGTTTGGTAGCAAAAATTTTGACGTAGCGTCCAAAAGTATTTTCCAAAACGAAACATTTTCATGAGGTATGCACAAAACATCTTTTAGAAATAAACATTTATATGACATGCGTATAAAGTATAAAATCCTTGTCGAATTTGCCGAATATGACACGTATTCTGACCAAACGAGCATCTTTTGGAGTCCTTATTATGATCTCTTCATGGTGCGTTTCTCAAAATTGTCCCAGTTTCGTTATGCGGGGCGCGTGGACAAGACTTAACGCTGGAGGGAATTTCTCATATCTCTTTTCGGAATAACCAGACACATTCTGTCGCACGCGAGCCAATGGGAGGATTTCTAATAGTGTGACCGAAGCCGATTTAGGCCGCCTACGTATCCCCATAAGGGAATCAGGTCATGACGTAGTTCATTACAAGCGGAATTTGGTAAGGCTAAAACTTCTAGATGTGGGACCGAGGCCGATGTGGCCGCCTACGTATCCGCCAAGGGAATCAGGTCAAACGTAGTTCCAATTACAAGTAAAGGGGCTTTCTAATTTGAAGCGGTGAGACCCTATATGGGCTCTATGCATATCCCACCGAGGGAGTGCAGCTTGTTTACAATGCAAAAGGAATTACATGGAAAACAAATGCTCCTAAACATAATATCTCTTTACCGCATCTGCGTTGATAGCTTTAGGCCATACTTCGACATCCATCTCAGCTAAGATTAAAGCTCCTCCACTTAATACTCGATGAACTATGTAGGGCCCCTGCCAATTAGGGGCGAACTTTCCTTTAGCTTCACTTTGATTCGGAAATATGCGTTTCAAAACCAGTTGTCCCGGTTTGAATAACCTTGGCCTTACTTTCTTGTTAAAAGCCCTGGCCATTTTGTTCTGATAAAGCTGCCCATGACAGACTGTATTCAACCTCTTTTCGTCAATCAACATCAGCTGTTCACAACAATCTTGTATCCATTCGGCTTCGCTCAACTCGGCTTTTTGGATAATTCTCAACGATGGTATTTTCACCTCTGCTGGTAGCACGACTTCTGTTCCATAGACCAAAAGATATGGCGTTGCCCCGGTAGAAGTCCGAATTGTGGTGCTATAACCCAAAAGTGCAAAAGGCAAATGATCATGCCAATGTTTGTAGTTGCTGATCATCTTGCGCAATATCCTCTTGATATTCTTGTTGGCTGCTTCCACTGCTCCATTCATCTGAGGTCGATACGGAGTGGAATTACGGTGAGCGATCTTAAAATTCTCATATATCTCACGCATCAAGTTACTGTTGAGATTGGTTCCGTTATCTGTTATAATCGACTCAGGAATTCCAAATCGACAAATGATGTTGTTGCGAACGAAATCGACTACTACTTTCTTCGTCACTGATCTGTATGATGATGCCTCTACCCACTTAGTGAAATAGTCGATTGCTACGAGGATAAATCTGTGTCCATTTGAGGCAGCGGGTTCGATAGGGCCGATGACATCCATGCCCCAAGCTGCGAATGTCTAAGGAGAACTTGTCACATTAAGTTCATTCGGGGGTACTCGAATCAAATCCCCATGAATCTGGCACTGTCGATATTTCTGCACAAAGCGGATACAATCTGTTTCCATCGTCATTCAAAAATAACCTGCTCGCAGAATCTTTTTTGCCAAAGTGAAGCCATTCATATGAGGTCCACATGTCCCTCCGTGTATCTCTCTACTAGCTTGCTCGCCTCTTGAGCATAGACACATATCAATAAGACCAGATCTGGAGTCCTTCGGTATACAACTTCCCCATTCAAAAAGAAATGGTTTGCTAATCTTCGAAGTGTTTTCTTTTGAATGTTGGTTATGCCTTCCGGGTACTCTCCTACTTTGAGGTATCTTTTGATGTCATGGTACCAAGGATTCTCGTCTATTTCTTCATCTATATGAGAGCAATAAGCAGGCTGTTCCAGCACACTCACTGTGATCGGATCGATGTAATTCTTGTCCGGATGTTGAATCATGGAGGATAAGGTTGCCAATGCATCAGGGAATTCATTCTGGATTCTTGGGACATGCTTAAATTCTATATTATTGAACTTCTTCTGCAATTCCTTCACGCAATGCAGGTAGGGGAGTATCTTCATATTCTTGGTTGCCCATTCACCCTGTACTTGATGGATCAGCAAGTCTGAATCACCTATGACCAGTAACTCTTGTATATTCATATCTACGACCATTCTGAGTCCCAATATGCAAGCTTCATATTCTGCCATATTGTTGGTGCATGGAAATCTGAGCTTCGCGGAGATCGGATATTGCTGACCTGTTTCTGAAACCAAAACTGCTCCAATGCCAACTCCCATGAAGTTTGCCGCTCCATCGAAGAACATCCTCCAACCTGGGTAATCCCCTGAGATATCTTCTCCGACAAACAATACATCCTCATCAGGGAAATAGGTTCGGAGGGGCTCATATTCCTCATCGACCGGGTTCTCAGCAATATGATCAGCTAATGTCTGCCCTTTTACGGCTTTCTGTGTGACATACACGATATCAAACTCGCTCAACATAATTTGCCATTTTGCTAGTTTTCCGGTGGGCATGGGCTTCTGAAGGATATACTTAAGCAGGTCCATCCTTGAAATAAAGTAAGTGGTGTATGCTGATAAATAATGCCTAAATTTCCGGGCGACCCAAGTTAATGCGCAACAAGTACGTTCTAGTAGAGTGTAACGAGCTTCATACAATGTGAACTTCTTACTCAAATAATATATGGCCTGCTCCTTTTTTCCTGTTTCATCGTGTTGCCCCAACACGCATCCAAAAGAATTTTCTAATACGGACAAATAGGGTAGCAAAGGCCTCCCTGGTTCTGGCGGTACTAAAACTGGCGGATTAGAAAGGTACTCTTTGATTCTATAAAAAGCCTGCTGACAATCCGTTGTCCATTTGGTAGCTGCATCCTTCTTCAACAATTTGAATATCGGCTCGTATATCACGGTGGACTGAGCTATGAACCTGCTGATGTAGTTGAGACGACCAAAGAAGCTCATTACGTCTTTTCTGCTTTTCGGAGGAGGTAACTCTTGGATGGCTTTTATTTTCGAAGGGTCCAGCTCAATCCCTCTTCTACTCACTATAAAACCCAACAGCTTCCCAGCAGGGACGCCGAATGCACACTTCGCAGGATTCAGTTTCAGATTATACTGCCTTAGCCGCTCAAAGAACTTCTTCAAGTTCGCCAAATGGCCTTCCGCTCTTCGCGACTTGATGATGACATCATCCACATAGACTTCAATTTCCTTATGGATCATGTCATGAAATATGGTAGTCATGGCTCTCATGTATGTAGCGCCCGCATTCTTGAGACCGAACGACATTACTCGATAATAATATACCCCCCACGGGGTAGTGAATGCTGTCTTTTCTGCGTCCTCCTCTGCCATAAGGATCTGATGATAACCAGCAAAGCAGTCGACGAACGACTATAGTTCATGATTCGCACAATTGTCGATGAGTATATGAATGTTTGGAAGAGGAAAGTCATCCTTCGGGCTGGCTCTGTTGAGGTCTCTATAATCCACGCAGACTCGGACCCTTCCATCTTTCTTCTTTACCGGCACGATATTTGCTAACCAAGTAGCGTACTTTGCAACTCGAATTACCTTTGCGTCGAACTGCTTAGACACATCCTCTTTGACTTTCAAACTCATGTCTGGTTTGATCTTTCTTGGCCTTTGTTTTACGGGAAGGTAAGATGGCTCGATAGGCAACCTGTGTGCAACGATATCCGTACTCAACCTAGGCATGTCGTCATACGACCAAGCAAACACATCGGTGTATTGTTTCAGGAGCTCAATCAACTCTTTCTTCTGTGTGACATTTAGGTGGGCGCTGACCCTAGTCTCTTTTACAATTTCCTCATCGCCTAAGTTTATCAACTCAGTTTCTAATAAATTCGATTTAGGCCTATTCTCAAAGTTTTCCAGCTCTTGGCCGAGCTCTGATTGTGGAAATTCTTCCTGTTTCTCGGGGTTATGCTCGCCATTTGAACTTTGTTCGCTGGTTTCATTACATGTCATATTCGCATTATCGATAAGTTTATTAATATGATCGCTGAAAGTAGAATACGTAAAATTTAATTTAACATAAGCAAGTCTTAAAGCTGCAAAAAATATCCTGGAATTTATGATAAAAGCAAAATACGAGATTTAAAACATATTAAAGAAATGTAAATGCAGGTCTGTTTTTCTTTTTTAGATATAAAGTCACATCACTAGAACTATCATAAACTCTACCAAGCTCATCGGAAGGTCAGGACAGGGGTGCAAGTACAATTATTCAGGTTGTATCCATGCTCTGCATCCCAAATGGTGGGCTCTTCCTCGTGATCCCCTAGGATCATACAACACTCTGCTTCATCTTCGCCTACGAACAGATTCTGGAACCCTGCTGCAAGATCCTCTGGGTCATCTTCTTTCAGCATCTGGATGGTGCAGGCTTTGACGAACGACTGACTCAGGGGCGGAATGGGCATGGGCGAGGGAATGTCTCTTTTTTTCCGGAGGATCGCAGTTACCAAATCCTTCGAGGTGGGCTGGTACCCCAAACCAAAAGTGTCCTTCTTCCCAAACAACTGGATAGGCTCTGTGATCCCCTTCATACCGGATCCAAGACCTCTGCCGGGCTCGAACCCATTTCTTAGCATTTCCTTGGCTACCATTGTGAGAACGCGTACCGCAATGGTCCGACCACGGGCGCTCTTGATCTCATTAACATGAAAGACTGAACCATCCAACTGTTTTATGTCCTCTATGACAGGGACTGCATAATCAGTGTTGATGTTTCCCTTTTTATCCCCAAGTACTACTACTTCGCGGTGATTCCATATAAACTTTAGGCACTGATGCAAGGTGGACGGGACTGCACCAGTCTCGTGAATCCACGGCCTTCCTATCAACATATTGTAACATGTAGCAATATCCAATACTTGAAACTCCACAACGAACTCTGCAGGTCCGATCAGCAACGTGAGATCAATTTCGCCTTCGACACCCCTATGGACTCCGTCGAAACCTTTGACTCTGATATGACTTTTACGAATTTTCTTGCAGTCTGTCCCTAATTTCAGCAGCGTCGACATGGGACAAATGTTGACGGCCGAGCCTCCGTCAATCAGCACTATTGAAACAATCTTGTTTGCGACCTGGATGGTGATATTCAATGCAAGATTGCATCCGACGCCCCCAGCATGTAACTCATCATCGTGAAAGGCGATTCTGCGGGCCTCTAGCACTTGTCCGACTAAGGCTGTCAAGTTCTCGTCTGTTGTACCCTCTGGAACATATGTGTCTTTCAGTACCTCCAATAACACAACCATGTGTGGGACCGAATTAACATTGAAAATAGAGAGATATGTGCTGATGTTTTCTTCAACTGCTCCACGACAAAATATTCCTTAGTGGACATCTTCCTCAAAAACTCCTCAACTTCAGCCTCTGTCACGGATTTCTTTTGTGGTACCTCCTGTCGCTCTACGGTGTGTGTAATATCTCCCGACTGTTATACTGCGGTGACTTCTATGGTTTGCTTCCCAATTTCTCTATGATCTACTCTGATTGGCGACTCCCAGCCGGGCATCTGAGCAACTATGATTGAACCATTATGTTTCGGCGGCGCCCTTTCCAGCTCAAATACCGCTTTCTTTGGAATATTGGCAACATGGGCGACAAAAGTATAAGGTTCAGCTTTTTCTTCACTTCGAACTGATCGGATGGTTCCCTCCAAGTTGAATTCCTCATCTAAGGTTATCAAGTGCACATTGGCGTTGTCGTGGTTTGGCAAGGGGTTATCATGCACGTTTGGGGCAGGATCCTTTAGCTGAATTACCCCTTCTTTGATCAATGCTTCAATTTTGTCCCTGAGGGAGTAGCAACTTTCAGTGTCATGTCCAGGGCTATTGGAGTGATATGCGCAGCGCTTATTCTCATCATACCATCTTGGGATAGGGTTAGGAATCCTTCCTGGAATCGGTTGGATTAAGCCTGCAGCTCGCAGCCTTTCGTATACTTGGGGTATGAGTTCAGCCAGTGGGGTGTGAACTTTGGGTGGTCTTCCTTCAAAATTCGTATTTGGTCTGGGTGCATTAGGCGTTCTATTTTGTTGGTGGGCTTGATGGGCGGGTCGATGCGGGGCAGGATAAATGGGTGCTTGGGAAGTGTTATATATAGGTTGTGTGTGGTAGTTGGGGTGCGGGGCAGGTGTATAGTGAGGTGTGAAGTTTTGGTTACTTGTGTGGTAGTATGGGGTTTGATAGGATGGGTTTTGGTATGTTATAAATGTTTCGGGTTTACGTTCTTGTATGAACATGGAAGGGGAAACTGTCTCTTTCTTCTTTTGTGAAGTACTCCCGATTGTCCCTAACTGAATTGCCTTATTAGTTGCCTGCAATGCTGCCAAATTCGTAATCCTACCAGTTTTAATACCTTCCTCCACGAAGTCGCCCATTCTGACAACTTTCGCAAAATTCCGTCTGATGACGCTTATCATTCGTTCATAGTAGGTTGCGTCCTTCAAAGATTGTACGAATAGAGTGGTCATCTCACTCTCCGCCATGGGTGATTGTACTTTTGCTGCCTCTGAACGTCATCTCATGGAGTACTCTCTGAACGTTTCAGTAGACTTCTTTTCTAATTTCATCAAATAAAACATGTCTACGACGGTTTCTGTATTGAACCTGAATCGCTCCACAAAGTCTTGGGCCAATGCATTCCAGCTATGCCATTTCCTCGGGTCCTGTCTAGTATACCAATCTAATGTCTTGCCGGTCAAACTTCGAATGAATAACTTCATAACGACAGCTGAGTTCTTTCCCACTCCGGTTAGCTTGTCACAATATGACCTCAAATGTGAACGGGGGTTCCCCTTCCCATCGAATAAGTCAAACTTGGGCACCTTGTACCCCACAGGTAGCTCCACATCTGGATGCATGCAAAGATCCTCGTAATCTAATCCTTCATGACCCTTATCCGAACGCATGCTCCGAACAACTTCTTTTAAGCAATGAATCTCTTTGGCCACGTCCTCGTCCATTTTGGCTCGAGCTTCCCTCTCCATTTCTTCGTAATAATCTGTTTCCTGGGGAAGCACATGGATGGTAAAAGGCTGGGTTTCTGCTGTGTATGCCGGTGGTCTGGGTTGTTTGTTGGGGATGGTAATAGGTATGGTGTGTGGGTATTGGGTAGTTTGGCGATTCGGGCTGATTGGGGTGAAGTAAGTAGGTGGGGGCTGAGATATATAGGTAGTAAGAGGATCACTTTGAGGGTGGGGTTGAGGATTGGCTGGGCGAGGGATAGTTTGACATGAATTGGTAACCGGTATTCTTTGTGGGGAGTTTTGAGAGATATGTGGTGGCAGAGGTCGATCCGGGATAGTTTGTGAAGTAGTGGCCCTTTGCTCTGGTATAGGGGTATTCAAACTAATGGATAAGTTTGTCAGATTCCGTAGTCTTTCCATCTCAACCTGCATATCGGCAATTTGTTGTAGTAGCTGTGCGATGCATTCTTCTTGACTAGTGACATTTCTCCCTTCTGAAGGTTCTGTTTCGCCGACAGGAATAATTCCCAAACCATTTGGCTCAGACGCCCCCGAGCCAGTCATGTCATCATTTCGTGCCTTGAACCTGGTAAAGTGTTGATGCTCTGACATTGTTGAATCAAATACGAACCGACCCTTTTTGGGGAAATAATAAATCCTTCTACAATATAGCAAACGGAGTTAGCATAAAGCACATAATTTGCAAACATGTAGCAGATATATTACACATAGCACATTAAAACGTTTCCTAACATGCAGGGGGATCTCCTTATGCCAGAGGTAGGCTGAAGCGTCAAATATGAGATAATGATAGATTGGTCCGAGCCATCAGATCAAAATGCTTTTATTGGGAATAAAAACTAAGATTAAATTGCAACAATGAAATGTCAAAACTTAGATATAAAGATTATTCCTAATGCTACATTATGCTGACGGAGAATGCGGTGGTGGTGTAATGGTGTTGCTAGGTCCTGCTCCTGCATTTTCCAAATATTGCATGATATTTTGTAGTTGATCCCACGTCTCAGGGGAGATGGCGTTGCTCTCTAATCTGCAAACTTTTACCCAATTGGTCATGTTGATATCCTCGGAACCCTGCTTACCTTTGGGACTCGGACTGCCACAATCTTCCTTGAGCCATGCATAGTATTCAGGCGTAGCTCCTGCTTGCTCATATTTGACATCTATTTTCTCAATGTTGTTCCATTCATCAAGGATTTGCTTTTTTCTGGGAAAGGTGTAATTTGCTCCAAATGCGACCTCTGAATCCTTCATGTCTGCTCGGAGAGGGATTACCTGTTCTTGGCCAAACTGGCGGAGTACACGCAGCAGAGCATATGGTTGAAGTCCCCTTAATCCGATGAGCTCGATGTAATAACGGTCTTTGCTCCTTACATAAGCCTTGTTGATACGGGATAGCAGTGGGTACCTCCATTGTACTTGGTTGCTAGTGCGGGACGCCAGAAATTCATACCAATCCCTGGTACCGACCGACGACACAAATCGCTTCATCCTGTCGTAAAAACTCACAATCCTATAATCATTGCTGAAACAAATGTCTGTCTTAATCGATCGCTGATAAAAGTGTTCCATGGCCCACATTTGTAAGATGAGATTGCATCCCTCGAAGAAATTGGTTTCCCTTCGCTTGCATTTTCCTAGTGCTCGAAATATCTCAGCTAGTATCATGGGGACCAAAGTAAGTTGCGTGCCATTAATGCCTTAAAAACCCATTCTGGTCACAGAACATATGCAAGTGCTGATCCGTCCATGCTCGAGTGGAAACACTAGAGTGCCTAACAGAGCAACAACAAACGCGGTATGTCGTCTAGTTTTCCACTGCCCCAGACTGCAAGAGAACTCTTTTCTAAACGACTGATAACTATCTTGGCGACCATATCTCTCGTACAGATAGTCTAGGGAAACCCAATTATTTTCAAAACAACGGAGTTCCTTTGCGTTCTTTAGGCCCATGTAATGCAAGAATCTCTTTCCAGATTGACTATAAGGGATGATTTGTCCTCTGTCTTGGTAAGCTAAGCTCGTGAAGTAGTTGATTTCTTCCAAAGTGGGGGTGAGTTCGAAGTCTTGAAATCTGAATCGCCTATCAGATCCCGTAATCGAATCAAGGCCCTAACTATATGTTGATCTGGAGCGATGTCAAACAAATCCATGAGACAACCTAATTTGCTTCTGGTGGTCATTTTGCTGCTGCCGTCGAAATTCTCCCACCAAATCTTTAGTTTTGTCGGAACACCACTCACCATTCTGATTTCAGGGATTGCTGGAATACTGCTCATCCTATACACAAAACAAAAATAAATACAAAATTTCTCAATCCTAGCATGTCACGTTAGGATCGGATTCCTCCATCATTATCACGTAACACATAATATGTTGTTGGTCGTTGGGTCGTGAAAAACCCTTCGACAATTGGGTAGGCTTCCTAACTGTGGAGACGATGCCAAAGATCGACTCACCTAAGGTACATGCATGCATGCCTTAAAATAAAGGGTGGTATAGCTCTATCCTAAGTTTTTAAGATTTGGCTCACTAGACGCAAGGTTCCCGAGCGGACAACTCGAGTGAGAAGGCTACGCGGCCACCGGTTAGACCGGACACTCCACGTATATTACCAACTCTCCTAAATTTGGGTTTTGAAGAAAGAATTTTACTGATGCACCAAGCGCACCTCGCATGTAGTGTGTGATAGTGTGAATTTTCTAGAGTGGAAGAAATATGAGCGGAATGCCAGTTTAAGGAAAACAGTAACAAATAGTAATTACAATAGTGACAAATAAAGCAATTTACAATAAGCAAGAAAATTAAGTGCAGAAGTAATGACAAATAATAACCCTAGGTCTGTTATGGTCAAGAACCTCAAGTCCCCAGCGGAGTCGCCATTTCTGTCACGTCCTTTTTCGATCGCGATAAATTATTCTTAGCGAATTACTGCTTAGAAGAAATGTTAGAAAATAAAATGCTAAAATCTAAATTGCTAAAGGGTGCTAAAAGTAGTTTAAAGAGGTGCTAAAAGGTTAAAGATGATGCTAGGGTGCTAGAGTGCTAAAAGGGTTCGCGGAGTCGCCACCTAATTATTTGGGTGAATTAGGACACCTAAATGTCAACTAGGTTAAAGTCGACATTAACTCCATTTGATGATCTGCAAAACTGTACGAGATTATGGGCAAGAGTTCTTTATTATCCTAAAGAGAAGGGGTTAGGCACCCTAAAGGATCCGCTGACTTGCGGTTTTCCGGTCAGACCTAGGGTTAATTATTCTATGGAAAATGTATGTTTGAAAGATATTTAAGTAAAAGATATAGAAAGTATTTTATAAAAGGAGGCATGTTGATAAAAGTTTATAGGACTAATGCTATAAAAATACATATAAAGTTTAAAGTGTGCATTTATATTATTTATAACGTAAATGATGCAAAGTTGATTTATGGACTAAATATATGTACTTGCTAGCTAAATTAATCCTGCTTAATCTGCATACAATATGATAAAAAAAACTTTAAGATGGTTCTTATTATGCACAATAAATTTCGTATATAATGTTAGATAAAAGTTTAGAAGAAAATTTGTTATGAATTTAATAAGAAATAAAGCGTTGGTTTATGATTCAAATTAAATTGTTTAGATTATTTGGCAAAATTTAGACATGCATGACAATCCTAAAAGACAAGCAAGTTAGCGATGAATTTTAAATTGTCTCCCCCACTTATATGTTTAAAAACTAATTATTCTAGATATCCTATTAGTTACAAGTCAAGTAATAAAATTGCACAAATAAATAAATAAATAGATGAATGCACAGAGGATGGGTGAGATTTAAGAGGCCAAATGATGCTTTAAGGAGGACGACAATGTCATTCGTCCCCCTTCTGTTTAGGAATTCTGAAGAGGAATGCGGTGGATGCAGGCGTGATTATTTATGCGGTGTGGCTCGTGATGAGTCTCGCAATGAGACTTTTCCTTCGACTCCAACGCATTTCATGTAGAAAATAAGGAAAGATAAGGATTAGTAAATGTCCAAATTTACCCAATGATGCAAGTAAACGTTCACGCGAATTTAGACATTCATGTAATTTGACTATAGCAATCCATAATAAGGCGGCAGGTACAAGCAAAGAAGATTAGCAATCCAGAATTAGGTGGCCGGCAACAAGCAAAGAACATCAAGATTGTTCAATTAAAGATTGGGCATCGGGTGCAACTAACACGCAGAGGATATAATGCAAGCCCAAGACATATAATTTCCAGATTTCTCGTTATAAACAGAGGACAAGAGAACAGGCCCTGGACAAGCTATTTTCAGATTTTAAGAAGCAAGGTATATCCATTCTGCCTATACAAAGGACTATGTGACAACACACATATGGGAATAAATAATGGGATGAGCTCAAAGACACATACCAAAGCAGTCTCAGGAAACTATCTTAGACATTACATTGACTCAAAGTTAATAGAATTGATACAGAGGAAAATAACGAGAGAGGGATAAAATGAGACTATTCAACCGAAATTAAGGAACATACTGACAGTTACTAGATTCCTACTCACTGCAGGATCAAGAGAGTAGCGTAAGAATATCACTTGAAACTTGGAAGTTAGCCAAAGTGTACAAACATGCTTAGCTCGTTATTTTTTAGCCCAAAACAGATAATGACGCAGTCCAATTATTGATCAAGCAAATGCACATTAAACATTTAGCACATATATTAGTAGGTGAACATGCCATTCCTAAACTCACATGAGATTAATCTGGGCAGACACCAGTTAAAATCAACAACAAATAGACAGTCACAGTTGCTAGAAAACAGCAAAAAAAAAATCAATCATCTCAACTCGACACCTGTTTAATATTCAAGACGCACCACGATATACAATGAACTAAGGGGATTCTCTTCATGTTATTCTAAACCTGTATCCGACACAAATATGACCAGTTTACTGGAAAACATGCAAAAAATACCATAGACGGCATTCGATTCATCGCTAACACAGCCCACTCTTGACAAGCACATAAACCACCTATTTTACTTATTACATCAACTGTGAACTTATGTCAGACGACTTTAGGATCTGTTTAAATAGAGTAAGACATGCTAAACATTATACAACAATATTAACAAATATAGTCCAAGTACATATAACAGGAAATACATAAGTTCGCATAACGAATTGAAATTTCGAGAGGAAAATGGGTTTACCTTCTCCGGGCAACGAACCGAGGCAGCGTATCAAGTCGTCGATCCGCTCGGAGATTTGGGCTTGTGCGAAAAAGAAGGATGAGGCTTAAATGCTACTGATTGCTCTATTTTCTGGATATTGGTCGATGCTACCCCCCTCTCCCTGCTTTGTATGTGTATATTAAATGGTTTATATAGCCCTAATTCGGGCTCCAAATTTGGTAAGCTATCAACGCGATTTTGGACTGATTTGTTAAGCTTTTAGATATTTGTTTTAGATAATCTTTTGGTGTAAGATCTGATTAAGGCAAGCTATAATTTTAGGTCGATTTGAAGGAGATTTGGTGCGATTTTAGGTGGTATATGGTAAGATTTGATTCCGAAATTTCGGTTATGGCAAGTTACCATTTTTAGGGATGATTTTGATATTGTTCTTTTTGGAACGATTCGGTTATGGATGAGGAAGGGATTCGATTTTGGTTATGCCGGATTTTCCAACCTGAAAATCCGGCGAGATTCATGGTAAGGGAGTGCGTGCACGGCGGGTGAGAGGGAATGTTTTTTAGGGTTCCTAAGTGAGGGAGACGATGAGGGAGGTGATAAGGGCTGAGGGGGATTTGGGTTGCGGGTGTGGAAAGATAAAGGGCTGGTGCGTGGGTCGCGGGTCTTGGGCCATGCGGGTTGGGCTGTTGGGCTGGGCGACGTGGGTTGGGTAGAGTTTAGGTATTAGGTATTTAATTTGGGTAGTGTGTTATTAGTTTTAGGTTTATTATTTAATTAGTGGTAAATTAAATTATTCAAATTGTGATTAAATTATGTAGGTGCTTTATTAGTCTAAGCTTGAGTTTAAATTATTATAAAAAATAAAGACGGGCGTGCTATTTAATTAGTGCTTAATATTTTATAATGTGATGCCGTTATTAAAATCTTATTTATTATGCGTATTTTGCGATGTTAAATTAAAATTGAATGGGGTTTAGATTAAATTATTTGAATGCTAAACGCAGATATGATAATTAAGAATTGCTTAATGCTTTTATAAATGCGACGCTATTATTAAACACATGTATTAGATTAAATTAATTTAAATTACAAATAAAAATTATGAAATTGCCTTTAATAAATGCGAATATGCTATTTAACATGACGTCATTGTTAAATTATTTATTTTATGTATTTATTTATTTATTTATCGTTAAGGATTGTTTGAGTTTTAATTAATGGGAAATAGGGCTTAAATTATGAATAATATTAATAAAATTGCTTGTTATTAAAATGACAAATGCGGATGTGAGAATCAAGGTGTGCTTCTATGTAAATTGCGGTGCCATTATTAAATCACTTATTTATGCGTGTATTAATGTTTTATTGTTGCATTTTATTATTATAACATTGTTAAAATTATTTGGACAATTTAATGTAATTTTATAGTTAATGACTGGACGAGAGGGTCAAAATTGGGTGTCAACATAGAGCGCTCCCCTAATATGAGAATATCTCAAAGGGGGTACTGATTTGAGGGAAGCATAAAGGAAGACGCCGAAAGGCGGCCCACTTGGTGTCGGATCAGCTAGACAGGTCACTCAATAGTTTTCTCTTCTCGGGGGCACATCCAGCTAAGGCTATCAAATAGGTAAGCGTCTTATTTCGGTCCACGTACGGCTCCGTGAGAAGGGCGGCGGACATAAATGGCCTTGTTGTACCTCACTCTCGTCTTCAATGGGGTCTGCTCTTTCTTTTTTGGAAGAGTATGCTAATATGATCTTAATGAGGTGCGGGCAACGATCTCCATTTTAGTAGTCCTAGTTATCCACTCCACTATGTGGTAGAGTGTTCGTCCCCACCCCTTCGCAGGGGTACCTTCCCTTTTAATTGAGAGAAGGACTCGGAATTGACTCCCCTCGATTCGAGATTCGAAAGAAGGGTATGGAGTTTCTCCAAGGAATGCTCTCCCGTGGACGAACCTTGCGGAGGAACCCTTATATTTTCGGGGCATTGGATTCTCACCAATGTTTGCGTTACTCAAGCCGACATTCTCGCGTCCTTGAGTATGTTTCTGCCCTAAACTAAGAAAGAGTATAGTGCTCGTTTAGAGCTCTAACGGGCCTTGGAGGACCGAACCCACGTAATTCAAGGGCAACGAATGTAGCTCGCCTTTATGACTCTTAAGCACAAGAACTTGACATAAAGTGTCGCGGCACCGACCCGGTAGTGGGCCCAGTCGGACTGGCCCACTGCACCGCGGTTTTTGGGCTAGGCTTAGAGCCCAACCCTAATCCAGTTTTGACCTGCAATTAACTATATATACATCACTAATCTCATTGATATTAGACTAATGATTCTATTAAAAAATTCTAGACTTAGAGTTTAGAATAAAACTTTCTCAAACCTCTGCCAAGATTTTCTGGCTTTCTTGACAGAGGAATACACTATAGCAAGGTTCTTGCAATCGAAGGGAAAAATCGCGTGTTCGTCTTTAGTAAAAGATTCCAGATTATATAACATGTAAGTTTTCTTGTTTAAGTTTACTTTACAGGTTTTGGTAGTCATATAATCATACCAGAAGGTATTGTTGGGTAAGTAAATACAATTTTAACTTCCGATGTGTCTTACTTATATATTTTGAACCCAAACTGATTTCAAACTGAATTAAAATAAGGCTTCTTTAAATTCTACATATCTTGACTGAACAGTTAACCTTTTGATGTCAACCTAAACTGTCAACTATGCTAAATCGAAAAAGGCATTCCATTCTAACTCAGACTAAGCCAAAGTATAGATAACATGTTCATTGTGAACATGGTGCACGGTGAAGAACGGGTAGGAATCTGATCCCTAAATTGGACTTAGGATTTGGACAATTTTTAGAAAATCAACACGGATACATTCTGTCAGGACATCGGCGTTGCGACCCTATGGTAGAGCACCGCGGCACCTGCTAGATCCGTGACTAAAACTTTCATTTTTAAAATTCTGCAATTACTGGACAGTATTTGTCGCGGCTCCATAGTGGAGCGCCACGAGCCTAATGCACTACAGAAGTCGAAAGGCTTTTATCTTACCAGCATCGCGACCTTAATTATCAGCATCGCGACCCTAATATATTGCAGACGCCAAAAGGCTTCTACCTCACTGGCACCACGACCCTAATGATTAGCGCCGCGGCGCCACCTGTCCAGAAAACAAAACAAAAAAAAAACAAAATTTTAGAGTTCAGAATGTTTAACCCACTATTATTATTATACAACATATTATTTGATAAGTATACTATTCATGTTCTAAATCTCAAATGTTTGTCATTTAAATTACTAGAATAGCGTGCACAAATAATTGTCTGGGTAGGCGACACCCAATATGTATTTAAACTGCTTAATATCATGATTGGGATGATGGTACCCAATGTGTTTAGTTGACTTTGCATGATAGTTGACATATTTTATTTGATATAGCATGAGAGAGTTGATCTTGGTTAAAACCCTAAATTAAAATGTTGCCAAAAATTTAATACAAGTCTCATTTAAAATGAACACGTCATCTGTTATAATTGATTGTAGTGCAAATCCTTTTCAGCGAGATGAGTATTTATGCAACGACATTTACTCTAAAGTCTATGAGGACTCGGGCTCTTTCATAGATGCATGTTAAATGTAAAAGTGGGTGATAAACCTTCATGAGAACTCTGCTGAGTATGCCCTATTTGACAAGGTGGCATATCGGAAAGATCTGGACGATGCTACATTGGCACAGTGTGTAATGTTGTCCTCCATGACTGGGGAGTCACAGAGGAAATATGAAAATATGGGCCCGAACGAAATGCTAGAACACTTGAAGAGTCTCTATGACTCACAGGCAAAAAATGGAGTATGAATTGTTGAGAGATTTTTTCAAGTGTAAGCTGAACGAAGGGGGTTAAGTGTGTGTGCATGCTCTGAATATGATTTGATTGATAGAAAGGTTGGCTTCGATTAGAACGAAACTGCCTATAAATGTCTCTGCCAACCTGATCCTGAATTCGCTTTCTGGTTCATTTGAGAATTTATTGTGAACTTCAATATGAATACGACCAAGGCAAGTCTTTTAGAGCTTCACAACATGTTGAAGACCTTTGAATTATCTACCTCTAGAGGTAAAGTTGTGCTCATTGTGGGCTCATCTAGCAAGTTCAGACCCAAGCGTAAGAATATATAGAAGAAGAAGGGTAAGACATTTGTTGCACCCACATTTTTGAAACCTAGAGGAGGTGTTCAGAAGAAGGAAAAGGTAAATATGGTTGTATGCCTCAACTACAAGAAGAATATGTACTGGAAGAAGGACTGCACAGCTCCAAGAGGAGGCAAAACACTAGGTGTTTCTAGCTCTGCTGGACAAGTTATGTTTGCCATTGAAATAAATATGTCTATAAGTAACTCTCACTGTTGGGTATTGGATAGCGATTGTGGCTCACACATTTGTAATAATGTGCAGGGTCTGATTGACAGCACAAAGGTTGGACCATGGGAGGTAGACCTGCGCGTTTGAAATAGAGCACGAGTGGATGCTGAACGCGTGGGAACTTATAGACTAGATTTATCTTCAGGCTTTTGTTTAGAACTAAATAATTGTTATTTTGTTCCCTCATTGACGAGGAATATTATTTATATCCCAACATTATACATTGAGGTGGTTTCCTCATTCATTGCCAATGGCAGTTATGTACTATCTTTTAATGGTTTTGTTTGTGGAAATGTTCCACTTGTGGATGGTTTTTATGTTCAAAACTGTAATCGTGAAATTTTTAATGTGCAAAATAAACGATCTAAGATAAGTAATCCAAGAAACCCCACCTACATATACCACTGTATACTTAGTCACATTAATGAATCAAGGATAACGAGATTAAGAAAGTTAGACTACCTGTAACCATTTGACTTGGAGTCCTATGGTAACTGTGAATCTTGCTTGAGAGGAAAGATCACCAACAAGCCACTTTCTGGGAAAGGTGTGCGAGCTAAAGAGGTGCTTGATGTTATACCCCGTAGTTCTGGCCATACGTATAGGAGCGTACGAAAGGGGTTAAGACTTAAAATTTTCGAAAGGTAGGTTGACGGATTGTTTCGGACGGGTTTTTAGTAAACTTTAAGGCGGGTTATGACCCGTTACGTTGAGAGTTCCTAGGTGCTTCAAAGTCCTAGTGTGTAGTTCGTTGAGTCTAGTTTCTAACGCAACCAACCATTCGTCGATAGGACCTCGGAGTAGAAAGTTATGAGAGTTACAAGTTCAGTGCGTAGTCGGACAGAAAAGTGTTACGGTCAGGAGCCACGCATGGCGCCGGATGCGAGGTCAGCGCGGTTATTCGAGGGTCGCTGAATTTGCAGCGCCGCCGGAGCGAACGCGGCGCCGGAAGTTCCTACAGTCCAGAGTTTAGTGGCCGCAGGTTCTGGGCGCGGCGCCGAGGCGGGATTCCTGGCGGAAAAACTTAGAAAAATCAGATTTCTTCTTTTAAAAAGGCCATGGGATGGTGACAAGTGTCCCCCCCCCCATCTGATTTTTGCATGTCCCTTATATTGACCAAGTGTTGAAGACTTGGTCATCTTTCAAATCATTCTCTCTCTCTAAGCTAGAGCTCTCACTTCTCTCTAAAATTCCAAGAGGAATTCAAAGCCTAAGAAAAATCTGAAAGAGTGTGGAAAGAAGGAAGCTTGTGGCTAGCTTGTAGGTGTTATTGTGGTGGTGTTCTTGGAAAAGAGGCTAGCAAAGTTGTTGGAATAATTTTGGCTAAAGCTCTAAGGTAACAATTCTTCTCTTGTAGCTAGTTATTGATGTTGCATGTGAAGAAGAAGGAACTTGTAGTAGTAAATAATGCTCCTAGATTCATTGCATGTAAGAAATAAGGTTTGGATATGAAAGAATTGGTTAAGAAGATATTGTGAGCATGTTGTAGCCTAAAAACTACCTTAGACTTGTTAAGTTAGTTGTTTTACCTTGTGGGGCAGAATTTTACACACCCAAGTTTAGGTGTGTAATCCCCTTTGAAATGTTTGGATTGTTGGGCCTTAAATATGGCGTTTGGATGTTGAATTCGGCCTTGAGAAAGGTGGCAAAGTATTTAGAAACAAAGGAAATGCTGCCCAATTTTCCATAGAAATTAGTGACTTGAACTTGAAAAATTCTATGTTTAAACTAGAGGTTAATAAACGTATTATGGTCATGATAGGTTGACATACTACGTGCGGTATTTTGGACTTAGCAAGTGGATTGAGCCGAAGAGGTATGTGGAAACTTTCTTATCTCTTGAGCATGAGTAGTTATATCTATATAGTACGGTAGACGTACGTGTTTTTAAATGAAGTAAATCCTTTTGTTATACTTGACTTGTTTTAAGAAAATGTCTAAGTTGGTTGGGTTAAGAAGTTAACCCGCTTGTTCTTGAGGAATGGTTTGTCCTAAATAAGGTAGACAAGGATTTCTTGACATAAAGAAGTATAGAGCACTTGGTGTGAAAGTATTGAGTATCGAATTATTCTAGGAGTAAGAGGCTTAATTTTTGAGATAAGAAACTTGTTTTCTAAAAGATAAGAGGCTTGAAGTAATTTTGAAAATTGTGTAAATTTGTTTTGAAGTGTAAGTCTCTTGGTTAATAAAAGAACGGAACCGTTTGAGATATAAGGAGTTATAACGGCTTTATGGGAAGTTAGTTATAACGGCCTTATGAGAGAATAAGAATGTCTAAAGTTTTAAAAGCATAAAGTTAGTATAACGGCTTTATGGGGAGTTGGTTATAATAACTTTATGGAAGGTTAAAGAGTGGGTTTTCTTGAAAAAGGTAAACATAGATGAAAGAAATGAGCGATGGTCAAAGAAGTTATGAGTTTACTTGACGCGTCTGGTCGGTGATGGAGGGTTCCACGGGTATGCGCCATGATGAGGTTCGTTCCTCGTTGATAGTGTTATTCCATGGACTAGCTCCACAAGTTCATCACGCAGGTGGATCCGTAGCTAGCCCTCGTACTTGCCCCGCCGGTGGCGTGATGCAGGTGGATCGGTAGTTGGCTTCGCCTTGCCCGTCGGTGTTAGGACGGTTTCGTGATGCAGGCGAATCGGTGGTTAGCTCACGACTTGCCCGGCCGTGACGTGACGCAGGTGTATCTGCAGAGCTATCGACTTGCCGGCCACTTTGATACGGTGTATTTAGTATTGTTGATACGCGGATCTCGTAGCTTGCATTTGCCCCGGTCAGTTGAGGACGCATGGTGGATCTGGTAGCTATGCCTTCGTACTTGCCCTGCACGGTTCTTAGGACACAGGTGGGACGTGGTGTTCATATGTACTCCTTAGTGTTGTTATATCATAGACTGCCGGCAGTGAGGAAGGATTTCCACGGGCATGATTGATGTTGTGGGCATGAGACCCATGGTTATATTTGAGTGATGACTTAGAGGGCGTGAGTCCCCGACTTGACATGGCTGCTTATATGTTGTGTACTGTAGTTGGCTATCGTACCTGTCTCCTGCTTTATATAGACTATTATGATTTCATTATCATATTTTCAGTTTCACATACTTGGTACCTGTTGTACTGACCTCCTTCGGGGGGCTGCGTTCATGCCGCAAGTTGAGGTACGTAGCTTGCTGATCCGCACTCTTAGGATCACTGTTCAGCTCTTGGAAAGCTCCATTTCTCCGGAGGCTTTGTCTTTTGGTACGATTCCCTGAGGTTGTGGACTTTTGTACATTCAGGGGGTATGGCGGGGCACTGTCCCGTCACAGTTGTTATTCCTAAGTGCGTAGTCACATTTGTGGTTTGGTTTGTCAAAACAAGTTGTCTTGCTTTTACATTTTTTATTACGTATATCCTATGGAAGGCGGCCTTGTCGGCTTGCCGGTGATGTTTACTATTTACAGGTTTATGTGTTATGTATGTTCCGCTTCTATTCTCTGATGTGTACCGGACAGGGTGCCCTGGTAGGGCACCAGTCGCGGCCCCGGGGTCGGGTCGTGACACTTGAGATGGTCCGTATTGATGTATGTGGTCCATTTTCAACTCAATATAAGGGAGGATACCCTTACTTCATCACTTTTACAGACGATTTCACAAGGTTTGGGCATGTATATCTTATGAAACACAAGTTCAAAGCCTTTGATAAATTCAAGGAGTACAAGTCAGAAGTAGAGAAGCAACTTGAAACAAGTATCAGGATCCTTCGGTCAGATCGATGAGGTGAATACTTAAGTAAATAATTTCTGGATTACTTGAAGCTTCATGGAGTCTAATCACAACGGACACCTCCTGGAACACCACAAATGAATGGTGTTCCTGAAAGTAGAAATCAAACTCTATTAGATATGGTTAGATCTATTATGTGTTTTTCAGCTCTACCAACATACCTTTGGGGCTATGCATTGCAAAGCTCAATTTATATTCTGAATAGGGTTCTGTTATACCCCGTAGTTCTGGCCATACGTGTGAGGGCGTGCGAAAGGGAGTAAGACTTAAAATTTTCGAAAGATAAGTTGACGGATTGTTTCGGACGGGTTTTAGTCAACTTTGAGGCGGGTTATGACCCGGTACATTGAGAGTTCCTAAGTGTTTCAAAGTCCTAGTGCGTAGTTCGTTGAGTCTAGTTTCCAACGCAACCAACCGTTCGTCGATAGGACGTCGGAGTAGGAAGTTATGGGAGTTACAAGTTCAATGCGCAGACGGACAGAAATGCGTTTCGAACAGAAGCGACAGGGCCGCGGCGCCGGATGCAGGGCCGCGGCACCGGATATTCTGAGGGGTCACTGAAGTTGCAGCGCCGCGGCGCCTGAAAGTCCCGAGAGGCGGCAGAAGTTTCAGCGTCGCGGCGCCGGCTGCAGGGCCGCGACGCCGAGGCGGGTTCTGCGAAGTTGAGTGGGGATTTACGCTTTGTTTTTTAAAATAGGTCATGGGTGGGTGGTGTCCCCCCATCTGATTTTGCATGTCTCTTATATTGACCAAGTCTTGAAGACTTGGTCATCTTTCAAATCCCTCTCTCTCTCTAAGCAAAAGCTCTCACTTCTCTCTAAAATTCCAAGAGGAATTCAAAGCCTAAGAAAAATCTAAAAAGTTCAGGACAAGAAGGAAGCTTGTGGCTAGCTTGTAGGAGTTATTGTGGTGATGTTCTTGGAAAGGAGGCTAGCAAAGTTGTTGGAATAATTTTGGCTAAAGCTTTAAGGTAACAATTCTTCTCTTGTAGCTAGTTATTTGTGTTGCATGTGAAGAAGAAGGAACTTGTGGTAGTAAATAATGCTCTTAGATTCATTGCATGTAAGAAATGTGGTTTGGATATGAAAATATTGGTTAAGAAAATATTTTGAGCATGTTGTAGCCTACAAACTACTTTAGAATTGTTAAGTGAATTGTTGTACCTTATGGGGCAGAATTTTACACACCCAAGTTTAGGTGTGTAATCCCCTTTGAAATGTTTGGATTGTTGGGCCTAAGATGTGGCGTTTGGATGTTGAATTCGGCCTTGAAAAAGGTGGCAAAGTATGTAGAAACAAAGGAAATGCTGCCCAATTTTTCATAGAAATTAGTAACTTTGAACTTGGATTATTTCTACATTGAAATTAGAGGTTAATAAACGTATCATGGTTATTTTAGGTTGACATATTACTTGCGGTAGTTTGGGCTTAGCAAGTGGATTGACCGAAGAGGTATGTGAAGTTTTCCTATCTCTTGAGCATGAGTAGTTGTATCTATGTAGTACGGTAGACGTACAAGATTTGGTATTCTTACTTGTTTTTAGTATATAAAGACTTGTTTCGTTTTAAGAAGTATAAGTCCCTTGGTTAAGGGAAAAGTATGATTTTACTAAAGTATAGGGTTAATATAACAAATTTATGGGAAGTTGGTTTATTAGCTTTATAAAAGGTTAATAAGAAGAGATTTACTCTAAGTAAGATAAGTAAGGACAAATGACTTGATTTATGAAAGGCAAATTGATTTTAAGGCATCAATTGCCCAAAGGTTTTATATGAAAAAGAGTCATTTTTAAAGAATATAAGTATGTGGTACTTTGGGTTAAATTCCCGGATTTTTCTTTTATTAAGAATGTTAGTGCCTTAAGTAAATTAAAATGAGAGGGTATATGAACAAGACTGATAATAAGTTATAAGCTTTCTAAACTTATTTATGATTATGATATGATGACCGTTTGAGCTAGGGTAAGAGTATAAATGAGGGGCCAACCCCAAGATCGTTATACCACCTTCTCCAGGGTAAGAGTATGAATGAGGGGTAAGCCCCAAGATCGTCATACCACCTTCTTCAGGGTAAGAGTATATCTGAGGGGTACATCCCCAAGATCGTTATACCACCTGCTTCAGGGTAAGAGTATATCTGAGGGGTAAATCCCCAAGATCGTTATACCACCTGTTCCGTGGATTTGCTACCCACGATGCGAGGAAT
This sequence comes from Przewalskia tangutica, assembly GCA_029844215.1. Classification (NCBI taxonomy): domain Eukaryota; kingdom Viridiplantae; phylum Streptophyta; class Magnoliopsida; order Solanales; family Solanaceae; genus Przewalskia; species Przewalskia tangutica. Next base: position 82,328,241 of record CM056736.1, on the reverse strand, counting down.
ACCTCATGCGAGTCCTATGGGCTTATGCGGGTGAAATAGTCCAATGCGCGGTACACCTATGCGAGGAATACCTCATGCGGGTCCACAAGACCCATGCGGGTGAAATAGTCCCAGGAGTAGGATTGCTTATTGATACTACGGGCGAGGGACCCTGTTTTGATCACAAGCCTCCTATTTTTATGCATTAAAGTACATACTTGTTACTCTCATTGTTAGTAAGGCACAGTGTACTGTATTTTGATTTTCGTCCATGACTCAAATTATTTTGGACTTATGATATCATTATTACAGTATTTTCCAGTTTTACATACTTGGTACATATTGTGTACTGACCCCCGTCCTCGGGGGCTGCGTTCATGCCGCAGGTAAGGGTAAGCAGGTGGTGGATCCTCGTTCTTAGGATCACTGTTCCGGTGTCAGAAGCTCCATTCCTCCGGAAGCTTATTTTTGTTGGTACGGATTTTCCCTGATGCTATAGGTATTGTGTACATTCGTGGGTATGGCGGGGCCCTATCCCGCCACGATTGTTATCCTTAGAAGTGCGTGGTCACGTATGTGTTTTGGGTGTAAGAGCAAGTTGTCCGCTATACTTTTGATTAAGTATGTTTTATGGAAGGCACTTTATCGGCCAGCTTGATGTTACCTTTTATAAGTTATGTGTTATGTATGTTCCGCTATTCGACGATGTATACCGACGGTACCGGTAGGTACGATCGCGACCGGTCGGGTCGTGACAAAAGTGGTATCAAAGCAGTTAGTCCTCGGAAAGTGTCTACAGACCGTATCTAGTAGAGTCTTGATTATCGGTGTGTTGTGCACCACATCTATAATCGTGAGGTCGCAGGATATTTAGGATTGGTTTCCATTCTTTCACTCTAGATCGTGCAATATAGCTGAGTTATAGGTTGAACCTCCTCTGATGTTTTCCTTTATGTATCAGTTATGCCTCCATGCAAGGCAACCGCGCTGGAAGGGCAAGCGGAGGTGTCGCTAGTGGACGCTGGCGGTCACGAGGCACAGCCCAAATTTTCCAGAGATGATGTTTCGAGCGGCGAGTTCCACGACGTCGCCAAATTTCACGGAGTTCGAGGCAGCGAGCGCCATCGAGATCATGACGGAGCCTCCAGTCCACAATGTGGTCGAGTATAGAGATTACGAGAACAGATCCGCTTATTGACCAAAGATAGTGGCGAGGCGGCCGACGAGCAGCGGCCAACCCTAGAGCCGACAATTTACGGATTCGGGATTTCCTAGGTTGTCATCCACCCGAGTTCTATGGCTCGAGATTCGAGGAGGATCCGCATGAGTTTGTCGCGGCGATTCTGGACCATGCAGTGCTCGAGCCTCGAGACCGAGTGCATGCTAGCTTTACCTGCACGCGATATTGCGTTGAACTGGTTTGAGTCATGGGTGTTGTCGAGAGGTGAGGATGCTCTTCCAGCTGTTTGGGAGGAGTTCACAGAGGCTGTCCTGGATCACTTCTTACCCCCTGAGGTGAGGAGAGCCCGCGTAGATAGATTCCTTACCTTGAGGCAGGACGGGAGGACTATTAGAGAGTACAGCCTGGAGTTTTACTCCTTGGCTAGATATGCGCACACCATTGTAGCTGACATGGCAGACAGGGTTCATCGATATATGATGGGGTTAGACCGTCATATGATTACTGCATGCTTAGGGGTGGCTCTTCAGCCAGGAATGAATATTGCCAAGATGCAGGCGTATGCGCAGGGGATTGAGGATAGAGAGAGGCAGGATCAGCTAGATTTAGGCCAGCCCAAGAGGCCGTGACAACAGAGGTCTCAGTGGCGCTGAGGCGACAAATTTCGGCAGCAGACTAGGTCCACATTTCAGCCAGCCTAGAGTGCTCCTTCTCGCCGCGCGAGGTCCGATCACCGTTATTGAGAGCAGGTCAGGGCTCCAGGACTTCAGGGTTTCAGGGAGGCAGAGACCGTCACCAATCGAGACCACCCACATCTCGGTGCGTTCGATGCGGTAGGTCTCATCCGGGCGAGTGTCGTATGGGTTCGGGAGCGTGTTACTCTTGTGGCCAGCAGGGCCATCTGAAGAAGGATTGTCCGTCCTTAGGCGGCGGAAGCGTTATGGTTCACCGGCGGTCGATTCTTTGGATCTTCGTCTTGATGGTCGACGCCTGCGAGGCGGGGTGTTCACGAGCCAGCAGACCGCGGCAGAGGTTGTGGTAGGGTCCCGCCTAGCGGTCCTCGTAACGCATCTATGCTATGTCCCGCCGTCGACCGTGAGGCGTCACGGATGTCGCCAGTACATTGTTGGTTTCTTTGTGATGTATATGCTTTGATAGATCCATTCTACCTTGTCCTATATATCTCCCCATATTGCTGATAGAATAGGGATAGAGCCCGAGTCCATAAGACCTTTTGAGTTGGCTACGCCAGTAGGTGATTCGGTGGTAGCCGAGAGGATATATAGAGCTTGCCCAGTTACTGTTGGCAGTCGTCAGACTTTAGCCACCTTGATAGAGTTGGAGATGACGGACTTTGAGGTTATTATGGGTATGGATTGGCTAGCGTCTTGCTATGCCAATGTGGTAGAGAGAGATTAGTTCGATTCCGCTTCTGGTGAAAGGAGTTATCGAGTGGAAGGAATATCGCTGCGTCGTAGGGTAAGTTTATTTCTTACCTCAAGGCTAGGAAGATGGTGCGGAAAGGGTATATCTACCATATGGTTCGGTATTCGACATCGAGGTGAGATACCGACCTTGATCGATTCTGATCGTTAGAGAGTTTCCAGACGTATTCCCAGACGAGCTTCCGGGTATCCCTCCTGAGAGGGAGGTTGAGTTTTGCATTGATTTGGCACCAGATACTCGACCGATATCTATTCCGCCATACTGACGGGCACCGCCGAGTTGAAAGAATTGAAAGACCAGCTGAAGGACTTGCTGGAGAAGGGCTTTATCAGGCCAAGTGTTTCTCCCTGGGGAGCGCCAGTGTTGTTTGTAAAGAATAAGGATGGGACGTTGCGCATGTGTATTGATTACACGCAGCTGAACAAGGTAACTATCAAGAACAGATATCCCCTCCCCAGGATTGACGATTTGTTTGACCAGTTGCAGGGTGCAAGGTGTTTTTCCAAGATAGACCTGCGGTCTGGTTATCATCAGGTGCGAGTTAGAGGGACAAATATCCCAAAGACTGCATTCAGGACCCGGTATGGGCACTATGAGTTCAGGGTGATGTCTTTCGGATTGACCAACGCTCCAGCGGTATTCATGGATTTGATGAATAGGGTGTTCAGGCCATTCTTGGATATGTTTGTTATAGTTTTCATTGATGATATCCTGGTGTATTCGCGCACAGAGCAGGAGCATACGGATCATTTGAGGACGGTATTGGGAGTCCTCCGGGACCGGCAGTTGTATGCCAAGTTCTCGAAATGCGAGTTTTGGTTAGCTTCGGTGGCTTTCTTGGGGCATGTTATCGGGGCCGATGGTATTCGGGTTGATACAGCGAAGATTGAGGCAGTCAAGACTTGGCCTGCACTCCAGCTACACCGACGGAGTGCGCCTGGGCCTTGCAGTTATTATCGGAGGTTTGTGGAGAAGTTTGCTTCCATATCGGCCTTTGACTAAGCCGACTCGAAGCGGTATGTTCCGGTGGACGGATACTTGTGAGGAAAGTTTCCAGTTGCTAAAGGAGAAATTGACGACCGCCCCAGTTCTTACTTTTCCAGAGGGTTTAGATGGATATGTGGTTTATTGTGACGCGTTAGGTGTCGGGCTTGGGTGCGTCTTTGACGCAAAGACGGCAAGGTTATAGCTACGATCTCGGCGGCTTAGGAAGCATGAGAAGAACTATCCCACACATGACTTGGAGTTGGCAGCGATGATTCATGCCTCAAGATCCGAGACATTATTTATATGGAGTTCATGTGGATATTTACACGGACCACAAGAGTCTCGAGATATCTTCACCGCAGGAGCCGAACTTGCGGCAGAGCGGTGGTTGAGCCGCAAGGATTACGATGTTGATATTTTATACCACCGGAAGGCCAATGTAGTTGCAGATGCCCTTAGTCGCGGTCGATGGTAGTGCATGCGATGTACGCCGGAGAAAAGGTATATGGTCCGAGAGTTACATCGCCAGCGAGCCTTGGGGTTCGCTTGGTTGATTCTCGATAGTGATGGAGTTCGGTTCGAGAGGTTGCCGAGTCTTCCATCGTCGAGGTGAAGAGGCGATGATGAGGATCCGATTATGGTACGGTATCGAGATGCCGCTTTTCAGAAAGAGAAGAGCCTATTTGAGGTAGCGCCGGATGGGGTCCTAAGATTTGAGGCCCGGTTGTGTGTTCCCGATGTGGCAGGACTTCGTCAGCAGATTCTGGGGGAGGCACACAGTGCTCGTTATTCTATTCATCCAGGGTCGACTAAGATGTATCATGACCTCAGATGCGTGTATTGGTGGGATGGCCTGAAGAGGGACGTCGCGGAGTTCGTAGCGCAGTGTCCTAATTGCCAGCAGGTCAAGGTTGAGCACCGAGCGGTGGTCATTGCAGGCTATTGATATTCCGACTTGGAAGTGGGAGGTGGTAAATATGGATTTTATTACAGGGTTACCTTCCACTCAGAGGAAGCATGATTCCATTTGGGTTATCGTCAACAGGCTGACGAAATTAGCCCATTTTCTTCCAGTCAGGACGACTTTTTCGGCCGAGGATTATGCTAGACTGTATATCAGGGAGATTGTGAGGCTGCACGGAGTTCCTATATCGATTATTTCGCATGCAGAGCCAGTTCACGCTAACTTCCGAGGTCTTTCCGAAGGATTAGGACGCAGTGAGTCTCAAGACGACATTTCACCTCGCATCGACGGACAGCCGAGCGCACTATCCGCATACACGAGGATATGTTGCGGGCTTGTGTTATTGATTTCGTGGGTAGGAGGATCATTTACCTCTTGGAGTTTGCTTATAACAACGGCTACCACTCTAGTATTCGACGGGCGCCTTATGAGGCCTTATACGGAAGGAAGTGCAGGTCACCGATAGGCTGGTTCGAGGTGGGAGAAGTACAGTTAGTCGGGCCAGACTTGGTTCAGCAGGCAGTGGATAAGGTGAAGCTTATCCAGGAGCGGTTGTTGGCAGCTCAGAGTCGACAGAAGTCGTATATAGATCATCGGCGTCGACACATGGAATTTGAGATAGATGATTGGGTTTTCCTAAAGGTATCGCCCATGAAGGGCGTGATGAGATTTGGAAAGAAGGGGAAACTTAGCCCAAGGTACATTGGGCCTTATCAGATTGTCCGTAGGGTAGGCAAGGTTGCCTATGAGTTAGATCTGCCGTCCGATTTGGAGGCGGTACATCCGGTTTTCCACGTGTCTATGTTGCGGAAATGTATTGGAGATCCATCTAGAGTGCACCCGATTCATGATGTCCAGGTGACAGAGGAGTTATCGTATGAGGAGAGTCCCATAGCGATACTCGATCGTCAGGTTAGGCGACTTCGGACGAAGGACGTGGCTTCCGTCAAAGTATTATGGCGGAACGAGAACAGGGAGGAGATGACGTGGGAAGCAGAGGATGACATGATGAAGAAGTATCCTCACTTATTTCCTATACCTCCAGGTAACTTACTTTCTTACTTGATAGTTTTAAATTGGAAATTTTGCTTGAGTATTGTTGTGGCTCGTGGAGCATCTTTTATTGCAAAAAGAATAGCTAAGAGGGTCTATGTCGATATTGTGATTTGAGTAAGCCTAGAAGGAACATTCGGGACGAATGTTTCTAAGGGGGGGAGAATGTTATACCCCGTAGTTCTGGCCATACGTGTGAGGGCGTGCGAAAGGGAGTAAGACTTAAAATTTTCGAAAGATAAGTTGACGGATTGTTTCGGACGGGTTTTAGTCAACTTTGAGGCGGGTTATGACCCGGTACATTGAGAGTTCCTAAGTGTTTCAAAGGCCTAGTGCGTAGTTCGTTGAGTCTAGTTTCCAACGCAACCAACCGTTCGTCGATAGGACGTCGGAGTAGGAAGTTATGGGAGTTACAAGTTCGGCGCAGACGACGTAAATGCGTTTGGACGAAGCGGCGGCCGCGCGCCGATGCGAGGTCGCGCGCCGGATATTCTGAGGGGTCGCAGAAGTTGCAGCGCCGCGGCGCCGGGAAGCAGGGCCGCAGCGCCTGAAAGTCCCGAGAGGCGGCAGAAGTTTCAGCGCCGCGGCGCCGGCTGCAGGGCCGCGGCGCCGAGGCGGGTTCTGCGAAGTTGAGTGGGGATTTCTGCACTGTTTTGTTTTAAAAGAGGTCATGGGTGGGTGACAATTGTCCCCCCCCATCTGATTTTGCATGTCTCTTATATTGACCAAGTCTTGAAGACTTGGTCATCTTTCAAATCCCTCTCTCTCTCTCTAAGCAAAAGCTCTCACTTCTCTCTAAAATTCCAAGAGGAATTCAAAGCCTAAGAAAAATCTGAAAAGTTCAGGACAAGAAGGAAGTTTGTGGCTAGCTTGTAGGAGTTATTGTGGTGGTGTTCTTGGAAAGGAGGCTAGCAAAGTTGTTGGAATAATTTTGGCTAAAGCTTTAAGGTAACAATTCTTCTCTTGTAGCTAGTTATTTGTGTTGCATGTGAAGAAGAAGGAACTTGTGGTAGTAAATAATGCTCTTAGATTCATTGCATGTAAGAAATGTGGTTTGGATATGAAAAGATTGGTTAAGAAGATATTTTGAGCATGTTGTAGCCTACAAACTACTTTAGAATTGTTAAGTGAATTGTTGTACCTTATGGGGCAGAATTTTACACACCCAAGTTTAGGTGTGTAATCCCCTTTGAAATGTTTGGATTGTTGGGCCTAAGATGTGGCGTTTGGATGTTGAATTTGGCCTTGAAAAAGGTGGCAAAGTATGTAGAAACAAAGGAAATGCTGCCCAATTTTCCATAGAAATTAGTAACTTTGAACTTGGATTATTTCTACATTGAAATTAGAGGTTAATAAACGTATCATGGTTATTTTAGGTTGACATATTACTTGCGGTAGTTTGGGCTTAGCAAGTGGATTGACCGAAGAGGTATGTGAAGCTTTCTTATCTCTTGAGCATGAGTAGTTGTATCTATGTAGTACGGTAGACGTACAAGATTTGGTATTCTTACTTGTTTTTAGTATATAAAGACTTATTTCGTTTTAAGAAGTATAACTCCCTTGGTTAAGGGAAAAGTATGATTTTACTAAAGTATAGGGTTAATATAACAACTTTATGGGAAGTTGGTTTATTAGCTTTATACAAGGTTAATAAGAAGAGATTTACTCTAAGTAAGATAAGTAAGGACAAATGACTTGATTTATGAAAGGCAAATTGATTTTAAGGCATCAATTGCCCAAAGGTTTTATATGAAAAAGAGTCATTTTTAAAGAATATAAGTATGTGGTACTTTGGGTTAAATTCCCGGATTTTTCTTTTATTAAGAATGTTAGTGCCTTAAGTAAACTAAAATGAGAGGGTATATGAACAAGACTGATAATAAGTTATAAGCTTTCTAAACTTATTTATGATTATGATATGATGACCGTTTGAGCTAGGGTAAGAGTATAAATGAGGGGTCAGCCCCAAGATCGTTATACCACCTTCTCCAGGGTAAGAGTATGAATGAGGGGTAAGCCCCAAGATCGTCATACCACCTTCTTCAGGGTAAGAGTATATCTGAGGGGTACATCCCCAAGATCGTTATACCACCTTCTTCAGGGTAAGAGTATATCTGAGGGGTAAATCCCCAAGATCGTTATACCACCTGTTCCGTGGATTTGCTACCCACGATGCGAGGAATACCTCATGCGAGTCCTATGGGCTTATGCGGGTGAAATAGTCCCATGCGGGCGGGTACATTTACGCGAGAATACCTCATGCGGGTCCACAAGACCCATGCGGGTGAAATAGTCCCAGGAGTAGGATTGCTTATTGATACTACGGGCGAGGGACCCTGTTTTGATCACAAGCCTCCTATGTTTATGCATTAAAGTACATACTTGTTACTCTCATTGTTAGTAAGGCACGATTATCGTATTTTGATTTTCGTCCCATGACTCAAATTTATTTTTGACTTATGATATCATTATTACGATTTTTCCGCTTTACATACTTGGTACATATTGTGTAATCGACTTCTTCCGGGCCGCGTTCACGCCGCAGGTAAGGTAGCGGTGGTGGATCCTCGTTCTAGGATCACCGCTCCTGTCGAAGCTCCATTCCTCCGGAAGCTTATTTTTGTTGTTACGGATTTTCCCTGATGCTATAGGTATTGTGTACATTCAGGGGTATGGCGGGGCCCTGTCCCGCCACAGTTGTTATCCTTAGAGGTCTGTGGTCACGTATGTGTTTTGGGATGTAAGAGCAAGTTGTACTGCTATACTTTTGATTAAATATGTTTTTATGGAAGGCAGCCTTATCGGCTGGCCAGTGATGTTACCTTTTTATAAGTTATGTGTTATGTATGTTCCGCTGCTATTCTCTGATGTATACCTGACAGTACTTTGCAGGTACGACGCGCCCCGGTCGGTCGTGACATGTTCCTTCAAAGTCAGTAGAGAAAACTTCATATGAGATATGGAATGGCAAGAAGCTAGCACTTAAACACATGTGACCCTGGGGGTGGGTGTGCCCTACATATGTAAAGAAAATGCTTACTGTTGACACCCAATTTTGACCCGCCCGTCCAGCCATTAACCATAAAATTACACTAATTTTTGTAAAATAATTTTTAGGATTTTTTATAATAAAATACAACAATAAAACATTAAATACAGGCATAAATAATTAATTTAATAATGGCATCGCGTCTTACGTAGAGTCTTAAGCACTTAGAGTCTCGCGCCCGCATTAATTAACTTTAAGCTTTGTCGTATTAATAAACGCATGAAAATAAATAATTTAGCGATAACGTCGTGTCAGGTGGCATAGCCGCATAAATTAGTAATCATTTGTAATTTAAAATCAATTTTAATCTGATATATGCATTTAATAGCGTCGCATTTATAAAAAGCTTTAAACAATTCTTAAAAAATCATATTTACATTTAGCATTTAAATAATTCAATCTAAGCTCATTTTTTATTTTAATTTGACTTCGCAATAATGCATAACAATAAGATTTTAAATAATAGCGTCGCATTCCAAAGTATTAAGCATTAGTTAAATAACGCGCCCGCATTTAGCACCTAAATAATTAGACTAATGTAGCACCTAGATAATTATAATAAAGCACCTAATTTTTAATCACATTTGTTATCACTAATTAATTAATACACTTGCCTAGAATTAATTAGCTAATTAACTAAGCCTAAAACTAATTAATCTATCACTAACTAATATTAATTAAATAACTTAACTAATTAAATACCTACCTAAAACTAATACCCTAAGACTACCCAGCCCATTCGCCCCACGCTCGCCCAAAACGTCGACGCGACCGCGAGGCCCACCCGCAAAGCCAACACCCGCCCCTTTACTTCAAATTTCTGCCTTTCCAAACGAAGGCACAAAACAAAACAAGAAGAACCCTAAACCTAAAGCAACCGCCACAAGACTCCACGCCCACCGCGATTCTCGTGAAATACCGCACCCCACCTTCCTCCTTTCCCTTCACCGCACACACGTCTTGGTGATTTCTTACCATAACCGAACCAAATCCCTTCAAATCGAATCACTTCAAAACCAGCAAGTATCCTTCAAATCTCGGGCAATTTCCTTACCTTACTTGTTACATCGCGCAAAATCATAGCAAATCAATCCAAATAAGCGCCTAATATCGGACGAATCTCGTCGATTCAAGCACGAATTAGCCTTTATTACTTACCTAACTTGGAACCCCAAATATGGCTATATAAGGCGCATGCAAAAGGTTAAGAGGGGGGAAACAGAGGCAGACCGATCGCATCGACTCAGAGGAGAGCAACAGGGGGATAGCATAGAAGCGATGGTTTCGAGAATAGCGACCACGCTAGCACACCCATAGCATCGACACGAGCATCGACTGAGGCTCACTGGGAAACCCTTAGCATCGCAAGAATAGGAGGTTCAAATCCCTTTTTAGTCCAGCAAAGAAAGAAACCAACAACTAAATCTCGCCTCAATCGCATCGCAATACGTCGAGTGGCTCGACGACTTGATACGCCCGGTCATTTGTCCGAGAAGGTAAAATCAACTCTCTCAATTTCGGTTCATTTCTGCATTTCTGTGTGAAGTCTGTATTTAAATAATGTGTTAGACAGTTGAAGATAATATTGGGAGACTGCGAGGTAGATAATTATCTGTTTGTGTGGTTGCTATGGTGTCGAGGGATGAGAAAATTCTGAAATGAGTTTGAATCATGGGTATGTTGCATTTGTTTGTTTACATTATAATGGCAACTGTCGGGTAATAACCAGGAATGAGATCAGCCCTGTTGAAATTCTGGCTTAGATGGTCTTGCATATCTAAGTTAATCCTTATATGATTATATCTATTGTGGTATATGGATCTCCCCTTTATAGTTGTGAATTGCATTACTACTATATAAGCATCTCAGAATTTAACCACAAAGGATGACACCATGTTAATTGAAATACATGATTTGTATGTAACTATTGTAGAACCATGCTCATATCATGAAACAGAGTAGTCCTTCATATGTATTGATATGACCCTGCCTTGTTTGGATTTCAGCTCTTAAGTCATGTCATTTACCATGTGCACAAGTACACATATCCATATCTAGTTTAGCCTTAAATGGATACTAGGCTCTTCTTTGAGTTTTCACTTCATTAAGACTGTGTTATGAGTACATAACAAGGACTATTTGCATCCATCTATGATTTCCCTGTTACCACTACATATTTGTAAGTTCAACCATCTAGCCTGAATGTCTATCTAGTCAAAGAACAAAATTCTGAACTATCATGTTGGCTGCTGTGTGGTACTGATATTTCAAAGTGATAAAATTTAAGTCAACTTCTGTATGCTAACTCAAGGAATCTATTCATGAAGCCCTATTAGACCTCTGTGTATTAGTAAAATCCAAAACATTTTGCTTGTTTACTTCTGTGGATGCTCCTGTTTGCATCTAGATCAGTTAGGATATTAATGCATAATTATACCTTCTCTGGATGCTCCTATTAAGTTTGCATAACTATGTCATTTTTACTTGCATTATTAATATGGTTTGAGTATATACTAATCCTTATCTTCCTTTGTTTACATGGCACGCACCGGAGCAAAATAAAGAGTCTCACGGCGAGACTCATCGCAAGTCATTTCAAATGGCAACCCGCACGCATTTGCAGTCCCGCTTCAGAAATTCCTAAGACAAAATAGGATAAGACGACGTCGCCGCGCATCTTGGAAGCTGCGATCATATCCACCTTCTATATTGTTTGTTTGAAATTTGTTGCCTAATTATTTAATTTTGTAATTAATAGAATACTTAGAATAGTCAAACCTTGAATCAATAAATAGAAATTAATTTAATTTTGCTTCCCTTAAGTTAATTACTTTAGGCACGCCATACATTGTTTAGCATTTATAATAAACCACTCAATAATCTTAACTTGCATAATTAATCATATGTAGCTATGATATTATTCCTAACCCATTCGCTATAACATCCATATAGAAATCTTATTTTTATATACTAAGAAACCCCCTCAAGCATGTGATATACTAATCTAAGCAGGCAAATGTACACATTTAGTCAATTAATCTATTTTTTGCATTACATATTTTTAATACAAAATATAAAGCATGCTGTAAACTTTACATGTTGTTTTATAGCACTAATCTTATTAATCTTTGACTAAAAAGTACTTTCTATTAAATATCTTTCAAACATGCATTTTTAGCATAAATAATTAACCCTAGGTTTGAGCGGACAACCATAAGTTAGCGGATCCTTTAGGATGCCTAACCCCTTCCCTTTAGGATAATAAAGAACCCTTACCCCGGAACCTCACTAAGTTTAGTAGACCATAAAATGGAGTTAATGTTTTGCTTCAAACTAGTTAAACATTTAGGTGTCCTAATTCACCCAATTAATTAGGTGGCGACTCCGCGAACTCTTAGCATTCTAGCAACCCTTTAGCATTTTTCTTTTCTTTTAGCACCCTTTTAACTTTAGCCCTTTTTGCACCTTTAGCCCCTTTTAGCTTCTTGCACTTTTTTGCAATTTTAGCATCCGTTAGCATTTTTGAACATTAATAGCATTTTATTTATTTTCTAACATTTGCATTTTAAGCAGGGTTCGCTATATTAAAATATGCCGCGGCCGGAAAAGGGCGCGACAGAAATGGCGACTCCGCTGGGGATTTTAGGTTCTTAACCACAACAGACCTTGGGCTATTATTTGGCAATTATTTTTCATTTAATTTTTGTGTATTGTATTTTGTTATTTTTTTGCTACCTGCTTTACTGCTTTCCTTAAACTGGCATTCCGCTCATATTTCTTCCACTCTGGAAAATTCACACAATCACACACTCACGCGCTGGTGTGCTTCGCGCACCCGCAAATTTCTTCAAATACCCAAATTTTAAGAGAGTCACGCCGCATGGAGTTAGATCGGTTCGTTCGATCACCGCGTAGCCTTCTCACTCGAGTTGTCCGCCGGAACCTTGCGTCTAGAAAAAGCCAAATCTTAGCAACTCAGATGAGCTATACCACCCTTTATTTTAGGGCATGCATACATTTACCTTAGGTGGGTGGTCCTCGCATCGACACCACAATTAGGAAGACACCAAACTTGTCGACGGTTTCTCAACCCAACGACCAACCAGCATATTATGTGTAGCGTGACAATGACAGACAAATCCAAGCCCAATCATGACATGCTGAAGTTGGGAAAAGTGCACCGTCATTTGGTCGCCATTTCCAACAAAGGCATTATAATTGGACGACTTGGACAAATCCGTCATAATCTCGCATAAGTGACGTTTAGGCTTACCTCTGGCATAAAGAGGTCCCCCTGCATGTTAGGAAACGTTTGAATGTGCTATGTGTCTGCTACATACCTGCAAATTATGTGCTTTATGCTAACATCGTTTGTTGCATTTTTTAGAAAGATTTATCATCCTCCCAAAGTGGTCGGTTCAGATTTGACTAAGCAAATGGCAGAGCATCAATATTTCACAAGATCAAAGGTACGGTCCAGCAACATGACTGATTCAAGGACATCTGAGCGGAACGAGTCGGAACCTGTCTTGGTTCCTATAAGCAAAGCAGAGGTCTCAGGAGAGAAAGACAGCATAAATCCAGTCGAGCAACTCGCACAATTACCACAACAAATGGCAACCCTGCAGGCCGAAATCAAAAGGCTCAAGAACCTCACCAGAGCACTCACATCGCAAATAACCAAAACACAAAAATCTCCAAATCATTACGAAGACTGCTACATATCCCATTCAGCCAATATACAATGCACCCATATATCCCACACAAAACCGAATGCCTAACGTACTCCAGCTAAACACGAACCAAAGGCCACCACAAACCCCTTCTCGCAATGCATATGGCAACCCTGCGATACCTATACGTATACGCCTACAAGCCCGCCCACCAAATATCTTCACACCGCCTAAATACTACGTAAAGGCCAGCCAAAATATACGCCCATTTAGCCGAGCCTTTATCGCAGTTGTACGAGAGGTTGAGGTTTGCAGGGATACTCCAGCCAATTCCAAAGAATGTGCCCAATCCCAAGTCCAAAGCTCATGATGGAAACAAAAGCTGTGCATACCATTCTGGAGCCATCGGACACGACGTGGGAAGGTGTTATACACTCAGAGACAAAGTAAGGGAGCTGATCAAGGAGGGAGTCATTCAGGTGGAGGAGGCTTACCCCAATGAGTACAATGAACCCCAAAGGAAGAGAGGTGTTCCCTTGCCAGAACCCGCTCCGCCTGAATCAGTTATTTATCCAAGCAGACACCACGCAGAAGCCAAGAGAAGGAGATACTGACAGCAGAGCACGAAGACCCAGCCAGCCATGATGCAGAGCAAGGCGCGATTGGTTGGATTTGCACTGTCTTGGTCCGCCAGAGCGGGATAGGAAAAACAATTTATTTTAGCGTAATAATTTATGAACTCATTTTTAAGCTTTAATAATGTTTTCTTCGTTTTGCTCAGAATGAACTACGTTTGACTGATTCCCTTAGTGGATACGTGGCGCCGCCTCGCTTCGGGTCCCACATCTAGAAATTTTTAATTTCACCCAATATTCGCTTGTAATGAACTACGCTCGACCGATTCCCGTGGGGATACGAGGCGCCTAAATCGCTTGGCCACACCATTAGGAAACTTTCCTTTGCTTGGAAAATGACAAGAATGCACATAGCCTACAAGCAACTACTTTGAGACCCATTTTAGACCGCATACACTTTTTCAAAACGGGACGGTAGGAAACCGCATGCGGTTGCAAGTCCAAACAAGCCAGGCACGCAGATATCAAGGAACAAGGCAGCAAAGTCAAATATGAATCGACCCCCCCCAAAACTCACAAATTTTTCTCTGAGCGCAGTCTTTAATGTGTCGAAAGTGCAATGTAAGGTAAAAATACGACGAAAGCGTCTTTCCGCGTAAGAAAAGCAAAGAAAGCGGAGGATTACAACAATCCAAAGTCAGCAGCAAGAGCAAAGCAGAAAAGGGGCATCAACAATCAGCAATCAAGGTTCAGAGTTCCGCAACAAAACCTAGCGCATCAACTCAAGCATAAAGACAAATTGGCAACCCACGCATCGCACACAGCAAAGGCATCATGACAATTCGTCAGCTGCAACGTTCAGCATGTCCGTGCAAAGACAACATCTCAGGGACGACATCTCTACCCATAAAATTGCACTTCTCATATGTAGTTATCATTTCATTTAAACAGGTATACACTAACGTCTTTTCTCAAGCTTAGCTTGCAGGAGCATTCATTCTACGAGCAAAGAACACGCCCGTGCAACGACGTTATCAACACAAAGAAGTCTACGCAACGACGCCAAAGAATAACACGTCCGCAACGACGTTATCAAGACAAAGAAGTCCATGCAACGACGCCAAAGAAGAACACGCCCGCATAACGACGTAATCAGCAAGTCCATGCAACGACACCAGAAAGAACACGCCCGCATAACGACGTAATCAAGAAGTCCACGCAACGACGCCAAAGAAGAACACGCCCGCATAACGACGTAATCAAGAAGTCCATGCAACGACGCCAAAGAACACGCCCGCATAACGACGTAATCAAGAAGTCCACGCAACGACGCCAAAGAAGAACACGCCCGCATAACGACGTAATCGCAAGTCCATGCAACGACGCCAAAGAAGAACACGTCCAAACAACGACGTAATCAACAAGTCTACGCAACGATGCCAAAGAAGAATATCGCCCGCATAACGACGTGATCGAAGTCCACGCAACGACGCCAAAGAAGAACACGCCCGTGCAACGGCGTTATCAAGACAATGAGTCCAGTGCAACGACGCCAAGAAGAATACGCCCAGTAACGACGTTATCAAGACAAAGAAGTCCGAAAACGACGCCACCATCAGCATATTACATCTACACAAGGAAGATTTTCTCTGTTCTCAAAATTGCATTTTTATCATTCATGCTTTATTATTCTGTCTTAGCAGTTATGCACTAACTCTTCTTTGAGCTTTAGTCTACAGGAGCAGCAGCAACAAGTCCAAAAACGACGCCAAGTCCAAAAACGACGTCAAGTCCGAAAACGACGCCAAGTCCAAAAACGACGCCAAGTCCGAAAACGACGCCAAGTCCGAAAACGACGCCAAGTCCGAAAACGACGACAAGTCCGAAAACGACGCCAAGTCCGAAAACGACGCCAAGTCCGAAAACGACGCCAAGTCCGAAAACGACGACAAGTCCGAAAACGACGCCAGGTCCGAAAACGACGCCACGTCCGAAAACGACGACAAGTCCGAAAACGACGACCAGTCCGAAAACGACGCCATCATCAGCATATCACGCAGGGACGATTTCTATACTCCCGAAATTACGTTTCTTACGCATGCTTTATTATTCTGTCTTAGCAGTTATGCACTAACTCTTTCTTGAGCTTTAGTACACAGGGACAATTGCAGCAAGGACAATATACCCGCGTTCACAATCGCAACACGTCTGTGCAAGGACGAGAATCACAGCATTCGCAAAATCGCATCAACACAACAGGCATCGCGTTTTGCAGGATAACCTTTTCTATTCACAGCTACATTGTTTTTAAAATTATTTTTGCCTTAGCAGTTATGCACTAACCGTTTGTTCAAGTCTTAGCATGCAGCAGCAGGAGCACAACGTGGATTTTCTCTTACAGCGAACCGGCAATGTTGGGCCAACCTTCCCAACGATTGCGTAGCCGCCTCAGCGTCGGTCCACTCGCTTCCACCGTAGAACCCAAAGACCACAAGCCATAGCAAGACACCCTGTGTTCAAGCCAGTTATTTTCTTTTACCTTTTGCACCATAACCCAGTGTCATCATAACTCGACACTGGGACATTTTTAAGCCCGCATTAGCCCGCCTTGGTGTTTTGACCATGGTAGCCCAGTGTCGTCATAACTCGACACTGGGACATCTTTGAGTCCGCGCTAAGCCTGCCTTGGTGTTTCGACCATAGTAACCCAGTGTCGTCATAACTCGACATCGACGCTTTGATTTTTGCGGCCACCTTTATCTACCGCCAAAGATTTTCTCGCACTCGAAGATCGAGACAAAATTACATGAGTCAACGTCTTTGTCCGAAGATTCTTCCATCATCTCCATACAAAGAGGACATCTGTGACACCCAATTTTGACCCGCCTGTCACCATTAACCATAAAATTACACTAATTTTTGTAAAATAATTTTTAGGATTTTTATAATAAAATACAACAATAAAACATTAAATACAGGCATAAATAATTAATTTAATAATGGCATCGCGTCTTACGTAGAGTCTTAAGCACTTAGAGTCTCGCGCCCGCATTAATTAACTTTAAGCTTTGTCGTATTAATAAACGCATGAAAATAAATAATTTAGCGATAACGTCGTGTCAGGTGGCATAGCCGCATAAATTAGTAATCATTTGTAATTTAAAATCAATTTTAATCTGATATATGCATTTAATAGCGCATTTATAAAAAGCTTTAAACAATTCTTAAAAAATCATATTTACATTTAGCATTTAAATAATTCAATCTAAGCTCATTTTTGATTTTAATTTGACTTCGCAATAATGCATAACAATAAGATTTTAAATAATAGCGTCGCATTCCAAAGTATTAAGCATTAGTTAAATAACGCGCCCGCATTTAGCACCTAAATAATTAGACTAATGTAGCACCTAGATAATTATAATAAAGCACCTAATTTTTAATCACATTTGTTATCACTAATTAATTAATACACTTGCCTAGAATTAATTAGCTAATTAACTAAGCCTAAAACTAATTAATCTATCACTAACTAATATTAATTAAATAACTTAACTAATTAAATACCTACCTAAAACTAATACCCTAAGACTACCCAGCCCATTCGCCCCACGCCCTGGCCCAAAACTGCGACTACGACCCGCGAGGCCCACCCGCAAAGCCAACACCCGTCCCTTTACTTCAGCCCCAGCGTTCCTTTCCAAACGAAGGCACAAAACAAAAACAAGAAGAACCCTAAACCTAAAGCAACCGCCGCCAGCACCCACGCCCCCAGCCCCGCGATTCTCGCCGGAAATACCGCACCCCACCTTCCTTTCCCTTCACCTGCACACACGTCTTCAGTGATTTCTTACCATAACCGAACCAAATCCCTTCAAATCGAATCACTTCAAAACCAGAAGTATCCTTCAAACTCGGGCAATTTCTTACCTTACTTGTTACATCGCGAAAAATCATAGCAAATCAATCCAAATAAGACCTAATATCAACGAGAATCTCGCCGATTCAAGCACGAATTAGCCTTTATTACTTACCTAACGGAACCCCAAATATGGCTATATAAGCATGCAAAAGGTTAAGAGGGGCAACAGAGGCGCAGACCGATAGCATCGACTCGCAGGAGAGCAACAGGAGATAGCATAGAAACAAAGGTTTCGAGAATAGCGACACAGCTAGCACACCCATAGCATCGACACGAGCATCGACTAGGTGGGCCAGTGGAAACCCTTAGCATCGCAAGAATAGGAGGTTCAAATCCCTTTTAGTCCAAAGAAAGAAACCAACAACTAAATCTCGCCTCAATCGCATCGCAATACGTCCGAGTGGCTCCGACGACTTGATACGCCGCCTGTCGCTGTCCGAGAAGGTAAAATCAACTCTCTCTCAATTTCGGTTCATTTCTCGCATTTACGTGAAGTCTCAGATTTAAATAATGTGTTAGACAATTGAAGATAATATTGGGAGATCGCGAGGTAGATAATTATCTGTTTGTGTGGTTGCTATGGTGTCGAGGATGAAAATTCTGAAATGAGTTTGAATCATGGGTATGTTGCATTTGTTTGTTTACATTATAATGGCAATCGTCGTAATAACCAGAATGAGATCACCATTGAAATTCGCTTAGATGGTCTTGCATATCTAAGTTAATCCTTATATGATTATATCTATTGTGGTATATGGATCTCCCTTTATAGTTGTGAATTACATTACTATATAAGCATCTCAGAATTTAACCCTAAAGGATGACACCATGTTAATTGAAATACATGATTTGTATGTAACTATTGTAGAACCATGCTCATATCATGAAACAGAGTAGTCCTTCATATGTATTGATATGACCCTGCCTTGTTTGGATTTCAGCTCTTAAGTCATGTCATTTACCATGTGCACAAGTACACATATCCATATCTAGTTTAGCCTTAAATGGATACTAGGCTCTTCTTTGAGTTTTCACTTCATTAAGGCGTGTATGAGTACATAACAAGGACTATTTGCATCCATCTATGATTTCCCTGTTACCACTACATATTTGTAAGTTCAACCATCTAGCCTGAATGTCTATCTAGTCAAAGAACAAAATTCTGAACTATCATGTTGGCTGCTGTGTGGTACTGATATTTCAAAGTGATAAAATTTAAGTCAACTTCTGTATGCTAACTCAAGGAATCTATTCATGAAGCCCTATTAGACTCCGTGTATTAGTAAAATCCAAAACATTTTGCTTGTTTATACTGGATGCTCTGCTTGCATCTAGATCGCTTAGGATATTAATGCATAATTATACCTTCTCCGGATGCTCCTATTAAGTTTGCATAACTATGTCATTTTTACTTGCATTATTAATATGGTTTTGAGTATATACTAATCCTTATCTTCCTTTGTTTACATGGCACGACCGGAGCAAAATAAAGAGTCTCACCGAGACTCATCGCAAGTCATTTCAAATGGCAACCCGCACCGCATTTGCATTCCCGCCTGAAATTCCTAAGACAAAATAGGATAAGACGACGTCGCCACAAGATCTCGAAGTCGCGATCATATCCACCTTCTATATTGTTTGTTTGAAATTTGTTGCCTAATTATTTAATTTTGTAATTAATAGAATACTTAGAATAGTCAAACCTTGAATCAATAAATAGAAATTAATTTAATTTTGCTTCCCTTAAGTTAATTACTTTAGGCACGCCATACATTGTTTAGCATTTATAATAAACCACTCAATAATCTTAACTTGCATAATTAATCATATGTAGCTATGATATTATTCCTAACCCATTCGCTATAACATCCATATAGAAATCTTATTTTTATATACTAAGAAACCCCTCAAGCATGTGATATACTAATCTAAGCAGCAAATGTACACATTTAGTCAATTAATCTATTTTTGCATTACATATTTTTAATACAAAATATAAAGCATCTTGTAAACTTTACATGTTGTTTTATAGCACTAATCTTATTAATCTTTGACTAAAAGTACTTTCTATTAAATATCTTTCAAACATGCATTTTTAGCATAAATAATTAACCCTAGGTTTGAGCGGACAATCATAGTTAGCGGATCCTTTAGGATGCCTAACCCCTTCCCTTTAGGATAATAAAGAACCCTTACCCCGGAACCTCACTAAGTTTAGTAGACCATAAAATGGAGTTAATGTTTTGCTTCAAACTAGTTAAACATTTAGGTGTCCTAATTCACCCAATTAATTAGGTGGCGACTCCGCGAACTCTTAGCATTCTAGCAACCCTTTAGCATTTTTCTTTTCTTTTAGCACCCTTTTTAACTTTAGCCCTTTTTGCACCTTTAGCCCTTTTAGCGCTCTTTTGCACTTTTTTGCAATTTTAGCATCCGTTAGCATTTTTGAACATTAATAGCATTTTATTTATTTTCTAACATTTGCATTTTAAGCAGGGTTCGCTATATTAAAATATGCCGCGGCCGGAAAAGGGCGCGACACTTACTGATAAGTTGGAATCTAAAAGTGAGAAATATTATTTTGTGGGGTGTCCAAAGGAAACTAAGGGATATTATTTCTCCCTTCTTGGAGAATATAAGGTCATTGTTTTCAGAAATGTAACTTTCCTTGAAGAAGACTATGTCTACAAGGAATAGAGTTGCAATGAGATAAAACTCGAAGAAATTCAAGAACCACAAGATAACACAGAAATTTAACCCTTGTCGAATGACCTAGACAAGGATTCAGTGGGAGTATTTGGTAAAGATTGGGTACTTAGAGTACACCCTTCAGCCAATGGGAGTGCGGTGAGAGATAGTGCAGAGATACAAGGCTCTCATACACAACCAGTGGAAGATGATACAATGGATGTACATCATTCCAGTCAGGAAATACATAAAAATGACATTCCTGAAAGCTCTCAGGAGGGTGGATTGTCCAACACACAAAGACCTTCTCACAGTCAGAATGCAACAAACACTGAAACGCAGAATAATCAACTCTGTAGGACCACTAGGACTCATTGTCCACCTGAAAGACTTAATCTCTTTGTTGAAACACACAATGAGATGAATATTCCTAATGGCGATGAACCTACAACATACAACGAGGCTATGTTAGACATTGATTAGCAGATATGGCAAGAAGCCATGAAATCTGAGATGGACTCGATGTACATCAATCAAGTTTGGAACTTGGTTGATTTGCCAATATGGTTAGACCTATAGGATGCAAATGGGTCTTTATGAAGAAGATTGTGCATATGGCAAGGTAAAGACTTATAAGGCAATATTGGTGGCTAAAGATTGTAATCAATGGCCCGAGGTCGATTATGATGAAACTTTTTCACATATTGCAAAATTAAGTCCATTCGAATTTTGCTTGCAATAGTCGCATACTATGATTATGAGATTTGGCAAATGGATGTTAAAATTACTTTCCTCAATGGTAACACAATTGAGGAGGTGTATATGATACAACCTAAGGGTTTTACATCTAAGAATAAGCCCAAAGAAGTATGCAAGCTACAGAAGTCTATTTATGGAGTTAAGCAAGCCTCAAGGAGTTGAAATATTTACTTTGACAAATAAGTAAAATCGTTTGACTTTGTTAGAAGCAAAGAAGATCCATGTGTTTATATTAAGCGCAAGGAAGGGAGTATCGTCTTCATTGTTATATATATAGATGACATATTAATAATGGGAGACAATAATACTCTCATGTCTATCAGTCAAGGAATTGTTATCCAACACCTTCATGATGAAGGACTTAGGTGAAGTCTGCTACATTCTTGGAATTAGGATCTATCGAGATAGACCTAATAGATTGTTGAGGATGTCACAGTCCATATACATAGACAAAGTGCTAAGACGATTCTCTATGGAAAACTCCAAGAAGTGAGGTATTCCTATGGGTCAAGGCATCAAGTTATCAAAGAAGGATAGTCCTTCTATTGTTGTAGAACTTGAATGCATGAAGAGAATCTCATATGCTTCAACTATAGGATAAATCATGTATGTCATGACCTGTACGAGGCCAGATGTGGCCTATGCACTTAGTATGACTTGCAAATTCCAGAATCCTGGGGAAGAACACCGGAAAGTAGTCAAGAGTATTCTTAAGTATCTTAGATGAACTAAAGAATATTTCTTAGTCTATGGTGGACAAGAGAAGCTAGTGGCTACCGGATACACTGATGCTAGCTTCCATCATATTTTGATGACTTCAAGTTTGGATATACCTTCATTTTTAATGGTGGAGCAGTGAGTTGAAAAAGTTTCAAGCAAGCAACAACTGATGATTCGACAACTGAAGTCGAGTACATTGCTGGATCAGAAGCTGGTAGAGAAGTTGTCGCGATATCTAAATTCCTGAAGAAACTAGGAGTTGTTCCAAGTGTCACTTGTCCAATAACGATTTATTGTGACAACACTGGTGCGATTACACAAGCTAAGGAACCAAGATCAACAAATAGAAACAATCATGTACCAAGGAATATACTCAGGGCGATGGTGGAAGCTGAAGAAATAAGATTAGACTATGTTCCCACAGATGATAATCTAACTGACCCATTTAGTAAACCATTAAGCTTAGTTAAGCATAATGGTCATTTTGAAAATATGGGTATTAGATACATTGGAGATTGGCTCTAGGCCAAGTGGGAGATTGAAAATATGTATGTCCTAGAGACAATCATTATTAGAGACAAATGTACTTGAACACATTCGTATTATTAATAATATTAATATATTTATGGCATTTGTAATTATTAAATTATTATTTGATTGTTTATAATTATTCATTAATGTGCATCCCTTGAGCTTACGTTGTCATTAATAGAGTGAGATATTGAGGATAGAGCGTAACTCTCAAAATAGTCTCGACTAATGATCATCGGGAATAGGATATCGATGATATGTTATAAGTCGACATGTGATCTGCATCACATTCTTGGAGAATGTAGTATGTCTCACCTGCTACGAGTAATGGTTACTAGTGATGGACACATGGATACTTTTGCAAAGTATCGGTATACCCTGCTGATAAACTATTTGTTATACATGTCTAGAATGTTATCAACGTGTGGGATATAAAGGTCATTTAACTTGAGGTCAACACGCACCTTGTTTACAGAGTAATATACTTTGACTCTGTCCTAAGCTTAAACTCCTTATAGGATAAGATACGGTTTGTGTTGCGTGCATTATGATGTAAACTAAGGTGGTAGTTGAGCCAAGAGTAGGATTCATTCCTCGATTGAATATTCAAGAGAGTACTCAACTTCTCAGTGATATTAGGTCGACCAAGTCATTGGCCAATGCAAGAGACATATTTAGAATATGGTCTAGTTGTCGACTAATATAGATGAGATAAAGTGATCAAGCCATTTGGATAGACACATGACAAATCCTAAGCTTGATCGAGTGTGTCGCGAATGAAAGGAATTTATCATCTCACATAAAGGTTATGTTTGGTGGATTCATTGTAAACATACTTCACATATTGAGTTCGTCGTACGGCGTAGTCTAGCAGTTTCGTATGGACCTTAATTGGATTAGTGTCAATATATGAAGCATATAGGGTCACACTATGTCGATTTTTCGATCTAAATGTGTATTGAGAAAGTATTAAATATTCGATTTAGAATCGAGATATTTAAATTGATAATAACTATGGGATAATTTCTATTTGATAGAAATTATTTAATTAAGTCAAAATTGAATTTTAGATTTAAGTAAATGTGGTGAATATATATCGAAACGAGGAACGTCACAGGACGTAAGGCGTCACGACGCCTACTAGGCTGAGTCGCGGTGCCGACCCGACAGTGGACTCAGACGGACTGGCCCACTGCACCTAGGTTGTTGGGCTAGGCTTAGAGCCCAACCCTAATCTGATTTTGACCTGAAATTAACTATATATAAAGCACTAACCTTATTGATATTAGACTAATGATTCTATTAAAAAATTCTAGACTTAGAGTTTAGAATAAAACTTTCTCAAACCTTTGTCAAGATTTTCTGACTTTCTTGACAGAGGAATACACTATAACAAGGTGTTTGCAATCGAAGGGAACAAGCGTGTGTTCGCCCTTAGTAAAAGATTCCAGATTATATACCCTGTAAGTGTTCTTGTTTAAGTTTATTTTACAGTTTTGATTGTCATATAACCATACCAGAAGGTATTGTTGGGGTAAGTAAATAAAATTTTAAACTTTCGTTGTGTCTTACTTATATATTTTGAACACAACAAAATTCCTACAATACATCTTAGATTTGTCGATTATTTTATGGTTGGAGTCCTACTCATGACGACCTGGTTGAATTGGGAGAAGTCGTAGGTATTATTGCAGGTCAATCGATTGGCTAACCGGGTACTCAATTAATATTAAGAAATTTTCATATCGAAGGAGTATTCACGGGAGTACTGCAGAACATGTGTGAGCCCTATCTAATGGACAGATAAAATTCAATGAGGATTTGGTTCATCTGACACGTACACAACACGGGCATTCCGCCTTTCTATGTTCTATAGATTTGTATATAACTATTGAGAGTGAAGATATTCTATATAATGTGAATATTTCACCCCAAAAGTTTGCTTTTAGTTCAAAACGATCGATATGTAAAATCAGAACAAGTAATTGATGAGATTCGCGCAGGAATATCCATTTTGAATTTTAAAGAGAAGGTACGAAAATATATTTATTCTGATTCAATGCTCTGTCTAGAATACCGAATTATTTAGTAAAACTATGAGGGTTCCTTTTTCTTCTTGCCCATTGCTTTTCTTCACTTTTTTTATCCCTCTGTTATGCTTGTTCTGAAACTGTGTTTTTTTTTTTAAATTTGAATATAGACATTTAGAATTTTTTGCATTTCCTTATTCCAGAGCTATGAATAATAAATCTTTCTCTCTATTCCAGAGCTACATTTCAAGTCCACGTATTGATTTTTCTCTTAAAATATTGCATAGATGGAGATGAATTTGTAATCATGGCTCCTAAATAAATGATGCTTTATTATTAATAGATGCTCTCTTAAATGTAAATCTCCAATACCATATCGAAATTTATCGAAACATCCCAACAGGGGACGACCATACTTGTTTAATTTATCTCTTTCAATTTGAATCCCATGAGGCGGACCTTGAAAAGTTTTAACATAATTCGAAACCGAATTATTTCGGATCGATATCTACTTTAAATTACCGACTAATGAATTATCCAATCCGAATTTTAGAAATATCGAATCGAATATCGAATGTCCACCTCTCTTTTTAGAGTTTTAACTTCTTTTTCAATTTTAAGGAAAGGTGGACCAGTTAATATAAACAACAGAAAAAACTGTGAATGCTCTTGTTGATATTTGAATTATTAATTAATGTTATTGATGTAGGACGTAACTGCAGTTATTAAATTTTAACTATAAGTTCGTGTAAAAGGATTTTTGAACATATCTCTCCTTATTTTTTATTTCAGTTTTTAATATTGAATTTTCTTCTTTTAATTTTAAACCTTCTTGGTTAGATTTACTGGTATTTTATTTCTTGTTTTTTTGTCTTATATTAGCGCAATGAAAAACTAATTAAACAATTAGACTACAACAAGAAATAAAAAAAAATTACTAAAGTCACCATCTTATTTATTAAAAATTTAAATTAAAAAAAATGTATTTTTATGATATTTGTTTTTTGCAAATGAAAACAAAACTTATATATAACATATGACTATATATTTTTATAATTGTTTTTATAAAATTTAACTTGCTGAAAATGATATAAAACTTAAAATATCATATTTAACCTTGGACTCTATTTGTTGTATTTTTTATAATTTTACCTTTTGAAGGAACGAACCAATCTTGTGTAATATATATATATATATATATATATACCATATGGGTATCATAGAGGACTGAGAAGTATTTTTTCAAGAAACATATCAATCTCTATGATACCTTATCAGTATATGATATATACTATGTGAGTATCATACATGACTGAGCTCTTTTTTGAAAGAGTGAATATGTCATTTATGATATTTTGTCAATATATGATATATCATGTGAGTTAGTCATCAATGATACTCTGTTAGTATATGATATATATCATATGGGTATCATAGAGGATTGAGTTGTGTTTTTCTTGAAGAAATGAACCAGTAATCTATGATACCATGTCAGTATATGATATATATCATGTGAGTACCATAGAAGATTGATGAGTGTTTTCTTTTGAAAGAATGAACCAGTCCTTTATGATATTCTATCAAGATATGACTATACACCATATGAGTATCATAAAGGACCGAGTAGTATTTTTAAGGAATAAATATATCATTTATTATACCCTATTAGTATATGATATATATCATGTGAGTATGAAAGAGGACTAGGTATTTTTTCTTGAAAGAATGAACATTCATTCTTCTATTATACTCGTCAGTATATGATATATATGTGGATATCATAGAGGACTGAAGAGTGTTTTTTAAAGGAATGAACCAACCTTCTATGGTACCCTATAAGTATATGATATATATCATGTGGGTATCACAGTATATTACAATTGTATACTTCATTTACTGCTGATTTGATATACTTTATGTTCGAATAAGTTTGTTTTTTAACAATTGATATAGAAAGAAATAAAAATGGAAAAAATATACTATATCAGTTTTTTTTATTGATAGAAAAAAGAGAAAAAAATAAAAATATATTTAGATATAACTTTATTTTTATTTGAAAAAAAGAAAAGTTATAAAAATATTTTTTATTAATGTAGATTTTTAATAAATAAGCTAGTAATTTCAGTATTTTTCTTAGTTGCTTCTTGTTGTACTCTAATTATTTGTTTTTAAAATATTTTTATTAGTTTAAAAATAGTTAGCTGTTATATTTAATTTTATATTTTATTTTATTTTTTAAAAGGAAAAGTAAAAAAGACAAAAAAAATAACAAAAACAAAAAAGAAAGAAAGGAAGAGTCTTTGAAAGCAAGTTGATGTTGAAGCTTTCCCAAAACAAAATAAAATAAAAGAGACAAAACACAAAGGACAAAAAAGATTGCATGACTCTGACGTCAGCCAAAAAAGGAAAAGGGCATTTATGGTAATTATTTTGGTGACATCAAAGTAGATGGACATGCTCGTGTAAATATTTTGCTTTTGATGAGCAATTAGGTTGTTTTTCTTTTTAATAGATCAATTGTTTCTAATCTTGACTCATTTACAAACTTAAGACACCTTTGCCCATTTTGATTTATATCGAAATATTTAATCTCTCCTTCTCTCATTTTCTCAGTAAAGTCTAACCACATTTACATGATCATTTTAGTTTTCATCAAAGTTATCATGGTATCAGAGCTCAAATCCTTGTAGATTTGGACCTCAACTACCTATTGATACTATCTTCAAATAATTTAATCAGAATTTTTGTTATTGACCCTTTGATTTAATGAATTTTCTTTCATGATGTTTTTGGTGTTCTCGTGGTGAATTAGCGTAGTTCTCAAAAGATACGATTGGCAAATTCAATTTTGTGAGGAATCTCGAAACTAGGATTTCTAACAATCCACAATACCATACTAGAGTTTTATGAGTATAACATAGTCTTTTTAAAGTCAAAATATCTCGAACGTGACATTTTAGCCCAAAATAACATACATTTTCTAGTACGCACTTGCTTAACAATATATAAGATAATCTGAAAGCAATTATGTCATTCACATTAATCTAAAGGCTAAAGTCTAACTTACCTTGAAATTGGCAAGCTTCTTAACTCCTAAGCATCCAATTCATGACATTCAACGGCCTCAATCTATGCAGAATATCGATTTGAAATTATATTGGTAGGGTTTTATCACATATCTTTAGATCAAACCTAATTCAAATTCAACAGAAAGTCTACTTAAAGTCAATACCCAATCAAACTAGTAAATTCCTGAACAAATTACAGGATTGTATTACCCATGAGCTTACATTCTTAATACTACAACCAAGCTTCAACTTTTGATTAAATTACTTGGTCAAATCCTTAAATTACCTAATTAGGGATCTAAGTTAAAATCCCCAATTTAGACACTCAAATCTCATGTTTTTATCGTTAAAATCCGTCCAAAATCGAGTATAATTATCAAAGAGTGTTAGAATTGTTACCTCAATGATTTCAATTTAAATCAACCCATTAGTTCATCACCCAGGAGTTCATTTTTTTTCCCAAAATGGCAAAAACTAAGATACAACGTCCTAACCGTTCGAATTTATATTTGATATCTAACTCAATGTGATCGTGGTTTCTTACTGCTATTGAGTTAATTCATGAATTAGGTACTTTTAACGCGATCACGGCCCTGATAATGCTATAGCTGCATTGAGTCGGCTAAGACTACTGCGCGATCGTGTCCCTTCCAATACCGCGATTAGGGTTGTTAGCGATCCGGATACTCCCGGTAATTATCCGAAAACCGGACCGGTAAACCCGGACCGATACTCGGACCGAAACCTTAACGGTCCGGATACGAGTACCAAAAATACCTGACCGAGCAAGAGCGGACGTAGAACCGTAAAATACCCTGAACACCCCAACCCCACCCCCTCAATCCCCTCCACCAGCCCCACCAAAGAAGCCCCTCACCCTCCTGCCAGCTCTAATTAGTTGTAAATTAATGAAACTTTAAATGGTCATAACTTTGCGCTCGGATGTCCGTTTGACCTAATGTTTTTTTGATTTCGCGTATTTTTTCGAGATAGGGCCGGACAAACAGCTAAAGCAGTTTGGAGCAGCCAATTTCTCAAAAAACATCCGTCTTGTCAATCAATTTCACTTTTACCCCAAATTGTTACCAATTGTCCATTTTCAAATCTAAATATCTCGCGCTATACAATATATTTCAACGTAAAAATTTCGTGGTAATGTGTCCGAGAATGTCAATTTCAGTATTGGAAATTCAATTTTAAAAAAAATATCGGCCCGACCCGGAAAATTCTTACCGGTCCGGACCGAGAACCGGACCGATAAGGTTTCGGTCCGGGACCGGATCTCGTTCCAAGACCGAAACCTTATCGGTCCGGGACCGGTAAGCTTATCGTACCAGTTCCGATAAGTGGATACCCGGACCGGTCCGGACCGATAACAGCACTAACCGCGATAAAGCTGACTTGTGAAAATGCTTCTCTCTTTGAATTTATACATATGCTCAAAATTCAATTTAGAATACGAATACTAAAATGTAGGATCGGATTCTTACAGTTTAAATTACATTGTTCAAACTCTGGAAATTTCTCTTTGATTTTCGCTTCACACTTGCGAAAATCAATATTACATTGGATCTTAGACAAAAGGCCAATTGGCTGTCTCTACTTGTCTAGATAAAGTTTCCTTGTATGTACCTTTTTATAGTTTTAACTAGACTTGTCCATCGGGTCGGGCCCGCCCGCAAAAAAATTAGGGTTAGGGTCAGCTTATTGCTGACCCGTGAGCCACCTGACTCGAAAAAGTGGGGACCTGAGCATATGTAGGGTCGGGCTAAGGATAGATTTTTTTACCCACAACCCCGGCCCGACCTCTGACCCGACCTCGACCCGCCACTAAATCTTTTTAATATAATTTATATTATTTTTCCTTTATTAATATTTACATGTTTTAAGAATATATGTGATGTAGGCTTTATGTTTTAATGTGAAGCATTGACATAAAATATATGTGTTGTAAATTGATGCAACTTGAAATGGTCATAACTCTGCGGTCGGACGTTCGTTTCACCCAATTTCTGTCTTCCCAATTTCGTGCTAATGTTCTCGAGAATGTCAATTTCAGTATTGAAAATTCAATTTTAGAAATAACAAAAAAAAAATAGTCGGGTCCCATGACCCGACCCAACCAAATTACTCCATTTTTATGTTTGTTTCATAGAGTGGGTCAGGGCCGACCCGTGACCCGTAGGATCCCCGAAGGGTCAGGGTCAGGGTAATGGTCAGGAAATTTAACAAAAAATAGGGTCGGATAGGGTCGGGCAAGTAAAAAAAAAAGTCACTTGATCCGACCCTGACCCGTCCCGACCCGAGTTTTGGACAGGTCTAGTTTTTTAACTTAGAATTTTGCATATGACATAGTTTTGGTAGTTTCATTTTAGTTACTGTAAAAATCTCCTATATGAGTGCTTGTTAGACAAGTGATAACAAAGTAATTGTATATTTCCAGTTGTGATAAAACGACGTGAGGTGGGTAATTTTCTTCATGGTTCCTTATAGACTTGAAATCCTCAACTACTTGGGCGTATGGCTTTCCATACTTGACCCACAAATTAAGTTATCTCAATTCTACAAATTGATTTCAAGCTTCCCAGGTTTATATTCAAATGAAGAGATAAGGACAAAAAGGTTTATGTAATTGAAAATTGGTTATTTTTAAGGGGAAAAGCTCAAATATAACATTGAACTATCGGAAATGACTTATTTATGTCACTCGTTAATAGTTTGTCTCATTTATGTCATAGTCGTTATCAAAATGGCTCATCCATGTCATTTTTCATTAACGACAACGTTAATGAAAAATGATATTGTAAAACCGACATTAATAAAAAATGGTATTGTAAAATCGGCGTTAATAAAAATGACATGGATGAGATATTTTGATAATGATGATGACATAAATTAGTTATTTCTCATAGTTCGATGACATATTTGAGTTTTTTTTTTTTTTTAATTACATTTTAAACTGTGGCTGAACATTAAAAGGAGGACCAGAGGGTGGCCATCCCGAGGCAACTTTCTAATTAAGATAACAAGATGCATTAGGAAACTAATGCACTTGTCATTGGTACTATATTATAAGATTTACACATATGAACCATATATTAGAAATTTACATGACAAGGACCAGCTTAAGGCATGAATCTTTAAAATGACCTACCAAGAATTATATTTTGAGGTGATATTCCCAACATCATAGAAAAGGCCTATAACAAAACATGAGATCAAGAAAAATTGCTATAGATGAAGGCGTTCAGTTGGTTCTTTAGTGAAATGAAATATAATCAGATAAATTATCTCTATAGTAACTTTCAGATTGCATCCAGATAAGATAGACAGATTGAATACAAGGAAGTAGGTACATGTGTAACTACACAAATTGGGATTAAGGATCAGTAAGAATAAACTGTAAAGCTCTTGAGGCACCTCAAAGGAGTTGTTGAAGATATTTAAAGTAAAATTGTGCAACATGGGAGTGAAATACTATTGTCTTAATACTAGTCTGGTCACGATATTCTAGCTACTAGGGTTCTAACTTCTAATGGGTCGCTTGGTTGGCGGTTAGGGATGAGCTATTCATGTATTAAAACTATACCTGTCTCACCGTCCGGTTGACTCGAATCGACCAGTTGACCGGTAGAATATCCGACCGCCCGACCGTAAGGGCATACCGGGTTGGGTTGATTGGCCCTCAATCCGCACGTTAGGAAAACCCAGAAGGCCGGACAGTTAGACCAGAACTATAAACCTGCCTTCTGAGCTAATCCCGACCGACCAGAATAAAAAATAAAATAAAAATTTAAAAAAATTCCAACGGTCACAATACCGCTGGGAGGGTGAGGATGGGAGGGAGTGCCAACCATTTCATTTCGTTTTTTTTTTTTGTTTATTATTTTATTTTAATTACATTTTTTACCCTTTAAAAAATCTATAAATTCTCTACATTTTTTTAATTTTTATCACACAACATTTCTCTCAGTTATCTTATTCTCAATTTCTCATACTCTCTTAATCATCTTTATTATCAATTTTCAAGTTATTATTATTATTAGTTTTCAAATTCAAAGTAGCAAGACGCAAGACTTCGAGCTTCGAGTTTCAATTGAATTCTGAATCCCGAAATTTGGTACACTCGTTTCATTCTCTAATTATTTTATTAAATTGTCATATTTATTTGTTGATTATTTAAATATTTTATAATGTCTTTACTAAGGGGAATTGCGTCGGATCATACAGTAAATCTAGTTCAAGGGTAAAATATGTAGGTTCTTCATTATCTAATCAAAATATAGATTATGATCAAATGCAAGAAGATTTTGGAATAGAAGATAATGAATATGATAACGTTCAATTAGATAATGTTGTTGAACTTGTAGAACAAGAACCTCCTACACCTACTAGTGTTCCTTCACAACGCTTGCATCGCTAGGTAGTGGTAGTCGTAGTCGTAGACCTCCTTTACCAGAACCAGTAGCAAGAAAAAAAAGGAGTAAAGTGTGGCTCTTTTATGATAAAGTTGTGGGTACTGATAGAGTTAGATGTAATATTTGTGGAAGAACTTATAAACATAAGACAGGGGTGGTGACGGGACGCACTATAGTAGAGAGATATAAAACACGATCATACGGCACAATGGAATGTCTCTCGATTTAGAACCCTGGCCAACAACAACTTAATCCATTAACGGGTGGCTAAGTACGATCCAAAAAGGATCGCATTGAATTAGCAAAAATGATTGTCGGAGGTTGTTTACCTTTTTCTTTTGCTTCTTCTTCATATTTAATTACATATATTCAAAGAGTATATAATCCTCTTTTTAAAGGTGTTCCTCGTAGTACTACTAGAGCCGATATTTTTAGACTTCATAATGATTATGTTATTTTTTTGCAATATTTGTTTGCTAACCTTCCATGCCTAGTTAGTTTTACTTCAGACATTGGACATGCATTAAACGGTTATGATTATTTAACAATTACTTGTCATTGGATTGATGAAAATTTTAGAATGGAAAAACGTATTATTGCTTTTGCGTATGACGAGGATCAAAGTCATATTGGAAAATATATAAGCGAAACTATTTGTTCTTATGCCCAAAAATATAATCTTTATAATAAAATACTTTGTGTATCATTCGATAATGCATCCAATAATACTGCTGCTGTAGATCTTTTAAAAGCAGAGCTACACCCACCACTTCCTCATATATTTCATGTTCGTTGTGCTTGTCATATTTATAATTTAATTGTTAAAAGTGGTCTTGATTTATTTTCACCTGAAATAAAACTTGTCAAAAGATCTGTTGGAGTTATTCAGGGTAATAATAGGAAAAATAGAATTATAGAATTTAAAGAAAAATGTAAACAATTTAATTTGAGACCTAAATTCATGTCAGAAGAGATTATTACACGGTGGAATTATACTTATTTATTTTTAAAAGAATGTTATAAGTATAAAGACCCCATAACACATGTTGCAAATGCGCATTGTAAGAACGTGATGTATATGTT
Source organism: Przewalskia tangutica (assembly GCA_029844215.1). Lineage (NCBI taxonomy): Eukaryota > Viridiplantae > Streptophyta > Magnoliopsida > Solanales > Solanaceae > Przewalskia > Przewalskia tangutica. The sequence continues at coordinate 82,295,116 of CM056736.1, read as the reverse complement.
AACCGACGAACATTGGAATCAATTGGTGAACTTTTAAAAAATTTACGTAAATTTTACAATCGCCATCGTTGAATTTTCGTGATCTTATTACACAACAGCTTTGTAATGCTTTAGCTCATATAATTTGAAATTTCATATTTACTTTATGGTTTAAAATCAAATGTGAAATATAAAGATGCGATTACACTTATGTTTGAAAAGTTTAAAAATATTTGTTCCTATTCACGATATTTATTGTATTAGTGCGATCTTAAATCCTTCTATTAAAAAGTAGATTGTCATAATTTAATATTTAGTTTATATACTTATATGGAAGTTGGTGAAACAGAAACTCCATCTTCATTTGATTGCATAAGTACACTTGATACTAATTTAACTACATTATATGAATATTATGCTACATTACATGATAACAACAATTCTGCTACTAATATTCCTTCTAGTTCTGCTTCTGTGTCTACACCTTCAGGATTCAATGCTGATGATGATGAAGAAGAATCTTTAGACATATGGAGCACTTTTACAACACAAGCAAGCACAAGTCGATCTTGCGATGAGATGTAACTTTATTTGCAAAAGTCAATGAGCCAAGAAAGTTTTGACCACTTTACAATGGGCGGCAGATAACAAAAGGCAATTCCGTACTTGCAATGATGGCGAGATGTTCTTAATGGTCGATCTCAACGGTGGATTCTCGAAGTGCATTTAGCCAAGCACGAGATCAAATAGAGACACACGCCACTCATTGGGGAAGCACATTAGAAGTGTTAGTCCGCAAGGATTGGATCGGATCGAGAGAAGAAATCAAGGATGTGAGACGTTAATTCTCCGGAAGATGAAGAAATAGGCAATATTTTGGAAGGCGGGAGCGGAGGCGGGACTGGAATTAATACTCCAGATTTAGAGGCTATAGAACATAACCAATTCAATCAACCTATAGATTATGAAGAACTTGCAAGAAGGATGCATAACATGTAAATAAAATTATTATTACTTCATTATGTACTCTTGTTAACATTATGAAAGTTCAAAAGTTTACATCTTATCATTAATTTTAATTTTACTATCTATTTAGTTGTTAATCTGTTATTACTTATTTGTTAACTTATATCTACTAATCTAATAAATTAATAAAAGTATAATTACAATATAAAGTTATAAACTATAAAATATAACTGTGTAAGTGTATAACTATAACAGTACTATAAAGTATAAACTATATAAAGTAAACTATAAAATAAATATAAAGTATAAAGTTATAAACTATAAACTATAAAGTTATAACCGGTAAAATAGAAAGTTAACTTTAAAGTTTCAATTTTAATATATAAAACTAAATTATATATTATATTACATATTTAAATTGAATTTAGTTTATATTATAAAAAATAAATACTAAAAATAAAAAAATAAAAATAAAAACAAAACCGGACCTGGGACAGTTGAACGGACCATATGCGGCACGAAATCTAATGTAACCGGACCGGTTGGCGGTAGTCGGTGAGTCCGTGAGTCCGTGGAACGACCTGAATCGTCCTAACGTTAAACCCGATGAGGGCTACCGGTCGGACGTTGACCAGTTAGACACCTTTAATTAAAACTAGCATAATTTTATACATTATTTGGTTACAAAAATGAGGATAAACAATCTACATATAGAATCTAGCTTAAGTTATACAATCCCTGCATTTGGTTGTATCTTGCATAACTAAACCCTGTATTATAAATTCATGCATAATCAATCCCTACATAACTAATCCATATATTATTAATATCTGCATAACTCTAACCAGCAACCCAACGACCCCCAAGGTTCATTTGAGAATCGGCACCAATCAAACGAACATTAAATGGGCCAATTAATACCACTCTTCTAGTAAAGTCCCCTTTCTATATTCAAATTTGATAAACCCCATTGGCCACCTTCATGGCCATTCAAAACTCAGAAATTTGAAATAGTTGGCATTTACATACTTTCTGGGGGGTGAGCAGAACATCTATCCGAGTTGTCTATACATTATCGTCTTCACTGTAACCCTCGTCGTAATCAGAGGCTGATTCGTCATATCTGGGTTCCATTAGAGTGTTCATGTCAAAGGATGATTCACCTACCTCCATTTCTTCAATGTCGATAAAGTCATAACTCATCCGCTGATTAAATTTCTCATCAGTACAATTAAGAAGCCATGCAAGAGAACATTTTAAACCCTTTTCAGCAATCCTTTTATGTCTGGGTTTTATCGTGGACTCCAGACCGTAAGTGAAGAAAGCTGGGAAAGCGACCAAATCTTCCAACGGCCTTTCCATTGCTGTTTTGAAATACTCAAAACTCTGCTTCATAATGTCTAGATTTAGAGCAAGCACTTGGGGACATCCCACAACCATTTCTCTCACTTGTTCCGAGGAGAATCCACATCCCTTGAGGAAATCAACATGCTTCACTACAGGTGCTTTACTGAGGCTGATAATTTGTGGCATCTTCTCAACAACTCTCCCAAAATCTTCACGAGTAGATTCGATTATCGAATTGAGAAATTCTTCTTGACTTGGAAGCTTTGCCTCCATATCGATTCCTAAGATCTCAGGATATTGTGCAATTACCGAAGGAAGTGCGGTTTCCCTCACAAGATACTGTAAAAGGGATTTTATGTTTGGTTTTACCCTTTCTTGTAATCCAAACCCAAGAATGTGAGGATGCTTCTCAATCAATCTAGCCACAGCTAGCCTCGGAATTCCCAAAACTTCGAGATATTCTACAAATGGTTTAATTACTCGACCTACCCGCATCCCTAATATCTCAGGATATCTAGTCAGAAGCCCACCGATTTCTCTTCTTGCCACTCCAATTCCTACCAAATACGCAACTGATGTACTCATTGTGCCTTCGAGCTTGAACCCCAATACTTCAGGATACTTCTCCAATACTCGAGGAATATCATCTGGTTTAATATCCATGCCTTGAAGATATTTCACAACTGGAGCAAGGTCTACCACCACACTTGCATGGAGAACCTGTGGGTACCGCCGCAAAAAGTCTGTCAAGGTGGATTTTCTAACACCTAATTTTCCCAGATAATCAAGCACGGGAATCATGTTTTTCTTCACACTGCATCCCAGAACAAGTGGATAGTTGTTAATATCTTCAATTGTGAGTCCCAATTTGTGAAGAAAGTCCACACGTTCTCTCATGACTTCCGCAGTCACAGGAAGCTCTAATCCATCGAGCTCATCAGGTACAATGCCAATGTCTCTCAAGAATTCATAAACACGTTCACGGTTGGCTGCCCTCTCATTCTTCATCTCTAATAAACTAGGATGAGTGTAGAAAGATGAGCTCTTTTCTTTCCTACTTTTACTGTAAGTGTCCGTCTTCACTGAAGATGAAAGAGCAGCTCTCGGAGCAAAGCGGCATGGTAATCTCATTATCAAGTCCTTTTTCCTCTTATTGAAACTTGAAATACTTGGAGCTGAAGCGGATATCAACCGGGGTCGATGGAATGTATTGGAAGGCAACTCATGATTTATGAGTAAAAAGCTGGGATTAATGATGCGATTATAATTAATGATCTTCATATTCTGAAGATGAAAACCTGCACCAGACAAAGATGCAATCGTCAACAATAAGCCTTCACGCCTGTAATATCATAGTTTAACATTACTATCATTGTTTTTCTCCTGTATTTCTAATAACTAATGGGTTAAGGATGATCTGGAAAGTACTCTCTCACATAGAGGCCTTTCACTTGTACAGTAATGTTGCGCAGTAAGAAGCAAGGCTTCCACAAGGAAAGTTAAATTTGTATGTGGGTAAGATTAAACCTTTGGATTTCATACATGAGCGTGAAATGATCGAAGTCACAACTTACTTTTGCTTTCAACCACCAAAAGGAACCAAGTTATAATTTTAAGCTTATAATTGATTCAATCAATAAAGAAGAATATAATGTGCAAAAAACTTGTTTACTAGACTGAGAAAGTATGATGACCCTCTCATGCTTATTGAGCTGCAGGACCCATAATAATAATTATTACCACTGCAGTACTGTGAGTCTCTGGATGTAAAATTATGAACCTTCCATTGAGAGCCATTCATAGGTAATAAGATAGCAATAACCAGCCTCTACGTGTTCAACAATCCAAGCACCCATGAGAAACTACTCCTAGTGTGTTTTCCCCCTTTCTCCACTACACCCATCTCACCGCCACCTCCCAAAATAGTTCTTTTATTATTTACAACATCTACCATAAATTTATGCACGCGTTAGTTCAGGAATTTTATGCTTCGAAGTGGGGGATGGGAGAAATTAAAGTTCTGGCAGGATAATTGGTGTTGGAGCAGCCCTCTCAGATAAGAATTTCCTCTTATTTTCCGTATTTACCAATCATCAGAGGCAGTGGTAGCAAAAATGAGGGAAGACAGTGGCTGAAAGATTAGATTGAGAAGGAATTGTTACAACTGGGAAATTGATCAGATACTGGACCTGTTAAATAGACTGGAGCACATGAACATTACTCATTAAAAGGAAGACGGGGTAAGATGGAGGCACAGCAGAAGAGAAGAATTCACAGTGAGAGATTGCTATGAAGTGCAAGTGATAGGTGACAATATAATTCAAAATTGGTCTAGGAAAATCATATGGAGAACAAGTAAACGGGTAAACACGGATTCAGACGTATGAGGCTTGTCTAAACAGGAGAACCTAATGAGGTGAAAATTCAAATTATGCAGTAGAAATTACCACCGTCAGTAAGAATGTGAAAGCGACAGACACAATTTTTTGCACTGCAATGTAAGAAAGTAAGTGTGGAACATGTTCCTGAGCCTTTTAGCTCACACGTGGTCACACCTAATGGTATAAACAAAGCCTTAAGGCTTTAGCAGTCGGACTCTTTGGAAAGGTTAAGACGGACAAGAAGCCATAGCAGTCAATTCTCAGCTGTACTTTTTGGACAAGATGACAAAAAAGGAATATAAGATGTTTTGAAGGAGAAACAACCTTAGTTCCCACTTTGAAAGCTAGAGGTCTTTTAAATCCACACAGTTGGGAACAGTTTTCGGATGTAAATAATGTGAATCAACTCTTGGATTTTTGTTAACTCTTCATCTTCATTAGGAGTCAATTATGAATTATACAGTTTGCATCCTATCAATGAATGTCTTACTTTATCGGAAAAATTAGTTTGGGAATTTCCAACAAGATATGAAACAACAACAACAACATACCCAGTGTAGTCCCACTAAGTGGGGTCTGGGGAGGGTAGTATGTACGCAGACCTTACCTTGACCTTTATGGGGTAGAAAGGCTGTTTCCGATAGACGCTCGGCTCAAAAGGACAACAAGATATGAAAAATTTTAAAAAATATTGAATCATTGATCTTTTGAAATTGTTAAAAAGAAAAATACATTATTAAAAGATAGTTGTAAATTTCGCCTAATATCTTTTTTAACATTCCCAATTTGGAAATTATTGAAAACTTAATGTCCCAAGTTTCTTCTGGGCAAGGTCCATTTAAGAGGCATAGCCATAGATAATTTGCTGCACACCTAACTCTGTTCCTTTCAGTAAAGACGGTGCCAAGATATTTCATCCCATAATATCTCTAACTACACATGACAACTAGTGAATCACCAAGTGTTCCCCTATAGCAGATGCATCATTCATGATTCATAAGCTGCTTTCGTGACAGCAAAATAGTATCTTCTTTTAAGAGCTAAGCTCATCGCACCACTTATACCATGATTTTTTTTCTACCGTAAAAAACTATACTTCTATGCAGCCTTTAGTAAACAGGTAGCAATCTACCAGTGAACCCTAAAAAGATCTAACTTCTGAATCAGCATAGCCAGTTGAACCATTAATAAATGTCTCTATATGACAGCTTAACTAACTCAAAGAAGATAGTTCGCTCGGAAAATGTTCTTCTTTGCCAGGATACTACTACAACAACAACAACAACATACCCAGTGAAATCTCACAACGTGGGGTCTGGGAAGGGTAGAGTGAGAAAACTGAAAATGAGGTCCATAAATAGAGGATCAAATTGAAGTTGTAACCTCTATCCACTGGACAGATACAACAGCTACTAAGTCTCACTCCAAACTAGTTAGGTTAATTAACCAATTAGCAAGTGAAACTCGTCCTTCATATCATACTAGCTGAGCTACCTTAACCACTTTCCTAAATTCTGTTTGCTTTTATCAATTAGCGCCCTACCTCACAACTTAACTAGTAAGTTAAAGCCCTTTACTAAACTTAAATAATAGAGGGTGTATCGGAAACAATCTCTCTACCTCCGTGAGGAGATTAATCATATATAGTTAACAGTACACTAGAGAAAAACAAAATTGAAAAGGTTACAATGAACAAACTTACAAGAGAATTGTTTTTAAAATGGAATGAAGGCTACAGATTTTTGCTGCAGGTGAAGAAGGCGATGAGAAAAAGAGAAGATAAGTTGGGGCTTCTTTTGCTTGCTGGACATATGTCTTGGGCTACAGATTTTCTGGTTTTGATGGGCCGCAAATCTTGGGCAATTCGCAGTTTCGGGGTGTCGGGTGATCTTTACTTTTTTGACTTGAAGATAAGTTGGGGCTTCTTTCACTGTTAAATGAAGCAATAGCATTATGTTTTCCGTTCTTATGAATTATATTTAAATTTATATTAAAACTTATTTTATGTTAGGTAAGAATTTGACGTAAGAGTATTATTGTAAATTTCTTTTTTTGGGATTACGAATATTGACCAACAATGGTTGTGATGTAGTAGCTGGTACTACTTTATTCTTAATCAAGAGGTCTCGAGTTTGAATTTCTTTTGGCAACGGAGGTCAAAAATGATGTGCGGCTAGGGCTTCTTGGAGTCAAATCACAAAAGGGGAACAGAGGGATGGCTTTTGACATTTTCACACTAACCTTAATGGACCTGGGCCGAGTTCTTGGGCCTTTTGGCCTTAGGCTCGGTCGTTTGGCATTTAAAAGAGCAGCCCAATGTCTTTTTAAATCACCTTAATTAATGCTGGCCATATTTTTGCAAATGTGGTCATATTTTAAATACAGAAATCATAATAAATTCGTAAATAACCTAATTAAATTAATAGCTTCAATTTAAGCCTAATTTTAGCACTGTTTGAAATTTAGGAGATTAAAATCATGCAGATGTCTTTATAATTTAAACATGACTTGAAATTGAGATGTAATTCCTTTATCATATTTAATTAGATAATTTCTCAACTTTTACGGAGTGGAAATTAATTCTTTAATTTGAGAATTCTTTTAAAAACAATTACATTAATAATTACCGGTTTAAATTCTAAAATTATGATTAATGGTCAAAATATGTAAAATTAGGATATGATATATGATATATATACCAAGTGGTATTTGTCAAATGAAATGACAGAATACTCTCAGAATAATTTTATAAAATTATGTTCTCCATGTAAAAAGTATATTTATTTCGTTTGTGACTCGGGATCATTGAATAATTAAATAAAATTATTGGAGAGTAAACTATTAGGTGTCAACATCATACACGTCGGTCAACACTATAACACCCGAATAGATGTAATAATCATTGCCGGTGAGTATATGTTAAAATAATCAAGGCCTTCTCATTGTCTAAAATCTTTGACCCCTAGTCTTGTCTTATATTTGTCAATAGTGTCATCATCTTTCATTTTCATTTTGAAAATCCATTTAGAACCCAAAGGTTTGTTTCCTGAAGGAAGATCAACTAACTCCTAAGTATGGTTGTTTAAAATGGATTCGATTTCACTATTGACTGCCTCTTTTCAGTATGGTGCTTCTGAAGAAGACATTGCTTCTTTAAAAGTTTGAGGGTCTTTTTCACTAAAAAGGTCAAAATATGTGGACTAAAGGAAGTAGATTTCCTTTGACGTTTTCTACGTCTTGGATTCTCCTCATCATGAGTATGTTCCTTTGTCTCTTCTCGAAGTTGTTTAGATCTTTCACAAGATGACTCACATTCTTTTAATACGGATAAATATTTTTTTTTAATTCTGCATTATCTGATTTCATTATCGTATTAATATGAATGCCAGAATTTTCTGATTTGTGAACCATAAACCGATATGCTTTGCAATTGGTAGCATATCCTATAAAAACACAACCGATGATTTTCGATCATATTTTACCCTTTTGGGTTTAGGAACTTGTACCCTAGCCACTTCAACAATTTGAAGTATTTCAAGCTAGGATTTCTTTTCATTTCTCATATGTAATGGATTGTGTTTTGCAGGGCCGTCTTAGGTGTGCTACCGCACAGGGTCCATTTTTTTATTTTTTTAAAAAGTAATATTATCCAGAATTTACAGTAAAGGCCATAATTCGCAGGTCTTAGCCCAATTAAGGGTCCACTTTTACGAATTATAACAGGGCTCCCAAAATGTTTGAGACGACCCTGGTGTTTTGTTATGGAGAACTCGATTAAGTATTCTATTTGTTGTAAGAATATCCTTCATCAACAAATTTGGGGTAATATAGAACTTAACAATAAGGCAATTCATTATCTCCTTTAATATTCTATTTTTTCTTTTCGCAATTCCATTGGATTATGGCACGTAAGGGGCAGTTGGTTGATGAATAATGTCATATTCCAAATAAATTTCTTCAAATGGAGATTCATATTCCCCACTCCTATAACTCTTGTCATTTTGATTTTCTTAGAAGTTGCATTTTAATTTCTTTTTTGTATTGTTTGAATGTGTTAATTACTTCATCTTTACTATTAAGTAAATAAACATAGCAATAGCGAGTGCTATTGTCAATGAAAGTAATAAAATATTTTTTTCACCGCGAGATGGTGTTGACTTCATGTCATAAATATATGTGTGAATTAAGTCTAAATGATCGAAATTCCTTTCAATTGACTTATAAGGATATTTAACATACTTAGATTCCACATAGATTTGACTTTTCAAATTATCACATTTAAATTTAGGCAATGCATCCAAATTAAACATTTTTGCGACGTTTTAAAATTGACTTGTTCCAAACGTACATGCCATAAGTTATTTGACTCAAGTAAATAAGAAGAAGCCGAATTTTTATTGATATTGATAATAGTTACACTAAGTTTGAAAAGGCCTCAATGAGGTATCCTTTTCATATGTACATCTCATTCTTACTCACTACAACTTTATTGGAAATAAAGACACACTTGAATCCGTTCTTAACTAGAAGAGATGTTGAGACCAAATTCTTTCGCATTTCAGGAACATGAAGGACATAATTTAGAGTCACAACCTTGCCAGATGTCATCTTTAAACCGATCTTGTCCATTCCTTCAATTTATGCAGTAGCGGAATTTGCCATAAAATTATCTCATCGAGTCCGATAGGAGCATAAAAAGCAAAAGACTCTCTGTCACTACCCACGTGGCGAGTGACACCAGAGTCTATCCACCATTCACTTGGATTACCTATCAAGTTACATTCGAAAAACATGGCACATAAGTTGTTCATTTCTCCGTACATTTCTTCCAGATTGTCTTAACCCTTCTTCTTATCCTTTCTTGTCACTTGAATTACCTATTAACTTACATTCGAAAAACATGGCACATAAGCTGTCCATTTCTTCCAAATTGGCTTAACACTTCTTCTTATCCTTTCTTGGAACGCAATAATATTTAGACATGTGTCCAGTTTTGTGACAGTTATAGCAATGTCCCTTGAACTTCTTCTTACTTGGGAGATTTTTCGGTCCAGACGGCTTCTTCCTTTTCTTTAAACTTGATGGAGCAGTTTCAACAATATGTGCTCCAGATATTGGTGATTTTCTATTAGCCTTCTTTTTCTGCCGCAATGTTATCTTCCTCGATTCTCAACCGGATAATGAGATTTTTCAACGTCATTTCCTTGCATTTGTGCTTCAAGTAATTTTTGAAGTCCTTCCCTAAAGGAGGCAACTTCTCTATTACTACTGCAACTTGAAATGTGTCATTAATCACCAAATCTACATTTAATAATATATAAGTGATAGCACACTTAATATATTTAAAAGAAGTATTAATTAATTTTATACCTTCAGCAAGGAAATTGTGGATGGCAATTCCCGAACTTGGGTAACAACAAACTTAATGTCTACAATTTTGTAGTTCAGGAACTTGGCGTCTATAAACTTCTTCAAACTGGCATCTTCAGTTTTATACTTCTTTTCCAACGCATTCCATAGCTCTTTCAAAGAATGCAAATTGCTATAAACGTTGTACAGATCATCCTCCAAGCCCGATAAGAATATAGTTCTTGCATAAAAAGTCAGTGTTTTCACGCCTCGATTACAACAAAATGTTCATTATCTGAAGTTTTGTTTGGAAGAACCGGGGCGTCTTCATTAATGAACTTTTGCAGACTAGGAATAGTCAAGTAGAAGAACATTTTCTATTGCCAACGCTTGAAATCAATACCCATAAATTTTTCAGACTTTTCTGTCGGTGTCGGGGATGGTGCAAAATGACTAGAATAAGCAACATTGCTCGTAGAGCCAATGACATAGATTGTTGTGCCAGTACCAGTAGCAGTCATATTTGCAGTTTGACCTCCCATTTATGTTTCAAAAACGCAAACAGAAGTAATAAATTGATGAAGCTTTTATATCTTCAAGCCGAATGTACAAAATTATATATTCGGCGAAATTTTTATATCTTCAAACCGAATGCACAACATTATATATTTTGTGAAGTTTTTATATCTTCAAATTGAATGCACAAAATTATATGGTCGATGAAGTTTTTATATCTTCAAATTCGGTAACCAAACGAGTAGAAAGTTACGAAAAAATTAATCTCAAAACTAGATATTCGATGAAGTTTTTATATCTTCAAATAGAGTAATCAAATGAGTAGAAAGTTACGAAAACTTTTATCTTCTTTTCAGATTAGAACACAAAAGATTAGGACAGTAAACAAATTAGATTTCTTAAGTGTGTTATCTCTAGTGTTCAAATCAATATTTTAGTAAAATCAATTTCTGTTTTAAACAAAAGGATAAACAGAAAAAAAATATTAAGGACAGCAATAAATGAAACATAAATTTTTTAGCACACAAATTTCTTATGTGTTCTTAAGAAATCTAATCTCTCACCGTTGTTAAGGTTAATTGATTAGTTTCTCTCATGATAGAACCGAAAACTATTATGCGATAGCGGCAATGCAAACAGAACTTCAGCGAACTCAAATGGCGACAGCAAATTACCTGGACACTTACATTTTTGCTTTTGAAAATAATGCAGAATGAAAGAGTGAGAGAAGAGGAGAGGAGAGTAAAAGATAAAATTTTCAGTAGTTTTTATGCAAATTACAAATCTGAAGCAGAATTTTAACTTATATAGCTAACAAGTTGGTGTTATGAAAAGGTATGGTGACTTGAAAAGTCACATCCTTTGCACTTGGTGCCTTTTCGGAAAAGTCAGCTCCATTTCTCATGCATGCACTAGGGTCAGGGTCCCATAAACAACTCATCCTATAAAGATATGTGTGGTATTCCTGTTTGATGTCCACTCTAAAATATCTAATTGTCTCACATTGGCGGTTGGAAATAGGCAGAGGCAATCCTAGAATTTATAATCCATATATATATATATATATATATACTGATCTCGATAACTTTTGTTTAGTGTACATCTGAATTATTATTGGTCCTATTACCCCCCTTATACCTTGGCTATGTGGTAACTTTCACCCCTTAGATATTGACATGGCAAAGAAAGAGATACAGTCTCCTTTGAGCGCGTGAGATTGCTCAAAAATTGACAAATCAACTTCCAAATGGAGTATTTCAACGTTTAATGTGACATAGTTATATATAATGTGTTAAATATACATAAGCCCATCTTGGTATAGTATATTGTGTATTAGAAATGTATATCGTAGCATAATTAGACTTGTACTACTATCATAATTGTATAGTTAATCTCCAAATAAAATAGGGTTTTAGATGTATAATAGAAAAATTATTTTCTATATGTAACTTGTATATATACCCCATTAATGAATGAGAATAATCAAGGGATTATTTCTTTCAGGTTTCAAAAATCTAGGTTCTTCTCCTTGCTTCCGCAAAATTCTCTTCTTCTTGATTTCCTTGCAAATTCCTACCCCCCTCTCGGTTTCTTCATAACCCGAGACCCTCCCCCCTAAAAAATTTCTTGTCCAAATTTGTTCTCTTCACTATGACTGATAAGAACATGTTTCATCCTGCCCTAATAGTTTCTAACATCAAGAGTGTTCGTCCTATTGTTCTTGACTTAGAAAACGTTTAATATGAGACGTGGGCAGAGTTGTTCAAGATTCATGCAATGGCACATCAAGTCCTCCACCACATAATCCCTCCGGCTCCTAATACGGAGGGTGTGCCCACCAAAGAGGACGATCCAAAATTATGGGTCACTCTTGACGCAAAAGTTCTTCAGTGGATTTATGTCACTATCTCTCTGGACCTCTTACAGACTATTATAGAATCTAACTCTTCAGTCATGACTATTTGGAATAGACTGCGTGATATATTCCAAGATAACAGTCATTCCCGCATTGTCACCTTTGAACAGGAATTTTCTCAAGTGCTATGGAGAATTTTCCAAACGTTTCATCTTATTGCAAACGACTCAAGGACTTGACGGATCAACTTCGCAACGTGGGTGCTCTTGTTAGTAATAGTCGTCTCGTTCTACAGATGGTTGCAGGCCTGTCTGAGGCCTATAACGGTGTTGCTTCGATCCTTCGTCAAAGTAACCCTCTTCCGGAATTCTATCAAGCTCGCTCCATGCTCACGTTGGAAGAAACAGGTTTGGCTAAAAAGACGTCTACCGGTACTAGCCCTGTAGTCATGATGACGTCATCCACAACTTCTCCAAGTTTTATTGATAATTCAGGCCAAAAATGTGTTCATGGTGGCGGCAAAAATAATCATAAAAATAACGGGAAAAATCATGGCTTACACTCATGATGAACTGAGAGTTGCATTGCTTACACTCACCAATTCGCAGAATCAGTTTATGTCTGAAACAAGGTTCTCTCTCAGGAGCTTGGAAACACAGGTTGGGCAACTTGCAAAGATGGTAACCAACAAGCCGCAGGGCAATCTCCCAAGCAATATAAAGGTAAATCCTAGAGATCAATGTCAGGCAGTGTTGTTGAGGAGTGGAAAGCAGTTAGAGCAGGGTGCCCCCAACCCGCAGTGGTAAGTGAGAAAGAGTGTGAGAAAGCAGTTGAAGTGGAGAAGGAGGGGGTCACTGAGGATCGCCCTACAGTGGATAAAGCTCCATCAACACCTTTGAGGGAATACGTTAATAGAATCTCTTACCCTCAGAGGTTGCAAAAGAAGGCAATAGACAAGCAGTTCTCTAAGTTCTTGGAAGTATTTAAGAAACTTTACATAAATATCCCCTTCATTAAAGCACTAGAACAGATGTCAGCATACTTTAAATTCATGAAAGAGATACTTGGAAAAAAAAAAAGGCTGACGGATTATGAGACAGTATCTTTGATAGAGGAGTGCAGCCCGTTCGCAAAGAAAGCGCCTCCTGGCGAAGGATCCAGGAAGCTTCACCTTGCCCTGCACTATTGGCAAGGTAACATGCAACAGGGTCCTGTGTGACTTAGGGGCTAGTATCAATCTCATGTCTTTATATGTATTTAAGAGATTGGGTTTGGAGAAAGCCAAACCAACCACAGTAAATTTGCAGTTGGCCGATCGAACAGTGGTGCACCCCAGAGGCATAATTGAAGATGTGCTTGTCAAGGTGGGAAAGTTCTTCTTCCCAGCAGACTTCCTCATCCTTGACATGGAAGAAGATGATGAAATACCCATCATTTTGGGGAGACCATTCCTTGCAACCGGGAGAGCCCTAATTGATGTAGAAAAGGGAGAACTGAGGCTAAGGGTCCAGGAAGAGGAGATGGTCTTCAAGGTGTTCAAATCCACCATTGAATCTCAAGCCATCAACAAGTGTTTCGCAGTCAGCACTGCTGACACCGCAGTTCAGCCAGCACAGGCCAAAGCTAAGGAGATCATTCCTACAACGGTGAACCCACAGGCCAGCAAGAATGCTGAAACAAAAATTGATGCCATGAAAGCCGTCGAACAGGTAAATCTTATTGAGCCCCCTCTTGTGAAAAAGAAAAACAGAGTACGAAAGAGGATGATGATTTTGAAATGAATAGGTTGTGGGGTTAAATTACCCCAATGATTTTTGATAAGGAACTTGCGTCCGGCTACAAGACGTTAAAGACAACGCTACTTGGGAGGCAACCCAAGGTTTAATTTATGCAATTTAGTTTTGTTTGAACAGTCTCACTTGTGGTATTTTTGTGGTGTTGTGATGACAGTGAAAGAATGGGACACGAAGCATAGAAAAATATGGAAGGAAGAAAATCGGTGCAGCGCCGCGGCGCCGAAAAGCAGGGTCGCGACGCCAATGAGAAATTCCCCCAAAATGCAGTATCCGCCGCCACCACCACCAATTTGAGCAGTTGTATGTCTGTAAGTCGTCCCTTTTTAATTTGTTGAGTCGTACACATTTGAGACAATGTGTAGTTTAAATTTGGGGAGGGGGGGGAGTTTTTATTCTATTTGTGTTTTTGAGTTTTTTTTTGATATTCTATTTGTGTTTTGAGTCTTTTTTATTATGTTTTTGTGTTTATATAAGTCAATTTTTTTACAATCATGCATGTTGTAGTTGCTTGAAACGCCTAGTGAATTAAGTAGGATAATGTAATGGAACGATATGCAAAAATCTGTGTGCTTAGGTTAGAAATGCCAAAGATTCATGTAAGTCTAATTAGTTGGAATATTTTGTGCTAAGTCTAATTAGTTGGAATATTTTGTGCTTAGCATGTGTATGTCAATTGCCAAAAATGTCCTGCGTGCTAGTTATTTGAGGCGAAATAATTAGAATGTACATGTTAGGGGAGGATTCAGGCATTTATGTGATAGCCCTTCTTACCAGTCATTTCCCACCTTGCACTTAAATGTATCCCTAGTCAGCCCCGTTGACCCTAAAATAAAAACTATTTATTTGACACCCCAAATTCCTTATGTGTCATAAGCAATAATTGATGATAGGGATGAAAAAAGAGTGAAAAAGAAATATAAAAAGAGAGCGAAAATTATGCACCCCAATTAAAATATAAAAAAACTTAAGTTTGGGGGTGACGATGTGAATGTGTATTATGATCTCAACAAAAAGAGAAAGGGGATTAATGGGTATGAACTAAAAAGAATACCGCAAAGAAGGAGAAAATAGTTGAATGAAAAACGTTTATGGTACGTAATTGAGCCTAAATGTCTAATCTTACACCCCTGCTTAAGCCTTCATTACAACCCTAAAAAGTCCTGATGATCCCTAGTATGTATGTCCATGATTAGTGGAGAATAACAAGTGAACAGGCTATATTACTTTGAGAAAAATGAAATGAAATTGACAGGCATAGGTTAGGTATTCATGCTTCCAGTGATTGTGACTGAAATGAATCTGTGAAATATCTAACTCGAAATTCTAGATTGTTAAATGCATGCTACATCTATTCCTGCATATTATCCTAACTAACGTTCATGTGTTTCTAAGTGACATTGTGCAGCTGCTTGACCTGAGTCTTTGAGTTTTTTTTATTTTTGTTTCTTTGTTTTATTTTGTTCTTTGCTCGAGGGCGAGTAAAGTTCAAGTTTGGGGGTTTGTTAGGCATATTTTATATACCCTTTGAGTCATTTTTAATTAGTATTTTACTCGTTTTTGTTGTATTTAGTATAGTATTAGGCTTGTTTTTCTTTCTTTTGAGTCAAAGCGGTCTAAAATGGCGAAAAGGAATGAAAATGGGGCATAAAAGGAGGAATCCAAGGCAGGAAATGACAGAAAATGAAGACCCGAATGAAAGCCGTGCGCGCCGATCGCCAAGGCGCGAATCGCAGAATACCACGTAAGATTGGGCGTCGCCGATGTGGCCAACCAGCGAGCAAGACGCCATGCGGAAAATTCGATTCAAGTTAAATTGGCTAAGGGCAAAGTGGTACATAGGGCACGAAAATTGATAGATACAAAAGCCCTAGGGATTATTCTTTTGGAGGGGGGTTCATTCCAACACATAATACAAATCAGGGCAAGGAAGAAGACTACAATTGGAGACTTAGTTCTACATAATTTTTCTTTCTTTCTTTTTAATTCAGTTTATGTATGGATTTTGGGTTAGTTCTTAACGTGACTATGGCTAGGAGCTAAACACTTTATTAGGGTTTTCCTTATGAATCGCTTAAAACTTCTATTCATGAATTAATGCATTAGTTGATTTCTTCTTCACTTCGATTAATGGCCGCAGAGTCAATACGAACCGACCCTCCCCAAAACTCACAAATTTTCTTGAGCGCAGGTTTTTTTTTCATACTAACAGAAGCAGAAAATACAGTAAAAAGTTTCTTCATATTAGCAGAAGCAGAAAGAATGCAACAGAGGCAGAGGATATGGCAACAACCCAAAGTTCAAAGTCCGCAATAGAAGCGGCAGAAGCAGAAAGGGACATAGACGATCAACAATCAAAGTTTAAAATCCATAACGAAGTCTAGCACATCAGCTCGGGCATAGAGTCAAATTGCAATCCATGCGGTGCACAAACGCACGGTCCACAAAACGCATTACAACAACATCTCAGCAGTTGCAGCATTTAGCACGTCCGCCCAAGGACAACATCTCGACATTCGCAACATCCCACACATCGTACAGGGACGACATCTCTACTCATAGAATAACATTTTTTCATATATTCATCATGTCGTTTTAACAGTTATGCACTAATTATTTCTCAGCTTTAGCTTGCAAGAACATTTATGACACAGGAACAACAGCAACACGTCCACGCAACGACGTTATCGGAACACGCGTTGAGCGGCGACGGCGGAACATCGCGTCAACGACGGCGTCGTCGGCGTACGTCCGCAACGACGGCGTCAAGAACACGTCCGTGCGGCGACGCCGGCGATTACGCCCAAGCAACGAGTCATCGGCACGCCCGAGAAACGGCGTCGGCGGCAACATGTCCAGTAACGACGCCATCGCACGGCGTGCAACGACGCCGCGTCGAACACGCCCAGCAACGGTCGGCGAAGTCGCCGTGCAACGACGGCGGCATCAACAATACGTCGGCGGCGACGCCACGCGATTACGTCCAAGCAACGATGTCGCCGGCAACACGCCCGCATAACGCCGTCGCGGCACGTCCAGGCAACGACGTCATCAGCATTACGTCCAGGCAACGACGTCATCAACAACACGTCCAGGCAACGACGTCATCAGCATTACGTCCAGGCAACGACGTCATCAGCATTACGTCCAGGCAACGACGTCAGCAACAACATGTCCAGGCAACAACGTCATCAGCATTACGTTCACGCAACGACGTCATCAATATTATGTCTACGTAATGACGCCAGCAGCATCACGTCTACGAAACGACGCCAGCAACATTACGTCTACGCAACGACGCCATCAACATTACGTCTACGCAACGACGCCAGCAACAACACGTCCAGGCAACGACGTTATCAACATTACGTCCACACAACGACGTCATCAGCATTACGTCTACGCAATAATGCCATCAACATTTCGTCTACGCAATGACGACATCAACGATCGCAACACGTCTGTGCAAGGACGAAATCACAGCATTTGCAGCATCACACCAACACAACAGGCATCACATTTTACAGGATAACATTTCTGCTCACACAGTTACATTGCCTATAAATTCATGCGTTATCATTTTGCCATAACAGTTATGCACTAACCGTTTGCTTAAGTCTTAGCATACAGGCGAGCACTGGCGTGAATTTTCTCTACAATGACAGGACAATTTGTTGGGGGGCCAACCTTCCCAACAAATGGCAGAAGTGGTCTCGAGCGTCGGTCCACTCATTCCACATCACCAATAAGCCCAGCATCATCATAAGTCGATACCGGTGCACCCTTAAGTTCAAGCCAGTTTATTTTTATTTTAACATCACGACCCAATGTCGTCATAACTTGACACTGAGACAAATTTTGAGTCCGCGTCAGCCCGCCTTGGTGTTTGACCATGGTGGCCCAGTGTCGTCATAACTCGACACTGAGAAAAATTTTGAGTTCGCATTAGCCCGCCTTGGTGTTTGACCATGGTAGTCCAGCGTCGTCATAACTCGACACTGAGACAAATTTTAAGTCCGCATCAGCCCGCCTTGGTGCTTGACCATGGTAGCCCAGTGTCATCATAACTCGATTTGGGGCCAATTTCAATTTCGCGTCGGCCTTGTCTAATCGCCAACATTTTTAATTCTGAGGATCGAGACAAAATTGGCTATAGGTCAACGTCTTTGTCCGAAGACTCTTCCATCATCTCCATACAAAGAGGGACAAGTTGTTGACACCCAATTTTGACCCTCTCGTCCAGTCATTAACTATAAAATTACATTAAATTGTCCAAATAATTTTAACAATGTTACAATAATAAAATACAACAATAAAACATTAATACACGCATAAATAAGTGATTTAATAATGACACCGCATTTTACGTAGAAGCACACCTTGAGTCTCACATCTGCATTCGTCATTTTAATAACAAGCAATTTCATTAATATTATTCATAATTTAAGCCATATTTCCCATTAATTAAAACTCAAACAATCCTTAACGATAAAAAATTAATAAATACATAAAATAAATAATTTAACAATGACGTCGTGTTAAATAGCATATTCGCATTTATTAAAGGCAATTTCATAATTTTTATTTGTAATTTAAATTAATTTAATCTAATACATGCATTTAATAATAGCGTCACATTTATAAAAGCATTAAACAATCCTTAAATATCATATCTGCATTTAGCATTCAAATAATTTAATCTAAACCCCATTCAATTTTAATTTAACATCGCAAAATACGCATAATAAATAAGATTTTAATAACGGCATCTCATTATAAAATATTAAGCACTAATTAAATAGCACGTCCGTCTTTATTTTTTATAATAATTTAAACTCAAGCTTAGACTAATAAAGCACCTAAATAATTTAATCACAATTTGAATAATTTAATTTACCACTAATTAAATAATAAACCTAAAACTAATAACACACTACCCAAATTAAATAACTAATACCTAAACTCTACCTAACCCACGTCGCCCAGCCCAACCCGCATGGCCCAAGACTCGCAACCCACACACCTCAGCCCTTTATCTTTCCACGCCCGCAGCCCAAATCCCCCTCATCCCTTATCACCCCCCTCATCGTCTCCCTCACTTAGGAACCCTAAAAAACATTCCCCCTCACCCGCCGCATGCACCCCTCCCCTTACCCGCGAATCTCGCCGGATTTTCAGGTTGGAAAATCCGGCATAACCAAAATCGAATCCCTTCCTCATCCATAACCGAATCGTTCCAACAAGAACAATATCAAAATCATCCCTAAAAATGGTAACTTGCCATAACCGAAATTTCGGAATCAAATCTTACCATATAGCACCTAAAATCGCACCAAATCTCCTTCAAATCGACCTAAAATTATAGTTTGCCTTAATCAGATCTTACACCAAAAGATTACCTAAAATGAATACCTAAAATCTTAGCAAATCAATCCAAAATCGTGTCGATAGCTTACCAAATTTGAAGCCCGAATTAGGGCTATATAAACCATTCAATATACACATGCAAAACAGGGAGAAGGGGGCAGCATCGACCAATATCCAGAAAATAGATCAATCAGTAGCATTTAAGCCTCGTCATTCTTTATCGCACAAGCCCAAATCTCCGAGCGGATCGACGACTTGATACGCTGCCTCGGTTCGCTGCCCGGAGAAGGTAAACCCATTTTCCTCTCGAAATTTCAATTCGTTATGCGAACTTATGGGTTTTATGTTATATGTACTTGGACTATATTTGTTAATATTGTTGTATAATGTTTAGCATGTCTTACTCTATTTAAACAGATCCTAAAGTCGTTTGACATAAGTTCACAGTTGATGTAATAAGTAAAATAGGTGGTTTATGTGCTTGTCAAGAGTGGGTTGTGTTAACGATTAATCGAATGCCGTCTATGGTATTTTTTGCATGTTTTCCAGTAAACTGGTCATATTTGTGTCTGATACAGGTTTAGAATAACATGAAGAGAATCCCCTTAGTTCATTGTATATCGTGGTGCGTCTTGAATATTAAACAGGTGTCGAGTTGAGATGATTGATTTTTTTTTTTGCTGTTTTCTAGCAACTGTGACTGTCTATTTGTTGTTGATTTTAACTGGTGTCTGCCCAGATTAATCTCATGTGAGTTTAGAAATGGCATGTTCACCTACTAATATATGTGCTAAATGTTTAATGTGCATTTGCTTGATCGATAATTGGACTGCGTCATTATCTGTTTTGGGCTAAAAAATAACGAGCTAAGCATGTTTGTACACTTTGGCTAACTTCCAAGTTTCAAGTGATATTCTTACGATATTCTTTTGATCCTGCAGTGAGTAGGAATCTAGTAACTATCAGTATGTTCCTTAATTTTAGTTGAATAGTCTCATTTTCTCCCTCTCTCGTTATTTTTCTCTGTATCAATTCTATTAACTTTGAGTCAATGTAATGTCTAAGATAGTTTCCTGAGACTGCTTTGGTATGTGTCTTTGAGCTCATCCCATTAGTTATTCCCATATGTGTGTTGTCACATAGTCCTTTGTATAGGCAGAATGGATATACCTTGTTTCTTAAAATCTGAAAATAGCTTGTCCAGGGCCTGTTCTCTTGTCCTCTGTTTATAACGAGAAATCTGGAAATTATATGTCTTGGGCTTGCATTATATCCTCTGCGTGTTAGTTGCACCCGAGGCCCAATCTTTAATTGAACAATCTTGATGTTCTTTGCTTGTTGCCGGCCACCTTATTCTGGATTGCTAATCTTCTTTGCTTGTACCTGCCGCCTTATTCTGGATTGCTATAGTCAAATTACATGAATGTCTAAATTCGCGTGAACGTTTACTTGCATTATTGGGTAAATTTGGACATTTACTAATCCTTATCTTTCCTTATTTTTTACATGAAATGCGTTGGAGTCGAAGGAAAAGTCTCATTGCGAGACTCATCACGAGCCACACTGCATGAATAACCACGCCTGCATCCACCGCATTCCTCTTCAGAATTCCTAAACAGAAGGGGGACGAATGACATTGTCGTCCTCCTTAAAGCATCCTTTGGCCTCTTAAATCTCACCCATCCTCTGTGCATTCATCTATTTATTTATTTATTTGTGCAATTTTATTACTTGACTTGTAACTAATAGGATATCTAGAATATTTAGTTTTTAAACATATAAGTGGGGGAGGCAATTTAAAATTCATCGCTAACTTGCTTGTCTTTTAGGATTGTCATGCATGTCAACTTTGCCAAATAATCTAAACAATTTAATTTGCATCATAAAACCAACGCTTTATTTCTTATTAAATTCATAACAAATTTTCTTCTAAACTCTTATCTAACATTATATAGGAAATTTATTGTGCAGAACCATCTTAAAGTTTTTTTTTATTTTTTATCATATTGTATGCAGGTTAAGCAGGATTAATTTAGCTAGCAAGTACATATATTTAGTCCATAAATCAACTTTGCATCATTTACGTTATAAATAATATAAATGCACACTTTAAACTTTATATGTATTTTTATAGCATTAGTCCTATAAACTTTTATCAACATGCCTCCTTTTATAAAATACTTTATATATCTTTTACTTAAATATCTTTCAAACATACATTTTCCATAGAATAATTAACCCTAGGTCTGACCGGACAACCGCAAGTCAGCGGATCCTTTAGGGTGCCTAACCCCTTCCCTTTAGGATAATAAAGAACTCTTGCCCATAATCTCGTACAGTTTTGCAGATCATCAAATGGAGTTAATGTCGACTTTAACCTAGTTGACATTTAGGTGTCCTAATTCACCCAAATAATTAGGTGGCGACTCCGCGAACCCTTTTAGCACTCTAGCACCCTAGCATCATCTTTAACCTTTTAGCACCTCTTTAAACTACCTTTAGCACCCTTTAGCAATTTAGCTTTTAGCATTTTATTTTCTAACATTTCTTCTAAGCAGGAATTCGCTAAGAATAATTTGTCGCGATCGAAAAAGGGAGTGACACTCTCGATATGTCCGGGCACCCGAGATTAGTAGTTGCGCAGCTCGTCGAAGCTACCGCCTATCGATTGAAATTTCCCTCCTCAGCCGGAGGCGGAACCGTTGTGACGTTCCTCGTTTCGATATATATTCACCACATTTAATTAAATTCAAAATTCAATTTTGACTTAATTAAATAATTTCTATCAAATAGAAATTATCCCATAGTTATTATCAATTTAAATATATCGATTCTAAATTGAATATTTAATATTTTCTCAATACACCCTTAGATTGAGAAGAGACAATTGACATAGTGTGACCCTATAAGCCTTCATATATTGACACTAATCAAATTAAGGTCCATACAGAACTCCTAGACTGCACCGTACGACAAACTTAATATGTGAAGTACGTTTACATTAATCCAGCAAACATAACCTTTATGTGAGATGATAAATTCCTTTCATTCGCGACACACTCGATCAAGCTTAGGATTTGTCATGTGTCTATCCAAATGGATTGATCACTTTATCTCATCTATATTAGTCGACAACTAGACCATATTCTAAATATTTATATTGCATTGACCAATGACTTGATCGACCTAATATCATTGAAAGTTGAGTGCTTTCTCGAATATCCAATCGAGGAATGAATCATATTCTTGGCTCAACTACCACCTTAGTTTACATCATAACGCACGCAACACAAACCATATTTTATCCTATAAGGAGTTTAAGCTTAGGACAGGGTCAAAGTATATTACTCTGTAAACAAGGTGCGTGTTGACCTCAAGTTAAATGACCTTTATATCCCACACGTTGATAACATTCTAGACATGTATAACAAATAGTTTATCAGCAGGGTATACCGATACTTTCCAAAAGTATTCATGTGTTCATCACTAGTAACCATTACTCGTAGTAGGTGAGACATACTACATTTTCCAAGAATGTGATGCAGACCACATGTCGACTTATAACATATCATCGATATCTCATTCTCGATGATCATTAGTCGAGGTTATTTTGAGAGTTACACTCTATCATCAATATCTCACTCTATTAATAACAACGTAAGCTCAATGGATGCATATTAATGAATAATTATAAACAATCAAATAATAATTCAATAATTGCAAATGCCATAAATATATTAATCTTATCAATAATATGAATGTGTTCAAGTACATTTGTCCCTAATAATGATTGTCTCTATGACATACATACTTTCATGTACTCCTATAACTAAAGGGAGTTCAAATAGAGATTGATTGTGCCCGAAAGGTTATGAATCGATTTACAAGTCCAATGTCTTGATTCGTATAGAAGTTATTATCTCAGCAATATGTCCCTACACATGACAAACTAAAATTATTGGGGTCTCCAAATTTGATATAATCAACGTGTTTTTTATTTATTTATTTTTGAATTTGATATGAATTATTAAAGATATATGCGTGAGACACAATCTACTAGAAATACCAAATATCGAACGATACTAATGTCTCGTACCAAACTCAAATCCAAATACTGTCATTTTGAACTTTTATTATCAAATATCATACCTAATATCAAACGATAAAATACCGAATTACCAAAATCGGTAATTGAGGTTTCGATAATTTATGTCAAGCACTATCTACAACAAAAAGACAGAGGGTAAACTCGTTATGTAAATTGAGGGGATCGAGAAAGGGACCCCTTGCATTTAATGGGATGTTGGAGACCACCTAAATAGCCCACAATTGATCCCCATGTTTTTAACGATTGGCCGCGGAAAGCTTGGGTCGGCTATGAGGAGAAGGATGGAGATAGCCGATAAATATTTTAAGCTACGGAGAGTTGAGGAGTGTCTCTGGATTGAAGCAATCCTCCATTTTAATATATTTATATAACATGATGGCATCGTAAAAATTTTTTTGTATGAAAATGTGTTTTTTGGATGAATGAATATGATAATTGTCCGTATATTATATATACCATATGAGTTTCATAGAGGACTGATGAATATATTTGAAAAAATGAAAGAAATCTTTTGTGATACTATCATAATATATAAGAGATATTAAGTCGGTATCATAATTTTGGGGACATCCGTATAAATAGTTTTAAGGTATGACAGTAAAGGGGCAGGCCGAATAACTATTTTGGATATAGTGTGCATTTGTGTTCTTTTTTCAAAATGCAATACAAAAACTACAGACAGAAACAAAGCTGATTAAGATTAATAGTCAGCTTGGTCAAGCTTTTAAAATCAGCATATTTTGAAAAGTGTTTTTCAGAATAGTATTTTTGATGACAAACAGTTTGTGTTTGACCAAATAATTTAAAAAACACTTTTGAGCAATAATTAGTGTTTGAGCAAGAGTGTAAAAAGTGTTTCTAAGTGTATTTTTATCAAAAGTATTTTTTAAAATAATACTTCTGGGGAAAAGCTATATTTATTAGCTTCTGAAAAACAATTTCCATTACTACTCAAAAACACTTATTTTCTCTCTAAAAACTTGAACAAACACATCAACTTTTAAAAATAAGCTTGATCAAACATGCTACAAATGGTACAAACTAATAGACTTAAATAATGAATGGGCTGGAATTCTGATGTGGCCCAGAAGTCAAATATCCTTCAAGTCCAACAAATAAGTTGCAGTTAATTAGCATATTCCAGCAATCTTTAATATTTGAAATGAGTTTAACTTTTATACACTGATATAATAAATAAAATTTTGCACGATTATATTACTTAAAAGATAATTATAGATAATTTATCATAATAGATGAAATTAGTGATCTAGGAAATGAGAAAAAATATAATGATAATATAAAAAATCTTTACACTATCATTTTCTACAAATTAAATAAATTTGGGATATGGAAAATATTTATCAAAGTATGAAGGCAAAAAAAAAACTTCACCGTACTATAATAGACGGAACAAAAAGGATTCCGGTTAGTAAGCCTGAAAGAATTAATCACTGGATTATTCTTATTAATGAAAGATATATATATATAACTTAAAATAGGAAAATGTTTTTCCTATTCTACATCTAAATTTCTATTCTATATGGAGACTAACTCTACTATTATGATAATATTACAATACTAATTAACGTTGTTGACACCCAATTTTGACCCTCCCGTCCAGTCACTAACTATAAAATTAGGCTAATTTTGTAAAATAATTTTTTATGATTTTTTATAATAAAATGCAGCGATAAAGCATAAATACGTGCATAAATAAATAATTTAATAATGGCATCGCGTCTTACGTAGAGTTTTAAACACTTAGAGTCCCACGCCCGCATCAACTAATTGTAAGCTCTGTCGTAATTCTTAATCATTAATAAATACATAGAATAATTAATTTAGCAATGACGTCACGTCAAATAGCATAGTTAATACGCAAGAGAATGTCATAATCATTTGTAATTTAAAATCAATTTTTTATTTAATAGCGTCGCATTTATAAGGCTTTAAACAATTCTTAAATATCGTACTTGCATTCAGCATTTAAGTAATTTAATATAAACTCAATGCAATTTTAATTTAACTTCGCAATAATGCATAATAATAAGTTTTTAAATAATAGCGCCGCATTTTAACATATTAAGCACTAATTAAACAACACACCCGCATTTATTATCGTAATAGTTTTATAACTCGAAATTAGACTAATTTAGCACCTAAATAATTAGACTAATTTAGCACCTAAATAATTAGACTAATTTAGCACCTAAATAATTAGACTAATTTAGCACCTAAATAATTAAACTAAATTAAATAATCTAATCCTAATTAATTAAGCACCTAAAATTAAATTAATTAAAAGCCTAAAACTAATTAATAACTAACTACCCTAATTAATCACCACCACGCCTGCCCAAACCACACGCGACCGCGTGACTCCACGCCCAGCTGTTATTTCCTCAGCCCATCTCCCCTAAGCCTCACTTCACTTTACCTCACTGCCTCTCCTATCGCCCTTTCTCCGAAAACCCTAAACCTAAAATCGCCGCAATGACGCCTCACGATCGAGATTCTCTTTGAGAATCCGGCGACTCTCCTTTCCATTTACCCGCACACACTTCTCCAACGATACCTTACCATATAAACCCGTCAATCGAACCAAATCGGACAAATATCTTACGAAATATCGACCAAATCTCGTCCCAATCAGCCTTTAATTGCTTACCAGTGTTAGAACCTAGAAGGAGGGCTATATAAGCACATGCAATAGACCAATCGAGGGGCACCCTTGGCAGTGATGTCGAACATAGAGAGTCGAGCATCGATTGAGCTCGGAGGAGGAACTACATAGCAATTTAGGAACCGAGCGATCGAAACCCTTAGCAGCAGTGGAACACAGAGCAGAGAACCTCGCCCTTTCATTCGCATCGCAAACCCCAAAACCAGCAAACAAAACCTCGCCCTTTCATTCGCATCGCAAACCCAAAACCCGTCGATTGGACCGACGACTTGATACGCTGCCCCGGGTCGCTGTCCGGAGAAGGTAAACTAGAATCCCTTTCAGTTTTGTTTTTTTTACTTCCACTGTTTCGCATGCTTCATCATCAATTTAGTTCGTTTGTTTATAAATGTCTAAATACGATGTTTGGTCAATCTATCTGTAATTGATTCAGTTTACTAATTGTCGTCAGATTCATATCTAATATTGTATTTCGAAATAACGTTAATAACTTGTCGCAAGGACATTGTGTGATGTTTAGGAGTGATCGCCAGGATATTTGCCACTTAGTAGGCTGAGTATGCTGAATATGCAGCTAAGCCATTGTCTATGTTTCTAAATCCAGTATGACCTATAATTCTGTTTCATGTTGCATATCCTGTATCTATGTATGTGTTTTTCTTTCTTGAAAAAGGCATTTAAGCTTAATCTGGTCGTCATTCGAAGTCTGTAGCCCCGTCGCAATGTATTGTGTGTGTCGTATGCAGCAACATATGTTTGTCGCAAATCATCTGAATTCGTGTGAATGTTCAAAAGCATGCTTATTGCATCGAGGATCATATTTGGTTAGTTAGATGTCTTATATCACCAATAATTGGCAAAGCATAGGAAAACATCAAATAATGTTGGTACTGTCTCTTGTTTGTTGAAGTGCTAAGTTGCTGCGAGGCTATTTCCTTAAATCAAAAGCAGAACCTCCCATATCGTCATATAAAATGAATCTTACGTGAGTACTCATTGCAATGTATATCAGTGTGCATCGGATAGGTTCTAAACATTCTAAATGGCAAGGATATGTTTGGACATACATGTAGAGGTCGATGCGGATTTGCATCTTTACGCTCAGTGAACAACAACCGAATTACCCATATGTTTAGTATATTAACATGTATATCGTATTTTATGTCTTTGGCCTGTTTTGCTTCTTATTTCGTCTCGCTATCGTTTGCAATCGACGGTGCATTCAACATATGTGAGTATTCACTGCAGCAGGGAAACTGTAGCTGCCTCATGTTTTTTTTAAGCTGGTCAGTAAACAAATAGGCATATCCAAATGTTTCATGTCACGATGTCTTACATCCTCATGCTCGTATGTCAAATTCAGTGTACTTCCCTTGCCTATTTAGGTATCCAGATTATTCCTGTGTCAATAGGTGAAGTCTCCTAAACTGCCTTGTACTTTGCCCCAATCTGCTAGGTTGCGCTTGCTGGATTAAGTGACACTGTGTGAAGTTATGTCTCTGTTTTGCATCCTATATTCAATTCATAACCCCCCATTCTCGTGCTTGTGTACAAAATCATGTGGTACTTCTAGTTTAATCTTGTTTTTGATAAATATCTGTTTAGTATACTGTTAGGTAGATCAAGTAAAAATAGAATAGACATATGCATGCTTCGTTAATATGGAAACTATTATTTATGATAATCCAAGTCTGAATACATGTATATAAGATAGGAATACTTGTTATTAGATTCACTTCGTTTGGGCGATTCTTCCTAAAAGGTTTGAAAACAACAGTGGGCGCATATTTATTTTCCTATTCTGCATGTTGTTGCATCGAATCTTCTTGTTTCTTTGCTTATGGCGGCAAAGAATTTGCATTCTATTCACTAATTTATACATTCTTATATGCTGATTACATGCAAATATAGATCATGTGCGTATAGATTTTTATGATTCAAGTAATTAGGATATATGCTAATTCCTTATCTTTTTTTTTTTTTACATGAAATGCATCGGAGCAAAAAGTCTCACTACGAGACTCATCATGAGCCACTTCAAATGGCAACCCGCACCTGCATCCATCGAGTTCCATCTTCAGCAACTCTTAGGAAAAACAAATAGGACAAGATGTCGTGGTCATCCGTCTCGACTCCTCTTACTCTCTAAAATTAATTGCCTAATTATGCCTTTATTTGTTTATTCGCAATTCTATTTATTTTGTAATAATAAGAGACATAGAACAATTATTGTCGAAATAAATAAATTGGGCGGGTTAGTTTAAAATCGGCAAGACACTTCTAATTATCTATTTTAGGTTTGTCACTTCATATCTAATCCTTTGCCTGAATTATTAAAATCGCATATCTAAAACTAACGCCTCACTTCTTTAATTGCGCAGATAAATCTATGGCCCATAAAGCACCTTTAGCATCTTAGCATTTCTAGCACCTTTTAAGCACTCTTTAACATTTAGCATTCTTTTGCACTTTTAGAACCATTTACCTTTAAAATTAATCTATAGCACTCTTAAGCACCTTTAGCCTTTTGGCCCCCTCTTAGCACTTTTAGCACCTTAAATATGCTAGCACTCCTTTTGCACCTTTGACACCTTTCTTTTTAAGCTTTCTAAGCATGTTTTAAAACTTTAGCATTTTTTTAGCATTTTTAACCTTTTAGCACTTTTAATATTTTAGCACCCTTTTAAATACTTTAAGCCTTCCTTTAAACAATTAGCATCTTATTTATTTTTCTAACACTTTTTCTAAGCAGGAGCCCTTCTAGCATTTAATACCTTTAGCAACCTTTTACTTTAAGGCACCTTTTAAACATTTTAACATTTTAACATCTTAGCATTTTATTAAGCAGGTGGAGCTTTTATTTTGCATTTTAAAAAATATAATAATTACCCTAGGTTTGGCAGGACAACCGCAAGTTAGCGGATCTTAGAGGGTGCCTAACCCCTTCCCTCTAGATTAATAAAGAACCCTTACCCAGAATCTCATTAAGTTTAGCAGACCATTAAAATGGAGTTAATGTTTTACTTTAAACTAGTTAAACATTTAGGTGTCCTAATTCACCCAAACTAATTAGGTGGCGACTCCGCGAACCCTTAGCATTCTAGCAACTCTTTTGCAATCTTAGCATACCCTTTAGCATTTTTTTTAACACTTCTTTAACACTTTAACTTTCTTTTAGCATTCTTATTTTTATTTTCTAACATCTTACTTGAGCAGGGAGTCTAGAAAATAAATGTCGCGGTCGAAAAAGGGCGCGACAGAAATGGCGACTTCACTGGGGATTTTAGGTTCTTAACCACAACAGACCTAGGGCTATTATTTGGCAATTATTTTGCATTTAATTTTTTGTGTATTGTATTTTGTTTATTTTTTGCTACTTGCTTTACTGCTTTCCCTAAACTGACATTCCGCTCATATTTCTTCCATTCTGGAAAATTCACACAAATCACACACTCACGCTATTTGGTGTGCTCAGCGCACCAAATTTCTTTCAAAAATATCCAAATTTTAGGAGAGTTGGCGCGCTGTGAGTTAGATCGGTTCGTCGATCGGTAGCGTAGCCTTCTCACTCGAGTTGTCCGCTCGGGAACCTTGCGTCTAGTAAATCCAAATCTTAGCAACTCAGGATAGAGCTATACCACCCTTATTTTAGGGCATGCATGCATTTACCTTAGGTGGGTCAATCTTTGGCATTGACACCACAATTAGGAAGACACCGAACTTGTCGACGGGTTTCTCAACCCAACGGCCAACCATCATATTATGTGTAGCGTGGCAATGACAGACAAATCCAAGCCCAATCATGACATGCTGAAATTGGGAAAAGTGCACCGTCATTTGGTCGCCATTTCCAACAAAGGCATTATAGTTGGACGACTTGGACAAATCCGTCATAATCTCGCATAAGTGACGTTTAGGCTTACCGCATAAAGAGGCCCTGCGTGTTAGGAAGCGTTTGAATATGCTATGTGCGATATATCCGCTACATACCGCAAATTATGTGTTTTATGCTAACACCGTTTCTTGCATTTTTAGAAAGATTTATCATCTCCCAAAAGGTCGATTTGTATTTGACTTAGCAATGGCGAGCATCAATATTTCACAAGATCAAAGGCACGGTCGTGACATGACCGATTCGGGCATCTGGCGGAACGAGTGAACTGTCTTAGTTCCTATAGGCAAAGCAGGGTCTCGAAAGAAGAAGCGACGTGACACCTTCTCAAATCGGGACAATGTAGGAAACTGCATGCGGTGCAAATCCAGCGGACCGAGCACGCGGATGTCGAGGACAATGGCGCGAAGTCAAATCTGAATCGACCCCCAAAACTCACAAATTTTCTTTGGCGCAGTCTTTTCATATTAACAAAGCGGCAAATGCAATAGCGAAGCGTAAAATACGGCGAAGTTTCTTCGCGAAAAGCAAGCGAAAGATATGACAAAAATCCCAAAATTCAAAGTCCGTCGAAGCGGCAGCGTGAAAGGGGCATCAACAATCGGCAATCAAAGTTGAGTTCGCAACAAAACCTAGCGCGTCGGCTTCGGGCATAAAGTCAAACTTGCGACCCGCGCATCGCACACAACAAAGGCATCATAACAATTCGTCAGTTGCAGTGCAAGGGCAACATCTCAGTATTCGTCAGGCATAATCAGGGATGACATCTCTACCCATAAAATTGCACTTCTCACAGATTTATCATTACGTTTAGCGGTATACACTAACGTTTTCTCAAGCTTAGCTTGCGAGCATTTATTCTATAGAGCGGCGGCAACACGTCCGCATAACGGCGTGATCGGCAAGTCCACGCGGCGCCCGGAAGAATACGTCCATACAACGGCGTGATCGGCAAGTCCAACGGCGCGCGGCGGCAAAGAATACGTCCGCATAACGGCGTTATCGGCCGCAACAAGTCTGCAGCGGCGCCCGGCGGCAGCGTCCGAACGCGGCGTTATCGGCCGCGGCAAGTCTACGCAACGACGCCCGGCGGCTGCGTCGAGCGGCGGCGTTATCGGCCATGGTAAGTCTACGCGGCGCCCAGCGGCAACACGTCCAGCGGCGGCGTTATCGGCGCGACAAGTCCACACAACGGCGCCCGGCGGCAATACGTCCATACAACGGCGTGATCGGCAAGTCCACGCAACGACGCCCGGCGGCGTACGTCGAGATAACGGCGTTATCGGCCGCAGAAGTCTACGCAGCGGCGCCCGGAACACGTCCAGCGGCGGCGTTATCGGCCAAAGCAAGTCTGCAACGGCGCCCGGCCCGCAGCGTCCGAACGCGGCGTTATCGGCCGCGGCAAGTCTACGCAGCGGCCGGCAACACGTCCGGCGGCGGCGTTATCGGCCGCAGCAAGTCAGCGGCGCCCGGCGGCAACGTCCGAACGCGGCGTTATCGGCCGCAACAAGTCACGCAACGACGCCCAGCGGCAACACGTCCAGCGGCGTTATCGACGCAACAAAGCCAACAAGCCCAGCAGCGGCCATCATGGCGATATCACATCCACGCGTGGGCGATTTCTATACTCGAAATTGCATTTCTACGCATGCTTTATTATTACGTCTTAGCGCTTATGCACTAACTCTTTCGAGCTTTAGTCTACGAGGGCAATTGCAGCAAGGACAACATACTGCGTTCACAATCGCAACACGTGCGTGAGGCGAAAATCACGGCGATTCGCAATCGCATCAACACAGCAGCATCACACTTTTGCAGGATAACCTTTTACTCACGGTTGCATTACTTTTAAAATTATACATCATCATTTTTCGCTTTGATTATGCACTAACCGCTTGTTCAAGTCTTAGCATGCGGCGGGAGCCTGGCGTGGATTTTCTCTTCTGACCGGGCAATTTGTTGGGGCAACCTTCCCAACGATTGGCGAAGCGGCCTCAGCGTCGGTCCACTCGCTCGCATCACCGTAGAACCCGACCCAGCCATAGCGATGACACTCGTGTTGAAGCGATTATATTCTTTTACTTTTTACACCGTAGCCCGGTGTCATCATAACTCGACATCGACGGCTTTAAGTCGCGTTAGCCCGCCAGTGTTTTGACCATGGTAACCCGGTGTCGCCATAACTCGACATGGGGCGACTTTCAGTCCGCGTTAGCCCGCCAGTGTTTGACCATGGTAACCCGGTGTCGTCATAACTCGACATCGGGACAATTTTTGATTTTGTCGGCGCGTCTACCGGCATTTTTGCAATCGAAGATCGAGACAAAATTGGCATGAGTCAACGTCTTTGTCAGAAGATTCTTCCATCATCTCCATACAAAGAGGACGGTGTTGACACTGATTTTGACCCTCGTCCGATCACTAACTATAAAATTAGGCTAATTTTGTAAAATAATTTTTTATGATTTTTTATAATAAAATGCAGCGATAAAGCATAAATACGTGCATAAATAAATAATTTAATAATGGCATCGCGTCTTACGTAGAGTTTTAAACACTTAGAGTCCAGCGCGTGACTAATTGTAAGCTCTGTCGTAATTCTTAATCATTAATAAATACATAGAATAATTAATTTAGCAATGACGTCACGTCAAGTAGCATAGTTAATACGCAAGAGAATGTCATAATCATTTGTAATTTAAAATCAATTTTTTATTTAATAGCGTCGCATTTATAAGGCTTTAAACAATTCTTAAATATCGTACTTGCATTCAGCATTTAAGTAATTTAATATAAACTCAATGCAATTTTAATTTAACTTCGCAATAATGCATAATAATAAGTTTTTAAATAATAGCGCCGCATTTTAACATATTAAGCACTAATTAAACAACACACCCGCATTTATTATCGTAATAGTTTTATAACTCGAAATTAGACTAATTTAGCACCTAAATAATTAGACTAATTTAGCACCTAAATAATTAGACTAATTTAGCACCTAAATAATTAGACTAATTTAGCACCTAAATAATTAAACTAAATTAAATAATCTAATCCTAATTAATTAAGCACCTAAAATTAAATTAATTAAAAGCCTAAAACTAATTAATAACTAACTACCCTAATTAATCACCAGCCCAC
Organism: Przewalskia tangutica; assembly: GCA_029844215.1. Lineage (NCBI taxonomy): Eukaryota > Viridiplantae > Streptophyta > Magnoliopsida > Solanales > Solanaceae > Przewalskia > Przewalskia tangutica. Next base: position 82,261,736 of record CM056736.1, on the reverse strand, counting down.
GCCCTGGCCCAAACCCGCGACCCGCGACCCGCAGCCCAACTCCACGCCCAGCTGTTATTTCCTCAGCCCATCTCCCCTAAGCCTCACTTCACTTTACCCTCACTCGTCTCTCCCTATCGCCCCTTTCCCCTTAGAAAACCCTAAACCTAAAATCGCCGCAACAGCACCTCACAGTCGCCGAGATTCTCGCCTGAGAATCCGGCGACTCTCCTTTCCCTTTACCTGCACACACTTCTCCAACGATACCTTACCATATAAACCCGTTCGAATCGAACCAAATCAGCACAAATATCTTACGAAATATCAGCACCAAATCTCGTCCCAATCAGCCTTTAATTGCTTACCAGTGTTAGAACCTAGAAGGAGGGCTATATAAGCACATGCAATAGACCAATCGAGGGGCACCCTTGGCAGCAGTGTCGAACATAGGAGAGTCAGAGCATCGATTCAGAGCTCAGAGGGAGGAACTACATAGCAATTTAGGGAACCGATAGCATCGAAACCCTTAGCAGCAGTGGAACACAGAGCAGAGAACCTCGCCCTTTCATTCGCATCGCAAACCCCAAAACCAGCAAACAAAACCTCGCCCTTTCATTCGCATCGCAAACCCAAAACCCGTCGATTGGACCGACGACTTGATACGCTGCCCCGGGTCGCTGTCCGGAGAAGGTAAACTAGAATCCCTTTCAGTTTTGTTTTTTTTACTTCCACTGTTTCGCATGCTTCATCATCAATTTAGTTCGTTTGTTTATAAATGTCTAAATACGATGTTTGGTCAATCTATCTGTAATTGATTCAGTTTACTAATTGTCGTCAGATTCATATCTAATATTGTATTTCGAAATAACGTTAATAACTTGTCGCAAGGACATTGTGACAGTGTTTAGGGTGATCGCCTTGGGATATTTGCCACTTAGTAGGCTGAGTATGCTGAATATGCAGCTAAGCCATTGTCTATGTTTCTAAATCCAGTATGACCTATAATTCTGTTTCATGTTGCATATCCTGTATCTATGTATGTGTTTTTCTTTCTTGAAAAAGGCATTTAAGCTTAATCTGGTCGTCATTCGAAGTCTGTAGCCCCGTCGCAATGTATTGTGTGTGTCGTATGCAGCAACATATGTTTGTCGCAAATCATCTGAATTCGTGTGAATGTTCAAAAGCATGCTTATTCTGTCTGAGGATCATATTTGGTTAGTTAGATGTCTTATATCACCAATAATTGGCAAAGCATAGGAAAACATCAAATAATGTTGGTACTGTCTCTTGTTTGTTGAAGTGCTAAGTTGCTGCGAGGCTATTTCCTTAAATCTGAAAACAGAACCTCCCCATATACGTCATATAAAATGAATCTTCTGTGAGTACTCATTGCAATGTATATCCAAGTGTGCATCGGATAGGTTCTAAACATTCTAAATGGCAAGGATATGTTTGGACATACATGTAGAGGGTCAGTAACTGGATTTGCATCTTTACGCTCAACTGAACAACAACTGAATTACCCATATGTTTAGTATATTAACATGTATATCGTATTTTATGTCTTTGGCCTGTTTTGCTTCTTATTTCTGTCTCTGCTTACTGTTTGCAATCTGACCAGTGCATTCACAACATATGTGAGTATTCACTGCAGCAGGGAAACTGTAGCTGCCTCATGTTTTTTTTAAGCTGGTCAGTAAACAAATAGGCATATCCAAATGTTTCAATGTCACGATGTCTTCTGTCCATCCTCATGCTCGTATGTCAAATTCAGTGTACTTCCCTTGCCTATTTAGGTATCAAGATTATTCCTGTGTCAATAGGTGAAGTCTCCTAAACTGCCTTGTACTTTGCCCCAATCTGCTAGGTTGCGCTTGCTGGATTAAGTGACACTGTGTGAAGTTATGTCTCTGTTTTGCATCCTATATTCAATTCATAACCCCCCATTCTCGTGCTTGTGTACAAAATCATGTGGTACTGCTAGTTTAATCTTGTTTTTGATAAATATCTGTTTAGTATCTTTATTAGGTAGATCAAGTAAAAATAGAATAGACATACGTGCTTCGTTAATATGGAAACTATTATTTATGATAATCCAAGTCTGAATACATGTATATAAGATAGGAATACTTGTTATTAGATTCACTTCGTTTGGGCGATTCTTCCTAAAAGGTTTGAAAACAACAGAAATTTGTCATATTTATTTTCCCTATTCTTGCGTGTTGTTGCTTGAATCTTCTTGTTTCTCGCTTATGGCGAATTGCATCATTCTATTCACTAATTTATACATTCTTATATGCTGATTACATGCAAATGTAGATCATGTGCGTATAGATTTTTATGATTCAAGTAATTAGGATATATGCTAATTCCTTATCTTTTTTTTTTTTACATGAAATGCATCGGAGCAAAAAGTCTCACTACGAGACTCATCATGAGCCACTTCAAATGGCAACCCGCACCTGCATCCATCGAGTTCCATCTTCAGCAACTCTTAGGAAAAACAAATAGGACAAGATGTCGTGGTCATCCGTCTCGACTCCTCTTACTCTCTAAAATTAATTGCCTAATTATGCCTTTATTTGTTTATTCGCAATTCTATTTATTTTGTAATAATAAGAGACATAGAACAATTATTGTCGAAATAAATAAATTGGGCGGGTTAGTTTAAAATCGGCAAGACACTTCTAATTATCTATTTTAGGTTTGTCACTTCATATCTAATCCTTTGCCTGAATTATTAAGATCGCATATCTAAAACTAACGCCTCACTTCTTTAATTGCGCAGATAAATCTATGGCCCATAAAGCACCTTTAGCATCTTAGCATTTCTAGCACCTTTTAAGCACTCTTTAACATTTAGCATTCTTTTGCACTTTTAGAACCATTTACCTTTAAAATTAATCTATAGCACTCTTAAGCACCTTTAGCCTTTTGGCCCCCTCTTAGCACTTTTAGCACCTTAAATATGCTAGCACTCCTTTTGCACCTTTGACACCTTTCTTTTTAAGCTTTCTAAGCATGTTTTAAAACTTTAGCATTTTTTTAGCATTTTTAACCTTTTAGCACTTTTAATATTTTAGCACCCTTTTAAATACTTTAAGCCTTCCTTTAAACAATTAGCATCTTATTTATTTTTCTAACACTTTTTCTAGCGAGAGCCCTTCTAGCATTTAATACCTTTAGCAACCTTTTACTTTAAGGCACCTTTTAAACATTTTAACATTTTAACATCTTAGCATTTTATTAAGCAGGTGGAGCTTTTATTTTGCATTTTAAAAAATATAATAATTACCCTAGGTTTGGCAGGACAACCGCAAGTTAGCGGATCTTAGAGGGTGCCTAACCCCTTCCCTCTAGATTAATAAAGAACCCTTACCCAGAATCTCATTAAGTTTAGCAGACCATTAAAATGGAGTTAATGTTTTACTTTAAACTAGTTAAACATTTAGGTGTCCTAATTCACCCAAACTAATTAGGTGGCGACTCCGCGAACCCTTAGCATTCTAGCAACTCTTTTGCAATCTTAGCATACCCTTTAGCATTTTTTTTAACACTTCTTTAACACTTTAACTTTCTTTTAGCATTCTTATTTTTATTTTCTAACATCTTACTTGAGCAGGGTTCGCTAGAATAAAGTCGCGGTCGAAATCGGGTGCGACAAACGTACAAGACTAAGTCTAATATATACCAAATATACACTAGGGAAAATATGTACCAAATATGGAATCTACCGTGTTGGGTTGGACGTAGGCAGTGGCCCAACCAATTCTGGAATTTACCGTGTTGGGATGGACGTAGGTAGTGGCCCAATTCATCTTGGTACTGAATATACACATAATATATTTTTGTATATTAAGTGTATATTTAACACACACCCGCAGTCATAGCGGGCGATCTTCGTACGCTGAGACTGTCTCTAAAATCTTTAAAAAGGACTGACGAAGACCCTTTGTAAAGATGTCAGCAATTTGATATCTGGAACGGACATGGTAGACGCATACTTGTCCTCGAGCTACCTTTTCTCGAACAAGTGCATATCCATTTCTATGTGTTTAGTACGCTGATGCTAAACTGGATTACCAGAAAGGTAGATGACACTTATATTATCACAATACACCAAGGTAGCTTTCTGAATAGGACAATAGAGCTCTAAAAAAAGATTACGTAATCAAAATGACTTAGAAACCACATTGGCTACCCCTCGATACTCGGCCTCTATACTTGAATGTGATAGCGTGGATTGACGCTTGACAGACCATGAGACCAAGTTATTACCTTAAAACATACAATAGCCAAACGTAGACCATTTGGTATCTGGACTACCACCCTAATCCAAATCTGTATAGGAGACACGTGTAGAAATCGACGAAGGATACAAATGCAAGCCATACTCAAGTGTTCCCTGAATGTACCTAAGAATGCGTTTGAGCGCATTCATATGTTCAATCCTGGGATCATGCATAAACAAACACATCTGTTGTACGACATATGTAATATCAGGTCGTGTGAACGTAAAATATTGAAGGGCGCCTGCAAAACTATGATATCGGGTCGGCTCCTCATAGGGAGAGCCAACTGCAGCACCCAACTTGGGTTTAATATCAACTGGAGTAGAAGTGGACTTACAAGATGACATCCCAAACACCTCAATGATCTTAGCTGCATACTTCCTCTGTGATAAGAACAGTCCACCTGCATGACGAGGTACAACAATCCCCAAAAAATAACTCAATGGTCCCAGGTCTTTCATGACAAACTCAGAACTGAGCATTGTCATGATAGACTTTCGCAAAGCATCAGAAGAGGCGGTCAAGATAATATAATTAACATATAATAGTATATAAGTCATGGAAGAACCCCGACGATATATGAATAATGAATTATCAGACATGCTATGAGAAAACCGAATAGTCGAAATATAGTCAACAAATCTCTTATACCAAGCTCGTGGAGACTGCTTAAGCCCATACAAGGACTTTTTCAACAAACAGACATGATGAGGATATCTAGTATTGTTAAGTCCATTTAGGACTGTTTTAGAGTCTAGTTTAGAGAGTCTTTTATGTGTATTTTTATTGTTTTGCACAGTATTATGCTTTATTTGCTGTGTTTTCAGACGATAAGCGACTTTGGTGGGAAATGGTGAATTAATGATGAAATGACTGATATTGAGGAGGGAAATGCACAACACGAGCCCAAGTAATCAACCAGGAAGTCCCTGAGAAGAATGGAAGAAAATCTGATGAAGTCCGGACACCAAAATGACGAAAAATCACAAAATCACGTCGCCAGCGCCGTGGCGCCGAAAGTACTGCAGGATCTGATAGGTTCTTGGCGGAGGCAGCGCCGTGGCGCTGACACAAAATTTTCCAATTTTTGGGCCGAATTTTGACATGGGTAAAAGGGTCCTAAATGCAGTATTTCTTAGATATAAAAACCCTAAACCCTGTCATATTAAGATATCGTACTTTGGAGGCTAGAAAGGAGGCAAAGCGACACAAGATTGGAGACTACTCTTGTTCAAGTTCTTTCTTTTATCTTTTATTTATTTCAGTTTATGTTGGATTTTGTATTAGTTCTTAGCATGACAATGTCTAGGAGCTAATCTCTTTATTAGGATTTACCGCGAATCTTCTTGAAGCTCTTCATATAGTTAATGCATAATTATTGATTTCTTCTTCAGCATATTAAGATCTATTCAATAGTGTATTGCTTGCTTGATAATTAACTGATCATTAATTGTCATAACTTTTATGATTTCGAATTGAGATCCGAGAGAGAAGATTTGAATATGTTGTAGTTGTTTAGACATAGGTTAAAATCGCGGATGAAAGTATCCCGATACTTGTGTAGTATTTAAGGTTATTGTTCTTAATCCTCCTGTGTGGTAAAATCTATCATAGAAATATAGAAGGTTTCTGCACAAGGTTGAGTTTTTATATATCCTAACCGGAATATAGAACATATTAGTTAACCTGCTATCTTAATAAGAAGAAGAATCATTAGCATTGCATTAACACGTGAAAAAGTGGATAGTTGAGGAGATTGGAAGCCCTAGTTCCTTCATAACTGTTTTAAACCAAAGTATTATCATTCTTAGTTTAATTTCTGCACTTTATTATAATTTTAGTCTTAGTCATAAATCCAAACAAAAGAACGTTAACCAAATAGATACCATAGATTAGATATTCGATAATTGACAACCCAGTCTCTGAGAATGATAACTCGGTCTTACATATATTTATCACTTGAATGATACGTACACTTGCATAAGTATCTAGAAATATCGCAACAAATTTTTGGCGCCTTTGCCGAGGACTGGCGTACTATCAATATCGAATTAGCTAATCTTATTTCTAATTTGGTTTTTATTTTTTATTTTTTATTTTTTTATTTTTTTTATTTTAGAATATTTTGTCGTGATCTGTTTATTGTTTTTGATCAATTTCAGGAAATTCGTTTATGCGAAGTAGGAGAGGAGCATCCACTCCTATCCCTTTGAACCCTGAAATTGAAAGATTGTGTAGACAGAACAGGAAAGAGAAGAGAATTGTTGATTCTTTAGCAATGGAAGATCAGCAGAATCAGAATATGGTGAATGATGAGTTATCGGCTGTGATGGGATAAGTTCCGCATCCCGCAGAGAGGAGCTTAAGGGACTATGTATTGCATACAATTACAGGAGTGCAGACTTGCATCAGGCTTACAGCGGTTGAAGCTAATAATTTTGAAATCAAACCAGCAATCTTGCACATGGTTCAAGGCTCAGTTCAGTTTGGGGGATTACCATCTGAAGACCCCTATATGCATCTAGCAAATTTTCTGGAGCTGTGTGCAACTTTTAAGTACAATGGTATGTTACTGATGATGTCATTCGGTTGAGACTCTTCCCATTCTCACTCAGGGATAGAGCAAAGAGCTGGTTGAACTCCCTACAGGCGAACTCCATTACCACATGGCAAGACTTAGCACAGAAGTTTCTTGCCAAATTCTTCCCTCCATCGAAGGCAGCAAAGCTTAGAGGAGAGCTCAATTTCTATCAGCTGGAGGGAGAATCATCGTATGATGCATGTGAGCGGTTTAAAGACTTGAAGAGGAAGTGCCCTCATTATGTGATTGAAAAGTGGATGTTGGTCCACATCTTCTACAATGGGTTGTGTGGTGCTACTCGCACCATTATTGATGCTCTTGTAGGGTGAACGTTCATGAAGAAGAGTGCTAATGAGGCACATAATTTGCTAGAAGACATGACCACCAACAACCATCAGTGGTCAGATGAGAGAGCAATGAACAACATGAAAGTGGCTGGGGTTCATGAGTTGGATGCTATCAATGCGTTGACTGCCCAGATTTCCACTTTGACAAAGCATTTGTAGCAGAGCACCATGTCCATTAAAGCAGTTCATACATAAGTGGGCTGTGACATTTGTGGGGGTCCCCATACTTTTGATAGGTGCACAGCAGTGGATCCAAATAATGTACCTATAGAGCAGGTTCAGACAATTGGGAATTTTCAGAGGCCCCACAACTAGGGGTGTTCACCGGTCCAGAACTGGACCAGACCGGACCGAAACCGGAATGGACCGGAACCGGAATCCAGAAATTTTCTGGACCGAGGACCGGACCGGAATATTCCGGAAAATTCCGGTCCGGTCCCGGTTTTGGACCGGTTGGAACGTTTTTTTTTTTTTTTTTTTTTTTTGTTAAATGCAATTTATAAATTATAAATTTTTAAGAATGTGTTCGTTTATCAATCTCATTAAATATGTTTGTTTTTTCCTTATCCTTCAATAAACTTTATTTCATTAATATGACTAACTTAAAGAAAATCACCAAATGTACTTGGTTCGTATACGAACTACTGAACTACTCATTAATTAAAGTTACACACCACATTTATATTTTCTATTTTCTATTTGGAATTTGGACATTCCTGAAACTAGGGGTGCACAAAAGGTTAAAACCGGACCGGACCGAAGACCGAAATTACAGATTACTCGGATCGAATGGACCGAATGGACCGAATGATTTGCCCCCAGTCCCCCCCAGGCCCCAGCCACCACCCCCCCGCCAGCCCGGACGTATTGACATATCTAATATAGGTTGTAAATTGATCAAACTTTATACGGTCATAACTTTGCGCTCGGACGTCCGTTTTACCTAATTGTTTTTTTGATTTCGCGTATTTTTTCGATACGGGGGCGGCCAAACTGCTTGAGCAGTTTGTTTCCGCTGATTTCTCCAAAAACGTCCATCTTGCCCCTCAATTTTACTTTCCCCCCAAATCGTTACGTTTTTCCCCTTTTCAAATCTAAATATCTCGCGATGTACAATTGATTTCAACGTAAATATTGCGTGGCACCGCATCCGAGAATGTCAATTTCAGTATTGGAAATTCAATTTAAAAAAAAATAAAAATCCGGTCCATTCCGGTCCGGACCGGAAAATTCCGGTTTTTACCCGGACCGGACCGGAAAACCGGAATCCACCATTTTGACGGACCGAGGACCGGACCGGAATCCACCGGTCCATTCCGGTCCGGTTCCGATTCGATTTTCCGGTCCGGTCCTGTTTTGTACACCCCACAACAACCCTTACTCCAACACATACAATCAGGGTGGAGAAATCACCCAAAATTTTCGTTGAGGAATGACCAAGGGCAGCAACTTCAATTTCAGGAGCAAATTCAACAAACCAATCCACCTCCTCAGGGACAGATTCATCAACAGCAGTCCAGGCCACAAATCCCACAAGAAAAGCCCGATGAATTGAGAGCAGCACTATTAACACTCACAAATTCTCAGACCAGTTCAAGATAGAGACTAGGTCATCTATTAAAAATTTGGAGACACAAGTGGGACAACTGACAAACATGCTGAAAAATAGAGCAAGGGAACCTTCCCAGCGACACTGTGGTGAACCCAAGAAAACAGTGCCATGCAATAAGTTTGAGGAGTGGTAAACAGTTAGAGTAGGTTGCAGCCCAACCACAGGTGGAGAAGAAGGATGAGCTGACAGAGATAGTTGATGCAAAGAGGGAGGGGGTTACTGATGACCGCCCTATTTTAGAGAAAACTCCACCAGCAGTTATGAGGGAATACACAGACAGAATCCCATACCCTTAAAGACTGCAGAAGAAATCCCTGGATAAGCAGTTTTCGAAATTCTTAGAGGTATTCAAAAAACTGCACATCAATCTTCCTTTTATTGAAGCCTTGGAGCAGATGTCAGCTTATGTTAAATTCATGAAAGAGATCCTCTTTAAAAAGAAGAAGCTGACGGATTATGAGACAGTGGTGCTGACAGAGGAGTGCAGTGCAATCTTGCAGAAAATACTTCCTCCAAAGTTGAGAGATCCAGGAAGTTTCACCTTACCTTGCACTATAGAGAAGGTTACATGTAAAAGGGCTTTGCGTGATTTGGGGGCAAGTATCAACCTGATGCCCCTTTCTGTGTTTAAAAGACTTGGGTTGGGGGAAGCAAAGCCAGCAACAATCAACTTGCAGCTAGCTGATCTCTCCATTGTACATCCCCAAGGTATAATTGAAGACGTATTGGTGAAAGTGGGCAAATTCATCTTTCCGGCCGACTTTCTCATTCTTGATATGGAGGAAAATGAAAATATGTCCATTATCCTTGGGAGACCATTCCAAGCTACAGGAAGAGTTCTCATTGATGTTGAGAAGAGGGAATTAAAGCTCCGAGTCCAAGATGAGAAAATGATATTCAAAGTCTTCAGACCATCCAATGAACCACACGCCAATGATAGATATTTTGATGCTAGTTTAATCGATAAAGATGCTCTTCATGCAAGTTCCAAGAGTAGTGATGCCCTTGAGGTAACAGTAAAGCAATGTGCAGAACAGGAGAGTAATAATGTTGAACCTGTGAATGATTCTGTGAATACTGACCAAGGGGTGAATCTCTCTGAACTCAGCCCTATGAAAAAGAAGAGGAGAAGGAGAAGGAGAAAGAGAATGGTTTTGAAATGGATATGCGGAGGGGATAATCTACCCCCTTGATTGAGTAAGAAAACTGTGTCCGGCTAAAATACGTTAAAGACAACGCTACTTGGGAGACAACCCAATATTATAATTATGTTATTTCAATTTTTGTTTTAGTTGTTTTTATTTTATCTTGAACAATCTCACGGTCTTGTATGTTCGGTGTGTTTTTCATGGCAGGTGGACTGGAAACTAACTCAGAGGAGAAAAGGATGAAAAATGTTGAAAACTGGGCGAAATCAAATATTTCAGTGAATTAGCGTCGTGGAGCCTGAATCGAGCGTCGCGCCGCCGAAAGTCCAGGGATAAAATCAGAAAAAATCGCAATTTAGTTCCGTGGCACTCTATCCTCAGTGCCGCAGCGTTGAGACGCGATTTCAAAAAATAAAACCCTAAATCTCACGCCTATTTCCCCCATTCTCACTACCAAAAGCCTATTTTCCTCATTCTAACTCCCAAATCTCACGAACAATCCTCCAAATCACTCCAAAAATCTGAAATCTTCCACAATACCACACCTCTGCACTTGGGCCAACACATCCTTGCAAGAAAGAATCTCCAAAAAGGTAATAGTTCACTAAACTTTGTGAAATTCTGGAGTGAAGTTGGGGGGACTGTGTTTAAACGAAAAGTAGTGTTGGAGGTTGAAATTTTGGGGTGTTGTTGCAGTTTAGTTGCGAATTTGGTTGTGTTGGTGTGCTGTGTGTTCGGTTCTTCCTGTAGTTTGTGTTTTGCTGGGCTATTTTTGTTGGGTATTATTTGTGTTGTTGGTGGTGTGTGTTTCCGTGGTTGTTGGTTGAATTTTGGGCTGGGTAACATCAAGAATTCAGGGGAAGTGCTGCCAAAATTTTGCTAGAACAGTTCTAAAGTGTATCTACAAAGTAAAATGAGGTCAAGAAGAAGCATTTCTGGAGCCTCCTCTTCAAGAACAGTAGTGCCTGACTATGATGTGACAAGATTTGCTAATAAAAAGATACAAGATAGATACGACAGAATAATTGATAGGGCAGTGATACCTGAGAGGGGAATGAAATTCAGGGAAGTCTCGTATGATGATGAGGTGTATGAGCCCATAAGGGCTAGGATTGATGCAAATGGCTGGGGGTTATTCGTTAATCATCTAGCTATTCTCAAGCATAATGCCAGCCTAGTTCGAGAGTCCTATGCAAACTATCCGGAACAAGGCGACGGTAGATGCTATGTCAGAGGGCGCTATGTGCCTGTGAGTGCTGAAGAGATCAATACAATATTTAGGACTGCAGATATTGGGGAGGTTAGATATCACCCAAATAACTTCAGGAGTTGGGGCGCAGATGCCAGCCATATAAAGCGGGGCGAGTTTGTTATACCGTGGTTCGTCCGACCGCGTTCGGTCTCAGCGCATGGCCGGGCGAGTCGCGGCGCCAAGACAGTGATTATACGGCGCGCGGAAGTGAGCATGGCGCGGAAAACTCGGGTTGAGTTTGAGCATGGCGGCCGGGAAGCGGCGCGCGGGAAATCAGGCGGAAAAACTTAGGAAAAGTCAGATTTTTATTTTAAAAGGGCCTGGGTGGGGGACAAGTGTCCCCCCACATTTGATTTTTGCATGCATTATATTGACCAAGTCTTAAAGACTTGGTCATCTTTCATCTCTCTCTTAGAAAAGCTCCTCCTTCTCTCTTAAATTATTTTCAAGCTCCTCCTTCTCTCTAAAACTCTAAGAGGTATTCTAGCCTTAGAAAAAATCTGAAAAAGTAAAAGGCAAGAAGGAAGTTTGGGGCTAGCTTGTGAAGGTTGTTGTGGTGGTGTTCTTGGAATAGAGGCTAGCAAATTGTTGGATAAATTTGGCTAAAGCTCTAAGGTAATGATTCTTTCTCTATTATTAGTTTTTATTGTTGCATGTTAAGAAGGAAGTACTTGTGGTAGTAAATTATGCTATTAGAGTCATTGCATGCAAGAAATGTGGGTTGGGTATGAAGGTTTTGGCTAAAGAGATATTATGAGCATGTTGTAGCCTACAAACTACTTTAGAATTGTTAAGTGTATTATTATAACTTATGGGGCAGAATTTTACACACCCAAGATTAGGTATGTAAACCCCTTTGTGTTGGTTTGGATGTTGGGCTTTAATGAGGCGTTTGAGTGTTAAAAACCGGCCTTTGAAAAAGGTGGCAAAGTGAGTAGAAACAAAGGAAATGCTGCCCAATTTTCCTTAGGAATTGGTAACTTGAATTTGGAATTTCTACATTGAAATTAGAGGTTAATCAACGCACTATGGTTATTATAGGTTGACATATTACTTGCGGTAGTTGGACTTAGCAAGTGGATTGACCAAAGAGGTATGTAGAGCTTTCCTATCTCTTGAGCATGATTAGTTGTATCTATGTAGTACGGTATACGTACAATAGTTGATAATCTACACTTGTTTTAAAGTATATGATACTTGTTTCATTTCAAAAGTATAAGTCCCTTGGATTTAGGGAAAATGTATTTGACGAAGGAATAACGCTAATATAATGACTTTATGGGAAGTTGGTTATATTAGTTTTTGAAAGGTTCACAAAGAATGGTTTACTCTAATTAAAACAAGTACGGGTAAAGGATTCGAAACTATGGAAGGTGGATTGGTTTTAGGCATTGGTTGCCTAAGGTTTTAAAGGAAATGAAGTCACTTAATTTAGAAGCCTATTATATTTCTAAAAGGAAATGTGACTTGTTTTGAAAAGAACTTGTAACTTGATACTATGGTGATTAGTATCTTGGAATCTTTGTATAAAAAGAGTTTTTCTTAAAAAGCTAGAAGTACATGGTACTTGGGTTGAATTCCCGGATTTTCTATTAAAAGACATGTTAGTGCCTTAGGATACTAAAATGAGAGGATATATTAATAATGTTAATAAGAAGTTAGGGGATTTCTTAACTTGCTTATGTTACGATAAGCCGGTAGTGCTTATGTATGATATGATAAGCCGGTAGTGCTTATGTTGTGATATGATAGGCCGGTAGTGCTTATGTATGATATGATAGGCCGGTAGTGCTTATGTTATGTATGATAGCCGGATGAGCTATGTTTTATATTTGTATTATTACGGGGTAAACCCCGGATTATTATCTATGCCATGGATTTGCTACCCATGATGCGAGTGCGGCGTTTGCACTCATGCGGATCCGGACCACAGGATCCATGCGGGTGAAATAGTCCCATGCGAGTACGGCGATGGTACTCATGCGGGTCCACAGGATCCATGCGGGTGAAATAGTCCCATGCGGGTGAAAGTCCCATGACGAGGCGGATGACCTCATGCGGGTCCACAGGACCCATGCGGGTGAAATAGTCCCAGTAGTAGGATTGCTTAATGATACTACGGGCGAGGTACCCTGTTTTGATCGTGAGCCTCCTATTTTTATGCTATAAGATTTATACTTATTACTCTCATTGTTAGTAAGGCACAGTGCAAGGAAATTGATTTTTATCTATGACTCCAGCTTATTTTGACTTATGATATTACTCTGATATTTTCGTTTACATACTTGGTACGTTGTGTCGACCCCTTCCTGGGGCTGCGTTCATGCCGCGGTAAGGAAGCGGTGGCGAGATCCTCATTCCTAGGATCTTTTACTCAGTGTCGAAGCTCATTCCTCGGAAGCTTGTTTTGTTAGTACGGATTTTCCACGATGCTATAGGTATTTTGTACATTCAGGGCATGGCGGGGCCCTGTCGCCATAGTTGTTATCTTTAAGTGCGTGGTCACATTTATGTTTGGGCTCTAAGAACCGTTGTACTACTATACATTGTTAAGTATGTTTATGGAAGGCGACCTTATCGGTGGCGGTGATGTTACCCTTTTATAAGCTATGTGTTATGTATGTTCATTGCTATTCTCGACATATACGGCAGGTACCGGTAAGTACGATCGCGCCCGGGGTTGGGTCGTGACAATAGTGGTATCAGAGCAGTTAGTCCTCGGAAAGTGTCCACAGACCGTGTCTAGTAGAGTCTTGATTATCGGTGTGTCGTGCACCACATCTATAATCAGGAGGCTGCAGGATATTTAGGATTGGTTTCCATTCTTTCACTCTAAGATCGTGCAATAGAGCTGAGTTATAGGTTGAACCTCCTCTGATGTTTTCCTTTATGTATCAGTTATGCCTCCACGCAAGGCAACCGCGGCCCAGAAGGGCAAGGCAGTAGAGGGAACTACTAGTAGGGCACAGGCCCAGTCCTTACCGGATGAGGTGTTTCGGACGGCGAGTTCTACAACGTCGCCAACCCCAGCAGAGTCTGAGGCAGCAGCAGCGGCTACTGAGACCGCGGTACCTGAGCCTCCAGTCCAGCAGCCAGGGGCAGAGGATATGGGCTACAAGGAGATGGCCCAGTTACTAGCCAGGATCGTGGCGAACGTGAGATAAGTGGAGCAGCGATTCATTGTACCGTAGTTCAAAGACAGAGTGCTAGCTTGAGGCGAGGACTTTTGAGTTGCAGCCCACCCGAGGTTTATGGGTCGAGGCCTGAGGATGTTCCTGAGGAGTTTATCCGACGATTCTGACGGATCATGAGGGTGATCGGGGCTTCGGAGACCGAGTCGGTGGTACTAGGTTCGCATCGGCTGCGGGACACTGCAGTTGACTGGTATGATTCATGGGAACTGTCCCGGGGGGAGCATGCGCTTCCAGCTGTTTGGGACGAGTTCTCAGAGGCGTTACTTGGCCATTTCTTGCCTCCGCAGATGAGGAGGGCTCGGGCCGATAGATTTTTGACACTGAGACAGAGTGGGCGGACGGTTCGGGAGTACAATGTGGAGTTTGACTCATTGGCTCGGTATGTGCCCGCTTTGGTAGGAGACATGGAGGACAGGGTGCACTGGTACGTCACAGGACTCGATGATCACTTGGCCGAGAGTTGCACGGGAGTGGCTCTTCAGCCGGGCATGGACATTGCCCGCATGCAGGCATATGCACTTGGGTGTGAGGAACGCAGGGGCCGACGGATCGATAGGTATCAGCAGAAGAGGGCCAGGACAGCAGGGTCCTCTGGTAGTTTTAGGGGTAGACAACCCCAGCAGCAGACCAGATTTGCACCACAGCCGGTCCAGAGCGCTCCTCCACCATCTTCGGGACGTACAGAGTATTCAGGAGCAGGACAGGGTTCCAGGGCTTCGGGTTCGGAGGACGAGTTCGGTCGAGATGAGCCACCTATGCCTCGGTGTGGTCGATGTGGTGATTGCCATTATGGGGGGTGTCGTGTTCCTCCAGGAACTTGTTACTCTTGTGGCCAGCAGGGCCATTTGAAGAGAGATTGTCCAGGCAGGCGGCGGAAATGCTATGGCTCGGCCACGATTCGATTGATGGGTCTTCATCTTGATTGTTGTGCGCCGAGGCGGTGTTCACGGCAGCGAGCGCGGCAGGGTCGTGGCGGGGTTCTAGTTCCAGCGGTCCTCAGAACCGCATCTATGCTATGTCCAGTCGTCAGGACCAGTAGGCGTCACCCGATGTCGTCACAGGTACATTATTGGTTTCTTGATGTGATGTATATGCTTTGATAGATCCAGGTTCTACCTTGTCCTATATATCTCCTCATATTCTTTGGTAGAAACGAGGATAGAGCCCGAGTCCATAGAATCTTTTGAGGTGGCTACGCCGGTAGGTGCTTCAGTGGTAGCTGATCGGGTATATAAGGCTTGCCCAGTGACTATAGATGGTCGTCAGACTCTAGCTGACTTGATAGAGTTGGATATGACAGTATGCCAATGTGGACTGCAGAGAGAGGTTAGTTCGGTTCCGGTTTCCTGGTGAGCCGATTATCGAGTGGAAGGGGAATACTGCATCGCCGAGGGGTAGGTTTATTTCTTACCTCAAGGCTAGGAAGATGGTACGGAAGGGGTATATTTACCATTTGGTTCGGGTATTCGACATCGAGAATGAGATCTGGACCTTGATCGGTCCGGTTGTTAGAGAGTTTCAGACGTATTCCCGACGAGCCGGGTATCCTCCCGAGAGGAGATTGAGTTTTGCATCGATTTGGCGCCAGACACTCGACCGATATCTATTCCGCCATACAGGATGGCACCTGCCGAGTTGAGGGAATTGAAGGACCGGTGAAAGATTTCTTTGGAGAAATGCTTTATTAGGCCAAGTGTTTCTCCTCGGGCGCCGATGTTATTTGTAAAGAAGAAGGATGGGGCCGCTGCGTATGTGTATTGATTACAAGCGGTGAACAAGGTAACTATCAAGAACAAATATCCTCCCCAGATTGACGATTTGTTTGACGATTGCGAGGTGCAAAGTGTTTTTCAAGATAGACTGCGATGCGGTTATCATCAGTGCGAGTTAGAGAGATAGATATCCCAAAGATCGCATTCAGACCGGTATGGGCACTATGAGTTCAGGTGATGTCTTTCCGGGTTGACCAACGCCCAAAGGATTGTCACGACCGAACCGGACCGTGACCGGTGCCTTAACCCGGCACCCTAGTGACCAACATCGAGAGAAAACCGGAATGTAAACTCAAGATAAACAACCATTAAGATATAGAATAGTCTAGCCCAAATCAAGCTAACCCAAAAGTACATAAACCGAAGGTTACATCCTTAACGAACCAAGTTCGACAAGACTACATGTGCCTCTAAGAATGAATAACACTATGACGGGACAGGGCCGCCATGCCGTGAATGTACAAAATAACAACGACTCGGGAGAACCATACCAAAAGTCGAGCCTCCGAAGAATTGGAGCTCCTGACACCTGAGTCCAAGATCCTAGGAACGAGGAGCTACCACCGCTTTCCTTACTGCGGCATGAACGCGGCCAGGAAGGGGGTCGACACAACGTACCAAGTATGTAAAGCGGAAAATCTCGTAGTAATATCATAAGTCCAAAATACATTAAAGTTATAGATAAAACCAAATTATGTCAGACCGTGCCTTACTAATAATGAGAGTAACAAGTATACATTTTATAGCATAAAAATAGGAGGCTCATGATCAAAACAGGGTACCTCGCCCGTAGTATCATTAAGCAATCCTACTCCTGGGACTATTTCACCCGCATAGGTCCTGTGGACCCGCATGAGGGCCTCCGCGTCGGCATCGGACTAGTTCACCCGCAGCGGGACTATTTCACCCGCATGGATCCCGTGGATCCGCATGAGTACCATCGCGCACTCGCACGGGACTATTTCACCCGCACGGATCCTATGGTCCGCATCCGCACGCAGTACAAGCCGCACTCGCATCACGGGTAGCAAATCCATGGCATAAATAATAACCCGGTTTACGTAATAATATAAATATATATAACATAGCTCATCCGGCTATTAAACATAACATAAGCACTACCGGCCTATCACATCACAACATAAGCACTACCGGCCTATCATAACTTAAGCAAGTTAAGAATCACCTAACTTCTTATTAATAGTATTAATACATCCTCTCATTTTAGTATACCTAAGGCACGATCATGTCTTTTAATAAAAATTAGGATTTAACCCAAGTATCATGTACTTAACCTTTTAAGAAATAACTCTTTTATACAAAAATTCCAAGATACTAATCACCATAGTATCAAGTTACGATTTCTTTTCAAAACAAGTCACATTTCCTTTTAAAACTATCTCAAGCTTCTAAATTAAGTGACTTCATTTCTTGTAAAACCTTAGGCACTTCATGCCTTAAAACCATTTTCCTTTCACAAGTTCAAATCATCAAAACCTTTCTCCATTAAACTTTAACAAACTAATATAACCAACTCCCATAAAGCCGTTATACTAGAGTTAAACAATAGTAAAACACATTCCTTAAGTCCAAGGGATTTTTCTACTTTTCTTTTAACGGCAAGTATCAAATACTTATATCAAACGAAGATTTCCAAATCTTGACGCTCTACGTACTACATAGGTACAACTAATCATGCTCAAGAGATAGGAAAGCTCCACATACCTCTTGGTCAATCCACAAGCTAAGTCCAATTTAATGCATGTAGTATGTCAACCTAAAATGACCACAATACGTTTATCAAGCTCTAATTTATAATGCAGAATTTTTCCAAGTTAAAGTCACCAATTTCCTACGGAAAATTGGGCAGCGTTTCCTTTGTTTCTACATACTTTGCCACCTTTTCCAAGGTCGATTTTTAACGCTCAAATGCCATGTTTAAGGCTCAACAACCAACCAACACCAAGGGGATTACACACCTAAATTTTGGTGTGTAAAATTCAGCCCCACAAGTTACAACAACTAACCCAACAAGTCTAATGTGGTATTTAGGCAACAACATGCTCATAAAATCCCCCTAACCAATTCTTTCATAACCAAACCCCATTTCTTACATGCAACTACTCTAAGTGCATTTTTCCAACTACAAGTTTTTCCTATTAAACATGCAACACCCAATACCAACTACAAGAGAAGAAATGTTACCTTAAGTTTTAGCCAAACTTATTCCAACACCTTGCTAGCCTTTTTCTCCAAGAACACCATCACAATAGCACTTCTAAGCTAGTCACAACCTTCCTTCTTGCCTTTAACTTTTCAGATTTTCTTAGGCTAGAACACCTCTTGAGGTTTTAGAGAGAAGGGGGAGCTCAAGCCTTGGAGAGAGAGAGAGAGAGAGAGAGAGTAAAGATGAAAGATGGAAAAGTGACCAAGCCTTGGTCAATTATATTGCATGCATTCTGAAAATCAGATGGGGGGGGACACTTGTCACCCTCCCATGGCCTCTTTTAAAACACAAATCAGATTTTCTAAGTTTTTCCGCCCAAATTTCCCGCCTCGGCGCCGCGGCCCTGATTCCCGGCGCCGCGGCGCCGCAACTCCTGCGGACCCTCGGATCTTTCGGCGCCGCGGCCCTGCTTCCCGGAGCCGCGGCGCTGAAACTTCAGCGACCCCTCAAGATTTCGAGCGCGGCCACGACCGGCGCGCGGCCTAATCGCTTCGCGCCTTGGCGCCGCGGCCGCGCACAAGGCCAGTTCGACCGCGGTCCAGCGAACCACGGTATAACATTCTCCCTTAGAAACATTCGTCCGAATGTTCCTTCTAGCCTCACAAAAACACAATATAAACATATCTTCTTAACTATTCCTTTGCAAATAAGAATGCTCCCGAGCCACAACATTACTCAAGCATAATCAACTAAATTAACACCAATCGGTAGGAAAGGGGTTACGGAGGTATAGGGAATAAGTGTGGGTATTTCTTCATCATATCATCCTCCGCTTCCCACGCCATCTCCTCTCTGCTCGTTCGCCATAAAACTCGACGGAAGCCACCTCCTTCGTCCGAGTCGCCTAACTTGACGATCGAGTATCGCTATGGGACTCTCCTCATACGACAACTCCTCTGTCACCGGATATCTGAATCGGGTGCACTCTAGCGGATCTCCAACGATTTCGTAACATAGACACGTGAAAATCGGATGTACCGCCAAGATCGGACGGCAGATCCAACTCATGGCAACCTTGCCCACTCTTCGGACAATCGGATACGCCCGATGTACCTTGGGTGAGTTTCTTTCCTCCCAAATCTCATCACACCCTTCATGGGTGACACTTTCGTAAAGACCCAATCATTAACCTCAAACTCTAAGTGTCGACGCCGATGATCTGCATATGATTTCGGCCGACTGGCCGCCAATAACCGCCTCGGATAAGCTTCACCTTATCCATCGCTCGAACCAAATCGCCCGATTAATCGCACTTCTCCCACTTCAAACCAACCTATCGGTGACTGCGCACTTCCTCCCGTATAAGGCCTCATAAAGCGCCATACACTAGAATGGTATGGTAGTTGTTATACGCAAATTCCACAAGAGGTAAATGATCCTCCCAGCTACCCCCGAAATCAATAACACAAGCCCGCAGCATATCCTCAAGTGTCTGGATAGTGCGCTCGGCCTGTCCGTCCGTCTGAGGATGAAACGCCGTGCTGAGACTCACCTGTGTCCCTAATCCCTTCTGGAAAGACCTCCAGAAGTTAGCGTGAATCGGGCTCTCTATCGATATAATCGACACCGACTCGTGCAATCTCACAATCTCTCTAATATATAATCTGCATAGTCCTCACCGAAAACGCCGCCGATCGAAGAAAGTGGGCTGATTTCACACCACAACAATAACCCAAATGGAATCATGCCTCCTCCGGTGCGAGGTAACCACGTAATAAAGTCCATGTTGACCACCTCCCATTTCCACATGAATATCAATACCGTAATAGCCCAGGGCTTCCGGTGCTCAACCTTAACTCACGACAATTAGGACACTGGGCAACAAAACCGGCCACGTCCCTCTTCAAACCATCCCACCAATCTATACACCTGAGGTCGTGGTACATCTTAGTCGACCCCGGATGAATCGAATAACGAGCACTGTGTGCCTCCCGAAATCTGGACGAAGTCCGGTCCACATCGGGAACACACAACCGGCCCTCGAATCTTAGCACCCCATCCGGTGCTACCTCAAATAGACTCTTCTCTTCCTGGAGAGCTGCATCTCGGTACCGTACCAAAATCGGATCCTCATACTGTCGCCTCTTCACCTCCTCGACGATGGAAGACTCGGCGACCTCTCGAACCCGAATTCCGTTACTAACGGAATCAACCAAACGAACGAGGCTTGCTACCGATGTAACTCTCGGACCATATCCTCTTCTGCGGTGAACATCGACGGACTACCCATCGACCGCGACTAAGGGCATCCGCCACTACATCGCCTTCCCCGGGTGGTAATATCAACGTCATAATCCTTAAGTAGCTCCAACCACCGTCTCTGCCGCAAGTTCAGCTCCCTCTGGCTGAAGATGTACTGGAGACTCTTGTGGTCTGTGTAAATGTCCACATGAACTCCATATAAATAATGCCTCCAGATCTTTAAGGCATGAATCACTGCTGCCAACTCCAAGTCATGCGTGGGATAGTTCTTCTCATGCTTCCTAAGCTGTCGAGATGCATAAGCTATAACCTTGCCGTGCTGCATCAGTACGCACCCAAGCCCGACACCTGACGCGTCACAAAAAACCACATAACCATCTAAGCCCTCTGGAAGAGTAAGAACTGGCTGCCAACTTCTCCTTTAGCAACCGGAAGCTTTCCTCACAAGTATCCGTCCATCTAACATAGCCGTCTTCCGAGTCACTTAGTCAAAGTCTGAAATAAGCAAACTTCTCCACAAACCTCCGATAATAACTGCAAGGCCCAAAGCGCAGACTCGCTTGTGTAGTGGGTCTAGGCCAAGTCTTCGCTGCCTCAATCTTTCTTTGTATCAACCCGAATACCATCGGCCCGATAACATGTCCTAAGAAAGCCATCAAGCCGGCCAAAACTCGCATTTGAGAACTTGGCATACAACCGCCGGCCCTCGAGGATTCCCAACACCGCCTCAAATGACCTGTGCTCTCGCTCGCGCGAATACACCAAGATATCATCGATGAAAACTATAACGAACATATCCAAGAATGGCCTCAACACCCTATTCATCAAATCCATGAATACTGCTGGTGCGTTGGTCAGCCCGAAAGACATCACCCTGAACTCATAGTGCCCAGACCGGGTCCCGAATGCGATCTTGGGATATCCGCCTCTAACTCGCACTGATGATAACTTAACGCAGTCTATCTTGGAAAAACATCTCGCACTCGCAATCGGTCAAACAAATCATCAATCCCGGGGAGGATATCTATTCTTGATAGTTACCTTGTTCACCGCTCGTAATCAATACATACGCATGGCCCCATCTTTCTTCTTTACAAATAACACCTGCTCCCGGGAGAAACACTTGGCCGATAAAGCCTTTCTCCAAGAAATCTTTCACCGGTCCTTCATTCCTTCAACTCGGCAGTGCCATTCGTATGGCGGAATAGATATCGGGCGAGTGTCTGGTGCCAAATCGATGCACAACTCAATCTCCCTCTAAGGAGGGATACCCGGAAGCTCGTCTGGGAATACGTCTGGAAACTCTCTAAACACCGGAATCGATCAAGGTCGGTATCTCACCTCGATTTAATACCCGAACTAAATGGTAAATATACCCTTCCGTACCATCTTCCTAGCCTTGAGGTAAGAAATAAACCTACCCGCCGGCGATGCAAAGATTCCTTCCACTCGATAAGGCCACCAGAAACCGGAACCGAACTAACCTCTCTCTGCGGTCCACATTGGCATAGCAAGACGCTAGCCAATCCATACCCATAATCACATCGAGTCTGCATGTCCAACTCTATCAAGTCGGTAGAGTCCGACGCCATCTAAAGTCACCGGGCAAGCCTTATATACCCGCCGCCTAACACGAAGCACCTATCTGCGTAGCCACCTCAAAGGATTCTATGGACTCGGGCTCATCCCTATTCTACCAAAGAATATGAGGAGATATGTAGGACAAGGTAGAACCTGGATCTATCAAAGCATATACATCACAGCAAGAAACCAACAATGTACCTGTGACGACATCGGGTGACGCCTCCTGGTCCTGGCGGCTGGACATAGCATAAATGCGGTTCTGAGGACCGCTGGAACTGGAACCTCTACCACGACCCCGCGGCACATGCGTCGTGAACACCACGCCTCGGCGCGCATCGCCGACGATGAAGACCAACCATCGACTTCGGTACCGAGCCATCATATTCCCGCCACTTCTGGACTGACAATCTCTTCTCAAATGGCCCTGCTGGCCGCAAGAATAACAAGCTCCTGGAGGAACACGACACCCCCCATAATGGCAATCACCACATCGACCACACCGAGGCATAGGTGGCCTCATCTGACTGGAACTCTGGTCCTCCGAAACCCGAAGCCTCGAACCCCGCCCCGCTCCGAATACTCGCCCGTCCGAAGATGGTGGAGAGCGCCTGGGCATTGTGGTGCAAATTGGTTTCTTCTTTGGGGTTGCCTACCCCTAAAACTACCAGAGGACCCTGCTGTCCTGGCCCTCTTCTGCTGATACCTGTCGATCCGTCGGCCCCTGCGTTCCTCACACCCGAGAGCATGTGCCTGCATGCGGGCAATGTCCATGCCCGGCTGGAGAGCCACCCCCGAGCAACTCTCGGCCAAGTGATCATCGAGTCCCGTGACATAGCGGTGCACCCTGTCCTCCATGTCTGCTACCAATGCGGGCACATACCTAGCCAATGAATCAAACTCCACATTGTATTCCCGGACCGTCCGCCCATTCTGTCTCAGCGTCAAAAATCTATCGGCCCGAGCCCTCCTCATCTGCGGTGGCAAGAAATGGCCAAGTAACGCCTCTGAGAACTCGTCCCAAACAGCTGGATGTGCATGCTCCCCCCGGGACAGTTCCCACGAATCATACCAGTCAACTGCAGTGTCCCGCAGCCGATGCGAACCTAATACCACTGACTCGGTCTCAAGCCCGATCACCTCACGATCCTCTGCAGAATCGCTTGATAAACTCCTGCGGATCATCCTCGTGCCTCACCCAATAAACTCGGTGGCTGCAACTCAAAAGTCTCTCGCCTGCTAGCGGCTGGGTGAACTACGGTGCAGAATCGGGCTGCATCTCACTATCCTCCTGCTTGGCCACGATCCTGGCCAGTAACTGGGCTATCTCCTTGTAGCCCATATCCTCGCCTCGGCCGCTGGATCGAGGCTCAGTACGCGGTCTCGGCGATCATTCGCCGCCTCGACTCTGGGTTGGCGACGTCGTAGAACTTCGCCGTCCAAACACCTCGTCTGTAAGGCCTGGGCTCGTGCCACTGGTGACCTCGGTTGCCCTACGGTAGTTCTCATCGCCTTGCCCTTCTGGGCTGCGGTTGCCTTGCGCGGAGACATAACTGATCCAGGAAAAAATACGTCAGAGGAAATTCAACCTATAGCACGGCTCTATTGCACGATCTAGAGTGAAAGAATGGGAACTAATCCTAAATATCTCGCACCTCACGATTATAGATGTGGTGCACAACACATCGATAATCAAGACTTACTAGATACGGCTGTAGACTCTTTCCGAGGATTAATCGCTTCGATACCACTTTTGTCACGACCGAACCCGACGTGACCAGGTGCCTTAACGGGCACCTAGTGACCCAACATCGAGAGAAAACCAGCGGACTGTCAACTCAAGAAAACCCACCAGTAACATATAGCATAGTCTAGCCCAAATCAAGCAACCCAAAAGTACATAAACCGAACGCTACATCCTTAACTAACCAAGTTCGACAAGACTACATGTGCCTCTAAGAATGAATAACACTATGACGGGACAGGGCCGTCATGCCTGAATGTACAAAATAACAACGACTCAGGAGAACCATACCAAAAGTCGAGCCTCCGAAGAAATGGAGCTCCTGACACCTGAGTACAAGATCCTAGGAACGAGGATCTACCACCTGCTTTCACCTGCGGCATGAACGCAGCCCCCGAGGAAGGGGGTCAGTACACAACGTACCAAGTATGTAAATCGGAAAATACGTAGTAATATCATAAGTCCAAAATACATTAAAGTTATAGATAAAACCAAATTATGTCAGACCGTGCCTTACTAATAATGAGAGTAACAAGTATACATTTTATAGCATAAAAATAGGAGGCTCATGATCAAAACAGGTACCTGCGCGTAGTATCATTAAGCAATCCTACTCTCGGGACTATTTCACCCGCATAGGTCCCGTGGACCCGCATGAGTCATCCGCCGTCATAGGACTATTTCACCCGCACGGGACTATTTCACCGCGTGGATCCCGTGGATCCGCATGAGTACCATCGGCGCACTCGCGTGGGACTATTTCACCCGCATGGATCCTATGGTCGGATCCGCACGAGTACAAGCGCGCGCTCGCGCATCACGGGTAGCAAATCCATGGCATAAATAATAACCCGGGTTTACACGTAACAATATAAATATATATAACATAGCTCATCCGGCTATTAAACATAACATAAGCACTACCGGCCTATCACATCACAACATAAGCACTACCGGCCTATCATAACTTAAGCAAGTTAAGAATCACCTAACTTCTTATTAATAGTATTAATACATCCTCTCATTTTAGTATACCTAAGGCACGATCATGTCTTTTAATAAAAATTAGATTTAACCCAAGTATCATGTACCTCTAACCTTTTAAGAAATAACTCTTTTTATACAAAAATTCCAAGATACTAATCACCATAGTATCAAGTTACGATTTCTTTTCAAAACAAGTCACATTTCCTTTTAAAACTATCTCAAGCTTCTAAATTAAGTGACTTCATTTCTTGTAAAACCTTAGGCACTTCATGCCTTAAAACCATTTTCCTTTCACAAGTTCAAATCATCAAAACCTTTCTCCATTAAACTTTCACAAACTAATATAACCAACTCACCATAAAGCCGTTATACTAGAGTTAAACAATAGTAAAACACATTCCCTTAAGTCCAAGGGATTTTTCTACTTTTCTTTAACGAAGCAAGTATCAAATACTTATATCAAACGAAGATTTCCAAATCTTGACGCTCACCGCACCACATAGGTACAACTAATCATGCTCAAGAGATAGGAAAGCTCCACATACCTCTTCGGTCAATCCACAAGCTAAGTCCAATTTACCGCATGTAGTATGTCAACCTAAAATGACCACAATACGTTTATCAAGCTCTAATTTATAATGCAGAATTTTTCCAAGTTAAAGTCACCAATTTCCTACGGAAAATTGGGCAGCGTTTCCTTTGTTTCTACATACTTTGCCACCTTTTCCAAGGTCGATTTTTAACGCTCAAATGCCATGTTTAAAGCTCAACAACCAACCAACACCAAGGGGATTACACACCTAAATTTTGGTGTGTAAAATTCAGCCCCACAAGTTACAACAACTAACCCAACAAGTCTAATGTGGTATTTAGGCAACAACATGCTCATAAAATCCCCCTAACCAATTCTTTCATAACCAAACCCCATTTCTTACATGCAACTACTCTAAGTGCATTTTTTCAACTACAAGTTCTTCCTATTAAACATGCAACACCCAATACCAACTACAAGAGAAGAAATGTTACCTTAAGTTTTAGCCAAACTTATTCCAACACCTTGCTAGCCTTTTTCTCCAAGAACACCACCACAATAGCACTTCTAAGCTAGTCACAACCTTCCTTCGCCTTTAACTTTTCAGATTTTCTTAGTCTAGAACACCTCTGGAGTTTTTAGAGAGAAGGGGGAGATCAAGACCGGGAGAGAGAGAGAGAGAGAGAGTAAAGATGAAAGATGGAAAAGTGACCAAGCCTTGGTCAATTATATTGCATGCATTCTGAAAATCAGATGGGGGGGGACACTTGTCACCCTCCCATGGCCTCTTTTAAAACACAAATCAGATTTTCTAAGTTTTTCCGCCCAAATTTCCCGCCTCGGCCGGTTCGATTCTGGCGCGGCGCCGCTGCGGACCTCCGGATCTTTCGCGCGCGGCCTGCTTCCGGAGCGCGGCTGAAACTTCGACCCTCAAGATTTTGAGCGCGGCCGACTTCGCGCGCGGCCCTACAATCACCCTTGGCGCGCGCCGCCTCGGCCGCCCAGCCACGCTGAGACCGCGGTCCAGGCCCGAACCACGGGGTATAACAAGTATTCATGGATTTGATGAATAGGGTGTTCAGGCCATTCTTGGATATGTTCGTTATAGTATTTATTGATGATATCTTGGTGTACTCGCGCACAGAACAGGAGCATACAGATCATTTGAGGACGGTATTGGGAGTCCTCCGAGACCGGCAGTTGTATGCCAAGTTCTCGAAGTGCAAGTTCTGGTTGGCGTCAGTGGCTTTCTTAGGACATGTTATCGGGGCCGATGGTATTCGGGTTGATACAGCGAAGATTGAAGCAGTCAAGACTTGGCCCAGACCCACTACACCGACGGAGTTGCGCTACTTTGGGCCTTGCAGGCTATTATCGGAGGTTTGTAGAAAAGTTTGCTTCTATTTCAGCACCTTTGACTAAGCTGACTCAGAAGGCAGCTATGTTCCGGTGGACGGATGCTTGTGAGGAAAGTTTCCAGTCGCTAAAGGAGAAGTTGACGACCGCCCCAGTTCTTACTCTTCCAGAGGGCTTAGATGGATATGTGGTTTATTGTGACGCATCAGGTGTCGGGCTTGGGTGCGTCTTTGACGCAAAGACGCAGCGAGTTATAGCTTATGATCTCGCGACTTAGGAAGCATGAGAAGAACTATCCCACACATGACTTGAGTTGGCAGCGATGATTCATGCCTTGAAGATCCGAGACACTATTTATATGGAGTTCATGTGGACATTTACACGCACACAAGAGTCTCCGCACATCTTCACCGAGAGGCGAACTTGCGGCGAGCGGTGGTTGGAGCTACTTAAGGATTACGATGTTGATATTCGTACCACCCAGGGAAGGCCATGTAGTTGCAGATGCCCTTAGTCGCAGATCGACGGGTAGTCTGCGATGTTCACCCCAGGCGAGAGGATATGGTCGAGAGATACATCGCGAGCCTGGGGTTCGCTTGGTTGATTCTTAGTGAAGGAATTCGGGTTCGAGAGGTTGCGAAGTCTTCTATCGTCGAGAGGTGAAGAGGCGACGATGAGGATCCGATTTTGTATGCATCTTGAGACGCTGTTGAAAGAGAGTCTATTTGAGGTAGCGCTGATGGGGTGCTAAGATTCGGCCGGTTGTGTGTTCCCGATGTGACAGACTTCGCCCAGATTATGGGAGGCACACGGTGCTCGTTATTCTATTCATCCGGGTCGACTAAGATGTATCATGACCTCGGTCGTGTATTGGTGGGACGGCCTAAAGAGGACGTTGCGGAGTTCGTGGCACGATGCGAATTGTCGCCAGTTAAGATTGAGCACCGTCTGGTGAAGCTATTGATATTCCGACTTGGAAGTGGGAGGTGATAAATATGGATTTTATTACGTGGCTACCTACCACTCGGAAACATGATTCCATTTGGGTGATTGTCGACAGTCGTGAAATCAACCCATTTTCTTCCTACGTAACGACGTTCACCGTGAGACTATGCCGATTATATATTACGTAGATTGTGAGACCGCACGAGTCCCCGGTCGATTATATCGAGATAGAGAGCCCAGTTCTCGGCTAACTCGGAGGTCTTTTCGGAAGGATTAGGGACACAGGTGAGTCTCGATCGCATTTCACCTCGCATCGACGGCAGGCCGAGCGCTATCCGCACACGAGGATATGCCGCGGGCTTGTGTTATTGATTTCGTGGTACTGGGAGGATCATTTGCCTCTTGTGGAGTTTGCTTACAACAACAGCTACCATTCCAAAGATTCGACGACGCCATGAGGCCTTATACGAGAGGAAGTGCAGTCACCAATATGGTTCGAGTGGGAGAAGTTCGATTAGTCGGGCAGACTTAGTTCACAGACGATGGATAAGGTGAAGCTTATCCAGGAGCGGTTGTTGGCAGCTCAGAGTCGGCAGAAGTCGTATGCAGATCATCGGCGTCGACACTTGGAATTTGAGACAGATGATTGGGTTTTTCTAAAGGTATCGCCCATGAAGGGCGTGATGAGATTTGGAAAGAAGGGGAAGCTTAGCCCAAGGTACATTGGGCGTGACGATTGTCCGTAGGGTAGGCAGGGTTGCCTATGAGTTAGATCTACCGTCCGATTTGGAGGCGGTACATCCAGTTTTCCATGTGTTCATGTTGCGGAAATGTATTGGAGATCCATCGAGAGTGCACCCGGTTCATGATGTCCAGGTGACAGAGGAGTTATCGTATGAAGAGAGTCCCATAGCGATACTCGATCGACAGGTTAGGCGACTTCGGACGAAGGACGTGGCTTCCGTCAAGGTCTTATGGCGGAACAAGAACAGAGAGGAAATGACGTGGGAAGCAGAGGATGGCATGATGAAGAAATATCCTCACTTATTCCCTATACCTCCAGGTAACCCACGTTCTAAATTGTTGGTCTTTAAATTTAGTATTTATGCTTGAGTTTTGTTGTGGCCGTGTGGAGCGTCTTTATTTGAGTCTATGCCGATATTGTGATTTGAGTAAGCCTAGAAGGAACATTCGGGACGAATGTTTCTAAGCGGAGAATGTTATACCGTGGTTCGGTCCGGACGCGTTCGGGTCTCACGCCATGCGCCGGAGTGGCGCGCGCCAAGACAGTGATTGCACGCCATGGCGCCGAAAACCCGAGGGTCGCAAGTTTGAGCCGAGCGGAAGCGAGGCATGCGCCGAAAGATCCGGCGGTCCACAGAGTTGCGCCGAGGCGCCGGAAGCAGGCCGCGCCGAGGCGAAATCAGCGGAAAAAACTTAGGAAAAGTCGATTTTTATTTTAAAGGGCACAGGTGGGGACAAGTGTCCCCCCCTATCTGATTTTTGCATGCATTATATTGACCAAGTCTTAAAGACTTGGTCATCTTTCATCTCTCTCTTAGAAAAGCTCATCCTTCTCTCTTAAATTATTTTCAAGCTCCTCCTTCTCTCTAAAACTCTAAGAGGTATTCTAGCCTTAGGAAAAATCTGAAAAAGTAAAAGGCAAGAAGGAAGTTTGGGGCTAGCTTATGAAGGTTGTTGTGGTGGTGTTCTTGGAATAGAGGCTAGCAAATTGTTGGATAAATTTGGCTAAAGCTCTAAGGTAATGATTCTTTCTCTATTATTAGTTTTTATTGTTGCATGTTAAGAAGGAAGTACTTGTGGTAGTAAATTATGCTATTAGAGTCATTGCATGCAAGAAATGTGGGTTGGGTATGAAGGTTTTGGCTAAAGAGATATTATGAGCATGTTGTAGCCTACAAACTACTTTAGAATTGTTAAGTGTATTATTATAACTTATGGGGCAGAATTTTACACACCCAAGATTAGGTATGTAAACCCCTTTGTGTTGGTTTGGATGTTGGGCCTTAATGAGGCGTTTGAGTGTTAAAAATCGGCCTTTGAAAAAGGTGGCAAAGTGAGTAGAAACAAAGGAAATGCTGCCCAATTTTCCTTAGGAATTGGTAACTTGAATTTGGAATTTCTACATTGAAATTAGAGGTTAATCAACGCACTATGGTTATTATAGGTTGACATATTACTTGCGGTAGTTGGACTTAGCAAGTGGATTGACCAAAGAGGTATGTAGAGCTTTCCTATCTCTCGAGCATGAATAGTTGTATCTATGTAAATGCGGTATACGACAAGAGTTGATAATCTACACTTGTTTTAAAGTATATGATACTTGTTTCATTTCAAAAGTATAAGTCCTCGATTTAGGAAAATGTATTTGTGAAGGAATAACGCTAATATAATGACTTTATGGGAAGTTGGTTATATTAGTTTTTGAAAGGTTCACAAAGAATGGTTTACTCTAATTAAAACAAGTACGGGTAAAGGATTCAAAACTATGGAAGGTGGATTGGTTTTAGGCATTGGTTGCCTAAGGTTTTAAAGGAAATGAAGTCACTTAATTTAGAAGCCTATTATATTTCTAAAAGGAAATGTGACTTGTTTTGAAAAGAACTTGTAACTTGATACTATGGTGATTAGTATCTTGGAATCTTTGTATAAAAAGAGTTTTTCTTAAAAGCTGTAAATACGGTACTTGGGGTTGAATTCTGATTTTCTATTAAAAGACATGTTAGTGCCTTAGGATACTAAAATGAGAGGATATATTAATAATGTTAATAAAGTTAGGGGATTTCTTAACTTGCTTATGTTACGATAAGCAGTAGTGCTTATGTATGATATGATAGGGGTAGTGCTTATGTTGTGATATGACAGTAGGTAGTGCTTATGTATGATATGATAGTTGGTAGTGCTTATGTTATGTATGATAGCCTGGATGAGCTATGTTATATATATTTATTATTACGGGTAAACCCCGGTTATTATCTATGCCATGGATTTGCTACCCATGACGCGAGCGCGGCCAGACTCACGCGATCCCACCACGTGATCCACGCGCGGGTGAAATAGTCCCACGCGAGTACGGCGATGGTACTCATGCGGGTCCACATGATCCATGCGGGTGAAATAGTCCCACGCGGGTGAAATAGTCCCACGACGAGGCGGATGACCTCACGCGGGTCCACAGACCCACGCGGGTGAAATAGTCCCGAAGTAGGATCGCTTAATGATACTACCGCAGGTACTGCTTTGATCGTGAGCCTCCTATTTTTATGCTATAAGATTTATACTTATTACTCTCATTGTTAGTAAGGCACAGTGCAAGGAAATTGATTTTTATCTATGACTACAGCTTATTTTGACTTATGATATTACTACAGTATTTTCCAGTTTTACATACTTGGTACGTTGCATCGACCCTTCCTGGGCGCTCATGCCGCAGGTAAGGGAAAGCAGGTGGCAGATCCTCATTCCTAGGATCTTTTACTCAGGTGTCAGAAGCTCCATTCCTCCGGAAGCTTGTTTTGTTGGTACGGATTTTCCCTGATGCTATAGGTATTTTGTACATTCAGGGGCATGGCGGGGCCCTGTCCCGCCATAGTTGTTATCTTTAGAGGTCTGTGGTCACATTTATGTTTGGGCTCTAAGAACCAGTTGTACTACTATACATTGTTAAGTATGTTTATGGAAGGCAGCCTTATCGGCTGGCCAGTGATGTTTACCCTTTTTATAAGCTATGTGTTATGTATGTTCCGCTGCTATTCTCTGACATATACCTGACAGGGTACCCCGGTAGGGTACCAGTCGCGGCCCCGGGGTTGGGTCGTGACAGAGTTGCTGAGACCTTATGCTCCTGGCGCACAATTTTACCTATCTATCAACCAGTTAATAAGACTAGCCAGATGTCAGTTCAACAGGGTAGCCAGAGCTTGGATATATTTTGTAAGCGCACGCTTGATTCCGTCCACTCATTTTTCGCACATACCCACAGACAGGATCAAGTTGGTGTACGAAATAATGAATGGCAAAGACATTGATATTGAGTTGGAGATAGCAAATATCATGACTTGGATCAGCAGGCTGACAACCACCGGCGGATTGGGATATGGCTCCCTCATCACTGCTCTATACGCTAAGCATGGAGTCCCCACATTCGCCACAAACACTCTTGAGAAGGTTCAGCCATATCTGAATCGCAGTCTTATTCACTCCTACCCGAAGCCAGCAGCTATCCCAGAGCAGAGACGATGAGGTCAAGGTAGAGGTCAAAGATCGGTGGAAGAAGAGCCGGAAAACACTGAAGCAGAAATGAATGAGCCCGGGGATAGTAGTTTTCCACCTCCCTTGGCTACTGAGCCACCAGTGGAGAGATTGGATCTGCTGATCCAGCATATTCAGTATCTAGAGGAGCAAAACCAGTATCCCATCCAATCTTAGAACGAATACTACCAACATAACAATCAATTTCAGTAGCAGCGTAATACCTATAAGGCACATCGCGTCGACGAACTAAACTCTATGTTCGACAATTGGTCACTAGAAGTCCCGCCACCTAAGCCTCATTTTGGTTACCCTCCACAGTATTCTCCCTTTCAGCCACCACAACCACCGCCACCACCGCCACCATTCTGAGTCGCTTATGTCTGTAAGTCTTCCTTCTCTTACTTTAATGTTCACATTAGGGACAATGTGTTAATGAAGTTTGGGGGAATTTTATTGTTTTATATCAGTTTGTGTTAGTATTTTATGACAGTTGTGTCTTTTAAATTGTCTGCTATTGTCTGTGTCTTTGTTTTAGTGTTTTTTTGTGTCAATGAATCAAGTTGAAAATAATAGCCAATGAGATTAAGTGAATAATTGTGGTAGAATTGGATGAAATCTATAACCATGAAATGCATAAATCTGTGTGCCTAAGTTGAATAGACTTTGAGTTTACTTTTGATTGTTGATAATAATGAAAACTTGTTCATGACTATTAACTCTCTTGTATTCAATTAATTGGTTTATGCATAAATGAATTATGGTTTGAGGAAAGAAGGTGGTAGATTCTAGAACTTGCTTGCTTGCTGCTTGAGACGAAATCCTAGAAATGCATGCTTAGAAAATGATTTAGGCCATCTTTGGACCGTTTGAGCCTTTCAAGCCACCCTTGATTACATGAACCCCTAGTCACCCCTTTTGAGTCTAATGAAAACTTTCTTTGATTGATAAACACTCATCCATGAGCCTACTTGAAACACTTTACTATTATTTCACTCCCTTAAATTACCATAAGTATAGAAACTTACAAGTTGGGGGAATTGAATTCTAGTAAAAAGGATTGAAGATTGGGTTTTTGTCAAAAAGAAGTGTAAATGATTGAGAAGTGAATGAAAAGAAAAAAAAATAGATATATAAATCAACTACACACCCTTGTACATACAATGAAAAGCAAGTTTGGGGGTGTTGTAGTTCAA
Organism: Przewalskia tangutica; assembly: GCA_029844215.1. NCBI lineage: Eukaryota > Viridiplantae > Streptophyta > Magnoliopsida > Solanales > Solanaceae > Przewalskia > Przewalskia tangutica. The sequence goes on along the minus strand of CM056736.1, from coordinate 82,228,517 downwards.
TAAAAAAAATTGAATGAAAACTTCTCAATCTAGAAAAGAAGGAATATGGGGATTTTGATGCATTATAATGAAAATCAAGTTGTGTTTGGTTGGTTCTATGCTTATGGTAATTTTGAGACTAAAATGTCTTTTTATCTGCCCAATGCCTAAGCCTAACAATACAACCCATGAAAGTCCTACTGATTTTTAAACATGTGTTGTCTACATTAATTGAGAGTTAGTAAGTGAGCAAACTATAGAATTTTGGCCTGATGAATTGTTGGAAAGAATTCACTTCTGCATAGACTGATATTGAATTCTTGTTTGAGTCATTAGTCATGTTTGAGTGCTCATATGCCTTAATAATCTTAAGCAAACTTATTGATTATCTGACTTGGAATTCTAGATAGCAAACCAGTGGCTAGAAAGTTTCTGATGATGATATTGCATTTGTTCATGATCTTCGAGGCAAATACATTGTGGCTAACTTGATTCAGTTTTTTTTTGCGTCTTTTTGTTTTTAGAATGTCTAGAGTTCTTTACTGGATGACGAATAAAGTTTAAGTTTAGGGGTATTTGTTAAGTCCATTTTAGGACTGTTTTAGAGTCTACTTTAGGGAGTCTTTTATGTGTATTTTCATTGTTTTGTACAGTATTATGCTTTGTTTGATGTGTTTTCAGACGATAAGCGACTTTGGTGGGAAATGGTGAATTAATGATGAAATAGTTGATATTGAGGAGGGAAATGCACAACACGAGCCCAAGTCCCTGAGAAGAATGGAAGAAAATCTGATGAAGTCCGGACACCAAAATGACGAAAAATCACAAAATCACAAAATCACGTCGCCAGTGCCGTGGCACCGAAAGTACTGTAGGCTCTGATAGGTTCTTGGCGGAGGCAGCGCCGTGGCGCCGACGCTGAATTTTTCAGTTTTGGGGCCAAATTTTGACAGGGGTAAAAGGGTCCGAAATGCAGTATTTCTCAGATATAAAAACCCTAAACCCTGTCATATTAGGATATCGTACTTTGGAGGCTAGAAAGGAATCAAAGCAACACAAGATTGGAGACTACTCTTGTTCAAGTTCTTTCTTTTCTCTTTTATTTATTTCAGTTTATATTGGATTTTGTATTAGTTCTTAGCATGACAATGTCTAGGAGCTAATATCTTTATTAGGTTTTTCCGTCGAATCTTCTTGAAGCTCTTTCATATAGTTAATGCATAGTTATTGATTTTTTCTTCAGCATATTAAGATCTATTCAATAGTGTATTGCTTGATTGATAATTAACTGACCATTAATTGTCATAACTTATATGATTTCAAATCGAGATCCGAGAGATGAGATTTGAATATGCTGTAGTTGTTTAGACATAGGTTAAAATTACGGATGAAAGTACCCCGATACTTGTGTAGTATTTAAGGTTATTGTTCTTAATCCTCCTGTGTGGTAAAATCTATCATAGAAATATAGAAAAATTCTCCACAAAGTTGGGTTATATATCTTAACCGGAATATAGAACATATTAGTTAACCTGCTATCTTAATAAGAAGAAGAATCATTAGCATTGAATTAACACATGAAATAATGGATAGTTGAGGAGATTGAAAGCCCTAGTTCCTTCATAATTGTTTTAAACCAAAGTATTATCATTCTTAGTTTAATTTCTGCACTTTACTATAATTTTAGTCTTAGTCATAAATCCAAACAAAAGAACGTTAACCAAATAGATACCATAGATTAGATATTCGGTAATTAACAAACCAGTCTCTGAGGACGATAACTCGGTCTTACAGATCTTTATTACTTGAACGATACGTACATTTGCGTAAACATCTAGAAATATCGAACAAGTATCTCTAAACCCCAAGGGCTGATGCATATAGACTGTCTCCTTGAGATCACCATGTAGGAAATCATTCTTCACGTCAAGATGATGAATGGGCCAGGATTTTAAAAGAGCCAAGATGATCACAGTACGAATGGTAGCCGACTTGACCACCAAACTAAATGCCTCACCACAATTTACACCAACCTGCTGAGTCTTACCATCACCTACAAGACGAGCCTTATGCCTTGCAAACGAACCGTCAGAATTATCCTTATGAGCAAAAAATTACATAGATCGAATAATATTAACACTAGATGGACGAGGTACCAACTCTCAAGTCTTATTATCAATAAGAGCATTATATTCATCGGTCATGACAATCTTCCAATTAGCGTCATTTAAGGCAGAAATAAAATTACGAGATAAGGGTGATTTAAGAACATTAGAATTTAAATTAAAATATTTTTTTGGTTTAAAAATATCCCGTTGACCTCGGGTATCTGGACCATGACTCGGGGATGGATTAGGTAAATTTTTGGGAGACGTGATGGACTGGCCAGCAGATGGGTCACCGCCCAACTCGCATTGTCGGGAGAAGCAGATCGACCAGCCTCACATCGGTGGGCAATCGCCCGATTGCGAGATCGCCCAAAGACTATTTCTAGGAGTATTGACAAACTAGATTGAGGTAGTAGGACCAGCGGGCAGTGGGCTCGCTAGTGGAGACGAGTTGCGGGATATATCCGCAAAATGATGGATAATATATGGTGAGATATCATCCTTTAAAAATTCATACGAACTAGGCACGTGATTATCTACTTTAGAAAATAGAAATTGGGACTCATAAAAAATAACATGACGACTAATAATGATTCGTTTGATGACAAATCAAAACATTTATAACCATAGTGATTTGATGGATAACCCAAAAACACACAATGAGTAGAACGTGCTTGAAGTTTGTTAATCATGGTGGATGGAAATAGTGGATAACATAAGCACCCAAAGACCCTAAGATGTGAATACTAAGGAGTCTTATTATATAAAATTTGAAGAGGGGACGAATATGTCAAACCTTTAGAAGAAAGAATATTAAGTAGATATGTAGCCATTTGTAGAGCATGATGCCAAAACAACAAGGGTACGGAAGAATGAATCAATAAGGTGCGGATAATGTTATTTATGGTACGAGTTTTAGGTTCGGTTTTTCCATTTTGTGAAGACGTAAGAGGACAAGAAAAACAAAAAATTATCTCATTCTTTGCAATTATCACATTGAATATTTTTTATTTCTCGTTCGAATTGAGTTCTAATGAAAGCTCTAAATTTTAAGAAGGTGGAAAAAACTTGAGATATTTTTGCTATTGGAAACGTCCATAAAAAATTAGAATAATCATCCAAGAATAAAACATAATAACGATGACCCATAGAACCGAGAATGAGAGATGTCCATAAATCGCTATGAATAATATCAAATGACATTGAAGTATGAGAATTTGAGGATACAAATGGCAACTTAATAATTTTCCTAGAGAACAAGATTGACAATTTGGAGTACTATGCGTACCCTTACAGAAAATAAACTTATTTCTATCTAAAGTAGATAAAATAGACGACCCCGATGACCTAGATGAGCATGCCACAAGGAAGGAGCAATAGCTGCAAAAGTGAATGACATAGCTTGACGCGAGAAACTGAGACTTGGTGTGATTGGATAAAGATCTCCCCTACTGTCACACCTCATGAGAGGACTCTACGTCTTGAAATCCTTAACAGAAAACCCAAACGGATCAAAATTAATAAAAACCCAATTATCAGTGGTAAATTTACAGACAAACGCCAAATTTTTAATTAGTTTTGGGGCATGAAGGGTATTTTTCAAGACAAGTGGTGGATGGGGAGGAGACAAAGTTTTATGACCATAACCCTTAATTGGAATAGAATTACCATTACCAATAATTATACCACGATTACTGCTCAAATTGGAATAAGACGAGAGAGTACCTTGATCGGATGTCATGTGGGTAGTGGCGCCTGTGCCCATGTATCAATTTGGGTCCGGTTGAGTCATTCCAAACGTGTGCATCGTTACTTCAATGTCGGTTTGTGTGGATCTCGCTGCATGATGGGCTTTAGGGGGTCGGGGCCCAAGCACCAAAATCGCCCTGGCCATAACCGGTTCAGAATCCGGATCCGACTAAAAATCGGGCCTGGGCGAAACAGGGCCGAAGTTTCTGCATCAGGCCAAATCGCTACATTGGGGTGGATCGCCGAGATCGGGGCCACTTCAGCATTAATCGGGCTGGATCGATCGAAATCGCGCATTAGCCGCTGGATCGGGCCAAATCGGGGCCTACTTCTGCGTTAACCAGCATCGGATCGGGCCGAAACTCTGCGTTGGCCGCTGGATCGGGCCGAGATCAGCCATCACATGCGATTGATCGCCGCCATCGCCATCGCTCGATGGTTGTTGCTGTCGGTGTTGCCGCCACGTCCCCCACCTTTATTTTTATTTCTGCGATTTTGATCTTTCTTGCCTCCACCGTTATGATTTTGGCTTGAATTGTCAAAATATGATGGGAAATTATGTGACGTGGCTATAAAGCTGGAGCATGTACCGGTAGCCGCCTTTTTAGCCAAACCAGCCTCGTCCAATGTAAGCATAGATCGGGCCTGATAAAATTCCGGTACAGGGTTACTTTGACAAAGAATCGAAGCAACACCGTTATAGGCCTCTGACAGGCCTGCAACCATTTGTAGAACGAGACGACTATTAGTAACTGGATCCCCCACGTTGCGAAGTTGATCCGCCAAGTCCTTGAGTCGTTTACAATAAGATGAAACGTCAGGAAAATTTGCCATAGCAACTTGAGAAAATTTCTGTTCAAGGGTAACAATGCGGGAATCCTGGAAGATATCACGCAATCAATTCCAAGCAGCCATAGCCGTGGAATTGTGTTCTATAATCGTCTGTAAAAGGTCCATGGATATTGTGACATAAATTCATTGGAGAACATTTGCGTCAAGCGTGACACATAATCTTGGATCGTCCGCTTTGGTGGGTACATCATCATCTAAATCCCTATTCTATATGGAGACTAACTCTACACTTATGGTAATATTACAATAGTAATTAAGGTACAAGACTAAGTCTAATATATACTAAATATACACTAGGGAAAATATATACCAAATCTGGAATCTACCGTGTTGGGCTGGGCGTAGGATTCTGGAATTTACCGTGTTGGGCTGGACGTAGGCAGTGACCCAAGTCATCTTGGTACTGAATATACATATAATATACTTTTATATATTATGTGTATATTTAACAAAACCCTCTAAATTTTGACCTACTCCATTAGTCTTTTCTTGTTCTTTTTAAATATTTTTGCTTGCTTCACAATTTTAATCAAATGGTCAACCTGGGATTATAAACCAATGAATGTATTGTATTTTGAAGTGTAAACACATCCTTGTACCTAATCCAAAATCAACCAAAACTACTAAAATGGCAAAGAAGTCAACCTTTATTTCCTCTACCTAAAGCATCGACTCTTGCCACTTATCTAATAACCAAAAAAATATTGAGAAGGAAAGTAATAACTTTGCTGCTATCCAGGATAAAAATTAATTAAGTACTACTAAATTATCATGTGACCAAAATGATCATAAGTAGTCCAGAAGATGAAAAAACTTGGGGTAAATGATGATGTCAATTTCTAGTCATTTGTATCATTTTTCTTTCTGAGTTTATCAAGTTTTATGCATATTATTTAACAGGTAAAACTCTATGATAATCATTACTCCTAACTGATAACCTGACTAAAATGATACTACACTAACTAGTTGTAATAGGTCAAACAACAGTAAGGGATCATTGGGTTACTAGTTAAGAAGCGACTTATTCTTGTATTAAAATCAATATAAGTAGTATCATATTTTGTAGCATTTTAATGGTTACGTATAAAATTCAGCACACCAAGTACGTTACATTTTTTGGTTATCAGTTTACAATCCCACATAACTAATATATATAAAAATTGTGAGTCAATTTATGTACTATTTTATGCCAGATAGAAGATAAAATAACTAATACAGGAATTCGTAATACATGCCTAACTAAACCTTACATTACTATAGTATTAACTGCGTAACTCTAACTAGCAACCAAATATTTTCAAACATATATAACTTAAATCTTTTCTAGAAAGAATGTTGTTTAAGTACGTACTATGGAGAAAGTAGAGCAGGTAAAGAATCTGCAAAGCTTAGTGCATATCTCAGCTACTTCAAGAATGATCATAGTTAATTGGATTTCAGCAAATCCACATCAATCACTTCCTATTGGTGGAAATTACTAAAAAAAATCTCCAAACATGCCTTAGTATTCATACTATAAATAAGTGATCAATCTAAAGATCTTATCACAAGCTAAAAAATACAAATCAAAAAGAAAATTTCAAGCTTGAGTTATCGAAAAGGAATGATGAAGGCGGAATCGATTGAATCTGGAGGAGCATCCAAGGCTGTTACAGGGCATGGAGTGAACAGAGGACTCTCTGTATTTGATCTTGTTCTGCGTATTGTTGCAATTGTTGGAACATTGGCAGGTGCTGTGGCAATGGGAACTGCTGAGCAAACTCTTCCTTTTGTCACACAGCTTGTGCAATTTTCAGCTCAATATGATGATTTTGACTCATTTAAGTAAGTCCATCTTTGTATATATATTAAGTGAATAAGTTAAAAACTTCTAAACTATCATTATTTTGCGAGTTTCATACTTATACTATTGAATGTTCATAAAACTTTCCTGAACTACCGTGAGCTCATATTAAAATACCCCCGAGGGATATGACAATGTTACGTGAACAAAAGCTCCAAAAACTCTTTCAAAGAGTTTCAAGTGACAGTACATGTGGATTTTTTTTTGAGTGAATAGGTTGAATTACCCTGGCCCTAAACTATCACCGTTTTGTAAGTTTCATAAGTAAATTATTGGGTATTTACAGTTACACAACCCTTAAATAACCATGAACTCATTTGTCAAGGTGGTCTCTGTTGGTATAATAATCTGTATACGGTTAAACAATGTTTCAACACAATCTGTTAAACACTTAGTAAAATCAGATTACACAGTATAAAAAATTACTTAACAGTAAATTAATCATGAAACATTAAACGAAAACAGAATCTGTTTTGGAAAATAATTTCAGAATATAATCGAGTCCACTTAGTTCAAAGTGTGTCCTTAAGGAATTTATTCCCCTCACAGTACTCGAGGTTAATGGAATATCGCCTCCCAGGATAGAACGATTATCTTACCAGAATAGTAGTACTCCAAATTCCGGTAGCAGCGAACCACTCAACGGCAGTATATCACACAGAATGAAGACAAAATTTTCGAGTTGAAGACTGAAATTCAGAGAAGAATAAAATCAATAAATACTTAGAACAATCAAGAATTTATAGATTTTGGAGGTACTGATTCTGAATGTTTGCAACCATTCAGAATAGTCACCAAATTTTGGAGGGAAATTCGAAAAGAAAGGGCTTAAACCGGACGGGTCGGTCGCGGGTCTTGGGTCGATCCGTTTGGATTTATTTTTAATTAAATAATTAAAGAAACGTTTGTCCAAAAAGATTATTAAATCGTTTGACGAATCTGAAGCCGAGCGAGCGACGACGACGGCGCGAGGGGTCCTTGCCCTCTCAGTCATTTTAGCAACTAGAGAAGGTGTAATGTAATATATACACCTCTCTTTTCTTCTTTTTTCGATGTGGGACAAAAGAACTTTTTACTTTCTTTAATTTTCATCCTATCATTTCCCATTCACCAATATCAAAATCCAACAGCCTCATATTTAAGACTTTTTTCATTTCCCACGCATCTCTCAGCAAGTTATCTCAAACATTTTGCTATATATTCCACCGGAAGGTTTTTAATCCAAGGGGAAGTCATAAACCAGGGGTTAAATGGAACATCCAATAGTTTAGATATGAAACTCGCGGTGATAGTTTAGAGTGATTTTAACCTATTCACACTTGTATATTATGTGAGATATAGCAGTACAATTCATGATGGTTAATTCTTTTTTCTGTTTTTCTGACGTAGGCTGTTCGTGATTGTGAATGCAATAGTCTGTGCATATCTTGCGCTTTCTCTCCCATTTTCCATCTTTCACATTATGAGGAGCAGAGCAGGAACAAGTCGGATCTTGCTCATCTTTCTTGACGCTGTAATAGATTTAGTTTCTTTATATAGTCAAATTTCTTTATAACGTATTTTTAGCCATTATAATGCAATAATATTACATAGTACATATAATATAATATAACATAACACGAAAAATCAATTTCACAGAAAATTGGTCGTCATAAAAAAATGTTATCATAGAGGATCAATGTTATAGAGAGGCCTGGTGGATCATTATTGATGTTAATTTTTGTATTGTTTCACTATATATAACTGGTGGCTGATTAGGCCTTGAAAAGTGAATTGTAACTATCATGAAAATAAGATTTTTGTCCCTGAGTCTTACAGTTAAGTATAATTTTTCATGAAATTTGTTGTTTTAAATTTTCTCCCTTGAATTGCTAAAAATACTGAGTTGTACTGATATCTGTTATCATGTCATTTGAATCTTTTGAAGATAATGCTGGTTCTTCTCACATCTGGAGCATCTGCAGCAGCTGCCATTGTGTATTTAGCTCATAATGGGAACTCTTCTGCAAACTGGTTTTCTATTTGTCAACAGTATACCGATTTCTGCCAGCGTTCTGCTGGCTCTCTCATCGGCTCCTTTGGCGCGATGTTCTGTCTTGTTCTCCTCATCATTTTCTCAGCTGTCGCGATATCCAGGCGATAAATGATGCTTGTTTTCATTGGCTCAATCTCTAGCCTTTTAGTTTTCTATACCTGTTGTGTTTGATATATATGACCAAACTTTCATGCCTTGCAATTCACTGCCTGTAACTTATATAAAGATTGTGATAGTTCTAAACTGTTTCATTTATCACCATGTGTATGGTTCCACAGATGCATAGATTTCTGTTTCCAAAAGTTATCCGATCTTTTTCAATTATAAAGTCGAAATTATACCCGATTTGGTTATTAAGATAACACGACTCTGGCATCCTTGTTGAACAAATGAACAAGCCTCGCTATGCATGAATAACTGGTCTGAGTATTTATCGTGAAATCATATCAAATTATGAAATTGTAGTAACTTAAACGTTATGCACAATTAACTGGCTTATAAGTGAAAGAAATAATCCCTTGATTATTTTCATTAATGAATGAGTATATATACAATATCCATAATATGGAAAATCTTATTCCTACTCTACTCCCAAAACCATATTCTATCTGTACAATAATCCTACAATTATGGTAAGTGTACAATGCAAATTAAATATAAATACAACACCAAATATAGAGCCCCAAACCGTGATATACACAACTGTATTTACCGTGTATATCACGGTTCAAGTATGGTAAGAATTTTCGTGTTTTCGTGATATACACAAGGCATTATATATGTCGTGTATATCACGGTATACTTTCACACCCCCGCAGTCATAGCGGGCGGTATTCGTATGCTGAGATTGTCCCTAAAATTTTCAAATAGAATCGAGATATCTGCAATTTGATATCTGGAAGGGACATGTAAGACACATACTTGTCCATGAGCTACCTTTTCGCGAACAAAATGGATATCCATCTCAATATGTTTAGTGCGCTGATGTTGAACCAGATTCTCAGAAAGATAGACTACACTAACATTATCACAATAAACCAAGGTATCTTTTTGAATAGGAAAGTAAAGTTCTAAGAGAAGATTACGTAACCAACATGATTCCGAAACCACATTGGCTACCTTTCGATACTCGGTCTCTGTACTGGAGCGTGATAAAGTAGCATGTCGTTTTGCAGACCATGAGACCAAGTTATCACCAAGAAACATACAATAACCAACGTAGAGCGTTTGGTGTCCGGACAGTCACCCCATTCAACATTTGTATAAGAGACAAGTGTAGAGACCAAAGACGGATATAGATGCAAGCCATAATCAAAAGTGCCCTGTATGTATCGTATAATGCGTTTGAGCGCATTCATGTGCTCAACACTAGGATCATGCATAAACAAACATATCTGCTGAATGACAAACGTAATATCAGGTCTCGTAAAAGTAAGATATTGAAGTGTCCCTGCAAGACTGCGATAGTAGGTGTAATCTGCGTAAGGCGAGCTAGTCGCAACACCCAACTTGGGTTTAGTATCGACTGGAGTGGAAGTAGACTTACACGAGGACATACCAGCTCTCTCAATTATCTCAGTGGAATACTTCCGTTGTGATAAGAATAACCCTCATGCATGATGAGTGACAACAATTCCCAAAAAATAACTCAAGGGCCCCAAATCTTTCATCGCAAACTCAAAACTGAGTAGTGTCATGATATACCGACGTAAATCATCAGACGAAGCAATTACTATAATATCATCCAAATATAATAAAATATATATTAGGGAAGTCCCACGATGATATATAAACATAAATTATCAGACCTACTGTGAGAAAACACAATAGTAGATACATAGTCTGCAAATCATTTATACCAAGCCCGTAGGGCCTGCTTAAGCCCATATAAGGACTTCTTCGACAAACAAACATGATGAGGATAATTGAGGTCTCTAAATCCCAATTCTGATGCATGTAAATTGTTTCCTTAAGATCACCATGCAAGAAAGCATTCTTCAGATCTAACTGATGAATGAGCCATGATTTGGAGAGAGCTAAACTGAGAACAGTGTGAATTGTAGCCGGTTTAATAATCGGACTGAAAGTCTCGCCATAGTCCACACCAACCTATTGAGTTTTACCATCACCTACAAGACGAGTCTTATGCCTCGCAAAAGAACCGTCAAAATTATCTTTATGAGTAAAAATCCACATTGACCGAATAATATTAACACCAGAAGGACGGGGCACCAACTCCCACGTCTTATTTTTAATAAGAGCATTATATTCATCGTTCATAGCTATTTTCCAATTCAGGTCATTTAATGCAGACACTAGGTTACATGATAGTGGGAATTTAAGAACATTAGAATTTAGATTATAATGTCTTTTTGATTTAAAAATACCCCTTTGACTACGAGTAACAGACCCTTGACTCGGGTGGATATGTGTTGATTTTGGGTAAATTTGAGCGGTGTGGATCGCCAGTGACGATGGACTGCTGGCCCAACATCGAAGCAGTGTGTGACAACCCCGAGCTGGTCGACACCGCCCACTAGACTAACTCGAAGAAGGCGGACAAACACAGGAGCTGGTGAGGCGGTGGTGGGCCCGGCGCGATCGCATTGGTACGAGATTGGTCCAATGGATGCATAATATATGGCGGGATCCCGTTATCTAAAAAATTATACGAGCTAGGCACGGGACTACATACTTTGGAAAACGGAAATTGGGTTTGATAAAAAATAACATGACGACTGATTATGATTTTATTTGATGATAATGTAACCACGATGATTTGACGGGTAACCCAAAAAAATATAAGTGGTAGACCGGACTTGAAGCTTGTTAATTGTAGTTGACGGAAAAAGTGGATAGCATACACCCAAACACCCTACGATGAGAATATGATGGATCTTTATTATAAAGAGTTTTAAGGGGTGATTGATATGCTAAGCCTTTGCTAGGGAGCACGTTAAGGAGGTAAATCGTCATTTGGAGTGCATGATGCCAAAACGAAGGGGGTACGGAAGCATGGGCCAATAAAGTTCAGACAATATTATTAATGGTACAAATTTTACGTTCAGATTTCCCATTTTGTGAGGACGTATGAGGAAACGAAAAACGAAAAATTATGCCATTAGTATCACAAAATTTCCAAAACAACCCATTATCATATTCCTTGTCATTATCACATTGAATATTTTTAATTTTCCGTTCGAATTGTGTACGAATGAATGCTCGAAATTTTAAGAAGGTGGAAAACACTTATTGCGATTTTTCTATATGCTACGCAAGTGTACGTATCACAATGTAGTAATAATCTTGGTAAGACCGAGTATCGTCCACAGAGACTGAATTATCAAGTACCGATTGACGAACCTTTAGTTTCTATTTGGCAAACGTTAATAAGTTTGGTTTTTAAACTAAGAACTAACAAATAAATAATAAGCAAGAATAAACTAAGGATGATAATACTTGGATTTTAAAACAATTATGAAGGTAATTAGGACTTTCGATCTCTTCAACTATCCACTTAATAACTTGTTAATGCAATACTAATGATCTTATCCTTATTAAGATAGTAGGTTAACGAAGATGTTCTATATTCTGGTTAGGACATATAAAAGCTCAACCTAAGTGAGAATTTTCTATATTTCTATGATAAATTCTACCACATATGAGGATTAAGATCAATAACCTAAATACTACACATGCAATCGTGATACTGTCATTCAAGATTAAACCTACATCTAAACAACTATAACATATTCAAATCTCTCTTTTCAGATCTCGATTTGAAATCATATAAGTTATGAGAATTAATGACCAGTTAATTATTATACAATCATCACAAGTTGAACATATCTTAATATATGAAGAAGAAATCACTAATAATGCATTAAATCATGAAATAGTTTCAAGTGATTCGACAGAAAACCCTAATAAAAATAATTATCTCATAGACATGCTAAGAACTAATTAACAGTATCTAACATGAACTGAATTAAAGTAAAGAAAAGAAAAAGAACTTGAACAATTGAAGTCTCTAATTGTGTTCTTGGCCTCCGTTCTTGCTCTCCCAAGTATGATATGTTATGAGATGGAATTGAGAATAATCTCTAAAATTTGTTCCCAAGGTTTATATACTGAGAAAATCATGTTTTGGACCCTTTTACCCTTGTTAAATTTCAGAATTTCTCGCTCAAAAGACGTCGTCAGCACCGCGGCCCTTCAGCCAGGCGCCGCGGTGCTAATTCACTGGGAAATAACTTTTTGCTCACTAGAAATCGGCGCTGCGGCTCAGCTCCCAGGCGTCGTGACGCCTTCGACGGTGATGTTTTTCTTCAGCTTCTAGTTTTAAAGTGCCTCAGCTCCATCTTCTTCCGCCGCAGCTCTGCAGTGCCGCGACCCTTGACTCCAAACGTCGCGGCTCTTGATCATTTCTCGTCCGGTTTTTTCGACAAATTTCTTCTATCTTCCCGGGGTTCTATGATCGCTTGTTTGGTACTTGGTTATGCAATTTTAGCCACCAAATAAGCCAAATTCCTCTTGAATTCGCCATATTCCATCTAAGTCGCTTAAGACATGAAAACACTAAACAAAACACATAACACGGTACAAAACAACTAAAAGACACATAAAAGACATCCTAAAACAGACTCAAAAACCGTACTAAAATGGACTTAACAACACTTAAGACTTTTGGATAAGGGAAACATCCACAAAAATTTGAATAATCATAAAAAAATAAGACATAATAACGATGGCCCACATAACTCAAAATGGGAGATGTCCATAAATCACTGTGAATAATATCAAAAGGCATCAAAGTCCGAGAAGTAGAAGCGACAAATGGTAATCTAACACGTTTTCCTAACAGACAAGAATGACAAATTGGAGTACTACACGTACCCTTACCAGAAATAAAATTATTTTTATGCAAGAAAGAAATAATTGACGACTCAGGATGACCCTAACGTGCATGCCACAAGGAAGGATCTAGAGCTGCAAATGTTAATGATATGGCTTGACTCGAGAAAGTGGTGGTGGTTGTAATTGGATAAAGAACTCCCCTACTATTGCATCTCATGAGAGGTATCCCCATTTTGAAATCCTTCACAGAAGACAAATGAATCAAAATTAACAGAAACTCAATTATCAGTGGTGAATTTTCTGACAGACACCAAATTTTTAATTAAGTTAGGGGCATGAAAGGTATTTTTCAAGACAAGAGATGGATGTGGGGGAGACAAATTTGTATGATCGTAACCACAAATTGGAATTGAGTTGCCATTACCAACAACAATGTCATGATTTTTGCTCAAATTAAAATTAGACGAGAGAGTACCTTGGTCTGACATCATATGAGAAGTGGCACCGGTGTCCATGTACCAATTCACGTCTGGAGGATTTAATCCAAATGAATGCATTCCAGACTCAATATCCGTCGGAGTTAGTGTGGGGCCCACTGCCTGGAATGCCTGCGGAGGCTGTGGCCCAAGCAAACCTGCCTGCGGCCCCGACCTAGAAGCGAACTTCTTTGCTTCTTTGGGCTCGAAATCGGGGCGGCTGTTCTTTGGGCGGGACGATTAACGGATAAGTGTTTGGAGGAAAATGGCCATTACTGGACCCGAGAAACTGGCCTGTAGCCACTTTTTTAGCTAAACCGGCTTCTTCTAAGGTGAGCATGGAACGAGTCTGATAAAATGGTGGTAGAGGGTTACTTTGACGAAGAAGTGTGCCAATGTCGTTATAGGTCTCAGACAGGTCGACAACCATTTGGAGAACAAGACGATCATTGGTAACTGGCGCACTAACGTTGCGAAGTTGGTCGGCCAATTCCTTCAGCCTTTTACAATAGGCCAAAACGTTAGGAAAATCATTCATGTTGACGTGAGAAAATTCCTGCTCGAGCGTGACTGCACAAGAATTCTTTTTATCTTGGAATATATCACGTAGTATATCCAAGTTTCTATTGTCGTAACGTCGGGCTCAATGATCTTTTGGAGGAGGTCGGTAGAAATAGTGGAATAAATCCACTGGAGAACGGTAGAATCAAGTGTCATCCATAACGTAGGACTTTCCTCGGGGTTAGGCACCTCATCTGCACCAGGTGTCGAGGGAATAATGTGATGGAGGACTTAATGCGAGTGTGCGTAAATTTTGAATAATTTTGCCCATGTCGCATATTGGACGTTTTCCATCTCAAGAACAATAGGGATGTGATTCCTGATGTTGGAAACTGTAAGAGCTGGATGAAACATGTTCTTCGATGTAGACATCATGAAAGAACAAGAGCTGAAGTAGGGATTATGAAGAAATTTTGGGAAGGGAGGAGGAAAAAAAACTGGCTGGAAACCGAGAGGTGTTCTCGAAAATGGAGCCGAGAATTAGCAGAAGAAAATAAGGTTTTGTGAGACGTATACTTCTGATACATGAAATAAATAATCTCTTGATTATTTTCATTAATGAATGAGTATATATACAATTTACAACATCCATAATATGGAAAATCCTATTCCTACTCTACTCCCAAAACCCTATTCTATTTGTACAAGAATCCTACAATTTTGATAAATGTACAATGCTAATTAAATACAAATACAACACTAAATATAGAGCCCCAAACCGTGATATACATAGCTGTATTTACAGTATATATCACAGTCCAAGTATGGTAAGAATTTAGTGTGTTTTCGTGATATAGACGATATTCACAATTTCGTGTGTTCCCGATATCTTTTTGGCCACGTGCTAAAGTGGAATGCTATTAAGAGAACATATAATAGACATGAAAATTGGTTTCAAAGGAAACTTGGCCGCAGGGGTGGACCCATGTTTAAATTAGTGGTTCTCCATCACCCGTTAAATCCGACGCAGATTAGGTATAGTTTTATATAAAATATATGAAAATTGGGTATAAAAATCCAAAAAACACCCGGGAAATCAAAAACATAGCTAGGTGCTTTGGTTTCTAGGTGGAACTTTAAAGATTGGGTGATTGTGGAACTTGGGTTCGAACCTCTGCTCAAGATTTTATTTTCATTAGTTTTGATGAGGCATCCACGACCCTTAAATCCTGGATTCACCACTGTTTGGCTTTGGCTGTTATAGTGAAGTGTTATTATCATATTATGAAAGAATGGTTGTTAAAGAGAGGTCAGATACCGTATCATATCATGCAAATAAATCATAGTAATGAATTAGTAACGTAACTTAGATATACTCGATCCCTATATTTGGTCAGAATGAGCGGTAATGTTCATTATGAAGTTGGCTTGAGCAGGTAATTTAGGAGGAAATTATGCGCAAACCTTATCTCTACCTTGGGAGATAGAGAGGTTGTTTCCGACACTAGTAATTTAGGAAATTCCCCTTAATAAAGGATAAGGATTGATAGCATCAGTAAGTGAAAATGCATATTCACATTTATTAATGTATGGGTAGATATCCCACTATAAGAAAAACAGCATACGGTGACAGTTCAGGTGTGACAGAAATGCAACTGTCACATCTTTTTACTAAATTTATATCTTTTCTTGATATTCATGTGACGGTTTTTTTAAGTGTCACAAAATTATGATATTTGTGTGACGGGTTTTTTAAGTGTCATAAAATTATGACATTTGTACGACAGTTTGTTTAAGTGTCATTTGTTTCAAATTAGTTTTTATTATATATATATATATATATATATATCATCTTATTCCTTATTTTAATGTATCTATTTAGGTCTTTTTTATTCCAATAACTTATTTAATATATTCATTCAGTACTTCAGTACCCTTTTAGTAGCTTTCATATAGAAAATATCGTGCTTCCCCTTTGCTCTTTCAGCAAACCCTTTCAGCAAATCGTTTCGCTCTTTTTCATTCTCCCAGAACCCTTTCACTTCTGAACCAACTCTTTCACTATATTCACACTCTTTCACTCATTCTCGTGCTTCCCCTTTACATCTCGTGATTTTCCGTGGAATCCTCTCATTAGGTTTGTCACTTTTTCAATTTTTAGTCATTGTATTTAGGGATTTGATATATAATAAGCATAAATACTTGGTTTAAGGTTTCAAAGTGTCGATTGATTTATTTGGGTTCCAAGCCCTAAGTGTCGATTGATTGATTTGGGTTCCAAGCCCTTTGGTGGAACCCTAAGTGTCGATTGGTCCCATCAGTTCTAAAATTTTCTTTTTTTCACGTGTGTGAGTGTAAATCTAGTGGAGGAGTGAAGTCTAAGACCCAACCTCGACTCGGCTGCTACCACAAGAGGTAATCCACACTCTCTTTTTACTTTTATGCCCAGTTTTCATTAAGTTTAAGTTGATATCTGATGTTGTAGTGTATTATGTGTTAATTTGACGTATTTTTTTGTGTATATACTGTTGAAGCTGCCATACTTGTTTAAAAGTATGTGTTAGTTCATAATGATTGTGTTTGGCTAATCTGATGAACTATTTAGTTAGAACACCTTCTGGAAGATGGAACAACTCTTACTAATTCTACAATGCATAAATGGTATTTCCTTCTCTTTTTCAGTTTTAGCGACTAATTATTTCGGGAACCAGTTATATCATTAAATTTTGTACATCTGGAGAAATTTAGTATAGTCAGACTATTCTTTCTTTATCTGTACTGTGACTATTCTTTCTTTGCACTAGTGTTCTTCTGTGGGCTGATAAGAATGCCATGGTGAAAAAAGCATTAAATCATCCATCGGTAATATATGTAATTAGCAAGATATTCATGAACTTTGGGTGGCTAAGTCTGTGACATTACTTATGGAATGAAAGAACCATAATGGACAATGTATCTATCTAAGTCTGTGAGTAATGTCTTGATTGTGTTATAACAACATCATCTTTTTTATCTTATGCTGCTAAGCATAAAATTTATCATCTATACTTTATGTGCTATAAAAGCATCATCTGTTTCCCCTCCACAAGTCTCAAGTCTCAAAGCATGTCGATTTTTCTCCAATCAATCTCAAGTATGTTAAATGACTTGTAATATTCCAGGTATACTTTTGGAGTCTGCCTAGTTGTGCTGGGAACCAGGTGAGTGGTTGGATTAATCGTTGCACATGCTTTTCATCTTTATTTTCAGCTACTTCATACATGATGCTCATTTGACAGCTGAGAAATGTATCTAGAAAGCTTGAGACTGATCTTCAGGCCAGTAAAAAGCGGCACACTGAAGGACAGGTCAATATGGAAGCCATGAAAGGGAAGCTATGGCTTTAAGCTAGATAGCTTATATTATCACCAAAATGAAGAAGAAATTCAAGTTCATAGTCACCATCCTTACTATTCTCCCATGCAGTGTCATGGCATGTATCAAGAATCACTATTGGAAGAAACAAAACCAACTCAAATTTCAAACTGTGATGAGCTAAAAAGTTGGAGCCATTATGCTGAGCAGCACCAACATGCTATTGATCAACACATAAATGCCACCTGCAGCATGGTTGCTGCTGCAGCTGGTGGTGTTACTTCTGGTTCTAGTGGGGGGTATAGTTGGTGGTTGTAATGATTTGCAGTCTTTAAGCTTGTCAATGAATCCTGGTTCTCAGTCTAGCTGTGTCACTCCAAGACAAATTTCACCTACTGGATGGACATTGTAGCCATTGAATCAGCGAAAAGGGTTTTTGGAAAAGTGGCTCAAAAATAACCTGTTCACAGGAAATCAATTGACACATTTGGCCAAAGAACTTCTCGAGGTGTCACTAGGTCAGTCACCATTTCTTTTAACATTTTGGCTTATGAGGTTTCTATTTTTTATGTTTTTGAGGTGTATTCAATGTGAAAGTAGGTTGCTTCCAGTTGGCAGGATTTGCCTTTTTTGGGTTTAAATTCTTCATCTTCATATCTTGCTTTATTGTAAGATTTTCAAATGACATTGTCTGAATGTGATATCATCAGACATAGGTGGACAGGTAGGTATGAGGCACATTTGTGGGATAATAGTTGCAAGAAGGAAGGGCAGACTAGGAAAGGAAGACAAGGTTAACTTTTATTCAATCCACTCAAATTTGTTTGGTTGTATTTTGCTCTTTGACTGCCATTTTTTGGCCCCATTCTGTTCATAAGTCTGACTATTGTTATGAATTTTTTGTCATGTATGTGCTTGTTGGTGGATATGCTATTCTAATCAACTCCTTATTTTAGTTTATCTTGGTAAGTAACTTTGCCAACTTCAAAATTTCAAGAAACATGCTTTTATATTCTTTACTTAGCACTAAACTGAAATATGATGTGGAATTTAGGTGGCTATGATATGGAAGATAAAGCTTCAAGAGCATATGATCTAGCTGCACTGAAATACTGGGGTCCTTCAACTCACATTAATTTTCCAGTAAGAGTAATTCGTCACCAGCTGAGTGTTTAAGTTTAGTTAAGTACTATATTTAATGCCTTATAGCTAACATGAGACATCATTTTGTTGTCTCATTTTTCAGTTAGAAAATTATCAGAAAGAGCTTGAGGAAATGAAAAATATGACCAGGCAAGAATATGTTGCACACTTAAGAAGGTGAGCTTTGTTACTACTCAAAATTAGTCTTATATTTTTGTGTTTTTATTAGCTTGTGTTAAAGTTTGTGTTATCTTCATTATTATACAGGAAAAGCAGTGGATTCTCAAGAGGTGCTTCAATTTACAGAGGAGTGACAATGTATACTTGAAATTTCATGTGTATAAATACGTCTTAAATGACTTTAAATGGTTCTTTCTAAAATGGTTAATATTTAATTATTGACAGGCACCATCAACATGGAAGATGGCAGGCTAGAATTGGAAGAGTTGATGGGACCAAGGATCTTTATCTTGGCACTTTCAGTAAATCCTTGCATACTTTTTTACATCGAGAATATTTTGATCGTGAGCGGGTTGGAGGAGATGATGGTCATGGCAATATTTGAAGAGTTCGTGTTCGTATTCTTATTCGTATTGCATAGGATATGGAATTTAACAATGTTTTAGTCTTGTATTAAACACTTTCTTAACGCTTTGAATGATTATCTATTTTGGAAATACTTTATACAATAGATTCTAGCTATTTAATGTATATTTTTGGTGTTATTTAAATTCTTAGTCCATTTCATCGGTGCACCCAATTTGCAATATTGAAATTAAATTTCTAAAAAAAAATCCCGCCAAATAAATTTCAAAAAAAAAAAAATTCAGCCAAATTTAATTTTCCCGCCATATTAAAATTAATTATTAATTTAATAGAAATTTTAAAAAAAAATTGAATCAAAATTTAAATTTATGTGACATTTGTGTGACGGGCAAAAATCGTCATCTGTTTGTGACAGTGACAAAGATGACACTTACAGAAATCGTCATCTTATGAGTTTAAATGACGGTTTTTATCCGTCACCGTAGGGTGTTTTTCTTGTAGTGTCCAGTTGTAATTTCTAGCTAGTTTAATGATGGGCTAAACTAGAAAGATAAAACTTGTGCCATTATAAATACAAGGTTATGATCTCCAAACAAGACGTAAGGTTTCTTTCCTGATTTTCGATTGTCATAAAAATATGTTGACTTACGTCAAGGTATGGAAGATCAACAACCGCAAGTTGCAAAAATTCAGCCGTTTTCATGAATTTAGGTACGCTTATGCATCTAATTTTAAGTTATTAATTATATAGGTCTTAGAAAGATGATGATTTTCATCTTAAAATATTTTGAATCTAACAATTGATATCAGAGCCATTAACATGTTAAATTATTGAGATATTTGTTTAAAGTATTATTCATGATAATGAAAAGGAAAAGTCGCTGGTTAAGCGGTCTTAGTTTGTGTGCCACATTAGGTTTCTACTTTGGTTAACATTTTATTATTATGTTTTGGCTTACCGATCATCTTCTCATTCAAACTTATTTGTTGGTTATTCATGATAGCAATCAACGTTTGCTAATGCTCATTGCTTTCGACCAAGGCCAAATTTTTCGTGGCGGCCCAAACTGTCATCAGAAGTGCGTATGATTATTCTAAGTGTCATAGTAGTCGGTGTCACCGTAGGACCTCCCTACGGTGACTGTTTAAATAATCGTCACATAGTGTGACGGGCATAAACAGTCACACATTTCACGGTTTTTTTCCGGGAATTTACAAATTTTGGCGGTAAATATTTAAATTTTATTAATTTAATATATTTTTGGCGGTAAATTTTTATATAAATTTAAATTTTAATTAATTTAATTTAATTAATTTTTTATTTTATTTTTTCAATAATAGTTAAATTGGAGAGAAAATAACATATTGTAACTAAAATGTAACTAATTATTCAAATCATTTTAATACACAATATTAAATCATTTATGAATTGTTTTACAAAACAAAATGTTCCCAAAACAAAAGAAATGCATGGTCTCGGCCAAGACCAACAAGAAGGCCGAAAATATAATATTTTCTTGAACCTTCACGTAATAACGCCAACACCATTCCATTTTTCGATGTGTTTTTTCCACCAAGCAGCAAGCAACAATAATAATCTTTTTCCCTCCTAAGCACAAACCAAATGTGAAAGTTATGACCCTCTTCCCTTAAATAAACGACTAAAGTGTTAAAACAATCACACATTTCTGCACACACGAGATCCAACTTCTATGGTTACGAAGGTCTCAGACTTATATTTTGTAAGAAGAGAGACATTCCAAACAAGTTGTGGCTGCGAACTAGAGATATCGCCAGTCGATCTAGTCGCCTTGCCAATGCATGTTGGTTTCTAACATGTGATTTTATGTCTCATCATCACCTTTTTTTCCGAAAGAAAGCAAACCGAGGGACAACCTTTCCGGAAGGGTCATGACCTCAAACTAATTATTCTCATCGGCCCAAGTGTAGTGATATGTCCAAATCAGTGAAATTTCTACTCAGCGTAGCATCTGAAAATATCGGAATGTTACTGCTCAGATCAGTAACTCCTTACCAGCTTGTAGCGCTTTTGAACTTCCTTATAAAATGCAGTAACAAAATATGTCAAGATGTAGTATCTGTTCCTTTCTCACCAAAGAAAGAATGTAATTTTACCCATGGCGCAGCAAGCAACCACAATATTCAACAACTTAAATGCAACAAGGGCACTCAAATCTTAGCAAACTGCTCAAATTCTAACAACTGCTCATGCAAATAACTTGGCAATAATAACTTAATGTAATATCTATTTATCTTTCAAAATGACAGGTAGCAACAAGATCTCAACGTGCAGCAATTTCCTCAAAATAGAAGCATCAAATACCAAATGCAGGCTCTGTTCTTTAGAACCCAAAGCCCAAAATGCAACAACAATAGTGAGGCCATAGGTGCAACTATCATATTCCAAAGGAACAACCCAAAGAATGGAGCAAAGTAGTTCATACAAGTGTATAAATGCACTTAAAATACACAACAGATATTATACCCATAGTGCAACATTAGAGCCTCACAAAAGATTAAAGTACAACCCAAATCGTAGCAACAAGTGACATCAAACAGCAGCCATAAGCAACAGCATAACAATTATGTTTTAGTTAGCTTATGCAAAAGACAACCATTCTCAAAGGTGGAAACACACTCTCAAGCAACTCAATAACTCATAGAAGGTATACACCAACAGTTGTTCCAAAGTACAGAGACAAACCAGATAGCCATAAATAGATGGCAACATTCACTAACCTCAAAGAGCAAACATACTTCCCAAGTTCAGCTCAATATTTGCAGTGGCTCAGTCAATCATTTTAGGATTGGAGAAATACCCCGAGTCATGCAAAGAAGGGGATTGAAGAAAGGATATCAAGAGATACAAAGCATGTCACAACTTAAAAGAAATATAACATAACTTAAAAGAGAAACTTCAAGATTGATCCTAAACAACATGTCAAACATTAAGTTTAAAAGACAAAAATAGTGAAGGGGGCTACCTCCATTCATTTTCAATGCCGCAGCAAGATCAAAAGGTTTCTAGAACCTTAGGAATGACAGTCTATCGGGGAGGCTAAACCAACCCAAATATTGCATTGGATTTCAGTCGGTAAAGGCCATATAATAGAAAAAGTTCAGATACGCGCAAAATATAACCGAAACAGGATTGCGGATCTTCGTTTGGTGAAGTCATAACGAGTTTCATATGAGACTCTTCGTGGCTCCCGATGCGTTTCATTTAAAATAAAAGAAAGGAAAGGAATTAGAATATATTCCAAGATGAAACAACATATAATCCTGAGTGAAAGACTTGGACATATGAGCATGATTTGACAAGAAGTTGATGCGCGATTTATGCACACACTAACGCAAGTGCACGTGTCGTGACAAGTAATATAGTCTAGAAGACTGAGTTATCGTCCTCAGGGATTAGTGTTCAATTCTCAAATTCTATTCTATGGTATCTATTTGGTAACCGATGATTGATGAATTGTTTATAACTATAATTATGAATGCTAACTAAACTACTTTGTTTTACTTCAAATATGGTGGAAATATGGCTTTTAAATCTCCTCAACTATCCGCTCATCTTACTTGTTAATACACTTAATTATGGTTCTTCTTCTATTTTGAGATAGCAGGTTAACTAAGCCGTTTTATACTCATGTTAAGGTAATATAAACACTCAACCCCAATATAGAACCCTTCTACCTTTCGGTGATAAGATTGACTATAAAGGAGGATTAAGAGCAATAACCTATTAAACTACACAAGTATCGGGGTACTTTCGTCCACAATTTAACCTATGTTTATTCAACTATATCATATTCACAATCTCCCCTTTCGGCTTTCGATTAGAAATCATACAGATTATGATAATTAGTGATCAATTAATTACCAAATATTCAAGACAATTATTGAATAAATCTCAACAATGATAAGAAGAAACCAAAAACATGCATTAATTCATAAGAATAAGTTTCAAGTGATTTGATATGGAAAGCCCTAGATTAAGTTAGTTCCTAGCCATAGACATGACAAGAACTAAACTAATATCCAACATAAACTATAAAGAAATAAAACAAAGAAACAAGAAATTACACAAGAAGTGGTCTCCAATCTTGATCTCCAAGGTTGTGTTGAATTGACAAGGGGTTGGAACCCTTAATTCTGACCTAAACTCTCCTTTTTATAGCCTCCAAATCGTCCTCCCAGTTTTCCTTCCAGGCCTTAGCCCATTCCCATTCGAATTTGACAGAAATCCCGCCTGGCGCGACCAGAATCAGCGCGCAGTCACTAAACTCCTCTGCAGTCAGACTTAGCCGCGGCTTATGATGTTGTTTGAGGCACCGCGCGCCCCTCGCTTCGTGTCTTGCCGCTAACTTTCTCACTTTTTGAGCTCTGGGACCTCTGTTTCTGCCCTCTTTTTACTCATTTTCGCCAATGAGCTACTTTAAACCATTATGACTCAAAAGAAAGAAAATCTATTCTAAGACGACACATATTTGTACAAAAATGGGTAAAAGACTAACTAAAAATGACTCAAAATGTGTATATAAAATACACCGATCAAACACCCCCAAACTTAACCTTTGCTCGCCCTCGAGCAAAGATCAAAAGAAAGAATTAAAGACAAGAGGAAAAAGGAAATAGACTGACTCAAAGACACTGATCACTTTGCTGCATCATTGTTACTTAGAAAAACATGAAGGTTAGCAGAATAATATGCAGGAACATATAGCATGAATTTTTAGCATTCTAAACACATTAAGTTAGATATTTCGCAAATTCAATTTAATCATGCTCAATGGACGTAAGAATACCTAACTATGCATGTCAATTTCAAAATCCTATGGCATGTTTACTTGCTATTCTCCACTAATCATGGGTACACATGTAAGAGATCTTCAGGACTTTTCAGGTTGTAATGTAGGCTTAGGCAAGGGTAGGTAAAAATAGGCATTTAGGCTCATTTTATGTACCATAAGCTCTTTTGCTTTAAATTATTCCCTTTTCTTTTGATTTTCTTCTTTACTTCATACCTATCTTTCCCCTCTTTTGTTTTGATAGAATGAAGTGTATTATGAATAACAGGCACCCCCAAACTTAGGCTTTTGCCTATTTATTATTACTTTTTCATTGGGGTGCATCAAAATTGTTCACTATTTTTGTCTCTTTTTTAACACTTTATATTGCAACCACCTCAATTTTTCACTTATGGCACAAGCGTGGAATTATAGGGTGTCAAAGAAAAAGTCTAATTTTTAGGCTCAAAGGGGCTGACTAGGGATATTTTGAATGTCAGGGATAGACAAAAGTGGTAAGAAAGGGTTAATAAAGAAATGTCTGAGTCATCTCCCTAACATGCTGATCGGTGTATTTTATATACACCCTTTGAGTCAGTTTTAGTTAGTCTTTTGTCCCGTTTTGCACATATAAGTGTCGTATTAGGATAGTTTTTCTTTCTTTTGAGTCAAAGTGGTTAAAATGGCCAAATGGCGGAAAATGAGCAAAAAGAGGGCAAAAGAGGAGATGCCAGAGCCGAAAGTGGCGAGGAAATCCGCACCAGCGGCGTCGCAGCCTGGTTAGGGCCGCGAGCCCACTATTCGTAGAGGCAGAAGATTCAGCACCGCGCGCTCGCAGCAGATGCAGGCCGCGCGCTAAACATCCGGCGAGCTACAGAAGATACAGCACGGCGCCTCGCATGCCAGAGATAGCGAGGCGCGGCCAAAACACCCGACGGATTGCAGAACTCCGGCGCGCGCTGCGCAGGCGCGCGCGACGCGAAAAATAGGTTTTAGACGGATTTTGGGCCAGCTCGCATGGAAAAGTTGAGGCGGTTTCAAGATATAAAGAGAACCCTAGGCGCTTTTAAGGTTCCCTTCGCACAACTCAAGACTTTTGCTTGAGATTGATACCATTAATTTAGTAATTTCTTTTCCTTTCTTTACTTTATTTCGCTTTGTATGATGAACATGGAATTAGTTCTTGTCATGTCAACGGCTAGGAACTAATTCTCTTATAGGCTTTACATGATGAATTGCTTGAAACTTATGTTATAAATTAATGCATGCTTATGATTATTGTTCTTATTGTGAGATCTATCCAATAATTGAGTTGAATTCTTGGTAATTAATTGACAACTAATTATCACTATATGATTTCTAATCAGTTACGAAAAGGGGATTGTGAATATCTTTGTAAGTTGGGTAGACATTCTTGGATTGGGGATGAAAATACCTCAATTATTTATGTAGCGTTGATGAGAGGCTTAACAACCCTAATTTTGCGCATTGTGCGTGACGGTCAACTAGGTTTTTGTTCTTAATCCTCCTATAAAGTTACCCTTATCACCGAAAGGTAGGTAATGAACGATACTGGGGTTGAGTGTTTATATAACCCTAACGGGAGTATAAAACGATTTCGTAAACCTGCTTTCTCCAAAAGAAGAATACCATAAGTAATGCATTAGTAAGTAGCATAAGCGGATAGTGAGGATACATAGAAGCCCTATTCTCATCACTCCTGAAGTAAATCGTTATACTCTAAATAACTTTCATAATTCTTAGTTCTAAACAACCAAATCAATTATCAATTTACCAAATAGATACCAAAAAATAGATAGTTGGTACTTGAACCCTAATCTTAGAGGACGATATTCGGTCTTATCAAGACTATACTACTTGTCACGATAACGTGCACTTGCGTTTAAAGTGTGTGCATCTTACCGCGCATCAAGTTTTTGGCGCTGTCTTGGGATTAGGCATAGTTCAATATCAAAGTTGTCTATTTTTAATTTCTAATTTGGTTTTTAACTTTTCTTTTAATTTTTAATTTTTACGTTTTTCTTTTGAAAATTCGAGGTGCCGTGATTTGTTGTCTGTTTTTGATCTATTTCAGGAAGTCAGTTTATGCGAAGGAGAAGAGGAGCAGACACTCTCGTTCCCTTCAATCCAGAAATTGAGAAAACCTGCAAACAGAACAG
Organism: Przewalskia tangutica; assembly: GCA_029844215.1. Lineage (NCBI taxonomy): Eukaryota > Viridiplantae > Streptophyta > Magnoliopsida > Solanales > Solanaceae > Przewalskia > Przewalskia tangutica. The sequence goes on along the minus strand of CM056736.1, from coordinate 82,202,083 downwards.
AAAGAATCAGCGGATTGCAACCTTGTTAGAGATGAACGACGTTCAAAACAACAACGGGATGGGAGAAGGGTTAGGTGAGAATCAACCCCATCCAGGAATACCTAGGCAAGCGCCAATAGACGTGGAAGAGAGAGTCCAAATCCAGCCAGAAAGAAGTTTGGGAGATTATGTGCTGCCAAGAGTGAATGGAGCACAGACTTGCATTAGGCTCCCTACAATAGGAGCCAACAATTTCGAAATAAAACCGGCGATTCTGAGCATGGTACAGCACACAGTGCAATTCGGAGGACTGCCATCGGAGGATCCACATATGCACATAGCTAATTTCTTGGAGCTATGTGCCACTTTCAGATATAACGGCGCATCGATGATGCCATCAGATTGAGGCTCTTTCCCTTCTCACTCAGGGATAGAGCAAAAGTATGGTTGAATTCCCTGCCAGCCGATTCGATATTCACATGGCACGAGCTGGCACAGAAATTCCTAGCCAAGTTCTTTCCCCCATGTAAAGCAGCAAAATTGCGAGGGGAGTTGAACAACTTCTACCAAGCTGATGGAGAGTCCTTATATGAAGCTTGGGAAAGGTTCAAGGATCTACAAAGGAAGTGTCCACACCATTGCATTGAGTTGTGGAACTTGGTCCACATCTTCTACAACGGGCTGGGCAGTACAACCAGAACCATCATAGATGCAACAACAGGTGGAGCATTCATGAGGAAAACAGCCCACGACGCTCATGAGTTATTAGAAGATATGGCCACTAACAACCATGTCACTGAAGAGAGGGCGACTAGTGGGAGAAGAACCGTGAGAGTCCACGAGATAGATGCTATTGCTGCCTTGAATGCCCAAGTGGCTCTTCTAATAAACAGCAGCAAAGAACATACAATGTCGAGAAATGCCGCATGATGCCTAAAGTCATGAGATATGTGGTGGCCCACATACATTTGATAGGTGTCCTTCAGCGGATCCCAACAATATACCAATGGAGCAGGCAGAGTGTCAAGCAGTAGGTAATTACCAGAGGCAACAGAACAACCCCTACTCAAACACTTCTAATCCAGGGTGGAGGAATCACCCAAATTTCTCATGGAAAGGAGATCAGGGCCAACAGAACCAATATCGTGCGCAGCAGAACAGGGCAGCGCAGAATCCAATATCGTGGCGCAGACCGTGATAGGGCGATCGTAACCGCAGCACAGAATCAATGACCGCCTTCACTCAAGCCCCACAAAGATCAGCTCAATGCACGACCAGAAGAAAAGCCGACGAAATGAAGTGGCGTGATAAAGACGGCTAATGCCTGCACTCCGCCATGATGTAGCTAGATCCTCATTCAGAACTCGAAACTCGCTGGTCACCGCAAAGCAAGCAAACATCAAACGCGGGCACCGCCAAGCAATACTGAGGTAAATCCGAGAGAGCGATGTCGCAAACGGTTGAGAAGTGGAAGACGTTGAGCAGTACCTCAACCAAAAGAGTTGAGAAGCAGCGAGTTAGAAAAGAGAAGGTGATTGAGCCTAGCCCAACAAGAGAGAAAACTCCAGAATGAGTATACAGAGAAGATCCCTTTCCCCAGAGACTACAAAATAAAGGCGGTTGATAAACAATTCTCCAAATTTTTGGAGACATTCAGAAGTCGCATATCAACATACCATTCATAAGCATTAGAGCAGATGCCCTCCTATTTCAAGTTTATGAAGGATTTTGGGGAAGAAGAAAAGTCGGGCAGAGTACGAAATAGTAGCACTAACGTAAGAGTGCAGCTATATCTTGCGAAGAAGTTGCCACCTAAGCTAAAAGATCCGGGAGCTTCACACTACCTTGCACAAATGGGTGGTAACTTGCAACAGAGCGCTATGTGATTTAGGGGCAAGTATAAATCTAATGCCCTATCGTATTCAAGAGATCGAGTTGGGTGAGGCCAAACCAACCACAGAAGCCCGCAAGGTAGCGACAGATGCTGGTTCATCCAAGAGGCAAGATCGAGGCGTAATTGTGAAAGTAGGGAAATTATTCTTCCCCGCAGATTTCCTCATCCTCGATATGGAAGAAGGCGAAATCCCTATCATATTGGGAGGCCATTCCTAGCAACGGGAGAGCTTTGATTGATGTTGAAAGAGGAACTAACACTGGGTGGAGAATGAAGAAATGGTGTTTAAAGTTTTTAAACACATCATTGAGCCACCAACAATAAGTGGGTGCTTTGCAATCAAGACCATCAAACCCCATGCCACCATTACAAGTCAACCAAAGAGCGATGAGCCCAAGAAAGGTGCATGGTTTGTCGAAATGCCACTAAAGGAGGTGTTGTTCTGAACTCCTATTACCGATAATGCTAAAAGAAAAGAAGAAAAAGAAGACGCCAAATGTGGAGGAAATGGATAGGTTGGGGCTTAATCCTCCCAAGGTTATTAAGGCTAAGAACTTGCGTCCGGCTAAAAGACGTTAAAGACAGCGCTAGTTGGGAGGCAACCCAACGTTTTTCAATTATGTCATTTTAATTTCTGTCTTTATTTTATTTTGTCTAGAATAATCTACGGTCTTGGGGCTTGTGTTTGAGCTGTGATTGATGTGCAGTGGAAATAAATCAAGACAAGCAAGGATTTCGTAGCGGCAGGTGCCGCGCGCCAAGAGCAGTTGCGCGCCAAAAGAATCGAGCAGACATCGAAAGCAGAGCCGCGCGCCAGGAGCAGGCCGCGACGGTAGAATTCGAAGGTTTGCTGAAGCGAGGCCAGGCGCCAGTGAGCAGGCCGCCAAAATATTCAAGAGGTCTTGAAGTAAGCCATGAGCCCGAATGTGGCCGGCGCAGAAAGTCCCGGGCGAGCGTTAGATGATTGCCGCGCGCTAAAAGCAGGCCGCGGCCGGAATCGAAACTTAAAACGCCCAAAAATTAGATTTTCCCCAATTCCAACTTCAAAAACCTAACCTTCTCTCTCCAAAAACCCACGAAACTTCAGAAATTTTCCCCACAAATCCTCCACAAATCCAACACAACCACAACCTAAACTCTTAAATTCCTAAAAAACCCCAACTATCCCAAACAACAAAGCTCCATTCCATAGCCTCAACCTACCAATTGAAACAAGAACAGCTTGAAGCTCTCATAAAAAGGTAATCCCTTTCTTTGTTCTTGAATCCTTTTACTGAAGTTATAGGAGGTAGTAGTTTGGAGGAGTATTGTAGTTGGAATAGTTTGGGTGCCGAAAAGTGATTGTGAAGTTGGAGAAAAGAGTAGAAGAGGAGGTTGTGGGTATTGAGTAGAAAAGTTGAAGTTTGGGGGTGTTGTGTTCGCTGCTAGTTGTAGATTGTGTAGGAGTCATTTGTGCCACTAAATTGAAAGATCCAGAAACTATTTTAAACCATGGCCACCAGGAAGAGAAGAGGCTCCACATCCACCCCAACCCCACAATACGACGAAAATAGGTTTGTGAGCTACCAAGCCTACCAAAGATACAAAAAGCTTGATACCAGACCCCTAATACCAGAAAGGGGAATGGACTACCAGAGGGGGTCATATGGGGAAGAAGACGTTTATGAGCCCATCCGGGCTATGATTGAGCTAAGGGGGTGGAAGAGATTTGTCAATCCGGCGAAGATAGCACCAGTAAACACAACAATGGTGCGTGAATTTTATGCGAACTTTCCAGAGAGAGTGGAAAGGGGGTGCTTTGTAAGGGGAGTTTATGTGTCTGTGACAGCAGGAGCTGTAAATGCACAAGTGGAGACGGTTGATGTTGAAGGAGGAATTGGTGATCGGAGCCATTTTAGAACATGGTCTAGGAGCACCGACAACATCAACTGGGATCACAGAAACACCGCCGCCTACCCCCGAGCCGCTTTTGAGATTGGAAGAAATGGATCTAGAGCACCGGCGGTGCCAATTCAACAAAGCGACAAGGCTTGGTCAGATTCGTCGGTTCGCGTGATTCCATCCACGCACTTCACCGAGTGCGGAAGATAGGATCAAGTTGATTTATGGAATTATGAAGGGCCGACAATTGATGTGGGAAAGAAATAGTGCATAGCATTGAAGAAATCAGCGAGTTGGTGACAAGGTGGATTGGGACACGGCCGCTTATTACCGGGCCTATGCCATACGAGTGCGGTCCCACAACTACCCACGATACTCATGAAAGAAACCAACTGCCGGTGTCCATGGGATAGTGCACTCTTTCCTGCACTCCCTCAAAGCAGCTGTGACGGAGAGTACAACCCCAAGAAGAAGAAGCAGCAGCAGAGCCGCCATGGATGAAGATGAGCTGAAATAGGGGCTCAATATGAGGCAGGACCCAGCCACCGGCCAACCACAAGAGCAGAACCTTCAGAGCCCACGATGGGGCAATTGTACCAACATCAGAGGGAGATGATGCAGACCTTGCAAATAGTAGTACAAGGACAGCAAGAAACAAGGCAACAAATCGACGAGTTGAGTGCCTTGTTCAACCAATGGTCGATGCATTATCCACCGCCACCACCACCATTCTAGCCAAAGTCTGTAAGTGTCTTTTTCTTTTATTTTCTTTGAGTCTTGCACACATTGGGGACAATGTGTGATTTAAGTTTGGGGGTGTTTTATTTGTGTGTCATGTTATGTTTTATTTAATTCTTTTTATTTGTTTTATGTTTATTTTGAGTCACCAATTTTTTTTCTTTTTTTGAGTCATAATTGCCTGTCAAAGATCATGTATGTTGTAGTTGCTAGAAATACCTAGTGAAGTAAGGTGGAATAATGTAAAGGAATTGAAGCAACTATCTAAACACTTAGGTTAGATATGCCAAAAACTCAGTAACTGCCTATTGGAGTTTCTTGCTTGAGTTATGCATGCTAAATGATAAATGCTTATGTGTTATAATTGCTTGCTATTTGAGGCGAAATAGTTAGGATATGCATGTTAGGGAGATGACTCAGGCATTTCTTTGATAGCCAATTCTTACCATTCTTTTCTATCCTGTACTTTAAAAATATCCCTAGTCAGCCCCATTGAGCCTAAATTTGAAAATTCTTCTTTGACACCCTATATTCCCACAAATTGTGCCATAAGTGAAAATATGAAATAGTGGAGTACATTGTGTTAAAAAGATGAAACAAAAAGAGTGAACAAGTTTGATGCACCCCAATGGAAAAGTAATAAGAAAGAGGCAAAAGCCTAAGTTTGGGGGTGCCTATTAGTATAATACACTTCACTCTCCCAAAACAAAAGAGGGGAAGGATAGAATTGAAGTGAAGGAAAGAATCAAAGGAAAAGGGAAAAATTGAAAAGCCAAAGAGCTTATGGTACAGAAAAATGAGCCTAAATACCTATCTTTACCAAGCCCTACCTAAGCCTACATTACAACCCTCAAAGTCCTGAAGATCTCTTTTATGCATATCCAAAATTAGTGGAGAATAGCAAGTAAGCATGCCATAGAAATTCTTGAATTTATATGCATGATTTAGTATATTGACTTCCATTAAGCATGATGAATATGAGTTTGCGAAATATTTAGCTTCATGTGTTTAGTGTGCTGAAAATTTCATGCTATATGTTCCTGCATATTATTCTGCTAACCTTCATGTTTTTCTAGTTAACATTTATGCAGCAAAAGTGATTAATGACAGGGAGTCTTTTATTTTTCGTTCTTTGAGTCTTTTAGTTGATTTCTTTCTATCTTTGCTCGAGGGGGAGCAAAGGTTAAGTTTGGGGGTATTTGATCGGTGTATTTTATATACACCCTTTGAGTCAGTTTTAGTTAGTCTCTTGTCCCGTTTTGCACATATAAGTGTCGTATTAGGATAGTTTTTCTTTCTTTTGAGTCAAAGTGGTTAAAATGGCCAAATGGCGGAAAAGGAGCAAAAAGAGCAAAGAGATGCCAGAAACAGAGAAAGTGGCGAACGAGGGCGAAATCTGGACAGCACATGGCGCCTTCTGCAAAAGCAGGGGCGCGAGCCCACTATTCAGAGGCGAAGACTCAGCGCGGCGCCGCAGCAGATCACGAGGGCGCGCTAAACATCCCGAGGAGCTACAGAAGATCTGCGCGCGCGCTCGCATGCCAGACCAGCGTCGCGGCGCCAAAACACCCGACGGATTGCAGAACTTCCGGCGCCGCGGCGCCTGTCTGCAGGGCCGCGGCGCCGACGCGAAAAAAATAGGTTTTTAGACGGATTTTGGGCCAGGCCTGCAGGGAAAAGTTGAGGCGGTTTTCAACTTATAAAAGGAGAACCCTAGGCAGTTTTTAAGGGTTCCCCTTCTTGCACAACTCAAGACTTTTGCTTGGAGATTGGATACCATTAATTTAGTAATTTCTTTTCCCTTTCGTTACTTTATTTCAGTTTTGTATGATGAACATGAAATTAGTTCTTGTCATGTCAATGGCTAGGAACTAATTCTCTTATAGGGCTTTCTATGATGAATTGCTTGAAACTTATGTTATAAATTAATGCATGCTTATGATTATTGTTCTTATTGTGAGATCTATCCAATAATTGAGTTGAATTCTTGGTAATTAATTGACAACTAATTATCACTATATGATTTCTAATCAGATTCTGAAAAGGGGGGATTGTGAATATGCTGTAAGTTGGGTAGACATTCTTGGATTGGGGATGAAAATACCTCAATTATTTATGTAGCGTTGATGAGAGGCTTAACAACTCTAATTTTGCGCATTGTGCGTGACGGTCAACTAGGTTTTTGTTCTTAATCCTCCTATAAAGTTACCCTTATCACCGAAAGGTAGGTAAGGAACGACATCGGGTTGAGTGTTTATATAACCCTAACGGGAGTATAAAACGATTTCGTAAACCTGCTTTCTCCAAAAGAAGAATACCATAAGTAATGCATTAGTAAGTAGCATAAGCGGATAGTGAGGATACATAGAAGCCCTATTCTCATCACTCCTGAAGTAAATCGTTATACTCTAAATAGCTTTCATAATTCTTAGTTCTAAACAACCAAATCAATTATCAATTTACCAAATAGATACCAAAAAATAGATAGTTGGTACTTGAACCCTAATCCTAGAGGACGATATTCGGTCTTATCAAGACTATACTACTTGTCACGATAACGTGCACTTGCGTTTAAAGTGTGTGCATCTTACCGCGCATCACATGCATATCCTAACTATTTCGCCTCAAATAGCAAGCAAACATACACACAGGTTTAATCATAAACAATGCACAAGTCAAGCAAGATACCCCAAATAATCTGATTTCATGAATTTTTGACATATCTAACCTAAGTGTTTAGATGGTTGCTTCTAATTCCATTACATTATTCAACCTTACTTCACTAGGCGATTCCAGTAACTACAACATGCATGATCTTAAAAAAATGATTAAACAATACTTAAAACAAATAAAAAAGACTCAAAAACAATAAGACACACCCCAAACTTAAATCACACATTGTCCCCAATGTGTGCAAGACTCAAAATAAAATAAAATAAAATAAAACAGGACAACTTACAAACTTGGTTTAAAGTGGTGGCGGTGGCGGCAGATAATGCATGGACCACTGGTTGAACAAGGAACTCATCTCATCAAATCTCTGGTGCAACTGTTGTTGCTCCCGCTTTAATTTCGCTGCCTCGCCAGTCCCGCTGACCTTGTATCATTATGTCAAAGTTCTGCATCATCCTCCTCTGGTTCATGAGCAACTGCTCCATTATAGGCACTGGAGGTTCAAATTATGGGCCGGGCTGGCCGCTTCTCGTTCTACGCCGAGCCTGTCTCGTGCTCATCTTCATCCACGGCACTCCTCTGCTGCGGTGCTATTGCTTGGTCTTTGGTATCCTTCGTGGCCTTCTTTGGAGGAGTGGGTGCAGGAAGGAATTCACTAACCCATATGACACAAGAGGTTGGACTTTCTCATATGTATCAGTGGGTAGGGTTGGGACCCCATGTCCGAGCATAAGGCGCTAATAAGTGAGTCGTCCCAACCCAATTGCCGCTGTTACCAACCCATCGGTTTCTCCAATATTTTGCAATATTTCCTTCCCAACGTCAATCGTCTTCCCTGATATGATTCCATATATCATTTTTATTCTATCTGCTGGCACTCTGGTGAAGTGCATCGATGGAATTAAGCGGCATCGATTTAAATATAACCAACCTCGTCGCTTTGTTGAACCGACATCCGCCGATCCTCTTGATCCATTTCTTGCAATATCATACTCATCCCCAGGGTAGCTTACTGTGCTTGCGACAACATCCCAGTTGATGTTGTTGGTGTCTCTAGACCAAGTTCTGAAATAGCTCTGATCGTCACCTCTTTCTTCAATATCGGCTGTTTTTAATAGCACATTCACCACTTCACATCACAGCACATACCGCCCCTCACAAAGCATCTACCATCCACCCTCTCCGAAAGTTAGCATAAAATTCTTTCACCATTCTCGTGTTCTACAGTGCTATTCTTCTGGTTAACAAATCTCTTCCACCCCACGACTCTATCATCGCCCGAATAGGCTCATAGCATCTCCTCCTCAAATGACTCCTTTGGTACTTCATTCCTCTTCAGGATCAAGGGTCTAGTACTAAGTTTTGATATCTATCTTGACTTTTTGACCGACAAACCTAGTAGTATCATATTGAGGACGGAGGTGGATGGAAGCTCTCCTTTTTCGGACATTTTTAGATAAACTCTACTTTCTTTTGTTTCAATGATATTACCCAACACTATCAATCAATAATCGGCAGCTACAACACTCTTCAACCCCCACACTTCACTCAAAGTTCCGGTACAACACCCCACGCTCACTTCGTATAATCTTCCGCGAAATCTCACACCCAACTTCAACACACCATACACCTTCCACCAATAAAGCACCTCCCCACCTATTACCTCCCCTGATTCTATTGAAGATTTCAAGAAAAGTGATAAAGGTTACTTTGGACGGTGTTCTTCAAGATATTCTTGTTCCTAATGATGTATTGAGGCAATGGAATGAGGGTTGTTGTTTAAGATGGTTAAGGGTTTAAGGAAATTAAGTACTTTGGTTGTGATTGAGTTTAGTTTGTGGAAGATTTTTTTTTAAAAAAGGTTAATTTCGTGGGTTTTGGAGAGAGGAAAGGTTTGGGTTTTGATTTGGAGAGAGGAAAATCGGATTTAGGGCTCCTTTAAAATTCAATTCCGCCGCGCGCTGTTATCGAATGGCTGCCAAACTCTGTGACCTGAACTTTGTGTAGCGCCTCTGTCGATTTGCCGCGACACCCAAACTTGAGCTCTTACGGACTTTTAGCGCCACGGCTGGCGCAGTACTGGGCCGATTTTTTTCTTTTGATATTTTTCAGTTTTCATCCTCCAATTTTTTGGCCCTGCACCTGTCATCACAACATATAAAGAATACCCTCCGTGAGACTGTTCTAAGTAAAAACTAAATTGCATTAAATTGAATAAAATAAAATAACCTTGGGTTGCCTTCCAAGTAGCGCTGTCTTTAACGTCTTTTAGTCGGACGCAAGTTCTTTACTCAAGACATGGGGTAGATTAACCCCACAGCCCATCCATTTCATCAACATTTTTCGCTTCCTCCTTCTGTTTTTATTTTTCTCTTTTTTTCAAGAGGAGGTTTAACATTACTTACCTGTTTTGGCGGGCCTATTTCCCTTGCTTTTGCTTGTGCTGGCTCAACCGATGTGCTGACAGTGCTAACTGCAAAGAACTTGCTCATGACTGGGGGTTCAATGATGTGTTTGAACACTTTGAACACCATCTCTTCACTTTCCACTCTAAGTGTCAGCTCACCCTTCTCCACATCAATCAGGGCTCTCCCGGTTGCCAAGAATGGTCTTCCCAATATGATGGGGATCTCATCATCTTCCTCCATATCAAGGATGAGGAAGTCCGTAGGAAAGAAGAATTTTCCCACCTTAACTCAGACATCTTCAATCGTTCCCCTGGGATGCACCACTGTCCTATCTGCTAACTGCAAGCTCACAGTGGTTGGTTTGACTTCACCTAACCCCAACCTCGTAAAATGCATGCGGCATAAGATTTATGCTAGCCCCAAATCACAAAGGGCCCTATTATATGTCACCGCCAATCGTGCAAGGCAATGTGAAGCTCTCCGGATCCTTGAGTTGGGGGCAATTTCTTCTGCAAGATGGCATCGCATTCCTCCGCTGCCACACCGTCTCATACTCCGCCAACTTCTTCTTCTTCCTAAGAATTTCCTTCATGAATTTAAAATAAGTATGCATTTGCTCCAATGCCTCAATGAATGGAATGTTAATGTGTAGCTTTCTGAATATCTCCAAGAACTCGAGAATTGCTTATCAACCACTTTTTTTGCAACCTCATGTAAGGAATCCTCTCGGATATTCTTTCACTAGGACGGTTGAGCTTTCTCTAACATCGCGGTCTTCGTGAACCCTCTCCTCTCTCGCATCTACTGCTCAACCACAGGTGAGGTGTAAGTCGTCTAACTGCTTTCCATTCCTCACCGCATCGCTTGGCACTATTCTCCTGTGTTCATCTCTGTATTGCTAGGCAAAGTGCCCCGTGGCTCGTTGTTTGCCATCTTCGCTAGTTGTCCCACTTGCCTCCAAATTCCCGATAGGATCTGGTCTTCGCTATGAATCGGGTCTCGTGAGTTGGTGAGTGTCAGCTGTGGCTGCTTCAACTCATCCGCTTCTTGTTGAGCAGTGCATCAATTGTTGTGAAGATGAGGCCCGAGTGAATGGTTTCGATTTTGCATCGCCTCAAATTGGTTCTGCTGCCCTTGATCACCCCTCCATTGAAAAGTTAGGGTGATTCCTCCACCCTGGATTGTAGGTATTTGAATAGGGGTTTTTCTGAGGCCTTTGATAATTCCCTACTGCTTGACATTCTGCTTGCTCGATCGAGATGTTGTTAGGATCTGCTGATGGGCACCTATCAAAGGTATGTGGACCTCCACACATCTCGCAATTCAATGGAATTTGAACTGCATTCACTGACACTGTGTTTTGTTGCAGTTGCTTGGTCAAGAGAGCAACTTGTGCATTCAATGCTGTGATGGCATCAATCTCATGAACTCATATTACTCTTCTTCCACTCACCCCTCTGTCCTCTGTTACATGATTATTGGTGGCCATGTCTTCCAATAAATCATGGGCTTCGTGTGCTGTCTTTCTCATGAAAGTTCTGGTGGCCATTGTAGAAAATATGGACCAAATTCCACAACTCAATGCTATAATGTGGACACTTCCTTTGCGAATCTTTAAATCTCTCCCAAGCCTCATAGAGTGACTCTCCATCAGCTTGATAAAAAATGTTCAACTCCCCTCTCAGCTTAGCGGCTTTGGACGGTGGAAAGAACTTTGCTAAAAACTTCGCGACTCCCGTCATGTGAATATCGAATCATGGCAAGGAATTCAACCAAACTTTCGCCTATCCCCGAGTGAGAAGCGGAAAGAGCCTCAATCGGATGGCGCGCCAAGAATACCCATTGTACTTGAAAGTTGCACACAACTCCAAGAAGTTCGCTATGTGCATGTGAGGATCTTCCGATGGCAACCCTCCGAACTGAACAATATTCTGCACCATACTCAGGATCGCAGGCTTGATTTCAAAATTATTTGCTCCTATTACTGGGAGCCTGATGCAAGTTTGTGCTCCATTCACCCTTGGCAACACATGATCTCCCAAGCTTCTCTCACTGACTCGACCTCTCTTCTACATCCATTGGCAATCTTCGGGGCATCCTTTGGTTAGGTTGATGATCACCTAACCCTTCGTTCATTTCATTGTTGTTCTGCAAGCCCCTCATTGCTATTAAGGCCAAACTTCGTTGGGTTTCTCCTGTTCTGTTTGCAAGTCTTTTCAATTTCCGGGTTGAAGGGAACAAGTGTATCTGCTCCTCTTCTCCTTCGCATAAACTAGATGCCTGCAACATATCAAAATTAACAAACGGATCACGGCACACTGGTTTCACGAATAAAAGAGAAAAATATAGTAATAAATCGAAAAAAACAAAACAAAAACCAAATTAGAAATTAAGAATAGATAAAATGATATTGAACTACGCCAATCCCCGGCAACGACGCCAAAAACTTGATGCGCGATTTATGCACACACTAACGCAAGTGCACGTGTCGTGACAAGTAATATAGTCTAGAAGACCGAGTTATCGTCCTCAGGGATTAGTGTTCAATTCTCAAATTTTATTCTATGGTATCTATTTGGTAACCGATGATGGATGAATTGTTTATAACTATAATTATGAATGCTAACTAAACTACTTTGTTTTACTTCAAATATGGTGGAAATAGGGCTTCCAAATCTCCTCAACTATCCGCTCATCTTACTTGTTAATGCACTTAATTATGGTTCTTCTTGTATTTTGAGATAGCAGGTTAACTAAGCCGTTTTATACTCATGTTAAGGTAATATAAACACTCAACCCCAATATAGAACCCTTCTACCTTTCGGTGATAAGATTGACTATAAAGGAGGATTAAGAGCAATAACCTATTAAACTACACAAGTATCGGGGTACTTTCGTCCACGATTTAACCTATGTTTATTCAACTATATCATATTCACAATCTCCCCTTTCGGCTTTCGATTAGAAATCATATAGATTATGATAATTAGTGATCAATTAATTACCAAATATTCAAGACAATTATTGAATAAATCTCAACAATGATAAGAAGAAACCAAAAACATGCATTAATTCATAAGAATAATTTTCAAGTGATTTGATATGGAAATCCCTAGATTAAGCTAGTTCCTAGCCATAGACATTGTCACGACCCGAACCCGGACCCGTGACCGGTGCCTTAACCCGGGCACCCTAGTGACACAACATCAGAGAAAACCAGCGGAATGTAAACTCAAGATAAACAACCATTAAGATATAGAATAGTCTAGCCCAAATCGCAACCTAAAAGTACATAAACCGAACAGTTACATCCTTAACGAACCAAGTTCTGACAAGACTACAGGCCTCTAAGAATGAATAACACTATGACGGGACAGGGCCCCGTCATGCCCCTGAATGTACAAAATATCAACGACTCCAGGGAGAACCATACCAAAAGTCGAGCCTCCGAAGAAATGGAGCTCCTGACACCTGAGTACAAGATCCTAGGAATGAGGATCTACCACCGCTTCCTTACCAGATTTAACGCAGCCCCCGAGGAAGGTCGACACAACGCATCAAGTATGTAAATCGAAAATATCGTAGTAATATCATAAGTCCAAAATACATTAAAGTTATAGATAAAACCAAATTATGTCAGACCGTGCCTTACTAATAATGAGAGTAACAAGTATACATTTTATAGCATAAAAATAGGAGGCTCATGATCAAAACAGGGTACCTCGCCCGTAGTATCATTAAGCAATCCTACTCCTGGGACTATTTCACCCGCATAGGTCCTGTGGACCCGCATGAGGTCATCCGCCTCGTCATAGGACTATTTCACCCGCATGGGACTATTTCACCCGCATGGATCCTGTGGATCCGCATGAGTACCATCGCGTACTCGCATGGGACTATTTCACCCGCATGGATCCTATGGTCCAGATCCGCATGAGTACAAGCGCCGCACTCGCATCATGGGTAGCAAATCCATGACATAAATAATAAACCATCCTATTGGAGCATACCCGTGGGCCACCCATCGTGTCAGTATGTCCAAAGGAAATAACAAGAATACCCCGGGGTTTACCCGTAATAATATATATATAACATAGCTCATCCGGATATCATACATAACATAAGCACTACCGGCCTATCATATCATAACATAAGCACTACCGGCCTATCATATCATAACATAAGCACTACCGGCCTATCATATCATAACATAAGCACTACCGGCCTATCATATCATAACATAAGCACTACCGGCCTATCATAACTTAAGCAAGTTAAGAATCACCTAACTTCTTATTAATAGTATTAATACATCCTCTCATTTTAGTATACCTAAGGCACGATCATGTCTTTTTAATAAAAATTCGGGGATTTAACCCAAGTATCATGTACCTCTAACCTTTTAAGAAATAACTCTTTTTATACAAAAATTCCAAGATACTAATCACCATAGTATCAAGTTACGATTTCTTTTCAAAACAAGTCACATTTCCTTTTAAAACTATCTCAAGCTTCTAAATTAAGTGACTTCATTTCTTGTAAAACCCTAGGCACTTCATGCCTTAAAACCATTTTCCTTTCACAAGTTCAAATCATCAAAACCTTTCTCCATTAAACTTTCACAAACTAATATAACCAACTCCCCATAAAGCCGTTATACTAGAGTTAAACAATAGTAAAACACATTCCCTTAAGTCCAAGGGATTTTTATACTTTTCTTTTAACGAAGCAAGTATCAAATACTTATATCAAACGAAGATTTCCAAATCTTGTACGTCTACCGTACTACATAGGTACAACTAATCATGCTCAAGAGATAGGAAAGCTCCACATACCTCTTCGGTCAATCCACAAGCTAAGTCCAATTTACCGCACGTAGTATGTCAACCTAAAATGACCACAATACGTTTATCAAGCTCTAATTTATAATGCAGAATTTCCAAGTTAAAGTCACCAATTTCCTATGGAAAATTGGGCAGCGTTTCCTTTGTTTCTACATACTTTGCCACCTTTTCCAAGGTCGATTTTTAACGCTCAAATGCCATGTTTAAGGCTCAACAACCAACCAACACCAAGGGGATTACACACCTAAATTTTGGTGTGTAAAATTCAGCCCCACAAGTTACAACAACTAACCCAACAAGTCTAATGTAGTATTTAGGCAACAACATGCTCATAAAATCCCCATCACCAATTCTTTCATAACCAAACCCCATTTCATACGCAACTACTCTAAGTGCATTTTTCCAACTACAAGTTCTTCCTATTAAACATGCAACACCCAATACCACCTACAAGAGAAGAAATGTTACCTTAAGTTTTAGCCAAAATTATTCCAACACATTGCTAGCCTTTTTCTCCAAGAACACCACCACAATAGCACTTCTAAGCTAGTCACAAGCTTCCTTCTTGCCTTTAACTTTTCAGATTTTCTTAGGCTAGAACACCTCTTGAGGTTTTAGAGAGAAGGAGCTCAAGCCTGGAGAGAGAGAGAGAGAGAGTAAAGATGAAAGATGGAAAAGTGACCAAGCCTTGGTCAATTATATTGCATGATTCTGAAAATCAGATGGGACACTTGTCACCTCCCATGGCCTCTTTTAAAACACAAATCAGATTTTCTAAGTTTTTCGCCAATTTCCCGCCAGCTGCGTGGCGCTTCCGGCGCTGGCCAACTCATGACCGGATCTTTCGCGCGCTCGCTGCTTGAAGCCGCGCGCTGAAACTTCAGCGACCCTCGATTTCGAGCCGCGGCCCCGACTTCCGCGCGCCCTACAATCACCCGCTTTGGCCGCTGCCCTGCAGCGGCACTGAGACTCGACCATGTCCAGGCCCGAACCACGGGGTATAACATTCTCCCCCCCATAGAAACATTCGTCCCGAATGTTCCTTATAGCCTCACACAAAACACAATATAAACATATCTTCTTAACTATTCCTTTGCAAATAAGAATGCTCCCCGATCCACAACATTACTCAAGCATAATCAACTAAATTAACACCAATCAGTAGGAAAGGGGGTTACCTGGAGGTATAGGGAATAATTGTGGGTATTTCTTCATCATATCATCCTCCGCTTCCCACGTCATCTCCTCTCTGCTCGTTCCGCCATAAAACTCGACGGAAGCCACCTCCTTCGTCCGAGTCATCTAACTTGACGATCGAGTATCGCTATGGGACTCTCCTCATACGACAACTCCTCTCACACCGGATATCCCGAATCGGTGCACTCTAGACGGATCTCCAACGATTTCCGTAACATAGACACGTGAAAAGCTGGATGCATCGCCAAGATCGGACGGCAGATCCAACTCATAGGCAACCTTGCCCACTCTTTCGACAACTGATACGCCCAATGTACCTTGGGCCGAGTTTCCTTCTCCCAAATCTCATCACACCCTTCATGGGTGACACTTTCGAAAGACCCAATCATTAACCTCAAACTCTAAGTGTCGACGCCGATGATCTGCATATGATTTCGCGACTGGCTGCCAATAACCGCTCTGGATAAGCTTCACCTTATCCATCGTCACTGAACCAAATCTGCCCGATTAATCGCACTTCTCCCACTTCAAACCAACCTATCGGTGACTGCACTTCCTCCCGTATAAGGCCTCATAAGGCGCCATCGAACACGGAATGGTAGCCGTTGTTATAAGCAAATTCCACAAGAGGTAAATGATCCTCCCCTACCCTCAAATCAATAACACAAGCCCGCAAAGATATCCTCGAGTTCCGGATAGTGCGCTCGGCCGCCCGTCCGCTCGAGGATGAAACGCCGCGTCCGAGACTCACTGTGTCCCTAATCCCTTCGGAAAGACCTCCGGTTAGCCGTGAATCGGGCTCTATCTCGATATAATCGACACCGTGACTCGCAATCTCACGATCTCTCTAATATATAATCGGCATAGTCCTACAAAACGTCGCCTGATCGAAGAAAGTGGGCTGATTTCGCACCACAACAATAACCCAAATGGAATCATGCCTCCTGCAGGGTGCGAGGTAACCTGTAATAAAGTCCATGTTGACCACCTCCCACTTCCACATCGGAATATCAATACTGTAATAGCCCACCGGCTTCGTGCTCAACCTTAACTCCGACAATTAGGACATCGGGCAACAAACCGCCACGCCCTCTTCAAACCATCCCACCAATATATGCACCGAGGTCGTGGTACATCTTAGTCGACCGGATGAATCGAATAACGAGCACCGTGTGCCTCCCTGCACTGGCCGACGGTCCCGCTACATCGGAACACACAACCGCCTCGAATCTTAGCACCCTATCCGGCTACCTCAAATAGGCTCTTCTTCCGGAGAGCCGATCTCTGCATCGCATCAAAATCGGATCCTCATATCGCCGCTTCTTCACCTCTCGACGATGGAAGACTCGGCGACCTTCGAACCCGAATTCCGCATTAACGGAATCAACCAAACGAACCCCAAGGCTTGCTAATCGTGTAGCTCTCGACCATATCCCTTTCTCTGCTCTCAACATCGATAGACTACCCATCGACCGCGACTGGGCATACGCCACTACATCGCCTTCCGGGTGGTGCGAATATCAACATCGTAATCCTTAAGTAGCTCCAACCACCGTCTCTGCGGCAAGTTCAGCTCCCTCTGGCCGAATATGTACTGGAGACTCTTGTGGTCTGGGTAAATGTCCACATGAACTCCATATAAATAATGTCTCCAGATCTTCAAGGCATGAATCATCGCCGCTCCAAGTCAGCGTGGGATAGTTCTTCTCATGTTTCCTAAGCCGTCGGACGCATAAGCTATAACCTTGCCATGCCGCATCAAGACGCACTCCAAGCCCGACACTGACGCGGCCACAATAAACCACATATCCATCTAAACCCTGCGGAAGAGTAAGAACGGGGCGGTCCAACTTCTCCTTTAGCAATCGGAAACTTTCCTCACAAGTATCCGTCCATCGGAACATACCGCTTCGAGTCACTTTAGTCAAAATCTTGAAATAGAAGCAAATTTCTCCACAAACCTCCGATAATAACTGCAAGGCCCAAAGCCGCGCACTGGCTTGTAGCTGGTCTAGGCCAAGTCTTGATCGCCAATCTTTGTCAGACAACCCGAATACCATCGACTCGATAACATGTCCTAAGAAAGCCATCAAGCCACCAAAACTCGCATTTCGAGAACTTGGCATACAATCGCGGCCCCCGAGGATTCCTAACACCGCCTCAAATGATCGTGCTCTCGCTCTGGCGCGAATACACCAAGATATCATCGATGAAAACTATAACGAACATATCCAAGAATGGCTCAACACCTATTCATCAAATCCATGAATACCGCTGAGCGCTGTCAACCCGAAAGACATCACCGAACTCATAGTGCCCATACCGGTCCCGAATGCGATCTTGGGACATCCGCCTCTAACTCGTGACTGATGATAACTAACGCAGTCTATCTTGGAAAACATCTCGCACTCGCAGAATCGGTCAAACAAATCATCAATCCCGGGAGGGATATCTATTCTTGATAGTTACCTTGTTCACCGCCTGTAATCAATACACATACGCTGGCCCCATCTTTCTTCTTCTTACAAATAACACCGGTGCTCCTGGAGAAACACTGGCCCGATAAAGCCTTTCTCCAAAGAAATCTTTCACCGGTCCTTCAATTCCTTCAACTCGGCAGTGCCATTCGTATGGCGGGATAGATATCGGTCGAGTGTCCGTGCCAAATCGATGCAAAACTCAATCTCCTCTCGGGAGGATACCCTAAGCTCGTCTGGGAAAACGTCTGAAACGCTCTAACCACGGAATCGATCAAGGTCCGTATCTCACCTCGTGATCGAATACCGAACCAAATGGTAAATATACCCTTCCGTACCATCTTCCTAGCCTTGAGGTAAGAAATAAACCTACCCTGGGCGATGCAAGATTCCTTCCACTCGATAACCGGCCACCAGAAACCGAACCAACTAACCTCTCTCTCAGTCACATTGGCATAGCAAGACGCTAGCCAATCCATACCCATAATCACATCGAAGTCCATCATGTCCAACTCTATCAAGTCACAGAGTCCGACGACCATCTAAAGTCACCGGGCAAGCCTTATATACCCGCTCGCCTAACACCAAGCACCCACGCGTAGCCACCTCAAAGGATTCTATGGACTCGGGCTCTATCCCTATTCTACCAAAGAATATGAGGAGATATATAGGACAAGGTAGAACTCGGATCTATCAAAGCATAAACATCACAAAGAAGAAACCAACAATGTACTGACGACATCGGTGACGCCTCACGGTCTGGCGGTGGACATAGCATAAATGTGGTTACGAGGACCGCCGAATCGAACTCTACCACGACCGCCGCGGCTCGCCCGTCCGTGAACACCGCCTCCGGCGCATCGCCATCGACGATGAAGACTCACCATCGACCGCTTACCGAGCCATCATATTCCCGCCACTGACGGACAATCTCTCTCAAATGGCCCTCGCCGCCGCAAGAATAACAAGCTCCGGAGGAACACGACACTTCATAATGGCAATCACCACATCGACTACACCGAGGCATAGATGGCCTCATCCGACCGAACTCGTCCTCCGAAACCCAAGCCTCGAACCCCGCCCCGCTCTCAATACTCGCCCGTCCGAAGATGGTGGAGCGCTCGACCGGCCGTGGTGCAAATCTGGTTTCTTCGCTGGGGTTGCCTACCCTAAAACTACCAGAGGACCACTGCTGTCCGCCTCTTCTCGCGATACTGCCGATCCGCTTACCGCGTTCTCACACCCGAGAGCATGTGCGCACGCGGCAATGTCCATGCCTACCGAGAGCCACCCCGAGCAACTCTCGGCCAAGTGATCATCGAGTCTCGTGACATAGCGGTGCACTCGCCCTCCATGTTCGCTACCAATGCGGCACATACCAGCCAATGAATCAAACTCCACGTTGTATTCGACCGCCCGCCATTCTCGTCTCACAAAAATCTATCGGCCGAGCCTCCTCATCTGCGGTGGCAAGAAATGTCCAAGTGCGCCTCGAGAACTCGTCCCAAACAGTGGATGTGCATGCTCCCGGACAGCTTCCTACGAATCATACCGGGCCAATCGCGGTGTCCCGCACCGATGCGAACCTAATACCACCGACTCGGTCTCCAAGCCCCGATCACCCTACGATCCTTCAGAATCGCTTGATAAACTCCTGGATCATCCTCGTGCCTCACCCATAAAACTCGTGGGTCGCAACTCAAAAGTCTCTCGCCTCGTAGCTAGCCTGGCCGACCACGGTGCAAATTGAATCGCCGTTTCCTCTATCTCTCCTGCTTGCCACGATCTCGGCGAATCGGGCTATCTCTTGTAGCCCATATCCTCTCGCCCGCCGCTGGATCGAGGCTCGTGTACGCGGTCTCGATCAGCTGCTGCCGCCGCTCCGACTTTGGGGTTGGCGACGTCGTAGAACTCGCCGTCCAAACACCTCGTCACAGTAAGTGACCGCATGTGCCTCAGTGACCTCGGTGCCCTACCGGTAGTTCTCATCGCTTTGCCTTCCGCAAGTGCGGTTGCCTGCGGAGACATAATCGATACAGAAAAATACGTCGAGGAAATTCAACCTATAGCACGCCATTGCACGATCTTAGAGTGAAAGAATGAGAACCAATCCTAAATATCCTGCAGCCTCACGATTATAGATGTGCACAACACACCGATAATCAAGACTCTACTAGATACGGCTCAGTAGACTCTTTCCGAGGATTAATCGCTCGATACCACTTTGTCACGACTAACCCGACCGTGACCGTGCCTTAACCCGTTCACCCTAGTGACAAAACATCAGAGAAAACAAGCGGAATGTAAACTCAAGATAAACAACCATTAAGATATAGAATAGTCAGCCCAAATCGGCTAACCTAAAAGTACATAAACCGACGATACATCCTTAACGAACCAAGTTCGACAAGACTACAGCCTCTAAGAATGAATAACACTATGACGGACAGGCCCCGTCATGCCCCGAATGTACAAAATATCAACGACTGGAGAACCATACCAAAAGTCGAGCCTCCAAGAAATGAGCTCCGACACTGAGTACAAGATCCTAGGAATGAGGATCTACCACCGCTTTCCTTACTCGCAGCGTGAACGCACCCGAGGAAGGGTCGACACAACGCACTCAAGTATGTAAATCGAAAATATCAGTAGTAATATCATAAGTCCAAAATACATTAAAGTTATAGATAAAACCAAATTATGTCAGACCGTGCCTTACTAATAATGAGAGTAACAAGTATACATTTTATAGCATAAAAATAGGAGGCTCATGATCAAAACAGGTACCTCGCGTAGTATCATTAAGCAATCCTACTCGGGACTATTTCACCCGCATAGGTCCCGTGGACCCGCATGAGGTCATCCGCCTCGCCATAGGACTATTTCACCCGCACGGGACTATTTCACCCGCACGGATCCCGTGGATCCGCACGAGTACCATCGCGCACTCGCACGGGACTATTTCACCCGCATGGATCCTATGGTCCGCATCCGCATGAGTACAAGCGCCGCACTCGCATCATGGGTAGCAAATCCATGGCATAAATAATAAACCATCCTATCGAGCATACCCGGGCCACCCATCGTGTCGAGATGTCCAAAGGAAATAACAAGAATACCGGGTTTACAGTAATAATATATATATAACATAGCTCATCCGCTATCATACATAACATAAGCACTACCGCCTATCATATCATAACATAAGCACTACCGCCTATCATATCATAACATAAGCACTACCGCCTATCATATCATAACATAAGCACTACCGGCCTATCATATCATAACATAAGCACTACCGGCCTATCATAACTTAAGCAAGTTAAGAATCACCTAACTTCTTATTAATAGTATTAATACATCCTCTCATTTTAGTATACCTAAGGCACGATCATGTCTTTTTAATAAAAATTCGGGACTTTAACCCAAGTATCATGTACTTAACCTTTTAAGAAATAACTCTTTTTATACAAAAATTCCAAGATACTAATCACCATAGTATCAAGTTACGATTTCTTTTCAAAACAAGTCACATTTCCTTTTAAAACTATCTCAAGCTTCTAAATTAAGTGACTTCATTTCTTGTAAAACCCTAGGCACTTCATGCCTTAAAACCATTTTCCTTTCACAAGTTCAAATCATCAAAACCTTTCTCCATTAAACTTTCACAAACTAATATAACCAACTCCCCATAAAGCCGTTATACTAGAGTTAAACAATAGTAAAACACATTCCCTTAAGTCCAAGGGATTTTTATACTTTTCTTTTAACGAAGCAAGTATCAAATACTTATATCAAACGAAGATTTCCAAATCTCAGACGCTCACCGTACTACATAGGTACAACTAATCATGCTCAAGAGATAGGAAAGCTCCACATACCTCTTCGGTCAATCCACAAGCTAAGTCCAATTTACCGCACGTAGTATGTCAACCTAAAATGACCACAATACGTTTATCAAGCTCTAATTTATAATGCAGAATTTCCAAGTTAAAGTCACCAATTTCCTACGGAAAATTGGGCAGCGTTTCCTTTGTTTCTACATACTTTGCCACCTTTTCCAAGGTCGATTTTTAACGCTCAAATGCCATGTTTAAGGCTCAACAACCAACCAACACCAAGGGGATTACACACCTAAATTTTGGTGTGTAAAATTCAGCCCCACAAGTTACAACAACTAACCCAACAAGTCTAATGTAGTATTTAGGCAACAACATGCTCATAAAATCCCCCTAACCAATTCTTTCATAACCAAACCCCATTTCTTACATGCAACTACTCTAAGTGCATTTTTCCAACTACAAGTTCTTCCTATTAAACATGCAACACCCAATACCAACTACAAGAGAAGAAATGTTACCTTAAGTTTTAGCCAAACTTATTCCAACACCTTGCTAGCCTTTTTCTCCAAGAACACCACCACAATAGCACTTCTAAGCTAGTCACAAGCTTCCTTCTTGCCTTTAACTTTTCAGATTTTCTTAGGCTAGAACACCTCTTGAGGTTTTAGAGAGAAGGAGCTCGAGCCTTGGAGAGAGAGAGAGAGAGAGAGTAAAGATGAAAGATGGAAAAGTGACCAAGCCTTGGTCAATTATATTGCATGCGTTCTGAAAATCAGATGGGGACACTTGTCACCCTCCCATGGCCTCTTTAAAACACAAATCAGATTTTCTAAGTTTTTCCGCCAAATTTTCGCGCTTGCCTGCTTCCCGGGCGCGCGCCGCAACTCCTGCGGACCAGCGGATCTTTCGGCGCCGCGGCCCTGCTTCCCGGAGCCGCGGCGCTGAAACTTCAGCGACCCTCAAGATTTCGAGCCGCCCGACTTCCGCGCGCCCTACTAATCACCCGCGCGCGCTGCCGCGCCTCAGCGCGCTGAGACTCGATCATGTCCAGGCCCGAACCACGGGGTATAACAGACATGACAAGAACTAAACTAATATCCAACATAAACTATAAAGAAATAAAACAAAGAAATAAGAAATTACACAAGAAGTGGTCTCCAATCTTGATCTCCAAGGTTGTGTTGAATTGACAAGGGTTTGGAACCCTTAATTCTGACCTAAACTCTCCTTTTTATAGCCACCAAATCGTCCTCCCAGGCCTTGGCCCATTCCCATTCGAATTTGACAGAAATCCGCCGTGGCGCGTGGCAATCAGCCGCGCCAAACTTCGCATTTCTACAATTTGCCGCGCGCCTCGATCTCGCTTGGTTAGAGGCAGTGGCGCCTGCTTGCGTCTGCTTTCGCCAACTTTCGCTTTTGAGCTCGGGACCTCTTTACGCCTCTTTTTGCTCCTTTTCGCCAATGAGCCACTTTAAACCATTATGACTCAAAAGAAAGAAAATCTATCCTAAGACGACACGTATTTGTACAAAAATAGGCAAAAGACTAACTAAAAATGACTCAAAAGGTGTATATAAAATACACTGATCAGAAGTACAAGCATTTAACCACATAAAATCTATCTGAGTCATTTATAGTCAACTTCTGGAATTTACAGTATTGAGTCACCCTATATGCTATTACATGACCACGACTATCAACAGAGAAGAGATGTGGCTAGAGGCTATGGCTTAAGATGATTCAACTAGTTTAATTAAGTGCAAAATAACATACACAAACAATAAGCCCACACATCATAATGTTGGCTATTCTAGGAGACTTCACATCGCAAATATTCCCAAGATGTTGCATAAAGGAGACAACATCCGCAAATTGATTGAAGTAAATAACATCGATTCAAACCATTTACTTCTCGTAATTTTGGCTTCCTGTTGACATCCATATTAGCAAATTTTCCAAACAACCTAGAAACAAGTGATAGAGTAACTAAATAAGAACTTAATCCAATAAGTCTTAACACTTAAATTTTCAGCTACATATGTTATCAAACAACTCACATGCACAATTCCCCACCACACCAAAACGACACAGTTATGCACAAAAAATTTTTCTGGGTAGCAAGCAAACATGTGTAATAGAAAAAGTATCAAGACGTAACAACTAACAACCATCGAATTTCAATAGATTTCAGCCAAGAGCATTTGCAGACTCTAAAATATGTCGGTAAATGTTAAATGTCAGAAATTCCTTACAGAGAATGTAAAACTCCTTCGAACAGCAACTGGCGTGCGGCGGCAACAGGAGGTTGATTGAACTTATAGAAGCTTCGACGAGATGAATCTCACATTCAAGGAAGAATATTGTGTTGGGAATTTGATGCGCACGATCGATAGGGAAGACGCCATTTTGGTGTTGAGTTGGACAAACTCGCAGTTTCTTCTTTGTTGGACAAAACAAGTTTGTATGGCCATTTTAGGTCACCATGGGTGGTCAACTCAACACCACAAGCACAACAACTTTGTCAAAAATGATGAAGCAAATGGAGAGATGAGAGATGAGCAAGGCGGCGACGAGGGTTTGAAGCCCTGGCCAGCCTCTGGATGTAAATGAAAAGGCAAAGGGGGAAAATCCCCTAATATCCAAGGATATGGGTTGGGTCAAGTCCTTTTGGACTTGGGCTCGGCCGGATTTGAAAGATAAATTGGACGGGTCGACTTTAAAAAAAATGGCCCAACGCAAAAAAACGTCACACAATATGTGAAGGTTTAAATAATTGTCATATTCATGTCATAAATTTATGACATTTTATATAACTGTCACACTTATGTCATAAGTGTCTGTTGACCGAGCAGTCAACGAAAAAAATGTCATACTATGTGACAGTTTCAAAAACCGTTACACTATTACTGTCACCGCAGGTCATTTTTCTTGTAGTGTTGCCCATGGACTGCGCAACATTCGTGCGAAACCCAGTGCTACGTATGTGGCCTCCATTTATTCTACCTCTCTGATGTTATTGTTGTCCTCTATCGCATTCACCTGATTTACCATCACTACTGTTAATGCCAATCTAATATCTTCAATGAAACAAACACAATAATAAAATAATAACTCAATGGAAATCAACAACAAAGTATACCACAAACTGGAAATTAAGTACTAACTTGAAACGATAGAGGCATGCTGTAGCAGTGTCCTAAGACAGAAATTCGTCCCCACTTGTATTGTAGTTCTTCAATGTCTATCTAGAGGATATAACTATCTGGTGTAAGTTCTTGCACAAAAACTTGACCCTGGCGAATTTACTTTATGATTTTCAGAAATAACTTTTCGGAAGAAGGAGAAGAAGTAATGAGATCAATTCATGTATTGATTCATGTATTGTTGTTATTTTTTTTCAACCTAGTGATCAACATGCTTTATATAGCAGTAATATATGAACATATATAATCATTCATTCCAAAGGTTGTAATTGTTCTGAAAAGTTATAATTTTTTATTCAAAAAATCAATTCATTGGTCCAGCGTCACGACTCTTTTTCCTCTGAGCCGCGATGCTTTCCCCGGCGTCGCGGCTCTACCTCTGAGCGTCGCATCGCTAATAATTCTGCAGAGTTCTCTGAACTTTCGCCACTGGCCGCTTTCCCAAAGATCGCGATCTTGAGCATGGGAATATTTCCGTCCGCCCGTGGCCTCTCCCACGGCAAGGCCGCCAAAAATTCCAAATCTTTATTTTGATCACTTGTTTCTTCTTATATCATGCAAGTTCCAACAATACCGCACATTTTCTATTCAAACTTCTAATACCCCACATTTAGATAGAAAATAACATAATAAGGAACTTATCATTATTTCGGGAAAACCAGATATAACATGCATCGGAAAAATGTGTCTTTTGAACTTGAACCGTTCGTAGTGAATACTTATCGGATCTACTTTGTGAAATAGTGAACGAATATCTTGAACTATTCATGTTTTGTAGTAAATCAAAACAATAAGTATCACACACATCATACCAACATATTTCAATTCTTACGGTTGTGTTCGTTTCGGTCGTGAACAACTCCTTCTTTGTGAAATTTTGTAGAGAACGTAGCTATATCGGTTCTCATAGATGCGACCCCAAATCAATCTCATATAGGTAATATCAAAAAAGAATAGTCCGTACTATCCCACCATAATGACTTTTAGTATTATTAAGAATAATATTCAATCCTTAAACTTCAACGGATTAACACACATTGGTTCACCATAGGAATGAGCATATGTGTGTGTTCTATGCTCCTTGAGTCTTCCCCAACTAGTTATCCTATTGAACCTAGACCATGGGATCTCCAATTTTGCTAGGTTAGGTTTCCGCCAAGCACTGACTCATTGTATTGCCTTTAAGCCCATTCCCCTCGATGTAAATACGATTTGTTCTCTGTTCAGGCCTTTTGTCAAAAGATCTTCTATATTGTCCTTTGATTTTACATAATCAATGGAAATAATTTCATTCTTTAGCAAGCTACGTATTGTATTATGACGTCGCCTTATGTGCCTCGATTTGCCATTTTATATTTGGTTCTTTGCCCTCGTCAGAGCAAACATACTATCACAATGTATGCAAATGGTTGTAACAGGCTTTGTCCACAAAGGAATACCTTCTAGGAAGTTTTTGAGTCATTCTGCCTCTTCGACAACTTTGTCCAAGGCTACAAATTCCGCTTCCATAGTCGAACGTGTATTCACAGTTTTCTTTGATGATTCCCAAGATACCGACGCTCCACCAAGTGTAAATACATAACCACTTGTGGACTTACTTTCCGAATGGTTGGAAAACCAATTAGCATCACAATATCCTTCTAAAACAGGAGGATATTTGTATAATGCAACCCATAGTTTATTGTATGCTTAGATATCGGAGTGCCCTAATTAGTGCAAACCAATGGTCCTTTCTAGGATTATGTGAGTATCGATTAAGTCGACTCACGGTATATGCTAAGTCTAGTCGTGTATAATTCATTATGTATATCAAGCTTTCAAGAACTTGTGTATATTCCAATTGAGACACACTTTCACTTTGATTCTTCTTAAGGTGACTAGCGGGATCAAATGGTGTAACAACCGCTCGATCTTCATAATGTTCAAACTTTCTAAGGACCTTTTCAACATAATGAGATTGAGTTAATATGTAACCATCAGAATTCTTTGGAATTCTAACACCAAGAATGACATCCGTTATTCCCATATCTTTCATATCAAAAGCGGCATGCAACATCTTCTTAGTTTGATTAATTACATCCTTATTTGTTCCCATAATTAGCATATCATCAACATATAAGCATATAATGACACATGCATTCTTACATTGTTTAATGTAGACACATTTGTCACATTCATTTATTTGAAATCCATTTGATAATAGTGTATTATCAAACTTTTCATGACATTGCTTTGGAGCTTGTTTAAGTCCGTATAAAGACTTAATTAATTTACAAACCTTATTTTTTTGACCTTTAACAACAAACCCTTCGGGTTGTTCCATGTAAATTTCTTCATCTAATTCACCATTCAAAAATGCGATTTCACATCCATTTGGTGTATTTCTAAATTGTGTGTCGCTATAGCAATTAAAGTCCTAATGGAAGTAATTATAGTTGTTGGTGAGTAAGTATCAAAGAAATCTACACCTTCTTTTTGTCGAAATGGCTACTATACAAGCTTTGTATTTTTCTATAGTACTATCATGCCTTAATTTTCGTTTGAAAATCCATTTATGGCCTATTGGTTTTTGTCCCGGAGGGAGATCAACCAATTTCCATGGATTGTTTTGCACAATGAATTCTACCTCACTTTGGATATACTCCTTCCAATAATGTGCTTTAGATGATTCCATGGCAGTATTATATGTTTGAGGTTCTCCTTCAACGAAAAAGGTCATAAAGTTAGGTCTAAAATATTTGGCAATTTTCCCACGTTTACTTCTCCTTAGTTCAGAATTTTCTTCTTGAACAGATGAAGTATTACTTGTATCATTTTGTGTGTTTTGGTTTGACTCATCTTGAGGCAGCGATCTCTTCTTATAATTAGAATTGTCTTTATATCTTTCCTTGTCTTTGTAAGGAAAAATGTCCTCAAAGAATTCTGCTTGAGCAGATTCCATAAATGTGTTTTTGTGAATACATTCAACATCGCAATGATAAACCAAAAACTTATATGCTGCACTATTATTGGCAGGACCAATATATATGCAATCCACCATTTTTGGTCCAAATTTAGTTAGCTTTGGTAAGTGAACTTGAACTTTCGCTAGGCAACCCCACACTTTCATCCTTTTGAAAGTAGACAATCTACCTTTCCATAATTCATAAGGATATTGATCACTTTTCTTATGAGGAATTTTATTTAATATCATATTTGCAGTAAGTAACGCCTCTCCCCATATGCTAAGAGGTGCGCTCGAACTAACCAACATTGAATTTATCATATTCTTCAATATTCTATTCTTACGTTTGTCAGCTCCATTTTGTTTTGGAGTATATGGTGCAGTGGTTTGATGAACTATACCATGAGTAGAACAAAATTCATGAAAGTTATTTGATTGATATTCACCACCTCTATCAGACCTTAGAATTTTAATTCTTTTCTCAAGTTGGTTCTTCACTTCGGCTTTATACGTTTTAAACATGTTCAAAGTCTCGTCTTTGGTATGTATTAATATACATAACAATATTTACTGCAATCATCTATGAATGATATATAATAATTATTTCCTCCATGAGATGGGTTGCTTGGTAATCACACAAATCACTATGAATTAAACTAAGCGCTTCATTTGATTTCACTACAGATTTATGAGGATGACTTGCATATTTTGATTCTATGCAAACTCCACACTTAGTCATTTTGTTCATAGAACATTTTGGCAACATGCCTAACTTTACCATTCTTTGTAAAGAGCGATAATTAACATGGCCTAATCTTGAATTCCATAAGGAAGGGGAATCAACCATGTACATAGAAGTTGTGCTAGTGCCTGCATTTTCATTAATAATTGTGATCGATGTATTTTATATACACCTTTTGAGTCATTTTTAGTTAGTCTTGCCCATTTTTGTACAAATATGTGTCGTGTTAGGATAAATTTTATTTCTTTTGAGTCACAGTGGTTTAAAGTGGCACATTGGTGAGAAGGAGCGAAAAGAGGGCAGAAACAGAGGTTCCAGAGCTCAAAAAACTGAAAAGTTGCAAACCCGGGCGAGAAATAGGGCGGCGCCGTGGCGCCAGACCATCAGCAGCAGCGGAGCCACGGCGCCCAAGAAGGCATCAGCCACAGTTTAGCGCGCTGGCAGGACCGTGGTGCCGACGCGGGAAATTTGACAAATCCGAATATGACTGGGCCAAGACCAAAGAGGAAAAGGTTTTACATGTTTTTGGGGATATAAATAGTGCCTTTTAGGTCAGTTTTGGGGAGTTCCACACCTTACCATTCATCACAACATTAGATCAAGATTGGAGACTTATTTTTGAGTAATTTCTTGTTCTTTACTTTATTTCTTTCTAGTATATGTTGAATATTATTTTAGTTCTTGGCATGTCTATGGCTAGGAACTAACTTAATTTAGGGCTTTCCATGTCGAATCGCTTGAACCACGTTTTATGAATTAATGCAAGATTTTGGTTTCTTCTTATTATTGTTGAGATTTATTCAATAATTATTTTGATTGTTTGGTAATTAAAACAATTATTAAAAAAACCTTGGGTTCCCTTCAACCCGGAGATTGAAAAGACTTGCAAGCAGAACCGGAGAAACAAACGAATCTTGGCCTTAATAGCAATGAGAGGCTTGCAGAATAACAATGAGATGAACGAAGGGTTAGGTGATCATCAACCTAACCAGAGGTTGCCCCAGAGGTTACCAATGGATGTGGAAGAAATGATCCAGGTCCAAGCTGAGAGAAGCTTGGGAGATTATGTGCTGCGAAGGGTGAATGGAGCACAAACTTGCATCAGGCTCCTAGCAATAGGAGCAAATAATTTCAAAATCAAGCCTGCGATTCTGAGTATGGTGCAGAATACAGTTCAATTTGGAGGGTTGCCATCTGAAGACCCTCATATGCACATAGCAAATTTCTTGGAGTTGTGTGCAACTTTCAAGTATAATGGTGTTACTGACGACGTCATCCGGTTGAGGCTCTTTACCTTCTCACTCAGGGATAGAGCAAAGGTTTGGTTGAATTCCCTGCCTACAGATTCTATATTCACATGGCAGGAGTTGGCACAAAAGTTCTTGGCAAAGTTCTTTCCACCGTCCAAAGCAGCTAAGTTGAGAGGAGAGCTGAACAATTTTTACCAGGATGATGGAGAGTCACTCTATGAGGCTTGGGAGAGATTTAAAGATCTGCAGAGAAAGTGTCCACATCATAGCATTGAGCTGTGGAATTCGGTCCATTTTCTACAATGGGCTAAATGGGACCACAAGAACCATCATTGACTCAGCTGCAGGTGGAACCTTCATGAAGAAGACAGCACATGAGGCCCATGATTTGCTAGAAGACATGGCTACCAATAACCATGTGACAGATGATAGAGGGGTAAGTGGAAGGAGAGCGATAGGAGTTCATGAGATCGATGCCATTACAGCGTTAAATGCACATGTTGCTCTCTTGACCAAGCAACTGCAGCAGAACATAGTGTCAGTGAATGCAGTTCAGATGCCAATGAATTGTGAGATATGTGGGGGTCCTCACACTTTTGATAGGTGCCCATCAGCAGACCCCAACAACATCCCTATTGACCAAGCAACTGCAGCAGAACATAGTGTCAGTGAATGCAGTTCAGATGCCAATGAATTGTGAGATGTGTGGGGGTCCTCACACTTTTGATAGGTGCCCATCAGCATACCCCAACAACATCCCTATTGAGCAAGCAGAATGTCAGGCAGTGGGGAATTACCAAAGGCCCCAGAACAACCCCTATTCAAATACTTACAATCCAGGGTAGAGGAATCACCCTAACTTTTCATGAAGGGGTGATCAAGGGCAACAAAACCAGTTCAGAGGCCAATACCAGAATCATCAACCATTTAACCAGGCCTCATCTTCCCATGATTCAGATACACGCTCGCAAGAGAAGTCGGGCAGTGCGGCGGCGCATTGACACTTATGAATTCACAAACCCAGTTCATGGCAGAGACAAGGTCCTCTATAAGTAACTTAGAAACTCAGGTGGGACAGCTGGCAAAGATGACAAATAACAGGACGCAGGGCAATCTTCCTAGTAATACATAGATGAATCCCAGAGAGCAGTGTCAGGCAGTACAGTTGAGAAGTGGGAAGCAGCTAGAACAACCTACACCTCAGCCTGTAGTAGAACAGAGAGTTGAGCAGATAGTGGATACAGAGAAGGAGAGGGTTACTGAGGACCGCCCTATTTTAGAGAAGGCTCCAACAGTCCTAGTGAGGGAATACACAGAGAAGATTCCTTACCCTCAGAGGTTGCAAAGGAAAGCAGTTGATAAGCAATTCTCCAAGTTCATGGAGGTATTTAGAAAGTTGCACATTAACATCCCCTTCATTGAGGCGTTGGAGCAAATACCTACTTATTTCAAAGTCATGAAGGAAATTCTTGGGAAGAAGAGGAAGATAGCTGAGTATGAGACAGTGGCATTGACAGAGGAATGCAGTGCCATCTTGCAGAAGAAACTGCATCCCAAGCTTAAGGATCCAGGGAGCTTCACATTGCCTTGCACAATTGGTAGGGTGACATGTAACAGGGTTCGGTGTGATTTGGGGGCCAACATAAATCTCATGCCCTTGTCCGTTTTCAAGAGGTTGGGTTTGGGGGAAGCCAAACCAACCACAGTGAACTTGCAGTTGGCGGATAGGACAGTGGTGCATCCCAGGAGAATAATTAAAGATATATTGGTTAAGGTGGGGAAATTCTTCTTTCCTGCAGACTTCCTCATCCTTGATATGGAGAAAGATGATGAAATATCTATCATCTTGGGAAGACCATTCTTGGCAACTGGGAGAGCCTTGATTGATGTGGAAAAGGGCGAGCTGAAAGTCTGAGTTGAGGATGAAGAGATGGTGTTCAAGGTGTTTAAACACACCGTTGAACCCCCAGTCATAATCAAGTGTTTTGCAGTCAGCACTGTTAGCACATCAGTTGAGCCAGCACAGGCCAAAGAGAAGGAAATCAGTCCGCCAGTACAGGTGAGCAACGCTAAACTTTCTCTTGAGAAAAAGGAGAAAAAGAAAAACAGAAGGCGAAAGAGAAAAATGATTATGAAATGGGTAGGCTGCGGGGTTAAATTGCCCCATGCTTCTTGATAAGGAACCTGCGTCTGGCTAAAAGACGTTAAAGACAGCGCTACTTGGGAGGCAATCCAAGGTTTTTTAAATTTTATGCAATTTAGTTTTAGTTAGAACAGTCTCACGAGAGGTATTGTTTGCATGTTGTGATGACAGGTACAGGGCCAAAAATTGGAGGACGAAAAACGCGAGAGGGGAAAAAATTGGCTCGGCTCCACGGCACCCATCAGAGCGCCATGGCACCGAAAAACCAGCATGCCGCAGGAAGTTGGGCGCCACGGCGCCAATCTCAGAGCGCCATGGCGCCGAAAGTCGAGAGGGTCTCTGAAGCTTGGGCGCCACGACGCCAATCTCAGAGCGCCATAGCGCCGGAAGTTCAGAGGGTCGCAGATGTTTGGGCTCCACGGCGCCGATCTCAGGGTCGTGGCGCCGCGACGGAAAAACTGAAATTAAAAGAGCCCTAATTCGATTTCCCCTCTCCAAATCAAAACCCAAAACCCATCATCTCTCCAAAACCCACGAAATCAAGCCTCCATTACTTAAAAATCTTCCACAAACCAAACTCAATCACAACCAAAGTACTTCCATTCCTTGCACCCTTAACCATTTCAAACAACAATCCTCATTCCATTGCCTCAATCCATCACTAGGAACAAGAAATTTTTGAAGAACACCTTCCACGGTAACTTTCATCATTTTTCTTGAAATTTTCAAAGCAATTAGGGGAGGTAATTCATAAGTTTGGGGATGTGCTTTATTGGTGGATATTGTGGGGTGTGTTGAAGTTTGGTGTTGGAAATTTTGCGGTGAGATTGTACGTAGTGATGGGGGTGTTGTACCTGCGATTTGAGTGAAGTTTGAGGGTTGAATTGTGTGGTATTTTGCTGATTGTGTTGTGTGTTGATTGGTGTGATTGAAAGTTGCTGGGTAATCTCACTAAAACAGAGGAAACACTGCTGAAAATTTTCCAAAATGTCTGCCAAAAAAATGAGAGCTTCCACATCCATCTCCGTTCCACAATATGACCCTACTAGGTTTGTTAGTCAAAAATCAGAAGACAGATATTACAAACTTAGTACTAGACCCTTGATACCTGAGCGAGGAATGGAGTACCAAAGAGAGCCATTTGAGGATGACGATGTCTATGAGCCTATTCGGGCAATGATAGAGGCAATTAGGTGGAAGAGATTTGTTAATTCGGATAGAATAGTACCACAAAACACTGTAATGGTAAAAGAATTCTATGCTAACTTTTCGGAACGGGTAGATGGTAGATGTTTTGTGAGAGGACAGTATGTGCCTGTAATGGTGAATGAGCTATTGAGAACAACTGATGTTGAAGAAAGAGGCGATGATCGAAGCTATTTCAGAACTTGGTCTAGAGATGCCAACAACATCAATTGGGATATCGTCGCAAGAACATTATGCTACCCTGGGGCTGAGTATGATATTGCACGAAACGGATCAAGAGGACTGAGCAGATGTCAGTTCAACAAAACAACCAAGGGTTGGTTATATTTCGCCAGTGCCCGCCTGATTCCATCGACGCACTTCACCAGAGTGTCAGCGGATAGAATAAAGATGGTATGGGATTATGGAAGGGAAGACGATTGATGTTAGGAAGGAGATATTGCAGAACATTGAAGAAACCAATAGGTTGGTCACTACAGGTGGGTTGGGACACAGATCACTTATTTGCAGTTTATGTTCTAGACATAGAGTCCCAACCCTAGCTACTGATACATATGAGAAGGACCAACCTCCTGTGACATATGGGATAGTGCATGCCTTCCCAGAACCAGTCCATCCAGCAGCAGAAGCATGAGACCAAAGACCGGCAGCAGCCGGCAGAGGCTGCCATGGATGCGGATTGGCACGAGCAGAGGCTCGGTATGGCGGTAGCAGCCGGCGGCCCGCAGGATTGGAACCTCCGGTGCCTATGATGGAGCAGTTGCTCATGAACCAGCGGAGGATGATGCAGAGTTTTGACACGATGATACAAGGTCAACAGGACCTGAGGCAAGGACAACAAGAAATAAGGTAGGAGCAACAACAGTTGAACCAGAGATTTGATGAGATGAGTTCCTTGTTCAACCAGTGGTCCATGCATTATCCGCCGCCACCGCCACCATTTTAAACCAAGTCTGTAAGTTGTCCCGTTTTTCTTTTATTTTTGAGTCTTGCACACATTAGGGACAATATGTGATTTAAGTTTGGGGGGAGTTCTTAGTCTATTTTTGATGTGTTTTTGAGTCTTTTTGTGTTATTTTCTATGTTTATTTGAGTCTATTTTTTTTATGATCATGCATGCTGTAGTTACTTGAAATGCCTAGTGAAGTAAAGTTGAATAATGTAATGAAATTACAAGTAACCATCTGAACACTTAGGTTAGATATGCCAAAAATTTATGAAGTCAAACTATTTGGGGTATCTTGCTTGATTTATGCATTGTTAGTGATTAAACCTATGTGTCTGCTTGCTTGCTATTTGAGGCGAAATAGTTAGGATATGCATGTTAGGGAGATGACTCAAGCATTTCTTTGTTAGCCCTTTCTTACCATTTTTTTGCCTATCCCTGACATTAAAATTGTATCCCTAGTCAGCCCCTTTGAGCCTAAAAATAAGATCTTTCTTTGACACCCTATAATTCCATACTTGTGTCATAAGTGAAGAAATTGATGTGTTTGGAATATAAAGTGTTGAAAAGAGACAAAAAGAGAGTGAACAATTTTGATGCACCCCAATGAAAAGTAATCATAAATAGGCAAAAGCCTAAGTTTTGGGTGCTTACTATTCATCAGACACCTCATTCTCTCAAAACAAAAGAGGGGAAAGATAGGTATGAGGTTAAAAAGAAAATCAAAAGAAAAGGGAAGAATTGAAAGCAAAAGAGCTTATGGTACGTAAGATTGAGCCTAAAAGCCTATTTTTACCTACCCCTGCCTAAGCCTACATTACAACCCTGAAAAGCCCTGAAGATCGCTAATGAGTGTATCCATGATTAGTGGAGAATAGCAAGTGAACAGGCCATAAGATTTTGAAATTAACATGCATGGTTAGGTATTCTTAATTCCATTGAGCATGATTAAATTGAATTTGCGAAATATCTGACTTGAGTGTTTAGAATGCTA
Organism: Przewalskia tangutica; assembly: GCA_029844215.1. Taxonomy (NCBI): domain Eukaryota; kingdom Viridiplantae; phylum Streptophyta; class Magnoliopsida; order Solanales; family Solanaceae; genus Przewalskia; species Przewalskia tangutica. The sequence continues at coordinate 82,166,719 of CM056736.1, read as the reverse complement.
AAAATCCATGTTATATGTTCTTGCATATTATTCTACTAAACTTCATGCTTTTCTAAGTAACAATGATGCAGCAAATTGATCAATGTCTTTGAGTCATTTTCTTTTCTTTTCTTTCGTGTCTTTGTTTCTATTTTTGATCTTTACTCGAGGGCGAGCAAAGGTTAAGTTTGGGAGTGTTTGATCGGTGTATTTTATATACACCTTTTGAGTCATTTTTAGTTAGTCTTTTGCCCATTTTTGTACAAATATATGTCGTGTAATGAGCGAAAAGAGGGCAGAAACAGAGGTTCCAGAGCTCAAAAAGTTGAAAAGTTGGCAACCCGGGCGAGAAACAGGGCGGCGCCGTGGCGCCAAACCATCAGCAGCAGCGGAGCCACGGTACCCAAGAAGTAGACCAGCCGCAGAAGTTTCGGCGCCGCGGCACCGGTTGCAGGGCCGTGGCGCCGACGCGGGAAATTTGACAAATCCGAATAGGACTGGGCCAAGACCAAAGAGGAAAAGGTTTTACATGTTTTTGGGGATATAAATAGGGCCTTTTAGGTCAGTTTTGGGGAGTTCCACACCTTACCATTCATCACAACATTAGATCAAGATTTGAGACTTATTTTTGAGTAATTTCTTGTTCTTTACTTTATTTCTTTCTAGTATATGTTGGATACTATTTTAGTTCTTGACATGTCTATGACTAGGAACTAACTTAATTTAGGGCTTTCCATGTCGAATCGCTTGAACCTCGTTTTATAAATTAATGCAAGATTTTGGTTTATTCTTATTATTGTTGAGATTTATTCAATAATTGTTTTGATTGCTTGGTAATTAATTGATCACTAGTTATCATCACTTATATGAGTTCTAATCAAAATCTGAAAGGGGAGATTGTGAATATGCTATATTTGAATAAACATAGGTTTAAATCGTGGACGAAAGTATCCCGATACTTGTGTAGCTTAATAGATTATTGCTCTTAATCCTCCTTTGTAGTCAATCTTGTCATCGAAAGATAGAAGGGTTAGACATTGGGGTTGAGTGTTTATATTACCTTAACAAGAGTATAAAACGACTTAGTTAACCTGTTATCTCAACATAGAAGAAGAACCTTAATTATTTGCATTAACGAGTAAAGCGAACGGATAGTCGAGGAGATTTGGAAGCCCTATTTCCACCATATCTGAAGTAAAGTAAAGTAATTTAGTTAGCGTCTATAATCATAGCTATAAACAAACCATCAAATTATCGTTCACCAAATAGATACTACATAATAGAGGTTGGTAATTGGACATTAATCCCTGAGGACGATAATTCGGTCTTCTAGACTATATTACTTGTCACGATACGTGCACTTGCATTTAGCGTGTGTATAAATCGCGCATCAAATTGCAATTGCCTTAGTAGGTACAACATTTAGTTTGAAGAGCTCTTCACTGAGGTAACCCTTCCCTACATACATCCCACCTTTGGTGAGTACGAATTTATCTGATTCAAATACAATCTTAAAGCCCTTGTTACTAAGAACCAAAAATTAAATTCTTACAAATTTCAGGCACATGCAACACATTAGTGAGCACAAGATCATTCCCGGAAGTGAGTTTCAAAATCACCTTCCCTTTCCATTCAACTTTCACAGCAGCAGTATTCCCTACGAACAAAGGTTCTCCATCCTTGATGGGCTAGTAAGATGTAAACATGCCCTTTTCAGAACAGACATGTATTGAAGCACCTATATCCATCCACCAGTCGGTTGAATTGGTAACCAGATTTGCTTGAGCAGCAATAACACCAATGAATTGGTTTTTAGTTTCAGCACGGTTGGATTGGTTGAAATTAGCCGAACCTCCAACACCACCTCATTGATTCTTGTGAATGAGACAATCCTTTGCTCTATGCCCAGGTTTACCGAACACCCAACAGACACCAACTTGTTGTTTCTTGAACACTTTGGTTTTTTGTGGGGCGAGTGCATTTCTCCCGGCAGCAAAAGGTGGCTTGGCACCATCAAACTTGCCCTTGCCTTTCTAAAACTTGGCCTTAGATAGACTGCCTTCAACCATGTTAACATTAGGTTCCAAAGAAACAACATCAGCCTTTTCATTCTTCCTGTTATCCTCTTCAACTTGAAGTTTAAGAACCAATTGCTCAAAGTTTATTTCCTCGGTTAGATGCTTAAGATAAACTTTAAAATTCTTCCAAGAATGAGGTAATTTCTCAATAATAGCACCAACAAGGAAATTTGGGTTAAGGCCCATACCTTCAACCTCTAATTCGTGAACAATGACTTGGAGTTCCTCTACTTGCTTGACAACAAGCTTGGCATCACTCATCTTAAAGTTTAGAAACTTGCCGATGACGAACTTCTTCGAACAAGCAACCTCAGTTTTGTACTTGTTCTCCAATGATTGTCACAACTTTCGTGCTGTTCGGAACGTGGAGTAAATATCATAGAGAGAATCATCCAAGACATTGAGAATATAGTTCCTACAAAGAAACTCTTGACTTTCCCAAGTATCAATAGCCTTCAGCCTTTCAACCCTCTCTGCATCAGTAGGAGCATTCTCCCCTTCTCCTTCTGGCAGTGCCATAAGAGTCTCAGTAGTCAATACATTTGTCACGTGAAGAGTTGTCAAATAGAACAACATCTTTTGTTGCCAGTGTTTAAAATCAGAACCCTTGAATTTCTCAGGTTTCTCAACATGGTTTTTCACCAACGAAGATCCAGATTGATCCATCTTTGCAAATCAGGAAATGAATTCTCTGAAATTGTTTTGCAAATCAGCAAAATCAGAAAATGAATTTTCTGTCTTAGATTGTTAATGCAAATCTAATATCTTCAATGAAACAAATACAATAATAGAATAATAACTCAATTGAAATGGAAATCAGCAACAAAGTATACCACAAACTGGAAATTAAGTACTAACTTGAAACGATAGAGGCCTGCTGTCGCAGTGTCATAAGACAGAAATTCGTCTCCACTTGTGCTGTAGTTCTTGGACATCTATCTAGAGGATACAACTATCTGGTGTAAGTTCTTGTACAAGAACTTAACCCTGACGAATTTACTTTATGATTTTCAGAAATAACTTTTCGGAAGAAGGAGAAGAAGTAATGAAATCATTCATAAGATCAATGCATGTATTGATTCATGTATTGCTGTTATGTCTTTTCAACCAAGTGATCTGCTTTATATAGAAGTAATATATGAACAGATATAATAATTCATTCCAAAGGTTGTAATTGTTATGAAAAGTTACAACTTTTGATTCAAAAAATCAATCCGTTGGGGCCAGCGCCTCGACTCTTTGTCCTCAGCGCCGCGATGGTTGCCCCGGCATCGCGGCTCTGCCTCTGAGCGCCACGATGCTAATTATTTTGCAGAGTTCTATGAACTTTCGACGCTACAGCGCTGCTTCCCAGCGCTGAGCACGGTAATTTTTCCTTTCCGGCGCCGCGACGCTTCGCCAAAAATTCCAAAGCTTTATTTTGATCACTTGTTTCTTCTTATCCCATACAAGTTCCAACAACTACGAGGTCTGTCTTCCAATCATTCTGAATACCAAACAAGCTGGAAGTAATTTTCTGAATTATGTCCAGTTCACTTGCAATAGAAGCCTGTTGGGTTTTTGTCATTCAGTTCATACCGAACTCTATAAGGGACATCCCTTGTACAACAAATGTCATAGCCAGGGCTCCTTATCGAGCGGATCGGATGGATAATTGGGCTTAATGGTTTGGTTTATCGGTTATCGAATTTTAAATATACTAATGCGCTAGCCAACATGTAATATATCGATTTGTTCGGTATCAAGTTAGCAATTATCGGGCGCTTATCGAATGATGTATTGGCTAAATCTAAGAGAACATGAAAATTAAAATCACATGTAGTCGAACGTCCAGGTTATGAATGAAGATACTAATTTACCCCCAATAAATGGATAGGAATATACCAAGAAGGTTGAAATCTTGGATTCCATATTTGTAATAATAACGTAGCAATATTTTTCCAAGAAACTTAGCAAACTACAGTATAGGTAAACAAGAAACATGGGAATGAATTAATTGACAGAAAATAAATAGCTTTCACAATTAACAGAGACATATATTCAGAGTAACAAAAAAGTATTTACTTTAGAAAACCATAAGTAACATGCATCTTAGTTATTAAGAATCATCTCACAACTCATATACAAAAAAACTTTGGACGTTTATGTAGTTATTACATAACATTGTTTAGAGACAAAAATATAAATGTGATAAACCTTAACGGTAAACTGTTTATCCGATCCGCCCCGCACCGATAAGCCGTTAACTATAAAAATTTAATTCGTTGCCCAACCGCTAATCCGATAATCCAATGTCAATAAGCTTAAGTCAATTTTGTGGTTGGGTTATCGGTAACGGTTTGATTTTGAATAGCTCTAGCCATAGCGTCACCACGTTCATCTGTCCCTCGAGCCATCATCTTCACATGTTCGCCTTGTACCAACTTTGAGTAACCTTGATTCAAAGTTGGCAATGGATCTTGAGCGAGCTAGTTTGACCTCACTGTTCCATATATTGTTTCATCTAATTCCATAAGAAAAAGGTGCATCTTCTCCTCTTCTTTTTTCTTCTCAAAGATTGCACGTGCACATATTCAAGTCGAAATTTGATCATAATTAGCAAGTTCCTCCTAGAGTTCTGTTAATCTTTCATAGTACTTAACTATGATCATGACCTTCTGTTTTGCACTCTGAAAGTTCGGCCAGCAACTATTGTATATTCGAATTTCGAACCATTAGAGATCGAGAAACGTTCTCTAATACTAGTCCATAAATATTCAGTAACTTTCATGCATGGTATAGACAAACACAAAGTGGACTCAATAGCATTCTGAATCCAAGAAAGCAAAAACGAGTTGCTGGTCCATCAATCTAAGAGATCTGGAGACTTTTCATTGAGTCTCTTGATCGTTCTGTCAATAAATTCGAACTTCTTCCTCGTACTTAAGACGGTCCTCATGGTCTCATGGACCTTACCCATTCATCATAGTTTTCTCCTTTCAACTGCACCTGTGTTATTAAAATTATAGGATTGTCATTGGATCTTATATCATACAGAGAAGTAGTTTATCTTTTGTTTGTTTTGTCACCACCACCGCTCTCGCCGGTAGCGACAACGTCTTTACCATTGTTTCTAGGGATGGCAAATGGGGCAGGGTAGAGCGGGGTAGGACAGGTCAAACGTTAAACGGAGCAGGGCAGAGCAATGCTTAAACGGGACAGGGCACGGCGGGACAGGTCAAAACACATTTTTTGAAAATTCTAAATATGGTAAGCAGTTAATAGATTATAATTTTTAGAAAATTCTAACTAGTTTGAATTGTGAAATTATAATCGGTTACGATGAGTTGTACTTATTAGAATTGGATAAAATTTTATAGAGTTGTACGTCTTTCTGTTACGGTCATATTGATACTTTACGGGAATTAATCCGACCTACGGTTTGAAAGTTATCGCTGTTTAAAATTTCTACCTCGGATCAATCGAAATCTGAAAGATAGAATGTATAACGTAAAAATTGTACAAATTGGTAGAGAATCTGAAAGTTTGTACTGAATAAAAGTTTTAGTTTTCTCAGTTCTCGACAGTTTGATACTTTATGAGGATTAATCCGGCTTACATATAAGAAGTTATGACTGTTTTAAGTTTGTGTCTTGTTTCATAAACATAAACAGGGCAGGACAAGACATGACAAATTTTAAAAAAATGCTAAAAGGGGCAGACAGCACGGGTTAACATCTTAGCAGGTCAAGGCTTTCCCTGCTCTAACCCGTCCTAACCTGCCCCATTGCCATCCCTAATTGTCTCATACCATTGGCGTCACTCGAGTTCCTTGTGGTTTGGCTCGGCCTTGTTCCGATTCCATGATAAAACACAAACAAAAGGCGACCAAGTATTGACTTGCCTTCTTCTATTGATTAACAAGAATATATATACAAGTTAAGTAGTAATTAACCTTAGCCCTAACAAATATGACAAACTAACAAGCTGTAAAATACATGCAATTTATGCATGCTAATTGATGCTAAGTTATCATCTAGCCTCAATTTGGCTTCAACGTATTTTCATACCCTTACATACCTAATAAAGAAGATCACATCATGGGGAGTTAGCCGCACCCACCAATAATATAGATACTACTATTGTTTTGGCTTTATTCATATCAGTGGCATATTTTTATGAGAATTTTACAAAAAATGAATTAGGTTATTTCGAAAAATGTATTCAATCAACCCTAATCCTTTTACCTATTAACATCTTAGAAGATTTCACAAAATCTTTATCGCTTAGTTTTTGCCTTTTCGAGAATATCTTAACTGCTCATATTTATAAGAGATGCTTACTTATACATATGATCATATTAGAGCTTTCCGGAAAGTATTTTCTATTACGATTATTAGGGGAACAATACCTAATCCTAAAGATGCTCTAGAATCTTTTGATTGCTCGTTCGAGAATTATGTTTTTTTAGCTCTGGAATTGAATCATTTCCTTGTATCTCAGCTATCCGAATGTATGTAACTTTGACAATAATTGAACAATTCGATCTTATTCAAAAATTTAATATAGGATTTTTTTACTAGGTAGAGGTTCGGCGCTATGAATTAGCCTGAAAAAAATTAGAGACCAAAATAAGTTCTTTCTCCATCCCAATTATGTCACACTCAAAAACATATGCAGTGTAATTCTACGAATGAGGTCTTGGAAGGGTAGATGTATGTAGATCTTAGATTGTATTCCTATCTTGGGAGGTAGAGAAACTGTTTTCGATAGACTATCAGCTTAAGAAAAACAATTTCAAAGCAGTTCGAAAAGAAAATGAAGGTTAAAGGCCATGGAAAATAATAAAGAAAGCATGACAAAGCATTATGGGGAAAAAATGAACAGTAACTACAACAAATAATAAGAATCGAAATTTAAAATACAAAAGGTAGTAACAGAAATCGAAGAGCAAGAACTACTACTACTACTACTACTACTACTAATATGAAAGGAGAAGCTAGGGAACGCACCACTACATGTTAACCTTCTATCCTAATCCATATCCTCTGTAGTCTCCTTTTTAAGGTCATGTCATCGGCAAGTTGAAGTTGCATCATGTCCTGTTTAATTACCTCTACTTCAATATTTTTCGGCCTATCTCCACCTCTCCTAAAACCCACCAAAGCAAGTCTCTCACACCTCTGCACCGGGGGCATTTGTGCATCTCCTCTTCACATGCCTGAATCATCTCAGTATTGCTTTCCTTTTCTTTTATTCTACGGCGGCCACTTCCACCTTATCCCGAATATCTTCATCTCTAATTCCTATCTCTCTTCTAGTATGCCCACACATTTATCTCAACATCATAAATTCCGCAACTTTAAGTTATTGACAGGTCAACACTCCGTTCCGTACAACATAATTGACTTAAAATTTTACATTTTACATTTAATGTGAGCATTTATAGCAATACAAATATCTACAAATCTTTTTTAGATCACACGTATTTTAAAAAAAAAATATTTCTTAAACTTTATCTGCTTTATATAAAGTTTGATTTATATAAATTGAGCCGGCTGAAGTACATGGTTGTAAGCAATAGTCCAAAAATATCAACGTATGACAGGTGTGGGTTCTCTTTAATTAATCTTTTTGATAAGCCATGCATGCACCACACTCCTTTGACCACTCACCACATCCATCACCTTTTTTTTTTTTTTTTTTATAATCGAGGTTTTCAGGTTTGCGCCTGACTACTTCACTGGTATTACCTAGACATCCTCGAGGTGATGGCACCGGTTCTTCAACAACAACACTAGTAAATCGCGGGATGTGCTCCAATTTAGTTTAAGGCGTCTGGTGATCGATGGCAAAAGTCAAAATCCCAACACGCAGAATCTTCACGCCGCTGCGAAGAATGACGCGTTCCATGCCAGAGCGCTATAACCACTGGACTATGCCCCGAAGGACCCCATCACCTTCATTCTTTTGTCCAAATTAAAACGTTCACCTTTTCCAATCACCTTTCACATTTATCCTCTTGTACGTTATCCCTATTTTTTATTGTGATAACGATGATGCACTTCGAATATTTTACTTGCAAATTTTCATCAACACTCAATATTTTCTCTGGTTTAAGTTTAAGTCCTAGTCTATTGTATAATATTTGTCCCAATTCATTGATGGATAGACTAGGCTTATATTTTTTATTTTATTTTTTTGGTTGAAAGAAAAAGTTAGTTTCTTGCTTTCTCGCATCTTCTTGAGACAACTATATATGACTAAGAGAATTGAGAATTTAATGTCATATGTATATATATATATATATTTTGTATATTTGACTGGTGAATGTAATTATTTTAGGTCGAACAATCAAATATGTTAAGAAGCCCTAAATTATTGTGGTTATGATAATCATTATGTTTGAAGACATCATTATTCGTCTTCTGTCTGGAATTTATCCTTAGCAAAGGGTTATCTCTATTTTTCAATAATATTTCAACAGGATTTACATTGGAGGACCACTGACTTCAAAGCTTATCTTGAATTAGGTAGTCTAATGAACACTTCCCTATTTTACCAATTAGTATTTATTAAAACTTAAAAGATCAAGGAAAGGAAAAAGGTGAAGAATGAGGTTAATATGGAGAGTAGAGTCAAGCTTCATCTACAATTGAAATGAGAAAGGTAAACCATTGAAAAACCCTATATCATCCATTGTCACTGAAATTGAAAGGCTGGATTTACAAAAATTGGCTGGAACAAGAAGCTATTAGAATTACTTTGGAGTGACACTTCCCCTAGCTGAAATTTCTCCATGGCTTGAGGCACATTGGTCATTAATGTATTTTGGCTTATACCATTGTATGAATTGTCATCAAATAGTTGTGAAATTGACCCAAAATAATCCATTTCTAATAAATGGGATAGTGAACAGGTCCTTGGCAGTTTCAATGTTTGTTGTCCAGTAGTAGCAGCAACAATTTCAACAGGATTAATAGCACTCATTATTTCAGGTTGTTGTGTGTCTTGTTCAACTTTCATCATCTCCATAGCTCTTCCCAAATTCTTCTTCTTATAAATTCTACAAAGTACCCAATCATCCAACTGAAAAATCCCAAGAAAAGGAAGTATTAGTCATGACAAAGAAAATTTAATAGCAGAACTTATATTCACTGAAAGTGTGGTCAGTAGAACTTAACCTACCATAAAAAGCCACACGCCATATTTTTCAATAATATGAATAATGATGTGTAATTGCATTTTTAATTAATGATCAGTGTATCGAAATTCACAATAAAAAATAGAAATTAGTGACGGATAAATTTTGTAGCTAAACAAAAAAAATTATTGTGCTAATCTATTTAGCGATTAGCGACATATTATCAAAAAAATTATTAGCTACAAGTAATTTAACGACAGACTAACAATGAAGTTTATAGCTAATTTCATTTTATTTTATAATGATTAAACTATAGTAAATAAATCATAAATATTTAAGTCTTACCCTCATGGAACCATTTGGCCTAGTTGGTTGAGACCTCGATTCACTCAATCGATATTCATGCATGATCCAATCAGTCTTGATACCCTTAGGGGGCCTTCCTTTATAAAACACAAGTGCCTTTTTAATACCAACATATTTTGATCCACTATAAATAGCTTTATCTGTGCCAGTAGCCTTCCAATAACCTGATACAGCTGCTCTATTTGGCCTAACTCCATTTGGGTATTTCCTATCACGAGGTGTGAAGAAGTAACATTCCTTTTCTCCAAATTCAGCTTTCTCTACATGATCAAAAACTCAAGAAATTCAATTCAAGATCCATCAAATTAAATTTGATAATTCTTTGGATTAAAACGCGATTATATATAGAGTGTATATACTAACCAGGTAATTCCCAGGGATCGAACTTGTAGATATCAACTTCGGGGATGACTGAAATGGGACAAGGCCTCGAGCTAGCTTGATTTCGAAGATAATACATGATTAATTCTTCATCAGTAGGATGAAATCTAAATCCAGGAGGAAGCTGCTTGGGGTTATTTTTGGCAACCATTTTTTTATTTTTATAAATGGTTAAGGAAAGAAAATAAAAGGGACAAAGATTTATATACAAAAACTTTCAAATTCTTTTTGGTAAGCTAAAAGTGTGGTTCATGTAGGGAGGGGAGAAGTGAGAATATTTGAAATGTTTGAAAGGAGAAATTTGGCCAATTTATTCTTGAAGATTTTTTGTCTTGTTGCTAATTTGATTACATCATATGGGGTTCGATAATTGGTTGTTTTTGACTTAGCATTCCTCCTATTAGGTATATTACTTTAATTTCTTATTGTTTCTTCCTCCAATGGATAACATATCTATGAGCAAGGAGGGCGACATCCTTATTCCTTATCTGTTTCTTGTTTGTGCTACTTTAACAAACTTTCATTCCCTGACTAGCTTTTTTCACTTTTCATAAAGATAAAAAAAAATACTATGGTTGTGTATTATGTGTCAAACCTTAATTTGATGGGCAAAATTACTATATATTTGTCTGAGTGAGAGATAAAAGATAGTAAAAATTATTAGAGATTAAGGTTCAATTCCCAATAAAGATAAAAGAAAAAGAAATATTACTATGGTAGCACAAAATTACTCTATAGTTTCGTGAGTGAGAGATGACATATAGTGAAAATTATTAGAGATTAAGATTCACTTTCCATAAAGATAAAAAAATATACTATGGTTGTGTATTATGTGTCAAACCTTAATTTGATGGGCAAAATTACTATATATTTGTCTGAGTGAGAGATAAAAGATAGTAAAAATTATTAGAGATTAAGGTTCAATTCCCAATAAAGATAAAAGAAAAAGAAATATTACTATGGTAGCGCAAAATTACTCTATAGTTTCGTGAGTGAGAGATGACATATAGTGAAAATTATTAGAGATTAAGGTTCTATTTTCAATAAAGATAAAAAAGATATTGCTATAGTCCTGTGCTACGTGTCTAACCGTAATTTGGTGGACAATATTACTCTATATTTGTATAATTTAGAGATGAGAAATAGCAAATTAAATAATCGAGTTGTGCACAAATTTACACGCGCTCCATTTGTTAATAAAAATAATTATAACCCATATGCAGCAATTAAGATTGAAGTGATCTTGAAGATTCAGGTGTACAAGGACAATAATTTTAGAGAACTTTGGACTTTTTGGTGTTATAGATTTCATATTTTCCCCGAATTTTGAATTAATATATGGTAGATGAATGTAACCGAGTCAGGTAATAGCTAGATAATATAATTGGAGTTGTTGCATAGCCAAATTAGAGCTCCACTATGGGTGTGTTCGTTAGGGAGGAAAATGTTTTTCTAGAAAATGAGTTCTCGGAAAACAAGTTAATTTCTACTTATTTTCTCATCTTTTTTATAGTAAAAGATAAATGAATTTATTACTTATTCTTTTATGTTCGATTAACTAGTAAAAAATATTTTTGAAAAAATACCCACTCAAGCCCTATCCAACCCACCATCACACACCCCCCACCCTCCATCACCAACCCCACTCCCCACCCACCTCAAGAACTCACCTTTCACCACCCTTGAACGTACTTCTTCTTCACCCACTACTATCCCACACCACCACACCCAACCCTATCCCACATCACCATTCTACTTACCCCCCCCCCCACCCCACCCATCCAATCCCATCCCAATTTTTTATTTCATATATTTTATTTTATAAAAAAATCAAAAAAAATCTTACCTCTTCCCCTTCCCCCCTCCCCAGCCACAACCGACAGACACCAAATTTAACCACGCAAATCTTTTACAAATTTTTTATTAAAGTAAAATAAAATATATGAACTAGAAAATTCGGGAGGGAGTAAGGATGCGTGGCAATGGGGGAGGAAGTGGATTGGTGGGTGGTGTAGAAACAAAAAAGTTAAAAATCTTTTTTAAAAAATAATTGGAGGGGGGGAGGGGTTTAGAGCGTAATGGCGTGGGTCGTTTCGCGGCAGCAGGGGGTGAGGGTTGGTGTAGAATATCAAAAATCAATTTAAAACTTTAAAAAATGAGGGGGAGAGGGGGTGGGGTTCGCAACAGTGGGGTGGGGTGGAAAATAAATATAAAATTGGGGGGGGGGGGTTTCAGCGTAAGGTGGGGGAGTGGTGTAAAAACCAAAAAAAAAAAATTAAACTTTTTTTTTTGGGTTGGGGGTAGGTTGGATGGTAGTGGGGTAATTGGTTGAATGTCACTTGTTTTTCCTATTTTCATTACCGATGTCTTTTTTCTCTTTTTTGAGGAACTTATTTTCCTAAAGAAAATATTTTTTAAATTTTTTGACCGAACATGAAAAAATTAGAAATCATTGTTAAGTTTCACATAGTCGACATTGTCGACCTCCATGAATTGCAACGATCAAAGAAGAAAAGGGAGAAAGAAGTTGTGGAACCTTTCTCTTCTATTTTCTCTGAAATGTAAAATGACTACAGAGGCTCACATTAATAGTGAGACTTATGGACCAACAAGTTATAACACCAACATGGGGTGCAAACTGTAAAAAGAGAAACTAGACTAGGGACTAATTAACCAAGCTCCTAAGTAATACTAATTAATCAGGCTACTAATTAATCTCTTTCCCCCCCTCAAGCTAGGTCCGAAAAAAAGATTTTTCAGGCCTAGCTTGGATAGAAGATGGAAATGTTGCTTCTATGTAAGGGCCTTAGTAACCAAGTCAACAGGTTGCTCAGCGGTGGCAAGGTAGAGAAGAGAAACCAATCCCTGCTGGACTTTCTCCCGAATGAAATGACAGTCGATATCGATGTGCTTGGTGCGTTCGTGGAAAACTGGATTGGAAACTATCTGAATTGCGGATTTCGTCGCGATCTTCGAAACAGCAGACAAGCAAACCCCAAGCTCAGAAAATAAACCAGTAAGCCACACAATTTCTGCCACCACAGAAGACAAACTCCGATACTCAGCCTCAACTGAACTTCGAGAAACTGTAGGATGTTTCTTCGACTTCCAGGAAATAAAAGCATGGCCAAAGAACACCACATAGACAGTCACAGACCTCCTGGTGTTGAGACACGATCCCTAGTCAGCATCACAATAAGCCGACAAACTAGAACATTCTCCTCTGGGCATAAAGATCCCCAGTCCCGGTGACACCTTAAGATACTTAACAACTCGAAATGCATAAGTTATATGAGAGGCCTTTGGATTCGCATGAACTGACTAAGACTCTGCACAGAAAAGGCTATGTCAGGCCTAGTGTTAGTCAAGTATAAAATATCACGACCCGATCCCGCGACTAGTGCCCTACCTTGGCACCCTTATATTCATACATCAGAGATAACCAACGGAAGCTAAATCGCTTTACCATTATACAATAAAACATGAAGTGAAACCGACAAGCCGATAAGGCCACCTCTTTATATATATACAATACCAAAAGGGTCTACAACTTTAACCAGTCCAACCCACATACGTGACTACAAACCTCTAAGAGTTTGACAGTAATAAAGACGGGACAGGGCCCCGTCGTACCCCTGAATGTACATACACCAAAACACAAGGCCTGTACCTATATATCAAACTCCGAAACAAATGGAGCTGTCACAAAAACTGAGTGGAGATCCTAAGCTCTCGGATCACCAACCTGAGTACCTATCCTCGCGTAACGCAGTCACGAGAAAGGGTCAATACGAAAGATGTACCAAGTATGTGAAACTGTAAGTACTGTAAATAAGATCATACAGTCCAAATATAAAGCAGGAGACAAGTATGATAATCAGGTAATAGTACAACTGTGCCTTATCAACAATGAGAGTAATAAGAGTAATCTGTACCGTGATAACATAGGAAGGTCATGATTAATTTAGGGTCATCCGCCCGTAGTATCATTATGCAATCCTATTCATGGAATTGTTTCACCCGCATAGGTCTAGTGGACCAGCATAGGATAATTTGCTCCGCATGGGACTATTTCACCCGCATAGGCCCTGTGGACCCGCAATGAGCATATACGCAATACTCGCATCGTGGAGAGAAAATCCACATAATGTAAAATGTCTCGGGGGTTGCCCCGCAATAAATAATATAACACTTGCACTAATGACTATCATGAACAACATATGCAAGTTAAGTAATATTTTGCTCTCATTAGAAGCAAATGAATGAACCATCATTTTATTAGACTCAAGGCACTATCATGTCGTGTAAAATCCGAGAATTTAACCCAAAGTACTATGTACATCTATTCCTATAAAAGGAATCACATCATGCAATATAGGGTAGTTGAACTCCATAGCACCATGTACGTCCGTCGTACATTCTTCCTTTTATAAAATCCCAAGATCCAGACACTTCTACTTTTAAAATCAAGTCAAGTGTACCTATCTCATTCAAGTAACTTAGTATTTAAACATCAAGTCACTTATACTATCTAGGGTCCATACCGTGGCACGAAAACACCACCCCGCCACCTAACTAATCCTCGGCACCCTTCCAGCGGCGCGCCGACCGTATGCACTATGGCGCTGAAAACTTCGCCACGAGTTTGAGTCACGCAACGACCACTAGCGCAGCCGAACCCGAATTCTGCAGTTCCGCATTTTCCTAAGTCTCCTTTCAATCAAGTAACCTCCCTTATATACTACAAGGAATCCGAGTTCATTTAAAACATGTACGTTCATCGTACGCTCATTTTTATAAAGTCATGCTCAAAGGAGATAGAAGAAGTTCCACATACATGTTACGCTTTTCCACACGTCAAGTAGAATACGTCACCCGTAGGATGTCAACCTATAATGACAATTTACATTTCTATCAATATTCATGCTTTCAAGTGTAAGTTAAATACCAAGTAATGGTCCTCTTTATTCTACGTAAATTTGGGCAGCACTTCCCCCGTTTCTACGTACTTTTCTACCTTTTCCAAGGCCCGAATACAACAACAAAAAGCCACATCTTTAAGGCACAATTTAAGGCAAAAACCAAAGGGGATTACACGTTTACAAGACGTGTAAAATTCTGCCCCACAATATCCAATAAATGAAAGGGCACTCTTGGCCACAACAATAACATATAACCTTCTTTTCATTTCTATAATTCTAGTCGTTATTCCAACACTTGTACATGATACATATCAATAGTTAAACGACTACATTTCCTTCAACGTATAATTCAAATTGCAGAGAAATGACTTCGCGATGTTCATACACAGCGAATCAAGCAACTAATCGATCACATGCAGTAGATTGCAATTCAAATTTTCACAATCGAAATTAAAAACAACACGCAATACATAATCGTTGATCGAAGAAGATCGGATATGCAATCACCTATCGAAGAAGATCGGATATGCAATCACCTATCGAAGAAGAACAAATTGTGATCGAAGAAGAACAGATTGAGCAAGTTTATCACCTCGATGATGCTCTCTTCTACACTGGTGCTGCTATCTGCGAATCTATATTAACGCCCACTTTGATACCATGTTAAGTTTCACGTAGTCGACATTGTCGACCTCCATGAATTGCAGCGATCAAGAAAGAAAAGGGAGAAGGAAGCTGTGGAACCTTTCTCTTCTATTTTCTTTGAAATGTAAAATGACTACAGAGACTCACATTAATAGTGAGACTTATGGACTAACACGTAATAACACCAACATGGGGTGCAAATTGTAAAAAGAGAAACTAGACTAGGGACTAATTAACCAAGCTACTAAGTACTACTAATTAATTAGGCTACTAAGTAATCTCATCAATCATTTTTCGAAATCTTCCCTACCGAACACACACTATATCTTTTTCATTTTGTTCCTTTCTAAAAAGAGAAAAAAGAGTCTTTGAACTAATGCAAGCACTTTTTTTCCCATCCCACCATGATGATGATGATGAAGAAGAAGAAACTCATACACTTGGCTAAAGTAGAGATTCATTGTATGCATTAAAGGAAAGTGACTTGAAAACAGCGTCCATACGTGATATATAAGTACTAGTCGAATATCTAGCCAATTTAGTTGTTTTTTCTTTCCCATTTGAGAAAATAAAAACACATCCAAATCTTACACTTGGATCTTAGTAGATTACTCCACGAACCTCTACACGTTAGTCGAATCCACTACACTAAACATTGCTAACAATAAAAGAAATAAACGTGATATAAATGCTAGTATGTTTGACTAGAATATAAATAAACAGAAATAAAGTACAATTAGATTGTCGATTATCTCATAACTCAATAGGAAATACTAAATCATGAAGCTATTAATCATCGGAATACAAAGTACAAGACGCAACTCGAAATTTTGAAAGGAAAATTATATATGACTGAAATAGCCTCCACAGATTAACGGTGGCTCACTCTAACTGGCAGAACTACTACGGATTGAAGTCATTTCTCAGCAGCTTAATTATACTCTCTAGAACTTGCAAACACACAGCAAATTTGAGCTTAAAAGATCCAGCAAAACCAATAACTCGTCCTCTATCCTTACCCACCGAACAAAATTTTACAAAACGTTGATGGTGCATAATTTGCAGCAAAACCACTGCAAGATTGTTGGTAATTGTTGATAACTGCTATGGTGCGCTGAGTTCGCTCGCCGACATATCCTACCTATCTTGGGAATATTGGTGCCTATCTGAACTGCCTGGCGCTGTGCATCAACCACCTGTCTTACTTAGTACTAGCTCAATAATATTGAGTTACTAGCCTAGCAACGGATACATTATGCCAGGTTGTGTGTGATGAGGAACGAAGGTAGCTCGCCTAAAAGGAGAGGCTAACTGAGTGATAAAATAAGCTAAATACCTAAAAGATATTACAAACATGTCATAATCTGTTGCAGATATCAAAACAATTAAGAGTCACATCGCATATGGAATGAGAACATACTTCTTATATGGACTTAGACAATCATCACCCTACAAACTAGCTTTTGAAGTTGAGTTAGAGCCAAGATTTATTCTTTACATGGCATCACTGATGTTAGGCCCCCAAATTATATTATTCACGCTCCAGTTAACAAGGTCTGGACGTGCAGGAGAGTGTTAAGAGTTCCACATCGGATATGAAATGAGAATATGGACTTGGACAATCCTCACCCTACAATCTAGCTTTTGAGGTTGAGTTAGGCCCAAAATCCATTCTTTACATGGTATTAGAGTCAAACTCATTCCAATTCTTTGTTCACCGATGTTGGGCTTCCCAAATTATATTATTCACACTCCAATTAACAAGATCTGGGCATGCGAGAGAGTGTTAAGAGTCCCACATCGGATATGGAATGAGAACATAAACTCCTTATATGAACTTGGACAATCCTCACCCTACAAGCTAGCTTTTGGAGTTGAGTTAGACCTAAAATCCATTCTTTACAAAAACAGTGTAAGTACATGTACTAAAACCCTCACGGCCTATACTTGTTACTTAACTTACCTAGTTTACGCCTGCCTCGCATAAAAACTAGACAGTTTAAATGCAAACAAGCAACACAAGATATTCTTTTGATGAAAAATAAGTAATCTAAGAGTTAAAAATCTTAAATCTTACTTACCTTGAAACGGCAATCCATTACCTCACTTGAAATGTCAAAAGTTGTTCAAACGCTCTCTTATGACATCAATCTATTCAAATTCATGAATAACAGGTTCAAACTATAATTTTACAATACTTCAAAGTCAGAGTCAACTCAAATTAACCATCGGTTCAATGGATTAATTTCTAAAACAAATCATATAGGCACATTACCCACTAACTAAGGAATCCAATTCTGTAACCGAAATCACATTTTGATATTAATTGCTAGTCAAAAATCCAAATTTCCTCTTTTAGAACTTAGGTCAAAATTCCTAATTTATTAGGCATAGGCCATTGTTGACATATTAGTCATAGGCAATTGTTGATGTATTAGGCATAGGCTATAAAACGTCTGTAATAGCCTGCTAAAGCTAAAAAACTCTGTATTTTTGTGGATGTATTAGGCATAGGCCACTACTGAGCTGCCTTTATCTTCTTAGGATCAACTTTGAATCCATCTCTAGAAACCAAGTAACCCATAACAACCACCATGTCCAGCTAAAACTCACATTTTGAGAATTTAACATAAAACTTGCTATCTCAAAGTGTCTCCAACATTTTCCTCAAATGATACTCATGTTCCGGATGACTAATAGAGAACTAAGATATCATCAATGAATATTATGATAAAAGTGTCAAGACCCGGTTCATACGATCCATAAATGATGTTGGGGTATTAGTAAGTCTAAATGACATAACCAAAAATTCATAACGGTCTAGTCCAAAAAAGTTTTATGGTAGATATCCTCAATTAATGGTACCCCAACCTCAAGTCAATTTTGAAGAAGTAAATTACACCTTGAAACTAGTTAAACAAATCATCAATGCAAGGTAAAGAATACTTATTCATGATTGTAACTTTATTCAACTTCATATAATCAATGCACATCTGAGTTGAACCATCTTTCTTCTTCACGAACAACACAAGTGCACCCCAAGGTAATATGATAGGTCTGATGTGTTGAATTGTGGAGCCTAATTCATCACCGACACTATGAAGACTCTACAGAGAGTGTGGAACGCTGATCGACCAAATATTATAATAAAAATTGTGTGGTTGTACAAGAGAGAAAGAGAGAATTGTAAACTCAAATGTAAGACATCACTTTCCTAGGAGCAGGAATGGGAGCATCTCTCCACTCTAACCTCGGAAGACCATACATGGCTAGTGTGACCGTCTTGGAATAATAGTCCAGAATCGCATAATATGGTGATACAAAATCCATGCCTAATATAACATTGAAATCCACCGAGTGTCATAACCCATGAAATTAACTACACACATGCGATAAACTCTATCAATAATCACAAAATCACTGATTGATGTAGACACACGAATAGTAACATCAAGTATATCACACCACATCTCTAATTTAGCAGAAAAATAGGCAGACACATAAAAAAATATAGACCCCGGATCAAATAACACAGTAGTACATCGATGATCGACTAAGATAATATATGTTATGACTGCATCTGATGCCTCAGTCTCAACCCTACTAGGGAATGCATAACAATGAGTACGCCATATCTCAGACTAAGTACCTTGCTGGCCATATCGGCCTGAATAAGCTCTATCTCTCCCCGAATGGGATCCACCATGACCAGACTGATAGACACCATGACCCGACGGAGATCCTCACTAGCTAGTATGACTACCACCTTTATATGTCTATGTTGGGATCCTAGGTGCACGAGATGCACCTGAAAAACTGTCTGGGGCAATCTCTCCTAAAGTTCCTAACCTCTCTAAAACCAAAATAAGTCCTGGCCGCTGAGGGCTACTGAATGGATATAGAAGAACCTGAACCACTGTAGTCTAAATATCTAGACTGAGAACCCCTCGTAGATTGGCCCCCACCATCAGTGATCTGAAGAACTGCCTTAACTGCTCAACTATACTGCGACTGCTGATATCTACCCTAATACATATAACTAGATGAAGTAGAACCACTGAACTGTCCATGTCACCTCGCCCTCTTATCGGACTCATGTCTATACATATTTCTCCTCATTGACTCTACCATCCTAGAATGCTCATCTACAGTCTCAAAAGAAGCTTCAGCAACTACCAACTACAAATTCGGAATCGTGGTGGCACCTTGTTAGGCATATTTTTTATACACTTTTTGAGTCATTTTTAGTTAGTATTTTACTCATTTTGTTTGTGTTTAGTATAGTATTATGGTCGTGTTTCTTTCTTTTGAGTCACATCGGTCCTAAATGGAGATATGGCAAAAAGAAGATGAAATGAGCTTAATTGAGGTGTAATTGCACAAGAAAAAGCCAAGAAATGAAGTCTAAGAAGTCCCGGGAAATATAGAAGAAATCAGACGAAGTCCGGATGAGAAAAAGACAAAAAAATCAGAAAATCTGGCCAAAGATATCACAGGCGCTGCGGCGCCAGACCAGCAGGGCCGCGACGCCCAAACTACTGCGGGCTACAGGACTTCACGCGCCGCGGCGCCACCCAGCAGGGCCGCGGCGCCGACGCGGGTCTGGGCGAAAAAAAGTTTGATTTTCTGATTTTTTGAAGGGCAAAAGGGTTCGAAACACAATTATTTCTCAACTATAAATCCCTAAAACCCTGACCTAAGAGGGGCATCTTGTACATAATTCCAAATTATACTTTGGGGAGGCAAGAAAGGAGGCAACAACACAAGATTGGAGACAACTTTGATTCAAGTTTCTTTTCTTTTCTTTGTTTTTATTTCAGTTTATGTTGGTTTGTATTAGTTCTTAGCGTGACTATGGCTAGGAGCTAATTACTTTATTAGGGCTTTCCTTTTGAATCGCTTGAAACACTATTTCATGACTTAATGCATTAGTTGATTTCTTCTTCACTTAATTAAGATTTATTCAATAATTGGTATGAATGTTTGATAGTTAACTGACCATTAATTATCATAATATATATGATTTCGAATCAAGAACCGAGAGGAGAGATTTGAATATGCTGTACTTGAATAGACATAGGTTAAAATCGCAGACGAAAGTACCCCGATACTTGTGTAGCATTATAAGTTATTGTTCTTAATCCTCCTATGTGGTAAATCCTATCATAGAAATATAGAAGGGTTTTGCACTGGGGTTGAGCGATTATATATCCTAACCGGAATATAAGACAGTCTAGTTAACCGCTATCTTAACGTAGAAGAAGAACAAGTCATTCTAGTTGCATTAAGGATTGAAAGGAGTGGATAGTCGAGGATATTGGAAGCCCTATTTCCATCTTAACTGATTTAAACGAAATTATTATCATAATTAGTTTATTTTCTGCAATCACTTAGTTTTAGTTATTAGATAAAAATACAAACAAATTAATATTCACCAATAGAATCTAAAGCTCAGATAATCGGTACTTGATAACCATTCTCTGAGGACGATATTCGGTCTTACCAGACTATATTACTTGTGAACGATACGTGCACTTGCGTGAGCATTTGTAAAATCGCTAACAAGTTTTTCGGCGCCATTGCCGGAGACTGGCGTACTTTCAATATCGAATTATCTATTCTTATTTCTAATTTGGTTGCTCCATGAACAAGTTTCTAACTTGTTCTGCGAGAATCTTTTTATCATTTTTTATTGTTTTTCTTATTTTGTAGGTAAAGCTAAAAAAAGAAAAAAAATAGGGCAGATGGACTACTACTACTATCAGGGGCAGTGGAATCATCAACAACAACCTAACCCACAAGATCAAGAGGAAGATCTAGATGAGTTACATGCAGCCATGTTCAGGCTCACCAAGTGCCAGACTCAATTTATGACTGAGATAAGGGTGTCCCTAAAATTTTTGGAGACACAAATAAGACAGTTGATGGATATGGTGACCAATGTACCGCAAGAAAATCTGTCTAGCAACACAGTTGTGGGGAGTGATAATCAGAATGAGAAATCTGAACTACAACAAACTGTTGAGGATAATGAGGAATTGAGAGAGATAGTTGGTGTAGAGAAAGAAGAGGTCTCTGAGATCTAATTTTTCACCTTTTTGGATTCATTGGAACTTCTTTTTCCTATACCCGTTGCAGAAAAAACACCACCAACTATCATTGCTGAGCCCCAACTAGAAAGTTCATACCCTCAAGGGCACCCCCAAAAGTTGAGAGATGTAGGGAGTTTCACTGATCCATACATTATAGAGAGCCTAGAAGACAAAACTACCTTGTGTAATTGGGGGATAATCTTAGATATGAGGCCCTTGTTTGAAAAAAATGTTGTAGGAAAAGTGAGACCTGCAACAATGACTGTGCGGATTGCAAGCAATTCACAGAAGGATCCAATGGGCACTAGTAAAGGTTAACTGAGTCCGACTAAAAGACGTTAAAGATAGCGCTTGTTGGGAGGCAACCCAATGTTCTTAATTATGTTATTTCAATTCTAGTTTTAGTTGTTTTATTTTATCTTGAACAATCTCACGGTCTTGGATTTTGTCTTATGTATTGTTGGCATGTGGACTAGGGACTGACCCTAAGGGGAAAAGAATCAAAAGCGCTGCAACTTCAGAGAGCCCAGAAGCTTGTTCCAACTCAAGAATTTCATCTCAGACCTCCGTTATGACCGTTGTGTTGTGTTAGTAAGTTGTCCCTACTTTTAGTCTTCAGACATTGGGGACAATGTGTCATTTAAGTATTGGGAGGGGGTGTCTTATTTTGTTTTATTATTATGTGTTTGAGTCTTTTGATTTGTCTTTGTGTGTTTGTGAGTCATAATTTGAGTGGTAGTTGCTAAAGATATTTAGTGGATAGAGTGGGATAATGTAATGGAATTGAAAGCAACAATTTGTGTGCTTAAGTTAGATATGCCAAAAATTCATCTAATTATTTGGTATATTTGTGCTTAGCCTATGTGTGTCAGTTATGGAAAGAAAGGTTGAAAAATGTCTAGAAAATCTATTTGTTTGTTATTTGAGGTGAAATAGTTAAGATGTACATGTTTAGGGAGATGATTCAGACATTTGTTTGATAGCCCTTCTGGCCGTTCATTACCTACCCTGACATAAATTATATCACTAGTTAGCCCCTTTGAGCCTAAAATAATACCTTTCTTTGACACCCTATGATTCTTTTATTGTACCATAAATAGTAATTGAAACCTCTTGGGATGAGAAGTGTTGAAAAAGCAATAAAAAAATAATGAAAATTTGATGCACCCCAATGAAAAATATGCAAAAGCCCTAAGTTTAGGGGTGCCTGTTATTTATAATACATATCATTCTCTCAAAACAAAAGAGGGGAGAAAGTGGATATGAAACTAAAAAGAAAACCAAAAGAAGGAAAGAAGTTGAATGAAAAACGCTTATGGTATGTAATTTGAGCCTAAATGCCTACTTTTACCTATCCCTGCCTAAGCCTATATTACAACCCTTGAAAGTTCTGATAATCTTTAATGTGTATATCTATGATTAGTGGAGAATAGCAAGTAAACATGTCTATAGCATTTGGAAAAGATGGAATGAAATTGGCATGCATAGGTTAGGTGTTTATATTTCCATTGATTATGATCAAAGTGAATTTGCGAAATATCTAACTTGAAATTCTAGATTGCTGATTATTCATGCTATATATGTTCTAACATATTAACCCATCTTTCATCCATGATTTTTGAAGAAGCATTGCTATAGCTACTTGATCCATTTCATAGAGTCTTCGTTTGTTTTGTTTTTGTTTAGTGCTTTACTCGAGGGCGAGTAAAGTTTAAGTTTGGGGGTTTGTTAGGCATATTTTATATACACTTTTTGAGTCATTTTTAGTTAGTATTTTACTCATTTTGTTTGTGTTTAGTATAGTATTATGGTCGTTTTTCTTTCTTTTGAGTCACAACGGTCCTAAATGGAGAAATGGCAAAAAGAAGATGAAATGAGCTTAATTGAGGTGCAATTGCATAAGAAAAAGCCAAAAAATGAAGTTTAAGAAGTCCCGGGAAGTATAGAAGAAATCAGACAAAGTCCGGACGAGAAAAACAAAAATCGTAAAATCGCCAAAGATATCACAGCGCCATGAGCGGACCAGCAGGCCGCGACACCCAAACCATCATACAGACTTCAGCGCCGCGCACCACCACAGGCCGTGGCGCCGACGCGGTTCTGGGTGAGAAAAGTTCGATTTTCTGATTTTTCGAAGGGCAAAAGGGTTCGAACAATTTTTTCTCAAAAAACTTGTTAGCGATTTTACAAATGCTTACGCAAGTGCACGTATCGTTCACAAGTAATATAGTCTGGTAAGACCGAATATCATCCTCAGAGACTGGTTATCAAGTACCGATTATCTAAGCTTTAGTTTCTATTTGGTGAATGTTAATTTGTTTGTATTTTTATCTAATAACTAAAACTAAGTGATTGCAGAAAATAAACTAATTATGATAGTACTTTGGTTTAAATCAGTTATGATGGAAATAGGGCTTCCAATATCCTCGACTATCCACTCCTTTCAATACTTAATGCAACTAGAATGACTTGTTCTTCTTCTACGTTAAGATAGCGGTTAACTAGACTGTCTTATATTCCGGTTAGGATATATAATCGCTCAACCCCAGTGCAGAACTCTTCTATATTTCTATGATAGGATTTACCACATAGGAGGATTAAGAACAATAACTTATAATGCTACACAAGTATCAGGGTACTTTCGTCCGCGATTTTAACCTATGTCTATTCAAGTACATCATATCCAAATCTCTTCTCTCGGTTCTTGATTCGAAATCATATATATTATGATAATTAATGACCAGTTAACTATCAAACATTCATACCAATTATTGAATAAATCTTAATCAAGTGAAGAAGAAATCAACTAATGCATTAAGTCATGAAATAGAGTTTCAAGCGATTCAAAAGGAAATCCCTAATAAAGTAATTAGCTCCTAGCCATAGTCACGCTAAGAACTAATACAAACCAATATAAACTGAAATAAAAACAAAGAAAAGAAAAGAAACTTGAACCAAAGTTGTCTCCAATCTTGTGTTGTTGCCTCCTTTCTTGCCTCCCCAAAGTAGAATTTGGAATTATGTACAAGATTCCCCTCTTAGGTCAGGGTTTTAGGGATTTATAGTTGAGAAAAAATTGTTTTTCGGACCCTTTTGCCCTTCGAAAAATCAGAAAATCGATCTTTTTCTCGCCCAGACCCGCGTCGGCGCCGCGGCCCTCCTGGGTGGCGCCCTGACGCTTGAAGTCCTATAGCCCGCAGTAGTTTGGGCGTCGCGGCCCTGCTGGTCTGGCGTCGCGGCGCCTGTGATATCTTTGGCCATATTTTCTGATTTTTTTGTCTTTTTCTCGTACGGACTTCGTCTGATTTCTTCTATACTTCCCGGGACTTCATAGACATCATTTCTTGGCTTTTTTTTGTGCAATTACACCTCAATTAAGCTCATTTCATCTTATTTTTTCCATTTCTCCATTTAGGACCGTTGTGACTCAAAAAAAAATGACCATAATACTATACTAAATACAAAAAAATGAGTAAAATACTAACTAAAAATGACTCAAAAAGTGTATATAAAATATGTCTAACACACCTACATAATTCCACCAGTAGGAGAACCACTCTCAATCATTAATATGATATAACAAAAATGAAAGCGAAAGGTAATAAAGTACTACATAAGCTATCAAATAATATAAATGCAGAATACAATAATAAGTCTGTTACATCCAAAACAACCCCCAAGCGATCTAGTATGTGAATACAATAGTACTAAAATATGATACAAGTTTGAAATTATCACGACCTGAACCCCGGGCCCGCGACTGGTGCCCTACTTGGGCACCCTTATACGCGTACCTCCCATATAACCAACGGAATTAAATAAGACTCATATAATAAAACAACTCATGTGATAAAACCGGCAAGACGACGAGGCCGCCATTATATATATAAACCCAAAATGAGCTACAACTGTACATACGTCCAACCCACACCTGTCTACAAGACCTCTAAGAGTTTGATAAAGACATGTGACGGGGCAAGGCCCCGCCGTACCCTGAATCTACATAAGTCTAAAATCCAAGACTGTACCAAAATGACAAGCTCCGGAACAGTGGATGTAACGCCCCATTTTAACCGAAGTCGAAACGGGAGGGCCACGTATGGTTGATTCCTAAATGTATTTTAGGGAGTCGCCACCTAATTAATTTGGGTGAATTAGGACACCTAAATGTTAACTAGTTTAAAGTAAACATTAACTCCATTTAAAGGTCTGCCAAACTTAATGAGATTCTGAGTAAGAGTTCTTTATTATCCTAAAGGGAAGGGGTCAGGCACCCTAAAGGATCTGCTAACTTGAAGTTGTCCGTTCAAACAATAGATTAATTTATTTGGCTAAGAGATGTATATTTTAGAAAAAAAAATTATTTAAGTAAAGGAATGTGGTAAATATCTAGAGAATATATATATTGATAACTAAAGGGTCTTATAAGGCTATACAAAAGTTGATTATACATTTATAAGACATGAAGTTATTTTATTTGACAAAAGTAAGCAAATGATAAATTGCTCCTATTAGTATATGTAGGGTTAAGACTCCTATATAAAAAGTTAATTATGAAATTATTTTATATACGTGTATGCGAAAATTACTTCCTATGATATTTATGAAGAGTTTATGAGAAAGTTTATTTCTTAAGAATTAAATATGGAGGAATATATTAACTACATGACTAAAGCATAGCTAGGATTAATTATTTTAGATTTAGATTTATATGATGAGCCTAGACTAAGTGAAGGATGAATTTATCTTTAAACTACCCCTTCCAAAATATTCAAAGACTAGTAGAGTTAATCATCCTATTAATTACAAGGTTAATAAATATGATAATAATAAATAAACAAATAAATAAATGCATAAATAAGCAAAGAGAGGAGGGAGATTGGAGTTGTTGTGACGTCTAGAACGGATGGCGACACCATCTATCCTATAGCTGTTTGGAAGCCCTGCGGCGGAAGTGTGGTTGGCGGTATGGAAGTCATGATGAGTCTCATACCGAGACTCTCGATTATTCTCCCGATGCATGTCATGTAAAAAATAAGAAAAAAAAGGATTAGTAAATAATGTAAACTCCATCATATGCGAAATAAATAGAATGTTGAATTAAACACACAAGTACATATGTTGCCAATGTTAATGCGAGGCAATACAGACACAGGATTCTACCAGCAGATACACGCTTTGGGGTATTATTTAGTGACGGGCCCAGTATGCAGGAAACATGATTCAGGCCCAATGACATCAGATTTCCTTTTACTAGATTTTGAACATGAATGTTATCACCCAAACAGACCCACTTATACGAAAATACCTCGAATATATTTAGCCATATAAGGATGGATACCTGCAAGACATACACTTAAACCATGGGAGGTATACAACCCATATACACTGAATGTATACTAATGCGATATAAACAAGACAACAGATAAAGGGGAGTACGGAGCATCAAGCAGTGGGACTGATATGTCAACTGTTATATTTTTATTGTGATGCATGGTTATTGACACACTGGATTGGCAGAATTCGAAAGGGAAATACAGGGGGGGAAGATATTTTCCACGACCAATAGTTTAGGTAAATATAGGACAAACTTAAAACTGCCGGATTGGAATTCATTGGTAGGATATGTGAGGCATAATGGCTTATTAGATATAGCCAACATACATAAATAGCCAGAAGACTCCTTAGAAATATTAGATCATACATAACAGGACAGATTATTTCATTCAATTGGATGAGTTAACAAACAGATTTTTTTTTAAATGTCATAGATTGTGATCAATATTGTATTATTCATTTAACTACAAATACCCTGAGATAGCACAGAAAATCCCACGCAGCACAATACTAGACATGTATCTGAATGTTCACAGGAACATGCGCAATCTTGTGTCCTAAAATATGCAGAAACAAAATATCCAAATCAACATTTAACTGAACATCAGCATATAACCAACAAAATGGATCCGCGACCCTTATACAAACGTTATACTCTCAATCATACCCACATAAAATACTATCGAACACACACACACACATGCTCAAGAACAGAATCGACACCACAAATCGAAAGCCACAACTGAAAAAGAAACAGCGGCTAAACTGAGTTAAGTCAAATAGATTTGATAAAGAATACATATAATCCTATCATGCAGAAAACACATACTATCAATTAAGTAACTAAACAGTAAGAAAGGAGTAGGTTTCAGACCTTTTGTGGGTAGCGAACTGAGGCGACGACAAAGGTTTTCCCGAATCGTCAAGAGAAATTCGTGAAGGACTGGTTTGCAGATTTAAGTAGTAATAAATTGAATGAAAAAGAGAGGAGTTTAAGCACAATGTTGTCTGTGTTCTCGATGATTGATGATCCTTTGCATGTCCAAACGTTGGGTATTTATAGCCCCTATTTAGGCTTCGATTTATGGTAAGTTTAGGACGGGTGTTAGGGACGATTTGTATTGATTTTGACGCGATTTCGAAGCTATTTTAGGACGAATCGCAGAAGATCTTGATATAGCTTCTGCGAGTCTTGGTACTTGTTGACGCGATTAAGGATTCGTTTTTGATATGGTTATGGTTATGGCAAGTCTCCAGGAAGGAAGCACGAGATTTGGTTACCATTTCATACTGATTCGAGGGTTAATTGGTAAGGTCTGAAACAGAAAGGGAGGTTTGATTCGGGGCGTGATTTGAGGAAAGATTCTGGGATGCTTGCGCGATATGGAAGGAG
The DNA here is from genome assembly GCA_029844215.1 of Przewalskia tangutica. Lineage (NCBI taxonomy): Eukaryota > Viridiplantae > Streptophyta > Magnoliopsida > Solanales > Solanaceae > Przewalskia > Przewalskia tangutica. The sequence continues at coordinate 82,138,403 of CM056736.1, read as the reverse complement.
ACAGAAGCGGGATATTATTGACTTGCCGGATTCTCCGGTGAGAAATCCGGCTGGTGATGGAGCGAGGGTGCGGCGGTCGAATGGTATTAGGGTTTTGGTTTTCTGAGGTTAGTCGATGGAGAAGGGATATCTGAGGGTATAAGGGGGGAATGGGCTGGACGAAATTTAAAGGGGCTGGGGAAATGAAGTAAAGGCCTGGGAGTTGGGTCTGCGGGTTTGGGCTGGTTTGTTGTTGATTTGTGGGTTAGTCTTAGGTATTTTATTTAATTAATGGTAAATTAATGAAATCTAAATTGTGATTAAATTAATTAGGTGTTTTATTAGTCTAAGCTATTATAATAATAAATGCGGGTGTGCTAATTAATTAGTGCCTAATATTTATATTGCAAGACCGTTATTAAACTTACTTATTATGTGTATTTTGCGATGTAAAATTGTGGTTCTAAAAAAAGAAAATTGTTTAATTTATTGGTTACTTATTTACGGGGGATGGACAAAATTGGGTGTCAACAGTTGTCCCTCTTTGTATGGGGAAGATGAAAGAATCTCCAGACAAAGACGTTGACTTATAACCAATTTTGTCTGGGTCATCGGAATTGGAAACAGAGTGTTGCTGGTGTCTGAAAACTAAGGGTGGGGCCGACGCGGATTTAAAATCTGTCCCAGTGTCAAGCTATGGTGACTATGAGTTATTGTGGTGCTAGAATGTTGGGAGAGAGTAGGTCGACGTTCGGGTCCACTTTTGCCTTTTGTTGGGAGGCCCTGCTCCCAACAAATTACCTCGCCACAGAAGAGGTAGTCCACGCCAGGCTCCATACTTTGTAGTTTGTTAAAGTTCCTGTAGATTGAAGCTAAGATAGAAGCATTAGTGCATAACTGTCAAAACAAAACAATTGTAAGAATGTGAATTTGCGCTGTGGTTGTAGTCAGATTGTATATACTATATAATGAAATGATGTGATGATACGCCGTCTTGTATAGGCGATATGCAGATGTTCGTCATTGTATGGACGAAATGCAGATGTTCGTCGTTGTATGGACGAGATGCAGAATTTCGTCATTGTATGGACGAGATGCAGATGTTCGTCGTTGTATGAACGAAATGCAGATGTTCGTCGTTGTATGGACGAAATGCAGATGTTCATCGTTGTATGGACGAGATGCAGATGTTCGTCGTTGTATGGACGAGATGCAGATGTTCGTCGTTGTATGGACGAGATGCAGATGTTCGTCGTTGTATGGACGAGATGCAGATGTTCGGCGTTGTATGGACGAGATGCAGATGTTCGTGTATGGACGCGACGCAGATGTTCGCCGTTGTATGGACGAGATGCAGATGTTCGCCGTTGTATGGACGAGATGCAGATGTTCGTCGTTGTATGGACGAGATGCAGATGTTCGTCGTTGTATGGACGAGATGCAGATGTTCGTCGTTGTATGGACGAGATGTAGATGTTCGTCGTTGTATGGACGAGATGTAGATGTTCGTCGTTGTATGGACGAAATGTAGATGTTCGTCGTTGTATGGACGAAATGTAGATGTTCGTCGTTGTATGGACGAGATGTAGATGTTCGTCGTTGTATGGACGAGATGCAGATGTTCGTTGTTGTATGGACGAGATGTAGATGTTCGTCGTTGTATGGACGAGATGCAGATGTTCGTTGTTGTATGGACGAGATGTAGATGTTCGTCGTTGTATGGATGAGATGCAGATGTTCGTCGTTGTATGGACGAAATGCAGATGTTCGTCGCTGTATGGACGAGATGCCGATGTTCGTCGTTGTATGGACGAGATGCCGATGTTCGTCGTTGTATGGACGAGATGCAGAGGTTCGTCGTTGTATGAACGAGATGCAGATGTTCGTCGTTGTATGGACGGAATGCAGATGTTCGTCGTTGTATGGACGGAATGCAGATGTTCGTCGTTGTATGGACGAGATGCAGATGTTCGTCGTTGTATGGACGAGATGCAGATGTTCGTCGTTGTATGGACGAGATGCAGATGTTCGTCGTTGTATGGACGAGATGTAGATGTTCGTGGTTGTATGGACGAGATGCCGATGTTCGTGGTTGTATGGACGAGATGCCGATGTTCGTTGTTGTATGGACGAGATGTAGATGTTCGTCGTTGTATGGACGAGATGCAGATGTTCGTCGTTGTATGGACGGAATGCAGATGTTCGTCGTTGTATGGACGGAATGCAGATGTTCGTCGTTGTATGGACGAGATGCCGATGTTCGTCGTTGTATGGACGAGATGCCGATGTTCGTCGTTGTATGGACGAAATGCCGATGTTCGTCGTTGTATGGACGGAATGCAGATGTTCGTCGTTGTATGGACGAAATGCAGATGTTCGCCGCCAGATGGACGGAATGCGATGTTCGCCGTTGTATGGACGAATGCGATGTTCGTTGTATGGACGGAATGCAGATGTTCGTCGTTGTATGGACGAAATGCAGATGTTCGCCGTCGTTGTATGGACGATGCAGATGTTAATGCGTTGTATGGACGAGATGCGCAGATGTTCGCGTTGTATGGACGAGATGCAGATGTTCGCCGTTGTATGGACGAAATGCGCAGATGTTCGTCGTTGTATGGACGAAATGCAGATGTTCGTTGTATGGACGAAATGCATGTTGTCGTTGTATGGACGAAATGCAGATGTTAATGCGTTGTATGGACGAAATGCAGATGTTCGCCGTCAGTATGGACGAGACGCAGATGTTCGCGTTGTATGGACGACGCAGATGTTCGCGTTGTATGGACGAGACGCAGATGTTCGTCGTTGTATGGACGACGCAGATGTTAAATGCCGTTGTATGGACGGAATGCAGATGTTCGCCGTTGTATGGACGGAATGCAAATGTTCGCCGTTGTATGGACGGAATGCAGATGTTAATGCGTTGTATGGACGGAATGCAGATGTTCGCCGTTGTATGGACGGACGAATGATGTTCGTCGTTGTATGGACGAGATGCAGATGTTCGTCGTTGTATGGACGAGATGCAGATGTTCGTCGTTGTATGGACGAGATGCAGATGTTCGTCGTTGTATGGACGAGATGCAGATGTTCGTCGTTGTATGGACGGAATGCAAATGTTCGTCGTTGTATGGACGGAATGCAGATGTTCGTCGTTGTATGGACGGAATGCAGATGTTCGTCGTTGTATGGACGGAATGCAGATGTTCGTCGTTGTATGGACGAAATGCAGATGTTCGTCGTTGTATGGACGAGATGCAGATGTTCGTCGTTGTATGGACGAGATGCAGATGTTCGTCGTTGTATGGACGAAATGTAGATGTTCGTCGTTGTATGGACGAAATGTAGATGTTCGTCGTTGTATGGACGAGATGTAGATGTTCGTCGGTGTATGGACGAGATGCAGATGTTCGTTGTTGTATGGACGAGATGTAGATGTTCGTCGTTGTATGGACGAGATGCAGATGTTCGTCGTTGTATGGACGAGATGCAGATGTTCGTCGTTGTATGGACGAGATGCAGATGTTCGTCGTTGTATGGACGAGATGCAGATGTTCGTCGTTGTATGGACGAAAAGCAGATGTTCGTCGTTGTATAGACGAAATGAAGATGTTCGTCGTTGTATAGACGAGATGCAAATGACGCCTCCTAGGGCGTAGATAAAAATTGTTCTATGTATGTAGTTGTGTCGTAATTCATGTGTAATCAAAACTAGATGAAATAATTAAAGTGTAAATGATGTAGCCTGAGTAAAGAAGATGTGGCTTTTGCGAGATGTATTTGATGTAGACTTGTTACAGATGGACTTCGTGAGCGAATCTGTTGTTGTTGTCTTCCTTGTTCCTGTTGTCCTGCAAAATTCACTCAAAGAAAAATTGTGAGTTCGGGGAGGGGGTCGGCCGATTTGTGTTGGCTCTTGATACTTGCACGCGTCGTCTTGTCTAGACATGTAACCCCTGTCTGATTTCGAGTCTTGGTCAAAACCTTTGTTGAAAAATATTCTATCTTGAGAAAATATACTTATATATGCTAGTAGGAGATTATGTCGATATTTGAATAGTGACATGTTGTGGAACAAAGCGAACTTCCTTATCCGAAAACGGCAGTATATTCTCCCATACTCTCGGTGCTCCATTGCCGTCAGGCTCTTTTTAAAATTTGTCCCAGTTTTGGGACATGGAACCCTTTGCGTAAATTAACCATGTCCATTGATGTCATTTGTAGTAAAACCCTTAAAATTGTCCCGGTTTATGTTGATCTTTCGAGCATATGGAATCATATCTGTCGATGTCCTTTCGTGGCGAAGTCCTTAAAATTGTCCCGCTGATCGACGAACCGGTCGGATATATGTCGTTGCCTGGACATAATGCTGATAACGTCGTTGTCTGGACGTGTTGCTGCTGCTCCTGTAGAATAAATGCTCCTGCAAGCTAAGCTTGAGAAAAAGTTAGTGTATAACTGTTAAAACAGAGTGATAAATATTTGAGAAAGACAATTATGTGGGTAGAGATGTCGTCCCTGAGATGTTTCCTTGCAACTGACGAATTGCCATGATGCCTTTGTTGCGTGCTTTATGCCCGAGCTGATGCGCTAGACTTTGTTGCGGACTTTTGAATTCTGACTGTTGATTGTCGGTGCCCCTCTCTGCCTATGTTGTTTCTTTCTGCTTTTGCTAATATGACGAACTTTTGTTGTATCTTCTGCTAACATGAAGGACCTGCGCTCAAAGAAAATTTTGTGAGTTTTGGGGGGTGGTCGATTCGTATTTGACTTCGCCGCCTTGTTCCTTGACATCTGCGTGCCTGGCCTGTTTGGACTTGCAACCCCTGTCTGGTTTCCTACATTGTCCCAGTTTTGAAAAGGGTGTTTGTCCTAAGGGGGGTCTCAATGGAGTTGCTTGTATGTTATGTGTATTCTTGTTATTTTCAGAACGAAGGGAAAGTTTCCTAATGGTGTGACCGAAGCCGATTTAGGCCGCCTACGTATCCCCATGAGGGAATCAGGTCATGACGTAGTTCATTACAAGCAAATTTTGGGGTGAAATTAAAATTTCTAAATGTGGGACCGAGGCCGATGTGGCCGCCTACGTATCCGCCAAGGGAATCAGGTCGAACGTAGTTCCAATGGTGTAAAAGAGAAATTGGGATTTTTCTAAGAGGTGGGACCGAAGCCGATATGGCCGCCTACGTATCCCCACGAGGGAATCAGGTCACACGTAGTTCCAATTACATGAAAACTTAAGCAAAACATTAAATATGAGTCTTCAATTATTCTGCTAAACTAAATTGCTCTTTCTTATCCGGGCTCTAGGCGGACCAGAACAAGGGTGCAAATCCAACCAATATGCCTTCCTGCTCTGCATCATGGCTGGCTGGGTCTTCATGCTCTGCATCAAGATTCCTTCTTTGACTTCCGCGTGGTGCCTGCTTGGATAAATGACCGATTCAGGCGAAGCGGGTTCGGAAACACCTCTCTTCCTTTGGGGTTCATTGTACTCATAAGCATCCTCCACCTGAATGACTCCCTCCTTGATCAGCTCCCTTACTTTGTCTCTGAGTGTATAACACCTTCCCATGCCGTGTCCGATGGCTCCAGAATGGTATGAACAGCTTTTGTTCCCATCATGAGCTTTGGACTTGGGATTGGGCACATTTTTTGGAATTGGCTGGAGTATCCCTGCAAACCTCAACCTCTCGTACAACTGCGACAAAGGCTCGGCTAAATGGGTGCATACTTTGGCTGGCCTTTCTGTGGAATTTAGACGGGGTGTAAAGATGTTTAGTGGACGGGCTTTTGGCTGTGGCGTATACACGTGTGAGTATCGCAAGGGGTTGTCATATGTATTGCAAAAATAGGTTTGTGGTGGCCTTTGGTTTGTGTTTAGCTGGAGTATGTTAGGCATTCGGTTTTGTGTGGGATATATGGGTGCATTGTATATTGGCTGAATGGGATATGTAGTAAGCGGGTACTGGTAATAATTTGGAGGGTTTTGATTGTTTTGGTTATTTGCAGTGACGAGTGCTCTGGTGAGGTTTCAGAGCCTTTTAATTTCAGTCTGCAGGGTTGCCATTTGCTGCGGTAATTGGGCGAGGTGTTCGATCGGATCTATGCTGCTTTTCTTTTCTGAGACCCGTCGCCTATAGGAACCAAGACAGTTCACTGCTCGCTTCAAATTCCCTTGAATCAGTCATTTTGCTGGACCGTGCCTTTGATCTTGTGAGATATCGATGCTCTGCCATTTGCTTAGTCAAATACAAATCGACCTTTGGGGGAGATGATAAATCATTTTTAGACAAAATGCAGCAAACTGTGTTAGTGTAAAGCACGTGATTTTGCAGGAGTGTAACAACATTTAGCAAGTACATGTTGCACATACATTGCAAGCGAGTCCTAACATGCGTGGGGACCCCTTTATGCCAGAGGTAGGCCTAAACGTCACATCTGCGAGATAGATTTGTCCAAGCCGTCCAACTGTAATGCTTTTGTTGGAAATGGCGACCAAATGACGGTGCACTTTTCCCAATTTCAGCATGACATGATTAGGCTTGGATTTGTCTATCATTGTCACGCTACACATAATATGCTGGTTGGTCGTTGGGTTGAGAAACTCGTCGACAAGTTTGGTGTCTTCCTAATTGTGGTATCAATGCCAAGGATTGACCCACCCAGGGTAAATGCATGCATGCCTTAAATGAAGGGTGGTGTAGCTCTATCTTAAGTTTGCTAAGATTTGGCTTACTAGACGCGAGGTTCCCGAGTGGACTACTCGAGTGAGAAGGCTACGCGACCACCGGTTGGACCGGATTCTCCGCGCAAAACACCAACTCTCTTAAATTTGGGTGTTTGAAAGAAATTTGCAGGTGCGCAAAGCACACCCGCGTGTTGTGTGTGATAGTGTGAATTTTCCATAAGGGAGGAAGTATGAGCGGAATGCCAGTTTAAGGAAAGTAGTAACAAATAGCAGTTAAGGCAATATGCAAATATTTATATGTAAAGCAGAATAGTTTAGGCAAAACATAAAAACAAATAAGTGTGAAACACAAAATAAGCAATTAAGCAAATAAGAATTAAAAAAAAAAAAATGAAGCTCAATAATTAACCTATGTTTGTTATGGTTAAGAACCTAAATATCCCCGGTGGAGTCGCCATCTGTAACGCCCCATTTTAACCGAAGTCGAAACGGGAGGGCCACGTATGGTTGATTCATAAATGTATTTTAGGGAGTCGCCACCTAATTAATTTGGGTGAATTAGGACACCTAAATGTTAACTAGTTTAAAGTAAACATTAACTCCATTTAAAGGTCTGCCAAACTTAATGAGATTCTGAGTAAGGGTTCTTTATTATCCTAAAGGGAAGGGGTCAGACACCCTAAATGATCTGCTAACTTGCAGTTGTCCGTTCAAACAATAGGTTAATTTATTTGGCTAAGAGATGTATATTTTAGAAAAAAAAATTATTTAAGTAAAGGAATGTGGTAAATATCTAGAGAATATATATATTGATAACTAAAGGGTCTTATAAGGCTATACAAAAGTTGATTATACATTTATAAGACATGAAGTTATTTTATTTGACAAAAGTAAGCAAATGATAAATTGCTCCTATTAGTATATGTAGGGTTAAGACTCCTATATAAAAAGTTAATTATGAAATTATTTTATATACGTGTATGCGAAAATTACTTCCTATGATATTTATGAAGAGTTTATGAGAAAGTTTATTTCTTAAGAATTAAATATGGAGGAATATATTAACTACATGACTAAAGCATAGCTAGGATTAATTATTTTAGATTTAGATTTATATGATGAGCCTAGACTAAGTAAAGGATGAATTTATCTTTAAACTACCCCTTCCAAAATATTCAAAGACTAGTAGAGTTAATCATCCTATTAATTACAAGGTTAATAAATATGATAATAATAAATAAACAAATAAATAAATGCATAAATAAGCAAAGAGAGGAGGGAGATTGGAGTTGTTGTGACGTCTAGAACGGATGACGACACCATCTATCCTATAGCTGTTTGGAAGCCCTGCGGCGGAAGTGTGGTTGGCGGTATGAAAGTCATGATGAGTCTCATACCGAGACTCTCGATTATTCTCCCGATGCATGTCATGTAAAAAATAAGAAAGAAAAGGATTAGTAAATAATGTAAACTCCATCATATGCGAAATAAATGGAATGTTGAATTAAACACACAAGTACATATGTTGCCAATGTTAATGCGAGGCAATACAGACACAGGATTCTACCAGCAGATACACGCTTTGGGGTATTATTTAGTGACGGGCCCAGTATGCAGGAAACATAATTCAGGCCCAATGACATCAGATTTCCTTTTACTAGATTTTGAACATGAATGTTATCACCCAAACAGACCCACTTATACGAAAATACCTCTAATATATTTAGCCATATAAGGATGGATACCCGCAAGACATACACTTAAACCATGGGAGGTATACAACCCATATACACTGAATGTATACTAATGCGATATAAACAAGACAACAGATAAAGGGAAGTACGGAGCATCAAGTAGTGGGACTGATATGTCAACTGTTATATTTTTATTGTGATGCATGGTTATTGACACACTGGATTGGCAGAATTCGAAAGGGAAATACAGGGGGGGAAGATATTTTCCACGACCAATAGTTTAGGTAAATATAGGACAAACTTAAAACTGCCGGATTGGAATTCATTGGTAGGATATGTGAGGCATAATGGCTTATTAGATATAGCCAACATACATAAATAGCTAAAAGACTCCTTAGAAATATTAGATCATACATAACAGGACAGATTATTTCATTCAATTGGATGAGTTAACAAACAGATTTTTTTTTAAATGTCACAGATTGTGATCAATATTGTATTATTCATTTAACAAACTACAAATACCCTGAGATAGCACAGAAAATCCCACGCAACACAATACTAGACATGTATCTGAATGTTCACAGGAACATGCGCAATCTTGTGTCCTAAAATATGCAGAAACAAAATATCCAAATCAACATTTAACTGAACATCAGCATATAACCAACAAAATGGATCCGCGACCCTTATACAAACGTTATACTCTCAATCATACCCACAGAAAATACTATCGAACACACACACACATGCTCAAGAACAGAATCGACACCACAAAAATCGAAAGCCACAACTGAAAAAGAAACAGCGGCTAAACTGAGTTAAGTCAAATAGATTTGATAAAGAATACATATAATCCTATCATGCAGAAAACACATACTATCAATTAAGTAACTAAACAGTAAGAAAGGAGTAGGTTTCAGACCTTTTTTGGGTAGCGAACTGAGGCGACGACAAAGGTTTTTCCGAATCGTCAAGAGAAATTCGTGAAGGACTGGTTTGCAGATTTAAGTAGTAATAAATTGAATGAAAAAGAGAGGAGTTTAAGCACAATGCTGTCTGTGTTCTCGATGATTGATGATCCTTTGCATGTCCAAACGTTGGGTATTTATAGCCCCTATTTAGGCTTCGATTTATGGTAAGTTTAGGACGGGTGTTAGGGACGATTTGTATTGATTTTGACGCGGTTTCGAAGCTATTTTAGGACGATTCGCAGAAGATCTTGATATAGCTTCTGCGAGTCTTGGTACTTGTTGACGCGATTAAGGATTCGTTTTTGATATGGTTATGGTTATGGCAAGTCTCCAGGAAGGAAGCACGAGATTTGGTTACCATTTCGTACTGATTCGAGGGTTAATTGGTAAGGTCTGAAACAGAAAGGGAGGTTTGATTCGGGGCGTGATTTGAGGAAAGATTCTGGGATGCTTGCGCGATATGGAAGGAGACAGAAGCGGGATATTATTGACTTGCCGGATTCTCCGGCGAAATCGGTAGTGATGAGCGAGGCGCGCGGTCGAATGGTATTAGGGTTTTTGTTTTCTGAGGTTAGTCGATGGAGAAGGGATATCTGAGGGTATAAGGGGGGAATGGGCTGGACGAAATTTAAAGGGGCCGGGGAAATGAAGTAAAGGCCTGGGAGTTGGGTCTGCGGGTTTGGGCCAGTTCGTTGGGCTGGTTTGTTGTTGATTTGTGGGTTAGTCTTAGGTATTTTATTTAATTAATGGTAAATTAATGAAATCTAAATTGTGATTAAATTAATTAGGTGTTTTATTAGTCTAAGCTATTATAATAATAAATGCGGGTGTGCTAATTAATTAGTGCCTAATATTTATATTGCAAGACCGTTATTAAACTTACTTATTATGTGTATTTTGCGATGTAAAATTGTGGTTCTAAAAAAAGAAAATTGTTTAATTTATTGGTTACTTATTTACGGGGGATGGACAAAATTGGGTGTCAACAGTGGATCTATCTCAAAAAGCTGGACAATGATCCTAAGCACGCGGATCACCAAACTGAGTACCTACACCTGCGGGCGTGAACGCAGCCCCCCGAAGGGGGTCAGTACAACAGGTACCAAGTATGTAAACATAAAGTACAGTAATTAAGATCATAACTGGCCAAAGAATGACAGGGACAAGTATAAAAATCAAATAACAGATCCAACCGTGCCATATAAAATAAGAACCAACTGTACTTTTTTTTTTAAAGTGTGAGAGTCATTTCAAAATCATAGATGTCTGTCCATATAACGTATCCCGACCCCTTCTGGGACTCGGTCCATATATTTGTGGATGCCTGTCTGCTTATAATGTATCCCGGCCCACCGGCCCACTCTGGGACTCGGTTCATATAACTGTCATGACTGTATGTATAACATATCTTGGCCCTTTAGTGAGGGACTCGATGAGCTGACTATAACGTATCTTGGCCCTTTAGGGAGGGACTCGATGATGTATAACGTATCTCGGCCCATCAAGGGACTCGATGAAATCACACATAACGTATCTAGGCCCATCAAGGGACTCGATGAACTTACATATAACGTATCCCGGCCCATCAAGGGAATCGGTCCATAAAAAAACACTTGCACGAATAGTCATCTTGAGCAACCATGTGCAATTTAAATCATCTTTTGACCCTCAATAAAACCTTTAAAACGAACTTTCATTTGAAACACGAAGGCACTATCATACCTTTCTTTTTAGAAAACCCCAAGCAATACCATGCCTTTCTTTTTAGAAAACCCAAGGCAATATAATGCCTTCCTTTTTAGAGAAAACCAAGGCAATACCATGTCTTCCTTTTGAGAAAAACCAAGGCAATACCATACCTTCCTTTTTAGAAAAAAACCAAGGCAATACCATGACTTTCATTTTCGGGTTAAGATCCAATAAAACCCTGTACGTCCACCGTACACTTACTTCATAAAACCAACTTTTAAAGAATAAAGGATAGCTCACACACCGCTTGTCGTCTGTATTAACTCGATAATCTAAATTCGTCTCGCTCATCTGGCTAACATTATGGAAATATTTGCATAGTGATAACCGATCCGAACTGCCAAATTAATTCATTTTATGAGCCGTTAGTAGGTTATATATTAATAATGATCTTATCTAATCAGCTGTGAACCTAGAAAATGTAAAATGAACTGGTTATATCTTAGTTTCTATGCAGATGGAAGTCTAATCATTTCAATATAATTGATTGTCGATACCTTTTTCATTTAACGCTGCAATGGCTTGTTTTAACACGTTTACCAAAATCAGTCTCAACGCTTACTACTTATTACTGATGTAACTTAGCAAGATCAACTCGACTCCAATGCTTACTAAAAACTCTTACCAACATCTCCCATAAGACTTGGTAAGGACTTAGGAATAATTTAGACATGCCTTTAGCATAGAATCAATAACATGAATACTCCTTAACTTCTAAGAGTAGAATAACTTTTGAAACAATACCACAGTTATGGTTCATACGTAGAACATGCCAAAAGAGAGAAGGAAGAGGTTCACATACCTTATTGACGACTAACCAACACGACAAGTGGAATATGTCTCAAATAGGTACTTCAACCTATAATGAAAACAACACGTCTATCAACTTCATGAATACTAGTATACGCTATACCACATAATGAATCTCCTTTCACATAAAAACTCGGGCATCAGTTTCCCTATTTATACGTACTTTTCCACCTTATAAATAAGGTCAATAACATCAATAACCAAGCACCAATTAAGGGCACAACCAACCAACAATCAAAGGGGATTTATACACTTATTTCTCACATAAAAACAGTCTCATAATCTCGGCAAAACAGTCCATAAAAGTCCACAATCCATCAACAACGAGGGTAAAATGTGAGGCCTTTCAACACCTTTCTACACCCTTATTCCCTTAGGACTTTCATTAGTAACTATTACATTTAAACATGCATATTGGTGGCTGAATTTCCAGTATATAACACTTATAAAACAATCCCCAAAACAGCACAACAACGTCTCACAGTTTCATGCAGTTTTTCGGCCAACTACTACAACCAAAGTCCTTTTTATAACTCCTTATAATCCAATTCGTATTCCAACACTTATATACAAACTATATCAACTTGTAACAACAAGATTTCCTTCATTTTAGCATGAAATAGGTGAGGATAACAACAACAATAACCAACGAATTCGACAATCACCAAAGCTGTCCAGTTTCGGCTATCATGCCAAAAACTGCGACGTGTATTTCTTATTCTCCTTTTTGTTTAACATAAGTTCATTTATCAATTACAACATCATATAACTTCCAATTACTACAAGAGGAAGAAGAAATATTACATTCATTTTATCACAAAACAACCCCTATGTCTCGGCCAATCCTCACTTTTTGCACCACTTCTACACGTTACAATCACTCACACGTATCCTCTACAAGCTTGTAACCATCTTTCTTTCATGTTCTCCTTCCATAAAGTTCATCTTCAAGCTTAGGGTTTCAAGACAACTTTCTTGCCAAAATCGTGACCCACTAGCTTGCAAGGTTAACTTGGCTTAGAACTTGGTTAAGGTGCCTAATCTTGGAAAATAACTTACACTTGTTCTTCACTTTTTCTAGGAATTTTGAGACTTTAAGGATAGAAGAGAGTTTGAAGAACATAGATATTTGTGAGCTCAAGTCTTGCAAGACTTGATATATAACAAGGTGTACAAGCACAAGTGGATGGGGGACCCAAGTAGACCCACTTGTCCATTTGTCTTCACCTCACAAAATATCTCCCACACTTAGCATTTTTTCTCAAATTTTCGAATCAACATGCCCCAAAATTGTGAAATTTTCATGGGTCCCACTTTATCAATGTCAAGACTTAATTAATCCACACTAAGTCCATATCTCTATTGGAAATAATCCAACTACAAGTTAATAATTTTCGTTGTCACATTCATTATATCTGAAATTATTCCATCTAGAAATGTAATATACTTTCCTTCCAATGTTCAAATCTTATATTCTAACTTACGTGCTCATTTATGCCCTGGAATCACGAGCTACTAATTGAGAACGTGATTAAGGATTTAAGATTTGAAATTTGGAAGGAAATGATATTTACATTATCCCACGGAAAAATTTCGGGATAATGTGACGACGGAAAAATTATTAACTGGGAGTTTAATACTTCTAATTGAATTCATGGGATTAGTATTGGATTACGAAGAATTGGAATTGATAATATGGGGTCCGCCGAGAATTTCACAATTTCGCGGGGCCCTTCGATTTTAAGATATTTTGGAAATATCTAGATATTTTCTAAAGAAGGAAATTTTGGCCAATGGGATAGTGACATGTGTCCTCATCCACGTGTCTTGAAATGAAAATATCTATAAGGAGTTAGAGTTGCTCATTTTCACATTTTCATTTCTCAAGACTTTCTTTTCTCTCTTCTCTTTGCTTGATTTTCGAAAATCCCAAGAACATTTTCAAGAACAAGAGTGATTATTCTCTTAGATTAAGAACCCTAATCAAGTGTTAAATCAAGATTACTCTAAAGACTGTGGATTTAGGGAGATGGCCAAAACTGGCCATTAAAACCCTAGCTTGTTCGTCGACTTTTTGGAGGTAAAACGTGAAGAGAAGTTGGTTATAAGCTTGTAGAGGATACATTTGTGTGATTGGAACGTGAAGAAATGGAGTAAAACGAAAACTGTGGGCCAAAGTTGAGCGGAGTGCCTTGGACGGTTTTTGGGCAAATTTAAGGTAAAAATTCTTCTTTCTCTTGAAGTAATTGGATATTACTTATTGTTATAATGTATGGACGAGTTTTTGCTAAAAAGAATGAAGGATAAAAAGTGTTTGGACAATTTTTGGGTGTTGGGCCGATTTGGGGCAGTTTTTTGGTATATTGGGTTTCGTTGGTTATTGTTGTTATTAACGTCATCTATTGCATGTTATAATGAAGTAATATTGTAGTTTATAAGTTGTTATGACTTGTATAAAAGTATTGGAATTTTAATTGGATTAAAAAGGATAATGGAAAGGGTAATTGTATTGGGGGTGTTGGCCGTGTATTGTATAAAACTGTGGGATATTATTGTGCAGTTTTAAGGGACTGTTTTGTAGTGTTAAGTTGCTGGAAAATCAGCCACCAACATGCATGATTAATGTGGTAAAATTGCTAATGAAAGTCCTAAGGAATAAGGGTGTCAAATGGTGTTAAAGGCTTCACATTTTACCCTTATTGTTGATTGAATTGTGGACTGTTTTTATGGACTATTTTATATAGATTAATGATGCGCGATTTATACACACGCTAAACGCAAGTGCACGTATCATGACAAGTAATATAGTCTAGGTAAGACCGAATATCGTCCTCAGGGACTGGTTTTCAAGTACCGATTATCTATGCTTTAGTTTTTATTTGGTTAACGTTAATTGAGTTGGAATTCTAAACTAATAATGCAGGAAATGAACTAATTATAAAAATACTTTGAATTAAATCAGTTATGATGGAGAATTAGGGCTTCCAAGATCATCAACTATCCACTCTATTCAATTCTTAATACAATTAGATTAACTTCTTCTTCTATGTTAAGATAGCAGGTTAACTAGACCGTTTTATACTCCTGTTAAGGTAATATAAACACTCAACCCCAATGGAGAACCCTTCTATCTTTCGATGACAAAATTGACTACAAAAGAGGATTAAGAGCA
The DNA here is from genome assembly GCA_029844215.1 of Przewalskia tangutica. NCBI lineage: Eukaryota > Viridiplantae > Streptophyta > Magnoliopsida > Solanales > Solanaceae > Przewalskia > Przewalskia tangutica. The sequence goes on along the minus strand of CM056736.1, from coordinate 82,123,331 downwards.
ATAACCTATTAAGCTACACAAGTATCGGGGTACTTTCGTCCACGATTTAAACCTATGTTTATTCAACTATAGCATATTCACAATCTCCCCTTTTGGATTTCGATTAGAACTCATATAAGTGATGATAACTAGTGATCAATTAATTATCAACCAATCAAAACAACTATTGAATAAATCTTAAACAAGTGAAGAAGAAATCAACTAATTTATTAATTCATGAATAAGAGTTTCAAGAGAATCACAAGGAAATCCCTAACAAAGTAATTAGCTCCTAGCCATAGTCACGCTAAGAACTAATACAATCTTCATACATGAACTGAAATAAACAAAGCAAAAGAAAGAAAAGAAAATTACTCAAGAACAAGTCTCCAAGCCTTCTAGTATCCAAGGATTGTGTTGTGGAATATTTATAAGATGGAATGTGGTAGAATGATGGATGAAGAATGGGATGGGTGATGGATTGGAATGTGGAATGAAGGATGAATTCTTCTAATGATGTAGAGACTATTTATAGCCCAAGAATCCTTTAGGTAAAGGGTTAGGGATTATGTAGGTAGGAAAGGTTATGGAATCCTTTTAGGTAAAGGGTTTATGAAAAGTTATGGAATCCTTTAGGTAAAGGATTTAGGAAAAGTTATGGAATCCTTTAGGTAAAGGGTTTAAGGAATATTTAGGTAGAAAAAGTTATCCCTTTTGGACTCTGAAAACGTGTCAAATTCGGCACAAAACTCAGAAATCCCGCATCGGCACCGCAGCCTTGCAATCCGGCGCCACGGCGCCTGAAAATCAGAGAGCTTTGGACGGCTTCAGTGGTCGGCGCCGCGGCGCCGGTGACGGCATTCTTCCGGATTTTTCGTTTCTTCGTCCTTTGTTTGTCTGGTCTTCATCTGATTTCTTCTATATTTCCCGGAACTTCTTAGGCTTCATTTCTTGGCCCTTTTAGTGTGCAATTCCATCTCATTTATGCTCATTTCATCTCTTTTTCGCAATTTCTCCATTTCTGACCGCGGTGACACAAAAGAAAGGAAAACGACCCTAATACTATACTAAACATAAATGAAATGAGTAAAATACTAACTAAAAATGACTCAAAAGGTGTATATAAAATACACCGATCAAACACCCCCAAACTTAACCTTTGCTCGCCCTCGAGCAAAGATCAAAAATATAAACAAAGACACGAAAGAAAATAAAATGACTCAAAGAAACTGATCATTTTGCTGCACAATTGTCACTTAGAAAAGCATGAAGGTTAGTAGGATAATATGTAGGAACATATAGCATGAATTTTTAGCATTCTAAGCACTCAAGTCAGATATTTCGCAAATTCAATTTAATCATGCTCAGTGGAAGTAAGAATACCTAACTATCCATGTCAATTTCAAAATCCTATGACATGTTTACTTGCTATTCTCCACTAATCATGGATACACATATTAGAGATCTTCAGGGCTTTTCAGGGTTGTAATGTAGGCTTAGGCAGGGGTAGGTAAAAATAGGCATTTAGGCTCAATTTATGTACCATAAGCTCTTTTGCTTTCAACTCTTCCCTTTTATTTTGATTTTCTTTTTCACTTCATACCTATCTTTCCCCTCTTTTGTTTTGAGAGAATGAAGTGTGTTATGAATAGCCAGCACCCCCAAACTTAGGCTTTTGCCTATTTATTATTACTTTTTCATTGGGGTGCATCAAAATTGTTCACTCTCTTTTATCTCTTTTTCAACACTTTATATTCCAAACAACTCAATTTTTCCACTTATGACACAAATATGGAATTTTAGGTGTCAAAGAAAAGATCTTATTTTTGGCTCAAAGGGGCTGACTAGGGATATAATTTGAATGTCAGGGATAGACAAAAATGGTAAGAAAGGGCTAACAAAGAAATGCCTGAGTCATCTCCCTAACATGCATATCCTAACTATTTCGCCTCAAATAGCAAGCAAGCAGACACATAGGTTTTCATCATTAACAATGCACAAATCAAGAAAGATACCCCAAATAGTTCGATTTTATAAAATTTTGGCATATCTATCCTAAGTGTTCAGATGGTTGCTTCTAATTCCATTACATTATTCCACTTTACTTCACTAGGCGTTTCAAGTAACTACAACATGCATGATCTTAAAAAAAAAATTATGACAAAAAAAAAATACTCAAACATACCAAAGCAAATAAAAAAGACTCAAAAACAATAAAACATTCCCCCAAACTTAAATCACACATTGTCCCCAATGTGTGCAAAACTAAAAAAAAATGGGGACAACTTACTGACATAACACAATGGTCATAACGGAGGTCTGGGAGAAAAAATTCTGGAATTTGCACGAAATATGGCTCACTGAAGTTCCGGCGCCACGGAGCTGATTCTGGGCGTCGCGGCGCTGACGACGACTTTTCTTTTTTTTAGCGTTTTTGCTCCTTTTTCTGTTCGGGATCTGCTCCTAGTCCATCTGTCATCCAACAACACAAAACAAGAACCCAAGACCGTGAGACTGTTCAAGATAAAATAAAAAAATTAAAAATAGAAATTAAAATAACATAATTAATAAACATTGGGTTGCCTCCCAACAAGCGTTGTCTTTAACGTCTTTTAGCCGGACGCAGTTAACCTTTACGAGTGCCCATTGGATCCTTCTGCGAACTGCTTGCAATCCGCATAGTTATTATTGCATGTCTCACATTTTCTACAACAATCATTTCAGCTAAGGGTTTCAGATATAAGATTATCCCCCAAGTACACAAGACATGCTTGTCTTTTAGGCTCTCTCTAATGTAGGGATCATTGAAATTCCCAACACATCTCAACTCTAGGGGGTGCCCTTGATGGTATGGACTTCCTATTTATGGATCAACAGTGACCGCTGGTGATATTTCTTTTGCAATAGGTACAGGAAAAAGAATTTCCAAAGAATCTAAAAAGGTGAATAATTTGATCTTAGTAATCTTTTCCTTCTCTACACCAACTATCTCGCCAGATTCCCCAACAGCTGGGTATGGTTCAGGTTCCTCAATTTGCTTATCACTTTCCACAACGGTGTCGCTAGGCAGACTTTCTTGAAGTGTACTGCTCATCCTATCCATTAGTTGCCCTATTCGTGTCTCCAAATTTCTGAGGGACACTTTTGTCTCATCCATAAACTGAGCTTAGCACTTGGTGAGCCTGAGTATGTCTGACTGCAACTCATCTAGATCTTCCTCTGGAACCTGTTGGTTAAGCTGCTGTTGATGACTCCACTGCCCCTGATAGAAGTAGTAGTCCATCTGCCCCTGATAGAAGTAGTAGTCCATGGACCTGTATATTTTTTGTTTTGTTTTTTCTTTCAAATTTAACCTGTAAAATAAGAAAAACAACAAAAGGTGATAAAAAGATGCTCGCAGAACAAGTTAGAAACTTGTTCTTGGAGCAACCAAATTAGAAATAAGAATAGATAAATCGATACTGAAAGTACGCCAATCCCCGGCAACGGCGCCAAAAACTTGATGCGCGATTTATACACACGCTAAACGCAAGTGCACATCTCGTGACAAGTAATATAGTCTAGGTAAGACCGAATATCGTCCTCAGGGAATGGTTTTCAAGTACCGATTATCTATGCTTTAGTTTCTATTTGGTTAACGTTAATTGAGTTGGAATTCTAAACTAATAATGCAGGAAATAAACTAATTATAAAAATACTTTGAATTAAATCAGTTATGATGAAGAATTAGGGCTTCCAAGATCATCAACTATCCACTCTATTCAATTCTTAATACAATTAGACTAACTTCTTCTTCTATGTTAAGATAGCAGGTTAACTAGACCGTTTTATACTCCTCTGTTAAGGTAATATAAACACTCAACCCCAATGGAGAACCCTTCTATCTTTTGATGACAAGATTGACTACAAAGGAGGATTAAGAGCAATAACCTATTAAGCTACACAAGTATCGAGGTACTTTCGTCCACGATTTAAACCTATGTTTATTCAACTATAGCATATTCACAATCTCCCCTTTTGGATTTCGATTAGAACTCATATAAGTGATGATAACTAGTGATCAATTAATTATCAACCAATCAAAACAACTATTGAATAAATCTTAAACAAGTGAAGAAGAAATCAACTAATTTATTAATTCATGAATAAGAGTTTCAAGAGAATCACAAGGAAATCCCTAACAAAGTAATTATCTCCTAGCCATAGTCACGCTAAGAACTAATACAATCTTCATACATGAACTGAAATAAACAAAGCAAAAGAAAGAAAAGAAAAATACTCAAGAACAAGTCTCCAAGCCTTCTAGTATCCAAGGATTGTGTTGTGGAATATTTACAAGATGGAATGTGGTAGAATGATGGATGGAGAATGGGATGGGTGATGGATTGGAATGTGGAATGAAGGATGAATTCTTCTAATGATGTAGAGACTATTTATAGCCCAAGAATCCTTTAGGTAAAGGGTTAGGGATTATGTAGGTAGGAAAGGTTATGTAATCCTTTTAGGTAAAGGGTTTATGAAAAGTTATGGAATCCTTTAGGTAAAGGATTTAGGAAAAGTTATGGAATCCTTTAGGTAAAGGGTTTAAGGAATATTTAGGTAGGAAAAGTTATCCCTTTTGGACTCTGAAAACGTGTCAAATTCGGCCCAAAACTCAGAAATCCCACGTCGGCGCCGCACGTCCGCGCCATCGCGCTGAAAATCAGAGAGCTTTGGAAGGCTTGGTCGGCGCATGGCTGCTTCGAGCCATGGCCGGTGACGGCATTCTTCCGGATTTTTCGTTTCTTCGTCCTTTGTTTGTCCGATCTTCGTCTGATTTCTTCTATATTTCCCGAAACTTCTTAGGCTTCATTTCTTGGCCCTTTTAGTGTGCAATTCCATCTCATTTATGCTAATTTCATCTCCTTTTCGCCATTTCTCCATTTCTGACCGCGGTGACACAAAAGAAAGGAAAACGACACTAATACTATACTAAACATAAATGAAATGAGTAAAATACTAACTAAAAATGACTCAAAAGGTGTATATAAAATACACTGATCAATTAAGGGGCCGAATTTTACACGTCAAGTAGGCGTGTAACCCCCTTTGGTTGCTGTTTTGATTGTTCCTTAAATGGGGCTTGATTGTTGTTGAATTTGGGCCTTGAAAAAGGTGGAAAATTACGTATAAACGGGGAAAGTGCTACCCAAATTTCCGTAGAATAAGAGGACCATTACTTGGTATAAGTCTTATACTAGAAGCTTGAAGTTAATATAAGTGTTATTGTCATTATAGGTTGAAGTACTACATTGAGACGAATTCTAAATATCAAGTTGGAATAAGCCGAAGAGGTATGTGAACTATTCTTTCTCTTCTAGCATGATTCATATTTATAAAGTGGGTGAACCCTATCCCTTAATGATATATTTCATTAATGGTACTTTGATTTTATAAAATGGAAGTTGTTCTATCCATTCTCTTGCCAGTACTTTGAGGTTTATAAAATGGAGATTGTTATATCTATCCCTATGATAATACTTTGAGCTTTTAAAACGAAAGATTGTTATATCTATTTCATTGGTAGTACTTTGGGTTCTTAAAGTGAAAGTTGTTATATCTATAGTACTTTGGGTGTTCTAAAATGGAAGTTGATATATATATTCCCTTGATAGTACTTTGGGTGTTCTAAAATGGAAGTTGTCATATATATTCCATTGATAGTACTTTGGGTGTTCTGAAATGGAGGTTGTCATATATATTCCCTTGATAGTACTTTGGGTGTTTTAAAATGGAAGTTGTCATATATATTCCCTTGATAGTACTTTGGGTTTCTAAAATGGAGGTTGTGGAAGTGTCTTGATACTACGAGTGTTAGTGTCTTGGGGTTTATAAATGAAAGGATGTACGGCGAACGTACATAGTACTTTTGGGTTCAATTCCCTAATATTACTTGGTATGTACGGTGAGTGTACATCGTACTTTTGGGTTCAATGCCCTAATATTACATGATGTGATAATGTCTTAAGTTCTTCTAAAATGATAGTTCATTCTATATGTGCTAATGAGAGTCGAATATGATTTAAATGGTACATAGTTGCTTGTGATAGCTATATGTGTACTGTTCTTGATATTTGGACCGCGTCCCTCACTGGAGGGCCGACAATATTATTGTATTATTTACGTGGACATGCTTACATGATGGAGGAATTTCATGGGCATGCTTCCACCATATTGTTCCATGGACATGCTTTCACGATGGAGGAATTCTGTGGGCATGCGGCCATGATGCGGGTTCAATCCCCGAGTGGTTATATATTTTCATGGACTAGCTCTCCATGATGACGTGTTCCCGCGATGAAGGAATTCCACGGGCATGCTTTTATATTACGGGTCAACTCCCATGACAATATTTATGTATATTTGTTCCATGGATGTGTATCCATGTTGCGGGTTCAACTCCCATGACATTATTTGTGTATAATGTACGGGTTCAACTCCCACGATAGTATTTGTGTATAATGTTCGGGTTCAACTCCCATGACAGTATTGGTTTATTTGGACAGACGTTCTTGATTTTGACATGACCCTCATTTTAAAAGAAAGTATTGTGGGTATAGTTGAATCATTTTAAAAGGATATAGTTGACTCTTATTTTGAAAAGGCACGATTGAATCTCATTTTGAAAAAGTAAAGCTGACTCTCATTTTTACAAGGCATTGTACTGGTATTTTTATTATTATACTTATCTCCTGTTATATTTCGGAATGTTATGATTTCATTTTCGGTACATTTGGTTTCACATACTTGGTACATCTTTCGTACTGACCCCCCTCCCTTTCCTCGGGGGGCTGCGTTCATGTCGCAGAGATAGGTACTCAGTTGGGTGATCCGCGAGCTTACCACTATTCTGGAGCTTTTCATGTTGGTACGGAGTTGTATTATGGTCTTATGTATATTCATGGGTACGACGGGGCCTTATCCCGTCATAGTTCTGTCAAATTCTTAGAGGTCTGTATTCATATGTGGGTTGGACTTGCGTGAGTTATATATTTTGGTTCAATTGTAGTTTCTTTGGGTTGTTTTATATATAATGGCGGCCTTGTCGGATTTGCCTTTGCTTGTTAAACAAATGATGAGTATATTTATCTTCCGCGGGTTACTTGGGATGTATGAATAGAAGGGTGCCTAGGTAGGGTAGTAGTCGCAGGCCCAGGGTTCAGGGCGTGACACTTCCCTCCTTAGAATCATTCGTCCTCGAATGTTCATAATAGGTCTCAACTATACACATTTCGTCATAGTCTCCCTTAACAATACATATCAACCTATACTCAGTAAACACAGAGATGCCTCACATGACCACAATATAACACATAGTCTCATCCCTTAATCAAAATAGTCAAATAGGGGTTAGAATTACCTGTGGCAAAATCCGGTGATGCCTCATGGTCGTGTCTACTGGCCAAAGCCTAATTGCGGTTCGAAGGACCGCCAGAACTAGAAACTCCGCCACGACCTCTACCACGATCTGTTGGCATGTGAACACCCTGCCCTGCGGGGCGCATAGCTATAGAAGGTGATGAACCATCAACTGGTCCAGTAGGCTGAGTCGTACCACATGTACTCCATTCATAAGGACATTCCCTATTCACATGGCCTAGATGGCCGCAGGAAAAACAAGTACCAATAGTAAGACGACATTCCCCATGATGATGCCTGCCACACTGAGGAAAAAGTGGCCTCGACCGGCTAGAACCCCCGTATATCTGCGAACCTGAAGCCCTGGAGCTCTGACCAGCTCCTGAATAGCCTGAGGGGTCAAGCCCTCTGCCTGTAGACTGTGGAGGTACACTTTGTACTGGCTGGGTAGCATATCTAATCTGCTGCTGAGGCTGCCCGCCTCGAAACTCACCAAAATACCCAGTCGACCTAGCCCTCTTAGGTTGGCCCCTGTCCGGTCCTTATTTGGCTGACGCCCTTTATGTCTGTCCTCTACTCCCTGGGAGTAGGCCTTCACTCGGACAATATCCATGCCTGGCTGAAGAGCCACTGCCATGCATTCATCGATCAAGTAGTGGTCTAGTCCCATCACATAGCGATGGACTCTATCCGCCATGTCAGCCACAATGGTAGGTGCATACCTAGCCAATGAATCGAAATCCAGGCTATACTCGCGAATGGTTCTGCCACTCTGCCTCAACTACAGAAATCTATCAACTCTGGTCCGTCTCATCTCTGGAGGCAGAAAGTGACCCAAGAATGCCTCTGTAAACTCATCCCATGTAGCTGGAGAAACTTCTTCTCCTCTAGACAACTCCCAAGACTCATACCAGTTAATAGCTATATCACGCAACCGGTATGAAGCCAAGTTAACCGACTCCATCTTTGAAGCCTTTATTACCCTCAGTGTGCACTACATCTATCGGATGAACTCCTGCGGATCATCCTCGGGCTGTGACCCGAAAAACTATGGAGGGTTACAATTCAAGAAATCACGAACCCTCAAACTGTCAGACCTAGGATCAACTCCTGGTCCCTGCCTACGGTTCTGCCCCGCCATCAATCTAGTCAGCAGTTGTACTGCATCTCTCATTACCCTATCCTCTGCCCCTGATTGAGGAACTGGAGGCTCGGGTATTGGAACCTCTGGAGATGCTCTAAGCTCCTCTGGTGAGAGCGGTGTAACTGAGCTCGCCGACTGGCGTACAATATCAGACATAGACTGGGCATGTGTCCTCGTAACTCTCTGAGTCCGACTAGTAGCTCCTGCTACTGATTTGCCCTTCTAGGCCATTGTTGCCCTCTTCGGAGGCATAACTGTAACACAATAATACATCTGAGAGGGGAATTCTCCTAATAACACAACTCTATCACACAATCTATGAGATGAAAGAATAGAAACCAATCCTAAATGTATTGTAGCCTCATGTTTATGGGTGTGGTGCACAACACACCGATAACCAAGACTCTACTGCACATGGTATGTAGACATTCCGAGGACTAACTGCTCTGATACCACTCTTGTCACGACCCGAACCCCGTGCCCGCAACTGGTGCCCTACCTGGGCACCCTTATATCTATACCTCCCATATAACCAACAGAAGCAAATAAAACTCATATAATAAAACAACTCATGTGATAAAACCGGCAAGACGACGAGGCCGCCATTATATACATAAACCCAAAATGAGCTACAACTGTACATACGTCCAACCCACACCTGTCTACAAGACCTCTAAGAGTTTGATAAAGACATGTGACGGGACAAGGCCCCGCCGTACCCTGAATCTACATAAGTCTAAAATCCAAGACTGTACCAAAATGACAAGCTCCGGAACAGTGGATCTATCTCAAAAAGCTGGGCAATGATCCTAAGCACACGAATCACCAAACTGAGTACCTACACCTGCGGGCATGAACGCAGCCCCCCGAATGGGGGTCAGTACAACATGTACCAAGTATGAAAAACATAAATTACAGTAATTAAGATCATAACTGGACAAAGAATGACATGGACAAGTATAAAAATCAAATACCAGATCCAACCGTGCCATATAAAATAAGAGCCAACTGTATTGATTTTTAAAGTGTGAGAGTCATTTCAAAATCATAGATGTCTGTCCTTATAATATATCCCGGCTCCTTCTGGGACTCGGTCCATATAATTGTGGATGCATGTCTGCTTATAACGTATCCCGACCCATTCTGGGACTCGGTTCATATAACTGTCATGACTGTATGTATAACATATCTCGGTCCTTTAGTGAGGGACTCGATGAGCTGACTATAACGTATCTCGGCCCTTTAGGGAGGGACTCGATGATGTATAACGTATCTCAGCCTATTAAGGGACTCGATAAAATCACACATAACGTATCTCGGCCCATCAAGGGACTCGATGAACTCACATATAAAATATCCCAGCCCATCAAGGGACTCGGTCCATAAAACAACACTTGCACGAATAGTCATCTTGAGCAACCTTGTGCAATTTAAACCATCTTTTGACCCTCAATAAAACCTTTAAAACGAACTTTCATTTGAAACACCAAGGCACTATCATACCTTTCTTTTTAGAAAACCCCAGGCAATACCATGCCTTTCTTTTTAGAAAACCCAAGGCAATACCATGCCTTCATTTTTAGAAAACCCAAGGCAATACCATGCCTTCCTTTTTTAGAAAATACCAAGGCAATACCATGCCTTCCTTTTGAGAAAAACCAAGGCAATACCATGCCTTCCTTTTTAGAAAAAAATCAAAGCAATACCATGCCTTTCATTTTCGGGTTAAGATCCAATAAAACCATGTACGTCCACCGTACACTTACTTCATATAACCAACTTTTAAAGAAGAAATCGTTCACACACCGCTTGTCGTCTGTATTAACTCGATAATCTAAATTCGTCTCGCTCATCTGGCTAACATTATGGAAATAATTGCATAGTGATAACCGATCCAAATTGCCAAATTAATTCATTTTATGAGTCGTTAGTAGGTTATATATTAATAATGATCTTATCTAATCAGGTGTGAACCTAGAAAATGTAAAATGAACTGGTTATATCTTAGTTTCTATGCAGATGGAAGTCTAATCATTTCAATATAATTGATTGTCGATACCTTTTTCATTTAACACTGCAATGGCTTGTTTTGACACGTTTACCAAAATCAGTCTCAATGCTTACTACTTATTACTGCTGTAACTTAGCAAGATCAACTCGACTCCAATGCTTACTAAAAACTCTTACCAACATCTCCCATAAGACTTGGTAAGGACTTAGGAATAATTTAGACATGCCTTTAGCATAGAATCAATAACATAAATACTCCTTAACTTCTAAGAGTAGAATAACTTTTGAAACAATACCACAGTTATGGTTCATACGTAGAACATGCCAAAAGAGAGAAGGAAGAGGTTCACATACCTTGTTGACGACTAACCAACACGACAAGTAGAATATGTCCCAAATAGGTACTTCAACCTATAATGACAACAACACGTCTATCAACTTCATGAATACTAGTATACGCTATACCACATAATGAATCTCCTTTCACATAAAAACTCGGGCAACACTTCTCCTATTTATACAGACTTTTCCACCTTATAAATAAGGCCAATAACATCAATAACCAAGAACCAAGAACTAATTAAGGGCACAACCAACTAGCAATCAAAGGGTATTTACACACCTATTTCTCACGTAAAAATAGTCTCATAATCTCGGCAAAATAGTCCATAAAACAGTCCACAATCCATCAACAACGAGGGTAAAATGTGAGGTCTTTCAACACCTTTCTACACTCTTAATCTCTTAGGACTTTCATTAGAAACTACTATATTTAAACATGCATATTGGTGGCTGAATTTCCAGTATAAAACAATCCCCAAAACAGCACAACAACGTCTCACAGTTTCATGCAGTTTTTCGGAAAACTACTACAACCAAAGTCCTTTTTATAACTCCTTATAATCCAATTCGTATTCCAACACTTATATACAAACTATATCAACTTGTAACAACAATATTTCCTTCATTTTAGCATGCCATAGGTGAGGATAACAACAACAATAACCAATGAATCCGACAATCACCAAAGCTGTCCAGTTTCGGCTATCATGCCAAAAACTGCGACGTGTATTTCTTATTCTCCTTTTTGCTTAACATAAGTTCATCTATCAATTACAACATCATATAACTTCCAACTACTTTAAGAGGAAGAAGAAATCTTACCTTCGGTTTATCACAAAACAACCCCTATGTCTCGGCCAACCCTCACTTTTTGCACCACTTCTACACGTTACAATCACTCAAACGTATCTTCTACAAGGTTGTAACCATCTTGCTTTCATGTTCTCCTTCCATAAAGTTCATCTTAAAGATTAGAATTTCAAGACAACTTTCTTGCCAAAACCGTGACCCACTAGCTTGCAAGGTTAACTTGGCTTAGAACTTGGTTAAGGTGCTTAATCTTGGAAAATAACTTACACTTGTTCTTCACTTTTTCTAGGAATTTCGAGACTTCAAGGAGACAAAAGAGGTTGAAGAACATAGATATTTGTGAGCTCAAATCTTGCAAGACTTGATATATAACAAGGTGTACAAGCACAGGTGGATGGGGGACCCAAGTAGACCCATTTGTCCACTTGTCTTCACCTCACAAAATATCTTCCACCCTTAGCATTTTTTCTCAAATTTTCGAATCACATGCCCCAAAATTGTGAAATTTTTGTGGGCCCCCACTTTATCAATGTCAAGACTTAATTAATCCACACTAAGTCCATATCTCTAGTGGAAATAATCCAACTACAAGTTAATAGTTTTTGTCATCACATTCATTATATCCGAAATTATTCCATCTAGAAATGTAATATACTTTCCTTCCAATGTTCAAATCTTATATTCTAACTTACGTTCTCATTTATGCCCTGGAATCACGAGGTGTAACAGAAATGGGCAACCAAGTGCCAAAACTAAATACATATTCTGAACATGTCTCTCAAGTACGAACAAAGAGAAGGAGCATCTAAGGGTATGCTGGAGGTAGCATCCTCACCTTGAACACTGAAGGTTAGCAACTCTGACTCAGCGACGTGGTCCTGCGGAGGTGGAATGTATTGAATATGCATCCAAAAAGAATGTAGCAAGTGTAGCATGAGTACACAACGTACCCCCATACACATCATAGGCCGACAACGACGGAAGATACATATCAGATATAAATACCAAGTTGACACCAAATAATCCTATACTAACAGTTCAATAATCTAAATAAATCACATAGCTCACATGTTGTTCATCGAGTTCAACAATAATTCAAGTATCAAGTAGCATGTATAACCCTTCCAATTCCATAATCTAGTCATTTATCAATAACCACTGCAATTACAAGCCCAATCACAATTGAAATTATGTATGATATGAATGTGATTTATATACAAAGTACATTTCTCAACCTGGTATACAGTACGATAAGGTTTTATTATGATTTGTACACCCATGGGGGACCCGTGAAGTCCATATACCGCTCCAAGCCAGCCGAAATTCTACACACAAATCTAACTAGAGCCCAAGACTCATTGTCGAGCCTTATCAAGTTGCAAGCATGCAACTCTGATCCCTGCGTATCAATATCATCTCAATGTGTCATCTCATAGTGTTCTTACCTTTCTGGCCTCTTGGACCCACAACATATACATACCACTCTCATACTAATATCATATAATCATGAGTGTATGAATGAAAATGATAACACAAGGCAAGATATGATGATATAATAAGATGCAATCAGGTATAGAGATGACATGTCACATGCTTCTACAATTTAACAACACATTTATATAATCCAAATCAAAATCAAGATATCATATTGAAAGCATGTATGATGAGTAAACAACAATAGCAAATATAGCAACAAGGCCAAATAAGTAGTAGTCAGAACCAATAAAAGGTTAATTCCCAAATTCACCCAATATCATAGTTTAACACTGATACCCACTTAAATGTTCATCACAACCGATTGAGTGGGACCCCTAAATACGTCTAATACCCCTCAATATTTATAACTACTTACGCATATCTATCGAAGTGTCCAAAACCTAAAATGTAGCCTACCTATGGGCCAAACTAGAGCACTACACGATCACGCCTTTATGATAGTCTTGCGCTTCCTCTGCACCTCATTATAATCGAAGTCTAATCATGTATATTATATCATTAATATAAGGCTAACACATCATAAAGCAAGACTTTTAAATACCCATCCTGGACATACGCTACCAAGACTTGAACTTTAATACTTAATTACTAAGAACACGTACTAAGTAGTCACATTCTTATGTTAATTGAAAATTTATACATATTTGAACCCTCAATTAGATAATATATGAAAAGCCCCAATTTGAAACACTAGAAATTTTTCCCAATTAAAATAAGCTTCTATAACCAAATGAAGTCTTAAAACATGATTATCTAACAGTATTCATCACTAATTTACAATAAAACAAGTAAATTTTATTGTCCCAGTCTCTAGCCCTTATTCTGGTATTTGGGCGGTTGATTCCGTGTTGGGCGGAAGGCTGTGGCGGCCAGTCACAGATCCCGTTCACTCCCAAAATTCACCCAATCCTACCCGAGTCACAGCCCCGAGTCATGGTCCAATTACCCGAAGTCAACAGAGTATTTTTAAACCAAAAAGTTATTTTAATTTTAATTTAAATATTCTTAAATCACCACTTCCCCGTAATCATGTGTCTGCTTTAAATGACACAAATTGGAAAATTGTTATGACTGGTGAATATAATGCTCTTACTGATAATAAGACGTGGGAGTTGGTGCCCGTCCATCTGGTGTTAATATTATTCGGTCTATATGAATTTTGCTCATAAGGACAATTCTGACGGTTCATTTGCAAGGCATAAAGCTCGGCTTGTAGGTGATGGTAAGACTCAGCAGGTTGGTGTGGATTGTGGTGAGACAGTTAGCCCGGTGGCCAAACCAGCTACCATTCTCACTATGCTCAGCTTGGCTCTTTCGAAATCATGGCCCATACATCAGCTAGACGTGAAGAATGTTTTCCTACACGGCGACCTCAAGGAGACAGTATACATGCATCAACCCTTGGGTTTTAGGGATACTCGATATTTTCATCATGTCTGTTTATTGAAGAAGTCCTTGTATGGGCTTAAGAAATCTCCACGGGCTTGGTATAAGAGGTTTGAGGACTATATTTCGACTATTGGATTCTCTCACAACAGATCTGATAATTCATTATTCATATATCATCACGGTTCTTCAATGGCTTATATACTATTATATGTAGATGGTATTATCTTGACTACCTCTTCTGATGCATTACATCAGTCTATTATGATAATGCGCAGTTCTGAGTTTGTCATGAAAGACTTGGTGCTATTGAGTTATTTTTTGGGGATTGCTGTTACTCGTCATGCAGGTGGATTGTTCTTATCACAGAGGAAGTATGCAGCTGAGATCAGAGAGGGCTGGAATGTCATCCTGTAAGTCCACTTCCACTCCAGTTGATACTAAACTCAAATTGGGGGTTGCAGCTGGCTCGCCCTATGAGGATCTGACCTGTTATCACAGTCTTGCAGGGGCCCTTCAGTAGCTCACGTTCACGCGATCGGATATTACATATGTCGTACAACAGGTGTGTTTGTTTATGCATAACCCCAGGATTGAACATATGAATGCGCTCAAACGCATTCTTAGGTACATTCAGGGAACACTTGATTATGGCTTGCATTTGTATCATTCGTCGACGTCTACGCTTGTCTCCTACACAGATGTTGATTGTGGGTCGGATACGGGCGTTACGTCGGCTATTGTATGTTTATTGAAAATAACTTGGTCTCATGATCTGTCAAACGTCAATCCACACTTTCACGTCGAGTGTAGAGGCCGAGTATCGAGGGGTAGTCAATGTGGTCTCTGAGTCATGTTGGTTATGTAATCTTCTTTTAGAGCTCCATTGTCCTATTCAGAAAGCTACCTTGGTGTATTGTGATAATATTAATGTCATCTACCTTTCCGGTAATCCAGTTCAGCACCAGCGCACTAAACATATAGAGATAGACATTCACTTTGTTCATGAAAAGGTAGCTAGAGGACAAGTACACATCTGCCATGTCCCTTCCAGATATCAAATTGCAAACATCTTTACAAATGGTCTTCCCTCGGTCCTTTTTGAAGATTTTAGAGGCGATCTCAGACGAACATCATCCGCTATGTCTCATGGGATCGTGTTAAATATACATAGCCCATCCGCACCTGACCCATTCTGAGTGTGGCATAGAAGATTATAGTATATATTAATTATGGTATATATTGTATATTAATTAGTCTTGTAGTCTTACTATAAGTGTATTATTAGTCTCCATATAGAATAGAGATTTAGATGTAGAATAGGAAAATTCTAACTCGTATATATATATATATATATATTTCATCAATAAGAATGATCAAGGTGTTAATTCTTTCCTTACAATTGCAACATGTTCCTTATATTTGCGGATCCAAGCATGGGCTAAGATCTTGCATTTTCATACTTTGCTTCGCTTTTGCGGTCTTTATTGTCAGTTTCCACTCGTGTTAGGATTGGGTAATTTGACAGCACCGAACATAGAAGGCAAAAAATACGTCTCTTACTAACTACCAAAAGTAGCTATAAGTCTTTCTAGAAGTGGTTATAAAAGATAAGCACTAGAAAAAAAAGTTGTAAATGAGTTAGTTTGTGGTTATTATCCTAGCCAGCTCATTAATGGGCTGTTTATTGGAGCAGATCAGCCCGTTTATTTCAACATCAATCCATTTTAATATAATATCTTTGGATAGGCCCATCACTAAAGGATTAAGATCAAAACTTTACTCAACCAGCGTGAGGTGGCGAGGTTGAATTGTGCCCATTTAAAATCCTTAAAAGGATCTCATTCCCAATGAGTCTTGAAGTAATGAATTCCTATGTTGAATTTATAATTACATATTTAAAAATATTTAGTATATAGTTTTGAGTTATTTAATCCTTTGTATTGATTACAATATTTAAGAGGAAGTTCTTCATTGGTGGAGTTGACATATATGTATCAAAATTTATTAAAATAGTTAAAATACTATATTTATTATTACTTTTTTAAATAATATGTAAATAAAAAATACGATCACTATTTTGAGATGGATAGAGTAGCAAATTCGACCTCGTTTTGACATTAAAACTAGCATGACTATTCAGTCTAAATGTTAGCTCGTTGAGGATGTTCTATGTAAATGATAACTCGTTGAGGATGTTCTATATAAATAAATATATTTTTCACTATTGCAAATAATATTTAGGCGGAATCAGAATTTTTAGTTTATGAATTTTGATTGTAACTTCTTTTTATTTATTATATTTTTAATAAATTATTTATACATATTAAATAATTTTCTTTAACACAAATGTAAAATTTGAGTCTTTGCTTCGCCCCTATCTATGTATATCAGTATAATACTGTATCCACGCGATAATTGACGAGATACGATCAAAAAAAGTTATCCCTGAGATATGGCATTAATTAATTAATTAAATAAAGGAGAATAAAGATAATAAAGAATACTCCAGGGATATATCAGCAGTTTGTTGGGATCCTATTAATCCCCTTTTTAGTCAGCAATGCATGCGTAGATGGTGGATTACTCGCCTTTGCACTATTTCTTTTTCATTATTCCTTCAATATACCACTGGTTATATTAGTAAAATATAAGAGAATACTTGCTTTATTCTTGTGTCACTCGTTGCGTCATCTTGATACTGATATATAACTCTAAACTGTTGAATATAAATATAAAATTATAACAAAATGGAAAAGTAACAACAACAAGTAAATAATAAATTTGGAAATTAAACAAGTAAATGATTTTGTTGAGTCGATTGAAGTTTCAATCTTTCCTTAAGATATATTGCCCTTGTATATCTTTTCAACGGTTGTTTTGCTGAGTCGATTGAAGTTTCAACTCAAGTGTTCGCTTGATAAGAAAGATCTTTGAGTATATTGTGATTGCTAGAGAGGAAGACACTTTTCAGAGAATTGTTTTAAGTGTCAATGTGTATTGTGTTTTGCAATTGTACACAAGGCATCAATTTATAGGTAGATGATTTGGTCTTCTCAATTCACCAAATGAATGACCATCAATGTCAAGTAATGACCATGGATATTAAGGTTAATTCAGCCTAGTAATGGTTGAATTCAATAGCCAAATAATGGAGAGTAATTGCTTCAAATAAGCTCAAGAATCAGTTTCAATTCGCCTACTACGTTACTGAAAAACGTCGAAGCACCGCAGTCCTACGGGAGGACACCGCGGTGCCTAAATTTCAGTAAGTTACTGGAACCGAAAATTGGATTTGCACCGCGGTTCCATGGTGGAGGCACCGCGGTGCCTTCCAGTTTTTCCGTGGCGGTTTTTTCTGATTCGTTTCATCTCTTACACATTTCTTCCTTTCATTTACCAACGTGAAATCATTCGTCATTTGGTCAATAATCGTCTATTTTCTTACGTCTCAAACAATTCGTATACGTATCAATATCTCTTCCATTTAAGGAAATAATGATTCTTGGTACTTTATATGCACGTGTGTGGAAACCATGTTTCCGACGTGCGGGGCCCCTAATTGTTCGATTCATAATTAATAGGATTTACTTTATTTTGCGTTTAATAAATATTTCTAACAATCCCCTCTTGGAAGAGATTTTGGTGCACGTGTATGGTGTCTTTCTAGCAATCACTCGGCGAAATGATGTTGCATCTGGAGAAGTAGCCGGAGCTTTGAACCTTCCATAGTAAAATACCATCGGACATATTTACTGCGCGGTGAACGTGATGTCTTGAACCGTCCGTGTTTAGTATATGCCAAGATATTTATACCAACACAACACTTTCATACTCAATCTTTCTAGTGTTTTTGTCCGTCGTGGGTCGTGCACACCCTTGGTTTCTTAAGTGCGTTCATTTAAGGCGGCCTGTCCTCGCACTTAAATAGGTGGTCTCCTACAAGGTATCCTGCAATACCTAGCTATACAAACGTTAGGAACCATTAAAAATTTCTTCAACCTAACCTCTACTTTGGAGGATCATTAAAGGTTTCAGAAACTTATCATTTTACCCCTCTTGCAGGTAGCACTTTATGTCTATCACGGGAATGACCTTGGATTATGTTTCTTAAGAAGAAATCATTATCTGAAGTGTTCTTCCTTCCACCGAAGCGCTCATCTGAACCTTTACATTTTAGTTTTCTCGTTGAACCTTATTCCTGGGATCTCCAGTTCGTAAGGTTGGGTGTCCACTATATTGATTCTTATTGATTGAGTTTTAAGCCCATTCCCCTAGACAGGCAGTTCATCTGATCCCTGGGTATTCCCTTCGTCAAGGGATCTGCGATATTTTCCTTAGATTTTACGTAATCAATGGAAATCACACCCGAGGTGATCAGTTGCCTAACATACTCATGTCTCCATCGGATATGACGAGACTTGTCGTTGTATATCGAACTTCGTGCTCTTTCTAGAGCCGACTGACTTTCGCAGTGGATCATTACAGAAGATACAGGTTTATCCCAACATGGGACATCCTCTAGAAAACCATGAAGTCACTCAGCTTCTTCTCCCGCTTTGTCTAAAGTGATAAATTCTGACTCCATTGTGGATCGGGCAATAAGTGTTTTCCTAGAGGATTTTCAAGACACAGCTCCACCACCGATTGTAAAAACATATACGCTGGTGGACTTGAGGTCATCACTATCAGATATCCAATTTGCATCATTGTACCCCTCTAGTATAGCTGGATATCTCGAATAGTGCAACCCGAAATTTTGAGTGAACTTCTGAAACTGTAGTACCCTATTCAGTGCTTTCCAGTGATCCTCACTTGGATTACGAGTGAATCTAGCCAACTTATTGACTGCATGAGCGATATCAGGTCGAGTGCAGTTTGTGATATACATCAGAATCTCAATCACCTGTGTGTATCGCTCTTAGCGTACTGGTGCACCAAGATGCTTGTCAATCTTTTGAATTTTATCTAACGGTGTCGTTACTGGTGAACTGTTGAACATCTCAAATTTCTTCAGCAGATCTTCGATGTAGTGAGATTGAGACAAGACCAGTCCATTAGATATCTTAGAGATCTTGATCCCTAATATAATATCTGCAACACCCATATCTTTCATGTCAAAACATTGTTTTAACATGTTCTTAGTCTCTAAGATTATCCTAGGACTGCTACATGTGATCAACAAGTCATCTACATAAAGACATATTATGACGAATGAATCGGTATTTCCTTTCATGTAAACACATTTGTCACACTTATCAATGGTAAACCCTTATGATAGTAGGGTACTGTCAAATTTCTCGTGCCATTGTTTAGGGGCTTGTTTCAGCCCGTACAATAATTTGACAAGCCGACACACCTTTGTCTCTTGTCCTCGAACCACATACCCTTCGGGTTGATCATATATATTTCTTATTCCAAATCACCATTCAGGAAGGCTGTCTTGACATCTATTTGATGTATTTCAAGATCCCGCAAAGTGGCGGTGGCTATGAACATATGTATGGATGTCATTCTAGACACTGTAGCATAGGTGTCGAAGTAGTCAAGGCCTTCTTTTTGGCGATAGCCCTTGACTACCAACCTAGCTTTGTATTTGTCGATAGAACCATCTGTTTTTAAATTCCTTTTGAGGATCCATTTACAACCCAAAGGTTTGTGTCCTGGAGGAAGGTCAGCCAACTCCCAGGTGTGGTTGTGCAGGATGGACTCTAATCCACTTTCTATAGCTTCATTCCAGAGCGGTGCTTCTGGAGTTGACAATGCTTCTGTGATTGTCTGTGGTTCGTCCTAAACTAGATAAGCCTCATAGTCTGGACCGAAGGACTTGTCCTTCCGGGCCTTTTACTTCGTCTTGGTTCCATCTCTGAATCTTTCAAGTTCTGATAATCTGGAATACTGAAATTCCTGATCATCAACCACTTTATAATTTACGAGATCTGAACCATTCAGATCTAGGTAGTCAGCGACTCCTAGATCCTCAGAGGTTTGTTCATAACTTCGTTTGTGAGAGGTTATGTTTTTGTCCTTATATGGAAACGTGTCTTCAAAGAACTATGCGTTCCTTGATTCCATGATCGTACCTTCATAAATGTCTGGTACATCCGACTTATGCACTATGAAGCGATAAGCACTACTGTTATTGACATATCTGATGAATATACAATCCACAGTCTTAGATCCAATCTTGACCTGCTTTGGCATAAGTACTTTTACCTTGTCCAGACAACCCCATACCTTTAAATACTTGTAGGTAGGTTTCTTTCCTTTCCATAGCTCGTATGGAGTCTTGTCTTTACCCTTGTGTGGAACTCTGTTAAGAATCTTATTCGCGGTAAGGACAGCTTCTCCCCACATGGTTTGAGGGAGGCCCGAATTGATGATTAAGGCATTCATCATTTCCTTAAGTGTTCGGTTCTTGCGTTCAGCAACTCCGTTTGATTGAGGTGAGTAAGGAGTCATTGTTTGATGAACTATACCCGATTGGGTATAGAATTCTTCAAAAGGCGCTACATATTCTCCCCCTCGATCACTACAGATTGTTTTAATTTGTCCGCTTAGTTGGTTCTCAACTTCTGCTTTATAGCGTTTGAATATTTCAAAGGCTTCATCTTTACTTTTTAGTAAGTAAAGGTAACAAACCTTGTGCCATCATCTATGAAAGTCACAAAGTACTTGTTCCCCCCTCTAGTTTGAGCGAACTTCAAATCACATATATCAGTGTGTATAAGTTCTAGAGGAGCGGTTTCCCTTTTGACGGATCTAAAGGTTCTCTTGGAAAGTTTTGCATCTACGTACACCTCACACTTACGTTGAGGGCTTATGTCGATAGACGACAATTATTCCAGCTTTACCAATCTTTGAATAGATTGATAGTTAACATGTCCTAATATATGATGCCATAAATTAGATGACTCAATTAAGTAAGTAGAAGGTTCAATTTTATTGATAGTTGAAACAGAAGGCATTACCTATGCAGCCTTCAACTTAAAGAGGCATTCACATATGAAGCCCCTTCCTACAAAGGTTCCATTTTTAGTGATTACAAATTTGTTAGTCTCTAACACTAGCCTAAAACCAGTATTTACTAACAAAGGTCCAGAAATTAAATTTCTTCGAATTTCTGGGACATGCATCACTTCCTTCAGTATTAGCTTCTTTCCGGACGTCATCTTTAGGGTCACCTTTCCTACCCCCAGCACCTCTAAATAAGAATTGTTTCCCATGAACAATTTCTTATATGTGACTGGTGTATATGTGGAAAAAGCATCTTTATTGGAACATATGTGACGGATAGCACCCGTATCTAGCCACCATTGCACCAGATTCTCAACGAGGTTAGTTTCAAGAACCACCGCTGAGAATTCTTCAATCATATCGTCTAAGAACGTGTCTTCGACGATGTTTGCCTTAATCTTGCCTTTGGCCTTCTCTTGTTTGAGCTTGAAGCAGTCTTTGGCCATGTGACCAACTTTACCACAGTGATTGCGATCCTTACGGACCACCTTCACGTCGTCATAGACATGGATACCTCGGTTCCCTCCCGCCATATTACTAGGCCGAGAGTCAGCGTCTTCTCTAACTAGTGGAAGGTTTTTGGTTAGGAAATGTGATATTCTCATAACTGTCAGGAAGAGTAACATAGAAGTAAAGATGTTTGGAACATCTTGAGCATCGAGGTTGAAGGCACAGGAAATACCTTGAGTGGTGTTTGAATTTCCAGCGTCGATTTGTTCTTCAGCAGACATTGTTGTTGTTGGAAGAAGCGAATATTATCTTAAGCTTGTGGAATATAAATATAAAATTACAAGGAAATGGGAAAGTAACAACAACAACAAGTAAATAATAAATCTGGAAATTAAACAAGTAAATGGTCTTGCTGAGTCGATTGAAGTTTCAATCTTTCCTTAAGATAATATTGCCCTCGTATATCCTTTCAACGGTTGTTTTAGAAACTTATATCCCAAGATAAAACAACAATCAAATAAATGAGCAAAGGAACTCAAATGTTCGCTTGATAAGAAAATTTTTTGAGTATATTGTGATTTCTACAGAGGAAGACAATTTTCAGAGAATTTTTTAAGTGTCAATGTGTAGTTTGTTTTGCAATTGTGCCCAAGGCATCAATTTATAGGTAGATGATTTGGTCTTCTCAATTCACCAAATGAATGTCCATCAATGTCAAGTAATGACCATTGATATTGAGGTTAATTCAGCCTAGTAATGGTTGAATTCAATACATTCGTCATTTAGCCAATAACTGTCTATTTTCTTACGTCTCAAACAATTCGTATACGTACCAATATCTCTTCCATTTAAGGAAATAATGATCATTGGTACTTTATATGCACGTGTGTGAAAACCATGTTTCCGACGTGCGGGGCCCCTAATTGTTCGATTCATAATTAATAAGATTTATTTTATTTCACGTTTAATAAATATTTTCAACATAAACTACAATCAAACCTCTTTGTGCCAACCTCAATACTTTTTATGTCTCAATTTATATGATATATTTTCTTTTTAGTTTATAAATGATTCATTTTTATATTTAAAAATAATTTAAATTGATTTTTTTCCTTTTACCCTTAATGAAATAATTTTAGCACAAATAACTAGATGTACAATGTGGTCATCCATATTCTTACTATAAACCAATATGTCATCAAAGAACACTAAGATGAATTTTCTTTGTTGTTCTTTAAATACACAGTTCATGAGGGATTGGAAGGTTGCAGGGGCATTGGTTAGACCAAAAGTCATTACCCTGAACTCCTAGAGACCATGGTATGTTCTGAATGCAATCTTATGCTCATCCCCTTCTCCCATCCTTACTTGATGGTATCCAACTCTTAGGTCAACCTTAGAAAACACATTTTCCCCAAATAATTCATCTAGTAGGTCATCTATCATAGGTATGGGGTACTTGTTCTTAATAGTTAAACTATTTAACCTCTTGTAGTCTACACATAGTCTCCAGGTAAAGTCTTTTTTAACCTGTAGTGCAGAAGAGGTAATGGCTGATTGACTGGGTACTATAGTGGAAGCTTTGATCATGTCTGAAATAATAGACTTAATGGTGTTCTTTTTTATCATAAGAATATTTATAGAGTCTTAAGTTAAAGGGTTGAGCTCCAGGGACAAAGTTGATTCTATGATCACATTCTCTTTTGGGTGGAAGTTTAGTAGGCTCTAGGAAAATGATATGATTTTTTGTAGCAGTTTACCGATAGCAGGATACATTGTTTGTGTGTCCTTAACCATCACCGCTGGTTGAATCAGGGACAGTTCAGCCACCACTTCACAAGTACCACTGTGTAACATTCTTCTTAGCTCCTTAAAATTCATTGGTGATATCCCAGGACCATCCTTTTCTCCATAAAAGGTGATCATCCTCCCTTCAGACATGAAACTGATGCTATGTGGACCCGTATGCAAGATTATTGGGGCCACTTAATCTATTCAGTTCATCCCTAGGATCTATCACATCCTCTCACCTTCAATAATCTGAATTTAAAGTTGAACTGTTCATTTTGCATTTTCCATCCAAATGAAGGACTCTCTAGTTGGCATACCATTTCTTGACCATTAGCTAGAATTACTCTCAAAGGTTTCCTCATGGGCTGCATAGGTTTCTTTAGTTTCTTAACAATGTATGGGTCAATGAATGAATGTGTGGACATATTATCTATCAAAACTAGCATAGGGATCTTGCTAGCATATCCTATGATTTTGATAGTGGAAATATGTCCTTTGGAGGAACTTAAGCCTAGTAATGCATTTACTGATATCACAACATGTTCCTCTTCTGGTTCCTCTAGTGTCTCATCTACATCCACAAATACTTCTTGGGTTTCACCTCATTCTCTCCCCTTCTACCCCTTCTATAGAATTCACTACTCTTGTTTTACACTGATGCCCATATAAGTATTTTTCCTTGCATTTATAGCACAACCTTTGTTCTCTAAGAACTTCTAGATTGGGTGGAAGGGTGTTTGACTTATATGGGGCATTGGTTTGTGATATTTGGTGTCACGATCCAAATCGGAGGGTCGTGACGAGCACTCAGACATTACTTTCTGAGAACCACTAATCATATATTTAGCATACATCTGTAATATCGCATGGCGCATGAGGCCAAGGCCGCCAAGAGATATCCTACGGATATACGAAAATAGTAGACTGGAAAAGATCTATGTAAAATCCTGCAACCAGAAGGACCTAATCTATATACATATACATACCAAGGCCGACAAAGCCATACACGATTACCATACACATGATAATTGTCTACAAGTCTCTAAAGAGTATGTGATACTATCAGGTCGGGATAGGGCCCCACTATACCCATATGTATATGTAAAGTACTGTACCAAGACTAGATCGCAACCCCATAACAAATGGAGTGCTCCAATATCAGCTGAACAGGAAACTTACTGGCGCGGACCGTCGCTCTATCTATCTAGACCTACGGGCATGAAACGCAGTATCCCCCGACAAAAGGGATGTCAATACGAATACTGTACCGAGTATGTGATGCGCGTAATATGCACACACTTTTAAACGCAAGTGCACGTTATCGTATCAAGTAGTATAGTCTTAGATAAGACCGAATATCGTCCTCTAGGATTAGGGTTCAAGTACCAACTATCTATTTTCTAGTATCTATTTGGTGAATTAATGATTGATTGTTTGGTTTATAACTAAGAATTATTAAAGATAAGTAAATATAAAGAATTACTTCAGATGTGATGAGAATAGGGCTTCTATGTATCCTTACTATCTGCTTATGCTACTTACTAATGCATTACTTATGGTATTCTTCTTTTGGAGAAAGTAGGTTTACGAAATCGTTTTATACTCCCGTTAGGGTTATATAAACACTCAACCCCAGTATTGTTCCTTACCTAACTTTCACGATAAGGGTAACTCTATGGAGGATTAAGAACAAAACCTAGTTGATCACACGCACAATGCGCAAAATTAGGGTTGTTAAGCCTCTCATCAACGCTTACAAAACTAATTGAGGTATTTTCATCCCCAATTCAAGCCTGTCTACCCAACTTACAAAGATATTCACAATCCCCTTTCGTAACTGATTAGAAATCATATAGTGATAACTAGTTGTCAATTAGTTACCAAGAATTCAACTCAATTATTGGATAGATCTCTCAATAAGAAAAATAACCATAAACATGCATTAATTTATAACATAAGTTTCAAGAAATTCAACATAGAAAGCCCTATAAGAGAATTAGTTCCTAGCCATGAATATGACAAGAACTAATTCAAAGTTCATCATGCAAAAACTGAATTAAAGAAAAGAAAAAAGAAAGAAATTACTAATGTTCAGGTCTCCAATCTCCTAGCAAGAAAATCTTGTGTTGTCAAGAAGGAGAACCCTCAAAACCTGCCTAGGGTTCTCCTTATATAGGTTTAAAATGACTCCCTTCTTTTCCCTGCAGGCCTGGCCCAAAAATCCGTCAAAAGACCTAATTTTTCCGCCGCGCGCGTTCGCAGATAGCGCGCGCCGAAGTTCGCTTCCGGATGTTTTGGCGCCGCCCCGATATTCGCTGCTCGGAGCCGCGCGCTGCAATTCTGTAGCATCTCGATGTTGGCGCGCCGCGCCTCGCTGCTGCTGCTCGGTAGCCGCGCCGTTCTTCTGCAGCCTCTCTGAATAGTGGGCGCCGCGCTCGCTGCGCAGGAGGCCGCATGGCCGTCGATTTCACTGCTCGCCACTTTCTCTGCTACCGCACCTCCTCTTTGCCCTTTTTCGCCTCTTTTCCGCCATTTGGCCATTTTAACCACTTTGACTCAATAGAAGAAAAACTATCCTAATACAACACTTTATATGTGCAAAACGGGACAAAAGACTAATTAAACTGACTCAAAAAGTGTATATAAAATACACCGATCAAATACCCCCAAACTTAACATTTGCTCGCCCTCGAGCAAAGATGAAAAGAAAGAAATAAAATGAAAGACTGAATAAATAAGAAAATAAACAGACTCCCTGCCATTGATCACTTTTGCCGCATTTAATGTTAACTAGAAAAACATGAAGGTTAGCGTAATAATACGCAGGAACATATAGCATGGAATTTCAACATTGAGCTAGATATTTCGCAGCTCATACTTATCATGCTTAAATGGAAGTCAATATACTCAAGTATGCATATAAATTCAAAAATTCCTATGGCATGCTTACTTGCTATTCTCCACTAATTCGACATACATAAAAGAGATCTTCAGACTTTAAGAGTTGTAATGTAGGCTTAGGTAGGGTTGGTAAAGATAGGCATTTAGGCTCATTTTTCTGCACTCATGCTCTTTGGCTTTTCAATTTTTCCTTTTTCTTTGTTGATTCTTTCCTTCACTTCAATTCTATCCTTCCCTCTTTGTTTTGGGAGAGTGAAGTATACTGATAATGACAAGCACCCAAACTTAGGCTTTGCCTATTTCTTATTACTTTGTATTGTGCAACAGACTTTATTCACTCTTTTTGTTTTCTTTTTAACACAATGTACTCCACTGTTTCATATTTTCACTTATGGTACACTTTGTGGGAATATAGGGTGTCAAAGAAGAAGTTTCAAATTTAGGCTCAATGGGGCTAACTAGTGATATTTTTACAAAGACGGATAGAAAAGAATGGTAAGAATTGGCTATCAAAGAAATGTCCGAGTCATCTCCTAACACGCATATCCTAACTATTTCGCCTCAAATAGCAAGCAATCATAACACATAAGCATTTATCATTTAGCATACATAACTCAAGCAAGAGACTCCAAATAGACAGATTCTGTGAGTTTTTGGCATATCTAACCTAAGTGTTTAGATAGTTGCTTCAATTCCTTTACATTATTCCACCTTACTTCACTAGGTGTTTCTAGCAACTACAACATACATGATCTTTGACAGGCAATTATGACTCAAAAAAGAAAAAAATTGGTGACTCAAAATAAACATAAAACAATTGAAAAGAATTAAATAAAACATAACATGACACACAAAGAGAACTAAAACACAAAACACACCCTCAACTTAAATCACACATTGTCCCCAATGTGTGTAGACTCAAAGACAGTAAAAGAAATAGGACACTTACAAACTTTGGCTAAAATGGTGGTGGTGGCGGTGGATAATGCATCGACCATTGGTTGAATAGGGAACTCAACTCGTCATATCAGTGCGTATTTGCCGCTTCCCGCCTCACTTCTTGTTGCCTTTGTCGCAACTCCCGTTGTCCCCTGTCTCAACTCATTTTGTCCTTGTAACAATGTGCCAAGTGTTGCATCATCATCCTGCAGTTCTCGAGCACTTGCTCCATCATCGCACCGAGGGTCCCGCTTCGTGGTTGGCCGTGGCTAGGTCTCGCCTCATATTGAGCCCCTATTTCGTGCTCATCTTCATCCATGGCGCCTCTGCTGCTGATGCTGGTGGTGCTCTCCGCCGTCTTTGGGCCGGGTGCGGGAAAGAGTGCACTATCCCATAGGACACCGGCAGTTGGTTTCTTTCATGCGTATCCGGGGGTAGGATTGGGACCGCACTCATGTGACATAGCTTTGTGATAATCGAGCCATGTCCCAATCCGCTGTTGTTACCAATCGCTGATTTCCTCGATGCTCTGCACTATTTCTTTTCCCACATCAATCGCCAACCCTTCATAATTCCATATACTAGTTTGATCGCGCCCTCCGCACTCTAGTGAAGTGCGTGGATGGAATCACGCGCGCTTAACGAAATATAGCCAACCTTTGGCTACTTTGTTGAATCGCACTGCTCAAGGTCTTGACCCATTTCTTCCAATCTCAAACGCAGCCGGGGTAGCTTATCGTATTCGCGACGGCATTCCAGTTGATGTTGTTGGTGCTCCTAGACCATGTTCTAAAATGGTTCCAATCACTACTCTCTTCAACATCAACTATTTTCAATTGTATATTTATATCCTCTCATCACAGTACATAATGTCCCCTTACAAAGCATCCTTTCTACCTTCTCCTAAAATTTGCATAAAATTCACGCACCATTGTTGTGTTCACTGGTGCTATCTTCTCCGATTCACAAATTTCCTCCACTCTTAACTCAATCATCGCCCGAATGGGCTCATAAACATCTTCTCCCCCATATGACTCCCTCTGGTAGTCCATTCCCCTTTCTGGTATTAAGGGTCTGGTATCAAGCTTTTTGTATCTTTGGAAGGCTTGGTAACTTACAAACCTAGTTTCATCATATTGTGGGGTTTGGATGTGGACCCTCTTCTCTTTCTGGTGGCCATTTTAAAACAAAATCTGCAGCTTCAAATTTTTGTGGCACAATGTCTCCTACACACTCAACAACTAGCAGTGACAACACCCCCAAACTTCAACAATGCCCACAACCTCCTTTTCTACTCTTTTCTCCAACTTCACAACCAACTTTTCAAGACTCAAACTACTCCAACTACAATACTCTTCCCAACTACTACCTCCTATGACTTGGTGAAAGGATTCAAGAACAAAGATAGGGATTACCTTTTGATGAGAAGATTCAAGCTTGTTCTTGTTTCAATTGGTGGGTTGAGGCTATGGAATGGAGCTTTGTTGTTTGAGATAGTTTGGGGGGTTTTGGGAATTTAAGAGTTTAGGTTGTGGTTGGGTTGGATTTGTGGAGGATTTGTGGGAAAGTTTCTGAAATTTCGTGGGTTTTTGGAGAGGGCGTTAGGTTTTGAAGTTGGAATTAGAGAAAATCTGATTTTTGGGCGTTTTAAGTTCGATTCCCGCCGAGCCGCTGCTCGCTAGCCTGGCGCCTAAACATCTCATACGCCGGGACTTTCTGCGCCATGCGTCATGGAAAGCGCCTAAATCCCTGCAGAAACTTTCTGAATTCTGCAAGTCTCGCTTTCCCTGAGGCGCGCGCTTAAACTTCAAAGACTTTTCAGATATTTCGCGCCGCTGCCTCGCGCATCGGGCGCCGCATTTTAAATTTCGCTGCTCGCGCACGGCTTGCTTCGCATCGGGCGCCGTGGCGCTTACCCGCTTTTCTGGAAATCCTTGCTTTTCTTCAGTTTATTTCCCTGTACCTGTCAATCACAGCACAAAACACAAGACTCCAAGACCGTGAGACTGTTCTTAGACGAAAATAAAATAGACTAAAGACAGAAATTAAAATAACATAATTGAAAACATTGGGTTGCCTCCCAACAAGCGCTGTCTTTAACGTCTTTTAGCCGGACGCAATTAACCTTTCTGAGTGCCCATTGGATACTTCTGCGAACTGCTTGCAATCCACAGATTTATTGCTATAGGTTTCAATTTCCCTATAACTATTTGTTCAAACAGGGGCCTTAAACATACAAGTATCCCCCAAGCACACAAGATGAGTTTGTCTTTTAGGCTTCTTATTTTGTAGGAACCCGTGAAATTCTCTACATCTCTTGACTCCGGGGTTGCCTCGATGGTATTCAATTCCTAATCGGGAGTCATTCGTGATAGCTAGTGGTGTTTCTTCCGTGATAGGTGCATGAAAAGAATTTCCACGTAATCCAAGAAGGTGAATAATTGGATTTGCAATCTTTTCCTTTCTACACCAACTATCTCACCGATTCTCAATAGTTGGGTGATTCGTGCTCCTCAACTTGCTGTTATTGAATATGATCGCGAGTTCGCTATTTGCTTTCCAACTTCTTTATACCCAACCTCATTTCGTCCATGAATCGAGCTTGGGACCTCGTGAGACCGAGTAGAGTTTCTCGTAATTCCTCCCTCTCTTCCTCTATGGTTGAGCTCGATCATATCGACAGAGTAATCCATATCTTCGTGATCCCCGAGATGCATCAAAACCAACAAAGAATCACGGCACCCTTGTTTTCACACAATAAATACATAAAACAAACAAAATTAAAAAAAAACTATACATAAAACCAAAGTAGAAATTAAAAATAGATAAATTTGATATTGAACTAATGCCTAATCCCCGGCAACGGCGCCAAAAACTTGATGCGCGTAATATGCACACATTTTTAAACGCAAGTGCACGTTATCGTATCAAGTAGTATAGTCTTAGATAAGACCGAATATCGTCCTCTAGGATTAGGGTTCAAGTACCAACTATCTATTTTCTAGTATCTATTTGGTGAATTAATGATTGATTGTTTGGTTTATAACTAAGAATTATTAAATATAAGTAAATATAAAGAATTACTTGGATGTGATGAGAATAGGGCTTCATGTATCCTTACTATCCGCTTATGCTACTTACTAATGCATTACTTATGGTATTCTTCTTTTGGAGAAAGCGGGTTCTGAAATCGTTTTATACTCCGTTAGGTTATATAAACACTCAACCCAGATTGTTCCTTACCTAACTTTCACGATAAGGGTAACTCTATAGGAGGATTAAGAACAAAACCTAGTTGGCCAAATCGCGCACAATGCGCAAAATTAGGGTTGTTAAGCCTCTCATCAACGCTACAAAACTAATTGAGGTATTTTCATCCCCAATTCAAGCCTGTCTACCCAACTTACAGCATATTCACAATCCCCCCTTTTCAGAATCTGATTAGAAATCATATAGTGATAACTAGTTGTCAATTAGTTACCAAGAATTCAACTCAATTATTGGATAGATCTCTCAATAAGAAAAATAACCATAAACATGCATTAATTTATAACATAAGTTTCAAGAAATTCAACATAGAAAGCCCTATAAGAGAATTAGTTCCTAGCCATGAATATGACAAGAACTAATTCAAAGTTCATCATGCAAAAACTGAATTAAAGAAAAGAAAAAGGAAAGAAATTACTAATGTTCGGTCTCCATCTCCTAGCAAGAAAATCTTGTGTTGTCAAGAAGAACCCTCAGCGCCTAGGGTTCTCCTTATATAGGTTTAAAACGCTCCCTTCTTTTCCTCGTAGGCCCGCCCAAAATCCTTCAAAAGACCTAATTTTTCCGTCAGCGCCGCTGCCCTGCAGATAAGCGCGCGCGGCCTCGCTTTCCGTCCGGATGTTTTGCGCCGCGCCCGATATTCGCATGCGAGCGCTGGCTGCAATTCTATGGCATCTCGGATGTTGGCCGCGCGCTGCTGGCATGCTCGTAGCCGGCCATGGTTCTTCGCGACCTCTTCGAATAGTGGCCGCGGCCTGTCGCAGCTGAGGCGCGCATG
The DNA here is from genome assembly GCA_029844215.1 of Przewalskia tangutica. Taxonomy (NCBI): domain Eukaryota; kingdom Viridiplantae; phylum Streptophyta; class Magnoliopsida; order Solanales; family Solanaceae; genus Przewalskia; species Przewalskia tangutica. The sequence goes on along the minus strand of CM056736.1, from coordinate 82,091,622 downwards.
GCCTAGTCGATTTCGGCCTCGTTCGCCACTTTCTCATTTCGCTCCTCTTTCTTGCCCTTTTTTCGCTCCTTTTCCGCCATTTGGCCATTTTAACCACTTTGACTCAATAGAAAGAAAAACTATCCTAATACAACACTTTATATGTGCAAAACGGGACAAAAGACTAATTAAACTGACTCAAAAAGTGTATATAAAATACACCGATCAGTATGTCAGACACGAAAAATAGCATAATAGAGACCTGAAAGTAACCAACCAGTAGAGAATGACTCTAAGGGCCATAATATGCATAAGTATCATGTATGTATAGAATGCCTCTGAGGGTCATAATATGCCTAAGTGTCCTGCACAATGCGGTCATATATATACATATAATGCCATTGGCCTCATTGGGCATATTCCTTACCATAACAGCCTCTGTGGGCATCATATCATATCAGCCTCTATGGGCATAATTATTATTGTGCATATCTGTACCAGCTGCAGGTGATGCTTTATTCCGTTTCCATCCCCATGCATTTGAGGTCAAGGTATATACATGTATATAATGTGTGAATGATATGATAATAAGAAAATATAAGTTTGTCAGAGTGATGTAATATTGATCCACCTCCGACTAACATTATGAATACTAACATCTTTTCCATATAACTCAGTAAGGATTTAGGAACATTTTTAGACATGCTTTGACAATAAGAACAGATAATATAAACATCTTTAACTACTAAGAGTAGAATCATTTATGAGACAATATTACGTTTGTGTTTCGTACTTAGAACATGTCAAAAGAAGAAATGATTTGCCTTAACATACCTTTAATGTCGGCCTCTCAACAATGAATTTCCACTAGGGAATAAAGGGAAGATGAAAAAATGACTACCCTATACACCTTCTTGCTATGTATTTTTTTCAGAATCCATAGAAACCTTGGCTTAGTGCCATTACTGTAAGCGGCGGATGATTGGTATGCAGGATCGGTTTCACATTCAACTTAACCTTCTCTATACATCACTCGTAATTGATGAATTCATCTGCCACCTTTACTTGAGCTTGCCAAGAACAACCACTGCTCCTTCTAAATATTTGGAAAAGAACTAATTTTTACTTCTTGAAATAGCAACAAAATGTTGTTGGGCATAGAAAAGCAAGGTAACCTCATTTTCTTAGTTTCTGGTTACATTTTCCAAGAAAACCCAAAGTAAAATGAAATTGGAAGTGTTGTCTCCTAATAGTAGATTGTGGTCCCTTTAAGGCTTACCTTTGCAATGCAAATTGATGTGTCACTAATACATGTGTACACCTACTCATCTTTAGGATAGTAATGACTAAGATATGTAGGTACTCCCCCGTGTAGGTCTCTTAGGGTCACTCTTATCCAATCATTATTAATATATCATATCACACCTTAATGTGCATGTATAATTAATGAACTTGCTTCAACCTATTGGTGGCATACAGGGACTATGTCCACACAATATTTATCCAATAATCTCAATTATTTCCTTAATCCCAATTCACTTTAATAATAGATCATTTTTGACACATCTCATATACTTCTTATCATGATCATGAAATATGACGCCAGTTCGTAACCTCTTTTGGAACATACAAACTATTATTATTAATCCCTACCATCACACTTGTTAAATCATAAATCATTTTTGAACTTCATCATTTTATACACCGAGATCTTGATACACAAATTTGAATATGACAAAAAAATCAACAAGGCTTGAGTCTACTTACATATCCTTAGTTGTTCAATCCATGGCCATAAAATACGGAATTTTACATTCTTCCCACTTTAGAAACATTCGTCCTCGAATGTTAGGGTGACACATCAAATCCCTACTATGTCGGTCGAAAACACAACCACCGCTTCGCGGGGCCATATAATATAACATACATCATCACATCAGACCTCACATGATCCTCAAGCATTAACTATAATAATATGAAACATAACTCACCTTATGCTTCTCTCGGAATCTCAGCGTTGGTCTAAAATAGGTAGGGATATTTGTGTTTCATATTTTCTTCCGTCTCTCATGTCATTTCCTCTACCTTCTTATTCTGCCATAGAACCTTCACAAATGCTACTTATTTAGTCCTCAACTGGCGAACTTGTCGAACTAAGATAGCAGTAAGAACATATTCATATGATAGATCCTTTGTAACCTTCACATCGTCAATGGATAAAATTTGGGAAGGATCTCCAATACACGCTCTTAACATAAAAACATGAAAAAACGGATGAATAAACTTTCCCTTTTTTTTCCAAACCTCCTTATATCCTTCATAGGAGAAACCTTCAAGAAGACCCAATCAGCCACTTAGAATTCTAAGTCCCATCATCGTACATCTGAATAAACCTATAACGACTCTAAGCGGTTAACAACCGTTCTTGGGATAAGCTTCACATTCGCTATGGTGTGGTGCACTAGGTCAGGCCCAACTAATTCTGATTCGCCTACTTCAAACCATTCGATAGGAAATTTACATTTCCGTGTATACAAAGCTTCATATCGATCCATTTTAATACTAGCATGATAACTATTATTATATGAAAATTAAATAAGGGATAGATGATCATCCTAACTTCCCTTGAAGTTAAATGCGCAAGCTCGTAGCATGTCTTCGAGCGTTTGAATTGTACGCTCGGCCTGCCCGTTAGTCATGAAGGCGAACAATCCTTTTAATGTATAACTTTACGTAGTTCTCAGTTGTATAGGTAGTTCTGACCGCCAGGAAATAAGCTGACATTGTCAATTTATCAAGAATCATCCAAATAGAATCAAACTTGTGATAAGGGCAAGGTAAACCAATAATAAAATTCATATTAATCATTTTCCATTTCCATATCGGAATCTCAACGTCCTGAGTCAAGTCACCGGGCTTTTGGTGCTCTATATTTTTTTTTACTTGCTGACAATTGGGACACAGAGCTACAAACTCCACAATGCTCTTTTCCGTGTCGCTCCATCAGTAAATACCCTTGAGATTATGATACCTTTTAGTAGATCCAGGGTAAATAGAATAGTATGAGTAGTGGACCTCCGTCATAATTTTGTCTCTTAATCCCGCTACACTTGGAACACATAAATGACCCTGGTCTTGAGAACCCCATTTTCGTTAATCTCGAAAGTTGTGGTCTTATTTTGTTGAATACTTTCTCTTATTCTTCCTAAGACATGGTCTTCCCACTAGCATTCCTCAACATCCGATATGAGGGACGATTCTGACATATTCTACCTCACAAAACCATCATCCTTAGAATACATAAGTTTGACTCCCAAACTAGTTAACTGATGGAGCTCTCTTACTAACTCCTTTCTCTCGACCTGCACCGGAATCGAGATGACCATCGGCTTATGTCTGAGTGTGTCTGCTATAACATTAGTTTTACCGGCATGGTGTAAGATGTCCACCTCATAATCCTTCAATAATTTAAGTCACATTATTGGTCTCAAGTTCAATTTTTTCTATTTAAATAGATATTGCAGACTTTTATGATCCGTGAAAATATCTACCTGAACACCACTAGAGCCAACTCCAAATCATGCAACGAATAGTTCTTCTCATTTTTCCTTAATTATCTTGAAGCATAGGCAATCATTTTATCATATTGCATTAGCACGCATCCTAAACCTGCTTCTGAGGCATCACAATACACCACGTAGCCTTATGGATCCTCTAGAAGAGTAAGGACTGGTGTTGATGTTGGTTTGTCCTTTAATTCTTGAAAACTCTGCTCACAGGCATCGAACCATTGTATCTTTATAGCCTTTTATATCAACTTTGTTATAATCCTTTTGTCGATTGATTGTTGGAAGATCCAATCTGTTGGTTATCATTGCGTAATTTCCCTCTCCTTTAGTGAGTGTAATCACCATCTTAACTCCCTAGACGGTTGCCCCATTTACATTGATTTGTTACATCCAATTTCATTTTCCGTTGCGGCTTAGCTTGCTGTCGAAATACATGTCTTGTATGATGGCATTTTTAACGTTGTTTGGGTGCCCAAAAGGGACGTGCACATACACACATACTATATCTGACCTTGGCGGGTATTTCTTGCCCTACGAAGCTTACTAGAGTCGTTTCAAAGAAAGCTTTGAGTTTCAACCAGTAAGATAACAACAAAGACAGTGAAGATGCAAGTAAGTAAATCACAACAAAGGGATAGTTTTAAAGATGCTGAAAATGTTCTAATCTTAACAAAATTTGTAAGTGAATACCAATAAAGAAATTGGACAGAAACTTTCAAACAGGACAGTGCTTAAACTAAGACAACTTCAATTATTCTAAAAATAGTAACAAATCATTCTAAGAGTTAGCATTGTCCTGAAGCTAAGTAACTATCTCAGAACTCATAATAACTGTAGAAATTACTACTAATTTCTTAGGAAGACATATTTTGTTTAAGCACATAAACAAGCATCAGTTTAAGTAGAATTTTAGATTTGCAACTGAATCTTAAAGGAAGGGAAAATCATTATTAATCTTTGAACTATTGTTCTACCTCATTTTAAGAATACTAAGAAAGAGCATATTCAAATCCTTTCTCACTACCAAAACAATGACCACACATGATTCTCTGAACTTTTCCTACCCTTTTTGACAAGCAACTTACTCACTTGAAACCCAACTTCACTAAAGAAGTTTAGGTAAGAAAACTGGATTTTAATACACATAATTTAGCCAAGTTAGAATTTCCAAAATAGATTTGGCATAACAACAAACTAGCTATTTCATACTCATATTAGTTCGCTCTCAATCATCAACTGGACAACAAAGACCAAACATGTGAACAAAATGGGACAGTCAAATAAATAGTTGAAACTACACCAATATTATAATCTAGTTAAGTTCGTTAACCATCTTAGCCTATATGCACGTTATTCATACATACATAAGAAATTTGAAACAAAATAGACACATATCTTCATAATACTAAACTGTACAACAGTCTTATCAACCCACATACATAATCCAAATATTTCTTCGATTAATCCGAACAGATAACCACATACCGGTTAAGCACAATACATGATCTACTTAAATGTAACTAATATAAGGACCTTATGGGATATTAGGATAGGTGCTAGGACAATGTTGTGCCCCTGTTAGTGTACATGCACTGTCCTGTCTCTTTTCTATATATGAGCCTCGATCAGACACACTTTGAAGTGGAACCCTCCTATCCCTACTAACCACCAGCATCCTCTTGGCCTGCCTATTTTCTTCTTCCTTTGCATATCTCATGACATAAACCGGCGAGCCCTGATTAACGGAAATCCAAGATTGTGGACTATCCGGAACCTCAGAAGAGTTGGTGTCAGTGAATGAAATGAATACCCTGTCACATCGACACACCTGAGGGTAACCCATCTATGTGAATCCCTGTGCTGCCCAACTTACACCATAATTAATGGGGCTCGATACAGAAACTAAGGGCCTTGGTGAGGTCGGAACCTCCCTTACCCATATTCCATTGGAATAACCGAAATTATTCGAGCGGGTGACTCATATGGATCCTCGGATGGCTTGTAGACATCACTAGGACAGACCTGACTCTGATACTCAGTTTGTCATGACCCAAATCGGAGGGTCATAACAAGCACATGTACCTTACTTTCCGAGTACCACTAATTATATATTTAGCATACATCCATAATTTGCATGTCCCATGGGGCTAAGGCTACCATGAGATATCCAAAAAATAGTAGACTATAAAAGAGCTATGTAAAGTCTTGCAACCAGAAGGGCCCAATCTATATACATATACATACCAAGGTCGAGAAGGCCATACACGATTACCATATACAGGACAACTGTCTATAAGTCTCTAAAGAGTATGTGATACCACCAGGTCGGGACAGAGCCCCGCCATACCCATATACATATGTAAAGTACTGTACCAAGATTAGACCGCAGCCCTAGAACAAATGGAGTGCTCCAATATTAGCTGAACTGGCAACCTACTAGTGTGGACAGTAACTCTATCTATCTGGACCTACGGGTATGAAACGTAGTGTCCCCGACAAAAGAGATGTCAGTATGAATAATGTACTGTGAATGTCAGACATGGAAAATAGCATAATAGAGACTTGAAAGTAACATGAGACAAGAAACAAACAACCTGTAGAGAATGACTCTGACGGCCATAATATGCATAAGTATCATGTTTGTGTAGAATGTCTTTGAGAACCATAATATGCCTAAGTTTCATGCACAATGCGGTCATACACACACACACACACACACACACACACACATATATATATATATATATATATATATAATGTCATTGGCCTCTTTAGGCATCTTATTTACCATAACAGCCTCTGTGGGCATCATATCATATTAGCCTCTATAGGCATACCTGTTATACCCCGTGGTTCGGGTCTGGACCGCGGTCAGGGGCCGCGGCGCCAAAGCGGGTGATTATAGGGCGCGCGCCGAATCTGGTCGCGCACCGGAAGATCCGAGGTCGCTGAAGTTTCAGTCGCGACGCCGGGAAAGCGTGGGCGCCGGAAAGTCCTAAGAAGGCGGCAGGAGTTTCAGCGCCGCGGCGCCGAGGCGGGATCTGCGAGAGTTAGTGGAAATTTCTGCACTGTTTTGTTTTAAAAGAGGTCATGGGTGGGTGACAAGTGTCCCCCCCATCTGAAATGTTGCATGCCTTATATTGACCAAGTCTTGAAGACTTGGTCATCTTTCATCTTTCATCTCTCTCTAAGCTAAAAAGCTCTCCCTTCTCTCTAGAAAATCAAGAGAAACTCCAAGCTTAAGGAAAATATGAAAAGGGTGTTAAGAAGGAAAGTTATTTGCAAGCTTGTGGAGGTTATTGTGGTGGTATTCTTGAAAAGGAGGCTAGCAAAATTGTTGGAATAGTTTTGGCTAAAGCTCCAAAGGTAACATTTCTTCTCTTGTAGCTAGTTATTGGTGTTGCATGTGAAGAATAAGGAATTTGTAGTAGTAAGTAATGCTCTTAGAATCATTGCATGTAAGAAAAATGGTTTGGATATGAAAGATTGGTTAAAGAGATATTATGAGCATGTTGTAGCCTACAAACTACTTTAGAATTGTTAAGTGTATTGTTTTACCTATTGGGGCAGAATTTTACACACCTAAGTATGGTTGTGTAATCCCCTTTGAAATGTGGGATTGTTGGGCCTTAAATGTGGCGTTTGGATATTGAATTCGGCCTTGAAAAAGGTGGCAAAGTATGTAGAAACAAAGGAAATGCTGCTCAAATTTCCTTAGGAATTAGTAACTTGAACTTGGAATATTTCTACATTGAAATTAGGGGTTAATAAACGTATTATGGTCATTATAGGTTGACATATTACGTGCGGTATTTCGGACTTAGCAAGTGGATTAACCGAAGAGGTATGTGGAACTTTCCTATCTCTTGAGCATGAGTAGTTGTACCTATGTAGTACGGTAGACGTACAAGATTTGATATCTTTCACTTGTTTTAAAGTATATGATACTTGTTTCATTTCAAAAGTATAAGTCCCTTGAATTTAGGAAAAATGTATTTGACAAAGGGATAACGCTAATATAATGACTTTATGGGAAGTTGGTTATATTAGTTTTTTTGAAAGGTTCACAAAGAAAGGTTTACTCTAATTAAAACAAGTACGGGTAAAGGATTTGAAACTAAGAAAGGTGAATTGATTTTTAGGCATTGGTTGCCTAAGGTTTTAAAGGAAATGAAGTCACTTGATTTAGAAGCCTATTATATTTCTAAAAGGAAATGTGACTTGTCTTGAAACGAAATCGTAACTTGATACTATGGTGATTAGTATCTTGGAATTTTTGTATAAAAAGAGTTATTTCTTAAAAAGTTAGAAGTACATGGTACTTGGGTTGAATTCCCGGATTTTCTATTAAAAGACATGTTAGTGCCTTAGGATACTAAAATGAGAGGATATGTTAATAATGTTAATAAGAAGTTAGGGGATTTCTTAACTTGCTTATGTTATGATAAGCCGGTAGTGCTTATGTTATGATAGGCCGGTAGTGCTTATGTTATGATAGGCCGGTAGTGCTTATGTTGTGATATGATAGGCCGGTAGTGCTTATGTATGATATGATAGGCCGGTAGTTCTTATGTATGATATGATAGGCCGGTAGTGCTTATGTTATGTATGATAGCCGGATGAGCTATGTTATATATTTATATTATTACGGGGTAAACCCCGGGTTATTATTTATGTCATGGATTTGCTACCCATGATGCGAGTGCGGCGCTTGCACTCATGCGGATCCGGACCACAGGATCCATGTGGGTGAAATAGTCTCATGCGAGTACGGCGATGGTACTCATGCGGGTCCACAGGATCCATGAGGGTGAAATAGTCCCATGCGGGTGAAATAGTCTCATGACGAGGCGGATGACCTCATGCGGGTCCACAGGACCCATGCGGGTGAAATAGTCCCAGGAGTAGGGTTGCTTAATGGTACTACGGGCGAGGTACCCTGTTTTGATCGTGAGCCTCCTATTTTTATGCTATAAGATTTATACTTGTTACTCTCATTGTTAGTAAGGCACAGTGCAAGGAAATTGATTTTTATCTATGACTCCAGCTTATTTTTGACTTATGATATTACTACAGTATTTTCCAGTTTTACATACTTGGTACGTCAGATCGACCCCTTCCTGGGGCGCGTTCACGCCAGCAGGTAAGGAAAGTGGTGGTAGATCCTCATTCCTAGGATCTTTTACTCAGGTGTCAGGAGCTCCATTTCTTCGGAGGCTCGACTTTTGGTATGGTTCTCCCTGGTGTTGTTGATGTTTTGTACATTCAGGGGCATGACGGGGCCCTGTCCCGTCATAGTGTTACTCCTTCTTAGAGGCTTGTAGTCTTGTCATAACTTGGTTTGTTTAAGGATGTAACTGTTCGGTTTTATGTACTTTTGGGGTAGCCATTTTGGGCTAGACTATTTATATCATTATGGTTGTTTATTGTGAGTTTATATTCCGGTTTTCTCGATGTTGTGTCACGCGATGCCCGTTAAGGCACCTGGCCACGGATCCGGTCGTCGTTACAAAAGTGGTATCGAGCGCTTAATCCTCGGAAAGCGGTCTACAGTGCCGTATCTAGTAGAGTCTTGATTATCGGTGTGTTGTGCACCACATCTATAATCGTGAGGTCGCAGGATATTTAGGATTGGTTTCCATTTCTTCTCACTCTAAGATCGTCCGATAGAAATTGTGTGGTTAGGGTCGTCTCTCCCAAAGGTTATGGTGTTTGCACGAAAGCAAAGATGACCCAGAAAGATTATGTGGATTGCGTATCCAGGTTAGTAATACTTGTAGTATAGTTGGTATTGTGACATACTATCTGATTTCTGTATGAGGGTCACATATGTGTTGCCTAGAATGATTTTAGATTACCAGGATTTGGTAAGGACTAAATAGATACCGGGAAGGTATGAACAGTTAAGGAACTCTCATCGAGGTTTTACGTGCTAGTTTGAGATAATTAGGAGATGATGAGTTGTCGGAAAAAGTAATGGAACCTTAAGAAGCTTAATTAAGGGGCCCAATGGGAGACTATGTTTGTAAATTAAGCTACGTGGTATGCTTAAGAGGATAGTACGGATGAGATCCGTATGGAGTAAGTAATGGTTGTTGTGATCAAGACGACACAGTTATGGTATTATGAGAAGTTAGGGTACCCATTTATGGGGTGGGATCAGTTGATAGTAGTCCCGCTACGTGACAGGATCATGAGGGAACAAGCCCGAGTCTGGTTAATCGTTTTACAGGTTCGTGGACGCATTCCACCGGAACCAGGTTGTGAGAGCCGGAAATGGCCTTATATGGTTTGACTTAGTAACTCCAAGATTGGGGGCCAGCTTTATTATGGAAGTTATGTACGTAAGCTAGAATAAGTTTGGAAGTACGGAAAAGAGTACGACCGGTAAGGAAGTGAAGTGGTGGTAACCAGTGAATTATCCTTCCTTCTTTGGCATCATTGTTTTTAATAAGTCTGTGTGACTTGTTCATTGAGGTAAATTGACGCAAAGAGTAGGTAATACTTGAATTTGAAGGAATTTATGTTAAGTGCCCTTGGAGGTACTTGGAGTTGGTTTGGTGTGGCGGTCAGGGCCACGACCTTCCGGATAATTTCAGGAAAATGTGCAAGGCAAGAATAAAATAAGTACGGGTGCTGCCGGCGGAAAGCTGAGGGCGTCTTTGGTAGGTTTTAAAAATCTACATGACTTTAAGGCGGTGCGTGATGACTAGATATTTACTGGACCGCAAGAGGACCCGGTGATTAGGGTTGTGACTCCAAGGAAAGTTAAATTAGGGGGAGATAAGTTCTCTCCCCCACGTAAAAATGATAGTTTTACGTATTATGGGGTTATGTGTACCCATGTAGTTAGACGAAGGATGGGAGACTGGTAGGGTCTTCAGTATCGTCATGCCATAAGTTACAGTTTTAGATAACCGTGGGATAAGTATTGTGTTGGGGGTAATTAAGAACGACGTTACGATAAGGTGAAGCTTATCCAGGAGCGGTTATTGTCAGCTCAGAGTCGACAGAAGTCGTATGCGGATCATCGGCGTCGACACTTGGAGTTTGAGGTAGATGATTGGGTCTTCCTGAAGATATCACCCATGAAGGGTGTGATGAGATTTGGGAAGAAGGGGAAACTTAGCCCAAGGTACATTGGGCCTTATCAGATTATCCGTAAGGTAGGCAAGGTTGCCTATGAGTTAGATCTGCCGTCCGATTTGGAGGCGGTACATCCAGTTTTCCATGTGTCTATGTTGCGGAAATGTATTGGAGATCCATCTAGAGTGCACCCGATTCATGATGTCCAGGTGACAGAGGAGTTATCGTATGAGGAGAGTCCCATAGCGATACTCGATCGTCAGGTTAGACGACTTCGGACAAAGGATGTGGCTTCCGTCAAGGTCTTATGGCGGAACGAGAACAGGGAAGAGATGACGTGGGAAGCGGAGGAGGACATGATGAAGAAATATCCTCACTTATTCCCTACACCTCCAGGTAACCCACTTTCCTGCTTGTTAGTTTTGATTTAGCAATTGTGCTTAAGTATTGTTGTGGCCGTGGGGAGCGTCTTTATTTGCAAAAGAGTAGTTAAGAGCGTCTACGTCGATTTGTGATTCGAGTAAGACTAGAAGGAACATTCGGGACGAATATTTCTAAGGGGGGGGGAGAATGTTATACCCCGTGGTTCGGGTCTGGACCGCGGGGGTTCTCAGCCACGCGCGCTGCAGCGCGAAAGCGGCGGTGATTGTAGGTGGCGCCGAAGAACGCCGCGACGCCGGAAGATCTGAGGGGTCGCTGAAGTTTCAGCGCCGCGACGCCGGGAAGCAGGGTCGCGGTGCCGGAAATTCCTAAGAAGGCGGCAGGAGTTTCAGCGCTGCGAGGCCGACTGCAGGGCCGCGGCGCCGAGGCGGGATCTGCGAGAGTTAGTGGAAATTTCTGCACTGTTTTGTTTTAAAAGAGGTCATGGGTGGGTGACAAGTGTCCCCCCCCATCTGAAATGTTGCATGCCTTATATTGACCAAGTCTTGAAGACTTGGTCATCTTTCATCTTTCATCTTTCATCTCTCTCTCTCTCTCTAAGCTAAAAAGCTCTCCCTTCTCTCTAGAAAATCAAGAGAAACTCCAAGCTTAAGGAAAATCTGAAAAGGGTGTTAAGAAGGAAAGTTATTTGCAAGCTTGTGGAGGTTATTGTGGTGGTATTCTTGAAAAGGAGGCTAGCAAAATTGTTGGAATAGTTTTGGCTAAAGCTCCAAAGGTAACATTTCTTCTCTTGTAGCTAGTTATTGGTGTTGCATGTGAAGAATAAGGAATTTGTAGTAGTAAGTAATGCTCTTAGAATCATTGCATGTAAGAAAAATGGTTTGGATATGAAAGATTGGTTAAAGAGATATTATGAGCATGTTGTAGCCTACAAACTACTTTAGAATTGTTAAGTGTATTGTTTTACCTATTGGGGCAGAATTTTACCCACCTAAGTATGGTTGTGTAATCCCCTTTGAAATGTGGGATTGTTGGGCCTTAAATGTGGCGTTTGGATATTGAATTCGGCCTTGAAAAAAGTGGCAAAATATGTAGAAACAAAGGAAATGCTGCCCACATTTCCTTAGGAATTAGTAACTTGAACTTGGAATATTTCTACATTGAAATTAGGGGTTAATAAACGTATTATGGTCATTATAGGTTGACATATTACGTGTGGTATTTCGGACTTAGCAAGTGGATTAACCGAAGAGGTATGTGGAACTTTCCTATCTCTTGAGCATGAGTAGTTGTACCTATGTAGTACGGTAGACGTACAAGATTTGATATCTTTCACTTGTCTTAAAGTATATGATACTTGTTTCATTTCAAAAGTATAAGTCCCTTGGATTTAGGGAAAATGTATTTGACAAAGGGATAACGCTAATATAATGACTTTATGGGATGTTAGTTATATTAGTTTTTTTGAAAGGTTCACAAAGAAAGGTTTACTCTAATTAAAACAAGTACGGGTAAAGGATTTGAAACTAAGAAAGGTGAATTGATTTTTAGGCATTGGTTGCCTAAGGTTTTAAAGGAAATGAAGTCACTTGATTTAGAAGCCTATTATATTTCTAAAAGGAAATGTGACTTGTCTTGAAACGAAATCGTAACTTGATACTATGGTGATTAGTATCTTGGAATTTTTGTATAAAAAGAGTTATTTCTTAAAAAGTTAGAAGTACATGGTACTTTGGTTGAATTCCCGGATTTTCTATTAAAAGACATGTTAGTGCCTTAGGATACTAAAATGAGAGGATATGTTAATAATGTTAATAAGAAGTTAGGGTATTTCTTAACTTGTTTATGTTATGATAAGCCGGTAGTGCTTATGTTATGATAGGCCGGTAGTGCTTATGTTGTGATATGATAGGCCGGTAGTGCTTATGTATGATATGATAGGCCGGTAGTGCTTATGTATGATATGATAGGCCGGTAGTGCTTATGTTATGTATGATAGCCGGATGAGCTATGTTATATATTTATATTATTACGGGGTAAACCCCGGGTTATTATTTATGTCATGGATTTTCTACCCATGATGCGAGTGCGACGCTTGCACTCATGCGGATCCGGACCACAGGATCCATGCGTGTAAAATAGTCTCATGCGAGTACGGCGATGGTACTCATGCGGGTCCACAGGATCCATGCGGGTGAAATAGTCTCATGCGGGTGAAATAGTCCCATGACGAGGCGGATGACCTCATGCGGGTCCACAGGACCCATGCGGGTGAAATAGTCCCAGGAGTAGGATTGCTTAATGATACTACGGGCGAGGTACCCTGTTTTGATCGTGAGCCTCCTATTTTTATGCTATAAGATTTATACTTGTTACTCTCATTGTTAGTAAGGCACAGTGCAAGGAAATTGATTTTTATCTATGACTCGGCTTATTTTGACTTATGATATTACTACGTATTTTCCGTTTTACATACTTGTACGTTGTGTCACGATCGACTTTCTTTGCGTCCATCTGCGCGGTAAGGGAAAGCGGTGGTAGATCCTCATTCCTGGATCTTTTACTCAGTGTCGTGAGCTCCATTTCTTCTGAGGCTCGACTTTTGGTATGGTTCTCCCCGGTGTTGTTGATGTTTTGTACATTCAGGGCATGACGGCCCCGTCCCGTCATAGTGTTACTCCTTCTTAGGCCCGTAGTCTTGTCATAACTTGGTTTGTTTAAGGATGTAATCGTTCGGTTTTATGTACTTTTGGGGTAGCCATTTTGGGGCTAGACTATTTATATCATTATGGTTGTTTATTGTGAGTTTATATTCACGGTTTTCTCGATGTTGTGTCACGCGATGCCCGTTTAAGGCACCGCCACGATCCGGTCGGGTCGTGACAAAAGTGGTATCAGAGCAGTTAATCCTCGAAAAGGGTCTACAGGCCGTATCTAGTAGAGTCTTGATTATCGGTGTGTTGTACACCACATCTATAATCAGGAGGTTGCAGGATATTTAGGATTGGTTTCCATTTCTTCTCACTCTAAGATCATGCGATAGAGCTGTGTGGTTAGAGTCGTCTCTCCCTAACAGGTTATGGTGTTTGCAGCTACGAGAAAGCAGCAGTGACCCAGGAAAGATTATGTGGATTGCGTATCCAGGTTGGTAATACTTGTAGTATAGTTGGTATTGTGACATACAGCTATACGGATTTCTGTATGAGGGTCACATATGTGTTGCCTAGAATGATTTTAGATTACCAGGATTTGGTAAGGACTAAATAGATACCGGGAAGGTATGAACAGTTAAGGAACTCTCATCGAGGTTTTACGTGCTAGTTTGAGATAATTAGGAGATGATGAGTTGTCGGAAAAAGTAATGGAACCTTAAGAAGCTTAATTAAGGGGCCCAATGGGAGACTATGTTTGTAAATTAAGCTACGTGGTATGCTTAAGAGGATAGTACGGATGAGATCCGTGTGGAGTAAGTAATGGTTGTTGTGATCAAGACGACACGGTTATGGTATTATGAGAAGTTAGGGTACCCGTTTATGGGGTGGGATCAGTTGATAGTAGTCCCGCTACGTGACAGGGTCACGAGGGAACAAGCCCGAGTCTGGTTAATCGTTTACTGAGTTCGTGGACGATTCCACCGGAACCGTTGTGAGAGCCGAAATGGCCTTATATGGTTTGACTTAGTAACTCCAAGATTGGGGCCTTTATTATGGAGGTTATGTCGTAAGCTAGAATAAGTTTGGAAATGCGAAAAGAGTACGGCCTGGTGAAGTGAAGTGGTGGTAACCAGTGAATTATCCTTCCTTCTTTGGCATCATTGTTTTTAATAAGTCTGTGTGACTTGTTCATTGAGGTAAATTGACGCAAAGAGTAGGTAATACTTGAATTTGAAGGAATTTATGTTAAGTGCCCTTGGAGGTACTTGGAGTTGGTTTGGTGTGGCGGTCAGGGCCACGACCTTCCGGATAATTTCAGGAAAATGTGCAAGGCAAGAATAAAATAAGTACGGGTGCTGCCGGCGGAAAGCTGAGGGCGTCTTTGGTAGGTTTTGAAAATCTACATGACTTTAAGGTGGTGCGTGATGACTAGATATTTACTGGACCGCAAGAGGACCCGGTGATTAGGGTTGTGACTCCAAGGAAAGTTAAATTAGGGGGAGATAAGTTCTCTCCCCCACGTAAAAAGGATTGTTTTACGTATTATGGGGTTATGTGTACCCATGTAGTTAGACGAAGGATGGGAGACTGGTAGGGTCTTCAGTATCGTCATGCCATAAGTTACAGTTTTAGATAACCGTGGGATAAGTATTGTGTTGGGGGTAATTAAGAACGACGTTACGAAATGGTCAGGGAAGTGTCGTAAGAAAAAAATGCAGGTAGTACGCATATTTGAAATCAGATGCGATTATGGATCAAGTTAGAAACACTTTACTATTAATAAGCATAAGGTAGGTTATGACCAGAATGATAAAAAAGAATACAACTATGGTGATGGAAGTTGCACGAGATATGTTTACCCCAGACTAGTGTAAGGACCATTAGAAGGTGATAGGCATTAGGAACGTCTCGAGGAAAGGTGGTAGCATCTGTACTGACGAGAAAGATAGTAAAAGAATACGGAGAGGTAAGGGACCCCAGGACAACTTGAAATAACTTATAAAGGCAAGACGAGTAGACACTCAAACAATAAGAAATCTTGACAAGTCATTGGATGATGTAACACCGTGAATTGAGGTTGAACACCTGACTATAAGCTCTACGAGCTGAGAGAGATTAATCGGGTTACGACTTGACGAGACCAAGGAAATCCCCCCCTCCCCCAAATTGTGATGGACAGGAAGTCTTAGCCATGAGGCAAGCAGAGGAATCAAATCTAAGTTAGTGACCAAGTTGAGTTGCAATATAGAAAAGGGGAAACAGGAACCACAATTGAGAAAATGAATACCCGAATATTTCGCAGGTATGAGAAAGGCTTCCAGTACTAGAAGATAGGTTGACCACGACTACAGTTCTAACCCCTCCTGAGAGACTCAAGGGTTAGGTTGTTATTGTAACACTTTGGGTGTTGGGCAAGGTTGTATGCTGACGCAATACGATAAGGTTAGGACCTATGTTTTCCCGACGGTTAGGAAAGCAAGAAAGGAGATTACGCTACTCACGATTTAGAGTAGGCGGGAGTTAATCGTACCTGGAAGATTTGGAGGCAATTCCTTATATAGATTTCATGTGGATATTTGTGCAGACCACAAGAGACTCCGGTATATCTTCGATCGAGGCAAATTGAATTTGCAGCGAGACGGTGGTTAGGGTTACTCAAGGATTGTGATATTGATACCCTATACCACCCAGGGAAGGCCAATGTAGTTGCAGATGCCCTTAGTCGCAGATCGATGGGCAGTCTGTCAGGTGTGCAGCCAGAGAAGAGGGACATGGTTCGCGAGTTACATCAGCTAGCGAGCCTTGGGGTTCATTTGGTTGATTCTGATAGTGATGAAGTTCGGGTTCGAGAGGTCGCCGAGTCTTCCATCGTTGAGGAAGTGAAGAGGCGACAGTATGAGGATCCTCTTATGGTACGGTATCGAGATACGGCTCTTCGGGAAGAGAAGAGTTTATTTGAGGTAGCACCTGATGGGGTGCTAAGGTTTGAGGGCCGGTTGTGTGTTCCCGAGGTGACAAGACTTCGTCAGCAGATTCTAGGGGAGGCACACAGTGCTCGTTATTCTATTCATCCGGGGTCGACTAAGATGTATCATGACCTCAGATGCGTGTATTGGTGGGATGGCCTGAAGAGGGACGTGGAGGGTTTTGTTGCACAGTGTCCTAATTGTCAGCAGGTTAAGGTTGAGCACCAGAAGCCCGGTGGGCTATTGCAGGCTATTGATATTCCGACTTGGAAGTGGGAGGTGATAAATATGGATTTTATTGCAGGGTTACCTTCCACTCAGAGGAAGCATGATTCCATTTGGGTTATCGTCGACAGGCTGACGAAATCAGCCCATTTTCTTCCAGTCAGGACGACTTTTTCGGCCGAGAATTATGCTAGACTATATATCAGAGAGATCGTGAGACTGCACGGAGTTCCTATATCGATTATTTCTGACAGAGGTGCCCAGTTTACGGCTAACTTCTGGAGGTCTTTCCAGAAGGGATTAGGGACACAAGTGAGTCTCGACTGCTTCATCCTCAGACCGACGGACAAGCCGAGCGCACTATTCAGACACTTGAGGATATGTTGCGGGCTTGTGTTATTGATTTCAGGGGTAGCTGGGAGGATCATTTGCCTCTTGTGGAGTTTGCTTATAACAACAGCTACCATTCTAGTATCCAGATGGCGCCTTATGAGGCCTTATATGGCGAAGTGTAGTCACCGATAGTTGGTTTGAGGTGGGAAAAGTTCACTAGTCAGCCGGACTTGGTACAATGAAATGGATAAGGTGAAGCTTATCCCGAGCGGTTATTGTCACCGTAGTCGGCGTAAGTCGACGCGGATCATCGGCGTCGACACTTGGAGTTTGAGGTAGACGATTGGGTCTTCCTGAAGATAGCACCCATGAAGGGTGTGATGAGATTTGGGAAGAAAGGGAAACTTAGCCCAAGGTACATTGGGCCTTATCAGATTATCCGTAAGGTAGGCAAGGTTGCCTATGAGTTAGATCTGCCGTCCGATTTGAAGGCGGTACATCCAGTTTTCCATGTGTCTATATTGCGGAAATGTATTGGAGATCCATCTAGAGTGCACCCGATTCATGATGTCCAGGTGACAGAGGAGTTATCGTATGAGGAGAGTCCCATAGCGATACTCGATCGTCAGGTTAGACTACTTCGGACAAAGGATGTGGCTTTCGTCAAGGTCTTATGGCGGAACGAGAACAGGGAAGAGATGACGTGGGAAGCGGAGGAGGACATGATGAAGAAATATCCTCACTTATTCCCTACACCTCCAGGTAACCCACCTTCCTGCTTGTTAGTTTTGATTTAAAAATTGTGCTTAAGTATTGTTGTGGTCGTGGGGAGCGTCTTTATTTGCAAAAGAGTAGTTAAGAGCGTCTACGTCGATTTGTGATTCGAGTAAGCCTAGAAGGAACATTCGGAATGAATGTTTCTAAGGGGGAGAGAATGTTATACCCCGTGGTTCGGGTCCGACCATGATCAGGGGCCTCAGGCCGCGCCTCGCAGGCGCGCTGGCGCCAAAGCGGGTGATTGTAGGCCGCGCCGGAAGACGGGCCGCGCGCCGAAGATCTGAGGGTCGCTGGTTTCAGCGCCGCGCACGGAAAGTCCTAAGAAAGCGCGCAGAGTTTCAGGGCGCGCCGATCGCAGGCCTTGGCGCCGAGGCGGGATCTGCGAGAGTTAGTGGAAAATTCAGCACAGTTTTGTTTTAAAAGAGGTCATGCGTGGGTGACAGTGTCCCCCATCCGAAATGTCAGATGCCTTATATTGACCAAGTCTCAAGACTTGGTCATCTTTCATCTTTCATCTCTCTCTCTCTAAGCTAAAAAGCTCTCCCTTCTCTCTAGAAAATCAAGAGAAACTCCAAGCTTAAGGAAAATCTGAAAAGGGTGTTAAGAAGGAAAGTTATTTGCAAGCTTGTGGAGGTTATTGTGGTGGTATTCTTGAAAAGGAGGCTAGCAAAATTGTTGGAATAGTTTTGGCTAAAGCTCCAAAGGTAACATTTCTTCTCTTGTAGCTAGTTATTGGTGTTGCATGTGAAGAATAAGGAATTTGTAGTAGTAAGTAATGCTCTTAGAATCATTGCATGTAAGAAAAATGATTTTGATATGAAAGATTGGTTAAAGAGATATTATGAGCATGTTGTAGCCTACAAATTACTTTAGAACTGTTAAGTGTATTGTTTTACCTATTGGGGCAGAATTTTACACACCTAAGTATGGTTGTGTAATCCCCTTTGAAATGTGGGATTGTTGGGCCTTAAATGTGGCGTTTGGATATTGAATTCGGCCTTGAAAAAGGTGGCAAAATATGTAGAAACAAAGGAAATGCTGCCCACATTTCCTTAGGAATTAGTAACTTGAACTTGGAATATTTCTACATTGAAATTAGGGGTTAATAAACGTATTATGGTCATTATAGGTTGACATATTACGTGCGGTATTTCGGACTTAGCAAGTGGATTAACCGAAGAGGTATGTGGAACTTTTCTATCTCTTGAGCATGAGTAGTTGTACATATGTAGTGCGCAGACGACAAGATTTGATATCTTTCACTTGTTTTAAAGTATATGATACTTGTTTCATTTCAAAAGTATAAGTCCCTTGGATTTAGGAAAATGTATTTGACAGGGATAACGCTAATATAATGACTTTATGGGAAGTTGGTTATGTTAGTTTTTGAAAGGTTCACAAAGAAAGGTTTACTCTAATTAAAACAAGTACGGGTAAAGGATTTGAAACTAAGAAAGGTGAATTGATTTTTAGGCATTGGTTGCCTAAGGTTTTAAAGGAAATGAAGTCACTTGATTTAGAAGCCTATTATATTTCTAAAAGGAAATGTGACTTGTCTTGAAACGAAATCGTAACTTGATACTATGGTGATTAGTATCTTGGAATTTTTGTATAAAAAGAGTTATTTCTTAAAAAGTTAGAAGTACATGGTACTTGGGTTGAATTCCCGAATTTTCTATTAAAAGACATGTTAGTGCCTTAGGATACTAAAATGAGAGGATATGTTAATAATGTTAATAAGAAGTTAGGGGATTTCTTAACTTGCTTATGTTATGATAAGTCGGTAGTGCTTATGTTATGATAGGCCGGTAGTGCTTATGTTATGATAGGCCGGTAGTGCTTATGTTGTGATATGATAGGCCGGTAGTGCTTATGTATGATATGATAGGCCGGTAGTGCTTATGTTATGTATGATAGCCGGATGAGCTATGTTATATATTTATATTATTACGGGGTAAACCCCGGGTTATTATATATGCCATGGATTTGCTACCCATGATGCGAGTGCGGCGCTTGCACTCATGCGGATCCGGACCACAGGATCCATGCGGGTGAAATAGTCTCATGCGGGTGAAATAGTCCCATGACGAGGCGGATGACCTCATGCGGGTCCACAGGACCCATGCGGGTGAAATAGTCCCAGGAGTAGGATTGCTTAATGATACTACGGGCGAGGTACCCTGTTTTGATCGTGAGCCTCCTATTTTTATGCTATAAGATTTATACTTGTTACTCTTATTGTTAGTAAGGCACAGTGCAAGGAAATTGATTTTTATCTATGACTCCAGCTTATTTTTGACTTATGATATTACTACTGATTTTCCGCTTTACATACTGTACGTTGTGTCGACCCTCCTTCAGGCTGCGTTAACGCCGCGGTAAGGAAGCAGTGGTAGATCCTCATTCCTAGGATCTTTTACTCAGGTGTCAGGAGCTTCATTTCTTCGGAGGCTCGACTTTTGGTATGGTTCTCCCTGGTGTTGTTGATGTTTTGTACATTCAGGGGCATGACGGGGCCCTGTCCCGTCATAGTGTTACTCCTTCTTAGAGGCCTGTAGTCTTTTCATAACTTGGTTTGTTTAAGGATGTAACTGTTCGGTTTTATGTACTTTTGGGGTAGCCATTTTGGGCTAGACTATTTATATCATTATGGTTGTTTATTGTGAGTTTATATTTCGCTGGTTTTCTCTGATGTTGTGTCACAAGGGTGCCCGGGTTAAGGCACCGGTCACGGATCCGGGGTCGGGTCGTGACAATACCATATACAGGACAACTGTCTATAAGTCTCTAAAGAGTATGTGATACCACCAGGTCGGGACAGAGCTCCGCCATACCCATATACATATGTAAAGTACTGTACCAAGATTAGACCGCAACCCTAGAACAAATGGAGTGCTCCAATATTAGCTGAACTGGCAACCTACTAGTGTGGACAGTAACTCTATCTATCTGGACCTACGGGTATGAAACGTAGTGTCCCCGACAAAAGAGATGTCAGTATGAATAATGTATTGTTTATGTCAGACATGGAAAATAGCATAATAGAGACTTGAAAGTAACATGAGACAAGAAACAAACAACCTGTAGAGAATGACTCTGACGGCCATAATATGCATAAGTATCATGTTTGTGTAGAATACCTTTGAGAACCATAATATGCCTAAGTTTCATGCACAATGCGGTCATACACACACACACACACACACATATATATATATATATATTCATTGGCCTCTTTAGGCATCTTATTTACCATAACAGCCTCTGTGGGCATCATATCATATTAGCCTCTGTAGGCATAATCATTTTCATGTATATCTGTACCAGCTGCAGGTGGTGTCATATCTCGTTTCTCATCCCCATGCATTTGAGGTCAAGGTATATACATGAATATAATGCATGAATGATATGATAATAAGACACTATAAGTTTGTCAAAGTGATATAATATCTATCCACCTCCGACTAACATTATGAATATTAATATTTTTTCCATATGCCTCAGTAAGGATTTAAGAATATTTTTAGACATACTTTGATAATAGGAACAGATAACATGAACATCTTTAACTACTAAAAGTAGAATAATTTGTGGAACAGTATTACATTTGTGTTTCGTACTTAGAATATGTCAAAAAAAGAAATGATTTAATGTCAGCATCTCAACAACAACGAACTTAACCTTCTCTATACATCACTCGTAATTGATGAATTTATCTGCCACCTTTACTTGAGCTTGCCAAGAACAACCACTGCTCCTTCTAAATATTTGGAAAATAGCTAATTTTCCTTCTTGAAATAGCAACAAAACGTTGCTGGGCATAGAAAACCAAGGTAACCTCCTTTTCTTAGTTTCTGGTTACGTTTGCCAAGAAAACCCAAAGTAAAATAAAATTGAAAGTGTTGTCTCCTAATAGTGAATTGTGGTCCCTTTAGTGCTTACCTTTGAACTTCAAATTGTTGTGTCACTAATACATGTGTATACCTACTCATCTTTAGGATAGTAACGACTAAGATATGTAGGTACTCCATCCCTTACATGTGTAGGTCTCTTAGGGTCATTCTCATCCACTCATTATTAATATATCATATCAGGCCTTAATGTGCATGTATAATTAATGAACTTGCTTCCACATATTGGTGGCATACGGGGACTATGTCCACATAATATTTATCTAATAATCTCAATTATTTTCTTAATCCCAGTTCACTTAAATAATAGATCATTTTTTACTCACCTCATATACTCATTATCATGATCATAAAATATGACGCTAGTCCGTACTTTTGAGACATACAAACTATTATTATTAATCCCGGTCATCACACTTGTTAAATCATAAATCATTTTGGAACTTCATCATTTTATACATCGAGCTATTCGTACGCAAACTTGAATATGACAAAAAAAAACTCCAAGGCTTGGGTCTACTTACATACACTTAGATGTTCAATCCATGGCCCGAAAATACTGGATGTTATATTTGGGTAGAGTAGGTTATGCTAAGTGGGTGATGGTTAGCAGGTGTGGGGTTGTATCTAGTAATGGTATTAGGTGTATTTCTGGGTAAGGCGTAGTTAAGGTTTTGTGTTGTTGTTCTGAGCACTTCTATGATAGATGAATGGTATAAGAGCCTTGAAGGACTCCTTAAGCATCTAAAACAATGGTAGGATTAGTCATCTTCACTATGGGTTTCAATTCAGATTTTAGCCCACTAATTAAACTGGCTACATAATGAATTTCATTCAGTAGAGGGTTGATGAGGGTCATGTAATTAGTGAGTTACTCAAACCTATCATAGTATTGGTCGATAGTACCGGTTTGCATAAGTTTGTTGAACTCATCTACAATATCTTGTGGCCTAATATTACCAAACATCCTACATACTTCAGCACATAAATATTACTCTCCTGTGGTTCACAATGTAACTATCCAACCACACATCGGCCTTTTCTTCAACATGAACGGATGTGTAACTCAATTTCTCATGCTCGGGTATGTTGTACAACTCGAAGAACTTCTCACATTTTCTAAGCCAGAGGGTTAGTTCCGTCAAACTCTGGAAAATTGATCTTAGGTTTTACGGTTCTGTTGTTGTTGACTGTGTCAGGGTTACTAGTTATTTGGTTGGGTGAAATTGAGGTTCTCATGGTAAAATTAGGGTTCTGAAAAAGGGGTGAACTCGAGAAAAGTTGAGCTGGATGGAATGTGAAACTTCTTTTTGTCGGAAACATTAGGTACAAGCGATTTGTTGCCTGAAGATGGTTCGGCTTCACTCTGATTAAGGTTTGTTGTATTCCTTCCGGTGTTTCCCTTGTGGTTGCCGCTTCACCTAGGGTTGCCAGAGAACCAGGGTTCGAGCTAGCTGACATTTTCGATAAAAATAGCTCTATTCTTTTGTTAGTTTCTCTTGACTCTTCCATGTACGATTGAAACCGCAACTGATCGATTTCTAGAACTTCCAACCTCTTGCATGTGTTGTCAACGAAGGTCGATAGCTGGGCTCTCAAAGCACACATATCCTCTTGTAAATCCAATATCTTCAGCTTCGCATGGATATGAATATCTATTATGGGTGTGCTCAACGAGGTCACTTTCAAAGATTGTCCATCAGCAAGGTAGAGTACAGAAGGAAATGTAGCGTAATCCACACATTTAGTAGTTCCTCGTAATTCACATGCCTAACCACGGCGTGGTACAAATAAATTTGGTAACACAGGTAGAAGTCCAACCGACTGTATGCACTAGCAAGTTGTCAGGATACAGAGGTTCGGGTAGATATTGTCACAGGTCTGCTAACCGCTTTTACTTTTGATTTTTATGCTCTTATGGATTCTGGATCCACTCTATCATATGTAGGGCTGGCAAAAATAGGTCCAACCCTCCCAACCCACTTAAATTTGATTGAGTTGGGTTATTAGTAAAACAAACTATTAGTAAAATAGATAATGGGTTAAAGTTCTAATCTTAGTTGTTGCTTCCCAGTTGGTGTTTTCCCTAATCCTCATAAACTATGTGATAAAGAGCAAGTTAGCTTAAAGATTGCACATTTGAAATAGTGTAGACAAATTTCTTTTTAAAATTGGTGATTAGCCTAATGCTCAGTGAAGGATACCGTCGCAGTTAGCCTAATGAACTAGTTGGAGTGTGTTGTTGTGTTATCTGCGTATTGTTCATATGCTGCAGTATTCTTGATCTGTATTGAGTAGAATTCAAAGTAGGACCAATCACTAACGGATTTGTTTTTGATGATTTTTCGCAACCCCTTTATTTGAGTTTCAAGAAAGGGCAACTATTGTCTATCCACTACATTTTATTTACTTAATGTTCCTTGTGTTTGTTGTAAATCTTGAATAGCATGACATATGATTTTGCTAAGTATACCCGTGATATACATGGGTCTGTATACCATGTATATCACGTTTTATCAAGGCAATTTACCTATAGTGAAAATGTGATATACACGGTATACAAGCATGTGTATTAGTGTATATCGCAGTTGGTAGCCAATTTTGTACCATATTTAGTGTAGCCGATTTGGCTATAATTATAGTAAAATAATTGTATTACTTAGTATTGTACATTTACCATAATTATAGAATTCTTGTACTACTTGAATAGGGTTATGGGATTAGAATAGGAATATGATCTTCTATTATGAAAAATTAAAAATTATATATATACTCTTTCATTAATGAAAATAATCAAGAGATTATTTCTTTCATGGTATCAGAAGTCTAGGTTTTTTTTCTCCCAACTTTTCTGTCAACCTCTTGCATCGGTCCGAGAGCCTATCCTCGATTTCCGTGTTTTTTTTCCGATCCCAAATTCTCTCTTCCAAATCCCTCAATCACCTGTTGTTCTTTCGTTATGTCTACGTCAAAGAATATGTTTCCCCTGCCCTTATTGTTTCTAACATCAAGAATCACATCCCTCTAATTCTTGAAATAGAAAACGTCCAATACGCGACGTGGGCCGAACTGTTCAAAATTCACGCACGCTCGCATCAAGTCATTCATCATATAATCCTCGCTGCTCCTGAGGATACTGAGGTGCCTAAATGCGAGGATGATCCTAAGTTATGGATGACTCTTGATGCCACCGTCCTT
The DNA here is from genome assembly GCA_029844215.1 of Przewalskia tangutica. Classification (NCBI taxonomy): domain Eukaryota; kingdom Viridiplantae; phylum Streptophyta; class Magnoliopsida; order Solanales; family Solanaceae; genus Przewalskia; species Przewalskia tangutica. Next base: position 82,066,543 of record CM056736.1, on the reverse strand, counting down.
TAGTGGATTTACTCCACGATCTCTACCGACCTGTTGTAGACAATTATTGAGTCGGACGCTACAGCGATGGCTGCTTGGGATAGGTTGCGTGACATATTACAAGATAATCAAAATTCTAGAGTTGTTTTCCTTGAGCGGGAATTCTCCACGTCAACATGAAAGATTTTCCGAATGTTTCAGCTTACTGCAAAAGGTTGAAAGAATTGTCAGACCAACTCCACAACGTTGGTGCCCCCGTTATCGAAGATCATATTGTTCTTCGGATGGTTGCTGACCTATTTAGGCCTAGTGTGGCGTTGGAACTCTCCTTCATCAATGTAATCCTCTCCCGAAGTTCTATCAAGTGAGGTCCATGCTTAGATTAGAAGAAGTCGGTTTGGCAAAAAAGGCATCTACTTGTGTTAGTCATGTAGTCATAATGACTTCGTCCACTACTTCTTTAAATTTTGTTGATAATTTGGGCCAAAACCGTTCTCAAGGGGCGGCAAAAATAGTCGGAAAAGCCATGACAAAAATCGAAGGGGCAAACACGATGGTTATATCAGTGGTCACAGTGGCCATAACAGTGGCAGTGGGTCCTATCCCGGAAATAGTGGGCCACCACCTAACTGGTCCCAGTCTTGGGCCCTTGATGGTGGGCTTGGACCAGTAGGTAGTGGCCCAACGGACCCTTCTCTCCACATTATCCAACCGCTGGCCAGTGGGCTTCCCAACAATAGTTTCAGCCCAATAACATTTGGGTCAGTGGTTCCCGAAGCAACACTAGATGGAGGCAGCAAGTAGGTGTGCTTGGGCCTCAGCCCCTGCAGGCCCATAACTCAGCAGGCCCCACCCCGACTTGGACTAAATCTGCCAGATGCAAAATGGTACATGGACACTGGTGCCACCTCTCACATGACATCCGACCAAAGTACTCTTTCATCTTATTCTAATTTGAGCAAAGATCGTGGCATAATTATAGTAATGAAAACTCTATCACAATTCGTGGTTATGGTCATAAAACTTTTTCTCCTCTTCATCCACCCCTTGTCTTGAAAAATGTCTCTCATGCCCCTAACTTAATTAAAATTTGGTGTATGTCCGTAAATTCACCACTGACAATCGGGTTTCTGTTAATTTTGATCCTTTTGGATTTTCGCTGAAGGATTTCAAGACGGGGATTCCTATCCTGAGATGTGATAGTAGGGGAGATCTTTATCCTATCACCTCAACGTCCAGTCTTTCACGTCCAGCCTTGCCGTCTACTTTTGTTACTCTTGCTCCTTTCTGTGGCATGCACGTCTAGGTCATCTGGGTCATCAATTTTGTCTTCCTTAGATAAAAATAATTTTATTTCTTATAACGGTACGTGTAGTACTCTAGTTTGACAATCCTGTCTTTTAGGAAAACATGTTAGATTGCCTTTTGTAGCATCTACTTCTCGTACGTTAATGTCATTTGATATTATTAATAGTGATTTATGGACATCTCCCATTTTAAGTTCTATGGGCCATCGTTATTATTTGTTATTTTTGGATGATTACTCTAATTTTTTATGTGTCGCGCCCGTTTTTTACCGGAGGGTCTGAACGGAACTGCAACGTACTACTTTGACGTGGTTCCCTGGATTGAGCAAAATGCTATTGTTGAGGAGTCGCCACCTAATTATTAATTGAATTAGGATACTTGAATGTAGCATAAAAAATGCGTCAAATGATCTCCATATGATGGTTGCGAAACTAATGAGTTTCTGGATAAGAGTTTTTTATTATCCTAAAGGGAAGGGGTTAGGCATCTTTAAAGATCCGCTAACTTGCGGTTATCCGGTCAAACCTAGATATTTATCGGCTTTGGAAAATATGTGTTTGAAAAATATGTACTTTAAGGAAAAGAATGTTTGAAAGTATTGCGATGGACCTAAAAATAAAAAAAAATAACGGTTTCTGATTTTAATCTATCTTTTTTAATTATTAATTCTACATCTACCTATTCTAAATATTTTCAATAATTAAAATTACAATAAAATGCAATATAGAATAAAAAATAAAACTAAAATTAAATAAAACAACAAAAAATAAAACTCCAAAGGCATCTTCTTGTCTTATTTAGACTGTTTTTTTTGGCATTCTGCACAACATGTATCTCCGAGTACCTATATAAACACTTAGTAAAAGTGTTAGCAAAAGATAAATAACTCTAAAATAATGACAAGAATTAATAAGTAAACCAAAAGTAAAATCCGTCTTTTATACAGGGGAGACCTTGGAAATCAGACGGAGATTCATTCATCGGCCAGTGTAGTATCTATTCAAATCAGTGATCACCAAGTGTAGCAATATGTTCAAAATCAGTGTATTCCCCCAAGTTTAACAATCAGTTCATTATAAAAAAATACCAGCAAAAATGTCAAAACACAACCAAATAGAGTCGTGCTAATGGCCAAGCGGAGCAGCGATACATGAATCGCCGCTTTTTCAAAAAATAAGAATAAACCAGCAAATTAGATCAACATAAAACTAAAAAAAGGCAACAATATCTAGAGTAGTCCGAAAAAATAGCAGAACAGTAGCGGGGTAAGGGATAAACGATCAATACAACGACGTTGGTTCGCCGGTAAACCGTCCATTGTCCCAGAAAACTCAGAATGTAACCAAAAGAACCAAAATTTGTGCAAAAATCAGTCTGTTGCAAAACAAACAACAGAACCCAAAAGTAAAGCCAACGGAGGTCACCGGAGTTTCAAAACTCCGACAAGATAAAGCAAAAACCAGCAAGTCAGTCCCGACAAACCAGTATGCAATAGATCAAAAATAAAGCCGAACCAAGGCCACAAAATTAGTCCAACAAACGACAATACATAATAGCAACAAAGTTGAGTGGTGGCGTCACTTTCACGATAAAAATGTCGGAGCGACGCCAACCGCGACGTAGCAGCAAAAAATGATAAAAAAAGTAAGAAAATGCGTAAAACAAAGTTGTAACAGCGTCAACAACGGAGGAAAACATTCATGGAGTACACCGGAGATGGTGAAGGCCGCGGGGGTAGGGTACTCGAACTTTTGTGGCGTGACTTCACCGGAGTTAGGGCGGTGACGGGATGGAGTAAGTATATAGCTATCAGCGGTGAGCCGAGGTATGGACGACGGGGGGTTGTGGTGGTGATGAAGAGGTTCGCCGGAGCTCCAAGCCCCGACAAAGGGTGGCGATGGAGGGACAAGGTTTGGATGAAAAGGGGGGATTCAAAAAAAATGGGAGAATGGGTTGTGCGGATGATCCTCTCTCAAGAAAAGGGGAGTGTTTGAGGTTTTTTTGTTTCTGTTTTTGTGGAGAGAAGAGTCCAAAAAATCTGAAGATTAGAGAGTGGAGTATGTAAGGGGATTGGGGTACTGTGCGGCTGAAGTGTATTTGTGGAAGATGAGAGGTGATGGAAATGAGGAAATATTTAGAGTTAGGAGAGAGTGGAAATCTGCCTATTCCACTCTCTTTTCACATGAAGCCCTCCCCCTCTCTTATTGATAAAATCATCCATCATTTTATCTTTTGGACAATATAAAAGTTCATTATCCAATGGATGAAAAACTCAACCCATCACTTCAAATGTCATCTTTTTAAAAGGTGACAAGACCTCGACTTGATCGAATGCTCTGTGCTTTAAGATTAACTGCTCTGGTTCTACTCCATTGACGGACTGTACTAAAATATAATTAACTAATAAATGTATAAATAATAATATATGTAAATAAATAAACCTAAGTATTAATTTATAAATTAAAACATGATTATGATATAAAAAATGCTAAAGATGATGACAAAAATGAGATGTCAAAATTATTTAAAATTTCAATAAATAATCGGAAAAGATGAGTCAAAATTGGGTGTCAAAAACTAATCCCTCTTTGGCTGAAGACGATGAAATAGTTTTTGGACAAAGACGTTGACTTGTAGTCAATTTTGTCTTCATCGTCATAATTTAAACAAAGATCAGGAAATGCATGGACAAAAGTAATTTTAAGAAGAATTAAAAGCAAAGCTGATGCAGATTCAAAAATTGTGTTCCAGTGTCGAATAATGATGACATTGGGTTGTTACGATGTTAAAAAATTAAAGACAGGCTGAAGCTGATTCGAAATTTGTCCCAGTGTCGAATTATGATGACACTGGTTGCTGTGATGCTGGAAAAATTAAATACGGGCTGACGTCGATTCAAAAAAATTTGTCCCAGTGTCGAATTGTGATGACACTGGCTACTTTTGCTGGAAAATTAAAGACAATGCCAACGCAGATTTAAAATTTTGTCCCAGTGTCGAATTATGATGTCACTGGGTTACTGCGATGCTAGAAAACTAAAGACGGGCTGACGTCGATTCAAAAAAATTTCCCAGTGTCGAATCTTGATGACATTGGGTTACAGGTGCGATAGGATGCTAGAAGAGACAGGGTATTTGTTCCCGAGGTCAAAAATGTAAAAAGTGTTTGCAGATGTTGAGATGCATGATAAGGATGTTGATGACGTCATTGTGTTGACAATGCTGATGGCGTCATTGTATTGACGTGATACTGATTGTGTCACTGTGTTGACGAAATATAGATTAAGGCGTCGTTGCATGGACGCATTGCTCATGTTGTCGTTGCATGGACATAATGTTGATATGACGTCGTTGTCTGGACGTGATGTGATGAAGATGACGCTGATGCTCAGGCGTGATGCGGATGATGCCGGTGCTCAGGCGTGATGCGGATGACGTCGGTGCTCAGGCGTGATGGAGATGACGCTGGTGCTCAGGCGTGATGGAGATTACGTCGGTGCTCAGGCGTGATAGAGATGACGTCGGTGCTCATGCGTGATGCAGATAACGCCGGTGCTCAGGCGTGATGCAGATGACGATGACGCCGGTGCTCAGACGTGATGCAGATGACGCCGGTGCTCAGGCGTGATGCATATGACGTCGGTGCTCAGGCGTGATGCATATGACGCAGGTGCTCAGGCGTTATGGAGATGACGCCGATGCTCAGGCGTGATAGAGATGATGCCGGTGCTCAGGCGTGATGGAGATGACGCGGGTGCTCAGGAGTGATGAAAATGACGTCGGTGTTCAGGCGTGATGGAGATGACGTCGGTGCTCAGGCGTGATGGAGATGACGTCGGTGATCAGACGTGATGAAGATGACATCGGTGCTCAGGCGTGATGCAGATAACGTCGGTGCTCAGGCGTGATGCAGATGTCGTCGTTGTATAGACAGAAATAGAGCAGTTGCATAGGCCTAATAAAATGACGTTATTGCATAGACGTTGTGTGTTTGTGACCCGCATGAGTTTAAATAGTGTCATTGCATAGACATTGTGTGTTTGCAACTCGCATGGGTTTAGATGTGCTGAGCTTTACTGCATGATTAAACCTTTGATTACTCCTATTGTCCTCCCAGTTGCTGCTAATATGAAAAAACTTATACTCAAAGAAACTTGTGAGTTTTGGGGAGGGCATTTGATTCACGTTGACTTTGCAGTTTTGGCTCTTGACGCTTGCAAGCTCAAATTTATTTGGATTGAAGGCTCAGTTGGCCGGCTCTCTTCCATGTTTGTTGTCGTCCTATTGCAGTGATACTTAAAATGCCCCAGTTTCTGGTAGATGAAGATTCTGAACTTTCAACTGGGCAAGGCTGAGTCTTGTTGCTATCAAAGCGAGCAAGTGGAATTTTTTTATATCAAACATGGATGCAAAGCAAATATGGAGACATAGACAATGTACAATGAGTAGATGAGAATGTGATCCTCAAAATATGCCCTAATTTCTGGTAATGAGGATGCTGAACTCTCCACTAGACAAAATTGAATCCTGTGTAGGTAGCTTACATGCTCTAATCAAAGCAATCAGATGAGCTGATCTTGTTATTTGCAAAACAAGAGAAAAAGATTTCTAATGGTATGACTGAATCCGATGTGGCCGCCTACGTATCCCGCCGAGGGAATCAGGTCAATACGTAGTTCGTGATGCAAAAATAGGAATTTTGAGGTTTTCAATAAGTGGGACCGAAGCTGATGTGGCCGCCTACGTATCCCGCCAAGGAAATAAGGTCAAAACGTAGTTCGTAATGCAAAAAATATGGATTTTAAGGTTTTCAATAATATGGAACTGAAGCCGATGTGACCGCCTACGTATCCCCCGATGGAATCAGGTCAAGAATATATATATATATATATATTGTTGTTTTTCTGGAAAGAAAAATGAAAAGACAGAATCATGTTTTGACTTTAGTTGGTACCAACAATTAGTATTGTGCTTAAGGATTCTCGTTTATTGTTTTTTGTCCGACCGAGACTGACTCCGGTGTGATTCTTATAGCTTCAGATGGTACATCAGACATACCTGAGTGTCGACACTTCCTTCAAGCAAATATTTTAAACTATACGCATCCTCATGTTTCAAATGCTCTCACTGAAAGAAAGTCCATTTCTCATATATATTTCAGTATTTTGAACTTTTAGAGAAATACACTCACACTCAGAAAGATGTTCAATGCATGCAACTGTGATATCATAGAATTGGCCGTCATGTAAGTATCCACTAATGTGACAACTCTCAGATAGGATCATGTAAGACTTGTCACGGGTTTGTAATGTAGGCTTGGGGAAAGGAATGATATTATTTGGGTAAGGAGTGACTAGTCATTCCTTGAGCGTTGGATGATTTCTGCGCTTGGCATTTGTGTGCCTTGATGATGATCTGCTTCTTTTCGTCCTTTTCTGTTGGACTGACTTCTTTTGAATCTCTCGTTTGGAGCTTTTTCCCCCTTTTCAGAGTTATTTTCTCTTTTTTTTATTGTTATTGTCGGGGCTTTTGATTTCTTCTTTGTATGAAGTCGTCCTTTGCTTTTTTTTTCTTTTTTCTTTTAGTACTTTGCAACTTTATCCCTGGAAACTTCAACGCATATCGTTGTCAACAATTTGCGCTTTTCCAATGCGCTCAAGGAAGTCGGGCCAAGAGAGAGATAGTGTGTGTATGCACTTAGAAAGGGTATAGGTTTAATATGTGATTGTCAAAATAATAGGTTTTAGGCTCAAAGGGGGAGTACTACAGATAATTCTATTTGGTAGGCTGAAAAAGTTCAAACTGATCAAAGAAAGCCTACGATCATTTCCTATACAGAGTGTTACTCAGGTTTTCGCTTCAACAAACATTCAAGTCAAGTTCTAGATCACAATGCAACGCAATTGAACTTATTCTAAAACTCACCACACAATGCACATGGAATGATGAGGTTGGTTTCGTTCTTATTCCAGAAGCATGCAAGACAATGTCATTACAGGTGTGAATGAGAGGTACCAAAAGAATCTATAGTTTAGCAGGAAGTCAGTCCATACTGATTATTACTTATTATTTCCTACGCACACTCCTAACTGTGTTGGTATCAACCAAGTCAAACAATGATACTAAATAAATATTTTTTTAATAACGTTTTTTTTGTATTTTTGAATAATTTTTTTTTGTATTTTTTCAATAAAGAATACCGAACCCGAGTAGGGATGCCTACGTATCTCACTTTTAATGAGAATCAGGTGTGCGTAGTTCATTCAAATAAGTTATAAAATGTATGCTTAAAAAAGAATTTATTCATGATATGATAGTAAAAACTGTAACAGATGATTGTCCACTACAGGACGAATTCAAAGTAAACTAATTGCCCCCAGTAGGATGAATGCAATGAAAACATGATTGTTCATGATAGGATGAAAGAGATTAAAAATGAATATTTTTTCCAGACTGTATATACTTTTTTTTTTGGGTGTCGCACCCAAGATGGGTTACCTATGTATCACACCATATGGTGAGAATCAAACACACGTAATTCGAGATGCTAGAGTAAAAGGATTTTTTTTTGGTGGTCTCGCACTCAAGATGGGTTACCTACGTATCACACCGTATGGTGAGAATCAGACACATGTAGTTCGAGATGCTAAGGTAAAAGGATTTTTTTATCTCACCCAATGGGTTACCTACGTATCACATCGTATGGTGCGAATCAGACACGCGTAGTTCGGAAGTTATGTTGTAAAATGCACGATATGAAAGAATTATGTAACGAAAACTAAACATATGAATTGAATATGCAAGTATTTATAAAATATAAAAATATAGACAACTCAGAGTGATGCCTCGTTGAATCTGGTGTTGCTGACTTCTTTCAGTCAAAGCATCTTCCGGTCATTTTGTGATTTTTTTTAAGACCACTCTCGACTGTTTGCGAGGACGGGTTTCCTGCAAAAATAAGAGCAAAGGGTGAGAGTTGAAAAGTGACGGAAAAATAATAAAATGCGAGAGTATGACAGTATAGTCAAAGACTCCTCTGATTGGTTTGCTCGGACTGAAGGCTGACTGACTTCTTTCAGTCGAAAAT